>OY759201.1:0-5000000 GCA_963662085.1 Eupithecia inturbata
CTAACCTAACCTAACCTAACCTAACCTAACCTAACCTAACCTAACCTAACCTAACCTAACCTAACCTAACCTAACCTAACCTAACCTAACCTAACCTAACCTA
Source organism: Eupithecia inturbata (assembly GCA_963662085.1). Lineage (NCBI taxonomy): Eukaryota > Metazoa > Arthropoda > Insecta > Lepidoptera > Geometridae > Eupithecia > Eupithecia inturbata. Next base: position 104 of record OY759201.1, read on the forward strand.
ACCTAACCTAACCTAACCTAACCTAACCTAACCTAACCTAACCTAACCTAACCTAACCTAACCTAACCATTCGCGCTCCAACCGTGACCGAGAGCGGCCAGAAACAAAGCTTGTCTCCACGAAAAAATTCACAAAAATAGTAAAAAGTGACCGTAGCTGACCGTGCTATACATCAAAAGAAGCGGGCTAACGAGTTCCACACGGTAGTGAAATCCGTTTTTACATAAGTGAAAATCCGAGTGAGATATATTGAAGAAAGTGAATTTGTTAAAAAATTTTAACGTTTGGAGTCAAATTTCTCCGATTCTGCAGTGGTGACCCACAAATTTTCAATTGCTCAAAGGAGGGCCTTGTGGAGCACTACACGAAGGCGTTTTGTTTGGATTTTTCCCGTGCACACACGCCGGGAAAAAAGAAGAAAAACAAAAACCACGTGGCCACGAGGTCACTGAAGGAGAGCAGCTGGGTGCCGGGTGACACTGTAGAATACTGGAGGACGCTGCGTGGACGCTGGAGGCACTTCAACTTTACCTCTAAGTTAAGTAGTTCCGTAGAAACAAGGGTTTAAATTTTTGTGCGGTCCAGTCATATTTTCCAAAATTAATTATTTCAAATCTTCAGCGACAACCTACCCTTAATTTTCGGCCATAGATTCTTCATTTGTAATTCTAGTATAATTTGTTAAAATTTTTGTTTCATCTCTTATAGTTTAGAAATTAAATTTTTTTCTGAATGTAGGTCAACTGCAAATAACAAAAAACCCTTGTTTCTCCGAAACGGAGAGAGATATCAAAATTTTATCTTCAATTTGTGTATCTAACTCTGTTAGATACTCAAACATTTTTTTCTCTTGTAAACTTTACATATCCCCCCCTTTTTCTTAAGACCCCCCACCCAAACTCGAAAGTGTATTTTAAAGTTTTGTATAGAAAAGTATTTATATTTGAAAAGTTTATATGTAGATCATACTTATTGTGAATTATAGTGTAAAATATTAAACCCACCTTTCTCCCCCCCTCCCCCCCCATTCAGCCTTGTGCACAGAATACCCAATGTAATTAGATTAATCCAATTTTAAAATATTTGTTGTATAGCTTATTATTTATAAAATTTATCTAAAAAGTTTTTCCTTTCCCCTTCCCACACCTACCCCCACCTAGAGACTTTCAAACTTTTAAATGTAAATATCTCGGAATCAGGAAGAGTTAGACAATTTTTGACAAAAATTTGTATTTTAGATATTATCTAAAATACAGCCTTGCTTGCCTTCTCTCTGCCTTCAAAAAAGTTTGAAAATATCATCCCCCCACCCCCCCAAAAAATTTAAAGTCCTGTAACTTATAAACGATAGCTCCAAATTGGACGCGGATTTTTATATTAGTGATAAGATATTAGTATTAAGGGTTTTTTGACCAAAAAATTGACTCTACATAGAGTAGAAAATCTTTGCACTGTACATTTTTATGACTTTCTTTACCAAAGCTCAGTTTGACGCGGTTTTAAAAAGCATTTGGCAGTTTTGCCACCACATTGAGACGGACTCTAGGTAGAGCCCTTTACGTTTACTTTAGTTTCTCTTTTTCATACTCACCTACCGGTGAAGTAGCTTCCCCACACACTGTCAGCTTCTGCAAACACCATCTGAAAAGAAAGAAAAATACTTACATAATTATATAGTCTTGCAAAGAAATCTGTCTTGCGTTGTGCTGGCCGTCAAAACACCATCTGAAAAAGAGAAAAACACATTAGAATTAAGACAAATTATTTTATAACTTATACAAACTTTTATTTTATTTTTCTATTTATACGTAAAACTTAAAAATGGTAGGACGCACACCCCCCAAAAAGCTTAACGTCACCATCGACATTGATCGAAAGTCCCCTCCCCTGACGCAAAAGGCGGGACCATCAGTGGCGGAAACTCTTATAGGAACGACATCATCGAAAGTAAGGCGAAGCATAGGAGAGTGGGAGACCGGAAAAGTTGCAGCTATTCCGGCATCCCAGTCTCCTGAAGCAAAGCAAAAGGCGATGATCTCACCAAAAAATAATACAGCGTCCACGGCTAATAAGCAAAAGCTAAAGACTGGGCTCTCCTATGATACCAAAGCGGGACCTCTGAAAGGCACATCGGCAGCTGTAGAGAGCTCACCGTCGTCGGGGAAAGTCAAATATTTAGATAGGCTTGCGGAGGCGAAGGCGTGCGTCATTAAAGCAAAACTTAATCTTGGGAATGCGAGAAACCTCAAGACGGAAATAAAAACCGAGGTTACCCTTGCCATAGACAGACTTTTCCAGCTTGTTAAAGAGGTTGAAAACGTAAAAGGAAAAGGAAAGAAGGAAGTGACTAAGGAACCAGAAGAGAAAACGGAAAAGGAAGAGAGAGGAAGAGAGGAATCTGTACTATTGGAAAATATGAAGAAACATGCCCAACTCATAGAGGAGAGCAATGAGAAAATGGAGAAACTAAAAGGAATAATAGAAAAGCACCAGGAGGTCCAAGAACGGTTAACATACGCTAGCGTAGCAGCGACGTCTGCTAAGAGACAGCCTCAGGAGCAGAAGTCACTGCACTCGGTAGTGGTTACCGCAAAGAACGAGACCGAAACTAGCGAAGAAGTGCTAAACAGAATAAGAAAAGTGATCAACGCTAAGGAAGGAGGAGTTGAAATAGAAAGGATAAGAAAGGCAAAAGACAGGAAGATTATAGTGGGATGTAAAACAGAGAAAGAAAGGGAAATATTAAAAGAAAAACTCAAGAGGGCAGAAGACCACCTGAACGTTCAGGAGGTCAAGAACAAAGACCCGCTGGTAATTCTCAGGAATGTCTTCCAGTTTAATACCGATGAAGACGTTCTTAACGCTCTGAGAAACCAGAACAAAAACCTCCTTAAAGACCTTGGTGAGACAGAGCACAAAATGCAGATCCTCTACAAGAGGCGGACCAGAAACCCTCATACGCACCATATCGTCATGAGGGTCTCTCCCAAGATTTGGCGGCGTTTGATCGATGCAGAAACGGTGCAAATAGATCTCCAGAGGGTGAGAGCAGAGGATCAATCACCATTGGTCCAGTGCTCTCTCTGTCTGGGGTATGGCCACGGCAAACGTTTCTGCACCGAAAAATCTGAGAAGTGTAGTCATTGCGGGGGACCCCACATGAGAACAGAGTGCGCGGACTGGCTCGCGGGCGAGACCCCATCCTGCTGTAACTGTGTGCACGCCAAAATGGATAGAGCTGACCACAGTGCTTTTAGCCAGGACTGCCCAGTTCGGAGGAGGTGGGAGACACTGGCTCGGGCCACAGTAGCTTATTGCTAAAGTGGTCCAGGGCGTCCAATCTCCTCCAGCTAGACAAACATCAACGCCAATCAGCGCGAGGCAATACCTAGTGGCCCAAGCAAACTTGCAGCGCAAGTCACTCGCTACCCATGAGATAATGCTTGAGGCCACAGAAAAGAAGATAGCTCTCGCGTTGCTTCAGGAGCCCTACGTAGGGGGGATTGGTAGAATGAGGGACTACAAAGGAGTGAGGATTTTCCAGTGCATGAATCCCGGTGACGCAGTCGTCAAATCAGCCATCGCCGTATTCGACGATGACATTGATGTGATTCAACGCCCGGATCTGACCACTACGAATATTGTAGTGGTCAAACTGAGAACCAGTGCCTGGGAAATTGTGGTCGCCTCGTTCTACTTTGAACCTGACCAGACAATCGAGCCGTATCTAGAGCAGCTAAAAGAGATTAAGCTAAAAGTAGGCCAAAACAAAATAATAATAGGGGGAGACTCGAACGCAAAGAGCACTTGGTGGGGTAGCCCAAAGGTTGACAGTAGAGGAGAGGAGTTGGCAGGAGTGCTTGAAGAGATGGACATGCAGGTACTGAATGTAGGAGATACCCCCACTTTTGACACAATACGGGGCAATAAGACGTACTCCAGCTTTGTCGACATCACGGCCTGCTCAGCGGAAGTGCTGCCTCTGGTGGAAGACTGGAGAGTGGACGACAGCATGACGAGTTCAGACCACAACACGGTAATGTTTAAAGTGAGGTTACTAAAATCAAAAGGAATAAATATAAGTAGAACTACAAGAATTTATAATAGTAAGAAAGCAAACTGGAGCCAATTTCATGAGAAACTGGCCCAGTTTCTAACAGAAAATAACATAAATACAACAAACATAGAAAACATAGATACCAAAGCCAAATTAGAACATATAGTAGAAACGTATATAAACATAATAACAAAAACATGCAACAGTACTATACCAAAAAAGAAAACAGAAAACAAACTTACCTTGCCGTGGATGTCAGAAGAACTCGCCATGCTGAAGAAGAAAGTCGCCACCAGAAAACGCAGGATCCGATGTGCAGCGCCAGTCCGAAGATCAATGGTTATAGAAGAGTACCTGAAAGCGAAAGAGAAGTATGAGTTGGAAACAAAAAACGCGCAGACATCAAGCTGGAAGGAGTTCTGTGGGAAACAGGATAGGGAGGGATTATGGGAATCTATTTATAGGGTCATAGGTAGGACTACAAAGAGGCATGAGGATCTGCCACTCGTCAGGGAGGGAGTACTGTTAGGGCCTAGGGAGTCTGCAGAACTTTTAGCAAACACCTTTTACCCAGAAGATAAGAAGGGTGAAGACAATGAGGAACACAGGCGAATCAGAAAAGAAGCTGAAAATGTAAATGGCCCGGGTGATGATAGTCATCATGACCCACCATTTACCCCCGAAGAGCTTAAATTCACCGTGAGCACTTTCAACCCTAAGAAGGCTCCAGGCTCCGATGGTCTGACGTCGGATATTTGTATGCAGGCAATAAACCAGGACCCCAGAGTTTTCCTATCACTGGCAAATAAATGTCTAGAGTTAGGACACTTTCCCAAGATATGGAAAGAGGCAACCGTAGTAGTATTAAGGAAACCCGGTAAAGAAAACTACACGGAAGCCAAGTCCTATCGACCAATAGGTTTGCTGCCAGTGATGGGAAAAATCTTGGAGAAGATGATGGTGAATCGGATCAAGTGGCACGTTCTTCCACGGATGAGTACTCGCCAGTACGGTTTTATGCCCCAAAGGAGCACCGAAGACTCCCTCTACGACTTAATACAACACATACGCGCAAAGCTGGAACAGAAAAAACTCATCACCTTGATATCATTAGACATAGAGGGAGCCTTCGATAGCGCCTGGTGGCCCGCGATAAAAGCCAGACTGGCAGAGGAAAGGTGTCCAAAAAATATCAGGAGAATGGTGGACAGTTACCTCAGCAACCGATCGGTAAGATTGCGTTACGCAGGTGAAGAGGTAACAAAGTCTACGACAAAAGGATGTGTGCAGGGCTCAATAGGAGGGCCGATTCTCTGGAACCTGCTACTTGATCCGCTTCTCAAAGGGTTGGCAATGCGGGGCGACTACTGCCAAGCATTTGCGGATGATGTGGTCCTGGTTTTTGACGCGGATACTGCAACAGAGATTCAAAAGCATGCAAATGCCGCCCTCGTCTATGTTCGGGATTGGGGAATCAGAAACAAGCTGAGGTTTGCGCCGCATAAGACGAACGCAATGGTACTGACGCGCAAGCTTAAGTACGATACCCCAGTCCTGAACATGGGCGGGGTCGGCATATGCATGTCGAACGAAATTAAAGTGTTGGGGCTCACCATAGACAGCAAGCTCACATTCAACAGCCACGTAGCGAACACTTGCAAAAAGGCGTTGAATCTTTATAAGCAACTGTCTAGAGCCGCCAAAATAAGTTGGGGCTTACACCCGGATGTTATTAGAACCATCTACGTTGCTGTGGTTGAGCCAGTAATTATGTACGCTTCCGGTGTGTGGGCTACGTCGGCTAAAAAACTAGGAGTGCAAAAACTGCTGAATGCGGTCCAGAGAGGATTCGCACAAAAGTTGTGCAAGTCCTACCGCACCACGTCTCTCAACTCGGCACTGGTGTTGGCAGGACTGCTCCCCCTTGACCTCAGAGTGCAAGAGGCAGCAGCCTTGTATGAGGTTAAGAGGGGAGTGGGCCAGCCAACAACAGGAGATGGGGAAGTGGAGCGAATGACCAAATTCGCAGAAATTCCCCACCCAGCAAAGCATATAGACCTGCAGTTCATATGCTTGGAGGACCGCGAAGAGGTGGACACCCACAATACACAAGCGGTACGCATTTTCACAGACGGCAGCAAAATTGATGGCAAGGTTGGAGCCTCATTGTCTTTCTGGAGCAATGAGGTCGAAATCAAGAGCCAGAAGTTGAAGCTGTCGTCGTACTGTACGGTCTTCCAAGCGGAACTGTTGGCTATATGTAAGAGCACCAGGGAAATCATTAAGCGCTCAGAAGACAGTTTTGGAGTCTATAGTGACTCAAGGTCGTCACTAGAAGCGGTCACTAACAATCGCTCTCTCCACCCCCTTGTTGTGGAAATCCGTCGTAATCTAGAGGAGTGCAAGCGTGGGAACAAACACGTTGCACTCTTCTGGATTAAAGCTCACGCTGGCCTAGAGGGGAATGAGAGAGCCGACCAACTAGCAAAAGAGGCCGCTCTAAAGCTGAAGACAAAGCCTGACTACGACTTGTGCCCTGTTTCATACGTCAAGCGACAAATCCGCGCGGGGTCGCTTGAGGTATGGAACAAAAGATATAAAGATGGCGAAACCGCAGCAACCACAAAGATTTTCTTCCCTGACGCAGTAAGGGCCTACAAAATAGTCCGGCACATTAAGCCAAATGGTGTTTTAACCCAGATAATGACAGGACACGGTGGGTTTTCCGCATATTTGAACCGTTTCAAATGTAAGGAAAATCCATCGTGTATCTGTGAGCCGGGAAAACCTGAAAATGTAGAGCACATAGTGACAGAATGTCCTGTCTTTGGTAAAGAAAGGTACGATATGGAACATGTCATAGATTATAAGATTAATGTAGAAAATATTTGGCAAATAGTAGAAAATAAGTACGCTAGAGATAAGTTTCTTGAATATTGTAATACTATAGCAAATAAAGTGATAAAAAGAAATAGATAGATAAGTTAAGTTAAGATATATGTATATTGTTGACATATATATTAGTAACTTAGATTGTAACAGATGAATAATATTTAGTAAATAAGCAAATTAATATGATGAAACGAGGCATTTCAAAATAAAGGAAACCCTACTAGTTATTATTATCCCTTAAAAATAAAAACTAGGCCAAAAAGCAAGATAACTGACCCCTAGACGGGTATCCCACCCGCAATATGTATTATTGATGATGAATGGCAATAGTATGAAAGTGCGAGAAGAAAAACTGCGAGAACTAGTATGTATCAGGCGCAAAGATAGACAAAGGCTCCAATTATGTTGGAGGAAAAACTGTAAAAAAAAAAAAAAAAAAAAAAAAAAAAAAAAAAAAAAAAAAAAAAAAAAAAACCTAACCTAACCTAACCTAACCTAACCTAACCTAACCTAACCTAACCTAACCTAACCTAACCTAACCTAACCTAACCTAACCTAACCTAACCTAACCTAACCTAACCTAACCTAACCTAACCTAACCTAACCTAACCTAACCTAACCTAACCTAACCTAACCTAACCTAACCTAACCTAACCTAACCTAACCTAACCTAACCTAACCTAACCTAACCTAACCTAACCTAACCTAACCTAACCTAACCTAACCTAACCTAACCTAACCTAACCTAACCTAACCTAACCTAACCTAACCTAACCTAACCTAACCTAACCTAACCTAACCTAACCTAACCTAACCTAACCTAACCTAACCTAACCTAACCTAACCTAACCTAACCTAACCTAACCTAACCTAACCTAACCTAACCTAACCTAACCTAACCTAACCTAACCTAACCTAACCTAACCTAACCTAACCTAACCTAACCTAACCTAACCTAACCTAACCTAACCTAACCTAACCTAACCTAACCTAACCTAACCATTCGCGCTCCAACCGTGACCGAGAGCGGCCAGAAATAAAGCTTGTCTCCACGAAATAATTCCTTAAAATAGTAAAAAGTGACCGTAGCATACCGTGTTATACATCAAAAGAAGCGGGCTATTGAGTTCTACACAGGAGTGAAATTTGTTTTCAAAAAAGTGAATTTTTGAGCAAGATACAACAAAAAACGTGAAATTTTGAAAATTTTTTAAGTTTGGAGGCAAATATCTCCGGTTCTGCAGTGGTGACCCACAAATTTTCAACTGCTTAAAGAAGGGCCTTGTGGAGTACTACACGAAGGCGTTTTGTTTGGATTTTTCCCGTGCACACACGCCGGGAAAAAAGAAGAAAAACAAAAACCACGTGGCCACGAGGTCACTGAAGGAGAGCAGCTGGGTGCCGGGTGACACTGTGGAACATCGGAGGACGCTGCGAGGACGCTGGAGGCACTTCATTTGTTTCTCTAAGATAAGTGGTTCCGTGGAAACAAGGGTTTAAATTTTTGTGCGGTCGAAACATATTTTCCAAAATTAATTATTTAAAATCTTCAGCGACGACCTACCCTTTAATTTCGGCCATAGATTCTTCATTTGTAAGTCTAATATATTTCGGTTAAAATTTAATTTTTTCATAAATAGTTTAGAAGTTTAGATTTTTACTGAATGTAGGTCAACTGCAAATAGCTAAAAACCCTTGTTTCTCCGAAACGGTAAGAGATAGGCCATTTTTGACGAGAACCTGCATATTTGACCTATAGGTCAAATATACTAGGAACTTTATCTTTACCTGTACATTAGCCCCCCCCCCATAACTTTTTCCCCACCCTTAATTAAAATCAAAATTATTTAAAATTTTCTTTTCCAAAGTTAAAAATATATTTGTAACAATTGTTTTAAATATAAACAGATAAAGGCTTATCAATTTAATAAACAACACCCTATCAACCCCCCCCCACCCCCTCTGATTTCTCAAATATATATTCCTAACTTATTAAGATATAAATCTAGACAAAATTACATATTAAAGTTTGACCCCTTTTCCCTATTCGTAAAATTTACACATTAAGCATCCCCCTCTTCCCCCTCAAAATTGTTTGTCTCATATCTTCAAAACCACAGCCTTGATTTGGACGCGAATTTTTATCATAAGGTTGACAATTATAAATAATTTAGACTGACTCTACATAGAGTCGAAACAGGTCCTCTAGATAATTAACTAATGTATAAAGTGTACAGATTAAACAATAGAGACTGACTCTACATAGAGTCAAGAAATTTTTATAAGCAAAAATTGTTAAAATTTGTCTTATATTTTAGTTATTTTATAATAAATCAAGTAGTTTTAAGTAATTTTGACTTATATACAACTTATACAAACCTAAAGTTTACTTACCTTCGACTCTTAGCGGGCATTCTATCCATATTGTGACGTACCTGCAACATAAAAACATAGATAAATTTGACTCTTTTAAAACTTTTACAAACCTTTTGATAAGCTTTTATTGTCTCGTTGCGAAGATCCATCGCGGCGAATCTGAAACATAAAAAACATCGATTAACACATATAAATTGACACACCTTTACAAACAGAATGGGATTCGGATATAGGACACCAGCAAAGAAGACGAAATCCCCTGACAAAGACGTTCCAGTCGAGAAGGCTACACAAGATCAAGACAGGGCAGGCCCTTCAGGCTTGACACCCAGTGTCAGAAAGAGCGTTGCGGAAATAGAGGCCGGGAAACCGAATAGGACCAGCCTGACACCCCGAAAAACGACCATGCCAGCGACTCCCCCAAAGCCCAAACCAGCAGCTGTACGAAAGCTAGCAGCAGAACCAACGGGCAGCCCGCTAACAACCGGTGGCAGTAAGTACACAGATAGGGTGGCAGAGGCGAAGGCCTGCCTTGTCAGGGCCAAACTGCATATAAACAACTCCCGAAATCTCAAAACGGATATTAAAACTGGAGTCCTGGAAGCACTGGAAAGACTTTATCAGCTAGTAAAGGAAGTAGATGCCGTTAAAGGCAGAAATACCCCAAGCAAATCCAATGACCTGGACAAAGAGAACGCCCACAGAAAAAGGGAAGATGAAAAAAGAAAACTAGACACAAGTAACCTGGAGAAGTTAATGGAGAAACAATCAGAATTGATAAGAGAAAACAATGAGAAAATGGAAAAGTTAAGCGAAAATCTAGAGAAAAAAACCTATGCAAGCGTAACGGCGACGACCACTAGGGTGCAGCTACCTGGACCTGCAGCGCTGCACTCAGTGGTCGTCACCGCCAAGGATGAAACTGAGACAGGAGAAGATGTTCTGAACAGAATAAGACAAACTGTAAATGCAAAAGAAGGCGGAGTAAAGGTGGACAGAATACGAAAGGCAAAAGATAGAAAGATTATTGTTGGGTGTAGAACGGAAGAAGAAAGACAAATAATAAAGGAGCGACTGAAAATGGCAGAGGAGCACCTCAATGTCGAGGATATCAAAAACAAGGACCCTCTTTTGATTTTCAGGGACGTTTTGCAGTTTAATAGCGATGCTGACATTCTGAACGCCCTGAGGAATCAAAACGGAAACATTTTTAGAGACCTCGAAAAGGAGGATGACAGGGTCGAAGTCAGGTTTAGGAGGAAAACCCGTAATCCCCATACATGCCACGTCGTAGCACGAGTGTCTCCTGCACTATGGAATCGCATGTTAGACGTGGGAGAGGTCCATATTGATCTGCAAAGGGTCAGAGTAGCAGATCAATCCCCGCTTGTGCAGTGTTCGCTCTGTCTTGGCTACGGGCACGGCAGACGTTTCTGCACCGAGAAGATCGAAAAGTGCAGCCACTGTGGAGGACCTCACATGAGGGCAGCGTGCCCGGACTGGCTCGCTGGACAAGCCCCATCTTGCTGCAATTGCCTGCACGCAAAGCTGAGCACAGTCGACCACAACGCCTTCAGCCAGGAGTGCCCGGTTAGAAGGAGGTGGGACGCATTGGCTAGAGCCACAGTAGCGTATTGCTGAGGTGGCCTTTGGCGGAAATCCTGTCTCTGAAAACGGAAGGCCATACCTTGTAGCCCAAGCAAATTTGCGAAGAATGGAATTGGCAACAAATGAGCTTATGCTTGAGGCGCACAACAAAAAGATGGCCTTCGCACTGCTCCAGGAGCCCTATATCGGAGGGATAGGCCGAGTTAAGGACTACAGAGGTGCGAGAATCTTCCAAAGCACAAAACCTGAAGAGGGACAGGTCAAAGCAGCTATAGCGGTCTTTGACCGAGACTTGGACGTAGTTCAGTGTCCTGAATTTACCACACCCAACATCTCTGTGGTAAAGATTGGCACTAGTGCATGGGAGATAGTCGTCGTGTCCTTTTACTTTGAGCCAAACCCGGAGCCGATAGCGCCATACTTGGAGCAGCTGAGCAGGATCCTAAAGCACTTCCGCAAAAACGTCATCATAGGAGGAGACACAAACGCCAAAAACTCCTGGTGGGGCAGTCCAACCACAGACGATAGAGGGGACGAGATGTCAGGTGCCCTGGAAGAAATGGACCTACAGGTGCTCAACGATGGAAATACCCCTACGTTTTTCACCGTTAGGGGGGGACAAATATACTCCAGCTTCGTAGACGTGACGGCTTGCACGTCGGAACTCCTGTGTCTAGTGGAGGACTGGCGAATAGATGAGGGTATGACGAGCTCGGACCACAACACGATACTTTTTGGCATAAGATTATCTAAATCAAAAGGAATAAACATAAGTAGAACCACCAGAATATACAATAGCAAGAAAGCAAACTGGGACCAGTTTCATACGAAAATGGCCCAGTTGCTGCAAGAAAAGCCACTTGAAATAGAACATATAATAACAACAGAAGAATTAGAAAATGAAATAGTAAGATATGTAAATATAATTATAGAATCATGCAGAAATAGTATTCCAAGAATAAAACAAAAAGACAGAGCAAACTTACCGTGGTGGTCCGATGATCTCGCCAAACTGAAGCAGGAGGTCGCCACTAGGAAGCGCAGGATCCGATGTGCGGCGCGGGTCCGAAGAGAGAGAGTCGTCGCCGAGTACCTGGAAGTAAAAGCAAAATATGAGTTAGAAACAAAGAAAGCACAAATTGAAAGTTGGAAGCAGTTTTGTGGAAAACAGGATCGAGAAGGACTATGGGAGGGTATATACAGAGTGATAGGAAGAACAAAAAAGAGGCAAGAAGATCTGCCTCTAATTAAGGAGGATCGGCAGCTGTCTCCCCAAGAATCTGCAAAAGAACTCACAGAGAAATTCTACCCGGAGGACCTTAAAACAGAGGATAATGCATACCACCGACTAATTAGACAAAAAGCTGACCAAGTAAACAACGATAGTCATGATGAACATGACCCGCTGTTTACGCTGGAGGAATTGACTGAGACGGTGGAAAGCTTTAATCCAAAAAAGGCTCCGGGCGCGGATGGTCTCACGGCAGATATCTGCAAAAACGCGGTTCTTCACGATTCTCGCCTCTTTCTCTTGATAGCAAACAAATGCCTACAGCTAGGCTACTTTCCTATCATCTGGAAGGAGGCTACTGTTATAATCCTCCGAAAACCCGGTAAGGACGATTATTTTAGCCCAAAGTCCTATAGGCCCATTGGCCTCCTTCCAGTGATGGGAAAAATATTAGAAAAACTGGTCGTCAGAAGACTGAAATGGCACCTTATCCCCCGGATGAGTACTCGCCAGTACGGATTCATGCCACAAAGGAGCACCGAGGACTCCCTCTATGACCTGATAAATTATGTAAGATCTAAGTTGGAACAAAGAAAAATCATCACAATAGTATCATTGGACATAGAGGGAGCTTTTGACAGCGCTTGGTGGCCCGCAATAAGAGTCCGACTAGCTGAGGAACAGTGTCCGGTAAACGTCAGAAGGATAATGGACAGCTATCTTAGAGAGAGAAGAGTGAGAGTGAGGTATGCCGGGGAGGAGGCTGCAAAGAAAACAACCAAGGGTTGTGTACAGGGCTCCATTGGAGGCCCCATCCTCTGGAACCTCCTTCTCGACTCCTTACTTAAGGGGATGGAAGAGCGGGGGGACTTCTGCCAAGCTTTTGCCGATGATGTGGTGCTGGTGTTTGATGGAAACACCGCGGTTGAGGTCCAGCGACAGGCGAATGCCGCTCTCGCCTATGTTCAGGAGTGGGGCATCAAACACAAACTGAAGTTTGCACCGCATAAGACAAATGCAATGCTTTTAACGCGTAAACTAAAACATGATACCCCGCTCCTGACCATGGGAGGGATCGGCATCACCATGTCTACAGAACTTAAGGTTCTGGGGCTCTGGATTGATAACAAGTTGACGTTTAACAGCCATGTAAGCCACATATGCAGAAAAGCGTTAAACGTCTACAAACAGTTGTCCAGAGCCGCCAAAATCAGCTGGGGCCTTCAGCCGGAAATCATCCGCACCATATATGTGGCCGTCGTGGAACCGATAATCATGTATGCTTCGTCTGTCTGGGCGCCGGCGACAAAGAAACTCGGGATACAGAAGCAGTTAAACGTTGTCCAAAGGGGTTTTGCTCAAAAATTGACCAAAGCTTATCGTACGGTGTCCCTAAACGCGGCACTAGCGCTGGCTGGGTTGCTACCCCTTGATCTCCGGATACAGGAAGCAGCCGCTCTGTACGAGACAAAAAGGGGAATACCACAGCCAGCATTGGCCGAGGGGGAGATTGAGCGAATGACAACGTTTGCTGACACTCCCCACCCAGCGCTCCATATGAGCCTGGAATTCATATGCCTGGTAAACCAAGATGACGTCGATAGGAACAGTGGACAAGCAGTACAAATTTATACAGACGGCAGCAAAATTGACGGCAAAGTCGGAGCAGCATTATCTCTCTGGAGCAATGGTGCCGAGACTAAAAGCCTGAAATTAAAACTGTCGTCTTACTGCACGGTTTACCAGGCCGAATTGCTGGCCATATGTAGAGCTACTGAGGAGGCACTGAAGAGTCCACAAACGAGTTTCGGAGTCTTCAGCGACTCTAGGTCGTCTCTTGAGGCGGTAGTAAACGGTTGCTCTCTCAATCCCCTCGCAGTCAAAATCCGAGAAAACCTGAGAAAGTGCGAACAAGTCTCCAAAAAAGTTGAGCTCTTTTGGATCAAGGCACATGTGGGACTCGAGGGGAATGAGAGAGCAGACCAACTGGCCAAGGAGGCGGCTTCAAAGAAAACGAAACCAGTGTATGACATGATTCCGATATCGTTCGCTAAGCGAGAAATCCGTAAGGCCTCGCTTATCGAATGGAATCGGAGGTACAAGTCTGGATCCACGGCGTCCACAACAAAATTGTTCTTTCCGGATGCGGTCTCGGCCTTTGAAGTGGTAAGAGAATTGAACACCACGGGCGTACTTACACAAGTTTTGACGGGACACGGTGGGTTCTCCATGTACTTGAACCGTTTCAAGTGCAGGGACAACCCATCATGTATCTGCGAGCCCGATAAGGATGAGACAGTACCACACATATTGATAGAATGCCCTGCCTATGGTCCTGAACGTTTTGCATTTGAGCAGGAATCAGGAAAACGGATAGAGCTAAGTACGCTGAATCATTTAATTACAGATAAATATATAAGAGTAAAATTTATAGAATTGTGTATTAAAATAGCAAGTAAGGCAATAAATAGAAACAAATAGATATATAAGAAAATATTGAGTAGGATTATCTTATGATATTTCCGTACATCAATATTGTTTTTTCTTTAAGATAGATAATAAGAGATAAAATTTTTATATATAAATTGGTAATTATGTAAATTATAAAAGTATATATAAGAAAGAAAATAAAGCATAAAATTTAGGGAGAAATAGTTTATAATATTTCCTTTTTCCTGTATAAGTAAATAATGATACGATAGACATAAGATACATTTAAGATAAAAATGCTGTATTAGAAATAAGAAAAAGAAAACTTAAAATTATAACAATAAAGATAAAAACCCGTTGTATATCCCAAATCCCAAAGAGAGGAATTATAGATACAGATAGAAAAAGTAATATATTATGAATGACGACGGATAAAAGAAAGATAAAGTATGAAGAATGAAAGTACGAGAAGAATAAAAGTGAGAACTGGAATGGAAGAGTTGGGTAGACCAGGTCCCTGGTAACGCTAGGGGTAGTCAGGCATCATAAAAAAAAAAAAAAAAAAAAAAAAAAAAAAACCTAACCTAACCTAACCTAACCTAACCTAACCTAACCTAACCTAACCTAACCTAACCTAACCTAACCTAACCTAACCTAACCTAACCTAACCTAACCTAACCTAACCTAACCTAACCTAACCTAACCTAACCTAACCTAACCTAACCTAACCTAACCTAACCTAACCTAACCTAACCTAACCTAACCTAACCTAACCTAACCTAACCTAACCTAACCTAACCTAACCTAACCTAACCTAACCTAACCTAACCTAACCTAACCTAACCTAACCTAACCTAACCTAACCTAACCTAACCTAACCTAACCTAACCTAACCTAACCTAACCTAACCTAACCTAACCTAACCTAACCTAACCTAACCTAACCTAACCTAACCTAACCTAACCTAACCTAACCTAACCTAACCTAACCTAACCTAACCTAACCTAACCTAACCTAACCTAACCTAACCTAACCTAACCTAACCTAACCTAACCTAACCTAACCTAACCTAACCTAACCTAACCTAACCTAACCTAACCTAACCTAACCTAACCTAACCTAACCTAACCTAACCTAACCTAACCTAACCTAACCTAACCTAACCTAACCTAACCTAACCTAACCTAACCTAACCTAACCTAACCTAACCTAACCTAACCTAACCTAACCTAACCTAACCTAACCTAACCTAACCTAACCTAACCTAACCTAACCTAACCTAACCTAACCTAACCTAACCTAACCTAACCTAACCTAACCTAACCTAACCTAACCTAACCTAACCTAACCTAACCTAACCTAACCTAACCTAACCTAACCTAACCTAACCTAACCTAACCTAACCTAACCTAACCTAACCTAACCTAACCTAACCTAACCTAACCTAACCTAACCTAACCTAACCTAACCTAACCTAACCTAACCTAACCTAACCTAACCTAACCTAACCTAACCTAACCTAACCTAACCTAACCTAACCTAACCTAACCTAACCTAACCTAACCTAACCTAACCTAACCTAACCTAACCTAACCTAACCTAACCTAACCTAACCTAACCTAACCTAACCTAACCTAACCTAACCTAACCTAACCTAACCTAACCTAACCTAACCTAACCTAACCTAACCTAACCTAACCTAACCTAACCTAACCTAACCTAACCTAACCTAACCTAACCTAACCTAACCTAACCTAACCTAACCTAACCTAACCTAACCTAACCTAACCTAACCTAACCTAACCTAACCTAACCTAACCTAACCTAACCTAACCTAACCTAACCTAACCTAACCTAACCTAACCTAACCTAACCTAACCTAACCTAACCTAACCTAACCTAACCTAACCTAACCTAACCTAACCTAACCTAACCTAACCTAACCTAACCTAACCTAACCTAACCTAACCTAACCTAACCTAACCTAACCTAACCTAACCTAACCTAACCTAACCTAACCTAACCTAACCTAACCTAACCTAACCTAACCTAACCTAACCTAACCTAACCTAACCTAACCTAACCTAACCTAACCTAACCTAACCTAACCTAACCTAACCTAACCTAACCTAACCTAACCTAACCTAACCTAACCTAACCTAACCTAACCTAACCTAACCTAACCTAACCTAACCTAACCTAACCTAACCTAACCTAACCTAACCTAACCTAACCTAACCTAACCTAACCTAACCTAACCTAACCTAACCTAACCTAACCTAACCTAACCTAACCTAACCTAACCTAACCTAACCTAACCTAACTAACCTAACCAAAGGGTAAGCCTGGTGGGCAGCTCAAGTCGGGCAGGGTTGCTTCGCCGAGAGCGGTGACGTCGCGGGAGGATGATGGAGCGCTGTTGTCGTCGCTGGCGGCTGGCTCGTCCAGCGGGCTGGCACCGCCGGTCATGGCTCGCTCGGCGCTGCCGATGTTCCTTTCTCAGCCACGGACCACTGTCGACAGGGACCCAAAGTCTGTAAATGAATGGCCGGTTAATATCGTGGGCACGATTAGGAAAAGACTAGAGTCCAGCTCTGACCCGCCGACCTATCACCCACCTAGTTCCGAGGCCAACGAGTCGTCCATCCGTCTGGGACAGAGCACGCTGGACGGCGACCCGCCTGTGCCCGACGGCCCCCGCGGAGAGGAGGCGCCCACTTCACCGCGCTCGGGTTCGCCCGACGCGCCACCTTCCTTCCTGGAGACGTCTGTGCTGGCGGCGGGCGAGCCGGTGCAGGACGCGCCGCGCCTTGCGAACCGTCTGCTGGAGAGCACGGTGGCTGAGCTGGAGAAGTCTCGCAACCTCAACCGAGACATCAAGGAGGCGGTGCTGGCGGGCGTGCGTGGGCTGCACGGCATGGTGCTGCGCCTCGCGGACTCGCGCGCGCGGCACCTACTCGAGAAGGAGCGCGCGCGTACGCTTGCTGAGGGGGAGTATGCCCTGCAGCAGAAGGTGCATGCGAATAAGCTGGAGGCGATCACCGAGTGCCTGCAGAGCAGTCTGGACGAGTTGCGGCGCACGACTGGCAAGGCGGCGCAGGAGGCCGAGGCCGCGCGCCGTGCCGTGGAGCGGGTGAGCGACAGGCTGGACATGCGGCCGCTGGCGCCGCCCGAGGAGGCGAACAGTCTGCGGCTGGTGGGCCAGCTGCTCGAGGAGGCGCACGCCATCCGCGAAGAGTGTTCCAACTCGCCGATGCCGCCCGTGCGCGTGCCCATTGAGGGCAACGCGTCACTTGCACCAGCGGGTGAGTGCGCACCGCTGCCGGGCCGCGCTTCTTATGCGTGCATCGCCCGACACCCGCTGATGGTCAAGTCTAAGAACCCGATGCACACCGGCGACGATATCCTGCAGCACATCAAGAGGAACGTGGACGTGATCGGTCTGGGCGTTGGGGTGAACGGCGTGCGCAAGTGTCGCGGCGGCGGCGTCGCCATCTCGCTGGAGAGCGCGCGGGAGAGAGAGGTGATGGAGGGCGCCATCCGCGCGCTCGGCGACGACTACAGCGTGTCGGAGCCGCGCCTGCGTGACCCTCAGCTGCGGCTCGTCGGTGTCGTCGCGGAGCTCACGGACGCGCGGCTCGAGGAGGCGCTGCTCCGCCAGAACGAGGCGCTGCTTGTCGCTGTGCCCGAATCCGAGCGCAGCGTCCGAGTGGTGAGGCGCATCAAGGGACGTAATGCGGGCCTCAACAACGTGGTCGTGCAGGCGAGCCCCGCGCTATGGCGCGCGTTGCTGGAGCGGCGCGTGCGGCTCGGCTACCAGGTGGTGACGGCGCTGGACCAGTCGCCGCTCGTGCAGTGCTACCGCTGCCTCGGCTTTTCCCACCGTGTGTCCGAGTGCCGCGCGCCGGCGCCGCGCTGCGGATACTGCGCGGACGTGCACGACACGCGCGCGTGCCCCGCCCGCGCAAGTGCGCCGCCGCACTGCACCAATTGCGCGGCGCGCAGGCTACCGGACGCGGAGCACCCGGCCTACAGCGCCGACTGCCCCGAGTGGCGCCGCTGGGATCGCATAGCGCGCCTCGCCGTGCGCTACTGCTGAGGGCACCGATCCGGCTGTACAGATGAACGTACATATTAAAATAGTGCAGTATAACCTGGGCAGGGGCAGGGCGGCGACGCATGAGTGCTTGAGAGAGGCCACTGCTAAAGGTTTTCAAGTGCTGCTTCTGCAGGAACCTTACGTCGGGGCGAGCGGCCGTATGGCGCCGCCGACGGGTTGTAGGGTGGTGCAAAGTGCGGCGGGGAGCCCCAATGCGCCGGTGCGCGCCGCTATCGTTATATCGGATCCGAATTTGCGGTATTCTGAAAATGTTAATTATATTAGTGAGGACATATCGGGCGTAGTAATAAAAATTGAGAATTTAGATATAGGGATGATAAGTGTCTATTTGGACAGGGAACTGGATTCTGATATGTATATGCATAGAATAAAAACGTTAGTACAGAGTATGGCATGCTCGCGGGTGGTGGTGGCGGGCGACGTGAACGGCAGCAGCACGTGGTGGGGCTGCGCGGCGGAGGACGCGCGCGGCGCCGCGCTCGTGGACCTGTTCGCGGAGCTCGGGCTTGAGGTGGCCAACGAAGGCCGCGAGCCGACCTTCTTTGCGTACCGGCATGGCGCGCCCGCCGCTAGCATTGTCGACGTTACCGCCTGCTCCGCCGCGCTGCTGCCCGCGCTCACCGGCTGGCGCGTTGACCCCGCGCTCTGCACGCTGTCCGACCACAGGCCGGTCACTTTCTCGCTGCGGCTGGGCACGCGCTGCGGAGACCGGGCGCCCTCGTCCAGCACGAGGATCTACAACACGGGGAAGGCGAACTGGACTCTGTTTGAGGAGGAGTTCGAGCGGGAGATCTCGCGCGCCGAGCTGAGCGCCACTGTGGGCGCGCTGGCGGACGGGGAGGCGGCCAATAGGGCTGCCGACCTTTACACCGAGTGCGTGCTCGCGGCCTGCGAGAGGGCCATTCCTCGCGTCCCGCCGAAGAGACTTGGCAGGGCCTGCCGCTGGTGGAGACCCGAGCTGGCCGGACTGAAGGCCGATATGGTGCGCCGCAGGAGGAAGATAGCGAAGGCAAACCCTGCCAGGAGGCGGTTCGTGGTGGACCGGTACTTGGAGGCTAGGTCCGAGTACAAGGCGGCGATAGAGTCCGCCATAACCACTAGCTGGAAGGAGTTCTGTACGGGCGAGACGGTGGAGGGAATATGGCAGAGGTCGTATCGGATCATGAAGGCGTGCGGGGCGCGGGCGTGCTCGGAGGACGCGCTGCTGGCGGCGGCGGACGGGCGCGCGCTGGATGAGGCGCAGTCGGCGGCGCTGCTGGCCGAAACTTTCTACCGCTGCGACGACTCGCAGCAGGACACGCCGCAGCACGCCGCACGCCGCGCCGCCGTGCAGGCCTGGGCCGCGGAGCTCGCGGAGATGGGCCCGCCTCATGTCGCCTTCACTGATACAGAACTCGAGATGGTACTGAAAACTATGAGCCCTAAGAGAGCGCCCGGCGGCGATGGGCTCACGCTGGACATCTGCCTTCGGGCCTACAGATGTGACAAGGCCCTACTTGTGGGGCTGTATTCGCAGTGCCTTCGGTTGGGCTGTTTCCCTAGATCATGGAAGGTGGCGACCGTTAAGGTGATCCCTAAGCCGGGCAAGGATAATTACACCACTCCCAAGTCATACAGACCGATCGGGCTTCTTCCCGTCTTCGGGAAGATGCTCGAGAAGTTATTCGTGAACCGGTTGCAGTGGCAGCTTGGCAAGGAGGGTCTCCTGAGCCCCTTTCAGTACGGGTTCACTCCGCGGCGGAGCGCGGAGGACGCTTTATTCGACGCCATGTCCATTGTTCGCTCAAGCCTGGAACAAAAGAAAGTAATAGTGTTAGTTTCCTTAGATATTCAGGGCGCTTTCGACAACACCTGGTGGCCCGCTATTATAGAGCGGCTTAGGGCGAATAATGTTGATATTGAGGTGGCACGCCTCATTCTTAATTACCTCTCGGAGAGGAAAATTGTGCTAAGGTATGCAGGGCAAGTTGTACGCAGAAATACAAGTATGGGTTGTGTCCAGGGGTCTACCTGCGGGCCGATCCTCTGGAACATCCAGCTGGAGCCGATGCTGGAGCAGCCGCAGTATGGGGGCGTCAGGGTGCAGGCCTTCGCAGACGACCTCCTGATGATCGCCGCCGCAGCCGATGGAGTTGAGTTGGAAGGCATGGTCAACCGGGCGCTGGCGGTGATCACTCAGTGGGGAGAAAGCCTGAAATTGAAATTTGCACCTGATAAAACGCAGGCTCTTCTCATTACTAGGAAGTTGAGATATCATACTCCTAGGATTGTTATGGCAGGAGTCCCCATAGCTTATGGATCGAGTCTCAGAATATTAGGATTAAATATAGACCCCATTCTTAATTTCAGAAGGCACCTAGAGCTAGTTACCAACAAGGCTATTGCTTTTTATAAGGTAGTCTCTAGAGCGGCACGTGCACAATGGGGTCTTAATTCTGATATTTTGAGACTTATCTACATTGCTGTGGTGGAGCCTACAGTTCTGTATGCGGCAAGTAGTTGGGCGGATGTCTCGGATAGGGTTTATGTAGAAAAGATTTTAAACAGCCTCATTAGATCTTTTGCCATTAAGATAAGTAAAGCTCACCGCACAACATCTTTGGTGTCTAGTGTTCTGCTGTCGAGACTGCTGCCTCTGCCATTGAGGTTGAGGGAGAATGCTCTTATTTACAGAGTCAAGAGAGGTGAGCCATTGACCGGTTTGCCCGGGCGTAGTTTGGAGCTCAGGATAAGTCCATTCTCTTTACCCCACCCTGCGGAAAGGAAGTGTGTGAGGTTTGGGCTTATTGAGTCTCAGGAGGTAGCTTTGAGTCTGGAGAGTGATGGGCCCATCCTTTACACAGACGGCAGTAAGTTGGAGGGCAAGGTGGGCGGTGCTGTTACCTGCTGGTCCGGGGGGCATGAGGTTCGTCACACTAGATTCCGGCTGGAAAGCTATTGTAGTGTGTTTCAGGCAGAGCTGTGTGCGATACTGCGAGCTCTCCAGTTGGTCGAAGGCAGAGGGGAGTCTGTTTTTAGTATCGCCAGCGATTCACGGTCCAGTCTCGAGGCATTGAGTGACCCTAATTCACTTCATCCGTTGGTTGCTTTAATTAAGGAAAAAATGTTAATGCTTGCCCGGGATAGTAAAACTATTTCTTTGCACTGGGTCAAGGCCCATTGTGGTATTGAGGGAAATGAGAGGGCCGATGAGTTGGCAAAGCAGGCAGCCCTAAGTGATCGAAGACAGCCATTCTACGACAGGTTCCCTCTGTCCTATGCTAAGGGTTTGGTAAGGTCAGATAGCATTGATGATTGGCAACGGGCATATGATTCATCCCAGACAGGCAGTACAACCAAGTTATTTTTCAAGGATGTATCTTTGGCTTATAGGACACTGACAAAAGTTAGTTTGGATAATTTTTACTGTCAAATTTTTACTGGCCATGGTGGCTTTAATTCATATCTATTTAGGTTCGGCTTAGCGTATTCTCCATTGTGCTCTTGCGGTGATGATGCTAACCAATCTGTACAGCACCTTTTGTTGGAATGTGGCAGGTTTGGATTGTCAAGGCACGACTGCGAGATTGCAATGGATATTGATATTAATGTTGATAATTTAGAGCTAATAATTAGTGATAATCACAACAGACCTATCTTCTTGTCGTTTGCGAAGAATATTCTACGTATAATTGGCAGAGAGAATGGGTCTTTTGTTGAAAATGATTAGTACTTACGTGTTTGATTTTGTTATTTCTGTTAGTTGTAAAAGATTCACTTTGATTTTTAGGTTCTAGCTGTTTTGTTTTGTTGTGATTTCATTTGTTTGTTTTGTTTTGAGAGTTTCACTTCAACTTCTTTTTTTTAAGGCTTTGCTTGCATTTTGGTTTTGAGTGTTTCTCTAGCATTGAGACGTCTGTCTATTTCTTCTTTTTTTTTTTTTTTTTTTTGAATGGGATTGCGCTTGACTTGACGTGACGCTCTTGGTTGTAAGCTGTCTGTCAGTCTGGTCTGTTATTGTGGTTGGGTCGGGATTAAAATTTTTAATTATTTTATTTCATTTTAGCTTCTTGGGGCCTTGATTGGGGCCGGGTTCTAAGGGCCGGGTTTACAATCTCTTTGGTCCATTTTGGTGTATTGGATTTTGAATTTTATAGATGGAGCGAATAATAATAATTTATTTATATTCGCTTTATCTATTCTTTTCTTATTTATTTTAACTCTTGTTTTTTTTATTGGTTTGCAAAGTTTATTTTTAAATTTTATGGTCGGAGGTTTGATTCGCTCTGACATATTGTAAGTAGGGTTTGACATTGGCAGTTGAAGGAGCTCTCAGGGCTGACAATTGACTGAATCATGGACAAAGTTCAATCACTTCACAGTCAGTCAGTGTTTTGTTTGTTGGTTACATGGCTTGTTGCGGTGCCGAGGGTGTGTGTGGCCGTCGTCACCGGCGCCGTGTCGAGGCGCTTGGGGTTGCGTCTTCGCGACCGCAAGCGTCACGCTGCGGCGCCGAGGGTGTGTGTATGTGTGTAGCTGCTGCCGCCGGCGCCGCGTCGAGACGTTTGGAGTTGCGTCTTCATTGCCGCTTGCGTCGAGCTGTGGCGCCTAGGGTGTGCGTAGCCGCTGCCGCCGGCGGCGGCGCCGCGTCGAGACTCTTGGGGTACCAATGATCTGAGAGGGTCGTCTCTTCTGCTAGTGCCCTTATATTTATATTCCTATATTTGTTTTATGTATATATATTTATATATTTATCGTATAAATTAACTTGAATTAAATCAATTGCCATTTATTGCTTTAAACGTTTCTTTTATTTTTGATTTTGTTATTATTATGTATATTGGTTTAGCTGGTGGCTGCTGTTTACCAGCTTTTGTTATATTTTATTATACCTATTTTCGGTTGTTATTATTTTGGCAGGGATTGATTGTCTGTGATTATAATTAATTTAATGATTAGAATGAATAATGATTGTTTACATATTTATTATTATAATTTTTTTTTTTTTAATTTTCTATACCTTTTGATAATGACTTATTTATCGTTGGTTGGATTTAGATATTGGACTTAAGTACCATACCTATATTAGGTGTCAATGAAATGTTTTATTAATTAATTTATTGTTAATTTAATTTTACTTATCATAATGAATTGTTACCGTAATGTAATTTTTATATTTTAATTTAATGGATAGATTTCCTTTTATAAATTATAATATATTTTTTTTTTTTAATATTTTTTTAAATTATTTATTAATTTATTTAATTATATCTTAATAACTTTGTTAATTTGTTTTTCGATTGTTATTAATTTGGTGTGTTTGCGACGCAAATACTCGCAATAATTATCACACGTTATTGTTAATTTAATATTCTATTTTATTTGAATATAGTGTTGTAAATTTACAAAATTAGGCCTATTTTGCTATGCAAAATAATGTTTAATGTGCAGTAAATAAATAGTATGTAATATATAATAAATCGAAAAGGTATTTAGCTATTATTTATCTATACTTAAATTATTGTTGTAATTTAGGTAGTATTTTACCTCATTTGTGTTTATGTTGAATTAAGTCTTCTTTCAAAATAATCTTAAGTCATGCTGGTGGATGTATTTGACAGGTTCAAATACAATATCACTAAAACAGGGGTGAGACTTAGGTTAGAGTTAACATATTATAATTGTACCTCTATAATAAAATATTGTTGCATGTTATCACAAAAAAAAAAAAATTGTAACGGAAATAAGATAGAATATGTAATTCAATTGGGTCCAACAGGGACACAACTGCGGGATGAAAATAATAAAAAGGAAAATGAAAAAGAAAAGGGAAAAATGAAAGAAAATATAATACAGAAGGTGAAAAATGGAAAAAGAAACAAAGAAAATTAAGAGAGGAAAAAAAAAAAAAAAAAAAAAAAAAAAAAATGGGACCCAAAGTAAATCAATAAATTAGTTATAGAAATAAGAGGATTAATGTATATAATATATTATACTACAATTGTATGGTGATTTCTTACATTTAATGAGTTATTTAAAATTATGGGTTGTATTGGCCAATTTATTGTGTCATGGTCAATTTATTTTGTTTTCATTTCTTCTCCATTTGTTTATTTTCTTGTCTTTGTTGATTGTGTGTGTGCGCGTGTAAGTGTGAGTGTATATATGTTTGTATATGTGTGTAATATTTGGAAAATTAAGTTTAAAAAAGATTCAATTCCCTAGTAGGTTTATAATGTTGTTGCATTTCATAGCAACAGGTTATCAAAGGGCTATTAAGCAAAAGCAGACTAGGATACTCTCTGACCCTATGGTCTGATGAGGATACTAGTTGGCAACATAATATATATAACCTAACCTAACCTAACCTAACCTAACCTAACCTAACCTAACCTAACCTAACCTAACCTAACCTAACCTAACCTAACCTAACCTAACCTAACCTAACCTAACCTAACCTAACCTAACCTAACCTAACCTAACCTAACCTAACCTAACCTAACCTAACCTAACCTAACCTAACCTAACCTAACCTAACCTAACCTAACCTAACCTAACCTAACCTAACCTAACCTAACCTAACCTAACCTAACCTAACCTAACCTAACCTAACCTAACCTAACCTAACCTAACCTAACCTAACCTAACCTAACCTAACCTAACCTAACCTAACCTAACCTAACCTAACCTAACCTAACCTAACCTAACCTAACCTAACCTAACCTAACCTAACCTAACCTAACCTAACCTAACCTAACCTAACCTAACCTAACCTAACCTAACCTAACCTAACCTAACCTAACCTAACCTAACCTAACCTAACCTAACCTAACCTAACCTAACCTAACCTAACCTAACCTAACCTAACCTAACCTAACCTAACCTAACCTAACCTAACCTAACCTAACCTAACCTAACCTAACCTAACCTAACCTAACCTAACCTAACCTAACCTAACCTAACCTAACCTAACCTAACCTAACCTAACCTAACCTAACCTAACCTAACCTAACCTAACCTAACCTAACCTAACCTAACCTAACCTAACCTAACCTAACCTAACCTAACCTAACCTAACCTAACCTAACCTAACCTAACCTAACCTAACCTAACCTAACCTAACCTAACCTAACCTAACCTAACCTAACCTAACCTAACCTAACCTAACCTAACCTAACCTAACCTAACCTAACCTAACCTAACCTAACCTAACCTAACCTAACCTAACCTAACCTAACCTAACCTAACCTAACCTAACCTAACCTAACCTAACCTAACCTAACCTAACCTAACCTAACCTAACCTAACCTAACCTAACCTAACCTAACCTAACCTAACCTAACCTAACCTAACCTAACCTAACCTAACCTAACCTAACCTAACCTAACCTAACCTAACCTAACCTAACCTAACCTAACCTAACCTAACCTAACCTAACCTAACCTAACCTAACCTAACCTAACCTAACCCAACCCAACCTAACCTAACCCAACCCAACCCAACCTAACCTAACCCAACCCAACCTAACCTAACCCAACCCAACCTAACCTAACCCAACCCAACCTAACCTAACCCAACCCAACCTAACCTAACCCAACCCAACCTAACCTAACCCAACCCAACCTAACCTAACCCAACCCAACCTAACCTAACCTAACCCAACCTAACCTAACCTAACCCAACCTAACCTAACCTAACCCAACCTAACCTAACCTAACCCAACCTAACCTAACCTAACCCAACCTAACCTAACCTAACCCAACCTAACCTAACCTAACCTAACCTAACCTAACCTAACCCAACCTAACCTAACCTAACCTAACCTAACCTAACCTAACCTAACCTAACCTAACCTAACCTAACCTAACCTAACCTAACCTAACCTAACCTAACCTAACCTAACCTAACCTAACCTAACCTAACCTAACCTAACCTAACCTAACCTAACCTAACCTAACCTAACCTAACCTAACCTAACCTAACCTAACCTAACCTAACCTAACCTAACCTAACCTAACCTAACCTGGACGGTGTAATCAAAAATATACAGAAAGATACAAAAGCAAGCGGTCCACTAAAAGGAAGAGAAACGGAGCAGAATAAGCAGGAAAAGAAGCAGGAAATGCAGGAAGAAAAAGCCCAGAAAGAAGAAATATTGCGAGAAAAGAAAGAGGATGAATTCCTGAAGAAGCTGGAGGAACACACAAAAAAGATAGAGGAGAATAGTGAGAAAATGGAAAATCTACAAGAAGAATTAGCAAGATATAGAAATGAGCGTGAGTCACGTAGCTACGCGTGTGTGGCGGCGGAACCGTCAAAGGGACATCCCCTGATGAGACCAGCACTACACTCCGTAGCCGTGATGACACAGGATGGGCAGGAAACAGGGGATCAGGTGCTGGAAAAGATAAGAAAAGCAGTCAATGCAAAAGAAGGAGGCCTAAACGTAGAAAGAGTCAGAAAAGCAAAAGGAAAGATTATAATAGGGTGTAAAACGGAAAAGGACAAGAAGCTAATTACAGAAAAATTAAACAAAGCCTCACAAGACCTAAGAGTGGAAGATGTTAAAAACAAGGACCCCCTGGTCATCCTGATAGACGTCATGAAGTACAACACAGATATTGACATCATGACGGCTATCAGGAACCAGAATAGGGACCTTATAAAGCATGAAGAAAAACTGGAGATTGCATATAGAAGGAAAGCTAGAAACCCACTCACACAGCATGTCGTGATGAGGGTCTCCCCACAGGTATGGAGGAAGATGACAGATGCTGGCCACCTGCACATTGACCTCCAGAGAGTCAGGGTTGCCGACCAGTCGCCTCTGGTGCAGTGCTCGCTCTGCCTTGGCTACGGCCACGGCAGGCGGTTCTGCACCGGGACTCTGGAGAAATGTAGCCACTGCGGGGGCCCGCACAAGAGGGACCAATGCGGGGACCTCCTCACAGCGATACCACCATCATGCTGTAACTGCGCAAAGGCTGGTATAATTAACAGAGAGCACAATGCTTTTGACAGAGAATGCCCCGTCAGACGCAAATGGGAGGCCCTAGCGAGAGCTTCCATAGCGTATTGCTAAGGGCACCCCAGTTGCAACCAACCAGCACAAGACGTACCTGGGAGCCCAGGTCAACCTGGGCAGAATGGACCTGGCGACAAACGAGGTAATGATGGAAGCTGGAAAACGCAAGATAGCCTTTGCGTTGCTCCAGGAGCCATATGTCGGTGCAATTCGGCGGGTAAAAGGGTACAGGGGGGTGAGGATCTTCCAAAGCCACACCCAGGTCGAAGGTCCCGTCAAGGCAGCTATTGCTGTTTTTGACGATGATCTTGACGTTATCCAGTACCCGAACTTCACGACCAACAACATAGTGGTAGTAAAACTTAGGACTGTGGCTTGGGAGATGGTCATCATCTCGTACTACTTCGAACCCCATCCAGCACCGATAGAGCCATACTTGGAGCAGCTGAGAGCTATCATAAGGGACCTTGGTGCGATGCAAGTTCTGATTGGTGGAGACGCAAATGCAAAAAGCACTTGGTGGGGCAGCAGTGAGGTGGACAGCCGAGGAGAAGAGTTGGCCGGAGCGCTGGAAGAAATGGGCCTCCAGGTACTCAACGAGGGAGACCTGCCTACCTTTGAAGTTGTTAGAGGAGGCAGACGCTACACCAGCTACGTAGACGTGACGGCCTGCGCAATTGAGATGCTCGGTGCAGTAGAGGACTGGAGAGTTGAAGATGCCATGGTGAGTTCAGACCATAACGCCATTCTTTTTAAAATTAACCTGCAGAAATCAAAAGGAATGAACATTAAAAGAACAACTAGGTTATTTAACACAAAAAAGGCAAACTGGGATCAGTTTCGTAAGAAAGTGACTGAGTTAGCATCAGTAAATAAATTAACAGTAGAATCAATTAACGAAATAACATGAAAAACAAAATTAGAACAAACAACAGTTACATTTACGGAAATTATTAGTCAAATTTGTGTTAAAATTTTACCGAAGAAAAAACAAACAGAAAAACTAAACTTACCATGGTGGTCGGAAGAACTCGAGGATCTGAAAAAAAGGGTACTTACAATGAAGAGGAGAATCCGTTGCGCTGCACCGAGGAGGAGGCAGAAGGTCGTAGACGAGTACCTGAAAGCAAAACAAGAGTATGAGGAAAGGGCCGTAAAGGATGCAGTCGAGAGTTGGAAAGGGTTTTGTGGGAAACAGGATAAGGAAGGAATGTGGGAAGGGATTTATAGGGTCCTGAAATGTACGGAAAAAAGGCAGGAAGACTTACCTTTAAAGCTAAACGGAACAAGCCTGAGCCCGAAGGAGTCCGCAGAAATGTTCGCAGAGGTCTTCTACCCAGAAGACAAGGAGGGCGAAGACAACGAGGAACATCGACGGCTAAGAGATCTAGCTGGCAAAGTAAACGTGTTGGAGCATGATGAACTGCATGATCCACCGTTTACCATCTTAGAGCTTAAAGCTGCCGTCGACAGCTTCAATCCTAAGAAAGCTCCCGGCTCGGACGGACTCACGGCTGATATCTGCAAACAAGCAATAGACTCCAATCCCGGACTTTTCCTAGCACTGGTCAACAAATGCCTCAAATTAGGCTCTTTCCCGAAGATCTGGAAGGAAGCAACTGTGATAGTGCTGAGAAAGCCAGCGAAGGACGATTACACAGCTGCCAAAGCCTACAGACCAATCGGGCTGTTGCCAGTGATGGGAAAGATCCTGGAGAAGATGATCGTCGCAAGACTAAAGTGGCACCTTGTACCGGGTATTAGCCAAAGTCAATATGGATTCATGCCACAAAGGAGCACGGAAGACGCCCTCTATGCGCTCGTCAACCACATTAGGGATAAAATCAGAAAGAAGAAGATGGTTGTGCTGGTATCCCTAGACATAGAGGGGGCCTTTGATAGTGCCTGGTGGCCCGCGATAAGAGTCCGTTTGGCGGAGGAAAAATGCCCGATCAACATCAGACGAGTGATAGACTCATACCTAGAGGACAGGGGGGTGAAAGTGAGGTACGCAGGAGAAGAGGTGTACAGAAGAACAATGAAGGGTTGCATCCAGGGTTCTATCGGCGGCCCAATACTATGGAACCTCCTTCTCAACCCCCTGCTAATAGGGTTGCAGCATCGAGGAGAGTACTGTCAGGCGTTTGCAGACGACGTTGCCCTGGTGTTTGAGGGTGATTCCGCGGTGGAGATCCAGGGACGTGCAAATGCCGCTCTCGAGTATGTTCGAGAGTGGGGTGTAAGAAACAAGCTGAAATTTGCTCCGCATAAAACTAATGCGATGTTGCTAACAAACAGGCTAAAGTATGACACCCCACACTTGACCATGGGCGGGATCGGCATTTGCATGTCGCGGGAGATAAAGATCCTGGGGCTCGTGATAGATGACAAACTGACGTTCAACAGCCACGTTTCAAACACCTGCAAAAAAGCGTTGAACGTCTATAAGCAGCTATCACGAGCAGCTAAGATCAGCTGGGGACTCCACCCGGAAATCATTCGGACTATATACACCGCCTGTGTTGAGCCCGTGGTGCTGTACGCGGCCAGTGTATGGGGTTCCGCTGCTGAAAAACTGTGCGTGCAGAGGCAGCTGAATGTAGTCCAGAGAGGCTTCGCTCAGCGCCTCTGCAAAGCTTACAGAACTGTCTCTCTGAACGCCGCACTCGCTTTGGCCGGGTTGCTCCCTCTTGACCTGCGAATTAAGGAGGCAGCCGCCCTATACGAGGCAAAGAAGGGATTGTCCCGGCCGACGGGTCTGGCGGACAGAGAGATAGAACAGATGACACCATACAGCAGCACACCACATCCGGCAAACAGAGCAGAGCTGTACTTCCATAACCTGGACACTGACGAAGAACTCAGCGAGTACAACTGCCAAGCAGTCCGAATTTTTACAGATGGCAGCAAGATTGATGGGGGAGTGGGTGCGGCTTTTTCCATATGGAATAAGACCGTAGAAACTGGAACCCGAAAATTGAAGCTGCCATCTTACTGCACAGTGTACCAGGCGGAAATGCTGGCTATTCGCGAAGCAACCCGCAAGATTCTGGAAACCTCCGAGAATAGCTACGGGATCTACAGCGATTCACGATCGTCGCTAGAGACGATAACGAACCATTTCGCGTTCCATCCCCTAGCTACTGAGATCCGGAGAAATCTTGCGGAGTGCAGATCCCAGCACAAAGAGGTAGCTCTGTTCTGGATAAAGGCTCATGCTGGTTTCGCGGGCAATGAACGGGCGGATGCGTTGGCGAAAGAGGCTGCCACAAATTCGAAGACCAGACCGGTTTATGATGCGTGCCCGGTTTCATTTGTCAAAAAACTGATCCGGGGGGAGACGCTTGACAAATGGAACCGGCGATACATAAACGGTGACACAGCGGCGGTCACGAAAGTCTTTTTTCCAGATGCTACAATAGCCTATAAGGTTATCCGGAAGATGGGACCGGCAGATGGGATTCTGACTCAGATATTAACGGGGCATGGTGGATTCTCCGAGTACTTGCACCGATTCAAGTGCAAGGAGAGTCCGTCGTGCATCTGCGATCCAGACTCAGAAGAATCTCTACTGCATGTGATCTTGTACTGCCCCGTACACTGCAAAATAAGGCATGACCTTACCCAGCAGCTGCACACAAGCCTTAAAACTGAAAACCTGTGCGGAATTATGGAGAACAGTACGGAACGCGGCATCTTCCTTCAATACTGTAAGCAAGTGACAAAAGTGGTAATAAATAGAAACAAACTTAATAGATAAAAACTGTTGGCACCATATAATGATTATATGTCTGTGCAACAATTATAAATAAGAAGTTGGAACAGAAGAAGATGTAAAATATATGTAAGAAAATAGTATTGTACAATATATGTAAGAAAATAGTATTTTAACATAAAGATAAGTTTGATTTTGTGAAAATTAAGAAATAAAGGAAGAATTCCCCTTTAAAAGAGATAGACAGATACAGAGAGTAGTTAGATAGCAGCTCGTCCCATAGGCGGGCATCCCACCCGTTATAAGTGTATCAGACGATGAATGAATGGAAATGGTATATGTATGAAAATGCGAGAGGAATAAATGCGAGAACTTGTATGAATCAGGCTCAAGATAGAAAAAGGCTCCGATCACGTTGGAGGAATTAGGTCGAAAAAAAAAAAAAAAAAAAAAAAAAACCTAACCTAACCTAACCTAACCTAACCTAACCTAACCTAACCTAACAAACGGCAATACGGCTTCATGCCACAACGAGGAACCGAAGACGCCCTCTATGACCTTATGGAGCACTTGAAAAATGGAGTTAACAATAAAAACATCGTACTCCTAATCTTTCTGGACATAGAGGGTGCCTTTGATAACGCATGGTGGCCCGCCCTTAAACACCAGCTCGCGAAGAAAAGGTGTCCCAAAAACCTTTACGAGATGGTATGCTCATACCTCAGTGACCGAAAGATCATGGTCAACTATGCCAGAGCAACTTACGAGAAGGAAATCACAAAAGGTTGCGTCCAAGGATCCATCGGAGGACCAATCTTTTGGAATATAATCCTAGACTCGTTGTTGCACGAACTGGAGGCTGAGGAAGTATACTGTCAAGCTTTTGCGGATGACGTTGTTCTCGCTTTTACAAACCGGTCAGTAGATGTTCTGGAGCGGCAAGTCAACACCACACTGGAAAAAGTATCAGAATGGGGAATTCACAATAAACTTAACTTCGCACCGCACAAAACCAACGCGATGCTTCTAACCAAGAAGTTAAAGTATGTAATTCCCCAACTATTCATGTCAGGTACGAAACTTAACCTTGTGGATGAAATAAAGCTGCTCGGGATTATCATCGACCGCAAGCTCACCTTCAAAGCACACGTGTCTGCGCAATGCAAAAAAGTAGTAGAAATATACAAACAGCTTGCGTGCGCAGCGAAGGTGACATGGGGTTTGAACAGTGAGATAACGAGAACCATCTATATCGCAGTGGTGGAACCCATCATGACCTACACCTCAAACGCATGGTCACAGGCCGCAGTGCTGCAAATGAATGTGAATCAGCTGAACGCAATTCAGAGAGGTTTTGCACAAAAGATCTGCTAAGCGTACCGCACAGTCTCCCTCACCTCGGCACTCGTTCTGTCGGGTTTGCTGCCTCTGGATCCAAGAGACAGCATATCTCTACAAAACCAAAAAGAGCATCTCCCAAGATTACCTCCCTCCCGGAAAGAAACTCGAACTCAAGATAGGGTACCTGGATCAACCGCATCCCTCCACATTAACACGCATTGAGTACGAGCTCCTGGAAAGTACCGCCCACGTCAACGGGCCTCAAATCTACACCGATGGGAGCAAGATCGAAGATAAAGTGGGAGCTGCTCTAACGTGGTGGGACGATGGCAGAGAGCTAAAGTTTGAAAGGTTCAAACTCCAGCCCTCTTGCACTGTCTTCCAATCAGAACTCTACGCACTATCCAGAGCGACTCAAATGGTGAGCGAAAGCACAGATCCAGTAGTCAGCATCCTAAGCGACTCGCGATCTTCGCTCGATCTGCTTCGCAATCCTAAACTGAGTCATCCACTGGTACGCAGAGTGAGAGAAAGCATTGGTAAGATAGTGAACGAGGGAAGAGAGGTTCACATGTTCTGGCTGAAAGCCCACGTAGGAACTGTGGGAAATGAAAGAGCTGATGAACTTGCAAAAACAGCAGCACTCAATGAAACCACACACGACTATGATAAGATCCCTTTGTCCTATGCTAGGAAGAAAATTCGTGAAGAATCGATCCAGAAATGGCAGGATTGCTACGAAACCTCCAGCACAGGTGCTATCACTAAAAAGTTTCTACCAGACGTCGACAAAGCATATCGACTCATAAGATCTATGAAACTAACATTCACCCAAGTGCAGGCCCTTACAGGCCACGGAGGAATTGCGGAATATCTTCACAGATTCAATCTTAGGGACAGTCCAGGATGCGAGTGCGACCCAGAGGTCAGTGAATCCGTCTGGCACCTGATTCTGAGCTGTCCTCGTTTTCTAGTAGAACGGCACGATCTGGAACACCTCATAGATCGAAATCTGGTCGAATCTGAACTAAAGGAAATTCTCGAGGATTCAAAAACAAGGCCTAATTTCCTATCCTACGTGGATAAGATTTTCCAAGTTGCAGCAAAGAGAAACTCCACTCTCTCTCCTACTGCACGGCCCCAATACCAAACAACAACAACAGCAGAGGCTCAAGCGGCAGAAACCTCGCAGGAAGCCCACCTACCTACGCAAGCCAAGTGCCTATCTCTCACAAAACTTCTAGCTCACGGAGAAAAAGGAACGGCAGGAATCCGAATCCGAGGCGTAGCTCTCTTCATGGATGGAACTAACGAGCGTTTCGGGATAAGCTTCTGCTTTTGTCGACCGGGCAAGAAGTTCCGAGTGGCTATATCTCCAGGGCTCGCATCACTGCTAAATGGGAGCACATCCAAAACAACAATGCGCTACAAGATCTACAGTGCGCTGCCCGTGATAGAGGTGGCGGACCAACGCTTGCGACTAGTCCGATCCAAAAACAAAACGGTCGCACTTCTCGAGCTCGAGTTTGGTTTGACACCTTTCACGCGTGCAAGATCAATGCTCTCAATGCTTGGAGAAAAAGCAGCGGATGTGGGTACCATTTCCCGCATAATCAGCGTGGATGCACTAGTTGTTGAACATGAGAAAGGAGAAGTCGCAGACCGGCTAGGTTGCATAAAAGCCTCTGAACAACATGAGGTGATTGTGTATGAAGATCGAGGTGAAAGCCTCAACTTCATGAGAGCACACAATTCAAGCTCTGCAACCGACTGCTGGGGACACCCCGTATCAACAGCAATCAGTGGATCTGAACGCCTCGAGAAGAAAAGATCTGCGGAGAAAGAGGCTTCCAAACAAGCCAAAAAACACCAAAAAGATAGAGCTACAAAGAGAGGCCCAATCAAAGCGTTCGTGGAAGCGTTCAGTGCGGCAACAGAAACACTGCTCGGAAGGCCCTCGAAAACATCTGAGGGCTTTACAATGGAGGCAAAGATTCATCCCTCTCTAAAAGCACGTATCGAAAACCCCCCCACAAGAGCAGATTTGGGTCAGGTAAATCGGCCACATCTCAGACCAGTCACTTGTCTACAAGATCATGCAATAAACACATTCCTTGAGTTCCTTGCTCTCACAAAAGCGACTATAGACGTTAATTCGTTAACCTGTAAATCTATCCTGCAGACGTACGAGCAAGGTAACGTAAACCTATTAAAGGTGAAACTCGAGGAGGCAGAAGCTGCTATATACCACAATGATAAATCCCAGGTCATCATGGACTCAATGAATGGCCTACTATAAAATATCAGATTATCTAGAGGATAAAAAAGCTTGGGACGGGATTTGCTCCAACTCGAAAAATAACAACTAACAGGCTAAAGGTTTCTTCGTCGCTTCTTTACTTTAGTCAACATACCGAAGCGACTGAAATCAAAAATATCACTTTATTTCCGTGTCAGTGTTTAATTATTAAGAATTTGACCTTTTCTAAGTGTACATTTATTGTATTTATGGAAATAAAGAGTTTTTGACTTTGACTTTGACTTTGACTTTGAATGTAAGGGAGTTATATGGAAGCCTTCAGTGCAACAAGTGGCTTCGTGTCGCTAAACGAGGATGGGATGGGACTGAAAGGACCACCAAAGTTTCTGACTCCAGAGGTTGATCCAGTAGTTGTCACAGCCCGGTGCACTAAAATCATGCTCGATGAAAGAATCCTTGAAAAGGCCCAGTCCATATCAGGGAACCAGGAAATCGAAGCGAGTTGGGTCAACTGGGCGGTACCTAAAATAACATGGATCAATGGAGTTCCAGGATGCGGAAAAACAACCTGGGTTGTTAAACACTTCGATGCGGACAAAGACACAATCATCACAGCAACAACAGAGGCAGCAAACGACCTGAGGGAAAAGCTATCGCACCGCGTAGGAAATTTGGTGAAAACCAAGGTGCGAACAATGGCCTCGGTCTTAGTAAATGGCTTCAGAGAGCAAGATAAATGCAGTCGACTCACGATTGACGAAGCTCTCATGAAGCACTTTGGAGAGGAATCATGGCTTCGCGTTTGTCTGGCGCTGGCGAGACTGTCCTCATCGGAGATGTTAACCAGTTGCCTTATATCGACAGAGAGAACCTCTTCGAGATAAGGTATAGCAGGCCCAATCTGATAGCTAACATCAGCCAAGAGCTTCTGTGCACGCATAGGAACCCATTAGATGTTGCATATGCCCTAGGAGAGGTATACTCCGGTATACATTCCTCAAAACTCAAGGTTCACTCCCTGTCGCTTCGGATGTACACAGGAGCGAAAATACCCAGCTCCCTCACAAATACTCTTTTCCTAGTCCACACTCAGGATGAGAAGGAAACTCTTAAAAACCAAGGGTACGGTGACGGAGACGGGTCTCGCATACTTACAATCCATGAAGCCCAGGGGCTCACCTTTGAGATAGTGGCAATAGTAAAAACAAAAAGTGGGATAAAACTGCACGAAAGTGTCCCTCATGCTGTGGTAGCAATATCGCGGCACACAAACAGCTGCACTTACTACGCTGATGACACCAACGATGCGATTGGGCACTTCATCAAAAGAGCTATAGTGGTGCATTCGTCCTTAAGGCTCATTATTATACCATGTATTTCAGTCTCATCAGTGTTAAGCAGAGCAAATGAGGTTAGTGTGGAATAACACGAAAAATGTGTGCTACTAGGAAGTTGCGGGTGACCTTTATCCGCCAAACACTTACCTACGTTAATGAAAAAATTATTTGCCATGTTAGCAGATTCAAGCGGTGTAGAGCCAGCTTGCAATAAACATGAAGGTGACTCACGTTGCTTCGAGGTATGAGTTACATTTTTAATACAGTTCCAGATCTTTTTGCTATTTTTCCCAGCATTTTATAGTGTTGTTTTATCGTAGCTAATCTTTACTTTCTTTAGAATGTTATTACAGAAATTACGGTATCGCTTGTACGATAACTGGAGAACAGAATTAGTGGGATTTGATTTGGCTTTCATATGCAACTTGTCTTTGTGCTTCATACACCGAATGAGACCAGGTGTTATCCAAGGTTTTATGTTAAAGTTCTATAGGTACGGGTGTTTTCACTAGGTGTTCCTAAACCCGTACCGTATTCCGGATAGGTTGGAAGGTTGATTGTGGAATAATGACAGCGAGACGGAAGAAATGAAGAATGTTATTTACGATATAATGAGTGTTTTTAATGAATGATTTGACTAGATAGATAGGTGATACAAGTAGAAAGCAAACTAATATTACGAAAGAAATTACAGAACAAAGTTATCAGTGAGCGCGTGAAGTTAGCAAGCTGGTCAGTCGCGGAATGCCGAAGCGAATGAATGATCAGCCGCGCGTGAGTGACCGAGCGATACCGGTCCGAATTGTAGGTTCAGTTCACTTGGGGTATGGTCCAAGTTCAAAGAATTATGCGAAATGAATATTGTATCTTTGATATACAAATTTGGAACGCACATTTCGGATCAGTGTCGAGTGGCGCGTAGGTACGCCACAGTTCTTTTTACTCAATCGAATATTACTCGTATTTTTAGTTAATGCCAGTTGTACATTTTCTACGACATATGACATAGCGAACTGCGGATCAGCGGAATCGTAAACTGGGGCAAAGTCTATGTTACGTAAGTCAGCTTCAAATTTATTCCAGTTTACCTTAGAACAAGTAAGAATGTTATTTAGTTTAGGTACTTTATAATTTAAGGTTAGTAGGGCAGCATTGTGATCGATTATGGACGAATTTATAATAAGCGAAAGTGAGGTAAAATTTGTGTTCAGTATGATGTGATCTAAACAAGACCCCGCTTGATGAGTTGGAAGCGTATGTGCGGGAAGCATGCCATGGAAGGAACATAGTCCTGTGCGGCAGGATCGTTACTTTCAGGGAGAATGTTGATGTTAATATCGCCAATAATAATTATATTTTTGAGTGAAGATAGATTTTGCAAAGTGTAATTTTGAGAATCATTAAATTTGCTTATATTTCTAAATGAAGGCGGTCTATACAAAGCAAGTATTGCAAAATCTGACCCAATTTTAACCAGTAGCCTGTTGCAGTCCTGAAAACTCGGTTCTTCAACAGATACGTTGAGATGGTCCCTTGCGTAAACTATTATCCCATCGTTTTGGTTGTAATTTTTAGTGCTTTGGTACATGGTGTATCCCGGCATTAGTGGTACTTTATATTGTTTGGCAAGCCAGCATTCTGTTAGTACAATGATGTCACAGTTGATGTTTAATCTATTTTGAAAGGCATTAATTAAATTATTCTGAAAGGCATTAGGATAAACCACACCCGGCGGGCTGCCAGCTCTCTGCGAGTTCAGTACAACAATGTCTTCAGGATGCTGATGCGGCTGCCTCGCTTTTGCAGCGCATCAGGGATGTTCGCGGAGGCACACACGGACGGCTTTCATGCGATTATTCGCAAGAAAGTTGCCTCCCTTATCCAGCGTGCGCGAGCCAGCGGCAACGGCATCCTGAAGATGATTGTAGCACGGACAGACTGCCCCATTCAAAACAGGTGGATGCAGATACTTATGGCCACCATCTGATCCTTATGTAAATTGTCAAATTCTAATTCTATTTTAATTTTTATTTTTTTTGTTTTTGTGTGACATTTTTATTTAATTCTTTTTTTTAATGTTATGTATAGTTTTAAGTTTGTTTTTAATAATATTGTATGGATAAATTTAATCTGAAATAAATGAATAATAATAATAAATAATAATAATTAAAGTTGTCAAAATTTTTGAACACACTGCGAATGTTTTGTGTTAGTATAGTTAATGGATTACTAAAAGAGGATATATAACGCTTGCAATTTTCTACTTCAGCAAATTTAGACTCTGATATGGAAAAATTATCTAAATCATGAATTACACTACTTATCATTATTTTATTTATAAAGTAAAAAGATGAATTTTAGGAAAGGTCAGAAAAGTAATAAATTAACGGAGCTCTTAGGCGCCTCCATAGTCTAGAGGTATAGAATTAATGTACCTTTTCTCGGCCGCTATTTTTGCGGAGCAGTCGGTGGAGCCGGTGGCATGGTGGTCTGGTTTCTTATAGTGTAAACAGGTTGCACATTTGGGGTCCTCGGCCTTCTTTGTGCACTCTTTGACGGTGTGATCTTGGCCGCCACAGTGACCGCAGGTATGAGCTGCGGTCACTGTGGCGGGATCATAGAAGAGTTCCACCGTCGCTTCAACCATGGGAATCACGCAACGGTCATGAACGAGATAAGGCAACGCTTCTGGGTGCTGGGACTGAGGTCGGCGATCAAGACAATTCAACATCAATGTCAATGGTGCAAGACAAGAAAGGCGAGACCTCAAGAACTACTGACGGGCAACTTACCAGTTGAGAGGCTGATGCACAGTAATCCACCCTTCACGTGCACCGCCATAGATTACTTCGGCCCGATGACAATCACCGTAGCAAGACGTCACGAGAAAAGATGGGGCGCTCTGTTTACATGCTTAACAACTCGAGCTGTACACATTGAGCTTGTTCCTTCACTCTCTACGGACAGCATGATCATGGCGCTACGAAGATTCGCTGCAAGAAGAGGAATGCCGAAGAAAATCTACTCGGACAACGGGACCAACTTCGTCGGCGCGAACAAATAACTGAGGGAAGCAATGGACAACATGAAGAAAGAAGACCTCATCTCAGAAGCGGAGAAGATCGGCGTGCAATGGAAGTTCATCCCACCTGGTGCACCAAACATGGGCGGTGCATGGGAGCGTCTGGTGAGATCCATCAAAACCGCACTATGCGCCACACTCTACGAGTAGTATCCACGAGAAATGAAATGAAATGAAATGAAATAGCATTTATTTGCATAAATATAGGTTTGCAATGGTGGTTTTACTATAGAGTTTCACTATATTTGACCTTTGAGTCGTGCAAGTGTTTAAACTTAAAAATAACTATGAATAAAGAATAATAGATTAAATAACATTAAGTAAGTACTATAATGTCAAAATAAAAATTATGTGCATTTAAATTTCAAATAATCACTTATATTATAAAAACAGATAACACAAAGCCAGTTATATAATTTACGATTAAATACATTATCTGTCAGTTCTCTCATGTCAAGTGGAAGTTTGTTATACCTCTATAACTGTATGGCCATTGCGTAACAGTTCTTTTTACACATTTCTAGTCTAAATTGAGGCACCTTTAGTGGTTTTTGTACTATTTTTCTTCTGTATATAAACTTTTCATCCCTCTCAAACAATGTTATGTTATTTCTGACAAATTTTAGCATCTCGAAAATATAGAGTGAAGGAAAAGTTAACAGTTTATGCTTCATAAATAAAGGTCTACAAGAATCTCTCCGTTTAATGCCAAATATGGCCCGAATACACTTTTTCTGCGCAACGAAAGCTCTCTGAGCATCCGTTGAGTTGCCCCATATTATGACGCCATATCTCAAAATAGAGCAGACATGACTATGGTAAACTGTCAATGCAGTTTCAATATTAGAGAGGTCCTTTATTCTTCTAAGTGCAAATATAAATTTATTAATTTTCTTACACACATTATCAATTTGTTTCTTCCAATTTAAATGTCTATCAATAATAATTCCTAAAAATTTTATGTCGAATACCTGCTCAATATCACTGTTTTTGTAATTTATGTAAATTTTATCTTTAATATTATTGTTATACGTGGTTGGTAGCATGAATTTAGTTTTTGTTGTG
The DNA here is from genome assembly GCA_963662085.1 of Eupithecia inturbata. NCBI lineage: Eukaryota > Metazoa > Arthropoda > Insecta > Lepidoptera > Geometridae > Eupithecia > Eupithecia inturbata. The sequence goes on from OY759201.1 coordinate 40,622, forward strand.
TTAATTTTTAAGTTATTTTCATCTAGCCAATTAATTACGTCATTAAGAGATTTGTTCCCTACGCTCATAGCATTTATAATAGATTTTTCTTTTGTCAATATTGTAGTATCATCAGCAAACATGATTGTGTACTGGTCAGTAGCGCTTGGTAACTCATTAATATAAATAATAAATAGTATGGGACCTAAAACACTGCCCTGTGGCACACCGTGGCTAATAAAAGAATAAACAGATCTGAAGCTTTCTTGTGTATTAGATTCAGAAGACATTTTTGTTATTTCCGTGCATTGCTTTCGTCCCCTGAGATAACTTTCAAACCAAGAGTATGCAGGACCCCTTATGCCGTAGCATTCCAATTTATCTAGCATACGGTCATGGCAAACCATGTCAAAAGCCTTACTCATGTCTAGAAAGATGGCGACTGGGATTACTTTCTTATTGATTGAATCAAGAATTTCTTTGACAAGTTTAAAACATGCTAGAGTTGTCGATTTCTTACTTATAAAACCATTTTGTTGTTCGCACAAAACTTTGTTTTTTTTCTAAAAACACAACTAATTTTCGGCTCATTACCTTTTCAAATATTTTCGAGATTATTGGTACTAGTGTAATGGGTCGATAATTCCCATTATTGGATCTAGAACCTTTTTTAAATAGAGTTTTGACTACAGATAGTTTTAGACCTTCAGGAAATACACCGTTTTCAAGAGAAAGATTGACCACGTGTGTAAGAGGCTCTAGGATATAACCGATATTTTGTTTGAGCAGTTTGGTTGTTATCTCGTCGTAGCCAGCAGAGTTTGTATTACGTAAACTCATTGTTATTTTAAGTACCTCCAAGCAAGTCACCGGTTCAAGATAAATTGAGTTAACTACTCTACTTTTCTTGTGCTTATATATATTATTGTGCTTATTCTTTGTTGTCTTTTCATTGTTGGCAATGTTTATAAAGTGTCTATTGAAACAGCTTGCTATTTCAGCACCGTTGGTTATAATATTGTCTCCGTCAACTATTTCCTTTATTTCATTGTTAGTACATTTGTCCTTAAGTCTGTCGTTGATTATTTTCCATGTAGCTTTACATTTATTAACTGCACATGAAATATATTTCTTGTTCCTATCTTTTTGTAAATTGACTGCACACCGTTTTAATATTTTACTGTAGTTTCTATAAATGTCCCTATCTTTCTCTGATTTAGTTTTGTAAAATACACACTGCAGATTTCTTTTTTTATCAAATGATCGTTTTAAGCCCTTTGTGATCCATTTTGGGTTTGATGAGTTTTTGTTGATTTTCACTTTAATCAGTGGAAAACATAGTTTATACGCTAAACAGATCCAGTCATGAATCATTGAGAAAGCCATATTAGTGTCCGTTTCTAATAACACATCCGAATAAGATAACTGGCTCAAACATAATTAATTGTTATAGTTTGACCAGTATTATGATCAGATAAACCTAATTCATGTACTTCACCTTTGACATCCTTTATATTACTAATAATGTTATCAATACATGTCTTTTGTCGGGTAGGTACGTTTATGTGCGGTTTCATTGTATAATTGTATAATAAATTAATAAATTCATTCCTCATTTTACTTGTACTTAAAATGTCAATGTTAAAATCACCACAAATTATGTTAAAATATTTATCTTTTAAGTCAACTCTATCTAGCATAATGTTTAGATGTCTAAAAAATATTTCTATGTCAGAATTTGGTGTCCGGTACATACACAATACATTTATATTCTTATTTTTAAGCTTTATACCACATACTTCGTGTACGGAGTACCGCACGATAGGTAGAGTTAGTGAACTAGGTCATGTATAGCTAAGCAGATATACCAACTCAAACACATGTTCTTGCACCAATTTGCTTACCTACGTATTATTGTGCAATTACTTGTGAATATTAAATCAGTGTCAAACTAGCACTTGGGGGTTTGATTCGTACTTTATCCTTCCCTCTAACTATTAACTTAACTTATATAACTGTAGGAACCTCTACAGTTTTTGGTCCTTCAGCCCTAAAGTTTTTGGTCCTTCAGCCCTACAGTTTTTGGTCCTTCAGCCCTACAGTTTTTGGTCCTTCAGCCTAAAAGTTTTTGCTCCTTCAGCCTAACTTTTTACCAGTACCGTGGCCGCCTCCTGTCGACGTTCGGGAGACACGGTTTACAAATTACAACCGAAAGTGGTCTACTAGCTATTCTGTGAAGTATCATCGACGTTTGATACCAAACAGGGAAACAGTGCTCTAGTGCTTTAGTGAATTACGTGCGACTGCGAATCGGTTGACTGGCTTCCCACCAGCGGGTTCCACCAGTCATTGAGAAGGCGCATAAGGTTGTGCTAATTTCACGAGGACACTGAGTACCTACAGGTACTTAGCAACAGGTAAGTACTGAACATCTTACCTAGGTACCTACCTACATCTCCTACTACTACTTACTACAACTACAAAATGGAGAATCTACTTCAACGCCAACACGTCATTGTTGACGCCATCAAGAAGTTAGAACGCAACTTTAACAAGGATTCTGCGAGTCGTAAGACCCGCAGATACCTGGATGAACGTCTGGATAACCTCGACAAGCAGTGGGGAGACTTTCAATCCAACAACCAGAAATTGTCTTCTTTTACAAATGACAGCGATCCATACTTCGTCGAAAATAAATTCGAGCAAATGAGAGCATACTACGAATCTGTCCGTGTTAAGATATCGTCCTGCCCCCCTGCGGCTGCGGATGCGGATGTTACTCTAGCACCTCTATCTCCCATACCGAGGCCGGGGACATCAGCCGAGGAAGTTCCTACTCGATCACCTAGGCCCCTCTCGACGGCCCCGCCACCGCCCATTGAGCAAACTTCCTCTTCGCTGGGGCAGGTAGGTGAGTGGCTATCTCTGCAGAGAACCAACTTCCGCGCGTTTAACCGTCAGTTAAACAAACTTCAAGTTGACGAGATACGAGACAAATGGGAGATCGAAGATGAGCTGCGTACATTACAACACCGATGGAATGCAATCGACTCTCTGCACTTGCGAATTGACAACATTCTACAAGGATCAGATCCTCGATATGACGGTGAGTTTGATACTTACGAGGACACATACACGAAGATCAAGCGAACTTTAAACTACAAGCTGGCTTCAACATCGCATCTTCAACAATCGACGCCTCATATCGAGATCCCAACATTTACTGGCAAGTACACACAATGGCCTACTTTCTACGATCTCTACGTGGAAAGCATCCATAATAACAACCTACTTACGAAGTCCCAAAAGATGCAGCATCTAAAGGGAAGAGTTCGGGGTGATGCTGAGCGACTTATCCAGCATCTACATATTTCTGCAGACAACTACGACACTGCGTGGGAACTACTCACTGTGGCGTTTTCGTTTTTGGTGGTAAGAAGTTAAATTAAACAAAAACGTCAGCTACAAAAATAAATATATTAATACAAAAAGATCGTTGGGTTTTATGCCTGTCTGGTTTTACTTCGTGGTCCGGTACTATCCTGGCTGTCCTGAAGGCTGCTCAGGTTGGTGGACACTGACGGTGAAGCTGAAGAGGCCTGTGACGTCAGCCGTCGAAGATGGTGGGTCTTAGCCGTGTTAGGCGAGGGGAATGTAAAGATTCCTTAGGGATAGAACCCTAGTGTCGGACCCTGTGAATAAATGTCCACAGTAAACATTTTGTTCTGATAGCTTTCCGTTGATAGTGAACACCCTGTATTGACGTGCCTATGAGGAGAAGCCGAGAAAGTAGGTAGTTGGTGCAGAAGTGTTTTACTATCAGAACGGAGTTACAAAGCAGTGTGGAAAGAATAAAACAAAATATAAGATTGGCAAAATGAAATGCAATATGCAGATAAATATTTTAGCGGTTCGATCATGTCATGAAGTGAAAGAAAGATTGATCAAAATAACAAGGTGCAAAGAATCCTCTCAGAAAGCCGGATTCTCACAACTAATATTATTCTAAAGTGACAAGATGATATTTAAATTAACACATAGGTAATAATATTATTAAAGCGTAATAAAAATAAATAGGTTTTTATCCACTTTCAAAAGTTAACGATTGCCTACCTACAGCATAAAACAATGTTCAACACTTACCCTATCGGGGTGCAGAGCGACACTTATATTATTTTAGAAACTCCCAAATACGTCGGAAGAGGTGACAAACTATGTACTTATCACGGGAAATATATAAGAGTGATTTGAGCCGGAGTCAGCACGTAAGAAGACACTAAGCGTACCTACGTAGATAGCTAGTGAACGCACTCGACACACGTCCGACGCGGACAAAGGGAATTCCCGGCTCTGATCAGCTGAGCAACCGCACCGCGCTCTCGAATGTTCTTCCCCGAACAAAAGAATCGCCATCGGCCAATCAACGCGGCGAACGTGTACAGCGTCATGCGAACCGGTATAGTTGTAGTAAAAAACTGTTTTGTTTAAGTGACTTAATATTAAATAAAGACTTTTTTGTATCTAATTAAGAAAATGTATATAGTAAATATTGTAAAAAGTAATAAAATAATAACAACAGTAACAGCAAATAAATAAACATGTACGTGCAACGTTACATCACACACAGATACAACAACCCGCAGTTGCTCTTTACTAAGCAGATAGAGATATTCCTAAATCAACCTATAGCTCACAAACAGACAGCACACGAAATCAGACGTCTTTACGATACATCAAGGGAGTGCCTCTACGCTATACAAAATTTAGGTATCGATACAAGTACCTGGGACCCGCTGTTAGTTCACCTGTTGAAGGACACATTGGGTAGCTTGTTTATGACGTGTCTAATAACCAAAGCTTGTGTTGTAAAATCATAGTCCTTGTAAATCGATTGGCATTCAAGTGTGATGACTGCCTTGCCTTGTTTGGACCCATTTCCGATGCAAGAGATAGATGCGTGGTACCGCTGTCGGGGCAAGCCTAACATCTGTGCTGCGTTTTCGGATATTAAGGAAATCTGGGAACCTTGGTCCAAGAGAGCTGTTAAGGTGACGTATTCACCGTCCGCGGCCTTGACCTTGATAGATACGGTCGTAAGTAAAATCTCCTCATCATCTGTAGCGACGTGATTAACGCTGTGTTGTATGTTAGGTTGTAGTGGTGGCGTTTGAGATTTCGCAATACGAGCCGTAGGTACGGAAGATGACCCGGCCTCGATTGTTATATTCGATAAATTGTCACTAACGTCGATATTTGCGTATGCGTCATGTAAAATCGTATGATGGTGCTTATAACAAACTCTGCATGTTTTCTTCGATAAACACGTGTCATCGTTGTGTGAGTATAAGCAATTTTGGCAAATATGCAATTTTATTACGGTCATTAGCTTCCTGTCCGGTGTTAATTTAATAAAATTGGTACATTTATATAAATAGTGGTTCTTGTTACACATAGGACAACTGATTGCGCATACCGCACTAGCTTGATGTTCCTTATATGGATATTTAACATTCCGATATCCACCCTGCTGCTGACAATTAGGCTTGTTGACCCTCTGTTGATTGGCCTTACCAGGTGACAAATCTCTCTCCTTTTTTGTAATTATAGGCTCCAAAGCTGTGAATTTCCCCTCCAAGAAGTCCATTAGTTCCGTTAGTGTTGGTAGATCACGTGGCGACTTACGTGCTTCCTTGTAATCTCCGTATGTTTCGGGGTCTAGCTTCTTTAAGACAACAGACAGTCATGGCCACACCTACAACACATTCAACTCGCCAACCCTGAGTATAATGTCTCCAAACCTATCGATTTACTCCTGGATGCGAGTGTTTACTCAGAGATACTCATGAGCGGCCTGCTCAAGGGCCCGCACATGGCTCTTGACCTGGAGCTTGACAACTTTGGCCCCGGGGGCACCTACCACGACTTCCATTGTTACGATTGGACATTATTAGACATTCTATTGACTATTAACAGTGTAGTGTAGTGCAGTGATGAAATATTTAAGAGTTCATTCATATTCCTACCTACCATTTAATTTACATATTTTATACTTACATTGTTTACATAACTTTACTCGCATACATGTTCTTTTTGCTTTACTTACTTACGTTTTATACACTTTTGAATCATAGCATTAAGATAACATAGTGATTTGACTGTTACCGTTTTGGCCGGCAGAATGTACGGAGTACCGCACGATAGGTAGAGTTAATGAACTAGGTCATGTATAGCTAAGCAGATATACCAACTCAAACACATGTTCTTGCACCAATTTGCTTACCTACGTATTATTGTGCAATTACTTGTGAATATTAAATCAGTGTCAAACTAGCACTCGGGGGTTTGATTCGTACTTTATCCTTCCCTCTAACTATTAACTATTTAACTATTAACTTAACTTATATAACTGTAGGAACCCCCTACACTTCGAAATGTTTTTCAATTGCTATACTGTCCAACAAAATTATACGTTCAAACTCAATATTTTGTTTTACCAGATTACAAACACCACCTCGTCTTTGACTTTGTCTAGAAAAGCTACTTGCCAATTCGTAAGACATAAGTTTCAGGTTGTCTTCGTCACCTTCTCTTCGAAATGTCTCACTTAAGCATATTATGTCAACTACAATATGTTTATCTACTAGTAAGCTAAGCGCCACTTCACACACCTGGAATGGAAGGCCACGCAGCGGCTTGCGTACCACTTCTGGCAACGATGGCTGCGAGAATACCTGCCTACTCTACTGCCGAGGAAGACTTCGAAGAGGACCAGCATCACGGATCTACAAGTTGGAGACATCGTGTTGATCGTCGACCACACCCTACCGAGATGCACTTGGCCACGCGGCAGAATCCAGCAAGTGTATCCTGGACCTGATGGGCGCACTCGGATCGTCGACGTCGAGACCAGAGGAGGAGTACTGCGCAGACCCAGCTCGAGAGTGGTGCTGCTAACGACGGGAGGATCGCCGAGTCTGGACGATGGTGCGACGCACTAGGGGGAGAATGTCGGCGACGAAACCTTAATGTAAGGCTGATTAGTTTATTGTTATCTTAAGACATCGTTTTATTTAAGTACTTTTTTGTTTATTGATAAATCATAACAAAAATAGTGTTATTTGAAGGGTTTTGGCTTGGAACAAGGTTTTCCGTTTGAATTGTGTAAATCTGTTAATAAGTTTTAGAGATATTGTAAAATTAGTATAAGGAAAATGTTCCGAATCAAGTTTTTTATGATTTTGTATTAAGTTTTTGTTCTAGGAACTTTTTTATTTTTTGAAAATGTTTAGATTTTGTAATTTTATGTTGATAAGGCTTGTTTTTGTTATGTATACCTAAGGCATAAATTTGTAAGTATTCTTTGGGTAGATTACAAGAAATAAAGGTTTAAAGGTTTCGGCTCAAGGAAAAAATTAGGTGAATTTGGGTCAAAAGCACGCAGGCGTCTTGCCGGTAAAACACGGCCATATAAATATGAGCGCATTTTGTACGGCCGTTAGTCGCAGTCCAGCCACCGAAGAGGCAAGTCGCAGCTAAGCCACCGAAGAGGCAAGAAGCAAGATAATAGGAAGACAGCAAGTAGTAGTAGGGAAACCTAGGAACAGCCGAAACCTGAATATTCAAGATCCTGTCTTTCATTTCAACGTCGAGGTCCCCCCATAGGAAGGAAGATCAGGTCGTCATACTAAAGCTTCATACGCATTCAGGGGTGCGTGGCGGCGTGCGTCTACCAGCTACGGAAGGAGAAAGGAACGCACGTCGAACTTAAGTTGGGATACTTTCCCAGGGCGAACTAAGTCATCCTGGTTACCGTCCGCAACAAAAGCCTTTCGATCGGTGTGATAAAGCTACAGGGTAATTTTATTTCTCGCGTAGTGGGTTCGATTCCCGGTTCAACCATGTAATTATTTAAAAATCTATGAATGCAGTTTAAATGGTTTTTTAAAATAAAATAATGTCTTCTTTCTGTATAGTGTTCTATCTACAATATTCAAGGTACTTTCCCTCCATGTGGCATAGCCATGGGACGCCCTGTATACATAATGTACATGAAGTAAAAAAAACTCAATATATTATGTGTCTACTCCACCATCTACACATTCTATTGGCACAAACACAAATACGTTGTACAAATGCACAAAAGGCAGACCACGGCAAAACCATGGTTATTTTTACCTAGTGCCCCCTTATATTCAAGTTTAGGTTTTGTTTTTTTTTCTAGTTTAGTTTAGGTTAGGTTTTTTTTTTATTATTATTATATCCTACCCCTAGCTTAACCAGGGACCTGGTTTGCACTACTCTTTCATGCCAGTTCTCACTTTAATGCTTCTCGCACTTCCATTCTTCTTATTTAATCTTCTTTTATCCTTCTCCTTTCATACTTTTATTACTCTATCTACTTTTCATCGTAATTTTTATATTTACAGGGGTATCAAGAAACAAACTCACAACTGCTTTATTGGCTCAAGTGTTACAGTTTTCTTAATCTACTTTAGAATTACAGGGCACATATTAATATAATAAAATTACATTATTGTGCTATACTAGTACACTATAGAAGTAACTTCTGGTCAGTCGCGCTGTCTAAATAAGATACTTAATATGAATGTGCGCCTAAGTACGCGTACCCACTATACTAGTACACTATAGAAGTAACTTCTGGTCAGTCGCGCTGTCTAAATAAGATAATATGAATGTGCGCCTAAGTACGCGTACCCACTATACTAGTACACTATAGAAGTAACTTCTGGTCAGTCGCGCTGTCTAAATAAGATAATATGAATGTGCGCCTAAGTACGCGTACCCACTATACTAGTACACTATAGAAGTAACTTCTGGTCAGTCGCGCTGTCAAGGTAAATAAGATAGATAGATAGATAATACTCTATTCGTAGAAACTTATAGTTATGTAAAACAGTATGGTACAGAAGGTAACAGAATTGGCGGCCTAAGAAAATGTTGTTTAAGATAATGTTGATAATGCGTTATCTTATTTCTAGTGTTCGTTTGATTTCAATGCTGAGTTCACAGATTACCCCGAACTTCTTGCTGCCGCCCGCCGCCCCGTCTCCCAGCAATCACGGTTATTTTTTTTTTCATAATATGTGATCTATTTAAGATGTCCCTAGGTACCTAGACAAACTCAGACAAAGTTTGAAATGTCTGCTTACGGAAATGCCTGAGGAGTTGCACGTGCTTATCGAGTTATCTGCAAATATCCGATCAATCAAAACCAATCCTACCTTTATGTGTTATAGGTACAATATAATCGGAAACTTGTGAATCTGAGTCGTCACTGTTTGCGTAGGTATAGCACTTATCTTAATCATGAAATAATACAAATGTGGTAGCTTGACGCAATCCGAGGCAGATCGAGTTGGCTAGCGGCGGGTTAGTGCCGAGTGCGCGCTGCCAGCGTGACGCGAGGTGACGTGACGCAACGTGACGAGGCGTGACGCTTGGAGCAGCACCGACGCTGGTGGTCGAGGAGCTGGCAGAGGTCGGTCCCTGCGCCCGCGCCATTCGGGGTAAGTGCTGCCGCCGTGCGCTGCTCGCGAGTAACTCCACGCGCGCGCGCTATCTGACACACTCTTGACCTCACTCACATAAGAAACTGATATGACATTCTAAAACACAATATTTGTGAATCTGTGTCGATGTCATTCACATTCAATGCTTCCAAGTGCTTATCCACAAGTTACCTAACGAAACGAAACTAAACCGAAAATAAGTGGAACCCTGGTAGGTATGACGTCTAACAGGGACGGATGACGTCCAACAGGGACGGATGACGTCCAACAGGGACGGATGATGTCCAACAGGGACGGCATGACGGGACACGTACGATTACAATTCATAGAATACCTCAAGCCTCAAGGTCGACAGCTATTCATTTAATGGAAAGCATAGGTAAAACTTGTTTTGAATGTCTCTAAAGTTTTATTTGAGAGCCTTTTTTATATAGGCTACAATATTTATGATTATTTAAATACCTAGTTAAGTATTCGTGCTTATTAATTTCTTTAACACAATAATCCCCTAACGTCTGAATAAACAAACATTTTATTTTTATTTAATAATTGTACTATTTCAGTAATAGGTTAATGTGGTGTACCTTCAACTATCGAAGTACCTACCCCACTAAGATGACGACGGACCGCAAGCCGTGGCTCTCCCCCTTCAAGAAGCAGGCAAGTCTCAACACATATTATGAGTGACACCCTACGAATGGTCAGATCCCACCGACTGCAATGTTCACAGTGGGCTAACAGCCTCCGCTCTCTACACTACCTACCACAGTTTGGAAGCAATGAGTCGATGGAGCTCAAGCCTCACCCAACTTGCGTAAAGCGATACGTAGGTAGGTATAGGTAGGTAAGTGAGACTTTGCCAAAAGTATCATACGGCACGTTTTTCTCGCGCTCCCCGCGGGCCTAACCCGCGCCCTGTGAGCTCTCAGGACAGGTGTACTTACAAGGTCCGCGCGCCCCGACCCGCTTCCTGTGAGCTCTTAGGACAGGTGGTCAAGGTGTACATGCAAGGTCCGCGCGTCTCAACCCGCGCCGTGTGAGCTCTCAGGACAGTTATACTTGCAAGCTCCGCGCGCCCCTACCCGCGCGCTGTGAGCTCTGAGGACAGGTGTACTTGCAAGTTCTGCGTGCCCCAACCCTCGCCCTGTGAGCTCTCAGGACAGGTGTACATGCAAGGTCCGCGCATCTCAACCCGCGCCCTGTGAGCTTTCAGGACAGTTATACTTGCAAGGTCCGCGCGCCCCGACCCGCTCCCTGTGAGCTCTCAGGACAGGTGTACATGCAAGGTCCGCGCGTCTCAACCCGCGCCCTGTGAGCTTTCAGGACAGTTATACTTGCAAGGTCCGCGCGCCCCGACCCGCTCCCTGTGAGCTCTCAGGACAGGTGTATATGCAAGGTCCGCGCGTCTCAACCCGCGCCCTGTGAGCTCTCAGGACAGTTATACTTGCAAGGTCCGCGCGCCCCTACCCGCGCGCTGTGAGCTCTGAGGACAGGTGTACTTGCAAGTTCTGCGTGCCCCAACCCTCGCCCTGTGAGCTCTCAGGACAGGTGTACATGCAAGGTCCGCGCATCTCAACACGCGCCCTGTGAGCTCTCAGGACAGTTATACTTGCAAGGTCCGCACGCCCCGACCCGCTCCCTGTGAGCTCTCAGGACAGGTGTACTTGCAAGTTCTGCGTGCCCCAACCCTCGCCCTGTGAGCTCTCAGGACAGGTGTACATGCAAGGTCCGCGCGTCTCAACCCGCGCCGTGTGAGCTGTCAGGACAGTTATACTTGCAAGGTCCGCGCGCCCTTACCCGCGCGCTGTGAGCTCTGAGGACAAGGTGTACTTGCAAGTTCTGCGTGCCCCAACCCTCGCCCTGTGAGCTCTCAGAACAGGTGTACATGCAAGGCCCGCGCGTCTCAACCCGCGCCCTGTGAGCTTTCAGGACAGTTATACTTGCAAGGTCCGCGCGCCCCGACCCGCTCCCTGTGAGCTCTCAGGACAGGTGTATATGCAAGGTCCGCGCGTCTCAACCCGCGCCCTGTGAGCTCTCAGGACAGTTATACTTGCAAGGTCCGCGCGCCCCTACCCGCGCGCTGTGAGCTCTGAGGACAGGTGTACTTGCAAGTTCTGCGTGCCCCAACCCTCGCCCTGTGAGCTCTCAGGACAGGTGTACATGCAAGGTCCGCGCATCTCAACACGCGCCCTGTGAGCTCTCAGGACAGTTATACTTGCAAGGTCCGCGCGCCCCTACCCGCGCGCTGTGAGCTCTGAGGACAGGTGTACTTGCAAGTTCTGCGTGCCCCAACCCTCGCCCTGTGAGCTCTCAGGACAGGTGTACATGCAAGGTCCGCGCATCTCAACACGCGCCCTGTGAGCTCTCAGGACAGTTATACTTGCAAGGTCCGCGCGCCCCGACCCGCTCCCTGTGAGCTCTCAGGACAGGTGTACTTGCAAGTTCTGCGTGCCCCAAACCGCGCCGTGTGAGCTGTGAATCTCATGAGGCAGAGATACTCAGTAGCCCCCTGTAACGATTCCGTTCGCGCTGCTTTAAATTGAACTTTCGCGCCGCGCACCGCGTCCTCCGCGATAAGTTGGCAACAGTGCGTCTATGCGCTGCGGGCTTGTCTTTGACTGAGTCAGAGGTGAGCTTTCCTTGACTTGCGGACTACAAATTTTCAACACCTTTAATTGTTAATTGCTTAAATATTAAAGAATTCAAAGTTAAATTGTTATAAATAGTGAACCCCATATCGGGTGAGTGTTGCATTATTGTTATATAGTGTGTATTTAGTGCAATAAGTTGTGGGCTTGGGTTCCATCCTGCGGGTTATCCCTACACAACCGAAGCCGCCATTCTCCGGCGATTGCTCAACGGTACCACCGGGAAGAGCCGTAACGGTACCACCGGGAAGAACCTTAACGGTACCACGGAACATTAACCGCTGCACTTCTCTTGCCGCCGGCCTTCTCATCTGGATCCACTTGTCGCCCTACCGCGTCGGACCTCTCTCCAGCTAAGGCCAGTGGCATTCATTCCAAGAACCTAACGTATTTCGGAGACAACGAACGCAGACCCACTGCTAAATTCCTTTAATATATATTGTAAGCATTTTCTTCGTGTTTTCTTTGGGCCAAGCCACTCTCCAGCGTAGGCAGGTCACTAGAAAACCACAAGTGTTTCACTGGCGCCCAATACAGGTAACTTTGTCTCCGAATTACGTTACTTTCTGCATTTTTTTGGTTTCTTTGGTGTTGGCTATAAAAATCTTAGTCCTAAGTTTGATTTATGCTATGTCTTACCTATATGTGGTAGTTTTATTAGTCAAGCTGTTTTAATTTTTAATAATAATAAGTGTTTTGTTTTAGTTGAATATCACATTTAGGTCCGTCTATTTAAATATTAAGTTCTTGCTTACAATCATTGTAGTTTTGAAACTTTACTGCAACACACACTCAATATGGCGTTTTCCATTAAGTTTTTATCCCTACAAAAGCCTGAATTAGAGTATGAAGTTGAGCTGCGCGGAGGCAATAGTGGATCTGTCCAGGAATTACGTAAACAGATTATCCAACTTGCACAAGATTCGCCATCAGAGGACATTCTTGAGTCCTACCTCGAACCTGATAAGGATTTAATGGGAATCCATGACGTTCAAGTAAAAGCGCAAGGCAACTTAACTACACTTAAGCAAAAATTTGATAAAAATCTTTTTTCACGAACGGAAACGTTACTCCACCACCTTTACCATAGGATTAATAGATTAAGTAGCATCGAATCGATTGCCGGTGGGTATCAGTCATGCCGTTCCACTTTTGAAACCCTCTACAAGGAATTATCTGCACTAAAGCCACTTAATCCCCAACCTAGACCTACAAACCTGAGTGCGACCTCTGAACAAATCGCACCTGTTCTTTCCGTGACATGTGAGCGAAATACTGCTGCGGACATTAGTAAACTAAAATTTACGGGTAAAACTTGTGTGCGCTCTTTCATCTTAAGGGTAGAAGAATTTGTTCTATCTAGGGGTATTTCTTATGAGAAAATTTTATCCTTGGGCTACGAGATTTTCACTAATGATGCTTTACATTGGTATCGCTGCAATAGAAGTAGGGCCCAGACGTGGGAAGAATTGTGTAAGCTTTTAATTGAAGACTTCAGCAGCAGTGACTATGACTACAGGCTTGCTGCTGAAATTCGAACTCGAACTCAAGGTGAGACGGAAAACATAACCATTTATCTTTCCATAATGCATGGCATGTTCTCCCGGTTGAGTAAACCTCTATCCGAGGATGAAAAATTAGAGATTTTGCTCCACAACATCAGGCCATGTTATGCCAGTACACTGTCCGCCTTTCCGGATATTAGGACTATCGAGACTCTCAAATCAGTATGTCGCAGTTTCGAAAACGTACAAGCGCGGTTTGCCCATTTTCACGAACCACCAAAGGCGTCTGCAAGCACTATCGCTCCGGAGTTCGCATATATGGGCAAAAGCGAATCAATTACAAACACTAAAAACTCAGGTGTCTCCTCCATACAGAAAGAGGAAACAGTAGCAGCTTTAGCGTCCAAATCAGGCGTATCTAAATACTGTCCAAGGTGCAGAACTACTGATTACTCTTTAAGGTATTGCAAAAAGGAACGCTTTCTAATTTGTTTTAGATGCGGAAAGAAAGGTTTTCGTATTGCAGATTGCCCCGATTGCAACAAAAAAAGTTCCACTGAACCTGATAAAGAGGATCAAAAAAACTAATTGGGCAGGATTGTAGGGTACAGCATAAAAATGTTGATCCTTCCGAATGGAAGAATTGGCTAAAATTCATCTCTTCTTTCTCTACTTACAATGCTGTCTCTTCAATCCGGGCTAACTCTGTAGTTGATAGATCTCGACCTTACGTTGCAGTTAATCTGAACAACAAGCAATTGATTGGTCTCCTCGACTCCGGCTCTTCTACCACTATCTTAGGTAACGGAAGTCACGAGTATCTGTTAGACTCCGGGTTCAAACTAGAACCGGTAGAAAATATTAACTTCATTGCTGCAGGTGGCAATAAACTTAAGTCTATTGGAGTTCTAAATCTTTCTGTTGGTTTTCAAGACCAAACTCACATTCTAAAGTTTTTTGTGGTACCTGGTATCAAGCACTCACTTATATTAGGTATGGACTTTTGGAGGACTTTCGGTCTTTTCCCTAAGTACCTAGATCGTATCGCATATTATAAAGACTCTGATACTGTCCTTGCTGTCACTGATGTAGTTCCTAGTGAAATCCATAATCTCTGTTCGTACGAGCATCTATCGGTTGAAGAAAAGGCTGTAGCCGATCAGATGATGTCTCACTTCCATGACATCTCTTATGAGAAACAAGGCCTAGGTCGCACTCATTTAATCACGCACGTCATCGACACAGGTGACACCCCTCCTATTCGACAACGTTACTACAGAATGTCACCAGAAAAACAGCGTATCTTAGTCGAGCAGCTGGATGAGATGCTTAAAGAAGACGTCGTCGAGCCATGCGAAAGCCCTTGGTCGTCTCCGGTCATTCTTACACCGAAAAAGAACGGCGAGTTACGGTTTTGTTTAGATAGCCGTAAACTCAACTCTATCACTAAAAAAGACGCGTATAGTCTTCCTTACATATCAGAGATACTGGACAATCTGCGTGATGCTAAATATCTTTCTAGCATAGATTTGTCTAAAAGTTTTTGGCAGATCTTAATTCAAGAAAATGATAGGAAAAAAACTGCTTTTTATATTCCTTCTCGGGGAACCTTCCAATTCAAATCTATGCCGTTTGGCCTAACTAATGCTCCCGCTACTCAACAGAGGCTAGTAGATGCCTTATTTTACGGGCCTGAATTTGAGCATAGAGTATTTGTCTTTGTCGATGATGTCATCGTTGTTTCAAACAGTTTCGAACAACACATGTCCTTGCTTAAACATGTCTTGCAAAAACTGAAGATGGCTAATCTAACGATCAACTCTAAGAAAAGTCAATTTTTTAGAAAGCAATTAAAGTATTTGGGGTATATTGTTGACTCTAGTGGGCTGCAACCAGACCCTGAAAAGGTTGAATCAATTCTGAACTACCCAGCTCCAACGAATCGTAAAGAGGTCAGAAGATTTCTGGGAACAGCCTCTTGGTATCGTAGGTTTATCCCAAATTTTAGTTCTTTGGCTTCCCCTTTGAATAAACTCACTTCTCAAAAGAAAGATTCACCTCCATTTGATTGGTCCCCTGAAGCAGATGACGCTTTCAAAAAACTAAAATTTCATCTCGTATCTGCTCCCATTTTATCATGTCCAGATTACTCCAAGCCCTTTGAAGTACACACCGATGCGAGTGACTATGGCATTGGAGCCGTACTCACTCAAACGTTGGATGGAACGGAAAGAGTCATCGCTTATATGAGTAAGTCACTGTCACAGCAGGAGCGTAATTACAGCGCAACGGAACGTGAAGCACTCGCCGTCCTTTCCGCTATTGAGCATTGGCGTTGCTATCTCGAAAATGGTCAGACATTTACTGTATTCACAGACCATGCTTCTCTGAAGTGGTTCCTCAATCTAAATAACCCGACTGGAAGGTTAGCTAGATGGGGCGTACGCCTATCAGCCTATAACTTCGACATCAAACATAGAAAAGGTTCCGAAAATGTTGTTCCCGATAGTCTGTCTCGTGCGGTTCCTGTTGCTGCCATTGACTCCACTACACCTTCTTCTATAACAACCAACGACCCTTGGTATTTAAATATACTTGATGGTTGTCGAAAATCTCCCACGTCATTTTTGAACTATCGTTTGGAAAACGGTAGGTTATTTAGGTACATGAAGTCCTTGAATCCTCTAACTAGGGAATTCGAATGGAAAGAGGTAATACCAATGGAAGCACGTCAAGATGTCATTTATAAAAATCATTCGGAACCAACATCAGGCCATTTTGGCATCTTTAAGACTCATAAACGTGTAAGTTTAAAATACTTTTGGCCAAACATGCATAAAGATGTGGTAAATTTTGTATCTAATTGCGATAGTTGCCTGTCTCATAAACACTCAACACAGCCCACGCTTGGAACAATGGGTCGGCCTAAAGAATGTGATCGCCCATTCCAGATGTTAAGTATGGATTTGGTAGGGCCCTTGCCTGTCTCTAGGAAGCAAAATACGTTCTTGTTAGTAGTTACTTGTTGTTTCTCCAAATACTGTATGCTTTTTCCTATACGGCGAGCAACTGCGGAGATCATTGCTCGAATTCTAGAAGAACAAATATTCTTGGTGCACGGTATTCCGAGCACACTACTTATGGACAATGGTAGGCAATTTACTAGCAATACTATGCGGAATTTACTAGCTAACTACAAAATACCTAACATTCACTATACACCACTATACACCCCGCAGGTGAACACCGTCGAACGTTACAACAAAACTATTGTGACTTCTATCTCTACTTTTATTGAGAACGACCATCGATCTTGGGATATCAACGTTCCAAAAATTCAATTCGCTTTAAACAGCGCTGTTAACGAAGTCACAGGCTTTACTCCCGCATTTCTTGTTTTCGGGCGTGAATTAGTTAGTTGTGGATCTCACTACCTTGATTCTGACTTAGGTAACGATATAGTATTTTCACCACGCGACTCTTACGCTGAAAACTTGGGGACTCTCCAGAAAATATTTGATAAAGTACAACTATCCCTCATAAAGTCTCACTCCCGGAACAGTACTCATTATAACCTTCGACGTAAGAAAGTTGAATTTGAGGTAGGTGACATAGTATGGAAGCGAACATTCTATCTCAGCGACAGGGATAAAAGGTTCTCAAAGAAATTAGCCCCAAAATTCATTAAGTGTCGCATTAAAGCAAAGAAGTCCAAACTGGTGTATGAACTTGAGGATATGTCCGGACACAATTTAGGGTCATGGCATGTCAAGGATTTTAAACTGACCTAGTGTTCTTAGCTTTGGATTTTACTCAGGAAAAATCCTAACCTAAAAAGGGGGGTATGTAACGATTCCGTTCGCGCTGCTTTAAATTGAACTTTCGCGCCGCGCACCGCGTCCTCCGCGATAAGTTGGCAACAGTGCGTCTATGCGCTGCGGGCTTGTCTTTGACTGAGTCAGAGGTGAGCTTTCCTTGACTTGCGGACTACAAATTTTCAACACCTTTAATTGTTAATTGCTTAAATATTAAAGAATTCAAAGTTAAATTGTTATAAATAGTGAACCCCATATCGGGTGAGTGTTGCATTATTGTTATATAGTGTGTATTTAGTGCAATAAGTTGTGGGCTTGGGTTCCATCCTGCGGGTTATCCCTACACAACCGAAGCCGCCATTCTCCGGCGATTGCTCAACGGTACCACCGGGAAGAGCCGTAACGGTACCACCGGGAAGAACCTTAACGGTACCACGGAACATTAACCGCTGCACTTCTCTTGCCGCCGGCCTTCTCATCTGGATCCACTTGTCGCCCTACCGCGTCGGACCTCTCTCCAGCTAAGGCCAGTGGCATTCATTCCAAGAACCTAACGTATTTCGGAGACAACGAACGCAGACCCACTGCTAAATTCCTTTAATATATATTGTAAGCATTTTCTTCGTGTTTTCTTTGGGCCAAGCCACTCTCCAGCGTAGGCAGGTCACTAGAAAACCACAAGTGTTTCACCCCTTTTTGCCTTTTTTTACATAAAAAAATATTTTAAATTATATTTATATCGCAAAAAATAATAATTATAATTAGAAATATATAATTAGAAATCAATCCTCGAAGACAAAATAAAATTCTATAAAGTCGTACTTATAACCTGTACTTATACCAAGTTTATCCAGATTGGTTGTAAAGTACGACCTGTAGTAACTGTAGAGGAGCACGTACAAACTGGCAGAAAAGCAAATTTTGCAAATCTTGAAGCAGAGGCGCTTCGCTCGCTCGGTCAATAATAGTCTCATTATTCAGATTTTCTATGGTCCCAATCGCGGGTTCTGTAAACTCTCAGAAACCGGTTGCGTGGGAACATGGAACATGGTTGGTGTTGTGTTCCAGTGCTGGGCGGTGGGCGGCGCGTCTGTTAACATGGCGCAGATCGGCATGGTGATGGGCGCCGCGTCCTCGCTGCTGGGGCCAGTGCAGGCCGCGCACTCGTCCGCCGCCGCCTCCTGGGTCGGTCAGTATCACTCCCTAATAAATCAGCATGGTGATGGGCGCCGCGTCCTCGCTGCTCGGCATGGTGATGGATTTTAAGTAGTATAAACTCTGGCCTTCAGAAAACTGTTTCATTTCATACCTTCAAGTTTTAAACGTTTAAAAACGTATTTCCTAGTTAGAAACGTTATCAATACAACATGTTTGCTGTTAAAAATAAGTAGGAGCTCCGTACTGTTTCCTTGTCCTTATTTAGTATTATTAGTGCATCTGTGCGTTACTAGTGCATCTGTACGTTTAAGCGTCGCTGCCGGGAGTGGGGCTGGTGCTGGGCAACCTTGTGGGGCCGGTGCTGATGACGCGTTACGGGCGGCGGCGCGCCAACATAGCCAGCGTGCTGGCGGCGGCGCTGGGCTGGGCCTGCGTGGCGCTCTCCGGCGGGCTCCCGCTGCTGCTGGGGGGCCGTCTGCTGCAGGGCGTATCCGCCGGCGTCAGCTCCGGGCTGGTGCCGCTGCTGATCGGCGAGTACGCCTCCCCGCGCCACCGCGGCGCTTTCTCCGTCGGTATGGCGCTGGTGATGGCAGCCGGCACCGGTCTCGTGCACACGCTCGGCTCTTACTGCTCGTGGCGCACAGTGGCGCGCGTCTGCACCGCGCTCTCGCTGGCTGACCTCGCGGTGGTGCTGGCCTCGCCCGAGAGCCCCGCCTGGCTAGCGCAGCGCGGCCGCAAGGAGGACGCCGCACGCGCCTTTCGCTGGCTGCGCGGCACAGCCGAGGAGGACGAGCTCGCCGCCATGCTGGCTACTTCGTGCCACCAGGCGCCCGCCTCCGGCTCGACCCTCGGATACTTGAGGGCGACGCTCCTCGAGAGGGAGTTCTACATGCCGGTGCTGATAACGATGCACCTGTACGCGCTGGGGCAGTGGGGCGGCATCAACCTGCTGGCGCCGTACATCGGGCCGCTGGTGGAGGCGCTGGCAGGCGACGGCGCGGACGCGGCGCTGGTCGTGCTGTCCGTGGACCTGCAGCGCGTGCTGAGCGGTGCGCTGGCCGTGCTGTTGGTGCGGCGTCTGCCGCGGCGCAGCATGCTGCTGGCGACAGTCGGCGCGAACGTGCTGGCACTGTTCTCGCTGGCAGGCTACTCATACTGGGGCGCGGAGGCAGCGGTGCGCGCGGGGCGGTGGGGCGCGGGCGTGGCGCTACTGCACGTGCTGATGGTGACGGTAGCGATGGGTTCCCTGCCGTTGCCCTACACGCTGGCGGGCGAGCTGCTGCCGCTGCGGCACAAGGCGCTGGGCGGCGCGCTGGGCTCGCTGTTCAGCTCCCTGAACGTTTTCCTCTCCGTGAAGTCGTTCCCCGGGCTGGCGGAACGCGCGGGGTTGCACGGCGCGCTGTGCCTGCACGCGGCGCTGGTGCTGTACAGCCTGCTGGTGGCTTACAGCCTGCTGCCCGAGACGCGCGACCGCACGCTGCAGGACATCGAGCTCCACTTCCGCGGCGCCCCCCCGCCCGCACTTGCGCCCGCAGAGCAACCGCTCACTACCTTCAAGGAACACGCTTGAAAACATTTGCTTGTATATCTATACGTACCTAATACATCGGCGCTATTATTAAGTTCCGAGCGCAGCGAAGGAGCCTAGAGTTACCTTACCAACATAAATTCCGAGCGCAGCGAAGGAGCCTAGAGTTACCTTACCAACATAAATAAAATTCTTACCAGGTCTAGGATATCATAAGTTTTTAAAGAAGTAGAGATAACACTGAGTTAAAAGTACTAGTTATAATATGATAAGCATTACAGGTTGTCTGGTAGAGATCGCTCTTGAGCGATAAGACCGCCATTTGTTGCTTAGTTTTTAAGATGTCTTGTTAATAGTTTTTATTAGATTTAAGTGTGCAATAAAGTATTTTTATCTCTGTATATCTATCATTATTTATTTTTATAAAACTTCTGTAACTGGAAATCTATACAATAATAAAACTGAAACATGCTCAATTCTGTACATTGAAGAACATTTTAAATATTTTGGAGCATGGAGGGCTGTTATGTTGTCCATACCTACTGAAGCAAAGATTCAGCGCCAGATCAATTTTTTACCTGTAAAATTGTTACTTTTGTATGGAATTGTCAATACAATTCCATACAAAAGTAACAACTTTACAGGTAACATTAATTTTATTTGTTTATCTTAGGCAAACAAAAAGCTTTAGAACAAGAAAATTAAACACTTAACGTTAGAAAATTAAACACTTAACATTCAAAAATTAAACACTTAACATTAGAAAAAATAAGCTAAGCAGTTTCCACTTAAAAAAAGAGAAAAAATTATCCGGAAATATTAGGTCCTTACATATGAAATTGGCGTTTTTCGTACTGGCCACTTTAATCACAAATTTCTCCTCTTTGGTAAGGAATTCCAAATTCAAATTTGTACAGCTATAGACTCATGTATTTGTGCTTCGATGATCGTCATTCATTTGTTTTTTTTCTTCTGTTTTTTTCTGTTTGCGTCACTCATTTTACAAAATGGAAAACTTAAAATATCGCATTATTTACGAGTACGAGTTCCGCCGTGGCACTAGTGCTGCGGAAACAACTCGAAGGGTGAATGATGTGTATGGCGGTCGTGTTGCAAAAGAAAACACAGTTCGTTTTTGGTTCCAACGTTTTCGTTCTGGAAATTTTGACCTGCAGAACAAGCCCCGTGGACGGCCTGAGACTCAAGTTGATAATGAAGAGTTGAAGGCTATTGTGGAAGCGGATCCATCGCAAACCACGTCCGAGTTAGCTGCAGGCTGCGATGTTAGTGATAAAACTGTTTTAATTCACTTGAAGCAAATTGGGAAGATTAAAAAGCTTGAAAGGTGGGTACCTCACGAATTGACTGAAGCAAACCGGCAAACGCGCGTCGACTGCTGCGTTACATTACTAAACCGGCACAATAATGAAGGTATTTTAAACCGAATCATTACCTGTGATGAAAAATGGGTTCTTTACGATAATCGGAAGCGCTCAGCGCAATGGTTGGATCCTGGCCAGCCAGCCAAATCCTGCCCCAAGCGAAAATTAACCCCAAAAAAGTTACTTGTAAGCGTTTGGTGAACTAGTGCCGGTATTGTTCATTACAGTTTTCTCAAATCTGGCCAGACTATTACGGCTGATGTCTATTGTCAGCAATTGCAAACCATGATGGAAAAGCTAGCGGCTAAACAACCTAGGCTGGTCAATCGCTCCACACCACTGCTGCTTCACGACAACGCTAGACCACACACTGCGCAACAGACGGCTACTAAATTAGAAGAGCTTCAATTGGAAAGTCTAAGACATCCTCCGTACTCCCCGGACCTTGCTCCAACAGATTACCATTTTTTTCGAAATTTGGATAACTTCTTGCAAGGGAAAAAATTCAACTCCGATGGGGCAGTCCAAATCGCCTTCAAAGATTTTATTGATTCCCGTCCGACTGGTTTTTTTAGTAAAGGGATCAATGAACTACCTATAAGATGGCAAAAGTGCATAGAAAATAATGGTTCATACTTTGATTAATTAAATATATTATATTAAAAAATATTCGACTTTTTGTTTCTCCCATACAAAACGCCAATTTCATATGTAAGGACCTAATATTATACAAAAGCCCAAGTTACAAAAACTTCAAGACTTTTAAAGAGCCATATCAATCGTTCAAATAGGAAAAAAATAGGTTTGTAGTTTTTTTTATACCTACGCAAATTACATTTTTTTTTTATTGTACCCACTATGGCCATGTAGTTAGTAAGATATTAATATGTTTATATTATACTAGTGTTCAGGCACAATGGTACCCAAATGAAACTTCCGAAGTGCTCATATATCTTGTAATAATCAATTTACAGTGTTTTGGAATAAAAAATAGCGGAGTAATAATGTTATAGCCTCGTGTAACGATTCCGTTCGCGCTTCTTAAAATTGAACTTTCGCGCCGCGCACCGCGCACCGCGCACCGCGCACCGCGCACCGCGCACCGCGCACCGCGCACCGCGCACCGCGTCCTCCGCGATAAGTTGGCAACTTGAATTGAATTGGTTTTCCATTTATGGCGTTGCTGCAGTTCAGCAATATATTCTGCTGCCATCAGCGCCAGAAGTGTTGGTGAATTTGTTGCAGCCTTTCGTAAGTTAAGTTAGGTTTGGTTAGGTTAAGCGCCTACTAGTTAATGATTTCTTCACGACTTGAAGTAATTTTTCATGTTTTTCATGTATTTTCATTATAAATGTATGTTTTTTTGAGTGTAACCTTTTCTTTTAACTTTTAACTTAATAATATAAATCGTCTACTTTCTGTAAATCTTTTCTAAATTGCTGCTTTTTTCGAATTATTTGTGGGAACTTCTAATTGGCCTTAAGTTAAATATTCTTGTATTTTATCTTAATCTAGCTGTAAGTTTTCCTAAGATTGTAAAAATAAAAATAAAATAAATAAAGCTTGTTAGAGAACTATCAAAACACGCTAGTAGAAATCAATGTGAAGATATTTATGTACTCGTAGTGCTTGAAAAAGTAGCTGTAAGTCGAGACGAGCTTACCTCGAGAGATAACCTCATTATCCTGAGCAAAACTAGTCAAAACAAGCAAAGTATTCTTTGCACGCTACCTTATGGTTCGCAACATAAATACAATGACTATGTTTAATTGTCTATTCAAACTAAATATAGACATGTACAATATGAAATTCTGAAAAAGTGATATGCACATACTTGATATTAACAATATTTTAGACTTAGGCCCAACAAACAATGCATCTAGATATATCATAACATCGAAGGACTTGTGAATAAGGAATTAGAAATTAGTTTGTTCTTGGAAGAGTTAAAAATAGATGTTGTTTGATTTACTGAGAGCTGGCTGAGAAAAAATAAGCTTTTATTTAATTTTGATACCTATACTATAGGCAGTAGTTATTGCCGCATATCAGCTCAAAGGGGGGTTCTACATATTATAATTGTTAGTAAATCTGTTAATTTTAAGAAAAGAGACGATATTGTTCAGCAGCTTTCAATCGAACGCCATATTGAAATATCGTCTATAGAAATGAATAATTATATTTTAGTTAACGTGTTTAGACCTCCATCTGGCGAATTTAGCATCCTTGAATCTGTCTTAGAGGATGTCATGAGAAGACTTGGAAACACGAGTAAAAGTCTCATTATCATGGGCGATTTTTATATTGGCCTTTTAATAGAATCACCCCGAAAACATCAAATACTAAATCTTTTTCAATAAAGAACATGGAGAGGAGACCGGGCAGGTGTTTCCCTGCATATTTGAGGTGCTCGATGCTCAAACCATCGTGACCGGGAGATTTGCCTCTAGTCATATTCTTAATTGTCGCTCTGATTAGCTTTGCGGGCAATTGTACTATTGGCTCCTCTCCCGGATCGCTGGACCCATCATCCAGCTCCTCATCCGAAGGTCCAAGGGGGGATTGTACCATGAAGTGCTACATGAACATCTGCGGAATTTCGCCCCCCTCATTTATGCCTCCAATGCTCACAGGAAGGCCAGGCCTAATGTTTAACCTTTATTGGACTTCCAAAAAGATTTAAAATCTTTTCCCTCTCTCTCAAGGGCTAATTGGTCCATTATAAGCTGGTTCTGGTTGCTCTGACACCACTTCAGGCAACTTTTAAAGATTTTACTAGATTCGTCATATCCTCATAGATGTTGCCCGAACCGGGTCTAATATGGAACACCCAGTTTTTAAACTTAAGCCTGACCTCCCTGTGTGCACATCGAACATAAGTATTCCAGCCCTAGAGACTTTTGACTTTCTTAGGCCTGCCGCTTACACAACTCTTCGTCTGGACCGCCGCTTCTACCATAGTACTGACGATGTCATCATACATTTTATCTAACACTACTCTATGTTCAGTCACGGTACACGACCCATGACCGCACTCCACTAATTCCTGAGGAAATGTAATTTCACGAAAAACTGCATTACAAAGACTTCGATATGCATTTATCTGATCGTTACTCCTCTCTCCCTATAGAACAGCAGTTGGAGGCAAGTCCTGAGTCGCCAACCTCGCCCTAACAGCATACAAGTCACATACCATGTATAAAGGGAGATGGTCCGACGTGTACACGTCCTCATGTATACCTACATTTAATACAGTATGCCATGCTGCATGAGAGACGACACAATGGTCCAACCATCTCCTACTACCAGATTTTGACAAACAAACGTGTATACATCCGTACTAACTCCTAATTTCTTAACGTCGACGCAAAGCCAGCACTGATCACCACCAAAACTAGTCAGTTCTCTGAAGAAAGATTCCTGCGGGTGAGCATTAAAACCGCCTAACATGTATAAGGACTCGACATTACAGCTTTCTTCTAGAGCGCTGATTTAGCTAAGTACTTCCGTAAAAATAGCTAAGTTTTCTTTCTTATATGTAGGCATATAAACGAAAAAAAATATAATAGAACGACCATGTGAAACCGCTTTAATTGCAGCCAATCTAGGGCTCCTACAATCTAGAACCACTACGGACTCAAACATATCCCTTCTCCAGAGTATGACCAGCAACCATACGGTATACCCATTAATAAGCCAGCGGAGGTATCAACAGCTGATTTGCCCGTATATTCATACTCTTTACTTACGGTACCTAACAATGGGAGATCATGGGGGGTAGTCACGTCTCTTGCTGTGCGACTATTTCCGAGTGGTTGCACAATTTACGCACAGATTCAATAGATGTAAATAAGTACCAGCGTGCTAGACAATCTACAGTATTTAGGTACATAATGAGAAAATTTATCAAAATCTCTTATATAAAATGTTTTTTGACATTTTTGTAGTCAATTTTAATTTATTATTTCCTATGACGTCTAAAACGATTAAAATGAAACCAACATTTAATGATTGGGCTACTAAAGGTATCATATAACTCAGCAGAAATAGAATGTATGAATTGTATAATCTTAACCCTAGCTCACTAACCATATTTTCTAGTAACGTTGTCACTAACCTTTCGTTTCTCAGACTACGAAATAAAACTTCAATTAAAAAACAATCAGCTTCATTTATTAGAAAACGACCATAATTAGCAGTCTTATTTTTGCGGTAGTCAAATAACTAAATTTGTTTCAGAAACAACCTAAACGGAGCATTTATTACACATAGAAACAATGTGCCACAAATGGCTCTTTTGCAGCCCTTGCAGAAATATTTGGTCATGCGACGTTTTTTGGCAGGGCAGTAGCTGCAAATTTTGTGTGTCCTGGGTACTTCTTGACTGGATCCTCCCTGAGAGTCTTCAATATGCAGGATCTCGGCAATGATTTGCTTCAGATTGCGTTGTAAAGTCACCAGTGCTATAACGTTATTGCAACCAAGGCTTCATGAGTTCATCTGCCATTTCCAAGGCAAAGACCTTCTGTTCATAGGTTTCTTCCCATTCCAGATCGCGTTTGACACGTGTATTATGCATTCAAAATCGATAGATTTAATATATTGTAAAACAAACACAGCGGCCATCGGTTGGTTTTACGGTTAGTACTCATGATCGAGCACATTTGATCTACTGTATCAACAGCACCTTTAGTTGAGTTATAAAATTCAATGATTTCGGGTTTATTTGAACTGCTGTTGATAGCAGGTTGATCATGGGTAGTAGAAAGTAGGTACACCACCTTATTTGATTTACAAAGAACTCGTCGTCTAATGAATCTGCGGCATCCTCCTCACTTTCATCAGTATTGATGTGAATTTCTGTCTCGAAATTATATCTTCCTCCGATTCTGATGACTGAGATTAATCGTCCAGTATTGAAGCCGTGTCCGTATAGGCCAACCACTCTGCAATTTTTTCATTTTGGCTTCTCAAATCCATCTGAAAGTATAAAAAACAAAAAACAAATAGATTTAAAACTACATAATACCTTCTTATAATATCAAAATAAAACACCAACGTAATAACATCTGACATAAGGGTAAAATACTCATTATTACGTGAAATAATTTTAAAATTAAATCATATTATAATGAAATTACAAGCAATAAAAAAGAAATAAACAAAACCTAATTTTGTAAAAAACGTAATCGTAGTCACTAACCTTTCGTCTGTGAGGCGACGATTGCACGAAATATCCCAATCAGTGCAGCGTGCATCCGCAATGAGTGTTTGTGGGTCACTAATTATACGAATTAGGAAGGTACTAGAAATGAGCGGGGTGGCAAGGGCCAGGAACTTACCAAAACAACAAATACGCGGGGTACGCGTAGTCTAATACACGAATGGTTAGTGAGCTAGGGTTAAAACAATGTATACGGGTAAAAACTTTAGGGAACATGTACGGGCATACAATAAAATATTCAAAATGGTGTGCAAACAGGCTAAGGCGATTTACTTGTCGAATAAAATTAAAAACTCAAGTAACATTGTGAAGGCAGTCTGGTCTATAATAAACATAGAAACTGGTAAAGTTCGATCTACGGAACGTGGTATTGAATTATCGCTGGGTGGAAATATAATTAAAGGATAAGAGTAAAGTTGCGCTACATAGTAAGCAATTCGGGTTTACTCGCGGTAGGTCAACTACTGATGCCGGTGTTGAGTTAGTATCGCATATTTTTGATGCTTGGGAGAAGTCGCAAGATGCTGTAGGTGTTTTTTGCGACTTGTCAAAAGCATTCGATTGCGTACACCATGAAACATTAATCAGGAAACTACATCACTATGGAATAAGAGACACCTCTTTGGATCTTCTTACATCTTACTTGAGTGATAGGATACAAAGAGTTGACATTAATGGGAAACGGTCTTCGGGGTCTGTAGTTACAATGGGTGTACCACAGGGTTCTATCCTTGGTCCTTTCCTATTTTTAGTTCATATTAACGACCTGCCTCATCTTGTAAAGGATAACCACGAGATCGTATTGTTTGCTGATGATACTTCATTAATTTTTAAAATGAAACGACAAAACACTAATTTCGACGATGTGAATAATTGAATCTCAAAAATAGTCCATTGGTTTAATGTCAATAACCTTTTGCTTAATGAAACCAAAACGAAATGCATTAGATTTATTCTACCTAATGTAAAACAAGTTAAGGCTGATGTAACCGTCAAAGGAGAAACGTTAGAAATTGTTAATAGTACCATATTCTTAGGAATAACCTTAGATAGTAAACTTCAATGGGGCCCACACATAGACAAGCTATCGAAGAGACTTAGTTCTGCAGCGTATGCAGTCAAAAAAATCCGTCACCTTACAGACGTTGATACTTCTAGACTAGTTTATTTCAGCTACTTTCATAGTGTTATGTCTTATGGCATACTGCTATGGGGGAACGCTGCAGATATTAACACCGTATTTGTGCTGCAGAAGAGGGCTGTTCGTGCAATCTATAATATGGGTCCCAGAGAAAGCCTACGTGAAAAATTCAAGGAAATAAACATAATGACAGTACCATGTCAATTCCTCTATATTTATGAAAACCTATTGTACACTCATAGAAATATCAATCGCTTCCCTAAAAATAGCGATGTACATAATTTGAATACAAGAAATAAACATAAACTCGCTGTGCCCACAACTAGACTACACAAAATCAATGTATCTTTTAAAGGGCAATGTATACGCTTCTACAACAAAACTCCTAGTGAGTTGCAAAAATTATCAGTAAATAAATTCAAACAAATTGTCAAAACCTTCTTGTGTAAAAAGGCCTACTATAAAATATCAGATTATCTAGAGGATAAAAAAGCTTGGGACGGGATTTGCTCCAACTCGAAAAATAACAACTAACAGGCTAAAGGTTTCTTCGTCGCTTCTTTACTTTAGTCAACATACCGAAGCGACTGAAATAAAAAATATCACTTTATTTCCGTGTCAGTGTTTAATTATTAAGAATTTGACCTTTTCTAAGTGTACTGTACGGTCCGTACACCACATATAGTAACTAAGCTGGATATATCAGTAAAACCAAGAGATAAATTTTAACTGATATATTTAACGATAAACTGTAGTTACTAATGAAATGAAGTGAGACGCGGGTGTCGATTGACAGGTGATCGCGAACTGAATAAAATAAATTATAATAAAATTATTGCTAAAATTGATGACTGGCGTAAATGCGCGGTTGGCATTAATTAGGGCAATGCACAATGTGCGTGCTCGTACATATTCCCGGGCCAGAAATTAAGGATAAGATGCTGGAGAAAATGATAGGTGGATGACGTGATACAAGGTGATTCTGATGGTACAATATAGTTTATAAAATAATGATATAATAGTTCTTAAGAATAACTAATTGTCCAGTCTTGTAGTCATTGAATTGTATAGATTTATAGTTCATGCGGTACGATTGAACTTTTGATTGAAAAATAAGGGCGAACTAGATTTATCTGAGATCACACGCGCACTAAATGACTTTTCTAACTCAGGCTCGCTACGAACACAGCACTTATGTACTGCACTTTCACTGACAGATTTCGTAGCAAGCTCTAAGCTTGTCGCTCGTAGTTCAATCGGCGCTCCCTCTGCGCGCTGAGGCGCAGGCGGCGATATCGGGGCGGGCGGCGCCGCGGCAGGCGCTCCGGGCTGCGCTCGCGCCCGCCAGCGGCGCCACAACAGGATTGCTGCTCCAACGACGATTACGAACAACACCAGATAAATAGCGACGTAGTGGTGAACGTCATGATAACTGACTCTGTCAGTCAGTTCTCCTTCTGCGGCATTAGCTTTAAGCTGTTGGAGCTGCCTCTCTATCTCCTCTAAATACTCTTGGTGATTAGAGTAATCAGATTGATTTAGGACGGTAGACAGAGGAGTTGGTATTTTGAATATGTTGTTGATAGGAGGGATCTCAATCTTCAGCACGTCCGCTTCTTCTCGAAGAGTATTTGCTAGAGTTTTGTGAGCGAAGATCGTGATAGCTTCGCTCTTGATGATACACCCTTCATCGATGCTTATTATCCCTGACCTATGTAGTTGGTCAGCGGTAATCTGATGCTCGCATATGATTCGTACAGAGCATTGACCGCAGCAGGAATATAAGTAGGTGTTTATGTTGTTCAATCCAGTCCAGATACTCTTGCAGGGTGATGATGATGATTGACACTGGTCGGATAGGCTTTTGACACAAAGATTCTCGTCTAATTTCATCTGATAAATAGGTTGGTGTAAAGGACATATATGAGAGTCCTTATCCAACTCTACACAACTATGTACGTCTCTTTCAGCGAGTAGTACATAAGAGTCCTTCTGCATATTTATTGCTACATATTCGGATATCGGAACTAGGCTCGTCATTTTTCTTCCAAATTGCTGTGGGATAGGTATAAGCTTATAAAGTTCGAAGTTGTCTCTGGCGACTAAAGGAATTTTGATTTCAAATATTATAAACTTATTCGAAGCTCTAGCTCTGACGGAGAGTAGATGATACATTTTCGCTATGTCTGATTGAAGATTCCAGGGCAATGATACGTCCTTGGTTAACAGTCCAGTGATGGTGTTCATCTCGTCGCGTAGCTGCTCAGGGGTAACAAGGTGAAAGTTGAATCTTCCAGCGTAGACATTCGTTAAGGCATCGATGACGGTTTCTTGTATATTCTGTAGACTGACTAGGATACCTTGTGCGATAGCTGATGATAAGGTGAAGTCACAGGAATTTGATACTACTTGTAAATCGTCTCTCTGCTTGTTAAACGTTCTTTCAAGATTATTTATATGCTGGTTAAAGATTTTACTTTGCTTATCAATAGAAGATTCTACTCTCTTTAAAAGATTAAATTCCCCCTCTACGATAGATGTCTGATTTTTCCAAAGTACTGCTAAATGTTTTACATTATCTCTAATAGTTTCAATGTCATGCTCGTATTGTTCTGCAAAATCCTGATCAAGTACGCCGAACAGTTTGTTAGCTAGAAACCCGACCCCGTTGATAAGGCCGCGCGGTAGTCGCGTGCGCGCACTCCGTGGGAACTGCTTACCGAGCAAAATGTTGTTGTAGTGCGCGAGTTCATTGAGCCCATGATGTAATTGAAGAAGGACTATGTCGCATTGTGCTATCTTTTTATTTGTTTGATCGTTGCAAACCCCGTCTAAATGATTTATGTATTTAATAAGTAGGTCATGGCTTTGCCAATATGGATCCATGTCGTAATAGATGACTAGATTCCATCGATCTCGTTCAAGTCGAATGTTACTCATATGATCAAAGTAAAATCCTTGACTTGAATTTAAGTTGGTAACTTGATATTTACCGTGGACGGGAGTTGCCATCATTGTAAAAAATAGCATAAACAACATAAATATATAGTGTGTTAGGTAAGATGATTGATGGGATGATGATGTTGTTTGATTGGTGATTGTAGCTGAGCAAACTTTATCTTGTTTCAGTTGAAACTTACAGTCCTGTTGAACTTTATCGGTATCCTGTATAGGTAACTTAGAAATTTTAGAGATAGGTCGCTTTAGCTCACCATTTTTGGTTTTCAGGGTGACTACGCGTACGTAATCATCTTTCCCTGGATGTAGAGCTGTTATTCTGCCTAGGGCCCACTTCCCAGATGGCAGATTGGCGTCGTGAATGATGACGACGTCATCGATATTTAGGTTTTCTTGTGGTTGACGCCACTTGCTTCGCGTCGATAGTTGGCTTAGATATTCCGATTGCCATTTCTTCCAGACATCTTCAAAGATTTTTTGAGTGAGTTGCCATCTTGTACGCAAATCTCTCTCGGTCTCAATGATAGTAAGCGTGGGACCACTAGCTAAGAAGTGCGCTGGTGTTAAATACTCCATGTCTTCAGGGTCCTCAGTTAGGGAGCAGAGAGGTCTCGCATTCAAGCATGCTTCTAGTTGAGAAAGCAACGTTGAATATTCCTCGAAAGTCAACTTCTGTTCGCCGATGACTCTTTTTAGATGATATTTGAGGCTTTTCACCGCTGCCTCCCATAGACCTCCCGCGCTAGGCCAACCTGGAGCATTGAAGTGCCATTGGACTTTCATATCGGTGATAGCCGAATAGAAGCTAGGATCCAAAGTGGCTTGAAGATCTAAATATTCTCTGTTGAGAACTTTGTTAGCGCCTACGAAGTTGGTGCCATTGTCGCTGTATACGTGACTGGGTGCGCCTCTTCGCGCTGCCATTCTTCGTAATGCTGCTAGGAATGCTGATGAGCTTAAGTCGGAGACTAGTTCCAAGTGTACGGCCTTGGTTACCATACACACGAAAACTGCGATATAGCCTTTGGTTGATTTTATACCGCGACCCTTGCTAGATTTGACTTCGACAAATCCAGTATAGTCAACACCTGTGTGCTGAAATGGTCGGGTTGGCCTGATACGAGCTGCTGGGTAGTCTCCCATTATTTGTTCGTGCTTAATAGGATCGTGGCGGCGGCATTTGACGCATCCACGTAACTGTTTTTTAACAACTTTATTGCCTCCTACGAGCCAATACTTCTTTCTTAAGAAAGCTGATGTCAGGCGGGCTCCGCCATGATAAGAAGCTTTGTGAGCTTGGTCAATCAGAAGCTCGGCTAAGCGGCTGTTGCCAGGTACTATGATCGGATGCTTCATGTCCATGGGAAGATTGGAATTTCTTAGCCGTCCTCCAACTCGTAGGATTCTGTTTTCATCCAAAAATGGATTAAGCTGTAATATTTTGCTTTTAGAATGTACCTTACAGTTTTCAGTGATGTTTTTAATTTCACTTGAAAACTCAATGTGCTGTACTTGTTTGATGGTAAGAATTTCAGCTTTATGAAGTTCAGATAGTGAAAGGTATATATGCTTGCTGTTTTTTCTTTCCTTTAATCTGAGTACCCACGATAAAATTCTAAAAACTTTACTGATAGAGCTATGTTTAGAAAGTAATTGATTTACGATATTGTTTTCTAAATCTTGTTCAGTGACAGCGTTGACTTGTCGGACTTTCTTCATTTCCAGGTCAGTGGTAAACGCTGGCTGATTGCCTTGTCCATCGAAGTCTGATAGCCATGATGGTCCCTGCCACCACAAGTCATGTTTTGTCAGCTGTGATGCTGTTAATCCACGGCTGGCACAGTCCGCCGGGTTTTCTTCTGATTTGACGTAACGCCAACATGTTGATGGCATTGTCTTTTTGATATCTGTGACCCTGTTGGCCACAAAGGTTTTCCATCTAGCTGGGTCTCCGTTAAGCCATCCTAGAACAATCATGGAATCAGACCATCCATAGATCTCAAGCTGGTAGGTACTTAAGCACTGTTGCACTTTAAGTACTAACTTTGAGAGAAGATGACCCGCCATCAACTCCAACCTGGCGAGAGAGATATTTTTTCCACATGGTACTATTCTTGTCTTAGCAACCAATAGGGTGATAATAGGCAGATTACCTCGTTTTATTTTGCAATAAATAACGCATGCGTAGGCTTTAGTCGATGCGTCACAAAAGCCGTGCAATTCGATTGCGTCATTTTCGTTTGTTGATAACCACCTAGGTACTTGTATTTTATTGATGTTAATGATATCGTTTTTGATTATGATCCATTCAGATAAAATTTCTTCAGGCAGGGGGTCATCCCATTTGATTGCGGACAACCATACCTTCTGAAAAATTATTTTAAACTTAGTTGATATTGGCGCTAGCCAGCCTAGGGGATCAAATAGCTTTGATATATCCGAGAGGAGTGATCTTTTAGTTTCCTTCTCGGTCGTCGGTTCAATTTTAGACGTGAACATAAACATGTCATGCTGGTGATTCCAGCTAAGTCCCAAAGTTTTAGAAGATTCTGGTTGCTTGAAGTCGAAGCTGTCATGATTATTGTGCATGTTTGCATCTGAAAGTTCGGCAACGTTCGACATCCATTTTCTTAAATTGAATCCGGCGGTTTTAAGTAGATTGATGAGGTCCTCGCGCAATTGTTTTGCGTTTTCTAACTGATGCGCCCCATGAACGAGATCGTCCATGTAGAAGGAGCTTTCGAGGACAGCAGCTGCTGCGCTGTATTGTTGGTGAGATTTCGCATCTGATGCCAACTGTCGAAGGGTCATCATTGCTAAGAAAGGCGCGGCCTTGGTACCATAAGTGACCGTTAAAAGCTCCCATTCTTTGATATTTTCCTGCTCGGAATTTCGATAGATAAGCTTTTGTAGCTTTTGATCTTCTTTATTTATCCAAATTTGTCTAAACATCATCTCAATGTCTGCAGTAAAGGCAAATTTGAATTGCCGCCATTTGATAATCAGCGACTGAAGGTCTTGCTGAAGATTGGGTCCACGCTTCATGACGTCATTAATGCTGTAGCCTGACGAAGTTTTGGCTGAGCCGTTAAACACCACTCTAAACTTAGTAGTTGTAGATTCCGCTCGTTCCACTCCGTGATGAGTGAAATAAAATTCGGGTTTGGTGCTACTGACAGCGGGTGCCATATGGCCCATTGATAGGTACTCTTTCATAAATGATTTGTAATGATTTTCCATTTCATGGTTTTTGATAAACTTCCTTTCTAATGATTTGAACTGAGCAACTGCTTTATTTTTTGAAAATCCTAAGTTCTTTTCAAAACCTGATTTCATAGGTAACCGAACTTCATACCGACCGTCTTCTCGTCGAGTGGTTGTGTTTTTGTAGTGCTGTATGCACTCCTGATCTTCTAATGATAGATTGGACTCTTCGGCAATGTCTTCGATTTCCCAGAATCTCTGGATTTCCTCTAGATCATTAATGATGACATTGCATTGAAGAGTCCTTGCGCTACCACTCAAAATCCACCCTAAACGCGTGTTTTGCGCAATAGGTGAATGATTTTGCTCGCCTCGGCAGATACCTTCTAATAAGATTAATGAATAAATATCTGCTCCGAACAAGATGTCCACGGGACGGCTATGATTGAATTCAGGATCGGCTAGAGTGATATGGTCCAAGTAAGACCATGAAGGTTTGGCAAAAGAAAAGCTTGGTAAATTTTTTATAAGATTATTCATAATAAGTGTTTCCGTGTGAAATTCAAAGTTGTTATTGGCTGAAACGCATTTGATATTGATTGCTCCTTTACAGTTCGACTGCTTCGCGCCTATTCCTGTGATCACACCCTGACATTTTTGACGAGGCAGCCCTAGCTGTTTGGCAGCATTCTCAGATATGAGAGAAGTCTGAGAACCCTGATCTAAAAGAGCGCGCATTTTGATAAAGGAACCATTGGATGCTTCAACTTTTACCACAGCTGTTGCTAAAAGGATTTCAGGGATTTCAGTTTGAGACACATGTGAGCTCCTAGCAGTTGGCTTTTGACCCTGTTTGGGTTCGCTGACATTCGCGCTACTAGAAGTCGATGCCCCGGCCTCATTAGAGTTTAGCGAAAACGCGTCATGTAGAAGCGTGTTATGTGCAAGCTTGCACTCGCGACAGCGTTTTTCTGAAATACATTTGTTTCCATTGTGGCAATAAAGACAATTTTCGCATAATTTTAGGTTCTCGGCAGTTCGAAGTTTCGATGATGGTGACATTTCACGGAATTTATTACAAATAAAAATAGAATGATTATTCTTTTTGCAAATTGCACACCTATAGTATTTTGCGGCATAAACATTTTTGCTATTCGCGGATTGCTCAATACGTCCGGTCGATGACGGCTTCGTATTAGGGTTATAAAATGGTTTTTGATTTTTATGATTTTGTTGAGCAGGTTTTGGATCAGACTTCCTTCGTGAGGATTCCATTGTTGTGAATGTCTTCTCCAAAAATGATAGAAATTCTTCGAGATGAGGTACCTCTTTAGGTTCGTTCACAGAAGAGAGATATTCGCTAAGGGTCTCTGTGTCGAGCTTTTGACACATGAGATGAATGATAAGAGGATCCCATGACTCTACGTTAATTCCCAGGTTCCTGATCGCGTTGAGACTTTCGCGAGTTACGTCATGGATCTTTTTAATATGATTTAGCGACGATTGCTGCGCCGCTGGGATATTGAGCATTAGATCGAAGAGACAACTTAAAATTAAACGCTTATTATTGTAGCGATTATTCAGAAGCTCCCAACTGATTTGATAATTATCAGCCGAGATGGAAAGATGCTGGATAAGTCTTTCCGCTTCACCCTTTACTTTAGTTTTGAGAAATTGCATTTTTTGAGCGGGGGATAGATTTGGATTGGCATGAATAGTTTCAGTAAAAAGATCCTTAAAACTAGACCATTGTTGATAATTGCCAGAAAAGGTTGGAATTTCCATTTTTGGAGTAGTGTTTTCACGGTGAGAGACAGAGGAGAATTTTCTATTGATAGCTTTTATGATCTCATTAAATTTTCTCTCAGCTTGAAAAAAATGCGATTCGTACTCCGGGCTTTTCTGACTAGCCGATTCGCTATCTAGCTCCCAATGAAGGGTGTCGATGGTAGACCAACGTGATTGAATAGAACGCAACAAGTGATCAAATTCCCATTTCTCCGATATTGAATCTAAGTCGATGTTCGACATAGTATGCTCGAATGCCTTGAAATTACTGCTTTGTTTCCGCAGCATCTCATCGGTCTTGCTATTGTTACCCCGAGCTTGATACGAGGTTTCCTGCGATGGAGTCCCTGGCATTAGGGTTGCTGGCTTGATAAGAGAGGAGGGAGTCCCTTCCCTCGCTCCTGAGTTTTGAATAGCTGCCCTGATGTAGGTGTATCTTTCTCCAGTGCTTTCAAATTTATTTGTAATAAAGTATGGATTAGACTTAGTACCTAATCCGCACAGTTTAATATGATTCGATTGATATTCGTTCCAGTAGCTATCTAGAGTGTCTAGCCTTCGCTGAATATAGTCTGGAGTTTTCCTATCCGAACCGTCTTTCTTAAAATTCGAATAAAGTTGCTCAATTGCGGAAACGATTCGCTCTTGAGCCGATAATAGTTCTTCCATAGTCGACATCTTAGTACTCGTAAGTGATGAGAATAAGATAAAATGGAAAGATCTTACTTGATATCTTCTGGACTGGATGAACGGTGATGCGGTGCTGCTACTCCTAAGTCCGTCCTGTGGTGTCTGTTGACGCCCTGCTGCTCCTGTGTCCTTCCTGCGGTGTCTGTTGACGCCTGCAGTTGCTGCGGAGGTGGTCGCAAGCCGGCCTGGCTTACGGCCTTAGGTATCTGATGATACCCGCTGCTGTGATCCAGTGAGCTGCTTGCTCACACTGATATCTCCACTTTTTAGCAGAAATCCTCACTGGTGGCACTGATTTACGCACTCGCGAGGGTGATATATCAGTTTTAAAATTTAAAAAAAAAATGTAATGTAATTAAAAATGTAATGTAATGTAAATGTAATTTATTGTATTTATGGAAATAAAGAGTTTTTGACTTTGACTTTGATAAATTTGCCAAATTTTTCAGCAATGTACCACATGAAATCACAGTATCTCTGAAAATTTGTCCAAATAAAGCAATGGCGCTGTTGCAAGCAAATGTGAACTCTTGTTCCGAAGTTTTTGTATTCCTCGTGGCATCAGCTCTGACATAATCAAATCCTTCAAATCTCTAAAGTTAAAAGATTCAGAAGATATACAGAGATACTCTGTCAGATTAGTTGGCAATTTCATAGAGATTTTAGCACCGATTTTGCCAGCACTCAGTAAAATCTTTGAAAAGCTTATATATAATCATTCAATTAATATCTTTTTTTAATAGAAATGGACTCTTTTTCAAAAAACAATATGGTTTCTCAAAGGACTGCTCTACTATAGACGCTATAGTTGATTTCGTGGAAACAATTTATATTACCTTCGAAGATTCTTCTGACGTTTTGGGAGTTTTTTGTGATTTATCAAAGGCCTTTGACTGCGTAAATCACGAAATACTTCTAAACAAGCTTAGTCATTATGGTGTAAGAGAGGGAGCACTCGAGCTAATTAGATCCTACATTTCAAAAAGACAACAATCTGTAGACGTAAATGGTGTATTGTCGACTGCCGTGGATTTCACTGTATAGGTGTGCCAAAAAAAAAACCCTTTAGGACCACCATCAAAAAGCACCTAACCGAGAGAGCCTACTGGGACATAAAGGATTATCTCTCAGATCATAATTTTTGGAACGACATTGCATGAGTCAGCCATACTTTGTTATATTTTTTTTCTCTCTTGACACTATGTACCTATACCTAATATTTTAATTTATTTGTAAGACTTTCTGAAGTGCAATGTAATGTGCCTATGAGAAATAAATGAATGAAACTGAAACTCTAGGTTAGGTTAGGTAGGTGCCCTATAGGTTTTGTGTGTATGTGATTTTCTTGGTAATTTCAAAATATGCAGGCTGAAAGACACAGTATCAACTCCGATTACTGAATTAGATGGTAGTACGTAGTGATAATGAAACGACCGTCTCAGTAGAAGTTATTTATTTGAAAAATCGCAAACAGATTGTATCCAAACCCATGCGTTCTCGTCAGCGCGATTCAGCCCTCGTCCACTTTTACCGGCGACATCTAGTTATAATTTTAAACACTAAAGTAGGTAGCCTCGTATCTACATCTTAAACTTACATTAAACACAGGCATAAACGGCTGTTTCTTTCGATTGCCTTAGATTGTTGACTTAGAAGTTTTATTTATATCATGGCTCCAATAGGTTACGGACTTGATTATTTGATGTTAATTTGAACTCTATATCTCCACGCGTTCCCGAGAAATGGG
This sequence comes from Eupithecia inturbata, assembly GCA_963662085.1. Taxonomy (NCBI): domain Eukaryota; kingdom Metazoa; phylum Arthropoda; class Insecta; order Lepidoptera; family Geometridae; genus Eupithecia; species Eupithecia inturbata. The sequence continues at coordinate 78,919 of OY759201.1, forward strand.
GGTTGACAGACAGACGGATAACAAAGTAATCCTAAAAGGGTTCCTTTTTTCCTTGTGAGGTACGGAACTCAATGGCGGAACCCTAAAAAGGTATGCACTGAGAAAATCTGTGTGGGACGGACGGTCGGACAGGATCAGGCATCTTGTGTATTCTTTTTATTATTCTGCCATGATTTTTAAAGGCCGGCACCGATTGACAATTTGAATGTTATTTACTAAAATTTTTTATATTTTTGAAATCGTATAAAATAATCAAAATTATCTTTGTAAGAAGACTCAAATACTTCTGAATATCAGATAGTATTGAAGAAGGTAGCCGCTTCTAAAACTAGTTAATTTGCATCGGTCTATGATACATTGTAGCGCCCTCTGACGTCTGAATTGTAAATATTCGCATGCCATCTGAGCATCTGAGCGCACCACGGTAGGCCCTTAAAATTAAGCATTAAAGTACCTACCTAAATGATGTTCACGGTACCAAAGTATTTAAATTAAATAATAGGCTACTGGACCCTTGACATTAAATCAAACTCGTTCTTGCTGCATATCGTCTTCATAGAATAGAATGCTTTAGTAACACCTTTGTTGACTTTTGAATGCCTGCTTGTCAGGTGATCTTCAAACAGCACCTACCCACGACACGACACATCATCGTGTGGCGGCTCGGAGCGCGGCGTGGCCGCCGCCGTCCGCTCGGAGCACGATCAAAGTGTGCAACCCGTCGCGTCGTAAGGTAGACAGTTTTCTTTCTCTACTTTATTCTTTCTGTGATCTAAGACAGGCAACGTTCCGCCTCGGGCGGGGGTACGTCGGTGCGGCGGGCCGGGGGGCGGTAGTCCTCGGCGATGTCCTCCAGCGTGCGGCCGCGCGTCTCGGGCAGCACGCCCCAGAGCCCTACCAGCGCCAGCACCGCGCCCCCTGCCAGCGCCGCCAGCGCGCCCTGCACGTGCCACGCTGCCATCGCCAGAGGCATCAGCTTCAGTGTCAGCGTCATGAGCACGCAGATCGCCAACCCGGAGAGCGCTGCGCCCGCCGCGCGGTGCTCCAACGGGAACAGCTCGCCCATCAGTGCCAGCGGCACCGGCGCCATGCCCAGGTTCCCCAGCACGCAGTATATCGCCAGCAGTGTGCCCGCGCCCCAGCCCCCCGCGCCGCACTGCAGCAGTGCGCAGGCCCCTGCCAGCACGATCACCGCGCCGCCACCCGTCGAGAACAGCAGCACGCGCACAGGCAGCGCGCGCACCAGCCACGCGGAGCTCAGCGCGCTGGTAGCTATCAGTGCGTCCGCCGCCAGCACGTAGCGTTGTGTGCGCGCTGCGTCCATGTCGCCAGTCAGCGCGCTCACGATCTGCGCCGCGTACGCGGGGAACACGTGCCGCCCGCTCGCCTCTAGCAGCACGGCCGCCAGCAGTGAGACCAGCGCCGGCTGCAGGAAGTTCCTCTGACTGAACTTCCTCAGGAAGTGAGCGAGCGCCTGCGCGAGAGAGCGGCGGGTGGCGGGGGGTGCGGCGTTGGCCTCGGCGCGCTTTTGCGCCGCGATGAGGCCCTCGAGCTCGGCGCAGGCGTCGGCGGTGCAGCCCCGCAGGCGGCGAAACGTGCTCTCGCTCTCAGCGAAGCGGCGGCGCTGCGCCAGCCAGGAGGGGCTCTCGGGCCACGTGCAGACGGCCAGCATCGCCAGCGCGTAGGGCGCCGCGCACAGCAGTGCCAGCAACCGCCACGGCAGCGCTGCCAGTGCGTGCACCAGCAGGCTGCCGAGATAGAGCGTGCTCGTCTTCAGGTTAAGGAACATGCCGCGGTGGCGTGGGCTGCAGTACTCGCCGATGACGACAGCGCCGACGATGCAGGAACCGCCGGCCGTGCAGCCTACCAGCACGCGCGCCACCAGCAAGCCGGGCACGTCGCGCGCCGTTGCCAGTAGCAGCGTGCCCGCCAGCCCGGGTGCCAGCACCAGGCAGAAAGCGGCACGGCGCCCCCAGTGCTCCATGGCACCCCAGCCCAGCAGGTAGCCCAGCACAGTGCCCATCCCCAGCGCCGCCACTGTAACACATGCTCCATCAGCCTCGGGCACCGCGCCCCCGCCATTAGCCCCCTGCCCCCCGGCACAGTACTCACCGATGGAGGAGGCCTGGTCGGGCCGCACACGAAGCGCGGCGCCGGGCCGCTGCAGTGCGGTCAGCAGGCTGGACGTGAAGCCCAGCACCATGCCCTGCCCCAGCATGGCCGCCAGCACCGCCGACACCACGCCCCACTGCAAGACAATACAACTACAGGATCTGCGAACCGGCGGCGGCGCGGCTCGCAGAGAGCGCCACTGACCTGCCTCACGAGCGGAGACATCATGCTCGCCGCTCCACGCGATAGCAGCGGCGCGGGCGGTGCAGCTCTCAGTAAGTACCCTGCGACCTGACGGCAGGGCAGTAGACCAAGCAACTCACGCGTTTTCTTGCTGACTGCATCAAACAATATTTTATTTTAGATGGAAAACAAACAGCTTGTACACATCTTAAACAATTAGAAACATTGGTGCCATGTACAGAGGCACATCGGAATACTACATCTAAGCAACATCATAGATTGTATGCTCCGTGATTTTTATTTGAAAAAGTGGAAAAAAGTGACGTGTCTATACTGTAACAACTATAACCAATTTGTGACCAGTGAAGAGACCTTTCTGGTAATCGTTACTTTTTTCTATTTAACCCAGTGGATCCAAAAACACAAGCAAAATCATTTCAAAATATTATGCGAACCGTCAGTAACTGACCTACGACATCGATCGCTGGCGCAGTAACTCACCACAGCGCGCGACCTCTACTTAAACTGGCAACAAAGATAACGTGCGCCTACGATTATTGTCATAGTTCCACCATGAGTTGCTCCGCCTATAACAGTGACATCCTTCCCGAGGAAGACTATCTCCGATGTGGGATCAGTGACTGCAACAAGTTGTATCATCTTTTGTGCACGGGTGGGAGGGACTCAATTAACAACGAGAAGGATACTTGGGTATGTTCTGAATGCTGTTGCGCTGCCAACAAAGGAGGAAACAACAGCTCCACGCCCGTAAGATCAAAGATAGGCCGAGACCCAAAAGTAACGTTTAGGAAGAAGATGGCTCTCCCAACCAACATGGACTCTTCTTTTGGATGCGATAAACCTATCTATCTTTCCAAGGAAATCAAAGGCTTACGATACGATATGACTTTCATCAAAGAGCAGGTCACCAAAGCTATTTCACTTATTTCAACCTATGAGGAAAAGTTAGATACCTACGCACAGCAAGTGGTCACTCTTAATGCTAAACTAGAAGACTATGAACATAGAGGTAGAATCTCTCAACAGCGCCAGGAGCTGACATATACGACTCCTTCTAGGTCTGCGCAGGCTGCGCTGGCAGGGCGTAGTATACAAGAGCCTACCACCATGAACATGAGGGACTTTCGCAGTGACAGTGTGGTGCGGCTGTTGTTCGGGGCTCTTGTACGGAGCAAGCTGGAGTCAAGCTGTTGCGTATGGAACCCCCATGAAAGTACGTAGGCTCTGTCACTGGAGAAAGTTCAGACGGCGTTTCTAAGGTTTTTGAACAAGCGACTTTTTGGGTACTACCCATTTATGTACCCAACCAAGTTTCTCCAGGGATGTCTTGGGTACAACTCCCTACAAACCAGGAGAGCGTATGATCAGACGGCAACTATGTGCAAGATACTCCGCGGTATGATCGACGCCCCAGATCTGCACAACCTTCTCTTTCGTCTTAACCTACCTGATAACTACCTTCGCCACAGAAACATTAGGCTTTTTTCAGAGCCTTTCTGCAGAACCGTGGCTCGCGCCAACTCTCCACTGCCTCGCACACTCGCCGCCCTCAACAGACTTCTTGAACAGAACCCGGACGCGGACGAGTGGAAGGATATTATGTTGGTGTGCCTGAGCATGTCGTTTTGCGAGAGTGATGAATGATAGAGTAATATTTTGAGTTTGAATTAATTTATTTTTAGTTTTAAAATGCATAATGTTTTTATAGAATTTTATTTGTCTGGAGTCTTTATATTTATAAATGATCAATCATTATTATTTTTGCTTATTGTATAATTTTATGTGTAAATTTTTATGTTTCTGTTGTTCTAATATATAGGTATTGTAATTAACTAGTGTAATTGGTTGTAATGTAATCGTGCTAGTTAATAATTAAATAAATAAATAAATAAATAAATGAAGGTATCTAAACAACGTAGTACTGTTCCATTGTCCACTCAATCTGGGGTGCTAAAAGCTTCTATCTCCGAAGATAAAGAGGCGGAAAGTACTATCTCTGGCAGTGCTCCCCGTATAGCTGATGAAGTCGTTCATGACCTTGAACAATGGGCTGAAGTAAAGAAGCGAAAAAGTAGAGGACCAACTTCTCTCTGCGGAACCGCTGGACCAGCAATAACTACATTTAAAGCGGTCGACCCTGTTAGATATCTCCACCTGTGGAATATGGCATCGGGCGCTGGTGAAGTTCGTTACAACTGTGTTGTAAAGACCCAAACCCCTCCAGCTATTCATCCCTATTATATATAATAGTATCCTACCTATTGGAAGTGTAAACCTAAAGAACCTAAACCTTTACCTAAATACTAGTGATTTATGTATAGTGGCCAGTGATCGTCTAGTTAGCGGAAGGACTCTTACGTTGTGTAGTAGTAACTCAGATTCTTTTAGAAGCTTTAGACAAACGAACTAACTCTATGAACTACCTAATCCCTTATATGATATTATGTTAACTACATCCTAAAATTATTAGATCTATGGTTCCAAATGAAAGTTATGTCCATAAAGATAATCCTATTCTTTTAACTTAAGTCAATAATAATAATACTGAATCCTAAATAGATATAGTAAGAGATAGATATTCCTAAAACAAAGTTTCTCAAACATAATTTAATTCCTTAGTTCATAGTTGCATATTACATAACATAACTCTCCTTTTTCACAGTCGGGCTATCCTTCATTCAACCGCTACCACACTGAATCTAACTCGGCATGGGTACTTCCGAGTTCCTACCTCTAGATCTTTGTAGTATACTATCATACATAACTCTTTTTCTACAGTCGGGTTATCCAACACTCAATCTCTACCACACCGAATCTAATACAGCATAGGTACGAGCCCCATCCGACGCTCAATACAGTGGCTTACACCATGGTTTTATTGGACAGCCTCCTCTGAGAAGGGAAGGTATGCTGACTAACCATACCATTTTCCTTCATAATAAAAAGCTTGGAAAATCGCATACAGACATGTACTGAAGACATGTCTAGTATGACGAGATATGAGAGGGCATAATCTTTTATCAAACCTAATGTTGGTCAGTATGTAAGTTAAAATCCTCTGTAGCCAGCCTCAATCGTTAGTTAACTTTGGATTTCCTATGCACAGGGGATTAGCTAGCTAAATTTTGGTAAAATTACAACCTACACAGATATTTTTAAACCCAAGATTTTAAGCTATGATTTTACAAACCTACTCCCCACAAGAACATTGCACAAATTAATTTCCAACAAACACAGCCTCACAGTTCTCTAGAGGAGAACTGCAAGAAACCAGTTCATCGAAAACCCCTTTATGCATGATTGAATCCCAGCAGCTAGGTTTTCACTACAATGAACGTCTCCCGGGACTCGAAAACTCGAAATCAATTCTATGTAAAATCGGGCAGCGATTCGACCGACCTCTTCAACTTATCCAAAATTTTCTAAAAACTGTTCCAGAATCTTCTCGTGCTTTTCTATTTATATCAGTCCTTCGATCCTCCCACACTAGAGATTCCTTATACTGTTTCGAGATTATCGATGTTTTTCTAATTTTATCGACTACTAAAATAAAATATTAAACAAATTTCAATTTAGATTTCAGTTCATCTTCATCGTCCATTTCTTCCAATTTATTGACTACAGAAATTTGTAATTAATAAATTCAGTACCAAATTTGTATTGACCTCAAATAACAATGTAAACCTTTCCTTGAATGATAAAACATCAGTTAGGTAATAATAAACGAGATCTAAAAACTATCCTTGTAAAATTATAATGCTATCGAAAATCTGTTTTATTTTTAAATCATCGATACAATGCTCCTTGTATGTTCAATTTTCGGCATCTCTATCAAAACGATCTTAATTCAATGATAACGGGAGGAATCCTGCACCGTGGATGAGCTAACCCACAAAGGGAGCTACAAGTCATAGAAGATAGGCGTCCCTGAAGTTCATTATAACACATGTAACTACCTCTATATCGACGTATGACCCGTCAACGCCAGAATAAAACCTAACTGCAGGAGGCCGCTAGTCAGAACAGCCGATAGTGAAAGTGATCCTAACGCTCCGACAGGCCAAAACGGCGGCCCTTTCGTGGCCAGACCAGACCACAACAAAACTAAGTGTTTTCAAGCTTTTTACCAGAATGTGCGTGGCCTAAAAACAAAGCTTTCCATGTGGCGTAACAATCATACCTTACATAAGCATAACCTAGTGGCCGTGACAGAATCATTTCTGGACACCTCCGTAGAAGACTCGGAATTAGCATGTGGTCCATCATGTTAATCTATGAAATTTTCGATAATTGTTTAACGAAAAAAAGTCGCACGAAAACTGGTACTAGGCGCTACCCCGTTTGGTTCACCCCCGACATTATAAATGATACAAAGAGGAAGGTGCTCCATGCAAAATGGAAAAAATCAAGTCCGGTGCGACCTACAAGTTATTTTCAGACCTGAGAGCCTCTTATATCGTTAAATGTCTTGACAAAGGCATTAAATGCATCGCAATTTTTCTTGATTTAGCGAAAGCGTTCGATACGGTGTCTATTACCTTGCTTCTATCTAAACTAGAAATGCTGGGAATACGTGGTTCTCAACTAGATCTCTTTTGCAGCTATCTGAGTGAGAGAACACAACAAGTGAAAATCGCAGATTACAAAAGCTCCGAAGTTCAAGTGACGTATGGAATTCCTCAAGGCTCTATAATTGGACCGACTCTCTTCTTGGCTCACATGTACGTTATCTGCGGACAAAGGTTGAAAAACGGCAAGTTATTGGCTTTTGCTGATGATACAGTTTTGTTATTCCAGGGAAAGAGTTGGGAAGAGACGTTTCGTTATGCGCAAATCGGCTTTGATCAAATATCTGGAAAACTCTACCAAAACATTCTCACTCTTAATGCTACCAAAACGAAATATTTAACATTTTCGTTGCGGGAACAAGGTCTCCCTGACAGTCAAAGATATGCGTTAAAAGCTCACACTCTCCAATGCTTAAATATCAATCAACATAATTGCGACTGTCTCAAGTTAGAATCATGCAGGACTGCAAAGTATTTAGGTGTTACAATTGACGTTAATATGACGTATACACCTCATATCCGTCTTCTAACCAGTAGAGTAAGGAAATTAATTGCTATTTTTAACAATATTAGGTATGTTGCTAGTAAAACTCAACTCAAGATCACATATGCGGCTCTTTGTGAATCTCTACTAAGGTATTGTGTTGCTTCATGGGGCGGGGCAGCTGCTACCCACATGCTCCAATTAGAGAGAGCACAAAGAGCAGTGCTCAAAGTTGCGCACTCTCTACCTTTCAGGTATCCCACAACACAATTGTATAGTGATTGTAAAGTTCTCTCAGTGCGAAAGATTTTCATACAAAATATCATTATGAATCAACATAAAGTAGCACCTGACTTTCAGTCGATGAACAAAGGAAGAACAAAGAAAATTTATCAATCAGTCCAATGTAAAACTGCGTTTGCTCATAGACATTCATACTTCCTTGCCCCTTATTGATATAACAAAATTAATGAGCAATTATTTATAAATAAATCAACTTTATTACAATGCAAAATAATGGTAAATGAATACTTATGTCAAAAAAACTACGGTGAAACGGAAGCTCTTCTAAAAGTACTGTCATAACAACACACACAATTAGATACTTTATTTTAGCAAAACAACACACATTTACACTACTCCACAGCTACACTCTACACACGCTACTACACCACTCTACTTTACTACGCTACTATACTACTCTACATTTGTGCCGTCTTTCTGTTGCCCAGACTCCCATGAGACTGGTGACCTCAGGAGACTAAAGCAGACACCTAAATTATAATACATTATTTACATACAAACACAACAGGGTTTCTTTTCAGCTGATATTAAGGTATTAATAATATATATTTTATTTTTTTGTTCTAATTCAGGTAGTTTTTGTGTTATAAATATATGTACGATAAAACTAATAACTAGAAACTAATCGAAGCTGGGATCCCTCGCATCTTCATACAAGATTCTCTTAGTTAGAGCGAGGATTCAAACATACGTTTATGATAGGGTTCATTGGTTTGTATAACTATTAAGATATAATATGACGTTAGAATGTAAGTTTACTGTGTCTTTTTACAAAAAATAAATACTTTTTATTATTATTATTCTTTAAAATCGCGGACATCTAGTGCTTATGATATGACTCATACATGAGAAACATTGAAAGTGGCCTAGCTTTAAGCCCGCGCGCATTCTTGCGCCTTGTCTCTAGTTTGGAGCTAATTGTGGGTTTGAAGCAAGTGTTACATATAAGGGAGAATCGTGTTCAGGTGTTGCAGCGGCTGACGCTTTTGCCAGTTTATTCAAACGCTGACCGATATTCTAGCGCTCGACGCTGAAAAATGTGTCGCTGTGACCAGAGCTGCAACAGCAACTACATATATCAATGTTTTTAAATTTACGTCTAAAGATGTGCTCTACGGAATTAAAAAGTTAAAATCTAAAAGCTCGATAGGGCCAGACGGGGTACCACCAGCCCTACTGAGGCAGTCTGTAAAAGCTTGGTTCCTCCACTTTGTCACATTTTTAATTTAGCCTTACGGACAGGTAGTTATCCAGCACATTGGAAGGTGTCAATGGTTACACCAATCCCAAAAACCTCAAATAAATTTGCTGTCGAGGAGCATCGACCGATCGCCATACTATCTTCGCCTGCTAAGGTATTTCAAAATGTTTTACACAAGATCATATACGCACAGGAAAAGACCTTTTTGTGCAATGCCCAGCATGGTTTCAGAGATAAACGGTCGGTCAACTCCAATCTTTTGACACTTGTAGAGTACATCTCAGCTAACATGGACCATGGCTGTCAGGTGGACGTGCTCTACTTTGATTTCCAAAAAGCGTTGGTTAGGGTCAATAACGACATACTGCTGACCAAACTAAGCGCCATAGGCTTCGCGCCCGATCTCCTTAGACTACTCGCTGACTATCTGCGCGATCGCCAGCAGTAACTTAGACTCGGAATCTATGAGTCTGCGCCCTATCACACGAGGTCAGGGGTAAGTCAGGGCTCTATATTGGGGCTCCTGCTTTTTATTGAATGGATACTGCATTGTTCGATAGTGAGGTTTAAGCTTTTGCACAAGATTCTGAAATAACCGTAGAGGGTTCTCATTCTTAATTTCGGTAACTGCATTTATGTATTTGTATTTGGTGTATTTCAATGTTCTGGCTACGGGATATTCTTTCATACGAAATCAAACGTTGACTCACTGTGCTTAGCTCTTTCTGAATCCGTAGACTTTCAGTCTCCAAGTCTCTAATAAGGAAACCTTCTTTTTCAGTATCAAGCTTCATAGAGGCTTGCTCATCGCAGAAAAAATTACTTATAGTAGTTGTTGCGGTAAATTCATCCTTTAGGGTTTTAATTGTAGAATCCATCTCAGCGCGAACAAGTTGTTTGATGTCATCTTTTAACGGTGCTTTAAAGCTGTCCATAAAGCTCGATAGCGTAGACTTCAGTTTTTGGTCTAATGAAATACAAATTTTCTCCATTGTAACGCTGTTATTGGTAGAAGATGAATTAGGAGAGCGTTCTACGTTTTAAGATTTGGTCTTATACTCCTCAAGTACAAACGCCGCCGCCGCCTTCGCGCCGCCGGTGGCGCTTGAATTGAGCGGAGCGGTCTTGTTATACAAAAAGTCTAATTTTGCTTACGGGATGCGAACTTATAGCCCACGAGTTAATTCAAATAAATATTGTGATCGCATTCAAGCTGTGTGGAAATATTTTCGGTTGAGGGGACGCCGGACGTGAACTCGAGGTCTCTAAGCACCGAACTGTTGAGGCAGAGAGTAGAACCGCCGCGCTGGCAGTGCTTGAGCAATTGGCCATTTTGGACAAGATGCAAATCAAGTCTCCCACAAGATAAAAAAAAAATTACTACTCTAATCGTTGCATGAATCAGTCAGTCTATTGTTTAGTTCAACTGCACTTTTTTCGAACTGACCTCTTTTTGATGCATAAAAATGTAGTAGGTACGAGTATCACAAGAACGTAGCATATATTTTGCGTTAAAATCACGTTAATAGTTGGGTTTATCTCTGGCAAATTATGTTTTTATGTAGGTAATGTACAGTAGTTACGCAGTAAGTAAGAACTTAATGAGTTAGGACACTTTCAACTTTTTGGTCTGATAATGTCAGGAGCTAAGTTACGCGTTACTGCTCGGTCGCGCAGCAGGGGGTAGAGCTAAGTTACGCGTTACTGCTCGGTCGCGCAGCAGGGGGTAGAGCTAAGTTAATAAAAACCTTTATCTATCGCGTACAGTGATACTTTTTCATGTTATGGTGTTAAGCGGAGTGCTAGGTAATTTACATAAATGAGTTCCTTGGGGAACCCTAGCTCCGCTCGGGACTCAATGAGGCCCATTTATTTGCAGACGAGTTGATTTTAGTTAGCAGTCTTTAGTATGAGTTGTGCATTACGATGACGATAAAACTTTTTGTCTCATTCCAAACATTTGGCGTTTGGCAGCGCCTCTACCGGGTAGAGAGGAACGTCGTAGTTTAATAGTTGAATAGTTTCATATAAACTCGAATAGTTTTCGCATGGTTTTGTAAGATTTGTTCTATTATTGTTATTGCTTGTTATGTGTTTTGTGTACCAAATAAATAAATAAATTTGATAGAGGCTATTTGCACGGAATATGTATTGTATTTGCCTCATTATTTTTTGTACGTGTACTTTTATTTAATTATTTTATTTGGTACACAAAACACATAACAAGCAATGACATTAATAGAACACACAAATCTGAGAAAATATGAACTGTACGGTCTGTACACTAGTAAAGTAACTAAGCTGGATATATCAGTAAAACCAAGAGAAAAAATTTAACTGATATATTTAACGATAAACTGTACCTAGTTATTATTAAATGATATTGAGACGCGGGTGTCGATTGGCAGGTGCTCGCCAACTGAATATAATAAAAAGTATTGCAAAAATTGATGACTGGCGTAAATGCGCGGTTGGCATTAATTAAGGCAATGCACAATGTGCGTGCTCGTACATGTACCTAATACCTCTAGAATTAAAGTCTTTAGAGCTCACCAAAATGTGTTTCGTATTCGTATGTAGTATTGTGCACCCTCGTCCCTCATACTAAGCATACAGATAATCTAAAGTCAACTAAAAATAATCAGCCACAAAAAAAAATATAACTTCAGTGCCGATGGAATATAGCTTCAGTGCCGATGGAATATAACTTCAGTGCCGATGGAATATTCTTGACGAGTAAGTACTTACTTTACTTTGTTGTGTGAATGTGTTTACCTATTATTGCGAAAGGACAGGAGCGAGTGGGAGCACGACCGTCGCCCGGCGCCGCTGGCTGGTGACTGATTACTGTGAGTAGGCATGCGGTTCAGTCCTATTTATTTTATTAAAAAAATACATTAACTGCAGGTATGTACATGTCATTGACGTTGCAGTCAAAACACGAAATAGGTCAAAACTAGTTTAGACTAAAAAGAAATAAACTAGCGGCGTGCAACAAAGTTCGGCCACCCGTCCAAACGCATTGTATCTAGGTACGCATCATTTACGTGAGTTATATTTTTTTATATACCTTCACAGGAATGACCCTTTTCCAGGGAACGCTTTGATATTTAGTGTAGTTTTAATGTTCGAGAAGAGTCATTGTCTGTCTGTTTATTCTGTGATCCTTTTCAAAAACTTGTGCGCAACCAATACCTACTGTGAATTTAATAATTAATAGAACTTACACGACATCAAGTGTAACATGCGTGTGTTCTGTGTTACTGTGTAACACTACACAGTAACACAGAACCGTATGTACACACATACGGTGGGATAAATACTGAATACTGCTATGAAAATGTCACTAAGTAAAAGGTTAAAACAAATAACAAAGAAAGCGTCTTCAAAATTTGGACAAAAAAATTGATAGCGTGGCTTACTTTATTTCAGGGCTGTAGATCTGCCTGTGCGTGTATCAGTTTTATTTCAGGGCTGTAGATCTGCCTGTGCGTGTATCAGTTTTATTTCAGGGCTGTAGATCTGCCTGTGCGTGTATCAGTTTTATTTTTATTTTAAAATTTAAATTCATTCATTATTCAAATTCAAAAATTATATTTCTTATTGTTTATTTGTAAACAAACATGGCTCACAAAGAAGGAAGAATGCTAATAGGTAAGCACCATACATGTTTTGCCTAAGTCTAGGGCATGCAAATATACCTACCTACATTATCTTTGAGTAAGTTACCGCCACCAGTATTAGTAATAAAGAACAAAAGGCCAAATACATGAAACCGTGACTAAAGTATTGAATGTTTGCTTTATAATGACAATGAGCGGGCGCCCGTTACTCTATGAAACAAACGAATTTATTTCATATTAGCTACATGTAGTGTCCATTGGTATGCACACATCTCGGTTACACCAGATTTATACGTCTTTTTGTTCTCTGTTCTTTTGTGTAATTTATTAATTAGTATTATGTTGTTGGCGTGAAACGTCTTTCATTTCGTTCAGTGGGGTCACTCGCATTATGTAGCATGCTATGGCGCCCCTCACCTTGGACGTACATCACGTTGTCTCCGGCATTATTTCACTATCATAATAATCAGAAGAATAGAAGCCATTATTGAGTAGTGCTTGATAAACTCGCTAGCTGCCCTATGGCAACTGGAGGTAGGTGCCTGTATAATAATAGCTAATAGCCCAGGTCAAATAAATAAATTACAAAATTTGTACTTGAATATGTGATGGCAAAGCCAATGAATTGATTTAAGGAAGCAACCAAACTATTGTCGACATTTTTATATAAGTAGCCCAGTACACCTGGACCGTGACGCGGCTGCAACCCTGGTACAGGTAGATAGGTACATAGGTACCCGAAAAGCTACATATTACACTTACCGGGCAGAAGAATATATAATTTATACTTAGTTTAATACTTTTAATGATGGTTATACCCCCGCCTCGGCTCCTGGTGTCACACAAAGTGGGCCAGTCTGAAAGCCAGCGCTGTTCTGTACCTATCCTGATGCAGAACAGCATAAAGCTGAGACTGACCCTTTTGGGTTCACTGCGGGCAGCGCAGGAACGGGTGAGTAGCCCCCGCCCAGGGTGACTGCCTACCTGTTATTAGAGCTTGTGCACGGGTGGTAGGTAGGTAGGTAGGTCTATTTTAGGTATTGTTTTTATTTTTGGTTGTTTTAATATTTTTTTTTCCTTGTGTATGCCTAAATACTGTTTTTGTTGATTTGTTGTTATCCTGTGCTGTTTGTGTGTGAACGTAATAAACAATCTTGTATCTATCTAATTGAACATAGAACATCCAGGCGGAATATTAATGAACATAGGTAGAGTAGGCTGTTTGTTCCACTGCCTGCGGAGCAAATGTAAATAGTTAACAGGAAGGATTATCTAACAAAATGCTCTCCAGTTGGCTGAGTTTGTTAATTCCAAGTTGGAAGTATTGTTCGGTGCGTGTAGCGCTAGGTCGGGTAAGATTTCCGTCGCAATGTGATTCAGCTGAAACCCAAACAAACAGCTGTTCTTGTTACTAAGCTTGGCTACGCAGATGCACTCAAGGGATTTTTTGTCTTATTTTTTTACCTACGAAGCTGCAATTTTGCATAAGTTTCTTTCAGGATGTAAACACCTACATTCAAACTCAAAGTGCTTTATTTCCTTTAGACCTTACAGGACTCTTGGACACGTCACAAAATTCAAATTACCTAATAAAACTGGGAAATATAGTGATCACTTTGATACTTGTTCGATTTTTGTGAGAATTAGTAAGCTGAAGTGGCAGTGGGCTGGCCATATCTCGCGAAGAACCGACAACCGCTAGGGTTAACGTGTTCTCGATTGGAGACCGCGACTCGGCAAACGTAGTGTAGGACGCCCTCCGGCCAGGTGGGATGACGATCTGCGAAAGACTGCAGGCAGATGCTGGATGCGGCAAGCTGAATACAGGGCGCTATGACGCTCTTTGGGGGAGGCCTATATCCAGTGGACTAAGATAGGTTGATGATGATGATGAAAGAAACGAACAAGAAACCTTTACCTTGTTAGGTTGTTAGTTGTCGAGTTGGAGCAAAACTTGTCTCAAGCTTTTTTATCCGCTAGATAATCTGATATTTTGTAGTAAGCCTTTATACAACGGATATGTTTGACAATTTGTTTGAATTTATTGATTGATAATTATTTCAACTCATTTAATAATTTGTTGTAGAAGCCTATAAATTGCCCTTTAAAAGATACATTAATCTTGTGTAGCCTAGTTGTGGGCGCAGCAAGTTTATTCGTATTTAAAATATGTATGTCGCTATTTTTAGGGAACCGATTGATAGTCCTATTAGTGTACAACAAGTTTTTATAAATATACTAGCTGCAGCCCGCGGCTTCACACGCTTTTTTCCGGAATAAAAGGTAACCTATGTCCGGCCCCGGGATACCATCTACCTCGCTGCCAAATTTCACCGAGATCCGTTCAGCCGTTCTTGAGTTATAATTAGTGTAACTAACACGACTTTCTTTTATATTATATAGATTGATGACATGGTACCTACTGACATTATGTTTATAACTTTGAATTTTTCACGTAGAGATTCTGTGGGACCCATATTATAGATTGCACGAACAGCCCTCTTCTGCAGCACAAACACGGTGTTAATCTGCAGCGTTCCCCCACAGCAGTATGCCATAAGACATAACACAATGGAAGTAGCTGAAATAAACTAGTCTAGAAGTATCAACGTCTGTGCGATGACTGCATACGCTGCAGAACTAAGTCTCTTCGATAGCTTGTCTATGTGTGGGCCCCATTGAAGTTTACTATCTAAGGTTATTCCTAAGAACTATTAACAATTTCTAACGTTTCTCCTTTGACGGTTACATCAGCCTAACATGTTTTACATTAGGTAGAATAAATCTAACACATTTCGTTTTGGTTTCATTTCGTCACAAATAACAAATGTGTCACAAAGGTTATTAACACTAAACCAATGGACTACTTTTGAGATTGCATTATTTACATCGTCGAAATTTGTGTTTTGTCGTTTCATTTTAAAAATTAATGAAGTATCATCAGCAAACAATACGATCTCGTGATTAACCTTTACAAGATGAGGCAGGCCCTTAATATAAACTAAAAATAGGAAAGGACCGAGGATTAGGAACGGATTTTTGGAAATTCCAGTTACAAGGTGCTCTAAATTCCAGTTCTAAGTTTCTCTAAATTCCAGTTCTAAGGGGTTATCAATTCTAGTTTTTAGGTGCTCTAAATTCCAGTTATATGAGGTGCTCTAAATTCCAGTTCTAAAGTGCTCTAAATTCCAGTTCTAAGGCGCTCTAAATTCCAATTCTAAGGTGCTCTGGATGATGTTCGAAGTTTTTTAAACAACTCATCTAGAAATCTCTGGAACTATTAAAGTTACTAGGCTGATATCTTGCGAGGGTAAATAATTTCCCTATTTATGAGCCGATTTTCGGAAATAAGCATTCTAAGGCCCGTAATATGAAAGCTTGCTCAGTCATCAAACTATGCTTGAGTAACGCTTTTCTATGGGATAAATGTCACTCAAGCGTAGATGTATGACTGAGCAAGCTTTCATAATACCTACGGGCCTAACGGTGAGGGTGAGATGGGGTATAATAACTTTAAAACCGTAAATGTTGATAATAAATGTTTGGCAACAATGGTTTGTATGTAAACAAACATTATATGGGGCATTTCTCAAGTCCGCGAATGAAATCGCGGCCGGGTCCGCGTCCGCTAGTTACTTATAAACACAAAAATCTAAATAAAAAGGCACTATTATTGGCCGTAAGCTAATAATAGTGCGTCAACAAGCATCATTCATCCGATCGCCATGGTATATTTACTGCGCTGTGTTAAGTTAGTCATACTTAGCACATTTATGAATTGTTAAATAGAGATGGGATCTAAAGCGTCGCCCCAACCCGGCCGCGCCCTGCCAGCCCGCCCCGCGCCCCGCGCCCCGGGCCCGCGGAGACGCGGCTCGTCTTCAGCTACTTGCCAAGGCATAGTTCCTGTCATAAAAATTTATTCGAATCCGTAGAGTAGCTATCAAACATTTGTCTTGCTTTTTAATTTTTTTCTGAATTTGTGAACGTTTAGACATTTATTTAATGTTAAGGAAGGCCTACAGCTTATATAAACACCAAATAAGTAAAAAGAACCTAGCAACAATAAAGCTAATAAATGGCCTTTGCGGCTAAATGACAGTGTGAATATTATATACCTAGGTACGCTATGCATTCATACAGTTTAGAAAAAAAAGCTTAGTTAAGCAGTCTTCAATATTAACGTAAGGAGATTCTAGTGAAGAGAATTAAATAAAACTTGCTTTGAAACTTAAATTAATTGTCTTATAGAGGTATATACGACTTAACTAAAGTACCTATAAAACAATAAAACAAAAAAGATCGAACCCTCACACTTATGAACCTCACTCAACATTAAGCAATAGCTAAGAGACGTTATGTTCGTGTCGTTTATGTTTTAAACTGACTTTAGTTTTCGGCCATTCTTCTGCCACGGGAGAAACTCCCTGTGTGCCTCGCACGCCATGCAACGGGCAATAGACTATGTATTATTAAATAATTCTGGCCAATTCTCCCCAGTATTCATGACTGTTTGTTTTTATTACGTATTCATAATTTAATTTATAGTTTTGTGAACATGTGGGGCCCGGCTCAAGAGGAACTTGGGCCGCAATGAGAAAGCAGCTCCTCCCGAACACATAGGAACATATGTGGTTGTACTGGACCACTCGAAGCCCCGCCCGTGCCGAGCCGCCGCCGCCCCGCCGCCCCGGCGTCTGGGCGGGCGGCGCCTTACGCCTACTGTGGAAAGAACACACACTTCACAGGCTAGATGGCAGGTAGACGCTAGACTTTGTATACTAGGCATATACTATCTTGTACGAGGAAGTTTACTAGTGGTCGTTTGTTTCTTTTTATTGTAGTTGTCTTGTCTTTGTAAATACATCTTAAACAATTAATATTCATGTGTTTACGCACGCTCTTGTGCATTATGATGTGTCCGCGCACATGGCTTGTCTGTGTTGTGTTGAGACTGTGGCTGTCGTGATCTAAACTTCGGCTTGGAGGAGTTTAGTTTGAGTGGATAGTTAGTGCACAGTGTCGTCTCCACGCCCCGCCCTGTCCGGCCGGCGCGGCGCGGCAGGGCGCGGCGCGGCTGCGCGGCTGAGCGCGCCCGCTCGCGGAGAGGCTTACCCTGCGCACGCGCCGGCAGCCGCCACTCGCACTATGTCCCTCGCCGGCGGCGCCTCCGACACGGACCGAGACCACCGAGACGCCGCAGACGCCGACTCCGCGCCCCAGCCCTCTAATAACAACTCTGACAACAGGCAGGTTGGTACATTTTACTTTTTATTTCAAACGTTATCTTCTTTGTAAAATTGATTCTGCGATAAAAGTAGTTTCTGTCAGGGATGTTCGCTTCTCTGTGAGTATTTCTTGTATTCCTGGTGCTCTCTAAAAAGTCCAGATAAAGTGCCCTGTCCAGAATATGTACCCGGTTTAGCATAAGATATGCAGGGTGCCACGAAACATGTGTGCTAAGCCGAATGGGGGTGAGCCTGGAAATCAGAGGAAATCAACTTTTCTTCCATGATTTCTTGAATGCTTAACTTTTTTTTTTATTTTGTTTCATTATAAATTGAGTTTTTTTTCTTCTTATTGTTTTGTTTTTTACGTAAGTTCTTATATTATTAAAATTTCATAGGATTTACATATCTTTTTTTGGTAATAATTTTGATGAACACTGGTTTTGCTGAAAAACCAAGCAAAAAACATTTGTAAAATATTTTATAAAGTTAAGTAAATGCAAGTGTTCTTAAAAAAAAACGAATATAAAGAAAAATTCACAAAAATTCACTTTTAGCACAAGTTGATGCCTTTAGGGTCCAGAATCACCCCCTTTCGGCTTAGTACACAAGTTACGTGGCACCATGATAACATGTTTCTTAATCTGGACGCACCTTAAAGCCCTTTAACTTGTGTTAAAAGAGGGGAGCGACATCAGAAGGTACCTATGTATGTAGTGTACCGTTACACAGTTGAAGCTCAGAGCCGAGCCTGCCCGCTCCGCCCTGCCACTGCAAACTTAGGGGTAGGGGGCTGCCTGCGCGGAAGACCCTTTTTTTTTTCTCCTCCGAGGAAATTCGTTTACGAATAGACTGGTCTGGGGGGGACCAGAATTATGTGGAACTCGACGGCCTGAGCAGGACGTAATACCCACTAAAACCTCTCCGGTGACCCCTCTCTCGCCATTGTCGCCGAACCACGGGAACATTTAAACCTACCGCGGGCCGACTGGCGTCCCTCTTCCTCCCACACATAGCCGGCGGGTCCACCTCCACACACTCGCCGACCCCATTCGGAAATACATTTATAACTAATGCAGCTACCCTACTTCTATCTCTACCTTAAAATATTGACACGCTAGTTGAGTTTCTACAAATCTTACTAATAGTATAAATGCGAAAGTTTAGATGCTTAGATACATAGATGGATGGATGTTACTTCTTCACGCCAAAACTACTGAACGGAACGGGCTGAAATATTGCATAGATGTAGTTCTAGGCCTAGAAAAAACATAGGCTACGTTTTATCGCATAAATCAGTTCCCATGGGATCGAAATAATCTTGACACGTTTCCACAGAAACAACGCGAGAGAAGCCGCGGGCAGAATCTAGTTTAAAACTATATTAAAATACTTATTTAAGGTCGAAAGTTTGTGTCGTTGTGAAGATGTTTGTGCGAAGACAACGGCCGAAGTATACTGCATGGATCGGTCGGTAGCACTCAGCACACGAACATCTGGATCTGGAATAGGTAACTAAGGCTACTTTTTATTCCAAAAAACGCGCACGAAGGCGCGGGCAGGAGCTAGTTGGAAATATAAAAACCTCTCCTGTAAGCGGAGTCCCAGTCCTAGTGCTAGTCATAGGAATACAATTACTTCTCATTAAGAACAAATAGGAATACATCATTTTTATTTGGTTCACTAAAACCATCTAGAACACATAATATATTACGTAGATCTCTGTTGCGCTGTAGACAAGCTCCCATCATTTTGCCGAAAAACAACTGTCATTCATCATTCATCATCATCATCATTAATAACGTCGTTTGCCAAACGAAAAGAAACACTTAAAATAAGTTGAGTAACCAGGCGGCTCCATCCAATCTATCCTGGAGTCCGTCCATCTCTATCTGCCACTTCTTATCATATCACGGACACACGCGTGAAGCCGCGGGCAGCTCACGTAGCAAATAAAGTTACAACAGTAATAATATATACTACTCGTATTTAGACGTCTGAGTACCTGTGTCTGTAAAGTAATACAAAATGTTTTTAAATAATACGAAAATCGATTACAACTTCTTCATAGACAAAATCGATAGTCATAAATATTTATTAGGTTAACAATAGGTTAGTTCACAAACATTCTACATCGAGTTTGTATATATGTACCTCATACCATAATACAAACTAACAGTGCAATCTAATAAACATTAGCAATCTAATAACATTAGGTTAGGTTGTCACTGAACTGCTTTAAAAGATAGAATAGCTCTCTAGACTGGCAGACCAGACGAGACTCGTCAATAAATCAGGTTAGCTAGAGAATAGCCCACGCGTGGTGCACCGTGGGCCCCTTCCGTCCCACGCTCGACCTCCGGGTAACAATCAATTATAGTGTAGCTATCAATTCCACCAAAATCGCCTCGAAAATAGCTCAGCATGTCGCTATCATTATCCAATTAATCCATAAATGGTTTTATAGTTTTGCGGTTGAGACAATTGCGTCTCCCAAACGACGCGACGCGACGCACGGTCATTAAACGCGACCATGTGGTCAGAGGAGCGGCGGCGCACGCCCACCGTTTCACGTAGGGCTTCGCATTCAATGTGTTCCAGTATGCTTACAATACCCTGCTATACAAGGATCCTAGGTCCGCGAGGTACCGAGGCTCTGCGGGTTATACTAAAAAAAATATCTGAGCGTCTGGTCGAAGCGACGCGTGACTCGAGAGCTGGTGAGTATCTGGCGCAGCGCATCAGCATTGCCATCCAGCGGAGATTGCCCCGCTGGCCCCGAGACGGTGGCTGCATTAGCAGCCACCGTCTTGGGGACGCTTCCGACTGGTATTGTTATGGATCAGTTGAGCTACCTGTTTTGAAAAGATTGTATGCAACAGTCTGCAGTTGTAATATTCTTTGTTATTATATTAATTGGCTATACTTAAATACATTCCACGTTTGACTATCTTTAGTTTGAATATGTGATTGCATCATATATTGTTAAGGATTGGTTTGGTATTCTCAGAAGGTAAAAGTATATTACGCGCTCCTTTGATCTACATATGTAGTCCTACATATGAGGTCAGGTAGGTAGGTAGGTAGGTACTCTTCCCGTACTACCATGTAGCATAATGTCAGATTCCTCATTTCGCGTGATGTTCGACCGGAATTGAAGGGAAGAAACAAAACGCGATAGGGCGCAGCGCGGCGCCCCGCCGCCCGCGCTCGCCGCGCGCCATTACACATTGTTCGTCCGTCGGCATTTATATTGATTACTTTGTCAATGTCGCCCGGTTCGGTAAGCATGTCTTTAACTCGGTAACGAACGATGTTCCTCTGACAAGTCGACGTATTGGAGCGTAACGTTACGTTACGTTACACCAAACGAAACCAACCGCAATAATACACAATACCTACTATATAGATAGGTTGATACTTTCAGAATAGGTAGAGCATTCGACTGTCCATTTTCGACGAGTTCAGAACGTCTTTTAGGAGATGTGCAAAAAAAACAAAACGAAAACAGTTTTCGAGAATGGCGCTGACTTGTTAATAAGTTTGGTTCTTACCTACCTATAGCGCCGTAATACCTACTATGAAAGTTGGTAGTCTCAGCATCCGCAGGGAAAGTTGGTAGTCTCAGCATCCGCAGGGAAAGTTGGTAGTCTCAGCATCCGCAGGGAAAGTTGGTAGTCTCAGCATCCGCAGGGGCGCTGCGGCACTCAATGTATAGAAGGAAACGTAAAAGTTTTATAGTTTTCGTAAAGTATGCTAATCATATCACTAAGGCCTCAGGTAGAGTACAAAGCTGCTCGCTCTACCTATTATGATATGACTACACTTGCATTAAGTACAACTAGCTTCCCCCCGTGGGTTCGCATGCGTTTGTCCTAATTGTAAAGTAGCCTTCGTGCTTCCCCGGGATGCGATCTACACCTACCTACTCTACCTACCGAAGCTACCTCTTTACTTTCCCATTTATAATTTAATTCGGTTAAAACGATAAAGATCGGAATAAAAAGAAGCCTTTATGTTATTCCCGATCTGGAACATCATTTATGTAAACCGACCGATCCATTCAGTGGCACTAGCGTGAGTGAAGGGGTTGCAAACATGCTTCCACACTTTCGTATTTATATTACTAGTGTGATGTGGATTAGCATGGTTGTGTGCATGCCCGGACCCGCAGGCAGCCATGGTGTTAGCTGTGCGTGGGGCCACCTCCCCTCCCTGCCTCGCCTCCTGCTCCTGTGCTGTGCTGTATGTGTAATGTAACGTAGAGGGTGTGTGTGTGTGTCAGATGTCCGACTCGTACAAGTGGAAGGAGCAAATCCACACGATGCTGAAAGGCGGCGAGAGTGAGAGCGACATCTCCGACTCGGAGCACTTCCTGACCAAGGGGGCCTTCCTGCTGACGCCCAGCCACGGCCTCTCGATGGAGAAGGCCTCCGCCATCTGCGAGAAGATGGAGTTCAAAGGTAACGCGACCGCAGGCGCTACCGCCTTCCTAAGCCCACTTGTCGTACCTCATCGTAACGGCGCTGTAACTTAATGTCTCCGACATCATTCTAGTCAAACTTCGGTGCATAATATCCGAAGCAATGGCGACTGGCCATAAAATCCTTACAGAACAGTGGCGTGGGCCCTGGTGGTGGGATCACACCAAGCGCTCGGCAGTTCTGTCCCTGTACAAGTTGTACTCGCTCCGGAGACGCCGGCCAGCCACCAGCGCTGCGCGGGCCGTGCGTGGGCAGGCGAGTGCCTGCGCGAGAGCTGTGGTCCTATGGTATGCCAACGGCGAGGGGGAAATGTGGCATGTAAACCTATATGTATTTCTCCGTAATGAGCCGAGCTGCCGGTGCTTTCACTCCCTCTCCTCTCGCCCCTTGCATGCCTCTACCGCTAGGAGGTGGCTAGCCCTGGCCATGCTCGTGCTCCAAGGTGTGTGCTCCCACAGGCTGCTTCTCGCTGACGAAAACGGCGACGGGCATCCTGTTCAAGTTCTCCTCGGTCGATGACTACCAGATGGTCTTCAAGAAGGGCTTCCACAAGGTCACCGGCTCGCGGTTCTACCGGAAGGTATTTTGCCACTGAACATCCTTCTACCGGAAGTAGGTAACATAGAGCTTTATCTCTCTGCGAGCTGCTGCAAAGATGCTTCATCTGCTTCAGTAGGTACCGTAACATTAACCTCTGGTCTCTAACTCCGTGTCTGCTCTCTTCGCCTTTTATCCGTTTCTTTGCGTTCTTTCTTCATGCAAGTGAATGATATCTGACACCACGGTGTGTCTCCGGTTGTTGTGTTATAAACATTATGTTTCGTCTCATTTATTTGTTTAATTAATATGTATTGCGAGAATTAACAGTTGTTAAATCGCCTTGATCTAACTTGGAGCTACCAAGCTAATCTTACTAAAAAATAATTATGACTTTTCACCCCATGTTAAAAATATACCAACACTGAAACTACTCGAGAAATGATTACAATAATTGACTTAGAACCGGACAAACTTGTTTCAAAATGCGTGCACATGTGTGTGTGTGTTGTAGATCGCGATTCCGTGCCGGCCGCAGAAGACGTTCACGGTGTTCGTGTACGACGTGCCGGACGACGTGCCGGAGGAGGACGTGCGGCACGCGCTCTACAAGTTCACCTCCGTGGTGGAGCTGCTGCGGCTGCACTACTCCGGCTCCCCCCGGGACGGTGCGTACTATCACGCCTGATCCACTTCAGTACCCAACTCATCATCCCCCTACTCGGCCACTGCTGGCCGATGGCCACGCCTATGCGTGTCCTGACTCATCACTCATGCCACAGCACCCATCTTCAGCTTGTCGTATCCAGCATCGCTAGCAGATGCTGGATGCGGCAGCCATTCGCAGATCTCTGGCTGAATGGTTTTATTTATCTAGCGGCTGTCGTTGTCATTAGCATTAGGTCTCTATCTAACGGATATGTTCGTGTCGGATCCTCCATCCTATCCTTCAGAGAGACATCAAGCATAGCATAGGAGCAGCCCTACCGCGAGGGTCCCAGTCTCAGGTCCGAAGTGTCAATTTGTCTGTGTCGTCTGTGCAGGCACGTCGACACCGAAGCCGGAGAAGACGCCGGCGCGCGCGCTAAGCTCCATCGACGGCGAGCTGGCGTCCAGCATGGTGCCGAAGGAGGCCAGCAGCGTGCTGCGCGTCACGCTGGCCAGCATCGAGGAGGCCAACATCCTGCTACAGAACGGCCTCGACTTCTACGGTGCCACCTACTTCCCCACCGAGCTCGCCACGCCCGCGCAGGCTGCTAAGCTCATCAAGCCCAGCAGGTACCACCACTGCACCACCTCTCTCCGTCATCATAACACTCATATAAATCCACTGCTGGGCACACAACCCCCTCTCTTACTCTTAAAACATTCACAAAAGCAAACTGAAACAAAACTATTCTGATTTCATTCATGTTGCCTTTCGTTTTAACCGACTTCAAAAAGGAAGAGGTTCTCAGTTCGCCTGATTGTTTTTTTTTTTTTCTTTTGTTTTGTCTGTTACTTGATATCTCCGCTTATGGTTTACCGATTTTACTGATTTTTCACAATTGTATAGAGAATGATCCCGAGGTGGTCCCATTTATTCCCGAGGGATTAGTAATTATCCCGTTAAACTTAAAAAGCAACTTAACATTTATTTTAGAATCACGACTCGCTAAGTCGTTTTGGTGATATCTGCGCCAATTGTCAATAGATTTAGATAATTCTTTCATTGTTATATAATAAACCGCCAAGTGCGAGATCACTTGCACACGAAGGGTTCCGTACCGTAATAATCAGCCAACTTTTTCAAAGAACATCAAATTTCCACTTGTTCGGAGACCCCTTTGAATTTTTAACTTTATTTTATTTTTAGTATTTGTTACCATTACAGTTGTCGTGTTACTTATTTATAGAGGTAGAAAGATTCATGTGTCTGTGTACCTATTGTGGTTCCAGAGATACAGCCGAGACAAATTAAGAGCAAAAATAGCCAAAGCTATCACGTTTGTTGTATGGGAGGGAGCCCCCTTTAATTTATATATTTATTTTTATTATTTATTGTTATAGCGGCAAGAGATATACACACATTCTGTGAAAATTTCAACTGTCTACTACCTCTTATGGTTCGTGAGATATATTGGTTCATGAAAAACGGACGGACGGACGGACAGCGGAGGGTTTCCATGGCAACGCGCGTCAACAGCTTTATCCCTGTGACCCTGTGACATCAAACTAAATTAGACTTGAATGATAACTAGATGTCGCCAGTGTAAACTAAATTTTTGCATGTGAACATAAACCTTCGGTCAGGGAAAGTAAGGGTGGGGTGATTTCGTTCGTCCGAGACATAGATGAATATTATAATATTATATCTTTAATATAGATATATATATATATTATAGGTTGAAATATATTATAGATATAAAATTATATCTATATATATATATAAACCGGAATTTGAAGTCGGTTTATCGTTTTTTAAAACACGCCAAATTGATCTATTGATAACTGCAGTCAGAAATAAATAAACCACTGCTCGCAACTGTTTAACTTAAGTTAGGCTATGATATTATGTAATCTGTGGGTTTATGTAAAGGGTGTGAGGGGACGTACCTACCTATATAATCAATATTACTCTGTGCTTTGTACTTACGAGTATGTGGGAATGGGAAGGTTACCATTGTATGTAGCTGTTTGTAAGTTCCTCAAAACACCGCTGCTGATAATACATAATACATAATACACAGGTGGACGTGGACTTATGGAGAACTGCTTCATTGCTTATAGACAACTTATTTGTGAAAGCAAGTCCAACTACCTGGGTATACAAATACAATAAATAAATAAATAATGCTGGACAATCCGGGCAGCATCACTTGCACCGAAGTTAGCAAAACCTGTGTTATATACGTATATATATAGGTACCTACTAGATAACTGATACATTAGTACATTACATATCTCCTGAGATAGATATTATGTACCTACGACCCAGCGATCTAAGTTACATCTACGCATAGACCTAGTATTTATATTCAATATTTACACTGTTCCTAAACAATTAACACCATCACCAAAGGCAGGATGCCACGTGACGATAAATGCCAAATTCGTTGAATAAAATGAACGGATCTTAATGAAATTTGGCAGGCAGGTAAATGATATCCCGGGGACGGACACAGGCTACTTGAAAAGTGCGTGCGAAGCCGCGGGCAGCAGCTAGTAGATAGTAATAGTCTAGAGCTACTGTTTTAATGTTATGTAAGTACAAGATTGACATATTGTGTGTGACGGGGTGACAGGGTGACGGGAGGCAGCGTGTCGGCGCGCGTGCGCGATCTGCTGCCCGTGTTCGACCAGCAAGGGTTCGCCAAGTTCGCGCCGCCCGCCTCGCGCCTCGTCAAGCCGCGCTCCAAGTGACATCCCTGCTCCCGCCCTGGGCTAGGGCGACACGGCCCCTAGCCCGCCCACACCGCAGCCCGCGCTCCTGGACACCGTCGGACGGACTCATCGTAAACCTCATCATCATCATCAGTAACACTTTACCGTATCGCCGTAATGCATTGTAACTCGAGCACCTACCAACCTGCCTTTGTTGCTAACGCCTTGACTCGCGCCGTCTCTGCATCGGGCATGTGACCCGCACGGACGCGGGCGTTCTGGTATGATATCTTATCTCCTATCTGGAGATAAGATATCAAACGATTCAATCGTGTTTGAGTACAAGTTGTCAAGAAGTCCGATAGTGCTGGTGCATCCGGCGACGACGTGCTCAGACACAAGGCTAATAAACAACTATATATAGGAGGAAACAGCTGATTCTACTTGTAAGTTATTGAAATGAGTTGTCGCGGCTCCCACACCACTATGCTGTAACCTGCTCTAAGCTACGTTCAGTCCCGTGCTCCCTCTCCGACACCAGGGCCAATCTGGTCTCGCTACTCGAGAGGGACAAACAAGCCGACAAATGAATAAATTCCATTATTCATTTGAGAGTATGAACCTAATCAGATTTATATAACTTGTACCATCACATCACATCACTAACCAAGTCGTGTCCGTTCATTGTTGTTTGTTATGTAATAAAATAATTGTTACCAATTAAATTGTGACCTAATAATATATTTGATTGTTTTATTAAAACCTTAAGTCAGGTAGGTAGGTACAGGTACCTACTATAAAAACTTTGGTAATTTGACGTGAACGTTGGTGTTCTTCCAACACAAACTAGGTTCGTAGTTAACCCGTTCACATGCATAATGAAACCCTTTGTTGTTCGCTGATGCTAGGGCTGACCTTATAGAAATAAATACCAAATCACGGTAGTGGCACTGCCAATTCGAATAGGCGGCCGCCACCGAATCCTGTTTTCGAGCCATCTCGAGGCACTTTTCAGCTACCTATCGATATCTTTGTTACAAACGAAACCTAGGGTCTGAAACTAATATTAAGTACCTACCTACCTACCTAGGTCGGTTTAGCTAGAGTACTTACTTTAGCTAACCTAGTTAGTTAACCGACTCCTACAATTACTAGTTTCTAATTAATTTACTTTTGAAAACATCGACCCGGAAAATATTGCGTTTTGTCATTACTCACTCACTCACTGACTCACTGACAGATTATTATAATGCTTAGGGAGGTCAGGCGCAGGAGCGACGACTTGACGTGCTTGCCGAGGCACGGGGGTGTAACGCCGCCAACTTAACGTGCTTGCCGAGGCACGGAGGTGTAACGCCGCCAACTTCCTGACTCCGGGCTGTTACTGGGAATTTTTCTTGCAAGCTACTTCCACTCAAGCTCTTCTTTAGGTAGAATTCAGAGCCAAAATAAAAGGAAAATGTTAAAATAATTACTTTTAGTTATGTTAAGGAAAAATAGTCAAAAACCAATTATTAGGGTTCCGTTCTCTAAAAAGAACCCTAAAGTTTCTTACTCGTTTTTACTTCTAGCATACCTAACAAGTTAAGATAATGAACAGCTATGAAGCTGGGCACTTGGCACCAATCTACTATAAATAAATTACTCGCATTGTTTGAGTGAGCACTATTCAAGCCTTGGTCCGCAATGAGTGCCCTGCTGGCCGCGCCACGCTATGCTGGCCTCAAGTTAAGCTTACTACGGTCTCGGCTTTAAGCTTGGTCATCAAGGGCTGCATTGCTTACCTTGTCAGCATTGCTAAATTGTAAAATAACATTTTCATAACCACCATTGTTTAATTTAATTCATCAACTAGGTAGGTAATTATCACAGATAACAATTTTAATAATAGTTCGCTCAGCGCACACCGGTACCTTAGCTATCACATACATCCAACATCACAGAGTCATGTCTTACAGTTCACTCCCGCTGCAACATCCACACACACACCAGTGACCGCTCGCGGCGCCACCCGCGCCCCGGACGTCTGTTGAACTAGCGGGAGGCATATTGTGACCTGGTTTACATAGTTCCACCGTGTCCAACGACTCGGCTCTCAAACCTTCGGATCGACGGACTTCTTCTTCTTGGTGAAATGTTCCTCGATCTCCTGCAGACTCTTGCCGCGCGTCTCCGGCAGGATGAAGTAGAGGATAGCGGTCCCGAGCGCGGCCACGGCCCCCCAGCACAGGAACAGCAGGGGGGCCCCGAGCCGCTCCATCAAGCCCGGGGCGCTCTTCACCACCAGGAAGAACGAAGCAAAGGCCACCGCCGAGCTGGCCCCTGAGCCAAGGCCTCGCGCGCGCCGGCCGAACACCTCGCCGCACATCATCCAAGGCAGCGGCACCAGCCCGATGGATACCGCCGAGATGTACACCAGCAGGCAGCCCAGCGGTAGCCACGCCTGTCCCGCCAGCGCCGCCTGCCACTGTGTGCACGCGGCCAGCGCGCCCAGCGAGGCCGCCGCCAGCGCGCCGCTCAGCAAGCACAACGGCCGCCGCCCCACGCGCTTGCACAGCACGCATGCCACGCCCGACATCAACACACGCAGTGCGTCCACGGCCAGCATGCCTGCGTACCGGTCCAGGCCGGCGCCAGCCGCACGCTCCACGATGTCCACCGAGTAGAAGGCCACTGCGTTCACTCCGGAGAACTGGCAAGTCACGAAGAACACCACCATCACCAGCAGCGGCCGCAGGAAGGCGCCGCGCCGCAGCTCTCTCAGGCATTCCCGCCACCCGCGCGTCCCCTCCACGGCCGCCGCCGCCTGCTGTTCCAGCAGCGCGCGGAGCTCGGCGCGCGCCTCCTCCCCGTGCCCGCGCAGCCAGAGGAAGGCACGGGCGGCTTCCTCGCGGCGGCCGCGCGCCAGCAGCCACGTGGGACTCTCCGGCACCAGTGCCAGCGGCAGCGTGGCCAACGCCGGCACCAGGCAGGCCAGCGCGGCCGTCCAGCGCCAGCTCAAGAACGTGCCGAGCAGGTGCGCCAGCAGGATGCCCACCGCGATAGCCAGTGACACGGCGGCCAGCAGCAGCGCGCGCAGGCGCGGGGCCGCCGTCTCCGCTAGGAACACCGGGCCCAGCGGGCCCAGCAGGCCGGTGCACAGGCCAGTGAGCGCGCGTCCCGCCAGCAGCGCGCCCACTCCGCCTGCGCTGGCCAGCAGCAACCAGCCCAGCAGGAACAGCCCGCAGACGACGTAGTGCGCGTTGCGGCGCCCGGCGCGCTCCATCAGCCAACCCGACAGCAGGCAACCCGGCGCCATCGGCAGCGCCGCCATCGACGCTGGACACATAACACATTACATTGCTAAGAAACTTGAATTTATGAGAATCGTTATTTTGGTTTGTCATCCCATCACGTTTAAGTTCGAGCTAAACTTAACTAGACATTATCACAACCCTACTTACAGCTTGTGCTTAGAAGACACAGTATACTATACGAAGTGCTTTGTTCTTCGAGATGACTAACCTGTAAGAATATTTTATAATCTATTCAACTTGTAGTAGTAGATCCAGCTATCATCACTCCACATCACTTATTTGAGGGTATTTATTTTTTATTTTTTGTGCAATCTATGGCCGCTGCCTGCCCTGACCTTCATTCGTGATTTTAGTGTCAATCACTCCGCGCGTGCCCTTCGTCATTTTAAATTCAGTGAAATCGAAGTTAAAACGCCAAAAAAGAAGCGTCACGAAGATGTTGCGAAAGAGTGTAAAAGTAGTATTTTAAGGATTATTCCGTCATCGTCAGACTCGGGCAGCTCTTTGCAATCCCCGCATCGTCAGACTCGGTCAGCTCTTTGCAATTATCCACTCGGTAAGTCCTACCTTCGGAGGTACATTAATTATCTAGCGCAAGGACGTCTGCGGGACTATCCAAGCGTAATGTGATCACTTCATAAATGTACATGGCCTAACTTGGGCCTTCTGGCAAACTCACGAGGACCTCTGCGGCACTATCCGAGCGTAGTAAAACCACGCCTTAATTACAAAAACTTTGTCACTTAAAGTAACCGCCAAACGCCGTCACAAACCCATATTGTACGTCCTGAGGTGTAGTATGTAACGTAAGTAACTATGTCATAAGCTAGATAAGATATATTCATTAGTAATAAATCAATTGTAGTCAGATGCAGTCGTTTTAATTACAACTCCATAAGCCATACTTCCCCTCATGGCGACCTTGCCAGGATAAGGCGCGCGCGATGATCGGGTTTCCGCGCGGCGAATGCGAGTGCGATGATTTTGGATAATATTAATATCAAGAACGTTTAAAAAATAAAACCTTAACGCGCGAAAGTTAATAAAATAAAACAAAATGTGTCGGTCTAACGTTGAGAAGGAGACAGTATTCCTCAATCAAAATGCAGCTGGATCTAATAATGGACATTTAGAAGACATTAAGAACCACTTGTCTATGATGACCATAATGATGGCCGCCGTGTGCTCGTTTCTTCTGGTCGCTGCCGTGTACATCCTTTACAAACAATACAAAAAGTGCCACCAGCGTTGGACCCAGCAGGAGTTTCAAAGAACAAACAGGGGCTCCGTCTCGCACCGTCGTCGACAGCAACAGCAGATATATCCAGAAATGAAAATAGAAGAAAGTAAAATGTAAAACAAATGAAAAGTGATCAAAAGTGCAGTGTGCACATGCAGTGAGAGTGCTATTATTATTATATATATTTTTTACGACCATAATAAGTGCGTTTTACATAAATAAGAAAAGTGCGGATAAGTGAACTTTAATACGAAAGTCTGAAATCCATAATTATGACATTTTACAATAACAACGAGAAAATTAAAACATTCTTTTACGAACAGTAAGAATAAGTACTTTAAAAACAGTGTTGTTAACCTATCTTAAAACTCCTATCATTATGAATTCGTGCCCTTATATGGAGAGTGCCGAGAGTTCCGAGAACATAGAAGTGCCCTACTACCGTAATGTACTCGAAGCTAAAATGGTATGTAATTTTAAAACTTATTAATATTATGTATTAAACTAAATGGAAAAAGAATTATTAGGTTGTCTTTATAAACTAGTAGAAATAAAGAAATATTTAATTAAGAAAGGAAAATCAAGATATAAAGGTAATGTAATTAAAAATAAATTGGAAGAAACAGAAAGTTTTTATGAGAAATGTAAAACATTGATTGAATTATTGAATAAAAGAGGAGTAAGTGAAAGTTCTGTTGAAACGTTTGAAAAGTGTATAAAATTGATTGAAGAAAATTACTCTAAAATAAAAGGACTTTGTAAAGAAACTACAGATAGTAGTTCTGAATGTAGCGATAGTGATTGTGAATTTCGTGAAGCTAGTGCATTTACTAATTCAACCATGGAATTCGATCTAAAAACGGCGTGTAGCTTGATCCCTGTAATGAACAATAATGGAAGTAACATCAAAGGTATCATTGACTCTGTGGAAATGTATTCAGAAATGCTATCAGAGGCAGGAACACAGTTACTAATAAAATTCGTAGTGAAAAGTAGATTGTCAGAGAATGCAAAATTGCGAGTGTCTAGGGAATATTCAGCCATAAGCGATCTTATCACAGACTTGCGGAAAAACTTATTGCCTAAACAGTCATTTGCGGCTATACAATCTAGATTATTATCAGCAAAACAAGGCTGGCGCACAATCGACCAGTACGCGACAGAGATCGAGAAGTTATTTACTAATCTCACAGTTTCGCAAGCAGATGGTAATGCTAATAACTATGCCGTTCTGCAACCATTAAACGAGAAATTAGCCATTAAACGATTTTCAGAAGGGTTACGCGACAGCAGGCTTAACACGATTATAGCGGCGCGTAACTACGAGAACTTGAAGGATGCCATTCAAGGAGCCAAAGATGAAGAGTTGTCAGCTGAGTCTACTTCAAAAGGTGACCAAAACCTCATGCATTTTTCGAGAGGAAGAGGTAAGTCGCATTTCTATAACAATTTCAGGAATGGTCAGAGAAATTACCGTGGATACTCGAACTCGAACGTGAACTCGAACTACAGAGGTAATTATTTCAGCCGAGGGAATTACCATAACAACAGAGGTAATTTTTCCTATTCTCGTGGCCTACCCCGACCCCAAAATTATGCTCGTGGTAATAATAGAGGTTCATATTATGGGTATAATAATCAGCGTAGACGAGGTTACCAAGGTCCGAATGAGAACCGATCGAGTTATGAGACGCGTGGTAGAGGAAACAACCATCGTGTGTTATGTACGGAGCAACCGAACAATAATGATTCGGTAAATACGGAACAAAAAGCTGAAGGAAATAACATGCAGTTTTTTCGATTTTAAGCATAACATCTTAGCATTTTACGGTAAAGCTAAATTTATATCGTTTTACATTGGCAATAGAAAGTATTTTTGGTTATTAGATACAGGAGCATCATTATCTGTAATAAAGAGTGACTCATTACCTAGTGAGAGTACCATAATAGGAGAGGAGACATCTGTAAATGGCATAGCAGGTCAAATAACATCAACCGGTTTTGTTCATCTTAGTTTGATGCATCTAGAAGATAAACATCGTGTCGAATTTGATATCAAGCTTCATATTTTCGATAACATACCGTTAAAGGCAGATGGAATATTAGGCTTAGACTTTTTGTGTCGCTATGCATCAAATATCAATTTCAAGACAAACATCATAACACTTTCTAAATATGGTATGGAATATTCTTTGAAATTGTTTGACACTATCAATTACTCGAACGAAGTGTTACACATTCCAGCACGAAGTGAATCTATTCATTATTTACTTTTAAACACTGATATGGAAGATGATTGCATTGTTCAAAACCAACAATTAACGGAAAATATTTTTCTAGCAGGAAGTATAGGCAAGGTACGGAACAACAGATTACCTGTAAAAATTTTGAACACAAGTGAACATGACGTTACATTACCAATGTTTCAACCTGAATTATTTTCATTAAAAGACTATGATTTATGTAATTTTAAACAAACTTCGAATGGTTTAGGAAGAGCGAAAACGTTACTTCAAACATTAAAGTTAGATCATCTTAACGAAGAAGAACAGAAATCAATTCAAGCATTATGTGCTAAATATTCTGATGTTTTCTTTTTGCCAGGTGACAAGTTGTCGACAACAAACGTTTATGAACAGTCAATAACTTTAAAACCAAATATTGGTCCAGTGTACGTTAAACAGTATCGATTGCCACATGCTTTGAAAAATGAAGTAAATAACCAGGTAAAAAAACTGTTAAAAAGCGATATAATAGAAGAAGCAAAATGCGAGTGGTCTAGTCCGATATTACTGGTACCCAAGAAAAACACAAATAATAACAAGAAATGGCGATTAGTAGTTGATTATCGGAAACTAAATGATTGTATCGTTGATGATAAGTTCCCATTACCTAACATAACAGAGATTCTAGACTCGTTGTCAGGTTCAGTCTATTTTACGCATTTAGACCTTAATCAAGGATATTATCAAGTTCGATTAGATAAGCAAAGCAGAGAGTACACAGCTTTTACTACTAACACGGGACAATACCAAATGACAAGATTACCAATGGGATTGAAAACAAGCCCAAGTGCCTTTAGTAGAGTAATGTCAGTGGCAATGTCAGGCTTAACTTTTGATAAATGTTTTATTTATCTAGATGATTTAGTAGTTTTCGGTAGAAATTTAGATATACATAACAAAAACTTAACTGACGTACTAATCCGACTAAGAAAAGTCAATTTAAAATTAAATCCAGAAAAATGTAACTTTTTGAAAAAAGAAATTTTATATTTGGGTCACATAGTATCGAAAAACGGAGTTTTACCTGATCCAGCTAAAGTTGAAGTATTGCATAATTACCCGATACCAAGTAATACAGATGAGGTAAAGAGATTTGTAGCATTTTGCAACTACTATAGAAAATTCATTAAAAACTTTGCAGACATAACTTACCCACTTAATAAACTAACAAGAAAATATGAAACATTCGTTTGGACACCTCAATGTCAGAATGCATTCGAAAAATTGAAAAGTGCCTTAAGTACTCCACCTGTTTTAGAATTTCCAGATTTTTCTGAAGATAATGAATTTATAATACAAACAGATGCATCAGGTACCGCTGTTGGTGCAGTGTTGTGCAATAAAAATATGAAACCAGTCGCGTATGCTAGCAGACCACTTAATAAGGGAGAATTGAATTATCCAACTATTCAAAAAGAATTAGTAGCTATTGTCTGGGCTGTTAAATATTTTAGACCTTACGTTTATGGAAAAACATTCACCATAATGACGGATCACAGACCTTTAATTTATTTATTTTCGATGAAAGATCCATCTAGTAGACTTCTTAAATTTCGACTAGCTCTAGAAGAGTATAATTTTAAAATAATATATGTGAAAGGAAAAGAGAATAGTGTCGCAGATGCCCTTTCTAGGATTAATTTAACATCTGATACGTTAAAACAGATGAATGAGGAAATAATTTCTGTAATGACAAGAGCACAGACAAGAAAAATAAATCAGGATTCGAATAAAGCTATTTTTAGTAAAGAAAACGACAAGTGGCCTGATCAACCACAAGTTGTAGATATTCTAAAAATGCCTAGTGATTCTGTGGAATTGACCTTTATTGAAAAAGACGAATTAAACAATTTAAGAAAAAAAAATGGGATAGATAAAGAAAATGAAAGTCTAATTTATAGTAAGAAAAAAAGAACATTGTATATTAATCTTGATTTTAGAGCACAATTTACGCGAGACGAATTTGTGACTAAATTAGGAGAATTTTGCAAAGAGATAAAAATAAATGAACTATGCATAGTAAAAATTAAGAAATATGAAAGTTTTATAGAAGACTTATTAAAAGAAATAAAAGAAAGAAAGGACTGGAAAGGGCCAAGAGTGTATGTATTAAAAGGAGTAAGAAGAATAGAAAACGAAGATGAAAAGAATTATATTTTACATGATTTTCATTTGCTTCCCACTGCAGGTCATGCTGGTGTGCGTAGAATGACAAACAACATAAAAAGACGATTTTACTGGCCAGGTTTAGACAGAGACGTTAAAGAATTTGTGAGTAAATGCATTAAATGCCAAAAAATGAAGCATTGTAAGTATGTCAAGGCGCCAATGGAGATAACTACAACACCTTCTTTTGCTTTTGAGAATATCTATTTGGATATCGTTGGTCCATTAGATAAAGATATTGAAGATAATCGTTATATCTTAACATTGCAATGTGGTTTAAGCAAGTTTGTAGAAGCATATCCATTAAATAATAAGGAAACAGTAAGTATAGCTAATGCTTTAGTTAATAATTTTATTTTAAGGTTTGGTACACCGAAAGTCATCATAACAGATCGCGGAACAGAGTTCGTATCTTCAGTGATGGAGCAGGTATGTAAACTACTTGAAATAGAAAAACTAACATCCACTTCGTACCACCATCAAACGATAGGTGCATTAGAAAATTCACATAAAAATCTGGGTGCATTTTTACGAATAATGTGCAATGGACAAAAAGATACATGGAGTCATTGGTTACCATTCTGGTGTTATAATTTCAATAACACAGTTCATACAGAGACTAAATACACACCTTTCGAATTAGTTTTTGGTAGAACTAGTATAATACCATGTAGAGTAAGTGATTATATTAAACCTTTGTATAACCCCGAAGATTATCCATTAACTTTAAAATACAGGTTACAAGTAGCACACCGAGATGCTCGTAACAACTTACTTTTAAGCAAACATAATCGAAAGAATACTTATGATAAAAATGTAAACATTGTAACGTATGTTACAGGACAACTATTATTAACTAAGAATGAGACAGCAACTAAATTAGATACATTATGGGAAGGCCCATTTGTGGTCATAGAAGATTTAGGAGTTAATGTTAAAATAAGTAAAAATAATAAAGATTATATAATCCATAAAAATAGAACTAAACCTTTAGTAACATAAAAAAAAAAATGTATGTAAACATATTTTTTTTTCTATTCACCCCCGAGGTGAGGTGTAGTATGTAACGTAAGTAACTATGTCATAAGCTAGATAAGATATATTCATTAGTAATAAATCAATTGTAGTCAGATGCAGTCGTTTTAATTACAACTCCATAAGCCATACTTCCCCTCAGTCCCAGTGTTGGGCAAAGTATGAAGTTTTCTATTTAACGTTATCTAATTTTGTGAACACCAAATTTTACAGAATATTTACTATAAAAACATTCTGACTTTTGACTATGCTCATGGACGTCTTCGGGACCATCCGTGTATATTATGGATATTTCTTTTATGGCTCGTCTCGTCTCATATGCGACGCACAACATAACGATCAGAAATTAATTAAATACTAACCCAAAAAAAAAACCTTGCCTACCTAGCTACCTAATGAGGACCTTACTTGACCTTCCTCAGAAGGTAGCTAGGTAGGCACGGGATGCGCTACCAATTGCGGATTCAGTGTCTCGGTAATCTCACGGTTTACTCTCAACGCTCAACGCCAAGAATGAGAAGTCCCTAACTGGGGAAAATCTAAGGGGTTCCTTGAAGGCAACAAAGGCTGTCATAAAATTAGGGAGCGAATTAGAAACCCCGTTCTAGTCGCCGACAAAACTGGAAAATCCAGCGACGTACCGCAGTAGCGCCTGCAGCAGCGCAGCCAGCAGCGCCGCCGCGCCGAGGCGCCGTCGTCGCCGCCGCCGCCAGCAGAGCCGCGGTACACGCGCGTGTCAGATATTGTAATTTGTTTAGAGATAAATATATAATATAAGAAGTGTACATATATGTAACAAGTGGTAAACAATAAGGCTTTAAAAGATATTCAACAATAAAATGTAACAGGACTGACTTCCTACTTGTTTCCTCCCGCTCAAATTCAAATACTAGAACAAATCAGTTCCATTAAAAGAATAAGCTCTAACATGGTTTATATAGTGGTTATCATTTTGTTGAATAATAAATATTATAACATAATAAGTGTATATTGTGGTAAACAGTAAGGTTTCAAAAGATATTCTATAATAAAATGTAACGGGCTTGATTTCCTATTTGTTTGCCTCTCAAAAACAAATACTAAGACAAATCCGTTTTATTAACGATTATTAATTATAAGAATTTAATGATTAAGCTATTCCATATATACCTCTACACACATCAACATCGTCTAGGGATATTTTGTATAAAGTTCTTGAACTCTAAAAATACTGGCCGGTTTTAAAATCTTTTGAAGAAACCTTATATTTTAGGCCTTTTTGAATGATTCCAAATTTGAATTTGAACAAATGAATAAAAAACAAAAGATTTGCGCGGCATTGCTATAGTGAAGGTTGAAAGTTACAATTTATCTTCCATAGTTTATGGTAATTTTTTGTGTCAAATTGAAGTTTTAAAACACGTTATCAATTAATTTCGATTTTATACTACTAAATGCATCATGCGGCGCCGCCATTTAACTAGAGATAAAATGTTAAGGGCAGTAGGTATGCTCCAAGCTGGGGCTACTCAGCTGAGTGTTGCTGAGGAGATTGGAACAAAACAAAACGTGATCTCAAGGTTATGGTCACGTTATCGTACTACCGGTGAAGTGGCTGAAAGACACCCAGGCGGGAAGCGCATAACCACCCAGCGACAAGACCGATTTTTGCAAGTTTCCGCTAGAAGACAACCAAATGTTACGGCAATGCAGTTGGTTCAAAGGCTCCAGTCAGAGCACCAGTTGCTGGTGAGTGACCAAACTGTTAGGAGAAGACTGCATGAAGCCAACCTTCATACTCGCAGACCGCTTCGTACTCCAGCACTACGCCGAGGAAATCGTGGACGAAGATTAGAGTGGGCTCGTAAACATTTGCTCTGGGAAGAGAACCAGTGGTCTGCGGTGCTGTTTACCGATGAGTCCCGATTCGGTTTCCATCCCGATTCAAGAAGAGTACGTGTATGGCGAGTTCCTGGTCGTGAGAGCCGTCTGCAACACCCTCAGGAAGTCATTCCATACCGCGGTGGGACATTTATGGTTTGGGCGGGAATACGTATTGGTGGAAGAACCGATCTCGTTTGGATCGAAACACCATGACCGATCAGAAACACCATGACCGCTGAAAAATACCGTAACCAGGTGCTAGTACCAATAGTCTACCCCCATCGACTACAAATGGGCCAAGAATTGACGCTCATGCACGACAACGTCCGTCCGCACACAGCGCGAGTGGTGACCAGCTGGCTGCAGGAGCACGACGTGTCGGTCTTAAACTGGCCTGCGCAATCGCCAGACCTAAACCCCATAGAGCATGCATGGGACATGCTCCAAAGAAGGGCTATGAACCATTTTCCTGCAAACATCGCGACTGAAGAGCAACTTTTTTTGCATCTTAGCAGGACCTGGGACAATATCCCGCAGCAAGACTTTGATAACTTGATTCAAAGCATGAAAACCCGTTGTAGGACCGTTTGTAACGTCATGGGTGGTTTTACTGACTACAGATTTTTCGTATAATTGCAAAAAACAGGAAATTTCGCATCATTTTGCATTTTTTTTTTACAAACATAACATCCTAAATGTAATTTTTTTTCATATTTTGTTTTTTATTGAATAATATTTTATTTACACAATAAATATATTTCTATTGTATTCGAAGGTCTAGTCTACTAAACGGGCTTTTCAAAAATATATACATGTTGCATGTTATTTATAACAAATTTTGAGTAAATTGAGAAAATATGAAATATCCCTAGACGATGTTGATGTGTGTAGTATGGGATGTACTAATTATATTAATTGTTAATTTATATTTAAGAACATTTATCATGGATATTTTCTCATATTAGAAGATATTTCCATGTATTTAGTAATGAAATGATGTGCCAAACGATCTAGCCGAAATTTGACAGTATCACTCGAAATGTAACGAAAAAACAAGTTCGGTTTGTTGAACCAATGCTATACCTAAATAAGAAAGCCTGTAGGTTGGCTGGCCCTCTCACTCTGTTCGGAACCTGTAAGCTGAAAGCATCTCTCATTATGGTAAGCTGTTTTACATTGTAGCACCTTTTTCTACATAGATGTGTCCTAGCTTGTTTTAGCATTGGAATTGTTGAAGGTAAAGTTGAATTATAAGGATATGTATTCTTTTAGAATGTTTCTATTTATATGGTTCAATGCTTCTATTTAAATACAAACATGTATTAGACACTTAATTGATTATATAAATGTGCTGGTGGTTTCTTTTTCACTTCTTCCAGATTGAAGTGAAGAGAAAATCAATAACACTTTATTTCTTATTTGATAGTAATTAATGGTTTGGTATTTCACTTGTCTGTCTGTGTGCTTATTTTGTAAGCATAAAGAAATAAAGTTATTGACTTCTGAATTCTGATTTCATTATTTTCAATTCCCAAAATGTTAGGTTGCATTGTAAGGTAGGCAATTCCATGATTCTATCGAATTAAAATAATTTACTAGTTAGGTAAAGCCCCTTAAAATCTAACACGCGCCTACTGGTAGCGCAAGCTGCCGCCGAGGTAAGGGGGTAAAATACGCAGGACACTTATCATATCACTGATGATAACACGATACTTTCGTGGATCGACTCAGGCTACAAAATAATATTTTCAGGGGCAGCGGCGCCCACAGGTACCAGTGGCTACTGTTGCCAGTGGTACAATGAACTATGCAGAAACACATAAATTAGCTGGAAGTGCTTGCCGCATTAAAGGAGCTAAGTGCAGTGGTTCAAAGATTTTATTTTTATTTTTTATTTATTATTGCTTCAATGTTTATGAAGCGTGTACACCCTCAATCCTCTCGTTGTTCACCTGCATGTATGTACCTGTTGCAGGAGCTCGGTAGGACCTCTACAGTAACTTGTCAGGTTTATGTTAAAGATATTTTATTTCTCAAAAAGAGAGTACACTTACAGGAAGTGCACCTACTTACGTACTAAGCTAAATCACACGCAAATAATAATATATATAACAAATTATAACTAGTATTTACAATGCAGACTGTTGCAAACAATCTACAGGTAGCTCAACTGATCCATATCAATACCAGTCGGAAGCGTCCCCAAGACGCTGGCTGCATTACCCCGCTGTATGGCAATGCTGATGCGCTGCGCCAGATACCCACCAGCTCTCGGGTTGGTGAAGCTAAGCTAAGCTAAATTATAGTTAACAAGTAAACAAGATCCGTCAAGTGCGAGTGTGACTCGCGCGCCGAGGGTTTCGAACGGTTGTCAAGTATACCAATATGTACTATAGGTACCGGTTAGAGACTTTGCTATTTGATGAATACCAATAAATTAAAGGTACCTACACTTCAGATGTATCGGTTTGCAAACTTCGGAGTAGGTTTAAAGGGTAATTGTAAAATTTTCGACTTTTTCAAAATATTTTAAAAAGTATGAAACCTATAGAAATTTGAAAAACTGTTTTGAGATGCACAAACCAATACCTTTCATTTGATACCCACTCAGTGAGGTAGCCCTCCTTTTGAAAATTATCCCCCCCTTATTGACCATTTTTCAAATAGTGGTCTACTTACAGACTTCTCTATATTTTTCCCGTAAAATATAGATCCATATTTACAAACGCTACATACATTCCATATGGATCGCTCTGCAGACTTCGGAGATAGGGGGGGAATGGGTATTATTTTGACCTTCTTCAAAATATTTCAAATAGTATGAAACCTACAGAAATTTCAAAAACTGTTTTGAAATGTACAAACTGATACCTTTCATTTGATACCCCACTTGACATTGTAGGTCTCTTAAAATTTCGACATCATAATTTGTACTGAAAATTTACAATTCAATTTTTCGTTTATTTTTATTTATTTTTCTTTTAATCTGTACAGGCGCACGAAATGTATTATTATTTCAAATTTCACGTTATTTGCTGATGTAGTTGCTGAGATATTAAAGACGGAAAAAAGGACAGAAAAGCGATGCCATTAGGGTTTCGAAACCGATCTCCGATCTTCGAAACCCTAAAAACGAACTATCCTGATGATATTTTCGAAAAGATCGTATACGTACTTACATATGTACTCACATACGTACTCACATACGCTTGGGGCCAGGGGGTGTGTGCTACTTATCTCTACGAAGTATCTAATTATGTGCAGGTATATACATAGGAATAAGAGGCAACAGTTCCGTTACGTGAATTTATTCAGACTGTCGGCGCCTTCGCCCCGAACTACCCTCCACCATATTATTAATTATTATGTAGGTAGTTGAGAATACACTACAATCCTCCACACTAAATCTAGATTACTTATGTACATTATCAACTTAAACTACTTACAAAAGCCACTTAAAACTATATTCGTTATATAAACAATGGCAAGCTTATAACTTATAATTTGGTTTATTTAATTTACATTGTCTCATGGGGCGAGCCCTTGGCGAAATCTTCTCGGGTGACAGATCTGGTAAAGGTTCCCGGGGTTCAGGTTGCGCTACGGGCGGCGAGGCCTCCTTCGCCGGGTTCTCATGAGGGACAGGCCGCCTCGACTGGTCCACCACTAGCCCACCATCATCCGCATCATGGAAAACATCGTTTTCTGTTAAAACCTTAAATTCCAACTTGGGACTCTCAGTATCTGGGTGAATCAAGGAACTCCTAGTCCTACGTTTTAATTGATCGATATGACGATGAGCCCTAACACCTTCCTCACCAATAACCTTATAGTTGGACGGACCAACTCGAGATTCTACCTTTCCCGGCAACCATTTGTCTGTTTTAGAATATATTTTAATTAATGTAATATAGTAAAAATGTATTTAACGCATCATTAACATTTTTCTTTTCAAAGACTGCCTTCTTGATTACCCGTTTTATGGTTTTTACCGCATTTTCAGCAGCTCCGTTTGAAGCTGGATGGTATGGTGCCGTGAGTATATGGTCAATAGCCCTAGTCTTAACAAAATTCTCAAATTCGCTACTTGTAAACGGTGGTCCATTGTCAGTAACAATTTGCTTTGGATAGCCCCATCTACTACACAACTCATTTAATCTATCTAATGTGGAAGTCGCCGCCGTACTAGGTACCATAAATACTTCCAACCACTTTGACGTTGCATCTACTACAACTAGGTACATTTTACCGTAAATCGGGCCTAGGAAATCTAAATGCAGTCTAGACCAAGGCCTAGACGGGTACGGCCACGGGCGTGGAGCCTGCCGCGGGGGCGCGTCGGCCTGCGCCCCGCATGTGGCGCAAGCTTTACACATGACTTCGATTGCCTCATCAATTCCGGGCCACCAAACGTAACTTCTAGCCAAAGCTTTAGACTTAACTATACCC
Source organism: Eupithecia inturbata (assembly GCA_963662085.1). NCBI lineage: Eukaryota > Metazoa > Arthropoda > Insecta > Lepidoptera > Geometridae > Eupithecia > Eupithecia inturbata. The sequence continues at coordinate 121,360 of OY759201.1, forward strand.
ATGTGAGGTTCGTGTAATACTTTTAACACCTTTTCCCTACAGGGTAATGGAATTACTACCCTATGACCCCACATTACGCACCCTAGTTCTTCATACAATTCATTTTTGCGGTTAAAATATGGTTGCAATCCAGTAATTTCACAATTAACAGGCCAACCATCTCTAATGAACAGTAACAACCTACATAAAATTGGATCCTTTAAGGTATTGCTTTTTATCTTGTTATAATCTAGGAGACAAGCTTCCTGAGCAAAATGCAAATACGTCTGTTCTGGTAGTACTCGCGAAACCGGTTTCTTATCGCGCATTGGCAGCCTTGATAGCCCATCCGCACTGTTCACGTCTGTTCTTACATATTCAATATCATAACTGTAAGCTGATAATATTATAGCCCACCGTTGCATGCGGCTCGCAGTCATGGTAGGAATGCCTGTATTCGGTCCAAAAATTGAAACTAGCGGTTTGTGATCTGTACGAAGAGTAAATCGTCTCCCGTAAACGTATTGATGAAACTTTTTCATGCAGTAAATAATAGCTAAGGCTTCTCGGTGTATTTGTGAGTAATTTTTTTCTGCATTAGTAAGTGTGCGCGAGACAAAGGCGACCGGCCGCTCCGCCCCGCCCCGGTCCGGTTGAGACAGCACCCCCCCGACCCCCGCTGCGCTCGCGTCACACGTCACAATAAGTTCTTTGGACGGGTCATAATGTGATAAAACTTGCGATCCCGTTAAAGTTTTTTTTATTTTCGTAAATGCTAGCTCGCACTCTTTACTCCAATGCCATTTTACGCTTTTCCTAAGTAAATTATATAGCGGCATTAATTTTTGACTAAAATTCTTTACAAACTTTGCAAAGAAATTACATAACCCTAAGAACGATCGCAGTTCAGTGATATTCTGTGGTTTTTCCATTTCCAGTACCGCCGAAATTTTGTTAGGGTCCGCTTTCAATCCATCTTTTGACAAAACATATCCTAGGTAGGTAACCTCTTGAACGAGGAACACACATTTAGATTTTTTTAACCGTAACCCACTGCTTAACAGCCTCTGGAACACTGTTTCTAGCGCTTCTAAATGTTCCGTCTCGTTTCTACCTCCGATGATAACGTCATCGATAAACACTGCTACATTAGGTATTCCTTTCAATAAAGTTGTCATTATACGTTGGAATATACCCGGGCTTGACGAAAGTCCAAAAACTAGCCTATTATAGCAGAATAGCCCCCTGTGCGTATTGATAACCGTGTACTGTTTGGACTCATCCAGTTCAATTTGGTTGTATGACTGTGACAAGTCTATTTTGCTAAAAAACTGTGCTCCGTTTAACGCTACCAGAACCTCATCAATTTTAGGTAACGGATATCGATCAATCACTAAAACCGGATTTAGAGTTGCCTTGTAATCCACACAATTCCTAAGCGTACCGTCAGGTTTGTTGACTGGGACTAGTGGTGAGGCCCAGTCGGAGCAGTCGACGGGCTCGATGATGCCCGCGCGCAGCATGGCGTCCAGCTCCGCGTCAACACGCTCGCGCAGCGCGAAAGGCAGCGGCCGCGCGCGGTGAAACACCGGCGCAGCACCCTCTCGCACCCGCAGCGTTGCCTTGCCGCCCGTGAACCTTCCCAGACTGCCATCGAACAAATCTCTAAACTTGTTTAACAACATTTTTACATGAGAATTAATTTTCGAACTTCCTTTACTGCAAGTTACCTTGTTACACTGAAAACTGGGAATTGATATGCCTAATTCGGTGAGCCATTGCCGGCCTAGTAATGAAGTCGTTCCGTCTTGAATTATAAACAATTCTAGTTTTTTCTGCACCCCTTTATATTCTACCCTAGGCATAATCACACCTAATGGTCGAATGTTCGTACCATCAATAAATTTAAGGCGCAAATCATGAGTCAGTATTTTTGTGGAGCTAAAATACCTATCATAAAGTTGCTTGCTTATACAAGATATTGGTGTACCAGTATCTATTTCCATCGAAATAATTTGGCCATCGATTGACATGGGCAAACTCACCGCCTTATAGTCCTTTACACACAACTGATGTAAATCGAGGCAATCCACCTCCTCTTCCTGGTCCGAAGAGGAGTCCTTCTCGGTGTGGTCGCCGTCGCGCGTCGCCTCACCGTAGTGGAACCTCCGAGCTGCGCCGCCAGCACCCGGCCGCCCCGCCTTGCTGGTCCTTGCGCCGACGCCACCGACGGTGCACATGCGCCGCAGGTGCCCCGGTTGTCTGCACCGGCTGCATACGAAATCTCGGTATTTACAGTCACTATATTCATGATCTGCTCCGCAACCTTTGCAAGGATTTGCCGCGGCCCACCGCCGCTGTCCTTGTTGCGAGCCACGTGTCGCGGCGCCGCCGCCGCCGCCGCCGCCCGCGCCGCCACGCTGGCGCCGCGCCGCCGCGCGCGCGCCGACCGCGTGCACCTCCGCCTTGTCACCGGCTTCCGACACAGCCCGTGCCTCGACCGCCGCCGCATCCCGCTCTGCAGTCTCCAAGGAATGAGCTAATTTCATTGCATTAGCAAAAGTCATTGTGTCCGCGTTCTTTGCCGCAAATAACCGTTGACGCGTGACGTCACTCTTTATTCCACAGACAAACTGATCTCGCAAATTTTCATCCAATTTGTCGTTGAATTTGCAAAACCGCGCCATCCTCTTCAGTTCCGCCACGTATTCCCCTGTACTTTCATCCGCAGCCTGCCTCCTCTGCCGGAAACGAAACCTTTCCGCCAAAACCGACGGATTCGGTTGTAAATGATTTTGTAGAAGCTCCACCACCTCCTCATATTTGAGTTCCGAGGGCTTTTTAGGACTTGCCAAGTTCACTAGTAGTTCGTAGATATTGTCCCCCATGATAGATATCAAGGTGGGCAGCTTCAAATCGTCCTTTATGGCATTCACTTTGAAATACATTTCAAGTCTGTCTGTATACGATGACCACGTACCACTCTTCATATCAAATTCACCAATTTTCCCGATAGACATCGTAAATAGTCTCGCACGCTCAATTTTTATACTCGATCGCCACTGAGAAGTATCTAATTATGTGCAGGTATATACATAGGAATAAGAGGCAACAGTTCCGTTACGTGAATTTATTCAGACTGTCGGCGCCTTCGCCCCGAACTACCCTCCACCATATTATTAATTATTATGTAGGTAGTTGAGAATACACTACACAAAGCACTTCGTATAATTATGATAGAACTGCACGTACAGGTAAGTTCGTTTAATCATAAACTGTATGGACCTTTGCGGACTTCCTCATAAAAACATCACGAATGGTGTACAATCCGACAGGGTCGGGATGATAGTGTGGCAGGTGGTAGGTAGTTACCGATCCAGGAGGCAGTCGCGGGGTGGGGGGGCGCGGCGCTGGCGGCCAGCTGCGGCAGCAGCACCGCGGAATAGCCGGACGTCATGCCGGCGCTCAGCGTCAGCAGCACGGACCCGCTCGCCGCCAGCGTCTGGAGGATGTACACCATATTATGTCATACACATCACTAAAATAATTACTGACAAATTGTAACATTTTCATTTCATTTCACCCATCAGCTAACATACTGTCAATAGAGCTTAAGCTACGTAGATGGATAGAAACTACTACCATCCTTGTGCCAAACAAAACTCGTACTTTCGATGAACCTAAGTACCTACCTAGGTCGTTTCGCGCACAGGAACTAGTCCGTCCCGTCTCGAACAACACGCGGAACAGTCATACTTATTTTGTTTCAATAAAATGTCAATTGAATCTTTCAATTGTCCGCTGAGAAACCTCCACCCACACTCCGTTGAGTTCTGATCTCCGTTAGTTGAAGTAATTTGTTCGCTCACCTGCTTCCAGACCGGAGAGAAACGGACCACAGTGTTGGTGCCCTCCAGCAGTGCGGCCTCCTTGCCCGGCGCCTCCTCCTTGCCCGGCGCCGGCGCCAGCGATTCAGCGACGACGTTCATAGTGATGTTGCTGTGGTACTGCGATAGCGGCCTGCTTCCCACGTTAGTCCTATCTGTGTTCTTGGTGGAATCTTTCCGTGGTGTGTCTTCTCCAGTTTCCTTTTTACTTTCCTCATTCTGAGCTCCGAGGATCGTGCCCGCAGTATGTCCCTCATCTTCTGGAGCAGCCGTTTGATATTTAGAAATATTTCCCGCCTCATCCTCGCTGTCGCGGTTCGATGGAGTGTTCTGATCTGTTCCCCGCTGGTTAGCGTGCGGCTCTCGTTCCGCGGTCATATCTCTCTGAAAACAATACAGAATGACGTTAGTTCACAACTCACAAGACGTTAATTAACTTCAAGGGTCCCAGATGAAGCGCAGTGTCACGGTGACGCGATACGCGACGGTGCGCGCGGTGGCGTAACGTGAGTACCTAACACATAACATAAGTAATGAGTTGAAGGGCGCCGAGACAAGACAATGGTTGCATGTCGTCGTCAGTGAGATGTAGTGCGAAGTGGAAGGTTCCACCGCACGTTCAGGAGCCGCGTGCATTGCACGTGACGTGCTGCAGCTTGTGCTGCTTCCATGCTGCGCGCGAAGCTCTAGTCAGATATTCAAAATTAAGCTTAAAGGCCATTATAAACTAGGTTTTCTGGCCTATCTCTCTGGGACTAAAAGAATTTAAGATTCTAATTGCAATGCAATAAAGTTCATTTCAGCTTGCACTTCTCCGTCAGAGCGGTAAATGGCTAACAGCGGTCTTTCTGCGGTGAAATAGTGTGCATCTATTTGTAGAGTATCAAACTGAGCGAGACTTCCGACCCAGCAGGAAAATAATTCTGAAATTCATGTTCAATAGTTTTGTATTCTTAGTATTCTCTGTAAGTTTCAAGCTGATTGGGTCACTGCACTGCTTAAAGAGTAACAAAAAACCTCAATAATATCAACCCTCATTTTACCCTTTCCAAAGGATTTTTTTGAAAATTCCTAAAATACGTATTTAATTGATTATTATTTTGATATATACAGATAATTTCAGGTCAATAGCATTATTAAAAAGTTACTGACATTTCAGTACGGAGCCAAATTACGAATCACAAACTTTAATAACCCGATTTACCCCACTTTCAGGAAAAAATTTAAAATCCTGGAACACGTGTTCAATCGTTTTGTATTCTTCTCTGTAAGTTTCAAGCTAATTGGGCCACTGGTTAAAGAGTTACAAAAACACCATAAAAACTTCAACCCCCATTTTCACCCCCTTAGGGGCGGAATTTCCACCATCCCTTCTTATTTTTTTATATATTTAAGTTGATTAGGTACACAAAACCAGCAATAATAGAATAGGACAAAAAAAAAAAAAAAATATGATCTGGCTTGAAACGTAACTTATGTGCACACAACAAATAATAGAGTGACAATATGTTATGTAATAATAGTTATACATAATAAACAACATTTTTAAAGAAGTTATACAAATAAAATTTTTAGTTAATCTGAATAAAGAAAATTACAATCAAATTATAACTAGTATTTACAATTGAAACAATTAAGCTAACTGCAGACTGTTGCAAACAATCTACAGGTAGCTCAACTGATCCATATCAATACCAGTCGGAAGCGTCCCCAAGACGCTGGCTGCATTGCCCTGCTGTATGGCAATGCTGATGCGCTGCGCCAGATATCCGCCAGCTCTCGGGTCACGCGTCGCGTCGACCAGACGCTCAGATAACTTTTTAAAAACCCGGAGAGCCTCGGTACCCCACGGACCTAGGGAATATAATAATGAATATAATATAATATAATCTGAATACAATTTTGGTTGGTCTTATAATTTAATTCAACCTTTGAAGAACTACGAGTATGATCGAAACAAAAAAAAAACAAATATGCTTAAATACTTACTTATTAAAAAACAACAACCCGTGTGTACATAGGTTGTTGTTTAATTTCTACTAATTAATGGTTACTCTGGGCGTGATGCCCTTCCGAGCATCGTCGCGCTCGCGGTTACTCTGGGCGTGATGCCCTTCCGAGCATCGTCGCGCTCGCGGTTAAAGTGGAGGATATCTTAGACAGATTTAACAAAGTTATATAAACTTGGATAAAATACGTTTATCTCTACATTCGCCTTTGCTAGCTCATTGTACTGGCGACACTATCTCGAAAGTGGCTTATATGTATAAAGAGATATTATTTGTATAAGTTAGTAACGCAAATAAACTTGCTACGCGCACTAAATGTGGTGCTTAAAGGGACATGCGATAATAGTTCAGGAGAGTCTAAAATGCAGTGTATGAGCTTGTACAGGTAAATTAAATCAAAATAATAAGCGACGTATTTCTAAGGTTTGTACATTAAACCTGCAAAATCTGTGTTCATAGCTCAAAGTAAAGCGTCCGGGTTGTGGAATGATGTTGCCGGTTTGTCTTGACCGGGAGGTTGTGTAGTAACAGGTACCTGCTTTTCAAATTTCAGCTTTCTAGCTTCAGCGGTTTGGACTGGGCGTTGTCCCCAGAAAATCGCTTGTTGTCTTATATATTAAGAAGATAAAACATTACAGCACGCGCCAGACCTTCCTATAAGTAATTAGTTATTAAATTAGATAGTATGTTCGTTGTTTTGTAACCGTGGTTAATTTATTCGCACTAACTACTCGTAGGTACCAAATATACTTACTACGGAATAAATAGCTATATTAAGTAGGTACCTAGGTCGTTTTCTAAAATAACTGCCTAGTTGAAAATAGAGAGAGGCTCTGACCGACATGAAATTTGTCCTTGGATGCCATTACTGAAGTACCTAACAGATACTCATACCTAATGTCCGGTGCGGCTTGTGACGTCATATTCTTAGAATTATAGTTAATCATTAGCCGTGTTTTAAAAAACGATAAACCGACTTCAAATTCCGGTAGCTATAATATTCATCTATGTCTCGGACGAACGAAATCACCCCTCCCTTACTTTCCCTAGCCGAAGGTCTATGTTCAGGTGCAAAAAATTTAGTTTACACTGGCGACATCTAGTTATAATTCAAGTCTTATTTAGTTTGATGACATAATTATGGATAAAACTGTAGACACTCGTTGCTATGGAAACCATAAGGTGATAATAAAATTATCTTATTGTGATGATTTTTTACAAACCTACGTTTTATGGCGCACATAGCAATTCCTCGAGAATCAAACTTAAAACCTTAAAATCAATTTTGATTTAACAACGAAAGAATCATCAAAATCTACTAACAATTGGCGCAGATCAGATATCACCAAAATGTTGTAGGTAGCTAGTTGTGATTCTCCACCAACATTATGTTGCTTTTTAAGTTTAACGGGATAAATACTAACCTCGGGATCATTTTCTATACAATACTGAAAGAATCAGTAAAATCAGATACGCATACGCGGTGATACGAAGTAACATACATACTCGTACATACATACATTTTGAATTCGGTTAAAAAAGGCTTTGTAACATTTTTGTCCCCTTTCGGTGCGTCAACCGGTCCTCTCTCCTGCGGCCTGTCTCTGTAACCAGATAGCTGAGCTGATAGATAGCTATCTACTGAATGCTAAGACTGAATGTTACGGATGTTCACTTTGAAATAACAATGTGGATGATAGATAAGATAATAAGATAGGACAGAACAAGATATATTATGTACCTAGGAGGTACCTACTCGTACGAGTAGGTACATATCTTGTTCTGTTTGCTTGCAAATATTTGATCGTGAGTAAAGTTCAAGTGCCGCGTAGATTTAAAAACATGTTTTACAATAATTTTATTATATAAAATTTTCCAAAATAGGTATTTGACAAAGTTTCAAAATTATAAGTCTGTAGCAGACCAATACCTAATTAGGATAAATACATTATCCTAATTTTATATTGTCTTTAGGCAGCAGTAAGGCATTCAATACAATCCAGGAGCAAAAGCTTTAGTTTTGACTTCGTTATATTTGAACTTTTGAAGCTTCCAGCCAGTGTGGTCGGTATGTGCCTTGCTTTGCTAGGTAATCTAGCTGGACATAGTTTTGATTTTCGTATACTGGAGGCCTGGGTTTGTGACGCCAGCGTAGAGAGACAATCGCGCCATCTTTAAAAAATTGATATTATACTGTACCTTTTGATAAATAGTAATATGAGGCCTGTGACGTAGCCGGCTAGGCAGCTGTGCTTCCCCTTGGTTCGACAGCTTTCCTCGATGACCTCAACAAAGTCAAAGTCAAAGTGCTTTATTTTTTTTATACCTAACAGGACTCTTGGACACGTCACTAAATTCAAATGACATAAGTAAAACTAGGAAATAAAGTGATCACTTTGATTTTTTTTAACTTCAATCTTTTTAAGGTAAAGCAAAGAAGCGAACAAGAAACCTTTACCTTGTCAGGTTGTTAGTTTTCGAGTGGGAGCAAAACTTGTCTCAAGCTTTTTTATTTTCTAGATAATCTGATATTTTGTTCCTTTGTAAAAAGGCTTACTACAAATTTGTTTGAATTTATTTATTGATAATTTTTTCAACTCATTTGGTATATTGTTATAGAAATGTATACATTGCCCTTTCAAATATAAATTACTTTTGTGTAGCCTAGTTGTGGGCACAGCGAGTTTATTTCTATTTCTAGTATATAAGTTATGTATGACGCTATTAGCGACATACATAATTCGTAAAGACGCTATTATATGAGTGTACAACTCATAGGAATATCAATCGATTCCCGTAACAAGTTTTCATGAATATATTGACTTGGTACTGTCATTATGTTATCTCTTTGAATTTTTCATGTAGGGATTCTCTGGGGCCCATATTATAGATTGCACGAACAGCCCTCTTCTGCAGCACAAACACGGTGTTTTAACCTGCAGCGGACCCCACAGCAGTATGCCATAAGACATAATCATAATACTATGGAAGTAGCTGAAATAACTAGTGTAGAAGTATCAAAGTGTGTAAGATGACGGATTTTTTTGACTGCATACGCTGCAGAACTAAGTCTCTTCGATAGCTTGTCTTTTTGTGGGCCCCATTGAAGTTTACTATCTATTCCTAAGAATATGGTACTGTTAGCAATTTCTAACGTTTCTCCTTTGACGTTTACATCAGCCTTAACTTGTTTTACATTAGGTAGAATAAATCTTATAGGTACATTTCGTTTTGGTTTCATTAAGCAAAAGGTTATTGACACTAAATCAATGGACTACTTTTGAGATTGCATTATTCACATCGTCGTGTTTAGTCGTTTCATTTTAAAAATTAATGAAGTGCCATCAGCAAACCATACGATCTCGTGATTATCCTTTACAAGATGAGGCATGTCTGTATTATAAACTAAAAATAGAAAAGGACCGAGGATTATATTTATGTAGGTACTCTGCTTGTACTAATTTTATTTAATATTAACTCATGTTAACTTTGTATCATAGATGTATCAAAATTGAGTTTTCCAAGTGTGGAATAAATAAATACAATACAATAGGATAGAACCCTGTGGTACACCCATTGTATCTAGAGGTAGACCGTTTCTCATTAATGTCAACTCTTTGTATCCTGTCACTCAAGTAAGATGTAAGAAGATCCAAAGAGGTGTCTCTTAGTCCATAGTGATGTAGTTTCCTGATTAATGTTTCATGGTGTACACAATCGAATGCTTTTGACAAGTCGCAAAAAACACCTACAGCATCTTGCTGCGACTTCTCCCAAGCATCAAAAATATGCGATACTAACTCAACACCGGCATCATTCGTTGACCTGCCGTGAGTAAACCGGAATTGGTTACTATGTAGCAGGTCATTGTCATTGAAATGTCTAAGCAATGATGTAAAATAAGTTTTTCAAAAACTTTGCTGAATGTAGGCAGTACTGATATTGGTCTAAAGTTAGTGGGGTCAGACCTACTACCCGATTTAAACAATTAAATTATTTTGCTACATTTCATTAGATCAGGAAATACGCCACAACCAATAGACTCATTAAATATAAAAGCTAGATCTGGTGCAATGGTATCAATCAATGGTTGAATAATTCTAACGGAAATGCCCCAGAGAAGTGCAGTTTTCTTTATATTTAATAGTTTAAAGGCTTTTTTGATATCTTATTCATCGAAATGATTAAAATTATATTTATTTTTGCATTTAGGTACATTTTCAATAAGTAATGACTCAGCGATTACTTGAGAAGAGAAACACACACAAAGTTGTACAAAGTGTCTAAACACTTTGTACTAGAGATTGGAACGTCAGTAAAAAGTTTTCAAATGCTTGGGCTACTTCAACATCATTTTCGATTGAGCAATCATTAATCTTTAAATTCACTATATTTATTATTTTGCATTCCATTTGATTTTATTACATTTTCACTATTTCTAATTTTCGAGCTAATATAATTTGATTTTGTTATTTGACAAACTTTTCTAAATATTTTTGAGTAGTTTCTTACTTGTTCTTTGAACTCCTAGCTAAAATTGTATTGTTTTTCACTATACATACAGTTCATACAACTTTTGTGTACTCTTAAACAGATTAGATTGTAATTGAGTCTCGACTAGTCGCCGCACACCACGACTAGTCGCCGCCACACAAGCATACCTACCTAATGACATTAGGTCTCAAATATTACTTTAAAATATCATTTAATTTTAAGAGGGCGCTTGTCATTTTGTGAAAATTATAGGGCGCATGACGTAAGCGCAAAAATCAAGCTATTGTGTATTTAAAAGAAAACTACGCAGCTTACGAAGAAAATGGTTCAAGGAACCAAATAATTAGTAATAACCTACGAATCTAAACATACTTAAGTCATTTAAATAGACCAGGATTGTCCAGCAGCATTATTATTATTATTATACACCGCAGCGTTCCTGAAATCTCGAACAAATTATGTCCAAAACAGTACTTTCATAATTTTTCTTGTTATTTTTTTTTCTCAATCGTGTTTTACATTGAAGGGACTAAAGAAAAATGTAGAATTTTATTTAATTATTTATAGTTTGATACCATGGGGATCCCGTGAGTACTGAGTCTGGGCCTAGTTTGACAACCGAACCCGTTTAGTTCGCCTGTTGATATTGTCAAGGAGGTCGCTGTATTACCTAGGCATCGAATCTACCGGAAGCCACAAACAAATTGAACATTACCTATTTTGTAGTTACTGTTTGTTTACAAAAAACAAAATATTCATTTTGTAACCTAAGCACGGTTTATCTCGTTTTCAGCCAACCGATGACTCTAACTCGTACCTACTCGTACCTTAATCTCGAGCTGGACGTCGAGGAGCGTATCCGGAGCTTGTATGTGTATACAAACGTAAAGCTCACCTCATTGTGCACGCACAAGCACTGGATGCGCACGCGCAGTGTGGCCGGCCAGCGGCGCGGGCGGCGCGGAAGACTGCGCGCGCGCGGCGCGGCGGCGCGGCGGTCCAGCGCAGCGGCGCGCGGCGCGCTCGTCCCGGAGTTTAACTACTGTATCTAGGTACTGCCGACACGACACAGACCACGGCATAGGTGCATACAATCACTCGTTTGATTTACGTTACAACTTACGGCGGGGGTTAGTGTGGATTGTCCAGCATTATTTATTTATATAATGAATATTGGACAATTCACCTGGGTCCAGCAGTGGGCGAATATAGGCTGTGGAGTAGGAGGAGGAGGACAATTCACACTCATCATCTGGCATCATCTGGCTCAAACTAAGCAGAGTTTATGTTATGTTATGTGTGGTTACGGGAGTTCTACTAGATAACTGATATTATCATTACATTCGTAATTTGGCTCCGTACTGAAATGTCTGTAACTTTTTAATGCATAATGCAATGATATTGACATATTGATATATCATTAACATATTGACCTGAAATTTTCTGTATAAGTATATCAAAATGATAATAAATGAGAACAGGTATTTCAGGAATTTTCAAAAGAACCCTTAGAAAACGGTAAAATGAGAGTTGAAGTTATTGAGGTTTTTTTTTCTAACTCTTAAACCAGTGGCCTAATTAGCTTGAAACTTACAAAGAATACTAAAAACACAAAACTACTGAACACCTGTTAAATCGGGTTATTAAAGTTTGTGATTCGTAATAAACTTTAAAGTAAAAAATTACGTGCAGTAATTTTTTATTTTTACTAAACTAACCCTAGGGGGTGTGCAAACCACTTCCACGCGGTCGAAGCCGCGGGGCGCAGCTAGTTTACTCATAATTCCCAAAAAACAGAGATATAGCCCTTCGGTCACCTATGCACTCCAAGACTCGACAAATTTTAGAATATCGCGTGTGCCCTCAGTCCGTCATCAGGGGCAACAGTTTCAAGACTCAAAGCGATTTTTGAGGCACCAACACACCCGGGGCGTCCCTCGGAATCCTATCACCATTGTCCCTTCTATAACCGCGTTGTTCAGCCCCACATTATCTGGTCGCGTCGCGTCGCGTCGCGTCGCACACAGACTCCGGCACGCACGAGCGCCGCAGGGACGCGCAACCTTACACAATCCGCTCAATAAGTTCCGCTACAGACGTGACGTGACCAACAGCGCCCGGCTGCACTTCATTCAACTCACCTGGTCACCTGCAAGTTTTGTTCCTGAGTTATTGCGTTACCTTAACTTTGAACAGATAAAAATGATTGTTTTGCGCGTCCGTGCCCTTAATAATTTATTTGTACAATATCTGTTTCTATTTATGTAGCGAACAGCAAACATGGAGTGATTTAGATAACGTCATACTCGCGGTTGATTTCAACTATAGTGTCGACTACAGATCAAACAAGCCTTGATTTATTATAGTACGAGTTCACAGGCTTCTATGATCATTTATTGTCTAGCTATTGTAGTGTAGCTAGGCCTACCTATGCGCTCAAATCACATTATCATAAACAGCACAAAAACTGCAACTGTGACCACGAAAAAAAAAAGTTTTAGATGTTAGAGTTCTCAGTGACTCTTCTCTAGGATTGAAAACATCAAAATCCAAAGAGAAACTCGTTATCTCGCTTTTCTTTACCAAATAGATATTCCCTCGCACAGCCCCCCTCTGCAGCCAATAATAACAATTGTATATTATATGTACTGAGTAGAGCTCAACAAAAACAGAAATAGAGGATATATGAACGACCTCGTCACGCGCGATTCGACGGACGGTTGCACATTCCCAAACGAACTGCGTGACGCATCCACGCGTCTGCGCGGGCGCCCCGCGGCGTCGCGTGCGGTGCCAAGGGGAAGCGCAGGCGCAGCCCGCGCGCTGGCCGTCACGGGGCAACCTCCAAATAGTTGGCAACTCTGTGTAGTTGCCAACTATTTGGATGATGCCGCGCCTGTTTGAAGAGGATTAGAAGAAACGCACGTCATTTAAATCAAATCCCCGGCCTGGGGTCAGAGCATCAGCTCAATGTTGCACATGTTGTGTTGTTTTACATCAGCCGAGATGAACTCTTATCGTCACGTGGCAGTGACGTCACTGGACCTAGTCTCACATCACACATCATTAAATGGGTAGCTTATCGCTGTTTACTCTGAATCAGAAGCGCTCGCTCAGACCATGAACAACTCATGTGTGTGAGTGCCGGCAGCCGACGCACAGTGGTCGGAAAATCGACCTTCATACTCATAAAATATTTTTGTCAGATATTAAAACAAAATCGAAACATGTTTGGTATATCTCCCTTTATTCAATATTTAAGCATGAAGTGTGTGAGTAGCTCCAAAAAAAGCTTTCAGTAGACAACGATTAATAAAGTGGGTAGATGCATATAAATAGGACCATTGAGCTAAATTGTAATAATTTGAGCCTCAGTAGCTAAGTACTTGTGCGCGGTGACTATACTTATTGCATTTATTTGTTTTCGTGTTATGATGGAAGGTTTTGATACCTACTTGGACATTTTCATGTTTGCAAACCACAGTTGCAAACAACAGTTGTTGTTTGCAACTGCATGTGGCAAACAACAGTTGTTTCTCACAGCCCAGTGTGTCATTTGAAGTTTTTATGAATGCCGTTATTTATCCGATAGTGTAATGAAAGAATTGAAGCAATTCTGTTAAACTTATGTGTGTTCGTTGAGGAAAAAATGGATTTCTTGTAATCGGAGGAGACAAATTCGTAAAGAAGTATGAGACAAGGCTTCAAGCAGATATTAAATGGCCTGAGATCATTAGGAAAAAGATGACGCCTTCATTTCCAGTAGAGCAGGAATCATGTGCCTGTTCTGACTTGAGTGAAAATGTGATTGCATCAACATCTAATGAACCGAAAACGACCAGTGTTGGAACATCTACATCATTAGTGAGTCATAGAAAACCGTTCTCCGAACAAAGTCCATAATACGGAAAGCCTTGCTTACGCAGCTGGTCTAAGAGCAGATATTAAGAGTGTAGCAGATATAATTAAGTTGGTCACAAAGCATCCTGAAGAAGCTACAAGGATAAAGGAGTTGTTGAAGTGGGTGAAAGCTGTGCCTATATATTCAGCTGATAAAGCTTTAGGTATTTTTACCTCTTTGAAGCTTTCAAAGTGGCAGTATATTACAGTGGAAGAAGGACTGTTACCCACCTAAAGATACCATCGACATCACGGAAAGAGGGCTAAGAATTGCTAGACTACGAGTAGCTAGCTAGGCTAGATGGAAAGTTCCTATGTTGGGATCTTCGTCGGATGGCAAAGATCTAACATTGCTATGTAAGTGGGGCTGTGAGGGTGCTTCAGGGCAAAGTTTGTACAAGCAAACTATGGTGGACGAAGATGATTCCAGTATATTTATGTCTTCGTTTGTGCCTCTACGCTTAGTTTGCGGCGAAGAAAAGATATGGGAAAATCCAAAATCATCTTCCATAATGTTCTACAAACCACTCTTTTTCTAGTTTGCGAGTGAAAATAAATTGAATATTAAGGAAGAGCAGGATTTGATTGAGGCTAACATTGCAGCCTGGAGCCGCCAATTACGGGTAGCCATGCTGTTAAGCACTCAATGCTTCTGACCATGATAGATGGCAAAATCACTTCACAACTGTCAGAAACTTCAACACAGATCTGTGACATCTGTAAAGCCATCTCTTCGGAAATGAATAACTTAGAGAAGATCTCAAAGTGAGCTTTAAATGAATAAATAATTTATCTCAGCTTACTGTAAGTACTGCTATTGACTTTCTCTCCAGAAAACCTGTTGCTGCAGAAATATACCAGTACGGTTTAAAGTAAAGTAAAGTATCGTTTATTGCTTGAAATACATGTAGGTACAGGTGTTTTTATGTCTATGTGAGTCAATGTATTCCTACCTTTACGGTGTGCAATGTCTGTGTACAAATAATACCAATTTAATTAATTAAGCTTACAATAAAATAAAACTGAACTTGTAACTAATGTTGGATAAAAACTACTTAAAAATAAAGAATGTCATCATGAAGCAGAAAAAATTATGTCAGTTAAAAATTCATTTACAACATAATAACATTTATTTGAAAGAATCGTTTTATCTTTCTCTGAAACTCCATATTCGGCAGTAGTCTTATAGATTGTGGTAATTTATTGTATATGGAGGGTGCCATAGCAAAGATACTCTTGCCCATCATTGTGGTTTTCCTATTTATTTGACAGACTTTATTGTTGTCACGCCTATTGCGGAAATCCGAAATCCGAAGGTCGACCGAAGGGATTTTGATTATTCCTGACAAACAAAGCTGTCTCTAAAATACAAAGTGATGGTAGAGTCAACAGTTTATACTTAAGGAAAAATGTTTTACAAGAGTCGGTTATTTTGAGGTGAAACAGGGTTCTTAAGCAGCGCAGTAACTTCATTAAATTACGCCAAAGCCTTGAATAATCACATACCAAGAATTTGACATTTCACAAGTTTGCTACACGTAAAGCGGCACCGAAAGGTATATAAATTGTATGTCATGTTAATCGCCAAGTAAGGTGCATTAACTCACGTGAGCACCAGCCCTTCAGTTCCATTCAGTTTAAAAATAATTTACTTAGTAACGTGTTTTCACCATACAAAAAAAAAACTTTCTCTTTCTTCCATATGGAGCTACTCACACACTTCATGCTTAAATATTGAATATAGGGAGATATGCCAGAGACGTTCCGATTTTTCTTTTTCAACATCTGACAAAAAACATCTTTGAGTGTGAAGGTCGATTTTCCGACCACTGTGCGGCGCGCGCACCTCACGACGACGCAGGCACCCGGCCCCGCGCGTGCGACCAACTCCGCACGCCTTGTTTCTGAGATCAAAAGTATTATTAAAACTTGCTCAGTCAACGATCTACGCTTGAGTAACGCTTTTCTACACTAAGCATAGATCCATGAAGCTTGCTCAGGTATATTTTATGACTTTATGACTGAGCAAGCATCTTAATAAAAAATGCTGAAATTTTGCATAGATGTAGTTCTAGACCTGGAGTGACACATGGGCTACGTTATATTCCATAAACCAGTTCCCATGAACGTTTCCCTAGAAACAACGCGCGCGAAGCTGCGGACGTAAACTAGTTCATAATACGGGCCTAAGACACGTTATTCTAAGTCAACAGGATACAATTATTGTTCTACGGGACCTTTCTTAGATTATTTAAATCCCATGGAAACCGATCCGATATAAGTAAATACTTTTATCGAAGTGGAAACCTGATTAATGGGATAAAGAATAGTCTGTATGTCAATCCAGGTCGAGACCTGCCTACATCATCCCAGCCCGATCTGAAGAATTAACAGTTGACAGTAGGTACATTCCATGTCGAGACCTGCCTATATCCAGCTGCCAGCTGTGAACTAAAGTCCCTACAACCCGATAAATGTAATCCGACAAACTGATGTACAGTTTGGCAGAAACTTTTTATTGTAATGTACTTACTTTTAATTTAGAAATAAACAACTAAATAAAATAAATAATAAATGATTATTTAGGCACATTATCAATGGGTACGGTTATTGGTATATTGCTGACAAAAAACGTAACAAAGCAAACACTTCCTAGCTTCTTGCACGTCGTGTTACCTACCTACTAATGGAGTTCAATTGATTGATAATAAGTAGGTAGGAACGTAAATAACTACCGGTGCTGTTATATTCATATCAATTGTCTATTTTTTGATTCAAAAAATCGTAAAAAATTGCCTACTTAGTACCTTCTAGAATCTCTACAAAATATTTCAGTACAAACAGGTCGTTCTAAGGTCGTAACATAGTAGGTAGGTGCTTTTTAAAAACTATACTACCAATATCTCTCCTGCAGTAGTAGAGAAAAATAAAAATATTAATATGAAAACAAATATTATTACAAAATAAACAGTAAAGTGAGAAATTTATTTTAGTGGCTTTGCGATATGTGTTTCAGTGTGGTAGCGTGTATATGAGTGGGGATGTGTGTGTCTGATATATATATGTATAAGAATTGTTATTTAATATTACTCGTAAGTACATATTGTTCGAACCAATAACTGAAAAAATGTATTCTTTCTTAGCTACTTTTTATTTTATTTATTTAAGTTTCCTATATTATTTTATTATAATTTTTCATAATTCTTCTCTGTCCACTTAGTTTTTTTTAGTTTTATTTTGTACTAGCTACTGCCCGCGACTTCACACGCTTTTTTTCGAAATATAAAGTAGCCTATGTCCGTCCCTGATATACCGTCTACCTCCCTGATAAATTTCATTAAGATCCGTTCAGCCGTTTATGCGTGAAAAGGTAACAGACAGACAGTTACTTTCGAATTTATAATATTAGTATGGATTTAGGTGTCTAGTAGCCACCACACCACCACACCACCGCACCACCGCACCACACCACCACACCACCGCACCGGTCTCCACGGAAGCGGCACGGCGCGGCGGCGCGGCGGCATGATGCGCTCTGTCGTGCATAGCACACGCTGAGTGTAACCATTTTTGTCATATCTGCTATATTTTATTTTTAAATGTTGTATGTTATTTGTGTTTCATGTGACAAAATAAATATTTTCTTCTTTTTACTTTTGCTTTTTAGGTACAATTATACCTCTAAGAGTACTTAGAGGTATAATTGTACCTAAAAAGCACCACTCGGAAACGGCGAGTAAGTAAGTAAGTATACTTACTTACTCGCCGTTTCCGAGTGGGAATCAGGACTTTGGTTACATGTTCTGCCTTCCGAACATCTAGGTACCTTTTTAGATAATAACTCATTTCGGGTGGCCACCTCTTTGCGTTTAGGTTCTCCTTGCCTAGTTACACACCGTTGTCAGTGTGGTGATACCGTTGATAAGTTTGGTCACCATCCACTGGCATGTGTCTCTACTGCAGGACGTGTGCCCCGTCATAGTTCTATTAATGACATCATCCGTCGGGCTTTTACCAGCGTCAGTGTGGCAGCTACCCTCGAACCACGTGGCCTTATGCGAGATGATGGTAAAAAACCTGACGGTATGACTCTGATTCCCTGGAAGATGGGTCGGCCTTTAGTTTGGGATGCCACGTGTGTAGATACCCTAGCGCCTTCACATCTTGCAGGGACATCGGTAAGGGCCGGCTCCGCAGCAACATCAGCGGAGTCCCTCAAACGGCGAAAATACGCTAATCTTGACCGAGGTTACCTATTTGAGCCGTTTGGGGTTGAAACCCTTGGTCCTTGGGGACCTGGAGCACACGCCATTTATAAAGATCTTACCAAACTTCTTGTGGAGTCGACAGGTGATCGGAATGCTGGCTTCTATTTCGGTCAACGAATTAGCATTGCCATTCAACGTGACAATGCTGCCAGCATTCTGGGCACTCTGCCTTCTGGTGACGGCTTAGATTTTTAAGAAATAGATATTAAGTGTATATACTAGTTGTAATTGTTTTATTCTGTTATTGTAATCTTAACGATCTATTAAAATTCGAGTCAGAATTGAAAACATTTCTGGTAGAGTTTAACCTAACTCTTCTACTCTTCTTCGCTTATACTCTTCTCTTCTTAATCTATCAAGTAAAGATTTGTATCTATGTAGTTATGTATGTAGGTACGTATCTATGTAGGTACTGGTGGCGTCAAGCTGATACAAATAGACAAGCGCACGTTATCGGAGCTACCCGAAATATTCGAGATAGCAAATTTTACTGAAGGAAAATATAATTTTTTTTTTAAATAAGTAAAACTGATTTCACAAAATTTTGATAAACTACTAGCCTTATCCGGTATTTGAACCCACTAAAAACTAAAAAATAACACTGTATTTTTATGTCACCGGTCGGTAGAGCCTGTCACCGATCGGTAGAGTCTGTCATAAGAATCAAATCTGTCAAATAAACATTGCATATTAAATTAAAGTAACACCGAGATCCGGCAAAATCTGTCGCGAGACGGAGCAGTGAGCACATTAGACGGCTTGTGTTAGGTAGCCTCGGTACTCCAATCTGCTGCAGCCATGGCAGCGCATCGGGCAGCCCTAGCCGCCGCGGTGGGTTCGTAGAAGAAAGCGAAAGCGTCCCCACCACAAGCGGTAGAGCGGAGACACCCTGAGGGGGTTAGTGGTGAAGTCCTACATACTATGCGTACGCATTTCCTTCAGGATAATTAAAAAGGAACCTCTAGATTGTTTGAAATAGTCTGTAGTTAGCCCAACTATATCAATTGTAAATTCTAGTTCTAATTTGTTTACTTTCTGTAATTCTAATTTAATTGTTAAAAAAAAAGTAATAGACTCTCTCATAAAAAAACTATGTAAAAAAGGGGACTCACTCGATAATAGATAGGTAAGTGACGACAGGCAGCTTCTGAAGTCCCGCCGCGTCGCGCCGCGCCGCGCCGCCGCCGCGTCGAGTCTAGTCTTGTGCAAATAAAAAGACGTCCACCCGGTCCAGACGACAGTTGAACTAACACTGACTGATCAGCACACCACTTGTTTATGTATTTATTACTTTGTTATCATTTATTAAGGCACAAGTACCTACACACGCAGAACAAAAAAAAACAAACAATAATGCGCACGCGCGGAAGTCAATAAACACTGCTTAGGTACAATGTTATTTTGATTTGCAGAGATACTCGTCAGAACCGATAAGTGTTCGAATAGAGCCGACCGACGACGTCTGCTGGCGCCTGTAGTGATGCGCCGCGCGTCACGGAACGGACTTGTCGATGTTGTCATGACAACGTGTGCTGCGACATGTGGTAGTACAAACATTACTCTTTGATTGTCACCAACACGCATTGCCAGCTTTCGTTTAATCGATCCACAATGTACACACAATGTGTCACCCTTCTATTAGAAGAACACTAGACGTAAGACCACATTGCTATGTTAAGATAACTACGTTGATTGTGAAATTTCTGGGAGACTTTATAAATATGAAATATTTGCATTCAGCGAATCAGATTCTGGACTGAGAAAGCAACGATCTCTGCTGGCTGACATTGGTTCTAAAAGCCAATGCTTAGTTCCATCCTTGACTGATGAGAAACTAAGATGGGGTAAAGAACCACAAAAGGGATTGGTACTTACGGGTCCATCCTGCGTGTCAACGGGTTCGTAGTCGCCCCTCCCGTCGGGCGCCCCGGCCGCGCGGGTGCGGCCGCCGGCGGGCGCTGGCTCCCGCAGCGTCGCTCTGCCCCGCATGGCTACCTCCAGAGGACTAACAAACGTTATTTTCACAAAATGCCAGCGCACATCGATGTGGCAACAATGTCCTCGCATACCACTTGCTTTGAACCGATAAGGAAAATTTATATAAATTTAAATAAACTTGTTTAAAACTCGCTAAGTGGGTGTAAGATTGCAATTGCTACAGGTTCCAATGTGTTATTGCAATCGGTTTTTATTTAAAGCATTCTATGGCTACTGTTAGCATTCTATGGCTACTGTTAGCACTGTTGGTGATAACATTTTAAGTGAAGACCTTATTTATTTATTAAAGAAGTTTACAGTGTAACAACCAAAGCACTCATCTTATGCTATTGACTTTAAATCTAGGTTATCTTAAATAATTATATCAAAGGACTTGTAACTATCCCACTAAGATTATCGTGGAATATGTCGACATGTTGGAAGTCGTGCACGAACTCGTTCAGAAGTTGGAATGTCCGAACCGTTGTTGGTGCGTTGTTTCCGTGCTTGGTCCGGAGGGCGATGCCACAGAACAAGCGATGCCGCCGCCGCCGCATACTCACACTACACTACACTACACTACCTGTACCTACCGTAGAGTAGTAGAGACGAGTACGAGTACTTGTAATGTACCTACTACATAACTTTTTTTACACAATTCTTTAACACGTTAAGGTCTACATTCTTCTAAGGTACCTTTAGCAAACACGATATTATTTTTAATATAAGAGTAACAATCAAGTGTTTGTTTTTGGAGTTAAAAGGTTTATTTTATGAATCAAGAACCCCAGGCTGATATTTCGCCTGTTTGTGTTACGCTTGATCCTCCGCTATAGCTATTTGCATAAGTTATGAACGTGATGCCAGCCGAGCACATGTTGTAGAGCTTGATCTATCGATAACAAATACATAGATTAAACGTATTTATACCCAACAATAAATTTGCATTTTGAAGAAATTAGAAGCCAATGGAACGTTTTGGCCGCCGCCGCGCCGCGCCGCCGGTCAATTTGTAAATTGTAAGAATAGGCAAATTGCCAACATTTTAGTTGTTGACGAATTCCTAATTGTTATGTATTTACCTAAGAAGGTACATTTACAAGTACTCATTTATTTATTTAAAAAAGATCATCGATATCGATAGTCTTCCATCCATCGACACGGCCCGCCATGCCTCTCACCGCGTCCGTTGCGCAATGCGCTTTCGCCTGCGCGTCGCGTCGCGTCGCTTGCGCAGCCACCGCCAGAGTTTAGGGTCAAGCACTTGAGTAAGAGTAAGCACTAACTCATTAGCCTAATTAAGCGGGAAGTTAAGGTCAGGCAGGATCTAATGTGCACAGGGTAGCAGGGGGTTTAGGTACTAATGCAGGATGGGCACGTGCTCGTGCTCGATGCACAGGGTAGTAGTTTAGGTACTAATGCAGGATGGGCACGTGCTCGTGCTCGATGGCGTAGACAAACCAAACATAGGCTTTATGGTAGGTACTGCTGAGATAAGTTACGTTTTTGAATGAATAATTTTAGGTGCAATTATCTTTATTTTAAAACATAATCCTTAAATTAAATACATATTGAATATATTGAATTATACAATATAAAAATTAGTCATTAAATAGCCCGCCCCTGGCCATTCCCGGTGCAAAGGTGCCCATAATGCTTGCAGCATTACCTCCCTGAATAGCGATAGCAATCCTTTGCACCAAGAACGACCCCGAGCGGGAGTCTCCTGTCACTTCGTAAACCGGACCGCCCCTGCGCCTCCTTTCACCGTCACTGGAGCACTAGACCATACACAGAATAGTAAGATATTACCGGCGTGCGAAGCGATACTTGTGGTTTATGTGCGCCCCTCGCTGCCTGGCGCCCTGGGCCATGGCCCACCCACGTGGCCTATAGCATAGGTACGTACCTACATCACATAGTAAGTAGGTATACAGAAAGCTGCTCGTATATTTTATTGCTGGTCAAGCTAGAGCCTGGGCTATAGGTACTGCAGGTACCTACCCACCTATTCGTGAGAGTATCTATCACTCGTACTATTTTAGCCGCTCATGGGTTCATTTACTTCTGTTATTTATTTACTTATTCAAAATGTAGCCAAGGAGCGGTGAAAATAGTACCTAGGTATATAAGTGATACACTCACGAATATCTGACTGAATCAACCAGCTAAGCAAACATTTTTTTTTAATCAAATATAATCACATCAAATCATCATTTATTTGCTGAATACATTATTAAAGGTAGGTACATGTCAGATCTTATGACTAGAGAGCGATGTCAAATGTATTCAACCCGCAAGCAGGTGTGCAAATATTAAATATTGGCGATTCAAATAGTTAAAATATTCAATAATAAAATAATCAAGGATGATACAATAGAGAATACATAATTAACAATCATAGTCAAAGCATAATAAATGACTCTACTTAAAATTAATATATTCATTTACTCTATAGAAACATTTTGTCAAGCAGCCACTGATTTAATTTTTGTTTCAATAAATTACCATTGAGGTCGTTAATGGGTTCTGGTGACTAATTAAAGATGACGATGCACATATTGAATACATTTTTCTCATAGATGCGCTTGTGGCATTGTGGCTTGTACAGAAGATTCAAAGTCAAAGTCTAAAGCTCTTTATTTCCATAAATACAATAAATGTACACTTAGAAAAGGTCAAATTCTTAATAATTAAACACTGACACGGAATTAAAGTGATATTTTTAATTTCAGTCGCTTCGGTATGTAGACTAAAGTAAAGAAGCGACGAAGAAACGAAGACGAAGGTTATTCCTAAGAAAATGGTACTGTTAACAATTTCTAACGTTTCTCCTTTGACGGTTACATCAGCCTTAACTTGTTTTACATTAGGTAGAATAAATCTAACACATTTCGTTTTGGTTTCATTAAGCAAAAGGTTATTGACACTAAACCAATGGACTACTTTTGAGGTTGCTTTATTCACATCGTCGAAATTAGTGTTTTGTCGTTTAATTTTAAAAATTATGAAGTATCATCAGCAAACAATATGATTTCGTGATTATCCTTTACAAGATGAGGAAGGTCGTTAATATAAACTAAAAATAGGAAATACCGAGGATAGAACCCTGTGGTAAACCATAGTAACTACAGACCCCGAAGACCGTTTCCCATTAATGACTCTCTCGAACTCTTTGCATCCTGTCACTCAAGTAAGATGGCTTTTTTAATGTCAGTTTCATCGACATGGTTGAATTTAAGTTTATTTTCGCATTTAGGTACATTTTTTTAAGTAATGACTCAGCGATTACTTGAGAAGAGTTTAGACACTTTGTAGTAGAGATTGGAACGTCAGTAAAAAAGTTTTCAAATGCTTGGGCTACTTCAACATCATTTTTGATAGAGCAATGATTAATCTTTAAATTGTAATCATTATCGTAGGTACTGACCTTTCCAGTCTCACTATTTATTATTTTCCACGTTGATTTTATTACATTTTCACTATTTCTAATTTTCGAGCTAATATAATTTGATTTTGCTATTTGACAAACTTTTCTAAACATTTTTGAGTAGTTTTTTACTTTACCTTTGAACTACTGGCTAAAATTGTATTGTTTTTCACTATACAGTTCATACAACGTTTGTCTACTCTTATGTATACCTACTGTTGCCCACTCACTAAAGTTAAGTTTTTCTGAGACCATGATCGATTTGGATGTGAATATTGAATTGAACGCATTGGTGAATTTTATTAAAAAAACTACAATACGACTCATTTGGGTTGTTATGTGAGTAATAAGGTGATGGTTTAGAATCCCAATCCAATTTCAACCGTTCAAATCGACTTGTGGTCACAGGTATGTATTTTATTTTTTTGGTACAATTATTATTTTTTACTTGGATTTCTAATTTAATTAATTGACCTAAGTGGTCCGATTTTAAATTGCTTATTATTTTTTTACTAACATATTTTCCAGTTTGGCAAATAAATATATTATCTATACATTTTGCTGAGGTTTCAGTTATTCTAGTTGGTTCCATAAATATTGGCCTTAGATTATAAGAGTTAAATAAATTAGTTAATCTACTACTGAGGGAGTAAACTTCTAAAAAATCAATATTAAAATCTCCACATACCATGAGATTTTTATTAGATTTTGATATTTTAAATAAGATATCATCCATAATTTTTTCAAATATTTCAAAAGAAGCTGATGGTATACTTTGCTCCAGCTCAACACATGCTACTTCGAAGTGGCTTTCAACGGATAAGCATATTATGTCCTTACGTTCTTTAAACTTTATGAGTTTATTTAGTAATATTAAAGAGCCTCCACGAATAGCATGTGATCTGCAAAAAGAAGTACCAACCTGGTGGTTACTGAAGTTAAACATGAGCTCATAGCTTTTCAGCCAGTGTTCTGTTAAGCAGATGATGTCAATATCAAATGAGTTCATGTACAATTCCAATTCTAACAATTTACTTCTCAATCCTTGAATATTTTGGTGCACCAAGTTAGTAGACTTTGCATTCATTTTACAATTTTGTTTTCTTTGTTTTTTTCCTGTGATTAATACTATTTGATTGTTTATTGCTAGAGACTTCCTCTATTGTCGTTATTTCTAATTTAAATGACTTGGAATAACTTCCAAGGTCTGGTTTTTTAAATCATTACAATGCTCAAAAGAAGCATTTTTTGTAGCCAAGTTTTTGGCTGTAGTTTTAAAATAATAGGATAGCGAAGTTGCTATCTGTCTTTTATAATAATTGGATAGGTAGTAACTACCTTGAGTCATATAGTATTTTTTACTAACAATACTGTTAGTATCAATCACATGTACATTGTTGTTGCATGAAATAGTATGCAATGTTATATTAAGCTTATATCTAAGGTTGTTCTCTGATTCTGGTCCAATTAACAATATCAAAAAGTGCAGTATTTTAATGTCGTTTGGGCATGTTGTCTGTCCGTTTTAATTCAAATGGTGGTATTATCTGCAAAAAGTATACGTACATTTATGTGTCACAAATTCTGGAAGATCATTGATATATTATATTAAAAATAGAATCGGTCCTAAAGTGCTACCTTGCGGGACGCCTCGATTTTTTTCAGATATTGCGTGAACTAAATGTTTTTTAAAGTGTAACATCATAAAATGTTTTTGTTTATTGCTTCATATTTATGCTTTAGATAGGTATTTAGGTATAAGTATATATAATATATATATATATTTATTAACTATTATTAGCACGCCAACCCCCTGTAAAAACAATATGGTTTTGGTCGGCAGGTAGAAAATGCCTCGGCATTAAGCCCACCCTTTGTACCTTAAAGTGCAATAAAGTGTTAAAATAAATAAATAAATAACATTTTTAGTGTCGGTGTTGCCCTTAAACTTGGAATTTGTTATTACCTTAGTTATTTCTGTGTATTGTTCCCATCCACGCAAGTAGCTCGTCTGCAGCCCGTCCAGAGCTTTACCACGAATTCCGTTATGATCCAATTTGTTTAACAGGTCGAAATGAACAAATTCAAATGCCTTGCTTAAGTCCATAAATATCGTCAAAGTGGGGCCTCTACCACCGTTTAAGTTTTGTGTAATAAACCTCACTCAGTTAAAGCAAGCAAGGGATTTTGTTTTATTTTTTATATCTTAGGGATAACTAACAGTAACACTTAAATATTAACTATATGAAATCTTAAATAAACTTAATTCTAAATGAGTGACCAGCCCCGTTATCCACAAGTTACTGCAATAGAAAGGGTTGGTGTTAGTGAACTTAAACTAACATGACACTTTATTTTATTTGGCAGTTACATTTTTTATTTGTTTCATATGAATAGTTTATTATTCAAAAATAAAATCGGATGACAAAATGAGGTTGATGGCTTTCTTATACAAAGCAGGTGAAGTAGCAAATGGATCAGCTTCAGAGAAGTACTTATTATACGCTTTTGTCATTCTATACAGAGGAGCGCGCATGCCTGCGTTCGCTTTACATGGAGTGGGAGCGAATAAAGCACGTTTACGGGTCTCTCTGATTGCACGTGAACAATATGGTACCTACATGGACTTACATAAAATTGGTTAACTAACCTATTTCAGTCGAACTTGTTATTACAAATATTATACAACATGAGTTGATCGTAGGAGCAGTCTTCTCTGTTTCAGTGTCGGAAGCGAGTATTTATAAAGTACGTGATCGTAGGAGCACTTCGGACAGATGCAACAGAAGGAACGCAACAATTTACTAGAACTCTTTCTATTTGATTGTTATAATTTTTATAAAAAGGGTTCCAGACAGACGTGGCGTATTCTAACTGAGATCTGACGTGGCGTATTCTAACTGAGATC
The DNA here is from genome assembly GCA_963662085.1 of Eupithecia inturbata. Classification (NCBI taxonomy): domain Eukaryota; kingdom Metazoa; phylum Arthropoda; class Insecta; order Lepidoptera; family Geometridae; genus Eupithecia; species Eupithecia inturbata. The sequence goes on from OY759201.1 coordinate 148,212, forward strand.
TCACGTGGCGTATTCCAACTGAGATCTGACGTGGCGTATTCTAACTGAGATCTCACGAAAGACGTATAGAGGAGAAGGTAAGATTCTGGCTTTTTGAAAGGGACGCATGTTCGCATAACAAAGCCAAGCTTTATTAACTATATTATCAATATGAGCATCAAAATTAAGTTTTGAATCAATTGGCATGCCTAAGTCCTTAATCAAAGGTACCTTTTCCAACGGAGACCCCCATAGGACCCACTTAGAGAGTAGGTAAAGACTATAGGTAGTGTTTACTTTTTTTGTAAAAGAGATGGATTTGCATTTAGGTAGGCTGAGGTGTGATTTATTTGCTAAGCAGTATGCGGTGAGGCGGTCAAGGTCTTCCTGTATCCCGATACATTCCATTCCTGAACTGAGGTGATTTTGCGATATATTTATAAAAATTGGGTATGCTCAAAACAACGGTCAATGTCGTTAATGGATGTAGAACTTCCTTTACGAAAACCATATTGATCATTATTTATTTTATTTATTTATTTATTTATTTAAGCATGACTTACAGAATTACAATACATTCCAAAACGTCAAACACTATTACAACATCTAAGGTAGAATATTAACACATAACACAAAAACATAAGTTAAAATTCAGAATTAAATAATCAGTAACTAGTATCTGTAATACATGGGTATACTTTGTCATAGACAGATCACAAAAGCAGGTCAATTGTAAAGTCTAAAATATGGACATGTCAAAGAATTAAATTAACAATTATATCTACTCTAATACGTAGTCAATAATAACAAAAACAGGTCAAAACGTACAATTAAAAAATAAGAGCATCAACTGGTGTAATTTGGCGATGCTGTCAAAGAATAAGTCGGAGTAGTCGGAGTAGGATTATGGAGAGTCTTATGCTTGTCCAAGAAACTGTTTAGTCTATTCAACATGGCTTTCTCCAATTTTATTGACATTATTGGGACTAATGTTACAGGTCTGTAATTATTGGGATCCGATCTGTCACCTTTGTTGAAAAGGAGCTTAACAATTGACTTTTTTAACTGTTTTGGAAAAACACCCTCCAGAAAAGATAAGTTAATAATGTGCCAAAGTGGGAAACATATCCACTTTACACAGGCCTTCAGACTACTGGATGTGATGTCATCCCAGCCACTGGTCTTACTATTACTGAAGGACATAATTATTTTAAAAGCTTCCGGGTCAGATGGAAATTAAATGATTGAATTTAATTGTTTATTATTGTTACTCCCTGTATCACTAATATTAGATGAAGAATTGTATTTAAGAATAACTTTATAGATTTTGAATTTAAATTTTTTTCTCTGTCTATCATTTTTATTGTAAATGTATGTCATATAGTGTAAATTCTTAGTTTTCAATGATTTTTTAGTACCCGGTGTAATCCAATTTCCGTTACTAGGTTTATTTGAGACTTCAACTTTTATTTAAAAACTAGTTGCTGCCCGCGGCTTGGCACGCGATCTCGAGATAAAAAGTAGCCTGATTGTTATTCCAGCCAAGTCTACAACTAACTACAATGCAAATTTTTTGCCGAATTCGTTCTGTAGTTTCGGGTGAAGAGGTCGCAAATATCAAAACTTTCGCATTTATAATATTAGTGTGATAGGCACGTCCAATTATTTTAACCTCGTTGCCTTAGAGGAAGCATTCTTGTACTATACAACACCTCTATGCTTGTTGCCAAGTGGGTGTTCGTATTTGTATGTAGGTGCGTGCGTGCTATCAAGCGCCTTTTATTCCAGGGGAGCAAAAATCACATCCGCGTCTTCGGCCCGCGCACGAGCACTTCCAAATTATCTTTATGTCGCAGGGTTAAGGTTGAACCAGTGATTTAACCAATACCCTGAGGATTTGGTAGCAACCGTGGACATGCTAAAATTACCCTTTTATTTAGCATTTCACTGAAAAACCAGTAAAGGCTTGCACTGTTTCGGCCTTTTTTCCCAGCCCTTCACCGCGCCCCTCCAGCTCCCTACTGGAGCCCTCCGGCGCCCACAGGTACTATGAACGTATAGTATGTAACTATGAACTTTTTACACATGGTAGTTACTTAGTATAAGTAACGGCGAGTGGAGCAAGCCACGAATTTTTTTGAGATTTTTGGGGAAAAGTCAGCAAGCTATTCTTGCTGACTTTTCCCCAAAAAGACTAGCCCTATGAGGCTAGACCTATGACAAAACAAAAGATAACGAGCGAAGCGAGCCTTAAAAATTTGAAAGGCTTTGCGGTGGTAGATAAATAGCTATGAATACAAATAACGGCGATGAAAGCGAGTAATTTTGGAGTTCGTTGAGGTCGGTTTAGGAACAAAGAAAATTAAACTAAGACGACGACGGCGAGTGGAGACAGCCGTTTTAGCAATTTTTTTCGTCAATTAATAAAAAAGTTAGGTATACAAAAAATATCGAAAAAGATATAGCCAAAATGTTTGTAACTTTTTCAGGTCACAAACTAGTTAACAAGAGTATCAAAAAATAAATATCAGCTACCGGAGCGAGAGCCCTAAACACTTTGAAGAGTATGCGGCGGCTGAGAAAATTGTTAAGAAACTAATCGGCGAGTGGAGTGAGCCAGTATTATTTGAAACTGGTGAGGCATGCTTAGCAAGACAAGGAAGCTAAGATAATGTGCTAGGAACAAACAGACATACACTATACATACAGAATCAACGGCGAGCGAAACCAGCTACAACTTGTTCTATGATATAGATGTACGTGTGAGTTGTCATAGTCATCCCAAGATGACACCCCTCGGAGCTTGGTATCCTGGGCGGACCGGCCCCCCTTTACGCCGCTAGTGGGCCAGCCTAGGGCTAGTCTAGGGCTAGGGATAAACACTGGGATAAACGGGTTCTTTAGTGGAGACAGCGACGGCAAACGTAGTGTAGGACGCCCTCCAGGCAGGTAGGATGACGATCTGCGAAAGACTGCAGGCAGATATTGGATGCGGCAAGGTTAAGACAGGGCGCTATGGCTTTCATTATGGGAGGCCTATGTCCAGCAGTGGACTAATATAAGCTGATGATGATGGTAACGACACGAAACGATATCCCACTCTCTGATAATAAGGCTAGGTCCATCAATCTGCGTCGTAGCACAGGCTACAGCTACGACCTACGTCGTAGCACTGTCTGCAGCTACGATCTACGACGTAGCAGGTACACAAAGCGCTACGCTGCGTGACGGGTTGTGGCTCGCAATATAGGAACTATTTAAAATTAGCTAGGTACTGAGTGTCCGCTATGGCGGTATACCTATCTATTTATACAACATGTCCGGAAACTCTCAAACTCACTCAAAGTCAAAGATGACAACCTGCGGGAGATATGGTTTTGGAGATATTGTACTCAGGGTTATCGAGTTGAACGTGTTGCTGGTGTGCCAGGATTGTCTTTTCAAGGACAGATTGGGTAGCTTGTTTATGACGTGTCTAATAACCAAAGCTTGTGTTGTAAAATCATAGTCCTTGTAAATCGATTGCCATACAAGTGTGATGCCATGATTACCTTGCCTTGGTTGGACCCATTTCCGATGCCAAAGATAGATGCGTGGTACCGCTGTCGGGGCAAGCCTAACATCTGTGCTGCGTTTTCGGATATTAAGGAAATCTGGGAACCTTGCTCCAAGAGTGTTGTTAAGGTGACGTATTCACCGTCCGCGGCCTGGATCTTGAGAGATACGGTCGTAAGTAAAATCTCCTCATCATCTGTAGCGACGTGATTAACGCTGTGTTGTACCTCTATGTTAGGTTGTAGTGGTGGCGTTTTATATTTCGCAATACGAGCCGTAGGTACGGACGATGAACCAACCTCGATTGTTCGATAAATTGTCAGTAAGGACGATATTTGCGTATGCGTCATGTAAAATCGCATGATGGTGCATATCAAACGTCGATGATACTTAATAGCTAGTAGACCGTATTCCAGTTCAAATTTGTAAACCGTGTCTTCCGAACGTCGACAGGAGGCGGCCACGGTGCGGTTAAAAACTTAAGCTGAAGGACCAAAAACTGTTCAGTTAGTATACTTAAATAATATGTGTATAATGGTAATGGTATAGTTAAATAATTAATAGTTAGAGGGAAGGATAAAGTACGAATCAAACCCCCGAGTGCTACTTTGACACTGATTTAATATATACTAGTAATTGTACAATAATACGTAGGTAAGGAAATTGGTGCAAGAACATGTGTTCCAGTCGGTATATCTGCTTAGCTATACATGACCTAGTTCATTGACTCTACCTATCGTGCGGTACTCCGTACAGGACCTAATGATACCTATTTAGTGACTTGTATTGTTAAATAATATATCATTAAAATGTTTAATAGCTTCTATCGATATCAATCGATACAATCACCATCCGACTTCTTCAATTAGTGATGTAGTCACATCACTATTTGCGTATGCGTCATGTAAAATCGCATGATGGTGCTTATCAAACGTCGATGATACTTCACAGAATAGCTAGAATTATACGGATTTTGCAATCCCTAATAGTGAGTCAGTGGGGTGGTTTACTCAAGTCAATGGGGTGAAAATTCCCATCCACCCCATTGACTTGAGTGATGGGGTTTTTTTTTCAACCACCCCAATGATGGGGACTAGGGGAAGTTAATGGGGAGGTTGGGAATATATCAAAAAAATACTCATACTCCTACCCATACATTTATTCGCCAGAAGTACAAGCACAAGACACACTTGGTTACGTGCGTCAGTTTAAATTTCACTTATAACTATGAATGTATTGAGACAAAATAAATAATCAAAGGAACACAGAGAGTTATTTTATGGATTTTAGTAGGTTCGATTACCGGATAACGCAAGTAATTTTTCAAACAGTCTGAAAGCAGCTTTACTTATTTAAAAAAATAAAGGAATGATTATTTTTAGTATAACTTCCTGTCTTTAATATTTCTGGTGCTTGCTCTCCATGTCCCATTCCCATGGCTGTGGGACACCCTGTATGGATGACACTGAAGAATGAACTATGAAGTCATAGAATCTCTGCAAAATGAGAGCTAATGTTAGGCGGTTCTTATTTGTTTAAATATATACATATGCACTAGGTATATATGTAGGTAGATAAAAATAAAAACTATTTGGAAATGTAGGTCCAGTATCTTTTCTTGAGACCCCACAATGTAGGTCCAGTATCTTTTCTTGAGACCCCACAATGTAGGTCCAGTATCTTTTCTGCAGACCCCACTTGATTTCATTAATTGAGTTAACACCCCGCGGCAAATGCTATTACTTACTCAAAAACCACAGGGGGCACAAATGCAACTGCTCGGCCTTGGAAGTGCACAAAAATTTAAGCTATATAGGTACCTTTCAAGATACATATATATAGATAAATTTGGCTAAGGCTAATAGGTCATGCCGCTGCGCTGCAGTAACGTTTTCAGACGTTACTGCAGCGGCATCTTAGTTTCGCGAATTACTCCGAATAGTGCCTTGATAGGCACTCATTTTATTTTTGGTACACATTTACCTACAGGACGTAGAGCTCAAATTTTTCTATTATTTTCATCTAGATCCGAGTTGGCTGGGGTAACGCGATCGAGCACGTACCCATTATAGAGGAAATCTCATTTATTTTGTATACCTAGACAACAATTTCGCCAAATCACTGCGGAGAACGCTGCTTTTTATTGATATCGATAGTCAATGTTATAAACTACATATGTATGAGCGTCGCGAAAATTATTTATTTACGTCAACAATACCTACTGAAATTATGATATTTAAAAAGCAAACAATTCAAGTAGGTTCGGGTATAACCACAAGTGTGCCATTGTTATATTAGATAGAAAGAGCTAATTTTATAGGAAGTTACCATTAATAAGAATCGCGAGAGTAGGTACTTAAGGCAGCTTTATTATCGCTATGAGCAATCTCTTTCAGGCAACCTTGGGTTGGGACAGGATATTTAATTAAAAAACAGTGTAAAGGCCAAAAGGCATTTAATACTATGTATCTATTGTAAAAAATAACCTTTATCTATTCAGCTTCGCTGCATTACTAGTTTTTGAAATTAATCAATTTAGTGTAAATTCTTCTTACTGCTTGTTTCTCATTATATAATAACCTTTTGCTAAGGAATGTTAGTTTTGTATCTATATATTTTTTCATAACACTTTGTGCCAAATCAATTATATGGTTTGTGTCTTCTGCGTAAAATTGGTGGGACTGATATTCTGGAAATATTTTCTCCTACAAAACTACTGTCTTGTAATACCAAAAAGTCGCTAGTATGTTTCCGTACGTTTACACAATCGATGAAATATTTTTTTACGAATAGCTCAGAGCGACGGCAAATTTTTTTTTACACAAAACGAAGGATGTTTTAGGCCACCATTAACTCTGTAAAAAATTAGGTTTTTCTTATTTTCCGACAAGGATGGTATCCTTGCTTGTATGCTAGTGCTACATTTTACAACAAGTACCTAAGTAAGTAGTTATCATTTATTGAGGTTATCATTTAATCCACCGCACCTTGTGAACTTATTGCAAAGAAAAGTTCAATGTGATCTTGTGAAATTTTATGCACCGAAGTATTTTATAGGACAATTTTCGTCACAAATTAATTCTTAGAACATAGGTACCTACTTTTAGTGATTTCAATTTCACACAGAAACCAAGAAATCCAGTAAAGCGCGGTGAATCTATTAGGTAATTTAACTTGATGAATCTTGTTTCGTATTTTTATTTTTGCGGTGACAGTCAGCAAGAACTTTTTGCACTCCTCTAATCTTTCGAACATTTCGGTACCTACCTATTAGTTATCCATGTTCAGCATAGTTATCCGTTCAAAGTTCGTTTATATCCGTATCTATAAACTATGGAATCTAAAATGTCGAATAAATCGTTTATGATTTGAATCATATTGGATGTTGCACTCCCTGTTCCTGTTAATTTTAACTCATCTTTACAGAAATGTAATGCTGTAGCTACGCTGCGGCTAAACATTTGACTAGCTAGTTTTACTTTCATGTGTTCAGCGCGTAGCTTATTGGCTTAATGAAAGTTCTCTTTCTCTTGGATCTCTTGTAAAAAATTAACATATTCCCATCTTATGGCGTTGCCTTTCTCATCTTGATATTTGTCAAAAGTATTTCTAAACAATTTGAGCATATGCACTGGATCTAAATAGGTGAAAACATTATAACCCGTCACAGGATGTTTAAAGTCTGTTTTGAGTTTGTCGGCAGCCTAATTGCTTGGCCATTGCCAAGTTTGCTGGACAGCCCTCAAAAGTCAATGCTTTGATGGTATAATTTTGTTCTAATGACACAGCACAAGTGTAGGTATTGTTTGTAAGGTTTGCTTTTTGTGCTCCACTAGTTTTATAGATTAGAAAGTAACCAATAGGCACTTTAAAACTGCCATTGATTGGAACTACTAAAAACACTAAAGCCTCTGTACATTCACTATTGCAGTCTGTTTCCAGTTGATTACCGAAATCTACGTAGCCGAATGAACGTTGACTAGATGGTTCATACTCTACTTGCTCTTTATCTTTATTTCATCAAACACAAGGGTGTTTATCAACTCTTATTTATATGCTTTTGCTTTGGCTTTTATTGCACTGACTCCTCCAATGCTCCTTTGTAAAACCTGGCCTACCATCTACCGTCTGATAGGTACCATTTTGTCAGAGTTCGCAATGAAGGTAAACAAGTAGGTACTTACCTACTAAATGTATTTCTGACATAGGTATTTGTAAGCTTTCGTTGTATACAAATATAACGTAAGCGCGAAGCTTCTCAATTCAGGCGAATATTGTGTTTTAACCATTTTACCAGTTGGATTTTTCTGATATTCCCGTTGTAGGTACAATTTTTTTATTGAGGACACCCGTTTTATATAAGTACGTGCTCGATGGGTAACGCACACCCTTTGGACTCCCATTATCATTATCTTTATCAAAAATCCCTCGACGGATTCGGCCTAACTAGTTACCAGCACATTTCACAAGTCCAATCTACTCGTATTAGGTATAGATTGGAGTTGTGAAATGTGGTATACCTATACTCAATACGTATAAAACTTGAAGCACATCAGATCAACGATTCTAAAGTTATGCTCGAAGTGATTATAGCACCATACAGCCAAATCGCCCAAGCTGCCCTGAGGTCTTCTCGTCGTTCGCTTCGCTCACTACAATCCTTAATCTGTTTTGCTTGGGGCTAGATAATGCTGTGTGAAATATCTAGCATTATTTACCTATTAATAAATAAAATATAAATAATTGTGGCCTACATATTTATCAAAGATTTAAAAATGGCAATAAATTTGAGCAACGGCTTTATTTTTATTTGCGTTTTGAGTATTCAGGGGTGAGTTCTCCTCTCAACCGTGCTAGGTAGGTAATAAGTATATCATAATAACAAAGGGGGTGAAATATTCCTACCCTCAGTAAGCAAAGCACCTACTTAGTATGTACGTTGTTAATGACATTTACGGTTTTACTTCAAAAAAGTGAGACATCTGTTGTTTTAGAATTAGCTAAAATGACTGACTGTCAGTTGGCGATTTGCAAACACGTTGATTCTACTTTAGCTATTACTAGGATCTGTTTATAGAATACCATAATATTTAGGTCAACCTATCTTAGAAAATTTAGAAATCGTAAAATTGAAGTTAGGAATCCTAAAACAACAGAATCGACACCACTGTTTAGCTAGACGCTTGTTAGACCAGAGTTTACGTTGGTTCTTGTAGTACCGCTGTTATAGTTTAGATCCAAACTGTTTGTAGTAGCGGTACTACAAACAGTTTGGATCTGCGGAAACAAGCGGTTGTTTCCGCGCCTACAACTCGAACACAACTTCAGGGTGTCGTTTGAACCTATCTTCACGTCGTGGTTAAAAACATCGTATGCAAAATGGCTGAAGAAAATGTATAAAGATACTTCTGTAATCCTGTGAAATATTATACCTACTATTAGAAAAAAAGTCAAGTTTTATTGCTAAATCAAAAATCATTCAGTTGAACTCGAAGATTCAACATTTGGCGACCGTGACAGGACACTAACCATCGAAAGCAGAAAAATACCTAACCATCTAAAGAAACGTTGGAACTGCGTCGCACTTGGAGCTTGCTTGGATGCTGATTTTATGGTCTATTTGGACACCAAAAGTTCATGCCTGCACGTCAAACACCCATGAAAGTTAAGTAAAGTGCCCTTCCTTCATACTTGGTTCCTAAATTCCTTTGTATACTCGTACCTAGCCTGCATTCCTAACCTCACCAATTCGTTCCCAAAGTAAATCTAAATTCTAATAGCAAGAATCTGACTAATTATAATCAATCATTCAAAAATCTTTTAACCCTTTAACGATCATAAGGAGTGGACAGTGGAAAAATAAAACTGGTAGTGGTTAGAGCTTAGAGATAGTAGGGGTAGAAAGGAAAATATATATTTTTTTTTTTTAGTAAGTACATACATGGTGGGAAATATATTCCCTTTACCTGTCAGATTTTCTCGATTCTACTGTCTAGTGCGAGCGCGCTTATTCAAATTGGACCTATTTTTTGGCAAGTAAAGCAATTGTAAATAGTTTATTTTTAGGTGATATTGGAATAAAACAATAATAATAAGTAAGTTGTTTATTTAGTTATACCTAACTTACTTTACTAGAATTACAATCTTCAAATAATCACCGGTTCATCCTATCTTCCTCTAATCAGTATTATTTATTCTTATCTAATTATTTCTTATGAAAGTCATAAAAGCACGGCACGATACAAAGTGGGACCTTGCATTTCTCACACTCTCTCTCTTGGATCTTTTATCGTGGGCTTTTGTGCTGCACATTTTGCATCGTTTGAAGGATGGCAATGGACATGGCATGTGATCTCCAACGTTTGTGAATCTTATTTCATCAGCGACAGCGTAGATCATCTTTTGACGATTTTCGTTTGCAGCGAGCTTTTTTCTGCAAACATACGATGGTAGACTAGTCGAGCGTCGTTACACAAAATATATAAACCACAATACAAACCACCACAAAAATGTCCCACACAGACATAGGGAATATACAACCCACTACAAAAAATCAAGCCTGTGCAAAAATCCAAATAACAGGGACCCAAATATTCTCAAGTATCTGTAGAACAAAACAAGATGAACCGATAGTAAACAAAATTACCTTTTATCATTCGAAGATTTTCTAGATAAACCCTGATTGAAATTCGTCCAACAAAATTGAGCACTTTCGAAAATTTAACATGACGCCATTAGAAAAATACTTATGACATGTGTCAAATGTGACACTGTCAAAATGTCGATAGACAATCATTAAAGTTGCCAGGATAAAAGAAAAAGACCGGAAGTTAAAAATACGCATAAAAAAAATTAAAAATTATGGTGGTGTAAATATCGCCTCTAACTTATAAAGGGTTAATCAGTGCCTAATAATCTTATGTGTGACCTCAACCCTAGGTAAACACATAATGGTTTAATGTACTAACTAATTACATGTCGAATGATTATCCAGAATCAACTCTAAAGTGATTCGTAATCAAAAAAGGCACAAATATTTACACAAAATTACAAAATATGAACTAAGATAAGGATCTAAAATTAGGTATTCAGAATCTTCTCTAAAGTGATTCAATATTTAGTAAATAACAGGTATATTTAGCTCAATACGTACACTAATCTATAACCTTACAATAACAGCGCAACTTAATTAAATAACGTAACCTAAATATTAAAATTTATGTGCTAAACGTAACTTGTTTCCCGTATTCCTCCGCTTGCATAGTTAATCAAATCTTTATCAACAAACAACTTAGTTTTAATAACAGGTTTATGAACTTTGTCACTTGGTATTAAAACATCGTAAATAAGCTAAATCATTTCTCAAAATAGGTGATTATCGGTTCGGGTTTATATTCAAAATTTAACTTTTATTTGGCAAAATTTTCCAGGATTCGTTCGACTGGTAAACATAATACACATTGAACTTGAACTCGTTTGACCTATCGCTCGCCGAGAACAAAAGAGGATCAGCTGTTGTTTATCAGTCGCCGGCTTCCATCCAGGTGATATCTACCTACTTCAGTTAACGCCTAATTGAGGAACGTGAGCATTAATTACCCATATTTTATTTAGCTAAACAAAAACCTTTTGAGCTTTGTTTACTTAACTTATTTTAATTTAACTTTGATTTTACTTTTCTAATAATACCCTTTGTGAGTTGTATTGCTAAAGTACTTGTTTTGAAGTAATCGTAATGGAGAAAAATATTGCCGAGAATTCGGATAAAATAAAAACATTAACCCTTAAACGAAGCTCAAAAACGGGTCAGATAACCAAGTTCAAGAAGTATCTAGAAGAATTAATTAAGAAATCCGATTTGGATCGCTTGGAACTTGCAGAATTAACTCTTAAACTTGGAAGATTTTAAATCTTGTCTCTTAAATTCGAAGAGGTGCAGAGTGAGTTGGAGGTCTTGAATTCTGAGTGTTTAGAAGTCGAAATTGATGCGCGTGAACTTATTGAGCGTGATATTATAAGATTGATTGCTATGGCTAAAGATCTTATGGATCAAAATAGGAACTTGGAGTGTTCTCGCGCTCAAAGTGGTCACTATAATATGGAGGGAAGGGAAATAGCAGTGAAGTTACCTCAAATTGAGATTGCTAAATTCAACGGTTCCTTCTTTCACTGGTTGGAGTTTCGCGACACATTTATATCTCTTGTGCACAAAAATGAGCGTTTGTCGTCAATTCAAAAGTTTCATTATTTGATTTCGTATCTCGTAGGTGATTCGTCTCGCATAATCGCTAACCTGGAAGTGTCCGCAGATAATTACGCAGTAGCTTGGAGTTTGTTGTTGGAGCGGTACAACAATAAAAGATTGTTGGTGAATCTTCATCTAAAATCATTGTTTAACATCAAACCGATTACTCGTGAATCCGAAAAGTCCTTGCGTTTCCTAGTGGACAGCGTTACAAAGGATCTGCGAGCTTTGTCCAGCCTCGGTCAACCCACGACGCACTGGGACGTACTGATTATTTACATGTTGTCATCAAAATTGGACAGTCGTACTCTTGAAAAGTGGGAAGAGGCACGCAACGGTTTCTCTGATGTTCCAACCTTGTCTGATTTCAATAAATTTTTAACAGATCGTGCGGATGTGATTGAGGCCCTAAATCGTGTACGGCCTCAGGACCATAATAATAGTACAGGTTTATCACACTCTAAAGAGAATAAAAACACCCCTGGTCGTGAACTATCCTCAAAATCACCAAAGGGCTACCAAACAAAATCATTTGCTAGTGTGGCACCACCCGCCGTCTTCCTATGCGTGGTTTGTAATGCTAATCATAGAATTTATGATTGCCCGACTTTTAAGGCTAAGAATATAAAAGAGAGACTGGCAGATGTAAGTAAGTACAAGCTGTGTGAGAATTGTCTGAGGCAGGGTCATCCGGCCAGTGAGTGCCGAATGGGAGCTTGTCGGGTGGCAGGTTGCAAAGGTCAGCATAATTCACTTTTGCACCCTCCTGTGGAAACACAAGCATCTGTCAACTTTTCCAAAGAAACTCACACCATTGACTGTCAGGTAATATTAAGTACTGCTCTTATTGAGGTACAAAATCCGATTACAAACCAGTGCGAGGAGGTGCGTGCCTTGTTAGATTGCGGTTCGCAGTTAACTTTTATCAGTAAATCATTACAAAAAAGATTAGGTCTAAAAACTAATCCATTTAATAACATTAAGGTGATTGGCATCGGTAATACGTGCCATAACAATGTGACAGAAAGTTGTGTTGCTCTGCTAAATTCATTGATTACACAGTATCGTGTGTCACACTCATGTTTTGTTCTTGATGAATTGACAGGAGAATTACCAAAGTCTCCGATTGACATCAAAAATCTAAAAATCCCCCAAACAGTTCGATTGGCTGATCCGGTATTCGACCGGCCTGGTCCGATTGACATTCTTATCGGTGCAGACTTATTTTGGGACGTCCTTGGATCTGAACAGCCATCGTTAGGTCCAAACTACCCAAAACTGATGTCGTCTAAGTTCGGCTGGTTGTTGGCTGGTCCGATGTATACCAAACAGTCCAAACCACAAAAAAATATACACTGTAATTATGCAGTTGTACAAAATAAAAACATCGATGAAATGTTAACAAAATTCTGGTTGCTCGAAGAATTACCTTCGAAGTCGTTTTTGAGCGCTGAAGATAAAAAGTGTGAAGAGCTGTTTAAGGCCACCACTACACGTTTAGATTCAGGCAGATTTGGCGTAGAGCTGCCACTAAAGGACTCCCCTGACTGCCTGGGTGATTCATACAACTTAGCTAAAAGGCGCTTTCTATACTTAGAAAAAAGATTCAGGAAAAATTCTGAACTTAAATCGAAATACGTGGATTTTATCCGTGAATATGCAGCTTTGGGTCATTTATATTTGCAGTCAAAAAAATCCGTCACCTTACAGACGTTGATACTTCTAGACTAGTTTATTTCAGCTACTTCCATAGTGTTATGTCTTATGGCATACTGCTATGGGGGAACGCTGCAGATATTAACACCGTATTTGTGCTGCAGAAGAGGGCTGTTCGTGCAATCTATAATATGGGTCCCAGAGAAAGCCTACGTGAAAAATTCAAGGAAATAAACATAATGACAGTACCATGTCAATATATTTATGAAAACCTATTGTACACTCATAGAAATATCAATCGCTTCCCTAAAAAAAGCGATGTACATAATTTGAATACAAGAAATAAACATAAACTCGCTGTGCCCACAACTAGACTACACAAAATCAATGTATCTTTTAAAGGGCAATGTATACGCTTCTACAACAAAACTCCTAGTGAGTTGCAAAAATTATCAGTAAATAAATTCAAACAAATTGTCAAAACCTTCTTGTGTAAAAAGGCCTACTATAAAATATCAGATTATCTAGAGGATAAAAAAGCTTGGGACGGGATTTGCTCCAACTCGAAAAATAACAACTAACAGGCTAAAGGTTTCTTCGTCGCTTCTTTACTTTAGTCAACATACCGAAGCGACTGAAATCAAAAATATCACTTTATTTCCGTGTCAGTGTATAATTATTAAGAATTTGACCTTTTCTAAGTGTACATTTATTGTATTTATGGAAATAAAGAGTTTTTGACTTTGACTTTGACTTTATCGAAATCACCCATCGCTAATCCAGAATTGTCATATTTTTTATGTCACCATGCAGTAATTAAGGAATGTACCGAGTCTACGAAGCTTCGCGTGGTGTTTAATGGTTCTGAACCTACCTCCTCAGGCTTTTCAGTAAATGATATTCTACTAAAGGGCCCTCATGTACAAGATTCCCTTTTTTCCATCTTGATAAGAGCGCGACAGTATCAATACGTAGTTACAGGAGATATTGATAAGTTTTACCGGCAAGTTCATATCGCTAAAAATCAAGACCGAAACTTGCAGCTCATATTGTGGAGGGAAGAAGAGTCTTTGCCTATTAATACTTTACAGTTAGGTACTCTCACTTATGGTACAGTAAGTGCAAGCTACTTGAGTACACGCTGCCTGTGGCAGGTGGGAGAGGAGTGTGATGATCCGTTTATCAAAAGTATTATACAACATGATTTTTATGTTGATGATTTGTACACTGGGTGTGATGATGAACAACAGTTGCAATTCATAGTCGATTCAGTAACTTCTAAGCTAAAATTAGCATGCTTTACATTGAGAAAATTTAAATCAAATGTACCTTATTTACTGGACAAAAGCACAGACAATGATTCACTTTATTTCAGCGAGTCTACAAGCACCCTTGGCTTGGGTTGGAATCCCGCTAGTGATTCATTGCATTTTCCATTTGAATTGCCTCCTAAGGGCAAAGCTATAACTAAGCGCACAATAATGTCAAACTCATTTAAAATATTTGACCCAGTAGGTCTAGTTAGTCCTTGCATAATACAGCCAAAAATAATGCTCCAAAAATTATGGCAACTAAAAATAGATTGGGATGAGTCTGTTCCTCAGCCAATCCAAGACTCATGGGTTGAATTTGTTGATAATTTACCATGTTTATCAACGTTGCAGATTCCTCGCAAGGTAATTTGTAACTCACCAAAAATAGTTGAAATGCACGTCTTTAGCGATGCATCTCAGTGCGCTTACGGCGCTTGCGTGTATATGCGAACTATTAATGCGAATGATGGCGTCACAGTTACTCTGTTGTGTTCTAAATCCAAAGTAAGTCCTCTTAAACCCACCACTATTCCCCGTTTAGAGTTGGCAGCTGCCTTGCTCGCCGCCAGATTATCCAAGAGCGTCATCGACTCTATCAGAAACAAACCCTCTCGAATTGTCCACTGGTGTGATTCTAGCGTCGTGTTAGCCTGGCTCGCCAGCGACGCAAGTAAGCTCAAAACATTTGTGGCTAATAGGGTCGGAGAGATTATTGAGATTTCCGAACTGTCTTCATGGCGCTACGTGCCTACCAATGTGAATCCTGCTGACATGATCTCCAGGGGAGTGAATGCCAGTAAACTTCGTGATATAGAGCTTTGGTGGTCGGGTCCTAACTTCTTGAACCACGATGAGTCCCTGTGGCCCACTCTATCTTCACCTATTCCTAATGATTTGCCTGAAAGGAAGTCATGTTGCTTATCCGTATCTACCATTGAATCATCCTTTGTTGATTTCAAAAGGTTTTCTAAATTAAACAAACTTCAAAGATCGTTCGCATTTGTCAAAAGATTCGTACATAATTGCAGAAATCCTAAATCAAAGTTATCAGGTCATTTATCCGTTAAAGAAGTAAATGATTCCTTTTCTCTATTGTGCTCCTTTGCGCAAAGGGAATATTTTCCAGATGAACACAAATTGCTTGAAAGTGGCAGTTCATTAAATCCTAAATCTAAATTGCTTTCTCTGTCGCCATTTTTAGATGGTAATTTAATCAGAGTCGGTGGAAGACTTGAGTCATCTAATTATAGCTTCGAAACTAAACATCCAATAGTACCTACTTGATTCTTCCCATCCTCTAACAAAATTGTTATTTGATCAAGAACATGTAAATCATTTACACGCCGGGCCTCAGTTGCTACTGGCTTCTGTTCGTCAGTCTGTTTGGCCCATCAACGGGCGTCGCCTTGCTCGCCAAGTTGTTCGTCGATGTGTTCGATGTCGGCGCGTTCAAGGTAAAGTGTTCCAGCCCAAAATGGGAAATTTACCCAGCTCCCGAATAAATCTAGATCATCCGTTCGCCTCTGTAGGCACCGATTTTGCAGGATATTTTAATATTTTAAATCGGAAGGGTCGTGGTGCCAGATTGCAAAAGGCCTATATGTGTATATTTGTGTGCTTGAGATTTAAATGTGTTCACCTCGAAGCCGTCTCTGACCTTTCCAAAGAAACATTTATGATGGCGCTTCGCAGATTTGTGGCTAGACGAGGTAAACCTATCGAAATATTCAGTGATAATGGAGGTAACTTTACTGCTGCCGCTAAAGAGCTATGTTCTTTTCTTAAACAGAATTCTGAATCTCTATCTGACTTTGCATCCCAAGAAGGCATAAATTTTATTTTCTCACCTTGCTACGCTCCTCATTTTGGCGGGATCTGGGAAGCCGGAGTAAAGTCAGCCAAATATCATATTCGTAGAATAATGGGAAATTCTAATTTAACATTTGAAGAGTTAGGTACATTGTTTACGCAAGTGGAGGCTATCTTAAATAGTCGCCCCTTATGTCCTCTCTCGTCCTCTCCCAACGACTTCCTTTTCCTCTCCCCAGGGCATTTTCTAATTGGAAGACCGCTGACTGCAATACCCTCGCCAGCTATGGAAGACCGCCAAGAAAGCTCCCTACCACGATATGCTCGAATTGAGCGACTTCGGCAGCATTTTTGGAACAGGTGGCAAAAGGAGTACATTACTGAGCTACAAGGACGAATTAAATGGAAAACAAACAAAGGCCATCTAAAGGTTGGAGACCTTGTTCTGATTCATGAAGATCATGTTCCTCCTCTAAATTGGCGTCTCGGACGAGTATCCAAACTTTACACGGGACCAGACGGAATAAATCGTGTCGCAGATGTCACTACCAATCGAGGATGTGTTCGCAGAGCCCTTGTACGCTTGTGTCCATTGATGGATGATGAAGAAGTTGAAAATCAGGCTTTTCAACGGGGGGAGGATGTTTCCGCGCATACAACTCGAACACAACTTCAGGGTGTCGTTTGAACCTATCTTCACGTCGTGGTTAAAAACATCGTATGCAAAATGGCTGAAGAAAATGTATAAAGATACTTCTGTAATCCTGTGAAATATTATACCTACTATTAGAAAAAAAGTCAAGTTTTATTGCTAAATCAAAAATCATTCAGTTGAACTCGAAGATTCAACACCGCTGTTATAGTTTAGATTCAAACTGTTTGTAGTAACGCTGTTATAGTTTAGATCCAAACTGTTTGTAGTACCGCTATTATAGTTTCGATCCAAACTGTTTGTAGTACCGCTGTTATAGTTTCGATCCAAACTGTTTGTAGTACCGCTGTTATAGTTTCGATCCAAACTGTTTGTAGTACCGCTGTTATAGTTTAGATCCAAACTGTTTGTAGTACCGCTGTTATAGTTTCGATCCAAACTGTTTGTAGTACCGCTGTTATAGTTTAGATCCAAACTGTTTGTAGTACCGCTGTTATAGTTTAGATCCAAACTGTTTGTAGTACCGCTGTTATAGTTTAGATCCAAACTGTTTGTAGTACCGCTGTTATAGTTTAGATCCAAACTGTTTGTAGTACCGCTGTTATAGTTTAGATCCAAACTGTTTGTAGTACCGCTGTTATAGTTTAGATTCAAACTGTTATGGTTACTACGATCCTACCAGATAAAATATCATCTTTTGCAATCAAAGGATAATTTAAATAAAACACTTTATTATTTCATATTTTCTATATTATCTGTTATTTGGTACAATATCGTGTTGTCCAACGATAAAAGTGAGGTTGGCACTCTTTAAACCGTACGATTATTATACTGTGTTGTAAAATGAATTGCCCTAACTAAAGTAAAGACACGAGCCCTAGACGAACAGCACAGCTTGCCGGTTCTCTTGTATGGTTGGACAAACGAACTCTTATGTACAGCATATATACATATCGGTACAAGGATACAGATCAAACGACGACGGGGCCAACGGCAGAGATCAGACTTCGCTTAAACATAACATTTGACAGCCATTTTGTTTTTGTAAGAACTAATAACAACCCAAAATAGGTGTAGGTACACTGAAACTGTGTTGTCCGCCCGCGCCCCGCGCCCCGCCCGCCGCGCGCCGCGCCGGGGCGACCTTTGCACAAAAATCTAGAACAATCCAACATGCAATGCTTGCTGTAGGTACATTTTTGTAAAGCAAAATTCGAGAATAATGCAAACATTATTCTCGAATCTTACAATACTGACGCCCCCCTAGGGGCGGGGGCGGGGTGCCCCTGAGACACGATGACATGTACTCAGTTGGTACATTGTTCACTGGGCTGTATTATTCGCGGGAACACATTAAGCTTTCGGATAAATTGATATCGGTAGCATTAAAAGTGGAATATTATATTGAACACTCGTAGTACAGTACCGTGCTGTTCAAGACTAACATCAAGACTATTGCGAATCGACGCCCGCGCCGTGTCGTGTCGTGTGTAAAGTGGTCTTGTTGAACATTGCAAGAGTGAGTAGATTATGTGGAACCGTTTATCTTTCACACTCAATAATTTAAATTGTACCAATCCTTACTTAGAGAGATATTAAGCGCTAAGTAAAAAAAGGAAAATAAACTGAATATCAATCTAAATAAGATTAATTTTACCACAAAAATGAATATAATAACCTTAAAATAGGTAGTGGCGACGTGTAGACGTCGCAAGCTCCTTATGACCATAACAATAAGGTGCATTTCACCTTGCGCTATACATAACGGTCTGCAGTAATATTTACATGTTTCTAATTATCTACCTACATCACAATTGTTGAGGATGTCCGTTGGCCAGAGTGTTCAACATCAACAATGAGACGGTGACACAGACAGCGCAGCGTCTCGAAACGCTCGCGTGACGTTACGCGTAACATACCACGTAACGATCCACGCATGGTCAATTTAAATAGTCCAAACAAACGCACGTACAAATCACTAATAGCACATATAGTTACAAGTTTACATCGAGATTTGTTAAAAAACTTATTAATTGTGAACGATGCGAGGGACGAAACTCAACTATGAAACTATTGTGAACAGTTGTTTCACTAAGTAAACTATTGGGTTTCTAATAACTGATATTTTCAATATTAACGAATAGGAAGGTAAGCTTTTTATGTGGAAAGTTAAGCCCGAGTGGTAATATTAACAGACATTAGACAAGTTTCACTAAATAACAACGAGTCAACAATATTTCATTCAATTTATTTTTGGTTCAACGTGTTATAGAATAATACTTCTCGCGTCCGACGTCCGACTGCACCGTTCAAACTAAACGATATTTTCTCTCTAAGCTCACTTCACGTTGCGTTCTAATTAAAAAACGCTATTTTGACGAATTATGACTTTATTTTACTATCTATCGTAGGGGAGAAACCTGGCTCCACGAGTGTTTAAAATGAACGGTGAAATCGACTTCCGAAGACGTGCGTCTCACGACTGCCACCAGCTGGCAGCTGCAACAACACCGCCACGCTCGCAGCTGGCAGCTGCAACAACACCGCCACGCTCGCGGCGCACATTACAACTAACAACGTTTTATTTACCATTCACTAGACCAATAAAAAAATATTTACAAAAACTTCTTTAGTATAAAAAACCAATTTTCCCTAAAATTGTCATTCACCTCTCCATGGAAAAGGGGTAGAAATACTTTCCGCACTTCATTATTCTACGCGCGAGCAGACTTAACCAAACATTCCATCAAACATTAAAACCAATTCATAATATGACATGTCTACTCTACTCCACATTAAAGTTGACTCAGACAGTCGGCCACACTTCATTATCATGTTTTATTCACAGGAATCAAAATTAAATATAATCCGTTAAAATATAAAGCTTTGTAACTAAATATTAAATGTATCCAACTATTGGGCTCCCCCACCACGTCCCCGGCTCCCAATCCCAACAGTGGGGGGGGTCAAACAGGACGCCATATCTCTATCAATAAAATGTAAATCAAACTCAAGACTAACCTTCGCAATGGTCGCTTCAATAGTCACGATTTATTTATTTATTTGCTAAAATAAAATGAAATTCACGTCGACATTTGTGTCTACAATCAGATGTATAATTATAATAACACTAGACTTCACAGAACTCTATCTATCAACACCGAAGGATCTGGAAACTGTCCCGATGGCACGAGGAGCCGAGAGGCCCTCTGACACCGGTAGTGAATTTAAATATTTTGGTATCTATCGAGAAACACAATATTCACCGTAATAACAAGTGATTCAATAAATCCAAAAACTAGGCGATTGTGATCTGACAATAGTTTTATGCACACAACATCAATAGACACCCAAAAGTTATTTGATTTATATTCTCTGATATACCTATGTATATAGTTGATTTTGTTTTATCCACGCCATGCCTACAATCAATAGAAGTACCATTCACCATTATTGTCCATTCAGAATCGAAGCAATATCACATCAAATTGTGTCACGCCCCCGGAACCGCCGACAGACGTCATACACCGTCATTAACTTACGAAATATACGCCGTATCATCGAAATACCAAAATAGATAGTGTTAAATTCCCTTATCAGTAATGTGTTGCACTCGACAATTCACTCCTACCGTACATTGCATTCACTTATCAAAAGCGACATTTTAGTATACATACATTTCATAAAGTCCAAAGTTTCTTATACACTCGGCGAGACGTGGTTAGTTCTGCCCTTCGCTCGGGTGCTCGATGTAGACCTTGCTGTTACCCGACTACGAAGCAGGTCAACGCATACAAACCTTCAAGTATAAAATTGTGCAACTCGATTGAACAGAAGACTGCAGCGAGATTTTATAAGTAGCTTTTCTATCGCGGCGCGGCGATGCGATGCGATGCGATGATGGAAACAAGCGATCAGTTGAACCACCACCTCGCTGCAGTGACCATCTGTTGCACAAACGCTGTACGATCAAACCGGCTGCTTCCTGCATACGTTTGTTAAGGTTCGAGGTCGCGTCGGCACCGCGGTACACAATAGGCGCTATCACAGAACGTAAGGCAGATGTAGTGAGTGCGCGGTCTGCACGGCCCTACGCGGGCACGGCGCGGGCGGGGCGCAGCGCGCAGGAGCCGCACACGTAGTCGTCGTTGTCGCGCAGCGCGTGGCGCGCCACGCCCACGCAGTGCATGTGGAACCACTCGTCGCAGCCGCCGTCGCACTGCACCCAGTCCACCTTGCCTGGAATGTTCACCTTGTATTACGCTTTCTGTAGGCGCAAGCTTTGGTAACGCACGTTTTGATAACTATCTGGTCCGATACATCCGTATGCATCCAAACGCGCGCTTCTACTCAAGTACGCGTCACATTTTGTTCAGACCACTCGTAAGCAAGCTTCAAGACGTTTGAGTTACCTGCAGTAGAAGGCAGGGCTAAGAACGAGTACTCCACTCGCTCGCAACCTCGCGTCTCATTGCTGCGCAAACTCCTGCCACTTCTTATTCTTTTGGAAGGGTTTTGAGGGGCTGGGTCGTGTAGGTGTAAGAATATAGACTACTCCTTGTTTCCTAGGGTGGCTGTTTCATAGTAAAATTAAGAGAATAATCTATTTATTGTTAACAATATTACATGTCAGAAAATTAACACTCCACTATAATGTCATTCGAATCAATCAGTAATAATTAATATCGAGGATCCAATGAATATCACAACGTACGGGCATGTTTTATCAAGGAAACCATATCACATGCACACCTCCGTATCCTCCCGTCGCGTCGTGTCGCAGGAGGCGACCGAGGCGTCTAGGTGATTGATTACACTAGCTAGGCAATGGGCAACAGCGTCACCTTGACAACACCACCCGCTTCACAAACCTGCTGATAATGCCGATTACTGTTCGATCAAGAGCCCAGTCCTGGAGTACAAATAAGTCGCCCTGCTTCCTTCTTGGAACTATAACATTGAGGGACATAGCGTGTACATACCGGTGGGTCGGAGACAGTTGTCGGCGGCGCAGTCCTCCTCATCATCAGCGGAGGAGGCGGACGAGGAGGAGCTGTCGGGGCGCGCCGCCGCCGCGCCGCCGCCGCGCCCCGCCACGCGCCCGCGACCGCCTGCACAAACAAACAAACATTGCACTCAGAATGAGATCTATACAGTTGCCTTCTGGCAGGCGAGAGGTTTGTGTGGGGTACAACAAAGAATGACCTTCCCAGGTCCGGAACAACCCCGGCCCCGGCCCCCGGCCCCCGCGGCGCGCCTGCCCGGGCCTGAGACCGACTGATATTGTTGAATAGGTCTGATTGCGCCATTTTAAAATTTGGGATTTAGCACAAGCCAAAAACTTGCTTATCTTAGCTTGGAAATATATAGTAAAGGAACAAGTGATGTTTGGACGGTCTCTAGTATGATAAGTAGGATCAACAGCCGACGTCGCCGTCGTGGTGGTTGTCAAGTAGGAAGTAGTAGAAGGTGTGTTGGGTACCTCTATGCCTGGTGGCGACGCCTCGCTTGCGGCGCTCCTGGCGCGCCATGTAGTGCTTGCGCATCATCAGGCCGGACGCAGAAGACACACCCTGCAGAGAGATAGGGCACATTCTTAGATAAGTAAAACTAGGAAATAAAGTGATCTCTTTGATTTTTGTTCACTTCAATATTGGTAAAGTATCTAGGTAAAGTAAAGAAGCGAACAAGAAACCTTTACTTTGTTAGGGTTGTTAGTTTTCGAGTTGGAGCAAAACACGTCCCAAGCTTTTTTATCCTTTAGTATAGATATTTTGTAGTAAACCTTTGGACAAAGATTAATATGTTTGTACAAGGTACAATGTGTTATTCAGTCTATGCGTGTGATATCAAGGTTACCTAACTTCCTAGTTATTATAGCTTAGCAATATCTACGTGAGGTTATGTATCAACGTGATTTCTTATCTTCCGCATAATGTCTTCATGTTAACTTAAATCTAACAAATAAACCAGTTGCGAATTATCATCGTTGGAGTATCATTTCACGGTACCTCTAACATTCTTCGAGCCGGATTCACAGTCTAAATCCGCGGTCGCGCTCACCACTGTCTCTCGAAGGACAACGTGATAACGTACGTTACTAAAACGTTATCATAAGGCTACTTACTACGTCGCATACACACGTAGTGCGAATTGTGTTCCCTACATTGCCCGTCGGAACCTACATCGCAGAGGAGCTCTTGGGATGCGAATTGTGTTCCCTACATTGCCCGTCGGAACCTACATCGCAGAGGAGCTCTTGGGATGCGAATTGTGTTCCCTACATTGCCCGTCGGAACCTACATCGCAGAGGAGCTCTTGGGATGCGAATTGTGTTCCCTACATTGCCCGTCGGAACCTACATCGCAGAGGAGCTCTTGGGATGCGAATTGTGTTCCCTACATTGCCCGTCGGAACCTACATCGCAGAGGAGCTCTTGGGATGCGAATTGTGTTCCCTACATTGCCCGTCGGAACCTACATCGCAGAGGAGCTCTTGGGATGCGAATTGTGTTCCCTACATTGCCCGTCGGAACCTACATCGCAGAGGAGCTCTTGGGATGCGAATTGTGTTCCCTACATTGCCCGTCGGAACCTACATCGCAGAGGAGCTCTTGGGATGCGAATTGTGTTCCCTACATTGCCCGTCAGAACCTACATCGCAGAGGAGCTCTTGGGATGCGAATTGTGTTCCCTACATTGCTCGTCGGAACCTACATCGCAGAGGAGCTCTTGGGATGCGAATTGTGTTCCCTACATTGCCCGTCGGAACCCACATCTCAGAGCAGCTCTTGGACAAGTATCCTATATCAAACAGGTCTTGTTTTACCTTCTAATCATGGATAACTTGAAGGAGAACCTTGAGGAGATTTTTGAAGCTATGTTACACATCAGAACCAACTTCCTCAAGGATCCAGCCAGTCGGAAGACTCATAAGCACCTTCTGACAAGTATAGACAGACTAGATAAGCTTCTGCTGGACTTCATGGAAAATAAGTTCAGCAATCTAGCACCATTAAAGAAAAAGGGAAAAGGATACAACAGTGCTGAAGCCCTCGAAATCCAGTTCACTCACAATGAAGAAGGATATGGATACTTTAGTGTGGCAGCCCCTGAGATCAAATCCCTTTCAAGCAAAGAAACCCTTCAGCCAGTCAAAGGGACCATGCAGCAAGCTAAATAATCAACAACAATCAAGCTACAGTAAGTCAGGCGACCTTGGATTTATTTCAACAGCTTGCACATTATTGACCTGTCCTTATTGTAGCCACAATCACGCAATATACAAATGTGATGATTTCATAGAACTAAATGCCAAAGACAAGTTAATTAAATGCAACGACACAGTTAGGCATTTGTGAAAATTGCCTACTTCAGCATGAGGTAGGTCAGTACCGTTCAAGGTGCTCATGTAGAGTTTGCCAAGGTCGACACAATTCTTTATTGCATGACGCATTTTGAAAACCTTCTGGACCATCCAAGAATTCTCATGTGCAGCCGACTATCAGGAATGGCGAACATAACGGATACGAAGTTATGGAAACGATCGAAGATACTATGAACATCCGATTTAAGGCTAAGACGCAGCAGATAGAAGAGATTCGCCACAGCGTGCATCAGTTACAAACCGAATCCCTGAGAAAAAATAGAAGTCATAAAAGCCTAAGCCAATGCTCTTCTCGTACATAACGACGGAGAAGGGCGCAGCGAGCCGATGCAGGACCTCATCCGACAGCGACGATCAACTCGGCGGCCCTTGTGGAAGGCCCTAAGGCAGCACAGCATCAAGCAGCGTGGAATGAAGCAGCGCTGAGTTTTTCGCGAAGGAGCTTAGGGTTAAATATTCCCACTTTAGAAAGTGACAATTGAAAACATACATAAGTACATTCAAATCTCAATGTCTCATACATTTTATAGTTTACATTCATTTACTTTTTCATTTACAATAGTGTTTTTACACTTTTACTTGAATAGTTTGTTTGTTGTCATGTTTTAATAAATACTTTGTTTCTTTTTGCGAGTGGCCAGGATGTACGAAGTACAATGTAGTGACATTATCAGGGAAGGGTCCTAGTTATGTCTGGATTCTTGTGTTACACAGTTCTTACACATTACATTGTTTTCCCTTTTTCTAGTGGCCAAGATGTACAAGGTACAATGTGTTATTCAGTCTATGCGTGTGATATCAAGGTTACCTAACTTCCTTTTTATTATAGCTTAGCAATATCTACGTGAGGATATGTATCAACGTGATTT
Organism: Eupithecia inturbata; assembly: GCA_963662085.1. Taxonomy (NCBI): domain Eukaryota; kingdom Metazoa; phylum Arthropoda; class Insecta; order Lepidoptera; family Geometridae; genus Eupithecia; species Eupithecia inturbata. The sequence goes on from OY759201.1 coordinate 173,676, forward strand.
CTTATCTTCCGCATAATGTCTTCATGTTAACTTAAATCTAACAAATAAACCAGTTGCGAACTATCAGCGTTGGAGTTATCATTTTACGGTACCTCTAACAATGTTTAACAGTTATCTAGCCCCAAGCTAGGCAGAGCTTGTGTTATTTAGTACCCTTAACTAAATAACTGATAAACTTTACACAATACACTACATATAGTTTTTTATCATACCTAGAAAACACCCGGAACAAAAATCTGCAGATCGTACAGACCGTATTTGTCCCGAGGCGGGAATCGAACCCGCAACCTCCTGCGTCGCAGACGGACCTTCGCCCACCGCGCCACAGAGGTCGTCGATGACGTAGTGTAGTCTGGTGGAGTAGCGTCTAGTCAGTAGACATACCTGTTTCCTGTTGAGGTAATTGGTGGTAGCGCCGCGGCGAGAGCCGCTCGCCTTCGACGTGGACGGCAGGGGCGCGGCCGCGCCGCCTGCAATAACAATCATATAACATTCTAGTGTTTAGGCGTTTGATACAATAACTAGTGCGCAGTGCAAGGGAATACAGTAGGAGGGCAGCACAGGTCTCCAATGAGGCGGGATAGCCGAACACACCGAGATGTGGTAGCGGTAGAGTTCGACCGGGAACCCGCGTCCAGCACGCGCGTGCCGCGCCACCCTGCTGTGAATGTATGTAGTACCTGATGTATGCAGCGTGCGCGTGCGCTTGGCATGCCGGTGTGTGTGCGGCGTGCGTCGCTTGGCGCGGCCCGCGTCCAGCACGCGCGCTCCGCGCCGCCCCGCCGCGCCTCGCGCGCTGCATACCGCGTTCCAGACGAGCCGCTGCTCCTCCAGCACCACCTGCGCAGAGAGAGACGTTCACACCGAGTCGGCACACATGACTCCTCACGCAGGTACATGGTACACTCACCTCCAACAGGTCCCCCTCCAGCATGAGGTCCTCCAGCTTGCCGAGCGCGGCGGGCGAGAGGCGCGCGCCCTCCGCGCCGCCGCGCGGGCTCGCGCTGTACGCGTGCTCCACGCTGGCCGCCGACCTACAGGACAGACAACTGACTGTGAGTGTACAGTTCTAAACAACTCTGTGAAGCCGCTCCGAGTGGTCCCTCACCTGGAGTGGTGCTGGTCGTGCAGACGTGCGGTGGCCTTCTTCAGCTCGGAGTTGAGCTTGTCCGCCTTCTCCCGGCTCGCCTGAGGACAATACAACTCATGCCTTGTTAGTTGTTCCTTTTCAAGTTGAAGGAACACCCGTCCCAAGTCTGGCTTTACATTGTGACGGGTCTCGTAGACTGTAGCGACCTCTAACTAACTAATCCAAACTACTGATACAAAGTATATTCACATTGTGACGGGTCTCGTAGACTGTAGCGACCTCTAACTACACATTGTGACGGGTCTCGTAGACTGTAGCGACCTCTAACTACACATTGTGACGGGTCTCGTAGACTGTAGCGACTTCTAACTAACTAATCCAAACTACTGATACAACTTATATTCAAACAACATTGGAACACTTCCAACAGAAGTAAGTAATGTACGAGGGGAGTTCAATGTATTCTCGGTATTGGTATGAAAGAATAAGCAAAAAATTCTGAATAAAATTTATTTTTCAATGTAGTCTCCTAGAATCTCAATACACTTATTTGTTCGGGAAAGTAACTTTTCAATTCCCTCTAAAAAATATTTTTCTTCCTGGCCTGAAAAATGTTCATTTATTGCTGCCTTCAACTCTTCATCGTCGGAAAAATGCTTTCCACGAAGGACTTTTTTAAGATTAGGGAATAGAAAGTAATCACTAGGGGCTATGTCCGGGCTGTAGGGTGGATGATTGATTTCTTCAAATCCGCACTCCCGCACAGCAGCCTTGGCAATACGCGCCTTGTGAACCGGCATGTTGTCGTGAAGCAGCAAGACACCTGCAGTCAATTTTCCACGTCTTTTTTCTTTTATTGCCTCCTTTAAATTACGCAGGGTGTTTGCGTAAGATGCACCAGTAATACTTTGACCTTTTTTTGTGTACTCGATTAGCAAGATTCCCTTAGAATCCCAAAACACTGTGGCCATGAGCTTTCCTGCGGACGGGGTGACTTTGAACTTCTTCGGTGGGTCTGTTCCTTTTCTATGCCACTGCATAGACTCTTGCTTGCTCTCAGGGTCATAGTGATGAACCCACGTTTCATCACCAGTAACAAGCCGATCGAAAATACTTTGCGGATTTTCACCACAGAGCTCCAAAAACTCCTTGCAACAGTCAACTCGCACTTGTTTCTGAAGCGCTGTGAGCATTCGCGGCACCCATCTTGCACTGACCTTTGATAAATTCAGACTCTCATGAAGGATAGTGTGAATAGTACCCACGGATAGCTTAGTTCTTTCTGCTAATATTTTCACTCTTACACGGGTATCTTCGAGTACAAGTTTCTCGACGAATTTGACGTTTTCTTCAGTAGAGGCAGTAACCGGCCCACCGGCACGGGGATCGTCTTCAATGCTCTCTCTACCCCGTTTGAATTCACTTGACCACTTCTGAATTGTAGATAATGAAGGCGCAGAATCATGGTAAACAGCCACCATTTCTTCGTGAATTAATTTTTGAGTTTTTCCTTGTTTTGTGAGGAATTTTATCACAGCGCGATGCTCGATTTTTTTCATCATTATCGAATCAGTTGTTGTTGTGTGTAGTAGTTGTCTTTTCGCAATGATATCTTGAATACTAATGGTGACAATTAAATGAAATTATGTATTTATACCCTCAAAGAGTGTCATTAACTAATGACATAATTTACCTACCCTCATCATTAGTATATCACTTCGATACCGAGAATACATTGAACGCCCCTCGTACACTAATAGGGTCTGTGTGAGAGACATGTTCAGCAGTGGAGTAGTGGTTACCTGTGTCTCGTGGTGCTGCGTGGAGAGCGCGTGGCGCGCCAGGTCCTGCCACGCCATGGCGCGCTCCGTCACGCATTGCAGCGCCTCGCCCTCCGGCAGCCGCACCGGCAGCTTTTGCAGCCATACCTGTAAACGTACTCAACACGTTATACACCGGACATTCAGAGGGACATGAGAGGGCAGTGGAGAGGGGGAGGGAGGAAATGGGGAAGGTGATGCATACAGGGGATTCTAAAATTTAAAAAAAGTCATCGTCATAATCGTCCACTGTTGGACGGCGGCCTCTCCTAATGAACGCCACAGCGGCCTGTATTCCGCTTGTATGCTAAGTATGTTGAGCTCACCAACAAGGCCAGTATGCGGTCGAGCCGCGGCCGCTTGGTGCGCACGCAGTCCGGGCACAGGAACTTGGACTCGGCGCTCGGGAAGCCCTCTCGGTCCGGGGACTCCTCGCGGTCGTCGCGCGCGTTCGCGATGCAGGACGCTGGGGAAGGAACACATTCATGTCAGTTAACAAAACTATACAGATTGGAAGGTGGTACAGTAAGTTTAGCGTTAGAATTAAAAATAAAAAGAAAATGAGTAGGAACGTCGAAGTAAAACACGAATATGAACAACATTCCGCTAAACTAGTCGTTTGTAGCAATGAAGTTTATACTTGTGTAAGAAGATTGAAAAGCAAGAGATATAACGAGATAACGCGTAGACAGGAGAATCTAAATGACAAGCAAAAATAAGAAACATTCAAGCTTCCAGTTTGGATTACACCTTCGTGATACATCGGCCACATCGTCACTATCCATCAGATGAGACTGTGGTCAAACGGAGGTCCATTGAATATAAAATGAAGGTGAGGAGAGGATAGTTACCGTGGAACCAGTCCTTGCAGAGCTCGCACTGCGTCATGACTCCGTACTGGCGCTTCTGACAGATGCAGAAGTTGACCGTGGTGGCGGGCGGCGCGCGCACGTCCTTGCGCGTGTTGCGCGCCCTGTGAACATACAGCGAGGTTAACAAGGCGATACTGATCAACGGAGGGGCTACGTCGTCCCCACAAAAGAAAAATCTTCCCTACTTCAGCCCGACAACCTCGTCCACATCCCGCAGTCTAAGTACAATATTCACTTGAGCGAACTAGTAACTACTTGTGTACGGGACACCTTTATATGATAGAAATGATAAGAAGAGTATATGATAAAAACTCTTATATTGATATTATAAATTGATTGATATTTGAGCACGCGCCTACCATGATGGGGTGAAAACGTGAACTGATGCAATAAAGTAAGTGGAAGGCGCGTGTAACAATTGACCTTAATAATATCGATGATTTGACAATAATTAGCTAGCTTATACCTAAATGCACGGTTGCGCTGCACCGTACATGCTCCCGGGCGAGAGATGTAGGTAAAGATGCTGTATGATAAATGATAGGATTAGTAATATAATCTAATGATAAAATGATATGATGCGTTAACATAAGTAAATTTAAACTTAAACGCTATGTTAGTTAGATGTCATGATCTACATCATTTGCGTGAAAAGTAGGAAAAACTCTAGATGGTGTGGTTGCCTTATCGATCATTTGAACCTTTTGATTTTTATACAACACTGAAACAACTCTCGGTTGTTCGACTAAACTAGATACACTTCTCACTGATTGAACACTAGGCTCATTAACACTTTCACTGGCACTAGCACTAGCGATGTCGCTGAGGGCGACCCTCGGAGCCGGCTGTGGCGCCGGAGCAGCAGCAGTGGTGGCGGTGGCAGCAGCGGTCCGCTCCCCGCGGCCCGCGCGCACCCCCGCCCGCCATCGCCTCCACAGGAACGCGACGCCTGCGACGCACACAACCGCGACCAAAATGTATATGACCACGTAGTGATGAACGTCGTGGCTGGAAATCTGTTCGATTTCACTTCGTTCCGATTTCATCTGCTCGATCTGTTGACCGATCCTCTTCAAGGACGTCTGTCTGTCTTTGACATCCACGTCCGATCGATTCTCGCTCTCATCGATTGGTACAGTTAAATTGATAATGTTGTTAACTGGGGGAATATCGATTGATAATAAATCGGGTTTTGCGTGCATCTCATTCATGTGATGATTGTGTGAATAAATCATGAATGAATCGGCTCTCAATGTACAGTCATTGCCCATGGATAGCACGCCGCCCTTGCTGATGTGTTCAAATGTGACCTGATCGCTACACATCAATCGTAGTGTGCATTTGTTGCAGCAATAAAATAAATAATTGTTCAATTTATTTAATGCAATCCAGTTGTTTTGGCACATCTTTGTGATTGTTTGACATCTCTCCATTGTATTGTCCTTGACACACAAGTTTTGATCGCTATGCATATGATAAATAGGGCTCTGAACCTCACATAGTTTTGTGGTAGGATTTAATTGATAGCATGCTTGTAAATCTTTCTCTGTGATAGGTAGGTACGAATCTCGTTGTATATTCATCGCAATGTACTCTGTGATAGGTATGATAGTAATCGTTTTACCTCTGTTCATGGTAGGAATAGGTATAATCTTGTAGATATCGTAGTTCTCTCTGGTAACAAGTGGGATCTTCACTTCTAGGAGCATGTATTGATCTGTGACTCTCACCTTAACCCTCAATAAATGATACAGTTTTGATATGCCATCTCCTCTGTGAAAGTCATCTATAGGTAATGATACATCCTTTGATAAATGCCCAGAAATTATACTCAACTCTTCTTTGATTTGATCCGGTGATATGATATGGATATTGAATTTCCCGTGATAAATATCGGTAACCGTATCTAAAAGAGTTTCCTGTATCTGTTTTAGATTGCCTAGTATATTATTGGCGATGATCGACGACAATGTAAACTCATTATTAGCTATAACACTCTCTACCTCCTGTTTCAGAATTTCATTTTTCTGCGCTTGATTTATCATGTGTTGATAAAATAATTTATGCTGTTGGTCTACTGATAGTTCTAAACGCTTCAAAAAGGTATATTGTGCTTCAATAATTGATGTTTGATTTTTCCAAAGGTTGGCGAGGTGATTTTGATTCTTCATAACTGTGTCAATGTCGCGCTGATATTGTTGTGCAAAATCATCATCTAGTACTCCGAACAATGCATGTGCTACGTTTCCTATTCCATTGATGAGACCTCTACGTACTCGGGTTCCTATGACGTTGGATTGTTTATTAAGTAACAGCTGATCGTAGTATTGTAACTCGATAAACCCGTGACGTAATTGCAGTACTATCAGGTCGCACTGTGCTCTTTGTTTTTGTTTTGCGCATGACGCATGTAGGTGATTAATATAGTTTGACAGTAACTTTGTACCTTCCCAGTAGGGATTCATGTCGTAATAAATTACCATCTTCCATTCGTCCCTGATAAGTTGCATTGTAGATAATTTGTCAAAATAAAGGCTCTGTTGCTCTTTAAAAAATGATACGTTATGTGTACAATATGCGTTTTGTGCACACATAGTAAACAATAACAACATTGTAAGTATGAAGTTACTGAGTTTACTGCGCATTCTTTTGACTCTATCGGGCTTGGGACTCTGTTGATTATCTTTGCTCTGTTCCGTATCTTTTTCTGCTGACTGATTTTCAACTGGTAAGATTGATAATTTTGTGATTGGTCTCTTGATAACGCCATTTTTTGTCTTCACTGAGACTACTCGCACATAACCATCGGTGCCGGGGTGAACATCAATAATTCTGCCTAACGCCCACTTCCCCGGGGGAAGGTTAGGTTCGTGTATGATTATGATATCGTCAATCTTGATGTTTTCTTTGGGCTTCAGCCACTTGCTGCGTGATGATAATTGTGTTAAATATTCTGCCTGCCATCGTTTCCAAATATCTCCGAACAACTTCTGTGTAAGATGCCATCTTGTCCTTTGATCTCTTTCTGTTTCGACAATATTTAAGACTGGGCCGCTTGATAGAAAGTGGGATGGAGTCAGGTAGTTCAGATCTTCCGGATCTTCCGTCAGCGCGCAGAGCGGCCGTGAATTGAGGACGGCCTCCAACTGGGTGAGTAGAGTCGTATATTCTTCAAAAGTGAGCTTCTGGTCTCCAACTACACGTCGAAGGTGATACTTCACGCTCTTTATGGCCGCTTCCCATAAACCTCCTGCGCTCGGGTTGCTTGGTGCATTGAAATGCCAGGTTATCTCCATCTCACTGACCTCTGATAAAAGTTCTGGATTGATAATGCTTCTGATCTCTTTTATCTCTTGCTTGAGAATTTTGTTAGCGCCGACAAAGTTTGTACCATTGTCGCTGTACATATGTGATGGTGTACCGCGTCTTGCAGCCATCCGTCTCAACGCCGCTAAGAAAGCGGACGCAGTCATGTCTGACACTAACTCGAGATGAACAGCCTTTGTCGCCATACATATAAATAATGATATGTAACCCTTGAAGCTTTTCATGCCTCTGCCCTTGCTGGACTTCACAAACACGTGACCTGAATAGTCAACGCCTGTATGATAGAATGGCCTTGAGGAATTTGATCTTGATTCGGGCAAATTTCCTAAGATTTGATCGTGTTTTGAAGGGTTATTTCTTCTGCATGTGATACATTGGCGTAAACGCATTTTGACAGCTCTATTACCACCAATTATCCAATACTGTTGTCGTAGTTTTGCTAGGGTAACACGTGCTCCACCATGGTATGTTTGTTTGTGTGCATGGTCGATGAGTAGGTCTGTCACGTGACCAGAGTGTGGGATGATGAGTGGATGCATCATGTCTTTGCTTATGGAGGCGTTTGTAAGTCTGCCTCCCACTCTGAGCAAGCCTGCTTGGTTTAGTCTCGGGTTTAAACACAAAAGTTTGCTCTTCGAGTCGACTTGATTATATTTTTGTAGGGATAAGATGTCCTTTCCAAATTCAATTGTTTGTATGTGTTTGATAATAAGTAGTCTCGCCGCTTTGAGTTCAGTGGCGGTAAGATACTTTGAGTTATTATTTTTCTTGAAACGTAACACGTATGCTACGTACGTGTCACCCGAGTCCAACTACTATTATTGTTTAGTAGCGTTGATATGACGTCATCTTGCTGGTGTGACGCTGTTGTCGTGACGTTTATTTGTTTGGGTTTTTTGACCTCTTCATTGGTGATAAAACTTTGCTTTTTTGATTTTGTTTCGTCGAAAGTCAAAAGCCAAGCTGGTCCATGCCACCACAAGGGATGATGAATAACCTGTTGCATGGTTATACCCCTACTAGCACAGTCAGCTGGGTTCTCGCTTGACTTCACGTAACGCCATGTTTTGGGTGGTAGAATCTTTGTGACCTGCACTACTCTATTAGCTACGAAAGTTTTCCAGCGTCCCGGATCGCCCTGTAGCCAACCTAGTACGGCCATCGAGTCACACCAACCAAACAGTTTGATATTATAGCCTGATAAACATGTTAAAACTTTTTCCATTAGCTTAGAAAGCAATAGAGTGGCACTTAGCTCTAGTCTGGGCAATGTAACATCCCTCTTCGGTGGAACCAATCTTGATTTAGCAGCAACTAATATAATAGAATTATTTGAATTGCCGTACTGATCTCTTCTGATAATTTTGCAGTATATGACGCAGGCATATGCATTGTTTGATGCGTCACAGAATCCGTGCAATTCGATGACGTCATTCTCACAAATCTGTAACCATCTAGGGATACGTAATTCACTGATATTTTTTAAATCCTGTCTGATTTTCAACCACTCGTTACTAATGTCAGCTGGGAGTTCATCGTCCCATTCAATGTTGTGAAGCCAGATTCGCTGAAATAGCAATTTGAACTTTGTTGTAACTGGAGTAAGCCAACCAAGCGGGTCGAATAACTTTGATATATCTGATAGTAAACTACGCTTTGTATGTTTGACTGTTTCTGATAAATTTATCTTGAGATCGAAAGTTAATTCATCTGAATGTGGATGCCACCGAAGTCCAAAAGTCTTTGTCGTGGCTTCATCTTTGAAATCATATTGATCACTGCTGTTTGCCGTGTTGACATTCTGCAATAGTTCTTCTGTATTAGATGACCATTTACGCAAGTTAAAACCGCCTGATTGCAATAATTGAATAAGATCTGATTGCAGTCGTTTCGCGCTTTGAATTTCGTGATTTCCATTGATAAGATCGTCCATATAAAACTGTTCCCTTAATGTTTTTGCTGCTGGACTAGATTGATATTTATGGCCCTCATCATGAGCCAATTGCTTCAACACCATCATGGCAAGGAATGGTGCTGCTTTCTGTCCATAGGTGACCGTTGTGAGAACGTACTCTTTCATGCTGTCTGATGTTGATTCGCGCCACACCACGGCCTGAAGACATTGATCATCTTCATGAACTGATATGTTTCTGAACATTTTTTCAATGTCAGCTGTGTAGGCATACTTGTACTGCCTCCACTTGATGATAAGTGATAGTAAATCTTGTTGTAGATTTGGACCACGATACATGACGTCATTCAAACTGCGGCCGCTTGATGTTTTTGAAGAAGCGTTGAACACCACTCGAAGGGCCGTAGTCGTGGAATCTGCCTTAATCACGCAGTGATGAGGCAAATAGACGGCAGGTTTCAATGACTGTGGTGCAAGCTGCATGTGGTTTAAAGTGATATATTCTGATATGAATAATTTGTAACCCTTTTGCATGTCTGGGTTTTTGATAAATCTTTTCTCCAACTGCTTCAATTGCGCTATTGCCCTTGGTTTAGATTCTCCTAGCTGTTCTCTGGCATCTGATATCATAGGTAGCTTGACGATGTATCTTCCATCTGTCTGCCGAGTCGTGGTGTTCTTAAAATATTCTAAGCAGTGAGCATCCTCTTGCGATAAAGAAGTTTCATGAGGAATATCTTCTATTTCCCAGAAGCGTTGAATATCTTCCACGTTATTGATGATAACGTTACATTGGAAAGATTTTACGTTTCCGCATAAAACCCAACCAAGGCGCGTTTGTTGTGCGACTGGCAATGATTTGTCAGATGAAATGATTCCACTCAAAATGATGCAAGAGTAGACATCGGCCCCTAAGAGTAAATCTACCGGTCGATTGACGTTAAAGTCGGGATCGGCTAGCTGGATGCCCTCTAGGAAAGACCAAGTAGGCTTATTAAATGTATGATTAGGTAAATTGTTTACCAAGTGTTTCATGATATAAACATCTGTTTCAAACTGATAATCGTTGTACGTTGAAGAACAAATTATGTTCAGAGCGCCTTTACAGTTGTTTTCCTTGGCTCCTACCCCAAAAATAACGCCTTTGCACCTTTGTCTAGGTAACTTCAGCATTTGTGCTGCATTTTCGGTGATAAGAGAGGTTTGTGATCCTTGGTCGATCAAGGCTCTCAATTTGATAAATGTCCCATCAGCTGATTTAACCTTCACCATGGCTGTTGCCAATAAAGTTTCAGCAATATCATCTTGAGACACATGTGTAACATTTTTCTCGCTTTGTTCATTTTCAGTGGATGGCTCGTCAGCAAACGCTTTATGAATTAAAGTATTATGCCGACCATTGCATTCACGGCAGCAAGTATTTGATAAGCATTTTTTGCCAAAATGATCATACAAACAATTCATGCATAATTTTAATTTCGCAATTGTATTACGTCGTTCCATCGGTTTCATTCTAAGGAAAAGTTTGCAATTAAATATGCGATGAAATTTTTTGCAGAGTTGACATCCTGTTTGCTGTTTTTGTACAACGTTATTCATTTGTTTTTGATTGTTATTATATGATTTATATTGATTGTTAAATTTTTGGTTTTGTTTGTCTGTTTGTTGAACACATTTTGAGTTATTTGATTTATTCGGAGAACGTTGTGATTGTGACGCCTCCAATGATGTGAATTTGGTCTCCAAGAAGTCAGTAAAATCCTTGATAGTCGGAAGAGCCCTAGGATTTTTCAATGATTGACAGTACTCCTTGTCGGTCTCGAGATCCAGCTTCTGCTCCAAGATGAACATCACCAAAGGATCCCAAGAGCTGATATCAACGCCCATGTTTTTGATAGAGTTTAGGCATTCGACGACACAGTCATGCATCTTTTTCAGTTGAGTTACTGATTGCTGTTGGAGAATAGGTAAATTCATGATAATACCTATGTATGAGTTGAAAATAAATTTGATGTTATTAAATCGGTTGTTAAGAATGTCCCAGCATACTTGATAGTTATCAGCAGTGATACGCAGATGCGAGACAATTTGTTCAGCTTCTCCCTTCAGTTTCCCTTTCAAAAATTGCATTTTTTGGCAATTAGACATAGACCCGTTATTGTGGATAGCCTCGATGTACAGATCTTTGAATGTCATCCACTTTTGATAATCACCGCTGAAAGATGGCACTTCTGTTTGAGGTGTTGACCTTTCCCTGTGGCTTGCTGACGAAATCTTCAAGGTGACTTCCTTCTTGATTTCTAAGTATTTTTGTTCATACCTGCTGAAAGTTTTCTCATATTCTTGATTTTCTTCCTGCAGTTCACTATCGATTTTCCAGTGTAGAGAGTCGATAGTAGACCAACGCAAGTTTAAGTTTCTCAAAAAATCTTCTAGTTCGTAGTTTTCAGTCATGTTGGTGTAATTGACGTTAGAAATAGTACGGGAAAATGCTTTGAAGTTACTTTTCTGATAGCGCATCATCTCGTCTAATTTACTATTATTACCACTAGAAGAAAATTGAGGAGGGCATGAGCTACCTGGTACCGAGGGGAATTCAAACGATATGGTCTGCTGCTGTGGTGTAGACGCACCAGAGCGACCTTCCGCTGCTGCTGATGTTGATAGTGATGGGCCTGGGTTATCCAACTTTCTCGGCATAGTGAAGGGAGTTGGGGGTTTAAGGAGAGGTTTCTCCTTCGTAATTTCCAACAAATAGTTGTTAAATAATGCTCGTGTGTCGTTAAAAAATGATAAGGTACGTTCGTAGCAATTTTCTTGAAAATATGCATGCGATTGTTCCTGACTTTCTAGTAATTTGCTATGATTAGCTTGGAACTCCTGCCAATATGCTTCCAGAGTATCCAGTTTTTTCTTGATGTACGGAGCGGTCTTTCGATCGGCCCCGTCTTTCTTAAAATTTACAAGGAGCTGATTCATTGCTCCCATGAGCTGATTTTGGGTCACAACAAGATCCTCCATGGTTGTAATGATAGAGATGTCAATGATAGATATTAAAAGGAAAGATCTTACTTGTGTGCCGCTTGCAGTCTTCTAGAATAGGTGTATCCTTCTTCCCTATGCACTGCAATCCATATGCTGGTAATACCACTTACGCGAACACTGTTATTAGCCCACTGTAAGTAGCCCTTAGTCGAAGGACCAAAAAGATGTACGGGACACCTTTATATGATAGAAATGATAAGAAGAGTATATGATAAAAACTCTTATATTGATATTATAAATTGATTGATATTTGAGCACGCATTAGCACACGTGCATTTAGGTATAAGCTAGCTAATTATTGTCAAATCATCGATATTATTAAGGTCAATTGTTACACGCGCCTTCCACTTACTTTATTGCATCAGTTCACGTTTTCACCCCATCATGGTAGGCGCGTGCTCAAATATCAATCAATTTATAATATCAATATAAGAGTTTTTATCATATACTCTTCTTATCATTTCTATCATATAAAGGTGTCCCGTACAACTTGTGTGTATATGTATGGTAGCAAATGTATGATGTCTATGAATTCTGATTTCATGCGTTAGTTAATCTTCCCGCCATCTAGGAGATCTTCATGCAAGTTCACAGAGTGAACGTTAATAAGCATGGTGATGCTTTATTCTACAGAAGGCGCATTTATACTAGTGCTAGACGCATTTCCCCAATGAGCGCCATAGCGTTCAGTAGTCCTTCACAGATCCTCGTCCCTTCCTTGTATATATCTGAACTGCGATCACCAACCAAGCGCCAAGCGCGGTGGTTATGGCTAAACCTTCGCTGTTTGGGGAGTCACGTTCAGCATTGTACGTATGTTTGCTAATGAGGTATACCTGAGCTCCTTGATGGCCTGCAGCTCGCTGGCCTCCGCCTGCTTGAAGGCGGTGACGATCTCATGCGGCGTGCTCTCCTCCGTGAACTTGTCCGCCAGCGCACTGCCGCCGCCGCCGCCGCCGCCCGCCGTGCCGCGCCGCCGCCCCGCCGCGCCACCGCCGAACGACGTGCGCGGCGATAGTGCTTCCAGGAGCCCACCTTTCCAGTTCTACAACACAAGTGGTAACTTTAATCAGCCGGCAGTTCTTTACTAACATTTAAAAGAGTTTAGCAACTTTGACGGATTTGAGTAAGGCTTTTGACCGGATTCACGGCCTAATATAAATTTAAATGAAATGAAATAGCATTTATTTGCATAAATATAGGTTTGCAATGGTGGTTTTACAATAGAGTTTCACTATATTTGACCTTTGAGTCGTGCAAGTGTTTAAACTTAAAAATAACTATAAATAAAGAATAATAGATTAAATAACATTAAGTAAGTACTATAATGTCAAAATAAAAATTATGTGCATTTAAATTTCAAATAAACACTTATATTATAAAAACAGTTATCACAAAGCCAGTTATATAATTTACGATTAAATTCATTATCTGTCAGTTCTCTCATGTCAAGTGGAAGTTTGTTATACCTCTATAACTGTATGGCCATTGCGTAACAGTTCTTTTTACACATTTCTAGTCTAAATTGAGGCACCTTTAGTGGTTTTTGTACTATTTTTCTTCTGTGTATAAACTTTTCATCCCTCTCAAACAATGTTATGTTATTTCTGACAAATTTTAGCATCTCGAAAATATAGCGTGAAGGAAATGTTAACAGTTTATGCTTCATAAATAAAGGTCTACAAGAATCTCTCCGTTTAATGCCAAATATGGCCCGAATACACTTTTTCTGCGCAACGAAAGCTCTTTGAGCATCCGTTGAGTTGCCCCATATTATGACGCCATATCTCAGAATAGAGCAGACATGACTATGCTAAACTGTCAATGCAGTTTCAATATTAGAGAGGTCCTTTATTCTTCTCAGTGCAAATATAAATTTATTAATTTTCTTTCACACATTATCAATTTGTTTCTTCAAATTTAACTGTCTATCAATAATATTTCCTAAAAATTTTATGTCAAATACCTGCTCAATATCACTGTTTTTGTAATTTATGTAAATTTTATCTTTAATATTATTGTTATACGTCGTTTGTAGCATGAATTTAGTTTTTGTTGTGTTAATTTTTAAGTTATTTTCATGTAGCCATTTAATTACGTCATTAAGAGATTTGTTCCCTACGCTCATAGCATTTATAATAGATTTTTCTTTTGTCAATATTGTAGTTTCAACAGCAAACATGATTGTGTACTGGTCAGTAGCGCTTGGTAACTCATTAACATAAATAATAAATAGTATGGGACCTAAAACACTGCCCTGTGACACACCGTGGCTAATTAAAGAATAAACAGATCTGAAGCTTTCTTGTGTATTAGATTCAGAAGAAATTTTTGTTATTTCCGTGCATTGCTTTCGTCCCCTGAGATAACTTTCAAACCAAGAGTGTGCAGGACCCCTTATGCCATAGCATTCCAATTTATCTAGCATACGGTCATGGCAGACCATGTCAAAAGCCTTACTCATGTCTAGAAAGATGGCGACTGGGATTACTTTCTTATTGATCGAATCAAGAATTTCTTTGACATGTTTAAAACATGCTAGAGTTGTCGATTTCTTACTTATAAAACCATTTTGTTATTCGCACAAAACTTTGTTTTTTTCTAAAAACACAACTAAATTTTTGGCTCATTACCTATTCTAGCTACTTCTTACTTGAGGTTGCTAAGCTACTTCTTACTTGAGGTTACCGTACGCGTCGAATCAATTCACACAGATGGCGTTGTTATGTCTCCAAGTCACGCAGTCCATCCAGTACCATATCCCATGTGGAGTTCTGCAAGGCTCTTTGTTTTATCTGTTGAAGCTCCTTTGATACATGCGCGACCAACGTAACTCTTTTCAGGTGATGGTACGTACCTTCTTGAGGAACATGTCCGCAGCCCCACGGCGCCACTCCTCGGCAGAATGCAGCGCGGTGTTAAGCTGCTCCTTCTCTAAGAGAGCGAGCGGGAGGGAGGCCGCGCGCCGCACCAGCGCCGCCACCGAGTGGATGTACGGGTACAGGTCCGAGGACTGCACCTCTTCCACCTGTGGGCGGCGAGAACGTTACGGTGCTTCGCATACACAATGACTCCGCATTCACACGTCAACGACACGACACGTTCAATCAACAGTCTGATTTAATTCTTTAATTAAATTGAGAAAAGGAGCTTGGGACCAACCAATTCGTAACTAAATTTATCCAAACATTGAGGGTCCTTCGTTGGCATTGACATCGTCATAATAGCTTAAAATAGCGTGGCGAGCAAAGCGAGGGTGCGAGCTTCCCACCCTCACACAGCAGCGTGGAGAAGCGAACGATTTTCAGTCCGGAGCTGTTCACGATATATTTGTATTAAGACGTCTCCAGCTGATGACTCCCTACCTTGTGCAGCCAGTCCTTGGCGTGCGCTATGGCAGACTGCAGCGCGTGGTAGGAAGGCAGCGCTGCCTCGATGTCTGTTCCCTCCGCCAGCAGCGCACTCAGCGAGGCGAGCGTGCTGTACTGAGGATTGTCTTCGTCGAGGGGAGACTTGGAGGTGTCGATGAGAACTACTTCCGCCTTCTTCTCCCATTCTTCGACTTCCACTGAAACACAAATAATGCGGTCGTTGGTTACTATCAGACCTTAAAGGTATATCAGAAAAATTGCGTTCGCTTCTTTAGCAGATTCCGCATCAGCAACATTGATCGCATCAACAGAAGATTCCGCACCCGCATCTCATATCTGCATCCCTCCCTCAACGTATCTAAAAGAAAAAACTGTAGGTACCTTGCAGCCTGTAGAGAAGCGCCCGCTCGTGCTCGATGGCTCTGTGCTGGGGCAGCGTGGCGGCGCGCGCCAGCAGCGCGGCCAGCACGGCGGGCGTGAGGGTGCTGCAGCCGTCGCGGTGCTGCTGCGCCTCCTCCAGCCAGCGCGCTTGTGCCAGCCGCGCCGAAAGCGCCTCCAGCTGTGGCAGGACGATGCACAATCGCCCGCCCAGCTCCACCGTCTGAGGATACAACCACTACTGGTTAGGAAGGACATCTCGAGATAAAAGACGGCTCTACTCTGTCTCAGACATGTGATAACTGACCTCTTCCACATCCCTGACGTACGATGTCTCGATCTTTTCCAGGTCATGTTTGAGGAGCTCGGTGGCACGCGTCTCAAACTCTGACGTCTGACGCAGAACCTCCTTCACGGCAGACCCTGGGGGAAGGCAAACAATTGGCTAATGATTCAACAGGTCGTAACTAACGGGTAAGATGGACATTTGAAGAGGTTTGCGTGCGGCTGTGTGATACAGCCTACCAGATTTTTAGTAAAAGTTCTTAGTCGATGTACCTTCGGGCAGCACACAGGCGAGGCTGTCGATCTCGGCCGCGAACAGCGTTAGCTCGTGTATAGACAGCCGGTACTTGGGGTCGTGGTGCCGCGTACGCGTGCGCATCTTGTTTAAGTCTAGCTGTTGGATCACTGACGCGCATTTCTCTGCGTCTTCGATCGCTGTTTCTAACGCTCGCACTAGTTCGGTCTTTTGCATCTGTGGGAGAGATATGAGGAGCAAATTATGTAGAAAAGTTTCGTAATACAAATTCAATATTTTATTTGGTTGTTGTTGTTAGAAAATCCAAGTTTCTGAAAACATATTTTTTGCTACTAAACAGTCCGCTATCTTGTGAGTTCGTGCAGCCATTTTGCAACATGGCTTTTACGACCCGCTATCTTGCAAAAACGGCGTGTACCAACCGCGGTCTATTACATGGCGTTCCCAAGCCGTCATTATCTCCGGTTGTTCCTGGTTACCTTGAGCTGGTGCGCCTTGTGCAGATGGTGCCGCAGACCGTCCAGGTCGCAGGTCTTCGGCGTGTCGGGGTCTAGCGCGTTCTGCACGGCTTCGGCCCACGAGCGGAACTGCTCCGACTTGGCTTTCAGTTTGCTGAGCATCGCTGGCAGCTCGTCTAGGGTATACCGGTATCTGGAACCACAAGGAGAGTAATCATATTCGACAAGATAAAACTTGAAAGGCTAGTCATCTCAGACAAAATATTTGTGCTGAAAAAAGGGATCCCCTGAGAGTTACCGACTCCGAAATTAATTGAAAAACATTTATTTTATTATTAGTTTATTTTATTTTATGTTTCATCCCAAATATGGACTCCTTAATTTATTTTGTATTAAAAAATTTTCGTTGTTTGAAATAAATGAATTGAATTGAATCAAAAAAAAATATTGGATTTGGGATATAGTATGTTTGTTCTACCTTGCCCCACATAAATCGTTTTAATCGATTCCGGGTTTTTGGTCCATATATTTTTGGGCATTATCCTTTACAAAGTAATGAAACGGAAAACAAAACAGTTACATGAATGTATAAAGTAACTGAAAAGACGCTAGTTAAATCGAGGTTTGATTTAATTGAGACAGTGGGGCCCAGCGGTCTCCAGCGAGGGCCAATATTTAATTGAGACAGTGGGGCCCAGCGGTCTCCAGCGAGGGCCAATATAACACCTACGGCACGTCTAAGATACGACTGAAAACTACTGATGATAAATTAACATATTAGTGTTACCTGAGTGTGTGCTTGGAGGGAGCGCAGGCGCAGAGCAGCGCGGCGTGGCGCAAACAGGCCACGTGCGTGGTGCAAGCGCACGTGACGCACGACAGGAAGCACGTGGTCTTGCACGCCGCGCACTGACGGGCGTCATCCGGGAGGAGCTCGAAGGCTTCGCGTTCTGCCTCTGTCACGCCCTGCAACAGTAGACAGCAACCCTTATTATCTATGCCTCAACCCATGATGTGATACAGTAAGATAAAATTAAATGACACATGGCTAAATAAACTTGACAATAAATGTCTGATCTAAAGTAGTTTTTTGAGGATAATAATCAACTTTTAGTCTTTATTAACTAGAGCGTCTATGGAAGAGAATCTCACAGTACCCAGTGCAGTAGATTCTTGCGCAGTCTCCGCTCGTTGTGCAGCATAGCACGCATGTCTCTGTACGCGGCGAGAGCGACCGTCAGCGTGAGCGCGTCCGCCTCCAGCGCCATCTTGCAGACCAGCTCGTCGTGCGAGAACACGCAGTAGCGCCGCAGCGTGCTGTAGTGCACCACGCACTCGCGACCCATCTTTAACTGGAAATCAACACGTCAAAGTCAGCGCACCGCTAGAATGAACTTCAGCTCGTGCAGAGCTAGATATAATTGTGGCGTGAAACGTCCAGCGAAGAGGGAAGATCTTCTCGCTCGGCGGACCCGGCTGGCGGGGAAGCGGAGCCAGAAACAAATAAGGGTCATGACATGAGACTGGACCAAAATATTAATAAAGAACACTCAGTCAAATTTATTTTATACAAATCTAATATTATATTAACAAGATACCATTACCAGTTGTAGGGGCTCGTCGAAGGTTTCAAGGTAAGACTTCAACTAGGGCTAGTCGGGAAGGATGTCAGTAAAAAAACACTTTATATCGGTTTATTCAACCGTATACACACTACATATGTAATACAAAAGTCACTGCACTGCATTATACAATTCACTTTCGTAATTTTCCTTTAGAATTGTTCACTGTTTTATCGCTTAGAACTGAACTGAATCAACGGCCAACAAGCTCGGCTTTTATACCTAAGGACCGACCTTGAGAACTTACTAGAAAATTCTCCTGATTCGTTCGAGAAATTAATGTATAGGTACATAAGTTACTTTGGGGCTAGATGATGCGGTGTGGATTGTCCAGCATTATTATTATTAGGTAGGTACATGCGGGGGTTGTCGGCAGTTCCAACATTATTAGGTAGGTACATGCGGGGGTTGTCGGCAGTTCCAACATTATTAGGTAGGTACATGCGGGGGTTGTCGGCAGTTCCAACATTATTAGGTAGGTACATGCGGGGGTTGTCGGCAGTTCCAACATTATTAGGTAGGTACATGCGGGGGTTGTCGGCAGTTCCAACATTATTAGGTAGGTATGTACATGCGGGGGTTGTCGGCAGTTCCAACATTATTAGGTAGGTACATGCGGGGGTTGTCGGCAGTTCCAACATTATTAGGTAGGTACATGCGGGGGTTGTCGGCAGTTCCAACATTATTAGGTAGGTACATGCGGGGGTTGTCGGCAGTTCCAACATTATTAGGTAGGTACATGCGGGGGTTGTCGGCAGTTCCAACATTATTAGGTAGGTACATGCGGGGGTTGTCGGCAGTTCCAACATTATTAGGTAGGTACATGCGGGGGTTGTCGGCAGTTCCAACATTATTTTGTTATGGAGCCGGTCGCTAACAACTATTGCATAATCCATGGCGTATAAATACTATTACCTATTCTGTAGTTATATCCTGCATAATTTGAGCCTTATCTAATCCGCATAAAGTCGTCGTCGCTAACACCAGTAATTAAAAAAGACACTGTCATTACTTGGGGATCTCAACATAAATACCTATCTGAAAATCCTGCTCTGTATTCTGGCTAAGGATTAGAAATGGAGAATGTCGAGTGCTGATCTACGTACCCAGTCTGCCGGCGTGAAGTTGACGGCCTCCGCGAAGTTGTACCCTTGGTTGAAACCGGCGTGGTAGGCGCGAGGGAACGTCACCACAAACTCTCCTGCATGCTGGTCCAACCTACAACAGACGCACAAACAACATTACAGAGACAGCTCTGGTACAGTCTGACTGTTACATGTCATGTGGCGAGGCAGGGCCCTTTAGATGTAGGGCATATGTTATGTTACGTATGTCAGAGTCCCCCGCTACATCACACTATTATTATATATTACACGTTTGTTACCTCTTCACGCCGCCACTACTGAACAGATCCGCTGAAATATTATGCATAGATGTAGTCCTAGACCTGCAGGGCTAGCATGCGCGCCACGAGAACCGTGTTTCGTCTCGACAACTCGAGAACAATTGCGGCATCACGATTTATCGACCGATGCTAGCATGCAGCACCAATTGTCGTCACCTCTCATCTCGTAACCGATTTTATTGAATGTATATCTTATCTGTGTAACCTTTCTCGTCAAACGCTAAGATGCGCGCCAAATTTTCTCAACATTTCGTTTATCGTCTTTAAATTTGAGCACGAGAATTCACGAGAACTTTTTCTTGTCTTTTTTATCGAATTTTATTGGTCGTGGCAGTCCAGTAGGTACCTACCAAGTATTTTTCATCCCATCTATTCGAAAAGGACGACTTGATTCGCCTTTAGGTGCACCCAAAGGAGGTGTTTTCTAGAAGAAACTTTTAGCGGGCAGTAATGAGTTTTTAATCCTCTTTATAATTGCGCCGCAATTATTTTTTGAATTTGGCACATCAATTTGGAACTTGGAACATCTTAGTGTTCAGCACCAAAGAAATCGAACGAAAATATTGTTTGAATAAAGGCTGGCTGGTACTACATCCAAACAACGAGATTCACCGTCACGGTTTCCTCAAAATGAGCCAGTTTCGTACATTATTTCAAACACACAAATATAAAATCTACAACAATCTCTATTCCTAATAAAACTGTAACAATAAATTTTCATAATTACGAAAATGTCTCAAATGTAAATATAAGTTTTTAGTTGTTTTATTATTAGATACTATCTAATTTCAATTTAGTTGTTACTCTATGTTTTATTAAATAATAATATTACAATAAAATATGAGGCGCCTTTTATTTTCTCATAGAGGGTGATGAAAAGTAAATATATTCCCATCCGCCCCATTAACCTCCCCATCAATGGGGTGGTTGGGAAAAAAATCCCATCCGCCCCATTACTCAAGTCAATGGTAGAGTGAATCACTCGGGCGCAAAATATATTTTTGGCTCGGGCGACGCGCGACGTACTTTGAATCCCTCGCTACGTTCAGGATTCTACTAAAGAATCCCTCGCTACGCTCGGTATTCTACTCTAGAATCCCTGACTTCGCTCTGGATTCAAAAAAGCGCCCTCGCCGTAAAAATATTATTTGCTCCCTTATGTATGATACAATCTACTATAGGTACCTACTTACGTAGGTACTTACTCAAGGTGAAGCTTGGGAACGGTGCCCGTGTAATGATAACGTGTAGGTATGTATCTAGGTAAGGTGCACACGTAGGTACCTTTTAGAGCTATGTTTTAGTTGTACTATGAGCGCTAAGGGTGAAGCACATCATGCACTTGAGCTTGTTATAAGAGAGGTCATGGGTCAGGCAAGTGCATAATAAAAACATACATAATACTTATTGTAGATGCTAAACTGAACGAGTACATTATTTATATTCACGTAAAAATAAAATAGTTTTTGCGCGATGCTATTTTGCAATCGGTACTAAAGAGGTTGAGGTGGAGATTTTCGCTCGCAAATGTTGAAATAGTTACCTTTTTTTTTGGATTTTTCGTCTGTTTACCACCATTCTGCCAGTGAAAATGTTCAAACTACTAATAAGGAGGTGAAAACTACGAAGATTATTTTATTTCTTACGAGCAGTTCACAAAAACCATAGATAATTGAATGAACTAAACGGGTGTTCCTCTGGGTAGATGAAGGGGTGGCTGTCTCTACTGAGGAGGAGTACTCGACAAGGAGTAAAGAGTTATATCTTTCGTGGTGCGCATGTTAGAGTAAATGAAAAAACAACTGACGACAGCTAAAACAGTCGTCACGCACGCGACGTCTTTCGTGGCGCGCACCTTAGCAAACTAGCTTCTGCCTGCGCGAAGTCGCGGGCAGAAGCTAGTTTGTATTGGAACAGTTGTAGTGTATGATGTCGCAGGGAAATTATAAAATCAGCGATTACACCAAATCCAAAACAAAACTTTTTTATTTTCTTTTCACTGAAAAAAAAATACAGGTAAAATCCCTTAGCTGTTCAATCTAAGGGAAATGGTAAAAGAAACCATTTAACGCTTGCACAGTACTATTTCGGTCTTTCCTCGCAAGAACTCGTGTAATCGATTACTACAATTTCTTCATAAATAAAATCGAATCAGTATATCTTATCATGACACACACTATGTCATGTCCTAGTGCATGACATGCACTAGGACATGACTAATTGATTGGCACTCGATCCTTCAAAAATAAAATAAACGCGTGGACGGAATAAGTACATATATCTACCGCAATGCCTTAAAACCAGTATAAATACTGTTCAAAATGAGAAAGTTAGCACATACCTGTAGACCGGAACCCCTGCCTTCATGAGGATGTTGGGGTTCATGATGGTGACGAGCTGGTGCAGCAGGTCCGGCTGCAGCTGGAACAGCTCCGGAGCCTCCGCCTTCATGGCTGCCTCGAACTGCTCCGCTTTGGAGCTTGGCACTCCGTACCTGGAGGCAAACAATGTGGAATAGATAGAGATTAATCTTCGATCAGGTATCTGCCGCCTCCCCCGTAGATACCTTGAACCTTACAAAAATTACACACAAAATTGTCTACGACTTGTTTTGACCCAGACAGTTTGCGCAGAGCTGTGACAAGTTCTGTGAATATGGAACAAGAGATTAATGGAGTCGAATTTATTTTATTTTAACTATAAGTAGGTACATAAAAATATTAAACGCTGTTTTTTTATAGAAACCATTTGAAGATCATAACATTACCTATCTATCACATTTAATTTCATTTGGTGCCTTCTAATTAATAATAAAATTAATAAAAATCTTTTGGTTCGGACAACAAATAATACAATAGCCAATATTCATGAATTTAGAACAAAGTCAAAATCGTAATAGAGGCAAACAAAAAAATCAGCGTTTTTTAACTTTGTAATGTGCTATTAGTAGCACATTACAAAGTTAAAAAATGCATTGAAATTAAAACTTTACTGAAAATAGGAAATCCCGTTCTTTTTTGTGTCATAGAAAAATTGCAAATATCTCACATTTGCAATTTTTCTAAGCATGCTTCCTTTTCGAGCGTTAGAATGACATTAGTTGAAAAGGCATGTCAAATGGGCTATTTTTTGAAACAGACGGTTTCTGGAGGCGCGTTGTGAATCAATGGGGAGCCGGCGGATACCTTCTATTGTTCCTGGCAAGTGGAGCATGCTACGTATGTACAACTCACCAAGTCTTGGCCTCCCCCCAGTGCAGGTAGTTGATGGAGTAGCTCCAGTGGTCCTCATTGTGCCAGCAGAACGTCGCGAAACACATGCCGACGTACAGCCAGGGAATCTGAAACATGCAACATATTATTATGACTGTTTTTGATGTTAACATTATACGGAGGAAACATCAGGGAGAATACATTGGTGGCCCTGGGACGGCTGGATTGACTATGTGTGGTAGCAAGATTGTTTAAGTTTTAAATAAAAAAGAAATCCACATATCCGCCTTTTTTGCGCACACACATTCTCATTCTTTTTCGTAATTTTTTACTACTACCTGTGAGCATTAGATCTAAGTTTTCCAAAGAATTCTGTCAATACTCTAGACTGTTATACCTTGTTAGATAGCTGAAGAAACGTAGATATTTTTGCATACATCTGCAATATACCAGCCTAAGTTTTTTTCAAATATTCCTCCAAGCACAAATTAATTTATGTTTTCAACTATCAATCGTCTACTAAGACCCACAGTTTTTTTATTTACCTGCAATTTTGGGTGTTGAAAATAATAAACCAACTTATCTACTACACAAAAATTGTAAAAAAAAATTATGCACAAAAATTTTATATACCAAAAAAAGTTGTAAAAAGAAAAAAATAATAGGCATTTTTAATAGGCGACTTAACCAGTAACCCTGTATACAATGGACTCAGTTACCTTCATGCCCGATATGTCTGCGTTGATGTGTCCCAGCACGGAACCCTCCACCACAGGCAGGTTGTTCAGGTTCCAGCTGGAGTCTGCGTACTGCTGCTCGCCAGGATACAGGTGTGCGCTGGATTTCGTGGGGAACCCTGGAAGAGTCTCGGTTACAATTAGGAAGTCTCCATAAAGAGAACAATTTGTAATTGTAATAGAGTCTACATAACAAAGTCAGAGTACAATTTTATTTAATACATGTCGGATTTTTACAATATTCATAAATTTAAATGTCGCACCAACCCGCCCGCGCGGGGCGGTGTCGCCGACTTCGGTGTGAAGACTCCATAAGGAAGAAGATAAAAGTGTTACCAGAGCCATGGTCCATAGAATGCAAGTCGGCTCCGTACTCCACTGTGACGTCTTCGTCTAAGGATGACACGATGCGCCAGAACTCCTTCTCTACCGTTGATGTTGGGACCATCTGGAAAACCTCACTTCGTAAGTACAAGTTACTGAATGTTATAGAGCAGTTACCTTCATGCTCGGTATTTGTCGAGTGACTTACGTGAACTGGCATGTTGAAGTAGTCAGATTTGAACTGGTCGGCCATCTCTCCAAACTGCTGGAGCGTGTACTCGCGCGAGGCTTGCTCGAAGCCAAACGCTTCAGCTGGTTTCGACACCTGCAAGACATTTGAAATCCGTTACTAATGGAACAAACTCCCAAGGCTTCTATCGTCTTACCCCCGAACACTCAAGCGCAACTCAGATCAGGCAAGTGTCAAGCCGCTATCTTTTAACAGTTTTCAATGTCGAATCATTTGTCAAAAATTCGTGTTTTGAGACGTGCGTAAATTCGGAGGTAAGATCCGTAGGGTGCTATGCTGTGCAACTTTGCCTGTTGAGGTCTAGAAAGGCGACTAAGTGATCTGACAACAAAATGCTATCAGCATCTTCTCTAGAGTGCCCACAGCAATCCATAATCTACTTGCCAAGCTTATCATGGTTGACAATCACTAGGGGGGCCGCTATCACGCGAGAGCCCTAGCCTCCCTTGCTCTAGAAATGAAAGGGCACCCACCTCTGTCGCCAGACAGACGGGGCAGCGCCAGTCGCCCTTGGGCACGACGGCGAGCGGCGGCAGCAGGCAGAATGTATGGTAGGAATCATCGCAGCCATCGCAGAGTAGCATATTCTCCTCCACGTCGCCGCGCCCGCACACGTGACACATGTATTTGGCCAGCTGTGGGATAACACACAAACATGATTTTAGTCGGTACTACTTTACTATCAAACTACATTATATTTGGTCGACTTTGCAGTCACCATGGCCGTAGACTGTTTTCCATGAGAGCTTTAAACTCGAACGGTTCCTTTGGGCAAGACCGTTATAGAACTGACCGGGTCGTTGTTGTTATCAGGTCGCGGCGCGGCGGCGGGCGGCGGCGCGGGCGTCACAGACACCGTCATGTTGGACATGCGGTGCTCGCGCAGGCGCGCACTGCGCGTCACGCGCCCGCGCGACCCGCAGCTGCCCGTCGTAGACATCCATTTGTTCTCGCGTGGACCTGGGATCACAAAGAACGTTAGATCAAGCATTTCTCTATGTGAGGCGCCAACCGGACTTCATCGAACAGTTCATCTTTAACATCAGCCTATGCTGGTTCACGGCTGGACAGCGGCCTCATAATAAGCACCAAATCGCAGTCTTTCGCACATAGTCCTTCCACCTAGCTGGAGTGCATACAACACAATTTTCGCCGAAACACAGACTCCGTGTACTTACTGCGTCTATTAGTCTCGGGGCTCTCCTCCTTGACCGGCGTCTTCATGCCCTTGTCGCTGTTAGGAGGTAGGGCTCCCTCGGTGTGCGAGCCCTCGGCGGCCTCGGGCTCGACTTTGTAGCGGCGCGCGGGGGAAGGCGCGGGCGCGGGCGCCGGGGACGTGGCGCACTTGGAGGCGGAGCGCGCGCGCGACCCGGCCCCTGCCTGCTCGGGGGTCGCTTCGCGTTTCACTTCTATTTTCTGCGGGCGAAGAGACAAGCGGTTAGCGCTTACGTCACACCAGCTCCCGACACCATTCACACCCTGTGTTCACACCTTAGAAAAGGTTTTGTCTAGGGTGGAATAGAGAAAAAAGTCAACGCGTAAATTATTGAAGTAGAAAGAATGAATTTGAAATATTTTACGCATTCGATGAAATAGTGATCAGCCCTACTAGACGAATCGTTGAGCAGGGCCAGGATGATCACGGCAAGTACTCACGGTCTCCTTATGATCAGCCACTGCGCCATTGCTCTTGAACACGTCGTAGGGATAGAGGATCCGTTCGTAGTGGTTCTTGAGGATGGAGCCGATGCCCTTCCCCTGCGGGTGGCCCATGCGCCGCGCGATCTTGGACCACTTGCGCTCCACGGAACATACCTCGAACCCACCTAGAGAGAGATGAGCGTAACATACAGACAGAATACATGAAAAATTATTTACTACACTTAATTTAACAAGGCTTCTCTCTCTCTCTGTCTTCAGCATTGCAAATCTCGTCTTGCGTACACAAGACGTCTGATGAAGTCCCATGAAGATTTTATGTGTCAATAAATATTTTTAAACTTACGCGATCTGAACACATTGATATATTTTTATGTGTGTTTAATATTTTACTTTGTTTTGTGAACCAATAAATAAAAGAATTCTTCTAAAGTGGTTGACCGACCTGCTTCCCTGACAATCTTGTGCAGCGCGTAGAGGTCGAGCGGCTTGCGCTCCACGGTGGGGATCTTGAGGGCGTTGCCCTGCAGCTCCCAGAACTTGATGATCTGGTCGAGAAAGTTCAGCTTCACGCGGGTTATGGCCTGTAACAAGGGTCGACTTGTGATCGTCTAGCCTCCACAGCTGTACGGAACCACTTGATGGCTACCAACCAACAATACTAACGACGACTTTTTGTTTTGTGAGGCTACCTAGCTTCTGCCCGCGGCTTCGCATGCGTTTCTTCGGGATAAAAAGTAGCGATTTCTTAATCCAGCTCAAGAACTACATCTAAGCAAACATTTTACCCGATTTCTTAAAAAGTTCAGCGTGAAGAGGTAATAAAAATACAAACTTTCGCAATTATAATTTTACTGTGATTTGACAAAGGTGCGATGAGTTGGGGGCAACTGGAGGCATTTGTACCTACCCAGCCGAAGGTGTCGACGAGCTGATGATGGTGTTGCCACTAAAATTTGTACCTACCCAGCCGAAGGTGTCGACTAGCTGATGATGGTGTTGCCACTAAAATTTGTACCTACCCAGCCGAAGGTGTCGACGAGCTGATGATGGTGTTGCCACTAAAATTTGTACCTACCCAGCCGAAGGTGTCGACGAGCTGATGATGGTGTTGCCACTAAAATTTGTACCTACCCAGCCGAAGGTGTCGACGAGCTGATGATGGTGTCGCCACTAAAATTAAGCTTTTGAAGGCTGTTGAACTAATTTGCGCGAAGCTCTTTTGTGGCAGTACTTCGAGCTTGGATGTTCAGAAGCCGGATGGAGCTAAAACTAAGTAAATCAGTAACGATATACCTACCTATAATAGCAAACTGTTTACTGCCAAGTGAAGGGCGTAGCTTTACATTTGTTGTTAAGCGTTACGCGTTTCGCAGAGAATCAGAATAACAAGTAGGACCTACCTACCTACAGTTAAATGATCCCACCAGAGGATTATCCTTTCAGTTCATAAACAATACCTTCGTAGCGCGCCCGCGCGACGCATTCGCTTGGAAACAGCATATTTACATAAATCATTCATGAAACCCATTCTCATCGATAAAGTGGGCGTCGACTATTTCCCAGCTCTACATGTGATCCCATTCCGAAATGTTAACTTACTATGAATGAAGACCAAGTTAGGAGATGAAGACAGTGTAGTATGGCGCTAGGGGAGGTGTCCAGCAGTGGACTAGCCTAGACTGCTGATGATAACTATGAAGCCCATGTATGGTATGGAGGTGTGAAATAATTGTATAAACGAAAGCTTACAGATGTGAAACTGCTCTGTGTTGGCTACCCCCCTGCCGCAACAGTGTGTCGTCACAACTATAATAGTAGTACAAGTGCCAATACAACACCGATACCGATGTATTGATTACTGCCCTTCCAGACTGCTGTAGCTACGTACCATACCAACCAGGGTGTCAGGGACACAGATATAAAGGGACAAAACCGAATTCTGTAAAGGACAGAACTACGAAATTGTAAAAGAACAGTTATCAACGAATATAACAAAATTCTAAAGCCTAATCCGAATGTAGCTGTTGCCTGGTAACTAGGGCATGGCGGTATTGGAGCGGAAAAATACCGGTATTGTCAATAGACAATACCGGTATTTTTCCGCTATCAATATTTTTAAAACCGGGATCCCGGTATTTAGCTGTTTTATCGGTATTTCACTATAAATATTAAAATAGTAGAAAAATATATTTTCCACTTCATGTAATATTGTCTTAGACTGAATAAATACTATACCTATCTTAAAATAAAAAAAAAAATATTTTTCGATATGTCTCCCATGATATTAATACATTTATTTGATCGTGAAATAATTTTTCTATTCCCTTGAAATAGTTATTTGTGCAACAAGTGCGCAAATCGATTTTTTGTTGCACGTGCCGATATTAAATCCCCACCGGCTAGCGAAGCAGTCTAGAGTAGAGTCACGAGCGTAGCGAGTGGCTCTAAAGTAGACTGCTGAGCTAGCGAGGGATTTAAAAGGCAAGGATTTATAATTTGCTCTCGAGTTCAACATACCTAGAACTTTTCACCTCAACTAGCTAGAAAATATTTTGTAACTTAGCAAAGAGGTCGAATGTCAGGAACTCATTTTGGTCAACAACCATGTACGGTACGAATGCTATAAACCTCTTTCAAACAATGAACAAACGAAATTATGCGTTTGTGAAGGTTGAACGCTATCTTACCTCCTTTCCTACGATAAGCTAAAATGAGTGCAGTTCACAGAGGTGCAAGTTCCATATAAATTCCGAACCTGTTGTTTGGTAGATAATTTAAAGATGGCGCTGTCAGGGTACACATAAAAATGGCGATGCCTTCAGTGAGAAAGTATACCTCCCCTGGTGCAGATCGCGTAGTTTATTCTTATTTCGGCGCCGACCAAACATATCATTAACATATCACATCATCGAAATTTTTCATATCGCCGTACGACATTCGTTAAAGCAACACTATTGATTGTTTGCTCCGTAATTTTTAATTGTAAAAGTGGAAAAAAGTGATTTGACTCTATTGTGACTATAACTAATTTGTGCCCAGTGAAAAGACCTTTCTGGTATCTAATAATTTATTCAATTTGACCCAGTGAATCCAATGTTACAAGCAAAAACATTTTTAAAATATTTTGCCAACCGTCGGTAACTGACCTACGACAACTCGCGGCTCTGCTGCTGAACTCACCGTGAAAAGAAACAGTCTACGTTTTCTTTTCATTGTGAGTTGAGTTTTCATCAGTTTTATAATCATAAAATAATTTGTTTGTTATTTGTGTAATCTAGAGCCGCCTTATAAGTTTTATTCATTAATTTAAACGTTTTATTCAAAATACCGAATTACCGGTATTTGCAATTTCAATACCGATATTCGGAAGTGCCTGAAATAACTCGGTATTACCGGTTTTTCGGTAATAACGATGTCCATGCCCTACTGGTAACACTGCGTTTCCGTTCGAAACGTTTGTAGAGCTGTAATCAATGTTGATGAAAGCTCTCCGATCAGCCAAACATGTAAAGTTCGTGCTGCCATGCAGCTGACCTATTTCAGTTTCCTGGAATACCTGACGCAGTGCTACTATTTCAGGCTGCGTATCGATCAGCCCGTCTAGGACTTATATAGACGTACATATTTGTAGTCGCTGTTACAAAATACGACTAAGTTTTCGACGCAACTATTACCTTGCCAATTACAAGAATACCTAGAAAGAAGAAAGAGCGACTAATTTCTAGTCGTACATCATTTATATTTTATTTAAAAGTTTATTTCAGACGGTCTTATCAGCAACAGTACCTACAGTGTGTTAGACCTAGATATTCATGTCACGCATTGACTTTTTTTTTGCTCGTTCATACCGTTTACGTTTTCTTGATTGCGTGTAAACGCATGGGCAAGGGCTAGTAAGATTTAAGCTCGGCGCGGCGCGGGCGGTCAACAGGTGGCGCTGGCGATCAAAACACGCGTTAGCAATTTTACGGCGACCTAAGTATAAAACCATAATTTACAACAGTACAGTTGACCTTTTCCAAATGTTTGTTTATGTTTATTATTCATAGGGAAATATTGTTAATGCATTTCTATTTATAAAGTGTATGATTACTTTGCGTAAACTATTATTTATTTATTTTTTATTTTAACAATATTCAGGCAATTAACAGCTAACTTAATAATTAGTGATACTGATGGCTACTTAATTTTTTTTACAAAAAGCGACTGAAAATAATACTAAACAAAGTTACAGGACGACTACTATGGCTAAATTATTATTATGTAAAAATTTGTTCACAGATAGGTAACAAATTTCTACCCATTTTGGTTTAATAAATGACATAACAAAACTAATCAATAAGATGCCCCAAAATGTAGATATTTTGGGGCTCTCACTATTACTCACTATTACTTTTAGTTGAGTGGGAGGATTAAAGAAAATATCTAAATCAACCTCTCTGGAAAGAACGTTAAAACATCCGCGTGCTCTTATCAAAAATGTGTCTGCACGTAGTTGGTTTTACACTTTGGTAGATAAAAAAACTTAGGGTGCCTGTGAGCTCTAAAGTTTGTGTTAAGTCCGAGCTGTAGCAGCAGCTCTGCAGTCTACTTTGCTATTAACAATGCCAGACAGATAACTTAGATCCGCTATGGCTCTTAGTTCGTGGAGAGGCCGAAAATGGAATTTGCTGCATCTCGTATAGTAATCAGCCAAAAAATGTTTGCCCGAAACTGCACATATCGTAGGAATCTTTTCTGTATGCCCTCCAAGCGAGAGAAATATCATAGTTAGGATTCCATACCTGCGAACCATATTCCTAGTGGCTGCGCACATAAGAACAGTAAAGTATCTTAAAAGTTATTGCACTTGAGAAATCGCAGGACATTCTAAGAATGAAACCTAGAGCTTTCGATGCCTTGCCAACTATTGAATTAATGTGTTCGTCAAATAAGAGTTTGCTGTCAAACGCCCAGATCTTTTATCTTAGCTACCCTTGTTAATGCGCTTTGTAGTTAATTATCAAATTTAAGGACTTTTACCAGTAAAAGAACTGACGTAGCATTTTGAAACATTTAAATCGAGTTTGTTGACTGTGCGATAGTTTTGAAGGTCATCTTGGATGCGGCCCGGTATATATAAATAAAAAAAAATATCATTGGCCATTATTGTAAAAAGTAAAGGCCAAGTAAGGTCCCTTGTGGGACACCAGAAGGGACACTCATTAGCGAAGACGAATACCCGCTGAGTACGACAGTCTGAAAGCGGTTACGAACGTACGACGAGAAGCACCGAAATAAGTTGCCGCGGATATATACTTACCTATTCTTTGCAACATTTCCATGAGGATCAAATGGTCTGTACGGTCGCAGCATTTACTATAATCAGTGTTGATAATGTCCACCGCCGCCGCCGTCGTTTAAATGTTCTCGTGGTTCGGCGAAAATGGCGAGAGGGAACACCGGCGAGGTTTTACGCCCTTATCAGGACGTCGAGTCCCATATAATTCTGGTCCCCCCCAGACCAGTCTATTCGTAAACGAATTTACTCGTCCAAGAAAAAAAAAGGCGTAGTCCAAGATGACATGACGTCAAACGTTTGACAGCCACTAAGACGTCACCGATAACGATATTATTTTAAGGCCGAGTTTAAGATGACGTGACGGCGATTGAGTATGTCCACCGCGACTATCTCGCAGATTCAGTTTGTTGCAGCTGTCGTTCGTGGTAGTTCAAAAAGCAGAAAAAGATGTTGTCGCCGGTTCAACCTAGCCATTCCTCAAACGCGTTTGAGGAATGGCTAGGTTGAACCGGCGACAACATCTTTTTCTGCTTTTCTACGCTATGGAGCGCTACTTCGTCGCCCTCATCTCGTAATCGGTGATTGTTAGTTGACGGCGCGGCGGCGGTGGAAAAACGGCGTAAAGCCTGTCATGTGAAATAAACATAAAACGAGATCACCAGTTAATTTTTACCAATTCATTTCTCGCTTTCGATATTACCAATTAATTAAAGAATCAACATGAAACTGTTTCCTTACGTAACACAGACCTTCCGTTACTCCAAATGACATAGAACGAGCTGTACTCCAATAAGAATTGTCTCTTGTGTGTGTGGCACAACACAACACAACACAATGAGTGCCCACTTAGGTATAAACATCATTTATCAAATAAATGGAACCCATTCATTTATGACGTGGAGTTGTGTGATTTGATAATCAGCTTTAGGAGTGACAAAATATACAGGGTGTTTCGTTTTGCGACAGACATCATTTTTTGAGGAGTTTGGGCGGGCTACATTTCTTTGGTAGAATTAATGTCCTAAGTGTCACGGTTGTTAAGATAAGTTTTTTAAGACTTGAAATTCCCAAAAATTTCACCTCTAAACTGTCATATTTTTTCTGTTTGTGGTTGTAATGCCACAAAGCAACTTGTGCTGTATTTGTTAATGTACTTATACTTACTTTTTCTAAATAAATTAAGTTATTAAGTAATTGAAACAAATCACTTTAAAAAAAAGTGTTATGAGCATTCAAAGTCAAAAATCTGTATAAAAGTTATAAATCGTGACAACTACTAAATTTAAACTCAGAGATATTGAGTTTAGTTTTCTTTTAAAAAGTTCTTCAGTTACAAATATGTACTCTTTTCAATGGTATGCTACATGACAAAAAAATATAAGTAAGGTGGTCAAACTTCTTGACTGATGGGGTGATTGATCAGACACTATTTATATTTTGTTCTTCTGAATGAATTTAAATCGCAAACTTTGCTTAACCTTGGCAACCTTCTCACTTTATGCATGCACAACACTGCTTTCATCAATAGATGACCGATTGAGTGTTAGTCAAGTGTGTACATCTAGTAAAAACTATGCTGATAAAGAAATGAACTGACCTCCAGCTCGTTGAGCCGCTGGATGCGCGGTGTGAAGCGGAGCCGGTCCACATCCACCGCGAAGGGGGGCTGCCAGTGCTGCAACAAACAAATATTTGCATTTACAACTATGATCGGTGCCTTGCTGCAATACTTGGAAGAAAAGAAATAGACAGGGTTGCCACATCAATATTTAGGGCCAAAGAACCTTCAAAATAATGATAAAAACACACAGACATGAACAAATAGTATAGGGTTGTCTTGGTAACCTTCAATCATAAAAACAACCTTCAACATCTGGATAAATGTTGACAGGCATAGGTCTATCCTACAATAGCCGAACTATAGGAGCCCTATGAGCATTGACACAAATGTAGATGTTGCTGATTAAACTAAGTAGGTTCATATTGGAGTACCTACTTTAGTAGTAGGTAATACCTATTATAATTTACAAGATAAACACAACTCAGCAGAATGGCTTTTTCTATTTATTTATTAGAAAAAACACTCAATTTGTCATAGAAATAATTGACGCTAATACTAGGGTATTAAACAAAATATTTGTTCCGGGTGTTCTGGGTATTTTCTATATATAATAAAAAAAAATATCTATCTATGTTATGTATTGTATTAAGTTTATCAGTCACCTAGCACCCATAACACAAGCTCTGCTTACTTTGGGACTAGATGATGTTGTGTGGATTGTCCAGCATTATTTATTTATTAATGTGAGGCATTCAATATTGATGCACTTCTTGACGTGCCTATTGATCGTACACCCTGGCTATTACTTAATATTCATTTTACTTACAAAGAGTTCACAAATCTAAATGTTAGTGCTCATCTGCCTACAGCCTAGGTATGTGGTCTATGGAAGGACATAAGGCTCTCCTGATAAGCACCTCAATGACTCTTATTCCTGGTTCGGGGTTGCAGTTCGGTGGTGGATCTGGTCTGCAGGGGCACTGCTGCCCACCTGCCCACCCCCGGGTGGAATGTTCATGATATGACCAGTAAATACTTATTTTTACTACTATTAGTCTTCCATGAATGACCTGTAAAACCTAACAAAGGATCACAACAAACTCAACGCAAACTAACTATAATCGCAGAAATTAGCATGTAGGTAATTAAAATGAGAAACTGGTCAACAACAAATACAATATAATAAAGTTGAAAATATAAAGGGGTCTCCAAACAAGTGATAATTTGATGTTCTTTGAAAAAGTTGTCTGATTTTAGGGTACAGAACCCATTGTGTGCGAGTCGACTCACACTTGGCGGTTTATTAAAAGTGCATTATGCATCCATTTCAATATTGAGATTTAACTTTTAAGGTTATGGAAATCAGATAGTAGAGTAACTAGTCAATTGCATTTTGTCATCTAAGCTAAAAGAATATTAGATCCACAGACATGATGATCAAATTTAGCTTAATATATATACAATTTAAAATAATGGTTGCATTGCCTATTTAACAAGCTAGCTACAGAGGCAGTCATGACATGACCGTGCAAACATTGAAAGGTCACTTGATTTGATTGCTTGATTTACCTACTTTTTTAGGATTTTTTTTTTAATTCTCTCATCATCTGCTATGAGATGATTGTCAGTATAGATAGCTTCTAATAAAGTTCCATTACAAGATTTTAGAACAGTGTACCTACTTTATTGCATGTTAAGAGTTCTTACATTGCACTTACAATTTGTTCAGGAAAAATAAATGATCAAATTAGAAGGACACAACACATTGATGTTGGGAGTATTACAATTTGAAGAAAAATGAGTTCATAATTGTTTCCAAGGCAGATATGCAGCTAAGCAGGCGTCGAATAATAAAATACACAGCATTGTATACACAGGGCCTTATAATACTACTCATAAAAAAAAAAAAATTTTGTTATTAGTGCAAAACATTCTATGGTCAAGTATCAGTCTGAGTGGTCAGTACGGTACAGTTAGACGTGATAAAAAGCAGCAGTGATTCTTTTTTTATCTAACTATCGTAGGCAGGAAGGCACGACACAAGATGGCAACCAATTTTAGACACAATATGCAACTGCATTTTCGTAAAAATAGACTATTCAAATCTTGCAATTTTTCACCTTTACGGCACTTTGACACGTAATACAGAATATCGAAATATAAAAAACTAAATTCTGATAACGGAGAATGGAGCAGGGCGAGCTAATATGGTTGCATCACACGTAATTCGCGTGTGTTTTAGGGTTAGAAATACACTGGAAATCGACTGCTCACTGCTTATTTTGTCAAACTATCGAGGCATTTAGATCGCGGCAAGTGTCGGGGACAAAGAAATGCGCTCACCGCTGGTGGTTTTATCTTGCAAATCCCGGATTTCTCAGCAATAGGCCGTATCTTGCTGATGTACGCCAGAGGGTCCAGGAACTCCTCGGCCGTGGGCTCGAACACCGGCGCCTCGGGGGGCGGCGTGAACGTGAAGTTATCGGGCTTCATGGGGGACGCAGAGTCCCCCATATTCACTTCCACATTCGTTTCATCACATTTTCCCATTGTAGCGAAACACTGCAGTTCTCACAAATGCAACTATAAATACAACACTATCATCATCTGATGTTATGGAATGAATAAAGCTCGGCCACAGAGGAATAATAGCATCAGAAGTAGTCTTTCCATAGGGAATCACAACGAGCAATAAAATGAAATTATCACCAACAAATAACACTCCACTTGTACGTCCGCCATGCGAAATTGAACTTTCGAAACTGCGAGGTTGCCAGACCAAAAAAAAATTAAATGCGCATTTGACTTCATTCCATTTGAAACATTTACGAAGACGTTTTTGAGACCGGCTACGATTTTAATTCGGTACCGTGCATGCAGATTGCAGAGGCACTTACCCATCGAAGAAAAAACTCATCATCATCTCTAACTATCTTAGTCCCCTGCTGGACATAGACCTCCCCTAATGAGCGCCATAGCGCCCTGTCTTCAGCTTGCCGCATCCAGCATCTGCCTGCAGTCTTTCGCAGGTCGTCGGCCCACCTGGCTGGACGGTGTCCTACACTACATTTGCCGAGTCGCGGTCTCCACTCGAGAACACGTTTACCCCAACGGTTGTCGATTCTTCGCGAGATATGGCCGGCCTACGGCCACTTCAGCTTGCTAATTCTAATGAGCTATGTCGATAACTTTGGTTCTCTGTCGGATAAATTCGTTACGAATCCTAATATACTTCAGAGAAACTCCGAGCATAGGTCTTTCCATAGTTCGCTAAGCGACCTTGAACTGGTGGACCAACCCTACCGTGAGTGTCTACGTCTCAGCTCCGTAGGTCATGACGGTCAGGACGCACTGATTGAAAACTTTCGTTTTCAAGCATTGCGATATGGATGACGAGAATACTCGACGTAGTTTTCCACACGCTGCCCAACCCAGCTGGATCCTCCTCTTGGCTTCCTTCACGAAGTTGTTTTTATATAAATAGAAATAATTAAAATAAAACTGTATGTACATATGTACTTATAAATAAAAGATCGTAACCTAAGTACGTATAACAACGACACGACCAGACGCGAATTGCACTGATCGCTTTAACAGAAACCAGCTGAGTCAAGCAAAATGTTAGCCTAAGAAATATCTCCGATCTATATCGGAGAAAACAAGGCGTAACAAACAAGAAAAAAAAAGTTTTTTTTTACCATTTACTCACCGACAACCATGTCATCTACTACTCAGGCAATGACAGTACTAGCCGAAACGGAGTCGTATTTCTCATTCCCAATTCCCAAACAACATAAAGCATGCATAATGGGGTATGAACCAGTCAGCGATCAAATCAATAGTATAAAACTTAAAGCAGCACCAGTGAATCTCAAACTCATTCAAATATATGCCCCTACCAGCTTTTCAAGTGAAGAGATTTTGGAAACGTTCTGCTCTCAACTTGAAACTACCATTGCAAAAATCCCAAACAGACAGCTAGGTAGGTACTAATGATTCGGGGAGACTTTAACGCTAAAATCGGTGAGAACTCAACTCAACTGGGCAATTGCGTGGGAAAGTTTGGACTTGGGGTTCGAAACGAAAGAGGAGAACGCTATGTACAGTTTGCAAATGAAAACAATCTCATCGTAGCCAATAGCCATTTCCAGCACAATCCACGCAGACTGTACACCTGGACATCGCCGGATGGCCAATATCGCAACCAGATCAATTATATCCTTGTCCTGTTGCGGTGGAAGACATGTGTTAAAGACCCTTCAAAGCTGAAGGTGACAGTAAGGCGTAACTGGAAAAAGAGGACAAATGCTGACCGTGGTGAGGAGACGTCAGATGCGCTGTGGGACCGAGCCAGGGTCATCAATGCAATCTCTGAAACAAATCCAACAACAAAACCTCGAAAACGGCAGCACTGGATGACTGAAGAAACTCTAGGTTTGGTAGAGAAGAGATGTACCATGCGAGGAAATAGAAGCACACTCTGGCCGCTGTGAATCGCGAGAACTTTACCAGAAAATTCGTTACATAACCAAATCACTAACTTCTAAAACCTGGGCCATTGAAAATGCGAATGGTGACATAGTGTGTGACTGAGCTTGACTAAATTTCTGAGACCTGGATGACAATAACTCACTGTCAGTCATTGTTCCATGACCCTCAATCGCAAAACTATCCCAAAACGGAGCCTAGCCCTGATGAACTGGAACCAGACATTCTGAAGTCGGAAGTTATCGCTGCCATCAAACACCTAAATAATGGTAAAGCTACGGGCAGAGATATGGTACCCATCGAAGCTATAAAGGCCTTAGGAGAACAGGGAGTTTATATCTTTTTCACCATCTGCAATCAAGTATGGAGGACTGGAGTATGGCCTGCTGGTTGGACTCATATGGTATTTGTTCCATTGCATAAGAAGGGATCTACTAGGGTATGTAGCAACTACCACATAATTGCACTTATATCACACGCCAGCAAAATATTGTTTCATATTTTTAACGAACGACTTAAGTCCTTTTTGTCCAGAAAGATTCCTCCAGATTAGGCGGGATTTGTAAGGGGGAAAGGCACCCGGGACCAGATTTTATTTGTGCGCCAGATCATTGAGAAGGCCCGCGAATTTAACAAGCCGACAGTATGAAATTGCCGATTTGTACCTACTGCTAAATTTAAATTGTTTTTTTTTTTTAATTTATCATATTTATTTAGTCAAAATAATTACCATTATTATCTATACATTGCTGCCATCTAATAGGAAGGTCATTTATGCCTTTGCGATAGATCGCAAAGGCATAAATGACCTTCCTATTAGAATGACCTTCCTATCACACACCTATCTACAGTTTTGTCGAATCTAGATCACCAGAGTTCTAACTCTGGTGATCTAGATTCGACAAAACTGTGTGAAAGCATTTTGTACTGCCTCCTGGGATGAAATCTTTTTATCACGTAGAAAATTGTCCAAATCACGAAAAAAATCGTAATCCGTTGGAACAAGGTCTGGCGAGGGCAGAGGGTGACGAATGGTTTCTAATAGCAGTTCCTGTAGAGTTAAAAAGGTTTCTCGTGCTGTATGAGGTCTCGCGTTGTCATGGAGCAATAATGGTGAAGATCGATTCATCGGATCACGCACGCATCGGAGTCGGGGCTGTTTCACTGCTAGTTTTGCTGTGGGACCGAGCCAGGGTCATCAATGCAATCTCTGAAACAAATCCAACAACAAAACCTCGAAAACGGCAGCACTGGATGACTGAAGAAACTCTAGGTTTGGTAGAGAAGAGATGTACCATGCGAGGAAATAGAAGCACACTCTGGCCGCTGTGAATCGCGAGAACTTTACCAGAAAATTCAGAAAATTCGGAGTTCGGCACAGTAGACATATGCCGTTATTGCTTCACCAGATCGGTGAAAGCTATAGTGAATAACACCATGCTGAGACCACCAAACAGTTACTATTACCTTTTTATTGGTAAACTTTGCTTTAGGACACTGTTGCGGCGTTTGACCTGGTGTCAGCCATTGCATTTTTCGCTTACGGTTATCGTAAAGAATCCACTTTTCGTCACAATATGTCACAATTCGATCCAATATTCGTTCATTTCTGTATCGATTCAACAAGGCAACACAAGTTTCAACACGCGTTTCTTTGTGAAGATCAGTCAAATCATGAGGCACCCATTTTTCATATTTTTTTATTTCGTTGATTTGACGCAAATGAGTCAATATTGTTGGTAAGGTAACGTTAAACCATGCCGCTAATTCCTGGGTAGTTTGGCTCGGATCGGCTTCCACCATCTCTTTCAATTCATTGTTATTCACTTGTGTGGGCGGTCTTCCACGTGGTTCGTTCTTCAAATCAAAGTTTCTATCACGAAAGCGTTTAAACCAAAATCGCACGGTGCGACCATTAGCATGTCCCCTTTCCAAACGCAACATTGATATTGCGAGCTGTTTCTGCCGCGTTAGTTCTGCGTCGGAACTCGTATTCAAAAATCACTCGAATTTTCGAAGTAGGTATCCATCTTTCTTGTCTAAGCTGAATAAAAAAAACAACTGAAAGTCGATAATCGAATGTTGCACATTTTTTAAAAGAAGAACCTCAAAGGTAGGTACCGTGTGAAAAAAGTTTTGCTCAAAAATCTCAAACCATGAAAGTGCTATGTAAATTCGAAGACCTATTACAATAAAACGGCAATTTCATACTTTACCCCTATTAAATCTGTTTCGTTGACTTTTCAAAAGCTTTCAATTCCGTAAAATGGCCAAAGCTGCTTTATGAAACGGGTACAGCTTTAGTTCGAACCGACGATGTCCTGTCCAGTAATTTCCATCCATGTGCATGAGTTCGGCAGGGCTGCATAATGTCACCGCTCCTGTTTAATGTCTACACCGAACTTATTATGCGTATTACTCTTGAAGACTGGACGGACGGTGTATCGGAGGTTACAAAATCTCAAATCTTCGTTACGCCGACGACACCACGCTATTCGCCACTAGCACAAGGCATATGGAAGAACTACTTCTCAAAATGGAGAGTGTTAGCCTTGAGTTCGGGCTGAAGATCAACCGCAGCAAAACCAAAATGATGATAGTGAACCGCGCTGTAATCAACACGCCAGAAGCCACTCGATTTGCGGACTGCGACATAGTCCATCTATCTTGGAGCGTTGATCCCGAACGGAGGGGGATGCATAGATAAAGAGACGCATGGCAATAACTAGATCAGCGATGGACAAGTTGAGGAAAGTCGAAGAATAGAATTCTCACCAAAGCCACTAAATTCCGGTTGGTTCAGACACTAGTTTTCCACATATTTTTGTACGCTGCTGAGACGTGGACCCTGCGAGAAATTAAGAAGGAAAAAATTGACGCTCTAGAGATGCGGTGCTGGAGAAGAATGCTAGGGGTATCATGGACTGAGTTTCGCACGAATGTCTCTATACTCCAAGAACTAGGCATCAAACAGCGTCTGTCTGTCTTGGTCCAGACTCGCATCCTGAAATACTTCGGACACGTGTATTTCATACAGGCGGGACGGTGATTCTATTGTGCGTCTTGTCAGACAGTGCAGGGCAGAGTGGAAGGCACTAGATCGCGTGGAAGATCACCCATGCGATGGACCGACCAGATTAGATCAGCAGTGGGCGATCACTTACATGAGTGCAGTAGAAAGACCAAAAATAGAGAAAGATGGCGAGACATCGTGTGAGGCGCATCACAACAGCCGCCCAACAAGATTGAACATGATGACCACGACCGCTCTGACAGGAGTGTTACGAAGAAGAAGATCCGTTAGGTATGATGATTGATGAAGTCGATCTCATTTTTAGTCACAGTGTCGGGACTTTGCCATGTCCACTTCTGTTCATTAAGAACAGCCCCTCATTCTCAAGGAAGTTGACAAGCCAATAACTAATTGAATTGCGTGACTGATGGATGACGGTCAATTAAGGGATCCGACCAACTCCTTTTCGGTTTTTATTTTCGTTTGTTGATTGTCAGTTCGTTTCAGAATATGGCAAGGATTTTGTAAGCCAAGCCAACTTCGTAAACCACTCCTCCGCAATCGATGAACGAATCCGTCATCCGCCGCCATTTGCGAAACGCCGATCGCTGCTCGGGCAGGCGCGAGTGTTTTCCTTTGAGCATGTCGAGTGTGTAAAATTGTTATTTTTGAAACAATCGTGAACCCAGTGTTTTAATAAAACTTGTTAAAATGATTGTGAGATTACTGAGCGTTCTGTGCCTCGGAGTTTTGGTAGCTTCGGTGTATAGCGCTGAGGCAAACAACGACAATGAAGGTATGATCATGCTCATTTATTTATTTTGCTTTTTATCGTCTATTCCGGGTCTAATTTGGTACAAAAAATATAAAACTAGCAGAAAAATATATAACAAGTCTAACCAGAAACGTGTGCAGTATACAATAAGATAGAAACATTGTTAATTCGTGAAATTCTGAGTGATGTTATTTTTATTTCAAAATACTTTGTGAATGGTTGTTTTGTCCAACTTTGAAAGTTTTCTCGTGCGTTAATTTATGCGGCCCTAGTGGATGGCTCAGGCGCGTAGGTGTCGGGACCGGCTTGACCAGTTCTCGTCTCGTGTAGCACACAGAGCGCGCACACAGGCAGCCTCGACGTGTACTAACTGTTGTTCTATTCTGTGGAGGCTCTTCCAAGTGTGCGCCTCCTATTTCAGTAGTTTCATTCATTTATAAAATAGGCATTTTTCATTATCTTATCAAGCTTACATCAACTTTAATAGGATGAGTCCAATTTAGGAGCAGGTAAGTTGATGTTCTTTGGAAAACATTTTTGTACTAACTTTATTGTCATTTAATCTGCAGTCTAACTATATAAGAATAAACCACCAAAAGAGAGTCGATTCATACACGAAGGGTTCTGTACCGTAAAAATCAGGCAACTTTTTCAAAAAACATCAAATTTTCACTTGTTGGAAGACCCCTTTAAATATTCAACTTTATTTTATTTTTAGTATTTGCTATTTTTACAGTTGAAGTGTTACTTAATTATAGAAAGTTTCATGTGTTTACCTATTGTAGGTAGTTCAAGAGATACAGACTTGACAAAAAATCACGTTTGTTGTATGAGAGTCCCTTTAATTTTGATATTTATTTATTTTTATTATTTGTTGTTATTTGTTGTTATAGCGGCAAAAGAAATATACATTCTCTGAAAATTTAAACCGTCTACCTCTTACAGTTCATGAGATAGAGCCCTGTGACAGCGGAGGCTTAGTAATAGGGTTCCGTTTTGACTCTTCGGGTATGGAACCCTAAAAAGTACTACCCATTATAACAAAAAAATGTAAAGAACTTATTGGCTGAAATCATCAATCTAAAGCGAAGATTATCTGCAGACCATGTGCATATGTGTCTGAAAAGCCTGCCTATTGATTGAAATTGGCACGATGCACACACGCACACACATGCCATCGTGATTCTAATGTGTCAAACTCCAGAACCACACTCCTTTATTTCTGAACCAGATAAGTGATATGATCCAAAATTTACCGCTATGGTCTCACGAGATGCCACAAAGAAAGTAAAAACTATTGTTATGGCATTTTCTTATCCATAGGACCTTTACCTGTAAGCTATAATGTAAAAGAGGAAGCCTGTACCCAGCTCAGGGTTTATAAAACCATGTTTATTTTTATTCTAAAAAATCTGAATAAATTCATTTCTGTCTTAAGTACATGGTCTGTTCATGTATTTTTTAAATTTCGTTATCTATGTCTGTATATTATTTATTTCAATTAAAAAACAGCTTTAACTTGCTACAAACACATAGGTATAGCATCTTTTTTCTGACATCTTGCACTATTTAAACTTTATGGAATTAATGTATGAAAGAAACTAGGAAAATTGGTGAAAATTATTTATTTCATAGGTTTCCCTGAATCCTCAATCAGGGGAGCAGGTGTAGGTACATGGAGTGTGTGCACCGAAGCTTAATTTGGGAACTCCCTTTACATTTTTTACTGCTTTCTGTTTTCATTGCAGTGAAAAAAAATATTGATATAACATAATAAAAAAAAATATAATTTGATTTAAATGGCTGATTGAAATGATCACAACCCTGAGCCAGCTGTGAGTGCCAGTGGGCTGATGACGATGATGGCCTGGACATCTCATTACTTTTAATGATCACAACCCTGAGCCAGCTGTGAGTGCCAGTGGGCTGAAGACGATGATGGCCTGGACATCTCATTACTTTAAATGATCACAACCCTGAGCCAGCTGTGACTGCCAGTGGGCTGATGACGATGATGGCCTGGACATCTCATTACTTTAAATGATCACAACCCTGAGCCAGCTGTGAGTGCCAGTGGGCTGATGACGATGATGGCCTGGACATCTCATTACTTTAAATGATCACAACCCTGAGCCAGCTGTGAGTGCCAGTGGGCTGATGACGATGATGGCCTGGACATCTCATTACTTTAAATGATC
This sequence comes from Eupithecia inturbata, assembly GCA_963662085.1. Classification (NCBI taxonomy): domain Eukaryota; kingdom Metazoa; phylum Arthropoda; class Insecta; order Lepidoptera; family Geometridae; genus Eupithecia; species Eupithecia inturbata. Next base: position 217,018 of record OY759201.1, read on the forward strand.
ACAACCCTGAGCCAGCTGTGAGTGCCAGTGGGCTGATGATGATGATGGCTTGGACATCTCATTAGTTTAAATGATCACAACCCTGAGCCAGCTGTGAGTGCCAGTGGGCTGATGACGATGATGGCCTGGACATCTCATTACTTTAAATGATCACAACCCTGAGCCAGCTGTGAGTGCCAGTGAGCTGATGACGATGATGGCCTGGACATCTCATTACTTTAAATGATCACAACCCTGAGCCAGCTGTGAGTGCCAGTGGGCTAATGACGATGATGGCCTGGATATCTCATTACTTTAAATGATCACAACCCTGAGCCTGCTGTGAGTGCCAGTGGGCTGATGACGATGATGGCCTGGACATCTCATTACTTTAAATGATCACAACCCTGAGCCAGCTGTAAGTGTCAGTGGGCTGATGACGATGATGGCCTGGACATCTCATTACTTTAAATGCCAGCTGTGAGTGCCATTGGGCTGATGACGATGGTGCCAGTGGGCTGATGACGATGGTGTCAGTGGGCTGATGACGATGATTACACATCATTGACATCTCATTACTTTAAAGAAAGATAATGTTTTTACAGGTTTTAATAAAATTTCTAGAAACAAATGCAAAGTTAGTAAATTGTTTTTCTTGTAATCACAACACACATTGTTTTAGCTCTGCTACTTGGTGGTTGTAGGAACAAGGAGCTAGAGTGGCATACTTACTTTCTGTTGAGAACTCCACTCAGCCTTACACGAAAACAGGACCTTGACACCGCTGGTTGTGTGCGTAACTGCTTACTGTGTTTACAAAATTACCTATACTTATTGCTATTTTTAGAGAACCCTAGTGTTTAGATAAACCTAACATAGGATTTAAGACACTCTAAACCAAAAATATGTAATCTCTTTGACAATAAATTATATCTATGTACCTATTAACTTTGCCATCCATATAACATCTTTGAGACTGCAGTGTTTGTAAAAAGTAATCTGAATTTCTTTGACAAACTCAAATGTAAGCGCCTTGACAAGAAAATTCATTGCCCTCCAAATAAGTGGGCACTTTTTAATAAGAGTATATTTTGTATAGCACCTCGTATCTATAATCACCTACCTACAAGCATTAAAGAAAGCAATACTATTCATTTTTTTAAACTCAAATTAAAACAATTGTTAATTGGTAAGGCCTATTACAATGTTAATGAATATCTGATGGATAAATTCTAGAATAAGACAATTCATTGATTATTAATTAATTTAGTTATTGACATTGTATTTATTTATATACATTTATAGTGAGTTTGCATGCTGTAAAGCTGATCATGGTTGTGCTCATTCTATTTCAACCTAACATTGTAACTAACCCTGTAACCCATGTTTCGCAAAATATATGAATTTGATTTGATTTATTAATTACCAGATTAATTTTTATCCAAGTTCTCAAAAACTGAGCAACACCAGACTTCAATTATTCTACCAAATTGAGTTTTGAAGTTAGTTATTAAAATAAAACTCTATGCTATTATTAAAATGCAGAAATCTTATTTAAATTTCAAATTCCTGACAGAGGTTAGATCAAATTAAAATATTCTGCATGTACCTGGAATATTGCATCCATCCATTATTAAATTATATTACCTACCTTAATAAATAAGCGGATTTTGCTTGAGGAGACATGTGAATAGGTAAAGAAGGTGATTGAACAAATAAATTTATAAATTAGTCAGCTACACTGAACACAAACAAGCTGTAATAGTAAAACATTAAATTAAAATCTGTTTTGACATTTAGCCCGCCAATCCAACCTACGCCTACCTATACTTTGGAACTGCATAAAACTCTCAGGTAGTTATTCAGAACAAAATTTATGGCTGCACCAATAGAACTCAATTTATGATTATCATGGTTCAAGAAGCATGAATGTTGGTGTTTGAACAATAAATTATCGGTGCTCTGTCAGTCAGTTCACAGCACCACACTAACTTGTGAGTGCAAACCTGGCAACCTGAGAAACTGGAGAAAATATTGAACACACATTCTTCATTAGGACTTTTTTTGAAAAATACCTTTTATAGCTTTTACCTCCAAAAGCAAAGTAAAACCAAAAGTAAATCAAAATCTGTGGAAAGGAGTCACTAGAAACAGCATACCTAATATCGGTCGACGTAACCTACATCGTAGGTACATAACAGAGAACAATGCTCGTATGCACGCACATACCCGCGGCGAATATTCCTAATACAGCAGTCAGACATTATGAAGCGCTGTATTGTTTCCGCACGAACCTGAGATTCAAAGGGCGCGAGCTCAAATATGAGCTAATGACGTCATTTGCAAGCTCCACCGTCCAGCACGGAGCTTTGCGACACTGAATTAATTATCTGGTTGTACCCAGACCTCAGTTTCGTAAGAGATTACGCTAATCGTAATTCATGAGATACGCGGTTCTTGGCACGTGCTGCCGATAAAAGTACCTACAGTACTACCTATACAGGATGGATTTTTGGGATGGGAATGTATGGCCCAATCTCAAACTGTAAGAATTAGGTAAAAGTCGTGTAAGTAGGCAGTCATGTGCTCAAAACAATATCATGGTTTCGGATATGGCCATACACTCCATCTCAGAAAGCCACCCTATAGATTTACCTGCATGTTCTCGCACAATCTCTTGCTTTTGGAGTTATGTTTGTACTTTGGTAGATTCTACTGTGCCACTGTGGATTAAGTAGAATCTAATCCCCTTTTGGATGAGAATGGAAACGAGACAAAACCCAATCAAGCTCCAGCGCTGCAGTTGAGCAGAATAAATAAAATGAATTTGATCGATGCTGAGGTCGCATCCGTATCATAAAACCCAGAAATCGATTTCTAACAAAACAAACAAGCGGTCCTAAATCAATCTGGCTATCGTCACCCACACTCGCCTACGACTAGACATTAACCGCACCTTGCCAGTTGCCACACTTTCCAAAAAAATATGGCCAAGTGAATCAAACACGCACGCCAGATGACTTGCATACCATATTGTAGATTTTTGTACTAACTTGCTTATTAACAAAGTCCTTTTTCTGTGATTTAAATCTGCATACCTCTCTACATTCTGGCGTGTTGGAAAACAGAAATAGGTACAGACTACTGTTTTTGTTTACTCAAGATGCACTTACTCCTAAGAGCAAAAAATCCGCCATCCGGCTAGTGTCATTGAAGATTGAACCGCGTCAGCAGATGTTTCCGCCCGGTGCTTTAGGAACCGGTTGTAAGAAGTAGTAGATTTGAGCGTTGTAAGGTGGTTGTAAGCAGGGAGGTTGAAATGCCTCTGGAGGCATTTCTCAGCAGAGATTGGCGCGCCGATGCACTGTCATGTTTATTGACGAATGGAAAATAACAACTAACAGGCTAAAAGTTTCTTCGTCGCTTCTTTACTTTAGTCTACATACCGAAGCGACAGAAATCAAATATATCACTTGACAGTGTTTAATTGTAAGAATTTGACCTTTTCTACGTGTACATTTATTGTTCGTAAGGAAATGTAGTTTTTGATTTTGATCCTTACGCGGGATCCAGATCAAACTACGGACACAGTTGGCAAAGCACCGAACTGCACAGATTATTCTGATTAAATGAAATTACTGGGATATTCAGCCCTCTGGAGCTAACCTGGAATAGCGAATCTTTACAAATTAAGTTAGCGCATGTTAATGTCCGACCTATGAATAAATAATTAATCATAATAACAATTCACGCAGCATCATCTAGCCCCAAAGTAAGTAGAGCTTTGTTATGGCATGGCTTCCAGATAACTGTCAATACATTACATTACATGACATACATAGGTAGATTGTATTCTTATTATACTTTAAGAATATAATGCCTACCTACTATGTATACTTACTTACCTGATCTTCGTGAAGAAGTTCTGTTTTGTAACAGTTACTTACAACAGCTCTCGCTCGGTGCAAGGCATCTAAAGAGAACTGATGAATTATCAAAGCTAATTTAGCTTTAACGCGAATGCTCATTTCAAAACATCAGACGCCTGCCAGAAAACGCACCCACATGAGCGGTAATCACAACACGATGACTCAACCGCCGAATCATCTCGAGACCTAGATCTTGCATCGCCCTTTCACCGAAATAACCTGCTTGTATGATAAGAGGTCACTGCACCCAGGACACTGATAACGATAATCTCCTGCAGTGTTTGCTTTCTAGTTAATGGGCTTCTGAACCATTATATTAATGATTCTGAGAAAAAGTCGGCCGTTTTTATCACGCTTGTTATAAGTTTTGACAAGTCGTTCAGCATGCGCGACTTTGTGATAAATTAAAATTTCCGGCGCTGTGCAAGTGTGTGTGTTGTTGGGTGTTGCAAGTGGCGAGGAACTAGAACAGGCACCGAAACTGATGAAATGTGAAATCATTCCCATCTGGCTTATTTCACACATGGACTCGGTTGCCATTTCGGAAATTGAATAATCTCTATTTTCTCAACAATTCCCAGAACATTCATTTTAACAGATATAACCCATCAATCATAATCCGTAACGAAACACCATCCTGCGCTATCACAACAGTAATATATTATCTCGTTCATTGTGCTTCGACTGGCAATGATCCTTTGTGAGCTACGTTTGGTACGTGATTTACTCGCTATTACTTTTGCGTCGGCGGCTGTCTGCTTCGCACAGCTACAGTGCCGGTCAGCACAGCTAATGTATTCATCGACACCCATCTTCAATCTGTTATGGTACAGTGAAGGCACTAGATCTAGGGGATATCGTCCAATAGCTAAACCCCTACCTACTCGACAAGTGTTATAGCGCCAACTTGCTGTAACCGTCAGCAGTTTCGTGGCGAGCATAGAGTTTAACTTCCAGTTATATTTTAGGAATATCCCATTCGTATGAGTTTTCTGGTGGTTTGAGGAACAAGTTGTTATATCGAAGGTTTTTATTACTATAGTGCGTAAGCCTCACAGTCGGGGTAATTTATAAGATATCAAACAATATCCCAAAAGTTTTCCGACATAAAAATCGGATCTTATTTGAGTTCTTATGAAGTTTTTATTTCTTATCTATTTTACTTAACAATTGCATTTGTTTTGAATCGGAATTACGATATTATCTTCTGCTAGAAGAAACCCTGGACAATATCAGTTAGGAGGGGTGACATGTTTTCTATACTTGAAGCTCTACGGCATCTACCCGTTCTACCCGTTGATGTATCCAACCTTGTTTGTTATAGGCATGGTTGGATACAACAAGCTGGAAGTAAGAAGAGATGCAGCGCTCGCTCTTTATTTAATTAAGGTGTTGAGAGGGAAGATCATTAATCCAAGCATTTTGGAGGAATTGCGCCTGAATGTGCCGGAGGAGTTTGTGCACCGACGGAGGCGGCCCGTCCTATTATCGGTACCAAGAGGAAGGACCAACCTCCTAAATAAAGCACCTCTGACGCGCGGCATTCACACGCTTAATCTGCTAGCTGAGAGAGTGGATCTTTTTTACTGTTCCATGAGCGAAGTCCAAAGGGCTTTGTTGTTTATATTATGTTATATGAATAAGGAGTGAGATTTATTATGTTTTATTATTATGAAATTGTAATCACTTTGACAGATTTTTATTTTATTTTTATTTTATTGTTTTACTAAATGATTATTATTATTTTCTCTTTCATGTAATTATTATTATTATTTTAATGGTATTTTATTTTTGTAATGTTTGTGAGGTAATCTATTGCATTGGGTGCCTGCGCCTGTAAAGATAGATTTGATGATGAATAAATAAATAAATAAATAAATAAATGTGTAACGTACCGTCGCCGACGGTACAGTCCTTGTGCTATTGATCAGCTGTGCGAGAGTGAAGCGTGGGCGCGTGGTGACCTACTTACCGTACCGTCCACAGCTTAGCTCAAAGCTCTGACAAAGCATAGAGCTTTGCTGCCACTCTTGGAACAATTTCCATAATGCTGGAAGAACATTCGGGCGCTGCGAATCGAGTCCCCGTGATGTGTCCTGGAGTATCTACGCTATGTCAAAGACTTTGTACTGTAGATGCCACATCTCTTCCAGGTAAGTTTATTCTTGTTTCGGACGTCTATAAGAGTTATTACTTAGTTTTTACTTTGCTTGGAAATATCATCTTAATAGATATAAGCTTGTGTTGTGTAACTGTCTGGGACTCTCACGTGTATATTCTATTGCCACGGGTCAGATCAGCCAGCATTGTCTTTCGTTTACTTGCTTTAATTTCCCCGTGTCATGCCGTGTTTGTTGCTCATCAGCGGTCATACGTCGTTGTACCTACGCTACGCTACGTCTTATCAATGCTTTGTTTACTCGAGAGGCCCCACGTCTATGTAATTAGTTGCGGCGTCGCGTCCGTTCCCACGACGTGCTGTCTAATCAATCGACGATGGTTCCTAGTTGCCAGTCTGGTACAGTTGTTCAACAAAGGAAATAAACCACTATGTTTTATGTAACCAACCTAATGGTAAAAAATAGCTTTTAGTTTGTTTCACTCCATGGATCGACTTCCATTATTCATTGTTTCAGGTTGTGTAAGGCGTCCTCCCCAGAAATGAATAACCAAGGCGTCATATTATAATGCTACGTATTTGATCACCGTATCCGCAGTGTACACGCACACCAATATTTTATGAAAGCAGGTTATGTCGACCGGTTCTGTTTGGTGCCGTATCCCCTGGCAACGCATTAACCCCCGAGACCGACGACGGCGGGGCTGCCTCATACGTTATTACTGTGTCTTTTCAAAGTCATTGCTTAGCAATATCATTAACCTATTTAGTAAAGTTTATTGGGTCGGAGCCTTGTGCTCAATAATGGTCACAACTGCCTGTACTAACAATCGAATACCACCATATTGGTTTAACTTATTGAGAAGGTTAATGTAGATTTAGTTTAAATTAAACTATAAGTTATCGGTCCCTTGAAGGTTGAAGCTCAAACTTCTCCAAGTTTAAATAAGAATTAGGAACAAAATCCGCAATTAAACTCAAGATAAATGCATAAATTAGTAAGTATAACTGAAGTCTCAACAAATCCATACTATATTATAGATTCGAAAGAACCTCTGTCTGTCTGTATGTTACCTTCTCTCGCCTAAACGGCTGAACGGATCTCAATGCGATTGGGCAGGGAGGTAAATGGTATCCCAGGGACGGACATAGACTACTTAAAAAGAGCGTGCGAAGCCGCGGGCAGCAGCTAGTAGTTTATATGTTGGTACTCCTAAACGTTATGCTCACTAATCGCCGATCTATGGCACACGTAAGTGAAACATGATAGTTTGATGAATATGAAATTGTTATACATAATGTCGTACATTTCCCTAAACGGTTTAATAGCGCTGGCGGCAGCAGCTGGCCGCTGCCGGCCAATACTAGCCCACTTTTACACCCCGTCAGAAGGCCGATCGGCCCAACATGCCCAGCGATTTATTGCCCAAGGTTTCGGGCTCGTAAAAAATTACACAATCGAATGGATGGAGCGATCCTGCCGTGCCCTTTGTGTCATCTGCGGACCACCGCATTACGGGGATCCGCTTTTTGTTGTGTATGGTTTCAAAGATGAAAAATGAACTAAGTATCAGGTGCCCCGATCGATTTTTGTTTTGCTCCATTTTGTAGTGGAATAATGTCCGGTAGGTATAGAGGTATACCTAATTTTAATTCAATTGGATGATTAACGCACGTAAAAGAATAAAAGCATTTTTTTATTCAGAAGTCTTACGTTTAGCGTCGTCCAAAAGCAGAGTGTCTATCTAGTGCTGAAAATAACATTTCACGAGCCTAGGACGCTTTGAATAAAAATGTTTGCTCTGGAAAACATTTTAGTGTAAAAGCTATCACTGGCATGAAACACCCGTTCGTGTGTCGTTTTCAATTCGCGAGTATTGGCAAAAGTCAGCTAAAATTCCCAGTAACCGCCTATTTGACTCGCAACCTAATGATTTTTTGATAAATGTTCGCGACGCGACACCAGCCCCACTTGTGAATGCAGCGCGAGTGTGCGCGATAAATCTTATTTGTCGTCGAAAAGGTTTCCTTTCCCGAATACATCGGAATTTGGCTTCTAGTACACATTCGGTTATAAATTCCCGCAAGGAAAACGAGAAAATCCCGTAAAAATATAATGTAGGGCCATCTCGAATAAGAAAACAAATAAAGAGATTGCTTGTGAACTTTTCGCTCTTAATCTCGCTCTGGTAAGTTTGATTGCCTCCGGAATGGTCAAGAATTTAAATTATACCATTGCGTCGTGTGCATCCCAGTTTCCTTTTACGAAGTGGTTTACTTAATTAAGTTTTTGCCGTTCTTGGCGCTGCTGGCGAGTGTTTGGCGGCGGCGGCGACCGTCCTTTCCAATGTAATCGTCGCCTTTGACACATACTCGTAGATACATAAGTTACCTTAGGAACATGTTGAAGACGCTGTTGCAATCAGGAAAGTTAATGCATTTCGCAACTATCGTTTTACCATAGCCGAGGATGATGATGAAGTTGAAATGGTTTTATTTTTGTCTGAGAGCTCACTAATTGTGTTGACGAAACCTAGATTGATAGCAATAGCTTGGCATCGGGTAGTTGAACCGGGATTTTGGTTGAAAACGCGAATTTGCACAAAATGATTGTTTTCGATTGCTTCATTAATTAAACTTCTTCGAATCTTTAAAATGTTCTTTAATTTACATTTAGTTTACATTCGGCAACACGGTACATTAAATTTACACGTGTATATTTAATGTACCGTGTTGCCGAATGTAAACCTATAAAACGAATCCCGTCAGCTTATTATAAAGTTTTCTTGTTTCGATGAAGTCTGCTTATTGGATGGGGTTCCCCATCCAATAAGCGAACGTCCCGGCAATTTATCGAGCGTGTAGCTCCACAGCCTCCGGAGTATGTGACCCGCTTTGACGGAGTACAGCACGGCACTTTAATTAAACTTCAATTGTTCCTCTCAAACGTGGCTCCTCTTTAGTTTGTTTAGAACTACTAATATATTCCGCGACGAGGAGCTAGAAGCCGAGAACTTTTTATCCGTCAAATTGGACGTTATTTCAACAAAAGTTCTGGAGTGTTTGCGGCTCTGGAATCGCCACGATTTCAGCGCTATTTCACACGCTATATGGCTTAAAATCCCATAAGCGTAGTTGGAGACGTAGAATAAATAAGGAATCTTCAAAGTCGTTTCTGATTGGGTGACTTTTCTTTTATATTACCTGAGAATTATATCGCAATCTAATTTGAGTGTCTTATTTGTTTGTATGAGTTGTTATTAGATTATTTGAATTACGATTTATAATATTCTCGCTGTTCCTGATTTCCTTTGTTACTTATTGTTAAGTTTATTAAGATTTTTTCTACTATGATATTCTTTTATCATTTAAATTTTATCCTCCGAATCTAAGTCATTTTTTTCTTGAGCTTGATTTATTTAATCTTTTCTCTGTTAATTTATATTCTTTGAATTCCTCAGATGGTTCAACATTGTTAAGTAACCATAAAAAGCTTCGAATCCCGGTCGTTCTAAGTATTAGCACTAATATGCTATTGTATTCTTTTCGTTTGAAGGAAAAAATACTGTAGAGCACGTTCGCTTTGTGTTAGGAGCAGGGGGTCCGGTCGACCCTTTTTGTCCTTCCTCTGCGAGACGCTATGTTTTATCCCTGTCGGTCGTCGCGTGGTATTTTCTGATAGGTGTTCTGTTAGTCTGTTACCATGTAGATTTAGTTACGTTCCCGCTCTAAAGCCTTGCGGCCAGCATTCCAGTCGACATGGTTAATGGCCGCACATTATGTGTGTGCTATCGTTTTATCGCGTTGTTTTATTAATTAAAGATGACTACGTGGGTATAGATGAGTGCCGCGTATGCTTCTCGTTATGAGGCAGTGTTCCTTTATTCGCATCCCAAAAGACCAAAAAGGTCACGTGTTTAGGCTGTAAAGTACGAGTATGTATATGAATAAGTCAAAGGCATTCGTGACCAAGTGGGTGAACCGATATTTAGAAACATAACACGTCGATGACCTACCAAAACGTGGTAAAACCAAGTGCGAGTCGCTCGCACACGAAGGGTTCCGTACCGTAAAAATCAGGCAACGTTTACAAAGAACATCTTATTTTCACTTGTTCAGAGACCCTTTTAAACTTTAACTTTATTTTATTTTTAGTATTTTTTGTTATTACGGTTGAAGTGTTGAGTACTTAATTATAGAAAGTTGCAAGTGCTATTGTAGTTCAAGAGACAAATAAGGAGCAAAAATTGCCAAAAAAATCGCGCTTGTTGTATGGGAGCCCCCTTAATTTTGATATTTATTTTATAATTATTATTATGCGGCAAGAGAAATACACATTCTGTGAAAATTAAAACTGTCTACCTCTTACGGTTCATGAGATAGAGCCCTGTTACAGACGGACGGACGGACAGCGGAGGCTTAGTAATAGGGTTCCGTTTTCACCCTTCTGGTACGGTACGGAACCCTAAAAAGACGACGTCCGCCGAGGATAAGCGGATAACTAACCTATTTTTGAAAAATTTACGTCTAACTTTGCGATCTACACAAGAAAAACGGAAGCGAAAAGGACTAAATATATCTCTAACTACAATTAGAGTACGTTTCATGGATCAACTTAAAATACCGAAGCACATTGAAGAAACCGTTCCTTTCAGAAAAGCACGTAGTGAGTATCTGGCGCAGCGCATCAGCATTGCCATACAGCAGGGCAATGCAGCCAGCGTCTTGGGGACGCTTCCGACTGGTATTGATATGGATCAGTTGAGCTGGTTTGGTTTGCAACAGTCTGCAGTTAGCTTAATTGTTTCAATTGTAAATACTAGTTCTAATTTGTTTTTATTATTTGATTGTAATTTTCTTTGTGTGTTTTATTAAGTTCTTGTTTTATAAGTGTATTGATGGTGCAATAAAGTGATAATCTATCTATCTGTCTATTATTTTCCAATGCTAGACTTAATTTTTTTTATAACTTATGTCGGTCACGCTCTCCTGTTACTACTGTGTGTACTACCAGACATCAGACAAGTATATTAGTCATCTAGTACCCATTACATAAACTCTGCTTAGCTTGGGGCTAGATGATGCTGTGTGGATTGTCCAGCATTATTTATTTATTTATTAAGTAATACGATATCGATCCTTTTTAGCAATTGCGATTTATGTGGTTTCTTTTCGATTGTTAGTCCGAATTTAGATCAGGAAGGAACGGTAGAACTCGTCTGCGAATGCGAACAGTAACCTGGTCGTGTGGGCGGCTTATATTTCTTTAACTGTTGTGTTATGTTATGTGTGTGTCAGTTCCATGGCATACGTTAATAAACGTCATGCATAACTTACGACGTCTGTTGACTTATTAACTGCTATAACAGATACGTCCTAACCAGTGGAATAATCAGCCAAGCAAAGCTCTAATAAAATCCTAAAGTTTTCTGAAGATATTTCCTGAAAAATGGCGCCTTTTATAGCTCCTTTGAGACCGCTTCGAATGAAATTACATGGTTATTCGAATCAGCCGTTTGGACCGAATGAACTCGTATTTTAGTGAATTGCTTTTGCAATTTGTGTCTTGTTTCAACCGGCTTGCCACCGGCTAGCCACTGAAAACTTGAAAAGCGCTAACTAACAACACATCGAAGCGTTTCCGAGCAGATATCATTTTAACTGGCTCACATGAGTAGTTTGCGGTAATTTTTTTGAAGCAGTTTCTAAGCTAATATCATAATTGTTTCTTGGACGGTTCGCACCGTAACAAAACGGTCTACGAAGGTTTACAGAAATATTGCTCAACTGATAAGTTAAAGTTACAATCGTGAAGCACAGATCAGCAACAATAGCACCTATACCTACTCGGAGTACACGGACAGCCGCAGCTATCGAATGTCAGGACAGACAGGAATGCTTGCGGTCGGGTTACGACACCAGCCGCAGAGTATTGAACTGTCGCCCAGCCAGCAGCCCGCAAGTAGCCTCACACTCATTCATTATGTGTACAACTTCCAGCAACATCTCACACTCAGCTCTGTTAGCTGGCGGCTGCCTTTACTATAAATACGCTGGACTGAAGGGAAATTAATACCCTTGGAATTGTAAATTCCATAATGCTCGAACCTTTCCCAATTGAGATGTTTCAAGTTGTTTCGTTATTCCGCTTGGAGCTTGCCGCTTGGAGGACATTAACAACAAAAGCAATTAAACAATGAATTTCTGAATCACGAGCGACCAATTAGTTTGTCAGCTTCTGGAACTAATTAACGTATAGTTCCTGTTCCGATCTACAATTAAAGATGGCGGCTGGAACGCGCTGTCACTGAAATTGAGATTTTATTGGCCGAACGTGGCGCTCTAGTTCGGCTCCTCACACCATAAATAAAATATACACCTACTTTATACTTGTTCGATAATGTCGACTGCCATAAATATTTTACTTGGCAATCCTGCAAAAAACCTATACCCTAAGACACCGCAGTGTCTACATTCCGCGAATATTAAATATTTGATCAAGACGCCTGCCACTAAAATGGCGTCCGCGATAAATCACGGTTTCCCGCCTTTTTTTACGTCATTCCTTAGTGGGCTCTTGTCTTATTACTGCGGTGTCTATTTTCGTTTTTCGTTATGGTGTTGAAATTGAAGTACAAAATACACACAAGCCTAATTTTGTCATCAAAACTGATGACAAAATTAGGCTTGTGTGTATTTTGGTAGAGCTTTCACGCTGCGAGTTTCGTGCGGCAAAAAGTTAATCATCAAAGGAATGTGTGGTCTTCAAGACACAACTTGATAAAAAATTAACTAAACCCCCTCTGAAGTCGTATAACTTAAAAGTGAAAAGTAAAACTTCAACTTAGAACTGAAACTGAATTCTATTATGTACTTAATATTAACCGTTATTAGTTTAAGAATGAAGATGATAACCATTTTTTGTTTTATAGGTCAAACAATTCTACAAAAAATTACGAGAATAACTGTGTGTTTATTATTTTTCTATCTTTAAAGCTGACCGAGATATATAAGTGCAAAGTTAACATTATCTGTCTAAGACGAGGACCGAGCACGATACGTTGATGACGTCACGGCTACCATTGCCGCGCGAGCGACTCGGGGATTCGAAGCATTTACGCGAATTTGCCCGTCGCGCGCAGAACTAATTTGTTTATTTTAAATAAGAACCAATAAAACACAACATGAGTCCATTTATTAAATATTGTATTGTGCCTCAGTGTAAAAATACGGCCACAAAAACATCCAAAAAGTTGTTTTGACGTTCCTAAGGATCCATACATATATGTGGGCAACAGTGGGTATACATAAGAGTAGACAAAAGTTGTATGAACTGTACAGTGAAAAACAATACAATTTTAGCCAGGAGTTCAAAGAAAAGTAAAAAATTACTCAAAAATGTTTAGAAAAGTTTGTCATATAGCAAAATCAAATTATATTAGCTCAAAAATAAGAAATAGTGAAAATGTAATAAAGTCTACTTGGAAAATAATAAATAGCGACACTGGAAAAGTCAGCACCTACGTTAATGATTACAATTTAAAGATTAATGATTGCTCAATCAAAAATGATGTTAAAGTAGCCCAAGCTTTTGAAAAATTTTAACTGACATTCCAATCTCTACTACAAAGTGTCTAAACTCTTCTCAAGTAATTGCCGAGTCATTACTTAGAGGAAATGTACCTAAATGCAAAAATAAATTTATTTTTAATCATTTTGATGAAAAAGATATTAAAAAAGCCTTTAAACTATTAAATATAAAGAAAACTGCAGATCTCTGGGAGATTTCCGTTAGAATTATTAAATTATTGATTGATACCATTGCACCAGATCTAGCTTTTATATTTAGTGAGTCTATTGATTGTGGCGTATTTCCTGATCTAATGAAATGTAGATCCGGCACTTCGTGGTTGCCTCGATGTGGACGGGATGACTGGATCAGTAGGTACTTGCAGAGACTGACCTGGTGAGGGTACAGCTTTTGAAACAGCTTCAGGAACCTCGCACTCTTGAATATGTTGGGTGTGTTGTAAAATCAACTCGGCGGGGGCAAGTAGCTGATGTCGGTTCAAACTTTCAATATCGCCGCAGTTTTCATCTCCCGAATCACCATCTGATATCGCTCCATCACAAGGCTGGTCTAAATAAACGGCCACGTTTTGAAGACCTTCGTCGTCACCCAAACTCTCCAGGACATCTACTATTTCATTGGTAGACAGTACTCGACGTGACCTGAGAAAAAAGTGGAACATTCTGAATCATATCTGCCCAGAGGGTCGGTAATGAATGACCCATCAAAATATTCGTTCTAATAACGGGGTGAAAAACATATTTTATACAAAACTTATTATTTGTTGTATAATATATATTTACTTTACTAATAATTCAAAAACACGAACTAAAATCTTAGTAAATAAATAATGACTTACATTTTTGTTGGAGCAGGTGCATAAATTTCGGGGTAAAAATCAAGTCACAACTTGCATTGCAAATATCCAAACGAAAGTGAGGTGTGCACTGTATCGGGTGATTAGCTATTTCATCATACAATACATAGATGACGTTAAACACAATGTATTATATAAAATTTTCATTTTCGAGGCATCCAAGCGAAAGAAGAAAGTTTGGGTCGTTTTCGTGCTTTTTGGCATATATGGGTTAACACAATACACCTAATCAATCAGCATTATTTAAAATCAATAAAAAACACCAGAGCGCACGAGAGCAAACAACTTACCCACGAAATGTACTACGGACTTATGAGGCGCCTGTGCCGTATGGTAGCGATGACGTCACGCGCTACTCGCGAACACTGACGAGATTTATAAAAAACCTACGTAAACTTCCCACGCTTCTAACGTCGTCGTCGGTAATATTGCACCGATCGATGTGAAATAAAACTAGAATAATGTGTACGGTCTAGACTTTGATTCTACGTACTTAAAAGTGTAATATTGTAACCTTGTTATCTTCTTCATTAGATGTTCTTAAAAATTGTTTAAGATTCGCATGAAGTTGTTAACAGCTGCTCTCAACATTTGCTCCTTAATTTGCTCGGAAAATTGTAAAGGCGGAATAGCCGTCCCCCGGCGTTCATAACTGAACTGAGCCGCGTCTCCAGCATTTTACAGGTGTTAACAGTTTTCGCTAAAAAATTTAGATTAAGCCAGATATGTATATTAAGTAACTATCTACTGTAATTGTTTTATTTTAATCGGGTTAGTTGCTAAATATTATTATTAGTATTATTTAACGAGTATTTATCGCGTTTATTTACCTATTTTTCCCGACGTTTCAACAGGTCTACAGGTTTAAACGCGGTAAATACCCGTTAAATAATAATAATAATAAATAAATAAATAAATTTGGAAAAATCTAGGAGACAAATGTCCTTGGTTTGGTTCACTGCTGGACGCAGGCCTCCCCCTGATAAGCGCCTTATTGGCTTTTATCTTATGGAGGGTAATGCCCATAATCCCCACGCTGGAAATGCTGGTTGGGGATCGCAGTTCGGTGGTAGAATTGTTCTGCAGAGGGCGCTGCTGCCCGCTTCGGTGGATATCCCTTAGTCGCACCTTACGATACCCGCGGGAACAGTTGTGGTGGTGCAAATTCTAAGCCGCAGACCACACAGCAGATGACCTCTTAGAACAGCGACACATTTATCGATTAACATTATTTCACTAAAAATGCTGCTGATATTGGCCTCGATTCTGTAGTTTTACCTTATCTTAGATGGTGCGACTTGACTCGGAGGCCATTTAACCACTTTTTTGTACCCCCGCGGGATCCTTGTTTATTGAACGTCTTTTCTTTCTTCGGCAGCAATAGCAACTCTCAACAAACACAACGTTAATGCCCTAAGTTGAGCCTTACGTCCTCATTACCCATGAGGCTACTCTACTGGTCGGGTCAGAGTGCCAGTGTGCGTGGCGGGCGGAGCGCCACTCTCAGGGCCTTTTTGCCGCGGCTGTTTGTTTTCGGGAATGCTTTTCGTTGCCTGGCGAACCTGTTAGCAGTGATTTAGGACTACATGGTATACTACTTAGGTTTAAAGTTTAATGTCCCGTGTTCCTTAGGGCTTGAATATTGTTTAAATCTTCTATGCAAGGACGCATTCTGTTGAAGTAAACATAAAGAATATAAATCTGCTGAGATTCATGGTCTGTGCGGGTGAAGACTGAAGTCTTATTAAGCTAATGTGACATTAGCGGAAGGAATAGTAGCCATTTGCATAATTTAATTGGACAATTGTCCATAACGTCATGGGGAATATTTTGTATTTATTAGCTTAAGACAAGTGTACGAGTTGTTGTGTTCATTACTATAAATACCATAGAGATTGAGGCTTACGGACAAACCGATTAACGGTTTATGTTAGCTGTAGAAATGTATGTAAACAATGTTTCTATAAATAAATAAAAAATATACATACATATATAAACGGAATAGCCTATCGAAGAGTGCACCCAGCAGATTAAATTCCCGCTGCAGATTGAAGCCTGCATTGTACATGCACATTGCACTTTATCGAACAGTATCGGATATAATCCGATGTAACGGCTGTTTCCGGCGGCGAGGCTCTTTTGCATTACTTCCGACCGAGTTGCGGCACCTGCTCCGATGCTCAGGCTCACTGGACCGCTTCAAGAACAACCCCATCAAGGCGACATTTGACTGTTTCTTGGATACCTGCTACTAAATAAAGCCAGGTCACCTTTGTCGGATACGATAAGGACGATATGCTACGCTACTAATTAAAAGAAAATTTCTAAAATGATAAATCAGTAAAAAGAGCTTTGCATCGGCCGGGAATCGAACCCGGGCCGCCCGCGTGGCAGGCGGTCATTCACCCACTGAACCACCTATGCTTACTATCTCTCATCGAGCACGATGTTATCTGTTAACGCTCAAGGTATGAATAACACTGGCGAAAGAAATTGTAATAAATACCACACATTGAAGTGTGTGAGCGTGAGCACCATTATGTAAACAAATGTGAATCACTCGCACAGGCACTAGCTTCTGCACGCGGCTTTGCTCGCGTATATAATAATTAATAAGTAGTATTATCTAAGCTAGGCTTTATTCTAAATGTACCTACTTTAAATTTCATCGCGATCTGTTCAGTACTTTAGAGACCTTAGGTAACAAAATAAAATTATTAGTAGGATTGAGTTTTTTAATTGTCATTCTTGAACACTGTTGAGCGCAGCAAAGAGAATTCCCAATTGTTAGATTGGCTACGGTTTATGATACAATGTACGCTTGCGTTAGTCATCAAGTCAATAAAATCAGTTTCCGAAAGCTCAAGCTTATCAAGCTTTTCCGAATCTCTTTGATTCGCGTGTCGTCTTATGAAACACAGAAAAGGAAAAACTAATTTCACTCTCATGTCTGTCGCACGTTTGAGGGTGGAGCTGGCATCCCTTTGTCCTCCATTGAATTATTTATATTGTCGCTGGCAATACTGTGTTGCCAGATACATCCGAGGCCTCGCATGATGGAGCGCGTCACGTCCACGCTCCACTCAAGTTCCGAGTATACGTCGTTCATCTTTATTTTGTTGAATTGACATCAACTGTAACGGCGGCGGCACTGTTCGTCTCTCACTGTCACTCACACCAATGCATAATGTTCCTGATATGTTCCGATAGATCAAATTAAAAACTCGTCAATTGCAGTGCGTATTCGCTTATGTCTGAATTATGTTTGCATTTGATTAGATCAAAGTATACAGTCATCTAGATTCGCTAGAGCCTTTTGAAGTACCTAAATGGCGTTGGCGCATTTAAAATAGTTTTGATCTCCGCAGCAAGTGACTCGGGCCAGCCCGGTGTAGCAGGTTAATAAATTAAACATTTGTAATTTAATTAACGAAGGTTTATAGTATTTTATGTAGCGGAGTTTCAGGTGAAACAACATTAACCCTCATTAAATGGGTCACCAAATTTGTATTGTGGTTGGTGCACCAAATTTGTACATATTTTTGGAGACGCAACGTATTAATTTAATCAGATTTATAATGTCAGAAATCCAGAAACACTAACAGCGAAATGCAAAATTCTGAAGCATTTACGTTTATTTTGATAACTAATTTCTGCACGCGTCTTCGTACGCGATGGTTCTATGCAAACGTTTAAATATTATTTATTTATTTTTATCCCGTGGGATTAAAATTTATGAAATTTGATTATAGGATAAAATGTAGCCTGTGTTATTCCAGGTTTAGAACTTCATCTATGCAAAATTTCTATCCGTCTAGTACCTACTTTGGCGTGAAGAAGTACCTAGTAACAAACATCCATCCATCAATCCAACCGTTATTAAAAGACAGCATTTTATTTTTGCATCTAGAGATTGAGAGTCATATTGCAAAAAGGTGTACAGATTCACATATACCTATCGTACGTATCATGTCATATCATACCTCCCATAACATGTTAGAGTAGAGGAGGAAAACAATTGTACCTACATCACCTAGAGTGCAGATAAGGACAGGGAGATGATTACCACACCTACTGCTGGCAATCTCTGCTCTCAAATACTACCAACCTTTCCTAAAAGTTCCCATCCGACAGTGAATGTGGCTGATGATAATAGCACCTCCCGACAACTAAAGAGACTTAAATTCCCTCCACGAAATAATATGATGGTGTGGCTGAGGTTGTGCGAAAGTAATGAACTAATGAATGAAAGCATTTCTGTTTTGTCGTGTTTATATTATTTTAAAATTGTATTGCCTTATTCAATTAACTCCAATTATTATTAATTTCAATTAATTTATTTTAATCTTTTATATCTGTACAATTATTTTAATTTTATTTTATACAATTTTTAATCTTAAGTAACTACTGTAATTGGTTTATTTTAATCGTGTTAATTGCTAAATAAATAAAAATACCAAATTTTCCGGTATATGACGTCATCCACGTCTTTATGACTCCCAGCGGGCTTCTCCATCTGATGTGAACCTGCGCCATTGTCAAGGTTCCTAGCTAATTCTCTCCGGTCTGGTGCTCCGAGTTCGTCGACTTGCGCTTCGGCGATCATATCGTCTTTATCTAGCTAGACAGATCGCGTCATAACTTTCGGCACGTTTAGTCTTTTGATTGGCTTCGTCGGCTGTAATCACCTTAACAATATCTACAATAGGTACTCGTATTTTAACTGCTGATATTTATTACTTTACCTTCTACATTGATTTAGCTTGTTAACTCAAAGGATATCTGCTTAGAGTCAACATTTGACTCAAAGAACAAAGACATCCTTTGAGTAATTATTATCTTACTAGGAATCAAATGGTACCTCATTCTTTCTATTTCGTAACTCTCACACTTACAAAACAAAACAAATGCCTACGCACATTTTCATTATAAATACTCTTTCAGTTAATAATTTCTCTCTTATCTCAATAATCCTGCTACTACAAGTAAATACATTAGCTTAGAAAGGTGAGTCTTTATGAGTTGATTTCCCATGTGGAGGCTTTGGATTCCGTAGTAATCATTTCCTTTACCTTTGAGAGCATTTGTTCTCGAAGAAGCTTCTTCAACGAACCCACGTGCTACTTGAGTTACTTCTCAAATTGCTTTCCTACTTTTATAAAACATACCTTGCCGTATGAATCTCGTAGAGCTGTCAGTACAGTCAAAGTCTACATGCTTAGAATCTAAAAGAGGTTGGTCACGCGTAGGGATTGCAAAATCCGGATACACCGGATAATTCGAATAACTGTAGAATTACAGGGATTTGGATAATCCGGATTACAATCTCTAGTCACGCGTGAATATAAAATCGGGTTTTTACTGTTTTCTAGGTTCTACAAGTAGGTAAGTAATTTAGTCAGCAGATAAGAAATTTTACCAACCACCTTATTTAGTAATAACTTTATCCATTTGTTTTGCTAACATAAATGTTTTTTGTTGTTGTTTCATTCATCAAATTCGATTTCGCAAAACTGGAGTAGTGTAGTGCTGACGATGAGTAAGCCGCTTCCCTTGTTTTGATAAACGGGTTGCAAAATCTTGATAATTTATTGTTTGTCGAATTCGGAATTAACAATCTATTTACTACTAATCCATATCAATACCAGTCGGAAGCGTCCCCAAGACGCTGGCTGCATTGCCCCGCTGTATGGCAATGCTGATGCGCTGCACCAAATACTTTCCAGCTCTCGGGTCACGCGTCGCTTAGTTGAGCTACCTGTAGGTTGTTTGCAACAGTCTTTGTAAATACTAGTTCTAATTTGTTTTTATTATTTGATCATAATTTTATTTTTTAATAAATATACATTTTTACTAGTAACAATATTGATAATATTATTATTGTTTGTCAATAATCCATTCCCTCAGACGACGATGGCAGCGAAGGGTAACGAATGCTTCCTTCCGCCTTCCATTGCCATCTGAAGAGTTGTTTCCTCGCAAACTTTGATCTTTGATGAAGCATGATCGTTTAGGCGAGTCATTTATTATTCCTCTGTCTACACCCGGCCATTTCCGGAAAAACTGGAATCAGCGAAGTAGGTAGAAACTGTTTCCCCTCAACAATTCGTGTTATCTTTGTAGATAAATTGATGCCAGCAAATCACAGCATAGACAAATTCATATTTCAATTTCAAATAATTAATTTACACTATAAGATCACTTGGAACACTTGGTCATAACTTGTTGTTCACATACAATATTGTCAAATATCATGAGTGGTGTTGTAGACTCGCGAACAACGTGCTTGGTTGCCGGGCCTGCATGTCGTATGAACTCGTCCAGCTTCATATATGTTTGTTTTGTGTAGTGTCCGAGTGAAGGACGGGTGTACTTACTCTGCGAGTAAACGAGGCTCGTGGTCACGTGGTAGGACCGTAAATGGATTAGGTCATTTATATGCCGACAACTATGTAGGACCTGTCGCCGCAGGTCCGACGGTGACGCATGGCGTGGAGTAAGTAGCTCCTAGTTTCACACAGTTCTGAAAATACCTACACTAGCTAGCTCAAACCCACTAAATCTTTTATTTATTTCGTTTGATCCGAGAGATTTTTTGCTTTTCGAGAGCTTAATTCTTAAGTAAATTTACCTCTGGTCGACGCGACGCGTGCGTGACCCGAGAGCTGGTGGGTATCTGGCGCAGCGCATCAGCATTGCCATACAGCGGGGCAATGCAGCCAGCGTCTTGGGGACGTTTCCGACTGGTAAATGGATCAGTTGAGGTACCTGTAGATGGTTTGCAACACTCTGCAGTTAGCTTAATTGTTGCAATTGTAAATACTAGTTCTAATTTGTTTTTATTATTGAATTGTAATTTTCTGTATTGTCTTGTATGGCTATATCGCGAGAACTTTAGTGTGGCATTTTAAGCACATCAGAATTATGTATGAGTTTGGTGTTATCGAGTTTAATCGGATATTGCAATTTTAGTATTCGAACTAATATAATATTAGAATTAATCGAATATTTGAATGCAAGCCCTAGTTTCCATTGATTTTATGACCTATGCTTGTGGTTTTAGAGCTTTTAGAGAATGGAGTATTCTCTTCCATTTTATTGTTCAGCTGGCCCAGCCAGCACTCTCCCTAGTGTTTATTCATAGTATCACCATCCCCATCCCCATTTAGCAGAACCACATAGGTGCATTAACATTCATAAACTGATTGTCCAGTCGACTAGCCCGGCTCGCAGTGAACGCTGTCCGTAATGGTCGCCGTTCCCTCGTATTAATTATCATTACGCTACGCGATATTACCGTGATTGTTGATATATCGCGAGCGCGAGGTTCATTTGCAAATCAATTGTGTGTTTGTTTGTCATGTTCAAATACTGCTGTTTGCACATTACCTAAATTGAACATGGCTGGTAGAATTTACTTTTTTATAGGGCAGTGAGTCCCTCTAGAACAGAGCTATTAATACGCTATTAAAAACTCCTTCACTGAAACCATTACCTACTTGGATGTGCCTGACAATATGCGAGTTATTATAATAAAGTCAACAGCATCACTGAAACATTCAAACAGTTTAGCTGTTTACATTCCTGCATCTTACCATTCCCTTTTAGACTCTGGATCCATCAATTCAACTACAAGTATCACCTGTCTCCGTCTTGTCTTTGATCCTGCCAGAACAGAAAGCAGCGGGCTGTAAGATGGAGTCTGTAAATGGTCTGTAAGCAGTCTGTACGGTGCTCGTATGTAAACACGGTGGCTGTATGCGCGGCGCGGCAGGCACAATTGTACGGAGCCTCGTGCGGCTGCATTCCGCGGTGCGGCGCCTTACGGCCACTGTCTACTGAAGGCTGCCACTAAAACAGAGAAATTAAAAATAAAATAAAATTACTTGGTTAAATTAAAACATGATTCACGCAGAAGCCAAACTAAATTCAATATTTTTGCTCTATCTCGATATACATATGTACATGCATATGTAGTTTTGGTCGCGCTCTAACTCCAATCATCCGTTACCATTGCCTACATTGTCGATAAAACGTGACTGCATAAAGCGTCTATTAAATTAGATTTACAAAAATAAAAAAATATCTCTTGGGACTCACATAAAGGTAATATAAGTCTCATAAACTCTTACGTGTCGCCATACTCGCCATCGTGGTTAAAGTAGGCACTTATCTAGAGGTAGTGTCAACCCTAGAGGCGCAACATCAAGTGTGTTGATAGCCTAGTTTGCGCACCGCGCCCTACATTCCGTGTCACTACGTCTGTCCGCTTGCACCGCCTGTGGGTGGCGTGCCTTGTGTTGATTCTTATCGCTGCCTCGCCTTCCTTTTACTATTCCATTGTTTTTAAGTAAACCGCTTTATTGTAATGTATTGTATTAAGTATATCAGTCATCTAGTACTCATAACACAAGCTCTGCTTAGCTTGGGGCTAGATGATGCTGTGTGGATTGTCCAGCATTATTTATTTATTGTCATGTAGTATGACAATAAATGATGTTAGCCTAGACTCGCAAAATATCAACACTGTTGGTCGCAAACTACTCCAGTTACAACCAAAATAGTACGTAATTGATTTCAGTAGGAAACTACAAACAAGGTTATCCAAAACAGTTTCATAGTTGTCGCTAACGTGGCTAACTTTCCGTTGTGTACTACTAGTTGTGGAGTGGCGTGCTCATCAAACGCAGCAGGGAACAAGTTAGTTTTAATTCGCGGGATTACCATAATGCAGACCCGTAACGCCAGGATGAAATTTAAACAAAGCATTTAGCATATCCACCGGAGTGGCGTGCAGTGCAGTGGGTCGAATGGTCGCGGATCTCCGGGCTCATTAGAACACGTTTAGTGTGCTGGCCAGGGGGTGCAGGGGGCAGGTGGGGCTACCCCCGTTCTAAACGATATTCATAACTGAAGTTGCTTTGTGAAATGGCGCTTTGGTTTGTATTGTGCACTTGATGTGAGCGCCCTCCACCGCGAGTTGCGCCGCCGGCGCCGAACCTGCCACGGCATGTGTGTGATGGAGTGTGCTCTTTATTATACTGCATACACAGATCGAACTACATAGACTGGAGTAGTAAGAACAAAAAATATATATTAACAAAGAAAATTATAATCAAAGAATTGAAACAATTAAGCTAAGTAAATCATTTATTTACCTCTACATAAAACAAAATTGATTCTGCTAATATTTGTTCCAGTTGTTCTGGGTATTTGCTATTCTAAGCTCTGCCTAGTCTTAAACATGTGAATGGAGTGGATTTAAATTCTTTTTCAGTGGACCTAACGCTAATCCGACGTGATTTTATTTATTTTTATTTTTATTGTTTAACAAAATCAACAGCCCTTATGTGATCGAAGTATTCTATGGTAGACCGCTCGCGCTGCAACGTAGCGAGTCCCTTCAGGCGAGAGGCGCCAGCAGGCAGCAATCGAATGGCCCTAGCATCTGATATTAGGCACAAATCAATCACAGTTATTGCTTTTCCGAATGGAGTGAGCTTTATGTTCTCGGGCTTAACCTGATTGAAATCTCAACGTTTACGACTTATTACAGGCTTTTATAGCTGCACCTCATCAGGGGAGAAATCTCTTCGAGAATATTCCACCGGTTTCTTTCGGGATTGCGCGAGTTCGTAAACCTTGTCGCCGAATTGATTTAACGTCCGAGTAGTTTTAAACTTGAGACTTTCTTTAGAATCCCGTTCAAAGATTCAAAAGTTTTTTGTATGGAAGCATAAAATGCTTCCATACAAAAAACCATTTGGACCATCGGCTCTAAAGATCTTATTTAATGACATAAACCGTATCATCTGGGAGCACTCTCAGCACTGCAAAGACATTCAGGGACACAGAATGACGACATTAAACAGAATCGCGGCGGCTCCCAACGCTTCTGCAAGCCATTTGAATAGGTAGGTAGTGTCGAAAGGTTATCGGCATCGCCGACAGGCAACTGTAGGAACATCTCCGTATCTTGTGAAATAGCTTCGATACGTTCACTGCTGGGCAGGCTGCCAGCGATGGAGGCAATGGAAGGCTCTGAAACGCTGTGCTTTACGGAAGTAACAAATCACTTTCGAACAGCTATCTTTACTGATTGAAGCTAGAAAGCAAAATTACTAGCTTTAAAATAACATTACACTATCACACACACTAATTATTATAAATGCAAAAGTTTGTATGTTTGGGGGTATGTATAGATATTTGGATGTATGGATGTTTGTTACCTCTTCACGCCAAAACTACTTAATGGATTGAAATTGATTGCATATAGGTTACTCTAGGTGTAGAATAACCTATAATTTTTATCCCATAGATCAGTTGCCGTGTTGCCATGGGTTGTATTATACCGATAATCATTACGATAATGTTGTATTATAGTGTGGCTTCTGTGGTGCATCAATCACAGCCGAGCGGGCTACCTTAGGGCAGGTCATGGTCGGCAATTAACAGTTCTCTGAAACCGTCTGTTTTTACAAGACGCAAGACTCGCCCGTCTATTCCTGTACGCGTTGAAATACACGCTATCTGTAAACTTGATATTGGACTCATTGTAAGAGTATTTGGTGGTATGATGCCCTAGTTTCGATGTCGCTGTGTGCAGCGCAGGGATGGATCGCTGCTCCGCTTACCAGTCTACTGATAAAATGTTGAATGACCACAACGAGGAATTCATTTGCGGAGTGCGATCCACGTCATCGCATGCGTATTGCTTGCGTGCTGTGTCCACGTATGAGCAGTGAAACTACGATATAACCTACCCGTAAACAACTTCTAAGAAGTCAACAGAAACATAAACAGCTGCGACAACAAGAAGAAGAAGAAGCCTAACGAAGAAATGAAACCATGAGTGATGTGATGTGAGGGATCAAAGATGTAACAACTCCAGAGCTTGACATTCCATGTTCTGAATAAATATTGTTTGGCGCCGCGCGGGCCAGCGAGCTGTTGACCGGAGGAACGTTTGGCGTCCCCCCGAGCTATTTGTTCATTACATAACGAGTAACTTTAACCCCGACGTACGAGTAAGTACGCGGGGAATAGTCGAAAAAACTCGATTTCAAACAAGAAAAAGTGCGCGAGCACAAAAGCAACATTTAGAATTTCAAGCACGCCATTACCGGAGTTGGACGCTCTGTAGCGACAAGTCAGCAAAAAGTTCGCTGCAGAAAGTTGCGAAAAACTGTCACTCCGGTGCGCTGCTGTACTGAACTCACTGCCCAACTTATCTTTTGAACATGAAAGAGATCCTAAAGCTGTCTAGATCGATACACGAATAAAATTGATGTGGGTCCCACATCAATTCTATGGTATAAGAAATCAAATATCCCAAAAAATTTTTGACTTCGACGGCACTTGAACCCGCATGTTTCGCTCAGTACCGGAACGTGCTAACCTTATACACCACGAGGTCAAGTGACGTAGAAGACGAAAAACTTTGGGACATTCATCGGACTATAGCGCCGTTAGCTCCACCTACAGGGGAAACATTGAAGAGTTCTCTAATCCTGTTCAAAGACTAAAGTTAAGCTTAGTTCGTTTGACGAGAGGTGTCGCGTTTCTCATTTCTAAAGTTTTTTTTTATTTTTCTAGTGCGTAAGCGTCACACTGGGTTAATTTATACCCGTTCCCGTACTGAGCGAAAGACGCGGGTTCAAGTCACGACAAAAACAAACAAAAAAAAATTTTTGGGATAATATTTAATTTCTTATAAATTAATCCAGTGTGAGGCTTACACGCTATAATAATAAGAAAAAACTATTCAATGATTTTTACGGTCAACCCAAAAGTTTTATCATCCCACAAGTCTTTAAAATGTAAATTTTTCTTAAAAACCTTGTATCCACTTATAAATCATCCAAAGGGTCAACTCAAGTAAGCGCTTAGTTTTTTTGGGTATCTTAGAATCTAGATTCGTCGAACCAATTCTAATTCTATCTCAGAGTTGAAAGGCTTGTCTTAAAAATAAAGTACCTTCGCACCTTCACTTATTTCTCTCTCTTTCTTCATCGGCGTCGCAACACAGACTGTGTATTTTAGAGATAAATTCTTATTTTTAAGGCTATTTTTCAGAGATTACTTAGCTGATATTTTTGTCTGGACTTTTAAGTGGATTTTATCTCAAAACTTTAGGGTGAGATTTATTTCCACTGCCTGTACGATAAAGAGCAAAGCAATGCTAAGTAGTGAGACTTGTTGTTGGCTTTTAACTGTTTCAACTGGATGGATATCTTATATTCAAAGCGTTTCAAAACGATTCGTTGCATTTACTAGATACAATATAACATCGGCATCTTTTGCTTTAAACTATGTTGTCTATTCCAACTATAAGAGGGCTTAATGACAGGACCCCAATTGTCGAAAGTTTCGTACAATAGAGAGTGCTAATTGATGGCAACTCCGAACAGCCACATCATCGCCGTATCCTCCGTGTCACTTCGACATCAGAAGACAACTAATGATGCAGAAGCAGTCAAAGGAAGCCTAGCGCTGGCAAATTGGCCGCGCCCCTGCATGCCTCCCAAACAATTTTCGTGATCAACTGAGTGGATGATTGTTGAAATTGCGCGCTCTGTTTCCGACTAAGGGCTAAAGCTAAAGCGAACAAAATAATGCAATATGCGAGTACGTGCCATGGAAAAGTGGTGGAAATTACAACATTATTCTTGGCCTCTCTGTTCGTCTATTATAAAATGTCACAAAATTGGCCACGGTACAACATTAAACGTTGCCTTATTTTTCTAATTTCGATTAGCTCACGAAACAAGGTTTCTGATCTGTCTAATTATCATAACCATAAGTTTGAACTTTTCATAATTTCTCCTAATTCACGAGCATCTTAGAAAAAAGAATACTTCTAACTTAATTGTTGAATCCTGAGAGCTCTTCGTAAATTAGGGACGTTAATAAGTTTTTGTTTTGTAAATGGTCGAGGTAGGAAGTTTCCGGTATTGTTTAATTTTCCACTTCTAACTTTGCGTAAGAGGAAGACTCCTCATAAATGTGTCTTTATTAACTAATTCTTTGAATTTTTACGAGATAAAAACATATAGAACAAAAATACGAGCCCTACTCGTATTTTTGTAAGTCCTCAGATACTCATAGATACTAGAGCTAGTGCATGCATCTCAGACAAGGCCCTGTCTGTACGTTTGAGACGTAAAGTGCCTGCGATGTTCTCAGGTCGAGAGCTGCAGTTCCTCAGGGCACGTCCTTTTCTGCACGTGACCAGGGAGGTAATGCGATTGTTATGGATGGATGTTGCCGTCATACCTACTCTATCCGTTTTACTCGCGACATACGCCTTTCGAATCGTGTAGCAATATCCTTTTCAAGATAAACTAAAATTACTAAGTTTATAATTGCTTACAAAAGTTATGGAAGCTTAACTAACTACGGCTTACCAAGATACCGACTAATATTACTGGGAATCCGCATAAACTCTTAAGTTACGTAACCGGAGAAGATTCATCAATTTCCAACATCAATCAACAGGAAACTCAATTTACTGATGAGAAATTGAGCCAATTACAAACCACAGAGGAACTAGAAATTATTCCAACGGAGGTACTCCATTTGGCTACAAACTATTACGTCGAGTCGAACCGAAAGCTTCGATCGCTATAGAAAGCTGATGAAGTGCTTACTGAATTTTGTAGATTTAAGGTACTGTACTACCAAATTGAGTACTCTGTAGAAAATGCAATAAAAGCGTCTGTCATAAATGCAGAATAGCCACAGGCAAGCAATTTCCATATTCATGCATGCAAAAACGCACGTGAAACCTGAAATATAGTCATGAATTGCACGCGGAATGCAAATTAAAGCCTTTCCATCTGAGCTTATCTCAACAGGTGACGACTCTCACCGAACTCACCGATACAATCGTCACAGGCAGCCACAAGATGAACGGATTGGTTCTATACACCGTGCTTGGATATCGAAAGAGTTCTGCGACGGACATGTTTGCGATTGCACTCCAGCTGAAATAAGACCAACTATTCATCTACAACGGGATGTGTCAGACGGTTCGGGAGTACCCTTAAGGGACCAATGAGCCGGGTAATACGAGTAACTTCCAAATGACAGTGCCTAGCTAGATAGTATGAAATGAGCGCTTTTCTTGTGGTAGCTATTAGTTAATTATGAAAGAAAAGAAAAAAAGCAAACCCGGACCGCCCGACATATTTCTTGGAAATCTATCTGGAAATTGAAATGAAATACTTGTGAACACATTTGTCCTAAAGTCCAATTACGCCAAGTGGCTCGTTATGTAGAAGCAAACCAGAAATTAAAGGTCTTCACTAGTCGTCAACAGGTGACGGTTCCCACCGAGGAGGAGGCAATCAACGCAACCACGGAGCCACCGGCAAAGTAACGCACTCTCTGATTGATTTACAATTAAAAAGCCAAGTGGGTGGTTCCTATATAAATGGAACGCATTTATCGAACCTTGATGCACAGATCAGTGAACAGTAGGTACGGTGTGGGAGGGGAGGAGTCTCACTCGCTCATTTATGTTGGCTAGACATGTACACAGTACGGGACAGTATGCTAGTAGTAACTAGCATACTAAAACATGTATAGGCCACTTGGATCTTGACCAAACTGCCGTCTGCTTGTATTGGCTGAATGGACATCTGGATATTGCAACCTTGCAAGTCTTAACTTTTAGCTCAGAATAAATAGCTTTTAGTTGCTTAAGAGGAGGTCATTTCTGATCATATCGTAGACATGATGTTGAGTGGCACAGGCGCTCCTCCACGCCGAGGGTGCTCGTGAGCCAGAGGTCCGTAATTGATGTGCGGAAGGATTTTATCTCCGGGCGAGACTCGGCTCCTCGGAGGTATCGGAATTTGGAGATATTTCATTAAAGCAAAGTTTCAAAGTGGCTATTTATTATTCTCTATGGGTTTGGTCGACAGACATTTCGATGGCGGACAGAAAACTTCTTCAAATATTCAACTTTTACAAAAACGAATTTCTTAATAAATGACAACAGATACGTATTTGAAGTTGTATTGGATTTACGGAGTTAGTACTAAAACTTTGTATTCTTATATCTTCTTCGTATATCATAGGTCAGCTACCTAAAAACTTTGATGTAGACCAAAAACCACCATTGACAAAAGCACTGAACAAAGCACTTAGCATATCACCTCGACAACAGGTCTGTCCTTATAAATGCACCGGCTATCTATTGTAGTCCCATAACATTAGATCATGCGTCCAGCGAAGTACCATTATCAGTACGTATAGATTCCGGTCACGGAATAGATGACTAACTTACAGGATACTACGCACTATTTGCGCATATAAATCAGTGTCAGGCTATATTGACAATGCTTCAATCCTGGATATTGTTAGAATCTGCAATATTGCTTTAAATATTACCTTCTCTGCAATAGGTAAAAACCTGACGACCGATGTGTCGCGGCGGGCTAAGGTCCGCCTGCAGGTGGTTGCGGGTTCAATTCCCGCTTTGAACCAATGTTTGTACGATCTGCAAATATTAGTTCCGGGTATTTTCTATGTACAATAAAATAAATCTATTATGTAATGTACTGTATATCAGTCATCTAGTATATACCTATAACACAAGCTCTGCTTTAGCTTGGAGCTGGATGGATGCTGTGTGGATTGCCCAGCATTATTTATTATTACTATTTATTTACCTTGTCTCTTATCATTCTAGCTCTGCTAAAATGGTCATCTTCACTATTTTCGTTTTGTTATTAGAATCATTAGCTTCTCCTTCACTAAGACAAGAAGTAATCCTCATTCGAAGCCAGTTTACCCGACCAAACTACACGACGACGGTTATGTTATGATCCTCTCTAACTGCACCTCCAGCAATCACTTATTCCTTTTCTCCGCTCTCTTTGCTCTGGCTAATTACCGGCTTCAGGTTCTTTCATTTCCAACTATTCCAACAGGGATGGTTAAAAACCTGAATTAATTAGTCTCATATAAAACGGTTCCGAGTTTCCACCTTTTTCGCTTGCAATCTATTATTTCATCGGGGGATCTTTTGTTTTGTCTTTTTCGGGTGTTTTATGCGGCGATAATATTTCCTGACAGTGATTAATTCTGGAGCGGAACCGCGAGTGGTGGGCCGCTGTGGAGCCCGGGCGCGAGGCGTGACGGAGGTGGAGGTGTCGTCCTGATATACGATTTAATATAAACCACATACCATCCGTCTGTATTCAAATTACATGATACCATAGTAACATCATCCCTTAGATTGATAGATCATTTTTATGTATCAAAATATTTAAGCGTACACCTTGACTATTGCTTCGCATACATCAAAATTGTATAATTCGTGTTTTAACGAGTCGTAGCCTCATTTAATTTAAGAACTTTTATTATGTTAATTTGCCATCTGCCCTGTAACGACAGGGTACTAGATGGCAAATGCAATGTACAAACTTTTAGATCAAAGGCTCAGATCCAAGGTTCGATATCTCTTATTCTGCTCAAGCAGGCACACTCGTAGGTGACCGATTGAGTCTAAGCGCAATACGAATTTAGAAGTAAAGTTTGATACATGCACGTCATCATTGCACCCGGCTATTTCCATACTCCTGAAGCATGTCCTTGCTCGACAAAGAGATTTAAGCGCGTCGCCGAGATGCCAGGAAGCTAACGAAACGCGCCATTAAATGGAGATGCATATTCATGCCTCCAACGAACAGACAGAGAGGGGTAGCTTAACAACCCGCGACAAGATAATGACACTAAACGGTAACAATAGCATAAAACTAAAAGCCTTCGTTTGGGAAGGTTGGTAGAGGTAGGCAATAGACGATGCGACATCTAACAAAAAATCTGCATAAAGTGTGCTAGCTTGCCTGGCTCTTCGGTTAAACCCAGCCTAGTCCATAAATTATTCTTATACCATCCCTAGTTGTTTCAATATAATGCCTAGTCGATATCTAGAACTAAGGTTTTGCGATTTAGTCCGACGCTCGTTCTGGACCACTTTCATGGCATAAAATGGAATTTTCCGGATTAAGTTTCCTAGCAACGAGTACATCCGTTACAGTGGAAGTATAATTTGGATTCGGCCTTCCCATATGCAGTATGCTATTTGGGTTGCAGCCCGCAGTGGAATCTGAAATGGTTTCCATATTTGGACCTATAATAATAGAGATCCTGCAGCTTTATGCTGCTGGATTTAAATATAATCTGCTAAAATAACTTTAGAACGGGAATCGGGACGTTGGACAATGGACATGCATGACATACCTGATAGAGTGCCTCACATAATTAGGTAACTAAACTCGTTGTGAAATTGACACGTTCATGTGGAAAAATTGCAAAACGCATCAAATCAGTTTAGTGCTGTGCATTGTACTACTCGTCCGATATTGAAAAGATATACCAGTTTTATATATTTGATCGGAGCGGCTATGAATATCCAATCTGCTCTGTACACATAATGCTTCTATATGTTTGCTATTTGAACAGCAGCGTCGAGTAATCTCTTTCTGATCGAACTGAAAATTGGG
This sequence comes from Eupithecia inturbata, assembly GCA_963662085.1. Taxonomy (NCBI): domain Eukaryota; kingdom Metazoa; phylum Arthropoda; class Insecta; order Lepidoptera; family Geometridae; genus Eupithecia; species Eupithecia inturbata. Next base: position 249,008 of record OY759201.1, read on the forward strand.
TCGACAAATTAATACGAGCTTCCGAACACAACTAAACGAAATGAGATTTTTTTGTTCATGAATTTTATATTGTCGGTGTGAGGTGGCGCGAACTAAACTACCTTGGCTGCACAGCACTGGCGGCATTCGTCGATAGTTAGCTATTGGACTGAACTCATGTTAACCGGTGATGATATTGCCTCTACCTACTTAAAGCAGCTGTGTTTTGCAGTAAAACTCAAAGCGCCATACAATTAGAACTACTAGACTGAAACACAGGTTAACTTAGTTTAGGCTTAATGTAAACCTAGCCATTTATTCATTCAGAGCAATTATACATATATTGTTTCTTTACGCGGTTCATTGTATTATTTATTTTATTACTTATTAAATTTTTCGTAATTTCTATGTTTTTGAAACTCCCTCTAACTTTTCCATATGATGGTTTCCACTAGGGCGCTTCACGGTCGCTCGTACCCTCGATGCTCTCCACCAGAGAGTGGTCTCGGTCCCTACACACGGAACCTGTACTCTGTGGGCACCAGTCGGGCTCGAATACCTACGATGGTTGCATTGCTGACAACAATGTTAAGTTGCAAAGACAAATGTTGCGATGCACGAACATTGTAGCAAAAGCTATTATTGGTAACCTAACATATCTAACTACCTCTAATAAAGATAATTACAATCAAATAATCAAATCAAACACTATTTATTTCCATAAATACAGCAAATGTACACTTAAAAAGGTAAAATTTTCAAATTAAACACTGACACGGAAATTTGGTGATGTTTTTCATTTCTCAAAGAGGTGGTATGTACATAGACTAAAGTAAAGAAGAGACGAAGAAACCTTTGCACGAGTTGGAGCAAAACCCGTCCCAAGCGTTTCTATCCTCTAGAATTCTAGATGATCTGATATTTTATAGTAAGCCTTTTGGCACAGGAAGGTTTTGACAATTTGTTTGAATTTATTGACTAATAATTATTGCAACTCATTAGGATATTTGTTGTAGAAGCGTATATATTGCCCTATAAAAGATACATTAATTTTGTGTAACCTAGTTGTGGGCACAGCGAGCTAATGTTTATTTCTAGTATTAAAGTTATGTATATCGCTATTTTTAGGGAACCGATTGATATTTCTTGATAAAAATATCAATCGGTTCCCTAACCCTGTTGTACACTCATGTGTACAACAAGTTTTCATAAATATATTGACATGGTACTGTCATTATGTTATCTCTTTGAATATTTCACGCAGGGATTCTCTAGGGCCCATGTTGTAGAATGCACGAACAGCCCTCTTCTGCAGCACAAATGCGGTGTGAGTATCTGCAGCGTTTCCCCACAGTAGTATGCCATAAGACATAACACTATGGAAGTAGCTGAAATAAACAAGTCTAGAAGTATGTAGATGAAGTTCGTCTGTAAGATGACGGATGATTATTACGCTGCTGAACTAAGTCTCTTCGATAGCTTGCTTATGTAAAAAATAAAAAAAGATAAAATACATTTTTTTTACCCAAAAAAACACAAGAACATAACAAAAAAAGTGTACATTAATAGGAAGGGTAAAATGGGTAAACGGATGGTATGTGTGGGCCCCGATGAAGTTTACTATCTAAGGTACTTTCTACAATATCTAACGTTTATCCTTTTACTTAACTTGTTTAACATTAGGTAGGATAAAACTAATACATTTCGTTTTGGTTTCGTTTAGCAAAAGATTGTTGACACTAAACCAATGGACTACTTTTGAGATATCAATATTCAATAGAAACAAATTAGAACTAGTATTTACAATTGAAACAATTGAGCTAACTGCAGGCTGTTGCAAACAACTACAGCTAGTTCAACTGATCCATATCAATCTAGCGAATTATTTCTTAACTAACAATTAATGTTTTGTTATTTCAGGTAATGATATTTGCAGAAAGCCGTAAGGAAGTCTCTCGATAAGTTCCATCATCTCTCATCACATCAGACAGCGCCTCTCACCAGTTTGATGTCCCACGGAGATGGGTGTAAAAACAATGTACATAAACACGAGTACTCATACCTACATGAAACATGCTATCAAATATGGATAGGTTTAATCCCACATGTGCAGGCTGAATTTTGAATATGTAGGCTGTGTCTTAGAAATTAATACTAAACCTTATTCATTCGCAGTAAAATAATGTATGTGTATACGGTCTAAAATACTATCATCATCAACATCAGCCTGTTAGTCCACTGCTGAACATAGGCCTTCCCTAATGAGCGCCCTAGCGCTCTGTCACTGTCTGCACTATCTCAAATAGTGTATGTGTAGCAAATAAATCTCGTAGTTTCAGATGGAAAATACATAAATCAGTTTTGCGAAAACTGTCTAAACCCTTAAATACACAATAATTCTTACGCTATGGCTGGGGTAATTGGATAGTAACAGCGCCCGCCAGTCTAAAAGCAAGCTGCTGCCAGTCTAGATACAGCTCCTTTTCCATGTGAGCTGAGTGGAAGTGACACGCCGCCGGGTCGCAAGGGTCCGCCTCGGTGCTCAACCGCGGCCCGCAGTAAAATACGTATAAAACACGCGATCTGCCTCCGAGCCTTTGAATTCAGCTCAGCGAATGGTTTTACATCCGCAGCCGTTATTCCCACGCACTAACTATCGTTTACGCTCGCGTCCTCCCGAATTATACGAATTCTCTATGGATTGAGCAGAGAGATTTGGCAGCTCCTTATTCGTTACATATTAAGAATCATTTTGTCTATCAGCGCGGATCGCGGACAGACAATAACGTGCTATGAAAAATGATGTAGAGATCTGGTTAAATGACTGCGATGAGTGGGATGGGGTCTAGCTCGTCGACACCTGGCCCTTTGAATGGCAGTTATGAATAGATTATCTCCGCGATCTGAGCCGGAGATTATCTTTTAGAGTTTTCTGTTGAAGAAAGCATGGTAGTATGCTTAATATTCATCCATCTTATCAGACATGGGCTATCAACGTTTTTACAAAGGTATAAAAAAACATAAAGAGACCTATGCCCAGCAATGGGTGACAAGGGTTGATAATGATAATAAAGTTAGGAATCTTTTAAATGTGAGTGAGGAAAGTTTAGTGTTACGCAGTGCCCTGAATATTTCCACTGCAGTGAATATTAAAGTATCCGATTGTAATAAAAATAGCTACTGTTTAAGTTAACTGAAAAGTAACCAGTAGACGGGTAGCTGTACGAAATGTATAACTAAATATTGTTTATTAATGCAGCGAACATTTCAAAGCGCGCCATCAAAATCAAAGGTGCGCAATTTAACCGGAGATTGGTATTGAAAAGCTGAACAGCGCATGTATACACCTACTCGTACGTACTATCATACAGTCATACATGTATGGATGAAAGTACAGTCATACTCGTATGTACGATGGAAGGGGTGGACGGGAGCAATCATTTGAAACGCTGCGATGAAGCGGCGGCGAGTGGTCATTACCGAGGATTGCTATTTTTTGCCGGAAATATTAGTTCGTTCGTTTTTATGGATCGAGTGAAAATTGCTGATGCCAATATGTTAAATGAGCTCCCGATCTCTCGACTACCTTATTGTTTGTATTCATCAGTAGCATTAATATGCTGTTTAATAAATAATTAATAAAATGTGTGCTAAAATTATGTAATAAATGTATGTGTATACAATAAAATGTGTAATGAAATATGAACCCGATGCCGCCTTTGACTATTTGTCGTATTGAGTTTAAACAATGTAATATTTCAAACGAACCGAACCGGACGGACCGGCCGGCGGCGCGACGGCGGCGGCGCGCGACGGGGCGGCTAGGTGTTAAAGTGCCAACAGAGGGCGGATTACGGAACTAAACAAAAGCATTACATCATCATTTGTATCGGTTGTAGTAGTTGGCGGCAAATTTCCCTCGAGTGCAGTTACAGCCGCTTGTGATCCGCCGGTTCAGGAGATAATCCCGGGCCGGGAAAGCCGGGGCTGCCCGGACAATATCGGTAATCAGATTAAACCGGTTAAAACCAGCTCCAGCCTTTGTCCCGCCCGTCAAGCGCTGATTTATGAGACGCCGCGGATCTGTCTCCGATAAGTCAGACGGAGCACGATAATGATCTCCAACAAAAACCTGAATGGAGTGAGCATTCACAGTTGTCTGATAGTTCTACTCAGTCCTGCTTCCTTTGTTTCTATTGTCTTGTTGCTTTTCTAATAAGAATAAATCCATGATACTGATCAAATTCGATTTGAGTGTAGCTAGAGCTCGCAGAAGCGTTACAACTAGAAACGATCTCATAATCTTGTAGATGATCAATGTTTACCGGCGGAGCACGAGCCGACCCCAGTGCAATATCCGCAAGACCGGTTGAAACAGTACCTCCAGCACTCGCTGTTATTAAAGAAGCTGCACCGGCCGCGAGATGAGCTCATCTATCCACCGGCGCGGCGGCGCCTGCATGCATTACGTGCATAACCATTTACTCTTGCATCGGGTATTTGTATCCCATCTGCATAGAGTCTCGAAGGACATGTGCATGTGCATGACATGTGCAGTGCGCAACTCTCGTCTCAGGCTGGCTCGGACGATCAGCTAAGAACAGTCCCTAGGTGTGTTATCATTTGATAGTCTGGTAGCTCTCTGGATATCACTCGCGTTTAGTTCTGAATGGCGGTGCATATAGTATCGTATCCCAAAGGAAATAGTCTTTCATAAACTGATTATCTGCAAGGGTTTAACGACGGTACCGGTAAAATAAAACCTTTTTCAAGGAAACCCCTCACGGCTCTCGCATATTAAATCATCCGCTCAAATTGGGTGACGACTTGATTCGTCATCTCATTCAACACATTAGGAGTCATCAGCAAACACGCCGATGTCGCTAGCAGTGTAATTTGCCCAAACGACGCGCGGCGGTGTTATGTGACGTCATTCTCTTTATGGAGCTGTTATATCATATTTTTAAGACAAAAAATACCTACGCGATAAACATGAACGTAAATGACACAAAAAGTTATGCTACAGCAATGATAGCGTCATCTTTATAATTACCTGCGAAGTGTACTTACCTGGCTACTTATTCCTGCCAACGCGGCGTTTTAAAAGCAACAAGAAGTTATGAAATAGTATCACATTCATAGTTATTTGCGTTGCTGTTTTGTTTACTTGTAAGTATTGAACTTAACTATTGAATTAGGACAAACATTCCTATAACGATAGTCTACATCACAACGCGCCGGAAATCTGAGTTTATGAATGATACCAGTTCCACTGAACCAACGTAATATAGTGGTTTTACACTGCAAGCGCATTAGTTATCTTTCTGGCTATGAAGTCTCTCTGTTTTAATAGTGTAGAAAGAGATGCTCTCTATTTTAACCCAGAAACTCAGCTGTTAGCCATTTAGCGCTCTGACGAAGAAGTAAAATGAACTTTATTGCTTTGAATTTAATATCTAAAATGTATTTATCCAGGTCCAGAAAGATAGGCCAGATGAACTGAATGCCAACAGGCCATTACCGACGGTGCTGCCTCGGAGCACCGTCGGTATATACAGTCACAGCGCTAAGTCCCACTGTCACTCAATGAAACTGCTGTTTATCGGGGATTTAATGTTCGCTTTGGTCTTTTACTAGCCTTCATTCAGGTTTCATTTACCCAGCTTCAAGGCGATGAAGAAAGCTTTTATACTCTAGCCGAGGCAAGCTTTAGGTCGATCGACGATGTTAGTCGGTTTTCGCGAGTCAGCGTCCAGTCACATCACTTCCGACCGCGTAATCAGCAGAAAACTTTATATTGATAGCCCATTGGCACTGTCATTACAGTGGTACAGTTCTGAGCAGAAACCCTATTTGCCTGATCGGCAGTTTGGATCAAACGCCGACGACCGGAGCAGCATTTCACTAATTAACTGATTCTGAAAAATTTTGCGTTTCTTATTTGAATTTCTCAATAAGACAAAGGCACGCAAAAGGAGAGTAATTTCTGGAAATAGAAGTAATTTCGAATTTGATAGTTTAACCTGTCCAAGTTAAATATACCTAAGCTGATAACAACAGTTTTACAGGTGTGTCCGTTTTCGAAATTAGTCAAATTGTTGTTGTTCGACGGAGCCTCCAGGGAAAAGTGAAGCTTTTTGTTTACCATGCCTTTTCCAACGGAATATATGCAAGGGAAGTCTTTTGCATTCATTATGTTCATAATTAACAGGGTAATTTTGTGTACGGATCCTTTCCTGACGGTGTCCGTCCATCCACACTGTTGATGTTCCGTGAGAGGTTTCTTTTACAAACGTAAACTGCTCTAGGTACATATATTAAATGTCACCGGTGACCCCTCGGATAGATTATAAATATTAGGCAGATAAATCAGCTGTGGGGCTAAATGTTGCTGTGTACTTATTTTCAGCCGTAACTGTCCTACAGCTGGGCAAAACCCCCTCTGTTCTCCTCCTACTTCTTGTGGTCAAACGCGCTTTATAAAATGTCTAGAAGTTCATCATTATTTATTAAATAGCTATTAGTTTGCAGGAGGCTGGTAAAAGTAGAAGCCAGCGGCGTACTGCAGTGATTTGTCCGGTAATGTGCACATTAGAGCGCGAGCGAGGGTGCTCACAATGTCTTGGAAGGGAGTCAAACCGCCTCGTTAGAGCGCCGCGCCAGCAGCACCACTTGACCCGCCCGCGCCGCCCGCACCCTCTACCCTGACCACTAACATTACAATATGATTTTTGGGGTACTCACTCATAGATAGATAGATATATTATAACTTTTAATTAATTACTCATACTGAGGTATTTATTTGCCGTAGGAGAGTCGAGGTACCTTCACTGGGAGACGTGAATTTACAATGAAGGTTACAATAAAAGGTGCTTAATTTATGGCCCAAAACAGACAAGTTAGGAAAATAATCACAATACATAAGATGTTTAAAAGTAGGTAAATTAACAAATAGATTAACTGTACAGAGGCATCGTTAAAGTCAAGTTAAATAAACCGCCAAGTGCGAGTCGACTCGCACACAAAGGGTTCCGTAACGTAAAAATCAACTTTTTCAAAGAACATCAAATTTTCACTTGTTCGGAGACCCGTTTAAATTTTCAACTTTATTATATTTTTAGTAATTTGTTATTACTGTTGAAGTGTTACTTATTATATAGAAAGTTTCATGTGTCTACCTATTGTGGCGTAAGAGAAACAGCATTGACAAACGAAGAGCGAAAAAAATATCCAAAAAACACGTTTTTTGTATGGAAGCCCCCTTTAGTTTGGATATTTATTTTATTTTTATTATTTGTTATTATAGCGGCAAGAGAAACATATATTCTTTGAAATTTTCAACTGTTTACCTGTTACGGTTCATGAGATAGAGCCCTGCTACAGACGGACGGACGGACAGCGGAGGCTTAGGGTGCCGTTTTCACCCTTCGGGTACGGAACTCTAAAAATAAATAGTTATAAATGTGTAATAATTATATTACGTTTATTAACCAAGAAAATTACAATCAAAGAATAGAAACACATTAGTATTATTTACAGTTGAGCCAACAGTAGACTGTTGCATTATACATAATGCAACAGTCTACTGTTAGCTGCTGTGAAATGGCATTGTCTGTCATAAATACTGATCACACTAATATATAAATGCGAAAGTTTGGATATTATGATGGATGGATGTTTGTTCATTCTTCAAGCCATAACGACTGAACCGATCGAGCTAAAATTTGCATAGATGTAGATCTGTCAACATAACATAGAAATAAATAGGCTACTTTTTATTCCATAAATCAGTTCCCATGGGATATTTTATTTATTTATTTATTTATTAACCATTTCGTTACAGTATAGTCATAACATAACATTGGCCAGTCATAAGAACATTTTGATATAGTATGGATACTAAATTAATTTAGAATAATCACACGTCATTAAATACCTAAAATAAAAATTAGATTAAGACACATTTTAAATTTAATTACTGTTAGTTTAGTTTGCATAAAGATTAGAAAATGAATGACATAAATTCGTGGATATGGTAAAATGGATTACATTAAAAAAGTTTATATTTTTGTGTTTGAATTGACTGAGAGGGAGGGGGGGGGGAGGGAGCTTTGTTATTTGTAAAGGGAACTTATTGTACATTCTGAGTTGTATGCTTGTTCGTTGGTTTGTTGTTTTATTGTTTTCGCAAGTCGTGCTCTGCGTATACATATATGTACATATGTATGTGGTTTTTGTTTATTTCGCGTATTATACCGTATACGTTGTGCATTTGAATTATCGTGGGTAAGCTGTCCTTCCTCCCTGTACTTCAAGAAGTGAGTAATATATTATATATTAGTAATATATTATTATTTTTGTGTTTTTGTAAATTTGTATTCTGTTTCTATAAGTGGGAACTTGATAATAGCCACCTGTTTCTTCACACATCGCAATTATGTATATTGTGCTGAAAGATCCCCTAATATAAATAAATAAATATGTACATTACTCACTTCTTATATGGAAAAGGTTAAAGGCGATACAAATCACCTTTATACGTTTCCATAGAAACAATGCGAGCGGAGCCGCGGGCAGAAACTAGTTGTAAATAAATAATATCACAGCTATAATTTACCGATAAAATAAAGATTTTAAGTTTTTTTTCTTTAAAGATTTAACTTCATAGTAAAACTGTACCTCATAGTAGGCCGGTACAAAACAATATAACGGTACACAAAGGTAGGTTTTTTATAAAATTATAATAATAGGAAAATAACAAGAAAATAAAACGAATCACACCTGTCATATGTCTACGACTATTCTATATTTTGGTCCATGTAATGTCATCACATCACATCAGTAGCAGAACCAGTAAGGTGACCGTCCTTCGTACTGGTTGCTCAGTGTGTATCGTCGTTTGTGCATTAGGATATGATTGTTCACATTTAAATATTTGAGATCTTTTATTCCTTTAAAGTTAAATATAAGATGTAGATGATATAAAGGAACTAAGATAAAATTAGAAGTAAGTAAGGTATGTAATAGCAATGGCCCTCGTAACGTAACTTATGAAGCGAAAACAGTACCAACCAACCAGAAACAATGTCGTTACGCAAACAGTGTCACGGGATCACGCTTAGAGGATCCCTCAGCCGGTGCCCGCGCGGTCTCAGGCTCGTAGGTTGCGCTGGGCCGAGAGTCCAGAGAGAAGACTCTCTGGACTCTCGGCCCAGCGCAACCGCGCAACAGCGCAGCGAGGGAAGACCCTCGCTAGTCTGGATACTCTCGGGTCGTATCTATCTAGCCGCCGCATTCTACCTACTGTATATTCGAGTCTAGAATCAAAGAATTTGTATCTTAACAACATTTTTGCATGTAAACATAACAAGAAAGGAAAACAACAAAGTATCCATCAACATCCGCATCCGGATTTGCCCACTGCTGGGTCTAGGCCTCCAGAAGTTTGTGCCATACACCATAGTCCTGTGCTAACCGCCTCCATTGACTCCCCCTGACGCCTGCTCAAGGTATGCTATAAAAAAACTTCAAAAACTCAAAATTCACACGCGCAGCGAAAGAGTTGTAAATTGGAGTAAGAAAACGGACGAGAAACAAATTAAATTATGAATTAAAGCTGTTAGTACCTAAATTTTTTCCAACTTTTTTGCATTATTATTTGCCCCTTTGATTTTGATGCCCCTTTGTTTACAAAAAATGGTTAGGATTCTAGAACCAAGTACAGTCTGATAGGTAACTAGGCTGCGAAGGCTACATCGCCAATTAGCGCCTCGATCGCTAACTTAATTGCTTGTTTTCGCGCAGTGTCATTTGATGAGCAATTTATTAATGAGGGACTTTTTGATTTATGTCTAAGAGCCGATTTATTATTATAGGTGCAACTAAGCTCACGTTAATTACAAATTACAGTTTCCAATTCCAATTTAACTAGCTATAAAAGTTCTTGAGATCGATCATAAAATAGGGTCAAACTGGGTTCAAAGGTACCTATCTTGTAGTATTAAAAAGCTTAAAGCAGTAGCAGCCCTCAGGCTCTCCAGAGCAACCTTGCGGCGAAGTGCCCGTAAATCACGCTGGAAGCTGTAGCAAGATGAAAGTATGAAACAAGGCTCATCAGGGAAGTGTAGAGTTAAACGCGGCTTATTGCGGTACATGTAATGCACCTAACACCCCCGCCTGTAAGGGCTGCTCCGCACGTCATCGCTGCAAATTGCAGACTGTCTTTCACATTGGTTTCGGACCTCGCGTGTTTTCTTATTGCCGCTGCCGTCAACTAAACGTCACCAATAACGAGATGACGGCGATAAAGTAGCAATACATACATTTACCATGGCCGCTTGTCCACCGCACGCCCGTCACCCGAGCGCCGTCATCCGGCCGCCGAATATATGAGTAGTTCGCCGCGACCGACCGCTCGAACTCGGCCTCAGATTGTGACGGACCGCTTATTGTTTTAAGCTTCTTAACTATCGGCGATGATTGTCGAATACGATCTCATGAATCCAACATGTTTTCGTCTTCGAACGTACAAAAGCAGAAGCAGAAGTTGTTGCCTGGTTCACCCGACACGTTCCTCAAACCCGGCCACCACGGACGACAGCTACAGCAAACTAAACACACTCGATCGCCGTCACGCCATTTTCAACTCGGCCTTAAAGTACATATGTACTATCGTTTTCCGTGACGTCCCGGTGGCCCGGGCGATGGACAATCGATCGACGTCACGTCATCTTGAACTTGGGCTGAAATAATATCGTTATCGGTGATGTTTCGTTGACGGTGGCATGGACAAACGGCGTTACTCTCTTTGTGAAAAAGAACGTATCTTTCCGTAGCAGTGGCTGTCACCGGCTTGCTGGATGGAGTTGAATTGTAGGTGTTTCCACTGCTGTCCTTGTGTTCACAATCAGGCACGAGTTTAATGCACTTGCCTAGTGTCAGGTCATGTGCGTAGTGTAGTGTGTACCGGACTTTACGCGGGATTACACGGACGCTCCGGGCGAGATGAGAACGTTCGGCGTAAACTCTTACTAGCTTCACAATTTAAAATAAATACCTATGTATCTTTACTATGGAACTTCCTATTTCCCATGTGGTTATTAAGCTTTAATTTCGTACCTCGTAGTTTTTGTTAAACTAAATAAGTAAAGTAAAGTAAAATTTTATTAATTGACATAAAAGCTAGTGTAAGAGACAATATGAGTACATAGACTTTCACTCTTTTTTTCTTTTTTTCAGCATCAGTTTCGAAGCGCAAAATATTATGAAAAGCTGATATATCTAATTCCAAAAAAATAATAACCAATCAATAAGATCCATGGGAAAATAGTTAGTTAAAAAGATGTTTGGTTTTGGTATCTTACTATGAGAAATTAAAATAAAAAAAAATGTGAATTATTACGAATTTAAAACGATTTTTTCACCGATATACCTTATCTAATGTAATATAACAATAGCGTACCTACCAATAAAGTAGAGCATCTTCTTTAAAATCATACAAATAAAATTTTAATTATTTAGGTGTAATTATTTTTCTGTAAATATATTAAAACTACTTTAAAACGCTGCTCGCAAATCATCTCAAGTCAGTCCCACATCGCGCGCTAGGCGTAAATGCTCTTAACAAATAATTATGTGAAAGCAACATTTATAATATCTCATATCTTAATTGTAGGATTCAGTGTTCGGTATACTGATTGCGTGACAATAATATTACAGAGTTGGTACAGAGTGAACAATTTAAAAAGAAAAACATGTAGAGCTAGCGATTTCGAGCTTGTGCTTTCAAAACAACATGGTAATATAATCAATATACTGTGTAACTCTGTGTAATAGTTTTATTATTTGCCACGAATATCAAGAAAGATTTTAAGGAGAACTGGTAAGGTCAAATGAGCAGTGAAATAATATGCCGAGATCCTCTTACGCAATGTGGGTTAGCGGCTCGTTGAGACAACAGCCGTTCTATATTCTGTTTAAAACCGCCTTGAACTGTATAATGCAGTCGTAAAACTCGCGAATGCAAAGTAATACCTTCACCTATTTAGTGCTGATCCGCTCAGGTTACCGTAATGTTGCTGCGGGCTACAGAACTGCTCTCGATTATTATTTTATGGAGCAATAGCATCAGAGCGTTTTAAAACATGAGTCTTTAAGTATATGAGCACACAATGGTTGCTCGTCTTATCCTATCGGTTATGTTGGGATGGTGCGATAAAATTAAAAAGTTTCTAGTTCAAATGGCTTGGTTTGTACCCTAACGAATTCCAGCAAAGTAATGTCGCCGCCGTATCGTAGAATCAGCCCGTTTGTAGAATGGCTAGGCCGATTGCAAAACGAACGTTAATTTGTTGGGAATACCTAATTAATTTCATTCAACGAGATGGCTAAGTGATTATTAGGCATACTGTTGAACGTTGATCGTTCAACAATCGGCAAGGGCAATTAGTCGAATTGCGCCGCGCCGTTTTGCAATCGACCTTTTCGTTCTACAAACGCGACGATCCGGCAGCGACGTATCCATTAGGGCTTTCGAATACCGGATTTTTTCAATAAAATAAATTAAATTAAATAAATATACATATATAATAATACCGGGATTCCGGGATACCGGTATTGAAAAAAAACCTTATTTTTATCAGACTTTTAATTTTATTCTTTTTTGGAAGTATACGTATTTAAGAAGATAGATAGAAGAAGGTAAAATTAATAAACAAAGTTTTATTGTCAAATCATATATTATTTACATGTTCAACTATCTTTGTATATGATGTACAATTATCTTTGTATATGACAATAATAATAAGTGTTATTTAGATCAGTCTTTTTTTATGATAATTTGCGTTATAAAAGTTATGACTAATCACATTTATTATTATAGAATTTCACAAAACTTGTCTAACAACATTTTTTTAATTAATAAGTTTCTCAACGATATTTGGGTTTTAACATCTAAGATATAATAACAGTGTCTATAACAGCTTCGCGTTGCATGCACCTGAGGGGAGGCGGAGCGGCCGGGGCGTATAGGGAATTTCCCCTCACCCCTGGCGGGCGCCGCCGCCTTCCGCACTGTACTTAAAACATAGAGCAACGCGGGACTTCCAGGAAGTCCGATTTAAAATATTCCAAAATAAATAAATGGATAAAAATGTCTATGTGCGGTAGTGATAGTTTATTATTTTGTGTTTTGTACTAAAATTAAAATAAAATCACTAATACCGGGATCCCGGTTATGAACATTTTAATACCGGTATTAAAAATCTCGAAAAAAAATCCGGGATCCCGGTATTGGAAGCCCTAGTATCCATCGTCTACTAATTGTTGGTTCTTTGGGAGCCCAGATACCAACCGAGTGACCTACGTCAATATCAAAGTAAGAAATTCAAATTGGGCCCTTGACCTCGGCTTGCTTCGCCCGGGCCGCTGACGGGATAAGACGTCTGCTGCGCCACCCTCACTTCTTGCCTACTCATAGAAGGGATGGATAAATAAACATCAGACTGTATAATGAATTTAATTGTATGTACATAAGATCAAAGCGGCTACGCTCATCAAATAGCTCGTAAGCTGACCTTGTAAATACGAATAATTGGACGGCATGTTTGGGGACAGCTCTTTAATGCATGAAATAAAATTACCTCGGAGAGGCTTTAGAACAGCTGGGGGTGAAATCTGCTGCTAGCCGAAAAAACTGTCTCCGGCTTCGCAGCTTCTCAGTACCTATTGTATTTTAATATGGCATTGACCTCGCACAGGAGGGGGGAGTGCATACGAGGAGTTCATTAAACGCGGATCTTGTGTCCCAACACTCCGGGCTCCGTGTGTCAATACACACAGCTCAATATGCATGAGGCTCCGGGAGACGATGGTTGATGCGGCGCCGACACGGAACACTCGTCTACTCGGATTGATTGATGAAATAATTACAACGCTTACCTAAGCTTGCACCAACTTGCAGGTCTAGCGAGGCTGCCGCAATCTGTTGATTCTATGCAGGCAGCTTACAACTGTAATTCTGTACTGAATCGATCCTTTCCACACACGGTATTGACATTTTGAAATAAAAAATGAGTCAATATTTTAGAACTGCCTATTATATTTCGGTATATCTGGAATTATTATGAATCTGTGACAAACAAATATCACAACATGATGTCGTGTCTCGGAACAATATGCACGTCTCCCAATGCAGCAATCGAGAACTCCCAGACTTCTAGTCGCGGCGTCCAACTTCGGGTCGTGTACCTGCAATCTAAGCCGACACGCGACGCAGACACCGCCCTGCTGGAGCCGGCCCGGCCCAACTTAGCCTGCCAAACTGAACTTTGACACGACAACTTGCCTAATGCAAGCCGAATAGAATAATTATCATCAAACTTTGAGACGCCATCGGCTTTTAAGAGGAATTTATCCCAGGACAATAGCCGACCTTTCGTGAACTACTATCCCATTTCTTGGGAGGATTGTTGTCTGAGGAAGGTTTGAAAGCCTTTTAAAGGTAATTTAATTATCACTGAGTTTGTATACCTTTGCAATTTCGTTTGTACATCGTCTTTGTGACATTCGCACCGCTATGCTACGGTCGTGACCCTGGCCGATTGCTTTAACCTGACGATGACGTCAGCGATGTCTAGAGGTAGAGACGGCAATGCGGCAGCGGCTAACTGCGATTTGTCCACGTCCAAACTAAAAGCGTTTTTTCATTTATTTTGTTTGATTCCACTCCAAGCGATTGATCAAAGGCGGTAGTCGTGGGTGGATTCTTATTCCTCATTGTTTCGATTCTTTTCGACATGTTATCTAACTCTATCAATCGCTTTCAAAAGATTAATTAGTTCGTCTGAAAATGTAAGTTTCACTATCGCTTGTTATTTGCCTGCTATCTTTATTGATTTATACTTTCCGTGGTCAGAAATTGGCAGCTTTGGACCACCAAGACTACACAAGCAGTTGTGTTGTGTGTACTCTAATCTCTAAGTGTGTAGTGAATCAGTGAACCAGTCAATTCTCAGCTATAAACTCCCGAAGTCCCGGCTTCCGGCGTGTTCGCAGTTTTTTATCAGTGCGAACTAGCTGTGTGGAAAACTAAAGTTTTATCGCGACAGAAAAAAGACAGCGTTGTTTCGGGACGTGCAACTTTGCTGTACAAAATGCCGAGAACAGACGCGACCCATGCTTTTTAATTTTCTGTTTTTTATGGAGATTAATTTGCCTTTGCTATTAGACAAGTTGATGTAACTTTGGAGAGACCAGCTCGATTGCAACGAACACCAGTTAGACACTGTTCACTGGAGTTAGCGATTTTACTTCGGTGACCCCTGGCATTATTAATAAGCAAAGCCACAAAACTATTTAAATTAGAAAATTATTTATTGAACACTAGGTATTGTATGTTGTACGACATGGATGTGGTGAGTACAGTATTAACAGGTTTTCCTCGGTCACACTCAGACATAAAATACCTCCTGGCAATAAGTAGGTACCTACACAACCTACACCACTGAAGTGTTCAACCTAAGAACCTAGTACCTAAACCTAAGAACCTAGTAGTAAGAACCTAGTTTTCGTATCTGTGTCACGTCATACAAAGCTCTGCCCTGACAGTCTTGCCCCCACCGCACTATGTACATATAATATAATATGTAGAGTCCTAAGAGTTGCAGTAGTGCATTCTTACAACTGGTTACCCGTTGTCTGTTGGTTGTTAGTCCTCTCTCATAGACGCAGTTCTTGCTGTTGTCGACATTTGCATGCACGTGATCTGCCTACGAGTTCGGAGCTCTGCGCTTCTAAACGAAGGTTTCACTTGCATTTTATTTCATGTTTGTAGGCCGTGGTTGTTCCTTTTTCTATTTGAATGATAATTACATACAAGGGGTGTGCTCGTAAAACGAAAAGTGATGTGTAGCTTTGCTCTAGCAGAAAACCAAAACTGAGCCCCAACAATAGGTCGTTTCGCAACTGAACTCGAAGGCTTCCCGAAATGGCGAGAACGCGCACGAACCTGCCGATGATGACATCATTACGACCGCACCTCTCGCCGCTCAGCTGGCAACACGCGTCCTCTCATGCCTCCTGAAACTGCCCTATTAGCAATACCGACAGTAACCAATTTACAAGAAAGCTGTGCTGGCATTCATTTGATTTGTATCAAGATTTTTCTCGAATAAATTGGACCAATTTGTTTACCGTCAAAGTAATTGCGTTATCTGAGTCCTGAGCTCTGATTTTCTTTAAAAATTCCCATAAATAAGGAGACAAGCAGGATTTCAGATTATTCTTGGAATAATTCACATCTCCCGCTGTGTCATGGCGTCCTATGGCGTCCGCTGCTTATCGTGGACAAGAGCTTCGTCAAATTGTATTGTGAAATTCAGGAATTTATTCCTCAGTTTTTTGTTTAATTTGTCTTGTCACCTCGGCGGGGGACGGGTGACCTTATTTGCTATCGGTTAATAAATAGCCGGCATTATTTCTCCACTTAAAATAAACGTAATTTTGAGAACTATGTATTTTAATCCGTAGATTGGGAACTATGGATACTCGTAATAGGGACGTCGATTCAGCCACAAGCTAATTTGATCACATTGAATTTAATATTGTTGTGCGAAAACTAACAAACCTTTTCTATCATTGCAGGTATGTTCTAATGGGGATTATGAGAACAAGAGGAGACCTAACATAGTTTGTATAACCACCTCACATCTGACCACTCATGTCTTGTTCCAGTTCCTGCCCTACATTCGTATCCTGCACCCTGCATCCTCAGTCCATCACACTTCCACCTGACCCTGACCTGAACCATCACATAAGAAGACATTGATTGACATCCTTTGATTTCCTGCTTCATACGTTACTCAAAACGTCGCCGTCGGAACTATAACTGATGTAGAGATGTAGCCTTCCTGCGCTCTGCAAACTGACCCTGCACCCGCAATTTCTGATTTCAAACTTGGTAAACTTTTCTGTACAAATAAAAGTTATACGACTAAGCAAATAATGTACAGAAGTTATACAGAAGGTGCTCTATTTTGTAGTCGAGATAGCTAGATAGCTATCTCGACTACAAAATAGAGCACCTTTTAGATAGATATCTAAAAGCAAATGCACTTTGCAGGCGAGTAAACAGTGCGGCTAGTCAAGTTTAATATCTGCTGCTCTTATTCATGGAAAAGCTATTGCTGTGGTCTATTCGCTAGGGATGGCTGGCTTTTCGGCTTTGGACTCACGAAATCCTCCAAAACAAAATGCGTCGGCTTATTGCTAAAAAAAAAACATTTAACAGAGTTGGATGGTAGGAAACGAGCGAAAGGAGAATCGATTACAAAAAAAAAATTCATTTACAATAACAAGATTATTAGATAAGGTTGTTATTTAATTGTGGAAAATAAGTTATTTTCAACATATTCTGTTAGTTTGAACCACATCAGAATAATTCTTATACACTTAGGTACTTATTCTTTAAGGCAAGAGTGAGATGTGCATCTCTCTCTTGCCCTAAAGAATATGTTTTTATTTAATCTAGTTAAGTACATCGTATATCATATCTTAAAGGTACCTAGTTTTCGATTCAAATGTTCTGTCCGGTTAGCTGTTTTGTCGGAAGCGCAAGTTGGTCCAGCCCTAGGTTCGGTACGGCGGCGCGCCGCTGCTGCCTGTATAGAATGTGTTTGTCTTCCCGGGGGAACTTCCCCGGATGAAATGTATCCTTAAATAATATACCTTTATTGCTATACGTGCTCTTAATGGACTTACGCGATACCACTCATCATCAAAATTGAAATATTGTAATGTTCGGAAGTTTGTTCCTTATATAATATCACAAGGGAATCTCGGTAAAACCATTCCACTGTGTGATACAAACGAACAACGTTACCTGGCGGGCAGCCACCCGAAATATTCAAGATAGCAAATTTTACTGAAAGGAAACATAACTTATTTATAATTTCTTATGACCCTCGGGTACGGAACCCTAAAAAGGGTTCCGTACCCCAAGAAAACGGAAGCCTATTACTAAGCCTCCGCTGTCCGTCCGTCCGTCTGTCACACACAGGGCTCTATCTCATGAACCGTAAGAGGTAGACAGTTGAAATCTTCAGAAAATCTATATTTCTCTTGCCGCTGCGCTATAACAACAAATAATAAAAATAAAATAAATATCCAAATTAATCTATACAATTTTTTAAATTTTTTTAGGTATTATTTTTGCTCTTCATTTGTCAAGGCTGTTATCTCTTGAACCATAATAGGTAGACATATTAAACTTTCTATAAATAAGTATCACTTCAACTCATCGAGGTAGAATTCTATAGAGTCCCAATCTTTAACTGACAGCACTCAAAAAATGTCCGAGCGCTGTTCTACATACCTATACATTTGTTATTATAATATAGTTCACAATGATATTTACGCGAATTAAGACGTTATCTTGGTGTTTTAGTGTTCAATGTCGCTTGTACGCAATGTCATAATAATGCACCGAAGACATACCGAAGATGACCGAAGCATGCGTACGAACAGGGAACAGGGCGAATGGAGACGCTATTTGTACTTACTATATATTTGTGAAACGTGAGTTTGTGAGTTTATAATGTACCTACCTAGGAGGACTCCGGAACTAAACATCTGCTTTAAAAAATGAGTTCACCAATATTTAGAAGGGACATCTAGGTTTCAGGATGGACATAGGCTATAATTATGTTATTTAGCCAGGAGGAGCCGGGGCGGGTCAGCTAGTCACAATTATATGCAGATAGCTTATACCCTGGATTAAAACTTATGCTACCTACTTTTTATCCAGGAAAACACAGGTAATCCCGCGGGGCGCAAATAATTTAAAATAAAACAATATTAATATGTATTACTTACGAGAGTTTTATTAGGTACTGTTTTTAACCTACTGACAGGTTTTGCTCCAAATTGGAAAAAAAACTAACACGTTAAGGGTTTCTTCGTCGCCTCTTTAGTTTAGTCTACATACCGAAGCGACAGAAATCAAAAATATCACTTTATTTCCGGGTATGTAATGTATGAATTTGACCTTGTCTAATTGTACATTTATTGTAAATATTTATGTAAATAAAGAGTTTTTGATTTTTGATTCTGACGAATAACTTAATTACCTTAAAACAATGTTAATTTATTGAAATGTTGCCTTTTACTTTTATTTTGGTTTTTTCTGTACATTTCTTTGCAATGTAATGAAATCTAATGTTTATGTACCGTTCAATGACTGCTGTCATTAAAATGGTTCTATGATTTGAAAATTCAAATGCATGATCATTAGATCTTCCATAACTTTTTTACCTATGAATGACTTTAGAACTGCAAAAATATTTTTTGTGGAAGTTCACAACGTTGACAAGGTCTTATAGTGTAGTGGTGTATGTGTAGTGGAAAAGTGATTGGAGCAAACAACCAACCAAATATATGGCTTGTAGTGTAAATAATTTCGGGCTTTTGCTATTATGAGTGTCCATTCCGAGCACCTTACGGGGTTTCGAGGAAAACTAAAAACAAAACATATAAAATATTTTAATTTACACTTTAAAATAATAAAACGCTATCAACTCATCTATTTTTTGTACGGAAAAACTGAAAAATAAAGCATTTAACAACATGGTAATATTATTATGTCTAATAATTTTAAAATAATATGTAAAAATATTTAGTATCAATCCACTCCATAGTTTTGTCGTTCGAACACAATGTGCGCGTCACAAGGTCACGCGAGGCTTTGTGTCTCTTTTACTCTTACGTATTTGTTTAACGTGTGAAAGAGATACGCCTACGAGGCGCCAAGGTCAAGCTGGTAGCTTTTTATTTTGCCAAGAAAATTAAAAATTATTGAAATTAAAATGGAAATACGCACTGTGGATACATAAATTCATAAATTTGTTATGATACTTACCTTAAATACGAAACACCATCCTTTTTTAGCACGTATCGGTGATTTCCTGCCCAAATGACTGCTGTCATTTGGGCGGAAATCACCGAACACTTTGTCATCGCGGACGTTGTATGAGGACTGCGGTCGCCTTACAACTAAACAAAAACTCTGAACACGCTACGCTCTGTTCAGAGTTTTGGCGCGGACATTTTATTTCTGTGTTTGGGACTCTAAGGATTTTAACTCGATGCTTCAACTGTAATAACAACAAATACTAAAAATATAATAACGTTGAAAATTTAAACGGGTCTCCAAACCGGTGAAAATTTGATGTTCTTTTAAAAAGTTGCCAGATTTTACGGTACGGAACCCTCGCACTTGATGGTTTATTCTGTCGTTTGTTCCGTCTTTAATACATAAAATATTTATACAAAAAAAAATCAAAATTTTAAGTTATTGGCTGATCATAAAATATTTATACAAAAAAATATTTTTATATATTTTGAAAAAACTCGAATAAATACCCATTCAAATCAATTCAAGAAGTCTGTAAGTAGAACTTTTTTTGAATGAAAAATGGTAAAAAACGGGGGTCTATCTCACCGTGTGGGGTATCAAATGAATGGTACCGGCTTGTACATCTGAAAACAGTCTTGAAATTTGTGTAGGTTTCATACTTTTTGAAATATTTTGAAAAAAGTCGAAAATTTTACTATTACTCCGATGTTTGCAAACCGATGCATCTGAAATGTAGGTTTCATTAAATAGCCGTCTAATCGGTACCTGTAGTAGGTACATATTGGTATACTTTATAAACGTTCGAAACTCTCGTCGTGCGAGTCACGCTCGCACTTGACGGATCATGTTTAAATCTCGTCAGTGTTCGCAAGTAGCGCGTGACGTCATCGCCCTCATACGGCGCGGCGCACAGTGGTCGGAAAATCGACCCTCATACTCATAGATTTTTTTTGTCAGATATAAAAAAGAAATCGGAACGTCGCTGGTATATCTCCCTTTATTAAATATTTAAGCATGAAGTGTGTGAATAGCTCCATATGGGAGAAAAACAATATGTTTTATTTTTTTTGTATTATAGAAAACACGTAAAGTACATTATTTTTATATGTATGGAACTGAATGGAACTGAAGGGCTGGTACTCACGTGAGTTAATGCACCTTACTTGGCGATTAACATGACATACAATTTATGTAGGTACCTACCTTTCGGTGCCGCTTTGCGTGTAGCAAACTTTTAAAATGTCAAATTCGTGGCATGTGATTATTCAAGTCTTTGGCGTAATTTAATGAAGTTGCCAACCATTCCTACTTCAAATGTAGGAATGACTATTGAAATAAAAGATATTCACAGGTTGAACAATTATTATACAGGGTGTACAATTATATGGAAAAAAAATGAAATTATCAACATTGTGTTGCAAATACTTATATTTTTGAATGTAAAACACGTTTATCAAACACATTTAAAAAAAAATTATACGCCACTATGATGTAAGTAGTAACAAGGACAATAGACATAAAGTAAACTATTATACATTGTTTATTTTACGTTATAACAATTAAAACTTGTAGAAATAATAAGCCCCGGACTTTATTAAACTGTTTATTATATTATTTAATGATATAAATCTATAAGCACATGCTTGATGGATTGGATATGTGACAAGAAGAATCTGACACCTACGTCCGTTAACATGCACAATGTTTAATAGCTCTTACTACGTGAGCAGGCGTCACGCGTATCTAGGCAGATACACTTGCGTTCATTCCAACAAAACTATTTAAAATATTACTATTTACATTTAAAACACAAAAAAAAAACAACTACATAATAAAAATAGCGACAATCCTAGTAAATTACATAAAAAAATACTTTTAATTGAATTAATTATCTTCGCCATCATCAAAGTCCTCCAAATTCGCGTCCATCATTGACGCACTAATATCGACAAATTCAATGTTCTCTATATGTACATCTAAATCGCCACTGCTGATAAGAAGTTTCATATCATCACTGACAACTGTTTTTATAGGTTTTATCAATACAGGTCTTATACTGGACAGGTATGAATCTGACGATACAAGGAGTTCATTGAAAATGTCTTCGTTTGTCGCTTTACGACTAATTTTCCGTGAATGGTGTTCTCGGATTTTCTTGAAGTCTTTGTTTCTGGCTTCCGATGCCTCTTCAGATAACTTGCCAATGGGTATGACATTGAAATGATTGATTTCTTGAGCTCCATGCATTAAAAGTTTGTGGACACTCGAAGGCATAATGGTGAGCCATAGAGTTCCACATACATTTCTGCAGTAAGGCGCGCAAAGTTTACAAACGTATCTACATTTATGGGCTCCCCACACGTGTCATAACGTAAAACTGTTGCGAATCTTTGGATCAAACAGGACTCCAAGCCTGTGATAGTTGCCGTTTTTCCAGAATCACTAAAGTTTCCTGGCCGACGGTTTTGCAACAAAAGTTATACAACGTAACGTAATATGAGAAATTTGAGCTTTAAAAACAACTACTGTTAAGTACTTTCTCACCTTGTTTGATGATGTTCACCAGGAGGCCCATTTCGTCACAGAACTTCTGCTGTACGATTTGTTTTCTACTCTTCAATGACTCTTTGGGAGCTTACATCTCTGGCTTGCCATGTTTTAAAGTCCAGTCTATATGAAATATGGAGTAGACACTCCATAGACCTGATGAATGAAGAGTAAATAAACCGTACTGGTATATTTCTGCAGCAACAGGTTATCTGGAAAGAAAGTAAAAAGGTAATAGCGGTACTTACAGTTAGCTGACATAAATTATTTAAAACTCACTTTGAGATCTTCTCTAAGTTATTCATTTCCGATGGGGTGGCTTTACAGATGTCACAGGTCTGTGTTCAAGTTTTTGACAATTGTAAAGTGATTTGGCCATCTATCATGGTCATAAGCATTGAGTGCTTAACAGAATTACTACCCATAATTGACGGCTCCAGTGCTGCATTCTCAGCCTCACACAAATCCTGCTTTTCCTAAATATTCCATTTATTTTCACTCGCAAACTTGAAAAAGTGTGGTCTGCAGAACATTGTGGAAGATGGTTTCGGATTTTCCCATATCATTTCTTCGCCGCAAACTAAGCCTGACATAAATATACTGGAATCATCTTCGTCCACCATAGTTTGCTTGTACAAACTTTGTTCTGAAGCACCTTCAAAGCCCCACTTACATATCAATGTTAGCTCTTTGCTATCCGATGAAGATTCCAAACATAAGAACTTTCCTAGTCTAGCAATAGGTTTGTCTAAAATTGCTTGGATAATGCTCCAAGCAATTTTCTCTCTCTCTTACCCCTCTTTCCGTGATTTCCATGGTATCTTTTGGTGGGTAACAAACAGTCCTTCTTCGCCACTAGGATGCTATCATAAGAAGGATACAGTGGTGCTCTAATGAGACCAAAACGAAATGTATTAGATTTATTCTACCTAACGTAAAACAAGTTAAGGCTGATGTAACCGCCAAAGGAGAAACGTTAGAAATTGTTAACAGTGCCATATTCTTAGGAATAACCTTAGATAGTAAACTTCAACGGGGCCCACACATAAAGAAGCTATCAAGAGACTTAGTTCTGCAGCGTATGCAGTCAAAAAAATCCGTCGATACTGAAAAGATCCGTTGATACTTCTAATGTTTTTAGTTTTTTCGGTTACCTTTTACCATACTGTTTTACATATAAGTTCTCTGAATAAAGTATCTATCTAGTTTATTTCAGCTACTTCCATAGTATTATGTCTTATGGCATACTGCTGTGGGGGAACGCTGTAGATATTAACACCATATTTGTGCTGCAGAAGAGGGCTGTTCGTGCAATCTATAATAATATGGGTCCCAGAGAAAGCCTACGTGAAAAATTCAAAGAAATAAACATAATGACAGTACCATGTCAATATATTTATGAAAACTTGTTGTACACTCATAGGAATATCAATCGGTTCCCTAAAAATAGCGACATACATAATTTAAATACTAGAAATAAGAATAAACTCGCTGTGCCCACAACTAGGCTACACAAGATTAATGTGTCTTTTAAAGGGCAATGTATACGCTTCTACAACAAAATACCAAATGAGTTGAAAAAATTATCAATAAATAAATTCAAACAAATTGTCAAACATATCCTTTGTAAAAAGGCTTAGGTACTACAAAATATCAGATTATCTAGAGAGGATAAAAAAGCTTAGAACAAGTTTTGCTCCAACTCGAAAACTAACAACTTAACAAGGTAAAGGTTTCTTGTTCGCTTCTTTGCTTTACCTTAAAAATATTGAAGTGAGCAAAAATCAAAGTGATCTCTTTATTTTCTAGTTTTAACAAACCAAAAACAAAGTTATTTATTAACAACAAAAATTTACAATTAGGCATACATATTAAAAATTCAATAGCTAAAGCGCTAACTATAATACGTGTGTACCTATGTCCATTTGATTGGCTACGGCCGCGGCCCCCCACTAGGCTCATGGCCCGTGTCGTGTCGTTTTACTATGTAATTTGAATTTTGTCACGTGTCCAAGAGTACTGTAAGGTCTAAAGGAAATAAAGCACTTTGAGTTTTGAATTATGTTTTATGTAAAGAACCCATGGAAGGTGGTCCCCAAGATACAGGTGTATCTTAGTTTGGGGATCAACAATGTAATAATTTTAAGTCTTAAATCTTTTTCAATAAACGTTATTATTACTGTTATAGTGATTAGATGCAGAATAGGGCCCCAGCTGAACAGAACCACGAGTAAGATGCGAAATAGAAACTGATCGTGTTCTGATGAATATATACATACATGTGTGTTAGCAGTTTATGACACTTATTGACACTGATACAGGCCGAGTCAAAAAGTCGTATAGATAATGAATGGGATTGAAGATGACAGCATGCTATCCCGCGTAGACCCTACACGATTTATACACAATCTAGGTTCCTAAATACAGGTAGGTTTACATATATTAAAAGTGTAACGAGTCCAATTCTGCACATTGAAGTTTTTTTTGCACAGCATTTCTTCATATTGGATAAACTGTGATCCTAATTAGTCGGCAGGTATGGCAATCGCGAACGAAGTCGCGGGTACAGCTAGAATCCAATAAAAAAAATAAGAATATTGAGTGAGGCGATCCAAGCAGGCGCGCGGCCCGAGGCCCCGCTCGATTGTCCTTAGCACGCTATTGTTGGCGCTTTGAGCCCGACAGACTTTGTGAAATCATTCAATTTTTTACCTTTTGTAATTCAGCTCTTAGATAATTCGTTCACATTGTGAGAGAACTTGGCTCTGCTTTGAAAAATCTGACATCTCTAACGTAGAATAAATTTGAAGCACTGTAAAATAAATTAGATAGTAGAACGCTCTATCTGAATCTACCTTTATCGACTTGTGTAGTAGACGACTTTGTTATACATAAATATTGACGAACCGTTATAAAACCTGTTATAATCATGTACAATAGAGCAACACTGAATCTAACAATCTCTTTAATTAAATAAACAATTAAAATGCTAATCCAGTTCTTTGTTTAACTTCCAAAGTTGAATGTTTTTTCCACTTCAAACCTTAGGAGATGACTTGGTGTCTAGTAGCCCCCTATATGGGAGCCCCTGTAGTAGTTATATCCGAAGTCTTGGTTGTCGAGTCCGTAGTTGTCGTGGCCCCCCTCCTCGTGGTCGTGGCTGCTGTACCCCCCCGAGTGGCCCCGGTCGTGGCTATCCGATGCGTGCGACTCCGTAATCTGCAAGTTTCCCATTTATAATCTTGTTGAATGTCTAAACTTTATTTGAATGTTCAGCTGTTAGTCAGGAGTCTAATTATTCATTTTGTATCTCATTAAAGGGAAAGTTAACGAAGTCAAACCTGACAATTAATTAAAGATGCTTGAGAGTTAAATTATTGACGCTGATCAAACTTTTGGCCTATGTGCAGCGCTAGTCTGTGGGCTAGTATAGGCTGATGACGATGATGATGATGATCCAACTCTAGAGAGCCTTGTGGTTCAAAAAATCTTCATAATTGTTAGCATTTTGATTTGACCATGCCACTAATAATGGAAAGCTGTACAAAATTTTGAATAAATAAATTAATAAATAATTAAGCATGTTGTTGAGCTTGAAACGAACCTGTTTAAAGTCGTGGCTGGCGTGTCCGATGTCGTGTGAACTGGAGCCTCCTTCGCTGTCGTAACCCTGATTGCCATATTCGCTGCTGCTGCCTTGACTTCCTCGATGGCCAAACTCGCTGCCGGAGTGCTCCACGTCCCCGACACCGCCGATATGCCGGTTGATCCCGCCAATGCCTCCCAAACCGAGGTTGCCGCCGAGGCCCCGCTCGCCGCCGCCATAGCCCCCGCCATAGCCCACCACGTCGTCCCGAATGGGGATCGACATGACCTGGACTGCCACGAGGCAAGACAGAGCTACCACCTGTGCTTAATAATATAATATGTCATATTTCTAGAACCACATATGCTTTAAATGCACGCCAACATAATACGTGATGATAAGCAGTTCTTATTTTTGACTAAGATCTTATGACTACGCTTTGTTGACTATACATAGAAAACACCCAGAACACATTTCTGCGTTCGTACAAACATTTGACCCGAGGCGGAAATCGAACCCACAACCTCCTGCGTCGCAGGCGGACGCGTCGTCCGTTGCGCCACAAGAGGTAATGCTAATGAATGATGAGTTCTAGATTATTTACTTACCGAATACAACATGGCGATGTGTGTTCCTCGAGCAGCACTAAACCAATTCATTCGTCTTCATTGCGGCATACCTTTTATACAACTCCAGTGAACCTAGATATTCTAATGGGCTTCCTAATTGAACATCTAATCAATTTGACCACAAACCTTTTTCCCAATCTCATCAGTCGCCGCTAGCAAGTTATTTCCAAACCGATGAATCTCACTTCAGAAGACATAAATATAGAAAACGCTCGTATTAAAATATCAGCACATAAAATTTATAATAGGTTCGTTAAAACGTCGGCGACATCGGATATACCCAAATAGCTGTTTCAATTCTGTGTCCCGTAATCCTGGGAGCCTGCCACTCTCTTACAATGTTTATCGGATCAGCGGATTGGTTGTTTAGTCCTAACATTTGTTATTTACTTTAAGTGCTATTCAAACTGTAGGTGCTCGTAAACGGGGACGTAAAGGTTAAAGATCTAAACTCCCACGTGAATTTTGTAGGTGGAGAGGTGTTTCCACAACTTACATCTCTGCCTGTTGGACATTTAGACCCATTTAGCGCCTTACTCAATCTCACTTCCCAAAACTGATCACTCTCTTTTAATCGACTTCGAAAAAAGGAGGAGGTACATAATGTGTTCGGCTGTATGATTTCTTTTTTGTGTATGTTCGCCAATTTCTATTCAGTTCAGTTCGTCAATTTGTGGCAAATTTTCATGATTTTTTGGGTTTGTATATAAAATGATCCCGGGGTTGGCCTGTATAAATGTTATTCCCGGAGTATGAATATTTGTCCCGCAAACTTAGAGCATTTTAATGCTCTAAGCCCGCAAAATTTAAAACAAGCAGACAACGAAATGGTCCTATTGTTCCTATTTTTCTTTTAAGGTACGAAACCCTAAAAACAGTGAAAATATAAAGGAATTTGTAGTCTGTTTATAATTTATGTAAAAACATCAAATTATATTTTATTAACTCCTTCAAAACATTCCGATCCAATCCAAGTCAACACAAAGGGAAATAAAGATAATTTATTTGCATAAACATAAATAAATAAATAGCTGGAAATCGCACCAGAAAATACAACATACAATTTTACTTTTGAATAAATAAGGTCACAATAACATAGAATATGTAATCTCGCAGTGATCATTTTATACGAACATTTACATATTTCGGGCTCTGTGTGATGTTATATTCAGGGCGAAGTGAACTTTGTATTTTATGGAGTTTGGCTTGAACTTATTCGGCCGGCGTAGCACAAAGAACTCGAAGGTTTCATTTAGCAAAACATTATTTATTTAGGTATTTCAAATAGGTCTTATTTTAAACACTTGACTAGATGACCTGACACAATAGGTGAGGTAGGTACCTATTTTTATAAATTAAAGAGCTCTTGTTGGTGCAATGATGCAATTTCCTCCACCTTTCTTTTTCCAAAGTATCTATTACTTCTTTTAACGACATGACAGCTAATTCTTGGTCTTCCCCTCTCTGTATTATATAAACCCGTCTCCATTCCATGACTATGAAATTTCCATGGACTGGACACTGGCGGAAAAGTGACAAACCAGTCACATATTGCCAAACACAAAGAAGCCAAGTCAAGTCTTCCCCTCTCGTCTTCCTTCTACTTTTCCTTCTATGATGTTACTTACGAAGTTGTCATGTCGTATAAGATGCCCTCTTCTGTTTTGAATGGTGTTCATCAAAAACCTTTTCTCCTCAACTCTTTTCATTAGGTACAAGGTACTATGTCCTAAGGAAAATCCTCCGTCAGGTATACTCGTATTATAACTATAAAGTTTCAATTGGTCTTGTATTCTTGTAATTTATTCTGGCGTCAATGATTTCTTACTGAACACATTTCGAAATTAAGCGTAAACTGAGTTGTGTAGAATTTCATTACTATATTGTGCTCCTAATGAAACCTACAGAACCCACGAACTCGACACAACTGTATGTACATACATACAGTATGCATGTATGGCTGCGCGAATGGAGCTTCATTTAGTTTATATATGACAATCATCATCCGCAACAACACCTGAAACCGCTAAGGGCTCTATTGGCGCGAATTAGAAAATTATTTTTTAAGTTTTAATTACGTTTTAATTATGATAAGATAGCATATGAATTTTAATTTATGGGTGACATTACTAATGAGTATATTTTAGTAAGAGAAGAACGAAATAGGTATCGTAGAGATAAACTTTTCATTCTAGAACTTTCGATTACTTATAGGTACAGTTTAGAAGCTATTTGACTCCGTCTCCCAACGATGATGGATTACAAAGTCTTCTCGCAAGTCCCGAGCTGGCAACACTGCTTTTAGATTGTCGCAGTTATCAAATTACAAGGTAATGCGCGACCTTCTTAACAATCTCATTTTGAACACTCCACCGCGAATAACTTGTAAATTAAACTACGATATATCCAAAGCGAGCGTTCCTGGAACTCGCAATGAGCGGGTTCTAGCGGTCGATACCTACACCTGTTTTGCAAAACGAACTTGTGATTAACTGAACTGTGGACGATTAAAACGATAATCCACTGCATTTTTATAACTTGAAACATATTCCCAGGTAGAGACTGCCCAAGAAGGTTTAATAATGTCATAGGGTAGGCCAAGTCGTAAGAACAGCCTCTAACCCTATGCTCGCGGTCGAACCATTTGCTCAGCGATTATCCGAAACATAGCTACCTATGACGTGCCTGGGTTATGTGGACGCCAGATACGTCTGTGTGCCTACGAATCACAAAAACAATATTTACATCACGTTTTTGTGGAAAGCAGCGTGCGTGAGTTCTAGGTAATTCTGTACAAGCTAAGCTAACAAATTGCTGCGAAAACTAGTTTTATGTCAAGCCCTGGAGTTTTTAGCACGTTTGCTAGCGACCAGAAAGGCAGCGCAGAAAGGTCTAGATTGATAGATAGGTGCACGAACTCGTAAGTAGTTAACAAGCGAAATTCAAAGTTACATCATAGATTTTTCATCGCCGCGGCAAGTCTCGCCAATTAAATAATTAGCCACTTTCCGACATTCCGTGTTAATTGATAGCCGTGTGACGGTGTGGCTGTTTGGTTTGGCGTTTGGCACGCGCCTGTTGGACCAGTTGATTGGCACATTTGCTCCCGACTCGTGCATTTTCATCCACCGTTTAACCGTTGTATTTGGACACCTGAAGTTAAATCAACAGAAAGCCTAGCAGAGTTTGTTCTTCTGGTTCAAACAAAACAAAACCTTGAAATAAGTATGTTTTGTTCGTCCATTTTCTTTAACCTGAAAGGAATTGTTCCGTATCGAGCGTTTAAAAAAGGCAGTCTTCGTCCCCGGGATAAGTAAAACTTAAGTTAATTAGCCCCCGCGCCCCTCCCTTACCCTTTCAGGGAGGTAGGACACGATGGATTGCTTTTATTCAATTAGTGCCTAAGCAATTGTTTTTGTTCGTTAACACAGGTAGTATACGTAGTGTTGCCTCCAATGTTGCTACGTCGCCCATCGGCGGTTGTCCTTTTGATGCTGGAACGATTCTTTTGCAGCGAGTACTCAAGCTAAGTGTTACCAACGTGTTGGTTAGTTGATCAACAACCTCATGTGAGGTACCTACGGCATTTCCAATCGATCTAAAGTACCTAAGTACAAGTACCAGCTTCAAGTACTTGCCCTGTGAAAAACTTGTGTGCAAAAGCTAGTGGTATCATAAAATTGTTCGCCAATAACAAATATTGGAACTGATGTATTGAAAGCTCGACATGACGCAGTAAAAGAAACGTTGAAATCAGTTTTATGAGTTTTTCCTACGTTTGTTTAATAGGTAGTTGTGAACATTCGCTTTATATTACGTTTTACCTGCATGTGGTTTCATTGTTCTTGTATCGACATTGGTAAATTTTACTGAAATGACGTTGAAATGGACTTGAAATATATTTAAAATACCGAGATAATATACGAGCACATAAAAGTTCAATGGAAGGGGTGACGCTTGACGTCACCCCTTCCATTGGGGGATCGTTTGAAGAATTTTAAAGGGTGTCTAAATTACCGCCATATTTACGATCGAGCTTTAGAAAGAACATGGAGCGTAAACCTCGCGCAGTATCAAAATATTTACTAGACATGTTATCTCTAACGTAAAACAAAGTTACCCTTAGTACGTGCCGGCCGTTAGCCTTACTACAGGAGAAATAAAATGCTCTACTTTTAACTTATTGTCGCTCAAGTTAAAGTTGATTATCGCGTAACGTGAAAGCGTTTGAGAACTTTGACGTAGGTGTGCTCAACATTTTATAGAGTTCATCCTTGTAATTAACACTTTATGCGCACCCCTGGCTGTCTTTTCCTTTGGTACGTTTTAATTGGTAACCGCATCGGATTATGCGCGAAATGTTAATGTTGAGATTCATCGAAGGACCCGCTCTTTGCAGTCGAGACAAGAAATAACGAGCTTGCGGTGGGATAATCCAGATCGGTGTCGTCTACCAACGTAGGTACGTAGGTAACCACTTTCCTAATGAATTTACCTACAACTTCACTCAGATTAAACGCAAAGCACTTATCTAACTATGTAATTAAATACCTACCCGACCACATCCGGCACACGTCTCTTGTGTCTCGTGTTACATAAACACACTTGTGTTTTGGCAGTGGAGTAGCTGAATGGTATAAACAGATAAGAGAGAGAAAGAGTCTAGGTTGAAAACAATGATTCAAATATAATATCCAAAATATAAGATCTTTTACTACATTGTATTTTCAAGCAATAAATAAACCTTTATCTACTAACTTTATCATCTAGGTACTCTTGATAGGCACTAGACCTACCTGACTGACACAGACAGGATTTTCATAAGACTACTAGGCAGGACTTCGTCTAAACTTCTCACCACGATCTTCAAAGAAACGCCTTCAGAAAATCCTGTGAAATAAGTATAGGTAGGTATGTACCTACTTATTTCAGTGATGAGCTCACTGAAATAAGACAGTGATGAGCTGGTGAATAAAGATGCACCAGCTCATCACTGTCCCCCCGCCCCCACTCCTGTCATTACCTGCATCATTGTGTGCATAGCTGTAAACTCATTACGACAGCAGCGCCGCCGCGCCGCTCCGTCCATCACTCAGCCCTCCCCGCAAGGCCCGCAAATATGCCTCGATATTACTACCTCACCTACTGACGGCCATAATTATGTTTCCGAAGAGAGCTCGACAACAGTTCAGCACTGTGCTGGTGAATGTTAGTAGGTACGGTACATGGTACTTACTCCTACTGTGTATCAGCGTAAAGCGGATTTTAGGCCCGTATTATGAAAGCTTGCTCAGTCATCGATCCGTGCTTGAGTAACGCTTTTCTATGGCATAAACGTCACTAAAGCGTAGATGTATGACTGAGCAAGCTTTCATAATAAGGGCCTTAGTCTCCGACACAAGACTCCTCCAGGCATCTCGGTTATGAGCTGACATTTACAGGTAAGTAATTAACAAAAATCGTAGCGCGCCTGGTTTGAAGTGGAAAGCTCTCACCTGTTTGCTATTAAACTAACTTAAGGCCTCTACATTTCAAGAGATATCCTGCAGACATATGTAAATGTTACACTATAGTGTGTAAGAACAAGGTTATTTGGTTGTTTATTATACCCACGCCAAAGGGAGTCCTAGGTACCTGTGTGTGTCTGTGAGTCTATTGGATGTTGACTTATTGAGATTGGAACGTCCTTCTGACCACGGGCATTCTGCAGCGCCTGAGGTAATACTATTAGTAGGTACCTATCTTATTGCATTGCTATAACAATATGTTACCAACACTCACAAAACATTAGCATTTATTTTATGTTTTCAAAGAAAAAGTGGATAGACTATGAGATGGACAGGTAGGTACCTACTAAGGGAAATGTTATTCTGAATCCGAAGTCCCAATTCGCTTCGAAGTCCGATCTCCCAATGATTTGTAACATTATTTACTTAGTTACGTTTTATATATTAGCTAAATTATCCTTGGGAGGTTGGGGCCAGAGGACAGGCTTTTCCCATACATTTTGTGATATCGGTTTTTTCTTCGGTTATCAAGCTGAGATAGTTTAAATAGACTGAAAAAAACTTAGATCTGAGAGTCTATCAACAGCAGAACGGGTTGTGCCAACAAGTAGACATTACAAATGTAATTATTATTGTGTATAATAAATCAAAATATATATACACACTATGTATTTTGGATGCTAGTTGGTATTGAATTCAGGTCTAGACTCTAATATAATAATGCTACTTTGCTATTAACTCGGTATCCACCAGGTTTCCACCACTAGGTTGCCTGCGTTGCTGATTCTCATGGTGACTAAGTGTATTTATTTATTGCTACCTATAATTGTTTCTATTCATCACTTAAGTCGGGAATATCTATACGACTGCTCATTTATAAACCCTCTGATAAGGTGAATGAGGCGCTGCTCTCTGAATAAATAAGAGTCAGAATCGCTAAGCAGGCTCTTAATGAAGTAGGTAGTGCTTATTTATGCTTGAAAAATATGTCGTCATTTATTTGAGGAGGTCCTCGCATAATTTTGTTAGTCGGAGAACTTCTTAGAAAATGTTTAGATATGCTTATGTATGGTAGGCTTTGCGTTTAGTTTCATATAAATAATAGCATTTTGACGACCATTGACTATTTCACCAGAAATATTACTGATTGACTATCAATGAAGGGTCTCATGAAAAAGGCAGCTATCGACGTTTTAATCTGGTTTAAAGAGCTCAAGTTCCTTCGAGCCGGATATTAGAAAAATGTTCGATGAAGATACCTCAGAGAGGGGCTTTAAAAGTTGTTGATTGATAGAGAACTTGTTAAAGCAGACTGTGATTATTTATAGCTGAATATGACAAGTCATTCTCATAAAAATATTCAAAAAAGATGTCAAGCGCTCGACTTTTAAACATTTTTACTCGAAAACTTTTAAACCCTTCAGAGAAAATTAGTACTCGTAATCTTTGTCAAAAGTTTCAACTGAAGTTTCAGTAATCACCCCGTTCGACGACTGCGTAATTAATATCTTTGTAATTGATACTTGATTATTTGGAAAATGCTTACAAATAGATTCTAGGTTGTAAGGGGTCTTTAGAAGTTTAGGTGAAATACCTCCGCCCCGCCGCCGCCGCAGCTGGGCGAGACGGAGGAAGTTCACGCAATACTTCTGAGAAACAGACTTTAGTCGCATCACAGTGGAATAAAGATCGTGTTGGAACTCATTCTGCGAACCAGCCACCTGATCGAGGCGACAATAAACATCGTTGGTGCGGAATAAAGCATCCTCAATTATTGTGAGGATCTTCATTAAAAATGGTGAACCAGAAGAAAAAACAAATATCATAAACAGAGGTTACGTTACACATTTTAAACCGTATCGACCGCAACCAGTAGGCGCCCACGGCGCGCCTATCCGTACCAAGTGACGCGATGACTCATCTTACGCTAGCCCGAACAAATTTCGCGTGTACGTATGAGTAGCGTCGTGGCTCGGAGGGATGCGCACGCGCCTGGCGCGCGGGCAGGCCCGGGTTCGCGCCCGCATGTCAACACAGGAGGCCGGCTCCGTAGCCAGCCGCCTGCAACTGCATGCTAGAGCCACTCGGAGGAATATTTGCACGATTTCCAGCTATGAAATCGGGCTGTGTACACTTCCTACAATTTTTGCTATTTGATGACAGCATAGCATAAAATATAGGTGGTATTTTAAACCCAAAGGTTAAAAGATCAGCTGTGTTATTTAGCTTGTACGATCGCAGATACAGAGATTGTTAAGGTCAATACTCAATCATTTATTGCATTCTATAGATGTACAGAGGTGTTTTCTAGCAAAAAAGAAAAGGTTTTTTGTATGGAACCCATAGGGGTTCCATACAAAAAACCTTTTCTAATTATTCTTTTTTAATTATAATGTTTATTTGATTTTATTATTTGTTGTTATAGCGGCAAAAGAAATCCATAAACTCTGTGAAAATTTCAACTGTCTACTTTTTACAGATAGCATCGGCTTAGTAATTGGGTCCAGGCCTTTGGCACCCTTCTTTGGGTACGGATCCCTAAAAATCACTTATAGTACCAGTCCTAAACTAAAAAGTTTCACATTCTTTTGACAGCTTGGTACATACTTTTAAAACATCAATTCTATTCTTATAAGGACCAACCCACCACGGTCTCCTCCGTCAGATAAACGCGGAGCACGCGGAGCCCACGCCACTGAATTATTTATCCGTTTGAAACGTTTCTCGTGTCAAAGACTACGCCTGTTTGAGTTGCCTTCTTTCAGATTAGTTCGCAACTCAAATTCACAGAACACTTCAGATTCGTGACTTTTTACTCTTTGAGCAAAGTTGAACGTACGACGAGTTCGACAGGTCAAACTCAAGTCGTGGAAACATTTTTAAACTCTTAAGATTTTTTTAGCCTACCACTTTTTGCTGACTAAGACGCAATTGAATGCCAGAAATGACTAAGTCGTCAATCAATGGGTGAATCAAAGGAGGCTTAAGTTGAAAATGATGATAAATAACTCGTCTAAGTCTGGGTCCTCATCATCCGAGTCTGTCTGCCCGGAGCAGCCCCTAAAGACACATTACGTTAATTCTTGCCTCAGGGATAAAGGTTTTTCTCTTGTTTCGGCCTCATTCGCAGAGCGCTTTTAATAAGAGGTTGTTTTATAAATGAAACTTAGAATTGTATTAGCTAAAACTTTTTAAAACGGCTGGAATATCTTTATTTTATGCAAATTAACCTCACGTATACAATACACTCGCTTAAAACATTTTCAAAGCAAAAGCTTTTTCAGCTTTTTATTTTCGAACAGAAATTCTATCAAAGATAGAAATCAAGTGCAAGAGACACTACAGTATAGTATGAAATCGGTTCAAATGTAAGAGCGGGCGGTTTTACATTGTTAAGTACATAGTTAGCTGATACAATAAGTATGTTGTTAGTTATTAGCTAAGTGAGGTTAGAAGTAAGGGGGCCGGAATAACCCGTGGCTAACCCGGAGTGGAGGGACTAGCGGCAACACGGAGCGAACAGGGCAGATGGGCATCTCAACAGGATCAGAAACGTGGTCAAAATAACAGCTTTTTACTAAATGTATAAGAAAGTTTATACGATACATTTTCGTTCCGGCTAATCTCCGAAACGGCTGGACCAATTTTCATTGTACTTTTACTGTTAGATAGCTGATGTCATAAAGAGATTGTTTTTTTAATCATATTAGGATTCCACGCAAAAATAACCCAAGAAACCATGAAATCTACACACACAGCTGCGAGCAATTGTCCTTGTGTTATAAATGGTATAATCTTATAATATAAGTGTAAATAAAACTTCACAGCTACATCACATCTAGAAAAGTTCGCCACATGCCTGTGTGACCACAAAGTAACTTGGCCACAAGTCCATTCACTGCCCAACTGTAGTGCACATAAGTAACAGTTTCCTCAACGTCTCCTGTACGTCGGTGGAGGATGGATCGGCGGCCGGATGGCTATTAGCGCTGGTGCATTTGAGGTAGGAGCATGGTGGAGTGGCAATGTAGGTAATACAACTAGAAGTTTGTTGTTCTGCTAATTTAGCTGGTTTGTCCCGATCCATTGATGGATTAGAGTGGGTCAGAGTGGTAGTAGATTACCGTCTTGTGCCTTCAAATATTATTTTCTGTGGAATGTGCTGTTCTAACATTCTCTTGTGTTCTTTATAGGTATGTTACTAAAGAAGCGAGGTCATCTATTGGCGTTTTTCGAGAACTCTGCCCTGATTTGGTAAGATTAAAAAAAAACTCTAATAGTGAGCTATATCATCGGAACCTCCGAAAATGTTTATCGTGAAATTCCCGGGAAGATTTAATTTAGATCACAATTTCATAAATATCTGACGGGAATTCGGTTGAATAACTGATTGTTTACATTCGAGACGATTGCTTGCGCATTCTTAGGCAGGCCCTTGTTAGGAAACCTCGGAGGTCCTGCATGAACGTGCTCTAACTCAAGCCTTTATTATATAATATTTCCAGTCGAGTTAAGTCGTTGGCAAAGCAGCTAAAGTAATCGACTCTAGGATTCAAGATATCTTTTGTAAACAACGGGGTTAGAAAACCAAAGAAATCTTGGTGTAAAATATTTTACGAGTGGAGCAAACGCAGATTTTCGATTTTTTTTTGGTTTAGATTAAATGAAGTAATTAAATTCTCGACCGTCGAATTTAAGCGTTTTTGCTTTGATTGTGCAATTACGCGTTGTTTGTGTTTTCGTTTTTAGTGATTAATTACCTTGCTGTTACCTTGTTGTTTGCTTTTATTGTTATCTGGTTTGGTTAAGTGTTTATTCATACCATATTTTATTCTAATGTTTTTGTTAACATAAAATATCTTGGACTCTAGAACCGAGCATATTACGTGTTTACTTTTCAAGGAGAAAATGAGTGTAAAGTTTCATCGCGTTTTGCATTACGATAATCGAAATCTGAATTCCTTGAGGAGCTGCCTACTTATTATATTCTGTTAACGAGGCCCTAAGGAAATTGGCGTTCGCGACCGGCGCTCCCTCACATGGGTCACGGAGGAGCAGAGCCCTAATGCAAGTACTGATTTAACGGTCGGAACCCACTGTAAAGGCGAATTTCAAGCTTGTTTGCTCGAAAATGTTAATGTTTTAAAACGGGTTTGTAAATTAAATGGAGTTTTGCTGGAATGTTGAGGGTTAACCCTGCTGACAATACTTAGATACAACTTCATTTATTTGCTTCTACAACACACACACACACACACACACTCACGGTATAAACGTTATACAGAAGCTTCCAAGAATACTGTATCATATATGTAATTAACGCATGGTTTGTTTATAAAATTACTACAGCTATTAACGACGCCTGCCTCATCCCTCTAGTCGTTGAACCACAGTCCTGTAAATGAGTGTGGGTTTGTTACCGGGGTGTATCGGAGTTCCATTGTTAGCTCCCCCTCCACCCAGCGAAGCTTTCAGTATTAGGTAATAGGCAGGCTGATAACCCATTGTGAATTCTGTTCACCGAGGCAACGGCAACGTTTGCTGCCCGTTATCGAAATGTGCTGCGTCGTTGGACAATAAGCACTCGTACATAAAATATTGATATTTTAAATAAGCTAATCATTTTGAAGCATTTTGTAAGAATTCTCTGAACTATTACGCATCAAGGCTATTCATAAAGACGGCTCCTTGTATAACATCAGCAAAACGGCAAGTTCACTTAACCAACCTTCTTTTAATCTTCGAAATTGATATTCCACCTGTATGGTTCAACAAATTGATACCCGAGTATTAGGGGAACTTCTCGCCCCGCCTCGATACAACGAGCACGTATTTTCCCGTCGCGGAAGAATGACGAGATGATCCCGAACACCTATTTTATGAAGCATTTGCCTCGTAACAACATAACAGCCGTTATTTACCTACTAGGGTTCAGCCGACGCCATCGAGCTCATACCTCTAGAGCGCAAATGTCATTTATTTTGTTTAGACAACAATTCCGCCAAATCACTGCGACGACCACTGCACTCCGATTGGCCGACTCAAAGTTACACTCGAGTTGGGCAAGCAAATATTTTTATCAATATCGTTAACTATGAGCGTCGCGAAAATTATTTACGTCAATAATAGTGAATTTATGATTTTTATAAAGCAAATAAATCAAATACGTGTATAACTACTGTGCCATTGTTATATTAAATAGAAAGAACGAATTATAAAGGAAGTTACCATTAATAAGAATCGCGGGAGTACATAGGGCATCTTTATTATCGTAATGAGCAATCTCTTTCGATAATTAAAAATGAATGACTATTGTTAAAAAGAAATATATAGTTAAATTTCTTACTATATCGATGAAATAATATGCAAAATCCCGGAGTTTTTATAAAAGTTACACTGATCAAATAACTTAATGAAATTGATAAGTTTTAATTACTTCTTGTTATATCGGGAATATCGATAAATTATTTTATTATGTCAGCACAACACTAGTATAGCGAGCGAGAGTTGACATTTATTAGTGAAAAAACACTGATCAGTTTCGGAATTAGAAAGACCATTATTTCCTCTCGATTGGGTATGTGCTCGATGGCCGACGCTAACAGAGCTTTTACTATTGCATTGTGTACATAGTCATAAATAGTATCGTCAGCAACAGTCCAATAGTGAAGAAATATATTAAAGATTATTTTTCGGGTATTTATCGCGTACCTTTTGGTTTATTTTCCCGTACGTTATTATGTAGTGAAGAAATATCTGCCAATAAGTGGCTCAAATATTTTTTTACCTTTGAATAATTTCAAGCCCTTCACCATAATTTGCTATGTTACATTTTGAAGGCGCCGGTGCCTTGATCGTTCGAACCCAAAGTTCGGCAATTCCTTAAAGATTCAAGTCACGCGTGGGAACCCCATATCCATCTCTCGGCGGGACTGGCGACAGTCCCGCTAGTTTCACAAAGCTATAATCAGGGAATTTCCCAATCTCATCGACAAGGCTATTTACAACTACACAAAAATAGGCTCCATTCCACTCTGACCCACTTTGCAGACCCACTAATCGAAACTTAATATTAATTAATAGTCTATGTAACGAAATTAGGTGACATAGTTGAAAGTATGACCTCACTAGACAATTTATGAACGTTACCTTCAAATACCCATAAAGGTTTGTAGGACCGCATTCTCAAGCGAGCGCGTAAGTCTATTCTCAGAATCGTGTGCCAATAAGCAACACCTTTGGAATTTAATTGCAACAAAGCTTACACAATTAATTGTATTGCCTATCTGTAGAAATTTAACTCATGTAGATAGCGTATAAGCTAGGCGCACTTGTAATAAGTTAGCTAGCGAGTGAAGCCACCTGCGGAAAGTAGTTTATTAATAAGATGTAAGTAGACAGGATACTCTTCAAGCTTGAGTCTTGACATTTCAAATTATCCTGAGGAATAGCGGCGCGCGGAGCATGTCATTAGTGGAAGGGCAAGTAGGGGGTAAGGGAGGGGGGAGGCACATGGAATGCAATAGGATCCTGCACTATGTACTTCTTACACAGTAGGTAAAACATTCACAGATTAGAATAGAAAATTAATCGGCAAGGATCTTGGTCCCTCATTTCTCATTTCACGTACATATATTTAGACGCTCTCTCGCACCGGAGGTTCATATCCCTCTGGCCTCTTTCTCTTCTCTCCAACTTCGCCCCTCTTGCCGCCACTGCCTTCCCCGTGCTATTCCATCAACTTGGAGATCTCTAATCGCGGCCTCTTCGGGACCTTGACCTACCTGATGCAAACATCTCTGAGTGGGTAGATGGCCGGCAGGCCTTCGCAAAGCGATGGAGTCCGGGATCAGCTCGTTGCCAACCTCAAGGAGTTCGGAATTGACTTACGCACTAGTGAAATTGATATTTCCATCCAAAGATATAAAGTAGTAATCCTATCTCACCTCTCCCGCCACACCCACACCCACACGAGGCCGAGGCCGGTCTAATAAGGTACTCGTAACTTCAAAGCACACTTCGAGAATACTATTTACAATATTTCCGCGATTTCTCAAAAATTGGAGGAGCCCTAATCGTCCCTTTTGTCCCTACAATGGCTGGCACGCATTGTGCCGAGCCTTCATTGGCCCAGCTGGGAGATTAATGTTCTGCTCTTGTACCTTTTGTTTTAAAGTGTGTATTTGGAGAATTAATTAATGGATAATAGGTATCCGCCATAAATGACGTAAATATTAGATATCCCTACCCGAAGGGTGAGAACAGAACGCTGTTACTAAGCCTCCGTCCGTCCGTCTGTCACAGGGCTCTATCTCATGAACCGTAACCGGTAGACTGTTGAAATGTTCAGAGAATGTGTTGCTACTATAACAACTAATAATAAAAGTAAAATAAATATCCAAAATGTTCGTTTGTCAAGGCTCTTGAACCACAACAGGTGGACAGTTGACATTCTGACAGGGTATGTATTACTAATAAATAAATAAAAATAAAAATGTTTTATTTCAGACAATACTAGTCCATACAAATTTTCGAGTATTTATCGTTAACACACATAAATGAACAAAATAAAAAATAAAATAAAATATAATAGACACTGAGAAGATGTGTGAGCCGAGGATGATCAATTAAGGAAATGGTTGCCCTCATTGATCACCCTCCGCACAAAACACTTCCAGAGTGAAGAAGTCCGAAACATCCCCAGTTCTGTTTTTCACAATAGGCACCACAATTGTCTTCATCAACTTGTGAGAGTGACTAATGCACATTGTGAAAAACATCGCCAGGACGTTCGGAAGATGTACTCCCGCGTGCTTTAAATGTTCTACACTGAGTCCATCATGGCCGGGAGACTTGCCACCGCTCATCCTGCTCAGGACTCTTTTGACTTGTGAAGCAGAAAAAATAACAAACGTCTCATCCCCATCAGTCGGCTTCTCTCCTGGGAGAGTGGCACCACCCGTACCGCCCACGGGCTCAGCATTTAATGCCGCTATAACAACAAATAATAAAAATACAATAAATTTAATAATTAAGGGAGCCAAGATCCATACCACGTGTAATACCGATCACCGAAGTTAAGTGAAGTCGGGCGCGGTCAGTACTTGGATGGGTGACCGCGTCATGTTGGCTTTTTACTTTTTTTCGATTCATCGACAAGAGAAAGCTACGACGACGTAACAGTTTCGCTACGCAGTATCGAAGAGAAATTAGTTACGACGTAGTTAAGTCGCTACGTTGCGTCGACACGTAGCAAGCTAAGTCGTAGCAATTACACAAGCTACCTAAATTAAATCTTAACCTGAAGATCAATGAATTGCATGCTTGTTGTAAATCTTCCCGGTACAAATCAATCGGCGACCGCCCGCGCCGACGTCCGGCAATTAGAGAAGCTCTATCCGGGGAATTATTTATGTCAACCGGATCCAGCCCACACGGCAGGAAGTAGGCTTCAGCTGAAGTCTAGGGAGACAGGACTTCATTATCACAATCATACCTTATCATTTATTGCACCCTTATGATATCCACGGCAGATAAATTGTGCTCTTTCTCCATAGGAGTGTCACGGCTTTTTTTCAGTAACAATTTTAATAATTACCAAGGCACACGCAACCAAGTATACACTTTAATTTTATTAAAAAAATTCACAGGTAGATCCTGATTAACTTTGACGACTTATTTTTGCCGAACTTAGGCGCTTTGCCAAAGTTTTGTTTTCAAATTAACAACACAATGAAAGTTAATTTGTGTTATTTGCGGAGCTGTATCTAACAACTCGCTACTTTACAACTTTGACACAAAAATATAAAGTAGGCATTACCTTTGTAAAGATATAAGTACCTATCTCTTTGTGAGCGCTCGCCTGGGCAAGACGATCTCATTCTGCAGTCAGCAGCATTGCAGTGCTTTAGTTTATGAGCGCTCGCCTGGGCAAGATGACCTCATTCTGCAGTCAGCAGCATTGCAGTGCTTTAGTTTGTGAGCGCTCGCCTGGGCAAGACGACAATATTCTGCAGTCAGCAGCATTGCAGTGCTTTAGTTTGACGGCTGTGGTGGTGCTGTAC
The DNA here is from genome assembly GCA_963662085.1 of Eupithecia inturbata. Taxonomy (NCBI): domain Eukaryota; kingdom Metazoa; phylum Arthropoda; class Insecta; order Lepidoptera; family Geometridae; genus Eupithecia; species Eupithecia inturbata. The sequence continues at coordinate 291,229 of OY759201.1, forward strand.
ACTCACACATGAGGCTTGAATACGCTCGTATGCCTCAAGTTGACGATTCAATATATTATTTACAGTCCAGTTTTAAAATAAATTTCGTGTATTATTTCATGTTCTTATGATACTGGGCTTGAAGGCCGTAAAGGACATTTAGTCGAAATCGAGTTAATAATGCAGTTTTACTCAGTTTTTAATTCTATATCAAACTACATATTTAGTTTCCATAATTAGCAAAAATATTACTTTTACGATCTAGCATATCTGCTACGCTAAACACTAATTATTGGAAAAAGAAGGGTGTAAATGACAGAACGTTACCGGAGTGTAGTCACCTTGCTAGTAAACACAAAGCACACAGTGAATTTGGGGTCATAAATATAAATAGTTTACACAATAAAACCTTGCAAAATCAAGTTTTAAAAAATCTATTGTCCTTTACGACCAAACGAAATAATAGTATAATGATCGTTGTACTTCTCCTGTACTAGCTCCTTCGGCTCCGCGAACCGAAATGTCTCTAGGCCTCCATTATAAGAACCAAGTTCCATTCAGACTGTCCTGAACAATTTACTTATAAACAATTTAGGTTAATGTTTTTACAAGTTTTCGGTCTGCAAGCTTTGAATAAAGGTAAAGTAGATACATACATTACGCATGATATTCAGCCTAAATGAATGGAAGCCGATCAGATAGCGCTCGGTAAGCGTTTTCCCATGTCGCGGTGAGAGCTGGGGGCTGGAGGTAGGTACACCTACCTGCGCGTTATCAGGGCTCTGTCAGACAAGGGATTGTTTTATTAGTTTGACCCATTTCTAGCTGTTTCCAATGTCGTCGATTGGATGCCGCACGGAATTTTGTTAGCAATTCGTTTATTGTATCAAATCAATCCGCTATAATTTAACAGCTGGGTTCTTATGTCAACACTTGGGCAGGTTCCGACGACAGCGAAAGAACAGTAATTTTCCCGTTAGTAACCGAAAACAGTGATTCTTTTGAAACTACAAGTGTCGATTTAAGTGTTAGGTATCATTTAGGTATTATACCAAAACAAAAACTTAATCAAGCATTTCTTTGAAAGCTATGCGTTTTACAGCATCGATGAATTTATGAGTACTTATTTATTACAATCCCTTTCTTTAGATATTATTAAAACTTGACATAGAATGTTATGATTATGACCTAGAATTAATTGAAAATTTCAATTAATTTTATAATATTTTTTTTTTTTAGTAAATGATTAATGTTTAGTGAATTATAATTTGTCTTTTCAAATTGTACAATTTCTGACTTGTCTTGTATAACAACCTATATTAAAAATGGTAAATAAATATATACAAATACGTATATGACCTACAGGTAATTAATAGCTATTAATTCTGTATTTATGATTGCCTAGCCAAGCACCACACACGCACATAAAGCAGGGCCCAGCTGTGGCCGTGCTATTAATATGGATTAAATGGTACTTGATCATGATTTGCTGGTTACCGTTCATTTGGGTCAAACTAAACATGGCTTAGATGGGTCAAATGTTGCTGAAGATTAGGCGAATCTCGGTATAATAGCTCGTTAAAAATCTCTGCTCTAATGAAAAATATCACCCTCCTTGCGTAGTCGCATATAAAGGTAATCATTATCTCCAGCATTTTTAAATTAGGTCCGGTCATACTTCAGCGATTAGTCCCAAACACCTTTCTGGGCAACGGGGGTGCGACCCTCAAGTTACAAGGGGTTTTAATCAGAAGGATGTGCGGCTAAACCACAGGCGATGTCAAACGGGAAAGTAAGCATTGTGACTAATATACATATGTAACACAGAGATCTCCAGGTCAGTGAGAACAGTTCGTTCAGTGACGTGCAAATCTAAAACCAGATATCGCTTTCACTGCCCTGCCTTTGCGATGCGACTCGTGTAGGGCCAGCAGGCCTTAGCTAGGAGGACTGCAAGAACCACATGTGGCCAATGAAAGTGTTAAAGGTCTTGTCAAGGTCGTCGTGAGAACAATACCTTCAACTTGTACTCTTTTCTTGCACGCTCACCAAAGAACTGAAATACACAAAAGAAAAAATATATCTAGATCAGTTCATCACAATGGGCTTTATCGCTAACAGCGATCGCATTCTGGCACCATCTGGATGTACACGTGTGGAGACGGTTGGTGCATGTGATGGTGGTTTGTACCAAACTAAAAAAGCTGATGACATTATTCCAAAAATCATGACCAACAGAAGGCCACCAACTCTTAGGTTCAACTGAATTCGATGAATCCATCATAGTCCATACTAATATTATAAAATTGAAAGTAACTTTGTCTGTCTGTTGCCTTTTCACGCCTAAATGGCTGAACGGATGTCAGTGAAATTTGGTAGGGAGATAGATGTTATCCCGGGGTCGGACATAGGCTACTTTTTATTTCGGAAAAAAGCGTGTGATGCCGCTGGCAGCAGCTTGTCCGTTATAATATTGAAAAACCTAGGCACATGCATAACCCTGAAATTCTGAATCTGATAATAAAATCAGTTAATAAGCTAGCCAAATTCTCCCAGTAAAATTACAACCCCCATCCAATTACGAAGCTCCTAGTAGAGTAGGTGTAATGAAAATTCCCTTTCGTTTAATTGTAACTCCTCGCGTTGTCTGCTCGCGCTAATTAATGCCAAAATTAAAGTCCTTCGCTAGCAAAAACTCATGAAACTGCTATGAATATTTTGACAAGTTCCGAGCGTGATACACGAGCGTAGTTGCCGCGAGGTGGTGAGACTGAGACCCTCGCAGGTTGCTCTCCCGCCGCTCACACGAGGAAGAAGTACCTACTCACATTACAACAGCAAGCTAAAGCGTGGACTGATGAGAAAATTAACGCTGTGGATCATTTGAACCGCTATAGGTAGACCCAACTTAGTTCAAGAATAAGATAAGCAAACATTATAGAGGTAGTGTGCTTTGGACCGCCGCCGCCGCGCCGCGCCGCGCCACCTCCGAAGTTACTCAATCGCTACACCGAGTGTTGACGGCGATCAATATGTTTGTGAGTGTAATTTATTGTTCTTTAGCCTCCCAGGTCCTCGATCGGTCGACGGTCATACACGAAGTAAATGTTCATAATCTCGTTCTGGAGATTCTTATCTCTGCGTGCGAATGCGAAGCACTCATGACCATCTTTATCGCCGTCAGATGTTTTGCTCGTAACTTTTTCACATCCGCCATTCCTCGCGGAAGCTCAGGCCTCCTCTAAAACGGAATGACACGTATAAAATCTACTCCATGTTTTTCGCGATGGTATAATTTATCCTGCGCGCGGTTGTTTACAAAGATTATAATATTTTAGCCAAAGTAGGTTATATCTTATACCAACCTACTCTGACTTGGTATTTTATGATGAACCAACGCGACGTCGCAAGCCGATAACGACGGGGCCTCAAACTAAATCTTATTAACGTGGTTTGTGTCGACGACGTCGGCCGTATAGTATTCGCCGAATTTCCGGCGCTTGCGGTACATTTTCGGCAAATTGTCAGCAATTTCGCCGTTTAGCAACGCGCGAATAATTCGTATCGTTTATTTTATGTATAAAATTTTAGTGGTGTTTTTGATTGGCGATGATAATAACGTGATTGCTTATGTTGTGTGGGAAACTCATCAAATGCGCAAATGGTCGGAGACTGCGGCGCTCATGAAGTTGATGCGTACCGACACTACTCGATAAGTGATTAATTTTAAGCTCTATGAACATTCACCGCACCGGGGCTGCGATTGCAACCAAATTTAAGGAAAATTGTACCAAAATCGATTTGGTTCGCATTCTATAGCTCATTGTTAAATGTTTCGGTCTCTTATATTTTCGGCATCACAGCCTCTGCGAAATGTCCAATTCAGCGTAGAATTATTAATGTCGCGTCGGATTATTAAGACTCGGAATATGGTAACATCGGGATTTTACGGTTTAAATTAAATTAAAAATGAAGGATGGTAAATTGGAATTTTTAGGCATCTGTCCCAGACCACGTGAATTAAAGCTCTTACTTTGATCGACATGTTTTTAATGGGTTACCGGCCGACATAATGGAAATGAAAACGCGGTTAAAAAAACAATTAATGTTTATGTAAGCTGTACGGTGCCGGTACGCGGTGCCGTGCGGCAGGGGATTGGCTAGGTTTATTTAAGCTGTACGGTGCCGGTACGCGGTGCCGTGCGGCAGGAGATTGGCTAGGTTTATTTAAGCTGTACGGTGCCGGTACGCGGTGCCGTGCGGCAGGAGATTGGCTAGGATTATTTAAGCTGTACGGTGCCGGCACGCGGTGCCGTGCGGCAGGAGATTGGCTAGGTTTATTTAAGCTGTACGGTGCCGGTACGCGGTGCCGTGCGGCAGGAGATTGGCTAGGTTTATTTAAGCTGTACGGTGCCGGTACGCGGTGCCGTGCGATTGGCTAGGTTTTCGGTTTAGGAAAAAGCATAATCCACACTATCGATGGATTGTTAGGTTGAAAGAAGAAAACTTTTAGGATTAGGAGGTTGGTAGGTAAAGATGTACTGTACCTATCTGGTCCACTGCCTCTCCCGATAAGCACCTTATTGGCTTTTATGATGGGTACCTAATGGCCACGCTGGGCATGCAAGTTGGGGATCGCAGTTCGGTGGTAGAATAGTTCTGCACGAGGCCCTGCTCTCCTCTCACAACATCCACTCATCGATACCTGAAAGTAGAACACATGTACCTGTAGCTCCCTATAATACCGATGTAGTCGTAAAGAAGAACGACATTAAACATCACGACAGCGTTTCATTGTAATGTCGGCACGGATTGTTTTGTGAAGCATCCTTCTTGCTTTACGATGAAGTATCATCAAACCGGAGCCGTTATATTAGGATAAAGGACGTCTTTTGTTTGGAATGGATGTGAAGTTAAGCCGAAGATTAACTTTGGATGAACGCTTGAGGGTTCATTACGCATTTAAATCGAAGTTTTAATGTAATGTAGACAGATTGGACATTAAATGGCGCTTTTTCGGAAGCTTACGTCGTCGTTGTGACAGACGTGTTTTCGGCGAAATATTTTTCTTTTGATGTTGTACTTCTCTATTCGTCGCTTGGACGTATTTTGTTAGTTAATTTTCAGCCGTCTAGTTATAGTAAATAAGTCGCGTAGACACGATTGTGATTGAAAATGACAGCCTCTCTCATGCTGTCCCGCTGAGGTCAACTTTGATCCTATGATCTAAGCAGGACAGCATTAAAGAGGCGGACATTTTCAGTCCCAGTCTTCATCCATGCGATTTTTATATTAAATTCCTTGCAATAATGATGGATGGATGTATGCTTGAATGGTTAAGATATCAAGATAACTAAACTTAGAACGACGAAAAATAACAATAATGAGATAAAAATAACAAGAATAATTAGCTTAAGTTTTTCATGTAAGTAACATGTTTGTTGTAAATGAGAAATAAAGATCTTTGAACTGATCAGGATCACCGACTGTTTGATTCATACATGTCATATTTATTTGCATGGATTAGCGGGGCTTTAGTGGCTTAGAGGATATGTGGCCAGCTATCGACGGCTGTCAATCCAGAGGTGGGGTGAGCCGGGTGCGGGGGGGAATGGGTATATCATGCAGATACCGTACCGTCCATCCGATGCGTCCGATTCAATCAACTATGATTTATTGAGTTAGATGGTTGAGTACGAGCTAGTAATGCTGCTGGACATTCAACACAGGTTCATTTAGCCACGGAGTAGGTAGGCTTATGTTATATACATATATATATACATATATATATATATATAACTAGATGACTTATGTGCTACCATGACGTAACGTGCACCTTGAGATAAAATACATTTTTCATCGAAAACACCTAGACCAGCAAGCAGGTCGATTCAGATGTTTTCGCGAGTGTATCACTCATATTATTTTCGCCGCTCATTGCTGTATTTACTTTTATTTTTTATGTAGAATAAAATAGTATGAGTGATGCACTCGCGAATAGGTACATTCTGAATCGACCAGCTGGAATAAAATATTTTCAGATCAAACATAAATGCTTAGGTACCTAAAATTGGGCCCCGCGAACCGAACCTATTACCACTCCGCTAACCAGGAAGGCATTTCTTGCAATATATCACTCGATAAATATGGCAAGAACTGTCAAAATATCCAGTGATTGCTTCGTATCCTCTGAGTAGAGAAACAAAGGAGACGGCATATTGTTCTATATGAACTATCAGTTATACAAATATGGTCTAAATCGACATTGTACTCATAAACTTGTAGCTATCTCGTTTTAACTTACCTACAATACTCCATGTAAAAAGAGACAACAATATATTTGTTTCACCTATTTTTGGCAACATTAAAAAGTGACGTCATACAAAATTCATATCAAATGCAGCGTATACTACGTATTTTTGTGGGTTTTGATTTGTTAATACAAGAAAATATAAAACTGATTGTTTCGCGATAGAGTTGTCCATCAAGGCATTTTTCATATCGATGTTTTCAAGTGTAAATTGTTGTGTACCTCTATAATTTTAAACTGGTTTTTTTCGATTTAGGCGGCCCAAAAATTACCGTAGAAGAAAAATGTGGCTGGATACAAGTGGAAAATTTAAAGTCTCGTACGAAAACCATTTTCGTTTGCTCTCTTCATTTTGACGAACCGTGTTTCAATAGAACTTTGAATATCACGACATTGCGAGAGGATGCCGTACCGTCATGAATCTTTTTAGTAAGTATTTTTATTACTTGACCTTTATACAAACGTGTACTCCTTTATGCTTCGCTCGCGTATATTTACAAACTTTGCCACCTGCATTTTTCCAAAGGGGGTTAAATTTGAATATTAGGTTAGTTGACAAATCTGACCCAAAGTGATATTATAGACCATACTTGTAATCCCCTTTAAAAATAATATTTCCATAAATCATCTCTTAGCAAATTATTTCCTTGACAACTAAACCTATTTACTTACCAAACGTCAGATTTCTATTCTAGTAGTTTTGGTTGACAAATAATATTCTATTTTATACTTATTCTTCCTTCATGCATGTTTCAGCCGCCAGCCCGATCCAGTACATCCAGTACTTTATAAGAAATAGACCCAAACCTGACTCCACCTACATCATAAACATAGTCTATGATAGAAATATCAAAGAGTCTACGAGAATGCGATTTTTGTTGGGACTCGATAAATTATCAAAGGCTCGATATTTTGATACTTCGTATCACTCGATAAAATATCAATATGTAGGTATATCACGTGATACCCAGAATTGGCCTCCAGGTCGTCCACGTCGCCGTCGCAGGCAATAACAAAGTTTCAGATTGAATTTTTATCAACTTATCAAAACATATTCAATATAAGTACGTTTAAAAGTTCCCAAACTGCTTCGTACTAAAACATGGCATAATTACGAAGCTTCCCTAGTAGAGCAAAACATGCTGGGTCCGTCTCTTTCCCGTTCGGGCTGGGGGCTCGCTCCGTCCCGCTCCCTCGGGATTGTGATCAATCACGAAGAGTAATTATTGCGGTTTTGCGGCGGCGATGGAAAAATGAGCGCTTTTCAGGATATTCCTGAAACTCTCTGGACACTAGGACAGAAGTAGTTACTCCCCTTTAAAGAGAACGTGTGAATTGGATGCAACAAATTTCTACTTCTACGTACCTATTGAAACGAAAAAATACCAGATACTTTGGTAGATACTTGCCAGGAGATAAATTTTTACACGAAAGGGTTGATGAACTAGCAATTACGTTTATTTAGAAAGGTGCTCAAAGTTTTCTCATTTATAAATACCTCACATTTTTGCTATAACTCAGTTAAATATCCGCCAACTGACATTAGCGTTCAAACTCTTATCTTTACATCCTTTAATCCCCGATTTAATTTAACCCAACTGTAGTTAATCTCCCGAATTGTTTATTCCGATCAACTTCGTTATTTATCTGCGAGAAGTTAGCTGGCGGCACTCGCAGCTAGGCCTCGGTTTAACCCGGGATTACCTGGACGAACGGGATTGGTTATCAAACTTTATAAAATGTAACCTATGAATTATTGTGGTACTAATAACAAAGAAAATTATAATCAAAGAAAAATAAACAAATTCGAAATAGTATTTACAATTCAAACAGTTGAGCTAACTGCAGACTTTTGCAAACAATCTACAACTGATCCACATCAATACCAACCGGAAGCGTCCCCAAGACACAGGCTGCAGCCCCGCTGTATTGTGGTTACTTTGCGATTAAACTATAGATTAAACAGTTATTTTTGTTAAACTTGGTTGCAATAACAAAACTCTGTTGTAAGTACATCATTCCGATTGTGTGAACATGAACGCCGATGTTAGTGCGGTAGGCCTAGATTAGCTATTTTTTACAAAGTAAAGACAAAACGAATGTGAGTACCGAGACAAACCTCACAAAGTTTTTGTAATTAATAAAAAAATAATAACAAGTGGTGGTATACTTTAATGTGTATGTAGTCCTCGGGCCAACTCTGCTGTCATGTCACACGTGTCATGTCTTAGGATATCTAAACCAAGTTCGATCTAGCGAGCCATATTTGGGCGCATAGGTACCTAATAGAAATAATAACCGTTATCTCTAGGGTCGCCGTCACCGAGACCGCTGAGGAGGCCTCTACTGCAGGCAGACACACTGTTACACTCGATAACGGACAGAGCACATTGTTTGTATGTGGCATTGTAGCTACCAAACAAACGAACCGATTTTAATACTTTTGGAGCTGATTAGGCTAGAAATAGCGAAAGCAAGCTGTCGAATCCGTTCCAGCGGTCCATACGTACGTGTCAGTGCGAGTATAAGTAGTATGGTAGGCCACAAACAGTATCCATTTACTGTTTGCCAATTAGCGCGTCCGCCCCGCGCGCCGGCTGCGCTTTGACAATCTGCCCAATTCCGCACCAGTGGGCGTGGGCCGTGGGCGGCGAGCGCGAATATTCAATTAAACCCACCTGAATCACGGGTGCAGCATCCGAAGGCTCCAACCAACACGACGCGCCCCAGCGCACTGATCAGCATCAAATGAATACCTATTGCAACTGCACATCAAAGCAAATAAGACTAAAGGCGTACCCGCAATTACGAAAGTTCCTTTAGGTCAGGAACCTCAAGGACCAGCCATTTCAATTGAATTCGTCTGGAAACTATGGCTCGACAACCTACAAACAACCTTCAAACCTATCAGGACTCCACTCGACTCAAAGAGAGCACTACATTTCAATTGAACGCGAACGTCTATAATTTATTCAGCAAAAAGGCAACCGAAGCTCTTTTACACGTCAATTGAATCTGTCTCTGGAAATCACATCCAATCTCCGCAGGACCCTGGGAGATATAGAAACCTTCGACCGGTCCGGTCCGGCCCCGTAGGTCCGGTCCGGCTCCGTATGTCCGGTAAACGGTCAAAAGGACAAAGCGATACAGATGCAGCGGGTACCTCTTGTTCGAACAATTTCTACGAACGCGGATAATCGTTTTACGAAGAGATATTTTATAAAGTTATGGTTTTTGTGTTGTTTTCAAGTGAACTTTTTGTCCCGCGTTGGGTGCCACTACGTGACTGGTGCTTGGTTTCGGTTGTCCTCGGTCAATTAATGGTTGTGCCAGCTACAACTACTTTTCTCATCAAACATCCGTTACGTAGATTTACTTCTGCCGATAGTTGTGCAACGCGCTCGTTTTCTGATTGGCTTGCAACATGGGGCTAAATGTGAAACTTCTTGTTTTCGTATTTGTATTGCACCTCTTCTCGTATGCCCATGTAACCTCGCTATGGACACTCAACTGAGGTATATGTAGTAACTTACACTGAAATATTGGGCTTGCCAGTAGACTGAAGGCTTCTGAGCAACCTTCAACTAAACATAGTGCGATCGATGAGACCTCGTCACTGACCTCTAAAATACCTACATACCTACATAGATTTATCTATAGAGTACATGCATCATGGATGGAATGGACGGGGTAAAGAACAATTAAGCACTTAGGTAGGTAAGTACTAACTTTTTTGAAAAGGTTGGTTTCATTATTTAAACCTATTGTGCTTTTGTTTAAAATTGTATATTTACTTATGTAAATTGTAGGTGTGTCTGTGGTACCAAATATTTTTTTATCATCATTTTTATCTATCTATCTTTGGTTTACGTATTCAAATATTTGATCTAGAGATGGTTGTTGCTCTGTTCTAATCTGTAGGAAAGCCAAATCTAGATCTAGTACAATTCCGTAACAATACCCTGTCTAGTTTTCTCCTTGTAACATTTCTTTTCTTCCCGAGTAATAAAAATATGTCCCCAAATGAAGCGTCATGTTAGCAGTGAGTGACAGATGACAGTGACAGGTGGCAGAGGGACGTAAATAAATAGTATTTTGTTGTTTTCTGTCACAGTATGGACTGTGTCTGTGTCCGGAGTCCGGGCCGAGGCGACTCGTGTGATGGATGCGATTATTATTCGTGTTATTGTGTGAATTTAAATGTGTCCTGTATATTCGTTTTTTATTGCAATAATCAAAACACCTGCATTACAATATTGCAATACATTACTTAGTTTAATACCTCTACATAACTAAATAACAATTGGGACTCGTTATCGTTTAGCAAGCCTTCCATAACATGAATGGCAATCTTACAGCATTGTATTTCAAGTCTGGTTAAGAAGCACTATCCTATTATTGTTTTCCTAAAACCAAAAGTTATCTCGGGGGCCCTACAGTAAATATACGATCGACGGTAAAGTTCTTACCACATGTATAAATAAACAGCCTTCAAGGGCCTGTAAGGGCGCATTCATGAAATATTAATGAACAGGCAGACGTGGAAATTACGCGGGAACGGATCTTTGTAGCCTTCTTTTTACGGACACGACACGTCCTATGAAACCCGATAGCGCTGCTTGTTTGTATGTCCGATACGACACGTCCTATGAACCCCGATAGCGTTGCTTGTTTGTAACGGATACGACACGTCCTATGAACCCCGATAGCGCTGCTTGTTTGTAGCGGACACGACACGTCCTATGAACCCTGATAGCGCTGCTTGTATGTAACGGACACGACACGTCCTATGAACCCTGATAGCGCTGCTTGTATGTAACGGACACGACACGTCCTATGAACCCTGATAGCGCTGCTTGTATGTATGTCCGACACGACACGTCCTATGAACCCTGATAGCGCTGCTTGTATGTAACGGACACGACACGTCCTATGAACCCTGATAGCGCTGCTTGTATGTATGTCCGACGTGCTTATAACCTCGTGCAATATACTTTATTGGTTGATAAAGAAAAGAAGGTGTAGGTACTTCTTACCAAAATTATGTGAATATTGCAAAAAATATTTTAGCATTGTATGTTCGTGCATAAACTAGCTGCGGTCTGTGAAGGTTAATAACTCGCTTTAGAGTTTACATGAAAACATTTAATTCAATCATTAAAAAAATACAACTACCCAAAAAATAATAGTGAATGGTAAGGACGTAAAACCCACAAAACCTAATTCAATTAACCTTACAACTTCGTGTATCCCTCTTCATTACACGCACCTAACTAAACCTCAAATCGGAAGTATTCCGAAGCGGAAGTGGCCCGCGCTAATGGCGGCCATCATGGCGGCGCTTCCGGTGGGTCAACTCAGCAACTATTTGATAGATCGGGGCGATTTGTCTGAACGCTTGCGGGGACGTTTAATCGGTTTTTGTTTTAACTCGGGTCGGTAACCAGAAATTCCTTGGCTCATTGCATTAACGAGATGTGGTATAAAAACTATCCTGTATGCTGACCAATTTGCGCGGACTAATTAAAACTTTATTTACAAGCACTCTGGTTCAATATTTGTAGTTCACGTTATTAGAGTTCAAAGTTTTAGTCTCGGTGCATCTCGCTCGGTGGATCTCATAAGTAAATATGAATCTAATAACATCCGCAAAATTACCCCGAGTGCTAGGGCTTACGCACGGTAATAATAACTAAAACCTTAAATATAAATCATGAACTAAACACCGAACAGTATATTTCCGGTTACATTACAAGTTGTAACGGACGGTAATATAAACGGGCGCTCCGTCTCTGTCCGTTTGTCGTCGCGAGTGGCTGCTTCCCAACTAACACACAACTTAGCACTGAATTTATAGCTTTACAGTTACATACTACACCATCCACTGTCTGAATCATACTAGGTATATCTGATAAGCCCAGACCTTCCAATAATGTTTCATTTTATAACTTAAACAACCTTACTTTATGAAATAAAATATATAAACCGTTTAAGCAATATATACGATCAACAAATTGATGCCATTTTTCATAGATGTGAACAGGCCAATGAACGAACATTTACAAAAAGGCGAAATACCCTTTATTTATGAAAACTTGTTTATTCTTAAAGAAAATGTTTAACAAGCTTGTTACTGAATTAATCACAAACCGATGTTCAATCACTTACAACGACCGCTCCCAATTGAATGAAACATTTTAAAGTGAAGTAAAAGATCGAGTATTGTAGAGCTTAATATCATAAGCTCCGATAGTTGACCGTCTGATAGTGCACGGCATCAACAGATGTAGGAGCTCGAGGGTGAAGACATAGTAGGTAGAGTCTCGAGATGGAAACTTAATAGGATTCTTAAGAAAGTCTGAGGCATTGAAGATCTTTACAAAAACTATTGAAGCTGTACTTACAGTACTTTCAAGAGTTACGGATGACGAACCAATTATTGATTTATAATTGATTGATTGCACTGAAACGAGAATGAGTTAATTGTCTTGCTTAGTAGAAGCAATAAAAGAAGTAATTGCTTCAACTGTGAACAGTGCATAGGCTTGATTGTGATCAATAAATACAAAATCAACGAGCAATATGGAGTAACTGTAAATCACTCGCAAAGATAACTGAAAGGTATGGTGTACAAAAATATTAAAATAATTATATTGAAAATTAATCAAACGCTTCCATTGTCTGTATCGATTTAAAAGTCGATGTTCCCTGGAACACCTCAACCCTGGAGAATGCGAAGAGCCAGCAATATTTATCATTGTGGAATGTTGTTGTCAATAAAATGGCGTGTTTCATCCAATTTGCCAATATGTCGCTCATGTCCGTTGCAACACAAGCCCTTTTATCAAAGGAGGATCCATGGAGGACCTACTTCTGATGTTCTGTTTGACTGTTGGACTAAATAAAACTATGTATTTGCACTAGTATATATAAGTTTTGAGATATTATTGTTTTGATTCTCACAAGAATTATACTCACATGATATTGCTTATTCAAATACTACCACTAGAAAAGGAAAGGTTGGTTTAATACAACGTTCCATAATGTTTAATTGTGCCAGAGTACCAATAGAGATACCTCAATATACCTCCCGAGCGGGTTTAGTATTAGAGATATTAAGATGAAGGTACATGTTATTAAAATTCAAACAAGCTATAAATGGCTTACCTAGCCATATTGGCAGACCTAAAGGTCTGTAGAGCTCACTTTCGCTCGCAGCTCGCGACGAGATTACGCGATCACAAGGCGCGGCTCAATGAGCAGGAATTCTCCATTTTGGAGTTAATCGACCTTTTCAATCGGATATTGTTTTCGAGACATTCTGAGGGGACATTCTTTTGATCGCTGTTTCTGATTGGCGGATAATTTCACCGAGAGTTACTAAACTAAACACTTTGAAGGCTGAGGCAGACTTGTACTAAATGTTGGAGTTAAATAAAGGGAAATAACTCGAGGCTTACTAACTCAGTGTTTATGTTTTGAATTTTCAGCTCACAATGTATATTGCATCAGTAGAAATTAACCCAGAGTCAACTAACCCGAGTTAAATATCATGGTTATTCATTATTTTTACATCCGGCCAAATATAGTAGGACAAATGCTGAATGATTGAAGAGGGCACCATGTGTAGCATTTTGTGACAAGCATAGGCATAGGATTTCGCGTTCATAGGAGCGGAACAGAGCATACGTGTTTGGAACGGCGGCGTAAGCGCAAAATCAAGTTTTTGCTTATTTACAAGAAAACTACACAACATAATGAAGAATCTGGTTCAAGGAACCAAATAATGTGCGAAACAGTTCACTGTCGAGTTTTTTTATACATATTTTTTTCTTAATCGTGTTTTTACATTCAAGGAACCAAAGTATAAGTGTTGAATTTTATGTAATTCGAGTTTTTTTTACCACGGGGATCCCGTGAGTACTCAGATCTAGGCCTAGTTTGACAACCAAACCCGTTAGATTCGCCCCTCATGTGTACCTACTCCCTCTCGCTCCACAGTAGGTACCGGTACTTTGAACAAGTGTAATCCTTCACGTGAGATTGGTGATGACACGCGGTGCTTGGTCGCATTATATTGACTGTTGTTTATTTATTTACTTGTTTTTGTCCGCGGCTTCGCACGCGTTGTTTGGATGGAAACGTTCAAAGGGAATCTTTATCTCATGGGAACAGATTTATGGAATAAAAGCCTGTGTTTGATTACAGGCTCAGGGCTACATCTATGCAAAATTTCAGCCTGATCCGTTCAGAAGTTGTGACGTGAGGAGGTAACAAACATATGTACATACATACATCTAAACATCCAACCAAACTTTTGCATTTATTATATTAGTATGATTTAAGCGTATCTAGGTAGGTACCTACTTATTTTTTATTCGCATTTGTACCAATATCGCAATCTATTTTCAATGTTATCTAATAAAAAAGAAGTTTCTGTTCTACACGAATTGTTGTATGAAAATGTTTGTCTATTTGTGAGTAAAAATGTTCGGACCGTTCTGCAATTCTTATATTATAAAAGTCAGAACGAATGTATTAGATGATCTCTTCATCATCATCAGACAACAACCGTTCATTTATTGCTCAGGACAAAAAAAAACCCATATCACTGAATGCAGCAAACACAATTAACATTACCTAACCTATAATATCGCAATTTTGATATCTTTCATATATCAAAAATACGCCCAGAGTTAGTTAACTTAACCATAGAGGGATAAAAAAATTCAAAATTTTAATACACAAAATTACCCTTAACTCTTGATGGTAGAAGACATACCTAATTAGAATTTAACTCCAAAGTAGAAGCTACCTCTGAGTTAACCGTGTTAACCTAGCCTGGCGCAAATTAACCTAGCCTGGCGCAAGTTAACCTAGCCTGGCGCAAGTTGGCCTAAACAAACTCGTTGAAGTCGAATATAGACATTTATCGGTTATTGGTATTGTGTGATTTAAATGTTCCCATGCAGACGACAATAATGAATTTCTTCTGTTTTATTTGAAACTAGTCTTTGCCTGCGGCTCCGCACGCCTTGTTTCTACGGGAACGTTTAATTGTAATTTATATCCTGAACTGATATACCTGGCGTGTAAACGTTAAACCGACATCAAATTACGGTAGATAATATTCATCTATGTCTCGGACGAACGAAATCACGCCTCCCTTACTTTCCCTGACCGAAGGTCTATGTTCACGTGCAATAAATTGAGTTTACACTGGCGACATCTATAGTTATAATTCGAGTCTAATTTAGTTTGATGACACATGGATGAAACTGTTGACGCCCGTTGCTATAAAAAACCATTAGGTGATAGTTTAAAATGGTCGTGGAATTTTTACAAACTTACGTTTTATAGCGCACATAACAATTCCTTGAGAATAAAAAACAAAAATTTAACTTTAAAAAACATAAAGGAGACCATCTTAAAAATCAATTTTTATACAACAACTAAATAATCATCAAAATGTATTGACGTAATTAATGTATTGGCGCAGATATCACCAAAACTGTTGTAGCGAGTCGTGATTCTAAAATAAATGTTAAGTTGCTTTTAAGTTTAACGGGGTAAATACTAATCCCTCGGGAATAAAATTAGTATGGGACCACCTCGGGATCATTCTCTATACAACAGTGGAAGCATTAGTAAAATCGGTTACCCATAGGCGGAGATATCAAGTAACATACATACATTTAAAAAATAACATATAGACGAACTGAGAACCTCCTCCTTTTTGAAGATATAATAATAAATATAAATATAGAATAATAACAAGCCTATGTGTTATTCCAGGTTTCAATTACAACTCGATCCTCTCAGTAGTTTGGGCGTGAACAACAAAAACAACAAACGTCCATATATCCATCCAATCCTTCGCATTTGCAGTATTAATGTGACTTTAATTAAATAAACAAGTTCATGTTACTCACGTGGGCTAACTAAAAAGTGCGTGCAAAGCCGTGGGCAGCAGCTAGTTTGGAACAAAACAGCAAAGCAAAACTTACATCAAAACGCTGTAAAGTTTCCGGCTTATGAGATTATTGGCAAAGACATGTTGGATCCAGTTCCACGTGAACCAAACGACTGAACTAATCCATCCAAGTCCGTATGTCACAGCGTAAAGCTTGCTGTAACCGTTCGAATCCGAGCCTTATCCCCCGGTAATAGGGCGTGAGACCCGCAGTTAGCCGTGAGGGGGGTTAGTGTCAGTGTCGTCCACTCAAACCCCGGATTAGGCGAGTTTAGTCGACACGCGGAGAGCTGGAGTTACACGAGGAGTACCTACTGCTGGACCACAGAAGACCGATGATTTGATCTGTTCAAGCAGGCTCAGTAGATGCCCGCCTACAACAGAGCTGGTTGTTCATTTTAAACAAAGGTAATTGAACTCGAAACAAATGAAACTCCAAACCTTTTGTACCGCACTTTACCTCAAATCGGAAACACAATATCTTGGCTTATTGAAAGCGGATCGGAGTTTTTAACAGCATTTTATTAACCCTCTGAAAAAACTCAAGGTCCATTTTGTTTGAAACGGCCCCGTGTTGGGCGCCAGTGTAAATAAAGAATGTAAAACGTTTATTTACTTCGCATAGCCGATTGATTCTGCCTTAGAAAATAACTTTATACTATAAGCTAAGGTGCTTTTTAAAAAAATATTGTAAACACGTAAGGTGAATACGAACGTTTTCCAAATAAAATTTGCCTGGCAAATAACGGATCATATTATAGACTTTGTACTAGCGCAGAGCGGATAAACAAGCGCTCTTTTAGCGTAATACACTACTGAATATTATATTTGAGCGAACAGAACCGAGTCTGAACGCATCCCAAACCGCACCGCGTTGGGCGCCAACATAATATTCCTAATGTAAACCTCCTAACCCACTTCCAGACCTCTATCGGAGCTATTGCTCTGCTGCAAACCGACGTGTACAGTGATATACAGGTGTTTGCACTAGTATAGATATGTATACATAGCTTTACGACGTCATAACTCTGCGGTAACTTTATTCCGTATATTTCCTTTCGCACTTTGGGAATTATATTTCAGCAGTTGTTTTAGTTCTTGGAACAAAAAAAAAACAGATTATTTGTTGCAGGCATCAACAGATATTCTTCTTTGTCTTATTTCGTGTATGTATAATGGTTTTTTGTTTACAGTAGCCATCGATCAAGTATCTTCGATCAGGTATCAGCCGCCCAGCGCGGGGCCGGCGGATACCTGAATGAAGACAGTAGCTAATAGAAAAGCGAATTCATTCACTAAATATTCAGAAATTTCATGCAACTACTACTACTAACTACTAAGCAAATTTATGCATATCTACTATAATTTGGCATTACTGTAACTTTGCTACAAATAAAGATTTTCTTATTCATATTCATTATGTACAGTTGCTAGGTAGGTACATCGTAAAGCCGGTATTTTAGTAGATAATTTCCAAAGCTAAGCCCTCAATCTATTAGCAATCATATTTTTTTATACTGAATAAAATATTTACCTGAAACCAACGTCGAATAACTCTTGAGAGTCCGTGTGTGGAGGCGAGCGCAAACGGGGTGGGCACACCGGGGACGCGAGGCTTACGAAATACTTTGCGGTTTCATATTTGTAGATTCTGGAACAATGCTCAAGACGAATGCTATACCTAATAGTATGGTCTATCTGTCGTCATGTTTTAATGCCACGATAAAATCATGTGGGATAAAGAGCAAGAATTTGAGATGATATGTTTTCGAGATGTAAGTGTTTTCACTTTATTTAGAGCTTTTAAGTGTCATATGAAACATAAATCGCAAATCTCAGCTGAATTTGACGGCGCGAGACAAAATGTGTCTACCTGCATACCTAATCTTTGCTTAATAACATTTGGTTTTGAACTGTTAGAATAAACCAATGACCTAATATGTGCATGGCGTTGTGTTGTGTGTTGTGTTGTGTTGTATTGTGTTGTGTGCGGCATACAACTGAGCATGCAAACTGAGCTTATTCTGTATGTTAAACAAACAGAAGTGTTTCGTATCAAACACCAATTATTGGCTGTTCGATCAACCACTTCGCAGCTAGCCAAAGTGTGGCTCTCTAAGGGGTGTTCAATTCCTCCTACGGGCGTTTTGGCCCTGAAGTGCCACCGGCAATCTGTCTGATTCTGCCCTGAGAGAAGGTTCTGCTCCACTCCATCTTTACATAAGTTTCTGGGCCGCCCGACTAGACGACGGCAAAAGCCCAATTCTGCAGCACGATCCTTCGTCATTCTTAGTACATATCTACCTACGTGCTCGAGCCGGCGCAACCTAAGTGATTTGTTTCGCCAATTCCAATTGCTCGACGATAAAAAACAACAAATCGTACAAAAAGCCTCCGAATCACCGAAAAATACCAGCCTATCCCACAGTCTAAGTCCTTCTCCAAATGTTTGTTGAACCCTCCTTCGGCAGACTCGGCCGCCGTAATCTCCGAACAAATAGGGCGATCCAACAATTCATCGCATGACAGAGGTACGTATCGTAAATACCCGGTATCTTTACAACATGTTTATGTAACGCGTCGCCGAAACAAGTGCGTCTCGCACAACGAAAACGATCGCAGGTGCCCAATTTTCTTGGGGAATGGTTTTCGTTTCGATCACATAGCGTTCTTACTCCTATGGCTAATCGACCCGAAATATGACTGTGTCTTGGCCAATAAACGGAGTCGCCATTTTGTCTCTGTCTTGTGTAGTTTGTCGTCATTCTTCGATGGAAGTTCTTGGAGATTACACAGATAAAGAGATAAAAAATAAAGATAAAGATAGTTTATTTGCTTGAACACAATGTAGGTTACACACATATTAATAATATTTTAGTTTCAATTATGTTCTACTAAGATTAGCATGCAAATGTTACAGTAATTTCAAATTAATATTGTATTCTTATTATAACCTACATATGTATAAAATAATAATTGTCGACAATGTAAAAAAAAAAACAAAATTATCAATAGTAACAGGCGCAATAGTAAAATAAGGTGATGTCAAAATTTATGTGTCGTAAAATCGTTAATATTATAATAGCATTTTTTAATTAATAATTGTTTCAAAAAGTCTTAAATATATTGTCGTCTTGATCTTTTATTGATTTAGGTATTTTATTATAGATTGTACGTGACATGCCAGACTACACTTTTTTGTAGGAAAGCTGTTTTACTGTTAGGCATTTGGAGTTTACTGCCATCACGTCTATTTAGCACCATGAAATCAGACTTGTGTGTGTGGGAAAAGATGGGGATGTTTTCTAACAAATAGTGCCATTTCTAATATATATAGCGACGGAAGCGTTAGTATCTTGTGCTCAATGAACAAAGGTCTGCAACTGTCGTCGGTAACGTGCAGGTTAAACATTGATCTAATACATCTTTTTTGTCTTTTAAATATGAAGTCTTTATTGGTAGAGTTAGCCCAGAAAATTATACCACCCCTTGTGATAGACTCTACTGTTCCATGATAAGCTGTAAATAGTGTTTCTGTATTTACAATGGAGGATAATTTATAGAGTGCGTAGGTAGAGCTACTTACTCGCTTACGTAGAAGTTATATATGGGCTTTCCAATTTAATTTACAGACAATTTGAATACCTAGAAATCTTGTTGATTCTACCACGTCTACTTTACTACCATTAAACTAGGTCTATTTGAAGATAATTTTGAATTATTTGACTGAAATGCATTATGTTTGTTTTATTTATATTATTTTTCGATTATTATTGTCAGGCCAGTTAATTATTGAAATAATCTAATTATTAATGTCAGATTTGTAAGTATTTATGTCATCATATTTTATTGTTAGTGTACTATCGTCAGCAAATAAGGTCTTTGGTTGATTGACAGATCTAGGTAGGTTGTTTATTTAAATTAAATAATAAATAGCAAAGGTCCCAGGACACTCCCCGGTGGAACGCCAAACTGGATTACGCGCTCTAAAGAACTGAGATGAGGGCTTATTATTTCATTGACTGCTTTTATGATTCTCGTAGATATTAGGTCAAAACCAGTGCTGTTAGAATTGTCTAAATTTTTTATAATATTTTTTACGTGCTGTGAAACGGATAGTGCTAAGAACATTGATTTTGCATGATGACAATTTTTTTCTGTGACGTTTATTCCATGATCAGGAATGGTTTCTATTTTATTGATAAAATAATCATTGAAGTGATTGGCAATGTCAGTAGGATTCAATAAATATTTATTATTATAACATTTAATTTTAACTATAGATTCCTTAGGAGTACAAGTTCTAGTTTTATTTATTACATCCCAGGTTGCCTTAGATTTATTTTGAGATGTCATTATTTTCTACATGTATGTTTTGTGATCATTTTCTTTGTGTGATAACTATTTTAGTCTTCGAAAAACAATTGTTATTATTAGGTTTAGATAGGAATTTTCATTAAAAGTTACAAAAAAAGTTAAGTTAAGTTAGTTTTTCTTTGGCTACATAATTTTATCCCTCGAGAAATCCATTTTGGTTTACTAACGGTTCTAATAAAAATATTTTTCTTTGGGAAGCATAGATCGTAAAAAACTTAAAGTTTTCAATAAAATACTTTAAAGCTAAGTTAGAGTCTTGAGTACATGTCTGAGAAGGTTAAGCTTTTAATACACATTTTATATTTTTCATTATTTTCATTATAGAAGTCACGCACTTCTCTATGTCATGACTTAAGTTTAACAGTTACAGTTAAGCTGCCAGTACGTACTGTACGCACTGGCAGCTTTTATAATCTAAGCGGTATGGTCAGAGAGCGCAAATTCCAAGACAATTTTTTTTTTTATATTTATACTTATAGTTTTCGATAGTTATATATAACATATCAATATTGAAATCTCTTAATAAAATAGTATTCTTAAAAGTCAGCTTTCTAGTATAATATACTAGAAAACTGAAATGCCAAAATTTTATCTAATTTATTAAAGAAAATATTACAGTAATCATTTGTTAGTTTTGGTATTTTATATAAACAAATAACTATTATTTTATATATCACTAATTCAACAGCACAGCATTCAATTATTCCAGACAAAGATAATTCTTTAATTTCGGGTATTTCTTTCCATTCGTGGTTTTACATTACAAGGATGCATGTACCGCCTTTACTTCTATTGCTCCTGCTGAAACTTGACGCTGAAGTGTAGTTATCCAGGTTCAAGTTTTGTTCGTTTCCCATCATCATGTTGTGCTCTGTGATATATAGCACGTCAATATCTTTATTACTTTGGCTAAGTACATTTAGATTTACTAGAAGGGCATCTGCTTTATTTAATAGTCCGGCTATGTGCATGATATGTAAAAATTTAGTCTCGAAAAACATACTAAGTTCTTCATCCGATTTATCCGGGCTGTCCGCACTATGTTGGTCACTTATAAGTCTGTACCTAATAGTCTCTATGTACATTATAAGGTTAAAGAACACGTTGCGACAGCCATGATCTCTTATTTTGCCAGAGTAATTGCTGAACATGGAGAAATCATAATTAAGTTCCTTATTTGAGTCCAGAATATAGGCGTATTCATGTGTGGAAATATCTAGATAGAGAAGATTATTGAAATTTTCTACTCTCCAGTTATACATATCCATGTCTTGTTTATATATAAACGTTGGTAGGCTTACGATGGTGTTGGTATGTTTAATTAACTGAAGAATCTCACGAATGTACGAAATTAATTCAAAATAATTCTGAGTTCTAACGAAGTCTTCTTCTCCGATAAATATCACACAAAAATCGTCCCTTGTGTAGTTTACTAGTTTCGTGTCGATATCTTTTTTAGTTCACTCGTTTTGCTATGGTTTGAGATATTGACACAGATCAAATTCAGTAAGGCTTTTTCCAGCAATCGATAGCACTTTGTTTTTGTTATTGGTACTTAATAAACATATTTTGGAACGCTTTTTGATTACAGAATCTGTGTTGCTCGAAGCTTGATTTTGTAGTAGTTGTCATTTTTTTTTCTGAAGTTACGTTAGAAATTCTGTGAATAATTCGGTGTTGTTCTAATTCAGATAAAGTTAAGTTATTTGTCGATAGTGTTTCTTATGTCCATTTTGTCCACATGACAAATAATTAACGGAAAAGGTGGTCGATATAATAGAAGCTATGGCCACCTTGCCCAATTTGTTCCTAATTTACCATTATTTAGTTTTTGGTGAACTTTTGCCGAGGTCGCCTTGGACCCCAGCCCCACGTCAACAGGACCGTCTGCCCCGGCCTACACAAGGTAACCAATATCGATAGACAATGTTCCAACAATGTATGAATAAATGAAAAGTTTATAGTTTTCGTGAATTTGCGTGCGAAAATTGTATGTAAATATATGTACCTACTGCGACAGCGTGTGGTTCCATTCAATGCTTTACATTGTTGTACTGAAAAGCTTGAATTTGGAATTTAAAGCTTATCTAGGTACTTACGTACCCGGGTTGTCCTTAAAAGACTAGGTAAATTTTTTTTAGTAATTGAGATTAGGATTTTCTATTCTTATTCAAATTCGCTGCCTCAGAATAAGAGTTTTCTAAAATTAGTCAAAACACATTTAGAGTTTCCGACTGAACTAAAAGCCACCGAACATCCCGCTAACAAAGCTGCCTCTATTTCCTAACAAAAGCTACGGAACTTGTGCAAAGTTGTATAATTTTATCAAGGCTTTTGTTTAGAAGTGATTACTGAAAAGACGGTGTTCCAAAACTTTCTGAATCCTTTGACGGGTAACGCAATTACCTGAAGTCCCTCGGCCCAGGGGGGCCTGTGGGCCCCGGCGCTCGTGGGGCCGATTACGACCCGTATCCTCCAGTCATTAAACTAGGGAAAGTGAAACTGAATAGCCAGAAGCAGACGTACTAGTTAAGGTGTGTGCAGAGTGGCTAGTACGAGTTTGCATTGCACAATACCAAATCGGAAAAGTTTTTTCGTTATATCGTTTACTACCGCTTCTCTGTATAGCTATACTGCTGAAATGCAACAATCACTCAAAATCGTAAGAAAACTAAAATCGAGTTCGTATGAAACTATTAGATCGCTATCATACTATGACAAGTAGCTCCTGTCCCTCAGTATCCGGTAGAGGCGCTGCAAGGTGCTAAATGTAAGAAAGGAAACGACAACTGTTAGAGTTTTCGTAAACTATGCAATACTTATCATAACATAAGGCCTCTGATATTTCTGTACTTGTTTATTGATATTTGAATCCATATCTAATGAAAACCATTTGTTGTTTCAGGTAATACTTCTGCCCAGATTGTTTGGACATCGGTCACAAATAAATAACACATTGCTGGATATACTACTCACAAAATGTAGGTAAATTAGACAGCCTCAGTCAGTACCTACCTGCTACACCTATCATTGGTTTGACCCACAGCTAAATTAGCCCAGCATTTCAAATCAAAGGGAATCGTCAATGGCGCCTCGACACCAGCGGGACCGAATAAATAACTCAATATCAAACATCAAAATTATTCACAAATAAAACCTTTGATCGTTGTAACCTTTACAACTTGATCATTTCATCAGATGTTAAAATGTGTGGTGGGGAATTTACCCCATCAACTGTGTAGGTAGTAAGTAGGTATACGTAGACGAAACAAACAAAAGTAATTAGAGGTGGGAGGTTAACAAACAGACCTGCTGCTACTCGGCTATTGGCAGCCACAGTCTACCGCTAACTAACACAGTAGGTAGGAGAACTCTAGTCATTTGAGGTGTAGGAAACAAAATGACATTGCTTGTGTGCATCAGAAACTTCATAAATAGCTGGTGGTATAAGCATGAAGCGGAGCAGTATATTCACCTACATACATAATATAAGTAAATTTCTGTGCTATGGTAGCTGTACTAAAGTTAGAGAATCTCAGCAAGTAAATCAACACAAACGTTAAGCACAATCAAAGTTTATGTTTGCAAATCGTGTTCCAGCAAGATTTGCATCGAATGCTGCGGGTGCGACAGCTTCAAGTTCGAGCTAATGTCCCGTTTGAAACTGTAAATAGAACGTGGAGTTTTCTAATTGTTCCTCCGCACCGCTACGGCTTCATTTAAAGTTTGCACTTTCGTTGCTGCCGTGTTCTGCACTGTTGTACTGTTGTGCGGTTGGTTCAATCTCGGACGAAGCTTTTACTTGGAGGTGCGGGAAACAGAATATAATACTGCTTGAGAAGGTTTTGGTGCTCTCTCGGTGGCGTTTGAGAGCGTAATCCTCACTATCCTGTACCTCGATGCCACTGGTTCATTCGTTATTTATTAGGCTTTATTGCTTCCCTGTGTGGCGGTCTTGGCGTTACGACATGCACTTGAAAGGATTTAAATACATTGGAAAAAAGAAATGATCGCCACAATGCTTAGAGTTTTTTCTTTCATAACCTAATAATTTAAAATCTGATCATATTTTTTGCGCTTTAAAAACGTAATAAGAGAACGTTTCGTCCCGCCCCAGAGCCACAGGGCTGCGCCCCTTTCAACAATGCCCTGAATAGCTGACACCGGGTTACGAACGAGCGTCCTTGCTCCTCATATTCAGCAAGATATGGAGTGTTATACCCAAAGTTGTCGGCGGCCATAACCGGCACAATGGCCCATTGTCACACCACAATACTCCAGTTAGGGCACAGTTCCACATCGGCAACATTTAATTACGCGTGCTCCAACTTACAGGCGATATTCTGTATTAATTACGCACAGCTCATATGGTGGAGCAGTACTCCACCTTGCTTTTGAATTTCTTAAATAAAATGAGTGATTCTTGCGACTTAGTTTAGTTTTGTAATTATAACTTTGCTTGTGGTTAATGTAGCTAAATTATAGCTTTTATTATGCCTTCGTAGAACTTTAACAACAAAAAACTACTTCAGACACCATGTAATTTGAGTTAGTTAGTTTAGAATGTACTATTTATAGTAGCTCCTATTCTAGACGGTCTTGTTAAAATATGAAGATTGCTGGCTCAACTCGAGGGTTTCTAAGAAATTGAAGCACTCTACCACAGGCTAGGAAATTTTAAAAGTAGCAACCATAAGTATTAAACTAAAATATGGAGTCCAAAATTACTTTACCCCGCAATATCCAACAATAGTTTGCATCCAGTAGAGTCCCTGTGCAACTAACTTCGTTTCTCGTCGAAAGCTTCGCAAAAAGTACTCTGTAATCAATTGTTTCCGAAGACGTGTTCCAATCTTAGGCAATCTCCTCACGGCTTCTTACGAGGGGTTTAGCAAAAACTTACATCGGTGCCTTGGAAATCGACCGTAACTAGGTCCTATTCACACGTACGCTGCCTACGAGTCATCTGTCGATAATTCGAGCAATCGAATTTGTCAAAACTTGAACGTATAACATGTGTAAGATGTTTTGGGCCGGTTATTTGTGTCGTGAAGTTCTAGTTACACCAACATGTATATGTGAGTGAGTCCAAACGTCGGGGTGGAAAATGACGTAGGTGTGAACATTCCCCACTTCATTATAATCCACCCTATTATAGTGACAAATATCGCCACAAGTCCCCTGCCGATCCTGCTGGTTAACCCATCTCGCGAGTTTTTATGAGAAAGAGCGTAGTTCGAGAGGGCGTGTATAGGATTTGTGCCCCTGTCTCGCCTAGACGCTTACTTATGCTTTTAAAGGACGTTTGCAAGTTTATTATCAGTCGTTTTTATTTACCCTTAAAGCTAAAAGAACTGGGCCATATAAAGAACCATGATTCGAGTTTTTTACCGCACCGAGTGCTTTCAGTGTGGGCATCATCTGACCAAAAACTCACTCACACATAAGTGACCTTTTGATTCCACAAATTGAGCTTTTTAAAATCCCACTCTGGATCATCTCCTATAAGAAATACATAAAAAATTAACTAAAATAAAAAAAAAGTTTGTTTATTCAGACGTTATCAAATGTCCATAAATCACACTGGCTTAATATACCAAAAGTCATTTTTAATGGGGTTGCGATAGAAATCAGCGATACAGTAAAAAATCTGGGGTTACTTGTGGACAGGCAGTTGTCGTGGAGTCCTCAACTGGCAGCTGTATCCAGAAAGACCTTTGGTACAGGTGCTTCTTTAAAGCGATTGCGTAACTTCCTTCCCACTTGTACCAAAATTGCGCTTGCCCAATCCTTATTGCTCCCAGTTATCCCGATCTGACTGAAGACCAACTCAATAAGCTTGAAGCGTCTTCAGAACTACTCCTTTAGATTTATATTTGACCTGCGTAAATTTGACCATATCTCTGAGTACCGTAACAGGCTCAAGTGGCTACCCATACGTCTTCGCCGGAATGCTCATATTCTTAATCTCCTTTACTCTGTTCTTTTCCTTTCATCAACACCATCTTATCTTAAAGATCGTATTGAGTTTCTCCATCTGTCCCATTCACGATCACTTCGCTCCTCTGATACTCTTCTTTTAAAAATTCCATCGCACACTTCCCAGTTCTATGGTGATTCTTCACTTTGCAGGCCGCCAGACTCTGGAAAGCCCTTCCTGTTTCAATCCGACAAGCTAAATCCCTTCCCATCTTCAAAAGTATGGTTCATCAACACTATCTGTCCACTCTTGATGAGTTTACCTGATATAATTATTTTTATTTTATTTTTAATTATTGTAGTTTCTGTTTTTAAAGTATTTCTATTATTTTTGATACTTCATCAATTACGCCACCGTCAGCTTCAATACGTACTGATCTTATCCATCCAAAGGTTGCCTGGCAGAGATTGCTGTTAGCGATAAGGCCGCCGATTGTGCCACATTAGATATAATTAGTATTAAGTTCTTGTTTTATAAATGTATTCATGGTGCAATAAAGTTATATACTATTCTATTCTACACATTACAAAAAATAAAAATCAATGACACAATAAAAATAGTTTCAATTGTTTTAGTTAATAAAGCTCATGGAGTTTTTACTGTAGGTAGAACAGGACGCCCACTTCCAATTATTTCTAGCAAATAAAAAAAAACTTAAATGTCAAACCTATATGTTACTCCTGACCTTTACTTATGTAGGTTGACATTACCGGTAGCCAGGTACAGGTACACACATTATGTTGTGAATGAAAGTAACTTGACACATGTCGGCACTTAGCACATAAAGGGATCCTAGGTACCTTAAATGAGATCGTAAATCTACGTCGTTAGGATTTGGTTACGGTCAAAATTAATTTAATGTAGGCTTAATGTTTGTTTTAAATTAGGAATTTTATATCGGTACTTAAGTCTAAACCTTGTTCTTAGCAAACTAAAATTAAAAATAATAGAAAGACTTTATAGGTTTTTGTTCTACAAGATTAAATGAAATAATGGTAGGCATATAATGAGAAATTTTCAAGAACAAAATGCCCTTATCAGTAATGTCTATAAACAACCCTCAAATAAATTGATTGACACTTCATTTGAATGTAAATTACTATGAAAATCCGGCTAAGTTATATTGTTATCGAGTCCTTTGAAGATTATTGACGCCCAACGAAGTATGCTTGGCGCCCAGCGCGAGCCAAGTACTCGATCTTAATCGCGCTTTAGAATATATGTACCGTCTTAATCGCCCATTAAGAGTCAAAGCACTAAGCAACAACCCGTGATATTAGACTTACTCGAGTAAAATGTAATTCCACAACAAAATGGCGTCTGGGCTCGCGTAATGGCCGCCTAATGGGACATGTAATAGTGTAGTAAATAATTTCTGTTGAGACCCTGCGTGAGCTTTGAACTGTCCGCGATCGTCGTCGACGGTTATAAGTGAAGAGAGTTAATTTGTTTAATTACAACTCGCCGGCTGTAACCCTGTAACTCTGCAAGGGACACTGAAACAATACCCGCGTAACTGCAGTTCGCAGACATTGTTTTTTCTACGGAGTATTTAATTATACAAGTGTAACAAGAGTAAGCTGATTTAAAGCCGTTCCGTTAGGCTCTTTGACTGTGAATTGCTAATTTCCACCAACAAAATTGCAGCAAGAACTGCGTGCTTATGTTGGTTTTAATTTGCAGCAGACAAAGCGTCCTTTTGCTACGAAGCGCCATTTTCTGCAAACACCTTCTCATTTAATATAATTTGGAGTGTTTTAGCGTGGGTTCGGCGGGTTATAAACCGAATTCAAATTCCGGTAGATAGTATTCATCTACATATGTCTCGGACAGGTGCCCCCGAACAAGTTACAAACTACAGACCAGTACCAGCTCCTCACACACTGACGTAGATCATCGAGAAATACTTAGAATTTGGCAAGCCCCTATACTTCTGTTTCATCGACTACACAAAAACATTTGACTCTACATCACGAGGCAATCTGGAAATCATTAACTGGGCAAGGTATTAACCAATGTACATTGACATCATCAAAGAAATCTACAAGAACAACAGCACATGTGAAACTAGAGTCTGCAGGAACACCATTTCCGATCAGAAGAGGGGTGAAACAGGGAGACCCCTTCTCTCCGAATCTTTTCACAGCAGTGCTGGAAAGCATATTCAGGGATCTAAACTGGGACAACATAGGTATCAAAATCGCGGGCAGGTATCTAACGCATCTCAGATTCGCAGACGATCTGATTCTGCTAGCCGAAGAACCCAGTAGCCAGAGTTGCAGGAAATGGTAGAGCCATTGTGTCAACATAGTCGTGCTGTAGGACTTGTCAAAAACCAAGATAAAACAATGGTCATGACCAATCGAGAAATGGTTCCTATCTCAACCGCAGCCTGGAATACGTCGAAGACTACAAATATCTCGGACATTTATTCTCTTTCAAACTCTGTACAGAGAATGAAATTAACAGAAGAATAAAGAATACATGGAGCAAATACTGGAGCATGAAAGAGGTATTCAAAGGAAACCTACCAATATCTTTAAAAACAAAAGCTATGGATGGCCATAGCTTTTGTTTCCATAGCGTAAGTTAAGCAAGGAGTCAAGCACATGTGTGCTTGACGCCTTGCTTAACTTAAGCTTGCCAGACATGGCCCTTAACCAACAAAATGCTGGACAAGCTCAGAATCTGCCAAGAGGAATGGAACGAAGCTACGTCGGTGTGAAGCTAAAAGACCGTTTAAGAAACAGTATGATCAGAGCAAAAACAAAGGCACTATATGTGGTATACCGAACCATGAGTCTAAAATGGAAATAGGCAGGACACCTGCAGAGAATTAAAGCGGCCAAGCGGCCAAGCGGCGGCGGCGGGGTGTCAAGTTGTGACTAACGATGGTGCGACGGTATCAAAAGGTAGCCGGCCAAGCCAAGCTCTGGCCAAGAACTGCACGAGACGTGCATGGGATCGTTTGGAGGAGGGTTTCACCGCCCTGGGCGGTCCTTATACTTAGATTTTAACTACTATATAAAAATGTAAAACACTACCTACACCAAAATGTAATAAGGAAATAAAGCTTTTTTATTTTAATTATTTATTTTATGTCTCGGACGAACGAAATCACCCCTCCCTTACTTTCCCTGACCGAAGGTCACGAGCAAAAAATTGAGTTTACACTGGCGACATCTTGTTATAATTCAAGTCTAAAAACTAGCAAGTCCAAAAAAAAAGAAATTCAAGTCTAATTTGGTTTGATGACATATGGATGAAACTGTTACCGCCCGTTGCTGGAAACCATTAGGTGATAGTAAATCATATTGTGATGAATTTTTACAAACCTACGTTTTATAGCGCACATAGCAATTAAAAAAAAAACAATTAATTTTTACATTTTCAGTACAAATTGTGATGTCATGTACATTTCATACAGGAAAAATATAAAGAAGTCTGTAAGTAGATCACTTCGAAAAATGGTCAGACAATGGGGGAATAAATTTTTAAAAGGTCCACCTCACCGAGGGGGATATCAAATTAAAGGTATCGGTTTGTTCATATCAAAATATTTTTTGAAATTTCTGTAGGTTTCATACAATTTTGAAATATTTTGAAAAAACTGAAAATTTTACTATTAGGTACCCTCTATACTCCGAAGTTTGCAAACCGATACATCTGAAATGTACGAGTTACCTACTCGTACATTTCAGATGTAATTTTTAGGTATTCATTAAATAGCAAAGTCTCTAACCGGTACCTATAGTACATATTGGTATACTTGACAAACCTTCGAAACCCTCGACGCGCGAGTCACACTCGCACTTGACGGATCTTGTTTTTACACTATTGAGGACAAAGTCGATGTGATTACTCTCGAATTCGCAAATAAATGTCGTACTCCATCTTAGTGTATAACCAACAGATAAATCAAACGAAGATTCCGCAATATTTCATTTCAATCCGGAACTGGATGCAGCTATCATAAAGTTGAAACGTCGCGTCGCTTGCAGGAAAAAGTTATGGCGCTAGTTGTTCGCTCCAGTTACTGGCTCGCCGAGTTGCTCCAGTTACTGGCTTTCCTACCTTTACGTATGGGTTTGCAAAATACGAAAACGGAAAAGTTTTCGAGAACGTGACAGTTCCCTGCCGCTTTAACTTGTCTAAGTTGGCACTCGTAAACTGCCAGAATTAAACAAATCACTCAAAATCATTCGAAAACTATACTAATTGAGTTCGTATGAAACTATTAAATTGCCGTCATACTAAAAAAAAGTAGTTCTTCTCTGTATTCGGTAGGGGCGCTGCAAGGAACGTAAACTATAGGTAGTTTTCGTCATCCTTGCAAAGCTCACATTAAGGCATCTGGTTTAACTAAGTTTTACTCATCTGAGTTATTCAGTAGCAAGTCCAATCGAACGACGGCGTTGATGTCAACCGTTGGTTTCCGAACCCTTTTCCCTCAAAGTTTAGAGAAGATCTGTTAAAGGTAAAAATAACTGCGCAAATCTCTGAGATCCAGGATTGTGGCTGTGAGCTCACTCGCAGCGAACCGCGTGTGTTTTAGGCACGCAAGTAGAGATTTAAATTATGTTCTCAATAATCCGCGGTAAGCTAGGAGGTGAGATTATATTACGGTAACTTTCATGTTATGTTCAAGCTGAAATCATTCTTGTCTCATCTTATTCAAGTAGCTACTCTATCAACTAATTGTTTTGTTAGTAGATATGTGAGTAAGTATAGGAACACTAAGGTGTCACGCAGGTACGCATTAAATACCTTAAGCGTAAGATGCTTGGAAACAGCACTTAATCGGCATTTCGTATTAACAGTTAACGTGCTTTGCTAATTTCGATTAAACACCAAATTATTAGCTTATCTGAACGCCTGCGACAGCTGGGATTTATTCAGGTTATAGATTTGATTGGAACATTAATTAATCGCTTAGTTAGATATTCTGGTGATGTCAAATTAACAATCTAACCAATCTAATGAATTGTATAACTATTTGACACGATTTAAAATTATAATTCCGTAGATTCTTAGTTAATAATTGAGAAAGAGATTTTCTCAAATCTTAGGGTTTACCTAAGCAATAACTTTACCCCCCGACAAAAAGTTAAACTTTAGGTACCTAGGTAAATTAAAATAAAAAATCGCGATTTAAATTTTCTTGAATAGGGACTCGAAACACTCGAGCAACACAAATTAGCTGCAAGCTGCTTCAGCGGAACTTGGGAACTTGCAGCTAAACTCACCCAGTTAATGTTGAAGACGTGTCGAGATTTGAGGCTCGTTCCTCGCCTCGCCTGGCCTCGCCTCGGAGAGAAACACTTCAAGAATATATGTACGAGTTTACCCGACAATCGTTAAAAAACGTCGCGAAACTTGGAGATAAAATTAAGTGACAAAATATAAGAATCTCCTCAATGCAAGAGAATTGAATTAGTGCGAAGAAGTCATTTCCTAAACAACAAAAGGCATTACAAAGAGACCATCATTAATCAGAGAGTTCACAATAAACTTCAAAAACTCGCGAAATAAGAAAAGTTGAGGAAAACGTATGAAGCTACCCTCCCTTCTCCGGGGCTGGCTCCGGAAGGTTATGACAGTTTTCATCTCGCAAATAGCTTTACACTATTTTGTGGCTCTCGACCTTGCTGACACGACGGCGCGGCGGCGGCGGGGCGATTCAAACTCATCGTCACAACCGGAACTGTCCTGATGTGTATTTATTGTATTCACCTATCTTCCTACCATTTCTACATTTTTACAAACTATGGTGTTTCAGCAAAAAACAATCGAACAGAACTTTGAGTCTCGACTGAAAGCTTTCTATAATATTAGTTAATTATTTAGTACATGTCAGTCAGTCCCCAAACGGTGACGTCGTCGTCGTCGTGTCGAATAAATAAAACGCACGCAGTTTCTGCTTTTAGCAAAGTGCCTTAATATTTGAACTCGCCCGCGACAAAGTTATGAATTTAAAATATCTTCTGAATATTGGTCGCGTGCGCGACCGATGAAGTTTCAATGTAATTTCCGTAAGAACGTGGTGGAACGACATTGACATGTGACACTTAGTGTAGCAATTATCTGACAAGCGGTCTACTTACTGCTGGCAGAAACGGACGTATGGCGTTGATTCGATCCGCTATTAGTCTTCCGAAAATTAAAAATGGCCGCAAAACACACTCGTATGTATTAGGTACCTACTTATACAATGCCTAGGTACCTACTCGGACATCGTTAGAGGGCAATACATTTAATTTACTTTTGCTTAGTAGTCGCATCACTCACGTCATCTGTAATGTAGGCGATATATTATATTTTATATCTCTCGTGTCATTATTTAAACGGTCGCAAGAATTACAAAATTCAAATATTTTGTTTTGTTCTTTTGTATTTTTTGTAATCTATTAACCTAGTAGGTAGTTTTGCGACAATTCTAAGCTATTTGCTATGAACCCGCTAAATAAATTCTGTATCAATCGTCGTTTTGGAGTCTATTAACATGTATTAAAAGATTTGTTACTAACATCAACATACTGTCAATACACACCAAGACGGTGATTGAATAGAAGTTACTTGAAGCATCGGTTCCTAGCACATTGTTCACAAGGCAATGGTCGCATACCTACCTACTAGCTGACCGACGTGCTGCAGTGGCGAGTAATTACCCTATCGAGTTAACCTGGATCTAGCTAGTCATGCAAACTGATTAAAATGAGAATACTAGATCGAGCTGCCGATACTGCCTAATTAGCGCAATATAGCCAATTTACTAACTAATTAACTTGTTGAACTGTTCGTTTATTCAGGCGCATTGTTCTATTAATATAACATGAATGATCGGCCATAGAGTAAACTAAATTACTGCTACGATACACAGGGTCGCGGTCAGCCCGGAGAACATAAACATATGTATGTTGCCAAATCTATACAAATTAATAAAATTGAAGAGTTATATTAAATGCGTATCAAAGTACACGGTTCTTACAACAAAAACAAAAATAATTAGGGTCCCGCGCATAAAAATTCAAACCCAAGAAGTTATGAATTCTACGCAGGCAAAGCTGCAGGCATAGCTAGTGTCATATAATAAACATTTATCGAATCATCTAATTTTATCTACGCTTCTTATAATTCCCTGTCCCTAATGAATCACCAAGTCAGAAATTACTTCTGGGTTTTCCGAGCTCGAAAGATTACCAAATTCTGTGAAAAAGGTATTAAACACACATACACACATACAATACATTACGTACATTAAATTATTAAACCTATCAACTGGGCTTGGTAATAACCCTGAACAAATTTTGTTTCCATGACGAATAAACCAGAAACTGCAAACGCAAAGCTATCGGAACACTTTTCCGTGTAAATATTCATTTCACTTTGATCGCAACTTCTCAAAGTTTCAGTTTAGCAAAAAGTTCCGCCCCAATAAAAGCAAAGAGTAAAGTTGGCACTAAAGTTGAGCTTCGATTCGGTACGAGCTCCAGGGTAGAGAGTGTGCCATCGGAACACATGTACAGAGCCTGTGACGTCATGAATAATGCATCCCCTAAGACCGGATGGCTGTCAGATAGATGTGGGAGCGATCAGCCAGGCGACGCTGATTTTACTGAAATAGCTTAAATGTTAGAAGCCATTTTGATATATTGGCTGAAATGTGTTTTTAATCTTGATTTACAGATTTTTATTTGGAATGTAAGAAGTTATCGTTGCAGTGTTTGCCAAATCTAAGTATTCAACAAATCCAATGAAGGTACATATTTTTTAAATTTCCTATCTGAATTCTTTTTAAATTGGCGTACGTATTTTGAGGCCCTATTTCTTGTTATTGACAACAAACGGTATATTTCTGTTAGAAAATATAGTTTCCATTTCCAAATGGCCATCGACGTGAGGTCCCTCGACAATGGACCTGAACACATCAGACGGCACGAGAGAGCATCGGAGACTTCGGACCTTTTCAATAATTTATTGAATTCCATCGCCCGTCGAGTCATCTGCATTTATTGCTCTTGAGAACTCCAAATGGACTGCCTTCACACCTCACAGATAAATCTTTTGATGTTTGCCTTCAAAGGGATTTGTTATTCATGATGTGTTTATAAACACATCTCATGAATAACACAACTTCAACAAAATTTTATTTTGTAAGGGTCAAAATTGAGAGACACTTTTAATAGAGTGGCAAATATGTGAGCGTACCTAGATACATTATGTCAGATTACTTCCCAATAATGCAACTTGTCATCCAATCCGGCTGTTTACGCCAAAGATTAATGACTTACCATTTGCTTACAATCCATGGCGAACCCCAAAAGGTTTTAGAATCTGAGTGAGTAACAAAACAAATTACCTCATGAGTCGACAGGTGAATTGATTCATAGATTATTTTGTTGCAGGTAAGCTATTAATTTAAATTCTCTTGATTTATGTTTTCTTCATAGCTTGTTGTTGTGTAGCGCTCAAGATTTTCACGGAATGAAATTATCTGTAAAAGTTTCCAACTCATACATATATCCGTCACAAAAAGTGGCGCCCAACGTGGTACCTTTGAAATTATTTTTAGCCGAAGAATGGCATATTTTACGATGTCAGTTACAAAGAAAAGCCCTAGGGCTGTTTACGCCCTTGTGAGCACTTTGTGTTTCTGGAAGGATCGCGCCTCTAAAAATAACATTTTTATGCCCACGACTGCTATCTATCTTTTTTCTGTCATTTACAATTCTCTGTAAGCAGTATATTAGTAGAGCAAACAAGTTTCATTTATTTCATCTTTATTGTGGTCTATCTATGTACCTCTATACATACGAGTAGCTCTAAATTCCTTAGTAAGTTTATTTATTTATAAAATAGGACTCCCAGAGAAAGGATCACAAAACATTATTAAATACGCCGAGTAACTCGGTACTTACCTAGATGAGGTACAGTGCAGATTTAGACACTCATATGCATGGTTATGAACTGTGACGCATTCGGTACCTACCTACATATGTATAGAAGAAACTAAAACCCCACAAATCATGGTAAACATACGTTACAAGTGTATAGCGTACATAAATACATTTCCTCAAAACACGACGGCGGCGCAAAGAACAGAAATAAAAATCACGAGCCCTTCGTCGGGTGAAAAACAAACATATAAGGAAGTGTACAATCAGGGAATCCCCAATCCCCACATTTGCACCCGGTAACCGTCGCGATCAAACAGACTGACTTCTGTTATTATGTTTGCTAACGGTTTTGAATAGTTGCCGCTGGATAAACTAACCTTTCGAGGGTGTTAGCTCGGTGGATTTTGAAAATAAATTTTGTTTTGAGACAAACTTGGAATTAATTAACACTTTATTTATTGTACAAATACTAACACATAAAAAACCTTATAACTAATTAGGTGCTACCCCGACCCAAAACAGTCTAGTTTATCTTATTATTACGTTAAACAAAGGAATTTTCTAATATCCATTGGGCAGTTTGTGATATCTATTATAAGCTTTTTTTTAATGCCTCTGTAATAGTTTTATTTTGTATAGTTTATGCAAAGATGCGAAATTGCTCTTGGTGGCCACCAAACTCTGTTTTCGAATCTCTGTATAAACTATACAAAATAAAACTATCACAAACTGCTTAATGAATTTTAAAATTTTCTTTTGTTTAACGTAATAATAAGATAACATACATAGGTGGCGGCCTTATTGTGGGTCGGGGTAGCGCCTTAAGAATAGCAAGCACAATAGGTGGTCTTATCGCTAAGAACTACATGGCAAATTAAAATTTTAGAGTCACGTTGGGTTCCCCGAAAGTTCGGCAAAGAATATATATCCATTTGCTTCGATTATAGCACGCACATTATTTGTCTGGCTTTTTACTTTATTAATTTAACTCTTTGTTAATTTAAGTATACTAAAGACGTCAAGTGCGAGTCTATACTCTCGATTATCTAATATTGTCGTGGCTTAGAGTTTAAACAAATCCGATAGGTAGTTCAATCGAAGTCTTCATAGTATCTTTGCTCGGCTGATTTTGGTTTTTAGATTTCGATATGATCTTACTTATTTACTAACGTGGCGCAGTGACCCGAAGTGGATCTTGGCCTCCGACACCAGAGATCGCCAGTTGTCCTGGTCCCTTGCCGTTTCAGTCCAGTCGACGGCACGAAGTTCATGCAGGTCTTTCTGAACTTCGTCGCTCCAGCGGTACCTGAGACGACCAATAGGCCTTCGGTCTCTTGGACGACCCATGTACGTTCTGCTGGCTGCCCGATCCCCCCATTCGGACTACATGCCCGAGCCATCGGAGTCTCGAGAATTTGGTTTCGCTATGATCTACGAGTATATAATTAATTTTGTAAAACCATACTCTATTCAGCTTCCGTCGAAGCTGATATTCAACATTACATTGACGAATTAAAATGGCTTTAAATCTATTTCTGGTCTGACCATCATCATCATTATATAACCCTGTGAAATTCTTCCGAACAATATAAATATTTAAGAGTAAATAATGCTGGACAATTCTCACAGCATCATCTAGCCCCAAGCGAAGCAGAACTTGTGTCATGGGTACCTAGTAGATAACTGATATACTTACTTAAATAATACATTACATTATAAATAGATTGATATTAAAATAATAAAAGGTGCTGATGTTATTCATCCAGCATCAACCAAACGCTATAAATCCGTCAGGGATCCGGTGGGAACCCGTCGGAGCCGCTGGTAGTACCTAATCCGCAGTTTGAGATGTGGATAGAAGCTGATTGAAGGGTGTTTTGGGCGAACGGCACGTGAGAATATTTGCTTTTAGGTCTGATGAAAACATTACTTACTTTGTATGTATCTAGAGGTAAAAGCAAATCAATTCATCAATCATCCAGCCATACTAATATTGTAGGTAAATGCGAAATTCTCTGTCTGGATGTCTGTTACCTTAACAGATCTTTAGCAGGAGTGTTATCGGATCGGGCTGAAATATTGCATACATGTAGTTCTATAACTGGAATATAATTTTTTAGTTTTTCTTACATTCTCCCGAAATCCGCGTAGGAAACCGCAGTCAGAAGCTAGTCATGAATAAACGTGGACGTAACCCTCATCCCACATCCTACACCCTACAGCTCCTCACATGCCGCCTCCTACAGGTGACCAGTCGGTACCTCATGAGGAGTCGGAGGCCCAGTTTGACCGTCCATTAGCTGACCTAAGCACCACTCGCTGTTAATCCAAGCTTAAACAGAACTTCCAGATTTTAATGAAATGGGCTGTTAAGGGAACTACATATGTTAGGCGGTCTTATGATCGTGTTAGATTAACTAGACTTCGATGACACAAATCATCTAGCCTTAAGCTAAAGAGTGAGCGTTAGAATTTAGATGAAGAGAACTTTCACAAAGATAGCCTTATTTAGTTTTTATTTATTTATCTTTAGTTTGGGGCTAGATGATGTTTTGTGAATTTTCCAGCATTATTATTATTTATTTGTTTGTCGCTGAATACTCGAAAATAAACAATTAACAAGCTGTGCTAAGTCTTTTCCTAAAAATATTAAAGAAAACGAAATAACGAATAAGCTCTGATTTTCTATTATTACGTTCTAAAATATTAGTTTTTTTTTATTTTATTTATTTATTTATTTAATTAGAACGGTCATACCACTTACACTAACTAATTAAAAATCAAACAATACAATAAAAATACAAATTACAAATTTAACATAAGAAGCAGTAATAAAATCTGGGTTAAATAAATCAATATCAACAACAAATTTCAATTAAAAATCAATAGAACTCAACAACAAAATTTCTAAATTCTAAAAGTAATATGCACAATAAATAACGTCAAATTTTAAAACTATAAATTATTTATAACTAGCTTAAATTTACCAAGTTATTGTCATAACACAAATATCATCCGTCAATCTCACAAAATCTCATGCATTCACTAATAAAGTCTTTCCATTCATCATCAAATATGTCAACATGTGGATATGTAGCTACTAGCTTGTTGAGAGAGTTCAGAGTGCGAGGCAGCGGGGAGCCGGCACGCGCGACTGTTTGGCACGAGGGTGTGGCTAAAAGTCGGTTTAAAGTGAAAGTTTATGTAGGGCTTGAGTTGCTTTGTGACATTGCGTGGGTCTCATGCTCAACTCAGTAGGTTAATTATTGTAATAGATTTAGATTACCCCTACCTAAGCACTAATTAAACTTTAAACCCCCATAAAAACCGCAACCCCTGATAATTCAACAGCCCTTATCCTAATGACGCCCTGCATTCATGGCCCGGCCAGCCTGGGTAATGTAATGACTGAACCATGTCCTCAGCATACATTAACTACACTATTATACTACCCACGTATGTTGCGAACGAGGTACGCTCGTGTCTAATGAGGAGCCTGCACAAGAACTTAAATGATAAAGGGTTTCATTCGAGTCAAAACCAAAACTGTACCGTGTATTTTTCGTTAGCAAGCCCTACAGAAGTAAGTTAATTTTGTTAAAATTCGAGAACGTAGGAAGGTATCTCTGTACCCGATTTACAAAGTAAAATCTATGTGGCCGTCTAAGTATCATCGATTTTCATCAAAAATAATATCTCCAAGTAGTCACCGTTTGAAATAAAACAACTAACTAGAATCGGCTAATAAGCGTGTAGGGCTACGTTCCCACATCTGATACACGTCTGGGACTAAAATGTATTATTACATCCCGCTTCTTTCCTTCCAGACGTACCATACCTGGAGCTGACGGAACCCGAGGAGGGCTACCACGGGCTGATCCGAGAGAACGAAACGCTGGTGGAGGTGACCCCGGCCATCAGGGCGCGCGGGCCGCTCTGCTCCTTCCTCATCCTGAACAACAAGCACCATGGAGAGGCACCCTTCGAGGTAAGAACCACTAGCACCATAGAGCTCTATGACTAGCACCATTCGGGTCCCTGGCAAGGCAGGGTAGCTTCTTATCAGGCCATCCCACAGTTTGTAGCGACCGACATCCACAGCAACTGGAAGAAACTTAAGAAGTCCAAGTCCCTAGATCGTGCGTGCGAAATATTTGTACTACAACTCACTAATAAACAACATCTCTACAATAATTGTCCCCCGGTAAAGACCCCGGGACCATGTGACCTCTATGTGGACCAGCAGGGCTGTTCAGACTCTCTGAGCATGAGAGACTTGATGGAACCGCCCCATG
Organism: Eupithecia inturbata; assembly: GCA_963662085.1. Taxonomy (NCBI): domain Eukaryota; kingdom Metazoa; phylum Arthropoda; class Insecta; order Lepidoptera; family Geometridae; genus Eupithecia; species Eupithecia inturbata. The sequence continues at coordinate 331,040 of OY759201.1, forward strand.
CAGAGATACAATTGGAGAGAACCGCTTGAGCCAGGGCAAAGTATACCATTTTCATGCAAGGTAGGTCAGCACTACCTCTTCATTTTTAAAAAATGTACATAAATTTTCTCTCTTGAGACAGTGCTCTCAACATGAGGTTTCCAAGACATGGTATTGTCCAACCAGACCCCGATATATTTTACGCAAGAAGTTCGCTCTAGCTTGGGACATTGGCAGTAACCTGGGGAATCACAAGTGTGCGCACTAAGGGAAAACGAGGGGGAAGGCTGGGATAAAAGCAGGAGAAAAGGTGATATATTTCCCGTCAGCTTCAATACCTACTGATCCTATCCATCCAAAGGTTGCCTGGAAGAGATCGCTGTTAGCGATAAGGCCGCCGATTGTGCCACATTAGATATCATTAGTATTAAGTTCTTGTTTTATAAGTGCATTGATGGTGCAATAAAGTTATAATCTATCTATCTATCTATATTTAGTTTTTGAGAAGTTTAGGGTTAAAAGATTTTGGGAGAGCCATGTGAGAACCAGCTGTTTTAGCAGCAGATTGGGCTTCTGACCAGTCTCGTCCACTAACAAGAAGGGCTGTATCATCAGCATATGTGAAAATACTTTAAAATGGCACAGGCAGATTAACTAAATCGTTTATATAGACGAAGAATAGAGTTGGCCCGAGCTCACTTCCCTGGGGTACGCCGAACTTAATCTCCTTTTCCTCGCTGTATACATTGGCAATGGTTACTATTTGGCGACGATGTGTGAGATTTGTCGTTATTATGCTAAAGTCGTTATTAAAGTCAGTATGCTAAAGTCAGTACGATTTGCCATTATTATGCTAAAGTCAGTTTTCTCAATTTATTTGACTATACGTGAAAAACCTGGTTTGATGATTAAGTTCTCCAAGGTCTTACGTATCTCATGTGCAGACAAAAGAGTGTAGGAGCGTGATCCGTTATATATGAGTCAAGGATCAATGCTACTGGTGTGTGAGAAGACTTAATCATGACGTGGTCGAGGCAATTCTGACCACGCGTGGGCAATACATTCAAAAGCATTCCAAGAGATGAAATAAGATTAAGGTAATCATCACTATTGGAGCCAGTAGAGTTAGGGATGATGTTAATATTTAAACCAGTCAAGACAACAGATGAAAATGTTTTTAGTTGCGATAGAGTAGCATCAATACTATTAATATAATTAAGGAAACGATCAACGTTATTAGTAGATGGAGAACGATAGATGGCTAGGACTGTTGAACTTATTTTGTCAAATTCTAATAGAATACTTGCCTCGCGGCTCTCACACGGGTTGGACGTGTTAATTTATTTCTTCTATTAAAATAACGCCCCGGTACTTTGCCCCTGCTGCCGTTTGGAACTTGGTGCTGCGCCCACTGTCTCTTGGAAGTCTCCAGTCTTCGCGCTCGACGGTCCTCCTTGCTCCTGTCGTGAGTTACAAATCAACTTTCTTCAACCTGCAAAGTTGCACAAAGACGGGCCACGGAGATTTGAACCCGGGACACTCTAACCGACTAGCCAGTGTTGCAACTTGCAACCACCGCACCACGGAGAAGCTGGTGGCTGCCGCGAAATTTTACCAACCATTACGTGACGAAGTGCTAGTGCCTAGAAAGTATCCATTAGCAAACATATTTGATTGCTATATTATAAATACTCTCAGCTGAAATAATCACACTTAATATAAGGCTACTATAGCATATCAAGCTCAAATATGCAGCGCACGCCTCCCAAACATGACAAAGAGGAAAAGGGGCGGTCTGCTCCTAGTCGATCTGAAACGGAGCAGGAATCAGACTCAGGCAGAGTCACTCGACGTTTGAGGAGAAGACGAAGTCCCGAAATAGACCTGAGTGCTGCGCTAACTTTCAAATTAACAACATTCAAGCACGATATCAACGAGCACATAACTAGTCTCTTCACTGGATTTCAAGAGAAGCAAGACATGAAACTTACAACCCTACTGGCTGATATGGGTGAACTTAAAAAAGAACTTATGGAATTAAAAAAATTTAATACAGACATTGAGCAAAGGGTCTCTTCACTCTCTGCAAACTATGAGATGAGCTTACAGGACAATATCGAGGTGACCAAACATCTGGAGATTCTGGAACAACAACATTTAAAAGATGGAGAACGCATTACGCTTTTGGAAGATAGGCTGGAGGATCTACAGAGGAGCAGCCGCAAAACATCAATAGAAATTAAAAATGTACCAAAGCAAATTGGTGAAGATAGGGAAGGACTCATGAAAATGGTGCTTCATTTGGGTAAATCCATTGACTGTAACATAAATTCGACGTGGATAAGGGACATATATAGAGCAAGAGAAACCAAGAATGGACTGAAGAACACCCCTATAATTGTCGAACTTTCCTCCACGGTGGCTAAAACTGAAATCCTAAAAAAATCTAAAACACATTAGGAACAAAGAAAAGCTGCGTGCTAAAAACCTGGGATTTACAAAGAACGAAGAGACATCGATATTTGTATCGGAACATTTGACGGTAAAAGCATCCCGTCTCTATTTCCTGGCCAGAGATTTAGTTAAATCAAAAGGCTATAAGTTCTGTTGGACATCCTATGGCCGTATTTACGTCAGACATAATGAAAATTCTCCGATAATATTGATCAAGTCTGAAATGCAGGTCAATAATCTTCTTCAGACAGCATGACTACTTATTGTAATACTGTTTCATGCCCCATATGCAAAATTTATGTACTGTTATTATTTCTTGTTGCTTTTCATGTTATTGTGTAAAACTCAACCACAAAAAACATTCCCACCCCAAACTTACATACACGAAACAAAACTAATTTACTCTTCCCGCCCATACCCAAATGAATTGATTAGTAACGCGTTACTATATATTCTCCTTTCAAGTTATGAACGACAAAATAAAACCATTTCTTTTCGTATGTTTTTTGCATATATCGGTTGAAATATACAAGCAACACATCCTAGGACCACTTGTAATTTTCTTGTATACTAATAATGATGGATAAGTCCCTGACAGTAAATGAGTTAGACGATATAGAAATAGCGCGTTCCTTCGTGTGCTCGTTACAAGATCTACATAGAACTATAGATATAAAGCCCACTGATCTTACACTTTTGTCTCAAAATATAAGAAGCATCTATAAAAATATAGATGACCTAGAATTCAACTTATCTCTCCTCACGTTTCAAACTGATGTTATTGTATTAACTGAGTGTAGGCTCAAACCAAATATACCTATCTCGCAAATAAATAACTACAATACTTACGCTACAACTCTACATTTAAATCAAAATGATGGTGTCATCGTTTACATTAAAAATACACATCAAGCCACGGTTAAGGAAATAAAATTGACACATGCATCTTGTTTACAAATAAAACTTTATAATATACTGTTCCTATGCATTTATAGATCTCCCTCAAATAATAACGCTGATAATTTTATACATTCACTCAACATTCACTTAGAAAGTATAAAAAGTACTAAAAACATTGTAATTGCAGGAGACATAAATATAAACATTTTACCTAAACCAACAGAAAATAATCAATATCGTAATAACAGACTAAACTATTTAAATATGCTGTCAATGCATGGTCTATTGCCAGGACATAGTTTGCCTACAAGAGAAGGTAACTGTTTAGACCATATTATATTGAAAATTAATAAGAATACATCTGCCACAATTGCGGTAGCACAGACCTCTATCACAGATCATTTAACGGTGTGTCTATGCTTAGCTAAATTAAAAAGAAATAAATATTTAAAACCTAAAATATCAGTAAATTATGAAAAAGCACTGCAGAGAACTAAAGAAAATTTTACAAATTTGTTAACACTAAATGACCCTAATGTTCTATGCGAACAACTGATTATAATGATACAAAAATGCCTCAATTACAATACCATTTCAATACGTATGCCTAAATGCAAACAAGTTTTAAAGCCTTGGATCACACAAGGAATTTTGCGGTGTATCCGAAATAGAAATAACATGCAAAGGAAGTTACGCTGTGATCCCACAGACGAGATTTTAAAAATAATATACCGAAGGTACAGAAACTTTTGTAATAATTTAATTACAAAACTTAAAAGGAAATATGAGCGAGAGTAACTGCATAAAAATATGAAAAATAGCAAAAATCTTTGGAAAACAATAAATAATATTACTAACTATAAATCAATAAAATCAACAAATACCCAATTACTTAATATTGCGGCTTCACCGCAAGAATCTGTCAACTATATTAATAAGTTTTTTGCTAACATAGGTAAAACCTTGGCTGAAGATATAATATTGTCTAATAATGGTGGTGTAGTTCCCACTAGCTACTCTACAATCGGATCCTACAATAATGTATCCTCGTTTGTTCTTCTAGACACAAACCATCAAGAAATTGCCAATGTTATTGCAAGCCTGAAATCAGATAGTGCACCCGGATGGGATTGCATACCAACTAAATTCATTAAAATCTCAAAGAATATTCTAACCCCAACAATATGTCACCTAGTAAACCTTTGTTTTAATCAAGGTATTTTTCTTGAACTATTAAAGAAATCAATAATAACACCTGTTTTTAAAGTGGGAGCAGAGACGAGATTAATAATTATAGACCCATTTCGGTCTTGTCTGTTATATCAAAAATTGTAGAAAAACTATTAAATAATAGACTTATAAAATACCTAAATAAATTTAATATCCTAACAAACTCTCAGTACGGTTTCAGACAAGGATTATCTACCGAAGATGCAGTTAGTGAACTCAGTAACTTTGTTGTCAAAGAAATTGATGGTGGGAAGAGGTGCTTAGCGGTATTCCTCGATCTCAAAAAAGCATTTGATACTGTTTCTATTCCTATACTAATAAGCAAACTAGAAAATATGGGAGTTCGAGGAATACCGTTAGCTTTATTCACTATTTACCTGCATGATCGTAGACAGAAGGTTAATATTGGGAACATTAAGAGTGACGATGCAATCGTTAGCTATGGTGTCCCTCAAGGTAGCGTCCTAGGTCCGACATTGTTTCTAATATATATTAATGATATTTGTAACCTTGAAACAAACTGTAGTAGATTACTCTCATATGCTGATGATACTGCCATGTTATTCACCGGCACATCTTGGAAGGAAATTAAAACTAATTCTGAAACTGTACTAGCAAATATCTATAGTTGGCTTAATTCAAATTTACTAGCCCTAAATATTTCTAAAACAAATTTTATTGCTTTTACAAAATATAATAATTCCCAGCCCCCAAATGATTACTGCATTCGTATTCATAAAAGCAACTGTGAAAAGAGTACTTGTAACTGTCCAAGTATCCAAAAAGTTTCATCAACAAAATACCTGGGCATTATGATCGACCAGCGGCTCTCCTGGCATGCTCACCTTGAACTGCTAATGAACAGGACAAGAAAACTAATCTGGATTTTTAAAACACTACGCCATGTAGCTAACAAAGATTTACTATATCAAGTATACAATAGTCTGACACAATCCATTTTAAATTATTGCATACCAGTCTGGGGCGGAGCAGCAAAAACTAAATTCCTGCAATTAGAAAGAGCTCAAAGGTCCCTCTTAAAGGTAATGTTCTTTAGGCCTTATCGATATCCGACAGAAAATTTATATATAAATTCTAATATTTTGACGGTGAGGAAGCTCTACATTTTACATGCTATACTAAAACTTCATAAAACACTAACATATGACCCAACAAAACTAACTAAAAGAAGAAAGGATGAGATAATGCCTAAAGAAGTGGTTCGTTCAAAATTTGCAATGCGTCAATACGTCAAGCAATCGAATCATTTGTATAATAAAATTAATAAGATTATAAATATTTATCCACTAACAACACATTCTTCTAAAAAACTACTAACAGACTGGCTACTGACCCTTACATACCAGGACACGGAAAACCTACTGGAGATAGTTTTGTGATAGTGCACACAAATTAACCCACCTCCACACACTACACCCACGTACACAAGACAATGAAATAAACGGCAACATTAGGTAATTGGATTTTAGTTTTAGTTTTTATAGAGCATAAGTTATGTACCTCTATAATACCTACATTAAATTAACTTAATCTGTTGGAGTGATTTTCCATAAGGCAGGAGCGAAACCTCCTAACACAGGTATCTCTATACTTAAAAGGAGGTTTCCAAAGTAATTAAAGATGTATATAGATTAAGTTAAAGAAATAAAATATTTTGATTTTTGATTTTTTTGATTTTTTGATACTTGTCGTCGTACTTGGCTTTCTGTTCAGTCGTAAAGTCAGAAATCATTTTTTTCATGTCATTCATCATGTTAAAAATCATTTCAGGGTCTAACTCTAGGCGCTTGTGGTTTAAATCTAGGCGCTTGCATTTAAGGTTTTCAAAAATTAGAGGCGTGGCTGCCACAGGTGTGCCATAGTCAGCAGGATTATCTGTAGCAAGATTGGGTTCCAAAGAGCATTGTATCAGCTGCACAGGTGACCAGCTAGCCAGGAATACATCTGTAGCTAGTGTCGGCGACCCATGATTTTTAGAAGGCGGGGTTCTTCTAAGAGGCAACATTCTTATGTTGGGGTAAGCAAAAGCAGTCGATTCTGGCTAATCAATTGAGCGTGAGTACCAAGATGACCAAAATTCAAGAGAAACGTACGTAAGGCCTAATTATTATCACATAGAAAGCTTAGCAGATCGGAACTGCGCTGCGTTTCGTGAGTCACTGTGCGTAGCCGCTTCGTAGCTCGTAGGTGGAGTCATTGCACTACGAACTGGTCGGTAATTTCGAGCGCGCCGCCAACTGAGTCGATAGTGTAGTGGTTGCAGCCCCCGGCAGAGACTGCTGACTGCGGGATTCGCACCCGACTGGAGGTTAATAATTGTGCATTCACTCACAGTAGATATTTGTGTGTCGACTCGAACCGCCGACCAAGTCAACGTCTAAAGACACGCTGTGAAGCACCAGCGAAGCCGAGCATGGTAGCGAAGTCCTAGGGCGCCGCTTCACTAATTTAATAATTAAATTAAATATTCAAGTAAACGAGCAAGCACGTCTGTTCCTTATCACGCCGCGGAGGGAAGGGCTACCTATTATGATATACAGCTAAAACATTTAAATTTCGCGCGAATCTGTGTCAGATTCCGTGTCGATGACTCGGTAGCGGAGAGTCTGAATAGCCCTGCAGATGTGGTGGGTCGGCCCCCAGGCTAGGACGGTCTTCTTTAGCATTTTGGGACAATATTCCACGTCTAAGTTCCCCAATAGTTAGATTTGTATTCTTTTTAAACCTGCAATTTCTTACATTCTTTCTTGCTCCCGCTATGTGAGAGGTTGTAGTGTTCTATGTAAGATTAGTTCAAGATAAGATGGGCTTAGAGGGTGGACGACGTCGTAAACCTAGCCAGTTCATGTCTCAGATTAACTCGAGGTGCGGTGGAGGGCAGCAACGTAGAACGTAAAGAAAATGACGATATTTGAATTGTTATTCTTGGGAAGAAGTCAGACACAACAATGAATTTATTATGAGACTCAAGAATACAAAAGTTTGGTCGTAAGTCGAATGCTTCATGGAATTTTACGCCTACTCACTTTGAAGATCTTAAAACTAATCTCAAAGTTTCCATCGGGGATTAAATTCTAAATCAGAGTAGAATAGATTCAAGCAGTGGAAACTAATCCACTCGGGCTATGGATCAGAGTGGACAAAAAGGTGGAAACTGTTCCATTAGTGGATCTCCAAAGTGGATCAGAGTGAAATGGAGCTAAAATTAGATTACATAGGTTCTAATCATAGAAAATGTCATGATTTGACTTGAGAATACAGACATGAGTTTTCTCCTCGATAATAGAACATCATATCAAAGAAAACAAGCAGTCATGGCGTCATCATTTGGTGTTACCAGCTACTACTGTAACAGCTAAATAAAATAATAAATACTATGAAAACTTGTCGTTTTCAGCACGTGCAGTATTTATGATTTAATAATGTCGGAGCCAGACGCGGTCCGGGCTGTCAGTGGTCAAATTGAAAAATGGTTACTACCTGACAGTCTGAAACTTAATTGTTTTAGAGAAACATTCACCTGTAAAATATTTTACACGTAGCCTGCTGCAAAGTTTCCGCCTTTTCCGTTTTTGTTTAGGTAGATAGAGCTCTCAGAAACGAATAAATGAGTTTATTCACCTACACCTCAAAAGTAAAAAAAATCTCAAGATATACCTACCACCAGATTGCAGAATGAATTGCATTTGATTATATGGATTGTAGTGTGTTATGATTCTTTCATATTGTTCCGGTATCTGTTTTGATATCAATAAATCCATTCAATAAATCTCATTAATTTTTATTTTCAATCCAAAATTTGGCATCCGACATGGCAATATTAAACAGCCGGATAACCATTCAAAAGAACACTCCGTGCGTATAGTGTATTTTTTTAAGACAAGATATAGTGTTTTTTTTTGCGTTGCTTCGTAGCAACGCAAAAGCCATCAAAGTAGAATAAATCAAGTGGAACAGAGTACAGCTCGTAAACAACGACAATTTGCATCACATCGCAGCAGGTGCCGTAGTAGTCGCGCCATCGAAAAATGCGGCGCCTTGCGGAGCACGGCGCGCCTGGTACCAGCTACACTTGAGAGTCGGGAAGTTATGCGAGAAATAAGTTTTCTCTGTTCTGTGCTCTATCTTGGTTAGAAATATACGAAGATGTTTTTGTTATTCATGGAAGTTTGCGGTGGGGTTGTGTAACGTAGAAATTGGAACATATTTCTATTGTCCGATGTTGCGTTTATGTCTTAACTAGCTGCTGCCTGTGACTTCGTTCGCGCTTCTCCGAGATAAAAGTAGCCTATGTCCGTCCCCGAGATACCATCTACCTCATTGCCAAATTTCGTTTGAATCCGTTCAGCCTCAGCCGGTTCAGACGTGAAAAGATAACAGACAGACAGAATTACTTTCGCTTTTATAATATTAGTAGGGATATTACTGTACTGAATATATATATTTTTTTTCATTTTGTAGGTACCTATCTCTCGTAGTTTACAACAATTTACCTACAATGCTTACAAAATAGTAATGACCTTTTTGAAATTTACAGTCGTCCAAGCCATCTCCATCTAGGCTGTGCGCACAATGTAGCCGACAATGAGATATAAACTTTACAGCCAGGCAATAAACTCGAGAATGCATCGCTTGCAGTCCGTTTTATTCGGCAATCGTAAAAACGTATGAACTACTGTTTGTGAACAGTTAAACGCGCGGCTCGCTTCGTTATTGTGTTCATTTGGGCGGGGCGTGACGGGTTTACGGGTGAAGGCTTCCAACCGTGTCAACTGAAGCGGAACGCTATTTGAAGTGTACTTTTACACGCATATCTCAATTTCATCCACCTATTCTAAAGTGGACAGTATTTCTTTCCTTAGTGCTGGTTGATTTTAGAGACAAGATGGACCTGCCAATGAACACCTCACCTCCTTTATTTAACTTAGTATATCTGTTACCCAGAGCCTACACACATATAATATGTAAACCCTCTATAAAAAAAAATAAGTTATAATCTTTTTAATAAAAATAATAATGTGTGTTTACTCTACCTTAGTAATTCTGTATTTAGTCTAAGTCCTAACATAACCACATAAGATTATTTAAATGTACTTTAAGCTTTTATTAAAGATAATACCTCTATATTAGTGTTGTTCTTAGGATACATTTGCTGCTTGTTTCTTAATTTAATTTATAAACCATGTGTAGGAGGAAAGACTGGTTCTCTGTAATACAGTTTAAATTAAACTAAAACAGAAACCAGGTACACCTGGCACTTGCATTGTATATTTAACTTTGAAATAAATGATTTTGTATTTAGTTAGGCAAATAACATTTCATAAGAAATGTTACACCTGCCAGTTAGTGTTCAGCTATCAAAAGAATTGAGCTTGAAATAAACTCAACTTGCTTTTGCACCACACAGGGCTTAAAAGCTCTTTAAAGGCTTAAAGAGAAATCAGTCTCACTTTACAAGATTAAACTCTATTTCCAATAAAGAACTAATGAACTAAGTTGAACCGCAAGCCTTCTCTTTATTAGTTCACTTCAAGCGGTTGCTGTGAAAGAACTTCTGCTAGGCTTTATAAACACTTCAGCTTACTAGACTTGAAAGAAAAGATTTTGTTTACATCGCCGAAGGAGATAAGTACTTAAATGTTTTTATTCTTTGTGCTCTGAAACAAGCACTTGCGATGCACTTTGTACTCGTAGGTACTTCCAGGCGCGGACGGACGCCGCTTTTGTCTGTAACTTATGTGTCCTTTTAAACTTTCAGACATGGAACAGTGTCTCATTCTATGTCCGCAGATGCGTATTCCCACGGTACGAAGCACTAGCTTACACTAAATATTAACAAAATCAGGGCAAGCCCATTGCGCACCTTATATCTGAAATGGTCCTGTTGAATATAAACTGCACAGTACCTGATACCATGTAAAACCATCGCCATTTCTATATTTCAATATCAAAGTTTTTTCAAAGCCAGTTCTTTAATCACTTTTCCATTCCGCACGGCTGCCTAGACCGTGAATTGCGCCGCTTTGTACCTACAGCCCCGCGGAGTACAATATTGCAGCATAACGAGCAGCGCAAGCTGCAGCCAATAACGAGCGCTGCTTTTTGGACTTTTTGCACTTGTGCAGTTGTGCGCGCCGCTCGTCGAGTGCCGGCGGTAAAGATGTCGAGGAGCGACATATTGTCGCGATTCTTAATTTTGTACTTCCAATTTGTGGCAGCTAAGGCAGTTTCTACTAACGGGAACAATATATAACCGATGGTCTTGTTTCCCCGGTACGGTAGATACATACCTGGATTGGAAAATGTTTGTTTTACCAATCGCAATGGTAAGAAGATGAACTGTTTAATTAAATTAAGTTTTAGGTCCTCAATGGAAGAGCTATTTTAGCCAGCTATTACACACTGTACAGCTATTTTGCTAGGTAGGTGACTTTGTTATTAGTGCCTACCCGTCGTACACGTACGATTTGTCTTGGTGTTGCTCAAGTTCAGTGACGGCGAGCGACATGACACTTGGACACAAAGTCGAGTCCGAGACGTGGTCTCTGCTCAAGTCGGTGCCGGTTGCAACTGACATGAAACGAGCCGCCGCCGGATAAATTGTAAGATTTCCTGCGAATACAATACAACAACTAGGGACTACGATATAATACAAATGGACAGTCGTGTTCTTTGACTAATTTAAAATTTCAGTGGGTAAGTCGTGACAAGTTGCCAGACAAGTCAAAACGATTACCTACTTCCGCAATTAAAATATTAGTATGGATTTACAAAATAAAACGTTATTTCAGCTAATTTTTCTGATAATATTTTTAACATGTGGTCAAAAAGCTACAAATTCATATCAACTCGAATCAAAAAATATACACAAAAAGTTAATCCGACACACGTTACGAGTGATATTTCAGCATTTACATTAAATTGCCACTTAATCTATCGGAATAAAATGATTCGTTACATTCACGTGAAAACATGGAATTTTGTGATAAGGGCTCCGCTGCGCACGAGCGGAACGAATTCCTTACACCTGTGACTCAGCGTCCTAAAGTGATCCAATTCTTCTCCGGACATCTCGATCCTGAGCTACCTATTAGTAGCGTCGAGTTCGCAGGAATCGGCTTCCACTTCTTCAAGCAGCGGTACTTGGACTTGGGCGTACGACTGGTCGTATTCCTGTTTTACGTTCAGGCTTTTCCACATTTTAGTTAGAGCAATAAAGTGTGCTATCGAAGAGTTTGGCGAAAACGGAAACTACATGATGTACAGGAAGACTGTCTTAACAAGCTCTTTTTTCGTGAAAAGTAATCGGGATAGCATATTTCTGGTTAAACAAAAGTCGCCCATAAAAATAAATAAATATAATTAGTAGGGACTCAAAACGAGAAAGGTAATGATGTGAAGCTTGCAAAAACCTTAGCAATCAACAGAATAATTGGCGAATAAGAGCCTCGTCGCTCTTCGCTCCGCTTGCGACCATGCACATTCCACCCTCGTAGCTGTTTGGGCGAGCGGAAGAAACGTATTTACATTTATTTGTTCGAATAGGCCGCGCCGCCATGTTGGGATAGGAAATAATAGTATGGGACGGGTGGAGAAGGCACTCAGCCCACTATGAACCAAATCATGGTTCGAACTAATATTATTTTGAATAAAATACACACAAAAGAAGCCTTAGTCCTTCCTCAGGATACATTCTCGATCTTCGGCTGTCGTAAAAACAAATTGACCGACAACACTTTTACATTCAATATTTTATTTCTAGCTTCTGCCCGCAGCTTCGACGCGTTGGTCCGGGATAAAAAAAAAAGAAAAAGAAAATAAATTTATTTTTAACTACAACCAATCAATCACACAGTTAAACAAAAACTTAAAACTAGTACATTAGGTAGGTATAGTGTAAATTGTAAGTTATAAATAATTTAGATAAGATTAAGCCACATTTGGATGTTAATCCAGGCCTACAACACATCTATACAATTTCAGCCCGAATTGTACAGTCGTTTTAGGGTGAAGTGGTACCAATCATAAAAGTATGGATATTTGTTTGTTACCTCTTCACGCAAAAACTACTGAACGGATCGGGCTGAAACTTTGCATACAGGTAATTCTAATCCTAGTTTCAAACACAGGCTACTTTTTATCCATAAATCAGTTCCTATGGGATTTAAATCACCTTTTAAACGTTTCCATAGAAACATCGCGCACGAAGCCGCGGGCAGAAACTAGTGTATTTGATGATTGTCAAGTCAAATATGTATGTCCTTTATGGTATAGGTAGCATATTCCCGTAGAGTAGTTCACCCGAGGGGGGCGACCGACCGGTGAAAGGTAGGGGGGAGACCGCGTATATGGAAGGGTTGGGGGGTTGTATCGGCTATTTGTTCGCCATGATAGGATTAGCTAAAATTGGATTTCGGGTTATTCGTTGTTTATTGTATTATTAATACGGCTTGCGTGAGTTTCAGGGTTGTGTCGGTAGCGGTTCAAATCTTGTTGATTTCTGTAACGTTGCTATGGATACTTCACACTTAACAAGTTTAGATACATCGATGAATTTTCATACACATAGTTTTAGGCCTGGAACAAAGATTTTAATGCAGCATCATTTAGGAGGGCTATTACAAAAAAAAAACGAGAAATTGCACGGTTTCATCGTCAGATTGTATGATTTTCGTTTCCTCTACTACAATAATCATAAATCAAATTTTAGGAAACTTATTTTTTTATGTGTGTGTGTGTGTGTGTATTTTGACATAATAATTACACCAAAATAATTATCAACATTTGCTTGAACAACAATATAATCAATATGATTAAAAAAAATTAAGCAGTGATTTAAAAAAATAGACTATTTTTAAAATCACTGCTTAATTTTTTAATTAGTTAAATAAAAGACTAGGTATGTATATAATTAATTGCGCCGGCGCCGGCGGCGGCGGTCTGCCCTCAGCACCGCGCGAGCGCGAATATACAGTATTTTATTAAATTCATTAAGAAAAATTTAGCAGTGATTTAAATAATAGACTTAATGTTGTAGTTCAACCAAATGTTGATAATTATTTTGGTGTAAATATTATGTCAAATTGATGTAGAACTTCGGAGATATTGAGGTTTGTTTCGAAGCCTTTTCGGTCGATAATCGAGTTCGGTTCAGTTTTTTCTTTCTTTACATAAAGGCATGTAACGAAAATGTATTCTATTATTATTCAAGTACTTATAGGATATTCGTAACAAGAATAACAATTTGTCGGTGGTCTTTATTCAATAGAATCTACAAATTAGAGCTCCCGAAACGGGTCTCCGAGAGTTTTTGCCTAAACATTCATCGGGAGAATGATTATAACTACATAAAAAAAAAGTTTTCTAAAATTTGTTTTATTATTGTTGTAGTAGAGAAAATTAATTATTATTAACAAGTGATTTTCAAGTAACAAACAAAAATCATACATTTTGACTATGAAACCGTGCAACATTCCGGTCGTAGACAAGTAAATGCACAGAAACAGTTACCAATGTGTGTGTGTGTGTGTGTGTGTGTTGTTATGTACGACTGTTATCTTTGATTGTTCTGTTTAAGATTTAGGATTATTTATATAACTACGCGACGCGTTAAACCACAGTAGGTAATAATAAATTCGTAAAATAAAGAGAACCCAGTGCTAAGACAAACCTAACATAGGCTTTAAGGCATTGCTAACCAATTTTTGTAACGAATTTTTATTGAATAAATGATCTATCTATCTAATTTCTCGTTTTCTTTGTAATAGCCCTCTTAAGTTATAATCTTTTGAGCTCAGTAACTTAGCGAGCAGTGCTTGTAGACGTGTCTCGAGTTAAGCAACAAACCGATACTTGTAGGAACCTACCATGTTGTGGTTACCTAGCACCTCCCCCTATTTCATAGAACCTAATTCAGCTTTACAGGGATTGGTTGAAACGCCTAATTTATAATGTTCTCATACCATAAATAACCATGTTTTTAACATCTACAGGAAACAAATATCCCATCTGATATACAACGTTCATATCATCACTTTACATGCCAATATTTTATCTTAGGGCTAGATTGTGTTTTCTTTGACAGACTTTTTACTCATACTTTTTAATTGAATACCACTCTTAGCTATCCGTCCACCAGGACCTTGCACTATCAAGCTTTTTGCGTATTAAAAACTAACATTTTATCTCTTATTGCGCAGATAATGGTGATCGACGAGAACGAGGCGCGCCTGCGCGTGCGCTACCCTCTCAACTGCGAGAAACGACGCAACTACAAGTTCGATATCGCGGCTGTCGGATGTGACGGCTCCTACTCCAACACGTGAGTGTCCATATCTTTTACACCTATGCTGTCCTAGTACCTCAACTGGAGAAGCAACTACAAGTTCGATTTCGCACGTGAGTGTCTATCTCTCGTGCAACCATTTTGTCCTAGTACTTCGATCAGAAACTTCGCAACTACATTCGAAATATTCAGCATCACCTGGTCTCTTACCTGTTGTACCCGCGAGGCGCGAGAGTGTTAGTGTTTCTATGTGGTCGGCGGACACTCTTTATTTCCTCCACTGCCTCTAAGCATCAAAGCGATTTTGCGATTTTGAAATGAGATATCAAAATACTCGTCGGGCCGGAATGGGCCGGACCGCCTTCGCCCTCGCATTTGTATATAATAAATAAATAAATAAATTTGACAAAAGAGTGAAAAAACTAGAACCGAGTCGGGTTTTTCCATAGTTTTCATTTAATCTCTTGTTACTCATCTTTTCACACATTCACATGCTCTCCTTCCCTAGCGTCCCTGTCCACATCACAGTGACGGACGTGAACGAGTACGCCCCGACCTTCGCACAAGCCTCGTACGTCCGCTCCGTGGACGAGGGCCGCGTCTACGACGAGCTGCTCAGAGTCGAGGCCACGGACAAGGACTGCACGCCGCGGTACGGAGACGTCTGCAAGTACGAGATACTGACGGATCGGAGCCAGCCGTTTGCTATTGACAATGAGGGTGAGTGGTTTAACCTTGTCCCAACCCAACGGATTCCGCTGTACTATGTATTTGTGTATCTGTATTCGCAAATAAACAATACGTCTTCTCATATGTATGTACCGTTTCGCCATCGACGAAATATCGTCAGCCCATGCTAGTTCACTGCGTTTCCTCCCCTACTAGCAAGGGATGCGAAGAAGTGTCAAGCGACAAGAAATGCTTAAACACCCGATGGCACTCCTTAGAGCCTGTGAAGAATCCAGGAAGATTCTGCTCTTTGGACGCTTTTAGGCTGGTTAATCTGTTTATAAACCTTCGAATAAACGACTAATTTTGAGTCCTAATACAAAAAAGGGGGACTCATTTTTCTGCATTTTTTTATTTCTTTTTAAGATATATTTATTGGCTCCCTAGAGTTTTCTGATAAACCCATCTCTTTCCAGGAGTGATCCGCAACACCGAGCCCCTGGACTACGAGAAGTCTCACAACCACATCCTGTCGGTGGTGGCGTACGACTGCGGCATGATGCAGTCCGCGCCGGTCATGGTCACCATCAAGGTCAACAAGCCATGCCGAGCGGGCTGGAAGGGTAAGAGAGATGGATAGATATTCACAGCACCTTCGTCAAACTTTTGTTATTATTTTGTGTTTCGCGGTCTGAAGAGTAAACGAGATGTCAGGGTAGTCATGGCAGCTCCGTCGTCAATTTGATTATAACTTTCTACGTGTAACTTGACGTGTAAGCCTTTCGAAAAACACAGAGGGAAGAAAGAAGTTGATAAATTGGCCCACAACATCATTATGTTGTGGGCCAAATTTTATTTTTGACATGTTAGTCCACCCAGTCTTTGTCATTACAAAGACTGGGTGGACTAACATGTCAAAAATAAAATTTTAAGAATTCATTCCTTTATTCAAAGAACAATAAAACTAATAAAGTAACTAAATCTATACAATTGTATCAAGTATATAATGTACCAATAAACGCATGCCTCCGCATTATTTTGCTCTAGCAAATGTTTTCGTTGACTCGTCAACCCCCATATAACGTTTATTATCTCTGCCTTCAAGGCAACAACACTTAGCTTACATAAAACGTCACTCTTCCAGTCTCCGACAAAGTAATTGTGTTTTATTTTCCAAAGGAAGGGGAGACAGAACTTGCTGTTATTTCATTTGTTTAAACGTAATATAAGTACCTCCTTATTTCAGAAAGTTTTTCATCTATAATATATACATATGTACCTTATCTACCCAGCCATCATTAGTTCCGCATTTTGTTCATTACTATTATAATTAAACTAGTCGATATAAAGAGGCTTCCGTTCGCTACATTAAACCCATTTTAGTCGATCCGAAATCTATTTCATAAACCCATCAAATTCATAACTCCGAACATCCCAACTAGCGTGTAATGCAAAGTGCGGATTACACGAATATTCCACTCCCTTAATGACGTCAGCGGAAAGCCTCTTACCCAGGTACGACGACCTATCCACCTACCTACCTACGTTGCTACGTAGTAGGTGGGCAGTCGTAGGTACAGTCACCACCTAAAAGAGTTGAACAGATGAAGATTACAGACTTTGTGTACACTCAAAACCACGGAAATCCATGCCATGTTAACGAGGGCAAATCTAAGGAGCATTATAAAAGAAGAGATAAACAAGGCCGTAGCGGAGTCGGTGGGTCATATAGTAAGAGAGCAGCTCAAATCCATGAATGATATTCGGAGGCTCCAGGCGTAGATCAAATGTGGCTTCGTCTTACTTTAAACGGCCTGAAGATAGCAATAGGTACAGCCTACCGCCCTCCTTGGCAAAATGTCGAAATCTTCCTAGACGCACTTTCAGATACGGTAACGTCGGTATCAACTTTTGACTACATTATTCTAACGGGCGATTTTAATGTTAATATTTTAGAGCCCCACTCAGACGAGAAGAAACTTACAGATTTTTTAACTTGTTTTGGTCTAGTTCAATATGTTCAGGTTCCCACACACTTCACCCATCACAGTGCCACTTTGATAGACTTATTGTGTTCTAACTTGCCACTTATTGATGTTGTTACGGACTACATACCGGATTTATGCAGTCATTCATTTTTAACATGTAAGCTCTCAGTAAAGAAGGTGAAACAACCACCAGAATGGATTATCTACAGGCCCCTTAGAGACATTAATTTAGAACTTTTTCAGAGTGATCTTGAAAATATTGATTGGGCTGCCATTATTTGCACGAACGTTGATAAGATGGTAGACGAACTGGGCTTTAATATTTTGAATTTGTTCGATAAGCATGCACCTATTAAAAAGGTATTAGTGAAAAATAAGTCACCCCCCTGGATCACGTACAACATTCGAGAGATGATGGCGACTAGAGATAAAGCCCATGCACGCAGCCGTGCATCTAACATCGAAGCCCATACGAAGTACTACAAAGAGTTAAAAAGTATTGTCAATAGGGCATTGCATGCAGAAAAAGAAGCCTATTTTAATAATCATATCAATTTAAATTCAAAAAACCCCCGTGTGTTGTGGAATAATATTAAGCAAAATATCGCGAATTTCAAAAATAGATCCATTGATCTGCCTTCACACCTCCAAGACCCTAATTTAATAAACAATCACTTCTTGACTATCCCTGGTAACAATAATGTAAATATAAATGACTTGACTTATTTTGAATTTAATAGATTCGGTCCATCCATTTTTGTACTGCAAACTATTAATGAGAGCGATATCTTAAAAATAATTCGTACTTTTTCCACAAACGCAACAGGCGTCGATGGCATGTCCATGGATATGATCATGTTAACTCTTCCGCAAACACTCCCTCTGATTACATCCATAGTTAACACTTCAATAAATTCAAATATTTTCCCCAAACTTTGGAAAACTGGTATTGTTAAACCTCTGCCCAAGACCAACCACCCTAATAGTTTAAAAGATTTGCGACCGATAAGCATATTACCTTTCTTGTCTAAAATATTGGAAAAAACTGTTTGTACTCAAATGACCTCGTATTTAGAAAAAACTAAAATATTACCTGAAAAACAGTCGGGCTTTAGAAAGGGTTTTAGCACAACAACTGCTTTAATGGATGTAATGGACGAAGTTCTATCTGCTCAAGATAAAGGGGAAGGCACTTTAATAACGCTGTTGGATTTTTCGCGCGCCTTCGACACTATAAACACAACAACACTTTTATCTAAATTGTCTTATTATGGTTTCCATCATGATGCGACCAGATGGTTTGAGAGTTATCTGAGTGAGCGCTCGCAAATTGTCCAGATTCGTAAGCATGATGGCACCATTGTTAATTCTAGTGAGATGTCTGTGTTGCGTGGTGTACCCCAAGGATCAATTTTAGGCCCCATATTATTTATTTTATACTCCGCCGATATTATCAATAACATTAAATATACTAAATATCATATTTATGCTGACGACGTCCAACTATATACATCCTTTAAACCTACAAATATGAGTCTCGCTATTTCAGGATTAAACAAGGACATAGATAGATTAGTGGATTGGTGTGATGCAAACAGTTTACACTTAAACGCCAATAAAACGAAATATCTTGTTCTTGGTTCCAAAAAGCAGAGGTCTCAAATTATATCACAGGGCCCAAAGGTATATGTAAAAGATGTCCTTATAGACCGCGCAACTGAAGCCCGCAATCTTGGATTGCTGATGGACGGACCTATGCACTTTGAGGAACATGTCCTCCAAACAGCTCGCAATTGTTTCTACCGATTGTCTGTTTTGTACCGCGTACGTGACTATCTCAAGACTGACCTACGCATAGCGCTCTGTGATTCACTAATCCTATCTAAACTCAATTACGCCGATAATGTTTTCGGAGAATGTCTTCTCGGCCGCTCGAAGAAGCTGTTACAGCGTGTTCAAAATGCGTGCGTACGATTTTGTTTTCCCATTCCGCCTAGATCCCATATCTCTCCCTATATAAATAGCAACAAATTTTTGAATATGTCATCACGTCGTTCACTTCACTTCGCAACTTTACTTTTTGGTATAATAAAAAGATATACGCCTGAATATTTGTATGAAAAACTGAAATTCTCTAGCCGCCAACCGCGTTTGGCGGTGCTTTTAATATGTCCAAGCTATAGATCGGCCGCATTTCGTGGCAGCTTTCGTTACGCTGCCACGAAATGCTGGAATAATCTACCACCTCCTCTAAGAAATTCAAAATCATTTTTCAGTTTTAAAATCAATCTAAAAAAATATCTTTTAAATCTTCAATGTGATTCGTATTAATGTGGTCGGTCATGGTTTCTGTTTAGTTTATTTTGTGCGCTTATTTATTGTTTTCTGTGTTTGTTTCTTTTACTTTTCTATTTCAATTTATGTGTCATGTCAAAAATGTATTTAATTCGTCACCTGTGTCTTTAACTCGCAAATGTTTTGTTATATTTTTATAAAATTTTACTAAATACGTAATTTATGTTAGTTTCATACAAACTTATATTGTAAAGAGCGTGTCCATAGCCAGTAACGCGCTCTACGCTAAGGTGCCACGGAAGACCAGCGCTGCAGCTGCTCCCCAAGCTCCTGCAGCACACGCTGAGCGGCAGCCTTTTGGTCTCACATTGTTTTTTTCTTTAATTCTTTTAAAATTGTATTTTCTTGTGTGTTGTAAGTTGTGAACCAATAAAAAAATTATCTTATCTTATCTTATATTCTCGGAGGCTTTCGTACTTCTCTATCGTCGATCGACACTCAGCTTGAAAACCTTAAATCTGCGCTGGAAGAGAAGAATAAAACTATAGTCAAGCTGAAGGAAGAAAATGGAAACCTCAGGCAATGTATACAGCGCCTTGAAGAGCAAATGGATGAGTCGGAGCAACAATCATTAGCGAACTATGTAGACATCGTGGGAGTGCCTGAGGCGAAAGGGGAAGCGGTCGTTCACGTAGTGCTGACACTTGCACGGCAGCTTGGAGTGACATTAAGTGAGAGCGATGTCGTCAGCGCCAACCGAATCGGTGTCACACGGGACGAGGTAACGGGACGAGTTGGTCGCGTGCGACCTATAGCCGTGAAGCTAGTACGCCGCGCTCTTC
Organism: Eupithecia inturbata; assembly: GCA_963662085.1. Classification (NCBI taxonomy): domain Eukaryota; kingdom Metazoa; phylum Arthropoda; class Insecta; order Lepidoptera; family Geometridae; genus Eupithecia; species Eupithecia inturbata. Next base: position 351,703 of record OY759201.1, read on the forward strand.
GTGAAGATCTGTTACGAGCTGCACGTGTACGACGAGGTGTCACCACCAAGGATGCCAGCCAGACCGGCGAACCTAGGCGGTTTTACGTGAATGAAAGGCTCACGAAGAAAAATCGAAGCCTTTTCTTGAAGGCAAGAGAGATCGGAGCTCGTCTCAAATGGAGGTTCGTTTGGACCAAGGATGGCCGTGTGTTCGCCCGCCAGCATCAGGGCGAGGATTCACCTCGATATAGACTGCGCTCTGAAAGTGACCTAGAACGGGTTTTTGGAGCCTGTGCCGTTGGACCCATGGACTAGTTCTTGAATGTAGAGGTAGTATACGAGTTTTTTGTAGCTCTTGTCTTTTTCGTGTTCGTTTCTTGCTTTCTTTTTTATTGTTTTTATCTTACTTGAATACATTTTTAATGTTTTTAACTTACCTGAATGGTGCCTTTTTAATGTTAATATCTTACTTGAATAATATGTTAAAAAATTTGTTTTATATAATATTTGTAGGCAACCGCTTCCCGCTTAGTTTGCTAATTGAAGTTATTTGTTCATTTTCAACTGATGTCACAGCACCAAAAAGTCACATTCATATACTGCCGTTCCAGTGTGGTCACTATGCAGACTGTAAGCCATCAAACTCAACATTTATTATCATAGTTTTGTCTTACTATATATTATATTTATATGTAGTAGAGTGCTATCTTCTAACATTTCATTTAGCTCAGAATGTCACTAAAACAATAATGACATTTTATAAACACTCACGTTTAATATTTACACGAGATACACTATTATCACGGTGCCACTATTATTCGCATTCTGTCAGTTATCTACCTTTTATAATGGTTCCAAAAGCTAAGATTTGTTTTAAACTGGGCTTGTATAACCCAGGCTCTTTAGGGACAGGTCAAAATGATTTTCTTGTTGCAATGGATAACCTAAAATGCGATATTGTAGCCATTAATGAAACTTGGTTAAAAAAAGGTAAAGAGGCTCGTGCGCCGAAGGTTCCTGGCTATGGCTTTCGCAATACCCCACGCCCAGATAGCATGGGTCGCAGTAGAGGAGGAGGCGTTGGTTTTTATGTAAGCCGCGGTGTCAATGCTCACAAAATGGTTCATCCGGATGCAAAAATCGAACAAATGTGGTTGTCCGTTACTATTAATAAGTTACGGTTAGCAATAGGTACTGCCTATCGTCCGGAGTGGGTAAACGTGGATAATTTTTTTGACGCACTGACTGAATCTGTTGCTTATTTTGGCGCTCACGACCATGTAGTGGTTCTAGGAGATTTTAACGTTAACTGCATGAGTCCTTATGACCTCAAGTACTCAAAGTTAGAGCAATTCTTAGATTGCACAGGTTTATCTCAGGTGGTGATGTCATCTCCGACTCACTATACGGATCACAGTCAAACTCTTATTGATGTTATTTGCACGGATTGTAATGTACGTGATATTTCTGTTGTCGATATTAAAGGAAAATGTGGCCACTCCTTTGTTACAGCTACATTAAATATAAAAAGACAAAAGATCCCACCTAGAACCATATTATGTCGATCCCTTAAGAGCATTGATCATAAAAAGTTTGATGCGGATATCCTGGCTTTGGATTGGAGTCATATTACGCAGGCACTCACCGTCGGAAAAATGGTAGAAGTTTTCACGTCTATAGTCACTGCTCTACTAGATAAACACGCGCCAATAAAAACAATTAAAATTAAAGACCCACCGTGGATCACAGATGTCATAAAAACTATGATAAAGTGTCGAAACGAAGCACATGACAAGTTCCGTACTACTAAACTAGAAATCCATAAGAACCAGTATAAGGAACTAAAGTCATTTGTATCCCAATGTATACATAACGAAACCCGTGCGTACTACGACTATCGCATTAATTCCGAAATGAATAATGAAAAAAGACTATGGAAGAATTTAAAATACGATGTCTTGCACGCAGAGTCTAAAACGTTCTTACCTGATATTTTTGATCAACCAGATGCTATAAATAATCATTTTCTAAATGTTCCCGGCTCGACTACTATTCCGATATCCAACCTTTCATTTTTTGAGTGTAATAAGTTTAATGGTGAAACCTTCTCATTACATGAAGTAGATGAACAGGAAATAGCCAGAATTCTTTTGAATATTAAAACAAACGCCCGAGGAGTAGACGATCTGTCCATGGATATGGTACTGATGACACTACCTCATGCACTGCCATTGATAACAGGAATAGTCAACAAATCCATAACTACGTCTACTTTTCCCAGTCAATGGAAAATTGCTAAAATAAACCCCATACCTAAAATCCCCCACCCGACCGACATAAAAGACTTGAGACCTATCAGCATTCTTCCAGTTCTCTCGAAAGTTTTGGAGAAAGTGGTTTATAGCCAGCTCAGCGGATTCATTGAACGCAATAAGATTTTGCCAGACGTCCAATCGGGTTTCCGTGGAGGAAGAGTTACTACTACGGCATTGCTTGATGTTGTTGATAACATTCTTGCTGAACAAGATCAGGGGCTAGGGACAATTTTAGTACTTCTGGACTTCTCTCGCGCGTTTGACTCGATAAGTATCCCGTTGCTTCTATCAAAACTCTCATATTATGGAGTCGATGCTGCGGCAATTAGATGGTTTGATAGCTACTTGAGTAATCGTTCTCAGTTTGTGCAGATTACTAAGCAAGATGGGACACAACTGTCATCATCTTGTAAATCATTTGCTCGTGGTGTGCCGCAGGGGTCAATCCTTGGTCCACTGCTGTTCATCATTTATAGTGCTGACATTTGCCGGCAGATCAAACATTGCAAATACCATTTATATGCCGATGATGTTCAGCTATACTTACCAGTTGATCCGGGGAATGTTCTCTGCGGTACTGCCAAACTGAATGATGACCTAGGCCGAATAGCAGACTGGTCTCATCATAATGCTCTTCTTCTAAATCCTTTAAAATCTAAATTTATGATCCTTGGTTCACCGCGTTTGATAGAAGGCATTTCAAGCCATTCACCAAAAATCAATATTCATGGCCAATGTATTGAACGTGCACGTGAGGCTAGAAATCTTGGTATCTTATTTGATGATACTCTACGCTTTGAGAACCACATAAAGAGCATTGCAAGAAATTGCCTTTATAGACTAAAGCTACTATATAAAATAAATAACTATCTAAGAAAAGAAATTCGTATAAAGGTTTGTGAGTCAATAGTTCTATCAAAGCTTAACTATGGCGACTTGGTTTATGGCCCGCGTTTACTGTCGAGAACGGCTCGCCTTGTCCAGAGGGTGCAAAATGCGTGCTGTAGGTTTTGTTATGATATCCCACCGCGAACGCATGTCACGCCATATATTTATAACTCATCCACGCTCAACATGGCTTCGCGGAGGCATTTGCACCTAGCAGTTTTAGTACATGGCATCGTAAAGTTCGAGTCTCCAGAATACCTAATCGCAAAACTGAATAGTTTTAAAAGTAAATACAGTTCAAGGCCTACAAGAAATTTGATGCACTATAGCAACTATAAAACTGTAGCGTTTAGGGGAAGCTTTCGCTATCAGGCAACCAAATGTTGGAACAACATCCCTCCACCCTTGCGACTGTTAAAATCAAGTTCACTTTTAAAAAACGTTTTATGTCTCATCTAGTAGATCACCAAAAAACAGGGTTGCCTGGAGCCATGACCCGTCATGGTGCATTATTTTCTTGCTAGGTTTCGCAGCATCGAGTTGCCAGCTCACTGGGTTATAATAGGTATAGCTTTATCCATTTTAGTTATTTCATTATCTATCAGTAGGTTTATATCCATTTTATTATATCCATTTCATTTTACAAAGTAAAACACGCACCATTTACATACTATATATATTGTTTGTATTAAACTATATTATTTACTATTCACTTATAGAACACATAACACTACTTACTGTAATCATAAGCCTCACAGGGTCTTGTGACTATAATGGTTTCGGCAGAATATCAGCGCCTATCTACTATTGAGTGGTAAGGTCAGGCATTTATGCTGACCCGAGACCTTTTTGCTGCTGTAACACTCAGCCCAATCTACTTTTTGAAAATATTTTTGTGTACCTAATTGTTTTTGTCGTAATATAAGTTAACTATTTTTCAAAATGTATTTTTATATCTGTTTTGTACTTATTGTGTGAGGTGATTGAACAGCAAATAAATGATTGTCTATGTCTATGGAAATCGCTATCCGTACACTGCGCCTAAAGCCGCCAATCGGGTCACTCCGACCGGGCGACTCCAGTTGTCGCTGAACAACTACGACGTAAATAAAAAAGCTAAAGTTCCAGTAGCAAATCAGGATTAGAACCCAGAAACATCAGAAACCGATTACACTCCCGAGTCGACCATTATGTTCAGCGGCTTCTGGTTCTGAGCGGATTTAGCGGCGTAAATTGTGGTTTTCTGTTCTTTGGTGTGTACTCGGGTTCAGGAGTCTTCATCTGTATAGCTCTAGGCGGTAGCTGTCCGTCTACTGGCTAACCGCATAAGCAAGTGATATGTATTATTGTGAGGATTATATGGATACGGACTGTGGTGGGGCCAGTTCGTTCGCGACGCTGTTTTTGTCTTTTCCCTACCAGAACTTAAATTTACATAAATAGTGCATCAGTGTGGAAACTTTTGGAAAGTAAAAAAATCAATATATTATTCGTAAAATCTGCTGAAATCGAAATATTGATTGGGACCTAACACGTACTAAAATATGCGCTCTGTGATTTCTAAATAAAAATATGCAGCCCGAAGCCACTTTTATAAACTGAATGATCTATTGCTTTATTTGTTTTGCTGCCTACTCACTGCCGGTCTCTGGTTTTCATTTATTTAATCTATATTTCTACCTTAACTGATTTGGACATACCATTCGGTCAAATTGTGATTAAACCAAGATAAGTCACTTGAAATTAACGTTTTTTCTTCTCCCCCAGGAGTGGCAGAACGAGTAGACTACGCCCCAGGCACCGGTCCACTGGCCCTGTTTCCCGCGGCGAGACTTGACACCTGCTCCTCCGACGAGCGCTGCCCAGGAGTCACCAGGATCCAGGCGGCCATCACTCTCCAGGCGTCTAGAGCCGGCTCGGGGTGTGATAGGGACACCTACTCCATTCACTCCCAGAGGACCATCTGTGGTAAGCACCTGCTGTATTACAGCTGCTGCTTTATAGCCTGATCCAGGAGTCACCAGGATCCAGGCGCCCATGATCCGGAAGGCGTGTAGGGTTGGCGCAGAGTGCTATAGGGATATACATACTCTATATATTCACTCTGGTAAGGAATCATCTATTATCTTCTCTTCCATCTTCTCTACAATGTTGACCGTGAACTCAGAGGTTAAAATTTACCAGAAATTAAGATGATTTAGACAACGGTTACGCTGATAGTTTTCAGTCAGGCCAAGCTGCCAACATAGTTCCTATCTCAAGACTTCTCATATTCAGATGTTTTGACAAGCCTATAATGTCTAGAAAGAATCAACGCTGCTTATTTCGTACAAGTTCCCTTCAAGTGGATCGTGTCTGATTTATAAATGTTATTCTAATCTGTTTGCAGGGCTGGATCCCAAGACGATCGATCTCCTGCCGAGCCCCGGCGCCGGCAACGAGTGGGCCAAGTCACTCAAGCCTGACTCAGGTGATAATTGAGAGTGGGGTATTACGTCATATTTCTTTGGATTGAAGCCACCAAAAATATGCGAGGCTTTCCGTGTTACAGACAATATGTGTGATATCAATTCCACTGTAAATATCTGATGGATTCAGCCGAGCGGTTTTATTGACGCCCAAGTTACAGGTCTAAGGGTCTAAAATCCTACTTATAGGACACAATATTTTCTTTATCATCGGGCCTGTGTTCCATTCCAGGACTTAGGTAACGTCTTTTCTAGGTTTTGACGATCTTTTCACAATTCCAGGTCGCGACGGCGAGCAGATGTTCGAGTTCGACGGCGAGACGACGTCCGCGGTGGTCCCCGAGTCGGTGCTCCCGCACCACCTTTCCAACACCTTCGCCATCTCCACCTGGATGCGGCACGCGCCCCTGCCCGGCGCCGACCCGCATCGCAAGGAGCACCTGCTGTGTCTGGCTGACGATCATAGTAAGAACAACACTTACCTTCGACCTTTAAGCCCAGACCACTTCGATAGCGCGATATCTGATTTTTCAAATGGCGACATGGAGCAAAAAAAAATCAAGGATCTAATTAAGTTTGATGACACATGGATGACACGACTAAGAAATCAACTCGCGCGCACTGTTCACTGTACCTAACTAACAGCATATGTTCGTGTTCCAGAAATGAATCGACACCACTACGCACTGTTCGTGCGTAACTGCCGCCTCATCCTGCTGCTGCGCCGAGACTTCGGAGAGGGAGACCTCAACATCTTCCGTCCCGCGGAGTGGCGCTGGAAGATACCAGAGGTAATACATTGAACAGGACTGCTTGATTGCAGCTCCTCTTTTTCTAATAGTCTGTGCGCGCCTCGTGCGCACTCGCTCCGACCTGTTACAATTGGACGCTTGGTGTCAGTGAAAGTGATTTAATATCCTAAACAAAATCACCTTGATTTCGCTTGAAAAGCTACAGAATTTCTAAATAAATAAAAATAAATGCGGGTGCTAAACTTGAAAACATGAGCAGCTGACGACCAATATTCCGTTCGCGATCCAAAGAAAGATTACACACAATCGGTCAGTTAAAAGACCCCGGGCAAGTAGACCAGATGCAGGCGCGGAGCTGGAAAGATCTACCTCTGCGATTTGGGAGCATTCGATAGTCAGCTTCCAAAGGAACGTCGGTCCAGCTTTCCTAAACTAATATAACCTCAAATCTCTGTCTGTGCTCCCAGGTGTGTGACGACGAATGGCATCACTACGCCATCAACGTCCGCTTCCCGAATGTAGAGTTGTTCGTGGACGGCGCGCCCTTCCGGCCCGCCGACGGACGCGGGCCGGAGGTCATCGACGACTGGCCGCTGCATCCGGCTCACGGACTCAACACCACCATGGTGGTCGGCGCCTGCTGGCAAGGTAGGCTTTACGACCTCTGCTGGTGATATTAACTTGTATATCGATCCCCAACCCGCATGCTTTGCGTAGTGATCATTGATAAAAGCCAATAAGACGCTTATCAGTGGGAGGCCTGCGTCCAGCAGTGGACCAGTACAGGCAGTTGATGTAGGTTGTATATTAACTTATAGCGAAGCAAAATCTCCTTCCATTCATGTGGTCCTTTCGCTTTAGTGTTCGCATCATATCATCAATCAAGACGGTTAGTTACTCCTTGTTCTTTCTCAGTTACATTTTGACTACCCCATGCGGCGATGCACTAAGTTAGATTTGACTGGCACATGGCACAGTAAACTTGTTGTTGTTGGTGGGTTAAATTATCCTTGCAGCTAAGGAGCTTTGGAGTTTCTTTTGCAGTTAGATGGCGCTTGAATCTTTGCTGCAAGATGGCGCTGTGTGTTGCCAGTAGGGTCTGATGTTTGTTTGTGGTTCCAGGCACGGATGGCGATATGAAGCACCACCTGCGCGGGTGGCTGGCGGGGCTCGGCGTGGCTCGCGGCGCGGCGCAGGGTGCGGCCGCGCTCGCCTGCACGGCGCGCTGCCGCGAGGGGCTCAGCCTCGCCCCCGACCTGTGTGAGTATATACATCCATGCATATGTGGTGGTACTTAACATCGGCCTACAGAGTCGACGAAGAGGCGGGGAGATCGCCCCCCCTCATCTACTAAGAGATTGCGGAGCACTATTGCAAAAACAAAGCATTCCTGGCAAGCAAGTGCTTCTCAAAGTCAGGACGAATTAAAAGACACCATCCTTGAGAAAATCCTCCAATCCCAAGCATCTGCGAACAGACTCTTGCATACTAACATTCCACCTGGACAGAGGGACATTTCTCTGTCCGGCGGAGGGATGGCGGGACTTCTTAACCACACATGCGGTCAATAGCATGTGTCAAGTCTGATCGATGCTCGCGATATGACCGAATGGAATGACGTGTTTTGTTGGATATTTATTTATCGTTTCGATTAGAACATAGTAGTAAAGATACCTTTACATTTCAGATCTAAAGTCAGTGTCGGTGGAAGGCGACGGCGTGGCGGACGTAGAGACGTTACTGCGACGCGTGGCGTACGGCGACGCACGCGCCTTCCCCACGCCTGGCCGCAGGAACGTACACGTGGCCACGACTATCACGTAAGTACACTAGTGGACGAGTGTGTGGGCTGCCGCCACGCATGCACCTTTAAAGTATAATCTGCAAAACCAACTCAAAAACATTTGACATACAACATTGACGACAACACCTAGACAAGATGAGAACAGGAACTTGGTGCTTATTCTTGAAAATAGTTCCCATCTCGATCCTTATTCCAATCTCACTAATCCTTGACAATCAGTTATAAATGTTATAATATACAAAAGCTTCTTGACCGCCGATAGCCTTAACCTCCCTTGTTGTTTAGACTTGTGCGTACTAAGTATTGTTGATTGTCCCACCCTGTAACATGGTCTTTTCCGTCTGTCCCCAGCTGCGACAACGGGCGTCAGATCTCGGCGCGTCCCGCGGAGTCCTACATCATGGTGCTGACTCCGCAGACGCCCAGCATCTTGCTGAACGGCAGCGCGGACCTGGCCAGAGACTACGCGCACTTCCGCACCGGACTCACCGTGTTCCCGGACCTGGCTGTCAGGGTGCTAGCTAACGGAGCCAATGCGCTGCCAGGTGGGCTTCTATACTCCAGCCTAATTCGACGTGAAATTTTTGCATACACACCACAACAAAGATGTCATACCATTCTCATGTTTGACTTCGAGTTTCAGATAATCTAATATCCGAATTAGGGACGACCTTCCCCCATCTGTTTACTGGATTCAAAGTATTTTATATCAAATTTAGTATTTAAGAAACATAGCGCCAGTAGGTTGGCGATAAAATTACATGGACAAGGGACCTTGCACCACTTTATTGTTACGTTTGTATCTCGCGTCCTAAGAAAGTAAACTTCGATAGGTGAAGTATCGTTGTATTTTTGCACAAGGGAACAATATAGGTAATATTTACAAGAAGCTTTTCCATCTTGTTGCATTGTACATTGTAAAGTAAAAAATCATCATTATTACAATTGATAAGCTATTTGTTTATTTTATTGGTGTTCATCCTACACATTCAAGCTTCGTAGTTAACCCGCGTACATCCGTAATGCATTCGCCAAACTACGATAGTTTTTATAGTAAAATTGATCTACTTACTGTTCCGCATCATCATTTCAGCAATATCCATTTGTTGTTATTGCAGAGGACAGCCAGAAGCTCGACTCGTGCGTAGTATCGGTGTACCCCGCACTGAACCCGGACCACGAGGCGCTGTCGCTGCGTCGCGCGGCGGAGCTGCCCCTGCGCTACGACATCCGCGCCGCAGTGACGCGCGACGGCGTCATCCTTACTGGAGCGGACACGCACTACAACTATCAGAAGGTATGTCGCGCACTCATACATACTCACATTCAACAACAAACAAACTCACATTCAAATAATTGGATAATAATGTATGAGGGACTCAGAGCTGCATCAAACGTTTTGCGCGTGCTAGCACACAGCGCGCCGGGCGCCGTGATGGGACATGGCTAGCTTCGCTCGTTACGCTGTGCGAGATTTTATATAGAGGTAGAGGGAGCAGGAGCACATTTTCAACAGTCTGGAATTAGGTAGTCTAATATTTTCCTTAAAAACTGATATAAATTCGGTCCTGCTTCCGCTGTCGCTGCTTACCGAAAACGCACCCTTATCTACAATACATTTAAAATATCGAGAGTGTGCGGTCGCTTATTCGAGAGTCTTATGGCCTCAACGACCATCAGTTCTTTGAGCGAGCTCGGCATAAAACTCCCAGCAAGTGTAAAACCCCCTCTTCAGTCTACAAAAAACAAAAGTTGGAGGTTCATAATTCGACTGAATATTTTTTATGTTTGTATGTTATTCAATATCTTCGCCAATTTCGGTCCGATTTTGATTATTCTTCGCTCGTGCAGCGAGCGTACGATCCCGAGGTGGCCCCTTATAGATTTTATTACCGCGGGATTACTATTTGTCCCGTAAAATTTAATGAACAGTATAAATATTCTAAAATTTTAAGTGGTTTTTAGTTATTGTATAAATAAAAATTATCTTTATTAATATTTTTCGCTGCTGCAAATCTAACCCTCTTCTTTCCCTAGGTGCTCCGTGAGATAGAGTACAGCAACAAGAAGCCAGCCTACTACCTGAACCGCGTGTTCAAACTGACCTGCTCTGAACTGAACGGACGGTTCACCAGCAACGAGTACGTGCAGACGGTGAGTAGACGTTTACTGCGACACAAGGACTTGTGACAGCTTAAATAGGAAGAGGAAAAACACCTACGTGGAGCCTTATACGGCATTACTTCTGCCAAATCACACAGTGATCACAACACTGCAGGCGGACTAGTGCTCGCAGAAGTGATAACAGTACACAGAAGAAAGGAAAGCTGCTGCCCTTTCTCTGGTTCCCTTAGTAGAGACGATATCCACGGGCTGCGTAGGAGAGGTCGATTCTTACGCCGCCACGGCCACGCCAATCTAGCAGGATTTGGTTCACATTTAATAGACTAGATGGTTTGTGATGTCTCATCTCCTGACATTGGTGTCAATTCAGATGTCGCCAAAACTAAACTAATGTTGCTGTCCCTTTCATAAAGGTCGAAATAAAAAGGATAGCATCATTTGACGTCAACGTAATGACACCATTGACTATATGAAGTTACCCCGTGTTTGATTTCCAGCTGACGGTGGTACACCCGCACATGGCGGAGGGCGGCCTGTCCCGCGAGCTGCACCCCAGCGGCGTGGCCGACAAGGTGGACGCCGTAGCGAGGGACAAGCAGGTACGGTGATGTCCTCCTAGCAGTCGTTATCGTTACCCACGGCGGCCCATAACACAGGTGCACGCACCACTCCCTCACTCCCATAACCAGATGGGACGCAGACCGACGCGCCAAGCGCAGGACCAACAGGTAAGTCTGACGCCAGCCAAGCTGCTACTGTGCATTGGGATGTTGTAGTAAGGAAAGCAGATTAGTGCTGGAGCTATACGCAACACATAATTGAAGCTTCAAGGTTCACGACACGACGCACAAATTAATTTGGAAACGCTTCCGCGCCCGTCATAATGTCTGTCATTTGTCTGTTAAAAAGATTTACCTTTACTTGTTTCAAAGGTAATTCCATCGGAGTGTTCTTAGCTTTTGTTGAATGATTTGTTCCCTTATTAACAAATATGTTTGGTATGTGTTCCAGTCGGTGCACATGGGTCGCGGCGCGCACGTGGCCCCGCGCGTGTACGCGGCGCACGCGCAGCGCGACTTGCACGCGGCCGACGTGCCCGCGCCGCACGTGCGCGACCTCCCGCAACGCGCCTCCAGTGAGTATACAACCTTATGGTGCCTAAGAGATCTTAGATACTGATATCCTCAAAGTTAGGGTACCTAGTGTTAGCGTAAGGGCATGTTCACTCCTACACTGTATTCCATACCCAGAGCAGCAGCGGAAAGTTATACAAAATGTTGCAACATCATAAATAAGCTATATCATGATAATTATTGTCCTACCCTCAATTTTTTTCAATAATTTTATTTTCACCAATTATTAACTCTATTACTTATTGTTTTGCAAAGTTTTTTTAAAATGTAACGCCTCAGTAAATTGAAGACGTGGAAGAGCGAGAACACCAAACACACATATTTCATTTCATTGTATCTTGTACCGAATAAAGATTTGTATATGTGTCGCGAGCCATGCCGCGGGACGCTGTGCGTGCCCCACACCTTGGCTTTCGCTGCAGCTTTGGGCGAGATATTCGCATGTACAACCCACGTCAGAGTAGAGTCTACTGTGACTCCAGTATCTCCAACGCTGAATAGTGAAGCTATGATTAGACATAAATAAATATAAATATAATCATATTATATTTCAACTTAGGTAGTAGACACAAAAAGTATAAAACAAACAAACGGAAATATAAAAAGTAACATAAGATTCGGTGACATGCGTTGAACAATTTACGTTCTAATGTAAAGATATTCTACATGATTTCCCTCCGTTCCAGACCACGTAGCCCTGCTGATCGGCGTAGTGTGCGCGGGAGTGATGGTGGCGGCGGCGGGCGTGGGCGTGGCCCGCGCGCGGGGAGGCCGCGCGCAGGGGGGCAGTGGGGGGGCGCCGGCGCGGGTGCCCCCCGCCGACGGGGAGATGGCCTGGGATGACTCCGCGCTCACTATCACTGTTAACCCGATGGAAGAGGTATGTTTCTTAACATTGTGGCCCAACAATATATATGGGGTAAATTATTACCTTACTATCCATACTCGTAAGATGAAATCGTAGTTTCTTATTTGTTTTCGTGCAAACGCTAATCTTATGCAAGCGACGTAAGAGTTGGTTTTGCACGAAAACGAATCAGAAACTTGGATTTTCCTTTTCCGAGTAGGCCCCCTGGTTATCAACTCCAAAGTATTTCTCAGCCTCCCATACAATAGATCACCTTCTGGTTGTATGACTCGTGTGTACCGCATACATCTAGCTGGTCCCATACAATATCGCTTGTCTGAGGGGGAATAAAAGCGGGAATTCAAGAGTTACATAGGGCTTATGAATAGTAGTGACAGCAGTTACGGTCCATAATTGGGATCGATAAGCACCGATTAGGTCTCTAATGTCTATAACATTCAGTAAGAACGGTCGGTTCTTGCTCAAAGTTGCGACCTCCTCTCCTCTCAACCAGAAAAGGTCGCGTCTACAAGTACTCAAGTCTCAGCTTACAAGTACTTACAACAAGTACCTTATAATATAAAGTAGCAGGCTAAATTTAGAAACAATCTACATATTGAAAATGAACCATAACTCATTGTTCTTAGAGCTAATATTAGTTTGTGTCTGTTGCCACAGGCCGGCGGCAGCGAGGCCGCGCGCGACAGTTCGGACGGCGAGTCCGCTTCTGACTCCGACTCCGATCATCACGACTCTTCCGATGAAGAGGACGAAGGTAACTTTGCACTTCCACTGTAGCCTTGAGGTCGTCGCAGATCTTGATAGCACCACTGCCGCACAGCAAAAAATTTGCTTTCCAATAGAGGTTTTAATTTGTAATATTAATAATATTTATAGGTATTGACATCGCATTTTATATTGACGTCGATGAAAGAAACTACAGATAGAGGGACAAGGGTAGAATGAGTCAAGGTTGCCGCGCGCGGAGAGATTTCTCCGCGCAAATAGCACCGCACGCACTATCCGGAGTTTATTTCATCTACAGACGACTCTGCGACGATACCACTTTCATAGTACGGCCATTGGTGAGCAGATGTCGGCCAGTCATATTTATTTTAGAACCAGAAAACAAAAGAGGATTAACCATCAAGAAAATAATGTTAATTTATCTTTCCAGTGATTCCCGGCAAGCAGCACAAATACAGGAACATCAGTCAGTTAGAGTGGGATAACAGCACTATGTAACTTGCTCGCGCGCGCGGCTCGTACTTATCTCCTGTCTCCGTCGCACCCGCGCCGCCCGTCCCCCGTCTCGCTCTCGCGGCGCGTCTATGGCACGCTGAAATGTCAAACGGACTTTAATGTCATTGTCACTTATTGAAATATCATTGTCAGTTGGAAGTTTGTGAATGTAGGCGCGTTTATTGGGTTATATTTGAAAATGGCAGCATATTATTTTGTTTAGGATGCTCATCCCCGGGATTTTCATTAAAAATAAGAGTATATCTGAAAATACTCTTAACCTGGAAGGTTTTCTTTAAAAATGATTTATTTTAAAATGACATTAGAGTCCGCTCTTTGACATAGCAGCGTAAAAATACGATTAAAAAGCGAGTTTTAAGTAAATAGTTTAACGGAATTGATTTTATATTTGTAGTTAAAGCTTACGGCACAAACACGCGCGGCACAATACTCTGTTTTAAGATCGAGATTTGCATATTTTGTAAGAGTTTTGGTAAAAATCTTAGTAATTTTGATAAAAATAATGTAAGCCTACCTACTATCCGTTGGTATTTTTATTTCATCCGGTTAATTGTTGAAAGATCTAAGAAAAGCAAGTTGTTTCTTCGAATAACGGCCTACATGTCAGTAACATGCTATATTGGACAAAACGTGCAAATCCCGACTCGAAAACCCAATTTATTTGTAGTTTTTTACTTACTAAGATTCAAAAACGATCATATCAAAATTTATACGTAACTGGACGAGTTAGGCCCCGCTTGCTTTCCTAGTGCGTTCACTAGCGCTTTATATTTTATATTAATTTGTACGATAAGTATTGTATGTATTAAACGTAGTTGATGTATTATGGTCGGTACTAAGTTAGGATAAGCGTCGAAACTATGTATAATAATGAGATGGTTAAAATATTAAGCTTTCTGATTCTCCGTTGTTGTGCGGCTTGTACGAAACAAAATGCAGTCTATGATAGTTTCTAAAGTGCGATCGGACACAAATATCTGAGTAAAAGACGAAGAGGGATAAATAATTTTAGTAAAAAAAACATTAAATGTTGAAAAAAATCCGTCATCTTGTATGACGCCATTTTGAATTCCCTGTGAATCTACCCGCATTTGAATCAAGTACAACAATTGCATTTATTTGAACAATCAGTACAAAAGCTTCTAACCTTTACAAAATTTCCACTCACTTTTTACGAGCTTCTCAATCGGCTTAATGTATAGTAGACACAGATTTAATAGATGTACGATAAATATATACACATATACAGATTTCAGCTATATGTCACTATATATATATTTTGAATGCGTTAAGGGATTTTTACTAACAATTTAGAATAAGTGGCTATTGTTGCTGCGACATTTGGGAAATGCGCGAGCGGCCTTCACGTCTGTTTACACCAGTTCTTAAGACGTTGGAATAAGGAGCATATTTGTATACAACAAGCACAAACTGTGTTTTCGCAGGTATAAGTGAAGCGGCCGATAGTCGTAAGTGTTAGGTATTCTCTTGTTTTCGTGTCTCTTATATAGCTTGAGTGTTCTCACACGCACAGGCGGCATAGCCCCGTCTCTGTCATATCAGATCGTTTGCCATATTAGCATAGAGGATAAGAACAGTCAGGATAAGAACGACTGTAAAATAAATAAAAATGTTTAAGCAATTCTTACATAATCATTGGTGTATGTTGTAGCGGTTTTGTATTTAAATGTTAGTTTCTGCGTTACGTTTTGTGTATTGTTTTGTATTTACACTGACGACAGACTTGCATTGTATAACAAAGAGTTCTATGACAATTGACGTAGAAGGATGTCTAATGATGTCTTTTTCGAAAGATGACAGTATTGAAAAGTATTTTGCTTGTATTTTATAAATTTCTTGTTTAAGAAAGATCAATGTAATCAACTCTGTATGTTGGTAGTCTGGTACGCTGAATGCATGCTCAGTTGTTCGATCGTTGTTACCCCTCACCCCTCACTCGACTACCGTCCAACGTCCATTCCCCCTCCCTACCCTCGATTTATTATTTTAAGATCTGAACTTTAAGCTCAAAAAAGCACAAATGCAGGCATTTTGAAAACGTTTGTTTTTAAAGTATTATTGTGGTAGCTACTTTGGTCCTTTACTAAACCCTTTATTTTATTCTTTTTGTGGTAATAATTACCTTCTGTATTATTAGGAGAACTTCTTTGATGTATGAATTATTATATTTTAGCTAAAAATAAAGTTGGTTTAAAATACCGTGTTGCTTTATTCCAATATACCTATCAATATGGGAAGTAGAGTTGAGGTATTACCTCAACTCTACTTCCCACACCCACATCGTCGTAGGACGTAAGATTAAAGTTTGGAACAACAAATGTTGTTTACGATGCCTTGTATGGGCACTACTCACTGCAGAGGAGAAGGTAGACAAAGGCCTGGCTGTGTCATGAACCAAAATAGTTCCACGTTCCAGTCTGATATGCCAGATGGCGTTGTATGAAAAATTTACCTACTTTCTGCAACTCTTTGAAAGATTTTACTGCGGATCCAGCCTACCACCAAGCCTTCCCCTGGTGGTACCCCTGGACGTAGGCCGGAACGAACCTCTACCACAGTGCTGCTGTCCTAGTACTATTTTACGGCACAAGATTTACTCACTAGTTAGGTAAGCATAAACGTGAAGGAAGTAGGATGGTACTTAAATAATTTGATTTTATCAGTGACTCAAATCATCTCTCTGTATCTCCAAACAAATTCAGCTCTCCTGGTACTGTTCAGTGATATTGTTTTTATTAAATCTAGCTACTCACATATACTGGCTACTGAAAGCCGGAGGAGCCCCTGTAATACAGGAGCTACAGAACCTTTTCAACACCGTCCTTCACCGTGGGAGAACTCCTAAGGCGTGGAGCGAGAGTTTGATGGTGCTCTTTTTTAAGAAGGGAGATGAAACCCTCCTTAAAAGCTACAGACCCATAACACTCCTGAGCCACGTCTAAAAGCTGTTCTCACGAGTGGTCACGAATCGTCTCGCCAGGAGACTTGACGAGTTCCAGGCACCGGAACAGGCCGGGCTCCGAGGAGGATATGGCACCATAGATCACATTCACACAGTGAGGCAGATTACACAGAAGTCCGAAGAGTATAACCAGCCACTGTGTCTCGCTTTTGTATACTATGAGAAGGCCTTCGAGTCTGTCGAAACCTGGGCTGTTCTGGAATCCTTACAGCGTTGCCAAGTGGACTATCGTTATATCAAGGTGATGAAATGTATCTAGTAGGCCGCCGCCATGAGTGTCCAAGTATGGCCGCCGCCTTGAGTGTCCAAGTCTCACTCCTCTGCACTTGATTTAAATGATCAAGTGCAGAGGAGTGAGACAGGGGGACGTCATATCCCGAAACTGTTCACGAGCGCGTTGGAAGATATTTTTAAGACGCTGGACTGGAAAAGTAAGGGCATTAATAGCGTTTACGCCTTCCATGAGCAGTTTAGCTCAAAAACTGTACTTTTCAAACCCGTTAATATTATGAACCAATTATCTTACACTATATCCTAATTAATAATAATTTTAGGAAATTTCGTCGTCCAAATAGTTAGTTAAGAAAATATTTTGATTAATATTGTATGTACGCGTTCTATCAAGATAACTTGTTAGAGGTTTTCTTAATTTCCCTTTCAGCATCAGTTTCGAAGCTCAAAATATTATGAAAATACTGATATATCTAATTAACAAAAAATAATAACCAATCAATAAGATCCATGGGAAAATAGTAGTTAAAAAGATGTTTGGTTTGGTATCTTACTATGAGAAATAAAAATTCAAAAAAGTTATTACCAATTTTAAATGATTTTTTAACCGATTATACCTTGTTTAATGTAATATAACAATAGCTCAATCCAATAGATCTTCAATAAAGAAGATCATTTTCTTTTAAATCATACATCTAAAGTTTTTATTATTTTCATGTTATTATTTTTCTGTAAATATTTTAAAACTACTTTGAATCGCTGCGCGCAAATAATTTTAAGTCAGTCCCACAACATCGCGCGCTATGCGTAAACGCTCTTAACATAAACGGCGATTACATCTCGCAACTGCGATTCGCTGATGACATAGTCATAAAGGCGGAGTCGCTAGAGGAGCCGAACCGGATGCTGAATGGCCTAGCCACAGCCTCGCGATGCGTCGGTCTTGGCATGAACTTGGATAAAACCAAAGTCATGATCTATGGCCACATTGATCCAGGACCGGTCGTCGTACATGGCCACCTTCTCGAAATTGTTTCCGAGTAGGTACACTTACCTGTGTCTGTGAAGTTAGCAGAGCATCTTCCAGCAGAGTTTAAATAAATGCTCTGCTATGATGAAAAAATTGGTATTTATAAGCCTTCGCATAATAAGATTATAAACAGTTCCTGATAGTTTTCAGTAATAGTTCCGGTGTTTAGGTACCTATACCTCGCTTAATTTAAAGATATGATCAAGTGCATTTCTGTTCGAGTCGGAGTCGTGAAACAATGTTCCTGAGACCTGCGCAAACCACTGTCCATACAGATTGCATCGAGTTTAAGATAAAAAAGGGGGGGGGGGGGCTACCTAACCGAGTGTGGTATCAAACGAAAGGTATCGGTTTGAACATCTCATATAACAGTTTTTGAAATTTCTGTAGGTTTACTGTAAAATAATATTTTGAAAAAACTCGAAAAACTACCCATTCCCCTTCCCCCCCCCCCCTCCATCTCCGAAGTTTGCAGGGCGATCCATCTGAAATGTATGTAGCGTTTGTAGATATGGATCTATATTCCCTTTATTTAAAAACTCTATACGACGCATTTATTATTATAGGTACTAACACCATCCTGCAGGTTGTGGGCAGCAAGTTTGCCTCGCCCATCATGCAGTCCTTCAACAGAGTCCTCACTCTTTAGACTTCATGGTTTGGGTGGGAGTCTGTTGAATGACTGCTACAAGTAATAATAATAGTTATAAATAAATATAAGTTTAATTTAAGGTCTTCTGCTTTCTTTCTTTTATTGTATTTTATTTTTGTAATTTTTATTTAGGTATGTATGTAAGTGTGGACAATATGTCTGAATAAAGAAACTTTTTATTTTTTATTAGTAAGAAGCCATTTGGAGTTTAATGCTGCGGTATGGGCTCCACACGAGGCCAAGTACACTCAAATGATTGAATACAAAAGTTTTGAACCAGTGCGTCCTACCCGTTATGACCTACGGAGCTGAGACGTGGACGCTCACGGTAGGGCTGGTCCACCAGTTCAAAGTCGCTCAGTGAGCTATGGAAAGAGCTGTGCTCGGAGTTTCTCTGAAGGATAGGATTCGTAACGAATACCTCCGGCAGAGAACCAAAGTTATCGACATAGCTCGAGAATTAGCAAGCTGAAGTGGCAGTGGGCTGGCCATATCTCGCGAAGAACCGACAACCGCTGGGGTAAACGTGTTCTCGAGTGGAGACCGCGACTCGGCAAACGTAATGTAGGACGCCCTCCGGCCAGGTGGGATGGCGATCTGCGAAAGACTGCAGGCAGATGCTGGATGCGTCGCGGGTCGTTGATCGCTGCGGTCCACGACCCGCGACGAAGGTGTTGCCCATTAAAAGGAGATGTGAGCAGGTACGTAGGCCATTGTAGATTATATAAAATGACAATAAATATTTCTGTGAGCGCAACACAGTAGCGCATGTATGTGCCAAAGACGTGACTTTTGTATGGAGATATACCTAGGGGTCTGGGGTGTGGTACAACAGCAGTTGATAAACAAATATATTGAAATAGGTCATGCTTTGGAAAAAATGCGAATTTAAGTTTGCCTCCGTAGTAGAATTCTACATTTTATGTGTTTATTCTATGTATATTTTAGAAAGAAGTGTTTACAAAAAAGTCATTTGAAATCTAAGTTTTTGTTATCTTATAAATTGAAGTCATCTTATGAATTTGACGACTTTTCTCTAACTCACATGGTTTCGGATTTGGCCATCCACTCCCATGTCAAAAAGTCACCCTGTTTCATGGTTTTCAAAAGTAGGACCATACATTACCTGCATGTTCCGGTTAGGTAAGTGCCTACTAACATTTCCTTCTTCACAGTTGGCTGAAGTCTCTGTTTTCTCGCTACTCTACGCAGACTGCGCAAACGTCATAAAACGTTCGTCAAATACTGCATAATGCACGCAACGAGGCCCCCGCCTAATGAGAGCGAGCGAGATGCACTGCACTCACGCAGCAGGACGGAAAAAGACGGAACCAAATGCGCAACAAACTGAAAGAGATGGCGTGATATTGTATGCAGGGGAGGGGCAAACGAATGCTGCCAGCACGGCCACTTGTTTGCTAGAATAAGCGAAGTTTCAATTATGGGGAAACGTAGACACTAAATTGGAAACTAAATCACAAATCAGGTAATATTACTCATCAAAGAAAAAATATTATTAAATATAGGGCGTAGCTCTTGTCGGTGCAATGATGCAATTTTCTCCACTAATCTCTTTCCAATGCGGTATCTTTTACTTCTTTATACGACATGACTTTCTCCTTGATCTGACTCATACAAGTACTTAGATAATGGTCGGTTCTTGTAAAAAAAAAATACAGATGATTATTTTCAAAAGAGTTTTTTAGTCCAGGAAAACCTATGTTCGTTTGAATTTCATATTACAGATTATTTTAAAGTTATCTATTACTTACCAACTGATCTTTAAATTTAGTTTTGCGGTATTTAGGTACGGTTTGCCTCCATGATTATTACCACGCACACGGAACGGAAGGGTGTGTTAGGGTGAGGAGTTGTCTTTTTATGAGTATATCAGTGCAAACCAAACCAAATGTTCCTGTTTAGGTATCTCCTAACTAGATTGAGCCAATTTTGACCTATCTTTTTTGCAAGAAAGCGAAAGCTCTTTCTGTGATTGCTCTTAACTGTTTGATGAAAATCGGTGCAGTCGTTCTATTGAATTGTTATGATGGTTGGTTCAAAATAAAATCATGAGGAGCTTAGAATTTTTTTACTTGTTAATGTGGTTTTATTAATATCAAAATTGTCCCCGTGTCTATTTGCCAAATGTTGATAAAACTGGTCACTTTTTGTCCCCGTTTAAAATCCAACATAACTCGGCGTCGCGGGCAACACTAGGGCGAGGTCTCCTCCTGTTGGTCCATTCTGAATTATTGAACCCGACCGCCCTTTTCCGCTCGGCTGCGAATGGCGGGAATCGCACACAGCCACCAGACCTCTGCCATTACCAAACACAGAAAAGCCAACGCTACCACGTTATGTTAAGACTTAATTTACTTGTATAGAAGATGTTGGAATTTAAATTTAGAATGGTAGGGTTAGAAAACTTTGCCGAGCGAAACGGTGCTGTTTTTCTCTGTGTTTATGATTCAAAATGGTAACTACACAAGCCATAGATTAAAGAGTACTGACTATTTCCAGAGACAGTATGTCGTGTAAGTAGTTCGGGGGGAGGGGAGTTGTTTGCCAGAGTCTTTCGCCGTCACACCAATTTGGAGCGCGCCATCTTTGGCTGGCCCGGTTTCGGTTCGGTTTTGTGCAATGATCGTGTTGTGCTATTCTGTGTGATTGTGATTGGATGATTCAAGGTTGGTGATGATTTATTTATTGGTAATTTTTTTTAAAACTTGTATATAAGTGTTACATTTGTTGTGTGAAAAAGTGGTTTTGGTAATTTGATTGGGGTTACTCACCAATAAAAGGCTAAACGCTAAGTAATTACTATATACCTAGCCAGAAATCTTAACTAGAATTAGGTAAATACCTACCTAGGTACGTATCTCTTCTTATTGTACTTAGTAGGTAACAAGTTAGGTAGGTACTTATATTTTTGCGACTTTGCAAAGGCTTTTGACAAAGACGTTGTTGGGTTGGACCAACAAAGGGGTTGAACCAAGAAGATGAAATAGTAGATAAAAACTTATGAAACTGAAAAGATTTAAATATCATGATTTTTATCAGGTACCTATGTATGTATTATAGTTTGTTGCAGACGTAGGTAGGTACCTACCTACTTCAAGAGCAACCAAATTACTTTTTTGACTTGATACCTATACCTACTTGTGGTGTTCGCTCGGGCACCGATTTATCACTTGTTTCGTTTTCCGTTGTTGTACAATTGTTTGCCCACCAACGTGTGAATCGATCACACTAGATATCTTAATGATGCGGGCTAGGCTAGGGTGGTCCATGTTTGTATCGAAAAATATAAAATATTGCGTAAGCATCCAGCCACTGTTCTGTAACACGTAGGTATTACTGTGATCATCTAGTGAAATTTTGAGCCCTCTATGTTGATTAGAAGAGGGTGCTCAACGACTGAAATATCGAAATTTTAGGGAAAAACTAAATTTAAAAACAAGTCAAAATATTAAGTTGTTTTGAATTATAATCTCAAATATATTTTATTTTATTCCAAAAATAGTCATTGAACTGATAAAACCACATACAAAGCCACTTAGAAAAGTAATTATAAATTTTTCAGTCTCTTTTTGATCGCTTATACCTACCTACTACGGCTTGGTAACATTTATTTTGACGAATCAGTTAGAAAATGTTTTTCTGCTTTCTTTCGTGTCATATTGTGATTTTTTTGTATTATTCATCCATGTAGGTGTCTTACTAAAATCTTATAATGGTTTCACACCTGTTTCTGCATCTGTAGCTACATAACTACATGTGAGTTATATAGGGCAGTTCTCCCTTTAACATTTTCGACCAAAATGTTAGGGGCCAGCTTTAAAAGCAGCCCTCAAGGGCTGCTTTTAAAGCTGGCTAGCTGGTCTAGAATATAATTATTTGTATTTTTCTCAACTAGACAATGTTTATTTATGTTACCTAAATTGATATCTTACCGAAGATTCTTTTATCATTTGAGAATCGGCTACAACATTAGAAAATTCTTTGAACAATGGCGATATTCTAGACACGAGCCATCTTGTTGTAATAAAAGACATTATAAATAAGCGTCTCGGCACCACAAGTAACGTTCTAAGACGCTCCTCGCTGCCCCGCTTCATAATCAGGATCAATCGTATGGTTTTAAACTCTTCCTTAACTGTTGCAATAACACACCGCTGTTGCTATCAAAGGCGCTTCAATGCAAAATTTGTGGTAGTACACCAAATGGCAAATCTCTTTGATATCTGCTCTTTTGGTTTCCTCGACATCAGATTCTGTACCTATTTTAATAAAAGTTAGTAGTATGTTTGTTTGGATGTAATCGGCTGGCTCCGGAACTACCGCCCTGAAAACCCTGAGAAAACCTTCATCTTATAAAAGTGTGGACTAACCAGATTTTCAGATTTCTGTGGAAGTAACCAATTATAATGCACTGTTATTAATGGATTTACTGTCTTGTTATAAACTGTATAGTTAGTTTATTTATAAAATACTAAATAAATTACGTTTTCTAGCATCAGAAATCACATAAAGGTACCAAATTCACTTGCGCCAATCTACACTAATAATGAGGAGCAGTACAGTTTAAAGCTTGTTTGGATGCTAAACGCAATCTCTGTTCTGCTCTGGTAGTTAGTTATATTATTTCTGAGTGATAAATGCTATATATTATATATGCTATATATTTATATAAGTATCACGTGAGCCTAGCCGCTGGAAGGAGCTAGAGTAAAAATAAAGGGTTTTTTAAGAGAATTTCAAAAACAACACTAGCTTGAGCACCCTGTTACGCTAAAGCTAGGCTTCTGAAATTTCATTATATTATTACTATAGGTACATACATACGTACCTATAGTAATATAATATATATATAAATTAAAAGTTTTTTTTTTTTTTAAATCGGCAATGGCCTTTATTAACAAAGAAAATTACAATCAAATTATAACTAGTATTTACAATTGAAACAATTAAGCTAACTGCAGACTGTTGCAAACAATCTACAGGTAGCTCAACTGATCCATATCAATACCAGTCGGAAGCGTCCCCAAGACGCTGGCTGCATTGCCCCGCTGTATGGCAATGCTGATGCGCTGCGCCAGATATCCGCCAGCTCTCGGGTCACGCGTCGCGTCGACCAGACGCTCAGATAACTTTTTAAAAACCCGGTGAGCCTCGGTACTCCACGGACCTAGGGTCTCGACCCCAAAGGGAGCAAATATGTAGGCTCTGTCGAGACCTGCATATTTGCGTCTCTTGAGATCCTCGGCCAAATCTGCCGCCGCACCAGCCCTTACGGATGTCCTCGGAAGATGGGAAGGCGCAAGTGTGTCGACGCATGTAGCGTCCCACACAATGGGCCTCCCCAACTCCCATGGGACTAGTGTCATGCCGTCAGGCCTCTTACCATCGTCACGCAACAGACCATTCGGTTCGAGAATAGCTGGTACGTTAGCGGTGACAAAGGCCCGCCGGATGACGTCGTTAAGGCTGGCATGACGAGATATCCTACCGGCGGCCCTAGTACACGATAATCCGTGATGACCAAGCTGTTCGACAGCAGTACCGCACTGGCATTGATGAGGCGCGCAACACATTGCACCCAACCGAAGACATGTTGCGATACGGAAAGTTACGGGATCCAATAAAGTGCCAGTGTTAAATGAAGGAAATGCTTGCAACCAATGTCCTGACTCCCATTTAGAAACGGCCAGGAGACGGGCACGATCCGCAGAGCTGGAGCACGTTTGTAACAAACTATTTCGTGTCAACTCACACAGAGGCCCGTCCCATTGCCGTTGAGACAAAAGAGATTTTGGGGGAGCAGCATTAGGGCAAGCATTATGCCAAGCCGTTCGAGCTTCGTCTAAAAATGAAATTTTGAATGAAATTCCAGGTGGGACCAAACAAGATGACTTTAAAATTTTGTCAACTAAAGAACTAGTGCTGTAGACGGAAGACAGGAACGCTGGAAGGGCTACACTTGAAATTTTGCGTATACCTAAGCCTCCCAATTTGACAGGCAGGGAGGCCTGCGACCATGCCTTGTCATCTAAATCGACATTCAAAACCGATGATAGAGTATTCTTTATTATGTTGTCTAAGCCTTCCAAGAGCTCACTGTGTTTCCACAGTTGACTACATCTCAAAGAATACGTAAATTTAGGTACAAAAAGACAAAACCGAATTATTGTAAAAGCCATATGGCTATTAATTTTGAGCAGTCTGTCCGAAGTTTTGTTAAAATTTTGAATTTTCTCGTCTACAAAGGACTGAAAAGACTCATCAAGAATTGGTGAACCAAGGAGGCGAAGTGAACATTTATCAACAACTGTTATGTTGGGGGCTAAACTATTGAATTTTCCAATGATATTGTTTTTGTCTACACAAGAGTCCGAAATAAAAAGCTCGCACTTTGAAAAATTTAATTCCAAACCTATTTTTCGAAATTCATCTGTGATGATTTTTAGATCATCAAAAACTGTGTTTACCTCTCCACCTAAAGTTCCGTCATCTAAATACCAAACATTGAGCTTGGATTGGAGACGTTGAATTATCGGTTGGATGGCAAGGCTAAATATGGCCGGACCGAGAGGGTCGCCCTGCTGACATCCAACAGCGGACAAAATGACTTTGTTCTTGTATATTAATTTTGACGGCGAACCGTAACATTGCCAGAGAAAAGGGTAAATTTCTGGAATTTTGTCTTTAATTTGTTTTAGCAAGGCGCCCCTGTCTACGGAATTGAAGGCGTTTTTGACGTCTACCTTCAGAATTACCTCCCCATAATTTTGGTCTAAAAATGTACGAAGGGAATGTACTGCGGCCTCACATCCGCCTCGCGAACCAAAGCCTAGCTGAATTGG
Source organism: Eupithecia inturbata (assembly GCA_963662085.1). Lineage (NCBI taxonomy): Eukaryota > Metazoa > Arthropoda > Insecta > Lepidoptera > Geometridae > Eupithecia > Eupithecia inturbata. Next base: position 377,037 of record OY759201.1, read on the forward strand.
TCGGAAATAGTCGCCTAAATAGTCGGCTTCTTTCCGACAGCAGACTTTAGCCGCAAGGCGGCGGTATGTAGTGCCCACGGCTATGGGTCTTATACCGCCATCCTTCTTTTTTAAGGCACAAAGGTTCGCACCGTATAGGAGTTCTGTGATCTCGCTGTTAACTCGGCCTGACAACATCAGGTTGATTAAACCTGTCAAGTCTTCCAGAAGGACTTCACCTGCATGGCCAGACCCGCCAGACAGAAGATCTTTTAGATGCTGTGGAGTCACAGCATCCAGGCCGCCGGCAGAGCCACTCTGAAAAGACATGACAGCTTTAAGCACGTCCTGGCTGGTCGTGCTTACAGCGACATCACTCTCTTCCGGTGGATCGGGGAGTTGTGTATTGGCCCCTGCTGGTGGATGCTTACTCTCAAGAGATATGAGAGTAGCATCGTCATTTGGCGCCATCGTGTCGTTTGAGAACATTATGCGTGAGGCACCTTTGATATCACCATCATTGAGTTTACTCTCTACAAGTCTGTAGACAGTAGACTCAGCCAATGGCTTATTAGAATTTGAATTTTGTGGTGTGGCCTGATCAACAATGGAAATAGGCTGCCCTTCGCGTGCAGTGTACCTAACACAATTTTGTTTAATCTTAACCGTGACTGATGATTTGTTGCCCAAATCTTTCTTTATATGCAGTACGCTGTAAGGAAAAACTAGTAAGTGCTCCCAAGCTCCCTTGGTGTTTTTTGAAACAGCATTCCTAATGGCTCCTGAGAGAGCGGAAGCGACAGAGATGCGGGCACCTCGAGGAATACGTTTAAAAATAGGGGTTGTAGCTTTGTACTCACTCAGAACTTTCCAAAAAAGGGGTGTATCAGCCGTATAGTTTGAATTTTGTGTCAAAACATCTACCGCTCCTGCAACCGGAGCAGACAGCGGGATACTGGGATCCTTATGGATTCTTGTTTGATGAATTTTGAGGCCTCTCTGTCCCTTAAAAAAGCGAGCCCGGGGACATTGTGTGCACTCTAAGAGAGGCGGCACAGACACGATGGGATGGTTTTCCGTCTCATTCCTTATTGCATTAATCGGTTGCGTGCATTGTATCATCACAATAAATGTAACTTATAAAATGTAAACAAAATTCTTACAAATCTAAATAAACTAACGGGATGACAGCGGCTGGCGCACGCGTGGTAGCCCGGGCTCCGGCAGACGCCCTCCTTACTGTACAGAGAAAAATAACAAAGAATAATCTTCTGTCAAAACCAACGTAAACAAACTACAAAGAGAGAATCCACCTTTCAATTTATGTTGCGCTGAGGTTGTCCCCGGCCTGGAAACAATACCTGATGCGGCCTAGGTGGTGGACCGCCGGCCCCAGAGCCCCAAGGCTCCCGAAAAGCCGTAAAAAAATTATTTCTGAAAAAATACAAGCAAAGATAAGTTAGTAAGTTGACAGTTTGAAAAAATAAAAAAAAAAACATTTTTTTGTACCACGCTAAGTGGTCTCTACCAAACAGGGTTCTCTAATTAATTAAAATAACACATTGCAACTTGCCCGAAAACGTAGACTCCTACAAAACCCTTAAATTTCCAAATTTAACCCAAAACACATAACATACTATACTTATTAATCACCTACGTAATTATGAATTTGAAATCCTGCCTTTAAATCATAAATCCAACTAGAATTCCTATCGTCCAAAACTTTAATTCAAAGCAGCAATCACATAAACGAGTTACTGAATGTCGGAATGAATAGCCGCCTCCTCACACTCAAATCAAAGGGCCCAAACTTCCGAATTTTAATCCCTGGTAATCTGTCAAATACCTATCCTTAATTGTCGGCTAATCCTTCCGCCGACACCTCCTAACCACAGTTAAGTTAACCGTCAGTAATGGGTCATTGTAATGATGTTTAAGAAGCAGGATGTTTGCAAACAGGAAGCTCGGTTGGCTCAATGGTAGTAAAAGTGGCAATGAAACAGTTTGCATTTGTTAGATATTTGCCGACTAAGTGCGAGAAGTGAGACATTGGAAGTAGAATAGTCTACCTACTTTACAACTTCCAAGCACATAAAATGAAAATAACCTACCGAAAAGAGACAGCACAGATGACTTGCTTGAGGCACAAAGCGGTCTCGACATCACTCAGTTATTCTAAAAATCAACTTTGGTCTTCAGCCAGAATCGATTGGTGATCTCACGAAAGACAGCTAAGGTGACAAAACAAACTAACACTTACTACACAAAATGATGAAGTTCGGTTGTTTCCAGTAAAAATATAAATCTATTCTAAGCCCCCGGGCGTAAGCACATTTGTTTGTCCTCTAAAATTCCTTTGACATTCTGACTGGTTAAAGATACCTTCTCTAGAGACGACCGATGTGGCGCGGCGGGCGAAGGTCCGCCTCCGACGCAGAAGGTTGCGGGTTCGATTCCCGCCTTGGGGCAAATGTTTGTACGATCTGCAAATATTTGTTCCGGGTGTTCTGGGTATTTTCTATATAGGTATAATAAAAAATATCTATCTATGTTATGTATTGTATTAAGTTTATCAGTCATCTAGTACCCATAACACAAGCTCAGCTTAGCTTGGCGCTAGATGATGCTGTGTGGATTGTCCAGCATTATTTATTTATTTATTATTCTTCCATACTTCAAGTCCTGCAAGATATTGAATTCGGCAGTACCCCTAACCCTACCCCGCTGTTTTACTGTAAACCGCAAATATTGTCTCACTGCGATGAGACAGGAGCGAGTTCGAGTCCCGCTGTTGACAAGGCGACGGAGCGTGGACTGAACTGATTGGAACACCCCGCTCAGCCGCTAAACCCTTGCAGGAAACAGACGAACTCGTGAAATCCTGTTATGATGGCCAACAAGCTGTAACCTTTGTTTGCCAATGTTGGTGTCATAGTGAACATAGGTACCTAGAAATTGTTTAAATTTAGATCGTTGTTGTTTCAACTTGAACTTCATCTCTATCATTTTCTTAAGGACTCTACAATTCGACTCTAAGGCTCGTATTATGAAAACTTCCTCAAGCATTACATAAGCACTAAAGTCATTTACAACGGGATATTTTCTATGATTGGAATGGCGCATGAAACGTGCCGAAATATTGGAAAGCTCAAATCATGATAAAGATCCCGTTGTAAATGACTTTAGTGTTAATACCTAACCATGATGGATTTAAAAGATTTAGCTGTTACATAAGCAGTTATTACGTAATGTCTACTCAAGAGTAATGTCTACGCTTGAGTATTTATTATAGAACTTAACTCAGACCTCATTCTGGTTGCACTCGCAAAATCTCTGCTAGAGTAAATAGGGTTTTGTCTATGGTCTGTTTTGAAAAAACCACCAACCGTTCCTTTACTTTTAAAATCTTACTTACACAATTTATTTTTCTACAGTTTTTATTTGTTCGTTTATTGATATTTTTTGCGAATCGAAACGAAAGAAACAAAAAAAAAAAACAGCGTGAAAATGATAACAAAACTTTTGGTAGTTTTCCCACGTCCTACTCATTGTAGTACTGTTACTACTCTTTATCGTCCTACTCTTTGTAGTACTGTTTGTAGTCTACGTTTCAGCTGGTCAACTGATGCCTGAAACAATTAACTATTATAGTTAGGCCTGAAATTAACTATATAATTATTTAGGTTGCCAGACCCTTAAGAGACTGGTGCCTCAGGAGACCGACACATACTTACACCATAACAATAGCACATATACACAACTCAAATACACACACAATCAAACAAACGCGCGCATAAAGTAGTTTGTGCATATAAACTTTAATTATAAATTGTAATTCTAACTTAGCATAGTTTCTCTATCAATACTAGATAGGCTATAAAATAACTTAATCTACTCTACTTAAATAATATGTTTTGGAAGAGTAAGATTCCCTAACACAAGTATTTTCTTTACTTATAAGGTAATCTCAAACACTGTTATTGTTAGTACATTAAGTTAAAGAAATAAATATTTTTGTATTTTGTATTTCAATTTTGTTACTTCAGTTTTATTTGGCATTTTCACTGTTTGATTCACATTCACTGTGGGATCATATGAAAGGCAAAATATTTTTTTTGAGATTGAAGTACCTACGTAGAAGAAAGTTCCAGTTGATATCTAGTTAGGTTAAAGCCTGCCGAAGAGATACTATCTTTTACCAAAGAAAGTCAACATCGAAGCAGCGAAGGGGGTGGTTTTGCGTCCTTTTGCTTTTATTGAAATAAAATGGTTTCGTTGATTTCCAATGTTCGTAGTATTTTAATATTCGTTTCGTAATGTTTATAATCTCAAACCAACATCATAATTTATAGATAATTAATTAAGTATTAATTAATTATTGCGTTATTCTGTTATTGTAATTTTGTTAATAAAAAATAATGGTAATTAACCAGTGATTAAAATAGGTAGGGCTTATATGCTTATATAAACTTCGAGGAACAGTGAAAAGAATCGGAGACTTCCTTACGACAATATTGGTAATAACGGTAAGAAATGGTAGAACCAATTGTAGAAATTGTGTGGTAAGCACCACGCTTGGTCAGAACCAAGCGTGGTGCTTATCACATTTGAGAAATTGACACCACACCACATCCAAGCAGAGATTTGACTGTTTAATGGTTTTATATAGGTAAGCAATTACTCAAGTAATGCTTGGTAACCGTTCAACAATTACTTATAGACAGTTACTTGAAGGCGTGGACGGAGGAAATCACTCTCTTGAAGGCTACTTGAGTGAGTATAGATTTTGACACGAGTTCCCAAGCATTGTTTTAAAATTAGTATTTTCTCAAAACTAGACTCAAGCATAGATCGATGACTGACTGAGCAAGCTTTCATAATAAGGGCCTAACTCTACCGTCATCACATCACTAAGGTGCTGACTTTTATTAAATTATGTTCCTTAACTCTCGCTTTCGTAGGCCTTAAAATCTCATATAAGTTCTTAATTAAAATTCACTTATAAGTTCTATGACTTCATAATCGTTCGAATGATCTTGCATTTGCTGCAAACGATTCAAATTATCGATACAGGCTTTGCCTAGTGTGGAGGCCGCGGGAGTACTTTACCTGAAGTGTAGTTTTAAATATTTTTTTTATCTTGAAGTTGTGACATTATCTAGCGATATTTTCACGGCCTACACATTACCCTCGACATAATGTGAAAGCATTACGTCACGTCGCATCACCAACTCGCTCAAATACTCTTTCCCCTTTCGCACCTCGCTTCCACCCGAGCACCTCCTCACAATCACCGAGGGTGTGATAATCATCCATGTGTCCTCATAATTAGTCGACAATGGAGACGGTTCACCTGATGTCACCCTGAGCTGGGGGCTGAGCTCAAGCGAGGGTGTATTGTCATCTGCCCCACGCTTGCCCCGCGGTAATGAAATAAGCATATTTGAATAAACCCTTCTTATATTTCTACTTAGATACATTGGTTGATGGCATCTATTATCCCCATTAAGGACTCGATCTACCTACCTACATGGTCTAGCCAGCTGGCTAGTCCATCAATTAGGTACCTACCACTGGTGCAGGTAAACTAAACGACTACCAACCAAACTTCGATCACATGTATCAATCACATGTGTATGGGTACGTATTAACCATCTAAAATTAAAATTAATGAAGTTTTGAACGGCTAAAAAAAAAATCAAAATTACTTTTGAAGTTAATACTTTGAGACTGTATGAAATATATTTTTATTTTAGCATTTTTAAGTATCTCCTATACCATTATTTTGTTATAGGTATGCGAGATACTTATCTATTCGGTTAGATACCTACCTGATGCCATGGCAGAAGCAGCGCATGTCCGGGGTTCATTTGTGCAGGTTCCTAACTCCTACACCGTGCACTTTGTCACCTGCCAATATAAATTTGAATTCCATCCAACCGGATATTTTAGCGCAATTACAGAATTCCTGGCTATATGTTCACACAAAATCATTGATCCTTTCCTTAAGGCGTTTTTGCGCTCCTTTTAACAGTGAGCTCCAAACGCTTCTATATTACCAATTTGCCCATAATCCAGTGAAAGTGTAAAAAAACCTCTGTGAAAGTGACACACGTTGAGGATTCTATTTTTTGCCGCCATCTTGATTTTTTTGCCGCGTTTTTGACAATGAGGTGTGATTGCTTCCGACGAAACTGCGGAACTCCGCTCTGCTCTTTGAAGGATAATCTATGTTTAGTTTACGCGATTTTCTATAGAATACGCAAATAATGCTAGAACAAATCTTTGTCATGCATTAAATTCATTTTTGGTTATGTATAGCTCAACAATAATTTATCTACACATTGCTCGCCATGTTAGGATCGACCCCAAAGACATAAATTATACTTATTAGAGACTAGCATTAGTCTACTTCGTGTTCAAAATTATGTACTTCATTCCATCAAATTAACTAAATCTATCGTTCTTTCTGGAATCCGCCAAATGAATTTTAAACTCGTGTACGGACGAAGCTGTAATTACTGATTGCTGAAAAATAAGCACTACCTTAAATAACTTAAAAATTAAGTAATAAAATTACTCCTTTAACTGAATTAAGACTTTAGCATATATACAGTCGTTTCGTACGGTAGAGCAATATGAGCATTACAACCACAAAAATTCATAAAACACTCAACCAACCCTCTCAAAACGACAAACGTCAAAATTAATTTCAAATAATGCCATCATATTTTTTGCGCTCGCCACTCGACGTCACAACAGATTTCTTAAATTCGCTGCCCCTCTATTTTGATTGACTACTTTATTATGGACTTATTCAACTTAAACCTACTGAGCTGGAAACACTGATGGAAATATTGCTAAAGTAACGTGGGTGGAAATCTTGCTGTCAGATTAATTTAGGTATGAGCAAAGGATTGGATGCTTTCTTGCTATTAATGTAAGGTGAAGTAGGTAGGGTATACTAAAAAAAAAAATCGCGGTATTCAACACAATAATAGAGCATTATGATCACTTAGTTACCTCTAGACTAGACTATAGCCACATTCCTTGAGAAAAATGTTATAGTACAGTAATAGAAAATCATCAAGTAAAATAGTAAACAGTAAGCGCGGTAATACGTAGGGGGTTGTGCTATCAGAAAATAAACAATTTCCCATTTCAATAATAGATTCCCTATTACATCACAAATCGGTATAAACCGTCCAATCTTGCAAAACAAGCGATTACGACCCCATAACACCCCATAGAATCACCATCAACAACCAAAACACACCGAACTCTGACGCTATAGTTGAGACTTGACTGGCCGTAAGCCTTTGGGGCTCAAGCATGTTGGTCGTTGAGTAATGACCTCAGATTGAGAAAGAGACGCGTATAGACTTCCGTACGCGTGCGAAGGGTGCAGAAGTTGCGATTATTCGCGCGGATTACGGTGACGAGTGTCGGGAACATTAATGATTTGATTCCGATTTCCAGCCAAATGGGACGGTAATGGCGTCTTGAACTGACAGATGTCAACGTGACGAACGAGAGGCGAGGTTTGGCCGCGGATTATTAGAATCGGAATAAACGAGTCCTACACCAGTCTACAAAATATTGGATCGGAAAAGACAAATTCAGGATTTTTTTTAAAAAGAGCAGCGTACCTGTTAAACCTTTGAATGGTGTCAGGTAATTCCTTGGTGTATATACCTAAGTACTTGGCGATTATATTCCTCTTCCATTTTTATGATGAAACTGTGTCTGGTTGTCAAACAATATCAAGCTGCATAGTTTCATTACACATTTAAATAAATCACACAAACAAGGCTGAACCAAATTAGGTTCAGCCTTGTTTGCACAACGTTACCGGGGAAACATTCAATCCATACTAATAATATAAATACGAAAGTAACTCCTGTCTATCTGTCTGTCTGTCAGTCTGTTACCTTTCACGCCTAAACGGCTGAACCGAACTCAATAAAAATTAGCACGCAGGTAATTGGTATCTCGGGGACGGACATAGGCTACTTTTTATATTGGAAAAAATGAGGGAAGCCGCGGGCAGCAGCTAGTATTTCAAATATGTTTGATAATAACGCGGGTAACACCGCGGGATGCAGAATAATTAAATTCTGAGCCCTATATTAATGTTAAAAGTACCGACGAGTACGGTACTTTTAACAAGTACCTGAGTAAACGTATCTCTTTAATATGCTCAGGTACATTAACCTGAGTACCCTCTACTTCTACTCAAGTGATAACTCTGTAACGGGCATATCTTAGCATCTCATCATCCCGCTCACCTCCAGCCGGGGGGAGTTAGATTCAACCTTATCTACTGACACAACTCGGTTTAAAGTGTAACAAGGACTTTATAGACAGTGATAATGGTTATTTATGAAAAAAATCTTACGGAGGCATAATACAGCTCAGGGAGACTAAGATTAACTGAGTTAAAACTCATACAAAAACGCGAAGTTCAATTAAAAATGTATTAGCTGTTTGATTATTTTTATTAGTAAAAAATGTATTTGTTAAAATATGGGACTGACATAATCAAATCAATGACTCAAAGTCCCTAAAGTTAAAGGAATAAAAAAAGAAGTCTCTTCATTTTATCTTTGTTAGTTACAAGTACCTACCACCATTTTTTTTTCAATATTATTCATACGAGTAAATCCGCGAGCATAACCTAGTGTTTAGCTAAAACACTGAGTTCACTCAGAGCCCTTTTCCATAACTCTGGCTTTCTGTCCTATTTTTCTATCTTTCCAGTCCTAGCACGACCAATCGGCTGAACAGATTTTAGTAGGGGTATATAATTATAACCTAAACAAATGAGATGGTAAGACGACATCAAATATATAGCGGGCAGCAACTGGACCTGCACTACCCAAAGCTGGACCTACCCTACCCAAAGTAGAAGGAAATGGAAGAGTTCGAAGGTGGCCTACACCAGTCTGCGGTCGATACAGGCGAATACATAAATAATGCTGGACAATCTACACAGCATCATCTAGCCCCAAGCTAGAATCACGAAGAAGAAGAGGGAATCTAAGTATATATATTGGGGAAGGACATAGACAACTTTTATCCCGGAATAAACGCGTGCTAACCCACGGGCGGAAGCTAGTTGAGATATAAAACTGTGCATGCCTAATCAGTTAATCACTTAATGAGGAGCGACTCTGAATAGTCAAGTGGCTGAGCCAGATCTGATGAGATTCTGATAAGGCGCGAACTGATAGGGGTTGTTAAGATATTAAAAGGGATGACAAAGGGATGTTATCAGTGATGGGTGGATAGGTGGACCTTTTGTCGGAATGGAGGGAAGCGTCAGCTATTAACGGGGTAGCTGATCACCTGATAACTACTAAATCTTGGCAAAGTGAGTACTCTCAATACGAAGGAAGTGGTTTCGAAAACGGGCTGTGCTGTGATCGACGGATTTTTATGCAAGTGCAAATCATCAAACTGATAGATAGATAGAAAATACTTTTATTGCACACTTTTAACTAAGAAACAATTAACAAAAGAAACAATTGTAACATAAAGTGACAATTGGCGGTCTTATCGCTCAGGAGCGATCTCTGTCAGACAACCTGGTATGGATAGGATCGTCGGAAATGCATGGGGATTATCTGTGTGCATCTAATAAATACTGATGCTGGTTAACTAACTATTTTTTTCTATTAGGAACAAGTGTATATCTACTTACGTTACAAATAAAACTTTGGTCTTTTAACATAAGGTAAAGTAATAAAAGTTTTGCTTTATTAATCCAATGGGAATGTGTGATAGTTTTATACGGGCCATCTTTGGTTAACCAAGCTATACCTAGGGCTGCAGGACACCGGGCGTATTGTGTGTAGAAAAAACTACCATCATGCAATAGCCCTTACTTTTTCCATTTACTGACTTTTTTGAGGACTCAATTCAATTTCAGTTTCCTGACGACGCGACGCCAAAAATTTTAAAATTACCGAACTAAAATGTGAAAATTGGATGGATGGTTAGATCGATAGATGGTTAGATCATTGATAGATGTGTGGTTGTTACTTGTTTACGTCAGTATGACGGAACGGATCGCTCTGAATTACATACGCTACTTTTTATCCCATATTCATCAGTTCCCAGAATCGCAAAGAAATAATCCGAATACGTGTTAAATAGAACGCGTGCGAAGCCTCGGGCTGACACTCGTGTGCATATTACTGCAGTTCTTATTAATGTTATTAGTAACAATGCAATCAAGTATTACAATTACAAAAGATATTTAATATAGCACGCGTGTCGCAGAGAACATCTGTGAGACCATACTTTACCCAGCTAAATATCATGACATTTCCATCGATAGTTATTTATCAGGTGGCATTGCATGTCCGTCGAAACATAAATTCGTTTCCAAGGCAGGCGGAGATGCATTGCTACAACACTCGCAATGCCGCGGGTGGCTGGCTGGTGCCTGCGGCAAGACGACTGGCCAAATCGAATAAGTTGACGCACGTAATGGGACCGGCTACCTACAACAAGCTCCCAGATAAGGTTAGGAACGCACCAAGTCTCGAAAGTTTTAAGAAGAAGCTTAAAAACTGGCTCGTTGAGAAGACGTTCTATACCTACGACGAATTTTTAGATTATCAATAATGTTAACTAATTGTTATTAGATATTATTATTATTATTTTCATTTTGTTTTGTAAAAACAATTTTTGACATGTAATTTGACAAATTATTAATTAAATGTTTATCTGTTTATCTGTTTATCTGTTAAGTTATTGCTAAATTATTCATTTACTGATTACCTTAAACCATGGCTTCTATTCTCCACTCCATTGCACTGTGCTCTTCACGAGCTCTAAACAAACAAAACAAAACGGACCGGAAATGTAAATAAAATTAACTTGGCAATAAAAATAACGGCGAAATAATGAAAGAACTCAAAAACTGTTTGGAAACAGGCGCTGACTGCATTGTGTGTTGGAGTACATTGTGTGCCTGGAGTACATTGTGCCTGCACCTGGACTACTCACGTCACAGTACAAATAGGTACAATATTTTGTTTTGAGGAGATCAGATAAGTAGGTATTCAGTTCGAATTAGTTTTTTATAAAGTTTCTTAAACCACAATTTTGTAGAGGTAGGAATTATAATAAATAATGGCAATAGCAATTAACAAAGAAAATTACTATTAAATAATAGAAACAAATTAGAACTAGTATTTACAATTGGAACAATTAAGCTAACTGCAGACTGTTGCAAACAATCTACAGGTAGCTCAACTGATCCATATCAATACCAGTCGGAAGGGTCCCCAAGACGCTGGCTCGCTGGCAACGCTGATGCGCTGCGCCAGATACCCGTTATAAAGAAGTAAATGCAAAGAAGAGTAATTATTTCGGCAGATTGTGGGACTAGCTACAAGTACCAGTATGTAACCTACGTGTATATGTATATTTTATTTTATTTCTTATCTTCTTATTTTATAATTTTGAAACATTCTACGTCGGTCTGACGTTTAGTCGTAAAGAAGCCACAGACAGAGTTAACCATTCAGAATATGTATTTGTTTGAACATTGTATATAGCTCGTTTTTTTGTAAAATGGACATTGCGGTTGCACCCCTCCGCAATTTTAACACAATTAAAACAGTGCTAATTATCTTTGTTAATAAAGTTTCCAGTTATAAGAAGATAGACAAACCAACAAAATAGTTAAAGCACTTGCTGCGCGTGTCTACGAGCTACGCGCGGCGCGTTTATGTCTTTTGTATGAAAAAATATACATTTAAGTTCGTGTTTGTTTTAGACGTTTTTATATTTCGATATGTTGTTGAATTATTTAAACCTTGCTCACGGCTTATTGATGTACCGGTACACTCTGCTTTGGTGGAAACTGCCCCTAACTTTTTAACTTATCAAAATTCTTACAGCAAAAGTGAGTGAGAAAAAAGTTATAAAAAATTATACCTCCACCTCCACAGACTATATTGGTTCAAAAAATTATACCTATATGAAGAACTATATTTAGGCGTAAACATATTTTCAAGTCTCCACGTACCTACTTCATTAGAACTCGTGGCCATCAGTAAGCGTACAATAAATATGCAAAGATGTTATCAAACAGTCATAACAAAGAATAACACAAGTACCTACGGTATTTAAAGTGCGCGTGCTAAAAAATCCAGGCATTTTAACCCTCCACCGCCGATGGGGTTATTAAAGAACAATGCGTTCGCGGGGTCCAATTACTCCCCGAAACATATTCTCCGCGTACCCACTCGTGTTAATTGCTCTCTGACTTGCGGTTCAATAGTGTGGCTTTTGTTTTTTAACTTATTGTCCTGATTTTCGTGAATTTACCAAAGGTAGCGGTAAAGTTAAGGGATCGTAACGTAATTGACGCGTCATGTAGCCCCAAGCTAAGCTGCTATATGTTATAGCTGAGATACTTAGTACTCTACATTAGATATATAGAAAATTCTTTATTGCACACTGTACAAAACAATTAACAAATAATATAAAAATTACAAAAAATGTGACTCTTATCGCTCAAGAGCGATCTCTATCAGATAACCATGACACATAGTTTACATTTATAGACAGATAGTTTTCTATGTATAAAAACTATCTGTCTATAAATGTAAACTCATTTATAGACAGATAGTTTTTATACATAGAAAACAGCCAGAGCACCCGGAACAAATATCTGCAAATCATACAAGCATTTGTCCTGAGGCGAAAATCGAACCAGCAACCTCCTGCGTTACAGGCGGACCTTCGTCCGCAGCGCAACTAAGGTCACAAAATCAACATATTTTTTAGACTTTCAATATCGCATGTTATGTCCACGGTTAGACGCAACCTGCGATATTATTATCTCCGCAGATCTGCATTATTTCTGTGAAGTATTGTGCTACGCCACCAACATTTTCCTACTTTTTTACTCAGCACATAAAAAGCTTAAACCAAAAGAGGGTTATTCAAATTAGCAGATCGACTCTGCCCCTCCGCTGCCATCATTTACAGAACAAAGCGATCAGCGGGTACAATTAATACCGAGCATATTCTCTTAACCCGTAGCTGGCGGGCCCCAGCGCGGGGCCTAGCGTGGGGCCCAGCGTGACCCCACTCGGGCATGATGCAGTTTTAATTTAATGACGTTTTTGTTGTTATGTGTTGATTTTAGGTTTACCGAAATAATATTCTTTAGACGTTTTAGTATTTTCTAGTTCCGCAGTGAAACTTTTTGGTTTTCATAATGGTTCAAAGCCGAACCTCGCTGTAAAATAGTTGCTTCATAAATAATTTGGCAAGTTTTAAAAAACTATAGACTGACTTCAAATTCCGGTTCATAGATAATATTCCTATGTCTCGGACGAACGAAATCACCCCTATCTTACTTTCCCTGACCGAAGGTCTATATTCACGTACAAAAAATTGAGTTTACACTGGCGACATCTAGTTATAATTCAAGTCTAATTTAGTTTGATGACACATGGATGAAACTGTTGACGCCCGTTGCCATGGAAACTATTAATTTGGTGATAAGCGGGCAATGCTGCCAGCGTCTTGGGGACGCTTGCGACTGGTATTGATATGGATCAGTTGAGCTACCTGTAGATTGTTTGCAACAGTCTACAGTTAGCTTAATTGTTTGAATTGTAAATACTAGTTCTAATTTGTTTTTATTATTGAATTGTAATTTTCTTTGAGAGTAATGGTGATAATGAAATTATCATATTCTGAAGAATTTTACAAACCTACGTTTAACGTCGCACATAGCAATCCCTCGAGAATCAAACCTATACCTCCAAATAAATTTTTATACAACGAAAAAATCATCAAAATCTATTAACGATTGCCGCAGACATCACCAAAACTGTTGTAGCTAGTCGTGATTCTCTAAACATATTATGTTTCTTTTTAAGTTTAACGGGATAAATACTAATCTCTCAGGAATAAAATGTTTATGGGACCACCTCGGGATCATTCTCTATACAATAGTGAAAGAATCAGTAAAATCGGTTATCCGTAGGCGGAGATATCAAGTAACATACATAGAATACATAGAAATAAAATAAAAAAACATACAGACGAACTGAGAATCTCCTCCTTTTTGAAGTCGGTTAAAAAAAACAATTAGATCTTGGTAATGTCCTAAATATGCAGTGTGAATTGTTCAGTACCTATTATTTATTTATCTAAGAATAGGTACTTATATAATATATATCTTTATTAACAAAGAAAATTACAATCTATACACGAAGATCAAGCGAACTTTGAACTACAAGCTGGCTTCAACATCGCATCTTCAACAATCGACGCGATGCCTCAAATCGAGATCCTAACATTTACTGGCAAGTACAACACAATGACTTACTTTTTACGATCTCTACGTGGAAAGCATCCATAATAACAACTTACTTACGAACTCCCAGAAGATGCAATATCTAAAGGGAAGAGTTCGTGGGGATGCTGAGCGACTTATTCAGCATCTACATATCTCTTCAGACAACTACGACACTGCGTGGGAACTACTAACTCACAGACACACCCGCAGTTTGTCTGCATTATGATTCGCAGTCGCACGTAATTCACTAAAACACTAGAGCACTGTTTACCTGTTTGTTTTCAAACATCGATCATACTTCACAGAATAGCTAGTAGACCATATCCCGTTTGTAACTTGTAAACCAAGTCTCCCGAACGTCGACAGGAGGCGGCCACGGTGCTGATAAAAAGTTAGGCTGAAGGACCAAAAACTTTTAAGTTAAATAGTTAAAGGGAAGATAAAGTATGAATCCAGTGCTAGTGTGACACTGATTTAATATTCACTAGTAATTGTACAATAATACGTAGGTAAGGAAATTGGTGCAAGAACATGTCCTGTGTTAGAGTTAGTGTATTTGCTTAGCTATACATGACCTAGTTCATTGACTCTACCTATCGTGCGGTACTTCGTACACAATCAAATATTAGAAACAAATTAGAACTAGTATTTACAATTGAAAGAATATATGTAAACAAACCGCCGAGTGCGAGTCGACTCGCACACGACCGTAAAAATCAGGCAAATTTTTCAAAGAACATCAAATTTTCACTTATTCAGAGACCCCTCTAAATTATATAATTATGTATTATATTTTTAATATTTGTTGTTATTATAGTTGAAGAGTTATAAGTAACACAAGAGGTAGACAGTTGAAATTTTCAAAGAATGTGTTTTTCTTTTGCCGCTACGAACAATAAATTATAACAATAAAATAAATATCTATGACTTACTTTAATTTTGCTCTTTGTTTGTCAAGACTGTATCAGTATACAGTCTTGACAAACAAAGAGCAAAATTAACAAAACGAATAACTTTTTTGTATGAAAGGGGGCTTTAATTTAGATATTTATTTTATTGTTATAATTTATTGTTCGTAGCGGCAAAAGAAAAACACATTCTTTGAAAATTTCAACTGCAATAGGTTAATAAACACATTAAACTTTCTCTAGATAAGTCTAGAGAAAGTTTAATGTGTTTATTAACCTATTGCAGTTCAAGAGATACAGTCTTGACAAACAAAGAGCAAAATTAACAAAACGAATAACTTTTTTTGTATGAAAGGGGGCTTTAATTTAGATATTTATTTTATTGTTATAATTTATTGTTCGTAGCGGCAAAAGAAAAACACATTCTTTGAAAATTTCAACTGTCTACCTCTTACGGTTCATGAGATAGAGCCCTGTGACAGACGGACGGACGGACGCACAGCGGAGGCTTAGTAATCGTAAGGTTCCGTTTTCACCCTTCGGTTACGGAACCCTAAAAAAAGAATATTGTATTGTTGTGTATTTCAAGAATATTGTACTTTAACTGCTTGTGTTTTAATAAACGAAAAATAATTTTATTCAAATGTAAAATCAATCCATTTTCTTGAGGAAATGACTAAGTAAAGACTTTTAGCGTTATAGTACGTACCTATCTAACTTCTATGAATGTTAACTGCCTTTTTTACTAAACTCTATTACAAAAACATCACGATCCATCAGAAAAATTAATGGAGCTGTCGAAACAAACCACAAACGTCAAATAAAAGCAGAGGCGTGCCATTCACCCACCGCCACTGAAGGCTCCTATTCACCGCCCAATCTATTCACGGCGCCGAAACTCCTATTCACCATGTTTGCAAACGATTTCACTACAAAGCCACGTTTCTGCGATTGTACCCGCGCGGCGTCAAACGCACTCGTTTCTACAATTGTGGGCGACGGACATACGGTGCGGTGCGTTTTTAACATTTTCCCCGGCGAGCTGTGAGTGTCCCTAATCCCCAAAGTTTTCTACTCAAAACTTTGATTCTATGTAGGTACTAAAATGTTTCCAATAGAATCTTGCCTTTTTGCTTACGACTAGTTATTTTTAGAAAACTAAATAATTTCGACGAATTGAGAACCAAACATCAACTTTTCTTGGCTTTCGTATAAATTCATCTTGTATTAATTATCGGGAGCGACACAAGAGCTTCTGAGCAAAAATAGTTCTTTATCGAAACTGCTTTGTAAATACAAGAATAATTCTAAAAATCCGCATCGCACCGCGTGTCGCCGCAGCCCACCCACTTCCAATTTGCTAAAACAAGCACAATACGCCGCCGTACAATGCACACTTTTGCGATGGGTTTTACTTTCTCTACTCCTGAGGGGAGGTTGGTCGAGGTGCTGAGGTTTCGGATTATAATTGTAAAGTCTGTTCTGGGTTATATTTGAAGTAGAAAGGAGGCAGTTGATGTGTAAGCAAGTAGTGATAGATATATTTTTTTAGATTCAAAAACACAAAATACTTCAGTCTCGTACGTATAAGTGGTAATGGCTGTGCACTCGACAGTTTACTGAAACCCTACTGTATTAATCAGAACTGAACTCTCTGTATAAATTCAACCATATCTTACCATACCCTCTTGTCCACAGCATCAGCATGCAGCCGTTCCAGTCCTGCCCCCGCGAGGGCCCCCGCGAGTCGTCCCCCGAGCGCGCGCGGTCCCCCGACACCCCGTCCGCCCCCGTGCTCAACTTCTCCATCGCACGTCTCATGGAACCCGACCGAAAGCGGTCCCAGTCACCAGAACCCCTCCCTCCACCAGGGTTCCTCTCCTACGGAGCGCAACTCCTCGACTCAGCGTTTAAGCAGTACATCCCAGCAGCACGGCGGCAGTTCTCCCACTACCCGTTACTCTACTATGGTCCAGATCTAGTCTCGCTAACCTACGCCCATCAGCTGCATCTCCCCCGCCCCCCGCCAGTACCGTCTCCCGTCCGCCCGCCCAGTCCACGACCGGCAGAACAAGCCGTGTCTTCAACCACAGGCCCTTCCACCAGCCCGGCGAAGAACAAAAGCTTCGCGTGCGGAGACTGCGGCAAAGTCTTCAACGCTCATTATAATCTGACCAGACACATGCCGGTCCACACCGGAGCCAGACCATTCGTCTGCAAGATCTGCGGCAAAGGCTTCCGCCAGGCATCGACGCTGTGCCGGCATAAGATTATCCACACGTCGGAGAAGCCGCACAAATGCCTCACATGTGGGAAAGCCTTTAACCGCTCCTCGACGTTAAACACACACGCAAGAATCCACGCAGGGTATAAGCCCTTCGTCTGCGAATTCTGCGGAAAGGGTTTCCATCAGAAAGGGAACTACAAGAACCATCGACTGACGCACAGCGGGGAAAAGGCCTACAAATGCACGATCTGCAATAAGGCCTTTCACCAGATCTACAATCTAACCTTCCATATGCACACGCACAACGAACGAAAACCCTTCACCTGCAGCATCTGCGCTAAAGGCTTCTGCAGAAACTTTGACCTGAAGAAGCATACCAGAAAGCTGCATCTAGGTGTGGGCAGTTCTTCGCATAATGACTCGTCTCTCGACACCCAGGATGACTCCACGCAAGACGCGCCGACCAGCCCGGTCGACGATAGCAGAGTGGCTTTCAGGCCCTTCCTAGGGTCTGCCTACCCCAGGATTCTGGATCCAGCTCGGATGACGGCTCCGAACAACTTCTTTTCCAAGTTATTGTGACCCCCGGGGTACTTTAACTATGGAGACAATGAGTGATAGTGAAAATTTAAGGAACGAAGTGAAAAATAAGTGATTTGAAGGAATTTCGTGGATTTGTGAAAGGATTTGATTGAAATAGAGAGATAGTGTAAATAATTATCTTATTCAAGCTTTGTGTATCATGTGATAAAAAGTCAGAGTAGTTCGTATAGAGAACATCTAGCCAGAATTAAATTAATCTATTCTAGAATACTTACCAACTTACTTAGTTTAGCTCTGAAGGTTTACAAAAGCAATTTTCTTTCAAACTAAGGTATTTTCTGCAGAAATCTATTGATTTAAATTTCTGCTTGAAACAAAATATAAATTGTAAATATTCACATTTAAAAAAAACTGTAAATAATAACGTTACTTACTATGATTGTACAGTGCATTAAGAAATATTTTTTGTTTAATAAATCTTTGTAACGGTGTTTAAGTTGAGTATTAAATCGCAAATGGAACTGAGGAGTGAGGGAAATGTAAATAATAGTTTAGATTATACCTAGTTATAAATTATCTTTGACCTATGTAGTGGGTCTAGTTAGATTAATATTCTAAATTGTTAGGTAATTGTGATGTAAAGTAGTCAAATGCAATATCAGTGATCTACAAACAATTATATTGAATTCAAGTGTCCAAATATTTGTTTTATTTTGAAAATAAACATTCTTTTAGGAAGGCAACGACGGCGCCCGCGCCCCGACGCGGCGTAGATTACACTTACAAAATATCACTTAATATTTTGTATTATTATTCTAATGTGTGAAATTTTGATGCTGATTCACACCGACGACATATTAAATAAATAAATAGAAAATGCTGGAAAAAGGGACAAGTTTGTACGATCTGCAGATTTGTTCCGGGTGTTCTGGGTGTTTCTATGTGTATAAACATATTTGTATTTGTATTTATTGAAAACACTTACAACTATTCTATATATGTTTCTATGTAGTATAAAATATTATGTATTTAGATGACAAGGCATGGTCGCAGGCCTCCCTGCCTGTCAAATTGGGAGGCTTAGGTATACGCAAAATTGCAAGTGTAGCTCTTCCAACGTTCCTGTCTTCCGTCTACAGCTACTAGATCCTTAGTCGAAAAAAATTTAAAATACCCTTTTGTGGGTCCCACTTGGAATTTCATTCAAAATTTCATTTTTAGACGAAGCTCGAACGGCTTGGCAGAGTGCTTACCCCAATGCTGCTCCCCCAAAGTCTCTTTTGTCCCAACGGCAATGGGACGGGCCTCTGTGTGAGTTGGCAGGGAATTGTTTGTTACAAACGTGCTCCAGCTTTGCGGATCATGCCCGTCGCCTGGCCGTTTCTAAATGGGAGTCAGAAAATTGGTTGCAAACATTTCCTTCATTTAACACTGGCACTTTATTGGATCCCGTACCTTTCCGTATGCCGTCATGCCAGCCTTACACATCCGACATCATCCGGCGGGCCTTTGTCACCGCTAACGTACCAACTATTCTCGAACCGAATGGACTGTTGCGTGACGATGGTAAGAGGCCCGACGGCATGACACTAGTCCCATGGGAGTTGCGAAAGCCCATTGTGTGGGATGCTACGTGCGTCGACACACTTGCGCCTTCCCATCTTCCGAGGACATCCGTGAGGGCTGGTGCGGCGGCAGATTTGGCCGAGGATCTCACGAGGCGCAAATATGTAGGTCTCGACAGAGCCTAGACATTTGCTCCCTGTGGGGTACAGAGGCTCTCCGGGTTTTTAAAAAGTTAGCTGAGCGTCTGGACGACGCGACGCGTGACCCAAGAGCTGGTGGGTATCTGGCGCAGCACATTAGCATTGCCAAACAGCAGGGGAATGCAGCCAGCAGCGTCTTGGGGACACTTCCGACTGGTATTGATATGGATCAGTTGAGCTACCTGTACATTGTTTGCAACAGTCTGCAGTTAGCTTAATTGTTTCAATTGTAAATACTAGTTCTAATTTGTTTTTATTATTTGATACATTTGGTGCCTAATAATGTGTTTTTTCAGTAAATAAATTATTGTATTGTATTATTGTATTGTTAATCTCAATAAACTCTGTAAACCCTGGGAACCCAAGCAGCACACAACCACCTCTCCTCTATACTTACAGTCTAAACGTCAAGCGTCACCTGTCAATCAAAAGAACAGTTAGCGCGTTGATTATGTGTAAGTTAATGCGCGGTATTATTGCAGCGCTGCGTGTGCGCATGTTATTGTGAATGAACATTCCAAATTACAGCTCTGACCCGCCCCGCGCCCGGCACCCCCGCAGGGGTGCGAAACTATTTATTTTGTACAACACAATTTTGTTTTGTATAAATATCCTATGACTACGTTCCGTAGACAATTACCTATCTTTGGAGTTAGGAGCTATAATATGATACCTACCAGGTTTATGTAAACAGCTTTCGCGCAGCAGTGGGTTTCGATCCAATGGGTTTTTCCGATTACATAGAAAGCTCCTAAACTGACTAAGAGCAGGTAATTAGAACAATCTAAATACGTAATGCCTTTTTATTTTAAATGTTGCGCAGCCCACGTTAAGTGAGAAGTCAACGGTAAGTAACTCGAGTACCCTCAGTATCGTAATTATCGAGCGTTATTTAGAGGAATAATGGACGAAATCGCGCTGCGCTTTTGTGCGCGCGCGCAGGCAGCCGCCGGAAGTGCCAACCGTCGCCATATTGTTTCCGGATCGTTCACTGACTTTTGTACGGAAGTAATGCGAATAGTAAAACAAAGGTCATCGCCAAATAGGGCAACGTACCGTCATTTTGTAGGAATTGAATTTCATGTTCATATTATCGATTATTGTACTTTTTCACTAATTCGATAAGTGGCTGACGACGGTACTCCGGTCTCCGGTTTCATTTTTCGAAAGTGCGCTAAATGCCATATCAGTTATATGGCATTTAGCATTGTGTTTGACGTTGTGAACCCTTTACAAATCAAAATCACTTACCAAAAAAGACGCAAATCACAGTCACAAATAATAAAAACGACGCGGAAAACCTGTCATGTTAAATAAACTATAGGTTTCCATACTAATATTATTTTGAAAGTAACTCTGTCTGTCTGTCTGTCTGTCTATCTGTCTGTCTGTCTGTTACCTTTTCACGTCTAAACGGCTGAACGGATCTTAACGAAACTTGGCAGAGAGGTAAATATTTTTTCCGGGGACGGACATAGGTTACTAGAAAGTGAATGCGAAGCCGCGGGCAGCAGCTACTAGTCTATAAAAACTTTCGTTCTTTGATAAATTCATTATGAATGTACGCGGGTTAACTTCGAACCTAGTTTCAGTTGGAACATTGTATTTGTATTGTATTCATTTATTCCATAAAGATACATTGGTACACTTGGATAAGTCAACTTTCATACATTAATGTTACAAAGATACATTGGTACACTTGGATAAGTCAACTTTCATACATTAATGTTACAAAGATACATTGGTACACTTGGATAAGTCAACTTTCATACATTAATGTTACAAAGATACATTGGTACACTTGGATAAGTCAACTTTCATACAGTAATGTTACAAAGATACATTGGTACACTTGGATAAGTCAACTTTCATACATTAATGTTACAAAGATACATTGGTACACTTGGATAAGTCAACTTTCATACAGTAATGTTACAAAGATACATTGGTACACTTGGATAAGTCAACTTTCATACATTAATGTTACAAAGAAACCCAGCCACCTTATATATACTCGTAGATAAATTATGTTTGGTTTCAATTTATTCGGGCGCAATTTATTTTGTGTTTTATTCCGAGTGCCCTTACATTTCGAGTATTGCGAGTTTTGCGAGGCACATTTTGAAGAGACTTTGAAGATTTTTACCAAAGTAGTATTGAGCACCAGAACAAATATTACCGTAAAAGTAATGAATGTGGAAGATTTTTGTTAGTTTAAAGACTTTGTTCTTCATCGTATAAACTGCAAAATTCTTCTCCTCGAGCTTGGCTTATATGTGCGAAGTAACATTCCTCAGACGTACCTACGTCATTCGTTACAAGACTGGCTTCTGTAATGGAAGGAAGTACTCAGTTGCCTTTCTGAGATTAAAAAATATTAAATCTAGGATACCACCTCCAACCCCAAACAAAGAATATAGAGGCATCACTCAAGAGCGCAAGTCGGCGATCATACACAAACTGACACCCAACAGAAAATCATTTTGGTATAATTTACCTACTGACAAAAGCAGAGTTGATCTCACTCAAGTTTACGCCGACTGATTTTACTTAGCAAACAAAGTTGTGATAATTATCTCTAATTAGAATGGATACTATCGTTTTTTGATTACTAAAGAGTTCACAGTTTTATGTTGAAAAAACCAAGCAGGTTCAAAGAGGGGATTTCAGACAGGTCCACGCTTCTCTGACTTTTCCAACATAAAATTGTGAGTAGACAGTTTCCGAAGCTGTGATAATTATTTAGAATAAGAATGAACAGGTACCAACGTAGTAGTTATAGTTATAAGGTAAAAATTACATCATGTGGGGGGGATGCTAATTTTGTTTTTTTAAAGTAAGTCTTAAGTCTGATTCTCATACTTTGTAGTATTATTTGAAAAAAAAAAAAACTAATATGTTTGAAAAAAATTTTGTACCAACTTTGGTAGGTACTAGTTATGGTTATAAAGTATAAATTACGTGTATCCACGGAATAGAGAAGAACAGTTTTTGTCTATTCCGTGCATGTATCGGAAAGAGTTTCTTTTATGTTGAAAAAGTGAGCGCTAGAAGATTGAGGTTGCTAATTTAGTATTGTTTTTCTTAAAAATATAAGTCTGATTCCCATACTGTGTGATTTGAAGAAAAAGAAAAAAGTGTTATTATTTTACATATGGTTTAGGATTGATAAGGTATCTGACCCTTAAGATATGCAAGATGGGCGTTTCTTAAGGTAATATTATAAGTTCACTGAAATAAGGTAAGTTGAAAAGCAGTTAATGGTTAGAAATGGCTGTTTTGTTTAGGTAACGGTAGCCGGATAACTCATTGTTACTAAGTAAGAAAGACGTTTCATAAATTATTAAATAGAAGTATCTAGCCAGAAACGTCTTTTCATTGCAGTATTATGTATTTTTTAGTATTTTTTATACTACAATGAAAAAGTAATTTATTTAAAAAACAAAATACTTTTTAATAAAATTTGCATGTGTATTTCAATACATCAAACTTTAATTCACACTTTAGCAAAAGCAATTTTTTATTTCAGTATTCTAATACTCACAGCAAATTTTTTTGTTTAAAAAATACTAAACATTTTTTTTCTCCATGTCTGAGTTTATGTTGAAACGTCCTTTTTTCTTATGGCGGCAATATAGCGTCCTCTCCTCTCATACAAAGACATAAGCTTTTGAGTGTCGTGAAAAAATCCTAAGTGTATGTAGAGGTATGTAAAAATAATGTTTCCATAGTCCTTGGTACCTACTCGTACTTGCACTGTTGGCTGTTGTTGTTTCATGCTGTAGGTACTTGATCACCTGTAAACTACAATAATTTTATAGGTGATCAAAGAAAGCCCATACCGATTCGAGAATCCAAGATATTTAGTGTAGACAAAAACATTTATGTAGGTATTTTAACTCAACAAAAACAAGTAAGTTTAATAATTATACTTGGATACCGTAGGTAGATAAACACTTATACCTGGAAGACTTGGCTAGTCTCCATTGAGACTGGCTGTCATAGCCGAAACTCGGCTAGGAAGACATCATACCTTAAAAAAAACCTAAAAGCTTTTGTCGATAACTTGCTCCTGAAAACGCCCCTATACCCATTTCAACGCCTCTCTTCTCTACCCATCGTCTGCCATCAAAAGTTTGTTATGTGACAAGTAGCTGTCAGCGGCAGCGCCTCAGAGACGCGCTCGTTAGCAGGGCCCCTCGAGTGGTTCCCGAGCCTGTCATTGGTGACATCACGAGTCATTGGGGCCGACTGGAGGGCCAATTAATGTGTAAAAGTCATACAGTCTGAAGGTAGACGTGCCACACAGTACAATACGACAACGATCGTGCGTTGCATTTTTGTAAATATAAATATTTCGAACCGATTGATGTCGCGTTTTACTTTTTTCTTGATTGCTGTTATAAGTCATGTAGATAAAGAATAGTAATTAAATCTAAAGTGAATAGTTTAATTTACGCTTTATGGAATATTGCAAACATAACTGATCACGAAACTGCACTGCTGGCTTACCACGGCCATGTGGCATCCCTTCTGAGATACAATGTTATTATATGGGGTAACGCAGTTAATGTCAAAGCCTTATTTATAGCGCAATAAAAGTGCCTACGGGCAATATTTAACAGACCCCCTTGGGAACCTTGTGCCCATTATTTAAAAAACACAAGGTCCTAGCTCTGCCATGCTTGTATATTTTAGAAATAAGTGATTATTTATTGACAAAGAAAATTCAATTCAATAATAAAAACAAATTAGAACTATTAGAAATAAGTCAGTTTGTCAAATCACATAAGGAATAATTTGAAACTTTTGAACAGGTATATAAATTTAGCTCTAGACGTAGAGATCGATTCGATCCGATACCTGCAAAAAAACGTTGTACAGTCGCAACTGTTATAACATGGCTATCAAAATTTATAACAAATTGCCAAACTATGTAAAAGAACTAAAAGCTCCCTTATTAAACAGGTTTTTTTTTAATTTATCAATTGACAATTGTTTTGTTCTGTCGATGATTACCTTGGTTTTAAGTTCTGACCTACAATTTATTAATATTCGCATCTTTTATTTTAATTACTTCAATGACATTTCAATTTTAAAGCTTTAAATCGCAAAAAATTCACGTGCCTGTACACGGGCGAGATATACAGCTCTACTGTTCTTTTCGACCAATGTCGAACCATGACAAGTGTGAATAAATATTACTTACGAATTACATACTTTCATCACAATTTCGTAAACTGTACAATAATTTATTAATCATAAAATTATAGTCCTAAACATTTTCAGAAATTATTATTTAAATGTTGACGACCTATATTATATTATTAAAAGCATCTACAATGTAATTCCAGTAACTTGTATGACAAAGTGTAAATCATTGATCTTTAAAATTGACTATATTGAATAAGAAAGCAAATATCTAAATTTCTAGGAATTAAAAATATATATAAAGTGTAATAAACCAAATTTCAAACCTAAATCAACTGGTAAGGGCAAGACCAAGGGCACGATTCCACATTATTTCTACCCTTGCCGAAAGACAGCTCTGTCATCGTGACTAACTGAATAAATTTACAGCAGATGGCGTTGTTCAAAATCAGTTTGTCCGTAAAAACGAAAAATCATAACTCTTGTAGTAGTCTAGAAACATTACATTTTATGGTATTACATCAAAACATTGCCAGTGTTTTGTCCAAAAAAGATTGCGTCGCCCGGTTCTCTCCGCGCTTGATTGCGTCGCTCGGTTCTCTCCGCGCTCGATTGCGTCGCCCGGATCTCTCCGCGCTTGATTGCATCGTCCGGTTCTCTCCGCGCTTGATTGCGTCGCCGGGTTCTCTCCGCACTTGATTGCGTCGCCCGGTTCTCTCCGCACTTGGCTGGAGGCTCTAGCGCGCGCCTCATTATACTTATACATTACACAACAGCATTAATTAAAACTATTGAGGATTCATAACTTTATTATGAATTATTAAAATCAGTAACGTGCAACGGTAAATAAAACGAATTAAATCGAATCAGATATTAATGAACTTGTACGCAGGCTCTCAACGCAACGTTATGTTAAAGCCACTCGAACACATGCACGGGTTGAAAAACGTTAATAGAGAACAAATCAAAAGCGATTAAAGGAACAGAAGGCGCGAGCAGCAACACTTAATGCCTACTGCAGGACAAACTTACTAACAACGTGTTTATAACTAGTTTATGCCCGTGGCTTCGCACACGTTGTTTCTATGGAAACGTTTTAAGGTTATTTCATTATGTACCCATATTTCAGGTCTAGATCTACGTCTACAAAGTTTCAGCCCGATCTGTTCAGTAGTTTTGACGTGAAGTAGTAACAAACCTCCATCCATACATACATACGCATTTTTAGTATTAGTGTGACTGAAGCCCTACACAACAACAATGATATAGTAGGTATGTGAATCTTTCACGTTAAAAAAAAACGTTTTCTGAAATGTAATTTTATTCAAATCGTAAACAAATTATAAAATACGAAGTATACAAAGTTTATTTCCAACAGCTTATAAAATAAATAATGCTGGACAATCCACACAGCATCATCTAGCCCCAAGCTAAGCAGAGCTTGTGTTATGGGTGCTAGATGACAGATATACTTAATACAATACATTACATAGATAGGTATTTTTTATTATACCTACATAGAAAATAACCAGAACACCCGGTACAAATATTTGTAGATCGTACAAACATTTGTCCCAAGGTGGGAATCGAACCCGCAACCTCCTGCGTCGCAGGCGCACCTTCGCCCGCCGCGCCACAGAGGTCATTAAATCTCATCATTTATAAATATCATCATTATATCTATAGGCTAAATAAAAATGTCGTCATTACATATTATTATTCAAAACATGCATATCAGGACGCGGGACGGGACCTCATTTGTAAGTGGTTGTTGAACCTTTTATTAAATAAATAAATAGACCGTTATATGGAAACAAACAAAAGCACCGACTTTTCATTTCATTTATTTTATCAAAAAATTGTGACACATAGGTGTCGATTCAGATACCGGCACAACTAAACTACTAGTTTGACAGCACTAACAATTATTCCGTCCCTTGCTTAGAGCCGGGTTTCCACCGCGAAAGCCCTTAGCGAAAGCCCGAAATGGTAGGCGGGACGGACTCCTTTTATATAAAATAGATTTACATTTCCACCAACAAAGAATTTTGTTTGTTGATTTCCACCGCAAAAGGGAAATGAGAGAGATGAGTGAGCGGAGTTCATTTCAATGCTTTCTGCTCGCTCAGCGCTTTCCGCCCGACTATGTTGGTGGAAGTACAAGTCACTCTCGCGAGTTGAACGGAATCTCCGCTCGCGGTGTGAGATCGGCTTAACGATCGAATTATGTCGCGGATAGCATTATTTTAGGTTATTTTAGGCGGCTTTAGGTCAAATTAGTTTAGTTTTGGCGACATCTGAATTGAGACCATTGTCAATTATGAACACTAGACATAATGAGTCAACTATGAACACAAGCCTGATTAGTGAAACAATCAGTCTTGTGTTCATGATGCTTGGAATCAATAAGTCGGTATTTTAGTGCACAATTAAAAGTAAGGATTGGGAATAATGTAAGCGTGATTTATTAATAATCTGCAAAAAAGGTAAAAAATCCCGCTGTAGGTACTCACAGTACACAATTAATACCTACACATTTAGTATTTATCGATATAATATTTATTTCTTCGATAGAAGTGTGGCGTTATATCAAGGTAGTTAAATAAACGGTTAATGTAATTCCGTTAAAATAATGTTAAGCCGCGGTTCAATAACTTATCTATTTTTCATAACGAACGCAACGACTCAACGAAGTCAATCTACTCGTATTTGTCGTAGCAAGTTTATTGCTACATGGGATAAATCACATTCTTCTGATGTCTTAGAGACCCTACAATGTTGACTACATTGTACTACAGACCCTAGTCTGTAAGACATCAGAAGAAGGGTTTGTCTCGAGTGGTTCCGGAGTTGACGGTTTGAAATTCCCTCGGAGCCAAGTTGTAGAGCTTCCTTTGCTGATCGATCACGTAGACTAGACACCTATATTATGAGCCAATCTTCCCTGGATACGGAGATACGGCGTGAGGAGTTATTTTCTGGCTTAACATAATAATACAAAGGAAGTTTTTTCACACCGCCATTTTCAAAATAAACTCGTTTGTTAGCAGTTTTTAACGTTAGCCTAACGTCAACATGTACGGGTTAGCTGTGGTGAAATTCTCAACGTCCTAGTTGTTTTACGATTTTTAACGATAGATAGTTATTTAACGGTTATCGTTGCCCATTCGATAGTTTCGTGAAGTGAATGGAAACTCTGTTAACGACACACTTATACTTACACTTATACGATAAATATGTATGTGGTATATACACACTTATACGATAAATATGTATGTGGTATATTAATTGTCATACTTGAGGCTATCTGTGGCTCGTGCGATGCGGTGCAAGTGGATGAACCTGGTGAATTATTCTCCGCTACAAGAGATGACGATATTACGTTCCTAACAGTTTCGTAATAACTCCTTGTTTTCTCATATTGATTCTCAACAAAATATTTATGTTCTGTTTGTCCATAACCAATCAACTTTTCGTGATTTATCTTAAACTCTGCCCATAGTTGGTCTAACCTACCCAAACGTGTCGTTCCCGAAACAGACATGGGTACACCTTGTAGAACGTTAGAACTGGATTTCGGGGGCTTCAGCACTGTTGTATCCTTTTCCCTTTTCATTAATGGTGCTAGATTGCTGAACTTATTTTCCATGATGTCCAGAAGCTTATCTAGTCTGTCTATACTTGTCACAAGGTGCTTATGAATCTTCTGACTGGCTGGATTCTTGAGTAAGTTGGTCCTCATGTGTAACATAGCTTCAAGAATATCCTCAAGGTTCTCCTTCAAGTTATCCATGATTAGAAGGTAAAACAAGACCTCTTTGATATAGGATACTTGTCCAAGAGCTGCTCTGAAATGTGGGTTCCGACGGGCAATGTAGGGAACACATTTCGCATCCCAAGAGCTCCTCTGCGAATGTAGGTTCCGACGGGCAATGTAGGGAACACAATTCGCACAATACTACGTGTGTATGCGACGTAGTAGCCTTATGATAACGTTTTAGTAACGTACGTTATCACGTTGTCCTTCGAGAGACAGTGGTGAGCGCGACCGCGGATTTAGACTGTGAATCCGGTTCGAAGAATGTTAGAGCTACCGTGAAATAATAACTCCGACGCTGATAATTCGCAACTGGTTTATTTGTTAGATTTAAGTTAACATGAAGACATTATGCGGAAGATAAGAAATCACGTTGATACATAACCTCACGTAGATATTGCTAAGCTATAATAACTAGGAAGTTAGGTAACCTTGATATCACACACATAGACTGAATAACACATTGTACCTTGTACAAGTGGTTTATTAGCACATAGAATCTAATTAAGACACCTTTCAAAAATGGATCAAATGTCGTATTATTGTTATTGTTGTTATTATTTTGTTCTCCAAGCATGTCAATTTTAGTTATTTTTGTTCGGTTTTATTTACATATGTATACGTAATTTGTAACTCTAAGCTCGACCATCTTTGTGGACCTATCAAAGACACGATACGAAGCAACGAATTTAGAAATGCGGAATAAAACACAAACATTTTTTTCAAACACCACCCCCGGCACCCCTTATAAAGTCACTGACTGAATCCATCGGGTGAATGAGTGAGGAACCCACGCAATATGTTCGTCATACCACGATTACTTCCACCGCGTCGGAAACTGTCGGCGAGTCGGCGAGTCGTGGGGGAATCAATGCCAGATGGTTGATAGTTTCAACGCGCGATGATCAATCTAAAGGTAGCTCAACTGATCCATTAATTATTACCAATCGGAAGTGTCCCCAAGACGCTGGCTGCATTGCCTCCGCAGAACTATCTCGATATAGTCAGTATAACCTGACTATCTCGATATAGTCAGTATATTCTGACTATATCGAGATACACTGGCCTGCAAAACTAAGTATCACTTTTTAAATTGAATTTTTTTCTAAACTGTGGAAGGTAGAGATTTAAAATAAAAAACGTTTTATAGCAAATTTAATCAGCTTTCTTTGAAACTATAGTAAAGTGTACATTAGTAACATTTTTAACTAAAAAAAGATATAAAACAATAAATTTGCCATTTTAGCTTAGTGTCCAAAAACTCAAATAACATTTTATAAGTATGTTTTACATGTTATTTAATTTTTAATAACTAGTATTGGTGTCGATTCTCGTCTCGTAATTTGAAACCTGCCAGTCTAATTTTTCAAAGATAGAATAGCTTTCGTCTATTTGACATTCCTAAATCCTAATTTTAACTAATTCTAAAACAACAGAATCGACAGCATTGTCTCTTTGGGCTCTGATCACAGCTTCGAGCCGGTTTCGCATACTGACAATTAAACAAGAAGCCTTAGATTTTATTTCGAAACTTTATCTTACCTATTTAAAAAGTTATTGCAATTTTAATAGTGTGATACTTAGTTTAGCAGGCCAGTAGGTATGACCTTGGAAAAGTAAGTTGCCGAGTGAAGCTAGGGTCAAAAGCAAGCAGATCACACCTTGGAAAATGGAAGCTTTATTTGTGATAACGGAAACACCCCGTGTGAACAGAACACGTGGCAGAGTTCACAGGAGATTACGTTTGCGGAGGAAGGTATTCTGATTCAAGCACAAGCGAGAATTATTAGAAATTCTTTGATAATTGATACGTATGGGGCTACATCTAGTACATACCCATCACACAAAACAAAAAATAATGCTTTGCTATTCAACGTGGCAATACTGTCAGCTAATACTGTCAGCTAATACTGTCAGCTAATACTGTCAGCTAATACTGTCAGCATTCTAGGCACTCTACATTTTGGTGATGGCAAATTGTAGGTAGTATTATTATTAGTTATACTAATACTACCTACAGTTTACAATACTTATTATTACTACTTACTGTTTTCATACAGTGTACCTCCATCATAGTTTATTTTGTTTTTGCCGTGTTATTAAGTTTACACCATACAGTAAGAATTATCTATTTTCGACACAGTAAATGACTTGTAGGTATTTAAGTAACATTCAATAGCCTACGAATTAGTGAGGCTGAGTCCTTTATTTAAATCCTTGCGATAATATAGTTCCTATAAATCAAAGATAAGGGTAGAGAATGCAGGAATTACCACTCGCATTTTCAGGAACCAGCAGTAGGTAGGCCAAGCACAGCAATTGTTGTCTGGGGTACAATAGAGGAAAATAACATCAAACCGTTATCGAATGCGTACATTATTTGAATAAAGTAATTTCCAAATGAGATCACAGAATACGCCCCCTACGCGACAAATGTAGTAAAATTGTACAAAATCCCAGTTTCCCGAACTCACAATGGCTACAGCTGCTGCGTGAATACAAACAGACGAACTAAGCCTATCAGAGCTGTTTATTAGTGTGGAAACCACGCAATGGGACTTTTGTTGTGGTCAATAGTTTTGTTTATAAGCCTATTAGAATATAATAATCTACCAAACGACATAAAATTTTGTGTTTAACTGAACTGATCAGTCAGGTAACAAAATACATGACCGAAAACTATAAAAAAATCCGCAACGGACCCCGCTTTTCCACTTTTTTCGCAAAGGTCTTCAGAAGTAGCCAACAACAACCCTGGTACATAAACGAGTGTTTTGATACCTCATTCACCAAAATCGCTTCAGCCGTTTTGTAAATAAGTTTGGATCAGTCGATACACCGTCTGCCGCACTCATTACTATAATACGACTTACGAGACAGAACAAGGCGGGCGGCAAAGAACGTGACGAAATTTATTTTATATTTATAAAATAAATTTCGTCGCGTATGCATATAACGTCCAAAGTAGTTACTTAAGGCGAATTAGTGACGCTTTTAAAAAATATATGTCTAAATACAGCAACAATTCAAAATTTAAAAAGTCAAATGGTAGACTAAACTTAAATTAATTACTGACATAAACATTTTATATTCTTTATTGACAATGAAAATTACAATTCAATAATAAAAACAAATTTGAACTAGTATTTACAATTGAAACAATTAAGCTAACTGCAGACTGTTGCAAACAATCTACAGGTAGCTCAACTGATCCATATCAATACCAGCCGGAAGCGTCCCCAAGACGCTGGCTGCATTGCCCCGCTGTATGGCAATGCTGATGCGCTGCGCCAGATACCCACCAGCTCTCGGGTCACGCGTCGCGTCGACCAGACGCTCAGGTAACTTTTTAAAAACCCGTAGAGCCTCTGTACACCACGGACCTAGGGTCTCGACCCCAAAGGGAGCAAATGTGTAGGCTCTGTCGAGACCTGCATATTTGCGTCTCTTGAGACCCTCAGCCAAATCTGCCGCCGCCGCAACAGCCCTCACGGATGTTCTCGGAAGATGGGAAGGCGCAAGTATGTCGACACATGTAGCGTCCCACACAATAGCCCTCCAACTCGCATGGGCTAGTCCCATGCGAGTTGGAGATGACACTTGTGTCATGCCATGCCGTCGGGCCTCTTACCATCGTCATGCAACAGACCATTCGGTTCGAGAATAGCTGGTACGTCAGTGGTGACAAAGGCCGCCGGATGACATCGTTAAGGCTGGCATGACGAGATATCCGACCGGCGGCCCTAGTACACGATAATACGTAATGACCAAGCTGTTCAACAGCAGTACCGCACTGGCATTGATGAGGCGCGTAACACATTGTACCCAACCGAAGACATGTTGCGATACGGAAAGTTACAGGATCCAATAAAGTGCCAGTGTTATATGAAGGAAATGCTTGCAACCAATTTCCTGACTCCCATTTAGGAACGGCCAGGAGACGGGCACGATCCGCAGAGCTGGAACACGTTTGCAACAAACAATTCCGTGTCAACTCACGCAGAGGCCCGTCCCATTGCCGCGCCGTTGGGACAAAAGAGAGTTTGGATGAGCAGCATTGGGGCAAGCACTATACCAAGCCGTTCGAGCTTCATTTAAAAATTAAATTTTGAATGAAATTCCAGGTGGGACCAAACAAGATGACTTTAAAAAATTTTCAACTAAAGAATTAGTGCTGTAGACGGAAGACAGGAACGCTGGAAGGGCTACACTTGAAATTTTGCTTATACTTATGCCTCCCAATTTGACAGGCAGGGAGGCCTGCGACCATGCCTTGTCATCTAAATCGACATTCAAAACCGATGATAGAGTATTCTTTATTATGTTGTCTAAGCCTTCCAAGAGCTCGCTGTGTTTCCACAGTTGACTACATCTCAAAGAATACGTTAGATACAAAAAGTCAAAACTTAATTATTGTAAAAGCCATATGGCTATTAATTTTGAGCAGTCTGTCCGAAGTTTTGTTGAAATTTTGAATTTTCTCATCTACAAAGGACTAAAAAGACTCATCAAGAATTGGTGAACCAAGGAGGCGAAGTGAACATTTATCTACAACTGTAATGTTGGGCGCCAAACTATTGAATTTTCGAATGATATTGCTTTGTGTACACAAGAGTTCGAAATAAAAAGCTCGCAATTTAAAAATTTAATTCCAAACCTATTTTTCGAAATTCATCTGTTATGATTTTTAGATCATCAAAAACTGTGTTAACCTCTCCACCTAATGTTCCGTCATCCAAATACCAAACATTGAGCTTGTATTGGAGACGTTGAATTATGGGTTGGATGGCAAAGCTAAATATGGCCGGACCAAGAGGGTCGCCCTGCTGACATCCAACAGCGGACAAAATAACTTTGTTATTTAATTAATTTTGACGGTGAACTATAACATTGCCAGAGAAAAGGGTAAATTTCTGGAATTTTGTCTTTAATTTCTTTTAGCAAGGCGCCCCTGTCTACGGAATTGATGGCGATTTTGATGTCTACCTTCAGAACTACCTCCCCATAATTTTGGTCTAAAAATGTACGAAGGGAATGTGCCTCACATCCGCCTCACGAACCAAAGCCTACCTGAATTGGTCGGAAATAGTTGCCTAGATAGTCGGCTTCTTTCCGACAGCAGACTTTAGCCACAAGGCGGCGGTATGTGGTGCCCACGGCTATGGGTCTTATACCGCTATCCTTCATTTTTAGGGCGCAAAGGTTCGCACCGTATAGGAGTTCTGTGATATCGCTGTTAACTCGGCCTGACAACATCAGGTTGATTAGAACTGTCAAGTCCTCCAGAAGGACTTCACCAGCATGGCCAGACCCGCCAGACAGAAGATCTTTTATATGCTGTGGAGTCACAGCATCCAGGGGCAGAGCCACTCTGGAAAGACATGAAAGCTTTAAGCACGTCCTGGCTGGTCGTGTTCACAGCGACATCACTCTCTTCCGGTGGATCGGGGAGTTGCGTATTGGCCCCTGCTGGCGGATGCTTACTCTCAAGAAGTATGAGAGTAGCATAGTCAGTTGGGGCCATCGTGTCGTTTGAGAACATTATGCGTGAGGCACCTTTGATATCACCATCATTGAGTTTACTCTCTACAAGTCTGTAGACAGTAGACTCAGCCAATGGCTTATTAGAATTTGAATTTTGTGGTGTGGCCTGATCAACAATGGAAATAGGCTGCCCTTCGCGTGCAGTGTACCTAACACAATTTTGTTTAATCTTAACCGTGACTGATGATTTGTTGCCCAAATCTTTCTTTATATGCAGTACGCTGTAAGGAAAAACTAGTAAGTGCTCCCTAGCTCGCTTGGTGTTTTTCGAAACAGCATTCCTAATGGCTCCTGAGAGAGCGGAAGCGACAGAGATGTGGGCACTTCGAAGAATACGTTTGAAAATAGGGGTAGCTTTGTACTCAATCAGAACTTTCCAAACAAGGGGTGTATCAGCCGTATAATCTGAATTTTGTGTCGGAACATCTACCGCTCCTGCAACCGGAGCAGACAGCGGGATAGTGGGATCCTTATGGATTCTGGTTTGATGAATTTTGAGGCCTCTCTGTCCCTTAAAAAAGCGAGCCCGGGGACATAGTGTGCACTGTAAAAGAGGCGGCACAGACACGATGGGATAGTTTTCCGTCACATTCCTAATTGCATTCATCGGTTGCGTGCATTGTATCATCACAATAAATGTAACTTACACAATGTTAATAAAATTCTTACAAATCTAAATAATTTAACGGGATGACAGCGGCTGGCCCACGCGTGGTAGCCCGGGCTCCACGGCAAACGCCCTCCTTACAGTAAAGAGAAAATAACAAAGAACAAGCTTCTGTCAAAACCAACGTAAACAAACTATAAAGAGAGAATCCACCTTTCAATTTATGTTGCGCTGAGTTTAACCCCGGCCTGGAAAACAATACCTGATGCGCCCTAGGTGGTGGGCCGCCGGCCCTTGAGCTCCAAGGCGAAAAGTCGTAGAAAAACTCTTTCTGAAAAAATACAAGCAAAGATAAGTTAGTAAGTTAACAGTTTTTTTTTTAGATAAATATGAATAGACCAAGATTTTAATATAAAAATTTAACTGAACGCTGACTATCTATTTTTAGGTTTTTGACAAACTTTACGTAATTTAATATTTTTGCTAAAATATAATCGTAAAAACATTAATTGTGGTACTTATTACATAGTTTTTATGTTGATTAATGCAATATTAATACAGATTGTATCTACTTAGCTGTGACTATCGTTTTGAATTATATTGCTAGACACAGCCTTAAGTTTTGAACAACATGAAGCAGGAGAGACACCTAATTTCTTAAGTTATTTGGATAATAATATAACGATGCATAGCTCTTGAATGCTTTCACTCTTTTTATCAATACACCTACAATTTAATTTAGAACCAAACTCCAAAATAAATTAGATACCCAAGACGAAATTCCATGACGTCTTAATCCAACCACAAAAGACAAATCCTTTGGATGAAGGTGGACAATAATTTACGCAAGAATAAAGTTCCCGTCTCACAATACATCCTTGAAGACCGGAAGTTGTCTGAACCGGATTAGAACCGATCGGAACTGCATCAGACCGGATTTAGCCGGATGAATGGATGCGGCTATCGTGGATCTAATTCAAAAGAGTCGCAGAAAATCATTTGATACAATGACATCATGTAAGCACTTACTACAATGGGTAGGCATTATGAGAAGATATTTAAGAAGCTTTAGATATGTATGATGATTAATGTGTATCTTAAAACTAAACCTAGCTAGATCTAGGCTACAACCCAAAACTGCTGGATGCAGGCCGCGTAGGACCGGCCATTGTGACGATCTTTGGGGAGGCCTAAGCTCAGCGGTGGATGTCTTTCGGCTGAAAGGATCAGGTGAAGTTGTAGAACATTATACTTAACTAAACTAAACTAATAGTAGATTTCTATCTGAATTAGTTAAGGCGAAGTGAACGCATAATATATAGAATCGAGAAACTTTGGAATTATTTTTACATTGGCAATTATAACTTATCTTCCCTTTTTTTTTGACAGAGAAGATTAAGATTCGCTGTGTTCGAGCTGCTTCGTGTTGCTTCCGCAAAAAATTACTTATTTAGTTCATTCTTGATATTAGAATCGATCAAAGAGAGTATTTCACCATCTCTTCAATATCAATCGACGACAGTGGTCGTGTAATCCGGTCTTTGTGCCTTTATTTGTGGGCGTCCTTTAGTTCTGATTCATTTATGTTTGATCTGTAGCGGTGAGGAATCAGGGATTTAGTTCACTAGAAGACATCGTTTTTTGGGGTTTAAGGCGATGATTTGAAAATTAAATAATATTTCAAAGAGACTTATAGGTACAATAGAGTTTCGGGGTATCACTCTGGAAATAAGCTGTCAGCGCAACAAAAACAAAAGATGGTCGCCAAATCTAGCTGCGTTACCTCATCAACAACATCGGCATATACTAGTCCACTGTTGGACTACCTACTGATATAGTCCATGTATTCTAATAATATGTATTGTATGTGTGACTACAAAGCGACGCGTGACCCGAGAGCTGGTGGGAATCTGGCGCAGCGCATCAGCATTGCCGTATGGCTGTATAGCGGGGCAATGCAGCCAGCGTCTTGGGGACGCTTCCGACTGGTATTGACATGGATCAGTTGAGCTACCTGTATTGTTTGCAACAGTCTGCAGATAGCTCAATTGTTTCAATTGTAAATACTAGTTCTAATTTGATTCTATTTGGTTGTAATTTTCTTTGTTAAAATAGTTTCTACTACCTAAACAAACACCTTGTTCAAGTAAATTTCCCTAAAATACCTAATATAATTTTGCTACTAAAAATCTCTCCGTACTCTAGGTTGGTATGCAAGGTACGTACGTATTGGATGAAATCATCTATCTGAATGGACTTAAAGTAGCATAGTCTTATTAAATCATATCGCATAAAACCTAGCTGTTCATCAATCACCCTATAAACTGTCCTCCCCTTAACATTAAGGTGCAACATTGTAGCGAGGGCGTGACACAGTGATTGGCTAAACCAGTCAACCGGATGTCATTGTGCAACCATTTTTCATTCCACTATCAACCTTCCATCTACCAATTACAATCTACTTTCCCTTGCAACAGTTGCTCTTGCATCGTAGAGTATTAAAATCCCATAGTTTTGCGTGTTTTTAGATATTGATATTTATATAGAGGGTTTAGAGTGGTGATTCGTTTGTGTAGGAGTGTCTGTCCGTTTGTGTGAGGTGTTAATGGTAATCTGGTGGCCGAAGACGGACGGATTTAGATTCTAATGCGACAATGATAGAGAAAGGGAGGAGTGCAGGTGACGGCGGGGAAAAGCTTTTGGTTTTATTTAGTTTTACGAATTACAGATGTTAACAGACCAGCCAATGGAGGAAATGGCCAATGGAGAAAAATCTCCTGGAGATGAGATGAGAGACAACAACCCGCCGACAAATAAAACAACTATACTCTGTTCACGGAGACAAGCTAATATAGCGCGCGCTCTCTTGCACAATTGTATGAAAGTGAAAAGGACTGGACTACTAGCGTGAGAGACTAAGATTGGTCAGTGGGAGTGACCATTATTTTGAAATGTAAAGCTATGTTTAGATTGCTCACTTCAAACTATTACTTACATTATTCACTAGCTTTTCGCCCGGGGTTTTGTGGATGAGTGGGTTATTGATAATTGACCTACTTATTATGATACTGTAAACCTAAAAATATATATTTTGTTTAATTTGGGTAGTGTACAAAAAATAAATCATCAGAAATTTTCTCACAAATTTATTCACTTTCTGATTCACTTAAATCTGAATCATACTCCAAGCTTATAATAAAACGTTCTGCCATATTTTCTACGTTCCTATCCATAACATCCATACCGGGCTCTACTACATCACGTCCGCACCGCACAAGAGACAAATAAGACTAACTTTTGGCCACACAGCGTGCACAGTGTGCACGTGCCCTATGTTCGTTATCTGCGACCAATAACGTGCAGTCTATGATTTCCCTATTAGCTTGTTTCGGCGAACAGAGTATAGGTAGGTAGGTATCTACCTTTTGAAACGTGAAATACCAAATCTAACTTCCATGTGAATTTTACTGTACAAACTTTCGTAGTAAAATTCCCTCGTTAATGAAACGTTGGTGTTCTTCCAACACAAACTAGGTACGTAGTTAACCCGCTTACATTTGTTATGTATTCCATGTGAATGTCTAATGAATTACCGTAAAACCCAAAAGTTTTAGGATTTTTCTAATACTTTTTTAAACCTTGTACATTGAGAATGAGTCAGATAAAAATATTCCAAAATTTTCCACTCTACGCTACTCGCAGTCACTACGACCGCACCCTAACATTATTGCACAAAGCAGTGCGTCCTTATTCGACGATACTTCCTGGAAAATACAGAAGCTTTGAATATCTAAAAGAAAAATTCTTTAAATTACGAAACCAGCTGATGACTCTTTAAGAAAGGTAAAATATTACTTGAAGAGATATTACTATGAAGCTGTTTTACTTAAATAAAAAATAAAAATTTAATTAATTAATTTTTATTTTTTATTTACATTAATCCTAATACAAAAAAATTGTGGGCGAATTCTTCGATGCTTTTTTTTCTGTTCACCTTATCTAGTACCCATTAAACAAGCTCTGCTTAGCTCGGAGCTAGATTATGCTGTTTGAATCGTCCAGCATTATTTATTCCTTACAATAAAATAACCTAGCTTTAGACAAAACATACACAAACCAATAAACTACAATTTTTTTACAAGAATACTTCTACCATCACCTTTATCAAATTCCTCCACATTCATCTGCCATGAATAAGATTATGCACGTTAAACAGTAGAGGCCCCACCGCGCGCCCTGCGGCACTCCACTAGTTCCATGTAGACAGACGTCGCAGAGGGCACACTGCGAACGATGTAGCGAGGGAAGAGGGTAGAGGGTGTATCGGCTAAACTAAGCAATTAATGTATCAATCTGTCTGTGTAATGGGGTGCACTCCCCTGGCGTCGCGGAGTACAGGCGACGACATAATGGTTCATTTTTATAAGCTTCACCCCGTTATTGCAAACGAGTGTTTCCTGGATCAAACGAAGGTAGGCCTCATAGCCTATGTTACAAATCAACTTTTATTTCTTAAGGCAAATAAGCGAAAATAAGCTCACAATTATTCGCAAGCGCATGTTTTTGAGATTCAACCAACCCACTACATAAATCAAAGAGAAAATGTTTTGACGTGGAGAAAAGAAGTGTAAATAACCCTCCATCTTACGCAGTCGGGTAAAAATCAGTCACTTCTGTAATCGACTGTACACACCTCGTTACTATGCCAAGCATCTAAATTTTGCGGAGTGTAAATATTCTCAAATATTTGTACGAATTATACGAACAAACAAACAAACACATTGACTCCCGCGAGAGAAGCCATGTGCCACCATTATACAGTAATGTTCTGTTTAGTCTGTCTAGTTGTACGTGTACCTACGGATCTGGGATTTGAGCGATTTAGGTAGGTAGAATCAAAAATTATCCTCCAAATAATTGTATATTTATAAATAGAAAATAAATAGAATTATTATTAAAATTATTACACCTTGCAAACGTTTAATCGGCATAGTCAAAGATCCTATGAGACTACGTTCCGTACCACCTTTGTGGTTAAGTAGGTACACATGTTATGTGGCACCCTGTATAATCTTTAATTTTCGAAGTCTTTCCTCGGTTTTTGAAATAGGTAGGTACTTCTCGACGGCCTATCTGGCGCAGCGGGCGAAGGTCCGCCTGCGACGCAGGAGGTTGTGCAGCTCGGGCGCAGCTCGGCGGCGCCGCGGCGGCACTGTACTCATGCACCGAGCTGAGCCGGGACCGAGTTGTTTCCGACCGTTGCGTTGTCCGTAGCTCGGCCGTCACTCGGTCGCCGCTCGGTATAGCGTGAGTGTGTCCATACTAAATGTATGTAACTTTAGTTGACCGTGACACTCGGCTCGGACCCGACACGGTCTAACGTGAGTCATCCTTAACACAAGCTCATAAGCTTGGGGCTAGATGATGCTGTGTGGATTGTTCAGCATTATTTACCTCTATTTATTTAGATATAGAAGCTGGCTCCGGCCGGGACTACGTAAAAGCTAGGAATGATCATAATCACCCCGTGGGAACTCATCACCGTAGTACCTACCTACATGTTTTTATGTAGGTAGTCAGTAATAATAAAGCAAACTTTCCCACAATTCCCCGTGAAGCACCTACAAGTAGGCAATAAGTAATTCCGGCCGCGTGCCGCCATACCTACCAGCGCCCAGCAACAACAGCAATAACAAGCAATAACCATCAATAACGGGGTGAAACTAATCAGCAATAATCGGCGATGTAAACGGTGGTCGTGCTAGGCTAGCCCCTCACTCATCCGTGCAATGGTGAGATGTGATTGTGTTGACAGATAGCTCTGGAGGGCCCGACCTTGATGTTCATGAAACGTTAAAGGTATGTAAGATTAAGAATAAAATAGATTAAAGATTTCAGTAAATTAATTTTTTTCGGCTTACAAGTCATATTTATTTATGACGCCCACAGAAATCTAAATATTATTAAGATTTCTGTGATGATTTTGATGATTCTTTTGTTGTTGTATAAAATTGATTTTGAGGTGGTCTCCTATAAGTTTGATTCTCGAAAAATAGCTTTATGCGCCGTTAAACGTAGATTAGTAAAAATTCTTCAGAATATGATAATTTCATTATCACCTAATGGTTATACTTTTAAACGGACGTCAACCGTTTCATCCATGTGCCATCAAACTAAATTAGACTTGAAAAATAACTAGATGTCGCCAAAGTAAACTCAATTTTTTGCACGTGAACATAGACCTTCAGTCAGGGAAAGTAAGGGAGGAGTGATTTCGTTCGTCCGAGACATAAATTAATATTATGTAGGTACCACGCCAAATTATTGTATGAGATTTGCGTAGTTCCCTGTTCCGATAGAGGCGGTATAACAAATTGTATGAAGCACGATCACGATCACGTCTCGTTACTAACGTCAAATAACCCCTCTGATCGCGTAAGTTTAAAAATATCTAACCAAAGATATATGTTCCATATATCTTTGGTTTTCTGCCTAGGTTTTGTTAAATTGTATTTTCCTAACCATCATGGAAAATAGGAAAACTAGAAATGTAGTTAGAGATTGGTGCCGACACTAAACACATTATACTTATATAGGAAAACCTGTAAATAAAAAAAAATATTTTTAAGCAAATAATCATAATGATCATTTTATTGCATGAAATCGAGTTCTTGTGGCTAGGAAGTAGCTAGGAACCTATAGGTGCAATTATTGTAATAAATATGTGTTGTTTGAAGTAGACTGTACTCAAGTATTATATCTCTGTGTTATCTACCTCTTGTATGTTTTATTGTAAATTTAAATGTACTTATTGCACGTGCCTAACTTTGTATGTGTTTGCCTTGTATTGTCTAATTAACTATTTCATTTAATTTTTTTATAATAAAAACATAATAATGCAATTAGATCTACCAAATCTTGACCGATCCAACGCAATAAACAATCAGGCGTCAGGCGGCGGCATCCAAGCACCAATATCCTGTGCAATGCGGGCGCGGGCCTCCAGCTCGAGTGCTGGGATCCTGCTTACCTACAATACAAGTCACCAGCACAACTGGGAATGGATTATCTACTAATTCCTTCTCCAAAAAAGAGTTGTGGGTTTGATTCCTGTCAATCACGCAGCGGATCAAATGTTTGATATTTACTTATGATGTGGGTTATGTTCTAGGTCGGCGAGCTTTCTGTCTTATTGTTGATAACTGATGACGACTGTTTTATGGATCAATTTTTATATCCGACTGCGTTGAAGATGCACCTATGCTCATTATGGAGAATCTTAGTTGCTAAGTGACAAAATATGGAATTAAAAATAGCTAAATAAAGGTGGATGTCTTAATATTATAGTAAAACTACTGAAAGATATGTTTTTGGACTCGGAACATAAAGCTACTTTAATTCCGGTAAAACAAGTGTGAAGCAGCGGGCTGAAGCTAGTATAGTAATATTTTGACAACCAATAACGCAATAACTCGTTAAACAACACATCCTATCAGTCGATTAACAGTTAATAACCTGTTCGTATTAATTCCCGTGTCTCGTGCCGGACGCGTGCCGGCACGTGTCTGCAGATTGTGTGCCGAGCCGTGCGTGGGTGCGCGGAATTATTGGGTGTTACCTTACCTACTTAGCTTTTGTCCTAATGAAACATCAGGATCCGTTCAGCCGTTTGTCTTGGTAGCCCTTGAACCTAGGTCCTGTATTCTTTCACCGTAGAACATAAATAGGTATCTAGATATTTCGTTGGGATTTGCCGAGGACATGTTAGGAACGAATTCGAGTAACTAAAAAGCATATTCTCAAAATATGTAATTCAAAAAATATCTAAGACTTAAATCAGTTATTACGGGATATTTACACAGGTACCTAGGAAGGTACATCTTTATTAACAAAGAAAATTACAATCACATAATATAAACAAATTAGAACTAGTATTTACAATAGAAATAATTGAGCTAGCTGCAGACTGTTGCAACCAAATATTTACATAATATCTACCATGACTATTTTGTTCTCGTAGATTTGTTATTTATTTATTATTTATTATATCTCGGTAAAAGACTTTAGTGTTAATAATCATGATAGTTTAAACAAAAGTTTTATCGAAGACTTCTCTGGATATAGATAGACCATTTGTTCCCCAGCGAGTGTTCTCAGCTCAGACAAAAAATATTACCTACGTATGAAGAGTGTACAGTCGTCCTAGAAGATCTATTATTTGTTAGGTACCTACTTATGTCAGAGAGTTCCATAGATGGTAGTGATCAAGCTCAGATTCACCAGTGGAGTGTACCGCACGCAGTAGGAGACTGCTCCGTGGTTCGAAGTCAATATAAACACGAGGGTGACGCCGCTAATATTTGAACTGTATAATCGCTTTGGGAATATGGGAATCGAACCCGCGACGACCTACATATCCATCCGACT
Organism: Eupithecia inturbata; assembly: GCA_963662085.1. NCBI lineage: Eukaryota > Metazoa > Arthropoda > Insecta > Lepidoptera > Geometridae > Eupithecia > Eupithecia inturbata. The sequence goes on from OY759201.1 coordinate 420,341, forward strand.
CAATTTAGAAATGAGATGAAGCATGTAATTGTAAAACATTAAAGCAAACTACTGATGCCTGAAATGTGCTAAGTAAAATAAGTGCCTTTTCTCTGTATGTACTTGTTGGAAATATCGGTATTTGCGAAAAATGATTGGGATCAGTTTGAAGTATTTAAAAGTACCTAAACGCAACACAAAAACTTTTGTTGTAAAATAGTTTATTAGTATTAATATAACAGTTATTGATGTTGTTGTAAAATAAGTACTGGATAATCGACATCTATATGTAATGTAATTGCCCGCTTGTCTTTATTGGCTTCCAGGTGCTTCCACAACTATTTATCAGGTCAGAAACAGAATGTACCTACCTACATTCAGTTTCAGACCTGCGCTGCGGTGGGTGCATATTGTATTTATTAGCCTATGATAAGTGTACGAGTTGTTGTATTCATTAGTTAATATACTTACCATAGAGACTGAGGCTGACGGACAAACCGATCTACGGTTTATGTTAGCTGTAGCATAAGTATGTAAATAATGTTTAATATAAACATATAAACAAAAAAAAATTAATATATTTAAATTGTATTTTATGACCAACTGTATCTATGTAGGTATATATATTTCCTACCCATGTACCTGCTAAACGAATAAATGATTTGAGTTTGAGTCCATACGTGGTGGTGTCCGGGTCACCGGTGCCACGGGCACGTGCGGTAGCTTTCACACGTAGGTAGGTACCTACCGGCATAATAATGCTAAATACAATAAAATACAATTCGCCGCCGGATACCCGCACCGGGTACCCGGCTACCCGGCTATTGGCAACCGGGACGTGTGAAAAGTTACCAGGACAAATTAAAATGAAAACTTAGGGTTTATTTAATTTCCTCAAATGAGGAAGGAAACGAGCTTCTATTAAAACAATTTTGTAGCTATTAGATGTCTAAGTACACAGACACAGATACACACAGTAATTAGAAACTAGATACGACGTAAAAAAACATTGGAAAAATATGATTCCGATTGATTTTATATTATTATTGTTTACTAAAGAACCAGCTCCTGCCGGTGCAATGATGTAATTTCCTGCACTTTTCTCGCGGTCTCTACTTCGTTATAAGACATGACAGTGGCTTTCTCCTTGATCTGACTCATATAGGGTAATTCCGGGGTAGATGGCCGTAAGGGAGAGACGGCCAATCGAAAAAAGTCCAATTAGAAACAGGTAGATGGTGTTGATGATAGTTTAGTTCGCTTCGCCTTCCTCCCGGTAACAAAGTGTTCGAGTGATTTTTGTGCGAAAAATTATTTTTAATGTGTAAAATCACTTTGTTTTTTCAACACCTTTAAGATATAAGGTAAGGGGTCGATATATTATGTCGTCACAGAAAAGTTTTTAGAAATATCCTTGTTTTTGTTGTTTTATTGTAAGGTATAAGTTTTCTCCTAAACTAACCTCAAAATGAACTATGAGGGTGATGCAATAGATTTAGAAATAGGTATGGCCATCTCCCCCATGCAATCGGGATAGATTGCCATTGTGTTTCTGGGGAAGATGGCCATAAAATATGAAGTTATTTCAAGACCAACATTACAAAAAAATATTTTGTTTTTTTTTTTCAAACTGTAGTTGCGAAGAAATTTCCATGTGTTTGTGTAATACTTCTGAAAGTGGAAATTAAGACAGAGAGGAAGATAACTGTAGAGGTTGTGGTGAAGATTACTACAGAACTCAACTCGTTGCAGACTGGCTGCAATGTAAGATATGTTAAACATATCTTACATTGCAGCAATTTTCGTGCACCCAGAGCAAACTTTGCTCTGGGTGCACGAAAATTGCACCGAATATGATGGCATGTGTTCTTACTGCGGTAAAAAGAAAAAAAAATAAGAAAAATACCCTAAGGGCAAAGGAAAGGGCAAGAAAACAACTGGCCATCTCCCCCAAAGCCCTATGGCTATCACTCCCGGACACTCTGGGAGAGATGGCCAAACGTAATTTTTTTTTAAAGTGAAATGGTTCCATATTTGTTGATTTTGAGACTGATTATAATAATAATATAGTAAGATGGATAATTAAAGTTTTGTTTTCAATCAAATTGGTGGTTTAAATCATTATGTTTATACCAAATTTAGGTTCTCCAAGTTAGTAGGGCCATCTACCCCGGAATTACCCTAGTTAATTCTTGGTCTTCCCCTTCCTCGTCTTCCTTCTACTTTTCCTTCTATGATGCTAGTTATGAAGTTGTCATGTTGAATTAGATGTCCAATCATTCTCCCTCTTCTGTTTTGATTTCATACACTGCTTATAAAAGTTCTTCTCTAGGCTACCCTAATAAATAAATAATAGATAATTTACTCAGGCAAGACCACTCCTGCCTGAGTAATTATATAAGTACAATTTATTCAAAATACTTTAGGATATTACCTGTTTTCACTGGATCTTATCTACTCTACAAAATGCGACTGGCAAGCGTCGAGCAAACATGCCCCAGTAGACTAACCTAATGAGAGCGAGCGAGATGCACCCACCCCTTATCAACACGCCAGAGTGAGACCACTATATGCGGCGTGCAAAGAGCAACGCCTCCCATACTAATGCACATGAGACACCAATATGTAAAAGGTACAAGAGCGAGTGAGAAGTATTCAGATGCGCAGTGTGTCTTAGTTAATAATTCAGAAGCGACCGCCCTTTGGACAACTTTTTGGTACACATCGATTTTACTTTGCTCTTTATGTAGCTTTGTACTGTAGGCACCGATGTAGGTACTTATGTTGCAGTATTTTATTACTGTAGGGGGGAAGGGGGGAGGTTTCTGTTCGAAACGTATTACAGTGGTTGAAGTTTGTTATTTCATATTTAATATTTTTCGATTGGTAGAGTCAAGGTAGAGCTGTTCAATTCTGTAGAACTGATGAAATTGAATTAATTTTTTTAAGTCAATGAATAATTTGGTTAATTAATATTTTGATGTCGACCGACTGTGCTAAACACCCGTGGAAGTCGTACGTAAGAGTCAGAGCAGCTTCCTTTTATGTATTTTTAACACCTCTAATGCGATCATCGATCCGTCTGCCAAGCGAAATTATCAGGCCAAGGGTGATGATTATGGCAACCCCACCCTTGTGGGGGGATGCTTGTCCAGCAGTGGACGTAATGTGTGCTGAGGAGCGTGTAGGTCCAAACAAATTAAAAACCTGCCTTAATAAAAAATACTTACGTAGGTAGGTAGGTAGTATAGTGACGTAACGTATACGCGCATTCGCATTCGCAAATATTCGCAAGATTTATAATACTCGCATTCGCCAGAATGCATGCAGGGTTGAAGATGTAGGTACCTACAGAGTGGTGGGAGGGGTTTTGGCAGATTTCATGTTGTTCCTTTAATTTAATATGCAACGTTTTTGGACATATTTGATTTTTATGATTGACTCTAATATTACAGAATGAAACATTTTTAGTTTAGTGGGTCTTACCAGATAATGCAAGTAAGTTTTAAAAATTCCGTCAAACGAGATCTACTTCTTTTTATTTTTAAAAATAAAGGATTGTTTTCTTTGAGTAAACTTTGCTATCTTGAATATATCGGGTAGGTGGATCCACCTACCTACCTACTGCCCGCCAGATAACGTTCGTTTGGTTCCAACCTGTTTAATAGATTCAGGCGTTACATTGCGGGAATCCACTGCAAAATATCAGGATGTAAATATTAATAAAAAAAATCCACGCAAAACCTTCGAAAATCTAGCAAAGTAAGTCGTCAACTACAAGTTATACCTAAGTATAGTTTCGCTTCTCCACGGGACACTGACAGTGTTGTTGTGGTTGTACTTGGCACTCTGGCCCATATTATGAAAGCTTGCTCAGTCATAGATCTATGCTTGAGGGACATTAAAGTTTATGTCATAGAAAAGCGTTACTCAAGCATAGACACCTACGTATATCAAAGACTCACCAAGTTTTCTTAATATACGAGCCTCAGTGTCAAAGTCGAGTAGGTATTGTGGTGACTTGAGCCTTGAGTCCGATTGAGACGTGATCGTGACGTAATTTTTGTATGGGATATGCGTAGTTCCCTGTCCGATAGATGAAAAATGAGACGTCACGTTCACGTTTCGATACTATCGTCAACCAGACTCGGGGCTCAGATGATGTCTCGTGGAGAGACGAAACTTGGTTTTTGTCAGAGAAGGTTTTCCCGCGGAATTGATAATATCTACTAAATTTTAACATCCTAACTTTTCGAAAGCTGAAGATTAAAAAAAAATACATTTATCTTTACTGCACTGAATTAACTAAGTAATTAAGTTTTATGGGAAAGTACCTAAAGGTCAAAATAAAACTTTTTGCACATTTAGATATCTACCTACGTCATAATATTTAGACACATTCCACACAAAAAGCAAGTTTTGAACTTTCCACTGTGGAGTAGCTAATTTAAGAGTCTTTACGTTGTTGGGTTGGTCATTCCCAATAGCTCAACTCTTCTGCATCCCTGCATGCTGTCTATCTCACTCAAACCTGTAGTCTATTTCGCTCATATGTCATGAAGAACCACTAAATAATGATTTCATTATACAAAAACAACACACAATACAAAAGGGTATTTACTCCTTTCGTATTGTTTCTACTGACTGTAGGTACATTAGTTAAACCTCATGGACCCATCGGGAGTGAATATTTTATCATATTAAATATTTTTATCATGAATATTTAAAATAATAGTAATAATTTTCATGGACCGATTGGGAAATAAAGAACAATAGAATCATGGACCTCTGGGAATAAGCCATTCAATCCAGAAATGTTGTGCTTCCCTGTAGTGTGCATCATATAACTGGTAGGAGCACATAAGTAGTAGGTACGTATTCAGACTAGGTGCCAGGATCCCATAGTTAGTGCATGCAAAGCTATGTAAGGAGCCGAAGTCATTAATTTCCGCACCGTATGAAGCCGAGAACTCAATCACTAGCGGCGATACCAAAGCGCGTCGAGTGCACAGGAGGGCAATTCTGGCAATATCTACTCGATAAATATGGCAAGAACTGTCAAAATATCGAGTGATTGGTAGCAAATATGTACCTACACGTACTCTTAAAATCTCCAATTTGAAATTTATTGAGTGATTTTCTTTGTTAAGCTCGATAAGTCGCACGAGAATGCAGTTTTCGGCGGAACTCGATATACATAATATTATTGAAGGCTCGATATACATCACCGTATATTTAATCCCGAAATACTGCGTGTGCGTATCGCATGCTCGATATTTTATCGAGTCATACGCAGAATTGGCCTCCAGATCGAGTGCACTTTGCATCGCTATGTGACCTAGCAGAGCATGTGCTGCATTAAACACGGGATGGGACATGGGCAGGTGTTCATTAAGGATGTAGTCCAAATATTTACGCATAGGGGACCCATAAAAACAATAAAGAAATGCCTAGGTCCTAGGTCCTAGTCACTGACCTGTCCTACCATGCGTGAGTGAAATCTAGGTCAAGCAGACAGGAAAATAAGTAAATTATAGAATCCGAGATATAATTTTTAAATAAAAAATGTACGCTAGTAACTGCATACACTGCGACAACGTAACAAGTCGGTAGTTTCGTGACCGCTGCCGGCCGAGCCGAGAAGTGCAGCTCAGCAGCTCGAAGCTAAAAGTAATTCTCGCTAGTTGCCGATAAGCTGCGTATTTAAGTTCCATTCTCAAACCCCATGTCAAATTATTTCAAATCTACGGAATAACTGCAATGATATAGCCCTCCACGTCAATCATACGAGCAGCGCTGGAGGCACGCTTCAGTGGAGCACTTCCTTTGATCACGCTCCGACGGACGCTGCGGTGGACTGGAGGCTTTAGCTGACAAATAAATAGGTAAAGAGGATTTTCTTCTTGAGATTGAAAACATATATCGCGGTGTAAGAGCCAAATTAAGGCTTTTGCCAACTTTATAGGAGAGCTACAAAACTGGGGAAATAGAACATAATGGACTTTTGAAGTGTTGTTTAAAGTATATTACTTTTTACGAATAAAAAAGTACACAGAAATTCTATACTTAACTCAACAAGAATAATAATTACATTGCCATTAAGAAAGAAAACATTTATAATAAAAAAAATGGTTTGCAATACCTTATTCTGGCTCTTAATTTTCTAAAATAATTTACCAATATTGTATTAAGATACAATTGGGAAGTTAATTAGTAGGTTTAAATCAAATAACAAAATATAAATCTTTATTTATTTTAATAGGACAAGAACGAGTCGGGGCACGCGTAGTGCAGTGTGCAAGTACGAGTCGGGGCACGCGTAGTGCAGTGTGCCGTAGTTGAACGGTTCAGTGTCTTATTTTACATAAGTAGGTACTCAGTTAACCAAGTATTCCTTCGTACCATCTTAGCAATGTTTATAAGTTAATCGACTATTACCTACTGGTTAACTTGTAAAGCTGAGATACTTTTCATTTTCCTCATCATCAGCCCATATTAGTCACTGCTGGACAGAGGCCTTTCCTAATGGTATGATAAATAATATATGTAGTATCATATTATTTAACGCTGCCTGATTAAACTTTTCCGACCTTACAACCATGGCCTCTTCAAGATAAGAGTGGATAGGACCTTACCATCAGGGATGAGATTGTAGTCAAGCGAAGGTCTTTTCAAGATGGAATAAAAATACAACAGCGATTTGTTTCATACTTTCAATAACACCTGTTTTGTTGGAAGGAGTCTTATGTTATGATATGTTATGTAGACACTTGTCTCAAACAAACATATGAACTTTTTAGCTACGAGTAAGTATATATTTTGCAAACGGATCCTAGAAACGAATAATTTTATTGTTTCGAAAAACTGAAAATAGACGTCGAATTCCTTAATTTTACTCTGTTTTAAGGGTTTCGAAGATCGGAGATCGGTTTCGAAACCCGTAGAGTCTCGCTTTTTCTGTCTTTTGCCGTCTTTAATATCTCAGCAACTGCAGTAGCAAATAACTTGAAATTTAAAATATTAATGCATTTCTTGCGCCTGTACAGATTAAGCGAAAAAAAAATGAAAAATGTAAATGGACATTTTCAGTACAAATTGTGATGTCGAAATTTTAAAAGAGACCTACAATGTCACGCAGGGTATCAAATGAAAGGTATCACTTTGTACATTGCAAAACAGTTTTTGAAATTTCTGTAGGAATGAATGAATGAACACTTTATTGCACTTAAAAAATAACATAATAAAAACCTTATATCTACGTAGGTTTCATACTTTTTGAAATATTTGGAAAAAAGTCGAAAAATTACTCTCAATATATCTCCGAAGTTTGCAGAGCGATCCATCTAAAATGTATGTAGCATTTGTAGATATGGATCTATATTTTACAGGAAAAATATAGAGAAGTCTGTAAATAGACCACTATTGAAAAATGGTCAAAAAGAGGGCAGATAATTTTCAAAAGGGCGGGCTACCTCACCGAGTGGGGTATCAAATGAATGGTACCTATCGGTTTGTATGTCTCAAAACAGTTTTCGAAATTTCTGTAGGTTACATACTTCTAGAAATATTTAAAAAAAATCAAATATTGTACTATTACCCTCTGTACCTACTCCGAAGTTTGCAAACCGATACATCTGAAATGTACCTTTAATTTTTTGGTATTCATCAAATAGCAAAGTCTTTAACCAGTACCTATAGTACATATTGGTTTACTTGACAACCGTTCGGAACCCTCGGCGCGCGAGTCACACTCACACATGACGAATCTTGTTTTGTAGTAGGAACCTATTCTCCAAGTCTACGATGGTCTAAATATTGTTTTATGTAAAAAAAACATTCTAAGTATTGTTTGGGAAATTGGGAACTCATTTACGGTACGAATACAATGGGTTTAGAATACACGGTAGGTACCTGTACCTACACTACCTACTTACTTACTCATGATGATGACGATGCTCTCCAAGCCGTATTTCGGCCACGCAGAGTAGAAAACTACTCAAAAATGTTTAGAAAAGCTTGTCAAATAGCAAAATCAAATTATATTAGCCCAAAAATTACAAATAGTGAAAATGTAATAAAACCAACGTGGAAAATAATAAATAGTGAGATTGGAAGGTACCTATGATGTTAATGATTACAATTTAAAGATTAATGATTGCTCAACCAAAAATGGGCTTGGACGTTGAAGTACTCGTACCTAGCCCAAGCATTTGAAAACTTTTTTACTGGCGTTCCAATCTCTACTACAAACTGTGTAAACTCTTCTCAAGTAATCGCTGAGTCATTACTTATAGGAAATGTACCTACTTAAGTGAGAAAATAAACTTAAATTCAACCATGTCGATAAAAAATGTATTAAAAAAGCCTTTATACATTTAAATATAAAGAAAACTGCACATCTCTGGGGCATTTCCGTTAGAATTATTAAACCATTAATTGATACTATTGCACCAGATCTAGCTTTTATATTCAATAAATCTATTAATTGTGGCGTAGGTATTTCCTGATCTAATGAAATGTAGTAAAATAATCCCTCTGTTTAAATCGGGTATTAGGTCTGACCCCACTAACTTTAGACCAATATCAGTACTGCCTACATTCAGCAAAGTTTTTGAAATCTTATTTTAAATCAATTGCTTAGACATTTCAATGGCAATAACCTGCTACATAGTAAGCAATTCGGGTTTACTCGCGGCAGGTCAACTACTGATGCCGGTGTAGAGTTAGTATCACATATTTTGATTCTTGGGAGAAGTCACAAGAAGCTGTGGGTAGGTGTTTTTTGCGACTTGTCAAAAGCATTCGATTGCATACACCTAGAAACATTGATCAAGATACTACATCAGTTAGAAGTGATAATATTAGAAATAAATTATGAAATTGCATTGCTTTTAAGTGAAATAAAAACGTTCTGATTGTTAGTCAGTTTTCACATGTGTAATGAAATGTTTGTACGCCTAAGCGGCAGAATGCAGCGATCTAAAATAAGTCTTATGTACCGACTGTAACATTACCTGATTCACAAACAATAAATGAATTATGAATTAATGTATTATTATCTTACCTACGTTTATAATAAACTGAAGTTAACATCTGAATGGTCCTCCGATCAAAGCCATGCTAATGAGGCGCCTCGTCGCCGACTCATCTCCATGGCAAAGGAACTCCTTAGGTTTTATTTATTCTTATTTGCATAAACGTGCGTTTTCATGTTTTGTTATGGAGATTGGGAAGGTGATGGTGTTTTAGGCTGAATAATGAGGGAAAGAGTACGTACAGTAATCATTGTAAATGTCACGCCCAGGGTCAGCATACCAGGTTCGAAACCTGAATTTAAAAGCCTTCAGCCATAATTAGAAGAAAATGTTTCAGTCGTAGTCCTCGAGGAACATATTCCTCAACGCTATTCTTTCGAAGATACCTATTACGTAGGTACCACATTCTGGCAGAACATATGCTTAGGTTAGCATTATGTTGATATACAATATTGTAGTAGGTACTTTAATATTTTTATCAACAAAGGCATCTATAAATGAAAACTTCACAAAAACAGATAACAATAAAAAACAACCAGGTAACACAGCATGGCACCTACTCTACCTACTCAAATCATAAACTTCAACAATGCAGTACCTACCTATTAAGTAGCTACCTTGGGTACCTATAACTATGCAACTCAACTTTGAACCTTTTTCGAAAATGGTTTAAATTCGAGTTTGATAACGGACGATAACTAATAAATCAAAGCTTTAAAAACGAAAAATTGTTTCGTACTCCTGTGATCCTGTGTGTGCTCCGACGATACAGTGCTGTGACATTACACGCCGCCGCCGATCCGGTACCTATCCTAAGTCCTAAGCTCTTGTGGAAATTATTTATTGGTCACATTGTGTCCGTGAAGAATAAAATAATATTAGGTGCTTTTACAAAATATGAATAACCTATGTATTATTTGTATTTATAAATGAAACATGTAAAAACCTCAAACTACAATTAAAAAATACGTTTACCTATCCTAAAATAATAACATAAACTAACTTTTGGATAATCATTTATTCTACTCTAGGAATGTGAATACACTAGTTCACGTCACCTTTCCAACGGTTACTAAATTTCCGATGTCTAGCGAAACAAACTTTTTGTATAAAAAAGTTTGTTTCGCTACTCGTAGACATCGGTAGGATTTTCAGGTTAACCAGTCATTAAGATCAAAAATAGTGAAAGTGCTATCGAAAGGATGGAGCGAATTTCGCAGGTTTTTTTAGCAAATTAATGAGTAATGAAAGAAATGAAGTGCTTAGTGTAAAAATACTTTTACAATGTAAAATCGGAAATTCAAAACCAAAAATTTAAGATCTGTCAAATTGGGCAGTTCTTTCGATATTTATCGAGTGATATATTGGCGAGAATTGCCTTCCAGTTCGTTTGCCAAATTATTGACTACCGACATCATAAAGAAATCATAATAAACCATCAAATGTCCAGTCAAATTAGTTTAGTTTTGTCGACATCTAAATTGACACCTTTGGCGTTCATAATAAGGAAACCCCGATTTTTTTTAATTTACGTCTAACTACTTACTTTGTACGTACCTACTACTTTGTAAAATAAAAAAATTCTATCTGCATAAGCTTACTATTTAGTAGGTAAGTAGGTACTTATTAGTAAAGTTATCTACCTAGTTATTTACAACAATACTAGTTGTAAATAACTTACATACCTAACTACTGAGTAGGTAAGAACTAGCTCCCCAGAAAAAATATTTGAGACTAAGCATACTTATCTACCTAGCCTGAGTCCTTCCCCAGGACATTAATATAATCTGAAACTCGACGCCAAGCAAGTGTGTGTTGAGGTTAAATAATCTTTATTTCTCATAAAAACTATAAAAGTTAATATACAATGAGAATAAGTAATTCGTAAATAATGTTTAAATTACATATTACCTCTAGGACCTAGGTACTTATGTGTAATCTAATTTCTTATATAATAGTGCTATTTAACATAATTTAGGATAGATGAGTACAAACAAATGTGATAACAAACCGACAAATAACAAAAATAAACAGGGTAGATTGCAACACTATTAGCAGTATGACTCCGACGAAGTATTATTATGGTGTATGGTACAAGTGATGAGAGGAAAGGAAAAGATTTAATTAATTACAAAGTACGCTATTTTTCTATGGTGCTTACATATTTCAGTAAACTGTTTTTAAATATTTTCATATTTTCACATTCTTTCACATTGTTAGGTAATTTGTTATAAAGACGGGCTCCCTCTGATAATATCGTTCTCTTACCATAATTAGTTCTACTTTTTGATACCTTTAATTTAAATTTATTCCTAAGACTGTATTTATTTTCTCTTTGATGTAATTGTATGTTTATTTGTAGTGAATTGTTTGTTATTCTTTTAACAAGTAGGTACGCAAGTTTTAAAAATATAAAGTTGGTTTAAATTTAGATAATTAGTTTTTTTATAGAGTTCTACTGTGGAAGTGAGAAAGTTGTAATGATGTACCTGGTACTCTTATTATTATATTTTGAGTTCGCTGTAGTGGCTTCAAATTTGTTACAGCGGCTGTGCCCCATACTTCTATCAAGTATTCTAATTGTGACTTCACAAGGGAATTGTATACATATGATATTTCGCACCTTAGCTGGGATACAGTTCGTTACTTTTCGTAGCGCTCCTAGAACCGATAACAATTTATTGTTATCGGTTGTTTCCAAGTCGGTTTATCGTCAATCCATATTCCTAAATATTTTTCGACATGCGATCGTGTTATAGGATTGTTGTCTATTGTTAAGGTGGGTAGAACTGCTAAATGTTTATTTTTTGCAGCAAAAATCATGAAAGTTGTTTTAGATGTATTTATTGTTAGCAAATTATACTTTAGCCATTCATTAAGTTTTATTAGATCACTTTGTGCGTCAGTAATGATGTCGCGAATATTATTACCAAAGTAAAAAAGACAAGTGTCGTCTGCGTATAGTGTCAAATGTCCAGTTAACCCAATCCTATTTATATTATTTACGTAGATTAAGAACATTAAAGGTCCCAATATTGATCCCTGTGGTATACCATAAGTCACGTTTTCCATAGAGCTAGTAAAATTGTCCATCTTTACTATCGGTTTTCTATTAGTTAGGTAAGAGGTGAACATATCATGCGCCACATCCCTAACGCCTATATTGTGCAGTTATAGCAAAAGTTTTTGATGACAAACTGTATCAAAAGCTTTTCTTAGGTCGATGAATACCCCAAGGACATAATTCTTTTGATCAATATTTTTTTTGATTTTTGTGACTAAGTCTATCACAGCCAAAGTACTTGAGTTAGGTCGAAAGCTGTATTGTTCTTTAATAAAAAAGTTATTTTTCCTCTATGTATCTCTAATCTATTATATAATATTTTTTCAAAAATTTTTGAGATGACCGGTAAAGCTGAGACTGGTCTGTAGTTGTTTAGGTCGTTTTTAATTCCAGATTTATAGAGGGGACTACCTTTTGCAATTTTTAAAGAATCAGGGAAAACACCAAGTAATAAGCACTTAATGATTTAGTTCAATAAGTTAGTGATTAATTAAAGATTTAAGGCATTTTATTGTTTTAGTATTTATTTCGTCAATTCCTGAGCTAGTGTTACTGTCTAAATTATCAATAATTTTGGCTATTTCATCCCTGTTACAAGATGTGATTTCGGTCATTATTTTATCATGAGTGTATGTTGATTCGTACATTAGAATTGATTTGTTATTATTGTGATATTCATTAGGTATTTTATTTTTGTTTTTTGTTAGTATTTAAATCGTGGTTTGTTTACAAACATTATACATATAGTTTGGCTAGTGTATAGAGACATAGTAACTTTCTTTTAAAACAATATTAACGCAGCGATCGATTGATGCCTACCCATGATAATGGCCGCATTCGAATGCTATTATTTTAGAACTAGGAAGGCTCAAATTACGGTAAGTATCACTTCACCTATCTTTGATCACAGCACCAAAAATAATCAAAACCTCTCCACTAACCCCATCTATAGACGCAAACGCAAACACTTCTTTTGATTTGTAATAAAAACGTCTCGTGGAAGGAATTAGACAACTGTTGTAGTAAGCAAATAAGGAGATCAAAGTTTGTTCGATGGCTCTCGAGCGCCCCCTGGCGCGAGCGAGGGTCGCCAGGACTCGAGTGATAACCGGGCTTCCTTAGATTTGCGTAATGATATTTGGTGTTATAGTGTGGTCCTTCGAGCCAGATCCCTAAATTTGCGTTCATGATTTTATAGATAACATAGGTAGGTAGGTGGATTCGTTGCATTTCGTGCGTCGTCATGTTGGAGTAAACAAGCTAGTAAGTCGCAGTACGTGCGTTCTGCTACCCGGCGACAAAAATACCTAAACCCTTTTGTCGCATTTCAGGCGTCGAGTTATGTACAACTAAGTTTTATCCGTAGAGCAGCAAAACTTTTAGAAGTCTCATTATAATTACTTAATAAAGGTTGTTTTTAATATATATTTATTTGAGGTTTTCAATAAAAAACCTAGTATTTGTGTAAATAAAATGTATGTATATTTTAAATACATACAGATTTAGCCCATTTACTAATTTAACATTGAAAAGATAGCAACAGCTCAGTTTGGTCATAGTCCAAGCTCTGTAAAAATTGTTTTACATTAAGTTTACATTCGAGGTTAGTCTTACTTTCTAGAGAAGAATTTTTATTTAAATTATTGTAGAGATGAGGTGCTAGGAATAGCCGTAACATTGGTAACACTGGCTTAAATCGAGCATTAGAGAAAACAACTAGGTATCCGTATTATCCGGATAAAGGTGCTCTCATTGTTCGGATATGAAAATTAACGGATATCCGTATAATTTAGATATCCGGATTGCAATCCCTATTATGGTACCTATTACTACTTCAAGCTACTCGGCGCACGAAATGCGACTAAAGGTTTAGGTATGTTTTTCTCCGGGTAGCAGAACGCACGTACTGCGACTTACTTGGTTATTTACTCCAAAATGACGACGCACGAAATGCAACTAATCCAGGTAGGTATTACCACCAATTAGCAACTAGGACGCCGCAACTTCACGCTTCTAACTGTGCCGTTAATATTAGCAAACGCAAAATACCACAACTCATGGTACACAGTCTACCTAGGTAAAGCTGGTAAGTAAGTAGGTAGGTAGGTACCTACATAAAAGAACATTTGCCTAGTAGGTAGGTATTTATCTTTTCTACGAAACAAAACAGACAAGTCTTTTTACATGATTTCATTTAACTTGCATGTGCGGGACAAAACTTGCGTCTGAATTTTAGACCAGTTATCCTCAACCGATCGAGCTGAAATTTCGAATACTTATGTAAGTTCGGTGACAATGTAATGTCATAGTACCTACTATCGAGCTGGTCTGGTGATGGAGACATAGGAACTCCTAAACGAAGCGACTTACCTTACCCCGTCGAGTTTGGGTTCGTTGCATTTGTTTTCCCAAGCACTTTGTTGCTAGATGTTATAAAACCTTGTTTTTGAAAAGGTAGTTTTTTTACATAATAAAATATTCCGATACCGAGTACATAACTTTGTTTGCCACCAAACGGAAAAGTTATTGGCCTCGAGGTGAAGGCCTTATTACTTTATACTAGTTATTCTGTGGTGAAAGACACATCTATAGTACCTACGTTACTATTAAAACCTCTGTCTAAAGGTAGGTAAAGTACATCATGTTAACCATCACTGAGTATAATCACTCCGCCGCGTTACCAAGCTGCCCTCGCTGCGAGTGTAAAGCCCCCTATCTGAGATCGACCACCGGGCCTGCATCACAGGAACGGCTTATCTTCGCTATTTGATAGATAGAGGTAATGGATGATGTGATTGAGATCTGAACACCAGCCAATATATTAGGTTAGTGACTTTATTTTGCACAATAGACTCCTTATTTTAGATGTATTGATTATGTAGCATGGATGTATGATTTAAATTTGTTCCGACCGAAAACGCTCATTGAACGAAAAAACAGAAGATTCATTTATTTATTGCAAATATATGCATACAAAAATAAAAATATAAAAGCAAAAGTAAAAATAAATTTAACAAAAAATGTCCTGAATCCTGTAAAAAAACATAAATTAAAACTAGCAAAGTTCTTTCAGATACTGGCCCGAGTATTTCACCAATAAAAGAGCTGAGATCAAACAAAAAGTATATTATACACCAATTGAAAAACTTACGTTAAAATTCTTATGAGTATATATAGAGTTAGTATGGAATTGAAGGTATGTAGGTACCTTCCAGTTACAACCAGTAAAACGTATTTAATGTTAAACCTTTATTAAACTTGTGGCGTACCTACAAACTTATGATTGTGGTACTGTTAAATTTTAATTAATCAGCCAGAAAGAGAGATGATGTGTACAGTGTATTTTGTATGTGTGATAGTGAATGTGTGTTTGATCTGCTGCTGAGGACACCGGTCTCGTGAGAGTCTAGGCAACAGTAGATGGCGCGAATGTAGAGTGTGTGTTTGTGTTATTGTATGTATAGTGAAGTTGTTTGTATACCTAATGTAGGTAATTAATGACAAGGGCTTCCGTTTCATAGTAGTTTCTAAGTTTTAAAAATTCCTTGATAGTAATTTAACATTGCGTAAAAGTTCATTAATTTTATTGTATAGATATGGAGAGAAAAAGTGAGTCCAAGTTTTATAGCAGCTCATAAAATCTTAATTTGTTACGTTCTTTCATTATTTAATTTGTGTCTTGGCAAGTTTATACCCACCGCATTTGTTTAATATTGGACTTGTTAAGACACATGAAGTGACCAAAGCAGTGCCCAATGGTTCGTGTAATGACTGCTATTGCGTCGCCGTTTCTTTCTGAACTTGACTGGATTTTACCTAAGTAGGTAGGTAGTAATTATTTTTTCTAACAAAGTTTTTTCTGATACAAGTAATTAATTTAAGTACATTGTTGTTGTTTACAGGGGTTTAATAAGTATATGTTGAGATTTTATGAAATAACCTGCCTGGAAGAGGTTCTCTGAACGGCGGACCCCGGCCTTAACTTGCGGCGACATCTACTCTACGACAAATTAAAACTGCTGTGGAACTTCCAATTATTCACAAAGATGTCGCTTTGCGAACTATCAAAAATTCTACTAATGAAAGTAAATGGATGGGGTGATATATAAAAACAAGCGATTTTTTTGTAATTTCTTTATTTTTCACCATTTATTCATTAAAACTTTTCGCTACATACAGCGCGACTGTCGCCGCGCACCAATACTCCGCCTTGTGTATGTCGAGCGAGCCATCCCTCCGCGCCGCACACATACTTCAATCACCCTCGAGGACGCACACGCCACTACTTAGTATAACCACCAACTCATAGATGGCGCTGTGTTAGAGCACACAAACCAACAACAGACAGCGCTGTCACAAAGGAGAGCGTGCGCGTTTACAAGAAAACAAA
This sequence comes from Eupithecia inturbata, assembly GCA_963662085.1. Taxonomy (NCBI): domain Eukaryota; kingdom Metazoa; phylum Arthropoda; class Insecta; order Lepidoptera; family Geometridae; genus Eupithecia; species Eupithecia inturbata. The sequence continues at coordinate 436,809 of OY759201.1, forward strand.
ACCAAAAATTACATACAATTAAAGGCGTTTTACACAGATATTTGAATAGAAAACAATATAATGATATCCATCGTAAGTACACACAAGCACCATCTTCTAGCTGCAGTTTGACTGCCACCTTATCCATACCGTTTTTGACCCTCCACGCTCGCGCTTACAGTCGAGAATTGCTTAGCAAACTTCCAGTTCTCATTGCGCGAGCGCGGATTCCTTCCCGAGCTTTCCAAACAAATGATTCGAAACTCTGCCGCAATAATCCCACCTTTCTTTCTATTTAGAGTAAGTATTTAATTCCGCTGTGTTCAGGTGACTGCCATACGAATTCATCTTATTACATTCAAAACCCGATCAGGAGATCTCTGACATTACAATTTCTCGTTATCAACTAGTGCCAAATTATAGTAAATTAAAGTATTATACAATACTAGTAGGTATAATAATAAACCTATGGGAAGATACATCACACTTTACAATCTTGGGATACAAATCTCTCCCGGCGCGTCCACTCTGTGATCGACAAACCTTTTATTTTCAGATCCTAGCTATCTTATTATTACGTTAAACAAAAGAAATTTCTAAAATCCCTTGGGCAGTTTGTTATACCTATCATAAGCTTTTTTTTAATGGCTCTGTAATAGTTTTATTTTGTATAGTTTAGACAGAGATGCGAAAACAGAGTTTGGTGGCCAAAAAGAGCAACTTCGCATCTTTGCATAAACTATACAAAATAAAACTATTAAAAATTAAAAAAAAACTTATATTAGATAATATCACAAACTGCCCAATGGATATTAGAAAATTCCTTTGTTTAACGTAATAATAAGATAAACTAGGTGGCGGCGCTATTCTGGGTCGGAATAGCGCCTTAATTTAAAGTTATTACCATTCGTAACGTTTGTTTATCACGTAGCAAAGCGCCCGGGAGGCCGACCTCCGGCTGCCGGTAGAAGCTAGCTGTTAGTTCGCACTCGCGCCGCCAGAGGTCAGCCCCGCCTCACACCAAACCAGTCAAGAAGCGAGCCGTGTCATACACGAATTGAGAAATTTCCAACTTTAAAAAAGAAACAAAAGTCCAAAACAATTTATCCTCATCACATGAGCCATGTCAGTCCCACAGTTTTACACGATATCAAAACTACCACCTAACCATTGCATTTGGGAGTCTAAACCATTCCGGGGAACCTGGAGGGTTCTCGATTGTAAAATGATACAGAAGTTCCGTTGAATAGACCGCCCTGCAAGTCCAGCTCTCTCTCTGAATACACAACAGCCAGTATGCCGTCACCGCTAAGCCTAACATCCAACATTTATATTGCGTTCTAGTTTATACAACTTAGCTCCTTTTACGAACAACTGTCCGCGCGTAATAACATCGCGCCCGCCATTTTGTCTCCTCGCAATCAACAAGATGGCGTCGATCACGCGCAAAAACGGCGCGGAGGCAAAACTGCGGTGCGCCAAAGTGCAAACCTATCTAGACAACGCCCTGTCGCTTCGGTACTCTACAGAACACAATTGTATGTATCCATAATTTCATCATCATAAGAAAACATTAAATTGGTGGCAGAATTATGTTCAAACACCCTAACTTGCCAGACTAAATGAATCGTGTATCTATTGTCGAGAAATAGATGAGAAGGCACAAAACGAAAAAACGAAAACCGCTGCTCCGTCGCCGGACTATCTGAACAACACCCAGCCTCCGCAATCCGATACTATACATTAAATATTATAGGACATAATAATCCGAAATCGTTATTCTACAAATCATTATCCATTAGGTACATATGAACTACTATCGATTGGCAGTATTAGTTCACCCACGCCATCCTCGTGATATTACTCGACACCCCCGTACTCTCCTGAACGCCTACCCTAACCGCCACCCGCCGAGCAGACCAACCCCCGCGATCGCGCGAGCGTTCGTCCGACCGGACAGCCGCGCGCTTACCTATCTCATACGTGAAAAACGTTACCTAAAAGGTTAAAACGACACGAAACTGAAATTCTTCTTCCTCTTGGACGTACAAGGGTACCCTATCGTTTCCAACTTTTTCTGACAATGGCGATCCCCACCTTCACCCGACAACGGCCAATGTGAGAAAAAATGAAAGCACACTGCCGTAACCTCAGTGTTCTGCGGTTGGCGGCGCCGTTACAAAGCTCCAGCGCTGCCAACCTCGCAACGTGTATGGCACGTCCTTTACAATTCGTTCAGGCCGCCGCGCGCACACCGCGCGCCCGAGGCAGACCGGTGACAGCTCAGCGGCGGCAATAGGCGCTAAAAAGACTCGTCCCAGTCTCGATCCCTCAGACGAAAAGTGTGCGCAGGCGGTTACATGGAGATACCTATCTACTCCCATCACGTCGTGTGATCCCTTCAACCGTGCATTACCCTAGTGGCGGACGCGGACGGGCCGCGGCGCCCGTGGCCCCGTGGCCTGTCCCGCGCCCAAACCTGTCACCCGCCGACAATCCTGACAGATCACCGAACGTCTCCTTTATGGAAACATTGGTTTTCAGTCAGCATGTTACATTTACAAAAGAAAGTCAGTTGTCGACGTCGAACCCCGTTTCCTAATCCTGAAGCCATATCTTTCAAATAATACAAGTTACAACATAATTACGCAAATATTAATCCTGCACTCCATCCTGCTTGTGTGGTGTGGTCCTGATATCGAAACCGCCAAGTTATTTTCATATATTTCCGTTCTGTTACATCATCAACTTTCTATTAATCTTTTATTTAATTTCAGGTACTGTGGTATTGCTTATTTGTAATAATATATGAATTTTGAGGTTATTCGTTTTATTTGTTACAATAGTGGCGGTTAATTGCTATGTAAAGATTTACTGGCAAAATAAAATAAACAAACGAACGTATTACTCAAATGAGTTCGAATTTACTGAAATACTAAATGTTTTAAAAGCAATATTTTGTTTTCCCAGTAAATCTAGCTATGCTATAAGTTTCAGAGTTTAAAAACGTAATAGTGTGTACATCGGTGAATACAGAGTCGTGTGTGTTTGTGTGTTGTAGATATGTGTGTGCGAAGGATGCTACGCCAACACCCACGCTGTCAAAACGTAACGCACAGATAAATTATCTTTAGCAAAACATCAATTAATATCAGAAATATAATTAAAACTAACGTACTATTATACTCTGAATTATTTTTAATATTTTTTTGTAATTTTATTTTTCTTAGTCGATTAGATCCGTATCTAAGGTGAGTTTACATTTAGCGGAGGGGGGCGCTGCGCGGGGTCTGCCACACTGCCTCGGAAATGAGGTAATAAGTTTGAATGAGGTAATCGAAGGAAACAAGGAATCTCAACTAAACTAGCAGATAGACTTTCAAAGAATCAACAATGAGGTATTCGCTTATTGAGAGAGGGATTCCCTACTCGGACTCGCATTCAAGCTGCCTCGCTAAAGATCGATAGGCATATACCGAAGCATGACGTTAGAGATGACAGAGCAATGTTATTCCATGAGAGCAGTTCTTACACATGCCTAGCTCTAATAAAGGACCACCTAATTTTACTCAAAAGACAATTATGTAGCACAACATCGTATAACTAAGCTATTTGAAAAAGAGTATGTATTAAACGACTCCACTCTAGCTAGCTTCGGTCGCATAAACATCGTTAAACTTCGCCAGACCACAAACTGTAGGAGCAAACAGTTTTAGACTACAACGTTGATAACACTTAACAAGACTTAAGAGACATCAGGTTTAACAACTAGGGTTGATAACTCCTATCAAGAAAGACCTACGAGAAGAATAAATTTAACACTGAAATAGTCACACAAAGTAAGGACATTGGCAGACGCACCGATAGATGAGCCACCTTCAGTAATTTAGTAATTGACCCACACACCGACTGCAAAGTGAACACGACTTCCCAGACTGACATTAAACGATTACATGTATTCACGAAAATGCTGAGATATACTAACTAAGACAATTACATAGGGTAGTTACCACAAAATGTAGATAGAAATATGGGAGGACGCAATTCTGCGATTTAAAAAAAAATTGACCGTTTTTATCGGAAGAATTAGGAATAAGTCAAGGACTTTACGATAACTGAGACGTAAGATGTTTGTCAAACGCGATTTTATACAAGCTGATGGCTAAAATGAATTTGAAATGATTGAATGGACCGGACAAGGAGAGATTTGTGAACATGTAAAATAGTAAACGTGACGCTAATAAAATATCGTCGCATTTAGTGGGGGAGGGGGAGGCGAGGTCACAGTTGCAGCTCAACTGACAGATCGGCGGGAATCGAACCTGCTACCAAAGTCTAGACAATATGAACTAACAGTGAAGTATTGAAAAGAGAGAAAGGGACGACCCACCGATCCGATATACCGCACAACAACGAGAATCGAATCCACTACCACTAAATTATTGCCGAATCGAATTAAACTCACTCTAGCTTCACAACATTAATATTAAACATTTAATGTTTTAAATCTCTTTATTTATAATAATTTGTAATTATTGATTGACAGTTACTAAACCGGAAACCGGTGGGTGGAATACTTTAAAATATTCTAAATATACACTCTGGATCTTAAACATCTATGGAACTAAAATTACATTTTGTACCATAAAGTTTTTATTTAAAATTAAGCCGTTATTCATCGCGAGGGAGCGCCCAAAGGGGGTCAAGTGAAAAGGGGGTGATCGGGGCGCCCCCTCGCGAGCTTCCAGAACACTCGATGACTGACAACACACGCCTCCGCCGACAAACAAGCGACACGATGGGAGCCGACATCTTCCATCAACACTAAACAACTCCGTTACAGCTAGATATTCTAAAGCTCTAGCATTCATTCCGATCTGCCGCTCCCGAGTAGCCTAACTTACTTATAATGAGACCACAGCGCCCCCGCTATATATATTATCCGTATAGAAGTGAATCTTTTATAAAGTTATTTTTTATATGTATTTGTAGCGGACGTCACAACATTTGTTTTTTTTTTGTTCTATTAGACTTATGGTCACAGAAAGATGTACTGTTATCCTAAGGATGGTGTTAGAATGCATCTTAATTTCCTAAGGATGCAATCCAAAGCATCCGACTATTTCTATTTCTTAAATGTGAAGATTAAACTATGTATTTATAAAACGCAATCGTAGATTCAATAAGTGAGTAGGTAATCTAAGGACACTATTCACGGTAAAACGTACCGGCTTCCTGCTTCGACCACTAGTTGACATCGACAAAGGAGTTATTACGAACTAACTTTACGTACAGCGCAGACTCGACAAATCGACAAGCTAAAGACGTGTGGCAATAATTCTGTTTCTCGTAAGGTAAGGAAGCAGGAAACGCAAGAGCCGAATGCTCGTCACAATGCGGCTGTCGGCACAAAATAAAGCGATAAACTAAAAAAAAAAATCATATACAACTTGCATTAAACTTACAAAAATTAATCGAAGTACGGTGAAACTCTTCGAGTGGTTCTACATTACTTAACTTTACGACTACAGTGACTCAAAAATAGGAATATGGAACTCAAGCATCGCTTTGCGATTCTTTAGCTAGATAAGTATTTTTCGTAACATTTATTATGTTCATATTCAATACGTTTTTCTGTAAAATGATTAATGCATATATGAAAAAAGCATAGTGAATACGAACAGAGAACAATAAGGTAAAGCATGCGGACGGTAAACTGAACGCAGGCCGCGCGCGCGCCGGCGGTGGATGTTACTTACTCAACATACTCATACATATCACGAAAAACAAAAAAATGCCATCTTCTTCGATCCACCCTTTAATTGATCAAACTAGACCAAAGGCCATGTATAATGTATGAATAATTCCACTCCACTATTGTTTACAGGATGAACTTCTGGGGAAAATTTACGGCAATAATTTTAACTCCATGATCGCTTCAAATGAATTACTTTTGTTGTCATACTCTTAAAATGAACCACAGGGTGAACGAAAAGAAAATAACTACACAAAATGCATAAATACATTAGTAAAATAAGTAAAGGCACGTCTGACGCCTGATGTAGTTCTGCACTTACGACTACTGCGTCCCGCGCACTCAAACACTTACATACATGATAATATACAGACACACACACATTCATAGCATGGCTTGTGGAGAATCATACACCTCTTATACCGCTCTGTATTCCTAGTACTCAGCAAAAAACGATTTACGTACAACTCTATACTGTCTGATTGGTTTTGATAGATAACCTGTCTATCAAAAGCAAGAAATCTTTACAAAATTCTTTATGGATAAAGTGAAGAATAATTATTATTCTCCAAAAGCCATCAAACACGGGGTGCTTACTAGCCAAACTTAACCTACCCACATGAACGCAGCCGCGGCTAGCGCGTTCTCTCTCGCACCTATAGGCGGACCCTAGTTTAGACAAGGCAAGCTATAACTTTGAATCTTCTTTAGAAATCCAACTTAATTTTATTCTGTGTACTGATTTTAAATTGCTAAAATTAATTCAAAATTTATTAATTTAATAATCCCGTCATAAATATTTAGAACGCATTGGAAATGATTTGGTGGTGTTATTCGATCAAATTATGATAAAATATTAAAATTGGTTTTATAGTTAAAACGCCCAAATCAAATTGTAATTTGATACTCATTATTTGAAGTCAATTTATTCATTAAAAAAGTTTTAATGTAAATATTGTAAAAAAATTACTATATTACCATAGAATGGTAGTCAGGAAATTTAGAAGCAACCCTACCGAATCTGGGAGTGCCGCGTCTGCGTCCATCGCAATACAACAAGTAAACGTTTAAAATCGCTCGGATCATCGCCTTAGAGAATATCACAGCAGCCGCGCCTTACCTAAGTGATTCGAGTATTGCCGTTGGGAAATTTACCTTCAATAAAATTTATAATGAAATTTTGATTGATAACAAACACCAATATTTTTTCCACTAAATTCCGGATCATTATTAATGTTTGGCAATGGCCTATGATTTGGTTTTGGCATTTTCATGAATTGACTGTAAAGCTTTCAATTTATAGTGTACCTCTGTTGGCAAGGGACAGAAATAGTAAATTATAAGAAATGAGCTGTGATTTGCTTTGAATTGATTGATGGACCAGAGAAGGCAAAATCCCAACGGGCGCATCGACCCTTCCGCTGTAAACACCCGTGCCTTTGTAGTTAGCCCAGTTCCATTAACAAAACTAACATTATAATAATGACCTGCGTACTTCAAGAATAGCTTTGATAATGACGTCATCTCTCATGCTGCCCCGCTCAGATCGGATTCGAACTGAGCAGGACAGCATGAGAGATGACGTCATTCTGAATCCTATTCTAATACGCAGAGTGTACACGTTTGAAGACAGTAGGACTCATCAATTTTATGAAGGTTTCTTCGTAGTGTCAAATGGCTAAGTTGAATCACTAGGAATTCGATGCTGAGCAATATAGACCGTATGTTTAAGTATATAAAGTAGCTTTGCCAACGGAACGGACCCCGCACACACCCGTGCCACATCAAGTGTAAACAGACAAAAAAACTAATATTAAATAATTCATATTAAAAAAACACATACACCTACAAACTAGACAAGTGGTTTCATTATTATTTGATGATACGCCGCGCCGGTGTACTTTCTAGATTTTGATTGTCAAATGTCAAAATACGTCTAAAAAGCTGGCGAAATAACTATCATAACAAAAAACATGACTTAAAAGCCGTATTTACAAAAGCCAAATAACTTCAATTAAAAAAATAAAGCTCAAAGCTTAAAGTTAGTTCGATCGACCCCTTAGAGGTGCGTAATTTAAAATGTAAAAAGGCCACAAATAATTGTGAACTAATTTTGAAATTTAATTTCTCACGACGAAAGCATCGTTCTCGCCTCGGTCCTTCCTGCCTCGACCCGAACCGATTGACATTAGCATTTATAAATGTCAACGTTATGTCAAAAGTGAAATTGCCCGAAGCAATAACTGATAGAGTTCTCGACCCCCGCGCTCAGAGTCTATCACAATCAATAACAACAAATAAATCTGTAAGTGCAAACATTAGTACCATGCAGAAACGGTTCGACAGTACCCGACGCTTATAATACTTGATTACGAGAGAAATAAAATAAAGCTCAAATAGTTTTTATCACAATACCTTACAACTATTTCGTCGCGGGACAAAGAACGCGCGTTGCCGTCTCACATCTCCCGGACCACTGCAGCTGGTAGTGAGCTGCAGCCTGCGTGAAGCAATCCTCCAATCAGCCTACCAGGAGAGGACTATGCGTGGCTAAGTTAACACCGGTCGAGTTACAACTGGAGATTTGGCGTTCAATGCATCGCGACCCTGAATATTGAGTGTAGCGCTCGCTACAGTAATTTAGAAAAATTAATCGTCCGTCGGAATGTCCTGATGTTGCGTCGAATTATAGTTAGTCTAATATATACAAGCTGGGCCGACGTACTGTGTTAGGGGCACAGCCGCCGGGCGGAGTCGCGCGTCGCGGGTAGTCAAGGGGGGACGCATCAAATCCGGTTCGATGAACTAGCGCTGAATGTGTCCTGAAATAGACAATAAAGGTTTTATTATGGATATTCTCAGGAAAGCACCTCATTAAAAAAGTAAACTTGTATGTTCACACAGTACGTAATCTCATCAGCACACTTGTTTTCGCTGCGAACGAACATGCCTCCCGAACGAGGCGCTTGGCAAGCGGGGTGGTGAGCGCAGTGACTGTGTGAACTTGCTACGTTGCAGGTTTTACCGCAGGGGAAATACATAAAGAGCATGTAAGTCAAATATTTGCATAGTGGCACTAAACAGAATGCTTAGATTAAACATCATTTCCACAGAATCCCGCTCAAGATATTTCCGTCTAGATATTTTTGACTTCCCGTCGACACTTTGTCAAAAAATTTAAAGTGTCAACATCATATATGGTGCTGCAAATACTTTTGAGTCCGCCAACCTTCATATTATCCTTTATTAAAGAGTTAAATACGCACGGATTCTGATTTACATAATCTGGCCCTCACCTTGCCATAACGAACTGGATGCGCAAACATTATCGGCCAGCAGAGCGAGCCGCGAAATATTTATACGTTTTGTTAGATTCTCATGTAGGTAATTTTTTGTTGCTTTAGCAACAAAAAATTACCTACATGAGAACGGCAGTTTGAGGTCACATTACCCATAATGTGACCTCAAACTGCCGCCAAACTCTGAACCAACAACCAACATCAATAAACTGAATAAACTCGAATAAACTGTTTTTTTTTTAAAGATATTTGTGTCATTATTTTACGGTGGTCGGCAAACTATAGAAAATATAGAGCATAGCGAGTCGCAACGTTTTTTTTATCGCGGACGGAGACCATAAAAAATGTGCTAAAGTTAGTAGTGTTATAAAAAAAAAATCGAGTGATGTTTTGGCTGAGGCATTTGAGGGGACGCCTTGGACCTCTTTGTGTGCTTCCAGGGACCACCAGTGGTCCATAGACCACCGGTTAAGAATCACCGATCTATATCCTTGCCAAATTCCTTAAGATCCAGCCGCCAACAGACAGACGGAGAGACATAATGACTAGTATTAGAATGGATGTATTGGCTGTACCTGTGAGTCGTCGTGGTGCGGCTGCAGGTGCGGCGCGGGGGGCGCGGGCGCGGGGCCCGGCGGCCCCCCACGGCACATCTTCTCGCAGTACTCGTTGAGGATGTCCCGGAAGCGGCCCCAACACTTCTCGGGGACCGTGATGGCGGTGCGGAAGTTGCTCTTCACCTGGGAATTAACGTGCGAGACCTGGGCCTTTATATTGAGAAGTGCTGTGCTGCTGTTACGGGGCGTTTACACTGACGCCGAGTGTAATCGAACAATCATCATCGTCATCACACGTCCACTGCTGGACAAAGGCCTCTCCCATGCGACGCCACAGCGGTCCGGAGCCGCCTCCATCCATCGACTCTCGCGACCACTACACTGTCGTACGGGATGAGTTGGAGACGTCTACCTCTGTATTCTACAGCATCCTGCCAGCTCTTACAGATGGCACTTACCTCTGAGACCTTCATGTAGATCCCGCGGTTGTTCTGTCCGATGTCGAAGTAGAAGTTCTTGTTGTCGACGCGCAAATGCCTTCCCTCTGGCAGCTCGCCCTTGTACCTGCGACAAGACAGAAGTTTGGACATCAACATAACATCACATGCAACAGGATTTTACCCACTGTTGGGCCCTTCGAAGACTGTCATTTACAGGTTTTTAACGTTTGTCATTTGCACCTTTTAAGGCATCAGTCATCACAAAGCTGGTTAACACAGAGTCTATCTATCAAGATCTCGTCAACATAAACTGTTTGTATGAATCATTTTAATGCAGGCACAAAAATATTTGTTTCTGCATTGTACACCGCATAACCTTTGCGAGAAAATAAATGATTTATTGAGCACAGTCCTGGTGCCACCCATGCATGCATTGACGCATTGTGATGTGCTTACGTCCCCACGTCCATTATAATCATTAGCTTATGGTAGTTCACTTCTGGACGGCGGCCTCCCCTAATAAGCGCCTTAGCGCCCTGTCTTCAGCCGCATTCAGCATTACCAGCATCTTTCGCTCTTTTGGCTACAAGGCGTCAACACTATGCCGAATCGCTATCTTCACTCATAAACACGTTTACCTCAACTTTTGTCGGTTATTCGGGAGATATGACCGGCCTACTGCCACTTTAACTTGTTAATTCTAGGTGCGCCGCGGAACTCGATCATGCATTCACCTGGCTGTGTCTGGGACAGCAAAGACAGCTAGCACACTGCATACTACCTCACCCAGACAGCTAGCACACTGCATACTACCTCACCCAGACAGCTAGCACACTGCATACTACCTCACCCAGACAGCTAGCACACTGCATACTACCTCACCCAGACAGCTAGCACACTGCTGAACGTGCTTGTTTAGGGGGAGGGTATAAACAAGGGGGATTTTGCCATAATCACCACGCTTGGAAGGCACATTGCTGATCGTAGTACAGATGTTAAAAAATACAGAAGGAAGTTGCTGCCCTCCCTCTGGTGGGTTCCCTTAGTCGACTCTTACGACATCCACGGACTGAGTTGGAGGAATCGATTCCTACGCCACGACCAAGTTGGAGGGGTCGATTCTTACCCCGCGGCCGCCACACTGCATACATACTGTGTGTCTTCCGTCCCGAAGTCGTCCAGTAGATCTGTCAATGCGTCGCGGAACTCGATCATGCCTTGCGCCGGCAGCGCCACCTGGCTGCGCGGCCCGCCGCGGGACAGTGTTTGGGACACGCGCAGGAAGCGCCCGCGGGAGTTCTCTTTTAGATCTAGGTAGTATCGCCGGTTGTCCTGTAACGAAACACCACGATTACAATATCCAGACGACTACGTCACTAATTTTGTTGGTAAAACTAGTCAAGATTCAATTTCGATTACAGAATGCTTCCTATGTGTTAAACCTAAGATTGAGGAACATACAAGATGAAGATGAAGATCTCAAAATATTTAAAATCTTTGAGCGCTCAAAACTAAATCGGCTGTGTCGTTTAGCGAATCAATAAACATGTATTCTTGACAAAAATTAGCTTTTGTCTGCATTAGAAAACACTCCAGCCTGTTGTCAAAGCACTTGTGAATCTTTGATGTTATTGTGTGAATCTTTGATGTTATTTGTTAATTTATACAGTAACTTTTTGTGTTTTGGAATGTCATCTGTTTGACTTGACTAATTGTTCCCTGTGAGCCTGTAGTAGGAATAAACGAATTGAATTGCATGGAATGTCTATCGAACGTCTATCAGACTATCAACGACGGCAAGAAGATGCCAAGTGCTGCGTTTGATTGGCGATTCCTCTTGTTGGAATAAATCCTACCAACAAATTACAGTGTTTTACCTAGAGAGAGAAGAGTGGATCGAACTCCATCTTAGATCACATCATCACCTGCTCAAGTGAGATGGTTGTGATTAACCATCCTCAATTAAATAAATTCAACAGTTACCTTGAGCATCATCTCAGACTTGAGCTTGCCATCCTCGGGCACGTTCTCCGGGTTGGGCGGTCCGAGCGACGAGTAGAAGTCGCTGAAACTGGACAGGTGGTCGCGGAACTCCGCCGCCGTCGACATCGCCAGAAATATCTGGCTCCGCCGGCCGTCTGCGCCGATCTGAACAGGGAAATTGGAAGGTTGACTACAGAACGATACAAATCGCAAAATAAAGAAGATATTGCCTGGAATACCCTAGCTCTTCACACGTTACACAGCTTTGCTTTGTCTATGTAACATCACCAACTGTTGCGGAGTCCGTCTGCCGTCCCATCGAGAGTGTGGGAATTGAGGGTGCACCTGTGATTGCGCGCACACTTGTGCACTATAACATGTCATGCGCACATGACTAGTCTCCGTTGATACTAGCCGCCGTGGCCAAACATCGGCTATGACAACATCATCATCTAAAGTTTTTATTATTATAGTGCGTAAGCCTCACACTGGGTTAATTTATAAGTAATCAAATAATATCCCAAGTTCTTTTTGGGGACGGGGAAAGATGCGGGTTCGAAGTCCCGTCGAAGTAAAAAAAATTTTGGGATATTATTTGATTTCTTATATCATCATCATCTTCTACGACGTATGTGATAGCACTGACCTATGGTGATAATGTCACCACATGACTCATGTGGTAGCAGGTGAAGCACAGGGCGTAGGGGGGAGATCAGATACAACGGAACAAATACCGTAAAGGATGTTCTCTCCAAGACTGGCTGTTTACGTTTGTTACTACTGAGCACTACAGCACCTATTTCCAGCTCGCCGCATCTTGCCTTTCGCAGATTGTCACACCAACTTGCCAGAGGGTGACCAACACTACATTTGCAATGTCAGTCAAGCCGATCAAGCTACCCGAACTACTATGAAATGCTCTGCCCACAGATATCAGAAGCCTCTGCCCCTGGACATCAGACGCGCCAAATCACTCACTGCTTCATCATTATCCATTATCTATCCTTGTTAAAGTTAGAAAACCTTGATTTTATGTTTAAGTAAGTTTATTATAATGTTTGTATGTTATGTAAGTATTATAGTATGTAGTGTAAGTATTATTGTTTTCTTTTATTTTTCGAGTGTCAACGTCTATTTTGTTCATACATATCCAGTCCATACTAAGGTTGCCTGGAAGAGATCGCTCATAGCGATAAGGCCGCCTTTGTACTTCGTCTACTCTTAGCATCTATTTCTGTATTGTTTTCTGTATTTGTGTACAATAAAGTATTATCTATCTATCTGTCTTCAGGAACACGATAACCTCAGCGTTTGTCAATTCTTCGGAGATATGTGCGCTCCACAGTCGCAGAGCTCTATGATAGTTGCCTCACCTCGGCCACTTTGATGAATCGTCCGCGGCGGTTCTGCTTCACGTCGAGGTAGAACCTCTTCGACTGGATCTGCAGCATCTTGGTCGCCAGCTCTTGCTCCTGTTGCTGCTGACCTGCGACATCCGTACCAAAGATTAGTCATTAATAAATACTGCTTTCATTTCACACCTTCGCATCTAATTCTAGGAGCTAATCCTAGATTAAACACATTGTGTTATGGGTAAACACATTGTGTTACCAGTTGACTGATTATGACATGGTCCTTAGAAAGTAGTAAATTCAATCAAATTATTTTAATTTAGTTTTGGCGACATCTTTATCTAAACCTATATATGCCTATGTATCTTGTTTGTTTTGTATTCGCTGCAATATATTTTTACGTTTATTACCTCCTATTGATTGTTACCTTTATTCAACTACTTATCGTTCATGGCGTTGGTACTTTCTCATTTTGAGAAGATAGTTCAACATCCACCTATCCACATCATCATCTCAGTTCGTTGACCTCCACTGCTGGGCTCTTAAGATTAACAGTCGACAAACCTAATTAAACTTTTATCTATAATCCATTTTACGCTGTTATCTAAGTGTGTGTGAAAATTATGTTGCTTATCGTGATTATTTATCGGCAAGTTTTAAATATAAATCTTGTAACAATTTCTCGTTGACATAGAAATCATCATGTGAAATATAGAGCTGGTTAACGTAACTGTACGCACCATTGCATCGGTAGCTCATAATCAAGTTAGCATGTATTGAAGAATTTATAAATATTACAACAGCAAGGTTCTGCAAGTGGCTTCGCGCGCCTTCTTCAGGGATACAATAGTAGCCTGCGTCCTTACTACCTGAGCAGACTACTGAGCTGAGCAGACTACTGAGCTGAACGTGCCTCCGCCGGCAGGCGGATTGGTGATCGACTGAAGGTGTTATAAAACGGCCAAGACAAGCCTACGTACTTCCTCTGGATTAACGAGTTCTGCTAACTCCCAATTTGTTAATAATAGTATTGAAATGTATAATGATTTTTTATGATCTTCTAACTTTTTTATTCTGGATGTATACATACATACATATAAAGTATTTCAGATCGAATAAAATTAAATAAACAATTTCAAAGCCTTTTGAAATTAATTGAGAGTATGTTTGACTTTAAACAATCTTTCGTTACGGCTCACCGGACATTTTAACCTACCTGTTAAATTTACTGTTTAGTTTAATTATCTATTTAAAATTGTAATATTGTGTGCTTGGTAACAAATAAATTTGTCTTACATTTGTATTTTATATATTTAACAAGTACCATAAAAAAAACAATATATTTTCATTTCATTGAATAATAACCTTATGATATGACTTAGCAATATTTCACATAAAAGACAAGACTGATTCAAGGCGTCTTCTAGACTTTCGTGACAGATCGTCCGGCACATCGACACTTGTGTACCATGGAGAGAATGTCGTCAATCAAAAGCACATACATGAAAAGAAAAGTAAATCCATGAGCTTAGAACAAAATTAATTAAACAATAATTTTGGGAATCCCTTGAGGTAATATATTGTTGAACTTTTAAGCATGTGAGTTACTCGCTCACATACATATATACAGGGTGTCCGGTAATTAATGGATAACCCCGCAGGTACATGTGGGGGGGCAAGGGGGCAACTCAAAAAAAATTTAAAAAAAATCTATCTGCAAAGGTCTAGGATTTTTTTAAATTTTTTTTAAAGTCCGAAATGTGATACCTTTGTTAAAAATTTTGAACACTACGGCTACAAATTCAATGATAACGAATTGATTTTCTCTGGAAATAACCGTGAATAATTGGTCTTGCTATGGCGTATCACAAATTATTCCTAGCCACAACTGTTTGTTTTTTTCAAACAGTTAAAAATAAAAATTAGTGTATTCGATTTTTTTATGATAAAGTTTGAGCACCTGTGGTATAAAAAAAACGTATGGAGACCGGGGTGGCCCACAGCTTAAAAAATATGCCTACTTCATGTAGTTTCTTAAAAAGTATTACACTTAATTTTTTTTATTGTCAAATTACCGAGTTATGGCTACCTATGTTTCTCTAGCCCTATTTTTCTTATAACAAAAACAAATAATAAGATAAGAAATTTATTTTGAAAATCAGTGAAAGTGTATTTTGGGGTGGTTGGGGTGTTATTAATAATTGAAACAACAATTTCAAATAGGTAGTCTTATAATAAATGTTCAAATTGTTTGCCACCTACTCTAATACAGGCTCTACATCTTCTTATGAATGACCTTTTCAGTAGGCGCGAATACCTGCGCTCTCCAATTTCTCGAGCCGCGTCCAAAACACGTCGACGAAGTTCCTGTATTGTTGCGATTGGTTTTTTGTACACTATTTCTTTTAAGCAGCCCCAATAAAAAAAGTCCAGTGGGTTTAGGTCGGGAGATCGTGGTGGCCATAAAATAGGTCCCAGGCGGCCGTCGTCGTCAGCGTTTTAACACAATCAGTTAAGTACTTGAATTAAATTTACTGCAAGTATTTTTTTGAAATTTAATAAAATCTTATTTTATTTGAAAATCATCGTTCCAGTCTGTTAATAGCCATAACTCGGTAATTTGACAATAAAAAAAATTAAGTGTAATACTTTTTAAGAAACTACATGAAGTAGGCATATTTTTTAAGCTGTGGGCCACCCCGGTCTCCATACGTTTTTTTTATACCACAGGTGCTCAAACTTTATCATAAAAAAATCGAATACACTAATTTTTATTTTTAACTGTTTGAAAAAAACAAACAGTTGTGGCTAGGAATAATTTGTGATACGCCATAGCAAGACCAATTATTCACGGTTATTTCCAGAGAAAATCAATTCGTTATCATTGAATTTGTAGCCGTAGTGTTCAAAATTTTTAACAAAGGTATCAAATTTCGGACTTTAAAAAAAATTTAAAAAAATCCTAGACCTTTGCAGATAGATTTTTTTTTAATTTTTTTTGAGTTGCCCCCTTGCCCCCCCACATGTACCTGCGGGGTTATCCATTAATTACCGGACACCCTGTATATATATTAAATTAATATTATCAAGAGGTAAGTTTGATTTTCTATGTTTATATATATATATTGAAATGAAATGCAATAGTATTTAGTTGCTTAAATATATTAGACTTCTTAGTCGTGCAAATGTTGAATAATAATTTAGTATTTCTTGTAATGTCCCAAACAAGTTTTATTCTAAAAATCTTTCATTGAATTTGACGACCACTGTGGCGCAGCGGACGAAGGTCCGCCTGCGACGCAGGAGGTTGCGGGTTAGATTCCCGCCACGGGACAAATGTTTGTACGTTCTGCAGGTATTAATTCCGGTGTTCTAGATGTTTTCTATGTATAATAAAATATATGTATATCGATGTCATGTATATTCATAACAGATAACTAATAACTGCCCTACCCATAGCGCAATCTCTACTTAGTTTAGGGCTCCGTGATGCTGAGTGAATCGTACAGCATTATTCGGAGCCGCTGGCCAGAGCCAGTCCTCAATAATCCTCTTAAAGTTCATTGACCATTAAAACAGCGATGATGTTACTTATTCGCATTACGAATTCATGTCCCTCGCGACCCCTACGCACGAAAAAGATAAGGCGCGTCTAATTGGATTAAAATACGTTTCCATGTAAGAGAGAACAATCAAAGCCGAGGATGGATGGACCCTTTCAACAAGCAGCCTATTGTGATAAGCTTATCGCTTCACTATGACAATGGTATCGTCAGAGAATGACACGTTTTAGTATTCTACTTTAGACGAAAAAAACTACGTACACCATGGAGCACGTGAAATAAAAGCGTCAACGTCAATTTTGAAATCTACCGTTCAGTGGCTGTACTCGCTAAAACGAAAATCGAAGATTCTGTTTCTTTTTCTTGCAAATGCTATCTTATGTAGTTGACATAATATATCAACTACATAAGATCGATAGAATACATAAGATTTTCGTTTTTCGAGTAAGCCCTCTGGGTAGCTGATACCGCGTATTTCTAAATAGGCATCTGCTCCCTTGCATTACCTTTAAAAAAAATATTCGGCAACTTTATTAACATGTTTCATGGCTTGATAAGGAAGAGGAACAATAATTAAATATCGCAATAGAATCTAAAGCGATCATTAACCCATGAATGTATTATTCCGAGAACATAATTCATAAAAGAGAATCGGAGTCATTAATGAAACATAATAATTTAGGCATACGAACTGTTATAAATAGATCTATATTTGTTTTATGTGGATGAATAAACGCTTATGAATTACAGATATATTTCGTTACAGAGTTTGGTAGTGTGTGTGTTAGTTATTAGACCACGGCCGCACTGCAGGATAGTAGCTAGGATGGTAGATGAGACAACAACTTATGAAAATGTACGGGGTCACACTGAAAGCGTGGCTATGCATGTTTTCTGTACAAGTACGCTACGCGCCTAGCTACCGTCAAAGCAGTCCGCTAAGCTACCAGCTTACCTAGCCTACCGTCTTGCAGTGCGGCCGTGGTCTATGTATTTTGTAATAGTTTTATAAACTTACCGGAGTCAAAGTTGTTGCCGCCCCCGTCCATACCTTGACCATGATATCCTGAAAATATTAAAATATACTCTAAGAACGTTATTCAGCCTCTTACTTTTAAATTCCCTTCATTTACGTTAAGATTTATCATCAATACAATAGTCTTCAAAGACATGGAAATGATTCGATCTATTTAAATTGCAAATTTATTCTGTCAAATTTCAAAATTTTCAAAGTAGGTAGGTACTTAAAGTAGCTGATGTAATATTGGCCATAAGCACATTAAACAGGGCAACGACCCCGGCGGGAGGGAGCAGGGTGGGGGGAAGGAGGCGCCAACCTGCCTTGTGATAATTATCAACATTACCATAATCGTTAGAATTAATAAAACACAAATGTTTAGTAAACGGTTTATTGGATTACAACAGAAATTTGAATATGCAAAATATTCAAATAACTATTTGCTAAAAAATATATGCGCTACAAAATAGTCAAAAAACTAAACTAAACAGTACAAAAATGATATCCTGAATAACCTGGTCACCTATTTCGTACATGTACTGCTTAAAAACGATGATAAAAATATTTACGCATTCTGTAATCATCAAACACATGGCAGCACGCCAATCTTTAATTAAAAAATCATGCAGAAAAATCTTTCAAATCTAGGAATAGGTCGAGCAGATAAGTGTGTTCAATTCACGCCACGCTTCATAACCATCATCTGCAGCCCATGGCATCCCACCGTTTGATGAGGTGACCTCTGTGGCGCGGCGGGCGAAGCGCGAAGGTCCGCCTGCGACGCAGACATTTATCGAGTTTTATCAAAATACTTTAAAAAGTATGAAACCTATAGAAATATCAAAAACTGTTTTGAGATGTAAAAACCGATACCTTTCATTTGATATCCCACTCGGTGAGGTAGAAATTTGAGCATTTTTCAAAAAGTTGTCTATTTACAGACTTCTCTATATTTTTCCTGTAAATTATAAATCCATATCTACCAACGTTACATACATTACAGATAGATAGCTCTGCAAACTTTGGAGATAGGGGGGGGGGGGATGGGTATTTTATCGACTTTTTTAATAATATTGCAAAAAACCAACAGAAATTTCAAAAACTGTTTTGAAATGTACAAACTGATATCTTTCATTTGATACCCCACTTGCCATTGTAGGACTTTTTAAAATTTTGACTGAAAATTTTCATTTTTCATTTACTTCTTTTTTGTTCTTTTAATCTGTACAGGCGCACGAAATGTATTATTATTTTAAATTTCACGTCATTTACTGCTGTAGTTGCTGGGATATTAAAGACGGAAAAAAGGACAGAAAAAGCGATGGCATATTATGGGTTTCAAAACCGATCTTCAAATTCCTAAAAAATATCTATGTTAGGTATTGTATTATGTATAGCAGTTATCTATTACCCATAACACGAGCTCTGCTTAGCTTGGAGCTAGATTTGTGAATTGTCCAGCATTACTATTGGATGGAGGCATGCCTTTGCTTACGCCATCATTCTCAGTCCTGAGCTACCACCAATTGCTTTCCTAGGACAATGGTACCATCGCAGAATCGTCACGTACAATCCTTAGATGAAAGAAACTGAAGTGTGTGCGGCGCCGGTGCTGCATGCACGGAGATTGATTGAATGGTTTCAACCTTGACTATGAATCTACATATCGTATAATAGACGACTTTTGTGGCGCGCCGGGCGAAGCTCCGCCTGCGACGCAGGAGGTTGCGGGTTCGATTCCCACCTCGGGGCCAATGTTTGTACGATCTGCAGATATTTGTTTCGGGTGTTCTGGATGTTTTCTATGTATGATAAATAAATATTTATCTATGTAGTGTATTGTATTTAGTATACAAGTCTTCTAGTACCCATAACACAAGCTTTGCTTAGCTTGCGGCTAGATGATGCTGTGTGGATTGTGCAGCATTGTTTATTATTATTCCTATGTACTTAAGAGATGTATTAAAGGTGCTGCAGTAAGACAAAGCATCAATAATAGGTTAGGTAACTGGATTTCTATTGTTTTCATCTGTTTATGTATGTAAGTTGTATTTTGCTTAGTGCTATTGACAGTCAGTAATTTGAAAGTTTCTTTTATAAAATGTACATAAATTTTTAATTGGCCGTAAGTAAGATTATCAAGGTTTGAATTGTCTAAATTTAAGGGCTGTAGATTTTGTTACTTAAATCTATATATGTATATATAGAAATGAATCCCTATTTCCCTTGGTCACGGCATCACACGTGAGCGGCTGGACCGATTTCGCTAATTCTTTTTTGTTGTGTTTGTTATTGTCAGGAAAAGCTTCTTAGGAAAGAAAACTTATGACAGTTGCGCGAAAAATTAGCAAATTTAAGAAAACTTAACGTCCACAACACCACTTAGAATTCAATATTCATAGTTAAGAGAGTACCTACAACAACGTGCGTCGGGTCAGCTAGTAATAAATAAATAAATATTTATACTTCGTAAACTGGATCGCGCACCGCAAACTGGTTTACACCCACCCGTACCGTGTTATTCCATGTGTCTAAGGCTTGTTTTTCTTTAAGACATCTCAGAGTAGAAACACGAGCCAACTGAAAAGGCTTGAAAGTAGGAGTTTGTCCTTGTCTACCAAGTTGCCATGGAAACGATGACCGATGTGCTTTTTGTGTTATCACCTTCAGTATGCGATATTATTTACCAAAATGGTTAATTTCTGCTGCGTAAACGGTTGCAAAAAGGAATGGTATTGCGGTTGCTGCTTAACATTCTACTGGTGAGCTATTTACATAATATTTTTTGAAAAAGTTATGGTGTAGGTTGTCTAAGAAACCAATACGAAGTCACAGGGCTTTTGATCAAAGATTCTGATACACTTACCTACTTCTAATACACGTACTTTTTTTAA
This sequence comes from Eupithecia inturbata, assembly GCA_963662085.1. NCBI lineage: Eukaryota > Metazoa > Arthropoda > Insecta > Lepidoptera > Geometridae > Eupithecia > Eupithecia inturbata. Next base: position 457,649 of record OY759201.1, read on the forward strand.
AAGCTGCTAAAATTACGCAGAAACTTTACCATAAGAATGTTAAACACGTTTTCAACTATTTCACGCACTATGAAAGTAGTAGGTATTCATGAGTAAGCAGACAGTGAATACTACTACAAACTCGTAGAAACTTAAATATCAAGCTAACATGTTATTCTAAAGTTCACTTTCCAAAAGAAAAGGTGTTCTATAACGAACACAGTAGCTTTTATATAATTTATAAAACAGTACAGATTATAGTACAAAATAGTACAGATTTTTATGGATATCCTACTACAAAGAGATGCATTACTACTTTGGGACCTCTCACTCGGCTAGTTTTTATGAAACACTGCGCAGTCCAGATTAAGTAGTATAGATTCATGACCTTGATACTTTTGACACGCGTCCCCCATCTGTAGTTTCTTTTATTTAAGGTTGAATGCCAAAATGTGCCATTCTGTGACGATAGCATTGTCATAGTGAATAATACTAAAATAAACATACTTTTTTTTTATTTATGGGCTTAACGGGACAAGCTTCTGTGAATATCAGAGTGATCGAGTACCTAACGATTTACTCCCCAGAGATTTCACTTTGCTCTTTCTTCTAAGCTTTCAGTAAATGATCACTTTTATTCCAGTACAACACAATTTAAGTCTTGAAAACTGCTTCATACTGGTTTGCTTACTTCTTTGGATAGTTCTTCGTGCCTAAGAGTATGTATGGCACCAAAATTTGTCGCATTCCCGATGTATTTGTTCTCTCATAAATAAAATGCAAGCGCAAGCAACCAGTGACCCCCAGCCCGAAGTGGGCCAGCAACGAGAATGCCGATCGCACGCAACTATGCATGCATGCACTATTGGACACTATAAATGCTGAGCTGATTCCTTTTATTTGCATTATTTTATTTCGTTTTCATACTTATATATAACAGCGTTATGTATTCTAGAGCGCTGGTCATTGCAGGCAATCAAAATGTTCACCCACTGGCAGATTACTAATTTCATTTTGATTTCTTTCGGTTTTTCAGCGTCTTCTGGGGATGACTTAAGCTGTCAACTTAGCATCCACTAATACTAAGGAAATAAACAAATTATTTATTATTTTTGCAATCATACTAAGTAAGTAGGTATAATAGAAGTTAGTGACCAGATGAGATAACAATGAGGTCACAGTACCTACCTTTGTACACATTTTATGGTATTCCGTTGGAAGACGGGCCAGGTAGGTATCATGCCTTTTTATTTGAACCTACTTATCTCACCTGTTTATTAGGGCCCGTATTATGAAAGCCTGCTCAAGCATAGATCTACAACACAGCAAGCTTTCATAATTCGGACCTAAGAGTTAATATGTCCCGTCCCTCACTACGAGAGTGACATGGTCATGTTATGACAAAACTCCTTTCTATACTTAAATAAAAAAAAACCGTAACACATTTCCCGACGTAGCTCGTAACAAGATAACAGCCAGCAATCCCTTTAGCACAATGGAGAATAAAAAGTCGGCTGTATGGCAAGTTGTTTCTTTGCTAACTATAATAGATATTTCTACAACACATCATAAATAATAAGCAAAATTAAAAAAAAATACTGCAATCCATGTTATAATAAAAAATAATTGGATTAGCAACGGGCAAGTCTCTTTACTTGTGGAAAACAGTATAGACATTAGAACATTAAAATGGCGTTATCCCCATTCCATAAAAAGGTTTACGATGCCGAATCTGGCGATGGCTGTTGGAGACAGATGACCGACCGAAATGGCATAGCCTTTTATGCACACTTAAGTGCTTAAATTCCAAAAATGGCGTGAATAATCAAGCCCAAGCTACTTTCAATTTCTCATCTCATTTCCAGCTGCCTGTGCAGAGTATTCTAGGCAATGATAGATGACTAGACGGTGATTCATAGGAGGTAGAGTTGGAGGTAGTTCTCAGAGCTTGGGGGCGTGGCAGACCAGCCCGTTTCTGAACGCTAGACTAAATTAACTGGTCAATTAAGACATCTGCAATCTGCAAGGTTCACTGGTCCGAACAGAGCCACGCAAGTGTATTGACTGCTAGGTTGCAGAGTAGTAATTCGGCATGAGAAACTATACTGCTAGTCCTCAAGACGAAAAAAACAGCGTGTCTTACTAAATCTTGGCAGCAAGACGTGAAATAGATCCTGAATTCAGACTTTTAAATACGCCATCTTGTTTTACCATTGCAGCATTTGTCCAGACACGTGTAGATCGATTCAAAGGAAATTAATATTAACGGCAATGAACCGCTAGCTCACTTTATGAGTCTGCTGCAGCTGTGGAGTTACGTCATCGTGTTCGACTGAGCTGTGAGCGGGATAGTCTAGACTTCACACGCCCTGTATTCAGCCAATCAATAGAGCTGCAAAGCGTGGAACGCTGTCTGTTTGATTGTTATTCCTATCGTTATCAAACTGAACAAAGTCGCTGTCGTCCAACCACATGACCAATCATCGTGTATGTTTAAAGTAGTGAGCTCTGTGTGAACCTAATATTTATGATGAGAGTGCCAGTGACCCAGCTGACGGCTTCAGGTCACAAATAAATTATCCTATTCCGTACCGCCCCGTGGGCGCTAACCGGCATCAGCTCCAACCGTTGCCACCTAGGGCGCGTCGGTGAGAATCAGTTCCGCACGAGAGGAGCTAAGGCTTCACGATTTAACCAATCGTAGCCTTCATAATAAATCGAGCGGAACATCCATCCGGACCTGGAATTATTACGCGTGAAAAGCCAACGACAAAGGTATAACTTTCCCTTTGATACACTTATTTCTTTAAAGTTCTAAGCGTTGTCTTGCGTCATAGTAACGAGGTTGCTGTAAAGTCTGAGACGACCTCGCCGCCGCCCCGGTCTAAATGTAGCACCTACGCGATAAAAAGGAAGGGTTATAAAAATCGCGCGTGACTAAAGGCCACTAGGGTCCGCGCTGGCACCCTCATAGCAACAAGCCAATTCAGGCTGATCTCAATGCTGTGTCTCAAGGCCGCAGGAGCCAAGGCTGTCCGTAACACAAGTCTGCATGACTGAAATGAATGGAGTAACACACGCCAGGATGACGAAATGAATAGGGCGCCTTCACAAAGTATTACGTAAGATACGAACGTTTTGTGATTTTTTCGAGTCCTAATAAAATTAAGTAAATATGACAAAGAGCGAACCACGTAAAATAGATTTTTTTCTTTAACACAATTAGCAGCATTTAACGCAATATTTCAATAACCTAGTTGTTCGGTTAGCTACACCCGTCTCGGCCCAGCAGGCGAGAGGTCGTCGGGTCCAGGCTAGAGTTACACCAGGACATCGACACCGGTTGGGCAAGGCTCAGGCTCGCAACTCGCACGCAAGTGCCAAATGTGCACTGATTAGTGCAGGTTGCATTGGAACCTGAATATTACAGGTTTAATAGGTCTTAGGACTTTCTATGTTCCGATGATTAATAAAATCCATACTAATATTATAAAGAAAGTACTTCTGTCTGTTACCTTTTAACGTATGAACGGATCTTAATGAAATGACAAAGATAAATTACAAAAGTAGCCTATGTCCTTCCCTGGGGTCCTAGAGGAGGCTAGTTTTATCCAGGAAAAAGCGTGCGAAGCCGCGTAAAGAAGCTAGATATAAAAACAAGTAACAACCCAACACATGCTGAGACAGAGAGCCGGTTTGTGACTCTAGCAAGTATGTTTTATCTGGCCTGTCTATAGACACTAATAGTTTTAATGTTTGCTTTTATTGGCTATGGCTAGACAACGTGTGAATAGTCCAGCATTATTTACCATATATTACCCTTAACTAAATTATAATAATATATATATAATCATAATATTATAATAATATTATTAACCTTAACTAAAGTTTTGAAATAGTTTCATTGCAGATCTGTAATGAATCTAATGTTGTGGTTGGGATGAAATCGGTGGTGTTTCTTACCGTTACTCGAAACAACCTTTTCAAAGCTTTGTGTTTTCTCTTATGTTCTTTCAACTGATATTAATATTATAAATGCCAAAGTTTGGATGTTGATATGTTTGGATGTTCGATACCTCTTTACACCGAAACTACTGAACGGATTGGGCTGAAATTTTGAATAGACAGATTTAGTTCTAGCCCTGGAATAAAACATGAGCGACTTTTAATCCCGGAAAAACGTGTACGTCCGCGGGCGGAAGCTATTAAAAGATAAATTAGAGACCTATATTGTATGTATGACATTTATTAGCACACATTCGTCCACATTCCCGTGAAACAGGCGATTTTAATTGGACATATTGTTACAGAGCGGCATCCGATGTCATGGCCTTCGGAATACCGCCGCGCCGTGGCGTTACATCTCTATGTGCTTTGTTATTTAATGGCCAGTTTCAATTCTATCTGCGCTTCATCTACCTGGGCTTCCCACTAATATTATAAATGCGAAGGTTTGGATGGATGGATGTTTATTAGTACTTAATCACACCAAAACTACTTAACAGATGAAGGTCTAGTCAGCACCCCGGTGCTGACTAGACCTTCATCTGTTAACTACTGCTACTTTTTAGTAGCCTAGATGTGTTATTCCCGAATAACACATCTAGGCTACTAAAAAGTAGCCAATTCAGTATTCATTCCAAAGAGATTGTTGGAACAACATAGTTCAAGATTATTAAACTGCATTGATGAAAATTATATGGAAATTTTAAAAATGTATCGTGTTTTGTCAAATAGCCAGCGGCCTGCCGACTTAAGTGTGAAGATTACATTCAGATAAATAGATAATACTTTTATTCATCACCATATAAAAACAGATAGTACTTAATTAAACATATTATAGTGAACAGCAAGCAATGTAACTGGCGGCCTTATCGCTTAAAGCGAGTTCTTCCAGGCAACCAAAACAATTGTGAGAAAAATAAAGGATGGCGGTGCTTTACAGCATAAATTCAAACTATTTACACATAATACCTACTTAGTAAAATAAAACACTAACACATACAACAAAATAATTATACCTGTAGTACTTAGTAACGCTCAGGAATATACATATTATGTATATATATCTGAACGTTAATTAGTTATCAAAATATCAGTAACCTAATAATATAGGAATAATCATTGTTTTGAATAAACTAAAATACAACTTTGTATTCCTTCATTTTACACTGTTTTTATGTTTTGCAGGAAATATACTAATTCCTCGAGAAAAAAAATGTTATGGGACCACTTCGGGATCATTCTCTATACAATACCGAAATAATTTTTAAAATCGGTCCACAATTGACGGAGAAATCAACGAACATAGATATAAAAAAATATATATAATAAAGCCGAACGAAAAGGAGGAGGTTCTATTTCCTCCTTTTTTCGAAGTCAGTTAAAAAAGATACGCAAACGCAACCATAACTGTCAGTGAATATAATCAGACACGTCCTAATTAAGAACAGAACACACGCTGCAAAATTCAGCTAAATTGGATGGATAGGTAATTAGTCGGACAAGCTCGTTCAAGCCGATATCCGCCGACATTGCTTGGAAATAAAGCTGAAGCGATGGGCTAATTGGATTTTCAGTTGCATGAAAGATGTAATGGAATGAAAGCGTTTGTTTATGTTATAAGGAGTGTTCTCGTTAAAAGGTACAACATGACTGACTTCTACCCGAAGATACGCGAACTTTTATACTTGATAAATATTGAATACCACCTACTGGAATATTTAAATATTTTTAAGAATCTACATATTGCTGTGTCAATTCTCCAATTATAAGGATTTTTATTCGACGACGATGCCAAACTCAGTGGGGCAGGACGCGAAGGCCCGCCTGCATCGAGCCTGCGACGCAGGCGACCCGACGGTTGCGGGTTCGAGTCCAGCCGCGGAACAAATGTTTGTACGATCTGCAGATATTTGGTCTGGGTGTTGTCTATGTATAATAAAAATAGGTTTTTATTTAGATTCTAGATAATATATTAAAGTATTATCAGTTATTTGGTACTCATAACACAAGCTCTTCTTTCTTTGGGGTTGATGATGATGCTGTGTAAATTGTCCAGCGTTATTTTTAACCGACTTCAAAAAGGAAGTTTTCTATGTTCGGCTGTACGTAAGTTCGTCGATTAATCATTCAATTATAGACCGATTTAGACGATTCCGTATTCATCCCGCAAAACTTAAAAACTAAAGGATTCCAAGTCGGCTTTTACTTTTTCAAAAGAATCAAATTATTATTTATTTATATAATAAAATATTGTGAAGTATGATTTAAATAAATTAAGTAACAGTGGAAGAGAAATACATGTTGTGCAGACCCACCTAGCGTGGTATAAGGACCGGGAGATGATGATGACCTCTCATATTATTGTATTGTGTCACTCGGCAATACTTGGGGTGCGAAGTGTAATCTACGCTCTGCAGTACACTGAGGTAGTAAATAATTTAGTTAGTGACCTGGATTGCAGCAGATTACTCACGTTTTATAACGGTTACTACGGACCAAGCGAACTGTGCACATAAATATAATACACTAGTTTCTGTCCGCGGCTTCGCACGCGTTGTTTCTATGGAAACGTTTAAAAGTTATTTATATCCTATAGGAACTGATTTATGGGATAAAACGTAGCCTATGTTTTCATCCCGGCCTAGAAAGCTGCAAACATTCAGTCCGATCCGTTCAGTAGCTCTGGCGTGAAGAAGTAACAAACATACAATATATCTAAACATCAAATTTTTTGCATTTATATGAGTGCAATTGTGTGATTTCTGTGAAGCTATGAAGCGACTGTTTACAATTTAATTTGGTTAGGATTATTATGGTGACTAGCTTCAGCCAGCGGCTTCACAAGCGTATTTTTGAGATGAAAAGAAGCTTTTGTTTTTCACCCTCTCGAACTACATTTATGCAAAATTTCAGACAAATATCCTTTTTGATAAGGAAAACGTGAAAAAGTAACAAATAGTCAAAATCATTATAGGTACTTAACTAATTAAATTTTATATTTGTAATCTTTCAATCCACCCAAACTTTTTCATTTAACATAGGAATGTGATGTGATCTATCGTATCGCATAATAATTATCTCCGAACCGAAGATATAGTCTATATCCTAGTGAAACTTTAACGCATTGACTGCCCCGCTTCGGCGGCGGTGCGTCATGGGCCATGAAAGTGTTAGATTATTCAATACAGTTTCTTGTAAAAAAATACTCAAGTTATGGGCTAGTCCAGGCTATGAATTAACTTAATTTTTATGGGGAGTATTTAGCGAAATATTAATCTCATGTCTCATATGTATGCAAATTTGACGATAGCGAGCTATTTGCGGGCACTACAGTACCTACGTGAGTTTAGTTCGACTTATGCAGTAGAACCTATAAACCATATGTAAACGTTACAATATTTATCTTTTATTTCCTCCATGCTGCGAAAAACTATAATTTAGGTATAAGTATATAATGCTGCCAGCGCAGTCTGAAGGTAGGTGTATACCTCCCCCAGTATTCACAAGTAAAGTACGCTTCAGCAGCCAACTGCTCCATGGTGGCAAGTGTGGGAACAAGCCCAAGAATGCGTGACGTCATTTTGGCATAGTACTGGCGACTCCAATAAATTGGACTTTTAGGTTGAGAAAGGTGACTGAACTCCAAGTAGGTGAGCGAAGATAATTTTCAATTTGCAAACGGTTACATGTACAACAGAGCACGTAAATCCTCCTCAAAGTATTTTGATTGATACACCGGCCCTTTGAGGACTTGATTTCGGGATCGAATAACTTCCGCCCGCGTTTTCCTGTTCTATTTGTGTACAGCACAAATAAGATACACGAGCTTCGAGATACGCCCATTTTAAGAGTATGTTTAACAAATAATATTAAAGGTGCCTAGTTTATTTCAGGCAACGTTAACTTATTATAAAATCTGTGCCCAAAGTAAGAGTTTCCCTTGCCTTTGGTTGCCCTGTACTACATTACGCGTAAAATAAAAATCAGGATTTTACTATTTTCTAGGTTCTAAGTAATAGTAAGTAATTTGCCCACACTGTTTTTTTAATTTTTTTTTATTAGCCATTTGCTATGAATCCCTGATAAAATTAACTAAATCAATTGTCGGTTAGGAGTCTATCTACGTGTGTAACTAATAAAATAAATCTCTTCCGTGCTAATGAAAATGAAAGACAGAATGATAAATCATTCGATTGTTATGAATAAAATAGTTTGTAAAATCAATCTTCATTGGAAACTGGAAGGGCAGTGACAGATTTAACGATCTAAGCGTCTTCATAGAGGCATCATCTCTGGAAGAACCTAGCTTAGTCGCGAAGAGACAATATTCTCACATTGATACGACTATTCATCCCCAAATGATTCTACATCAGGCTCCAAAACTATGTCATCATCATACGTCTGGCAACATTTAGTTATGACCTGGATCTTTCTCTGAAGAATTCGTGAAGGCGCGAGCTTTACGCTCATGGAACACAACTTAACTTCACTACTGAAATGACAGGGAAGTTAACAGTAAACTCTCTTGGAAAGTTATATTTTGCTTGAAGGGATTTCAGGTACCAACGGAGATTCCAAAGAGGATTATAGTCACGAAAAACAGGAACCAGTCAAAATGGCTTGCTTTGTTCTAAGCGTGATTTCTATAGCAATACAGAAATCATTGATAATGGTAGTGATTCTGTAGGACTATTATAGTGCAGGTTTTGTGCCAACAGAATTACTATTACCGATAGCAGCTACTCATGGAAACCTAACTATCAGCAACCATTAGTATGTTCTTCGTACACCTTGTTAAGTGACATGCACGAGCGAGAGACATTTCTTTCAGCAAATAACAACAACCAAAACCAGTAGAAGTGATTACTGCACTGAGGTACAACCAGCAGCGTCCCATCAGACGCGAAATACATTTTTACTTATCTCTCAACTTAGCCGTGTTTTAACTCATTCTGACTTAAGCCAACATACTGCAAATAACGACAGCTGAACAGGGCACTGAACGCGATCTAATGCATTAATAATACTGAACCATCCATACAGCATCATCTAGCCCCAAAAAAGCAGAGCTTGTGTTATGTTATGAGTAGTTCTTAATATAAGTTTCTATTTTCATGTAATGACCGATAAGAATTATTGATCAGGGTGCGCTAGGCGGCGGATACCTGATCGAAGTTAAGAATAAAGAATGTGAATCTTGTAATAAAAGTGATTAATTTGTAAGAAAATTAACAAATTTCTAATTTGTTATTGTATATGTAATAAAAGAGTTGATAATAATTTTCATCAATAATAAATTAATAATAACAATAAAAAAAAGTCTCTGCCACAGATACAGACAAAAATGTATACAAAAATGTCCAGATAAAATTTCCACAAAAATACAGACGTATTTTTGTGGAAATTTTAATTTTATTTAAGTACATTACATGAAAATGTATTGCCTACTGCTATATAAAATGCTACCTTTATAGAATGATAACAAGAGCACTAGCAAGGGCGGCAAAAGAAGCACTCCGAAGAATATCACCGCACGAGGACGAGGAATTTTGAACGCCGCCTGAGACAAGTGATGTGTTGAGCAGCGAAGACGAGCTGCCGCCGTCACCTCGACCGCCGCGAACACCTGTGCGGTGAGGCCGACCCCCGCTGAACCAGCTTGGGGCCTCCAGGGCGCACAGCCCGTCAATCGGCCCCCGCCGCTAACGGAAGAGTGCGGCGCAAATGGACTGAACAAATAAACAAAAATGTCATGCGCGCATATTATTGGGCTACAGAGGGTGGAACTAACTTGACCGCGTACCGTTCAAGGATGATGCCTTTGTTTCAGGCCCTTGAACCGCCAATCGACGCTAACGTGCAGCGACTATCTGATCAAGTACGGGTTATCCAACGCTCAAAACTGTTGGATGACACTGTACTTGATCAACTCCGACGTGAGATCCTTAGTGCTCAAATGGTGGACCATTCGCAGAGTAACCAGGCTGTTACGTAGCCACCGCGACAAATCACATCAACGTCACTGATTTCCCAGCCTGATTACGCTATGGAACAAGTCAGTCCCGAGAACATTGAGGTAAGTACCCAAAATTATGAGCAATTGAGGAGGGCTTTGGAAGATACGATTCTAAATTATAGAAATTCGGATGTAAAGCCATGTCTTTCTCGCTTCCCCACCCATAGGCGTGCTTTTGCTATTGTGGGGGCCTTGAACCCACTACTAGTCCCATATCTACTGACTAGTGATCTTACAGGATGAGCGCGGCCATGGGACATGGAAGGCAAGTGTATAGGAAGTTTTAAGGTAAAGAAACATTCGTCTATTTTTTTAAATAAGTAAACCTGCATTCATCGAATTTTAAAAAATTACTTGTCCTATACGTAGTATGGCACCGATCGGTAGTCAATCGTAAGAATCGAATCTGTCTAATAAACATGGCATATTAAATTAAAGGAACACCATGAAACCTACCAAAAACTGGGACGAGACAAGCACTTTGACTGGCTCGTCCATACCAGTTAGACACACCATAAGTCGACTGCAGCAGATTGGTGCTGCAGTCGACTGATGGAGACTATCGATATTAAATCAACAAATGGGTTTTGGCAATCTGTAGATACATTTTCACTATGAAAAGACAGCAATCGCCTTGGTGTACTTAGACAACGCTTTGCCCACGTGTGGCGGCACGGGTTGCGTGGCATGCGATGCGGCGAAGGCGCCTACCTGTCGGCAGTCTAGTGGTATATCTTCCTAGACATGTGCGCAAGACAAGTGCATGCGCAAACACTGGTGCACTCGATCGTAATCCGATGGGACAGCAGACCAAAACGAACTGGGAGAGGTCAGGCGCAGGACCTCTTATCTGGTGTAAGCGAGTCATAAAAAGTTCTTCTCCCCAGTTTTTGTACTTTCTCTTATTTCACATGCAATGTTTATTTTAGACAGATTTGATTCTTATGTTGACTCTACAGATCGGTGCCATAAAAATACAGGCGTTATTTTTTTATTTTAGTGATTACTATTAACCGGATAAGGCAGGTAAGTTTTCAAAATTGTGTAAATGCAGTTTTACTTATTTATTTTAATAAAGGAATAATACCTTTCAATAAAACTTTCTATCTTCAATATTTTGATAGTTGCCCTCCATTTCCCATGACCGTGGGACCCCCTGTAGAGCAGCAAGGGTGAGCTATGAAGTAACAATGCAGGTGTGTCTGAGTATCCCGTTGCTAGGGCACCAAATAGAAGTACATACAGTCTCCATCTCATCTCGTTCATTTTCGCTTGGCCCAAGGCGAGACGGGCGGACGACCCCCTGGAGCCTTGCGTCTGATCGAACCCATAATGTTTTAACGACAATATTGTAAGCAATGCCTGTTACTAAGGGTTTTAAAAAGGTTTTTGGATTTGAATTAAACAATTATTATAATTTATCAGGCTACAGAGTAACTGCAGAATGTAGATATTTTCTGAACTAAAGAGATTGCATATAAATATTTATGCTCAGGTAGGCGACTGAGCACCTATAGGCTTTTTTTACAGGAAACGGGTCCTACCTAAATCCCAAATCATAGGGAAAAGAAAGATACCTAGCCCAGATGTTCAGACAAAACTAATTGGCTGACAAGTCCTAAAGCGTTACCCGGCTACCACCTGAATCATACCGCTGGAATCTCAGACAGGAAGCTAACTTCAGTAACCGTTACGTTGACGAAAGCCATCCAACCGCCGCTAGGCCTTGACAGCCGAATTCGGTAAATACGGCCAAAATAGATATACAGGCAACACCCAAATCGACACAGGATGTCTAATCTCCAAGAATTTGAATTGAATCAGGTTTTGAATACAACGGTCTCAAAGGAATCGGGTCAGCCGTTACCAGCTCGCGCGCACAGATAAACGCAGAATGTTCATTTTAGCGTTTTGCGAAAACGCTTTAGATGTATGTACCTACCAGAGAATCTCTAAATATTGTGCAAAACTCTTGCGATGCATGGTGAAAACGACATGCCCCCCCCTGGCATGTCGTTGCAGCCCCTGGCTGGGCGTTATTTAGTCTAGGCAAGAATAGCGAAAATGTACATTGCGTAAATTATTGAAGATGTAGGAATTCATTTAGATTATCTAGAGTAGACTAGAGGATAAAAAAGCTTGGGACGGGGTTTGCTCCAACTCGAAAAAGTTTGGTAAAATTTCCAAAAATTTACTCAGGTATAGACTTTATCAAAGGAAACAATTTCTTATTACTTTGGGCCCAGATGATGCTGTGTGCAAATGTCCAGTATTTAATAATTCTCCGAAAAGGATTCGACATTCTCATGTTAATAAGAGGAAAGTCAAAAATTGTCGCACCCGCACCGAAGGGCGTTTGTCTACTGGGATTGATGAAGAACTGGTTGATAATTGTAATCGGTCGATTACCAGCCCCTTGTTAAACAAGGCACGGCCATGATAAGAAAGATTCCGCTACGTGTAGCGAAAAAATTGCAAAAAATTCGAATGTGATTATTAATTTATGTCCACGAGTTTTCTCGGTAATGGAAAACCTGTGCGCGAGCACCTAAATTCGATTAGGCATACATAATAGATCTCGTCAAAATTTTAATTGCTGAATAACGCTAGTATTTTCGTTCACAGTATCAATATCAACACAGCACGAAAATGTATATAAAATGTCACACCAACGAAAATCTAAATTAAGCAATAAAATAAGCTAACATTAAATAAAAAATTTAACACGCGAATTATAGAAATTTCGCAACAAATAACACAAAAAGCGTTAAAACGGAGGTCAATGATGGTAGATAAACGATGTGCAAAAAACCCGCGCATCAGCGTAGTGTAGGATCATTGTTCTCGGGGGCCCGATCTAGGCTCGCGAGGGAGCCCGGGTTATGTAACTAGTTCAAGGAAGGTCGATGACTGCAGACGCCATTAGCAGACACTGGCCAGACGCGCAAAAAAGTGAAACCTGTAGTTTTCGCATAAAAAATGGCGGACGCGGTGAATGAAGAAACCATGGCTGGGTTATGCAACCTGGCCTAGCTCTGGCTGAGCAAGTTTAAGACGAGAATAATCAAGAGATAGGCAGTGACATGTATCAGAGCTTACATAATTTATCAGTTACCGAAAATATGCTTGGTTCATTATTTTAATGGTTGGAAAATGTAGTCACTCCACCACTGAAACCGTAGTATAGTGTGCAGGGTTTTTCGAAGTTATGGCCCCGCTTACCCCTCTTCAAGTTCCCAAACGACTGCAAACTCCTAACAGACTAAAGATAGTCAAGATTTTTTTTATTTAACGTAACTCCAGCCTTTTATGCGACCGGCCGCCGGCGCGGTGGCGGCGGGGCGTGAGCTTGCTGCCAGGGTTACTCAGGATACGCGTTGATTGGCAAAGAGCATAAAATATTATTAAAAGGCACAAAAATAAAGGCGAGACGAGCGAGCCGCGAAATTTTCTGAGACTTGAGACTGAAAGCCGCCAAAATTTAGTAGTCTTTTTTGATGATTGGCTATAAAATAGGCGAAGAAATGGTGGTTGGCAAAACCCCCTTTGTTTGGGGAGGCATGATCAGCGTATGTGGGACGTATGATGAGGAGGAGGAGGTTGATACTAAGAAACTAAAATAACAGCGATCAGAGTGAGCCCTGAAAATGTTGAGGATTTTTTTCAGGGCAAAATATTAAATATCCTACTGGTTAGGTTAGCATCCTGGCTTCTTTAACTTAATTATGGTATGTAAGCCCTGTGATCTCTGATTTAGTGCTGTTGAGCTACAAAGCTAGGGCCTATTCTATTAGGCAGATAACTCACGTATTGCATCATGCATCATTTACTCATGTATTGGATGCCTGTAAATAGGATTTTAAGCCTAACATTAAGCATAAAAAAATTTGCATATATCAGTTTTGGAAAGGCTTTATTTGTGTTGCTGATGACCAGTGTTTCATAGAACTCTTAGAAGACAGGTGAGTGAGCCCATGAGTGAGCATTTTATTTATTTATTTAGGTTGCCGCAAAATGTATGTAATAACTAGATATCGGATTTTATGCATTTGCATGTTTATATAGGCAAATGCATGTATAACACTCTAATTACGGCGTTAATGCATATTTAACCTTTTTTTACCAATCGCGCATATTTCGTTTAATACCGGGAGGTACGTATAAACAAAATATCACCATCTCAAAACATTTCTACAAGTTACCAGATGCTATAGAATAATTGGAAACCAAAACTTCTATTTAAAACAATAGATATACTGGAAGCAGTAATCGAGCTGGCTAACACCCTTCCCAATTCAATATCAAAAAAGGTTCAGAGAAAGTTTGACGCTATTTTGCTTAAAAATCCGATAATTAATGTTCTTCATGTCTTGAAGACATGAAGAACATTAATTACATCAACGGCACAGGTCATATTCTGCCTAAACAGGTACCTGTCTCATGAAATGGCGCCAAATTTTAAATTTTGTCCGTGTGTTGACATAGAGAGGTCGTTTTCGGTGGACAAATTAATACTGGGTGACAAACGTCACAAATTTGCTCTGGAATATTTGGAAAAATACTTAATTGTATACTGTCCAAAAAGTATGCATAATTTTAAGAATATATCTCTGTTTTTTGTAGCTTCTTTAATTAAAATACATGGAAATGAAAATGGTTTTTAGATTTTGCATTGTGCACATTTGGGCCTTTGTGAGAGCTTCTAGTGCAAATTTCAGACATTTTTAGTACATTTTTAGTGTAGGCACCTGTATACCTTTTATTAATGTCTGACAGCTAGTTCAGGCATATTGTTAATGAGTTATTGGGACTGATTGCAAGGATCACCATCGTTGGGCATGTATGTACAGGCCATCAATGATGCCCATAATGTTGATATTCCCATAACTGTGTGTCAGTGCCAACCTCACCAACTTATGTAATCTCAATAACTAGGACATTTCAAGTGATTGAGATGTTATAAAATATGGTTAAAAACTAAATCACAATTATGTAAAAGTACTACTTAGGTAGTCGGAAGGTGTTTGTTCCTACTTATACCCTAGGTCTACGAGGGGCGGGTGCCTCTGACTACCTAAGTATCAATAGAAAATTATAAGAAGAATCGGTGAAGGCTTGTTTAAGACTTTTACATAGTGGTGTTTTAGTTTAGAACTATATATTTTTTCTACTTTTTTGCTGATCAAACCTTATTAAAGTTAGAGAAACAGTTTTGGAAAGTACAAACAAAAGCCTTTGCAATGATGCCCCACACAAGCATATTTACTAGCATTTAATTTTAGACCCTTACATAGACCCGGCTATCTTGTTAGACCTCCATTTATCTGACGTCACGTAGTCTATAACCATGGGGGTATTGAGACAAACAATTCAAAAACACATTTGTTGCAGTCGGACTTGACAAAAAGTGTTTTTTGTTTTACGTGAATGGCAGTCTGTATGGTTATTGTTTGAATGGAACATAGAAATAGGCTACACAGATACATAGGGTGCCAACCTCAGAACATAGGGTTCTATAGTAGTAGTATATACACTGCCGGCCAAAAGTTTGAGACCACTGTAAAAATCTTTGTCACCAACAAAATATTTCAAAGTACACATATGATAATGAGCTAATTTGAACACCTGCGTATTCTATTATTATTAAAGAATTTCTAAGAGTCATTATTTATGTTGTTGTTTAAGTTATCATCCTAAAAAGGTCTATTGTTTCAAAACATCAATGAGCGCCGCGCAAGGACCAGGTGGTAGAGTCATTGTAATATTTTTATGATCTGCTCATTACTTATTGTTTTGGGTTTGTTTCGCGTTAACCGATATCAGGGATTATGTTAGCTTCCTAAAACATATTTAGTACCTGAGTTTTTATGGAGTAAATTATTTTCTACCTTATTAGTCTGAGCTCGTCGTTGTTACAGTGAAGACATCTTAAAATGGGAAAAGTTCGCGAAATTAGCAGTGAAACTCGCTCTGCCATAGTTGTTTTATACGGCGAAGGCAAATCTGAACGTGCGATTGCCTCTCAACTTAAGTTGTCGAAGACTTGTGTTCATAACACAATAACCCGATACAAGGAGACTTGCAGTAATCAAGATCGTTCGCGTTCGGGAAGGCCGAGAACTACCACTTCTCGCGAGGATCACTTCATCGTCACTACCAGCAAGCGGAATAGACGCCTAACAGCACCAGAAATCCGCGTAGAAGTGAACAAATCCCGATCAGAACCTGTATCATTGACTACAGTAAAAAGACGTTTGAGAGATGCTAAGTTATTTGGTCGCGTCGCCGTTCGAAAACCACTACTAAGGCCACAAAACAAAAAGAAACGGATGCAGTGGGCCCTTACCCATCGAGACTGGACTGAAGAAGACTTTAAACAAGTTCTTTGGTCAGATGAATCCAAATTTGAAATATTTGGTTCAAAACGACGAATTTTTGTTCGACGTAACGTCGAGGAAAAGATGATGCCAGACTGTGTGGTGCCAACAGTCAAGCATGGTGGTGGTTCCATTATGGTCTGGGGATGCTTCTCGGGCCATGGAACCGGAGATTTGGTACGAGTCGAAGGAATCATGAAAAAGGAGCAATATAAACGAGTACTACAGCAAAATGCCATTCCGTCTGGTTCAAGAATAATTGGAGATGGATTTTTTTTCCAACAAGATAATGACCCAAAACATAGTTCAAAATTATGCAGGGGTTATTTAGAACACAAAGAAACAGAAGGGGTTTTAAAAAACATGGTGTGGCCCCCTCAGAGTCCGGATCTCAACCCGATTGAGCTTTTGTGGGAAGAGCTTGATAGAAATGTGCGCAGTTGTTGTCCCACTTCGCAAGAAGACATGTGGAAGGCTTTACAAGAAAGCTGGAACAATATATCACAAGATACAATCGACAAATTGATTGCTCGTATGCCAAGAATAGTGAAAGTAGTAATAAAATGCAAGGGAGGGTTTTTCGACGAAAAATCTGTATAAAATATGAGCGACATTTTTAAAGTAAATGGTTGATTTTTCTTGATTTTTTTGTTTTCTTCATAATGTATGTGTATTAGGAAATAAGTATTTTAATTCATAATTAAACCTCTTGCTTTGTATTTTGAGTTTTATTTCATTTTCCTACTTTGATGTAGGTGGTCTCAAACTTTTGGCCGGCAGTGTATAATAAAAAAATTATTGATAAAGAGAATAATCAATTTCTTATGCAAGATTAACTGCCTGCGGCATACATAAAGGAACATAAAGCTATGTATAGAGCAGTTTTACATTCACAAAACTGTCCGCAGACATTATACCAATTGTAGATTCAAGGCCATGTCTGAAACTGTCTACAGATGGCACTCAACAAAGCAACTCAGACAAATAATTGGTAATACGTAGCTTTTGATCCCTTTTTTTATTAAAAAAAATCTTTAAAGAGATTACATAAAGAGTTAAGAGAAGTGATTTTAAAAAGTTTCTTTTCCCTTCAGGCTATAAAGCTGACGAAAAAATGTTGAATGTATTTATTACATGAATGTGTAGGTTAATGAGAAACATTATGTTTATGACAAATTAAGAAGGTACTTACTTGAAAGATATGTCAAATCCATGGCCATACAAAAGATGAAACAAATAATGTGAAATTGGAATCCATACTCATCCTACGGCCGGTGAAATGGCATTCAACAGTCCTCCTTTGAATGTTGTTTTCCACTTTGAAAACCAATGAAATCTTCACAGCTTTAGAATTTTCTAACAGTTACCTACAGTAAACCAGGCTTCCAGGCAACCTAGGTATTCTGAACCTGTTTCTCAACTAGGTTGTGGTGGTCCATGTTTCAATTCCTTTGTTCTGATGATTGGATTGGAGACACACACTCAACACTTTCACTTATTGCACAAACACAGGCCAGGGCAGTGAGAACAAAGAACTTTGGGGCAGGCTGCTGCGGCAGCCACGGGGGCGGGCGGGGGCGCCGTGGGCGGCGGGGGCTCGTCAGCTGGTCGCGAGGGCGCTTCGCCGACGGGAGGTCGCAGACAAAAAAATCGATAGGTCAACAACCTCTGGCGCGACCCGGCGCGGAGACGAACCGGGCCACCGCGCCTCCCGAGGCTCATGGGCCTCTCGCCCGCCGCTCCGACCGGCCCCGCCGGAGACCTAGCTCGTACGTTAACGCCATTTTGAAACAGGAACAACAAGATATTTACTTTTGAACGCTTTTACTGCCGCTGGCGACGGTATCCGCGGGACCCGAATTCGGACGAACCTGGGGCCGACGGGACCCTCTGCTGGTGTAAATACATACGTACTCTGACTAGAAATCCCCTCGTCACCGCTGCCGATATCCGACATCGCAAGCCACACCGAAAACTACAGGCGATCCGCCGATCTTTTCTTTCGCGGAACCTCTTTCTTGTTAGACAGTTCGATTGTCTATGAATTCGAAGCCATCAAAATTAGCTTCTTTATGGTGACAGTTTAATAGTGTGCTAAATTAATCAAAATTTATCGAATGAAAATGGAGAAACCAAAATTGAATGGTTTTGAATGTTATCATGTAATTTTTTTAAATCAATAAATTTAAATTTTATAATTTTTACTACATATTCTTCAAGAAATAAGTTATTTCTAGACCAAATCTTTTACTCCATCATGATTTTGGTACTATAAAAAACCTTAACATCTCTATATTGCCTATGGTTGGACATTCCTGTCAAAATAGATAAAATAGGGCTGCCAGTTAAGGAGTCAGCTGCGATTTTAGACTTGCAATCTCTAACGAAATTCTTTCTTCTAGCCTTCGGGTTTATGGCTATAATACTCATTCCACGCTCATAAATTTCTCCTGTAGTTTGACTGACAGTTAAATAGTAATGTCCTAGTGCTTTACCGATAAAAATTTTTTTGACAAATGTTTGTTTATGACGAAGTTGTAATCGATTTCGGTATAATTATGTTCTTATTATTTTTGTTACAGACATATATACTCTAAATGTCTTTATTTTTTAAATCCGAATATTTAATAGGTATGATTATAATAGTATTATTTTTTTTGTCTTATTTGCTAATTTGCTTCTGCCTGCAGCATTTCACGGTGGCAGTTTTTCCGCGATAAAAAGTAAAATAGATTGAGTTATGTACTGTTGTAAAATTTAATTTTTACAGTATTTTCAATACTTTTTCATGGAAAAATAACATCTAGATTAATCCTCATTGCATAATTTGTTGGCTCGATAAAAATCGAAACTTTCGTAAATTATATTTTTCGAGTTGACAGGTTCGGTTCGCATCTCTAATTGTCAAAGTTACTGTGTCTATAACGTCTCTAACCTCTGAGTACAGAAACAATGGATATGGCATACCTACGAAAAAAACGTGTATACCTAAACTTATTAGGAAACAAAAATGGCTTCCTTCCGTAGTGCTGCCCTATTGTATATCGATATATTTATCGACACAAGCATTTTTGTGACGATATTTTATTAAAGCAGTTCCGGGTGCTGATCTTATTGTTTTTACCTTGATAGTATAAAACGAAATTGTGTAATAAAAAAATATATGCACAAATTAGAGACAACGTGTATGTGCACACAAGCATGGCCCGACCGTGGGACGTAACAACTTGTAACTGAGAAATTGTGCAATTTTAATAATGTTTATTTAAAAGGTACTGAAATAAAACAAAAAGTAACATAGTTGTTAACAAAAAAATACTTTTTTACAAGGATTTTAAAAATAAATTTGAATCCGTTTTACTAAGTACAAGTACTGACAATTAAAGCTTACAATAATATAATTTCCAATATCACACTTTTGTATAACCTTTATTAAACAAGTCTCAGATACACAATCACTTAAGTATTCGATTGTCTACGCAATTCAATCAGTCTCATTCATTTACAATCACAAAACATTAGAAGGTTATTATTTTTATACAACTAGGATTTTAATGATAATATTACGTTTTTACTTAGTTCTAATTTTTCAAGTAATTCAATCAGTCTTATTTATATTCACCTGCTTTATATTCACCACATCTGACGCATCACATTTATAAGTAGGTGGAGTCTGGTTTGGATCTATTTCTGATAAAGTACTGGATGTACTGGATCGGGCTGGCGGCTGAAACATGCATGAAGGAAGAATAGGTATAAAATAGAATATTATTTGTCAACCAAAACTACTAGAATAGAAATCTGATGTTTGGTAAGTAAATAGGTTTAGTTGTCAAGGAAATAATTTGCTAAGAGATGATTTATGGAAATATTATTTTTAAAGGGGATTACAAGTATGGTCTATAATATCACTTTGGGTCAGATTTGTTAACTAACTTAATATTCAAATTTAACCCCCTTTGGAAAAATGCAGGTGGCAAAGTTTGTAAATATACGCGAGCGAAGCATAAGGAGTACACGTTTGTATAAAGGTCAAGTAATAAAAATACTTACTAAAAAGATTCATGACGGTACGGCATCCTCTCGCAATGTCGTGATAGGTATTCAAAGTTCTATTGAAACACGGTTCGTCAAAATGAAGAGAGCAAACGAAAATGGTTTTCGTACGAGACTTTAAATTTTCCACACCTATTGTATCCAGCCACATTTTTCTTCTACGGTAATTTTTGGGCAGCCTAAATCGAAAAAAACCAGTTTAAAATTATAGAGGTACACAACAATTTACACTTGAAAACATCGATATGAAAAATGCCTTGATGGACAACTCTATCGCGAAACAATCAGTTTTATATTTTCTTGTATTAACAAATCAAAACCCACAAAAATACGTAGTATACGCTGCATTTGATATGAATTTTATGTAAAGTATTCATAAGAAAGTCAGAAGATGAGGTTATTATTGTATTTTTGCAAAATAATAATACGTACCGGTGTAATGTTATGTTTGGACGATTTTCGCATTTTCTGATCCCGCAACCTACCACACTGCAATTAGGCATGTTCCTTGTTGATTTCTTTCACTTATTAAATAAGTATTCACAAGAAAACATAACAAATTCAAATAATTTTCGCACAAAACACTGCAAATACAACTCGCGTTGACAGATAACATACCTGTTACAGTGGGAAACTAAAATGGCGGACCGGCCTCAAACATGCATTGCTATGACGTCACTTTTTAATGTTGCCAAAAATAGGCGAAACAAATATATTGTTGTCTCTTTTTAGATAGGGTATTGTAGGTAAGTTAAAACGAGATAGCTACAAGTTTATGAGTACAATGTCGATTTAGACCATATTTGTATAACCGATAGTTCATATAGAACAATATGCCATCTCCTTTGTTTCTCTTTATTGCATTCTGTCATTCAGTCTTCATTCACTTCCTGTCAACAAATAAGCTATAAACTTTATAGTCGTGTTTAATTACCAAACAGAAAATAAGATCGTGGACGAGGATAGATAGATCGAGTTCTCATTCAATGAACTTACGATAAAACAAACTTTGATCCAATGATAACATTCGGTGGGTTTGGTACACCTACTATTTTGTTTTCTTATTATAATTTTAATAATAAAACTACAATGGAATGAGACCCCATGACCCTAGTTTGTTTATTTGTTTCAAATAAGTAGGTACCTACTTGCCTGCAAGATTATTTCTGTGTATTTTTTTTTATAAGTAGGTACTTTAGTAATAAATAAAGCTTGTGTTAATTAATAATAATCCTACCAGGTGACTTGAAAAATACTAATAACCACATAAAAAATACAAAGCCCTGGAACAAATGTTTAACAGACCTAACACGTATTTTTTCTTGCCCGGGCGTGGCAAAAAAATATGAATACCTATGTATGGGAATCGAACCTTTAACATTCTGCAATGCAGATGAACTTTCGTCCATTGCGCACTAGAGGTCGTCGATTGTAACACTAGATTTAAAAAATATACCTGGTAGGTATATTTATTATTTCCTTGCAACTTATAATCTTCATTTGTTTCTTCTCTGAAGTTTTTTTTTTTTATACAGAACCCTTACGTAGTGCGCAAGCTCATACTTCTCATTTACTTCGATTTCTAAGAATATAATGGCAACATTATTTCCTCGAAAGTGACATTTGACATTGACAGTGACTGAGCATGAAACTTTACTAGACAGGCTACGTTATGCGCGAAATGGGCGGGAACTTTAAATATGGCGCGCACGGGAGAACAAAGACACTGCGGAAAATGTGAAAAAATGTTATTGCTTATTGCATAGGCGCTCTTACTATATTATTTAGCTACTGGATGAAGCAGTTAAGTACCTACGTACACACATACTTATTCCTTATATAGAAATTATTAATAAGCAAAAAAAACTTTCCAAGGCTTCCAGACAAACAACGAATCATCAGAACTGCCCAGGCCTTTTTAACTTGAGCAACAGGTGTAGAGCTGTTTAATTCGTTCGAGTAGGTGTAATACCTACCCCCCGAAGGGTTCCGGCCTTGCCGGGGCGGGGGAGCTTAGAATCCGCGGCCTGGTCACCCGCGATGAAGCTAAGAGGAACCCATGGGGGCGTGCCAACGCAGACGGCGATACGGCCGGCCCCGGGAGGGACTGCACCTCTGGGTTTTGCTCTCTAAGCCCAGTTGGAGCGGTAGTAGGTTGCGGTGTCGTATGGGAGGCACCGCAGCTAAGGTGTGCGGCTGTGCTGTATGGGCAGCATGGCCGCAGGGAGGTGGAGGCCGCGACGATGGGAGAAGAGACCCACATAATCGCACTGTCTCCCCGTTTGGGTTACGATACGCGTGCGCATATCCCTCAGGTTAATAAAAAAAAATATTGTAATATCTACAAGCCCGTGAAGGTATGTACACTGTTAGCGTCTGGCGCATGATAGATGCTGGATTAACAGTTTTTAAATTTAAAATTACTATTTTATGTGCAACAGAACCCTGCTTTACAGGACTGTGCAGCTGCACAGTCCCGTAAAGCAGGGTTCTGTTAAAAAAAAAATCATTAAAATCGTAATTGACACAAACAATTGAGCTCAATTGTTTGTGTCAATTACGATTTTACATGGATTTCGTAGGTCCAGTGGCTTTTTCAACTTATTTCAGGATAAGTCACTAAGCGAACCACAGTTGATCTGTATGTATTTTTCGCGTTTGATATATAGGTAGGTACCTAGTCCACAAGAACTTACATTATTTCTAGAGTACCGCAAATAAATAATTTAAATGAAACAACAATTTAATATTACAAATGACTATAATTTTGTCACAATTTTTCCATACATGTTAATAATAACTTTTTACCTTAAAACTATTTATAATACATTACTTAACCATTATTAATGTTGTTTTTCATTAAAATTCTTCCAGTTATGTCTAATTACTCTCAGCTGAGTCGGCATTCGCGATGCTGTCAAATTCATAAAACAATATTAAATTCACGAAGGACGATACTAATTTTAAAACGCAATTTAGAAACTTTCGAGTACTTTATGTTACACTATGATGTAATTCGATTAGATCTTAAAATACTAAAAATATTTCTTGCTTAGTTACGCTACGAGAAGTAGTATTATCGATAAAAACTGTACAAATATATCAAGTTTACTGCACTAGCGTATTATGAACGGACTGGGGCCGACGGCCTCCGCGACGACCATCAGTGGCGATAATCCATACTAGGATAATATAGAAATAAGGTGAATTGTACTTTATAACGCAACGCGCGGCGACACGACTCACCGCATACCATAATTGACACTTGCAACTCAGATCCTAATCTGTCCTAAAAACAACACTATTTAACTGTTCACATCTGAATTCATCTGAGAGACATCAAAAGTGCGGGAAAGAGACGTACATAAAGGATTCTAAAATCACTTATCAAGCCTCTCGGAGAGTACATAAGTAAAACAGGATCTTGGGTGCCTTGCTGTGTGTGTCGCATCGCCGAACAAGCACCGTATAGCGCATGGATGCAGGCTGCAGACTTGGCTGAATTGTACTTGAACCGCTCTTGACAGGTAAATTGTCAAGTCGCAATTTAATAAATCTACTCAAAAAGATCAAGATGAAACTGTTTTTGAGTTATATTTATTAGTAGATAATGCATTACACGGTAAACAAACTCATTATTCTACATCTTAGTAAAATGAGACGCGTTGTTTAAGTTCATTTTGTAAATACATTAACAATGAGCCAGCCAAGTTAGGATAACTAACGGCGGAGTAACAAGCAAGTACAATAATAATAAAATATAGTTAAGTATCAATAAAATTGAGCTATAATCAAACTTGAATAGTTAGATTGTAACACTTTTCTCACACATTGCTTTATGAGTTTTAATTTTAGTTTAACCTAGATTAAAATTAAAACTTATAAATGTTTGATATGGAAATTTAACAAATTAGGAACAGAATGCCTAAGTATTCGAGTCTACAGACAGCTCTTACTGTTACTAGAGCTTAAGTATCAATGCTTTATTGATATAACATAGTATATTTTGTAAAATGATTCTAAGGTCCTACGTCCACCTAAGTTCCAGCAACTATTTTAAAATCCTTTGGAAAATCGAGTGGAAGTTTTCAAGTGAATTCGATAGAAAGGCGTTAGGAGTCTACTGACGCAGCACGGCTTATTGCTTTCCATTTAATTTTACAATGATATTGCTTCAGTTGCATTTACTCATGTTTTGGCACGACAATACTGATTTCAAAGTAATTTGCGGGTCACAGGACTGGTGAGACATATTTATTACCAACACCATTATTAGAGACACCTTCCAAGATGGAAAAAAGACAACACTCTACAGATGACTGAAGAGAACTGTTATTTATTCATAAAAAAATCGAGTATAAAAATCTATTTAGATTGTCAGTTGGTACATCTCAACTCAACAGCCAATGCGGGTTTGAGGCGTGGGGGATCGAAGCGACACTAATTCACAACCAAGCGGCGGCGCGCCGAAACGCTACGTCATACAACTACACACACACACCACACACAAATACACAGCGAGTGGAGCTGTGTGTAGTGTGAGCCAATATTCGACACCAGTGCGTGTGAGTCGGGCAACTATAATCCAGATCGTCGAAGATCATCTCCGTCATTCAGGCATCAATGTCGAAACCTCAGTTGCAACGTCACCATTACAACTAATTCAAAACAAAATATAAATACACGAAAAAAAGACTGAATAACAATTGTACTAAGTTATTAATATTAAGAGATAAATTTTTAAAATGTTATTAATATTGCCACGAGTTAGAATGAATTTTACAAAAATATACATAACTGTACAATAGTTGAGCGACTCAATGCAAACACCGGTCAACCCTAATAGTAAGCGGGGATCGCCCGCGCGGCTGCGCCGGTTACAGCCCGCGCCGGGGGAGCAGGCGCGGGGGCGCCCCCCATCGTATCGTACACAGAGATAAAAACCGGCGCGTTCCAAACGCCGCGCCGCGCGCCGCGTTTGCAGCGCGCCGCAAGTTAACTGTTACTCGTTGATAGAACCTTATAACTACGGTTAGTCAACGACCTGACTCCACTCGCCTCG
The DNA here is from genome assembly GCA_963662085.1 of Eupithecia inturbata. Classification (NCBI taxonomy): domain Eukaryota; kingdom Metazoa; phylum Arthropoda; class Insecta; order Lepidoptera; family Geometridae; genus Eupithecia; species Eupithecia inturbata. Next base: position 483,144 of record OY759201.1, read on the forward strand.
GTTCTAGACCTGACGCTCCCGGCAGAGTAAAGGCTCTCCGTTTATACAAAACGTACCTAATCGATATTGCACAGGAAGGGATTTCACACCAATTCGAGGATAGTTTGATAGAGATCGATGACACGGATAGCGCTGCGCTACCATTTATTCTACATAATTTTAAAATGACCGAAAGATTCTTGTAAAAATGTTAATTTTGGTTATGGTAACGCTGCGTCGGCCGATGATGTAAAACAACAAAATGCTGCAGAATGACGTAAGTGCCAGGGTGACACAGGCAGTGACGGGTTCACTGTTCCACACTACGAGCGGTAGCGTGCGTAGGCCTTTATTGTAGCGAGAAACATTCAGTTGAGGTAGCCGGGTGTCAGTAGCCTTCGATTAATTGATCACCATGTAAAAACAACATGATTTCGGGTTTTTTTGTGTATAGTTTTATGTATAGTATATTGAAACAAAAAACGTCTCGCAAGTTCATTTAAGTTAGGCCAATATCACAATTAGAAATTAAAATGATAGTTTCGGCTAAGGCCGTGTTTAAAAAAACCTGACTACCACAACTAAATGACTCACTCTAAACCGAAATAAATATACACAAATACACAACTGTGAACACAAGAAGCCAAAATAAATAGCGAATACATAAATTAAGTAAATAAAATAATATCATAGAAGCGTAATAAAGCACTTGTCTGTACAGACGATACTACACGTGTGTTTTACTAATCATTTTGCACGAGCCGATTTTAAGTTCGACGAATTTTCGATCGAGTTTGTGTATTTATGATGAAAAGTGCGTTTACTTTTCAGTAAAATTGGTGGTTGAATACTGTTAAAAGCTTTATTTGATTTTAATTATTTTACAGATGTGATGGATGGCCACACGTGTAGTATCTAAGTTAGTAACACAACACGGCGACAACAACTAATAATAAATACAAAATAATAAATCTTAAGCAATCTTAAATACCCTGTTGATTTCATTTTTAAATAATAGTTTTTTTCCCTCCTGATTTACGAAAAAGAAACTAAAAAATAAATAGTTTGAGTTTGCATCGGAGTTGCGTAACGAGGAAACAATGATTAGGTAAAATTTTAATAAATGGTAGAGCTACAATTGTCGGTTGTAGTAAATTGGTCTTACTAATCGAGACAGAGTTGATTTTGTGTTGTCTCAATACACAACTCCGAGGCCGGGCGAGACAAGCGCCGCCCGCGACTTTGAGCACGATCCGACCGATCTACGAAACATCCCATCCTACCTTACTACCATAAATTCATCCAATACCTATCATTAACGTATATGTCTTTATTACGTATGTTATTTCGTTTTTTTAATAATTAGCTTACCTTAAAAACTTTTGTGCAAAGAAAGATATTTTAAGACTAATTTAATAAGATTTTGTACAAGAATTCCTAACTCCCGCTGTAGCCATTCGTCCCGTACAGTGTATCATAAACGGAAAGTAACGTACCGAAATAAACTAGCACTTACGCGTTTTAGCACAAATATCTACACTATCCAGGCCAAGGTCATATCAACCTTGTCAATCATGCCACATGGTTGATTTCACCTTGACCGAATAACGCGAAGATTGCGCAGGCGACAGTTACCTAGCTTTAGAATAGGACCCTCGATACGACCCGATACCTAAACAGTCTAAGTACAAAATAAAAACAATGTAGTAAAGATCTATAATGATACTTATTGTATATCCCTACAAGAACCATTATCGCGTAAACAAGGGAACAAGTAATCAGCACCCTAGGTAAATTATGCATTGAATTATTTTAAATTAAGCCTAAAAGGTAGGTATACCAGTCACACGGTAAAACAAAATGTCTGTAGACTGAATAACGTCCTTGCGAAACATCACTGGACTTGGACGATGGAATTTTATGTAAAAAAAATACCTAAACTCATTACCTAGCGCTAAATTAAGTACAAGGGGGCTTTCAGTACCAACCGACGTCCTAAGACGCTATTCAGCCTAAAGAAACCGAACCTTACAACAAAATGGCGTACAAAAAATACACATTATAAAATGACTCACTAGCGATCCGAAGCTATGTAACTGAACGGGTAACGTTAAGTAAAATGCGTGGAGTACAATGTACATGGCAATACCGCGGTCAACGACCCGCGTCTCATCACTACGCTATATCACCAACTGTACCTTTGTGCGCAACGGGGTCACCGACCGCCTCGACAAAATGGCCGCTACCACAAAATGGCGGCGGTAAAATAAAATAAAAATGCTAAAAATTATAAATAGCGTCACAAGGTGACTTAATAACTATAAACTAAAAAAGTATACATCATTCATTCCATAGGCCGCTGTGACTTAGATCAAAATATATAAACGTATTTTTGTTTATTCGAGCAATTAACGTGGGAGCGAGGGAATGCGCGCGGTACATTCCGACAATTTGACTAGCCGACACGAATTAGTAAGTGACTAGATACCGAGACGAAACACTTTACTTGGCAAGACTTTACAATCACGAATATCGCCTTGCTACCGGGTTTTAGTATGGCAATGAGATGGCCATCGTTAGATTGAAGATCACAGACAAACCGAATAAATTAAGTACATTTTTGTACGCCCCCCACTCCCACTGGAACCGAACTGTGATGGAACTAGCGTTTGTTAAAACAATGTGATGAAACAATACATACAATATTTACAAATAAACGACTAAAAATTAAGCTCATTCAGTTTGAGAAATGATTAAATTACATCACTAACGATTGCTTTACAAATAACCTGCTGACTATTTTATTCGAGTCGCTCGTCTGTAGCATACCTAACTGTAAAACCTTAACAATCTGTTATCGATATCGAACGTCAGCTTTTCGGTATCAATATCCGTTACCCAAGGTAACAGCTTAGCTTTCAGAGTTCACACCATTCGTAGACTAAAAGAATAACAGCATTAATGAACTGTTAACTTTAGAACGGACGAGTTTGCTGGCGTCTGAATCACCTCGTTAAAATATCAAAATAGATTTAAAAGTCGCCTACTCGCCCGCAAGCAAAGTCGCCCGTCCGCACTATCTAAGCTGAGATTCGCACAGTAACCTAGAGCGCTTGCCTTCTCAAAAAGCTATCCCAAGAGAATACAAAATTAGGCCCCGAAACTGATTTAAAACTGTACAAAAATTGCGATAAGACTTATCTAACGCGGGTTCAGATTCGTTGCGATCAACGCCCTTGCAATCTTACTATCTAGAACCGAAACTCCGAAAGTCACTTTCACATTTTATTTACCTACCTACGGGTAGGGGACACCACCTCGGCTCATAGATCGGTCACCGAGGCATACCATTCAACTTTTCTGATGCAGTTTACAAAAATTACTGTACCATCCCCGAACATTAAAAGCAACTTAATTTTGCCGAATATCTGTACTATCCAACAATGTAGAAAACTGAATTCTGCCGCACTATACTACTCGATGACCGACCTACATTCTCCCTCCGATCTTGCAGCCTACAACTTTCCGGGAGACCGAACCGCACACCTGCCACGGTAATCTCCACCTTCGCGTGCTGGACTCAGGGTTTACACTAGCAGAATCCCCCGAAGCCGACCGACGGGACCGACGGCACGGGCGGGACCGGAGGCACTCCGCCGCTGTGCTCGCCGTTCTTGTGGAGCTCCAGCAGTGGAGGCGCTGACAGGTACTGGAACACGCGATAGCACATACGTTAGTACGTGATCAGATCAATGATAGTACAGTACGCATGTTTGTGACGTCACCACATGCAATGCAGGGCAATCCACAGTATCATCTGGTCCCACTCCCAACCTAAGCAGAACTTGTGTTACGGGTACTAAATAACTAGTTCCTTCTGGGAAAGTGTGCTCCATGTTAGGCCACATCTTCACTTACTTAGTGACAATAACAACAATAAAAAACAAAAAAAAAAACTGATATACTTAATACATTACACTACACAGGTAGATATTTTTATCATACATAGGAAACACCCAGAACGCCCGGGCCTATCTTAGTTTACAAGTACCTGCAGATCGTACAAACATTTGTCCCGAGGCGAAAATCGAACCCGTAACGTCCTGCGTCGTAGGCGGACCTTCGCCCGCTGCGCTGCTGCGGTCGTCGTAGTATTGACTTACCTCACCCGACTTGCTCTGTCAGGCTGCGTGCTCGAACGTACTTCACACTGCGTCCGCCCAATTTTTGGAAATAATGAATATCTCGCCCGCCGCCCGCCGCGCGCCGCGCGCCGCGCGCGAGATATTCTTTCAAATGCACTAAACCAGCTGACACTGACAGAGACGGACTGAGTTAGAACAGCCCTTTCGTTAGGGTGAAAGCATCTCAGGTGGTAAATGGAGGGGTACTTGCCTGCTGGTGGTGCGCGGGGGGCGGGTGCGAGTAGTAGGGCGCGTTGTAGTGCGCGTAGGGCACCGGCGAGTAGCCGTACTGCCAGTCCGAGAGGTAGCCGGGCGCCGGCCGCATCACGCCGCCGCCGCCGACCCAACCGCCGCCGACGCCATAGCCGACGAAACCGCCACCGACACCGTACCTGTAACAATCGACATGAGATGACACTTGTAACAAACTTAAGAGCCACTACGTTACAGAACGTTAGGCGACAAGTGGCCGAAGGCCTTCGGGCGTTTTAGATACCGCTGGAGCGATGAAGTCGTGAAAGACCTGCAGAATTTATTTAGCCGTCGAGAGAACTGAAACGCAAGGACCCGGGACGAGTGGCACAGGCTTGCAGCGCTCAAAGTTTATTATGACTTACGTCTACTCGATTAATGAGTTCAACGAACCGCCAATTTGTTGTTTGTTGTTATGTTGAAATGTACAGGGTGTCCAGTGGCAGATTTAATAGTTAACTTTTATGATCTTATATTCTTTAATTCTTTATGCACACACAAGTTAAATCATACATAAAAGTTAACAAATAATGGACAGTTAATTTATTTATTCTGAATCAATAATTACACATTAAGTATAGTTATTTAAAAAATAACCTGCTACTCTACTTTAGTACCCACGCGACTTATAACTTGGTGTTATAAAAAAAAAAGAAGGAAGTGATCTGTTTGAAAATTGAGAGCAGTTTTATGTTACTCAGATTCGGTTTGGAATCAAGAGCTGCAGAGATCGAAGCGGCGCGCCGATGCAGATGTCCTTTGAAGTTCATAATAACAGTACTATCGATGCAGTCTCAGTGATTCCTCGAAAAGAAGTTGATGTTTTGATGTGGTTCAAGTGACAAGCGACAAGATCCATTTGGAATCACTGCGCTACCCCGCCAAGTCGAACATGCTCTATACCTTTACGATCATACCTACAACTCTTATAAAATAATCTCATTACGTACTCACCCATTATTAGAATAGGGCGTCCCACTGTACGCGCCATAGGGCCCGTACAGCGCCGGCGCATACTCCGGCAAGGCGGGCACGGGCGCCGGCGCCGCCGCCTCGCCGCCCGCCGGCGCCGGGCCCACGCCGGCCGCCGCGCCGGGGCCCTCCGCGATCGAGGGGATCTGGTCCACGAGGGATTCTAGGCCGGAGAGGGATTTGGACGCTACGTCTTGGGATTTCGTTTTTACTGCGCCTGTGTAGTCGCCGGGTGAGCCTGGGAATTGAGGTAATTGCGGTTATAGACCATTTAAGAACATCTAGTCAAACCGTACAAAAACACATTAAATACATACACACACACATCATCAGCCTATATTAGTCCACAGCTGGACATAGGCATCTCCGTAAAATGTTTTACATTAATTTCAATCACCTTCAATTATTGACGGATCGAAAAGTTGAAGTAGTTACAAAGTACCCCCCATTACGGAGCTCTACTCGGACCACCTTTAAATACTGTTGTAATTTTTCTATGAAACGGTATAAACTAAGCCATATTTTTAGGGTTCCGTACCTCAAAAGGAAAAAAAGCAACCCTATAGGATCACTTTGTTGTCCGTCTGTCAACCCCCTTTTCTCAGGAGTTGAAATTAACATCAAATACTCAAGTCCGTAGCCTCTTGGAGCCGTGATATAAATTAAACTTCTAAGTCAACGCAATCAAAACTTACAGCCGTTTATGTCCGAATATTATGAAGTTTCTAACAAGGAGAAAACCTATAGGGGTACTTTTCGTAGACCTAGAACCATGAAATTTGGCAAGAAGCAAGGTCATAAAGCACAAATAGATGAAAAAAATACGAAAACCATAAATTTGTAGTTTATTCACTAAATAAATTACTTTTGATTCTCGCCATGGACTAAAACCTATAGGGTACTTCCCGTTGACCTAGAATCAAAAAATTTGGCAGGAAGCAAGGTCTTACTATACAGAACCCTTGGTGCGCGAATCCGAATCGCACTTGACGTTTTATTTCTCATCAGCACACTTACCTGCACTACTGAACATGCCTTCCCTAAACAAGGGCGGTTTTGCAATAATCACCAGGTACGGGTACGCGTGACAGGCCGCGCCGTTCAGTGATCGCAGACATATTTACCAGTATCATAATGGTTGTGTGGCGAGAGCTGATGCGGCGTGTGCGTGCGGAAAGCGCCGACCGGCGAGAAGGCCGCCTCGCCTCCTTCTGGCGTTGATCTAGAAACAAACACTTTTGTAGACGAAGTAGTTAGTTCATTTATTTTATATGGTTCTGTACGAAATTTATAAAAATACGAACAGGTGTGACGCTCTAGGTATAGAAGCTGATTTTGTTTATGATAACTTTTTGTTTGTACATCCTTGTTTCTCAGCATTTTCATCTGTATTATATTTTGTGTTTGTGTGGTACAATAAAGAGTTATCTATCTATCTATCTTTTTGATAATTTTCAAAATAAACTTACTCTCGTGGAATCCACTTTCTGTACTTTCCGTTGTGGATTTTCTTATTGCATTTCTTTTACACATAAATTTCGTTGAATGTGAATTACTTGACACATATTCCGGTAAGGCTGGACATATACACCAAAGACTTATATTATCATACTGTAAGTTTTGTTACGTACCTGTTGAAGTTGTTGGGATACATTGCGTGCTGGTGCATCTGGTCTAACCGCGGACTCTCCGGCACGCCCGCGCCTGGAACATAACAAAGTTTCATTAGCAACGGAACAGCTGGGAAGCATGTATAAAAAATAATATGAAACGTCGCTTATTCCCATAATTGTATAGAAACGAATTGTAGAGGTTCATGGATCACCCCTTTACTGTACAACTAGTTTCTGTCCGCGGCTCCGCGCGCGTTTTTTCCATGGAAACATTGATAAGTTATTTCTATACCCTGGGAACTGATTTATGGCATAAATGTGTAACGTGTGTATTGTGTTATTCCAGGATTAGACCTACATACATAAATGTGTAACGTGTGTATTGTGTTATTCCAGGATTAGACCTACATACATACATCTACGCTAAATTTCAGACGCATCCGTGCGGTAGTTTTGGCATGAAGATAAGTTGATGCTGGACAATTCACACAGCAGAAGAAACAAACATATATCCATCCAAACTTTCGTATTTTTAATATTGGTGTGATTGTGAATACATGTTGCATTGTAAAATAAAAACACTCACAGCTTAAAGTGCTATCCAGCGGGAATTTTATAATAATTTCAGTGGAATCACGACCACTGCTGGACATAGGCCTCTCCATAGACCGCAGTACTAACTAGTCCTGCGCGATCTGAATCCAGGGTCGAATCAGAAATGAGGAGACCCGCAGAAGGACCAAGCTCGCAGAAACGCGGCAATATGCATCACTGTAATGTTGCGTCAGAGGCCTATGGTTCAATTCTATACAAATAAAGTTTCAAATGTCAAAATAACAACTTTTTACCCGATTTCGCAAGAAGGCATCATTAAAACTGGTGTCTGTGAAAGTAAAAACGGTATAGCATAAGACCAAACTTTAAAACTTGTGTTTCTTTATTTTATTTTGGATCTCCGAAACGGCCGATTTTGACTGTGTTTTAGAAAAACAAGTAGAGTTCCGCGCAAAAACTCATAAACTCATTAAACTTAATTTGTTTGTGTTTTAAGGATTCATAATCAGAAAATAAATAAGTCAATAATAATAAAATGAGATTCTACACAGGCGAAGCTGGGGGCACAACTAGCAAATGAATGTAAAAAGTGGAAGATGGTAGTTACCATCCTGAGAGAAGTGGTCGTGGTGCGTCGGCGAGCCGGTGCTGTTCCCGTACTGCAGGCGCGCCTCCGCGTCGAACATACCGCCCACGCCGAACGACGAGCCGCCGCCGACCGGGGACCCGGACGTCTGGAATAACAATATATACATATATACATAAACAAAGAATTCCTCTCACATTAGGTGCTTATAACTAATAAATTAATTTGTTAAAAAAAACTTAAAACCTACTTCGGATCCCTTCATTTTAAAATGTTATTGAGTTTTGCGGGATAAGTACTAATCCCTCAGGGATAACTTTTCATGGGACCACCTCGGGATCATTCTCTATAAACTAGCGACGGAGAAATCGAAGAACATACATACAGTCGAATATATAACGGTTAGAGCCGGGTAAAAAGAAACACTAACAAATTATAAAAAAATTATAAAGGCTTCTAATCTAGTAGAAAGGAAAGCCTACCTGAGTCTTAGCTATTATTCGACTATGACCTGTTTTGTGAGAGAGAGGTCCCGACTGTGGTAGGTTTTAGAGAAACCTGTGGTACAGATGGACATAAGGTACAAAGTTCTGCATTTATTCAATCACAGGCGTTTCTGCCAACGAACATCCGCTTTTAGTAGCAGATTTTCTACACCTGGGCACACTAATCTTTGTTCTATGCATTTTGTATGTACTGCTTACCACATCAGCAGACATACGTTCGCTGCTGAACGTGCATCCCCCAAATAACGAGAGGGGGGGGGGGGATTTGCCATAATCACTACGCGTTAAAAAGTTACGTGTTAAAAAAACACAAAAACACAGAAGCTATCGCCCTTCCCTTAGTCGGCTCTTACGACATCCACGGGCTGAGTAGCAGCTGAGGGATCGATTCTTACGCCGCGATCGCCACGGGTGTGCTCTCATGACGTCGTCGCTTACCTTGGAGTAGTCAGTAAGATCGCTAGTCTCATCGTTAGCATGCTGCGGCACTGAGGGCACCTGCGGGGGCGGTGACTCTGCGGGGGGGTCGAAGTCCGCACCGGGGGGCGGGGGCGACGAGATTGCGGCGCCGATGTCCGAGGATAGTTCTGCGCAGAGATTGCTACCGGCACTTGACGCGTTGCTGCCGGAGCCACCCTGTGGGTACACAATACAGTGATAATCTAATTCAAAGACGAGTAATTTTTAACGTTGGGTGCGGTAAGAATAATAACGAATCGGGGCTGGTTGAAGTTGTCGCATTACTCAGTCTTAAACATGAGTTGTGTGGCCACCACGGAAGACCAGCGCTATTTCATGATCTACTCCGCCATGCTGAGTGGTGGCTGATTGTGATATTGTTATTTACAAAGGAATGTTCTTAGATCTCGTCAAAGCCTTTGATACAGCTCCTATTCTTTTTTAACCTTAAAATATTACAGATTAGAAGCAGTCAGTAAAATCTCTTCTCAAGCTATCTACAACAACACACTCAATACGCGATGAAAGTGTTCTCAGACCGAAACGATCAGCACCATGCGTCTCATGGGGTACCTCAAGGATGTATATTGGGACCAATAGTAATAAATATTTTGATTAAAGGCAGACTAGTCTGTATTATGTCAAACTGCCTGGGGATCAACCGAGCGTAATAGCATCTAGCTGATGCTCGTTAGTCAGTACCTGCAGATGCGCGTGTGAGTCGCTGTAAGGCGTGGTAGGCGGCAGCGGGTGCGCAGGGGACGAGTGGTGGCTATAGGGCGTGTGCGCCGGCGACGCCGCGTAGCCCCCGGCGCCCGCGCTGCCGCCGGCGCCCGGCGACGCGGCCGGGAACGGCGCCGGCGAGCGCGAGTATGGCCGGCTGATGCCCTGTGGGTCCAACTGACACTTGAGTCAGGGAGACTGTTCTCGGTACGACGACTCATCTCCTACTTAGATACATTAGTTAGGGCTCGTTTATATGTAGTGTCGGTTGAATGGCGCGAGGCGCGCCAGAGGTACCGTCTAATAAATTCTTACTTTTTTAAACTGATATACATGGTGCAATAGTGGATTGTTTTAGTAGGGACTAAAGCATCCCATTACATAGGAAGTTGTTATGCTCTATGGATGATGACAAGACCGATGGGTGGGGTTGGCTCTATTGAAACTCTACTTTTCACTTCGTTTGCGATAAAATAAAACAATAATGTAAAACCTACATTCAGTTAAATAATGCGCACGTTCTTCACTTCTCTGCTTCGAGAACTTTTCGAAATTATTTTAATATATTTCACGTTATTTCGACCGCAACAGAATCATGTTAATTATTTATTTGCCCTTCTGTACCATTTGCATTATTATTATCTTTTACGGTTCACCGTTAAAATAAATTTACAGGAACAAAGTCGTTTTGTGCGCTGTTGGGTGTCAGCAGGGCGACCCTCTTGGTCCGGCCATTTTTAGCCTTGCCGTCCCACCGATAATTCAACTTTTCTAATCCAAACTCAATGTTTGGTATTTGGATGACGGAACATTAGGTGGAGGTTAACACAGTTTTTGATGATCTAAAAATCATCACAATTAATTTCGTAAATAGGTTTGGAATGAAATTTTTCAAAGTCGAGCTTTTTATTTCGGACTCTTGTGTAGACAAAATCAATATAATTGGAAAATTCAATAGTTTGGCTCCCAACATAACAGTTGTAGATAAATGTTCATTTCGCCTCCTTGGTTCACCAATTCTTGATGATGATGAGTCTTTTCAGTCCTTTGTAGATGAGAAAATTCAAAATCTCAACAAAACTTCGGACAGACTGCTCAAAATTAATAGCCATATGGCTTTTACAATAATTCGTTTTTGTCTTTTTGTGCCTAAATTTACGTATCCTTTGAGATGTAGTCAACTGTAGACACACAGCGAGCTCTTGAAAGGCTTAGACAACATAATAAAGAATACTGTATCATCGGTTTTGAATGTCGATTTAGATGACAAGGCATGGTCGCAGGCCTCCCTGCCTGTCAAATTGGGAGGCTTAGGTATACGCTGTACAAAAATAATACGCAATATAAAAATAATTATAAACACATATTGTTTTATGAATACCTAGATTAGAATAATATATATTCAAAATAAAATATTTTAGTTTATTACGCACGCTGATTTTGGAAAGTACCTACTTAAAGCTGTTGTAAAACTGGTTAATTATCGGATTAAGTGATTGTGGGATATCGAGTTTCTATCTTTTGTGACGTACCTAGATTATAAGAAGTGATGCAAATGCATGTACATTTATGCATAAGACGAGTGTGAGCACCAACACAAACCTATTGTGGTTTAATTGTGCAACATTATAAGCACATATGTGTCCTTTGTAAACAATAAATATTCTATTCTATTCTACGCAAAATTTCAAGTGTAGCCCTTCCAGCGTTCCTGTATTCCGTCTACAGCACTAGTCGTTTAGTTGAAAAAAATTTAAAGTTATCTTGTTTGGACCTGAAATTACATTCAAAATTTCATTTTTAGACGGAGCTTGTTCCAATGCTGCTCCCCCAAAATCTCTTGTCTCAACGGCAATGGGGCGGGCCTTTGTGTGAGTTGACACGGAATTATTTATTACAAACGTGCTCCAGCTCTGCGGATCGTGCCCGTCTCCTGGCCGTTTCTAAATGGGAGTCAAAACAATGGTTGTACGCATTTCCTTCATTTAACACTGGCATAAGGTGTAGCGCGCCTTACAGCTACACTCGGACAGGACGGACGGTGACACCGCGGTGTTTGTTGTGTGCGGAACTGCCTACCGTGTGTACAAATTTATACTTATTGCTATTTTTAGAGAACCATAGTGTCTAGATAAACCTAACATAGGATTTAAGACATTACTAACCAAAAACATGTAATCTGTTTGACAATAAACTGTATCTATCTATCTATCTATCATCAATGCCAGTGCGGTACTGCTGTCGAACAGCTTGGTCCTCTCGGACTATCGCGTACTGGGGCCGCCGGTCGGATATCTCGCCTTGGTCACCGCTGACGTACCAGCTATTCTCGAACCGAATGGTCTGTTGCGTGACGATGGTAAGAGGCCCGACGGCAGATTTGGCTGAGGATCTCAAGAGACGCAAATATGCAGGTCTCGACAGAACCTACACATTTGCTCCCTTTGGGGTCGAGACCCTAGGTCCGTGGGGTACCGAAGCTCTCCGGGTTTTTAAAAAGTTATCTGAGCGTCTGGTCGACGCGACGCGTGACCCGAGAGCGGGCGGGTATCTGGCGCAGCGCATCAGCATTGCCATACAGCGGGGCAATGCAGCCAGCGTCTTGGGGACGCTTCCGACTGGTATTGATATGGATCAGTTAAGGTACCTGTAGATTGTTTGCAACAGTCTGCAGTAAACTTTTTGTTTCAATTGTAAATCTAGTTCTAATTTGTTATTATTATCTTAATTTTCGCTTGATGACATTCTCATTTAATTTAAATAAGCCACGTTCACGTTGAATTCCATTTGTAGTTATCAAAAAAAATGAAAGATTACAGCTAATACCAACTTATGTTGGTATATAACATATTCAGGCGTTACTTTGCGGAAATCTATGTGTGGTCTTCTACATGGACTACTTTTTGTTAGATCTTATTGGAGAAGGTTTTTTTCGCGGAATTGTTACTAAATATGTTTCGTCCTTATATTTTTAACTTATGTTGGTATTAGCTATTAGTTATTGTTTTAATAACTAATGTCTTTTGTTTACGCGCAACGCAAAGTACGCATTCTATCATTGAGGAAGAATAACCCTTTTTAGAAACATCTAACAATCACCGAAAAGGCGCTTTCAGTTCCATTGAGTGTCATGCTGAGTTTAAGCTGTATAAAATAAATAATGCTGGACAATTGACACAGCATCATCTAGCCCCGAGCTAAGCAGAGCTTGTGTTATGAAATGAAATTATTTGATTCATCCTAAACCTTAAATCTACTACACAGCAAACTAACATAAAAAACTAACTAATAAAGTACCCGCCTATTATAGGTGCTTATTATTTTCGTGCGCAGCAGGGCTTAGGACAAATATGGGTACTAAATGACCGATTACATAATACAATACATTACATATATATAGATTTTTTATTATACATAGAATATACCCAGAACACCCGGAACAAATATTTGCAGATCGTCCAAAAATTTGTCCCAAGGCGGGAATCGAACCAGCAACCTCCTGCGTCGCAGGCGGATTAAAAACAATTGTCAGACTCCTCGTTTAATTACTAACCAGAAAAGAGAGACTTGTATGAGACACAGGAGTGTATGAACGTTCAAACATCTTGCCTCTAAAGGCCAACCTAAGCCTGCACCAGACTGCGGCCAGTGAGGCTTGGTGAACTAAAAACCCTATTGTAATTGATTAGCAGAGGTGGAGTTCTCCACCTGGGGCTGAATAGTTAGTATTACCTGTGGCGCGGGCGAGCGCGAGTATGGATGCGGGTGGTGTGGATGTGGAGACTGCGAGTAGCGCGCCGGGCTCGCCTGCTGCTACACAAACAAACAAATTGACTTAATTAGACATTTATTTATTTAAACCAGTTTACACCTGAATGCTTACATATAAATAGAATCTTGATGAAAGGGCATACAACTAACACTACTACCTCTATAAACAAGTCAATATATACGAAATATTTTGTGGAAGCGGACCTGCGAGCTACACGTGGACCTCAGGCCTGAAACTACCGCCGCATGAGCTTTACAAATAAACAAGTTTAATAGATTAACCACCTTGAGAAAGAAGCCTCTTTCTGGCTGAACTTGGCAAAAGCGTTTGATACGGTTTCACTAAACCTTGCATGAATTCTTGAGTGCTTGAGATATGAAGAATAACATTGCAAATGTTTAAAAGCTATATATAGATGGTCACTGCAGTGGCACCCTGTATGTTGTATGCTGTATTGGGGTGCCACAAGGCAACATTCTGAGTTCTATTTCATTTCCATTGTTCATCAATGATAAGAACCACTTTGATAGCTTTTCTTAGTCTCAGATTCCTTGCTACGTAGTTAATGTGGTTCAGCATGATCTCTGAAGGGACTTTTAGAGTCGTAAGTGCCGACTAAGGGCCCACCAAGGCAAGGGCAGCAACTTTTGTATATATTTATAACACCCTCACTAGGATCACCAATCCACCTGGCAAGCGTGGTGATTATAGCGAAAACCTCCCTTTGTTTGGGGTTCAGCACGTTCAGCAGTGGGCGTACGTGTGGTGGTGAATGTAAGTTACCTGTGCGTGATGGTAGGGCGCAGGACTGTGTGCGTAGAGCGGCGAGCGCGCGGCGAAGGAGCGCTGTGCCGGCGAGCCGTAGCCCGCACCACCCACCCCGCCGCGCAGAGGGGGGGACGGCGCGCTGAACGCCGCCGGACTGGCTGGGTACTGGAAGAGGGGGTTAAGACAGTTAGACATGGCTATATAAACTATTGCCAACAGACAGCAAAGTGGTCTAGAAAAGTGTCGTTGTGATAGTTTGCGGCGGAGGTCTGACCTCCGCCGCACCATTAGTACCGCGATGAGTGCCAGTAGTGGACTAGTACAGTGCTCATCATGACAAGACCAGATTCTTTAGGAACATGCCTGGGGTTGCGGAGTACGCGCGGGGCTGGGCGAGTACCCCTGCGAGCGGGGGGAGGCGTAGACTCCGCGCGGGGACGCCGCGTACCCCGGCCCCGGGGTCGGCGCGGCGCCCGCCCCCCCTGGGGAGCCGTAGCCGCGGCCCATGCCTAGTGTCACGTCTAGGGGGGAGTCCATGCCTGTGGACAGAGATAAAGATGTTAATAGACATTTAGACCAAATGCATGTTTAAACATTTTCATGATCATTATTGCGATCTTTCATAGATCCATTTCTGGATCCACGCCTCCTCCAGTCGCCTCCGCTCTAAGTGGTCTTGAGCCCTCGACATCCAATCATGGCCTGCTTATTATCAGATGTAGTCAGCCCATCTTTTTATTGGTTACTTAGAACTTCATATACAAAAAAATACAAATCAGGCGTGAATTGAACCCGCAACCTTCCCCTCTGTACGGAATGCGTTGCCAATTACGCTTCCAAAACGACTTGATCAATAAGTTAATTTGTATTTGTAAACTCATGCTTATCACAAAAATCACAGGTCACAGTCAGGTGACTGTGAGGTAGAGGATAGAAGCTATTACAGTGACATGATAATGCCGAATGACTCCGCATGACAATTTCAATAGAAGTTAATAAATGTGCAGGATTTTGCGGGTAGCGTTAAAAATGTTTGGTGTCTTACTAAACCTATGAATTCTTTCTGTTCTTTATCTTATTATGTGTTTGTAAAACTTTTGTATTTTGTTTTGTTACACACTTTTTAACTATAACCTACATAAGTAGGTAGGTAACAAAAATTGTTTGGCTCCTCGAAGCTTTATTTAATATACTTAACTTTAAGTTGTTTTCTCAGATAAGTGAAATGTATTACTTATGAAAGAAAAGAAAGAAAGAAAGAAAGATATACTTTATTTGTAGCTAAGAATTAAAACATGTACAAAAACTAATTAAATTACCAAACCCATATAAACTATATAGGTTAATAATATGAGAAAATAAATATTATGAGAAAATAAATATTATGAGAAAATAAATATAGTATATGTCGCTGTGATCGCGCGATGCACGATGCATTCGGAACTAAGTTTACCATCGTACGTTGTGTGAGCATTGATTGATCCGAGCGAAAGTGTTAGACAGAGCTGCACGAGTGTTCCAGTTGGAGCGAAGCGAGCCACAAACTCTCCCACAATGAGGTAAGCGAAGCGAGATGTTGTTACTCCACTGGGGCTGCGTCCCTGATACAAGCTACCTGTTTTTTTTTTACTTTACTAGGATGACATAGGTACCAGGGTTGGCCTGCTGAGGTTGCGGCTGGAAGTAAGTAGCGTTGTCGTTCATCTGCTGGTGGTACATGAGGGGGGAGGGTAGCTGCTGCGGGAAGTCTCCCGCCGCCGCCCCCGCGCCCGCCAGGTACCCTTCCGACATGGAGGGGAGCGGGGGCTGCAGCATCGTGTTGGCTTGCTGAAACAGAAGGGACACTTTACATCCGCCCCGCACAAGGTATGAATGTCTAGGATAGATTGTTACTCCCGAATTAGATTCTTATAAGATTTAAGCAGCTGTCGAGTAGTTGAAATTTTTCGACGGTAGTAAACACAAACAACACGAAATAAATAGCGTTTAAGTGAGGGGGAGGTCAGAACACAATGACTTTTCTAGAGAGCATGAGTAATCATCATGCTTATTTAACATTCTAGGATTTATATTTTTAGAGATCACTGCTGGGATCTAGACTGCTAGCCTTCAATGCTTTTCACATCCAAATATACACAGTCACTTCAACGATGTCGATACACAACCGTGCGAGAGCACCAGCACCACATTCCTAACCTGTATGTTTACTGCATAATGTTTTATTGTACTGAACCGATTTGTACTGAAAGCAACCAGGAATTAATCAACAATTCATTCTAGCATCTGACTTACTTGTTGTTGCTGCTGCTGCTGCTGTTGTTGTTGTTGTTGTTGTTGCTGCTGCTGCAACAAGAAGGCTTGCTCCTCCGGCCTTATCTTCTTCGGACGTCCCCGCTTCTTCTTCGGCGGCTGGTCCCCGTTCGGGTCCAACACTTGCGCTTGTCTCGGCTGGCGCGGCGCGCGCGGCGTCGGCGGCGCGACCTCGCCATTCTCTAGCTTTACTTTCTTAGGCCTCCCTCGTTTCTTCTTGAGCGGGACTTCGGTCCCGTCCTCTAAGATGATGGTGTCGCCTGGCTCGGGCTCCGTAGTGAGTCTGCAAGCGGGAGTCCTGACAGGGAGAACGATCGATCGAGCCGGTCGCGTGTAACCAACGTTCTATGTTGGGTTACAACGCGAGGGTAATAGTTACACTTTGTTGTTAATATTTAATTAATTATTAATATACTGCTCAGATTCGTTGGTGTGAAGAAATTTGGAATAGGAGTGTTTAGATTGCAGATTGTGACTAGATTCACAATTTAATTGAATGAGTGATTGGTTGATTTTGGGGGAGCAAACGGTCGATTTCGATCGTCATTTTTAAATGACATAAAACTAGAATAAGTTTCATATAAAAGTGCTGAAAGAGAATATATTTAGTGAGTAGAGCTTACGTAACTAAAATATAACTAAGATCAACCTGCAGTTTTGTTCGTGAGGTGCCCGGGCTGCATGGGCGTTTGATTAAACAAAAGTCACAAGTTTTCATGTTTTTAAACGAAACTAGGCCCGGAATTCGTACAAACAAAGCTACAGATAGGTGCGTAAATAAGAAGGATTATGTCGAGAGCCATGACTATATTATTGAGCTGAAATTATGCCACTGCTGGGTTTGACGCGATTTCTTTGTGTTGTCTTTGAAAGTTCCTTTCTCCAAAGAAGTATTTGATAGCAAGACAGAAAGCTCCAATACAGACAGCGTGAACGTTGCCCATTGTTCGCCTCGACGCGACGCGACGCAGACGGCTATATGTTTAACGTGTCTCTGTGGCATCGTACTTCCCAAACGCATAGATTTTAATCCTCAATTACCTGCGTATCTCCATCTCCTCCTGCGGCCTGCGTGACGTATTATCCGGGAACACCAGCTCTGCCTCGTCCAAGTGCGGCAGTAGTCCGTTGAGGTAGTCCCGGAACTTCTTGAGGGCCGCGTAGAAGGGGACCTTGTCCGCCGCGCGGGGGAGCTGCGCGCAGCGGGCGGATGATGACGGCATTACCCACATGTACTGCAAGGAAGAAAGATAATAAATAGACATAGATAGACATTTACATACAGGATTGTCAATACTCGGTTCTAGAATCCAAGATATTTTTGTAATCAAGGGATTACAAAATCAAAGAAATGTAAATGGAAATTATTTTATGACACTGCAAAAGTGTAGTCATATAGTCGGAGCAAATCGCAGAAGTTCGGAATATATTTGGTTCAAAAGCTTTAATTCGTCTGTCGTTCGTTTTCAAACGAAACGTTTTTGTTGAGCTTGTACAATTTATGCCTTCTTCTAGTTTTTGTTATTAGTGCCCTTGCTGTTTTCTGTGCTTGGTTTTAGTTAGGATTTCATTCATAAATGCCTTTGTTGACATGTCTTGTGTTCTAGAACAGAGTATAGCTAGTTTGCTGAGCTGTAGTAGTTTACTGCGTTAAGGTTATGCGTGATTTCCGTCAGCACCATTTAAGGGAATACCTCCACGATCGTCGTCGCGCCACTCAATTCTATAACAACTCTATGAGCGTGTATCCAAACGGCGGCGATATTTCTTCCTTTAGGAATAAATGCTATCGAAATAAATGCTATTCTTAACAAGCTGCTGCCCGCGGTTTCGCACGCGTTATGAATAAAGTTGATTTGAAATTATTAAGTCGTCCAGAGTGGGACATTATGAAATATATGGCGAAACATATAAACTGAAACTGATTCTATCATATCGTCCCCGTAGAAGGAAAATTAAATAATTAACACATTGTGCGAAATCGACTTTATTGCATTTCTATAAAGTCAGTAATTCAAGCTGCATGTATCTGCCTTACTAACGTTTCGCCATCTTAATTTATCAAAAAGTTATCTGTAATTGAAACTTGCAAGTCGGAACAGATGGAAACTAAACTTCTCAGAATACACAAAAAAGTAGCGAAGGAAAATTAAATAACGCAGCCATAAATAGATAAGTGAAATCATTGATCACTTTGCGACAGCGTAAAGGCCATAACATCACTTATTTAGTTTTCCCTCGACAAATTAATGGTTCATCAGGAGCAAATGAAATAGGTAAAATGAAATAAGGTAAGTTGTTGAATTTTCGTGTGTTATGATTGTGGTTTAATAATAAAGTACAAATTAAATAAAATCATTTATTTAAATTGTCTACTAGAGCTCTCTGGTACACAATTAAATAACTGACATAAACAATCAAAACTCTGGCGAGGGAAAAATACATAGTTGCTTTTGATTTTTTTTCTTATAAACCAAATACCTTAATTTTTTGTTTGTTTAATTATAACCTAGGTAAAATTATAATCTTTAAAATATCAAAAAGTGGACAGTAAATTTATTTGCCAAAAAAAAATTATCGGCATTTTTGTCGCAAAAAATCGGTAAATCGCGTTTTTCTCGCGATTTTGGTTTTGTCAGTTAATTTTCCTTCTACGGGGACGATATATTGGCACCAAAACCCAAACTTCTTCTTCCAGTCCTTGTCCCACGCTAGGCGAGGACGGCACCGCATAAACTAACTAGCCTAAAATTGTTGCCATCGAAGAAGGGGACGTCAACATTTTAACGCTAGTTTGGGTTTTGCGCCAACACAATCACAACCAATCAGTTCCATACACTTAAAAACTTACCGTATTAGTCCCCGCGATCGTATCCGGCTGCTTCCCGAAGCAAAAGTCCTTCTTCCCCGAGAACACCTCATATATCAGCTTGCCATTGAACACGGCCACCTTCGGCCTGAAGGTCTGCAGCTTCTCGAGGAGGATCGCCGAGCCCTCCTTGATCTCCCGCCGCGTCAGGTCGGCCGAGCCCTTCGTGGCGCGACCCACCATGTTCGTGAACCCGATGCCGAAGTTTAGCAGCTGGAATATAAGAAGATATACTATAAAACACACGTAGGTACATATGAGAAATAAATAATTTTCATTTTTTTATTATTATTTTTTTACATAGACACATTCATAGATTAGACAGTGAGACAAGAGAACTCTATTTATACTTTTACCATCGTATACCTCTGTATATCTTCCATGTTTGATTGAAGTAAAAAATATATGATTGAAACTTTTTAAATTAGCTCTTCAGATACAAATTCATCAGTATCATCTAGGATTTGGGACAAAAAAAATTGGGAATTCCCGGGTTTTTCTAAACCGGGAACTCACGAAATTTTTGGCCGATTTAAGAAACTAGAAATCATTAATAAATTACCGGGAAATTTCGGAACTTTCGTAAATTTTTTTGCTTTTAGACCACTACCGAAGTAACATAACTTAATCTTTTCCATTTCCTCTTATAGCCTGTGAGACCTTAGAACCTTTAATCTGTTAAATTTAATATCACATTCTCAGGTCTGGGTGTAATACACCATACCGCGTCTGAAACATATGAAGACTAACCTTATAATCTTCATCGGCGCTCATCTGCTCCCGCGTCAGTCCCGACAGGTACAGACACTTCCAGAAGTGGTTCCCTGGACCGGCGTAGTGGTGGCCCTTGTACGCCGCGAACAGGCCCGGGTTGATGCCGATCTGAAGATGGAATACTCGCAGGTGTAGTAATCAACCTCGGTGGCTAAGCCTCGGTAGCTTATACCTACTAATATTATACAAGCGAAAGTAATTCTGTTTCTCAGTCTGTCTGTTTGATTATATTTTTTAGTTAGAAAATAGTCTAAGGCCCGTATTATGAAAACTTGCTCAGTCATAGATAATATGCTTGAGTGACGTTTATGCCATAAAAAAGCGTTACTCAAGCATAGATCGATGACTGAGCAAGTTTTCATAATACGGGCCTAAGAGCTTATTTTGTAAACCATGAAAAATAAAAGTTATTGATTTCTGATTTATGTGTGTTTTTGGCTTCAGCTACCCTCTACTGGCTTGTATAAACCCCATTCATCAGGCTACACGAGATACACTACAGAGTACTCTGAGTACAAGAAATAAAAGCAGTTGTCGATCGTACTCACAATGATGATGTCCAAGTTCTCCGAGAGATGGTCAGGCAGCGTGCGTCGAGACACTTCCTCCTCGCTCATGCCGTTGAACCGGTCGTGCTTCTTGCGTTCCTTGACCACGCGTGGGACTAGCGCGCCCTCCATACCAGGTTCCACTTTGATTTCCATGCTGTGGGCAAGAACAATGCGTTAGAATCGAGTAGCATATATATATACGCTTTTAGAGAGTATGGTCGCCTTTTTCGAGAGCAAAATCTAGATGCATAATCTAGAGTTGTTGACAAAACGAATACCTATTTATTCTGTGGTTAGTAGCGTATTTAAACCTGAGTTAGATGTATCAAGACACCGGCGTTGAGCGTCGGTTTTCAGTTTTTTCAGAAAAATCTAATTATGTGAATAAGAACCATTTATTTGCAAAACATGAGTAACATGGTATGAGCATGCAATTATGTTAAAATATAAATTAATTATGACCTACATATTCTGCCATTACTGGCGTGCAAATAGGAGTGGGCACACTGCAGATTTGTCACTAATATGATATGTCTTTTCTAAATAAAGTACAACCATATTCAAAAATTATCAGATAAACTTAAAATTATTTATACATTCTAATTGGTAGGTATATAAAATCAAAATTTGTCAAGCAGAAAATCATTAACGCTATAATAACATTTCTCTATGAGCACATTCTTGAGTCTATTTTTAAATACATTTGAAGTATCAGAGTAATTGTTGTTTAAACATTTTGCAGCCATGATTATATATTTTGGGTGCCATACCAAAATATATGTATATACTATATGTTTATTATGTATGACTGTTATCTTTGATTGTTTTGTATAAGATTTAGGATTATTTATACAGGGTTACAGGTTAAGTCGACCTAGATCCTGGAGGGGGTTGTAGTTTCCACCATTTCTGACTGATTTCACTATGAAACACCCTACCCCAAACTTAACCGTTTTTAAGTTATTGGACTTTGAAGTTTTTTTTAAAAATTACCGACTTTTAGCCTATTGACCAATTTTTTTTTGGGTCTTTGTCTCTAATTTATTTGTGTTTACGATTTTTGTGTAGTAGATGAGTTGCTTTATTATTCTTAATACTAAAATTGCAGTTAACTAAACCAACTGGGTCGCAGCAGACGATTGATAGTAATAAATTGAAATGAACTCATAAAAATATTTTTTAATTTCAGAAATATTTTAATAAATATCTATGACAGCCATGCTGCAGATGTGCCTAAAAATATCTACGTTTCATCAGCTATTCAACAAGATAAAACAAGCTAGGGTGTTATCAGAATTCTTAGAAAAAACTTCTTCTTCGTCTTAGAACTTGGACTATCGCAGTGGAAAGTGTGGTTTACGGTGAATACTGCCGGCCTCTACCCCTATCATTACACGCCGGTACAAGTTATTGAAGAAGGAGATCCTGTGAGGAGATTGGATTTCTGCAGATTCATGCTCAATGCAGATTTAGAGGACCCATCATTTCTGAGAAATATCTTGTGGACTGATGAGTCGAAATTTGATAAAGACGGCAAACGAACTACCACAACGCTCATTATTGGGCCCCGAAAGTACAAAGAAATCCCAATAAGAAGCGGACTAAGGGATCACAAAGACGATTCAGTTTGAATGTTTGGATGGGAATCATATCGAACCATTTGATTGGGCCTTACTTTCTTCCTGACAATTTAAATGGAGAACGTTATGAAAACTTTTTAATAGAAGATTTACCCGAGCTACTAGAAGATTTACCACTTAATCTCATACGCGACATGAGGTTTCAGCATGACGGTTGCCCTGCACACTACAGGAGAAGCGTCAGAGAATGGCTAGACACTAATTATCCTAATAAGTGGATCGGGAGAGGTGGACCCATACCGTGGCCAGCTAGAAGTCCAGACCTGACCCCGATGGATTTTTATGTGTGGGGACACATGAAGAGTTTAGTTTACAATGAACCGAATCCAATCACATCTGTTGATGTTTTGAGACAAAGAATAATCGATGCGGCGATTGAAATAAGAAGGGGATTAACAACTGGTGTAGTAAAAAGTGGATTAAGACACAGAATGAGAGTTTGTGTACGAAACAGAGGCGGACACGTGGAACATGAATTGTAATTGTAGGCTTTTATGTAAAAATTGTAATAAAAGTCATTTTGTACCTATTTGGATTTTTTTATTTTGTTTTCTGAAGTGGGTACCATTATTTTTTACTACTACCTGAGACCCTTTCATCAAAGTTTTTTCTAAGAATTCTGATAACACCCTAGCTTGTTTTATCTTGTTAGATAGCTGATGAAACGTAGATATTTTTAGGCACATCTGCAGCATGGCTGTCATAGATATTTATTAAAATATTTCTGAAATTAAAAAATATTTTTATGAGTTCATTTCAATTTATTACTATCAATCGTCTGCTGCGACCCAGTTGGTTTAGTTAACTGCAATTTTAGTATTAAGAATAATAAAGCAACTCATCTACTACACAAAAATCGTAAACACAAATAAATTAGAGACAAAGACCCATAAAAAAAATTGGTCAATAGGCTAAAAGTCGGTAATTTTTAAAAAAAACTTCAAAGTCCAATAACTTAAAAACGGTTAAGTTTGGGGTAGGGTGTTTCATAGTGAAATCAGTCAGAAATGGTGGAAACTACAACCCCCTCCAGGATCTAGGTCGACTTAACCTGTAACCCTGTATAGTTAAGCGACGCGTTAAACCACAGTAGGTAATAATAAAAAAGAGAACCCGTGCAGACAAACCTAACATAGGCTTTAAGGCATTGCTAACTAATTTTTGTAACGAATTTTTATTGAATCATGATCTTTCTATCTACCAAAAACACTTTTACGTATTAGGGCAGTTTGTGAAGGGTGCGTACAAAGTATATTATTGTTTATTATGTATGACTGTTATCTTTGATTGTTTTGTATAAGATTTAGGATTATTTATATAGTTAAGCGACGCGTTAAACCACAGTAGGTAATAATAATAAAGAGAACCCGTGCAGACAAACCTAGCATAGGCTTTAAGGCATTGCTAACTAATTTTTGTAATTAATTTTTATTGAATCATGATCTATCTACCTAAAACACTTTTTCGTATTAGGGCAGTTTGTGAAGGGTGCGTACAAAGTATATTATTGTTATTGTTACGTCGGTTACGTAGCACAACGTCGGAGAAACTTTTAAATAAATGTAGGTTAATTTTTCACAAACATAGCTACATTTAGAATATATAGAGATGGTAGAGAAAAATTTTGTACCTAACAAAGTATGGCTTACAACTATCAACAGTAACTAAGTTAAACATTGCTCTCAGGCAACGTATTTGTGTTTTGAAGAAAAAAATAATCCCATGTGAAATGGTTTGTTTGAAGCAGTTATTAAGCCAGAAACGGGACAACAATGCAGCAGTGATAATACGATATTTCCCCTTACAATTGTACAAGGCTTGTGTTTAGATTTACTTTATTAAGCAACAGCGTGTCCTATCCCTTAGACCTAGGTGCTATGCCCGCGAGGCGATGATCAACTGCTCGCTACGTCCGCAACCGCTTTAAATCTAATAGGAAACCCTTATCATAATTAAAAGAGGACCGAAAACATACAGTTTTATTACTCTACCAATAATTAGCAGACACGTGGCAGATACAATTATGGTCCAATACAAGACATGAATGATCTACTTAGTCACAAGCGTGCTCAGTGAGCGACATAAATTGTACCGCGAGATTTAACGATCTTTTTATACCGATACAGATTAATGACGCTATTCAGATTTTATAGTTTGTTTAACGAACCATTCATCAATTCATCACAAATTATACAGCATTATGTTTGTTTGTCTTTTCTTTCTGTACTAGCTTGTGTCTGCGGTTTCGCTCCACTGGTTCTTGAATTTATGCACCTTTAACGTCCTTGGATACTATAGTCATGTAAGGACTTTATACTTTTAACTTGACTTCTATAATTGTTCTGCAGCATTTAATAAGTAACACTATTATTACCCAATTCAAAAAAAGGAGCAGTGTCTCTATTCGACTCTATGTCTTTCGTAACCTAGTTTCTCACAACATCATTTTGTATATGTATAAATAATTTAACAGGTTCAATCCAAGTTTTGATTTGACCATACCTAGATCAATCAAAGCATGCCTAATGCCTACCAGTGCAAAACGAATAAAGATTAACTATAGCACGTGTAGTGTATGTCCATGTCAGCGAATACAAATCAAACTTCACGCAACTAAATAATACATTAGATTTATCTGTTATGATATGTGATTTGTGAATAAACAGCGAGCACGTTGCGTTTCAACCAGTGATTTCGGCCACTCCGTTTAATAATAAAACACACTTGGTGCCGTATGTTTAAACTTATTTATAGTTTGTGGACGATGGAGACGTCTTTCGAAATGGTTCACATTCAATAGATCTTATTATTTATGTGCCTTTGAAGTGTTAATCATTGATTGTTAAATATTTAACTACATAATAATAGGGCCAGTGGTTTTGAGTGTTATTTTCTTTGGATACTACGATAACTAGGGTAAGAAAACAGTTTCACATAGACTGGTATCTGTCCGCGACCACGTTGTTTCTAAGGTACCTTTCTAAGGTTATTTCTATCCCATGGGAACATTGGGAACTGATTTGTGGAATAAAAATTTACTCATGGTCTATACCTACATCTATGCAAAATTTCACACAATCCGTTCAGTAGGTTTGTATTAGCGTGAAAAAGTAACAAACATTCAAACATTCGCTTTTATAATAAAAGTATTAATTTAATTTTGCATTTATAATACAAATCACATCAAATCGATGTGATTTGTATTAATTCTTTGAAGCACTGCTGGTTTTGGTTCTACAATGATTATTAGCATTTTTGACCTAAATGATGACGAGTACTTTGGGTCCTACATGATGTACCTGTTACCTACTTTGTATCCCGCAAACCTACGACAATAGCCCTGCAGCTAGCAACATAAAATCCCAAACTTTCAGTTTCAGTCCACCTTGATCCGATTATTGTCGGATTTTTGGCTAGCTGCGATGCGGCCGTAGGTTCCGGTCCCGAAATACCCGTCGCGACGTAAACACGCGCGCACAATCCCACAGTAATTGGGACGTGGGTTGATGCGCCGGCGCACATCGCACGAGCTGATCAGACCGATAACCTACGAGACTTATAAGTTATAACCCTTATGGGTTAGAACCTACTTTTAAAATTATGTACGCAACGTAACATTTATAGACTAGCTCATTTTTATCATCTTTGGCCGTAGAAAGTATCCCCGGAAATCAGGTGTGGGCGCAAAACACTAGGATGAGCTGAATGGATCCTATTGTTAACCCAGATGTAAGGAGTCTATATGAAGACGTACCTATTGATACACTGCTGGGTTAGGTAAGAGCCCATAATTTGTACAAGATTCGCTTTGCTCAACACCACATGCCGTGTAGTGCTTTCTGCTGGCAAGCAGAGTAAAAGCCCCTCTCCCATGTATGTGTATGTCATTCACATACCTGTGACAGTCCTTGCCACGCGCAACCCACGATTGTGGATGTCGCCTATCGATGGGTACCTACAAGAACTTCGTGCCGTCAACTGGACTGGAAGGGACCGGAACAACTGACGATCTCTGAAGTCGGAGGCAAAAATCCACTTCGGGTCACTGTGCCATGCCAGTATGCCGACCCAATGCGCTGGTGGACGTCTTTTAAAGAGAAACTAACAACGTGTGTTGAGAAGCAGGGTACGTCCAACAGCGTGGTATATACCTATAGATAGATAGTTTTACAAAATTTTGTTTGATAGTTAAAAACATCCTGTATAGTAAGAAGGTAT
This sequence comes from Eupithecia inturbata, assembly GCA_963662085.1. Lineage (NCBI taxonomy): Eukaryota > Metazoa > Arthropoda > Insecta > Lepidoptera > Geometridae > Eupithecia > Eupithecia inturbata. The sequence continues at coordinate 509,875 of OY759201.1, forward strand.
CACTTCTCGGTATTTCAGTGCTTATATAAAGCGCGCACCCTGCGGACAATGCACTAGAGCGGTGCAAGAAGTTACTTTGTATCCTTTTAGCTGATTTTTAGCAAGGTTACTTCTAGGTTACACGACTCAAAAGGTTAATTCAGTCACATTCAGTGAGCAACGTTTTAGTGACGTTATTCGCGTATCTAATTTATAAAACAATTTCAACAGGTTATAAAATAAATAATAATCTTCGATTTATAGACTGTGCGTTGTTTATTTCTCGGTTAATCGAAGATAAAGTGTCAACTAAAATAACTCATAGTTGAGTATTGAGAGATACCTAGAGTCAGAGATGTGGCCAATTTTCGCATTAGTTTAATCAAATTTAATATTGGAATCCATGGGTTAACCAAATCTTCTACTGTCTGGCCAAAAAAACCAATGAAAAACTCGGCCAAATGGGAATCGGACTAGCGCATCCGTACCACATCAATTTGCATATTTTTTTAAAACAATGGTAAAATTGGACTTAACATATTTTTTACGGTTACAGAGATAGCAAAGACATTTTAGTTAAAATGTATTTTTTAGTGACATAATGTTGGCTTTAGGAAATAGAGTTGCACATTTGTGTACCTAAAGCACGGCACACTGAAAGCCAATAAAGTCGCAAAAGCATCAAACTATGTATTACCGCGTAATATGCTACACTAATTTGACAGTCGGTACATCAAGGTCTGGTATTACCGCCGAGGCACCAGCTACCTACAGGGCGATGAACGCCACGCCATATGCCCTCGTTCACACCACGTCACCCCTTCCTGCTGTTACGTAGGTACCGTAATTATGGGATGGAACAGTGCCGTGCACACAGCTGTGTGGTTCCAGGGATTCCAACAAATCTGTACGTTCCTAGTACGTACTCGATTACATTTGAATGATTTTTAAAGCCGAGAGAATCTTAATGTTTGGCAGATAATATGGTACCCCGGGGAAGACATAGGCTTCTTTTTACACCGGGAAAAACGCGTACATAGCCGCATATAATAGTATTTAAAATGTTAAAGTAACTCTGTTCACGCCTAGAGGCTGAATGGATCTTAATATTTGTCAAGAAGATAGACGGCGTAAGACTTAGGTTACCTCGAATCCAGCGAAGTCGACGGCAACAGCTATATAGGTCTTGTTTACAAAATAAATGAAACATATTTTATGCTTATTCCAGCTTTGTTTATGTGGAACCCACAACCGTTGTCGACTTCGCATCGGCCCAACTAGTCGTTTGTTAAGAGTCGAATCTCAATCGGACGATGCTGCATCATCTTCTAGATGGATCTTTTATCCAGCAGATGATAGACTAGGGATGATGATGACAGCAGGGAGAATGCATTTATATAGTTTTTATAACAAGAGCAGTAGTTTTACTATTACCCACCAAATATTGTTTACACTATAAATAAATACTACCTAAAGTTCTATAAATTTTTTAAACGTATGTACTTCGTAAAATATGTACCTACTTCAAAAAATAGAATGTTCTACTTATTTTACTAATGATTAGTAACATCTTTGTTGATAATTTACAAAACTTTTTTTTGTCTTAGCACCATTGTGATTTATTTTTGTGCTGAAAATTAGAGATGTATCGTCTGCAAATAGAACGATGTTTGTAAATCTTTCAACCAGAAAAGGCAAGTCATTAATGTACCAAGAACAGGAATGGTCCCAATATGGAGCCTTGCGAAACCCCAATGTTTACTGGAGAAGCATATGATCTATTTTGATTGATCACTACCGTTTGCTGTCGCTTAGAAAGATAACATTTTAAAAGTTTAAGCGCTGAGGGGCCCTACACCATAGTGTTGTAGTTGTAAAGCTAGTTTATCGTGTCGAACGCAATCAAAAGCTTTCGAGAGATCACAGAAGATACCGTAAGCGTCCTCTGATTTCTCCCAGGCGTTAAAAATAGTCTTCACTAGCGATACACCAGCATCTATAGTACAACTACCCCTAGTGAATCCGAATTGCTGTTTATGCAAAAGGCCTTCCTTATCAAAGTATGATGTGAGTTGATCTAGGAGCTTGCGTTCAAAGAGTTTACTGATTACTGAGTATTGAGATAGGTCTGAAGTTAGAGGGATCCTTACTACAGCCGTTCTTAAACAATGGAAGACCCTTGGAATGCTTCAAAAGGTTTGGAAATGTCCCATCATCTATGCACATATTAAGTGTAATTGATAAGTATGGTGCTAAAAAAATTATAATTTTGTTTATAAAGTAAACGGGCATACCCCAAAGGTCTTCAGTTTTCTTTATAATGAGAGTTTTAAATGTCTTAATGATAGTTTCCGAGTGGACGGTTCAGAATCCAAACACTTGTGTTGTTTATTGACAGTGAGGTAAGACCTAGCTTTACTAAAACATGAGTTAAGGTGCTTAGTATTTTCTATCGGGATATTGGTGAAGAAGTTAAAAAAGGCGTTTGCTATGCCCCTATCGTCACTCAGAGTAATTTTATTAACGACTAGTTCAATCTTCTGTACTTGACCTTTCAGTTTACCTGTTTCTCCATTAATTATACGCCATGTCTCTTTGATTTTATCTTTAGACATCCTAATTTTTTTTTAGGTATATAGATTTTGCAGTTATACAAACTTTGTTAAAGGTTTTTGAGTAAGATTTTACATATTCAATGAAGCTTGAGATTTCTGTTCATAGAGATCATACAATTTGTTTCGACAGCGTTTTAAACTCATTGTTGCATACTTGTCAAATTTTAATTTACGGTTATTTATGAGAGTTTTAGTTTTGAATATTTTACTGTAGTTTTTATTTATAGAAGTAAAGAGAATATCATAAAGCTCATTTCCACTTAACTTAGTACAAGGTGTAAATTCATGTAGAGGAATTTGTTCAAGAAACATGGGAATTTGGCGTTTGGTAATGTGCCTGCATACAATCTCAGACTCTCTTTACAACTTGAAGTATGGTAAAGTATTGTCCTATGTGATCTGATCTTAGATTGTGGATTAGAGCATTACTTATAATTTTGCAATTTTAAAATATTATGTTATCTATGCACTTTGCAGAATGCGTAGTAACTCTAATTGGTTCTTAGAAAGGATAGAACAAGTTAAATGGAGTTAAAAGGTATATCGTCCCTGTTTTAGACGGATAATTTAAATGTATTGAATCTCACATCTAAACCTAACAACAATTTTACACTTACTTCAAATACAAGAAAAAAAAAAATTTCAAAAGGCAGCCTTGCGATAATGACGCCATTGATTTATAGATATGTGCGACTGTGCAATGTACGAACGACTCATCATCTATCCACAATCAGAGAAATCCTTGACCACTGCAATCACACACTAATCAAAATTCATACCAATTAGATACCTTATGGCCGCCATTGCCAACCTTCGGAAATAACGCAGGTCGGTCTGACAGGGTCTTACTTATTGCTAGCAGTTCCCCGCGGGTTCGCACGCGTACTATTCACATTTTCATGGTTTTTGTTGATCCCTATTTCGTTTTCTTAACTAAACATCAGCTATATGTCGTATAGATAAATAATGGGATTGACAGCATGATGTTCCGCTCTCCTTCAGAATACCATTCTCTATCTACAAGACTTATATATAGATATCTGCCGTTGAACTTCCCGTTAAAATATGTCCCACCGGCCGTTTTGGAGATTAGCTCAAGTAAACCGCCAGACAAATAGTTTAAAACTGGTGTGTGCATGCATACTTTCAAATGCATTTTGTAAAAAGCTGTTATTTGACATTACAAACAGACTTTTGAGAATTAATTTTATTTATTTGTATAGAAAGGCTCTTGCAAGACACAGGACCAACAATCATGCACTTAGTTACAATTCATATATCAAAATACTTTCTTATGTATTTTGATACGGAACCAGTTCACCAGGCTTTTAAAGATGAATACGATTTTCAGCAATGATTAAGATAAGAAGAAATGATTAGTCAAAAAGTAAAAGTCATTTATTTGCAAAAACACGTGTAAAAAAAGATGACAAATCGTTTTTTTGAGTCAACATGTTTGACAATATACATTGAAAAAATCAAAAACAAAAAAAAAAAAAAAAATGTAGATGATAGTTTTGTATTGATTTTATTCAGAAGTAGGTATTTAATAAAATCACAGGGCATTAACAATGCTGGACAATCCACACAGCATCATCTAGCCCCAAAGTAAGCAGAGCTTGAGTTATGGGTACTAGATGACTGATATACTTAATACATTACGTAACATAGATAGATATTTTTTATTATACATAGAAAATATCCAATAATAATGAATATTGCTGGGCCATTGCTACGTGGTGCCGGCATAGAATTTGTACCACCCCAAATCTTCCCGCGGGTGTCGTAAGAGCCGACTAAGGGATATACACCGGGGGTGGGCAGCAGCGCCCCCGGCAGAACAATTCTACCACTGCGATCCCCAACCCGCATGCCCAGCGTGGGGATTATGGGCATTACCCCCGTGAGATAAAAGCCAACAAGCCGCTTATCAAGGGGAGGCCTGGGTCCAGCAGTGGACCAATATAGGCTGTGGAGGTGGAGGAGGTGGCTGGGCCATTTATAGATCATCATTTAGCCCCTAAGTAAAGCTTGTGTTATGGGTGCTGGACACAAAAAACTATGTAGAGTCCCAAAACACCCGGAACGTCGTACAAACATTGGTCCTGTGGCGGAAGTCGAAAACGGAACCTATTGCGTCGCAGGCGGACCTTCACCCGTTGCGCCACAGAGGTCGTCCTTGAGGGTCATCACATCAGTCATCAAGTAAAGCGCCGAAGCAATAAACCTCTTGGTTATTTTAAATGACCGTTCATTTGGCTTTAGTGCTGCCATTCGACGGAGAAGGGAAAAGGTTCGAAGGATAAACTGAGTACTTAGACATCTTAAATCAAATGTTTTTCGCAATTTTTCAGTTTCGTGGCAGAATGCTTGGCTGGGACGTTTGTAGTAATAAATAATATCTACAAGAGAATAGACTAGTCGTTACAGTGTATGAGCAAATTTTGTAGGGCCTATCATAGAACACCATCATCGTGACGAGCTCAGTGGCGTAGGAAGCGAAGGTCCGCCTGCGACGCAGGAGGTTGCGGCTTCGATTCATGCCTCAGGACAAGTATATTTTCCGGATGGTTTCTATGTAAGTATAATAAAACATATCATCTATCTGTTTATGTAATGTATTAAGTATTTGTATATCAGTTAACTAGTACCCATAACACAAGCTCCGCTTAGCTTGGGGCTAGATGATGAGTGGAATGTCCAGCGTATTATTTTTTTTATTATTTATCTTAGTACCTCCCCACAGATTTTATCATCTTAGACTCATTGCCAATATTCAATATATCCATCGATTACTCAAATGGTACTGAAATACGTTTCATGATATTTACACATTATTATCCCATCACTAGACCCTACATTGTCATTGGTGCGCAACGAGGAATAAAAACTTAACATTTATACCTACTGAATGAAGCGCACCAAAACGGGTGCGCTATGTGGAAGTACTTTGGTGCGGTTCATCTGGGTGCGCATCATCTGGGTGCGCTACGAGGAATGCCTCATCGTTTTAGATTCAACTACCGATAGACAAAAGCATCCGAAAAAAAACGGTCTGTTGCAGTTCACCGGGTTCCAATCGTAGTTTAACCCTAAAAATAAAGTCCAGGATCATTTAAGTTTGCAATGAATCGTCCCGCGAGTTCTGCGCTGCGCACGCGGCGGGCCCGGCGCGCGGCGCGGCGTAAGAGCCGCTTCGTAACCGGTTGTCCGTTAACCCACGTCATGGTCTACCAAATTTAAATACGCGTAAACACTGCATCGACAACTATCGACTAGCCTAGTTCCTGTCCTGTGTTAGAGTCTAGCCCTAGCCCGAGCTTGTGTGTGACGTGCGTGTGTTGGCGCCTCGCAGCATTCTAATACACTAGCTGGTGCCCACGGCTTGGGTATTCAGATCGAATACACTTTCAAGTCACACTAATATTATAAATGCGACAGTTTGGATGTTTAGATGGATGGCTGTTTGTTACTTCTTCACGGCAAAACTACTAACGGTTTGAGCTGAGATAAACTATAAATTTGCATAGATGTAGTTCTAGAGGCTTGGAATGAAACATTGGCTACTTTTTATCCCGTAAATCAGTTCACATGGGATAGAAATAACCTGTACACTTTTCCATAGGAACAACGCGCGCGAAGCCGCGGGCAGAAACTAGTTAAGCAATAAAATCCTACAAGAAAAATAATGCAATATTCTGCTAAACTAATCGCTTCCCTATGACAATCGTATCGACACAGAATGACACATTTTGGCATTCTACAGTAGATGAAAGAAACTACAGATGGAGGGACGCGTGTCAAAGTGTCCAGGTTGAAACTATTTTATCAATCTCTCCGTGCAAATAGCACCGCACGCTCTATCAAGACTTGTAGAGCTTCTTTCATCTAAGGATTCTAATTCTACATGACGATTCTGCGACAAAACCATTGGCATAGTGAAGCGATTGTTTATCAGAATTGGACCCCAAAAGTTTTGAATAGTTGTCGGATGATTACCCTCTAGCAAACTAACAAATACCTCTGTCATAAATACGATGTAGTAAAAAATGTTCCCAACGATTTCTTTCAAAACTGGTGGTTTTGAAGGTAGTGCCATTTAAACAGGCGCATAGCTTTCCATTGAAGCTGTACTTGCAAAATTGTTTCAACTCTGCAATGCAAGATTTTAAAGCTTATCTTTTGAACCCAAATCTAGACAATTCATAAAAAACATCATCCAAATGTACAGATAAGCACTATTTATTACAATGCATCGAAGAAAGTCACCAACGGGCTAAGGTCCTTGATCGTTAGAGAAAACGAACAATAGGAAAAGACCGGCCGGTAATAACTTGTAATAGGTAGGTACTGTAGATAGGCTGGAGGAAAATCGATACAAACAGGAAATAATGCTTGTATGGGTTATCTATAGCCCAGTCGAAGGTCACACAGCTGGTTGGACCCGTGATGCCATTTGAGGACTACTCATTTTTCCCGAACAGAAATCACTGAAAAGGCCCTTGTTCATACGTTTTTTTCGCCGTGAAAATCTACGGGTTATTCGCCGTATGTATGCACGGTGCCGTCAACAAGCTTCCACTGTGATCCATACAACACTGACGACCGTGCCTTGCCTTGCGTGTATACAAGAGCCCTAAGGGAATAATGTAACAAAAGTGTGGTAGGGGAATATAGCGTTTGCCCTGCAGTGCGACCACGTGACACATTCTAATATAATAAGGGTTTGCCAGAGGGCTTGGGGGTATGAGAGTTTCGCTTGCCGGACGGATCGGGGATCGCAGTGGAGGTGTCAAAAATACACCTGCGGAAGCTGCTGTCCTTGCTCTGGTAGATCCTTCAGTCGACTCTTACGACATTCACGGACTGAGTTGGTGGGGTAGATTCTTACACCGCGACCCCCCCCCCCCCCCACGATCCTAAGACGTCTGAAATTCTGTAGCGCTTGCATTTTTTGCAGAAACACGTCTTTTAGTTTCCCTCTTACTACACATGTTATTTGATTTCGCAACATAGCTGCTGGAGACTGTGACATTCGGGAAATTTCCTGTTAGTTAGGTATACCTACTACGAAGCAACTGTTTAAGGGGCGAACCTAGCGGGTTTTATTGTCAAACTACGAGTAGGCCTAGATATCAGTACTCACGGGATCCTCTTGCTAAAAACACTCGAATTACACATAATTAAAAAAAAAATTAATTGGTTCCGTGAATCTGAAAACACGACTGAGAAAAAAATAATGATAAAAAGAAATCATGAAAGTGCACTGTTTCGCACATAATTTGGTCGAGATCTCAGGAACCCTGCGGTCTATTGAAATGATTTATGTTTTGATACGAAGACTATTACTAATTATTGGTTCCTTGAACCGGTTTCTTCATAAGTTCTGTAGTTTTCTTGTAAAAAACTTGCTTTTTGCGCTTACGCCCGCGCCGCGCGCCGCTCCAAAATCGTATGCTCTGTCCCACTCCTAAGAGCGCGAAATCCTATGCCTATCCTTTTCACAAAATGGCACGCATTGCGCCCTCTTAAGTAAGGGCCTACATACACGGGAAACTTGAAGCAGTTAGGATCGACTGCTTAATTCAAGCTGCGACTGCATAGTGAACTATGCAGCTGCTCGAGCGGTTCCGTGTAATAAAAGACTGTAGTTCACTATGCAGCTTCAAGCTGTCTGTGTATGCCCTACGGGTGTTCATTTTGCAATGTTTGACTTTTCCTAAATGTCTGTAATTTACAATCATAGGAGGATAGTCAATATCCGAATTTTACCTACTGCTTGCCGAAGATCGTGCCATCCACCAAGTTCTCAGTCTGTCTGATTCAAAACTCAAAGTGGTGAGCTATGTGGCGTGGGTGAGATACGTCTTATATGGAGACGTGGTTACATTAATATTATGAGCGGTCAATTTTGAAAAACACCAATGTTTACACATTAAAGAGTAGGTACCTATTTGGAAGTTGTCATACAACCACTCTCCCTCCAGGAAAAGTGTTCTCCCTGCATTGAGCACTCACAGTACATAGGAGTCCAGGGCTCCCGTAAGTGGGTCGGCCGCTAATTCCGGCGGGGTCAGCGGCCGCGCTCGCTAATTGTGTCACCATACCACCACGCTATGGGAACTGGCGTCTATGCTAGACGTGCCCTATTTATAGAGTGTTCTATGTGATGCAGGAACTTGCTAGATGGAAACAATCTTATTGTTAATGCGAACGTAAGTCTGGTATCTATACTCAACTCTACTAGAATACAAGATATTTATAGTAACTAAAGATGTATGAAGAGCTTAGTGAAACTGATAATAATAACAGACAAAAACAATGTAACAGCTTTGGTAAATTTAAACAAGGATTAAAATAACATAAGTTTATTTATTTATCTTAAAGCTTCAACAACTGCTGTTTCGCAGACGTGCTGCGATACAGGTGAAATTCAAGTTCAAAAATGGACGAGATACGAATAAAATATTTTATCCTATTAATATTATAAAGCCAACAGTTTGTGAATTTTATTTTATTACCAAAGATCTCAAAACTACTGAACAGATCAACATGAAATTTGAAGTACATTTAGAATATAGCCTAATTTAGATAAATGCTACTTATTATACCGAATATACGCGAGCGAAGCCGCGGGTACAAGCTAGTAGTATTATAAAATCTATGATAACATCTTTATTTACAAAAAATATCAAGGTTTCTGAAACCGAGTATACTAACTTCAAACCCAAAAATTCAAAATTCAAAGTGATTTATTTCCTTTAGTAGACCTTACAGGACTCTTGGACATGTCACAAAATTGTTATTACATAAGTAAAACTAGAAAATAAAGTGATCACTTTGATTTTTTGTTCACTTCAATCTTATTAAAGTATCTAGGTGAAATAAAGAAGCGAACAAGAAACCTTTACCTTGTCAGGTTGTTAGTTTCCGAGTTGGAGCAAAACTTGTCCCAAGCTTTTTTATCCTCCTAGATAATCTTAACTAAGGTTAAGTTGGGAAAAGGTGGATAAAAGTGGAAACTGATCCATTAATGGATTAGCAAAGTGGATCAGAGTGGAATAGGGCGTTCTCCGCCCTATTGGTTTACGGACTTCGATGGGTGAGGGTCGTGATGAAATAGGCGACGAGATGGATTGTATCCTGGGTAAGGTAAGGACGCGGGCGGGCAGAGAGCAGTCGTAACATATCGCTAACGGATATATTTTAGCGTAAGAAACGTTTGGGCGAAATTTGTTAAATATGCAATTTAGACAATCACATAGACATAGACAATCATTTATTTGCTGCTCAAACACCTCACACAATAAGTACAAAACAGAAATAAAAATACATTTTGAAAAATAGTTAACTTATATTACGACAAAAACAATTAGGTACACAAAAATATTTTCAAAAAGTAGACTGGGCTGAGTGTTACAGCAGCAAAAAAGGTCTCGGCTCAGCATAAATGCCTTACCACTCAATACATTTTGATGTAAAATTGTCCGCTCTGTCGACTGGCATACTCAGAATTTTGTTTTTTTTTCCTTTTCTACACTCACTATCATCATAATTGTCCTGTTTACACAAACGGAACAGTATCTAACAAGGTAATCGTTTGTCCCACGAAAACGTAATTCTGTATTTTTGTGTTGTACGGCACTGTAGTTGTTACTCTTGTTTAGGGTTCCGTAACCAAAGGGTCAAAACGGAATCCTATTACTAAGCCTCTGCTGTCCGTCCGTCCGTCTGTCCATCTGTCCGTTTGTCATGTTGCTATATCTCATGAACCATAAGAGATAGACAGTTGAAATTCAACTAATGAATTCAGATAATGTGTATTTCTCTTGCCGCTATAACAACAAAATTAATAAAACAAAATGAATATCAAAGTTAAAGGGGGCTTCCATACAAATCCGTGATTTTGTCGGCTATTTTTGTTCTTGGTTTGTCAAGGCTGTATGCCTTGAACCACTATAGGTACACACATAAAACATTCTATAAATAAGAAACACTTCAACTGTTATAACGACAAATACTAAAAATATAATAAGTTTAAAATTTAAAACAAGTGAAAATGTAATGTTCTTTGAAAAAGTTGCCTGATTCCGTACCGTTTTTACGGTACGGGACCCTTCGTGTGAGAGTCGACTCGCACTAAGCGGTTTATTTTAATAAACATAGAAAACATACAGAACTACTATCTTCAGATCGTATAAACAGTTATTTCTAGGTGGAAACGAATCCGCAACCTCCTGCATCGCAGGCGGACCTTCTCCCGCCGCGCCACTGAGGCCGTCAATACCGACCCTAGTTCTTTATTATCCATATTATCCATTTGACACGTCATCTAGCCGAAACTGACCAAGGCTTTTACATGGAAATGGTTTTTGCTACTCGTATTCAGAATGGTTTAAAAGCAAAGGTCGTTTAAGTCGGTCAGATACCTACACGCTGACCAAGGATATACCTACTATACACTAGCCAAACTCGATGTAGAATGTTTGTAAACAAACCACGACACAAATAGCTAAAGCTCACTTACTTAGCGTCGAGTTTTAGATATAACTGTAAGCAGCATTTATTGAAGGGATCTCAAACCGACAAGTTATGTAAATTGCGTATAAAAAGACACGGCAACAGATTGAATTTTAGGTTGTGTGTGCGGTTTATTTACAAACATTCTACATCGAGTTTGGCTAGTGTATAGGTACGTGCAGCTAGCTAGATGTCAGGCAGTCAGTACCTACTCGCTCTTGCGCAATAGGTGACAAAATGGCAAGTCCCAGGTTTGGTTTAGGACGAGACTTTGCTAAGAGGCTACCTGTCCATTGACGCGGAGCGATGTAGCGGAGCGGAGATTTATGCAGCACTAGCTGCTGCCCGCGGCTTCACACGCGCTTTTTAACTAGCCTATGTCCGTCCCCGGGATAATATTTACATCCCTGCCAAATTTCATTGAGATCCGTTCAGCCGTTTAGGCGTGAAAAGGTAACAGACAGATAGACAGAGTTACTTTCGAATTTATAATATTAAGTATGGATGTGGATTAACCAATGGAATTACATAAAATCTTCTCTGTTTCAGTGGACCAATGGACATGTCCGCTCCGCTGCCTCCCTCCGCGTCAACGGACAGGCAGCCTTAATGCAGCATGCCAGTTCAAACCCGCCCGATCCCTAATATCAGGAAAGTATTTTCTTTCATCTCTTTTACAGAAAACATACAGAAGATATATGTTTATATTGGACCTAGATGACGCAGTGATAGTGATAATAATACAAATTAAATTAAAATTATTTATTTAGCAGATAAATACGTGTTAGCTTAAGATTCTCATGTAAGTAACATGTTTGTTTTCGAGAGAAGTGTTTAATCCTAAAATCTTTAGAATGAGAAATCCGATATCCTTTAATCCACGACCTATGTGGCGCGGTGGGCGAAGGTCCGCCTGCGACGCAGGAGGTTGCGGGTTCGATTCCCGCCTCGAGACAAATGTTTGTACGATCTGCAAATATTTGCTTCGGATGTTCTAGGTATTTTCTATGTATAATATAAAATATCTATCTATGTAATGTATTATGTATATCACTCATCTGGTACCCATGCTTATCTTGGGGCTAGATGATGCTGTGTGGATTGTCCAGTATAATTTATAATATTTATGAGAAGTCGTGTAATTATCTGAATGAGCTTTCTCTACACATATTGTAACTAAATAATAATAGAGGTGCCTGAGTAAGCTACAACAGAGATTCCTCACGTCTGTCGTCTACCTAAATCACAGGTCCAGAACTTGGAGCGAGGCGAGGTGTTGAAACACATGTTCCAACACCTCGCTTCACCGCTAGCTAGTTAAAAGCTGGCGCAATCCCCTTTTATTTTTCGTATACTGGACCTGGATTTGTGACGTCACCGTGGATACTACATATTATAAAGAAAAAAAAATCGTCTTTGTCAAAGTCACTAGTACTTTTAGCAATAGGCGTTTATTAAGGCTTTTGTTCGAGATGGACCGTATATACTTGTATAGTTCGTTAGGGTCCGCGGGTCGAACCTGCCAATGACAAAGGTCTGCGCAGACGAGCGACTTCTGTCCTTAAGTAACTTAAGTACCTTTTTTGTAGATATAAGTATATTTATGTGAGGTCAGGTTTTGTATTTTATATCTAAAAAAAAATATAGCAATTCAATTTTTAAAAATTAAATTCGGTCATGTGAGTAAGTTATTTTGTAATGAGGCGTTTTTCAAAAAAGAAAAGCCTTTTATAATACACCTGCTTGGAAAGTGACTTATTCCTTTTCCAACTTGAGCTAGAAAGTACGTTATTGCAGGCGTACTAGAATGCGGGTCGAAAAACTCTATGTAATTTCATTACTCACTCGTTTGCCGGGAGATAATAATGTATGGAAATCCATTACTAACATGTAATTTTTTGAATTTTATGAAATTAGCCTTTAGCTATGGTTATTTTCATTATAGGTTAAACTACAAAAAGCAGAGTTCCATAATATCCGAGCGATAATATGCCGGACTCTGAGTACTTAGGTATATTATAAATTTCAGTCCGTTTGAATATGTGAACATTTATTTTTAAAGCCTTATCCGACATCTCACAAAGAAAAGTACGAAAAATACGCTGCCAATAGTCCCTCGTATGCGCAGGCCACAAGGGTGCGAGGGGGAGTGACGTCACAATGGCGCGCCACGCGTGGGCGTCGTCATCTGCGGCGAACAGCGCAGCTTGCGACGTGCGGTCGCAACGCAACGTGTAGGCGCAGGCTGGCGGGGAATTAGGAACGTTTACTTGACAAGGACGAGTCAAATAAATACTCTAATTCGACAACCGAGTGGACGAAGATTCATCTTAGTTAGACGCACACAGAATGTCGCCGGTTCGATTTTCGCCGCGGGACAAATGTTGAATTGCCGGCAGATACTCGTATTTCGAATGAAGGTGTGCCCTGCGATCCCCAACTCACATGCCCATGAGACTATGGCAATACCCCCATATAAGAGGCAATAAGACACTTATTAGCCTAAGTCCAACAGTGGACTGGTAGGTATCGACTGGTGTTTTCGTTTAGTAAATGCCTGTCACAGGCTGGAGACAAACACTATTGATTCTTATTCAGTCTCACCCATTCACCATTTCAGTTTAATTATTACTCACATACAGATTGGGAACAGTCTCCGACCTCTAGGTAGGGTAGGCACCTACTAGTCCTTATCATATTTCTCGCTAATCTAATTCTCCCTTTGACGTTATCACCTTTCACGTCGACCTAATTGAGCGGCCTATTTTTTGCCATAATGGTAATACGGGGACGTAGGTCTGGTAACTAACTTTTAGGTATTCTACGGTCTCGCTTTTGATATTCTATTGTCTATTTTTAGTTCTAAAAAAGACGTGTTCTAAAAAAAGACTAAAGAAAACCTATTACTAAGCCTCCGCTGGCTGTCCGTCTGTCGGCGAACTGTATGTGTACCTCATGGTCATGAAGCGAAAAAAGTTGACAGTTGAATTTACAGTGTGTATTTCTCTTACCGCTATAACAACAAATAATAAGATCAAAATAAATATTAGAATTAAGGGGGCACCCATACAAAGACAAAATTTTTTTCGGGGTTTTTCACTCGACCTTTATTAAAATTGCTGTGTGTGTATCTCATGAACCGTTAACGGTAGACGACAGTTGAAAATTTGCCCGAGTGTGTTTTTCGATTGCCGCTTTAGCAACAAATAATAAAAATAATACAAATTCAATAACTAAGGGGGCCAACGTCCATTCCACACGTTGCAATCCGATCACCGAAGTTAAGCGACGTCGAGCGCGGTCCGCACTTGGATGGGTGACCGCGTCATGTTAGCTTTTTCGATGTTTTAGGGTTTCTTTTATCTCTTCTTTTAAGTTATGTACGATGGTACGGAACAACGGAACTCTTCAAGTGCAAGTCGACTTTCACTTGGCCGTATTTTATTCCAATTTAAAAATACAAATATATTTGAAGTGTATGTTTGTAATGGCCAAACAACAGCTTTTTACTCAATGCATATGGAAGCCCTAGCCTCTGCTCGGGCCTTCGCACTCGCTCTTTCTTGATAAAAGTAGGTAGTTTATGAGTTTATCGCGTTCAGACAGACAGACAGACGCAGCGAGAGCTTCGTTACAGCTGTTATGTACATTGCCCTGCTAGTACAAGTATGCGCGGGACAAATATCGCAACTGAATTTTAGACCAGTTAGCCTCAACCGATTGAGCTGAAATTTGGCATACTTATGTAAGTTCGGTGAATATGCAATGTCATGGTACCTACCATCGAGCTGGTCTGGTGATGGAGACAGAAGGTGGCCATAGGAACTCATAAACGAAACGACTTAACCCCGTCGAGTTTGGTTTCGTTCGTCGTCCTAGATGATATTCTTTTAATTTTCATTTATTCTCAAAAAGACAAAATTATACAATGCCACTTATGTACATGAGAACAGGATTCGTAGGTTATGTATAGATAGATTAAAGCTTGTTTTTAAAAAGTTTTTTTCACATATTATAAATTAATTTTATAGACTCTCCGGGTTTATAAAATTAATTTATAACAAAAAGTTATAGCGTCTGGTCGACGCGACGCGACGCGTGACCCGAGAGCTGGCGGATATCTGGCGCAGCGCATCAGCATTGCCATACAGCGGGGCAATGCAGCCAGCGTCTTGGGGACGCTTCCGACTAGTATTGATATGGATCATTTGAGCTACCTGTAGATTGTTTGCAACAGTCTGCAGTTAGCTTAATTGTTTCAATTGTAAATACTAGTTCTAATTAGTTTTTATTTTGGAATTGTAATTTTCTTTGTCAATAAAGTTGTTTTATTTTATAATATTATGTTATTGTGATTGGACACACAAGTAGGTACTAGTTATTTAACAGGTTACCCGCAGTTAACGACGCAGTTCGAATCAACAAACTTGACACTACTTACAAGTGGCCCACCTGAAGAGCGTTTCCCTCTCGACTCAACTAGAGACCTGTCTGACTGACTCGTACAGGTTACGTCATAACACAATGTACCTACACATACCTACCTATACGATACTAGATAATCGCCCGGCTGCGCACGTGTATCAGTTTAATAACAAATGTTAAAGGTTGTTGCAGACCTCACCACTGCCGCACAGCAAAAAATGTGTATTCAAATATGGGATTTAACACGTATTATTTAGATGCATTCTATATTGACGGCATCAATTAACAGACAGCTTGCAAGCGCTTGAAGCCGCTGCCCCACCGCTACGCACGTGTCTAGCTTCGCTTTGCAAGAAAATGTATGTGATAACGTCCACTGCAACCCACGAACACGACATTAATGACGTCATTGGTACACGCGTGGCTTGCTCAACTATGGCACCCACGCAACTCAACGCTGTCAACGCTAAGCACGCGGTACACGCGTGCGAAGCTACACTGCGCGAAGTGGGACGTCAAAACTGTACTGCGCTACAGTTGTATACAGTCGTGGGTTAATTTTCATGTATATTGTGTGCTGCAGTGGAAACGTAGACCCACGTTGTCAAACAAACGAACCCACGCAGCTAAAATGCGCCGCGTGGCTGT
Source organism: Eupithecia inturbata (assembly GCA_963662085.1). Taxonomy (NCBI): domain Eukaryota; kingdom Metazoa; phylum Arthropoda; class Insecta; order Lepidoptera; family Geometridae; genus Eupithecia; species Eupithecia inturbata. The sequence goes on from OY759201.1 coordinate 526,062, forward strand.
GCACAGCGTGCACCGCGTTGGGGAGCGGCTTAAAGAATGCGGGAGGCCATTTTGCCATTGTAAAATGTATCTAAAGGTTGAATGCTTATTTTTATGTTGTGCGGTAGCGATGTTGGATGTGTGTGCTATGTCCTTTAGCCCACTCAGGCCGTTCGCGAGTTAGAGGAATAATCCGTCATACATTGTTTTCGTACCGTTTCGCGGCGCACATCAGCAAAGATCCCAGTCGGCATTATTTTTTCTAACATCTTCCACAATCATCGCTATATTTCAGTCAATTTACACGAAATCTTTACTCTGTTTATAAATTAAAACTTGAATAGCGTATGAAAATCCGTTCGGTGGTTTTTGAGTTTATGGCGTTCAGACAGACTGACGCGGTAGGGAGTTTGTTTACTAATAATAATGTAGGGTAGTGATGTATAGATAAGTTACTGAAAGCTGGCGCGATCGTTTTGATCGATTGTTTTTGGCATACTGGAGGCCTACTTCTTTACAAAATTTAGTTTCGATCGATAGGTACTCTAATCGAAGCAAAACTGAAATTTCGTACGATTCGTTTCATTTTAGAACAATACAAAATACAAATAAAATGTTTTTTTTTTAATAGCTTATAAAAAAACACCTTATATATTAGCAATGGATTACATAGGTTTTTGACTTGTGAAGTGAAGTTTAATGATTGATTACCTATGACCCCCGCACTAAGCTAAGCCTGTTTCGATAAAAGTACATATTTTTTTATTCTATGACTGACACTAAAAAATTGGTCCTTTGAATGTTTCATATAAAAATGCATTAAAGTCAGAGAAATAAAATTCGTCCGAAAACGGTCTCCTTTCGTAATTAACGAGAGTATCTAACACGTTGAGTATTGCGGCCGTGCTCTGCAGAACTTGAGTAGGCTTCCAGTGTCGACAGATTTGTGACGTAAGCGTGGTTAAATGTATGAAAAAATGAATGAGGATCGCGCCGGCTTTCAGTAAGTCACGCAGTGAGTGATACATACTTCACGTAGTTATGTATCGTGTATCCTGACACGAACACGCCGTGTATCCCGGAGGCTTCCTAATAATCGATAGAACGTGCCTCGCTGTAGGAGCACGAGACACACTTGCTTACGTCAGTTTATATTTAACTTATAAAAAACTTTATTTACAACAAATGTTTTTTTTAGATTTACATTTATTATGATAGGACTGACATACTTTACATAGTAAAAGTCCTTAACAATAAATTAGATTAAAAAAAAAAAGAAATAGTGTATTAAAGACACATTATAGTTAATTATTATGAGAAGTCTTGGGTTCTGTAATAAAGCTTAGGCTAGTCCGGGATCCTGCGGACGCAATATTATTGTGTCAGAAAAAAAAACAATTCAAAAATAATAATCAAATGAACACAAAACAAATAAATGAATACCTATGTAGCTGTAAATGGGCATCGTCAATAATAATAATAATAATAAATGTTTTATTTCAGACACAGATCCATCCATCATATTTAGTAGGTACAAACATAAACTATGTCAGTAGTCAGAGCAAATTATAGGCTGTAGGTAACTGAATTAAATACGTATCAGTCCAGAGAAATTTGACACTGTAGCTCAATGCTACCGCAGCGATGTTCGCATACAGTGCCTTAACATTCCGCTGAATGAGCTCAGGATGCTGTTGGAGCTTCCGCGCCACCTGCGCAGCAGTGAAGCGGTTTTTGTCCTCATAAAGCCTTGGAAGCCGTCGGTACGCGCCTCTGCGAACATGCCAGAGGCGCTGCAGAACCGCGGGAGCCTCAGCAACATCCTCAACGCATTGCTGTATTGGACGCGAAGGGCGTTCACTGCTTTTTGAGTATACGTGGTCCAAAGGCTACTCGTATAGAAGGTTTGACAGCACGATTTGAATAGAATAATTTTGACCTCTTCTGAGCAAGGAGAGAACCTTCGAACCAACATTTAGCTCTCACAGCCAGCGCCCTTCGCTCAATAATCAAGCTATACAGAATAATTATAAGATTCATTCCTAAAAGTGCATTGTCAAACATAGTTATTTTTATCGCCAATATCTATGTGATATACACTAGCCAAACTCGATGTTGAATGTTTGTAAACAAACAGCCTATACTTAACCTAAAGTTCCCTGTTGCCGCGTCTTTTTATAAGCAATTTACCAGGGTTGAGCTGATTTAACTCTGGAGTCGCACACACAGTAGTTTGAAGGCCCAGCAGTGGGTGAAATCGGGATGATGACTTAATTCTAATGTGTTGCTTTAGCAAATAAATATTATATCAATTTAATAAGGGAATTAATAATTAGATTGACTCTAGCTAATAATATTTTTGAGACAAAAACTAGCCTGTCACTCAGAATACAATCTTTCTCCTTGCAGAATTTCATTAATACCTGTTCAGCCGTTTAGTCGCGAAAAGGTAAGAGGGAAGATTACTTTCACATTTATGCTGTAAGTACAACCTGCGGTTTGAGCATGACGTCATCACTCATGTCTCATGCTGTCCTGCTCAATTCGAGTCAGATCTGAGCGGGACAGCATTTTTACAGCATTTTGAAGACATTTTTGCGATCCAACCAGACCCATTTTAATTAGATAAGGCCTTATGAAAGCTTACTCGGTCAGTCATCGATCTGTGCTTGAGTAACGCTTATGTCATAGAAAACAGTTAGGTACCTACTCAAACATATATCTTTGACTGAGCAAGCTTTCATATCTATATAAATAATAAACCGCCAAGTGTGAGTCGACTCGCATACGAAGGGTTGCGTACCATAAAAAACAAGCAACTTTATCAAAGAACATCAAAATTTCACTTGTTCGGAGACCACTATAAAGTTTCAACTTTATTATATTTTTTAGTATTTGTTGTTATTACAGTTAAAGTGTTACTTATTTATACAAAGTTTCATGTGTCTATCTATTGTGGAAGAGAATAAGAAAAAGAGAAGAGATACAGCCTTGACTAACGAAGAGCAACATTAGCCAAAAAAGTCACGGTTTTTGTATGGGCTTCCTTACAAAAAACTGGATGTTTTCTCTTTTATTTGGATATTTATTTTCATTATTTGTTGTTATAGCGGCAAGAGAAATATACATTATCTGAAAATTACAACTGTCTACCTCTTACGGTTCATAAAATAGAGCCCTGTGACAGACAGAAGGACGGACCGACGGACGGACGGACAGACTTAGTACCTGATACCTAATAGGGTTCCGTTTACACCCTTCGGGTACGGAACCCTAAAAATGAATCCCTATTTCCCTTGGTAACGGCATCACGCGTGAACGGCTGGACCGATTTCGCTAATTATTTTTTGTTATGTTTGTTATTGTCAGGAGAATGTTCTTAGGAAAGAAAAAATTAAGAAAGTTGCGCAGAAAATTAGATAATTTATGAAAACTTAACAACCACAATACCAACGCGAATTCAATATTCACAGTTAAGACAGGAGGACGTCTGTACGGTCAGCTTGTAGTTTGTGTATTTGATCAACATACACTTACGCAGTGATAATAGATAATTTTATGATTATATCTATAGGTTCCTTGACTAACATACTATTGAAATTTAACAATAAGTTATTATTTTATTACATCAGCCTTTGCCGCCCGTACCAGGTCGAACTCATCGAGTACAGATATCCAGTGGACATGAACTCGATGGTACTACTAGCCGTAACACAGGTCAGGTTCAGGTCCGACCTGACCTGCGTCACGGCTAGTATAGTATTATAATATCTGCGGTTACGGTCAGCATGAGAGGCGAACTCATGCTCAATCCCATTCTTGAAGTAGGTTTTATTTATGGCTATGGATATTATGATTCTTCACTATTAAATAAACCGCTAAGTGCGAGTCGACTCGCACACGAGGGGTTCCGTACCGTACAAATCAGGCAACTTTTTCAAAGAACATCAAATATTCATTTGGTCGGAGACCCCTCCCCTTTGAATTTTCAACTTTATTATATTTTTAGTATTTGTTGGTATGACAGTTGAAGTGTTACTTAATTAAAGAAAGTTTCATGTGTGTTCTATTGTGTTCAAGAGGTACAGCCGTGACAAACGAAGAGCAATAATAGCCAAAAAAAATCACGTTTTTTTGTATGGAAGCCCCCTTTACTTTGAATATTTATTTTGTTTTTATTATTTGTTGTTATAGCGGCAAGATAAATAAATACACATTCTCTGAAAATTTCGACTATCTACCTTTACGGTTCATGAGATAGAGCCCTGTGACAGACGGACGGACGGACGGACGGACAGCGGAAACTTAGTAATAGGGTTCCGTTTTCACCCTTCGGGTACGGAACCCTAAAAACAAGGAGAACAATGCCAATACGGAAGCACTATAAATTATTTCTACGATATAACTTTCAATTTCAGTTGGCACTACTTCTAAAATTGGCTATACTACTACTAACAGTCGAGACGCTGGCCAAAGGTCAGCTGCTATTCAATATAAAAATATATACATTATATTTCTTCAAACTCAAGAGGAAGTTTTAAATTTCCATTGGATTATGGATGTCAAAAGTACTTGAGCTGGCGCCAAGCGTAACCACCCGTATAATAGCGAAGATATGTAAAAATATATATATACATCTGCAGAGAATCTGTTTGTATATCTGAATGACAATCGCTCACCTGTTGGCGTTGTTTTGATGAGTAATAACGAGACGTTCACCTTTCAGATTGGTTTATTGTTTGTTTTATGCAAGGGCGGCCGCGGCGGTATTCCAGTTAGCTTTTAGTGAAATGAAGGGTGGGTTAACCAGATATCCAGGTTTTTGTGGGAGAATTCATTCATTTTTTGACGACCAATGTGGCGCGGCAGGCTAAGGTCCGCTTGCGACGCAGAAGGTTGCGGGTTCGATTCCCGCCTTGGGGCAAATGTTTGTGCGATCTGCAAATATTTGTTCCGGGGGTTCTGGTTATTTTATATATATAATAAAAAATATCTATCTATGTTATGTATTGTATTAAGTATATCAGTCATCTAGTACCCATAACACAAGCTCTGCTTACTTTGGGGCTAGATGATGCTGTGTGGATTGTCCAGCATTATTTATTTTTATTTTTTTATTTATTTTGCATAATTATCTATGGATTCTAAAGGAACCTTATTCTGATCCTATACTCAGTTTTTATTTGGCTTATTGCTAGCTTCTGACGCGGGATAGAGCATGTGTTCTAGACCTGGAGTCTAGAACTACATCTATGCAAAATTTCAGTCGGATCCGTTTAACAGTTTTGAAGTAAAGTGGTGACAAACATACAAACTTTCGTATTTATTATATTAGTGTGATGTTCGGATGCATAGGATTAAAGATAAAGAAAATACGATGAAATTAAAGAGGATATCAGTATGAAAGGAGTGTGTTCAGACGCAACCGATAGAGGGGTCTGCAATAAGAAGACCTGTTACGCCGACCCCGCACTTTAGGAACAGGACAAGAAAATTATTATGTTTTCGATTGATGTCAGGTAAAAAACAAGATAAGAACAATAATCAACAATTACTAGATTCTTTGTCGTTCTCTACATAAAGTGCAAACCTGCCTACTCTTTAAAATAAACAAAAACTATAAAGTTCCTTTATTAACAACTGACCCAATATCTAATGCAAGCTAATTCGTCAACAATTTTAACGAAATTACATCACGATCCATGTAACCATTCTCCAAATATATTATGATGATAGAGCCATTCCACGCATGCAAGGGGTACAGTACAACACGTTATCAAAGGGGACGCGGAACAATGCACCCCAGAACCATTGACAATACGAGAGGTACGAATGGTATGATTTATTCTATGCCGGGGTATTAAGAGTTTTTACTGCCAAAATACGGGTGAATGAAGTAAGTTCTGGGAATCAGGGGAAGCCGCGCAAGGGCCGTGTTTTACTAAACTGGTCAGCGAAACTGGTCCAACGCAGCTTTTACTACAGGGTGATTTTAGTCTTTAAAACAGTACCACCCAACGTACAGTTCAATTCTAAACAAGAAGGTTTTGGCATTCTGGAATGCTTTGCTAGCGTACGATCGGGATCGAATTTGGGTGAACATTAACAAAATTGCATGAAAACGGCTTCCTGCTTGGTTTCATTCAAATTTGGATACACCGCACCGGCCCAAGTAATTAAATTACATTAGTAAGATAAACGTTTTCAGGAGTAAGAAATAACGATCACACCACGCCTTTCTAATCACCTTCTGGTACACCCTGTACAGTCAGCATTAAAGTAGCTGACTGAAGGAATTATTAATGAACAAAGTCATCTACTTTTTGCGATCACTTTCAAGAAAAGATAGACGTTAATTGAAATGTTGACGCGAAGTTCATAATTCAATAATTTAATCGCAAAAACGCTTTTTCATTCCTGACAGGAATTCCCTGGAGTTTCTTGAACCTCGTTCCCATTAGGTACCATGAATAAAATGAACGAGACGGATTTTTCGTGAGAGCTTTCGTATTCTAGTTCACCCTGTACATTTGTATGATTCAAGACCTTAAGAACAGCGATGTCGGCTGTATTAAATGTCAGGTGTTAGGGTAGAACCACACATATGCTATAGACAAAGCATTTATAAAACTTTGCTCTACCAAACACATTAACTATTACGTGACCATAATGAATGTGCCTGTGGTTTCTAGTTTCTCTTTCTCGCTAGTTTGATAACGTTGTTTCATCCAGTTGTGTATTAAACACTGTCTTTTATTTTGCTTTTCTTAACTCGTTGTGTTAAGGGAATGGATGTCAGTAGTGCTTATAAATATCGATGTTATTCTTGAAAAGTTGTCTAATTTTCTTGCTGTGTAGAGTATCATCGTGAAGACGTGAAAGTGCAGCCCAATTACGCAGTTCTTTCCTATACAGTCGGTAATTTAAAAAATACCTCAGTTCAAATTTTCTTCTCGACCCACAGAAACTTCGACGACACGTTTCAAAGACTATACTAAAAACTTTTCATATAAAGTAGGCCAAGACTCACAAGACAAAGCTTATACCGTTAAAAAGTTATCAAATCGCGTGTAAAGCCAAATATCTAACTCCATAAGCCCCACGTTGACCCATTGGTAAAAATGTATCAGCTTTTCCGATAAGTAAGCTTAGTTAAATATTAACGTCTAACTGTTACACACACCGTTCGAACATTATACAAAACAAGTTATGAGTGCTGGCTAATTTTTTTTAGTCCACCAAGGTGATAAACTAGCATGCGTCCCGCCAGATGGAATAAGGTTACCGCGGCCTATAGTCGCCTGCAACGTCAAGGACACCCGCGCTTTGCCGACCCACTACAGTGCGTCTAAGTGCAGTCCAACCCTTGAGCTCTTTGTAGTCCGTTTGAATCACCGTGATCCGTGAGGGGACGAGAAGGGCACGGCCGTAGGGCACGTCCGTAGGGCATGACAGGTTACTATTAAAGGCTCATTCTGGCCTCAAGAATAACATGTCAAGTTGATTTGTTGTTGTTTTCTAGGGATGCCATGTCCAGAACAGAGGATGTTGTACGTACTTTGGTTGAGAACCTTGGAATCCAGTTTTAGGAATTTAAAAGATAACAGTTCTGGTTCCCCTTCTTGTTTGTCATCATTACTCTACCTACTTCCTAAAATTTCAATGCTCATATAATTATATTTATTGTCACCTTCACATTGTTCTTTTTACACATATTAGCAAAGGCAAAAATCACTTTTAGAAGTAGTTTGTTTCTAACGGTAATATCCTAACTACTTCTCCGTTTTGAAAGCATTTTACTACAAGAGTATAATCCTATGACGATTTCTCACGTAACAATTTTGCAACGTTCCATAAATAAATCAAAAATGCAAGCGAAAAGACTCACCCGTTCTCATCTTTGATCTTCTTCTTGCGGCCTCTCTTCTTAGGTTGATTCAGCATCATCTGCTGATGCATCATATGCGGATGGTGATGCTGATGCGGCAGCGCGTGCGGGTGGTGATGCGGATGCTGCATATGCAGCTGTTGCGGTTGCATCATCCCGCACATCGGATCCTCCTCGACAAAGGAATACGGGTCTTCGCATTCCCGTTTAATCTGCCCACCATTGTACTCCTCTTCTCTTTTGTAATGCTGTTGATGGATGTGCGAGGGGTGATGCGGAGCGGAGTGTTGGCTCATATCGAACGGCATATCGTTGACTCCTTCCCGCTTGAATGCGTAGGGCTCATTGTACTTGGGGAAGGGGAAGTGCTGGTATTCCGGCGGTGGTTCGAAGGAGCGGTATTCGGGTTCGGGTTCTGAGTAGCGCATGAGGGGGGAGGGGTCGTAGGGTGGTGCGGGGGGTGGCGGCGTGCGGGGCGGCGCGGGGGAGCCCTCGGTGCTGGACGGCTTGCGGCGCGCCGCCTCGCCGCTGTTGCTCGTCTCGTACCCGTCGTCCTGGTTCTCCGTTGGTTTCGGCTTGTCTTCGCCTTCCTCTCTGTAACAATTGCCATGAGTTAGCATGGAGATACAGAATTGTAAAGAAGAAGAGATTTTGTAGAATTTTCCCATAGAAAAGCCAAGAACAACGAGTTAAGTGGGGCTTGCACAAGAATCCTAATTGTGAATAGGCTGACTAAATACGTTAGTGTGTCAAACCCAAAGAAACATTTAGCAATCCTTAAGACAGTTCGCGTTGTTTATGCATTACTAGTTACTGCCCGGGGCTTCGCTCGTGTTGTATCTATGAAACCGTTTAAAGGTGATTTCCTCTCCATTGGATTTTTTTGGCCTATGCCGTAGGGCCACTGGTTCCAAGAAGGACTAGTAACCGTGTTACTAGTCCACAAGGTGGATATACCAGTATTACTAGATTCTATTGGAAACAGTGCTATTAAGCACGAACTGCCTCAAGCCTAAACCCAAAATGACGAAGATCTGGCAAAATTTCAGCAAACAACCGAGCCAACAGGGCCTTTGACACGACGACCGATGTAGCGCGGGCGAAGTCCGCCTGCGACGCAGGAGGGTTCGATACCCGCCTCGTGACAAATGTTTGTACCATCTGCTGATATTTGTTCCGGGTATTTTCTATGTACAATAAAAATATCTATCTATTTATGTATTGTATTAAGTATATCAGTTATCTAGTACCTATAACACAAGCTCTGTTTACTTTGGGGCCTTATGATGTCCAGCATTATTTAGTTATTTCATCAAATAACCAAGCCGTAAGCACCTTCATCATCAAGAAGTACAGCTAACGGGAAGCGCGGCATCAACGAAATGCAAGGCCAAAACGCGATTAAATTAGTCACAGACTAGTAAATCATAACGGGCCGTTTAGCAAGGCGTTTCGAAACATTTACATACATATAAAGACCGTTCGTTTTACCTGTCTGGAGTTAGAATGTACTCGAGGAACTGCAGGCTTGCACGATCAGACAGAGATTAGAGTGGAATTGATGGTAGAATGGAAAAAATGTCATACAATGCGTACACTGTCCTGGCCGTTTGGCGGTCACGACGAAAAAATCGACCCTTCCATCTCGTCGAGGGGGTCGACTAAGGGAACCTACCAGAGGAAGGTCAGTACTTCCTTCTGTGTATATTTAACACCTCTACTGCGATGCACCTGCTAAGCGTGGTGATTATTACAAAACCCCTTTGTTTGGGGGAGGCACGTTCAGCAGTGGACGTATTGGTGCTGATCGGTAATTACCTCTCACCTAAAAACGTATATTAGTAATATAAGTTTAGCAATAACTACTAAACACTTCAAAAGTCTGACACCTAAAGCACTCAAAACTATATACATCACTAGGTGCTGCCCGCGGCTTCGCACGCTCTTCTTAAATAGCATATGTCCGTCCCCAGGATACCATTTACCTCCCTGCCAAATTTCATTGAGAGCCGTTCAGCCGTTTAGACGTGAAAAGGTAACAGGCGCATAGACAGAGTTTCTTTCGAATTTAAAATATTAGCATGGATAGTCCACCAATCACACACGCTCCTAATTGAACGCCATGCCACCTGCGCCTACGCAACTGTCATTAACGATTGCTGCAGGAAGAGATCTTATCATTAGAAAGCTCAGATGGGCACAGAGTAGGCGTTTTGTAACCGCCTGACATCTACCCCGATGCCGCGGGCCGCCTCGCCGGTCGATCTGAAGGTCGTGGGTTCGAGACCGCGGCCATTCTGCTGAACTAGTCGCTTCACTATGACAGTGGTATCACAGAATAGCACATTTCGGTATTCATGAAGTATTACAGTTTCTAAAGTAAGAAAGGTTTGTAAAATGGTGTTCCAGGTGTTAAAGTGTACCTTCAATACAAAATATATATCTTTGTGTACACCTATGATGTGAGGTATTAGGTATCAGCAGGTATCTGTTACCTTATCTATTTAGTACCCATAACACAAGATCTGCTTAGCTTGGGGCTAGATGACGATGTGTGAAGTGTCCAGCATTATTTATTTATACCTAAGAGTTTTATAGTAAGCCTAACCCCTTTATCGGCAGCGTAAATAAACACCCCGGGTCCCACAGACCCGTATGGACATCTACCCGGTCGAATAAACCGCATTACTAGAAAAACACCTGCAGTGCAATCTCACTTAGCCTCGGCTTGCAGCGCATCCCATGTCTCTAATTCTCGCTAGAATCTAGAATCCTAGCTCTTTCGCCAACTAAACTTAGTGCTTTCAATAGTTGAAGTTCCGAAAAGAATGCGGTAAAAGGATGTGGTTCTTAAACTTTTGCGTATCTCAACTCTCATGGAGAGAGAAGTAAAATAAAATAATTTGCGTATCGACTCTCATGGAGAGAGAGAAGTAAAATAAAATAATTTGCGTATCGACTCTCATGGAGAGAGAGAAGTAAAATAAAATAATTTGCGTATCGACTCTCATGGAGAGAGAGAAGTAAAATAAAATAATTTGCGTATCGACTCTCATGGAGAGAGAGAAGTAAAATAAAATAATTTGCGTATCAACTCTCATGGAGAGAGAGAAGTAAAATAAAATAATTTGGCATGTTTTAAAAAACGATAAACCGACTTCAAATTCCGGTTTATAGATAATATTAATCTATGTCTCGGACGAACGAAATCACCCCTCCCTTACTTTGCCTGACCCAAGGTCTATGTTCACGTGCAAAATATTTAGTTTACACTGGCGACATCTAGTTATAATTCAAGTCTAATTTAGTTTGATGACACAAGGGTGAAGCTGTTGACGCCCGTTGCTATTGAAACCATTAATTAAGTGTTAATGAAATTATCATATTCTGAAGAATTTTTACAAACCTACGTTTTACGTCGCAATTCCTCGAGCATCAAACTTATAGGGGTGGTCTCCTATCATTCCTCAAAATCATTTTTTATACAACAACAAAAAAAATCATCAAAATCTATTAACAAATGCCGCAGATATCACCAAAACTGTGGTAGCTAGTCATGATTCTACAAAAATATTATGTTACTTAAGTACTTGTTAAGTTTAACGGGATAAATAAATAAATAAATAAATAAATAATGCTGGACAATCCACACAGCATCATCTAGCCCCAAAGTAAGCAGAGCTTGTGTTATGGGTACTAGATGACTGATAAACTTAATACAATATATAGCATAGATAGATATTTTTTTTTATTATATATAGAAAATACCCAGAACACCCGGAACAAATATTTGCAGATCGTACAAACATTTGTTCCAAGGCAGGAATCGAACCCGCCACCTTCTGCGTCGCAGGCGGACCTTCGCCCGCCGCGCCACATCGGTCGTCAATAAAAAAATAAATACTAATCCCATTAATATTTTTATGGGACCACCTCGGGATCATTCTCTATACAATAGTGAAAGAATCAGTAAGATCGGTTTCCCATAGGCGGCTATATCAAGCATACATATGTATATAAAAATAAAAAAACATACAGACGAAATGAGAACCTCCTCCTGTTTGAAGTCGGTTGATAAGTAAAATAAATAAATAGCGCCTTTGAGGGCGCTTCCGATGGGTAATACAATACAATACAAAATTATTTATTCTACATCACTAAATTAAATAAAAAACATGGCGGCTTTGAAGCGATTTCTCCCAGGCAACCTTTGAATGGGTAGAAAATTGAGAATTTAAGAAAGGCAGGGGGTATATACAAGATTCATACATATTCTTCGAGTAGAAATAAAAATAAAATAAAATAATATTATACATAAGGTAGAAAAAATATATGTAATAAATAAATACCTACATATAAAAAATAAAGAACAAAATAATTAGTACAAATATCCACTTTTCTATCTGGTATTGATTGATATGGATCAGTTGAGCTACCTCTAGATTGTTTGTAACAGTCTGCAGTTACCTCAACTGCTTCAATTGTAAATACTTTTCCCTAATTAGTTACAGTTATTAAATTGTAATTTTGTTAAACCTAAAGTAAACCTTAAAGTATGTTAAGGTTTTTTAACGATTTTTACAATAAATATAATAAGTACTTATAACTTCTGCCCATGGCTCCGCACGTTTAACAAGTACGATTCAATATTGAAGGCTATTGCTTCGCCCAAACATCTTACAATCTCACATTTTTGCCTTTATATGAATAGTAGCTTATTCAAACAGTCATGAAGCGGTCGCAGGGGTCGATGGAAGGAGGCGGCTCAGGAGCGCTATTCTTGGCGTCGTTCGGGGGAAGCCTATGTCCAGCAGTGGACGTATACGAGCTGATGATGAGACCAGTTGGTGATACCCAAAGTATGAAAACTTTTATAAAGTCAAAAGTCTAATCCACGATAAAGGTATATCTTGTACATTAGATTGTTTCACTAAAAACGGCCATCACAAAAACTACAAAAAAAAAAGACTGTGTACACACACAGCATCATCCAGCCACACATTAAGCAGAACTTGTGTTATGGGTACTCTACACATACTTAGATACATACACAAGGTATCCTACTAATAATAAAAAGTTGAAACTTTGTGAAATGTGAATTTAATTTTGTTACCTAACATCTCCAAAACTACTAAACAGATCAAGATGAAATTTGGCGTACATTTAGAATATAGCCTAACTTAGATAATAGGCTACTTATTATACCGAAAATACGCGAGCGAAACCGCGGGGAAAAGCTAGTTATACATAAAACATCACCTAACACGCGCCGGAATCTACGACAACGCCATAACAGTACCAACCGTCCAGCCCTCGAACATAAATAAAATGTAAACGTAAAATCAGATGATTGAGACAGCATCGCGTCGCGTCGGGCACAGCGCCACGTGTACTCATGTACATAAACATGGCTTCATTCACAACGAGTGAATTATTGCTGCTCGTATTCGAGACATAATATTAGAGCCGTAGTAAACAAAGCGAACTCATATTAGTCTATTGCGTAACTAATCATTTGTTGTCAGTTTATTAATTCTATAATAGCTTCTGCCCGCGGCTTCGCACACGCTTTTCTTAGATCACAAACATGCCTATGATCTTCCGCCAATAACCGGGACAATATCTCCTTGCAAAATGTAATTATCAACACTTTGCACACAGCGCTACCTAAATTCAGTAAATATTTTTTTATTAAGCATAAAGTTAATTACTAACATTGGCATGGCAACTTACTATACTCGAATACTTTTTTAAATTATGTTTTTTAAAGTTTTTAAATCTATCTACCCTTACTTCAACCTTATCAAGATTAGACAAAAGGCATATCTCCTTTCTTACGGAAAACAACCATGTATAAATAATATTTTTAAACTTACGCGTTCAACACATGATTATTAGTATTATTTAACCTGTTGAAACGTCGGGAAAAATAGGTAAATAAACACGATAAATACCCGTTAAATAATAATAATAAAAACCATCTAATCAAATTCAGCCGTTTAGTCCGAAAGGTAAGAGACAGACGGAGTAACTTTCGCATTTATAATATTAGTATTCATTATTTATTATTAATTATACCTAAGTTAAGCGCCGGCGGCGTTTTTGTTTACGTTTCGTTTTATGATTATCGATGATTTTTTTATTTTTGTTTTTATTCTGATTCATGTTAATTGAAACGTTTAAATGATTTACAAGCTTTTTTACGAGGTGTTTTATTTATTGGTTTAGGGTTCCGTGGAAATTATCGCTTACGCATGCTGTCCGTCTGTAATTCTGTATGTTAAGACTTAATTAACAGTAAAGTGTTATACCGGTAGCAGTGACGGGTTGCGTTACAGGTTGATTTGATTAATATGTTAAGGTTAGAAGTGTATCATGCAAAGTTCAAGAACTAATATAAATTGATTGATTTAGTATAACGCATTCACTGCCCAGCCGCCACAAGGGGCTGCGAAGGGGTGTGTGCGTCTTGGGCCATGTAAGTTTTAGTTTAGTACCTATACGTTTCAAATAAAAAGCGGTATGTTGATTAAGGCCAGGGCCGCACGGTAAGATGGTAGATATGCGCGTAGCTTAGTAACCGCATCCAGGCGACCATCGAGGTAAAAATCCAGGAAGCAGACGTCGTCGTCTCGCTACATCCAGGCGACTATACTCCGGCCAAACTGAAGATACTAATGTTCGTAAACATTGGCCCTATACTTTAACCATAATTTGGCGACTGACTTCAAATTCCTGAATATTATTCATTGTATCAAAACATTTTGGCGCTGAGCGTTTGCGAGAGCGGCAATGTACCAAAACATCGCGACAACCATAATGACAAATGTCAATTTTAATACCAGAGACGCTCGAGAGGGGCGCTTTGATTCGGCGCTAAAACAACTGTCATTTCGTATAGATTATTTAGTCCAGCGTGCTTGTAAAATGGAGGTCAGTGGTTTGATGGCACATAAATGACACAACTATGAAATAAATTCGCGCGCACTGTTTACGCGCGTTGCGATGGAAACCATTAGTTATTAGTGATCCTAAAATAAATATCAAGTAATGATGTTTTACATAAGTTTTACGGCGCACATGGTAATTATTCGATAATTAAACTTGTATGGGACCACCTCAAAATCAACCTTTATACAACAACGAAAGAATCATCAAAATCGGTTCACAATTGGCGAAAATATCACCAAAATTGTTGTGACTAATCGAAATTTCTCAAATTCTTTTAAAATACGACGCCAAAAAGAGAAATTCGGAGTTTGAAAATATTTAATGTAAATTAAATGTTTGTTTTGTATTGTGCGAACAGCAAATAAATGTTTGTCTATTGTTTGGTTAGTGAGTTGTTTAGAAATATTGTATCTTAAGAATGGCTTGAGTGGGTACCTACAGCTAAGCTAGACGCTTGCAATGTGGTCGGTCCTGTATAATTTCGTACGTTTGTTTTCTCATCTGCAATCCTGCACCCATCTTGCTGTGCTTTATTTAAAAAGAAAAATACAACTTACCTAAACAAAATGATATTCTATTCCATTCTATTCTAATAGTATTCTAGCTCTGAGCGAGGTTAGATCAACGAAACTGTGTCTATGTACAGAATGGTCATCGCAACTTACTAGTCAATGGACAAAAATCCTTGCCGAAACCACAGTACCTATACCAAAAAGGCTTTGGTACCTTGCGCGTTACGCGGCCAGCTAGCATCGATTACTATAAATAGTAATCGATGCTAGCTGTCCGCGCCAGAACTTCTCTTAGCTTTTTTGTACGCTAAGTCTTGATTAAAATGCGGACACAAGTCGCATTCGAAATGACTGCAGGGAGCCAGCAGGTACAGTTGAGCACACTGAATGGACCCGGTGGAAACGGAGCCCGAAATAACTTGGCTTGGACGTTACCTAGGTATCTTGCGGGAAACTAGTTTGTTTTTAGTGTTCAGAAATGGACAAACATTGTGAATTCTCTTAGGGATAGAGGAAACTGGATGGTATGGGGGTGTTTGATAAAATACAAATAGTGTTATTTACACATAATAATATAATTTTTTTTTATAGAGCTGAGAACTACCTTCTGGCCGCAGCCGTGGCTTTGCACGCGGTTCTCCGAGATTAAAAGTAGATTATATGTTAATCCAGTTTTATAACTCCATGCATTCAAAATTTTAGCTGGATCCGTTCAGTAGTTTGGCGTAAAGAAGTAACAAACAGCCATCCATACATCTCATCATACATCATCATACATATATCCAAACTTTTTCATTTATAATATTAGTGCAGTCTATAAAACTATTATATTATATCTATGTCATCCCACACACAAGGTCTGCTTAGTGAGGGGCTAGATGATGCTGTGTGGAAGAGAGATAAGAGAACAGTTTATATTGAAGAATTATAAGAAGCAAGCATTATCTTCTTCTATTATTTATAGGTCTATTACATACAGTTTGGATGGCTGTGATTCTGAAAGCACCTTCTTTATTTCTGAATTTGCGCACACTTTATTACTAAACAAGCTTCTGTTCTAGGCTTTGCGCACGTTTTTCCCCGGACCAAAAAGCCTATACTTTTATTCCTTTTTTAGCACTACATCTATGAAAAGCTTTAGCACATGTCCAGTCTTCACGGCATAAATACATACCAAACAAACATCCAGCCGCGTTTACAATATTACGCGCTTTTGCTGAATAAAAAGCCTTGTCTGGAAATAGTTCCAGACAAGGCTAGATCTATGAAAAGTTTCAGTCCATAGTAGGTAATGCAAACTGCGTCTCGGGTGGACCTTCGACCACTAAGCCACTGAGGTATTCATGTCAACCAATCCTGCGGGACACTAGTTGAATTCTGAACTCGTAATATCAGGAAGAATAGGTACACTGGCATTATCAGTAAGAATGGGTACAGACAGCTCCATCGATAGATAACGCCGATGTTCCAGGTCATAACAATCACATTTAGTTACGTTTTTTAGGGTTCCGAAGGGTGAAAATGGAACCCTATTACTAAGCCTCCACTGTCCGTCCATCCGTCCGTCTGTCACGTGGCTATATCTCATGAACCGTAAGAGTCTACCTCTTACGGTAATTTTCAGTTGAAATTTTCAGATAATGTACATTTATCTTGTTGCTATAACAACAAATAATAAAAAAAAAAAAAAAATTAAAGGGGGTTTTATTGGCTATTTTTGCTCTTAATTTGTCAAGGCTCTATCTCCTGAACTACAATAGGATATGAAACTTTCTATAATTAAGTAACACTTCAACTGTAATAATAACAAATACTAAATATATAAAAAGTTGAAAATTTGATGTTCTTTGAAAAAGTTGCCCCATTTTTACGGAACCGACAAGTGTGCGAGTCGACTCGCACTTGGCGGTTTATTTAATAATACCTATTGGATCCCAGTAAAAACATTAAATGTGAAAACTAGGTCAAGTTCGGGTCTGTCTGTGGCTTCACCGATAAAAGAGCTCAGATCGTAAGATAAGTACCTATTGCAGATGTACTAACTACATTGTATTAACTAGGTGCAGAGTGTAGGGTGCGTAGGGTGCGTAGTGCCCCCACCCTCCTCCCCCCCACAATCCTTTAAGATTTTGGTAGTGTTTTTTAAGTTTCAGGGTTTCATCGTACTTACGTAAAAGTAAAGTAAATGGTCGCGAGTGTACGCCGTGACGTGATGCCCTAGGACAGTTCGTGGCACAGGAGTTGGGAGATCTGCGCCCAGCAGTGGGTAAGTCGGGTTTGTGATGATGATGATGATGCTGCTGCCTTCAAACTTTAGTTGTTACCTATCGATGTCGCTCTCTGTACCTACCCGCTCGTATCATGGACATTTAGGACACATGTAGGCACAGAGATAGCCTCGAGTTAATCTGGCCTGAGTTTCCCACATTGAAACAATGCTCTGTAAACCTAATTTGAATATTTAATGTCAATTCTACTGTTTGGCGATTCTCATGCTTCCTTGAGAACAAAACAACCGAAGTTGAAGGTGGAGAGGAGACTAATGTGCAAGTTCGCATGATGGGAAATGCCTAGAGATTTATCTCCAACAGTAACTAGCTTGATAATAATAATTTATAGTTCAAATTTGACTTGCCATAGTGCTTATTTTGTAAGCCTAAAGGAATAAAGTTACTGACGTTTGACTTCACGAAAACAGCAATATATAACAATGTAGCTCCTTTAAGTGAAACCCCAGTAATTTCCATTATAAACGTCTGCATTATGAACAGACAAAAATACCACTATAAACTAGCTGCTGCCCGCAGCTTTGCACATCTACATTTACAGCACACACTAGTCCACTGCTGGACGCAGGCCTCTCCCTGATAAGAGTCTTATTGGCTTTTATCATATGAGATAAAGCCCATAATCCCCAAGCTGGGCATGCGGGTTGGGGATCGTAGTTTAGTGCCAAAATTGTTCTGACTACGCCATGATTTCAAACATCATAATATCACCAATCACAATCACTGGTCAATAAGACAGTGAGCGAGATTAAATATGAATAAGACATTCATCGAACTGACGACAGTTATGGAGCTGTTAGTCTCAAGCCACGGCGCAATTAAGAAAGAAGTTGAAGTTGAAGCCTGACGAGAAAATTTCCATAAACCGGATACTGGCAGAAAAGTGGCATACCAGACACATGTTGCCATAAACAAAGAAGTCAAGTTGAGGGTAGCTGGCCATTGAATTGTGACATAGCTATATGGGCGGCCGCGGGAGTACCAAACCTTTGTTCTTTGACTATGGGCAGAAGATATTAGCTTGACATGCTTTGCATGCTCCCCTACAAGTTACAAGCACACCACAGCCAAGTTAATACACAACTAGCTAACGGTGGTTGGATATCAACGTAGCTGGGGTTGTATAAATCACCTTTTAGTAACCACAGGGTGTTAGCAACAGCCGAAGTATTGAGCTATGGAATGGAGGACATATACACTGCCGGCCAAAAGTTTGAGACCACTGTAAAAATCTTTGTCACCAACAAAATATTTCAAAGTACACATATGATAATGAGCTAATTTGAACACCTGCATATTCTATTATTATTAAAGAATTTCTAAGAGTCATTATTTATGTTGTTGTTTAAGTTATCATCCTAAAAAGGTCTATTGTTTCAAAACATCAATGAGCGCCGCGCAAGGACCAGGTGGTAGAGTCATTGTAATATTTTTATGATCTGCTCATTACTTATTGTTTTGGGTTTGTTTCGCGTTAACCGATATCAGGGATTATGTTAGCTTCCTAAAACATATTTAGTACCTGAGTTTTTATGGAGTAAATTATTTTCTACCTTATTAGTCTGAGCTCGTCGTTGTTACAGTGAAGACATCTTAAAATGGGAAAAGTTCGCGAAATTAGCAGTGAAACTCGCTCTGCCATAGTTGTTTTATACGGCGAAGGCAAATCTGAACGTGCGATTGCCTCTCAACTTAAGTTGTCGAAGACTTGTGTTCATAACACAATAACCCGATACAAGGAGACTGGCAGTAATCAAGATCGTTCGCGTTCGGGAAGGCCGAGAACTACCACTTCTCGCGAGGATCACTTCATCGTCACTACCAGCAAGCGGAATAGACGCCTAACAGCACCAGAAATCCGCGTAGAAGTGAACAAATCCCGATCAGAACCTGTATCATTGACTACAGTAAAAAGACGTTTGAGAGATGCTAAGTTATTTGGTCGCGTCGCCGTTCGAAAACCACTACTAAGGCCACAAAACAAAAAGAAACGGATGCAGTGGGCCCTTACCCATCGAGACTGGACTGAAGAAGACTTTAAACAAGTTCTTTGGTCAGATGAATCCAAATTTGAAATATTTGGTTCAAAACGACGAATTTTTGTTCGACGTAACGTCGAGGAAAAGATGATGCCAGACTGTGTGGTGCCAACAGTCAAGCATGGTGGTGGTTCCATTATGGTCTGGGGATGCTTCTCGGGCCATGGAACCGGAGATTTGGTACGAGTCGAAGGAATCATGAAAAAGGAGCAATATAAACGAATACTACAGCAAAATGCCATTCCGTCTGGTTCAAGAATAATTGGAGATGGATTTTTTTTCCAACAAGATAATGACCCAAAACATAGTTCAAAATTATGCAGGGGTTATTTAGAACACAAAGAAACAGAAGGGGTTTTAAAAAACATGGTGTGGCCCCCTCAGAGTCCGGATCTCAACCCGATTGAGCTTTTGTGGGAAGAGCTTGATAGAAATGTGCGCAGTTGTTGTCCCACTTCGCAAGAAGACATGTGGAAGGCTTTACAAGAAAGCTGGAACAATATATCACAAGATACAATCGACAAATTGATTGCTCGTATGCCAAGAATAGTGAAAGTAGTAATAAAATGCAAGGGAGGGTTTTTCGACGAAAAATCTGTATAAAATATGAGCGACATTTTTAAAGTAAATGGTTGATTTTTCTTGATTTTTTTGTTTTCTTCATAATGTATGTGTATTAGGAAATAAGTATTTTAATTCATAATTAAACCTCTTGCTTTGTATTTTGAGTTTTATTTCATTTTCCTACTTTGATGTAGGTGGTCTCAAACTTTTGGCCGGCAGTGTATTAACAATCGATTTACAGTTTAGATTGTTTAGAAACAGTAAGGCGAAACGATGCAATATTGCTATCTGAATAGGACATGGGCAGAATTGTGTCAAGCCAGAAGCAAAGCCCTTTTTACAAGCTTTTATTCATTTTGCACTGTTAGTATGTATGGGACAAATTTTGCAACTGAATTTAAGACCTAGTTATCCTCAACCGATTGAGCTGAAATTCGGCTTAATTAAGTTCTGTGACAATGCAATGTCATGGCACCATAGACAATCATCTATTTATTTACCATCGACCTGGTCTGATGATGGAGTCAGAAAGTGGCCATAGAAACTCCTAAACGATTAAACCCCGTCGAGTTTGGGTTCGTTGGATTTGTCTTCCCAGGCACTTTGGTCCTAGATGATATTATAGCTTGTTTTAAAAAAGTTTTGTTCTTAATACGTATATATTTTTTTAAATGAATGAAGTTGAATTTAAATGATAATAAAGTCAACTGATTATGAAAAGTAATCGGCATGTTTAGGATACGCTCTGCCAAGTTGGTCGTTAAATTATTAAAACTCCATGAAGAATCATTCAAGCAAAGAAACATCAAAAACAGTCTTCATAAACACGAAATCATATTAAATGATAAAGCTTTAATATTAATTAAGAGGATTCAAAATCAGGTAGAACTCTAAAGACCGTATTGATATTTCTGTAGCGAACTGTAATTAAGGTTACTCTTTATTTTCGCACAGATAGAGTAAAGTAGGTACCTAGTAATTAAGATACATTTATATTCTAGTTTTCAGTTAGAGGTTATCTAGAATTATGGTAAAAATTCGATTTAAGCGTCATAAAGACGTTGTTATCACGCATCCTTTCTCGTGTGAATATTAATTTAACGTTAAAAACTGGATCCCAATGCTAATTCAGCGAGAACCTGAATTTAAGTTTGCAATTTAAATAGATATGATGCAAACGCGAGACTAGGCAAACAAGGACTGGAGCCATGACGCGTGTGATCGCTCATGGAGGCACGTACTAGGTTTGCTTGAAGTGTTGATGCTATAGCAGCACATTTGCCAATACAGCATCAAGAAAGGTCGACTCTACCAACCAAGAAGCAAACTTTCGCAACCCCATGCGAATTTCGTAGGCGCAAATTTGAATAATCTTAGCATTGGCCAGGTAAAGCACAAATCACTATCGCCGCTTGCGACAGAGGACAATGCACCCAACATTCGCTGCAAGTGGGCGTCAAGGGTCAGCAGCCCATGGGGCTTTTAGGGCGCCATCTTCGTTCATGACGTAGCACCATTACTTTCACAAGGTCCTTTGCGTTCCGTCGGTAACGCTTCACTCCGCACTCGTGTAAATCATTATCACGCAAGCCCGGCTCTCGAGCTCTCTCGTGATTGCATCTGACGAGTATAAAGCACGAACGATGTAGTTGCGGCTAGATAGTGTACGTGTGTAGGTACAGTGACCTGTATACAGGCGACCTCTGGAACCGATGGCTGCCCGCATGCCGGCAAGGACGGCCCGCGCCCCCTCGGCCGGGCTACCCCCGGGGCTATGTGCAAGCACCCACACACACTTCCGACATTCATTGCAAACCTTTCCCGCAAAAACAAATACTTTTTCGACTGCCACGGAATGTAGTAATTAAGCCGAGCTAATTGATTAATGGCTTGGAATCATTCTTACTCCGCTGGACGAGACGAATGCAAACAATTCGAACGGTCAGCATTACTATCGATCATGACTTTTCTTCGAAATCGACACGCATTGCCTACTACGAGATATACCTGGCTAGATACCTATACGTACATGCTATGTGCACGTATAGTGTTGCAGCAGCGTGTTTACGGCCTGTCTATAAAGCGTAGTACGAGAAGACCAGTACAACGACCCAGTTCTGTTCACGATAACAGCCGCAGATATTGACTCGATGATTAAACTCAATAAACACACCTAGCTACATAATTTATACGCTCCGAGTCGAATGCTGATAACAACGTAAATACGAGAACAAAAAGAGGAGGGTGGGTCACTGTGGTCCCTTTGCTTCACCCTGTCTGACCCCCGCGCCGCCCCCTCCCTACGCCTACGGAGGTACTTACCGTTAGAAATTTCACTAGAAGCTTTTAATAACCCGAATCTGATGTCTGCCAACTTCTCGCTTCTAGTTCAGTACATCTGTTCGCGGAGCTGCTCGTTAGAATAAAGCGTTCGTTTTCATTCAAACGCAAAGCATTCCTGAGAAATTCTTAGTTCTAAAGTATGCAGTGTGCCGGAACAATGCTTATGTGCGCTACTAGAGGAGACAAGCCTTTCTATTCTGCACAATTACTCGTAGATACTTTATTAAAACTGTGTTTGTGTATTGCAGTAGGTACTTAAGTCGGCAGTTTTCTTAGCAGAATGATTGTAATCTTAATTATTCAGGCGACCCCAGCAGAGGGTCAGGTCCCCAAGGTTGACAATCTGAGTCCCAGCGCAGTAACCAGTCGCGGGCGTACGACGGCGGCGCGCGGCACCCCACCACTCTCTAGCTAGGCAGCATACGTACCTCTACCTACTTATCTTTGAATAGCTAATTAGCCAGCCACCGAATGTGTTTCGCAAATGAGTTTTTGCGAGTTATGCTCTTATGTAATGAGCGAGTGCTCTGGGGATCGGCGATCGATGGTCACCGGCTCCGCTCACCACCGCCTGACGGGCACGCAGCCCGCATGCATCGGGCTCGAGCATCCCTTTTCTGCGCGTAACTTACAACTGCGGTGCAAGTGAGATGCGATGATGCCGACCGCACAATAGGTGCGCTATCCCTTCGGCGTTCACAGTCCTGTTTCTTACGCGTTAGAAGCGAGCCTTTTGAACGCACTCGCGCGTAAGGCAACAGCTGTGAAGCCGAGCCGAACCAACACGGATCGGATTGGTACAATTAAAATAAAGCACGCTCCTCCAATTCCTATTGTCTCTGGCGCTGCTCGTCCGGAGCTGTCAGTTATATATTTTTTTGCCTGAGCTCTTTTGATCCCCTGTCTGGTCCCGAGACAGTTCTGACGTTCGAGCGCTCCCCGCGCGGCCGCCGTCGTGACTCTCGTGACATTCCTCACCCTCGTTTTATTTGAAAGGACCACCATATTCTCGGAGGATGCCAGGTATGCTTTGTGCGGGAACGCAGGCATTTTATTGTTTCGTTGTATCGAGGAACTGTACGATGTAATGCGGAAATTTATTGGCGATTGATTAAATTGCATTGCAATATGAGATTTCCTGCATTTTAGCTGAACTTGCAGAGATCTACCGCAGCGTTGAAAATGCGTTTTGATGATGCAAGCAGCGCGATATAAAACATGATAGGTTAGTGTGCGCGGTATTTTTGCAAGCCAGTCATTATCATATCTACGGAGCGCTAGCGCTCGCAGTCGTGTCGACAGACTAATGTCAAGTGTCAAGGGTAGGGCTGAGTCGTGCGTTCGCGCGCACTATTCTCGTGTCCTCGTTTTCTGTTCTATTACGTGTATTTGTCTCCCACAATCCTACAAACTCGAAACCGACCAACACAAGTCTAAAACCTTTTACAAACACATAGCTTCGTAAAGCGGTTAGCGTGTAGCAAGAAAGGTAGAACGCTGTAGGATCGGTTTTATCCAACAGTATATCTACGTAGGTATAAGTATAAAACGTAGTTTGTCCTTGCACGAACAAACGCCCGAACGAAACGTGCCGTTCTGTCACACCTCATACTCCGCACTACGTATATAGGCGCCTACGTATGGCGTGCTATACCAAACTGCTGTGGTTACTCACACAGGCGTAGCTATGTACCACTGTAGCTATGTACGTACGGTTATATAAAGGTTTCGCAGCCAGAAAGATACATAAGCACGTAGAGTAAATAGGACTGTGTCTGGGCAAGAAAGTCTCGTGCCTCGGGCTCGTATAAGCTTAGAGTTGAGCGTAGCGTGAATCGTAAACTTATGGCTATGGTTACTTGTGATTGGGCATAAGCGGAGCGACGAGCGCCTGTTCACTAAAATATCATGAAACTACACATCCATTTTTATACTTTGGAAACTAGTATAACACGAAGGGGAAGAGTAAATAGATGTAATATTGTGACTTGTGCTACTAACAAAACAACATTATCTCTATCAAAGCCTTAATCAAAAGAGCTACAGGTTTTCAAACCAAATTTCAATCTTAATCCAAACCATACTTTAGAGATATTTCCGCTTCGCTCAGTCACCAAATAGCAGCCTTAGATCCCCATCACGACTAGCTACGAGTCGCTGCCCCGGCCGGACGTAGCGTCGAGCCGTGAATTTCATTATGGCAGCTAATGAGATACACGTCATGGACAAAGAATGGATTTACCCTATAACGTCTCTGAGTATGAAAGAGTTGATCTATCTACACACTGAAATGGTCTACAAAGGTCTACGTTTAACGGTAGAGGTTCTATGAAGCTACAAGGGTTATAAGACCTGCCTCTGATAACGTTTATTTATAGCTCACAATTAGGCAACAATAGGTTCGTCTCTAGAAAAGTAGGCTGTCTTCTGTTGGAAATAACATGCAAAACTTTGAAAACAAGTATATTTTAAAGTCTCTGCAAGAATGTATTTATTTAATAAAATGTTTACCAACCACATACTATACCAGACATTTAAAACAGACTTAAATTAGGTCCTGTCCTGATATGCATGTTTTTTACAGGAATGCACGGTTTTAGAATAGTATAAGACATTACAGATCGCAAATTTTAACATATACCGCTGATCTCATCGCTGCGCGCTTATCAGCGCGAGAACCTCGCGTTGAGAGTTCCCACAAGGAGCTTAGCAGCTGAATGGATTATGATGGATGCGGCATCGATTCGTCATGATCACGGCTCCAGCTGCCCAGATGCACAAGCCAGGTTTTATATCAATTGATTTATGCGATCCATTCAAGGAGACAACTTGTCAATAGATTGTGATAAAAACATCGACCTACAGATAAAAAGCAAGATTTTTGCTTCAAGGATTTCAGAAATTAAACTATCTTAGCTAAGTATGCTAGAAAAGGGCTTGAAAAGCACGCATTTCAAAATCAAATTGTTTTATAAAACTAATCTTTACTTAAAACTAGACATAAGCATCACTCAAGCATAGATAGATGACTGAGCAGGCTTCTATATTACGGGCCCTTAGTACACGTGTCTTTACTGCGCAGTTCCTGGATGTGGCATCGAGTCTTCTGCAGTCTACTGAATGTATAGAATACCTAATGTTTGTTTTGCCGACTCCGCTAACGCTGTCTGTTTTCGGGATGAGAGTTCTCTACATCATACCAAAAGCCACTACATATGCGCACTATAAACAGGTGTTATAGACCAAAGATAAAGATACAATACGTTTTAAGGACCCTCTGAGCAACCTAAAACCATTGAAACTTCCCCTTCGATACGACTAAACACGCATAGAGTCTGTAACTCCTGACGGTAGACAATAGGTTTTGATGCGTTTAGATTTATAACACGATTATGATATCGTCTACAGGGTGTTTCACAGTTTATTCATAGCGCGACACGTGGATTAGCATTGAATTAACATAAATGAAACATCCGACAAGTGTCATAGTTCAATACAATTTGTTTTACTTTTAATTTCTACTGTAGAATATATAACTATATGTTGGATTCGGCTATATTTATTCTAGAATCCTAGATTTTTTTCGTAAACAAAGGGATGACAAAACCATAAAAATGTTGGTGGAAAATATTTGACGACACACTGGTATCATCGGAGCAAATCGCAAAAGTTCGAAACTATTCTGGGTTTTGAAATATTTTATTCTTCATTTAAGTAAAGTAAAGTAAGCAAGTAAAAATGTGTTTATTTTGTTGCACAATTCAGACAGTAAAAAGGAAACAATCAGTTACGATAACAACAAAAATGGCCAACACTCAGCGAATGCTATGGAAGGGAGAACCTGCCGTAGCGCTGGTCTTCCGTGCAAGCCAGAACGAAGCGCGTGTGTCGCCGCGCGATGTTTAACATGTTGCACAAAAATCAGAAAAACATAATAATAGTAACAGTAGTTAAATGACATAATAATAAAAATATAATAAAAATAAACCTGCTTTTTGTACATTTAATTTGTTTCCGTCCGTTTTCGAACTCGCTTTCGCTGTGAGTGTGCAATTACTGTGCTGTTTGTATTTTAGTTTTTAGTGATAACCTTGTTATTACCTCGTCGTTTTCTGTTATTATTATGGGTTTTTGTTTTCATTCATAAATGTCTTTGTTGACATAAAATATCTTGGATTCTAGAACCGAATATAGAGCTTGTCTTATAGCTACCAGATGATTGGTGATAGATTTACGTTTTTACTTTTTAATTGAAAAACAACATTAATACAAAACATCTAGATAGATATTGATAAGGAAACCTCTTCACGCGAAGATAGTCAGCACCAGGGCTGAAGTCTCGCCAGGCCTCGGCAGCCCCCCAAACAGCAGAGATAACAAACGGCGACGCCTCGACATTACGTTTCATGACATTATGCGCGCTCGACAGGTACGTAATAAGCAACATGTAGTTTGTTTTTACTGCCTGTCTGTACTATGTATTTATTGTGAGAATTTTACTGCTACAAACTCAATGATTTTAAGTTCATTTAGTTTTACTACTATACTGGGTTCTAGAATCTAAGATATTTTCAGTCGATAAAGGCATATGGATGAGATCTTTACAAAACCTTTTAACAATAACACAAAACAACAAGGTGACAGCAAGGTAATCTAAAAACAAAACTCGAACTTCAACAACACATGATTGCACAAGCGCAACGAAAAAGGTTCAAAATCGATATCACAAACGGACGACTGACAAATGAAAATCAAAAATTATTTGAAGCTTCAGCATTGTCCTAAAATATTTTCCACCAATATTTCTTTGATTTTGTAATTCCTTTGGTTACAAAAAATATCTAGATATAGAACCGAGTTTAGTCTAAGAAAATGAATGATGGATTTGTTTTCCAAAGCGCTCATTTAAATTTTTCTTCTACTTTGGTGGTGTTCCATGACCAATGTTGTTTATGGTACAGTCATAGTCATACCATAACGGTTTGACAGCATTAACATCATCACATCAATAAGAAAACCATGTGAGACCAAACGCAATTAGCTAAAACAAAAACTTTGCAAATTAGTCTTGTGGAGATAATTAATTCAGTGCAAAACTTTCAACAGTTTCAACACTAGACGCAACAAAATAAAAAGGTGGCTAGAGCATTTTGAGATTAATTTCGAGCTTAAAAACTCATTCATTTTTAATAAATCTTTTAAATCCATTATGGTTATTAACATTAAAGATAGTGGTGGTGGCTGGTGGTGGGTAATGTTTGTAGCAAAAGACAAAAAATGAAGGTAGATTGGTATGTCACGTCACCCAATAAAAACTCACTCGCAGTGCCTTTAGATAATCCGTGATCATGGGGCATGAAACTATGCCAAAATATTGGAAAGCTCAATACTCAAATCATGGTAAATATCACATTCATTCTTAGTGAGAGTGAGTCAGTTGTCAAATGTGTAGAAGAAACTCTTCAATCAAAGATAGGGAGGCCTTTGCCCCGCAGTCAGATACTCTTGGGTTAAAATTAAAATAATAATAACGGTAGACCTATAGGCTAGACTTATGTAGGTGATGGTTAAACGGTGCAATATTGTTAAAAATATGTATATTTTTAAAAATTTAAAAATATTCTGTTACCTATATGCAAACTAGCCCAGAATACCATGTACACATGTACATACACATGTACCTGCTGCTATTTATCAAGTAAATAATATGCAAAATGACAAGCAACAATAATTTCAACACATCTAGCCTATACAGAGTAGAATCGGAAACATTTTATGGCACATTGAAATTGAAATTTCATGTTTCTATACTCTTCTCAAGATTCAAGGTCTAACAATTTTAATTTCTCTGCTCATATAAGGACAGATCCAGGCGCCTTGTCTGTGTCTGTACAAAAAAGTGGCAATCCTGCAGGTTATTACATTATGCTAAGACTGATGGTTGCACAAAACTGAACAGTATAGCGCAATAGAGAGGAGGCCTGCATCCAGCAGTGGGTGCTCACAGGCTGAGATCAGCATTAGGCGATCACTAGCCAGGCATATAAGTTGTTTTTTTATGGTTTGATCTCCGTTGGACTACAATTTTACCTTATTAGAAATGACAATCAGCAGATGACATTATCAGCTAATCAAAAATGCATCATCAGCACAAATACATCCACAGCTGAGCATGCCTTGCAAGTAAGGGGGTTTGCCATAATCACTATGTTTGGCATGTGGAGTGGTGTTAAAAATACAGAGAAGAAATCTGCTGCCCTTCTAGAAACAAAGAATAGAAGCTTCTAAATACATTTGATTTACACATCTAAATCCTTTGTCCATCAAGGATAGTGTTAATATTTTGCTGGCAACAATGGCCACAGACTTCAGCATTCCAATATTTATAAACAACTTATGTTTTCCTTGTTTTGTTCCTAGTGTTGTAAGCTTTAAAGTTATAATAGATATTCCTATTGTATTATTATGTCTAAATTAATATGATGGATTGAGGTGGGTAATTTTTATGTGTATGCAGTATTAAACAATAAAATAATAGACGTTAACCCCTCTACCTAATACCTGTGTTCTAAAAGACCTAGGTCTGTTATTTCTCCTACTTCCTCCCTTGTTTCTATCTTTATTTAAATGCCTAAGTGTAACCAACAAGTTTCAAACTGAATCAACAAGCAAGTTATCTAGAGAATATTACAAATATTGAGCTCTGTGTCTCTTATCAACTTACTCACTTTAAGAAACCTCTATACAAAGGACATTGCAAGTATAGCAATATTATTAGGCTGCAGGTATGTATCATAGGAGAGAATAAGCTGAGAGTCAAGATCTGTGGTCGATCTAGTCTGAGGAGGTTTGTAAAATATTAAATTTTACCTGCACATGAAGCAAGGTGAGTTCACATGGAACACTTTCGGCTACTAGCACAAATGACGACAGGTGCCTTCAGCTCACCAACACACACAATAGCAAGTCCCAAATATAAACAACAGCTTCAAAACTACTACTGTTGACAACAAAAGCAGCACAAATGCATCCGAATGGTGTTACTGGCACAATCTCACTGATCATCACAAAAAAACATGACACCAAGCAGTCCGCGGGCCTGGCCCGCAGCGGCGCGCCGCCTGCCGCGGGAGCCCTACTCGCTATCTAACCTCAAAATGCACACGAACACTGGCGAGCGACGGCTCCAGAGGTGACCAAGTGAGACCTAGGCACTATGACATCACCTCCGCAACGACATCGCACGGAATTTTACAAAGAAAGCGAAAAACAACGACCGAACTTCGCAAAATACGGATTCGTGGACAAAACGCTTTGTTTGAGCGGAAGGCAGCGCAGCCTTCGGCGCTCG
This sequence comes from Eupithecia inturbata, assembly GCA_963662085.1. Classification (NCBI taxonomy): domain Eukaryota; kingdom Metazoa; phylum Arthropoda; class Insecta; order Lepidoptera; family Geometridae; genus Eupithecia; species Eupithecia inturbata. Next base: position 555,977 of record OY759201.1, read on the forward strand.
TAGCTATAGATAGACGGTGTGTTGCGCGGCGAGTGCAGCTCGCGTGCAGCGGAGCGCTACCCGTCGCCCGCCCTTTGTCTCGGGGGCGGCGCGACAGGTTCCGTGCGCTCCGCAAAAACCGTAAACACGATTCTGATTTACGATCCTGGCCTCACTCGCCTGGGAGCGGGCTGCGCGCGCGAGGCGTCTCGGGCGGCGCGCGTCACGCTCGGCCGCGGCGCTCCGGCCTCGCGAGGGGCTGCGCTGCAGGCCGCGGGTGGCGCAACGCGGAGGCCGTGACGCGAGAGAATGTCCGCCGCGGTCGCATGCCAGCCGCGTTTCGCAACGCTCGCTAGGCGCGGGGTCTGGCACTCGGATACTCACGGCCTGGCAGGTCCCAGCGGGTCAGCGCCGGCGTCCATGGCTCGGGGGGCCGCGGCCGGGCTCCGGCTCCGGCTGCGGGCTCCGGGCCGACGGCCGTGCGACGCGACACTATCTCCGATATCACTGGGTAGGCGACGACGGACACTGTCGCACCATCACGGCACCACAACACTCGACCACGGGCACTCCGATACACGAATAAACACTCCGCGAAGACTGTTTTGTTACATATGTAGAGTTTTCTTTGAAAAATCAATAGACATTTTCCCAGAGTTTGGAGTTACGGACGATTCGATGTCCAGCGCAGGTTACGTGCGTGAAGTTTGCAAGCTTTTTTAGCGCACCGGTGTTACCAACTTTTTTTTGCCCATTTTTTGTTTTAGCTGTTGTGATTTTTTCTAGAGATTTGTAGCTAACTTCAGTAAGGTGGGAGCGTCTTTAGGACTCGCATAATACTCCTAGCCATAGACAATGGCGCCACTATTTAAATATTTTGTAAATCCTTGTGGTCTATGTTGTAGTTAGCACTGTTATCGAAATCAAAACCTATGGTTATTATTTTGGCCTTTTCTTATCTTATTATTAGACTGAAGCTAGTTCTCCTAATCTTAACAAAATCGAAAAATTAGGCCATGAAAATGAATCACTTTTGGCAATAAACCAACTTCTGCACTCATTATTTATGTAAGTATTTATACCTTTTGTTAAATACCTACTGCTTCATTCAAGTTTAAGTAGGTAATTCCTACACTACCTAGTAATTTTACCAAATAATTGAACAAATAAAACTCAAATGATTGTAGGAACATTTATTGGTGGATAATACGAGATACCATTTTTTTCTTTATTTATCACCCAAACTAAAGTTATAACTTATAACAAAGATAACCAATAATGCATAGTGACATAAATTTAATGAATAGTACCTACCTACAAATATTTGCAGAAAAACCATAGTCTTCTCATATGAATTATACCTATCACAAAAACAAAGGCAAAATAAACTCATACTAAGCCATATTATCTTATCTATTCCACTCCATATCAATCACCTTGATGGTGGTAGGAACCTAAATAAAATTTCCTACTTAAAAACTAATGCACATTATAAAATGACTCGCTAGCCACGCTACCACGTGATAATCGATAATCGAAGATAATCTTTATATTTACAAAATATGATAAGTTTCACTGCTGGACAAGTATGTAGATAAATATTTATAAGCACAAATCGAATTTCATAAAAATATAAAATACCAGTTTGTGTAAGTGGGTAGGTATATTAAGCTAGGTAGTCTTTTTCTCTTGATTTCGCCCCGTCTGCGTTGCATGTGCGAGTAAGGGTTAAGTTGGAGGAGTTGAATCTCACTTTAATTAAAAAAAGTGAAGAGATCACACCTCCACTTAATCCTACATCGCTTTCATCGGAGTTCCACCATGAGTTTCACCGGGTTCAGCTGAGCTGCGCACATGTTGGCCAATGGCTTCACGCGTGAGCTGGAAAGATAGATCTGGCAGCGTATGACAGCAAACTGTCAAGATCCCCTGTCCAACTCAGTCGTGAAGCCGACACAAGTAACATCGCTCTGTAAAATAAAGAAAACTATTAGTACTACAGGCGAATATAAATTTAATCTGCTGCGTATTTACTCAGTGTGACAATCGTAGTGTGCGCTCGATATGGAGTCAGGCGGCTCGCTATCACCGGTTGAAAAGGTGCGGCTAACGTTCTCTGATAAGAGCAATACTTTTCCCTATCACGTCAGCAATCCTATACAGCTCTGTTACGAATGTATAAAATTTATTTATAATGTTTTTTATTTGCAAATTGCGATGATGATTTGAAGAAGTTTGACCTAGCGAATCACATGGGATGCTTGAACACATGTGCCATTGGAACACCATATGTTATTACGTAATCATCCTTATTTCGTTTAAGCGGTGACATTCATGCTGTGGCAAAATTATTATTCTCAATACTAGGTACTAAGAGATTTACAATGCAATGGAATAAAACTTAGGTACTGACCACGTCATCAAATTTTTTAAAATAAAAACGTCTAGAATAACCTGTCATTCTAGACGTCAGTTAAGTCCTGACTTGACTGCGCTATGAAATTTTGATTAAAAATAATAATATTATCACTTGATACGGAAATGTACTAGTGAATTACCCGAGTGGAGAGCGCCGAAGCAGCAGCACGAAGCACTAAAACACCAGCCCTCAGTCCACAGTCAATCGTAACCACAGTTCATACTCGGATAGAGACTCGATCGATCGATGGCCCCATATTTATACTTTCGTCGATATCTTCAGATATGATATCAGAAAACTGACACGAGGTACAAACGTTCACCATGATTGTGATAAGATTCGACGGTACGGGAAATCGATTGGCCCCTGCAATCCATATCTATCGCGCAAACAATCGAATCCACCAATCGGCAAGGTATCGGCGATAAGGCGATGTGCCAGCGAGGCCGCTGGGCTCCTGTGCCGGCGAGTGGTGATGTGGAGCTCCTCGCTCCTCGTGGGGCGCCGCGGTCCGTGCGGGGCCGCCGCCTCCGAGCCACTATCTGCTGCCAACACCAACACGACGCCTCGGGGCGCTCTGTTTACTGTGGAGATACACCTTACAATTACAATATAATTATCTAGTTTGTGAATGATGATAATTACATCAGCTTCTCTCACATATCTACAGGTGAATATTTAAAGGAACACAAGGTCTCCTCAAACCTACGAAACTAAATTAGACCTGTACGTTAATAATTATAAAGAGCTTTAAAAATTAGCAGAGAGATAAAGCTATTATGACCAACACAACACCCATGTTTTAAAACTTTGTCGGACGAACAGTCTTTTGCAGAAAGTTACAAGAAAAAGTTATTGATACCTACCAATACTGCACATGGCTAAAGTTATTTCAAATAGATTTTCAGCCCACCTAAAATTATAAAAATGATCATTGAAATCTGGTTTTAACCAGGATACTGGCGCTGTTGGCTGATTATACGTGGAAGAATTTCGACATGATAGATAAGGTAGCAAACGTTCATATCAAACGGTGTCATTTGATAAGGCACAAGGTGTATGCTTTCTGGAACACTTGTATTAAACAGGTGTAAGTTGCTCTTATAACATTTTTAGGCTAATTTCGCTTGCTCATGAGAAGTGAAGTTGCAAGGCTGAATTACATTGATTCGAATTTGATCGAATTTATAGTTTACCTATATGATTAAGCTTCTGACCGGTTCCATTTCCTCACTCTTGGTTGGTTCCTAACCTGAAGTCCCCAAATTGGTGATGCAATAGTAAGATAAAATCATTCTTAAGTACCATTTCTAGCAATTTATGCTAAACAATTAAGGAAACGATACAGAGAAGAGATTTATTCGTCTGTAGAGTGAAAGCAATTCGTCTGGCTGCTCGAAACTTTGGGTCTTGGGGGCAGGTAGAGGGATGTTCCCGGGTGCGGAGGGGTGCGCGGGGCCGGGGGCGGAGGCGCGACGTGGTGGCGGCCCTCGCCTCGCGGCCGTGAACTGAAACTTCGGAAACTTCTGCCGTATTGTGTTTACATTGAACTTTGTTATGTGGGTTAAAGTTAAGCCAGAGTTCAGCAACGTGTGTGCCGCTCGTTTTACTCAATTGCAAAGTTGACTTCAAGTTTATAGTATCGATTTTCATCTCATGTTTATATCAAGAATTTCAAGGTTGCTTGCAGCTGGATGTAGGTCTTCGCATGTGCCTCACGTGGGAAGGAACTTCGCATGAACAATCATCATATTGGCATAACGATCAACGAATTCTCTGATGAAGAATCAACCACCAGAATTAACTAACATCTCCTGATTCTCTCTATGTGGTGGTCAACCTGATAGAGTACAAATTGCTGGTGGAAAGATTATCGACCTTTTTCGCGTCACAATCCCAAAAACGTAATTCGATTTATACGATTTATATACCTACTCCTATTTCAGCAATTTCAACAAATATCGGCGATAGTGGCCACACCTGAACCTATTTTTTTTTATCAGTATAACTACCCGATAATCTTTCACACGAAATAAATCTTCCTAGAAGGCACCAGCCAGTCCTATATAGGTACCTATCCACACGCACGATAATGACACAAGATCACAGAAGAATTAAAAATAAAAAAATGCACCTTCATTTTTGAGCTTTATTTGAATCTGCACTATTGAACAATTTAGTTTAAGTAGGTATAATAAATACCTACGCACTTTTTACATAAAATGTACATTAAAATCAAAACAAAAAGATACGAGCACTGTTTTTAAGTGACACAAACAAGAAACAGAAAATGTTATGAAACAGCATAACAGACGTATTTAGATCTTTGTTCTATTTAACTAATAACTGCATTCTGAGTCCGAGGTTATCTCGAATTAATATACTGAGCGAGTGGTGCGACACACATGAGGGCGATCCGATAAGTAGGTACCTACCTATGTAGGATGTGATAATCAGTCAACACGAAAGTAGGTTTACCTTGGTATAAATAGCAATCAACAGCAATGCACGAAAATCTTATAATTAATTATGACTATTTAAATGGAAAGCCGCTGTCTAGTCGTATAAAGAAGTATAAGAGACCACATTTGAAAGAGAAAAGTGGAGGAAATTACATCATTGCACCGACAATAGCTAGGCTCTTTCATTTATAAATTATCGGTATATCCATAGGTTTGCTGTAAGAAAACTCTTTTAGGGTTAAGCTCGCCTTTGTACATGTTCATTATTTGTTAACTTTTATGTATGATTTAGCTTGGGTGTGCAATAAAGAATTAAAGAATTATAAGATTATTTAAATGGAGTGATGTTCGACATCACTAAACTCGATTCCTAATTTCTATGTATAGGTCCATAAGTACCTACCTACCCACAGTCAAAATCTAGCTGATAGACTAAAATCTGTTGAAGCCCATCATATTCTAAAACAATCTACGTAAAGGATAAGCTTATCCAAACCATTTTAATGAAAGACTTTTAGTATCAAAGAAAATTACAAACAAATTGGAACTAGCATTTACAATTGCAACAATTGAGCTAACTGCAGACTGTTGCAAACAATGGTAGCTCCCCATTGTTTGCAACAGTCTCCCACAAAGCTCCCACAATGGTGTCCCCAAGACGCTGGCTGCATTACCCCGCTGTGTGGCAAAGCCAGGCAAAGCTGATGCGCTGCGCCAGATACTCACCAGCTCTCGGGTCACGCATACATAGAACTGAGCGTCTGGTCGAAACTCAGATATTTTTTTTAACCCGGTGTTCCTCGTTACCCCTCAGACCTAGGGTCTCGACTCCAAGGGAAGCAAATCTAATAATATAGAAAGTAACTCTGTCTGTCTATCTGTTACCTTTTCACACCTAAACTAATAAAATTTGGCTGGGAGGTAGGGCCTATGTAGTAGTAGCCTATGTCCGTCCCAAGGACGGACATAGGCTACTTTTTATCCTGGCAAAGTGCGTGCAAAGCCGCGGGCAGAAGCTGATTAATTATAAATCATTATCATCATCAGTAGAGAGGTACTTATTCATATAAAGTTGATGTGAACCACTTAAAATGCACACGTTGTCTTTGACAATACTACGTTACCCAAACGTTACCTTTATCTCGTTTTACACTTTATTTGCTGAAGGCGCACGATAAAGATAAAGATAAGTGGCAGGCGACGCTTTTATCGCAACATATTTTGCGCAAAGTACCTACTACGTAGGTAGGTATGGGTACACGTTGTAGGTAGGTACGTAGGTACCGACTTACCTAGTAAGATTTTCCGTGGTCAGATGATTAAATAATTAGGGGGTTGATAGCTACCTACCTACATGCTAGCATGCTATGATGCTAGGTAGTAACTAGGTGAGTGAGTATTGATCCTTTTTCACGAACGCCCTCTTCTGACCTACTAAATGCTTTCTCATAGACAGTGTTTCATATGAGTTCATAAGTTATTTATAAAAAAAACATCTATTCTCTTAATTTTTGTCTCGTAATGAATGACACGGTACCTACTTCACATGACGATGGCTAAAATAAAATTCAATCAATTTCCTCAAAAATGCATTAATATAGGTAATAATTGCTTTTTAATAATTTAACGTTTACGGTGTTTTGATCTTGCATTAAAACAGAGTTTTAAGTTAACTTTACAAACATTGTGTTCATTAATCAAAAGTTTGGCGCAGCGCCTCGCGTCCTCCATCTCCGCCTCCGCCCACCCCAGCTCGTGAATATATAACCATCCATATATCCATACCATAGTATCTAGAGGAAATTTTCGTTTTAGGCTGTGCATAATACTGCTCCTTTTTGTATCAGCAGCTGGCAACACAGTGATGTTGAGTTCATAGAGGTCAAATGTTGACAAATGGCTGAAACGACAGCAACGCCATCTATGCAGCTGTCAGTCTTGCTTTGTATCTAAATGAGCTGCCAACTCGGTTACTTTTTTGATAATTGTTTTTATTATAAAATCACGCTTGGTACAGAAAACGGCAAATCCAAATTAATTATCAATTATATATTGAATTTAAACGAATTGAAATTGAAAGTGAATTGTTTTAGAACCTTGTTTGTTGTTGTGGGTGCTAACTTGTTTACCTACTTTCATGATGAATTAGTAAAACTACGATAGTTTTTATACCATCAAAAATCAAATAACTCCTTCCTTTACGTGAATATATATAAATAGGCTTCTTTTTAAGCGACTTTGGAAAGCTTCATCATTATCATCGTCAGGCTGATGACGATTTGGAATGCTTACTTACTTATATTTAGAGACGCAAGTGATTTGGCCGAATATGAATATTAGGTGCCACTCTCAGCCGAATATTGAATATTTGGTGTCCGAATATTGGGCGGGATCAAATGATCTATATTGCATTTCACCCGAACAGGTTTCTGAAACTGCTGTGACACAGCCGCTGATGAAAATTTGACAATAGCGGGAAAAAAAGTGCGATTGCAAATGGGATTGAGTTTTATTAAAAAGTACTTGTTAAAATCGTATGGCAGATTCTTATAACTAGTGGTCAACCAACTTAAGACAGTACTCAAAGCTATACATTTTGTTAAAAATACCTTTCGTCACCTTTATTTGCCTTTATTAGGCATTAGTGTATACAGTGAGAGAATTTTCCGAAGAATGTAGCAAGAAAATCGCAATCGTCTGTAATCCCAAAGATGTTTAACTAATCGGTTACTTGACCTTGTAGTGCAATTGGTAGATAGATACCTAGATAGATAATACTTTATTGCACACTTAACTCAGAAATAATTTACAATAGAATAATTAAGAATAAGCGACAATTGGCAGTCTTATCGCTCAAGAACGATCTCTCCCAGACAACCTTGAATGGATAGGATCGTTGGATTGTACATGGGGTAATATCCGTGTGCATAATAATAATATAGGTATTTACTACTTAGAAGATTAGCAAATATATACTATACATATCAAACTACATATTATAAATCTTACATAGGTACTATTTTATTATATAAATACATACATAACTGTTATTTATCTTTTATAGAGGGAAGCATGGTAATTCAATGACAACAGGACAAAGTGTTCCTTTACCATTTTTTTTGAATATTGCCAGTGACTTAGCACGTCTTACTGAGACCGGCAATGCGTTCCATAGCTGGACAGCCCGGGTGGTAAACGAATTGTAGTAGAATGAAGTAGAGTGAACAGGTGTTAGGAGCGTAAGAGTGTCAGTAGAACGGAGGAAACGAGAGTGAGAAAGTGAAATGTGCTTTGAGATATATGTATATATAATATATATAATATTTTGTTTCTATCTTCTGCACCCCCTTGGTGCAGAAGAAAAAAAAAAATATTGTAAAGAAGAGTTAAAATGTGAGAATTTCGACGAAGCCGTATGGGTAGCCACTCGAGCTTCCTGCGGAACTCCGAGACATGGTCATACTTGCGCAATCCAAATATAAACCCTATCCCGACATTCTGCAGGCGCTCAAGTTTGTCAAGCTGTTGCTCGGTTAAATCTAGAAAGGAAGAATCAGCGTAATCAAGAATTGGCAGAAGAATAGATTGTGCAAGTGAAATTTTAGTAGCAATAGGAAGAAAGTTGCGCTATCTTCGAAGGGAACCAGCTGAAGTAAACACCCTACGGCTGATTTCAGAGTGCTGAGGTCCCCACGACAGAGTTCTATCGATGAGGACACCTAAATTTTACACCGTTTCATTTTGCCCAACAGGAGTCCCATCGAAGATTACAGTGGGAAGAGTAGCCCAGATTACCCGAGCTATCATCCGTGAGCTCCCTACAGTAATCACCTGTGTTTTTGAAGGGTTGACCTTAAGACCGAAGCTTTTGCTCCAGTCAAGAATACGACCCAAGTCCTTCATAAATCGCATTAACAGCATCAGACAGCTGATCTACTGACGCCTGTGTGTAAATTTGGAGATCATCTGCATAGAGGTGGTACGCTGAAGTAATATGATGAGAAATATAGTTATTGAAGATAGCAAACAGGAGAGTTGAGAGAACGCCGCCTTGAGGAACGCAATCAGATATATCACTCCATGATTGATGAGCATATATCATCAATCATGGAGTCACGCTGCCAACGCCCTTGCAGATAACTGCGAAACCAATCAGCCACTGCTGGAGATACGTTAAGAGAGCGTAATATTCCAACGAGAATTACAAAGTTATTAAAAGCGTTGCTGAAATCAAGTAAGCAAAGGACTGTTACTTTTCCATCATCCATGCCAGAGCGTATGTCGTCAGTTATTTTAACCAACGCAGATACGGTGCTGTGACCTGGACGGAAACCGGATTGGAAGAGATTGAGGAGACTATTTCTAGGTAGCACATTCTCGTACTAAGGGATAGTTTTTTTATATTATTTAATTTCTTAGCTTCGACAGAGGGCCGTGGTATAAGTTCTCACGCATACATAAATTTTGTTTTTGGAATCTCGAACCTTTTCCCTATTAAGGAGAACAATTTGGTTACGTGCGAACTTCATCTTTCAACTTTGTTTTACTCTAATTTGAGATTGGCAATACAACGACATAGCTAATAGAGCTTTTTGGAACGAATAGTACCTTATGGCAAATTGAAATCCCGTCATTATTAAAAAACACATTGGCTTTTGTTAATTTACTAGGCTGGCAACACTTTGTCAAACTTCATCAAGGTAGTAAACACCACGGTGTAAAAGTTTTATTTATTTTAGAATTAATTTGATTTATTAGCAAAATGGACGATATTTGCCGGCTGTGTTGCTCTCCCAGTTTTGTGAATAACAATATATTTGATGAAGAAAACGCATTATACCTCAAAATGTCTCTATATCTTCCGATAAAGGTAAAGTACTGCGCGGCCCGATAACACATCGATGTCATCGTTTTACTCGCTAATTATTAATGCGTTATGGTTGATATCGGCAGGTTTTTAAAAATGATCGTCTGCCACAGAAAGTGTGCGACAAATGCAGCTGTAAAGTGAATGATTTCTACCAGTTTTGCAACGAAACTATTGAGGTACAAGAAAGGTGAGTTATTCGGACATTGCTTTCATTACTCATGAGGCTGATCGGTATTTGTGTTGATACTGTATGTGTTTGTACTATCTTGATATCAGCATACCGATCAATTCTACAATACCTACCAGATACCTTCAAAAATTATAATTCAAATGCTGCATACATTTCCAGATCTACCTACTTCATTGCATATTCAATGATTTTGTCATATTTTCAGATTACGTGCAGTGCTGGTATCTAACGGCATAGAATCACAGGATATAGTAGACCTCACTCGAATTAAAGAGAATGCCTCTCCCATACCTATCTCAAAACTGGAACAAAGCACTCAAACGGAGTGGGCACCACCCAACCCCCCTATTTACAATACGCCATGTGTCAGCAGCAGCTTACCAAATAATTTACAGATCAAAGAGGAACCTAGAACTCTTTCTCCAGTCAAGGAAGAGTCTGATAATGATAGAAATGATTTCGGCACTGACATGTTTTCAGATGATGACAACATGTCCCTATTAACAATCAAAAAGAAAAAGAAGAGTAAAAAAGAAGTAAACGGAGTCAAAAAAAGAGGTCCTAAAAAGAAGAAGCTAAAAGAATGGGAGAGTATAATCAATGGGCTACCCGATAGCACAACTATTATTGGACCAAGTTTAATAAATGATTTGAAGTGTGATGTGAAAGAGGAAGAGGACCAAAAACCGGTAGATGTGAAGGTGGTGAAGATGGAGCCATCCGATATGGAAGCCTTCAACTGCTGTATTTGCTTCTATCAGTGCTACAGTAGAGGGGAGATGCTGCAACATTATAAGTACTGAACCTTTACATGAACACTTAGATCCCAAAGAGTAGATAGTGTTTAATAGTATTTGTAGTGTAGTGATACAATACTCCAGCCAAATTCGATGTGGAATGTTTGTGAACAAACCACAACTTTGTTTGCTTGGTGTCAAATTTCAGAATATAATTATTAGCAATATTTATTCTATATACTACTATACATACTACACATACTATACACATACTATACAATATTATATATTACATTCAGCAGTGGATATTCATATTTGATATTTATTTATTTATTCCATATTAACAAAATAGATTGTGTGCGGAAATTTAAATTAAATTAAACTTACAAAACTATCATTTTAAATTAACTTATTGAATAATTTTCACATAAAATAGGTACAATTTAGAATTGATTAAAAATTTAAATAATTAAGGTAAAATGTCAAGTTACATATATTAAAAAGTACTAATTATGATAGCATAGAATAGAATAGGCAACACTGAAATATTAGAAAAACGTCAACATCAAATTAATTATGTAATTTATATTATTAATTTAGAGTTATATTATTTCCTCAATGGAGTATACACTTCTCTAGAAGATAATATTGTAATTTATTATTTAGAAGTGTTCTCATAAGTAAAACTTCTTATGTTTAACTTGTTGTGTGCTAAGGAGGCAATCCTCATCCTCGATGCTTCGTCAAGACGCTTTTAAAGCCACTATCATGTAAAGTATTTATTGCATTTCAGACAGCATGCGCTAGAGTCTCCGCAGCCGACGGAGGCGCCGAGCGCACCGCCGCCTCCTGACACCAACCCCCTGCGATGCACGCGCTGTAGAAAGGTGGGTTTACTCACACAACCGGTTTACTAATACTAATATGCTTTGCAAATTTTATGAAATTCAGAAAGGATATACATCAAATTGTACCCTAGAGAAAGATGTAGCTTGCTACTGTTATCCAGGAAAACCACGAGCGAAGCTGGGTGCAGAAGCTATATAAGTATGGGCGGTTTGTTTACAAGCATTCTACATCGAGTTTGGCTAGTGTATAATGATGTATATATAAGCTGTCTATTGGTTGCTGACGTGCCTATGTATTTTGTATTTATTTGTATTTATTTATTCCACCGTAGGTGCACATGTTACACTTGATGTCGTTACACTTTTAAATAATTTATATTGTAACAATCTCGCATACATTTTTCACAAAGGAAACACCATAAGGGTTGTTCATAGAAAATAAAAAACAGACAGTTAAGAACTCTTCCACAAAGTAAATTAAATAAAATTGGTCAAACTAAAATTAATAATAAATAACTTAAAAGGTATGGGTATATAAAGGTATCGAAGTATGCTGCTGTACAAGGGCATTGTCAAATTATACTAAGAATAATGTACAAAATTACATAAAAACAAAAAAAAATATGAAAGGAAGTCAGAAGTAAAGTTATATAAATTCATAATGTAAATAGAGCTGCTGTCTAAGGGCATTGTCCAAAAACTAAACTAAAATAAAATTATAGAATAAATACAGAATCATTGTAAAACAATGTCAAAATAGTATTAAAATTATTATTTGCTACTGTAAAGGGGCATTGTCGAGTCAAACTAATAATGTCATTAGGTATAAAATGCATGTCAATTTGATTCCATATAAAAAATAACAAAATTGTTGTTTATAGATTAATTACAAACAACATGCCGGTAATTACATCAGCTGTTTTTCCTCCAAAGTCTCAGAAAGACTGTAGTAGCATTTTTTCATGAGTATATCTTTAATTTTATTTTCGAAATAAAACAATGTTTAGCTCTTTACAGTCTTCACTAAGTTTGTTAAACATTTTTATGCCTACACACAAATAACTTTTGGAGACTTTGGATAATCTACAGGCCAGATGCTGAATGTTGCCACCATGGCGCGTATTATAACTATGTGCCTATGTCACGGAGTGTCGAGTTTTTGGTAAGGCTAAGCTCTAAGCGTAACTTTAGAGTTTATTTTCGTACATTCGTCGAATATGTATCTACTTCGAACAATTTAAATTTATGTATAGGTACATGATTCTTTCGATACAGTTACAGACTTAGCTAAGTGAAAAAACAACAGACGATGAATAATGCCTTTTATACTCAAGCCGTAATCGAAAAACCTCAAGCTCGCTTCTTTGCTTTACCTTAAAAATATTGAAGTGGCAAAAATCAGAGTAATCACTTTATTTTCTAGTTTTACTTATGTAATAAGAATTTTGTGACGTGTCCAAGAGTCCTGTAAGGTCTAAAGGAAATAAAGCACTTTGAATTTTGAACTTGCCGTCGAGTTTCATAAATAATAAGTAGCAACATTTATTGAAGCAAAGATCTCAAATCGACAAGGAATGTAAATTACATATAAAGTTTAGACAATGCTGGGCATTAACTCGTTAATCCGTTAATCGTTAATTAACGAAGTTAATATTTTGATTAACGGATTAGCTTTTAAGTTAACTTTTAAAAATGTTAACGGACACGTTAACTTCCGTTAACATCAGTCAGTAGTCCGTTAATCGTTAATCCAATGGGTACAGCTACTATTTACCGCACGGCCGGCATCGCAACGCGGCGCGAAAAACAGGTTCAGACAAGTATGAAATGAAATGACAAGTGCCGGGCGGCGCGTGGCAGCGAGTGAAGTGAGACTAAAACAAAACTAGATAATAATATATTTTGCCGGCGCGTGCGAGTGAGAAAACTGCGAAGAGATTTGTTTCGTTTGATCATTTCATTTTCACTTAGCGCCGCGCCGGTATTACTGTCAGTCATCATTTGCGTGTTGATAAAAAAGAGTGCAGTTAGATAGAAAAAGTGTACTGTGCAGTGCAGTAATTAAAACCATATCAACGAAGCCTCCCTTTCAGACGAGAACTTCAATATGTTAATGTTCATGAAGGGGAATATGCACCTTATGCCCGGCGATTAAATTACACATTTGAATTAAACAAGTATTTTGTTTTCTTCCTAACTTCCAGTTCCTTCCTAACATCATAAACCAACAGGTTTTATAAGTGTGAACAAAAAATTGTAAAAATGTGTGTAAAATTGCATTTTTAAATCGATATAAAAATGCAATTTTACACATATTAACGGATTAACGATTAACGTTAACTTGCGTTAATTCTTGCGAAATGTAACGCTTTAACGATTAACGAAGTTAACTATTTGATTAACGGTGCCCAGCTATGAGTTTAGATTAACTATTAACTGTTTACAAATTACCTTACATTGTTTTATAGTTAAGAATGTGCACTTAAATGTTATAAAATGGTGTTATTCTGAAATAAATATTTTTGACTATATCTTCCAGAGCCTGTTGCCCGCCGACTGGTCAGCCCACTGGTCGCGGCACTGGCAGCGCGACCGGCGGCCCTTCCGCTGCGCGCTTTGTGAGAAGAGTTTCCGAGACGCGCACCAGATACTCAAGCACGGTAACTCACACTTGACTGATATTCTGCAGCATAACGTGGACACAGTGAATTAGGTTTTGTCTAGGCTTGAGTAAAATGACCCTGGCTTGTTGAAGTGATAATTCCTGTAGCACTTTACCTTATTGCGTCTGGTCGAAGCGACGCGTGACCCGAGAGCTGGTGGGCATCTGCCGTAGGGCATCAGCATTGCCATACAGCGGGGAAATGCAGCCAGCGTCTTGGGGACGCTTCCGACTGGTATTGATATGGATCAGTTGAGCTACCTGTAGATTGTCTGCGAAAGTCTCAGTTAACTCAATTGTTTCAATTTGTAAATACTAGTTCTAATTTGATATTATTATTTGATTGTAATTTTCTTTTTTTAATAGGCCAGGTTCCCAAAAAGAATTTTCCTTATTGGGAAACTAGTTTAAGCCCGTAGCTTCGCTCGCGTTGTTTCTATTAAAGCTTATTTTTATCCCATGGGAACTAATTTATGGGATGAAAAGCCTATGTTAGATTCCAGGCGTATAACTACCTGTATGCAAAATTGCAGCCCGATTAGTTCAGTAGTTTTGCCGTGAAGAGGTAACAAACATACATACATACAAACCTTCGCATTTATAATATTAGTCAACGAGACACGTCATAACATAACATAGCTACACTGTCTAAACATTTAATTTTGTCAAAATGCTTATGTCAATGAACAGTGGCTCAGTAACCTCTGTTCGTCTCAAGACTACTCCAGGCGCCTGAGTTCTGAGCTTCCTCTTTTTTAGTGTTCCGTACCTCAAAAGGAAAAATATAGAATCACATTGTTGTCAGTCTGTCAACCCCCTTTCCTCAGGAACGCGTATCGAGTTGAAATTAACATCAAATACTCCCGTAGCCTCTTGGAGCCGTGATATAAATTAAACTTCTAACTCAACGCAATCAAAACTTACAGCCGTTTATGTCCGAATATTTTGTAATTTCTAAGGGAATCACATGCACACAAAATCTATAGGGTACTTCCCACGACAATACAATCATGAAATTTGGCAAGAAGCAAGGTTTTATACTACAATTCAATTCAATTCATTTATTCAAGAAGTTTCAGGTTTATACATAGATCTTAAAATTATTCTTATAGTAACTACTACCAAAACCTGCCTTTACAGGCGTATGAATATAATATTAGAATGTACATTCACATAGATAGCAAATTAAATATTATTATCAAACAAAATTAAAATTAAAAACATGTCAAAATCATGCAAAATCAATAAATACAAATAGTTACAGTTTATATTCAAAGAATTCATTTATACTATAAAAACATTTTTCAGTCAGCCATTTTTTCAAGTTAAATTTAAATCTAGTTAATAATGTAATTTCTTTGAAAATGTCAGGTATTTTATTGTATATTTGAATTGCCATCATGAAGCTGTTATTAGTGGATAGTGTCAGTCTCGTTTGTGGTCTGAATAATTTATTTTTATATCTTAATCGGACACTATAATTACACATTGGATTTGCCAATTGAAATATGTCTTTATTCTTAAAAACAAACACGCTTATATCGAGTATGTATAAGCTAGTCAACGTTAAGATCTTATATTGTCTAAAGTAAGGCCTGCAAGAGTCTGTCATTTTTAAACCAAAAATAGCTCTCAAACATCGTTTCTGCATTTTAAAAACTTGTTCTATGTTAACGCATCTTCCCCAAATCAGTATTTCATAGCAGAGAATAGAGTTTACATAGCCGTAGTAAGCTGTAATAGCAGACTCTTTGGATACCGTTTGAGCGATACGTCTTAGTGGGTATACAAAACTATTTAATTTTTTACAAATGTGATCTACATGCTGTTTCCAAGAACACAAATAATCTATGTAAATGCCTAAGAACTTAATACAGGTAATATTTTCAATTGTATAGCCCGTATGAGACACTTTCAGGTTTAGTTGTCTTCCCTTATTTGTTTGAAATTGTATATGCTTTGTTTTTTCTATGTTTACTTTTAAATTGTTTTGATCAAGCCAAGTAATAGCGGCTTTTAGTGCATCATTTACATTTTGTTCAAAGCTAAGTTTATCAACTCCTTCTACTACAATTGTTGTGTCGTCCGCAAAATAAAAGGAAAAATCTAAAACCGTATAAGTATAGTTAATATAAAAAAAAAAAAATTATTCTCGCCATGAACTATAGGGGCCTACTTTCCCGTTGACCTAGAATCATGATATTTGGCAAGAAACAAGGTCTTACGGAACCCTTGGTGAGCGAGTCCGCTCGCACTTGATGTTTTATTTATAATCCACTAGCTACTGCCCGCGGCTCCGCACGCTCTTTTCTGGTATAAAAAGTAGCCTGTATCCGTCCCCGGGACACCACATACCTTCCTGCCAAAATTCATTAAGATCGGTTCAGCCGTTAAGGTGTAAAAAGGCAACAAACAAACAGACAAGAGTTACTTTCTAATTTGTAATATCAGTGTGGATACTTAAACCTTTTGACATAAACTCAACCGATGGAAAATGACGATTTACCATACACCTGCTTTTTATTTATTTATAATTCATAATTCATTTATTGTTTGTGAATCAGGTAATGTTACAGTCGGTGCATAAGACTTATTTTAGATCGCTGAGTTCTGCCGCTTAGGCGTACAAACATTTCATTACACATGTGAAAACTTACTAACAATCAGTACCTTTTTTATTTGACTTAAAAGCATGCAATTTTATAATTTATTTCCAATATTATCACTACTAATCAATGCCAAATTATGAAATTAATAATTAATTAATTATTTGAGGCAAACAGCTGCATTTTAAACTTTTAAACATAATTTTTAGTAACTACCTATCTACATACAGAGTTATGTAGATAGGTAGTTACTAATTATGTAGCCCACGGCGCCTCGGCGGCGGCGTTGTACCTACTCATATTATTTGTGTCCCGGAAAAGTGAGAGCGAAGCCGTGGGTAGAATCTAGTAATAAAATAATAATAATAGATAGATAGATAGATAGATTATCACTTTATTGCACCATCAATAATAATTATATTTATATTAATAATAATAATAAAATAATAATTCTCAAACATTGCATTAAAAGTTGCATGTAAGCTATTGCCGGTAGAGATCCCTCGCGTATACATCACAAGTTTAATAAACTTAGTTAGAGCGAGGAGTTGAACCAAATGGTGCATAAGGTCCAAAACACATAATAATTATGCACAATATTATTAGTAGGTATACTAATATGTAAAATGTAAGATCTAAACGAAATAAACTATTTATTTATTGTTGAGCTTGAAGAATGTTATTAAACTATCCAACAATAGGTAGCGACAACTCACTCTATACTGTGGCATGAGTTCATGATTTTAAATTTAATTAATTTGATTGTGCCTAATTAATTATATTATATTTAACTTTATTTTATATAAATTTCAAATTTGTTATTGTGTTTTTAAATGTGTATTATTGATCTATGGATCTCTGGTCTGAAATAAATGATTTTATTATTATTATTAATGTTGTAGATTGACGGATGGTTCCCTATGTTCCAGGTCAAACCCACAAGTACGGCGCAGAGGCAGAAGAAGAGGCAGCTCCCGCCAACAAGAGGTTTATATGCGACCTCTGTCCCGAAGGATTCGTGTACATGAGGTAGGGTTGTCCGACTGTATGTTAGTTCTCCACTCAAGAACCGGTATACCCCAGCGGTTATCGGTTCTCCACTCAAGAACCTGTATACCTCAGCGGTTATCGGTTCTCCACTCAAGAACAGGTATACCTCAGCGGTTATCGGTTCTCCACTCAAGAACAGGTATACCTCAGCGGTTATCGGTTCTCCACTCAAGAACAGGTATACCTCAGCGGTTATCGGTTCTCTACTCAAGAACCGGTATACCCCAGCGGTTATCTTTTCTCCACTCAAGAACAGGTATACCTCAGCGGTTATCGGTTCTCTACTCAAGAACTTGTATATCCCAGGAGTTATCGGTTCGCCACTCAAGAACAGGTATACCCCAGCGCAGCGGTTATCGGTTCGCTACTCAAGAACAGGTATACCCCAGCGGTTATCGGTTCTTCGCGACTTATGACCGCCCTTTAACTTGCTAATTATTTGAGCTAAATCGATGTGTTCTGTCGCCGTATTCTCCAACCTCGTAATATGTAAATTAGTTTACTAAATATTAAGTAATTTAATTACTAAATTAAAGTAATTTTTTTCCCCGTCCGCACGATAGAGGAGCTGTACCAAACAAATTGTATGGAAAATGAAGACGTGAAATAGACTCACACCCCGGATTGTATGACTGCAATAAATACTAAATACCCCTTTCCCCCACAGATACCTCCTAGCGCACCGCTCCGCAGCGCACCCGGACGCCGTCTCCCGAGCCCTGGTGCTCCGCTGCAGCGTGTGCTCCCGACAGTTCGCGCACCTCAACTCACTGCGACGCCATCTTCGGGCGCATTCCGGCGAGAGGTAAACAGTCATCATCAATGATCCGCGCCGGTCCCGGCGTAAGAATCGACATCTCCAACTCAGCCCGGAGGAAGACAGCAGCTTCCCTATGTGTACCCCCACTGCGATCACCAATCCGCCTGCCGAGCGTGGTGATTATGGTGACTCGCCCTTCGTTTGGGAGAGCCCCGTTCAGCAGTGAGACACGCGAGTACCTAGCTGGTGCGCCCCCTCCGATTACCGTACTGGAATAAAAAAGCTGGGCACTGGTTTTGCTCCAACTCGAAAAATAACAACTAACAGACTAAAGGCAGGTTTCTTCGTCGCTTCTTTACTTTGTCCACATACCGAAGCGACAGAAATCATAAATATCACCTTATTTCCATATCAGCGTTTAATTTTAAGAAGCTGACCTGTTCTAAGTATACATATATTGTATTTATGGAAATATAGAAGTTTTGTTTTTGAATGTGTTTGAATTATTTCAAAACTGACGAGATGACAAAGATTTGAGTTTTTATGGTTGGAGTTTGTTATATTATAAATAATGAAAGTTTATCTGCAGGAACCACCTCTGTAACGTGTGTGGCAAGGCGCTGTCTTCGAGAGAACATCTCAAGTTCCACATCAGGATACATACGGGATACAAGCCGAATGTTTGCAAGTATGTAGCTTCAAGATCATTTATTTATTTAGATACCTACAATCATTACATTTGCAGTACAGCTGTCAACTATGAACAGTATCGGAATCAGTGGGTCTTCTTATCTATTCCTTTGCAAATTTATAAATAATGCTGGACCATTCTCACAGCATCGTCTATCTCCAAGCTAAGCAAAGCTTGTGTTATAGGTACTGGATAACTGATATACTTAATCATCACATTATATAAAAAGATAGATATTTTTATTATAATTATAAAACCCGGAACAAATATCTGCAGGTTGTTGGTTGTACCAACATTACAAATTACAATTTTCATCCTCTGGTTTCTAATTTGACTCCGCTGATGCTTTTTTGATCTAAATATAAGTATCTCATCGAAGTCGCATCTTTTCATAATTTTCTGACCGTTTCATGTGATGTGTGACAGTATCAAACGATTCATGTGATGCGTGACAGTATCAAACGATTCATGTGATGTGTGACAGTATCAAACGATTCATGTGATGTGTGACAGTATCAAACGATTCATGTGATGTGTGACAGTATCAAACGATTCATGTGATGTGTGACAGTATCAAACGATTCATGTGATGTGTGACAGTATCAAACGATTCATGTGATGTGTGACAGTATCAAACGATTCATGTGATGCGTGACATTATCAAACGATTCATGTGATGTGTGACAGTATCAAACGATTCATGTGATGCGTGACATTATCAAACGATTCATGTGATGTGTGACAGTATCAAACGATTCATGTGATGTGTTACAGTATCAAACGATTCATGTGATGCGTGACATTATCAAACGATTCATGTGATGTGTGACAGTATCAAACGATTCATGTGATGCGTGACATTATCAAACGATTCATGTGATGTGTGACAGTATCAAACGATTCATGTGATGTGTTACAGTATCAAACGATTCATGTGATGCGTGACAGTATCAAACGATTCATGTGATGTGTGACAGTATCAAACGATTCATGTGATGTGTGACAGTATCAAACGATTCATGTGATGTGTGACAGTATCAAACGATTCATGTGATGTGTGACAGTATCAAACGATTCATGTGATGCGTGATAGTATCAAACGATTCATGTGATATGTGACAGTATCAAACGATTCATGTGATATGTGACAGTATCAAACGATTCATGTGATGTGTGACAGTATCAAACGATTCATGTGATGTGTGACATTATCAAACGATTCATGTGATGTGTGACAGTATCAAACGATTCATGTGATATGTGACAGTATCAAACGATTCATGTGATGCGTGATAGTATCAAACGATTCATGTGATATGTGACAGTATCAAACGATTCATGTGATGCGTGATAGTATCAAACGATTCATGTGATATGTGACAGTATCAAACGATTCATGTGATGCGTGATAGTATCAAACGATTCATGTGATATGTGACAGTATCAAACGATTCATGTGATGCGTGATAGTATCAAACGCTTCGTTGTAGTTTATGAATGCCATGTTTTTTTTAAACTTGAAATCTCCGGAACTTTCCACCGTTTTTTAAGTTTGAAAGTGCAAATACAATCCCTTGAGAATAAAAAATATGTGGGACCACTTCGTAATAATTTTCTATACAAATGCGAAACAATGAAGCTAGAAACAGAATGAGCCCACGCCACGCAACGTACTTGAATTGGTAATAAAACAGATGGCCTAGAGGCACACTAATCGTACGCCACGCCATCCGAAGTTTCCTGCATTGCGTCGCGTACGTTGCGTGGGCTCAGTCTGTTTCTACAAGATCATCAAGGTTTCAAGCTTCATCAAGATTGCATAATAATTGGTGAAGATATCGAATAACAAACATACATAAAAAGAACAGAGCCGAATTGAAAACCTCTGTAAAATATAAACTTTCTACCTCTACACCCAGAACCTGCGGCAAAGGCTTCGTAAAAAAGTGCAACCTCACCCTTCACGAGCGCGTGCACTCAGGAGAGAAACCTCACGTCTGTTCGTCGTGCGGCAAGGCCTTCTCGCAGCGGTCTACGCTGGTGATACACGAGCGGTACCACAGCGGCGCGCGGCCGTACGCCTGCGCGTTGTGTGGCCGCGCCTTCGTGGCTAAAGGCCTGCTCAGTATGCATCTCAAGTCTACTTGCATATGGTACGTACGTAGGTTACACTATGATAAATCACTGAAGTCGCACAAGCTGAAAAATGGGTTTTACACTGCATCCGATCCGAATCGTGAAAATGTGTTCCGAGGCAGTCATAGAACTATTTGTATGGTAGTTTATGCACTTGGTCCGATTTCCGTCATCCGTGATTCTCTAATTCGCAACAGAATATTGATTTAGACTTCTTGCTTTTATTTTTCTGTTGCTCTGTATTTTCTGTAAATTTATATTTTCTCTAGTAACAGTTAATTATTATTTTTTAATGAAGCGTTTTCCAGAAAAGAAAAAAGGCCCTATTTACCTTACACCTCAATAGATGGCAGGGACAGGGGGAATAAAGATTTTGGAGTGTCATGTCAACCTACGTAGGGTCTAGGCCATTTAATTTCAAACTAAAAGCGCCATCTTTTCAGTATGGTCCAACTATTTTTTGACACTAAACGCCTCATTACATTACACACACTATTTATTTTGTGGTTGATTTTCTTAAATAAATTTTAGGTAGACTAGTATGGAATTGTATATTCTATTGTATTTGTTATAATTGTAACTAGATTCCTTTTTTGTAAGTACCTACTTACATGTGAAATATTATGTACCCATGAAATATTCACAACCGGTGGTCGCTTGTGAAGTGACCTCATACAGGTTTCATCTGAAAACCAGCGCGACCTTGCATTCATGTGAGGTAGCATCATGCGGAGGTCGAACCCTCTGGCTTGCTCCGTTACAACGCAGAGCACGCACTTGGTAGCTGACTCACCCAGTACCTAGCTTACCTAGCTATTTTTTTTTTTAATTTTGTATTTGTTCTGTTTGTTAGGTTCTAGATAAGTAGGTATCTATTATTTTATATTTTGCTTTTCTTTTTTTTTGTTCTGTTCTGTGTTGTATCTTTACTGTGTCAATAAATGTCACTCTATCTCTACTCATGCCCGAGCAGCGTGGGATGGCGTAGAGGTTTTATTAGACTCTAGATCCGTATTTTCACGGGTTCGGATCGGAGGCAGTGCGTATAACCTCTAAGAATACACAGACAAAACACACCCACAGATTACAGAGCGTAAAACACAAATTTTCTAGGCTTATTCTTTCTCAATAATCCGAAAATGCGGTTATATTTTGCTTCAAAGTAAACCAATTCTTTCCATAAAACCAAAACTTCTAACTTCAAAAGAAAAGGTAGCTTCTCTCAAGGTATTTTATTATTGCCCCTCTTATTTGCCACAGGGCAAGTTCTCTCTTATTTCGTTCTGAGATTGTTGTGAGATTTTATCTAAAGTTTATTTTTCTGTTTTCAGATTACCAACTCCACCACTCGGCACAAAAGCACAGACTGACACATTACTTAATTAGTTTAAAAATAAAATGTTTCTAACAGTCACAGGAGACAACATAATAAACTTAATGTACCTTTCTTTAGGGACTTGATGTGATAACTGTAGTTCCAATTGCGATTGTGGCTGTTTAGTTAAGTTTTATATAACCTGCGGACTTAAAGACTGCGACTTAAAATGACGTCATCTGTCATGCTGTTCCGCTCAGATCGAATTCGAACTGAGCGGACGACGTCATTCTCAATCCCATACTTCATACTTCAAGTACGTGGGTTATACCATTATTTATAGTTATTTTAAATCCTCTTGTAGCTAAAAGAAGTAGAAAGGGCGAAAAGAGGACAGGGTTTAATATACACGGTTATCTGTAATTCACTGAACTGCAGGTTCTGCCTATTATCACGAACACGTTCGTGAATTTGCTTAAAAATGGTAGAAAGAGAATGCTATTAGTAGCCCCCCCGTCTATCAGTAGGTACCCCCATTAATCCCCCAATAATCGTTCATTAGAGGGGTTTTATTTGAAACTATATGTGGAGGCCCTATCGTCTCTCTTCAATGAAACAACTGGACTGTTCTACTTGGGTTTAATCTTCAACTTGGGTACCGTATTTGCTAGGTTCACTTATACAGGGTGTCCCGTGGCAGATTTCGGATTAGAAAGTTTGTAAAAATAACATTGTAAGTAAAAAGTAATTATTTATTGCTTATGAACTCAAAGTATAAACATGCGGATTTTAGTTTTTGAAGATAATTCCGTCTAAATGTTTACCATCTCGGTGCACACATTCACGAAATCTTTCGAGATTATTTTGAGCGACGCGTTTCAATAGTGTTTTGGAAATATTGTTCACTTCTCTCACAATATTTTCTTTCAATTCCGCTAAATTCTGTGGATTACTGCCGTAAACTTTTGCCTTGAGATGTCCCCATAGAAAAAAGTCTAAAAATAAAAGTAAAATCTACGCTATTTATATTTACAAATCTGTTCCCGCCACCGTAAAGGGATCGGGCGAGCAAGATTTTAAAAGCATGAATTTGCCTACATTAACAATTTTTATGTTCGAATACGTGAAAAATAATAAGAAAGAAAGCGAAGGGGATACAAAATACTTCCTCTCGAAAGGGCTACAGAAAGAAATGCTTGAGCTTGATCTTCAACTCGTGGCTCCGTACGTCACACTTAGGTACTTAAAAACGGCTCTGCCCTGAATGATCAATGGGGGTGTGTGCTCGGCTGATTCTCAGCCAGACTGATGCAACTTAAAACAACTTTCGTACGTGTAAAATAGGCCACATAATATGATGATGTGGATTAAAATGCGAGTGGGAGATCGGTCTGTAGTAACTCATTGGGTTTGGGACATCATTTTGTATGGAATATGTTTACATAAAAAATTAAGAATTAAGGCGCTACCCTGACCCACACCAGCGCCCCGCCACCTACTTTATCTTATTATTACATTAAACAAAGGAATTTTCTAATATCCGTTGTGGTATCTATTATAACCTTTTTTTTAATGCCTCTGTAATAGTTTTATTTTGTTTAGTTTATGCAAAGATGCGAAGTTGCTCTTTTTGGCCACCAAACTCTGTTTTCGCATCTCTGTACTAAACTATACAAAATAAAACTATTACAGAGCCATTAAAAAAAGCTTATGGTAGGTATAACAAACTGCCCAATGGATTATAGAAATTTCTTTTGTTTAACGTACATACATATAAGATAAACTAGGTGGCGGCGCTTTTGTGGGTCGGGGTAGCGCCATAAGACCTGGCGTCTTCACAAACGTGTTCGTGCTGTGAGCAGGACCTGCAGTCCACGCAGTTTCAGTGCATTATCAATAACCCTGTATAATACAAAACTGGTTTGGTTTATATTAAGGCTGATCCAGACCTACGCGGTATTTGTTAGAGACTCAGAGCGAAAGCCGAGTAGGTACCTATGCGGTAGATACAAATTATCCGGAAGGCGCGTGAAACGAGCGAAAGTATACTTTGTCGGTCTGCCTATATTGGTCCACTGCTGGACCCAGGCCTCCCCCTGATAAGCGTGTTTTTGGATTTTATCTCACGGGTGGTAATGCCCATAATCCCCACGCTGGGCATGCGGGTTGGGATCGCAGTTCGGATGGTAGACACACTGGGTAGCAAATACCGCGCAGATCCTGGACTGTTACATAAATTCCTGAACATAAATTATCAAAAGTGACACAGTTACGTTTGTTAAAACGTATTTGAAAAGGAATCACACTGAATATGTTCAAAAACGCTATATCTTTTCAAAAACGCTATCTATAGTTACAACGAGGCGAAGAAATTTCTGAAAATTGACAATGTTGAACACTTGTGGCGTACATAGATGTTCAATTTGTTATTTAAATGAATGAAATGAATTTAATGAATTTTAAAACATGATACAAACTTAGCTACCACAGGACAGGACATAAAATTAAATTATAAATAATGGTTTTTAGATATAACAATGTTATGTGATATTGTATGTACTACACTTGTATGTACAAAACGGTTATTGTTATGTATTGTTCAATTTTAATATTATTTTGACATTAAATAAAAAAATCTTCCCTTCCGATCGTCCATTGTACTCTTTTCACGAAGTATCCGATGTGAAGTGAGGCACAGAAATAAGTTGTTATTTTTAACCGACTTGTGGACTGATTGAATAATTCGCTTTTGTATAGAGAATTATCTCGTGATGGTCCCATGGAAATTTTATTCCCTATGGGCTAGTATTTAAGGAAGTAGTTATTAATTTTTCAAAACAATCAAATTATTATTTAATAAACTAAAATAGGTATGAGAGATAAAATTTCGGAGCTTTCTGCTTCTTAACTTCATATCGGAACAAAGTGTTGAATTTGTTCTTTAGCAATTGCTTTAGAGCCAATTTTAACTTTCAAACAAAAGGAATAAAGATCCTTTTACGTTAACCCTCTGCTACGTACGAGTATTTTTCGTGCTAAAAATATGTTATGGCATTACCTTAAAAACGCACATCACAAGTTAAGTAAGTTTTAAGTATTTTTGTACAGAATAAAGTTTAAAAGCACTTATTTTGTTTGTTATTTAGAGTTCTATGTGTTTGCATAGAATTAATTATGTATAATAGTTATTTATTATTTGATTTGATACAGAACTTTGACTTAAGGTGTAACATATGATTTATTTATCTATAATGTATGCATATTGTGTGTTCGTATAATAGTTAATGCATAGTTTAGGGCTAGATGGCGCTGTCAAATTAAAAACAAAACAATTATCGAGTGCTGCAAAAAGCGTTCATATTTAAGGACACCTAATCGTTTATAAATCTAGTATTTTACGTATAAAACAAGTTTCATAATAATAAAAAAGAAACAATAATTATAGATCCGATTGAAGACACGTGTCGATTCGAAAGATCTAGTTCATTTCAATTTGATTTGCTCATCATCTCAATGAGATAAGTGTAGTAGGTATAATATTATAATTATTTTATTTTGAGATAACTATTATCCAAATATCCATACGACTTGATTACTGCGCAATTACTAAAAAGGTTAATTAGGTAGAGTTCTGCGAAAAATCTTAGTTTCATTAAAGTAGGTAGGTACTTATTTTAATGTCTTCAACACTCTTCGACGACGCCCCGCTGAGTTATCATCATGAGCCCGTACTGGACACAGACCTCCCTTCCCTTTGCCCATTTTCTTTGAAAGATAAACTTATTATTTAGCCTAATCAGGAACATGAGTTAAATTTTATTTAATAGAAGATAACAAGTTTCTGATAACAAGCAAACTATAGCAACTAAACTATAGATAAAAAATTATACAATTATGCGTCCCACAGTATTTTTTGTTTTGTTTGACGTTTGAGACAAGATAATAAATGTTATCTTATTATTTATCCATTTGGCGGCCTCTATGGCGCAGCAGTAAATTAATGGTACATTCCGACCAGTAGGATACAAGTTCAGATCCCTCTGCATGACTTTATTTCAAAAATCCTACAGGCGATCTCTCTTATTTTATTTACCTACTCCTGTCGTTATAAAGTAAGTACATAGGTACTTTGAATTTAGGTCTTTATGTGGCACAATTAAGTGCTTTCAACGTTGGTTGATATCTGTAGAGGTAGAGGGTTATTGGTATATCACTGACTCTTGGTGAACTGCAGGTTCTGCCCACCATCATGAACACGTTTGTAAAGACGCCAGCTCTTACTACAACTCAAAACTTCATAATTCATGTTTATTTATATCGCCTACTAATAAATGCACTAGGAATGAACGACGGCGGGTGTGGCGCCCAGCCTCCTACCAACGCGGCCAAGAGAAAAGAATACCCAACGCATAGTGCCGCAGAACTTTCGGACGCCTTCTGTAACAGGTCGGGTGAAGGTCGGTCTGGTACATCATGTCAAGGGTCTCACTCACTGCAGATTCGCTAGCGGTCGGTACTATACTATACTAGCTAGCTGGTGTTTTTGTTATTATTCAGTATTTCTTTAGCCGCGGTCGAGAGAGAACGTGCGCGTTTTTATCAGCGGCCTTGGTGTTATTTCGACGCGTGCCCCACGTGTAAGTATGTACATGTTTTTTTGCTCTTTAGCTTCGTAAACATTAGATTTTATGTTGAATGTTTAGGTAGGTACCTACCTGTTCTGTTTTGTTAGTTTGAATAGGGTCTAATCAATCCGAAAGTTTGGCTTTTTCTGTAAACTTGTCATGGTTATAATTAATTGATCAACAAGCTTCTGGCCTCAGAAATCTACGGGAGTTGTTTGGTTGTATACGACACTAATGTTAGAATCACGTCCAGCGACGCACCTCCCTGTCCGGCGACTAGTAAGTGCTTGCTTGATTAGGTATTTACGAGTATCAACATTGAGTAATGTAATGAGTAACATCACCGGCAAAAATACCTAACATATAGAGGTAGTTCTTCTCTGGAGAGCCCCTTTTATAGTGATACTAGCTGTTGCCCGCGGCTTCGCCCGTTTTTTCCGGGATAAAAAGTAGTCTACGTCCGTCCCCGGGATAGGTACCATCTACCACCCTGCCTAATTTTAATGCGATCCGTTCAGCCGTTTTGGCGTGAAAAGGCAACAGACGGACAGATTGAAACTATGTTGCTAATGTTTCTACCTATACCAACCTGCGTAGGTACATCAACAGAATTCCTTACCTAATTCCTACTTAGTTACCTTCACAGGTAGGTATTGAGTTTTTGACTCTTTCTTTCATACGGGCTAGCATAACTTGTTGATCGACTGTCAACATTAGGTAGGTATTCAATAAACAAAACTCGCGATCAGGTTTGCCGACATTCCGATTTCCATGTTTTAATATTAATATGTCGCTGAGTCCGACAACATCAGCCATACACCTGCTTAACTAATCTATTCGACATTTTTTTGACGATAACGTACCTACCTACCTAACTTTTTACAATTGGCATAACATGGAAAAATTTGGTTTATTCTCTTCGCAGAAAGGAAAACGCTTTATTGTCTGGTTATATAGAACCGAAACATCACCGACCCAGCATTGACCCAAGCGATACACCACTGACATTACGCAAAAGCTGTTAAATCGTAAACACGATAGATAATGTTATCGCGAGAAATAATAACCGAAGAGGATTGTGGACGTTTTTAATGAACTAAACAAGAGTTAATTGGAGGAGAACTGCGCTGAAGCGCGCGGTCCACTTCGTCAAACGCTTGATCAAAATTAATGATAGGCGAGACGGAACCCCTTTCGGATTCACTGATTGAATGCACCATGCAGTACAGTCTACCCACGATGTCTAGGTGCTATTACATTCAAACTGTGATGTAAATGTGGCGGTGTTATAGGCAATAGGCATGAATTCATAGGCATTCATAGGCATTGTTTTTAGGGTTCCGTACCCGAAGGGTGAAAACGGAACCCTATTACTAAGCCTCCGCTGTCCGTTCGTCCGTCCGTCTGTCACGTGGCTTTATCTCATGAACCGTAAGAGGTAGACAGTTGAAATTTTCAGAGAATGTGTATTTCTTTTGCCGCTATAACAACAAATAATAAACTCAAAATAGATATCAAAATTAAGCGGGGCAATGCAGCCAGGGACGCTTCCGACTGGTTTTGATATGGATCAATTGAGCTAGCTGTAGATTGTTTGCAACAGTCTGCAGTTAGCTTAATTGTTTCAATTGTAAATACTAGTTCTAATTTGTTTTTAGGTATTATTGAATTGTAATTTTCTTTGTCAATAAAGTTCGATAAAAAAAAGGGGGCCTTCCATACAACAAACGTGATTTTCTGACCTAAACCCCATAGAGATTCTTTGGAGCATGGGACATGCTCCAAAGAAGGGCTATGAACCATTTTCCTGCAAACATCGCGACTGAAGAGCAACTTTTTTTGCATCTTAGCAGGACCTGGGACAATATCCCGCAGCAAGACTTTGATAACTTGATTCAAAGCATGAAAACCCGTTGTAGGACCGTTTGTAACGTCATGGGTGGTTTTACTGACTACTGATTTTTCGTATAATTGCAAAAAACAGGCAATTTCGCATAATTTTGCTTTTTTTTTTAAAAAAACACAACATCCTAAATGTAAAATTTTTTCATATTTTGTTTTTTATTGAATAAAATTTTATTTACACAATAAAAATATTTCTATTGTATTCGAAGGTCTAGTCTACTAAACGGGCTTTTCAAAAATATATACATGTTGCATGTATGTATATGTATAACAAATTTTGAGTAAATTGAGAAAATATGAAATATCCCTAGACGATGTTGATGTGTGTATATCTAGTCTAGTTCGTCATTGTTGAAAAGATTGCTTACTGTGTGAAAATTCCAGCCTGTGACAATGCCTATCAATAATTATTTATTTAATTATACCTAACAATAGAACTTTCTTTTTTTACCTGTAGGTAGGTACCTTCATAAATTCACCTGTCGAAATAAACTCTGCAAACATGTTTATAGGTTCAAGATTAAAGCTATTAGGTATCATAAATATTTCCTGGTTTGGCGCGCACACTGAACACATATTGTTTATTTTTAGTCTTCCTATATTTTGTTAGATATACCGGGAGCGTAATATTTTTTATTAGAAAAATAGTAATGACGGTGTACTGTACTTATAAAGATATCTTTGAATCCCACATCTTACGATGTGACGTGTGGATTGCTTGTAGCAACATACGTTTGTTGTATTGTAGGTAGCTTCTACGATATTGTAGAAATAAGTATTTTACCTGTAGGTATAGCTTTCGCAGCAAAAATAAACGGTTTGTTTATGCACAGCATAGATCTCTGCAATGTCGTGGATTTATGACTTACCTATTTGCTGTTTACTTGTATCAGATTCGTTTGGCAAATCATAACGTGCTAAATGTTTGTTCTTGATTACTTCATAGGTAGTTCAGTTCATTATAGACTTAACACTTGATTATTTCATACTTCAAGTTCAGACCCTCTAAATCTTTATGTATGATTTATAAATGTTTGCTTCAAATAATAAACATTCTCACTAAAACCATGTCTAGACATTGAAGTACTATTACTAGTAGTAATAATAAATAACTCAACGTACCTACCTACGGTAGGTACTTAATCTATTTACCTATCTTACCAGCCATCTCAGTTTCTACCTTTGGGTTTCTTCTCATTTTAATCAAGCCATCCCTGGCGATCATGGGAAACACTCGGCTAACAACAACTCTGCTAAATCAGAACAAAGCCCGTTTTTGTTCCATAGCAAAAAAAAAAATTTATTACAAAATATTCTAGTGAAGATAGATGAAGTTAACAGATAAACAAATGGTTCATATAAAACTGTGTTTGTGTCTGTCCGTCAGTACAAGTGCATTATCAATAAACCCGGCTATTTCTGTATCGGTGGATCCAGCGAGCGCGTACGCACGCATTGAGATCGGTAGTCGGCTCTTCTAGTTTATTTTCGTCAAGCTTCTATTCTTCGCTATGTTAACGACGAAATTTAGAATTTCTTACATTTCGTTTTCTCTAATAGATTGGTACTCAGACCACTTCACCGCTTCTTGTTGTTTTAAGTGTTTCTGTAAGCGTTGATTTAATATTTTCTTGTCATTTGTGCATCATCCATCATCCCTTGCTTGTCCAGTAAACCCAGAACATCCAGCACCCAGCATCTGCCTGCTGTCTTTCGAATATCGTCATCCCACCTGGCCGGAGGGTATCCTATTAATTTGTTAGTACCTTTTCCATTTCAGCAGATGGAAGTTGAGCTGCACATTGGCCTCTCCTATAGGGGATCGTCACAATGACTACGCTAACGCTTACTAAAATCACCGTTCCTACATCATCATCATCATTGGCCGTAACATCCATGGAGGATGGTTTATGTAGAGTTAGTTTGTCGGCAGTTACGTAGATGACTTGTAAGGCCTATACGAGCAGGACAGATGCGGCCACAGTATTGACAAACGTGCGTCCCGGGAGATGGTGGTATGTCTAAGGCAGCTGCTGCAGCGCGTTGATGTCTCAGTGCTCGCTTTTCGGACAACTTTAAAAGCCACGCTTCATTATGAGCGACAACTCTACAACAGCTACGGTTTTTCGCCAACGATCATAACTACTTACAAACAAGGTTTAAGTACTTACCACATTCGAAAACTAGTAGCACGTATTTCCTGCACAGTCTCACAAAAAGTGTTTTTGGCGCCAAGATAACAAACAGCCAACATAATTTGACACTCAACGACAATCGAACCATTCGTAGGTTGTTTACAGTTGGGGGTGAAAGAGGGGTTGTCGCGCGAAGGTGTGTTGGCAAACACTCAACAGTCTTTGCTTACTGAACACAACGTCATGACTTTGACCTTGGTATGTCTTTAAATATCGAAGTAGGTAGATAAGTACCAGGTGTCTTGAACTTGAAATAATGCATGTAATCATTGATCCTTGTCATCAACATGAAGCCTTGCCCTTGCGCCCTTGCAGGTTTTGATAAGATTTTTAAAAGCTGATAAGAGGCCTGGATTCGTGACGTCTCGTCAGCGCGCAGCGTGGATAATTTAATGAAAAAAACAAATTACAATCGCGCCTAAGAACCAACCCACACTCATATTGTGTGGGTTGGTTCTTTATGAATTTAATAAGAAACACTTTTATATCATAGTAGTTAAAATAGAAAAATGCTTTTTTTTCTTTCATATATTTAATTTAAATCGAAAAAGTACTTTAATTTTAATAATTCAAACACAAATAAATACTACAAAAGGTATATTCTTTGTAGTTTACAAACATTTTTAACCTAATCTTGCTCAATTTCCAAATCAGGGTGACCTGGTAAACCTTCCAGATCGTCTGCTCTGCTATGGCAACATACCAACAAGCCTTAGGTACGTAGAAGTCGTGTGTGTCTTAGGGAATCAGGTGTAACATGCTTTTGAGGTTGATTAACTTAGCTTCAAGGACAGGTTTTCCGTTTGGCCAAAGTGGCCCATCATATTTTTCTTTAGACTTTCTGGACTTCCACGAGTTTTTCTGTTATATCTACTACCATAAACTCTTCATTGAAATCAGATTTCATATATATTTTACATTTCACATTTTTTTTGCAATATTCATTTTGGTTTAGGCATGAAACCTTCTCTCTGTCAGTCGTTTTATTTTTATTCGCTAAATATTTTTCTGAATTCAACGATAACAAGAAGTCTTCATTTTCATTGTGTCGAAATCTAAATCGTTCGGGAGGAAGCTATGCCCAGATTCGAGGAATCTCAAATTGAGTCGCTCTATAGTTAGTAGAGGTAGTGTTTTTTCGAGGTCAAAAGATTTTTTCAACAGAAGGATCCTCTTTAGCAATCTGCTTTCATTTGCTTTTGCAGAGATTCTGCGATTTGTTGATGGTCTATCCGCTTCTTCTCAATTTCAGCTCTTTAAGACTATATGATTGATTATGATTACCTATGCCATTTTGATTATGCAAACAAGAACCAACCCACAAAACTTAAAATAAATATTTACACAAGGGACAATGTGGTTAGGTTCTTTTTAAAAGAAATAAAATTTCTATTTTTTTTAGATTATCGGGTTACCATGAAGCATGGATCTTATTCATTTTTTATACTACTGTTGGTGTGTGTGTGGGTTAGTATTTTTATCGACAAAATGTTTTGTTCAGTCTAAATTGCCAGATCACTATGATCCTTACAGGGTTGCTATAAGGTGTGTTTTACTTGTATAGTACTTAACTCAATTTTGACATGAGTCTGAGTTGGTTCTGGTTCAAGTATTACCTTCCAATTATAAATTAACATCGATGAATTAAACCCGCCTCTTGGTCAGCCAAATAAGACGGTTAGAGAAGTTCCCTATTCTTGATTTGGTTGGAAGTTAGGTAGATTCCAAGTGAGGAACGTGTCCTAGGAAAGCACTTTATACCTACTACAATATTTAACCGACTTCGGAAAAAGAAGGAGGCTATGTTAAGCTTTTTTTTACCACTAAGAGACAGCCTGGAAAATTACGATTTAGTACCTTTCTGATGAGATTTACGAATTTATCGAAATAAGCAGGCATGTACCTATTATCTAATCGTATATAGCAGACATCTAATCTAGTACTACCAATAATACCTACCCATGTGGAAAGGGCTGCTAGAGAACGAATTCAGTATCTTAATATAAAAATTTTCGTAGTTTGTCGAATTCATTATGAATGTAAGCAGGTTAACTACGAACCTATATAGTTCTGGACGCAGAACAGCCGCGACGCGAACCGCACTCACCCTGGAGAAGAAACGTTGGTGTTCTATCAACACAAGCATGGTTTGTAGTTTTCGTAATGAATTCAGTATTTTTCAGCTTTTTCAACTAAGTTGTGCCTACTAAGTACTCAAACCTATCAGTAAAATTATTGTTACATTTTGTCTTTTTTGATAGTTTTTCTACGCATGAGATAAGAGCGTTTAATCTCTATTAAAATTGCTATTATCTCCTACTTCTCTACAGCTTTGCGAAGAGTTCATCGCCTTCTGAAAGTTGCAGTAGGTACAACTAGCCAATCAATCATTGGGGCAATTGTTTTGCCTTTCAATATGTTTAGTTGATTGGTTGGCATCTGGCTTCTAGAGATGATTGTAATTTAACGATCATCATCATCATCACGGTAATCTTCCATCGTAGGCTACGTTTCATCAATAATCTGGTTATTTGGCTTCCTCTCGCGATTTTTCCTACTCGTATAATTTTTCCTGGTTCTAGATTTTCTGTCCATACTAAGAAGGAGCTCCTCAGTGCTCGCTTACCTAGGTAAAAATGGGTAAAAATTGGTAGGTAGAAAACAAGGTAGGATGTCAAAATGTGTCAATAAAAGTGTACTAATCTTTGAAATTCTCACAGCAAACCCGAAAGTTACCTAATTACCGTAGGTTTTTCTAGGTAGGTTGGTATATGAAATGACTAGGTTCTGCTCGCGGCTTTGCACCCGTTTTTCTATAGAAATGTTAAAATGATATTTCTATTTCACGGGAACTGATTTATGGAATTAAAAGTTTTTCAATTCCAAGTCTAGAACTACATCTAAGCAAAATTTCAGCCCGATCCGTTCAGTAGGTTCAGCGTGAAGAAGTAAGGACCATCTATCCATACAAACTTTCGCGTTTCTAATATTAGTGTAATATGATTTTCTAGTACCTACTTATGCTATTTTTTGATCCTCTATCTTTAGCAACCTTGAGTAGGTAAACATAAATCTATTGTTATTTATAGCGATTGATATTGCATATAAACTGCACAAAGTGCCAATTGATCAAATCTGGTTGCAATTGAATCCATTGTCTCAATTTGGAGCCTGATTTAGATCGCTCACGAACCTTGGTCCGCCACTATTGTGGCGGCCATTTGTTGCTTACTTCGTTATCATTGCTTTACCTGCTTGTTAATGTGCCCAGAGATCAGAGCTGTCTATGAGGATGAGCCTAGCTTATGTTCTTTTTATTAACTTTATGTGGATGATACCATCGATCTTAGTAAAAAAGGGGAGATGAGGTACTAGCTTCTCGAAAGTGGAAGGCTCTAGTTGTAACACAGGCCAGTTGTTGAGTAAGTGCTGGAAGAACGTACCATATCTACAGATTTTACTTAGATCTATGTTTGATACGTATACTTGATACATAAAAGTATTTTTTCGTAAAAGGGGTTTGAAGATTTTTATAAGGAAGGTTAATAACTATTAAATCGGCTACCACACTGTTTTTTTTTAAACCGCGGCGCACGATGCTAATTATATACCTATTTGGATAGAGGACACTTATACAAATAAAAAATGTTCTATATAACATAACGTTCTAAAGCGTCAGGTTTCTGAGATATTCACAAATGAAAATATCTATTGCTAGAGCAATAAAAAAGTTCATTAGAATAAACTTTTTTTATTTGTGTTATGCATTTATATAACTTTGATTGTGCGCCGCGTCAGGTTAGGGCCAAAATCTTCACTCTTAAGAAAAAGAGTCGCTCGTTAACATACTGAAAAAACATGAAAGTATCACAGACAGAACAAAAACACTTTACAAAACATTATGATGATATGGTTTGAAGGACCATTTATTCACTCTTTCCATTTCCCTCTCTTTCGTGTTCCTTTGTTTTCTTGTGACACTTACTGAGTTAGTTAGTCACTTATTGAGAATGATGTAATTTCGAAAATTTTTAAAGTCATGGATATGTATAAAATAAACATAGAGCTATAAAACCAGGTGATTAGTACATATTCTTTTACGGCTATAATCACTAACTGCCTTGGAATACTTGACTTGTTTGGTAGAGTGACATTATATATACTAAATACAGTATGTATATGCATAGCAGGTAGCAATGTGAATTTTTTCAGTTACCTATTCTATACATATAACTTTTGTGAATTGTTTTTAAAAAAACAAATTGGTTTATCTAATACGCAAGGAAAATATAGGACGTAGAGTACTTATTAAGTATTTAGGTGGTATTTACGAGGTGTTGAACAATGTCTGACATAAATCATGGCACTTAGCGACACGCAATAATCATCAGAGCAAATACTACGCAGATAGTTTATGTCTACTCTACCTGCTTATAAATAACAGAAGTCTTTTGTAGGTTATTTACAAAATGATTAATTTTACAATAACAGAATAAAACAATTACAACTAGTATATACACTTAATATCTATTTCTTAAAAATCTAAGCCGTCACCAGAAGGCAGAGTGCCCAGAATGCTGGCAGCATTGCCACGTTGAATGGCAATGCTAATTCGTTGACCGAAATAGAAGCCAGCATTCCGATCACCTGTCGACTCTACAAGAAGTTTGGTAATATCTTTATAAATGGCGTGTGCTCCAGGTCCCCAAGGACCAAGGGTTTCAACCCCAAACGGCTCAAATAGGTAACCTCGGTCAAGATTAGCGTATTTTCGCCGTTTGAGGGACTCCGCTGATGTTGCTGCGGAGCCGGCCCTTACCGATGTCCCTGCAAGATGTGAAGGCGCTAGGGTATCTACACACGTGGCATCCCAAACTAAAGGCCGACCCATCTTCCAGGGAATCAGAGTCATACCGTCAGGTCTTTTACCATCATCTCGCATAAGGCCACGTGGTTCGAGGGTAGCTGTAGTCTTTTGTATAGATACAAAACCTAACTACAGCAAGGCACTTTACAACACCTTACGTCCACGGAAGAACCACCTCCACCAAACAAGGGGGGGTTTTGTTTTGCCATTTAGTCGTTTAGCCATAATCACGACGAGATCAATACAAAGTCTGCGCCAAACTCAAAGACTGCTTTGATGCGCTAGGCCCGCTAGGGTATTTTCTGCATGGCTCCTTCAATTTACAATAAACTGCCAAAATCACTTAGAGAACTACCAATATCACTGTTTCGGAGATAGTTAAAAATCACTTTGGAAGGAACATTAAATGATTTTATGATTTAAGTAAATGCCAAATTGCGAGTTTTAAATTTTTGTAATTTCAAGTTTAATTTTCAATTTTATTTCAATATTCAGTTTCCTTTTCAACTAAATATTCGTTTTCAATTTGATTTATTTGCTATAGTTACATTTAACTAGGTATGTGACATTACATGTATGTATTAGTACAAATACATTGTGTTTTATTTAAACATAAACAACCTATGTACCTTATTTACATGTATTTGATGCACTAGATTTTACTTTACTTTACTTATCACCACGCTGCGCTCGGCAGGCGGACCGATGCTCGCAGTAAAAGTGTTAAAATATATTAGTTAAGCTGCTGCCCTTCCTCTGGTTCCTTAAAGTTGTCGCTCACCTAGAAAGCACCGCTGCAGCACTGCACAAAAATGTGCATTCAAATAGTCCATATTTCTTTGTGTTTTCTCGTTAAACTTTGATGGATTTTATATTAACGGCATCAGATGACAGACGGCTCGCAGACTCGTTTGAAGCTTGTGCGAAGCCATTGTGTCACTATAAAATGTATCTAAAAATAACGAGTTTAAGCCCATATATGATTGAATGCACGTTTTTGTGCTGTGGATTAATAAGCGCTGAGATTTAGTCGGCTTTTATAACATCGATGGTCTGAGTTGGAGGGGTAGATTCTTACGCCGCGACAGAAAACCTCTTCCAATTACTCTAAGTTTATTACTACGATGTCTTTGCTAGCTACTGGCGTTTATCGACAGGTCTCAGGGTCACATTAAGTTATCGACGAGACCTGTCAGATAGTCGACACATGTGTGGAGTGGCGCTATTAATGTATACTTCGAAAATAACGGTGGAGGCAAAAACATGGGAAATTGAGTCTAAAACATTGCTCTTTTAAGTTATCTAAAGTACAGTCCTCCAATCCAAAGTTTCGACCACGGTGACGACGACAGCCAGTCTCAACGGAGACTGTGCAACGCAAACACAGGGGCACTCTCTATTGTCTCACTCTCAAAATCCGATAATTTCCCGTCTCAGATGGGCGCAATGCGCGTCATTTTGTGAAAAGTATAGGCAAAGGATTTCACGTTCATAGGAGCGTGACAGCGAGCATACGTTTTTGGAAAAGCGGCGGCGGCGCGTAAGTGCCAAAAAACAAGTTTATTAACAAGAAAACTACACAACTTATGAAGAAACTGGTTCAAGGAACCAAATAATCTACGAATCAAAACATAATTAATTTTAATAGACCGCAGGGTTCCTGAGATCTCGACCAAGTTATGTATGTGCAAAACACTGCTCTTCATGATTAATTATTATCGTATTTTTTTTCTCGATCGTGTTTTCACATTCAAGGAACCAAAAAAATTTAGAATTTTATGTAATTCGTGTTTGTTACCACGTTGTCAAACTAGGTCCAGATGTGAGTATTGAGATCTAGGCCCAGATGTGAGTATTGAGATCTAGGTCTAGATTGACGAGGAATTCATAAGTAACTACGAGTAGGTAGTTGCCAGTGGAATAGCACCGGTGGTGGCATAGGACCGGAATGGCGCAATGGAGAGGAGGCCTGGACCCAGCGGCCTGCTCACGGGCTGAGTAGATAGAGTATTTTCCGTACTTACCTACTTAGGTACCTACTAGTCAAAATATCAAAGACAATCAAATTATGTGCGAGCTTTAAAAACGTAAATCTCTGGATACTAAACAAACTTAGGTAATAAACACCTCCATCCAACTCAGAGTGGCAAGTATGAATTTTCGAAACGAAAAAAAATTTCGTTTAGGTACCTACCTATTACAGCGGATTTGTCAAAAAGTACTTCTAAAATGCAACAAATCATTCGAAAAATTTAATAAGTTCATCAAAAAACTATGGGATCGCTGTCATACTATGAAAAGTAGTTTCTCTCAGTATCCGGTAGGGGCGCTGCAACACTCATTCTAAAGTCTCAGAGTAGAGATAACTTTCAGATAAACAAAAGACGGAAATGATGATAATGACAGAATAACGTTAATGCGAGGAACACCATTAAAATTAGAAGACACAAGTTTTTCGTTTGTTTTTTCCAAAAGTTTCTGCACTTAAACAACTTTTGTTTTGTCAGTGATGTAAATCACAGAAAAAAATTCGGATCGACGAAAACACCCGCATAATTTGATGTTGAAGAAATAATGAGCCCACATTATTATGATACATTATTCCTACCGATTTAATATTTTACGTAGGCACTGTTTTTTGTTCTGTCGTTTGTGAGAAGAGTCTTATAACAAAACTTATAAAATTTCGCGATTTGTTTACATAATAATGATTACTTATCGCGTACACTTGTAATTATTTCTCCAACGTTTCTATCGCGTTACAGCGATCTTGATCCCGGGGCAGGGCAATAATACAAAAGGGTAAAATACCCGATAAATAATCACTAATTAGGGTCTTATAATGTCACGTAGGTATTTTCTTTATATTTTGAGCCCTGCCAATGCGTTTTGTCACTCATTGAGTGCCCATGACGCATAAGGCCTTCTAGTACCCCCGAGTGCAGCTACGCGCGCCCCTCCGTTCCGTGTCGCAACCGCTGACGCCAGGCCTATGAATGCGTTATGAATGTGTTAACGCAGTCTTTAATCAGAATCACCCATGAACAAGAGACCAATAATTGTTGATACAAATACAACGCAGTTGGACCACAGAGTCTAGCTAGCTGGGCGGTGGGCGCGCCGCCAGCGCGTCACAGCCGCGCGATGCGCCTGCGCATTGTATCTATTGCAATCACTCGTGTACGAGTATGTACCTACCTTACCTACACGCTGGCAACATACGTGCTAGCTGTATCAGGTAGATAAACTCCATTATGTTTACGTACTTCATTGATTCTGTGTTAACTCGCGCTGTGACAGAACATGAGTAGAATTATAAGTATGTACTTACCCTTATTTTGCGATGAGCGAGCGTTTGCTTGCTAGTTTTCGAGCTGGTTAATAGACAGGTGGAATCGGGTACCTATTTCTGCTCTGACTTGGTGAAGGTTAAGGAAAACCACTGGATCGGAAAACCAGTGTAGAATCGGTTATTGTGAATATCTTTGGGGGACGTCCAACTGTGGACGTCTCTCAGCTGTGATCACGAGTTATTCGCTCTTGTCCTCAAGCTATAAATGTATGTAGAGATTATTCCGTCTTAAATTGTGCGCCTTCAACGCGTTTATAATCTTTAAAAAGTTATATTCAGCCTTATTTTGATAGAACCAACTGAACTCCGAGTTTATTACCTATTGTGACCAGTGACTGCGTAACGTATGCGTTACGCAGAGACCCTGGTCACAATTGGTTTATGTTATCAAATAGGGTACCGCAATAATTTCATAAGTGTAAGCATAGAGTAAAAATATGATGCAGCCTTTCCTACTTATAATTCTATGAATGACCATCTATTTCAAGACATAAATAAACTTTCCTAAGGACGCAATAAGTATTTACTAATCTTTGATGGTTTTATGTTTTTTTAGCATTAGTTAGGCTGAGTTAATGGCACGTCTATAGCTGTCTATTTTTAGAATGTAAAATTCTTATCCCGACTCAAATTTTACCTATGTAGATGTAATCCTAGATCTAAAATAATATATATTATATAACTATATTATATAGTTCTACATCGACATTTTTTTTAGAAAGGGCAATGGCCTTTATTAACAAAGAAAATTACAATCAAATTATAACTAGTATTTACAATTGAAACAATTAAGCTAACTGCAGACTGTTGCAAACAATCTACAGGTAGCTCAACTGATCCATATCAATACCAGTCGGAAGCGTCCCCAAGACGCTGGCTGCATTGCCCCGCTGTATGGCAATGCTGATGCGCTGCGCCAGATATCCGCCAGCTCTCGGGTCACGCGTCGCGTCGACCAGACGCTCAGATAACTTTTTAAAACCCCGGAGAGCCTCGGTACCCCACGGACCTAGGGTCTCGACCCCAAAGGGAGCAAATATGTAGGCTCTGTCGAGACCTGCATATTTGCGTCTCTTGAGATCCTCGGCCAAATCTGCCGCCGCACCAGCCCTTACGGATGTCCTCGGAAGATGGGAAGGCGCAAGTGTGTCGACGCATGTAGCGTCCCACACAATGGGCCTCCCCAACTCCCATGGGACTAGTGTCATGCCGTCAGGCCTCTTACCATCGTCACGCAACAGACCATTCGGTTCGAGAATAGCTGGTACGTTAGCGGTGACAAAGGCCCGCCGGATGACGTCGTTAAGGCTGGCATGACGAGATATCCGACCGGCGGCCCTAGTACATCTAAATTAATGTACCTATACAAATAACTCAAAACAATGAACAAAAACTAAGGATATAGTATACCTTCACCTACACATCGTCACGTTACAGTCTTTCAGTGTGCGATAATTTGTTTTGGAATTACTAGCTTTAATTACCTACAGGTAGAGAAATTATTACCCAACTGTACTTTATTAAATACCTTGCTATCAAAACAAGATATAATTGTTCCACGAAATACAATGAGTTGCACCTTTTTATAACGGTCGGGATGCCGTAGGTCACCCGATGCAAATAGATTACTAGTCAATTTGACTAAAGCGAGTGCACGGGTAGCCCCAACTTTTTCTTATGCCATGAATAAATAACGAAAACTTACCTATTTGAATGCAGGTTTCATAGTCTTTCGTATATCAAAGCTGTCAAGCCAGCGTAACTTTATTATATAATATTATATATTCGCGAATTACCAATTTCTCCGAATCGCTGCTGACTCCAATAGATTACCTTACCTCCTACAAACATAATACGCTTCCAATTTACACAAATACTCTGATAAACGCAATTATCGGTGGCTACCGGTATAATGCTAATCAATGATTATCTACGTTTCATTTCAATTTGGTAATCCACGTCTCGTCGCAGGCGCAGGTTGATTAAAATAGTCGATAACGGGTAAGGAATGCTATTAGAAGTTGCCCCCGATTATCGTCTACATAGGTATAGGTAGTTTGGTTTTATTTACAACATCGCAAAATAATAAGGTGATTTTACGAAAACTCTCAAACTACATACAGGTCTGCCGAACCCCTGTATCCTGTATTCCTATTTCTGACATCCAATATGCTGTATTTTTTATAAATAAATAAATAACTGCTGTATTTTTTATAAATAAATAAATAAATAAATAAATAAATAAATAAATTACGTTTTATCAAAACTACCTATTCCACCTACTCATATTTACAAAACCAAGAAAATCCACTCCATCTAAGTTTTTCATGAAAGTTAGATCTATTCAATCATATTAAAGTATGCAAAACCACGTTATTATATCTGCTACATCTAACAAACCTTTCTCTCTTAAGTAAATCTAATTCAAATCATCAGTATAAGGAAAAACGATCACACTGAACAAATAGCATGAAGTTGCCGGTACCCGACCTCCTCCGACACAAATATCGTAGATAGAAAAATAAACGCAAGACCGACTTGAAGACTAAAGTTTGACCTCCTTTGGTCTTCAATCAAGTGACCTGTGACCTGGCTGCCCGGCGGCGCGCCGGTGGCGGCGCGGGCGGCGTCTGGAATATTAAAGTCAAAATGAGTTGCTATTCTTGTGTCCGGATCTCTATGGTTAATGTCTGTGAGGGTCGCCGACTCAATCACGTGGCCCCCTCAGCTACGTTACATGGTAGCTCAATGGTAAATAAGGAAGGACGTCATAGCTAAAATGTATGAAGAGATTGCTTCCGTTGATGTTATTTTAATTGTTATGTTATATGTTTTTCTATGATAGACTTCTTTTGTTTTTGTTTCATTCTGAATAAGGATTTTCTTTTGTTTTGTTTTCTTCCGTCTAGCCAGAGTCTAGAGTGTTTTAATTTTTCTTTCAACAGATTCTAACAAATGATCTGTACCTAGTGTTATAAATTATAATAAAAGGTGTATGCTTAGCATTAATACGTATTTACCAATTATTTTCTCTGGATGTGACCGACTAAAGTAAGGAATGGTGCGGGCGTGGTAGAGTACGTAGAAGACTTTTATATTAAATTATAAGCCAAGGCAAAAACTAATTAATGTCATAACATGGATGCTGCATAGGTACAGAGCTATATAATGTAGGTAGCTAATAAAATATTGTTGATATGGCTATCATTTTGCAATTAATATTCCTGATATTTTTGCAATCGGTTGACCTTTTATCATAATTGCTATAGGTACCTATACGAAAATAAATGAACGAATTACATAAGTTGTTATATATGTTTAGTATTCCTTCAGAAAATTTAAGGAGGATGTTGGTTTCTTCACAAGTCTTCTCCCGGCATCATGGTTACGTTCTGACTGTCACAAGGGTCGCGGACATCGGTTTCCACTTCGTCATTCCAGCGCCTGATGGTAAACCCTGTCCTGATACACTTTGATAGCCTGCAATGGTTTTCCTCCATTCTCTTGACATTTCCGTGGTGCCAATATGACCGTTATCAAGCTCTTCCGTTTGCGCTAGACATAGGAATGTGTCGTTGACTATTTTACAGTAAACGAAACGAGACCGTGTATCGTCCACAATAAACTAGTTTATAAAACAACATTAATGTTCGACTAGTTTATGCCGTTCAGGATATGATAGATCGTTGAACGTTGATTCACTGATTGGTAAACGAAGACTTTGGTAACAGAAGGTAGAATAAACTGTTTAGGATATTATAGTCAATATGCGTATATGTCAGTATGCGTTATCAGTTTTCAGTTAGTTATTTACCTAATCACTCTAATTAGAAAAGTAATCACCTTGACCTGGACCACCTTGACGCAAAGCGCATTTCAAACGAGTCTATTAAATAACTATGTAAACAAACAAAATTCAAAAATCTGCTTGCCTACTAATACGATCATACATAGCACATACATTGCAATAGAGTTTACTTTTACAAAACACCGCCCACTCCACCGTTATAGAGTTGCGCGCAAGGCAACAGAGAGGTAGTCATACTCGTATTAGCGATACAAGCAAGTGTGAAGCGAACAGAAAACTTAAAAAACGGGTGGCTAGCTGGCTAGAGAAACAGTTTCGGGCACGCTCGACGTTGGACTGCGCGATGCAAATGCCGTTCACATGTAAACTAGTTTATCAGAGGACTGTAAACCTGTCTCACAGTTGACGGCTCTCGGACAAGTGCTCTTGAACTCCCTTGTGATGTTCAGTTTTGCGAACAAATCTTTTACCTCCTGACTTTTTTAATGGCTACAGATAACGACTCATGCCATGCCTATATCCAAATCAGTATATATTGGACAGTAACCAGCTATCGGCTACTGTCGCCACTATTACTTATTCTGCCTTCTGCCGCAGGTTATCACTTCGATAAGTTTTATGAGACAAATTAAGATACCTAGCGACAAACACAATCTCCTACTTAGTCGAACACAGTGTGATATGGCGTTCCGCTGGTGTTGGTAGGTTGTTTTGTAATTGGCTTTTCATAGGCAATTGTTAAACTGATTTTCTGAAGTTGAAGAAGTGAGTGACTGCAACCCGCTGCGCGAATGAAATTTGTGATCACATAACCCCGAGAGTTTAGAGGTTGTTTTGTGAAGCTGTTCTGTGACCTCGGCATTAGCGGACACCGGGCCTATAGCACCAAACATTGTTAGGACTGCACACTGCCAGCCACTGTGGCTAGTTGGCAGTTTGTTTTGGGCTATTTTGTTTTTGGGATAGATTTGAATAAACCTCCGCTGTCACTTTGATGTCATAAGTATCATTTTTTTTTAAATTTATTCTCATTAAAAACTTCTCAGTTTACTTAAAATGGGACTAAGTAGTCTAGTTTTTTTTTTATAAAGAAGTGAAACCCTAGTGAATTACAATGCGTTTATTTTTTTGGGAAATAGTACATACAGGCATTAAATCTTCCACATAACGTTTTTTCTTTTTTTTTTGTGAAATTTATTCAAGTTTTACCATTTGACTCCGGATCTGTCTTCACTAAATAATTCTGGATATTCTATTCCAGCTGTCCCAGAGAGATGTCGAGTGCGGTGGAGAGCGTGGTGACGACACGGGTCCCGCATAACGGGACGAACGGGACCCTTGGAACTAACGGGACGAACGGGACCCTTGGCACTAACGGGACGAATGGAATCAATGGAGTTGAAGATGGCTGGGAGGAACAGTTCCTTCCGCCGCCACTCAGGCTTGATGACAAGATCAGAGCACAGAAGGTAAACTTTACAAGTGTATGTTTTTCGATTCTCCCAAGTAATTTTTTTTT
Source organism: Eupithecia inturbata (assembly GCA_963662085.1). NCBI lineage: Eukaryota > Metazoa > Arthropoda > Insecta > Lepidoptera > Geometridae > Eupithecia > Eupithecia inturbata. Next base: position 600,973 of record OY759201.1, read on the forward strand.
TACATATTTTGTGCTAATAACAGTTGTATTATTGAGGTATTGAGTTCTTCATAAATCAAAGTGTTATTTGAGATCGGGGTTACAAAAAAACCGAAATTAAAATTGAGATCATAACACAACACGGCGCGGCGTAGGTATGATTCTGGACACCACTTTTGTCTTAATAACGGACAATAATTGTAATGCTCTTCTCTTCCATTTCCTTTAGTCTTCTCTCTGCACAATACTGCATTGAGATGTGACATTAGCTAATACTTTATTAAGATAAAATATTACTTACTGTAAAAGTGGGCATCAGCCTATAAATCTCCATCTTCGATGTCAATATAAACGTAACATTTCAATAAAGCCAATAAGAGCTCATTGCGCACGCGTCGCTGATTGATACCACTTGGTGGACCTTCTAGAACATGAATGTGTATAATTAAAATATGTCGTAATAGGTACTTATAGAAAAATTTCGTAAGCAAAATAGCATAAACCATATTGGTAAATTTAACTTGTGGAAAATGTACTTATCATAAACAAAACACTGGCTGGCTACTGTGAGAACTGTGACCAACTTGGACACGATAGCCTTGTTCTCTCTATCGTTCTCTTTATCATTTCCATGTGGGATCATTCACTGTCTCACCAGCCTAAAGCTTGTCGCACACCTGGAAAGCACCGTTGCCGCACAGCACAAAATATGCATTCATATAGCCCATATTTGAACTAATAACCTTTAGTTACTTTATTTGTCTTGGTGTGATGCTTCTCTGCTATTTCTACACCCATCTTGTACATTTTCCTTACTAAATATAATTGCTATCTATATAATTTCTAATCCAGATTACATTCGTCTTTACCCGGGGATTTCCTTATCTATCAAAGCACAACATTTCCATTGTTTCGCGATATCGTCAAAGAAATATGACATCCGTTGACAATTACAATTTTATAGTTTTATCACGGTTATATCGTTTTATTAGTTTACGAGTCTCTAGGTACTTTCTGTTATCAGTGCAAATGGCCACCCTGTGTTGTGATAATATTTCACCTGAAGCTTTTACTTCGTCCTTATGACGAAAATCACTGATTGTTGGTGTTTATCTCTAAGTATAGTAACTTTTTTTTAGAAATACACGTGATATATTAATTACACCCACTGCACTGTGGGGGAAGGCAGAATCTATCTCAAATCTAGTTAATCGGTTTTGCTTTTGTTTCCAACGACATAATAACGTTTTAACCCCCTACACCTTTTTACCAGATTTCAGATTTATATATTAAAACATTTCGTTATCTATCAATAACATTGGCTAGTCAAAAAAACCAATAATTTGATAAATAAAAGATAATAACATAATATACAAACTTATGTCAGACTTTTCTATTGAATATTTTATTTTGCGATGAACATTACATAAATTCGTTGAAGTCGTAAAAAGAGTTATGTTCAAAGAAGGTTTTATGCTTTGACTCACGATTTTTAATAAAGTCTTTTATAAGTACCTTGTTAATTGTGTCCTATTAGCTACGCTATATTCTCGTCACACGCGTTGACATTCTACTCCTTTGTAAATGCTGGCTCCAGATCCACGCCACGTGGCTCCAAGGTCACCAGGTCACTAGTACTGCTAACATCTGATGATAACACTCACGTTGCTACTATCAGTATGGCGCAGTAGCAGAACGAGGTTTGTCTAGTCTTGGCTATTTACAGAATTTATAGACATATGATTTTATCTCTATTTTGATTTGTTTAGTAACGTTCACGTTCATTTCACTCGAAAGGTCTGTTGTTTGGTTCAGGTAGTTGATTTGAGGGGTAGTTGTTACCGTAGGTTCCTATGTTTACATAATCCAAATTAATGTATAAGACAGCCAAACCACTGCCACTTAAACAAATAAATAAATTGATTGTTTTGAAAAAATCTAAAAACCGACTTCGAATCCCTTAGTTTTAAACTGTTTTTAAGTTTTGCGGGATAAATACTAATCCCTTTGGAATAAAATTTTATGGGACCACCTCGGGATCATTCTATACAATTGAATGAAAATAATAATCCAAATCGTTCCATAATTGACGAAAATTCAACGAACATACTATTTAAATATATACAACTTTTTTCGAAGTCAGTCAAAAATATTTCTTTTTTATGTCAAGACAGCTTCTACATCAATATGAGTAGGTACATGATTCAGGTTAAAAAGTAAAGCACCTACTGTAGGCTATACGTATAGCATTGAATATAAACTCTAGGTTAGCGAAGTAATTGTAGTGGAGTATATATTATATAGTACATAGGTACCGTAGATGGCATCAGTGAACTAACAAGTTCCTATGACGCATACGACGATAGCATCTGACCGAACTGACAAGTTACATTAAGGACTTGGTGACAGACATGGCTCTTCATGACCATGAAGGGACGAGCTTCGTATCGTAACTTAACAAATCATAGGTTGATTTTATTATGTCTGCTATATTCTTTGCTTACAGGAAAATAATAACAAATAACAAGTAAAAATTCTGAAGTGCTTGAGGAGCTCTATACGAATTCTACAGTATATTTGAACTGAGAGATACAAGTGATTAACTAAAAACTATAAAAAAACCTTCTCTAGCTTTTTCACGTTTTTCCGCCAAATCAGAAAGCGAAGGCCCACAAATTGTGCTAAGAACTATGAAGGAGACCAGACGAGTATTTTGATAGATCATTTAACAAAGTCGGTTTAGCCGTTTTGATGCTTGGAGGTAATAAAGGGTCTGCCAACAACATAGAAACACAAAAACATAATCCACGCCTCGCGGGTAAAAATTTGATGAATCGATAAGTATTAAGCAAAGTTATAGACTGTCTTATTCTGATTCAAAATTTCCAGTTAACATGACAAGACTATGTACATTTAGATTATTCAAACTTAATAAATTCACGAACTTCAACTTGAACTGTCGATATCTCGAAGAACTAATTCAATCAGTAAGATAGATGATCTGATGGCACCTGCGACATCCATCACTGCGCACTCTCCATCAATCTTCGAAACAGTTATCGATGTTTCTTTCAATGTCAGCCGGTTTTAAGCCAATTTGTAAAACGTAACGGTTACTGTTGATGAGCAAAGTTTTCTGAGACTGAATTGATCCGTTTTGATTCACTATATGGATCGGTGTCAAAACTAATACAGTGTGTTGTTTTTGAATGTTAGTGGGTTCAAAATAATGGAATGTTTTGTTTGAGTAGAATTTGCTATCAATATTTCACGTACTTTCCCTCCAGGTAATGTTCGTTTATTCCACCTGGATATCGTGTTGTACATGTAGGAAGCGTGTTTTTATTCTATGGTTTACCTCTTGTTTATTACCAACGTATCCATCCCGGTGCTACGATCGTGGCTTGCAGCGATTGCGGTCAGAAAATTGACCGCAGGTTCCACGACATCCCTCAAACCATCTTTGAATTCGGGAATAGATCATCTCATCCCTATCTTTATCTCCAATGAGATGTTTTCTAATTTTAACCACCCTTTTCCCTCACAGATAGAAGCCCGCCTAGCCAGCCTGGTGCTCAGCGGCGCCACCTTGCGGCGCGTGGCCGAAGTCTTCGAAGAAGAGGTGAACCGGGGGCTGCGGGAAGAACCCTCTAGTCTTCAGATGGAGAACACATACGTACCAGAACTGCCAGATGGTACAGGTGAGAAAAATACTGATCGAATGCCATCATCATCATCATCCCACCTGGCCGGAGGGCGCTACGTTTGCCGAGTCGCGGTCTCCACTCAAGAACACGTTTACCCCAGCGGTTGTCGATTCTTTGCGAGATATGGCCGGCTCACTGCCACTTCAGCTTGCTAATTCTTTGAGCTATATCCGTAACTTTTGTTCTCTTTGGAAAATTTGGAAAATAATCATCAAAATCACGATATCGCCGACCATAAATAAAACATGGACTGCACACAGCCAAACATAGAACATCCTCGTTTTTTCCAAGTCGATTAGTAACGGAAATAAGCCTTTGGCTTGTATTGTCGCTAATTTGTGATATAACTGAAAAGAGAAAATAGAAAAAAATCATAGATATCGAAATAATAAAATTGGCATTAATGATCAGCAGCGTATAAATCTTCGGGAGTTATTATGGGATAGGTAAACATTTTCCAAATTCACCGACATGACGGTTATGTTCGCTTGCTACATATATCATAAAATAAAAAGTGTAGCTACTTAATATATAATAGTATAAAAAGGTATAAAACGTAACGAAATACGTTGTTGTATAACTTCAGAGGAGGGAGTATTCCTGGCGCTGGACCTCGGAGGCACCAACTTCAGGGTGCTGCTGTTGGAACTGAAGGCGGGCCAGCTCCTCAGGGAGGACGTCAAACATTATCACATTAGGTAGGTACCTACATTCAAAACCTATGGTGCCTTATATCCTTTAGACCTAACAGGACTCATGGTAGCGTCAGAAATTTCAAATTACTGCACAGCTTGGCGACTTCGGTAAAATATATATTATCTAGTGAAATAAATGAGAAAGGAAATGCCCTGTGATGCGCCTTCCCCATTAGCGATAGTTACTATTATGTTATCAAGTAACCGCTACAAGTTCTTATCCTCATCTTTGGCTTGTCTCAACTTGAGACAAGCCAAAGACAGCGTAGTAGATAAAGATAGTTTGGTCAAGCTTCAAAAAGTATGAATATTCTAAGTTATATATGTTTTCAGCGATGCAATGCGGATTGGTTCAGGTCAGGAGTTGTTCGACTTCCTGGCAGACTGCGTGCTGGACTTCCTCACGTCAGAAGGCATGAGGGACGAAGAGTTCTCACTAGGTGAGGGTTCTACTAGCCTTTATAGAAGCTAAAAATACCTAGCTACATACGTCTTTCATGAATGTAGTGATTACGTGGGCTGCTCCAAAAATTGTTAGTGGAATGCAAAATAGTTAAAATATAAAAAAAAAGTTTATTTAAAGCTTTTCAAAATACTCGCCTCCAACCTCAACGCACTTATGCATTCGGGTGAACCAGCTTTCGAAACATTTCAAAAACGTATCTTGTGGTCGAAAAATAATCACCGAAATTTTTCCTCGTATGCAGTGTAAAATTTTCGCCCACAAAGTATTTTTTTTTTTACCGTGGGAGGATCTTAGCTGTAGATCCAAGATTCATCAGTTGTAAGGATGTAGGATACGTTTTGCGAAGTTCCTCTTTTGATCTTTTGTAGTATAAATTTGCACCAATTTACACGCCGGGATTTTTTCTCTTCGGTGATAGAATGATATCCATCGCGAAACAAGATTCCTAACAGCTTGGTGTTCATGCAGGATGATGGAAAGTACCGGTGATCCAATCTTCAGTTCAGCCTGAACCTCTCGATGTACCTACTATTATGTGTGTATAATGTGTCTATTCTCCCGGTACCCTCTACCTGGGCCTGGGGTCATCGTTTAGGTTCTCTCGACCACGTTTAAATTCACGAAACCATTAAGTAACTGTTGCTAACACAGGAGCAGACTCCCCAAATACAGCTTGTATATTTTTGTGAGATTCCTTGAAAGTTAAACCTCGTTTACAATCATAAAAAATTATAGCACGAAAAGCGAGCGAGACGTTCATAGTTGCAAACAAAAGAAAAGCGACAGACAATCTTAAAAAAATAAAAAAATAAATAAGTACACATTACAGGCCAATGATTTTTACCAAGGAGATTTGTATTTAGCCGCCAATTGAAAATATTTTAATGAAAAAAGAGAGTGTTTATTCTGTTGCTAACAATTTTCGGAAGAACCTAGGTATTAGTGTTTCCGATTGTGATTTGAGATACACGTAATTAAATAATTAGATCAAAGGTCCAGCCAGGAACGGAAAGTAAAAAGAAATAATACCTCTGCAATCATGTTTTACTTACTTCGCGGCTAGATGACAAAAATAAAGATAAAACATCCATCATTATTCATTTATAACTTTTTCCAGGTTTCACCTTCTCTTTCCCAATGAAGCAACACTCCATCTCCTCCGGCGAGCTCATCACTTGGACCAAATCCTTCAAATGCGGCGGCCTGGGCGGAGTGGACGTGGCAGCGCTGCTCCAACGCTGTCTCACGCAGCGCGGGCTGAAGGTCACTGTGCGGGTGCTGCTGAATGACACCACAGGGACACTGGTCTCTGGGGCGCTGTCGCATCCGCAAGTTGGGGTTAGTAACATATCTAGAGCTATGTACTTAGTACTTAGCTACCTCAGAAATTGTTTGTAGTGTTGTGCTCACTATCAAAATTGTTCCAAAGACAATAAAAATAGGTTTTGTAAAGAATAGACAAGACAAGTAGAATCACCATCAGACCGGAATTAATGGCATACTTACACGAATAATAACTAAAAAGAAAAATGGTTAAAGGCAATTGCAAATAAAAATTGCTATGAGAAAGAGAAAGAGACAACATATGGTCGGCGCGGATGATCTCAGTGAGTGGCGTTAGTTTTACCTCTGAAATATTAGGATATATCCATTTCAAAGCCTGTGCTTTCACGGCATTTGCCAGATTAATTGGAAGATTAGAAATAAAGTTATATCTTGTGGTTCTAGATCGGCGTCATCCTCGGCACCGGCTCCAATGGCTGCTACATGGAGCGAGCCTCCCGCGTGACGCACTGGGAGGCTGCGCACGCGGCGATCCGGGACGTCTGCGTCGACGTGGAGTGGGGCGCGTTCGGGGACAATGGCTGCATCGACTTCATCAAGACGGACATCGATCGGGAGGTCGATGCTAAGTCGCTGCTCGTCAACTCCTTTATGTAAGTCTTTCTGTAATGTCAGCGATGGTCGGCACATCCGACCTTGATGGATTGATTGATTGATTGATATCGGGCCAGCCATGGTCACAGATCGCCTTGCATTATGTACCTAGAATAACGTACCGTAGAGATAAATGTGTTTTTTATGGATTCTTGCGTGCATATGTTCTGATACCTGTTCAGTCAGACCAACACTTTCGATTCCTCTCGCTGCTTCTCGTCTTCCAGGTCTGTGATGCCACGTATCCGCAACATTGACTCCTAAAGTAGAAAATAGATACTTAGCAATTCTCTGAAGTACGTATTGGCCTTTTCTCTGAACCAAGCTAAACAAGTTTCTTGTCTTAGGTTTGAGAAGTGCATCGGTGGCAAGTACCTGGGCTCAGTGATCAGCATAGCACTCGCGGCGCTGGCACGAGACGGGCTGTTCCCGGCGGCGCCGGCGCACGATGCACTGGTCACTGCGGATCTGAGTCTGTTTGAAGAGTAAGTGGGTTTTGAATTAATTAGAGAGGGAAGAGGATTGTTCTCTCCACATCTTTGATAAAAAAAAAGTATGTTGACGTCATTTATATGGCCAAGACCAGTAATGAAGACCCGAAAATAAAAAGAGCTTTAACAAATTCTATGAGCTTAGGCTTCAAGCGTCATTTGTTTTATTTCATTAACAACCTGTAGCCTTAGCGAGTCAAGGCTCGCCATGACTCAGCTGTGCGAAATAGCTAATTATGCGGGTAGGATATTCCGGATTTAAGCGTATGTAACAACTTGTACCTACTGTGAAAGATTCTGTTACACAATATTGGACACATAATCAAATGCAAGGATTCACCCTTTTATTTCGTTTGCAGAGATAACGTAAAAGGCGGCACCACACTGACCCTTGGGGTCCTGAGACGCGCGTGTCCCGACACAGAGTTCACAATCGCAGACGCGCTCTCGGCGCAGTACGTTGCGCATGTCATATCCAACCGAGCAGCGCAGCTTGTGTCAGTCTGTGAGTACCTTTAGTCTGAGTATCTATTTACCTTTCGCACCTTTTGTTTCATAACTACTTTTACAATTAGTACCTACCTGTCTCACTTAGCTAATCCATCCTAGAAAACTCACCTCCTCGAACTCCCTTTGGCTTTCTTTTCTCTTCATCATTATCTTAATGTTCAGCCCATTTAGCTTTAACTGGTTAAACATGTGCGGCTTCCTCTACACTAATTTGACGAAGCATTTCTTCTGTCTCTGTTTTATTTCTTTTCAACACTTCTCTTTTATGCCTTCACTCTTTTACTACCTCTTAATTTCATAAGTTGTTGAGACACGCGGTCAGAACACTTTATTATTTAACTATTCACGTATATTTATACATTAAAAAATGAAGGAGTTTTCAGCAGGTTTGTCGCTGTTGTGTTCACTAGATATATTTTAATTTTTGTGCTACTAAGTAGTTATTATAGTAGTTATTCGCTGTTAACCTTTATACCCCTTCGCCAGGTATATCCACCATACTGCGGCGCATGGCCCGTCCGTTCGTGGCGGTCGCGGTGGACGGGTCGGTCTACAAGCGACACCCCCGCATCGCCGGGCTTATGAACAAGTACATCGGACTTCTAGCGCCTGACTGCCGGGTATGTTCGTGTTTATTTCACAGTTCATATGTAGATTTAGATTCAGGAACCTGGTCTTAAAGTTTTCTGCATTGGATTACTTACTGCACAAACAGCCGAAGTGATTTACCTTGTCGAACAGACGTTGAACAAGAAATATGATAAAACTTTTTATACTTTCGCGATTTATAAACATAATAAATTATTATTTATGGGGTATTTATTACGCGTCCTTGCGATCGTTGTAACGCAGTAGAAACCTAGGGCAAATAATAACAAAAAGTAGGTACGCGATAAACACCCGGTATATAATCATTATTTAAGAAATTTGATCATTAATTATGAGTAGTTAACCAAGGCCCTAATTCCACTAAATTCATCACTTAGCCATAACAATGGTATCGTCTCAGAATGACACATTTTGGCATTTTACCTTTGATGAAAGAAACTACAGATGGAGGGACAGATGGGGGATGGGGGAATCTCTCCGTGCCAACAGCACCGCACTTACAAAACAAGCGGCTGAAAATCATCTTAGTATCTGACAAGACTTGGACAGCACGGTAGACAACAGGACCGGGGTAGAATTTTAATAGCTTTCAACAATAAGCGTCGTTGTGCAAAGTCACTGTCAAAAGTCGCTTCTACTTCCGCTGTGTAACGAAAGCACACCCTATGGGTAGGGTACAATCACCCATCATCTTTCCAATGGTAGACAAGACGTGTCAAATTCCTCCAACTTTCAAGGAGGACACTTGATCTCTTTCTGGGTCAATGTCAAAAGTGCTCACTACTCTTTATCAATTATCTAGGATAGGAAGGTAAAATAGATTATCTTTAGCTAGGCATTAGCTGTATAATGCTAAGTTTTATATCACTGCTGCAGTTTATGTTCAGCTAAAATAGATTTTACTTTGCTTCATCTAAAGAAATGATATATTACGCTTCAAACTACGCAACAATCAAAGGGTTTTGAGCTCTGCTGATAATTTATGGTATTTCTTCTCTCCAGTTCACACTGCTAGCGGCTGAGGACGGTAGCGGAAAGGGGTCCGCTCTGACAGCCGCCATCGCCGCTCGCATTGCCGCCAGGGACTCTTAACACAAACAGGATTTTGATTCAAACAGGAAACAGCAGGAACAAATTAGTTTACCCTCTGTCATCAATCAGTAGCAGAAAACGAAACGCATGACCTCTTCACGCGTTTCGTTCGCAACTATATCGGAACTAAATAACTTAGTAACCATCTATTGTTGGATCCTCGCATATTCTTGATTTAGTTAGCAATAGATCAATACAATTATTTTTAGTTCCATAAAACTCTACTTGACATGTCACTTGAAACAATATTTTTTCAACTTCGTTGGGTGGTTTATAAACTAAGTTGTCGGCCTATAAGTAAGGCCGCATGGTGCGTAGAGATAAATCTACGCGTCCGGAGTGGCAGCTATTTCCAGTAAAAATACCCTCACCCAGTAGGTTTTGTATGTGATATGAATGTTATAAACGAAGGTCACAATCTAGCAAGATTGATATTATGTGATTACAAGCTCAGTTTAGACTTAGATTAGTGAGCGAGAGAGTGGAGCCAGTTACTGGCGTTAGTGATTGTATCGAATTTGTATGTATGCTCGCAGGCGAGTGCATTTTGTATAAAACCCAGAAAATGTATATTATATCGAATCATGAACAATTTTATCGATAAAATTCATTTGTCAGTGCATTTTACAGTTAACGACAAAATGTTTGACAATTGGCCTTTCGATCCGGATCCTGCGAATGGTCTTAGATTGAATCCAATGTTGTAGATACAGGTGTATTAGGTAAAATAATGTAGTTGGGGATTATGTAATATAAGTTAAATATTAAATATAAATAGAAAGTGCCATACTCAACTTATTGTAAAAGTACCTTACTCATAATGTAGTACATTTATATTAACGTACATAGTAACGTACAATTTTAATAACGTCAGCCTCAAGTTGTAGTTATAATGTGCACCATAAAGATTATATATTATTACTGATTTAGAATCAATAGAACCATTACAGAAATCTAAGATCTATCATACCGAAATATAAAGACGAATTCATACCTTTATACATATCAACTTGTTGTAGATTCTAAGTAAATATATTTTACATAGGGTTTGTGCAATTGTAAACGCAGAAAAGTAGTTTGTTACTTTGAGGCATTTGACTCGATCTAAATAATTTTAAGAAGAATCTTTAATTTTGTAAATAAGATCATAAGTTGTTGCATAGTCGATAAGGTGGATTTTAGGAATTGTTGTAAATTGTTAAATAAACGTAATATATTTTTAAACAATAAAAGTATTGTTCGTTTTTAACTCCTAAAATAACTAACAAATTTTACTTAAAAAAAGGTTACCTTATCTTTACTGGGATTTTTGGCGTCGGTAGATAAAGTAGATATTCAAAATAAATCCATACAATTAAAATAATACTCATTTAATTATTTTTAAAATTAAAGCTCTTACAACTAAGGTATTATATAAAAATCAAATTTTAAAATTCTTTGTAAAGTTTTGCATTTGATTTTGCGTATTCTCCACAAAACGATTGCGATGTTAATTGTTTCTTTGCGGAGTTTGCACGTCGATTTCAGTAGGTATGTTCTCTTAACAGATTGATACGTTGTCGTCATCTTCTGGATGCTTCCTCACGACACCTCCACCTTCTCTCTGACCTTCCTCAGGATGCTCTGCAGCTCGGAGGCTGATGTGGTTTTGTACTGAAAGTAATTAAAATAAATTAACTACATATATTAAGCGGAAGAAAAAACAGTTGTGTTCAACCTACATATTATAGGTACAGTGTTTTTAAGTGTGTTCTCATTTGTGTGCTCACCTTTACCACCATCACTTCATTTATTTAAAATCTCGTAAGAAAATACATTTTTACTATAGAAAATAAAATATTATAAAACTATTCTACAGTAAAAAAATATATCAGAACGGTGAATCAACGGCCACGAAGCTAGCCTCAAGCGGCCGGTGACTAGGGCTGCAGAGAGAGGAACTTCCCGAAGATGCGCGCAAAGTCCAGGAGTACCGCCTTTGGAACCTGGTTCTGATCCAACTTCCTAACGAGAGTATCTTTAGATTATTATTATTGTTTTAATTCTAGCTTCTACCCCTTAAACTTAGCTGTCAAACATAAGAATGTATGTAAGATTCAGCTCGATTCATTCAGTACTTTTAGCGTAAAGTCAAACACGCAAACTTTTTGCGCTATTCGTTTCGAAATACCTAGCCCAAATAAGGGTAGAAGACAATTTATGATACCGGGTTATGTTTTTGGACAGGACGTAAAGTAATCTAAAATAATTGAGGCCATCTTTGGGAAAGAACTATGCAGTAGAGTTCAGTTATGATGATGATGAATCAGTTGAGGATTCCTAATCTACCCTCACCGTGCCAAAACTTGGGTGCACTCACCCCGGAGACGTTCCTCTGCACCAGCACGTGACTGTACAATCTCTTCCCCTCATCAACTCCCAGGACCCGTTCCATCTGGGACCTGGAGAGCGCAAACAGCTGGTGACCTGGCACTCGCAGCTGGCGTTGCGCGTTGGCGGAGAAACCTTTAGCTTCCAGCCACTCTGCTACTTCTTCGGGGTTGGACTTCTATGAAAGAAAGGCATTTTATAAATTATGACGGTGCAATAAAGTTAATATATAAGTATCTAATAATATAATCTATCTAACCATCTATTGCTATGGTAATAAGGTAGATTCTTTCGCATTCTAAATCTCGGACACCCTTTTAAGCTAAACGGAGAGACGAAGTGGAATTTTAGAATTCGTTGTAAATCGAATAAAATCTTACACGCTCACAAACTGCATTATTAACTCATTCGATTCGGATGTTCGTGTTTTGTTTATGTTGTTTTATATTCTTGACTTCCATTTTAATTCAACCTCCTCAACAGCCTATATTAGTCCACTGCTGGACGCAGGCCTCCTTCTGATAAGGGCATTATTGGCTTTTATCTCATGGGAAGTAATGCCCAATACCCCTCGCTGGGCATGCGGGTTGGGAATCGCAGTTCGGTGGTAGAATTATACTGCGGAAGGCGCTGCTGCCCGCCCCCGGTGGATATCCCATCTTAGTCGCCTTTTACGACACCCGCGGGAAGAGTTGGGGTGGTTCAAATTCTAAGCCGGCAACACATGGCTTACCTTTTTAATTTAACCAATTAGAAACGAGTGGCTAACTTGAATTCGCATTTTGATGAATAGTTTTACATTCATTTTATTCATATTGTTTATATTCATCCACCGAAATGTCACATCAACCCTCTGGGCCCAAGCCCAGACCATTCACACCGAACCCACCGATTTGCCGGTTCATTAGATAGTTTATAAAAAAGTGCATCTAGTTTCCCCTTACTTGGTGTATAAATATGTCCGGCGTCTTCTTGATGTCGAGGAGAGCCTTCCGCTGCTGGATCTGCGGCAGCACCATCTTCAGCTCCTCATGGAGAGTGCTGCCCGTGCTCTGGTTGGACTTGGTCGCTGCAATGCAATAGGTTTAACATCTCATAGTAGGAGGTAAAACAAGTTAAATAAGATATGTAACTTTTCTATAGTCTGAAATAAATGAATTATTATTATTATAGACCTGCTGCATAGTAAGTATCTTCTAGAAAGTGCTGTTAATAGTTCACAAGGAGTGGTTTTCCGAGTGTTGGACAGCCAAATGGAGCTTTTTAATCACTTATGTTTACAAAAGATTTAAATATCTATCTATCTAGGTAGGTTTATTTATATCCGTTATCTAAGTACCCATAATACAAGCTCTGCTTAGTCTGCCCTGTTCCATACTGATCCCCTCAGCTAATCGATTGATCTTGAGGCTAAATAATGCTGTGTGCACTGTCCAGCTCTAGTATCATTAATTTATTTCCATTGCTTCGACCTCCACCTCCACAGCTTAAATTGGTCCACTGCTAGACCCAGGTCTCCCCCTGATAAGCGCCTTGTTGGCTTTTATCAAACGGGAGTAATGCCCATAACCCCACGCTGGGCATGCGGGTTGGGGATCGCAGTTCGGCAGTCGAATTGTTCTGCAGGGTGCGCTGCTGCCCGCCCCCGGTAGATATACTTACCTTAGCCGCCTCTTATGACACCCGGAGAAAGAGTTGGCTGGTGCAAATTCTAAGCTGGCACCACACAGCATAATCTCAATAATTTTTCTAAAAACTCATGTTATAATTATTAGGTACCAACAACTTGCAGTAATAGTTTGTAATTACTTATACAAAAGTGTTCAGAGCGCTCTTTTTGCTACGAGATCTCGTGAAATGACAGTTTTGGTATTTTAGTGAATTGTTTTTTTTCGCGTTAAAAGACCTTCGTTTGAGCACAACCTCACCCGATAGTAGGTAAGTGACGATCGGTCTAGAAGACGCCTTTTCACTCTTGTCTTAAAGATACCATGTTGTACCATTGCATCTCTACCGGTTACTTGAAAGACGATGATTCTTTCCACATTTACTTACATTTCATGGTATCAGTTTTGGTGTTGGGCACAAGCACAGGCGCGGGCGGCGGGGGCGGCGGCGGAGGGGGCGGGGGTGCCGGCGGCGGCTCTGAAATGGTCCAAATCATAGGTATGATAAAAACGAATTGCGTCGGTACCTTCTTCTTAATCCTAACATCCACACTAATATTGTAAAGGCGAAAGTAACTCTGTCTGTCTGTTACCTTTTCACACCTAAACGGCTGAACGGATCTTAATAAAATTTGGCAGGGAAGTGAACGGTATCTCAGGGACGGACATAGGCTACTTGAAAAGCGCGTGCGAAGCCGCGGGTTTCAAAAAGCTAGTCAATTTAGAAATGTGAATGTAACTCTGTCTTATCCAGACAAAACGGTTAAACAAAGTCTCGTGAAGTGGACAAGATAGATTGTATATCTATCTTGTCTACTTCACGAGACTTTGTTTAACCGTTTATCCTATCGTGGACGGAAAGACATATGCTATTTTGTAACAGACTTCAAAAAAGGAAGAGGTGGTCTATTCGGCTGTACGTTATCAACAGAACAAATTAGTTAAGTAGATATAACATTGGGATGCGCAATGCGCATGCGCGCAACCCAGACTAGCGTAGGGCGAAGGCAAATGAAATTAACGAAAAGAAACATTATTATTTTGACTATGGAGACTCGCCATATAGATGGACGATAATAATATGGATAAGTTTATTAAAAATATTAGTACTTATAAAATATACATTAACAAACCCACCAGTACTTACCACATTACGTCAAATATATTAAAACACACGCACATGAACACTTGGACAACATCGATAAGCAAAGCACAATGCACACAAACGAACAAAAAACTTAAATCAATTTGGTACAGTTAGTACACCTGCCTAATCATTAGGTGAAACATCTGTATAAACAAATAATTTGTTTTTATTATCGACAAAACTGATCTTCAAAATGAAAGAATTTAACACCTAATTAAAATTATGTTTGATTATCAATAAAGATAAGATAACTAATCAAATCTTGGGTTTGGTTTTATGAAAGCGCTTTGTAGTAACAATAAACAAACGAGCCAGTTTTATAATAATGTTTAATTTATAAAAAATAGAAAATACAAACAAGAGTATAATTTGGAGTGACAAACCTGCAACTGGCATTTTTTATATAATTATTTTTATAAGGATAAATAAAACATAAACAAATTAGTTGTAAAATATTCCAAAATATTAGTAGTTTTTAAAAAAAAATTTTTGTTTAAGTAAAATTTGATTCATGAATTAATATGTTCAGTAGGTTAGCCACTCCCATACAAACGCGATGAAAAAATACCCATAGCGCATAATATCTAAAGATTTCTTATCTACACATTATAAGATAAATAAATCTTTGAATTTTACTTTGAATAAGTAGGTACGCGATACACATAAAGTAGGTACGCGATACACATAAAGTAGTACGCGATACACATAAAGTAGGTACGCGATACACATAAAGTAGGTACGCGATACACATAAAACAATTTGGAAAATAGACTCTTTTATGTTACAATAATGCTGCATAAACATAATTACCTAATAATAAACTACATATTTGTAACACGGTATCTCCTAGGTAGGTGTATATATGTTAAAATCTAGTAAAATATAAAAGGTTACAAGGAAATCAGACTTGGTAAAACATTTATACACTTTGAAAGACTTGCAAAAAGCTTTAAAAAAAACTCTATATATATATCTGACGATATTGAAAATTAATCTCATGAAAGTAGGAAACCAAAATAAATGCATTGAAAATGTTACATTGAGCACACAACTTAGTTGGGACTAAGTACAGTACAAGACCTAAGTACTAAAATAGATTTCTAGACATAAAAACGATTAAAAATGCCAATATGTGATAAAAACTTTGAATGTTCATGGACATTCCATTCAATACGCATAGACCTAGTTCAATGATACAGCTTCAAATATAAAAGCCCTTATTTCAGTCTATATGAAAAGGACGTAGCTGCGGCGTGCTCCCTGCACACTCGCCTCGCTTTGAAATCACTCGCCAGTGACATAGGGCTCTACCGGTGTAGACACAGTGATCTACTTATTTATACTTGGTTTCACACATCACAGTTAGCGACACAAACAAAAGCGCAAAAAAACGCGCCGCGAGCGCCTCCTAGCCGCCGCACTGCGAAACTAATTTATATATATTGGGAATTTATATCTTTTGATGATTTTTACGGGATATAGTAGCTACTGGGACGAGATAAAGTTTGCCCAGATGTTGGCGAAGTCTTGGCCGAGCCTTGACCAGTGTGTCTACCACGAGTTTGTGACAACTCGTGGTAGACAGTGGTTAGATCGCCTGACGTTACTACAGTAGTTAACTAAATATTAGTACCGCGCATTTTAGTACCCAACTATCCGCTAGAGGCGCTGTTCAAGTTTTAGTATAGATTGTAAAACTTATGGTAGACACACTGCTTCGGCTTGACCAAGCTGCCAAAGTCAAATGTTATCATCAAACATGACGGAAGAGTGGGCTCTTAGTCAGTTGCGTGTGTAGGAACGGGCCAATACGCCTGAAACGTTTAAAATTTGTAATAAATATAGCGCAGCGCAAATAAAACTAAAATGATGACTGAAGGTGCAAGCACTTCCGTGAGCTGCCCTGAACAGTAAGGTGGGCTTATCGACTCTTTGAGTGATAAGTAAAATATTTTAAAATTAAAATACCTTCCTCTGCAAATATGAATGAACTTATTCCGTCCATCACTGGACACCTCGCCAGGGGTTACAACTGACGCTTTGGAAAATCCAGGGAAATACGCTTATGTATTAAGGCGCATTTTTTAAAATATGTTAGCTTAGTTCAAGCACTAAAAAGAGAGTGCCTTTATTATATCGATGTTATCTCGTTACGCTACAGCGCGCTCAGTTAAGTTTTATAGGGGTTCTTATTTTTTAAAACGGCTCATTGAAATTTAGTCAGTCTGTCAGAGTACCTAGCATCAAAAGAGCATTCTATAGCGGCGGCTAGAAGTATCGGAACTCGCCCTTCTTCCCGAGTCGCTCGCGGCGCACCCAGTCCGCGCCCGGCGCCCCTGCGCCCCCCGGAACCCTACCCGGCGCTCCCGTGGGGCTGCTGCCGCCGGATCCTCGCCCGCCGCCGCTCTCCTGGAAGCAGAAAGATCAGCTGTTATAGGGGGACTGTCATCTTGTTCCTCCAGTTTATGTAAATGTCTACTTAATATGGCCTGTTTCGGTTAGGTACCTATTTGTTTTAAACCACTGACTTTAATGTAAAATAAAAATTATTTCGCCAGATTAAGTGCATATTTTTCTTAGAGCAAATCGAAAGTCCTTTTTTATATCGGAAACGGAACTACATACATATTACCATAGAGTAATTACAGTGAGTGCGACAGTTATCTATAATTCACAGATAAGAAAATGTCGATATCATAGACAAAGTTTGTAGAACTGTCATCAACAGCGACATGAGGCATAACACCTAATTATTTTATTTACTTTAAATACTTTTGTAGTTTGACGAATGCATTATGAATGTAAGCGGGTCTAGAACCGCACTCACTCTGAACCCCCCGAAATGATGTCCCTCGTTAAGGGATGAAACGTTGGCGTTCTTCCAACACATGCAAAGTTGGAAGTTAACCCGCTTACATTCATTATGTATTTTATTTATATTTAGCGCCCCAACAGGGGTCTTACTATACCCTAAGAACTCGATGTACCTACAGATCAAACAAGTAAATAAATGATTACAATGTTATGTAATTATGTATATTATAATGCGACTAAAGCTTAACACGAACACGTCATATTACAGGTATCACAGTCTAGAATTTCTGTGGAGCCTCGCACACTTTAACAACCAGAGTTGGATGAATGATTATTTAAAATTGGTTTCAATTCGATTTTTTCGAGACGCAATAGGCTCGGCGGCGGTACTATAGTGTGTGGCACGTGTGCTGTCACTAAACTCTAGCATGGCTCACCTGGTAATGCGTGTAGATAGGATTAGGGTAGAGATGCGGTGAGGACGGAGGACTGGGCGCGGCGGGCGCCACTATAGTGTGCGGCACGTGTGCTGTCACTCCGCGGGAGTTCCGCGCCTTCCACCACTTGCGGGAGTCGTCCAGCACCTGTAGCACAAAATCAATCACCTTTATTTCCATATGCTTACAAAAAGCACTAGCATGATATAAAGTGCTATTGATTCTCTTCGCCGTTAAAATATGAAAAAGTAAATCTAATTGGAAGGCAATTCTCGCCCATATAGTTTTTCTATAGATATAAAAACTGTCAAATTTGACAGTTCTTGCCATATTTATCTAGCGATAAATTGCGAGAAATGCCATCCAGAAACAAAGAAATTTATGATAAAAATTGAAGAACAGGGGGTTGGCTTGTATGTAACTAAATTACAAGTTCAGTATCTCAAGTGCAAGTTCGAAAGAGCAGACAAATTAATATTTATAGGACCAACCAGTCAACTCACACACAAAACCGCGCGCGGTGAGAAACATTTTATAGTTAATAATACTATAAAATGTTTCTCGCTGCGCGGTGACTCACATATTCCATACAATAAACAAGCCCGCGCGGGCCGTTCGCGAGTGAAGTAATGGAATCGTCTTTACCTCGAGATACTCTCCGCGGACGACTGACAGCTCCTTGTCGTTGTTGGCTGTGCGAGGGTAGGTGACGCGCACAATACGCCCGCCACGGGCTTGCACGCCGCGAGCCCACGTTGCGCCAAGCTCATCTGAAAAATGGTTTCAAGCTCACATTAAGGTTACAAAGTCACACTGAAAGTACACACGTAAGCTATTTATTTTGGAATTGAAAAAAATAAGAAGATTATCCTTAAGTTAGATTAGAATTAGTACTTGTGCCGCAAAACTTTAAAACAGTGTAAATATAAAGGAATTTGAAGAGCGTAAGATGTAAGAAGCGCTGCGCCCAATCCCATAGAAAAATGAGACGTCAAGGTAACGTCTCGATAGTATCGTCAAACCAAATTTAGGCCTTTGAGGGGTGAGTCTATTTGACGCTAGTAACGAGACGTGATCGTGACGTCTCCATACAATTTGTTACATCGCCTCTATCGTGCGAACTACGCAAATCCCCATACAAAAAAGAAACGTCACGGTCACGTCTCGTTACTAACGTCAAATAGACTAGCCTCTCTAATCTGCTATAATAATTTGGTTAAGAGTTGTTTGGTCAGCTCTTCTATCCACCAGGACCTTACCTTCATCCCTCTCAGCTCTGTAAGGAGGTTCTCTGTCGGGAGAGGACGCTGCTGATCCAGAGTCTTCTCTGCCGAGCGGTGGCCTCAGTGCTCTGAAATGGATATTATCAGGGGTATTACCGTAGGTCTCGCACACCGGGTCAGCCCTTCGGTTTATATAGAGATATAGACTAGCTGCTGCCCGCGGCTTCGCACGCGCTTTTTAAGTAGCCGTCCCCGGGATACCATTTACCTGCCTGCAAAATTTAATTGAGATCCGTTCAGCTGTTTAGGCGTGGAAAGGCAACAGACAGACAGAGTTACGTAATTTCGAATAATATTAGTATAGAAGTATGGTTTATAGAATTTCAAAAATAGTAAAAAAACTAGATTGTCTCCTAAGGCCCACGGAATGTAGAAAAACAGAGGAAATGATAAGTAGGCGTGGCACGCGTGCCACAATTAAGCGTTGAAACGCTAAAGTGATCCCAGCCGTGTTTATTAACCAACGCGTCGGCTGCTAGTCTCGCGACAAATTCATTTTTCCGAAGCTATGCCGTATCCCTTTTAGAGTGTAAAAATGATAGTAAAAAAAAATATCTTTAAAATTAAGGTGTTTCGTACCATCGGAAAGTACGATTTTTCATTGTTTTCTAATAAAATCTTAATTTATTTCAATTCATTAATAATTTCATAAAACGGGTAGTCAAAATCAACCTTATGCAAATGTATAGGTAAAGTTGATTTTAGGTTCATTCTATTTACTATTACGTTCTCGAAAGTTCTTCGCTACTCAATTAGTAATGTAATCAAGTCGGATGTTGATTTTATCGATTGATATCGATGCAAGCTATTCATAATTTTAATGATAAATTATTTATTTAGTATTTACATTACAATACCAGTCACTTATTAAACATCGTTAGGTCCTCTAACCTTCATTTTAAATATTTGTATGTTTCCTAAAGATTCCCGTCAGATAGAAATGGATAGATGCAACGGGTAAAGTTAAATGGATGGCAACCAAATCAAGCACGATATGCTCTGAATATTTTTTGGAAGTCGATTTTATATTATCAAATAAAGGATATAGATATACGAAATCTACAGCGCTTCCATCACTGAAAATTGTTAAGTTTTGTAATCAAGTAAGTCACCATCTTTGATTTTTATCACTTTCAATCATCATTCATCATCATCAGCCTATGTTAGTCCACTGCTGGACGTAGGCCTCCCCTAAAGAGCGCTATAGCGCCCTGTATTCAGCTTGACGCATGCAGCATCTGCCTGCAGTCTTTCGCAGGCGGTCATCCCACCTAGCCGGAGGGCATCCTACGCTACGTGTGCCGCGTTGTAGTCTCTACTCAAGAACACCTTTGCCCCAGCCTATGTCGGTTCTTCGCGAGATATACAACGCACCTACATGTTATATGTATACTTGTATAAGGATACTATTACCACAAATAAATAAATAAACTCCCAATAAGTATTTTTTTTGCTACCTGGTGCAGCCTTGGTCGAGAGCAGTTGATGGGCGACCTATCACGCGAATGTCAATCTGATGCCAACGCAATTAAGTTTATAATTGCGACAACTGATAATACCGCCATCTATGGTCAAGTAGCGGAATTAACTAGTCAATCGAATGTTTGGTTAGTATAGACCGTAAATACGTTCTGCTGATCGAATTGTTTCCTTGTAATTTATATGATTATCGGTTTATTTGTGTGAGTATGACGACAACGGTGCCTTTAGTAATTTTGTTGCATAGCACTGTGCTTCTCTATTCCGTGGTCATGCCTGGATAATTTACTGTGACTACCGCACTTCTCAGCAAAATTCTCTCTTTACTACTTCCCCTAATGGTAATTCAACGCGAGGAACAGAGCACGGTGATAAATGTGCGTGAAGCTCTAAGCTCCAAGCTCTAAGTTCCTTCTAGCGTTTGTCGAGCTGATGGTTATGTGATCCTACAATCTGGTCCTATAAATTAAATTTAATTCAATTTAATATGTTTATTTCAGCTAAATAAGATAAATACATAATATTTCAGCCATAGATATATTAATTAATTATGTATAGTTAAAAACATTTTTGAAGGGACACCCAATGGCATACAAAACAGAAAACAATCGACACAGATTTTTAGAAAAAATATTACTAAGGTTCTTTTACTAGATTGAATTCCTAAACATGCAGACAACATGGTTCAAACATGGATCAGTAAAAACAACGATATTATGATTATAAAAACGAAGTAAAAAATTAGCAGAAAAAATTTGTAACTACAACACATACTATAGATCCCGAAACCCCGCACCATTTTCACTGATCACGTTAAAAAATAACACATCGTACAATGCCCCATTATGTAGAACGTGTCGTCTTTATAACGAATTGGCTTCCAAAAACACTGACATGGACATTTTCGATTCCAATATTTATAAATTTAAGCAATGCGTAATCCGGTTGCTATATGGTGTTCAACAACAATGTTAATTATTGTTTATCTTATTTGTTTCGTTACTATTTGTTTTTTTCAATTAATTTCTCTTATTTTTTCTTAGTTACTAATTTAATTTTAAATAATGTACTGTAAAAATCTCGAGTTGTTTTGGTAATTTTTATATTTTACATTGCAACATTTTTTCATCACTTGTTATGTTTGCATATTTGGGTAAAATCAAGTTCGTAACTACATTGTACCTACTGTTTTTTTTATAATGATTTTACTCTGTTTTGTGAACTAATAAATAAATAAAATAAATATCTACAAGGCTTCTAACTGGCAATTAGAAATACAATAATTTTCCCCACTTACCTTGGGTAAGGCGAGTACTGTTCATTATAAATATCAGGTTCTTCCCTCTCGTACCGCTCATAGGCCCCGCCGCCTGCGGCTGCGGACCCCGCGCCCGCCGGGGGGCCTAGTGGAGGCCCGTCCGTACGGTCCGGGGGCCGCACCTCGCTGCGGCGCGGGGACGATCTAAACCACATCACAACACGGTCAGACAGACACAACAAGCAGAAATTACATAATGGGTAATAAAAAGATGGGGCCCAAGTGACAATGATTGGCAGAAATGACCACACAGATGGATGAAAAGTGGACAAGAGGACCAAGGTGATACTGATTTGTACGCTGTGATTATTTCTGTGGTGGTCCAAAGGGGACCAGCTAAGGCCTGGATATTTAAGTAAATGTGAAGAAATGATATGCGTGACTATTTATTTGGTAGGTGTAGGTAACGTAATGAATGATGGATAAGTATACTTATTTTATAATTGTTTTCGCAACATTCCATGTTGATAAACAGAAAAATGGATAATTTGAGTTTTCCCACGGGTAAACAGTAAACATGAGAAACATGAATACCTACTTATTATATATATGGGATCCAGGGCCCCTAGGCACTTGGTGTTTGGGGGCCCCTTTACAATATTTCTACATATTTAACATAGGCTATTGAGCCCATGACTCCATTTACGGCTTTTCTCTAACTCTCGTGGCTTCTAATTGGACCATCCAAACCCAGCTCAAAAAGCCACTGTGATGATTTGATCATGAGAGATAGATAGAGATCCTGCAGACATTGAGCAAAACATATCATTAAAAAACAATAACCTATTGTACAGGACAGTTGGACAACAAAAATAATAACAAACAAGAAGACTTTGCGCCTGGAGACGTTACCTGCGTAGTGGCTGGTCGTCCACCTGGTAGTCCGGAGACCATCCGTCCATGAACACGGGCTGGTAGGGAGGTATGTTCGTCTTCCATTGCTCTCTGTGGACAAGGGTTTGGATCAAATAACCCTTACTAAAAGAATGGGGCGGTCCCGTGAGAGATACCATTATAAGACCAAAGTCATCTCATTTTGGGTTAAAATATGAAACTGTGTGAAAACTATACATTTGTTTAGCATAATGATTTGATTTTATTGTTTTATCAGAACGCCTGGTCTAAACGACAAGTGCGCGTGCGTCACCCGAGAACGAATAGAAACAAAAATGAATTTTGTTCTGACGACTGCGATTTCATTAGAACGGTTGTTACATGTTGGTACGATGGTTCTTAGGAGGTCAAAATATATGTAGTATATTATCAAACATGAACCCTGTTGGGGCACCACAACATAATTTATAATAATTTCAGGTAAAGATGGATGGATTGTGTGAAAGAGGACATGGCTAAGAAAGGAGTACAGAGATGACGGCTGATAGAGGAGCGTGGAAGAAAACTACATGTTGTGCCGAACCCACCTAGCGTGGGATAAGGACGGAAGGTAATAATGAAGGTACAACAAATTCTAAAAGTTGGTTTCTTCTATTCTCGACGTGTCCGGGCTTAATTACCTTATAGGTAACGGTTTACCAGATTCACTTTCAGAGATGTGAAGATGTGCAACGCTCCGTAGATACCTATTCACCGATTATATCGTTGAATTTACTGACTTTAAAATAAAGCTAGCTACTTTTCTGAATAAACATTTTATCTCAAGGTAATCGTGAATTATCATTACCTGGATTAATACGGATTTGGGTTACCTCCTACCCAGTACTTATTTTACGAATTAAACAATGCTTTGGTTATATTTCACCAGTAGATAGATAGGTAGGTATAACTACAGGTAAGCGCCTCTTTTATCACGTCAATAAAGCTAGGAATGCCAGGACACGATTAGATAGAAGTGCCTGTAAATTACGCATAGGAGAAAATATGTTACATGCTTGGAAGTAGGAAGTACTTAAGAACTCTGGTGACAAGAGTGCCGTTTGGCAAAACGAGATCGCTACTCCAGTTCCAATGTTTTCAAAATGTTTACTTTAATACTTTGATTCAGTTTATTAAAAACACTAAATAACGTAACAGATTACAAAACTCTGATGCAATTTTTTCACGCAACATACCTGCATAAATCTGCATACCTAAGTACCTAGGCACTTGGTTGTCTAGGCTTTAACAAATTTCCAAATAAATTTGCTTCCAACATAACAGGGAATCTACCTACCTTGACGCGGGGGCATAGGAAGCTGTCTGTCTGGTACTAACCTGGGTATAAGCCACGCATCGCCCAATGAGTGCCACAGCTCAGTCTCTTTACTGGTCACACAGTTAGCCAGCAAGTTCAGAGCATCACGGGTCAGCAGTGGCTGGACAACCCTGGATGGAAGACGCCCGTCTGCCGCATCCTGAGCCGCGTCCACGATCAGCGCCAATGGAGTGAAGAGAAAATGCACCAGCTCAGGGGCGTTAGGATCATGGATGTGAGCTCGCAGTCTTGCTAGAAGATTGAAGGAGAGTTTGAACTTCTGTAGGACGTCTACGAAGTCCCTTTCTGGAGGAGGTCTGGTCCGCAGGGCGAGCATGCCTTCGCCAGCGGTTGCTTTACGACCGCCACCGCGGGAACGACGGCGTCGCTCTAGTTCTCTGGATGCTGCGGCTGCGTGTTGAAGCCTGAAATAGAACATCTCAAAGATGAACAGCGGATAACAGACTTAAAGATTGAAACTCAAATACAGAACCGCTGAGTTATGGAAACTGATCTCTGCGAACTTGTCGCTACCAGCTAGCTCAGAATCGAGATGCCGGGAGAAGTCTGTGTGGTCAAGATCCACTTTGAGTCACTGAGCAACAGGAGTCAGCAGAGAAGCTGTACTTGACGATAAACTTCTCGATATCGTCGAAGAAGCGGTTGATGATATCGATGTCTTGCTCGTAGAGCTACGTTTTGTACCCAGGTACAACGTGAGCAAAGCTAAAGGCTACAAGTTAGGTAGAAAGGAAGGAAGGAAAGAAGAAGGTAAGAAGATAGAAAAGCAAGGCTCATCAAAGAATTGCGTGAGAGAGAAGGCCTCTATCCTACTATTGATGAGTTAGAAAGGAAGGTAAGTACCTGGCGATAAACTTCTCGATGTCATCGAAGCAGCGGTTGAGAATAGCGATGTCCTGCTCATACAACCGCTCGGAGCCGGTAGAAGAGGCGTCGTCGCGGTCGCCGCCCGAACCGCCGCCGCCGGAGCGCTCTCGCTCGTGCCCGTGCTCCCTCCCCAGCTGGGCTGACATTTGCTGGAAAGAAACGTTCATTTAGGAAGAAGCTACATCGATAAAAAATATTGATAGAAATTTGGAATATGGATCAGATAAATGTATAAATATTGCGCAGGCCCTATAATAACACGCTTTCTTCTAACATGGAATTGCAGGTTCAGCTGAAAGCAGCCAATAAGGCTGCTAATTCCAACTGAACACGCCATGTATTTCTTCCAATTATATTAACAAAGAAAATTACAATCAAATAATAGAAACAAACAAGAACTAGTATTTACAATTTACAATTTAAACAATTAAGCTAACTGCCGACTCAAATTATTGAAACAAATGACACTGACTTGTATGAATCGTAAGGTTTGTTTGTTTCTGAAACTGGAAGGCCTTGAAACCAGCAACATCAGATATGAACTCGATGACTCCCGAAACTCTATGCGTGACTCACACCAACAACTTCGCAACTTCGAACACAGAATAACGTAAATAAAACAAAATACGGCTACATCCGATGCATACAATAACCTTCCGCGTTCTTAGGCTAAGAATGGCGGATGACTCACCACCAAAACGGCGTCCCACTGGTGGCGGGTGTACGTGTGGTAGAGACGCGACATGGCTGACTGTCGGCGCCGCTCTGCTACCGCAATGCCGCTATCGGTTATCGTTATCGGTAATGAGATACCTACCTGTGTTCATGGACGATGGACATCGGCCACATAAATCTGTCTATATTTACAACACCTAGCTAGGTACTTGTATATCCAGAGACAGATATCTAAATAAGTTCTTAAAGCTGAGACAATAATAATCACCATCAGATGCTGATCCCATGATTTAAGCAATTTGCTGAGCATTAAACCTATGAGGCCAGCCGTGGAGCAATATAGGCTGTTGGGGTGGGTGGGTTCTATTATTTTAGCTACTGTTAAACGTTAGGTATTTTGTCACTTTCACACTTGAGCATTGAAGACACGTTGGCTGAATCATCATTACGTTGGACAAATCATCACAAACATAATTTAGAATAGAATAGCATTTATTTAGATTTGTACTGTTTGATATCACAGCTTATTTAAGCCGAAGCGAACCGAGGTTCTTCGTAACCCAGTGCATTCAACATGTTGACATGTTGAATGCACTAGACATAGATCAATGGTGTCTTCGGAACCCTGTGCGAAAAATATATTCCGATCGGAATAACAAAATTAAGACCAACTCATTGCCATCAAAATTGTACGGGTCTGCTTTTCGAAAGTGATATCGGAACCATTCATAAGCGGATTGGGAACGGTACAATCAAATGTGCTGCTTATATGCAACAATTATCTATCAGTATCTAAAGTCTGATATAATCACCATCGGGGGAAAATCAATATCCGCGACCAATCTATATTTTTCAACAATGATACGGTAATGATATATAGATATCATTACCGTATGATTGTGACAATGATAAGCAATATTTTTATTTGTTGGCGGTCAAATTTTTTTTTATCGTATTTTTTTTCTCAATCGTGTTTTCACATTCAAGGAACAAATCCCGTGAGTACTGAGATCTAGGCCTAGTTTGACAACCAAACCAATAAGGTTCACCACCTTACCTTAAATGATTAAGTAATCAACAGCAAAGTTAACACAAAGCACGTAATATCCTTCAAAAAAGCAACAAAACCATCATGCACGTTCGATTGTGCGCTTGCAGAGAGAATATGTTTGTACTTTGTACCGTGTGAATATTAACTATGTTTAGCGTTTTTGTGTTGTTTGTGTGTGTGTGTGTGTGTGGGCTTATCAAATTTAAGTTAGAATTATTCATAGATATATATAATACTATATTACTACTATCTAATATGTAGGTACTTTAACGAAACTAGAACTATCAACATAGGTAATATTTGTTTATCGCGTTTATCTATTTATTCTAGAAGCGCAGATATCAGCCGCCATTCCTGACATTCTTTTATATGATGTGGAACGATGAAACTTATTGCATGGAATTTATATAAAACTTATCGATAGGGTTTTATTTAGGAACCAAACAATAGGTAAGGTTTTTTCTTGTATTTGTTTTCATGATCAATAGACGTTCGATCGTCCCAATCTCGCCTGATGGAAAGTGACTATATGGCCGTACAAATATATTTATATATAATACATAGTAAAGTCCCAGAACGCCCGGGGAACGAAGTAGTTCCTCTCTATCCGGCAGAGGCGCTGCAAAGCGCTAAATGTTTGAGAAAAACTAAAACGAAAACTGTTTTCGTAAACTATGCACATCCCATAATAATTATGTATTAAGGACTGATGACGACTTCAGCCACATTGTTCATTAAATTTGTTTAGTCTATTAGAATCAATAGAGATGTCCACGTCATTTGCAAGGAAATCAAACAGTATCTAGCTAGCTATTTACAAACACGAGTGTACTGAGGAGTGCTCAGTTCTAGGCAATTCAATTTTCCAAACAATAATTGGAATGACACCGATAACCAAAAGTGATTTTGTTTTGACTATTACACGACATCAAAATTTGTAATATTGCTCTGTTTTAAGTTTTGTGGTACATACGTACTACATATTGAAAGTCAATAGTTATTTATTTAATAGGTACTTAAATGGCGCAGCGCAGCGCATCAACAGTGCCATATAGTGGGGCAATGCAGCCAGCGTCTTAGGGACGCTTGCGGCTGGCTTTGCTATGGATGGCTTATTCCCAGATGTCCACGACTCTATTATTTAAAAAAAAATCATAAAAATTTATAAATTAATTTCAATTAGTTTTCAATTTTTTTTCCCAGCTGAGCCACGACTTTTTATTGGACGGTTGAGCTACCTTTAATTCACAGTAATAACAGCTGCAGTTATTTCAACGGTTTCAATGTTAAAAATTAATTCTTATTTGTTTATATTCCTTAATTGACGACTGATGTGGCGCGGAGGGCGAAGGTACGCCTGCGATGCAGAAGGTTGCGGGTTCGATTCCCGCCTTGGGACAAATGTTTGTACGATCTGCAAATATTTGTTCCGGGTGTTCTGGGTATTTTCTATGTACAATAAAAAAATATCTATCTATGTAATGTATTGTATTAAGTATATCAGTCATCTAGTACCCATAACACAAGCTCTGCTTAGCTTGGGGCTAGATGATGCTGTGCGGATTGTCCAGCATTATTTATTTATTCATTATTTAGTTGTAATTGTCTTTGTTAATGCATTCTGTAATGTAAGGTACCTTAGATAGGTACCTAATTTTGTAGTTAGGTACTTATAGCTTACTTTGGTTTCGGTCACCTGTGGGCTTTATAAACAAGTTTGGGGTTTTTTTTGTAACTTTTGTCCCTTACCTGTCGTCTGGGCATATCGCTCTCTCGCTCTCTCTCCCGTTCTCTCTCCCGCTCTATGATGAAGTCTCGGCCACCTTCTCCGGCCGCGCCGCCGATGCCCCTGATGACGAAAATGTTAGGTTAATTTCACTTTAATGTCACTACCTTTATTTATTATATACATTAGTTTAAAATATCAAAGAAATTAAAAAAAATTAACTCTGTTTTGTACTTATTGTGTGAGGTGTTTGAGCAGCAAATAAATGATTTTCTATGGCCATGTCTACATAAACCGCCAAGTGCGAGTCGACTCGCACACGAAGGGTTCCGTACCGTATAAAACCAGGCAACATTTTCAACATACCCACATCAAATTTTCACTTGTTGGGAAACCACTTTAATTTTAAACTTTATTATATTTTTAGTAAGTTTTTGTTGTTAAGTAATACCGTTGAAGGGTTACTTATTTGTATAAAGTTCCACGTGTCTACATATTCTAGTCTTAACACACCAAGAGCAAAAATAGCCATAAAAATAAAGTTTTTGTATGGAAGCGCCCTTTAATTTGGATATATCTATTTAATTTTTATTATTTGTTGTTATAGCGCCTAGGTAAATACACATTCTCTGAAAATTTCAACTGTCTACCCTTTACGGTTCATGAGATAGAGCCCTGTGGCAGACGGACGGACGGACAACGGAGGCTTAGTAATAGGGTTCCATATTCACCCTTCTGGTACGAAACCCTAAAAACTAAACAACTAAACACACTTCTCTAAGCCGAACGCGTCAATTCAATCGAATCAGGTAATTTCATGTTGGTTAGTCGTGACGGCGTCCCGTGGATGTTGTAAGAGCAGCTAATTAAGGGCACCAGAGGAAGGGTGTGTATTCTGTAGTTTTTTTACACCTCTACTGCGATCACCAATACGCCTGTCAAGCGTGGTGACTATGCCAAAACCCCTCCCCCCTTGAGGGAGGTATGTTCAGCTGTGGACCGGAGTGTGTGGAGTGTGCTAAGGATCGCAAGTTGTATATTTATTTATTTATTGATTGCATCATATTAAGGTACATACATACATTTGTCAGGACCTATTGACTATAACACACATATGTACCCATTTAGGGTGTTGCAATGGGAGACGGCCAGATACTTTATACAAATTTAATAAAGTACTGAAGGTGAGTGTGCCAAATTTCAATAACAAGTCAAGTTATATAAAAGATTCGTAGGTACCATGACGCTGGCACAGCTAGCCTAGCTCGAATGTAAAACATGGCCATGTTCTTCAACGCGCACGCACTGCCAAATTATCGAATCACATTTTAATCCACGATCACTGTTATCACGGACTAGAAACCGAACACTTAAACTTTGAATCAAAACTAGCTTAAATCTGCGAAAATCTTCTCTGAAAAAATGAATGCACGATCAGCCAATTGTACGTCTTTTTGATGAGGTAGGTGCAGTGCACACCATTTTCACAAACGATCTAAGTAAAACTGACTTCACTCATCTCAATGTGATATATTAAGTGATATCCTATCATTTCCACTGCGATAACTACCTACATCTCAGGATCGATAAATATTATCTCTTGGGTTTGTTTGTAACCCATATTCGGATGCGATAAGATTTCGATTGCATTCGACTCGTATTGATGGCAACATGGGCGTTTATGACACTACGAGATAATTTCTTATGCTGTCTCTTCCACTGCTGGGCAAATTCTTCTGTATTCTCGTTTTATTTCTCAAAGATCAGCAATACGGTTTTATAGGTTATCATTATTGTCACACTGATGCGAAGGTTACTGGGCTGACTAATAACACAAACCTATGTGGAACCTACGTTTTTCTGTAATATTATTTTTGCGAGGTCTAGAAGAACCGACAAACGATGTGGTAAAAGAGTGGAGACCGCGACTTGGCAATATAGGATGCTCTCCAGCCAGGTGGGATGACGGATGATGCTGGATGCGGTAAGCTGAAAACAGAGCACTAAGGAACTCTAGCTTGCAAAGACTGAAGAAGATTCCGTACTTGAGTGCATTCAGCTCCTCCACCAGCGTATGCGCCGCCACGTCATGACACTGGAAGATATGCAGCTCCCTCCGCGGCGAGGCGGGGTCGCCGGGCGCGGGCGCGGGGGATGGTGCCGGCGCACCCACCACAAAGGCCACCACATTGTTGTACAGCTCCCCGGGCTCGGGGGAGGTGAAGGCGGTGGGGGAATGCACCCATGACGCGGGGAAACGCTCCATTATTGACTGGAAAGGAGATAAATATATTAGTAATGTGGGTTATTTTTACACAGCATCAACAAGCCTTAAAGTCATGCACCATGGTCACCACGAGATACCAGTACCAGCTATGGCTGATCTGATATACCCTAGCCCATGCTGAGAGGTCGTTGATTTTGTCATTATGTACTTGAAAACCAGATTTTTACAAAATAAAATACATAATACATTTTACTTTTATTTTTACTATAATTTTTTTGGGACTGCGTAGAGCTAAATACACCCAAACAATAATAAGGAAACTTACCCCTGTCTCATAATCCATGACAAGCACCCATTGTCCCTCCAAAGACAGCTGCATCTTTTGGCTCCATATTCCTAAAAGTTAAACAAGTTTGTACCTTAAAGTTTGTACCTTAAAGTCGACAAAAAGTCAGCCAAGAAATCACTAATCACCTGATAAGCGAATGTTGATCATTGTTATTTTTTCATAACCTATTGTTGTTTTATGACAAAAAAGCCCAATCAATAAAACTGCTAAATGGTTGATTTTGTCTAACTAAAGTTGGATTTCACATGAGAGAAGTAGGAAAATCATATTATTTTACAACGAATCTAAACAGACTGACGCTCAGCGACCACATCTTATATGCAAATTATTGACCAGATAATTTGATTGTTTGTGTGGTGGACTGTATTTACTTTCTTCCAAATAAAACTCCTTTTTCTGTATTTTTCCTTTATTTCACTCTTATTACCACCGTGTGTTCGCTTTGATCTAAACTTAACTAAACTTCGAAAAGGCTCGGCTTTTATACCCAATTTTGTCCTTCAAAACCTACGACAAAATTCGCCTAACATCCTGACCTACCTATCTCTTTCTTTATTCTAGAACATTTTTATTGTCCTTGTCTTTTGTTTCCATTCATTCGAGAAATCAATCTATAAATAGGCAGGTACCTGCGAGTCGGGTGCCGACAACTATTACACAATCTATGCCCTATAAACACTATTATCTATTCTGTAGCTATGTAGAGTTTGTCGCATAATTTCGAGCCTTATTCAGTCCGCACAAAGTCATCGTTCCTACAAACTATGAAGGCTCGTCGTGTCCAGGACAGTTTGTTTCTTCAGATTGGCTGGTCATCTGTTAGTAACTTACCATTCGTTTTCTCTAGCTGTAACAATCTCCTCATGCCGTCAGCCGGGAACACGATCCCCGTCTCCCGCGTCACCGTGAACGTGGCCAGGTGTTCCAGGACATAGGCTGCACGCTCGCCATCTGGAATCAAACAGAGCTCGTATGGGCATGTGACTGGATTTCAAGTAGAGAGAAAAATCTGACTTATCTTCACTTGCTGATAAGGTACTTAATATGACTGAAAAAAGCAAAAAAGTTAACACAACCCATAATATAATATGATAAGGCGTGGCTGGCGTATGGTTCCTTAAATTTAAAAGATTACGAACAATAATAATAATATATTCTTTATTTCCAGACACGAGATCCATAGTATAGGTAAAATACAATTCTACTTAAACTAATTAAAAAATAATACACGAAAAAAAAAGGAACAGATCAGAAAGAGCCTAAGTCAGAAGAAAATAAAATTAAAATATTCTAGGTGGCAATAGCCACCCACCGTTTGTACATGTCTGACAAGATCAAACGATCTGCCATACTAGCGTTTCCTCCTTACAATTTTAGCTCTGAGAATTTTGGCTGTCCTTTCTATTTTCATGTCACTTTACAGACAACCTAGCTTTTCTGTACAGATTCTTATACTTTAGGGTTTTGATAATTACGCTTACCAGGTCCACTCCTAAGTCCAGCCAGCTCCTCAAACTCGTCCAGGGTGCGCTGGGTGTCCGGCCTCGACCGTCCTCCGCGGGACGCCATCTTGTTTTCACTTCTAGACTCCTCACTTTGGCTCCTCACTCCTCACGCCTGCTCGACACTGCGGCTAAGTTGCATCACTTCTTCACTTCTCAATTTATTTCTGTATCTGTAAAGAGTAGTACAAGTTTTGTTAGTTTTGCACCGTCTTATATAATAATATCTAAAAGGGACTTCGAAGAATGCTGCGTGACAACCGTGCGTGTTGAAGACTCATGGTCTTTATATAAAATTATCATATCCTTTAGCATTTCTTTTACCTACATCTAACTTGTTTTTTGCGTACTGTGTACCTACTTATTCTAAAGAGTATCAACTCATCTCGTCAGATGAGTTTACACTCGGATGGAGTCGTCACTCCATTGGTGCCTTGCAATTGCACTAGGTTTTAGTAAGGTTAATTTTTTTGTACTTACTCGTAGCTCTTTACATTGGACAATTCAATGAAAAGTTATTATATTCTTAGAAAGATTCACAGCCTAGACCCGTCATTGTTGTAATTAATGTGTGAGTGTGTTGTTGGTGGTCCAATAAATAAATATTATGCATAATGCTTCATTGTAGTAAATGATAAGTTAAAATGTAATCATAGTACTTATATATCTAGTTATTTCATTACCTTGAGTACCTATATCTGGTTATTTTAATTTAATCCTAATTAATGTATAAAAACTAATAATTACAAAAACAAAATAGGCTAATAACCACTCCATGATTTCTTGCGCCAGGCATGCAATGGTGACGACGCTACGCACTCTGTTTTTTATCTGATCTATTTAATATAAAATGACTCGGCCATGTGAACGGCCCATAAGAGTCGACCCCTTCTGATCTAGTTTCAAGTTTGAATAATTTATTGTGTCACAGCGATCTAACAAGCTAGTTAACGACCTACATGAACTCATGAAGGGCACGGTTAGATTAGACAGCCAAGCTAGGGGTGACTCGGTGAGGTTCGACTAACTTATGGATGGACCATTAGAGTGACCTTCTGCTACCTGTTAATAGGAAACCTGATAAAACAGCTAAACAGCACAAGACTTAAATATACATTTGCCGACGCAACAAAGACTGAATCGAACCTACACTTGTGTGCTATGAGTACAAACTACCACCAGACTTGCATTGTATAGGCGCCTGTTTGCACTTAACATTTTACTGCGTCGACGCGTTTTTTTTCTTTGACTGAATGAAAGGATGCGATATTCCATTTCATAGATACGTAATCGACAGATTACGTATATCTAATAATTAATTACGTATATATAAGTTAGATAAATATCGAAGTTCTCGTGAGTCCCGATACCTTTCAAGTCGACAGATTCGCATCACTATTTTTAAAAAGAAACAGTGTCTAAGAAAAAATACATTCTTTTATTCAGTCAAAGAAAATAAACGCGTGGATGGATTCGGATCTGTTTATTCATATATAAAACTATAGAACACCTAAGAATTTAAATATTTACCCAAAAAATTACGACCTAGTCAGGATTTGAACTTGCAACCTTCCACTCAGTAGGTACGGGAACGCGCCACCGATTGCGCTACAAGTCAAGTAACTGTCACAATTAAGTATCTATAGAACTCTAACTATACACTTTATTAGGTAATAAAATAATCAGCTAGCGCACCACACAGGTCGTCAAACTTTAGTTCTCAGTTATTTACCTGGAAAGTACATTACTATTCTATGGACGCCTCCCTTGTGATGCTAGTCTCGCACTACATAGGACCAAACCGGACATGGGCGCACGTTTCATTATGTAGGTCGGTATCATCTACCAGCATGACATGTAGTGGTAATGTGAGTATGGACACCAGTGAGGTGGTCTAGTTACCTGTACATTATGCGTGTTGTTAAGGCAGGATTTAAGAATCATGGACCACATTAAAAGCGCGCACCCTAAATCCACACGCGTGTTTGGATTTGAATAGACAACGCGCGACGAACGCAACGCCCAATGTGTGATGGTGATGATTAAAGACTTTATTACGGCCAAATCTGCCGCGGCAACAGCCCTCACGGATGTCCTCGGAAGATAGGATGGCGCAAGTGTGTCCACGCATGTAGCTTCCCACGCAATGGGCCTCTCCAACTCCCATGGGACTAGTGTCATGCCGTCGGGCCTCTTACCATCGTCACGCAACAGACCATTCGTTTCGAGAATAGCTGGTACGTTAGCGGTGACTAAGGCCCGCCGGATTATGTTGTTAAGGCTGGCATGGCGAGATATCCGACTGGCGCGGCCCTAGTACACGATAATCCGTGATGACCAAGCTGTTCGACAGCAGTACCGCACTAGCATTGCACGCACTAGCATGGCGCGCAACACATTGCACCCAACCGAAGACATTTTGCGATACGGAAAGTTATGAGATCCAATAAAGTGCCCTTGTTAAATGAAGGAAATGTTTTCAACCAATGTCCTGACTCCCATTTAGAAACGGCCAGGAGACGGGCACGATCCGCAGAGCTGGAGCACATTTGTAACAAACAATTCCGTGTCAACTCACACAGAGGCCCGTCCCATTGCCGTTGGGACAAAACAGATTTTGGGGGAGCATCATTGGGGCAACCAAAATGCCAAGCCGTTCGAGCTTTGTCTAAAAATTAAATTTTGAATGAAATTCCAGGTTGGTCAAAAAGAAAAAACTTTAAAATTTTTTTAACTAAAGTTCTAGAGCTGTAGACGGAAGACTGGAACGTTGGAAGGGCTACACTTGAAATTTTGCGTATACCTAAGCCTCCCAATTTGACAGGCAGGGACCAGTCTCAACAAAGACGAGCAATATAGTCACATAGCCCATAGCACCCGGGGTATTGAGCCGAATTTTGTTTAGTCTCTTGGTTATCAACATTGAATAAATTTATTTATTTTTTTTTAAGCAAGGCATTACTTTTATCTAGTTATAATTTTTTTAATTGTCTACTTATGTAAACTCATCACACGACTCCATTGCATTGTGCCACGCACTAGGACAATTTTGTTGTAGCTTGGACAATAAATTATATTCTATTCTATTCCTCCGTTGGTAGTCGGGTAAAAATTTCTTCTCCACAGTCTATATTGGTCCACTGCTGGACCCAGGCCTCCCCCTGATAAGCGCATTTTGGCTTTTATCTCATGGGGGCCCATAATCCAAAATTCCTTGTCACTCAAAATCTTTGAGGAACATTCCCCACGGTCTTCTGGCTTTACTGACTGCTTTTAAAAGCACAGTAAAGTTTTACTAGCGTTTCTTTCCACAGATCCAAACTTTTGGAAAAGGTGAGTTACCCAAAAATTGTGTTTTATTGTCATATTTTTCTAGGGGCCGAATACTGCTAACCAATCGCTATACTATGAAAATGGTATCGTCGCAGAATCGTCCATAGACGAAAGAAACTCTAGCTAGATAGTGCATGCGATGCTAGGTGCACGGAGAGATTGATAGATTGGTTTCAACCTTTTTGACACGCAATGTGCACGCAACCTTCTTTATTTTCTTTCATGAAAGATAAAGTGCGAAATATATAATGTCATTCTGAGACGTTACCATTGTTGGTAACGTGATATGGTGAAGAGATTAATTGAGTGGA
The DNA here is from genome assembly GCA_963662085.1 of Eupithecia inturbata. NCBI lineage: Eukaryota > Metazoa > Arthropoda > Insecta > Lepidoptera > Geometridae > Eupithecia > Eupithecia inturbata. The sequence continues at coordinate 637,228 of OY759201.1, forward strand.
ATTCGGCCCCAGGTGGTTTGTATCTAGCTATGATGGTGATAACCGCCCACCAGGGCTGCTGCCGAGGTCGGTGGAACTGGGACGAGGTCCCTGCAATCAGCAGGTGCTAAGTGATGAGGGCATTAGGTGCTTGCTAATAGTGTTGACTGCTGTAGACATTGTTGCTTTGAGTCCGCATGGGGTTCATGAGGTCATTTCAGAGATCTACAGTAATGTATATTGTATTTAAGGCTGGTGTATGGCCCAACGGCCTTGAGTACACACACGGCTACAGATAATTATTTTGTATACGTATAAAATTTGTTTTATTCGTAAAATGTTCAATTTGTTTATAATACTTTGAAAAAAAAATTATAATAACATACTCAAAATCATTAGCGTTTAGAAGAAATAAATAAATTCCGAAGAAAAATAAATTATTCGAAATTTGGATATTTCTTCTAGATAACTGCAGCTATTCTCAAGGCGGTTGGGCCATACACCAGCCTTAAGGACATAAATAATTAATGATTGACTGAATGAACGACCTCTGTGGCGCTGCGGGCGAAAGTCCACCTGCGACGCAGGAGGTTGCGGGTGTGATTCCCGCCTCGGGGCAAATGTTTGCACGAGCTTCAGATATTTGTTCCGGGTATTTCAATAATAAAATAAATCTATTTATGTAATGTATTGTATTAAGTAGGTATAACAGTTAGCTAGTACGCTTAACACAAGCTCTGCTTAGCTTGGGACTAGATGATATTGTGTGAATTGTCCAGCATTATTTATTTATTTATTTAATCGTATAGAAGATGACAACAAAATGGTCCCAAAAAAAATTATTCCCGAGGGATCAGTATTTGTCCCGCCAAGCTTAAAAAAGTGTGCAACTATGAAATTCGAAGTAGTTTTTTAGTATTTTCAAACAATCAAATTATTTTAGGTCTCAAACTTATATGGCTAATAGATTGAGCACGCGTTTTATAAACAGCCAATGTTGAGCATCTTTTGTCGTTGAATGCTCACTAGAGCAAAGCTGTAGGCTGACACTAGCACACCTCTAACATAAAACTGCAATAGGTACTAGACGACAGAAATGGTCAATCCAGTATTTTGTATGTAAACTTCATATGACTTCAATAAATATATATCAAATCAAATCAAATCATTTATTTTCATTTATACTCGTAAGCACACGGTCGTAAGAAGTAGGTAGGTATGAAGAACGTCATTTAGTTATCATTATCATCAAGGTCAGCGCGGCTTGCATACCTACAGACCAGCATATGGACGGTGATGCGTGATAGGTTCCAAAAAGATTCTCATAACTAAACCTTCTTAGAATAATTTGTTTGTTATGCAAAAATCTAAAAAACCACCTTCATATTCCTTAATATTTACATTGTTTTTAAACTTTTACGGGACAAATACTAATTCCCTCGAGAATAAAACAATTATCGGACCATTTTGGAGACCCTTCTCCAATAGGAAATTAATCTCGGTCCACAATTGAATGAAAAATCTGCAAACATACAAAAAGAACATAAATACATACATTCAGCGGACAGTTGAACATAAAACATCTTCCTTTTTTTGAAGTCGGTTAATTAAATCAATGCAACGTTTTGGATAGCAACAATTATTTCAAGGACCTCCATCACAGGCGTCTCTCGCAGCAACACAATACAAAGTATCGCCGTGAGAAACCCTTGTCGGGATAGTTATAGAATTGAGACTACCCCAGTGAAGTGTATCACTCCGTGGTGGCGAGCCGAACGCGTCGAGAATTCTAGAATTGTTGCAAGAAATCGTGGACACATTCGATTTCTTGCCTTGTTCGGCGTAAAGTTGAACGAATCGTCAGAATTCACTAGTTTCAATTCGATTCCTTCAGCAACCCTAATTCATTGAGTTAGTAAGGCTATAATCAGACAAAAGATGGAAAACACTCCACACTCTGCGACAAAGGCAGTCCGTCTGTTATCGTAATCCCACACTATCGACCCGTTATTACCATTATCGCCGTTATCTCTAATCTATCGGCAGAGTTATTTACTGCGATAGCTATGTAGCACGTACATACTCTCTTGCACGTAAATACCTAGGTATGATGTGATTTTTTGACGTCGTGTCTCGGGTACGTTGGCAAAAATTTATCACCTCGGCGTTTTTGGCCATGTTATTGCCAATAAAGCATCAGTCACTGTTTACATTAAACAAAATTGTGTTAGGTACACTGCACGCGAAGGGCAGCCTATTTCCATTGTTGATCAGGACATACCACAAAATTCAAAATATAATAAACCCTTGGCTGAGTTTACTATCTTCATACTTGTATTTGTAGGTGAGAAAATTCAAAATTTCAACAAAACTTCGGACAGACTGCTCAAAATTAATAGCCATCCATGCCTTTACAATAGTTCGGTTTTGTCTTTTAACCGACTTCAAACAGGAGGAGGTTCTCAGTTAATTTGTATGTTTATTTATATTTTTTTATGTGTGTATGTTACTTGATATCTCCACCATTTTACTGATTCTTCACTATTGTATAGAGAATGATCCCGAGGTGGTCTCATAAAAATTTTATTCCCGAGGGATTAGTATTTATCTCGTTAAACTTAAAAAGCAACATAATATTTTTTTGGAGAATCACGACTCACAGTTTTGGTGATCTCTGCGACAATTGTTAATAAGTTTTAATGATTCTTTCGTTGTTGTACAAAAAATTATTTTGAGGTGGTCTCCTGTAAGTTTGATTTCCGATGAATCAGAATCGGTCAGGGAAAGTAAGGGCGCGGTGATTTCGTTCGTCCGACGCATAGATGAATATTATCTAGGTACCGGATTTGAAGCAGGTTTATCAGACAAAACAATTATATATAATAATTAGAAGATAATCAATTTACAGTTTATTGTGATAATAGATTCGTTTAAAATTTGGTTTGTCTATATGCCTAATTAGTAAGCCTAAAAATATTTAAGAATTTAGAATTTTTTGTACTTGAGGAAATAGTCAGCAATAATTCCGATGGTAGACATCATTAAAAATATTATTTATATCAAAGTCACCGAACGACCCAAAATTGTCAAAGGGTCACTACGACGACCTTGTTCCTAAGAAATGATTGCCAGGAGCGCGTTGAAGTCTTTTATATGAGAAATAGGGAGTCCCTAGTCCCTATGTTCCTAAGATCTAACGATCCTCTTCTCTAGAATTTACTTAAAAATTGTGTAAATGCTGATGCATATTTTTAGTGCATATTAAGTTGCAATTATAAATGAATACTATAAAAAAGTACTATAAATAAAATATTTCGATAACAGGCGTTTATGCGCATTTAAATCCGAAGGAATAAAATTTTACGAACAGTGATAAAAATATTTTCTGTCATGACATCATTATTTGACGTGAATGTGACTCACTGAGATTCATCTCTCTGCGCTTTATCAATAAAATTTAAGTCGGTTTTACGATTTGGCACGATTTAGCCTTATTAAACAAATTATCATTTGGCTAGCAGTAGCAATGTATAGTCAACACCGAACTGCTGATACAAATACTCAAAAGTCCGGTTCACTTGTACAACCGAACTACCTTAAAGTCTCAGAAGTCCGGTCGACTGAACTAGTAACTGGACATCTGACACCACAATATTTTGTTCTGTATCACACTATGTATTACGTGAAAGTTTGAATAGATAGGATACATCTATGCTAAATTGTTATCTGTAATTTAACTTACAATACTTTTGGCGTGAAGGAGCAGAGGGGACTCCATTAAAAATTACAACTAAATTACACGTAACAATATAGCATAGATGTACTTAGTTCTAGGCCTGTTTTAAATGAGTCATAGATTGTTTTCAATTCAGAATACAGGCGTGCGAAGAATCTAGTTCAGTTGCAAACCGCTATAAATTAAATGTCATTCCAAACGCAATTTCTCTAAAATAGGAAAAACCATGAAACATTGTAGGTATATGGTACCTGTATAGTATAATGCTAGACCTAGTAGGTTAATCCAAGTTTAATTATATGTTTCGTTTATTACTAACAGTATGTTTTACAAGCACACACACACCACAAGGTCGACTTGCAATGGAATGCCGGTTATTGAGTAGATATGTCTGTATGTATGTATGTATGTATGTAGGTGTAGTACTTGTAGGCTGTATTGTAGAATAGTAGGACTTTCCCTTTTCTGTAGTTGAGCTCATGTTTGGCCTATTGGAAATATACCAAAACGCACTGTTGCGTGCGATTTTGTTTTAAGGCACATATGGGGCTTTCGTGCCACATGTTTAATTAACGATCATGTTGTTGCTAAAACTAGTTAATGATATGAATAAACCGCCAAGTGTGAGTCGACTTGCACACGAAGGGTTCCGTGCCATAAAAATCAGGCAACTTCTTCAAAGAACATCATATTTTAACTCGTTCGGAGACAGACCCTTCAAATTTTCAGCTACATATATTATACTTTTAGTATGTCGTTATTACAGTTGAAGTGTTACTTATTTATAAAAAGTTTTTTATAAAAATACCTACTGTGGTTCAAGAGATACAGTCTTGACAAACGAAGAGCAAAAATAGCCAATAATATTACGTTTTTTGTATGGAAGCCCCTTCTATTTGGATATTTATCTTATTTTTATTATTTGCTGTTATCTCAACACATTCTTTGAACATTTCAGCTGTCTACCTCTTACGGTTCATGAGATAGAGCCCTGTGACAGACGGACGGACGGACGGACAGCGGAAGCTAGTAATAGGGTTCCGTTTTCACCCTTCGGGTACGGATCCGTACAAATTAACGGTTAATTTTTAATTAAAGTTTCATTTGTAGTATTTATCGTGTTACTTTTGTTTTATTTCCATCGTTTTAGCTGCACTAAAACAACCGTTAGGTTAAAATGATCTTAAAACTAAAATTATCTTTCCACTTTTATGAATTCCCATCTGAGAATCTTCCCGCTGATATATTTTTTCACATCACGTTGGAACCGTTCCAGAAAAGTTCACTTTTGCTTTATTTCACGCAATCTAATTGACTAAGATGGCAATGATACCTACCTCTAATAAAATGTCAGGTTATATTTCATTTTTCCAAAATAATTGAAGTCCGAAGTCTATTCATTACGTGTGAATCAAAGAAAAAGTAACCCTTTAGAGAACGGTTGCCGTGAAATGGACGATATTGCGACAAATATATATTATATAATATTGCACAAAACTATTTTGCGTGTGTTTAATACCTTATAAACACTGTCAATTTAGACGGTTCAGAGTTTGACGGAGCGGTGGTAGTAAGTGCCGAGTGGTGCCGGGTTAGAATTGCACCACCCTACCTCTCCCCATGGGTGACGTATGAGGCTATAAGGGACATACACCGGGGGACGGGCGGCAGCGCACCCTGCAGAACAACTCCACCAACGAACTACGATCCCCAACCCGCGTGCCCAGCGTGGGGATTATTGGCATTACCCCCCCCCCCCCCCCCAATGATAAGTAGAACTCATTAGGGGAGGCCTATGTCCAGCTGTGGACTAAGATAGGTTGATGATGATAACCTTATAATATACCTAACTGTGTCGCGATAGCGATGGCTGCATCAAAGAATGTGCTCTTAGCGTTATTAATGTCTTTTACACTGGCAATGTACCTACTACAGGGCGGTTGGAGGCAGATTTGTGGTGTTGACTGTACAGTGTACATCACACTAATACTATAAAATGCGAAAGGATGGATGTATGTTTGTGATCTTTTAACGCTAAAACTACAGAACGGATCGTGCTGAAATTTTGCATATAGGATTTCTGTAGGACGCCCTCCGGCCAGGTGGGATGACCTTCGAAAGACATGCAGATGCTGGATGAGGCGAGCTGAAGCTGGCGCTATGGCGATCATTAGGGGAGGCCTATGTGGACTAAGATAGGTTGATGATGATAACCTTATAATACACCAAACTGTATCGCCTTCTATTTCGAGTATACAAGTGAACACATACACATGCCCAACCCAAGTACATCTCCAAGAGCGTATGTGGTATTTCGCAAGTACCGAGGTGCGGTCTCGCATTCCACGTATCATATCAACATCAATGAATATTATCTTATTTATTGTCTGGCAGTATGTCCTCGAAGATGCCGGATTCCAAACTTGTTTGTAGAATTTTAATCGTGTTAATCAATTGTTAATTTTTAGTATTTTTTTCCTATTATAAGACACGCATTTACCTATTACGCAGATGATCTGTAATAATTATACGAATCAGGTTAGGTACAATCTCGAAAGATAAAAACCCCAATTGACGGTAATTATTTGATCATAACGTAATATTTTTATAGATTTTGAATTCAGTTTTTTTGTTATTTGAAATTTCTGTCGTGTCCAAGAGTCCTGTAAACTCTAAAGGAAGTAAAGCACTGAGCTTAGAGTGAATTCAAAGTGCGGATTTTTGGCTGTTTACGACATAACGTTTGTGGACGATAATATCGTAATTAATACTTTATCGACAAAGAAAATTACAATCAAATAATAAAAACAAATTAGAACTGGTATTTACAATTGAAACAATTAAGCTAGTTAGCTTAACTGAGTGATTCACTAACTCGCACCATGATTCTTGTTCCAACTGGTGTGAGTCGACGAATCGTAAAAATGCTATCTTGATTCTGCAACTCGCTCCACTTTTTACTTTGGGTGAATTTTGGTACAGTCAGCCAAAACAAAGTTAGTAAAATAATAGACAAGACGCATATTTTTATGAATATTTATTTCATTGTTTCAATTGTAAAGTCTGCAGTTGCAGACTGTTGTAAACAATCTACAGGTAGCTCAACTGATCCTCCAATACCAGTCGGCAGCGTCCCTTAGCCTAGCTGCATTGGTCGGATATAGTCGCCTAGATAGTCGGCTTCTTCTTTCCAACAGCAGACTTTAGCCGCAAGGCGGCGATAAGTATGTGGTGCCCTCGGCTAGGGGCCTTATACCCGCCATCCTTCTACTTTAGTGCAATCGTAATTAATTAATATTATTTTGTTTACATACTGTGAAAATTCTACTTTTACTTTTGCTCATGCTGCACCAAAAATATATCCATAACACTCTAAACTGGCCCATATTCAATAAATTTTTTTTTTTAATAATTTCATGACAAAACACTGGTTATGCTGAAAAACAAGCATAAAACATTAGTGAAATCTATATATATAAAAGAAAGTCGCATTTCTTACACTATTTATAACTCAAGAACTGCTGAACGGATCTCGGTGAAATTTGGCAGCGAGGTAGATGGTGTCCCGGGGCCGGACATAGGCTACCTTTTATTCCGGAATAAAGCGAGCGAAGCCGCGGGCAGCAGCTAGTATTTTATAAAGTTGAATAATGCAAGAGTGCGTGTAAAAAAACACAAAAAGAATAAAAAAAATTAAACACATGTTTTGTGGCACCCTGTTGATCCAGATGGATAAACTAGAAAACCGATGACTTTGTTCTTGAATATAAGTAGAGGTAGAATCTATGTTCCATTTTGAGCTGTAAGAAGTTTAAAAGCTATACGTTCTAGTTTGTAACTAAACCAGTACAAATTCCATTGAAACTCGACCTTGAATCATTAAAGATTCAAAGATATTTATTTGCCAGACAACATTTGTACAAAAGATGACAAAAATATAACAGAGTGAAACAACATGTTTGACCGGTTAAGGTACCTATGCAAATTAGGTAAAGAGATAGCATGCAAAAAATTTAAAAGGTTACAAGTTATCATTTCAAAATTCGTCAAGACTGTAATAACACTTTGTAAATATTTTTTTTTGGTTTTATATGCAGGTCTCGACAGAGCCTACATATTTGCTCCCTTTGGGGTCGAGACCCTAGGTCCGTGGGGTACCGAGGCTCTCCGGGTTTTTAAAAAGTTATCTGAGCGTCTGGTCGACGCGACGCGTGACCCGAGAGCTGGCGGATATCTGGCGCAGCGCATCAGCATTGCCATACAAAGGGGCAAAGCAGCCAGCGTCTTGGGGACGTTTCCGACTGGTATTGATATGGATCCGTTGAGCTACCTGTAGATGGTTTGGAACAGTCTGCAGTTAGCTTAATTGTTTCAATTGTAAATACTAGTTCTAATTTGTTTTTAATTTAAGACATTAAGAGTTTTAATTTGAACATTTGTACATTCAGGTCTCTATACGGTGTAGTTAATTTATTTGTAGATTTTAGTAGCAACACTAACAATACTTTTCTGCATTAGTGCTGTTTTTACAGGGTGTGATTTTAACCTAGTATTATCCCGTCTGTTTCGAATAACAGAATCAGATAGCCGGGGAAACAGTTGGAGATTATTTTTTACAAAAAGAGCCACTTCTAGTATGTAAAGGAACGGAAGTGTCTGAGTTTTGTATTATGAAAATAATGTTCTACAGCTATCAGTCATTTTTATTTTAAACATGGCTCTCACACATCTGTATTGTAGCCTAAAAATACTATATTTATTGGTAGAGTTGCCCCAAATATTAATCCATATCGTAGGACCGACTATCCATACCTGATATGCAGTCAATAAGGCATTTGTATTGACTGTTGATGCCAGTTTATACAGGGCTTAAGCTAGACACGTTTACTTCCCTTCTAAATGAGTTTTTCAATTGAGTTTTTTCAAGGATCTCTTCTCTTTCTCTCTTGTTAAAGATACTCACAATGGATGCTCTGGCACTTCACTGATTGAGTGTGATTTATTGTGATTACAATAAATCACACTCAAACAGACGTAGGAAAGTTCTGCTGAGTGCTTAGATCAACTTACCTCCACTCAGTCTCAGAAAATATTATCAGATTAAGTATTATTTACTCTAATAAAGAGTACCTATTATTTAGTATGGTTGAGGTACGGCCGATTTAATTAGTGATTTTTTATAATTATGTTTTGTTTTGAAATTTTCAGATAATGTTTATTTATCTTGCCGCTATAACATTAAATATTAAAAATAAAATAAATATTAAAATTAAACGGGGCTTCCATACAAAAAACGTATATTTTTTGGCTATTTTTGCTCTTCGTTTGTCAAATCTGTATTCCTTTAACCACAGTAGGTGACACTTAAAACTTTCTATAAATAAGTAACACTTCAAATGTGATAACAACAAATACAAAAAATATAAAAAACTTGAAAATTTTAAACCGAAAATTTGACGTTCTTTGAAAAAGTTGCCTGATTTTTACGGTACGGAACCCTTCGTGTACGAGTCAAGTCACCTTTGGCGATTTACTTTTATAGTGCTGGACAATCCACTCAGCATCATCTAGCCCAAAAGTAAGAGCTTGTGTTATGGGTACTAGATATCTGAGATTTAATATAGACTTTTTCTATTATTTTAGTATTTATATGTTATTTATCTGTTTGTATCAATATAATAATAACGCTCTCCTCTTATATTTTACTTAATAATAATTTGTGCACCTGTAAATTTCCGACACAATGTAAATTGTTTGAGAAAATAATAGAGAATGAAATGAAATATTACGCAGTTCCTTTGAAGAAGGGGACTTTTTTTGGTTTTACTAAGCACTCAACTACACAAACACTTGTCTAAAAAAGAGTCGAGAACCTAGGATCAATTTGCGATAGCGACAGGTAACTGCGTGAGTGATTGGTTATTTGTGAATCATTTCATTGTCTTCTCGTTCAGTATACCATCAACACATTAGTCTTTTGAGTCACGTTGAATGTGGTAAGAGAAATGAACGACAGAAATCGAAATTAAACAAATTAATGGCTATTTTAGGGCTACTGAGAATTGTAAAAAAAAGAGGACCATGACAATATTTATTTATAGCCCGCAAAGGTACAACAAAAAAAAAATTGGGAAACTGTGCCATAGTTGCGTTATGTACCTAGATTTAACTTCGGATTTCCAAAAATCATGTAGACATGTTATTTTCCTAATAAATAATTCCGAGGAGTCTCCGCAAGGACAAATGTACAAGGTTTCATATGATCTCTATACTTCAGCCAAATTTGATGCAAAGTGTTTGTAAACAAACCACCCATATTTAACCTAAAAGTTACTTTTTTGACGTGCATTTTGTACGTAACTTACATTTCTTGTCAATTTTAGATGATGTTGACTTCAATAAATAATGCCAACAATTACGCCTGAAACTCAAAGCAAAGCATGAGATTTTTTTATTTTTGTTTTGTTGTTATTTATTTAGAATCATTTCACATGGAATTTGGCTTATAATTTGGCCGATTCTGGAATATTTTGAAACTAGTTGTAACTGCAGTTTTAAACACGTTTTCTTGGAAAAAACCGTTTTACCGCCTGTATAATGTTAGTATTAAAAATTTAAAATGAATTAGTGAGATTTCTACCTTTTTTCACAATCATTGGTAATAAAACAGCGGATGCTCGTAAGTGTACACTTTCGAGCGTGATACACGACCAGAGAAACCCGTCGCGTCGCGCTCGGCATTCTAATGAACTGTGTTTGCGTAGAAACTATCTAAGGCGGGCCGCAGACGGGCTACTGTGGTGGAGTGGCGACCACTTTCTTCAGTTTGGTCGTCTTGATTTTGCTGCAGGCATTTAACTATAGAAAATATGTATGCGTTCCGATTAACGGTACGTGCGCGTATAGAACGGCATTCACCCTGATGATGTCCCTGCTTAGTATATCGCATTCACTGACCAGCCTCTGTCTGCTTGTAGGTCTGCTTGAACCACATTTGCGTGGGCAATGAAAGTGATTCAAGGGTTCATAGTTTACAAGCTAAACAAGATTCGTAGTTAACCCGCTCACATTCAAATTAATGCGAACTGATTTTTCCAAGCCACTAAAGGAACGCGGTCACTTGGATTGACACAGACAACTAATATTTATCAGAAAAACAACTAGAACTTCAGTTCTTTACTCAGCTTGATTTCTAAATTATAATTTTATCTGCGACTCAAAATAAATTAGCGATGATCAAGGCTAGATTAAGAATTTTAGCGTTATAAATAAATTCAAGGCACAAAAATCATAAATATGTCGCCAAGGTAATCATAATACATAATACTTAACGATATTTAAAGTATCTACCTACAAGGTGATGAACCAACCAAAAAACTTGCAAGTATCGTAGCAAGTGGGCATCTTTAGTAGACTACTAAAGGTGGTGACCACATGCGAGACTAGACTACTAATAGTAGGCCATCTGTAGTCAGCCCTAAGTAGTCAGATCTACAGAACTACTGAGTACTGAGTACTAAGCTATAGACAGAAAGAGTAATGTGAAGGCAGGACGCAATCGCTAAGTACGAATACAACTCGTTGCATTTACAAACCGCATTTTTATCGTTCTTTTAAAATTAGACGAAGTTAGCCGGGCGGCTTTTTGCATTTAATTTAAAATAGATACGATACGAGATTGTCGATTGAAAGGAACGCATGTTTGAATACGAGTTGAATACATTTGCATTCCCTAGAATAAATATTTTTGTCGTGGCTAGAATGGTAAAAAAATATAGATTGCGTAAATTTTAAAGTTGAAGGAATATCTTTTATCGTTCGCTCCCAAAACGCAAAACAGCCCGCGCGGGTCCCGCCAGGGGAGAGGTTAACAGAACTATCTTTAGCTTAATCGAGTTCAAATGTTTTTAATCTCAGATTTACTTCACACCTATAAAAGAATAATGAATACCTATTATTTAAAAAAGTTAGAAAGTAAAAAATACTGTAAAAACACTGTGTAATAAATACTTGTTGTGTGTTATGTATGATCCCTCTTGAACTCGGTTTAGCTAGGCTAACCGCCCAAAATAGATTCGTATTTCATGACGATCCGAAGTAATTTTTAGGTAACTTTTGTCTATCCAACCCTAGACAACAATCGCCTACAGATTTCATAGGATCAATAATAGTATATTCATTAATAAGATATTATATTTCATTATATGATTTCAACTGAGAAACACAGATAGCCCCTAAAATCCGATTTATGGTCCTTTATTTTAGTTTGGCGCCAAGAGTTAAAAGTATAAGGAAATTCAAAATAGTCAAGTTATATTCTTGGCATTTTTTGTTGTTTCGTAGCTTACGATAAACAAATTTGTATTCCACCTGCTAGGATGGTGACCGTGGTGTCATCATTGCTTACTTGCATTGTTTGCTTGACGCGCAAACCCGACAGACGCCATACAACGAAAACCACATACCTAAACATGTTGTGAAGTCATCATCACCTCCAGCCAGATTTCGCTGAAGGATTGATGATGCATGTACAATTTTAAAATAGCTTTTAAAACGACCAAAGAGTATGCCTCTTCTCGGTTTATAGTCTTTCCAAAACAATAATTCGTGCAAAGTTGTTTTTTAATGCGCTCACAAACTGTAAAACATTGCAAATATAATAATAACATTTTGATGCAATAGAAAAAACTCCGAAACAGTGTAAAGGAAGGAGCAATACGAGTGAAAATGGAAAATTACAAGTTAACTATACGTATTAATTACATCCCGTTCGACCAGAAATGTGGAATCCGGTCATTGCTGAATGTCGGGATGGTCGCCATTATCGGGGGAAATCTACAGCAATATTTAAATCTACAGCAGTCAAATAATGGATCAGCAAAAGTCTACTTCCTACTCAACTCTTGACACATGAGGATAGAAAAAACCAAAGGATGAGGCATCATGCCACAGACACACAAACACGCAACACACGACAAACTTAATATACTCTTTTTGCATTTTGAATATAAGTGGGTTAACAACGAACCTAGTTTGGGTTGGAAGAGCACCAACGTTTCACCCCTTAACCCATTTTGCGTCCGTGGCAATAGTTACCTACTTGGTCCGAGTTAATAAAAAGCTTTAATATATTTTCATCGCGTATCATCTAAATAAGACAAAAAGGTCTCGATTCTCGATGATACGCGTGCATTCACGGCTGGCTGGCACGAGGGCTCGCATTTACAGTGGTTATGCTCAAGCAGGCAGCGTGTGACGTTGCCGGCGCGGTATGCGCGCGCGCAGTTTGCGTAACTGGCCCTAGGGCGCAACGCATGTTTTGAGGAACTACTAGTATTTGGAGGCCTACACAGATTAAGCTTTTAATAATATCATGTTTAATAACTAATAGCACTAAAGACGTTAATAATGGGTGGCAAAACATTGATTTGTGTTATTTTCAATTGTCCATTATTCCGCATAGTTATAACTATAACTATGCGGAATATTGGACAACTCACACCACACCCAGTTTTTTTGGGAAAAGAGAGTGAATGAGTGAGTTATAAACACATGGATTGACTTAGAAATCGATAACTTATGTTTCTGCTCATAAAACAAGCTCTTAGACAAGTTAAATCTTAAACTATAAATTAGATATTATCAAATAAGAAATAAAGTGTTAATTGACTTTCTCTTTACAGTAAGAAAGTGTCTCTGTTGAGACAGATCATCATGACAGACTAGGTCCTGCCCGCCGCTTAACACGTATTTTTTTGATGAAGTACCTCGCCTATTCTGTTACCTACCGAGATACAATCTGTCTCCTTGCCAATTTCAGATCCGGTAAGTCGTGAAGAGGTAAGAGTTTACCATTAAGTTTACTTTCGCATTATATAAATAAATAAATAATAAATAATGCTGGACAATCCACACAGCATCATCTAGCCCCAAAGTAAGCAGAGCTTGTGTTATGGGTACTAGATGACTGATAAACTTAATACAATATATAACATAGATAGATATTTTTTTTATTATAAATAGAAAATACCCAGATATATATATATACATATATGTTAATAGTATGGACAGACACAGGTACCTATAAGAAATTATTTGCTACTTACAACTTTAAAGGTAAAAATACATAATTTGAGAAAAATAACTAAAATATTAATAACTACTACCTACTTAGCAGAATAACCGGATAACCTGTGTTACAAAACAACTATCCATCCAGTTAAACCTTCTCATTTATAATAAATGATAGTTTGATGATGATTGCTAAGTGGAATTCTTTCGATTGTGATTGGTTGTGATTATGACTAATTGATTGCAAATTTATTTCCGTATCAATATTTAATAGTTGTAAGTTTCAGGTTATTAGATAAAATATTTAATTTAAATGAGAATCTTTAAAAACTTTAATATTGGTTGAGCACTTTGACGATCAGGAAAATTTGTTGTTTGATTTATCTATCATAGAAAATCCATCGAGTTTTTAAGTTTTTATCAAGGCAAGTGGTATAATATTGATCACATGAACTCGTTATGTGCCGGGAACTCCATTCCGTTCTCCATACACGTCGCTGGCTTCCTTCCGCGACGTCTCATTCATACCGTCATCATCACACACCGTTACTTTGCCAACTGTTTCTACATTCCCCATTACTGGGTTCGCTTTAACTTCAACTGTATGAAGTCTAAGAGGGTTCTGTCAAGGGATTTAGATTGTTTTCGCAAAGGTAATGTCTGTAGTTGTGACTTAGTGACGCATGTGCAGCAACGTGTGCGGAGCAACGAACCCTGCGCTTCTCTCGCCATCTACCGGCCACACGGTCCAACCATCAATGTTGACACTTTTCTTCGATCGAATGGCTTTCCACCGTCGTTTTTCACGTATTGAATACAAGATTAGAGTAGTACGTACCGCTAGGAAGTCAGCTTGAGTTCGTTTGAGAATAGCTCACAAAGAACAGTGACACACAACACAACGGGATTGAAGAAAGCGAAATGGGGTCCCAATTTCCCCGTTCCTCACTTCCTCCCACCGGTTTACAGGGAAGCACCGCAGCCTCCATTGCTGTCGGTGGTGGTATAGCTTCAGCTTCTGTGTAACTTACCGTGTTTGGTGTCCTCAGCCGCTCCCACTCGCACAGTTCACAGTCGCGGTGACTTCGCGCCTCAGCGGCGATCCGGTGCGCACTGGGGCCGCGGCGCTCCTCCCCCCGCGCACCTGCGCCCGCGCGAGCCTCCGCAGGTGCCGCGGTAATGGCGGGGGCAGGCGGGGCTCCGGCGCCGCATTCCGGCAGTCCCTCGCCGCGCGTTGAGCCGAGCGCGCGTCTCAACCATGTCCACTAACGGCAACGGCACAGCGGCCTCGGAACCGAGAACCTGCCACGTGAGGAAGGTGGCCGATTTCGACGGCTACGGCTTTAACCTACACGCTGAGAAGGGGAAGCCAGGGCAGTACATAGGGAAGGTAGATGAGGGCTCGCCCGCGGAGAGCGCGGGGCTTCGCCGCGGGGACCGCATCCTCGAGGTGAACGGGCACAGCATCGCGGGTGAGACGCACAAGCAGGTGGTGGCGCGCATCAAGGAGCGGCCCGACGACGCGACCCTGCTGGTGGCTGCGCCGGCGCCGGGCGACCCCCTGCCCGACTTAGACGCGCCCGCCACACCGACCCCCGAGCCAACCCCTCCAGTAGTCGAGACCCCACAATTAAACCTAAAAATGACCGCCGCAGAGATGCGGGCGAACCTCGCTGCGAAAAAGAAGGTCGATCCTAAGAAAGTGCCGATGGACCTGAAATCGAAGTTTGATATCGTTAAGAAGCTGTGATGTGTTGTGTGCGGTGTTGCCCCGGGGGCGGGCCTGCGCCGGCCCTGGTCTCGTGTCGTTGGATAGGTGTGTTCGGACCAGGCGATGCCATCGGCCCTCGACCGACGACCGGTCGAGCGCCGACGTTCCTCTGAATGTTCTAGAAATTGCCATTGAGTCGAACTGTTCGTAATTGTACATAGGTGACTAATTGTACCTCGAGTAGGTATATACCTAGGTAGTGAATTATGTGGAAATAATGTATAATTTATTATTCAATTGTTCGTTTTTATGATAACAATGATTATCTAAATGTGTACCTTTAGTGTTAGTTAAACTAAGTGCAATTGTTTGATTATTGTCAATAAACGAATTTAACTATGTGTGTGTTATCTATCTGTTCGTGTGTGTGATACGTGGCTGTAGGGGAGGGGAGGGGGGAGTGTTGAAGGTTGTGCGCGCACGCACTCGGCGCAGGCGCAGGCTGTGCGACCACAAAAAAAATATATACTTGTGTATCATGTCATGTCATTGTAGCCTCGTGTACGATTAGAAATAACAATATTTGTACTAAGGTTTTTATTATTATAGTGCGTACGCCTCACACCGGGTTAATTTATAAGAAATCAAATAATATCCCCAACATTTTTCGACTTTGACGGGACTTCTACTTTGAAAATATTTTTGTGTACCTAATTGTTTTTGTCGTAATATAAGTTAACTATTTTTCAAAATGTATTTTTATATCTGTTTGAACTTATTGTGTGAGGTGTTTGAGCAGCAAATAAATGATTGTCTATGTCTACTTGAACACGCAGGGAAAGATGCGGGTTCAAGTCCCGTCGAAGTCGAAAATTTTTAGGATATTATTTGTCTTATAATATTTCTAGTGGAACATTAGTCAGATTTATAGGCGACAATACATACTATGGATAATGATATTTTTTTCCTACTATAGCTACTTTATTATTTTATCCTTAAAGTCGCCGAAAAAGCTGCCAGTTCCGTAATCCTGATTAAAGTAACTGGCAGCGCCCTCTAGCCTACAACAAAGCAAAGCAAATAAATCTACAACAACAACAATAAATCAATAAATCTGTATTTTCGTTTAAATATAAATTCCGCAGTCTTGTTTCATAATTATTACAATACAAAATTCGGTTGTAAACCAGAAAAAGAACATTACAAAGAGACATTACCTACCATAAGACAAGATTATTACCTGAGCCGAAATATTGGAAAACTCAAATCATAGTAGATACCCCTTTTAAACTACTTGAATTAAGTTAAATAGTTACTTATTACACAATGAAGAATGATCGGTACCTGCCAACCTTATCACGTTTCTATAGGTCGGTTCTCACGGTACTGAACAACAATAGCTATAAAGGTAGGTACCTAGTTTCCTCAATCATGCTGTTGGAAGGCAGGTAGGTACCTCCATGCGCATTCGACTTGATGTTTTAATAAAACATGTAGTTAAGGTTCTTACCGTACAAAGTTGCGGTTGGCTTTAGGGGTCTAAGGTTGATCAACCTTTTTCATGTTGATTTTGGGAGAATTTGGGAATATGTTGATTTTTACCCTACAATCTCTTATTTCCCCAAATGCTCCAAAAATACCAGTGATTCGATTTTATTTTTTTCATAAGCTAATAGAAAATGGTTTACGATTTGCGGCATATTTAATTTCCGTTAGTTTTATTCCTTGTAAAAAGCAAAAAAAAAAAACTAATAGGTAAAAAGTAATCTCGCGCCAACACGAAACAATCCACCTTAACAATAAAATACGTCGATGAAACTAAATCAAGAATAGGATACACATAATTTATATTTTTACGTAATTGTACGTAAACTGGTTTTTTCTATGTCTTTGTCAAAAAAAGCAGGTCAGCGAGGCGCAAGCTTAGATCATACTCTAAGGAAGGAAGAATATGCTTTATTCTGTAGTTTTAAAAAAAACAAAGTACCGACTTCAAATTCCATCTAAAATGTAATGAATATTGTCTGCTTTTCATGTCAAACAGTCTGACAAACAGTTATCGAAAATCAAAGTTTAACAGAAATTTATGAATTAGGGGAACCTGGGGATCTTTGAACACAGGCGAAAGAACTACCAGAATCGAATATCAATTAGTGAAGATATCGAGTAACAAAAATACATTAAAAATGATCGACTTCTAAAATATACAAACATACAAAAATTACAAATTACATCTTTATTAGGAACAGGACTTAAAGAACAACTGAATAGTGAACAGGAGTAGGTTGAAAATATAGATAAGCGTTTTTTTCAGGCATTTATCAGGGCTACATTGAACAGCTTATCAGCTTAATTGCTGAAGATGACCTTCGACTGAAACACAGGTACGTTATAAGGATGTGTTCTCGGTGGGCATCAAGAGTGGCAGCAGATTGTTTAAAGTTTTCAATGGAATGTCTAAATGGAATGTTCGCTTTTGTAGGCTATCAAAAATACAGCCATATAATCACTAAAAGGGTTATTAATTAGTGTTACATAAAGCTGTAATTTTCATTTGATAAGAACTTAATCGACTATTGAATAGATTGTACATGGTATAAAATGTAAGTCCGTTTTAGGCCGTAACTTTTGATATGTATTATTTAAAGTATTATTTTTTTTAGGGCTGTGGATTTTGTTAAGCAATAAATAATGGTATTAATAAAAAATAAATAAATAATGCTGGACAATTCACACAGCATCGTCTAACCCCAAGGTAAGCAGAGCTGGTGTTAGGGGTAGATAGATAGATAACTCTTTATTGTACCACACAAACACAAAATATAGTATAGAAGAAAATGCTGAGAAACAAGGAAGTACAAAGGGCGGCCTTATCGCTTTGAGCGATCTCTTCCAGCCAACCTTGGGATGTTCTGGACTTATGAGAACAATATAGACTAGATAGATACTAGATAACTGATATACTAAATCAATACAATACATAGATATTTTTTTTTTGTTATTGTATATAACATTATACATTACAGGGTAAAATTGGGAATATTCGTGGCAGTAGTAACGCGCCCGTCTGTCAAAAAACCTTATTTTTGAAATTTTCAATCAAAGTATTGATAATATAAATATCGATCTATTCCCGTTGTCCCCATACTCAATAAAATTAATTAAAATTTATTCCTGTTGTCCCCATTGACGGTGTCCCATTTAGCTTATTTCCCAGGCTACATTTAGCGTATCTAAACTTGATTGTGATTTTCAGACGCGGGATTTTTAGCAGTACGTATCCCATCTAAGTGGCCAAACGCACTAGCGGTTAACCGTGGTGGCGGTTGTTATATTTTGTTTGAATAATGGTCCAATTTCGGTGAAACGCGTAGACGGCCGACCGCTACTGCGTTCGGGCTTGAAGGCTGTAAGGCATTACAGCCCGAACGCTGTAATGCCTTACAGTGCTGTTTCTAGATACACAAATGTATATCCCCCCAGTGATGACGATGATCATTCAGACTTGAACCTTGATGCAATCACATCACATGTCACATTTACCGTACTTGAAACGGTCTATTTACGAAATAATAAAATATATCGTGCAACATGCAAGCCTGCATGGTTAGTTAGTGATATTGCAAATGTTCATCACTAGCATCAGCAACTCAGACCCACAGCTGGACTTGAACCAACAAGAGTAGACAGCTCTGCCATGACCAACGCATCCAGAACTCTCGTCACGTGGATTGGTGTTCGTAATGAAGGTATTCGTACCCTGGACGATGCTGTTGATTTGATCTTTGCTTGGTCTTCTACGACACCCGTTGGCCGTGTTTAAGAAAGTTTAGTTTGGTAATGGGTTCCTCCTTTATCATCATCCCTTTTCGACCCACCTGCCGAGCATAGGACTATTTATGGTGTCCGACAGAAGGTTCAGTTTCGGTTTCGGCCAGGTTCGGCCAAAAAATCAAGGTTCGGCCGCATTTCCGGTTTCGGTCAAAAATTGGCCGAACCTTTGGCCGCGCCGAACCTACTAAAGTATCTATGCTTTTGCCATTGTCTTCGGCCCTGCGCTATACTAGGCCAATCGCTACCTTTAGTAGGTTCTAAAATCCTAGATATTTGTTATAAACATGGCTGGTTACAAACATGGCTGGTTACAAACATGGCTGGTTACAAACATGGCTGGTTACAAACATGGCTGGTTACAAACATGGCTGGTTACAAACATGGCTGGTTACAAACATGGCTGGTTACAAACATGGCTGGTTACAAACATGGCTGGTTACAAACATGGCTGGTTACAAACATGGCTGGTTACAAACATGGCTGGTTACAAACATGGCTGGTTACAAACATGGCTGGTTACAAACATGGCTGGTTACAAACATGGCTGGTTACAAACATGGCTGGTTACAAACATGGCTGGTTACAAACATGGCTGGTTACAAACATGGCTGGTTACAAACATGGCTGGTTACAAACATGGCTGGTTACAAACATGGCTGGTTACAAACATGGCTGGTTACAAACATGGCTGGTTACAAACATGGCTGGTTACAAACATGGCTGGTTACAAACATGGCTGGTTACAAACATGGCTGGTTACAAACATGGCTGGTTACAAACATGGCTGGTTACAAACATGGCTGGTTACAAACATGGCTGGTTACAAACATGGCTGGTTACAAACATGGCTGGTTACAAACATGGCTGGTTACAAACATGGCTGGTTACAAACATGGCTGGTTACAAACATGGCTGGTTACAAACATGGCTGGTTACAAACATGGCTGGTTACAAACATGGCTGGTTACAAACATGGCTGGTTACAAACATGGCTGGTTACAAACATGGCTGGTTACAAACATGGCTGGTTACAAACATGGCTGGTTACAAACATGGCTGGTTACAAACATGGCTGGTTACAAACATGGCTGGTTACAAACATGGCTGGTTACAAACATGGCTGGTTACAAACATGGCTGGTTACAAACATGGCTGGTTACAAACATGGCTGGTTACAAACATGGCTGGTTACAAACATGGCTGGTTACAAACATGGCTGGTTACAAACATGGCTGGTTACAAACATGGCTGGTTACAAACATGGCTGGTTACAAACATGGCTGGTTACAAACATGGCTGGTTACAAACATGGCTGGTTACAAACATGGCTGGTTACAAACATGGCTGGTTACAAACATGGCTGGTTACAAACATGGCTGGTTACAAACATGGCTGGTTACAAACATGGCTGGTTACAAACATGGCTGGTTACAAACATGGCTGGTTACAAACATGGCTGGTTACAAACATGGCTGGTTACAAACATGGCTGGTTACAAACATGGCTGGTTACAAACATGGCTGGTTACAAACATGGCTGGTTACAAACATGGCTGGTTACAAACATGGCTGGTTACAAACATGGCTGGTTACAAACATGGCTGGTTACAAACATGGCTGGTTACAAACATGGCTGGTTACAAACATGGCTGGTTACAAACATGGCTGGTTACAAACATGGCTGGTTACAAACATGGCTGGTTACAAACATGGCTGGTTACAAACATGGCTGGTTACAAACATGGCTGGTTACAAACATGGCTGGTTACAAACATGGCTGGTTACAAACCTAAATAAGTTTAGTAGTATAATAATATATTAATCGAGTTTTTTCAAAATATTTCAAAAATTTTGAACAGGAAATTAAAAAACCTGTTTTAGATGTACAAACCAATACCTTATATTTGATACCCCAGTCAGTGAGATAGCTTCCCCTTTTGAAAATAATCCCCCTCTTTTTTACCATTTTTCAAAAAGTGGTCTACTTACAGACTTCTCTATATTTTTACTGTAAAATAAAGATCCATATCTACAAACGCTACATACATTTTGATACGATGACAGATGGATCGCTCTGCAAACTTCGGAGATAGGTATCATGGGATGAGTATATTTTTGAATTTTTTAAAAATGTTTCAAAAAATGTGTAATTACAGAAATTTCAAAAACTGTTTTGAAATGTACAAACTGATACCTTTCATTTGATACCCCACTTGCCATTTTAGGCCTCTTTTAATATTTCGACATCATAATTTGTACTGAAAACTATCTACTAACTATATTTTTATTTATTTTTCTTTTAATCTGCACAGGTGCACAAAATGTATTAATAATTTAAATTTCACGTTATTTGCTGCTGTAGTTGCTGAGATATTAAAGACGGAAAAAAGGACAGAAAAAGAGAGACCATAAAGGTTTCGGAACCGATCTCCGATCTTCGAAACCCTAAAAACGTATAGACGAACGAAGCTCCTCCTTTTTGAAGTCGTTTAAAAATAAAGCCACATTTTTTAAAAATATGTAGTTCAAGAAGTAGGGCAGTTTTCATAGAAAATATATCATCAACAAATATGGCTTTGTTATCTCCCTAACGCGTGTGTGATAATGATAACAAACGCACTGATTATTCCCTGATATTAAACCATCATGGCCGCCCGTGGAACAAAACACTTATATAACATAGAAACCACTAAGCTACGCCAGGTATTTGTCCCGCTACGGGAATCGATCCTGTTATTTTAGGGACCAAAATATCATTGGAAATTTCTAATATTGAAAAGGTAATTTGATGATTTCAGTGGCGATTTCAGTGGCGAATGTCCCGCTACGGGAATCGATCCTGTTATTTTAGGGTCCAAAATATCATTGGAAATTTCTAATATTAAAAAGGTAATTTGATGATTTCAGTGGCGATTTCAGTGGCGAATGTCCGCCTCCGACGCAGAAGACTGCGGGTTTGATTCCTGCCTTGGCACAAATGCTAGAACGATCTGTAGATATTTGTTCTGGGTATTTTCTATGCATAATAAACTAGTAATCAGTACTTTTAACATAACACAAGCTCTGGTGCCGAATTCTGCTAAATAATCGCTTTACTATGACAATGAAATTTTTTTTTTTTTTATTTGCTGTTGGATAGAGCAGACGTGCTCAAAATTAGTAAAATTAAATAATCACTTACTGACTCGTGACCTTGTTTACTAGCAGTAAAAGTAACTGTGTCATACCTACGCTTATCTCGAAATTGTGAAAATGGACTATAAATAATATAATATTATTAATATATATTAATAATATGGACGGACTCAGCCCCTTTAGCCGGAGCGGCAGGACAGTCCGCAGCCCACCTCGGACGCCCGCCACGCCCTCTCCCGCACCGGAGCCCCAGCCTCGCCCAGCACCTCCGCCCCAGAGAGACGACAAAGCCCTAGAACTCATCCCTATACCAGAGATCCAGAAATGGATGTCAGACATCGAGCAGTGCCTGAACGACGTGTGCTCAATCGCAGAATCAAAGTCAAAGTCAAAAACTCTTTATTTCCATAAATACAATAAATGTAGAGGTATACTTAGAAAAGGTCAAATTCTTAATAATTAAACACTGACACGGGAATAAAGTGATATTTTTGATTTCAGTCGCTTCGGTACGTAGACTAAAGTAAAGAAGCGACGAAGAAACCTTTAGCCTGTTAGTTGTTATTTTTCGAGTTGGAGCAAATTCCGTCCCACGCTTTTTTATCCTCTAGATAATCTGATATTTTATAGTAGGCCTTTTTACACAGGAAGGTTTTGACAATTTGTTTGAATTTATTTACTGATAATTTTTGCAACTCACTAGGAGTTTTGTTGTAGAAGCGTATAAATTGCCCTTTAAAAGATACATTAATTTTGTGTAGTCTAGTTGTGGGCACAGCGAGTTTATGTTTATTCCTTGTATTCAAATTATGTACATCGCTATTTTTAGGGAACCGATTGATATTTCTATGAGTGTACAATAGGTTTTCATAGAGAAAAAAAATCTGGCACTTTAAACTCTGAACACAAACTAAAAGTTAATAATCTGTGCCGTAGAATAGCACATGGCACATCGCAGATGGCAGTGCTCTACCAGTCCGTAAAATCCAGAGCAGTAGCATTGAACCTAGAAACTCAAGCTCTCAAGGAGAAAATAGATCTGTCGCAGCGACTCCAAGACCTCAAAATAAGCATTGATGAGACCTCTAAAGCTAAAACTCCCTCCGGAAATTCCTTTGCCGAAATGGTGAAAAAGGGCAGCACTTACATCAAGCCGGTGAATGTCAGCTCTGTGGCTATATACCCACACGATAAGCTTAAGTCCAGCGAAGAAACTAAAACCCTTGTCCAAAAAAATAATTTGCCCCGAAGAGATGAAACTGCAAGTCAGAGGCTTGCGTAAGACAAGGAACGATGGGGTTATAATTAGCACCGAAACGAGGGGAGATATTGAGAAGCTCAAGCAGTCGATGCAGCTTACAAAATCTGGCCTGCTGGTAGACGAGCCTCTCAAACGCAAACCCAGAGTCGTCGTTATCGGAGTGCCCTCATCAATGCAGGAAAAAGATGTGTTTACTTGCCTTTATAAACAAAATATAGCCGAACTACTGCTGGATTTCAGTCTGGAAAAATTCCTTTCCTCAATAAGATTGAGTCATAAGTCTGGCAAGAAGGACGCTGAGACCTGTAACTTTGTGATCGAAGTACCAGCAGCTATTCGTAGGGCCCTAATGACAAAGGAGAGGGTTTTTGTAAATTGGTCCTCGTGTCCTGTGAGGGACTTCACTTTGGTCACACGATGCTTCAAGTGCCAGCAATATGGACACGCTGCCAAGTCCGGTCGAGAGGTGACCCACATCTGCAGCCACTGTGGAGGTCAAGGTCACTCAGTAAAGAAGTGTACTAGAAAGGCGGAAGAACCCAAATAAGCTACTTGCCTACATTTCAAGAAGCCGAGTAAGCACATTACAGGTTCTGCTGACTGTCCGGCAAAAACAATCGCAGAAAATAGGTACATAAACTCGATAGACTACGGAGGCGCCTAAAAGTGCCGATACAGTAAGCATAATAGTAGGTAATTCTTTATAGAAGGTTTATTATAAGCAGAATCTGTTTTTACTCGTATTACAGGTAACCTTAAAATGTAGCCTAGTTTAGCGTAGTTAGCATAAGTTATTTTGAAAATCTACAGTCACTTTGTTTCACTTTATTTATGTGATTATACCTATATGTATTCGTTGTAAGCTATTTTGCCTGAGATACAGGTTTTACCTAGTTCAGGCAAACGTAATCTTTAGAATTTAAGTTATTATTATTCGTATGTTAAACAATTGTCTTGAGTAATTTTTGAATAAATTATTATTATTATTCACTTCATTTATTTTTAATCTCGTTATAAAATACATTTTTTACTATAGAAAATAAAATATTATAAAACTATTCTACAGTAAAAAATATATCAAAACGGTGAATCACCGGCAACGAAGCTAGCCTTAAGCGGCCGGTGACTAGGGCTGCAGAGAGAGGAACTTCCTGACGATGCGCGCCGAGTCCAGGAGTACCGCCTTTTGAATCTGACCCTTGATCCAACTTCCTAGCGAGAGTCTCTTGAGATGTTGATCGAGGCTCTTCGCTATTACGCCGTTAACTGAAACGACTATCGGGACGACGGTCGCTGAATCAACATCCCACATGCTGACAACCTCGTTGGCCAAGTCAAGATATTTGCTAAGTTTATCTTTCTCAGCTTTAACGAGGTTAACATCATGTGGTATGGTGACATCAGCGAGCACCGCCCTCCGTTCTAACCGATCTATCAGTACAATATCAGGCTTATTCGCAAGAATAGTCCTGTCTGTAATGATAGATCGGTCCCAATAGAGCGTGGCACGGCCATTTTCGAGAACTGGCGCCGGTGTGTACTTATAGTACGGAACTTCAGGGCCAGTAAGGCCATATCGGAGAGCAAGTTGCTGGTGTATAATTTTGGCTACTTGATTGTGTCTGTGCAAGTACTGAGAGTTAGCAAGGTGCGAACAACCCGAAAGTATATGACGAAGGGTCTCCCCAGGAAGATGACACGCTCGACAAATATCGATCGTGCCATCTTTCATTATATACTTTCGGTAATTGTTCGTCTTTACCACCTCATCCATAATTGCACAGACAAAACCTTCGGTTTCCCCAAAGAGGTCACCGAAGCGTAGCCAGTTTACGGAGCTTAGGAGATCTACATCAGGTCCTGTGAGGACCTTGTAGAATTATTATTATTATTATTATTATTATTAATGGTATCGTCGCAGAATCGTCCATAGATGAAAGAAACTCTAGTCTAGATAGTGCGTGCTGTGCTATTTGCACGTAGAGATTGATAGAATGTTTTCATTTCACCTTGACACTTCTGAAACGCGTCCCTCCATCTGTAGTTTCTTTCTTCAAAGGTGCCAAAATGTGTAATTCTGATACGATACCATAATTATAGTGAAGTGATTAATTAAGTGGAGTTAGAGCCCAGCTTAGCTTGGGGCTAGATGATGCTGGGTGGAATATACAGCATTATTTTAATTTATTCTTCCGAATCGTCCAAAACATTGCCGACCTCAGATTTACTACTAAAACGTACTCGGCCTTAGTTTCCGGCCAGGTCGACTCATTCAGCCGTAGCAGGTAGGTCGGTCCCACCATTACCTCGGTGTGGTAATCTTATAATGACCAACTGTTAGTCTGGCCGGCGACCACTCTGGTGTGACGCCACGCGAAGGTAACCAACTGAACTGATCATTCATTCATGGATTATTCAACAATTTTAGTATCAGTTTCTTTATTTTCTAAAAATATTACATTTGAATTCGTATTTGAATACTTTCGACATGATCGACAGGTGACAAATTTATGTGTTTTATAGTATAGTAGTTAAAAATGCTTTTTCGATTTTAATGCGACAACCGCTGGGGTAAACGTGTTCTTGAGTGTTCTTGGGAGACCTCGAATCCTGAAACGTAGTGTAGGACGCGATGTGACATGGGGCAAGACTGCGGGCAGATGCTGGATGCGGAAAGCTGAAGACGCGTGTCTGTGTGTTATGGCACTCATTAGGGGAGGCCTATGTCCAGCAATGGACTAGTATAGATAGGCTGATGATGATAATTAGTAGTATTGTGATCTACATCATTGTCTGATAACAACAGGGGTCTATTTCACTTTTCCAACACGAAATTTCGTGCTTCGTTTCGGCCAATTGGTGTACTCTAATACACCGAATTAGAGATTGCACAAAAAATAGTAAACGAAACAATCGATTGCGTATTTTGGAGAATTAAAACAGGCCGTCAGGGACCGGTACAAACGCGCTAAGGACATAATTGCGAGAAAAAATCATAACACTCATGATATCTCTGGAACTAGAGATTTTAGAGTGATTTGAATTTTTCTATTATGTCGGCGAGTTTCCCCTCTGTCTCCTAATTTATGTACTATTTGCTATCCCTTCATTTTACTAATTCATGAAGAAAAATAACGTTTGTCGTGAGATTCGTATCGCGTACCGCCACACCACCGGACCCGCGTAGAACTAAAAGATTTAAGCGCGCTCCCTGGCGCTCCCACTATTGTATTACTTATTAGAAGAAAGAAGAAAAACTTGTTATTGTCTTTTTATTTTCAGTTTTTTTTTTTGTTTAGTATTTTTTTTTTATTTGCGTTAGGTGGCTTTCGTATCACTACGGCCATGATAGACCTATTGTGATCGATTGTTTCTTAGTTTTTTGTCTCAAAGACAAGTAATGATGCCATGATTTTCGTAAACTTTGAAAAACCTAATGCCTTCACCTCACTTCTCACTAATATTTTATATAAGAAAGTTTGGATGGATGCTTGTTACTTCTACACGCCAAAACAATTAGACGGATCGGGCTGAGGGCTAGCCCTACATACAGGGTGTTTGGAAGCTCGGTGCAAAGCCTTAAGGGGGTAGTAGTATAGACCATCTAGAACATTTTGAGCCACATTTATCTTAACCAAAGTCTAATTGTTTTTTTTTTTAGGGACCTTTTACGATTTTTAACCAAAATCCCAAAAAATTCTAATTAAGTGCTGATAATGCAAAGTTTAAGTGGATATGTCTATTTATTTTGTATGTTTTTATTAGCCTAATGTGTGTTTAATGATATAAAATCATTATAAAGCACAGTTTATGCTAAAAAAATGACTTTCAGACTATTTAAACTTTACAGAAAAAAAGAAAATGAAAAAAAAATGTTTTTTAATGACATTTAAAAAAATAAATAAAATAGCTGCAGATGTTCAGATTATTTTAAAAACACGCTGAGTTATTGCTCTTTCTTTTAAGGTATCATTAACTTAGATATCTATACAATTTTCGAAAATACGGTGCCTAAACCAGTTAAAGTCCGTAAATACTGATTTAAAGGAGATAAGAAAAAACGTTTTTGATGATTATTTTTTTAATTCTGATGCTCAAAATGGCTTCCACCATTGCGTATACATTTACGACAACGATTTCTAACTTCCGTCGTCGTGACTTTCAGCTGCATTTCCTGTTTCATAGTTGTGAAAGCTGTTTCAATCCTTTGAAGTAATTCTTCCCTCGTGGATATTTCGGTAGTGTATACGAGATCCTTTGCCCGTCCCCACACAAAAAAATTCCGTATTTTCAAAAATTGTATAGATATCTAAGTAAATGATACCTTAAAAGAAAGAGCAATAACTCAGCGTGTTTTTAAAATAATCTGAACATCTGCAGCTATTTTATTTATTTTTTTAAATGTCATTAAAAAACATTTTTTTTTCATTTTCTTTTTTTCTGTAAAGTTTAAATAGTCTGAAAGTCATTTTTTTAGCATAAACTGTGCTTTATAATGATTTAATATCATTAAAGACACATTAGGCTAATAAAAACATACAAAATAAATAGACATTTCCACTTAAACTTTGCATTATCAGCACTTAATTAGATTTTTTTGGGATTTTGGTTAAAAATCGTAAAAGGTCCCTAAAAAAAACAATTAGACTTTGGTTAAGACAAATGTGGCTCAAAATGTTCTAGATGGTCTATACTACTACCCCCTTAAGGCTTTGCACCGAGCTTCCAAACACCCTGTATATGCCAAAATTCAGCCCTACGTTCAGGTCTAGACCTGAAAAAACACTTTTACAATGTACTTTTTTCCTATCAATTAGTTCCAATGGCATAGAATAACCTTCAAATTTTTCCTAAGAACTAACTATAATATGATCATTGTTGACTAAAAATAACGTATTTATCTTAGGCTGCCTACTTTTTATCGCAGTAGCAACGCGTCCGAAGCCGCGGGCACAAGTCGCGCAAAAGTCAAGGTCAACTAGTCAATAAGTGTATTAATTTATTTTATTACAAGGAAAACCAGCAGCACATACATACATACAAATTATATAAAAGATGTATAATAATAACAATGCATAAAGCCTATTCAAACTACCTTTACAAACATTATTAAAAATTTTACAACATACACATTCGTTTGTTTGCCGCTTGGTAAAGGCCTCCCCCAGCCTTCTCCATTCCTCCCTGTCCTGTGCTTTTCTTATCCACGTCCAGGCTGCTCGTGGATATAAAAGATGTACAAAATAATATTAGTGACATAAAAAGTGTGAACTGAATAAACTGAAACCTACAAAAATAAATGAGAGATACAAATAATTAAACTTCATCACCATCACCGTGGTGATGATACATACATAACAGAAAAAACAATAGAGCATAAGCTCGGTTTCCACCGATAAGGTAAGCAGTCACAGCCTTGCTTACAACTATTGCCGACCCTGTATGCACTACACACTGAACACACTCTGATAACATGGCACCCATGACTTAGCAGGCTACGCACACAGTAGCTTTGATGAGTATAGACTAGAGCATTTCCTAGAGGATTACAATGTAATGTAACGTTCTTACGAATGGTACAATACAGATAAATGCTTAGTATCCTGTGACGAGTGGCGCCATTTTGAATCCGAAGAACGTTTTCTAGACTTAGCTTTTATCTCGCATACACGTACAAAAAATTAATAAGACAAGGCTAACATCGAGTTCGTATAAAACTATTCAACCGCAGTCAAACCAGGAAAAATATTTCCTCTCTATGCGGTAGAGGCGCAGGTGCCAAATAGTTCCTCTCTATCTGGGAGAGGCGCAGGTGCCAAATAGTTCCTCTCTATCCGGTAGAGGCACAGGTGCCAAATAGTTCCTCTCTATCTGGGAGAGGCGCAGGTGCCAAATAGTTCCTCTCTATCTGGGAGAGGCGCAGGTGCCAAATAGTTCCTCTCTATCTGGGAGAGGCGCAGGTGCCAAATAGTTCCTCTCTATCTGGGAGAGGCGCAGGTGCCAAATAGTTCCTCTCTATCCGGTAGAGGCACAGGTGCCAAATAGTTCCTCTCTATCCGGTAGAGGCGCAGGTGCCAAATAGTTCCTCTCTATCCGGTAGAAGCGCAGGTGCTAAATAGTTCCTCTCTATCCAGGTGAGGCGCAGGTGCCAAATAGTTCCTCTCTATCCGGTAGAGGCGCAGGTGCCAAATAGTTCCTCTCTATCCGGTAGAGGCGCAGGTGCCAAATAGTTCCTCTCTATCCGGTAGAGGCACAGGTGCCAAATAGTTCCTCTCTATCCGGTAGAGGCGCAGGTGCCAAATAGTTCCTCTCTATCCGGTAGAAGCGCAGGTGCCAA
Organism: Eupithecia inturbata; assembly: GCA_963662085.1. Classification (NCBI taxonomy): domain Eukaryota; kingdom Metazoa; phylum Arthropoda; class Insecta; order Lepidoptera; family Geometridae; genus Eupithecia; species Eupithecia inturbata. Next base: position 667,291 of record OY759201.1, read on the forward strand.
ATAGTTCCTCCCTATCCGGTAGAGGCACAGGTGCCAAATAGTTGCTCTCTATCCGGTAGAGGCGCAGGTGCCAAATAGTTCCTCTCTATCCGGTAGAGGCGCAGGTGCCAAATAGTTCCTCTCTATCCAGTAGAGGCGCAGGTGCCAAATAGTTCCTCTCTATCCGGTAGAGGCGCAGGTGCCAAATAGTTGCTCTCTATCCGGTAGTGGCGCAGATGCCAAATAGTTCCTCTCTATCCGGTAGAGGCGCAGGTGCCAAATAGTTCCTCTCTATCCGGTAGAGGCGCAGGTGCCAAATAGTTACTCTCTATCCGGTAGAGGCGCAGGTGCCAAATAGTTCCTCCCTATCCGGTAGAGGCGCAGGTGCCAAATAGTTCCTCTCTATCCGGTAGAGGCGCAGGTGCCAAATAGTTCCTCTCTATCTGGGAGAGGCGCAGGTGCCAAATAGTTCCTCTCTATCCGGTAGAGGCACAGGTGCCAAATAGTTCCTCTCTATCCGGTAGAGGCGCAGGTGCCAAATAGTTCCTCTCTATCCGGTAGAGGCGCAGGTGCCAAATAGTTCCTCTTTATCCGGTAGAGGCACAGGTGCCAAATAGTTCCTCTCTATCCGGTAGAGGCGCAGGTGCCAAATAGTTCCTCTCTATCCGGTAGAAGCGCAGGTGCCAAATAGTTCCTCCCTATCCGGTAGAGGCACAGGTGCCAAATAGTTGCTCTCTATCCGGTAGAGGCGCAGGTGCCAAATAGTTCCTCTCTATCCGGTAGAGGCGCAGGTGCCAAATAGTTCCTCTCTATCTGGGAGAGGCGCAGGTGCCAAATAGTTCCTCTCTATCTGGGAGAGGCGCAGGTGCCAAATAGTTCCTCTCTATCTGGGAGAGGCGCAGGTGCCAAATAGTTCCTCTCTATCCGGTAGAGGCACAGGTGCCAAATAGTTCCTCTCTATCCGGTAGAGGCGCAGGTGCCAAATAGTTCCTCTCTATCCGGTAGAAGCGCAGGTGCTAAATAGTTCCTCTCTATCCAGGTGAGGCGCAGGTGCCAAATAGTTCCTCCCTATCCGGTAGAGGCGCAGGTGCCAAATAGTTCCTCTCTATCCGGTAGAGGCGCAGGTGCCAAATAGTTCCTCTCTATCTGGGAGAGGCGCAGGTGCCAAATAGTTCCTCTCTATCCGGTAGAGGCACAGGTGCCAAATAGTTCCTCTCTATCCGGTAGAGGCGCAGGTGCCAAATAGTTCCTCTCTATCCGGTAGAGGCGCAGGTGCCAAATAGTTCCTCTCTATCCGGTAGAGGCACAGGTGCCAAATAGTTCCTCTCTATCCGGTAGAGGCGCAGGTGCCAAATAGTTCCTCTCTATCCGGTAGAAGCGCAGGTGCCAAATAGTTCCTCCCTATCCGGTAGAGGCACAGGTGCCAAATAGTTGCTCTCTATCCGGTAGAGGCGCAGGTGCCAAATAGTTCCTCTCTATCCGGTAGAGGCGCAGGTGCCAAATAGTTCCTCTCTATCTGGGAGAGGCGCAGGTGCCAAATAGTTCCTCTCTATCTGGGAGAGGCGCAGGTGCCAAATAGTTCCTCTCTATCTGGGAGAGGCGCAGGTGCCAAATAGTTCCTCTCTATCCGGTAGAGGCACAGGTGCCAAATAGTTCCTCTCTATCCGGTAGAGGCGCAGGTGCCAAATAGTTCCTCTCTATCCGGTAGAAGCGCAGGTGCTAAATAGTTCCTCTCTATCCAGGTGAGACGCAGGTGCCAAATAGTTCCTCTCTATCCGGTAGAGGCGCAGGTGCCAAATAGTTCCTCTCTATCCGGTAGAGGCGCAGGTGCCAAATAGTTCCTCTCTATCCGGTAGAGGCACAGGTGCCAAATAGTTCCTCTCTATCCGGTAGAGGCGCAGGTGCCAAATAGTTCCTCTCTATCCGGTAGAAGCGCAGGTGCCAAATAGTTCCTCCCTATCCGGTAGAGGCACAGGTGCCAAATAGTTGCTCTCTATCCGGTAGAGGCGCAGGTGCCAAATAGTTCCTCTCTATCCGGTAGAGGCGCAGGTGCCAAATAGTTCCTCTCTATCCAGTAGAGGCGCAGGTGCCAAATAGTTCCTCTCTATCCGGTAGAGGCGCAGGTGCCAAATAGTTGCTCTCTATCCGGTAGTGGCGCAGATGCCAAATAGTTCCTCTCTATCCGGTAGAGGCGCAGGTGCCAAATAGTTCCTCTCTATCCGGTAGAGGCGCAGGTGCCAAATAGTTACTCTCTATCCGGTAGAGGCGCAGGTGCCAAATAGTTCCTCCCTATCCGGTAGAGGCGCAGGTGCCAAATAGTTCCTCTCTATCCGGTAGAGGCGCAGGTGCCAAATAGTTCCTCTCTATCTGGGAGAGGCGCAGGTGCCAAATAGTTCCTCTCTATCCGGTAGAGGCACAGGTGCCAAATAGTTCCTCTCTATCCGGTAGAGGCGCAGGTGCCAAATAGTTCCTCTCTATCCGGTAGAAGCGCAGGTGCTAAATAGTTCCTCTCTATCCAGGTGAGGCGCAGGTGCCAAATAGTTCCTCTCTATCCGGTAGAGGCGCAGGTGCCAAATAGTTCCTCTCTATCCGGTAGAGGCGCAGGTGCCAAATAGTTCCTCTCTATCCGGTAGAGGCACAGGTGCCAAATAGTTCCTCTCTATCCGGTAGAGGCGCAGGTGCCAAATAGTTCCTCTCTATCCAGGTGAGGCGCAGGTGCCAAATAGTTCCTCTCTATCCGGTAGAGGCGCAGGTGCCAAATAGTTCCTCTCTATCCGGTAGAGGCGCAGGTGCCAAATAGTTCCTCTCTATCCGGTAGAGGCACAGGTGCCAAATAGTTCCTCTCTATCCGGTAGAGGCGCAGGTGCCAAATAGTTCCTCTCTATTCGGTAGAGGCGCAGGTGCCAAATAGTTCCTCTCTATCCGGTAGAGGCGCAGGTGCCAAATAGTTCCTCTCTATCCGGTAGAGGCACAGGTACCAAATAGTTCCTCTCTATCCGGTAGAGGCGCAGGTGCCAAATAGTTCCTCTCTATCCAGTAGAGGCGCAGGTGCCAAATAGTTCCTCTCTATCCGGTAGAGGCGCAGGTGCCAAATAGTTGCTCTCTATCCGGTAGTGGCGCAGATGCCAAATAGTTCCTCTCTATCCGGTAGAGGCGCAGGTGCCAAATAGTTCCTCTCTATCCGGTAGAGGCGCAGGTGCCAAATAGTTACTCTCTATCCGGTAGAGGCGCAGGTGCCAAATAGTTCCTCCCTATCCGGTAGAGGCGCAGGTGCCAAATAGTTCCTCTCTATCCGGTAGAGGCGCAGGTGCCAAATAGTTCCTCTCTATCCGGTAGAGGCGCAGGTGCCAAATAGTTCCTCTCTATCCGGTAGAGGCGCAGGTGCCAAATGTATGGAAAAAAACGAGCTCACGAAAACTTTTATCGAATGTTTTTTGTGTTTTTAGTACTAAGGGTACAGTTTTCTAAAGCATTTCTATGTAATGTAACGTTCTTGCAAATACTCGACGCTTTGTTCCACGTAACGCTCACAGCGAGTGAGCATTTACATGTTATATTTATTTATACCTTGCGTACATTTTCAATCGGCTCGTGCACCTCAACATGTTACACCAAAACGCTCGTTGGTTTTCAAAATCAGGTTGTATCAAAACATCGAGCGTCATGTTCGAAGTGTGGTTCGAATAAATTTAAAAACGAATGCTCGATGTTCTGTTAATAGTAAATGCTCTAGCTAGTCTATGCTCACCTTTATAGATATTATTATCACCACGTAGGTAGGTACATAGTGACTCATGTCGTGACGTCACATTAACCTGTGGTGGTACCAGTGTGTGCACAAATTGATACTTTGTTTTTACTTAATGTTCATGTCATCTGAAGCTCAAAGGTAAGCAGAGCTATTTTGAAATTTTGGTATATTTTTCCAACAGTCTGCAATTAGCTTTACTGTTTCAATTGATAATACTAGTTCTAATTTGTGTCTGTTCTTTATTTGTATTTTCTTTGTAAATAATGCAGAGTTTATGTTGCAGATAACTGAATATCTGCTGAATAAAATACAATACAAATAATATTTAAATAATGATTTAAATTAAAATATATTATGGAATTGTAAAACCATTATTTAATTACGCAAGGATTTTTAAAGATAATAAATAAGGTACTTGTTGGAATTTAAGCATTGATTATCAACCTCTTACTAAATCACAATTTATTTTTTAGGTAGAATCACTTTTTGAATAAAATTCTCCTTAGATAGTACATTTAGGTAAGTACCTTTATTACGATAAAATATCAAATTATCGAATACAGCTTGACTTGCAGTTATTTTCTTATTTTTCCTCAGAAACTAGATAATTTCGTAACATCCTAAATGAAGGTCAGATATTAAAATATTTTATTATGTATATGTTTGTAAAAAGAAATAGCAAATATAATTCAATTCCTTATAAAAATTGAATCGTGTGTTTCACCGTAAAACACCGGGAAAAAGTTTCAATCTATACTTAAATTTACAGAAAAATACAATGTAAAATGTTTGTGAACAAACCACAACTGAAATTTTCATGTTTTGTGTCGAGTTCTTGCTAGCAAAATATGTTGAAGGAACGATCTCAAATCAACAAGAAATGAATATTATACATATATTTGGTGAATTTTAGACGAAGTAGCAGTAGCAGTTTTTTTACATCGAATTTGGCTTGCGTATAATATGATTAACTTGTTCTGAGGTTTTAATCCTGCTTTTAATATAGTCGGACTTATTAAAATATTACGTATTTTTTTATTCACCAGTTAATCCGCATATGGTATCACTGTCGACCTCGTCTCGCTCGTTAGAACAGCGTGAGAGATTCGACACACATTAGGTATTATAGTCAACGCCAAAAAGCAATGAACAAGTACAAGCGTCCACAACTGACATACACGCAAAACAACAAAGATCGATGAACTTGCGCTTTTATAAAATTGCTAAACACGCAAGACAACAGAAGCCGCTGAACTTACGAATTGTTTTACAATTTGTCAACCAGCTCCGTGTCGTAGAAGCTTTTCAAAACTTTCAATTAGTAGAAAAAGTGATTTCCGGTCGAGCCGGGAGTATACTCGATTTTCATACAGACGTCCCTGGGTTAAAGTCGCGACTTGATGAGAGATGGTATTTTTACCAGTCCAAGTTAAGAGAAACTGGGGTTAAATAAACCACCAAGTGCGAGTCGACTCGCACAGGAAGGGCTACGTAACGTAAAAATCAGGTAACTTTTTCAAAGATCATCTAGTTTTCACTTGTTGGGAGACCCTTTTAATTTTTCAACTAAGGGGAAGCCCCATTTAATTTGGATATTTATTTAATTTTTATTATTTATAGCGGCAAGAGAAATACATATTCCCTGTGACTGACAGACGGACGGACTGACGGACGGACAGCCGAGGCTTAGTAATAAGATTCCGTTTTCCCCCTTTAAGTACGGAACCCTAAAAAGCAAAAACAAAGAAATTAGGAACTAAATTGTATTAAAATAGAAGAGTTAGTAAGAGTTATGTTATCAATAACAATACAAAAAAAATGCAGAAAAGGTGGGTTCCTTTATTTCACGAGCGGATTTGTCGCTTTCATTTGTTCAGTGCCTTTATGAATATATGAATATGTAGATAGTAAATAATGCTGGACAATTCGACGACCGATGTGGCGCGGCGGGCAAAGGTCCAGGGCAAATTGCGGGTTCGATTCCCACCTTGTGTTTTTACGATCGTGATCGTGTGATCGTTATGTTTTAACGATCTGCAAATAGTTATTTTAATATCGTTCCGAGTGTTCTGGGTACTTTCTTTGTTTAATAAAAAATATCTATCGTAATGTAGGTATTTGTGAAGTATAGTGTGTTTATAATTCATCCATGACCCATCTAGTACCTACCCATAACACAAGCTCTGCTTAGCTTGGGGCTAGATGATGATGTTTGGATTGTCCAGCATAATTTTATTTTATTTTTTATTATTATGTCACAAACTAACCAGAGCGTGTCAAGTGGGTTTAGCGGCTTTAGAAATTGTGTGGCTTAGGGGTTTTTGTTGCTTTGAGTGTACACGGGGTTTTGGAGTTTTAACTGTTCAACGCTTTTTGGCGATGACTGTTCCTACAGATATTATAACTTTACTACTAAGTGGCAGCAGGTATTACCTCAAGGCAGTTTTCCTTGAAGTAAACGCATACTAATGCAGGCGAATCTATACTTATACAGCGAAGTTTACACTAGCAAGCTTTTGCTGCAATATTTTGAGCAAGCACTAGGAAAGTAAGCAAAAAAAACAGCCAGTATAGAAATAAACATATACTAGACAATCCAAAGAATCCAAACAGCAACACCTAGCCCCAAAGAAAGCATAGCTTGTTTTATGGGTGCTCATACCGACTGACTACTATGACAGACCTTAAACTGATCTACAGATCATAAAAACATTTGTCCACCGGCGGGAATCGAACTGGCAACCAGGAGGTTGCGACGCAGGAGCGTCGCCGGCGAACCTTCGCCCTCAGTGGCACAGCGGTCGTTCATGGTACGTTGCATGATTTTTATACAAGTCACAACAGCTAAGGAAGGTAGCTTGGCTACTTGATAACAAACAGCTTGCGCAAGTCAAATTCGGCAAGTCATATTGATAGTGTTAAAACCGCTTCAGCGATGTTTAATCTATAGGTGACGTCATTTCAATAATTGCAGCTTACTCATCCGTCTCGTTTTTGCCAGATTTCTTAATGTACTGTTTAATTTAATTTCACCGATCGGTGTCATACAAATACAGAATATTATTTATTTGGATTTTAGTGGGTTCGACTACTGGACAAGGCAAGTCATTTTGTTAATAATTGTAAATGCAGTTTTTCTTATTTAAAAAAAAATAATGTTTCCTTTCAGTAAAACTTCTTATGAGCATTATTTAAACTCCAGGTTCGTTTGTTTGTACCGCATAGATCTTCCACTCCACAGCCACGGACCCAGGCTTCCCCCTGGTAAGCGCCTTGTTGGCTTTTATCTCACGGGGGGTAAAGCCCATAACCCCCATGCTGGGCATGCGAGTTCGGTGGTAGAATTGTTCTGCAGGGGGCGCTGCTGCCCACCCCCGTTGGATATCCCTTAGTTGCCTCTTACGACACCCGCGGGAAGGGTGGAGGTAGTGCAAATTCTAAGCCGGCACCACACAGCAATATAGATCTTAACATCCACAAAACACACAACAACAGCACTAGGTGCTTACATCCCCAGGTGGAATGTGTGGGTATAATCTAGGCTGCGACCGCAGTGCTGCGAAGGAAGGAAACTGACCAAAACATCAGGGTCCTCTCCGACAGCGCGGCAGTACTACAGGTCCTGGACAAGACAGAACAGAACTCGGTACTTACCATATAGTGCCACCACCAGCTAGAACAAGTAAGTCCAATAGAGTCACTCTACAATGGATAAAAGGACACACAAGATCCAAAGGAAATGACGAAGTTGATGCACTGGCGAGGAGAGGTTCAGAGTGGCAACCGGCCAGGCCCGAACCAATAATTCCCCTATCATTCAGTCAAGCCCGCTCATGGATCCGGTACAGTCAAACAACACAAAGACTACTGGGCAAGTATTCCGGATCGCAGGCAGTCGAAGGAGGCCTTGCCGGCTTTAAACCCGAGATTCTCCCGAAAACTCCTCAATCTCAAACGTGACGAAATTCGGCAAATCGTTGGTATTGTCACAAGACACTGTAAGCTTAACAAACACCATTTTAAATTGGGTAACATGGACAGCCCCCTATGCAGAGGGTGCGTGAACGCAGAGGAGACGGCCGCGCATGTGCTTGTAGAGTGCAATAGCGTAACGTCTCGGCGACTACACTACCTTGGGACACCGAGGACGCCTAGAGAGGCATGCACCGGCGTCAGCGAGCTGCTGGCTTTCCAGGAGGACATCGGGTTGTTAGACTAGCAGCCCCCCACCCGACTAGTTGGGGAAACCAGTCCAGAAACAAGCAACAAGTAAGTAACCACCGTGTATACCACCAAATGCCGCGCCGTTGAGCAAATTAGGAGCAAAACCCTCAGTTGGTTTCGAGAAAGAAAATATTTCAATTGCTCAAACATTGTGTTAGTGATGTGCTGCTTTACTTGAATCGGATTAGTTTCAAACAACGTTTTCTCAAATTATTAGAGCAGATTTTTAGTGATCATCAAGATGGCTGGACCAAACGAGATATGGACATGAAACCATGTGCAATATTTACTACCTATTTGCTACTATATACTACCAACCTTTAATGAAATATTTGGTACCTCTGCATGAAGAATTATATCAATAAAATAAAGTGGTCAGTCATCCTGATGTCAGGTTGGCTGGACCACTACCAAATTCTTATGGTTTTAGCATTGTATGAACTACGTTCGTAATGTAAATATTTAATACCAATTTGCTACTTTAACATGTATTTGTTTCATAATTTTCGACGCTTCTTAGAGTTATTAAACTCAAAAAAATATTAAAACGTCTAAATTATTTACGCCACAATTTACCTCAGGATAATTGCTAATAATATTTTCGTAGGCGCTTAGTGGCTTGTGGACAACTCGTTTCGGAACATGAATCATTAAGTTTTACGTCTAAATTATAAATACTAGCAAATAGGTATAGTAAATATTGAGTTTCATGTCAATATGTCGTTTGGTCCAGCCATCTTGACGATAACGATTTTTATTCATAAAATAGGTGGTCCTCGACACAACGAAATGTATTTAAAAAGGCAAACAAAGTAGAAATTGTCAATTTTATTTATTTTTATAATTTCATATAATTAATAATAAATTATGTGCTTAATCATACACCTAAGTTTAACAACGATTAAAAGCTAGTACCAAGGTGGGCTTGTGAGCCGGCGGAAACCGAACCCACACCTTGTGAGTCTCAGCCGGGCTATCACATGAATTTAATTACAATTTTCTGGCGCTTCTTCGCTGTTTTAATCGCTTATTTTCTATACATTTAACTATAAAGGTATTTGGAACTTATATCAAAGGATATTAAAAGTAAATTTTAAATAAATAACAATTTGTGACTTGTAAATCCGAGATCGAAAGTTCGAAGGCATCAAAGAAACTTTTTCATTCGATAAATAAACATCACTTTTAAATCTATCAACGCATGATATTTATATCACAATTAGAGGTTAATCATAGCTATCGGGTTCTCATCTTCTACCTCTTTGTTTTTGTATCCCGACGTTTCGACCACTTCACGGCAATAACTGTCACGGTCTCGGGATAACTGCTATTTACAATAAGTCTCAGAATATTATGCGAGGTTTATGGCAAATACCCCGTAAATAATTTATTAGACTACAGGACTACTACATCTTCTGTCCCTGATATGATGTTTGAACGACGTCAGTGACTGAGTAGACTTCAGCTCTTCAAGAGTCAAAGGTCTTCCTCTGAACTCATCCTCTATATCCTGCAAGGTCCTATCTTTGGTCTCCGGCAAGAAGAAGAACGCTACCACCAGACAATAGCCGACAACAACGGCGTAAATACAGTATGCACCATGAATGCCTATAGTACGGAAGAATAGAGGCACAGTCTTGACTGTTATGAACAAATTCATTGATAAGAATAACACACTGATCCCTCCAGCCAGGCTTCTATACTCTAAAGGAAACAGTTCTCCAGCGATGATGAAGGGTAGTGGCACTGTACCAGTGGCTATAGTAAACATATGAATATGGATCAACACAACTCCTATCATAGGATGGTCGAAGGGCAACATACCTTGCCCTTTAGCGTACGTATACGCCGCAGTGGTCAGAAAAGCGAAAATATTAATACCAACAGTGGTAAAGAGCATAGTGCGTCTATTGATCTTTTTAATGACGTAGATGGCGATGGAGTTGGAGATGATTCGTTGAGCGTCCATGGTGATGATTAGCAGCGCGATGTTGACGTCACTTCCGATGACATGGTGGAATATATCGGAGGCGTATGCGGCGAGGATGTTCGCTCCCGCCCATTGTCCAAGCGTATAGATATGCATCATGATGAAGATCGGTTTGTAGAACTCTTTCTTTCGTATCGTTAGGCTGAAGTAAGCAAGGTTTCTTCGGCACTTGGCGACGAAGGACTCTGAGATGTTGGCGTCGGCTTTTCCCTCGCGTACGATGGCACTAGCTTCTAGCATCCTCTTTAGTTCTTCTTCCTCTTCTGTGTCGCCTCTCAGCCAGTGGAAGACTTTTGTACTGTCTTCATATCTGGAAGAGAATACAGCTTTTTTTAAAAAAGTATGTTGTTATTATCATCCTTTGTAGCCGGATGTTACTCACTGCTGGGTAAAATACATTCCATAGTTTGTGCCATCCACCACAGTCCTGCGCTAGCCTCATCCATTGATACTCGTACTTTACAAGTTTTGCAACAAAATGTTACTACCATAATCTTTAGGGCACAGGGACCCTAAAGATTATGGTAGTCACTATTTTTCTCCCTCTGGTCGCCATGAGCAATTAATTAATTTATTCATTCATTAAAGGTGTTGCAAGTTCTTTGATCTACAAAGATGGAGTGTGGATGGGTATTTTAAGTAACGCAAATTCTTGGTGTAGATGGTCAACGGAGACCAAGTACCTACTCGTCTTTGCATGAGTCTATTATCTTGGACCACACACAGGCCGAGCCTGTGTGTGGTCCCTAGTGTGAGATCTATCGGTAAAATCGTAGTCTCTAGCCTTCGGCAATTACTTTTGACATCCGTTTCATATGCTATTTTAATGTACAAACATATAATGTATCAAAAAATCCTTCTCTGTTACCTCCATAAATTAGTGCCATTTTGTATTTTTGCTGTACGTAAATATTTATGAAATGATTTTTTTTTATAAGAAAGCTCATTTCCTCCTCTGCACTTCTTAGGGCTAATTTGATGGATAGATGAAAGACAAATTCTAATGAGTACCAACCTGCCCTGATCAGCCAGCCAGCTAGGAGACTCCGGCGAGTAGACAACTATCACCAGGTCCAGGAACGCGATGCACGCACAGACCAGTGCCGTGGTCTGCCAAGATACGTAGGAACCCAGGGTATGGACCATCAGAACCCCTGTGGCGATGGTCAGGGATATGCTAGTGAGAAAGGCACCGCGGTTCTTAGGACTGGTGTACTCCCCAATGAGGACTGGGCCGAGGGAAGAACTCATACCCATGGAGATGCCTTGGAGGACCCTGGGAATTTATACAGTTTTTATTAACTTTAGTGGTACAAAATACCTTTTAAACATGGCAAAAAACGGCACTTGCCGATATTCAGATTATCGGTTAAAGAAACTTGATATTTCATGCTATATGCATGAAATATCAAGTTTCTGTAACCGTATGGTATAAAAATAAGTTAAATAGTTAGTTACGAACAACATGATGACAAATTAATGATAAATAGTTGCGGGCTGGATTTATTCAGTAGATCTTTGAAATTATTAGGGTTGTTCCGTAATACCACATCAGTAATACCTACTAATATAATTATTGATAACGAGAACACTTTTGTATCCACTGTATACAAGGAAATAATAGCACGATTTGAAGGTTAATCAAACTATTCACTTCACTATTCGTGCTGTTCACCATTAACGTAATAATCTATCTAATCAGCTCGTGAGCACACACTGCCTTTGATTTCATAGTATGTATTTATATTGCAACCATAATCTCCTCTCTAACTAGCGTCGCCAGGCAGCATCGGACGCTTCACACTGACCGCATCAAATGGATTTTAGTATGGTTTGCCATAGAAATGAATCCACTGATCCACACGTAGCGGATGCGTCGGACTGCTGGCAATGGCCACGATTTGTGTAGTGCGGATGACGTCATTTATTGATGATCAGTGGACGCACTCGCACGCCCGCTCCATTCGCCTTTTCGCCCTCCCGCGCCACCGCCGGGTCGCCATTTTCATTCTACAAAATTCGTCCGCTTGCAAAGAAAATCCGGACGTCGATGTTGAAAATTCGTGCAAATCGCTGTCGCGTCGACAATCTGGTTGTTGCGGGTACATGGACTCACCACACGGCATTACGCTCATAAAATCCGTCCGATGCCGGCCTGTCGACGATAGCCTTATTACGCCATTCTGTCTCGTCTTATGCCACCCTCATTCTTTCCCTGCTATTCTGGGGATGTCGTCCGACCATCGGGCGGTTGGTCTGCCTCTTTGCCGTTGGGCATCTCAGGGTTACCGTACCAACGTTTCGTAATCGTTGTTAGTTGTTTATTCTGTTAACTGTATTCCATCTTTCGTCTTGTCAAGTGTCCTGCCTATTTCTACTTGACACTGGTACATCAGTTCAACGTCAGATTTTGTTGTAATTTAGACAAAACGTTACATTTCTATTTAGTTAACGCTGGCTTACCTGGCGACCAGCAGCGTCTGAACACTGTTGGCTGTGATGATGCAGAACCAGCCCACGATCATAGGAAGGATGCTGCAGAGGTTGGCAGTCCGCCTGCCGTAATTGGCCATCACTGTTGGCACGATGAAGTTACCGGCCAATAGGGCGAAGCCGAGTATTGCCGCTGGAATTAAAATTAAAGAATAAATAGGTAAATAATGTTGAACTTCACAGTCGCCTAATATACAAAACAGAAAAAAAAATCGTGGGCGGACTATAATCATACCTATTATCAACCTTTAATAGTACACTGCTGGACATAGGCCTATGGCTAATGAGCACCATAACAACCTGTCTTCAGCTTGCCGCATCCAGCAACTGCCTGCAGTCTTTCGCAGGTCGTCGTCCCACCTGGCTGGAGGGCGTCCTACACTACGTTTGCCAAATCGTGGTCTTCACTTAAGGACAGGTTTACCACAGCGGTAGTCGGTTCTTCGCGATATAGGGACGGACTATAGTATTCCAAAACAAAAGCACTTCGATGCATACTTGTTGCATTCATTTAGAATAACCTACGAACAGTAGAATCTCTACCAAATGCTAGAAAAACATGCTAGAAAAAAAACATATTGAAATGTACTGAAGTATACCTTAATTTGATTTTTTCCCTCCTTTGGACCCTCTTTTCTCAAATACCGTACAAATATTTGTCGTTTTTGATCATACAAACATTTGTCCCAAGGCGGAAATCGAACCCGCAGCCTCCTGCGTCGCAGGCGGACCTTCGTCCGCTGCGCCACAGAGGTCTTCATTTAGACGTTACTTGTATTACAAAACTTAATTAGCAGGTAGGTACAATTATCAATGCTGGGTATAACCAATCAGTCAATCTTTTTATACGCTTAAATATGTGTTTAAGTGTATCTAAGCTGAAATAAACGAATTGAATTAAATAAGGAAATTAAATAAAATACGCTACACAACCATCAGAAATATAACAAGAATAAAGAATGTCACTTAAGTATATAATAAAAAAAAATTGAGGTGGGCGGGACACACTACGCGGCTCGGATAAATGGATAAATAGAGGTGGGCGGGACACACTACGCGGCTCGGATAAATGGATAAGTAGAGGTGGGCGGGACACACTACGCGGCTCGGATAAATGGATAAATAGAGGTGGGCGGGACACACTACGCGGCTCGGATAAATGGATAAATAGAGGTGGGCGGGACACACTACGCGGCTCGGATAAATGGATAAATAGAGGTGGGCGGGACACACTACGCGGCTCGGATAAATGGATAAATAGAGGTGGGCGGGACACACTACGCGGCTCGGATAAATGGATAAATAGAGGTGGGCGGGACACACTACGCGGCTCGGATAAATGGATAAATAGAGGTGGGCGGGACACACTACGCGGCTCGGATAAATGGATAAATAGAGGTGGGCGGGACACACTACGCGGCTCGGATAAATGGATAAATAGAGGTGGGCGGGACACACTACGCGGCTCGGATAAATGGATAAATAGAGGTGGGCGGGACACACTACGCGGCTCGGATAAATGGATAAATAGAGGTGGGCGGGACACACTACGCGGCTCGGATAAATGGATAAATAGAGGTGGGCGGGACACACTACGCGGCTCGGATAAATGGATAAATAGAGGTAGGCGGGACACACTACGCGGCTCGGATAAATGGATAAATAGAGGTAGGCGGGACACACTACGCGGCTCGGATAAATGGAGGAAACCATTACATACTGGTATCCGAGAGACAAAAAGAGGGAAACGCGGGAAAAATACTAAAGATGAAAGAATGAAATAAGAGAGACAGCAGGAAAGACTTGGTCTAAAACTGCACGAGCAAGGGAGGGATGGAAGCAGTTAGAAGAGGTGTTTGTTTGTTTTTAAAGCCAGATACTGAGGTTGCCGATTTGTCTTAAAATGTAAATTGGTTAAAAGAGAACATGTCGGAGCAATGAGTACTAGACCATAGTGGATTTGACATTGGAATGTGACTCGTCTAATTTTAAGCTTATTGTAAATTCAAATTCTAAGTGCTTTATTTCCTTTAGACCTTACAGGACTCTTGGACACGTCACAAAATTCAAATTACATAAGTAAAACTAGGAAATAAAGAAAAGAAAATAGAAGGAAGGCTGTATAAGACCCGTAGCCGAGGGCACCACATACCGCCGCCTTGCGGCTAAAGTCTGCTGTCGGAAAGAAGCCGACTATCTATCTAGGCGACTATGTCTGATCAATTCAGCTAGGCTTTGGTTCGCGAGGCGGATGTGAGGCGGATTTTTAGACCATAACTATGGGGAGGTAATTCTGAAGGTACATCATAAACGCCTTCAATTCCGTAGACAGGGGTGCCTTGCTAAAAGAAATTAAAGACAAAATTTCAGAAATTTACCCTTTTCTCTGGCGATGTTACGGTTCACCGTCAAAATTAGTTTACAGGAACAAAGTCATTTTGTCCGCTGTTGGATGTCAGCAGGGCGACCCTCTTGGTCCGGCCATATTTAGCCTTGCCATCCAACCGATAATTCAACGTCTCCAATCCAAGCTCAATGTTTGGTATTTGGATGACGGAACATTAGGTGGAGAGGTAAACTGTGAATCACCGGCCGCGAAGCTAGCCTCAAGCGGCCGGTGACTAGAGCTGCAGAGAGAGGACCTTCCTGACGATGCGCGCCAAGTCCAGGAGTACCACCTTTTGGATCTGACCCTTGATCCAACTTCCTAGCGAGAGTCTCTTGGTCTTGAGATGTTGATCGAGGCTCTTTGCTTTTACACCGTTAACCGAAACAACTATCGGGACGTTTTGGTCGCTGAATCAACATCCCACATGCTAAGTCACGTTAGCCAAGTCAAGGTTTTTGTGGGGCTGTTGCATGCATGTAAGTTTGTCTTTCTCTCTATTATTATTATTATTACAATCATCAATAACTAGCTTCTACTCGCGGCTTCGCTCGCTTGGTACACATAGCTTAAACATAGCTTATGTCACTCAGGTGAGCCCTGACACAAATAAATGTTTTGTCTGTTTTACAAATAAATAGTCGTAGCTATTTATTTGTGAAAAAAAAACCAAATCAGAAAGGTAGTCCAGAGATAACCCACTAGTCATAAACAAACAAAAAAAAAATTATTATTTTAACACGACTGCCCAAAAAGGACTGCGAGTGAGAGAGCAGTGGGTATCTTTATTCCACCATAACTCGCTTCATTCTAATGCTATATTTTATATTTTTGGAAAAGTTAAGACAGTCGTTTTTAAGGTTTCGAGATCGGTTTCGAAACCCTTATGGTCTCGCTTTGTTTGTCTTTTTTTCACTATTTAATATCTCTGCAACTACCGCGGCTAATTAACTTGATTAACAAAGAAAATTACAATCAAATAATGAAAACAAATTAGAACTAGCATTTGCAATTGAAACAATTAAGCTAACTGCAGACAGTTGCAAACAATCTAGATAGCTCAACCAATCAGGTAGCTCAACTGATCCATATCAATACCAGTCGGAAGCGTCCACAAGACGCTGGCTGCATTGCCCCGCTGTATGGCAATGCTGATGCGCTGCGCCAGATACTCTCTCGGCTCTCGGGACACGCGTCGCTTCGACCATACCTAATATCGAAGTCTCTAACCGGTACCTTCAGTAAATATTTGTATGACAAACGTTTAAAACCCTCCTCGGCGCGCGAGTTACACTCGCACTTGACGGATCTTGTTATATTTTTGTTAAATTCGCTTTATATTTTGTTATCCAAACCAATATTATTAGTTTGGATAACAAAATACAAAGTGATGTTTTATGCTAATCTTCTTATGAACACTTACAATATATTTACTTATATCGTGAAAGATTTTGTCATTAGACTCCAAATTATAGGTTTTTTGACACAAAAGGCGAGTGCAGTGGCACACGTTTTTCTTGTTTTTGCACGTGCTATTTTGCATAAGCGAGAGCAAGATGCATGTAAGTAATTTGGATTTTATCTCGCTGACTGCAAAACACTGCTTGAGTCTGATTTGAGTGCCCAAAAACATAACACAAGCTGTTGGAGGTCACTCACTTAGAATAAATTTACTGTTGTGTACTTATACGGGCCTTGGAAGTAGTTTTTACCAACAAATGAAATGGTAATATTTATTTGCATGAATATACATAGTTAGCTGAACAACGTTATTATGATGCCAGAAATGAATGACAATGATAGTATTTTGGTGTTCAATCGCTTATGAGGTCTCACAGCCGCTCGCTGTGCGATTAAGCATAACCACAATACATTTGAATGGCCTTCGTAATTTGCTTTGTATGGACATGGCCATTGAAATGGTTTTCAAGGCCATTCAAAGGGCTGGGTAATTTTTGCGTAATTGCACAGCGGGTTCGAATCTCGTGTCCGGCCAAATTATATTATTGTATGTTGGGGTTTTTCTAGCAAGAAAAAAACACAGTAGCAGCTAGCAGCCCGCAGTCAAGAAGTTGACGGTGTTACACGCCGCTGGTTCTGCGCCTGACTTCTCCCCGGTCGCGTCGTTCTGCCATCCCATCGGATTATGAGAGTGAGGCACCTGTGTTTACGCACGCACTTGTACACTTTAGTATATCCTGCGCACTTGGCTTGTCTGACTGACCGCCGTGGCTGAAAATCGACTAGGGGGACATCAACAATGGCTTACCTATCCAAGATCCGGAGGCATCATCAATAGGGATGAGTGAGTCTGGTTTCCGCAGCTGAGGAAGTAGAATCGCCGCGAACCCCATCACCAACCCGTGTGCGGCCATGTTCAGGCAAACGCCCAGGGTCACGAAACACTGGAAGATAATAAGGAATAGTATTAAATAATGGCTGTGACGATTGCGTCTTAAGAATCGACCCCTCCAGTTCAAGGGCTGAGTTTAGCCCGTGGATGTCGTAAGACTAATTGTATTGTATTGTATTCATTTATTTTAAATAATTGAATAATCCTTATTACACAAAATCAAATAAAATTCAAAATTACACAGTCAATAAAATAATATTTATTGACTGTGTAATTATCTAAGTATTTATCTAATCCTATTGGATTAGATAAATTAGGTTACAAATTATAATTATAATTTCTAGAATAAATTAGATTAAATTAAATACAGCAAACATTCAGTCAGGCATCATACCCACAGAGTAGAGCAAGACATTTGGCAAAATGTGTACTCAGAAATCTAAATAATAATATTTATATTTCTGTGGAGACAGACAATGCTCCGCTACGGTTTTTAGGATGCTGTTGTGACTGGCCTTATTCCTGCTCATCAGAGATTCTGTTTTCATCCGAATGATGGCGTGGAAACCTTCAGTTTCATATTGAGCAAACATCTCTGAGGCGCTGGAGTCTCAGCAGCATCCTAAAAGTATTATTACTCTGGACACTGTAACGAGCCAGAACGCCGCCTGCCTCGTAGCTTGCGAATATAAAAACAATTAACGATTATCTAAAACTTTAGGCAACGCTGAGTATAAACGTATATATATGAGTCGTATAAACAACTCAAATCATCAAATACTATTTAAAATTAGCTTTCTGAAGGAATTAAAAATAAATAAAACATAATTTTGAATAACGAAGCAAACTACTTAAATGAATAAAACCTTATTTGATATTAGCTTCTAGACGGGATAAAAAAATAAATAACACATTATTTTGAATAATGAACCTTTTGATAAAGATGCCGAAAAATTAATCTACATGGAGCATCGTATCGGTGATTTCAAATTAAAATAGATTTTCGATACTGATATAATTTTACAAGGATAGTTTTTTAAGTCTCGTTTACTATAATCTAACTGATGTGTAATCATTCGAGGAAAGGTTTGAATTGTTAGTTGAGGTCAATACAAATTTGGTACTGCACGTATTAATTTAAAATTTCTGTAATCAACCATTCGGAAGAAACGCAAGAAGAGGTAGAGCTGAAATCCAATTAGAAATTTGTTTTATATTTTGCTTTAGTAGTCGAGAAAATGTGAAAAACATCGATAATCTCAAAACAGCTTAGGAATCTATAGTGTGGGACGACCGATGGACTGCTATAAATTGAAAAGCACGAGAACATTCTAGAAGAGTTTTTAGAAAATATTTGATACGTTGGATAAGTAGGGCGAACCGCTGCCCGATTTTACATTGAATTGATTTTGAATTTTTGAGTCCCAGAAGACTTTCATTATAGTGATATGATAACCTAGTTGCTGGGATTCAATCATGCATAAAGGGATTTTCGATGAGGTGGTTTCTGCAGTTCTTTCCTTGAGAACTGTGAGGCTGTGTTTGTTGGAAATCAACTTGCGCAATGTTCTTGTGGGAAGTAGGCTTGTAAAATCATAGCTTAAAATCTTGGGTTTACAAAATCTGTGTAGGTTGTAAATTTACCATAATTTAGCTAGATAATCCCCCCTGTGCAAGGGAAATCCAAAGTTGCATTTTATTTGTGTGTTGCGGTTTAGTAAGTGGCCGTTAATGCATATCCATATTTGTAGGTAGACTAGGTAGGACTGAGGTATCCTGTGGAGCGGACTCAGGATTGAGTTTCCCCTTGAATTGGGCTCAATAAGCTCCCCGGCGATTTGACCCCGAGGCCTCGTGGAGGGGCTTCATCAGTTGTGTCGGTCTTGTCTATATATTTATAATATACACTATTTTATTCTTTGTTAGGTGGCTCTGATGCACCCCAGGCTCGCGAGCCAGTATCAGAGGGCACGCACACTTATAGTTTTGGACAAAATCGGGCCTTACAACCCCGTAGGTCCCAGTGAGTGTTAGTAAGCAGACAAGGCATTGCACTCCGCCTGTCTTCTTTACACACCACACGTTTCAATGTAAATGTGAAGCTCTGACTTCACTTTTGCTATTCAAAATTCAACTAGAGTAGGTTAGGATAGGTACTCTGTAGGATGTTAGGCAATGTATCAATGATCTATATGGAGACAAATTTAATAATCTCCTAAATATAAATATCTGCTAGGGATAAGGAATAACTTAAGGGGAATCGTTAGGATTTATTAGGAATAAAAAAGAAGCAAATTATCTCAAAAGTATTATAAAATTTTAATAAAAATCATATTAACTTCGGTTACGAATTACAAACAAACATTAAACTATAATGGATAAAAACTAATTTTGTTTGATTAAAATTCTATATAACAATCTTATAATTCTTACTTATTTTTATGCCTATTCGATAAACCTTTAATTATCACCTAAAATGGAATTCTAGAAATACTGCCTTGATAAGCAATAATATTACTAAAATTAAATAAAATTACACAGTGATGTATTCAGTTACCAAGATTATTATACCAATAATATTTTATTACTGTAAGAGGCAAATCCCTCATCCTCATCATGTTTGATTAGTCTGACAGTAGTTTGGAGCGGTGATCTCCGGGGAAATGCCCTCAATAGTGAGAAGGCTAAGCTACGGGAGACGAGTATCCCAGTCAGATTAATAATTATGTTATTTTAATTATAATGAGAATTTTATCTTCAAAATATCCTGTAATTTGGAAATATATTACTATTTGAAGCTGTTGTCTTCTTGGACTTAAACTCCCATAAGTGGAGGTCCTATTATCACGAACTTAGCTGTAAAGAACGGAGTAGGGGTCAGGCTCTGTCAATCAGCTGATGGTAGAGTTTGACTCCGCAGATAAAATTGGATAATTCAATGCCTCACAGATTGATAGAGATAGGTAGGCAGGGAACTAGTGGACCACTGACTAATTTTGTAAGGAAGTTGATGGAGTGAATGTTTTGATTTAAATATCACACAATTAATTCCTTCTGTTATTAAAATATGACTGACGATTGAGGCTGGCTATAGAGGTATTTAACTTACATACTGATAAACATTAGGTTTGATAAAAGATTATGCCCTCTTATACCCCGGCATACTAGACATGTCTCCTGTACATGTCTGTATGCGATTTTCCAAGTTTTCTTTATCATGAAGAAGATGGTATGGTTAGTCAGCATACCTACTCTTCTCGGAGCTGCCCCATAAAACCATGGTGAAAGTAAAGTAAAGTAAAGTATCGTTTATTGCTTGAAATACATGTAGGTACAGGTGTTTTTATGTCTATAAAAAAAGAAAGCCACTGTATTGAGCGCGGTCGGGGCTCGGTCCTATCCCGTATTAGATTCGGTGTGGTAGAGATTGAATATTGGTTAACCCGACTGTAGAAAAGGAGAGTTATGTATCATACATAATATACTACAAAGATCAAGGAATTCGGACGTACCTATGCCGTATTAGACTCAGTGTGGTAGAGATGAATGTTAGTAAACCCGACTTCACAGTCGGGTTTACTAACATTCGGGTTTTAAAAGGAGAGTTTATTATAATTTGCTACTATGACTTAAAGAATTAAATTGTGATTGGGTAACTTAAGTTTTAGGAATATCTACCTCTTA
The DNA here is from genome assembly GCA_963662085.1 of Eupithecia inturbata. Lineage (NCBI taxonomy): Eukaryota > Metazoa > Arthropoda > Insecta > Lepidoptera > Geometridae > Eupithecia > Eupithecia inturbata. Next base: position 688,151 of record OY759201.1, read on the forward strand.
CTATATCTAAGAATTAGGATAATAAAATTAGGATTTATCTTAGGAGCATTACTTTCATCCGGAAACTAAAGTATAATATAATATAATACCTAAAGTATAATATAACAAGTATAATAACTAAAGTATATATAATATAATAATAGTTTTAGATTGTAGTTAACATAATAATATATGAGGGATTAGGTAGTTCATAGAGATAGTTCGTTTGTCTAAAACTTCTAAAAGAAACTGAGTTACTATTTCACAATGTAAGAGTCCTACCACTAACTAGACGATCATTGGCCACATTAAATTTCTATTCTGCATTCTAGGTTAATACATCCATTGGATTGGATAGTACTAGTACGTAATAGGGGAAGGTAGCAGGAGGGAGATTTGGGTTATTACAACACGTAGGGCCTTTAACGATTTTTATTACCCGTGTACAGGCTCTGACAGTAAGATTTAAATAGTGTAACTTTCACTTCGTCAGAGCAACGGGCAAATCTACGGGTCAACATGTTGCCTCGAACCGCTAAAGACCTACGTTCTCTTTCTTTGTCTACATTATCCTTAAGATCGTCGGTAAGGAAATTCCCTAGGTATTTAAATTGAGTGACTCGCTTGATGTTGGCACAATTTAAGGTTAAGTCCCGAATGTTCTCTGGGGTAAGACCCCAGAGACCCGGCGGTCTTAAAGACAATGTAATCACATTTTTTCACTTTGTAAAATTGTAAATACTGGGGAAGCGAAGGTGTGACGATCAAGTAAACACACCTTTACCACCTTCACTGCCAGGCTTCAGTGGTGCTAACATTGCTGTACCTACACACCGTTGAAGGACCGGCCTGACCTATTTGAGATTTCAGATTTCAATATCTTCATTTCTTTTCGTTTCTTCGGCGTGATGCGCGGCCTTAAAATTTTACTTTCATCCCCTCTCCCAAAGGAACTGTACCGAATTCCGAGATAAAAAGTATTTAAAGGGTGTGTATACAATGGGTCCCTCTGTCTACAACAGGACACTATTAAAAAGGATGCAACTTCCACCATAATGTTTAAAAATAAATTGAAAAAATGGCTTTTAGAGAAATCTTATTACTCTGTAGACGAGTTCTACGCATTGCCTATAATTTGATTATAAATGATTTTATTACACAAATAGTTAATTATATTTTTAATAGATACTTTTATTTAAGGTCAATATTGATTCTTTATTTAATATTCTATAATGCCAAAGAAAATTACAATTCAATAATAAAAACAAATTAGAACTAGTATTTACAATTGAAACAATTAAGTTAACTGCAGACTTTTGCAAACAATCTACAGATAGCTCAACTGATCTTGATTCTTTATTGATTACTTTTATATATTTTTTGATTCTGACTTGTAACTTGGCGTTATAAATAAACGATTTTTTTGTATCCTATGTCCTCCTCGTAGTATAAAATCAAATCATGCCAAGTTTCATTTGAATTAACTCAGTAGTGTCGGCGTGATGCGCGGCCAAAAGACAGACAAAAATGAAAAAAATACAGTTTTGGCTTCAGTTTCAATAACAGAGCGCTATCCAAAACTTTTTTCAAATATCTTCAATGTACAGAATTGGACCTGTTACATTATTATTATATAAGTATTTATGCTTACACAATAAGCACTACAGACAAGTAAAATGTTATACCATAAATTATTATTAAATAAGAAATAAGTTATTAATGATTTTCTCTTCACTACAATTTTTGTCATCCCGTGACCACGACAGTGTGCAAGCCTGTTGAAACACCAGGAAAAATAGGTAAATAAATTAATAGAAAAATTATTCAAGTACCAATTAAATTAACAACTGGTCACTAGTAGGTGAACCGCTATTATATTGCAATACCCTTGGAGCTCAACAGATATCCTCATGAGATTGTGTATAAGTGATGTGATTGTGTATTGTATTGTATTGTTTATCACCTGACAATTTCAAGGTCTCATCACCTTTGCGATATGCTGATATAAAAGATTTATCTAATCAATATTACATAATAATCATTGATCGAGGAATAGCAATGGCAGGAAAAACGTTATAAAATTAAATAAATAAAACATAGATTATTCAAAAAACACCCACAGTTACAAACGCGTTTATTGGATAAAACGAACCCTTGATTTTGTCTACAGTTTTAAATTCAAGTTCAATTCATTCGCGAATTCAGTGTGGTTATGTAACACACATCTGGTATTGTTATGGATCAGCTACCTGTAGATTGTTTGCAACAGTCTGCAGTTAGCGCAATTGTTTCAATTGTAAATGTGCTGTAAATGTGTTGTGCTGTTCTAATTTGTTTTTATTATTTGATTGTAATTTTCTTTGTATATTATTGTCTATTTTAACTTTTTTTTTATTTGCATAACTACATCCACTCAACTTTCTCCATTATCATAATGTGCTGACATAACCTTGATAACACAATAAAATATGGTAAATCGAATAAGCGGAGAGCCTTTGTACTCTGTACTTTGTACATAATGTACTCAGTAAAAATAAGAATGTATGTACTGTAATAAAATAAACGATAGTGCAGCGATACTGCGAGGTCCAATTTCACCGTTTGTTTAACTAAGTTTAGATTTATTTATTGCATACATATCTGTAGGTACCTCATGAACCTTTTCTAAAATTGTGCAGGAGACCAAAAAATGCTAACCTAAGCTAAAACTATGTATTAATGTATAATATACATTAATACATAATTAATAACTTAGGCGGTAATTAACTTAGAGGTAGGTACATGTACCCTGTAAGGGCGCAGCAATTTATATAAAGATTAATAATAATAAGATTAATAGGTAGGTACATAATCTATTTATAGCTAGAAACATAGTAGTCAGAAAATATAGACAATGTCAGCTACAAGAATCAAAACAATTGAAATAATAACTCGGTAAGTATGTCAGTTTAGCTTGAACCATTCAATTGCAACGGTGAAATTGGACCTTAGTAGCTACCTCTTATGCTAACTGCCTACTGCAATCATCATCATCAGCCTATATTAGTCCACTGCTGGTCATAGGCCTCCAAACGAGCTCCACAGCGCCCTGTCTGGTGCTTGCCGCATCCAGCATTGTTCTGCAGTATTTCGCAGGTCGTCATCCCACCTGGCCAGAGGGCATCCTACACTACGTTTGCCGAGTTGCGGTCTCCACTCAAGAACACGTTGACGCCAGCGTTTGTCGAGATATGGCCGGCCCACTGCCGCTTCAGCTTGCTAATTCTTTGGTCGATAAATTTGGTTCTCTGCCGGATGTATTCGTTACGAATCCTATCCTTCAGAGAAACTCCATAGCTCGCTGAGCGACTTACTGCAATGAATGATTGAATTTATTTGTAAGACAAGCTTCTGACCGCGGCTTCACTCACGTCCCTAGTTACAACATACAATGCCTATTATTTACCAACTCAATTCTAGAATCCAAGATAATTTTCGTAAAGGTACAAAGACCTTTATAAATAAAAACTTAACAAAATGTAGGTACTATCAAATTCAAATAAACCGCCAAGTCGACTAGCACACGAAGGGTTCCGTACCGTAAAAATCAGGCAACTTTTTCAAACAACATCAAATGTTCACTTGTTCGGAGACCCCTTTAAATTTTCAACTTTATTCTATTTAAAATAATAGTAGAGGTATAGTATTTGCTTGTTTTCTTGTCTTTTTTTTTTTCTGCCCTCTGTCTAAAGTACTTCTATTATGTTTGATTCTCATCAATTACGCCACCGTCAGATTCAATACGTACTGATCCTATCCATCCAAAGGTTGCCTGGAAGAGATCGCTGTTAGCGATAAGGCCGCCGATTGTGCCACATTATATATAATTAGTATTAAGTTCTTGTTTTATAAGTGTATTGATGGTGCAATAAAGTGATAATCTATCTATCTATCTATTATTACAGTTGAAGTGTTACTTAATTATATAAAGTTTCATGTGCCTACCTATTGTAGTTCTAGAGATACAGTTTCAGTTTCATTCATTTATATCTCATAGGCACATTACATTGCACTGAAGAAAGTCTTACATATAAATTAAAATACCAGGTATAGGACAATACTACTTACAATAGAATAAAGTTAACAAAAACCTACCCTCAACAAAATTCGTAAAAAAAAAATCATGTTTCTAATAGGTATATTTTTGTGAAATGTTTTGTAATAACATATTATTTTAACTAATAATGTATGTAAGGAAGAGCGTTACCTCCTAATACAGGTATTTATATATTTAAAAGGAGGTCTCGAACACTGAACAATGTACAATGTATCGTAAGAGAATGGTATTAATAAACTTTTGTATTTGTATTTGTAGGTACATAGTATCAAGAGAAATAAATAAAAAAGTATTGCTGACTCATGCAATGTCGTTCCAATAATTGTGATCTAAGAGATAACCCTTTATGCCATAGTAGGCTCTCTCGGTGAGGTGCTGTTTGATGGTGGTCCTAAAGGCCTTTTCGCCAAGATTGGTAATATTGGCTGGCAATCTTGGCGAAATATAAAATCTAGCACTATTCACAACAAAATTTAAGCTAATTTTCGCTAGTCTCGTCTGAGTTAACACCAACTTAAGCTTTCCTCGCGTCTCATAGCTATGATTATCACAATTTTTGGAATAATGTTTTATATGTTTCCTCAAATATAATTAATAAATAGCGATGGCATAGTCATAATATTAACTTTACCAAATACGTTTTGCAGGCTCTCTCTAGGTCCAAGTCTATAAATAGCTCTGACTGCTCTTTTTTGTAGAATGAAGATTCTTTGTGCATCCGCAGCATTCCCCCATAAAAGCAACCCATATGACATACGTGAGTGAAAATAACTATAATAAACCATTCTAGCTGTTTTTATGTTAGTTAATGCTCTAATTTTACGGACAGCGAATGCTGCAGAGCTAGTTGCAGCTAGCTTGCAGAGCTAGCTGAAGTTTGCTAGCTAATTCGTTTTTATGATCATCCTTGTAATTTTGAATAAATTTTTATTCTTTAAAATGTTGTGTTTTTGTTAATTAAATTTTATATTCGTTAATTTTTAGTATTGAAACATTAATGTTATTAGTAAGGGAAAATTTCATACATTTTGTTTTGATAGAATTAAGAATAAGTTTTTTTTTAAATTATAGTATCTTTATTGACAAATAAAATTACAATTAAATAATAAAAACAAATTAGATTTACAATGGAAACAATTAAGCTAACTTCAGACTGTTGTAAACAATCTACAGGTAGCTTAACTGATCCATATCAATACCAGTCGGAAGCGTCCCCAAGACGCTGGCTGCATTGCTCCGCTGTATGGCAATGCTGATGCGCTGTGCCAGATATCCGCCAGCTCTCGGGTCACGCGTCGCGTCGACCAGACGCTCAGATAACTTTTTAAAAACCCGGAGAGCCACGGTACCCCATGGACCTAGGGTCTCGACCCCAAAGGGAGCAAATGTGTAGGCTCTGTCGAAACCTGCATATTTGCGTCTCTTGAGATCCTCGGCCAAATCTGCCGCCGCACGAGCCCTTACGGATGTCCTCGGAAGATGGGAAGGCGCAATAAAATTATTTGTGTTGAAACTTAATAAATTAATTGTTTTGTATGGGAGCCCCCTATAATTTTGATATTTACTTTATTTTTAATATTTGTTGTTATAGCGGCAAGAGACCCATTATCTGAAAATTGTCTACCTCTTACGGTTCATGAGACATAGCCACGTGACAGACGGACGTACGGACAGCGGAGGCTTAGTAATAGGGTTCCGTTTTGACCCTTCGGGTACGGAACCTTAAAAATAACAAGGTAACCGGAAGGTACGGTAAGGATTTGAGATCCTTTCTGCAATAATAAATAATGCAATAATAATAAATAATTATATTTCATTGCTTTGTTTAAAAGTAACTTAAAAAGGTGCACTCTATAAATAGATAAGAACCTAAGCTATTGCCGAGGTAGAGAGCCCTCGCGTCTACATTACAAGTCTCGAACTTAGTTAGAGCGAGGGGTTGAAACTAAGAATAAGAAACTAGGTCTAAACTAAACACTGTACTGTTACTGTTAAGACCTTTTGAAATAAACGATATTATTATTATTATTAATAATATTGCTTAAAATTATATCTGAAACTCGACGCCAAGCAAGTGAGTTTTAGTTACCTACCTATTTGTGTCGTGGTTTGATTACAAACATTCTACATCAAGTTAAGCTAGTAAGGTAGTAAGGTAGGCAATCTTTATTTTATAAGTACCTATATTTCATTACGACGGTAAACAAACTGGAAATCTATTCTCGCCAATTTATCACTCGTTATTTATCAAAACAACTGTCAAATTTGACAGTTCTTTTGATATTTATCGAGTGATAATATTGGCGAGAATTTGCCCCCTGGTGTTTTCTAAGTATCATAAAAAAATATCTATAAACCTACCTATCGTATTATGTCTGTTTATCTGTCTGTCTGTTAGGTAACTTTTCACGCCTAAACGGCTTAACGAATCTTAAGAACCGTCACGCCCCATAGAAAAAAACCCAGAGCCGACAGAACCGAGAGATATCTCAGTTTTTTTGTTATTCTATATACAGCTAAATTATATAGATTTTATATTCGAAATCAATGGCTAACACCAAAATATTGCCTTATGTTTTTGTTAAGGAGTTACAAGTAAAAAACGTTATCCTACCTATTTACCTAAAAGTTCGTAAATGTGTCTAACTTAATATCGATAAAATAACTATAGGCCGTATCCAGGACCTGGTGATGGTGCTGGACTATGTAATTAAACCACAATATGTGGAAATTAAGTATTTATTCAATTTCTATGTCCCTCAAAACATAACTTATACCTAGTGCGGGGTGGTCAAAGTGATCCTGATGTCTAGCCCACCCCAAGTAATACACAACACTAATGACATGTGCGCAACTTCCCAATGTCCTTTTACCATGGTAGCACGAGTAGTAATATTCTGTCTGTTATTGTATTTATACCATTAACATTCTCATAAAACATAATATACCTATGTATAATACATTTTTGTCGTAATGTGTCGCGAGTGGATTCTGCATCTGATTAAAATATTATTGTTTCTGCCTTCTACGGCCGCCGGGTGTCTATATATTTCCACATCATGTACTCCCGTGTTTTCCAAATGCTCACTGCAATACGATCGTGCTAACTTCACGTGGTACCTACATGCCGATTGAGAATTTTAATTGTTAGTTGCGGAAAATGTTCAAATTGCGGATCATTTGCAATCATTCTGAGAAACGCCGCTCTTTGTCTGTTCAGATTGTTCTCCTCCACATACTCCGCCAGACCAATCGTCTGGCTGAGTATGTGGAGGAGAACAATACGGGCGTTGTATATTTCGATTAATTTCAATGAAATCTTCTGTATACGGACTGTCTCCATACGGTTCTTGAAAATAATTAATTAGAGCCGCAGCAATTTTAAAATCTTCAAATACCTACATATGTATGTATGGCACATGTTTGTTGAAGACTCTGTTTCTGAAGATCTTAAAGTCGCGCTTGAATCTTCCGTTTATAGTTTCCACGACCCATCGGACCAATTGTAATAAGTCTCGATTTATTCGCTTGGTCGGTGCTTAATTGCGTGTCTTGTCTTCTTTTCCTTGGCGGCATATGAGCATCATAGCCATATGTTTCAATTAAGGGAATTGAATCCCGAAAGATTTTGACTTTAATGAATTCTAACTCGATTGTTGTACTAGAAGTTTAAAAATTACATAGTCCAGCACCATCAGCAGATCACCTGAATACAGCCTATATTTATTGTATTGATATTAAGTTACACACATGTACGAATTATATGGGTAAATAGGTAGAATAACGTTTTTTTAGTGTAACGCCTTAACGTAAACAAAAGGCAATATTTTGTTGTTAGCCATTGATTTCGAATATAAAATCTATATAATTTAGCTGTATACAAAATAACAAAAAAAATAGATACGTCTCGTTTCTGTCGGCTCTGGGTTTTTTTTGACGGTTCTCCAAATTGACAAGGAGATAGATAGTATCCCGGGGACGGCCACAGGCTACTTTATTTATTTATTGTAGGAAACCATCAGCACGTTATACTTAATACAATATAAATTGATGGGCTATTAACAGGAATCCACCGATAGATACACAATGATGTATATTATATCTTGGAAATGAGCGCGCGAAGCGCGGGCAGCAGCTAGTATTCTATATATTAACTATGTTTGTGTGCTTAGTTGTCTAGTATCCATAACGCAAGCTCTGCTTAGTTCGGGGCTAGGTGATGCTGTGTGGATTGTCAAGCATTATTATTATGTGTTTCGCATTTCCATGATCTCGGGCCATCTGGGCCATACAGTGACCTGGCTCTGGCCGGGATATTCCCAGAGGTCCATGATTCTATTGTTTTTTATTTCCCAATGGCCTGGCGGTCGATGCCAATTCTAAATACCACGTGATATTTGATCGAGTGATACGCAGTATCACGGATAAAATATCATATGATTACTATGTGTCCGAAGTTATTTTATTAGTAGGTGGTAGGTATTTCCCTAGTGCTTCCCACAACAAGTCTTATCTATCAGAAAGCCTATTTTAATTTTCCAATACACGATTGAGTGTTTCGTTTTGACCAATGTACTTTAATACTCAGAATTATAGTGGATACCAATTTGTACAAAAAAAACTAAACTTAACAAGTAAATGCTTCTTTCGTTGAATTAAAAATTGGCTTCCTGACTAGTTTGTAGCAAAATATTTAAACTGAAGCTTACAATATAATACACATTATTGTACACCAAACAAAAAGTCAAGCTTAAGGCTTCGGTTCAAATCAATACCTAAATCTGCAATACGCAAGTCCTATCGAAATAGGAATTAATGAAACTATTAAATCGTAAGTAGGTACCTAATTTCATTGCATGTTGATGAATTACCTACCTACTCAGATTTTCATTGCTTAGTCGCTACCAAATTGATATGCAAGGTCTGCACACATATTTAGCTCGAGGTATAAAAACCTAAACACATAATTAGCTAGGTCAAAAGTACGTTCAAGAGAAACTTACACACAACTTAAACAATTTTAAATTACAAATGAAATATTTCACTAAATTACTACCGCCATCTAGTAAAAAACTGTAAATTTCACAAAACTAACTTGTTTCTTGAAAGGCGTGATCCATCCCGTGGTTTTTCCCATTTTCTCGCGTGAACATTCATTCCACTCTTGCGCACAGTCACACCGTTGAACGAACACTGCTTCAAACTTGGCTGAAGATTTGTTGATTACGTCGCGCCGCTTAGGCTGCGCGCACGCAGGTGTGCGATCATTTTTGCAAGTCCACTTCAAACATAGTACCTATATTATAAGCTGATTCAAATATCTAACGACATGTTTATTCATTAACATGTTCATTACCTACTATTTAAAAAACTCAAATCATGTGTATTTTAAAACAGAATGCTGCTTTATACATTATTTAAAATACGCGATGTGAACACACATTATGGTAACTATTTACCTACGGGGTATTTATCACGTTTATTTACATACTAGCTGCTACCCGCGGCTTCGCACGCGCTTTTCAAGTAGTCTTCGTCCGTTTCCGGAATAACATTTACCTCACTGCCAAAATTCATTTGTATCCGTTCATCCGTTTAGGCGTGAAAAGGTAACAGACTGAATTACTTTCGAATTTATAATATTTGTAAGTACCTATGGATTTTCTTCGACGTTTCAACAGGTTTACACGTTGTCCAAATGTTCGATCACTCAGGTCCACAAATTACTCGATGTGGATTTAATTTGATATTTAACGAAGAGTTGATTGACTATGGACGGCAAAGCAACTTGATGATTTTAGATGGATGGTGATGATATGAGTGATTTTCGGCGAAATAGGATTCCAGTAACCCTCAGCCGACGCGGTGCGACGAGTCGGTCTGTGTCCGGCACCGATGCTCCACCTACAGCACTAACGCAACAACAAGTCGTATACTCCCTGGTCACGGTCAGTAAGATGTCGGCCAGGGTTCCCGGGTGTGACACAGTGTGGAGTCCTGCAGCCTTGATCACAAGCACCATCAATCACTCCTAATACCATTGGGGATGACTGGACTACTGGAGCTACCATCACTAATTCCGAAGAACAAGAGACGGTAGTTACGAATAATACCGCCCCCGTTTTGCAGAGGCGGTAGTACTAGCGTTAGTACTAGCGGTAGTACTAGCAGTAGTACTAGCGATAGTACTAGCGGTAGTACAAGCGTTAGTACTAGCGTTAGTACTAGCGGTAGCACTAGCAGACTACTGCTAGTACTACCGCTAGTACTAACGCCATCTAGCGTTAGTACAAGCGTTAGTACTAGCGGTAGTACTAAGTTTGGATGTTAGGAGGTATGGTTGTTACCTCTTCACGCCATAACAACTGAACCGATCTGGCTGAAATTTTGCATAAACATAGCTGTAAACCTGGAATCAAACATAGGCTACCTTTTATTCCATAAATCAGTTCCCATGGTATAGAAATAATTTTTAAACATTTCCAGAAAAACAACGCATGCGAAGCCGCGGACAGAACTACTAGTAAGTAATATTATTCAGTAGGTTACCTACTACTAGCATATACCTGCTAGTATTTTTGTCTATTCTAAGCATTTCTTGTATGGTTTCCTTTCTTTGTGTGGTTTGTTTGTGTGGTAGCATTTTCTATTTATCTATCTAGGTAAATTCCTCGCCTATTGACCAAATATTGTTTAGTTGAATTTTTCACGAGGAAATAAACCGGATATTCTGAGTACCCGATGCTGAGTGATAAAAGATGAGTTCAATGATTTAACAAAATGCAAAATCTAAAGTCGAATCTCGCCTTTACAACCACAGATTTAAACAATGTGTTACATAATTGGAGAATCAACGAAACATAAGACACTAATCAGTAACCACATTAATATTATAAATGCGAAAATATTAATGTTTGTTCATTACCTCTTTACGCCAAAACTGCTGAACGGTTCGGGATTAAATTTTGCATACAGGTAGTTCTAGGACTAGAATAAAACTTAAGCAATTAGACATAGGCTTTTTATGTGATAAATCAGTTCCCATGGGATATAAATAACAATTAAAACGTTTCCATAGAAACAACGCGTGCGAAGCCGCGGGCTGACACTAGAACCAATAAAATCACCACAATCAGTAGGTACATACTTGTAGATGTTATCCGTGACTGAACTTATCGAGCTGAGTGGAGTATGAGCATGAGTTTGCAAAATACCAGAATGGAAAGGTTTTCGTTTACTACCGCTGACTTGTCGAAGTTGTACTGCTAAAATGCAACAAATCACAATCATTCAAAAACTATAATCGCGTTCGTATGTAAATAATGGATCGCTCTCATACTATGAATCCCTCTCAGTATCCGGTAAGTTGAAAGGCGTTAATTGTATGGAAGGGAACGAAAATTTTATAGTTTTCGAAATGAAAACTTTCATACTTTCATACTTTTCGTAATCTCAGCAAAAGTCATGGCAAGGCCTCTGAATCAATAAAGGTAGGAAGTGTGCGTAAGGTTACGGTTATCAAAGCAGTTCTTCTTTTTGCCGCGGCATTGTTTTTTATCTTGCAGCTAAATGAGGGTTTAATTTATTTATTAGGTTAGCAACCTTGTATAATAAAATCCTAAATCTCATGAAATAAAATGAACTATAGCGGGCGGTACATACTTACTCGTAGTGTGATAGAAATCCAGCTATATCGACAACATTCTTATTAATTCAGTTAGAAAATTAAAGATGTCTACAATTATTCACATGCAGCCAGCGTCTCGCAGACGCTTCCGATTGGCATTGATATGGATCAGTTGAGCTACCTGTAGATGGTTTGCAACTGTCTGCAGTTAGGTCAATAGTTTCAATTGTAAATACATACTAGTTTGTTTCTAATAATTGATTATTATTTATTTTCTTAATAATTTTAATAAAGGTACATTCTTTATTTTATTTTATTTATTTATTTAACACACAAAAACATTACAATGCCAGCCACAAAAAAATTGTTTTAATCTACATTGTAGCGTAAACATATGTGTTTAGGGGAGACCGGGAATGGTTTGCAAATGTTTGCAAAATAGTACATATCTTTTGTGCTTTAACCCTAGCTCACTAACCTTAATTTCGAGTAACGTTATCAATCACTAACCATTCGTAAATTTTACGATGGATTAAATCATCAATATTTTGTTCATATTTTTTTATCTATGAGACAAAACAACCTTTATTAGAATATTTAGTCTTCTCTTATTGAAATTTCGTTGTCTATTTCAGAAATAACTTACAAAAAATAGTAATTGCACCCAGAAACAATATGCTCCCTGCAACTCACTTATTTGCAGCCTTTACAGAAATTCAAGGTCATTTGACTTTTTCTCTAGTATAGTAGCTGTAAATTTTAAAAGTTCTGGGTAAGCCTTGAACAGCCTTTCCTGAAAACCATTCATTTTCAAGATTTCAGTAATGATTTGGCTTCATATTTGGTTGTAAAGTTACAGTCTGCTATCTTTATTGCAGTCTAGTCTTTTATCAGTTCTTTTGTTATTTTTAATGCAAGAAGCCTTCTTTAGATGAATTTACTTTTATCAAAGATTGCATGAGAGACGTGGTTGACATAATGCACTCCTATGTATAGATTTATAATGTCGCAGTATAAGCACAGTGACCGTTGACTGGCTCCTCATGATCAAGGATGATCTGGTCGGAAGTATCAACTGCATCGTTTGTAGAATCATAAAACTCAATAACTTTGGGCTTTTTTGAATAGCTATTGGTGGTTAGTTAAATTTTTTTATAAAAATGAACGAAAAGAAGAAAGAGTGTATAAAGTACCTTCTATGTCTTCAGTTCAAAGTCATTTATTATTTGGAGTTATTGTCATCGTCGGGTTTTGATGACAAATATTTTCCGGAAATGGGCGTTCATTTTAGAATAAGTTAATCATTATACATTATTTTAATATTTATTTCTCAAATCGACCTGCAAAATTAAAAATCTAAAACCTATGTTTGCTTCATCATAAAAAACAACATAAACATGTAAAAAATAAGGGAATCTGTTATTATTCTAAGGCATTTCTTCTGAATCATTTCAACAACATTAATTAATATCGATGCTTAACAGCCAAAATAGGCTAACCGCCACTATACAAACTGTACACCAGAGAGGTTTAAAGTTGAAAATTTATGAAAAAAATTCATAAAAATTCTATTTAAGCTTCCGAAAACCTGAAAATTTTACTATTTAGCTTTTTATTGTCACTCCACAAAATGGCATTATTAATTAGTTATAAATCATCCTGTTTACACCCTTTACTGTCGCTTACCTCTAAATGGTCCTGATTTTACATACAGCCAGAATGTCTTAAGTGAAAATCTCTTCTTCATTTACTTCCAGCCTAAATGATCTAACAGTTCTTTTTGTATTATTTAAGTCGAAAAAAGCAGCATAACTGAGCTTTTATAACATAAAGTAGGGGCGATTACGGTGTAACTGGTTATTGAATGTTGAAAGACAGTCAGGGAATATGGTACTAAGTGCATAATTTTCGAAAGAAACGTTCGGCTTTTTTTGCAATCGACGAAACACTGTGTCTTTCAGTCTTTCAAAATATTGAAAAGTAACTCGTTACTTCATCTCATAAAATAAAAGCTTTTTATAATAAATCAACAGTCTTTATTTATAATAAAAATTACACAAATTCACATTTTAACTCTCGTTTCCACAATACTATTAGTTAGTATAGTTTTTATATCTTAACTTATCAAAATCTTTGGAGATCAATTAAAGTTCTACTAATATTAAATATTAAACAGGTAGGTACATACATGTACTTAAATATTTTTTTAAATATTTCACTATAAACTATTAGGAATACAAGTCATCAAAAATACAGTCTTATCGAAATCATTCGCATCACAATAAGTAATGAATAATTATAACAAAAAATTACACAAATTCACATTTTCTCTGAATTACAGTATTCACAACTCTACTACTAATTTTTATATCTTAATAGGTATATAAAAATCTTTGGAGATCAATGAAAGTCATATCCTACTAATATCAAATAACAGGTACTTACGTAGGTACTTATAATATTATTAACATTATCTCACTAAACTATTAAGAATACAAGTAATCGAAAACACAGTCATATCGAAATTATTATCATCACAATTGGTAATCAATAATTAAAAAATCAAAAAGAAGTGTCTTCTTGAAAATGCGTAAGACTTTTATAATTTACTGTATGAAGATAGTAGAAAACCACTTATTCATTATCTCCGTCTTCAATATCGGTTTCGGGGAGAGTATCCTTGACATTATTAGCAGTTGTAAGAGTGTGATATTCACCATGGAACATTTGAGGAATCACCTTATCTCGACAAAGTTTTAACAGATCGTCTTGTTTTAGTTTGGATATAGGCAGTTGAGATTTATAACATGCTGAGGGGCTAATTTTGGTTTTTGGTTGAACTTCAACAGAATAGGATTGCGCATTGTCATTCATGGAGTTTTTAACAACAATTTCAGAAACCTTGTTCTTTTTGAATGTTACAATACGCATTTTACTGATTATTCCGGTAAGATTTCCCTTGAAATACTTTTCACTGACAACATCCCATCTATTGAAGTCTTTAAAATTCAGCAAATCTACTTCGTACGGTTCTGGATCTTGTCTCGCCGTAGTAAATACTGTATACCATTGTGAAGGTGCGTGAATAATGGTTTTTTATTTGATTTCTTTCTATTACGGCATGAACAGAATCTAGTGGCATGTAGGTGTGTCCGCTGAGCAAGAAGTATATTTGGATTGCTTCAATATTTTTGCACATTTGCAAAGTTGTATGTAACATTGCCAAGATTATCCTATTTCTATCTTGTCCTGGACAACAATCACAATATAATAATAAATTCTTTACTGTACCACGTTCATCGATAATGTTAATAATATTTATTGAGTATTGTTGCAATTTCATTAGCTCCTCGTTTTCCATTAGCTTCGTCCCAATAGAAACAGTATGCCTTACGCGTGCCATTTCCGTATACACAAAAGTTATATACAGCTAATTTACGGGAGTAAAATAGCAACATGCTATCCCCATATGGGGTATTTAATACCTTTTGCAGATCAAAACTAGCACATAGTGTACTAGGATCATTTTTGTGTATGTTTTGATGAGCTTTAATCTTTTATAACTTTCTGTTTTTTCTTTTTCAAGTTGTTTTCTTTCTTCTTCTATATCAGGGTTACCTTTATTTTGCTCATATTTAAACATTTGACGCATTTGTCATTTTTGGGGGCATGGAAACTAATGTTGAACTTCTCGTTAAATATAGATCGAAACACCCGTTCGCTTCCAATGTCAATTCCTTTGTCTAGATAACTCTTTTTATAAGTTTGGTACAAAAATGATACATTTTTATATTCAGTTGGTAGGTAAAGACGGCTTGAGTCTTTCCGACAGTAGTGGGAAGGTACAGCTGGAAGCTTCAAGTAGACTCCAAACTTTACGCGGCAAAATGGTTCGCGTGCACGCCTGGCGCTTGTGCCACTGTCGCCTACGCACTAAATGTTTACTGATGGTTCATAACCCTATTTGTTTTGAACATATGAAACGGGTAACCGACGTTTTCGTTTTTTGTTGCACTAGGTAACAGACAAATGCCGTGACATGAAGTTAGAGTAAGTGTAAATTTTATTTATACCTTTTTATCTAACCACCACATTCGTTTGAATATCGGGAGGTAAAAAAAGGATAAGCGACAATATGTTTGCTGAGAGTCACTAGGACAATTTATGTTAAGCTCCTCAGAGAAATAGACCAGTGACAGGGAAAATAAGGCTAAGCGACAAACAAACTCTCGGGAAATGCAGCCAAAACATACTAAACGACGATTATGTTTTTCTAAGAAACTGACAAAATATCCTAACCGGGATTTTATAAAAAAATACTTCCAGCTCAAACAAGCTAACGTCCAGTCAAGAAATTTTTATTACATGCCAAAAAAGCATAAGTGTCAATTCTGAGATTCAACTTTTAATATAACCACCAAAGTAAAAAAAAACACTTAAATATGTGTCGTTTACGACGAAAAAATCGGGCTATGGACCTTAATTTACAAACTGCCTAAGCGCCAAAAAGTGTTTCGTAGAGCTATGATACTTAGACCAAACGACGCAGAAAAAAAAGCCGATTCCAACCATATATATAAGTCGATTTCCCAAAAAATGGCGCTTAGCCCTTTTTGGCTGTTAGGCATCGATATGAACATGTTAAAATCATAAATTCAGTTAGAAAAACGATTATTTTCATGGGCTTACATAAATTAATTTTTTTGGTGATTTTATCACTTCAAACTATTTAACCATATTCTCTGATATTATAATTTGTAGGTAAAATACCTACTTGAAAGATAAAGAATAATACCTAAGGAAGAATCAGGTTTTCGACGAAATCAGTTGCACCTAATCCTTAGAATGCCTGTACTATACATACATATATACATAGTCTGTTGTTGGCAAGAAGCCAAGTAATGTAGACGGAAATAGTATTCCAAATGCATAGGTATTCCCAACATCCCCCTTAGTACCGCTTTGCAGAAATACCTCCAAACTAAATTGGGCTGCGCAGGTAAAAATGATTACCTAGGTACCTACATAAAAGAATGTGTTTTTATTATTACTTAATTGTTTTAAAAAGCTATAAACTGGCTTTGAATCCCTTAGTTTTGAACTGTTTTAAAAGTTTTGCGGGAAAAATACTAATAAACTTACACTAAAAAAGTTATGGGTGACCTCGGGATCATCCTTTACATAGTACTACCTCTATATTACAGGTGCAACTCCACATCGGTCTATAGCTGACAGAGAAATCGACTAACATAGTACATAAAAAAAAACTCTTTACCGACAAAGAAAATTACTATTCAATAATAAAAACAAATTAGAACTAGTATTTACAATTGAAACAATTAAGCTAACTGCAGACTAAAAAAAATAACACATTTTTTTAAAGTTAGTTAAAGAGGATGTGTTCACTCCTTCCGCAGGGCTATACCGACTCTTCGTTACCGAGCCATCGACACAGAATCTGACTCAGATTCGCGCGAAATTAAATGATATATTCCTATCTGCCCCATTAACCTCTTCATCAATGGGGCGGTTGGGAAAAAATATCCCATCCACCCCATTACTCAAGTCAATGGGGCAAATGGGAATTTTCGCCCCATTGACTTTTTAATAATAGAAATTTTAAATCTCACTATTCATTTTCATAAAGTATTCATTTTACTATTCAAATAATTGAGTATTAGTAGAAACAGTCGGAAATAAAATAGCCAACTTATTTGACCAAATGAAGTTCTGGTATATTGTCAATAACAATTTTCGTAAATTAAAATAGTAAAATCAAATAATAATCTTAGGAAAAACAGTGATAGTGTGGTCAAAGCATTATTCGCAGTTACTAAGGCCTCTCAGGTACAAAAGCCACATAAAAAAAACTAAAAATCCTCATAAAAGTAAGTAACATTTAACAATATATTTTTATTATTTATAAAATAACTCTACAAAAGTCATTGTAAAATATAGTGTGATTACTGACGCCATGTTTTACAATCATTTTTCTAACAAATAATATCTAAAGTGCAGCATTGAAATATTTTTTATCACAGTGTAATCATCACATTTTACAATCTTTATAAAAACTAAGGCATCTAAAGTACAAGATGGGAATTTTCACCCCATTGACTTGAGTAAACCACCCCACTGACTCACTATTCATATTCATATATTCATTTCACTATTTACATAATTTAGTATTAGTAAGAACAGTTGGAAATAAAAAGCCAACTTATTTGAGCAAATCAAGTTCTGGTTTAATTGTCAATAACATTTTTCGTAAATATTCACTACCTACGCAAATTTTTAACATCAAATAATAATCTTGACTTTTGAATAATAGAAACATTAAATCTCACTATTTATAGGATTTACTATTCACATATTTGAGTATTAGTAAGTACAGTCGGATATTTCCGACTGTTCATACTAATACTCAAATATAAAAAAGCCAACTTATTTGAGCAAGTCAAGTTCTGGTTTATTGTCAATAAATTTTTTTGTAAAATAATCTCACAACGCAAATATGTAAAATCAAATAATAATATTAAGAAAACAGTGCGTAATCTGAAATGAAATCCCAATCATTAGTTTCACTCAGTCATTTTTTAGTTTTTTATTATGTGGCTCTTGTACTTTAGATGCCTTAGTTTTTGTAAAGATAATTATTGTAAAATGTGATGATTACACTGTGATCAAAAATATTTCAATGCTGCACTTTAGATATTATTTGTTAGAAAAATGATTGTAAAACATGGCGTCAGTGATCACACTATATTTTACAATGATTTTTGTAGAGTTATTTTATAAATAATAAAAATATATTGTTAAATGTTACCTACTTTTATGAGGATTTTTAGTTTTTTTTATGTGGCTTTTGTAGGGGGAAGTCCCGTAACGCCGGACGGCACCTAGCTTCGGACACTCATGCTATCTCGGAAAGTAGCAACACGTTCTATTCAAAAACGATAGAAAAGGGCGCGGGGGAGCGTATCGGTACCCGGCCCCGGGACGCGGTGTGCCACTGACACGCGAGGCCGCGGTGGGAGAGGTTGTTTTGGCGCTTTTGGCGGTTGTGGCGGCACATAAGATCTAAGTGAGTGTTATTGCTATGTTTTAGTATTTATGCGTATATAGTAATTGTTATTATACTTAGTGATCCATTGATATTTGATATTTATAATAGTTTTTGTTGATTGGCAATGAAGTTTTAGCCTGAGACAAGTAATTTTAGAGATTTTCTGTCCCCTGTTACCGGACACAAAGTCGTTCCTTAACGCCGGACAAAAAATAACTTGTATTTTCTCGTTAATATTTATATGTTTTATGCTATAGGTTTTACGTTGTTTTAGAGACAAGAATAACGGAGAGAAACAAAATGGAAGAGAAGAAAAAAGAAAGTAAACTAGGACCAAAAATGGTTACCTGCAACAATAGATAAGGTTTGGTCTAAACTAAAGAAATTACTCAGAGAAGCTTCGCTGCGCTATGAGTACCATGACATACGGAGAAGTACTCTGCATAATAAAAAATCTTTAATAAACCATGGAAAGCACAGAAAATGAGCCAGTAACTGACATAAGAACTACTTGCGTAGTTTGCTTAGAAAATCATGACAAAAACCTGTTAAAATGCTCAAGCTGCCGTAAGTGGGCTCGTAAACCTTGTGCAGATATCCCTGAATATTCAGAGGCCTAGTTAAGCGATCGATGTATGATTATTTGAAGATTTCGGATGCTGGGAGTTTGAAATTGATTCCGTCCGGTACTAGGTGCCACTTGCAATGATACAATTTTTTCTTACCAAAGTTTGATTTATTTTGATGTTAAACTTCATTGACGTACTTAATTAATAAATAAATATATTATTAACATAAGTAACTCTTTTTTAATTATTCTTCGAAAATCTTAGGTGTCCGCCACTAGGGGACATCCCCCTACCTGAGAGACCTTAGTAACTGCGAATAATGCTTTGACCACACTATCACTGTTTTTCCTAAGATTATTATTTGATTTTACAATTTTATTTTACGAAAATTTTTATTGACAATATACCAGAACTTCATTTGGTCAAATAAGTTGGCTATTTTATTTCCGACTGTTCCTACTAATACTCAATTATTTGAATAGTAAAATGAATACTTTATGAAAATGAATAGTGAGATTTAATATTTATATTATTAAAAAGTCCATGGGGTGGTTTACTTAAGTCAATGGGGCGAAAATTTCCATTTGCCCCATTGACTTAAGTAATGGGGTGGATGGGAATTAGTTTTCCCAACCGCCCCATTGTTGGGGAGGTTAATGGGGCAGATGGGAATATATCATATTATTTAGCGGTTTTCAATATTTTCTGCATTCTGCAAGGAATATAAATAGCGAAAAAGTAGTTTTTCATTAATAGTAAAACATTTTCTATGAACCTATGTTTTAACAAATATCGATTTGGTGCTACTTTTGGAGCAATTAATAATATAGGTACTTGAGGTTTTTTTACTAAAAATCAACGTATTTACAAAAGCTCCATTATATCATACCTTATCGTAACATGGGTTCATAGGAAATGTCGATGACTCGGTAACGAAGAGTGTGAACAGCTCTGCTGGACAGTAAACATGACCGAAGAGCAGCAGGCAGGGCAGGATTTAAATGTCTGGAGGCCTTACAGCAACAAAAGTGTGAAGCCCAAATTATTTGCCAAATAATAAGAAAAAAAAAACAGTCGAGTTTGTCGATTTAGTGCTACTTTTAGAGCAATCTAAACTTATAATAAAACTGTAACAGGTCCAATTGTGTAGGTACTTACCTAGTTGTAATTCATTAACGCGTCGTCCGATTTCATTCATTAACGCGTCGTCCGATTTCATTCATTAACGCGTCGTCCGATTTCATTCATTAATTTTTTGTTAGAAACAGTGTTGCAAGATCGAATTTGAGTAAATCAGTAGAAAGTCGAGTAGAAAATCAGTAGATTTAAGAAAAAATCACCAGATTAAAAAAATCTGGTATTAGATAATTTCCTACATCTATGATCTATTTCTTTTCTTCCAAGACGCACCCATTAGTTAGGTAGGTACCTACGACCCAATACCTAGGTACCTATTCCAGGCAAAGTAAAATATACAAAGTGTCCATGCGATCTGCATGAACATGATGTTTGGTGGTCAGGCACCGATCAGCTTAGCTGTACCACCAAAGTTTTTTCTTCAGTTTTTATTTTATTATTTTTCAGGTAGCAAAAAGTCGTGTCGATAAAGAAAGGGATTGAAGATCAGAGCATCTTAGCATGCTATACTAAGTGCCAAATAGTGGCATTACAGGTCGTTCACCTCCTCCACACTAGGAGTAAAATTATCGGTATTCTGTCGCTTTCCATACAAACCTTTAGCGATACAGGGTGTCGCTAGAGTATCGTAGTACAAGCGTACTAGGAAGCAATAAACAAATAACACAACCCAAAAAATTTCGAAATCGGGTATTAACTACTGGCTTTTTAGGTTTTCAATGAATTCACGTATTTGAATGTTCTAAAGTACCAGAGTATATTTAAACCAGTGCTATTATAATTAATTAATGAATAATATTATGGTTAACAATACCAAATTACATTAACATGACTAAAAAAATTTATTAATTGTGTGTAACATAAGAATTTAGGTATCGAAAACGTTTGTAAATTCAAAATAACATAGGTCTATAATTTCATGCGTATTAATAATAAGTTTCCAAAGACTTGTGTAACCTTAAAAAATACGAAATTTTAAGTTGTGCTCTTTTTTTGATTTCATGAAGGAGATAGGTGAATGTCCTCTATTGGCACATTATTTGGCACCAAGTATATCTCGCGTAGACCCTAGACGATTTATACACAATCTAGGTACCATAATACAGGTTCTTTTAATACTTATTTAAACAGTGGCATGCTGCCAAATCTAAGAATTGCACTTGACACTGACAATGATTTTTTACTCATAAGCTCTGTGCTCATTAATCCACACAATAATACACAGCACAAAAACGTGCATTTAAATTTTGGGCTAAATCTCGTTATCTTTATTTTAAATATCGTAGCCATCTCCTAAAATTCGTCACTTCATGAAGTAACCGACCATTTCATGAAATGGAAAATACGCGCTGCCCACATCATGATGATGTGGTCTGGCCAGATCAATGAATAACAAGCGTTTGACGATATGAAAAGCTAAACGCACGGCTACTTCATGATATGGTCAAACATTAGTTTTTGTTGATCATATAATAAAATAGGTACATTATCCACCATTATTCATCGTAAGAGGCGCTGATATTGTTTTGTTTTGAGTGTCTTTGTGATGCATCATGTCGGCTGACAATAATTCTGTTATAAAGGCTCTTTAGTCAACAGATCCCGCTCTACGTTATAAAAGCTAATAATAAGGTGCCAATTGAAGATAAAATAAAGTGAAACGCCGTTACGAGACAAATCTACCTACTTGATTTTTACGAATTGTTTTATACCTACAAATTACAATGAATTACAAAAAAAATGTATTTACAAAAAAAGAGAGTTCCTCCGTTATTTGCATTTTATTCATATTATTATATCAAACCTTTGATGTCATGGAAACCCTACATTAATGATACGGCCAAACGTTGTTTGACATGTCATTCAACGATGATGCTTAAACGATATAGTCAGTTTTAGCTGGGCTTATCATGAAATGGTCGGTTACATCATGAAGTGATCAATTCTATAATATGGCCACGACATATACATTTTACAGTGACTATGGCTTCCCACAAGCTTCAAATGAGTGGTCGGTGAGCTGTCTGTCATCTGATGCCGTCGCGTCAATGTAATCGAAAAAATCATCGAAATGTTACGAGTTAAAGCACAAATTTGAATGCACATTTTAGTGCTCTGCTGCAGCGGTGCTTTCCAGGTGTGCGACAAGCTTAATTATACGATCAATTAATTCAATGAAACAATTTTAAGACTGATAGGTTATCAAACGTAGACACTACAGTTAGTCGTGTCGACCGAGTGGGGAACCCGCGCGTTACAATCTTAAGGTCGGAAGTTCATACAAGTTACTGAATAATATTAATACTAAATAAATAAAACATTGATGCTCGACGATTTGCACCCAATGAGTTTAATAACGTACCTATAATAGTTCATTGTTCGCACCACATAATGTAACCGTGGCCGACGTGGTAAGAATCGACGCCTCAAACTCGTTTATCTCGTAAGAGCCAACCTAAGGGATCCTATCAGAGCAAGAGCAGCAGCTTGTTTCTGTGTATTTCTAACACCTCTACTGCGCTTACCAGTCCGCCCGCCAAGCGTGGTGATTATGATATACCCCCCTTGTTTGGGGAGGTGTGCTCAGCAGTGCGCCAGGCAGAAGCCAACAAATTAAACCAGGCTTTACTGGAACTCAAGTCAGCAAAGAGACAGATTACACAATTAGAAATAGAACGAGATGACAATGAAAAAATTCTCTTAGAAGCGTTAGACAATAATAAAAAATTAAAAAAGGAGATGTCCACGCTATACTCTCAGAACACTTCTTTAATTGAGGAACAGGATAGGCTTAAGACAAAAATAGATAGGTTCGATGAACAATGTGGCATTGAGTTTGAAACGGCCCTGCACAGAACTTCACTCCTGCAAAAGGACTTATGTGATGCACACCACCACATCACCCAGCTAGAAGAAGCGGCCCAGAGCTCTGCCACCGCGAAAACTCAAACTTTATTTGATGAGCTAGTGACGGCTAACTTACCACTACTCTCCACTACCATGACTCTGTGTGTAATGTGGCAGCTAGCAGCACCAACAACAAACACAAATTAAGCAAAAATAAGTTGAAAAAATTTGTAAGGATTAACAATTTTATAAAAAAAACAAAAACATTATAAAAAAATCAAAAACATGTTGTTGCTAAGCTTAAATGTAAAAGAAAATTTTTAAATAAACTAGAGATCTGTACAGCACAACTTAATTATAATCAGACCCAGTATGAGGCTGACATGCAGGAGCTGAGATGCAAACTTGGCCAGGCGGAGCACTCCCTAGGGCATTACATCAGCCTTTATGAGCAAACTACAGAACAGACAAGGGCTCAATCTGGCCATGGATGCGCTTCTCAGTAGCCGTAGCCAGGTGAGTCTTGAGGGCAGGATTCTGGAGGGCTGCGGCTGCAGTGGTACTGTCTCAGCCGCATCCCACATGGATCTCAACGCTTCATGCTCAAACAAAAAAACCATAATGTACTGCGATGAAATTGGAAAAAATATGGGCCAGTTCTTGAATTTGAATATGGAGCATTCAGTAAATAATTGCTTACCTTTTTGCAATCTGCATGACATTATGCACAAAATTGATAATGAAAGATTTCAAAATAACTCCAACTTAATAATATTACTTGGAAATAGAGATAATGTGAACAAATCAGACCTTATAAAGTATATGGACAAATTATCTTCACTAAAATTAAATCAAATTGTAATGTTTACATTCCCCTACAGCGACAGCTTGCCAAAAATAGAAAATAACATTAGATATAAGTTAAACATGACATTGCATACTATTTCATGCCATAACAATGTACATGTGATTGATATTAGGTCCTTACATATGAAATTGGCGTTTTTCGTACTGGCCACTTTAATCACAAATTTCTCCTCTTTGGTAAGGAATTCCAAATTCAAATTTGTACAGCTATAGACTCATGTATTTGTGCTTCGATGATCGTCATTCATTTGTTTTGTTTTCTTCTGTTTTTTTCTGTTTGCGTCACTCATTTTACAAAATGGAAAACTTAAAATATCGCATTATTTACGTGTACGAGTTCCGCCGTGGCACTAGTGCTGCGGAAACAACTCGAAGGGTGAATGATGTGTATGGCGGTCGTGTTGCAAAAGAAAACACAGTTCGTTTTTGGTTCCAACGTTTTCGTTCTGGAAATTTTGACCTGCAGAACAAGCCCCGTGGACGGCCTGAGACTCAAGTTGATAATGAAGAGTTGAAGGCTATTGTGGAAGCGGATCAATCGCAAACCACGTCCGAGTTAGCTGCAGGCTGCGATGTTAGTGATAAAACTGTTTTAATTCACTTGAAGCAAATTGGGAAGATTAAAAAGCTTGAAAGGTGGGTACCTCACGAATTGACTGAAGCAAACCGGCAAACGCGCGTCGACTGCTGCGTTACATTACTAAACCGGCACAATAATGAAGGTATTTTAAACCGAATCATTACCTGTGATGAAAAATGGGTTCTTTACGATAATCGGAAGCGCTCAGCGCAATGGTTGGATCCTGCCCAGCCAGCCAAATCCTGCCCCAAGCGAAAATTAACCCCAAAAAAGTTACTTGTAAGCGTTTGGTGGACTAGTGCCGGTATTGTTCATTACAGTTTTCTCAAATCTGGCCAGACTATTACGGCTGATGTCTATTGTCAGCAATTGCAAACCATGATGGAAAAGCTAGCGGCTAAACAACCTAGGCTGGTCAATCGCTCCACGCCACTGCTGCTTCACGACAACGCTAGACCACACACTGCGCAACAGACGGCTACTAAATTAGAAGAGCTTCAATTGGAAAGTCTAAGACATCCTCCGTACTCCCCGGACCTTGCTCCAACAGATTACCATTTTTTTCGAAATTTGGATAACTTCTTGCAAGGGAAAAAATTCAACTCCGATGGGGCAGTCCAAATCGCCTTCAAAGATTTTATTGATTCCCGTCCGACTGGTTTTTTTAGTAAAGGGATCAATGAACTACCTATAAGATGGCAAAAGTGCATAGAAAATAATGGTTCATACTTTGATTAATTAAATATATTATATTAAAAAATATTCGACTTTTTGTTCCTCCCATACAAAACGCCAATTTCATATGTAAGGACCTAATATTAACAGTATTGTTAGTAAGAAATATTACTTGACTGAAAAAGGTAATTATTACCTTTCAAATTATTGCAAAAGACAGATAGCTGTTTCGCTGTCCTATTATTTTAATATTACAGCCAAAAATTTGGCTATACAAGATGCTTCTTTTAAGCATTGTAACAAACAGGACCTTGGAAGTTCTTCCAAACCCTTTAAATTAGATAAAACGACAACAGAGGAAGTCTCTAGCCCTAAACAGTCAAATAATATTGGTTACATAAAGAATCTAAGAAACCAAACCTGTAAAATAAATGCAAAGTTTACTAACTTGGTGCATCAAAATATTCAAGGATTAAAAAGTAAATTACTAGAGTTGGAATTGTACATGAACTCTTTTAATATTGACATCATCTGCTTAACAGAACATTGGCTGAAAAGCTATGAGCTCATGTTTAATTTCAGTAACCACCAGGTTGGTAGCTCTTTTTGCAGATCACATGCTATTCGTGGAGGCTCATTAATATTACTTAACAAATTCATGAAATTTAAAGACCGTAAGGACATAATATGCTTAACCGTTGAAAGCCACATCGAAGTAGCATGTGTAGAGTTGGAGCAAATTATTGTAGTAAGCGTATACAGCCCACCATCAGCTTCTTTTGAAATATTTGAAAGTGTTATGGAGGATATTTTATTTAAACTCTCAAAATCAAATAAAACTATCATGGTTTGTGGAGACTTTAATATTGACCTTTTAGAAGTTTACTTCTTAGTACTAGATTGACTAATTTATTTAATTCTTATAATCTAAGGCCATTTTTTATGGAACCTACAAGAATAACTGAAACCTCAGCAAAATGTATAGATAATGTATTTGTTTGCCAAAATGAAAAAATTGTTAGTAAAAATATAATAAGCAATTTAAAATCAGACCACTTAGGTCAACTAATACAATTAGAAATTCAAGTAAAAAATAATAATTGTAAAAAGAAAATAAAATACATACCTGTGACCACAAGTCGATTTGAACGGTTTAAATTGGATTGGGAGTCTACACCATCACCTTATCACTCACTTAACAACCCAAATGAGTCGTATTGCAGTTTTTTTAACAAATTCACCAGTGTGTTCAATTCAATATTCACACCCAAGTCGATCATGGTCTCAGAAAAACTTAACTTTAGTGAGTGGGCAACAGTGGGTATACATAAGAGTAGACAAAAGTTGTATGAACTGTATAGTGAAAAACAATACAATTTTAGCCAGGAGTTCAAAGTAAAAGTAAAAAATTACTCAAAAATGTTTAGAAAAGTTTGTCATATAGCAAAATCAAATTATATTAGCTCAAAAATAAGAAATAGTGAAAATGTAATAAAGTCAACTTGGAAAATAATAAATAGTGAGACTGGAAAAGTAAGCACCTACATTAATGATTACAATTTAAAGATTAATGATTGCTCAATCAAAAATGATGTTAAAGTAGCCCAAGCATTTGAAAACTTTTTTACTGACATTCCAATCTAAACTCTTCTCAAGTAATCGCCGAGTCATTACTTATAGGAAATGTACCTAAATGCAAAAATCCATTTAATTTTAATCATGTTGATGTAAGAGATATTAAAAAAACCTTTAAACTATTAAATATAAAGAAAACTGCAGATCTCTGGGGAATTTCCGTTAGAATTATTAAACCATTGATTGATATCATTGCACCAGATCTAGCTTTTATATTTAATGAGTCTATTGATTGTGGCGTATTTCCTGATCTAATGAAATGTAGTAAAATAATCCCACTGTTTAAATCGGGTAGTAGGTCTGACCCCACTAACTTTAGACCAATATCAGTACTGCCTACATTCAGCAAAGTTTTTGAAAAACTTATTTTACATTGCTTAGGCATTTCAATGGAAATGACCTGCTACATAGTAAGCAATTCGGGTTTACTCGCGGCAGGTCAACTACTGACGCCGGTGTAGAGTTAGTAACGCATATTTTTGATGCTTGGGAGAAGTCGCAAGATGCATTAGGCATTTTTTGCGACTTGTCAAAAGCATTCGATTGCGTACACCATGAAACATTAATCAGGAAACTAAATCACTATGGAATAAGGAACAGCTCTTTGGGTCTTCTTACATCTTATTTGAGTAATAGGATACAAAGAGTTGACATTAATGGGAAACGGTCTTCGGGGTCTGTAGTTACAATGGGTGTACCGCAGGGATCTATCCTCGGCCCTTTCCTATTTTTAATTTATATTAACGACCTGCCTCATCTTGTTAAGAATAATCACGAGATTGTATTGTTTGCTGATGAAACTTCATTAATTTTTAAAATGAAACGACAAGACACGAATTTCGATGATGTGAATAATGCAATCTCAAAAGTAGTCCATTGGTTTAATGTCAATAATCTTTTGCTTAACGAAACCAAAACGAAATGTATTAGATTTATTCTACCTAATGTTAAACAAGTTCAGGCTGATGTAAATGTAAAAGGAGAAACGTTAAAAATTGTAGAAAGTACCGTTTTCTTAGGAATCACCTTAGATAATAAACTTCAATGGGGCGCACACATCGATAAGCTATCGAAGAGACTTAGTTCTGCAGCATATGCTGTCAAAAAAATCCGTCATCTTACAGACGTGGATACATCTAGACTTGTTTATTTCAGCTACTTCCATAGTATTATGTCTTATGGTATTCTACTGTGGGGGAACGCTGCAGATATTAACACCGTATTTGTGTTGCAGAAGAGGGCTGTTCGTGCTATCTATAGTATGGGTCCCAGAGAATCCCTGCGTGATAAATTCAAAGAAATAAACATAATGACAGTACCATGTCAATATATTTATGAAAACCTATTGTACACTCATAGAAATATCAATCGGTTCCCTAAAAATAGCGATGTACATAATTTGAATACAAGGAATAAACATAAACTCGCTGTGCCCTCAACTAGACTACACAAAATTAATGTATCTTTTAAAGGGCAATGTATACGCTTCTACAACAAAACTCCTAGTGAGTTGCAAAAATTATCAGTAAATAAATTCAAACAAATTGTCAAAACCTTGCTGTGTAAAAAGGCCTACTATAAGATATCAGATTATCTAGAGGATAAAAAAGCGTGGGACGGAATTTGCTCCAACTCGAAAAATAACAACTAACAGGCTAAAGGTTTCTTCGTCGCTTCTTTACTTTAGTCTACGTACCGAAGCGACTGAAATCAAAAATATCACTTTATTTCCGTGTCAGTGTTTAATTATTAAGAATTTGACCTTTTCTAAGTATACATTTATTGTATTTATGGAAATAAAGAGTTTTTGACTTTGACTGACTTTTTGAAGGGCCTGTAAGGTTTGCCGCCCCATAGATTAAAGGAAAACAATCGGCAAGGTACGTGTCGGGCCACGCGCAGTGAAGTTCCGTAGTTGCACTTGCACAGTTCATAATCACAAGTAGGTACTTACATAATTACCTACATAATAGCATTTCAACGTTAAATACGTTAGGTGACTCATCATCCTGACGGTGACACGAAAACTATGATGACAGCGAGTGGAGATTAACAAAAAAGTTAGGAAATATAAATAGGCCATAACTACTCGAGTTTTCACTACACATGTAGTGATGTGTCCCTCGTTTCTTTCGTTTGTCTATACTCTACCTACTTATTCTTATATATTTACTTACAGGAGTCATAGACCTCGTGATGAATTTGTATAAAATTAGTTGCGCACCATACGGAAAGCATGTGACTTGGCAGCTTCCCTCATTGGGTTAGGAGTTAGATATTACGTAGAGGAAAACCACATGATTGTCTAATGTTAGTTAGGTACGTTGTTGTCTAGATACTTTTGTGAGTGAATGAGTAAAATCTCGACCTCTGTAAATTAAATGTAATATTTCTAAGCTAAATAAATTTATACCGTAGGAATTAGTGAGACGCACGACGCGACGCACGGTCGTTAGGTATAATTAGGTATGTACCTACTAGTAAGCAGCGAAACGAACATAAAAAAAATACTTATTCCTCTTTGATTCACTACAATTAGGCCAATTAGGCCCTACCTAAAATTTTATTCTGATTGGTTTGGTAATAAGTAATACCTAACCAATCAGAATAGCAGGCGCTGCGCAGTGCTTTACTTTTTTGCTCAGGCGCGCAATTTTTCAGGTTTTCAGCACCTTGTAGATCTACCGTGGCAAAAAGATGGCAAGAAGGTGGTTGTTAGCACACCCCAGCCACTGAACCATTTCAGAGAGAGAGAGAGAGAATATTTTATTTGTAACTCAAATAAACAAAAACAAAAATTTGATTAAAAAATAAAATAAAAACAAAGCTTAGGTAGGTACTAGTTTTTGCATTGAGTCACAAAGCGGTCTCTGTCTCAGCATGAGCTTCTTGTAAAATCATTACAACCAACGCTGGTCTTCCGACAGAGCCGTTTGGTGACGACACGGAAGATAACACATAATAATTATGTAAGACACGAAACATTCACAGATATAACATTAAAGAAACATAATCTACGGCAACGGCATTTCTCCATACAACATCGCATCTCGGCACATACATGCGAAACTGTGTTGCGCTACACGTGCAACTGTGTGTGTGTGACGTCTAGGGTCACTTCATGAACATATTGTGCGAGTGAGATAGTTGCAAAATAACTCAAAGACATTTGATTTTTTATTTTCCTCACTCAAAATGTGAAATAAAATCTCAAAACAAAATAAATTCGTATGTCCATGGTCAAACAAACAAAACATCGAACACAATCGGCGGCGTCATCTGTTAAAGTCATCATTACCCATGCCATTGATGTCATCAGCGCCCCGTGCATGCACCGTAGATACGTCCCTTGCATTTGGACCGCAATAAAACTCACATAAAGGCCGCCGGCAGGGCGGGGTGAGGAAGCGCTGTCAGGTGGGAGGCGAAGAGTGTCCATTCTATATGCTAGTATAAAGGGTGCCACGGAAAGGGTGTCTAAGCCGAAAGGGGGTGATTCAAATCGGCCAAGTGCGAGTCAGAGTTGAACATGGAGGGTTATGTGCCACAAGATAAAACACCAAAACACGTCTGGAGTATGACGATTCCTTAATTTTATAAATTTTACTTAATTATTTGTTGTTATTAAGATTACAGTAAAACTCACTCTGTAAAAGTTCTAGAATTTCATTTCATGTCTTGTTATTGCCAATAACTATAATATAATATACTATTTATAATAATATAGCTAAAGTTACACACCCTGTTGGGCACTGCCATTTTAATTTTAATTGTTAGTCATGTACATAATTTTCATTCTAATTTATAATAATTTACATAAATCTCTTAAAAATCAGGCAAATGATCTGTTTAATTATAAATATAGAATTTGTTTGTTTATTGTATGTACAATTTCTCAAATAATAAATAAAAAATCTCAAAAATCAAGTAGGTACTAATGTCAGTTTCAGTTGTAAGTTAAAAGTAAAAACAAAAAATTTAAAAACACATGACAAAATACAAAAAAATATCTAATTTAGTTTTTCTGTCAAAAATTCGTTTATACTAATAACATTTATTAATTAGGAACCTTTTTAATTTATTTGTAAACAGGTTGTATTTTGACATGTCTTTAAATTCTTGGTGGAGTTTATTATATATTTTAATTGACATTTTGTACTTATTACTTTGTACAAGTAGGTACTACCTATTAAACTCGCATTCCAATACCGCTTCCACACAGCACAAAAACGTGCATTCAAGTATGGGCTTAAACTCGTTAACTTTACACATTTTACCGTGGCTTCTCACCAGCTTCAAACGAGCTGCCGAGCTGTCTGTCATCTAATGCTGTCAATATAAATTTCATTTAAATGTTACTAATTAAAGCTAATATTTGAATGAACATTTTTGCGCTGAGCTGCAGCGGTGCTTTCTAGGTGTGCGAAAAGCTTTACGGTTCAAGAAATACAGCGATTGTAAAGGTCGAGCAAAATAGTAAAAAAAAATCAATGCGTAATAATAATATCTTGCGCGCACGCACTGTGTTGATACAGTAGATCATGTTCACAAATTGACTGACAGTCCAATCCTGCACATATTTTGATATCTTACTTTAATTGTCGTGAAGATTGTAAGGCTGTTTGTGTCTTAATCGTTCTGATAGGGTGGCCAAAGATTAGTATTTTAACGAGACTCGTTAGGCAGCGAGTTTGCATTGCAGCACGTGAATGTTCCTAAAGCGAAGTGGAAAATAAGGAAAATATTGCGCAAGAGAAACATGTGTATTTGAAATTATTATTTTTGCAGTAAACTATTTAATTGTTATTTATTCTATCGCGAAAAAAATCACTCAACCCCTATATTTCATGAACTCGTAGGTCTGGAGATCGTAGGAAGATTCGGATTTCACCATTGTGTTGGTGTCCTTCTCGTCTTTCCCCACATAATAATCACTTTCCCCTTCTATACTCCCTTCTTCTTGCATAAAGTTTTTTTTTATCATTTTCTTAGCTTATGATACGATGCTACGACGCGACGGCGGGGCGGTCCCGTGTAGCATACAAAAGACTTCAATGCGCACCCGCTGTTATACAAGAAACAAAATTGATTTCTTAATTAATTTGATTGTTTTGGAATACTAATAACCGACTTACAATTCCTTATATTTACACTGTTTCTTAAGTTTTGCGGAACAAATACTAATCCCTCGGGAATAACATTTTTATGTGATCATCTCTGGATACAATAGCTGAGTTTTTGATTATGACGGAGTAAAAAAAACATGATTTTATCCGGTTAAAAAGTCTGAAAATTTGAGACATAGTTGCTAGTTTTCCTATGCTATATAGAGGTATAGGTGTGAGAAACAAGAACGACATTTATGAATCCTAGGTAGGTAACATTGAATAGAATATATTGAATCGTACTATCAAAAGGGATTCGAGAAACTAAGATGCTGCCAGTATGCATTATAATACCCGTACGTAGCGCAACGTAAGACATCAACGTCTTTTGTAACGGCGTAGCACAGTACTGCAGCTGATTACGTGGCCGCGTAGCTCTGTCTTCGTAGCTAATAACAATAACGTAACACTGCTACATAGTTGACGGCGCAAGGCGTAGCGCAGCCTACAAAGCTGACGCGTAGCGGTTTCTTCGTAGGTGATAGGCGAAGCGTAGCATAGCTTCGTAGAGCTGTCTCGTAACTGATTGCGTAGCGCTGCTAAGCGCTACAGCAGCAATAATACATAAATAAAAGTATAGTTGCGTAACCTCTTTCTATTACATAAATAGGATTGCGCTAGAGTCCGAAGGAAGTCCAAAGTTTTTCGACTCATACGTCACTTGACCTCGTGGTGTAATTGGTTAGCGCATTTCCGTACTGAGGGAAGGATACGGGTTCAAGTTTCGTCCGTCGAAGTTGATTTTTTTGCTCGTCTTTCTTATCTACGTTAGAACAATAAAACAAAAGTACCAAGAAGACAATACATTTTTCAAATAATACGCATTCGGAAAATGTATTTTCAGCGAACCGAACTTCCTGCTTTTTCCAAAGTCATGGACACCTCAGCACGAATGTTTATTTAGGTTACCTATCACCTGTTTATTAAGTAGATATACAGTCAGTCATACAACCGTTTCGAACCGCTTATAAACATATCACCGGGATCTCATTAGTAGTAATATGTAGTGCATCTGTGATAGATCTATCGATACGAAGCTGTGATTTTCTGACTTTTTAATATTTTTTTTAACAGAAATAAGGTTCTCAAAAAATAAGTAAAAAAATTAAAATTTTGCATATAAAAACGCTTGAATTTTTTATTTTACGATAAATACTAGTAATGTTTTGATAATAAATAAGGCGTTTTCCTAATTTGACCTAAAATATGGTGTCCCCGACTGTTAGACAGGTACCTAAATCTATTTTTTTTATTGTTTTATTTTCTGTGTGCAGGTAAACGCAGGCAGATGCCTAATCATTAGTTAATCCATTCAAGCTTTTTTTAAAAACGAATTGCATTTTATTTGATTTGTGGAGCAATACGTAATTTAATTACCAATAAGCAACAATGGCATAAAAGAGAGGCTTTTGCCCAGTAGTGGGATCAGTAGAAGCAGTGGAACAGCAACGGCAAAAAGTAAATAATAAAAGATTATAGCTAATACTTGCTGGAAATATTGTGGGTTTAAGTACCGTCGAAGTCGAAACATTTTTGGGAATTAATTTCATAGAAATTACCCTGAGTGTGAGAGCTTACGCACTATAAAAAATGTATTAATATAAATAAAATAAAATAAAAGATAGTTAAAATAAGCAGACGATTAACGCTCAAAATGCCACTTTAAGAACATGAAATAAATAAATGATTTTATTCCAGTCATGGACAGTCTCAGCAGTGCTGATCAACATGGTGGGGCAGGGCATGATGCTGAGCTACACCTCCAGCCTGATGCCGGCGCTGCGGGACCCTCACTCTCCGGTGCACACGGACCTCAACACCGCAGCCTGGGTCGGTGAGTCTACTCCATGGGCCGCCGCCGCGCCGTAAGTAGGTTCCGGCCTTAGGAAGAAAGGGACTCCCCTTTCTTCCTAAGGCCGGAACCTACTTACCATGCTGCTTGCATGTATACCTGACCTACTAGAGATGTAACAAATGAAAATTGTTGCATTCGTGAATGCGAATTATGACTTATCCAACCAGTTTACCGCCAATTTCTGTAGCTTTCTTACTTTGGCGCTCTCACATGTCGATGCTGACTTCTGCTTTTTCATTCTAGCAATGTGGGTTTTCGATTTAATATAAAACTATTGAATAGTCTATGAAAATTTGTTACAAGTAGCTCGATAGATGGCATAAAATGGCCACTGGCAATGGTATTAACTGGAAGAAACTAACTTAAGGGTTTAAAATCTTATGGACAAACAAAAGTAGTTTTCCCTAATCGAAACTGGTGCGCGAGCAAATTATTTTCTGAGTGAATCTGGGATCAACTCTTCGAAACAAAGACCGTATTCCATTATGGAATAGTAGTATGCGCCGAGGGGCTAAAACATTGTCTTCACAGACGCTTATTGAATCCCGAGTGGAACTCAGGATTCTAGAGATAACTCACAAGCGGAGCGAGGGATGTTGTTGATAGATGTTTTGGCCTTCGTTACTCACACTTAACATATTTATTTTGTAATATACATAGAGTCATTCACGATTGAATTCAATGGATTGCTTTAATTTGATCTTTGAAACAGCGATATGCGCGAAATAAATTATAACTCAGCTTTGTGGAATAAGCTAATTTTTTTTTAATTCTACTCAGATTTTGTGTATCAAAATGTTGTAAGTAATCTGCGACATTTTTTTTTCCTATTTTTGTTTTGCGTTTTTAGAGGGTTATTGGTAATTTACTGATACTGCTTAAACTGCAGGTTCTGCCCATCATCAAGAGCACGTTCGTGAAGACGCTAGGTCTTCATTTATAATTTTTTCATAAATCAGCTCTTATACCTCTACAAAATGAAAAACACTGTTTTCCGGAACCCAATGACTTCCTAAAGACCGATTGCTCACTCCCACATCCTCCGTAATTCAGGGCAGAGCCGTTTATAAGTTTAGTGTCAAATAAAGCCTCTTTATGAACGAATTTTTAATGGGGTGGTATCTACTACCAAACCCATATTTGAGGTTAAATTAAGACCTGGCGTCTCCACAAACGTGTTCGTGATGATGGGCTTGCAGTTCACGCAGTGTCAGTGATTTACCTATAGCTCTGTGTGAAAGTATATGCTCTTCAATACAGATATTATACTTTATATTAAAAAAATAAACCACAGTGAGGTTTTTTGTAATTCAAGCAACATTCAAAGTGTTTGGCCAAAAGGGCTATAATCTCCTGCTTTCGGTTATGTTTACAATGACGTATAATGTTACATTGTCGAGCAGGTTGTGTGAAAAAGTAATTTTGTTCGTCCACAGTCCATGTGAAATTCATAACTTGACCTTTCAGTTTTGTTTTCCTTCAATTTGACAATGGTAATAGGACGCCCTATTTAGCTATTACGATTTAAGTTATTGAAACGGTTATAATTTGGGATGACTACGAACTCAAATAAATCAACGTCTTTAAATAATAATAAATAAATATGCTTGACAATACAAACAGCATCATCTAGCCCCAAGCTAAGCAGAGCTTGTGGCTAGATGAAATGTTATGTGATTGCATTGGAATGACTTTATATTTCGCTGTGTGGAGGGGGTTGAATTTGTATTAGCAATTAGAATATTTGGTTCATAGGTAAATAATAGGAATATGTCTTGTGTTAAAGGTTTTGTTTATAATTCTTTTCATATTTTCCAAAGTAATTCAGTTAAGTTACTATAAAAGATGATGTTTTCTTTGCCCTTCAACATTTGCATGAACTCTTGCGAATGCGAGTATTCGTTACATACCTAGCCAGTCATTGATTGGCTGGCTGTCCGCTTTGTACAAACTTCAATTGCCCCTAAGTATTATTTTCTTAAATATTATTGAAACCATGTCGTTATTGTTATAACGTATTTAGGCCCCCCTACACGTCGCTGGAGCTCTATCTTAAATTCTAAAGTCATAGAATAAGTGAGTTCCTGTGGGTGGCAACGGGTTGCGGCTAACATTGCTGTATAGCCAAGCTTATTCATGCATGCGCCAGTACACCATCAGCGACAGTTTTTCTCCAGGAATCGCGGTTTTCGGCCTGTCTCTCCCAGTCAGCCATTATGAACCCGCAATGTTGACATGTTTCGCTTGACACTGTTTCCAAAATGCCGCTAAGACTGCCGCTTCCAAATAGGTCCATATATCCACAAACGAAAGAGCGTTGCTGATTCCCGAGCAAACTGATGTCGCCGAAGATCTACACAGGCTAAAAATGTGAAGAGGGTCGTGCCCTCAGCAATTGGATATACCATTGTAGGAGGAGAAAGTACATTTGGAAGGAATATCTCCGGAACTGTTTGACCGATTCTGAAAATAGATAATTATATACTTTTCAAAAGACTAGATACATCCTTTTGCCAAGTGAGCGAAAGTGAGAAAGGGATGCGCGACAATCCATCTCATTCGTAAGAGTAAGGTACATCGGAGTAAAAACATTATGTTTACTGTTGATGATCCTGCTGATCCACAATCGAAGGAAGCGCTATCTTTAGGGCTGCGATATGCGACTATATGATACTCTCATTACCTACTTTAACTTTATTGCAGAACTAAAATTTATTCAATTGTTTTATTTATTCATACCTACTCCCACCTACGTGCCTACCACGTTGTGGAGTATAATTTATTTGTACACTATCTTTTGCCCGCGACTTTGCTACTTGGATAGAACGTGGCATTATTATGTAATAGTAGATAAGTACCTACTACCAACAATTTAATAACACGAAAACAAAACTGCTGGAACTGTACAATACTCGGAACAAATATGCAACTCAAACAAACTTTTGCCCCGTAGCCAAACAGTAATACTACGATGGATCAGTTTTGCTTACCAATTTTGTCTTTCCAGCATCATCCGCCGGAGCTTCCGGCATCCTCGGCTTCTTGGTATCAGCGATCCTCATGGACCTCATCGGCAGACGGATAGCGCACGCCCTCGTGGTGGTCCCAGGAGCCATCGGCTGGGTCCTCATCTACCTATCCTCTGATGTAACCACCATCCTGGCTGGACGGATCCTTGGAGGCTTCACCGGAGGCGCTACGGTCTCTCTCGGAGCCATCGCTATTGGAGAATACACCAGTCCTAAGTACCGAGGCATGTTCTTAAACCTCAAAACTGTAGCGGTCTCCCTCGGCGGTATGATTGTACATATCTTAGCACATTACTTCGCTTGGAGAACCATTGCGTTGGTCTCGATAGTGCCATACTTAGTTGCCATTTTAATCATAATGACATGGTGTGAAAGTCCTGCCTGGCTGGCAAGCAAGCAACGGTTCAAGGAGTGCGAGGAATCTTTCTTCTACCTTCGCGGTAAGAATGACAAGACATACCAAGAGTTGGAAGACCTGATCAGTGCTCAGAGCGAGAGATTGCTATCACGTAAAGATCTAAGGTTCTCCGACAAGGCTTTAGATATTGTGAAGAAATTCACTCGCCCAGATTTTCTGAAGCCTCTATGCATTTGTTTCATGGGCGCTGTGTTACTAGAAAGTTCTGGAAGGCATATATTCCCAGCCTACGCGCTGCTGATTATCAAAGAGATAACAGGGGATTCGAAGAACTCCTTCTTCTACACCTTATGTCTGGATCTGATCATTGTTGCCAGTGCTCTGTCATCTTCAGCTCTGATCCGTTGCACCAAACGCCGTACGCTTCTATTCTCAACTGGATTTGCGTCATGCATAGTGCTGCTATCCTGCTGCGCGTATCTGTTCCTAGCTTCAAGA
The DNA here is from genome assembly GCA_963662085.1 of Eupithecia inturbata. Taxonomy (NCBI): domain Eukaryota; kingdom Metazoa; phylum Arthropoda; class Insecta; order Lepidoptera; family Geometridae; genus Eupithecia; species Eupithecia inturbata. Next base: position 726,134 of record OY759201.1, read on the forward strand.
GGCGTGATCTCTGAAAATCGAGTAGTGCCCATCGCGCTGTTTGTCTTATTCTTTGTGCTGGCAAATTTGGGCTGCACTCCGATACCTCTAGCGTTGTTAGGCGAGGTCTACCCACTAGCGCACCGAGCAGCCGGTTCTGCGACCACAGGGATCGCGATGTCTCTCGCACTGATGCTTGGTCTTCAATCAACACCACTGCTATTAGAAAACTTGAAAATATATGGCACTTTCGCCGTGTATGGTGGAATAACGGCATTTACGCTTTTGGTTCTCTTCTTTATACTACCAGAGACAAAGGACAAGACTCTGCAAGAGATTGAGAACTACTTTAACTACGGAACTTATGATACGAAAGCTGATGAAGAGAGAGACGAAGAGAAAGTCAAAATGGTTGCTGCGGAAAAACTTTAACTGGTACCTGATAGTAATAAAAATAACAAACCCAGGCAGTTATTTTTAATGGAATTGTGTAAAAATGTATTATAGATTTATATTTTTATATGTTAAGTATAGAGATAAGAGACGAGTTTTCGTACGATCGAAATCTTTCGCAAATAAATGTGTTTTATCTTTTGATGGTGTTTGCGCTCGCGCGTACGGTATGGCCAATTATATTATATTTACTTTTGTACGAGATTCCTATCTTTTATCTTATTGTTTTTCTTTTATCGTTTAGTTCGTCGTTTAAGTATAAATTATCTGTATCCCTCTGTCTAGTTACATGATGCTCTATGAAATGTCCAGCTGTGTGGTTAGTAAACTATTTATCTCCTATTAATTTGAATCCATTACAATTTATTTACATCAAAACTCCGTCGAATGGAGTTTACGGGTTTCAAAATTGGTTTTTATTTTTTTTATTTAAGTTTTATTTCAGAAAAGGTTACAAAGTAGGTACATGCTTATCATAATTTCCTTAGATTAATTAATTTTATTTAGCGAACTAATTTATCATAAGGTAGGTACAGTATATAGGTGTGTACGGTTTAACCTTTGAGATCAAAGGATAATGATAACAAACTCTTACTAAGATATAGGTACCTGTAAGAAAATGTTAGAGCTCTTCTTTCCGGTTATTTTGGGGTAAATCTGTCAGTGCATATACGATGTTCTATCATATAAGGTATACTTTTGGTTTACGATACTCTTACAATCATTACAGTGTATAGTAGGGTGGCCCAAAAAATATTTTTTGGTTCTTCAAATCGGCTTCCCACTTAATTTATAACACTACCTACATAAAGTGATAACATAGTAAAATTTCAGAAGCCTAGCTTTAGCGTAACAGGGTGCTCAAACGAGTGTTGATTTTGAAAATCTCGTAAAAATCCCTTTATTTTTATCAATCGCCATTGTTCAAATAATTTTCTAATGTTGTAGCCGATTCTTGGATTCTTGCAACTTTGTTAAGCTATCAATTCAGGTAACATAAATAAACATTGTCTAGTAGAGAAAAATGCAAATAACTTTATTCTAGACATCAAGGGCTGCTTTTGAAGCTGGCCCCTAAAATTTTGGACGAAAATGTTAAAGGAAAACTGCCCTATACTTAAATATAGTTATGTAGCTACAGGTGCAGAAATAGGTGTGAAATCATTATAAGGTTTTAGTAAGACACTTAAAAGGATGAAGAATACAAAAAAAGTCAATATGTCACTATGACATGAAAGAAAGCAGAAAAACATTTTCAACTGATTCGTTGAAATAAATGTTACCAAGCCTAAGCGTAAGTGATCAAAAAGAGACTGAAGTTTTTTTACTTGATTTTCTAAGTGGTTTTATCTGTTCAATGACTATTTTTGGAATAAAATAATATATATTTAAGATGAATCCGGAAAAATATGAGATAAGCGGAACCATAATAGGATTACAATAAAAGAATAAAACAATTACAACCAGTATATACACTTAATATCTATTTCTTAAAAATCTAAGCCGTCACCAGAAGGCAGAGTGCCCAGAATGCTGGCAGCATTGCCACGTTGAATGGCAATGCTAATTCGTTGACCGAAATAGAAGCCAGCATTCCGATCACCTGTCGACTCTACAAGAAGTTTGGTAATATCTTTATAAATGGCTTGATTATTATTATTATTCACTTCATTTATTTTAAATCTCGTTATAAAATACATTTTTTACTATAGAAAATAAAATATTATAAAACTATTCTACAGTAAAAAATATATCAAAACGGTGAATCACCGGCCGCGAAGCTAGCCTTAAGCGGCCGGTGACTAGGGCTGCAGAGAGAGGAACTTCCTGACGATGCGCGCCGAGTCCAGGAGTACCGCCTTTTGAATCTGACCCTTGATCTAACTTCCTAGCGAGAGTCTCTTGAGATGTTGATCGAGGCTCTTCGCTATTACGGCGTTAACCGAAAAGACTACCGGGACGACGGTCGCTGAATCAACATCCAACATGCTGACAACCTCGTTGGCCAAGTCAAGATATTTGCTAAGTTTATCTTTCTCAGCTTTAACGAGGTTAACATCATGTGGTATGGTGACATCAGCGAGCACCTCTGATGTCACCATATTACCATGATGATGATTATTATTATTATTATGCTTTATATTTGAAATTATAATTCGAAATAACTTAAAATTATGCCTTCTTCTTTTTTAATTAACAAATAATTATACTTATTAACATAACAAGCAAAAAATAATTAGTTTGTGTATGTTAAATATTAAATAATTTATTATTACTAAGTTAAGTGTTACTACTTAGTTTAATTATCCTGCATTATTTTTGCGGGATCAGAAATGTGGGATTACACATGCAGGATCCGCGGGATTTGCGGGACTAAATATAAATATGGAAATCGTAGAAAAAATGGCACAGTCCTCTTTCTGCATATACTTTACTTTAGTTTTACTTTTGAACTGTGTAAGGACGCTATGTTAGCGTTCGGACGTAGTTGGCCTTCAGGAGACATGGTTGCTTCCCCAGGATATTCCATTATTAGGCTCGGTTAGCAAAGATTTTGAATTAAAAATAAAATAAATAAAATAATGCTGACAATCCACACAGCATTATCTAGCCCCAAAGTAAGCAGAGCTTCTGTTATGGGTACTAGATGACTGATAAACTTAATACAATACATAACATAGATAGATATTTTTTATTATATATAGAAAATACCCAGAACACCCGGAACAAATATTTGCAGATCGTACAAACATTTGTCCCAAGGCGGGAATCGAACCCGCAACCTTCTGCGTCGCAGGCGGACCTTCGCCCGCCGCGCCACATCGGTCGTCAATTTATTTATTTATTTATTTGGTACACAAAACACATAACAAGCAATAACAATAATAGAACACAAAAATCGGAGAAAATATGAACTGGCTTGACACGTAACACTATGTGCACTCAACAAATAATTAGGTATATTGAGTAGGAATGTAAACAAAAGTTTAGATTGGTTTGAAAACGGTGATACAAAAAAAAAACAAACAATATTAATAAGACCAGATATATAAAATAACACAAAACAGCAATACCTATGTATTTAATGGTGACTTCAGGATACAGTGGCTATGTTGCTCTCACAAGCATCATTTCCCCTGCAGTTCGAATGAATACACCGGCAAGTCAGCGGTGGACACGTCCGCGGGCCTACTGTTGGGAAGACCGTACGGGGGAGTAGCCATTCTCTGGACCGTTCCTCCAGAGAATGGCTACTCCCCCGCACTGTCTTTTTCGGTATTTTTGAAGCCGTCACCGTCCTGGACTGTAGCAGCCCTAGGTTATCCGCAATTAAGACAACCTCTAGTAATCGCTCTGCACTTATCTTTTCAGTGTAAGACATGCCTATTTTGTTTTTTCGTCCATGCTACTAGCAAGAAAGATAATCAACCTATTTTTACCGAGGTCTTAAGTGTGATTAGTGCCGTAGTAAAAAGCCGCAATGTTGAATCCATTTTCATTCTGGATTTCAATGAACATTCGCAGGAAATTTATTACAGAGAATTGTCAAACTTCTGCGCGGATCAGTCATGGCTCTGTGCAGATGTGGAAAAATTGGGTTGTTCTTCTAATGCATATACATTTCTATGTCAAAAATCCGGTATTTGAAGATGGTTGTACCACTGCATTGTTTCCCTCTCAGCTTGGCATGCAGTTAGCAAAGTAGGTATTTATGACGATGTTTACACGTCCTACCATCTCCCTATATATGTAGAATGTGATCTGTGTGCAATCAAACAACGGCTGGTGGCTCCTGAGCCGACTCCTAGTGCTGTTCTATGGGGAGAGAGAAGTCGGGAACAGATAAACAGCCATGAAATATGTAATAAAGCCTTTCGTGACATTAGCTTTCCCCAAGAGTTCGTGGAGTGCGGCCATGGGACATGTGTTCTGGATGAGCATCGACTGGTTTTGATAAGTTATATAATATTAATTATAGTTAATATTATGTCTGAGGCGTCTGTACAGACGAGGCAGAGTGGTGGTGCGAGACCTAGGAAGGGTAAAAGCTTGTGTGGCTGGAACAAATATGTACGTAGCGCGCATGGGGAGGCCAGGCTTAAATTCAATAGCTGGTTGCTGAGTATCAGACCTACTTCAGGCGAGATTTGTGAGCAAATGTGCGAGACTCGCAAAATCTTTAAAAGCCGGTGGTCGTTTTACCCGAACACCTGAAGTGGTGTCAGAGAACCCAGGAATAGCTTATTATGGACAAAATAGCTAAAGAGCGTGCAGCAAAAGACTTTAAAACCTTTTGGAAGTCTACTAGTAAGCTTAACATTAGGCCTGGCCCCCCTGTGAGTGTGCAATTGTTTAGCGAGCATTTTAAAGTTCACTCCCCCCTCGGCCCTCCTTCGGAGATGATCGATGCTGATCTCTACGTTCGGGATGACGAACCTTTATTGCATGTGTCGGCGGACCAGGTCCGCGCTACAATTAAAGGTATGACGCGAGGCAAGTCTCCTGGACACGATGGGCTCAGCATCGAGCACCTTAAACACGCGGGTAACCACTTGCCCGGTACCACTCCATGTTCATGCGTACCTACCTGCTGACCTCAAGAAGACGATAGTGATGCCCATTGTGAAGAACAGAATAGGAGACTTATCGGACAAAGGCAACTACCGACTAATTTCTCTAGCCACTAGCATAGCCAAGGTGTTGGATAGTATGCCTGATTCTCCCTCGAGCTCTCCCTCGCTCTTCAATCTGTATGTAAATGACTGACTGATCAGCTACGCGGACGACATGGTGCTGCTGGGCCCGACAGCGAGATCTCTCTAAGAGATGCTGAGGGTCTGTGCTGACTACCAAAAGTTTTTAAGGTGTTAGAAAACAATTGATATCGGAATGAATTCCTCTTAGATATAATTCTGCTGTCTTACTATGGGTTTGACCCTCGTACTGTTAGATGGTTCCACAGCTACCTGAGTGGCAGGCAGCAGTTTGTTGAGCTGACTACAGCTGATGGTAGTGCTCTGAAATCCAGTCCTGGGCCTGTGCTACGAGGAGTGCCACAGGGTTCAGTACTTGGTCCAATTCTTTTCACACTGTATTGTGCCGAAATAGTTAATTCGTTTACACACTGTAGTCATCATATTTACATATGCTGATGATATTCAGCTGCACTTCTCTTTTAAACCCCAGGATATCTCAGCTGCAGTAAATAAAATAAATTTTGATCTAGCACAAATAACAAATTGGTCTAAGCTTAACGCTCTTGTCATAAATCCAAAGAAATCGAAGTTTATGTTGTTAGGTACAAGAAAAAAGATCCTGTCACTACAAAGGACACCCATAAAGATTGAAATTGAAAATGTTACTGTAGAGCAAGTAACACAAGCAAAAAATCTTGGAGTTCTCATGGACACCAATCTACTCTTTGAAAGTCAAGTTGCAGAGTGTGTGAGGAATTGTTTCTACCGTTTAAAGCTTCTGTATAAAATTCGTCCATACCTCAATGAAGCAGTCCGTATACAAATGTATACGGACTACTCGGAAATGTAGGGACTCACATAAATATGTGAGTCCCTAGTGCTATCAAAGCTGAACTATTGCGATGTGGTCTATGGACCATGTCTTTTGAAAAGATCACAGAACTTTATACAGCGGGTCCAGAATGCATGTGCTCGCTATTGTTTCCACATCCCACCACGGACCCACGTTACTCCCTTCTTAAACTCATCTAATATCTTAAAAATGTCAGCTCGAAGAAGGCTACATCTGGCAGTGCTTATTTTTGGGGTCATAAACAGACAGTGTCCTACATACCTCGCTGACAAGCTAGTTTGGGCTAGGGACAAGTCAAGATATCCTAGCAGAGCATGCTCTTGGGTTTTCTGCATGCCGAAGCACAGGACTATGGCTTTTAGAGGATCCTTCAAATATTCTGCTTCCAAATGTTGGAATGATCTCCCGCCTCCGGCAAGGGCTGCAAAATCATTATACACCTTTAGAAATCAACTCAAGAAACTCCTAATTACTGAACAGAAACTCCTACAGGTATAAAAGTGAGGTACCTACACTGTAGGTAGTTAATACGTCCTGTTGTATTTCCTTGGATTCCATAATTTGTTACTCAATGTTTTAATCGTTCTCAAATAGTTACCTTTAAAAATTGTTAAAAATTACTGGATTTCTTTTCGATTAATATTGGCGCGCTGAACGATGTCAGCATTTTTTGACATTTATGTTAGTACCTACTTTTTTCTCTTTGGTTGAAAGCCAACGGATTCTTCTTCTTCTTTTATTTTTGGCTCTGCATCATGTTCGCATTACGCTGCGCTCATGAGATAATTGTTTGCACACTTGTCAGTGTCGCGACGAAAACAAGTCAGTTGGTGTAGTGAGCATAAATCTGAGTGTAATTAAAGCTTGTTTTTCCTAAGTGTATCTGTAATCTTTTTACTGTATTATATTCTGTTCAATGTTCCGTAAATCATGTTTTGTACCATCCTCGTTGTATTTGTTTATATATCGTTAATGTAATAATGTTAATTCCTACTGTGCCGTCACTCCGTAAGGGCCGTAACTGAAAACCAGCGCAGTATTGGGCAAATGCCTAATACTGCAAAATGCTGAGTTAGGGACACCTTTTTAACCTTCCTTTTAATGTACTTTACTTTTGTTATGCTATTATGTTTTTTGGGTAAATAAAATGTATTTTATCTTTATAATTTAATTCAACATGGATGCAACAAAACGAAACATGGCCAACGGAAATGATAAACTGATTTGCGTACAAGGTTGCTAGAAAAATAAAAAAAAAACAAAGAAAGGCATCTGCTTTATAATAACACATTCGACTCCTCCACACTAGGGCTTCCAATACCGAATACCTATAAAAAAAAATCCGGGATCCCGGTATTGGCTGATACCTGGATATCGTTTTTTTTCGTGATTATTAATACCGGTATTAAAATGTTCATAACCGGGATCCCGGTATTAGTGATTTTATTTTAATTTTTGTACAAAACACAAAATAATAAACTACCACTACCGCACGTAGACATTTTTATCCATTTATTTATTTTGGAATATTTTAAATCGGACTTCCTGGAAGTCCCGCGTTGCTCTAAGTTTTAAGTACAGTGCGGAAGGCGGCGGCGTCCGCCAGGGGTGAGGGGAAATTCCCTATACGCCCCGGCCGCTCCGCCTCAGGGGAGGCGGAGCGGCCGGGGCTTCGCGTTGCATGCACCTGAGGGCAGGTGCATGCAACGCGAAGCTGTTATAGACACTGTTATTATATCTTAGATGTTAAAACCCAAATATCGTTGAGAAACTTATTACTTAAAAAAATGTTGTTAGACAAGTTTTGTGAAATTCTATAATAATAAATGTGATTAGTCATAACTTTTATAACGCAAATTATCGTATAAAAGACTGATCTAAATGACACTTATTATTATTGTCATTTAAAAAGATAATTGATTTGACTATAAAACTTTGTTTATTAATTTTACCTTCTAAATACGTATACTTCGAAAAAAGAATAAAATTAAAAGCCTGATAAAAATAAGTTTTTTTTTCAATACCGGTATCCCGGAATCCCGGTATTTAGAAAAAAACATTCGGTATTAATACCGGTATTGAAAAAATCCGGTATTCGAAAGCCCTACTCCACACTTTTTTCTCTGCTCTATCGCCATACATCTTACCACAGAACCCACCACGGGCCTCATCGGTATTACACATGCGCCATAGTAAACCCATGTAGCAGGTTTGCGGCATAAGGTATGTGGTTGACATAAAATAGCATTTTTCTCAACAATAAGACACTTTCAGGAGTTCCCGTATAGTTTTTTGTGATTTATGACTTATATACAGGGTGGTTTTTTGAGAAGGGCGGTTATGGCCAACTCTGAAACCACAAGAGTTAGGGAAAAGTCGTGAAAGGAGTCATGCCCTCGATTTATAAGAAAACAATAACTGCATATTTATTTTTTTCAAAAATCTTTTACTTTTGACGGAAATGGACCCGAGTGATTTTTGAAAAAAAATTACACCTGTATTATTAAACTAATCGATTCTGTTGCTGATAAGGATCAATCTTTGCAAATAAATGTTGTACTAAAAATGAATGGAAATAGCAAATTTTTACATTTTACTTTTAGTATCTCAATTTTACCTAACTAATAAGTTGCTCAAAATGGTTTCCATTGACTCCAATGCATAAGTTTATACGTCTCTCTAGAGACTTAACTGCATTTGATATCATGACAGGATTTATCCTCGATAAAATATCAAGCAATGAGCTTTGTAAGTTCTCAACTGTATCGTAACGCGCTTTGTAAAGTTCGTTCTTGACGTAACCCCATAGGAAATAATCAAGCGGTGTGAGATCGGGTGATCTTGCCGGCCATCTCACCGGACCATGAGAGCCAATCCATCTATCCCCAAAATGTTCATTAAGCATATCTCTAACCACACGGCTGTTGTGAGCTGGGGCCCCGTCTTGCTGGAAATACAGATCCCGTATTCTGGTTATTGGCAAATTCTCCATTTCTTCAAACACGTTGTTTTTACTACTCGTGCATTTTACTCTCGAAAACTGCCGGTTTAGAAAAATGGGTAAGTATAAGACATTGGTGTGAAACATTTTTAAGTTTCCATCTTTTGAAAATTTTCCGATCTGGAATAACACATACTAAGGCTACTTTTTATCCGGGCACCATGTGGGAGCAGCCGCAGGCAGAACTAGTCCCTATATTATGTATGTATAGATTTTTTTTCCATTTAGGTGCTCGTCAAGGTACGATATTTTAGTCCAAAATAATGTTAAAGTTTGTCACTTATTGTGTAGGTAGCATAATAAATTTTATATTGTTACCAAATAAATGATAACCATTTTATTTCAGAATGATGATGACAGCAATTTTTTATACTTTGACCAAAGTTGTGGGTTCTTGGTACAACAGAAGAAACTAACATACAATAATAAATACCCATGAATACCCTCATCTAAATGTTTGCTACTTCTGAAAGATGACCCACGACGTGGGTCCTTGGCATGAAAGAAGTTAAAATTAAATTCAAATATAAACATTCTAAAACTAAATACCAACACGCGGACAAGGAAGAGGTTCGTTGAAATAGTTAACTCTTTATTTTCATATTATTATGAAACTATGGCGTATTGGGAGAAAAAAACTGCTTAAAAAATGAGTCCGCCTCGTGGGCTCCGCTCTCCGCGAATGTGACAGAGTTGAGCCGACGTCGTGGGTCACTGGCGTCGAATGTGTTAAGGTAAAAACCTAAACCAACAATACATGCATTATGTAGGTAGGTAGGTATTTTATTCACTAAATAATGGTAGGTAGATGTATTTGTTGTCATATGATAATAAAAAGCTCATATTTAAATATTTGTTTATTCTTAAACTCACTTATTTTAATTTATGTTTAGCAAATCAACTGTATGTAAGTATGAGTGCATTTAATATGCATATTTTAAAATCCTGTATATTTAGTCTTGAACTTTAAATAAAGCATTATAACTGCATTAAAGTTTTAACTTCGTTTTTAAGGGGTAAATAATATTTCCTACATTATTTTTCTAATTTTTATATATATTTTTTTCTATATTTAATGCAGTTTCAATTATAAATACAAAACCTCAATTACAAAACCTATGAATACGTCTCAGAGTAATGATTAGCTAAATCCCGCCTAAAAATTAACCGTGTATGAACTTTGATCATACTCCGTGGAAGTCTAGGTATAGCTGGCGATTGTCCTTTACCATTAAACAATATACATACATGACACAGAGATGTAAGTAACCGACTTCAACGAGAAGAGGTTCTAAATATTTCAGTTTTTATTTAACGTGCAGACCGCATCGAAAGTCGTTAAACACTAATCAATTTAAATATTGTTCAGCTATTATGTTCAGCATGCCAAGCGCCTGATTTGCATTGATATTTTCTATTAAGCAAAAGGGATATAAGGTTCGTCAAGATCTGACAATGAGATCTATGAAAAACTATTGAAGTCTGTTTCTAAATATAAAAAAAAAAACACTTTTTACCCGACTGCGCAAGGAGAGTTATTCACTAGTAAAATGGCAAAGACCAATCACCACCATCTATAAAATATGAAAAGGTCGTGTGAACAGGCCTGGTAGTATCGTCCAGCGTAGATATTAATTGTAAGAAACCTGCTTACATTTGAAATAAGGCACCTAACTGTTAGCGTTATAGAGAATAACCACTCGGAGAGTAAATATTATGATCTGTAGCTGTCAACACCAAAAAAACATGTAAGACTCTTAAATCTACTATCACTAAAAAACATAACAAAACATATGCTAATGAATACATCTAAAGCAATATTTTTGTAATTTTTTATAAATTTTTTCATCATTTTTATATACAATTCTTTCGGTCGGTGGTGTTTACAAAAATTGCGTGAATAATGTCTAATATGAAAAATACGAATTACAAGTCAAAATCAGTAACATCTATACTTACTTAACTAATTTTACCCAAAATATAACACGAACAAATTCAGATCTTCTAGTCTAATAATTAGACTTACTTCCAGTAAACAATTTTAATACCAAATAAACCTATAACTTCAAAGTTCATTATTCAACAATTTTAAATGGAAAACAGAGTTACCGTAATTGGTACAAAAATATTCAAATCGAAGAAATAATTTCTATAAGACTAAATAGAAAGCTTTAGAAAAACTACACACAGTTTCATACAATTTGCGTGGGACACACCACAAGAAATTTTACCAGCATCGTTATACAGGTTGTGGCAAAGAAATGCATTCCATAGTTTTTACAAGACTGTCCAGTCAAGGAGATTGTTGTCAAGGTTCATCGAGGCACAGATTTTACAATACTGTTTATGTGAGTTTCTTTATGCCACCGTAACTTCTAAGAACCAGTAGTAGCCAAGCACAGGTATTGTTTGTCTAGGGTGGGATAGACAAAAATAACATCGAATCGTCATACATGCGTGAACTATTGAAGTTGAAGGAATTAATTTCAAATATTTTGCGCATCCAATGACGATAATGACGTAATTTTTTTCTACAACAATCCCTGCGCTTGGTTTACTGAACAGATTAGAATGCATGGGTTCTCATTAGAGTCTTTACTACCCGAGTGACAATGGCTAAATCATACTTATATTATAAACGCGAAAGTTTGTGATCCTATGTATTTATGGATGTTTCTTACTCTTTTACGCAAAAAGTACTGAATGGATTTTAATTAAATTTTACAATAATGTAGCTTATACATCAGAATAACACATAGGCTATAATTTATAAAGATATTGTGTGAATTGTCCAAAAACTTCAAATTACATAAGTAAAAAGCTATCCGTACTATAATATTATAAATTCGAAAGTAACGTATGTCTGTTACCCTTTCACGGCTGAACGGCTGAATAAATCTTAATGAAATTCGGCATGGAGATAGATGATATCCCGGGGACGGATATAGGCTACTTTTTATCGCGAAATATAGCGTGCGAAGCCGCCGGCAGCAGCTTGCACTTCATATAATTAAATAAAATTAGCTTGTTACTGATTTCTCAGAAAATTCGATTTTTATGATTCAAACTACCTAACTGCAAGGGAAAAGGTACCACGAGAATCCATTCTTTGCCACACTTTGTATTATATTTGTTTATTTAGAAGGATAAGGTTAAATCTAAGCTAAGTACGAAAATAGAATTGATTTGTGATAGTGAGTATTACTACTAAATGATCACTGGGTAGGTTAAGGCAATTCCTGTGAAAACTTTTAATATTGTGTGATTTAGGGTGCATACTCAACCACCCCCTGGTTGAAGTGTGCACCCTATTACAACTACATACGGGAGCCGATATCAACAGTATTGGTCCGTGCTATACGATACATATAAAATATATTACGTTACGTCGCGTCGCGTCGTGTCAACTACAAGATATACACACATATAACCTCTTATTCATAACTTTTATAAGTTTTGGTAGTTATTAGACCTTTTTTTTGCTTTCTGTGATGTTTAAGGTCTAATAACTATGAAAGGTCTATAAAATGTCAGGAATAATAGCGATAACTACACGAAGAATACCTATTTTCATAAGACTAAAGACTATTATGATCTTTTTCAAAATATGGGAAATTTTAAGTCACTTCAGAACATTTTGAAGCAATGTTTGAAAGTTTACGGAAGTACAGATAAGTGGAAAATTCTCAAAAAAAATTAAAATATTTGTGAACTTGCTATTTAGCATTTTTTAATACTCTTTTTTACTACCTAGCAATAGAGTAACATTTAAAAACGCATAATATTCTCCCTCGTTCCGTCGTGTGTCGTGTTAGCTACACCCAGGAGCTTCACACACACACGACGGAACGAGGGAGGAGGTATTCTGCGTGTAGCAAGTTATTTATGTTTTATAGTATACAATAATTTAACTTAATGCATCATTTTGTGTATTTTGAGGATTTTCCCAAGCCGCTGCTTGGCTGTCTTCATACCCTTTTTCAGTCTTGAATCTGAAAAAGAACATAAATTAAAAATTAAGCCTGTTGTTGCCGGGACAATCATAAACTAGCCGCCGTCGGTTTCTCAAAGCAGATAAAAGTATACATTTCTTGTGTATTTTTGACAAATCTTCTGCGATCATCAATCCGCCTGAAAACGTGGTGAAAATAAATTTTAGATAGATAGAATATACTTTATTGCACAAAAGTTGTACATGGTCGAGCATAATGCTAGATAGCATTCTCTACCTGCTAACCTTTGGGTAGTGTGGACAACAATTTAGTAGGTAGTGCTAGATAACAAAATTTACAGAACTATTCTTGCGAAAGAAAGTGGTTATAGACTCCAGATCTGAAGACATTTATTGTGGATGCCTCGCGACATTCGATGGAAAGACTGTTTCATAGCCTTTCCAGCGAAGGTTGTATGGTATCCCACAGTACAGGGATCCGGAGCAGCAAGCTGCAGTCGCCCCGAGTGCCGCGCAGTGCGCTCGGGGCCGTGAAGTGGGCTGAAGGATTCGGAGAGATAGTTTGGGGATAGTGCGTTACAAAGGGTTTTGTAAAGAAGGCATAATGTGTGCAGATCTCCACGCTTACTCATTTTTAGCCACTTCAGTTGGGTGCGGAAGACTGATACGTGATCGTATCTCCGCAAGTTAAAGACGAAGCGGGTGCAAAGGTTTAGTAGCTTCCTCTTACAGGTGTGTAACTTACTCTTGTTATTTGGCGTAATATGTACGGGCGGAGGCGGCCGTTTGCTTTTCGTCGCCAAAACCGCTCGTTTCGCATTCTGGAACAATAAATAGGTTTTTTATACAATCTAATTGGTATCTTTTGTTTCTATATCATTTTGCCATCTTTCTGAAACTAATTTGGAAGAATAGAAGCGACTGTCCAAACTAAAAGATGCGATGTCAGACGTTAACACCCTCGATGGGGCCCAGGCCTTAAGACGAGTCATTCTCAAAGGAAAGGAGACCTTTCACCTTAGAGGGGTTGGGACTTTTAGTATGTTTGTCTCCTAACTAGCCCAAACAAAGTTCCGGAGTAAAACTTTCTGCTTACGTTTATTCCATCCACAATAATTTATTAACTATTAGCCTTAACCGCTCGCAGCAGTCTCGGCTAATCCGCAGCAAAGACCTTCCGGAATGAGCTCCATAGCAGCTTGTCTTAAGTTTGCCGCATACAGTATCTGCCAGCAGTCTCTCGCACATTTTCATCCCACCTGGCGGTCCCCGTAGGACGTCCTGACTCAGGCCAGGAGACTTCGCCTCGACAAACGCAGTGTAGGGCGCCCTGACCGGTTGGGATGAGGATCGGCGAGACAGATGTGTATGCGGCCGAAGACAAGGTGATATGACGCTTAAGGGAGACCGCCGCTCAGCTGTGGAGTAGCGTAAGCTGATGATGATGTAGTGACTGACCTGCGGCAGATGGTTGTTGTTGTGGTGCGGGTGCGTGGCGTGCGCCGCGTGGTGCAGTGCCGCGCGCACGCACTCGCGCCGCACGTTGGCGCGCGCCGGCCCGCGCAGTCGCGGCACTAGCCGGCCGAGGCGAGCGCGTGGGGACCATGATTCGTCTCTGTAATACACAAATCACATTGATAACCACTTCATAAAGGCTACAAATCGCCACGGTTTGGGCTGCCACGGCAGCCGAGGCGTAGTAATCGACCCTCCAACTATCCCTCTAACTACTACTATAAACCTTATGTGGTAGAGTGCGAAACTTAATATTTATCTTTAAAAAGCTACGCCATATTGCCGATCATAATATAATTCGACAAGTTTACTTTGCCTTGTGTCAATCAATTTTAACTTATTGCATTACGACATGGGGTGGACCGGGAAAAACATTGTTACTAACAGTAGAAAGAGCACAAAGAGCAATACTTAAAGCGGCAACTTTTTATCCTTTCGTCTTTCCCACTAATCTTTTATGAGTCCTGTGATGTGTGAACAGTCCGGCAGCTATTTATAATGAACACAGTACTTAGACAGCACGCAGCCCTTCCCTACAGCTCTGAATTTACTAATAAGAGACGGAATGCTAAATTTTGCCCTCAACAAACAACCCTAAAATCTGCTTATGCCAACAAATTTTATCTATTTCTTGCTCCGTTCCTACATAATAGACTAAATTCAATGTCTCATTTTTACGCGCTTAACTGTAATAATTGTAGAAAATCTATAAAATGTACACTTCAGTCTATCTTACAATGATACAGAGATTAACATATACCATATAGATTACCATATAACTTAATTTTTATACATAAAGTTGACCTAGTTAGAATAGTGATTAATCTAGTTTTACTCAATGGAAGCACCTTCATATTATACACAAATTGTTCGTAACATATACAACATTGTTAAACTAAATGCGTTTATCGTAATAGTAAGTGATTATTTAATTTAATAATTATAAGTATAGATTAGCACTACTGTCGCCTGAAACACAGGATTACCTAGTTCAGGCTAAATTGTTATACTTAGCTATAGGTACCTATTCATTCGTTTAGTGCACTTATGTATTGTCTATTTACTGAAATAACCTACCAGAGGAAAGGGAGCAGCTTCCTATTGTGTGTTACTCAACACCTTCACTTCTATCACCAATCCACCTGGACCTGGTGCTAATGGCAAAACCCCCTTGTTGGGTGCTGATGAGGACCTCGAATATTGCAAAGACTCACTTGTCCCCTTTCCCCTTATCGGGTCGGTTCTTGCTGTTCCGCCGCCTCCGACTCGACGACCACTCCTCCTCTTCGTCTGAAGACATCTCTAACGACGGATACACTGAAAACAAAAATCTTTTATAATATAGAACTTGATAATTGGCCCTAAAAAAATCTATGTGGTGTAATTTATTTAGTACATCACTTATCTAGTACCCATAACACAAGTGCTGCTTAGCTTGGGCCTAGATAATACCGTGTGAGTTGTCCAGCGTTATTTGTTATTATTTTTATTTATACAATAGATTAGATTTGGATGCAGCAGACTCACCATATTCCTCGTCTCGATGCACCTCCTTGATGACGTCCTCTTCGTCGTCAAACTTCTCGTCTGCGCTGTCCGTCGTCGCGGTCTGTTTGCGCACGCGTTTGCTGGACGTACTGCTTTGTTAAAGGCATAAGTGATGCAATTATTTTATTTGTTGTTGAAAAACTATATCAAAAGACAGGATTACTAGTTTACACTTGTAAAATAGATCTTTTAAATCCATCATGGCTATTAACACTGAAGTCATTTACAACGGGATATTTACCATGATTTGAGTATTGAGCTTTCCCATATTTCGGCACATAACTGAGAAGTGTGCCATAGCGGAGCATCTTCTCGAGCCTAGTTCAAACCATTGGATCGAGTTACACAATCCACAAGTAATCTCAGCACTGCGACATTACATACCAACCATTGAGATTACCAAACACAGGAACTTCAACCGAAAAGGTTTCCAATTATCCGGAACCTGGAACCCTGTGGTGAAAATGTGCAAAAACCGAAGAGGTGATGTACCAATTGGGCTTGGGCCGCGTTCTGATACCGTCAGTGATGTGTCGTGATCGAGTTGCGTTCTATAATGAAACTGGTGGTAGTGGTAACGTTCGTAGCAAAAGACAAAAAATAAAGGTAGATCAGTATGTCTGCAATAAACACTCACTCGCAGTGCCTTCAGTCATTCCGTGATCATAGCGCAAGAAACTGTGCCGAAATATTGGAAAGCTCAATACTCAAATCATGGTAAATATACCGTTGTAAATGACTTCAATTATAAAATATAATTAATTTCAGACCAGTAGGTCATTTATTACTAACACAATATGTACACATAGTTTAAAATAAACTGCCAAGTGCGAGTCGACTCGCACACGAAAGGTTCCGTAACGTAAAAATCAGACCACTGTTTCAAAGAACATCAAATTTTCACTTGTTTGGAGACCTCTTTAAATTTTCATCTTTGTAATATTTTTATGTATTTTTTTTATTACAGTTGAAGTGTTACTTATATATATTTATAGAAAGTTTCATATATCTACCTATTATAGTTCAAGAGATAAAGCCTTGACAAACGATGAGCAAAAATAGCCAAAAAAATCACGTAAGCCCGTTAATTTGGAAACCGGGCTGAATAAGTAATCAATGTCATTTTTGTCTATTCTACTCTAGACAAAGCCTTGTTTAGTGTGTTCATGCTAAGTAAAGTATATAGTGGTTGTGGTACCTGTTGTGATTCTCATGAGGAGTGTCCGTGGAGGTCGGCGCCAGGCCAAAGGGAGGCGGCGAGAAGGCTGCGCTCGCGCCGATTGAAAGCATGCCCTCCACTGCGGCGTCCTCACTGGAAACATATTCAATAATTAACATCATTTGATGTTTTGACTAAAACCGACCTCGAATTCCTTTATATTTTCACAGTTTTTTATATATTGCGAGACATATACTTATCCCTCGGGATAACATTTATATGGGACCACCCCGGGATCGTTTTCTATACAAAACCAAAAATATTCATAAAAATCAGTCCACAATTGACGAGGAAATCGACGCACTTACATAAAAAGCATACATACATCTGAACATGGAAACTCATCCTTTTTTCGAAGTCGGTTAAAAATGGAACTATACCCGAACTCGACGCGAATAGCAAGAGACAGCTTAGAATCGAATTGCCTGGAAAAGTTGACATGACCAAAAACTACTTTGGGCACGAGCTTGCGTGTCTTGTGATATTGAAACAAATTTTAAAACTTTATTTGAAAAAAAAACCACTTTCACCGCTGACATAAGCCTCCCCCATACGACGCCACAAATAGCGGTCCTGAGCCGCCTCGATCTATATAATCCCTGCGCCCGCTTCAATCTCGTCGGTCCATCAAGATGGTCTCCCAACACTACGTTTCGCGTTGCATCGCGGTCGCCACTCGTGAACATTTACTCCCCAGCTTTCTTTGAGATCACCATCATCATCAACCTATCTTAGTCCACTGCTGGACATAGGACAACCCCAATGAGCGCCATAGCCCTAAGCGGACGTATTAAGGACCGTTCAACTCGTAAGAGTAAACAGCATACTTGTAATTCCACCAATATAGTCGAGCAGAAAGTGTTGAAATTACGCTCCGCTGATTTTCCTCTTGCGGTAGTAACCAACAGACAAAACTCTTTGTTGGTGGAAATGTAAACATATTTCATTTAAAAAGCGTCCGTCCCACCTACCATTTTCCACTCATTACCCTTTCGCGGTGGAAGCCCGGCTTTAGGATGATCAATAGCAAGGCACTCGTTAAAAGGGAACTACAGTCTAGAGCACCGTCGTAAGGTGACTTGTCTCTCTCTTTATCATCTATTGCATTCGTTTGTTTTACTGGAATCCTATAATTTAGGTTTCTTCAAGAGAAGAGTCGATTAGCATCTTTCTAGGCAAGCGTGTCCACATAGGCTTTATAATCGCTTCCCGCCAGGCGAGATGAAGTCAAACGCAAAACTACTTTGAATAAAAAAAAACCAGTGGCGTAT
Source organism: Eupithecia inturbata (assembly GCA_963662085.1). Classification (NCBI taxonomy): domain Eukaryota; kingdom Metazoa; phylum Arthropoda; class Insecta; order Lepidoptera; family Geometridae; genus Eupithecia; species Eupithecia inturbata. The sequence goes on from OY759201.1 coordinate 744,622, forward strand.
TTAAAATGGAACTACTTGTCATGGCTTGTTCCATGACGGCTTTCACGCCGCCATTCGGAAGAAAACAGCATCTCTGATGAGCAGGACGAGGGCAAGTCACAACAGCATCCTACAAACTGTGGCAGGGCGTATGTCTCCGATATGGACGCATTTTGTCCAGTGTGTTGCTCCAGTGTGTGGATACAACAAATGATTATATTCTAATTATTATTTTATTTTACTGTAATCTAATTTATTCCAATATAATCTATAGTAAAATTTGAATTTTAGCTAGTGTAATTTAGGTTTAATTTTAATTTCAATCGCATTTGTATTTTAATTCGGATTTTAATTTAATTTTAATGATTATTTTAATTTTAATTCTAATGTTAAGCTATGGATTTAATTATCAGAAATAAATAAATACAATACAATATTTGCTGTACTCACGTGTCATCGACGGGATGTTCGTCCGCAATGACGGACGCTTGTATCAGCGACTCGATGCCGTTGGCGGGCGCGGCCGCTCGATATGTGTGTGCGTTAGATGCTGTAACAGGAGAGATGGTCAAAAACTGGATTTAAAACATTAATACTACACCTGCTCGGAAAGTGACTTATTCCTTTTTCAAACTTGAGCTAGAAAGTACGTTATTGCAGGCGTAATAGAATGCGGGTCGAAGAACTCTATGGAATGTTTGCCGGGAGAGAGTAATGTATGGAAATTCATTTCTAACATGTATTTTTTTTTTATTCTCTGAAATTTCAGCCTTTAGAAATGGTTATTTTCATTATAGGTTAAACTACAAAAAGTTTTTACTCAGAGTCCGTCATATGATATCGGCCTCTTCCGTTCTCGGAACAGTAACTCAAAAAAAGAACCAAGTGCCTGAGGGATTCGCAGGATTGTCTTCGAAATTTACATTTGAGTTAGATAAATTTGTTAATTCTACAGAATGTCGTCGAGCGATAGGTAAGGTTTTATGACACCGCCAGTAATAAAATAAACTGAAATCCAGAAATAAATACAACAAGACTTATAAAGATTTCGTGTATTGGAAAAACGAGAAGAGTGCAACTTCTTTTTCGGAAAATGTTTTATTGTCCTCGTGTTGTATAAAGCACTATGTATCACTCAGGAGAAAGTGCGATTCCTACCTCGTGTGTTTCGGCTGCGCCTCGAGCCTCAAATGACACACTCAGTAGGAATCAGTCACTATCTCACCTCGGTCAACAATGTACTATTATTTGGATGTGTAAGTAATGAGGCGTTTTGGTAATTTCCAAAAATTATTTCAAACACACTGAAAAAAGAGAAGCTTTTCGTTTGAAATGAAATGGCATAGACCCTGCATAGGTTGGCATGACACTATTACAAGCTTTATTCTGCCGCGAACGATCCATGCCATCTATTGACTTCTATGGTAAATAGTTTTTTTTTTTTTTGGAAAAGCGTTTTATACATATCATTCATCTGTAGGTCAAGCATGCTCGCCCCGACCTAAATTGCAAACTGTTTTATCGTGCATTGGTTTCAAGAGCGAGAAAATCAGTCGATAAATTTTGTCGTGGCGCGCTTCCATCCCGGCTGGTTCTTATTTAGGGCTATAAAGTTGCGTGTTGCCTCAGTATTTGGTAGCCTTACCGTCAGGGGCCTCATTCTGCTAAACTAATCGGTCCACTATGACAGAGTTACACGTTTTGTGAATTAAGATGATTTTGACATTCTACCTTAGATGAAAGAAACAACAGGAGCAGGCAGACGCACGCTGAGTGTCAACTCACATACAATTAAACAGTGTGTGTGCGGTGTGGAGCGGTTGAAACAAGTTAAACACTTATTAATAATGCAAATTAATAATAGTGAAGCGATGGGTTATTAGAATTATGTGTTCTGCTTGTTTCTTAAGGGTTCTAGGCCCTGTGGCGCGCCCTGTGCTCACCTGGTGCCCTGTAAGACGGCGCCCTGTGCTTGGCGGGGCGCTTGCGGCGCGGCGGCGGCGCCTCGTCCACATACAGGTCCGAGTCGGAGTAGTCGTAAGTGTTGGACACGCGCCGCCGCACGGGCCGCTCCGAGCGCCGCGGGACGGGGGACAGAGGGGGTGACTTCTTCGCCTCTACCACCTGGAAGGAACCGGTTATCTTAATATATAAAAGAACAAGCGATTTTCTGGGCACAACAACGCCCAGTTCAAACCGCTGAAGCTAGAAAGCTGAAATTTTAAAAGGAGGTACCTAAGAAGGCATTTTTGTAAATTCCAGCCCTAAGGCCTAAGCCCTAATATCAAGTAACACTCACGTAAGCATCAGTGGTGGTGCCATATTGGTGCGCAATGGCCGCGTCATACGACGGCAGTTGGTTCTGGTGGTATCCATTGTTTATGTTCTCCGGTACCGGTGCATTGCTGTAACTCGCTCCCTGGAACAAACATCAGGTTACCAACCGAGCTTACCCTAAACAACACAGCATTTGGTATAAGTCGTGCAGACAAAGATTGTGATTGAAAACGTCATGCTGCCCCCCCTTCGATCATAATATTTGACAAATATGATCTTAGCGGGACAGCATGATATTTTCACTTAAATTACTATTTCACATAAACTCTAGTTTTTGAAAAAATCTAAGTGAAGAGACCTTATAATCGCTCAACTCGAAAACGGCGCTTTGTTGCTCAAAAACTTAAAGCAAAATTGTTTTGCTTTGAGTTTTTGCAAGGTTTTGATGTGATCAATACTAAATTTTGACAGACAATGTAAAAGGCAATAGATAGACAACGCTCGTCCAAGCTCGTATGATGTATGGTCTTATATATACTGGGTCTTAAAATGTAGTCCAAATGAGAAAGACACTTCCCGTCTCAAGTAAGTTTGTCATTCGAATATTCTTACCTGATGTATGGTCTCATATCTTGGGTATGAATAGGCGATATCTTGCGGGAAATATTCCGGCTGGTACGACCCTGGTTTCGCGGCTTCTGAATACTGGTAGTCTGGTTGTATATCTTCTGCGGAGTACATTCCTGTCAACAAGGTTGACAAGTTATTTTAATAACAATCTCAGTGACGCAGCGGGCGATCTGCCTGAGACTCAAGAGGTTACTAGTTTGATTCCCGCTGGGACAAATGTTTGTACGATCAACAGATTTTTTCGTTAATAAAATTTTAATCCTTTTTTTGGCCGTAAGTTTTGTAGTATTAGAATAACTAGTACACTTATTCTACGGTCCATAGTAATATAATATACCTTATAACAATCATACATAAAATAAAACTTAATAAGTACACGTTATTTATGCTTGCGGCGACGTGTAGATGACGCGATCAGGGTGTCAGCTGACGACGATGCACGTCGGTGTCCCCTTGCAGGCGGCCAGTGAACCGTCGGTACTAGTCACCCCTCAGCCGAAAACCTTCACTCAAGTAGGTCGAGACATGTTGAGTTGGAACTCTCACCATAAATGAACTGACGCTTACATTATGGCGAGAGTCCAGCTTCTCGAAACGCAGCGAGAGCCCGCTCTTCATCTTCAGGAAGTCCTCCACTGCTTTTGTCTGCACAGCGTAGTGGACGCGTGAGATGTAAAGCTGCGTAGTAGGGACTTCCGCTCTGAAGCCAGAGTAGAAGATGTAGCAATCGAATGATGTACTGCTGAGTACATTGCAAGACTAAAATATGTAGTACTGTAATAAGTAGTACTTTTAACAGTGACGTCTCCCTCTCCATACCTACATACTGTGTGCCCAGCAGGGTCTATAGTGAACCTAAATAAGTAATGCTAAACAATTAAATAAATGTTTGATTATTTACTACTATTGGTACGAGCGTGAGTGGTCGCATATGACACGTCTCGCGATAGTTCAAGTGCGGCTCACTTCGCTCGCCGCAATCACGGCGCTGTGCGCTGCTCAGTAGCACGCACAACACGTTTCACGCACAGGGCCCAGATTCCACTAAATTAATCGCTTCACCATAACAATGGTATTTCCTCAGAATGACATTTCGGCATATTACCTTCGAAGGAAGAAACTACTGATGGAGGGACGCGTGTCAAAATGACACTTTTGACACGGTTGAAACTATTTTATCAATCTCTCTGTACAAATAGCACCGCACGCACAATCTAGTTTCTTTCTTATGGTAAATTTCGCGACGATACCATTGTCATAGTAAAGCGATTGGTTAGCAGAATTCGCTACTAGCACTGATTAGCCAGATTCGTCTGTTGCTAAACATGCCACCCCCAACCGGGGGGCTTGCCACAATCACCACGCTTGTCAAGCGAATTGGTGATCACAGTACAAGTTTCAAAGACACACAGAAGGAAGCAGCAGCTTCCTTTAAAAACTAACAACCTAACAAGGTTTCTTGTTCGCTTCTTTACATTACCTTAAAAAGATTGAAGTGAACAAAAATCAATGTGATCACTTTATTTCCTAGTTTTACTTACGTATGTAAATTAAATTTTGTGACGTGTCCAAAAGTCCTGTAAAGTCTAAAGGAAATAAAGCATTTTGAATTTGACTGCTCTTCCTCTGGTGGGTTCCCTGGGCTCTTACGTCATCCACGGGCCGAGTTGGTGGGGTTGACCCAATTTAACTTATTTACCGCCTGCCAAGCGTGATGATTATGGCAAACCCCCCCTCGGTTGGGGGAGGCATGTCCAGCAATGGACGGATGTGTGCTGATGAAGTAAACTCACCAGGGCCGTACTGAGGGTCGTCCGTTCTGGTTTGCAGATGTTCGTTGGTGTAGAGCACTTGCTCTTGAAATCCTTCTTCCTCTTTCTTGGAGATGGTCCACTGGGCGGGGGGCCGTGCGCGTACTAGATGGGATTTGAGGATCGAGTGCGGGGGCAAAGGGTAGGGGGGAGGTTCCTCGCGGGAGGAAGAGGGGGAGTCGCTGAAAGAGATGGATAAATATCACTTTATTGTACACGGCAACGACAAAAAACAATAATATAACAGATCATACAGGGACAACATTATTAAAATTAATATAGTTCAGATGAGTTAAGCCAAACAAAGGCTAGTTAGAACTGAAGTTCCATCTTTTAAGTAGGTAAGTTTTAAGTAGGAGCCAACGAGTATACTGAACACTCTGGAATAATGTAGTTCAGATAGTAGTCTAGTCTTGTGGTTCGGGAAACAGGTTACTTTAAAAGTTTTCCGGGAGTTTTGAAAATGGGTAATTTTATGCCACCTCGTATCTTTGTCGTTCGCGCCGCCATATTGGAAAAATGGCGCCTTATAGCAGTTTTTTGACAATATCCTTTCCGACTCTTTTTACGATAAAAACATTGATACAAAATTAAACTAGACAAAATTTCCTACAATGAATGTATTAACATTTTTTTTTTTTTGTAAAATCAATAGTTTTGACGTACGAGCGCCGCTTTTTCGTATATACTTAAGTAAATAAAACTTGTAATTGTTGTATTCTGATAGTGTAATTATGTATTATGTGCTAGACGCACGCGCTGGGCCGGGTGAGTCGGGTGGTGTCCGCGGACGTGGCCGGAGCATGCCCCTTTGCCACTGTACACTCGCAACTCCAGTATGGTACCGACCTTTGGTCACGCGCGTTCCGCATGTGCGATGATGCGGATACGTAAGCGACGTCTCTGCCAGACCACACTTTAAGAGCCTAGGCACCCTCATTCTGCCCTGCATAGCCATCTCGCAAGTGGCGCTGTATGTGAGGAACAACCTTGACTCGTACGGGACGCACGGTGACCTCGCATACCGCACTCGTAACCAGCACAGACTGGTGTCACTAACGCGGTCCCTGACAAAGTCATCGAAGCTGACTCATATTATGGGCCCACAGGTGTACAACAGGTTACCAGACTTGATCAAAGACGCTGCAAATAATGGTATATTTAAGCGCCGCCTAAAACACTGGCATAATGAGCAAAGTTTTTATAGCTATGACGTGTTCATAGGCTCAAAATGACATTTAATTATAATTGTATTTAATGATTTTATTATTAGTAATGCTTATGTTATTTACCTTAACGATATATTTTCAATATAATTTGTTTAGTGTGTTTTGTAGCTACAATTTTTAGATTTGTTTAGCTTAAGTATATTCTAAGTGAGTCTTAGATGTATCGACCTGACATGTAACATTTTTGTAATAAAGAATTAATGAATAAAGAACTATTGAACTATTAATTCAGACGTACTAGCTATGATTACTAGCTACTAGATATGATTGCTTCATGCCAATGAGGCAAAAAAACTATGAGCGATACTCTGACGAATACATCTGAATCGACCAGCAGAAGTCTCTGCTTTTACAGAGCCTTGAGTACAGTTTCTATGGGATTTGGTACAGCGCCTCTGTCGTGCGGACATGGAACTACGCAAATCCCATGCAAAAGTGAGACGCACGATGACGTCTCGCTACTACCGTCAAACCGAACTGAGGGCTCACGTTTCTACGCATACAATTTAAATAAATACCAACCTAAGACCTGAGCTAGGTCAGTGAAACATACCTCAACTTAATTTTCAAGCTCCCAACCTTCTTGTCTCTCTCAAATCCCTCTTGAAACGGAACCTCCTCATATGTGTGATAAACAAAACCTTTATCTATATCTTTCTCCAGAAACTTGGCACTGGCTTCCACATACTTAGTATTATCTACATACTTAGTTGTCTCCACAAACTTAGTATTCTCGACGAACTTAGTATTTTCTATAACGAATTTTCCGTTTCCATCGACGATGTATTTGGTATTGTCGATGAATTTAGGCTCTTCTATGAATTTTCCGTTTTCGATGTACTTTGTTTCGGTGATGGTTGTATATTTGACGTCCGGTGGAACATATCGCTCTTGGAATAAGGGTTCTTTTTCCTCGATGTAGAATTTGTCTTCGACGTACTCGCCGTTTTGACCCATGTGCATTATTGGCTTGGGGAGTGTTAGTTTGATGGGTTTTTTGGGAGGAGACTGTTTCTTGCTTTTTGTAGGGGATCCGCTGCTTTTTAGTTTGAAATCCTGCAAAAAGGTTGTGAAGTTTTAAAATAATAATTGATGAAAATAAACCTTGGTCTTTATCTGTGCGATCGACACAAGGCTCAAGTGAATGACACAGATTAGAGGAGCTTACACCCAACAGCGGATAGACACAGGCTAAATAATGATGTTGATCCAGTGAAAATGTACAATAACAATGAAACAAGGTCATACATATGCATCTTTGATCCTTTGACATTATATTGAGAAAACAAAACCCGATGATTAGAATTGGGAAAAGTGACCCTGCATGGGGCTCTTGTAGATAAATATGAATAAATTTTTAAATATTAAATAAATATTGCTAGACAATCCACACAGCATCATAGATGATGCTTTGTTTAGCTTCGTGCTAGAGCCCCAAGCTAAGCAAAGCTTGTGTTATGGGTACTAGATGACTGATATACATAATGCAATAACATTACATAGATAGATATTTTTTTATTGTACATAGAAAATACTCAGAATACCCGGAACAAATATTCGCTAATCGTACAAACATATGTCTCAAGACGGGAATCGAACCCGCAACACTCCTGCGTCGCAGGCGGACCTTCGCCCGCCACGCCACATCGTTCGTCAGATATATAAATAATGTTTGAAACTAACCTTGTCTTTATTAGCGTTGGACGTGGACCGTTTCTCCAAAGTTCTCAGTTCCTTGCACAGCTCTCGTACCAGTTGCCCCGAGTTCAGGCGTTTGGGGACATTGTCCCGCTTGACCGCATCCGTCTGGAAACACTTGTGCGTCAGCAAATGCTGTAGTGCTGTGCTAATACACTGATAGGTAATAATTACACTTTGTTGTTTGTGAATGTTCGAGGAAATCGCCTACGCAGCAAATATGCATCTTAGCCGCGCTTGCAATTGAATGCGAATTACCAAAACTAACTCAGCTCACGAACGACCGCTATTGTTGCGGGTGCAAATCATTTTATCATTTTTACTCCAAGTTGGCGGCGGATTTAGAGGGCGCAATGCGCGCCATTTTGTGAAAATGATAGGCATAGGATTTCGCGTTGATAGGAGTATGACAGAGCATACGTTTTTGCAACACGGCGTAAGCGGAAACATCATGTTTTAGCTGGCAATGATAGCTGGAAGGCTGGACTGCCCGTACACCAGGCACTGCTGTGAACGCCACCTTCCCAGCAATCCTGTTAGTTTTTAGTTTTTCTTTGTAATCCTAATGTTATGAGTTTTTAAATTGCTTGAAATAAACACATTTTATTTTAGCTGATTACAAAGAAAACTACACTACTTATGAAGCAACTAGTTCAAGGAACCAAATAATTAGTAATAACCTACGAATCAAAACATAATTCATTTCCATAGACCGCAGGGTTCCGAGATCTCGAACAAATTATGTGCGAAACTGTGCACTTACATGATTTTTTTTCTCAATCGTATTTTCACATTCAAGGAACCAAAGAAAAAAATGTTGAATCTTATGTAAATCGAGTTTTTTACTACGGGGATCCCGTGAGTACTGAAATCTAGGCCTAGTTTGTCAACTGAACCCGTTAGGTTCACCCCTTATATTACTAGTACCTATACGTGTGTCTTGTGAATATAGTTCGTCCGTATCCAATGACTTCCCTGGTCCTTGACTACCGACCAAACACCATACCAAACAGTACTCTCAAAAGGGTAGTTTGTGGAACAACCATCAACATCTACCACAAATAACTAATCCCCTATATGCTGCCCTGTTCAGTAAATAACGGGAGGGTCAGAGTCAAAGTCAAGGGTGCGTGAATTGCCTACGATTTCATTGATAATGAAATTATCTGGACTCGGTTCCCACAGATTTTACAGACCATGACATTATTATTTTGAATTAAGCCAGTTTCTTAATTAGTTGTGTAGTTTTCTTGTAATGATCAATAACTTTAATTTTTGCGAGTACGCCTTTCCATAAAGATATGCTCAGTCCCGCCCGCTGCAGTGAACGCGAAATACTATTCCTATCCTATTCGCACAAATAGCTGCAAGGTGCCGTCTTAAGCGGACCAAGGCTAACTCCAAAACAGAGGCCTTCAAATCTATGGACCGATAGTATCTTGAACTTACACTTTTAAGCGTGTGCCATTCCTTCAGTGCATTGGATAATATCTTTATTCCGCGCAGCAGTAATGGCGGCAATTGCACCGGCTCGCTTTGTGTGTTGTACTCGTTTAGAGTGAACTCTTCGTCCTGAAACAATAGCCGGGTTAGGTACACCCATCTTTTCAGCCAATGGCACCCACTGCTGGGCCGGAGGCCTCCCTTCCCTCCTTTACATTCCGGTCGAGGGTTTACACTTTATACGTAGAAGTAAAAGATCTGTGCTTTGTACTATCAAGCGCCAATCGCGCGCCGCGTGCGCTGTGTGAAGTCGTGTACTGACCGGCGTTACAGGGCGTAACGTACCATTCGCAGCGAGCATGATCCGTTGCGTCGTGTGCTAAAATCCGACGCGTTGCTCGTTGCGAGCGCGTTCTTTCCCCGTCCTGACCGCACGAACGTTCGCTGTGTATCATGTTACATTACTGCCCGTAACGCCGGTCAGTACCCACCTTTACGAAACCTTTTACGTACAAAATAATATGTTTTCTACTAAATCGAGGGTGAAGATTACGAAAATGTGGTCAGTCTGAAAGCCACTACACACACACATACACATACAGAGCACTACATCAAAAACTAGTCTGTACTGTATTCCTATGTCCTTTTAATATCCAGTGCGGAGGAGGGCGTTGTCTTCTCCAACACATTACTTCTGCAATGGCATAATTTTTCATTTTATGTTACCTTGTAATGAATACGACCGTTGTTAATGCCTCCAAATAACAGATTTAATAATGAAATTGCCAGAGTGATGTTTTGGAATACATGTTGTTACCTGTATCTCCTCGTTGTGCCGCCGCAGCACGTTGAGGAGGTGCGCGCCCGCGTGCCAGTTCATGCCTTCGAACAGCGGGTAGCGGAACATTAGAGGAGTTTCTACACGGCGCTCTATCTCGTACACCCTGTGAGGAGAACAATTCTTTAATGTCTCAATCGATCGCTATGAAAGGGATGGCAACATTTTTAGCTCTGTCAAATTAGTATATAATAGTGGTGGCGACATCTGAATTGAAACCATTAATTGAATTATATATTGCGCAATTGGAAACTAGCATTGTCAGAATTGTATCAAACCATGATGCAGAGCCAAAGATAAAAGAAGATGATACAAATTATATGATAGCAGTGTGAGACATCGCGGTAGACCAAAGAAACGATGGCACGATGAACGGGACACCTTCGATAGAGCGTGGGTCCAATCCCAACAGTGAAACGAGAAATTATTGTACTATGACAGGAATCGCGCGCTGCACGACGCATTCCGATCCAAATTAACGATCATTTCACATACTGTGGTTATTTAATGTTTACTGGGCTCGACTTTTTGGGTTCCGTACCTCAAAAGGAACCCTTACATTATCACTTCAATGTCTGTCAGTCTGCCTCCCATTCTGTCTGTCAAGCAAGACCCTTGTTGTTAGGAACGCGTGGAGGTACTCAGTTCCGGTTTAATCTTAGTATAACAGCGACGGCTCAAGGATGGAGGTGGCTGAGGGCCGCTATCTGTGGCGTCATATGGAAGAAGCCTATGTCCAATAGTGGATTACCTTAAAAAGATTGAAGTGAACAAAAAATCAAAGTGATCACTTTGTTTCCTAGTTTTACTTATGTCATTTGAATTTTGTGACGTGCCCAAGACTCCTGTAAGGTCTAAAGGAAATAAAAGACTTTGATATTTGATATTTGGACGCATGTGTGCCGATCAGTAACTCACTGTAGCTGCATCTCGATAGCATAGGAGTGCAGTAGATTCCCCCCGAACACGAGGGAATCCCGGGGGGTCAGCACAGCGTGAATCCAGCCTGAGGGGATGCAGAGCGTCTGACCAGCGACAACCTCCGCTGTTCCGTACCATTCCACCTGGGGGTGCGAGGAACGGGCTTATTGTTCAAGTAATTATAAGTAGATTCAATTTGAACCAGAGAAACAAACTTAATATATAACAATATGCTGGTCAACCCACACACCATAATGTAGGCCTCATACAAAGCAGAGCTAGTGTTATGGGTACTAGATGACTGATATCATTACATAGATATTTTTAATTATTTTACCAAACATAAAAAAACACCCAGAACACCAGGAAGAAATATCAGCCAACAGATACAACCATCTCCATCTCCACAACCTATATTGGCCCATTGCTGAACCCAGGCCTCCCCTGATAACCGCCTTGATGGCTTTTATTTCACGGGGGGTAATGCCGACCACAAAACAACCAGCAAATACAATAATGCCACGTCCAGATACTTACTAAGTTTTTTAACAGCGTTAAATCGCGAGGAGAGGAAGCCGAAAAGAAAGGCCTTTGCCAATAAGTAAGACAGTAACAGCTGGAAAAAAAAATTCTAGATACTTACGAGATCTCCAAAGAACTGCTCAGCTTGCGTAGCCGAGGCACTCCACTGTTGGTAGAGAGCCAGGTTTGTTGACGTCGGAGGCACCAGGTAGAATATCTGAAAGAAAATGTGGTCGGTTGGATTTGTTGGAAAGCAAGTTTTAATGCCTAATTAATAACTAAGCCGGAAACGTTAAGGCGTGCATGTCGGGCATCCTCCGAAGTATAAGTGACGTACGAGGTAAAATAACAATTTTAGAAACAGGCAAATTGTGTTACCATTGTGCTTCACATAGATCTACTAACACTGGAATTTAAAGATAACTTACTCAATGCTGCGTGCTCTTACGAGTTTTTTTGTGCGTGTGTCAAACTTTGTGGCATCTCAATGAGCAAAGGTCTGCTTGAGACGCAGAAGATTGCTGGTTTGTCTCCCGTCACGAGTAAATTATTATAAGATTTTGTTAATAATAAGATTAACTTTGTCCGCCGGTAGCACAGTCCATACCACCGCCCATGCAGCACGCGGTAACACACGGTCGTCTCTGAAGGCTGGAGGTTGTACTAGGGAGATTGGCTAATTGAAATTGACAGAACAACGTGCAAACCTACGGGCCAACATATTGCATATATAAGAGAGGGAATAAACGAGAAATTTATGTTTGAACAAGTTTGAGTAAGAGTGTGAGTATTGAGTGGGCTCAGAGGTCGACATTCGCGGTTTCAACTGTGTCTGTCCTGAGTGTGCCCCAATCGGGGGGATGAAACGTGACGGATGAATAGGATTGGCGAGTGTGTGGAATGGGGCTATGTATGGGAGGAAGAGGGGACGCCGCCAGTCAGGTCGCGGTAGGTTTAAGGCTGCCCTATGCCCCAAAGGCGTTGAGAACACAAAATAATTATCTGTAGTGGTATAAATAATTTGTTTTATTCGTGAATCGTACCATTTGTGTACATACTTTGACAACTATTTAAGTGAAAGAAAAATACTCAAAATCAACAGCGTTTAGAAGATATATCCTAATTTCGTATATTTTTTTAAAATTCTGAATTTGTATATATCTTCTAATCTTCTAATCTATTGAGTTTGAATATTTTTCTTACACTCAAATATTTGTCAAAGTATTGTACACAAATGGTACGTTTCACGAATAAAACAAATTATTTATACGACTACAGATAATTATTTTGTGTTCTCAAGGCCGTTGGGGCATACACCAGCCTTAAATGTTCCCGTGGTTCGGCGAAAATGGCGAGAGAGGGGTCACCGGAGAGGTTTTAGTGGGTATTACGTCCTTATCAGGACGTCGAGTCCCACATAATTCTGGTCCCCCCCAGACCAGTCTATTCGTAAACAAAATTACTCGGCCGAGAAAAAAAAAACACTACGCTAAAAGGGGGTCCTTAGTATGGAAGGATCCAATAACATGGGGGGGGGGGCTTATACCTTCCGTCCGTGCAGCACGTGGTACCACACGGTGGTCCCTCCGAAGTCCACGTGGAAGTCCGTGTAGGAGCCTCCCGCGGAGATGAGACAGTACTTCTGTACCGCGGGGATGGGCGGCGCGCCTTCGGCCGGCGTCCACACGCGCCCCGTCCAGTCCATGGCGCGGAGGACGGCGGGGGGCTCGACTAGGGGGGATAGGCTGAAAAATGGAGAACCGATTAATGAGATATTGGGGTTGGGGTTTTTTCTCGCCTCTTTATAGTTCTTTTCACCGCCCTCTTACTTTTATAAACTAGTAGCTGCTGCCCGCGGCTTCGCACGCTCTTTTTCGAGATAGAAAGTAGCCCATGCCCGTCCCCGGGTTACCCTCTATCTCCATGCCCAATTTCATTAAATATAAATAAATAAATAATGCTGGACAATCCACACAGCATCATCTAGCCCCAAAGTAAGCAGAGCTTGTGTTATGGGTACTAGATGACTGATAAACTTAATAACATAGATAGATATTTTTTGTTATATATAGAAAATACCCAGAACACCCGGAACAAATAGTTGCAGATCGTACAGACATTTGTCCCAAGGCGGGGATCGAACCCGCAACCTTCTGCGCCGCAGGCGGACCTTCGCCCGCCGCGCCACATCGGTCGTCAAAGATGTGTCATCATTAACATCCGTTCAGGCATGAAAAAGTGACAGACAGACAGACAAACAGAGTTACTTTCTAATTTGTAGTATTAGTATAGATTTGCCCAGGATTGAGTCTCTGTCTAAGTACTTTGCACAAGAGACACTCAGAATCAATCAATTGTCAGAAATATATATATATTTTTTTAATTGGTCCATTAGTATGCATGCAAGGGCGATAGTCTGACTCCCCACTTAGGTGGGGGAACTGGGATCTGCACTGACATCTCGCATGGGAGTTTATTGTGCTTATCTCCCTGCATGACAAGACCATCGCAGCAGGATTTCTATCAACGCTCAAACCGTCTTTTTTCCATGACATCAAATTGTCAGAATTCACTTTAAATATTAATATGAAGAAACTATTGCATACATATACTACATTAATACATAGTTTTAGCATAGTTGTAGCTTAGAGGTGACATGCACCCTGTAAGGGCGCAGCGATTTATTTAAAGATTATTATTATAGGTAGGTATAGATACATAATCTATTTATAGCTAGAAACATAGTAGTCGGAAAATATAGGCAATGTCAGCTACAAGAATCAAAACAATTATAATAATAACTCGTTAAGTACGTCAATTCTTTGCTCAGGCAGCCTAATAGTTATAGTTTAGAGTTATCATTTAAAAATTCGTCAACGGAGTAGTAACATTAAGAAATCAGGTATTCATTGACTTTACTACGGAAACCCGAATCTACTTTAAGATCTTTTATGGAGCTAGGTATTTTATTATAAATATTTATTGATCGTGAGTAACGTAAACCTCTGCAAAATCGTGTAGGGGTAGTCGTAGGTAGAATTAGTTTGTCTTAATTTCGTCTATTGTAGTTAGTAAAATATACAGATTTAGATTTAAAACAATGTCGATGTTTTTTAACGAATAAGGTCATTTGCATTATGGCATTATACATATATTATATACAGGGCAAGGTTAATATTTTTACAATTTTAAAGTGCGGCCTACAGCTTTGTCTTTGCTTTATATTAGCTAATATTCTAATCAGTTTTTTAGAGTTCCATGCCCGAAGCGTGAAATCGGAACCCTGTTACTAAGGTCCGCTGTCCGTCCGTCCGTCTGTCACGTATGGCTACGTGACATCTCATGAAACGTAAGAGGTAGACAGTTGAAATTTTCAGATGAAGTGTATTTCTCTTGCCACAATAACAACAAATAATAAAAATAAAATAAATATCAGAATTAAATGGGGCTCCCCTACAACAAACGTGATTTTTTTGCCTAGTTTTGCGCTTTATTTGTCAAGGCTGTATCTCTTGAATTACAATAGGTACCTAGATACATGAAACTTTCTATAATTAAGTAACACTTCAACTGTAATAATAACAAATACTTATTACTAAAAATAAAATAATGTTTATTTAAAGGGGTCTCCGAACAAGTGAAATTTTGATGTTCTTTGAAAAAGTTGCCTAATTTTTAAGGTACGGAACCCTTCGTGTGCGAGTCGACTCGCACTTGGCGGTTTATTTTGTTGATATCGTTGAAGTCAACACTATTTCCCTACAGTACACTTGAATAATTAAACCAAGAATAGGCATTAGCGTAATTTGCTGATAGGGCGGTTTGATAATCAGTATTACGTTATAAAACTCTAAGCGCGCGGGGCGTAGGTAAACCTTGCAAGTTTATTCTTTAGCGTGTCAATTTAACTCTTACAATTTATATGGGTGTCTATTAAAACGCCTAATAATTTAAATTCGTTGCATTGTTCTATGTCTAAAATTGTCGTCAAATTACCTAGGTCCGCCAAGGGGGATCTTTGTCTGGTTCTGAATTGCATAACTTATGTATTTTTTAGGTTAATTTCCAAGTTATTGTCACTAAGCCATTGTTTGATACTGTTAAAGCTTTCTGTTATTAAATGTAAGTCAATATTTTGATTACTTTTGAACAGCAGGGAAACGTCATCTGCAAATAGGACGTTAGTATTTATAGCTTTAGGCAAAATGTTGATATGGACTAAACATAGAAGGCATCCAAGACCACTTCCTTGGGGAATTTAAAACAACTTGGGGCATTCTTGGCGAAATTGCGACAACCCAGTCGCAGAAGCCATCTGACAAGAAGAAGAAGCAGTGGATGTGTGTGAGCTGATGATGTAATATGAATATGTCCCCTTCTCTTTCTTTCTTCTTTCTTTTTGCTTAACTTACTTAGTATCGCTGAACTCCAAGCTCAGTACATTGAGCACTTTGTCATCCCGATGCTCCGGAGCGGTCTCGAAGTAGTCCACAAACTCCGACAGGGCCATCCTCAGGCTAGCCTGCTTGCGGACATCAATTACTTCCACCTGGTAACAGATTATGCATTATTTATTTATTTGACAATAGACGAGCTACCTGTGGCTGATGTGTCTACATCACACAGTGTTGAATTTAGTCATTGCATCAGTTTTTTTAGTTTGTTATTGTTGTCTCATAACCACTTGTGGAGTTTATTCGTGAATACATTTTTTGGTAATGTCTTCTGGTAACAGCTTCCATTTATTGTGAACCACTTATTCTATTATTCTTTCGTTTCAAATATTTGGTATGCCTACGTATAACCCATCGGAGATATCTGCAGACCTGTTGCTTAGAGCGTGCATACATTCAAAGTCTGCAGATAATTCCGATACCTGTATCAATCAGAAATCAATAAATTTAGTTCTTAAGACTTACAAAGTAAGCTCTTAGACAAGTCAAATTTGGAATTATAAATTACAATTATCAAATAAGAGATTGATTTTTCTCTGTACTCAAATTTTTTGTCCACAAGTGGTCATGGAAATAAAATACTGAGAGTTTTGATTTGAATTTTAGGTCTGTATTGTGGAGATAAACTGTATAGCATCTTGAATTAATTGACCATTTACAACGTTGGAAGTTATACAAGGCAAGTCAAAATGTTTGCAACAAAAAAGGTGAGACAAAAGATAGGTCTACAGAGTCTAATTAAGCAAAACCTATGACAACCGCTGATGGTGAAAAGTCAACACGTAAAGTTTAAAACCTTTTTATTTTATGAATTTGGGCTGGTAAGGTAACAAACAATACACTTCCATGTGCAATTTCAGATTGCAGTTCCCCATTCCCCCAATCATTAGATTTGGTCTGTATCTGCCTGTGCATTATAAAACTTAAAACAAAGAGAATGTAGACCCAAGCTCTGTTAAGTTTGGGGCTAGATGATGTTGGTAGATGACGATGAGGTCCAGCATTATTAACTTGACCAAAAATTTCTAGGGAATACACCTTACCTCATGTTGAGCTCCAACAAATCGGAGAACCGATCTGACTGTGAATGTAGCAGCATTTGGTACCTTCATATCCAGTCCCTCACTTGTATGGAATATTATTGGTTTTGTAAAACCTGGAATAGTGATGCAATAAGTATACACTGCCGGCCAAAAGTTTGAGACCACTGTAAAAATCTTTGTCACCAACAAAATATTTCAAAGTACACATATGATAATGAGCTAATTTGAACACCTGCGTATTCTATTATTATTAAAGAATTTCTAAGAGTCATTATTTATGTTGTTGTTTAAGTTATCATCCTAAAAAGGTCTATTGTTTCAAAACATCAATGAGCGCCGCGCAAGGACCAGGTGGTAGAGTCATTGTAATATTTTTATGATCTGCTCATTACTTATTGTTTTGGGTTTGTTTCGCGTTAACCGATATCAGGGATTATGTTAGCTTCCTAAAACATATTTAGTACCTGAGTTTTTATGGAGTAAATTATTTTCTACCTTATTAGTCTGAGCTCGTCGTTGTTACAGTGAAGACATCTTAAAATGGGAAAAGTTCGCGAAATTAGCAGTGAAACTCGCTCTGCCATAGTTGTTTTATACGGCGAAGGCAAATCTGAACGTGCGATTGCCTCTCAACTTAAGTTGTCGAAGACTTGTGTTCATAACACAATAACCCGATACAAGGAGACTGGCAGTAATCAAGATCGTTCGCGTTCGGGAAGGCCGAGAACTACCACTTCTCGCGAGGATCACTTCATCGTCACTACCAGCAAGCGGAATAGACGCCTAACAGCACCAGAAATCCGCGTAGAAGTGAACAAATCCCGATCAGAACCTGTATCATTGACTACAGTAAAAAGACGTTTGAGAGATGCTAAGTTATTTGGTCGCGTCGCCGTTCGAAAACCACTACTAAGGCCACAAAACAAAAAGAAACGGATGCAGTGGGCCCTTACCCATCGAGACTGGACTGAAGAAGACTTTAAACAAGTTCTTTGGTCAGATGAATCCAAATTTGAAATATTTGGTTCAAAACGACGAATTTTTGTTCGACGTAACGTCGAGGAAAAGATGATGCCAGACTGTGTGGTGCCAACAGTCAAGCATGGTGGTGGTTCCATTATGGTCTGGGGATGCTTCTCGGGCCATGGAACCGGAGATTTGGTACGAGTCGAAGGAATCATGAAAAAGGAGCAATATAAACGAATACTACAGCAAAATGCCATTCCGTCTGGTTCAAGAATAATTGGAGATGGATTTTTTTTCCAACAAGATAATGACCCAAAACATAGTTCAAAATTATGCAGGGGTTATTTAGAACACAAAGAAACAGAAGGGGTTTTAAAAAACATGGTGTGGCCCCCTCAGAGTCCGGATCTCAACCCGATTGAGCTTTTGTGGGAAGAGCTTGATAGAAATGTGCGCAGTTGTTGTCCCACTTCGCAAGAAGACATGTGGAAGGCTTTACAAGAAAGCTGGAACAATATATCACAAGATACAATCGACAAATTGATCGCTCGTATGCCAAGAATAGTGAAAGTAGTAATAAAATGCAAGGGAGGGTTTTTCGACGAAAAATCTGTATAAAATATGAGCGACATTTTTAAAGTAAATGGTTGATTTTTCTTGATTTTTTTGTTTTCTTCATAATGTATGTGTATTAGGAAATAAGTATTTTAATTCATAATTAAACCTCTTGCTTTGTATTTTGAGTTTTATTTCATTTTCCTACTTTGATGTAGGTGGTCTCAAACTTTTGGCCGGCAGTGTATACCTTACGTTACGGTTTCTGAAAGTTCAGAATTCATAGATAACCACACTACACCACTAACAGGGGGAGGCTGTGTCCGGCAGAGGACCATTGAGATGAGGTGAGGTAAAAAAGTATGTAGTTACTTTGTTTGACAATAATACAGCTGTATTAAGTTAGATACTTTGAATGTCCAGCATGTATTTCATCATATCAGCTTATTCTTAATATTCAAATTCTGGATGTAAACAGGCAATAATCCAGCAGTGGTGCTCAATGAAAGCCTCCACACTCCACTTACAGGTTCATAATACCAGCTCAATCAGACCTGTGCGATCTCATCCATAGACCCCATAAATTATTAACATTTGTTTCTCAGATCGTTTTTGTGTAATCCTTACCATTATCTCTGACAAATTCCTCTGTAAACTGCTGAGGGCGCAGTCTTTGCAGAGCTGCACCCGTGGGCCGCAGTGGAGTCTCTGTCAGTGAGCGGACCCACACTGGAGTCCCACATTGTGGGGCCTTGCTCTCTGCACCAATCTCGTAGCGATCCGCGCGGTGAGTGTTTGTGGGGATTTTGTCTGCAAATTTAGCATATTTTAAAATGATTTTGTTTGGAACCTGTTACCGGAATCAATGATCAGTGCCCCCTCAGTGAACTCTTTCTAAAATAGATTAGAAAGAGTTCACAGACAAGTATTTAAAGTGCATTGAGAAAGACTCAGATATACACGCATCAGCTTAGGAGCTGCCTGTGTATCACAAATAATAAGTTCAAGCAACTAACGAAAGGACTGTATTTCTTGCAGTAGGTATTTATTACAGAATTAAACTAATTCTACATTATTTTCCTTAAGCAATATTACAGAGAATTGTTTGTTTTGTAGATATGAATGTACCTAAATAAAAAAGGTAAAATGTGCAAAAAACTGCTTGATGCACATAATAAGTACTTACACACAGATGGGCCATAGGTCGGCACACATTTTGGACAATGATACTTGTCTATATCATCGGAATTGTAAATCTTCACATCAACACAGCTGCAACAAGCAAGACTAACATGAGGTACCATTCAACTAGCCAATTTACTAACAATACAAAGTATTTCACAATAGGCCGCCAATCTTAATAATGATATGTATCTTCTATCAAACCATTTAGACAATTTCTAGGCTTCGAAAACTTTTACTGCAGGCGATTTTTATGGCGATATTACAGTTAATATAAAAATAAACACAAAGAGATGCACGGAACAGGGCGCATTTTGTAAAACCTAGGCGACCGCGGATGTACACAAATGTTATCATCAAAATAAACGAATGCAAACGTTCACACATGAACTCGCAATTTTTTCTAAGGGCTAATAATGAGTGTAAATTAGCCAGAAAAGTAAATAAATTGGTAAATTCAATAAAACATTCAGTAGCACGAGCGATGGCTGGAGGCATCCGCTGTCAAAATACACATCACAAATTTTCACACACATTGAACTTTTCACTGGATAATTTATGTATTTTACACATTACCTGCCATGGAACCATTCACGGCAACAGTCACATTCTATCATAAATTGTCCAATATTATACGGCTGACCACACAAACAATAGGTTTCCTTCGATGACGCCATTTTGATGGCGAATAGACAATTTGAAAACTTTTTCTAACCACGTCGCTTGGCACTCTTGCTTGGCAATTTTCGGCCATAGACAAGTTGAGAGAAGCCAAAACGCTTGCAAAAGACAGGGGGCAAATTCTCGACATTCGCAGTATCACTTGATATTTTGATATTTTATCAACTGATAAAATATCACGGGTTAAAATATCAGGTGATAAATATTGAGTCCCATCCAAAAACCGCATTCTCGTGCACTCTTCGATATTTCTTTTATAGACAATTTATTCCTTGAAAATTGAGAAAAGCAATTTACATCCTATATTATCTTCAATAGAAGACTGTGATTATTTAATACTAATTATTGAAAAACTATACTCAAACTAGCTGCACCCCGCGGCTTCGCCTGCGTGGAAACTGGTTGCACACTGAGTACTGGTTGTAATTTTGTAAAAATAAAAATACGTGTATCATTATTTACTTTAAAGTTTATTACGAATCACAAAGTTTAATAACCCAATTTTCCGAACGAATTGTGTAGCTGGCAAGCGAAGACCTCCCCCCCCCCAACCTTCCATTGAAAACCTACCCCTGAATCGAAAACTTACCCACACTATTTTAAGTTTTTATTTGAAAAATCTGTCAAATTAGACAGTTCTTTTGATATTTACCACTCGATATACTCGTATATTAAAAGAACTGTCAAAATATCGAGTGATTGCTTCGTATCAAACAAGCGTACTCTCACCATCTGCTATTCGATATTTATCGAGGGAATTTCCGATAAGTTGCTCGATAGGCCAACGAGGCCAACGAGTGGTCGCGGGCACTCGTCCGCATTTATCGAACAATGAGAAGGAAGAACATTACTCGTCGCTCACTCAGTGTAACCAGATCTACTGATTTAATAGTAGATCTATGTGTTTATTAATTTTTTGAACACTACTGATTTATTCCTAAAAATTCAGAAATTCTCTCTGTTTTCTTTATGGATGACCTCTTATCAATAAAACACAATTATAATTCAACTTTATATTATACCTATTTGAAAACCTCTAACTTTATTTTATTGTGATAATAACTTAATCACAATAAACACAATATTTTTAGGGTTCCGTAGTCAACAAGGAACCCTTATAGTTAAGATGATTACAGAAAAGGCATCCATTTTCATAATCTCAGAGGTGTGAATTAAGAATAATAAGTCTAAAATTACGCTTTTTTTTAATGCTGTTTTTTTCGAGGGTGGTGATTATGTTTTCGACTAAACGAGGTCGTAGATTACTACTAAGTGGTGTTTGTTCAAATCCAAAATGGCGGATATTTTTAATTTCTTTTTACACTCATGGGTATCGTTTTCGACTAACTCGAGGGTGCAGATTACAAATATGCGGTGTTTTTTCAAAAATAAAATGGCAGAGTTTTTATATCCCTTAATTTTAATAATGGATATTGTTTGCGACTAGCTGTCTATAAGCACCACCTCGCCGCCCCGCGACGACGACGTGACGGGCAGGCAGTAGATGGGCGTCATCGCTGCCGTGTGATCCAAAATGGCACGTCATTACTTTATAAATACATCTGATCCGTATATCTCGAGCCTAAGGAGACCAAGCGAAAGTTTTCCGAAATAACTGTGGCTATTAATCTTTTATTTAGGCTACAAAACCTTGCATTTACTTTTTTACAATTATTATAATTTTTATTACATAGATTATTTTATATTTTTAATAAGTAATTCTGTTATAGTAATTATTTATTGGTTTCCAATTTATCTTTTGTAATGTTTGTAATAGGTTTTTATTACTTGTTACTCAATAAAAAGTAGGTAGGTAAGTTTTAATTTAACTTAAAAAAATTATGTTACTCAAAATACATTTATCAATGTTTATGTATTACTTTCTATCATGTCAATGTAGAATTTTGTTTTAATTATGTCCATTGGATTAGATAAACACCGCGAAAACCTAAAAAAATATTTTTTTGTAAGTTTAGTGGCCATTTTCTTATTAATAAAGGTTTTTTTTTATTTTATTTATAGTCCATATTTTATATCTAAGATTATAATTGCGAAAGATTCGTTTAGATATCTTGAAAACTGAGAAAGTAACAAATTTTGGAGACGATAATTCCTACGCTCCTGACCCATAGTGCGACGCGACGGGGCGGCGGCGGCGCGGCGGCCGCATGCATGCACAGAACTTAATAATGCTCTTACGAGCGTGCATGTCTCCTAAGAGTATGGGTCTATCAACAATGCGCCCTTGTTACGCCCGACGACAGCGTTGCCGCCGCCGCGGCGGCACGCGGCTGCGTTAGCGAGGCATCTGTTTTGATTTGTTTTGACTTCATAAAATTCTACGCTCGCCGCCATTGTCTTTTTCTTTTAGTTTCATTGCCCACTGATATTCCAATTCACTGAAAACTTTTCTAGCTCATGGCCATTGTAACGGTAGGTACCATATGTGTTAAAACCACATGAAGTACAAAACATAATAAGCGTTTATTCAAAAAAATCTGTAATTTTGAATACCTACCCTGAAAAGTACAAACTTTGGTCTCCTAATCGTGTTGTAAGCATGTTTAGTTCGGTAGATCTTGTGCCAAGCGGTAAGTGGGGGTAGGTAAACCAAGTGCAATAGTGTTTTTAATTTTAACCGTCAACAGCATCACTTTTTTTTATAAAAGTTTTAGTATGTTGCCTTTTTTAACCCTCAAATTCAAAACTTTTTCGATGTTTTTCCGATATTTGAATTATCTGGTGGTGTAATTTTATTAACACAAACTTACGTAGGTACCTAATACAAACACGTGAATATACAAACAAATCAATAAAATTAATCAGACTAATTTCACGTGAATCCAGAGTGAATACGTGTAAGTTCCTTTTGGGAAAGCGTGCTCCATCTTAGGTCACATCTTCAACCTTTCATAGGTGAGATGATGGTCAATCACTTTACATTAAGAAAAAAGTCGTGCCATTTTTAAACAAACCAACACTGACATCGGTGTCGGTTCTGATGGCACCAAAACTTGAACTCACTTGCCTTAGAATGTTGCCGACCGCGGACTGCAACATTTTTTGACTAAAGTTTTGCGTCAACAGAATCGAACCCATTACATAATGTAAATAAAATAATTGTTAGCCATTTCATTACTTAGGTATTTAATTTATAACAATTAGGTACATTAGCAAGTTTCAGATATAATAAATTGTAAGCAATATTTATCTGAGAAAGGATCACAAATCGACAAGTAATGTAAATTGCGTATAAAAAGACGCGGCAAGCGAGTTAACTTTAGGTTAAGTATGGGCGGTTTGTTTACAAACATTCTACATCGAGTTTTGCTAGTGTGTAGGTAGATATTTCCAGAAGAAGACAAGAAGCCTCAAAACAGACTTGGAGCAGAGAATATGATTATAATAATAGGTACTAATAAAGAAGAACTGGAACTGTACTGGAAGAAATCTTATGTGCAACTTTCTCTGTGTGTGTTTTTTGTTCTGTTTTTCTCTATCTTGGTGTGCAATAAACAATATTTGTATTGTATTGTAATAGTAGATACTTGAAGTAGAAATTATTTATAGACCTTTTCTCGGCCAATAATAGGTGAGTATACCTAAACCATTCAAACCATAATAGGTAGATACATGTTCTGCTTAGCTCGGGGCTAGGTATACTCGTAAGTATATGATGCTGTGTGTGTGTTGTCCAGCAATATGTATTTATTTATTTATTCTTCCTACAATGCTGTGTTCCGGAGCACATTATAATAGTCATGTACCTAGCCAATTTTATTCTTTTGATTGACTCAGCCTTGGATTTTTTCACTTCCCTATTGTACGGAGAAAAAACGATTTGATAGCTAAGTGCCTGCCGAGCTGAAATTAAATTGAATCTGAGTCATGTGAGGAAGCCCTATCTTCAGGGTCACTTTAGCATTGAGGTGGCCTTGTAGGTGTCAACTACATAATTATCTAGCGCCATCGAGGCATCGAACTCACCATTGCGACCCAAACACTACAAATCCTGACAATCGAAAGTCATCATCATAGCTAAACTACTCACCTACCGCGGAATAGTGGCTACGAACACGACCATGAGAGATGACGGTTTGATTCCCGTAGCCTAGTGAAAGTCTAATCCGGAAAATAAACCTACTGTTAGAAGAGAGCCATTCAACCACTGCACCAAAACTACATGAAGCACAATTTAGACGCAATGCAATGCAGGGCGAAAATGTAGGTATTCTCACACCATTCATTAGGTAGTACCTACAATTAAGTAGGTACCTACCCTCACTTTGTTTTTCGTTTTAGGTTTTTCTTATCTAAGTAGGTACTTAAATAGATAAAATACTCAAACCTTGCCCTTGCATGTAGTTTTTAGGGTTTCGAAGATCGGAGATCGGTTTCGAAACCCTTATGGCATCGCTTTTTCTGTCCTTTTTCCGTCTTTAATATCTTAGCAACTGCAGCAGCAAATAACGTGAAATTTAAAATAATAATACATTTCGTGCGCCTGTATAGATTAATAAATGAAAATTTTCAGTAGGTGCAAATTGTGATGTTGAAATTTTAAGAGATCTACAATGTCAAGTGGGGTATCAAATGAAAGGTATCAATTTGTACATTTCAAAAAAGTTTTTGAAATTTCTCTAGGTTTCATACTTTTTGAAATATTTTGAAAAAAGTCGAAAAGATACCAATTCCCCCCTATCTCCGAAGTTTGCAGACTGATCTATCTGAAATGTATGTAGGTGGTTTGTAGACAAGGAACTATATTTTACAGGAAAAATATAGAGAAGTCTGTATATAGACAACATTTTGAAAAATTTTCAAAAAGGGTGAGAGGATAATTTTCAAAAGGAGCCCCCCCTTTTGAAACCCTCACCGAGTGGGGTATCGGAACGGTATCGGTTTGTACATCACAAAATAGAATAGAATAGTCTGTAAGTAAAACACTTTTTGAAAAATGGTCAAAAAGGGGGGGGGGGGATAAACTTATTATAGCGTACCTACCTACTTCTTTACTTGTAAAATACCTACTAGATAGTTCCTATTCCTAAACCTACATCAGCCCAATTCGATGTGAAACGTTTGTAAACAAACATTTCATTGAATTTGACTGGAATAAGTAGCATGGCCTCTTTTATGGTAAGTAGGTAGGTAGGCAGTAGCTAGGGTAACCATTCGACCAAGCTCCACATTACATTTCCTAAAGAAGTCGTAATTCATAATGTTATGTCATACGACCTCTGGTGGGAGGGTTGTGTAAAATTATGACGTGTCATTTTGCACAATCCCATTTGCGTGACCGGCAGACAAACATACCTACAGCTTGTGTATAGTGACCTCTAGTGTTGGGATAGGGTCTAAACTTGCAAGGGTCTTACATCATGTCATTGACTGGTACACAGTCAGCGCATTACAATGTATCGTCAGGCAGTTTTATTTTATTAAGTCACTACTAAGTGACCGATTAGCCATCTGGATAGTTCTATGATTCCCACGATCTGTGCGGAGCCATTATGTATTTTATCATTGTTCGAAGGTAACATTAACAGGTTTGTTTATTTAGATTGAGGGGGGACTACTTACCAAGTGCCAACAAGCAAAGTAATGAGTAAATGAAAAACTGACGTACCTTGGTTAGGAAGTGTCATTAAGAAATCAGTTAATGACGCTACCTTGTTAAATAAACCATGCTAATAGCAAACTGTTGAACCTTTACCAACACTTCAGTAAGGTTGGACAATTTACAGTGCACTTCGTTATTTTATTACCCAGATATCTTCAAAGTAATTTTATCTACATGATATATATCATCACATCATCAACGTCGTCAGTTAATTTAGCAAAAAAAATGCAATAGCATCACTACTACGATGAGAGACGGGGTTACCTATGTCGTAATGACGCCGTCCTTAGTCGTCGTAGCTCGTGCCAGTCTATCGATGACCGAGCGAGAAATCTGCCGACTCGACACTTTCCCCACACTACGCCGCAAAATGTTCGAATTCGGAATTCAAATTTAAATATTAATAGTTTATCCGCGTTCGTGATCAATTTTATTCGTGCTTTTTTGTTACGATACCTAAATAGTATCCAACAAATCATGACTGAAACTGAATTTGTGTCTTGGTAAAACATAGGCAACTGAATGGTAAGTTAAAAACTTTAAAATATTTTGTTCAAATAGTAATAATATAATACGCTCGTTTGGCATCAGCCTTAAAATTAATTTACTGACACGGCAAATAATTCACGCTTTTTTTTAAGTACGTACAGTACACCAAGTAGTTTTATTGTACAATAATAGACACTTAAGTACTCATGTACGCAGTTTGCGTAGATCTTAAAACTTTAAGTACGACACTTAATATTTTTAAATTATTACCCTTTTATATATTCTGATAAACAATCAGTATTTAACCATAATAATTGTGAGTCTCAAATTACTTCCCTATTTCTGAAAACGTGAAAAAATTCTAACGCATTATTTGGCCTTGTAAATGCATTAAGTTCCTACTTTCCTATCGCCTTTAAAATATCTAAGTAGAGGATCAATAGAAATCAGGTCTTGACTGTCCTTTTAGAGGCAAAAAATTGTATTGACAGAACAATTGTTGGCTATCTACCTATGTACTTATTTTGTAAGTAAGTACCCACAAAATTTTGCTATCCATTATAAACTGAACCAAGTTCAACAACGAACGTGTTCGCAGGGCAGCTCAATTTGACTGGTCCTGAGCTTTCAAAGTCAAGGTTATGTTCAGAGAAAAATCCGTCGTTTTATATGTAAGTAAGATCGCGTATCAATAATGGTTTAGTCGCGCAGTGTTAGTTGAGTGGATGGGTGAAAAAGTTGTTTAAATTAGTAAAACATTTGGTGAGTTTTGCATAATATATTAATAAGAAAGCTTCCTCTACCTGTTCCATCGCCTTTATAGGTACATATCCTATTAAATAAGTTCATGCTTATGTATTACTGTGTACAATAAAGAATACAGAATTCCAGAAGAAAGACAGAAAGAATTAATGGCAGTTTTGGACGGTCCACGAATTTAATATCTTTGACTAAATGAAAAATTCTGCTCGGTAAATATCGAAGCTCTCGTTAGTCCCGATATTTTTCAAGACGATAGATTGACATCACTATTATTAAAAATAAGAGTCTATGAAATATTGCATTTTTTCATTCAGTTAGAGGTTACAAGCCCAAAGATATACCCATTGTTGGAAAATATTTAACGACACTGGTAGGAGTATCAGAGCAAATCGCAGAAGATCGAAACAAATTTTTAACCGACTTCGAAAAAAGGAAGGTCTATGTTCGGCTGTATGTTTTTTTACGTAGGTATGTTCGTATATTTCTCCGTCAATTATGGACCGATTTTGAAAATGTTTCGCTATTGTATAGAGAACGATCCCGAGGTGGTCTCATACATTTGGTTATTTTATTCCCGAGGAATTAATATTTGTCCCACAAATTAAAAACAGGGTAAAATTAAGGGTAGTCGGTTTTTAGTTTTGTCATAACAAATTATGGTTTCATTGGTATGTCATCTGTTTTCAAACTCGAATTTATAAATACCTTTTTGGGGTTCCGTACCCGAAGGGTGAAAACGGAACCCTATTACTAAGCCTCCGCTGTCCATCCGTCCGTCTGTCACGTGGCTATCTATATATCTCATGAACCGTAAGAGGTAGACAGTTGAAATTTTCAGATAATGTATTTCCCTTGCCGATGTAACAACAAATAATAAAAATAAAATAAATATCAAAATTAAAGGGTGCTCCCATACATTATATTTTCATACCATATATTTTTTTGGCTATTTTTGCTCTTCATTTGTCAAGGCTCTATCTCTTGAACTACTATAGGTAGACACATGAAACTTTCTATAATTAAGTAACACTTCAACTGTAATAATAACTATAACAAATACTAAAAATAAAATAAGTTGAAAATTTAAAGGGGTTTCCGAAAAAGTTTTTCACTTTTCGGAAACCCCTTTTGATGTTCTTTGT
The DNA here is from genome assembly GCA_963662085.1 of Eupithecia inturbata. Classification (NCBI taxonomy): domain Eukaryota; kingdom Metazoa; phylum Arthropoda; class Insecta; order Lepidoptera; family Geometridae; genus Eupithecia; species Eupithecia inturbata. The sequence continues at coordinate 772,867 of OY759201.1, forward strand.
AAAAGTTGCCTGATTTTTCGGTACCTACGGAACCCTTCGTGTACGAGTCGACTCGCACTTGGCGGTTTATTTTTACGGTTTTGGTACGCAAAATTATTATGCGTTATTGAAGTTCTTGTTCTAGTATTAAATCACGTCAAATCACCTTGTTGTTTTCAAAATATCTTTAATTTTGAAAACGAGTAAGTATACCTATACACTAGCAAAACTGGATGTGGAATGTTTACAAACATTCCAACCAACCACGACACAAAAAAAAAACTAAAACTCACTTGCTTAGCGTTGAGTTTCAAATATAATTGTTAGTAATATTTATTGAAGGAAGGATCTTAAATCGACTAGTACCTAATGTAAATTGCGTATAAAAAGACGCGGCAACAGTGTCAATTTTAGGTGAAGTAAACGTAAAAGTGAAATAAACTTTCTACATCGAGTTTGGCTAGTACCTAGGCTTTAATACCTAAAGCAATCAGTAGTGAATCAGACCAAGGATACGGCAAAAAGACGGGCATTGATTATTTCCCAGCTGTGTTGTTTCTCATGTTTGCGCTTAGTAGTGCAAGCAAAAGCATTGATGAGTTGTCTATTAGTTAGGTATTGTATGTTAATATAACAATTAGAACTAGCAGTGACCTAGGTATCTTCGCAATTAGATGTTTCGCAATTAGAAATTATATTAATAGCTGTAAATGTCCTCGAGGCTTATATCAAATGGTCGTCGCAGAATATCTCATCTTATTTTCGATTGTATACATTATACTCGGCTCTATACCTACTCCAGCGAAGTTCGATGTAAAATATTTGCACAAAACTAAAATTCTCAGGTTTGATGTAGAGTTTCAAATATAATTAATAATCAATTATATCTGAAACTCGGTGCCTATATTTACGTATATTTTTATAAGTAGACAATAATTGTCGGCAATATCTATTTATGGAAAGATCTTAAATCAACAGGGAATATGATTTGCAATTTTTGAAGTGATTTTAAGGTTAAGTATGGGCGGTTTGTTACCAAACATTTCACATTGGATTTGGCTGGAGTATAGATTCCTAGGTTTTTGTAAACAAAGACATTTAAACTTAACAAAAACTGATAACAATAAGGTAACAGCAAGGTTACCACTAAAAACAGCAACAAAAACTATAACAACGCATAATTGCACACGTGCTGCGAAAAAGCTGCACATTCGAATACGAAAACGGACGAGAAACGAATGAAATTCAATGGAAGCTGGTAAAACCAAACTTTGTAAATATGTAAATATTGTTTAATGATGATGTCGTAAAATAGTTTCCGATAATATTTATTTGGTTTTTTAACCCCTTTGTTTACAATAAATACTTTTGAACCGACATTATAGATATAATTAAAAAAAAATCCGTAAGCATTATTTACAATGTTTATATTTGAATAGGTACCTCTACCTATTTAGGTACATGACGTAAGTTAGTAGGTATGTATACGGACCACATTGGAATTTCAAGATGCATGGAAGTCAATGGAAGTGCACACAATACCTAATCTTTTATGAACAAAAAAATTATAAGTCGATCTGATAAGTCAATTGTTGAGCTAAATGCTAAATTTTCAGGTTCATTAGGCATGAAGAATGCGACTACAAATGTTTTATATTACTTAAGTAAGAATAAAATTAATATCTAATACAACCTACAACTGGTAAAAAACGCAAAAAATCATAAACTCACTGATGTCTGCTGGCAAAAATGCTATTTAAACATGAAATCTTAGAATATTTAGCTAAATATTCTAAACATGATATGTATGGAAAAATAACAATAAAGATTTAATTTTTTACGATATTTATTGGCCATCTTCAGTTAAAATCTATTTCGGTAGGTACCTACCAGTACCATACACAAAAAATCTATGTAAATACCTACCACTCACAAAAAAGCAAAGAAAAATCTTGAATCACGCAAACAAGAGGAATAATTTTGACTAAAAAAGTTTAAACTCAAATTAACTTTAGGTGGAATCGAATGAGGCCACGGAAGAGAGTTTTCTCTATTCCGTGAATGAGGCGTATACGGAGAAGAAAATATCTAATCTCAGTTTTGAAGAACAAACAATTTTCTGGTAACAGCACAAACCGCTGAAGCTATGAAATTTGAAAAGCAGGTACCTGTTACTACACAACCTCCCGCTATGAAGGGATTTTCGGAAATTCCACCCCTAAGGGGTGAAAAGGGGTTTGAAGTTTTTTTGGTGTTTTTAGTAACAAAGAGTTATTAAAAACACCAAAAAAACTAAGTGGCCCAATTAGCTACAAACTAACAGACAATACAAAACCATTGAACACGTGTTTCAGGATTTTTCAAAATTTTCCTAAAAATGAGGTAAATCGGGTTGTTAAAGTTTGTAATTCGTAATTAATAAACTATAAAGTAAATAATGAACACGTACTTATTTTTATTTTTACAAAACTACCCCTAGGGAGTGTGCAATCAATTTGCACGCGGGCGAAGCCGCGTGGCGCGGCCAGTATATTATAAATGTGCAGTTCTAGGTTTAGTTTAGATATATCGATGTTTGTTACTTCTTCACGCCATACCTACTGAACGGATTGGGCTGAAATTTTGCATTCAGGTAGTTCTAGGCCTGGATATAGCGACTTATAACCTCAGAACAGACGTCAATATCTCTATAAATCTATCAATAGCGGATCTTTTGCGGGGAGTCATGAAATGTCAGGCAGGTTCCACCCCCCGGGTTGCTCAAATTTTAATGGCATAGAGCCAACCCCACACCCTAATTTCAATCTGGTCAAACATTTAAAAAAAATACATCAATTTAACCTACGGAATCAGTTTGAATAAATCAAACACTTACTTGATATCTCTCATCGCTTCAAAAGGTCGACTGCTTTTAACCGGAACCCCACAGATTTTATAATAGGTAGGTACTATACAACCGGAACGAAGAAATTTGATGACAGGAAAGTTTTTAATCTTGTAGATTATCATGAATTGTATAATTCAAGGAACTACACACATCAACATCGTCTAGGGATATTTCATATTTTCTCAATTTACTCAAAATTTGTTATAAATAACATGCAACATGTATATATTTTTGAAAAGCCCGTTTAGTAGACTAGACCTTCGAATACAATAGAAATATTTTTATTGTGTAAATAAAATTTTATTCAATAAAAAACAAAATATGAAAAAAAATTACATTTAGGATGTTGTGTTTTTTAAAAAACAATGCAAAATTATGCGAAATTTCCTGTTTTTTGCAATTATACGAAAAATCAGTAGTCAGTAAAACCACCCATGACGTTACAAACGGTCCTACAACGGGTTTTCATGCTTTGAATCAAGTTATCAAAGTCTTGCTGCGGGATATTGTCCCAGGTCCTGCTAAAATGCAAAAAAAGTTGCTCTTCAGTCGCGATGTTTGCAGGAAAATGGTTCATAGCCCTTCTTTGGAGCATGTCCCATGCATGCTCTATGGGGTTTAGGTCTGGCGATTGCGCAGGCCAGTTTAAGACCGACACGTCGTGCTCCTGCAGCCAGCTGGTCACCACTCGCGCTGTGTGCGGACGGGCATTGTCGTGCATGAGCGTGAATTCTTGGCCCATTTGTAGTTGATGGGGGTAGACTATTGGTACTAGCACCTGGTTACGGTATTTTTCAGCGGTCATGGTGTTTCTGATCCAAACGAGATCTGTACTTCCACCAATACGTATTCCCGCCCAAACCATAACTATCGCACCGCGGTATGGATGGACTTCCTGAGGGTGTTGCAGACGGCTCTCACGACCAGGAACTCGCCATACACGTACTCTTCTTGAATCGGGATGGAAACCGAATCGGGACTCATCGGTAAACAGCACCGCAGACCACTGGTTCTCTTCCCAGAGCAAATGTTCACGAGCCCACTCTAATCTTCGTCCACGATTTCCTCGGCGTAGTGCTGGAGTACGAAGCGGTCTGCGAGCATGAAGGTTGGCTTCATGCAGTCTTCTCCTCACAGTTTGGTCACTCACCAGCAACTGGTGCTCTGACTGGAGCCTTTAAACCAACTGCATTGCCGTAACATTTGGTTGTCTTCTAGCGGAAACTTGCAAAAATCGGTCTTGTCGCTGGGTGGTTATGCGCTTCCCGCCTGGGTGTCTTTCAGCCACTTCACCGGTAGCACGATAACGTGACCATAACCTTGAGATCACGTTTTGTTTTGTTCCAATCTCCTCAGCAACACTCAGCTGAGTAGCCCCAGCTTGGAGCATACCTACTGCCCTTAACATTTTATCTTTAGTTAAATGGCGCCGCCGCATGATGCATTTAGTAGTATTAAATCGAAATTAATTGATAACGTGTTTTAAAACTTCAATTTGACACAAAAAATTACCCATAAACTATGGAAGATAAATTGTAACTTTCGACCTTCGCTATAGCAATGCCGCGCAAATCTTTTGTTTTTTATTCATTTGTTCAAATTCAAATTTGGAATCATTCAAAAAGGCCTAAAAAATAAGGTTTCTTCAAAAGATTTTAAAATCGGCCAGTATTTTTAGAGTTCAAGAACTTTATACAAAATATCCCTAGACGATGTTGATGTGTGTATTCATTTACGTTTATGACCCATCTTATTGTGCTCTTTTACTAAATTTTGCGACGAACCCACCGCAACGTGCAAGTTCGACACGCACTTGGCGTAGTGGAGCATGCCCATCAGCGCATGTTATTTGCAAAAATGTTTTAAACATTTTGACTACGTAGACATAGACAATCATTTATTTGCTGCTCAAACACCTCGCACAATAAGTACAAAACAGATATAAAAATACATTTTGAAAAATAGTTAACTTATATTACGACAAAAACAATTACAAAAATATTTTCAAAAAGTAGACTGGGCTGAGCAAAAAGGTCTCGGCTCAGCATAAATGCCTGACCTTACCACTCAATAGTAGATAGGCGCTGATATTCTGCCGAAACCATTATAGTCACAAGACCCTCGTCATAGGCGTTCTTCCTTTGGGACTAACTAATTATAATTAAGAGACCTGAGTATAATGTTTTAGTACATAATAATACATACCAAATTGATAGACGCAACGCTAACGCTAATGAGAGTACTAACTACCAACGCAGAAGCTTTTTGCACCAAATTCTACATAAAAAAAAGGTTCTACATATTATGTGCGGCTGTACCTATGTATGTTTTTTTATGTATGTTCGTCGATTTCTCCGTCAATTATGGACCGATTTTGAAAATTCGCTATTGTGCTCACAGAGAATGATCTCGAGGTGGTCCTACCTCTATAAAAGCCGTATTCCCGAGGGATTAGTATTTATCCCACAAAATTTAAAAACAGTGTAAAATTAAGGGATTAGAAATCGGTTTTTAGTTTTTTCATAATAATCAAATTTTTTTTACTTTTTTTTCAGGCCGCCTAAACTTCAAGATCCTACAAAATGAAGTCATTTATAAAACAGGCAAGTATTTTAAAAAACAATAACTATAAAATCTAACGAAAAACAGCTACGAGTGTACGGGACCCTGAAGATCGACTCGCACTTGACACCAATTTTAAGCTATGGTTGACCTCCCTGGAAAATCAACGTTCTTAAATTTTCTTCTATGAATCTCATGACACGTTTTTTCGGACGATAATCTAGGTAAAGGCGAAGTAAATTAATGAACCCGCCTTGGCAACTGGGTAAGGTTGAGTTATGGTAGGTACCTACTATAAGTAGTAGTAAGTAGTAGTAGTTTAAAGGTTAGTCGTAGTTTTTAAGTACTTTACATCCTGTACTAGACGAATGTTGCCTGAAATAAATGATTTATTATTATTTATTATAAGGCAACGAAAATTTAACTTTACAAATACTTGTAAGTTATAAATAAATATATAACGCTGGACAATCCACACAGCATCATCTAGCCCCAAGCTAAGCAGAGCTTGTGTAATGGGTACTATGTAGATGACTGATATAAGTACTTAATACTTACATTATATTACGTGGATAGATATTTTTTTCTATACCTACATAGAAAACACCCAGAACATCCGGAACAAATATCTACATATCGTACAAATATTTGTCCGAAAGGCGAGAATCGAACCCGCATCCTCGCGCATCTTCGCCCGCTGCGCTACAGAGGACATCTTTACAATCGTCAGTACAATAGCCATCTCAAACAACGCCAAAAACAGCTGAACATTGGTGTCAATTCAGGTATGTCGCCAAAATGCTGCCGTCCCTTTATTAACGATCGCAATAAAAAGGATAGCATCATTTTTAGTGACGTAAATTAGTTTATTTTAGTTGTAGCGACATTTGATCATCACCAATCCGCCTGCTTAGCGTGACGCATGAGTGCTGTGCTGGTGAGGAATACAAAATACTTAGGTATAGCTGCGCCTCGCGGTGTTCGATCATCATACGGGAAGACTGCACTTTTCTAGGACAAAAGTTGCCTTTGTGTTAATCCAGGATATATCCTGGATACTGCCACCAAATATCATCCAAATCCGTGCAGCCGTTTGAACGTGAACGAGAAACAAACACAAATACAGTTCGGCCGCAACCTGAAGTTGCGTCAGTGGCTGCGCAGTACTCGTTTAAAAGGACCACCAACCAGGATTAAAAATGTTAGTCGGCAAACGCTAATACTTTTTTGAAAATTGTCATAATCCCCACTGGTGGGGACAGCTTTGTGGGGATTATGACAAAGAACCGGAAAAATGGTGGCGCGTATGTGAAGACCTTCACTTCGGCCAAGTTGTTTAAAGTAGGTTACTGACTCTTATTTTTAGACCACCTCTGTGGCGCAGCGGCTGAAGGTCCACCTGCGTTGCAGAAAGATGCAAAATTGATTCCCGCCTCGGGACAAATATCTGTCCGTAACATCCTTCCGTAACAATCTTCGCCTGCACAATTTTAGTTGATAATTTGTAGATGACAATTCTAACCCAGGTGTTATTTTTCCAGGCGTTCGTAGTAAGCGGCGCTGCACTGAACATAGCCGGGCATGGCTGCGCGCACGGCTACCCAGCGGTGTTGTTCGCGCAGGTCAACAGCGGCGGGACCCTCACGCTCACAGACCACGACACTTCCTGGATCGGTCAGTACTTTACAGTAGGACTGAAGATGCAGCACAGTAGTGCATGACACTTCCTGGATTGTTGAGCTTCACCTTCAGCCTATGCTTGTCCACAGCTGGACATAGGGCTCCCCCCCCCCCCCCCCCTGATAGACGCCTTAATGGCTCTTATCATTAGGAGGTAATGCCATAATATCCACGCCACGCCCCGCCCAAGCATATCTTAGCTAGCATTAAACAAACATATCATTACACTTCCTGTAGGGCAAGCACGGGGATGGTTCTCTAGGGTAGCATAGAGAAAATATACGTCACTTTGTCATAGAATGCGCAAATTATTAGAAATTAATTTCTTCAACTTCAATAATGTAGGCAATGTATGACGAAGCGATGTCATTATTGTCTATTCTACCCTAGAGAACAATCCCCATGCTACTGGAGGTCAGTATGTATTTTACAGTAGCACTGACCACGACGCTTCTAGGATTGTTCAGTAGTCAGTAGGTAGGTAACATTGCAGCAAGGCACTTCCTGAAGTGGTCGGTCAGTCACATCAGCAGACCTAGTAACGGAAGTGGAACTAATTTCGTTGTAGTTTTTGTAGGAAAACGTCAACGAAAAAGTTCCGCCGAACATAAAAACGACAAAATCACTGAACACTACTGAAGCCAAAACCGTAATTTTTTTCATTCATGTCTGTCTGTCTGTCTGTATCTTGGCCGCGCATAACTCCGAAACTACTGAATGAATTCAAACGAAACTTGGCATGATTTGAGTTCATACTACCAGGAAGGATATAGGATACTTTTTATCCCGGAATTCATAACGGTTCCCTTGGGAGAGAGGACCAAAGTCAAAATGCGTACTTCGTTGTAATTCATCAACGCGTTGGCCGATTTCATTGATTCTTTTTTGTTAGAAACAATGTTGCAAGATTGTAAAAATAGTCAACATCATCATCATCTCAGCCTATATTAGTCCACCCTTAGGAGAGGGGACGAAAATCGAAATGAGTTATAATTCATCAACGCGTTGTCTGATTTCAGTTATTCTTTTTGTATTAGAAATAGTGTTGCAAGATCGTTAAAAAAACAGTCAACATTATCATCATCATCAGCCTTTATTAGTCTATGCATAGTTCTTTCCATAGCTCGCTGTGCGATTTTGAAATGATGGACCAGCTCTACCGTGGGTGTCCACGTCTCAGCTCCGTGGGTCATGCCGGTAGGACGCACTGATTAAAAACTTTTCGAAACAGTGTTGCAAGGTACAAAGTGGAGTAAAATATACGAGTAAATAGATTTTGAAAAAAAAACTATAATTTTTAGCTATAGACGACGCGATAAGCGTGTTATTACGTTCTGCTTCATTATATACGTAGTAGTTCTGATTTATATAGGTAAGTTTATTTTAAAGTAGTGTGTACGTTTGTTCAGTGTTTTTTTTAATTTGTTCATTATGTACTTGGCTCTATTATATAAGTTGTAGCATAATTTCCGCACACAATTTATATTGATAAGGAAAAATATATTACCAAAAAATATCATATATATCACATAGAGAAACGTAAGCAGATATTTTAATTTTAAATTAATTGCTGATTGTAATGAAAGTATTCTTAAAATTTTTATATTATTTCAAATATAAAAGCATATACAAACAAGAAATTATTTTTTTAAACAAAAATCACCCATTAGGTATTATAATTAGTAATGTAGTGTAGATAACGAATGGAATTGAAGATGGATCGATTGATTGGATTGAGGATTGTAGTGTTCAGCGGCACAGAATGCTGTCCCGCGTAGATCATTATTTGATTTTGTTTTTAATCCCACTCTTTATCTACATAGATTATACACAATTTAACTACCTGCTTAAATATAGGTAACATTAAAAGTGTAACTGGTCCAATTCTGCGCATTGAAGTTTTTGTGCACAGCAGCTTTTACTTAATATGAGAGAAACTGGTCAAATGCATGGCAATCGCGAACGAAGTCGCGGGTACAGCTAGTAATAAAATAAAATTGATTTATTGCCTGGTGATACCAAGCAATAAATCAATTTTATTTTAAACGAGCAGTGTTCCGTCCTAGAGTTACCTAATAAGGCTTTCTCTTACTTTCACTGTCCCTTTGTGCCGATTGAGTTTGTTCATTGTTTCAAAGCAAATTAGTACCTATAATATAGTAGGTACACTGACATTGACTAACGCACAAGACAATTTGAACCACCAAGTTGATGATAACAAAATAAATATTTAATGCTGGACAAGCACAGCATCCACTAGCCCCAAACTAAGCACAGATTGTGATATGGGTACTAGACAACTGTTAAACATAATACCTACATAATATAACTGGTCTCTGATATTACCTTACCTAGGTAATATATATTATCGAGAGCTGATTTAATAAAACTGCTTACTTATCTACTTATAAATAAACATTAACTTCACTAGATTTAAAAGATACTTACTATACTTATTGATCTAAAACCTTTAAGTTTGGTAACTCAATGTCTAAAACAAACATAACTTATACTTCAGGTAAAACCCCTGCATTTAAAGTTGCACTTGCTTGCACAAGTTGTATCTATCTACCACATTAAAAAAGTATTTCGCGTTCACCTCATAAGCCTGCATAAAACCCCGAGCTACGCACTATAAATCTCAAAATTACTTTCATTTTACATGCATTACAAACTTGCATAATAATCATGACAACACACCTTGTCCTTGGCAAAATAATTCGTTTTAACAACACGATGATTTGACGGAAAATATAGGTAATTATCGTAAGAACTATGTAGTTTTTCAGCTGTATCATATTGCATTAAATCGTGGTTGTAGACTTTGTCAAAGGCCTACGCGGAAACGAAAAAACGTCACCCTGAGGCACACCGCTACCGCACCAGAAATAAGACAAAATTATTGTGCGAATGAGAATTGAAATACAGTTTATTAACGTTTGTATTTCAGTATAGCTTCTAAACCCAGCTTTTGTCGTGAGCTTTTTTTTCTGGACCGAATTTGAGAGCCCTATCTATCAGATCCTGGTGCCCATAATTTGCTTTGGCTTAATATACTGATAATCTCCTTTCTTTTTCAGCGTCTGTCGTGGGCGTGATGGGTATCGTCGGCAACTTCGTGTCTCCAGTCCTGATGACCAAGTTTGGACGTCAGAAGGCCCACCTCATATCCACCATTCCAGCGCTTCTCGGCTGGATCGCCTTCGTCCTCGGCAACTCTGTAACAGTCTTCATCGTAGCCAGGTTACTCCACGGCCTCGCTTTGGGCCTCCGCACGCCGCTGGCTGCGATCCTCGTCGCTGAATACACAGATCCGAAGTACCGAGGAGCGTTTTTGGGGACTTTCGCTATATCATTGGGACTTGGGATTTTCTTGTCGCATTTATGGGGTGCTCATTTGACGTGGAAGATGACGGCGGTAGTGTGTTCCTTGTTCCCTTTGATCGCGATGGCTATCATTAGCTTATCTCCCGAGTCGCCGAGCTGGTTGGTGTCGAAAGGAAAGTATGAAGAAGCAAAGAAAGCTTTTAAATGGGTGAGAGGCGATGGCGATGAGCAAAGAGCTGAGCTGAACTCTATGATAGACGCTCACAATGAAGTTAAGATTGAAGAAAAGAGGAAGGAAAGCAGAAATTCTGTAAACGGGTTTTACACAACCGCTGTTGATACAATCAAAGATGTCCTGAAGATCTTCAAGAAGAAGGAATTCTACAAGCCAGCAATTATAGCTATCAGTATGCTGATTGTCTTCGAGTTTGGAGGAGCTCACATGTTTGCTGCTTATGGAAACATTATCCTTCAAGCTGTTTTGAATAAAGATGAGCCCAAAGACGTTGCCTGGCAGTTCACAGTCATAGATTTACTCAGAACAGTTTGCGCGTTACTCGCTATATTCTTGCTTAAGTATTTCAAACGACGGACGATTTTGTTTACAAGCGGAGCTTTGACAGTGATTTCCTTGACTGCTATATCGGTGTTTATTTATCTAAGAAAGGCAGAATTGTTTACTTCCAGTTGGATTATTGATATAGTGCCTATGTCATTAATGGTGATCTACACTTTAGTGTTCTGTTTAGGTCTAGTGCCGTTGAACTGGGTGATATGTGGGGAAGTGTTTCCTTTAGAATATAGAAGTTTAGGTTCTACGATATCTACTTCATTTTTGACGCCGTCATTTGTTGTGTCTATGAAGACTGCACCTCATTTATATTCCTCAATAGGAGTCGAAGGTGCATTTTTAGTTTACTCAGCAACTTTGACTGTATTCTTGAGTGTAATTTACATTTTATTGCCAGAGACTAAAGATAGGACATTACAGGAAATAGAGAATAGTTTCAAAGGACGAAAAACAACTGACCCTGAAGTTCAAATGACACTAATAAGTAAACCACTTTCATAACAATTTAAACAAATAAATGAAAGAAAGGCATTTAAATTAACAACTTTATTATTCTTAAACTTATTCTAGGACGGATTATGAGTATTAAGGACACTTAAATAAATACTTAAACTGAATTAAATAAATCTTAAGTGATATTTGTTTCAGAAAACTGACACAGCCGATAAGCCTGTATTAGAAATGGCGACACAAAGGTGATCGAGAAAATATCATAGGATGTATATATTTTAAGGTTTTAAATTAGAACTAAATGCTGTGATATTAGGAACATGAGTAGAAGTTATTGCAGCGAACTAGAACTATTGCAGTCACTATTGTATACAAAATGTAATGTTAGCATGGCCTTATAAAAGGGATCACCTAAATGCAAGGGTCTCGCAATGATCCTAAAGAAAATATCAATAAGAAGCAATTATGTACATAATAAAATATTTCCTCGTTAATGACGTTGACGAGATTATTACCGGCGATTCCTCGCACGTAGAGGTGATCACTTAAACCAGCGGTATTATTGCCGTAGAATATTATAGATACCTATTGTTGATACTGAATGAGTTGACATAAGTTAACATGAATATTTTAAATAAATAGTTATGTTGCATCCATCCACAGCTAATATAGTTTTTAAAGGGCAAAGATCATTGGGCGGTTTTGACCCACTTTTTTTTTTTCGCGCACAGTGTTCAAATCACTTTTAAAGTAAAGTATTCAATTCCACTTTTCTAAATATGTAAATTTTTTTTATGTATCTGCTGGAGGAAAAATGTTATGTAACAGTATGTATGTGAGTCTAACTATAATTCTATTAGACTAAAAACTAAATATTTTACTGTCAGCATTGTGAAAATGTATGTACAAGCATAAGAAAAATGTTTGTATCGCATAACAGATTGTATGTCTCTCTCGCTCGCACTTTCGACAGGTAGAAAATAACAGTAAGGTATCGAAGTGCGCGTGCGACGCGCCGCCTGCGCCCCACCCGCTCTGACCGCCCCGCAGTCGTACGTCATCCTTCGTTTCGATCTGTGCGTTTAAACTCGTGTTTCCGATTTTTGCATTTTATTGATTACTTGAGCGTGTTTTATGGACCCCTGATTTTGCTTGACGATTGGTTTACATTAACATGGAAAGACAAAATAGTTGCGTGTCGTGTAATCGATCTGTTTTACGTCGACGAAAACACATATTGACAGTTCTCTTTTTGGAAAGACAAAGGGATCTTGTAGATTTATTATTGCAAGAAATAATACCACGTGAGGTAAGTACACTACACTGTCATCGTATGTGTATGACTCGTCGCGTGCTCTTGATTGTACAAATGTTGCTTTGCTCAATGTAATGGCTCATTTTACTTCTTGATAAATGGAGGAATATATTTTTTTTTTTTTCAATTGTTTCAGATTACTTTTAATGGCTCACGGGCCATGTGCCATGCTTGTTGGTCAAGGTTAGATCGTCGTTTACGGAATCAACCCGTACAAAATGAACAAGTACAAAATATACCAGTACAAGATCAGCCAGTTGAAGAGCAACCAGTGCAAGATCAAGTACAATTGCAGCCTAGTTTTGTTACGCCTAGAGGATATAAGCGAGCATCGAATACAGCGAGACATTGTATTTTTACAAACTGTAGAAATGTAGTGGCCCATAATGTTCCACTATATGCTAAGTTCCAACTCTTACACAATCACAATTTTTATATACCAGAATTAGCTCGGGTTTGCAATGCTCATTTTATGAGGAATGATTGGGTAGACTTGCTCAACACTACATCCCACGAAAACTTTGACAGTACTCATGTTGTTGGTATGATGAATTTATATAAATGGGGTATCGAACAAAGAAGCAACCTTGATTTCGAAAATATTGAAGAAATAGAGGACAATGAATTTCACTTTTGGACGGGACTAACAAAATATCAATTTAATGTTATTTTGAACCAAACGCCTTCACTGGGTGATCGATCATTTCATCCTGCCACAGTTCTTGGAATTTTTTTAACAAAAATAAGAACCGGTGAACCAGATGAGCGATTAGCCACTAAATTCAATATGTCGAGGAGAACCCTAGAAAGGAAGTTGGCGATAGCAAGAGAATGCTTAAGTAATGATTTTGTTCCACAGCATTTGGGCTTAAATCATATTACTAGGGAAGATGTGGTGGCCAAGAATCTTGCAATTCCAAGCCATTTTTTTGGTGGTAACTATAATGAACCGGCGGCCATTCTCGTATGTGATGGAACATATATTTATCTACAAAAGAGTTCGAATTTCCTTTTCCAGCGCAAAACTTACAGTCTTCATAAGTTTCGGAACTTAGTAAAACCCTTCCTTATAGTATGTACCGACGGCTACATAGTAGATGTTACGGGGCCTTACACTGCGACTACTTCGGACGCAAGCATTATGCGTGACCTGATGCAAGAAGATTCTCCGATTCATGGGTTCTTGAGAGTTAATGATGTTTTTATATTGGATCGTGGATTTCGGGATTCGATTGATAAAATTGAGGAATGCGGGTATAATCCTCACATGCCGCCTACAAGAGTAAGAGGAGAACAACTGACGACACTAGATGCTAATAAATCTAGATTAATAACAATGATCCGGTGGGTAGTGGAAACCATTAACGGCAGATTCAAGAAAGATTTTAAAATCTTCCGCCATGTATATTTTAACGTTGCCATGAGAAACATGATGGTCGACTTCAAAATAACTGCGGCCATAATTAATGCTACTCGCCATCCATATGAGGACCATATGTATGCGGAACAATTCATAAGAATTATAAATGAACGAATGAATGAACCCAATGAGATGGCAGAATATGTGATTAACCATAATTTAAACAGGCAGAGAGTAGCGTTTGTGCGACTCGATGGCAATGATCCGGATTTTGATGACTTTCCTCGGCTTACATTTGACGAATTAATATTGTTTACGTTGGGATCATACCACTTGAGAATCGCAAGATCGTATTGCCACGAGCACATGCGTGAGGATGGTGTATACACTATCGAACTATACCGGCACCAAGAAATGATTGAAAATAAGATATTGATAAGAGGCAGAATACAGTCACGACACGTCCGTGCAAAGCAGTACTACACCTATATTTTAGTAGATCCTACCCATATTGGAAGAAATAGCATCCAACAGTATTACTGCTCGTGTATACACGGCCGTCGCACTGTCGGAAGCTGTGCACATGTTGTAAGCGTCGTATACTTTCTGTCATGGGCCAGGCATCAAGACGTGATAGACGCGCCTGCAGCCTTTTTAGATGAATTAACTATAGATTTTGATAATGCAGAATAAAAATATTATTACCGCAAAATCGATTTTATTTTCGTATTCCTGGAAATTGTTCAAAACAACTGTTTTACAAAGTATTTTTACAGTCAGGCCAATAGTTTTTACTTAGTTCATTATAAAAATGCTATAATAATAATTTAAAAATGCTATAATAATTATTTAAAAAATGCTATAATATTAATTAAAAAAATTTTTTTTGCGGTTCTCCCATATCCTGCAATAATGCGACCCATACCATTAAGTAACATATACATTTAACTACATACCTAGCCCTGTTTCGTTTTTGTGCGCCGTGGGTCATATGTCCGAACAAAATGCCCAATGACCTTTGATTTAAGTTTTGTTAAAAGATAACATTTTGCTATACGTTGTTGCCCACGGATGCCAATACTGCGGCCGCGTCTGTCGTTCCCGTTAGGCCTTACAAGTCATCTACGTAAGTGCCCAAAAACTAACACTACATAAACCATCCTTCATGTATGTAAAGGATGATGTTCCCCACAAACATTTGCCAATTTTGCTCCACAAGAAATAACTTCAGTGTACTACTATTACACGACTGCCAAAGTGTAGTGTAATTTTTTCAGGGTTCGTGTTGTTCAGGTATGCCATCATTTTTAAATCCCTCAACAGATTTTGATGTATGGATACCCCCCATAGTTAGCATCCTTACATTATCTTGAGTGACACAGATTTTTTGTAAATTTAGGGCAGTCGTTTTATTAAATATTTTGTACAATTTTATGTTTAATGCTTGAATTTAAATAAACTCAAGAGCTCGTTCCAAATTAATTTTAAGATGAAATGACAACAATAAACAAATTTTAATGAATTATGTCTTTGGTGTAAAACAGCCTTTCCATAAACTATGAATCTCAATAAATTATAAAATCTACATTACTTAGCTAGAGAATAAATAATAGACACTTTATTTGAATAAAACGAAGATTTTTCACACAATACAACGACACGTTCCTATGACGACACTTTCTGCATCAGCAAAATACTCCTTGGAGTATTTTACGTTCATTGATGTAATCAGTCTCACTAACACGTCTCATGCTTGCAAATCAACCAAGTCTTTATTTCGTCTCTTTCCCCACTCGTCCGACACAAATGTATTATGTACGTACAGCAAGGCAATAAATTCGTTTTATGTCATATTTTTTATGTAAAACTTTTTAAACTTTCGCGATCTGTTAACATATTAAATATTATTTATCGGGTACTTATCGCGTACCTTTTGTTTTATTTTCCCCTACGTTTCCATCAACTACAACAATTGACTACAACTATTACTACTACAACAATTGACAATGCCCTTGTACAGACAGCAGCATACTTCGACATACCTTTTAAGTTATTTATTATTAATTTTAGTCTGACCAATTTTATTTAATTTACTTTGTGGAAGAGTCCATAACTGTCTGTTTTTTATTTTCTATGAACAACCCTTATGGTGTTTCCTTTGTTAAAAATTTATGCTAGATTGTTACAATATAAATTATTTAAAAAGTGTAACGACATCAAGTGTATCATGTGTACCTACGGTGGAATAAATAAATACAAACACAAAAAAAAAATACATCGCGTTGCAGTGATCGTGGTCACGGGGCAACTGGATGTTCTCGGAGTTACAGCCAATAATTGACGGCAGTATCCACGACTACCCTCAATTCGTCTTCAGAATCAAGAATGTCCACGTTCACATTACGACACACTACACACTACACCGTGACTACACTGCACTGTGTACGATGGAAACGAACAAAACTCAGGATCCTTCGTCTACGTTTTTCAGTCATAATCTTCTCCTATCTATCGTCATCATCATCACACACTTGTATAATTCTTCGCTATTACACCGTTAACCGAAACGACTATCGGGACGAGACGGTCGCTGAATCAACATCCCACATGCTGACAACCTCGTTTGCCAAGTCAAGGTATTTGCTAAGTTTATCTTTCTCAGCTTTAACGAGGTTACCATCATGTGGTGACATCAGCGAGCACCGCCCTCCGTTCTAACCGATCTATCAGTACAATATCAGGCTTATTCGCAAGAATAGTCCTGTCTGTAATGATAGATTGGTCCCAATAGAGCGTGGCACGGCCATTTTCGAGAACTGGTGCCGGTGTGTACTTATAGTACGGGACTTCAGGACCAGTAAGGCCATATCATAGAGCAAGCTGCTGGTGTGTAATTTTGGCTAGTTGGTTGATATTATTATTATCATCATCAAACTATCTTAGTGTGCACGCCTGTCTTGTCTAAATGCCGCTTATAATTCACCCTACGAACATAATTCGTATAACATGCGATCTGAAGAGCAATATAATTATATTGCTAAAATATAATTATATTGCTAAAATTACGTACCTCTAATTAGAGGTACGTAATTTTCCTTTTTACGAAATAGAAGCGATAAATGAGAAATTCACGTAATTTATGCGATAAATGCGAATTATAATATTTTCTGTATCTAATACTTTTCCGACGAAAATATTTTTAAACGCTACACGACACGTGAATTTTCTAATATTTGGGATATACAACAGGATGAACTCTTAAGTGGATATGCTCATTTCCATAGACAACTCGTCAATGTGGTTCAGCAAGAAACTCCTGTTGACGTCATGCAGATTTTACTTGCATCAAAATGTTGCAACCTGAGGTTCGCGAATGCAGCTATACAAAGCCTTCATAGCCCAGTCAACAGTGTAGATGCTGAAAGGTATTTCAGTATCTACAATGTCGTCATTAATGACCGAAGGCAAAGGGTGAAGCAAGAAAATATAGAGACAACCACGATGTTAGCTTTTAACTAACTTTTCTCTATCAATATTTTGTTATTTTAATGATTATGAAATACGAGTTTTTAAATATTTTTCGTTTTTTTATGCGAATAAAAGCGAAATTTTGCATTTTTAACTAATGTTTATGCGAAATTTCGTATTTTTTTTGTTGCGAAATATACGTAACCCTAAATATAATATAAGTAATGTTCAATAACCAACCCTTTTCTATTGTAGTAGGTAACATGCGGATAACAGTAGTAACATTGATAACGGGGTTACACTTTTAGAATTGAGTAAATGTAATATTACTTAGTTAATATTAAAGTGTAATTTATTGTCATCTATAAGAAAATAAAATAAAATGCAGATAAATTGTAAAATTACATGCATTCGATAGTTTGATTTTGAGTATTTACTAAAGAATGATTATTTATCGCGAACGTTTTGTTATTATTTCCCCTAATCATTATTTATGTTAACAAATCGTGGAAGTTTAAAAGTTTTATTTACTAATTATTAGTTATTGCGCACTGTTAATATATCTATTCTATTCTTATTCTTGTTTTTTTGTATATCAAAGCAATCAATCTACTTAACTAATAATTAATACTTAGGCATAACATTAAGAGTGTAACTACGTCTAGATTTTAATGATAAACAAAAAAATTACATTTTGTTGATACTCCCTATGGAATTGTGGCGTTCAATTCCGTAGGTAGGAACGGAACGCACCGGCGGCGCTGACAGTAGAACTGTCAGATAGAAATGTTGAGAATGACGGGTAGAGACACGTGCTCGTGACAGAAGAAAAATCGCGATTGAGTCGATTTTACAGGCGGTCTCCTGCGTTCTCGGTTTTATGACTTCTACCTTATTTGTACCTACTCGTATCTTTCGTAATTCACAAGTGATCCAAAAATACACGTTCGATGTACCTAATGGACAATCTTTCTGTGCCTATCTTTGTGTTCGCGTATCTGTGTCAATAAACAGTTTCTTAGAGAGTATCTATTGTGTTTTTGTGTGTAGACATTCCTTACCTACCGGTACTCCGAAGAATGATGCCTTCGATATCATTGTCATAGAGGGAAAATTAGACCCTGGGCCCTAATTCTGCTAAACCAATAGGGGCCTCTTGCCTTGCCCCGGTCCAGTAGGCCAAGCACAGGGATTGTTGTCTACAGTAGAATAGACAAAAATTACATCGCAACGTTAAACATTACGTAAATATGTGAAGTTGAAGAACTGAATCATATCACATCACACATAGAGGTATAATCACACTTAATACTACTGAATATTTGAGCTGACATTTTGCGTTTAACTCTAAGTCTCGAATTTTGATTCGAGACTTAGGCAACTTTTTATCCCATAAATTCCGTAAGTTTCCATAGAAACAACGCGTGCGAAGCCGCAGTGTTAGCGACGACGACTTTATGCGGATTAGATAAGGCTCAAATTATGCAGGATATAACTACAGAATAGGTAATAGCGTTTATATACACGCAGGTAAAAACTATTTCAAATATTTTACCCATTCATTGACGTAGTGGCGTATTTTTTATCTTTTCTACCATCCAATCCGTGTGCTTGACATACTGGTAACAATAACTACTCTTACCACTGATATCAAGTGTTCTAAGCTGGAATAGCCTTCCAGATTCTTTTCATCTTATCCACGTCCATGTCGACGGGCCCAAAGAGGAACTGGCGAGTATACTTCGGTCCCAAAGTCATCAGGATGCGTTCCTGCGTATGGGTCAAGATGAGGCTTTGGAGCGAGGATCTAGCAACGCCTAACTGCTCGGCTACGATGCCTGGAAGTAAACCGTACATTGTACACCAAGGTGACACAGTGAAAGATTTCTAACAAGGGTGTCATTTGAGATGAAAATGATTCCCCCAAACTTCGGAGGTACGGGGGGGAATAGATATTTTTCGAGTTTTTTTTAAATATTTCAAAAAGTATGAAACCTGCAGTAATTTTAATAACTGTTTTGAAAGGTACAAATCGATACCTTTCATTTGATACCCCACTCGGTGAGGTAGCCACCCCTTTTGAAGATGGTCCCTCCCCTTTTTGACTATTTTTCAAAATGTGGTCTACTTACAGAGTTCTCTATATTTTTCCATATTAATATTTCAAAAAGTATGAAACCTACAGAAAAACTGTTTTGAAATGTACAAACTGACACCTTTCTTGATACCCCACTTGACATAGTAGGTCTCTTTTAAAATTTCGACGTCACAATTTGTAGGTAGGTACTGAAAATATTCATTTTAATTTTTTCTTTTTTTTTTCTTTTAGTCTATACAGGCGCACGAAATGTATTATTATTTTAAATTTCATTTTATTTGCTGCTGCAGTTGCTGAGATATTAAAGATGGAAAAAGGACAGAAAAAGCGAGACCATAAGGGTTTCGAAACCGATCTCCGGTCTTCGAAACCCTATAAACATAAATTTGTTTTTTTTAGTAACAATTTATTTGGAAAACATTACCACATCACTTACAACTGTCTGCCACCAATCTGCTACGTAGTTAACGGGGTCTGGTGATAATTTACCTGTTATTTGTACATCATCTATCCAGAAGTAAGGAGTTTTCTGCGCCTCTTCCAGCAACTGAATAATTACGTCTTGAGAGTATAGGATTACCCAGCCTGAAACACAAGAGAACAATTTGTAAGAACAATCAATAACCTAAATCCAATAACCGTCATAAATTTCCGGAATATCAAGTGACCTTCGTCTTACAATTTACCTTACCTATCTGGGCAAATTAAGACAGAGTCATTCTTGCCATTCTTGTGTTATCAGAAAAATTCAGACAGTTTCCATTTGAGGTTTATGAATGCATGTTTAAAATAATCTGCAGATTGTACAAACATTTGTCCTGCGGCGGGAATCGAACCCGCAAACCCTGCGTCGCAGGCGGACCTTCACCTGCTGCGCCACCGAGTTACTCCAAAGAAAAGGCTTCTTTTGTTTGGACACCCTGCTGCTGGCTCCTTTCAGCAACCCACATTTTTTGTCCCCCATGGAAAAGTGTGTCATTGTGCGTTAGCAGCAGCGCCCCCTGCAGAACGATTCTACCGTCGAACTGCGATCCCCAACCCGCATGCTCAGCGTGGGGATTATAGGTATTACCCACCGTGAGATAAAAGCCAACAAGGCGCTTTTCTATGAGCTTTTTTGTAAATCTAAAAAAATATGTAAGTACCTAATTGATTTTTATTTTCAATGTTTAGTTAGCCTAAACACTTTTCTTTAAGCTTTTATGTTTTATACCTACCTAGAAGAATTTGAATAAGTATTAGCTACCTTTCAAAATTAGCCGTGCCCTAGTAGGGTGCATGTTTGAAACTACCTACTTGTTAATATTTTTATAAAATCCCTTGAACAACATGTATGCAATAAAAAATACTATTGTATTACTTTCAGTAAGATTTTTCAGTTAACAAACCTGCACAGTAAGTAGGGTAATACATAGAAGAGTACTCCTCTTGAGTAACTTCCCACTTGCCAGACCTTGCAGCCTTGACATGTCGCAACACCGGGCAGGCTATGAGGCCTCGCGCTCCCCATGGGGACAGCTTCTTGGACAGAAATCTGAAAAGGTTTGTTGGTTGGTTGTATAAATAAAAACATAGTTTTAACCCCTGTCTTCGTTATGTTCATCTCCCCCTGCCATTCAATGACAAAATAAGTGAATAGCAAGCAGAAGAAGATAATATTAATTGGTCAAAAAATCATGAAAAGCAATGATCTTGCCACACTTAACTTATTATGGATGTGAGCCTTGGTCACTACCAGCAAACCATAGAGACAAACTAGCCAAGTGCCCTGAGAGATATTTTGGTAAGCAACACAGAAACAATAGCATTAGTGTTTCTGCCTGTGGCTTCGCACACATTGTTTCTATGGAAATGTTTAAAGGTAATTTCTATCCCATCCCCTTAGCCTGTTTGATTCCAGGTTTAGACCAACACCTTTGACAAATTTCAGCTCAATATGTTCAGTTGTGAAGAAGTAACAAACAACCAGATATCCATCCAAACCCATTTTTATTATTAGTGTGATGTAATTTTATTATTTATTATCAAAAACTGGAAAACAGTGATCTACACTTCTGCACCAACATCTTGTGTGGGAGTGTAAGGTGCAATGTTGCTGATAAAACAGCTCACCTTCTAAAATCCCGTGAGTTCACCACAACATCATCATCTGCCTTCAACACATACTTAGCATTGGGACAATGATGCGCGGCCCACTTCAGACCCATCACATGCTTATACGTCATGTTTCTGTACGCATCTGTGAACGTGCCCTGCACTATATCCCCATTCTGTTTACTTTCAAGCTCAATCCGGTTGTTTATGGTAGCATTGTCGCTCTCACCGAGCATGAAAACAGTTCTCGTAGCTTCCACATTCTTGCCCCAAGAGTTCCGTATAAGCATACGGTTCTCATGGTTCACAGGGTTTGAAGTTACTATGATCAGGAGAAGAAAACCGGCGGGATAATCTTCGCAAGGCTGCGGGTTTTTTACGAAAGAAAAGTTTTTGATGTCTATCAGCTTTTCGTACACATCTTTGGTTTTTATTACCGTGGCGTTGAGCGGACCATTCAGTGAGAACTTTGGGTGTTTTATTTGAACCACAAGAGTGTTGGAAGAAATGTAGTAGTCGTAGAAGGTAACCAGAAGAACAATTACTAAACAGTAGACGTGAAAATGTAGGTTGGCCATTTTAAACTGAATTTTTACTGCATACAAGTACTATCAGGTGCAATACAAATCGTAAAGTCCTTCGATTGATCGGCAATTTTTCAGATAAAAACCAGGAGAAAGTGTTTTTTCTGTAGAATTCAATACAATCAAACACACGAAAACTTTTGTTTTTGTTGTTGTGATGCTTTTTTTCGTATTTTTCTTCTTCTTCTTTTATCTTTGGCTCTGCATCATGGTTTGAAACAATTCTGCCAATGTCAGTTTCCAATTATACATTATACATTATTTTATATGTTTATGATACTCCTGAATGACACTAGCACAGTCGTAGCGAAAAGCAAGCGGCACCTTTAAGAAAGAAGTTGAATTTGAAGTGAAGGTAAGTAAGTGAACTATTTGAAATTGAAGGAGGTTGATTTGATGAGTGATCCTCATTTTATTTTGTCTAGTTCCAATTATTAGGTAATCTACCTACTACGTAAAGACAATAACAATGAGCTCAGCCTATTTATTAGGTACCTACCTACCTACTACCAAAGACTTTAATAGTAATACTTACTAGTCTCTGCTACTACGTTGAAAGTGTTGTGTTGACGTTGTTTTATAAATTTGTTTGATTTAGTTGCGGTTGAATCAAAGACATTCATAGGTTTTTATAAACTGTCGTAATACCACGTCGAGTCCGTGGATTGCTTTTGTTTACTTGTTAAAACATATGTGTGAAAACATCGCTGTGAAAACGTACGTAGTGAATAGCCTAATTCATCTATGTGAAGTCAAGACTTTGGTTGAAGACAGGAAAAATGCCTTCCGTACCTACCTAGTATGTAGAATTTGCCTCGCCGGCCTTACAAGACTGCATTCCTTGAAAAACAACCCACTGATAGATATCTATGTTGATAATAAACTGACCAGTACCAAGGTAATTTATCCAAGTCATTTTTTGCGAGTTCTCTGTGTTTAATGATTGAATTTGTAGCTTGTTAATACTTTGTAACATTTTTTTTATGTTTATGTACTTACATAAGATATTGAACCTTAATATATTATAAGTTTGCCAACTAAACTTTGCTAACTAATTCTTAGTTTGTCAATTAAATTATTAACATAGAAAATTACAATCAAAGAATAGAAAAATTAGAACTAGTATTTACAATTGAAACAATTGAGCTAACTGCAGACTGTTGCAAACAATCTACAGGTAGCTCAACTGATCCATATTATATTAATACCAGTCAGAAGAGTCTCCTACATGGTCTCCAACTACAAAATTAAATTATTATGTACATATTTTTATGATTATACATTTTTGATGTAACTGCGGGAACACAAGTGCATGCAACAACTTTGTACACTTAATCTATATTTATTTTGTAACATTTGGGTATCTTTCGTTAGTGGCTCTAATTATTTATTAATTTGGGTCTTTGGCCCAAATTAGATACATGTGGCATCCCAAACTAAAAGCCCGATGGATGATGCCATTAATAGAACTATGACGGGACACACTTCCTGCACTAGAGACACATGCCAGTGCATAATGACCAAACTTATCAACGGTTTCACCACACTGGCAACGGTGTGCAACTAGGCAAAGAGAACTTAACCACAGAGGTGGCCACCGGAAATGAGTTATTATAACTTGGAACCGGTTACCGGAATCAGTGATCAGTGCCCCCTCAGAAGTGCATTGACAAAGACTCAGATGCCTGTGTATTACAAATAATAATAATAATACCTAAAAGGGTAGATTTTTGGAAGGCAGAACATGTAACCAAAGTTCTTATTCCCACTCTGAAATGGTGAGTAGACAAGCACATTCTGATGGCTGGTTGACATATTAATAAGATTTTTCTGTAGTAGCTCACATAGTGGCTCATCCCACTGTCTCTGAGAAGAAAGGACTTTGGGAAAATTCTTGTAAGGACAGGCTATTTTCCATAAGTCTAAAGCTTCATCGAAACCTGTTATTTAAAATATTGACATTTAGTCAAAATGCTATGAACAAGATCTTTAGTACAATGTACTGATGACAAGGAAGCTGGGAGTGAAACACTAGAAATTTCGCGGAAACCTAGACCTCCCATCCTAATAGGAAGAGTAGCCAGGTGCCATGCTCTGTCATCCAAAGGTATAATAAAAAAAAATATTAAAGTGTCATGCATGATCCAACTGTTGTGTAAGATATGGAAATTTTCAGAGTTGGGAGCATCGTAAATAATAAGTAAATTTAGGAACAAGTTGGCAGATACAAAATCAAAAGCCACATAAACATTGATGTTTTGTAATTTATAGAAAACGAAACAAAATTTAGAAGTTTTTCATTTATACAATTGGGCAAAGGCTTCCATAATCAGAGATCAAAGCGAAGACTTTGTTATCAACTTAAAGTTTGGTGCTAAACTTTCGAAGATTCTTTATGTTTAATACCTAAGAAGCTGTTTCAGTTTCCGGGATATATCCCGGAAAATTTATGAAGTTCGCGTTTCGCAAAATTAAGCTACAAACCTATAAGCTTTAATTCTTCAATCAAAACAATTAAATCTTTCAATACCGTTCCACTTCGCCTCCTAGAGTGCCATCATCTAAGGTGTGCGTTACTCCAGCGGCATGTCGACTCGGATCAAGATGAAAATTAAAGAAAAATTAGAGCCCTATGTCCTGTAATTGTGCACCAAATATAAAATTTGTGCCTAATAATTAGGTTTCGGAGTAATTCGCGAAACTAAGATGCCGCTGCAGTAACGTCTGAAAACGTCACTGCAGTGGCATGATTTTTACCTATTAGCCTTAGCCAAATTTAAAGTAGCTTAAAAGGTAAGTAGCTTATATATTTTGTGCACTTCCAAGGCCGAGCAGCGGCATTTGTGCCCCCTGTGGTTTTTAATGTGTACCTAATTGTAATTGCCGCTGCAGTAATGTTTGGCAGATTTCCATATCTTCGGAACCTTCTTTATAAGCTATCTTCTTTAAAATTCAATTTTAGAACTGAAAGTGTTTCCTTATTTGCAGCCTCAACAACTCTAACAAGATAACAACTTTACATGATTTGCCAATAATTAGAGCGCATATTCAAATAAACTCGCACTGAATTTCAGCTTTCTACACCTTATATGTAATTGACCGTCAATTATAAAAACATCGAAACGAGAACTTTTAAACATTTAACCGACCAAATACGAAAGATCATTAAAAAGCGACCGTTAGGAACATTCACCTTATCCTAAGTGCCAAATAAGGTGGCAATACAGGTCGTTCACCTCCTCCAGAGTAGAAGTAAAATCTCAGAATATCAATACCTATACCGTATTGGTATTATGTCGCGGGTTTAAAAATAAACCGCAAAGTGCTAGTCACTTGCACATGAAGGGTTCCGTACCGTAAAAATCAGGCAACTTTTTCAAAGAACATCAAATTTTCACTTGTTCGGAGATCCCTTAAATTGTCAACTTTATTATATTTTTAGTAGGTACATATTTGTTGTTATTACAATTGTAACTTTTTTATAGAAAATTTCATATGTCTACCTATTGTGGTTCAAGAGATACAGCCTTGGCAAATTAAGAGCAAACATACCAAACATTAAATTTTGACTGCAAACGTTTAATAATCGGATGTATAGCGAGACTGAAAACAGCCGCTATTAGTAAAAAACACGTGAATAGTATCTTCCATACTAATATTATAAACACGAAAGTTATCTGTTCGTCTGTTTTTTACCTTTTCACGACTGAACAGATATTAAATAAATTCGGCAGGGAGGTAATCCCTGGTATCCCGGGGACGGACATATGCTACTTGAAAAGCGCGTGCGAAGCCGCGGGCAGAAGCTAAAACCGAGTACCATAATAAGTTATTGTTTTTTCAGACAACTCAAGAAAAACGAAGGTCAACCAAGGAATAAAACAACAGTTTTCTGTAACCATTATGCAGTTCATTACCATTGATGACAAAACAACTAATGAAGGTTGTCAGGTAACCAGCAAAGATGAACCAATACCTACTATTGATATAAAAGAAGAGATGATCACTGAACAGGATCAATTGGTAGAGGTAAAGCTTGTCCCTGAAAGTTTTACAAAAAGTAAAATTTTAGTAGAAGATAATAGTGATCGAGAAAATTATGTGAAAGAACTTCCCAGTACAACTAATGCAGATTCTCAGGTAACCATCGAAGATGAACCAATACCTAGTATTGTTATAAAAGAAGAGATGATCACTGAACAGGATCAATTGGTTAAGGAAGAGCTTGTCCCTGAAAGTCAAAGTTTACTAGAAGATAATAGTGATCAAGAAAATTATGTGGAAGAACTTCCTTCTAACGGGCATGTTGAGCAAACCAAACCAGATGACACTAAAATGCTTTTAAAAAGGCCATTTGCCTGCAAAGTTTGTGAAAAACAGTTTCGTATAAAATCCAAATTTGTTACTCACATGAGAAATCACACAGGAGGTAAACCCTTTGCCTGCGATATTTGTGATAAACAATTTACTCAAAACTATAATTTAGTAATGCATATGAGAATTCACACAGGAGAGAAACCCTTTGTCTGCGATGTTTGTGATAAACAATATTACCATAAGCGTAGTTTAGTAATACACAAGAGAGTTCACACAGAAGAGAAACCCTTTGTTTGCGATGTTTGTGATAAACAATTTAATCGAAACGAGATTTTAACAACACATATGAGAATTCACACAGGAGAGAAACCCTTTGCCTGCGATATTTGTGATAAACAATTTACTCAAAACTCTAACTTAGTATTACATATGAGAATTCACACAGGAGAGAAACCCTTTGCCTGCGATGTTTGTGATAAAGAATTTAATAATAAGCATAATTTAGTAATACACATGCGAGTTCACACAGGAGAGAAACCCTTTGCCTGCGATGTTTGTGATAAACAATTTAATCGAAGCGATAATTTAACAACACATATGAGAATTCACACAGGAGAGAAACCCTTTGCCTGCGATGTTTGTGATAAAAAATTTAATCTTAAACATTCTTTGATAACACATATGAGAATTCACACAGGAGAGAAACCCTTTATATGCAATGTTTGTGATAAACAATTTAGACAAAAAAATAATTTAGTAACACATAATATGAGACATCACACAGGAGAGAAACCATTTGCCTGCGATATTTGTAATAAACAATTTAACCGAAACGATAATTTAGTAACACATATGAGAATTCACACAGGAGAAAAACCCTTTGCCTGTGATGTTTATGATAAACAATTTAACCGAAACGATAATAAAGTAACACATATGAGAATTCACACAGGAGAGAAACCCTTTGCCTACGATGTTTTTGATAAACAATTTAATAAAAACCATGATTTGGTTAAACATAATATGAGAATTCACACAGGAGAGAAACCCTTTGTCTGCGATGTTTGTGATAAACAATTTAATCGAAACGATAATTTAGTAACACATATGAGAATTCACACAGGAGGTAAACCCTTTGCGTGCGATATTTGTGATAAACAATATAATAAAAACCAGCATTTAGTAACACATATGAGAGTTCACACAGGAGAGGAACCCTTTGCCTGCGATGTTTGTAGTAAAAAATTTAATCGAAACGCAATTTTAGTAAGACATATGAGAATTCACACAGGACAGAAACCCTTTGCCTGCGATGTTTGTGATAAACAATTTACTCGAAAACATCATTTAGTAACACATAGGAGAATTCACACAGGAGAGAAACCCTTTGCCTGCGATATTTGTGATAAACAATTTACTCAAAACTCTCATTTGGTATTACATATGCGAATTCACACAGGAGAGAAAACCTTTGCGTGCAATGTTTGTGATAAACAATTTACTCAAAACTCTAACTTAGTAATACATATGAGAATTCACACAGGAGAGAAACCCTTTGCCTGCGATGTTTGTGATAAAGAATTTAATAATAAGCATAATTTAGTAATACACATGCAAGTTCACACAGGAGAGAAACCCTTTGCCTGCGATGTTTGTGATAAACAATTTAATCGAAGAGATCATTTAACAACACATATGAGAATTCACACAGGAGAGAAACCCTTTGCCTGCGATGTTTGTGATAAAGAATTTAATAATAAGCATAATTTAGTAATACACATGCGAGTTCACACAGGAGAGAAACCCTTTGCCTGCGATGTTTGTGATAAACAATTTAATCGAAGCGATAATTTAACAACACATATGAGAATTCACACAGGAGAGAAACCCTTTGCCTGCGATGTTTGTGATAAAAAATTTAATCTTAATCATTCCTTGATAACACATATGAGAATTCACACAGGAGAGAAGCCCTTTATCTGCAATGTTTGTGATAAACAATTTAGACAAAAAAATAATTTAGTAACACATAATATGAGACATCACACAGGAGAGAAACCCTTTGCCTGCGATATTTGTGATAAACAATTTAACCGAAACGATAATTTAGTAACACATATGAGAATTCACACAAGAGAAAAACCCTTTGTCTGCGATGTTTGTGATAAACAATTTAATCGAAACGATAATTTAGTAACACATATGAGAATTCACACAGGAGGTAAACCCTTTGCGTGCGATATTTGTGATAAACAATATAATAAAAACCAGCATTTAGTAACACATATGAGAGTTCACACAGGAGAGGAACCCTTTGCCTGCGATGTTTGTAGTAAACAATTTAATCGAAACGAAATTTTAGTAAGACATATGAGAATTCACACAGGAGAGAAACCCTTTGCCTGCGATGTTTGTGACAAACAATTTACTCGAAAACATCATTTAGTAACACATAGGAGAATTCACACAGGAGAGAAGCCATTTGCCTGCAATGTTTGTGATAAACAATTTAGACAAAAAAATAATTTGGTAACACATAATATGAGACATCACACAGGAGAGAAACCCTTTGCCTGCGATGTTTGTGATAAAAGATTTAATCTAAGACATCCTTTAATAACACATATGAGAATTCACACAGGAGAGAAACCCTTTGCCTGCGATATTTGTGATAAACAATTTACTCAAAACTCTCATTTGGTATTACATATGAGAATTCACACAGGAGAGAAACCATTTGCCTGCAATGTTTGTGATAAACAATTTAACAATAAGCATAATTTAGTAATACACATGAGAGTTCACACAAGAGAGAAACCCTTTACCTGCGATGTTTGTGATAAACAATTTAATCGAAGTGATAATTTAACAACACATATGAGAATTCACACAGGAGAGAAACCCTTTGCCTGCGATGTTTGTGATAAAAAATTTAATCTAAAACATTCTTTAATAACACATATGAGAATTCACACAGGAGAGAAACCCTTTGTCTGCAATGTTTGTGATAAACAATTTAGAAATAAAAATAATTTAGTAACGCATAATATGAGACATCACACAGGAGAGAAACCCTTTGCCTGCGATGTTTGTGATAAAAAGTTTAATCTAAAACATCCTTTAATAACACATATGAGAATTCACACAGGAGAGAAACCCTTTGTTTGCGATATTTGTGATAAACTATTTACTCAAAACTCTAATTTAGTATTACATATGAGAATTCACACAGGAGAGAAACCCTTTGCCTGCGATGTTTGTTATAAAGAATTTAATAATAAACGTAATTTAGTAATACACATGAGAGTTCACACAAGAGAGAAGCCCTTTACTTGTGATGTTTGTGATAAACAGTTTAATCGAAGTGATAATTTAACAACACATATGAGAATTCACACAGGAGAGAAACCCTTTGCCTGCGATGTTTGTGATAAAAAATTTAATCTAAAACATTCTTTATTAACACATATGAGAATTCACACAGGAGAAAAACCCTTTGTCTGCAATGTTTGTGATAAACAATTTCGACATAAAAATTGTTTAGTACAACATAAAATGAGACATCACACAGGAGAGAAGCCCTTTGCCTGCGATGTTTGTCATAAACAATTTGGTAAAAACCATGATTTTGTTAAACATACGAGAATTCACACAGGCGAGAAACCCTTTGTCTGCGATGTTATCGATAAACAATTTTATAAAAACCATGATTTAGTTAAACATAATATGAGAATTCACACAGGAGAGAAACCCTTTGTCTGCGATGTTTGCAATGAACAATTTAATCGAAACGATAATTTAGTAACACATATGAGAACTCACACAGGTGGTAAACCCTTTGCGTGCAATATTTGTGATAAACAATATAATAAAAACCAGCATTTAGTAGTACATATGAGAGTTCACACAGGAGAGAAACCCTTTGCCTGCGATGTTTGTGGTAAACAATTTCATCGAAACGAAATTTTAGTAAGACATATGATAATTCACACAGGAGAGAAACCCTTTGCCTGCGATGTTTGTGATAAACAATTTACTCGAAAACATCATTTAGTAACACATAGGAGAATTCACACAGGAGAGAAGCCATTTGTCTGCAATGTATGTGATAAACAATTTGCTGATAAGAGTGTACAGGTTAGGCACATTAAAAAGCACAAGAAAGATAAAAGTGTCAACACCGGTAAAGATACAGTAAGTTCCTAAAGTTTTATTACGAACCCATTGAAAAAAGATGAGGTTTTATATTCGGCTGTACCTATGTATTTTTTTATGTATGTTTCTCGATTACTTCGTCAATTGTGGACCATTATGTATGATTTTTTTGCTGTTTTAGTACAAATCCTATGTTTAAAATGAATACCTTTGTCCATTGCTCGTAGCTTTCTAAGTTATGTTACAGGAATATAACTTAGATCATGTTAATAATAATAATATTTATTTCTATAACAAGTTTACAGTATTCTATATTCGATAGTTGAGACTCTCGTTTAAAAGGGCGCAATGCGCGCCATTTTGTGAAAAGGATAGACATAGGATTTCGCGTTCAAAGGAGCGGGACAGAGCTTGCGTTTTTGGGATGTGTTCCTGTTGTCCACATTGACGCTGTCCCTTTTGATGTTTTCTGTTATGGAGACAACGGGAAGTCATAAAATATCCTTCCTTTTGTCCCCATTGACGTAAGCATAGTATAGTAGCATATCATATATGTACATTCAAATTAAGCACATAATTTAAGCAATAGGGTTTTAATCAAATGCGAATTTAAAAAAAGAACTAAAACAAATAACACAACCTTAAACCTTAAATGTTTCGTGGTCTCTTTAGAAACGTTCCACATCTAGTTTGGCCAGTATAGAGGTATATATTTTTGGATTATAGTATATAATCAACATATACCTAAAAGAAAACACTAACATACATAAATAATTCAGTGTCTCCTGTGATGGGTGATTTAAATCGAGTTGTACCCTTATTGTGATTTTTACTTAGAAATTATCATAAAAAAAATTAGATTTTTTGGGTCCACCTCACGTTTTTCTATCTTACATAGTTTCGGAGATAATTTGGTGCAAAGTGATATAACTAACAAGATATTAGCAAAAAAATCGTGAATATAGATATATGTCAAGTTGTACATAAAGGGGTTACTCTTTAAGTAATTGCTCCACACACTGGTTTTCGTGCTTCGTGGTATAAGAGCGATTATATTACTTTTAACATTTTATTTTTCAGTGTATTTATCGTAAATATACTGAAAAATAAATAGATATATTTAAAGTTATATCACTTTGAACCAATCTTTCTCAATACTGATTAGGGTACAATTAAATAGAAAATAATCTAAACTTTGGGGTAAATAAATAAATAACTTTGCTTGGTATTTTTATAATTTGTGATGTGTGTGTGTTTGAGCAACATTGCGATAGGAACATCTTTGATAATTATTAGATTGTTTTAGTTCTTGTATATCAGTTTACACAAAGACAACTTATAGGTGCAACATAATTTAACTGTACTTGAATCATGTATCACGTAATTTTAACACATGCTAGAAATAAAAAAGGTACAGCTTACCTACAGGTTTTAGTGAGTTACTATAAAACTATAATATTTAACATAAAAATTAAAATGCACAGTGAAAGTGAATGTTTTTACTACAAAAGGAGGTACTTAAGTGTAACCTAGCCCACTTAGTTCACGAACTAGAATTTTATTAATCTTGTTTTTGCTCTCCTGTAAAGTGTTGATTTTTCACTTGTATCATATCATATATCACAGGAGGCACAGAATTTAATGTTAAGTGAAATAAACATTAAAAAAACAAAACAAATATAAATGTAACTAAGGAAAAATATTTCCTATCATCATCATCATCAAAAAGAAAGATGCCTATGTATATAGTATAGTACATGATTTCTATGTATAGTACAGCGTGCACTGTATTGGCATATCTGCCGACACCGATGCCAGAGACTGGCATTTCTGCCGTTGCAGATGACGTCATCTGCAGACTCTATCGCTTTGAAAATACCTAGTTATATTGCCGATGTAAAATCCGAAACCAGTGGACGCGAACGCACACTGTCGGTGAAACTGGTGTGAATATCGCAGTGCAAGACTCCAATTGGAATAATAGGTGTAGAGGTGAACCCCTCGAAGTGCGAGTTCTTCGCCTGTGGTACTGAACGCAAGTTTCCCGTTTTCATTCTCTTGTACCTGGCCTCAAGGAAATTTCTACTCCTAAACCTTTTAGGCTACCCGATATTTTCATTCTAGAGTCCCTGAGGCCATCAATGTAAGAAAGGATCTTCTCCTTTCCGCTCACGAACGTCTAAAGGGTCTTTACGCACACGTGGCGATTATCTTGTTGCGCATGTGCTTCGCTCTTCCGAAGGTCACCTATTTATTGCGGACCACCCCAACTAAAAAAAATAAAAAAATATTTTATTAGATTTAATTGTTATAATGTTTAATGAATTCTGAATGTTAGTAATAATATTATATATAGTAATAAATAAGGTACACTATTGCATTAGGTTTTCTGTAAAAATAGTTGTACATTGTAGAAGTAAATAAATAAATAAATAACTTGGCTCTGCCCTGAGGAAGTTTCATCTTTTGATGAAAGCTTAAAATCGGTTGTGGAGTCTGTTCTTAATGGCTCCCTAGATGGGCCCCAGTGGAGTCAGGCGGCTATGCGCTCAGGAGGTCTGTCTGCCGGCTTTCCTGGTGCCTGCGCAAGGGGGTGCCAACCTAGTCACTGTTTTACTGTCACAGTGCTGACACTGTCGCCGCCAGTCACCTGAGTATCCCATCTCTGTATCTGCCACTGCGGTCACGCCTGCTCAAAAAAAAGCCTTAAGTACGTTTCCTTAGAGCAGCTTTACTATTTTGCACCTGTAGCAGTGGATACCTTGGGTAGTTAGAGTGTGGATGCGAAGTGTTTAGTGGGAGAATTAGGCCGTAAATTTTACGAAGTGACAGGAGACTCCCGCTCGGGGTCGTTCTTCGTGCAAAGGATTGCCATCGCTATTTAGGGAGGTAATGCTGCAATCATTATGGGCACCTTTGCACCGGGAATGGTCAGGGGCGGGTTATTTAATGACTATTTTTTATATTGCAGGAATATTCAATATATATAATGTATAATCCCAATATTCAATAATTAAATTAATATATTATTAAAACGAAAGTTAATGTCAAAGCTACACACAAAAACGACAGTTAATGTCAAAGTTACACGTTTTACCAAAAATAACACTACTAACTTTGACATAAACTGTCGGTTTTGTCATTGACTGTTAATTTTGCAATACACTTTTTTAAATAAATTAATTAATTTAAAATTAATCTAATTTTGCCTAATAGGTAATTTGTAGGTAATAATTTTCGTAGGTTTTGTTACATTTTGGTATGTTCTACTTATAAGCTTACGTAGGCAGGAACTTACTTAATTATGTAGTTGTTAGCATTTGATTTCAAAGAGCATCGAACATCGTTGGCATACCTACTCGACCGCCATTTTAAAAAAAATGTGATTCGGCGGCCAGTCATGAAACTCATGTCAATCGACAGAGTAAATGATTACAAACAAAAAGTGTTCTATGATCAAATCTCCTAAGTGATACGGTTTCTGAGATATTTGGGTCTAAAAACTATAGAAAAAATCTGTTCCTGAGCTATGTTCTACTTCACTTGATGTTTATTTTATAGGTAGGTTAGGTAGGGTATGGGAAATAAAATCCAACCTTTTTCTTGAACACATTTTTATTATTGTAGCAGTAGGTATGTAAATAAGTTAAATTGGTATCTACAACGATTCGTTTGCCACCAGCGGCTTTTTTGTTTTAAAATTCGTCATTCATTCACGGATAAATACGTCGCCGGGCTGGAAAACTCTCCGAAATTCTTCATTTTCAATTAATTCTCCCATAATAATTGCGTCAGATTTATCGGCCCCATAAGGACCAAATGTTTCTATGACGTATCCATCTGGTGCCACAATCAAAAATATCTTCAACAAATTCCGATATTTATGAAGGCTATACGTTTTTTTTTTAAACAAATAATTACAACTTTTTTGAACGTATATATAAGTTCCGTCGCAAATAGAAATGACACGGTTTGGTTCTTCAGGACTTCCATATAAAAAATTCGGTATAGACAAAATTCTTTGACGTAATTCTTCACGATATGTTTCAGTTTCTCTATTACGCGAAAGACCCAGATGCAGTGGAACAAATTCATTCAATAAATGAGTTCGCACCTTTTTCATTACACGACCAAAGTGTACGGGGCTTAGCCGAAATAAAGAGGACAACCTGTCGTTAGAGTCGCCTGTGTGCAGTTTGCTGAGCACCATTGCTAAAGCCCTTTTGGATTGTTTAAGTTGTTGCAATGATGGAGTATTATCTAAAATACTCAATAAACGCAGTTTTACTGAATCCTATATAATATTTAAATGTCGCCTCGTCTATAGTGTCGACTTTTTCAAAATCTAAATATTCAATTTGCCATTGTAATAGTTTTAACATATCGGCTACTTGCACTGAGTTAAACGTCTCGTGTCTCGAACGGGTATAATCTTCAAAATCCCGCCAGATGTCATTTGAATGTAAGTGTTCATTGCAGACTCGTACTGCAGCAGGAATATAAATATTCTGTTTACGCAAAACATGGTTGCCTGGAAGAAATCGCTTTAAGCGATAAGGCCGCCAGTTCCATTGCTGTTCCCTACATTATATTTAATAAGTACTATCTGTTTTATAAGGTGATGAATAAAGCATTGTCTATCTATCTATCTATCTAACATCTGATCTAATTGCTATGTTTATTCTATGTAAACCATCGCGGACATTACATTGTGCTACAACGCAATATGACGAGGTGTACGAAGCTCTTGAAAATCCAGGGACTGAAAATCTCAAAGTATGAGGGTTTGCGGCACCTTGATATTCGACTTGCGGAATGTCTTCTTCCTGTTCTTCGTCGGAAACTTGCATTAGAATTTCATCGGGAGCTCTTATTGGAACTTCATTAGGCATCCCTTGTGGAATGGGCGGAGATACGTCTCTTAATGGATCGCTCATTGGCCCTTCGGCCGATTCACCTGAAGACGGTTCGTGCACGGAGCTTACAGCATCTGCTATACGAGCTAAGTTCTGTTGTTCCCTTGTATAATAGCGGTTAGCACGTTGAACACATGGACGACAAATCCGGTCAGATGATGTCATCTGGAACAATAAATAAAATCTGATGATCTGACCGACTCACGGATCTACCCAAAGAATAATGGAAATAAAAATAATTCCTAGCTATAACTTATGTAACGAACGAACGAAAGACTAACTTATTTACACGTAGAGGCTTAGGTACGTATTTTATTTTGTAATCGTAAATAAGTATTATTTGTTGATATGTGCACAGTTGTTGGAAGCTCTCTATAATACCGGCCAGTCCTATTTGTTAATTCTAATAAGACTATAATTAACACATAGGACATGAATCGCATTTTTTATGTCCAATATATACATATATTCATTCGGTACAATAACATATGGGATAATTGACAGCTGTAAACTATATTTTTACTAACCTCCCGTGCGCCGAGTTGATGGTGGGAATAAGCTTCCACTTGTGGATTATCAGTCAGATATTCCTCGGTTAGCTCATAGCTTCGTAGCTGCGGCCTAGAGCGGCGTCCTCCCATACGGGGGGATGTACTGCGTTCACAAAACAAACACTGTGATCCTGGTGGACCGGTGGCATTACTTGACATTGTAACGCAAATACAAAAAACAAAAACTTAACAAAAAACAAAACGTAACAAAATAACTGCTCGTGAGTAAAAGAAATATTCGTGCACTCAGACCAAAGATTAGAAGCCGAATGATAGATAAACGTCAAACAAAATGGCGGCTGGCGGGGTGCGTTACGGGAAGGGGAGTCATCCGGTGCACTGAGCCGGGTGGAGTCGGTTTCTTGTTAGACAAGAAGCACGGACGAATTTTTTGACTCCTCATTTTATACCTACGGTGTTTATACGATAGTACGAATAGTATAACTTTATTTTTCTTTTTTCTGACCCTAATATCTCAGAAACCGTATCACTTAGGAGACTTGATCATAGAACACTTTTTGTTTGTAATCATTTACTCTGTCGGTTGACATGAGTTTCATCACTGGCCGCCGAATCACGTTTTTTTCAAAATGGCGGACTAGTAGGTATGCCAGGCTCCATACAAAAATGTTCGAACCCCTTTCAGTTTTATGTCGTCTGATATTTTTAGAATCTGTGATTTTGGCATTAACTGTCTGTCGTTTTTGTTATGTACTGTCATTTTAGGGTGTTTAGATATTAATTTTTAGCTTTGTCATAGACTTTTTAATTATAATAAATAAAAAAAATATAAATTTTCCTTTGTATTTGTAATAATTTTCTTTTTTAATTAATTAATTCTTTATTGCACTAAACAAAACATACATTAAAAAAACATAAAACTAGAGAAGGAATGGCAAAGGCGAGCTTAACCCTAAAAAGAGTTCTCTTCCAGCAAACCTTATTGGGAGAGAGAGAGAGACAAGGTTATGTGGGTATCTACGTGTGCACAAAATTTATACAGGAAAAGAAAGTTGTTAATCCTTAACTACATAATTAATAGACTACTACATATTATTACTACAAATATGATACCTATTTCAATATATAAAATACAATACCTATGTTCCTAATCATACAATAATTATATACATATGTAATAATATAATAAATACATAAAATACAACAGAGTCATAAAGATAGGTAATGCTCTTTGACTTTACACTTGAAGGTGAAGAGTGACGGGCTGGCACGAATATCGTGTGGGAGAGAATTCCATAACCTAACCGGCTCGACAGTAAAGGAGCCACCGTAACGGCTGGATGAGTGAGCAGGGAATATAAGAATAAGGGACAAAGATGTTCTGCAGGGTCTATCTCGAGTGTAAAGGAACTCAAAACGCTCACGAAGGTAAGAAGGAGAAAGGGGATTGTTCAGAATGTTATAAAGAAGTGAGAGAACGTGCAGATCACGCCGGCGACGAATTGGAAGCCATTTTAACTGAGCTCTGAACATTGAGACGTGATCATATTTACGCAAACCGAAAATAAACCGGATGCACAGATTTTGAAGACGTTCGTAGTTTGTTGAGGATTTCCTCCGTGGCGTCAAGGAAACAAGAGTCAGCATAATCTAATAAGGGAAGAAGGAGTGATTGCGCTAAAGTGATTTTGGTTTGCAGTGGAAGAAAATTCTGAAATCTCTTGAGAGAGTGAAACGAATAGTGAACTCTCTGGCTGATTCCGTTGACGTGCTTTTGCCAGGATAACAACGGGTCAAAGATGACACCCAAGTTCTTGGCAGAAGCAGAGTAGCTGATAGGACAGTCATTGAAGAATAGAGGGGAATTGGTGATTGTCGAACTTTGTTCAGCATGAAAGGGCTGCCGCAGATTAGAGCTTGAGACTTCGATGGGTTGACCAGAAGGCCAAAGGCCTTTGCCCATGCGTGAATATTTTCCAGGTCAGAGTTAATCTGGTCAACACCAAAGGATATTTCATCGGCCTTGAAATGATAATATATTTGCAGGTCGTCAGCATACAGGTGATACTTAAAGGAAATTACAAGAGTGATAGCGTTAATGAAGATGGAGAAGAGGAGTGGTGAAAGAATACCTCCCTGCGGGACGCCCGCAGTTATGTCACACCAATCCGAGTAGGACTCGTCAAAGCGGACACACTGCGACCGGCCCGAGAGATATGAATTGAACCAGGAGATTGCTGAGGGTGAGACGTTGAGAGAGGAAAGAACAGAGAGAAGAATGTCATAATCGACGGTGTTGAATGCACTACTGAAATCCAGCAGTACAAGGATAGTGAGGAGTCGGTTGTCGATGGCCCAGCGAATGTCGTCCGAGACTTTAATGAGTGCGCTCACAGTGCTGTGGCCGGGACGAAAGCCAGACTGGTAGGGACTTAAAAGCTCGTTTTGGTGCAGGAAGAGCGATAATTGCTTATGAACCGCATGCTCTAGGATTTTGGATAGAATGGGGAGGATGGAGGTGGGTCTATAGTGTGCTACAGCTAAAGGATTAGGAATTTTAGGAAGGGGTATAATAAAAGCTTTTTTCCAAGTGGACGGGAATGAGCTCGTACCAAGTGAACAATTAATAATGTGAACGATTGCAGAAACGAGCTCGCAGGAAATTATTTGAAGCATGTAACCGCTGATACCGTCAACGCCAATGGCTTTGGTGGAGACAGAGTTTAAAAATTTCAAAATTTCACTCTCAGCAACCTCTTTTAAGTTGAAGTCGGGGCAGTTAGGTTTGGGCAAGCAAGATAAATGGTCGATGGTAGAACGTTTCGTTATATTATCCATGGAGTGAGGGGAGCTAGAGAAGTGGGAGTTAATACGATTTAAGTCAAGAGAAATAGGAGTGTTATCCGAGCCCTTACCAATTCCCAAGGAGTTCAAGAACTTCCACATTATAGAAGGGTTAGAATTTTGGAGTTGACGGTGGATAAACTGTCTTTTGGCATCTCTACACATTTTTGTGGCACGATTACGCAGTTTCTTGAAGATGGCTAGGTTTACCTCCGTCGAAAAATTCTTATAGTGCTTTTTGGCCTTGTCGCGTTTTGTCATCGCCTTTTTAATGGATGGAGATAGCCATGGCGCAAGAGGATGCTTGATCCTAACACGTTTCATCTTAGCATGCTTATCAAATAGGTTGATGATGATAGTGTTAAGAGCACAGACCTTATCATCAATATTATCCGCCTCGGTGACAGGTGACCAGTCAGTTAGGTTTGCGTCCTGCTTTAGGGTATCAGTGTCAAGATCTTTGAAGCTACGCAGGAGACGGAATTTAGGTTTGGGACAGCGAATTTTGTAAGAAAGAAATAGAGAAGGGCGCAGTCAGTTGACCATGTACTGCGACACGATCAGAGTTGGAAACAAAAATCAGATCAAGGAGAGAGGGGGTACAATGAGGGGCGTGGTGCGTAGCTGAAAGAGGGAGAATATGCATATTGACCGAAGTAACAAGAGATGAGAGTTTATTGGCCCGTGCATTACTTTTAAGTAGACATGTATTAAAATCACCAAGTATAATCGTGTGGTCATAGAGAGGGGTGAGAGATACAAGCTTTAACTCCAGGGAAGAAAAATAATATATATTACAAGACGGTGGGTAATACACACCTAGCATGATTTTGGAGTGGTTAACTAAGATTTCAATAAAAAGGTGCTCAGCAAAGTTTGAGTATTCCATAGGGGAATTATCAATAATTTTAGCAGGAATATCGCTACGAATATAGATAGCAACGCCACCACCACCTTTACCCACTTGTCATTTCTGATGAGTCGGAAGCCAGGAATGGCGTACTGAGTAGACTTTAATGAAGGCTTTAAAAATGATTCTGATATAAGGATTGCATCAATAAACTTTATATCAAATGAGGAGAGCATGTCATCATAATGTGAAGGGATGCTTTGAGCATTTATGTGTACAATGTTAAGATTTCTTGAATGGGAAGAGAAAATATTTTCGAGTTGGTCATGAAGACTGAGTAAGTCGTCACTACAGGCGCTAGCGTAATCGAAGTCCGAAGAGCGTGATGAAGAGCATGAAAAAAAGCTATCATCAAACTTCAATGACATAAATATACCTCTATAATAAATACCTTAAAGAAATATATATATTATAATACGTACTTAGCAAAAAAAATATACTTAATTACTGAAATAAAAATATAAAAACAATAATCAAAAACTGTTGCAAACATTCCTCGCTCTCAAGCCAGTTTGCTGGAAAATTGGAGAACAAAGAAACTTAAAGGACAAAGTTACCATTAACAAGACAATAAAAAATACTTGAACAAAAACCAGTGAAGACATTTTTTGATAATTTTCTTAGGTTTTGTTGCAATATTAACATTTTAGTATGTTCTGCTGTTAAGGTTAGGTAGGCACCTACATAATTAGTTATTTGCTCCTGATTTCAAAATAAACCGCCAAGTGCGAGTCGACTCGCACGCCAAGGATTCCGTACCGTAAAAATCAGATAACCTTTTCAAAGAACATCAATTTTCACTAGTTTGGAGACCCCCTTAAATGTTCAACTTTATTTTATTTTTAGTATTTGTTATTACAGTTGAAATGTTACTTAATTATAGAAAGTTTAATGTGCCTACCTATTATATTTATTATATTGTAGTTCAAGAGATACAGCTTTGAGAAAATAAAAGCAAAATTAGCAAAAAAAAAATCACGTGTCTTGTATGGGAGCCCCCTTTCATTTTGATATTTATTTTGTGTTTATTATTGGTTGTTATAGCGGCAAAAGAAATACACATTCTCTGAAAATTTCAATTGTCTACCTCTTACGGTTCATGAGATAAAACCCTGTGACAGACGGACGGGCGGACGGGCAGACAGCGGAGGCTTAGAAATAGGGTTCTGTTTTGACCCTTCGGGTACGGAACCCTAAAAATGAACATCTACTTATTGTGTAAATAAGCGGATCAGGGGATTTCTGGAACTCTTGTCCAATTATCCCCTGCGCGTCACCTGGCGTCACCTGTCGACTGGATTGGACAAAAAGTCCAGAAATCCCCTGCGCAGGGGATTATTGAAATAAGCCAAATATCTGAAGGTTAACAGTTTCAAAAATCGAAAGTGGACCTTATGAAGTTTTTTCGAATTTTGACCACGTTCAGAGATTCATAACATTGACTTAATTTTATAATAACTTCATATTCAATTCATGCACCGCATTTTCATTCAGTTTTATCAAAACCTATTCAGCATTCGTCTTCGCACCTTTCATTTCATCTTTAATATCTTAGAGTGTCCGAATTTTTGTTTCCGGAACCGAAAAGTACATTGCAACCAAAGTGGTATGCATGGACCCTTGTCCGAAATAAAAGATTTTTATTTTATTTTGTTTTATTAGTAACTACGATACTTATGGTTTCAGAACGTGCCTCGAAAAACTTTAGACCTAACGACTGTAGGTAATAGTACAGGTAGATTACCTAGATTGAATAGATTAACTTTGTAACACCGAGGCAAAAGGACAGGCTATGATTTTGAGTCAAGTCAGTATCAATTTGGCTGGCTTCTACCCAACTATCATGATAGGAGCAGATATATTTTCATCATCAGCCATCAGTGTCCTACGTGCGCAGCGTGATCTATGGACCGACACTAAACACGAAAATAAATCGACCTATCGCGCCACACCTTCCTCTTTACTACCTACCTGCCAATCTACATAGCTACCTACACCTGCTGACAATATACCTACAAGCAACCGCAGATCAAAGCGAGATATTTGGGGCGACATTTTCCTAATGAGTCGCTCGCTACAGCAGCGCGGGTACTGAAGGCGAGAGGGCCGCCCGCAGCCCCTTGAGCACGCCGCGGTCAACACTCGCGGACGATTATTGCTCACGGGATATTGTCAGGCGCTGTTTATACCTCCAAACAAAAATTTTCTTTAAATATGAAATGCTGCCATAGCATTTATCTAGCCCCAAAGTAAGCAGAGCTTGTGTTATGTTATAGATTTATATATACTGATATAGGTAGGTACCTAACCTAGGTACTTAATCAATAATAGTCATAATAATTATTATAAGTCAACATTGGTAAACACAAATCAGGTGTTGAAATACATTTTATAATTTAACATTGATTAAAAATTAATAAAATAATACATTCAAAAAAGAGCAAAATTACTATTAAAAATAAATTAGCCACTAGCTAATTAAAATCAATTAAAAATCAATAAGATCACTTAATTTTTATATGCTACGAATTCATCGTAGGTATAAAAAGTTCGCTCAATAAGCCAGCGTTTAAGTTTGCTTTTAAATGCAGGAAGACTGTGGGTTCCTGTAACAGAACTGGGAAGTCTGTTGTACACCTCAGGACCCATGACGTGTGTCAGCTGCTTCGACAATACATTAGGTAGTAGGTAGTTAGATATTTGCGTAATATAGATATTATACATTTTTATCATACATAGTAACAGAACACCTGAAACCAATATCTCCAGATCGTAAAAACATTATTTGTCAAGAGGCGGCAAGCGAACACGCAATCGCACGGCGAAGGCGGGGCGCCGCCGCCGCCGCGCCGCCGGCGCGCCGCGCCGCCGCACTGAGCAGGCGGGGGAAGTTTCTAGTTCCGAGCCAGGTGCCATGTTAATTCGCCAGGGATATAAACACACTACAAACTACCTCGCTACGCCATGTTATAAAACCACCATGTTTGCTAGATCCCTGTTGCTATGCGAGAAACATCGGTACCATCATCTCTATGGCCTCCCGAAGACATCGAACG
Source organism: Eupithecia inturbata (assembly GCA_963662085.1). NCBI lineage: Eukaryota > Metazoa > Arthropoda > Insecta > Lepidoptera > Geometridae > Eupithecia > Eupithecia inturbata. Next base: position 815,952 of record OY759201.1, read on the forward strand.
TGCTGTAGTGGCTTACGATGCGAGCCAATAATACGACCGCAGTCGGAGGCTGCCACTAGTACAACTGCATACCACTTGACCCCAGCGAGTTCAGACTCTGAGTAGGTTCAGATGTTGCGGAGTAGGTATACCTACCTAACTATTCAGTTTGTTCTACATTGTAAGTATGGACTAAAAAGTTACTGATTGTACTCGTAGCTTATAACGAGAGGGTTTTTTTATTCGTCCTTAATAATGCGAAAGTAACTCTGTCTGTCTCAAAACCTCCGTTGATTTTACTTGTTATTATCATAATCGATAGAATAAGATCATATTTTATAAATTTCATAGATGATAGATTTTCATCAAACACAGCCGAACACCCCCAGAATTATTCGCTTCTAACAAAGAAAATTCAAATCAAATAATAAAAACAAATTAGAACGAATACCTAGGTACCTATCTACAATTGAAACAATTGAGCTAACTTACTATAATAATCTAGGTATTTAAAAATGGATTTCATCGTTTGGGACTTTTGGGAGATATGAACATTGCATTGGTTTGCACAAGCAACTTCTCACCCTTCTTTATCTGTTCGGTTGCTTGGGGGCTGGGGGTAAATGTTACGATGACTCTACGCCTTTGTTACGAAGGTGCTACGCCACTATTACGACGAAAACTCTACGAAACGCTACAAAATTACTACATTACTTTGGCGTAAATGCTACATTGCTTTGACTAGCCGTGCCGCGCCGGCCTTGGCGTAAGAATAGACCCAACTCAACCGTCGATTTAAGTAAAAATGGGGAGATGAGGTACTAGCCTCTCGAAAGTGGAAGGCACAAACTAGGTGCAATTAGGTCCACCCACCTCACTGTCATAGTCGGACCGGCGCGGCGCGGCGGAGGCGGCGGGGCGCGTTGCACTCTCGGTCGCCCTTCTGTCTAGGTAAGACTTTATGTTCATTATAATTATTGCACAAGATTGGAAATGTAACTGTGAGCGAGCGTTTGGGTGCAGTTGTAACACAGGCCAGATGTTAAGTGAGCGCTGGGAGAACGTACCATGTCTAAAGTTTTACTAATAACTGTGAACTCAACCCGTGTATGTCGTAAAAACCGACTAACACTAAGGGTATATTCCAGAAGAAGCAGCTTCCTTCTGTGTATTTATAACACCTCAACTGCGATCACCAATCTGCCTACCAAGCGTGGTGATTATGACAAACCCCCTTATTTGAGGGAGGCACGTTCAGCGTGTCTGCATAGGTTACACACTACTCAAAAGCGCTACGCACTTGCAAGAAAGCTCTGCGTTAATTTTGCTACAAAACTGCTACGCCCGTTCGGCTACGATAACCACCTAAATGTAAATAATAAAGCATTATTATTTAATTTTATTAGATTTCTGTGACAATAACGCGTCGATGCTGTTGCTAAAGTGACAGCAATTTGATCACGATAGCAATTTCAAGTGAATCAGCAATCAACTAATTTTACTTTGGCAATCAATTATGGCAATACATAGCAATCAAATAATTTTACAAATTTGGCAATCTATTATGGCAATACATAACAATCAACTAATTTTACAAATATGGCAATCAACGAATAGCTTTACAATGCATCAATTATATCTATATAATGTCATACTGATATATTTGTACCTAGTTTAGTTTTTTCCAAAAATGTTTAGAAATGTGTCGTGTCGTGTCAAATAAATCATTTCATTTTCATTTAATCTAATCCTTTTACAATCTCTCATTTAGCGAACAATTATTTAGGCATATAGGTACGTATAGGTACGTACGTTTGTTATTTCCTATCTATTGATCTTTATCATTGTCATACATACATTACTTACGCTCATTAAAAATTGCAACATCCGTTTTTGAAACATCCATGTCCATTTCGGAAGTGGATGTTTGGTAGGTACTTATTCACGCTAAAACTATTGTATGGACCTATTTTGTAAAGTTCATAGATCTGAAATCACATATAAGGTAATTTAATAAGGAGCTAATTACTTATACCTACTTACAGTAGTGCTAAGCTTTTAAAAGAAGTGCTATGCTATAATAGAGAACTCCAGTAAAACCGTGTGCGAATAATGTTATACTAGCTTCCTCACACGGCTTCGCACGCGCTATTCCCAGATAAAAAGTTGTTTATTTTATATGTTGGGTTTAGTTCTACATTAACCCAATTTTATATTGATCTGACAAGTAGTGTTGGATCTTAAACACAGAAATGTTTATCTTCGGTAACAAATGCTTCAATGAATGTTCGCGTCTTCTGAAACTTTCGCCTAATATTTCTAAAACCTTTTAACCTCAAAGGTGCGTGCAGAAGTACTTTACCTACTTCTTACCATCTTTGCGAGGGTCTTAGAGGGAGGCTTAGGCCTCTCGAAGTCTAAGCAGGAGGGTGGTCTTGCCTCATTCTTGCGCATGTCACAAAATTTAAAAAACTTGTCCGGCAACGATGATTTTTCACTCGTCTTGCCAACCTCCATTACGTTTCGTGGTTTTGTGGGTGATTTTCGCGCCATTGTTTTTTTTGACGGAAATCAGTGAAATGTTTATTTATAATAAGTCGTTTTTACTTTATATTCAATTATAATAAATAATGTTAAAATTTAATGCCGGAAAAAACATTTTTAATTTTGAATTATGAAGCAAAACTCCAGTTATGAAATGATAGATTACGAAAAGTTTAGATAAAGCGTAACGCCTTGCAAAAGACAGTGACCCACCATATCATCGACCATGGCAGCGGCCAGGTGTTTGTGGTTGATGACGATGCTGCTGCGGCTCTGGCTTGGAGCCTCGGATCTGTGCTATGCTCAGTAAGTGCCATCATCATCATTGGTAGCTTGACTTCTTCTACTGCTGGGATCTGACCGTCTTTACGATAGCGCGTGATACTGCTTCAGTTTATGCATAACTTAGAGTGTTTACGTAGGGACGTACGGATTCAAATGAAATAAAAACACTGTTATTTCAGGGACCAAACAGGCACAAAAAGTTTTTCAGTTGTCGATAATGACAACGTTCTTTTGACAAACTTTTGTCTACGAAAAAGATACGAAAATTGCGTAAAGGGGGCTTGAAGATTCTAGCCCTAACAACGATCATCATTCTTTATTTTTAAATCGCCGCGCACAATTAAATTTACAAATAAAAAAGCTCTTATAAAATAATGTCCTAAAGCGTCAGGACATTATGTTATAGAACTTTTTTTTATTTGTTTTTTATCCAAATTTGTATAATTTTATTTTGTTATTATTAAATTAAAATTTTTGTTTTGTGTTAGAATAATTTTGTGTAACAATAATATGTTAAAATTAGGAATTTAATTTATAATTAAGTATGTTAAAATATTTATGACCAAAGTTGACGATTTATGTATATTATACAGATTATGGTGATTGTGATAGCACACTAACGCATTAGGAGTACCTGTAAGTATAGTGTAGGTACCTATAATATTTTGCATTAATAAATATACCTACATTTTATAGTGCGCACCAATTTTGAAAAAAAAATAATGTTAGGGCCACCCTCCATACAAAGTTCTTCAAACTCCTTTATTGGTTGTAGTACCTACCTTACCTAATTAATTACTAAAATAATTTTCAAATATTTACCGCAAACAATAAAAAAAATTGGATAATTAGTAATGTTGGTACTTATTCTCTGTTGTGTTGACTATAGATACCAGGAGGCCTATTCTAAGTCTATAAAATACGCAATTGTGTAAACTGGTAGGTACTCTAATTCGTTGTTTTAGAATACACCAATTGGACGAAACGAAACAGTAATTTTGTGTTAGAGAATTAAAATAGGTCCCCTGTGTCCACTGTGTCGCGTTTAGGGTTTGCATTCGAATATTAATTAGTTCGGATATTCGAATACTGAAATTGCAAAATTCGAATATTCGATTAAACTCAATAACACCAAACTCAGAATTCTGATATGCATAAAATGCAAAAGTTAGCACGATATATCCATACAAGACAATACAAGTTTACTTCGTTTGGTTAATCCAAACGTAATAACAATACGTAAACTTGTACAGCCATATTAATAAAAAAGCTCTACTCCTAGCTTACTACGAAACTACTCTTAGACTAGTTAATCCAAGACTAGCCGAGTATCAACTTTGATAATTACAATGCTAATAATAAACATGAAGTAACCTCGGAGTTACAATGCATTCATTACTCCGGGATTAACCATGCGTTATGGCAGCCCGCATAATTTAAAAGTAAAGAGAGTGAGGAAATGAATGAATAATGACGTCATTGATGACAGTGACACACAAAATTATGAGTTTGACAACTTGTTTTAGTGAGTGTTTTATATAATTATGAGTTTTACTTTCTAAGTTGAAGATTATGACACTCCGACACAAACACTGGCAGAGTCGTAGCGAAAAGCAAGCAACGCCAAAAAAAAAGAAGTTGAAGTTGAAGATTACATTCTCTTTGAGTTGAAGTTGATTTGTTTTTGTGGCGGCTGGCGTGTGCATTAATTATTGTTCATTACAACACTTTAATTTTAGAGGATTTTTACGAATCTTATATATTTTTACTCGCCTCGGTAATGGAATTTGGTTTACAAACTCACAAGGCAGATAGAAATATTTTTTTCTATCTGCCTCAAATCGTTAACATAATAATCTATATCCATCGTATTAAGCACAAAAGAAGTACAACTATATCTATATATATCTATAGGTATATATAAAAGAAAGTCGTGTTAGTTACACTATTTATAACTCAAAAACGGCTGAACGAATCTCGGTGAAATTTGGCGGTAGCGAGGTAGACGGTGTCCCGGGGCCGGACATATGCTACCTTTTATTCCGGAAAAAAGCGTGCGAAGCCGCGGGCTGCAGCTAGTAACACATAAAATCAAAGGTATAAATATTTGCGTTTACTGTACACGGAGTAGTTTTATTTTCGTAGGAAATACAAAAATTCGAAAAAATTTACAGGTTTTTAGAGGCTAAAAGGTTATGGATATATCAATTCTCATGATAGTCTCTAAACTAGGTAGTACGTAGGATTAAATGTTAGTCCGGGAGTAGATTCGGATTAGCTTACTTCCTCCTTACTCTTTATTTATTAATACTGGATTTATCTACTACCTACTTAAAACTTAGAGTAAAATTAATCATACGTTACTCTCTGTTTATAAATAACACAGGTATTGTCTTGTGTCAGCATGACAAAGTTATATTGTTCGGAAACACTCGGAGTGCCGCGCGTGACTGCGTAGTGCGTTCGCGTATTTGACGAGACTCTTCTGTATAACCGTCTCTGTCGCTCTCGTGAGTGACATTGTGTTAAGAGAGCGCCATACACGCCGTTTTGTAAAAGGATATAGGCATATGATTTCGCATTCATAGGAGAAGGACAGATCATACGTTTTTAAAACGACGTAAGGGCAAAAATCAAGTTTCTGCTTGTTTACAAGAAAACTACACAACTTATGAAGAAACTGGTTCAAGAAGCCAAATAATTAGTACCTATTAAATAACCTACGAATAAAAACTTAAGTCATTTCAACAGACATCAGGGTTCCTGAGATCTCGACCAAATTATGTGCGAAACAGTGCACTTTCATGAATTTTAAAATATAAAAAAAATATAAAATTATAAAATCTATCTTATCTACTTACTACCGTGTTAAAGCTAATTACCGTGTTTAAGTATCTACTAGTTGCTGTGTAAAATTTTACTGTAGATATTGTTAAAAGAGAAAATTCCAGAAATTTACCCTTTTCTCTGGCAATGTTACGGTTCGCCGTCAAAATTAATTTACAAGAACAAAGTCATTTTGTCCGCTGTTGGATGTCAGCAGGGCGACCCTCTCGGTCCGGCCATATTTAGCCTTGCCATCCAACCGATAATTCATAGTTTAGCCCCCAACATAACAGTTGTTGATAAATGTTCACTTCGCCTCCTTGGTTCACCAATTCTTGATGAGTCTTTTCAGTCCTTTGTAGACGAGAAAATTCAAAATTTCAACAAAACTTCGGACAGACTGCTCAAAATTAATAGCGATATGGCTTTTACAATAATTCGGTTTTGTCTTTTTGTACCTAAATTTACGTATTCTTTGAGATGTAGTCAACTGTGGAAACACAGTGAGCTCTTGGAAGGCTTAGACAACATAATAAAGAATACTCTATCATCGGTTTTGAATGTCGATTTAGATGACAAGTCATGGTCGCAGGCTTCCCTGCCTGTCAAATTGGGAGGCTTAGGTATACGCAAAATTTCAAGTGTAGCCCTTCCAGCGTTGCTGTCTTCCGTCTACAGCACTAGTTCTTTAGTTGAAAAAATTTTAAAGTCATCTCGTTTGGTCCCACCTGGAATTTCATTCAAAATTTCATTTTTAGACGAAGCTCGAACGGCTTGGCATAATGCTTGCCCTAATGCTGCTCCCCCAAAATCTCTTTTGTCTCAACGGCAATGGGACGGACCTCTGTGTGAGTTGACACGGAATAGTTTGTTACAAACGTGCTCCAGCTCTGCGGATCGTGCCTGTCTCCTGGCCGTTTCTAAATGGGAGTCAGGACATTGGTTGCAAGCATTTCCTTCATTTAACACTGGCACTTTATTGGATCCCGTAACTTTCCGTATCGCAACATGTCTTCGGTTGGGTGCAATGTGTTGCGCGCCTCATCAATGCCAGTGCAGTACTGCTGTCGAACAGCTTGGTCATCACGGATTATCGTGTACTAGGGCCGCCGGTCGGATATCTCGTCATGCCAGCCTTAACGACGTCATCCGGCGGGCCTTTGTCACCGCTAACGTACCAGCTATTCTCGAACCGAATGTTGCGTGACGATGGTAAGAGGCCTGACGGCATGACACTAGTCCCATGGGAGTTGGGGAGGCCCATTGTGTGGGACGCTACATGCGTCGACACACTTGCGCCTTCCCATCTTCCGAGGACATCCGTAAGGGCTGGTGCGGCGGCAGATTTGGCCGAGGATCTCAAGAGACGTAAATATGCAGGTCTCGACAGAGCCTACATATTTGCTCCCTTTGGGGTTGAGACCCTAGGTCCGTGGGGTACCGAGGCTCTCCGGGTTTTTAAAAAGTTATCTGAGCGTCTGGTCGACGCGATGCCTGACCCGAGAGCTGGCGGATATCTGGCGCAGCGCATCAGCATTGCCATACAGCGGGGCAATGCAGCCAGCGTCTTGGGGACGCTTCCGACTGGTATTGATATGGATCAGTTGAGCTACCTGTAGATTGTTTGCAACAGTCTGCAGTTAGCTTAATTGTTTCATTTGTAAATACTAGTTTGATTTGTTTTTATTATTGAATTGTAATGGTTAAAATACCTACAAAAAACAGTCTTCAAAATCTATGTTAGATTTCGAAGATTGTTTTTTACTAAAAATTTGTGGTGGATTGTGCGAGTAAATCGCCAATGTCTCGTTTCGGTGACACAACCTTTTGTTAATTTTATTTCAATTTGATATTTAAAATTTGTTCAAAAAACACTTAAAAGAATAAAAAAAAGACGTCATTATTACAAAAACATAGACCTTTTTCTATTGTTAATATTTGAATTATTCGAATAGTACCCGAAAAAAATTCGATTATTCGAATGTATTAAAATTTTCGAATATTTGCAAGCCCTAGTACCGTTAGCCGGATATCTGGAAATGGATATCTTGTTGACTACAAATTATAGGACTACGAATACGAAATATTGGTATTTCCACCAGGGCCACTCTCCTGACCTTCCAAGACCTGTTACCTGAGGACCCTCGGCTGTACGACAAGATGAGGCCGCCAAAGCTCAGCGACAGTCAGCCCACCACCGTCAACTTCCACGTCACCGTGATGGGGCTGGACTCTATTGATGAGAACTCCATGGTGGGTCAATTTTACACTCATTTACTTGCTTCTGCTAACCCGCAAGTTCATCACCATCTACAGCCTTTACTGGTTCATTGCTGCACGCAGGGCTCCCCTTGATAAGCGCCCTATTGGCATTTATAATAAGGGGGATTTCCCCCATACATTACATGCCTGGGGATGCGGGTTGGGGATCACAGTTCGGTGGTAAAATTGTTTTGCAGGAGGCACTGCTGTCCGCCCTTTCCCTGGTGGATAAATGAACCCACAAGATCACAAACAAATACAAGTATTGAAAATGACCGTCAATTTCATGTGAAATCATTCATTATTTATGCTCAACCCGCATGCCCAGCGTGGGGATTATGGCATTTCCCCCTATTAAGAGCCAATAAGGCGCTTAATTTGAAAGGTCTAAGTCCAACACTGGACTGGTATAGGCTGTACGAAGACGAACTAGGTACCTACCTATGTATCTAATATGACTGAATCGGCATATTTGCGCCCGGGACGGATAGTGTGACACTGACCGCGACGCGAGGGAATCGTTTACTTTGTACCTACGTGTAACTATTTCAATAAACTTTTGAAAGACCAAGGTGATCAGTGATTTTAATTTAGCACTCAATAACTTACTTGGAACTTAATGCTAATGTACAATACGTCCGTACAGGTCTTGTTGTTATTGTTGCAGCATTCTTCCATTTTTGTAGCATTTATTTAGAAGCTAGGCAAAGCGGCGGTAGCATTAGGTGCAAGGAGGCTAGAATGGTGATACCCTACAATTCTTCACTAGTTTTTCACGAGTAAAACCTATAAAATAGCGTCCGTATTGCTGTGTTGTGCTGGCTAGCATTTGCAGCACCCCAACTCTTCCCGCGGGGGTCGTAAGAGGCGACTAAGGGATATCCACCGGCGCGGCGGCGTGGGCAGCAGCGCCTTCTGCAAAACACATTTACTACCGAACTGCGATCCTCAAGTGTTAGTGATTGCAGTGAACAGTAGAGTCGTACAAAATTACTTACATATATTATTCGCAGACGTACGCAGCGGACATTTTCTTCGCACAAACATGGAAGGACCATCGATTGAGACTGCCGGAGAATATGACTTCAGAGTACAGGTGGGCACCTACCAACCTTCATTACCGATAGACGCTATTTCTATTTCTAGTTTTATTTCTATTATTTATAGCCAATATGCATATAGATTAGTAGCATATGATCTAATTATAGCTAAAGTTAGTATATACACCCTGTTGGGCACTGCCATTTTAATTGTAATTGTTTTTTAGTTATAAGTGTGCAATAAGGTATGTTCTATCTATATATCTATCTATCTACATAATCAGGCAAATAATCTGCTTAAATAAAAATATACGATTGGTTTGGTTTATGATCCACTGTAGACCACTGTCTAAAGTTGTCTACAGTGGATCGTGTGTGTTTTTGTTCGTGACTATTGGATATAAATCCATCCAGTGTCCACATTATTTTAAAACTTGTTAGTTTTCGACCGCGGCTTCGCTATGGGAAACTATAAAGGTTAATTCTATCAGCCAACCGATTTATGAGTTAAAAGCGACATATTCTAGACCACAGTGAATATATGATATCTGTGTTCTAGACATATACCTCTACATCTATAGAAAGTTTCATTCCGATCCGTTCAGTTTTTGCGTGATGAAGTAACATACATCCATCCAAACTTTCTCATTCGTAATAAAGTAATAATCCATACTATAATAATCCATGACGACCGATGTGGCGCGGCGGGCGAAGGTCCGCCTGCGACGCAGAAGGTTGCGGGTTCGATTCCCGCCTTGGGACAAATGTTTGTACGATCTGCAAATATTTGTTCCGGGTGTTCTGGGTATTTTCTATATATAATAAAAAATATCGTAAGTTATGTATTGTATTAAGTTTATCAGTCATCTAGTACCCATAACACAAGCTCTGCTTACTTTGGGCCTAGATGATGCTGTGTGGATTGTCCAGCATTATTTATTTTATTTATTTATTTATACTAATATTATAAATTTGAAGGTAACTGCCTGTCCGTCTGTTACCTTTTCACGCCTAAACGGCTGAACGGATCATTATTAAATTTTGCAGGGATCTTAATTAAATGGTACCCCGGGGACGGAAATATGCCACTTTTTATCCCGGAAAAGCGCTTGCGAAGCCGCGGGCAGCAACTAGTTACTATATTGACTAAATATAGCTTCATTTCAGGCTCTTAGACCTAGACTGGCTGAAGCACATGTGGCGTCCCGACTCCTTCTTCAAGAACGCCAAGTCGGTGACCTTCCAGACTATGACCATCCCCAACCACTACGTGTGGCTCTATAAGGACAAGACGATCCTGTACATGGTGAAGCTGACGCTGAAGCTGTCCTGTGCCATGAACTTCCTCATCTACCCGCATGACACGCAGGAGTGCAAGCTGCAAATGGAGAGCTGTAAGTACCTGGCGATACTCGGTTTTAGAATCCATGATATTTTTTGTAAACATTGACACTCATAGTATCGGTGGTTCAGAGTGGAACTTGATGTCGAAACTAATCTATCGGAGGATCTAAGTGGAAAAAAAGTAGAAATGAATCCATAAATGGATTAGCTCCGAGGATCAGAGTGGAATGGAGCCTATCCACACTAAAATATTATAAATTTTTAAGTAACTCTGTCTGTGTGTTACTTTTTCACTGTTTAACGGCTGAAATGATCTTAATGAAATTTGGCATGGAGATATACGGTATACCGGGACAGACATAGGCTACTTTTTATCTCGGAAAAGAGCGTGTGAAGCCGCGGGCAGCAGCTAGTAATTTTATAAAAGCGAAAGTAATCATTTTATTTTGTTTGTCTATTTGTCACCTTTTCACGCCAAAGCGGCTGAACGGATCTTAATAAAATTTGGCAGGGCGGGAGACTGTATCCCGGGGACTGACATAAGCTACTTTTTATCCCGAAAAAACGCGTGCGAAGCTGCGAACAGAAGTATAGTGTATGAATGAAAACTTTACAAAAACTGATAAAAATAACAGCAAGGTAATCACCTAAAAAAACTTACAAACGAATTGAGAACCTCCTCATTTTTTGAAGTCGGTTAAAAACAAAAACTTCGACAACGCATAATTGCACATGCGCAGCGAGAAAGGTTCGTATTGGCGTTTGAAAACGGACAAGAAACGAATATAATGTCGAATGAATGCTTTGAAACAAAAAAAAAATACCAATTTTGCAGAGTCTATGTGGTAATAAATAATATTGTTGTAGTGTAAGTATAAAGTAAATACGAATTCGTCTGACAACAGCATCTCCACCTTCCCAAAAGGCAGGGCTCCTCGAGCGTCCCTAACGAGTCGTTACTTGTACTGTGGGCCTCTCGACGACGCCCCTAATTGTGATCCTGCCTCGCTCGCTGCCCTCTTGTGAGACGGAGTTATATTTGAGTATTTGTAGGTACTGTTGGAGTCATGTCAATGTAAGCGACATTTAAAAGTTTTTTTTGATTAGTGTGCTCAATACGATTACGAAACAAGTTTGAAAGGTGCTATGGGATCCCCCATGGCGATACGTGGTGAGGCACGAGGTGTTTTGAGCAAATCACACCGATTCAGAAAAACCTAAAAAAATAATAAAACATCGCTTTATATTATAATAAAGTGTTAATTTACTGGCAATTGTAAATACTACTTCTAATTTGTCTATTATTTGATTGTCATTTTCTTTGTTAGTAAGGGCCATTGCCATACAACAAAAATACTGGCATGACTCTACAATATTATACATAATTATTTTAAATCTGTTTTGTTAGCCAGCAATACCACGAAGTTTTCGCTAGTAAGTTACTACCTACATATCTATAAAAAAATATTCTCTAAAAACAGGTATACTAATTTAATTCTAGAAAATTAAACAACGCGATAATAACTTCTGCGTGTCCGTTTCAGAAATCGCGTATAAAAAAAGAAAACACTATATTCGATCAACAATACAACGTAGATCGAAGATCTCACTACACCCTCCCTCATCTGATATTTCGTTATTTTTCGGTGTGTGTGCTGCTTATGACAAAGGTATGAAAAAGAAGCGTTCTGAACTCAGAATATTAAATATTCCGAGATCGATCGCACCAAAGATAGTTGTATACCTACGTAGGCATAGGATCTTTGGATCGGACACATTCAGAATCTGAAAAAATCCGAATGGTGGAGGATGCCATCTGAATTTTAAAAATAAAAAAACAAAGCCTTTTGGAATACATAAAATAACATAAACTAGTTACTTTATGTAAAAAAAATACGTCGTTCATCAAACAAATAGTGTGAATATGACGCCGACTGTACTACTCGTAGTATGTCGTAAGGTAAATCTGCCTGCCCTCTATATTCGGTTACGAGGCCGCGTTTGAAGTTGAAGATGTTTTGAAGGTGGTTGTTTTTGTTTTGTAGTACCTACTGGATAAAAATACATCTGAAATACTAAGCAATACACTTGATGCTCAGTTTATTCCACCACTTTTTATGTAGAATTAATGAATGAATGAACACTTTATTGTACATAGGTACAAAATAAATAAAATATCTAATATCTAAATTATTTTTTAAAAACCTACTAGCAATACGCGGACTTATTGCTAAAAGCAATTTCTTCCAGGCAAACTTATCTTTTAAACATATTTATTTACTAGCTGTACCCGCGACTTCGCTCGCGATTGCCATGCATTTAACCAGTTTCTCTCATATTAATTGACGCTGCTGTGCAAAAAAACTTCAATGCGCAGAATTGGACCTGTTACACTTTTAATGTTACCCATATTTAGGTAGGTAGTTAAATTGTGCATATGGATGCACAATTTAACTACCTACCTAAATATGTATATATACCGTAGATAAAGAGTGGAATTAAAAATCTAAATCAAATAATGATCTACGCGGGACGGCATGCGGCATCCTGTGCCGCTGTCATCTTCAATTCCATTCGTTATCTACACTACATTACTAATTATTATACATAATGGGAATTTTTTGTTTAAGAAAAGAATCTCTTGTTTCTAAATGCTTTTATATTTGAAATAATATTAAAATTTTAAGAATACCTTCATTACAATCAGCAATTAATTCAAAATTAAAATATCTGCTTACGTTTCTCTATGTGATATATGATATTTTTTGATAATATATTTTTCCTTATACAATATAAATTGTGTGCGGAAATTATGCTACAACTTATATAATAGAGCCAAATACATAGTTAACAAATTAAAAAAACACTGAACAAACGTACAAAACCAGGAAGATACATTTATTAACAAACAAAAATATAGAAAAAGCAATTAATAAACATAAACTACTTAACTTAGTAACACTTCAACTGTAATAACAATAAATACTAAAAATAATGATAAGTTTAAAAATTTAAAGAGGTCTCCGAACAAATTGATGTTCTTCGAAAAAGTTGCCTGATTTTTACGGTACGGAACCCTTCGTGTGCGAGGCTTGATAAAGTACAAATTAATTTGGAAGGAAGGAAACATCCACCTATAGTCATTTTTACGTCCACTCGTAATGAATAGAACCCACAAGAAATAAATTCAACCCAACAGAGCCAACCTACCTTCCAAAACCGTTCCAATCAATTCATAAATGTCAAGCAAAAAGCTATCGATTTAATATATTGAGTCAAAAGCTATTCACATCCCTACACGTTAATCATACCCTCGACTCGAGGGTCGTTAGGAGGCCTATTCTTAGCGCTCCTCGATCGCTGATGGAATCGCGATTCCCGCTGACTGGTCCGAGCACCACTTGGCCTATATTTTACCTACCCCTCCACGGACTGTATCGCAGACAAACTTGGCGTTGGGTGGACGGGGCATACTTAAGATTTAAAGTATTTTTATCGTGGGTTACTGATGGTCTTCGAAAATGTATATGATCTACATATAGTCCCTTTAACGTAGGAACCGTCCCAGAATAGGTTGTATTTGCTTCATTCAATTAATAATGTCTATTATGGAAATTAATATTTTGTTGCTCCTCAATAATTTTGTCCGAGGTCAAATTACGCGTTAAACAAAGAAAAAGTGTCAGAGAACGGTTCCTATGTATGTGAAATGGACAGTAATTCTTCTTTTACAGAAAATGTTTTCATTAAAGGCAAAAATTCTAAGAGACACATACTCTAGTGAAATATTTAACATAAGGATGCGAACAATACTTTGTGTCTTTTTATTCTAGTCCATTCTAGAACGAATAATAATAAAACGGAGAAAGAATCAAAGTATAGGTATTCTGACGATTCGACTGAACAGTAAGTAGGTTATATTTCATACAACGAATGATAAAATTCGAAAAGGTGTTGGTTCAGCTAAGCCTACATACAAAACTTCTTTCACACAAGCTGGAATTCAATATAGTATATATCTTTCTAATTTTACTTAATAAGGGTTGGTTTGGTTGGGTCGCCTTTTGTGCAAGTGGAAAAGTTGAAACCTTGGGTGTTATAATTATAAGATCGACCTTTAAATTGTATTCTAAACGGTTGTTAAGTTATCCGCCTTAGGCCTCCGTGCATCCTGCGCCTGACTTCTCCCCATTCTGTCAACCGTCCCATCGGATTATGAGAGTGACGGAATAAAGAATGCACCTATGTTTACGCACACACTTATGCACTATTGTGGACATGGCTAGTTTCCTTTGAGACTGGCCGCTGTGGTCGAAATTGGTCATCATGATTACTCAGGAGTGAGTAATAATGGAAAAACCCTGCTGCAAATGCTGATTGTGATGTCTCTGTGATGTTTAGGTATAGTCCAACTAGGCGAATGAGCAATAAACTAATGAATCTGCCGCCATAACAAACCAACACCAGCTCACAATAGCGATGGCTGCATCAAAGAATGTGCTCTTAGCGTTATTAATGTCTTTTACACTGGCAATGTACCTACTACAGGGCGGTTGGAGGCAGATTTGTGGTGTTGACTGTACAGTGTACATCACACTAATACTATAAAATGCGAAAGGATGGATGTATGTTTGTGATATTTTAACGCTAAAACTACAGAACGGATCGTGCTGAAATTTTGCATATGACGACCGATGTGGCGCGGCGGGCGAAGGTCCGCCTCCGACGCAGAAGGTTGCGGGTTCGATTCCCGCCTTGGGGCAAATGTTTGTACGATCTGCAAATATTTGTTCCGGGTGTTCTGGGTATTTTCTATATATAATAAAAAATATCTATCTATGTTATGTATTGTATTAAGTTTATCAGTCATCTAGTACCCATAACACAAGCTCAGCTTAGCTTGGGGCTAGATGATGCTGTGTGGATTGTCCAGCATTATTTATTTATTTATTTATTTATATAGGATTTCTGTAGGACGCCCTCCGGCCAGGTGGGATGACCTTCGAAAGACATGCAGATGCTGGATGAGGCAAGCTGAAGCTGGCGCTATGGCGATCATTTGCGGAAGCCTATGTCTAGCAGTGGTTAGGTGATAGGTTGATGATGATGATTAAAATAGTAGAAAAATATATGTTGATGATGATGATGTTCAGTTCGGTGGGGGCGAGGGCTGGTTATGTTCTCCGAGTGTATCTATACATATTCGTCTGGACTCCTGCTTCCTAGCATTTGTAGGCATTCGGCTCCACAAAAAAAACGTTGCGAAAAAAAAGTAAAAAAGAGGGGACCGAGTCGGGTTTTTAAAAGTACTTTTAAATAATTACCTACCTATTTGCTCCTTTCCAGTGTCCCACACCACAGACGACCTGATCTTCCAATGGGACCCCGACGTGCCTCTGGTGGTAGACGAGCACATCGAGCTGCCTCAGCTAGAGCTGGTCCAGAACACCACCGCGGACTGCACCCAGGTCTACTCCACCGGTGAGGATCCTCTGTCTTACAGGTGCGACACCACGTGCCTCTGTAGACGAGCACATCAAGCTGCCACTACTGAATTACTGTCTCTGCGGGCGACGATGGATGTCGCTACTTCGCTAGCAGTCGCTACACTTCCATACAGTTGGTAGATAACAGAGCTGTTTCAGCTAGAGCTGGTCCTGAACAGCACCGCTGATTGCACCCAGGTCTAGCCCACCTGTGGGCAAAAAGAATCTTTGCAGAAATCATACTGAAAAAATCTAACCAGCCACGACATTTTCCTTTTTGCAAATCGAACTCGTGGAAAATACTTACCACTGACTGAACCTAAATCGACAAAAAACAGAGAATCGAAGAGGAAACCTGCTCTTTTAGAGCTATTTTCTTCTTAGATTCTTACAACTCGAACAGATGCAGAATACTTACAACTCGAGCAGATGTAGAATACTTACAACTCGAGCAGAAGTAGAATACTTACAACTCGAGCAGATGTAGAATACTTACAACTCGAGCAGAAGTAGAATACTTACAACTCGA
Source organism: Eupithecia inturbata (assembly GCA_963662085.1). Lineage (NCBI taxonomy): Eukaryota > Metazoa > Arthropoda > Insecta > Lepidoptera > Geometridae > Eupithecia > Eupithecia inturbata. The sequence goes on from OY759201.1 coordinate 832,247, forward strand.
GCAGATGTAGAATACTTACAACTCGAGCAGATGTAGAATACTTACAACTCGAGCAGATGCAGAATACTTACCTACAATTCGAGCAGATGCAAAATACTTACAACTCGAGCAGATGTAGAATACTTACAACTCGAGCAGATGTAGAATACTTACAACTCGAGCAGATGTAGAATACTTACAACTCGAGCAGATGTAGAATACTTACAACTCGAGCAGATGTAGAATACTTACAACTCGAGCAGATGTAGAATACTTACAACTCGAGCAGATGTAGAATACTTACAACTCGAGCAGATGTAGAATACTTACAACTCGAGCAGATGCAGAATACTTACAACTCTAGCATATGTAGAATACTTACAACTCGAGCAGATGCAGAATACTTACAACTCGAGCAGATGTAGAATACTTACAACTCGAGCAGATGTAGAATACTTACAACTCGAGCAGATGTAGAATACTTACAACTCGAGCAGATGCAGAATACTTACAACTCGAGCAGATGTAGAATACTTACAACTCGAGCAGATGTAGAATACTTACAACTCGAGCAGATGCAGAATACTTACAACTCGAGCAGATGTAGAATACTTACAACTCGAGCAGATGTAGAATACTTACAACTCTAGCATATGTAGAATACTTACAACTCGAGCAGATGTAGAATACTTACAACTCTAGCATATGTAGAATACTTACAACTCGAGCAGATGTAGAATACTTACAACTCGAGCAGATGTAGAATACTTACAACTCGAGCAGATGCAGAATACTTACAACTCGAGCAGATGTAGAATACTTACAACTCGAGCAGATGTAGAATACTTACAACTCTAGCATATGTAGAATACTTACAACTCGAGCAGATGTAGAATACTTACAACTCTAGCATATGTAGAATACTTACAACTCGAGCAGATGTAGAATACTTACAACTCGAGCAGATGTAGAATACTTACAACTCTAGCAGATGTAGAATACTTACAACTCGAGCAGATGCAGAATACTTACAACTCGAGCAGATGTAGAATACTTACAACTCTAGCATATGTAGAATACTTACAACTCGAGCAGATGCAGAATACTTACAACTCGAGCAGATGTAGAATACTTACAACTCGAGCAGATGTAGAATACTTACAACTCGAGCAGATGCAGAATACTTACAACTCTAGCATATGTAGAATACTTACAACTCGAGCAGATGCAGAATACTTACAACTCGAGCAGATGTAGAATACTTACAACTCGAGCAGATGTAGAATACTTACAACTCGAGCAGATGCAGAATACTTACAACTCTAGCATATGTAGAATACTTACAACTCGAGCAGATGCAGAATACTTACAACTCGAGCAGATGTAGAATACTTACAACTCGAGCAGATGTAGAATACTTACAACTCGAGCAGATGTAGAATACTTACAACCGCTTACTGCACCTAGGTAGGTACTAGATACTTAAAAGGTGCGGATTCTCCTCAGAACCTGTAATAAGATTGTTTTTGCTGCAAATAAATACATATATTGTATGTTTTTATGTTTATATTTAACCATAAAGGACTCCTTTAGTTCGTCTAGGTAACCAAGTTTCTTAATCAGCCACTTTTTTAACTACGCTGTTGTCCATTTCGAATCTTGGTCAGTTATTGTTTACATGCTAAGTGTGACGCTTATTTGTAAAGTTATTCTTGTTAAATAACTTGCAAGTTATTATCGTAAAATAACTAGAACGAATGCTCAGCAAATAATAAAAATCTGAATCAACCAGGCCAATAAATGACTTACCTATGTATTAGAGGTCCCCACAGAATAATTCATTACAATATCTAATACTATGATAAAAGGATTATAACCAGTTTCGTTCAAAGAAATATCCTACGAACTTTTCATTAAATTTCTTTATTATTCTGTCATGATACCAGCTACGACCCTACCGAGCTAAGTGTAGGGTAGGTATATTAAGTTTTACCTACCATGCGTCAATTCAAAGAAAGCATGGTCATGCACGCACATGCATTATTTATGGCACGTTTCCGAGGAAGGCAAGACTGGCTTTGCTGAAAAATAGAAAATAAATTCAATGACAATCCACAGCATCATCTAGCCCTAGCTAAGCAGAGCTTGTGATACGGGTTCTAGATACATCTCATTAATTTAATCAAAGAAAATCTATAGGTACTTAAAATAAACCTGTAACAGGTCCAATCTGTAAATTGAATATATTTGAAAAAAATTTTTGGAGGGCTTTCTAGTTTCTAGTATCCATACTGAAGCCAAAACTGTAATTGTTTTCATTTTTGTCTGTCTGTCTGTATCTTGGCCGAGCATCACACCGAAACTACTGAATGAATTTAAATGAAACTTGGCACGATTTGAGTTCATACTACGAGGAAGGACAGGATACTTTTTATCCCGGAATTCAGTACCTACGGTTCCCCGGGGAGAGGGGAAGAAAGTCAAATTCAATGGCCGTGCATCACGCCGAAACTACTGTATGATAACTTGGCATGATTTGAGTTCGTATTGCGAGAAAGGACATAGAATACTTATTATCCCGGAATTCAGTGCCGTGTCCCTGGGAGAGGGGATGAAATTCAAATTCTTTGGCCGCGCATCACAAAAAAGCTGTAGTGAAGTCGTGACACTGCCAAGGTAAGTTTTTATTCCTTAAGTTCCGTTGTTTCTTAGTGTTTTTGTCAAAGTTTTGGATAACTAGAGAACTATTTTGCGCTTATATTAAAAATGAGCTATAGAAGTGTAATATAGAGTTCGAAAGGTATTATTTTGGGTAATTCGTCAGTGTTTTTTTTTTGTTTTGAGTTTGTTTTTGTCACTAAATTAGCGTAGGTAGGTAGGTACATTTTTTTTGATATCACCAAATAAGCAATTTTTTGTTAATTTATATTAGCAATGGAAAAAGAGAGTAAATATAGAAAGTATAAACAGCAGCAACTTCAAAAAGCCATTTTTTTTTATTAAGTTCTAGTTATATCACAGTTTAAATTAATGTTAAATACACTTGACTATAATTACAATCTAGCCATAGGATTGGCTAATGGGTAATTTAGTTTTAATTTATTTTTATAACAACATAGTATTAAGAACGTGTCCATTGGCACTTTTCTTATTGTCTCTATACTTAAGGTGAAGACACTTTGTTCTTGTGTTCTTTAGGATAGCACTTATGCACATATAATAAATGTGCAATTGTGTGCAAAGTTTTTTTTGCACAGTGTTTCTTTATATAAGAGAAACTGGGGTCAAATGTTAATAGGTACCTAATTAGTCGGCAGGTATAGCAATCGCGAACGAAGTCGCGGGTAACTACTATTTACAATTTAAACAGTTGCGCTACTGCAGACTATTGCAAACAAACTAGAGGTAGTTAACTGATCCTTAACAATATGAAAGCATTGCCCCGCTGTATGGCAATGCTGATGCGCTGCGCCAGATACCTACTCACCAGGTCTCGGGTCACGCGTCGCTTCAACCAGTCAAACGCTCTGATAAAATTTTGGAAACCCGGAGAGCTTCGGTACCTCCACGGACCTACCTAGGGTCTCGACTCGAAAGGGAGCAAATGCGTCAGCTCTGTCGAGACCTGCATATTTGCGCCTCTCGAGATCCTCAGCCAAACCTGCCGCCACACCAGATGGCCTCAGAAGATGGAAAGGCGCCAGTGATAAATAAATCATATATAATGCTGGTCAATCCACACAGCATCATCTAGCCCTAAGCTAAGCAGAGCTTATGTTATGGGTACTAGATGATAGAATACTGTACATGAAGACCTATTTTTTATTATGCATAGAAAATACCCAGAACACCCGGAACTAATATTTGCAGATCGTACAAACATCTGTCCTAAGACGGGAATCGAACCTGCAACCTCTTGCGTCACAGGCGGACCTTCGCCCGCCGCGCCACTTCGGTCGTCGATACTTATACTTAACAAGACATGACATAGGTTATTTTTAAAATAATGACGTATACATTTTTCAGGCAACTTCACCTGCCTGGAGGTTATATTCAAGCTAAAGCGGCGTCTCGGCTACCACCTCTTCAACACCTACATTCCGACCTGCTTGATCGTCATCATGTCTGTAAGTCTAACATATTGTACCTACATTTATACTATATAGAACTTGAGATAATATATTACGGAACTTAGTGTTTGTCCTTGTGGTGCCTGCCGGCTTAGAATTTGCACCACCCCAACTCTTCCCGCGGGTGTCGTAAGAGGCGACTGGCGACTGAAGGGATATCCACCGGGGGGCGGGCAGCAGCAAATGCCTGGACACTGCCTGAATTCTGCCGACCAATCGCTTTACTATGACAATGGTCTAGTCGCAGAATCGTCCATAGATGAAGAAACTCCAGATAGTGAGTGCAGTGCTATTTGCACGGAGAAATAGAATAGTTTCAACCTTGACACTTTTGACACGCGTCACTCCATCGTAGTTTCGGTAAAATGCCAAAATGTGTCATTCTCAGACGATACCATTGTTATGGTGTAGCCATTAATTTAGTAGAATTAGGGCTCTGAGGTCATGTAGATTGTAGTTATAGTGAGGAGTAAAACTGCAAATATCACCTCAATACGAGCAGATAAAACAAAGGTAAGCAGCTTAACCTCAATAAACAACGTCCTTTATCAATTAATCCGCAGAGACTAAGCTAATCGTGTGACCTAATAACCAAAAGACAGTGAAATTATGAGTTATTAATATACCTACAGTTTATATTTTCTCATCATCATCGTTATTTCAAAGAACAAGGCAACAGGAAACTGGTAAAAAGGTGGCCAAAACACAGCAGCTCCTTACCTACTGTGGCCGTAAGAGTTACTCCTGTAACATCAGGAGGTTTCCTGCTAATTTACATATTCATCACGAACAAGCTAGATTGATAAATGGATCACTATGAAAATCATGACTGATGTTGTGATGGGTTCGATTCCCGCCTCGGTAAAAATGTTTGTACGATCTGCAAATATTCTTAAGAGTGTTTGCTATGTATTATATATTTTTATGTATTCAGTACCTATAACAGTTATCTTATCTAGTAGGTAGATACTTACCAAAACACAAGCTTTGCTTAGCTTCGGGTTAGATGAAATGAGTAAAAATCAATAAATAAGGCTGGACAATTCACATAATAGCATCCGACGCCCCAAACTAAACAGAGCTTTTGTTATGGGTACTAGATAACGTGGAACATAGACATGTATAAACAGATAAACATTTAATTTATAATTTGTCAAATTATATGTCACAAATTGTTTTTAAAAAACCAAATAAAATAGTAATAAAAATATCTAATAAAAATTAGTTAACATTATTGAGAATCTAAAAATTCGTCGTAGGTATAGAACGTTTTCTCAACGAAATATATACCTATATATACATACGTACGTATGTATAATCCTAAAATATAAAACACGGATGCCATTCCAGTCTTAGCCTTATAGGTACCTATTATTGGTATTTGGACACTTTTTTTCGCAACTAGGTCACTGGCGGTCCCTCTTTGCAAGACATATCCTTATGCCCCTGTCTACATCGTTTCTCTATTTCCAGTGGGTATCCTTCTGGATCAAACCTGATGCGGCTCCAGCGCGGGTGACGCTCGGCGTGACGTCACTGCTGACGCTGTCAACACAGCATGCGAAGTCGCAGGCACAGCTGCCGCCAGTTTCGTATCTGAAAGCGGTGGATGCCTTCATGTCTGTTTGTACTGTGTAAGTATTTAAAAACAAAGCAAATTGGAATAGTAACAAGTTAGAACTAGTAGGTATTTACAATTGAAACAGTCAAGCTAAATGCAGACTGTTTTAAACAATCTAGAGGTAGCTCAACGGATCCGTATCAATACCAGTCGGAAGAAATAAATTCTGAATAACAACAGTGAAATAAATTAAGTCCGTGGGGTACCGAGGGGTACCCCACGGACTTAATTTATTTCACTGTCTCCGGATTTTCAAAAAATTGTCAGAGCGTCATCTGGTCGAAGCGGTGCGTGACTCAAGAGCTGCTGAGTATCTTGTGGTGCAGCGCATCAGCATTGCCATACAGCCAGCGTCAGCAGCGGGGCAATGCAGTAAGCGTCTTGGGGACGCTTCCAATTGGTACCTATTGCTATGGATCAGTTGAGCTACCTCTAGATTGTTTGCGACCGGTTGCAATTAGCTCAACTGCTTCAATTATAAATATGTACTTGTTTTAATCTGTAGAATTGTTTTATTGAAGTGTTATTTGTTAAAGAATCTATTTTCAAATAAATCCAGGTAGGTAATATTCGTGCTGTTAAGTAGGTACTATGTACATACATATAAGATTGATAGGTAAAAAACATTTTCTTTTTTAGATTCGTGTTTATGGCCCTAATGGAGTATTGCTTGGTCAACATTGTGCTGGGAGACGGAAGAAAGCAAAAGGTAACATCTCCAAACTAAAATAGAATAAAATTTAATCACGCAACCAACAGGTTAGGTGGTACCTATGTCATGTGGGTAAGGTAAGTATTCATTCACGGATTGTATTTACACACTCTGTCTATTTAGAAGGTTTATGAACGTTTTAGGACTCTTTTGAAAAGATAGGGAGACTGATGCCGTCCATATGGGGCGAGACTCCACCAAAGCGGAGACGAGACGAGCGGAGAAGAGATGTGTTTTAACAACCAATAGAAAGTCACTCATCACACACACACATACACACACACACACGTTATTCACACATCTCGTCTCCGCTCAGCTTCAGTAGAGACCACCGAGCGGAGATGTATCATATTTGTATGCGAAGAAAACAAAGAAAGATCGAAGCGGAGGTGTGAGCTGAGTCTCGCAAGCTGGCGACGTCACACAGCAAAGACGAGAAGAGGTGAGCGGAGATGTGAACTGTGCCTCGCAAGCTGGCGACGTCACGCATCGGAGACGAGAAGAGATGTGAGCGGCGTGCAGTGAGCGGCGCCGCTAGTGCATTCATCTCAATAAACATCCGACACTCGCCGCACGCAGCTCAGCCGCTCTAGCCAGCACACATCTCCATTTTAGCCAGAATCATAGTTTCTGATATCTGTGGTTTTAGGCATATTGATGCGACACCGGACCCGCCCCTTTTCACATCTCCTTAGTTTCTGATATTTATGGCCAGAACCACAGAGGCCAGAACGCATCACCGCACAGCTTCGGGGGAGACACCCTAGCTGAAAAATGTCTCTTCTCGTCTCCGCTTCGGACACCTCCGCACATCTCCGCTTTGGTGCAGTCTGGGCCTTAGAGGGGGACAGAATCGGGCGGCGCGGTTGGTACCTAACATACTTACTAGTTTATCGTTGGTACCGTTTAATGCTCTAAGTTGGTACCTATTGGTAATAATCCGTTCGTTCGAAAGCGAGAGGTTACTACTTTTTATCATGTTTTTTGTAATACAGGGGATTTCCTATGGCTAGCAAAATAATGTCCGTTAACTTTTTCTACTTTCTAGAATCCCGAGGAAACGGCCCGGGACAAGATCCGCGCGCTGAACATCGACCGTTTTTCCCGCGTCTTTTTCCCGCTCCTTTTCTCTGTGCTCAACGCCATCTATTGGCTACAATTTGCACAGTACATCTGATTATTAAAAATCTATACTCTATTTCATAGAAATACGATATAAATTCGCTACCTATATTTCCGAATAAAATAAAGTTGAATCTTCACAAAATATTTAAGCTTAGCAAGTGCAGGCGGATTTGCTCGCGTGTTTATCTTCCTAACTAGATAGAGATATTCTGTCACTTTTACAAGTTGAATGGAATTTAATAAATTATTTTGTTATAACTGTGCTTTATTTTATTCTACCGAACATGGCTACCAACCATTTAAATAAATGTAGATATTTTCCTATACCTACTTATCTATTAAAGATTCAGATGCGGATTGTAATCCGCCAGAAAAAATATCGCGCGCCGAGATTTAGCAACTCATCTGCGTGTAGGTAACCATGACAACGCTACCGGTGCAACAGATAAAATAAGTTATGTACCTACCTAAGTTGGGTACGAGTACGTACGTACCTACCTAACTCTAATAAAAATACTTTACTAGATTAACGTAGTTTTTGTTGCAAACACTCAACTGAACAATTTGACACGGTTCAATTAATAGATAGGTCTACCTACCTATGTATGTCTAACTCACGATCTTGAATACCCAATGATTATGTACTACCTATGTAGGTAATATTTATTATGTATTTCTGAAGGTTATGTGATGATTGATGCTGATGATATAATATTTTATTATCTATAGGTATAGGTTTTTATAGTAAAAAAGGTAGTATTCATCATTTTATGATCAAACCATTGAACTGCAAGTTGCTTGATAATATCACCATAGAATACAATAGCGGGGTTTAGAAATGTTGCAGGTTTGCGAGTTGGTCTGAAAAATTGTGTTTCAGTTTGAATTCACCTCTTCGATCGAGATCTCCTACAGTTAGTACTACCTACCGTAGTATTTTGACAAAAGCTTTGCTCTGATGGATGAGCATTCACAAATAAAACATCAATCAAACAAGATACTTACAGAAATAACTGTTTTTTTCTCAATTTGTTTTTGTTATCGTCCTTGTAGGTATTCGATACGTACGAGTGTAATAAAAATATTCAAATTACCCGCACAAGTTCAAGGTCTCCATTCCACCACTCCGCGCGTTTCCCGCTCTATCTTTTATTAGCATAGAACTGTCACCTGTCAGCTTTTGCGATTGAGATTGTGTGTGACAATCAAAAAAAGAATAAATGTCAGTTGGTCATCGGATGACGTCCTGTATGAACGTCTGTCGTGCGTGTGTAGATTTGATCCGTGCCGGCGAGCAAATTGCATGAAATCGCGTTTATTCAATTACAAAATTATCATATTATTCGTGAGGTTGATAAACGAGCAGCGGGGAGATGTCTGATTGCGGCCGGACACTGAATAGCCTAGAATATTGAATCGTGAAAAAAGTTACAGAGTTCTTTCGCGAACCTCCGTCGTTCGTTTTGTTTTGGTAAACTTTTGTTGAATAAACTCGTGAACAATGAAGGAGATCGCTGGGAAGGAGGAGACTTCGGACGATGAGAGTGGATTGGGGTACCAGAATACATTGGTAAGTCTATTGTACTTTCTAGTTTCTAGAAAATACTTTGCAGAACTTTCTTGGATTGTAGTTGTGCAAAATGGTAGGTAACTGTTACCAACCTATAGCCCGGTATTATACCTACGCTATAAATCAAAACTAACGTCATGATTGCAGTTTTATCTTGTTCTGCGTATAAGATATGTTAGTAGTGAAATTGTTGTGGACACAGGTTGTATTTCTTAATGGATATGTCATGGCACATTGCAAACTTTCTGTAAGTGAAAAAAAAATATAGTGCAAATAGTTTCCTGTCTCAAATTTGCATAAAATCCTTGTCCTACATTTTTATATAATTATAAAAGTGGATAAGTTTATTAGGTTCTTTCTTGACCATTATAATGTAGGTTGTATAATAATATTCACAAAACACCTGCCTGGTATAGTTTTAATTATTATCTCCAGTTTTAAACACAGCAGAGGCAATCTGACCCTTATTTCATAGATCTTACAGATGATACAAATATATTTTTACCTTATTTACTTTTAGATCTTGTGAATTACATGACATAGTTATCCAGACCAAACTTACTTATAAAATATATTTTACTATTTTAGATTTACTACCTACCTATAAAATATCAAAGTAATACATACTATTTTGTTATTCCTTACAGTAATAGTAATAATGATGATGATTTTATTAAATTAGGTATCATAATAACAATCTTCACTGCTTATTATTTGCAAGATTCATTATGTAAAATTCTTACACATGAACATAGGCACACTATAATATAATGATAAATAAATGATGAAATGATACAATCATGTTAGCAAATTATGTATTCAGAATATTTTACGCTGACATTGGTGCTAGAAGAAAGGGATCATCATCATCCCTATCAGCCTGTAGTACCTACACCTCCAAACATCTTGGCCCTATACCTATAAGCTTCTTCCAATCATAAAGTCATTTATTTAATTATTAAACTTATACAAAGCACTTTGCCATGTCAAATCTATACAACTCATTCTGTCTTCAACTGATGAAAGAAAATCTAGGATAATTAATAAATAATGCTTGACAATGCACACAGCATCATCTGGCACCACATCTAGTCACTCATGCAAAAATATGAACAAACATACTGTCAAAGAAAAGTGTCTGGAAGAAAATAACAAGAATAAATACTGATTGAAGTACATGCAAAACAAAATGGGTGGCTGCCGAAAAATGCTTTTACCATTCAACCACTATTAGTATGATAAATATTTGTAAATAGGTACTAATTTATTTAGCTAAGTTCATTGAAATGAAACTAGACCCAGAACAAAATACCTGCAAATCATACCTACTAATACATATACAAGGTGCCACATAATTCTCTACCCTTCTCCCCTCCTATGAACATTTTTTGTTCTAGCACTTTCCGGGTTTCAAGGTTTGTTGGTACATGAGTACCTAACGTGGCACCTTGTATATTTTTTTATAGGTTTTTAGTTATTAAGAAATTCCTAATGTACTACACTGAAACCTGCTTATCTATCCTGCAATAAAGATTTTCAAAGTATAGTTACACTATTACAGATGTTTATCCCATCTATTATGTTAATAGTCAGGGCATGTTGTTTATCAAATAGATCAGCAAGCAAGGCTTTAGTAGGGTAATCAAACATCATTCAGGTTGCTTAGTACCTACCAGTTATCATGCAGAGGTGAAGTTATTTTTCTTATATATAACATTGTGTTTATTTAAATAATAATTGTAGTAGACCTCCATTTATGTCTACGCTCAGCTCAGGTGGGTACGGGTACCTAAAAGCTGAGGTTAAAAACAAGCAGGCAACAAGATGGGCAGCAGATAGGGTGGGTCCACTCAACACTACCACTTGTTAATAAAATATTGTAAAATTTTATCACAGCACGTATTTATCTTTAAAAAACAGCACAGTCTGCAATAATAATAATAACGTTTATTGAAAAAGATTTATGACTTAAGATTATTACATTGTTGATCCCTAAACCACCTGTGTCTTGGGGACACATCTGTGTCTTAGGGACCAACTTCCATGGGTTCTTTACATAAAACATATCAAGCTAACTTTAAACTATATCTAAGTAAAAACAATTAACAATAAGAAACCTAGTCAGTCAGATTAGTGATTGTTATTACTACGTTTTATTTGTAAACTATTTTCTACCCGCGGCTTCGCACGCGTTAGAAACGTATGGAAACGTTTTATGGCTATTTCTATCCCATGGGCACTGTTTTATGGGATAAAAAACAGCCATGCAAATTTTCATCCCGGTCCGTTCAGTAGTTTTGGCGTGAAGAGATAACAAACTTACATCCCTACATCCAAACTTTCGCATTATAATATTGTGTGACGGATGTGTGATGGATGACTGATGGGTGATAGATAACACCAAAACCAATATTTGCAGTATTTTTGTCATTTAGAATATTTGTGATTAGCGACATTTGTTTGCATTGGAATCGAACCCACAACCTTACACGCCAGGTGGATTTCACTCATTGCGCTATTGAGGTCATAAAAATCTATTATTCATAATACGTATCCCCAAAACAAATTGACATGTACGATAGTTACGCCATATTGTATCAGTGGATCACATTATCAGCTGATTTATATCACTCTGATAAGATTTACTTTTCAAGAGCAATGTCAAATAAAACAGCTTCCCGTTTTAGTTAATTTACGTCGGATTATTCTAAATCTATACTTAAATTAATATTAAACAGCGGCGCGCGCCATCTCGCCCCTGATTTTTGGACAAATATTTCTTTGCAGGATCTACGTTTCTATTCTGCATGTAGTTCGTATTTTTCTTCGCGTCGGGAACCCGCAACCTGCGTTTCAGGTCAATATTCGGGCGAAGAGATTTATCATCATTGTCATCATCCAGTTTACCCACCTCCGGGCAATGCCTCCCTAAATCTGAAGAAGGGATCATATCTTGGGTCTCCTCAAGACAAGAGTGAGTAGGTGTCTTCTAGACGTTCGTGACACATCGACACTTACCATCAGGTGAGATTGTAGTCAAACGAAGGTCTATTCACGATACAAATTTTATATTATGTGTTTTTTGTTTTTTGTTTTTATAATCTGATAAAGATGTGGACTTGTAACTGCGAGAACATAAGTGCACGCTACTGTTTTGGACCTTGTACCTGTTCATGTGATAATGTGTATCTTACGTTGTGGCTTTAATTAATTAAATAATTTAATTGTTATGAAAAAACTAAATACCAACTTCGAATCTCTTAAAAATTTGCGGGATAAATACTAATCCCTCGGGATCATCCTCTATACAACTGCAAAAGAATCATCCAAATCGGTCCATAAATGACGGAGAAATCGACAAACAAATATTAAAAAATACACAGAAATTCCTCCTTTTTCGGTGTCAGTAAAAAAAAATGTACGTACTTGAAAATGATGGCTTAGTTATTACAATAGGCATGCTGACACTAAAATCATAAACGTAAAATTCGGTATCGACTGATAACGCGTGACGTCACCAGAAGTAAACAAAGCCAGAGCACATGACTAGATATCGCTATCGTAGAAGGAATTAGATAGTCTAACTGACGGATTAGATTGCTAATAATCCATATCTGGTCTTCTGGATACCGTTAACAAATAGCAAAGAACACTTCATTTTGTGTAATTTGTCGTTGTGTTGTTTTTTTGTCTCAATTATTAACCATATAACAATTATGTATTGAATAAAATTAAGTACTCATAATAATACTAATAAGAAGGAGGGCGGTGCTTGCTGATGTCACTCTACGACATGATGTCCCTCGTTAAAGCTGAGAAAGATAAACTTAGCAAATAACTTGACTCGGCCAACGAGGTTGTCAGCATGTGGGATGGTTGATTCAGCGATCGTCGTCCCGATCGTCGTTTCGGTTAACGGTGTAATATCGAAGAGCCTCGATCAACATCTCAAGAGACTCTCGCTAGGAAGTTGGATCAAGGGTCAGATCCAAAAGGCGATACCTACCTACTCCTGGACTCGGCGCGCATCGTCAGGAAGTTCCTCTCTCTGCAGCCGTAGTCACCGGCCGCTTGAGGCTAGCTTCGCGGCCGATGATTCACCGTTTTGAATTATTTTTTACTGTAGAATAGTTTTATAATATTTTATTTTCTATAGTAAAAAATGTGTTTTATAATGGGATTTGAAATAAATGATGTGAATAATAATAATAAAACATTTATTTCAGACAACTTAGAATAGTCATAGATCTTATTTAACTTATTCTACGGCCCATAGGAATATAAATGTACCTTAAAAAGAACATGCTTAAATATAGCAACTTAATTTATAACATGTTTTTTTTATTGTTGTGACGACGACGCGGCGACGTATAAATGACAAGCAATGTGATTATTATTTTGTCAATTTGAGGCATCATATCAGCCCACAAACGACCACCGCTGGACTCTCCTAATGAGCACCATAACGCCCTGTCTTCAGTTTGCCGCATCCAGCATCTGCCTGCAGTCTTTCGCAAGTCGTGACCCCTGGTCGCAGGGCGACAACACTAAGTTTGACGAGTCGCGGTCTCCACTCAAGAACACGTTTACGCAGCGGTTGTCGGTTCTTTGCGATATGGTCGGCTCACTGCCACTTCTGGTTGCGAATGCTTTGAACTATGTCGATAACTTTGGTTCTCTGTCGGATGTATTCGTTACGAATCCTATTCTTCAGAGAAACTCCCATCATAGCTCTTTCCATAGCTCGCTGAGTGACTTTGAGCTGGTGGACCAGCCCTATCGTGAGCGTCCGTCCACGTTGCTGTTAATAGGCTGATACTTATATCACTGATTTTTACGTCAAGTACAGAACTAAAAAAAATACTTAAAGTTCAAGAGGTCTTCTAAGAAACTACATTATGTACATATTACCAGTAACAACAGCGCGATTTTAAAACGACTCACGGAAGAGGTTTGATTAAATAAGTAGGTAACCAAACAGGAAGTCTCTGTTCTTAACTGGGCCAGTTTCGTAACCTAGTTCGTAATGTCAACTTGCAATGTGATTATTTGGCATTTTACTACAATTATTATTATTGTTAAGTAGAAGGCTGTGACCCAACTATGTGGTTTTCATTGTACCTAGTAACTATGAAAAACCCGACTAGGTCCTCCCTTTTTTCGCCGAATGTGCGGGCGAAGTCCTAAATAATGTCGCTAAGAACTCTATAGGAGACTAGACAAGTATTTTAGGAATAGAATAGAATAGAAAAGCATTTATTTCGACACACACATAGGTCAGTACATAAAAAGCATACAAAACTAAATAAAAGAACATGGAGATTTATACTAAAATAAAGAAATGATGGGCGTCAGATCGGGTTCTACCCCCGTGACTCTGTGCCGAAATACATAGGTGTTGGCTCAGCATGCATTTTGATACCAGATTATCAAAATCGCTTTAGCCGTTTTGGTGCATCCAGCTTTGGGGGCAATAAATAGTGTCAGTCAACCACATACAAATTGGTCGAAAAACGTAACCCACGCCTCGAAGTACAAAAGAAGATCTCGGGGAGATTTTTTAAAGACAGATTTTTTGCCATTAAAAAACTGCAGTAGAGTGCTATACCTACAAGGTTGTTTTTTTGGTATTCCATAATAATTAAGACCTTTTGTACCTACATCATCACCATCATTAGCCCTTGTCGACCAACTGCTGCGCATAGGTCTCTATGTTTGGTTATGCCATGTTTGTAGGAATCTACACTACTTACCTACTTTCCTAGTTTTACATTTGTAATTTGAATTTTGTGACGTGTCCAAGAGTCCTGTAAGGTCTAAAGGAAATAAAGCACTTTGAATTTTGAATTTTTACAGTACCACAAAATAAACGATTATGATTAACAGTTTTAAATGTAAGGGCTGGTTTCTGGTCTTTCTCGAGTGAGTACATTAGTTTTAAGACAAATATGAATAAACAAAATGAGCCTTAAGTTGTGGTATTTACAACATTGACGACCAATGTGGCGCGGCGGGCGAAGGTCCGCCTGCGACGCAGAAGGTTGCGGGTTCGATTCCCGCCTTGGGACAAATGTTTGTACGATCTGCAAATATTTGTTCCGGGTGTTCTGGGTATTTTCTATATATAATAAAAAATATCTATCTATGTTATATATTGTATTAAGTTTATCAGTCATCTAGTACCCATAACACAAGCTCTGCTTACTTTGGGGCTAGATGATGCTGTGTGGATTGTCCAGCATTATTTATTATTTTTTTTTTTTTATTTATTTACGGTATTTACAATATACCGATAGGGTGCGTCCTTTGTTTTCAGATTTTGCATCGGCAATATAGGTATTTTCAAAGTGCTCAAGTTGCCGATGACGTCATCCGCAACAAAAAGCAACAAATCCTTACGCTGCGTCCACTGGATCGGAATCGGATCCGATCCAGTGGACGCTTTAATTATGCACAAAACAAATTAACGATTATGAACACGGGGCCCGCTTACTACAATTAACGTTGTGGATCTACAATCTAAATTTAGTTGAAACGAGACACCACAAATATTGCTGTTAATTGATGTGCTAACTAAAGGAGTCTACACACTACAGTTAATACAAGCGCTAGTGCAGTGCGTCGGACATGATTGCTGACGCGGGCGTGCACAGTTTCCCAGCTGTGCTACGAACATGCTGCGTCGCCTGCGCGCCAGCCGCAACAGCGTCCTGGCAGCGATGGCTGAAGACCTGAGCAACCGATTCCTGCAGCATTGGGTAGGGGTGCATGCAGTGCTTGCAACCTACACTTGGCACTGACTGCACTTCTGCACCTGTCCTCCTCAATATGAACCTCTTATTTATGTAATAAAAAATATGTTTGTATTTATGCTTTATTTGAGTACTAATATTTTGTAACTGTGCTATATGGACCAAGGTCTGAAATAAATGATTTATATTTTATTTTTTATTTTTATTAATACCGTCGACACAGACCCAGCCAGTTCGGAAGTTGGCAGCTTGGTCGGCGACATGTTGGCCGCTTCACATCTAAAACTCCGGCCATACTCTTGAGTATGACCAATACGGTACGGTACTTGGTACGGCAAAATTTTAGTCTTTATGTGTATCTTGATACACATAAAGACTAAAATTTTCCCGCCGTCTCTTTCATAAAGATCGAAATAAAAAGAATGGCATTATTTTGACTGCTGTCAAATTACTTTATTTTAATTTTGGCGACATCTGAATTGACACCATTATCGATTTGAGATTTTTCTTTCCTACAATGCTTGCTAACAATTATTTTTCAAACTCAACGCAATTTCGGATTTTTGTGTTGAGTTGTTTGAGTAAAGAAGTCAACACACTAAAGCTGCCGGGTTGGTAAAACTTGTCGGCGCGCGGCACGAAATTAGCAACTTTTAACAAGTAGCCGACATGTTGCCGAAATTGTCGCGGACGTCGGCGACACGTTTATAAGTAAGTAATAATAGCCTCCAAGTGCGAGTCGACTTTCACACGAAGGGTTCCGTACGCGTAAAAATCAGGCAACTTTTTCAAAGAACATCAAATTTTCACTTGTCGGAGACCCCTTTAAATTTTCAACCTTATTTTAGTTTTAGTATTTGTTATTGTTGTGTTTGTTATACTACCTATATAGTTCAAGAGCCTTGACAAATCAGAGCCCCGTTTAATTTTGATATTTATTTTATTTTTATTATTCGTTGTTATAGCGGCAAGAGAAATACACATTCTGTGAAAATTTCAACTGTCTATCTTTTACGGTTCATGAGACATAGCCACGTGACAGACGGACGGACGGACTGCGGAGGCTTAGTAACAGGGCTCTGTTTTGACTCTTTGGGTACGGAACCCTAAAAATCATTTTCTGCGTCACAAAATTACAAACTAAATAGGCTACTTGACTCATATCAAATTTGCCACAATAAACAAATATTTTCTGTAGTATTAGACTTAAGAAACCAATATTTATCGATTTCAAGATATTAAAAGTATAAGATGACTACATATTTTCAATTAAAAAATTGCTTTTTGTATTTTCAAAACACTGAAAAGGCTGTCGACCATGTTACGTTGTGACGTCAAAGGACTCTAAGCAAATTTCATGTCGGATCATAATAAACGAGTGAAATTCGCTATGCGCCTAGTCTGTCTGTATTTTTCATTGAGTTACAATACGCCAGTAATAATAATTCAGTGGTATTTTTGCAATGATAAATGTCAATTGTTTGTTTCAACCTGTATGACGCCACCGATAATATAGACTAATGGCGTTTTCGTCTGTTGACGAAAAGTTAAATTTAAAAATAAAGTTGCAAATATTCTAGTCTAGGTCCTATAACAATAATTGCTGTAATCGGACAATCCATAGGTATTAATATTATAAATCCGAAAGTAACTCTGTCTGTCTGTTACCTTTTCACGGCTTAACGGATCTCCGTGAAATTTGGCAAGAGGGTAGATGATATCCCGGGGAGACGGACATAGGCTACTTTTTATACTGGAAAAGAGCGTGCGATGCCACGGGCAGCAGCTAGTAATGAATAGTTTAAGACATACCTAAAAAAAAACTAGCCTATTGCTACAAATAAATTATATGTAACAACCGTGCCGCGTTGCCGACTTTAGTGTGTAGACTCCATAAGAACGCGCATGCGCACAGTCTTGATGCAAATATTTAGCTATATCTGGTTCATGTTGAATCGGACCAGTGGACTCTGCCAGTAATCTATGGCTTATTAAAGAACCGTTAAATTCATTATTGGCATACTTTTCTGGAGTATTATTGTTGTTTATTGCTTTTGTATGTACATTCGTTTGATAGAGCGAGAGTATAATTAGTTGGAGTAGGGGAGCTATCTTTGTTTTGGGAGAGTCAATAACTAGAATAATAAAAATTAAACCGGCAAGTGTGAGTCGACTCGCACACGAAGGGTTTCGCACCGTAAAAATCAGAAATTTTTCAATGATCATCAAATATTCACTGGTTCAGAGACCCCTTTAAATTTTTTTTTTTTTTTTTTAGTATTTGTTGTTATTACAGTTTTTTGTTTCTTATTTATAGAAAGTTTCATGTGTCTACCTATTCTGGTTCAAGAGATACAGCCTTGACAAACGAATAGCAAATTAAAACAGCTAAATAATCACGTTTTTTGTATATAAATATCCAAATCAAAGGAGGCTTCCCTTATTTTATTATTTGTTGTTATAGCGGCAAGAGAAATACACATTCTGAAAATTTCAACTATCTTACCTCTTACGGTTCATGAGATAGAGCCCTTTGACAGACGGACGGACAGACAGCGGAGGCTTAGTAATAAATATATAATAATAATAATAGGTCTTCCGTTATCACCCTTCGGGTACGAAACCCTAGAAAGTATTTAAAACACCATAAATCTTGGTAAATATTACTCTAAAAGAGCTTTTAACTCTGCAGTTTCTTATCAGCAAACTCTTAACTCTTTTAAACATAAAACGATAAGCAACCGGTGCAGGAATCCGTACTTATAATACGTCATAGATGTATTAAAGAAGTCCTTTGGAATCTAGACTAGATTATGACAGACTTACATACTTACATACTGTTATTCAAAACATATTCGTCAGTGACTAACTACTGTAGATATTCAAGAGTTTAAACTATTGTAGTAAGAAACATTTATATGCATTTTCGGTGGATAACGGAAACATAAGCTGAAAAAGTAATTTTTACTCAACTACCAATGGAGGAGGGTTATTGTGTACCTGTATCGGCAAACAACGTTCCATCGAAAACAGTCATACTGTCAACACCATTCCTGCTGTCAAGCAAGAAGCACCCTTCATGTTCATTTTATTGCCGCTCATATTATTATTGTAACCACGCCTCCATTCCATGACTATAAAATTTCCCGGACACAGGCAGAAAAGTGGTTAACCAGTCACATGTTGCCAATCAAAGGAGTCAAAGTTAGTCGAATGTTAATTTTAAGATGCCGCAGAATTGTGTCAAACCATGATGCAGAGCCAAAGATAAAAGAAGAAGAAGATGCCGTCTTACGGCGCCGGTTTCGCGATCTCAGAACTAATCTATCAATGGTCGAGTCTCCTGTCAAGTGGTTATTGGGTTGATTTTCAATAAGATTAGTTGGGGGACCAACTAATCTTATTCACAATCAATCTTATCCATAATCAACCAATATTCATTCATTGATCGCCATCTCTAATCAAACGCTAAGTATTATGCATTTTTCAATGGCCAAGCGTTTGTCAAATCATTGTTCAACACAGTGTTCGAGAAACCGGCTGATTCTTTCTAATTATTCTCCTTTCATAATCTTATTGTCTTGTTATTATTCGATAATAATTACTAACCGGATGAAAAGGACACGTGACGCCATGTGTAAGTAAACAAACACGCTTCATAGGTAGTTGCGCTCCTAACGAGCTGGGCCAACATTTGGTGTTCAATTATCGCCTGACACTCGGCGTTATCAGTGACCTTCTGATGCACTTGCCTTGGTGTTATATAGAGGCTGTAAGGTTTTTTCATTAACATTTACAGCCTGACTTCATCCTCTGTCCTCTGCACACGAAAAGGACCCGATACGCTATGTGCAATTGAACACCCTTGATAGTTGCGATCCACTCGATCTGGGCCAATATTATGTGTTGAATACACACCCCGTTATCAATAACCTTCTGGTTCACTTGCCTTGGTGTTAAGGCTTTAAGGTTCAGTAACACTAAAATGTCACGAGGCTGTTTTGTAGGTTCTAATCTCAAACTACAACCATCTAACAGTTTTAAATAAAATCAATATAAGAAATGGTAAGTGGTGGAGTGTGGGAAACATAACCGATATGATAGTTTAGCTATGAAAATCTAGCGAACTCTAGATAAGACTATCAGGGAAACTTTTTGTGCAGAACGGGGCTTCTTAGTAGGTATTCCATAGGATAAAAACACGGTGCTTCGTCTAAGTGGTTAACTTCATGGCTCGCGTAAGGACAGTTTGGGGCGCCTCGTCTGTATAAAAAGATAAATGTCGATTCTCGGGTTAATTATAGAATGCTAAGATAAAGACATTGGTCCAGGCTAAGAGCACCCTACTTCAATGATGACCAGTAATGAACAACATTAAGAGCTATATAGCCACATGTTAGGACAGCGAGTGTCATAGGAGAACCATGAGTGCTTGCAAATTGGTGTCGTCACACAAAACGTATGTCTGACGCGATTATTGAATAAGTCATGTGCCGTTCTAATTAGTTATTCATTACATTCAATAATATTCACTTTCCGTCACTGAGACACGTACAATCTAAGATGTTACGCTTCTACTGTTAACTCTCACGAGACCTGCTTTATGCTACGGCCATGTTAGTAATCGTCATGTAGAAATTGCGGCACGATTTATTTTATGAATAAAAAGAAGTCGTACCTACACAACGATCAACCGCGGATCCCCTATTGAAGCTATCCAGGGCCCTAATTCCACTAAATTAATCGCATCACTTTAATAATGGTATCGTCACAGAATTACACATTTTGGTATTTTACCATTGATGAAAGAAACTACAGATGGACGCGTGTCATAAGTGTCATGGGTTGAAACCATTTTATCAATCTCTCCGTGCAAATAGCACCGCACGCACTATCTAGAGTTTCTTTCATCTATGGAAGATTTTGCGACGATACCATTGTTATAGTAAAGCGATTGGTTAGCAGAACTCGGCCTCTGGTGGCCTTACAGATATGAATGACCTATGGGCAAGCGCTATGGGCATCATTTGCTCTGCTTTATCACAGGCTGATTTAATTCAGATTCAGATTCTTAATTGGCAACATAGTTACAGGTCTAGTTGTGGTACATTCTCACATAATATTATGTTAATAATAAGATAATTATAAACATAATATTATGTGAGAAAACAATTACGTAATTAGTGACCGATATCGTATTGTTCCTTATTTTGGTAATTGCGAGCGTAATTTGTCATGCGAGGCGAGTGTTCTAAGGTTTTAGCAAAATTAATAAAAAAATACAATTATAGAATATAAATAAATTATAACAAGTATTTACAATTGAAACAGTTAAGCTAACTGCATACTGTTGCAGAAAATCTAGATGTAGCTCAACGGATCCGATAAATACCGGAAGCGGCAAAAAAATCACACATTTTTTATATTGTTAAAACCGCATTTATCTACGTCCTCTTGTTGCAAAGATGTGAATAAAATCGATCCTTTAACTTAATTTTTGTACTGGAATATATTTTTTTTGCTAGTATAAGTTTTTTTTTTTACTTTAGTTTTATCACAATCTCATCTGATGGTAAGTGAAGATGTGGCCGACAATGCATCACGAAGATAGGAGGAGCTTTCTAATTTCTTCGACAAATGGCCTGAAACCAAAGACAATGTGGTTAAATCGTCCTAGCCTGAAGAACTGGGTTTGGAAGAGATGCAATAGTCATGCAATAGTTGCTGTTGTTGGTGATTTTATCCTTATGCCCAGCTGTGAATTGTAACTGTTGATGATTGTACCTCACACTGTCTGCATTCTTCTCAATTCGCGAACATCTCAGCTTCCTTAATCAAATCCCTCGCGAGACCGAACTCGTATAATGGGTAATTGTTTGTGCGTAAGGGGAAGGGACTGTGCGCATTGTCGTCCGTCACGACTTTAAGATACGATTGTCGTGATAGTTTTATAGTAGCATCTTCTCTTTTTCTTACCCCACTCGACCGAACTCGTATAATTGGTAATGTTTGTGTGTAATGGAATGTGCGCATTGATATCCGGCACGACTTATGGGTAAGATTGCAGTGTCCATCACGACTTTTAAATTCGATTGTCGTGATAGTTTCCATACAATCATCATCCTCACGTACCGCGATCATCTAAGCTTCCTTAATCAAATCTCTCGAAAGACCGAACTCGTATTATGGATCTGTTGTTCGCCATGATTTTTATGATAGTCGAGTAGTTTTCATACAAAAAGGCCACATAAAAAAAAAACAAAACACAGTGTTTTTTTTCCTATAGACTTTACAGGACTGTTGGACACGTCAGATATTTCAAATTACATAAGAAACCCACAGAAATCTAATTCTAAAAAATTATTATTTTGACTTCGGTGAGTAAAACTTAGAAATGAAGTGTTCCTTTGGTTTTTTTGTTCACATCAATTTTTTATGAGGTAATGTATACAAGTAACCTTTATCTTGTTAATAATATTAATTGAAATAAAACCTGTTCAAGTTTTTTTTTATCCTCTAGCTAGTTAATCTGATATTTTGTATTAAGCCTTGTTACAAAGTATAGTTTATATTGACAATTTATTTGAATTTATGTACTAAATTGAAGATGTATTGTTTTTGAAAACTGTATTCGTATCTGGCATTATGATAGATGTCCAACTACCAACTTCCACTTTAGTTAGGAATTCGTATTTTACGTACTCAATATTTATTTTCCTATTTTTATTCTACGAAAATGTCTACGAATATATACATAGTACTATGTATATACTATTGAGTTCCGGTTTTTATTTTTTCAACATCCACAACAGATAAACCTTTTAAATCCACCATGGTTAACACTAAAGTCATTTACAACGGGATATTTACCATGTGCCGAAATATTGGAAAGCTCAATACTCAAATCATGGTAAATATCCCGTTGTAAATGACTCCACAACAGACTTGAAACTCCACAACAGAAAAAAGTAGAAGGTTTTCTAGTCGCCTGTATATTTTTTTCCCCCGTCGATTTTGCATACTTGGTAAAAATATGCGACAGCATGCAAGCAATATTGCAGAACGAGAATCTAAATCTCGTGCCACGATATCGTGCCGTCTCGAACAATGGACACATTGATCGTGAATCCTAGCTTCCGCAGATCTCCTGAGTACTGAGACTCCCTTGTGACGTCTGTGTTATTATCTAGGTGTAGATCATACAAGTGAACTGAATTAAAGTATTACATATATATAGGTATTCAACTCGGAGCTTCTCTACGCAATAGAATCCAGAATACGGAAATCCATAGAAGTACCAAAGTAACCGACATACTCGTAGCTTACAGAATTAGCACGCTGCAGTGCCGATGGGCAGGCCGTATAGCGTTGGAGAGTAAGAGTAAGTAAGTGTCGAGTGACGATCACGATGCAATGCGAAACGGAGTGTGGGAAGACTTCTCACTCGATGGACCGATGACATTGAAGCAGTCGCAGGGAGTCGGTGGAGGCGGCTCAGGACCGCTATTCGTGGCGTCGTTTGGGGAGGCCTATGTTCAGCAGTGGACGTATACGGCCTGATGATGATTGAGGTGTTTAATTACTTTCACGGTGGGAGTCAAACCATCAAGTGGCTAAACCGGAGATTCCTTTCTACGCCACGAAAGGCGTCATTTATGAATGAGTTTAAAGTTGTGCTTCCACTGCATCGGAATCGGAGCATACGCAGCGTACGCGGCGTCGGAATTTACAATACGCCGATAGGGTGTGTCCACTGCTTTCGGATTTTTCATCGGCGTAGGTATTATTTTCAAAGCGCTCGAGTGTGCGGGTAACGTCATCCGCAAAATCATCATCATTATCATCATCAACCTATCTTAGTCCACTGCTGGACATAGGCCTCCCCCAATGAGCGCCATAGCGCCCTGTCTTCAGCTTGCCGCATCCAGCATCTGCCTGCAGTCTTTCGCAGATCGTCATCCCACCTGGCCGGAGGGCGTCCTACACTACGTTTGCCGAGTCGCGGTCTCCACTCGAGAACACGTTTACCCCAGCGGTTGTCGGTTCTTCGCGAGATATGGCCAGCCCACTGCCACTTCAGCTTGCTAATTCTCTGAGCTATGTCGATAACTTTGGTTCTCTGTCGGATGTATTCGTTACGAATTCTATCCTTCAGAGAAACTCGAACATAGCTCTTTCCATAGCTCGCTGAGCGTCTTTGAACTGGTGGACCAGCCCTACCGTGAGTGTCCACGTCTCAGCACCGTAGGTCATAACGGGTAGGAGGCACTGGTTGAAAACTTTCGTTTTCAAGCATTGCGGTATGGATGACGAGAAGACTCGACGTAGTTTCCCGAACGTTGCCCAGCCTAGCTGAATCCTCCTCTTGGCCTCCTTCTAGTCATAGATGTCACAGATGGTCTAGTCATAGTCATTGATCATGACTTTGGTTTTATCCAAATTCATGCCAAGACCGATGCATCGCGAGGCTGTGGCTAGGCCATCCAGCATAGGCCATCCAGCATCCGGTTCAGCTCCTCTAGCGACTTCGCCATTAGGACTATGTCATCAGCGAATCGTAGGTGCAAGATGTAATCGCTGTTTATGTTAATGCCCTTCCTTTTCCAGTCCAGCGTCTTAAAAATATCTTCCAACGCGCTCGGGAGCAGTTGGCAACAATGTCCCCGATATTGCGGATGACGTCATCGGCAGAAATACCGGTCTTTGGCATGGGTAGAAATCAATACAAAGCAACAAGTCCTTAAGCTCCGTAGGCTCCGATTCCGATGCGGTGGATTTGGAGCTCTAATTTTCGTTTTATTTTTTACTGGTTTCTGTCCGTGACTTTGCTCACGAACCTACATTGGCACGCATGCACATGTCCTTGATCAAAAACAAACATACATATTTAATTTAATCTATTTTTACTTACCTAATTTAGTAAGATAGGTGATGATGATGTCCTCTTAGCACAGTTTCGGCCTCGGCGGCCAGTCTCATCGCGACATATTGTAGTGCACATGTGTGTGCGCAAACACAGGTGCACTCTCTATTCTCTCACTCTTATAATCTGATGGGACCACCGAAATCTAATTAAAAAGGCCTTATTATTTAGTTTTCTGTGGATGGGACGGTAGACCGACACCACTGGGGAGAGGAGTTAGAGATGATACCGAGTACCTTTATGAGTAGAATAATAGAAAAGTATAATTATGCAATACCATGAACAAGGAAACTGTCCTGACACAATGGCTAAGCATTCGTTGAGTGTTGTAACTGCATCAATGAGCATTGTCCTAATAAACTCATGAAAACAAAACGGTCTGTAACATTAAAATGGAAATGGAAAAAAGTTATTGATAAATTTTGACAACCTCTGTGGCTTAACAGGCGACGACGGTCAGCCTGTATCGCAGCAGGTTACGGGTTCGATTGCATCGGGACAAAATATGTTTGTACGTATTAAAAATATCTATGTATGCAATGTATAATTATTATATCAGTTAACTAGTACACAAGTTCTGCTTACTCTGGGGCTAGAGCAGTCATGTCAAACGTGCGGCCCGCAGGCTTCTATGCATTTGCCTGCGGCCCGATGCAATTTTAAAAAAGCCTCTTGATGCGGCCCGCGTCTGTCGCATAAATACTTAATTTAGTTCGTTTAGTTATTTAGTAGTTCATTAGTTTAGGGGAATAACTAGGGAAAAATAATCTAAAGCACGATTTAATAACCGTTTTCTGAGCCGTTTTCAATATTTTTCGGTCATTTATTTATCATTGCCACTCGTCATATATGACATCTACATATATGACATATTAATTTAATTAAATGTCAGACCCATTTAAAACAAAAATACTTTTGACTGGTGTGTTGGTGCTATAGAGTAAAATAATATTATACGTTGTTGGTGCATTCTACTGTTACAAGTAAGTAGTTACCTGTTCAATACCAAGAAATACGACAATTTGCTTGTAAAATTATAATCTCAATGATTGGAAGTTCCTCCAAGTCTGAGCAATTGTTTTCCCTAATGAAAGGTAACGAATCTCCAGCGAGAGCGCAACTGACAAAAGAAACGGATAAACCGATATTTTTTTTCATTCTCGAAGTCTATAAGTTCGTATAAGTTCCTTTTCGGAAAGCGCGCTACATCTTTGGCCACATCTTCATTCGCCTTAATTTTTCAAACGCTTAACCATGTTCAAACCTGACTACGTAAAAGTCCTTTCGATACCTTAGGTGGTCGGTGGCCTTTTTTCCTACTTGTACCCTAGGTACATATATTTGTTTATAAGGGGTAAGTGCTTCCGACTACCTGAGTATCAAAAGAAAATATAAGGACAATCGGGACTTTTAATTCGGTTTAATATTTAAGGTTACATGGGCGTCTAACCGAAAGTGAGCAATATCAAGCTACGCTACAACAGAGGATCCTCACGTGTCCACGCATTTGACCTATTCTGAACCTAGGAAGAAAATATAAAACAAAACTAAAACGAAATTGCTATCCTGCAAATCCCGTGGATCAATCACGCACTTGTGGAACCGTAATACTAGAAGTTGGGCTGGTTAGGACAGGACCTGTAGGCAGGAAAAGAATGTCCCATACAGAACGGAGTTCCCCTACCTTGAACTTCGGTAGATCTTGTAGACAGGGGGATATATACACAATACACTCCTATGCGTCAGTGCAGAATTCCCCTAGGTACTTTTAATTGGAATGAGGCATGCCTATGCCCTCCTGGGAAACGAGTTTTCCTCACCGGGCGTGCCGAGATTTACTGATAACAGCGCGACGCTCTTCTGTTAGGATATTACGCATTACGTCGGGAAAAAAACACTGTTTCAATGTATGAGGATAAAGTTTACAGTATGAAACGTAGGTTAAGTATGGTAAGTAGTAAGTAGGGGTAACACTTGCTTCTCTCCGCGGTTTCAAGTGTTAACTGAATTTTTCTTAAAAAAAATCCCGAATCTGAACCAAGTCTCATACCGTGGCGGTCGCGGCGTATGAGTCACCCCCTCCAACTCAGCCCGTGCATGTCGTAAGAGTCGACTAAGGGAACCTACCAGAGGAAGGGCAGCTGCTTCCTTCTGTTTATTTTTAACACCTCTACTGCGATCACTTATGCGTCTGCCAAGCGTGGTGATTATGGTAAAGCGTGGAAGGCTACGACGCGTGTAGTACGCGTCGTCGACCCTCCTTGCAACTCTCCTTTTCCCCAATCAGTTGTTGCTTTGCTCCACCTATCATCACCTCGCCTAGCGATGTGTCAGCTTAGATTAAATTCTACATTATAGTAGATCCAGCTATTATCACTCCAAATCACTGATTTTAGGGTGAGTATCGTTTTATTTTTTGTTCAAGTAACAGCCGCTACCCGCCTTGATCTTCATTTAGTTTGGAGTAAACAATCACTCCTATCCTGCTGATATTTCTGAAAAGATCGGGATACGTACTTACATACACCTGGGTGACCTGAGGCCGGGTGGGTGTGTGTTACTCTTAAGGTAAATATTAATTATGGTAAATATAAGGTGTGAATAATCTATTGTAACGGACCCGGCTTCATGCGTGTATTAACACCAGATTTTAATTACTAATATCGTCTTCAGTTCATCTGTTTGTTGAGACCTTAAAAATATGTGACCTTATTGAATAATGCAGTTAATGGTTCGATACCGTATAGAGCAGTGCGCTTTAAGTTATCAGATCGAGTTCTTACCCTTGTGGAAGCCTCC
The DNA here is from genome assembly GCA_963662085.1 of Eupithecia inturbata. Lineage (NCBI taxonomy): Eukaryota > Metazoa > Arthropoda > Insecta > Lepidoptera > Geometridae > Eupithecia > Eupithecia inturbata. The sequence continues at coordinate 859,858 of OY759201.1, forward strand.
AGTCAGTTAAGCCGGGCTTCAGGTAGATTAATGACCTGTGGTCTGTATTTAAGACCTATTGATTTGTTCTTATTCGTTCAGACCCCTGTGTCTCTCGGTTTCTGGGCTTTACCAAGGGCAGTCTTACATCTACGGGATGCGATAATTATGTGTATTTATATTTTTAATACGTGGGGCCCCCACAGACTGCGTACATATATACCGCTATGTGGGCTATATATGTGTTAGGCTCTACTAGAAATAGACCACATCAATTTCAATATAGATAATGCTCATGATAGGATAGTCAATAATATCTTAAAGTAAAGTATCAATCCATCTCTGTGACTTAGAACTCTGAATGACTTTATTTAGCTGAGAGAAAAATTTATTATTTACTTAAGGTGATCTGTTCTTTGAGTAAGACTTTTAGATAGCCTAGACTTTTGTTGATAGCGTAAGCGTCTTGAAATCCCTAATTTGTAAGGCAAATTAATATAAAATGTAAACAACTTGATTGGCAGAAATTTAGTTTTGTTTAATCGTTGTAACACACACACACACATATATATTAAAATACAGTAGATAGGCAGAAAACAGTCGCCTTAATTCTAGGATGCACAAAGAATTAATACTGATAAGGGGTCAAACAATTATAAATTGTGATTGATTCCGCCTCCCTGTGCAGGTAACAGAGAACTTTGTTAGGCCTGTTTAAAAACCTTAACAAGGCTTTCAGTTTAAAATTGCCCCATTCTGTGTCTTACAGCGCCTCCAAGACTGTCAAGAACTGAAGGTTTTTGCCAGACTTGTACTCGTAATCAATCGGATATTACTATATTGCGAAACACAGTCGCTATATAACTCAGTAGAGTTTTACGGGAATGGCCTCAAAATAGGCGCGATTTTCCTAAGGAAAACACAATAATAAACAATAACTCATACGATTGATTCTAGCTAAAGTAGGGGTTGATTAAGTTTATGTATTAGGTCTCTCGGACTCTAAATTTGAAAATCGCCAATATCAATCGAATGCTGTACGCACAAGGACGCGATAGACTTAGCTTTCAAACACGAGCCAGGTACACACGTTCACAACTGACTCTAGCTCTAACACTTTCTTAAACAACACTGACGTTAGATAACTAGATAGGTAGATCGATCATCGATAGATGGATCAAACAACTAGGTATTCCGTAAATTATCGCTCGGATTTCGGAGGCTTCGGTATCGCGTTAAGGCACTCAGTCGTATCTCTCGAGTTCCTCGTTGCCAGCATATATACAGGGTGTTTGGAAGCTCGGTGCAAAGCCTTAAGGGGGTAGTAGTATAGACCATCTAGAACATTTTGAGCCACATTTATCTTAACCAAAGTCTAATTGTTTTTTTTTTAGGGACCTTTTACGATTTTTAACCAAAATCCCAAAAAATTCTAATTAAGTGCTGATAATGCAAAGTTTAAGTGGAAATGTCTATTTATTTTGTATGTTTTTATTAGCCTAATGTGTGTTTAATGATATTAAATCATTATAAAGCACAGTTTATGCTAAAAAAATTACTTTCAGACTATTTAAACTTAACAGAAAAAAAGAAAATGAAAAAAAAATGTTTTTTAATGACATTTAAAAAATAAATAAAATAGCTGCAGATGTTCAGATTATTTTAAAAACACGCTGAGTTATTGCTCTTTCTTTTAAGGTATCATTTACTTAGATATCTATACAATTTTCGAAAATACGGTGCCTAAACCAGTTAAGGGTAAGAAAATTACTGTGTACCTAATAATAAACTTACCTGAACAACAATGTAGAGAGGGACAATGTAAACAGGTACACAAATGTTTATTAAATTAATTCCAGTCGTTCAACACATCTTTAACAGAATACTTTAATTAGAATGCATTTTTGTTTTAGGAGTCTTTCCAAGCCAAATTTTCAATAAATGTATGGGCTGGAATAATCGGACGGACATTGATTGGGCCACACGTTTTACCAGATAATTTAAACGGTGAGAATTATCTGCATTTTCTGCAAAATGATTTACCAGAACTCCTGTATGAAGCCGAAGTACCCATACTAAATACGGACAGGCCAATCATCTTTCAACAAGATGGATGCCCAGCACATTGGACGTTAAGTGTCAGGGAACACCTTAACAACTGTTTTCCAGACAGCTGGATAGGCAGAGATGGGCCCATCCCTTGGCCCGCACGATCGCCCGACCTGACCCCAGTAGATTTTTTTGTGTGGGGACGGGCAAAGGATCTCGTATACACTACCGAAATATCCACGAGGGAAGAATTACTTCAAAGGATTGAAACAGCTTTCACAACTATGAAACAGGAAATGCAGCTGAAAGTCACGACGACGGAAGTTAGAAATCGTTGTCGTAAATGTATACGCAATGGTGGAAGCCATTTTGAGCATCAGAATTAAAAAAATAATCATCAAAAACGTTTTTTTCTTATCTCCTTTAAATCAGTATTTACGGACTTTAACTGGTTTAGGCACCGTATTTTCAAAAATTGTATAGATATCTAAGTAAATGATACCTTAAAAGAAAGAGCAATAACTCAGCGTGTTTTTAAAATAATCTGAACATCTGCAGCTATTTTATTTATTTTTTTAAATGTCATTAAAAAACATTTTTTTTTTTTCTTTTTCTTTTTTTCTGTAAAGTTTAAATAGTCTGAAAGTCATTTTTTTAGCATAAACGGTGCTTTATAATGATTTAATATCATTAAACACACATTAGGCTAATAAAAACATACAAAATAAATAGACATTTCCACTTAAACTTTGCATTATCAGCACTTAATTAGAATTTTTTGGGATTTTGGTTAAAAATCGTAAAAGGTCCCTAAAAAAAAACAATTAGACTTTGGTTAAGACAAATGTGGCTCAAAATGTTCTAGATGGTCTATACTACTACCCCCTTAAGGCTTTGCACCGAGCTTCCAAACACCCTGTATATGCTCTTCCAGAAGCGTCCCCCCTGACGCGGGCGCGTCCTGTCACGGATGCTCGCGGACCCTAGCGTCACATGCTTATCTGCTCTGATATCAGACCCTCTCCCTCGTTCATTGATACAGCGTTGCAGCGTCCAGACGCTAGATGTCGAGTCACGCTCCAATAACTGAGATGGATCTCGCTGAAAATAATGGAGAAACAACCATTACGGTAATTTATAACTTATTAATTACCGTATAGGTAATCGTTAACCTTTCTTGATAGTATACACTTAGATTACGCCAATTGTATGGCATATGATTTTCTTGATTATGAGATGAATCTTGATTAATTCATACATTTATGTTCAATGTGGCGCCTACATTGAAAATAAATGTTTCATGCATTTATAAGCTTAATAATAACATTCCATTAAAATAATAATTCATTAGAATTAGCCATGATTTAACTCCCTTAGCGTGAATGTTCACAGCAATATTCTGGAATTAAGACCTTCCAAGAAACGGCTAGACAATTCACACAAAAAATATTCTTTGTTTTACGGCAAGAAAAAATCCATAGGCGTCCTTCCATGGTTGGTTCGGCGCTCAGCACATGTCTAGGTGTCGATTTCTGCTTATCTCAGAAGCAAAGCTCTTTAGAATGTTTTTTGTAGAGAGTGATTTAATAGTCGTAGTTTTCCATGAATTTTGCCCCCAAGCTAACCGCTTAGGATAAATTTTAACTCTTAACAGATGTAGAAAACGCTTACAAAGCTCAAAAAAATTGGGTTGTCTCTCAGCATCCATTATATGGGCTGCGTAGATAAATCAAAGATAATTTGTAAAAACAATTTATGTGGCAGAGGCAAGGTACCATTACACTATCATCGAATGTTGATTATCACGCGCACCCAGTCATAGGCCAAAACTATATTAACGAGCTATTAGCACCGCTGGGGGTGTCTAAATAATCTAAATATTATTATCGGCTGCCGAGGACACACTAACTGTTAACTCAAACTGTGAGGCAATGTGTAAGGATGCGCTCACACTGATGAGTCTGAAAAGTAGCTGAGATAATTTGATTGTTTTGAAAAAACTAAAGAAGGGCAGCAGTATGAATCAACATCTTTACTGCAATCACTAATCGTTCTGCCTAGCGTGGTGATTATGGTAAAAACCCCCAATATGATGACAACAAATAGAAATCGATTCGTGGCGTCGTCGTTTGCAGTGGACGTATACGTGATGATGATGAAGACCTTTCATTCAACAAAATTACAAACCAAGAGAAGTCAAGTCACAAACCGGAGCTAGTGCAAATCCGCTTCAGTTCACACGCACGGCGCTACCAATTACTCGCGCAGGTAGTCAGGTAAACGACACTGGTGTGGCCGCGCCGTTGATTTCAGCTTCAGCGGCGCGCGCGCAGCCTCCCGTTCAGTCTACCTGGGCCGATCGCGCGGACATAGCCGAAAGGATCGCGGACCGATCCATGTCCTGTGCGCTTTTGAAAAAAGGAAATTGAAATAATGTCGCGATAAAAGGATAACATCTAAATTTATTATTAATTGAAAGGTACAGAATTTCGAGATATTCAAAACGTGTTGGAATATATGTTATTGGAAATTTTGTGAAGTGCCCGGGATTATATGGAACATCTCGATTTTATTTTAGCCAGTAACGACTAACGCTGGGACGATTGCAAGGCTATAGCTGAAATAAACGTGAGGTTTACCGATTCATGTCATGTGAGCTTTTGGAAAAAAGAAAAAAATAACGGTGAATAAATAGGTGCGATAAATAATATTTCAATAGTGGAATTAAAAAAAAAAACAGCTTGAACCTGTTCCGTCAGCTTTTATATTTCGAATCCTGCGTAAATAATAAGGTCGCAATAACAGGAAAAAATATTCCAAAGTTTATTAAGAATCCTGTTTGTAAATTTTGCGATAAAATAAAAAAATACTTCGAAATTTCTTAGTTTAAAACTTATTTCCTGGTGTAGAAACTCGTTATAGATCTGCTTTTACAACCATATTATTGAACTTATGGAATTCTTTTACTTAGAAGAAGTCTTTCTTAACAATATTTTATTTATTTTTTATGTTAACTCGCTTTAAAACAATCAATTTGTATACCAAAAGTGGTAAAAATACAAAGCACTATTTTATGAATAGAATCAAATGACGCTCTGTGCAAACAAATTTATTTTAAAAAGTACAAATACCAAAGAAACCGTGCCTTTTGTTAGATGTCCATAAATAATTAAGTTAAACAAGATTTAAAATGCTCAATTATCGATTGATGTACCATAAAATTCAAGGCAAATTATCAATTTTAGGCAGCATTCCGTACCCAATAGTTTCAGTGACTGAGTAGAAGTTTCAAAGCGTGATCAGAGAGAATGAAGTGGAGGAATAACCAGACCCTGGTGTCAGGGGAAACTTCGGAGGAGGAGATAGGGCACAGCTATCTTGGGACTTTGGTAAGTAATAGTCATAAACATCGACAACCTATTGCTAGTCAACTGCTGGACACAGGCCTGCCCTTACTGGGTCTTACCATTACCGGACATTGCCATGATCAAAACGCTGTTTGTCTTTTCTGCAAGGGACCCTGCTGCCCGCCCCTGGTGCATAACCCTTAGTCGCGTCTTATGACACCCGCGGGAAGAGTTGCACCACCCGGCCTAGTAATGGTCACTTGAATTTATCCTTTCCGTTCCCGATCCGTTAGCTCTTCTATTAAAGTATAGAGGGAGTAAAGAGGGGAAGCTTTCTGCCTGGGTGTTATGATTAAGTAACCCCGGGAGATATGGGTACAACCGGCTAGTTCATATGTAGCCCTAGATGAGCCTTAGATCCCTTGTTTTAATATGATGGGGATTATATTAACCTTTAGTATTTTATAAAAGTGGGCCGTAACTTTTATCATGAGAAAAGAACTAGCTTTTTGAAGTTTTGTAAGGCCCGTATTTTGAACGCTAGCTCAGTGATCGATTTATGCTTGAGTCACGCTTATGTAATAGAAAAGCATCACTCAGCCTTTAGCTAGTTATGCTCCCTGAAACATGAGTAGTAGAGTAAAAAAATTCAATTGCTTTTGGGTTTCGAAGGTCGGAGATCGATTTCGAAACTCTTACGGTCTCGTTTTTTCTGTCCCTTTTTCAGTCTTGAATATCTCAGCAGCTTTAGGTATATCAAATGAAAGGAATTACCTATATCCGAAGTTTCCATCTAAATGTATGTAGTGTTTGTAGATATAGATCTATATTTTACAAGAAAAATATAGAGAAGTCTTTAAGTTGAATAATTGTCAAAAAGTGGGGATTTTTTTTCAAAAGGGGAGGCTACCTCACTCCTGGGGTATCAAATGAAAGGTATCGGTTTGGGTATATCAAAACAGTTATCCAAATATCTGTAGGTTTAATACTTTTCGAAATATTCATAAAAAACGCGAAACTTTTACTATTTTTCCCCCTATGTATACTTACTCCAAGGTTTGCAAACCGATACATCTGAAATGTAGGTAGGCACCTTTAATTTTTAGGTATTCATTAAGTAGCAGTCTCTAACCGGTACCTATAGTACATCGAAATCCTCGGCCCGCGAGTCCACTCGCACTTGACGGATCATGTTTTTTGTGAAAATTGTTTTTGATTTTCCTCGTGCATAAGGCGGACTCAGGTAGCGTTCATTCACCCGCATGACGATTCAATTGAAACCTTTAAGTTTAAAGACCTCAATGGGCATAAGTCGAGTTAATAACACATTGCTGCCTGAATAAATATTAGAATCAATAATGTTTCTTTTGAAATAAACATTATTGATTCTAATATACATATATTCAGGCAGAAAGATTTACAATAAGTCAAGAAACTAGTAACTATAGTGTCATTTGATAATCTCTCATATCCCGGGTTTAAATCCCGAGGCAGGCTTAAAAAGTCTTGCTATTACTATTTTTCTACCAAGAAAAATTCACAGTTAACTTAGCAGTCCGAAGTCAGGAAGGTGGGTTGTTACACCCCCGTGCTTCGGGCTCACTGGACTCTTCTCAGTGTCGGTCTACCGTTCTAACGGATTATGATAACTAGGGAATAGAGACTGTACCTGTGTTTGCACACACACTTGTGCACTATAAATGTCATGCGCACATGGCTAGTCTCTATTGAGACTGGCTGCCGTCGACCAAAAATCCGTCTAGGTGGACATTATTATTTAATATTTTTAAGCTGAAATAAATATGTGATGTCTGTGGAAACTGCAAGCTCTGGCAATAGAATAGAATAGAATTATTTATTCAGGTAAAGAAACATCAGTACATTTTGGTTAGAAGTGGCTATGTTAGATTTAACCACACAGACAATTCAACTGGCAAAGAGTCTGTATTTAATGCACAAAAGAAATGCGTTCGATCAATCTGCGGCATCAAACAAACGGAGAGTTTTAAACCGTTCTTTACTCAGTTGAAAATCCTATCTTTGCCATCCATATACATCTTTGAGACTGCAGTATTCGTAAAAAGTAATCTGAATTTCTTTGTAAAACTCAAATGCAAGCGCCTTGACAAGAAAATTCATTGCCCTCCACCTACCTGACTTTGCATGCTGTAAAGCTGATCATGGTTGTGCTCATTCTATTTAATCTAACATCCCTGTAACCCATGTTTCGCAAAATATATATAATTTTTTTTTTTTTATTTTAGTTAAGAGTGCTCAGCTGGTTCAATATTAGGTCATAACAGGTAATAATAATCGGAATAGATACACAATCTTATCTATCTATCTTCAAAAGCTAAGCTAAGCTTATCTATCTAAAAAAAGTCTAAGACAACCCGAAGAATATCGGGAGCCTTGACTTATCTATCTCATGTGAGCTAACTATGCTTAATAGACCGCCAAGTGCGAGTTGACTGACGGTACGCACACGAAGGGTTCCGTACCGTAAAAATCAGGCAACTTTTTCAGAGAACATCAAATTTTCATTTGTTCGGAGACCCCTTATTATAATGCTCTATTTTATTATATTTTTGGTATGTGCTATATAAATGAGTAACACTTCAACTGTAATCAGTTGAAGTGTTACTTATTTATAGAAAGTGTATTACCCATAGTGGTTCCAGAGATACAGCCTTGCCAACAAAGAGAAAAAATAGCCAAAAATATTATGTTTTTTGTATGGAAGTCCCCATTAATTTGCATAATTATTTTATTTTTATTATTTGTTGTTATAGCGGCAAGAGGAATACACATTCTTTAAAAAATTCAACTGTCTACCTCTTACGGTTAATGAGATAGAGCCCTGTGACAGACGGACGGACGGACAGCGGAGGCTTAGTAATTTCCGTTTTCACCCTTCGGGTACGGAACCCTAAAAACCAACCGTGTACGCAAGTATAGCGCACTCAAAACAAACAAGCATTTCGGTACGGTCCGAAATATCATGCGTCTTTTAGATTTTGAATTATTTTGTACAGAGTTTCTGCCCGTTGTTTGCACTCGTTGTTGGATAATGCAAATATAAAAAATACTAAATTTATTTATTTTCAATTATGTCATGCAAAGTAGACAGTAGCAGTGCATGCCGCACTTGGACAAGCCTGAGTCGCGGTAATAAGTACAATTTTTCGCATGCTGTCTTCACTTATAATTATATTGACCCTTGACAATGTTTTTATTAAGGTAACTCAAAGCTTGTTTTAGCGTACACTATGTTGGTAATCAATAAATAAATATACATCCTTCTCAACGCTACAAATAGCCGTTTTTAGTGAAAAGGTTAATCGTTAGTATGATATAGTAGAGTAAGTAGAGATTTCACAACGGATATACTATTACAATTAATTCATTAACAAAGAAAATTAGAGTTAAAAGAAATAAATAACGAATATTTAGTATTTACTATTAAAACAGTTGACCTTACTGCAGACTGTTGCAAACAACCTAGAGGTAGCTCAACTGATCCAAATCAATACCAATCAGAATTGTCCCCAAGTTGCTGGCTGCATTGCCCCGCGCTGTATGGCAATGATGATGCGCTGTGTAAATCAATTATGTTTAAACTTGTCTTGCATTCAAAAAAAACGAGCACAATTTGTTTAAGTGCATAACAAATTATTACTGGTATGATTTTCTTAAATAAGGAAAAAACAAAATAAGATTAAATAACCTTTTTCAAGGACTAGCAGTAAATCAAATTCAAGAACCTTTTATCTTCTGTGGTAGTTATAAAACACTAAGATGGCAACAGGGGTATTTTTAACTAGATAATAATTATTTTATAAATAATAATTTACATATTTATCATAATGATAATAGGTAACACATCAAACTCCATTATAAAACAGACAAATCATTATTTATTCGCCAAAATCTCACCACTTTTTACTTAATACTTTAATTATTTTTAACACACGATTGTAAGACGATAGGTATACGTAACGTACTCAACGCGTGCGCAAGCGCAGACAGTGCGGCACCTAGACCTATCTAGGTGAACGTAATCAGGTCGAACGTAGGACTGCAATGGTCTCAAGGCCTTGCCCAGTGTCGGGAACCAACAACTTGGAGAATGTAATAGAGAAAAACAAGTATATTGAAGAAAAAATAGTTTCTGTATATTTTTAGTATTTATGGATATCCGCATAACGCCCGTGGCAATTTACTAGAACAACTAGAAATAAAAATAAATAATTTATTTGCAACTCAATCAACGTATACAATAAAACCTAACACTAGTCATTCACACCAAGATAAATAAAATAATTATAATTATTTATACAAATTCACATTATCATTATTCTCACGATAATAAATCATGTGACTACACAACGCAGTAAATAAGTGTCATTTCATTTACGTACTTGGTTAGTTTATAATTACTTGTTCAAGATAGGGGAATGCGTCAGAGAAAGTTCAAAAACTCCTAAGGACGTTATAAATGCAATATAAAATCATACTAATATAATAAATGCGAAAGATCGTGTGAAAGTTTGTTACCACGTATCTCCGTAACTACTTTAATTTCTAGAATAACACATAGGCAAATCTAATTTTCAAAAATTAACCTCTGAGGTGGTTAAAAAGGGTGACAAAGTGTCTTCCATAGACTACCAATTATTTTTCCTTGGTGCTATTCACTTAAAACTTGGTACAAATAAACTATAGGTAAAGTAAATAATGAATGATACACATATTTCTTTTTACAAAACTACTCCTAGGGGGTTTGCCAATCAATTTCCACGCGGGCGAAGCCGCGGGGCGCAGCTAGTAAATAATAAATAGCGAAATAGCAAATACCTAAAGCCCGGTTTTCAGCTTGATGTGTAAAATCATCAAATAAAACAGGCCAAGTCGTTTGGAGGAAGCCTATGTTCAGCAGTGGACGAATACGAGCTGATGATGATCTCTAGTGTCTTTCACATCACCCTTAGTTTGCATGTGATAATGATCTTAAACTTTATTTATAACTCTAGGTTAATTTATCTTTTGTTATCAGCGATTGGCGAAAAGACTAATCACCGTGAAAAACATTCGAAATACTTTCCGTTTTTGTTGCTGATAAAATGTTTTAAAAAAATAAAATATACGAATATTAAGTAACATCTAAAGAGTTGGACATTTAGCCTCGCTTGCACAAGGATTTTGAAATTGCTAATGATATAAGTTTGCAGTATCTGTATGGTATGACAACTTACTAATCACATTTTAACCAACTTAAATATCCTTACGCAAGCGAAACCTAGGTTGAAAAAAATTAACATTGGAACATATTTTTTATTTTTTATAAATAGTAATAGTATTTATGGTAGAAAAAAAATGTAGAGCTCGTCATTTTCGTTGAATGCTTTCACAAACATTCTCGCACTGTTCATCAAAAAAACACCAGTTGAAAAATTCTTGCCATAACACCATACTTGTGAAAATTAGCCCAAATCAGACCAGCTAAACAAATTAGACTCGAATTCGAATCACATGATCGAAAGCAAAGTATGCGAATATCGAGTTAAGATCTGTTTGTTAATTTAGCACCGGTTAGCGGAGTGGGTCTAGTGAGAAGAGACTAGTCATCGGTAGGGAGAAAATGAAAACAAGCTGAAAAAGCGTGAGGAAAAATACTTTGAGTAACATTTTTGTTATTAATTGATCTCGTCAAAGGGCACGAAAAATAACATCACGAAAAAAAAAAAGCATCACGAGCTTCATGGACGACCATGAAGCTCGTGATGCTTTTTTTAGCAACTTTTTAACAAAAGGTTTGCTGTAAGAAAACTATTGGGGTTAAGCTTGCCCTTGTACAATTCAAAACCATGTCATGCTCTTTGTATTGTCAACTTTGTGTATCATTTTATTTGTGTACAAAAACATTTTTAAGATGTCAATGATGAGTGGTTTCCAAAGCTGCAATTAATTTTGATTTATGATGCCCTGCCGAACCTGGGTCCCGTATGTAGGTTGCACCGAAGGCTTTTTCAAAAACACGAATCGTAAAGAAAACTGGTTTCCAAAATTTTTGCAACATCATACCGTGTACCCAATTTTGAGTTTACTGGTAACCTGAACACCACCTTGAGTAAAAGGGATAAGCGCTATATTTGTGCGTGCCAGTAGTTTGGTGTAGGTGCATAAAGCAGGGTCATTTACATGGCAAGATTTATATTTCTTACGCTATTTTATGTATACACACATGTATGTGATCTTTTTTTACGATGTCAAATTTTTTATCATTATTTTGGAAAGCTTTAAACTGGTTTCGTGTCCTCATTGGATCAGCTTTTTGGAGCTTTCTTCCTCCTTTCACAGTTACTTGGGAATAGTTGTAAGAGTGTTCGAATCTCTATTAAGTAAGTTCAAACGCCACAGTCTATTTTGTTCTGTTATGTCCAGTCCATCCCAAGGTCCCGGTAAGACCGCTCATAGCGATAAGGCCGCCCTTTGTACTTCCTCGATTCGCAGCATTTCTTTCTATATTATATAGAATTATTATTATTATTATACAGTGGCTATGATGCTCGTGGGAGCATCATAGCCACTGAAACTAATTAATTATGTTGTTAGTAGTTTCCATTGTTTTATTTTGTTTATGTTGATATTTTGTATAAATTGCGTAGAATGTTGAAATATCTACTTAACATGTCTAATTATTATTTGTTGTATGCACATATGTTACGTCTCAAGGCAGTTTATTTTACTTTGTGTTCCTTTTTGTGTATATTATTATTGCTAGTTATGTGTTTTGTGTATCTAACAAAAAAAAATTGTATTTTGTCTTGGTTTGTTACAATAAAGAGTTATCTATCTACTATGTAAATCTCGCCTTCCAAAATACTAAAATATAGTTCATCCTAGACCTGAGACCTAAGTCGATGGTCCTTTCAATCGTCATTATTATCCGCAGCTGGATTTCACCCACTACAGGCTTTAACCCTTCCGAAGTTTGTGGCATCTTAAGCGACTGCATCCAGGCTCCTCCGGTACCTCTATATTATTTTGTATCTGTCCCATTTCTGTCCCAGCTTTATTCCTTCCACTCCTCGCGATTTAAAGCAGTAACGGGCTATGATACATAGTTGGTATGACTGTGTCAAGCTCGTCACGCCGCGCCGTCTGATCCTGGGCCTTACATGTCGCCTTCTAGCGTTGCAGAGAGCTTCGCAAGAATATCGTTGCATTTAGTTTGACTTCAATTCTGATTGAAACACTAGTGTTTCTTAAAGGGGAAAAATATATCGCCAAGGCAAAGGGCAATGCAATAAGGAACGACAAAACTCGCGTGCTCGCGTAATCTTTGCGATTAATCCCGAGGATGTGTCGTTTCCTCGTGTAAATGGGCCAATTTCGACACATTACCCAATGCCGTTGGCCTTATCCTCGTTCAGGGCTGCACTTGTCTTAGCTCGTTATCTATGACACATATTGACTTTATTAATAATATTTTTGTCTGCGCAAATATTTTATGCTTTTTTTCGTTCTACATTGACTTTCATCACGTTGGACCTATACTTACTGATTACAAATCTATCTGCTGTCTGAGGTGTTCTGGTTGACTGGCTACGTTTAAAATGGTAATGTCTATGCAGGTTTCGCCAAAACTGAACTAAACTAATTTGACAGCACTAAAAATGACGCCATCGTTTATATTTCGATCGATAAGAATTGACGGCAACATTTGAAATGCTGTCAAATTAGTTTTGTTTAGGTAATTTTTGGCGACATCAGAATTGACACCAGTGTCAACTATAATAAACATTTTGGGGCTCTGCTGGTTGCCATGATAAACCATTCGAATCTGTCTCAAATTTAAGTGCTTCAACTGGTTTGGTTAAACCTACTTCACGTACAATGCAAATTAATTATGTCCCTGATCCGCATCTAAGATGACCCAGTATCACGTCTTCCACTTCAACCTTTATATTATATCCTCCAATTTACCTCATCAGACGATATTTCCTCCGCTAACTGATCTCAATTGTTTAAAAGCTGTGCATTCTAAGGTGTCACACTTGTTACTAGATACATCCGCTAGGGAATTACCTGAGTACCTTGGCTAATGTGGAATTTAGTAGCGTCGTGGGAAGAAATCTTAGCTATATTCTTGTCTACAGATATTACAGATGCATTGACATATAATGTATTTATCTTTTGTACAAATAAGCAATCTAAATATGGAAAATATGAGCACCGATAGTCACGAAGGGGATTATTGAGGGCGGGTGGATGCGCTGAGGTAGGCCCTAATTTATTGATATCTTACCAACTTACTAAAAGATAAGGCGGAGGAAATGCCTCTCCATCTGCTAGGAGAATGCAGAGCACTGATGCAAAAACGTAGCATCTATCTGGGCACCTGCACAGCCCAGACGAGCTAAGAGACATCACCCCGAAGAAAATCTTACAGTTCCTAGCAGCTGCAAGGGTTAGTGGCGAATTATGAATGCCGCAGCTTCAAAGCTGACCGCACAAATTGGCGATCACAATAGGCTGTTCAGCAGCTTATTTACTCATAACGTTTTGGGTTACAGATCAGTTCCTAAATATATGTACTTAATTTACAATTACATTGTATACATTCATACATAGATATTGCAAAAAATTAGAATTGATTATCTAATAAAATATACAAAATAGAATAAAAATACAAATAGAAAATAAAATTCAAATAATTCATCACCGTGAAAAACTAATTCATCAAATTTGTAATAACATTGTTCAATAAGCCAGAATTTTAGTTTGCTTTTGAAGGATTGCGTTGAAGAAGCACTGATGATCGCAGGTGGAAGACGGTTATAAACAGCCGGCCCTATTACATGCACCAGTTTCAACGATTTCGTGAGACGCCGCGGTACAGCTCTCAGTTTGTGCGCGTGACGTATAGGGTACCTGTGTCCGTCGCCGAACCTGGAGTACTCGTCGAGGTGGCTCCGAGCATTACATGGCGGCATGGAACATGACCAGACCAGGGACCGTCATTCATGATACCGAACGCGTGCTGGGGAGAGCGCTCCTACCCCTAGAGTTCATCTCTTTAACTGACGCCGACGTATTCTTTGACAGCATCGCCAAATTACACCAGTTGATGCTCTTATTTTTTAATTGTATGTTTTGACCTGTTTTTGTTATTATTGACTAAGTATTAGAGTAGATATAATTGTTAATTTAATTCTTTGACTTGTCCATATTTGAGACTTTACAATTGACTTTACAATTGACGATTGACTTTGCTATTGTGATCTGTCTATGACAAAGTATTTGTTTTACAGATAATTACTGATTATTTAATTTTAAATTTTAACTTGTTTTTGTGTTATGTGTAATAATATTCTACCTTAGATGTTGTAATAATGTTTGGCGTTTTGGAATATATTGTAATTGTGTAAGTCATGCTTGAATAAATAAATAAATAAATAAATAAATGATCTTCAGAGAGCGAAATATTGGACGAGCGGCTGTGTCCCACGTCACTCGTACTACAGCTCGTACTGCTCTTTTCTGCATTCTGAACACTCGCTCCCAGTCCGCGGCTCTGCCGTACAGTTCTACGCCATACTGGAGTAGCGAGTGCACAGATGCGAAGTAGCAGCTCCTCATCATGGTTGTCTCCTACGTCTCTGACAACATCCACAGGGCGAAGCACGCTCGACCCACCCTCTCGGACAGTTGGTCAATGTGAACTTCCCAAGTAAGCCCTTTGTAGTCCCTTCGCCCATGTAGGCCTATCATGGCCGCAGTGACACAAAAGCCACCTAAAGCAAAAAAAAAAACTAAAAGACTGGTGGAATACAGCTGGTGACAGCAATTTGTGAAAGGAAATGGGGACGTTTGCAAAAGTTGAAAAGTTTACAAGTTCAATACATATTTATATGGGCTCATGTAAGCTCGCTCGATTTTCGTTGAAAGCAAAAAAAATAGGGGTAATTTTTGATTCTAATTGACACGAAGGAAAACTGTCAAGTTTTAATAATTTATAGCCTCTTTGGAACTTAAATCACCCACATTTGTGTCAGGTCAGGTCAACATGCACATTTTTAAAATAATTCATGCTTTACCTACGTCATCGCAATATTGTTGACGTTGGTAGATAACTGACAAGCAAAAGAGCGATGCGGGTTCTGTTACCTACATTGCTATATATATAATATGTACTTACTATATATAACTCAGTGGTTACCTAAGAAAATCTCTGCGCCTGTTTTCCTCAATACAAAGTATTATTCAACACATTATAATCAGTATAGTTAATAGCTTTGAAACCGCAGTAGAGTGAATGCAATGCTTCGGTAAGTTGCCGGTGTCCTAGGTCTCGTATACGCTTTTCATTAAAATAATTTGCACGATCGCGTATAATGTCCGTATTTAAAAAAAAAATAATGTTATTGATTGCTGTCATTTAAAATATCAGCCTTAAGAGAAATAACCTTAGGTATTTACAAAAAAAGTATAAAAAGTAGGCGTTTGATATAAAACAGGACAAGTTTTTGAATTTAATAATAAAGGTCAACACAACGCCCCTTACGTAAATCGTAAAAAATGACAGCTCATAATTTTTGTCGCATCGTAAATGAATTCAGAGGTCGATTTAATGACGATACTCTTATTATTTCACCAAACCTGCCTGCGAGCTTTAAGCTGTGCGTTCACCGGATCGAGATCGGAGCCAACGCAGCGTAAGGATTTACTGCTTTGTATTGATTTCTATGGTACAGCGTGCACTGGATCGGCGTATCTGCCGATACCGATGCCAGATGAGTCATGATGTCTGCCGATGAGTCATCGGCAAACTCGAACGCTTCAAAATACCTTTATTGCCGATGCAAAACTCGAAAGTAGTTGTCGCACCCTATCGGCGTATTGTAAATACCGAGGCCGCGTACGCTCCGATTCCGACGCAGTGGACGCGCAACTTTAACTTATGTAAGTTGCATTGCGTCATCGCAGGATGACTGCTTCGAAAGCCTTTTCAAGATCAAAATTTATTATTTTAATTCCACCGCGAGCGGCCCATTCAGGAGTATGTTACACTCGCAAGAGCCTAAATAAAATGCATGCTTATATCTCACCACCACAAATTGTCGAGGAGAATGACTGAGCGAGCAGAAAGCTTTGTAATGAACTTACCCTTTCGCGGTGGAAATCCGGCTTAACACAGCTATCGAAATTATTGGCAACGCGGTAGGCCAAGCACAGCGATTGTTAGAGAGAATAGACAAAAATAAACCGCTAAGTGCGAGTTGACTCGCACACAAAGGGTGTTCCGTCCTGTAAAAATTAGGTAACATTTTCAAAGAACATCAAATTTACATTTGCTTGGAAACCCCTTCAAATTTTCAACTTTATTATATTTTTAGTATTTGTTGTTATTACAGTTGAAGAGTTTCTTATTTTTAGAAAGTTTTATGCGTCTACCTATTGTGATCCAAGAGATACGGCTTTGACAATCGAAGAGCAAAAATAGCCAAAAAAACTTTTTGTATGGAAGTCCCCTTTAATTGGGATATTTATTTTATTATTTTGTGTTATAGCGCCAAGGGAAATACACATTCTCTGAAAATTCGAACTGTTTACCGCTCACGGTTCATGAGAGCCCTGTGACAGACGGACGGACGGACGGACAGCGGAGGCTTAGTACTAGGTTTACGTTTTTACCCTTCGGTTACGGAACCCTAAAAACATACAGCCGTATCGAGTGAACTTCCTACTTTTTTAAAGTTTTGTGAAGTTAAAAATGAATTCGCATCGTCACACTTTGCGTAAATTAATGAAGTTGAAGGAATGCATTACAAATGCATACCTCTATACACATTCTATATGACGTGACGTAGTTTCTCTCTATTCTACCCTAGACAATCGTTATGCTTGGCCTACTGGACCGGTATTTCCGGCACTTTGGGGAAGGCATAATGTCCACACCAAGTGGCTGAGATAATTCATACTATATCCATACTAATATTATAAATTCGAAAGTAACCCTGTCTGTCTGTCTGTTACCTTTTCACGCCGAAACGGCTGATCTGATCATAATGAAATTTGGCAGGGAGGTAAATGGTATCCCGGGATCGGACATAGCTACTTGAAAAGCGCGTGCGAAGCCGTGTGCAGCAGCTAGTGATGCTATATATTGTAATATTGATCCATGGATGGATAGTTGATGTAAATTTTCTTGCGCTATTGTTATTTCTTAAACGCTTGTAAGGAAGTAATCGCTCTTCAATGTATCTGATAAGGAAGGCAAGAAATAAACGCGGGGTTTGTCGGAAAACAACAATTAACCACAGCATACAGACATATCTATGGCAATCTTATTAGCAATAAGAGGAAGCTGTTGTGACAGATCTCAATCAGACAAAGTCGAAGTGTGAATGTCTTCTTTTTCTATGAAGTAGGTAATACTTACTAAAGTGTTTATCTAATGTTTTTTTTTAGGCATACTTACGCCATCAAAACTAATTTTAATTATGAAAATAATTATTAACAGATGTTTATCCTGTTGTTTATTTGTTCTGCCAGGATTTAATTTATTTTGTCAGGAATAAAAATGGAGGGTGGAAGGGATTAGCTGTAAGGGAAGAGGTGTTAAAACGAGTTGATGGAAAAGGTTTTTGATTAACACCATTAAAAATAGAAGATGGAGAATTATTAGCTGACAGCTGCATAAGTAACATCATAGAAGGAAAAGTAGAAGAAAGACGCGGAAGAGGAAGACTAAGAATTAGCTATATGAGTAAAGGAGAAAGTCGATGTTATGTCGTACAATGAGGTAAAAGAAATGTGTATCCAATGGCATTCGAGAGAGAAAAGTGGAGGAAATTGCATCATTACATACACAACAAGAGTGAGGCTCTTTAATTTATAATACATAGGACAAGTAATACCCGTAAATAGATAAAATAAAAAGAAAAAAACACTATTACACAACACGATGGACAATCCACACAGCATCAATCAAGATGATCTGGCCCCAGAGTATGCAGAGCTTGTGTCATAGGTAACTAGATAACTGATATATTTAATACTCATGATAGATATATTTTACAATACCTACATAGAAAACACCCAGAACACCCGGAACATATATCTGCAGATCGTACAAACATTCCCAAGTCGGGAATCAAATCTGCAACCTCCTGCGTCGCAGGCGGAACTACGGCCGCTGCGCCACATCGGACGTCAAGAAATTTTTTTTAATATATCTTGTCTTTGAAATAAGATACTGCAATATCAGGATAAAATATAGACGATTCTATTCCCTTGTGTCAGCGATATTATATATATCCACATTCGTAAATAATGTCTTGTTCTGTGTTATTATTAAAACTGCGAATTCTTATCTAATCTTTGAGACTCGAATTGATTTATCTGAGTTTTTTTGCCTTTATCTGTAGGGTAAACAATTTTCTCGGCTTTTTTTTGTCTACATTATAAGTTCTACGTATTATTACCAACCAAAGATGGTGATTTTGAACCCGAGCCCTTTACCAAACCTTTAATTCTACGATCATTAAATTTCATTATAATTTATAAACTTAATAATTAGGATGGACTTTTACTTTATTACCCGACTACACATATTATTGATGCCGACTATTTCAATAGTAAAAAAATAAGTGTTGCTTTCGACGATGTACCTACGCAACGCACATACAACATGATGAATTTTTATTTATAAGGCACGTAATTTTTTTTAAGGCTAGGTCATTACAATTTTTGTGCCCTAATTGCGAAACAAGTTTGTATAAAACTTTTATTTTGGCAAGTATTGCTCTCCCGTTGAGATCCCTTTACATTTGAAAATCTGAAAGCCGTCCTTAGTATTACCCTTCAAAATCAGGTTAAACTTAAAGGTACTTATATTAATTACCGTGTTTAAACGATCGTTAGCTAATGCTCTACATTACAATAAATATGCATATGCTTATTGAGATGTTATAACAATGGAGGTACACATAATTACTGCATTGGATTGGATGTGCACGATTTACCGCGGCGCCGCGCCGACGTGTATGAGCCGTGACGTGTGATCTTACAATGTAACCGTGTGATATTTATCTATCATTTGCAGAATCATCATCACTGCTGAACAAACCTCCCCAATCGTGCGCCATTGCGCCAAAATTGTACCATAAACAAACAAAAATTTAAGTGGAAGTGTTTGCCATTCATGCATGCCATAAAACGACACATGATTCAGCGCGGATGATAGTTCTTCTAATATTGTCGGTCATGTGCTTTTCCTTTTCTTATTATATGTGCCTGTTCTTGATTTTATGTTCTTTTTATTATTATATATACTTATACAAATCTTCTTATAGTTATGTTATAGTATTAGTGTTTTCTTTGGGTCCATATATTAGGTCCTTACATATGAAATTGGCGTTTTGTATGGGAGGAACAAAAAGTCGAATATTTTTTAATATAATATATTTAATTAATCAAAGTATGAACCATTATTTTCTATGCACTTTTGCCATCTTATAGGTAGTTCATTGATCCCTTTACTAAAAAAACCAGTCGGACGGGAATCAATAAAATCTTTGAAGGCGATTTGGACTGCCCCATCGGAGTTGAATTTTTTCCCTTGCAAGAAGTTATCCAAATTTCGAAAAAAATGGTAATCTGTTGGAGCAAGGTCCGGGGAGTACGGAGGATGTCTTAGACTTTCCAATTGAAGCTCTTCTAATTTAGTAGCCGTCTGTTGCGCAGTGTGTGGTCTAGCGTTGTCGTGAAGCAGCAGTGGCGTGGAGCGATTGACCAGCCTAGGTTGTTTAGCCGCTAGCTTTTCCATCATGGTTTGCAATTGCTGACAATAGACATCAGCCGTAATAGTCTGGCCAGATTTGAGAAAACTGTAATGAACAATACCGGCACTAGTCCACCAAACGCTTACAAGTAACTTTTTTGGGGTTAATTTTCGCTTGGGGCAGGATTTGGCTGGCTGGCCAGGATCCAACCATTGCGCTGAGCGCTTCCGATTATCGTAAAGAACCCATTTTTCATCACAGGTAATGATTCGGTTTAAAATACCTTCATTATTGTGCCGGTTTAGTAATGTTACGCAGCAGTCGACGCGCGTTTGCCGGTTTGCTTCAGTCAATTCGTGAGGTACCCACCTTTCAAGCTTTTTAATCTTCCCAATTTGCTTCAAGTGAATTAAAACAGTTTTATCACTAACATCGCAGCCTGCAGCTAACTCGGACGTGGTTTGCGATGGATCCGCTTCCACAATAGCCTTCAACTCTTCATTATCAACTTGAGTCTCAGGCCGTCCACGGGGCTTGTTCTGCAGGTCAAAATTTCCAGAACGAAAACGTTGGAACCAAAAACGAACTGTGTTTTCTTTTGCAACACGACCGCCATACACATCATTCACCCTTCGAGTTGTTTCCGCAGCACTAGTGCCACGGCGGAACTCGTACTCGTAAATAATGCGATATTTTAAGTTTTCCAAAATGAGTGACGCAAACAGAAAAAAACAGAAGAAAAAAAACAAATGAATGACGATCATCGAAGCACAAATACATGAGTCTATAGCTGTACAAATTTGAATTTGGAATTCCTTACCAAAGAGGAGAAATTTGTGATTAAAGTGGCCAGTACGAAAAACGCCAATTTCATATGTAAGGACCTAATAATTATATTTTTATGTCATCCTCCCGTCTTAGAAATTGTAGTACTCGCTTTTTGCTTCTTTACCCTACCATTGACCTACCGTGTTTACAACTTATCTATACTTATTGCTAATTAAGACAAAAAATATGTAATCTCTTTGACAATAAACAATATCTATCTATCTATTTGTGACATCTCTGGCGCATTCCATACAGCATAAGTATATTTTCACCGTGAACACAGTCTCTATTTTCCTATAATGCGTGAACAAATTTAGATCTTTTCACAGATTACCTAGTCTATTGTCTAACCTGTATTATGTACATATGATGGCATGATTTGCATAACATGCTACAACCACATTATCCGTGACATGTCCAATTACTTCAGAGCACGCTTCGTGTGCGTTCCATTTTATTTGATCTGTCTCTATTATGTCTTCTAATAAGTACATGTTTTGTATGGCTTATTCCAATAATCCCCTGAGTGCACACTAATGTTTCTCCGGATTACGGTGATCATCGTCTGACGATCAATTTGTTGTTTCTTCTTCCACTGATTTCATACCGCTTTCTCATGTTTTAATCTTCCTCTCTGTAGCTTCATATTCAAATTTAAATTCAAAGTGCTTTATTTCCTTTAGACCTTACAGGACTCTTGGACACGCCACAAAATTAAAATTACATATGTATAACTAGAAAATGAAGTGATCACTTTGATTTTTGTTCACTTCAATATTTTTAAGGTAAAGTAAAGAAGCGAACACTTACCTACACTTAACACCTAGCGAACCTTTACCGTGTTAGGTTGTTAGTTTTCGAGTTGGACCAAAACTTGTCCCAGGCTTTTTTATCCTCTAGATAATCTGATATTTTGTAGTATCCTTTGTAAAAAACAAAGGATATGTTTGACAATTTGTTTGAATCTATTTATTGATAATTTTTTCAACTCATTTGGTATTTTGTTGTATACACATACATTGCCCTTTAAAAGATATATTCATCTTATGTAACCTAGTTGTGGGCACAGCGAGTTTATTCATATTTCTAGTATTTAAATTTTGTATGTTGCTATTTTTAGGGAACCGATTGATATTCTTATGAGAAAAAAAAAACACTTTATTGTACACCAACAAAAATACAATACAAAAGACATTACATAAGACACAAGTACAATGGGCAGCCTTATCGCTAAGAAGCGATCTCTTCCAGGCAACAAGTTTTCATAAATATATTGACATGGTACTATCATACGTGGTTATATCCATCAATTGAAGCAAAGGACTTCCAGTGCTGGAAAGCCTTTTATTTTAACAAGTTCGGTCCGGTGGCTGTCCGTTTTGGGTCCGGTGCTAGGAGCTAGCATTTCTTGCTAAGACTCGAACTCCTGACGTTCAAAAGGCGTCAGTATTGTAATCCCGTGCCTCGGATTGGCAAATTACCTATCGGATACCTTGCAAAAAAGCCTTGTCCACTTAAATATTCGTAAGTACATTAGTACCTATGCATATATTTTTTATTACTTCTTTCATTTTCCTTGTTATTCCAAGGACCCATCCACCAGAAAATGACCTTCAAACCGGAATCACAGTAATCCAACTGGTTTACGGCGGATCCATCCGGTTCTATGTCTCTAAACAAAACATGATTTATTACTTCATGCACCGACTTTTTGCGAGCTTTGTTTGTTTACCAATACTTCGGCCGCGGCTGCCGTTCTGCTAAAAACCGTTATAATAATATGCCATCTACGTAGGTGCGTGTATCGAATAAGTCATACATAAACCATCCATCGTGAAATGTAAAGGCCATAGACGATTAGATATTAAGAGTTAGTTTAGCACAAATGCAGACATTTCCTTTTGACTTACTGAATAGTAGTTTAAAATTTGGCTTGTCTATGAGCTTATTTTGTAAGATGCAAAAGTACCTTTGAAATTTCGGTGCAGACCGACAATGCCCCTGACCATACCCTTCGGGATAGGTTGAGACAATACCATACCTCATAATGTATAGACCCGTGCATAGACTTAAGGCATATCTGGCAAAGCGACGAGAGGCTTGTAGTCTATGTCAACGGAACGGCCATTGATCAACTCAACATTTCTCGACCTACAGTTTTGGCCGAAGGGTGTCAAGTTCCGAAGGTTCACTGGCCGCATGCAAGGGGACACCGGCGCGCCGTGCATCGTCGTCAGCTGACACCCTGATTGCTTCATCTACACGTCGTCGTCGTAATCACAAATAACGTGTACCTATATTAGTCAAGTTTTCATATTGTATATTTATGCTAGTTTTACGGTATATATTAACTATGGACCGTAGAATAAGGTAAATAAGATCTGTAACTTTTCTATACTCTAAAATAAATGAATTGATTTATTATTATTATTATTAGTCAATCCGAAGCCACGACGTTTCCTGGTTTCGAAATGGAGAGAGCCCTACCTGGGAGAGCCACATAGACAAGATTTGCGGGAAGATAGGTAGCGCAAATCTCGCGCTCCGACGGGTGGCTCGTGTGGTTCCGGCGGAGGTGGCACGAAGCTGTTACTTCGCAACAGTTCACTCGGTGCTACAGTATGGTGCTGAGTTATGGGGGCGCGCTGCTGACTGGGAGCGTGCCTTCCGGATGCAAAAACGAGACGAACATGTGACGTCTCCGCCAAACGACATTTCAAGTAACTAGGCATGCTTACACTGCCCAGCATTGTGATAATGCAAGTGGCGGTGTATGTTTGTCTGAACCTAGATGGATAGGTACATGAAGAACAGCGACACCCAACTCGTACGGGACGCGGAACGCAGGAAAGCCCTCGACTATCGCCCGCTCCCTCACGATGTCCTCAATGTTGACTCACGTTATGGGTCCAGCAGTGTACCTGCCAGACTCTGTCACAGCTGATAGCAGTCTATCTAGCTTCAAGTTCCGTCTGAAACGTTGGCTGGTCGAGCAGAATTTCTATTCGGTAAACTACTCGAGAAAAATGAGACTAATGGTAATTCATTTCTATTATTTTTATGTACCTTATTTGACTTTTTAATAATTTAATAATGTTTATTTAACTACAAATTCTGTATTGTCTCTATGTGTAATTCGAATTATTTAAATACTTGTATTCGCTTTGTATACTTACTATGTTATTTACATGTAAATCGAAGTGAGTACATTTGATTTTTTCATTGAGTATTTCAGGCACTGGAAACACTACGCTTTGTGCTGTGTTTTTCACTTCTCTCACTAGTGGAGAAAAAAATCACGTGAAGAGAAGCAAACTTTTTTCTTATTTGATATACCTAATAATTTAGTTTAATATTTACTTGTCTCTGAGCTCACTTGAAAAGCCCAACCTAAAGAAAAGAAATGGCTTATAGTTTTTTTTGGCTTTCTCTCAAGTTTGACATAAAAGTATGAAACTGCACAGAGTTCAATGACACCGAGCGTGACGTCACATGCCTGCTCTTGCGCAGAAACCTGTTCGCGAATTTCTTTTGTTTTGAATGCCAAGATCTTGTTTCTATGTTAATTGCTTTTATGTAATCTCGATTATGTTAAAATATTACTAGTCGAAAGGTTTATGTGATGTTTTGTATGTTTATTTTTATGGGGTTTTACGAGATCACAAATTAAACAAAAATGTAAAAAAGTCTGAAATAATATATTGTTTATATAAAACATTAGTCGGTGGTATAATCATCTCAGACAACAGCTGAGTAGGTATACGCTGGGTGGGTACTTGGGTATAACTAGCTGCGCCCCGCGGCATTGCCCGCTTGGCACAGCATGATTAGTGAATCATACTGTATGGTCACATACAGTATGATTCACTAATCATGCTGTTTGTAAAAACTACATAAATGATTAAATTAATAAAACAGTTGTTAAAATAAAATAACAATTAAAATTCAATAATAAAATCATCAGTTATCAACATTTTAAAATCATAAATTGATTGGGTTATTATCACTGTTATCAGCCACTTTTTTAATCTTATTGTAAAAGACTGTGTGTACTGCGCGCTGGTGACAGAAGTTGGGATACGGTTATTAACAGCCGTCCCCATCACGTGCTGCAACTTGGACGTTTTCTCCAGTCGTCGTGGAAGAGCTCTCAGCCGGTACAGCCGGTTCTACAGTAGGTAATAATAAATTGGACATAAAAAAGAAGGGAACCCAGTGCTTAGATAAACCTAACATAGGCCATTGCTAACCAATTTATGTAACTATTTTTTTAAATATTATCGCATTTATAATATTAGTATAGTAAGTCAAAGTGAAAAACTCTTTATTTCCATAAATACAATAAATGTATACTTAGAAAAGGTCAAATTCTTAATAATTAAACACTGACACGGACATAAAGTGATATTTTTGATTTCAGTCGCTTCGGTATGTAGACTAAAGTAAAGAAGCGACGAAGAAACCTTTAGCCTGTTAGTAGTAAAATATGTGAAACTGACAACCTACCTATTAGAACACTAACCTTTAAAAAAAAATTATACATACTATCCAAATACATACATACATACAATACAACTTCTCAATACACACACTGCTGAACGTGCCTCACAAACGATTGTTTGTATCGCCCTATCCGCGATACAAACAAGGTACAAACAAGGTATCTGCGATCACCAAGCCCATCGGCTTGGTGATCGCAGTACAGGTGTTAAAATACACGACGAAGGAAATGCTGCCATTCCTCTGTTAGGTTCGCTTAGGGCGCGTTCCCACTATGTCGTCGTGACGACTGAAAGTCGTTGTGCGTTTAAAGCATCTTGCCTTGTATATTTAAATAGAGGTGTTCACATATTATGAAGGGCTTATTCCGATAATCCCCTGCCATTATCTCCTGCCGGCTCAGAAAGCAGACGCGCAGGGGATTAGGACTGCCTATTTAACTGTCGTCCACAGCTTTTTTTTGTTGTGACGATGGATTGCCGTTACAATGGGAACAGCTAGCACGACTGTCGTGAAACGATAAAAAAACGTCACGATCTAATCGTCACTGCCGTGAACCATAAAATATCGTCACCATCCAATGGGAACAACTAGATAAGATAATCGTTCCAAAATAAAAATCGCGACGACGAATTGTCGTTATAATGGGAACAGCTAGAGACGTTAGTCGTCCAACGATAATTCACGGTTACGACATAGTAGGAACGCGCGCTTAGTCGGCTCTTATGAGTTATGACATCTACGTACTGAGTTGGAAGGGTCGATTCTTACGCCGCGTCCGCCCGCTCCGGCTGGAAAACAAACATACTCCGTGCAAACAAACACCAGCTCTGATCACCTTGAAAGTAAAACGGTGAACTTGCAAATATTTAAGGATTAGCCTAGAGGCTTAAGATAAGATTAACGAAAGATCACGTGGAAGATTGTAGAGTATAGAATGACCTTATGGAATGTTTTGTATAGTGTTGGGTGTCTGTTGGGTGTCTAATATTTACTAATAAGTACCTACCAATGTAAGTAACGTGCGTGGTGTCCCTCGCGGTGTTAGAAGCGATCCCTCCAACTCTACTAACCAACCGTTGGAAACCGTACTCCAACGGGATTCTTGCGTCTGGACAAATGTTTGTACGATCAGCAGATATTTGTTCCGGGTGTACTGGATGTTTTCTATGATAAT
This sequence comes from Eupithecia inturbata, assembly GCA_963662085.1. Lineage (NCBI taxonomy): Eukaryota > Metazoa > Arthropoda > Insecta > Lepidoptera > Geometridae > Eupithecia > Eupithecia inturbata. The sequence continues at coordinate 886,530 of OY759201.1, forward strand.
ATCTAACTATGTAGTGTATGTTGCCTAGTACCCATAACACAAGCTCTGCTTAGTTTGGGACTAGATAATGCTGTGTCAATTGTACAGAATTATTTATTTACATGTGGAAGATTTTGGAGTAGGTACCTACAGAGTAAACTCACTGTCTTCTCTAAGCTATACTGCGCATTGCTCTGTTATGCTGCCATGGTTATTCCACTTCATTGGGTGGCCTTGGGTTCTGCTCATCATCGTCATCATTATCATCAACCTATCTTAGTCCACAGCTGGACATAGGCCTCCCCCAATGAGCGCCATAGCGTCCTGTCTTCAGCTTGCCGCATCCAGCATCTGCCTGCAGTCTTTCGCAGATCGTCATCCCACCTGGCCGGAGGGCGTTCTACACTACGTTTGCCGACTCGCGGTCTCCACTCGAGAACACGTTTACCCCAGCGGTTGTCGGTTCTTCGCGAGATATGGCCAGCCAACTGCCACTTCAGTTTGCTAATTCTCTGAGCTATGTCGATAACTTTCCTCATCGGGTTCTGCTTATTAATTCTATTAGAAGTACCTACCTAGATCTATTAGGAGCGTCTATAGGCTGCGGTAACCGCTTTACACCAGGCGCCGCAAGCCTGGTTTCTACCTTGGTGGTATTAAAAACCAACTCATAAAAGAAACTCTTCCTGACGAATAGCATCACTACTATCCTCTCTCAAAGGATGCTCAACTATCCCACCAGGCCACTAGGCAGGCAAGCTTCGGGCGTGTCCCTGTCAATCTTTATATCATTATCTCGTCTGATGTTAATCGAGGAATATTATAAAGATGAAGTGCTTTGGGTGAGTTCCATCTGACTCTAAGCCCCGAGATCTGGTCTCAAGGGGAACGTACCTGAACTGATACCATGTGAACAGTAAGACGTAGATATTAAACTCCGAAATGAAGCTGTTATCGTAATTATGTTGTAGAGGTGAAGAGGGGGCTAAGTCTGTAGTTTAGCTGATACAAAGTAAAATTTAGGCACCTCCTCCACGGGCGAATTTTATCGCGCCGTGTTTATAGAAACTCGACACCGCGATGACATTTTGATACGGTCATCGAGTGCGATGATTATATGGCCGCGAGCGATACACTAGCTGGATTAGGTGTTTTCAGAGCCTTTGTTTTCTAGCTTAAACAAAAAAAAACAAAGAAATAGTTGTTTTTAATAAACTCTTATCAATAAATGCATATTTTCGTAATTAGTAATATCGATAAATCATACCGACAAAATAAAAACATCAAAGATAAAGTCATCGTTAGTCACCTGGTCTCCAAAATACCTATATAATAAGATCTGTGTGATAGATCTGGGATCTGGGGCTAGGTAATGCTACGTGATAATGTCCAGAATAATATAACATAGCTGCTGCCAGCGGCTTCGCTTACGTGTACAGCAATCAGGCAGGGGTAATGCACCTACATCAATTAGTGAAAAAACTTCATAATCTGTCTCGTAATTCAAAAAATTACATACATCCAAACTTACTGAACTTTTGATAATATTATTGTAATTTGTAGGTAGGAGTTTCCTATCTATCCAGTTACTCCCCAATCGCCGTTCGTGCTACAATTATTAGTGCTGCAATTAGACGCTCAGATGCGTAGGCGCAGGTCTAAATTTAGACGAGCTCAAGGGTTATTAGATTACGTAGTGCTTAGGTACAAGGGACACCTAAAAATAGATTCATTAACACTAATTTAGACTTCGAGGAATTCCCACTGAGGTATAGGGTTCTCACGACTAAAAAAAAGGAAAAAAAAAGCATTTGAAAGGAATTCAAAGCGCTCCTTGAGATAGGAAGGGCTGGGAGGGGAGGATAGAACAATATCCTGTACAAGAGAGATAGTATGTGAGTAGTCCTGCGAAGTCGGATGGGCAACCACTTGAGTTTATGTGGTCATATTTGCGGAGACCAGAATATGAACTGGATGCTGAAGTTTTGGAGGCGCTCGAGCTTATGTTCCTAAAAATACTTTTTATGTTTTATGACTTTTATGTTTAATTTTAACGCACTAACTCGCGTCATCTATGTTATGTACTGTTACTATTCAAATCAGTCCCGTAAGAATCGTAAATCTCTCAAGCGTGGTGATTGTGGCAAAACCCCCTTGATTGGCAAAGGCATGTTCCGCTGTGGACGTCGATATGTGCACTGTTGAGGAGAACTATCGTAAAAACCGGGTCATCCTCTAGCAAGATGGGTTGACGACATCGTTAAAGTACCAGGGGAAACTTGGATGCGAAAGCAGAAGACAAGATGCTGGCAAAAGCAAACAAAAGCCTACCCAGTAGTGTGTGATCCACAACTGATAATGAATTATAATATCTATATCATCGATGACTATCGTCAATGAAAATACTTGTAAATGAGTGACTTGACCCCGATGCTTATCGACATATCTACACAGTAGTCTAACTAGCTCGTTACATGCCATCTTGCAATCTAACATGATTTACAAGCGGTGGGCACTGAAAACTGGCGTTTTTGGCGCGTATTAATTTTATCATTGATATGGGACTCCATAGTCAATTCATTAAGGTACATAAGGAATACTTAAACAAACCAATTATCAGTATCAGAATCATTTCAAGATTTCAAATACCCCTTATTTCCCTAGTAATAAGGGAGATGTTACCGTACCAAGTACGCACCTCAGCCTAACTTTTCTTTCTTCTTCTTCGCTCTTAGTTGTGTCGGTCTGCCGTCCCATTGTATTATGAGATTTATGAGTGTGAGGGAATACAGAGTGCACCTGTGTTCCATACACTTGTGCACTATAATAATGTCCAGCGCACACGAGTAATCTCCGTTGAGAATGAGACTGACCGCCGTAAATTCGGCTAGGACATCATCATCCAGAGGACAAGATCGAGGACCAAAGTTAAGAATGATGCTTGACTTCCGAGAAGTCCTCCAGTTAGTAATCGGATAGGCACGGTGGGTAGGTATTGACTTCGTAGGTACATCAGGAGTGTACCACTTTCTTTTGTGGACATTCTCGGTTGGACCATAGATTCTTGTTTAGCTACGAATACCTCACAAGAACTAACAATACAAGACACACATTCCCATTTGCCTAGCTTTATAGAAATGGGTCTATCAATATCTCATGACCCAGAACTGGTCACATGCCCAATCCCCAGCCAAACACACGTCATTATCAAATAGTTACAGTTTCCGATATCTACAAGCATCTGGGATTATCCGAGTCAACAGTAGGATTTAGGTCTTAAAGTTGAATCGGTTCAGTGGTACTTTTACGTTTGGTCTAGACATAGCCATTTGTGGTGTACCATTACAAGTTCCCTGCAAGAAAATCAAAAAAATCTAAGTGATTTATTTCTTTTAGACCTTACAGGACTCTCTATAAGGCTCATGGTCACGTAAAAAACTTCAAGAGAGTCAGAAAGTTGTTGCCTGTTGCATATCCCTTATTCCAGAATGAATCCTTAATTAAAATCCATATCTATTAGAATCCATACTTAAAATGAGAATTCAAAGCTGAAATTTTTTTTTATAATCGCTTAGCGATAACATCTACCGCAAAAAATTAGAATACAAGGATACAAAAAAGAAATATAACAAAATTAAACTTAATTGTTTATCTAAACCTAACTCTGTCCCTTATTTCCTATCTTGAGCTTCAAGCAAATCAATATGGAGGAGAATGATTTGGCAGACAAAGGCGAGCGTGTGGTGGTATGTAAACTATGTATGTATGTTGGAGACAAAAAGCAACAATTGTAGGTACTGTCATGTCTGTAAGAATAACAAGTTGTCCTCCTTATATGACCGTCGCGATTGCGTCATTTCCTGGATATGCAGGGTGGCTGAAAAAGTTCATGTAAAACATTAATTAGTAGAAAAAGTAATAGATTCTGAGCCACAGAAAGAACTTGTACAATACGCTAAAGCGCAAACTACTAAACTGTTTTCTCAAATCCTTCTTTAAACAACTTGAATAACATCAAGAATGAATTACTCTTTTTATTTATACCTGTTATTTTATTTCAGTGTACCAATTTATTGTTTATTTTGACTCTGATTTAATCTAAGTTTTGTATCTTCTCTTTTCTAAATGATTGACATGTAGAGGTATATTTTCTTGTACCAATAATGGATCTGAATCTAAAATGAGCTCCTACGGTTCATGAGATAGAGCCCTGTGACAGGCGGGCGCACGGACAGCGGAGGCTTAGTAATAGGGTTCCATTTTTATCCTTCGGGTACGGGACCCTAAAAAGCGTGTGGTCCGAAGTTATACCCATATACCTGGTCTTTATACCGTGGCTGTCGTGGCTTTAGAATCGACCCCTCCAACTCAACCCGTGGACGTCGTAAGAGTCTACTAAGGGAACCTACCATTGGGAGTTCATTTCTATTTTCAATTTCCTTCTGTGTATTTTTATTTTAACATCTCGGTCACCAATCCGCCTGCTAAACCTGGTGATTATTGCTAACCCCTCCTTGTTTTGGGGAGGCACATTCAGCAGTGGACGGATGTGTGCTGATGAGGTACCTGATCTTAAATCAGCTTTTCCCCTTTTCAGATGTATGGTCGCTACCAGCGCGACCTCAGTGAAGCAGCAAGAGAAGAAGCGAGACGACTCCGACGGCTGCGGAAGAAGAGGAGAAAAGATGACCGGCTGCGGCAGAAAGAGCTGGAGGCCAACGGGAAACCTCGGGCTAGGGGGAAGTTCTTTAAGGTTTTAGGTTAGAAATGAAAATAATTGTAATAGTTTAGTAAATAAGGGTTTCCGAGATAACCAGCTGGAAACTAGTATACCTACGCCATCGCTTTGGCGTTATAAACGTTGCGTTGTTGCTTCAAAAGTCAAACAAAATATCGTATTTTAAAGTCAAACAAAATATAGTATTTCATTCGTAAGTTATTCAAGGCGGAGCGCAGTGCGCTCTCCTCCCTCTATCATTAAAACGGTTGAGAGCATGAAAAAATGTTAGGAACAAAATTTGTCACTAATTGTAATTTTATATTAAATGTCAACATCAATAGAGCTATAGAAACCTGGATAATTGCGAATAACCGATTTAAGTGACATTCGATCTTGGATAACTTACGAATTCAAATACGATGACAACGTTTATAACTCCAAAATGAAGGCGAATACGTAATACGGGAGTACGTGCTTCCAGCTGGTTATCTCGGAATTCCTAGGTTCACCCTAATTTTTTGCTTAAATGACTGGACTGTAAAAGTGCTAGTCCTGTTGATTATTATCAGAAAATTAACAAACTGGACAGTTTTCGGATCTTACTATCTAACGGTGACATTAGCGCCAACCTTCGTTAGTATTAAACGAACATTGATATGATTAATTTCCCAGGCTACGTCTGGAGACACTCGTTTGCACGGCTCGGCGAGGATTGGATCTTCCTGGCTCTGCTCGGCATCATCATGGCTGTTCTTAGCTTTGCTATGGACAGGGGGATTGCTGTCTGTAATAATGGTGAGCACCTTTCAAGCAGATTCGTGCACCTTTCTAGAAGACTTCAAAGAAAGCACGATGATTGCAAAATCTACAATATTTGGCAAGCAACTGCTACTCGTTTATGGGGCAGCACCTCATCAAGATGCTTATATGAAAATATGAAGAGAATCTTTATTAACAAAGAAAAGTACAGTTAAAGAATAGAAATAAATAAAAACGAGTAATTATAATTGAAACAGTTGGGCTAACTGCAGACTGTTGCAAACAATCTTAAGTAGCTCAACTGATCCATATCTATAGGAAGCTCCCCCAAGACGCTGGGTGTATTGCCCCTCTATTATGGCAATGCTAAAGAAGATCATAATTTAAAGAGTTGAAAGGACGTGCAAGACTGGTATTTGTAGTGGTAGTATAGTTGATGCTGACGTCAAAGTAATTTGAAACCAAACCATTACCTTACATTGTATTGTCTACAAAAACTAAACGTGCTCTATTCATTGTTACAAGCAGCATCAAACAAGGAATGGTGAGGAACTAAAGTTGACATTATTGTTTTAATTGTGTTGTCAAAACCTGAATGTAATGTAACTGCATAGTTATTTAGAGAATCTACAACGGTACAATTCGGTATTATGATACTAGTGTTTCTTACATTCCAGCTCGAATGTGGATGTATAGTGAACTAGCCACATCGACGTTCAGTCAATACGTCGCCTGGGTGTCTCTACCTGTCTGTCTGATACTCTTCGCGTCTGGATTCGTCCACATCGTCGCTGCTCAAAGCATTGGTAAGTAGGATGTCAACCGAAGGAATTGAATTTCAAAATTCGTCGTACGACATTGTTTGATACCGTGCACACTTGCGTCGAGTCAGGTGACAGAAGTCATTTGACTCTCTCTGTGCATTTGGTTCGGAGATTTGATTATTTTGTCCAAGGTTCAAATGAAAGTGCAAGTTGCATCCAGTATTTTGATCCACCATTTCTTGTCATGGTACATAATTATACATTGGTGGGAATAAGACAGTAGAGCTATATAATATCTCGTCCGAGTACAGGCAATTATAAACCATAAAGTCATTATAATTAAATTAGATGTATTGCCAACTAATCTGTCATATTGGCCACGTTAGTACTTTTTATGTTTCTAGTTTGTTCCCACAATCCCAGCTCAGTCCTACATACTTAGTTCGTATTCTTCCAGGGTCCGGCATCCCTGAGATGAAGACGATCCTGCGAGGGGTCCACCTGAAGGAGTACCTCACGTACCGGGCCATGATCTCCAAGGTCATCGGCCTCACTGCCACGCTGGGCTCTGGTCTGCCACTTGGCAAGGAGGTATGGACTTTTAAATAAACTTTTATGTTGATAGGTGACCTCCTTGAAGCAAGGTAAAACGGGGCCTCCAAAATTATGAATTAGGCTTAAAAAGTATTCTAAACCGAAATGGGAGGACCCCGAGGGTCAGCTTTCGTTGGTGGTTGGGGTCATTCCGGTCCCCAACATGTGTAGATGCATTTTATATAAGGGCATGCGTGAGGTAGAGCTCTTGGCATCAACTCAGTATATGGCCGATCTCAATATCGAGTCTTTTAGTCATTTCGGCCATCTACAATCTTATTTTGAGAAGATTCTACTAATACATAGGAAGATTCAATTCGACTGTAATTTAAGAGTTCAATTAGCTATAGATAGATGTCGCTACGGGCGACGGATATTTATTTATTTGTAAACATGTACATTTATCCCTACAGGCACACCCACCCAATGCCATAGAGTACCTTATATAATATAGTCTCACACAGTTAATATTAACATAAGAACATTTTAAAACAAGAACAAGTTATTTAAAAAAAGAAAAAGCAAAATGTCAAAGATACAATAATATGTCATAATCATAAATGATGTAGATATGTCAAAGTAAATCTTTATTGACAAAGAAAATTACAATTCAATAATAAAAACAAATTAGAACTAGTATTTACAATTGAAACAATTAAGCTAACTGCAGACTGTTGCAAACAATCTACTGGTAGCTCAACTGATCCATATCAATACCAGTCGGAAGCGTCCCCAAGACGCTGGCTGCATTGCCCCGCTGTATGGCAATGCTGATGCGCTGCGCCAGATATCCGCCAGCTCTCGGGTCACGCGTCGCGTCGACCAGACGCTCAGATAACTTTTTAGTTAAAGTATAAATTTATAAACTCCAATATCAAAATAACAATAATAATAATAATTCAAAGTTAGCATTAATTAAATTTACATAAAAAAAATCGGATTTCAAATTACAACCATATACCTACACAATAAAATAACATTCATTAATAATAATCTCAATAATTTATAAAAATAAAAATCATAATAAAATCTAACTGTGATAACATAAAATAAAAAAAAGCCTTTTGGAATTCGCTCCGGGAACAGTAAAAAATATCTATTCTCTCGCCTATCAGATTAAGCGTGCGAATGCTGCGCGTCAGAGGTGCTCTATGTAGCAGGTTGATTCGCCCTTTTGGTACTGCCAATAGGGCGGGACGCCTTCGTCTGTGCACAAAGTCCGCGGGCACATTCAGCCGCATTTCCTCCAAAATACCTGGATGGCCGATCATACCTCTTAATACCTTAAACAAATGTAGAGCGAGCGCTGCATCCTTACTTCTAGCTTGTATCCAGCCATGCCTATGACAAACAAGGTTGGGTATATCAAAGGGTAGAAGGGGTATATACCGTAGGTATAAAAACCTCGTGAACTTATTTTGTATGCGCTCTATCATTTGGTTGTACTTGGTCATATGCGGTGCCCAAATCGCTGAATTGAATTCCAAGTGGCTTCTTACCAACGCATCATAGAGCGATTTTACTGCTTGCAGGTTTTTGAACCTATTTGTTTGACGGAGTACAAATCCTAAAGTTTTAAAGGCCTTCTTACAGATGTTGAACACCTGCACCCGGAAATGTAGCTTGTCGTCCAGATGACTCCCAAAATCCTTTACCGAGTCGTCTCTCTTCAGCTGAGTACCCCTCAACTGGTAGATGTGGTAGAGTGGTGTCTTTGCTCGAATAAAATTTATTATAGAGATTAAACTGGAGTTCGTTTACCCTACTCCACTCTACCACCCTATCGTTGAAGGCGTACACAGTCTTCTTCGTCCTTGATAGGCAAGAGTAACTTTAGGTCGTCGGCGAACCACAAGCATTTGGCATCTTTGACGCCGGTCGGCAGGTCGTTTATCATTATGAGAAACTCCAGTGGCCCCAGATTACTTCCCTGACTCACGCCTGTTAAGGTAGAGTAAGCCTGTGATCTGCATCCTGCGTAGTCGACGTACTGCCGCCACCTCTTCATATAGCTCGCGAAGAACTGCAGCAGTTTGTTAGTACAGCCGATAAAGGTGTCTTATTGGAAAATTCCTGAAAAAAAGTCCATACACCACAAGTAGATTCCTAAATGATCGTTTACATTTCAGGGTCCATCCGTCCACATAGCGTCAATGGTAGCATCCCTCCTCTCGAAGCTAGTCACGTCGTTCCAAGGCATCTACTCCAACGAGTCTCGCACCAGTGAGATGCTGGCGGCGGCCTGCGCCGTCGGCGTGGCTTCATGCTTCGCCGCGCCTGTCGGAGGTATGATAGCATGTTGTAATGTCTTTGTGTCCACATAGCGTCAATGTTGGGTCTATTCGACCACAAAGCGGTAATGTAAAGTTCATTCGACCACATAGCGTCACTGTAGGTCCATCCGACCACAAAGCGTTAATGTAGAGTACATTCGACCACATACCGTCAATGTAGGGTCCATTCGACCACAAAGCGTTAATGTAGAGTCCATTCGACCACATACCGTCAATGTAGGGTCCATTCGACCACAAAGCGTTAATGTAGGGTCCATTCGACCACATAGCGTCAATGTACGGTCCATCCAACTACATCGCGTCAATGTAGACTACATTGACGCTATGCCGACCCCATAGCGTCAATGGTAGCATCCGTCCAAATCAGCTCACATACTACTTTTGATTCCGGAAAAGCGCGAGCGAAGCCGCGGGCTAGTATTATAATAAAACAAATTCCCACACCGCGTCTGCCTGACGGATTTTTCACGAATACCTTTATTTTTATGATTTGTTTCAGGTGTGCTGTTCTCAATAGAAGTAACGACGACATACTTCGCGGTTCGAAACTATTGGAGAGGGTTCTTCGCTGCTTGCTGCAGTGCTATAGTGAGTATTGTAATTGCTGATTTATGCCGTGCTCAAATTGTTTATAGAAGGCTAGGCCTACCAGAGAAACGTCAGCAGCATTGTACAGTCCGTACACCAGGTATAGTAACTAACGACCGAATTAATACTCAAACGCAACTCAGATTTAAGCGCGTCTCAACTCGTAATTTTTGACAGTTTTCAATGAAAATTTGTCACATAAGACGTGCTTAAATTTAAGTTGCGTTTAAGTATTCGGGCGTAGGCTGGATGAATCAGTAAAACCAAGAGATACATTTTAAACTGATATATTTAACGATAAACTGTAGTTACTAATGAAATGATAGTGAGACGCGGGTGTCGATTGACAGGTGATCGCGAACTGAATATAATAAAAGCTTTGCTAAAATTGATGACTGGCGTAAATGCGCGGTTGGCTTAAATAAATGGCAATGCACGCACAATGTACGTGATCGTACAAGCTTCCTTCTGTGTATTTTCAGCGCGTCTACTGTGATCACTAATACGCCTGCCAAGCGTGGTGATTATGTCAAAACCTTATTAGGGGAGGCATGTTAAGGAATAAACACCCTGTATTGTCTTGGGACCACACCCGGTACGATTCACGCACTTAACCTTTTTATTTAAACTTATAAGTAACTAGTTTGTGCCCGCGGCTTTGAGGCGCTTTTCAACTAGCGTATGCCCGTCTCCAGGACACCGTCTACCTACCTCCATGCCAAATTTCATTAATATCTGTTTAACCGTGAAGGCGTGAACAGGTAACAGACAGTTTCTTGCGAATTTATAACATTAGTATGATGCATAACACAAGCTCTGATACTTTGAAACTATATGATGCTGTATGGATTGTAGTATTGTTTACTTATCATTTGTTATTTGTAGATGTTCCGCCTCCTCTCAGTGTGGTCGGGCGCCATGCCAACAGTCAAGCCTCTCTTCCCCACCAATCTACCGCAGGACTTCCCTTTCGACCCTCAGGAGTTTGCAGTGTTCGTGCTACTCGGGTAAGGATATATTAGCAAGTTTTTCTAGATTTTTCCTCCTGTCGGTGTGGTGGGGCGCCATGCCAACAGTTAAGCCTCTCTAGCCCCATCAATCTTCCGCAAAATTAATACAATTCGAAGTGATAAATGTATTAATTTTTTTTAGGGTAGTGGCCGGTCTCCTGGCGGCGCTGTGGGTGTATCTACACCGCCAGTACGTGCTGTTCATGAGGAATACCAAGGTGCTGAGCAACTTTCTGCAGAAGAAGTAAGATTTTTTGGGTCTTTACGGTTTTACAGTGATTATTTCAATACCTAGTCAAGTATAGCACAATGTTATTGAAAAGGGTACTTAACTCAAGATTGGTAGGTACAATAGGTTAAAAATATAATTAACTAATATATACATATTGGTAATAATTTAGATTATTTATCACTTCCTTGTTTCAGAATAAGGTAATACATTGTTACAGCTATTCATTGCCGTATTATTGTTTTCTGATTTGATTATTATTTTTCATAACCTACTAATAATAAGGCGTGCGTGTGTGCCGTTGTGAAGATGGTTGGTCGAAGACAACGCCAAAAGTACTGAATGGATCGAGCTGACATTTCGCACATTTCTTTATTTGTTTTTGTGTGTGTTTTGTCCTAAAAGACACTCACAGATCTAGACCTAAAATAACCTAAAAAAAATAAGCCTTTGTTTATTTTTACATTTAGGGTAGGTTTTATAAACTATGTTTTATTATTAATTCTTATGTTGTAGGTATTTGTGTTCGTAGTTAAGCCGGCAAACATTTATTTTGTTACAACTTGTCTGCGACAAAGGCCATTAACATGACATGTACATATAGGCTACTTTTTATTCCAAAAACTGCGAAGCCGCGGGTAGAAGCTAGACTATTATATTTTGTCATCGAGTGCATACCCAATACAGAGGAAATATCATTTATTTTGTTTAGACAACAATTCCGCCAAATCACTGCGGGGCCACTACACTCCGATTGGCAGACTCAAAGTCAAGCTTCACACTCGAGTTGGGCAAGCAAATATTTTTATCGATATTGATAGTCAATGTTTATAAACTATGACCGTCGCGAAAATTATTTACGGCAATAATAGTGAATTTATGATTTTTAAAAAGCATGCAAATCAAATACACGTATAACTACAAGTAGCCATTGTAACGAGTATATTACATAGAAATATTTAATTATAAAGGAAGTTAGCATTAAAAAGAATCGCAGGAGTACTTAGGGCGTCTTTATTATCGCTAGAGCAATCTCTTTCGATAATTGAAAATGAATGAGTATTGTAAAAAAAATATATAGGTACATTTTATACTAGATCGATGAAATAATATGCAAAATCCCGGAGTTTTTATAAAAGTTACACTGATCAAATAACTTAATCAAATTGATACATTTTAATTACTTCTTGTTATATTGGGAGTGTCGATACATTATTTTATTATGTCAGCACAACACTATAAAGCGAGCGAGAGTTGCCATTGTATTAGTGAAAAAACACTGATCAGTTTCGAAATTCGACAGACCATATTTCCTCTCTACTGGGTATGTGCTCGATGTATTTAGTAGATATCTTTGACATCATCACGTGGTTACTAATAAATTCGGGCGTTAATTTGCGGAAATCCATCGCGAAATATTCATCATCATCATCATCAACCTATCTTAGTCCACTGCTGGACAAAGGCCTCTCCCAATGAGCGCCATAGCGCCCTGTCTTTAGCTTGCCGCATCCAGCATCTCCGCGACTCGGCAAACGTAGTGTAGGACGCCATCTAGCCAGGTGGGACGACGACCTGCGAAAGACTGCAGGCAGATGCTGGATGCGGGAAGCTGAAGACAGGGCGCTATGGCGCTCATTAGGGTAGGTCTATGTCCAGCAGTGGATCAATATAGGTTTATGATGAATAATGTTATGACGATGTACCACGTCAAAGCATTTATCACTTCATGTGTGAATTATCCAACATTATTTATGTTTTTTTGGAAAAAAATTACTGAAATTGAGTTATATTCGTGGTTTTCCAGTCGGTTCATCTACCCTGGCTTCATCACCCTGGCTGTGATGTCGATCCTGTTCCCTCCCGGCCTCGGCAAGTACATGGCGGCTGATCTCGGCAACCAAGAACAGGTTTGTACACCGGGTTCCGGTGAAAGCTAAGGTATTTGGTAAATAACAACGACAGTCACTAATGAAATGAGGCGTTTTCTTTAACAAAAATTATCTAAACATATAAAATGCTTTGTCCTGAATGACTTACTGACGGATCAACGCACAGCCTAAACCGCTAGTCGTAGAGACCTGAAACTTGGAGGGTGTGTTCTTTGTATGATGTAGGCATCCGATAAGAAAGGATTTTCCGAAAATCTACCCCTAAGGGGGTGAAAAAGGGGGGGCAAAGTTTGTATGGGACAACGTAAGATTCCTTGGTCCATTCTACTTCAAATTCTGCATAAACCTTGTTTAACAGAATTGATGGAAGACGTGCTTCTTATTTTATTGAAATTCATCCCCTATCGGGGTTAAAAAGGGGTAGAAAGTTATTTTGGCATAAAATGCTTTGTCCTGAATGACTGGCTGACAGAGTTACTTTCGGATCCATACTAATAATATAAATTGGAAAGTAACTAAAGTTGTCTGACCAGACTGGAACCCTGCCTGACCTGGAGTTAGAATGGCACAGCGCCTACACACCGTGCATTATTTGACATGACTACCCAATGACAACCTCTATTCTTCCGCGAAAGATCCGCGCCATCTTTTGATTTGTCCTTACAAATCAAAAGATGGCAAAAGATGGTCAATAAAATACGAAACACGTCTTCCATCAATTCTGTTAAAAAAGGTTTATGCAGAATTTGAAGTAGATTGGACCAAGGAATCACGTTGTCCCATACAAACTTTGCCCCCCTTTTTCACCCCCTTAGGGCTAGATTTTCGGAAAATCCTTTCTTATCGGACGCCTACTAATAGGAGTTTTCCTGTTTTGGAAAACATCTCGTTATCATATTCAGGTGATTTAGCTTGGGCGGAGCACTTTCTTCCGTGGCTGAAAGGGCCTATATGCGCGGCAGCCATATAAAAGTTTTTGAAATAGAATTTTTGTTAATATTATTCCATCATCAACCTATATTAGTCCACTGCTAGACATAGGGCTCCCCTAACGAGTGCCATAGCGCCCTGTCTTAAGCTTGCCGCATCTAAGCAAGCAATAATATTATTTACGATCGTACAAAAATAAAAAAAAAATAAAAAAACGTGTATCTGACACAGGTAGAGTTACAAATTTATATATTTATATTAAGTTTAAAAAGAACCGTTCGCTATCGTTCTAGTCCTCGGAAGGATATAATTTTAAAAGTTGTAGCGCAATAGGCTGGACTGATTTAGAAAGGTGAGTCTAAATCATGAGACAATCCTCATATTTTTTTTATGAAAACAAGTAAATTCGATGCATTTGTATCGAAATTGTTTTTTTACAAATAATGACTGTTTGGTTATTTCCAGGTGCTATCAATGTTCTCCAACTTCACCTGGTCCGATTCCCTCACAGCGGAGCAAGCGTCCGTAGTCTCGCACTGGACGACGCCAGACGTCGACCATTTTGGATGTCTTGTTATATATTTCATCTCTATTGTAAGTTTTCACAATAATCTAATATACTTAACGTCATGTGTGTGGTACATGCTTAAAATAAAATAATATATAATAATACATATATGCTTAGAATGTGCTGTTCGGACGTTTTCGTGGACGATTACCGGTCGCAGCACATATTGCGTGTCACACGTTGCGGACACTACGTGCTAGTAAATAGGTTTATATTATGTATGTTAGACTAAGGAATATATTTTATATGGGCCGTAGTTTTTAAGTACTTTACATCCTGTACTAGACGAATGTTGCCTGAAATAAATTATTAATAATTATTATTTTTAAAATATAATGGTGAACGATTGACCACGACGACGCCAACTAAACCAAAATTAAGAAACTCCATATTTTGCGTTAAAAATAAAGTTTAGAATGCGTTTCTATGATCAATCTGTTGTTTCCAGTTCTTCCTCAGCATGGTATCTTGCACGCTGCCCGTCCCAGCTGGTATCTTCGTGCCGGCTTTCAAGATGGGCGCCTCATTGGGAAGGTTCACTGGAGAACTTATGCATTACTTCTGTCCCTTTGGAGTCGCGTATGGAGGGCATATACAAAAGATACTGCCTGGTGAGTAAATAACACAATGGAGTCATCGGAAAACATTTTGAGCAACTTATTAATTAGGTAATATTGATATATTAAAAGTAATTTGTAAAAATTTGCTATTTCCTTTCATTTTTAGTAATACATTTCTTTGCGAAGATTTGTTCTTATCAGCACAGAATCCATTGGTTCAGTAATAAAGGATATCTTTTTTTTTTAATCATTCTGATCGATTTCCGTCAACAGTAAAATATTAAAAAACAACTTAATATGCAGGTATTGTTTTCTTATAAATCGAGATCATGACTTCTTTCCCGACTTTTCTCTAACTCTCGTGGTTTCGGACTTGGCCATTACCGCCCTTCTCAAAAACCCACCCTGTATATTGAGTAGGGAGTGGGCTGTAAGCCGTAAGAGGGTGGATCTTGCTAACATATCCAACAATATCTGTAATTTCCAGGTGGTTACGCAGTGGTCGGTGCAGCCGCGTTTACAGGCGCTGTCACGCACACGGTGTCGACCATCGTTATTGTCAGCGAGATGACGGGCCAGGTTAGTTTCACAACAATTTGATTGTCTATTGTCAGATCTCAGAGAATTAGCAAGCTGAAGTGGCAGTGGGCCGGCCATATCTCGCGAAGAACCAACAACCGCTGGGATAAACGTGTTCTCGAGTGGAGACCGCAACTCGGCAAGCGTAGTAATAATAATAATAATAATGCTGGACAATCCTTACAGCATCATCTAGCCCCAAAGTAAGCAGAGCTTGTGTTATGGGTACTAGATGACTGATAAACTTAATACAATACATAACATAGATAGATATTTTTTATTATATATAGAAAATACCCAGAACACCCGGAACAAATATTTGCAGATCGTACAAACATTTGTCCCAAGGCGGGAATCGAACCCGCAACCTTCTGCGTCGCAGGCGGACCTTCGCCCGCCGCGCCACATCGGTCGGTAGTGTAGGACGCTCTCTAGCCAGGTGGGATGGCGATCTGCGAAAGACTGCAGGCAGATGCTGGATGCGGGAAGACAGGGCGCTATGGCACTTAGGGGAGGCCTATGTCCAGCAGTGGACTAAAATAGGTTGATTATGAATAATGTTATTTTATTACGATGGACCACGTCAAAGCATTTAACAGTTCATTTGTGAATTATCCAACATTATTTATGTTCTTTTGTTAAAAATTAACTGAAATAGATCTGCGAATTCTGAATCTGCTGAATTCGGCCCCTGAGACGTGCTTGTGGCTGATAGTCACCGATCGCGCGAGTTCTTTTTCCTAATCTTATTATTTTCAGAGTTCTGCAGTACACAAGTAACGTGGCACCCTGTACTACTGTACAGGGTGCCACGTTAACTTTGGTTCTACAATTTTTAGAACTTCAAATAAATAATACAAAAGTGCGTGTAAATCACACGAATAGGAAGAAAAATACTTTGTTTTTTCTCAATATTCTTCTTAAAAGCATTCACTAGACTTAATGAACGAGATCTTCAAAAAGAAAGAAGTAACGAAATCATCAACGTAACCTAGCCACTCCGGTGCCACGCCTACGCTAATGGTCATAAAAAAAACATAAATTTTCTTACCCAGGTGACCCATCTCCTACCAATAATGGCAGCAGTACTAGCTGCCAACGCGGTAGCTTCATTACTCCAGCCTTCCTGCTTCGACAGCATCATCCTCATCAAGAAGCTGCCTTACCTACCAGATCTGCTGTCATCTGCTAGCCGTAAGTACCTCCTCATCCGTCCACAATTTTTATTTGTTATTTATCTGTTTAAAATCTTTAGGGCGAGCCTCGCCTGGGGATATGTGCCAGAACCATGGACAAATGTCAAAGTCGTCTTTATACCTAAGGCTGGAAAGAAGGACTACAGCCAGCCTAAGTCCTTCAGACCAATAAGCCTTTCGTCTTTCCTTCTGAAGACCATGGAGTAGGTAGTAGACAGACACATCAGAGACGTGGCGTTAGCTGCGTCTCCTATCCACCACAGCCAACACGCCTATTGCAAGGGCAAATCCACAGAGACGGCGCTGAGTAGCCTCATTGACAGAGTGGAAAAGGCTTTGGAGGACAAGGAAATCGCACTATGTGCTTTCCTTGACATTGAAGGGGCTTTTGATAACTCGCCTACCTCTCTGCTGGTGAACGGGTTGATAAACAAGAATGTTGACCCGTCCACCATCAGATGGGTTAAGGATATGCTCATAAACAGGGGCGCAAAACTAACCCTTCAACGATCAACAATCGAGATATCCACGGCTAGGAGCTGCCCCCAAGGCGGAGTTTTATCGCCCGTATTATGGACCTTAGCAGTGGATCAGCTCCTGTGTGGACTGGCAGACCAGAATATAGATGCGCAAGGCTATGCGGACGACCTTGTGATCATCGTGCGAAGATTTTGCCAGTCCACCATTTCTAGCATTATGCAGAGAGCTCTCAACGCTGTCAGCGACTGGTGTAGCAACAGTGAACTCTCAGTGTGATTATACCATTTACAAATAAGCGAAGGCTAGACAAGCTCGTGAAGCCTAAACTTAACGGTAAAATCATAACCTTTTCCACAGAAGTGAAATATTTGGGCGTTACCATCGACCAAAAACTGACGTGGAATACTCACCTAGCCAACGTCTTGAAAAAAGCTAAGATGGCTCTAGGAGCTAGCGGCAGGCTAATGGGCAACAACTGGGGCGTCAACCCCAGGATTGCCTTGTGGCTGTACACTGCCATTGTGAGGCCGATACTCACTTACGCCTCCATGGTATGGTACGACAAGGCCCTTCAGTCAACCGCAATCATCAAACTAAATAGCCTACAAAGGACTGCATGCCTTATGGCCACGGGAGCCATGTCCACCTCCCCTGGACTGGCACTAAATGCACTGCTGGGTCTGCCTCCGCTCCATATGTACATACATAAGGAGGCAAAGACCAGCATGTATAGGGCCTGTACTCAGGGCGGTAGGAACTGGCTCTCCCAGAAACTGAGATCTCTGCAAGACTCTACTCTGGAATCACCAATTTTGGGCATGACAACTGATGTCAGGCTCCCACGACATGTGTTTGAAAAACACTACACAGTGGAACTTCCTTGCAGAGAAGTCTGGCAAAACAGTCAGGTGCTCTGCAAGAACGGGTGCCTAAATTGGTACACGGATGGTTCCAAAATGGGACTGTATGTAGGCTGTGGAGTGTATGGAGAGCAACCTAGGTTTGGCAAAAGTACAAACCTAGGTAATTACGCCTCTATCTTCCAAGCAGAAGTATTCGCCATCTTAGAATGTGCCGATATAAATCTGGAAAAGCGCTACTCCAACCAAACGATCTTTATCAACTCTGACAGCTAGGCGGCTCTCCTAGCACTGGACTCGAAGGTCATTACATCTAGATTAGTCGAGGACTGTATGTCACGCCTAAACGCGCTCGGCTTGAATAACAGAGTCGTCCTAAGATGGGTACCGGGACACGCAGGAATCAACGGCAATGAGTGTGCCGACGAACTTGCTCGTTCCGGGGCCAAGGGGACTCAGCTGGGCCCCGAGCCGTTCTGTGGCATACCTAAAAGCCTGGCTAACAGAACCCTCTTGGATTCCTGCTTCGAGGAAGCTTCCAAGCTTTGGAAGAATTCCTTGGGCATGAGTCACTCTAAGTCATTAATAAAAGCCTTCGATAAACGGTTCACCAACCGAATCCTAGCGCTAAGCAGAAGCAACCTTCGCATCATGACAAGAGCCCTAACTGGACACTGTCGCCTTAACAAGCACATGTTCAAACTGGGTCTAAGCGACACACAATCCTGCAGATTCTGCGAAGAGGCGGAGGAAACGCCTCTCCACCTGCTAGGAGAGTGCGGAGCACTGATGAAAAAACGTAGCATCCATCTGGGCAAGCACCTGCACAGCCCAGACGAGCTACGAGCCATCACCCCGAAGAAAATCCTGCAGTTCCTAGCAGCTGCAAGGGTTAGTGGCGAACTATGAACGTCGCAGCTTCAGGGCTGAACACTTGAGTGGCGATCACAATAGGCCTTTCATGGCCGCAGTGACACGAAAGCCACCTAAAGCAAATAAAAAAAAAATAATAATAATAATCCGTCCACAACTGAACGTGGCTCCCCAAACAGTGGTGTGTCGTAACCACCGCGCACCACCACACCACGCGGCAGGTGGGTTGGTGATCGCTGTGTTGTTAGAAATACGCAGAATGAAGCTGCTGTTCTTACTCTGTTATGTTCCCTCGAGAACCTCCCAGAAGTCGATTCTTACGACATCCACAGACTGAGTTGAGGGGTCGACTCTTAGTCCGTGACCACCTCGGCCGAATGATAGACATCTCCTACCGAATCTAACGGTCTCCTGTCAATTAGACCGAGTCTATCCAAACACATACTTCTGCCTTCTTAAAAATGGATCTATATAGATAAAGATTTTTTTATTTGCCAAAATAAGTGATATATTTTGTGAATCAACAAGCTTGACCGCAGTCGGCGTGCAAACATATTGCAGAGAGAATGACGTGCAGTAACTTCGAGTTCACTAAAGTTTACTTTGAAAAAATCGTCAACATTATAATAACACCTACAAATTAATAACAGTTGCTGTGTAATAGTTTCTGTATAAAGAGTTGGACATTTAGTTTTTTAACTAAATAAATAAAATAAATAAATAATGCTGGTGAATCCACACAGCTTTATCTAGCCCCAAGCTAAGCAGAGCTTGTGTTATGGGTACTAGATGACTGATATACATAATACAATACATTACATAGATAGATATTTTTTATTATACATAGAAAATACCCAGAACACCCGTAACAAATATTTGCAGATCGTACAAACATTTGTCTGAAAGCGGGAATCGAACCCGCAACCTCCTGCGCCGCAGGCGGACCTTCGCCCACCGCGTCATATCGGTCGTCTGCTTAGGTACTTTTTGATAATCATTAGGAGCCATACAAACTACACTATCTATGAGGAAAGAGTTGTGTTGTGATCTCAGTAATAAAAGCCATAAGGGGTTTTAATAAAACTCTTTATTGCAATTTATAACAAGATAGCTAGCCAAACCGCATGTTTTTTTTTGTAGTTTTCCAATAAAGTGTTCATTAATTCATTGAAATTATTACGTAGGCATGTAAAATTAGAAAACATATTGCGCTTTACAAACATGAATTAATATTAAAACAGACCAAAAGAAAATTAATTAATGAACAATAGCCTTACACTAATATTATAATTTAAAAAGTGGGGATGTTTGCTACCTATTTACGTCAGAACTGCTGGACGGATCGCGCTGAAATTTTGGAGAGATGTAGTTCTAGGCTGCTTTTTATCACAGTACAACTCGCGCGAAGCCGCAAGCAGAAACTAGTTTAACAATAAAGCAAAACAACATTATGTACTTAGCAAATCAGTATCAGGCGATGTCACTACCCTTCCCACACATCCCTCCATAGTCCCTTTTTCAAGGCACGTGTTAACCCACCCTGCGTCGTATAGGGGCGAATGAATCCCCGCCACGTGGTCCAAATGACCAAACAACACGTCTGTCAAAACACAAACATCATATTTCACATTCGGTATACGCTTCAACAATATCATCACGTCATTGAGATCTGCTACATAATCGTTTTTACTAACGCAAAAATACCATTTCAATGTCACTTTTTCTAGCGGATATTCGGTGCCATTAATCATTTTGAAGCCGTTTTCTTTGATGAACCCCCATTCAGCGAATAGGTCCAAGCTTGTGCCAGAAGGTTCTTTCCCGACGGTGTCTTGTAAGGCGTATTTTGAAATTTCCTCTCCGTTGTACCCAAAGAGTACATAGACGGGTAGCAGACACATAGGGTAGGGAATGTTGGATATGCCGCAGAGCGCTATGGCCAGTGATGAAAGCAATCCTTTGTATTTTATTATCTCTGCGTGGATACCGAACCTGTTACCGATGAGTATACCTGTTTTAAAAAAAAGACTAAGTTAATTTGAATAAACGATCCACTCGACATTTTCATCATAAGGAGGAGGATGCTGGTTTGATTCCCGTCTCGGGAGAAATGCTTGTACGATCAGCAGATATTTGTTCCAAGTGCTTACTATGGAAATGTCGTAGGCCTTTGTTCCAAATTGTACCTTACTGACCCTAGGATTAATAGGGGTGGTGCAAAGGGTGCAAACCGCATTACCCTCCTCCTTTGGTAGTCGGGTAAAAATAGTCCTAGCGAAGCACTGGCTGAGCAATACCGTCAAAGAGTAACCCACACCTGGTGTTAAGATCTCCTCGACTTTCAGTAAAATCGTCCTGGAGTGGCCCAGCCAGAATGTCGCCGACAGGCCGAACGCCGCCCTGACCAGCGCGTTGTACTCTGGCCGACACGCGCAGAGAATCATGAGGATCGTGCAGCCTTGCGAGTGACACACGTACACCAGCTGGGAATAGCCGGTCACCTGGGAATTAACATTTATTGCTACACAAGTTATTGACTTACGTACGGCTACAAGGAGCGTTCACAAAAAGTCCCGATGCTTGATTTAATTAAGTTATATAAAAGAATATAAACGTTCGTACGTAACGTACGTATAAACGTGAATGGCAGTCATTACATAGCTGGTAGGGCCGCCGGGGCCGAAAGGCTCTGGGGTGGCGACCACGTATCGGAAGTCGGAAGGCGCAGTGTGCCCCCACGCGATGGACCGACGACCTAGTGAAGGTCACGGAAATTACTGGATGCGGGCAGGGCAAAATCGGTAATTGTGGAGATCTTTAGGGGAGGCCCGTGTCCAGCGACGAGTGGATATCGGTTGGCTGTCATGATAATTGATGACGATGAAAAAAAAAAATGCAGCCAGCTTCTTGGGGATGCTTCCGACCGGTATGTATATGGATCAGTTGAGCTACCTGTAGATTGTATGCAACAGTCTGCAGTTAGCTTAATTGTTTCAATTGTAAACAAGAGTTCTAATTTGCTTTTATTATTGAATTGGTATTTTCTTTGTCAATTGACGGAGAAATCAACGACCATACATTAAAAAAAACATACAGCCGAACATAAAACCTCTTCGTTTTATCGATGTCGGTTAAAAACTAGCGACCATCATCAATGTTGGATGAGTAGTGGATGATAATTCTTTGGAATGTGGGAACGAACGAAACCGCAGCACTTGTTATACCAAGAAGTCGCACTCAGCACTGGGTGTCTTGCCGGGTTGTCTCACGGTAACGCGTTTGATGGTAGATTCGGATGAACGATGGTGCAACTACCTAACAATCGCATAGGTAGGTACTAAACAAAACGAATACCTTTACCCCGTCCATGAATTTATTTTCTGTTTGGTATATGCATGACTATGAAGTTCCCTAATTGTTGACAGGTGAGTGAATTAAGACTGAATGACAGAATGAAGTATTACATAGACACAGTTTCTTTTGACAGATAGAGATGCAAATCAGTCGACTCAAAAAAAAATGGGGACTTACGGAAGTTTAGATTTTTATCAAGCCGACATAGTAAGTAACGAAGATTATTCTCGATGATTTTTCGATAAAAAAAGTATTAAAAATAGTATAAAAATTATAGTTTACCACAGTAACGCCATCTGTTTTACTTTTTATCACTGAAAAGCGCGTTTAATGCAAAAATAATAACAACAAAAATAATACTATTTTATTCTATTGCATATTCTGATTCCAAAAATAAAATCATTTAGACGCCTGAGTAGTAAAATAATACAAAAAATGGTCATCGATGAGTTTTTCATAAACAAAATCGATTATCATAAAAAATCGAATCGGTAAAGCATTAGGACATGACTATGTGATTGTCAGTCGGACTTACCAATCAGAAATTTTTTTCATGCAATTGGTAAATACCTCTAACAAAATCATAAATGTGTTTAGAAGCCATGTCCTGTATGGTATCATGGAAATAAAGCAATTTGAATTTTGATATATATTTAAACGGAAGTGAAATTTTCATCCGGCTTCAAAAAATGTGGAAGTTCTCAACGCTAGACTTAAGTTCACAAATATAAATTACATAGTTACACACATTGTGCGCCAGTTACGAGACAAGCCCTTTATTTCATTTTATACTCAAAAAGAACAAGTCCAATTAGAATGAGTTCGTTCAGATGAATTGGTATCTAAAAATAAATATTACTTAGGTAAGGTTACGGTAGATCTACAGCGAATAGATAACACAATCACGTAGGTAACAAAAACAATAACAAGTAGGTGACCCAACAAAAGGCACTTGCATACAGATAGACGGCAGAACGAGACATATTGAAAAGTGAAAAGGGTAAATTTTTAAAAGCTGGCGCGGCAATGATAATATACTCTTATATAAACTGAGGCGGTAGTTTTGTTTCTTCATACGAACGATCCACGCTGACGTCACAAATCAAGGCGTATACGAGAAACAAAAACAGAACAGCACGGTTCTTCAAAAAATTGCTTCATCAGTAATATTTATCTGTGTACAAAATTAATAACTTTATTTTTATGTGTACTTTAATAAATAAATAATAAATAGTTTATGACATGATAGGTATTATAGTATGTAGTCTAGGTATATTTTAATTTCCTTAAGTTTTTCAAACGCCACCGTCTATATAGTTATCATAAGTCCAGTCCATCCCAAGGTTGCCTGGAAGAGATCGCTCAAAGCGATAAGGCCGCCCTTTGTACATCCTTGTTTCTCATCATTTTCATCTGTATTATATTTTGTGTGGTACATAAAGAGTTACCTATCTAACACCACGGCTTTTAAAAATTTTGTTATCTACAAAGTTTACCTGTTTGATATAATCCAAAACAGCCGCAACATCGTACAGTGCCATCTCCCGCAAGCCATACTTCCAGAAGTAGGGATCGTGGTTGGGGTCCAGAGTGGTGTGGTTGCGACTGTACCGGTTGCCTCGCGAGTTGGCAACCCACACGTCGTAGCCTTTCTTTCGGTACTCGTAGCATTGGCTGCCTTCGCCCAGGAGGATGCAGGAGTTAGCTGGAAACACAGATAAGAGAAAAAAATAGAGACAAAACCGTGATTAATCAAAAAGTAAAATTAAAATCAACATGGAAAATAATAAATAGTGAGGCTGGAAAAGTCAGCAGTTAATTTTAACCATTAAAAAAGCCTTTATGCTATTAATTATAAAGAAAACTGCAGATGTCTGGGGCGTTTCAGTTAGAATATTCAGCCATTGATTGATATCATTGCACCAGATCTAGCTTTTATATTTAATGAGTCTATTGATTGTGGCGTATTTCCTGATCTAATGAAATGTAGTAAAATAATCCCACTGTTTAAATCGGGTAGTAGGTCTGACCCCACTACATACCGAAGCGACAGAAATCAAAAATATCACTTTATTTCCTTGTCAGTGTTTAATTATTAAGAAAGTGACCTTTTCTAAGTGTGCATTTATTGTATTTATGGAAATAAAGAGTTTTGACTTTGACAAACTCAGCCCGCGGATATCGCAAGAGCCGACTTAGGGAATCTACCAGAGGAAGGGCTTGTAAGTATTACTCAACACCTTCACTTTCGATTCGATTCGATTGCCAAGCGTGGTGATTATGGCAAAAACCCCATTGTTCCTGAACAAGCCTCCCCGGGTGGCGTGTTCAGCATTCAGTATGTTGATGAGCTAGATAGATATAGCTCGATACCTATACTCAAGCTATTCTCATGAAATAATGTTTGTAAACAAACAACTCCTAACAGAAACATCGACACACGTTTTAACACATTCATAAAAAATGTGAATGTGTAAAAACGTGTCAAATATTATTAACATCATTAAGCTCAAATCTACATTTAGTACAAACCCTGTACAATCTACACAACAACAGTACAAGTGATTTTGAGGTTTAGTATGGGGGCCATGCTAACTAACATTTCATCTTGAGTTTGGCCAGAGCATAGAAAACATGTTACCTGCATATGTTAGCTCAACCGCGGTAAAAAAAAATATTTTCAAATCAAAAATCCAACTCACCCCCCAAGAACATTCCATGCCACCAAAGCAACGGCCCCTTGCTCGTGACTCCCGGCACAGGAGAGAATCTAAACAGCCTCAGTATATACCTGTTACCGTAAAATATAATAATTAATTCAAACTAATATAATATAAAAAAAAATCTACGAATATCAACCAACCCGAATACAGTTCACGGTCAGAATTGAACGGGTCAGAGAACTAGTAAAATCGTATCCCACTAATAATATACAAGGTGCCACGTTATTGGTGTACCAAGCCGGAAACGGGTTGTTGTGCACCCTATACCCAACTGATCCGCATGGTTGATTTTCAGAAATAAGTTCTTTTAAATTTTCATAGAAAAAAAAACTTAATTCAAACGCTAACCAAAGAGACAACCCTAACAATAACGTAAACACACCATTTTGCCGACAAAATTTTAGGGTTCTTTTAACTAGGCCGCCTTTTTGTACTAGATTTACCTTAGTTTATAAGATTTATTTATTACTTTTCACGTGCAAATAAGGATTAGCATGAATGTACATATATTCATTCATGCTAAAAATAAAACTAGGCATGTACGTAGCACTTATAAACAAAACACGATTTTTTAACATTACTGAAGATTATTTATCGGGTATTTATCGCGTAACTTTTATTAAAATATCGATAAATAATCTTTATTAGGCACCTTCGTAGAAGTACCTACCACGAAACAAACATACCAACTTACAGATAAACATTAAACAATAATAGCTTAGAAGAAAAATGTACGGAACCACTGTTAACTTTTATTGAAATATCGATAAATAATCTTTATTAGGCACCTACGTAGATGTACCTACCACGAAACAAATATACCTATCTACAGATAAACATTAAACAATAATAGCTTAGAAGAAAAATGTACGGAACCACCGTAAACAAAAATTAAAATATCGATATAATAAAAGAAATTGTGGGTATGGCTAAAGACATGATGGCCGTAAAGAAATAATGCCGCGTGGTCGTCTCATTGGCTCACGTAACGCCCCTATTCCGCCTACCGCGCCTACGGGCCTAGGCGCTAGACTCGCACATCTAGTGTGTATACCTAAGTATGGGCGGAGACAATTTAAGGTCAAGAAACTTACTGGTAAACAGCTGGCTTAGGGGTGGTCACTCACTTAAAAATGATGAAAGTTTCGAGGTCTTTTTTTCAGTAAAAAACCTTAAAACCCAGAAAGTGCTAAACAAAATATAATCGTTTGAGGGGAATGGACCACCCCTCTCGCTTAGTACAGCAATAACGTGGTACTTGTATTCTAGAGGCGAAAGTTAGTGCCGTTGCGTTGTAAAGATGTTTATGCAAAGAGAACACTAAAATTAATTAATGGATCGAGATTTAATTTTATACACATAAATAACTGGACCTGGAATAACATGGGGTATAATTATAACTATATAGTATTATAAAATATGTGACATAGGCAACTTTTTATTCCGAAAAAACACATGTGAAGCCGGGGTTAGAAACTAGTGGTAAAATAAGGCAGGGATTGGTTCACAGGTTCCTTCTGAATTCGTAACCATAATAAAAAGTTACGGTTAAAGTTAAAGGTAAAAATTGCATTATGTTGGGTACAATTCAGACCAAGCGAACATGAGCGAGCGAATGCAAACGAGTGGGATTTGGCGAACGGTACCGCTCGTTCACTCGCTTCCTGTTAAGTCCACACTAAATGAACGCACGTAAAACCCAGCGAAAGTTGGCGAATCACGGCGAAGCGGTACTCTACTCAATACATACAGCCGAACAAAGAATTTCTCCTTCTTTTTGAAGTCGGTTAAAAACTATCATTTGCTCAATATTATTTGAGCAATCATTTGTCAAAAATCAGTAAAAAGTCAAAGTGGTCTAGTATTCGATAGCTAGGCG
This sequence comes from Eupithecia inturbata, assembly GCA_963662085.1. Taxonomy (NCBI): domain Eukaryota; kingdom Metazoa; phylum Arthropoda; class Insecta; order Lepidoptera; family Geometridae; genus Eupithecia; species Eupithecia inturbata. Next base: position 913,361 of record OY759201.1, read on the forward strand.
TAATCGTTACAGTTTCACGACAAGTTTTATTTAGAATATTGTAATCATAAAAGCCAAACATAACTTTAGAGCGACTGCACTGATTTTCATCAAACGTTGTAGCGTTGTATTAGAAAATATAGATTTAAGAAGGAAACTCCGGATCCCAAAGCCTAGGTTTCTGCTTACCTCTATGAGCGTAAGTACTTTTTCACCTATGCAAATTGAAACACACTGATTTAAGTTTTGCGGGATAAATACGAAGCCCTCGGGAATACAATTTTTATGGGACCACCTCGGGATCATTATCTATACTATACAATCAAAATCGATCCATAACTCAAGGAGAAATCGATAAACATATATTAATTAAAAACATATACATAGCCGAGCATAGAACCTTCTCCATTTTCGAAGTCGGTTAAAAATAAAGAGAAAAGTAGAGCACGGATGGTTTCTAACCAACATATGGTGACATACCCGTCATCTGTCGTCACGAAATGTTCCTCAACATCGCCCTGCCCGTCATACTTGACGGTGGCTATGAAATCTAAACACGTTCTCTCTCGGACACCAAAGATAGCTGCCAGGTCTACGAAGCCATCCTTCAGCGGTATGCTCTGTTGAAGTTCTGGTACGAAGAGGTTTTCCGCTGATGCTAGTGGTAGTAGGAGAAGCAGGAGCATTGTGAGTCTTTTGCGAACGTTTTCTGTCTCGTTTTACCCGACTGCGGAAGGAGAGCTGTTTTGTTTTGCTATGTGAAATGAATTAATTTACCTGTTTGAATCGACACATTACAATTACAATTATAAAACAAAAATCACAAGTTCAATCAATCAATCAAATAGTTTGCCGGGGACGGACGTTTCATGCTCGCTGTGAATGGTACGTATATTAATACGTACTATTCACAGCGAGCATGAAACGTCCGTCTTGTAGCTCGTTGCTCAGCGTTGTTGATGAGTCAAATTACCTACCAACCCAGGTCAACTTAACCACCATGGTTATGTGGACCCTCATGATATATGTAACGACTAATCTCTACGCACACTGCTTTATGTTTTTTAAGTCAGATAAATCGATACAGGCCCAGCCTTGTGAGGATACCGACAGAAATTACAATAAAATTATACTACGCTCAGCAAATAACAAACACCATTTCCTAAAGATAAGTTTATTTGTTCTTCTTTTGTATATTTGCTATAAATAAATATTGTTGACTTCTTACTTTACTTTAATGTTTCTTTCTCTCTCTCTCTCTTTGAGTCGCTATTACTTTGTTACATTATTGTAAGGAATTGAAAAACGTAGTTGAATTGAATTGAACTCCGAGCTTCGAGTGGAAGGTGGTTGTGTTGCAGTCATGGCTTTATGATACGAACTTGGGTTCAGCAGTTATGCCATCGAAACGGCTACAAGCGCAACGCGCATTTTATAAAATATCACCATAAATTGTAGACTATTGTTACTGGAGTATTTTGCACCTTTTCATATTTATGTATTACTTGTTTCTGCCCGCGGCTTCGCACGCGTTGTTTCTATGGCTATTTCTATCCCATAGGAACTGATTTATGGGATAAAAAGTAGACAAGGCCAGGAAAATCCGTTTGGTAGTTTTTGAGTTTATCGCGTCAGACAGACGCGGCGGAGGACTTTGTCGCGCGCGAGACTCAAGTTACCTGAGTTTATCGTGTTTCTATATGGTTGACTCTTTAATACCTCAAAGCATTAAATAAAGTAGCTGAATCGTTTTTCGTGAATGAGGTTTAAAACATTCATCTTGAGCCCGTCTTGAATTCTCAAAGTGAAAAAGAAGGGGCAGAGTCATGTTTTTCAGGATTCCTTATTTATATTTAGTTTTCATTTAATAACTTGTTGATATACTGGTTATTAACTCTATTTTTTTAAAGGCATTAAATTAAATAAGTATTGTTTATTTATTCAGCTTGTCGGGTGTGTTTATATTGGATGGTATCTCGTTTGTATATGCAATTAATGCAACAAACCATGAACAAGTTAAGGTGACTTTATGCAAATTTACAATACAGAAGGACAAATTTCTTTATGATAAAAACGTTTTTTCATAAGTTTGTTTTTAATAGATCATCTCCACATTCAGTGGTCCTTAGAAGGGCGGTCATAGGGATTGCTGGTCGGATTAAAAAAGAAAAATTAACTTTTTTCCCTATGAAATGATTGTTTTGTGGTTTTAAGGGTTAATAACAAGTAAAAAATATTTTTATAAGAAAAAAAGAAAGCATTAATCCATACAAAAAAATAGGTTTAAAATTTAGTTTTATTTATTTATTATTTCTGAGCATAGCTTAATTGCCATATAAATAATAATATTTACTAGAAAATAGATAGTGAAATATAATATTTTATATAAAAAGTGGTTCAAAGTATAGGTATAATAAACCCAACACGTCTTCTTACACAGTATATACTAGATGCTCGCTTCTTACGTCGTCATTTTACTTAGTCCTCCGTCGGAGCTCTCAAGTATGCAGACTTCGATTTCATTTAACCAATCAACGTATTTGGCAATTAGCTTAGCTTTTGACCTCCCCAGTTAAATATGCATTAAACCGTTTACAGAGATTATAAATTAAATTTATTTATTTAATTTGGATTGCCATCAGCTGAACTAATTACAATAGAAGTTAAAGTAGACACAGAAAGCTAATAATAACAGGTATTCGCTAATAGAATCATAACAAACTAAGTGTGAACACTAAAATTTATGTCGTCGACAATTGCGTACTTATTAGAGCAATAAAATTATATTAATAATACTTAAAAAAGAAACAAAAGCTAAATAAGAATTAAGAGTATAACTACATACATCATGTGCAAAAGAAGTTGAGAGTCATGCATCGCCTTGCCCTGTGAATGCTGTTAAATCTCTCAAGTTATCGGTCTGGATATTTTCAGTGTCCTTTAATAGATCTGCTAGCATTGTAAATACTTCACGAGGATGATCTGCCTCATTTTCTTTATTCGCCGCAGATAACCAAGTGTTTAGGACAAGCATTCGAGGAAAAGAACACTTGTTGGTGGTCCCTGCAGACGCGCGTCCCGCCATCTGTATTCATCAACATTTCTTTCATCTAAGGTAGAATACCAAAACGTGTCATTTTGTGACGATACCACTGTCATAGTGAAGCGATTAGTTTAGCAGAATAGGGCCCCGGCCTAACGGAACCACGAGTAAGAAGAGAAAGCGATCATATTTTGTTGTGTGTGGTATGTTCGAAGCAAAAAGTCGTGTAGATAAAGAATGGGATTGAAGATGACAGCATGCTATCCTGCGTAGACCCTATGCGATTTATAAACAATCTAGGTACCTAAATACAGGTAGGTACTTATATTAAAAGTGCAACGAGTCCAATTCTCCACATTGAAGTTTTTTTTTGCATATGGTTTCTTAATATGAGAGAAACTGGTCAAATGTGAATACCTAATTAGTCGGCTGGTATGGCAATCGCGAACGAAGTCGCGGGTACAGCTAGTGTTAAATAAAGCAGTAAAGGTTATGTATAGATTGAAGAGGAGATAAAATAAACGGCCAAGTGCGAGTCGACTCGCACACGAATAATAGTATGAATAATATGGATGAAAGCCTCTGAAAGTGAGTGTCTCTGATCCAAGCAAAATGTGCAATCTTCCTTAGTGAAGATCTGATAACTTAACAAATTGTTAATATAAATTTAAAAAAAACTAAGCAGACTAAGCAGAGCTTGTGTTATCAGTAACTTCTAATTTTTTATAAACATATCTTTATTACCAGAAAATTACAATCAAATAATAGAAACAAATAGGACTAGTTTAAACAATTGAAAACTGATATTCGCTCTGTGCATCGGGGCGTCAAAGTGGAGGAATAACACTCACAGCGCTCGGGGTGATCATTTCGTGCAACTTTTGGCAGTCAGTTGTGCGTTATTTACCTTTGTGAGATGACCTCAAAAAATAAACCTAATCAATATTGTTGCGTAGTGGGTTGCAAAAATAACTCATTGAACGCACCAAATACGTATTTTTATGTATCATTTATTGGGTGTGTGACACTTTTATTTTTTAAGTGTTCTGTGATGAAAATTCCTTTCGCATACATATCTTTTCCGAGTTGATTCCGTGAGGGCCTTCCCCATTTTTGGTCAACGCTCGTTTGTGTTGCACTTCGATCGGTATTGATGTAGCATATTAGGGCGCAAATATGCTTGCATTTTTCCCCAGTACTTGACACGCAATCGCATTTCACGGCCGTTATTTTACGATTGCCGTCAATCTAGAAAATAAATGGGTGTTTACAATTGCTGCGTATTATAAAATACTCAAACAATCATGAATACATTTTACTTCACGGAATGCGAATACATAAGTACATAGCAATAACATTAGTTATCACATTTTCCAATACCACAACTTTTTTAAATTAATCAGACATTTGTAAAAAAACATTTTACCTCTAATTGCACCTTATATGGAGGTGAAGTAACAGAAGTCTAACGAATTACATTGCATCTTATTACAGATGTACGTATTTCGTTCAGAAAACATTCTTCCACTTGAACCACGTGCGTTATGTATGGCAAGCCCGTAACCCTTTTTTTATTGATTCGGGATTGAAATTGATTGAACGTGTCACTGCTTGAAACCCCGTGCGTATGCATATATCCATATCTAAACCGTTGCAGAGACATGTTGAGGTTATATGATTAATCAATTTTCCATACCAAAAAAATATAAGTACACATTTGATTGAACGTGTCACTGCTTGAAACCCCGTGCGTATGCATATATCCATATCTAAACCGTTGCAGAGACATGTTGAGGTTATATGATTAATCAATTTTCCATACCAAAAAAATATAAGTACACATGCACTTTAAGAATAAAAAAAGTACTTACCGTAGATCGTAAAAGCCTCAGCTTCTTTTTTTCCTTTAATCATAACATTTATAACATCGATTTCGAAGATTTCATTATATTAATCAACTTTCCCTACTCGATGTAACATATAAACGAAGGCAATGGCCGGCATCACGAACTGCCAAAAAATTCTCGAAACTGCCACGAGCGGCGCTGCCTGCCCTTTGCACAGAGCGAATACCATGACCTATGTGTTTGAATTATTTGTTGCAGGCATGTACGACATTTGCGTGGAAGACTTCATGGTGCGGGATGTGAAATACATCTGGAACAAAATGACTTTCCAGCAGCTGAAAGATCTCTTGAAGGAGAATAAGGTAAACTGTAAACAATTACATTTATAACGTTTCTAAGTACACTAATATTATAAGCTGAAAGTTTGTATGTACATATGTGTGTAATTTTGTTATACATTCCTCCAAGGAAAGTCAATTGACGACCAATGTGGCGCGGCGGGCGATGGTCCGCCTGCGACGCAGAAGGTTGCGGGTTCGATTCCCGCCTTGGAACAAATGTTTGTACGATCTGCAAATATTTGTTCCGGGTGTTCTGGGTATTTTCTATATATAATAAAAAATATCTATCTATGTTATGTATTGTATTAAGTTTATCAGTCATCTAGTACCCATAACACAAGCTCTGCTTACTTTGGGGCTAGATGATGCTGTGTGGATTGTCCAGCGTTATTTATTTATTTATTCACTCTCAAAAAAATCTGTTCGATTTGGAAATGGCCTTTATCAAAGAAAATTACAATCAAATAATATAAACAAATAAGAACTAGTATTTACAATTGAAACAATTAAGCTTCATATCTTATATTCTTGCGCTTCCGACTGGTATTAATATAGATCAGTTGAGCTACCTGTAGATTGTTTGCAACAGTCTGCAGTTAGCTTAATAGTTTCAATTGTAAATACTAGTTTTAATTTGTTATTATATTCTTATATCAGATATCTTATATCCTGAAATAAAACTTAAATTTCAGGGTATTTTTGTTCCCAGAGCGTGAAGAACTAAGAAACATAGACATATAAATACAAACTTCGCCGTTAATAATATTACTATTAGAGCTGCTACCCGCGGCTTCGCACGCGTTATTCCGGAATAAAAAATTGCCTTTATGTTAATCCAAGCCTAGAACTAACACTATTCACAATTTCAGCACGATCCGTTCAGTACTTTTGGCGTGAAGAGGTAACAAACCATCCATCCATTCATCCAAACTTAAGCATTTTTAATAAAGGGTGTCTCAATAAGAGTGCATTATTTCGTTAAAACACAAAAACACGTATTTTTTGAGTAAGTTGTGATATTTATATTGCATTAGAAAGAACACATGTTTGGAATAAAACATCCGGCAAATAGTGCCCTCAGCTCCGATGACAGACCGCTACTCATTTCCTGTCAGTAGACAACAGAACACCTGTATCTGCTGTGTTCTGTGATATGACCCAGGCGTTTGACTGCGTAGATCACGACATCTTGATTAATAAATTAGAAGCGTATGGACTCAGAGGAAAAGTATCTCAACTACTCTGCTCATATCTTAAAAACCGTAGACAAATTACTGAGATTACAAAAATGGATATCAAGACAAAATGTGAAAAGTCATATCGTTCTTTAGAGCGTCCAGTCCAGTTTGGCGTTCCCCAGGGAAGTGTCCTAGGACCTTTACTGTTTATTATTTATATCAACGACCTGCCTAGATCAGTCAATCAACCAATGACCTTATTCGCTGACGATAGTACAATAACTATAAAATGTGATGACATTAATACATATAATTCTGACTTTAATAATTCAATAAATTCAATAATTAAATGGCTTGACAATAATAATCTGAAAATAAATATAAATAAAACAAACATTATGCATTTTAGTCAAAGAATTAAAAATTATCCTCAAATAGACTTACAGTTTAATGGTAATAAAGTAAACGTGGTAGAATCAACCAGATTTCTAGGTATTCAAATTGACTCTAAATTAAATTGGAAAATCCATATTGAACTCTTAAGTAAGCGAGTAAGTAGCTCTACCTATGCACTCTACAAACTATCCTCAACTGTTAATACAGAAACACTACTTACAGCATACTATGGAACAGTAGAGTCTATCCTAAGGTTTGGAATAATTTTTTGGGCTAACTCTACCAATACAGACTTCATATTTAAAAGACAAAAAAGGTGTATTAGATCAATGTTTAACCTGCACGTTACCAACAGTTGTAGACCTTTGTTCATTGAGCACAAGATTCTAACGCTTCCGTCATTATATATATTTGAAATGGCAATATTTGTTAGAAAACATCCCCATCTTTTCCCACGTAAATCTGACTTCGTAGTGCGAAATAGACGTGATAGCAGTAAACTCCAAATGCCTAACATTAAAACAGCTTTCCTACAAAAAAGTGTAGTATGTATGTCACGTAAAATCTATGATAAAATACCTAAATCATTGAAAGATCTTGACGACAATATATTCAGGACTAAATTGAAACAATTATTAATTAACAAATGCTATTACAATATTAAAGATTTTATGACCGATAAATTTTGACATCACCTGTACGCCTGTTCCTATTATAACTCTTTAATTATTTGACATTGTCTAAAATAGCATAGTTTCATTATTAACTTACTGTAACATTTGCATGCTAATCTTAGTAGAACATAATTGAAACTTAAAATTATTAACATCTGTGTAAATTACATTGTGTTCAAGCAAATAAAATATCTTTATCTTTATCTTTATCTTTATCTTTATGAAATGATCGATGACTTTTTGATAAAGAGTTGGCTGTATCTCACCGACAACGCGTTGGATCTCGGCCTTGAACTTAGAAATTGTTTCTGGTTTATTCGCATAAGCCTGAGATACCACAAAACCCAAAAGAAAGAAATCGTACTTTATTGGTGGGCAGTTGACATCAGAATTTCCTGAGATGATTTGGTCTTGAAGTCGTTGCTCCAATAAATCGATTGCTTCATGTGCGTTGTGGCTGGTGGCGCATGGCGCCGCGCCGCCCTGCTGAAACCACATGTCGTCCAGATCCATGCCATACCGTTGAGGCAACAAGAGCTCCGTTGTCATGTTCCTGTAACGAGTGCCGTTCACAGTCACTGTAACTCCGGCCTGAGTTTTCACTATGATAACACGTTCTTCTTTTTTGTTAGGTACGCTCTATTTTTATTAATCGGAGCAATCATAGGAGACCGCTGTCAAAAATCAGATGTGCCACATGCATGAAAAAAAAAAATTCATACAATTTAAATAGTGAACTCTTATTGAGACACCCTTTACAAGTGGGACGCGAATATAACTAATATTTGAGTAGTTCCCTTTAGTTCTTAGTTATGTTGAATAAATTAATAACTGATTTACGTCCTTTCCATCCCACAGACAATAAAGAGTTTCCCACTGGTGGATAGTCCGTCATCCATGGTCCTGCTTGGCTCCATCCACCGCTGGGAACTGGTCAAGGTCATCGAGCAGCAGGTGGGCAGAGAGAGAAGGCTGCAGGTAAGAAAGAGATGACGTGAGAAAACCTGGACGCGATCAGTCCAAGACCGATTTGAGTAAACTTCAAAACTTTTTCATGCAAGCCAATCAATCATTTAAATGCAGGAATTTAGGTACAATAGCTCTTAATAATAATGGTTAAATTAAGCCAAAAGACCGAATGTAATAGCACAGGTTAGGCCTTCATCCCACAGTGGGTAAAAACGCTGATGATGTGGATTTGCATTAGCAGCACAATAACAGTATTTATACAGTACGCGCCCCCACAGCAGTATGCTATATGATATAATGCTGTGAAAGTAGGCGAAGTGAACTCTAAATAAATTCTAAACCGACGACCGATATGGCGCGGCGGGCAAAGTACCCTAAGTACCTGCGACGCAGGAGGTTGCGCGTTCGATTCCCGCCTTGGGACAAATGTTTGTACGATCTGCAAATATTTGTTACGGGTGTTATGGGTCTTTTCTACGTATAATAAAAAATACCACAATACCCATAACACAAGCTCTGCTTAGCTTGGGGCTAGATGATGTTGTGTGTATTGTCCAGCATTATTTATTTATTTGTTTATTTAAATATATCTCTGCGTGCGTAAAATATAGAATTTTCTGCTAAATAGTATGCGTTTTATAATTGTTTGTGTTTGTGTAGGTGGCAGCGCTGTGGCATCGGGAGGCTGAGGAACGGCGCAGGGAGCGGACACGACGACCTTCTAGATTCGAGGTAAATTATCCACCATAACTTTCTAATTCATCCAAAGATGAACGATGGTGATGTGTGGATTGTCCAAAATTATTTATTTATTTAAAGGGAACTTTTTTTTGGTCCCTTGATGGAATGTGACGTATCACCAAGGTCTAGATGACATGACACATACATATTCACTCCTGTATTGAAGAGACCCAGGGTGTAATTTGTAAGGATTATTTTTTATTTTAAAAACCAGAAAGAATCTGTACAAGGTTCTAGAATTCAAGATATTTTATGTCAACAAAGATATTAATGAATGAAAACTACACAAAAACTGATAACAATAACAGAAAACAACAAGGAAACATCAACGTAATCGTTAAAAATAATAATAAACTTCAACAACGCATCTTTAAAAAAAACTTTTAAAAAAACGCGCGAAACGGACGATAGACGAACGGTATGATAATGATAAATGATAATAAAATTATTCTCCGATTTCTCCGATGATACTCCGATTACATTTTTATGATGTCATAACATATTCCCCATCAATATTTCTTTTATTTGTCAATCCCTTTGTTTACAAAAACTATCTATGATTCTAGAAACGTAAACCGTAACAATGTGTTGTGTTCACCAGGTGACGCCCGCTCCGGACATGCTAGCGCTGCCGACTGCAGGGGGCATGGTGCGGGGGACGTCGCTCACTACCAAGGACCAAGGGGGCCTGCTACCCTGTGAGTACAGAACAAGCGAGAGAGTATTGTGGTCGAGCTTCGAGTTAGCTGCAAATTATAATAACAAATATCAACAAAAATAAACTAAAAATCACGTGCTTACAATATATTGAAGTAAGGATATCAAATCAGCACTTTAAAATTAATTTTACCGTAGGACATGCCGAAATAGTGGTTGGCTTAGCTCAGTAGTGCTAAACGATTTATCTGCCAAAATAGAGAATACTGTTAGACTTAACTTGATCTTAAACTTTATCTCATGATATTTTTAGGAATCAGAAGCGGATTTATTTAAAAATAACAGGAATTCCAAAATTATCTAAAAGATTTATTAACAATTTACATGAATTATGAGCAACTTCGAACAAAGAATAAATAAAAGGCAGAGCACAAAATAACGTCCGCACAGGGCGAAGTACGCAAGCGCGATGGCAGCTTTTTTTTCTGGTGGAGTGGTTCTCATCCAACAATATTTAATTGTATTTTTCAGCTCCCGGCCAGCTGTTCCGTCCGAAATCCATACTCAAGAAGACCAATTCGTTCACCCTCACGCGTGGCCTGGCCTCGCCTCCCACGCCGTACACTCCTACCACGCCCAACGTCTACACGACAGTCACTGGCGCTGAGACTAGGTATGTTCCTCCTCTAAGGTATTCATATCTGACACTGACTAAAAACCGGTTGAACGTGTCATCACGTTCATTCGCAGGTAAATCACTATTTCTACATCCAAAATCCATGTATTTTCCCAACCCTATTCGGAATCGAATCGGAACCCCCCAACCTCGATCTCTATAATTGTCACTACAAAACGACTCGGCGGCATAATTTGCATTTAAATCATAAAATCAACAATTGGTGCTATGTTCCTATATACTAGCCAAACTCGATGTAGAATGTTTATAAACAAACTGCCCATATTTAACCTAAAATACACTCTGTTGTTCTGTTGTTCTCGATTTGAAATCCTTCCTTCCATAAATATTGCTTACAATATATCTGAAACTCGATGCTAAGCAAGCGAGTTTTAGTTATTTGTGTCGTGGTTGGTTTACAAACATTCTACATCGAGTTTGGCTAGTGTATAGTATCCAAGATTCCCGCCCATTCACGTGAGTACGTATTTGTGCATATTACACCTACAATACTAAAAGCGTACTCACGCATACACACATGCATAACTCTGTTATAAAAAATAGAGATCCCACTAGATGTACATTGCCCCCACACTAAACTGCACTGAGTGGGAGAAATTGCTCTACCATGACTGTAAAAGTATTTAACAAAATTGCTAGAGACATAAGAGAACTGCCTGCTAGTGAATTTAAGACAAAACTCCGTAGGTGGCTTAGAAAAATGTTTTTATGACATTAAAGAATTTTATAATCAACAAATTACGTAGTTATATGTATAAGTTAAATATGTCGAAGAACCGACAACCGCTGGGGTAAACGTGTTCTCGAGTGGAGACCGGGACTCGGCAAACGTAGTCTAGGACGCCCTCCGGCCAGAGGGGATGACGGTCTGCGACAGACTGCAGGCAGATGCTGGATGCGGCAACCTGAAGACAGGGCGCTATGGCGCTCATAGGGGGAGCCCTATGTCCAGCAGTGGACTAAGATAGGTTGATGATGATGATGATAAGTTAAATATTGTACGTCCATAATTCGTTTTTCCACAGGTTATCCATAAATTATTGTTTTACCTATTTTTTTCATTTTTGTACACAGTTTCTACAATAAATTTCATTTCATTTCACTTCCCCATTGTTTAAAGTAGTCTCCAAGACGCTGGCTGCATTGCCCCGCTGCGCCAGATTCTCACCAGCTCTCGGGTCACGCGTCGCTTCGACGAGACTTTATTTTGCTTAATAACAAAACAAATGCAGTTCTATTTTACTAAAGCCGTTCGGATATATCTTTGAATACCGATGTATCTAATATATCTTAAGCTCTTTGCCAAATGAATGCAACAAGCTCGTGTCACAATCTCCCCAGGATCCGAGCAGCCTTCGAAGCCATCTTCAAGCGCTCCACGTTACTGCAGGACGTGGAGGGAGGCCTGTCTGACGGGGGCTCCAATATGCCGCGCAGCCCGAGCATCAACAAGAAAGTACAACTGGTATGTTGGCTTCGTCCAATCCTAATCTCAACCCTCAATTTTTATTGCGAGCATCCTGTCCCTTTATATTCGAAGATTGGTCGTTATCTTAGGCAGATAAAATTTCATTTTATTTTTAGTCATATTATATTTATTGTAGTTATACATATATTTGATTGACTTCAGTGCAAGTGGTTCAAAATATGTTGAAAATCGTTTTCACCACGTTTGTAATCGATTATCCATTTCTAAAAGTTCGGAAAATCTGGGCAGTTATAATACATTTACAAAAGATGTAAGTTATATTAAGATGTCGTATGTATAGCATGTGACAAAAAAAACTTTACTCTTACGTAGTTATGAAATCATTGTGTTGTTCCAGCCTCGAGAGCGCGTGTGCGACATGTCTCCGGAAGATCAGAAGGCTTGGGAGCAACTCGAGATGGCCAGAGAGGTAGACTTCGACATGATGCTGGCTGTGGCGAGACATAGGGAACTGGTGCGTACCACCATCATTACCTCATGTGAAGACTCATGCGGTCTTGGTGAAAGAACCGATCCCTCCAACTGAGGCCGTGGATGTTGTTACAGCGACTAAGGGAACCACCCAGAGGAAGAGCAGCAGCTTCCTTTATATTTTTGACACCTACCGAGCGTTGTGGGGTTTGTTTGGGGGAGGTATGTTCAATGGTGGACTGTGTACGTGATGAAGTGTGAGCCCGTGGTCTAATGAATATATCAGTTATCTAGTATCCATAGCACAAACTTTGCTGCCATTGATGCTAGATAATTCTGTGTGGATTGTCTAGCATTATTTATTCTTAAAAAATAATCTATAAATGTTAATCTATTCAAATGTCATGTTACGTTGCAGCATCCTCACGAGATCGACATTGAAGATGAGCACATGTATATCTGTCACATCGACCCCGCGCCGTTCCAGCTCGTCGAGCGGACCTCGCTCCTTAAGGTACGGATCTATTGTCAAAAATAATTTGCATTCAAGAAGTGTATAAGTTATTCTGGTAGCCACCCATATCACAAGCTCAGCTTATCCATACTATAATATTATTAATTCGAAAGTAACTCTGTATGTCTGTTACCTTTTCACGGCTAAACGCCTGAACGGATCTTAATGAAATTTGGCATGAAGATCGTATTCCGAGGACGGACATAGACTACTTTATATCTCGGAAAAGAGCGTGCTATGCCGCGTGCAGCAGCTAGTTTTACTATAAAAACTATAGTAGTTAGACGAATTAATTGTAAGCGGGTTAGTTAACCCGATTGTGTTGGAGAACACCAGCGTTCTCTCTAAACAACGTCAGCAATTTATTTATTTAAATACTTATTGCACACATTTAACAAAAGTATAGACAAAGTGAACTTAATGCCGATGGCATTATCTACCTGCCAACCACACATGACAGAAATAAAACAAAAAGGCGTGCTATAATTAAACTAAGCTAAATAATAAGTCTAATTACAGATAAAAAACTACAGCAATGTAATTATAAACTTGCACAATATAAAATACATAAAATAATTATAATTAATAGCAAATTAATGCAACGTATGCTCTGCTTTTTCGACTCAATGATACTTTTGGAAACATTGGAAGCATTTGGTAATTACTTTTAGTACAAAATCTCTGATATTACCAAATGCTCCAATTGAATCGAAATTAGTTATATCATGGGTTCATAATGTTCATATGAAATGGTGTACGACTGCCGGCAAACTACTTCACCGCCAGATATATTCCTTGTATAATGCAGAAAGTATTAAAAACTAGTTTTTGACAGCGGGTTCACGCGCGTTTTTTCGGAATTAAAATAGCCAAAATATGTTCTTCCAGGTCCCGAACTTTATATGTGCAAAGTTTCAGCCAGATCCATTCAACAGTTTTGGCGTTGTCTTCGCACAAACATTTTCAACATTTACAAATTCTCAGCAAGGACAGCAAAAAAAAAATTGGTGTTAACGCAAATCGAGCCACCCATTATGGTGATACAAGTTTGTTTCCTCAGGTCCACTCGCTGTTCTCCACTCTGGGCGTGAGTCGCGCGTACGTCACTGCAATCGGACGACTCATCGGTGTCGTCTCACTCAAAGAGGTAAACATTGTCGCTATCTTTTCACCAAAATATCAGAGAAATGGCAAAACGTAAAAAAAAAAATGATTTAAAGTGATAAGAAATGCCAGAAACTACATCAAGAAGCCTTCTTTGGAAAAGGAAAATCGGTGGACTGATCGCACGCAAAGAACAACGAACTTGCACCTTAGCACCAAGTTACTTCAACTCTCACCTTTCGTTTCAAATGTACAAGAAATATAATTGTATAGTATTTAAAAGAAGAACGGGTCGTCGGAACCGAAACATCTTTGTATTAAGTTCAGTCGTCCGAATTTTCGTATTTTGTTTACCAAAATAGACATCCAGTCTCTCAATCTTATTTTAAGACTATTGAATAGGGAGCTAAATTTCATCTTTCTTCCAGCTCCGAAAAGCAATCGAAGACGTGAACTCCGGCGCTCTAACCGTGGCAAACAGGCCTTCGCCTCCCACCACTCCCATCCCCACCGTTATCAAAGTGGTCACCACCGAGCCTGCGCCGCCCTCTGACAGCGAAACTGCCAAACTCACCACTAGTGGCGACAAGAAGTGAACAGCTAAGTGGGTATAACAGTAAGAACATGTATTGGGAATTTCAGTAAAGGTAAGAATATGTATTGGGAATTTCAGTAAGGTCTTTTAACTGTGAGGCGTTTTCCAAAAAAGAAAAAAACCGATAGGTTTACTTTAAAACTCTATAGGTGGCGTCATGTCAAGTGATATCGTCTTTGCACGCCGCGCTTACAGCGCTCTCTTCTCAGTGTGGTCTAACTATTTTCAGTCTGGTTTAAGTATTTTTCTTTTATATAAAAACCGCTTTGGAAGCACCCAGTAATATTTCCAAATAACCAATGAACATTCATTGGGATTTTTAAGATGATAAACATGAATTGGGAATTTTGTATTGCTGCAATATTTTACGAGCATTTATAATTAATTTAAATTTTAGAATTTGTTTACATTCATATTCTATATAGTACCTAACTTACCGAAAAGGTTTTAGAACCCCCATCATTGGGACAACGGTTCAATGGAACGAATAATTTGTATTAAGCATAAATTTATTTCTAATTGTAAGTGTTTTAAATCATATTATCCTTGTTTTTCCATTATTTATTACAAATTGTAGAACCACCCCATTGATGGGGAGGTTAATGGGGTGGTTGGGAATATATCACTAGGAACTGAAGTTGAGTTATTGAATAGAAATTCGACTACTTCAAGGAAAGAATAAAGGCGAAGGTGGCCCTATGCTAAGTCACAAAAATCTTAGCCATTTATCTATAGTCAGTTTGAGTTATGACTTATGTCAAATTATTAATTTTTTAGGGCTATAATATCTGCCCTAATTTAATATGATATATGCATAATTTATAACTTGTCATAAAGACAAAATGTGATATCTTTAAATCATACAAACGTCACAAATCTATAATATTTTTTGTGTATTTTGATAGCTATTTTGACGATTGATGTACATGGTGCTGAGATTAATATTTTAAATGTTAATATTTATATAATTAATTATATACCTACGTAAGATAAGTTATATATAGCCAAATTAAATTATTCGATAAGGCTTGTGATCGTTCAAATCATTCCAAAAGTGTTGTGCTGCTAAATTAGTATTAGCTCTAATGATAAGTAAATTGAATCAAAATAGCCCAAAATGAACTTTAAAATTTGTGAGAAAATGACCAAAAATATTATGTATTCTAAATTAATTTTTATTAACATGTTGGCAATACGTTCGCAAATAATTTTGAAAGACGGTAATGGTGGCAGCTGTATTATCATTAATTATATGTATAATCACGTAGTTATATGAAAACGCAGTTTGTAAAATACGCGTCCAACCAGTTATAATAAAGTTGGATCGGATAAAAGTATCCTAAAACTCTGTGATCTATTAAATTTACATCATTTTCGGACTTTATTTTAGTCATTTTTGAAGTATTAGAATCATTCGAAAGCGTGAAGTGTTTAGTTTTAAGTTAAATTAAAGAGTCTTATCAAATTGTAAGTGTAAGCTTAGCTATGCGGTTAGTTGACGAGTGAATTGACTCTAGTTGCATTTTCCATTGTGATCTGTTGCCTTTTGATTAGAACGTTTTGTGTCGTTGGTATATTTTGTTTCATTTAAACCATCCCTCCTCATCAGCATTCTACGTCCATTGCTGGACTTGCCTTCCCGAAACGAGGTGCCATAATTACCACGCTTAGCAGGCAGATTGCTGATCGCAGTCTCTATCAGCTTAGTGGACGATGAACATGATCTAATCATGTGGGATCCTTGAACTGCTTGAAATAAATGAATAATGCTGAACAATCCACACAGCATCATCTAGCCCCAAAGTAAGCAGAGCTTGTGTTATGGGTACTAGATGACTGATAAACTTAATACAATACATAACATAGACAGATTTTTTTTATTATATATAGAAAATACCCAGAACACCCGGAACAAATATTTGCAGATCGTACAAACATTTGTCCCAAGGTGGGAATCGAACCAAGGCCAAGTTTATATGATAATTATGTACTTACATCTAATAATTTTTTCAGTATTGTTTAACACTTCCTTCCGCAGCTTTGCTGGGTCAAATATCATATGTTGGTGCCTTGTATGCCCACTTGTGCTACTGTATAGTGCATTTGTCTTAGACATTTGAGTAAGTAAGTATTCTTATATGCCGAGTATTCCTCTTCCTCTCTGAAGTGTCTTAAGTATGGCTATGCTAGGCATGTGTCTGGCATAGCCATATGGCCAGCATGTCCCAACCTACATCAGAACTGTACTTAATCAACGCAAAACTGACACTTTCCGTAAAATTTGCATTCCATCATCACGAGTTGTGATTAGATCTAGTAAACCTCTAATACTTGTATAGATGTTTGTAGATATTTCTATTTGGCACTTATTATGTGCCCTTTTCGTGTCTATCACTAAAATATCAATTCCTACTAAGCGGATTCTCAGTTCCTTTCATTGATAGATATGAGAAGTTCGAGGAGTTCTTCGATGACATATGTATGATAGTTTTAAGTATGATATATGCTATGGGATAATTACTTGCAAAAAAAATATTTACCATAAAGGATATTGTAAATTAGATAACCGATCTTAAGATCGTTTGTCACGCGTGAAAAAATATCGTGTTTTTACTATTTTTTAGGTAGAAAATAGTAAAACCCGATTTACCATAAGTAAGGTCGGTTAATTTACCTACTTCATTATGTGTTAGTTTTCCGGCTTCGTATCGTGGTATTGTTAGCTGACTCTAACTCTTACAAGATAAAGCCGTTGGGGTCAATTTTTGATCTATCACTATCTACTCTGCCGTGGGTCGTCGTGTCCATTTATTTAATTGGTACCTATAAAATAAATGAACACAATACTAATTCAGAATTGTATCATTCACCGGACCTAATTTAGAATACCGAGATTACCGATGACTAAAGGAAAAAGGTATTTAATGAATAAATACAAACAAAATTTTATATTTGTTTTCAAATGTTTTATAATTTCGTTTTCTAGTTTTGAGCTACGATACTTAATTTCTATAATACTCTGACACTTTAAACTACATAACGATAGTTCTGGCAACTGGGATAAAAATATTAAGTACATAAAAATGTTATTTAAAATTCAGTTATAAGCAGTGTCTTTTTAACGTAAGTAGAAATAAAGTAGACATTGGTGTCAATTCAGATGTGGCCAAAACTAAACTAACTAATCGTTATGAAAGGGACAACAACATTTTAGTGCTGTAAATCATTAGTTTAGTTTTGGCAAAATCTGAATTGTCACCAATATTAAATAAAATTAAGAAATATAATAATTATAAGAAAAGCCCTCGTCTGAACGAGGGGGACGATTATTTTGCGAAGTTTTATAAATAAATAAAACTTCGCAAAAAAAACCGTTATTTAGCAAATTGTGCTTAGTAGGCTTACAGAAAAGTGTGCTTGAAAAAACCTTGGTAGAATTTGGAGACAGATCAAACAAATATAATTGACAGATAAAGGAAGTAAGAAGTGGTTATTGCATAGGTCCCTAAAAGTATTTTAAATCCTGTTTAATTTGCCCGCAAACCTGCCATTATCAATCAGTAGATATGTTTTACAGAGAAGAGTTTCACAATGATAATTGTTAAAATTATATCTAAGTATCTTTCTTATGTTTGAAAAACAAGCATTATCGTTTTTCTTTGAACCGTACGTACGAGAAATTGAAATCTAAATGACATTTACATTTAAATTTTTCGTACGTACGGTTCTCCTAATACATGACATAAGGAAGTAAATACATTGTATATACTTCCTTATGTCATGTACTAGGCTAGGTACCTAAAGCAATAAAACTAATTAAAAAAAACATTAAAAACATAGGAACAATTTCGATTTCTACATTTGAATGCCATTTAATTTATCTATTCTTAACTTAAATAATATCACAACTTAACTAATTTTTGATAATTTATCATACTATGGTTTACATTTATTACGTAAATAGTGTGTGAAATTCCGAATTTCAATATACATTTTAAATGAAGGAAAAATTCATCTTCTACATAAAAAATAAAATTAAAAGACTTCTGTCAAAATTTAAGTACAATCCCCTTCATTATTCATGCATATAAAAATTTACAATAATAACTTATACCTAAAATACTAAAAATATAAATGCCAAGTTTGGATCTTGCGGATCCAACCCAATTGCGTGTAACTGTTAGCAAGAACATAACACAATTGATTTTCTGTCATAGACCTTAAATATCCTATCCAAACTATATTAAGTCAATTCACTGAGCCGCGCGTGAAATATGTACCTACTGTACATATAATAAATAAGCCCAACGTTCCTAAAGTGAACATTGATTGGTAATTCGGGAGTTCTAGACATTCCATTGGTGGGTAATTTTAATAACACAATGAAACATAAAGTACTTAAAATCCCAACGTTCCCAAAGGGAACATTGAATGGGTGTTCTAGATTTTCTATAGTGAATTGTAATAAGTAACAGAATCATACATGAAGTACAATTAAAAGAATCCCAACGTTCCCAAAGTGAACGTGTGAAAGTGAATTAATAATTCAACATAATTATTAGACTGGGAATTTTAATAACTGAATTATACATAAAGTAAACATTCCCGACGAACCTATTTGCAAAGTGAACAAAAATTGTGCATTCTAGATATTCTATTGGGAATTTAATAATAATAATAAATAATGCCGGACATTCCGCACAGCATCACGTAGCCCCGAGCTGAGCGGGGCACAAGCTCTGCTCAGCTTGGGGTTTGTACTTAATATAATTCATACATAGATAGATATTTTTTATTATACATAGAAAAACCCAGAATACCCGGAACAAATATTTGCAGTTCGTACAAACATTCAAATCAAGCCCGCAAGCTCCTGCGTCGCAGGCGGACCTTCGTCCGCCGCGCCAAATCATCGGTCGTCAAATCTTAATAATCACTTGGAAAACAGATGCAGATAGCCTAACAACGTGCTACCTACATAATATTATCAAAAGTATCAGCATCATTCGCAGTTAAAAAAACTAGCAGATAAAGACCATTTTTAGTCCAAGAAGTCTAGTATAAAAAGGCCTATCATCCCAAGGCCTGTAAGTCCACTTTACATGCACCCACAAGATTCCACCACCATGTTAGGCAAGGTCTTCTGAGTCACCGTGTTAGTAGAGTCCAGATATAGAAGCTGGAGAGAGCTGAAGGTGGTCGGGGCGCAGCAAGGCTTGAACTCTGCCATTCGATCTGATACGGAGTAGAAATATTTCTGTGGGCAAAGAAAAAATACGTTAGAACTTTGTAGTTTTTGACGTAGATAGTTAGAGGCCTCAAAGACCCGCTATTTCTATTAGTGTCTGCGTTATAAGTTTGGCTTATTTTACAAGTTATTCGACTCAAAAAAAACTTAGTGGTTGTCCAGGAAGACGATTAGGGGACTAATCCATCTCACTAAAGGAGACTAAAATATTAGAGCATGTGTGTTGCAGCAGCAAGAATACTCCACTCAGCATTAATGCTTTACTATTAATAAGAAAATCATTGTTGTGTACAATTTGAAATTTACCCGTATAATATTATGATGATAGCTATTTGCAGTCGTCACAGCCGAGATGGGCGCACAACTGCCTTTGCAGAAGTATGCATGGTACCCCTCCGGGCGTATTATCCAGTCGTCCCAGCCTAGTTCCTTAAAGCTCACGTAGAGTGGCTCTCTGCAGCATTCAGTGGTGGTAGCACTGCAGTCTAGCGCGCGCCCGTGGCGTCGCTTGCCGGCGTACTTGGTGTAAAGGACCAGGAATGGTCTGTGTTTCTCGTGGAAGGAGAGCGGGGATTTGCGCAGCTGTGGGAGGATAGAGTGAGTTAGAGAAGACGGTCAAATTAGATCTGGAGCTGAGTGCTAAGAGCAGAGTTGTCAGCGCTTAAAGTTTGCAGCATTTCTACAGCTGAATTCAATAACTTTCTTATCAAATAATTATCAAACACTGCTTTGATTTTCTTGCTGCAAATTCAATGCACAGTAATTAATTAAGTATAATTTTAACATCCTACTGGGCAAAGGCCTCAGAATTCAGCAATAGGTTTGGTTGTCAAACTAGGCCTAGATCTCAGTACTCCCCGTGAGTACTGATGGTAAATAACTCACATTACATAAAATTCAACATTTTTTCTTTGGTTCCTTAAATGTGAAAACCCGATTGAGAAAAAAAAATTACGATAAAAAAACATAATAGTGCATTGTTTCGCACATAATTTGGTCGAGATCTCAGGAACCCGGCGGTCTATTGAAATGAGTCATGTTTCGATTCGTAGTTTTACTAATTATTTGGTTCCTTGAACCAGTTTCTTCATAAGTGGTGTAGTTTTCTTGTAAATATCTGTCCCGCTATGTAGGTACGCGAAATCCTATGCCTATCCTTTTCACAAAATGGCGCATTGCACCTTTTTAATACACTCTGGTCGAGGGCGTTAGTAAACGCCTCCCTATGGTCCATAAATAAGACTATGACATTCACCTGACAAGTCCTGCACGCCACATGCAGCGTATGCAGCCGCACCCGCCCCTCCAGCCACACTCGCACAGCCCAGGCCAGCTCCACTCTAACCCAGCCTTCTCCTGTGTCTGTCTCCTTGATGGCGATGGGCTTCGTCTTCTTGAACTGCTGCTGGCTGTCCCAGTGGGCAGCTTCGGAGATAACAAAGGTTTGGTTGTATTCGTCCATTGGGTCGCGCTCCTAGAAAACAAAAATATAAAATCTTTATTGACAATTGCTGCTGATTAAGCTGAGTATTTGGTACCTTTAATTTATCTTCTATTTATTTTCTACTCATATTGTGTGTATATATATAAATGTGTTTTAGAGAGCTAAGACCCATAGAATTATTTTACCTAACAGCCTAAGGTAGAATAAGGCTTAGAAAAAAATCCAAAGAGCCTCGGCCTTGCAATGAGACAATGTACCTACTCGATACTATCCCACTGCACGTCTTGGGAACATCCTATGAATGAAGATAATGGCTTACCTTGTAAAACCAGAGCTCCACAACATTGACTTCCTCCGGTTCCACGTCAGGCGGCAGCTCGAACTGCAGGCACTTGAACGGATACCGCCCCGAGGTCAGGCATTCTCCTGAAACAAGAGATAACGTGGGTCAGTACAGGAGACTCCAAATTTTTAAGACCCAGTGCACAGCTGGACAAGGGCCTTACCTGATAAGCGCCATATAGGCTCTTGTCATTAGGAGGTAATGGCATAATCCCCACGCAGGGCATGCGGGTTGAGGTTCAGTTCGGTATTGGATCTGTTCTACGGGAGCGCTGCTGCCCGCCTCCTGGTGGATATCCCATAATCGCCTCTTACTACACCCACGGGAAGATTTGGGGTGATGAAAATTTCAAGCTGGCACCATACGGCATGAAAACCAAATGCCCACGAAAATGCACTTTGCTTCGTCCAATTAGCGTAAATCACCCTCTCTCTCAGTTCAAGGATCCGTGTTGTCCCGGGGTACAAAAGGTACCCCGCAATCAGCTGGGAGTTGACCCCAAGTTAATTGGACCAAGGAATGACCCCAGATAGCGGACATGTGTACGACTACCTACTAATAGCCTTATCGTTTACTCGCCGCTGAGATGAGTTATTAGACTTTTTACGTCGTCGTCGTTTCAATTGAAACTAAGTAAAAGAGAAATTACAAAAACTTTTAAACTAATATTTAGAGTTATTGAACTAGCTACTATGTAGATCTAGTGTTTAACCCTAGGGTATATGAATATATACCCTATGTTATGTCTGGTTAAACACTATGGATTTGAAATTATTTCGTAAGTATTAATTTCATTATAATGTTAAAATTCTATTCACAGTCAAACAATTAGAGGTAAACTTTAATCGAAATCTGATAACAATTTGTTTACCAATTTTAATTGTTTACCTAATTTCCTTGTTTATTATATAAATTTTAGATGGAATATGAGACTTTGCTTCATAAATATTTTTTCTGAGCGTTATCTACTAACAAATAAATAAAAACACCCATATCAATATTACTTTTAAATCCGTAACTGCGAATGAGACGAGTCAAGAACTTTAATTTAAAATAATTAGCTGTCATGATGAGTCATCATGACTATTTATAAGTCACTCATGCATGACTTATAGAAAAGTAAAAGAGGATATGAAGGAGTAGTGTTAGACGCACGGACCTACCTAGTTTCCTTCGCGAGGCGTCAAAAGATGCCAAAAGCGCAGGAGGATGGTGGACGGCACAACCTTCAGGAGACCTAGGTATTATACTCTCCTGATCAGCTCACATCCGTCCACTGCTGGAGGTGCCTCCCCCAATCCCCCTTGATTTTGCCATAATCACCACGCTCGGGCGGTTTGGTGATCGCACTAGAGGTGTTAAAATAAACGGAAGCTGCTGCCTTTCCTCTGGTTCCCTTAGTCGACTCTTACGACATGCACGGCCTCAGTTGGAGGAGTCGATTCTTTCGAATGATGATGTTATACGAAAGGTGATAAGTAAACTCTGGAGAAATTGCGGATAAATAACTATTGATTGCATTCAACCTTATGTAGCATGTAGAGCAATTATGTATGTATATACGCATATCCGAGCCACGCTGTCTCGGCGTGATCTAGTCTGGTTGGGCGGGGTATTAAGCATTGTATTGTAATTATTCAAAACATTACATATGTATTATTTAAGTTAAGATCTTATACAATACTAGCCGCGGGGCTTCGAACGCTCTTTTCCGGAATGTCCGTCCCCGGGATACTGTTAACTTCCCTGCCAAATTAACAGACACACAGACAGAGTTCCTTTTGAAATTATAATGTTGATATGGATAGTAGTCAGTAAAATTAGTTAATAAATAAGTAGGTACAAATTTCAGTAAGCAAAATCTCAAAATTGAGGAGAAGCGTAATTTTTTAATTTGAGAGTTTTAAGACTGGACTTTTTAAGTACATAATTTCACGCATTTGATGCTAGTTCGGTCAAGTCATACAAATAATAGAGATTATGACAGATAATGGTGTCGATTCTGTTGTTTTAGGATTCATACGATTACTAAATTTTCTAAGTTAGGTTGACCTAAAAATTATGGTATTTTATAAACAGAACCTAAAAATAGCTACAGAACGTGTGATTTTCAAACACTTTCAAAGTGTTTGAAAAACCCAAAAATCCCTCTGAGTCTGTCAGTCAGTCCTAGTATCAAACAGTTGTGTACAACTTTTATGTACCCTAATGTTTTTATCCAGCAATTTGCCCATAAATTTTAATCATGACCAAATTAGATGCCTCCTAAACTTAGGTAAACGTTTCTAATCATAGCTAAAATGTAATGCATAGAATAACTAAGTTGGGTTATTATAGATCTGTCAACCTAATTCTAGAGCAGACATCCTAATTTTAAACCTGTCAGTCTAATATTTCAAACATAGAATAGCTTTCGTCTATTTGACATTCCCAAATCCTAATTTTAGCGTATTTTAGCTAATTCTAAAACAACAGAATCGACACCATTGTTTAAAAAAAACCGGTGGCACATCCCGGCGGGTTGTTCCGACATTTCAGTTTATGAACTTTGTCGACTTGTTGGTAAAAGTCCTTAGACCAGACTAAGAGACCAGACATAGACAATAGACTAATCAAATACCCCTTTTTCACACGGAACTATTTCAGTGTTATCTATTTGGGGCGTGAGGTATTGGAACAATAATTGACCCCTAGCTAATTGGTGTTATCAGTACCGGCGCTACAAAGCTATGACTCGATTACATCGATGGGTACGTGCTCGATGCTCGATCATTACGAATGCTTGGAGGATATCAAGAGATACAAGCGTTTTGTTGTTGGGACCTAGTATTGGCCCTCAGCTGAAAATACAATTGTGGACGTAATTATTCGTAGTTCGTAGATGTTAGAAAATAGGTTGGGTCAGACGTCTGGTGT
Organism: Eupithecia inturbata; assembly: GCA_963662085.1. Taxonomy (NCBI): domain Eukaryota; kingdom Metazoa; phylum Arthropoda; class Insecta; order Lepidoptera; family Geometridae; genus Eupithecia; species Eupithecia inturbata. The sequence continues at coordinate 937,947 of OY759201.1, forward strand.
AGTGTCAAATGCCCCAACACCTCCGCTATATTATCGGTAACTACCTGGCGGAGAGGTACATTGCATATGAGGGGCAAGAGGGTTTGAGGGACCTGCTATGCCGATGACACACTTGTGACGGCAAAGAGCAAAACGTTTAGGGAGGCCTCCATGCTTGCGACGGCTGGAGTAGCTGAAGTGGTCAGCAGGATCAAAATGCTGGGTCTTGAGGTGGCCCTCAACAACTCTGAAGCCTTGTGCTTCCACGGACCACGAAAAGCTCCTCCAGCCGGATCTATCATAGTGGTGTGTGGAGTCATCATCGCTGTCGATTCAACGATGAAATACCTGGGACTCGTCCTAGACAGTCGGTGGAACTTCCACCTTCACTTCCAGCGACTGATGCCGAAGCTGATGGGCTCAGCGGCAGCACTCTGAAGGCTGCTTCCTAATGTAAGGGGTGCTAATACTAGTTGTCGTTGCCTCTATATGGGAGTCGTGCGTTCCATATGGAGTTCTATATGGAGCTCCACTATGGACTGACACCCTGAATAGTCAGAATTTGCAGCCCTTTTGCGAAAACCACAAAGGCAATCAGGGTTATCAGAGGATATCGCTCGATCTCCTTCGAGGCGGCATGTGTCCTAGCTGGCAGGCTCTCTAACCTGGGACTTGGACGCTGACCGTCCAAGTCCCAATTCGCGGCAATTTATTATGGCGGCAGGAGGAACTAGAACGGGGTCAACACCCAGCACAGAGGGAAATCGAAGCACGACGGCAGATATTTATGAGGATCTTGTAGAAGTGTGGCAGAATAGGCTTTCACACCCAAATGTCAGTCATAAAACTCTGGAGGCGAACCGACCTGTGCTGCTGCAGTGGTTGGAAAGACAACACGGAATACTGACCTTCCGGTTGACACAGGTACTCTCAGGTCATGGTCGTTTTGGGAGGTACCTTTGCCGTATCGCCGGAAGGGAAGAATCAGAGAGACGCCACCACTGTGACAGTCCCGAAGACACGGCTCAGCATATACTTGAGTCCTGTCCCGCGTGGGAGCAGCAGCGTCACATCTTGAGTGCCGCAGCACCTACCGCAGTAGGTGATGAACGTTCCTTGCCAACCTTAGTTATCTGTGGTTGAAAAGCAAGAAAGTTGGCAGGTAATGGCTGAGTTCTGCGAAGAAGTTGTCCTGCAGAAGGAAGCGGCGGAAAGGGAAAGGGAGGATTCCTCCACTGACCCAATGCGCCGAAGGCGAAACAGTGCGGGCGGCGGGAAGAGTTGAGGTGGTGTAAATTCTAAATTGCCCTAAGTTTAGTTTCGTTCATCTGTGTGTTCCCGTGCGTAAACGTCGTGAAGCCGCAAATGTACCACTACTTTCTACCTATGTACCTACCCACAAAGATCTTATCTTCCTAAGTTTTACTAAACACGAAGTACCTAGGTTTGCACCGCATGTGATAAAGCAGTTTAAACAAAGAATAAGAATAATTTTATTGTTAAATTGTGTTAATACATGAAGATCTTAAATTTTAGTAAGTATAGGCAGATAATTACCTAATGTCGTAATTCCTTTAAATTGTATTGAACGTTAGTTTAAACATGTTTCCATCAACTTGTTATTGAATACTGTGATAGCAGTTATACAGGGTGTCCGGAAGGTCGATGCAAAGCCGTGAGGGGGGGTAGGTCACCTCGTTACGCATCTATTCAGGCTAGATTACCTTAGTCCAATGTCGACGAATTCCGAGTTATCATAATATCCATGATTTTTGAAAAATTTACCAAAATCATATGCTTATTCGTTCATAGTGACCGTGCAACAGACAGTTACTAGTGCCTAACAATTTGTTTGAGTCCTAGCATAATGTGTATTCAATCGATAAACACCAAAACAATCATCTGTATCTACATAACTGACTAAATGGGACGTGTTTAATAATGAAACATTATTCAAAAATATAAATTACTTTTTGAAATAGTTCTTTTTTAAAAAAAATAGAGAAGACTAAAACATTCAAACATTTTTAAAAACATCCAGTATTCTTGCCCTTTCGATTGGTGTATCATACACGTAGATACCTGCCTAATTCTCAGAACTAGAGTACATAAACCCAACTTAAGTCCGGTTTCAACAAAAAATTTAAAAAAGTCCTAATAATAAATTAAACATTTTGTTAATAATCAAATCGTTTATTATTCATTTTCAAAATGTGAACCTTGGTTTCTTATACATTTTCGGGCCCTATTTCGCACTTCAGTGGTTGTTGTTTTTAATAACATCTCTGTTTTCATTGTTTGAAATGCTTGTATTATTTTTTCCACTAAATGCTCCCGTGACGTTATTTCTTCAGTATACACGAGTGAAGAACACTATGAACGAATAAGCATATGATTTTGGTAAATTTTTCAAAAATCATGGATATTATGATAACTCGGAATTCGTCGACATTGGACTAAGGTAATCTAGCCTGAATAGATGCGTAACGAGGTGACCTATCCCCCCCCCCCCTCACGGCTTTGCATCGACCTTCCGGACACCCTGTATATGTGCTTTTGTGGAAAGAAAGGAAGACTCCCTCTATTGTAAGGTACTCTCTGTAATGATAGCGTGTGTTTGTCGCGTGGGAGTTACCCACGGGACAAACATACTCTTTTTACCCTACTGCGCAATAAAGAGGGTTAGTTGTACATGCCGACCGACACGACCGGAGAGAGGTCAGGCCTAAGACCAACTTGCTTTCCGGGGCACATGGTCTAAAGTGGGTCAACGGCAACTTCCTAATTCCGGGCTGCTACTGTGTTTTTTTTTAATAAGAATCTCAAATACAGCTTTTGGCCCGACCCGAGATTTGAACCCGGGACCCATATCAACGGTTGAACTCGCGACCGCTAGCCAACGAGGCAGTTTATCTCACGGAGTAGGTGGTCAACGGTAACCGAGATATAAGATCGGACAGTACTGGTCTAAAGGAATGTATTTTAATGAATACTGAGATGATGGTAAAGCGCTTAATATGGTGGCAGGAAGTGTGGTAAGTTGAAAATAAAAATATTAATAATGCTGCACAATCCACACAGCATCATCTAGCCCCAAGCTAAGCAGAGGTTGTCGTATGGGTACTAGATGACTAATAACTTAATACAATACACTACACAGATAGATTTTTTTTTATATATTTAGAAAAATCCAGAACAAATATCTGCAGATCGTACAAACAAGGCGGGAATCGAACCCGCAACCTCTTGCGTCGCATGCGGACCTTCGCCTGTCGCGCCACAGAGGTCGTCAAATAAAAGATACATATGTCTTAACAATTACCATTTGCAATCTGAGACTATATCTTACGAAATAAACCCTGAGATCACCCAAGGGCGCGAAAGTGTCGTATTTTAAAACTAAAATAACGTGCTTCTAATGCAAAAAATAATGACAATTCCACTAAAAATATCCCTGACCTAACTCTACCACTCCACTGTGACGGGCTGTATGTCAACTCTGCTGTTAGAAGTGTACCTACATGACATCTATAGCTACTATTACATCATGTTCAGGTTGCACTTAATCTAGGTTGCATTCATTAAAATGGTCCAAAGTCCACACCTGGGCAATTCAACTTTGGTACTCTACCTACGGAAGTGAAGCTATATGTATATACAGGTTGTCCCACGACCATGGGACATGGAGGGCAAGTACCAGAAATATTGAAGGTTGGAAGTTTTACTGAAAGAAAACATTCCTTTTTTTTATATCACACCTATTTTACATAACTTAATGTCCTGAACATGCATACTGTAAAGGAATATTTACTCAATAAAGTTTTCTTTGATACCCTAGGACCAGTCTATCTTCTGACTATCACCGTGCACGGGTACCCGCGACACGGGCCATGAGCCTAGTGTGGGGCCGTAGCCAATTAAAAAGACATACACAGTTATTATAGTTAGCTCTTTAGTTTTTGAATTTTTAATATGTATGCCTAATTGTTATTTTTTGGTGTCAATAAATTATTTTGTATTTTTTTTTTATATATAAAGTGCATACACCGAATTTTGAAAAATTACACCCTGTATATTAAACACTTAGATGCAAAGTTCAAATTTAACCTAGTCTGCGTTTTCGGTATCTCATTGCTTATAATAAACAGGTAGATTATTAATTAATTAATAGCACACGCTGAGCGGCAGCCTTTTGGTCTCACATTGTTTTTTTCTTTAATTCTTTTAAAATTGTATTTTCTTGTGTGTTGTAAGTTGTGAACCAATAAAAATTATCTTATCTTATCTTATCTTAATTAAAAGGTAGGTTCATTAGCAATAGATAGGTGCTTATTAGTTAACTCGCTTCGGCTTGTAGCGGCGGCATAATGCTGAGACAGCGACCTCTCTGGTCCCATATGTAAAACATATTTATCTGTATTCTTCGTATACGTGTTATTTTGTAATGTGTCGGGTTAGAAAGAAAGAACATTTATTAATTTGAACCAATGAATTAAAACAAATTATAGGTACTGGACATCACACACTATTCTCTTTTAGCTTCTACGTGGGAGGACACGTAAATTGTTATGTTATGAGTATAAGTAAGTTTATCTATAAGCTGTTAGTTTTCCGTAAAAACAAAATAAATAAATAAAAAATCTAGATAGCTTAAAAAATCGGGGAGCGTTTTTTGTACAGATTGCGGGTATTTTAGATATGCTAACATGAAGGAAACAGAGCCTAATATTAGTCCCCTGAATGCAGAAACCACTTTGAAAATAAATATGTACCAACAATGAGTGTAGTGTGTGTGTAATGCACAATAAACATGAAGCTAAATCAATCAAGATAAATAAATAATGCTGGACAATCCACACAGCATCATCTATCCCCAAAATGAACGCTTGTGGTATGGGTAGGTACTACTTATATAACGGACATGTACTTAATACGATAGGTAGGTAGTTATTTTTTTATCATACATAGAAAACATACACCCAGACCCGGAACAAATATTTGCAGATCGTACACACATTCGTCCTGCGGCAGGAAACGAACCCGCAACCTTCTGCGTCGCAGACATACCTTCACCCGCTGCGTCACTGCGGCCGTCAAACTCAGTTTAGGCTGCGTTTTCGGGAAAATTAATTGGAAAGTGACAAAAATACGCTCCCGGCGTATTTTTGTCACTTTCCAATTAATTTTATAGACCATACTTTGGTTAGACCCGTCTAGACTTGAAAATAGTTATCTCAATAGATAGATGTTTCTTTTCTTTTCTTCAACTTCAGCCCGCCCCGCCGCGCGCTTGCTTTTTTCATTGAAAACGCTCGCTCCCGTTCTCCAACAAAAGCGCAGCCTAATGCTTAGGGCCACTATCCACCAAAGCGGAGTAGAACGAAGATAAAAAACCATCTATATCGTGTAAAAATAGACTCACGTGACGCACGTTAAAAAATATTTTCTGGGCTTTAGTGGAAAAGCCACAAAAACTCACCTTCAGTCGGAAAAATAATCTTCTGCTCCGTCCGTCCATAATAATCATCGAACTCAGACGGTTTGTCTGTCCCCTCGCTCAGCGTCTGCCCTTGCGCAACCGGCATAGGCAGGCTCTTAACTGGCAGAGCCACCGCTGGCTTCTTACTCATGCGCAACTTCTTCAGGATCTGCTGCTTTACGAACTCTATCCTCGCCTCCGTCAACTCCTCCACACTGAGATCTCCATTCGCGCAATTCCCACAACTCCCTAGCAACTGCCCTTCCAAACTTACGAAGCTACTGACTAGAAAGAACACTGCTAATCGCGGTAACATCATTGTTACTGCAACCCCCGGTCTGTGCGGCGGTGGAGACAGTTGATATGAGAGAAGGTCCAGCATGCGTGCGACCTATTCGGAGGCTGGCGAGCTACTGATTCGCGCGATGATGTGACTCTATATTTATATAACAGGTTAATTATCTGGTCTAAATCCCGAGGTTGGATATTGGACCAGCGTGATTGCTGGAGGCCACTACTGACGCTGTGGCTTTGCTATGGTTACTAGAGGACCCTAGTGAGTGTGAATGGCTGAATCATCGGCATCGTAGGTCGGAAGAAGCGTCTTTATCGTTCTTGATGCCAATGTCAACAGTCAACCATAGTTTCCTAAGTTGAGGTTTACTTCCGTATTCTATCTCTTTTACAGCCTATATCGGTCCACTGCTAGACGCAGGCCTTCCCCTTGATAAACACCTTATTGGGCTTTGTAACATGGGGGGTAATGTCAACAATCCCCACGCTGGGCATGCGGGTTGCGGGCGCTGGATCGCAGTTTGGTGGTAAGATTGTTCTGCAGGAGGCGCAGCTGCCCGCCCCGCGCTGGCGTATCCTATCTATAATCTATATATAACTATCTTCCACTACTACAGACTACTCTACTCTTCGCAATTTAGATCTAATATTTCCGACATGAAATCTATTAACTCACAAATCGAATTTTATCTGCCATGCAAATCTTTTCGTCACCATTACAATTATCCTCAGGTGCCGCTGTCCTACAGCTGGGCAGTCGCAAAACCAATAACGTAAGTCATGTATTATATTTATTTATTCTCAGAATTAATATCAATGATGTCCCTTTTACAAGAGTACCTGCCACATCGTAAATCGGTTCATTTTGTACTGTGGACCTGTGGTACCTAAATCCATGCCATGTGTAGGACACAATGCACAATAGCAAATGTGCCGGGCCGGGCGAAGTCCAACACCATTGAATGGACCCTGCGTGGACGCACTCAGGATGGGCCCACGGGGTGCTGAATTATTGTTTCGTATAGCAATACGGAATATAATGTATACTAATTTCTAAAAGTAAGGTATTGTACTAATAAATAATCGTAATTATAAGGTTTTTAAAACTTTGGGATTTCTTCAGACTCTAGCGCCGTTAGCAACAGGGGAAACATTGAATATTATCCAAACGTTTTCAAAGACTAAAGTTACATTTAGTTCGTTTGACGAGAGGTGTCGCGATGCTGGAAGAAGCAACGCATCTCAATGTTATTAGACTCCTACGTCACTTGACCTCGTGGCGCAATTGGTTAGCGCATTCTCGTACTGAGGGAAGATTGCGGGTTCCAATCGTAATTTTGTTTGAAGGAGGTAATCTTCGGAACTACCTACTACCGATACTATTACTAAATATTCTTGTATTAATAGACATTCTTCCTGAGTGTTAAAGGCTACTTTTTGTAAGGGTACCACGTGAGCAAAGCCACGGCCAGATTATAAAGACATTTATGTAACAAAACGCGGCTAAAAACTGCCTGCTACGGCCTGTCAATAAGTTTGCGTTACAATACAGGAATACAAAGATGTGAAACGAAACTCAAACATCAATGAATTGTTTTAATATTTTTTTAATATTTTCGATCGAGGAAGATCAATATAACAATTTGACAAACGCAGCTATCATTGGTTTCCGAACGCTGATTACACAGTTTCGTGAAAAGGTCCGTAGCATTCACCAATTTAGCGCAAAAAATATGAGAACTGTCTAATTACTCTTACCATTTCTTTATGATCGAACATGGATTGACTTAAAATAATATTATTACATGCAATATTCTCTCTACAGTACTCTACATTAGAGTAAGTTAATGGCATTGAAGTAAAGAAGACAATAAATGCACGCTTCTTTTCTCCCCAACCTGCCCCATTGCCTTAAGCGCGTCCCCGCGATTCCAGCACGCGCAATGCACGTGGGACGCACGCGACGACTGCGTGACTCCATCTGGAGTCTGCGCGTGGATTCCAAAAAATATGTGATACGGGTACAGGACTCCACTTTCACAAGCAGATGGTTTTAATAATTTACCCTAACTTAAAGCAATAGGTTTCGTTATAATAATAATAATTTATTTCAGACAACTTATATTATAACAGTTATAGATCTTAATTAACTTATTCTACGGTCCGTAGATATATAGGTACCTTAAAACTAACATACATTAATATAAAAACTTAATTTATATATTTTTTAACACGAAAATTATTATAGCAGCGTCGGCGGTGGATTGGGTTATGTGAATTAGTTCAATTGTTTATCCAGCCCAGCACATTATCTAGCCCAGCACAATAACTAAACTTCAAGCATTTTGATTTCAATTAATCAAAAATACTGGACATCAGCATCATTTGGACCCAAAGCAGGTGAGCAAAGCTTTTTCCGTCAAGTTTAATGCTTGTCGCACACCTGGAAAGCACTGCTGCAGCATAGCACAAGAATGTACATTCAAATATAGGTTTATTTTCATACTAAGAGGATACTTTTTATCCCGGAATTCAGTACGAGAGGGGATGAAAGTCAAAATGGCTTCGTTGTAATTTATCAACGCGTTGTCCGGTTTCATTAATTCTTTTTTTGTAAGAAACAATGTTGCAAGATTGTAAAAAATCAGTCAACATCATCATCAGCCTATATTAGTCCACTGCTGGACATATATAACCCCTATAATGCATTCGTGAAGAAAGCGGTAATATTGAACATTTTATTGAATAAATTCAAGGCTTGCGCTTGTTTTGTTTCTAGTACCTACTAGAAACAAAACAAGCGCAAGTCGTGTCTGTGCCCTTTCACTAGCGTGTTATCATGAAACGCCAAAGATTTTGAATCCAATGATGATTTGATGACGAACGTCCAGTTTTTCATACAAAAATGACTAAAAGTTTTTAGGTCCGTCTTTCGACTTTCAATGGTAGATAATTCAGAAAAAATGTAGGTAGGTACCTACTACTTAACTAACCAAACTAAAATCACTTTACTTTCAGGGGGACCAGCCTTTGAAGACGGGACACGAGAATATTCGATTTCAAAAAGCTCATACCTAACAAAGAAATAAAAACAGCTAATAGGTATAAATAGGCCTTGAGTACCTAGGTATAATCTCTGAACGTACAACCTTTACTGAATTCGTAATTTTTTTATTTAGAAGGTGGTCCAACATTTGGCACATAGTAAGTATTAATATAGGTATTTTATTTAAATCCTTGGTCCTTGGGGACCTGGAGCACACACCATTTATAAAGATATTACCAAACTTCTTGTAGAGTCGACAGGTGATCGGAATGCTGGCTTCTATTTCGGTCAACCAATTAGCATTGCCATTCAACGTGGCAGTGCTGCCAGCATTCTGGGCACTCTGCCTTCTGGTGACGGCTTAGATTTTTAAGAAATAGATAGGTAAGTATTAAGTGTATATACTAATTGTAATTGTTTTATTATGTTAATGAAAAATAACTAAAACTAATGGTATTTTATATCGAACAAAGAAACCAAAAATTGTTTTTTTCTTTTTTTCAAAAGCTCACTTTTCCATAAAAACTAATATATTTTATATTTAGGTACTTATTTTTTCAAAATCGAGCACGTAACTCCTAACTTGATTCTTCGATAACTCTCACGGTTTCAGACTTCCCATCAGTAGCCCTGGAAAAAAAACTCATCTGTAGATTGTATAATTTTACCATCGTAAAATACCTTCCAAAGACCTTCTTCACTTCCTACATGTCTCTAGCCACTCTTCGCGGAAGTTTTACTAGCACGGCTCCGCGGGGCGAGCCAAACAAAAAGTTTTACTAGCACGGCTCCGCGGGGCGAGCCAAACAAAAAGTTACAACAACGTATAAAACTTAAATAGGAAAAGGTTGTAAACAAAGTTTAGGTACTTAGTATGTACTTACCTAAAACAATGTTTATCTAATCTGTGTCTAAAATAAACCTTCCAAATTTATCTACGAGTGAGCAATTGATTGACATTAAATCGCAATTACCTCGTTAGTAGAGATATTTGCTACATATCTCGTATAACCCCAATAATTAAATAAGTGATAGGTAATAGGTATTTATTATTTATTTTCTCTGCCAATTAAAGGCAGCACGTGAAGAGCACATGCCAACAGCTTAGTTATATCTTGGGTGATTGACAGTTGAGCCAACTTAAAAAGCGCCTAGTTTTGAGTCCACTATCGTTCGTTCACCTTTGATAGTACTTTGAAGAAGTTTCACAATAATTGAGCTCCGCAAAGAAAGCGATTAAAAAAATAAAGAAATATGCTATGAGAAAGCTACAAGGGATGTTGTTTTTGCTTACTTTCATTCTCTTATAAGTTATGGACTGATGTTTTGGGGTACTGCATCTGATTGCAATAAAAAATTTGTACTGCAAAAGCGATGCATTCATATTAGGCCTAAAATATAGAGACTCTTGTGGAGGCAAATTCAATCAACTAAATATTATGACCATGGATAGTGTGTTCATATATCAAAATATAGAATATATGCTAGAAAATATTGGAGATGTGTTGACAAATGCAGAGGTTCATTGTCATAACACTAGGAATAAGGAAAATGTAGTAGTTTCTCGGACCAGACTTAGAAAAATTTTGAAGAGTTATTAATGTACCTCTATATCTTTAAAATAAAATATCAATCGACCTAAGAAAAATACCTGACATTGAATTATTAAATTATGTCAAATACCATGTAATGAAAATTGTTGGTATACAATTGACGAAGCCTTGGCGGAGGACACATCTTTATTTTGTGATAATTATGATAAGTACTCGTATTGCGATCTAGTTACACATTTTTATGTAATTCATGACATGTCTAAGTGCTTTGTATAAGTTTAAAGACGAAATAAATGACTTGAATTAGGTACTGTTTCAAAAGTTGCGCTACTCCATTTTATCCCCATTATTTATTTTATATAAAAAATAATTACATTTACTTATGTTGACATTTTAATAATATTTTCACTGATAATTTATTGATTAATTAGGTACATACCTAGTCATTAAGTACCTACTAGAACAAACAAGTCCATATATAATGATATTATAATTTGGTATCTAAAAGTAAGTAAATATGAAGTACTTGGTAATTTCCGCACACAAAGTGAAAATTTCGTTTATGGGATAAATAAAAAGGAATAAGTCTGCGGGTAGCCGACCAGTTGACAAAACACTGGGCTGCCTACGATACTCATACACACACTGAAATGTTTCACCCACTCACCGTTGGCCTGTGGTGTGTAGACTCCTTAATAAATATGTATTAACCTTTGTGGGTGTAGTAATAAAATCAACCATCTATTGTACATCTACTTACATCCTGGTCCACAGCTGGACGCAGGGCCCCGGTGATAAGCGCCTTATTGGCTTTTATCAAATTGGGGGTAATACCCATAATCCCCACGCTGGGCATGCAGTTCGATGGTAAAATTTTCCTGCTGGAGGCGCTGCTGCGCGCGCCCCGGTGGATATCCCTCAGTTGCCTCTTACGACACTCGCGGGAAGAGTTGGGATGGTGCGAATTTAAAGCCGGCAATACTGGCACTCAGAAATATTCAATATAAAAAAGTTTCCTTCATCTACACCCCACCACCCATCAAACTCCTGAGTCATTTTATCTCTAGCTGCAATGTCGTGGTCGCCACGTGCTCTTTATCTGCTGTTTACTCTTCACGCGAACCGAAACCACACTTATTCTTAAAAGAGATAAAGTCGGTGTAGGTATTAGATTCCTAACATCCGTGTTTGGTCATGTGACCTCGCAAATCTGCCTTGTGCCCTGTGACAGAAGAGAAAGAACGCGTGAAAACTAGGCCTTTTTAGGGTTCCGTACCCGAAGAGTGAAAATGGGGCCCTGTTCTTGTATTAGGTAGGATTGCGAAAATAAATACAGTAGGTACCGCGGCTAGCTCTTCCCGGGATGCTGATATAAAAGTCGGGTATATGTAACAATAGCTGTATTGTATAAAACTACGACTAATTATGATGTTAATGAGTGCGATTGAAATGGCTGCTGCTGAAGCACTGACCTCCGTTGGCGCCCGGTCCGCGCTCGCGGCGCGAGTAACTTTTGATCATCTGCCGACATTCCGTATTACTCTTTCCTGTCTTCTATCTTCCAATGCTGATGAATATCCTCAATGCTGCTCAGGATAACATTGCATTGGAAGAGAGTTTTTACACTACCACATAGCAGCCACCCTAGCTGTGTATGCTGCGCTAGGGGCTCCGATTGAGCCTGTCCGCGGATTAACCACTCTAAGATGATATTAGAGTAAACATCAGCTCCAAGAAGGAGTTCAACCAGTCGGCTGACATTTTAATTCGGGTCTGCTAGGCTGATGTGTGCTATATGCTGCCATGATGGTTTTGCGAAAGTCTTTTTTGCAGATTTTTTATTAAGTTGCTAATTATCAAAGCATCCGTGGTAAACTTAAATTCAGTATAGGTAAGTCGATTGACAAGTAATATCAAGTTTACCCTTGCAGTTATTTTCTCGCTCTCTTATTCTGAAAATAATCCCTTTGCTTCGCTCACGCTTTAACCCTAGCTGCTGTGCTACTCTCTCGCTGATTACCGAGACCTGCGAGCCCTGCTCGATCAGTGCTCGCATCACGTGCTGACTGTTATCTGCTGCAGTAAATTTTACCAAAAGCAGTTGCTAATAAAATCTCAGAAAGCTCATCTCGCTGAGATGTATAAACATTATTGTTGCTATGCTGCTCTTGCTGTTCTGATTGTTCTAAATCTAAATAATGTGCTGATTGGGATTTATTTGAAAAGTAATCGTGCAATATTTTAGTTGCATTTGTGGCATCTTTTGGCTGAGTAGCATTTGGCCCCATCGTCAAATCTTAAATGCAATTCGTACAATAATTTACTTCGTTAGCTGATTCTAAACATTGTTTGCAGTTAATTAACCTATGACCGAATCGCATTGAGGACACTTGCTTGCTGACACATGCAACGATTTCGCAATTTCGTGGACTTTGTTGCTTTTAACAAAGCTAATAAAATCTTTTAGGCGTTCCATCTTGTCGTCGCTGAGCTGATGATTCTAGAGTAGTAAACTTTTTCTCTAGGAAGTCCATAAAATCTTGAAGTGCCGGTAGCTCCCGCGAATTCTTCAAGGATTCTATGTACTCGGCAAAAGACTCATTATCTAGCTTCTGGGACAATATGTACACAAGAAGAGGGTCCCGTGACTTGATATCGAGACCTAGGTTCTTGATGGCGTGGAGACTCTCTAATGTGACGTCATGAAGTAGAATAACAGCGCCTTCTGTTCATAACAGTTGGCATTATGCTGAGCCTGGACCCATTTGCTACTGCAGCGCACATTATTTACCTACTTATTTTGTACCTACATACATATTATTATTATTTTATTTTTTTCAATGTATTGCATCGTTGATGTTCATTGTTTTTGAATATGTATTTAATTTCTTGTTGTTATCTTGCTAAATTGTTAATTTATCTTGTGTGTCCAGTGGCAAAAAAATGATATGTCTATGTCTATGTCTATGAAGTCGTTTGATTGCTGCGAGCGACTGCTGCTGAATATTGGCTAGATTATAGAATGTCCTGACGTACGATGTAAAGATGTGCCTTTTTTTGTTTAAGATTTCCCAACAGGTTGCGTAGTTATCCGTGCTGATCGGAAGATGCTGTAGCAAACGCTCCGCTTCTCCTTTGATTTTGCTCGTTACGAGCAAAATCAAAGGAGAAACGGAGCGTTTTTTCTTAGAAACTGCATCTTTTGAGCGTCTGACAAAGATAGATTTTTTGTGGATAGCTTCCTCTAAGAGATCCTTAAACGATACCCACTGCTGAAAGTTGCCTGAGAAAACGGGTATATCAATCTGAGGTGTGGTTTTATCGCGATACGATGTTGACCACATCCTAGTGCTTAAAGCTTTCCTCAGGCCGTTGTAGGTACGCTCTTGCTTGCTGTAGTTGTACTCGTACGCTTCGTCCTCGCCCAACTCCAACATGATCTCCCAATGACAGTTGTCCGCCACCGTCCAGCGAGTTTGTAAGGCTCGCAGGGCGTCTTCGTACTCCCACATTTCTTGGTAGGACTCTACATCTATGCTTTCTACAGTTTTTATAAAAGCTTTAAAATGAATCAACTGTCTGCGTAACATGAAATCTATCTTCCCGTGGGTACCTATCTCCTCATCCCGCTGTACACGGGGGGTAGGCGGTGCTGGCGGCGCCGCGGTCTGCGGCCGCTGCTGCCTGCCGCTGGATAGACCTGCTTCCGGCTGACATTCTCTGGGCTCAGAGACACCTAATTGCTGCTCTAGATCTAAGTAATACCTATCGATCGATCGTCGTTATCGCTGCTAAATACGACTTGTTAATTCGCTCAAACTCAAAATCGATAAAGTACTTATGACCTCTTCTTTCGAAAGGCAAAAGCTTGTGGTAGTTTTGCTCATACTCTCTCCAATACGTCTCTAAGAGTGTCTATTCTTCGTTTACCGTAATCTATCGTTTTACGCTCGCTGCTCTCCTTATTAAAATTGACAAGGATTTTCCGAATGCTCTCCGCTAATTTGGTTTGTTGGTAGTAAACGGCCTCTATTTCGTCGGTGTAAGTTTGAACGAATGAAAAGGAACGCTCTTACTTGTAAGCCGTTCGTCCTACGGCTGCTGCTGTACTCTGCGTGGGTTGCTCCCCACCGCAGTGCTGGTTGAAGATGCTGAGGGCGCGAGCCGGGCGGCTCGCTGCTGCTGGTGCTTCGCTGGTGGGGTTCGCTCCACACGACTGCTCTGTGCTGGTGCTGAGAGTGCGAGCGGTTCGCTCACTGCTGCTGCTGGCCTGACTGAGTAGCTCCCGACGTCAGGTGCCGATGATAGATTTCCAATAAGCTCACTGGTAAAGCTAAGATTACTGCAATTCAATGGCTGCTGGTACATTCTAAGCACTCACGGTACGACTGTTTACGATCGCGCTAAGAATCCTCGAACGATATCTCGAAGACCCATGTAGGTATCGCGGCTAGCTCTATTATATGTATTGTATAAAACTACAACTATTTATGATGTTAATGAGTGCGATTGAAATGGCTGCTGCTGAAGCACTGGCCTCCGTAGGCGCCCGGTCCGCGCTCGCGGCACGAGTAACCGACTTAGGTCAAACTGCTGATGCTGCTAAATATACCTACCTACCTACGTGATCGATGTATCGAACAAATACTTACCTCCGCTGTCCGTCCATCTGTCCGTCTGTCAGCGGGCTGTATCTCATGAACCGTAATAGGTATTTGTTACATTTGAAATTTTCGCAGAATATGAGTACCGATCACCGAAGCTGAAGTTGAGCAACGTCGGGCGCGGTCAGTACTTGGATGGGTGACCGCCTCATGTTGGCATATTGCTTTTTTGAGATCCATCAAAAAAAATTGTTTTTTAGTGTTTATTTTGCGAGATAGTTTTGTAAGATGGTACGGAACCCTTCGTGTACTAGTCGACTCGCGCTTGGGCTGTTTTATTGTAACGACTTTGTCGTTTTTACGAAGATTGAGGATTGGCGTGCCCCGCAAGGTTTTGCTGTGGACCATCGTCTTTAAATTTTAAAGACGTCCACAACATCATTGGCCATCATTCTGCTTGTTTTTTTGTACTGGAAGTATAAAAATCAAATTGAAATAGCTCTAATGCTGAACGCGCTCCTCTCCGCGCCTAAGTCATCGCTTTTTACAAATCTTTGTATGAAATAGAATGCACCGTCGCGCACCTATCCGCGCCGAACGCGCTGCATTTTAGTAAAATCCTTTAGGTATACGGCAGATTTAATTTCAAAAAAAATCGGTTCGTGCGCTGACTGCGGCGCGTTCGGTGCTGGCGGTGCGGCGCGTTCGGGACGGGAGGTTCCTTTTTTCCTTTTGAGGTACGGAACCCTAAAAATGCTGAATGCTATTTGGCTCGTTCGTTGCGTGCGGCTCGTTCGATGCGTGCATCGGCGGCGCGGATAGGTGTGCGTTCAGCTTAAGGCGATAACCCAGCAAGTACGTTACAAAGTAAAATATACTGATATTAAATAAAAACTAAAATAGGTACCTAAACATAATATTCCACGGGTTGTGTGCCACATTATCTGTCTCATTAAAATTAATTTGAAAGCGTGATTGTTGTATGGTATTTTGGAATTTTCGAGTTCATTGCGTCAGATTGTATGGTTGAAACAACGCAATATTAATATTGCAGCAATAACTATTTCTTGGTACATGGGAACGCCCCAAAAAAGCATTAACATTATGTACCTACAATCAAAGACAACGTCCGTCCAGATAAAGATTTTTAAAACTTAAGTACCGACTTCTCCTGCTGGACCCTAGCTGGGTCCATATTTAAGACTGTTGAAAAATGTCTTATGTAGGTACAATATCTTTTCGATACCTACTGTATGATGTCATGACTGAATGGGTACTCAATACTCAATCATTTATTACATCACTTATTGCATTCTGTAGGTGTACAGAGGTGTTTATAATGTAATTAAGTATCACTATAGACCCTGCTGGGGACACAAATGTTGAATAAACTATAATATGGTTGCAATCAAACATTTGATTTGATTTCACGCCACAAGCTTTACTGAACATGACTCATTCATGAACATAAACCTAAAAAAATAAAATTAAGTAGGTATTGATTTCTGATTTCTGAAACTACAGACTATAAATCTACCCTTACTATTTTTCAGAAGAAAAAAAACAACAATAGCCGTGGTCATACTGGTCATTAAGTTTTTAATTTTATTTTTTCGATAATTCAACGTCTCCAATCCAAGCTCAATGTTTGGTATTTGGATGACGGAACTTTAGGTGGAGAGGTAAACACAGTTTTTGATGATCTAAAAATCATCACAGATGAATTTCGAAAAATAGGTTTGGAATTAAATTTTTCAAAGTGCGAGCTTTTTATTTCGGACTCTTGTGTAGACAAAAACAATATCATTGGAAAATTCAATAGTTTAGCCCCCAACATAACAGTTGTTGATAAATGTTCACTTCGCCTCCTTGGTTCTTGATGAGTCTTTTCAGTCCTTTGTAGACGAGAAAATTCAAAATTTCAACAAAACTTCGGACAGACTGCTCAAAATTAATAGCCATATGGCTTTTACAATAATTCGATTTTGTCTTTTTGTACCTAAATTTACGTATTCTTTGAGATGTAGTCAACTGTGGAAACACAGTGAGCTCTTGGAAGGCTTAGACAACATAATATAGAATACTCTAACATCGGTTTTGAATGTCGATTTAGATGACAAGGCATGGTCGCAGGCCTCCCTGCCTGTCAAATTGAGAGGCTTAGGTATACGCAAAATTTCAAGTGTAGCCCTTCCAGCGTTCCTGTCTTCCGTCTACAGCACTAGTTCTTTAGTTGAAAAAATTTTAAAGTCATCTTGTTTGGTCCCACCTGGAATTTCATTCAAAATTTCATTTTTAGACGAAGCTCGAACGGCTTGGCATAATGCTTGCCCTAATGCTGCTCCCCCAAAATCTCTTTTGTCTCAACGGCAATGGGACGGGCCTCTGTGTGAGTTGACACGGAATAGTTTGTTACAAACGTGCTCCAGCTCTGCGGATCGTGCCCGTCTCCTGGCCGTTTCTAAATGGGAGTCAGGACATTGGTTGCAAGCATTTCCTTCATTTAACACTGGCACTTTATTGGATCCCGTAACTTTCCGTATCGCAACATGTCTTCGGTTGGATGCAATGTGTTGCGCGCCTCATCAATGCCAGTGCGCTACTGCTGTCGAACAGCTTGGTCATCACGGATTATCGTGTACTAGGGCCGCCGGTCGGATGTCTCGTCATGCCAGCCTTAATGACGTCATCCGGCGGGCCTTTGTCACCGCTAACGTACCAGCCATTCTCGAACCGAATGGTCTGTTGCGTGACGAGGGTAAGAGGCCTGACGGCATGACACTAGTCCCATGGGAGTTGGGGAGGCCCATTGTGTGGGACGCTACATGCGTCGACACACTTGCGCCTTCCCATCTTCCGAGGACATCCGTAAGGGCTGGTGCGGCGGCAGATTTGGCCGAGGATCTCAAGAGACGCAAATATGCAGGTCTCGACAGAGCCTACATATTTGCTCCCTTTGGGGTCGAGACCCTAGGTCCGTGGGGTACCGAGGCTCTCCGGGTTTTTAAAAAGTTATCTGAGCGTCTGGTCGACGCGACGCGTGACCCGAGAGCTGGCGGATATCTGGCGCAGCGCATCAGCATTGCCATACAGCGGGGCAATGCAGCCAGCGTCTTGGGGACGCTTCCGACTGGTATTGATATGGATCAGTTGAGCTACCTGTAGATTGTTTGCAACAGTCTGCAGTTAGCTTAATTGTTTCAATTGTAAATACTAGTTATAATTCGATTGTAATTTTCTTTGTTAATAAAGGCCATTGCCATCTAAAAAAAAAAATTTATAAGTAAATTAATCTTATGATCGATCGACAGATGCGTATTTCTTTAAATAGATATACGAAGGGAAAAGCTAACCGACGAAGAACGCCCGATTATATTTCTAAGAACCTTTACCAGTAGAGGTAGGTACCTACCTAAATATAAGTAGGTAGGTACCTACATAATCTGAGTAAGGCCCTTGACACACAATCTGCTCCCAAGTTCAATAGTTATTTATTGTGTGACCTTCGTCTAGGAACGTCGAACCATCGGGCTTCGTTACAAACTAGATAGTAACTATTTGCAGAAATAAATAACAATAACAGGACATAAGTTGCTCTGTTATTGTTATTTATAAAATATTGTTTACTGTAAATAAATAGGAAGGTACCTAAGGTAATAAAAAATACCTAAGTACTTTGTAAATAGCTCTAACGTCTCTATTCATGGAACTGTATTTTGTCTGGGGTAATTTGTGTGTATTTTAAACTAGCTGCTGCCCGCGGCTTTGCACACGGTTTTTAAGTAACCTATGCCCGTCCCCGGGATAACAATTACCTCCCTGCCAAATTTCATTGATCCGTTCAGCCGCAAAAAGTCGCGACTGTGGCGTGAAAAGGTCAACAGACCAGACAAGACTGATAGAGTTACTTTCGAATGTATAATAGTACTTTAAATAGTATAGATTTAACTAACCAACCAACCCACTAAAGTTACCTAGAGCACGTGAATTAAGTATACACTTGACATTGCAAAAAAAAACAACTTTCAATTAAGCCAATTATCCATGATACCGTTTTCTTATTTTTTAACTTATCAGTTCTCCCCGTTAATTAAGCAGTTGTGTTTTAATTAGCTATGATAAACGCATAACAAGTGAAGTTTACCTTTTGATCCATTGCTTTGATCCCGGTAACTGAAAGTATTTGATGCCGGTAACTAAAAGTATTTGATGCCGGTAACTGAAAATATTTGATCCCGGTAACTGAAAGTATTTGATCCCGGTAACTCAAAGTATTTCATCCCGGTAACAGAAAGTATTTGATCCCGGTAACTCAAAGTATTTGATCCCGGTAACTCAAAATATTTGATCCCGGTAACTGAAAGTATTTGATCCCGGTAACTGAAAGTATTTGGCCCTTACCAAACTGATAATAGCTTGTCTTGATATTCAAAATAAGACAACCCACCAGTTTTACAATGTATAATTTAACTAATTATAATTGCGGGTCCGCGGGCACCTAACTCGTGCCCGCGGACCCGCACGCTCTTTTCCGGGATAAAAAGTACTTATTTAAGTATATCTATTGCCCGTCCCCGGGATACCGTTTACTTCCATACCAAAGTTTAATAAAATCGTAGTTGTGAATGACTCATGGACGGGCCTTGAGCTCGTCGTGCTTTTTCAGTAGGTTTACTAGAAACTCGCATTAATAATATACGAGTAGGTTATATCCCTAATATTTAAAGAGAGAGAAAGAGAAATCTATTCTCTCTCTCTCTCTTTAAATATTCGGTACTCTACTGGGTATGAATGTAGAAATATGTGTAGGTAAGATAAAGATAACTGCAAAATCAAAACATCTCAATAACAATGCATCATACTTGCCGCCGATTCAAAGCAAGCATTTCTTTTGATTTTACTTCACTTTCACCCTTAACATCTTACTACACTCCTTCTATAAAAAATGGAATGCAAAACGCATTCACAGCCCAGTCTCGGCGGTGCTACCCGCAGGGGTGCGCCCGTCGACGCTGGAGCCATGTGCGTCGAGGGTAGAGGTAGTGATTGTATAAAAACAACATACTATCTAAAAAACCCATTTATTTCTTGTTCCCGCGGGAAGCACGGTATATTTACAAAGTGTCTAGCTATCACTATCACGATTTCTAACCATCCTACCTTCAAGGCATTCTCAAGAACCGCACTTTGTTCAGCTTAGAACCGACACCAAATTAATTTTATTGGTGATTATTTTGAAGACTTTATTTATTTTATTTTGAAGAGCTTTTTTGTCGTTTTTCTAACCGACTTCAACAAAAGGAGGATTTTCTGTGTTCGGATTTCGTCGATTACTCCGTCAATTGTGGACCGATTTAGATGGTCCCTTCGCTATTGCATCTAGGTACAAATAATTATGAGTAGTAAAGATGCCAGCTATAAACATCACAAAAATGCGAAATTATCATAAAAATCAACATGATATATACAAAATAATTCGCGTATAACTTGCATACGTTTTATCTTATGAATAATTAATTTAGATTATTTTAATAATAGCCTTTATTCATAGACTTATAATAGCACTACTTTTAAATCTCTAAACATTTTTGCAATATATTTTTAATGCACTGATTATTTTAAATTTTGCGAAATTTTAATTACCTATAGATAATAATCAATTTAAAATATAATAAAAATAAGAAAATACAGTACAACAGCCATATTGATAATCTCATAAAATACTAAATCTTAAATTAACCATTTCAAAACCTGTTTAGATCATATAGTATCTAATGTATATTTAAGATATCCAATTTATGTAATAATCGGACTTCTAAAAGAATTTACTACAATAATATCACTTAATTAAATAACTGGTGATGTTTTAACCTACTTGTTCAATAATATGTACTGTTCAGTACTTAATAATGTAGTCTTTTAATATATTTTACATGTTGGTTACAAAATCAAATATTTCATGATTAAAAACATTGTAACCCGTGGTTCAACACAAACATTGTAACCCGTGGTTCAACTCAAACATTGTAACCCGTGGTTCAACTCAAACATTGTAACCCGTGGTTCAACACAAACATTGTAACCCGTGGTTCAACTCAAACATTGTAACCCGTGGTTCAACACAAACATTGTAACCCGTGGTTCAACTCAAACATTGTAACCCGTGGTTCAACACAAACATTGTAACCCGTGGTTCAACTCAAACATTGTAACCCGTGGTTCAACTCAAACATTTTAACCTAATTTTTGAAACCCATTGATAGTAATTTAGAATTTTATAAAAAGCCTACATAATGTATTCGTTATCTTATTGCTTTTAAAACCATACAATACAAGAATAAAAAAATTATTAGAAATAATCACCAAAATCTTTTTAACCGACTTCGAAAAAGGAATTTTTTTTTATTGTATATTCTTCGATTTTTCCGTGAATCAGGGACCGATTTTGAAAATTATTTCGCTATTGTATAGATAATGATCCCGAGGTGGTCCTTTACAAAAACCCGAGGGATTAGTATTTATCCCGCAAAACTTAAAAGCAGTGTAAACTTAAGGGATTCAAAGTCGGATTTTAGCTTTTTCGGAAACAATCAAATTGTAAATACTGTTATTATTGTTTTTATAACATTTATCGCCTCAGATGCTTAGCTTAGTGTCGGACCTTATTTAAGATAGAACCCATAAATTAACCAACATATTTATAATACGATTTAAGGTTTTTGAGAAACTTCTAGTGCAAAAAGTGCTTTACCTTTTGGTAAAGCACCGTTTGCTGGACATCAGAATCACTTGTAACAAACGTTAACATTACCCAATAAAAACCATTATCGAGTACCGCTTATTTTTACATGTGACTTTTACATCAGTGTTTTCTTTTTGATATTTCGCGATCTGTTAACATATTGAAGATTATTTATCGGGTATTTATCGCGTATCTTTTGTTATATTTTCCCCTACGTTACCATCGCGTTGCAACGATTGTGGTCGTTCTCCGAGAACATCCAGTCGCCCCGTGACCACGATCGCTGCAATGCGATGGTAACGTAGGGGAAAATAAAACAAAAGGTTCGCGATAAATACCCGATAAATAATCTTTAATAAATTAATCTCCATTTATCATTTAGCATTTACCTTTAGCATTGGTACTTTCTTCTATAATATTAGATACTAAAATCGCTTACAAAGCTATTGGAACTATTGGTAGGCATACTATACAAACTTTGGGACGGCGAAAGCTAAAATTTAGCTTAATTATAAATCTCCATTTGCCAACTTTGAGTCTTTAACATTGGTACTTTCTTCAATAATACTAGAATTGCTTACAGAGCTACTGGAACTATTGGCGCTGTTAGTCCCACTGGTGGGGGGAACGCCGCTGGAGATGGCGGGGGCATCCTTGTCTAACGGGCGGAAGGACCAGGCGCCGCATCCGTCGAATTCTAACACGTGAGTGTGGTATTTCCTGAAAAATAATATTTTGAACATAAATTAAAGAAGAAGTAGTTGTCTCACTGTTGGGCATAAGCCCCAATATTTCCACTATTCGGGATTCAACACTGGTCATGTGGTAAGTTTTATTTTTATTTATAGTCGTTAATTTATTTGAGGATGGCATGAATTTTTTGGTTGAACTGTAGGTAGGTAAGCAAATCAAGTCCAGGTTTATGAAGGGTGTTTATTGATTTTGGTAAGATGACACTTTAGCCTGCCGCCGCCTTTTCCGAAGTTTGTACATAATCCCACTAAAGTAAGTAAAGTTGTGGCCTAAGATGGAGCACGCTTTCCCAGTAGGGACTTATTCATCCACTCTAGTAATATATAATCTGTGCTCTGGGTTTGAACACTTCGAGATTGTACTATTTTATCTCTATTGTAAAACACTTGAATACTTACCAGACGCTCGGCCGATGCGTGATCGAAAGGAGCGTGATCCCCTCTTTGACTGCTTCCTCGTACATCACAACCTCGGTTTCCATGGAGACCGCGCTTGTGCATTCGTCTAGGAGTGCGTAGACGGGCCTGGGGTACATAGTTACGAATATGTTAAGGTTTATCGGCGAGGGAGATGAGCAAAGATCTCTTTGTGGAAATGTTTGTCGGATTAACTTGTCCCAGGGGGCCTTTGACAAGTTTAGTACTTGTAACTTTGATGCTACATTCTCAATCGAAAATGCCTTATTTACATAAGATGTTTATTGTTCATTTGGAAAAACTTAAATTTTAAAAGCAAAGGAAACACAAGTCGTAGCACAAAGTGTCGACGCGAAAATAGTTTTACCTAATTTTAGTTCTGAGAAATAGCGAGATGATTTTTTGGTGGAAATCGAAACAGACCCGCAAGTTCCAAAATGGCCGCCGAACATGGGGACCATGGACCTGTGACTGTCATAAAACATTTTATTTCAAAACTAAGAAAGATTTGAATGCCAAATCAACATTACGCTTTTCGCCAGAAATTAGTTATTAATATGTTACCAATGGAATGCAAGGACTTGCCAATGGCATTAATTAAATGTAGACTCAACAAATGGTTACTGACTCATTGGTTTAGTAGCGTAGAGGAATATTTCCCCTTGTATATACTTACCTAAATACTGTTTTTGTTCATTTGTTATGTTTTCCTGTGCTGTTTGTGTGTGAACTTAATAAAAAATCTTATTTAACTATCTATATTTAAATTTTAAACAGACAAGACATTTTTAATTTAATTGTTAATCATTATTATTATGGAAGTAGGTAAATTTATAGATATTCACACACCAGTCCATACCTACTGGTAGTATTACATTGATACCACTGATATAAATAAATAAATAAATAAATAATGCTGGACAATCCACACAGCATCATCTAGCCCCAAAGTAAGCAGAACTTGTGTTATGGGTACTAGATGACTGATAAACTTAATACAATATATAACATAGACAGATATGTTTTATTATATATAGAAAATACCCAGAACACCCGGAACAAATATTTGCAGATCGTACAAACATTTGTCCCAAGGCGGGAATCGAACCCGCAACCTTCTGCGTCGCAGGCGGACCTTCGCCCGCCGCGCCACATCGGTCGTCGATATAACAACAGCATTGTAATATTTTACATGTTGTCTGTGAATAAATGATGCTATTCTATTAATTCTAGCTATGGCCATCCTCATTGTTTGAGTCATTACTATTTAATGTAGAATGTCACCATTATCATCATCGGCCCGTATACGTCCACAGCTGGACGTAAGCCTCCGCCATACAACGCCAGGAATAGCGGTCCGGAGCCGCCTCCATCTGTGACCGCTTCAATGTCGTCGGTCCATCGAATGAGTCCATCGACCTATATGTTTATTTTTAGGTCTATATACATATGTTTATGTTTACCTGTGGTAGAACATCCTCGCCATGGCCATCCTCTGTTTCTCACCGCCTGAGAGCGTGGCGCGCCAGTCGCGCACTGCGCTCAGACCGCCGTGTCGCGCTGCGCACGCGTCTAGCCGAACTGAAACACGGAACACAATGACTTTATATTATAAGTATTAATAAATCCACACAGCATCATCTAGCCCCAAGCTAAGCAGAGCTTGAGTTATGGGTACCAAATGATTGATATACTTAATACAATACATACAGTTAGATATTTTTTATTATACGTAGAAAATGCCCAGAACACCCGGAACAAATTTTTCTAGACTGTACCAACATTTGTCCCAAGGCGGGAATCGAACCCGCAATCTCTTGCGTCGCATAAAAATCGTTAATTGCTTTAATAATTACCTAATGAATATAAGTTAAACGTGTTCTTGAGCCACGACGAACCACGACTCGGCAAACGTAGTGTAGGACGCCCTCCGGCCAGGTGGGATGACGATCTACGAAATACTGCAGGCAGATGCTGGATGCGGCAAGACAGGGACGTTTTGGCGCTCATTAGGGGAGGCCTTGCCTATCAAGCATGTACACCGCAGGTTTTTTAGTTTACCCATACAAGGAGGTGTTGTACAAAAAAAAAACTCTATTTACCATAGATGGCATGGATAGTTCGCGGCAGAATAAAGCTTGTAATAGTGACATGTCAACCTATGCAGGGTCTATGCCATTTCATTTCAAACGAAAAGCTTCTCTTTCTTTTCAGTCTGGTCAAACTATTATTGACATTAAGAAAACGACTCATTTGTAAATAAGTGAGCAAAGTGGCGATTAGTAAACAATGAAACAACTCGATTAGTAAGTAAATATGCCCAGCGCTGCAGCGTGGGGATTATGAGCACTTCCCCCATGATAACAGCCAATAAGGCGCTTATCAGGGGTGGCCTGCGTCCAGCATTGGACCAATATGCTGTATATGTTTAACAAACCGGCCGTGGCGGTCGCGTGAGATAATCGACCCCTCGAACTCAGTCCGTACATGTCGTAAGAGTCGACTAAGGAAAACTACCAGCGGAAGCGCAGTCAGCTTCTTTTTCACTAATTCGCCTGCCAAGCGTTGTGATTAGAGAAAACCTCCCTTGTTTGGGGGAGGCATGTTCAGCAGTGGACGTATGTGTGCTGGTGAGGAAGCTAACTAAACAAAATTGACAGCACTAAAAATGTTTCTGTCCTTTAATTGTTTTATTTTGTATTTTAAGATGGTTTCCATAAGGCAACCCCTCATTCTGAGAAGTATGCCCAGCCCAGCAGCGCCTAGCACAGACCGATGATGGACATTACTCACCAAGCTTCAGTATATGCAGCGCCCTGGCCTCGGCCTCTGCCACGGCGGCGGGGTCGCCTGTGACACGGGACGGGTACGTCACTTGCTCTATTAGAGACCCCACCGACATGTATGGACTGAAACAATAAATGCAATGAGAAAATTGTACAAAAAAGCAGTATATATATGTAACTGTATTTGTTACGACATCTAGCGTCACATAGAGTAACTACTTTTAAAATTAGCTAGCTTTAAAAACGTATCACTAGATGGCAATATTGCTAGTAGTCAACTTCCGAAAGACTGTAGGCAGATTCTGGGTGCGGCAAGCTGAAGACAGGGCGCAATGGAAGGAAAATGGATGTCTTTGTTACCTTAGCGATGTGGTCGCTTAGCGACAAAGTCCCTTAATATTCGTTATAAATATAAAAAAAAAAGTGTCGCTATATAGCGCTATAACAACTGACCGCTGTGGTATGTAGAACATGATGGGCCGCGTGGCACAAGGCGCGAGCGCGGGCGGCGCGTCGTCAGCGCAGTGTGCGCAGGCGCAGGGCCGCGGCACGTGCAGCTCGCCGCCGAACACCGGCCACAGGCCAGAGACTATGCGGAAAAGGCTGCGGAAGAAAAACAAATGTTGTTGAGAAGGTCGGAGGATACTTCAGAGACATGATTTCCGATTCCACTCCAGGACAAGCAGGCGTACGGCGCATTGCCACCCTTATCTTGAGGATATTCCTACCTCTCGTACTAAGTGGTTCTCCTCTACTTTTATCATTCGTACCGCTAGGGTGTGGAGCTCGCTGATGTAACTTGACTTTAGTATCTATAACCATGATGGATTTAAAAGATTTACCTAGACTTGCCGCACCCATTGGGGCCCACGATCAGCAGATGCGTCCCGGGACTGATGTGTAACGTGACGTCACTGGCCACCACGTCACACGCGGGAGTCACTATGGGCACGTTGTATAGGTGGATGCTTTGGTCGTCTGTGTACATTATTGTACCTGGAATTAGATAAGTTGATGGGTTAACGTTCTTTCCTTGTTGTGTAGCTTAATGAAGCAGATCGCGCCATCTATGACCTCAAGTTTGCAACTCTTGACCTAGCGACATCTAGTTATACTTTGAGTAAACTTTTACCTTGTGGGACGGGCGTGTTGTCCTTGAAAGTGACCCTGAAGGCCGAGCCCAGTGCTTGATGATGGACCGCGCGCACGCAGCGCCCTCTCGCGACCTCCTCGAACACTAGCAGCATGTCTGACACGCGGGTCGCGTAGCCAGCTAGGGTTACTACTTCCTGTAAGTAATGGAATATGTGAGGTATTAAAAAAATAACTATGTTATTTGATTTACGAATATAATTTGTGCAAAAAATGCATGTGACTGAAGGACAGTCAGACAGACGATGGACAGAATAAGATTATATGGGTTTAACAATATATTCGCATCTTGAACTAACATTTTTAATTGTACATGGAATTACCGGGTGGCAATTTCAAAATAAAAACCAAAACGTTCCTAGGAATGTGTTAAAAAATCATACTAGATTTGAACTTTACCAAGTCAAGCCTTTCCATAAGATTATTTACCTTATAACTGGACATGAGCCTCTCAATGGCGTCAGCGGCAGAGTTCAGCAGATTCCTCGACGTCGTCATGTACTCCGTGCGCGCGCTGATACTGTCCACGGCGGGACCTGGAATACCAACATATATTTAAATTTCAAGTATATATTTTATACAAATAAACTGTAATAATTTAAAAAATATTTCATCACTATCTCTCACGTGGCGAGCGAAGCGAGTCGCACTCCCTCACACACTGTATACTGTGCCAGTACTTCGAGCGAAGCGAAACGCTCTATCAAACACCAGATGAGTCCCTGATACACCCTACCTGATTTTATAGTCAGAAACATCTAGACTGTCATAGACGTCATGTACACTTGAGTCGCTTGTTGTTTAATTTATGTAGAGAACCTGTTGGATGCGATGCAGAGCGTACGCACGGGGTAGTTTTGTTCTCGGAGGAAGGAGGTAGGTACTTGCGTTCACGGAGTTGGTTCACGTAAGACTAATGTCTCCGAAACGTTTGCGCCCTGTCGTTAATTCTATTGCCTAGATTTAGCATCGCCTTAGAACTAAAAAAAAACCTGTAATGATGTTGTTTCTTAATAAATAATAAATAAATAAATATTTATTTCGGGACTCCGGCGGGCTTTCGTCCTCTGTTTTTCTGAGCTTATTTGTACGCGGTTTTTGGTAATCATATACTATCTGGTGAATTCATGTGCAAGGCGATTCAGTTCTAAAGGATCCATTCTATGCAGAGCTATTCCATGCAGAACTGTTGGATGCTACTCATTTTACTGGCAAAGTCAAAGTCAAAAACTCTTTATTTCCATAAATACAATAAATGTACACTTAGAAAAGGTCAAATTCTTAATAATTATACACTGACACGGATATAAAGTGATATTTTTTATTTCTGTCGCTTCGGTATGTACACTAAAGTAAAGAAGCGACGAAGAAACCTTTAGCCTGTTAGTTATTTGTTATTTTTCGAGTTGAAGCAAATCCCGTCCTAAGCTTTTTTATCCTCTAGAGATAATCTGATATTTTATAGTAGGCCTTTTTACACAAGGTTTTGACAATTTGGCTTGCATATGCAACTCATTTGACTCGCTTGGATCTAGTTGCTTGTGACTCACCGTGCGAGGTGGCAGTCAGGATGGGTAGAGCCAGCATCACCATTCCGACACCTGACCAGACGTACTTCATGCAGAACTGCTCCAGCATCACGTACCACAGCTTCTTGTTGAACACCGACGTCATCTGAGTCACTAGCTGCTGGTAGGCGGATTGCAGCTGGCCTAGCTCCACCTGGAATTGGAAAATATTTGTTAGCGAAGATATTATTGTTTATTTCTTGTTTTTTGATCTCAGCACCGTATGACATCACGCCAAACGTGATCACAGAGAGGAGCGGGTGAAGGCCCGCCCGCGACGTAAGAGGTTGCGGGTTCGATCCCACCTCGGAACAACGATCGGAGCTCGGATTTGTACGATCTGCAGATATTTGTTCAGGGTGTTCTGGGTAGTGTTCTATGCATAATAAAAAAAATCTATCTATGTAGTATGTAGTAGTCTGTATTAGGTATATCAGTTATCTAGTACCCATAACACAAGCTCTGCTTACATAGCTTGGGGCTGGATGATGCTGCGTGAATTATCCAGCATTATTTATTATTTGCTATCTGCAGCCCGCGGCTTCGCACGCTTTTTTCTGGAATAAAAGGTAGCCTATGTCCGGCCCCGGGATGCCATCTACCTCGCTGCCAAATTTCACCGAGATCCGTTCAGCCGTTCTTGAGTTATAAATAGTGTAACTAACACGACTTTCTTTTATATATATACCTATAGTAGATATATATAGATTAATAGGTTCTCTGTAGAACAGAGGGTATCCCCTCTGTTCTACAGCACCCTGTTCATGCACCTCATGCCCTATTTATTTATTTATTTATTCAAGCATGACTTACAGAATTACATACATTCCAAAACGTCAAACATTATTACAAAATCTAAGATAGTTACGTAAGATTATATAAAATATTTCACATAACATGAAAACATTAGTTTAGTCCCTTGGATCTTCCATAGTACCACATACCTTGTGTTTCCTGAAGAAGTACCCCTCGGTAAATAGTTATGGGGGTAAGTTGCGTCCCTTACAGTACCTTATGTCCTATAATAAAGATGAGGGAAATACCGCGTGTCTTCTATAGTACATTGTGTTCTATAAAGGCTCTCCCCCACCGACGCGTTTCTATCTGTCGATAATATCGCAGTTTTTCGAAAGCTACGTCACTTGACCTCGTGGTGTAAATAGTTAGCGTATTCCTGTACTGAGGGAAGAATGCAGGTTCAAGTCCCGTCGAAGTCGAAACTTCTTTGTGTTATTATTTGATTTCTTAGAATATCGCATGCATTATTGCGATATCTGTTTTCAGTATATTTTGTATTAGGACGCCTACGATCTTCCACACTGCTGCGATATTATCGACGCGATAGAAGTTGTGTGAGTGTGCGTGCGTTTCTGCGTCCTGCGATATTGCAATAATTGTTCTCAGAACATTTTGTATTGCGACGCAATCGATCTTACACACAGCTGCGTTATGCGGCAATGCGTTAGTAGGTATACGTATGTAGTCCCTCATTTGGTTGGTGTAGATATATCGCGCGATAAATACACAGCTGTGTGCAAGGAATAAAAAAAATACAAAATGTTTTTACAATATTTTGAAACCTCCTTTTAAGTAAAGAATACTTGTACTAGGAGGTTTCGCTCTTCCTCAATTACATTTCTTACAATTTAGCAAAAACTTGTACAATAAAACATTTTTGTCAATACAGAAAAAAATATGAAAAATAAATTAAAAGTTGAGGGTAGATAAAAGGACTATTGAATGATATGCTTGAGTTGTGGTGGTGGCGGCGAAGTGGTGTGGTGTAAGTTATAAACTCAAAGCGTTCAGTAAAATAAAAAAATTTAAACTTTTTATAATATAAAATTAATCTACAATCCTTATGTTTTGTGTGTGTGTGCATACATAGAAGACAAGAATCGAGACGCATAATCGCAATAACGCGTGCGATATTGTCGATGATAAAAAGGCGCCTGGGGGGGAATGGCTATAAGAAGATGCGGGCAGTACCTTGTGTCCTCGGTAAAATGCGACTTCCTCCGCGTGCGCGATGAGCCTCGCGTGCGCGTGTCTCAGCTGCGCCTTCATTCTCGCCTCTTCCCCGGCCAGGGCACCGAACCTAGGACTCAGTAGGCGGAGCAGCTGGCCCGTTGCGCAGATCACTACGCTCGCGAAGCCGGGACCTGGATAAATTGGAAATTTGGTTAAAATTTTAATTTACAAGCTAGTCACACCAAAAGAGAATCGAGAATCCTCGACAATAATTTTTATTTGAACCGCCATTAACATTTGACCGCCTCATAGATTTTCATCAAACATAATAGCCTACAGATCAGTAGAGATCGTTTCTAAATGACAATGCCGCCCATTGTCGACCGCCCCGTATTATGTAATGATATTTAGTTGTGTACAGTAAATAAAGAATTTTTTTATTGTAGAAACACTCTATGAAGTCGCCTTTGAAACGAAAAAACACGTCGAACATAAGTAAGTTTTTTGTCAGGGGTAAAAAAACAAGAAGAATAGTGACAAGTGACTACTTTTAACACACTCTACTGTTTTTTTGACCTGGCCAAATGACACTGAAACTGACTCCATCCTTCAAAATAAAATCTTCCAATTCGTTCATAACAAGCTATCTAACGAATCGGAGACAGTATATAAGGATTGGACAGATTTTAAATTTTTCAGTATTAGTTCGTTTTACAGTTCGTTCGTTCAGTTCGTTTTCAGGTAGGCCACAGAATGACAATACCGACACTGACACCCAATACTGATACTGACTACCAATACTGACACTGATGTATAACACTCACCCAGGAATATATTCCCCTTCATCTTGCTGGCGGAGCTGGCCAGCGTGAGGACGATGAGCAGGAGATCGAAGCACGGCTTCGTGAGGGAAGAGTACAGGTGGGCCACGGACTGCGCGAACACTGATACGTCTTCTGTTAGTCTGGAAGACAATAGACATGATTAGAAGACCATATTGGATATTAGAACTTTAACAACAATGGATGGACGATTTGGTTCTTTCTCGGACTTAGTTCCGTTATGTAAATATGAACGCACCTAAAGTATTATATTAAATAGAAGTATTACTTATACATACTTCTATTTAAAATAATACTTTAGTTATGCCACCTTTAAAACACCCATCTTTAAAGCAATGTCATTTTTTTAATGCAGGAAATTTCTCCTAATTTGCTGCTTTTCATTTTTACTTATTTACCAGGTACCAAACCAATACCAAATTCTTGAGAATTTACATAACTCTGTATATTTTGAGTTTTTTTATATATTTTTACTCTTTACACGGCTGTGTCGAAAGACCAGCGTTGGTTGTCAAGACCATCTACCTAGCACACTCGTGAATAACAAATAAATAAGATATTTTTCTGCATCGGTATAAGCCAAAAGTGGCCTTGGCTACTGCTAATAAACTCTTAAGGAATGTCCTCACCTGTGGTCAGCATTCTCGATCCTGGCGTCCAGGTTGGCGACTTTATAGTACGTTTGATTCTTGAAGTATAGTTCATACGCGTGGTTAACCAGTCGAGTACGGAACGCAAGAGCTAGGCGACCTTCTAGATATCTAGAACGAAGAAGAAGGTAGATAAGAACAAAGACATCATAGGCAAGTACAAGCGTTCTCGAGTACCCTGGCACAAATTAAGTTTTTCTGGTCACCTCAGAGGTTGAACCTGAAAATCGGTGTTTGCTGTTTGAGGAAAGCTATGTGCTATGCGCTATGCTAGCTATAGCTATGTGCGTGAGTTATTGTATTTTTGTCAGGCTGCAGCACACACATACATACATACATTAATGAGATCCCCGATCCCCGCAAACTTGACGTTCTTTCCTTTTTTACCGACTTTGACAAACGGAAGAGGTTCTATGTTCGGCTGTATGTACATATGTATGTTCACCGATTAGTCCGTCAATTGCGTACCGATCATAATGATTGGTTCACTATTGTATAACGTTACCCCGAGATGCCTATTCTAAAAATTTGTGTGAGATTGTTACAATATAAATTATTTAAAAAGTGTAACGACATCAAGTGTAACATGCGTACCTACGGTGGAATAAATATAAATAAAAAAAATAAAATAGATGATCCCCTGATAATTGTATTTTACCGAGGGATTCATATTTGTCTTAACTTGAAAACAGTGTAAATGTATTATGAATTTAAAGTCGGTTTGTAGTATTTGTTAAACCCACTTTTTTTTTCCTGCATTTCGGTTAGGAGTTGTCTCCAACTAGTAGCATGGAGTCAAACCAGCGGCATCTGTTTTCCCATCTGCTCCGTGGTTTTCCCTGATACGACTTAGGTACCGTAGACCGTAGGATATTGAAGTTGGAAGTTCATATTGTCTGTGGTTTAAGATGGAATTTTACCTGATCATTGAGTTGATAAAGGTTGCTGGTATAGCTATGCTGAACCATTGCAGCAGCAGCGATGAGAAGCGGTGCATGTCCTTCTGTACTATGTGCCTCACTGACAAAATAAATGAATGTATTATTAACGGAGCAGCTAAAGAGAGGTAAGAAAATAGGGAGGTAGAAAATGTAAAGGTTCCGAAATATTAAGAAAATATAAAGCTATGTATATCCATACAAATGTTATAGATTCGAAAGTAATTCGGTCTCTCTGTCGGTCTATTATTACATTTTCACGACGAAACGGCTAAACAAATATTAATGAGATTTGGGAACGAGATTGATAATATCCCGGAGAAGGAAATAGGCTACTTTTTGTCCCGGAAAAATGCGTGCGAAGCTGCGGGCAGAAGCTTAACTAGCTTAGTCTATGTATTAAGTGAAGTTAAATGACTTGCTTCCTTCTTTGTTGAAATAAACGTTCGGAATCGCTTCTTTACTTGGCATCGTCACACCTCTGGTTTACACCTTGGACGTGTTTGAAACTTGTTGTGAGCTAATGAATGAAAGAAACGCATCATGGAGCCTTCCAAAGAAGCCACATATATGGTCAGGAAGGCCCTCGAGAACAGACACGGGGTGTGTGCTGATAGGAGCGCCACGTTATGACTCCTGACTCCTGGCAACATGATGATGGAAAGGATCTTACCTATGGAGCCTTCCAAAGAAGCAACATATATGGACAGGAAGGTCCTTGAGAACAGACATAGGGTATGTGCTGTTAGGAGCGCCACCTCGTGACTTCTAAATCCTGGCACCATGATCTTGGCGAGGCTGACGAGCTGGCGAAGGAACTCCAGGTTTAGACCTGGTACGTGCTCGCTCTGGGTTTCTGATTGGGTCTCGTCAGCGTCTTCCTAGAATTTGAGAGAGGAGTCATCAATGAAGTATTTACTTACTCATTGATTAATTAATAATAATATTATTATTCAATTCATTTATTTTAAATCTCGTTATAAAATACATTTTTTACTATAGAAAATAAAATATTATAAAACTATTCTACAGTAAAAAATATATCAAAACGGTGAATCACCGGCCGCGAAGCTAGCCTTAAGCGGCCGGTGACTAGGGCTGCAGAGTAAGTAAAATATTATTATTATTATTAATTAAGGTTTTATCAACCTTAATTAATAATAATAATAATATTGCTGGACAATCCACACAACATCATCTAGCTCCATCATTGTAGTTACGTCCCGAAATTCTATCACCAGAGCTGCGCTGAGGAGGAAAGTTCTGGAAGCGGAATTGCAAAAGCTACACAGGATACGCCAGCAACATGGCGACATCTTTCAGTAAAAGCCAGGTCATATTTCGGGTCGCTGAGCCACTGTTGAGCGTCGCAAGTATGCCTTACTTGGATACGAAACTACCGTTTTAGACAATTAACTTATACTCATCTAGCGAGAAGACGTCCAGAATTTCATCATAGGAAGTCATTGAAAAGATGTGTGAAATTCACTATGAATCACTCATGGAATTTTCGCCGCTCAATGGCTGATTCGTTTGTTTGATTGTATTTTAGATACGAAAGAAAAATAACCAATGAGCGGCGAATATTCTACGACTTGGCAGGGCCGCTACCGTGGCCCCTGAGTGAGTGAATCACACACTGATTGTCATTTATGTTGTCTGGGGCCGATTTCCACTAAACTTATCGCTTCACCATAACAATGGTATCACACTTTGACATTTTACCTTTGATGAAAGAAACTATTTAATTATTCTGCAGTTTTGAGTTATTGTAGCACTGCTTCCTTTTGTTCTGTTTTGTAGTTATTAGGTGTTTTTTTTTGTTTGGTATGAATGTTTTTCTTTTTTAAATACTAATAAGTTTATAATATGTATAATAATGCGCAATCCATAAAGCTTGTGATGCTGTCATGAGACGGACATTGGCGAAATTGCGACAACCCAGTCGTAGAAGCCACCTGACAAGAAGAAGAAGAAAATGGAGATACACGTGTCAAATGCGTCAAGGTTGAAACCTATACCTCCTTGCAAATAGCACCAGATGCACTATCTAGAAATTCTTTCATCTATGGACGATTCTGCGACGACACCACTGTCATAGTAAAGCCACATTATAACAGAGATACTTCTGTCATCTGTGAGTAATGCATTGGTTAGCAGAATCCGGCCCCTGGTCGTTCAGTAATAATACACTTACAATATTTTGCTTGTTGTCAGTATCCGCGTCCCCCCGACAGAGCGCGCACTGCTCCGCTCCGCACCGCCCCCCGCAGGTCTCCTTGGACGCCTCCGCGCCCACCGTCGTGAGCTTGCCATTCTTCGTCACCTGGAAGACATCACATATCATCGATAAGCGATAGGGTCGCCTATTGTACTATATTCTTCGATAGTTAAGGATTACTATATCAACACTTGTTGTTAAATATGGTTTTCAATTATGTAATTTTTCATCTTTATTAATTTATCAGCCTTTTTTGTGAGTGTCCCCTCTGTGTTATGACATCACACATACTCGTAACTTGCCCATATTTTTGTGAGTTCCATTACAAGACTTTATTAGCTGAAAGCTATGCAGTAAAAACACCGTCATATCTATAACGGTGTTTTATGCATCTGCATAAGTCGCCTACATTCATGCTTGCCTGCAGTATGGTATCAATTTCTGGGGACAGAACTCGGATACAATACAAATTATTTATTATTTTAAATGAATTTCTAACTAGGCCTTATCCAGCCAAATCTCTTGAAGAGCAGAATAGGGCATTTGATTTTCACTGACTCTCACCTTATAGTTATTGTTGTTATTGCAAGCCGGCGGCTGGTTTTTCTCCCTAGCTCCGTAGACCGCGCAAGCTGCTAACGCCACGCCTAGCCCGACCCCTATCGCCAGCGTCGGCTGCACGCGCGACGCCTGCTCCCGAATCTTGGTCAGTATGGCCGGCATGGTGCTGGTTGATGGCGCTTAGAGGGTAGGGTGCTCGTCCATCGTCCTGAAACAAGGAGAGAGTTCATTAATAAAATAGTAGTATCATCTTTGACGATCATATTTGACGACCGATGTAGCGCGGCGGGCGAAGGTCCGCCTGCGACGCAGAAGGTTGCGGGTTCGATTCCCGCCTTGGGACAAATGTTTGTACGATCTGCAAATATTTGTTCCGGGTGTTCTGGGTGTTTTCTATATATAATAAAAAAAATATCTATCTATGTTATGTATTGTATTAAGTTTATCAGTCATCTAGTACCCATAACACAAGCTCTGCTTACTTTGGGGCTAGATGATGCTGTGTGGATTGTCCAGCATTATTTATTATTTATTTATTATCTACTGTCACAACCACAAGGAAGATCTTCGAAGAAAGTGCTTCGTCGCGTTTCTTTTATTTTATTATTCGTTTAATCCATACTAATGTTATAAATGTAAAAGCATCTCATCTCGGTATGTCTGTAACTTTTCACGGCTGAACGGATCTTAATTAAAAGTATATTAATAATAAGTAAATACTAGTTGTAATTGTTTTATTCTGTTATTGTAATATTCTATCGTATCTTTTATAAATAAAAAAACATTAGAATATTTAAAAAAAATTAAAAAATGCTGGACTATCCACACAGCATCATCTAGCACCAAGCTAGTTTTGACTAAGTGTTGTGAATTTATAGTACTCTTTGTTCACCTAGTCGTAATAGGAAACAGCATTCTAAGTACTCTCAAAGAAGCAAAAACTCATACGTTAAATTTAAGTAACATACTGAATAGCAACAGTGTTTACCATTTACATAATGTAGATTTCAGATAGGTACTTAAAATGTTATTGGTATCTCTTGTGCCACCAGCCACGCTAAATGTCAAGGTACGCCTAAACATGCTGACATATTGCTAAACATTATCACGCTACACGACCTATTATTAAAGGCTACATATATTTTAAAAGTTATTTAACAGGCTTGAGACTTCGACTTTAGATACTAGTGCAAGACGGTAAGGAGGGAAACAATTAAAGCTTTTATTAATCACAAAAGCATATTACACGATTGACGAATATTTAAACGAAAAATAAGAAATATGCAAACGAGTAAATTATACCTAACCTGTTAAAATGACGTCCTCCTCTCTCTCCATACATATTGTGTGCCCAGCAGGGTCTACAGTGATACTTAATTATATTATAAACACCTCTGTACACCTATAGAATGCAATAAATGATTGAGTATTGAGGGTTACAGAGTTTGGAGTAAGACAAGTATGCCATAGCCGTGATATGTAAACATTCCTCCAATCCAGCTCGTGGATATCGTAGGAGCCGGGGAAGGGACAAGATGAAGGGCAGCTGGTTCTTTCTGTGTATTTTTAACACAGTGATCACCAATCAGCCTGCCGAGCGTGGTTATAATCACCACGCTCGGCAGGCGGCAGGCGGAGACAAAACTCCTCGTTTGGTTGCCCCCAAACGAGAAGTTTTGCTATAATCACCACGGTGATCATTAAAAACCAAACAAAACCTTTGAACACGCTTAATTGCACACAAATAAGGTTCGTTTTTGAACTCGAGTTCAAAAACAGACGAAGAGATGACGTATGAAAGATTTCAAACTAAAAACTTCAAGTTTTTAGTTTTCGGCGTCTTGCTCCGATGATAGTCGTAAAATATTTTCTACCAGTATTTATTCGGTTTTGTAATCCA
Organism: Eupithecia inturbata; assembly: GCA_963662085.1. Taxonomy (NCBI): domain Eukaryota; kingdom Metazoa; phylum Arthropoda; class Insecta; order Lepidoptera; family Geometridae; genus Eupithecia; species Eupithecia inturbata. The sequence goes on from OY759201.1 coordinate 975,402, forward strand.
TATGTTTACGAAAAAATCTTTGATTCAGATTTATTTATTGCATACATAGGTACATAGGTAGGTACATAGCTTAGGTGGTAACTAGCTTAGAGGTAAGTACATGCACCCTGTAAGGGCGCAGTAATTTATTTAAAAATTATTATAATAGGTAGGTATACAGATACATAATCTATTTATAGCTAGAATCATAGTAGTCGGAAAATATAGGCAGAGTCAGCTACAAGAATCAAAACAATTATAATAATAATTCGGATTCTAGAACCAAGTACCTATAGTGTACAAATATTTAAATGAACTTAAAAGTCCTCGCTTCCGAAGTCAGTCAGTGGGTCAACCGACTCAGCGATGACTCACTGCATGGCCACCTTTCATTTGCATGATATAAGTAGTCATCGAATTTATTAACATGGTTTGGATTGAGATATAAGGCTTTCATAAGCAGCAGATAGTACCTTACGTTTAACTTAACTGTGTATATATATTTATTAACATGGTTTGGATTGAGATATAAGGCTTTCATAAGCAGCAGATAGTACCTTACGTTTAACTTAACTGTGTATATATATTTATTAACATGGTTTGGATTGAGATATAAGGCTTTCATAAGCAGCAGATAGTACCTTACGTTTAACTTAACTGTGTATATATATTTATTAACATGGTTTGGATTGAGATATAAGGCTTTCATAAGCAGCAGATAGTACCTTACGTTTAACTTAACTGTGTATACAGGGTTACAGGTTAAGTCGACCTAGATCCTGGAGGGGGTTGTAGTTTCCACCATTTCTGACTGATTTCACTATGAAACACCCTACCCCAAACTTAACCGTTTTTAAGTTATTGGACTTTGAAGTTTTTTTTAAAAATTACCGACTTTTAGCCTATTGACCAATTTTTTTTTGGGTCTTTGTCTCTAATTTATTTGTGTTTACGATTTTTGTGTAGTAGATGAGTTGCTTTATTATTCTTAATACTAAAATTGCAGTTAACTAAACCAACTGGGTCGCAGCAGACGATTGATAGTAATAAATTGAAATGAACTCATAAAAATATTTTTTAATTTCAGAAATATTTTAATAAATATCTATGACAGCCATGCTGCAGATGTGCCTAAAAATATCTACGTTTCATCAGCTATTCAACAAGATAAAACAAGCTAGGGTGTTATCAGAATTCTTAGAAAAAACTTCTTCTTCGTCTTAGAACTTGGACTATCGCAGTGGAAAGTGTGTTTTACGGTGAATACTGCCGGCCTCTACCCCTATCATTACACGCCGGTACAAGTTATTGAAGAAGGAGATCCTGTGAGGAGATTGGATTTCTGCAGATTCATGCTCAATGCAGATTTAGAGGACCCATCATTTCTGAGAAATATCTTGTGGACTGATGAGTCGAAATTTGATAAAGACGGCATAACGAATTACCACAACGCTCATTATTGGGCCCCGAAAGTACAAAGAAATCCCAATAAGAAGCGGACTAAGGGATCACAAAGACGATTCAGTTTGAATGTTTGGATGGGAATCATATCGAACCATTTGATTGGGCCTTACTTTCTTCCTGACAATTTAAATGGAGAACGTTATGAAAACTTTTTAATAGAAGATTTACCCGAGCTACTAGAAGATTTACCACTTAATCTCATACGCGACATGAGGTTTCAGCATGACGGTTGCCCTGCACACTACAGGAGAAGCGTCAGAGAATGGCTAGACACTAATTATCCTAATAAGTGGATCGGGAGAGGTGGACCCATACCGTGGCCAGCTAGAAGTCCAGACCTGACCCCGATGGATTTTTATGTGTGGGGACACATGAAGAGTTTAGTTTACAATGAACCGAATCCAATCACATCTGTTGATGTTTTGAGACAAAGAATAATCGATGCGGCGATTGAAATAAGAAGGGGATTAACAACTGGTGTAGTAAAAAGTGGATTAAGACACAGAATGAGAGTTTGTGTACGAAACAGAGGCGGACACGTGGAACATGAATTGTAATTGTAGGCTTTTATGTAAAAATTGTAATAAAAGTCATTTTGTACCTATTTGGATTTTTTTATTTTGTTTTCTGAAGTGGGTACCATTATTTTTTACTACTACCTGAGACCCTTTCATCAAAGTTTTTTCTAAGAATTCTGATAACACCCTAGCTTGTTTTATCTTGTTAGATAGCTGATGAAACGTAGATATTTTTAGGCACATCTGCAGCATGGCTGTCATAGATATTTATTAAAATATTTCTGAAATTAAAAAATATTTTTATGAGTTCATTTCAATTTATTACTATCAATCGTCTGCTGCGACCCAGTTGGTTTAGTTAACTGCAATTTTAGTATTAAGAATAATAAAGCAACTCATCTACTACACAAAAATCGTAAACACAAATAAATTAGAGACAAAGACCCAAAAAAAAATTGGTCAATAGGCTAAAAGTCGGTAATTTTTAAAAAAAACTTCAAAGTCCAATAACTTAAAAACGGTTAAGTTTGGGGTAGGGTGTTTCATAGTGAAATCAGTCAGAAATGGTGGAAACTACAACCCCCTCCAGGATCTAGGTCGACTTAACCTGTAACCCTGTATATATTTATTAACATGGTTTGGATTGAGATATAAGGCTTTCATAAGCAGCAGATAGTACCTTACGTTTAACTTAACTGTGTATATATATTTATTAACATGGTTTGGATTGAGATATAAGGCTTTCATAAGCAGCAGATAGTACCTTACGTTTAACTTAACTGTGTATATATATTTATTAACATGGTTTGGATTGAGATATAAGGCTTTCATAAGCAGCAGATAGTACCTTACGTTTAACTTAACTGTGTATATATATTTATTAACATGGTTTGGATTGAGATATAAGGCTTTCATAAGCAGCAGATAGTACCTTACGTTTACTTAACTGTGTATACATATATATTTATTAACATGGTTTGGATTGAGATATAAGGCTTTCATAAGCAGCAGATAGTACCTTACGTTTAACTTAACTGTGTATATATATTTATTAACATGGTTTGGATTGAGATATAAGGCTTTCATAAGCAGCAGATAGTACCTTACGTTTAACTTAACTGTGTATATATATTTATTAACATGGTTTGGATTGAGATATAAGGCTTTCATAAGCAGCAGATAGTACCTTACGTTTAACTTAACTGTGTATATATATTTATTAACATGGTTTGGATTGAGATATAAGGCTTTTATAAGCAGCAGATAGTACCTTACGTTTAACTTAACTGTGTATATATATTTATTAACATGGTTTGGATTGAGATATAAGGCTTTCATAAGCAGCAGATAGTACCTTACGTTTAACTTAACTGTGTATATATATTTATTAACATGGTTTGGATTGAGATATAAGGCTTTCATAAGCAGCAGATAGTACCTTACGTTTAACTTAACTGTGTATATATATTTATTAACATGGTTTGGATTGAGATATAAGGCTTTCATAAGCAGCAGATAGTACCTTACGTTTAACTTAACTGTGTATATATATTTATTAACATGGTTTGGATTGAGATATAAGGCTTTCATAAGCAGCAGATAGTACCTTACGTTTAACTTAACTGTGTATATACACTGCCGGCCAAAAGTTTGAGACCACCTACATCAAAGTAGGAAAATGAAATAAAACTCAAAATACAAAGCAAGAGGTTTAATTATGAATTAAAATACTTATTTCCTAATACACATACATTATGAAGAAAACAAAAAAATCAAGAAAAATCAACCATTTACTTTAAAAATGTCGCTCATATTTTATACAGATTTTTCGTCGAAAAACCCTCCCTTGCATTTTATTACTACTTTCACTATTCTTGGCATACGAGCAATCAATTTGTCGATTGTATCTTGTGATATATTGTTCCAGCTTTCTTGTAAAGCCTTCCACATGTCTTCTTGCGAAGTGGGACAACAACTGCGCACATTTCTATCAAGCTCTTCCCACAAAAGCTCAATCGGGTTGAGATCCGGACTCTGAGGGGGCCACACCATGTTTTTTAAAACCCCTTCTGTTTCTTTGTGTTCTAAATAACCCCTGCATAATTTTGAACTATGTTTTGGGTCATTATCTTGTTGGAAAAAAAAACCATCTCCAATTATTCTTGAACCAGACGGAATGGCAATTTGCTGTAGTATTCGTTTATATTGCTCCTTTTTCATGATTCCTTCGACTCGTACCAAATCTCCGGTTCCATGGCCCGAGAAGCATCCCCAGACCATAATGGAACCACCACCATGCTTGACTGTTGGCACCACTTGACAGTCTGGCATCATCTTTTCCTCGACGTTACGTCGAACAAAAATTCGTCGTTTTGAACCAAATATTTCAAATTTGGATTCATCTGACCAAAGAACTTGTTTAAAGTCTTCTTCAGTCCAGTCTCGATGGGTAAGGGCCCACTGCATCCGTTTCTTTTGTTTTGTGGCCTTAGTAGTGGTTTTCGAACGGCGACGCGATCAAATAACTTAGCATCTCTCAAACGTCTTTTTACTGTAGTCAATGATACAGGTTCTGATCGGGATTTGTTCACTTCTACGCGGATTTCTGGTGCTGTTAGGCGTCTATTCCGCTTGCTGGTAGTGACGATGAAGTGATCCTCGCGAGAAGTGGTAGTTCTCGGCCTTCCCGAACGCGAACGATCTTGATTACTGCCAGTCTCCTTGTATCGGGTTATTGTGTTATGAACACAAGTCTTCGACAACTTAAGTTGAGAGGCAATCGCACGTTCAGATTTGCCTTCGCCGTATAAAACAACTATGGCAGAGCGAGTTTCACTGCTAATTTCGCGAACTTTTCCCATTTTAAGATGTCTTCACTGTAACAACGACGAGCTCAGACTAATAAGGTAGAAAATAATTTACTCCATAAAAACTCAGGTACTAAATATGTTTTAGGAAGCTAACATAATCCCTGATATCGGTTAACGCGAAACAAACCCAAAACAATAAGTAATGAGCAGATCATAAAAATATTACAATGACTCTACCACCTGGTCCTTGCGCGGCGCTCATTGATGTTTTGAAACAATAGACCTTTTTAGGATGATAACTTAAACAACAACATAAATAATGACTCTTAGAAATTCTTTAATAATAATAGAATACGCAGGTGTTCAAATTAGCTCATTATCATATGTGTACTTTGAAATATTTTGTTGGTGACAAAGATTTTTACAGTGGTCTCAAACTTTTGGCCGGCAGTGTATATTTATTAACATGGTTTGGATTGAGATATAAGGCTTTCATAAGCAGCAGATAGTACCTTACGTTTAACTTAACTGTGTATATATATTTATTAACATGGTTTGGATTGAGATATAAGGCTTTCATAAGCAGCAGATAGTACCTTACGTTTAACTTAACTGTGTATATATATTTATTAACATGGTTTGGATTGAGATATAAGGCTTTCATAAGCAGCAGATAGTACCTTACGTTTAACTTAACTGTGTATATATATTTATTAACATGGTTTGGATTGAGATATAAGGCTTTCATAAGCAGCAGATAGTACCTTACGTTTAACTTAACTGTGTATATATATTTATTAACATGGTTTGGATTGAGATATAAGGCTTTCATAAGTAGCAGATAGTACCTTACGTTTAACTTAACTGTGTATATATATTTATTAACATGGTTTGGATTGAGATATAAGGCTTTCATAAGCAGCAGATAGTACCTTACGTTTAACTTAACTGTGTATATATATTTATTAGGGTTTCGAGGAAAAATTACCCATTCCCCCAGTTTGGATTTCAGATGATCGCTCTGCAAACTTCGGAGATAGCGAAGTTTACAGAGCGATCCATCTGAAATGTATGTAGCGTTTGTAGTATATCTATATTTTACAGGAAAAATATACAGAAGTCTGTAAGTAGAACACTTTTTGAAAAATGGCCTTCTTTTGACCACAATCTCACCTGATGGTAAGTGAGGATGTGGCCAACGTTGTGTCACGAAGGTCTAGAAGACACCTAATCACTCTTGTTTTGAAAAGAGTATATAGTGTACAATATTGCTTTCACAAACAGCTGCCTTATGCTCAGCTTAAAGTAGGCACCTATTGTACTAGTATAAATAATTTGGTTTCAATAAATATTCAGTAATTTATTTATTGTTTGTGTATCAGGTAATATTACAGTAAGTCCACTTTTTTTAATTCACTGGTTTCTTTCACTTGAAGTATACTCACTAACAATACCTACGAAAGTGGACTGTATTTTATCTAGGTATAACGGTTTTTGTAGAGGCACTAAAACCACGATGTAGTTGCAAAAATAATTCAATTCAATTCAATTCAATTCTAATAGATTTTTTTCTTACAAAATTCTTAGTCTGATTTATTGGAAGTTACTACCTGCCTAAGGTATACCCATATTTTTCTGAAATTGTGTAACTAAGTGCATTGATTTATACCTCGTTGGATACGCTATCTCACAGGGGATGATGCCCATAATCCCCACGCTGGGCATGTGGGTGGGGATCGCAGTTCGGTGGTAGAACTGTTCTGCAGGTAGAGGTGGATACGCTATTGCTAAAGATATGTAGATGTTTTTTAAATAACCAAATTTACATAAGCAATTTTTTTAATGGGGTTTTTGTTAGGAGTTTACTAAAAAATAATACATTAGTTTTATAAACATGACCTTTAGCTTCCATATGGATGCTGATACATACATACATATATTTAATTAGTGGTTATTATGAATTAGACTTTAGGCTATCTAAACCTGTGTGTCACTAAAATTTTAATTAGTTTTTTTTTAATTCACTGTTGAAGACGTAAAACGGTTTTACGGAATATAGGCAATGAGCAAAGTTAACTAAAAGCTAAAAATAAATATAAAAACCTAAATACCAGGTGTAACGGTTATACCGGTTAGACTTGTAAACCAAATTATGTATTCAAATCATATAACAAGAAATAGATTATCATATAATTTTACTTTCTGTTCGTTATATAACATAGTGTAAGTTGATTTCATAAGAAGTGGTTTCATGTTTTGTTATTTTTGTTTTGACCAACTTAACATTTTTGCTTTGTCTGTTTCAACCACACATGGTGGTGAATTATTAAGTACAGGACAATAATATATATGTGCATTGCGCCGGCGCGCGGCGGCGGTCTCTCCTCAGTACCGCGCGAGCGCGAATTATACGTAAATTCTTTTATTTAATTCATTTAAATAAATTGCAGTTATTTAAAAAATATACTTGATATTGTAGTTCCAAGCAAATGTTGATAATTATTTTGGTATAAATATTATGTCAAAATGATGTAGAACTTCGGAGATATTGGGGTTTGTTTCGAAGCCTTTTCGGTCGATAATCGAGTTCGGTTCAGTTTTTTCTTTCTTTACATAAAGGCATGTAACGAAAATGTATTCTATTATTATTCAAGTAGGTATAGGATATACATAACAAGAAAAAAAATTGTTTGGTGGGCTTTATTCAATAGAATCTACTAATTAGAGCTCCAAAACAAGTCTCCGAGAGTTTTTGCCTAAACATGCACCGGGAGAATGATTATAACTACATAAACAAAAAGTTTTCTAAAATTTGTTTTATTATTATTGTAGTAGAGAAAACGAACTACTAATAACAACTGATTATTATTTCAAGCAACAAACGAAAATCATACAATCTGGACGATGAAACCGTGCAATTTCTCGTTTTTTTTGTAATAGCCCTCTTAAGTCGCCTCTTACGACACCCTTGGGAAGAGTCGGGGTTGTAAAAATACGAAGCCGCCACCACAAGGCCTTTCTTGGATATAAGAGCCATAGAATAGATGATGACCTAACTAGAAACAAAGGAAATAATTTTACATTACAAGCAGAATATGCCCAAACCTCTGTTTGTATTTAATTATCCACGACGATGAGTGAATCTTGCAGGGGCATTTAAGAATAAATGGTAGAGTTGAAGTAGGTAAACTACCAGTTAGATTATAAAACGGTCAAGAACTCTTTAAAATGGTTTATTCTACCTTAAACACGCACTTAGCGGAGATTTAAACCACAAAGGCCTTAGTTCATGGACGTTTATATCATTTTCTGTACGAACGTCTGTGGATCACCGTCTTCTTTCTAGATCAACTCAAAAGAGAATGGATGCGAAAATTGGCCAAATTTATGTAGTAGGTACTTATGTATTTACATAAGTACCTACAAATTCACATAGTTTATGTATTACCCTAAAACTGAAACTCAATGCATAATATAAAAGTTGTTATTAATAATGAAATCCAAAAAATAATTGTAGGTATTATAACCAGGCTAGCCAACATCCTACAGGATGTTGGCTAGCCTGGTTTTAATTTTATGTTACTCGCTCATATTATGCATGAAACTATGAATATCGAAAACATGTAAATTTTTCATAAAACCTAAACATCAAACTCGTTAGAATTATATGATCTACTAAAACATTATAGAAACGACTCGTAGAATGATGATATTTTGCGGCGGTTTGGAACTCTTAGGAGTATTATATCGACAGTGTAAAGTCTAAAATTTGTGGGCAAACTCAGAAAGGGGGCCAGGAGCGAATATATCTATTCATATTAGTATCTTAATGATTATGATAGGTGCTGAAGTAGTATAGTAATTTGACTTATCGTTTATTTGTGTCAGTTTATGAACGTGTTAGAGCAATGTGATCAAATTAGTTCATCATGATCATCATAGTCTTTATAGCACAATTATATTAATAAATAATCGATTCAGTCGTTACTTTACGGAAATCCATTGCAAAATATTAGGATACAATACATTTAGTAACAATTCCGCGCAAAACCTTATCTGATGAGTTTCGACAGTAAAGTTAGTGTACGTAAAGTAACATTACGCAAGTTATAATTATGTTAATATTAGTCCACTTCTGAAGATTGGTTAATACGCCATTTTTCCCTATCCTCTTGTCGCACCCTGAAACCTCTGTCATCGTCACTCCACCTGCCGAAGGTTCATATGAATTAGGAAATAAGCCCTGAGTGTTTGAAGTGAAATAAACACCTTTGCCTCTTACGAAAGTAAATCGTTTTTAGGAAAATAACGTAATAGCCGAAGCCGGAACAAATCTGCACGCACATAACAACATAACTAGTGAGGTAATCTGGTAATCTCATGCTATTTCATACAATTATGTTTCCATAATTATTCTCCTTGGACTGCCATTGTTCAGTACACGTTTAGGACACGGGCGGGTCACGTGATGTGAAAACACCATTGTTAGAGTGAGTGAGTCATCTGCAAGTTCAACTGGGTCGTAAATATTAAAATACAATTTCCATTTCATGTTACATATTTTTTTTGTAGAGCACATGTGTGGCTGGCTAGTGGCTAGGTAAGTTATACATACTTATACTACCTACTTATTATTAATATCGTATTCTACCTTTGGAGTAGAAAGATCTGTTAGAAAAACAAAAATATCAGCATGAAACGGATATGCTGCAGGCGTTTAGTCATAAAATAAACAAAAGGAATAACAAAAGACCGAAAAGCTATCCTTGAGGCAACCCGCTCGTGCTTATGTCCACAGTAAGTTGTTTACCGGCGACTAAGAGCACCATTACCGTGCTAAGAGCCTTGCACCTTGTATGACTCAACTTGGCATCACACCAACCTCCAAACTCCAAAGGAAAAACTATAAAACTATGTTAGGAAGACGTGATAGACATAATCAAACGCCGTCGTTGAGTCGGAAAATGTATCGTTTACAATGTCACAATTCACTTAAGTTAATTTAAGCTACATGATTTTCCTGTATGCAAAACTAGTTATAATTATTCGATCATACGATAAATCATTTTAAACGTTTCGGTTACCCAACCCAAGCCCATTCATATGTGACGATTAAAAGTTAAAGGTTATATTGTAAAACAAAACAACTTTCCTCGTAAAACCCAAATCAAAATAGATGAGAAAAAAAAGTGGATTAGAGTCCTTTAAACTATTTACTTAGTGTTGGTATTAAATAATTAACCTGTAGAAATGACGTTGTGTTGTGTGGGTGCTATTAAAAACTGAACTCTTGGAACTTTGTACTGCGTGATTAGGAATGACACAGATGGTTCATGATAACACCAATTATGTTAATGTATATATTTATAGGGTTATAAAGTTAGGTCTATTTTTGATCCCTAGAGGAAAATATAATTGTGCATTTTTATTACCAAGCGTCGTCTGTTCAATTTTATTTACATTTTTTACTTGAGTTTGAAATAATTGAATTGAAAAAAATCAAATGGCACGTAATTATTTTAAAAACTTTGCTGTAGTTAAGATCATAAAAAAATTATTTGTTTAAGTGATTCTTATTCTGAGTTTATTGCATTTGTACTCTATTTTCTGCTTCCCGTTTAGCAAGGGGCCAGGGCTTCCTTCAAACTCATCCAACTATCGCGATCTTCAAAACCTTCTGGCTATACAGCTGTTCTTAAATTATTCAAGTAGGTACCTACAGCTAGTTTTACAACATTCACGTGTCAGAATATGAGCGATGTCCCAATGTTGGCCAAAATTGCTGATTGCATCTCCATTGGCTAAGAGTATGCCTGCCGCAGGAATTTGCTAAGATCCATGGTTGAGAAATGTGGCGACTTGCAAGGTGTATTGATTATTGAAACCAAACAAGAATATTTAACTGGCTTCTGCTAGCGGCTTCGCACGCATCTTCCGTCGTAATATTCACTGCATGAATACTATTATTGCGAATGCGATTTCTTTTATGGATATTCCTTACTTGTTCATAAACATATTCTAAACTTGATTACCTGTAAAACACATGAAGCCGCTGACAGAAGCAAGATATTAGTTGCCCAACTTTGGTGTTCTTCCAACACAAATAAGGTCCGTAGTTAACCCGCTTACATCCGTAGTGAAGATATTAGTTGTTTGCGCTGTGCAACCCTCAAAATTATTCGGGATTTTTGTTCCTCGCAGCTCTAAGAAATTGCATAACACTTATTTATTTAACTAAAACCTGGTAAACCAGTTTAAATAACGCATAAAGCAGCGTTTTCCTCTCCTGGAATAAATAATATATCTTTAGGTATTTTTAATTAATTCTATCGGTCCGTATCAACTATAAACAATTATAAATCGTTAATGCGATTCATAACATTCTTATAAATGACCGCTATCCGTGGCATGGCGTCGTTTGGAGGAGGACTATGTTCAGCAGTGGTCGTATACAGATGGTGATGATTGATGATATGATTGGCTACGGAACCCTAAAAAATAAACTAAGCTTACATAACAATAAGATGGTTTCAAATGCATAACAATACGTAGACTGTTCCGTCTTCAATGTCAATGCTATGCTAACTACCTTTTTAGCATTTAAATAGGTCTAAGATGAATGTATTGCGTAGTGTAATACAAAACACAAATTGAATTTAATTATTGTAAATCAGCCTGTATGTCCACAGCTGGACATAGGCCTCCGCCAAACGACGCCACGAATAGTGGGTCCTGAGTCGCCTCCATCCATAGACTCCCTGCGATCGGTAGAACGTCGTTAGTATATACATTTAAGCGCTATTTAAGTAGCCTACCTCCGTCCCCGGGGATACAATTTACCTACCTGCCAAATTTCATTGAGATCCGATCAGCCGTTTAGGCGTGAAAAGGTACCTAACAGACAGACAGTTACTTTCGAATTTATAGTATTAGTATGGATTATTTTATGAAGATTTAAAAATAGCATCACACTTTTTTTACCATTTTGATAATTATTTTATTATTAAACGGCCTTCCAAAGTATGCGGCATGATTTTGCTGAATATTCCATAAAAGGCGGTGACGGCTAAATTTAGTGTCGAAACTAGAATTATTAATAAATAAAATTATACTACCCCTAGGGAGTGTGCTTTGTATGAAAAAAAAACCCGTGTATACTGTCTTAATCCAAAACGTGTCCTCCCCACCACAGCTTCCAACTACCTCCGGACGTGTGCAATCAATTTCCACGAGGGCAAAGCCGCGGGGCGCTGCTAGTATACTTAAAAAAATACAATACGTCATGTCAGTATTTTAGTACCACAAACATCTTTCGCCTAATATTATTGGTAAGCTTAACGCAATGTAGACGTTAGAACATATCAGCTGCAAGTTGCGAAATAACACGCAGTTTTACACTGGGCTTGTTTACCGGCCAAAGGTGAAAGGTTGGACATCATGACTGTTTACTATAGAGGAAAATAACATAATTAATGCTGCTTGCTAAATTAGGCTAGCGACATCTATTCTCAAACCGAGCGAAATTGATAATTAAGGTAAATAGTTAGTTTTTTGTTATTTTCAAATGTTTTATTGCGTTCTTTATCAAACATACAAAAAAAGTCTAAACATTAAAAGTTACTAATTCATTTATTCACCCGCAGCAATGCTCCATCCTCGCACAATAATTTACTACTATAAAAAAATGTCGTAGTTTGACAAATATCGAAAAACATAGAACGAACGACTTCTCCGGCATTGTGCTCGAAGGGCCGTAGGACGCGCACGACTTACCCTGCAGATGAAACGTTGGTGTTCTTTCAACATAAAGTTTCTAGTTATCCCGTACACATTCATAATTAATACTATTTCTTATAAAAATAATAAAGGAGATATCGAATATTTCCAGTAGCGACATCTAGTTATGGACAAAGAAATATCGGAACAAAAGAAATAAAAGGTGTGGGAAAATATAATATAAGATGATATCTATACCTCTATATATAAAAGAAAGTCGTGTTAGTTACACTATTTATAACTCAAGAACGGCTGAACAGATCTCGGTGAAATTTGGCAGCGAGGTAGATGGTATCACGGGGCCGGACATAAGCTACCTTTTATTCCGGAAAAAGCGTGCGAAGCCGCGGGCAGCAGCTAGTTAATAATAAAATACTGCGGTATTTTTTGATTAAGCGAAACTAGAAGGATTTTTAGGTATTTTAAAGTGATATTCTTTGAAACGACTTAGTAGTTAGAGTAATAATTAGTCTTAACTAGTATCATGTAGTATGTATGAATGATGCAAATGTACGTTAATCTTTAAGCGACCGCTCACGCAATTTAACCAAATGCGAGACAAGAAACAATATTACTCAGTCACGACTAAGTACTCAAGTATTTGTTATGTTAACTAACACTAATGATGATGAGTTGTCTCAAAAAATGCTTGGTTCAGTTTAGACGCCGTTGGTACTTTGAAAAACGTAGCAACTTGGTGGTAGGGTTGTACGTTTCGTACGATCGACGCCATCCGCCAACTTCGTTCGTTTTACAAAGTAGACGTCCGGACAGCAGCCCTAAGCAGCGTTATTTCTCACTCTGACTGAATTTTTTCGGGTACCACGTGTATAAACCTAATTAATGTAAGGTATGCGCTAACGGCTGTGTATTGATTGGCATTTGCGTTCGCAGCGTAAGAATCGACCCCTGCAACTCAGCTCGTGCATGTCGTAAGAGCCGACCAAGAGAACCTACAAGAGGAGCATTCATTCATTCATTCATTTATTTATTTACCATTTATAACATAGGTCGTTATACAAGGCAAGTCACAAATTGTACAATTTAAAAAGACAAAACACTTAAATAAATTAATTTAAAAATCTAGATAAAATACACATGTCATTTAATTCCAGATCATAAAGTTCAATGTCATGTTTTCATATTATGTAAAGAAAGGGATTGCAAAAAATGAGCTTCCTTCGTATGTTTTCAACACGCCCAGCGATCACCTTTCTGCCTGCTTGTGGAAACCTTAACATGACCTTAATTAAGCAGAATAAAGCCGAGTTAAGTCAGATAAACCTTGGTTTAGCCTTGCCGGCGTATTAAACCAGGTTTTTGACCAAGTGCATGCTATACGTGCCATGTTTGTATACTTTACATAACTAGTCTTATAAATTTATAATTTAGCGGTCATCGTGCTTCGGTTAACAAATCTTGGGTTTTAGGTACCTACTTTGAGTGTTATCTTCTCCGCACGACATTGCATGCCTTTTAAGTAAAGCTAAATTTTTGACCGGCTTCGAAAAAAGGAGGAGCTTCTATGTTCGATAATATGTTGCTTTTATGTATGTTCGTCGATTTCTCCGTCAACAATGGACCGATTTTGAAAATTATTTCCCTATTGAATAGAGAGTGATCCCGGGATGGTCCCATAAAAATTGTATTCCCAGAGGTGGCAGTAGATGGTAATAGTATTTGTCCCTCGAATCTTAAAACAGTGTAAAATAGATTTAATATCGATGTTTAGTTCTTTGAAAACAATCAAACTGTTACATTTTCCCGCAGGTTTTGTTCCCGTAAGAGCTTTACAAGTCAAGTCAAAATATTCATTAATTCTTCTTCAGTGCCGCCAAACGAACACTACGTACTCGTACCTACAGTAGGTACAAAACATTATACATTAATACGATTCGTCATGTATAGAAATTTATTCTAATTGTTAAAAAAGTATTTATATTCATATTAAAAAGTTATCTGAGCGTCTGGTCGACGCGACGGGTGACCCGAGAGCTGGTGGGTATCTGGCGCAGCGCATCAGCATTGCCATACAACGGGGCAATGCAGCCAGCGTCTTGGGGACGCTTCCGACTGGTATTGATATGGATCAGCTGAGCTACCTGTAGATTGTTAGCAACAGTCTGCAGTTAGCTTAATTGTTTCAATTGTAAATACTAGTTCTAATTTGTTTTTATTTTGGAATTGTAATTTTCTTTGTCAATAAAGAATACAAAAATAATAGACGATAATATAATCAAAGTAAATTCAAATGAGTTATATTCAGTTCATTCGGACTACGTGCGCGTGCGCAGGGCCAAGGGGAACTACGTAATTATCTCGCCTTTTCTAGAAACAATATTAACATTAATATTCTTACTGTTATTAGTACGACAGACACTTTAATAAAGATTTAATAAATATAATTTACATAATTCACACATCATCAACCTCAATTTCAACAGCCTCTAATGGTCAAAAGCTTGGGACGGGATTTGCTCCAACTCGAAAAATAACAACTAACTAACAGGCTAAAGGTTTCTTCGTCGCTTCTTTACTTTAGTCTACATACCGAAGCGACTGAAATCAAAAATATCAATTTATTGTATGAAATAAAGAGTTTTTGACTTTGACTTTAGTCCACTGCTGGACGCAGGCCTCCCCCTGATAAGCGCCTCATTGGCTTTTATCTCACGGGGGGTAATGCCCATAATCCCCACGCTGGGCATACGGGTTGGGAATCGCAGTTCAGTGGTAGAATTATTCTGCAGGAAGCGCTGCTGCCCGCCCCCCGGTGGATATCCCTTAGTCGCCTCGTGCGACACCCGCGGGAAGAGTTGAGGTGTTGCAATTTCTAAGCTGGCATGGCATCACACAGCAACACTTATCATAATCACGCTAATATTATAAATACAAAAGTTTGTATGGATGTATGTTACATACCTCTTCATGCCAAAACTACTGAACGGATCGGGATGAAATTTTGCATACAGGTAGTTCTAGGACTGGAATAAAACATAGGCATAGGCTTTTTATCTCATAAATCAGTTCCCATAGGATAGAAATAACCTTAAAACGTTTCCATAGAAACAACGCGTGCGAAACCGCGGGCAGAAACTAGTGTGTTATTAAATCTGTGGCCGGAGGCACACGGCATAATTCTATATATAGGTAACAAAGAATATATATCCATGTATTGTATGTTTAACAGCTCTCCTATACCGATACAATATTAGCTCTGCTTAGTTTAGGTCTTGATAATGCGTGTGGATTGTCTTGCATTATTTATTTTATTTTTATTTATCATCTGTGCCCAAAAGCAAGCAGAGGTTGTGTTATGTTATGGGGTACCCAAAACACACTGCTTACTTTTTGAATGAAAAACTAAATAAACAATTCCTAAAAAAAATATTGTTATGAATATAGATAATGTTTTTATGGCAAAAGGTTCGATCTTGAAGGTACATTAACATCTGCGTCACTAACTGCTAGTTTTTTGTCCTTGGCCCATCTTTTAAGGTTTAATTAATAAGTCAATGAACGAGTCTTGCCTAATAAATATTCTTATGATAACAACGTAGTATATTGCAAAATGCGAAAACATTAAACATGGCGTTTGATTCATATTGCTCGCGAGTTTTTTTTTTTGCTGTTTTTGTGTGATTTTCAGTGATTCGTTGCATTTAAGCAACAGGACTTACAACTTAGAAAGGTGAGTAAGTAGTAGTAAAGTAGTAAACTTTTTTTTTTTATATGTAAATACATATTAAAAAAAAGTTGCAGACCCATACAGGCCAATCCGATATCTAAATTCGAAATTGAAATTCGAAAGTAATAATAATTCTGTCTGTATAATATGTCTGTCTGTCTGTCTGTTAACTTTGCACGCCTAAACGGCTGAACGGATCTCAATGAAACTTGGCAGGTAGGTAAATGGTATCTCAGTGACGGCCATAGTCTACTTAATAAGCGCGTGCGAAGCCGCAGGCAGCAGCTTTCTATTTGTATAAAGCTGGGTCAAGCACAAAATTACTAATAGATTGCAAACGGCAAGGTGCACTTACAAAACAAACTACTTCACACTTCAATATTTGTTTGTGTTATTTTTACGATAATTCAATTAGCAGTGTGGCGTGTCTATGAAACATTAGGTAGGTAGGTGCTAAAATTTGCGATCCTATTAAATTTACTGAGTGTTTATTCGAATTGAAAAGATTCGAAATGAAATAATTTATTTGACACGACAAATTACAATTACTAAACATTTAAGGAAAAAAACTAAGCTATACACTAGCCAAACTCAATGTAGAATGTGTGTAAACAAACCACGACACAAATAATAAAACTCGCTCGCTTGGAGTCGAGTTTCAGTTTTATAACTGTAAGCAATATTTATTGAATGAAAGAGTTGCTGTCGATTCGGACAAAATTTATTGGGACACAGTGTCCCAACTGACACTTTTGATTTTAATATTATTTTTTACTGTCGATTCGGACACCATCAAATTATTGAAGCTGTTGAGTACAGTCATAAACCGACTAGTAATCTAATTCTAATTTGCGTAAAAAAAGACGCGGCATCACAGTGAATTTTAGGTTAAGTATGTGCGGTTTGTTTACAAACATTCTACATCGAGTATGGGCTAGAGTTTAGATACGAATCGAATACGGTCTTGGCATGAATTTGGATAAAACCAAAGTCATGACATGATCAATGGCCACATTGATCCAGGACCGGTCGTCGTACATGGCCACCTTCTAGAAATTACTAATTACTTACTATTTACTTACTATTTTGCTAACGTATACAGAGGCAGATAGTTACGAGAGTTACAGAGAGAAAAATCTCTGGATTATAAGCACTGGGTATTAGTTACACTGACTTATGTCAACAGAAAAAAACAAAACGACTTGCTGAAGCTGACAAAGACTTTTCTGTAAGAGTCAAAGGGTAAATAAGGGTTAGACAGAGTGTAAGTTGGTAAAGCTAGCACGTATGAAAGAAGGCGTATATTACTTCACTTAAAATAAATACAACACAGGTTAAAATTACATCAAAACCGGTTTAGCCCACGACGATGTAAACAATTGGTGATTTTTAAACTGAGTTTGAAGATTGAGTTATTAGCTGATATTGCGTTATCAAGATGACCCTATGGCGTAGCGGTTTGGTGCCTGATCGGATTTAAAATTCAAAACCCATTTCAACCGACTTCTAAAAAGGATGAGCTTCTCATTTCGGCCATATGTTTCTATTATGTATATTTAATGATGCTAGTAAAAAGAAACAATAATAAAAATACAGTTGACTTAGTAATAAAAACAAACAATTAACATAATTAAAATCTAAGTAAAATGTCTGTGTGTGCTGCAGTACGTCAATAAGGCAATGGCTCAGCGGATTTTTCAGCATATTTTACTCAAAAATCAAAAACACTGATTTTCAGCCTTTTACATTTTAGAACACATTGCACTTGAAACTCGTTCTGCTTGAAATGTTTGTGTTTGTGTAATTATTTTCGCTTTTGTATTGGAAATGATCCCAATGTGGTCCCAAAGTTATATTCCCCAAACTACTACTTTTTCAGTTGAATTCAAGGGTTAAACTTTAAAAACAGTGTTAATAATCGATTTGGATGTTTAGTTTTTGAAAAAAAAATCGCAATACTGCGATCGTGTTCACGGATTAGCCAGATATAAGTTTTATTGTGATAAATAAATAAATAAATAATGCTGGACAATTCACACAACCTCAATTATTTGATGAGTTCATACGATGACCAAAGATTTTATTTATGTTAGCCATAAATATATGTATAGCTCATGCAATAAAATAATATGTGAACTGAAATCAGTCTTCCTTAACAACATCCTGCATTGCAAGATCGTAATAAATTAATTAGATATAACAGATCCCCGCCTCGGGGCAACTGTTTGTACGATCTGCAAATATTTGTTCCGGGTGTTCTGGGTATTTTCTATGTATGCTAAAAAATATCTATGTAATGTATTGTATTAAGTTTATCAGCCATCTGGTACCCATAACACAAGCTCTGCTTAGCTTGGGGCTAGATGATGCTGTGTGGATTGTCCTGCATTATTATTATTATACTTAAGGAACCCTTACGTTAGGACATCATACAGGGACAGGGGGCTGTGTTAGAAGGTTCATTTCTTAGGCTCATCCGTCATCGGATTATGAAAGTGAGTATTGGTGCCCTATAACAATGTGCTGTGCACGCGCACATGGCCAGTCTCTGTTGACACTGGGCGCCGAAGCCAAAATTCGGCTATGAGGAGGAGAAACTAAAGATCAGAATCATCTAGAAGTATTTTACACAGGTTCAACATCACGAGGTACCCAAGTTGTATTACAGAATAATATTTCTGGTTTTTGTTTAGATATGGATGGATAATTTACATACAAATAACTGATTCGCATGCAATAAGCTGACCTTTAATAAAATAATAAGACAGATAGACAACTCAAAAACCTTTTAGATTAGATACACGAAAATTTATTACTTCTTCGTAATTTACAAACCAATAAATTTTTTTTTTAAAACGGCAATGGCCTTTATTAACAAAGAAAATTACAATCAAATTATAACTAGTATTTACAATTGAAACAATTAAGCCAACTGCAGACCGTTGCAAACAATCTACAGGTAGCTCAACTGATCCATATCAATACCAGTCGGAAGCGTCCCCAAGACGCTGGCTGCATTGCCCCGCTGTATGGCAATGCTGATGCGCTGCGCCAGATATCCGCCAGCCAAAAAATTGAATATAACATGGTCTACATATAACAGAAGGACATATTTCATTATGTTATTATAAGTTATATGATTTTTATAAAAATGGAAATTTGATGTAACCCAAACCCTATTTTAATTATAGATTAAGATATGATTATAAAAAAAACATTTAGATGCAAGTACTAATTTGTATAGTGAGAATTTCATTAATTTTGTTTATCCCGAAAAACTTTATTAACAAAGAAAACTACAATCAAATAATATAAAATGAGAACTAGTATTTACAATTGAAACAATTAAGCTAACTGCAGACTGTTGCAAACAATCTACAGGTAGCCCAACTGATCCATATCGTCTATCCTCATTTAGTTAAAACAATGAGCCAATGAACATAAGCGCGCGAGCGGACGATGCAGCGATTTTCGCGAAAAATTTTAAGCGTAACGATCTTGTGCTTAATGATTGGCAGAACTTGCAGTTCACACTAAGTCAGTGAATTACCAATAACCCTGTATGAAAGTGACAGCTGTTTACAATCACGACAAGCAATGTAGAGTATTAATTCCGAATCAGAGGACGAATCACTCCGCACGCCGCCATTAAGTAAGTACCTACCAGTACAACTTTGCTTTTGTTATTATAAAAGTGTAAAAATGTGTTGCCATAACTTTCTCCCGTCTATTCTCGGATGAAGCCCGAGTGGTAGAAAGTACGTTATTGAAAATAATGAGGTCGCGGCGAGATGGCTTCACTGAGATCTTTCTTTATTACTCTAACTACGGGTTAATACAGGATACCCCCCGTATTAATAATAGTCTGCTATATAAGTAATGAAAAATCACAAAATATGACCAATATCATATCTACGGACATTGATTTGTATTAGCAAATACTAATGTCGAAGTGTTCGTATTTGTTGTCAACAACTTTGTGTCGAAATCATAAGTTTCCGTTAGCATTGGAAATTATGTTAATCCTTCACGGAGTTTACATAATTAATTTAAATTATAAATTACACTAAGCCTTAGATAAGGAATTGATAATTTGGTGATAAAAATACCGAAAACTACCAATGTGTTTCCTAACAGAAACACAATACAGTTTTTTTTTTTCAATTTGTCATAATTTTTATTGGGAAAATAACAGCATTACATGTTTTTTAATCTAGATTTAGCATCGCCTTATGTTAAATCTAGGAACATAATTTAAATTGTTTGTTTTTTTTTAATTTATACACTATCGACCTTATAAAATAACATATTTTTTTTTTACTTAAACACATAATCCTCTGTTGGGTTTATGGGGCGAATCTAACGGGTTTGGTTGTCAAACTTGCCCTATATCTCAGTACTCACGGGATCCCCGTGGTAAAAAAATTTAATTGCATAAAGTTATAAAAAAATCTTTGGTTCCTTGAATGTATCTTAATTATCGTATCGTATTTTTTCTATCCTGTTGAAACCAAGATGGAGAAAAAAATACGATAAAAAAGAAACATGAAAGTGCATTGTTTCGCACATAATTTGTTAGAGATCTCAGGAACCCTGCGATCTTTTGAAATGACTTATTTTCCAAAAATAAATCATTTCACAAGATCAAAATGTTTTGATACGTAGGTTATTATTATTACTAATTATTTAGTTCCTTGAACCAGTTTCTTCATAAGCTGTGTAGTTTCCTTGTAAATAAACAAAAATTTCATTTTTACGCTAAGAGAGTTCCTAAAACGTATGCTCTGTCCCGCTCGTATGAACGCAAAACCCTATACCTATCCTTTTCATAAAATGGCGCGCATTGCGGTAAGTAAAGGGAGACATACGCCCAACAGCGGGATACCATTGGCCGTAGATAATGATGATGATTACAGCCTTGGCCTAGGCTGTAGTCATTGGCAAGAACTGTCAAATTTTACAGTTCTTTTGATATTTATCGAGTGATACATTGGCGAGAATTGGCTTCCTGGAAGACAACGCTTTTTTCTGATATAGCCTATTTTACTTTTGTCCCTTTAAAATAACATTAAAAGCACCATACCCCCAAAAATTATAAAACTCCATTATTTATTAACAATAAAGTTTTGCATTCTTTTTGTTAAACGTACAAAAACTACAGTCAAAAACATTACACAGCAAAAGCACAGCAGCAGCTGTTAAAATATTATTCCAAACAAACACATTTTCTTTAAATTTTAACACCTCTTTCACATGTCGGCAATGTTACAATGCCTTGCTGAGCTGTCACACCTACATTAATATTTACAAGAGAAAGGCTTTGTCTGCACTTCCACAGCATCAGCGACAGTCAGTACAGTTAGTTAATATACGGTAACACCACAAATGAGTACAGACTTTTGAAAAGCTTTATAGAGAGTAGAGATATTTAACATAAACGTTGCTTTATGCTTAACGTAGCTACAATATTATAAATGGTTTTCGTACGTAGCTAGTAAGCTACGTCAAAAATAAAGTTTTATATCTTACGCGAACTGAGCATATAATTTTAATAAAATTTTAATACATAATCACCTCGGCAGTGAGTTAGTAAGCCTGCAGAAAAGTCGCGAAAAATAAGTAAATACCTGCGATAAATACACCTATTTATAAATATTATAAAACGCATTTTGAATTATTTGAAAGGTGTTGTAAAAAGTCTGTAGAAACAACATTTGGTTATTATGGTGGAGATACAAGAACAAACTACAATTTAACGATGTAAGGGAGAGAGATTCCCTCACGGAGACGAAAGCCCGGCTGCTGAAAACTAAATAAATTTACTTTTTTGCCTGAGGAGCTTTACATTGGTGAGAATTTACTTATTCAAATTATTTTTCAAAATACTTAAAAATATTAAATCCATGTTCAAAAAAACTGAAAAACAACCGCATACATATTCAATGCTCCAAAATCGTATGATATATGGGTACAGGGAACCTGTTAAGTAGTAAGGGTGTAAGGGCGAGACTGCAATCCACATGCCACGAGCGGTGTTTATGGTAAACCCCCGGTTATTTGGGGGAAGCTTGTTCAGCGTTGGACCGGTGTGTTGATGAGGAAGGATATAAGAAGATTTTGTTTTAAAGGCGAACAATAAACTGGGCATTTTTTATGTTTCCGTAAATATTTACATTCTCGTCTCATGCTAATTAGGATTTTAAAAGACTCGAGTGTTTTGCGGAAGTTCTAAATTGCCTAAATAGTAGGTAGGTATAACAATATTTGTTTATAAACAAGTAATTTCACGATAAGTAAGTATATCTTGCAAGAATAGGTACTCATTTTTAATAAAATGTATAAGTAGTAAATTTAAAAGTAGCTATTTATACGCAATACACTCAAGTTCTCTCGATATCTGAGGACCTACTTTTATTCTCCAAATACGCAGTCGCAAGTTTCGGTTCGGCTAATGATTACTCTAATACACCGAATTAGAGTACAAATTATTCGATTCAAGACGATTTCGTAACGAAACTGGCATTACATGCTCAACTAGGACAAAGATTAGCGTTGCATCTCCAAAGCTTACATACTTGACCTCTTTAACAGTGTACCTTTAAACCTAATGTATTCAACTCATAGGGGATACAAATCAATTAATATTATGTCGGCAAACGTAGTGTGGGACGTCCTGTAGCCAGGCGGGATGACGGTCTGTGAAAGCCTAAAAGCAGATGCTGGATGGAGTTGGAGACAGGGAACTATGGTCATTTAATGAGCGGATCAGGTAATGATAGGCCTCCCCTAACAGAGGCGGCCTATGCCCAGCAGTGGATAGCATAGGCTAATGATGTTGTTGGTGCACAATCTCACCTGATATTAAGTGAGGATGTGTCACGAAGGTCTAGAAGACACCTACTCACTCTTGTCTTGAAGAGATCTCTTGTTTTGATGTCTTTATGTTCAAAGGTTTCTTCCGTGTTTACGAGCTTTAATCGGTTTTGTTTCATTTTGCATGATTGATTTTAGACAAAATTGGCGAATATTGCAAATCTTCAACAAAATCTTTATTTTAGGCATCAATTAAGTTATAATTGGATAATTATAGGCAAAGCTGGAAAATTTCAACAATAAATGTTTTCAAATATGCAATTGCATGTCCAAAAAATTTGCGAATTGGTTTAAAGGTAAGGTGCATTATTCAAAAGTTAAATAAAAACGTGTTAAATTAATGTCTCAAGGAATTTTCTACAACTGCATTAACACATTAAAAAAAATAAGATGTTTTGTTTTACACTTTACATTTGTTTTACATTTGTACGTTTAATTAAAGAATAATTCGATTTTTCAAGGAAAATTCTACCTACATGCATTTATTAACTACTAAGTTAAACCAGTACACTACCATCACATCTTCATGTCACAATCGGCATTAAAAACAAAACTTACCAGAAATAAATACTCACAACTTCTAGAACACAAAACAATCCATAAATCACAACAAAACACTATCAGTAAACTGGAACCGCGAAATACGTGCGATCTCGACAAAGGTCAGTGGAATACTGACTCTCTGACGTTGCGTTGCGGACGTTGCGGTCTCTATGTATTCTATCTAGGTAGGCAGATAGTAGCTATTGGCTAATCTGTGAGGTGTCCAGCCTTAAAGGAAATGTACAAGGTTGTTGTGGATCATGAATGGATGGTTGCTACTGTTTTAAACTTTTCGAGAATGGGTTTAATGAGTGATAACTTGCTTTAAGCTAGTGTCAATCATGGTGAATTCATGACGCACGGAGGGATCAGACCTTTGTCCAACAGTGGGACGTTTCCGGATAATTAGGTACCTATAATTTTAAATGTCGTTCTGTCGTTCTTTAATAGAAAAATATATAATTTTAGACATACCTACTTAATGCAATACATAGATAGATATTTTTTTATTATACATAGAAAATACCTAGAACAACCGGAACAAGAATTTGCAGATCGTACAAACATTTGTCCCAAGGCGGGAATTGAATCCGCAACCTCCTGCGCCGCAGACGGACCTTCGCCCGCTACGCCACATCGGTCGTCATTATTCTGTATTCTGTTAGTATTCTGAGGCTGATTCTGAAATAAGGCCATTGTCGAAATTGCCTCTCCGAAAGCATAGTGCCATTAAATCATAAGTATAGCCGTATTATAAAGTCAAAATAAAAAATCTTATAGTTTATCTAGGGTAGAATTACATCAAAAATAACATCGAATCGTCATCGAATGCGTAAGTAAGTAAGTAATATAATTTACTTCAATAATTTAGGCAATATATATACTTAGGTATGCAATTTTGTCTATTCCAGCCACTTTAGGTACATATAGATAACCACTTCCCATAATGCCTGCTAACAATATTGATACTTACCCACATCCCAATTTGTCCGGAATACTCAAAAGTCAAAGTCGAAAGCTATTTATTTCCATAAATACAATAAATGTACACTTAGAAAAGGTCAAATTCTTAATAATTAAACACTTACACGGAAATAAAGTGATATTTTTGATTTCAGTCGCTTCGGTATGTAGACTAACGTAAAGAAGCGACGAAGAAACCTTTAGCCTGTTAGTTAGTTGTTATTTTTCGAGTTGGAGCAAATCCCGTCCCAACCTTTTTTATCCTCTAGATAATCTGATATTTTATAGTAGGCCTTTTTAAGTAATTCGTCAGATACCCAATCAAGTTCTCCGTTCCCCAAACTGAAAACTTGCTATGCTATATTGCCAGCGGAATGGAACAAGCAATCCATATATTTATTACGAAAAGGTCTCGTGTCCATACATCACCAACCATCAGTATGCCACACACGTGTGACTTGGCACTCCATTGGAACCTTATCGTTCTCCGTGATAATATATCACGCTGGTGACGTCAGACACAGGATTGACTGCTTGATTTGACGTGTGTATTCAATTGCGATACGATAGATAGATTACCTAATGTTTTCATCATCATCAGCAGCCTATCCTGGGAGAGAAGTGAAGACTCTAGGTTGTTTCCTAAACGCAGCCCGTCTCATCCGGGTCAAATGTCAACGAGTTGAGTCAGTTCCCTTAACGCATTCACTACCCAGCGTCTACAGTGCGACCAGAAGAGGCGCCTCAAGGACCTACAGCAAGTTGAACACGGCCATGTGCGTCATGCATGAGCAACAAAGGTGTTAAACCAAAATGTTTGACTCAGTTAAATCTATTCCTTAGTAAACGGCTATAAAACACGTGCACTCCATTTTCCTTTCTTTTTTATTAAACCAAAATGTCATCTAATCCTAAAACTAAAAAAGGGGCAGTTAAGTATTATTCAAATCTTATCTTTTCCGCGTAAAAACTCACAACAATAGGCGGCTGTATACTCATAAATATGTATGTAGGTACCGCGGCAAAATACTTCCACAATTGTACAGTTTAATAAATAAAGTACGGGTGCGAAAACGATAACACGCGCAGCAGTTATACAAACAAACTCTGTCGCGGGTATTAACTCCCTCCTCCGAATACATGATTACAGAATTCCTATTGGAGATGATCCATTAATGAATTAGCAAAGTGGATCAGAGTGGAATAAGCCAATCAGTCCGAAGTAACCACAAATATCAGAAACTGAAGTACCTACGGTATGTTCTCTGAAACTATTTCGCGGAGAGCTCCTTGGGAATGGAATTATTATTAATTTTAAAGTGTCGTGGAGCTATTGGGAATCAATGTATGAAACTTAATTTTTTGAGAACAATGGAGCCGTGGAGCTCTGTGAATGAGCCGCTCTATCGAACTATTTCGATTATTGCTTTATTTGTTTACCAAGAAACAAAAAATAAAACCTGTATGACGCGCTCTTTAAGTAACGTATGTATATGTCCGATCCCGGTACAATTTACCTTCCTAATTTCATTCATCCGTGTAGGCGTGAAAAGGTAACAGACCGATAGACAGACGACATAGTTACTTTAGAATTTATAATATCAGCATGGATTAGATTGCCGAGAGAATACATAGAGGAGGATCGGGCTGTCAAGAAGGCGTTCGAGGGAAAACCATCGGAGCGTGAACCAGCCAGCTGCAGCGTCTCAATGTACCACTGGAGTGACTAGGTGGAAACCGGTCTACGCTACTAGCGGAAGACTGAAAACCGAGATGCCCGGAGAAGCGTGTCGGAGGCAAAGATCCATTTTAAATAAATAATGCTGGACAGTTCACCCAGCTTCGTCTAGCCCCGAGCTAAACTGAGCCTGTCTCCTGGAATCATTTAGAATCATTAATTCAGCTGTTTGATTGTAAGTACCTAGGTTTTAAGCTAAAAAGTATAGTATCAAACATGAGCCCTGTCGGGGCGCTACAACATAACTTAAACAAGGTAAATCTGATTCTTATTAATTTGGGTTTGTGCTTTAAGTCAGCAGTCTGTCTTAGCTTAGGGACGGGCCAGGCGAGGTTTATAAGAACAGATTTTGCTTAGCTTGTAGATAGAGATACCGTTTCCAATAATAGACTAGAGATTTACGGAACCCTAAAACCACGCAACAGCGGACAAAACGACGCAAGATGGCAGAATAATTCGAGTGTTGGCACAAATTACACTAACGGTACAATATTTCGGTTCTTGTGCTCAAATTGTGCCAGAAGCTAAGTAGCACAATAATGAGTATCAAAATTGGACTCTACACGACAAAAACATAATAATATACAGACTTGAGTACCTACAAATGGTAGACTTGAAGATTGGAAAGTTTGTGTGTAAAACTTAACAAGGTAGGTACCTACTTACAAAAGATTTTTTGATTTTTGTTATCATAGTACGTAAGTCCTCGCACTCGTGGGTGATTTATAAATTATAAGACAACAATTAATATCCCAAAAATGTTTCGACTTCGACGGGACTTGAACCCGCATTTTTGGGATATAATTTGATTTCTTAGATTTGGTTTTGTTATTGAAATAGTGAAAACGGACAAGATGGGCTTATATGTGTAAGGTTTTTGTCATTTTAGTGCGTAAATCCTCGCACTCTGATAATTTCTATTATTTTGCTTGGGGCTAGATGATGCTGTGTGAATTGTTTAGAGTTTTTTTTATTTAATAATATCCCAAAAAATATTCGACTTCGACCAAAGGAAGTCCCAAAGTTTTTCGACTCCTACGTCACTTGAGCTCGTGGCGCAATTGGCAGCGCGGGTTCAAATCCCGTATGTGTAAGTATCCAGTATTTAAGGTACTTTAAGGCAGTTTTCTTCCAAACCGCAGTATTTGGTAAAAACAATTAGTAGCGTAGTGGCAAAATAGTCACACGAAACCACAAATTAATTATATTTTAATGATTTATCCATACATATTAATATAAATTCGAAAGTAACTTTGTCTGTCTGTTTGTCTAGACGGACATAGGCTACTTGAAAAGCACGCGCGAAGCCGCGGGCAGCAGCTAGTATTTATAAAAACACCTACCCCATCCCAAAATTTATTCGGTCGAAACCGGGCGCCGTACCTATTGAATTGTAGTGGGGAACACTACCTACCTACGTTGGAACCTTAATGTTGAGTCAAGATCAACACGAAGGATAAACGTTCCGTTCTACCCCAACACACAATATTGTGTTAATGTGGGATATGAAAGAGCTATGCTCGGAGTTTCTCTGAAGGATAGGATTCGTAACGAATACATCCGACAGAGAGCCAAAGCTATCGACATAGCTCAAAGAATTAGCAAGCTGAAGTGGCAGTGGGCTGGCCATATTTCGCAAAGAACCGAAAACCGCTGCGGTAAACGTGTTCTTGAGTAGACACCGCGATTCGACAAACGTAGTACAGGGCGCCCTCTGCTCAGGTGAGATGACGACGCTTACGAAAGACTGCAGTCAGAAGCTGAATGCGGCATGCAGCAGACAAGGCGCCATGGCGTCATTAGGAGAGGCCTATGTCCAGCAGTGGACTATTATAGGTTGATGCATACACGCTGTATTGTACTTAGGGGCTCTACCGCTGTATAACTGTATAGTCGTCAGGTAGATTCATCATATTAATATGTATCAGTAACCTTATTAAAATTCACATAAATCACTGTATTTATGTATGTAGGTGTAGGAATATAAATCATAACTCACATATGTTAATTATTTACACCGATCATTTCTCGATAAGTTATATCACGCTTGTATAAAGTCCACTTTTGTTATGTACCTACTCTCGTTTGTTGGGTTGTCGGCAGTTCGTACATTCTTTTGTAATGCAAATTACAAAAATTTTGGGGCAGTTTGTACACTGGCTACCTGGACAGTCAAAGTAAAAAGTGTTTTCCATAAGAAAGAAACTAGTATTGATAAAAAATTACAGGATATTTACCTTATGTTTTCCTATAATAAAAATAATACATGAATGTATGAAATTATTGTTCGTAGAGGTTTTTTGTCAATATGGATTAAGTTTTTTTAGTTTTTTTGTTGCTATTTGAGAGACTAGGCTTGGTGCTATTCAAATTTGTGCAGTTCTCTTGTGAAACACAATAAAAACCTCGTTTGTCAGTCCGATGGGGCGTTTGCCTCGAACTTCGATCAAGATATAATTGATCGAAGGCCTCGAAGAAGTAATTTGAAATTTCAGTTTTTTTAAAGGGTGTTTTAATGAAACTAGTCTTTGTTTCAGAAATAATCAGCATTTATTTATTAATAAAAATCTGTAAACATACAGATTATAACAAATAAACAACAAGTTATAAGAATTCTTTTAGTCTTTAAAAGTCTTTTAAAGGGCGCTTCCACAACAAAATACCAAATCAGTTGAAAAAATTATCAATAAATAAATTCAAACAAATTGTCAAACATATCGTTTTTACAAACGATCTTAGAACGGCTTACTACAAAATATCAGATTAACTAGAGGATAAAAAAGCTTGGGACAAGTTTTGCTCCAACTCGAAAAATATCAACCTAACAAGGTAAAGGTTTTTTGTTCGCTTCTTTACTTTACCTTAAAAATATTGGAGTGAGCAAAAATCAAAGTGATCACTTTATTTTCTAGTTTTATTTATGTAATTTCAATTTTGTGACGTGTCCAAGAGTCCTGTGGCTGGACTCTAATCGTTTTTTTCATTAAATATGACTAAATTAAGCTTAGCTTCCCTTTAACCACTAGCCACCTTCCTTAGACCACTTAACTCTTATAATAATCAACAAGAGAATATGGTGTATAAGTACAACACTAATTGGTTATTTCTTTGCCCGGTCAATATTTTACGTTAAAATGAAAACCAACATACTTATACATACTATTGAAAATCAGTCATATACTTGTCACTAACATTTTTACTGCACCCTTTTATGGCACACGCTGGGTAAACCTCTTCAATGGCCACAATTTCAAAATCGATTAAAATCGATTTTGAGTTAAAGTTTGGTAGAACCTCCTTCATCATTGTGAACATCTTTATGTATGTTTGTTTCGTTTTATTGGGCAACAATACGTACAGAAATGGTCAGCGTTGTGTCCCTGGTGCTAACAATGTCACCATGTATGACAATAATATGGTTGATAGAACCCCGGCGCTAATGTTGAAACGTGGCATTGCCATTAGCAAAATAGTCGGCAGTATGCGCCGTTCGCTCTTTTGCTTTTTCTGAGCAAAATATTAAAAGTCTTCGTTCATCCATGCTGTCATACACCAGGAATCCTTCACGAAATTTATCTGGTATAACGATGTCTTCGATTTTACTGTATTGTATGTTCGGCTTCTTAATCATTACAAACATAAAAATACAATATTACAAATTTTACTGTTTAAATTTGTACGTACTTTTATAATCATTATTTATTCATCTTCGGTGCCTATCCCACCTACGGGGATAAGGGAAGGAATATGATGATGATGATGATGATTACTATTAGTTGATATTTGTCTGTATTCAAAACACAACACTTTTGCCAAGAACTGTATATTTTTCTGAGCAAATTTCAACCTTAAAGAAGGAGTGTAGTGTGTACAAACTGACAATCAATGTATGGAATCTCAAAATTATTATTTTAAGGGTCAAGTGTACGAACTGGCAACAACCCATTTGTTATAAGGTTTGTACAGAAAAACATGACAGTTGTCTCATACAACTGTCATATATGTACATAGGTGTCATATTTATCGAAAAGGTTTGCAACAAAAGTTAGGCAATGGGTAACTGCGCAGATACAGTGCCTCTCTCTACCTCAATTTGGCGCTAGGTTTTGAGGGGTTTGAAGATATTACTATAAAGGGTGGCGCACCACACCGTTTTTTTTTTATCGCCGCGTTCAATTAAATTTATTTGGAAATAGGACACTTATACAAATAAAAAATGTCGTTTAACATAATGTCCTAAAGCGTCTGGTTTCTGAGATATTCACAGATGAAAATACCTATTGCTCTATGTTTTTTGTTAAGATTTTGACCCTTTACGAACAAATTTATGAGATTTACTACAAAAACTATAAAATTAACAGTTAATGAATGTTTAGCAAATTGCAATGAAATAAAAGGTTATTTTATTTTATTACATACTACTACCACAAACGTTAAAAAAATGTTTCTTCACGTGTGAGACATCCTAGTATTAAATTGTGTGTCCTACTCTCAGGCCCGTATTATGAAAGCTTGCTCAGTCATCGATCTATGCTTGAGTATTTAATCTTATTCAATTTTGACGTATTTGTATGGTTTGACAAGTCACTTATCATATTTAAGAAAGTTAAATATCCCTAACCAACTCCGCTTTAAATGTTGTTTTAGCGTAAATGCTATTTTGCGCGTAAATGCTATTTTGCGCGTAAATGCTATTTTGCGCGTAAATGCCGCGAAGGCGCGCGCAACGTGAGAGTGGACCTACATAACACAATACAATATATTATACATATTTGTGTAATGGTGCGATGTTTGTCTGATTTGCAACGCTCGGGTCAAAGGAAAGTAAGTCTGGCTTTATGTTTCATAATGTTATTATGTAGAGATGGGAATGAACATCGATATATTGTTGGTATCGATAAAGTTTCAAATTGTTTTCAAATTGCAGAAGTGTCAAAAAAACACACACAAATGCTTTCATGATAAAAATCAAACACGAAAATAAGTAGGTTCACCTTTGAGAAATAAGAAAATCAAATTTTATATGTTTTTTATTCACTTTTGGCGTTGGAACGCAAAAGAACGCGATGAGTCGAAGTTCATGAGGGAGATCTTTGTCCAGCAGTGGGATGATAAAAAAGACAGAGATTAAGGGTGAAAATGACTTCAATATCGACAAACAATATCGTGGATACAAATTACTTAAACTTCATAATAGATATTTTCAACAAATGATGGCAAGCGGAAAAAAATCCCCATTACAAACAGCGTTAGCGTATCTATTACGATCACGTCATAAAAACTCGCATAGCAATAGCAAAGATACGTGACCTAGCACATCCCACGACACAATAGTTACAAATATCACAAGCGAACGCCCGGGACTTTGTTCTCGTGATCCCGAGGGTGATTTCGCACTACAAAAAAAAAGCTTTCCGGAAATATCATTTTCTCTAGAATCTCTGGTTAAGACCTACATGAACTTCGTGTCGTCGTCGACGTAACGAATTTCTTCGTTACGTCGACGACTCGAGGACTGGCTGGACTGAAACGTCAAGGAACCAGGACAACTGGCGATCTCTGTTTGTCGGAGGTAACGATCCGCTTCGGGTCACTGCACCAGTATGTATTACACCTATTAAACCTCTGGTTTAGATGTCCGTTGATAATGTATTCAATGACAAAACGATTTTAAGGTTGATCGTCACGCGTTGGCACGAGATTCAATGTTTTTTGTGGCATTAAATTCTGAAAAAAACATACTAAATAATTTGAAAATTCTATGATAATTATATCTGCCTATGAATAATTATTACCAAGCTGCGTAATAAAATACTAATCCTCTTCAATAATAATTACGTTTCCCCTTATCTAGTCGAAAAGATAAAAATCTTAATTTATTTATCGTATGTACTTAGTATTCCCGATAGTTATTATCAGCAATTAAAGGTCAAAGTAACTTTTTAATTTGTAGCTTACTTTTAGGCCGGGATACCAATTAAAATCAGATTATGGAGCAACTCTTCACATTGGTGTGATAGCAAGATCGTTTCGGCTATTCATGGTGTTCAAAAAGATAAACAATAAAATAAACTGCACGGAATTCAACAATTTTCCAAGTTCAACTTTTAACAAGATTTTCAAAGTATGTAGCTAACAACTAAATTAAGAATAAAAACAATTATAAAAAACAGCCAAATAATATAATAATAATATAATGCTGGACAATCCACACAGCATCATCTAGCCCCAAGCTAAGCAGAGCTTGTGTTATGGGTACTAGATGAATGATATACTTAATACAATACACTACATAGATATTTTTTATTATACATAGAAAATTCCCAGAACACTCGGAACAAATATTTGATATAACTAATAAACGTAAACGCAATGAACCTTTGCTTTATTGCTAAGCTTCCGGGTTTACGAATCTTATAATTTCCTACACAAATAACATTAGGTATTTACGTGATAAGCATACCAAATAACACTAGGTATTTACGTGATAAGCATACCAAATTAACGTAATCATAAAAGTGACTTAAATTCTGATTAAG
Organism: Eupithecia inturbata; assembly: GCA_963662085.1. Classification (NCBI taxonomy): domain Eukaryota; kingdom Metazoa; phylum Arthropoda; class Insecta; order Lepidoptera; family Geometridae; genus Eupithecia; species Eupithecia inturbata. Next base: position 1,008,293 of record OY759201.1, read on the forward strand.
TGAATTAATTTGATAACTATTTTTGATTTACTATCTCCTACAAGGCAACGACAACAGTTGTAAATATATTAAAGTCATATTTTTGGGTAAGAAAAGGAAAATGGGCCAATCTGACTATTGCTGATAAATATTAAATATTTATCAGCAATACTAAGATAAAACATGCATCAGCTCCAAGAGCTAATAAATTATAATAATAAAAGCACCGATTTTGTTTCTGATGTCGAAAAAATTCGGTAAGAACCGACGTTCTTATCACGATTTCAATCGACACCAGAGACAAAAACGGTTCAAATAGATCCTTATCGAGAGCACTTTCATTTTAATTTTGTAAATACCGTAAAAAAATTATTTCATCGTTAAAAACGACCAGGCCCAACCCCATCACTATTAGTAGGTCAAAAGGAAAGCGATCCATTGTGCCACAGACTTGCTTGACCCTAGTGGCCTACACAAAAGACATTATGGTCATATGAGGGCATTAAAGAACTTTGCCGATGACCTGGTGTTGTGCAACTGAATGTGGAGCATGAGATCTGTATTAAAGCGAAGATTCTAAGCGAAGATGTAGCCTTTTTTGTTGTTAGAATAGAACGCAATAAATCCATACTAATTATGATAAATTCGAAAGTAACTCTGTCTGTCTGTTACCTTTTCACGCCTAAACGGCTTAAAGGATCTCAGTGAAATTTGGCAGGGATGTAAATGGTATGCCGGGGACGGACATAGGCTACTTTTTATCCCGGAAAAAAGGAAGGAAGCCGCGGGTAGCAGCTAGCTAGTTTTGTATATTTGCTGCAAGGCTCGGGCACGCTAGGTCTTCTAAGCAGCAGACATACGTCCATTGTTGAACTAGTCTCTTCCAAACATGGGGGCTTTTGTAATATTTCATTTTCATTTCATTTATTTATTCGCAAATAATATTTAGATTATTAGTTATAATTTGCACATTGTTATAATATATAAGACTTAGAGTACGTATAGGTACCTTCATTTATTTAATATTAAATATTAAATAAATCGTAAACAAAAAAAAAATGTATTTTATGGAATGCAAGACATGAAATTATGATTATCGTACAATACGTAAAATAACAAAAATATTTTTTTTTTAAATATGAATAATTAATAATAATAAACCGCCAAGTGCGAGTCGACTCGCACACGAAAGGTTCCGTACCGTAAAAAACAGGCAACTTTTTCAAATTTTTACTTGTACGGAGACCCTTTAAATTTTCAACTTTATTTTATTTTTAGTATTTGTTGTTATTACAGTTGAAGTGTTACTTATTTATAGAATGTTTCAAGTGTCTACCTATTGTAGTTCAAGAGATACAGCCTTGTCAAATAAAAAGTAAACAAGGCAAAAAACACGTTTTTTTATGGAAGGCTCCTTTAATTTTGATATTTATTATTTGTTGATAGAGCGGCAAGAGAAATACACATATTCTGAAAATTTCAACTGTTTTCCTCTTACGGTTCATGAGATAGAGCCCTGTGACAGACGGACAGGCAGACGGACAGGGAGCCTTAATAATAGGGTTTCGTTTTCACCATTCGGGTACGGAACCCTAATAATCACCACGCTTGTTTTAGGCACTTTGAGTTAAGTTGTAATTAAGTTTTACTAATTACAAGTAAAAACACCAACGTATTTGTACATACATACATACATACATACATAAGGTACCTTCACTGTCATAATATTTATCATGTAAATAATTACTTAGTAAATATCACATCACACTAATATTATAAAGTTTGGATGAATGTATGTATGTATGATTGTTACTTCTTCACGCCAAACCTACTGAACGGATTGAGCTGAAATTTTGCATATAGGTAGTTTTAGACCTTAAATAAAACATAGGCTACTTTTTATACCATAAAACAGTTCCCATGGTATAGAAATAACCTTTAAACATTTCCATAGAAACAACGCGTGCGAAGCCGCGGGCAGAATCTAGTCTTTAATGTTGCCGTACGTAATTAACTACTCTTAAATTGTTTGCTTAATTTACTCATACTTAAATCTTTAATAATCTTGAACTTTGCTCTTGTTATTACAGTCATTTAGTATCGTTACATCCATACTGGGTATTCTATGTAACTATAATAAAAAATATCTATGTATTGTAGGTAATGTATTGTATTAAGTATACCAGTTATCGAGTACCTAATATAACACAAGCTGTGCTTAGCTTGGAGCTGCATGATGCTGTGTGGATTGTCCAGCATTATTGTTATTATTATACTAATTTTATAAATTCGAAAGTAACTCTGTCTATCTGTCAGGTTTTCACGCCTAAGCTGCACGGATCTTAAGGCTGGTGTATGGCCCAACGGCCTTGAGAACACAAAATAATTATCTGTAGCCCCACTATAAATAATTTGTATTATTCGTGAAATGTTCAATTTATATAAAATACTCTGGTAAATATTTGAGAAAATGAAAAATACTCAAAATCAACAGCGCAGCGTCTAGAAGAAATTTTAATATCAAAGCACATTTTTTTTTTATTTAAAATTTTAATATTTCTTCTAAACGCTTTTGAGTTTAAGTGTTTTTCTTCCACTCAAATATTTGTCAAAGTGTTGTACTGTACACATATCGAACATTTTACGCATAAAACATATTATATATAAACGGCTACAGATAATTATTTTGTGTTCTCAAGGCCGTTGGGCCATACACCAGCCTTAATGAAATTTGGCAAGGATGTAAATGGTATCCCGAGGACGGACTTGGCTACTTGAAAAGCGCGTGCGAAGCCGAGGGCATCAGCTAGTAGTTTATAATTTTCTGTTTAGTATTTCATAACAATAAATTATTGCGAACTTATGCCTAATGCATATTCTTGTCTGGCCATTTTAGATATTCGAGTAACCGTGTAGCTTGAATTCTAATGAAGTTTTTTTTTAGAAGTTGAACATTCTAGGATGTTAAATGTTCAGGTAGAATCCTATCTCATTAAATACTTAAATAAACCTGAGGTAGGTACAATGGACATGGACACTAAAAAACGTTTAGTTAATGACTTTAACAGAAAGAGATCTGACGAGCGAATCTATTTGACGTTATTAACGAGACGTTAACGTGACGTCTTCTTTTAGTATGGGATTTTCGTAGTGCCCTGTCCGCACGATAGTGGCGCTTTACCAAATTGTATGGAAAAGGAGATGTCACGATCACGTCTCGTTCATCATCATCAACCTATCTTAGTCCACTGTTGGACATAGGCCTCCCCTAATGAGCGCCATAGCGCCCCGTCTTCAGCTTGCCACACCCAGCATCTGCCTGCAGTCTTGCTAGCCTCAAGATGAGATAGACTCGTCTCGAGGCACACGTGGAGACCCGGCTTTAAAAAAACCACAGGGACCTTAAGTTAATTACAAAACATCCATCATAGCCAGGTAAAAAACTGACCTTTGCCCAGCTGTGGGACACTAGAAGTATAGGTTATAAAAAGTTACTAAAATAAGATACTTACGTGCTTTATTAGGTCCGGTTATGTACCTGTAATATGCAAAAAAATATGTTAATACAACACAATAGCAATAAATATTTAACTTTATAAATTAAAACTAACTCTGAAAATAACATATTGCACCACGTATCATAGTAAAATAATTAGTAAATAATCTATAAATAATGTTGTTTACAAAAATTTCCACAATTTATTTTTTTATTTACTTTTAAAAGAGAAAACCTTGAATAATTTTCCTTTATGCAAGGGACGACCCGGAAGGCTCTGTACTTTCCTTGCGCAGTAAATAAAGGCACAGTTCACTGACTTTCTATAAGGCCAGCTACTTTTTACGAAGAATAAAACGCAATAAAAAGTTCAAGATTAATTGTGTCGCTTTCGCTTCGGCCATTACTTTTAGCAATATGTCTCAAGTCTTTGATCAACAATACCAACCTCAAAGTGCCTGGTATCACCAGGAGAGCAGGAGTGGTTTGGACATACACAGACATGATCGGAGGTTCACTGATGAAATCTGCAGTAAGTACCTACTTCCTTCACATTTATGCTACCTTAGTACCAAGTTAAGTAAATCAAAATTATAACTATGGTGGTAGAGTTTCGTCCCGGTCTACCACCAGGGGTACCAGGGATAGGCATGGTGGTAGGCCGAAGAAGAGAAGGAAAGGTCTAGCCTAGGGAAAGTCTATAGGTAGATTAAATACCAAAATATTCATAAAAACCGACCACAATTGACGGAGAAATCGGCGACATACATAAAAACATATATACAGGCGAACATAGAGTAGAAACTAGGAACTTAGAAGTTACTCAATACTCAACACCATGCCTTTGGAAGTGTGTCCTAATTGGCCAGGAGACCAGTGGAATGGAAAGGGCCAGTGTTGCAATACTTGGCCCTAACAGGTCTTAAGTACAGCTCGGAAATAGCTTTTAATACCTACAGGTTAACAGGTTGGTTGGTATATATACCTAAGTACTCTGGCTTAGAATACAAGAGATTAATTGCCAACAAAGACGTATTCTTTAAAATAATCATTAGGCTCGCTTAGCTATAACATCATCCATAAAAAAGACGAAAGAAAATAATTAAAGACAAAAAAAAATCTAATGAAAACTTAACAATATAATTACTAAAAACAAAAACACAATCTTCAACAACGCACACGAGCTGCGCAAACATTCAAATTCGAGTCCGAATAGAAATGAGAAATCAGAAATACATAATTTTTATTTCTTTAGGATTACATAATATAAGCTAAGCTATGATTACAAAAATAAGCTCTTATTTTTTGTAATCAAGTGATAAGTCAAATTTTAAACTATAAATTATTAACTAGTATAAATAATTAAGACGAACGGGAGATTAATTATATTCTTATGAATAAATTAATTTCGAACTTCGTAAATTATTTTCCCCTTATATTTCTTTGGTTTTGTAAGCTTTCGTGAAAACTAGCCTTTCCCATCGCATTTTTTTACTTTAATTAATGCATGCAGAGTTTCCACAGTTTCTGCACCATTCGCAGGTATTTATGTGTAATATAAATAAAACCTAATGTAGATAATTCTTCCGCGTAGCAGTGCCAAAGATCGAGGCTCGGGTCACAGTTGTAGTAACTAATTGGAACTTGTTTTAGTAAGATCTAGCCAACAACTCTCAGTTATCTGTCCTTCCGCATACGGTTCGAAAGCTTTATCCTCATCATTGTCATCAGTAAGTTATGTTTAGCTGGGACCAGTATTTAACCAACTTCAAAAAAAGGAGGAGATTCTATGTTCGGCTGTATGTATGTTTTTTTTTTGTTTAATTTTCATTGACGGAGTACGTCAATTATGGACTTGTTTGGAAAATGTTCCGCTTTTTTATGGAGAACTAGCTTCTGCCTGCGGCTTCGCTCGCTTATTTTCGGTATGATAAGAATTATTCAAGCTAGGCTATATTCTAAATGTAGCTACTTCAAATTTCATCTTATGGAGATCCTAGCTAACAAAACAAAACGCACAAACTTTCGGCTTTATGATATTAGTAGAATGGTCCCGAGTTGGTCCCATAATTTTTTTTTCTCGAGTAACAAGTATTTGTCCCGAAAAACTTAAAAAACATTACTAAGGAATTCTAAGTCCGTTTTAAGTTTATTCAAAACAATCAAATTATTATTATGAAAAGGTCAAATTGGGTACGTTAGTAAGTTTATTTTTTCTTGAAAAGCGTAATCGAGCGATAATCGCGTAATAATAGTCCCTTCAACTCAGCCCGTGTACGTCGTAAAATCCGACTGCCACCTTCCTACCAAAGAAAAGGTAACAGAAGCAGCTACGTTCTGTGTATTTTTAACACCATTGCGATCACCAATAGCCTGCCAAGCGTGGAGCTGACGACAAACCCCCTTCTTTTGGGGGAGACAAGTTCAGCAGTGGATGTGTCTTTACTGATAATAATAATAATAATAAGCTTTATTGCAAGAAATATGACACTAAAGTAGGTACAGTAAGTTCTTATATACTATCGTATCCTGGAATTGGCGGTCTTATCCCTTGCAGAGATTTCTACCAGACGACCATAATTCAAGGAACCCTATATCTTAGGATACCTATGAGCTAGCTAGGTGTAGCTAGTTGTATATTAGTCAGTCTAGACCACTGTTAGTGAGTCGGACAGCTGTGGTCGCTCAGTATCCCCTGAACTAGTTGGTACAGTATCTCAGGGCCAGTAAACGCCCATCTGCGCCAGCCTGATGAGGAAACCTTTTACGTAACAACTGATCCTAAGTCGATGATGGTCTACGAACCAACTGCACAAAACAAGTTTGAAGTAAAAGTGAAACCGGCCACTTACATTAAACGTTTCGCGTGTGTTCTTAAGATTATTTCTAGAAAGTGGGAGCCGGTCCTGGCGCGACGGGCTGACCTTGGTGGATTGTTTGTCTTCAGACCAGAGTCTTGCTATTGCTTTACTCCTTAAATAAGTTTAGCATAAGCCTCTTCTTCTCGTTCCTATCGTTGTCAAACCTTGACCATAACATTCCAACTACAGTTTTTAAATCGTCTTGCCATCTTTTAAGTGGTCTTCGATATTATATTTTGCGGTTTTTATGTTGTCAGTTCGTAATAGTATTGCTCTCTTTACTCTTAATACAACGAATTCATCAAAATCTACAGAATTACCGTCTCGATACTAACTTACAACAGGCTTACAAATGCTTAACAAGAAATATATGGGACACCAGACGAGTAGGTACTACCTATTTTGATACCTCATTTATCAAAATCGCTTTAGCCGTTTTAACACTTAGAGGTCATAAAGTCCGCCAACCACATAGAACCACCTAGAAACACAAAACCCACGCCTCGCGTGGAAAATTATCAATCTATCTACCAAAACTATTGTAAGCCATTCAACGCAGATTAAAAAGAAATCACCCTGTCCTTGACCGGAAGCATTAACTTGAAACTGGGCATGTCATAAAGCGGTGAGCGACGGTATCTCATTAATAGCTACATTAAACTTACCATTATCTCTTCCATTACACCGATAGACATCATTCAGGTCATACGTGCTACCTACATAATAATTTCTACTAACTACCGTATGGACGCGTTCCCACTTAACGACAGAACACGTCTGGAACAGTCAGCTAGCGTCATCAGCAGACATACGTCTGCCCACACGAGGGAGTTCTGTCTGCCATAATCAGCACGCTTGGCAGGCGGATTGGTGATCATGATCGCTGTACAGGTGTCAGAAATACACAGAAGGAAGCTGCTGCGCTTCCTCTAGTAGGATCTCTTAGTCGACTCCTACGACATGCACGGACTGAGTTGGAGCGGTTGATTGATTATAATTTGACGTTATTTATTGTGCATATTACTTTTAGAATTTAGAAATTTTGTTGTTGACTTCTATTGATTTTTAATTGAAATTTGTTGTTGATATTGATTTATTTAACCCAGTTTTTATTACTGCTTCTTATGTTAAATTTATAATTTGTATTTTTATTGTATTGTTTGATTTTTAATTAGTTAGTGTAAGTGGTATGACCGTTCTAATTAAATAAATAAATAAATAAATAAAAATAAATAAATTGTTACGCCGCGACCGCCGCGGCCATAATTTCACTACTACCTAAACTTTCCAACAACACGATCCTGCACAGCCTATATTAATCCACTGGTGGACCCAGGCCTCCCCCTGATATGCGCCTTGTTGGCTTTTATCTCAAAAGGGCCCATACTCCCACGCTGGGCTTGCGGGTTGGGGATCGCAGTTTGGTGGTAGAATTGTCCTGCAGGGAGCGCTGCTGTCCGCCCCCGGTGGATATACCTTAGTCGCCTCTTACTACACCCGCGGGAAGATTTGGGTTGGTGCAAATTCTGAGCCGGCACCACACGCCATTATAACAATCAGCATACACGATCTTCGTGTATTATTTTTGTATTTTTACTTGTCTTGAGATATTTATTTTGTGTCATTTCATTTGAATTTTGTGTGATTTAATTTTATTGCTTTGTACCAACTTTGTTGTCTGTATAATCTATACTTTTAAATTCTGTGTTGTTTTTGTATCGATTTAGGTACCTACATTATTTTATTTTTTGTGATTTGTCTATTGTAGTGGCCGCCAAACATCGAGTACATACCCAATAGAGAGGAAATGTCATTTATTTTGTTTAGACAACAATTCCGCCAAATCACTGCGGCGACCACTGCACTCCGATTGGCCGACACAAAGTCAAGCATCACACTCGAGTTGGGCAAGCAAATATTTTTAACGATATTGATAGTCAATGTTTATAAACTATGAGCGTCGTGAAAATTATTTACGTCAATAATAGTGAATTTATAATTTTTAAAAAGCAAACAATTCAAATACGTGTATAAGTACAAGTGTATGGCACACTTGTACTTATACACGTATTTGAATTGTTGTTATATTAAATAGAAAGAACGAATTATAAAGGAAGTTACCATTAAAAAGAATCGCGGGAGTACATAGGGCTTCTTTATTATCGCTATGAGCAATCTCTTTCGATAATTGAATATGAATGAGTGAAATAATATGCAAAATCCCGGAGTTTTTATAAAAGTTACACTGATCAAACAACTTAATCAAATTCATCATCATCATCATCATCATCAACAACCTATCTTAGTCCGCTGCTGAACCTGGGCCTCCCCTAATGAGCGCCATAGCGCCCTGTCTTTAGCTTGCCGCATCCAGCATCTGCCTGCAGTCTTTCGTAGGTCATCATCCCACCTGGCTGGAGGGCGTCCTACACTACGTTTGCCGAGTCACGGTCTCAACTCAAGAACACGTTTACCCCAGCGGTTGTCGGTTCTTCGCGAGATATGGCCGGCCCACTGCCGCTTCAGCTTGCTAATCCCTTAAGCTATGTCGACAACTTTGGTTCTCTGTCGGATATATTCGTTACGAACAAGTCGTTACTAAGGCTTATCTAGTACATAGTCCTTAGCAACTGGTGGCTCTAAATCCAGGTAATTGAAAACCCCGCTGATTAGGTACATATCACGTCGAGAAGTTGCGTGCAACCGGATGTGATATCTAGGTAAACAGCGAAACCTTTCAACATGTATTGCAAATAAGCAGGTTATGTACTTTTAGACACTTCCTATTGCTATTGGTAATATTAGGTCCTTACATATGAAATTGGCGTTTTGTATGGGAGGAACAAAAAGTCGAATATTTTTTAATATAATATATTTAATTAATCAAAGTATGAACCATTATTTTCTATGCACTTTTGCCATCTTATAGGTAGTTCATTGATCCCTTTACTAAAAAAACCAGTCGGACGGGAATCAATAAAATCTTTGAAGGCGATTTGGACTGCCCCATCGGAGTTGAATTTTTTCCTTTGCAAGAAGTTATCCAAATTTCGAAAAAAATGGTAATCTGTTGGAGCAAGGTCCGGGGAGTACGGAGGATGTCTTAGACTTTCCAATTGAAGCTCTTCTAATTTAGTAGCCGTCTGTTGCGCAGTGTGTGGTCTAGCGTTGTCGTGAAGCAGCAGTGGCGTGGAGCGATTGACCAGCCTAGGTTGTTTAGCCGCTAGCTTTTCCATCATGGTTTGCAATTGCTGACAATAGACATCAGCCGTAATAGTCTGGCCAGATTTGAGAAAACTGTAATGAACAATACCGGCACTAGTCCACCAAACGCTTACAAGTAACTTTTTTGGGGTTAATTTTCGCTTGGGGCAGGATTTGGCTGGCTGGCCAGGATCCAACCATTGCGCTGAGCGCTTCCGATTATCGTAAAGAACCCATTTTTCATCACAGGTAATGATTCGGTTTAAAATACCTTCATTATTGTGCCGGTTTAGTAATGTAACGCAGCAGTCGACGCGCGTTTGCCGGTTTGCTTCAGTCAATTCGTGAGGTACCCACCTTTCAAGCTTTTTAATCTTCCCAATTTGCTTCAAGTGAATTAAAACAGTTTTATCACTAACATCGCAGCCTGCAGCTAACTCGGACGTGGTTTGCGATGGATCCGCTTCCACAATAGCCTTCAACTCTTCATTATCAACTTGAGTCTCAGGCCGTCCACGGGGCTTGTTCTGCAGGTCAAAATTTCCAGAACGAAAACGTTGGAACCAAAAACGAACTGTGTTTTCTTTTGCAACACGACCGCCATACACATCATTCACCCTTCGAGTTGTTTCCGCAGCACTAGTGCCACGGCGGAACTCGTACTCGTAAATAATGCGATATTTTAAGTTTTCCATTTTGTAAAATGAGTGACGCAAACAGAAAAAAACAGAAGAAAAAAAACAAATGAATGACGATCATCGAAGCACAAATACATGAGTCTATAGCTGTACAAATTTGAATTTGGAATTCCTTACCAAAGAGGAGAAATTTGTGATTAAAGTGGCCAGTACGAAAAACGCCAATTTCATATGTAAGGACCTAATATTTGGATCAGTTGAGCTACCTTTTGTTTGTTTGCAACAGTCTGCAGTTAGCTCAACTGTTTCAATTGTAATTACTAGTTACAATTTTATTTGTATTCTTTAATTTGAGTTTTCTTTATTAATTTATTTTCAGTTGAGTACCTAAAGGTATTTGATGAACGATGTGGCGCGGCGGGCGAAGGTCCGTGTGCTATGCAGGAGGTTGCGTGTTCGATCCCCGCCTTGGTACAAATGTTTGTACGATATGAAAATATTTGTTCTGGGTATTTTCTATGTATAATAAAAAATATCTATGTAATATCTAATACCCATAACACAAGCTCTGCTTAGCTCGGGGCTAGATGATGCTGTGTGGATTGTCCAGCATTATTTATTTATTGCTGAAAATTGCTGAAAAGCAGAGACTTCTCGCATCGCACAACTACCTACAACTTTGTTACTCCTGTCCAGTCCATCCCAAGAGTACCTGGAAGAGATCGCTCATAGCGATAAGGCTACCCTTCGTACTTTCGCGATTCTCTGCATTTCTTTCCATATTTTATTTGGGTTTTTAGTTGTACAATATCTTCAAATAATATAAATAAATATAAATCCTTCAAATAATTATAAATATAATAAAGAGATACCTATCTATCTATCTAATTTTAAAATCTAACAAAACCCCATACACTCAATCTATTTAGGAATTTAATGTTATTGTGGAATAAAAAACGCACATGCAAGATCCCTTAAAATATTACCCTCCTCTTTTGGGCAGTCGTGTAAAAAGCAAAGGCTTCTCTTATATCTTTTCTGATATCGATAAGACAGTGTAGACAATTTTTTTAAATAAAAGTTTCTTTTATTTTATGCTGGACAATCCACACAGCATCATCTAGCCCCAAGCTAAGCAGAGCTTGTGTTATGGGTACGTACTAGTTAACTTATGGATGGATCTCAAGAGACGCAAATATGCAGGTCTCGACAGAGCCCTTTGGGGTCGAGACCCTGGGTCCGTGGCGTGCCGAGGCTCTCCGGGTTTTCAAAAAGTTATCTGAGCGTCTGGTCGACGCGACGCGTGACCCAAGAGCAGGCGGGTATCTGGCGCAGCGCATCAGCATTGCCATACAGCGAGGCAATGCAGCCAGCGTCTTGGGGACGCTTCCGACTGGTATTGATATGGATCAGATGAGCCACCTGTAGATTGTTTGTAACAGTCTGCAGTTAGCTTAATTGTTTCAATTGTAAATACTAGTTCTAATTTGTTTTTATTTTTTAATTGTAATTTTCTTTGTCAATAAAGGTTAACTTATATATTTAATAGAGTAAGCACTTACATACACTTGAGAGCAATAAAATCGCACATCCGCACATTTTTACTTAAAAGTTCAATTTTTTTTTTTATTTGGAGCTTACAGCAAATTAAAATCAAATTAAATTAAAGTGCATAATCTAGGCATTCGCAGAACTGATAAAGGGTTGACATTTACCTTTAAAAACAACTCATTACCAACAAAACAATAGACCCCCTTATGTCGCTCGATCCAGGTAAGACCGGCGGCGGGATTTATCGCAGGTATAAAAGAGTGCATATTGAGGGAATGGTCATCATTTGCATACCAACGTACAGTGTGAAAGGTTCTCTATTGATATTGGCTTCAAACGGAACACGAAAATGGATACTACACCAGAAGTAGCCGCTCAAGTGGTTGCCCTTGTTGAATCGGGGCTTAAGCAAAGTCAAGTGGCTCGACAATTGAGTTTGAGCCGATTTACCGTTCGGCGTGTATACCAGAGGTATCAAGAGACTGGTGGCTACCAACGGCGACAAGGATCGGGCCGTCCCCGTGCTACAACAGAGCGTGATAACCGCTTTCTTATAACGACATCTTTAAGAAATCGTCGTTTGAACGCAGTTCAACTGGGCCAACGACTTCAAGAAGTTCGTGAAGTAGAAGTTAGCCGGTGGACAGTCAGAAGACGATTGAGAGAAGGTGGCCTGACTGCACACAGGCCAGCAAACGGGCCGAAATTGACCCCAGCCCACCGAGAAGCCCGCCTTCAGTTCGCTCGAGACCATTTGAATTGGACCGAAGAGCAGTGGAGTGCAGTCCTGTTCTCTGATGAGTGCAGGATGTGCTTGCATGGCAACGACGGACGGGGGAAGGTGTATAGAAGATCGGGAGAACGATTTGCCCAATGCTGCATAACAGAACGTGTCGCCTATGGCGGTGGATCAATCATGTTTTGGGGAGGCATGTCTATGGAAGCAAAAACCGAGCTTGCCTTCATCACCGGACCGAATACTGGTCGCCAATCAAGAGGATTGACTTCCATACGATACATTGAGGAAGTACTCGAGAGCCACGTCGTACCTTTTGCTGGGTTTATCGGCGAAAACTTTCTGTTTATGCAAGATAATGCAAGACCGCATACTGCTGGCATAGTGATCGAGTACCTTCAAGAGGTGGATGTGACCGTTATGGAGTGGCCAGCTCGAAGCCCAGACCTCAATCCCATCGAACATCTATGGGACGAGCTGAAAAGAAGAGTTCGAGGCCGAGATGCTCCTCCATCGACTCTACAGGAGCTGCAACAGGCGATCGCAGAGGAATGGGAGGCTATTCCTCAAGACTTTATCAAAAGTCTAGTAACATCAATGAAAACACGGATGGAGTCAGTGATTCAGGCTAGGGGAGGGAACACTCGGTATTAATAACAAACTTTAAATTAATTTTATCTTTTAATTTCATAACTTTGACACCAATACTTGAATAAAGAATTTTTTACTAAACATGCATTTTTGTTATTGATCCACAAAAGCATTTTTATGTAATGATTGAAAGACAAATCAGATACCACTGGATAGGTATTAAAATAGACTATGAATCTGCATTACAGAAACATAATATATTTTGTTTTTTTTTTAGTTATGTCATAAAATCATGAATGTGCGATTTTTTTGCTCTCAAGTGTAGATAGATATGTTTTATTATACATATAAAAAACACCCAGAACATCCGGAACAAATATCTGCAGATCGTACAAACATACCTTACATAACACTTTTTAAACTTTCGCGATTTGTTAACATAATTAATGATAACAAAAGGTCACTAAAATAAATACTTACCTAATAATAATTATAAGATTATTAATTCCCGAGCGTTAGGTTTTATCCAAGAACAAAGTGAAGCCAGGGGCAGCCGCGAGTCGTATGACATTTGCTAAAGAATTAAATACCTACAGAAGAAATGATAAAAAGTTAAAGTTTATGTTTCAAATTGACCCGGAGGAATGACTCAAGAGGAAGCTCAATAGCCTTAACAGAACTGTCCAAATACCAACATACGAGTCATCCAATTTTAAGGTGTCAAGGTGACCTGTAGGTATGTATGTATGTATGTACCTAGGCCTCGGCCGCATTGCAGGATGGTAGATGCAAAAACAAACGTATGAAGATGTACGAGACCGGCCACACTGCCAGAGTTTAGTTTAACTAATCGCCTAAGGTCTAATTTCACCGATCGCTGCCAAATAGTTTAACTGAACCAAGTTCAGCTTGATCGAGTTCACATTTGTGTGACATGAGAGCTCTTGTACTCGGTATAACGCTTGAACCGGATCAACTTTATGTCAGTGAAATGCACTGAACTCGTTTAAAGCGCTAAACTGAGTTTATATTCAACGCACTCAACTGCAACGTGAATTAGCTCAATTGCAACGGTGAAATTGGACCTTAATGTTTCTACGACGTCTGTTTTCGGACCTTGAACGCTAAGCTACGCGCTTAGCATCGAAGCAACAAGCCTCAATTCTGCAGTGCGGACGTCGCCTTAATTCTAATTAACAAAAAACATGGACGTTTGAATGCAGAGATAGGTAGGTATCCATCTTAGTAAGACAGTTTACGGTGAAGGCTCTGAAGAACCCTGTCGATTCTTCTTGTTCATGTGCGAAGGATCTGTTGACTTAGGATGGTACTCTTAATAACCTCCTAACGTCACGTAATGTTTTTTAGCACCTTTTTAACCCCCCTTCCTCACCCCTGGTGATACGTGGTGAGGTTTTAGAGTACCCTCCCCCTAACCAAAATCACGTGTACCTATTTTTGTTTATAATAAACATTTTAGAATATCGTCTCTATATACAGATATATTAAATATAATTCTGGAATATTAAGCACCGTGATAAAAATGTGTGTCTGTCTGTTTAGAACCCCCCCCCCCCCTCCTCCCCTTTTGGCCTCACGTTAATATATGACCCCTAAAGGAAGGTACTGTTGATAAGGTGGATGACATCTGATACTCATACCTTCAAGGTCGATGGTATCGTACGTAGGTTCCTTGGTTATGGCGTACCACCTTAATCACGTTACGGTTCCGCGTGAAATAAAAATCGGCTAATTGACTATTTTCTAGGTTCTACAAGTAATTTAGATTGTCAACGTAATATTGCAGATAAGAAGTTTTGCGCATAATGTAAGAAGCGTTGCTAATTTATAACCGACTTCGATAAAAGGAGGAGGTTTTATGTTCGGCTGTATGTACATATGTTTTTTTTAATCTAATGTCGATTTCTCCTTCAATTAGGGACCGATTTTCCGTTAAATATGAGAAAATCATAACAGGATGATTTATAAATATTTACAGTGGTGTTCCTCGGTAGCTAACCGGACAATTATTACGAGATTCCTCTGTTAAGTTTGACGTGTGACGAAAACCTGTCAAAAACATCAATTAAAATCGTAAAATTATTTAGCCTAACAAACACAAGCCACATACAAAAGTAGGTAAATTTAAAAATAACTGTGGCATAGAGATTCCGGCCGATGTAATAAGAAACATCCAGAAAATATGAAATAGACCTATTTATTTATTATCTACAGTTGAACACTGTTATTCAATAAAACATTAGACATGAGGAAATGGGTTAGGTCGATGACATTCTTATCCGAAGAATAATATACCCTACTTAGATAATTTAGTTTGTTATTCTGATTAAGTACCAGTTCTGCACAGGCTTCGGACGGACGAAGACGGAGTTGATCAAGCAGCATTGCAGTTACTGCCACGCTTAAACGTCTTCGAGAGCATATTCCATACGGAAACCTCGATTATTTGTTGAGTTTACATTAGCGATGCCGACGGCCCTGGCGGTTGCGGCGCAAGAATCGACCCCATCAACTCAGCCCGGAGATGACGTAAGAGCCAACTACGATAACCTATCAGACGAAGGGCAGCCAGCTTCCTTATGTGTACCATTAAACACCTCAACTGCGAACACAAATCTGTTTGGCAAGCGTGGTGATTATGTCAAACCCACTAAATTAATAAATAATGCTGGACAATCCACACAGCATTATCTAGCCCCAAGCTAAGCAGAGCTTGTGTTATGGGTACTCGATAACTGGTATACTTAATACAATACATTGCATAGATAGATATTTTTTTATTATGCATAGAATATACCCAGAACACCCGGAACAAATATTTGCAGATCGTACAATCATTTTTCCCAAGGCGGGAATCGAACCCGCAACCGGCTGCGTCGCAGGCGGACCTTCACCCGCCACGCCACATCGGTCGTCAGATTGGGGGAGGCATATTCTGCAGTGGACGTAGTTGTGGTAATAAGGGGGTGATAGGAATGGCTTGATGAAAAGAAACATTATACGTTAGTCCTTAACTGAAATTTATTTCAAACGTTTCGTTTTGAGCGTTAGAAAATTGTTTCTAACGCTTAAAACAATGCATAGATGCATTGGCATCAGGGGTTTCTAAAACGCAAAAGAGAAGGGCATTTAGAAATCAAGGCCTCGTCTAATACTAGACTAAGCCTAGACTTATAATAATTATAATTAGATAGGTACGGAAAGATCTTGCTCAATGACCAGATTTGTCTCTTCATCTACAGATGTAAGTTTTTTTAACATGTGCCAGTTTAGCAGACGGTTTACCCAAGCGATTGCGTACTGCTCGTACCTATACAGGGTGCCACGAAACATGTGTACTAAGCCGGAAGGGTGAGCCCCTTTCTAGAGCCCGAGGGGATCAACTTGTGATATACAATTTTTTTAATTTCGTTTTTTTTCTTTATTAAATGTTTTTCTTCCTTTTCGTGCTCTTTTACATGAGTGCATGTACATATGTTGCATTATTTAACATTATAAAATATGTCACATATGTTTTTTGCTGGTTATTTTTTAACAAAACCATTGTTTTGTCATGGAATTATTAAGTACAAAAAAAAGATGTAGATTATTTGAAGTTTCAAATCAATAATAATAATGTAATACACGTAAAAAATACGAATACGCAGAAAAAAACCGAAATGCAAAAATCGTAGAACAATAGTTGATTCCCTCTGGTTCCAGAACCACCCCTTTTCGGCTTAGTACACATGTTACATGGCACCCTCTAGTTTGCCAACCAAACGTACCAAGACACGCGTATCTTACGAGTATGTTCGCAACAACGTAATAAATAGTTTATGTACCCACTTTGCCCATATCTGTGCTATGCTCATGTACTTTGCATCACATGTAGCTTGTCCGGTATAGGTATAAAATTGTTGCGTGGAGGTTTAAACAAGGCCTGTGCATTGTTTACCCACCATAACTAAACCAAATTACCAAATAGCCCTTCATAACGATTGTTGTATTTATTCATTATATATTTATCCATGACGACCGATGTGGCGCAGCGGGCGAAGGTCCGCCTGCGACGCAGGAGGTTGCGGGTTCGATTCCCGCCTCGAGACAAATGTTTGTACGATCTGCAGAAATTTGTCCCGGGTGTTTTGGGTGTTCTCTATGTATAATAAAAAGTATATACATATCTATGTAATGTATTGTATTAAGTATATCAGTCATCTACACTGGCCTGCAAAACTAAGTATCACACTTTTAAAATTGCAATAACTTTTAAGTACAAGTTAGTTTCGAAATAAAAAGGACTCTAAAAAGAGTTTAACTTCGTATATAACCATTATTTATCATTATTTTGTATGTAGATGAATGGGAGAATATTCCCCAAAATCGGCTCCGAAACCTCGTGTTCAGTATGCCAAACCGGCTCGAAGCTGTAATCAGAGCCCGAGGAGGCAATACCAGTTATTAAAAATTAAATAACATGTAAAACATACGTGTTTGTGTCCACGGATACCGGGATCAGATTGTATTAGCCACTGATCCCGCCAAGTTGTATCCACTGATACCGGGATCAGATTGTATTAGCCACTGATCCCGCCAAGTTGTGTCCACGGATACCGGGATCAGATTGTATTAGCCACTGATCCCGCCAAGTTGTGTCCACGGGTACCGGGATCAGATTGTATTAGCCACTGATCCCGCCAAGTTGTGTCCACGGATACCGGGATCAGATTGTATTAGCCACTGATCCCGCCAAGTTGTGTCCACGGATACCAGGATCAGATTGTATTAGCCACTGATCCCGCCAAGTTGTGTCCACGGGTACCGGGATCAGATTGTATTAGCCACTGATCCCGCCAAGTTGTGTCCACGGATACCGGGATCAGATTGTATTAGCCACTGATCCCGCCAAGTTGTCTCCACGGATACCAAGATCAGATTGTATTAGCCACTGATCCCGCCAAGTTGTGTCCACGGATTCCGGGATCAGATTGTATTAGCCACTGATCCCGCCAAGTTGTGTCCACGGATACCGGGATCATATTGTATTAGCCACTGATCCCGCCAAGTTGTGTCCACGGGTACCGGGATCAGATTGTATTAGCCACTGATCCCGCCAAGTTGTGTCCACTGATACCGGGATCAGATTGTATTAGCCACTGATCCCGCCAAGTTGTGTCCACGGATACCGGGATCAGATTGTATTAGCCACTGATCCCGCCAAGTTGTGTCCACGGATACCGGGATCAGATTGTATTAGCCACTGATCCCGCCAAGTTGTGTCCACGGATACCGGGATCAGATTGTATTAGCCACTGATCCCGCCAAGTTGTGTCCACGGATACCGGGATCAGATTGTATTAGCCACTGATCCCGCCAAGTTGTGTCCACGGATACCGGGATCAGATTGTATTAGCCACTGATCCCGCCAAGTTGTGTCCACGGGTACCGGGATCAGATTGTATTAGCCACTGATCCCGCCAAGTTGTATCCACTGATACCGGGATCAGATTGTATTAGCCACTGATCCCGCCAAGTTGTATCCACTGATACCGGGATCAGATTGTATTAGCCACTGATCCCGCCAAGTTGTATCCACAGATACCGGGATCAGATTGTATTAGCCACTGATCCCGCCAAGTTGTATCCACTGATACCGGGATCAGATTGTATTAGCCACTGATCCCGCCAAGTTGTATCCACTGATACCGGGATCAGATTGTATTAGCCACTGATCCCGCCAAGTTGTATCCACTGATACCGGGATCAGATTGTATTAGCCACTGATCCCGCCAAGTTGTATCCACTGATACCGGGATCAGATTGTATTAGCCACTGATCCCGCCAAGTTGTGTCCACTGATACCGGAATCGGTTTCCAACGAAAAACAAATAAACATTTTTACTCGCTGATCCCGGTATCCGTGGCGACAAGAAATTAAATAATATTGTTTTAGAAACGGATCCCGATAGCAGAGTTTAGAATTTTAAATAAAAACAATATGTTTAATATTCAGTCTTGATATTAATCAACAATAAATTATTTTAGTTAAATCTAAAATCACACGAATCATCACATAATTATTGCTCTTACTAATCCAAAATTGTTTTATTATAACTATTATAATTTGTATTTCTAGCTTAAATCATTATTTTTTGAGATGTACCTAGTTCTACACTAACATTTATAACAATTTTTTGAGATGTACCTACCTAGTTCTACAATAACATTTATAACTATTTATTTTGAATACCTACCTAATTGGTAAAATAAGGGCTAGGTCCACCCACAGGCGCTGATTTCAATAATTGATTCTCAGATAACAGCAGACTGTTGCAAACAATCTAGAAGTAGCTGGTTTCATTAATTGATTCTCAAATATCAGCAGACTGTTGCAAGCAATCTAGAGGTAGCTGGTTTCGATAATTGATTCTCAGATATCAGCAGACTGTTGCAAACAATCTAGAGGTAGCTGGTTTCAATAATTGATTCTCATATATCAGCAGACTGTTTTTTAAAAAGTTATCTGAGCGTCTGGTCGATGCGACGCGTGACCTGAGAGCTGGCGGGTATCTGGCGCAGCGCATCAGCTTTGCCATACAGCGGGGCAATGCAGCCAGCGTCTTGGGGACGCTTCCGACTGGTATTGATATGGATCAGTTGAGCTACATGTAGATTGTTTGCAACAGTCTGCAGTTAGCTTAATTGTTTCAATTGTAAATACTAGTTCTAATTTGTTTTTATTATTGAATTGTAATTTTCTTTGTCAATAAAGAGTATAATTAACAAAAAATTAAAAAAAAGCAGACTGTTGCTAACAATCTAGTGGTAGCTGGTTTCAATAATTGATTCATTAATATCAAGACTCAATATTAAACATATTGTTTGTATTTAAACTTCTAAACACTGTCGGGATCCGTTTCTAAAACAATAAAATTTTATTCCATTTCTCGTCGCCACGGATACCGGGATCAGCGGGTAAATTTTTTTATTTGTTTTTCGTTGGAAACCGATCCCGGTATCAGTGGATACAAACCCAAACATACTTATAAAACGTTAATCGAGTTTTTGGACACTAAGGTAAAAATGGCTATTTTATTGTTTTATCTTTTTTTAAGTTAAAAATGTTACTAATGTATAGTTCACTATAGTTTCAAAGAAACTTGATAAAATTTTCTATAAAACGTTTTTTATTTTAAATCTCTAACTCAAAAAAGTTAGTTCAGTTTAGAAAAAAAAAAATTTGAAAGTGTGATACTTAGTTTTACAGGGCAGTGTAGTAGCCATTACTCAAGCTCTGCTAATCTTGGGGCTAGATGATGCTGCGTGGATTGTCCAGCACTATTTATTTATACAGACTAGGAACAGTTTGGCTCAAGTCCAGTTTATCAGACTGTATGAAAGTTCAAGTAAGAATGTACTTTCAAACATATCTTTTTTGGCTCAAAATTTATTTATTTCATTTTTCATTACTAATCATCATCAGCCTGTATACGTCCACTGTTGGACAAATGCCTCCCCCAAACGACGCCACGTATAGCGGTCCTGAGCCGCCTCCATCGACTCCCTGCGACCGCTACAATGTCATTGGTCCATCGAGTGGGAAGTTTTCCCACACTCCGTTTCGCATTGCATCGTGATCGTCACTCGACAATTACTTACTCATACTCTCCAACGCTATATGGCCTGCCCATCGCCACTGCAGCGTGCTAATTCTGAGAGTTACTTTGGTTACTAATACCTTACTCATAGGGCTTTGTTATCGGATCAACAAGGAGGCGATGTCCAGCAGTATACTATTATAGTCTGATGATGTTGGAATCCAGGGACAATCATATTGGTTATGGAATAAAGCATGTTTTTGATTGTACAGTTATTGGTATAGGTACCCATAGGTACTGATAAGGAGGAGCTATCTATGGTCAGAGGGCTATGGAGTGATAAGAAACAAAGGAATCATAATATTGTTGATATCTTTCAGTATTAAGTATATTCATTTGCATTATACCTAATAAAATCCCTTTTAGAAAATGGATAAGTGATTTTATAGCTATTCCTAATGTTTATTTAAGGTTTATCAAACTATACTTAGATTTTGGTAATCAATACCCATCTTGCTTGTTCAGTTAGGTAATTTACATCGTTAACAAGTTTTAATTTCAAGCTGTACCATACTTATAATAGTTAGAGGCATTGTTGTAAACTCGCAACAAAATAATGATCTAGTACAGTGATTACTATTAATTTACAACACCCCAAATACTCGACTATTTCTCCAAACCAGTTGCGTCTCGTCTCGGCACATACGTGCGCTACCGTGTTGTGCTACACGTGCAACTGTGTCTGTGACGTCCAGGGTCAGTTCATGAATATATTGTGCGAGTGAGAACAATATATTTATGATATATTCATATAACAATATATTCAACAACTTTAAATTAAAAAAATAAATTTTAAAAAAATATATAAAAAATAAAATAATATAAAAAAATAAAATGTCTGTGTTATCAGATATTTTATTTTTTTATAATATTATTTTATCTATTTTATTTTTTATTTTTTTTTCCTCTTACAAAAGGTAAAAACAAAGCTCAAAACAAAAAAAAAAATTGTATGCCCATAAGCATAACCTATGACATCTGCGCCCCGTGAGTGTGCCGAACGTGCCTTGCATTTGGACTGCAATAAAACTAGCCTAGGGACCGGCGGGGTGAGCTCCGTCAGGTGGGGGGCGAAGAGTGGCCAGTCTATATGTTAGTATTATTATATATTCTCTGACGTAACTGATTATTAGAACATTACGAAGTAAACAGTTACAGATTGGGTTTATAACAATGAAATGTTTATTACTTCAAAACCTGATTGAATAAATAATCTTCTTAAAGAATAAATGAGATTCTAGAAAATCTCATTTGTTTTGTTGGTGACCTTGATTAGAATTTCATTGAACTTATTTAAGCACAATAGAATTAAAACAGAGGGATATCAATTTTTAATAGATTAAGGATCATCATCATCATCCCTATTCGACCCTAAGCTGGGTATATAATAATATAAGGATCATAACTTTGAACTTCCTCATACTCAGCTATGTTTTAATTGTAATGGTGGGTGTACTCTTTTATCTACACTAACTTGTGTAGGTTTACTCTGTTATACAGGGTTACTGATAACAAACGTATTTATGATGATGGGCAGGGCTTGCAGTTCATGCAGTGTCAGTGAATTACCAAAAACCCTGTATAATCATTATTAAGTTTAGATCGTTGAACAGGTAGTAATAATGCAAGCCCTACTTACTTTGTGTTGTGTGAAATGTATTATGTATGTAGGGTAGGTACCTATTTAAAATTTTTATTTCTCAAACAAAAAGTTAATAAGTATAACAACTTGGCATGCATTCAATAACAGATTGTGTTTGTTCAGATTACCTTACAAGGCCCCAATTCAATGATACAGAGGAAATAAAATAATGAACATAACTTAGCAATTAACAGATTTAATGGGGTAAATGTAATAAGCAAGCAAGTACCTAAAAGCACAAAGTACCTGCATCATAGGTTTTTAGCTTCCTGCCTATTATATACCTTTACGGAAAACACGTAAGTAGGAGCTGCTGTAAAGATTTATAGCACCCTATTACAAAAGAAACTAAAGCAATATCTACAGTACCTTAATCTTAATCCTAAAAAGAATCGTAAAAGTTTTAGAACATTAATTAAACTGAGGAAGGTCTTTGTTTCAAAACTTACCAGTTTTCTAGCGAAGATCTCGATCGATAGCGAGCTTTCTATATTTCTTCAATGCTAGAAAGTCAATAAACTGTTACCTAAAAAGTTCACTGCACTGAATTACGACTTTATTATAGTATTCACAATAAAAAATAGAACCAATGCTGCAACACACGATACGCCTCCGATGGCATCAAAACAAATCTGACATATTTATGTCAGATTTGTTTTGATGCCATCGGACAAATCTGACATAAAGCAGCATCGGCATGTCAGCTCATTTGAGCTGACATGCCTGACAGAAATTTGATTACCACTCCTATGACAGAACAGCTGACTGAATGAAAGTGAATACGAAAGAATGTGATCGAGTATGTGAAAATGAATGAGAATGTGTAATGTGAAACCGGTCAGTTCACAGATAAGAAAAGGTCAAAAGTGTGTCAGATTTGCACTGTGTGAAGTTCCGTAGGTTTTATTTATGATGATGTAGACAAAGAGGACGCGCGGGACGCGCATATTGTGAAATTTATGCTATATATTAGCAAAGGTAAAGTTCATGCACTGATGACTGAAGGAAAATGCGAATTGAATCGGGGTTTATTTAGGTAAGTATAAATTAGGACTCTCAGCCAGCGAAACAATCAACAAACATTTTACATACCCTCTCTTGTAGCCCGGCCCCACGTTCCGTCTTACCTGCGAGCATGCCTGTACAACCAGTTTGCGCAGATAAGAACGTGCGTGTAGAGGGCATGTAGACTTGTAGACGTAGCAGTGCGGCTTGTGCAATCGTTGACTTACTGAAGGTTGGACTGTTTGGTTGGACTGCACAGTTGAAATGCGCAGTCAAGACGGAGCGTGTTGCCGGGCTATCATACATTGGCACAAGTTGTACCGAACTAAATATCCTTACAACGCTATTATGATGAGACAAAAGTTAGTTAAAGACAAAAGTTAGTTTAAGTTAAAGAGTAATTTTCCAGTTATTGTAAATGGCAGATATTTTCGGTGATCGCTTTCTTTGTAATGTATTTTTGTAGTTACAGGTTCAAAAAAGCTACCAAGCTTTTGAACTTGGTTCCATCTACTTACGCCCTGGTACCGACCCGAGCCATTCTTTGGCTAAAAAACTTGAGTTTATTTGTCTTTTTGAGCTATTGTCTGTGTCTCATACAGAGGATCCAAAAGAAAATCGAAGAAAAAAAATTACAATTTTAACTGTTGAGGTAATAGCAGCCTGTAATATAAATTAAAATCATAATTTCGAAGTGTTCATACAGATTCGTCCTAGACTAGTGGTATAAGCGATGGACTTTCAATCGAGGCACTAGAGTCCAAATCTAGAAATCGATATAGAAATAATAAATATTATGTGATTCCTAAACCTACTAAAAATAAAAACAAACTGAATAACTTTATTAAAGAATAAGTACTACCTAATTAAAGTTATGTAAATTATATATACTCGTAGATCAAACTAATGTCATTTGAATTCCAATTCACAACTAATAATTATATAGTATTATCTATCCAAAAAGATTGAATTCCAGGCTTAAATACGGCTAAGTATGATATTTCAGTTATACCTACTCTACTACTTATACATATTACCTATTTATCTGAAAACGTCTTGAACGATGATCTGAATCATTATCGTGATAACTAAGAGTTTTCAGGGACCCACGGATAACATCCATTTCCAATAACCTGAAAATTAGACCGACTATAGACTTCGACTTATATATTTATAGAGAAGTATAATAGATTCGTAATTTATTTCTTATTATGTAAAATAAGTATCTTGATAAATTTTACTAATATGCCAACTATCTATCACACTTACAGGAAGTATATTTTGTAGAAATTACTCTTTTGGTTTTTTCCAAGTATCAAATTGTTATGCCAGTCAAACTATAGAAATTTATTCACATCTTCACTTCTCAAACTTCACATCACTAGTATTGACTAGCGATATGGTCTCTAAAAACAATAAAATCTTTATATACGTATCCATACAACAATTAAACACGACAGCAAGAAAAGAAAAATATAATAACACTTCCCGCTATCCTAAGCTGTTGTGCAAATTTTTATCGCTGAAATTATGTGTAACATGTTTTGTTTTTCCTAAATTGTACCTCCACATCATTGGATTCATTCCAATGCCATTCATTTTTTTCTAAATAAGATAAGTGGCTTCCACAACAATCAATCAATGGGCAACGGATTTCATTTGTTTGTCCTTTGTTCGTTTGACAAAATCATTGACTATCCCACATATTATTAAAAGTAATTTGCATTCAACTACCAGTGCTAAGCTTTAAATAAAACGCTACTGGCTTGGAAATACGATGCAAGATGATGAGTCAACTGATTAGTTAACCGATTCGAATAAATGGTCGACTGCAAAGCGGAATACCGTGGTTAGAATCCCGACTTAGATTAATAGTTTTTGCATTTGGTTTATGAATGCTTGAAGTTAATGGTTAAAGAACTTCAAGCAATCATTAACTAAATACTGGCGTACATTTTTATATTTAGGGGTATAGCTAATTATGAACGCCAATGAACATGGCACACGTTCTGCCGAACACCCTGTATAATTAATCTGACTGGTTAGGTAAGATGAAGTCACGACCACAACAGTGCTTATGCTTACGTTCAGACCATTTCACTAATTGTTATAGGATTGCAAAGCAAATAGGTTACCAGGTACTTTATATCACAAAACAATATAATAACCTAACGGATATAACCTTATATATTTTTGACAGTAAGTATAATGCTCTGAAAGTCTAACCCAAATAGTCGCGCGCGCACCGCGCCGCGCCGCCACAGCACATCGCGCCGACGACGCCGCCGCTGCGCCCCGCCCCGCCGCCACGCTGCTCGCTCGTTTCATACGGACTGTGGTTTTTACAAGAGATTATTATAACCGTAATTTAATGACAGCAGCACCGAATGAGAGCTTCGATCAGGGGGTTGATTTCTTTCGTCCGAGAATGAGAGGAATTCTGAATGAATGAAATAGAAATTACGTTCCTTTTCTTCGTAGAAGATGCATAAAAATAAGCAATGATAGAAAATGTGTTTATGTTAAAACATATATATTTTTGACCTTATTATCTTGGTCTAAAATGCTTTTGGTTTATTAATTTTAGCTATGTCTTCGTAGTTTCACGTTTGTGGTTTTTCATGTTGTGTACTTTTAAAATCTAAGTGTGGAACGTGAACGTCTTTATTTGGGGGTAAAACAATTTTCTTTATAATTAGATTTATTTTAATTTTGCTGTTATTGAATACTATTTATATTTTTTAATTTGCAAGAATTGAAATTATTTTTTTTAACATTAATACGCAAAGTTCCGAGGGATCCGGCATATTTTGAGACTATTTTAAAATTCCCGGTATATGTTACTCACGCCCAGTTTGACGTCACAGCACGGGGTTCTCGAATAAAACGTACCGCACCCAACTCTCTCCGCACCAAAAAGACGGAAGTAGCGATATTAAAATTTTAGTAGCTCCTAAGTTCGTTGATTAGAGTCCATTTTGATTTAGCGCTAATTTTGGTTTCATTATTTATCAATAGATGGCAGTTGGCTCTCGAAGTCCACTAGCGCAGAATAGACCAATCACATTCCAGGAACTTTGACGCAATTTGCAAATGGCCGTGAAAAGGACTGAGCTCGAGGGTGTATGATAGCTAATGTTGGATTGTGCCGTGATAAAACTAGTGAATATTATTTGACAGTGTGTGGTGCCGTTTGGATTATACAAAATGTGCCAAAGAATTAAAATCCAGTCTTAATGGTGTTTTAGATAGCGCCCGCAATTAGTTGGAGCGACGATCGAAGGGACATTGCTAACAGAAGGGTAAGATTTTTATCTTTTCCACACTAATCCCTCACTATTTCGTTGTTTTAGAACGGTTTTCTTCGTTAAGGATAGTATAAAAGCCTGCTTATTATTCTTGGAGTGTACAAAATGTGGGGAAAAGGTGCTAAATGGTGTCTGGGATGGGTGTATGCGCGAGTCCGCCGCCGGTCGCAGTCGCTACCATGAGTCGCGTATTCAATGTGATAGAGCTGCTAGGCTAGGGTCACGTACGTAGTCCTACCGTTGCTGGATGCCCTGCCGAGCCCGCCGGATGGACGGATATTGGATATTATCGGGAAAGCCGCGGCTCAAACTATTCATGTATGTATGAGAAGTGAAGCCGCCCTATTGCAAATTACCTACATCGATTCGCACGTATTATCAGCGCTGGGTGATAATTTCGCGTCTATTTGAGCATAGGATCGGATGAAACATAAAAGTATCAGTTAATTGTTTCGTTTCTAGAGTTAATCACTTGTAAAGAGGTGTTCTTGCTTTTTGCAATGAGTAATGTAGTTGTGCTTATAGACGACTACCTACTGAATTTTCTCGCCCTAAGAGATTTGAAATTCGTTTGCACGACATACTAACATGATAGTTGAGTAGGTACTCTCAGGCATAGTAAGATTAGCCTAACTGTAAATAAATAAAACCTGCCTTTATAGATGCATGGTGCTCTTTATACTGTAATTAATTTAGTAAGTAATAGTGAAATACATGATTCTATTAAGTATGAGTTATGCATTTGGCAAGTATTTGGATCTATTGAATTTATCCTTCTGTTTAATATTTCTATTTGATTTACAATATCAGTGAAATAGGTACATAGTTTTGATTCTATTTATGTTTATAGTATCATTAGCAGTACAGAGTCATAGTCTCCTTATTTTTTAAGGAGTTTTTCCAACTAAAAATACATGGAATATTGCACAACTAGGGTTAAAAAATAATGAAAAGTCTCATGGTAATAGACAACAGCTGCAGTGTAAAAGGCATCTGTTGAGTTAAAAAAACATGTACTGCAATCCAATGGCAGTTCATTTTATTGTGAGACACCATAAACATTACCTACTCAAAGTGGCAAAGTCTCTGCCTAGCTGTTCTGAGAAACATGGTATTATATAATATGCTTGTAGGTATTCTGTTCTAAACCAACACTAACAATCACTGTATTCTACTGATTTTAACTGTTAGACATTACTAATGTCCTGGACTGTTCATTAAGAATGTAAGCGGGTTATCTACAAACCTAGTTTCTATTGGAAGGACACCAATGTTTCATCCCATATCAAGGGACTTCATCAGGGTGAATGTGGTTTGAGAAGAGTGTGATCTGCCATCTCTGCCCACACTGCGGACTGTCTCCGGGAAATTAAGCTAGACTCTGCAGTCCCTCCATCAATTCTGCGAAGGCCTCTAGTTCAAGAGACCTTGTGTACCAATTTAAGAGTTCAACCAAATGTGGTAAACAGAGTACACAATACCAGTACCTATATCTTAAGGGCACATGGAATGGCTGCAATGGCATAATAATCATAACAGAATGACTTCTACATGCCTGATGACAATGCCCTCGTAGCTGAAATCCAGCCACAGCAGCCATATTAGAGACCAGCCATGTATTTTTTTTTACTTGCCAACACTTGCAGCAAATACACCCTACAACCAACTTTAGTAAATTCTAAGTTATTGCATGTCATTCTTTCTGCAATATTTTTGCATAATATTTTTGCGTGAAGCATGTTGATCCACAAATTGTATTTACCTGTTACCTTACATAACACATGTTTTTGGCAAATAAAAAAATCTAACCCCAAAGTTGATTGGGGAATCCCAAACTAAGCCTAGTTTGGGATTCCCCAATCAACATTAGCCATTAGCCTAGTGTACTTAGTCATTTATGAGTTACTTTATAGTGGGGTGAGGGTGGGGGTTAACTAATTAATGCTGCCATTTCTGTGTTGCTTCTACAAAATGTCTCTCAGTTTGGTGTGCCTTTCGGCATAGGCCTCCTCCAACTGTCTCCATTGAGGCCTATCGTCTGTGACTTTGGTCCAGTACTGCCCATGGATTCTAATTTTGAATCCATGGGCAGTACTGGACCAAAGTCCAGTACTCCAAAGTAATTAACTTCACAAAATGTGTAATGTAATATTTCCCAAATAGTAATGATAAACATTCTTTGCGTATGACTGACTAATCTGTAGGATAGTATGCCTAATTTATTCAATCACTTCTTAAACATGGTGTTACAATATCTAATCCTAATCTAAAACAGGTTAAAAGTTAAATTTTCCAAAATAACAGGTAAGAGTTCTTGACTGCAGTATAATTAGGGGTTTGTGTCCACAGTAGCACCCGAAATAAACAACTTATGGTCATAGGTACTGCTTTCTATTTTCCTTGAAATAAGCTTTGGTATTCATGCATACCTAAATCATAAATTTCATGCCAATTTATTCAGCTTTGTACAACTAGAATGATAAATATTGGACTTAATAACAGAACTGCTAAGGTCCAAATATGATTAACACTGTGGCTCATTATCAACCCATTGTTTCCACCATGTCTTACCATTACCACCTATTAAGTCCAGGGTTCAATTTGTATGCATATTTACATTTAATATGTATGCAATATTAAATTGATTTCTTCTACTCAGCCTGTGGATGTTGTAAGAGGCAAGGTGTACCAGTAAAAGGGGTTGCCCTTCCACTGGTACATCTTGCCTCTTACCCCCTTAACTGCAATCACCAATCCGCCTGCCAAGCATGGTAATTATGGGTAATTCTCATTTTCGACAAAAATCAGTGTAACCTCCATTTTTAAGGTTCCGTACCCGAAGGGTGAAAACGGAACCCTATTACTAAGCCTCCACTGTCCGTCCGTCCGTTTGTCACGCGGCTATATCTCATGAACCCTAAGAGGTAGACAGTTGAAATTTTCAGATAATCTGTATTTCTCTTGCAGCTATAACAACAAATAACAAAAATATCAAAACTAAATGGGGCTCCCATACAACAAACGTAATTTATAACTATGTCTAAAGTCATTTGGGTTTGGTTCTAGAAACCAAATATATGGTCGTATATGAGACATGGATATGGGTCATTCAATTTTGGAACTTTGGATGTGATTTAATTGCGTTTATATATCAATAATAGAAATTTACATCGCCATATTCGTTCATGTCTGATTATAAACATATTAAAGAAAAAAAATCATACAAAAAGTCACTTCTGTGGAGTCACTTCCGTGGTTTCCATGGGCAAAAATGGCTATGTGTTCCCCTAAACAAACCCCATAAATCGGCGCTGCGAGCTCGGCGACTATTTTTTTCTTACAGAGCAAGGTCTAAAAAAAAGAATTTACCATAATTTAGGTTAAAAAGACATTTTTAGTTTTCAATAATTTTTTTACCTCAATAATGAGAATTACCCTTATGGCAAAAGCCTCATGTTTGGGGAAGCATGTTCAACAATGGATGCACAGATACATAATTTTTTTAATTAAGGAACCCTTTGTCTTTGAGTAAGAATAATGTCCTAACTGTGAACTGCAACAAATCTCTTGTCCTTTTCATCTTGGATCATATAGTATGCTTTTTGTTCTATAGAACATCAACAAACTTGACACTCCCATAAGATAAGTACTCACTATTTTAATAAGGGCATTGCCAGACTTCTGTTTAGTCATAATAACAGCAAAATTAAGAACAGAAGAATCTAGAAGTATATTCTTCCTACTGCCATCCTATTTATATCTTGATCCTCAGTTTTTTGTAAGTAATTTATATAATTTTACACGTTTATATCAATCTGTACTCTGGCAAAACTCAAGATACAATGTTTGTAAACATGGCCATAGGTTATATCAACGGTAGAAAGGCAAAAGTTACCAAACACCATTGACATAACTTTACAGTAGAGCGATTTAAAGTTTTGAAATTTAGAAAAAAAATCATAGAAAATCCAGTATTAATCAGAAATAGATATGAGTTACTACATTGGAAAGGTATTTAATTTATCTATACAACTGTATAAATATTAAAGCATTTACTCTTTTAATTTAATGTTTAGTGTCGTTTGGTAATAAATTACCAAATATCATGTGCAGGCAAAAATTACTTAACGACAACGAAAATTAATATGGTGTAGGGTAAAAACTACTAAATAGAAATTGTTTTATGTCAGGATATAGGAATAAAGAACTAAAAAATAAAATGTCAGTTTTCAGCGTCGGGCAAATATTACCATGCTCAGCTGTCAATCTAGCAATGGCCCAGGATTTTTGAACATATCCCTAATGTGACCTAACGCTGACCCATATTTCCTGAATACTTTGTTAATTAAAAGTTGTAATAGGTAGTATTTCCTTGATTTTTATTCAGTTTCATGACCTACCTTAGCTACCTTTGGTTGCTTTGGCTTTGATCCCCTACTGTTTTATTGATAAATATTAAAGAATAAATGTTCTTCATTATTGAATATCTGGTTTTATTTAGCACACCATACACAATCATAATGAAATTATACACTTTATAAAATCAATGGTAGGTATTATGTGTTGCATAATCTGTCTTGTAACTCTTTAAAATTATTCTTAATAGGTAATTAGGTAACAATCATATCGCAGTTTATCATTTTAACATAACAAATTCAACTTAAATGCCTTCAAGGCTTATAATGAAACAGCATAATGAGTACATACCTAGATAATTAAAACTTAATCAGTCTTCGTAATTAGGTAACAGCCATATCAAAGAGACATTTTTAAACATAACTAAATTTTCAATCAAAAGATAACAAAAAATAAAGATCTTCTCATATAAATAAAACCGCGTTTTTCACAAATAGTGACTGCTCTTACCCCGGTATTTTGAAACAAAAAAGTTCCTTGAGTAAGTACCTAGATTGTACTGCAGTGTAGTTAGAGTGATTGATTGATTGACCTACAAAAAAAAGGTAAATCTAGTTACTCAAAAAAGATTTCTGTTTTAAAATACCGGGGTTATAATCGCCTGTTATACAAAAACTGTACCTAAATATTTGTAAATAGGTCTCTACTGTAACCTTAGCAAATTAAAACAATTGAGATCCATTTTTACATGACTAAAATAGGTAGGAAAAGTCAGTAAAGGAATCACCTGACCCAAATGCCATACCCACGGAATAGACAATCGTATTATAGAATAGGTCAGATAGTTCCTTTACCGACTGTGTACATGGCTCTATTTACTTGAAACGTACTCAGTTCAAATTGCTACTATAATAAAAGCGTCTGCTTATCAAAAAACATTATTTTAAATTAACTACACACTGCATTCTTCTGCTTACATAAAATAGTATCAAAAGTAAAGGTAAAGAATCAAAAAAAGATAGACAGACACAGACAAAACTGGCCTACCGGTAGGTAGATACAGTTACTTCTTAGTAGTCTGTTTACATACATTAATAAAAATAATCAATTAGCATCAACATCATCATGTTAGTAAGAAAATAATTAAAAATTGATATTGAACTCGCCAAAAATGGTTGGACTGAAGTCTCTGACTGAGGATTAGCAATTCCAGCGTTGTTCAACGCTTGACCGATAATATCATCAAGACGCTTTCTTCTATGCATTGTTAACTAAAACAAAAAGCAATATTAACAGAGAAACAGAACCAAATTACTTAACAAAATACGTGATCTAAGTATCAGCCAACACAAAATTAGTGCTTACCTCGCCGTCCCACTCGCCATTCGCGGAATGCGCGTGCGTCCTACGCGATGACTTTTCGCGCACTGATGCTTTGTTTTTTACCAAGCAACGACGCCGGAGTAATTCTAAGCCCGGACAACCGACAAAAATAAGACAACGCAAGTTATCGAACCGCCAATCAGCACCTAATTATTTTCGTGTAAACTTATCCAAACACCAAAAAAATTTATGATTTGGGCAGGTAAAATGTTACCATCCGCCATTCGGGCATATTTTTTGGTAAGGTAAAAATGTACTTACTGCTATCTTTATGGTATTGCAGGCTGGTAAAAATGTCCAAATAACAACCGTGCAGAAAATGGGTCGGGGAATAAAATACTAAATCAAACTGTTTATAGAATTTAGGCTGGTAAAGGTTACTAAAGAACTTCGAGCAAGTTTTTAGAGGAAAGCAAAAACTACTTAATCCTAATATTGTGAAAAAGTCTGTAAGGTAAAATTTACTTAGTCCGCGGTGCAATTTAAAAGAGCTTCCTAAGTACAAAATTTTCATAAACTACCCAAAATGATGTCGCTAGGTAGAGGAAAAACAGACGAATGGAGGGAATTTTAAATTTACCAAACGACAAAAAAGTTCACCGTAGAAGAATGACAATGAGACCAATCGGCGCAGAAAAAAAAATCGAATCTAATGGTATATATAACTCCATACGGGCCATTTTGGCGTTTGGTAACTTTTGCCTTTCTACCGTTGATATGTTTACAAAACTAGAAAATAATTTATTGTTATTGATTTTTAGACAGAATTAGCACTTCATGCTGATTTGAGCTCATTTATAATGCTGACAATTACTTTTCAAACTGGGCAACAAAAAGATAATTTTGGAGTTTTGTGTTGCGAGTTGTTTATAGATATTGTATCTTGATAATGGCTTGAGTATACTGATAAAACTGATGGGTAAGATTCCTTTCACTTTTTCTACTCTCCTTTATCTTATGCTCCTTGGATCCAAGTAGCTTTTACTATGCCTGGCCAAACATCTTCAGCCCAGTATGTTATAAAACCAAGATGAACTGAAGAGGGCCAAATATTGATATCAGAGAAAACAGACACTTGTTTACATAATCTGCAAGGTCATTCACCCCAGTCTGGTTTTAGTTGCCTAATTGCCTATATTACATACCTGCCAATATACTACTTGAGTATTAAACTGTGCGTCCACCGGATCGGAATCGGAGTGTACGCGGCGTCGGTATTTACAATATGCCTGGCACGGCTGTACCATAGAAATCAATACAAACAAAGCAACAAATCCTTACGCTGCGTACGCTCTGATTCCGATCCAGTGGACGCACAGCTTTAGAAACATTTGATTGTGCTGTCAGCTTTATGTTAGGTACCTCTTTAGTCTACTGGAAACTTTATTATTTAAACTAGCTTTTGCCCGCGGCTTCGCATGCGCTCTTACGGGATAAAAAGTAGCCTTCATATTCCAGGCTTTAGAAGTAGATATCTTAACATTTTAGTCCAATCGGTTCAGTTGTTTTGGCGTGAAGACGTAACGAAGACCCATCCATGTGAAGTGTGTGTGTGTACCGCATTTTTCTTATCATCATGATCCTCAACCAGCATCCATCCTCTGTTGAACATAGAATGCGCGCTTAAAAACTACAAAGCTGTTTGTCTGGAACGCGATTTTACTACGATATAGTAGGTATGTAGTGTCCAAAGGGCAATAACGAATCGTCTATCAACGTTCGAGTTTAACAGTTCTCACGCCCATTACGCTAACGAGTCCAGCATTAAAAGAAATTATTTGGAGTACTTAGGTATATCATAGATTAATTACTCTTACCTCTCAAAAGTTTTCATACAAAAATTCGCTACTCCTGTGATCTCGACTTAGAGGGCGCAATGCGCGCCATTTTGTAAAAAGGATAGGCATTGGATTTCGCGTTCATAGGAGCGGGACAGAGCATACGTTTTTGGAACGGCGTACGCGCAAAAATCAAGTTTTTGCTTATTTACAAGAAAACTACACAACTTATGTAGAAACTCGTTGAAGGAACCAAATAGGAACATAATTCGTAATAAATAACCTACGAATCAAAACATAAGTCATTTCAATAGACCGCGGGTTCCTGAGATCTCGACCAAATTATGTGCACTTTCATGATTTTTTTTATCGTATATTTTTTCTTAATCGTGTTTTCACATTTAAGGAATATAAGAAAAATTGTTGAATTTGTGTAATTTGCGTTTTATACCACGGGCCTAGTTTGACGATCAAATCCGTTAGGTTCGCCCCTTCAGTCAAATGGCGTTGATACTTACATCTCTGAAACTACAACTAAAGGCCTGGATGTAGAACAAAGGGACATAGCATATACATCCAGCACCGTTACTGCATGCACGGCACAACAATTCGATACATTTTACAGCGACATTATTGCTTCAAGCGAGTGGCCCACGCGCTGCCTGCTATTTCATGCTGTCATTGGTTTCAATTTAGATATCGCAAAATTAAACTAATTTGACACCACTAAAAATGATGCCGTCCTTTTTATTTCGCTCGTTATGAAAGGGACTGCAGCATTTTATTACTGTCAAATTAGTTAAGTTTTGGTGACATCTGAATTGACACCTTTGTAAAATGTATCCAAATGTTACAAATTTAAGCCCCTATTTGAATGCACATTTTTTGTGCTGTGCGGCAGTGTTGCCCCGGAGCCTACTTGTAAAAACGAGAATGAAGTTTTTAATTAGTTTTCAAGCAAAACCAACTCTTATGTCATTTGCATAGGATAGCGCTTAGACAAAACTAATCAGAATCTTTTTTTACGAGTACGGGCCCAGATCTGCGACAGCCTTAAGAGCGTTTACGCCTAGCGCGCGATATGTATGGGACTGACTTGAAATGATTTGCGCGCAGCGTTTTAAAGTAGTTTTAAAATATTTACAGAAAAATAATAACAACAAATTAATTACAATTTTAAATGTATGATTTTAAAGAAGATGCTCTTCTTTATTGGTAAGCTATTGTTATATTAAATTAAATAAGGTATATCGGTGAAAAAATCATTTAAAATTCGTAATAATTCACATTTTTTGAATTTGAATTTCTCGTAGTTAGATACCAAAACCAAACATCTTTTTAACTAACTATTTTTCCAAGGATCTTATTGATTGATTATTATTTTTTGTTCATTAGATATGTCAGTATTTTCATTATATTTTGATCTTCGAAACTGAGGCTAAAAGGGAAATTTAGAAAACCTCTAACAAGTTATCTTGATAGAACGCGTACATATTATATTAATTGAAATATTTTCTTAACTATTTGGAAAACAAAATTTCCTAAAATTAATATTAATTAACATATAGTGTAAGATAAGTGGTTCATGTTATTAACGGGTTTGAAAAGTACTGTTTTTGAGCCAAACTGCGCATGGAAGGCGTAAACGCTCTTTACACAAACGATACACCTTACACAACTCCAAAACCAAATAGGAAAGGTCAAAACATTGTAACAAGCTAAACTACACTTTCGAACAAATACGTTTTGACGAGGCCAAGTTGTGGCAAGGTCCCTTATTCCGCATAATAAGTAGACAGATATCATAACATTTATTTGTCACTACATATACACACAATATAAAAAAACAATTTTAAAATAAAAATTAAATACATAATCATATAAATCATAAATTACATACTAAAGAACATATGTACGATACTTTGAAAACCGAATTAACAATTAAGTAGGTGACCAACGAGTGCTGCAGTAGCAAATGTGTCTAGGCTCTACAACGAACAGAAGGCGCTGTCACTCTGCCTAGACCAGAACAAGAACTATCCCAAGACCTTGCAACCTTGCCAGGTAATAAGTATCACCTGGTAAGGACGTTGGGCTTTCAAAGGTCGAAATGCACCTGCTTCAAACGTATAAAGACAAGACTAAGTGATGAGCAAGGCATTCTGAATCTTATTAGCTAGAAGTACGCCCCAAAACCGGTATAAACTTTTTCTAATCAGCTGTTCTGCGAATGGTTTGACCTGATAGTCCCTAATTAACCGACTTTAAAAAAAGGGGAGTTTCTTTGTTCGGCTGCCGTCCAATTGTCGATTTTTATGATTCTTTTGCTATTGTATAGGGAATAATGCCAAGAGGGTCCCTAAAAATGTTATTCCCGAGGGATTAGTATTAGTTCCGCAAAATTTAAAAAACAGTGTAATATTAAGGAATTTGAAGTCGGTTTTTAATTTTTCAAAACAATCAAATTTAAATGTCGTTATTTTGGTTTTATCTCGGAGGTGCTATGTATTATCAGACGTAGTTTATGGTGTAGCGTGACGGCCACTGGCCACTCATAAAAGCCGTCAATGATAGGTTCTTCTTACAAAAGTCACCAATGTTGTTTAGTTAGATCGTTTGTTACTGCATACTTTGATAGTTCTAGACATGCTATTTGCAAATCAGTCCAATCCAAAAAGGGATCTGTTTTCGTACTTTTATACGCATATATTTTGTCAAACCCCAGTCTCGTAAACCCCAGCACAAACAATAATCTGTTGTGTACTATACTACACTTGCCATTTACTTACAGCTGGTTGATTATTAGACGTTACGTTCGTACGCTGGTTTTAACTAATCAATGGTCAAATCTCTTGTCGAATAATGCTTTCTCTTGCTGAATTGACGTTGGCAAAAGATTTCATCATAGATAAGTCAATGAGGCGTTTTCTTAATGTCAAAAGATAGTTCGACCACACCGAAAAGATGGCGCTTTTCGTTTGAAATTAAATGACATAGACCCTGCATAGGTTCACATGACATAAACACAACCTTTATTCTGCCGCGAACGATCCATGTCATCTATGAGTTCTAAGATAAATCGAGCTTTTCCTTTTTTAGAAAACGCCTCAACTGAACAGCTGGCTGTTCCTGCAGAGTCCAGTCATATGTACTCCTGTACTAAACCATTTTTTATTCTTGCTTTCGTATATTTGTCTAACTCATGCATCTTTGAATTGCCTCCTGCCTCGTAAACCTCAGCTAAAACCATAATCTGTTGCTAGTAGACTTGCATAGAGGCGAGCCGGCACGCCCCCGGTTGCGCGCGCATCTCGGTACCTCACGGTAAATGACCCAGTCGATTATACCAGGGCGGGTGCCAGGGTACGTCAGGCGGCTCTCGGCTTGTAATCCGTGTTTTCACACAAATAAGATAGATGGTTTATTTGGTTCACATACACAGGCACAAAAGAAAATCAAACACAGCCAATGAAGTAGGTAGGTATTGGTAAGAGGAACTTATTTTGGGAACAAGTAACAACAGATTTGGTAGATTGTTCTTGAATGCAGGATGCCATTGCTGGGCAATGATAGAGGCTTTTAGCCTAGTAACGAGATAACACAGACTGTAACTTTTGGCTGTATGTTTGATTTTCTAATTTTTAGTTCAAAATGTTCCAGCCACGGCCGGATTTACTAGGCCTATTTTATTCGTGTCACCTACTAAAATCTTAATCGGACCCAACTAAACCATCACTAGGCCACGAAGGTGGCTGTCAGACTGTCGTCTTTAGTTTTTCATAGTTTATAAAATGTAAATCCTGTTATTGGCTGTAAGTTATATTTTTAGGTTTAGTTACTTTTATTTGAGAGAGCTGTGGATTTTGTGTAATTAATAAAATAAATAAATCAGAGGCCCATTTCTGCTAAACTAATCGCTTCACTATGACAATGGTAGCGTCGAAGAATGACACCTTTTGGCATTCCACCTTAGATGAAAAAACTACAGATGGAGGGACGCGTGTACAAAGAGTCAAGGTTGAAACCATTCTATCAATCTCTCTATCAAGGCACCGCAAGCACTATCTTGATTTTTTTTCTGTAACTATACCATTGTCATAGTAAAGCGATTGGTTAGCAGAATTAGGCTCCAGGCCTTTGTCCAGCTGTGGACTACTATGGGCTGATGATGATAATGGCTTAATCACATAATAATCTAGCGAGACGGTTCCTCTTATTCCATCTCCCCAATCGGAAAGAAGTGTCGATCCAAATCTAACGGTCCCATATAATTTCTCGTATCGTAACGTAATAACTAATAAATAACCGTCTGAAGTGCTACGAAATCCCAGTTACTTTGTTTTGTCAGGTTCTAAAAATATTCTATGTTATTGTTATGTAATGGCGGGCGATCGATACGATAAATTTGTACGAAGGACGCCATTCAATTCGTTAGGTGAATTGAATTCGTTTCTTGTATTTAGTTAGTACGAGAGTGGCTACCCTCAAGCATTGGTAAGACTGTAATTAGAATTGCGATCAAGATCAGAGCCCTGATTTCGGTTACTCGTTAGTATCGAGACATCGAGACGTTCCATTTTGTATGGGATTTGGTCCGGACATGGAACTAACAATACTATGCAGTAGCCAGGGCCCGAACCCTTAAAAACTAAATTCTAACTATCTGATTCGTTTTCGTGCAAATGTCTTACCTAGGTGACCTAGGAGTAGGTTCCGCACGAAAACGAATCCGCTCACTTCGATTTTCATTTTCCGGCTCAGAGGGCTCAGAACTGTCTTATATAGTAAGCACCCAGATACCATTAACAAAATTCCATACATCATTAGCTCTGATAGTTCAACGACCTGCTGCAGAAAGGAACCATTTACCAAACATAGCCACTGAGCCGTGGCAGCTTTGTTACTGCACTCTGTCGTAACGTAGACGCCAAAACTTGATTGAAGGGTTGCGCAAACTGTTTGAGTAACTAAAGACTACTTAAGCTATCCATGGATCATTCCAGAAAGATTTCAAAAAATTACATTGTTTTTTTTATCGTGTCTTTCTGTAGCAAATAAATCATTATCTCCCTTCGCCTACGTTGGTATGACTAGACGTTCAAGATTTACAGAGTGCCCATGACGCATTTCAGGCTGGGCATCCTGAACCTCAACCTCTTTGAGAATAAATGTCTGTAATGTATACAACGTTACATAATTTGTTCTCAAAAAAAGGTTTAAGTATCTTTTATGCAAAGTTAGTGCGGAGTAAAAAACATACGGGCAATTACAGTCGTATCCTCGGAATAAAGCCATGGCACTCATTAACCGCTTACGTATTCGTGACGTAATGGAGGCGATTACGATAGAACAATAGAACTAACGTTATTTCCTTGTATAAGTGGGGAAAATTTATTTACTGGGTGTTTTGTTCTATTTCAAAGCCGACTGCGTAAGAGACGACCGATAGGGGATTTCTATCGGAGGCCTGGAATTACGTTCAGCCCCTCCGCAAATGGTATAAAGATCTGGCTACAAAACTATCATATACCTCGAAATAACGCCTAATAGGTAGCTAAAATATGTAAGTTTTGTCAAGCTAAGTAGTAGATTATTTTCTGGTCATTGATAGGTTAAAAGCATCGATGTAGAATTCTATAGAGTCCCAATCTTCTAACTCAATGGTTAAAAGGCCATAAAAAGCAGTGAGATATTGAATTGCCCGTAATATCAGGGTCAAGTAGAATGAAAAATATACTATTCGATTAGAGTACCGATCGAACGAAATTTCGTAATGAAAGTAGGCCCCAGTATGCGAAAAACAAAAGGGGATCGTGCCAGGTTTCAGTCATAATTTGCCTATATGAAAATCCGTTCCGTGGTTTTTTGAGTTCATAGCGTTCAGACAGACAGACATGCGACAGGAGACTTGTTACTTATAATAATGTAGTGATAACTCGGAGAGCCAAAGGTACAGAATGGAGAAAGTACGCCATCAGTCATCGACCGCTGTTATTTGTTCTCATAACACATACCGTAACGCGACGCGTGCGCAGCGTGTCCGCTAGATGTTTCCGTTGCATGCGCGCATGAAACTGCTGAGGTGGGAAAACGGTTGGACTTGTGACGCGCAAATTGAACTGTTTGACCAAGTGAGAGTTATCTATCAATACACTAGCCAAACTCGATGTAGAATGTTTCTTAACAAACCGTCCATACTTATTCACTCTGTTGCCGCGTCTTTTTTATAGGCAATTTACATTACTTGTCGATTTGAGATCCTTGCTTCGATGAATATTGCTTACAATTATAACTGAAACTTGAATAGAATATAAAATCTTTATTAGTGTATCATAATTTAGCGTGACATACATTGCTTATAATATAATACAACTAATATTATATTTAATGTAACACAAAACGTGCTGCTATGGCAATTGAGCGGTGCTAGGGTGCTAAGCGCAGCGCTGCTCGCTACACTAATCACATGGTAGCTTTATACAAAATAATAAACAAAGCATAAATAGCTACTTTATTGACAAAGAGAATTACAATTCAATAATAAAAACAAATTAGAACTAGTATTTACCTCGTGTGTTCATAAGTTTTGAGACGAACTTATTTCTTTAATTTAAAAAGAAAGTAATTCATGCAACCTTTTTTAAACTTATAAAATTTTAAATTTCGAATGTTTTGTATCAGAAAAAATATACCTCGTGTGTTCATAAGTTTTGAGACGAACTTATTTAATTAATTTAAAAAGAAAGTAATTCATGCAACCTTTTTTAAACTTTTAAAATTTTAAATTTCGAATGTTTTGAATCAGAAAAAATATACATTTGAATATTTGTTTCATTCTCCGTGAAAATGGCGCCAACAAAAGATTTGCGTGCGACTGTAATTTCACTGTTTCAAGCAGGAAAAAAACCAATGCAAGTTTTTAGTGAAATCCAAAGTTTGGGATGTAGTCGGAACTTTGTGTATTATACCATAAAGAGGTACAAGGAGACCGGCTCTTTAGAAGACCGTGGAAGATGTGGCCGCCCGCGGTCTGTAAGGACGCCCGCCAACATCAAAGTAATCAGAGAGCGAATTCGTCGCAACCCTTGCCGGACTCAAAAGAAATTAGCTCTGCAGACCAACATTTCGCGAATATCGGTGAACAGGATACTTAAATATGATCTTAAACTAAAGGCCTACAGTCGAAGGAAAGTGCATTATTTAAACGAGCGTCTTCGTAAATTGCGACTGGAACGATGTCGGAACCTATTGAAGAGACACGATCCAAAAAATATCCTGTTTACCGATGAAAAGATCTTCACGGTGGAAGAAAAGTTTAACCGGCAGAACAATAAGGTTTACGCCAGAAGTTCAAAGGACGTCCAGCCTGGATGATGAGTGCGCTGGACATTGCGTACAGATGTACGCAATGTCCATCGCACTCATCATCCAGCAAGTGTGATGGTTTGGTGGGGTGTTTCCTACGAGGGGGTCACTTCGCTTCATTTTTGCCAGCAAGGCGTCAAGGTGAAGGCACAAAATTACCAAACCGAGATATTGGAAGCGGTGGTTAAACCATTAAATGATACGCTATTCGCTGGAAAATACTGGGTTTTCCAACAGGACTCTGCTCCCTCCCATAAAGCTAAGACTACCCAACGTTGGCTGGAGGCCAATTTGCCAGGCTTCATTCGGAGCGAAGATTGGCCCTCGTCAAGCCCTGACTTGAATCCTTTGGATTATTCTTTATGGACGGAATTGGAGCTGAGGGCATGCAGAAAGTCTCACCCAAACCTGGATTCTCTCAAGCGAGCCCTTATTAAAGAATCGAAACGGATTCCCATTGAAAAGATTTGTGCCGCCATAGATGAATATAAAATATATAAATAAATATAACCAATATGTATATAAATTGAATGTATCTCAGAGTGAGGTGTTAGTGTGAGTATATACATATGTATGTTTGTGTGTGTGTGTCGAGTACACCAAACTCGACGCCAAGCAAGCGAGTTTAAGTTATTTGTGTCGTAGTTTGTTTACAAACATTCTACATCGAGTGTGGCTAGTGTATCGACCGCATCATCGTGTAGACATTACGTAGACGGTTTTAGTCTACATTTGTGTTTTAGTAAGTTCTTGCTACTGCCAGTGTCTATTCTAACTAGTGCCAGTATTTCTCTTGCCGCTGTAACAACAAATAATAAAAATAAAATAAATATTAATATTAAAGGGGGCTCCCATACAACGAACATGATTTTTTTTAGCTATTTTTGCTCTTATTTTGTCAAGGTTGTATCTCTTAAACTACAATAGACACGTGAAACTTTTATACTTAATTAAGTAACACTTCAACTGTAATAATGACAAATACTAAAAATAAAATAAAGTTGAAAATTTAAAGGGGTCTCCGAATAAGTGAAAATTTGATGTTCCTTGAAAAAGTTGCCTGATTTTTCAGTTCAGTTCAAAGATCTTTATTTCTCATTTACAACAAACATGTTACTTACATGAGAAACTTATGCTAGTAATATTATTATGTTATTTTCGTCTCTTATGGTTTAGTTTAGTAGTGTTACATCTTCGGTTATATTCTTTGCAATTTAGTTTTATACACGCCAAACTTTCTAGCTCCTTTAATATCTTCAGGTAGCCTGTTATAGAATTGGGCACCTTCGAAAGTAATCGTCTTTTTACCCTGCTGAGTTTTAATTGTAGGCAAAACAAGATGGTCACCTCTTCGTCTACTGTATTTACTGTGTAGTTGGCTTTTTTTGATGAATGTGATATTTGTATGAATGGTTTTGTTAAGGATTCTACGTATAAGTAAACAGGTTGTATAGATATAGAGTTGTTTAATGTTCATTAATTTAGTTTCTTTATAGATTTTAACTGTAGGTGGTAGAAATGGATAGTGAAATAGAATTTTAATAATTTTGTTCTGTAGTCTTTGTAGCTCATTCAGTTTATAGTTTGGTGCGTTACCCCATATTTCTACACTTAGCGGCACAATTAACCGCCCACCCTTTTAAAGTGGCAAATTTTGATGTTATCGCAGTTGTAAGTTATTGGGCATAAATAAGTCAAGTGTGAAAGAAATGTAGTGACGAAAAAATTACAAACTAATTACTTAACTTTGTTTTTTTTTACGCATAAGTTGTGAATAGGATAAATATCGAACTTCGTCTCATTGTCGTTATCATTGCCATACTGCTTACATTGCTTCAGTGGCATTAAAAGTAAACAATTTGAGTTTGTTTTGGTTTCGTAACTTAAAGCTAGTGTTTGGACATCACAAACATGCCATTTGATGCTAATTCAGTGGCGAGAGCCGTCGCTTTTATCGACGAAGGGTTTAGTCAGCGTTACGTGGCGCGGAAGCTTGGTGTCGCACGTACCACCTTAAGGGATGCAGTGAAACGGTTTCGGGAAACTGGGTCTTATGAGCGAAGACCAGGACAGGACCGAAAAAGATGCACCTCCGCTCGTGACGACCGATTTCTTGTAACCAGTGTTCTAACAAATCGGTTCACTACAGCTGTTAAGGCACGAAACCAACTTCGTGAGGTTCGCAATGTTCAAGTGAGTGAAAGAACAGTGAGAAGAAGACTAGGAGAGAATGCCCTTGGAGCTTTTCGACCATCTCGAGTGCCACAATTGCTCGTAG
Organism: Eupithecia inturbata; assembly: GCA_963662085.1. Lineage (NCBI taxonomy): Eukaryota > Metazoa > Arthropoda > Insecta > Lepidoptera > Geometridae > Eupithecia > Eupithecia inturbata. The sequence goes on from OY759201.1 coordinate 1,052,125, forward strand.
GCCACCGGAGAGAAAGACTTCGTTTTTCCCGAGAGCACGCCGAATGGAATATGGAACAATGGAAGAATGTTATTTTTACTGACGAGACAAGAATATGCTTGCACGGTCCTCACGGTCGCCAGCGTGTATACAGACGCAAGAATGAAAGGTTTGCACCATGTACTGTTGTGGAAACAGTAGGTTACCAAGGTGGCTCTATCATGATATGGGACGGCATTACTTACGAAGAACGCACCGACTTGGTTATCTTCGAAAGAGGTGGAATAAATGCTCAGAGGTATGTAACAGAAGTGTTGGAACCTCATGTAATGCCATTTGCTCCATTTATTGGCGAAGATTTTTTATTAATGCAGGACAACGCTCGCCCCCACGTTGCTAGAGTTGTTACCGCGTACCTGGATACCGTCGGCATTCGAAAATTAACATGGCCATCCCGGAGCCCAGATTTAAATCCTATTGAACACATATGGGACAATTTAAAAAGACGTGTTCGAAGCCGCATACCAGCTCCAACCACCATAGATGAATTAAAACAATCCGTGATTGAGGAGTGGCAGAACATTCCACAACAACAGAACAAAGATGTCATCGACAGCATGCCAAACCGTTTGATGGAAGTCATGAGGGCTAGAGGTGGAAATACGCACTATTAGAATTCATTTATTCAGCAGATTTTTTATTTTTAAGCCATTTCATCACATTTGTTAATTTACGGTCAAAGTGTTTTTCGGACTTTTTTATAAATAAACGTAATAATTAAAAACGATATTATCTTTCATTTTACTTCAATATACCTACGTTATAAAATAACATTCACAAGTAAGGCCACAATTTTGTTTTTTAACCAAAATCGTAAAAAATCATGGTGGGCGGTTAATTGTGCCGCTGAGTGTATAAGGTACGTTAGGTGTGATTTTACTAAAGAGTTGTAAATGTTTAAGCGGACCCGCCTTGGAAAACATCTAACGCTTTTTCGAAGCGATCCAGCAAGCGCTGATAGCTTAGATTTAACGATCTATTTGGACGTGCCAGTTGAGTTTTGTATCCAGCCTTAACCCCAAGTATTTCTCATCATTCTTTTCTTGTAAAACTGTTCCATTGATTGTCAGAGGTAAGTATGTTTGTAGTATTTTGTTTTTAGCTTTAAATGATATAGCAGGTTTTTGAAATGTTTATAGTCAAGAGGTTGTATTGAAACCATTTAAACAGAGTGTTAAGATCCTGTTGGGCTTCTACTATCATTTCGGTAATAGACGATCCAAAATAAAATAGGCACGTATCGTAATTTTTACGGTACGGAACCCTTCTTGTGCGAGTCGAGTCGCACTTGGCGGTTTATTAGTCTTGTCAAATTAATCTAGTTTGATGACATCTGAATTGACAGCAACGTTTTAGTAAAATCATTTTTAGAATCAAATATCAGTAGTTTTGAGATAATCTTTTGCACACAAACTTCCAATCCATTTACTCCTATTTATAAAATTAGTTTAATTATGTACTTAGATATAATTCACTGTTGACTCCAATAGGTAGTTAAACTACACAGCTGGACTTAGGTCTTCTTATAAAGTGTGGGTTGTCGTTCCGTAGGTAGATCACAGAACTTTCCGTATAGCTGTCTCATGTCTTCATATATATCCCCGCTATATATTCCCTCGTGGAGGAGATCCCTAGCAGAACCAATCGACACTCGTGTCAGACTCAGTCTTGTCCATCATTGGCAGCCCTTCTAGGAAATGGTTCAATCACTTGTTATTGACAAGTGAAGTGACATCATGGGAGGAAATATAGCGTGGTTCACTGAATCACCTGTACCAGAGAATATGTATATACCTTATATATAATAAATAGAATAATACTAACGTACCTATACTGCGATATTCCACGAAGCTCGTCAAAATTCAAACACACCAGATATCTACAATTTGCGCCAAACATTGTTATAACAAGAGCACCCTGCGCGGCTGGATATTCTCACAGACTTAATCGATGGCTAAGGTAGAAATCTGGTTTTTTTTTGTGATTTCTTAACTTCCTCAGTTGTTCAGAAATAAGTTTTTGATCAGTTTATGAAACAGGACCGATTGGCATCAAAAAAAAGTTTTCTCTTTGTGTCTATTTTAATGTTTTATTGTAATTAGTTAAGCTGATGGCAATCCGAATTAAATAAATAAATAAAAATGCATTTTTTTTTTGCTAACTGTAATTTTTTTGAGTCTCTGAGGATGGGGATGAAACATTCTCTAAAAAATATGGATAGTCTTCTAAGACCATTTTCCGGTAGCTACACCGGTAAATGTACTGCACGTCCAAAAAATCCACCTGAAATCAAGAAAAGTTGTCTCTATGCAGTGTCCATTGCAAATACCGCTGCTGCGGTGGTAGATTTTCGACATTTTTGTCCGTTGTGATATATTCTGTATTTATTCTATAATTTTATTTTGTTTAGTTTTTGGACAATGCCCTTAGACAGCAGCTCTATTTACATTATGAATTTAAATAACTTTACTTCTGACATCCTTTCATATTTTTTTTTGTTTTTACGTTTTGTACATTATTCTTAGTATAATTTGACAATGCCCTTGTACAGCAGCATACTTCGACATACCTTTTAAGTTATTTATTATTCATTTTAGTCTGACCAATTTTATTTTATTTACTTTGTGGAAGAGTCCTTAACTGTCTGTTTTTTATTTTCTATGAACAAACCTTATGGTGATTCCTTTTTTAAAAATTTAGCACCCTAAGTAAGTTAGGGAAGTAGGAGAACGGTTTTGTGATAATAAGTTTCTTCAACAGTAACCAAGTTTTATTCAATCATACGGTGCACCTATAAAAATAATGAAAACGCTATAACGCTACGCAATCAGCAGCGCGCCAAGAAACGTAAATTCAGGCGAAATCGTAAAATTTACTAACACTGCGGGAAAAATGGCCGGATGATTCCAGTGAAAGTTACGTGGAGGAAAAACAGGCTTAAAAATTAGATTTATTTGTAGTGCAATGACTAGATTGAGATATACATAGTTGCTCTAGTCGCTTGGCGACCTTTTTTACAAACACGAAAGGTCATAGACACAAATAAAATTGTGCACTGTTCGATTTCTACTGTGTAGGACCTGACAGAAAGTTTGTGGCCGTGGCTGACACAGCGTAGGAATCTTCCTACTCAGCATTAATAAATATAACTTAGTACATATAGAGTAGCTGGTGTCGAATAAATATATCTGTCATCGTAGGATAGTAAAATCTGTAAAATTATAAATATCCTAGTCAATTTATAATTTTACGTAAAATAACCAACAGAGCCGTAGTACTTAACTTTAAGGCCTGTTGATAATTTTTCGGAAAATTATTTAATTTAAGTGACTAGTAATTTTATAATTTTACGCGTCTTACTATTTGACGGTGTCATATCTATCGTTGAGATCATTCAGTCGATTTACAATTCAATGAAATATTTATTTCTCCTAGAATTGAAAATTTAGGCTAAGATTCGAAGTAATTCAGGTATTTTTATTCGTAATGCGATTCAAGATTGAATTTATTGAAGGTCATCTCATGTTTGTTTATTTTTGCCGTCGTTATCTTGAAAGAGATTTCTTCCTACAATTATTTAATACTATGAATTGACTGATTTACTCGTTACTGTCTGCGTGCGTTGGAATGAAAATTGTGGCTCTCGTTGTAAAGGCCGGTCTCGACCATTTATTTATTTATTTACCATAGAGGAGTGAGGACGTCTATCTGCCAATAGAATATTGAATACTTGCTGTGATGGTCATGTGAAGCTTTCCTGACTAGAACCATCTTCTAAGAATTTACGTACAATGATGGTGGCTTGATTTGTTCTACGAACTACCATGGTCGAGCTTAGAGTTAGCTGCAAATTATGTCAACAAAAACAAACAAAATATACTAATATTTACATGAGTGGAGTCTAGATAAAGATATAATTGTTTACAAGATCCATTGAAGAAAGGGTTCAAATCGACAAGTTCTTTAAATTGTGTTTAAAACGAGAAGTAAATTTTTAGGTTAACTATTGCGTGATTGTTTACTTTTTTGCTGATAATTAAATAATCTAGTATAACTTTCTCACGCAGCTTTGCAAGCGTTCTTCCAATATAATAAGGCGCCTTAATGTTATTCCAGATCTAGACCTACTTAAGGTAACAACTCCAAAATTTCAGCTCGATCCGTTTTGTCTTTTAGCGTCCTCCGCGCACAAAAACACACATCGTTATAAATTTTCGCTGATATTACTATAAATAAATAAAAAATAAATAATGCTGGACAATTCATACAGCATCTTCTAGCCCCAAGCTAATCAGACTATACCTGTAATAGGAGAAACAAATTAGCTTACCACCAGTCTACACCTACTCTGTTCTAGAATCCAAGATATTGATGTCATTTGATCAATGAACTTCACATAAACTGATAACAATAACAGAAAACAACCAGGTTTCACGAGAAACAAGGTACCTAATCATTTAAATAAAATCTTCAACAACGCATAATTGCACAAGTGCAGCGAAAAAGATTCATATTCGAGTTCGAGAACGGTCGACAGACGATTGAAATGATGAATGAGTGATGAGAACCAAAAATTGCTTCGTATTTCTACAATTTGTTTCGATGATGATACCAGTGTCATAAAATATTTTCTACTAATAGTTACTTTATGTAATCAAATCTCTTTCTTTACATAAAATGTCTAGAATTGTAGAACGGTAGGCAGGTATAACCCTGCCTACCGTTCGATGGTGCAACTCGCACAGTGGAGTCAGATTATTATGTCAGCTGACACCTTGATTGCGACATTTACACGTCGCGTCGCCGCAATAATAATTTGTTTTTATATTTAATGTATGTTAGTTTTAAGGTATATATCTATGGACCGTAGAATAAGTTAATTAAGATCTATAACTGATCTAAGTTGTCTGACATAAATGTTTTGTTATTATTATTATTATACGCGCGTAGTGCATAATCTAACCCCACGGGTGGCCTGCTTGGAATTATTCATGCACCCTCCCACGACGTCGCGCGTCGTCTGTAATGAATGCATTGGCTCTCTGATTAGTTTTCATCGACACATGCGAAGGAGGGATTCCTGGGCTTTCCCTTTTACGTAATCATTTATAGTTATGATTTGAGGGGAATGGATGAGCTCTGCGTTGGATGGCGTCCAAAACTGCGTACGTGAGTGTTAGTTGAAAGACGCCCGAGTATTATAATTAATTTTTTTATTAGATTTAGGTGGCTTTCGTGGCATTGCAGCCATGGTAGGCTTATTGTGATCGCCACTTGATGTGTTCACCCCTGAAGCTGTGGCTTCATAGTTCGCCATTAACCATTACAGCTGCTAGCAGCTGTAATGCACCTCACTCCGAAGAAAATCCTACAGTTCCTAGGAACTGTAGGATTTTCTTCGGAGTGAGGTCTCTTAGCTCGTCCGGGCTATGCAGGTGCTTGTTCAGATGAAGACTACATTTTTGCATTAAGTCTATTGATGCATAGTTTTAAATGCTTCGTCTCTTCATTCTGTCTGCTCCTGCAAGAAAAGTACCAAATCCACTTACTAATCTTCAGATTTAGATAAGTCGATTCGTATCTATGAATACGAATAAAATCACGTCAATAGAAATAAATATGATACTGGCCGTTTACTAACTAGGCGATGGTGTAATTCGCACTTTGTTTACTGCATGAAGTCTTCAAAGTAGATTTATGGCCGTCAGGTGAATATTCCAAAGTCGAAAATTATTTGCTTCTCTTAAAGCTTCAGATTTAGCATACATATACACTGATACATTGTTTTAGCTGTTCTTTATGTTTACAGTTCGATTCGAAAGTGCTAGATTTTTTCACTCGATAAATGTCTAAAAGTCGAAAGTCCCCTACGCCCCGTGCTAAAACTTGTTATCTTTGCCAACAGGTGCGTTGCGCGAGGGCAGGTGCACGCGGCGGGCTAATATCGACCGTATCCACGTGAGCTGAACGCAGACAGACATGAACGAGCTCGACAGCCTGCGCCAAGAGGCGGAGACCCTCAAAAATGCCATCAGAGTAAGTACATCATCCACATAGACTACATCTACCCATTTATTTATTCAGCTACAAGACGTCCATTGCAAGTAGACCTCAATTGTCACAAGATGAAGAAGGATCGGCTAATCTACTACGACTGCCAGGAAAAGAGTATGTAAACGCTTGAGTCCGCAGAAAGTCCCAAAGATTCGACTAGTCAGGGGCTTGAGCTGGTGGCGCAATAGATAATGAAATTTAATGACAATATGGCAAGAAGAAGACAATTATTTGGTCGTCACATGTCCGTCCACCAGTTTGCTTATGGATATCGAACACACTACACTACCACCTATCACTAACCACTACACCACCAGCGCTCTGTTCCCGTCGTACAGCCAAAATAAACTCTTCTATTCCAAGGTATTGAGTCCACCATATGCTTAGTGACGGTGTGTTTATGTTATGTTTGTACGTATCATTATCACTTGTACGTTCAGAGTTCCTACGTGGCCTCGTTCAGGTTTTCACAAGATTACACGCGGTATTGTTACAAAAGAATCTGCTTGGAATTTTACATTTGTTGAATATGGTTGACAAAACCCTCTTACGTGTGACCTCTTTCAAACGGTTGTGTTTGTGTTCTTCAGTTTAGCAATTTCCTGAAAGTGAGAGAGGATGCATCGCCTCGCCGTGCAATATAGGCATAGATTTGAAAAAAACAAGAGGCGAGCCGTTTTCATGCTGTTTAGCATGCGTTATAATGGATTCTACACACGATTGTCAGCGGACCACGCCGCGCCGACAAGTTCGCAAAACACTATCAGCTGCCTACAATATTCATAGACTAAAAAGTCTCACCATCCTCCCGGGTTGGGTCGCCGACTGGTGTGTAGGCTCCATATTATAGAATTAGAGGTATGAGTTCTTTAAGGCGGTGATGATTCCTTTACGAGTGGATATATTTTGTGTCCTGCACCTGAGCTCCTCCGGTCGCGTCTATTGGCCGGCCCATCGGAGTGAGGGAATAGAGAGGGGATCCTTGTTTGCGCACACGCTAGTGCACTGAAATATGTCCTAGGTTAGCCTCCGTTGAGACTGGCCGCTGTGGCCAGGGAGCACATCATCTACACACCCTGTATAATATTGAAAAAGAAATTTATAAATAGAAATTTACATTACAAATCCAATCCATACTAATATTATAAATTCGAAAGTAACTATATCTGTCTGTCTGCCGAATGGATCTCAATGAAATTTGGCAGGAAGGTAAATGGTGTCCCGAGGACGGACATGGGCTGCTTAAAAAGCGCGTGCGAAGCCTCTGGCAGCAGCTAGTCACAGTATACATTAAATGTTGTGCTTATTTTATGTAAGGTTATTCTGTTATCAAAATCAACGATTAGTGCATATTGTTTAATTTATCATTGTAATCAAATGATAAGAATTGAAAAACATCAAACATTATTGTCATTGGCAGATATTATGACTACGTTTTTTAGCTGTTGTTTTACGTTGGTTAGATAGGGCGATGTTTGCTTCTGTCTGAGGCTTCGCACTCGTTTTTCCGGCTAACCGAGATCTACATCTATGCTTAATTTCAGTTCGATCGGATAAGTATTTTTTGCGTCATCCATTAAAATGGTAGTTAGGCCTTCAAACTTATTCATTTCTTCCTAGTCTGTTTTGGTTTGAAGCTCAACGTGCACTTATGTCAACAGATATTGCGGTTATGGCATGTTATTAAGTGTGCCGTCCAGAATTAGTTTAAATACTACCGACCTGTCGCGTCGCCCGTTTCTCAAGAAACTGACTTTGGCTGACACTGCGTGTCTAGATCCTTTGAAACTTGTATGGCTCAGCGAAGCGTGTCGAAGTGTCTTGGCCTCCGATAAGTAAGAGACGTCGCCATTTTAGTTTGTCATTTTACATCGTCAGTTTCCATTAGGTGAGACTGTGGTCAAAAGAGGGCTATTGGCTACAAAATAAAAGTCCTGTGTAGAGTTCCCGCCAGGCCTTCCCTCCTACCTCCTTTTGAAGTTTTTAATTGTACAACACTACAACTTACCTTAAATTTTCCAGGATGCGCGTAAAGCGGCTTGCGACACGTCGCTTGCGCAGGCCACGGCCAACCTGGAGCCGATCGGGCGCATCCAGATGCGCACACGGCGCACGCTGCGCGGACATCTCGCCAAGATCTACGCCATGCACTGGGGCAGCGACTCGAGGTAATGCACCTACTATATGGTCAAATTTAAACTATAAACGGCAGATATTCCAACGGGTCCAGAGACGAATGATTCATTTACACCCGTCAAATCTGAAGACATCTGAGACTTGACGGGAAACTGTGTTTCTTCATCGTTAGATGACGTCCAAAATTCTACCTGATTGACCTATGTTTGAGAAACCTTCGTATACTCCACGTGGTCAGATGAGTCTCCTAACTTTTCCAAATGGTTAAAGTTAGTTCTCAAACTGCTACAAAATCTAGCCTCTACCGACATGGTCAGTCTAGTATTTTGACATATCTCGAGATTTGCCTGGGCATGTTGATGAATCATTTCTCGAATTTAATAACTGTTAAATTCGCCGGCAATCTTTGGGCTTGGTCTACGTAGGTTGGTAAACAGAATTGTTACTAGCTTTTCAATACAGCATGACGTCAAACAGTCAATCGCGTTGAATCATCATGATCTTAATGTTTATTGTTTACCTTACAACTCCATTTTCCCTATTTCCTTGACTTGTCGAAAACTCTACACAAAAGAAGTAACATTAAAACAATAGCTTCCAAATCCGTAGTCAGTCCTTCACAGCAACTTGTTATGCAGATGACGGCATGATGAGTTATTTGTTTGTGAGGATAACATGCTTTCCTTGTCCGGTCAGCTTCAAATTTAGTCTGATTCATGTAAGCTTTTTCGTGATCGTAGAATGAATTAAAATTATTATTTGCTTCATGTGATCACAAACAGTCGTTCGTGATCGTGTAGCGTGTCTTAAGATGATTATTTACTTAACGATCATGACGATTGTAAAATTTTGGAACGTCCTATTGCTGAATGATGGATTATGGCATTGGATACTAGAAAAAAACACAAAAAACGAGGTTAGTGAAAAAGAAAGCAGGCTGACCAGAGTCCTAAATTACAGGAACGAAATCGGAATATCCCGATGCCACCGACAAGCCACATTTATGTAGATTTGTTGGTCACAAGAATTAATCTAGCAGAACATGAACAAAAAATATTACATGTTTTTAAACAAAATGGCTGTCCAGAGGCTAGGTGCCTTTAGGCTCTTATTCTTTGTCAGGACTGTTATTTCGCATTTGTTTTTTTTTGGCAGTATTATGAATGTAGGTAGTCCTACTATTAAATATAGGTAAGAAAAACTAACCTCATTTCATTACTTACAGGAACCTCGTGTCCGCGAGTCAGGACGGCAAGCTGATAGTGTGGGACAGCCACACCACTAACAAGGTGCACGCCATCCCGCTGCGTTCATCCTGGGTGATGACCTGCGCGTACGCACCCTCCGGGTCTTATGTAGCCTGCGGCGGGTTAGACAACATCTGCTCTATCTACAGGTAAGACTTAGGGTCTAAGTTAAGGGGTGGGTCCGGCAAAATCTACACCAGTCTATAGGAAAAGCTGGCTCATAAGTCGACTTATGGAAGCTGCACCAAAAAGGTGCACGCCATCCCGCTGCGTACGCACCCTCCGGGTCTTTCGTAGCCTGCGGCGGGCTAGACAACATCTGCTCTATCTACAGGTGATACCTGCGGTTGGTCCGGCAAAATCTACACCAGTCTATAGGAAAAGCTGGCACTTATTAAGTCAAATTAAATTAGGGTATTCGCTCTTGATCTCATACTTGAGGCGGGCACCGCAAAATCTGCTCCAGTCTATAGGAAAAGCTGCCTTATTACATTAAATTAATATTTATCTTTAAAAGGCTACGCCATATTGCAGATCATAATATAATTCGATAAGTTTACTTTGCCCTGTGTCAATAAATTTTAACTTATTGCATTACGACATGGGGTGGAGCGGGAAAAACATTGTTACTAACAGCAGAAAGAGCACAAACAGCAATACTTAAAGCGGCAAGTTTTTGTCCTTTCATCTTTCCCACTAATATTTTATATGAGTCCTGTGATGTGTTAACAGTCCGGCAGCTATTTATAATGAACACTGTACTTAGACACCACGCAGCCCTTCCCTACAGCACTGAATTTACTAATAATAAGAGACGGAATGCTAAAGTTTGCCCTCAACAAACTACCCTAAAATTTCACTTTGCAAACAAATTTTATCAATTTCTTGGTCCATGCCTATACAACAGACTAAATTCAATGTCTAATTTTTATGCGCTTACCTTAGTAATTGTAAAAAAACTAAAATGTACATACACTTCAAAGTCTATCCCACGATGATACAGAGAAGCTATTTGAAATTATCAAGTTTTACTCAATGGAAGCACCTTCATATTATACACAAATTGTTCGTAACATATACAACATTGTTAAACTAAATGCCTTTATCGTAATAGTAAGTGATTATTTTATTTAATTTTATGTATAGATTAGCACTACTGTCGCCTGAAACACAGGATTACCTAGTTCAGGCTAAATTGTTATAGTTAGCTATATTTATTCGTTTAGTGCACTAATGTATTTAATTGTCTACTTACGTTTCTTTGAATACATTTTATTTATTTATTTATTATTTAAGCCTAATCTCCCGATATTTATTGTCTGATCGATCACTCAGAAACTTAACGTATTACTTTATTTGTTCCAGCTTAAAGACACGCGAGGGCAACGTGCGCGTGTCTCGCGAGCTTCCGGGACACTCCGGCTATCTCTCCTGCTGCCGGTTCTTAGATGACAACCAGATCCTCACCTCCTCGGGAGACATGACCTGGTATGTGTAACTTAAAGTGGAACTGGTGGAGCTGAGTGTGTTGTGCATTATTGACCTGCCTAGCCAGGGCCTCCCTGAAGTAACGGAATGGGACTTTCGGTGCTTGATAACCGCCTTTCAGCATCTCAGTAAGTGTAGGAGTTATTGGCTGTATTCAAATGTAATTCTACGTCATTCAGTAAACTATTCGCTCATACCATTTCCGCAGGTCGTTAGTTTCCTTTTCTGCGCGTATTAAATAATTACCATCATAAAGTTACACGTATTCAGAACGCAGCCTAGCGGCGAAACAGTCTAAGCGACGGATTCATTGAATGTCTTAGATTGACACACTGGAATGTTCTACATTCATCAACAACCACCTTGGTAGGTCTCGGTCGCTGATACTTGTCTAACACCACGAATGGACTGTTGTTTTATTTTATTTTGAGTCTCTTGGACAGTTATCGACATGTTTCGTTCTGTTCCAGCGCCCTATGGGACATCGAGACAGGTCAACAATGCGGCCAGTTCACGGGCCACACGGGCGACGTGATGTCTCTCTCACTCGCTCCCGACCAGCGAACCTTCGTATCTGGAGCCTGCGACGCCTCCGCCAAGCTGTGGGACATCCGCGACTGCGCCTGCAAGCAGACCTTCCCGGGGCACGAGAGCGATATCAACGCGGTCACGGTACGTACAGACACGACGCTGTACTCACAGGGACAGACGTGTCTCACTCGCTCCCGACCAGCGCACTAAGTTGTAGTTAGAAGTTGACGCGGTGTCTCTTTCACTTGCTCTCAATAGTCGCACCAACTTGTGGTTAGAAGACGATCATACACGAAAGCAGCGACTAAACTCTTGGCACCTTGTATAAAAAACAGCAAAACTAGTTCATGACTGAGAATATGTGTTTTCTTAATACCCAAAATAACATTCATACCTAGTCTTAAGCTATAATGCGTACCTCTTTGTTTTTGTATCCCATAGTTTCCTACGATTTGCAACGATCGTGGTCACGGTATGACTCACTTCACACGTCATTATCTCTTCCATTTCTCATTAGAATTACACTTACCTTACTACTCCTTCTCTCCGCAGTTCTTCCCATCGGGCTTCGCATTCGCAACCGGCTCCGACGATGCAACCTGCCGCATGTTCGACATCCGCGCCGACCAGGAGCTGGCCATGTACTCTCACGACAACATCATCTGCGGCATCACCAGTGTGGCTTTCAGCAAGTCTGGCCGTCTGCTGCTGGCCGGATATGATGACTTTAACTGCAACGTCTGGGATTCGATGAAGAGCGAGCGTGCTGGTATGTGTCCCTTTCTATTTAAAGGTTGTCTTACAATCTCTAGAAGTAGTTGTAGTCATCAAACACTAGACTAGCGCAGCAAGTGCTCAGCTCATCAAACCGTTTAGGTGAACCTACTCAACAGGAACTATATTCATACTAACTACTACATAGGTAGGTCGTACAAATATTTGTCACGAGCCGTGTACCGAACGCCAGTAGGGTTCGATTCGCAACCGAACCTTCACAGTGCCACATCGGTCTCAACATCAAGATCCCGTATTTATTTACCGTTTCTTCCGCAGGCATCCTTGCTGGCCACGACAACCGCGTCTCCTGCCTCGGAGTCACCGAGAACGGCATGGCCGTCGCCACCGGGTCCTGGGACTCGTTCCTGCGCATCTGGAACTAACTCTCCCCTCGCTCCCTCGCACCCTACACACTCCTCTAACACACACGGGCAAAGGCTGGGTTAACTAACAACTGAACGTCGTGCGAGGCTGGTGTGAATGGATTTGGACGGTTACTTACAGCCTTATTATCACACTGGCAATTTGCGAACGATTTCAAAGCGAGGCGAGCACGCCGCGATTAGCAATCGCTGTGCACTCGCCTTGAAATCGCTCGCAAATCCAGTGTGATATGACACTTATGTCTGTAATGAATGAAAAAGATATAGGCTACATTTTCCGGTGTATTCTACCTTTAGTTCTAGGTATAAATAACATCTGAACTTCGTCGCTTGGGTCTGTTAAGAATGGATTTGGAATGCTAACGTGTGAAGGATATACGCCACATCTGAACATCGCTGTTTTTACCCGAGTGCGCAAGAAGGGTTCTGTTTGTACCTTGTATGACAGGATATACTCGTAACATCTGAGCATTGCTTGGATCTGTTTTGATGGAATTTTGGAAAATGTCTGCAATTCCAAGATAGGTTTAAAATTATATGGCATCTTAGCGTCACTTAATAAAGAGAGTGATGCAACAGACTATGAAAGGTTGGAAGGACTTAGATAACATCTGAGAATCGCTTGAGTTTGTTTAGAAATCATTTGGAAGAGCTTGAAGAGCATGAATGGATTTAGAAAGTATCTTGACATTGCTTGGATGGAAGTCCTTATGTAACTTGTGTCTGAAATAATTCTACTGCAGTTCCAGGCTTTGTTGTTTCATCTGTACTCTACAAAACTTTAACTATTAGCTAAAATGATGTTGTTGTTGAAAGGATCTACTGGACTAGTAAAATGGATTGAGAGATTGAAAGTAAGGATAACCTGGCCCATAGACTACCAGCCCGCCCTAGTCTTTTATAATTTTATATGTATATCTTGTGTGTTAGTTCCCGAATATATGAAATATCGCCCAGGTTCAATCGATTTCGAACTTAACTTAACAAGCGAGGAAGTCGGAAATGTACTGTCTTATCTTCTTATCTGCAACGGTCTTTACTCCGATGTTGCTAGATCTGACGGAAAGGCGCTAGATCTGTCCGTTTCAATAGCACAAGAGGGCGTTCTTGATAATTCAAGCACAAATACTGATCTTGATGGCAATACTATAAAATTACATACGTCTACCTGAGAGATGATTCATATTTCGATGGCGTAAAGTTCAAAATGTGAGGAAAACATCTTAATATAGAAAGCCCAAGACAGTACAGCACAATTGCTTTATTTATTTACAATACTATTCTTAGAATATTTCCGGATACGGAAGCATTTAAGCGTATAGGGGATATTTAGTTGGATGTATGTGTGAATGTCTTGTTTGTATGTGTGAGAGTTGTAGTTTGATGGGATGGCTTTACCTCCTACCTAACACTCATCACAAAACTTAAACATAATCTATGCTCATTTTCACATGAACATACAAACTTTCTAACAGGTCTTCATGTGAGAATGGCCTTAGAACTCATGCATACCGCTAAAATTACACACACACACATAGTAAATTACATAAACTTCAATTTCTTAAGCCATCCCAACTTTATTCTATGATTCATTGTTCACAATATACATACTGTTTATATTTATATATAATTATGTAATTATTGATAGCAAAGCACCTTTTTTTATAAGGGGACACTGCTGGACTTAATTTAGTCTTCTGGTGAGTCCTTTTTATTATATTACTTTATTTACACTTTCTTTAAAGTCACACAAAACTTATAGCTTGGGCATCCCTGCCAAAAATATAAAAACAAATACTAAATGAGAATGAATCCAACCCGGCTGCGCCAGAAAATGTTACTTTACTATAAACTAAACTAAATAATATTTAACGGGCTTAGAATAACTATTTATAAACAATATTTAAATTTATATTTTAGATTTATTAAATAACGTCTATTGAACTAACTTTGTCGAAATTTCTAATAATCGAACGTATAAAAATACTTGAAGATGCTTTTATAACGTGAATGTTTCGTGTTCGCAGGTGATACACCATCGCACAACAGACACTTACAACATTTAAAATCATATAATTTATTGTACCAAATATTATTATTAATGTATCTATGCGTAACTTATTGTGGATTTCATTATGTTATTATTATGTTCTCGTCATTTTACTGTCGAACTTATTAATTTATGATTTTAATGTATGTTTAGAATTACAACTTAAACGAGATTTAAATCTCTGAAGTTTACTGCTTAGTCGTATTACGAAACTTGTATCCGCTTACTCCGTGTTAAGATCTCGTACCAGACTATTCCGAAATGATGTAACTTCTCTAAGGTTTAAGTATGCAGTGATTTATTATTTGACATTTGCAATATAATTATTGAAAACAATGCATGTTCGTCTCAATCTCCCTTAGCCCTAGGGTTGTCACTTAAACCTTTTAAACGGGTAATCTACCTGCAGCTTAAATCATCAAAAGTGTGATGTGATGACCCTACCCATCATATAGTATTAAATAATTCAGGAAGAGTTTCAGGGTTGTCAGATGCATTTTTTCTCCATTCCTAACAATAATCCAATTTTTCTATTGCTAAATTAAGATGCACAATCCCAGGCCAAGTGCGTCCTTAAAATCGCCTCTGCCGCTCGGAACGTGTGACTTTTGTACGTTTTATACAACTTGCACGATCGTCTTTGCATCCTTTTACTAATAAGTACTGTACTGTTTCCTATAATCGTTTTCTATATCCTATTTCTAAGATCAGTCGGGTCTCGTGCAAGTACCACCCCACGCGTAACGTAAGATCTATATTGAAATAAACACATTTTAATTTATTAAACGGAGTAAACCATCGCTCCCGTTCATGTAGAGTAAGCTAGCTTTAGGTATGTAAGGGTATCATAGCCATTTGGAACTTTGAACATTCTATGTGTTGCTATCTGATATAATGCCAATGTTTTATCTATGTGGTACATAACACTTAGGTTTACTTTGCGTTGCAGTATTTGCATATTATGTCGCCTTTTAATTTGATTAAAGTGGACGAAAGGATGTCGCGATTCGGTTTATGCCTCTTCTTATTAGATAGGATACTGTACGTAGACGTTGTAATATTAAGTCGACGCAGTAGGACGTAATGCTTCATTTAACAGAAATAGTAATATGCTCAATTTATAGCACAACGCTTTCCAATCAGTACTTCATATCAATATCTGGGATCCGCGCGAACATATTCAACTTACATAAGTTCCACACATAACCTAAAATAAATTAACCATAGATTAAGTAATTACTTGAAGAAGTAATCTTTTAATATTGTATAGTCCATTGAGGCGATATCGGCTATGTATAATTGGCGAAAAGGCCATTCAAAGCATACTTTGTTTCGTCTGTCAGCTAAATGTAAGTGTAGGAGTAAGACTTTTTTAAAAGTAAATCGTTGGTTTTTGAAACAGCTTCGTTCCCATCGGTTTTTGTAGAACCTTATTCAGACCAATTTTTCGCTACATCATTTTAAAGAACTGCCATAAGCTATGGATTGTCGAAGGGGTCCCGTCTTGTCCATGCTGACAACTCTTTGTTTGGTAGATATTGGTGTAGCACATTATGCGACATTGAGGTTAGGGAATCTTTATAGTCACGCTGTTTTATTACTTTTTGACACAAAATAATAAGAATTTGTATAATTTTATTTTTATTTGCTAGTCCACCATCTTGATTATGTTTAAATGAATATCTTAGTGGTGTAATACTAATTATAATCTATTGTAAAGTTTTTTTAGTTATATCAATAAATTAAAATTTGTTTATTTTATGATGAGTTTTATTTAATTTCCACGTTTTCTCGTGGTCCTTCCATAATTCCCATTAGTATTACTTTATTACATAACAAGGTAGGACAAAGGCACAGGTGTAAAGAAGTCTAGGTAAACTAGAAATACCTAACTACCATGGGTCTTCATTCCATTTCTCGGTTCAAAAAAATGACATTATATAGCGTTAGGTGTATTATTTAGTTATTGAGGTTTGTGTAAACTAACAATACATTATAGAATTTTATTATAAAATGTTCGCACTCTTAGGAAACCCCCTTGAGTACTTTATAAGTAAATTGTGTGCTTTTATATCAAAAAAGTCTTGCGCCATCTAATGAACTTGGACGATAGTTGATTGTCCTGCTCAAATATCGCCATATGCGTGTCACAACAAGCCTTGCGCCATCTAGTGAACGATAACTGGTTGGCCCGAAAAATATCGCCCGGAGCGTGTCACTTTTTTTTGTTACTAGATTTTAGAAGTCTATTTTATGTGACAGTTTTATAGCTGGGCACTAATTCCACATAAATAATCACTTTACTTTATCTAGGTATCATCTCAGAATTAGGTACCTACACATATTGGCATTATACATAACTAGCTGCAGCCCGCGGCTTCGCACGCTTTTTTCCGGAATAAAAGGTAGCCTATGTCCGACCCCGGGATACCATCTACCTCGCTGCCAAATTTCACCGAGATCCGTTCAGCCGTTCTTGAGTTATAAATAGTGTAACTAACACGACTTTATTTTATGTACAGGGCGTCCCACGGCTATGCCACATGGAAGGAAAATACCTTGAATATTGTAGATGGAACATTTTCCTGAAAGAAGACATTACCTCTATATTAATTTTAACTGCATTCATAGATTTTTAAATAGGTAATTACATGGTTGAACCAAGAATCGAACCCGCTACATGAGAAAAAAAATTACCCAGTAACTTTATCATATTGATCGAAAGGCTTCATCTTATGGATTATTTTTTGCTAAATAACATAGTGTCAGAAATAAAAGGAAGACCATGAATTTTAACATTTGATGTGAAATTTTGTTCAGAAAAATGAAAAGCTGACATTGCCGTAACGATATACAACTGTGAGCCTGCAATGCGGCTGGCTGATTTTAAAAAAATAATTCAAAAATGTGTTTCATTTTCATACTTTTATTCTTTTGTTTCTGTGATTTTCATTTTTGGATTTTTGCATTGTACCTATTTTGAATTTGATACATAACCATGGCGTATCAAAATAATTAAATTAATAATAATTATTAATTTAAAAATTTTAAAATTCATGGTCTTCCCTTTATTTCTGACACTATGTTACTGAGCAATAAATAATCCTTATGATAAAGCCTTTCGATCGGTGTGATAAAGCTACAGGGTAATTTTATTTCTCGCGTTGCGGGTTCGATTCCCGGTTCAACCATGTAATTATTTAAAAATCTATGAATGCAGTTTAAATGGTTTTTTAAAATAAAATAATGTCTTCTTTCAATATAGTGTTCTATCTACAATATTCAAGGTACTTTCCCTCCATGTGGCATAGCCGTGGGACGCCTGTATATAGATATTAAAGAAACTACAGCGTGTCAAGCTTGAAACCATTCTATTGACATCTCCGTGCAAATAGCACCTCATTATATAAAGTTTATTACTTATAAGGACGATTCTGCGACGATACGATTGTCATAGTAAAGTGATTGGTTAGCAGTATTCGGTCGGCTGATCAGCTGATCACTATAGAGATCATTTACGCACAAGCCATTGAAATAATAATACGTAGTTAGTAATAATCTCAATGGCACAAGCTGATGTAGATGTCGCCCGCCGGATCGTAGAATCAGTCCCTTTGTGGCTAGGCTGATTTGTTGGGAATACTTAATTTATTTAATTCGACGAGATGGCTAAGTGACGATTTGCCATATTGTTAAACGTTGATCGTTCAACAACCGACATAGGCATAGTTTGTTATTGAATTGCGCTGTTTTGCAATCGGCATACCCATTCTACAAAGGGGCTGATTCTACGATCCGGCGCGGTGGCGACATACCTACCTAAATAACTTTTTAAAAATCTCATCTATTTCCAAGTTAGATAGACTGCCCCCGCTTCACATGTAAAGGAGGCTAAGACCAGCATGTAAGTACTCTGGGCGGTAGGAACTGGCTCTCCCAGAAACTGAAATCTCTGCAAGACTCAACTCTGGAATCACCCATCTTGAGCATGACAACTGATGTCAGGCTCCCACGACATGTGTTTGAAAAACACTACACAGTGGAACTTCCTTCTGAAGACTGGCTAAACAGCCAGGTGCTCTGCAAGGACGGGTGCATAAACTGGTACACGGATGGTTCCAAAATGGGACTGGATGTAGGCTGTGGAGTGTATGGAGAGCGACCTAGGTTTGGCAATAGTACAAACGTAGGTAATTACGCCTCTATCTTCCAAGCAGAAGTATTCGCCATTTTAGAATGTGCCCTCTTGGATTCGTGCTTCGAGGAAACTTCCAAGCTTTGGAAGAATTCCTTGGGCATGAGTTACTTAAAATCATTAATAAAAGCCTTCGATAAACGGTACACCAACCAATTCCTAAAGCTAAGCAAAAGCAACATTCGCATCATGACAAGAGCCCTAACCGGTAACAAGCACATGTTCAAACAGGGTCTAAGCGACACACAAACTTGCAGATTCTGCGAAGGGGCAGAGGAAACGCCTCTCCACCTGCTAGGAGAGTGCGAAGCACTGATGCAAAAACGTAGCATCCATCTGGGCAAACACCTGCACAGCATAGACGAGCTACGAGCCATCACCCCGAAGAAAATCCTACAGTTCCTAGCAGCTGCAAGGGTTAGTGGCGAACTATGAACGTCGCAGCTTCAGGGCTGAACACTCGAGTGGCGATCACAATAGCCTATCATGGCCGTAGTAACACAAAAGCAACCTAAAGCAAAAAAAAAAAGTTTGTTTTGGGTACTGACTTTTGCATACATTTCAGATTACGTGAAATGATCTCTCAGTTCAACCGCACATGTATGAATATTACTCGACGCTATTATAAGAAAAATGGTGATAAATTTCACCAAAGTTGGCACAGCGCGCTATGACGCGTGTCTTGTAAATACGTTGAATGCGTTGCATTTTGTCTAATGCGTTACATGCTTGATGCTGGGCAGCCAAGGTTGCGTTACATGCTTAATGCTGGGCAGCCAAGGTTGCTGTGAGACTATCTAGCTAGATTGTGTAGGTTTCCTTTTAGCGGGGGTTAGACAAATCTTTACACAAACACCCTAATACTTTTTTTTTTAATTTTATGTAGGTAATTCAAGTTTTTTACCACGAGGATCCCGTGAGTACTGAGATCTACGCCTAGTTTGACAACTGAACCCGTTAGGTTTGTCGCGTATGTTGTGCGAATCCAATCTACAATCAGCACACACCATCCCAAGCTGTAGGTTTCTTTAGTAAACTCTCACGACACACCACAGGCCGAGTTGACTGTGGCACAAAAATAAATATCTAAGTCAATTACATTTCATACAGCATCATTTAGCCCCTACGTAGGCAAAGTTTTGTGATTACTAGATAAGTGATCGCTAAAAGGTAGTACTTTATAGTGTCGGACGGACGAACACAGCAGACTCAAGACTTGTTGCATTGCAATCCGGCGTATCTAAACAAACCTACTTAGATCAGCGTTGATTTAGACCGACATAAAACACGCAGTAACTGGGTTAGCTGAACGTTGTTGTGTAGAACTGTTGACAAGTCACTTGGATTGGTGCTATACAGAAATTTAAGTGGCAAAATTCGTGTTCTGTTGATCCCCAATTTTAATACATCATTATAATAAATGTCTACAATGCAATAAACACTTTAGTAGGTAAATCTGGGGCCAAGCCACAAAGCTTTTCAACTAGCCATCTGTACAGTAGGTATACCTACTCTGTAGATTTTAGTTGGTACAGAATCGACATCAGTATTTACCAAGTAGGTTCATACTAAACTGGTCTCTGGTTCATACCTACACTTACTACGTTTGAGCTTAGTGCTGGGACGTTAGTAGGTACCTAACATTGACAATGTGTACCAAAGAGCTAAGCGTAAGTACCTATACCATTTTATTTTAATCTTGGTGAAATATTGGATTGAAAACTAATCCAGGGTGAATAGTGCTCCATTTTAGGCCACATCTTCACTGGTGGCCAAATGCTTGACTATCGCTAATAAAAAACAATCCTGTATCTGCCGAGTGCAGGTACATTTTGAAGACGATCTTGTAAAGCAATGTTTCGGTCGGGGCGCGGCGGCGCGGCGGCGGCACATTTAACCTAATTAATTGAAGCATTCAATGCCTACAAATAAATCGTAATTAGTGTAATTTGTGATTTTGCCGTTCTAATTAATAATTAAATTAATGACTGAAAAAGCAACAACAGAATTTTCGCGGTTCGCTCCTCGCGCCGATATCATTTGTATTTATGTCTGGTTGCTGTTAATAGCTTCTTGTTAGTTTAAGTCTTCGATGATATAATTGATCGAAGGTTTAAGTACTTAAGTATCTAGATTTACAAAAAATTACACAAAAACATTAAATTTTCGCTGTTGGTCATCTCGCCATCAGTCATCTATGTTGCTTCTGGCGGTGGTGGTCGACTTGACACGGCTTGACCCCAGTTTAGGGTCACTTTGCCCCTGAACTGAAAAATACACCAAAGCACAAATTTTTCACGGCTGGCTCCGCTCGCCGGTAACAATTACCTATATTGTCCTGCACTGGGGTGCCCAATGGTCCAGAGCTGGTAACAGACGGACGCACAGAAAGATAGACAGCGGAGGCTTGGTAATAGGAGGTCGACCATACAAGTACCTACAGACCGCGCCCAACGTTGCTTAACTTACATATAATGTCATAAACAAATGAAAATAATTAAGAGGGCCAACGTCCATACCACGTTGCGTACCACCGATCACCGAAGTTCGAAGGAAGTCGGCCGCAATGGATGATCGCGTCACGTTGACTTTTTGGTTTTACTTTCAAGAAATTTTTTTAGTGTTTCTTGTATTTTGATTGGGAACGATGGTACTGAAACCACCGTATGTGAGTCGACTCGTACTTGTCCAGTTTTATTTACTTTCTAACAGGGCCCTAAATTCTTCTGTGCCCAAGTGCCCCGGCATGACCTAAGACGGCCCTGACAACAGATTGCCATGGAATCAATGGCGAATTTTTTTATGATCTGGCTGTGTACCTATTTATTTGATTTGTCGTTGTCACCCCAGTGGGTGCCAAGATAGCACCCCTCGGAGCCGGGTAACCGGGGTCCCTCCCCCACCCCCTACGGCACTAGTGTCAAAGGATGATTATTTTGATCTTCCGTATATATTTCTTCAACAGTTCTGCCACGCCAGCGAAATAAGACTTAAATCCTTAAGAGTTAGATTATTTGTTGGTCCACTCCCTTTTCAGCAACTTCTCCCACAAAATGTCTGGGACGGTGTTCCATCGTAAAATATTGCCGAATATTGTTAACATTGCAATAATTAATGCGCGTTCAGACTTCAGATGGCGAAACGGCGAGCGAGGTACCGATTTAGATTCTGGCAGTGATCGGCTTCGAGTAGGAAGGCCAACGGTTCTGGAACTTTGGGGAAAAATCTGTCACTGAGGTAGAGCGAATAGATCGAAGCTTGTGACGTGAGTTTTTTTAGATTTTTGTTAAATTAAACAACACCCTAAAGTAGTTATTCTATACTCTGTTCACGAAGACAAGCTAATATAACGCGCGCTCTCTTGCACAATTGTACGAAAGTGAAAAGGACGGGACTACTAGCGTGAGAGACTTAGATTGGTCAGTGGGAGTGACAATTATTTTAAAATGTAAAGCTATGTTTAGATTGCTCACTTCAAACTATTACTTACATTATTCACTAGCTTTTCGCCCGGGGTTTTGTGGATGAGTGGGTTATTGATAATTGACCTACTTATTATGATACTGTGAATCTAAAAATATATATTTTGTTTAATTTGGGTAGTGTACAAAAATAAAACATCAGAATTTTCTTACAAATATATTCACTTAATGATTCACTTGAATCTGAATCATGCTCCAAGCTTATAATAAAACGTTCTGCCATATATTCTGGCATAACATCCATACCAGGCTCTACTACATCACGTCCGCACCGCACAAGAGACAGATAAGACTAACTTTTGGCCAAACTGCGTGCACAGTGTACACGTGCCCTATGTTCGTTATCTGCGACCAATAACGTGCAGTCTATGATTTCCCTATTAGGTTGTTTCGGCGAACAGAGTATAGAGTTTCAACGTTTGCCCAGTCACACAGTCGCTGCCATACCAAGCTGACATCGCCTCTGACATCCACATACCATATACATACAATACTCACTGGTTGAACCGGTTAGACAATAAATTATTTTCATCGATAAAATAGTATTAAGATTGTATTTTTCCTTAAATTTTTGCTTTAATTTTATGAAAATCGCTACATCTGAATTGTAATAAAACCTAAACAGTTGTCTGTAAGCTATTTGCCGAGAGGTAGAGATCCCTCGCGTTTACATCACAAGTTTACTAAACTTAGTCAGAGCGAGAAGTTGAACCAAATGGTGACAGTTTTACAACACTATATTATTGTATCAATAATACTTTATGGCTAGTTAAAGTACCTAGGTAGGTTAGGTAACCTAGGTACCTCCCAATAATCTGGTGTAGGACACTAGGTGTCAATACAGATGTCACCAAACCTAGACTTAACTAATTTAACAGCACTAAAAATGGTGCCGTTTCATTATGATCGAAATAAACAGGATGGCAGTAGTTGTAGTTGATGAAGTAGTAGTTGTTCAGTCCGTCTCTTATCAGGAATATAACGACCGACATCCAAAAACGGAGTAGGTATCTATTAAATGACTCTACCTAATCATCTTTTCAGTATCACTTATGATTAGCTTACCTTCCTATCTATTTAATTTTCCTACTTTGTGCATTACGTTCCACAGACTCGCACATATACAACTATTATAGTAAAAGTGAATGACAAAAGGAAAAACTACTAATAATCGTAATCTGTGACTAAATAATAAATTGCTACCCAACAGAGTGCATGTACTAACTTTAGTTATAATTAGAACTTAAGCTACCTATCTATGTACTTTGCAATTAATAAATTAATCTGAATCTGACTCAGCGCCTACGTTAAAATGATTCAGTTTGCAGTTCTTGAAAATCCCCAAAACCATGGACACCGCGCAACAGCCGAAGCTTTTCTACGTATTATGCAATGGCGTTTTCAGAACTTATTTTTGTTAGTACGAAACCCGCCCGCGACCGTTACACGCCTGGAACTCGCTGAAACAGCTCTGTACGGCTTTACACGACTTGAAATTGTATAATAACAAGTGATAATCGGCCATTATTGAAGTGTTTTTCAGTCGCGAAAGTGATTGGTAGAGCTCCAAATTGCGCGGGAGGTGGTCCGCCATTTTGGTTTTTCTTGTTTATTTGTTTTTGCGGGTAGGCGTTGATGACTAATATTTAATGTCAATTCCGTTTTAGCTGCATAAACTTTGTAAGCACGTCTTCCTGTAACAATAAACCTATGTTAACGCGATTAGTTTTCGCAATAAAATTTGTAACGTGCAAACTTTAGATTAGACAATTCGATTAATTCGATTCGTGGTAAACATTATAGCGAAATTACCAAGATATTACGGCGATTTGACAAGGTCATCTCGTACATCCTTGGTGCAAAGAGCACAAACGTTATAAGTCAATTTCGTGCTAAAGATCTTGATCGCGTAAACAAATATCTAAAACACGCAGCAGCTGGACTTCTGGTAGATTTATTTCTGTACATTACGATTCGTTATTACAGAGCTATTGTTATACAAAACTCTACCTTATTGCCACGGAATCAACGCACAAAGTTTGATAAAATCCCTTGTTAACTTACTAAACTTTTTAATAGCTTAGTATGTAGGTAGGTACTGAAAAATGTTCAGTACCTACCTACCCTGTTCCTTTAATTCATTAGGTAATTCCTTGAGCCAATAATTCCAGTAAACTCAAAATATTTTCTTTTAAACCTATGGTACTTACTCTACCAACTCTGCATTGCAGCGTTTTATTTTACTATCGAATAAAAACCTTGATAGGCGTGCGTCATTCAGACACTGTAACCTTAAGATCTCCATATTCTGAAATAGATCAACAGGCTAACTTCCATGAGCGAATGGTTTTGATAAACAAGTGAATTATCTACGCAAAAAGTTTTATTTATTTACCTACTATATTTTTACAGGCGTAGGTACCTACCCAATTCAATAGAGTACTTAGTCTTTATTTAACAATAAAAATTCATTACAAAAAAAAAGCTACATAAAAAAATCTGTTAAAACCCGTGTTGAATTTTGGTAGGTACTCTGAAACTGAGATACAGAGATGAACAGAAACTTACCATCATAACTTGAGAACAGCTGTATCGATTTTGAAAGAATAGCCATAAATATTTAGAATACCTAAATAATCATCTTTTACAGAAAAAAACAAGAACCGCATTCGCACACCTTCAAAACTAAACAGTAGTTAGGTTTAGCTTGTTCTAAATTAGCAAACTACTTTCCAGTACTCTTTCCGTATTGTTTCAAAAACCCATTGGCAATTCCGAAAGTTGTGACGTCATAGTACTCTCCTCATAGAGCACATGAATCATGCGCAGAGAAAATACAAAACACTTTTCAGTTCCCAAAAACATCTCATAGCGTTGTCACCTTTCACGTGAAATATCGAGATAATTACGCGTTGAAAAATTCACGAAAATAGCAAAAAAGCTCTTTTATCTAAAACGTCCAACTAAATCAAGAATAAAATAAGTAGATAAGTACACACGTAACACACGTCACCAAAAAGTAATTTCCTCCTTTTTCTAGCAAAAGAAAAACGATTCGAAAAACCGGACACCAACAAATCTAAAACAAAACAGTGCCAGTGAAATAAAGTGTCAAAATGATGACGATAAGCGAAAGCAATTACTCATCGAACAAAATGTCCAGCATTCACAAAATCAACGACAGGGTGGTTCATCGAGACAGCTACGATGACACCAAGAGTTCTTCATCAGTCAACAGCGCGCTTGTCACAAAACGTGGCTTCAAGCCATCAGACATGTTCGACCCGCAAAAGAAGCAGTTTCTGACCAACCTGAGTTATAAGTTATTCCCTGTAAGTTGGGTGAGTTACGAACAGGTTATTATGCCGGAGCTTAAAGCTGTATTGGAGCTGCATAACAAACACGTGGTGCTATTTGGTATTTGATTTGTTTATGCAGTTTTATACGGGTATTGAGTTCAAGGAGGATCAAACGTAGTTCGTTCTTCAATCTTCATTTTGCATCAAATTCACTCTACTGCCTAGTAGATTTTTTAAAGTGAAGAACCTCGAGGTAATTCAAGGTCTTTGATGTTAAAACAAATAAAATTCAGCTCTTTTGAAGTACACTAAGTACCTAGTACGTACCTAACCTACCTACTTCAGATATTGTCAGGGTCTGTAGTTTATTACAACTACTTTTGATCCACTGTGTGTGAATGAATCACCCTGTGCGGTGTGCCTATGCTATCTTATAATTATGGAAATGGCTTTAAAACGGAAATAATGCTTCAGTTGTAATAATGTCTAGGATACTATTATAAACTAAATTATAAGGACAATTTCCGCTTGCAACAAATCACATTATTTACTACTATATATTTCATTTCCATTTTATAACCATTTCAAATGTTTAGTTAATTTACTGACAAAGATCTTGATTGTAGTTAGTTATTTTTTGTCTCAGGTTTTTTTTACCATTGTCTTTTTATTTTCATGCCACCCCAAGGTTACCTAAAATCTTGGAATATTTGATTCCTCTGGCGAAGAGCCAGGTGTAGGGGTAATTAGAAATTTAGAAACTGCAACGAACATGTTGAATTAAACATTTAGTTTGAGTATGTTGACATACCTCTATATCTAAAATCATTTGAGTGTAGTATGACAGACAGGGTAGTTATAGTAATGTAGTAAGAATTTAATTAGTTCATTTAATTAACTGCAAAACTAAATTAGACAGATAAGAGGATTTTATAAAGTAAAGGTTCCTAGAAATTAAAAAATACAATTAAATTCTTAGAAGTTTCTGAGAAATTACCCTGAGTGTGAGGGCTTACGCATTATATCAATAAAAAATCCTTAAAGGCCCAAAGGCCCTTAGTTCAGAGTTTTAAAGGTAGTGCATATAATAATATTACTTTTATTTCAAACAACATTAAAACAAGTATAGATCTTATTGACTAATTTTACGGTCCATATCAATAAATATAATATACATATATCCTTAAATCTACCATACATAGAAATATAAAATTGTACACGTTATTAATTAAATTTCGGCGGCGACGTGTATGACACATTATAATAAGGGTGTGCTTATGCCCGCGGCTACGCTCGCTACTTTCCGTGATAAAAATTCGAAGAGCTTTATGCAAGCAAAGTTTCAGCCCGATCCTATCAGTAAGTTGTGGCGTCGTCGTTTATGCACAAACATCTTCACAACACGGTACAAACTTTAGCCTTTATTAGTAGGATAGAATTTTAGTAGGCTGTATGTGCAGTCAGCGTCAAATTGATATGAGCGTCTAGAGTAGTCAAAGTGATCTGAAAAACATAAAAGCAATTTGATATACGCAGTTCGAATGATCATATAGTTGTAAGCACCCAAGGTGTTCAAAATATCTTACTACTTATTGTTTCATATTTATATGAGCAGTCAGGGTGTTCAAAATTATCTCAGCAAACAAAGCTCTCAAAATTGGTTTTAAGACCAACTAAGTACCAACACAATTTAACTGAATCTTTATCTTCATCTAAAACTGACTGATTAATATTCATTCAAGCTTCATTAATTAATGGTGTTGGATTAATTATTATCCTATCCATTTAAATGTTAATTCTAAGCATTGCAACATAAACCAAACCCCTGTCGATTAGTGACATAACAAGTAATGAATCCAAATCAATAATAAACATTTTTTTTTTCGCAAAATGAGATGGCGAAGGTCTACTATGAACCGAAAGGAGTCCAGACGAGTATTTTGATACCTCATCTATCAAAATCTCTTCAGCCGTTTGGATAGTTCGAGGTAATAAATAGTATCAGATAACCACATCGAAACCTTCCAAGAAAACTTAACCCTCGCGGGTAAATACCCATAATTTTAAAATAACTCTCTTGCCAGTAAAACATTGGATACTTCTGTTAAAAGAAAAACACCAGTCAAACGTGTCAGCTTTAATCCTTCTCTAAATCCAAGCCAAAGCTAAACCAAACAAAACGCCGCGGACAGACGGACCAACAAATTAACCTATATTGGTTTCCCAATGTAGCTAATTATAAGACATCGGACAGCGTTAAGCAGCCGCCGATAGAGGTAATACTGTAGGCTGGCTTTTTGAACCGACTAGAATTAAAAACGACTTCGAATTCCTTTATATTTTCACTGTTTTTAGGGTTTCGAAGATCGGAGATCGGTTCCGAAACCCTTATGGTCTCGCTTTTTCTGTCCTTTTTTCCGTCTTTAATATCTCAGCAACTATAGCAGCAAATAACGGGAAATTTAAAATAATAATACATTTCGTGCGCCTGTATAGATTTAAAAAAAAATTTAAGTGAAAATTTTTTGCCAAATTGTAATGTCGAAATTTTAAAAAATACCTACAATCTCAAGTGGTGTGTCAAATGAAAGTAATCGGGTTGTACATCTCAAAACAGTTTATGAAATTTCTGTAGGTTTCATACTTTTTGAAATATTTTGAATAAAGTCGAAAAATTACCCAGTCCCCCCCATCTCCGAAGTTTGCAGTGCAATCCATCTGAAATGTATGTAGCGTTTGTAGATATAAGGATATATTTTACAGGAAAAATATAAAGAAGTATGTAAGTAGACAACTTTATAAAAATGGTTAAACGGGGGGGGGTGGGGGGGATAATTTTCAAAAGGGTCAGCTATCTCACCGAGTGGGGTGTCAAATGAAAGGTATCGATTTGTACATTTCAAAACAGTTATTGAAATTTCTGTAGGTTTCATATTTTTTGAAATATTTTGTAGGTAGGTAGGTATTTTCCAGAGTTGCTATAATTCAATTGTTTGAATTATTAGGGCAAAACTCAATTTTCTCAAAAAATAAACTAAATAGCCACTACTCACACTACACACACACAGCACTCTACTTATTTAAATTCTAGGCAATTCACTTATTAAGGGCTCCCAACAGAAAAATCATATAACATGCAGAATAACAAAATAAAGTTATCTTAAGTCTGTTTTTCTAAATAAAGGGAGCCACAGCGAGAACAAATTATGGGTCGACCCAGTTCAACAACCTTCTTGACTTTTCCGTCTAAGAATTAATACTTGAAGTAGGTAGTTATGCTAGAAATATCAGGAACGCATTACGGCTGGACTGTTTTAGAGCAGACTTTCAGACTGGCTGGCCCCGACAGGGCCGCTTTTAGATCTTTGAGTGGTTTTAGTGGTGCCTAGTGAAAATGTTTCGACCATGATTTCAACTAAGATTGGCAATAAAAACATTTTTGTCTAAGTATTAGGCAATTCGCGATTCCCATATTATTATTAAGACGTAAACAGATAATCTCAGTAATAACATCTTGTTACCACTCTTGTCTTGTTACCCTCGAGTAATCCATCAAAACGAATAAACAATTTTGATAAAAATACTCGTCTGGTGTCCTTTACGGTTCTTAGAAAAATTTAGTAGGACTTCGCCCTCTCATTCATATAAGGCAAACAAAGTGAAAAAGCGAGGACCGAGTCGGGTTTGTTATGTTTTTACAGTAACAAAATTGCGGTAAATCTAAAACTGCACAAAATTTAGTTTTTATCGATAATAATGTTGCATAAGTATATAATGTTGCAAGGAAAGCATATTGAAGCTTCAGTTATGTGGTAGCCTACTCGAAGGCAAGTCAGCTCCACCTACACTACTAATTTACTAATTTAGTGGTATAAAAATTCAATAATAAATAAGTCGGGCATCGAACCCGCTTCACATCACCTATGTTCTTGGCCTCCTATGCAGGGCACGAATTGGCAACGTCTGCTTTTTAAGTGTTGGAGAGTTAGATTACGATCGTGCGCTACATTCATTGCGAGCTTGAAACAGATTGAATAGTTTTTTAATTGAATTATATACTTTGATTTTTGTAATGAACCGCCAAGTGCGAGTCGACTCGCACATGAAGGGTTCCGTACCGTAAAAATCTGGCAACTTTTTCAAAGAACATCAAACTTACACTTGTTTGAGGACTAAAATAAATTTTCACCTTTATTATATTTTTAGTATTTGTTGTTACTACAGTTGAAAATTTTCTTATTAATAGGAAGTTTCATGTGTCTACCTATTGTGGTTCAAGAGATGCAGCCTTGACAAACGAAGAGCAAAAATAGCAAAAAAAAACACGTTTTTTGTATGGAAGCCCCATTTAATTTGGATATTTATTTTATTTATATTATATTTTGATAAAGCGGCAAGAGAAATACACATTCTCTGAAAATTTCAACTGCCTACCCCTTACGGTTCATGAGATAGAGCCCTGTGACGGACGGACGGACGGGCAGCAGTTCCGTTTTCACCTTTCGGGTACGGAACCCTAAAAACTAAAAACCGGCTTCAAATTCCTAAAAAACATGTAACTAAAATTCTTACATCGATGATCACTGTTATTTAAATTTTGCAGGACAAAAACTAATCGCGAATAATTTTAAGTCGTTTTTGTTGGTTAGAAATTCGAAACATTTACTTGTGGTTCAGTGAGATTATACGTTTTTTTCTATATCCGTGACTAAAATCCATTGTATTCAGTAGCCCTGCAATTTTAACACATAAGTGATTTTTGGGTAAAATAAAATTAAAATTCGTTCGTTTAAATTCACTTTAGGTTGTAATTAAAATCAAATTAAACTTTTTACTGTATTTTAATCGCGTGACAGTTGGTCGGTATAAATTGACTTGGAAATTTAATTAAATGAATCATTGTGAAAGTTACAGCAAATCACTAATTATTTTTATGTGAGGGACACAAACCCTGTCTTCAGCATTGAACTAAATAGGTAATAAGTATCAACTCTCTAAATAGATAACGTTGCTGACCTATGATAGAACTGCACAGATTCTGATGATAATAAATTTAAACTTTAATGTCGAAGTTTGACGAATTTTTAAGTACTTAGATTAAGTAAGTAGTAAGTATGTACTTATAAGTCTAATTTATAACCTAGTTATAGATTTGATGAATAAACTCCTTTTTGTTTTATTTTAATTCATTATGAATGTAAGCGGGTTAACTACGATCCTAATTTGAGTTGGAAGTACACCCACGTTTCATCCCTTAACGAGGGACTGCTTCAGGGTGAGTGCAGTTCGAGTCCGCATTCCAACAGGGTTTGTAGTTTACCTGTTTGATAAAATTTTAACTTGCCAATTTTAATTATTAAAATACTTACCATAATTTCTAATGTATTTTTTCTGGGTGTCTACTAATAAAGACGAATGTTTGTGTCATTGCGAAAATGTTTGTGTGGAAGGAAGACAACGCCAAAATGAGAGGAGATCGAGCTGAAATTGTGCATAAAATTCATGGTATATTTCCCGTTATGAATAATATGGACTTTAATCATAAAAATGTTAGTGCAAATGCACTACGTAGGTACCTACCTACTTGGTCGAATGAGTAGCACAACTTGAAACTTAATAACGAAGTATCTACAATGTTTTTTTTGTAACCTCTCTGTTGTTTTATTGATTACTGGCTGCTGCCCGCAGCTTTGCGCGCGCTTTTTAACTGGCCTATGTCCGTCCCCGGGATCAAATTTACCTTCCTGCCAAATTACATTATGATCCGTTCAGCCGTTTAGCCGTGAAAATGTAACAGACAGACAGAGTTACTTTCGAATTTATAATATTACTAGCTGCTGCCCGCGTGTCGCACGCACTTTTTAGGTAGCTTATGTCCGTCCCGCGATATCATTTACCTCCCTACCAAATTTCGTTGAGATCCGTTCAGCCGTTTAGGCGTAACAGACCGATAGACAGACAGAGTTCCTTTATAATGATTAGTATGGATGTTACAAACAAGGTGTCTATAAGTACCTACTAGGTTTGCCATTGTATATTGCACATTATGTAGGTAGGTATCTAAATAACGCGTTGCTTTGCCCTGGATTTGAAATGATATCGTAAATTATTTCCGTCACAACAGTTTGGGTTCTTGCCAGAAGTAAACTAGACCTGTCATGTCAAAATTTTAGCGTCAATAGCGTCATGCTAAGAAAATTAATTACATGTTACGACCACAGAACTATAGACTACTGTGCTTACGACTCAGTATTAGTTATTAATCTATATTTCTGTGGTTACGACGCGGTATTAGTTATTAATTTATTACAAGTTGACGCTTTCTAATGTCTGAGATGAGGGAACAAAATGTGTGGTTTTTGATAACCGTACATTCTAACTACCTAGTTACCATTGATAATGCGTCGCCCGTTTTTTTCCGAACTCTATCTATTAGATAAGCTTTATAATTTCTAAGAACCTCGGTTCACTGATGTACCTGTTACATTTAGGTACTAACGTAACTCATTATCCTAGGCTCTATAAACTACGTAGGTATCTACTTACCAACTTAAAATAGAAAAATAACCAGCTTTTAATACAATCCAAAAACAGTAGAGAAGTTTTTATGTCGTAGGACATAAATGTAGTGCAGGTTTATTAGACAAAAATAATGAGTTCTTTTTTATTTTCTCATTCTTGTCGCTCAGAGACAGAGCAGATAGCTATTTTAAGAATGCGTTTATGTGTAGCTAGAAAGTTTTAATAGGTACGTGTCTAACATTTTTACAAGTATTCGTATTAACCATAAAATAAACTTATTATCAAAATCACAGAATGATGGAGAGCCATTCCGCGACGCGGCGATTCTGGCGCCACCTGACATCTTTGCTGTAAGACACACACAAACAAAAAGTCACCAGTTCCATGACATTTGTACGCAATTTCGTGACATATGTAAAAAACATCGTGTGACACATGTACAAAAATTCGTGACATTTGTAAAAAGTCTTGACACTTGACACTTGTTTTATATTTTCGATACATTAATTCATATGTTTCATGTTTATAGAAGGTTCTCCATAATAATTGTGTTCAAAAACATGTTTTTTTGTTAATAATATTGTATAAAAACCGTCGATTTTAAGATACATTCGGACGTAGCAAATTATAGACATTGGCCACGTAAGCTTTGTTTTCCAAATTTTAGTAAGTTTTTTTTACGCATCTTCGCTCGCTTACGCAATTACCTACTTACTTATTTTATATTATTTATTCGCATGGCTTTCGCACGCTTTGCTTACTAATTATTTCTTAACCACCTAGTTACTACCTAGTAACTAGGTGGTTAAGAAATAAGTTCTTTTTTTTCCACTAGTGCACAAAAAAAATTACCTAAGTGAAGAGAAAATCAATAACACCTGATTTCTTATTTGATTATAATTATAAATTAGACTTGTCTTTGCGCTTATTTTTAAAGCCTAAAGAAATAAATTTATGGAAATCTGAAATCTGAAAACCTGTAACTAAAAAGACAAAAGACAGAAAATAATTACTGGGAATATGTGGACTTTACTTTTTCCCAGTAATTAGTTTTGTTTTTATATTACGACGAACACGTCATATTTTCGAGACCAATGACATTTTATTTAAAACCCAACCCTGACATAGATTATTTTTTTTAAATATTTAGCTTTGATTCCCCTGGAGGAATCTTGATCCTCCATTCCCTGAATATTTCCCAAAATTTTCTAGACATTTTAATATTTTTTTTGACACAGAATCAATCCAATATGACAAGGTTTAGCACCTGAGAGTTCTCGATTTTTTGATGGTGTTTATCATTCAAAGAAAGATGACAGCAGCTGAGAGTTCAAATGAAGTAATACCCTTTTAATAAAAAAAATATATTTACAAAATCACTATTTGATGAGGACGGTATGGTTTTCAGGAAGACCTGGAAAACAAGCCGGTGATCGTCGGAGAGAAGGAGGTGGACCTCAACAAGATCTTCACGCCAGCACCTGATGCTGAAGAGCATATCATCAAGAAGGACAACAAGTTTGGTAAAAAAGAATGCCTTTGCAGAACACATACCACAGCAAACACGCTACGAATACGATGCACTTAGCTGTGGCGGTCGTGACGTAAGAATCGACCCCCTAACTCTATCCGTGCATGTCTTAAGAGTCGACTAAGGGGATCACCAATTCGCCTGCCAAGCGTGGTGATAAGGCGTAACCCCCACTTGTTAGCACAGGAAGGCACGTCCAGCAGTGGACGTATTATGTGT
Source organism: Eupithecia inturbata (assembly GCA_963662085.1). Taxonomy (NCBI): domain Eukaryota; kingdom Metazoa; phylum Arthropoda; class Insecta; order Lepidoptera; family Geometridae; genus Eupithecia; species Eupithecia inturbata. Next base: position 1,086,078 of record OY759201.1, read on the forward strand.
GTACTGCTTAGGATTATTTCGTCAACAATAACTAAATACTGTTCTCCCTTTTCAGAGAAGACCTTCGCCTCCTCAGCGTTCTACGTGCCAGGCGTTCATCCGACGGTGAAGGAGCAGATGGACCTGGCTCGCTCCATCTCCAAGAGTCTGAGTGATCAGAGCAACCACATGAGTCGGGGCCAGAGCATGTACGTCAACCGGAAGAAACGGTCTGTGAAGTGGGTGCATGAAGGGAGAGGTAAGAGATAGAGACAGTTTACTACCCAACCCTGCTGGGCAAGGTAAAGTACTAAGGGACAACGTTTAGGAATTTAAGAAACCGAACAAGCCATAAGTCCTTATTATGAAAGATTGCTCAGTCATAGACCTATGCTTGAGTGACGTTTATGCCATCGAAAAGCGTTACTTAAGCATAGATCGATTACTGAGCAAGCTTTCTTAGTACGGGCCTTAGTAGCTAAGCCGCGGACGGGCAGGCGAACATGGCGAAACTGTATGGGTTCCTTGTTGACTACGAAACCTAAACGAAAGTAAAAAAAAACGACTCACGTTTATGAGTCGTTTTTTTTCAACTGTTTATTTAAGTTAGTTACCTATTGCAAAAGTTCTGAAGATTGCGAAACTTATGTGCCTACCTAATACAGGCAGTTCATTTCAGATGTGCAAAAAAGATAAATAAAACATTACAAAATAACAAGAAACTAACTGTAACTAAGTATTACACATATTGAAAAGTCATGCTTTTAAATAAGCAGGAAATAGCTCTGTGACAACATCTAGCTGCGTTTATTTCCTAGTTCCTACTACCTGATTTGGACGTTATCCGTCGTATTATTTAAATATGAAATATATTTAATTATGTAGAGTAACCTTCCGTCGTTTAAAGTCGTATCCCTACCCCCACCCTGACCATAATATTTCACTCTGAACTAGGTCGGGTGGGAGGAATCGACACAACTAATACACCCTTCGAGATTTAATTGATCGAATAATACACCTCTTAGCAAATCAGCTTGAGATGCTACGCCGCGTAGCATCTCAAGCTACGAGGCGTAGCAAAAAATTTACACGTTGAACTTGTAATTAATTGTAGCTTCTTAGCTACGATACGAATGGGCGTAGCAAATAGTCTACTGCGTAGAATCTTAGCTATAAAGGGTAGCAATTATGTACACAAGATAAAAATTTATAAAAATACAACACCAGATTCAACACCAGAGCGGTGCGCGCTCTGGTGTTGATCTTTAGCTACATCTACAGTCTACAAGATCTTATCTAACGGGAATCGAATCTGCAATTCTACTGCGACAGCCGGCTAAACACTTACTATGCCATGAAGTAATTATTATTGATTTCAATTGTACCTTTTGAACCATGCATGATTGACCATTCCTCGTGATTCACTCTGCTTGTTACAATTTAGTACTACCATCACATGACTGCAAAATAGGTATAAGCCGATGCATTAAAGAAATGAATCATAAATGGCGGCTTGTACTCGTTGACAGATAGTACAGTCAACAAATAAAATTGCAAGTCAAAGATTTTTTTTCAAATAAAAAAAAATAATAACAACATGACCGTGTCGATTTTATTTCAAACTAGTTTGTGCCAGCGGCTTCGGCCGCATTAAAATTAAAATTTTTTTAAGACATTTGGTGCCAACTATTAACATAAGATCGTTATTGTTGTTTTTATCGGAAAAAGTAGGAACTTTTTTAGGGATGAAAGGCCTTTCTCTTTCTCTCTTTCTGTACACCTGACAACGTATAAAAACAAAATTTCAAGAGGATCCTTATTATGATGTTGGTAAAAATATTACTTTTAAGTCATTTATTAACACTGTCTATGAGAAGGTCATACTGTGTCATAAAAACAAACAGGTAACAACGGAAAAATAACAGAAAATTTTAACAAAGAATTCGTAAAAAGGATTACTGAGCGCGTCAAGACAGCGTGAAAGCAAATCGAGACTAATTTTTTTTCTGCCAGCGGTACGCGCGAGAGTGAGTATAGACGGCACTAGTGTGCTTGCGAGATAACACGATAAGCACCGCCATTTAGATTCCTTTCTTTAATGAACTGAGTTATACCTAATAATAATGTAATGTTATGTATACCCTAGCTCGTACAATGTATACGACTCGTAGACAACGTAAAAGCTTACGTAAAAGCGAAGTAAGCAAGCAAGTAGGTATGTATTTTGCAACTTCGAGTTCTTTACCCTAGACTAGACCAAGTGCACAACGCAAGAAAGGAATTTAATATGTTGATATTTTAATGGACTCGGCAAACGCAGTGTAGGATAGGACACCCTCCGGCCAGATGAAATGATGACCTGGGGAAGACGAATACCACAGGCAGGTCCACCTAGACTCGAAATAAGTAATTTCAGATCATACAAACATTTGTCCCGCGGCGTGAACCGAACCCGCAACCGTCTGCGTCACAAGTGGACTTTTGCCCAATGCGCTTCGACGTCGTCATAGAACAAAGATCACATAGAATATCTTCTTTGTTTCAGGCCGCAACACATCCAACACCTGTTCAACGCCCACTCCAGTAGCCAATCACGACACGCCGTACCGCCCGCCATCTAGTCTCCGCAACACGAAAACTTACCCTAAATCCGCGCTAAAGCAATCCTATATCCCACAGATGGAACCTTTTCCACTCTCCCCTCCATTTAAAGCGCAAAACGTGGAGATTCCTCTGGCCCCTACTAAATTGAATGATGTGTTTGCTGCTCCCAAAAGTCCCAGGCTACCTTTAGTTTCTGGGCCGAACTTCAACGTAGCGCCGAGGGGGTGGGGTGAGATGAAGGATTATTACCGACCGGTCACACTAGATGGCGTTGGAAAAGGGTACTCTGACTTTTAAATTATGACATAAAATAACCAGCTAAGGGATTGTAAGGGCTTTAGGTAATAAATTAATTTATTTGATTTATTTACTAAGCTGTTATTTATGATGGGAAATGATTGGGGAGGGGGACGCTAGCTTAGATGAAAATATCTGACTCGCCGCGAGTTGCTGGTTCCAACTAGATGGCGTATTAAAAATGTTAAATGGGCGACAGTGGTGCAATCTTTTATTTATTGACAAACTACGAAAAGAGCCTTCGGGAGCTATTAATATACCTATATAAAATTCTGTTATATCGTACAACTACCAATAAATTTAGGCCCTTATCATGTTTGTATTCTATGTAATATTGTTCTATGTTCTATTTCTCATTCTATGTTAGTGGATATTTTGACAATGTTATGTAAATAATAATTTCAATAAGTGCAATCGAATAATAACGAAACTCGCTATTTCATCATTATTTCATTACAGTGCTTGTGGAACGGGCTATCCCATTTATTACATAACTAGCTGCTGCTTGCGGCTTCGCACGCACTTTGCCGGGATAAAAAGTAGCCTATGTCCGTCCCTGGGATACCATCTATCTCCATGCCAAATTTCAAGAAGATCCGTTTAGCCATTTAGGCGTAAAAGCGTAACAAACAGACAGACAGACAGGGTCACTTTCGAATTTATAATATTAGTGTGGGGACGTGTAACAACTTTTCAATATAGACATAATACTATGTGATTCATTGATGAAGGACTAAACATTTTAATGAATGGAAATAATAATGTTTACACTACAGAATTCCTTTGAAATATAATTAAAGGAGCTCTCGTCAATTACAATTAATCACATTGTATCAAATTTTCATAAGAGCTTTTTGTACTATAAAGTTGCTCTATTTAAGTTCAATTTTTTTGTGCAAGCAACGTGTAGGAACCTACTTACCTAAGTATAACTATTATATCTTATTCTATTACTTATTCTTATTGTAACTTTATTTAAAGCTTTTTAAAATAAGAAAATCTAAAAGTAAGTAGATATTAACTTTATTTTTGTTTTTTGATTTCCTTGCAATTGAAGAATGAATTTTAAGAATAATTTAGCGTCAGTTTTTTGCCCAAAACTAGTCATAACTATTACTTATTACGTAGTTCTTCGTTTCTATGTTATGTAAAGATTAATTTAATATATCTAAGTACTCACTAATATTAATGTCAATGTTTTTTTATTGTATTTTATCGTAAAGTAAGCAGGTAATTAATATTAAAATAACGTTTTATAATTTACATACCCAAATATCTTTTTTTATTTATTTTTCTCTCTACCTACGTAAAGTTCCTTACTTTAATTTATTTTAGTTTCATAGGTTAAGATGTGATCCTAAAATTATAATTGTACGCGATAATATATAAATATGTACGTTATACAAAACGAAAATGTTTTATTCATTACAAGCATTAAATTCAGTATCAGCACCCCTATGACAAGTGGCGTCATTTTGAATTCGAATAAGTTTTCGAGACTTAGGTTTTGTCTCGCTTACACGTGCAAAAAAAGACAAGCCTAAAATTTAGTTGCATGAAACTTTTCAACTGCTGTCAAACTAGGAAAAATATTTCCTCTCTATCCGACAGAGGCGCAAAATTTATGGAAAGAGTTGAATCGAGCTCTCGAAAACTTTTATCGAAAGTTTTTTGTATCCGCTCGTACTAAGGGTACAGAAAAAAGAAATGGTAACTATGATAATATCAATAATAGTACCTACGTATTATTGATTTAAGTACCTACCCATGAATACATCTGCGTATTGGCCAGGAGTGGTAGGTAGTATAGGTTAGTAGGTACCTACCAACACTAAATAAAAATTACGTAAAACCCTTTGAGTTTGCGTGGACATATAATTTTTTTCTCGGTCAGATTTCACTTGTGTGAGAATCCGCGTCTGCTTTCAAAGAAACTTGATTTTAGGGTTCCTTGGTGAATTGAACAAAACGGTTATTTATTTAGGTACTACCAAATACTTTTTAGAAGTAGAGCTACATTTTAGGTAAATTACCTCATTTCATCGTTAGAACAGTTACCTATAAACATTTGGAAAAGGAAATTGTATTTAAAAAAACCAATGTTTTAGATATATTTTATACACAATTCTCACCAAGTCTCTATGAACAATTTATTTCAGTCACCTACCTACCTACCTCTTTGTCTAATAAAACTATTCTATTTTTGTAAATCATTATTACAAATACATTGGATACAGAGGTAAGATCAAAGTCACAGATGGATAATATTTATTATGTTATTAATAGCTTATCAGATCAGTGTAGTATGAGCAAGCTATACATAAGTTTTTTAGTAACATGAAGTATCAAGATGAGCTTACTTATCAGCTACTAAAAATTAATAAATTATCACTTTAGTTTAGACACCACATAATTATTTTTTTAAACAATAGTATTTAATATATAATTGTAATTGTAATGGTATATAATTTGTTACTAAAACGCTATAACCCTGAAGAATAATCTTAGTGTACAGGACCCTTCGTCGAAAGATAACCTCCCGCTTGACTTTTGACAATACACGTAACAATACGAAATAATACGGACTGGTTTCATTGCATGGCGCAAACTCCGCTCATGTACACGTCATACAAATTCATACATTTGCAAAAATGCTTACGATATAAATATTTAAATAAATGAATATTTAAGCGAGTGATGTATTACGATTACACAGTGATGTGATAAGAAGTGAAGTGTGTGGTAAGTTTGACATATGTCAATGTTTTTGGTGTTATGGTGAATTTGGCAGATGTTTTTGGCAGTATGTTAAGTTTTTTTAGTATTTTCTTCTAAAACGCAAAGCTTGACATGTGGGTAGGTTTCTTTCGACTGATTAAAGTAATATCAACTTTATTTGTAGCTCATTTAGGCGTATTTTTTTTCGTGGATTTTTTTTAATATTTTAATATTTATTTGTTTAAGTAGGTACCTATACCTATGTAATTTTGCTTTACCTTACCTAATTTACTCATACAATCATGGTAGTGTTAGATTCCTGGTTTTTTGTAAGAACTTATTTTGATAGGTAGGTACTCAGGTATGTACATAACTGAGGGGTGAGTCTATTTGACGTTAGTAACGAGACGTGATAGTGACCTCTCCTTTTCCATAAAATTTGGATCTCTATCGTGCGGACAGGGAACTACGCAAATCCCCATACAAAAAGGAGACGTCACGATCACGTCTTGTTACTTACGTCAAATAGACTCGCCCCTCTGGATGCAAAGAACAACAATATTTTTCAAACTGTGTGTGGGTTCATAGAGGGTTAAAAAACACAATTTAATTTGTGGTACCTAATTCTAGTTTAATTTATAGAAAATAAAACCAATAATATATTTATTTCATAAAATTTAACGGTAATAATAATGGATTTGTTCTATTTAATTGCCCTGTGCCTTGGTTTTCAATAAAAGCTTAGAAATTTACGACGCTGACTGTCCCTAATTACAGCTAATTACCAAATAAAATGATTTCCTTCAGAACTTGACTATTAACCCAGCTACCTAACCTTAGTTAGTAAAGTAAGTAGTTATAATAAACCACTGCATTTACAGCACGGTAAGTATAAATCGTTTTTTATATTTGTGTAATAATAATAAATCATTTTATTGCCTATATTTTATCTTAACCTAAACTAGAATTATACACAAAAAAAAGTTTCTAATGTTAGTCAAAGGGAGTAGATTCAGCATTGTGCTGCATGTGAGGAACATGCAGCGCTCATTTAAATCTACTTCCCTCGGATAGGTGGTCACCGAGGGTTGGGATAGCGGGTTTAATTAAAGTAGGTTCTTATACTTATTCATCTATTTCAACCTCACTATAAAAAACTCCGTCTACAGGGTGCATACGGTTACTTCCATGTGTGTCCATACATACACATAATATTTAATAGTGGAAGTTTCATACATACGTAACACTGTGTTTATTAACAAAGAAAATTACAATCAAATTATAACTAGTATTTACAATTGAAACAATTAAGCTAACTGCAGACTGTTGCAAACAATCTACAGGTAGCTCAACTGATCCATATCAATACCAGTCGGAAGCGTCCCCAAGACGCTGGCTGCATTGCCCCGCTGTATGGCAATGCTGATGCGCTGCGCCAGATATCCGCCAGCTCTCGGGTCACGCGTCGCGTCGACCAGACATATAATGTGTTTATTATACGCATTTATTTGGTTTATGAGTGTACATGTTTAGTAGTTCAGCTTTGTGCCACTACAACAGGAACCTCCGAACCATGTCCGAAAATCAGCGCCGCTACTAGCTTCGGCTTGTAGCAAAACCAAATAAATGTATATTCTTTCTTTTCTTTTTCTTTCATACAGAGTGGATTTTTTGGATTTTTTTTTAGTAAGGTAAGGTACCGTATCTGGTGTAGCTACAGGAAAATGGTCTTTGGACACTAGGTACTCATATTTTTAAAGAAGTTTTCATCCAGTTAGCAAGAAAATGAAAATTTTACCTACACGAATTTTTTTTTTGATGCCAATCCATTATGTTTCTTAGACTGATCAAAAACTTCTATCGGGCCAACTGAAGTTGGAGTACTAAATATGACAGAAATCACAATAAACTTTTATTTATTTATTTATTTATTGCACACATTTAACAAAGGTATACAAAAAGTGGGCTTAATGCCGATGGCATTTTCTACCTGCCAACCACACATGGTAGAAATAAAACAAAAAGGCGTGCTATAATTACTAAGCTAACTAAGCTAGATAATAAGTATGATTACAGAGAAAAAAAAAATAAAAAAAAACTACAGCAATGTAATAATAAAACTTGCACTTTAAAATAATACATATAATATGTATATATATATATATATATATTATAATAGGTACTTACAATGTACTTAAAACAATGAAAATCAATGTTCAATGTACTTTTACCATACATTCTCGTTTATCTGTGAATTAGGACAAAAATTTCTAAAAAAAAATGGATTTCCTAATACCATTTTCCTGTTGCTGCACCTGTTAGAACACCTTTCCTAACGGCCGGCGGGCCCTTCCAAAAAATACACCCTGTATATCTCACGTGAATACTTTATTTTTTAACTTAAGCTACCTAGTTAACATAGAGGCAGTTATAGGTTAGCCCTCAAAGCACGACATTTTGTAAAAAGGATAGGCATAGGATTTCGCGTTCTTATGAACGGGACAGAGTATAAGTTTTTGGAATGGCGGCGGCGTCAGCGCCAAAATCAAGTTTTTGCTTATTTACAAGAAAACTACAACTTATGAAGAAGGTGGTTCAAAGGACCAAATAATTAGTTATAATAATAAAATAACCTACAAATCAAAACATAAGTCATCTATATAGACCGCAGGGTTCCTGAGATCTCGACCAAATTATGTGGGAAAAAGTACACTTTAAAAAATTTTTCGATCTCAATCGTGTTTTCACATTCAAAGAACCAAAGAAAAAATGTTAAATTTTATGTAATTCGAGTTTATTACTAAGGGGATCCCGTGAGTACTGAGATCTAGGTCTAGTTTGACAACGGAACCCGTTATTTTCTCCCCTTAAATATCAATGCCAACGGTAGGTTGGTTGGTTTTTGATTTGTAAGTACCTACCTACTTATTTTGGTGTCGAGACCCTGGGTCCGTGGGGTACCGAGGTTCTCCGGGTTTTTAAAAAGTTATCTGAGCGTCTGGTAGACGCGACGCGTGACTCGAGAGCAGGCGGGTATCTGGCGCAGCGCATCAGCATTGCCATACAGCGGGGCAATGCAGCCAGCGTCTTGGGGACGCTTCCGACTGCTATTGATATGGATCAGTTAAGCTACCTGTAGATTGTTTGCAACAGTCTGCAGTTAGCTTAGTTGTTTCGGTTGTGAATACTGGTTCTAATTTGTTTTTATTTTGGAATTGTAATTTTCCTACTTATATACATATCTTAACGGGTTTCTCGACTGGCAGCATTTTCACAGCATTATAATCAGAATTTTATGTGATTTGCATTTGTAATGAACGAAAAAAGTTAACTTTTGATGTAAATCTTTAGATCTCTACTCTAAGATTGTCATCAAATTACATTATTATTTGGAGACTAGTTTACGTAAATTAGAAGATAGATTGGCCCACTGCCACACAACACTAAAATGGAGCATGCAAATATGGGCTTAGTACTCATAACATTTAGATACATTCTACAAGGACGGCATAAACTACAAACGCGCCAGCCACTAGCTTGAAGCTTACGGTAAGCTAGTTTGTCACTGTAAAATTAATGTAAAAGTTACGAGTTTAAGCCCATATGTGCATGCTCATTTTTGTGTTGTTTGGCGCAGTAAGGTTGAACGTGTGAGCGACAACATAGCTAATTTAAACTTTTCAAAAGATCTCTTTTATCTCCTTTGATTTGGGCAGTCCGTTGGTTTTTTGCGAAGGGACTTGAAACGGACCGAAAATTAATCACAGCCGTCAAATAGTTTTTATAATCATTGCCTGTTCTCCATTATTCCAAAGCACATACCTATTTTATTATAAATTTTCTTTCTTTTTCAGATTGTTGAAAAATCTTTATCTTCCCATGAAATTGTGAAGAGCAAATTATCTCCACCATGACAAAACGGGTCTCGCCTTTCCTTAGACAGGTACGTAGTTAGATAAGAGAGGTTACATATTTGTTTTTTTTTACATTTGCCCAGCAGTGGTACAGTGTGTCCGCTGCCAAACTTTTTCATATCTCACCTGGTACTTATCTTGGGCTTATCACATTAATATATAAAACGCGAGAGTAGTGACCGTGCATATTATTATGTGTTCTTACTTTTATCCTTTGATTTTTTTTAGCTGATAGGTAGTTTAAAAAATAAAATAATTTAAAATTCGTTTATTTCGGACAATTTGAAATCCATAGGGTGTTAGTAGCACGAATAAAGAAAATAAAAAAAAAAGTAGAATTAACCTAGTTGTTAGTATTACGTATTAAAATATAATTAAATCCTCTTTAGAATGACGAGGAACATCTATCAGATAACGTCCTCAGGATGCCGTTGCGACTGTCCCGTATTCTGCGGATCAGGGAGGCAGTTTTTTTGCGGATAATTGCGGCATAACCATCCGTTTGGTAGTTTTGTCTAAAAAACTTACTAAAACTGCAATTACCGCGCCCAAGGGGTTTTTTAGCTTACCTTCTGTTTATGCTCCAACTACAACAGCAATTAATCTTCCTTATTTCCGTTTTCGTATATATTTTTCATCACAATGGCAGTTAACTTTGTGACAAGAACAGCAAACATCAACCCAGTAAATTATTGTCAACTAGTTTCAACCCGCGGCTCTGCACGTGTTGTTTCTATGGCAACTAGTAGATGTTATTTCTATTCCATGTGTTTTATTTTTAATCCATTCATCCATCTAAACATCCAACTTTCGCATTTATAATATAAGTGTGATTAAATAATAACAAAGCACCAATTCCTGCAAACAGAGCTAAAAAACTCTTAAATATTGTTATTTGAAGGAAAACCAAGGGCTTAAAATTAACAGACTTACAAATATATATACCAGGATAAATACCAGAAAGTTTATTGAATGTTTTCACGGATAGGTAACTGTTGATGAAGTTATACCTTTTAAATAAGTAATTATTGAAAAGAAAACTACAAAAGTACCCGACTGGACCGAGCTTGTTCACTTTTTTCGCGAAGTGTAAAGGCAAAGGTCTACAAAATATAGTACTTATACATTAGCGATTTTGATAAATGAGGTAAATATCAAATTTACCGCATTTATCGAAATCGCTGCAGCCGTTTGATGCTTTGAAAGAGTAAAAGTATAACAAAAAAAAAAAGTAAAGCAATTAAAGATTTATATAGATTAAATTAAAGAAATAAACTATTTTGATTTGATTTTTTTGAGATAACCACATATAAACTTAGACCATTTAGCCAGTTTAGGAGTACGATGCCAAAGTCTTAAATATTTGTCCAGTCCACTTTTGAGAAAGATTACCGAGGGTAGTTCTCTTACTTCTTTCACCGTTCACCGTTTCCTCTCCATTCTCAGCTGGTGGCAGTGAGCGGCGTGGTGATGTACATGATCGGAACCGGAGCTAACATCGCGTACCCTGGCGTGCTGCTCCAGCAACTTCGGGAGCCAGATTCAGCAGTGCAGCTTACCGCGGAGCACGAGTCTTGGATTGGTACGTTTTTACATTAACCATTATTTTTGCTTTTGTGTATACATATATATATCTGTATATATTTTTCTTTGTCGTATGGAATGCACCGTTGTTCTGAAATAAAGGGTTTTTATACACTTCTTATTATTATTATAATAAATTTAATCCCTGTTCCTACTACATCAAAACCCTGTCCCTTGTCCCTGTGTAAGGCCTGTGTTAATTTAGCGATCGAAAAAGCTGTTTTTTCCGGTTTTCAGGTTCTCATTAATTTCGCCATTCGCACCCCACCCCTAACGACAAACCCCGACCTACCCTGACCCCAGAGGTCACAGCAACCTTTCACTCCATTCCACCCAGCATCAGTCATTCAACTTTGAAACAAAATAGATGGTACATGCTGGCCACAGAAATTGCTGTAATTTGCCGGTAATTTAGGTCTAAGTAATGGTTAGAAATACCATGATTGTTTGTGATTTGCGTCACGTGTTTTGTACCACCATAACTACAGGTGCTACCTACTACATCAAATTATTTTAAATTGTCGTTGTTTTGTAAATAATTGCAAACGAATGAATGAATGTCGGCAAACGTAGAGTAAGACGCCCTCCGACCTGCGAAAATGCTGGATGCGGCAAGCTGAAGACAGAGTGCTATGGCGCTCATTAGGGGGGGCCTATGTCCAGCAGTGGACTAATATAGCATGATGATGAATTAATGTCAAGTTTTTACAACATGTATCATTTGAAAACGTCTTGGGGACAATTTTTGGTCGCCTTTATAGATCAAAATGTTCTGTAATTTTTCTGTCTTTTCCCATGATTATTTTAACTATCTGTTGATCACTACGAGCACCCACTGCTAGGTATAGTATAATGCTTTCTCTGTATTAAAACACTAGCTTATGCCCACGGCATGGCACGCGTTGTTTCTTAAAGATAGAGATACGTTATTTGCAAAAACACGTGTTAACAAAGATGGTAAATAATTTATGCCACAACATGTTTGACCATTTTGTATCGGTATGCAAAACATATGTCGAGAGTTTTCTGTATAATAAGTAGCTTATATGTTATTTTGGGCACATAAGTTTAGTTTATTTTTGTTTATTACGTTTAAATGTTACATGTCATGTTCTTAATACTAATTAAACTAACAATAACGTTGTATAAATTAATATATACATAGGTCTTGCTGAATCCATTAATTTGTTTATATAAAAAATGTAGGATTAATATTAAATTGATTCATAATTGAATAAAATTATAAAATGTCAAATAGTTATTTCATTAAATCACATAACTTCATCAGCGCAATATTTTAGCCCGATCCATTCAGTAGTTTCGGCTTTGTCTTCCCACAAACATTTCACAATGGCACAAACATTTCACAATGGCACAAACATTTCACAATGGCACAAACTTTCGCCTTTTCAGTATAAGTACCTCTACTATTGTGTATCCAATCTTCCTTGGATATTCAGATGACTAAATACGACTTTTCCAACTTCCCCAGGTGGTTTTACTCAAATTTGAAATAGCTGATCTCCTACCTCTATTATCTGATTTTTCCAGCATCTCTCCTGGGCCTGGCTCTAATCTTGGGCATCGTATCAGCACCGTTCTGTCTGCAGAGGCTCGGCCGTCGCATGACCAACCAGCTCAGCACGCTGCCCTCGCTGGCGGGCTGGGCGCTACTGGTGACGGCGAGAGGACCTGCTGCCTTGCTGGCGAGCAGAGCATTGCAGGTATGTACCGTGCTGGCTGTCGCATGACCAATCAGCTCAGCACGCTGCTCTTGCTGGCGTGCTGGGCGCTGCTGTTGATGGCGAGAGGACCTGTGGCCTTGCTGGCGAGTAGAGCATTCCAAGTAATAAAGTCTCAAGCTATCTTTGCAACAGGATAATATACCAGCTGTGGTTGAAGATGGTTATTGATTGGGGCCTTCCGGATCCGACCGGGAGGGTTGGTCCCCGGAAGGCCCCGGGGGAGATGGCCGGATGAGATGATTTTTTTGATGAAGAATAGTCTTTTATCAAACCAAGAGGAATGGAAGAAGGGTAGTGGGACCCTCAGCTAATATAAATAAAGCCGGGGGGCTTTATTTATATTTATGTTAGGTAGCAAGGGGTCGAACCCTGGCCATCACCGACCAGCAGGTCGGTGATGGCCAGGGTTCGGCTTGCTAGTAGATGCTGAAGTCATCGGGTCAGGCTATTAGCCCAGCAGGTCTATTCAGATGTATTCGGGAGTGTATTAGCGCCACATATCGCTTCATTTTCTTTTGTATTCGATACATAATGGTACGAATGAATGAACTCACGAATACATTTGAATCGACCACCAGCAGTGCGTGAAAAATGATCGTTGATGTCTCCGACCATCAATTTGGTATTCATTTACCTACAGAAATTGCTGTGAACAAAATAAACGAGGTCAATTGACAGACCAGAGTCGCAATGTTTGCGTACGTTATCTAGATAATAATTCATTGCACTTTTATGTATGTACATAAACCCACCATTCATTCAATGAATTGATTCACTCTGATTTTCTTGGCCTCGGAGCAGACAATGTTTAAAAATAGCCGATGGTGTCAAAATAGCGCAATGACAATTTAGACTTGCATTTGAGATTTTTAACCGACTTCGAAAGAAGCTGCTGCCTTTCCTCTGGTAGGTACCTTAGTCCTTTAGTACCTTAGTCGGCTCTTACGACATGCACGGACTGAGATCATCCCTATCTACCTTCTAATCTACGAAAACAAAGCTTAAAACTTTAGATAATATATATGCCTAGCTAGACGGTGTTACATAAGTTCATGGCCCAATTAGAGCATCAATCGTAATCCCGGGTTTTGTCTCCGCTATACGACAGTTTGATAATATTCAAACAAGTTAATTGATGCATAAATTGATGCCGCCAAGGTTATTTGATTATAAAATGACGTGAACAACAGAAATTATTTAGGTACTGAAAAGTAAGAAGTTTTTATGGAAATGAAAGAGGACTAAGACCTTTGTCTCAGATCTTTTGTCTAAGCTTAAACACTAATAAAATAATAAATAATGCTGCGTTCTAGTTTAAAAAGAGGGAAAACCAGTTCACTGGGAAAAACTGAGTAGCTGTTTCATTACTAAATTAAAGATGTTGACTCCTATTATCTAAATGTTTTTTTTATCATTCCAGGGCTTCGGTATGGGCCTGCAAGCAGCCGCAGCACCCATCACCATCGCAGAATACTCCTCTCCCAAGCACCGAGGCGCCTTTCTCGCCACCATCGCCTTTTCCTTTGCCACTGGGATGCTGCTGGCACATGTCTTCGGGACTCTGATGTACTGGCGCCCAGCCGGCGTGGCCTGCGGAAGTTTCTATGCCATATCCCTTATACTGCTCTCCATATCACCTGAAACACCACCTTATCTCGCCTCACGAGGACTGCAAACGCAATGCAGGAAGTCCTTCCGATGGTTCAGAGGCATGACCGATGAATCGGAAAAGGAGTTAGAAATCATGATCAACAGTCAAAGGAAAGCGCAGATAGCCAACACTTTAGCACCCAAAGAGTCTTTAACAACCAAATTAGTTGAATTGGTGAAGAAACCTGAATTCTACAAGCCTACGCTGATCATGATGTTCATGTTCATCCTCTTCCAAATATCTGGAATGACCGTCATACCATCTTATACTGTCGTCATCATGAACGCTGTCACCAATGAGAGCATCGACCCCAGCATCAGTATGCTTATGGTAGACGTCGTGAGGTTTGCTACAGCTGTTCTGGCTTGTGTGGTGGTCAACAAGCTGAAAAGAAGAACAGTTCTCTTCCTCGGGATCATAGTGAGCAGTCTTGCGTTGCTGGTGACAGCACTGATGATGTATCTGAGAGACTCAGGGCATATAACAAAGGAATACGAATGGGCTCCTGTCATACCAGCTTTGGTTTATGTCTTTGGAAAGACGCTTGGAATACTACCTATACCATGGGCGATTGCCGGTGAGATCTTTCCATTGGCTTACAGGAGTATTGGCAGTGGAATTTCGGGAATGTTTCTATCCATCATGTTCTTTATCGTGGTCAAAACTGCCCCAGATTCCTTTGATAAAATAGGAGTTGAGGGTACGTTCACTGTCTATGCTGTTTGTATAGCTGTCTGCGGGGTTTTCTTATACTATCTCTTACCGGAGACTAGAGGCAAGACGCTGTATGAGATAGAGTGCCACTTCAGAGGAGTAAAGGATGATCTAGGTGTCCCCGAGGATGAAAGGATGTTGGAACTGCAGCGAGTGGAAGGGGGATGACAGGAGAAAGAAAGAGATAGGAAACGCTTTGTCAGCTCCTTAAAGCTGGCCCCGTACGTAGATGAGAAATGAAACGAATGAAAAAGATAATGAAGACTTATTAAATTTTGAACACTAAGTATTTCAGTTTTTTATTTGACCAAAATCCAACATTTTATTGAGTTCTTAATTTTGAAGTACCTAAATGTGATGAAAATAAATATCAAAGACCACAGTATGGGTCACGGCCTACCGCTTTTATACAAAGTATAAAAAAACTTACTCTAATTAGTACATTATTACGGAACTGCATCGTCTCATCTCAGTACCATTAGCCTCATTCAACGGCTGCGCACTCCTGACATCCTCAAGAGTTCTTCCTCTGAAAATATCTTCAATATCCTGTAGAGTCCTGTCTTTGGTTTCCGGCAGCATGAACCAAACGACAGTCAGGCAGACGGCCACAATACTAGCATACAAAATATACGTTAGTGGTAGTCCTATAAGTCCGTTCAGCATCGGGAAACATTTGACAGCCACGAAAAAGTTTAAAGACAAGGCGAGAATACTGATGCCGGATCCCAAGCCTCTATATTCGAAAGGGAAAATCTCTCCTGACAACGCGAATGGGATTGAGGATATTCCAACAGTAAGTGTGAACATGTATAAGCCTATCAGAGCTAAAGGTATCCACTGACTGTCGTAAGGAAGCTTGCCAACCTCTTTCAGATATACGTATGTCGCCTTCCCGAAATAAGCCAGAACACAAACGAATCCGGTGCTGAAGAGCAACGTCCTTCTCTTCAAGGTCTTCATTAAGTACACAGCCAGAAGGTTGCAGATCAGTCTCTCGATATCCATTACCACCATCAGGAACTTAGCGTTCGCTTCTGGTCCTACGACTTGTTGGATGATATCTGTTGCGTATGAACTGAACACGTTTATTCCTGCAAACTGGAACATGGTGTATAGGAACAGCATGATGATGATAGGTTTGAAAAATTCCGGTTTATGGCAGGTGTCTATGAAGTATCTGAACGCGCGTTTGATCCTTAATGATAGGGGAATGTCCATTCCAGCCACGCTTGACTTTCGCACCATCTTCTGCGCTGTGATCATCCTCTCCAGCTCTGTTCCTTGCTGCTCGCTGGATCCTCTCAACCAGGTCCAGACTTCCGTCGCTTCTGCAAACCTTCCTTTATGTAACAGCCACGCTGGTGACTCAGGAGTGTACGCGATCAGAAGCAAACTCAAGAACGGAATAAACGCACATATCAAAGCAGATATTTGCCAGGAGAAAAAAGACCCCAGAGCATGCGCGAACAGGACTCCAATCGTCAGCGACAACGACACACAGGTTAAGAACATCCCTCTGTTTCTTGGATCAGTCATTTCTCCTATGATTATAGAGCCGAGGACTCCCATCATGCCCATGGCGATTCCTTGCAGGAACCTGGCGATGATAAGGCCAGCGACGCTATTCACCAGGATGAGCATGAACCAGCCGACCAGGGCTGGAGCGATGGTCAGTAGGTGGGACTTCTTCCTGCCTAGGACGTCCAGGATGCCGGTGATGATGAAGTTTCCGCAGATAAGTGCGAAGCCCACGATTGAAGCTGGAATAGAAAAAAAATGGTACATTAGTAGGTCATCGATCTAAGTACAAGAGGGGAGATGAGGTAGGTACTAGCTTCTCGAAAGTGGAAGACTCAAATTAGGTGGAGTTAGGTCCGCCCACCTCTGTCGTAGTCGGACTGGCACATGTGTTACGCTTGCTACCATAGGTATCTACAGATTTTACTTATATCTATGTAGTAGTTTAGTCTGTAAGTTAGGTTCTAGTTAAGTAGGTATCTTATTTTATATTTTGCTTTTCTTTTTTTTCTGTTCTATGCTGTATCTTTGTTGTGTCAATAAATGTCTCTCTATTTCTATCTATCTCTAGTAGGTACATGATTTTATGATAAACACTCATATTAGAAATAATGTCTAATTCTTTTTTTTGTGTTTAATTAAACGTAGAGGAAATCGTAAACGGTAATCTCTGGAGGAAGCACTAACTGGTTCGATTTAAAAATTCTGTATCAGTTAAAGATCAATTAATATAGCTACGTACGTTACACTATTAGCCACATTACATTGAGTAATTCTCTTTTATAATTACAATTTTTTACATTTTACTTTTGACAGACTTCGAAAAAAGAGGTTCTATGTTCGGCTGGCAGGCGTTTATTTTTTTTTATGTGTGTCTGTCGATTTCTCCGTCAATTATAAATCGAATTTAGTTTTTTTTGTTTCCGAGGTGGTCCCATGAAAACATTATTCCCGAGGGGTTAGTTTAGTTCCGCAAACCTTAATGTTAAATTAAGTAAGAGTACCTACCTATCGAAGTCGGTTTTTAGTTTTTTCAAAACAATCAAATCATGTACCTACTGTAGGTATTATGTATTATAGTTTTTCTTCCGCCATTAACAAAGAGGTTATTATTATCGACAACACCCAAAACCGACGGTAAAAGAAAAGGCAAATGACCATAACAAAGAGTCTATATCTGTCAACCTCTAAATGAAACCAAGTCATCACAATTTGTTTTGTTCGCAGCTTCAAAAAATACTTACGCACGTCACAAAGTGCTTGCTTTACTTATTTTTTCATCAAGGACTCGTAAACACTTTGTCGAGTGAATTCCTGTCAAGACTTGCCATGTTTCTGTTAATAGCCGAAATACATTGGTCTTTCTGCCCTATCTTTCTAGGCCAGGAAAAACACATATCTTAGATTCTAGCCTCAACGCAAAAAAGTTCATTTCAGATTTATTAGCCGTCTCTCTGCGTTGAAATAATCTCTTTCTACACTATGCAAACTGAGCGAGACTTCAGACCCAGTTAGTAAACTAACGCTAAAGGTGTATTCTGGCCTTAACTTACCTATGCGTCATGAAATGAAATGATCACAAACTTACCGATCCATGACTCCTCTGCAGGGGTAGCGTGGATCTTGGACCCTGGCTCCCGCAGACTGGGGATCAGCACAGCTGAAAAGCCGATGGCGGCACCGTGGCCCACGATGTTAAGAGACACGCTGGCGGTCAGGAAACACTGGAAGAGAAGTTCCTAGTTCAGACAAACCTACTTGTAGGTACTATCATTTTAAAAAACTACCCTACTTCCAGTACTTTGCTCGATGTAAATACATAGGTAATTTCATTCATTAATTACAGAATAAAGTGCCCTGAGTTCGGTTACTCGATTAAACCATTTAAAAAAGTCTTGTGTGATTTTAAATGGGATTTGGTACAGCGCCCGTGCGGACAAGCAAGCATCTACACTAATCTCATA
The DNA here is from genome assembly GCA_963662085.1 of Eupithecia inturbata. NCBI lineage: Eukaryota > Metazoa > Arthropoda > Insecta > Lepidoptera > Geometridae > Eupithecia > Eupithecia inturbata. The sequence goes on from OY759201.1 coordinate 1,104,769, forward strand.
CAAAAATGGAACGTATCGATACTATCTAATATAATAACCAAACCCAAAATCTATAAATTTTCCTTTGCTAGATTTCTGAGGAAAAGTTTGAGGAGTGCCTACCAGACAGAAGATTTTCCCAGCAGTGAGTGGTACTGGCCTAGCACCACTCATTAATATTCTAAAATATTGATGACGGTGACCTCATTAATACTTCTTGCGCAGTCGGGTAAAATTAATGTTGTGGGTATGATCTCCATAAACGATTTTATCGCCGGTGATCCCGAATCAGTCTTTAACAGAATCTGACTGAATCCGAACAAGGGCTAGTGTCGTCCTATTGCCGATAGTGTCGTCGTATTGCCGATAGTGTCGTCGTATTGCCGATAGTACGTCGTATTGCCGATAGTGTCGTCCTATTGCCGATAGTGTCGTCCTATTGCCGATAGTGTCGTCGTATTGCCGATAGTGTCGTCGTATTGCCGATAGTGTCGTCGTATTGCCGATAGTGTCGTCCTATTGCCGATAGTGTCGTCGTATTGCCGATAGTGTCGTCGTATTGCCGATAGTGTCGTCGTATTGCCGATAATGTCGTCGTATTGCCGATAGTGTCGTCCTATTGCCGATAGTGTCGTCGTATTGCCGATAGTGTCGTCCTATTGCCGATAGTGTCAGCGTATTGCCGATAGTGTCGTCGTATTACCGATAGTGTCGTCCTATTGCCGATAGTGTCGTCGTATTGCCGATAGTGTCGTCGTATTGCCGATAGTGTCGTCCTATTGCCGATAGTGTCGTCCTATTGCCGATAGTGTCGTCGTATTGCCGATAGTGTCGTCCTATTGCCGATAGTGTCGTCGTATTGCCGATAATGTCGTCGTATTGCCGATAGTGTCGTCCTATTGCCGATAGTGTCGTCGTATTGCCGATAGTGTCGTCCTATTGCCGATAATGTCGTCCTATTGCCGATAGTGTCGTCCTATTGCCGATAGTGTCAGCGTATTGCCGATAGTGTCGTCGTATTGCCGATAGTGTCGCAATCTTGCCTTGCCACGCTACATCTTCTCTAGACGAGTCTCACAAACCGGGGGTTAGGTACTCGGAAAACGAAAATGGAAGTTTCTGAATCGTTTTCGTGCAAAACCTACTCTTATGTCAAATTTGCACGAAAACGAATCAGAATCTTTCATTTTCGTTTGTACGAGTACGGGCCCTGATATCGCAAGGAAAATCTAAATCTATTGTCTTTACAGTTTACTGCGTGTGTGTGTGTGTGTACGCAGTGACAACTTCTACAGTCCACAGCACAATATTAATTAATACAAAGTGGTAGGTAACGTACCAATCATTCACATGAGACCTGATGAGGCTGAACGCGCGGTCTGCTTGTTACTAGGATAGAAATGGAACACGTGTGTCCGACATGTGCTATCTACCACCAACTCATATGGACACAGAATATACCTATACCTACTAAGGAAACAAAGTCTGAATCAATCAAGAAAGCCAGGGGGTCACCTCAGGGGGTCACTAAGATAATCTGAGTTAAATGCTACCTAGTTAGTAGGTTGCTATTTTAGTTTGTAAATAGTCAATCTACTTCTAGCTAGGTATACGCTCACGTCCTCGTCAGTCGGAGAGGTCCGTACCTATATTATAATGGGTCCCTCTGTCTACAACAGGCCGCCGCCGAGGACGATTAAAAAGGATGCAACTTCCACCATGATAGGTACCTATTTAGAAATAGTTTATGGAAATGGCTCTTGGAGGGTTTCATTTTACTCCGTAGACGAGTTCTACGCTTTACCTACCTAATAGTTAAATTGGATCATAAATGAATTTACTTACTAGGAATATAATTAATTAATTAGTTTTTAATGTCAATATTAAACTTTATATTGCTTACCTTATTAATTTTGACTTGTAACTTGGCGTTATTAATAAAGAATTGTATTGTATACACTAGCCAAACACGGTGTTCGTAAACAAACCGGCCATACCTACCTACCTACTTAACCTAAAATTCAACCTGTTGCCGCAATTTACATTTTACATTATTGTTAAATTTAAGATCCTTCCTTCAGTAAATATTGCTTTTTAATTGTAAGCAATATTTATTGAAGGAACTCGACGCCAACCAACCAAATGAGTTTTAGTTATTTGGGTTGTGGTTTGTTTACCAACATTCTACATCGAGTTTGGCTAGTGTGTAGACAGATTTTATACTATTATGTATTAACCTAGCTAGCGCATAATTCAATTGCGCATAAAATAGGTATATATACCATAGATCTAAGTAAAATTATGTAATATGGTACGTTCTCTCAGAGTCAGGGCTAACTCAACAAATGGCCTGTGTAGTGTTACATACAACTAGTACATGCAAAGACACGCTTTTTCTAATATTGTGCAATGTAGTAAGTAGGTACCTTAGGTATTAACAACATAGATGGAAAGACGTACCTAGACCAAAGTGCGACCGAGACAACAATACGCACGCAAAACACGAACGCCGCGCCGCCGCGCTGCTACGCCGCCGCCGCCGCCCCGGCCCGAGGTCTAAAGGCAAGAACAAATTATCTGACGCGTCCGTAAGCCGCGGCTGACGGACGCGGCTTGTTTCTATCTGATTAATACAAAATACACTAAACTGTGCACATTGTCTGTCATAAGTCGCGGACGCGACCTTGAGCGTACGGACGTCCGAACAGGATCTGGCTGGCTGGATGTTTTTGCGTACGCGGACGGTATGAACGGGGCGCGGGGACGCGTCCGTGGACGTTTTGGGTTCATAACCTTACCAAGCGTGCTCGCAGTGACACGTCAAGCGCGATGGAAGAAAAATTGATAGAGTGCGTTCGTGCCCACGAGTGTCTTTATAATCAGAAACTTCAGCATCATAAAAATGTAATGAATGTAATGCTGAAATACTCCTTTTTATTCTTTTTTTTGGCGGACAACACAGCGCAGCTGCCGCTAAATAATCGTCCTCACTGTCGCTGCTTGACATGTTTTCCAGCTAACAATCTTTCTGAAATGACTGGACAGACGTCCGAAGACCCGTCGTCCTACAAGCGTGCACATTGTTAAGCCGCGTCCGTCAGCCGCGGCTTACGGACGCGTCAGATAATTAGTTCCCAGCTTAAGACTGAGATGGGTGGACCAAATTCTTCGATCAGCAATACAACACCATTAGTTGCAGCTAATTTGCGCTGCACTTTCGAGAAGCTAAGTACCCAATCTCCCGTTTTTTACTTAGATCGATGATTTATACAAAAAAAAAAGTCCGTTTACTTCATTCCTAATGAATAAGATGGAATTTAGACAACTTTCTTTTGAACACCACAACTTCAGTGTTTAATCCTAGATGGCACTGTGATTTTTTTAAATAAACACCTTTCATTCCGCACATACTCGTAGTTATCTTAACCATCGTTATGGGCCGGCTTACACCAAATCACGAGTAAAAATTACCTACCATTATTCTTTGGTGGACACGGCCTAAAACGACAAGAAACACTAATCAGCACATACCAACCGGGATTTTTGCAAATTTATTGTATAATAATACCAAAACCTGTATCTATGCAATAAAATCTGACTTTGAAATAGATAAGATAATACCAATAGCATAATGTGTTATAATAAAGATTGATTACGCATAGTCGACTACCTAACTACGTGGGTATTTCAGTGTTTACCAGCTCTCCAAACGTGTGAAGAAATAGGTCGACACTTAGGTACCTACCCTAGCTATTAGCCACTTGGACTAGGTATCACATTAGTAACCAGGTTAGGTACCTTGGCAAATAGCAATACAAATAATCTCCATACTCAAGTGTTTCGTTGAAGATGATCTTGTCTTGCTACAATTCGAATACATTGTAACAGTCAGGAGTTAGTCAGGCATTTACTCTCATAATGAATTTGTCAAACACGCGATAGATTTTACCTATAGTAAAACTACCTAACGCACGCGCTTTTCAAGTAGCCTGTATCCGTTCGCGGGATACCATTACCTACCTAAGTTTCATTTAGATTCGATCAGCCGTTTAGGCGTGAAAAGGTAACAGACAGACAGAGTTACTTTCCAATTTGATATTAGTATGGATTCTAAAATCACTGCGAGATATTCGCCTGTGAAGATGCATGTGGCCTTGTTTCTCCACCCACACCCTACACTAAGGGTTGTTAAATTATTAAGGGAAATTTTCAATGAAGAAAAAAATACCCGGACTCCGGAGTCAGGCATTGGTTTGAGTCTCGCCGGTCGTGTCGGTCTGCACCGAATAGAGAGTGCACCTGTGTCACACACACACTTGTACACTAATATAATGTCCTGCGCACATGGTTTGTTTCCGTTGAGACTGGCCACCGCCGCCGTGGTAAAAATTTGCCAAGGAGGTCATCATCAGATATTATAGAATTGTGTGCAGCTTAGTTTTTAATAGGTGGAAATAAACATTATCTCAGTATACAGAGCCCACCCATTGTTCATAGGCCCTCTATCTTGAAAAGAAAGTTAAACAAGAAATGTCAATAATGGCTTTGCAACAGATATGGAGCTATCCAATGGTTTAACGCCGGCCTTCATCATAATCTAAAAGCCAATTTCACTAAGTGGTTTGTGGTCCGTGGATTTCATAGGAGTCGACTAAAGGAGCCTATTAGAGGAGGGGCAGTAGCTTCCCTGTGTATTTTTAACACCACTGCGATCACCAATCTGCCTGCCGATGATCATGGCAAAAGACCTTTTGTTTAGGGTGACATGTTCAGGGTTCAGTTGTGGTATTGTGGTGATGCTCAGTAATATTTGATAGGACAAAGAATATTGGGTAAACAACAATGATTTTTAAACAACGCGTAAACACAGTACCTATACAGTTGTTGGTATTTGAAATCCTGCCAAATCATCTCATTGAAGGGCAAAGTAACGTTGAACTAGTGTTTAATTTGGATTCTAGTGAATCCATATCGAGACAAAGGAACAAGGGATTTGGGAAAATCTGTATGGTTATGTTTATTCAAGGCTATGTTACTACAGTTTAACTATAGCGTAGACTATTATTCGTTAGACGTCCAATAAATTACTTTAGGTTTCAATCAAAAAGCAAATGACCTTTTAAAACTTTTTGATAAACAGAAAAAGGAAATTATATTTATAACTGTCCTATTAAAGATTATTAAATGTTTCTTATGAGTTCGATTAAGTTTATTTAACAAAGAAAATTAGTACATTTTAAACAGATAAGCTAACTGCAGGCAGACTGTTTAATAGTTTTAGTTCAATATGGTTTAATTCATTGAGGTTAAACTCCCATTTTACACAGCTCTCGTTTATCTCTTAAAAACATAAAGGTATAATATCATCAACACAAAAAAGCACTCACTAGAAAAATAACAAAAATACTCACTTGTCTCAATAAAGGGGAATATTTCCCCTCCGTATCACCCATTTTGTAAAAATCACATCAAAAACAGTCCATCGTTCACGTCCAAGCCGTCCGAGACTACAATCTGAAAGAACCTAGGCACTTAATCATCAGCTGATAATACAATGATTAGATTAATCATTGAAGATATAACGCACTCGAGATTAAAAAAAATAGTTTTTATTATATGACTATCATTGGATTAAAGATCTTTAAAGGAGAAGAAACTTCGGGAGACTGAAGAAAGGCGAACCGAACGCGTGACTTTTCAATTCCAACCTTTTAGATCTGTTGATTTTCATTACGTTTGAAAGAGACGCAAAGCACGTATGAAATGCCAAGGAAAATATATACTAAGGCGCACGGTTTTTTAAACACAGTCACAATCAGTCAGACTCTACGACTCCACTTTGTCCAAATCATCATTGAAAACTGTCTGATGGATCTAATTTTCAAAGGTTTAATGGAAAAAAAACTGAGTTCATTAAATCTGGGACTAGCCAGATAGCGCAAATTGCACTATTACTAAGATGAAAATCAGTGCCAGTGGTAGGAAGTAGCGTGGATAGGTGAGTATATACTTACCTACATATTAGGTAATCTTTATGTAGGTAGGTACGTGATTGCTGCCAAATCCCCTGATTGCCGCAAATCAATGATTGTTAAAATTTCGACTTGGCACTCTTCTGCATTAATGTTAAGATGACTTATGATGACGTTCATCACTATCATCAGCCCGTCTGCGTTTGGGGCTGAACATTAGGTACGTTTTCGCTTTTCTTCTATTTTATCTGCACACCTGTAGGTATGTAGGGCTAGCACGGGTTTTCTTGTCTAGGGATGGTTTAGGGTAGAATATAAAATGACATCTAGGTGCAGAGTAGAAAGTTAGCTCGGAAACAGACCACGGGTGTTCGGAAGAATGATCGGATAGAAATGTTTTCTATTCTATCCTAGAGGTGAGTAGAGTAGTACCAACCGATGCAGACAATGTGTCGTTTATTGTTTATCTATGAATACATAGTTACGTTAGATAATTACATCCTGCCTGACCTATTAAGCGCCATCTGTTATGAAACACTGTCACAAACTAAATACGACAGCTTGACTTGACTTCTTTGTATTTGGCAACATGTTTGGTTTGGCGCTTTTGTGCCAGTGTCCGGTTCATGGAAATTTCATAGTCATGGAATGGAGGCGTGGTTACAATATTATTTTAATATGTGAGGTAAATTTTGAAAAACACTAATGAGATTTTTACCGTTTTTTAGTCATTTCAGTGGACGCGTTTACTTGCCAAATTGATCAGTTTCCTGCAAAGTGTACCTACAAGGTGACGCTACTATTAAAATACGTTTTCAGTGCATTATGGGGATCGGCAAATAATATCTACCTTGGTTCAGCGGCCTTATTACCTAGTAAAATTGTTAGATTGAAAGTTATGTTTTGGCAACGAACAAGCAAGTTGGCCTCCAATCCAATTCAGTTTATAGGTGGCTTGACTGCTTGACTCATCTCCTAGAAAATAGTCATTGACTGTGGAAGCCAAAGATGGTAACAGGGGATAAATCTAGTCGTCCGTTATTATTATTATGTAGGTGGCGTAATGACGCATATTTTGGCAGTTATAAATAAAACTTTAAGAGAGTGTAGGCGTATTGATACATTTTTTGGTTTGATGATTCACTTTCCAGCTAGGTAGATAGATACCTACAGTCAACTTCATTTGATTATAAGCATCGAATTTCAAAGTAAAGTACTTTGAACTGTTGGGAAAACTTGAACAAGGATGATTGTACCTACCCATCGAGAAAAATCTGATTAAAGGACGCTACATAAACTACCAACAACTACAACTACCTACCTATGTTCTTTTTAGTTGGTTTTCTGCCTATTTTATTAGCTAATAGCTAATTTAAAAATAAAAACCAGAAGTTTTAAATTAATAAATAATTTTTATTTTAGTGCTTCCGACAATGATATCAATGTTAACAAACACAATTAAATTAAATCAGTCTTACAAATAAATAAGTGTATGTACCTAAGTAGGTATCACAGTGAGAAATTAATCAACCAAGACCTATATTTAATCAACTTCTTCCACTGTAGGTCCCTGGCTGCTCTGGTATCCGGGCTTGCCACCAGGCATGTTAGCGTTAGGCGAGCCTCCGTGCATTTTGCTCATCACTGGAGAGCAGACTCGTTGAACCTCCTTCATCCTATGTTCATACTCCTCCTTATCCGCCAGGGAGTTGTTATCCAGCCACTTCAGAGCTTCATCGCAGGCGTTTCTTGCTGTCGATTTATCGTCCTCAGTTAGTTTATCGCCAGCTTCATCCAAAGCCTGCTTTACGCTAAAAACGTAAGATTCAAGAGCGTTGCGAGATGATACCCGTTCGCGTTGCTTGTCGTCCTCTTCCTTATAGCGTTCTGCTTCAGCCAACATCCTGTCTATTTCGGCCTGCGAGAGGCGGCCGCGGTCGTTCTTGATGACGATGTTCTTGCTGCGGCCGGTGCTGTTTTCTTTGGCTGAGACGTTGAGGATTCCGTTGGCATCCATGTCGAAGGTAACATCGATTTTCGGCACTCCTCTGGGCGCAGGCGGGATGCCGGTCAGATCGAAGGTGCCGAGTAGGTTGTTGTCTTTGGTCATCGCTCTCTCGCCTTCGTACACTTGGATAGTGACGGCCGGCTGGTTATCGGAGTAGGTGGTGAAGGTCTGCGACTGCTTGCAGGGGATTTTGGAGTTGCGTTCGACGATCTTTGTCATTACGCCGCCGGCGGTTTCAATTCCGAGGGATAAGGGCGCCACATCTACGAGTAAAACATCCTGGATCTTGGAGTGTGTCTCTCCGCTAAGGATGGCCGCTTGGACAGCCGCTCCGTATGCCACAGCTTCGTCAGGGTTGATGGACAGATTCAGCTGCTTGCCACAGAAGAAGTTCTGCAGCAGATTCTGCACTTTCGGGATGCGGGTGGAGCCTCCGACGAGAACGACATCGTGGATCTGGCTCTTGTCCATCTTAGCGTCTTTCAGGGCCTTCTCCACCGGGTCTAGGGTTCCTCTGAAAAGGTCGGAGCATAGTTCTTCGAATCGGGCACGGGATACTCGAGTGTAGAAGTCCACACCTTCGTAGAGTGCATCGATCTCGATACTGGCTTCAGTGCTGGAGGATAGGGTGCGTTTAGCGCGCTCAGCAGCGGTTCTTAAACGTCGCAGGGCGCGAGGGTTGGAGCAAAGGTCCTTTTTGTATTTCCTCTTGAACTCCTCAGCCAAGTGGTTCACCATCCGGTTGTCAAAGTCTTCACCACCCAGATGCGTGTCTCCCGCTGTCGCTTTCACTTCGAATAGCGAACCTTCATCGATGGACAGGATGGAAACGTCGAAAGTTCCGCCGCCCAAATCGAAAATCAGTACGTTTCGTTCACCTTTCAGGTTCTTGTCAAGGCCGTAGGCGAGCGCGGCTGCTGTAGGCTCGTTGATGATGCGGAGGACGTTCAAGCCAGCAATGGCTCCAGCGTCCTTAGTAGCTTGACGCTGTGAATCGTTGAAGTAAGCTGGCACTGTGATGACAGCATCCCTCACTGATGCTCCAAGGTAAGCTTCGGCAGTTTCTCTCATCTTCGTCAGCACCATACTGCTAACCTCCTCAGGTGCGAATCGTTTGGTTTCTCCTTTAAACTCAACCTGGATTTTTGGTTTTCCGCCATCGCTGATGACTTTAAAAGGCCAGTGCTTCATGTCCGCTTGGATCTTCGGGTCGTCGAATTTCCTTCCGATGAGACGTTTGGCGTCGAAAACTGTGTTGCTGGGATTGAGTGCGACTTGGTTCTTGGCGGCATCTCCGATGAGCCGCTCGGTGTCAGTGAAGGCCACATAGGAAGGTGTGGTCCTGTTTCCCTGGTCGTTGGCGATGATCTCCACGTTCCCGTGCTGCCACACTCCAACGCAGGAGTAGGTGGTTCCAAGATCAATCCCGATCGCTGGCATTTTCTTTCTCTTGTGTTCACTGGCTTAAAATTCCTGACTCAAAACTTGTTGTAAACGTCACTTGTTGAATCGCGTAAATAGGTTTAGTTAGTTCGCAGAGAACTCACTTGTAGTTGCTTTCGTGTTTCAAATTATTCTGGTTTCCCGCCGACCGAGGCGCGCTTATAAATGAATTGAATACGATTCGGGAATATTCGAGACTGTGCTAGGCTCGGCCAATCAGAGCGCACCGGTCATCGAAGATTCTCGATTATTATTCTAGGTCAGCCAATGGGAGAGCAGACAGAGTGAAAGAGAAAGAAATTTTTTTATGCCTCGCTCGCGCAATTTGAGCGACCACGTAGTATTCTACCCTACTTTTAGGGAAATTAAACATGAACGTTTAGGCGTAGGCGAATTAGGCGATAATATAAAATGATTTTAACATTGATAAATGTAGCAAATGTTTGGTGCCAAACCGCTTTTTGTTTGCAGTGGTTTATTGTAGGAATCGCGGCTAGCTCTTCCCGGGATGCTGATATAAAAGTCGAGTATATGAAACAATAGCTGTATTGTATAAAACTACGACTAATATAGATGTTAATGAGTGCGATTGAAATGGCTGCTGCTGATGCACTGACCTCCGTAGGCGCCCGGTCCGCGCTCGCGGCACGAGTAACCTACTTAGGTCAAACTGCTGATGATGCTAAATACATACCTACGTGATCGATGTATCGAACATTTATATAATTTCACTATCACGGCATGAAATTCAGCTATAAACTTAATTGTTAGATTTGAATTCTTTATTAACAAAGAAAATTACAATTCAATAATAGATTTGAATAGTAAATAACACAAAAAAAAATAAGATTAATTCGTAATTTTTTATAGGCAACTTTTTTTAGCAACTTAGTTTATTAATATTTGTGTAACAATGGGAATATCGATTAAGCTATTTTTATGGCAATTTTTTTTTGTATAATGATTCGTTTTACAAAACAATTACCTGCCTATTATAATTATTAAAATTAGATTTATCTGTAAGTGAATGTCTTCTTAAATCTGATTACCTTTTTAAGCTTTAACAGAAAGGACGAAAGGATTAGTATAAGAAACACAAGAACAAGTACATGTATCCAATCTAATAAATTACTAATCAAGCTAATATTGTAACACTATTATTATAATATGTAATTACTACTATCAATAATAATAGGAAACACTATTTAAATAATTACGTTGTTACTTTCCAATTGTGAAGATTCCGGAAAAATGCACAACAGGTAGTACCAGTGTTGTCGCCGCCTAGAAAAAATCCCTAGAAAAATTATATTCTAATCTTCAAAATACACAGGTACCAGCTTTGTACCTTATTTTACAGGTCTGAGTATATTTTTCTAGAGTATATCTTTTTCCAAAACATGGCAGCATTGGCAACACATCCTTGGGCCGAGAACGAGGGGAAATGTTCTCGAAGCACACGAGTGAGAGAGAGACAGAGTGATACGAAGCTGTAGTGTGTGTGACAGCGACGGGAGATTCTATTGCGTCAGCTGTACGATCGACCAAAGTTCTTAGGGGACTCGGGGTTGAAAAATAAATAATATCAACCATAAGACTAGAATGTTCTACCCTTCTGTTCTGCATTTTTCTCAAAAGTTGCATTATCTTATCATTATCAACCATCTAGATAACCACGAGCAGGTACCTAGGTACTATAATGTTGGTATTTTATGGGACGATTTCATCAGAAACCGGGTTTGTTTAGTTATATTCTGAGAATGAGGTACCTAGGTAGGTATTTAGACTAAATTAAGCAGTGATGATGACAAGGGTTGTTGTTCTTTTGACAGTGATTTGTGGTGATTTGTTTTTTTGACAGTGCTATCACGCAATGATGTAGGTAGTAGGTACCTACCTTACCTACCTAACACTCTACTAGGTAGGTACATAACCTATGACATATGTAGGCAAGTGTTAAAATTATTCAAGTAATATTAAGTTAGAATCGTTGGAAGGTACATGAACCTACTTCCATACTGACCTACTTAGTGCAAATATTTCTAGAAAGGGCAGAATAGCTGATGGATGATGTTGATAGACAAAATAATGTGGAAGATTGGGTCTAGAATTTTCTTTAGCGCCATCTACACTATCAGTGAAGCTTAAAATAGTAATTCTACTCGATACTAGATGGCGCTTTTAGAAATAATTTAGGCTAAAGACAGAATACATAGTACCTAGTAAGTTTAAATTATTGATTGCTTGCAGCTTTGCAGGGTTGAATGCCCGCGCACTCAACATGGTGGGTGCAATATCATATCATCGTAGGTCTTAGGCCTCCTCCTTGTTGAGCGAGAGCCATTAAATATTCGAGAGAAATTAACTGGGCTGGTTAGGTGGTCTAGCTAGGTAGGTAGGTATCTAGAATGCATACTTACCTATTCTGCACATAGGTAGGTAGGAACATACCTACCTTCTACGAGGCTGATGTACCGTAAGTACCTACCTAATGTTAAGTAATAATAAATAAGTGAAGAGATGACGATGATGATTGATTATGATTACGCAGACATAATAAAGACGACTTCAATACTACGCATACCTACGTAGGTACGCAGCCGCCGCCGTCGTTCGTCGGTAGGTTGAATGCGCATGAATAAAATACCTACCTACCTATACTGCAGCCAAGTTCAATGTAAAATGTTTGTAAACAAACCACAACAAAAAAACTAATATTTGGCGTATAATTTCAGATACAAATGTCAGCAATATTTATTGAAGGAAAGATTGTTAATCAACAGGGACTATGATTTGCGTTTATAAATACACGGCAATAAAAAGTATGGGCGGTTTGTGTACAAACATTTCATAGCGAGTCGGGATCCAAACCCGCAAACGCTGGATCCCACACCATTTTCGCGGGATTAGAAATGCGAGATTACACATGCGGGATCCGCGGTATTGGCGGGACTGAAAAAAATATAGAAATCGTAGAAAAATTTACAAAGATGTCCTTTTCAGTAAATAACCTACATACCTAGGTATTTATTCGTCTAAGCCTCATTAATTCATTACATTAATTAACAATTGATCAAACCACTTCGTTTTCTTTTTTATCAGATTTATATTATAATTATTTATGAAACAAAATCCACAGCCCTTAGGAACTAAAAATTTACAAGCATATTCGCAAAACATACCTACGGCAGGATTTACTTTTTGTACTGTATCTCTACATATAAATCACAATAAGGAACGCAAAAACAATTTAGAATAAAATTTACTAGAATCATATTTCTCCTTTCTTAAATATTTTCGGATTTCAGTTATGAATGACAGGTCAATTTTATTCCATTTTCAGAATCAGTTATCGATTATGGAATAAAAAGTGTTTTTTTCATAACTACTTAGTTGTGAAAAATGGTTGTGACAGTCGACTAAAAGAGCATTTTAGCTTTCCTTTCCTTTTCCTTGGAACTTGCAGGTATCTGACTTTGGCCTATTGCTTATTCGTGCCTATTCCTAAATATAGTTTTATTCCAAATCTTTTTAGGTATATTAGGTTGTACATTTTAGCAGTAGTCACTTGTTAAATTAACGCTGAATAAACGGTAATTTTAGATTATACTCCGTCCACGCGTTTATTTTCTTTTTGACACATGCACGCCCATGAAGTTCCTTGTTGACAAGTGAGTGAATGAAAACTGAACAAAGAATTAAAGAATCGAGTTTCACGTTTTTTTCTAAGACTAAAAACAACGTACTCAGCAATGGGGAAGACATTGCTTTCTGTAACACAGTTTTGTTTATCTAAAACAGAAGCGTAAACAGTGCGCCCGAATTTCTTACGAAAAAGATAAATTCGGGCGCACATATTACGATGATAATTTCAAATTAAATTAGACTCGAATTATTATAACTAGATGTCGCCAATAGAAAAATGAGATCGCGGTGTTCCGTGTTTAAAACGACATTCAACCCTAATTTTGTGCTCCAAAAAATATTATTCACGAATTTGAAGAACATTAAACATTTTTATTTTCAATGACCGAATGCAATATTTTATTGACTGTTTCATTTTAGTAATAAAGATGCAAATTTTTCTACTCGAGAAATACAGGGTGGGCCACAAATTTTTGCAAATAGCAATACTTGATTTCTCAAAAACCGTTAGAGGGAAGGGCGTGCGGGTGGCTGGGAATTGTGCGTCGCTTCATGCAATTTTAGTCACAATGGAGCGCTTCACGGGACGACAGCGTGCTTTTTGTGTGAAACAGTTTCACAAAAACAACGACTCTATGACGCATGTTTAGAGTTGAATACGGATTACGCCGTGTAATGTTCTTTTCGCTTCTTCTTGAACGTGTTGTTCATTCGGGAGGCTCAAATTTCCGTAAGGAACGATCCAGATTCATCTACGCGTAAGCGTTCGGCGGCTCTTGCAATATCAAGAACGAGGCCGCCCTGTTTGTTTTATCAATATTAGTTGTCGATCCCGTTTGCTCGAACTTCTAGACCCAAGCTTTAATTAAATTAACACTTGGACACTCACTTACACGGCGTAATCCGTATTCAACTCTAAACAGGCGTCGTACAGTAACGTAGGAGTCGTTGTTTTTGTAAAACTGTTTCACACAAAAAGCACGCTGTTGTCCTGTGAAGCGCTCCATTGGGACTAAAATTGCATGAAGTGACGCACAATTCCCTGCCATGCACGCCCTTCTCTCTAACGGTTTTTGAGAAATTAAGTGTTACTATTTGCAAAAATTTATGGCCCGCCCTGTATAAGGATATACCTACCTAGTCCTTCGATATGACGACAGATGTGGAGCGGCGGGCGAAGGTCCGCTTGCGATGCAGGAGGTCGTGGGTTCGATTCCCGCCTTGGGACAAATGTTTGTACGATCTGAAAACATTTGTTCTGGTAGTATTATTATTATTTTTCATCTAGTACCCATAACACAAGCTCTGCTTAGCTTGGGGCTGGATGATGCTGTGTGGATTGTCCAGCATTATTTATTTATATTTATCGAGCCGACAGACTACGTAAGATTATTCTACTTGATTTTTCTAAGAAAAAGTATTGCAAATAGAATAATAAAATATGGTTTTCACCACTCTCGCTCGAAAACGGTGACTTTGCTGCTCGAAAACAGTGAGCAAAATTGGGATTTGCTCACACGTTGAATAAAGGATATTAGTCAACTTGTTGAAAAAAGTAATTTGAATTCAGAATGCTAAATTTCGATGGTGTAATATGTTATTTTAGCTTATCGTAGAAAAGGAAGTAAGACAGCGTGCAGCGTTCATCCTTCACAGAAACGCATAATTTCGTACGTTCATGGGTTGAAAGAGGAAATTAGTATTTAGTATATTTGTTAAAAAGAATCTAGATCTCTTTAAAGTTTATACCAGACCGCAGAATCTCAGACCCTGTAACAGATTAGATAGACCATTCTCAAAACTGCAAATGCTTCACTCAGGTCCCTACGCTATGTCTATCAAAATATATAATAAAATACCTCCAGAAATACAAAACGAAATCAACATAATTAAATTCAAGTCCCTCCTAAAAACATTCTTAATAAAAAACTGTTTTTATTCTCTGCAACAGTTTTTAGATTTCTAGTTTCTTCACAAAAAAATAAAATTTCTGAGTAAGTATGTAGTTATCTAAGGTTTAAGTACTTACTATTATTAGATCTCATTAATAATAAGGATAGATAAATATTATAAAATGTAACCTAAACATTTTGAATTAAGCTTTTATATTTTAAGCCTAGAATATAGAGGTATAGAATAAGTACCTAGGTACCTATTAACCACCTAACATAATATTGCCGTGCCCTAGCAGGGTGCATGTTTGGAACCACCTTCTTGTTATTTTATAAGATCCCTTGTACAACATGTTTGCAATACAAATTTGACTAGGTATTGACTATTGAGGTTTATAGTATTCGTACCCTCCATGGTTGACCAAAATGAGTTCCTGACATTCGACCTCTTTTATAAATTACAAAATATGATCTTACTAGTCGAGGTGAAAAGTTAGTAGTAGTGAACCTATGTTGAACTCGAGAGCAAATGTTTTTCTCTCGAAAAATCATCGAAAATCATTTTGCTCACTTGTAGAACAAAATAACTATTACCACAGTAGGAACTGTCTGTATTACTTTTATCTCGGAAAAAACGCGTGTATTGCCGCGGGCAGTGCCAAATAAAACAAAAACAATTATATGATTACCGTATACTTATATTATAATAAATACCATTCTATTGAACATTCGGATTCTATATATTTATACACTATCGATGTAGAATGTTTGTAAACAAACCACGACACAAATAGGTAAGTACCTAAAACTCACTTGCTTGGCGTTGAGTTTCAGATATATGTAAGCAATATTTATTGAAGGAAATCCTTCCTTACTACCCTTACCTATCCCTTACCCTTACTTACAAGTAACGTGAATTGCGTAAAAAAAGACGCAGCAACAGTGTGAATTTTAGGTAAGGTATGGGATGGGCGGCATGTTTACAAACATTCTACATCGAGTTTGGCTAGTGTATGTGTGTGTGTGTGTGTTTGGCCTGAGTGAGTCCGTAAAAGAATTCAAAATGTTAACCAAAATTTCAAAATCTATTACAATTTCTTCATAAGCAAAATCGATGGTCATATAAAATCTAATTGGTAAAGCATTGAGCCATGCTCAATTAGTCATAGTCATGACTAATTGATTGTCACTCGAGCTGCCAAAAAGAAAATAAATGCGCGGATGGATACCAAAAATTGTAATTCGTTAAATTTTTCAATAAGTAGGTAGGTACCTATTATTCTTTCACATTTGAGTTTTTATGAGCGTTTAACCGAAAGAGATCAATGTCAAGTTACGCTTGTCAGGAAATACCCTTCCACGCATTTGAACATAGGTAGGGCGTTGAAAAAGAGGAAAGAGTACGATTTTTCCAGTCCCGCAAATTCGCGGGATTGTTGACAACAATCCCGCAGGCTTGCGGATTGAAATTTTGATACAGGATTGGATTCCCTAGTTGCGAGATACTTAAGCGACAAACGTTTTTTCAACGCACGATCTTGAACACCATTTTCGTTGCTTAGGTGCCCGTGACGGTAGCGTACCCATAATCGAATTCACGTTTGTTGTTATGCCTAATTTTAAAGCATAATTTAGTGAATAATTAAAGCATATTTAAAATAAACAGTGCCTTTTTGGCTTAAGAAATAATGACCATTCTTAGTGGGTAGGTACGCTAACGGAACGTTCTGCTGGCATAGGTACATATGACCGTACTCGAAAACGGCTTATACTATAGCAACGAAATTTACACTCAAATTTATCGTTTTAATAACGCCTGAGTTATGCTAAATTTCATAATGACAGCTCTTATAGAAACGGAGATATTGAACAAGACTTCTTTTTTATAGAAAACGAACTTTTCTGATTATAAATTATATATGTATATTTAGCGCCTGAACTACTGCCTCAACCAGTAGTCACACTTTATGCAAATTCGTAGTAAAGCAATATAAAAAGTCGATGTGAAGTTGTAGGAACAAATGTATTGTAGTACCGTCGCGCACAACAAATAATTTTATTAGTGAAGTTATACACCGTACAATTTAGGTAGGTAGTAAGAATAACTAGTTTTGTTACTTTATGTGACCTTTCATGAGTATTTTTACCTATAGGTACTTTTAAAGCTAAGCACATAAGGTTTTTACAAATCAGATCAAATAGTTTTTCATACAAGACATGGTAAATTACACAGGTGGTATTATAAATAGGTTGATCCTCATATCTCGCCACATTACTGGCATGTGAATATTAATCCACCTACATAGGTAGTACATAAAATATGCTAAATAGGTTCACAAACTTCAAATTATTTCACCTAGTTACTGTCATGTTTAATTAAAGAAATAGTAATAAAAGTAAAATTAAATTCGAATAAATATCATGCTAATTAAAAAAAAAATTAAGTAAAATGAAATGTCGATAACGTATGAAAAATAAATAATTTAAAATACCTATCTATACATGTCAAAAACTCTTGGACTGTTTAAAAGCTAGGTGTTTCGAGCCATTCTTTCAACACCTTATTAAATAACATTCCTTTGTTTTCTAAAATAGATTTTGGTAAATTATTATATATTTTGTATGACATGTAGGCGCAGTTTCGCATAAAAATATCCAATTTCGGTCTTGGCATCACTCGAGGCTTAGGTGTTACTAATTTAAAAAAAATTGATTTATGTAGGTATCTATGTTATTTTCATCCACAATAACCCTAAAATATATATTTTCGGACGAGATGCTTTGTATAGTTTTACGAATGGAATTGCGTTTTTTTATTCCTAGATCTTGCTTGGACTCACAGCAATGTATTGGTCCCAATGAAAGAGAGAACGATGCATGCGAATGACCCGTGGTGGTGAAAGAGATAGAGATGATACGTGTCACCCCTGCCATGAGTAGGTACATAAATCAAAAAAACCTTAAAAGTGCTTAGCTTTATAAGTAATATGTAAAAATACTCATTATTACTCATGAAAGGTCACATAAAGTAACATCACTAGTTATTTTTACTACTTACCTAAATTGTTCAGTGTATAATTTCACAAATAAATTATTTGTTGTGCGCGACTGTACTACAATACATTTGTTCCTACAACTTCACATCGAATTTTTATATTGTTTTACTACGAATTTGCTTAAAGTATGACTACTGGTAGAGGCAGTAGTTCAAGCGCTAAATAAACATTATTATCATTTATAATCCGAAAAGCTCGTTTTCTATAAGAACTACCGGTATTACGTTGTTCAATGGGTACGCAATGTCATTCAGAAGTCTTGTTCAATATCTCCGTTCCTATAAGAGTTATCATTATGAAATTTTGCATAGCTCAGGCGTTATTAAAACGCTAAATTTGTGTGTAAATTTCGTGGCGATAGTATAAGCCGTTTTCGAGTACGGTCATGTGTACGCCGCCAGCAGAACGTTCCGCTAGCGTACCCACTAAGAATGGTCATTATTTCTTAAACCAAAAAAGCACAATTTTTTTAAGTATGTAGGTATGCTATAATCATTCACTAAATAAGCTCTAAATTTAGGCATAATAACAAACATGAATTCGATCATCTATCTATTTATTTAGTTTAGTAACATTAAAAAAAATTTCAAAAATCCATTGGACCGTCTGTAATATCTTTAGACTTTTTTAATCTCTGACACAGGTAGTTTAGCTTTGTGATAAAGACAAACATGCGAAACCAGTTTAGTGGACCTGCAACATGTTCATTTCGCATCTTTGCATAATCTACCCTACCTACTTATACCACAGATACTCTATACAAAATAAAACGATTAAAGACTGATAGGAATCACAAAATGTCAAATTGTTTTTTTTTATCCTATTTATCGAAGGTAACCGTAACCAGAAACGATTGGTGGCGGCGGCGGCGTAAGAACTAACCCTGCCTTACTAAAAAATCATAATAGGTACATAGCCCAAAACAACTGAATTTAAATTTCTGAAAGCTTTTTGTAGAGCATATTATGAGTGTATTATTAGTACAGAAAGATTCTACCCTTCCTAATGTTCCTGCCTAAATTAAGAGTACCTACTGACTAGATAAGGTTTATCGTTTATCCTAATTACAAGGAAAAGAAAACAACTAAATAATTTGTTAGGATTAGAATTGTTTATTCATGAATTTCTTTGAACTTAATCAGTCTTTGGCTGCACACCAACAAACAAACATCACTTCACTTTTCAGCATACCATTACAACATGGCTATTAGCCTAGGCGAATACTTGCAACTTAGAGATTAGTCTACTTCCTCCATGCGGGACGCATCATCATCACCTCCCTCTAGCGGGGGAACGTCTCCGGCTGAAGACTCCTCAATCTGCACTGGCTCATCCTCATCGATGCCAAGACCCAGCTTGATCATGCGGTAGATGCGAGAGGCATGGACCTGTGGCTCATCGAGAGCGAAGCCAGAGGACAGCAGAGCAGTCTCGTACAGAAGGACCACCAGATCCTTCACAGCCTTGTCGTTCTTGTCAGCATCAGCCTTTGAGCGGAGGGTCTCAACAATGGAATGGTCGGGGTTGATCTCGAGGTGCTTCTTGGCAGCCATGTAGCCCATGGTGGAGGTGTCTCGGAGGGCCTGGGCCTTCATGATGCGCTCCATGTTGGCGGACCAGCCATACTGAGCAGTGACGATGCAGCAAGGTGACTCTACCAGTCTGTTGGAGACAACAACCTTCTCCACTTTGTTATCTAGAATGTTCTTCATGACCTTGCAGAGTCCTTCGAACTTAACTTTGTCTTCCTCACGCTTTTTCTTTTCTTCTTCATCCTCAGGGAGCTCGAGACCCTCCTTGGTGACTGACACAAGTGTCTTGCCATCATACTCCCTCATCTGTTGTACTACATACTCATCGATGGGCTCAGTCATGTAGACAACCTCGAAGCCCCGTTTCTTGACACGCTCCACGAAGGAAGAGTTGGAGACTTGGTCTCTGTTCTCTCCAGTGATGTAGTAGATATGCTTCTGGTTCTCCTTCATTCGGGAAACATATTCTTTGAGGGAGCAAGGGTCATCACCAGAGGCGGATGTGTGGTAGCGGAGTAAATCAGCCAACTTGTTCCTGTTCTGTGAATCCTCGTGGATTCCCAGCTTCAAGTTCTTACAGAACTGCTCGTAATACTTCTTGTAGTTCTCCTTGTCTTCAGCAAGCTCCTCGAAGAGCTCCAGACACTTCTTGACTAAATTCTTGCGGATGACTTTGAGGATCTTGTTCTGTTGGAGCATCTCTCGGGAGATATTGAGGGGAAGGTCCTCGGAATCGACCACACCGCGGACAAAGTTGAGGTACTCGGGGATCAGATCCTCGCAGTTGTCCATGATGAAGACACGACGGACGTAGAGCTTGATGTTGTTCTTGCGCTTCTTGTTTTCGAAGAGGTCGAAGGGCGCGCGACGAGGCACAAACAACAGAGCGCGGAATTCCAGCTGACCTTCTACGGAGAAATGTTTGACGGCTAGATGGTCCTCCCAGTCGTTGGTCAGAGACTTGTAGAAATCACCGTATTCTTCCTGAGTGATATCGTCGGCGTTTCTTGTCCAGATCGGCTTAGTCTTGTTCAGTTCCTCATCTTCAGTGTATTTTTCCTTGATGGTTTTCTTCTTCTTCTTGTCCTTGTTCTTGTCCTCATCTTCATCCTCTCCTACATCCTCGATCTTGGGCTTTTCATCCTCATCTTTCTTTTCCTCCTCAGCCTCGTCGTCGGAAAGTTCCTTTTCGCGTTCCTTCTCTACAACCAGTTTGATAGGGTAGCCGATGAACTGAGAGTGCTTCTTGACGACCTCCTTGACTTTGGACTCCTCCATGAAGTCAGCTAGATCCTCCTTTACGTGTAGAACGATCTTGGTGCCGCGGCCTAGGGGCTCACCAGGGTCGGAACGGACCGTGAAGGAACCTCCGGCGGCAGACTCCCACACGTACTGCTCATCGTCATTGTGCTTGGAGTGCACGGTCACACGGTCGGCGACCAGGTAACACGAGTAGAAACCCACGCCGAACTGTCCGATCATGCTGATGTCGGCGCCGGCATTCAGCGCCTCCATGAAGGCCTTCGTACCTGACTTGGCGATGGTTCCCAGGTTGTTGACGAGATCGGCCTTGGTCATGCCGATACCAGTGTCGATGATGGTGAGAGTTCCCTCGCTCTTGTTAGGAATGATCTTGATGTACAGCTCCTTACCGCTGTCGAGCTTCGACGGGTCCGTGAGAGATTCATAGCGGATCTTGTCCAGGGCGTCTGAGGAGTTGGAGATCAACTCTCGCAGGAAAATCTCTTTGTTGGAGTAGAATGTGTTAATGATAAGGGACATGAGCTGGGCGATCTCCGCTTGGAACGCGAAGGTCTCCACCTCGCCCGATTGGGTCGTCTCCATACCTTCCGGCATTTTGTTCACTTGTTTCACAAAAACTGCTTGGAAATTACTTGTAGTTTTATAATTTCTGTTAGCGCGGAACACGTGTTTTAATTCACTATCGAGTAGCAGTTTAGCGCAATTGTTCTCTTCAAATAACGCTGCGGCGAGCTGTCAAATCGCTTTTATAGAGGCGGTTCGGAGCGCCATCTCTGGTTGGATAGAAATTTCTAGATTCGCAAAGCTACTCGCCAGAGGTACGCGCCGTTGGCTCGAGTTAGTAAGCATGACGTGTTCTCATATACTCGACTTTGAGAATGGTTATTGTGTAGGTGTAGGTATGTGATACTTACACATGATTCTACAGACTCTATCAATTCGTTATAAACATCTTCAACATTGTTTACCTCATAATATAAAACCAACCAACAAACGACTGTTTTGTGATTTTGAACTTTTTCAGCGTTCAACAAGGCAAATAAAACTAAAGGAAAAGTTATTTCAAAACTGTAAACCATTTTCTATAAACTAATAATAAAAACAACTTCGATTCAATTGTATTTTGGGAGCACTAGGGCATAATTAAGTTAATTTATAGACCATACCTATCACTTATTTATTTCCCAAATACTCCAAAAATACCAGTGAAGCGAAGTTAGTTTTTTCATAAGTTTTTAGAAAATAGTTTACGATTTGCGAAAAATAACTTTTTCGCTAGTTTCATGGCTTATAGAAAGCAAAAAATAAACAAAAAAGTTTTGAAATTATTGCAGGTTTTTTTTTACTTGGCTGTCTTTATATCCTGTCCTTTAGTTAGTTAATCGAAAATTTTAAGTTGGTTCAATTAATGGTACCCCGATCGCAAAATATCTACTACACATGCACAGTACAAGTGTTTGAAAACACGAACGAAAACTAAATACATTGTGGAAAATGTTGAGAATACCTATTAATCGTTCAAAGTTCTGCTACACGCTACCAGACAGCGCACTAATCGACATTCAGACTATGACGGAATTGTTCTAGAAGCTTCGAGATCCTTCGAGAAACGTCTCTCAAAATACAGATTTCTGAATGGTTTTGTTTCAAACTAACACGCAATTACGTGCATTTAGCCAAGAAATCATCAACTGCATTACAAAATGTACAAGGCATATTGTAAAAAGTTATAAAATATATTTATATCTTATTGGGCCTAGAACATTCATCTCATATCCGGTTTTTAGTAATGCTACCAGCCGCTGAAGCGCTGTTGGTATCCGGTCTGTTATATTATTATTTTGTCGAACATTAAATGTTGCCAAGCTAGAAAGTTCTACCTATTTTTTTGTTAGATTTAAGGTTTCCTAACGTTGCGATTTCACGTTTCTTTTAACTTTCCGGTGAGAAGCCCCTTATATTTTTATTTAAATACTTATTTGTAACGAAAGTTCTTGTTATTCTTATTCGGTTTATCGTGGACTTTGTAGAGCAACCGCAGGGTACTGCCGCTATATTCTGGTTTCTAAGAAGAAAAATGTTTATATAAATAGGTATTTAACCACAAGGATTATTTTAAAATTTTTGGGAATATATCGACTTATACGTAAAGACGGTACTTAAATATTAGTGACTGTGACAGGCTTTTTATTCATACATACAGATCCGTTTCGTAAATTGTTATCAGAAACCTGAAAATAGTAGGTATCATTAACACTAATAAAATAACTTAATAAAGGCGACAGTTTGTATGTAAATGTATGTGTGTGTTTGTTACGCTGCCTCGACGCTCTAACGGCAGGATGGGTTTCGATGATAATAATATTTGGTAGCACGGTAAGAGAGGTTTTTGTTCGTATTTATTTTGTATGTATAAAAAGGGCTAGGTAAATAGTGCAATCTAGAAAAATCGATTTCTAAAAGGTTAGATCTAGCCTAAAAAGACTAGTCGGCATCACTGCTGGCAAGTTGGAGAGAGGAATCGGAAGTTTATTTTGTCTACCAGAAGGATGCTCCCAAAATACAATTGAAGTTGTTTTTATCATGTTTGTTTTTGTCTACCAGAAGTATGCAGACCGCACTTTCAGTCCTTCAATCGGACTGGCAATAAAATCGTAAACGCCTGATATTCTCGACCAATCATATGAAGAGTGGCATGGCATGACGTCTGCACCTGCACTGCACCCCGAATTGATAATGGCAACACTGAAATATGTACCCTACCTACTGGGTATTGATTTTTGGTACCTTAACTATTATTATTATATACTACATCCTTCCTTCGATAAAATTTGATCGAATACTACCTACATCATTACATTATTATACCTACCTCGGATGTGCATGCTTGCAGATAATTCATTATTAAACTGTATACCTATTCTATATAGGTACACACTCATAGAGGATCAAAGGTTTAGAAAAAAACAAAACAAAATACCTAGTAGGCAAAACTGCCAACATAAGTACCTACATAGGTATCTTACATAGGTAAATGTAAGCTTCAGAGAGAGCAGAAGAGAATTTTAGAGATCTTAGGTAGGATCTATCTATTGCTTACCTACCTACCTATCTACCTACCATGAAATGTAGGCCCTGCCTAGGTACCCTTACCTACCTATTGATTGGCGATGGATGACTGCTGATAAGCTGTTGATGTGATGACTACTACCTACCTATCATACCTAGGTACCTAGTGATTATGATGACTGATGATTAATCTAGAAAGGTACCTTACCTACCAACGTGGTACCTAGGTAGGGTAGGTAGTTGGTAGTACCTACTCTACGTGCCTAGTACCTAGTAGGTACCTACTTACTCATCCAGATGACGCAAGTTTTCAAAAAATCATGAAATAGGTAGGTAACCTACATATCGAACTGATCAAGTTAGATTTCTAGACAGTTGCTAATTTTCTAAGTTGCTAATGTAACCTAGGTAGGTAGGTCTAGGTACCCACTGACATTCTTCATACATATAAATTGCTATACCTAAAATGCTTTGTCATTCATTCATGAATAAAATACACAACTGGACTAAAATCTGGCGAATAAAATTAAATGAATCGAAGTCGAATCACATCAACTTCACAAATAAAAGAGATCAATATCATCCAGTTTTCATCAACGGGGCCATAACACCATGCGGAAATACAGCGTAGTATTTGGGCATGACATTAGACGCGAAGCTACGCTGGAAAGCTCACGTCAAAAAGAAAAAAGAGGAGTTAGAGATCCGCTACAAAAAGATGTATTGGCTAATTGGAAGAAATTCTACTTTAGCAGTACACAATAAACTTCTATTAGGTATATAAACAAGTCCTCATGCCAATCTGGACCTATGGAATACAGCTCTGGGGCTGTACAAAAAGGACAAATGTAGCAATCATACAAAGATTCCAGAACAAAGTACTTAGGTCAATTGTTAAAATTAATAGGTATATAATATATAATAATTGTGAATATCGTCATTTCTTACGTACCAAGGAGCACCTTGGTACGTAAGAAATGACGATATTCATCGGGACCTAAATATTGAATTTGTCGACACAGTCATACAAAAATACGCAGAGGCTCACGAACAGAGGCTTCATCATCATGTGAACGTCGAGGCAATCCAGCTCCTCGACAATACGGACATCGTGAGAAGGCTCAAAAGAACAAAACCTTTTGAGTTAGTGTAGTGATAATTATAGTGTATGTGCATAAGTGCTATCTTAAAGAACACATGAACAAAGTGTCTTCACCTTAAGTATAGAGACAATAAGAAAAGTGCCAATGGACACGTTCTTAGTAATACGTTGTTATAAAAATAAGTCAAAACTAAATTACCCATTAGCCAATTCTATGGCTAGATTGTAATTATACTCTAGTGTATTTAACATTAATTTAGAATGTGATTACTAGACATAAAAAATAAAATAAAAATTCATTCATGAAAAAGGCGGCGAACAACGGCAACCGGCAACCACAGATTACAGATTTCTGTGACATGCCGGCATCGCAACCACGCCTAAATTTTTAGGTTACTAGTGTTACTATGTGTGTTACTATTACTATACTCACTATTTTAGTTACCTTCCTACACCAAGGTTATTCAACTATCATCTTATCGGCTAATAATAGATATCTGTCGCTAGGCTGTGTAGACCAGCTAGCACATAACTTTACGTACCTAGGTACCTAGCTTAATTAAGTCAACTGGTACCTAATAAATAGGTAATTAGATTAGACTTATCTTATGGCATCTTTAAGTAGGTACCTAGCTATGTACGTTAACGTTTTTTGTTTCGAAGTGATTGCTCATATGCGGCATCTAGGGGTGAAAAGTAAAACTACAAACAAGACATTTTAAATCACTATTTGAACAGCTGTCTCTCTGAAATTCTAATTAGTTTCGCTACCCAACGCCAGATGGCGCGGCCACGCGTTTCTAGCACTTTCGAGAGAATTCGCGACTCTACGAGAAAGCGCTGTGCTCTACCGAGGGGAAATATAAAAGCGCTTCGCCGCGGAGCAGCGGCATATTGAATTCAGACAACCAAGCGATCAAGCGAATTTTGGAGCGACACTCCCGAGTTTTTACAAAGTTTCCTGCGAAGTATATTGTTGTTTGTGAAGTTTTATTGAAGTGGAGAACTGTAATGGCTCTACTACCGTACCTCGACGACTTGCGCCCAGCGCGCCCTCGACGTCTCCGCGACCAACTTTTCGGTCTCGACTTAGCCCCTTCAGACTTTCTCGGCGTCTTCGACCCACCAGCCCTCCAGATCCGTCAATACATGGGCCCTTGGAGAAACCTCGCAACAGCAGTCAAGGACGTTCGATCAACCATCAAGACCGACAAAGACAAGTTCCAAGTCAACCTCGACGTCCAACACTTCGACCCTGAAGAGATTTCAGTCAAGACTTCCGATGGCTACGTCGTTATTGAAGGAAAGCATGAGGAAAGACGAGACGACCATGGCTACGTTTCCCGCCAGTTCAAACGAAGGTATAACCTTCCGGAAGGTTGCAACCCTGAGACCGTTGAGTCTAGGTTGTCTTCTGATGGTGTGCTGACGATCACGGCTCCGAGAAAGAGTGGTAATGATGAAAGAGCAATTCCTATTACGCATACTGGACCAGTTAGGAGGAACGCTCAAGATGAGCAGCTCGAAGAAAATGAGGAAAAGACCCCGAAGAAAAAGCTTAAGCGCAAAGAATAATTTCTTCTTACCACTACTAGTACCTACATAAATGGCTAGTTTGTTTCGTTTCTAAGTAAAATTGATAATGATAAGTTAGAAGTACAATTTTGTGGCTGCCAATTTTGTAAGACTGATTGCATTCCTTATTAAATAAATGATGTAAACTAAACTATCTTTTAATTTACTTACAAACTTAACTACCTACCTACCTATTACACGAAGTTACATTAGGTACATTAATACAGGAAGGCAATTCTCGCCCATTTGTCACTTGATAAATATCAAAAGAACTGTCAAATTTGACAGTTCCTTTGATAATATTATCGAGTGATAAATTGGCGAGAATTGCCTTCCAGGAAGGCAATTCTCGCTTAAATATATATTAAAAGAACTGTCAAATTTGACAGTTCTTTTTATAATTATCGAGTTAAAAATTGGCGAGAATTGCCTTCCAGGTTCTCGTAGCTGCTCTCGTACCTGCCTTGGTATTTTATCACCGTGTGTGTAGTAAAAGCTGGCAAAAGATTTACTTAATGTGACCATGTAAATGTAACCGAAAAAAAAATCATTTTATTTGAATATCTATTATAAATTTAGGAATTTGACTTTTTCCAAGTATGTAGGTTTGCATGATCTGCAGATATTTGTCCGGGTGTTCTGAATGTTTTTATGCAAAATAAAAATAAAAATCTACCATGTAATAAATAATGTACCTACCTATTATTATATTATGTAGGTTAACTGTTACCAGTACTATAACACAAGCTCTGCTTAGTTTTGGGCTAGATGATGCTGTGTGAACTATCCAGCATTGTTTATTTATTGTAATTTTGGAATTTATGATATTTTGATTTCGTACAATACGACTCTCTACGAAGAAGTTACCTACTAGCCACTAGATAGTGGCTCGTGACGACAATTCGTTAGACTTGTCGTTACGGAGGACTGGTGTCGACGGTGTATTCCCGTTGTCCCCATTCGATGGGGACAACGGAACTCAATAAAAATAATAAACATTTATTCCTGTTGTCCCCATTAACGGTGTAACTGTTAATGGGGACAGCGAAACTTAATAACTGGCAGTTACCTTTAAACAAGCCCTCAGTAGAAGTTTTGCTATTATAATTTTGTAGGCGCTCTAACTCAAATTGAAACTACTCAATGGTCATAAACAGAATGAAAGAGGATATTAAAGGTTGTTTACTTTATATAATAGAAAATTCTTGATCAGGACTAATATTTCAAACTTCCGATTAAAAACAAGGCTCCCAGCAGCACTGCCTTTTCACCTACGGCAGCGCCTTCCGGAAAAGACATACCAAAGTTAGTAACACTAAGAACTGCTGCAAAACCCCAATTCTTCTTCACCATTCCAACCTCCTCTTCACCAGACAGGATTCTATATACAAAATGGTTGAACCCTTGCGCTATTATATTTAGTACCGTTTTCCCTTGTTTATTATTGACTTTATAAGTATTGATGCAGCTGCGTACTTCTTGTATTGACCCCACGTAGTGGCCAGGAGGCGCCCACACGCGTGCTTTGTTCAGACAAAGATTCCAAGGTTTTTTGACGTGTATTACTTCGTTTCCATAGTAATTGAAGATCGTCACGTTGAATTTCATGCATCTTTTCTCTTGCACGGCTAGGAAGACCTTTTCTCCCTCGTTGTTGAAGATGGTATAAGCGATTCCTTCAGGCCCTATGATGTCGTGTAAACTGTCTCTTACTTTCACGACTACGAACTCACTTAAAGGACATACGTAGGCCAAGCCAGGGAATTCTGCCTCTACTTTAGGACATTGCATCCATGACTGCTTTTTTGGCAAAGTCCGAGGCGGTAAATCTTTGGTCCCAGGCAACATTTTTGGCCTCACGTACCTACCTACTAAATTTTCGATCTGAAATCCGACTCAGAAATGGTCACCCATGGTAATTGGTTTGTATTTGTTTGTTTGTATATTACTGCTTCATCTATTTCTTGTATCTGTTATGGAAAAATATCCATTGTGTTTATGAAAATCTTGTTCTTGTGGTTTTATCACTTTTTGTCATATTAACATTATATTTTTTTTATAAATCTACGTGTTTAGAACTGCCGTGCGTTCCGAAATACGATTACAGCGCTGATAGCGATCACAAAATATTTTGTGTTCCGAATTGGTTATCACGATACTGACAGTTGAGTGCTAACAATAATTCGGAACGCTCATGAGCGCGCTCACGGTCAAGCACGTCACGAACATTCTAAACGTCAGTCAGTATCGACTGACGTTTAGAATGTTGACAGACGACCGATGTGGCGCGGCGGGCGTGGAGGTTGCGGGTTTAAATAAAGGAGGTTCTCAAACCGTCTGTATGTTCGTAAGCCAACTGTCATATTTGTCACTTTTGACAGATCGCTCAAAGTGATTTCGGTTTGTAGGATGGTCGGTGATATCGCAAAATGGCGTATGTAATGACGTCATCTATGACGTCACACGGGACGTCGTTGTCGCGCTCATGGTAATGCGGAACGCGTGTGAGCGCGATAATATCGATATAAGCGTGATTCGGAATGCACTACTGATCTCACTTCAACTTCACCTTCTTTATTTTTGGCATCGCTTGCTTTTCGCTACGACTCTGCCAGTGTCATACGGAGTGTCATAAACTTCAAAAATAATATGATCGGTTCAAAAATAATATGATATGTGATCGGTATAGTAAAAGCAGAGAAAAATTTAAATTTTGCTTCAAATTGATTTATCTTATTTTAATAGGACAACACAACATGAAATGCATAAAGCACAATGATTAAAGCAGCAAAGATAATATACAAATTTATACACAAAACTTTACAACCTAATATTATTGTTTTTTTACAAATTTACAGAGTATAAAATTTATAATGGGGGAAAAGGTAATAATAATAATATTTTGAATGAAGTAGGACGAGGGATTTCAGGGGGTTTCTCATCATAGAGAGAGCACTGCAATTTTGGGGAATTGAAGAAAATGTGTTCCACATCTTCTTCAAGCCCGCATTCACACATTGCGTGATCCCGAATCCTTAATTTTGCTAAAAACACTGGTGTAGAACTGATCTCAGAAGAAGAAAGAGATTTTTCTGTTGTGACTGTGGATATACATATCATTTTGAAAGAAGTTTTTTTTTTATCAGTGATAATCAAATCTACCTGTCTGCCAAAGTAACTGAAAGAACAAAGAGGTTTCTACATTTGAAAAGCACTTAGAAGGTCTAAGGTTTTAACAGATTTGAACTTCATGAAAAGGTGCAAAAATAAGTCTTTACCAAATAAAAATAGGTATCCCTATTCATTATAAGAATTAATAAATGGCGTGGATTTTTAACAGAGAGGAGCTAGCTAGGTACCTAGATAAAGGGATGTCATATGTGAAATTTAATTTAACAGGCCCGCGTAAAAAAAGCGCTTTCTTTTGAGTCTGGTGTGGTCGAACTACATTTAATAAAACGTCTCATTGTTTCATGCCTTACAAGATTTTTTTGGAATGTATCTAGACCGCCCTCTGTCAATTGTTGAATGAACTACATAGCTGTTTGCAAAGTCAACTTGAAAACCGTAAATGTCTGCCTGAGGTTATTTGATAGAACTACTACCATGCGTAGTGACTGAACGTTTGCTGTGTTACGAAATCGGTAGATGTCGCATTATTTGATTTTATCCTCGAAGCCTGAATAGACGGTAAATAGGCATGATATTACTTACTTACCGATTGAATTAGATTGCGATATAAGAATAAATGCCAAATTAAACAAGCAGCAACAACTATCATTTTTGATTATACGTTTTTCAATTCAATAAACGTGTTTTAAGCCGATGCCCGTAAGTAGTTTTTATGTTGCGCCTGTATCAATCTGCTTTTTCTACAAAAAAAGATTTACTTCCTCCAACCGTCAATGAAGATACCAATAAGTAGGTAACCATGGATGAGTTTGGCAAATCATATCCTACTAGATAGATAGATAGATAGATAGATAGATTATCACTTTATTGCACCATCACCACCACCACTAATATTTATTACTAATTACTGGTATCAGTTGAGCTACCTGTAGGTTTTTTGCAACAGTCTGCAGTTAGCTTAATTGTTTAAATTGTAAATACTAGTTTTAATTTGTTTTTATTATTGCATTGTAATTTTCTTTGTCAATAAAGAATTTTAGTAGCCAAAAAAAAATACTGCTATTACGTTTGTACAAAAAGGTACCTACTAGCTGCTGCCCGCGGCTTCGCACGCGCTTTTCAAGTAGCCTATGTCCCCGGGATAGGTACCATTGACCTCTCTGCCAAATTTCATTGAGATCCGTTCAGTCGTTTACGTGTGAAAAGGTAACAGACAGACAGACAAGACAGGGAGAGTTAGTTACAAATGTGCAAAATATTATACATTTGTACTAATAAGTAAGGACCATCTGCTGCCCGCGGCTTCGCACACGCTTTTCAAGTAGTCTATGTCCGTCCCCGAGATACCATATACCTCCCTGCCACTACTGAGTTACTTTTGAATTTATAATATTGGTATGGATTCTAGGGGCGAAAATACAAACTTTGCTTTTTGTGCCAATGTGACGATGTTTGGCAGAAGACAAGACGACGCCAAAACTACTTCATTTCAGATCGTGCTGAAATATTGTACACAAAGTTCAGGACCTGGAGGATTGCTTACTT
This sequence comes from Eupithecia inturbata, assembly GCA_963662085.1. Lineage (NCBI taxonomy): Eukaryota > Metazoa > Arthropoda > Insecta > Lepidoptera > Geometridae > Eupithecia > Eupithecia inturbata. Next base: position 1,135,982 of record OY759201.1, read on the forward strand.
TTATTTAAAAAAAAAATTGTGCGAAGCCGCGGCCTGAAACATGTAAATAATTTAAAAACTACCTTCTTTCTGATTTATTACAAGCTATTTGAAATTCTGAAAATGTAAAACAAAATAATTTAGTAAAAAGAATGCCTGGAATAAAATTAAATGGTATTATTTAAAACCATTTTGTGACTTCACGAGCGAATATAGTGATTATATACTTACTTCTTTACTTTAGTTTACATACCGAAGCGACTGAAATCAAAAATATCACTTTATTTCCGTGTCAGTGTTTAATTATTAAGAATTTGACCTTTTCTAAGTATACATTTATTGTATTTATGGAAATAAAGAGTCTTTTGACTTTGACTTTGACTTTGACTATAGTGATTACTGATTACCCACACTAAAGATATATTTCGCTAACAAGAACAAACGAGAACCAACTTAGGATATAATATGGAATTAGTCAGAAAATAATATTACTTCTTATTAAGGAAAAAATCTTTAATTGAGTCTCCCCACACAAGAACAGTAGAGACAAAATAGTGTATACAGTAATAAAGTATAAATGATGGAAGTAGCATATAGGAAAATATTATATATTTGTTCGCAGGCGAGTTGAACTATATGTATTACGAGTTGATGGATTACAAGAGCCGTGGAGACGTCTTTTTATTATTCTTTTATTCTTGGACGAAAATAAATCATGCAAAATAAAGTAGACTAGTAGATTGGTAGAATATACTTTATTGCACACTTAAATCTAAAATGAACTATTTACAGCAATACAACTTAAAACTAAGCGACAATTGGCGGTCTTATCGCTCAAGAGCGATCACTACCAGACAACCATGGATGGATAGGATCATTGGACAGTACAAGGGGTCTGTGTGCTATATGTAGGTAATATAATACTATAAATAAAATATTAATAATACATAGACATATCCTACATACATAATCTTTATATTTATATACATACATCATTTACACATACTACTTACATATATACATAGTGACTCAGGTATGCGTTCAGTGACAACAGGACAAATAGTGATCTTTTATCAAGGTTTTAAAGATAGGTAGCGACTTTGCACCCCTCACCGAACTGTAGTAGTAGAAGTGTCCCTTTGTATGTCAAAGTCAAAGTCAAAAACTCTTTATTTCCATAAATACAATACATGTACACTTAGAAAAGGTCAAATTCTTAATAATTAAACACTGACACGGAAATAAAGTGATATTTTTGATTTCAGCCGCTTCGGTATGTAGACTAAAGTAAAGAAGCGACGAAGAAACCTTTAGCCTGTTAGTTAGTTATTTTTCGAGTTGGAGCAAATTCCGTCCCACGCTTTTTTATCCTCTATAATCTGATATTTTATGTTAGGCCTTTTTACACACGAAGGTTTTGACAATTTGTTTGAATTTATTTACTGATAATTTTTGGAACTCACTATGTACATTTCTAAAGAAAATACAAAAAAATACGTAATGTTAATTATAAAATTATCCTAAGTTACAATTATACATTGTTCAGTGTTGGAAACCTCTTTTTAGGTACCTATACATTATGTAGAATACCTGTATTAGAAGGTAACGCCTTTCCTTATTATATAATTTATACATCAGCCTTATACATTATGGGTTAAAATATGTTATTTCAAAACAATTTCATAACAATTTTTACGAAATTTGTTGAGAGTTTATGTTAACTTTAGACTTTCAAGGATCTTCAAAGTTTGTAATGGGTATTTTTTGGAATAAATGTTTGAGAATATCCAGACCTACGCCGATTAAAAAACACACAAATGTTACTTTGATTATTAACACCGACAGAGAGTGGAATGAGCTTCCTGCTTCAGCTTTTACTGGTGGAGTACAATCACGGACTCTTCAAACCCAGGGTGAATAAGTTCCTTCTGGGAAAGCGTGCTCCGCTTAGGCCACATCTTCACTTACTTTAGTTTAGTGACTAAACTATTTTCATTAAAAAACACAGTAATAAGGCACTATGTTTTTTTTTTTATTAAAAAGTATTATGGTACCTACTTAATTACATAATCACTGAGTGCTTTTGACATCGAGCACGTAACTCGATCTCTATTGACCACGTTTTATCTAAGTACGCAAAAGGATGCAGGCGTAGACGATTGCTACGCAGCGTAGAGGCTTGCTACGCGGCGTAGACGCTTGCTACGCGGCGTAGACATTTCTACGATTGCTACGCGGGACTTGTTACACTGGATCCGCGGCGTAGAGGCTTGCTACGCGGCGTAGACGCTTGCTACGCGGAGACATAGACAATTTATATCCCATAATCATACAAAAGATATCAACGCACATGCACTTTTTTCTGTTGATTAATTTGTAATTTGTTGTGAGGTATGATTGTCGGCCTCGATGGTGCAGCTGGTGGAGGCCCATCCGCGACGCAAGAGGTTGTGGCTTCGATTCCCGCCTCGGGATTAATGTTTGTACGATCTGCAGATATTTGTTCAGGGTGTTCTGTGTGTATGTGGGTAAATAAATAAATATCTATCTATTTAGTATAATGTATTATGTATATCAGTTAACCCCATAACACAAGCTCTGCTTAGCTTGGGGCTAGATGATGCTGTGTGGATTATCCGGCATTATTTACATTTATTTATATGTTTGACAAAAATTTGAAGGAATGACTCTATTTTTAACCGACTTCAAAAAAGGAGGTGGTTCTCAATTAGTCTGTATGTTTTTTTATTTATTTAATGTAGGTATGTACATATGTTACTTGATATCTCCGCCAATGGTTAACCAATTTTGCTGATTCGTTCACTATCGTTAAGTATACATCAATTTTATTCGCTAGGGATTAAAAAATAACAAAACATTTTTGAATGATCACGACTATCTACAACAATTTGGGTGATATCTACGCCAATTGTTATTAGATTTTAATGATTCTTTCGTCGTTGTATAAATAACAATTTCGAGGTAGTGCCCAAAAGATTGGTTTTTTAATTTTATTCTCGAAGGATTGCTATGTGCGCCGCATAGCGTAGGTTTGATAAACATCATCACATGATAATTTCACTATCACCTAATGGTTTCCATGGCAACGGGCGTCAACAGTTTCATCCATGTATCATCAAACTAAATGAGATTTGAATAATATTCTTTATCGACAAAGAAAATTACAATTCTAAAATAAAAACAAATTAGAACTAGTTTTTACAATTGAAACAATGAAGCTAACTGCAGACTGTTGCAAACAATCTACAGGTAGCTCAACTGATCCATATCAATACCAGTCGGAAGCGTCCCCAAGACGCTGGTTGCATTCCCAGCTGTATGGCAATGCTGATGCGCTGTGCCAGATACCCGCCCGCGCTCGGGTCACGCGTCGCGTCGACCAGACGCTCAGATAACTTTTTGAAAACCCGGAGAGCCTCGGTACCCCACGGACCCAGGGTCTCGACCCCAAAGGGAGCAAAATTGAATAATTAACGTCTAAATTATGTAATTATTATATCTAGATGTCGCCAATTTTTGCACATGCTCATATTTCTTCGACCAGGAAAGTAAGGGAGGGGTAATTTCGTTCGTCCGAGACATAGATATTTTTTTTATTTTATATTGTAATCACTCTTGTTTTATTTTGTCTTTTTTGTCCTATTTTGTTCATTATTATAGTTTCTGTTTGTAAAGTACTTCTATTATTTTGATACTTCATCAATTACGCCACCGTCCGCTTCAATACGTACCGATCCTATCCATCCAAAGGTTGCCTGGAAGAGATCGCTGTTAGCGATAAGCCGCCGATCGTGCCACATTAGATATAATTAGTATTAAGTTCTTGTTTTATAAATGTATTGATTGTGCAATAAAGTTATATTCTATTCTATAGATTAATAGTATTTACCGGAATTTGAAGTCTTTTAACACGTCAAATTATTTCTTATAATGTGTTAGCTGCCCACAGGCTAGAGCAGTTTCTATAAGATGTGCTTGCTTCTGCACGCAACTTCACATGCGGTGTTCCCGAATGAAAGAAGACTGCTGTGGTTCTACTTGAACCAATATCATCTTGATATCTTTAGTAATCACAGATCTAAGAAGAGTCTTCACTCACTTTCGCCTTTATACTATTAGTAGCATCTTTTGTGCAAATTATTTCTGCTAAAACTATTTTAGTGTCACCGCATCTCCACACACCTCTGTGTTCTGAACACACATACGAAGCCACGCTTCGTCTTAAGGACGACATATGAAGTAATTTTTTTCCAACTCTCCCCCAATCCAACATCGACCTTACTACATCGCCATACGACACTAAATTACCTCAGCCGCGAAATATTTTTTCCATTTCATATTTACGAATATGCCCCAAATTCCCCAAAAATTAGAACCGTGAAGGGGGAGGGGGTTTTGGCGGGGGGGTTGTGTAGATACACAGTCACACATGTGTGTTACGCACACACATGTAAGTGAGGGTGGAGAGATAGTTTTAGAGGAAGAAATGTTATGTTGTTCTTATAAATCCGTGCTGAGCGAGCTTATTGCAGTGATTTTTAATTGAATTTTCTGATAATATGTTAGAAATATTTTTGGATGGTTATATGTCGAGAATGGCGTTTTTATGCTTCGTTCTTTGGTGGAGATAAAACAAACTGAATTATACTTTGTTCGATGTCACCTACTGTTAAGATCTCAAGCTTAAAGCTTGTGTTATGGGTACCTGATAACTAGTAGGTACCCATAACACAATTTTTTTATTACACATTACATATGTTTTCTGGATGTTCTCTATCCAGAAAAGCCGGAACAAATAAAAAAAAAAAAAAAAAAATTCAAAGTGCTTTATTTCCTTTAAACCTTACAGACTCTTGAACACGTCATAAAATTCAAATTACTTAAGTAAAACTAGAAAATAAAGTGATCACTTTGATTTTTGCTCATTTCTATATTTTTAAGGTAAAGCAAAGAAGCGAACAAGAAACCTTTACCTACCATGGTAGATCAGCAGATCTTACAAACATTTATACTGAGGCAAGAATCGAATCCGCAACCTCCTGCGCCACAGCCGACCTTTGCCCGCTGCGGCACAGAGGTCTTATAAGAAACATATTATCATAATTCCTAAATTTTTTAATAAGCAATCGGAAATATGTTTTGCAGCCTAGTTTAGCATTGACTCATGTAGATACATCGTGATAAAAGTAAAAGCCATTTCTTTTTTAGTTATTGATCCCGAGCAATCTATACTTGGTTCTATAATCCAAGATATTTTATGTAAACAAAGGCATTTATGAATGCAGCTTCATAAAAACTGATAACATTATCAGCAAACAACAAGTTAGCCAGGTTCACTAAAAACTAAAATACTTACTTCAACAACACACAATTGCACACGCGCAGCGAAGATGGTTCAAATTCGAGTTCGAAAAAGGACGTTACACGGATGAAATGATGAATAAAATCAACGACAAATTTTAAAATTGGTTTCATTACCAAAAATGATTTCAAACTTACGCGATTTGTTCCAATGATACCAGTACCATAAAATATTTCGCGATCCCGAGATGGTCCCTTAAAAAATTATCCCTAGGGATTCGTATGTCCTGCAAAACTAAAAAAAAACAGTGGTATTTGAAGTCGACTTTTTGGTTTTCAAAAGAATCAAATTATTTGAATCAAAAGCGGATGAGTTACATACAATACTAAGGTAATCGTGACTTAGAAATAAAATCCCCAGTTCAACATACCCTTTCTGCCATGTAACTAAAATAAATTCAAACTTACAATCTATATACCGAAAGTCCACACTGCATCCACTAGGCCAGCCTAGCTTAATTGTATATCTACGGTACATTTTGTTATTCATTTCAATATTTATAAATGTACTAATCTATAAACGCTTATGCGTGGTTTGGTCCATAAGTAATTGTACACGTAAATCCCGATCTATATTCAACCTTACAGCTAAAGCTTTACGGATCAAATTACAACAGTCTTGTTAAATCTTCTTTTGTAGCAATGAAAAAAATTGTCGAGACTTTGTGGAGCCTTAAATGATCCCATACATTACATTATAACTATAAAAGCGTGTTGTGTTTCCGCACTTTCACGTATACAGGGTTATTGATAATTCACTGACACTGCGTGAACTGCAAGTTCTGCCCATCATCACGAACACGTTTCTGAAGACGCCCAGGTCTTAATTCTTTAACTTGGTATTAATGATAAATAATAATAGTAATACAAAATACTTATTCACAGAGAGGGGTTTAGAAAGTAGGAACTTTCAATCTATTTCATATTAAGTGTCATTAAGCTATTTGCGTCTTTCATTTCATTACCTACATACCTACTTGTAATAAACCAAAAAAAGACCATGACACCTCGCTCTGACTAAGTTTGCTAACTTGTATTTAGACAGGTTAGCAAACATAGTATTGGTAGTAGGTAGTCTTCTCCATTGAATAATCGTTCTTTAGAAAGGCTTTATTTAAACTAAACTTAAAAACCGCTCTGCCCTGAACTTACAGTGGAAGTGGAAGATCGGTCTGTAGTCGGTAATTCATTGGGTTCCGGACGAACGTGTTTTTTTCATACTAGGTGCCACGTTATTCACGTACCAAGCCGAAACTGGGCTGTTGTGCACCCTTACCGCATGGTTGATTTTCAGAAATACGTTGTTTTAAATTTTCATAGTAAAAAATAACTTTACGTATACGCTTAGAAAAATAACAACCCTATCACTAACGCAAAACCGACTAAATTTTAGGGTTCTTTTTTCATGTGCAAATAAAGAGCACATTTATTCATGCTAAAAATAAAACTAGGCACGTACGTATAGCACTTGTATAATATTTTGCGATTTTTAACATACCTACCTAATGAAGATTATTTATCGGGTATTTATTGCCGTCGTCTTTATTAGGTACCTACGTAGACGTACCTACCACGAAACAAACGTACCTACCTACAGATAAACATTAAATATTGTAAGTTAAAATAATAGCTTAGAAGAAAAATGTACGGAACCACCGTAAAATTGACGGCATTGGCTAAAAAAAAGCGATTGAAAGGTCAAGCACCTTACTGATGAACAGTTGATGTTAGGGTTGTTACATGGGCTAGTTGCGATGAAAGTTTCGAGATCTTTTTTCAGTAAAAAACCTTGAAACCCGGAAAAAGCTTGTACAAAAAATGCTCGCAGGAGGGGGTAGACCCCCTCCTCTCCGCTTAGTACACCAATTACGTGGCACCTGTACGTATAGTATCTAAGGTGATTTACTGAAAAAAATAGGAATTAAGACCTGGCGTCTTTACGAACGTGTTCGTAATGATGGGTACAACCTGTAGTTCACGCAGTGTCAGTGAATTGCCAATAACCCTGTATATACAAATGTAGAAACTAGATAGCTCGATAGCTGCTGTTAGCAGCAGATTTTTCGAACGCTGATTATACTCCGACCACTGGCTTATTTAACTTTTGACACATGCCTAAAAAATTCACTAACTGGCAACAGACAGGTAAATGAAAGAATGAAAAGTAATACAAAAACTATTTTAAAATCAGTAATGCGAAGCTGTCGACTCGAAATATATTGGGATTTGCGAGAGATTCGATATATATCGCTCCCACACTTTATCAAGATTATTCTAGTGGATTTTTTCATGTAAAAGTACATATAAAAAATTATATAAGTGTATATACTAGATGTAATTGTTTTTTTCTGTTACTAGCTGCAGCCCGCGGTTTCGCATGATTTTTTCCGGATTAAAGGGTAGCCTATGTTCGGCCCCGGGATGCCATCTACCTCGCTGCCAATTTTCACCGAGATCTGTTCAGCCGTTCTTGAGTTATAAATAGTGTAACTAACACGACTTTTTTATATATAGAGATAGATATATATTGTAACATGGTTGTAATAGTATTTATTACTATTTTTTTTAGAAATAAAATAAGGTTAGTTTTGTTTATTATATTATTATAAATAGTTGCTCTGTCTCTCTTACGCGGGTAACTACTTGAGTTGTGTTTAGCACAGTGACTCTGTCTCTCTTACGCGGGTAACTACTTGAGTTGTGTTTAGCACAGTGACTCTGTCTCTCTTACGCGGGTAACTACTTGAGTTGTGTTTAGCACAGTGACTCTGTCTCTCTTACGCGTGTAACTACTTGAGTTGTGTTTAGCACAGTGACTCTGTCTCTCTTACGCGGGTAACTACTTGAGTTGTGTTTAGCACAGTGACTCTGTCTCTCTTACGCGGGTAACTACTTGAGTTGTGTTTAGCACAGTGACTCTGTCTCTCTTACGCGGGTAACTACTTGAGTTGTGTTTAGCACAGTGACTCTGTCTCTCTTACGCGGGTAACTACTTGAGTTGTGTTTAGCACAGTGACTCTGTCTCTCTTACGCGGGTAACTACTTGAGTTGTGTTTAGCACAGTGACTCTGTCTCTCTTACGCGGGTAACTACTTGAGTTGTGTTTAGCACAGTGACTCTGTCTCTCTTACGCGGGTAACTACTTGAGTTGTGTTTAGCACAGTGACTCTGTCTCTCTTACGCGGGTAACTACTTGAGTTGTGTTTAGCACAGTGACTCTGTCTCTCTTACGCGGGTAACTACTTGAGTTGTGTTTAGCACAGTGACTCTGTCTCTCTTACGCGGGTAACTACTTGAGTTGTGTTTAGAGTTTCGTAAATGACATATTTTTGACGATTATGGGATCTTAGATTTATAGATTTTTCATACTTAATCCTATTGCAAAATGCCTGAGAAACTCTCCAAGTCAGCTATGGTATATAGTTGTAGCTACCCACCCCTATATTAACCCTACAGTAGATCTACCCGCGGCTTCGCACGCGCTTTTCAAGTAGTCTATGTCCGTATCCAGGATATAGTTATCCTACCGGCCAAATTTCACTAAGATCCGTTCAGCCGTTTAGACGTGAAAAGGTAACATACAGACAGACAGAGCTACTTTCGAATTTGTGATATTAGTATTGATATCGATTTGCTTTGAAAACTGGGTCACTTGAAAACATTTTGACAGAAATTCTATATATTAGGTCCTTACATATGAAATTGGCGTTTTGTATGGGAGGAACAAAAAGTTTTTTAATATAATATATTTAATTAATCAAAGTATGAACCATTATTTTCTATGCACTTTTGCCATCTTATAGGTAGTTCATTGATCCCTTTACTAAAAAAACCAGTCGGACGGGAATCAATAAAATCTTTGAAGGCGATTTGGACTGCCCCATCGGAGTTGAATTTTTTCCCTTGCAAGAAGTTATCCAAATTTCGAAAAAAATGGTAATCTGTTGGAGCAAGGTCCGGGGAGTACGGAGGATGTCTTAGACTTTCCAATCTTAATCTCTTCTAATTTAGTAGCCGTCTGTTGCGCAGTGTGTGGTCTAGCGTTGTCGTGAAGCAGCCAGTGGCGTGGAGCGATTGACCAGCCTAGGTTGTTTAGCCGCTAGCTTTTCCATAATGGTTTGCAATTGCTGACAATAGACATCAGCCGTAATAGTCTGGCCAGATTTGAGAAAACTGTAATGAACAATACCGGCACTAGTCCACCAAACGCTTACAAGTAACTTTTTTGGGGTTAATTTTCGCTTGGGGCAGGATTTGGCTGGCTGGGCAGGATCCAACCATTGCGCTGAGCGCTTCCGATTATCGTAAAGAACCCATTTTTCATCACAGGTAATGATTCGGTTTAAAATACCTTCATTATTGTGCCGGTTTAGTAACGGTAACGCAGCAGTCGACGCGCGTTTGCCGGTTTGCTTCAGTCAATTCGTGAGGTACCCACCTTTCAAGCTTTTTAATCTTCCCAATTTGCTTCAAGTGAATTAAAACAGTTTTATCACTAACATCGCAGCCTGCAGCTAACTCGGACGTGGTTTGCGATGGATCCGCTTCCACAATAGCCTTCAACTCTTCATTATCAACTTGAGTCTCAGGCCGTCCACGGGGCTTGTTCTGCAGGTCAAAACTTCCAGAACGAAAACGTTGGAACCAAAAACGAACTGTGTTTTCTTTTGCAACACGACCGCCATACACATCATTCACCCTTCGAGTTGTTTCCGCAGCACTAGTGCCACGGCGGAACTCGTACACGTAAATAATGCGATATTTTAAGTTTTCCATTTTGTAAAATGAGTGACGCAAACAGAAAAAAACAGAAGAAAACAAAACAAATGAATGACGATCATCGAAGCACAAATACATGAGTCTATAGCTGTACAAATTTGAATTTGGAATTCCTTACCAAAGAGGAGAAATTTGTGATTAAAGTGGCCAGTACGAAAAACGCCAATTTCATATGTAAGGACCTAATACAAGTAAAATAATCTAGTAGAAAACTCAGCAAACTCGAATATGTATAACAAAAGTCGGTAAGACTTTAGGAAAAGAGCAAACATAATTTATTCTTATTTTCATTTTAATATTCCTATAAGGGAAATTTTCGAATTCAAATAAAACTCCCGGGATAAAAAGGGGTGCGTGCATTTTATAGGGCAACGTGAGGGGCCAGGAAACGGGCGTACAAGGAAATTGATTTCTATCAGCTATTAAAAAGGCGTTTTTTTTGTACTTGAATAATATGTAGCCTGCCCGTTATTCTAGATTGCCTTCAATTAGATTGAAGTGAACATAAATCAATTTCATCACTTTATTTCCTAGCTTCACGGATGTCATTTGAAATTCCTTACGTGTCCAAGAGGTAAGGTCTAAAGGAAATAAAGCAGTTTGAGTTTTTGAAACCATAGATGTTCGAAAAGCTTAACCCGATCTGTAGAGTAGTTATCCATTCCAACATACAAACTTTTCGCATTTTTAATTTAAGTGTGACTTAAAAAAAAGCCGCGGGTACGTAACCTTGACACGGAGGCAGGTGCAATGAGTAAGGGACAATTCGAATGAGCGTGTAAGGTTACCACATAAAGGTAACGTTTAGATTATACCTACCTACCTACTTGATAGAAACATACAGGAAATAAAGTATTTTGGACAATAGTAAAATCAGTGAATAGTTAATACTGCTTTCCTTGGAATCGAGACCCTAGGTCCGTGGGGTACCGAGGATCTTCAAATTTTCGTAAATTTATCAGAGGTTCTGGTTGAAGCGACGCGTGACCCGAGAGCTGGTGAGTGATGGACACAGAGCATCAGCATTGCCATACAGCGGGGCAATGCAGCCAGCGTCTTGGGGACGCTTCAGACTGCGGTGGTGTTCGGCAGTCGCGCGATTTCAATGATGTGGTAAAGAGAAAGGAACTGAGAGAACAACCTACGCTGGGGCAGCTTCGTTTGACATACCGCTCGTCCAGTTCTCGATATTTCGGTAAACAACGAAGTGTGTGAATTCGGTACTTCCAAAACAGCGGTGCTCAAATCTATGTATGTTTCGTATTTTGTTATTTATTGACCAATTTTGATTTTCTGAAGTTTGTAGGTACTTTCAGGGTGATTACCAATTTTGGCCAGTATCAGAGAAAGGTTTGAGATCATTAATTACTCGTAGATTTCGATTGTGTTGCACAGCTGGTTCTAAGACAATGATTAGTCTGTTAAATGATTTTATTAATTTTGGCGTACACAGTAAAGTAGTTATCTAACTACATATCTTGCTTCTTTGCTCTACGCAATTCCTTAAAAACCTGCCATTTTCAAACATTAATCTTCATCATTTTAAAACAAAAAAACTGTGTTCCGCGAAAGCCTCCTACAGGGTGGTTTAAAAATCGAATCAGCCCCCGTCCTTGGAAGCGCTGCCGTCAACACATAAATCATATTTCTGGAGAATTTTTAAAAGTCCTATTGCTTTCGCGTATTTGCCATGTACTCCCCCCGGGGGAGGGCGTGTGTACTTACCCCCCGGTTCCTAGTTCTGGGACCTACAGGGTGGACTTTTTGAATGTGGCCTTGAGGGATGTTATGTATTGTGGAGTATTATTAGATATTTTCCGATTGTGGTATTGAATTAAAGTTGAATTATGAGTTCAATTTTGGCTACGTGGCGGAATACTTTTGGAATATATTTTTTACAGAATCTAACTAAACATTATGCAACGTCAAACTATTAAACTTGTAGGGTAGGAACCAGTTAGGTTACCAGCCAAGTGTAAGACCTAAAATTAGACAAGAGACAAATAAATGATATGGGATACTGGTGTGAGACACCATATCATCCAATAATTCAAAACAAATACATTACTTTGAAGTTTTTGGTCAAACATGATCCAAGAAACCACTTAATAAATTTAACCAAAAACACCCTAGAAATAAATTACAACAGTCTTACCGATACCTACCTACTTTATTCTATATGTTTGATTTTCTTTTGTGCTTTATATGTTTGTAAAACAAATAATCTATCTACCCTATTAAATTGTTCTTTACACTTTAAAAAAATTGCCAAGGAAGTGAAAGTTCACGTCAGTTTCGGAACACGCTGTATACTCGTAAGGCGCCGTGGAGGAGCGAGGGCGGGCGGCGCGCCTTACATAGTATACTCTGGGCGGGCAGATAAAACAATATTTGATGGAGATTTTTAAAGCACCTATTTTTCATACTATACTTGAAATTACCGCATATAATATAAGTATTACACTAGAAACAATGCTCTATGTACCCAAGCTACAGAAATAACAGTTACTGCCCGCGACTTTGCGCGTAAAAACTTTCTTGTGGTGGAAAATGACACTATTACGGTAGCAAATCGTAACAAAAGAATAAGGTATAATTTATTGTTCAATGTAAAGAGCTACAACAGAATTGTCCTTACATCATAATAAGGAAAATTTAGTCAAAATATAAATACATATTGGGACCGGATTTGCTCCAACTCGAAAAATAACAACTAACTAAAGCTAAAGGTTTCTTCGTCGCATCTTTACTTTAGTCTACATACCGAAGCGACTGTATTAAAAAAATATCACTTTATTTCCGTGTCAGTGTATAATTATTAAGAATTGACCATTTCTAAGTGTAAATTTATTGTATTTATGGAAATAAAGAGTTTTTGACTTTGACTTTGATATAAGATGTATGTATTAATTTTTAAAACATAAGAACACAATTCTAAAAAATTATAGAGTTCAAAAAAGTTATGCCTTTCTTGTACAAACCTTAAATCAATTTTATTTAATGTTGGAAAGTAATTATCCCTGGGTATACCCCAGTGGTACTTACGATGGGTCCGCACGGCGTTATGAGGAATATAGAATTAAATCAAAGTCAATAAAATATATTTAATCATTTAATCATTGTACCCCGCTTGTCTTTCTTGGCTTGCAGATGCCATCCACAACTATTTATAACTAGGTACCTACATACAGTTCCTGACCTGCGCGCTGCGCTGCGGTGGGTGCATATTGTATTTATTAGCCTATGAAAAGTGTACGAGTTGTTGTATTCATTAGTTAATATACTTACCATAGAGACTGAGGCTGAAGGACAAACCGATCAACGGTTTATGTTCGCTGTAGCTTAAGTATGTAATAAATGTTTAATATAAATAAATAAAAAAAAAAAAATAATAAAATGTAGTCAAAATTTACGCTTAAATTGTTCTGATGTTTTGATGTGAAGGAGTAAAAATCATCCACCCTGACTTTCACCGTGTCGGTACTGTCAGTATTTACGCTAAAAATATTTTTTCTGTGTATATATTGCGATAAAAGTTTCTGGTAATTAAATTATTTGAACGTAACCAGTGCTAACACTGGTTGATGATTTGTCTCACGTAAGCTGCGAGCGGGTAGGTACTCATTTATAGTTTAACGTTTCCTTGAGTTGTCGCAGTTCATAAAATAAATTGTGGTTTGTGTGCGTCAAACAAAAATATGTCTATGTTTAGAATATGACGAAAAACTTTTAGGTATTATACTAAAATGAGTCAATAGTGTTCTTCGTATTCCTGAAGTAAAACCCAACTAAGACAATTAATTTCAAAAAGACCTCAAAATACAACCATTCCTTCGTATATACCTTTACAAGTGATATATCAAATACGTTGTGTTAACATATTCTTTTTGAAATTCCAGATGCATGTTACAAATTCAAACCGGAAACGTTTCTGCAGCGTCTGAAAACCTACGGTATACTATCCCCGCTCACATGTGGTGGGTACTAGGAAGAAAGCCGAAGAAAAAATGAGGGAGAAACGAAAAACTAGAGCGGGACGGAAAAGTGGGCGAAAAACGAAAAATTTCGCCTCCTTCCCCGCTTTCCCCCTACCTCGCCCTACACGCACACACGCAGGGGGAGGGACCGAGCTGTCTTGGTACTTGATACTTTCACTTTTATTTTGGTGATCGTAGTTGAATAGTATGAGTTTTTTTAAAAAAAATGTTGATTGCTTTGTAAGTGGTGCTTATTACAGGCGTTTAAGGCTAACAGAGTAACTTTACATATATTTAGAAGTCTTACAAAAGGAATAGTAAGATAGCTAGTCCGAAAGTAAAATTGTACAAATACATTTCAATAGAACTGGGTTGAAATGTTCTTTACACTTTTATTACATGGTTATTTTTTGTCTGACGAGCATTGTCGTTATTTAAATTTACCTTTTTCCATTTCGACCATTTGACATTAACACCTATCTCTAGGGTTATAGAGCACATAATAAGGCACACATAAATCAATAGATCTTTTCCGGGTTTGAGTTTCCCGGCAAGTATCAAGATTGGGGAATCCAATGGGAGGCCATTGTAGCATGTTTTTATACCCAAAAATTTTAACTCAGTAGGCGCTGTGACTCAGAAGCGCTGCCACGCTTTTATTATTAATATATATTTATATTTCGTTTTAATTTACAAGTTTTCCACAATTCATAATTTTAATATTTTTATAACGTTTTTATACAACCAGTGTTTTAGATATTAAACTTTAAAAAATTAAAAGTTAAGTTTGACAGTTGCGAGTTTGACAGTTAGCGGACTGGATTTTAAAATTGACGTTTGAAATTCAACATGGCGGTTTGTGTGTTCGTATGTTTTGCCGGGTTCGACGACCTCGAATAGGATGCTCAATATTCCAGACATTTGACGTCTAATCTATCCGTAAGTAGCTTTAAAATAAACTTTAATTAGCTAACTAAGTAATTCATAATCCGATAAGAAGCCTTCTAAAATCTGTCTCTCTGTCACACGTCAAAACATAACCACTACTTTCGAACGTTTCCGAATATCGAATTTGAATTTAAAATGTCACTGTCACTTTAAATTTTCACTGGCAACCAATTTTAAAACGCTTCCATTCTATTATAAAATTGCTTTTACCGAGAATGGCTTTATGTGAGTCAATTATGAATTCTGTATTTAAAATTCTACGCTATCACGATATATATGACATGTGGTTTCGTGAAGCCAAATGAATGTCAGAATGTGCGTGTCACGCACACCGACGTATATTGTTTTTATCGCCACTAAATTAGGGACTGCGATAGCGGCGATACCAACTATTCGTAGTAAGTATTGATTTTTTTCCTTCATTCCGTTAAATTTCATTTATTGAGGGAGCGCTGACCGCAGGCTGACTGATGGCAGAATGAAATGCAATGTGTTGTATGATGGTGATCGTTTATTGATAACATGTAGAAATTATACAACCAGTTTCAGCCCGCGGTTTCGCACGCGTTGTTTTTATGGAAACGTTTAAAGGTTATTTATTTCCCATGAAAACTGATTAATAGGATAGCAAACTAGCCTATGTATTATGCTTAGAACTACCTACAAAATACAAAATTATTTATTGACAACAAAAATTAACAATTAAGCATACATATTAAAAATCAAAAACTAAAGAGCTTACTTTAATAAGTGTGTATTTAATTTTTATTTCTCATGGCCCGTGTCGTGGGTACCCGATTAACTGGTTCTAGGGTATCAAAGAAAACTTTACTAATTAAATATTCCTTTACAGTATGCATGTTCAGGACATTAAGTTATGTTAAATAGGTGTGGTATGCAATTTAGAATTGAGAAAGATAGTGTAGATGAGTGGGTGTGTGTATGAACAATTTGATTAAATTGTTTGGTGTACGTTAATTTTAGATTGTTTTCAATGTTTTTTGGTTTGTTGTACGTGCAGCTTGGTATAACTGTAAGGATTTTACTGTCATAGGTTGTCAACACCGCTTTGTACAATGTTACTAAAAAATATTCTGATACTTCGTTCAAGTTCTGCTCGAAAGTAAAATTCAAAATTCTAAAATTTTAATTATTTTCAAAATGATATAAGTTTTTATTGACAGGTAGAATCATATTAATATTATAAATGTGAAATTTCGTGTGAATGTTTGTTACCACGTATCTCCGTAACTACTTAACTTATTTAGATGAAATTTGGTATGTAGATAGTTTAAGTTCTAGAATAACACATACGCTAATCTAATTTTCAAAAATTATTCTCTGAGGGTTAAAAAGGGTGGTAAAGTTTGTATGGAAAATTATTATTCCTTGGTTCGATTCAGTCAAAACTCGGTATAAATAAACTATAAAGTAAATAATGATACACATATTTTTTATTTTTACAAAACTACCCCTAGGGAGTGTGCAATCAATTTCCACGCGGGCGAAGCCGCGGGGCGCGGCTAGTATTAAATAACTAAGAGATTTGTCTGAATATATGAATGGTCTATATGTTAAGTACCTAGGTAAAAACTAACCGCTTATCCCTTAGTTTTAAACAGTTTTTAACGTTTTAAGGGATAAAAGCCAATCCCTCGGGAATAAAAAAAATAGGGGACCATCTCGGGATCATCTTTATCTATACAACTGCTAAATAATCATCCAAAACGGTCCATAAAAAAAACAAAAACTCGACGAAAATAAAAAAAAAAACGTACATACAGAAGAAATTAGAACATCCTCCTTTTTTCAAAGTCTGTTAAAAATGTATCGAAAACGAGATCAAATTCACATTTGCATTACTAATTGTTGTGTTGTGCAGTATCGGTGCGGCCCAGGTGAAGTAGATCCGCAAACCAGGTTTAACGAATTACAAATAACCGGCCACCTCGTACGACCTGTCAGGCGAACCTATTTGGCTTATCCGATGCCAGCGCGGATTAGGAGACAAGCGGGAGTAACGTCTATGTATGAAATTGTCAAGCTTCACATGTTCATGGTCACTTGGATTTCAGGCGGCAGCAGGAATAAATTAATAAAATAAATAAATAAATGATGCTGCACTATCCACACAGTAGGTATCATCTTGCCTTCAGTTAAATTAATAATACGAAAAAGAAATAGGTACTTTTAAAATAATTTACTCAAGACGAGGAAGAAGACAAGTAAGATTGAAACATGTAAGATGTATGTATGTACCTACACAGTCAGTAGGTTAAAACCGGCCAAGTGCATGACGGGCCACTCGCAGTGTAGGGTTCCGTAGTTGCACGGTTCTGCGCCGCTGAAGCCGTCTATTGAAATTGGGATTGAGATTAGAACTGTTTTCATGGGTATAAGCTCAATAACTTGTTATTTTATTTCGATATCAACAACGATAGGTAGATATATAGATAGTATACTTTATTGCATAAAAGTTGTACATAGGCGCACATAATGCTAGATAGCATTCTCTACCTGCTAACCTTTGGGGAGTGTGGACAACAATTTAGTAGGTAGTGGTAGATAACAAAATTTACAGAAAAGCAAGAGAAATTATAATAATATTAGCACAATTAACAATTAATAAATATATTAGGTACTAACAGTAACAGGTACTTACATAAGTAGATAAACCTAAACAATAATAAATATACATATAATTACATACTGGATTATTCTTGCGAAAGAAAGTGGTTATAGACTCTAGATCTGAAGACATTTATTGTGGATGCCCGCGACATTCGATGGAAATACTGTTCCATAGCCGAGTTGCCTTTCCAGCGAAGGTTGTATGGTATCCCACAGTACAGGGATCCGGAGCACCAAGCTGCAGTCGTTCCGAGTGCCGCGCAGCGCGCTCGGGACCGTGAAGTGGGCTGAAGGATTCGGAGAGATAGTTTGGGGATAGTGCGTTACAAAGGGTTTTATAAAGAAGGCATAATGTGTGTAGATCTCCACGCTTACTCATTTTTAGCCACTTCAGTTGGGTGCGGAAGACTGATACGTGATCGTATTTCCGCAACTTAAAGACGAAGCGGGTGCAAAGGTTTTGTAGTCTCTCCAGTTTGTTTAACTGCTCCTCTGTAGCGTCGGGATAGCACACATCTGCATAATCCAGGATAGGGGAGAGCAACGCGTTAACCAGTGTCATCCTAGTAGAGCGACGACAACGTTAACACATTCAGTGTGCAATAGCGCCATAGCGCGCATGTGTACACTGTGGATGAAGCCTGTGGGCAGTGACTTCGACCAAAAGATTTATGTGAATAATCGATCACAACCGCAAAGACTCTTGACTCAGGTGGGACAAATTAAAATCTCGCACATAAATCATTTTGGCCACTTTATGAGTCACGCTATCTGTCGCGAACTCTAGAGTTGTTGTCTAATATTTCAAATAGGTAACTAAGGATTTAAATTCTCAAAGGAAATTACAAAAAAATACAGAGCAATGCACCTAGCGTCTTGAGGACGCTTCCAATTTGTTGAGCTACCTGTACATTGTTTGCAACAGTCTGCAATTAGCTTAATTGTTTTAATTGTAAATAGGTTCTAAATAGTTTATATTATTTGATTGTAATTTTCTCTACTAATAGAAGCAAATTAGCAACTAGTTTAAAGTTAAGCTGGCTGTTTCAAACAATCAAAAGGTAGGTAAATGACCTACGGAGCTAAGACGTGGACACTCACAGTATGGCTGGTCCACCAGTTCAAAGTCGCGCAGCAGTTTCTCTGAAGGATAGGATTCGTAACGAACACATCCGACAGAGAACCAAAGTTATCGACATAGCTCAAAGAATTAGCAAGCTGAAGTGGTAGTGGGCCGGCCATATCTCACGAAGAAAAGAAACGACATCCACTGGGGTAAACGAGTTATTGAGTGAAGATCGGGACTCGGCAAACGTAGTGTAAGACGCCCTCCGACCAGGTGGGATGACTGCTGTTTGCTGTAAGCTGAAGACAGGGCGCTATGGCTCTCGCAGTAATCCTTTTTGCAGTGATTTATAAAATCTATATATATATATTTCTATATATAAAAGAAAGTCGTGTTAGTTACACTATTCATAAATCAAGAACGGCTGAAGGGATCTCGGTGAAATTTGGCAGCGAGGTAGATGGTATCCCGGGGCCGGACATAGGCTACCTTTTATTCCAGAAAAAAGCGTGCCGCGGGCTGCAGCTAGTTGAGTATAACGTACACTTACGTAGGTATGTTTATACTCAATACCCAATATATAGAGGTACCTAAAATACCCCTGCTTGGGTTTTCACATTACCTAGTTTCGAAGCCAAGGCTCTCAATCATTATTGTGGGTGGGGTTGCCAACACAAACCAGTTCGCTGTCATGTGTCAAGTCCACGTTAATCTTGAGCGGGAAACCCGTCTTATCTAAGATGCTTCACAGATTATGTAACAATAGTTCAACGCGTGCGCATTATCTAAATACCAAAGGAAATACAGTGAAATTTGTGTTGAACTGGCTAGCAAAATATTTTTTTTTATTTAGTTATTTAGGAAATTCTAAACGTTGCAAAATGTATAGTGAGATAAATAATTAGGTATACATAATTATGATAATAATGTAGTATGAGATAGTTATTAAATGTTTCGCTCAAGTTCATAAACAAATATAACAAACGTTGAAATATTATTATTATATGTCAGTTTATAAGTGTTTTTAATAATCATAGTTGCAAAGAAAATTACAATCAAATAATAGAAAGTTAATAAGTAAAATTTATAAAATAAATTACTACATAAATTGTACAGAGGGGTGAGTTCCGCCAGACGTGATCGAGACGACGACGCCGACGTCTTGGTCACGTCTACTATACCAGCATAATGCCGAACTCAGGCCTCTGGCCTGGCCGCCACCGCAGGCTGCGGTATGTCTGGAAAAGGCTTAAAAATTAAAGTCACACAAAAGTACTTACAACAACAAAACTTTCGCGTTTATAAAAAGTTATTAGTGATATATGTACGTACTTAACTACTCTTTCTATTTTCAAGTTTTGCTATTTTTCTGATACCAATCGGATCTTTTTATCATATTTCGGACCATATTATATGCCCTCGTTTTGGAGCTTTTTCAGTTTCAGTGCTGGCAACAAGCAACAAGCACTCGACATAATAGCTTATGAACGACTGAGTTCAAAAAACCTGACGTATATATATTCCCAGCCAGTAGGCCAAGCACGGGGATTGTTCTCTAGGGTAGAATAGACAAGAATGACATCGCATCGACATACGAGTACATTGCGTACGTTATTGAAGTTGAAGGAATGAATTTCAAATAATTTACGCATTCAATAAGAAAGCGACGTAATTTTTCTCTATTCTACCCTAGACAACATCGCCCGTGCTAGGCCTCCTGAGGGGTGAGTCTATTTGACGTTAGTAACGAGACGTGATCGCGACGTCTTCTTTTTGTATGGGGAATTGCGTAGTTCCCTGTCCGCACGATAGAGGCGTTGTACCAAATTGTATGAAAAAAGGAGACGTCACGATCACGTCTCGTTACTAACGTCAAATAGACTCAGCCCTCTGGTTTTCGATCAGGGAATGTAACTGTAACTGTTATATTCTAATCTGAATAAAATGTATTTATATTATTATTAAATCCAACGTTCATTTTGCGCAGGAAGTCCTTGGTAAATCTAAGTCGCGTCACAGAATAATAACAACAAACGACGCGTGCGCATTATGTAAATACTAAAGGAAAACATTTTTAAAAACCAGTTGTATGTGTTATGGACATGAAATAGATGGATATTCCGAAACGCCTGGGTTTTTGGATTTTGAAAAGGGTTTTTTGATTGTTGGAAAGTACCCAAGTACCTAAGTTGTCGCCTCAGTGGCGTAACGGGCGAGTGTTCCGACGCATGAGGTTGCAGGTTCGATTCCCAATCACACAAGACAAGCCCATAACACGAGCTCTGCTTAGTGTGGGTCTAGATGATGCTGTGTGTATTGTTCAGCATTATTTATCTATTTTAAGTATCTACAGTCTAGACTTTAGGTAGTGTCGTAAAGGAGTCTTACTTTATTCTAAAGTAGGGTAACCAATTGCATTATTATTTTCTATAAACATGTAGGGCTAAATAAAAAAAAATAACAGTTAGGTACTATTAGGTATTAGGTAATGGTAGGATTATGTATTTAGTACATAATACATAATCCTACCAATACCTACTAATATTATTATAGTGAAAGTTTGTGTCGTTGTTTGGGTGAAAACTACTGAACGGAACGAGCTGAAATATTGCATAGATGTAGTTCTAGACTTAAATTAACATATACGCTACCTTTTATCTTAGTAAATCTAGATGTTGTAGTAAAACTTTAACTTGACGTGTAGGTAATTTAACTTAGTAATAATATCTTAGTAATAAGATAGAGAATTCAAAACTATGGAGTTTGGTGTATTGCTTGATTAAAACTAAAAATACATTGTACCAATTTATTTATTGTCTATTTTTCAATGTTTATTTATATAGGTACGAATTTCATTAATTATATTTAGGGGACTTACATCAAAAATTATTTGGTAAATTCTTACTAGACATAAACTCTAAGCACTGGAGATCCATATGATATGAATGGAGAGGGCAATAAATACTAAACATTTTTGTGTTTAAATTATTTGCTCTGACAATTTTTTGTACACCCATGTTTAGTGGATCTCAGACCCAGTGATATTTGTGGTTTGTGGCCAGACTTTGATAATAACAAACCTCATTTGATTGTTTTCGAAAAACTAATAACCGACTTTAAATTCCTTAATTTTTCACTGTTTTTTGTTATGCTTCCGGGATAAATAGTAATCCTTCGGAAAAAAAATATAGACGTAAACTTCCCGGGATAATTTTATACAATATCAAATAATCATCAAAATCGGCCTCACAAATGACGGGGAAATCGGCGAGCATACATTAAAAATATACAGCGGAATATACATAGAACATCCTCCTTTCTTCGAAGTCGGTTAATAACATTACTATGTACATAGACTTTTAGCTCGGTTCGTTAAAAGAACATGCATACAGCTGAACATAGGACCTCCTCCTTTTATGAAGTCATGCCTGCCCTCACATGCCTTCACTAACACAAGTAAAAAATAAATGCACAAATTACACACAGTAAAAGCCCTTTCCACTTTATTCCATCACAAACTAATAGTCTTCAAAATCCTTGGCATCAAGACAGGAGAATCCAAACCTGATGTATCCTTCAGGGCACCATTTGCCGGCTAAAGGGTGAATGGAGCGCTTATCTATGTTCGCCGGTTGAGGTTCAGGGTTGATCTGTTTACTGTTCAGCTCCGTAGGCTGTTCCGGGAAGATCTTCCTCTTCTTCCTCTGTTTCTCTTCACAATCGCAGCTGAACTGGTCCAGCAGACCAGGGTATACAGAGTAATAGATCCTATTCTCCTGGTCGATGTCTCCCGACAGTTGCTCCAAGAGTGAGTTCAAGAGCTTCTTGTCTACTTCATTGTTAGCTTTCTCGCAAGGACATAGTTCGTTGCTTTGCGTTTTTACTTTGGTGGCCAAAGCGAGTAAAACTAGAATGAGATATTTAGACATGTTGATCGTCTGACGGTGTGTTTCTCAGTGGGGGCAATACATATGTCTGTCGTCTTTTATATATATGGGCAGTCGTTTCGTATGAGTTTGAGACACATTACGAGATATTAAGTTAATTGGTTTATTCATAATGTGATTCATTTTTGATATCTGTGGTTACGTATTTACTGTTTTAGTTTATTGGGTGGGACATGGCGTAGGGACTCTGTGTGTACGTAGTTGTGTACGTAGGTTGTTTTTAAATTGTAGTTAACAGTTTCAATAAAACAATTTTATTTACTGAAAAACTAGGTCATTAGTATCATGTGTCATTATTGGATTCGTTAATTTACACACTGTAATAAAAGTTAATAATGAGTGCATAATAAATAATGCTGGGCAAATCACACAGCACATCTTAGCCCCAGCTAAGCAGAGCTTGATAAAGATAAAGATAAAAAGATAAAGATCATTTATTGTCAATAGGTACACAAATAACAAATATACAAAATATACTTAATTATATATATGTATAGGCTATGACTTGTCAACAATAGTCGGGAGATAAACTTAAATAATATTTTACTCTAGGTGAATTTACGAGAGTATCAGGTAACTTTGCAGTATAATTGATGTCCAGATGACTGTAATCGTTTTCTAAAAACTCTTTGATACTTTATAGCGTTGTGTCAATTAAAAGTTTTCTTAATTCTAAATTAAACCTATTTTCATTTTTAATTAGCTTCAAACCTAAGGGGAGCTTACTATAGAGTTTTTGACCCATTGTGTTATGGGTACTAGATAACTGATAAACTTAATTCAATACACTACATTGATAGATACTTTTTATTCTACATAGAAAACACTCAGAACACCCGGATCTGCAGATCGTAAGAACATTTGTCTCTAGGCGGAAATCGAACCCGCAATCTCCTGCGTCGCAGGCTTCGCCAGCTGCGCCACAGAGGTCGTTAAAGTGTAGGTTCTTACTTCAATTAAAACTCTCCTGAGTTTTCATAAAATAGGTAGGCTTTGCGTCTCTGCGTTTAACTACCTGAGATTCTGGTCAAAAGATAAAGGTTATCAATGTCATTCACAAATTTAACAAACCGTACAATCCACAACTGACCAACCCTTCGACACCTCAAAAGGTCGCAACAAAAAAAAAAAATAAAACCTCCAAATTAAACACAAATGACGTACCAATTCCCGTTTTCTTTCCCAATTCACACACACGCGGAAAAATCCATATAACTTTGGAATCGCATGTGTTTGTTGAAAAGGGGGTGATCCCTCCTCCCAGGGGGTGGTAGGGGGAACTGTTAAACTAATTATTGTGAGCTGGCCTAAGGGGGATCGCAAGATTTTTCTACTACTAAGATATGTCAGTGTGTGGGTGGCTGGCTACGCTATATCGAGCAATGCTATTGGTATTGTGTGATTCGATTAATATTTTGGTAGGTGGTGATATTTTGCAGGATGCCTGGCGGCCTATTAAATAACAAATTATGATTAGAGCACTGTTTTTAAGTTTTGCGAGATAAATACTAAACCCCCGGGAATCATTTCTTTATGGGTACGGGAAGGGATCACCTTGAGATGGTCCCAAAAAAAAATGATTACCGATCATTCTCTATACAAAAGTGAAATAATTTACATAATAGGTCTATATTAATTGACGGAGAAATCGACGGACACTAAAACTAAAACAAACTAAAAAAACATACATACAACCGAACATATAACCTCCTCCTTTTTTCGAAGTCGGTTAAAAAGAAGAGTCTAATGAGGCTTGCACGAGAAACATAATTGTGATTTTAAGCAGGCTAAGTAGGTAGTTTAGTTTAGCGAACTGTAGAACCATACAAATACGTCAAATTTCAATAGGTAGAATGAACGGTTAATTACCATTAACATTTCATAAGCAAGCCAGGTTCATTAGTAGCTATGTTAGTTAATTAGTGGTTAACTATATAGCCATTTAAAGTGCTAATATAAAACGAGACTGTATCCCGGGAACGGACATAGGCTACTTTTTATCCCGGAAAAGAGCGTGGCGAAGCCGCGGCCGGCAGCTACTAGGCCATATTACAATCCATAGTATTCAGTATCAATGGAATCAAGTTTGACTCCCAATAAATATAGGCACTGACTACTAAGATCTTTGCAATACTAGTAGATTATGCACCGAGTGCTTAAAGCAGTGTTTTACGTCACGGGCGTCATTGAATCGCTTCGCTCGTGAGTTATTCTAGAATCCTGAGTGCGAGTGGGTCAAGACGAAGGCAGCTTTATGCACGAGAAGAATACTCTACACACTGTGAGAAAATAAGTAGTAAACGTTTGGTGACGTGTTTAGACTTTTGAAAATCTCAAAATATGTGTGGAAATGTTTACCGAGGAGACTCGCACTAAGAGATTTCACTCGATTTCAGGTGACCCTTTTTCAGGTGAAGGTTTATTTTTATTTTTTTTTGAAGACAAAAAGATAGTTATTTGGCAAAAAAACATGTACCAAATAATATAAGAGGAACAAAATGCTTGACCGGATTATCAAATTCAAACATCCCAGTAGGGCCAATAGGCCAATAATTACTTGCTTTCGGTTAGAGACACATGACATGACGTATAAAGTGCGTTTTACGAGCATAGAGTGTGAAAATAAATTAATGACGCTCCTTTCTGACACCACTGACACACTGTCTTCCTATGACGCAGTGTCAATTTCCGAGGGCTTGTCCATAGCGGTTTTATTGTTTTATCGCGCGGTCCCTAATAATATTTCTTGTTAAGTTTATTGCTATTAATTTGAGGAATGGCTCGGGGCGTTTTTGCTTGTTTAATTTTACTTGAGGACTAATAAAAGTCAAAGTTCCTATCGTAATTATGCTCCGTCCACGCATTTACTTTCTATGAATGAATGAAAGAATGAAATATTTCATAGACTCTTTTTTCTAAGAACAGTTATGCGAATCTATCGATTCGAAAAATATCGGGACTAATTCTTTCTTTACCTATAGGCATGTAACGAAAATGTATTCTATTATCCAAGTATAGGATATTCGTAACAAGAAAAAAATTACAATAGAATCTACAAATTAGAGCTCCCAAAACAGGTCTCCGAGAGTTTTTTCCTAAACATGCATCGGGAGAATGATTATAACTAACAAAACAAAAAAAATTCTAAAACTTGTTTTATTATTATTGTAGTAGAGAAAACGAACTATATTTAACAAGTGATTATCATTTTAAGCAATAAACGAAAATCATACAATCTAGACGATGTTCGTTTTCTTGTAAGAGGCCTCTTAAATATGTAGGTTGATATTTTTATTGTCAGCTTAGTTAGATTATAAAGGATTTTTATGAGTGACTGCGGTAGATATGTGAAAGTATAATTTTAAAGTTCCAGTTATAATGCGTCATAGTTACTTAATAGGACCTATAATTAAGTAATACCTACCTACTTCCATGGAGAAAGTATTTTTAAACTTAAATACCTAAATCCTTCGATCAGGGAGTCTAATGGATACGCTATAAGAGCTTATATGAATAACCTCATAAACGTTCATAAGTTGAGCTTGACAAAGCTTTTTCATCGATGTCGATGTCATTTTGTAAGCCAATAAATAACATTTTGCTGAATCACAAAATAACGATAATAGAGAAGATACCTCTTTAAAATACTTAATATACTAGCTGAATTTACGCAGCTTTACCCACGTGGTCGATTTTATAGTAAATTCTTACGAAAAATTTAGATTCTAACTAAATCAAATCATAATGATGCTCTAGCTTATCTAGCTTCAGCCTCCTGATGTATCGGTCTTGGCATGAATTTGGATAAAACCAAAGTCATGATCAATTACCTTGGGCAGATTCTGCAGTTGGGTAGAAACAACTTCGAGAAGGAAGCCAAGAGGTCCTCCTCTTGGTTTCCTAGCCAGCCAGGTTCCAGCTAGGTTGGGCAGCGTTTTGAAAACTACGTCGAGTCTTCTCGTCATCCATACCGCAATACTTGAACACGAAAGTTTTCAATCAGTGCGTCCTACCCGTCATGACCTACGGAGCTGAGACGTGGACACTCACGGTAGGGTTAGTCCACCAGTTTAAAGTCGCTCAGCGAGCCATGGAAAGAGCTATGCTCGGAGGATAGGATTTGTAACGAATACATCTGAAAGAGAACTAAAGTTATCAACATAGCTCAAAGAATTAGCAAGCTGAAGTGGCAGTGGGCCGGCCATATCTCGCGAAGAACCGATAACCGATGGGGTAAACGTGTTCTTGAGTGTAGACCGCGACTCGGCAAATGTAGTGTGGGACGCCCTCCAGCCAGGTGGGACGACGACCTGCGAAAGACTGCAGGCAGATGCTGGATGCGGCAAGCTAAAGACAGGGCGCTATGGCGCTCATTAGGGGAGGCCTATGTCCAATAGTGGACTAATATAGGTTGATGATGATGATGATGTTGTTATAGCGGCAAGAGAAATACACATTCTCTGAAAATCTCAACTGTCTACCTCTTACGGTTCATGAGATAGAGCCCCGTGACAGACGGACGGACGGACGGACGGCGCGGAGGCTTAGTAATAGGGTTCAATTTTCACCCTCCGGGTACGGAACCCCAAAAACAGCATTTTGATGCTATCGATACAATTCAAACACCTACAATGACTACCTACATCACTAGCAAATTTACGTCAAACGTTGGTTACCCAATGTAATTAAAAAAAGTACATTTTATATGACATCATGTCTCCTTCAAAGACTATATTTTATTCACGATGCCTAAATCAAAACATAAATAAGATAAATAAGAATTGTATTAAGTTAACACACAAATTCCACAGGAAAACATAACAAATAAACAAACAAAACAGTATTCAGGTATACATAAGGAGGCAGGTACACAATTATAAATAAATAAATAAATAAACAGACTATTAATAGAAAAAAAAATCAATTAAAGCAAAAGCAAAACAACCAAGATTATATAAAATACTTAAATCTAACCTACATAAATACTATACTACTTAAATCTAACCTAATAACGAGTAGGCAGACACAGCCCAAATTAACTGACACCTGAAAAGTTGTACTAGTTCATGTGAATGTTAAGTGAAGCCATTGCATTAATAGGTAACACACTTATATTAAAAAAATGCAAATGTTTATGCGGATGGATGTTAAACTTCTTCACACTGAAACTACTGAACAGTACGGGCTGAAATTTTGCCTAGATTTTGCCCTTAAATCATTTCCCATGGGGTAGCAACATCCTTTAAACTTTTCTATAGAAACATCGCGAGGCCGTGGACACAAAATCGCATCTACACGAAAAATTAACGAGTAAGTTTTCAGTGAAATGGAAGATCAGAGACAATTTTTTTTTATTCAAATCTAAACTGAACTGTCAGTTTAGTAATTTCACTTCAACACTTTGCATGGCCATACCGGCTTTATTTACCCAGATCTCACGTAAACATTGATTTTATTAGTAAGAGCATGCAAAACGTAATTTAAAAAAAACTTTTTAACCCATGTTATTCCGTACAAAAAAAGTAGCAGCACTAAATAGTTTAAAGTTCGGGAAAAAAATCTAAAAAAAACTTAAAAAATATAAAAATGGCCGAGCGGCTTTTCAGGGTTAAAAAAAGCCAAGCTATTGCACTTGGTTTCACCTACCCCCTGTGCCATATGGCACACGGTCTGCCGAGCACCATTATCGTACTAGACTAGAGATTAGGTTCGTCGTCCGTTTGCGTTGATTTCGCTTGACACAATGGTTTTCCCAATGTTTTATCCTTCCGCAATATAAGGTAAAGATTGTAAAACCCAGTGAGCCACTTTCGGTACTGCTGTTTAGATAACATTGCTGCAGGCTACCTACAACAGCGTTAAAAATTCTTTCACCTTTTCTTCACCATACTTACACTGGTAGTGTGTAGGGACGTTTACAGCTACCGTTTGGTCTTTACAAAAAAAAAAAAGAAAAAAAAAATTATATTTATAATATTAAATATATGAAAAAAATATGTTTTTTTATGTATATGTTACTTGATATCTCCGCCAATGGTTAACCGATTTTACTGATTCTTTCACTATTGTTTATAGAACGATCCCGAGGTGGTCCTTAAAAAAATATTCCTAAGGGAGTATTTATCCCGTAAAACTTAAAAAACAACATTTGTTTTTGAAGAATCACGACATTATCACATGATAATTTCACTATCACCTAATGGTTTCCATGGCAACGGGCGTCAACAGTTTCTTCATCCATGTGTCATCAAACTAAATAGACTTGAATTATAACTAGATGTCGCCACTAGGATAATTAAATCGTACTATCGAAGTGTACACCCAATTTTTTGCACGTGAACATACTCGTAGGTGAATCCTATTTACAGGAATTTGAAGTCTATAGGTATATGTTTATAGTTTTTTAAACACGTCAAATTATTATATTAGCCACTAACTAAAGAAAGCCCGAAAATTTCGTATTCGCACATTACATAACAATTAGCCTGGTGTGTCCCACTGATGGGCAAAGACCTCCTCTTGGTCCCTCCACGCATCTCGGTCCTGAGCCAGCTGGACCCAAGCTTCGTCACAGGTGTCCGTTTTTTCCACTTTTTTTATAGTCAACTAGCTGCTACCCGCGGCTTCGCACGCGCTTTTTAAGTAGCCTATGTATGCCAGGAACGGTCCTGGGATACAATTTACCTCCCTGCCAAATTTCATTGAGATCCGTTCAGCTATTTAAGCGTGAAAAGGTAACATACAGACACACAGATAGAGTTGCTTTCGAATTTACAAATATTACAGACCATCGTGACCACAATCTCACCACATGGAAAGTGATGACTACTGATTTAAATTGATTTTTGATGATCTCCATAAAATCAGTAAAAAGCAAGAAATAAATACAGAAACTGTAAAAAAGTGGAGTATTACTATTATCTGAGAGCTGGTGGGTATCTGGCGCAGCGTATCAGCATTGCCATACAGCGGGGCAATGCAGCCAGCGTCAAGACGCAATACAATAATGATATGGATCAGTTGAGCTACCTGTAGATTGTTGCAACAGTCTTTTAGCTTAGCAGTTGGCTTAATTGTTTCAATTGTAAATAATAAATAAGTAGTTAATAGTAAATAAGTTCTAATTTGTTTCTAATAATTGATTGTAATTTTCTTAGTTTACTTACACCTACTAAAATGCTGTTCACACTACACTACCAGGAGGGAATGCTATCCAGCATTACGTTCACCTATGTATGTAGTAGGTATGTACAAATTTTCTACAATAAAGTTGTTTTCTATCAAGGTAGCTATTTTCATATCTAATTTCTAAAACGTTATTTTATTTGGCCTATTTCCTGCCACTGTTGGGCAAATTCCTCCGCCATAAATTTCCAATCAACGCGATCTTTTGCGGTTATTTCTAAATAATGTTTAAATTTATTTCATTTTATGTTGAAATAAAACAACAATTTGCTTTACTTTTTACAGAGAAAATATCCCTCAAGTTTGTTAACCCCTTCTTAAGGGTAAGATGTAGTAGAGAAAGGATCAACGAGTTCCATTCATAAAAAAGTTAACCTTTGCAACGCTCGCTTGAACCAAAAGCACTGGACGAAAATGGGGTCATTTAATACCCGATGGAAATGTTTTTTTCTTTTAGTAATAAGTTAAATATTTATTTGAAAATAGTTTTTCCAAAGATTTGTGTTAACATACCGTTAGTTTAGTAATATCACGGCCTGGCTGACAAAAAACTCCACGCGTTTTTTACTTCAAAATCCTCCCGAATAAACAAAATAAAAATCAAATGACACGTAGAATGTTTATACTTACAAATTAACAAGCTAACATGCGGTATCGATTGATCTTCGTTTTAGGGTCCCCTCGCGCTCATAAATATGTAGTTTTTGGTACGGAACCCGACTCGCTAAATGACCAGCGCGATTTATTTGCAAACTGGCTTTCGAGATGAAGAAATTTTTTACGGATTCTTTGTCTTACATTATCTGTTAGTAGTTCAATAAATAAATAAAATAAATATGCTTATGCGTATGTTTTCGTAGGTTATAATTTATTTGATGTTACTACCGGGCAAAGGTCTCTCTCAAGCTTTTTGTGGAGAGTTGAGACATACTTACTGTCTTGCCATATCATCATCATCACACTCACCTTAAGTCATCCAATGATGGTTACTGTACTGAAGAGTTCTCTAATTATTGCTAGCCATCAATATTTGCTAGATACTATCTGCCTAATAATTCTTATTTTCTTCCGGAATAATAGACTATTCAGGTAGTTAATATTAAAATACAAAAGGATCAAGTAGCTTTTGTCCTCATTACACTGTTCCGACTTGAAGGTGACACTGATACTTGACAGCTAACGTCAATTTGACAAGTACTCTATAAGTGATATTGTCACTGTCGGTACAAGGCCCTTCTTTTCGTGTCAATGGAATGAAATAAATGCAAACTGGGACGATCACATCAGATCTACGAACAAGTTTTTGGAGCTTTATGTAGTAGATCCAGAAGTTTTTATTAGTAAAGAATCTGATTTTTTTATATTACGCCCTACTACCTACCTAATTTGTAAAAGAAATAACCGCGATTGATAAGTCCTACAGAATTAGAATCTAAATAAAATGTTGTAGGTCAAAACCTAAAACGGTCCAAGTCTTAACCCACTTGCATGTCAGTAACATCTTCGTTTATTCGGGTTGTAATATTGTTCGTGTAGCAAATGTTACGATCTTAATTCATTCCATAAATTACATAATCCAATTTTTCCACAAGGAAAGACATTTTTCATCAACGCTCCCTCCACGGAAACTATCTCGAGTCAGACAGAGACAGAGATATATCTCTCAACCTTTCAATTTTCTTCCGTTTCTTATTTAGTTTCTCGCAAATTATCTCCAATTCTTCATATTATTAAACATCCAGGGTGGAACTAGCCACCCGGGGGTGGTGGAGGGGGGCTTAATGACGGGGAGCGGTCAGCGCCCCCTACCATCGCGTCCGGCGCACTTGTTTCTTCTAAAATTTTTCCCCAATCTTTATTTTCTGCGTAGACGTATATAATTAGAGTTTTATGCGTGTGTGCGTGAAGCGCGTGTGTGGAGGCTCGACGTGTGCGTGCGGGGGTGTAAGTCCAGTTATTAGTTTCTTGCGAGTCCGGGATGCTTTTGTTAGATTTCTATAATTTAGCGATGGCGACCGAGGGGGCATGGGGCGAAAAATCGATATAGCCCTACAATGTGTTGGTTTCGAGAACTCTTAATTAATACATTTTCTTATGAAGTTTTAGCTGTTCTGGTGTAGATGGCGTTGAGCATTTTAGATTGCGATTTTTATTCTTAATGCTTTTACATATATATCAATTTATACATTCATATCGTCGTGGAACAAACCTAACTAACTCTACTTTCAAAAGGGACGCGGCCGCGCGGAAAGGTCAAAGCTCGAACAAGAAAAGCTTCAAATCCAATAAGAATGTAAATAAAGCGATGACACGCAGATGCCCTTCTTTTAAAATCTTCGACACAATGAATTTCAATGCGTCATTACGACCCCATTTTTCAAAACATGACCCCATAGACACCAACAGGTTAATTTTGTCATAAATATTTTTCTATAAATTCATACGGTATTTTAATGACCATATCGGGGTCTTGGCGAGTGTTTGAGCAAGGGGATCGTAACGACCCCACGTTTCAATCAATGTCTCCTTACCCTCATGTCTTATCGCAAATAATGTCATTTTCTCATATTGATTTTTGGTGAAAGACTGTATTTGTTTAGTGGGTTATGCCCCAAGCTTTGCTCCAAAGGTCGTAGGTTCGGTTTTTGCAGAACACTATAAATGCTTAGTTAGGTAGGTATGGGAAAATCGGTTTCCTGTTTGCTTCATGGTAAATATCCCGTTGTATATGACTTTAGTGTTAATAACCATGATGGATTTAACAGATGTATACCTGCTTCGTTCTTGTTATCATCTGTCACCGGCTGACTAAGCTGGTTAAGACGGCTGTTCTTTGAAAGTTAATCGGCCAATTAGCAGGTTCGACAGGTCATTTTGATATTTCATGTATGAACTTTTTTCGTTGCTGCAACAACTCGGACTGAACACTAACTTTAGAACACATAGAAATCAGAAAACCTTTTATCTACCAACGGTTAAAACTAACTATAGGCAGAACACATTCTTGATCAGGGCATGCAGATGTTTTAATGATCTTTCCAGAGAGGTAAACATAGATATTTTTTATGACTCCCCCGCTAAATTAAAAAGGATTGTAAGTGGTGATTTTTTTGGTAACTCTTCTGTGTCTTAATTTACTTACCAAAGTAGGTAATCCATTTATGTCATCTTTGTCTGTAATTTAATAAGTATATTTTCTTAAATACCTAGTATGATCTTAATAATAGTCGTCCTAACTCTGTTTATTATATAATTATACAGTAACTTTCTGTGGAAATTTGTAATTAGCCATAAGTACCTATTAGCAGTGTGTAGTCTATAAGTTAGCTGTTAATTTCCTGAATATTGATAAAAATAAAAATAAAAAAAAAACTCTGTTTACGAGTATCTGGGTGAATTATGACTTCTGTCAAAAACGTCTATTAAAATGTACGAACGTACGTTTATTGAGACGCGCGCTAGAGTGTCCAGCCAAGTTTGGAAAGAAACGGGCGACGCAATAGCAGATGTTTACACGAACTATTGGGCACGCTTTTGGTCCCATCTGTATCTTAGACGTTATCAAACCTACAGGCTTGTAATTTTGCATGTCTAGTAAGATATATGAAAAGAATAGGAACACAAATTTTTACAAAAAATATATTGAAAGGTTCTTGAGCTATTGAGGTCCGAAAAGTGGCATTTTTAACAACTGACTCATCAAAATCCTAAACCACTTATGGATATCCTAGGAAGTTGAAATTTGGTGTGAAGGTAGATGATCAAACATTATCGGAAGAGAAAATCCGAAAACTAAAAATTTGGTATTTTGAGGTAGTATCAATATCGATGCCGATATTGATTTTCGTGAGGTTATTTGTGAATATCTCATTGGAATAGAGATATTATTTTAAAATTTCACACATAGACGCATAATAATGACCCGAACTTGCAAAATATAATAAAAACAAATATTTCATGAAAAATAAGATACTCTCCTCTCATACAACAAAAAAAGGGACGGGAAAAATAAAATTGTCCCACAAAGTCAAGTTTATTGTCAACTATAAAAACACAACTTTGACATAAAAAATGCCAAATCGTATTAATTTATAATTATTAGTTTTGGAATTTTCATTATAAATGTGTGAGCGATCGTGTAAACGAACCTCGAGTTTCAATAAAAGGGACAAATCGTTGCATTAGTTCCATAAATTTATAACTAGATGTCGCTAGTAAAAGTGTATGAGCTCTAGATCGCACTGAGGAGAACGCACAGGTTTGAACGACCTCCGTCAGTCGTTTTGAAGGGATGGGTAGATCAAATGATAGCATAGTTGATAATCACTAATGTTTTATATTGAAAAAGCGTGTCTGTTAAGTTAGCAGAGCATCTTCCAGCAGAGCATAAATAAATTAGAGTTCTGTTCGCATGCAGGTGAGTTCTATAGTTCCTGATACTTTTCAGGAATAGTTCTGGCGTTTTTACATAAAAAAATGGTAGTGAAATTATAGCCTGGATAAAGAAAAGCACGTATCTTACTAGGTACTAACTTGTAAGTTACATTGGTAGGTAAATTCAGAAAATATACTCATGGTCCTGTGTTGCGGAATAAATATTAACTTTATTATAACTTATCAAAAGTAATGAAATCTAATCAATAACATAAATGTGAAAACTAGCAAAACTCATTCAAATTGAAATTGAAAGTGCTTTATTTCCTTTAGACCTTACAGGACTCATGGACACATCACAAAATTCAAATGACATAAGTAAAACTAGGAAAGGGATCACTTTGATTTTTGTTCACTTCAATCTTTTTAAGGTAAAGTAAAGAAGCGAACAAGAAACCTTTACCTTGTTCGGTTGTTAGTTTTCGAGTTGGAGCAAAACTTGTCTCAAGCTTTTTTATCCTCTAGATAATCTGATATTTTGTAGTAAGCATTTTTTACAAAGGGACAACACACAACAACAACACAATTGTTTGACATTTTGTTTGAATTTATTTATTGATAATTTTTTCAAGTTATTTGGTATTTTATTGTAGAAGCGTATACATTGCCCTTTAAAAGATACATTAATCTTGTGTAGCCTAGTTGTGGGCACAGCGAGTTTATCCTTATTTCTAGTTCAGATAGTGGCTTCACTGATAAAAGAGCTGAGATCATATATATAGGTGCCAAGTTTCATAGCAGTTCATAATCTTAATTTGTTATGATCATTCATTATTTAATTTGTGTCTTGGCAAACCCAACATTAAAACAAATGCGGTGGGTATAAACTTACCAAGACTCAAATTAAACAATGAAAGAACGTAATCAATTAAGATTATGAACTACTATGAAACTTGGCACCTATCTACATATATGATCTCAGCTCTTTTATCAGTGAAGCCACTATCTGAACGAACTTGGCTGGTTTTCACATTTATGTTTTTGATTAGACAAATAATACGCTTCTAGCATTCTTATTTATTTGGTATAAATTGTCGTACAACAATCATACAAATATGGATTCTAAATAAGTCACAAGTCTAATCCATGTATTTTTTTAATATGACGTATTTATCAAGCCTCGAGTCGAGTGGTTAATATAGAAATGGATCAAAGGCATATATCTACAACGGGGCGTTATTTTTTACCGGAAAACGCGAGCAACGTGATTATATTGTTTTCTTATTGGACGTAGAATTATAATATAACTTAGAATAAACCACGACTAATAAATTCTTATAAGAATTATAACCGAGCCAGTTCTGTCAGTTGTCTAGCTGGTCAAATAAAATGTGGCCGCGACGGATGTGCGAGGGAGGGCCGCTGGGGTGACCGTGATATCGAGTTACGCGAGACTTTCACGGATCATTAAAAATTGGGTCACGGCGAGCGGTGACCATTTGTTTAGAAGTCTTTATCGTTTCGACTTATGGTATCTTAGATGCGTTTCGACGAGTTCAATTTACAATAGATATTAAATTTATTAGAAAATTTTAATATAAATAATTGGGCAGAAAATTCACAAGAGAACCAATATTATTATTAACTTTGGCCGGTGCTATCTTACTACTGTATAAATACCTCTATTTGATTCTTTCACTCTTCGTTATTCCCATGGTATCAAATAAATTCGTGGGCAATAAAGATGAAGTGAAGTCATCGATCAAGGTATCCGCCGGCTCCCCATAGATACACAATGCGCACCCTGAAACCATCTCTATCAAAAACAAACCATTTGATATGTTTGGCTACGATTTCAACTACTGTCATTTTAGCGCTCGGAGATTACTCTCCAATTTTTGCAATCAAAATTTTGCAAAATCACTTCCAAGACAGTGAAAAGGACGGGATTTCCTATTTTAAGTAAAGTTTTAATGCATTTTTACCACTATTATGTGCTATTAGCCCTATCCTCCACAAATCAGCTTTGAAAATAATTTTTTGGTTTGCCTAAGTTACGATTTTAACTTTGTTCAAAATTCAATAATAGAAAGGCTATTGTTTTTATATATATTTGAATTTTATGTGCTCTGGCGTTTATTTTTATTATTAGACTAGTTTGTAATTATTACTGGTTCAAACATTAATAAAATAATAGCAATTTGTTATCTTCTGTACCATACTGTTTTATATTTAAGTTTCTGTGAATAAAGAATTATCTATCTATCTATCTATCTATTTGTTATATTGATTTTAATAATTTTTCTTTTCTTTTTGCATTATATTTGTTTATTATTGACTACACAGAAACAGTTCTGTGACTACATTAGTTAGTGTACTACCTAAATACCTAAATATTTGTTGTCCGAAATAAAAGATTTATTTATTAATTACAAAGAACCAAATGAATTTATATGATAAGTACAAGGTAACGTTATGATTTTCAGATTGTTCGTTTAGATAAACAGCGCTTGTATTTACTACCAACTTATAATTAAAATAAAATAAATTCAACTCCACTAATCTCTTGTACCGTATTCTCAGAATTTGTCACGGCTCTGCTCAAACTGTCTGGTCTGCTTCAAAACAAGTCGTAGACAATTTCGAGGGTCATTTTTGTAAGGTTCTAAGTATCTACGGAGGAGGCGCTAGGCGCTAGGCGGCAGATAATTGATCGAAGAGTGAAGTGAACCGAACTGGTAGCCATACTGTAATTATTTGATACGTGAAATTATGTAACATAATAAGCAGATTATAAACGTTTGTTTCGTAAAACTACTAGCTAGTATAACTCGTTGCTAATCAAAATATTAAAATAAAATCAGTACAGAATTGTTTCACCAGTTTTACATTATTGTCTTGAGGACTTCCAATTGATGTTTGTATGGATCAGTTGAGCTACCTCTAGAATATTTGCAACAGTCTGCAGTAAGCTCAACTAGTTAGACTCAACCAAAACTATAAAAACTGCGACGGTAGTTATAGTAAAAATTAACGAGACTTTAATAAGGTCATGTAAGATTTTATTTACATCTCATTTACATGAACCATATCCTTTATTAGAATATGTTCCTTAAACTTACCATTAGGTATACCATGTTGTCCGACAAAATCTTAACCCCTGGTCACCCTACCCACCCGTACACTCCCGAGGACAATAGTACAAGGATGTTTACAACTTTCTATGATCGGACATTGCCTTTTTATTCTTTACCACGTATCAGTTTGTAAAACACGGGTTTGTTGTTACTGTAAGGTATTGTAACATTTTAATGTTTTTGATTTGATGAAACGTACTGGTATAAGTCGATGAATTAAAGAAAGGAATCATAAATGGCTGCTTGTACTTGCGTTGACAGATAGAACAGTTAGCAAATAAAATTGCAAGTCATAGATTTTTTTTTTCAAATTGAAAATAATAAAAACATGACCGTCGATATTATTTCAAACTAGTTAGTGCCAGCGACTTCGCCCGCGTTAAAATTAAAAAATTTAAAGACATTTGGTGCCATCTATTATCAGATCATTATTGTTGTTTTTATCGGAAAAAGTAGGAACTTTTTTTAGGAATGAAAGGCCTTTCTCTTTCTCTCTTTCTTTACACCTGACAACGGAAAAATAACAGAAAACTATAAAAAGGAATTCGTAAAAAGGATTACTGAGCGCGTTAAGACAGCGTGAAAGCAAATCGCGACTAATTTTTTTTCTGCCAGCGCGGTACGCGCGAGTGTGAGTATAGATGGCACTAGTGTGCAAGTGAGATAACACGATAAGCACCGCCATTGTAGATTCCTTTCTTTAATGAACTGAGTTATACAAGTAAAAAGGTACGTAGTGAGAGGTGACTCCAAGATGTATTGGAGCTAAAAAGGGTTAACTATACTGATATTAAAAAGGCGAGAGAGAGAACTTTGTTTTATGTTTTAATTAATTTACATAATTAATATATTATTAATATAAATAATATTAAAAAGAAAACATAATAATAAAACTGAGTAAACCACAGAAGTTTGTAAAGGAGTGTTATTAGTTATTAGCAAGGGGTAGTGTTACTCCTTCACGTCTAATTATCGAGCTGATATCTTGCAAAACTACATCAGTTTTAGATCAGGACTAGCTTACGTAACTAAGCAATTTTCCTAAAAAAAAATGTATCGTATAAAAATTTATAGTAACTTCTACTCAGGTAACACTGCTCTTACGTGACTTTACTCAGAGAAACGTTCACGTACTTTGTGTAAATACGGTAGGTATTTACACAAAGTACGTGAACGTTTTTTTTATTTAAATAATTTTATCACATTTAAAAAGATGCAGTCAACGAAAAAATCACTGAATAGTGTGAACATTCAGCAGTACATGAAGCGTAAACGAGCTTTTGAAAATCATAATTTTTTAACTATGTTGGACTTGACCGCTTCTCACAAACTGAACTGTCAAAACCTAAAAATGTCCTATTAAACTTTAACCTCTGGTCACGCTACAAATCAACTACAGGATGTTTACAACTGTCTATGATCGGACATAACTCTGGGCCATTTGTAAAACACCCTGTATTTTGTGACTTGTGTTGTCCCTTTGTTACAAGCGATTTGTTTTAACGTGTGTGAATGTGTGCAATGAAATCTTGACAGAGGTTACTTGTGTCTTTTGAACACAACTTTTAATATTTTAATTACATAATTGTTTATCGATATATTTTACGATGTTATGATGCAGGCGGAGAACGTTCATTCTGTGGGTGCGATGCTATAAAGCGTTGGAAAATCAGAAAAAAAAAAACTAGCAGAAAACATCTTGCAGCTTGAAATCAAAAACCAAACAAAACTAGTCTAACTTTGGTTTAGTATTTACACACATAACTATTGAGTAGGTAAAGTATTACACTAGAATATTTAGCATGTCCCTTAGAGTTACTAAGTATTATTATTTTGTTATATGTATTAGTGTTTTATTTTAGTAAGTAGGTATTATGTGTATTAGTTTGTAAAAATAGTTTGAATTAATGTTGTAAAGCACCGCCATCCTCTATTTTTCTCACCATCGTTTCGGTTGCCTGGAAGAAATCGCAAAACAGATAGTACTCATTATGTTTAATGAGTACTATCTGTTTTATAAGGTGATGAATAAAGCATTATCTATCTATCTATCTATCTAAAGTTTTATCCCTTGTTCGAGTGTAAGTCCTCATATCTCAACAGAAAGAAAAGCCATTTCTAAGGCCTCATTATCTAAGAGTACAATCCTGAAGCAACAACTAAAATCTGGATAACAACTCAGAAAATCAAGACTAAAAACATTCACCACGACTAATTCAACGAAGTTGCGTCACAAAAGCCCGCACATAATAATGCCGCCTTCAGCGAAAATATAATAAAACTGAAAAAAATAGTACGTTTCTATAGTACGTCACATAAGGAATAAAATAAAGTAAAATGAAATAAAAAGACATGCGAGCAAAATACGCGAGTACGTCCCCATTTCGACAGAGCGGCACACTCCAATTTATAATATTGTTTTCCTTGGGATATATTTTTTCACTAGTGGGGTGGGGTGCACCCCCGGGGGCTGTCTTCACCCCCCAGATATTATTAAAGACGTATACTCACACATTCTTAGGAAACGAGTGTGATTAGATTAATATATCTAGCGATACAGCGTGTTTGTAGGTCTGTATTAGGGCATGTGGAGAACAATACAATAGATAAAGAAATATCGTGGTGGCCTGATCAATTTTATTTCTGATTGAGGGGATGCCAAAAGATTTTCTGCTGTTGTTTTTGCCAAATTCTTAAGAGAAAAATCATGTTTTTGCACATGAATTTCGTTGACCTACATTGTTTTTAAGTTGGATGAAAATTGGAGGCCTTTCAATCAATTCAGTGCCTTTTGTGACGACGTGAACTGGCCTAGTTTTGGATCGGAAGTTTTACAGTGAATTTTTGTATGTAGTTGAATTGAAACTTAGAACATTTTAAAGAACATTTCCTTCAGTCATTCATTCATTATGTAGTTCTAACACTAAAAAATCGTTGAAGACAGCTTTCCAAAACTTACGATGTGAGATATCAAGTTTTGGTTTTTCTCTCATGAATAATGTTTACTTTTGTCACACAAGAAAAAACTTTTGCCATATTAAACTTTTATCGTATGATAGTGATGTTTACCGGTTGCTAAGGAAACCTATTTTACCTACTCGAACCAACTAGAAAATGTGCGCGTTGTAGAAATATTCCTATCATATATTTTTACAAGAATCTCACAAGAAAATGTGGCCTTTTTGGGGCAATATGAAATTTAATAAATAGCTAGAGGTCTGTGAACTGTAGCAGTATCGAAAGCAGTCTGTTATATCGTGTAGGGTGGCCACACGGTCTAGATATAAGTGGATTTTACCCGCTAAGACTAGATAATATTATTACATAACATACTGTATTTATTAAGGTCTACGAAATTAAGAAACGAGTTACCAAGCAGGAAGTAATAAATGAATGAACTAGAAATTAAAATAGAGTGTGTTCTATTATCATAGAGCACATAGCGGATCGGCAAGTTTAGTGTAGGATGCCTGACGGCGGCGGCGGCGTCGGACCAAGCGAGAAAACGACCTGTGAAAGACTGCAGGCACATGCTGGATGCGGCAAGTTGTATACAGGGTGCTATGGAGCTCATGCGGGGAGTCTTATGACCAGCAGTGGACTAGCTGATGGTGATGACAATGACGACGTTGCAATAAATTTTTTTTTTCTGGGCTTACTTCATCGCCAAAGCGAGCCTTCACCCCAACGCAACATAAACTGAACAAACAGCCATAATTTCCCCAAAAACAAAGATAACACGATCGATATATGATTTACTACATTTTTAATTTCCCTTATCAACTATATTATCTTTAAACTCAGGCGGACGATAAAAATATTTTTTTTTCGACGTAAAATCAATAATTTTGATGGCGGAGGTATACGTAACTTACTTGTGTGTTATCGGCGGGCTGAGCGTGAGGGGTGTAAGTGATAAAAGTGAATTTTGCGGGTTTTTAGGTCACACCACGTGCCTACGTAATAAATAAAAATGATAGGAACTTCAATCTTTCAAGTTATTTAGCTTTTTGGTACTTTTTTTTGGCTTAGGTCGTTATCTTTTTTTTAATACCACAAACGTGGCAGTCAAGCGTGTGGTCTACCTAATGGGAAGCGGTTGCCGCAGCCTATCGACTCCTGCAACGTCACAGGCGGAACACGCGCGCTGCGAACGCCGTAAATGTTGTAGAATACTCTGCTTGAAAGACCTCATACAATAGTCCATGGGAAAAACCTCGGCAGGGAGATCATTCCACAACCTGAGTGTTCGCGGGATGATGGTCCGAATAGCCATTCATTAGCTTTATTGTTGCCAGGTTCTTGTTACTTATTTGGTGTTTATATAAGCTGTAGACCTTCCTTAAAATTAAATAAATAAATAAATAGATTGTATCATTCAATCAATCAATCAATTAAATTTATTGCATGAAATACCTACATGTTATAAAAGTTGTTATAATATAATGGAATGTCACAATGTATTCTGCCCTATTGGGCGTGCAATGTCTTAAAATGTACAATAATAACTATTACAATACTAAATAAAATAATACATATAGCTTCGCATTGTTCGCTTTGCCGCTGTGAGATCTGCAAAAGATTACATTGACAAGGCCGCCATTACGTTAAGTTACAATTCTTCAATAACGTTAAAAAAAAATAGCTTAGTGTAATTTGTGTAATATTATTTATTCTGCTTTATACATTGTGCTTTACATGTTGTGTTGTCCTTTTATTTATGTTGTGTTGTCCGTTTTTCGTAGCAAAATCATCTTGATGCAAAATTTTTAAATTCAAGTACCTATACTGATCATATTCTTCGAAGTTTACGACACTCCGACACAGACACTGGCAGAGTCGTAGCGAAAAGCAAGCGGCGCCAAATTAAAAAGAAGTTGAAGTTGAGCGTTAGATTACCAGTCTTCTTGATTTCTGCATTCTTATTCGCATCCAGGAAAGAGCCGCGATTTCTTCGATACGGTTTTCTGTTTTGGGTTCGGAATTTGTTAGCAATGGTTCTTATTCCTAAATATAATATATTTCCATTTAGTTCTTTTAATTCTTCCAGTAGTTTATTGTACATAGTGATGCATATGTTCTAAACATTTATTTAATTTTTATGGCACTGGTGTTTGTAAAGTAAATTATTAAATAATAACTTGCTAAAAAAATTATTTAATAATTTACTTTTTACTTACGGTTCCCTTTGGAGAGGGGATGAAAGTCAAAATGTGTGCTTATATTGTAGTATCAGTTCAGATTATATGGCTGATACACCCCTTTTTCGGAAAGTTCTGTGAGTACAAAGCTATAACCCCTATTTTTAAAAGTATTCCTCAAGGTGCCCGCATCTCTGTCGCTTCCGCTCTCTCAGGAGCCATCAGAAATGCTGTTTCAACACCAAGCGAG
Source organism: Eupithecia inturbata (assembly GCA_963662085.1). NCBI lineage: Eukaryota > Metazoa > Arthropoda > Insecta > Lepidoptera > Geometridae > Eupithecia > Eupithecia inturbata. Next base: position 1,178,778 of record OY759201.1, read on the forward strand.
CTTGGGAGCACTTACTAGTTTTCCCTTACAACGTATTGCATTTAAAGAATGATTTGGCCAACAAAGCATCAGGCACTGTTCAGATTAAACAAAATTGTGTTAGGTACACTGCACGCGAAGGGCAGCTTATTTCCATTGTTGATCAGGAGACACCACAAAATTCAAAATGTAATAAACCCTTGGCTGAGTCTATTATCGACAGACTTGCAGAGAGTAAACTCATTGATGGTGACGTCAAAGGTGCCTCTCACATAATGTTCTCAAACTACACGATGGCGCCAAATGACGATGCTACTCTCATATCTCTTGAGAGTAAGCATCCACCAGCAGGGGCCAAAATGCAACTCCCCGATCCACAGAAGGAGAGTGATGTCGCTGTGAACACGACCAGCTAGGACGTGCTTAAAGCTGTCATGTCTGGAAAGACAGTCCAGGCCGCCGGCAAAGCCACTCTGGAAAGAGTGGCTTTGCCGGCGGCCTGGATGCTGTGACTCCACAGCATCTAAAAGATCTTCTGTCTGGCGGGTCTGGCCATGCAGGTGAAGTCCTTCTGATGGACTTGACAGTTTTAATCAAACTGATGTTGTCAGGCCGAGTTAACAGTGAGACCACAGAACTCCTATACGGTGCGAACTTTTGCTTTTACTAAAGTAAGTAAGGATGGCGGTATAAGATTCATAGCCGTGGGCACCACATGCCGCCGCCTTGCGGCTATTGTCTGCTGTCGGAACGAAGCCAGTCGGCTTCGTTAGCTGAATTGGTCGAAAATAGTCGCCTAGATAGTCATCTAGGCGACTATTTTCGACCAATTTAGCTAGGCTTCGGTTCGCGAGGCGGATGTGAGGCCGCAGTACATTCCCTTCGTCCAAAATTATGGAAGGTAATTCTGAAGGTAGACGTCAAAAACGCCTTCAATTCTGTAGACAGTAAAAGAAATTAAAGACAAAATTCCAGCTGGCAATGTTACGGTTCACCGTCAAAATTAATTTACAGGAACAAAGTCATTTTTTCCGCTGTTGGGCAACCCTCTTGGTCCGGCCATATTTAGCCTTGCCATCCAACCGATAACTCAACGTGTCCGATCCAAGCTCAATTAGTTGAAAAATTTTTAAAGTCATCTTGGTTGGTCCCACCTGGAATTTCATTAAAAATTTTATTTTTAGATAAAGCTCGAACGGCTTGGAATAGTGCTTGCCCCAATGCTGCTCCCGTAAAGTCTCAACGGCAATGGGACGGGCCTCTGTGTGAGTTGACACGGAATTGTTTGTTCAAGCGTGCTCCAGCTCTGCGGATCGTGCCCGTCTCCTGGCCGTTTCTAAATAGGAGTCAGGACATTGGTTGCAAGCATTTCCTTCATTTAACACTGGCACTTTGTTGGATCCCGTAACATTCCGTATCGCAACATGTCTTCGGTTGGGTGCAAGGTGTTGCGTGCCTCATCAATGCCAGTGCGGTACTGCTGTCGAACAGCTTGGTCATCACGGATTATCGTGTACTAGGGCCGCTGGTCGGATATCTCGTCCTGCCAGCCTTAACGACATGGGCCTTTGTCACCGCTAACGTACCAGCTATTCTCGAACCGAATGGTCTGTTGCGTGACGATGGTAAGAGGCCCGACGGCATGACACTAGTCCCATGTGAGTTGGGGAGGCCCATTCTATGGGACGCCTACATGCGTCGACACACTTGCGGCTTCCCATCTTCCAAGGACATCCGTGAAGGGCTGGTGCGGCGGCTGATTTGGCCGAGGATCTCAAGAGACGCAAATATGCAGGTCTCGACAGAGCCTACACATTGGGGTACCGAGGCTCTCCGGGTTTTTAAAAAGTTATCTGCGCGTCTGGTCGACGCGACGCGTGACCCGAGAGCTGGTGGGTATCTGGCGCAGCGCATCAGCATTGCCATACAGCGGGGCAATGCAGCCAGTGTCTTGGGGACGCTTCCAACTGGTATTGATATGGATCAGTTGAGCTACCTGTAGATTGTTTGTAACAGTCTGCAGTTAGCTTAATTGTTTCAATTGTAAATACTAGTTCTAATTTGTTTTTTTTATTGAATTGTAATTTTCTTTGTCAATAAAGGCTTACTAAATGTTTGCTTAGTTGTAATTCATGAACGCGTCGTCCGATTTCATTTAATCTTTTTATTTTTGTTAGAAACGGTGTTGCAAGATCGAATTTGACTAAATCAATAGAAAGTTGAGTAGAAAACCAGTAGATTGAAGAAAAAATAGGTAGATTTTGAAAAAGGCTGTTTTTAGCTAAGTTTCTAGATCTATGATCGATATTACATAAACTAAATTAGAGTTTTATTTAATATAATTATAAAAGATACTATAGAAAATTACATTAACAGAATAAAACAATTACAACTGGTATATACACTTATATCTATTTCTTAAAAATCCAAGCCATCACCAGAAGGCAGAGTGCTCCGAATGCTGGCAGCATTGCCACGTTGAATGGTAATGCTAATTCGTTGACCGAAATAGAAACCAGCATTCCGATCACCTGTCAACTCTATGAGAAGTTTAGTAAGATCTTTATAAATGGCGTGTGCCCCAGGACCCCAAGGACCAAGGGTTTCAACCCCAAACGGCTCAAATAGGTAACCTCGGTCAAGATTAGCGTATTTTCGCCGTTTAAAGGACTCCGCTGATGTTGTAGCGGACATCCCCAATCGGCCGACCCATCTTCCAGGGAATCAGAGTCATACCGTCACGTCTTTTACCATCATCTTGCCTAAGGCCACGTGTTTCGAGGGTAGCTGCCACACTGAGTATCATATCATGGTAATATGATATTTATCTATGATCTATTTTTTTCTTCTAAGTCGCACCCATTTGTAGGTACTGGATTCGAAGGTTATCACGTCCAGATTAGTCGAGGACTGTCTTGTCGCGCTGGGCTCGAACAACGGAGTCGTCCTAAAACGGGTAACAAAACACGCGGGAACAAACGGCAATGAGTGTGCTGACGATCTCGCGCGTTTCGGGGCCAAGGGGACAGCTGGGCCCGGAGCCGTTCTGTGGCATACCTAAAACCCTGGCTCACAGAATCCTCTTGGATTCCTGCTAGGAGGAATTGTCCAAACTCTGGAAGAATTCCTCGGGCATGAGTCACTAAAAGTCATTGATAAAAGCTTCAATAAACGGCACACCAACCGAATCCTAGCGCTAAGTAGAAGCAACTTTCGTATCATGACAAGAGACCTAACTGGACACTGTCGCCTTAACAAGCACATGTTAAAACTTGGGCTAAGCGACACACAATCCTGCAGATTCAGCGAGGAGGTGGAGGAAACACCTCTCCATCTGCTAAGAGAGGAGCAGTAGGTGTTTTTTTGTGGAGCACTGATGCAGAAACGTTGCATCCACCTAGGCAAGCACCTGCAAAGCCCAGACGAGCTAAGAGACATCACCCCGAAGAAAATCTACAGTTCCTAGCAGCTGCAAGGGTCAGTGGCGAATAATGAACGCCGCAGCTTTAAGGCTGAACACACAGAGTGGCGATCACAATAGGCCTATTATGGCCTATCATGGCCGCAATGACACGAAACGACACCAAAAGCAAAACAAAAATAAAAAATAGGTATAATGGTCGCAGTTAGGCTGCGACCAAATACCTATTTCAGGCAAAATAAAATTTACAAATGGTCCATACGATCTTCATGAACATGATACATATTTGATGGTTCCGTTCAGCTGGTCCAGTTGACTGTACCACAGACAACTTTTTTTCCCGTTAACTGTAAGTAGGTACCACCGAAGTTTTTCATTATTTTTTTTTTACTTTGGCTTACAATGAACAGTCCTTACCTACTATCGAAACACAATTGCGGTGGTCCAGTCAACTGAACCAGGGGCCCAATTCTCCTATACAATTGCTTCACTACGACAATGGTAGGTATCGTTGCAGAATCGTTGCGACGATACCTAAATTTTTTTTTGCACAGCGTTTCTTCATATGAGATAAACTGTGCCCAAACGTGAACAGGGTCCTACATAATTAGACGGCAGGTATGGCAATCGCGAACGAAGTCGCGGGTGCAGCTAGTTATTAATATAAGACAAATGTAATCATATTGAAAGCTTTTTAGCAAATGAAATCGTTGAAACTTCGTATTGAATTAATTTCTGTAATATTAACTTGGCTTTTGCTAGCTTTGGTCACGATATGGTTAGTGAAAGTTTCTTGTTACTTAGATTTACGGGTTCGAAACCCGGCGTCGTTCAAATGTTTGTACGATCTGCAGATATTTGTTCAGGGAGTTGTGGGTAATTGCTTTGTATAATAAAAAAAATGTCTAGCTACGTAATATAATGTATTAAGTATATCAGTTATCTAGTACCCATCACCCAAGCTCTGCTTAGCTTGGGGCTAGATGATGCTGTGTGGATTGTCCAGCATTATTTATTTATTTATTTATATATACTTACGTTTGCTCATAGATAAAAAACCTGTGGCTGTTGTGACCGTGTTGGGAGATGCGGCAAGCTGAACACCGTGAGCCGCGGTGGACGGATGGCTAGCCATGGACTAGTATAGACTGATGACGATGATGATGAATATGACCCAATTCACGGAAATTTTCCAAACATTTAATTCGTATGATATCCCGATCCACAAAATTAATCTTATAAAAACAACCAACAGTATTCATTCAGTTTTTTCGAGTGCTATAATTTCACTGCGTAGTCGTTAACTTTGAAATATCGGCCCCCACCCCCTTTGGGGGGTAGGGAGTTGGCAAATAAAATAAAAATAAGGGCAGATTACCGCCGACATTTTATAATGGACGTCGAAATGACATGCGGGCGCCGGCGTGGCGAGGAGTCGAAATGTCAACGAATTTTTGGGAATATGAAAGCCGTACCCGGCGGGGGAAGTAGGGTAATGTGTTACGGATCTGTTGGCATGGTCCTTGAGATATGCTTGTGCACGAGTCAATTTGAGCTTGATGGTCAGTCGGTACCACAGACCTTCAAGTTAATGCGGTGTACGCAAAATGTAGAATTTTAAAGCTCTCAGAAATCAATAACTTTTATGTCTTCAGGCTTACAGAATAAGCTCTTAGATAAGTAAAATTTTAAACTATAAATTATTCAGACAAGAAAGGTGCGTGAGACCTCACACTCGGCGTTTTTTGATTTCTTAGTGAAAACTTGATAATAGACTTTCTGTAAAAAAAATACCTACATACCTATTTATTAGGGACACAGTTCTCGACCTCTTCCAAGTTTTAAGATTCAATTTCTTTATTCATACACTTTGTTATAAGAATCTAGTTTAATAAAATAATAATTAATTAACACTGCTGAAATTAAATAATATTTTTCCATAATATTATTATTTTAGTCAGGGACATATCCTTGTTTTAGTTTTCAAATCTGACCTATTCCTAATATTGATTTTGAAACAAACCAAAAAAATCTCTAAAATTGATCATAGGACGTAACTTTGTAACATCTAAATCATCAAAATATTTACAACGAACCCGTCTCCACGCCTCCTTCGTCCGTGACGTGTGACACGGGAGTCGAACCCACACCCGCCCGCCAGGTGACAGCTCATAAATACTCATAATCGACGCCGATGACCGATGGAGTCCATTTTAAAGCCATTGGGTTAGCTAAATCAATAATGTGCTATTTGTCGATTCCTCCCACACACAACAATGCAACCATTTTAAAATTGTTAATATTTTATATTGTTGTGTGTTTACGAAAACGGTTTTAAAATCCATACCTACTACTATTATACATTCGAAAGTATCTCTGTCTGTATGTCTGTCTGTCTGTGACCTTTTCACGCCTAAACGGCTGAACGGATCTCTCGTGAAATTTGACAGGAAGGTAGATGGTAACCCGGGGACGGACGTAGGCTACTTTTTGTCCCGGAAAAAGCGTGCGAAGCCGCGGGCCGTAGCTAGTATCTATAAATATTAGAGATTAATGAAAGTAGTTCATTAGTTGACGAATATTTTATGTAGGTATTCCATATATATTGATCGATTTCTCTACAGTTTTGAAACTTTGTCCTGATTTTAGGTAAACTGAGTTGCTATAATGGGTCGTGCGTGAAATAAGTTTATTGTTATGTTCTGTGGAAGATAATCGATTTATCATTCTGATAGCCTTTGCACCAATGGACTGCAGCGTGACTTACAACTTCGAGATCTGCCTATACTCAAGCCCTTATCTAGGAGCAATGTTTGTAAACAACTCACAACACAAAGATCCAAAATATGTTTTTTGACGGACGGAGGACAGACTGAAATGGTTATTTTTTTTTTGGAGGCTAAGGTACTTTACTTTTAGACATTTATTGTCCTCTTCACGCATTGTTTCTCAAATTTTGCGAATAAAAGTTACTAAAAGTCACTAAAACTCAATAAAATTTGTAAAAAATCAAAACATTATGCCCCGCGAGCTTAAAATTTAAAATAACATTATTAATAAAAGAAATTAATGTCTGCGCGCCTGTAATTAAAGTTGTTTTTCCAGTTTTTAATATAAAACTTTTTACTTGGCCCGCAAAAAATACAGGAAAGGTTCTAGGGTTGGGATATAATTGTTGGCTTTTTATTGCTGGTCGGGAAAAAAGGAAAAAGTGTTAACTTTAACAGAAAACTCAAAGGGTACTTAAATTTTTTTATTTATGTGAACCACCTACGGGTGATACACGTTAATTATTTATTGATATGTTTGACTTAAAAACTACGTTCAATCATTTTTTAATAACTTTTTCTTTGGACTTACGAATAATTTTTATAACATTCAATGTGAATTATCATGATATAGTAGAAATAAATTAGAACTATATATTATTTACAATTGAGCTAACTGCAGACTGTTGCAAACAATCTACAGGTAGCTCAACTGATCCATATCAATACCAGTAGGAAGCGTCCCCAAGACGCTGACTGCATTGCCCCGCTGTATGACAATGCTGATGCGATGCGCCAGATACCCACCAGCTCTCAGGTCACGCTCCGCTTCGACCAGACGCTCAGATATTTTTTTAAACCCGGAGAGTCTCGGTACGCCACGGACCTAGGGTCTCGACTCAAAGGGGAGCATATGTCTATACATATGCTCCCCTTTGAGTCTGTCGAGAGCTGTATATTTGCGCCTCCTCTATTTTAATATATATTTTATCCCTTTAAATTAACGTTAAGGTCAATAATCGTGTAAATTATATAAACAATAAATTAAAGACATTTAAAACCAGCCCCTCTCTACTACAGCATCACAGTTGTTTATCAAATAATACTTGCTTCAAGTTTCCGGAGTTTTTTAAAATAACAGGGGGTTGGGGGGATGATTTTGTTTTATGATACCATGCAAAAGGCTGCGGAGGTTAGTGCCTTGCTCGAGATGTTTTGGGGTCCCGTAATCTAAATCAAAATTAGCTTGATAGAAAGCTGCGAAAAGTTAACATATCGTCACATATCGTCAAACTTGCGAATCTGCAGTTTGATTTTGGTTTTGACATAGTACTACAACATAAACAGATTCGTAAGTTTGCCGTGGAGGTGACGATGTCAAAAAAACTTAGATACTTAAGAAATAAGTAGGTAATTAACCAGAAGTACTTATGTATGTATAAATTTTTTATGCTAACAATACTAAGTGGTGCGTTTTCAAAGAGGTAGGTAAATCGCTTACATATTCGTTAACATTGACGACGTTTAGACTTTTAGACGACCGTTGTGGCGCGGCGGGCGAAGGTCCGCCTGCGACGCAGAAGGTTGCGGGTTCAATTCCCGCCTTGGGACAAATGTTTGTACGATCTGCAAATATTTGTTCTGGGTATTTTCTATATATAATAAAAAATATCTATCTATGTTTTGTATTGTATTAAGTTTATCAGTCATCTAGTACCCATAACACAAGCTCTGCTTACTTTGGGGCTAGATGATGCTGTGTGGATTGTCCAGCATTATTTATTATATTTATTATTTATTTTATTGACGTTGATGAATCTTTTTTCTATTTTTACAATTTCATATACATAACTACGACTTTACGTCATAGTTAACAATGAAGCTGTTAATCGTCCAATTTATATTTAAGAGAACACCTTCATAAGTTATTTCGTAAATAACAGTTAGATAAGTACTTACTAATACCAGACAATATAATAATCCGTATTATAGCTTTCAAGAAGTTCATTAATAGTACCTTCTTTGAATGAGGGCCTCAATAATTTTTATTTACATCACAGCTTTATTTATTTATTTATGCTTTATGATATCCTTGTAGTTACCAATCTATAATTTGGATCAGGCATCAGGCAAACCGGACTAAATTTTAATTCAAACTGTTTTTTTTTTATTGTAATTTAGATAAGATATTTTAAGAATAGGTACTACCTCTGTTAGGCTCGTCGTAGGTGTCTTTTATAAGTTGTATTAGTATTTATAATTTTGTTTGTTTGTTTTTTCTTTTAGTTTTAGTTCAGTTATTAACACATACATACTATTAGTGGAAACTGTATTTAGCTTAATTTGTTTTAGTATAACATTCTATGTTTATTTATCTATAAGCTTTTTGTTTCCCAAATAAATAAATAAGTTATTACTATTTTCATATTATAGAAAGCAAAAGTAATTTTGTCCGTTTGCCTTTAACCTTTTCATGCCTAAACGGTTGACGGATCTTAAGAAATTTGGCATAGAGGTCTACGGTAGGTATTCCGGGGACGCAAGCTACTTCAAAAGCACGTGCGAAGCCGCGGTCAAAAGCTAGTAGTACCTACTATACTTACCTTCTTGTAAAACTGCTGTAATGTAGAAACCATCACCTTCATCATCATCAGCAATTTTGTACTTACGATCGATAATTAAAAATGTGTAAACGAAAAAAGCCAAATTACAATCCATTGTTTTATTTGGACTTATGATCATTTTGACCAGTTTCATTTCAATTGTATAAATCGCACCATAACTTATAATCGTGATTATTGAACACGTCAGAAAGAGATGTCTAATGTAGAGTGAGAGAGAACACGGGGGTGTTTGAGGAGGGAAAGAGACGCTGGTGTTTACAATGAGACGCCCTTGTGATAGTGTTTCCAAATTTTGGGAAAGCATTTTTGGTGGTTGGCTTACATGGAGTTTATTTCGCTTGGTGTTAAGGTTTGGCGGTTTTGACGTAACTTTTTTTTTAAAATATTCAGAGTTAGGTCCAAAAAATCTAAATAAATAACTTCGTGCGCATGAGGATGTTGATATATTTTATGTCCTTGCCAAAATTCAGGGATGCAGTTTTAAAATTTTTGGAAAGGACGCTTAGGAATATGTAAAGTTGTTTATTTTAAGCTATAGTATTAAGTTATAGTAAGTAGCTTGTTGGTGTAATTTTATTTATGTTAATGTTTAGTAGGTAAGTGTATTTGGTATATCTTTTTATATTTACTTGTCGCTTTGGTGCTGCACTGTAATCGTATGTTACTACAAAAAATAAACTTCACCTAATCTACAGATGCAGAGACTCACGTCTTATGTGTCGAGGTTGAAATCAATTTAGAACCATTCTATATATCTCTCCGTGCAAATAGCACCGCAAGCACTATCTGGAGTTTATTTTCATCTTCGGATTCTACGTGGCGATTCTGCGCCGATACCGTTTGTCGTAGTAAAGCGATTAGTTAGCAGAATTGGGCCCCATGTAGAGTAACCGACTCCAAATCAAGCTCAACTAAGTAACTAAATTCAAAACCACATTGTTTGTCTGATAATCCCTAGATTTTTAGGCTGAGCAAAAGCGGTCATGCGTCAATAAGTTGCGAAATGGGATAAAATCAAGCAAAAAAGCTTCCGGCCAAAAAAGTTCCATGGCTTGCCGATACGCCATGGAAGCCCACCCGTACGAATAGTTCACCGGCCCCCTGTCAATAATTTCACTAGGGTGATCGCGTAAGAAGCGATTTTTGCTGTTTTCCACAAAAAATCAAACGACACGCGTTTTACTTAAAAACACCAGTTTTGATCGCACGCGCAGCCACGAGCACGCGCCGAGGGTAAATACTTTGAACTACGAACGAAAAGATTAAGAAGTGACGTAAAGAAGTCAAAAGATGAATTTTAATACTTAATGTAATTTTTTTTTGTGATTTATGTTATAGAATGGAGACAAAATGTTCGCGTTTTTTTCTTTTAGTAATAACAATGTGAGTCAGTGAAATTATTGAAAGTTATGATTATGACTGTTCAGTGATTAAAACAAAATGAACAGTGACATAATTTAAGTAGTGGGTACTTAAGTGCATAATAAAGTGATTAAAAGCAAATAATTATGACAAGGACTACAAATAAATATTTAAAATATGAGTGAAGATACATTGGATTTAAGTGTTAATAGGTATGTTGTTATTAACTTATTAGAATCCTTTACCAATATTTAGTTTTTTTCTTAAATTATATTACAATAAGCCTGGTGAGTCCCACTGCTGGGCCTCTCCCTGATACCAACATTAAATAAATAGCACCTAATAAATTTTTGACGCTATGCTTAGATAATTTTTACCTGGTAATTCCGTTTAGGCACTATAACTTAAACTTTATGCACGAATTTGATGTTATTTTAGGATATCATCGTCATCAACCTTAAGTCCACTGCTGGACATAGGCCTCCCCTAATTAATTTATTAAATTATATAAATTTTAGTTTAAGAATATTTATGTACAAATGAAAACAGTTAAGCTTTAGTTGTACCACCAATGTCTCTACTCATTTAAGATGTTTGTTTTACATCTAAATAAAAATAAAATTTAAATACAATAAAATAATTTAATGAGAATTATATAATTCATATAATCACCTAACCTACCTAGGTTAGCTGATTTTCCATGATATAGTACCTATAACACCAGCTCTGCTTATTTTGGGCCTAGATGATGTTGTGTGGTTTTTAAAGCATTATTTATTTATATAATGTACATACCTACTATCTCTAAAAACAAAATAAACTGATAGAAAAATAAAGAAGACGTTTCTGCCACATAAATGAATATTTTCGTTCACCTACTCGGTACCAAACCCACGCAATCGTTCTGAGACTGTACTCACGTTCAAGTACAATCTCTAGTAAACAATATAATTTATAAAAACTTAAATTATTAATTGTGTATTGAAATTTTCCTGTTTACATTTAAGGAAGATGATTCCACTAATAAAATCAATCCTCCTTGGTAATACTGTAAAAGGTTTCAACAAATAGGTCGACTATAAAATAATCTTGTAAATAACAAGGTGAGCAATGTAAACAGTTGAGTCATAATTGGTACAAATTTCTACTTAGAATCGACTGAATGGTAGTTACCAGAACAAGCAATTTGTAGAACAACCACAACCTTGTTTTTGTCAAGGATATGTTTAATTTAAAGGTCCATTCCTAAATGAAGGAAACGGTCTTCGGGGTCTGTAGTTACAATGGGTGTACCGCAGGGATCTATCCTCGGCCCTTTCCTATTTTTAATAAATAATAATAAATATTTAATAAACGACCTGCCTCATCTTGTTAAGAATAATCACGAGATTGTATTGTTTGCTGATGACACTTCATTAATTTTTAAAATGAAACGACAAGACACGAATTTCGATGATGTGAATAATGCAATCTCAAAAGTAGTCCATTGGTTTAATGTCAATAATCTTTTGCTTAACGAAACCAAAACGAAATGTATTAGATTTATTCTACCTAATGTTAAACAAGTTCAGGCTGATGTAAATGTAAAAGGAGAAACGTTAAAAATTGTAGAAAGTACCGTTTTCTTAGGAATCACCTTAGATAATAAACTTCAATGGGGCGCACACATAGATAAGCTATCGAAGAGACTTAGTTCTGCAGCATATGCTGTCAAAAAAATCCGTCATCTTACAGACGTGGATACATCTAGACTTGTTTATTTCAGCTACTTCCATAGTATTATGTCTTATGGTATTCTACTGTGGGGGAACGCTGCAGATATTAACACCGTATTTGTGTTGCAGAAGAGGGCTGTTCGTGCTATCTATAGTATGGGTCCCAGAGAATCCCTGCGTGATAAATTCAAAGAAATAAACATAATGACAGTACCATGTCAATATATTTATGAAAACCTATTGTACACTCATAGAAATATCAATCGGTTCCCTAAAAATAGCGAAGTACATAATTTGAATACAAGGAATAAACATAAACTCGCTGTGCCCACAACTAGACTACACAAAATTAATGTATCTTTTAAAGGGCAATGTATACGCTTCTACAACAAAACTCCTAGTGAGTTGCAAAAATTATCAGTAAATAAATTCAAACAAATTGTCAAAACCTTCCTGTGTAAAAAGGCCTACTATAAAATATCAGATTATCTAGAGGATAAAAAAGCGTGGGACGGAATTTGCTCCAACTCGAAAAATAACAACTAACAGGCTAAAGGTTTCTTCGTCGCTTCTTTACTTTAGTCTACGTACCGAAGCGACTGAAATAAAAAATATCACTTAATTTCCGTGTCAGTGTTTAATTATTAAGAATTTGACCTTTTCTAAGTATACATTTATTGTATTTATGGAAATAAAGAGTTTTTGACTTTGACTTTGACTTTGACTTTGATTCGGCAGACAGCAAGATCAGATTTATGTTTGAACACAAAAAAAAAAACAAATAAATATGTTTGGCCCTGAAATCCGGTCTTACTGTCCACTGATGCTATTGAAGAAATACTATAGAATATTAATATAATTAGAATAGACCAATGGAGTGATAATGGACTGGGTTTTACTTCATAACATAACTAGCTTGTCAAATTACCAAGCCTTCTCAATCACAGAACAGCTGGATAAGGGCAGTACCTGTAGATACGCCAGTATCCTGGTTAGCTTTTTGAGATGGAGTGAATAGCCAAATCCTAAATTATGAAAAATAAGTTTGCAGTTTTTGTTTTCTCATAAATTGAGCCTAGCATTTCTCTTGACTTTCATGGGTTCTGATTCGGCCATACACTCCTATCTCAAAAAGCCACCCGCCATGTGGAGTAGCTAAGTACCTACTGTCAAACATTTCCAGCAGATTATAAGACATATGAACACCTAACTCACTTTCATACAAGTTGAAATGCAATACTAACATTCAGTTTGTACGTTCCAGATGCGGCGGTGACGCGATGTCAGTCGCGCCGGCGGTGAAGCGCGAGTTGGAGCTGGAGGGCAGCACGTCCCCGAGCGGCCGCAAGCGCCGCAAGCAGGCCGCGCCGTCGCGCGCACCACCGCCGCCGCCGCCGCTTGACCTGCAGGCCAAGATGGCTGACATCTACAAGAGCGCGCTGGCCTTCGGGGAGCTTGCACTCCCGCCCTTCGACCCGCTCGCCGCCTTCCGCCTGCTGCCGCGCCACGACCCGCCGCGCATATTCAACCCGGAGGCCTACTGCGACCTCTGCTGCAAGGAGTTCTGCAACAAATACTTCCTCAAGACCCATCGCGCCAACAAGCACGGCATCTACGACGGCACCGAGCCTCAGCCGGCGGCTCCGCCCCTCTGCATGTCCCCTCCGCGGCGCGCCTCCGACGAAGAGTCCGGTGGCACCCCGCGCCGACTGTCACCCGACTCGGCTAGGCGCGCGCGCGATGCGGGCTTCCAGCCGGAAGCCCTGCGCCGCCTCGGGGTACTCAACCCGGAGGCCTTCTGCGAGATCTGTTGCAAGGAATACTGCAACAAGTACTTTCTGCGCACGCACCGCGAGCGGCGGCACGGCGCGCCCATGCAGCGCTCGCCGAAGGCTGAGCGGCTCAGTCCGCTGCTGCCGCCGCTATCGCTGTCCGCCCCGCTGTGCGCACCGCTGTGCACGCCGCCCGCGCCGCCGCCTGACACGCCGCTGTCGCTGCCGCCCTACGAGCCCGAGGAGCTGCCCGAGGTGAAGCGCGAGGCACCCGACGAGCTGGAGGCGATGCCATCGCGCGACGGACAGACTAGCCCGCTGAACCTGATCGTGGAGGAGCGTGGCGCCTCGCCCGCATCCGCTTCCGAGGAGCTAAGAAAGCTGCAGACCATGATCTCGCAGCTCAACGAGCTGGCGGCTGAGCGCCTGTCGGAGGAGGAGCCCGCTCCCCGCGCGCCCTCCGCCTCCCCACCCGCGCCCGACGAGCGCCGCGCCTCTTCATCCGGCTCCTCCTTCTGCGAGATCTGTAACAAGGAGCTGTGCAACAAGTACTTCATGCGCACGCACATGCAGCGCATGCACGGCATCTCGCTGGAGTCGGGCGCGGCGCTCGGCGGCGTCACCTGCGACATCTGCCACAAGGAGCTGTGCAGCAAGTACTTCCTGCGCGTGCACAAGCACAACACGCACGGTGTGCCGGCGCCCCCCGCGCCCGCACCTCCCGCACCCGCAGAGCCCTGTCCGCTGTGCGCGCGGCGCTTCCGTGGTCCCCGCGCCCTGCGCGCACACCTGCTGCAGGAGCACGCGCCGCCCGCGCGCCCGCCGCCGCCGCCGCCGCGCCTCGACCTGCTGGCGCGCGACAAGCCCTACGCCTGCTCCTACTGCCCCTTCACCACGGACGTGCTGGCCTTTCTGTTCGCGCACGAGCGCGCGCACGCGCAGCGCCAGCATGCGGCGCTAGCGGAAGAGCGCGAGCCCGAGGAGCCCCCACCGGAGCCCGCGGAGCGGCCGGAGGAGCCCCGGGAGTACGAGGGGACCAACGGCACCGAGCCGGACGATGCCGGGTCAACGGACGGTGAGGCGGTGTACTCGTGCTCGCGCTGCGCGTTCCGCGCGGACGGGTTCGCTGCGCTGGAGGCGCACTTACGCGCGGCGCACGGCGGCGGCGGCGCGCTGCTGGCCGTGCCGCGCGCGCCGCAGGCCCCGCTCACCATGCAGCCGTTCGTGGTAGAGGAGGCGGGCGGCGCGCTGAGCCTGGTGCCGGCGCTGGTGTTCCTGCCGGTGCGGCGCCGCGCCACCCGCCGCGCCACCGTTACGCTCACGCTGACGCCGGCCTAGCGCGCCACCTGCGCCACGCTGCGCCCGCCCCGAGACTATACCGCGCGGGCGCCCCCCAGGACTCCACTGACTACATTTAACGCTGTGTGCCTTCAAGCGATTGCTATTATTATGTCGTCGTATATTATGGACCCGCCGGCCTGAGAGCCACACCGCCGGCGGCCCGAGAGACCCGTTAGAGTCTGACTTCATGTATTGAGAATTATATTCGGGTGATATGTGAAACGTTGCCGCTTATGAAACATTTTATTTGTTATTATCTCCGCGATGTTCCGTCGGGTCGGTCCGAGACGAGTTTTTGAAACGTCGATTTCGATCGGGAGAAGAAATACATCCTAGAATTAGTTATTATTTAAAGTGTATGTGTATCTGTGAGTTAGCGCTCACGGTAGCGTCGTAGTCAGGCCTGTTGATCACGGCCGCGTCAGACCGCTCTACCTCACTGCTATATGTTTTATATTAGCTGTTATTGTATAAATTATATTTTGGAGTTACAATAAGTACAAAGGTATAGCAACCCCGTTGCAGGCGCCGGACGGAGCCCGGCGTAGTAGCCACTCGGTATATTATTGTTGTCAGCGAGTGACTTAAAGCACAAAGATACGTACTATTGGGCAGTGATCAACATTAAACGTAATTTTAGCATTAAATTTGATTAGATTGTGCGCGGGGGCGGCGGTGTTGAGTTGTGTTACACAAGCATACGGGTCATTGTTGGAGGCCCCGGGCGCAGTCCGGAGCCTCGCGCCCGTCCCCGTCAAACTATTATTTGTATCGTAATCTATTACAATGTGTTACTGCAGACGGCTATCGCCTTGTTCAACTCTTCCTGAACCAACTACCTCACGAACACCTTTACATTATACTATTTTTTAAACGTTGTTTATAAATCCTCGCATAAATTCCGTATTTTCGATAGACAAAATTTATTGAATTCCGTTATGTCAAGCATGGCTGGAGTTGAATAAGGCGGTGAGTGCACACGTCAAATATTATTATCTTGTTAATCAAGACTTATTTGATGGGTAATTGGTAACTTTGTTTAACTTATTCATTATTCGGTAGATCAGTGTGGAGGTTAGCTTGTACAAACCATGCAGCTTCTAAAGAAAGTTCCTATGTATGTACGTAAGTTGTAATTTAAATATAAAAATATTAGAGGTCGCTAGCTGTACGGCTCTGAACGGGATAATTACGAGGCGAAACCTGATTTTTATAATAAAATTGTGATTGTGAATCAGGGTACTCCTTGTTACTAAATTACACTTAGGGTCTTGAGTAAAAAAGGCTAATTGTTACTGAATTTTAAAAATGTTATATCTTTAGTTTAATTTTTAATTGAAAGTTCCTACGACTACTTCCATAATTAATCGATTTGAAGCTGAAAAAGAAATAATAATCTTCCTAGTTGTTGTCTTCCTCCAGTCGCAGCCAAACCCCCAGGTCCCGTCCAGAGCCGAGCTCCTAGCGCGCGATACAACAAATTATATTAATAATGTTTTAAAATAATAAACAAAAATAATAAAAATGTACGTGTTAACGGTACGCGTTGTTGTCCAAATTCTTATTTAAGGAGGGGGCATATTGCACCGTAGTTAGGAGAAAATGCTGTTAAATTTTTACTATATCGGAATTTGGACATTAATTCGGTCGTTTCATCAAAATGTAGTGAAAATGTATTAAGAGAATTGTGTTCAGAATTGATTTTGCTAGCTTTGTACCTGGGATGGATAGACCAATAATTTACTCAATAGTACAAATATGTTTAAACCGAAGATTGTATGGTATCGGTGATTGGTGAAACAATTGAACAGTACAAATTAATATTAAGTCTAGCTTGGAATGTTTTACAGAAGTGGCTATCTAAACAATAATATATAACTAAATGTGTAAGTGCAGTTCACTCGGGTACACTGCTTTAATCCGGCAGTGCAGTCGCACGCCATTTTATTTCATTTAAAAATAAATATTTCATGTTATTTTTAGTTAACTTTCATCGTTTTGAAGTTGAATTTGAAATGCAGTTTGTCGGAGTAGCATCATAGCGTAGGGGCCCGATGTGTACTTTTGTTGATAACTTCAAGCAGAAAATTATATTATGTTGTCGTCAATAATAATTTATGTTTTATCAAAGAAGTTTTAGTTTTAAGGGAATTAAGTCACGTAGAAAATAGAAAAAAATATTAATAGTTTGATCTCAACAAAGTTCCTTTTCATTCCAAGAACTAGTCTAGTAATTGTCCTATTTTTTATATTAAAATGTGCGACTGTTGTGTAATCGATGGTAACTTTATGAAGTTGTATTTATATGTGTTGTTTCTAGTCGAATTATTTTATATTTTATCAATGTGGATTAATTATATATTATAATAAAGATGTTTCACCTTCCTGAAAAGAGAACACAAAAAAATCCGATCTACAAGTGACTACGCCTACCTACCAAGTTACAATATTTATTTAAATTTTTATAGTAAATTATTTCACGTTATGAGAATAACCATTTATTAATCCACATTGGTAAAACTTTATAAATTAATTATAAAGAATTATAAAATGGCTTTAGGAGAAAGCCAAATATGATGCTGCCAATGCAAAACTTATTGCGAAAATATCGAACAATGCTAGCAACCTTATCTTTGGGTGTTAAAAAGTTTCACAAGAAGTATCGAAATTTACAGCCTGTTTTCAGATAATTTTTAACAAATTCTAGTAAAATCAAAATACGGTGGAAAACAGGAACAAATAATGGGCGTACGTAGGTATCCTCTACAGGTTTTTTTGTAAACGGAAAGAGATATTTATTTTCACAGTTGACTTGAAAATATTTAAAGAACCTCTGTAACAAATACCTACAAATCAACATAATTATACTTATACTTAATCAACATATGAATAGTTATACTTCTTGAACGTTTCTAATAAGCTACCAAAGATGAAGATTTTTTTAGGATTTTCCTATAATTTCCGCCGTTCTGACACCGGCGCAGCGATCGTGGTAATGGGATGACAGTCAAGCCAGACAGAACTATAAAAGTTGTGTATTTAAATTGATTTACTGTTTCTTCAGTAGAATTAATTAAGTAATGAATTTATAGACTCTAGAGCTGGATACCATATTATCCAAGTAGATGGCCTAGAAGCTGTTTAGTTCTTCCTAAAAACATCCAAACAATAAAAAAAACCATGAAAATGAAGTAATCATAGTAAATATCCCGTTGTAAATGATTTTAGGATTCAAACAGAAAGTTTCAAACTTTGTTTTGGTTGGTGGTAGAAAATGCCTCAGCATTAAGCCCACCCTTTGTACTATTTTAGTGCTATAAAGTTTTATATAAAAAAAGCTTTGTTAAAGTAGAAAAAAAAATAACTATAAAATTAGTAAATTATGTATATGTAAGCAATAAGTGTTGTTTTGGCAGTCGGTATATGTTCCTATCTCCGTGCGTTGTTTATATTTGTTTTCCATTAAATTAACGAAACATTTCTACCGTATTCAATAAATTAAATATACAAATAACTTTAGGTTTTCCTTTTAGACCCCTTTTCCTCGTCTTCCCCTAGTAATATTTTAAAGGAACTTGGAGGCTGAAGCAAGTAAAGCTTCACACACACACACACACATATCAATTCTGAAACAAATAGGCCGCCTCCTTAGAGCATTTAATGCTCTAAGGCCGCCTCTTATTGTTATCTTGCTAATAGGTAAAGAGTTTCATACAAAGGAGTACCTACTCACCTTTCAAGACTGCTCAACTGAGTGTTAAACTTGAACTTGAAAGGTTAAAATAAGGCGTTTTTAAAAAAGACAAAAACCCCATTTACCTTAAATCTCATGGGATCTTTCGCGGAAGAATAATAAATAAATAAATAAATAATGCTGCATAATTCACACAGCATCATCTAGACTCAAACTAAGCAGAGCTTGTGTTATGGGTACTAGATAACTGATATATTTAATACAATACTTAACATAGATAGATATTTTTTATTATATATAGAAAATAGCCAGAACACCCGGAACAAATATTTGCAGAGGCGGATACGTTTCCGAGTTGATATTATGTTAAATGAGTTTATGAGTAACATCCTTCAAGACTTAGGAAAAAATAAATACCTATTAACCAAACGATAAATAATATTTACCTACTTAATGCTGAACGTAATAAATTATCCAGCTGTAAAGCTTAATTTGCATGTAGGTGTTCTCTGGTAGATTTATCAGAAAGAACTGGTTTAACTGATATTGTAGTCTAGTTTATTGTAGAGTTTGTTAAAGTTTTCGAATTGTTTTGTTGGTCGATGTTGGCAGCACTGAATAGAAAAGCTTAGAAGAACTAAGTTGTTCCGTAAATTACTTACAAATGAACACCCGCCAAAGCCCTAACAGACTCCTTTGTAAAAATCAATTTAATCAGTAAACACATCAACAAAGGAATCACAAAATCCCGCCAAATACTCTTAATTAAAGATTATATTCGCGTCAACTGTCAGATTTAAAAAAAACCTCGCAAAAAACAGTTTTTATCAAAAAGTCGACAACCATTAAAAATAGGAAGGGTTCTTTAGATTCGTCGCATCTGTCAAACACATTTAGGGGGAAATTTAGTGAAATTGTTGAAAATGGGTTAGTTTTACAAAAAATGGCGAGACAGGGGTTAAGTTTGTGACAACATTACACGGTTTAACCCTGCGCAGGAGTCGTCATGGTGAGTTGTCATTTGAACTTTTAGAAATTGCTTTAAAAATGTTGTAGTTAAACTCTATAAATTTGGTTATACATAATAGTATATTAAATTAGTAGTATATTAAATTCAAAAATATCACCTATTTACATGATCTCAGATTTTTTATCGGTGAAGCCACTATCGAACTTGGTTAGTTAACACATTTATGTTTTTGATAATTTATGATTAATTAGGTGTCTAATAAATCGTCTAATTATTAATCCGCAACGCAGGACCATAAGTAAATTATTTTTATGTAACTTACAAATTCATACAATTAGTACCTAAGAGACGCGCTATTCCGTATTCGGGCTTTTTCATTATAAATCATATAATATAATAACATATATATAAATCATCAGTACAATACAATACGATACAAATATTCTTTATTGCACACCAAATAATAAAAAAACACAGAACACAAAAACAAATAAAGATAATGTACAATGGGCGGCCTTATCGCTCAGAGCGATCTCTTCCAGACAACCTTAGGATAATTATCTTAGTAATTATCTTCTATGCAATCATTTGTATTGCTCAACCCTATGGAAAAGATCGATAGAGGTCGTTCAAACCCGGACGTTTTCTTCAGCGCGATCTAGAGCTCGTATAGTTACTTTTACTTTTAAATAAATATGATTTGGTAGATTTTATACCGAAGTTATTTAATACCAAATAACGACTTTGTAAGCCAATTTTATTTTTCCTTTCCCATCTTTTGCTGTATGAAATAAAGGGTATCTTTTTTTTCATGAGTTTTTTATTTTTATATTATTTCCAGTTTCGTGTCAATGTAATGCGTCTTTATGTGAAATTTTAAAACAATAGGTCTATAATCCTATGAAATATTCATAAATATCCTCACGAAAATTAATACCGGTTCCGACACCTCATATTAAAAATATTTTCGGTATTCGGTTTTTTCCTCCTATAAAGTTTGATGATATAATCTTCATGCCAAATTTAAACATCTTCGGGTATCTAGAATTGTTAAAACTTGCATTTCAGACCTCAATAACTCAAGAATCTTACACTATTTATTTATAAAATTTAATATCCTACTCTATTCATGGATTTTACTAGACATGCAAAATTGCAAGCCTGTAGGTTTGATAATGTCTGAGATACAGGTGGGACCAAAAGCGTGCCCAATGGTTCGTGTAAAGATTATTATATTACTCTAAGTAAAGATTATTATATTTGTAAAGACTATTGCGTCGCCCGTTTCTTTTCGAACTTTGCTGGGCGCTCTACCGCGCGTCTCAATTGTATAATTCTTTTCAGGAACATAAGACCCGTACTAAAAAATAAGAATTTATTTAAATTTATTTATAGCATAATACTTATTGTAAGTACTAAGTTTAATCTTCTTACATCGTTTAATTTTTCTTAATAAATCAATGAAAATATTCGTAGGTGCAGGACCGCAGTGAATTCAAAACATGAGGGTCTTTGCTTAGCACTGCATGATGTTGGTATCTAATGAACAGCCGGTGATAATGATGATGAAGACAGAAAACAGCAATGCGGCTTGGTGGATGATTTCCCGGAGAAGTCCGTTTGCAGATCTTTCAGGACTTGTCATTAGATTTTTGTTGCTATCCTTTTTGTTTGTTGTTGTTCTTTCAGCAATTTTAAGAAAGGTTCGTAAATTAGATAAAAAAAAGAAAGGTTCCTGATACCGGTAATATTACTCTAAGTAACAACGTTCACAAAGTAACGTGGAAAAATAATAAGTATTATATATCAGTGATACTTGCGCCTCTATCTACCGTTCAGCTTCATGTTTGTAGATGCCAGACGATCTATTGCCAATTTTATTTTCAATCTAATAAAAATCACAAAAAAACACCATAACGATCCCCCTACGATACAACAATGGCTAATCAATCACCTTAAAAAATTGCCATCTTGACACACATTCCCTGATTTTTGTTAAAAATATTTTATTTTGCGAAAAAAGGAGAATTTCACAAATCCCTAAAAAAGTCTCTAAATCATTTTATAACAACCATTGTTGTATTTAAACCCTTCCTTATAAAAAGCTCGACACGCGTTCGCCACGCTTTTATTAGAAAAATACAAAAAAGAACTTTCGAAAATTCACTAAGTACACCCAGTGACCTACATTACTATTACACTACCCCGACTTTTACCCGAAATGTGTAAAACCACCCCTTTATTAATTTTTTTTTCGTTAATTCGATTCAATCCTTTGGAAAAAGGGTTCAATAAAATTATTGAACACTGTTTTTTTCTAGCTGTCAATGTCACTCCGCGCGCCAAAATAATACTATCTGTCAAAATTTCGCGCCATTTACCTCAGACATCTGCCTGACGCATTCTGCCAAAAAACTTGCACAATGTAAATAAAATAGGGGAAGCTACGACATTAATTTTTAGGGGAAAACGATATTTTTACACAAAAATGCATTTAAAGTATAACGTAATGTCCCCTCATTTCAATATTTAATGTCCGAATGGATTTTCGACTTTATTCAGAAATGCTTTTGTAATTAAAGTGAGAATCGCGTGTGTTTAATGGGTTTTATTGATCGGTGAGATTTACGGTCCGATATTTGCTTCATTATTTATATTAAACATAAGAACATATTTTTGATCGTTTTTCCTAGAAATCGCGAGCGCTTCTTTAGCTTTTTGGAAGAAGAACTAAAATAAATTGTTTTGTAGCAATCAATAACCAATAACCATCTTGTACCTAAGTATGGCGTGTTCTATAATTTCAAAGTATTTTTATAAGTTAAGCTTACTACGACTATTTCCGATGAGCTTGTTACAAGTTAAAGTGCACAAGCTAATATTACCGACGAAACCTTTACTTTGTGGCATCATTTGAACGGCTGCACAAATTTTATTGAAACAGAAAAAAAGGCGGTCAAGTCGTCTTCAAACAAAAAATCTAAATCACTTGGAATCTACATTGCCACAGAAAAAAAAACACAAAAAATTAAATTGTATTTTTATATTTTATTATTGCGTTTTCTTTATTAATCAAAAACTTATACTATCCTTATTTATATAACCAGAGAAGGTTTGTCTAGTGTCGGCGGTTACAGCGTGTTGCCACACATTTGGCATGAAGTTACAGATAAAAAAGTTACATTTTATCGGAACATGTACAGTGTGACTGAAAAGAGAAGAAAATGAGAGCGCTGCAGTCGTTAAAATGGCAACACGAATACTACGACGCAAACGATCTTGATCCTTGCGTTTAGCAATAAAATTTTATTGAAATGCACTAACGATAGTTAGTAGACAAGTCCGAACAGAAAGATTAGAAATTAATATCAAGGAACTAAAATTTACTTTAAGCTGGCAACGCTTTATAAATGTTGTTTGTAGACTAAAAGAATTTGTGCGTACAAAAGTAGGCCATTATATATTTAAGAACGTCATCGTTTATTGCTTGATAAATAATAAATACTTTAGCATTAGCATAACTAGTTCATGGAACCACTGAACAAATGTTGAAATAATCTATATGTCATTTACCAAATATTAAACAACAAAAATACATAGAGATAGATAGACATTTATTGACACAACAAAGATACAGCACAGAACAGAACAAAAAAAAGAAAAACAAAATATAAAATAATAGATAACTACCATAGAATCAGGTATTTCCAGTAATCTCAGAGGTTCTTGTCCGAAACATCGACCCGGCTGCTTTCCGCCTTGAAATGCGGCTAAACAACGCATGAAAACTTTATCAACCACTTGTCTTGTTCCTCTGCGATTGGTTTTTTCCATGTTGGATAACATTTAACACCATAATACACATAAGAACATTATTCAAATGCAAATTTCGTGGTGGTAGGTACCCAAAGTTTGCGAGTCATCGATATATATGTAGGCACTGTACATATAACTCAGTGTTTTATTTTTATTTTATTTTATTGATTTCACAAAATCTACAGCTCTCATAACCACTCACACGTCCCAGCATCATATGTTGCGAAATAAAATTTCCGGTTGAACGTCCCAGCAACATTTGATGCAAATTTCCCAGCGCGGAGTAAAATTGGTTTTGTGGCTTCAGTCTAATGGGATGGTTCTCGAGTCATGACATGTTGCTCTGATATCTGCTCCGTTGGTAGAATGGCAAAAAACACGATAAAATTTTTATAAAATTGTAAAAATGAAAGACGACACCTCACCAATGTCACCAATATTGTCATTATGACATTTAAGAAAACAGAAAAATAAACATTGAGACAGGGCTTGAAGAAAAAAATGTGGAACACATTTTCTTCAATTGCCCGAAATTACAATGCTCCCTCTACGTCGTCCTCCCCCTTGAAATCCCCCGTCCTACCTCATTCAAAATTATATTATCCCTAACCTTTTCCCCCTTAATTAATTTTATACTCTGTAAATTTGTAAAAATCAATAATATAAAATTATAAAAAAAAAATTATAAATAGATTAGTGTAATTTGTGTAATATTGTTTATTCTGCGTTATACATTGTGCTTTACATGTTGTGTTGTCCTTTTATTTATGTTGTGTTGTCCGTTTGTCGTAGCAAAATCATCTTGATGCAAAATTTTTAAATTCAAGTATACTGATCATATTCTTCGAAGTTTATAACACTCCGACACAGACACTGGCAGAGTCGTAGCGAAAAGCAAGCGGCGCCAAAATAAAAAGAAGTTGAACATTGAGACAAACTACCTGTCGCAGAAGCCATCTGACAAGAAGAAGAAGAAGAGGCAAACTACCTATATAATGTAGGTATCTACTAAAAAATATCATTACAATACCCTTATCTTATCCATAATACCAATGCAATAATTCAACTTAAAAAACATATATTACGTACTAGGTACATATGTGATTAGATTAAGTTGAATTAAGCTAATGTTTATGTTTATTATTTACTTATACGGAAAAAAATACCGTTTAATAATACATACAGATAATCAATTATTATACAAAACCTACTTATAATATAACTTACGAGTAAATAATTGCGAGTCAAAAATGCACAAAATGTCATGCGAGTGAGATTTTGAACTGATTTAACTTTGATTTCGTGTTGCCAGAGCAAAGGCTACAGTTTAGTTCCATTTTAATTAATTTCTACTCTTTTTGTTCAAGCTGTAGGTATCTACTAAGTCAAAAAACAACAAACTTTAGAATAAAATTAATGTATATTCATATTCAAGCATCGTAATACATGTAATCTATAAGAAGTGTGGTCGCCAGCAGCAAGCCTTTCTCTTCAACTGTTAGTTCTATGTCGAATGCGATGCCGAACCTGCAACAAACGTGACTAGCCTCAGCCCGTGCAGCCGTTCGAGGGTATAACGGCAACTTCATTTGTATGTTTTCGAGGTTAATTATGAATTTAAGCTGGTTATCTACGAATCTAGTTTGTGTTGCAATGTTGGTTGGTGCGCTCGCGGCCCGTGCACAGCGCGCTTTTGCCCGTAGTGTGCACAGGGGGTGTGCACGCGGAAAGGCCCGACGCGAACCGCACTCACTCTGACGAAGTCCCTCGTTAAGGGATGAAACGTGCGTTGGTGTTCTTCCAATACAAACTAGATTCGTAGTTAACCCACTTACATGCATAATGAGTTCGTCAATCTACAAAAGTTTTTACAGTGAAATTTTCAATTAAGAAACATGTAAAAAATAACCTGAAAATTTCACTACACTTTCTTTATAGCACCTATAATTGAGGGAACACCTTTATGGGTGATCGTCACAGGTTGGCGGGAGATTCAAATTGTTTTGTTTTTATTTTTTCTGCTTTCTTTATGGAATAAAACTATCGGAAAACTAATTTGCTGCAAATCGTAAACCATTTTCTATTAACCTATGAAAAACTTTACTGATGTAAGGTTTTGATAGGTATTTCACTGGTATTTTTAAAGCATTTGGGAAAATAGGAGATTTTGGGAGCATTTGGAAATTTTCCCAAATGCTCCCAAAATACAATTTAATTGAAGTTGGCTTTATCATGGGTTCATAGAAAATGTTTTACGATTTGCGGTAAATAACTTATCCGTTGTCTTATTCCTGGAAGAACGCAGAAATAAATTATAAACCACTAAAAAATTTGAATCTCGCGCCAACCCGTGACGATCAACCTTAAGTACTTTTCTTCCTGTTTTTGTAATTTTATCTTTCGTCGGTGGTTCAATAGGTAATTGCTGGCAAAATTATTTAGTAATATTTCATATTGGAAGATTTTCCATCTGGTATGGAGTTAAGAGGTCCTACAAGGAACGAATGGACGCCGAAGGGCCAACCGCTGAGTGCGACCGGACGGGCGGACGAGCTGCCTTCAAGATATAGATGTAATACAGCCGTGCGTCGATGTAGGAACTCTCCAATCTCAACAGAAACAAACAAACACAGGTGCACTTTTTATTCCCTCACTCTCATAATCCGATGGGACGGAAGACCGACACTACCGGGGAGAGTTCAGGCGCAGGACCAACAGCCTAACGCGCTTTCTGAGGCACGAGGGTGTAGCTCCGCACACAGAGCCAATACTGTGAATTTTGATCTGTCATTGATATGCCAGTTACCTGTCTGAGACCGGTGCGAAGAACAGAGCGTGGAGGAGTCCCTGCCATCGCTTGCAAGTGGATCCGACGTGGGTGCCGTTCGCTCTCGTGATGCAAAACTCTATATCGTTGTAACAGCTGATCGTTACTGCTGGACCTGAGGGTTTAATGTTTTATACACAACCATACATATATACCATTATAATACGCGCCATGGTGGCAACATTCAGCATCCGACCTGCAGATTATCCAAAGTCTCCAAAAGCAATTTTTGTGTAGGCTTAAGTATGTTTAAGCTTAGTGAAGACTGTAGAGCTAAACATTGTTTTTTTAGAAAAAAAATAACGATATAAGTCATGAAAAAGTGCTGGTACTACAGTCTTTCTGAGGCTTTGAAGGGAAAACAGCTGATGTAATTACCGGGCTGTTGTTTGTTTACATCTTTAGACAACAATTTAGTTTTATATGCATCTAAATAGACATGCATTTTATAACTAATAAAAAAAAAATCTTTATTCAGATATATTAAGTTGTCCACATACATAAATAAAAATTACAAAAATAAAATACAATAAAAGAAAGCAAAAGACCTTAAATTAAATTTATATTTATTTATATGTACTTACCTATTATTATATTTGCAGCAGTCATTTGACAATGCCCTTAGACATCAGCTCTATTTACATTATGAATTTAAATAACTTTAACTTTACTTTTGACGTCATTTAATAATTTTTTTGTGTATTATGTAATTTTCTACATTATTCTTAGTATAATTTGATAATGCCCTTGTACAGCAGCATACTTTGACATACCTTTTAATTTATTTATTGTTCATTTTAGTCTGACCAAGTTTATTTAATTTACTTTCATATCAGTCTGTTTTTTATTTTTATTTTTATGAACAACCCTTATGGTGTTTCATAAGCTAAAAATTTGTGTGACATTGTCACATTGTTAGAAATTGTTACAATATAAATTATTTAAAAAGTGTAACGACATCAAGTGTAACATGTATACCTATGGCGGAATAAAAAAAAAAAAACAAAAAAAACCGAAGCACAGCTCAACTCAAGCGAAAACTATTGCAGTGTTGAAGGTACTTGTCAGAGATAGGTAACATGCCACAGCGCTGATCTTCCGTGAAGTCCAGAACAAAGCGCGTGTCTACGCTATCTAATTCTGATAATAACTGAGAACTGGAAGGCAATTCTCGCCAATGTACCACTCGATAAATATGGCAAGAACAGTCTTATTTTACAGTTCTTGCCATATTTATCGACTGATATATTGGCGAGAATTACCTTCCTGTTCTTTGCACCGATATTTTTTTTTTTTGCATGGGCATGCATTCTATGGTTTTCCTAGTTTTAGTACCTCTGCTCTTACTAGCCCAACTCCTTAAAATAGCGTAGACCTCTGGCTCCTATTTTCTAATCTTTACTTACCTTAATTATGTACAAGTATAGGTTTTTTATTTTTTTTCCCACCACACAACAAAAGGCTTTGTCGCTGACCGACCACATTGCCTAATTGGTACATATTTACAATATTTTTTTAAACTTAAGTTAAGGAAGTGGCTTGTTGATAACGTTCACTACAATTTGAAGGAATTTTTTGACATTAGATGATTATCTGCCTAGACTATGATTGTTTGTCCGGATGGGATAAAATTGTTGATATATTGTATAATTTAAGACCTTCATGTAACCATGACTAACACAATTTTACGATAAAATTATTCTTATTTTTAAAAACACAGGACTTTGTGTGTGTAGAGTCTGGGACTGAACTCACCATACACCCAAAATACGATGTCTCTGTCCGTGTTCCTGACGACGTAAAGAGGCTTCACCGGCGTCCATTGCTGTTCCACGGAGCCCAGCAGCGTTCCGGGAGGGGAGAATACTGAGCATCTGTGGCAATAGGACTTAGAAGTCGCGGGTGTGTAAGGACTAAGTAGGTTTGTAGAGTGACGAGTAAAAGACTAACTTAGTAAGAAGTGCTTACGTTTAAAAGCAATGTCTATTTAAAGGTTCGATTTTTCTTTGGCTTTCATGAACGCTATGAATGCTATGAATTACGAAGGGTCTACACTGGCCGGTACTGTTTATTTTAAAGAAAATTGTCAAGCACCTAAATCATTTTCTAGCTAGCTGGATGATGTTGTGTGAATTATTTAGCATTATTTATTATTTATGTATTTTATTATCATTCAGAATTATGTATGGTGATCCCATGGTTTCCCATTGTTGGGAGAAGGCGTCAAAAATCAAAAAAAACTTTATTTCCATTAATACAATAACTGTACTCTTAGAAAAGGTAAAATTCTTAATAATAAAAAAAAACATGGAATGAAAGTGGTATTTTTGATGGTCGTCAGTTTAAGCCAATTTCCTTGGCCCTGAGCTTTACGCATCTAGCAGGAGTCGTCGACTTAAGTTGTCGAGCGATCGCGATCGCGCGTGGACGCTCTAGAGGTATAGTTCTCCTTCCTGTCATTAGTTCCCATTTCTTCAGATTCTCAGTCCACCTGCCACCATTTTGCGTGGCCAAGTGGACGAGACTTATTGCAACACCTGGCCTTCTCTGGCGTGTCCAAGAGTCCTGTAAGGTCTAATTGAAATAAAGCACTTTGAATTTTGACAACTTGACGCCACCTAGGACTAGTTAGAGACCGCCTAGAAAAGAGATACCTGGAGAAGTCTTGCCTTGGGGGCTAAGATCCAATTTAGTTTGCTGAGCCACAGGAGTGTGATGTCGTCATCCTTGTCATGTCAGACTGTAGCGAACCACGCCTCATGTTGAAGAAAAAAACCCTAAAGCACCAGAAGAGATCTCTGTCGTTTGGCCCTGGAGGAGTAAGAGGTTTCATGCTAACCTTTGCAGCGAGCATGGAAAGATCCTCATGGTGCAGGCGTAGGGCCGCACTACCCGCATCACCTCCTCGCCTTCGTTGTTGCAGACCTTCAGCTCCAGGGGACGGAGGCCGTAGAAGAAGTAGCCGACCCACCATCTGGTGGTGGATAGGGGTTATCAATTTTAGACTACAGCGGGAACATGTGTCTTTTTTAATTCATTTCCTTTACATGTACAGGAATCACCAGCATGACTAAGTTGTTTTTTACAATACATTACAATATTAACTACTCATCCACAAATCACTTAAGGATAAAGTAGAGCTGCCTACTTTAGTGAAAGGTTTTTAGCTCAAACAGCAATTCAGACTGTATCAGATTCTGCAGATAACGGTTCAATCACCCATTTGGTACATATAATCATACAAATCTTCTCTCTTCTATGATACTTATGTATTAGGTTTCAGAAAGTTTGTAAGTAATTATTCCTCTTTCCTTTGGCATTACTTTTGTATGACCAGCAGTATAAGGTCTACGCGTTTACTGTCAATTCCACAACGACTCACCGGTTCTCCTCATCAATAGTATACACCAAAGTCTGATCAGGCGATCGCACGATGAACCGATTTTTCTTGCCTCGTAGACACAGGACGCTTTTCATTCTCAGCTTTTTGGTGATGTGCAGTCGCTCTATAGAGAACAGGTCTCGTAGGACGGACGAGACCGAGGCTGGGACTGGGACTGAGACCGGAATTGTGACCGGGACCGGGGGCGGCGTAGATGGCTGAAGAAGAGTTCAGGTGGTAGGAGGCATGAAAAATTAATTGTCCAGATAGAAATGCCAAAGTAATATGTCAGTCGGTCAGGTACTCTATCTAAGGGTATGTTTGCAAGTGTGAAAAGGCTAACATTATTAACTAACTTTTTGTGTTTCTTTCTGATTTTGAGCAAAGGCGTTGCCAGCTGGAACCAGGTGGGACAGTGAAGGCCAAACCAAAAACGGAAAAACGGAAAAATGAAAGTGTTTTGCTAGTTTTGGTGTAATTGATGCCATCAAGTAAATGGGTCAAGCTTAGGACTACGGAAGAAAGGAATATTTGTCATCGGCGAGTGGAGCGCGCCACAAATAATTTGTGGTTTTTTCGCGGTAATGAGCAAAGTGACCTCAATTAAACGGTGCAGCGGTGGTCGAGCACTCGCCCATACCCAGAAACACAAGTTATTACCGGCAAGCGAAGTCAGCCGCGTAAATTTTGTGGTTGCGTTAGTATTTTTTGTTCAGTGTTTTGCATACTGACCTCAAACGAGGAACGGACGACTTCAATTTTTTTGAAACTATAGGAGGGCAGATGTCCCTTCTGCCCCCCCCCCCCTTAGCCACCTTAGCAACGCCCACTTTGCATTCGACTTTTATAAGTAACCGGAATGGTCAGAAAAAAGATTATTCAGATTATATGCTGCTTTCCAGTCTCCAATTTGTAGGTGAACCTAGTTCTACGTTTTAGAAGTTCCAGAAGTATGGAGCTAGAATACCCCAAGCAAGACCTCGGAGAAAATTGGCTTAGGATCAGCATGTCAATAAACTTAGGTCCTTTTTCTGTCACTTTACCTTCGGCTGTACGGTGATCACGTCGTCAAGGACTACCTTCACCTCATCATGGAAAGGCTGAGGCGCGAATGGGATCGGGGAAGCATGCATCTTTTCCATAATTATGATTTAATATTCATTCTTCAAAAATAGGACTGAATTCTTGCTTTCATCTATGAGTAAAGAGAGACCAATAAATATCAAAGATAAATTTGATATTATTAGCAAAACTAGCGAAGAAAAGAAACTAAATCGGCGATGTCGATGGTACGATGTTGACAGTGTCTAGATGTTGCAGTGTCAGAAGAAAAAGAGTTTCTCTATTTTCATTTATCTATTCTCCGTTATGTAAAAGACTCCATCTATCCATGACGACCGATGTGACGCGACGGGCAAAGGTCCGCCTGCGACGCAGGAGGTTGCGGGTTCCTTTCCCGCCTCGGGACAAATGTTTGTACGATCTGCAGATATTTGTTGAGGGTCTTCTGGGTATTTTTATGTAAAATAAAAAATATATGTATATCTACGTAATGTATTGTAATATGTATATCAGACATCTAGTACCCATAACACAAGCTCTACTTAGCTTAGGGCTAGATGATGCTGTTTGGATTGTCCAGCATTATTTATTTATTTATTAATTATCCATGAACCCAACCTTGGTAAGATTTCGTGAGATTTTGATAAAGATAAAAAAGATAAAATACATTTTATTTACCCAAAAAACATAATAGCATAACAAAAGTAAAGTACATGAAAAGGAAGGGTAAAAAGGTGTCCCTAACTCAGCATTTTGCAGTATTAGGCATTTGCCCAATACTGCGCTGGTTTTCAGTTAGGGCCCTTACGGAGTGACGGCACAGTAGGAATTAACATTATTACATTAACGATATATAAACAAATACAACGAGGATGGTACAAAACATGATTTACGGAACATTGAACAGAATATAAAACAATAAAAAGATTACAGATACACTTAGGAAAAACAAGCTATAATTACACTCAGATTTATGCTCACTACACCAACTGACTTGTTTTCGTCGCTCGACCCCGTGAGATATTTCAAAATGTGTATTGTTTTAATGTAGGTAATCTGTGTTGCAAGTAAGACTTCTGAGAACGTAGTCTAGAATCACACCAAATTACAGACAAAATCGAACAATTGAATACATAAGATTGTTCGATTTTGTCTGTAATTTGGTGTGATTAAAGTTTTTGGAATTAAAGTTTTTCTGCGTTCAAAAATCAAATTAACGGCAAAGTAATTTGCCGCAAATCGTAAACGATTTTCTATTCATGGAAAAAAATTAAGTTATTTTTGCACAGACCCCCACGTGAGATTTGGCTTGAGGCTTTTAGCAGGGGGGGGGGGGGAGGGGGGGGGGGGCTAAAAGCCTCACGTAATAAATGTACGCCCCCTAAATCACATACCAACAACGCCAACTTCAGGTACATGCATTTACGTTGAATTTTTCCCCGCCTACCGCGAGTTGTTTGATAACTTTTTTATTTCGATAAACGTGACCTACCTACTTAGGGGACCCGCAATTCGACTAACATAGATAGATAGATAATTCTTTATTCACACAGAAACTTAAAAAAAAAACAGTATAGTACAGAAGATAACAGAATTGGCGGGCGCTTAAAGCGATTTCTTCCAGGCAACCAAAGCTTAAAAGAGACTACAAAGGATGGCGGAGCTAATTACAAATATAAAACTAATACAACAAACTAAAATAATCCCAATACACATATAGTTACCTACCAAATAGAAATATAAACTAATACATATCAACAAATACAATAGTGACTCTAAGAGACATACTAATTACTTACTTAAATAATATGCTTAAACTTTTCGTTTAAAAGTTTGATGAGATGAGGCTTTTTTTATGTCAATAGGTAGATCGTTCCATAGTTTGACGGCTTGGGCAGTAAAAGAATCGCTATAAAAGGAAGTTTTCTGAACTGGAGCCACCAAAAACAACGTTTCTGAAGATCTTAGAGAGAGACAGTGAGAAGAGTGAAGAAACTGGAATCTTTCTTTGAGATACGAAGGGGAAAAGGGATTAAACAGTATAGAGAAAAGAAGGGACAGAATGTGCAAGTTTCGGCGCTGGCGAATGGGAAGCCATTTGAGCCGAGTACGGTAAACAGACACGTGATCGTACTTGCGGAGACCAAAAATAAATCTAACGCAGACGTTTTGGAGACGATCCAGCTTATTTAGTTGATCCTCTGTTAGATCCAAATAATTTGTCTAATAATTTGTTTTTTGTTGTTTTGTGTTTTTTTTCCTAGATTATGCATCTGCATAATCTAGGACAGGAAGAAGAAGAGAATGAGCAAGTGCAGTTTTCGTAGCGATGGGGAGAAAGTTTCGCAGCCTTCTTAGGGAGCCAGCAGACGCAAACAGCTTTCGACTGGTTACCTCCATCTGAGCTCCCCAAGAAAAAGTGCGGTCAAACATAATCCCTAGGTTTTTGATGGTCTCGCTGAAAGGGATCGCTATTCCATCAAAAACAACCTGCGGAACTGCAGACCAGTTTAGTTTAGCCAACATTCTAGAGCTGCCAATTATGATGGTTTGAGTTTTAGATGGGTTAATTTTAAGTCCATGGCGCTTGCTCCACTCCGCGATAATACGTAGATTTGTGTTAGTTATGTCTATTGCGCTAGAAATATCACAACATGGGGCTTGGGTATATATCTGCAGATCGTCAGCATAAAGATGATAGGACAAGGAGAGATTTTGTGAGATAGAGTTAATAAAGATGGCAAAGAGAAGAGGGGACAGTACGCCACCTTGAGGCACGCCAGCAGATGTACCACACCAAGACGAGAAAGACTCATCAAGGCGGACACGCTGCCGACGGCCGTGCAGGTAGCTAGAGAACCAGCCAACCGCCGAAGGAGAAATGTTAAGAGAGCGGAGCAATGCAATCAAGATGTCGAAATCGACAGTATTGAAGGCATTACTGAAGTCAAGGAGAGTTAAAACAGTGAGGTGCCCATTTTCCATACCTACACATAACACATAACATAGTGTAGGACTTCCCGCAGCCAGGTGGAATGACGTTCTGCAAAAGACTGCAGGCAGTTGCTGGACCTCATAGCGCCCGTAGAAGCTGAACCTTAGGTCATTGTCTTGAGTTTTTTTTTATAATCAACAGACTTTTGTTTGACCGTTTGACCCCAATCTCACCTGGTAAAAAGCGACTTTGTACCTATCACAAGGTCTCATCATCATCATCAACCTATATTAGTCCACTGCTGGACATAGGCCTCCCCTAATGAGCGCCATAGCGCCCTGTCTTCAGCTTGCCGCATCCAGCATCTGCCTGCAGTCTTTCGCAGGTCGTCGTCCCACCTGGTTGTAGGGCGTCCTACACTACGTTTGCCGACTCGCGGTCTCCACTCCACGAAGGTCTAGATGGCACCTATTCACTCTTGTTTTGAAGAGA
The DNA here is from genome assembly GCA_963662085.1 of Eupithecia inturbata. Lineage (NCBI taxonomy): Eukaryota > Metazoa > Arthropoda > Insecta > Lepidoptera > Geometridae > Eupithecia > Eupithecia inturbata. Next base: position 1,212,938 of record OY759201.1, read on the forward strand.
CCCAGGCATAGTTATGCTGTGACCCAGGTCGATACGCTATACCTACTCTCTATTATATTATACCTATCTGTGATTATTTATTTATTATGGACTCCCAACAGAAAAATCACATAACATGCAGTACTTATAACCAAAAAAAATGGTCTTAAGTCTGCTTCAGATAAATACCTACTTAGGTATTTATCTGAAGCAGGAATTTAAATTGAATCTCAATCAAGCAATGAAGGATCTCAATGCTTGTGCGTTCAGTTCAGGTTCCTGCCGCAGAGATGAGTCTCGTTTCGGTCAGTGCGCCGCTACGAGTACATCGTTATGCATCTAACTTACCCTAGCTAATTTTTTTACCAAACTGCGAAGGAGGGTCATATATTTCGGTCCATATCGTATTCATTTAACGGGATCGGATGCAAATCTATCTGAATTATTATTACGAAGGGGACTTCATTTAAATTTGTGAAAAAAATCCAAAAACTGTAGCGCTTTTATCAATTGAATGCAACAATATCCTTGGACACAATGATGTGAGGTGACCATGGGATTGTTTCTGACTGAGGGAAATTTAATGTCTATCTACAGAATGTTAATCGTTCTCTATCTGGTTTTTATTTTTATGAGCTGTATAATCTGTAAAAGGAAGTAATCATTTTCTGGAACAACATAAGCACCTTCTATTAGATGCTTTATCAGGCGAACCGTTATCAATATCTCAGCTACGTCACTCTAAAAATATAAATCTAAACCTACCCGTTTTAGTTAGATCTATGTAGTGCATGCAACTTTGACTAGGTATCTTGTTTCTTGACGAACCGAATAATAATTTACTTACCCGAATAATAATTATTAATCATAAATCCGAATGAACTAACAAATTTGAAGTCTCACTGGTTAGGTCGGTCGTGTGGTCCCCCTACGTTCTAATGGCGCACGCGCCGCCGCCGCTGCATTTTATGCAAAAACGCAAATTTTGTCGAAATTTGAAACGGTCCATTGTATTCCCAAAGAATGAATAAAAATAATGGCAGCAACTTTACTTTTGGGGGAAAAAGTTTTATTTCGGTGTGCCGAATAAAATTAACGACAATTTTTATGCATGGGATTGAATTAATAATTTTTGCTATGCATTGATGTATGGTCAGCTATTGATATTGTATGGGGGAGGAACTAGGGCAGATGGATGGTGTCTTACTCTATAAAATGATACTGAAAAAAGTGCTAGTTATTCAATAATAAGTAGCCAACCATTTAATTATAGTTTAAGATTATGAATTAATATTTAAAATTCCTGAACGGTCCTTTATGCATTAGTTGAGTGCCAAGATGGCACCCCTCAGAGATCGGTACTCGAACCGAACCAACCCCCGCCCCCCTTTCTCAGCTAGTGGGTTTAGATACTTATTAACTTTTGTCTAGAAGACCCAGGTTGCCCTGGTTACCCAGGTTGTAGTTAGCCGGTTCCAAACCCTAGCGGTACGAATGTCAAAGGTAGTTGAGCACCGCTGTATATATAATAAAGGATAGTAATGAGCCGTACGCCTGCTTGTCCTGGAGTGGAAGGGAGATGGCGGGATCAAGTCATGAAGTTCCTGTGAGCATTCTGAGGAATGCACATAAAAATAGGTACCTAATGGGCTACTATTAGTGAAATAATATGGTCGGACCATTCTTTCGTTAGTAGAAACTTATCTATACAATAGTATCGGCACCTACAACAAGCAATAATTAGTTTTTGCTTTGCATAACATTAAAAATCTCATATTACAGGAGTATTGCCAACTGACCCAAACCTTAACAGAAACCCCCTAAGAAGTGACACAAGAAAAAGGGATTTCAATACAGGGGGGGGGGGGGGGGGGGGGACAATAAAAGGCGAATGTTATTTTCATAAAATCACTTCTATTCCATTTTTTGTACTTCAACATTTAATCTCATACAATTTTAAATAGCATTCTTTCTTTTCGCTCGATTTTCATAACTACATATAGGTACCTATTTCGTACAAAGTGAAGTGTTGTTACATTGATATTTATGTATAGTTAGTGAGTACTGAACATATATATAAATATAACATATATAATATATGTATGTATATAGGTTGAAGTAGAAAGTAATATAAATATAGACAGTACCTATACTAAGTATTCTAAATGCATGTGTAGTGTTTATTTTAATGTATTTTGTAAAAAATAAGTTAAACTATCATTTAAAAAATAAATATGTTGTAGAGCATTTTATATTGCAGGTGTGTAATCCGCAAGTCAAATAATTCATTTATTTCATAATAAACATTGTGATATAATCGAGCGAATACAGCACAGATCACTCATACATCTCAATTAAAATACAAATAACAAAAACTTTTCATATAACTATTAATTAATAATTATTGCTATGCTCATTGATTCGCAGATTTTCGTACATTAATTTATTATAACATGTTACATTTTGTTCGAAGTCATTATATCATTGTGTTGTTTTTACACGCTCAAGGCATAACCATTCTTAAGATTTCTCTTGGTCAACGATAGGATTTGTCACGTAATATCTAACTAGAGAGATGCAAACCTACGTTAGTTCCAAAAATTGCAAAGATACGCCGAAAAAACACGCCATAGAGCACTCTATGGCCCTATGGAACCAGAGTTCAGGTATCGTTTACATAACGCACGCGATTTTAGATAGATACCTAAAAGACATAGGCCCCCAGGAGGGCTATGTCCAGCTGAGGACTAAGATAGGTTGATGATGATGACGATGACTTAAAAGAAATAATTGTATTCTTCTATCCATGTATTTTGCAACCCCTCAAAAGTTTTATACTTTGGAGCGTTGAAACATGTTAATTTTGGAGCTCATTTACTACCTACCTATAAAAAAAACATGAAAAACCTATCAAATATATAATATCAACATTTAATAGTTAGATACCCCGTGACACTAAGTGAAACCAGTATTTTTTTTAAATTTTGTGTAATAGTTTGAAGCTCAAGAATGATAAAACAATTGGACCAGCCATTCTTATTTCATCTAATAAGATTTATTTGTTTTCAAATAAGAATAATAGCAATAATAAATTCATTACAAACTTAATTATATTGATATTGATATTGCGTGTTTATAAACAGTGTTCGATTTTAACAAAAATATTCAAGGTAAACGATTTGTAATGATCTCTACAAGGTGTACATTTATGGTAAGAAAAAGGTTCTTCTACCTAAAAGGTAATAAGAGAAACCCTTGATTTTGTAAAAACTACTCTTAATAAATATACTCTAAAAATATATTTTATCACATCGTTTTACTGTACATTTATGGTCCTTTATATTAAAAGTTTGTAAAATAAATCATAAAATTGATATAAAAATATGATTTGTATATTATACTGGAATATCAAATAATATCTACCAAATACACTCAAAAAGCGTTTTTTAATTCACATAAAATTGTTTTACAATTTATAAACCATATTTTCTTATACGAAAAATTTTTAACAACAACAATTTATAAAGTTTAATTTGTGCGTTTATTACAATATATATTTTCTACACAATTATAATTATATTAAAAACGTCTCAAAAATAGAGCACCAGTATCCTTAATCTATAGCACAAAGTTTAATACTTAGTTTTCAAATGATCGGACATTCAATAGTTTTTATATAAAATTATGGTATCAAAACGTAATAGGTAAAATTATTTAGCTGCTTTTTAAATACAACTAGAACCATATGCTTGATCCTTATAGGGATGTCAGGTAGAAATTGAAATAAACAATTTTCCATACACTTTAAAAAAAAAATTCCGTATATATATCTAAGTTTGGTAACTATCAACACACTGCATAGGTAGTAGGTATGCATTATTCTACTTTTCATTTTACTTTCCGGCCAATTTTTTGTGTAAGTAATTGGCCGGAAACCATCTGGATTTGTTTGAACACTGAGTTTTTTGTAAATTCCTGTTACGTTGTGTACAGTAGCACAAAATTTGTCCTACATATATGTATGTTGAATTTACGATTCTCTATCGGATATCGGTACATACAAACAGCATGAAATTTTTCCTATATATTCTGAGAATGACAAATTTTAACCAGTGTAAATTTGTGTTTTTAGAGCTACTCCTTTTTTGTTCCTTATATTTCTGTTGTATTGTTTAAAGCAGCATGAAATGTGTCCTTTATGTCTGTTTAATTAGTGTTTCCAAGAGCTACCTCCACGCTTAGCCCCCAGATCCTCTCAAGCCCCCAGGCTAGCTTAAGCCCCCAGGTCCATATCGAAGCAGTGCTGGCGGGGGTGCGTGTGCGGGGAGTGCGGCGCGTGGTGGTGCGGCCCGCCCAGCAGCAGCGAGGGCAGGCAGCCGCCCAGCATACCGCTGTCTCCAGAGATCAGGGAACCACCTGGAAAATTACGAGGTCAAATAAAAACAAAAACTTTTATTTCTTTAGTCTTACAAAGCTCATAGACAAGTCAAATTTTAAACTAAATTATTATCTAATAAGAAGTAAAGTGGTTATTGATATTTGTTCACTGAAATTTTTGTCCAATAGTGTAAGAAGTGAAAAAGAAAGTAAGAATTTTTTTACCCCCCTCCCCCCTTTGTGACCACCCGTAGTATATGCCAAGACCCTTCTCCTTTAGTTTTCACGTAGTAATGCATAAATACGGTTTTCAATAATTTTTTGAGTGTTGAAAGTTAGAAACTTTTTTTTTGGCTTATTTTGTCTTAATACAGCGCTTGACACGTAACGCCAAGAGTGCGTGCATACGTTAGAAGTAGAAAAAATATTATCAAGAAGAAAAAACTAATGTAAAACCATATTGCAACAGGAACTTAATTTACAAAAACAAGCCTTTTCTTTCTTTTAGTCACATTTATTTTTCATTTCAATCCTTTTCAACAAAAGCGCGAGATTTCCCTCTTCCTGAGGAGTGCAATAAGTGACCAAATGTTAGATCGCGCAAACGCATGTTTCTGTTACAACTGACCATATACGACTACCCAACATCAACTGTTGGTCGAAAGACCGCCGGGCAAGTGGACTAGCTGAGTCGGCCCGGTTCACAGGCGACCTCCTTGTAACTATTTGGGAGAAATGCGACCACCGGGCAAGTGTACCAGCTGGGTCGACCCAGTACAGAGGAGATCTCCCACTGTACCTATTTGGGGGAAATGCCACCTCATCCCCCAAATACACCATCAATATCGGAGATTTCACCTTGCTTTAATTATTGAAACTTTGTATTTCGTTTAGCACATATTCTTAACTAATTCTTAAATCCAATATTTACCAGTATTATGTGAGTAGTTGGCGTCTTGCAGCATCGAAGACATGCTTCTGTCGGCCGCTTCGGCCACCACGTCGCTTAGAGATAGTTGCGATGTTGGAGAGGAACATAGCATTGGGTCACCTGTGGAGCAACGAAACAAATAAACTATGGAACTTTTGCCAAGTAAATGATAAGGGTTTGAGTTGCAGAACTACGACAGATCACGATACACTAAGCCCCGTATTGTGAAAGCTTGCTCAGTCATAGATCTATGCTTGAGTGATATTTATGCTATAGAAAAGCGTTACTCAAGTATTGATCGATGACTGAGCAAGCATTTCATAATACGGGCAGAGCTATTTCAGTCTAGAAATAGATATATAGTCAGTCTACACAAGTTTCGTTACTCATAGCTGAAGGGTATGTCTGGGTACCGTGAAACCCCCCAACTTTGGCCACTATTTCCAGAAAAAAGTTCGCTACAAAAAATAATATGACCATGAGTGGATTATTATAATGTGCAACACACATATGTATTTACAAATTACTAACAGACAATCGTACAAAGCGTCGAAACGTACATATATTTATACCTGTGAAATAGTACCGGTTTCCGAGACGATCACAAGTGCCGGAATAAGTCAATTGTGAATTATTGCATATCATGCCTAGTGCCTAGCTAGCTAATACTATCCTCTAGGTGAATAGGGGGTCGCAGGGAAAGGAACCCAAACTTCTGGTGATGTTCTGGCATTTTTATCGTGGTTGTGACTATGTAATAATTAAAGAAGCTCAATTAAAAAAAAAAAGGATTTATAAAATCCATACTAATATTATAAATTCGAAAGTAACTCTATCTGTATGTTTTCATTTCACGCCTTAACTGCTGAACGGATCTTAATTAAATTTGGCAGGGAGGTAACTGGTATCTCTGTGGTGGACATAGGCTACATAAAAAGCGCGTGCGAGGCCGCGGGCAGCAGCTAATGAATAGATAAATACAATAAAAAATCACAGAGAAAAATTGGCGCTAAATCAGTTAAAAAACCGCTTGATATAGCATAATGACGCTAAAACCGCAACACTGAGTTTAACAGGTCAATTACGCTGGCACAAAGATCAAGATAAAAATGGTTCTATATGTAAGTATACCTTGCGTGACAGGATTATGCGAGTCATCATCCATGAGGTCTTCTATCTGCGCCAGGTTGAGTGCCGCACCGTCTTCCATCAAACCTCGGCTCGGGGATAAGCGCATCTGCTGACAAAGGGAATAGACAAATAGGTAAAATATATATCAGGTACAAACAAGGTTATAAAGTAGACCTGTAACCCCGTGAAGGTCTCAAAACAGCTGGGTTCGGAGACAGGCGCATCTGCTGACAAGGGAATCAACAGATACAAGGTAGAGCGATGACCTGGTTAAGGTCACTGCGCCTCTGCTGACAAGGAGATGAACGAATAAAAATAAGAAAAACGAATTATTTTGATTAGACCTCATTGGGGCAAAACATATAGTTAAAGAAGGCCTTTGTTCTGCAGTGGAACAATACATACAAGCTTATAAAAGACAGGACTCAGATAACGAATGTCTCTAAAGTCTGCCAAATTGATTTAAGCTAGTCTAAACATGCGTGTCGCAAGACCAGAAAAAATTCTAAATAATTGAATTTACGGGCGATTTTTGCACAAAGACTGTCTAATTAGCCGTCAGTTTGTAAATTGAATGAGATATGGCTTGTGCTGCCGGCTTAGATTTTGCAATACCCCAACTCTTTCCGTGGGTGTAGGAAGAGGTGATTTAGCGATATCCAGGGGGCGGGCTGCAACGTGTCCTGCAGAACAATTCTACCACCGAACTGCGATCCACAATTCGCATGCCTCGTGTGGTTATGGGCATTACTCTCCATATGAGAAAAGCCAAAAAGACTCTTATCGGAGAGAAGCCTGCGTCCAGCAGTGACCAGTATTAAACTGTAGATGTAAACGATCGAATTAGTAGGAGGAAATGATAGAGGATTGGATAGGAAAGACCAATTGTATTGTATAGGATCTGATTTGAGCTGGAATAGTAGACATTACTTGAACACGCAACAGGCGAAAGATATTTAAGTGAATTTAGTTGGTAAAAGGAAACTCTCAAAAAAAAAAGAATCTCATAGCTTTGGTTAAATAGATAACCAATGAGATAGACCATACTTTTCTTCGAGACGAGATCGTGTTAGCTCAGAGGCAGCCTTAATATTAAAAAGCCCCCGATGAGGACGGAATTACTTCAGAGCTTCTGAAGGCAGTAGGATCCCCTGTTATACAGGAGCTACGGAACCTCTTTAATACCGTCCTTCGCAGTGGAAGAACTCCAAAGGCGTGGAGCGAGAGTTTGGTGGTGGTCTTCTCGTCATCCATACCGTAATGCATGAAAACGAAAGTTTCCAACCAGTGCGTCCTACCCGTCATGACCTACGGAGCTGAGACGTGGACACTTACGGTAGGGCTGGTCCACCAGTTTAAGGTATGCTCGGAGTTTCTCTGAAGGATAGGATTCGTAACGAATACATCCAACAGAGAACCAAAGTTATCGACGTAGCTCAAAGAATTAGTAAGCTGAAGTGGCAGTGGGCCGGCCGTAACTCGAAAAGAACCGACAATCGCTGGGATAAACGTGTTCTTGAGTGGAGACCGCGACTCGGCAAACGTAGTGTAAATAAATTTATTTTCATAGTGTAGGACGCCCTCCGGCCAGGTGGGATAATGACCTGCGAAAGACTGTAGGCAGATGCTGGATGCGGTAATCTGAAGACAGGGCGCTATGGCGCCCATTAGGGGAGGCCTAGGTTCAGCAGTGGACTAATAGCTACTAATACTAACTAACAAGTTGATGATGATGATCCTTTTCTTCCATTGGGGTAGATCCATAGAGGATTCATCATTCTATAGAAGAACACATAAGCGGTACTACAGAGTTCTTGAAAGCGCTGCTAAATCGTCTACAAGCCACAAAACAATATAATAAAATTTTGGTAAACTTGAAGCCTCCTGCCTCCACAGTTTGCTAAGTAAAGATTAGGCACAAAACAACAAGAAATAAAATATATGTTAGAGAAGAATATACAACACAATATTCTAAACGAATATAAACCTTACTACAACACAATAAGGCTAAGAAGAATCAAGCGCAGTAACATGTCATTGCAAAATAAACCTTATCATCTTTATCGAAGGCATCAGCGGGATCCATGCATAAGTCGTCGATCAGGCCTAGAGATAGACCTTCGTCGGGCCGGATCGGTGAGGATAGCTGGTTCAGTTCTTTCAAACGCTGCATGCAAAAAACACATTGTCGCTATGAAACATCGCAAATAATACTGACAATCAAAATTGCAATTCAAGAAACAAAGTTAGAACTTGTATTTACAATTGAAACAGTTGAGCTAAATGCAGACTGATGCAAACAGTTTAGAGGTAGCTGAACTGAGCAATATCCATACCAATGATACTTGAATTATTAGAATTGAAAGGCGTTAGCGGATAAACACTGTAACAATAGAGGAGACATGAAAGCAGAGAAAAAAGACAAGGAATGTATTAAAATAAAAATAATTAACCAACTGTCTTATTAGGGGAGGCCTAAGTCCAGATGTGGACTGGTATAGGCTGGTTTTGTTTAACCAATCGCAATGAGTGACATTTTTCATTATTGCAAAACGATAAAATACTTAAAAAAGGTATTTGAAAGGATTTGAAGCTGCGCAAGTGTCGTCGCATAAAATGCTTACTAAAGATATATAAGCCAGAAGAATCGTTACTAAATTTGTGATCAGTCGGGTAAAATCTTTAAGTACATGTAGAGTTAAGTAAATTAAGTATTCAGGAAATTAAGCTGGTTTCTAGAAACCAGCTAAATAAAGTCCGAGAATCTAAGCTAAAGAATAACACTAGAAGAACAAAGAAAAGCGACATTGTTAAATAAAACAGGTAAAATTTATATTCGAATTGAATTTTATTCGCAAAACAACAATAACTCGTGTAAATCAAGATTGTGATTGTAAATTTCATGCTGTCCTGTCCCGCTTATTTTATTTATTTTGAACAATATTCAGGAAATTAACAGCTAACTTAATGAGTTGGTATATGACTAAATACTGAAAGACAGAAGAAAATGTATTTATTACTTCACTACAGTAAACAACTTCTAGCACTAATTAATAGCAATAAGTATTTCCATGCAGCGAACCAAAAGGTCCTGTCTCAGCATATCTTGCTCCACAGTAAGTAGAGTAACGCTGGTTTTTTGACAGGACCTTTGGCTGATGGCCCTGGTCTTTAAAATTTCCACAAAAAAGCGACTGAAAATAATACTTAACGAAGTTACAGGACGACTACTGATGGTTAAATTATTATTACTATGTAAAAGTTAGTTCACAGATAGGTAAGAAATTTCTACCCATTTTGGTTTATTAAATGACATAAGAAAACGAATCCAGAAGATTCAAATATGTATAAATATGAGTCAAATATATATCAAATAAATATTTGACAAATACATACCATCAAAGCGGCACAGCATGACATTTTCAATCCCAAACATTATCTACACGACTTATAAAATAAAATTCAAAAGACACAAGAGCAATGTTTACCTTATTATCTAAATGGTCGAAGCTGTCATGCGAGTTATCCAAGAAGAAATCTGGATCGGGCTCCAAGCTATCCAAGTTTATTCCTCTAGATAGCTTTAACTCTAGCTTCACTTTGGTACGCTGCATGCAAAAGAACACACATTTCAGACATGCTACTGTATATAAGGTTTACAACGTACACGCATACATTAATAAATAATGCTGGACACTCCACACATCATTCATTATCAGAATAAACAATTTTATTGGTTAATGGCCAGTTTACAAGTCAGTCAACTAGCACCCATGTCATAACACAAGCTCTGCTTACTTGGGGGCGAGATAATAAAAATCCATACCAATATTTCAAATTGGACAGTAACTCTGTCTGTCTGTCTTTTACCTTTTTCACGCCTAAACGACTGAACGGATCTCGATGAAACTTCAGGGAGTAGATGGTATCCCGGGGACGGACATAGTCTCATTTTTATCCTGGAAAAGCGCGAGCGTAGCCGCGGGCAGCTAGTGTTTATAAATGAATGGAACACCCTGTATATTAGCTGAGTGAACCCGCGAGTAGAAGCCAGAAGTATCACACTAACCTTAATATCTTTATGGTCGAAGATATCGTCCGGAACATTCTCCAGGCTCAGTTCTGGTTCCATACAGCTTAACGAGAGGCCTTCAGATAGGCCTTCCTCTCTGCTTATAGGCCCTTTTAACCGCTGGAGGAGGAATGGTTTGGTTAGTTGATGAATCGCTCACGAAATGGGTAAATCAAGGTCACGCTAAAACATCCAATGGAAAAAGGCAAGAAACTAGGACACTGATGAATGGGTTTCGTACTCAAGTTTAAACGAGAACTCGATTAAAGGTCAGTATAGACTAGAGCATTTGCTAGAAGTCAAAGTCAAAAACTCTTTATTTCCATAAATACAATAAATGTACACTTAGAAAAGGTCAAATTCTTAACAATTAAACTCTGACACGGAAATAAAGTGATATTTTTGATTTCAGTCGCTTCGGTATGTAGACTAAAGTAAAGAAGCGACGAAGAAACCTTTAGCCTGTTAGTTAGTTGTTATTTTAATACGAATGGTACATACAGACAAACGTTCAGTTACCTAGAGCATATCCGTGTAATGTAACGTTCTTGCAAATGCTCGACGCTGTGTACGGCGTAATGCTCACCGCGAGTGAGCATTTACCTGTATCATTTCATTGTACTTCGCGTACATTTTCCCTCGGCCCGCGCACCTCACGCCCCGCCGTCCCCCGGCACCCGCGCTTGTGTCTTTGCTCGATAAAATGTCACACCAAAACGCTCGTTGGTTTGTAAAATCAGGTTGTAACAAAACATCGAGCGTCATGTTCGAGTTGTGGCTCGAATAAATTTAAAAACAGCGAATGTGTGTGCCAGTGTTGTTACAAGTAAATGCTCTAGTCTATACTCACTTAAAGTACACAACTCCGAAAAACTTCAAACCGAACGCACGATTTGTATATACGCAAGTTTTTTAAATTACACCACAAGATAACAATTTTTTTTTAACAAAAAAAAAAAAATCATACTATAGATTGCTTAAATACCAATACTTTCTATATTCCAACCCCATCACCGCAAACTGCACCTTACCTTAATATCTTTATGGTCGAAGATGTCATCAGGCGGGTCCAAAAGGTCATGGTCTATAAGACCTAGGGATAGACCTTCGTCTCTTAGCGGCGAATCCGAGGGCTGCATGCAAACACATGCCGATTATTTACATGCTTTATTTTGTTATATTACATGTGAAAGTTTACTATAGCTAGGCTATCAGATATGCTTATACTACATGCCAAAGTTAACTACTATTACTAAAAAAAGGTAAAGTTACTAGGTATAGCTATGGTATCAGACATTAATAAATATTACGGATTATAAGCCCCAAAGTATAGATTATATTAAGATTTGATAAGTTAGATGCTATGCATAACTTGATAGCCAAGCTCTCATAAAAGCTGTATAAAGCCACTTTTTCACTTATTGCGAGTAAATAACTAGGACTGGAATGTACGATCGGCAGGGTAGTGAAAACGAGGCTTAATAATGATAGTAGTGAACCATATAGCCAGAATATCAGACATGCTGCAGAAAATGATGTTATAGAATATAATGCCAGGGTTTATGTAACCAGCAAATACCTCCTATAGCGAGTAATATAAGAAGTCTTTTCGTTTGGCATTATAAATGTCAATATAAATTTCGATATAGCCAGTCCATAAGACTTTTTATATTACACTTTTATTGTTATAGCAGACGCTATATTACAATATGTTACACTATGTTACATAGTCAGTATAGTAGTAACATACCTTGATATCTTTATGGCTGAATAGAGCATCAGGCGCCGGCTCGAGGCAAAGGTTAGGTTCCAGACATCCCAGCGATAAGCCTGACTCGCGGCTTAAGGGAGAACAGGAACCGAGTTTTAGACCGTCTGGAACCATGGTAGATATAGAATTATTGCTTGGTTATTTGTTAAACATTGTTTCGTGATCCCTGTGTTGGGTAACACGAAAGGCAGTTGTGAAAACTGTTGTAATCTCTGAATTTTTTATTTATAACTGTTGAGAAGATTCAAGCTTGCCCAACACCTAAAATATCGGATTAAGTTTATGCCGTATTTAGCGGTAATAATTTCAGATTTCATTTATTCACCATAACGTTACCTACGTTACGTTTATCAGTAGATTAACAATAATAATTGTAAGATCGGTCCCTACTCAAAAATAGATTTCAAAAATTATAAAGATTTTTTCAATACCTACTTAAATTTTTTAAAATCTTTATTGTCAATGAAAATAACAATTCAATAATAAAAACAAATTAGAACTAGATAGATTTGCAATTAATTTAAATTAAATTTGATTTTCCTACTAAAATAGATTTTAATAATTAAAATAATTTATTAAATATGAATTTAACTTGATTTAAATAAAAAAAACATTTTATGATCTGAAATAAATAAATTTAGTAAAAATTGTATCAATCAAAAATAATTTGTGATATAAAGACGATAGTTTGGACAAAAATTAATCAAAACCGCCCTTGTTTAGTTGTTGCTCGCCCAGCTCCACGAGGACTGTGGGCTCATGTTTGAGGGAGGCAGGTCCAGCAGTATACGTAAGAGAGTCTTATATTTACCTAACGCGTCCAATGCTGAGAGGCACTCGGTGGAAGGCATGTCTCGGAGTAGGTCTGGTTGTTGCTCGCCCAGCTCCATGAGAGCTGTAGGCTCTTGTTTGGGTAATATTACTTCCTAGAATTGAAAACATTATCATTGTAAAACATTATAAAAGTTATATTTTAATAGGTTTTTGGGGAAAGCAGTGAACTTATTCGGGCTGATGATGATGATTTTAAAAATAATAATCTGCTAAATACTGTAAATACTAGTTGTATTTTGTTTTTCTAATTTTCTATGTGTAAATTTCTATAATAAATTTTACATAATCTAGACATTAAAATAAAAATAAATAAATAATGCTGGACAATCCACACAGCATCATCTAGCCCCAAAGTAAGCAGAGCTTGTGTTATGGGTACTAGATGACTGATAAACTTAATACAATATATAACATAGATAGATATTTTTTATTATATATAGAAAATACCCAGAACACCCGGAACAAATATTTGCAGATCGTACAAACATTTGTCCCAAGGCGGGAATCGAACCCGCAACCTTCTGCGTCGCAGGCGGACCTTCGCCCGCCGCGACATTAAAGTCAATGGATATGAAGAACAAAGCCTGGCAGCGAAAACTGCACTGACAAATTAATATTTATAAATGTCTACCTGACAACAAGTGTTTTTGGGTAGATGTTTCTCTTTCCTTGATATGAGTAGGAGGACCACAATTTATTTACAATAACAGGATTTTTTTGGGTACAATAACAATCATTTAATGATTGTTGTTGTCCCAGAAAAATCCTGCGGAAAATAGGAACACTGGTACGCATCAAAATTAAATGGCAAAGTCTATCCAGTAATCTGATGAACGCGAAATACTTTTACATAGGCATTTCCTTCCTGATGAGCGCAAGGTCAACATATAATTGGAGCGTAATTAAAGCCGTAGAAAAGATCTGGTATTATCAACATCGGTGTCAATTTTGTGGCACAAAACCAAAATAAAATAAAATTGTCCACAAATTTCCCATAAAGTTGCCTTAACTATCGAAAAAAAAGAGACGGCAACATTTTTGCCTAGTTAATTAAGGTTTATGAGTTAACATCGAATCGACAGCTTTGTACATTACCGTGATTGTACTCAATTTAACATACCGGTAACGGCGTAGGGGTAGGTGTAGGCGGCGGCTCGGTCGCAGATTCGACTCCCGAGTCGTGGTCGTGCGGCGACGCCCAGCCGCTGCCGGTGCCACCGCCGGCTTCTTGAGAGTTGATGGGGAGACCGTGGACTCGAGCTAGTCTCTCTAACTCCTGGAAAATCATAGGGTAACATGATAAGTGAGCTTGCTATCTATCAACACACATAAATATAATATAATATTGACGACCGATGGGGCGGCGCGGTGAGCAAAGGTCCGCCTGCAACGCATTTTCGATTCCCGCCTTGGGACAAATGCATCTGCAAATATTTGTTTCGGGTGTTCTAGGTATTTTCTATGTATAATAAAAAATATCTATCTATATAATATATTAAGTATACAATATCTATATAATAGCAGTTGAGGTGTTCTGCGGGCCTGGATCGCAGGGGTCGATTCTTACGCCCCGACCGCCACGGCGCGTACCTATTTGGTGAAGGGAACAACATATTGGCCATTAGGATCTCAAGTGGTGCCCACATACCAGAAGGTACGTACCTTCCTATTTAGTGAAGGGAGCATATCTCGCCGAGGTAACACAAAACAGATAACCCCCCACAAACCCCAGAGGTAAAATAATAACTCTTCAATAGGTTTAGTTGTCTCAGAGTAAAAGCTTTACCAGGCGACAGCAGTGCTGTTTTTGTGCGTTCAAATATCAAAGTGCTTTATTTCCTTTAGAACTTACAGGAGCTGGACACATCACAAAATTTGAATTACATAAGTAAAACTACGAATTAAAGTGAACACTTTGATTTTTGGTTCACTTCAATCTTTTTAAGGTAAAGAAGCGAACAAGAAACCTTTACCTTGTTAGGTTGTTCGTTTTCGAGTTGGAGCAAAACTTGACTTAAGCTTTTTTATCCTCTAGATAATCTGATATTTTGTAGTAAGCCTTTTTACAAAGGATATGTTTGACTAGTTTGAATTTATTTATTGAATATTTTTGCAACTCCATTAAAGTTTTGTTGTAGAACCGTATATAATATACCCTTTAAAATATACATTATTAATATACATTATTAATATACATTATTCTTATGTAGCCTATTTGGGGGCACAGCGAGTATATTTTTATTTCTCTTTTTATATTATTTTTCTTTTCTTTTTTTGCAGGTCTCGACAGAGCCTACATATTTGCTCCCTTTGGGGTCGAGACCCTAGGTCCGTGGGGTACCGAGGCTCTCCGGGTTTTTAAAAAGTATCTGAGCGTCTGATCGACGCGACGCGTGACCCGAGAGCTGGTGGGTGTCTGGCGCAGCGCATCAGCATTACAGCGGGGCAATGCAGCCAGCGTCTTGGGGACGCTTCCGACTGGTATTGATATGGATCAGTTGAGCTACCTGTAGATTTTTTGCAACAGTCTGCAGTTAGCTTAATTGTTTCAATTGTAAATACTAGTTCTAATTTGTTTTTATAACTGAATTGTAATTTTCTTTGTCAATAAAGTTTTATTTCTAGTACCTGTTCTAAATCAACCCACCTGTATCCTCAGCATTAGTTTCCTATTATGTATTTCAATCTGTTTCCTTCTCTGTTCACTGTGTTTCAATCTATTCACTTCATCTCGTAAACACTTTATGTAATCCACTGAGCTTTTAAGTATAGTTCCTTTGTTAGGTCTCACGTCACGGATCACATCATAAAATGGATCGTTGGTCTTGGGTAATAAGGTCCCTAGTTCCTTGATGCGGTCGTTAATGTTAAAGCGGCGGCGACGTTCAACTGGAAAGAGAAAATAACTTTAGTTTTTAATGCATGCATTCTAGGAACTGAGTTTTGATTACGTCTTGTGTAAAATCAATAACAGCTGTTTTCAATGCATTATAAATAGGAGTGGTCCTGATATCGACCCTTGCGGAACACCACAATAAATTTAAAATTTTCTAGGTAGACAACTATTAAGATCTTTCATTTATAAGTAAGTACCAAATTGTTTATTTTTAGTAAGACTTTATAAGTCTTTATTTTGTTTTCTTATCAGGAGGTAGAATTTAGTGTAACACGCTGTGAAAATACCTTTGAAAGAACACAGATATCGGTCGATTTTCAATTCCACAACTTAGAATAAGAATCAGACTCAGCACATTATGTGGCATTTAAAAATATTCATATCAAGCCTTTACCAGTCCCCTGCTGTACAAAGGCCTCCCCTGATAACCGCTTTATTGGCGGGGGTAAGGCCATAATTCCTACGCTGGGCATGCGGGTTCGCGATCGCAGTTCGGTGGTGAATCTTCGCGTTTATTGACTTTTGATATTTTCGAGTTTCAGTAGGTTACTGTGGTCACGGAAAAACAAAAATGACATTATGAATTTAAGCGGATTAACTAGTTTGTACACTACTACACCACGACAGTTTTTATAGTAAAATAGACTTACTCATATTATGATTATCCTTCTTTTGCCGATCCTTGGCAAGCGCGTGTATATCCGACTCGTGGATGCCGCAGTCTCCAGCCACGGAGGAGGCCGCGGACGGAGGCCCCGAGGAGGACAAAGGCCCGGCGCCACTGTCGAAGGATAGGATGTCGTCTAGGAACTCGTCAGCCTAAAAAGGGAAGGTGGTTGTTGAAACACAGTTTGATGGTGAAGTGAGAGAGGTCGCGAGCGAATTCTCGAGTCAAAAGGATGATAGGGCTGGTTCACCAGTTCAAAGCTGCTCTGCGAGCTAAAGAAAAAGCTCTGCTCGAAGTTTACGTGTGCTCTGAAAGAAAACGCAACTATCCGGCAAAGATCCAAAGTTATCGACATAGCTCAAATAATGTTGTTGAAAAGTTGAAATGGCAGTAGGCCGGAAAACATGCAGTCTTTAACCCGAATCAAATTTGACATTTGATTTTAAACAAAACAATAACTTGACCCTAAACCTAAAGACAGAGACAGCGAAGTATAGAACTTGTACTCAAACATATCTGGGCGTAGATCAGTCGCTCTAGGTAACCAGAGGTTAGGCGAAGCCGATTGCCGCGAACTCGGCGCTATAAGCGAGAAACAGCGGAAAACCGAGTTGCCTAGAAAAAATAAATATGCATAACTTACCTCTGAGTTGTTAGTCCCGACCGAGCAAAGCCCTGGGCTGAGAAGGCTGGAGGAGGATACCCGGTCGGGGGAGGACGCCCCGAGCTCGGGCGCCGACGCGACGGCGCTGCGGGTTGCAGACACCTGGAACGTAGCCGTGAGAGGTTTCATAAGACTTTTATAGATGGTCTAAGGTGGACTTCTTGAGTAGGAGTTCAAGAAGTCCAGCATAGCTAAGTAACTAGATTTAAGATAAGACGGTTTTGTCAGATATAATTTTTGGTTAGCTCATATTGTCACTTCACACACTGTCACAATTTTTCATAAGAACTTAATATAACTCTGCTGAAGAGTTGTGAATAATCCGCACGCTATACAGGATAATGAAATTGGCAATCGAAAGGATGTAATTCTTTACTGATGGTTTTGTTTTCTTCTAACTAACGAAGAGGTCGATTTTTACGCCATTCCATGTTAAGTCGTTTATTCATCGCTTATGGAATGCTATGGTTATAATAACAGAGCCACAACAGACTCTGTTGTACTCTGTTGAGAAACAATCAAAGGCATGGGTCAGGTGATTGTTGCTTATTCTCTAGTAAGATCCCCTAGTTAGTCGTTTTCTACGCCTTCCGTTGCAAGTTTATTGCTCAGTTGTATTGTTACCCGAGCCCCAGAACAGAAAGCACGTTAAGCCATTGGCCCTACGCCTGACCCCTCCCCGGTCGGTTTGCCGTCCCATCATGAGAGTGAGGGAATAGTCTCCGTTTGAGTGGCTGCCGTGACCGAGACTCAGCTAGGAGGATATCATCATTTCTCATAATATTATGTATATTAGAATTTATGAAATATGCCTAATTGTAGGTATATGTATGTCGAATGTACTAACCTGCGTTTGCGGTTGAAAAGATTCACTAAGGTATTGTCGGACCTGGCTCTTCTGCTTCTGGATCACGTGATACCGCGTGGGGTTTTCCAGAACTGTCCGCACCTGGAAATATAAAGTATACAAGTCTTGAAGTACGGTTCAAATTAGAACGGACTCATCGCAGTCAGATCATTAAGTAGTAGTTTAAATGACGCTACGGTGGTAGTGATTAGGGCCCAAAAGTTTGCGAAACGTTCCTTCACCAAAATTTCAGCCAATTAGTAAAATATTAGAACTATTTTATCATTATGATCGATTAGAGGCAAATAATTCTTTATTGACAAAGAAAATTACAATTCAATAATAAAAACAAATTACAACTAGTATTTACAATTGAAACAATCAACAATTACCTACATTAGAGGCAGGTCAACTGATCCATACCAGATACAAGTCGGAAGCGTCCCCATGACGCTGTTTGAGCTGCCCCTAGTATGTTTGCAACAGTCTGCAGTTAGTTCAGCTGTTTCAATTGTAAATACTAGCTCTAATTTGTTTCTATTCTTTAATTGTAATTTTCTTTGTTAATTAAGTTTTAAGTTTGAATTATGAATATTATGATCGATCTACGGAACGTAGTCATAGAATCTTTGTAATTGGTCCATACAGAATGTAGACTTGTCGTCACCAAAAAACTCTATCAGAAAACCAGCGTTGCTTGTGAACTCAACCAACTCGTTTAAAAATAGTTTTGTGACTTAAAACATAAGTATTTGTTTTAACGACTAGTTACTGTTTTCACTATTATTGTAGTGGTTTGTATTATTGTGTTACAAATCAAATCACTTACCTGTAACACCTGTGGCGGTAATTCGACATGTGGAGTAATCCGCGGCACCTCCGCCGCGACTGACTTCTTCTTCTCTTCATTCTTCGACACGCCTGCCTGCTGGGCCTGGAATCAATATAACCAGCTGATTGTTTCAGAAACTCGGATATGAGGTTTTTTTTTTTTTGGCAAAGCTTCCATCCGAGCCACAGAGCCACACTATTGAAAGTACTGGCGGCTGTAAAAGCCGCCAGTACTTTCAATAGTGGATAATCATTATTGAAAAAGATAAATAAAAGATGATGTAGATTGTAAATCAAGGTGCTCTGAGTTTCGTGAGACGTTGGTATATGTATGTGCGTCTCTCGTGAGACGTTGGGAATGGGGATGTCTTTCGCAAGACGTTGAAGATGATTCAAATTTCAAAGTTGTGAAAGATTTACAGACAGTCTACAGCTAAATCGGTAATAAGTAATACTTCCCTGAACAGAGGTCTTAGGGTTTGTGTCAAAATATGACACGCAGCTTCCTAAGAAGATGTAGCGAATGAAAAATTATAGACATCCAGAACTGCGACCTAAAATACTCAACCACCGTGAAAATGAATTTACATACAGGAAAACCAAGATAAAACAGTAACTCGTAATTTCAGGGCAATAAAATCTAGTACCACAGAACATATAAATTGTGTTGTGTGACTGTTTGTTGAAGACATCAATGAAATGTTTGTGTCCGTTTTTCAAGGCTAATGCGATCGGGATAATGTTGTTATCGAGACTTCACTAATCGATCGATCAATATTTTTATGCAAAATATTTTTTTCTATAGTACATTAGATATTGCAGACTATAGGTATATTAGACTTTATCAAAAACATTTTAAACTTTCGCGATCTGTTAACATATTAAAGATTATTTGTCGGGTATTTATCGCGTACCTTTTGTTATATTTTCCCCTACGTTTCCATCGCGTTGCAGCGATCGTGGTCACGGGGCGACTGGATGTACTCGGAGTTACAGCCAAGAATAGACACACTAGACTGACAGGTGACTGAGAGGTTAGACTTCTTCGTCTTCTAGATCTTATCCGAGGAGGATACGAGAGATGTTTGATTCCACAGAATTGGGGAAGTTTTAGATTATACTCATTCCCTTGACGACTCGTAATTCCGTTTCATCCCAATAATAGTTAGATTCCAGATAGTGAGATGCTATTTAAAGCTGACGCGATCATATTTTGTTTTTTCATTGAAATGCTGCGTGAAACTTCGCTGAAAGAGTTTCACACACTATTGAAACGCCACACGACCCGACGATACGCGATGCGTGTAATCAAATCGTATTAATTTTCTATGACCAGAATCAAATTATCAAGTTTTAAGAGTTAACACTCGACGCGAATTTTGTTGCAAGAAAATCCCAATAACAACTTTGGCCCGACCCTGACCTGGTCGTGACGCTCTGCCGTCCCATAGGATTATGAAAGTGAGGGAGGGAGGGGTTTTCGGGAGAGTGCACCTGTGTTTGCGCACACACTTGGGCAATATAATATGTCCTGTGCACCTGGCTAGCCTTCGTTGAGACTGACCGCCGTGGCTAAAGATTCGGCTAGGAGGAGGACATCATCACTCGACGCGACAAAACGTCATGTTTTAACAATGTGATTCTGGCGTTTCAATAATGTGTTTCCATCTTTACGTGCACAAAACTTTACTACAAACTCTTCGAATAACTGAGTTATACTCACTTGTAAAGACTCTCTGCGTAGTTGCTCCTGCGCATGTTCGCGCATCAACTGCTGCTTCAGCTGCGTGCGAGACGTCGGCGTGAGCGTCTTGAATGTAGGCGGGCTGTAACAAACCAACAGACAACGTTAGATAATGTTAAATATATAATGTATAGGGCTAACTGGCATGGCACCGAGGGATTGAAAATACCTGCAGGAAATTATTCCTTCTTTATAAACGACTTCAAAAAAAGGAGGAGGTATGTTTTTTTATACTATATGTATATCCCATCGATTTCTCCGTCCATTATGGATGGATCATGAAAATTATTTCGCTATATAGAGAATGATCCCGAGGTGGTGCCATAAAAGGACGAGTTACACTCGCACTTGGCGGAACTTGTTTTGTTGTTTTCTCCGTCAATTAAGGACCGATTTAAAAAAATATCGCTATTGTACCTATAGAGAACGATCCTGCGATGGTCCCATACAAAAATTATTCCCGTGGGTTCAGCATTTGTCCCGCAGAACTTAAAAACAGTGATTAAGGGATTCAAAGTCGTTTTTTAGTTTTTTCAACACAATTAAATTATTAGATGGTGGAATAATAAAACAGCAGATTTTTCTTCTTTGACCATCATGTTACTTACAGTCAAAAGTCAAAACTCATACATATCCTGTAGCTGAACCGATTTTGACTGCGCAAATCAGTTAAAACTAAATTTGACTCAAGACGCCTGTTTAATTCGATTCTGTCCAGTCAAAACCAGTTTTGACCATCGACAGTCAGTCCATCGATCAATGAAAGTGAATTTGAGATTGAGATGGAGCAGCAAGGACAAGAACTAATAACCAGTACAGTTATGTACATGAAAATGTTCACAAATAAGACACTTGAAATTATCTGATTGCTTTGTGGGGCTTAAGAGTCACACTAACCGCTAACCAATCCCCTTAGGCAAAACCCTTAGGTTAAGGGTGTAAAACCCTGTCACAAACGTTTCATTGTTAAATAATTTGTGGTATTTTTCGCTGCAGTAAACCATGTAACGTCCCATCCGTGTTTTGAAATAAAGACAAAGCTTAACTTTTTACTAAAATTACGTAAAAATTACAATGTAACGTATGTACAGCAACTTTTCGCAGTATCTGTAGTAGGTACATACGTCCTTTCGGAACCACACTAATATTATAAATGCGTAAGTTTGGTTGTGCTGACATTTTGCATAGATGCAGTTCTAGGCTAACATATAGAATACTAGCTGCTGCCTGCGGCTTCGCACGCGGTTTTCAAGTAGCCTATGTCCGTCCCCGGGATACCATTTACCTCCCTGCCAAATTTCATTGAGATCTGTTCAGCCGTTTATGTGTGAAAAGGTAACAGACAGACAGTTACTTTCGAATTTATAATATTAGTATGGATAACATATAGCTTTTTATCTCGGAATAACGCGTGCGAAGCCGCGAGCAGACACTAGTTATTAACAAAGTCGTCTTTCAATGATGAAGTACAGTTACAAAACAGGAAAATTCACGTTGTTCGAGATCGCATGCCATCAATTATTATTGTAGAGCCAACTTGATATGCGTAGACGCACATATCATTGAGAAGTTACGGGTAAGGAGGTAGTATTGTTAGAGTAAGGAGGTAGTATTGTCAGTATATATTGTCAGTAGACACTACACTTGTGGAGATATGAATGAAATGGTTTAGGTTAAGTGGTTCAGGAGGCTTATTTTAATTCTCCAACACGAAATTGCGTCGTTTCGGCCAATTGGTGTCTAGTACACCAAATTGGAGTACCAATTTGCAAAAATAAACGAAACGAAATAAATGATTGCGTATTTTAGAGAATTAAAATAGGCACCATGATTCGATCATAGAAAACATTAAAAATCTATCTATGACATCTATTTTATTTCCGACAATCCGACGATGTTTGGGGGGCCTATGCCCAGCAATTAACATCTTTCAGATGAGGTGGATAAATGGTACAGAGGTATACTACACAGTATAGAACAGTGCGTAACAACAATAACTGATTATAGATCATGCGCGCGAGACTGGCCGTTTGGCGCATGCGTGTTGATATCGAGTTGATTAGCGGCCAAGGCCCACTTGTCGCCACGTAGCTGTAGGTTCGTTCATACGACTAGTTGTTACAGTTAGAAAAATCACACTAATATTATAAATGCAAAAGTTTGGTTGGATGGATGGATGTGTGTTACTTCTTCACGCCAAAAATACTAAACGGATCGGGCTGAAATTGCATAGACGTAGGTCTTAACCTGGAATAAAACATAGGATTTTTATATCATAAATCAGTTTCCATGGGATAGAAATAACATTCAAACGTTTACGAAACAACGCGTGCAAAGCCGGGTGCAGAAACTAGTAGGTTTAATGGCTGATGTGAGTGGTATTTCTGCAGTGCGTAATTGGTAGGTATGAGGGACTATCACACACATGCCGCACCGCTCACGCACAGCAAAAAATTTGTATTAAAATATACGAATAAAAATAGAATTGAAAAGCATTTATTTCAACACAGACATAGTTGAGTACATAAAAAAAACATACAAAACTAAATAAAAGAACATGGAGGTTTATGATACTACATTAAACAAATGAACCCGCCACCATGTGTGTCCAAGTACTGGGCCAGCAGTCTAAACCCATCCAATTGCGCAGAGGAGTGAGACAGGGGGACGTCATATCCCGAAACTGTTCACGAGCGCGTTGGAAGATATTTTAAGACGTTGGACTGGAAAAGTAAGGGCATTAACATAAACGGCGATTACATCTCGCACCTGGATTTGCTGATGACAAGGTCTTAATGGCGAAGTCGCTAGAGGAGCTGAACCGGATGCTGAATGGCCTACAGCCTCGCGATGCGTCGGTCTTGGCATGAATTTAGATAAAACCAAAGTCATGATCAATGGTCACATTGATCCAGGACCGGTCTTCGTACATGGCCACCTTTTCGAAATTGTTTCCTAGTACACTTACCTCGGGCAGATTCTGCAGTTAGGTAAATACAATTTTGAGGAGGCCAAGAAGAGGATTCAGCTAGGTTTGGCAGCGATCGAGAAACTACGTCGAGTCTTCTCGTCATCCATACCGCAATGCTTGAAAACGAAAGTTTTCAACCAGTGCGTCCTACCTGTTATGACCTACGGAGCTGAGACGTGGACACTTACGTTAGGGCTGGTCCACCAGTTCAAAGTCGCTCAGCGAGCTATGGAAAGAGCTACGCTCGGAATTTCTCTAAAGGATAGGATGCGTAACGAATACATCCGACAGAGAACCAAAGCTATCGACATAGCTCAGAGAATTAGTAAGCTGAAGTGGCAGTGGGCCGGCCATATCACGCGAAGAACCGACAACCGCTGGGGTAAACGTGTTCTCGAGTAGAGACCTCGACTCGGCAAACGTCGTGTAGGGCGCCCTCCGGCCAGGTGCGATGACGATATGCGAAAGACTGCAGGCAGATGCTGGATGCGGCAAGCTGAAGACAGGGCGCTATGGCGCTCATTAGGGGAGGCCTATGTCCAGCAGTGGACTAAGATTGATGAAGACATATGATAAATAAATTAAAATATGAGTGTAATCTTTAGATATATTTTAAAGTGACAGCAAAAAATAGCAGAAGTTTGCGGGAAGAAATTAAGTCGAGAAAAATTCAAAAAACTTGAAAAAAAATGGAATTTCCCGCGCCGGTGACGTTAATCCTTAAGATCGAGGAACACCTTGTATGTATAAGTATTTATAACACACATGACCCAAATAATACCTTGTTAGTTGTGGCTTTTAAGTTTTATAGACGTGTTTACTTGTTTCATAGTTTAACTATGGTAATATGTAATGGACATCAACTCTATAAAAGTGGCCTATGCCATTGGTGCAAACAACTCATCATCTACATTCGTAAATTTTCCACTGCAGGAAGGCAATTCTCGCCAATATATCACTCGATAAATATGGCAAGAACTGCCAAATTTGACAGTTCTTCTATATAAAAACTGTCGAATTTGACAGATCTAGCCATATTTATCGAATTGGCGAGAATTGCCTTCGATAAATATGGCAAGAACTGTCGAAATGACAGTTCTTCTTTATAAAAACTTTCAAATTCGACAGTTCTTGCCATATTTATAGAGTGATATATTGACAAGAATTGCCTTCGATAAATATGGCAAGAACTATCAAATTTGAGTTTTTCTATATAAAAACTTTCACTTACTTAAGCGGAAGACGCGCTCCCAGTCGGCAGCGGAAGAAGTAACACACATGTATCCAGACTTTCGCATTATAATATTAGTGTGATGAACCTGAGTAGATTAATTTATTTCTTGGCAATAATAAGAACTTTTACGCAAGTATAAATTCATGCCAAAAACATAAACTTTCGTCGTCCACACAGTTTTGGTTCACCATGCTGCGCACGAGTCGCGATTTCGTGTGTACGCGTCCCAAATACTATATTAATTGATGACACTGAGGCCGGCGCGGCGCATGCTTTATTTGTCCTGCTTGTCTGTCTTGTCCTGTTACTTACGACGATGTCCTCCGACGCTGTTTCGCATGATTCTATTAATTCAACGGTTGCCTGGAATAAATCGCTAATAAGCTCTAAAGCCGCCCATTGTCCATAATATGTCTTTTGCAAATATATTTTTTGTGTTCCCTTCTAGTCCGATAAGCTTGTCCCCCAGTTGATTTCTTGTTCAACAAGCTTGGCATCAATATTAATAACTATCTATTGCCCGCGGTATCGCACGCATTTTTTCGGAATAAAAAGCAGGTTATGTTATTCTAGGTCCAGATATTTGCATCGTGCAAAATTTCAGCTCGGTCCAGTTGTTTTGGGATTCCTCGACCAAATATCTTCACAACGGCAAAACCATTCGCCTTTACAAGATTATATTAGGAGATACTGCTAGCAGTTTTGTTAAATTGCATTGCTGGGCCTTTTTAACCCAGCAGTGGAATAGTAAATACGGCAATAAATAAGACGAATATATAATATTTTTATTTTATTTCAATTGCTGGTAAAGCGTTTGCCCACCATCTAATATAAGCAAAAACTTATTCACTCCGGATTTGAATCTGAGATTTTACCTACACTACCGTGCAAACAGACTTTGGCAGCTTAGCAAATATGAAGTGAAGACTCGAAGATGTACATTTTGTTTTTAATATGCTGTAAATTAATTAAATATGATTGCAGGAGCTGAATTCCATTTGCGCGAGGACTACAGCTGAACCTATGTTATTTTAAAGAACTCAGAAAGATATGGTAAATAACCTATCTACACTTTTCACCATTTATTTCTCCTTCTTTGTCAATAAAAAGATAAAATTGCGAAACGACTTATTTTCATCTGTTCGAGAGCCTAACAAGTGGTGTCCTGAAAATCGTGATTTCTACATAAACAGTATCAAAATCTGTGTCTACATCCTATTATTGACATGCCCCAGTATTTGTGGTTTCCATATATTCTCGTGACGGGTCTCTTAGCGATTGGCAAGGCTACAAGAGCTTTGTGTTACCAAATCTTCTGTTTCTTAAAGATACACTTCGTCATGTTGAAATTGTTAGTAAAATATATTATCAAATTCTATGATAACCAGCTGGTCAGTTAAGTCCGTAAGTGTATCACTGATATTTTCGCCGCATATTGGCTACATTTAGATAACGAATAAGAAACAAAAGAAAATACTTGGTACGAGTACACACACGAATACAACTGTAGACCAGCAGGACTAATCCTGCTAACCAATCGCTTTAATATGACTATGGTATCGTCGCAGGATCGCTATACGAAATAAACTAAAGATAGTGAAATGGTTTCAACCTTGACACTTTTGACATGCGCCTCTCCAACTGCAGGCGTAATTAAACTTTTTGTAACATTTTTAATCAATAATAATTTTATATTCTTTTAATTAAATATATTTATAATTTAGCATGTAATAGTTACCAATGCTGTAAGCCTAACCGGCAGACTAGAGAAACATATATTATATATTTAACATAAGACCTAATATTATATATAATATTAATGCAATGTTAACATCTAGTTTTAAAGCAATAAATTCTTTATCTTTGTAATTTCTTTCACCAAAAGTAAAATGCCGAAATTCTTCTATTCTTTTTGGTTCTGACCCAGCGCTCTTTCACAAATTACCCTAGGTTTTTGTGTTAGAGCAACAAGCTGAGTTAGGACCTGTTAGACCTGCACACACGCGCTCGTCTGCTTGCTGAGTGGACTACTTAGTACTTAAATAATGTTCACCTGTATTTTTGTGTGTCTGTTTGTTATCTAGTACTAAGTAGTCTTTTATTTCTGTACCTGAGTTTGTTTGTGTGTAGTGTCTAATATATAATTTTCGTTTTCTTTCAAAATGTGTCATTCTGAGACGATACCATTGTTATGGTGAAGAAGAATAATTTAGTGGAATTAGGACCCAGGGCATTGTTTCGCCATTCTTCGGTCATCTCTTCATTATTCCTGCCATAGGCTTCCCGCAGTAAAACACTTATTTTACCACCCTTCGTATTCGTTTTAGCACAAAATTATCGCGAATTCTAAATTATAGAACCTATATTTTTAATGTCCTTTATTTAATCGCTTTCAAAATGATATATGTTTGAAAATTCTGTCAAAAGGTGCTTAATTTCGTATATATTTGGGTACCGCATTAAAGGGATAGCGTGATGAAGAAGCTGTAAGTGGTCATCTGTACCTATTAATATTTGCTATTCTATGCCTTTAGATTGCGCAACATAATTTTCATTCATAATAACAATAATGATGTATATAATACTAAAGTCAGAACCGAACAGTTCCCACCAGATTAGCAGCGCACTAACCAATGTGCATTTACTACCTAAACGCAAATTACAATGAGATCGCGTGCAGCCGCCGGCCGTGACGTCATAGTACACGTGTCCATTACACTAATGACGGGAAGCCAAGTCTTCCGACTGATTATGATGACAATAATTAGCCGTCACTGGGCTGACGAGCGTGTGAAGGGACTATAGACAATTTATAAGTCGTATAAATAAAGATAGGGAGTGAAAATGTGATGCTGTCCCGCTTAGATCATATTTAACACACGATCTAAGTGATGATCATGGTGTCCCGACACCATGACATTTTCAATCCCAATGTTTATTGATACGACTTATACAGACTTGTATTATTTTCATCTCGCGTAAGAGTATATGTGTACCTACGCCCTGCCTCCCTGACGACCTCAGTGGCGCGGCGAGCGAAGTTCTGCCTGCGACACAGGAGATTGCGGGTTAATCCTGCCTCGGGACAAATGTTTGAAACAATCTGCAGATATTTGATCGGCGTGCAAAAAAATATATCTATGTAATGTATTGTATTAAACATATAATTTATCTAGGACTCATCACACAAGCTCTGCAAGTGAGGTTGTGTGAATTGTCCAGCATTAAAAATATGACGATAATTGTTGAAGATGTCGGAAAAATCATGCTGACTCGTGCGAAGCGGATTGCTAGTTAAATATAAGATTCTATATTTAACTAGCAACTTCATTAGCAACTTCTATATGTTGGTATTTGGACCACCTTGGACTACCTTCATCACCCTACAGTAAGACAGTACTTTACCAAGAAACATTTGTTAAATGTTAGTATGTTCCCAACCAAGATCCAGTCACCAACAAATAGGTCAACCTTCCTCTCCTCCAATGCCAATAGACACTGAAGGTTGTCACACAGAAAATTGCTGCCACAACCATCTTTCCCACACATAACATAAGCGTGGTTATCTAACTGCACATAACATAAATAAGGTAGTATCTTTATTTACCTTAGT
The DNA here is from genome assembly GCA_963662085.1 of Eupithecia inturbata. Taxonomy (NCBI): domain Eukaryota; kingdom Metazoa; phylum Arthropoda; class Insecta; order Lepidoptera; family Geometridae; genus Eupithecia; species Eupithecia inturbata. Next base: position 1,241,500 of record OY759201.1, read on the forward strand.
ACTTAGATTGTAAGGGCTGGTTTATATTGGTAACAAGCACGGTACTTACTACATAGTAAGTAGTAATTTGATTGTTTTGAAAAACTAAAAACCTACTTAATTTAACACTGTCAGTAGGTTTAGCGGAATAAATAAATAAATAATGCTGGACAATCCACACAGCATCATCTAGCCCCAAAGTAAGCAGAGCTTGTGTTATGGGTACTAGATGACTGATAAACTTAATACAATACATAACATATATAGATAGATATTTTTTTATTATATAAATATTAATCTCTCAGGAATAAAATTCTATACAAAAGCGAAATAATTTTCAAAATCGCTTCATAATTCACGGAGAAATCGACGAACTTACATTAAAAAAAAAACCTACATACCTACAGCTAAACATAGAACCTACACCTTTTTTAAAGTCGTTTAAAAAGTGGACAAAATCTGTGACTCAGTCATCTCATCAGGTAATATGATGGTTTGGATAGCCATGCAGACTTCTACCATGAACTTACTTTTTATCGTTTCGAGTAGGAGCCAATTAATGGGCCAATTCCAATCCCACCCGCATCAGGGAATCCCCTAGAGAAGCCATTTTTCTATATATACACATATAGTATGACACATGTGCCCCGATCAGCCCATACGCGATTCACTGGGTTAGAGAGATTAATAAAGGCCGAGGTCTGTGATTTAGACACTAGGGTTAGATCTCTATGCACTAGAGTTTAGGGGCCGAATTCCGTTAACAAATCACTTTACTACGACAATGGTATCGTCGCAGTCCGTAGATGAAAGAAACTCTAGATAGAGCGAGCGCTATTTGCACGGAGATATTGATAGAATAGTTTCAACCCTGACACTTTTGTCCTGCGTCCCTCCAGCTGTAGTTCCTTTCATCAAAGGTAAAATGCTAAAATGTATCATTTTGAGACGTTACCATTAGATAGATAGATAGATAGATATCGTTTATTGTCAAAGGAATTACATATTTTTGGTTGATAGTGTCTTAAATCCTAAGTTAGGTTTATCTAGACACTAGGGTTCTCTAAAAACAGCAATAAGTATACATAAATTTATAAACATTGTTATGGTGAAGCGAAATTAATCGCTCCAGATCGCTCGTTTGCAAAGACAAGTTGACCCACCACTTTGTCCAATATGTTTATCCCTACTTTTCTTACTCTAGTATTACTGTTTCCACTCATTCAGTGTAAACAAGTCCTTAGACACAGTATGCGACTGCAGATGCAGGCTATGAGGCTGAATCCATTTTGCTGCCCTTGATATGATCTATCAGCGAGTGTTACCTTGCGGAACAATGATCGTAATCAGCTTTTCGTTTATACGGGTTTATAACTGTCGTCTGGACAGAAAAGTAGCAGGATTTTGGATAATTATTTTATGATAGAGAGAAATGACGTAGAAATTGGGGGTTATTGCCAATCAATGGCAATTTTTCTCAGCCCATATTGACGACCACATACAAGATGGGTTGACGACATCGTCAATGTAGAAGCTATACCTTTTTTATCTGTATTTAAAGAGCCTAATCCACGCTGCGATTATGTCGCTCTGAAGTTTAAACTTGGATGAAAGAAGCACTAGACAGGGAAGACTGGAAAAAGCTCTTTAAACCAAATTATGGTAGCTACTGAATTATAAATACCAGTGTCATCAACCACAAACGTTGTTGGTTTTGATATATTTGTCAGTCTGTAAAACCAAAGATATAAGGCTCGTCATGTCTCGGCCAAATTATAAACTAACAAGCAAATAATAACGCAGATTTAAAAAAACAGGTGGGCGCTAATATAGCAATTGACTACGGTATTCCTAAAAAACTAACTAGTCAAACAAATTCTCATGACCAGCAGCAAGTCAAAACAAAAATTTTATTTCCACGGAAACTCCGGTCATCCATGTAATAAGGCAGTCACTCTCACGCGATTAGCGACGTCCTTGGTGACGTTACACAGCTTTTCATGGCAATCCGCTTTTGGTGCAAGTTGATGGACTGTATTTTACCACTTTATAATAATGTTGGAGAATCCTCATAGCATTATCTAGCCCAAAGCTAAGCGAAGCTTGTGTTATGGTTACTAGATAACTGATATACTCAACAATACATACGTAGAAATATTTTATTATACATAGAAAACACCCAGAACACGCGGAATCAGTATGTATCTGCAGATTGTACCAACAATGTTTCCATGGGGGAAATTGAGTCCGTGGACCTTCGCCTGCTGCGCCACAGAGATCGTCAAATAGTAGTATCTAAATGAGTGTTATTCGGGGTGCAATCTTAAACGAAGTTCAATTCAATTAGATCCCTTGATGCGTACAAAAACTCCGTTCTACAATACGGTCTTTACTGCCGTAGAAAACAATAATACGAGCTTTTATAATAGAAAATTAAGAAATATTTCAGCGTGCACAAAGTTTTTAGCAGACTGAGTTTGTTTTCCTCTGGATCGGAACTCGAAACATCTGCAGTTGGCTGCGGCTCGCCACGTGTGGTTCGTCTCCTAAATTAATTGGCAGTGCTTCAAAACTTACATACCTATGCTTACTAGCTATAAACCGTGGTTTTGTACGTCGCGAACAAAATGTAGATTAAGAAATTTTACTTGAAAATTAATAGCTGGAAAGCGTCGACCTCATCCTATAAACAATGCTGGAATGGTGGATATTCTCGACAGGACCTGGCTAAAGGTTCCAGCTGGTTAGCTGGAACCTGGTTAAAGGTTTAACCTTTAACTAACTAAACCTGGCCAAGGTTTTGGCCCGGTAATGGCCTAGAATTGGAGCTTTTAGTCTAAGACCCATAAGTGCCCATAAGTTATGAAAGCTCACCGGTCATCGATTTGTTCTTGAGTAAAGCTTATGTCGTAGAAAAGCTGGTCTCACCATAGATCGAAGCCTGAGCAAGCTTTCATAAAACGGACCTAAAACTATCTAGGCATCTAAGCCTAGATAGATTTAGGCCCGTATTATCCGTTTGAAGCTTGAGGAGTCTTCTCCTCAAGCTTCAAACGTTCGTGAAACAATCGAGGCCAATTTTCTGACTAATTTCAGACTTAGATGACGTGAAGGTAATACTCACACAATTTTCGAAGCGCATTGGTATCATTTTAAAAATAAATAAGAACCAAAAGTAAATAAATAAATAATGCTGGACAATCCACACAGCATCATCTAGCCCCAAAGTAAGCAGAGCTTGAGTTATGGGTACTAGATGACTGATAAACTTAATACAATATATAACATAGATAGATATTTTTTTAAATGAATCTACACTATAAGCATCGAAAATAGTGTGAATGATACACTCACGGATATATCCGAATCGACCTACTGATTCTAGATTTTAAACACATACAATTTTAGACACAGCAAGTACCCGTTCAAAAATCCAAACTTCCGCATTAATAACATCAATGATACTAAAATATTTAGGTAGGTACAGAAACTAAACATCGCCAACCGTTGAATCATCTTCAGTCTCTTTAGTCACTCTTTCATTACCACTACGCGTGTTCTTAGTTCCTACGTCATCATCACAGACAACCAAAATATACCCTAACCCTTCAGAATAAGACTTATCAACAGCATCTATACTCTAATCATTATTCTGTTCCTTCACTATGACTAAAACAACTCTTATTACAACGGTGTACAGTTGATCGCATTCCGCTTGCGTTTGGGCCACAGCTTCATTAAGAGGTCAATTTGACATAACCTTATCTGTGGGAACTGTAGTGTTACGTACACATACCAAAACATTGAGCTGGTGTGACGGAGCATCGCTTCTACGGATGGTATTATCGAGGTCGTTATCATCATGATTAGCAACTTTATGTTACTAACTGTTTTGCGCGTCTCAGCCTAATTATCAAAAATAAGGAGCTAAATGTAATGTGCCTATGATTAAATTGTGTCTAAGTGTTGTTATAGCAGAAGAAAGGGAAATAAAAAAAATATATTTCTTTTTTTCTTCATCCTATACGATCTTTTACCCGTCCCCAATCATCTCAATCCTAATTTTAATTTTGAAAAATTCTTAAAACGTCAAAAAATGTCATAAGTCAAAAACTCTTTATTTTTATAAATACAATAAATGTACACTTAGAAAAGGTCAAATTCTTAATAAATTAAACACAGACACGGAAATAAAGTGATATTTTTGATTTCAGCCGCTTCGGTATGTAGACTAAAGTATAGAAGCGACAAGAAACCTTAAATAACTACTAACAGGCTTTAGCCTGTTAGTAGTTATTTTTCGAGTTGGAGCAAATCCCGTCCCAAGCTTTTTTATCATCTAGATAATCTAATATTTTATAGTAGGCCTTTTTACACAGGAAGGTTTTAACAATTTGCGTCGTCGCGTTGGTGTGTGAGTGAAGCAGTAATTTTACGTTTTTTTACAAAAACTAAAAGCCGACTTTAAATTACTTTATATTTTCGCTGTTTTGAAAGTTTTTCTGGATAAATAGTTATCCCTCGGAAATAACATTTATGTGGGACCACCCCGGGATCGATATATACAAAACCAAACTAATTTTCTAAACCAGTTCACAATTCACTGAGAAATCTGTGAATACAGCCATTTTTTCGAAGTCTGTTAAAAATACTAAAAGGTCGCCCAAGAAGGTTAGGTATTCATTTAGTTAGACGAAAAACCTTAAAATGGCATTTAATTACAACATAATATCGCGAAATCTATAAAATAATTATAGATAAAATTGGTAAGTTTGTGTAATCATCAAAATTACATTCTGAAAATTTAAGTTATAAACAGAACTAGGTTTTCTCTGAGTGCCGTGTGTAGACTTGTTGAATCCAGGAGTGAAGTCGGAGGCTGATGTTAGTAATCAATAATAAAATGCAAAAACAGATAAAGCAGGTGATTATCAAACGGAATACTACAATCGAATCTTCAATGAAGACCTCATGAATGAACGTTGTACAATTCTATGCAAATCCATTATCGCGACGTAAAATCGACTTAATTGCGTGCTATAATAGGTGTAAAATCGTCTGCATCCGGCGGCGTCGCTAACAAGTTGCTTGGTATAATTGATTTTTTATATGACTCTATCTAGGTTTCCAAGACCTTCTGAGGTTGTTTTTATACAGCCGTCTGAGAAAATGGATAATATTTAAGATTGCAAGATTGTTTCTAAACATTTGCGTGAATATTTCCCATATATATTTTCTATTTGATAACCGTGAGTGAATCTTGTGATTTGTGATTGTCGTTTGGTGGGACTTGGCAAACAAGTGTGATATCTGGAAAAGTTGGGGGAGACCGTAGTCCAGCATTGAGGCAGTAAGGATACCCAGCGTGGGGATAATGGCCCCCTATAAGAGCAAACAAGGCACTTACTAGGCGAGGCCTAGGTCCAGCAGTGGACTGCAATTTGCTGGTGCTGTAAGGATAGTCTACGTTTCTACAAAAACCTGTGAATTAATCAGTGCGAGCTCAGAACAGGCTAGTAGGGATGACGGAAGGACGAACGCCGTGACCGAATGATGGCCAAGGGACTCAAAACGAGCAACATGCAGACTTGAATTTGTATTAACTAATTATGTCTATCAAACTATTATTTCACTAATTATTAATTCCGCCTCGTATTTCCTTTACACTATTCTCAATTAAAGATAATCTTGACTTTTTTTGTATTTTTTAATGGTCCAACCAAATAATATTAGGGAAGATAATTTATTACGTGTAAAAAGAAAAACGTCTTATTAGTGCCAGTAAAATGTATGGGCCAACAAGGCAAAGCAAGGTCCATAAAAGGAATCCTAATGAACCAACTGGTCTATCTATCAAAGGCATGGAAAACTCTATCGATAATGACGCAAAGAATATAGAATTTATAAGTACATTTGCAAAACGATAAACTATAACAGACTTTCAGATCTGGGAAGTATTAACCTAAAATGGCATATCTTATCTTGACAGGTAATAGGCTTTGCAATATTTTTTGGGATGAGAGTGGAAGCATAAATAAATATGTACTTATTAAATAAACAAAATTAATAAAACTAAAATAAATTGTGGCAAAAATAGAATCTTTGAAATCAAGAAATTCATTGTAAATATCTTTGTATCATTCATAATTTCATCATAAAGTTTTTTTATTTATCAAACAAGCTTTCAATTGTTCTATTTTCAAATAAAAACACCAAAGGAAACTTACATCTAATACTCACTCTTTCTTGTTGTTGACTACAATGACTAGTTTAACTTTCCTAGGGCCCTTTGTCATTTTGCAAATATCCTTGCCTTGATCCGCCGGGCCCTGGGTCAGTATTTTTAATAGGGGAATGTTTCTGTATTTTAACCACTAGGCCGCGAACGGCGGCCCTTCGTCACCTCACTGGCTTCTTCATGGGTTCATCCATTAGCTAAAGGCATGGTTTGTCCACATTGTCACTGTTTTCATTCACGTTATCACTGTTTATATCACTTTCTGTTTCACTGGTACTGGAATTAGAGCCGTTGTCAGAAACCGAGTCGATTTTGTTGATTCTTACAATGTTAAAATGATTACTGTTCTTCTTGATGAGCTGTGACGCAACTTGGAGATATAAATATTATGACATACAAATCAGCTTAATCGCGTAATTTCCGAAGATTAAGATAAATAAAAATTAACTTTACGTGCGATACGCTTGCAAGTTGGTAAATCCTTTCTTCAAAACCCTATGACGCTAGTTATGTAATAGTTACATAACCTAGAAATAGGTAGAGATCCTATTCAGCTGACAGCTGTTATCAAAATGACACGAAGCGAGGCGAATCACATCGTACCGTCAAGATTTGAAATGATGAATGATGATAGTGGGTTCGTCCCAGATTGTAAAACTAGTGATAAAATCCTTACCTAAAGAATTATTAGTAGGTATTTAGAAAATTATGTAGGTATACAAGATGGTACATCAAGGTATACAAATCCCCAAACAACACGTTCTCTACGGTTTAATCATTTCATGTTGTTAACTCTAAGTGCTAAGCTAACATACTCGTCAACGAAATCTCAGTTACTTCTACGAAGTTTACTATCATTGCTTGATTACGATTTGCGTCTGTTTGTATATTATCATTCTCACTTTAAATTTTCATTACATCTAAATACTCTTAAAACAACTCAGGCTCTATGTGTTCAATGTCAGTTTCGGTGTAATTTTTCTTATGTAAAAATGCCAGCCTTGTCGGCTGATTAGCAACAATGGAACACAAGACACCTTCAAATCTGTTTCTAAGACACGAGTCCTCTACTTTTTACGTGACGTCATTTACACCAGTTACATAGTTTAAACAAGTAGCTCACGAGTTTCTATGGGCTTAATTTTACTAGATAGGTAGGTAGGTACTAAAAGCTCGGCTCCTTTGCACGGGTCCGTTTAGTTTTTTTCTGTGGTTTTGTTTGTTTCCATTACATTATCTATTTCATTTACCCCACCTTGAATTATTTTAATTAATTTGGGTTATTTTATAAGCTTTCACATTTTCTTATTCTTTACCCATTCTCCTGTTAGCGTTTGTAGACATGTGGAAACCTGGTTTTAAATATATTTGCAAGTTTCCTTTTGCTCAACTCGTTTGCGTAACTCAGTATTATTTAATCTAGTTTTTTCAACGGATCAAAAGGCTTATGATAATACTTCCAGACATATTTAGGTTTCAAGCCAATTTCGATTTGTGATATGTCGCTATCTGAAATGTTAAATCGCATACGGATTAAGTAATTGGCGAAAATATTCCAATGTAAGATCTGAATTGACAATAATCGACATGCTAAGTATTATTTACATATGTATGTAATGTAATATATGTAATACGACATACATCATCAATTATCGACATGCTATGTATTATTTACATATGTATGTAAGTTACATAATGTAAGCCTGCTACATGCAACATTAATGCTGTTATAAGCCCCAACGGAACGGCCTTGACAACACAAAATAATTATCTGTAGCCGCCGTATAAATAATTTGTTTTATTCGTGAAATGTTCAATTTGTGTAAAATACTTTCACAAATATTTGAGTGAAATAACAATACTCAAACTCAATAGCTTTTAAAAGACATATCCAAATTTGGAATAATATTTTTTTTATTCGATATTTAGATATTTCTTATAAACGATGTTCTTCTAAATTATTTTACATTCTACAGATAATTATTTTGTGTTCTCAAGGCCGGTGGGGCATACACCAGCCTTAAATCAATAATGCTGGACAATCCACACAGCATCGTCTAGTCCCAAGCTGAGCAGAGCTCTGATAATTACATAGGTACTTACATTACATTATTATCATGTGATTCTCACGTGTGACATTAAATAACATTGAATACTATCTAACTATATCTTCGATGAATATAATCTTTGATAAGTTCTGGCGCTATGGTTTTGCTTTTGCGTAATATTATTAGTAGATAGTACTGATAAAAGCCAATTTAGTTTGTTTATGTTGTTATAACTTGAGTTGTTTATAATTATTTTATTATTATTCAGCCACCGTTGTCCTACTGCAGGGACAAGGTACCTACCGCTCATAAGTTTGTAAAACAAAAAACAAAACGAACGGTACAGGTATCATTAATTTTTGTTGCTGTTGAAATACCTTGCAGTTTTGGTAAGGCCTTATAAATCGTGATTTCAAATTATGTGGTGGTAGCAATAGTAACCCGTCGATGTCTTGTAAATGAAATATAACGTTGTTAAATAAATAGACAAACTCCTGCACAGGTTAGTATGCTCAGCCTTATTGCCCTGGCGATTTGCGATCACGAGCGATTTCAAAGCGATGCGATTGCGCAGCGAGCACGCCGCGAGCTCGCGGCGGCGGCGTCGCGTCGTCGCTGCGTTTTGAACACTGATTTCTTTGTCCTGGACGGCACTAGACCTTTGAAATCGCTCGCATATCGCCAGTGTGATAAGACTCTTAAAGAATCTTCATCGAGCTATTAGGTACATGACGTTAGGATTAGGACATATACGAAAGTAAACTATGCGTTTAATTATACCATACGAAAGTGCGCAATTACTGTAAACTTCATCAGTGATAGATATGACTGTAAAGCGGATTACAATGCTAGCTATCGTCATTTTTTATGCAATACATATGAAAATAGGTCATACAAATTTTTATTTCCAATATAAATCGTAATGGCTAGTCTTCGTTGAGACTGACCGCCGCCGCCGCCGTGGCCGAACTTTTCCTCCGACATCCAAATCAAAACGGTTAAACCGACTTTGGTTTATGGGGTATCATCATAATACACGTTTGATTTCCTTTATTGTTCTTAGTACATTTTATAGGACTTCGCCCACTCGTTTAATAAAAAAATTAAAAAGCGAGGACCGAGCCGGCTTTTTTATAGTTTCCAATTAATCACTTGTTACTACAAATTGTAAGCGGAAATTACAGAGCAGTGAAACCCCATCTTCTACGTCTGAAAAACCGTAGCGGGTAATAAAGATAACGTAAAAATGTAACGAATGAAGCAAGAGAAATGCGCTAAGCAAATATGTATGTAACCCGATAAATGTAATTACCAACAGACCCACTTGATTGAGTGATAAGATATGTGAACATGAACTGAACACAGATCCTGATATTACCAAACAAATTGCAAGAAAGGAGAATACCTACCGTTTTTTTCCTTATTGAGACCTTTCTAGCTTACTCAATCATTTATTGCGTTCTATAGGTGTACAGACAACCTGACCAGACTATAGACCCTGCTGGGCACACAATATGTATGGAAAGAGGAGGACGTAATTTTTAACATTTCAGGTATATTATACTCGTTTGCATATTTCTTATTATTCGTCAATCGTGTAATATGATTTTATTTTTTAATTGTTTTATAAAAAAAATTGTTATTGTCATTTTTCAAGGCGTTAGGTAGTTATTATATATAATTTAATTGTCATTACATAGGGGCTCGTTGAGTGAAGTTTATGTTTGGAATCTGGTCCTTTAAGTTTGCTTTTATACCGTAAAGAGCGAGAGACTGAATTTTTTAAGAACTCCATGTGGTTCTGAGAAAATACCTTGGCATTCGACTACCTGAGTGTTCGCGAGAGGAAATACCCCATGCACCTTAAAGTCCGCGAACATAAAGGCCCCTATTAACATCAAAAGGAAATTTGGCGATAGTAATTTGGCGCATATAGTACATAATCCGACATCCGAAAAAAGCTGGTCGCTGCGGGCAAATGATAGTAAAAATAGTAGGTAGCCCAAATTTAAGCCTTATTCGTTTGAATAAAGACTTAAATTTGGACTACCTACTCAAACCACTAGTTTAAAAGGACTTGAAATACAAACAAATAACGTTATTCACGGTTTAAATCTTGTAATTTACATTCAGGAGAATATTCCGGTTATTTACATGTTTGCCACGCGTAAAACAATTAAACCAAAGTAATTTTGCCTTCAAATGAAAACGTTAAACTATTTATAGAAAACTAGTTTATGCCTGCGGTTTCGCACGGGTTGTTTCTATGGAAACGTTTAATGGTTATTTCTATCCCATGGGAACTGATTTATGGGGTAAATAGTAGCCTATGTTTTATTCGAGGCTTAGAAGTCTAGGCCTCGAATAAAACATAGGCTACTTTTTACATATGAGTAAGTACCCATATGCAAAATTTCAGCCCGATCCGTTCAGTAGTTTTGGCGTGAAGAGGTAACAAACATTATATACATCATACATCCAAACGTCCAAACTATCGCATTTATAATATTAGTGATGTGATGTGATAGTGTGATGCGGTTGGTCTCGGACAAACAAATTTTACAATAAAGAAACAGATAACAAATAAGTATAGTATAGTATAGTAGTAATATAGTATAGTAGTATAGAATATATAGTATAGTAGCTATTTATAACTCAAGAACGGCTTAACGGATATCGGTGAAATTTGGCAGCGAGGTAGATGGTGTCCCGGGGCCGGACATAGGCTACCTTTATTCCGGAATAATGCGTGCGAAGCCGCGGGTAGCAGCTAGTATATTATAAATAAAATATTTATAATTTGTCGAATGATACGTCACAATAATTGTTTTTACATAACAAAATAAAATAATAATACTAAAATTATTGCACATTATTCAGAATTTAAAAATTCGTCGTAAGTATAAAGCGTCTTCTCTACGAGCCAGTACGAAATTTGCTCGACTAACTGAAATACGTTTACTGGATATTTTCAAGCCAGTAGGCCCAGCACGGGGATTGTTGATTAGGGTAGAATCACAGAAATCTGAATAATAGTGCCTTATCATTCAGATTTCTGTGAATTCTACCGAATAGAGAAAAATTACATAGCATCGTCATACATTGCGTAAATTATTGAAGATGAGGAGGAGGAGGTTCAAGATAGGATAAGGAAATGCAATCAAATGAATCATGAAGTAAATGTTGATTTGGACTATTTACAAGAGTAAACATTTGTATAATTCATCAGGAATGAGTACTTAATCTTCAATTACAACCAGCTCTTCAAATGATTGCTTATTGTTTAGGTTCTGATTGTAAAGATTGGCCTAGTTAACTGGTTCGGGAGAATGATTCAATACAATACATTCATCATCTCGAATACGTCATTAATGAAGAGCTCGTAAAATCGCCACTTGCCCGAATGATTGCTTGCGCTGTTAGGTATAATTTTTAAGACCAATTTCCAGGTGAAATCTCTAAAAACGCGCATAATATTATGCATTGGACCTTCATGATACATTTTTGGCCACATCGTCACTTACCAGGTGAGATTGTGGTCAAACAAAGGTCTATTCACGATGAAAAATGGATCTTTCCATAGATATTTTGTTTGTCGTTATTTTTAATGAATATTAATTTATTTGGAAAACAAACTGCTTATTTAACAGTAATGGTTGGAACTGTTGGGTAACTTGTTTTACTTAAGGGAATAATAAGTTTTCAAGTACTGTAGTACTCCTCATTTATTCGCCGTAGGAGCACAAGGCACACTTGGATATGTAAATTTACAATATTAAAGGTTTAAGGTTAGGTTAATTAGGATAGTGTAAATGGTGCTTAAGTTAATAATTCAAAGCATAATTTGGCGTGTTTTAAAAAACGATAAACCGACTTCAAATTCCGCTACCTAGATAATATTCATCTCAAATAATATGTCTCGAATAACTTGGTTGGGAACAAAATCACCCCTCCCTCACTTTTCCTGACCGAAGGTCTATGTTCACGTGCAAAAAATTGAGTTTACATGGATGAAACTGTTGACGCCCGTTGCCATGGAAACCATTAATTAGGATAGTGAATCATATTCTGAAGAATTTTTACAAATCTACGTTTTATGGCGCACATAGCGATTCCTCGAGAATCAAACTTATAGGAGGCCACCTCAAAATCAATTTTTATACAACAACGAAAGAATCATCAAAGTATTTAACAATTGGCGCAGTTATCTCCAAAACTGTTGTAGCTAGTCGTGATTCTCCAAAAATATTATGTTGCTTATTAAGTTTCCCTCTTGAATAAAAATTTTATGGGACCACCTCGGGATCATTCTCTATACAATAGTGAAAGAATCAGTAAAATCGGTTAACCATAGGCGGAGATAACAAGTAACATACATACATAAAAAAACATACAGACGAACTGAGAACCTCCTCCTTTTTGAAGTTCGTTAAAAACTTCAAAACAAGAGTGAAAAGGTCTATCGTGACTAATCATCGGCCACATTGTCACTTACCATCAGGTGAGACGGTGGTCAAACAAAGGTATACTCACGATGAAACAAGATCCGTCAAGTGCGAGTGTGACTCGTGCGTCACTTTTGTCAAATAAAAATATTTTAATTACTACTGGTACCTAAAAAGAAGAGACTTCGAGGAGTAGTAGGACAGGATCTTTCCATAAAGACATCATAATGAGCCACAGAAAATATATCAAAACTCTTACACACCCAATATGAAAATGCTACTATCTGCTAACTTAGAAATCTGTAAGGCTCCTGCCATGATAAGATTCGATTATCTTTGATGAATCGCCTTTACAGCCTCGCTTAACGATACGTATCAGCCTGTCCCACTGTTGGGCGTAGCATGATTTATATTAAAAACCTCTGTTTTTGTCTTTAATTTTTGACCACCATCTTTAATATTAGACGATGTGGCCAACAATCGACACCGAAAGTCTAGAAGACAACTGGCATAATATGTTGCAGCGGCCTAACAGGGTTCATGTTTTGAACTATACTTTTTTAACCTAAGAAACTTTGTAACAACTTGAAACAACCGATTAATGATTATAACCTACTTCATGTTGCGATGAAGACCCCAGGTAAAACAGAAGCAGAGAGTTTCAAACCAGGGCTACGCTTCTCTTTTCCATTTACATAGTAATAAATAACATTAGTTCGAGATGGAGGCAAATCACATGGGGCGAATGGATGGGGATGGAATACCTACAAAATATATTACTTATTGGCATAGTTTTATTGACAGCTAAAAAAGCTTTACTGTTGAGTGCATTTATTAGAACAAAATAATGTTAGTTTTGTACTACACTCGCTTATACTATTTCTTGTAAAAATGAATGGATTCTTATATACACCTAACTACTTACTAAATCATAAATATGATCGTTCATCTCTAGAACAATACAATACAATACAATTCTTTATTAATAACGCCAAGTTACAAGTCAAAATTAATAAGGTACGCAATATAGAATTTAATATTGACCATAAATAATAATAATAGTATTTAATATAAAACTAATAAATTATTTATATAGTAAACTAGCAAACCCCGCGAACTCCGTTTCGCCACCAGATGGCTTCGTATCAGAGATGGCACTGTATGTGAAAAAAGATTTTCCCGCTTTTCTTTTTAATTTTTTCCTGAATTTTCTTTCATATAAACCTCACGGAGCCCGAGACCTTTCCAACGAATGCAAAACCGTGGAAATCGGTTCGTGCGTTCTGGACAATTCATTTGAGTACTTATTTTATTCTTGTTTTTGTTTTATTTTTGCAGGTCGTTGAAGCCCCATATTTCTAAAAGGTCCTATCGAACTCTGCTTTGTAAAAAAAACAATTGGTAAGTTTATCATTTATATCAGTGCTTATTATCATCTATCTCCGGAAACATGAAAACTATTAGATAACCGAATTTCGGCATGTCTTTCGTCTTTACGTTATCTAATAGTTTCAAATGGGATTAGGTGTTGGTATGGAATTTTCTGTTTTGTTTTTATCAGCACTATCATCATATCAATCATAAACTGTGAGTTTATGTCGACAGTTTAATGTCTGAGGCATAATACTTCAGATTTCGGGCTACTTCGACTGATTAAGGCGCTACCCCGACCAAAACAGCGCCGCCACCTAGTTTATCTTATTATTACGTTAAACCAACGAATTTTCTAATATCCATTGGGCAGTTTGTGATATCTATTATAAGCTTTTTTTTAATGCCTCTGTTATAGTTTTGTTTTGTATAGTTTATGCAAAGATGCGAAGTTGCTCTTTTTGGCCACCAAACTCTGTTTTCGCATCTCTGCCTAAACTATACAAAATAAAACTATTATAAAGGCATTAAAAAAAAGCATAAGATAGGTATCACAAACTGCCCAATGGATTTTAAAAATTTGTTTTGTTTAACGTAATAATAAGATAAAATAGGTGACGGCGGCGGCGCGGCGCTATCGTGGGTCGGGGTAGCGCCTTAATCAAATCTCGTGTACGCGTCGCGTGACGTCAATGCTTTTTTATCGTGAACCTTCGTTTGGCCACGCTCTCACCTGACTGTAAGTGACGATGTGGCAGACGATGACACCTTTTCACTCTTGTCTTGAATAGACCTAGGTTTTACTTGGCCGGAAAAACAGGCAGGCAGCGTGTTCGAAACCCTAGCGGTACGAATGATAAAGTTAGAGGAGAACAGCTAGGGACAAAAGAAAAATCTTGATGTGGCTAGTGCATGCATGACTATGGTGGGTGGGCACAAACTTCGGGAGGCCTGTATCCATCAAAATGATGATGAAGATATATGCCGTCATCCATACTGTCAAATTCGAAAGTAACTCCGTCTATGAGTCTGTTTGTTACCTTTTCATACCTAAACGCCTGAACGTATCTAAATGAAATTTGGCAGGGAGGTAAATTGTATCCCGGGAACGGACAAAGGGTACTCGAAAAGCGCGTGCGAAACCGCGGGCAGAAGCTAGTTGTTTATATAATTTAAAAATAAATCCCAAAATTTTGTCTGTCAATAAGAAACATGACACACACACTCATGATAGGTTTTCTAATGAATAGAATAAAACGGTGTTCGAATCCCTTAATTTTACACTGTTTTTAAATTTCGCGGGACAAATTCTAATCCCTATGGAATAAAATTTCCCACCTCCGGATCATTCTATGTACAATAGTGAAATAATTTTCAGAATCGGTCCGTTGACGGAGAAATCGACGAAAATACTTACACATACAACATACAGCCGAACATAGAACCTCCTCCTTTTTTCGAAGTCGGTTATTAATTGTTCTCGGCTTGACGTCAAAAATTTTACAAATTATCTATTCTCATGGCTGCCAAAACTAAGCGCCAGTTCGCATATTTCTTAAACAATATTGGCTGTAATGCTACAGCCAGTTTAAGAAATATGCGAACTGGCGCTTAGTCTACATTCAATGCAGAAAATATTTTTGTAATATAGAAAACGAAAATGCCTATTGGAGGTTACGCTTTAAGAAAAGAAGCTGAGTTTGAATTGTGAAACCACAATGATGCGCGTAGACAATGTGTGATGGTTGTTCCACTTACAGCAAAATGGGTTTGTCATTCATTTTGACAAGCCTTTGTGATAACTACAAATACAAAATGTTTTTATTTCGTTCACAAAGTACATACATACATATCTTTACAATATTTTGAAACCTCCTTTTAAGTAAAGAATACCTGTACTAGGAGGTTTCGCTCTTCCTCAATTACATTTCTTACAATTTAGCAAAAACTTTTACAATAAAACATTTTTCTAAATAAAACTTAGGTCATTCATATCATAAGAGCTATGTTATATTTCACATCGTCACTTTCCATCAAGTGAGATTATGGTCAAACGAAGGTCTGTTAATTATAAAATCAAAAAAAATACGTTTGTATTTGTTTGTCTTGTAGTCCTGTCCTATTATAAGGCAGGCAACTTTCAGAATAATCGAAAATAGCAAAAATAAAACTAAAATATACTTTCGAAATTTAAAGTCTGATAAAAACTGATTTAGCACCTGATTAGGATTTTATATGATTTGATTACAATTTGATTACGTATTTTCCTCGAGGGAAATATCTACCTAATCTTTATTAAGTGAGGTTAGCTACACAGTAGGTACTGAGTACGTTATTCTTTTCGCAGTTATCGTAAATTTAATTTAATTTAATTTGTTCGGCATTTTCTGTTATATTTATCAATTAAACCTGTTTTACAATTAATCGTCCCAGCCGGTTCATCGATATTAACTTTCATTTCATGATATAAAAAAACATATAACTCAAGTTGACAAAGATCAATATAATTTTACTTACAAAGACGTTACAAATTAACAAAATCAACTCGGGTTTCCTCCACTTGTTTCACACACAAAATAGTTTTATATAAAAAAAACTATAAGAAATAACATAGATTACACACGTCAGTACGAATCAAGGGAGCACGCGAGACTGGTAACTACTATCGTAAATATAAATACCTACTACAATACCTAAAGTGGTGATAAGAGCACTCCAGCATTGTCTGTGCGTACAGACAGACGCTTTATCAGTTGATACTTGATATAGCTGTGATTGGATATAGGGTGAAATAGGTTAGTTTTAAATATGATTTTTACGTTTTAATATCTTGAAATCCGTAAAGGAAATGGTCCGTCTGACTGGCGTGGCGATAATTAATGAAACTAAGTTTCGGTCTTCGATCAATTATTGATCGAAGGTTTCGGTAGATTCAATAGATCTAAAATGGTTCTAAAATGGCAATGTAGCCATCGTCTTGGGGACGGCTTCCGATTGGTAATAATATGGATCAAATGAGCTACCTCTAGATTGTTTGCAACAGTTTGCAGTTCTAGGTCTTCTGTTTCACTTGTAATTTCTTACTGGTTTTAAAGTGTCTCTATATACTATTTTTATTTTGTTTTATATAATTATTTTTATTATGCTTTAATTGTAATTTTCTTTGTTAATAAATCTATTTTCTATTGATAATTTATTGATCTTTTCATTAGATTAGACTAGCTGCGCCCCACGGCTTCGCCCGCGTGGGAATTGATTGCACACCCCCTAGGGGTAGTTTTGTAATTCTCAGAACTATTTTTTTTCAATTCGATTCATTCAACTCTTTTTGCGCGTTTTGTTTAGTTTAATATACATGCGTAGACACTTGTTGATATTATTTAGAACTAGGTAATTTTTATTGTGTAGTGAACGAATAAATACATTTTCTTTGTTTCTTTCTTTCTGCTTTACATGCCTATATTTCCTTTTGTAACATTAAGGCCCGTAATATGAAAGCTTGCTGAATCATCGATCTTTGCTTGAGTAACGATTTTCTATGACATAGACGTCACTCAAGCATAGATATTTGACTGAGCAAGTTTTCATAAAAGGGGCCTTAGTGTGTCAGCACCTTAGTGTGTTAGCACCTTAGTGTCAGAGCCAGAATTAAGCGAGCGAGAGTTCCTTGAATCGCCGGGGATTAAGTTATTTCTTAGATAATTTGTCTGCCGCTGTTAACATGAACGTGTGGCGCCGGCGCGCGGCGCTGCAGCGCTGGTTGTAATTATCTAATAATCTATTGTTGTAAGATCTTCTTTCAGACGGGTTTTCGGTCTCAGACTTTGATTTGGGGTTTAAGTCTTTGGTTGTTTAATTCTGGGTTGAACGTAGGAGAAATAAATACCTACTTATAGAAAAAAAGACTATAAGAAGACATAATGTAGAACCATTATTTATTTTTGTGTATCTGCTTATGTAAGTATTTATATTTCCATCAGTGATATTGTAGTCAACGAGGTATATTCATGATATAAAGAAATGAGTTATTATGGTCCACAAACAACACAAGACAAGTTCAGCTTACTGTAAGCCCAGATTGTGTCAAAATGTAAAGCACTATTTATTCTAAGGTTCTAAGCGATAAGCCCGCCCATTGTACTTTTGTATTTTATATGAATGTCAATGCTGTATTGTATGGTGTGCAATAAATAGTTTGTTTATTGTATTGTGATTCCTCGTTCAGCCAATTTTGTGTTTTTAGTACGTTATGTAGGTATGCAATTCATAATTAACCATCTTAAGTAACGACTGGAAGTTCGTTTGATTATACAAATGGAGATGAGGCCATGTTCAGACGTTACGCACTCGCCACGCCAATCTGCGACAAATCTTCATGAATCCTTCATGAGCACAACAATGGACGTCGCGTGTTTGTTCCACCGGTTGGCTTTTAACAGTTTTAACTGGCGCATTAGGTCTAGGGCATGCAGAACCGTACCCGGTTCCAGATTTCTGATACCCGGTTCCGGTACGCTGTCAGAACCAGGGGAACCAATCCACCGGTTCCAGGTAATACGATTAAACGATTTTTTTACGATAAGAATAAACCATAGATCATTTGATGGGGCTTAAAGGATCGGGGCTTCATAAACCCTAATAAAATGTAAAAAATTAAACATAATACAAATTATGTTACCAGAGTAAAATATTTTTTTAGGTAGGTAGTCATACCCACCTTATCAACTTGATTTCTTTCCGGACATATATACCTCAATTTTCTAAAAGAACCGGGTTTACTGCTTTCAGAACCACACATACCTCGCAAGAACCGGGTATTTCAGAACGAGGTAGAACCGGGTGCATGCCCTAATTAGGTCGCTTAATTATTTATTACTAGTTTCTGCCCGCAGCTTCGCACGCTTGTTTCTATGGAAATATTTAAAGTTATTTATATGCCATGAACTGATTTATGGGATAAAAAGTTGCCTATGTGTTATTTCAAGTCTAGTGCTACATCTACATAAAATTTCTGCCTGTTCAGTAGTTTTGGGGTGAAGAAGTACTTAACAAACATCCATGCAAACTTATTATTAGTGTGATTGTCATATAAATAAATACTAAAGGATTTTTGGATGATTTTGCGAAAGGGAATTTTCGTAACACAATAATTCAGGAAATAGGTGAATTCAATAATAGAAGTGCACGTGTACTGAATGTGATTGTTTTATTGATTATTAACAACTACATTTTATAGCACGATCAATACCCGTTAATCGATTTAATAATAAAGCGCATAACTAGATACTAGACAAGGTACTTATAAATCCAATCAAAGTCAAAGTCAAAAACTCTTTATTTCCATAAATACAATAAATGTATACTTAGAAAAGGTCAAACTCTTAATAATTAAACACTGACACGGAAATAAAGTGATATTTTTGATTTCAGTCGCTTCGGTACGTAGACTAAAGTAAAGAAGCGACGAAGAAACCTTTAGCCTGTTAGTTGTTATTTTTCGAGTTGGAGCAAATTCCGTCCCACGCTTTTTTATCCTCTAGATAATCTGATATTTTATAGTAGGCCTTTTTACACAGGAAGGTTTTGACAATTTGTTTGAATTTATTTACTGATAATTTTTGCAACTCACTAGGAGTTTTGTTGTAGAAGCGTATACATTGCCCTTTAAAAGATACATTAATTTTGTGTAGTCTAGTTGTGGGCACAGCGAGTTTATGTTTATTCCTTGTATTCAAATTATGTACATCGCTATTTTTAGGGAACCGATTGATATTTATATGAGTGTACAATAGGTTTTCATAAATATATTGACATGGTACTGTCATTATGTTTATTTCTTTGAATTTATCACGCAGGGATTCTCTGGGACCCATACTATAGATAGCACGAACAGCCCTCTTCTGCAACACAAATACGGTGTTAATATCTGCAGCGTTCCCCCACAGTAGAATACCATAAGACATAATACTATGGAAGTAGCTGAAATAAACAAGTCTAGATGTATCCACGTCTGTAAGATGACGGATTTTTTTGACAGCATATGCTGCAGAACTAAGTCTCTTCGATAGCTTATCTATGTGTGCGCCCTATTGAAGTTTATTATCAAAGGTGATTCCTAAGAAAACGGTACTTTCTACAATTTTTAACGTTTCTCCTTTTACATTTACATCAGCCTGAACTTGTTTAACATTAGGTAGAATAAATCTAATACATTTCGTTTTGGTTTCGTTAAGCAAAAGATTATTGACATTAAACCAATGGACTACTTTTGAGATTGCATTATTCACATCATCGAAATTCGTGTCTTGTCGTTTTATTTTAAAAATTAATGAAGTGTCATCAGCAAACAATACAATCTCGTGATTATTCTTAACAAGATGAGGCAGGTCGTTAATATACATTAAAAATAGGAAAGGGCCGAGGATAGATCCCTGCGGTACACCCATTGTAACTACAGACCCGAAGACCGTTTCCCATTAATGTCAACTCTTTGTATCCTATTACTCAAATAAGATGTAAGAAGACCCAAAGAGCTGTTCCTTATTCCATAGTGATTTAGTTTCCTGATTAATGTTTCATGGTGTACGCAATCGAATGCTTTTGACAAGTCGCAAAAAATACCTAATGCATCTTGCGACTTCTCCCAAGCATCAAAAATATGCGTTACTAACTCTACACCGGCGTCAGTAGTTGACCTGCCGCGAGTAAACCCGAATTGCTTACTATGTAGCAGGTCATTTCCATTGAAATGCCTAAGCAATTGATGTAAAATAAGTTTTTCAAAAACTTTGCTGAATGTAGGCAGTACTGATATTGGTCTAAAGTTAGTGGGGTCAGACCTACTACCCGATTTAAACAGTGGGATTATTTTACTACATTTCATTAGATCAGGAAATACGCCACAATCAATAGACTCATTAAATATAAAAGCTAGATCTGGTGCAATGATATCAATCAATGGTTTAATAATTCTAACGGATATTCCCCAGAGATCTGCAGTTTTCTTTATATTTAATAGTTTAAAGGTTTTTTTAATATCTCTTTCATCAACATGATTAAAATTAAATGTATTTTTGCATTTAGGTACATTTCCTTTAAGTAATGACTCGGCGATTACTTGAGAAGAGTTTAGACACTTTGTAGTAGAGATTTGAATGTCAGTAAAAAAGTTTTCAAATGCTTGGGCTACTTTAACATCATTTTTGATTGAGCAATCATTAATCTTTAAATTGTAATCATTAATGTAGGTGCTGACTTTTCCAGTCTCACTATTTATTATTTTCCAAGTTGACTTTATTACATTTTCATTATTTCTTATTTTTGAGCTAATATAATTTGATTTTGCTATATGACAAACTTTTCTAAACATTTTTGAGTAATTTTTTACTTTTACTTTGAAATCCTGGCTAAAATTGTATTGTTTAATCCACCTTACATACATACGTGTGAATATGAAAGTAGCATTTTAATCCATACTATTGATTGAACTGATCACTGTTACGTACGGCTCCTTAAAAGAAGTGGGCTTAGTATGATAGTACACAAACGAGCTGAAGCCAACTTTGTATACGTGGATTTGTGTGCGTGAAACCACTGAGGTTGCATGATTGTTAACTCACACATAGATTTGTTTTTAACCCTCTAACCTACCATAGGATTTAAGACACTACTAACCAAAAACATGTAATCTCTGACAATAAACGAAGTGGGCTATCTATCTATCATACATCATCGTGACAGACTGACACAGCGTGTTTTTCCTCTTTGTATGGATCAATATTTTCACCAAAAAATGTCTAGGTAGGTACTACGCGATCTCTTACAAAGTCCAACGATCAAAAACCGTACAAAAATGGCGGTAGAAAACGTATGTCGGAATATTCATGAAATGTCGTGTATCACAAATAATGTGAAATGACAATTCATGGGGCACGCGTGCCTAAAACCCAGTTTTTTCAAAAACTTTCATTTCAAAAGCTCTGCCAGTTTTATTAGGCAATAGTGAAATTGTATTTCAGTGCGTATTAGTGCCAGCAAATATCAAAATCATGAAAAACGTGACACGGACGGTTAGCAGGCTTGTCGTGGGTACACAGTTTGTTTGTGACGCAATATCAAGGATTTGGGTTGAGATTTTTTAGGAGAAGAAATGTAAAACCCATATTTACTCGTAGGACTCGTTGATTTACAGTTTCAATGCTGATGACG
The DNA here is from genome assembly GCA_963662085.1 of Eupithecia inturbata. Classification (NCBI taxonomy): domain Eukaryota; kingdom Metazoa; phylum Arthropoda; class Insecta; order Lepidoptera; family Geometridae; genus Eupithecia; species Eupithecia inturbata. The sequence continues at coordinate 1,263,789 of OY759201.1, forward strand.
CAAATGTGCATGTTCGACGTAGGGTAATTGATAAAGGTAAAGGGATTTGTAAAGATGAGATGAAAATTGCCGGCAATACTGACGTAGGTACAGCAACGTTTCCTTCATTGACAATTCCGCGATTCTTGTAAATTATGCGCATATTGTGCATCTACGTTGAATGCGGTTATGCTGAAACATGTAGGAATTTAAAGGATTTTGCTCCATAATCTATGCTAAAAGGATATAGCAAAAAACCATAACCTATCGGATACAGGTGCCTTATTCTCTTAGATAAGTGAAATGAAATAGCACATTATAGGAGACGTTTAATAATTGCCAAAAGGATCACAATAACGGGCGAGAAACTCGCGGTGATTCAATGAACTCTGATTCAAAAGAGAATGAACTGATGATTCAAAAAACACGCAGAGTAGTTATATAACTAAATTGAGTTTTATATGTTGTCTAAAATTCATTTATTTTTATGTATTTATACCAGCCATACTCAAAGTGTGCTCTGCGGAGCCCTGGGACTCCGCGAAACCCCCGCAATATTACTGGCCGTAATTAATAATATATACTTTAGAAAACAAGATCCGTCAAATGAGAGTGCGAATCGCGCGCCGAGGGTTTCGAACGTTTGTCAAGGTACTGGTTAGAGACTTTGCTATTTATTAAATACCTAAAAATTAAAGGTTCCTACATTTCAGATGTATTGGTTTGCAAACTTCGGATTACAGAAGGTAATAGTAAAATTTTCGAGTTTTTTCTAAATATTTTATAAAGTATGTAACCTACCGGAATTTCAAAATCTGTTTTGAGATGTACAAACCTAAACCTTTATATTTATAAAAAATACAGCAGTTAGCTACACTAACTACTAGACATAAAAAAGGACGGAATACAATTACAAACAATATACAAAATCGAATAATAATAATAAATAAAAAACAAGATTACAAATAGGGAGACATACCTACATACATAAACAGAAAATTTATTTAAAAGTAAGGTACGATCTTAAACATAGGTATATCATTTGATATGAGGGGGACTACCTCCCCGAGTGGGGACTCGGGGAGGTAGTCCCCCTTTTGAACTATTTACCTCCCTTTTTGACCATTTTTCAATAAGTTTTCTACTTACAGACTTCTCTATATTTTTCCTGTAAAATATAGATCTATATCTACAAACGCTACATACATTTCTGATGAATCGCTCCACAAATTTCGGAGATAGTGGGGGATAAGTAATTTTTCAACTTTTTTCAAAATATTTCAAAAAGTATGCAACTTACATAAATTTCAAAAATTGTTTTGAAATGTACAAACTGGTACCTTGTATTTGATACTCTACTTGACCTTGTAGGTCTCTTAAAATTTCGACATCACATTGTGTTGAAAATATTAATATTTTTTTAACGTTTTTTCCTTTTATTCTGTACAGGCGCACGAAAAGTATTATCATTTTAAATTTCAAGTTATGTGCTGCGATCTCCGATCTTGGAAACCCTAAAAAGGTACATAGAAAATTAAACGATAGTCTCTAATCATAATAATTTTAAGTTTTACCAACTTCTTTATAATTCGAACCGCGAGGCGCGCATTGGTCCTCTTAAAATACTTTTTTTATATATTTGGTCAACGAACTTAGTTTAGGGCTCAGGGATCTACTCTACTGTTTTACGAACAGTCTACTCAGACTGTTAGTAAAACATAACTGCATAATGATCTTTGAGCTGTGTCATATTGCCGAAAAAAGCAATTATGAGTGCTTCTGACTGCTGCAATCAGTTTTTGTATAAAAACCCCTTATACACTCATGTTATGATGTTCACAATGTCACTTTGCCAAACACCTAAAATTGCGGCTCGCTTTGCTTGCCGATAATTTGGTGTTGGTACCGTTCTACAAGATTGTTGGATTGTAAAAATATGTAAAGATTAAGCAACGGCAAAATTATCCCAATTACTCTAAATTAGGAAATGTGTAAATCCGTCCCTTATTTCACCGGGGCTGCGACAAATATTTCGATTCACAATAAATAGGGCCTAGTCGCCAAAAAAGTTTGAGAGCCGCTGATTTACACACCGAAGACTTGGTTCCAATAATGAGAAAACAAGGTAAGTAGAAGAATAACACGATCCATAAAATAAACACCCTTGAACAGAATGTAGAACGAGAACATTGCCACCAGATTTCAAATACAGAGCCGCAAACAGTTATCTCAGAGAAACACCATAATTTACAATGTTGATATTTCAGTTTATGCAAATAATGTACATATGACATAATATATTCACTATTTGTTTAATATACGTCGGTATACGAGAGAGGTTTTAGATTCAGTCACGTTCTGTTACATAGATTATGTGAAACGGCACCTCACGATGCTATTGTGGATGTATATAATATTATGTCGGATATATACAGTTGTATATAGCTCAAACAACCCAAAGCTGATACACAAAGGTGCGTAGACGCACAATATAGAAAAACACACACGTCATAATAAATAAACAATGCTGCACAATCCACACAGAATCATCTAGCCCCAAGCTAAGTAGAGCTTGTGATATGGGTACTAGATGACTGATAAATTTTATACAATAAATTACATAGATATATATGATGTGAATGAAATAGGCTAAATTATGTGAATCGCTTAAAACCAAAAATTAATAGGATGACAAATACAAAATATCAGACATCTTTACGCTACGCTTTGGTGAGCAGTTGGAGAGGGGGCGGTAGTAGAATTCCGACAGATATCAATCAACGCGGGGTTATGAGTATGTTTAGGCAACCGACGGTGTTAGTTCTTATCTAAATTAAACTAAATATGACTCTTCCTTGACGTCAGAAGATTCTTTGGTTTTCATAAAACTTACCAGGCCGTTTTTCCAAAGCTGAATATTATGTGTGAGTACCCAATTATGTTTGTGTGTCAAGAGGCGATAATGGTTGATAACGCCGGCAGGTGTCGTCAACTTTTGGCACTAGTTTCAGATGGCGAGAAATTAATCTTTCATTGCGAGTGGAACGTTGTGCTAATTATGATGAGTGGGAAATTGTTTTTTTTTGTTTTTGCAATTTATATCTGCCTAAACCTTCTGCAGTTGGTTCCTTGGTATCCTAATGGATTGTACACACCGAAACCGCCACAGCCTGCGGGTTTCAGTGTATGATTAATTGTAGACCGCCGACAGTGTTTTGACCACTTGTCGACAAAATTGGCCGGCGACTTGTGTGTGTAGTTTTAAATAACTATAGGCAGAAATTTAAGACGATCGATGATGGTAAACTCCAATACAAACTAGGTTCATAGCTAATCTGCTTACATTCATAGTGAGTTCGTTAAACTACTAAAGTTTTTATGGTAAAAAAGCATGGTAAAATGTTTCATCATTTGTTACTTTGATAAGTGAAGCATAATATAATTTCTAACAAGAACTATTCACGGTCAGAAGAAAATATTGGTCAAGTTCGCTGCGCTGGTCAATGCCAAATATTTTGCAAGTTCACCTTGTAGGTCCCATTGGTTAAGTTATCAATGTTATCATTATCATCTCATCTATGAAGTTTGGGGTTCATCAATCTATTTTTAATTAAGTACCATTAAAACATACACCTGATTTTTTTACGCAACGTTTCAAAAGTTTCCTTAGTTGATTCTCGATTTTAGAGTTTAGAACAAGATGGCATCTCACGTCAACATGGCGTCGTCAAGTTTACTTTAAAAATAACGAAAATTTGTCAACGTTAGTCCTTGTGCCCGTCTGCATGATGGATGGATCTGAACGCACAGCCTCCGATAAGATAGCTGAGTACCACTTCACAACTGAAACACTATCGCATTTAGGTGTAAATTATATTTGTGCATATCTTAATATAATAAAATATCTAAATATAAATTTACGTACTTAACTTAGGATAGATTTGTTTCAATAGGAATTGTTACTGGTGTTGCTATGACAAGTTTACTGTGTGTGCCGGCTTAGAATTTGCACCACCTCAACTCTTCCCGCGGGTGTCGTAAGAGGCGAGTAGGGGATATCCACCGGAAGTGGGTAGCAGCGCCCCCTGCAGAACAATCCTACCACCAAACTGCGATCCCCAACCCGAATTCCAAGCGTGGGGATTATGGGCATTACCCCTCGTGAGATAAAAGCCAACAAGGCGCTTTTCAGAGCGAGGCCTGGGTCCAGCAGTGGACCAATGTAAGCTGTGGCGGTGGAGGGTTGCTATGACAAACAACAACAGAACATTAATCTGAGACGCCATCATCACCATCATCGGCCTGTTTACATCTACGAAAGATGATTTAGGTTGTTTTTGGATGAGAATCAGCTGCACACTGGTGTGTGGCTGAATGGACCCATTCAGGAGCAGCAGCCTCGACCGCATTTAGGCGCCAAGACAACGGCAAAAATAGAAAAAAAAATACAGAAAGATACACCCGGAACAAACATCTGCAGATCGTTCAACCATTTATCCCGAGGCGGGAATCGAACCACCGCAACGGCGGCGGGCGAAGGCCCACCTGCGACGCAGGAGGCGTCGCAGGTGGACCTTCGCCCGCCGAGCCACATCGGTCGTCACAGATAACATTATCACTAAAGTTTTCATCTCATATTAACGGGACACGTGCCCGTCAGATTATTTATTGAGTATTGTTCAGCGACCTTCGATCGTAAACCAATACTAAATATATTGATTATTCTTCCGTAGCAACTAAATCTTTCTAACAAATTGTGCCTAAAGTAGGTACTAACCATCCTGTCTCAGAATGACGGTTAACTGCTAAGTTAACCGTCATTCTAAGACAGGATGATTGAATTCGAGCTCTAGGTACATATAATTTTTAATATATAAATATAGCTGGACAATCCACATAGCATCATCTAGCCCCAAGCTAAGCAGAGCTTGTGTTATGGGTAAGTACTTATATTGGAGAGATGCGGAACGCGCGCGTCTAGAACCGCACTCACCCTGAAGAACTCTCTGGTGTTCTTCCAACACAAATAGGGTTCGTAGTTAACCCGCTTACATACGTAATGAATTTGTCAAACAACGATAGTTTTTATAGTAAAATAATTGATATACTTACACATTACAATAAAGAACTCTTTATTGACAAAGAAAATACAATTCAATAATAAAAACAAATTAGAACTAGTATTTACAATTGAAACAATTAAGCTAACTGCAGACTGTTGCAAACAATCTACAGGTAGCTCAACTGATCCATATCAATACCAGTCGGAAGCGTCCCCAAGACGCTGGCTGCATTGCCCCGCTGGATGGCAATGCTGATGCGCTGCGCCAGATACCTACCAGTTACCCGCCAGATACTGCTCAGATAACTTTTTAAAAACCCAGAGAGCCTCAGTACCATATACATTACATAGATATTTTTTGTTATGCATAGAAAATAGCAGACTTATAAATTTTTAAACGTAGGTAATATTTATTGGTGATGTCATTTTATACGCATCGATCGCATTTAAGGTATAAAAAATACACCGCTTGTTCGACCAACGGGGTTTTTTATCAATCAATTGGAAAACATTATACATAAGCGAGATAAGGATATCGATCAGGAGAAATAAGGAAAAAAATATAGTATGGAAAAAATTATTATGTAAGAAGTACCTACCTTCTCATCCGCCCACAAACAAAAGGGGGTATTTCCATAATCACCACACTTAGCAAGCGGGTTGGTTAATCGCAAAGGTGTTAAAATTACAAAGAAGGAAGCTTCCCTTTCTCTGATTGGTTCCCTTTTGTGGTTCCTTTTGTCCTACGACATCCACTGACTGAGTTGGGGGGGTCGATTCTTACGCCGCGACCGCCACGGGCAAGACTATATAGGGTGCCACGGAAAGGGCCTAAGCCGAAGGGGGTGATTCTGGACATCGAGGGGGTCAACGTTTGTTCTACGATTTTTTGAATTTCACACATTTTTTTACTATTTTTTTTGTATAAAATCCCATCAACTTTAACATATCCAAACCGTCACACTGCTATCATGACTAATTAGTAAACTCAGCGGAATAAAATAACAATTACCTAAATTAAGCGCTTCCGAGGCGAATTGCTGGATTGACGCTGTTTTGGACATGTAAACACACAATGGTAGATACAAAATACATGCAAACACAAAAATAAAAAACCCCCGAAAACATTTTGACTTTGAACTATCATAACAAAAACGGCTGAACCAAATGAATTTTGACTTTTACTAGCCGCAAGAATAATAAATATATGCAAGGTGTCTATGTGTTACACCCCCGTGCCCCGAAAAGCACGTTAATCCGTTGGTCCTCCGCCTGACCTCTCCCCGGTCGTGTCGGTCTGCCGTCCCATCGGATTATGAGTCGAGAGAGAGAGTGCATCTGTGTTTGCGCGCACACATGGGCACTATAATATGTCCTGCGCACCTGGCTAGTCTCCTTTGAGACTTGCCGACGTGGCCGAAGATTCGGCTAGCAGGACATCAACATTCATCATCAGACATCATCAAATTGATGACTATAAATAAAATTTAAGTGTCTGTTTATAATGGCAAAATAATAGTTTTTTAGGAAATGTTTAAAGTTTACACGGTACATAAGAGGAAGCACCAAATTTTAAATGCACAGTAAATATGGTTGTCTGTCTGTTTTTATGAGGTTATCTCCGAAACGGCTAAACCGATTATAACGGAAGTGTAATCGGTTTAGTAGCAGTAGGTATTGGTAGCTGATCTTAAAGTGGGAAACTATAAAATAATTATACTACCTGCCATTTTCTGTTTTCAGAAAAACGAATAGTGTTCCGCACAAAAAAATTAAAACTCATGAATCAATGAATTCTACGCGAACGAAGCAGCAGTAAATTAATAAAATTAGCATTACTAGCTCATAACTATAAATATATCCAATCGCCTCAAGCAACATACTTAATTATTTACAGACAAACATTACCAAATTTGATTCAGCAGTATTCAATAACATTACCTAATCTATGACAACGCGCAAGAGTTGAAGATACCTGACCTTGAACACCTCTAGACAGATCGGGACTGATTCCACGCAAAAAGACGTAATTTCACAAAATGCGTAATTTCAGTTATGACCGTCATTGGATATTTTAAATGGTCTGTGAAAAACGTTATGACCAAGACCTGGATTCAGACGAGACAATAAACGTGTAAAAACTACTTCTGCGCTCCAATAGAGACATTGTTTACAGATTTCCGTATATATTTTGCTGTTCATCTGGATGGAACCTTCTAGAAATGAATAAAATGAAAATAAAAATATTGTGATTTAGTCAAGAGGTTTTCATTAACAGATTCTGTAGGTCTATATAGAGGTATAAGAATTAGCACAAGGAGACTGCTAGACGATACCAGCAATATAGCAATCAGATTTATTGATACTCTTTCGCGATTTAATATCAAAACTTAGGCCCGTATTATGAAAGCTTGCTCAGCCAGCGATCTATGCTTGAGTAACACTTTTCGATGACATAAACGCCACTCAAGCATAGGTCTATGACTGAGCAAGCTAAATAAGATAATACGAGCCTTAAATTGAAATAAACAGGCAGGTCAAGCGTTTTAATGTTTCACACGCAGAGCTGGTTTATTATCAAGCCATCATCATCATCAACCTATATTAGTCCAGTGATGGACATAGGCCTCCCCAAATGAGCGCCATAGCGCCCTGTCTTCAGCGTCAGCTATTATCAAGTGCAAGTGAGAATTAGAAAGTAAGAAGTAGGTAGGTATAAAACTGAACCGATCGAATAGGGAAGGATCTCTATTGGACTCTAGCGAAAACTGCTAGTACTGTAATGATCAGAAACTTTCAAGGAGAATTAATGATGACAGATTGAAGATAAAAGCAAGATCATGAAACACAACAGAACATGAAAGCGTTGATATTAGATCAGATCATTCTAAGGCAGACATGAAATCCAAATAAACGTTAAAGGTGTCCACTCAAATAAACCCTAAGGGTAGTGTTCTTTTTTAGATAACCTCTCTACTGGCAGGGCTTACAGGACAATTAGCAGCTTAGAATAAATAAATAAATTTGAACAATCCACACGTCATCTAGCCCAAAAGTAAGCAGATGTTGTGATAAATGAATCTATGAAAACTTCTGTCTTAAACGTCGATCAACACTTTGTTTGCCACCGACTCACATGGTGATGTAGGACAGATCGTAGCTCGAAGCTTGGCAGTGAACGAGCTAAAACGTAATAGTCTGATTACTTTTGAAGAGCACATGCCCAAGTCCCTGTACCAGCATCCCATGCGCTTGCGCACCCAGTCGCCCATGACTGTAGAACCGTCGCTTTCGACGACCTTGCCACTGCCACTGTCCCCGATCTGCTTGCGCCACAACAATTAGTTACACTATCTGTTCGGTCGGAGTGATGCTTGTAAACCCTACTCTCACTCTACTTTACTCTAAGTCTAAGTCGATCTATGCTTGAGTAACGCTTTTGGTATAAACGTCACTCAAACATTTGAAAACGGGTCTTAGAGGTAGGACTCTACTCTTGGGCTGAGCGAAACGAGCGTATTTTTTAAGTTATTATTATGAGACGCGTAAAATGCTTAACTACAGAATTTTATAAGGAAAATATGTAATTTCCTGTACGGAATATCAAGATTTTGTTGGGTTTTCCTTTACTTTTTACTTAATTGTGAAAAGTCTTTTTCCAATGTAGTAAAACGGAAACGTACACTAGTTTTCCTTTTTGTTTAAGTACAACTACGAGCTGTTAGATTAGAGCTGCCGGAAGATCAAAGAACTGAATAGAAATATGTTAAAAAAAAAATGTGGATGGCTACTTGAAAAATGTTTTTATACTGTGAACGAATATAGAAATTAGAATAGTAACATAAATTACTAATATGGTATAATAAAGTTATTATATATTAATATGACACATGATATTTGCACGCCTGCGTGCGGGCTGAATACAATTACTAAAATAGTTATAAGTGCTGACGTATTGTATAATAGTTTTGTATTAATGCAAATAAACGATTGATTATGATTATTACATAACATGCTTGGGACATCTAGCTAATGCTAGAAAGTTGAACAGGAACTTCATTCAAGTTTCAAGGGATCGATTAATCTACTTCTACTTTTATGCTATAAAGAGGCAAAGTAGTCAGTTTGTACTTAGGAAGGAGTAGAGAAAGAGTAATCCTCGAAAAAAACAGGAAGCTACATACCCCTTGACCCTGAGCGTTTGATGAATGAAGCCGCAAAAAGAGCCTAGTTTTTCAACAAAAGCACGAAGGTCTTGATTCTGCACTGAATAATTGTCATCGATTATATAATCGAATTCACCTCATAATTTAGCGATGCAAAAACGAAGGATCCGTTTCCAATTACCAGAGAGATTTATCGAAATTTAAAGTGAAAATATTGAGTTAGGAACAACGAATTCTGTAGGTTTCTTTCCCCATGACAATAAATGCGTAGGTATACGAGTAAAAGGTAGTATTTGTAAGACTAGCTGCTGCCAGCGGCATCGCACGCGCTTTTTAAGTACCGTGTCCGTCCACGGGATACCATTTACCTCCATGCCAAATTTCATTAAGATCCATTCAGCCGTTTAGGCGTGAAAAGGTAACAGACAGACAGAGTTACTTTCGAATTTATAATATTAGTATGGATTGCAAGCAATGAGAAATATGCAAAGGGGTAGCACCGGCTAAGAAGGAAGATACAAGGAAACGTTTTTTAAGAACCTATTGCATATTCAGACAACTCCGGTTTATTCTGTTAAGACCGAAGAGAAGAGATAAATTGGCGAGAATTGCCGTCCAGGAAGGCACTTCTCGGCAGTATATCACTCGATAAATATCAAAAGAACTGTCAAATTTGACAGTTTTTATATAAGAGAATTGTCAGATTTGAGAGTTCTTTTGATATTTATCGCGTGATATAATTGGCGAGAATTGGCTTCCAGGAGTAGGAGAAGATTTTAGACAGTTTGCTAACGATTGACTTAACGAGCGGTTACCAATTATCAATTGAAATTCGGAATATCCGTCCGTTCACGTTGTTCACCAGAAAACGCACCAGGAATCAGTTTTCCCAAGCTAGAGGGCTAGAACGCCTTTATAATGAGACGATATCGTATCGTCTTGAACAATGTATACAGCGGCGGAGACAACTGCCCTGGTTACTTTAAGGTGAAGGTCCAACCGAGCTTATAAGTAACACTCTTACGTCAGAACGAGATCATGTACATGGTACTTTTCTTATGAACTTGCTACTGTCTATGGTTTCACTTGAACTGCTGTCGTCGATGTGTAATAGGTGAAAGTCTTCATTGAAATTGGTTTGGTAATGAAGTTTTTATTATCATCGGTAGTTTTTGCATAATTAAATTTTTATGCCATTATAAGGTTATAATTTAGATTTTCTTTCAGTATCAACACTATTGATAAAGGAGATAGATTTTCATAAGTCAACTTTAATTACACTATACTAAAATCGTTATTCATAATTGACAGGACATTTTCTAGAAATTATTCGCTAGGTAGTTAAATTGTTTACGAGTGATGATGCAATTAAATACATAGGCAGAGATAATGTTGAGATTTGAGCTGATAGTAAAAATGTAATCTGTGACGTAGATTGTATGAAGAGTGACGTGGCGATAGGGTGTTGCGAAGGAGCTGCAATGCGTAAACTAAATACCTCTATACACACATATACACATGATAGAAACAGTTAAGATTGTAAAATAATTAGTTAAAATGGACCCAGCGGTAGCTGTTGCGGTGCGGTAAGGGTTGAATGAACGAGGAATATGCCTCGACTTGATGGGAAAAAATTTATGTAGAGACTATTAAGAGAGGCCTACGTCCATAAATTGTCACGAAAGAGCTATAGAACAATAAGAAGACAAGAGCTAGTGTATAAAAAGTAACATGTTTCTACTTCAACTCCAAGTACCTACTTCATAAATGTGACCACTTATCATAAACTGAGCTTGATAAATATAAATATTTTGCAGGTGTTCCAAGACACTAACCAGATGCTCGGTAAATTGTTTGTGGTTATAAACACCTCAATGAAAACACTTATGAAATGCAATTTTTAGCATCCGCAACAACACGGGTACGAGTGAAGATTGTGTTTGTTTCTCAATCTCTATGGCAGGAATTTTACATGATATTTCAAAAGAAAATCCAAGAAAACGGTTGTGAGTGGTCGACAAAGGAAATACGACTAAAATGCATGTTCTATGGACCAAGATGGTCTCGTCGCCAAGATGTGGGTGATACTATCTTAGATACGCAAAACATCAATGCGAAAGGTCCAGGCTAAATCCTTGAGGAACCCCATTAACAACCAATAGCCGTTATTAAGCGTGATTCATGCAAATTCCCAAAAAAATCTCTCGCTTTTATGATATAACTAAATACAGAACTGGTTACTGATTTCACCATTATCTATCAGCCTTGTCAATGCGCAAATCTTGAACTTAGTATGCGCGCACTCGCTCAATTGCGTCGTATAAATCGTTTGCAATTTCGCGTCTTGTTACCCGTGACCTAAATATAAATAGAAGGAAAATAAGAAATTAAACTTACATAATAAACAACAGGTTTCCTTTTTCTTACAAGCATATTGACATGATCCAATCGTACAATCGGTCAATTTCGAGTAAAGTCGCTCAGTTTACAACCCAACTTGTGACCAGACTTTGCCTCAGTTCAATATCTGCAGATTAGTCAACGTACAAAGGTTAAATCTTAATCACAACTCATAAAAACCGAATTAAAAGTAACACCGGCGAAGGTTTTACAAAAAACAAGAGATCATTCATTACCCAATCAAAGCGATTTATACCTTTCGGAGGTCATCTGATAAAAATACATTACTTTCAATTATCCTATACGTCTAGACAAAAATATTATTTGGACTTTATTAAGACTTCTCGTATTTGTTAAGTCAGTCACACAATGCAATGTTATTACATGCAAAAACTCTTTCATTATGAAGCTACTCTTCTAGTAAAAACTAGCAGTACCTACCTATTATAGTATTTTGCATCAGTTATCCTGTTATATTTCTCGGAAGAGTATGTGTGTACTCTTACCACTTGAAAGGATATTTTTACTTAATTTACTTTTACCAAGAGATTGCTTTTATCGATAATGTCATCCATTGTTTCGATATGAACTTTCCCCTTCTAAGTTTTTATTGGTGTATACTACATTTTATAACATAACCTACCTTAACCTAACAAAATTAGCATATCTTATCTATTATCATATCACAGAATAACTATATAGTACTAACGTACTATTATTTTCAGTTTCCTCCATATCTTCATTAGTAACTGAAATTATCAAACCAGTAGACTTTAATATGACGAAGAAGTACTTAAGGTTTGCAGTCGTTCATTTTTTACTGTTATAAATTTTGTTTTATTGCTATCCGTGGAAACTTTATAGATTACCTTCAGTAGGTATGCTTGTATTCTTCTTGTATTTACATTTAGATTTCCTTTAAATCAATGAATATTTGACGGAGTTCTATGGCGGTTGGCAACAAATAATAACAACGTTTATATGTATAGTGATGATGATGTCCTAGCCGAATTTCGGTTTCGGCACAGTGCACAAGTGTATGCGCCGATATGCAGTATAGTAAGTGATAAGAAATCTACTCATAAATAATGTAAACACAGTCGAATCAACACTCCTCCATTTTTTAGGTCAGTTAAAAATAAATGCCTTCTTATATAAAACTAAAGTTAAAGTAAAGTCAGACAGGTTTGTTCTACGGTCTCCGGTCGGTGCGCGTCCTTGGCCGAGCGACGCCGGGAAATTTTAAGTAATTGTGTACTTAATGAGATGTTATACGAGAATGCTGTGACGAATGCTAAGGTTGAGATGGTAGTGTTTAATGACCGGAGTTTACCGGAGAATTCAAAATAAGAAGCATAGTTATAATGCCATAGCAAAGTCATTAAAAATGCAATTAATGGACTTGGCTTAAAACCGGATAAATTACAGGCGGGTATTGGGGATATACTCGTAGGAGTTGAAAAGAGGAACGTGAAGAAGGGGTAGACTTTGTGGGGAAGGCTTTTTCCGCAGTGGGACAATGTGGCACTAATAAGGCAAGGAGATATTATGTATGTAGGCAACTGCAGAGATTTTCAGTACAGACTCGCCATCATCATCATCAGCCCGTATACGTCCACTGCTGAACATAGGCCTCCAGACTCGCCAACATTATCATAATTATCATTAGTTTGTAGGCAAATAACCTAAACAAAACTTGCAGGTTGCAGTGGTTCAAAGAAACTTGCCAATCAAAATAGATACAACTGAAAGAGCTTTCAAGAGCCTTGGCGTATTCAAATCAACAACATTAATCGACTAAACAAACGAGTTCAAAGAACTGTAATATACTTACATAGGTTTTTGTAATTTGTATAAGTATACATATGTATACTTATACAAATTACAAAAACTAGAATTGACCGTATGTCTGTCACTGCGATTTTTTTACCGACGGCTAATAACGGTTGTCTATGTGACAGATTATAATTATATGTCAATCCAAATTACGTTTGACGTCCTGTATTTATCCAATTTGAATTTGCATAACGCTGTTGTTTTTTCAAATGTTCAATCGATGCTTAGACGCGTCGCCAAAATTCCTTTGACAAATATTGACTTAAGTTTGTTAACTTGATGAATACTGCCTTGCCTGTTTATACCGGCGCGTAAAGTATAAGGCAGAACGTTCCCAATAAAATAATGTATAAGGCACAACGTTCCCAATCAAATAAAATGAAAAAATAGAAATGATACTTGGCACCTAAGGACCAAATGGATGTTGAATCGAAACATGTTAACAAATTGCATGATAGTAAAATATCTAGTGACACGACAGCGAAAGCTAAATCAAGGGCATTGTAAGCGTGAGAGCATGTGCTTGAAATTTTGCAAGCGAATTTTGTAAAGATAATAAAGAGTTTATTGAAACCGGATAGACTGGTATCTGGTAAATGAATATTCAATTTCAAGTTAAAAGTAATGGGAGATCAATCAAAATATTCTTCTGAATGGATCTTGAATGCTCGGCACGGGAGTGGGGAAACAAGCGACTCTTTACTGCTTAGGTACTTCTTCAAAAATGTTATGTTTCACTTTCGCGAAATTTAAAGAAAGCAACTGAACCGATTACTGTTATTGCTATAGTGAACCATAAATGCGCTCTATATCAATATGAAATCAATGACTGCATGAAATCAATAATCAGTATTGACATTTTGTAGGCCTGCAAGGTCTCCATAGTACCCAGTATGTGCGCTATTAGATGTTGTCACGATTATGACGGCATTATCCTCATACACATGTCATGCTGGTTAGAAAACACTGGAAATGACCTACTTTGAGGACACGGTAGTTATTTAATCACACGTGAATGGACACTCATTTTATTGTTGACAGTGCTGAGCGTTCAGAAATTCTATGAATTATCGGGTAATTACAAGTTTCCCTTCGCTTTATGTGTAGTATCCGGGATATTGTAGTCAATGAGTAATGCCAGTGTTCTATAGGAATTGGGATGGGTGGCGTAGTAATTACATTTTAATTTGGATACATATGTATGAAAACGATACCATTTTATTCTGTCATATTTTTGTGTATTTTCCAAGCAAGATTTATTGATCACCCTTCTTTTTCTTCTTATCTATCATGTTTGTCGGTTGAGTCAATTCCGCTTCTATAAATTTACCTTTCTACACTTTGTCTTTGATTACGATCCTAGACAGAGCGCATTTCTAGCGTATGTTCTTTAAGAGGTATCCCTCTGGTATATGCAATGGTTTTACTAGTTAGAATCAGGTATCTTTCTTCTGTGAATCACTACATACTTTGTATACATAGTAGGTCAATAACTTGACAGAAGAAAGATACCTGACACTAAGTAGTAAAATCACGGTCACACTTCTATTCTTGAACAGCCCATGAGGTTATTTCAACAACAGCATGTTTGGTCCTCGTCTGACCCTAAAACAGTTGTTATAAATAGACAACAATTTGATAATTTGGTTCGTTGCGAACGGAAGTGTTATGGGAAGCGATTTCGCGCGATTTTATAATGAGTGGATCGCATGTGGCTTCTTGAATGAACTCGACCTTGTCAATGTGTTTAACTAGCCTTTGTCACAGGTAACATTGGTTTAGTATTGGCCACCTTTACTCTTGGATTCTTAGATTTGTCATTTTTATTGGTATTTTCGGGTATTGTAGAAGACACATGTGTTTTGTTTTTACTTTCTTTATGACATAAATTCAGGTATCTATGTGGTATATTTTTGTTATTTATATATGTACCTATGTATGAATATATATATATATATAGTTAGGTATTTGTTATATTTAATTGTTCTTGTTTTTAGGTATTTATAATGTTGTCAATATTTATTTAGAATTATCGTACACCCCCCCCCCCTGCCGTTCTTAAATTCACATAATTCTTTCCATCCAAAGGTTGCCTGGAAGAGATCGCTTCTAAGCGATAAGGCCGCCCATTGTACTTGTGTCTTATGTAATGTCATTTGTATTGCATTTTTGTATTGTATTATATTGTAAATTGAATCTGTTACCAATGTTACCTCGGATAGTATAAAATTTAATGTAGGTTTCATTATTATGATTTGTATAAATAGATTATACAGTATTAGGTAGATTTTTACACAATTATAATTCTCATATGTATAAATAAGCACATTAGGTACCAACTCGTAGAACAATGCTAATTTATATAAAAAAAAACAAGGAAAACAACAATCTACACCAGATTGTACCTTTTTACTTTACCTTTACCTCAAAAGAGTCATCTCCATACAAAAACATTGGGAAGTTTTTGTTGAGTCAAAGTATATTAATTAAGTTAGGAGGAAACTATTGGTAGGTATGGGACCGATCACAACAATAAAATTTTAGACTAGCTTCTACCCTCGGTTTCGTTTACGAGGTACCTGCATCAAATGCAGCCTAGCAATCAGGGAAACGGGACAAATTTATAAAAGCTGGCTCGGTACCCTCGTGTTTTTCGTATACTGGAGGCCAGGATCTGTGGCATCAGCATGGATAATTGAAATATAAAAAAAAACAAAAGTTAATCGTGCCACCTTTATCTTATAGAAAAGTGAAAAAAAAAAACGTAGATTACTTTTTTTTACTGTAGAATTTAATTTTGATTATAATAGCTAACCTACACAAATTTTAACAGACCTGTAAGCATTGTTATAGGTATTTTAAAATAACACAAATTTGATGATTTAGTTAATAAATTTAGATATCAATAATGGGAGCAAAAGCCAAATAAGAAAAAACTATAAAATAGCACAGTACACAGTAGTAGTTTACACCGGAAAAACCAAGATTTCGAAGTTTGGACTTTGCAATAGGTAACAATTAAACCACAATATAATGTTTTTATTAATTTAATTATGACTAGAAAAGAGAGGCTGATAAAAAATATTAATTTAAGTACTTCTTTTATTTAATGATCTCGCAAATGGATCGAGACATCAACTTTCTGCGTCTCTGGTAAGCATGCAGTCACTACGCTACAGAGGTCTTATAATTTCTTTACTGGAATTGCAATTAGGAATATTGGCTTGCCCCTATCGGCATTGGTTATAACGATATTCTTGGAATAGACTTTTTGGGAATGGGGCGTTTTCCATAAAGAGAAAACTCCTATTGACCGTAGAACTCAATAGATGGCGGGGGATCTTCCGCGGAGAGGACAGGATGTCATGTCAAAATAAGCACGGAAAAAGAAGCGACGAAGAAACCTTTAGCCTGTTAGTTAGTTGTTATTTTTCGAGTTGGAGCAAATCCCGTCCCAAGCTTTCAGCCTATAATAAATAGCGCCCCCTTTCAGTCTGGTCGAATATGTTCTTATTTAACATAAAGCACCTTATTGATAGTTATTTCTAAAGGTTTGCATTGTTATCAGAACAAAAAACTATATTAAGTCCCGTTTTTGCATTATCTAACACGCCACACAATGCTTCCCAGCTGCCCATGATTCACGTCCACGCCCGTTTGACTATCGGTTCTGTTCCGGTACCCATTCATACCTACATGGGATGTTATACGACCAGGATGTCAGAAGAGTAACTAATTGAATTGTACGAAGACGTACCTTCTAGGTATATACCTACCTATGTATCTAATATGACTGAATCGGCATATTTGCGCCCGGAACGGATAGTGCGACACTGACCGCGACGCGAAAGAATCGTTTATTTTGTACCTACGTGTAACTTTTTCAATAAACTTTTGAAAGACCAAAGTGATCAGTGATTTTAATTTAGCACTCAATAACTTACTAACTTTAATGCTAATGTACGACACGTCCGTACATGAATGTACTAACAGGGCTGGCGTACCTTAAAGTTATTTACAACGGAATATTTACCACAATTTGAGATATGAGCTTTCCAATATTTCGGCACAGTTTCAACAGTTTCATACGCCATGATCACGGAATAACTGAAGGCACTGCGAGTGAGTTTTTGTTGGCAGATATATCCCCATTCAAAACTCATTTCAAAACTCAAATCATAGTAAATATCCCGTTGTAAATCACTTTGGTGTTCATAACCATGATGGTTTTAAAAGTTTTATCGCTGATGTACCTTGTCAATGTTGTGGTAAAACCTCTTTAGGAATGTTAGATTAAAAATATTAGATTCAAATACATATCGTACCTACGGTGCAATAACGTCACTTATGTAATTTTTTCCAAAACTGAACTGAGTATGAGAAAATACACCTAATCTACCTCTTTACTTGGTGCGTTATTGTCACTTGTGTGGTACGCATACTTTCCACTTGAGGGCACCAGTGTCGTTATGGTTTTGGCGCGAATCTGGACGGCACTAGGAGAAACAACGTTTCATTGGTCAGTTGCGCGCGGGCCCCCGCACGAGAAGCAGTCTCCTGGAGCTACAACGTTACTAAGGTAATTGTGACAATTTATTTTTATGTTTTTGGAGCTTAAATGACACTTGTGTAGTAGTGACGTTATTGACGTGAAAAGTTTTTTAAGAGCGTTTACCAAATTTCTATTAGATATACTTAAGTAAAACAATTATTGATTAATGCGTAATGATAATAATTCTCAAATGCCATACCCAAACATTGATTGAACACAAACCTTGGCCTAATTAATAGTAAGAAGATCTCTGTTATAAAAAAGTCTGATTAATAAAAAAGTTACTTTGTAGAATTAAGAAATTTTGTTATACTTATTTGCTACTTTAATAAATATTGTTTTAGATATGTATGATTTCGTGTTTTATTTGTTTTGACATAATTGACCGGTTAATTATTTTCTAGTGTCTTATCGTCACTTCTGCGAGGGTAGTAATTTTTAAACGTGTATATTTTTAAAATAGTAATTAGTGAGATGTTTGCTTTTATTTTAAAATAACGTTTATAGATGTAGTTTAGGTATTATCATCTTTTTTTTTTAGTCGAGACGAACTATCTATTGTAATAGGAAGTTGAATTTTCAAACGCCTCTCCTGAAAAATTACATCACTTGCATAAGTGACGTTATTGCACCGTAGGTACGATATATAAACAAAAAAAAAACAAAGTTAATTTTAAGCATAGAAAATATTGCAGTCGCTTTATCTATGGGAAAGAAAGTGAATATTTGAAAGTGGATCCCTAGAAGAGTTTGGTTCTCTAAATTTCGAACACTGTTCCTAACAGGTACTACAGTATTCGAATATATGGAAAGATTATAATTATATAGAGAGAGAGGGAGCCTATAGAAAAAGCTAAATTCAGCCAGCAACTATGGCAAAACTGCAGATGGTAACACTGACAGTGGACTCTACCGACTGCTGATGATGTTAATATGAACTAGTAATAGTAACACACATGATAGGCAGGTAACCTCGCACATGTGGGGTAATAGCGATCATGACTGTAGCAGCATGTGCGTAATGTTGACAATCATCTCGTGCACTGTCCTATACTAATCATTAAATATACGCATTTACTTATAAAGGTACAGCTTTTTTAAAGGTCATGTGCTAATAATAATCAAGCTTTGGGATGGCCAAAGCTTGATCCGAAACAGCTAATATTCCCTCGAAACACATGGTTGTACTATCTGCAGATTTTTTGTTTAAGACTGTTCTGTTTGTTATATACGTATAATAAAAAATATCTATCTATATTATGTAGTGTGTTGTATTAAGTGTATCTGTTATCAAGTACCCATCATAACACAAGCTGTGCTTAGCTTGTGAGCTAGATGATGATGTGAGAATTGTGCAGCATTATTTATTCAGTAAACGCAGATAAGCAAGAGAAGCAAGAGCAGAGTGCGCAAATTTGCGCACTCTGCTAATCTTTTTGAACATGACCGTAAGAGTCGCTCCATACACGAACATTTCAAAACACAAAAGTGCTTTATTTCTTTTAGTAAGACCTTACAGGACTCTTGGATACGTCAGAAATTTCAGAAATTACATTAGTAAAACTAGGAAATCAAGTGGTCCCTTTGATTTTTTTTATATTAGACATTGTAAGTGTTTACACCGACATTTCCGTGGACATCCACAAAATTCTACTGGGCATAAAGAAATTAAGTTATCTTGATATAATTTTAGAGAACGAAAAAAAAGTTAAATCATAGAGAAACGTGCAATTTAACCACGGTACAATCAGACTTATACACTTTTGTGTACCGGGGCCTACCAAAGTACTGTGAAGTTCTGCTGATGCCAAGCTTGAATACAAAGACCATACAGACAACCCAACAAACTAACAGACCGCTTCGTACAGTCACAAGTTTGGATGGATAGATATATATATAGATGTATGTTTGTTACTTCTTCACGCTAAAACTACTGAACTGATTGGGCTGAAATTTTACATCGTCAGACCTGGAAGAACACATGAGCTACTTTATCCCATAAATCAGTTCCATTGGGTAGAAATAACCTTTGAACGTTTCCATAGAAGCAACGCGTGCGAAGCCACGGGCAGAAACTAGTAAATCAAATCAAATCGTTTATTTGCAAGAATACAACATTATTATACATTGTCAGATCTTATAATTATTTTAGTAAAAGTAATAGCAGATATTAGCCGCAGGGCAGAACCGGTAAGACCCGCGGGTGGTAAACTGTGACACAACTAACTTCGGACAGGTTGAGATCTGATTTCAAAGTACAGGTCAAGGCGTAGCAGAGGTCGTGAAGTACCAGCGCGCTTTCCTTTTGTTTTTTCAAACAATTATCCACCCTGACGTCACAGCTCCAGGCCTCCACTATACGAAAAACAAAAGGGGACCGCGCCAGCTTTTAAAAAATTACGCAAACCTACTCTCATTGCTTGGTGACGAAGCTCAGCTCTCGACCCGCGATGTTAGTGAGGGAAAAAGACTAATCCATCTAAGGATTTGGATGGCATTTGGATGGGACTAAGAATTTCTTTTTTAATATCAATAGACCTTCTTTTGACCACAATTTCATCTGATGGAATGTGACGATGTGGCCAGCGACGTAACACGAAGATGCATTAAATTACTATTATTATTGCATAAATTTATTAATTCTGATTTATCAGAAATTATGTTTCAGTACTACCAGGTAAGCAAAGTTTCAATCCGATTTGTTCAGTGGTTTTGGCTTGATACAAACGTCCAATCAAAATTATTATTTCTTGCCTATAACATTATGATGCCCGCAAGCTATTTTTCAAGATAAAAAGAAGTCTGTGTCCGTCCCCGGAACACCATCTATGTTCCTGTCCAATTTCATTAAGATCCGTACAGCCATTTAGGCGTGAAAAGGTAACAGACATACAGACAGAACTTCGTACTTTCGCTTTTATAATAAGGTATGGATTTGTGTGATTTTTAACCAACTTCGAAAAAAGGAGGAGGTTCGGCTATAAGTATGTTTTTTTTATGTATTTTCGTCGATTTCTGTGTCAATAATGGACCGATTTAGAAAATTATTTTACTATTGTATAGAGGTGATCCCATAAAAAAATATTCTTATGGGATTAGTAGGTATTTATCCACAAAACTTAAAACCAGTGTAAATTAAAAGTGACAAAGTGAATCCCTCAGATTTAAAGTCGGTTGGTATCTGGCGCAGCGCATCAGCATTGCCATACAGCGCGCGGGGCAATGCAGCCAGCGTGTTGGGGACGCTTCCGACTGGTATTGATATGGATCAGTTGAGCTACCTGTAGATTGTTTGCAACAGTCTGCAGTTAGCTTAATTGTTTCAATTGTAAATACTAGTTATATTTTGATTGTAATTTTCTTTGTTAATAAAGGCCATTGCCATATCAAATAAAATATCAAAGTGCTTTAATTCCTTTAGACCCTTAGGAAGAGTCTTGTAGGGTCTAATAAAGGAATTAAAGAGAGTCCAAAAACCAAGGGTCCAAAAATGGACACGTCAATAACTTCAAATTACATGAGTAAAACTAGGAAATAAAGTGATCACTTTGATTTTTTGTTTACTTCAATCTTTTTAAGGTAAAGTAAAGAAGCGAACAAGAAACCTTCACCTTGTTAGGTTGTTAGTTTTTTAGGTTTCGTGTTGGAGTTAAACTCGTCTCAAGTTTTTTTTATTTAACAATTGTTTTTCTTTTTGGCTCTACACTGTTTACAGTGAACAGTGTATTTTATTTTTATAAAGAAACAACGTGAAAAAAGGGAATTCTCTTATATCTTCAATATATGTATATAAAAGAAAGTTGTGTTAGTTACACCATTTATAACTCAAGAACGGCTGAACTGATCTCGGTGAAATTTGGCAGCGAGGTAGATGGTATCCCGGGGCCGGAAATAGGCTACCTTTTATTCCGGAAAAAAGCGTGCGAAGCCGCGGGCTGCAGCTAGTCTATTAATAAAACCACTTCTAAACTGGGTCAAAATATCACATTTCCCATCCTTCATCACTTTTTCTTGATGGCATCTTCATAAAGTGACATATTGTTCCTTATCAGAGTTATCAGTTGCGAAGGTAGTTTAAACTGGCCTTCTCTTTATGGAATACTACATTTAATTGTTCGGTTGATATGGAAAATCATTCAAAAGATGTCTAAAGCATGGTAGTGACCGGAGTTACATGGCGTAATGTAACGTGTAACACAGCGGGCGTTCGTGCAGTCAGTACGGGGAAAGAAGGCGCTCGCAACGAGCAACGAGACGGATTTCAGCACACGGTGTAGTGTAACTCATTCGCTGCGAATGGTACATTCCGTAACACCGATCACTTTAGTAGGTACCCGGCTTCATATTGGTTTCTACAAGTGTATCTTTTTGGGTCTGACGTCTCGCTCATTTTGCATAGTGTAGAAAGAGTGCCCTCTGTTTCAACCCATAACGACCGCGCGCTGTTTAGCCATTAGCGCTCTGACGGAAAACGAAAAGTACAAGGTGAAATGAACTTTATTGCGTTGTAATTAGAATCTAAAATGTATTTTTTCCAGGCCCAGAAAGATAGGCCTGAAAACCTAAAGTCTAACAGCCTCACGATGGACAAGCTATTCGTAAGATTGGGCATGATTGGGAGTTTTTGAGGGGCAAGCGTAAAGACAGAGTTAGCAGTGGATCCATTATAAGCTCGTGATAATAAAGAATCAAAGGGGTGAGTCTATTTGACGTTAGTAACGAGACGTGATCGTGATGTCTCCTTTTGGTATGGGGTTTGCGTAGTTCCCTGTCTGCACGATAGAGGCGCTGTACCAAATTGTATGGAAAAAGGAGACGTCACGATCACGTCTCGTGCCTAACGTCAAATATAAACTCACTCCACAATAATGAATGAGGAAGATGATAATAATTAATCTTTCAAGGGAAAAAGGCTTAGTTCACATGTACCTAGCATTGAATTATTCTGCCTGGTCTACCGTCCCAGTGGCTTATGAGAGCGAGGGAATAGAGAGTGCACCTGTGTTTGCACACGCAATTGTGCACTATAATATTTACTGCGCACCTGGCTAGTCCGTTGAGACTGGCCGCCGCCGTGGCCGAAGATTCGGCTAGGAGAAATCATCATCATAATCATCATCACCCAGCAGTGATGATAAAGATTATCCTGACGAAGCTAACTAGATTTAACTTACTACTGGATGGATCAGTTGAGTTACCTCTAGATTGTTTGCAACAGTCTGCTGTTAGCTCAATTGTTTAAATTGTAAACACTAGTTCTAATTTCTTTATACTCTTCAATATGAACTTTCCTTGTTAATTAAGTATTGACTTCTTACTACTTAGAGATTTAGGTAACTTTCTGAGACACCTACAATAGCCAAGGCAAGCGTTTGAAATATTTTAATAAAGATTTGCATAGCGAAATAAACATCGACATGCTAGACTTAAATAAAGTATTTTGATATGACAAGAAGTATCTATGTAGGGAGGTGCATTGCACGCTCCTTACGACCCGAAAAAACACAAGCAGATGATTACCTTGAAAACTACAGTTTTTAAGGTTCCGTACCCGAAAGGTGAAAATGGAACGCTATTACTAAGCCTTCGCTGTCCGTCCGTCTGTCAGTCAAAGGGCTCTATCTCATGAACCGTATATTAGGTAGACACTTTAAATTTTCTGAGAATGTGTAATTCTCTTACCGCAAAACAATTAAAATAAAATAAAAATCCAAATTAAAGGGGGTTTCTTCCATACAAAAAGCGTGTTTTTTTTCTGGAATTTTTGCTCTTCGTTTGTCAAGGCCTCAGGGTAGGCACATGAAACTTTCTATAAATAAGTAACCCTTCAACTGTAATAACAACAAATAGATACTAAAAATATAATAAAGTTGATAATTTAAAGGGGCCTCCGAACAAGTGATAATTTGATGTTCTTTGAAAAAGTTGTGTTGTCTGATTTTTACGGTACGGAACCCTTCGTGTGCGAGTCGACTCGCACTTGGCGGTTTATTTATTGCACACGTGGGGAATTTTAATTACAGCAAGTGCATTTTATATTAATTAAGAGTGAGGAGCTGACAATAATTTGTTGTTATGAAAAAAACTTAAAAGCGACTTCGAATCCCTTAGTTCTACAAAAAAAGTGTTTTATAAGTTTTGCGGGATAAATCCTAATCTCTCGACTCATTTTTTTTGACTTGGGATCATTATCTATACAACTGCAAAGAATCATCCAAATTGGTCCATAAATAACGGAAAAATCGACGTACAGCCGAGCATAGAGCCTCTTCCTTTTTCGAAGTCGGTTAAAAATACATCAAGCTCAGCTGTATAATCGTCCTCACCCCCTAAGGGAAATAGTTCCGTTGGTTAAAAAAAAAACAACTGATATAGGTAAGCCAAAAGTTTTTTTTTTTTGCAGGTTTTCTTAGTGAAAGCAGCGTACGCGTATGCAGTTATCTAGTAGGTACCAGCTCTGCTGCTCAGTAAATAAACTGTGTTATTTTATTTTTATTTTTTTATTTTATCTCTTAGGGATAAAACAGCCAGAACGGTAACACTAAAATATTAACTATAGGAAATCTTAAATAAACTGAATTGTAAAAGTGTGACCAGCCCCGTTAACCAAAAGTTACTACAATAGAAAGAAGTGGTGTTAGTGGACTTATAGTACCTACCTAGGTATTAATATTAAAAACTATTCAGTACATAGGTAGGTAATCAAGATTTGTTTTATATTAAAGTGCTTAATTTTAATTGACAGATAAACATTGATTATTTATATTTTCTATATATGTTTTAACATTAATAGTTTTTTATTCTACAATAACATCGGATGACATGATGAGGTCCAGCATTATTTATTTATTTATTTATCATACAAGGACTGATGACTGAATGTAAACCATATGCCATCATAGCCACTTCCAGCGAAAATGGTAAGTTTAAGCATCAAATGTAAATTTTCATTTCATATAAATTTTAAATAAACTGCTTTCGGTGAAAACAGTGCCAAAAGAATTGGCAATAATTCACCGATAAGAATTCTATATGCTTTAAATGTACGGTATTCTCTGTTTAATATTCTGCGGGTGTCAGTATTGTTATCATGTTGGAATGGCAATATCTTTAGGTTTAAGTAAATACCTAAAGCACCATATAGCAATTTTGTGTCTCCAGTCTGCAGTTAGGGTTCCCAATCCCTCTTCTTTTAACTCGGGCTCGCTTTGCTCGGCGTTACTTCGCTTGTCGTTTTTTTTACCAACCACCGCAATAATTCTTTAAATTTTCCGCGGCTCTCTCCGCTCGCCGCTATTATTTGATCTTGTGGCCCGCTGCCACAAAACCAAAAGGAAATGATCGCGCGTGTTATAGAAGGAGAGGCGCCACGCGCGCCGCCGCCGCCGGGGCGGGCGCCGAGGTCTGGGTATTAGTTGCACACGGGCGCTACATAGGCTAGAGCCGCCCCTGGTTACACTAACATACTACTCGAAATCAAAGTAAACAAATTTAAAATAAACATTTATAGTTATTAAGATGTTCTTTCAAAACACCACCCCTTACCTTCAATTTGTTAAAATCCTTCCGGATTGGCTCTTTCGAGAGTTGGCAACCCTACTCCCAATGCATAGCGTTGACAACCAATCCGTATCCATGCAAGTTTAATTTAATTCTGTTTATTGTTCTTTTGTTTGTCGACGCTTCTTTATTAATGTAAGAGAGAACGAGAGAGTATAAAATTTGACTTGTCTATGTGCTTATTTTGTAAGCCCAAAGAAATAAAGATAGTAAAAGATAAAGATCAAAAAAAAGAATGAAATTGATGAGATGAAGTGGTAGATAAAGTTATTGAAATGTGAAAATCCTTTGATGGCCCTTTTGACGTACTAAAGGCACTGCAGCACTTTCTGACATTTTATTTAGATTTTAACTATTTTTAATTATGCTATTGTTTGTTTTCACTAGTGTACTGTATAATTGCTGAAGTCTGTATGTGTTGCAATGCAATAAGACTTTTACCTATCTATCTAAAATCTATAACATTTGCTTTTAAGTCAAATAAAAACCTTCTGATAATGAAATGTTTGTACGCCTAAGCGGCAGAATTCAGCGCTCTAAAATAAGTGTTATGTACCGACTGTAACATTACCTGATTCACAAACAATAAATGAATTATGAATTACATTTTCCTCTGAGGGCAAAATCATACATGGGAACTTTTTAACATTTCGTTTTTTGTCCTTAGCTCGATTGGGACTTGGATATACCTTCTTACTACAGGATGCATAATGCTATGTGATGTGGGAACGTTTTGTGTTAATGCATTATAGACGACTTTATGTAAAGGTGCTCGTTGATGACTCGTATGGGTGATATTATATGGAAATTCAGTTTTGTCATGCAACAGTCTGCAGTAAGCTCAATTGTTACAATTGTTCAATCAATTGTTGTAAATACTAGTTCTTATAAGTTTCTATTATTTGACTGTAATTTTCTTTGTTTTGTCATTATTTTGTTTCTATGTAGAACACTTATTTTGACACTACGCCGTAAGAAGAATTTCATGACATCATTTCATATTTATCTGTCTATATGTAGTTTAGTATGTGAAGAAACATAAATTGCTACTTTCACAAAGTTATCTATTCCCAAAAGCTTTGGCGGATGGAGTTCCTCTTTGAGAAAACCACCTAGTTTACATCTGCTTCATCTAGATAATTTATGAAGTCTCAGCCATATCCTAGGACACTCTAGTGCCTAGGATATTATGATTCTTGTCTGATACCCTCGAAACTAGTCAAACTTCTGACTATCGTGCGCGGGGCCTGAGCTTTAGTGCGGGGCCGAAGCCAATCCATTAGACACACCCATCTATTGTAGTTAGCTCCGAAGTACTTTTCTATTTTTAATGTATGTAATTTTTGTAGCTAAATAAATAATTTTGTATTTGTATTTTGTATGTATTGCTACATTTTCTACTTCACTTAGTAACCGTACAGGGTGTTAATAAGCATTCTATTTATTGCGTAAACTCTTCACTATAACTGCACCCATCCCAGCGATTTAAGCACCCTGTTAGTTCAGTCAGCTGAAAATTTGACTTGTAAACGAATGCACTACTGTGCAGCTAAATACTTACTCTTTCAAGAACTACGAGTACCTTATAAAACACGCGGTGAATACCGGTCAACATAACACCAGAGCTGAGTAGTTAATTTGGACTTATCTCCTCAGCAAGATGCTGAGTTACTATTTTAATTTAAAGATTTTCAACAATTTGGAGTTTTTTTTTGTTTGTACTGACACTAAATAGCAAACCGTTTTTGGACTTCATCTTACTGATAAATTTGTGATAAAGTTTAGTTTTATCCGTAAATTTTTTAGTTATGTGTTGTGTCAAATAAATTAATCATTTAATTTTTCATTTCATTTCATTTCAACTTTGGCTCAATGAATGAATAAATAAAACATATAACCTACTAGTCTCTGCCCGCGGGTTCGCACGCTTTGTTTATATGAAAACGATTAAAAGTTATTTCTTTCAAGTTTTTTTATCACGATATATGGAATAAAAAGTATCTTTTGTTTTATTCCAGGCGTAAAACTACCTGTACGCAAATTTTCAGCCCAATCCGTTTAGTGGTTTTGGCTTGAAGAGGAACCTAACGAACATCCAAACATCTATACAACCAAACATCCTAACTTTTGCCTTTATAATATTAGTGTGATGTATATAATTAATTATGTATAAACTTGCTTACGTTGTATATTTAAACTGAATCAGAATCAAAAAGGTCAGTATATCGTCAAACTCGCTTGAAACACCCGAAACGTTTATGTCATTTGCGTGTATGAAACAGGCGACGTTCATTAGGTCCGCTAATTAAGCTTGTTTAGATAATTATCTGTTGGTTCTTTTAAATAAATGGTCATGGCGTTCTTATAGTAACAAATTAATGGTGTCATGTCTAGGGGTCCAGCTCTATGGGGGAATTTATCGCTGGCGGACGGCGGCGGTAGTCGCGTCGCATCGTGTTATTTGATATAATAATATTTTATTGATTTATTTTTATTTTATTTAATATGTATAATAATATATATAATATGTATAATAAATAAAAATAACTCTGAGAGAATATCACCACGTCAATAACGTCGCGACGATTCATAATAATAATCATGCGTTTGCAGGACTGTGGGTACAATAATGTCTTAGTGGTTAACCTTATCCTATATGGCTGCTGCCCGCGGCTTCGCACGCTTTTTTCCGGGATAGAAAGCAGCCTATGTTCGTCTCCGGGATACCATCTATCTCCATGCCGGGGTTTAAAGATTTTGGCCCTAACATCGGTCACCATTTGTTGTTTTTCAAATACATATAGTTATTTTTATTTGTGAATATCTCAGAAACCTGACGCTTTAGGCATTTTTTATTTGATTTAATGTCCTCTATACAAATAAATTCGACGACCGATAAGGCGCGGCGGGCGAAGGTCCGCCTGCGACGCAGAAAGTTGCGGGTTCGATTCCCGCCTTGGGATAAATGTTTGTACGATCTGCAAATATTTGTTCCGGGTGTTCTCGGTATTTTCTATATATAATAAACAATATCTATCTATGTTATATATTGTATTAAGTTTATCAGTCATCTAGTACCCATAACACAAGCTCTGCTTACTTTGGGGCTAGATGATGCTGTGTGGATTGTCCAGCATTATTTATTTATTTTATTTAAATAGTTATCGTAGTGCGCGGCGATTTTGTAAAAAAAAACCCCTTTCATTATGATCCGTTCAGCCGTTAAGGCGTGATAGATAAGATAACAGACAGACAGACAGAGTTACTTTCGAATTTATATTATTAGTATGGATGCCTCGTCAAGGAGTGCAAAATAAATAAGCTGTAAATACCTATACCTACCTACACACATAAATGTTTATTTGTATTGTCGCAATACTTTGAATGTAGTAGGTAGGTACCTATTCTGACAATCTGGGGATTTTGATCCTTCAATACATTACTCACGAATGAATGATTAAAAATGAGCGTTAGGCATATAGTGTGGTACAAAGGAAGTTTTGTGTAAAACTACAACATAATCAGCGTAGGTCCATATTATTAACTTATATACAAAAATATAAAAATTCTTTATTTTTATAAAAATACAATACATGTACACAGCAAATTCGTAATTTTTAAATATTAAACACTGACCCGGAAATATAGTGATAAATATGTTTGATTTCTGTCGCTTCGGTATGTAGATGTACGATGTTGATGTACCTCTATAGCCAATGAATCATGCAAAATAAAACATATCGACAACATAATCAATTAACAGAAATACCAATGGCAGAAAAAATCGTAGCATTAATACTACCAGAAAACAAACAACTCACAACTCTATTGACATAGTGATAAGTAGAAATGTCGCAGTCACTTTACTCCATTTAACGCTGATTGAAAGTTTCCAAGCTATACACATGGCCGGCTGATTATTGTTATTGAAGGCAATTGCCTTAAGTACTGAACATACGGCAGACGGAGTTGTAATAAGTATTAACACGCTCAAAAACGCGACGAACCCTACATCTAAACGTGCTCATACAACCAACGTCCTTTTTATAGCTCTGAGAATTGCATGTGGGCTCTTTTGTATGGTAAACAAATATTTAGCTACGGTATTAGTGTTTGGTTGGTTGTCGCTTCACAAATAATTTCCGAAAACGTCAAATCAAACAGAATCGACTCGCATGACTGACCGTGTGACGAGTCCTCTCGATTTCAGGCAATCCAAATCACGGCACTAACAATCCAATCCACTAGTGTTATTTACTCACAAACCCACGTGTAGAGGGCAAAGCGCGAGGGTCACGCGTGCGCTCGGCGCGACTGTCGCAGGGATACTGACTGACAATTTCGCGCGGATCTGGCGCCTGCGCCTGCGCCTGCTTATCAGACATAGCAGGTAAATTGCATCCTATAGTTATATGTAGTGATGCAATCGACACATCACTCGCCTTCTAAGAAGACCGGTGGAATTTTAAATTTTGTTTTGTTTACTGTTTTGTTTGATGCCAGAGAGCGAGCAAATTCTCATTTGGTATTTAGTACATGCGTTGCGAATTGCGAAAATGAAGGCTGGTTTCGGCGGTTCCAGTGGATTATGCGATTGCTTGACTGAATTTTGGTAAACTGTTTTTGCAAATATCGCTCATGTTGATAAAAGCTACTCTGATTTTTCGATTCAATCATAAAATACGTAATAATAATCAATTAATGCTAGACAATTCTCACAGAATCATCTAGCCCCAAGCTTAGCAGAGCTTGTGTTATGGCCTACCCATAACATAAGCTCTGCTGAGTTAGTAGACTAGTATTTTACAATGAATAATCCTGATTACGTCATTTAAAGGGCTGGTCTAACCTACTCCAGAAAACATAGTAATCAATGGCAACACCCTCAGTGCAAACACCTAAAGAAATAAAAAATTCTTTATTCCCATTAGAAATCACATTTGGAAAATGACAGGAACCAGAAATCAACACACCCAGTTCATGTATATGTCATATACAGACATCTAAGTGAGGGCGCACACCAGCCAGACATGCATCCGCCACACGTTTAGAACACATTTGCACACTACTAATAATTTGACTCTTTTGAAAAAACTAAAAACCGACATCGAATCAAAAAACCAAGGAGTTAAACTATTTTTTTTTTAAGTTTTGCATGGGACGATCTCGGAAGCGTCCTCTATACAACTGCAAAAGGATCATCCAAACCGGTCAATAAATGACGGAGAAATCGAAGGGAGGAATCGAATCGAAAAAAAAATACATGCTGTAGCATTCCGATTATATTAAATGTACACGAGCATCGGATGTGCTAACCAGACGAAGGTTAGCACGTGCGCTGGGCGCGCGGTGGAGATTTGCGCTCCGGGCGGTATATCGGCTGGACGTGTCTCGTGTCGTGTAACTTTCATTTGTATTTGATAGTAACCTTTACCTGTACACATACATACATTCGAATATAGAATCTCCTCCTTTTTTCGAAGTCGGTTCAAAAGTGTCCGCGCATGCTCGCAGATATACGGAGGCGATAAATGTGGCGTACTCTTGTGAAAGTAACACAAGTGTAAGCCTAGTGTGCGGCCTCACTTTACAATGCAATGTGCTTCCAAGTTTTAGCATTCAACGAATAGCCCGAAACTTGCAACTTTCACGACTGATGTAGTAGTTCCAGCCGGTTTCTAAAGAAGTCATGGTCTTCAAGCAGTTTGCGTTGCGTGCGTCACAATGTGAATAGTCACAGTTGAGATATGATCAGACAGATCAAAGGCTTGCATTGTATTGTATTGCTATCTAAAATAGATTACCTTTTGGTTTAGCATCAGCACCCGCATGTCGCTTTAACTCTTTAACTATTTATCTCATGAATGTCTAATTAACTTAACGTTAACTTTAGTTGTGATACTGAATTAGGTGATTGGCTTAGCTCTCTCAAGATGGTGTAGCCCCAGTAGTTCGGTTACAATTGAGTGGATCAGACTTCGTCTTCGTCAGAGTCGTTCGACGACTCAGTAGTTCGGTTGCCTAATTGAACCGGACTTTTGAGTTTTTTTTTCAACAGTAATGTAAATGTTGATGATATTTTACATAGCCGGCTCATTGTACTTATCAAAATATTTTCTTTTGATCAAGTGACAGCCAATGTCTAATGTGAAAACAAATGTCAAATGTGACAGCAAATGTCAAATGTGACAGCTAGTGTCAAATGCGGCAGAACATTTCTAAAAATAAAAGACTTCTAACACTGTATTAGTCCCGAAAAAAAAATTTTTTTTAGGGCACCTAAAGTGGGGATGAAATTTTTTCTTGGTTTTTTCCATGCTGTGGTTTATGGATAGCTCGTTTCCAAAATATTGCCAGTGTGAAAACAATTTTTTGATATAGGGTTCCGTTTGCGAAGTTTTGAGCTTTAAAGTGCAAAATTTTGCTGGAGTCAAGAGTTTTCTCTCCCTTCGATCAACTTAAAAAAAATACTTTGATAGCTAAAAAGGAAACTTAAGTACAAATTCCATTGAAAATAACTTGGATAAAGTTGTTAGTTGTGTTAAACAGGTAAAATAATAACAATGCGTTTAGGATGATCGACGACCGATGTGGCGCAGCGGGCGAAGGTCCGTCTGCGACGCAGGAAGTTGCGATTTCGATTCCCGTCTTGGGACAAATGTTTGTACAATGTGCAAATATTTGTTCCGGGTGTTCTGGGTATTTTCTATGTATAATAAAAATATCTATTTAAGTAATGTATTGTATTAAGTATATCAGTCATCTAGTACCCATAACACAAGCTCTGGCTTGGGGCTAGATGATGCTGTGTGGATTGTTTAGCATTTTTCAGGGTTCCGTACCTCAAAAGAAAAAAAGGAACTATTATAGGATCACCTTGTTGTCCGTCTGTCAACCCTCTTTTCTCAGGAACACGTAAAGATATTGACTTTAAAATAAACATCAAATACTCAAGTCCGTAACTTCTTGGAGCCGTGATATAAATAAAACTTCAAGTCAGCGCAATCAAAAGTTACAGCCGTTAATATCCGAAAATTTTGAAATTTCCAAGGGAATCACCTGCACGCAAAACCTATAGGTACTTCCCGTAGACCTAGAATCATGAAATTTGGCAAGAAGCAAGGCACAAGTAAAGGGAAAAATCGGAAAACTGTAAATTTGTTGTTCATTCACAAAATGAAATACTTTTGATTCTCGTCATTGACCAAAACCTATAGGGTACTTCCCGTTGACCTAGAATTATAAAATTTGGCAAGAAGCAAGGTATTATGCACCAATAAATAAAAAAATCCGAAAACCGTAAAATTTTAGTTTATTAAAACAAAACAAAAATTGATTCTCGCCATGGACCAAAACCTATAGGGCCTACTTCCCGTTGACCTAGAATCATGATATTTGGCAAGAAACAAGATCTTACAATTATACGGAACCCTTGGTCCGCGAGTCGCACTTGACTTTTCATTTTATTAAGTTACGTTCATTATGGAGAGTCTAAAGCAATGATGTTATGATCAGGGAGTCATGTATCTCATCAACCCACTTTCCTAAAGTATGGCATGTAACTTTATCTTCACAACTGACATAACACTGATACTGATTCCAAGATATCGTATTTCTTGCAATCGCAATAATTAGGGTTCATTGACAAGTGCACGGTATTACGTTACACTGCAATCAGGGACATTACCTATTCTAATCTTTTATGATTTATCTGGGCCCTTGATGACGCAAAATATTTACAGAAACAATTTTAAGCCTTAAGTTACTGCATTCTTACCGATGCCTACCTCATTGTCTATGTTTGATTTTGTTTTGTGCGGTCTGTTTGTGAACCAAATAAACCATCTATCTAATTTATAACATTTAATTTCTGTAAATGAGAATCTACGGACTCGTAAATGCATTCCTCAAGAATCTAAAAAACATTTACAGAATTGTTTCTTCCCATATTTTGCGTCCATAATAAATTGACAGACTGTCGTATAATGCTAGTTTAATAAAGATCTTTTGATGAAAATATTTTCGACAGTAAATAAATTTCAAGGTATAATTAAATTTTATCAATTGTTTCTTTAGATATTTTGCATCCTTATTAAATTGACAAACTATTGTTTATTGCTAGTTTAATAAAGATCTTTTGAAGAAAATATCTTTCGGCAGTAAATAAATTTCAAAGTATAGGTACTATCCTACCAATGTACTAGTTTAAGTTTTTGAAGTATAACTGGTCGTATTCGAAAAGAGGGGGCTTTGCGGTGCGGTGGGAGACTTCAGGCTCATAACAAAGACTTAGATCTCTGTGCTGTTGACTGGGAGGAAAAAAAAAGGGCCCAGAACTCGGGTGATGGATGCGCCACCCCAGTAAGTCAGTAGACGACAAAATAACAATATTCAAGGTATAACATCCAAAATTCGGTAGGGTAACAAGAATGCGTCAACCATTTTTATCATTCGGTAGGATTTACAATGATAAAAACACAGCATTACACAAGCTGTGTGATGACGTGTGAATCTGGCAAGTGGCAACCGACTTTGAGATATTCATGTTATTTTGGTCTTATTTGATTGTACCGAATTTGTATCTGATTATACCAGCATAATTTTCGTTTGTGGGTACAAAAGAAAATCTTGATTATTTTTTTTAAGTGGGTAAAAGTTTTGGGGACGGGACGGTTTTTCTATAGTCGATTTCGACCTAAGTGAGTAAAATGAATAATTTGATCTCAGAATATAATATTTCGTAGCACAAAGTAAACAAATTCAACATAATAAAAAAAAGTACTTTCTTGTAAATTATCGAAATAGACAGAGACAATTTTGGGGGTTACATCACCCACTACCATTAGTTAAAAAATACGTTTATCTCTCTATTTTCTCATCTGGCAGGACCCACACGCGCTGTACTGTAAGTTAGGTCCTGGCAGATACTGCTTGCGCATGCTGCGCAGCAAGCTGCGCTTGCAGCATTTTTCGCCGTTTTCTTGATCTTTTTGTAGGAATACCTAGTAATATCTATATATATCTAGATTCTGCATAAAATTTCCTAAAAATTTGCATTTAAATATTCTGTTGTTGTATAAAAATATTTAAATGAGATCCACGTAAAGTAAGAGGATTGGTAAAAATTTTGGACAGCTACATGACATTCGCGGAAAATTACTCACCTTCTGGTGTACTCAACTGAGTAGATCACCGTCTCTGATTAATATACGAATAAATGAAACATATTTACCTTCACACTTTTAATTTTTTACTTGTGATATACCACCGTAATATCAACAACATTTGAACACGAAGCCGCGACATCAAAGTATGATTTCTCAGAACCCCTTGGTGGTCCAAAGTTCATGTTAGGACTTCGCAAGAAATCGCACACTCGGAAACTTATTAATGTAACTTAAAGTGTAAAGCTTGAAGTCCACAATAAGTGTATTCTTTCCGCAAGATAATCGTACATAGGTAGATGTTATGGACTTACTTGGTAAATCAGGACTGAAGATTGTGGGTAGTTGGCATCAGCATATTTATCCAAGTACCCACATATAATAATTGAATAATCATTTATTCAAAATAACTTAGGACTAAAAAGATAACAAAGTTCATCTAAAATTCCAATGGATTAAATAATGCGTGTGCCTGAACTAGGTAAAAACCTGTTTTTCAGGCAAAAAGAGTTCTAACTATATCTCATTATTTAACACTCATTATACAGCGTGTTTGGTAGGTACATCGTTTGCCAAATTGAAAATGGGGGTGAAGGGAGGTTTTTGCTACCTTCTCAACCCCCTAAAAAAATTCCTGGCCCCACGGAAGATTTTATGTCGATATTTTAAATTTCTATTCGAAATTTACAAAAGTCTGCATTCAAACTTGAATTTAAAAAAAATATGCGGCGTAGCTTCCAAATTTGTATTTTGTTTTAATTTGTATTGTTGCACAATTCTATCGATGTCAAAATTACTCGCTAACAATAACTAGTTTTTTTTTAATCGTCTCACAAAGTTTTTAAAAAAGCAAAATGGAATTTGAAGCTCAACTTTGAACGAAATAAAAAAAAACTAATGATAATTTTGTTTTTAAAATTCTTTTAAAAACTTCTCTACTCTATCTTATTTCTAGCAGTATGCATCATGCGATGAAAGCCTTTCACTAGCTTTACTAGTTTGCTTATTTTGTTCATCGAGACACCTTTGGCTGATATTTGATATTACTATTTTTTGCATAATAACATAAGCTAAGTAGCTGGTAATTGCCGTCACTCTCTTATGCGTTGAAATCTGTCTACTATCTTCTTTTTCGATGGGTATGATCGCTAATCAAACTTGAAATAAAAAGCACAAAATCTAATACAAATTCGGATATTAACAACCTTTTTTAAAAATTACAACACTTGTTCAAAGTGCTGACCGCCGCGCCGTTGCGAATGCACGCGTGACATCTTCGTCTAATTTGTACCAATCAGGTAATTTTTCATCCCCATAAATTTTTAATTTTATTATATTTTTAGTACCTATTTGTTGTTATTGCAGTTGGTATTACTTATTTATAGAAAGTTTCATGTTCTTCCTATTGTTGTTCAAGAGATATAAACGAAGAGCAAAAATAGCCAATAATTTCCTTTTTTGTATGGAAGCCCCCAATAATTTGGATATTTATTTTATTTTTATTATTTCCTGTTATAGCGGAAAGAGAAATCCACATTCTCAGAAAATTTCAACAGTCTACCTCTTACTGTTCATGAGATAGAGCCCTGTGACGGACGGACAGCGGAGGCTTAGTAATAGGGTTCCAGTTTCCCCCACTCCAAACCCAAAAAATTGTGTAACTGATTTACCAACTCTTGATTCGGCAAGCTTAGGTAGTTTCTAAATACGTATTATTAAATATTTATATATTTTTTTTCTTCTACATTCTACATAAATCAGGAAAGAGCCGGCATTGGGAACATCAATTGATTCACTTGTTAGTGAACGTCATTGTTTATTTCAATGTGATACCTACATCTTTAAGTACATATAGCTAAGTGTTCCATTTAAAGCCTTGTTCTCTTGATCACTACGCAATACGCCTTGGAATGCGCTACGCGGTTCCGGACACATAATCGTATGAAAAACGTCTATTAAAATGGTATTTTGTTCCGTCGAAGTCTGTGTCAGCGGTAAGGGGCAAGCGCGCCGTGTTGCAGTGCGCAGCGTACTGCGTAGCCATCAAGGATGGACAACCCAAAGTAATTATGGAATGGTGGTCCAAATTTTGTATTTGTATTTATTGAAAACACTTACATCTATTCTTACAAGATATGACCTAATGCAATAATGTAGTCCACATTATATATATTAACAGGCAAAATAATTGATTAATCGTAACACAATAAGCAAATAATTCAATAAAAATATCAATATTTAAAATAGCAACAATAGATACAATACAAATGTCAATAAGCAAAATAAAATTAATTGATACACATGTCTTCTAGCAAAATAATTCAAGTTATAAGGCAAAAATAATTCAAGTAGGTAGTATAAGTTTTTTGAATTACAAAAAAAAACATTATTATTTACCATAACACAAAATAAATAGCCCTTGCGAACTCGCTCTGTGAACAGTGGAAAACGTCAATGCTTGTTCAGCAGGTTAGTTCTTCCGCGAGGCATTACGAACAGAGGCGGCCGCCTGCGCCTCCCCCGAATACGTCTAACGACAAAAAGAAAGACTACCCGCCCGATGACATCAAGACGACATCAATGATTAAGCCAGGAATAGTGGATGAGGGTTGGTTGCTTGGACAGAATGGCGCAATAGAGGTCTTGATCAAGCAGTGGCTGCTCACAGACTGAGTCACGAGATAAATAAATGTGACGAGAATGAGAATCTAATCAAAAACATATGTATATGTGAAAACTAGCCTAGTTTGTTCTGATAGTGGCTTCACCAATAAAAGAGCTGAGATCATATAGATAGGTGCCAAGTTTCATGGCAGTTCATAATCTTAATTTGTTACGTTCTTTCATTATTTAATTTGTGTCTTGGCAAGGTTATACCCACCGCATTAGTTTAATGTTGGACTTGCCAAGACACAAATTGCGGCGTACATTGCGTCGCAAGTATCTTACCGAACTTGACTGGACGCTCTACCGCACGTCTCTCACTTTTATATTTACAAACTATTTATTTTTCGTCTGGTCGAAGCGACGCGTGACCCGAAAGCTGGTGAGTAGGTACCTATCTGGCGCAGCGCATCAACATTGACATACAGCCGGGCAATCCAGCCCCGCTTAATAATTGTTTCAATTGTAAATTCTAGTTCTACTTTATTTCTATTATTTATTTCTAATTGCCTATGATAAAGTATACAATAGATTAAAAAAAAATAATATCGTAAGCGAATATAAGCTGCAAGATATGCGTTTAGATGGCATACATAGATATAAAGATTGGCTGTGATAAAATATATCTATAAATGTACAATAATTGAAACGTTATCAAATAAAACTGAATTTAGAACGCTTAGTATCTTGAGGTAAGCGTATAGAACAAAATAACTAGGTATAGGAAAAAAAAAGGGTAAAGAGGTGTATTTTTACTTGTTGTCATGATGATATGGCAAGTCGGTACTTTTATAAATTTCCATCTCCAGATGATGTATAAGCATCATCTGGAGATGGAAATTTATAAAAGTGGAGGCAGAATACCTTACGTCAAGCCTTTCGTTCCTTTATTCACAGCAGATATTTTATTCCCGTGAATTTACAAAATTAAAGAAGCATGGTAAGAGAAAACGATAAAAACAAAATATAATATAATAACGATAAAAAAATATATTTACCTGTATATAATAATTTAATAATAATTAAATAATATAAAGAGAATACGAATGTTATTGATAACCTTTTCTTCCTTTAAATGCTGTTTATTTATTTATTTTTCAAGAGTTGTTTTGTTGTTAGTGGCTAGGCACTTCGGATTATCAAATTATGAAAGTGAGGGATTATAGAGTGCACCTGTGTCTGCACACTTGTTTACTATGTCCCGCCCGCGCTATAGACTAGTATCCGTTGTGACTGGCCGCCGCCGCCGTGGCCGAACTTCAGTTACAATATTAGGCACTTTTGCTATCGACCAAATTTGACACTATACTCTGGTATAGATTCCTAGAAAATATTTTGGTACACTGGCATCATCGTTGCAAATCGCAGACGTTTGAGATGATTTTTAATTTATAAAATTTTCATACATTATTGCATTCGTCATTTGTCCGTTTCCGAACGCGAATTTAGACTTTTTTGCTGCGCGTGTGCAGTTATGCTTTGTTGAAGTTTGTGTTTTTAGTGATTACCTTGCTGATACTTTGTTTATTTCTGTTATTGTCATCAGCTTTTGTTAAGTTTTCATTCATAACAGTCTTTGTTAGCATAAAATATCTTGGATTCTAGAACAAATGGTTTGTTTACAAACATTCTACATCGAGTTTAGCTAGTGTATAGACCTTACAGTGATGTGAAACCTGATGATTAATATCAGTAAATTTAACGTCCTTTGAAAAAGTGGCATATAATCAAACGAATCAACATTGCGCAACGAATGAGATGGCAAATCGAAATTGCATGTGTGTAATGCCTTCCTGGTCTACTGGACCTTGAGCGTGATAGGTAGTGAGTGAGAGCAAGTAGGTTCTATGATTGGTAGTATATTCATCATCATCAGCCTATATTAGTCCACTGCTGGACATAGTCCTACCCTAAGGAGCGCCATAGCACCCTGTCTTCAGCTTGCCGCATCCAGCATCTGCCTGCAGTCTTTCGCAGGTCGTCATTCCACCTACGTTCGGCGAGTCGCGGTTTACACTCAAGATCACTTTTACCCCAGCGGTGGTAGGTTCGTCGCGAGATTTGGCCGGCCCACTGCCACTTCAGCTTGCAAATTTTTTGAGATATGTATATCGATAAGTTTGGTTCTCTGTCGGAGTAGGTACCTCAAGCAACTATGATTGGGGGCATACATACAGGGGGTAATATCTACTATACGACAAATCAATAGAGATATTATCACACAGGCTCATCATCATTATCATCTCAGTCGAATGATGCCCATTGCTGGATACAAGAGATTGAAAACCTATAATATTCAGCAGTGGGTGAAGTCGTAATGCGGATCATGGTGATGGAGAAGTTAGAGAAGATTTTAAAATTTTTAATTTTCCAAAGAATCTCAAAGATTCTCAGTATTATCTCCAAGATAAGCACACTCGTGCTAAAACAGAAATTTAAGTAGATACTTACATATAAGTTGTTTTGTTTTTTTCATTCAAGTGAACGCGTTATTTAGATTATTTCTAACTCTCTATGTTGACACGCTAATTGTAGCATATTACTGCTTAGTTGAATGGATATTAAGATACGGAATATTTTTTTGAGGGAACTCTACGGATTTTATCCGTAGAGTTCCCTCAATTATTTTTAGAGCGCAAAAACTTTATGACTTTGACTTTATTTTTCCGAGTTGCCATATCAACGATATATTTTTTACGGAATTCCCGATTTTGCGTATGACACATATAAGCCAAAAACTAGATAAAGGAGAGATAGTAAGACGCTAGCTGCGACGCGGCGTATCTAATCAGAAATCAATCGGAAAGGTTCAAATTCGAATGTCGCCACTTTACTTTCAGTTATCAATGTACTAGCGGTCCACCCTGGCTTCGCACGTGTAGAAGAGCAGTACAAGATAAATAAATCATGCTGGACAATCCACACAACATTATCTAACGCCAAAGAACAGATTTCAGAATATCCTGTAATCTGTGCCCCAACTAAACAGCTTCAGCTTGTGTTATGGGTACTAGAGATCTCATAAACTTAATACATTACATACTTACATAGATAGATTTTTTTTCATCCCATCTATTCGAAAAGGACGACTTGGTTCGCCTTTAAATGCACCCAAAGGTGGTGTTTTCTATCAGAAACTTTCAGCGGGGAGTAATGAGTTTTTAATCCTCTTTATGAGTGCGCCGTAATTATCTTTGCAGCGCACTTTTTTAATTTGGAACATCTTAGTGTTCAGCGCCAAAGAAATCGAACGCAAATATTGTTTGAATAAAGGCTGGCTAGTACTACATCCAAACAACGAGATTCACCGTCACATTTTCCTCAAAATGAGCCAGATTCGGACATTATTTCAAACACGCAGAATATACAACAATCTCTATTCCTAATAAAACTGTAATAATAAATTTTCATGATTGCGAAAATGTCACATAAGTTTTAGCTGTTTTATTATTAGATACTATTTAATTTCAATTTATTTGTTACTCTATGTTTTAATAAATAATAATATTACAATAAAATATGAGGCGCCTTATATCTTCTCATAGATGGTGATGAAAAGTAGAGTGTATCACTCGGGCGACGTACTTTGAATCCCTCGCTACGTTCAGGATTCTACTAAAAATCTCTCGCTACGCTCGGGACTCTACTCTAAAATCCCTCACTTCGCTCTGGAATCAAAAAAGCGCCCTCGCCGTAAAAATATTATTTTGCTCACTTATGAATTATGATACAATCTACTAATTGAACATAGTAAACTTTTAGAAAACCCAGGACAATTATTTATTTATACATACAAAGTTATAAACCTTCCGCTGAATCATTTCGACCATTAGTGGAAACCGTATAAAAATCGGATAAACATACAGACAGATTTTATTTTCTACCACTATGTAATAAATATAGATAGTATACAACACATATATGTCAATGTCAAACTGAAACACTTCCTAATTTTACTAGAACGGCTTAAAATCTGTAATTTTTTTACATTACATACTGGCACATTGGTCTAAAATCGGCTAAACTCGTCATTCAACGTGTTAATTTAACCAACAGATTTAACCACGGAGTTGTGCATTTAACCCATTGACTAGAAGTGTAACACTGAACAGATGAGCTTTGTTTACGAAATATTTATGTAAACGGGAGCTCATGACTCATAGAACAGAAAATAAGAAAATGCAAAACGTATTTTGTCGGTCTGCAACACAAAAAATTAACTGACGAAAAAACTTATAAAACGATTATACCAAAAATCGAATGATCACATGTACATGATAAATATCTCAGTAAATGTGATTTTCATGTTGTGTAATACAGTTTTTTGCAACTTGAAAACGATAGAAGCGTAAGGTTAATGGTTAGAAGCAAGCAACCGTTGCAAAAATAAGAAACTAACTCCGTCACGCGGGTTCGCGTACGTGGTCCCTAGATACGTCTTATCTTATCCTATGATTTTCATGGATAATTTAGCTATTACCTATTTTAGCGAATCGAAGAACTTTCTGAATTGGACAAATGAGTCTGAATTTACTCAACACAAACGCGTAAATAAATAAAGGTATGGGTTACCTAAGATTTAAAGAGATGCTATAGAAAAAATGCTACTAACTTTTTGAGTAATTTTTGTGTTAATTTTATTTGACATACCTACCTTACATAGAACACCCTAAAAGGGTGTTCTATGTAAGGTATGTATTCTCTAATTATATTCAATAAGTTCCGACAAATTGTTTGTACCATATATGACACAATAAATAAATAAAAAATGTTTTGTTGGCTGGCTCCAACTAAATTTAACTAGTAAGAAGAAATAAAATGTTAGAGCAAAGATGTGCTTCAGTTACGCATAATGATTTATGAACAAAAAATCACCATAAACAAGTGATTTCGATTTTTTACATTGTAAAGACGCTTTACATTTTTCCTAAAACTACTCAAAACCTTGACCTTACAGACAGCAACAGCAGACGCGTCTGGACACGTGACCTTCATCAGTTACATGAAGGTATCTTCACATCTGTAGACCAAAACAACCGTTGCGTCGCAGGCGCATCATAACAAAACATTCAACAAACGATTTCCAACTCAAGCACAGACATTTAAAGGCACGTTTCACTTGTAGCTTCTACTGGTCAAAGTTTTAAGACTATTAGAACTATGTTTATAGTTATTTCACGTTTAAACCGCACTTTATTCATATTTAACGGACTTCGTAAGCGGTCGACAGTCGCGCGCGCACACTCACTGTGATCTAAAATAGACCTAATTGGTTGAACGTCGCCAGACATGATGCTAAAATTACAGCGCTGATTCCAATAGGAACCTTGAAGGCTGAGGTAAGGTCCTAGGTGGGAGCCTGGTGACACCTGTAAGTAGAAACTTACCTACGAGTGCACCAATTCACGTCGCAACTTATGCTGGTCACTGTGTGCGACGATCCTACTCTGCCGTAACACAGTTTTAAACTAGCACTGAGGGTAGAAGTCAAGAGCAAGCTATGCATCACTTATTTGCAATTGTTATCTACCCCAATTTGTAAAGAAATCAGTACTCTTGGTTTTGAGTGTAAATGAGGACACGTTCCAAACATTCCTACATTTCTTTGGACCTCTATCAAGATTCTTTCTCTTTTGACTTTAATTACTAAAAAAATTCTGATTATTCAAATTGCCCAGAATGTAACATGATAGAAGATGTACACCATGTTTTGACGGAGTGTGTCCGTAACGAGGCACAGCGAGAAGATTTCAAATGTTTGTATGATTTTAGTGTAGGTATTTGTCATAGCATTTTGTCGTCCCCGTTCTCCGAGGAAGCCAAAATGCTAATCAAGCTGTATCTGCGAGTAATGTAGAAGAATTGATCTCTAACGGGAGTGGCAGTCACTGTGTGACAAAACTCCATTATAAATAAAGATAATAAAAAAAAATACTGTTTCTAATCGTTTATCAGATATTACATTTTGATTTGTCGAGGAGGTCACTACACGGCTAATGGAAACAATTTTGATAAATTTAATAGGTAGTAGGTACCTACCTATCAATTTGTGTTTCGCCGCTGTTTGATTATTTCGTTGAAATCGAGATATACTCGTAGGTCTTTGGTGAACGTTGAATGTTTGATTGATACGGACGATCGATAGAACTAGAGTACCTATAGCAGGTAATAACCAATTTATAAACAAATACACGAGTGATTTAATGCCATAATTTCATTGAAAACTGACAAAAAATTTAGACGTGCGACGTGCTTTTGTTTGTTTATAGATCCATCTTGACTGAAGCTTATTCGATAGAAAAGCGTTACTCAAGCATAGATCAATGACTGAGCAAGCTTTCATAATACGGGCCTTAAACCCTTACTGGATTTGACAGTAGAGGTAGAATAGTGAGCGAAAATCTGCAAGAGATACTGATTGATGGAAGCTGTGGCTCTAAGCTATGCAGTATTTGTTTTGGAAATCAGAGCTGATGACAACGTCTGATTATACTTCTAAACGGCCATAGTCATAGGTTCGTGGTCATAAATCAACTTTGTGTTTTTGCGCAAAGGGCTGAAATAATCAATAATAACAAATTTTGACACATTTACAGAACAACATTTATGTTTAACTTTAACTTAAATTTTATTAGATTATAACTTTGTTTATATTTACGTGTGTAAGATTGGTGTAGCGGGTAGCACTGCACTTCACCCTGGCACCGCTGTAAACCAGCGCTGCTATGGCCCTTGTGCCATAGCAGCATTAAGCTGAGCTGGTGGCCTATTTGTGTAGCATTAAGTCTAATATTAATTCTAATTTTAGTCATAATGTCATGTTATGTAATGTTACACAAATAAAGATTTTCTATTCTATTCTATTCTATTAAAATCAAATTTTGCATAACCCACTACGGATACTTTGTAATCCAAAACGAAATAAATAATTTTAGTAAAACCCCCGACAAGAGGAATGGATAAAACAGCAATGATCATTTATAATATCTAATCAAATATACTCGTAGCTAACTAATTTTTTTCATCTACCTATTATTACAAAACACAAAAAAATTCGTCGGGAGCTGCCATTGCCATTCTCTGTTCTGTGTGTGCAAATGCACACACACACATACAAACAAACAACATCACACCCTAATCGTATATACCGTCTCCGTTCCGTCGTGGGTAAAAAATAATGATGATAATCAAAACCACTTTTAAGCTAATCTACTAACAGTACAGAGAAAAACTTATATGAATACTACGAAGAAGACTCAGTCTGCAGTGCATGTGTGTCTCAAAATTACAAAAAAAAAATACAAACGAACTCAATATTTATATTTTAAAAACTGATA
Source organism: Eupithecia inturbata (assembly GCA_963662085.1). Lineage (NCBI taxonomy): Eukaryota > Metazoa > Arthropoda > Insecta > Lepidoptera > Geometridae > Eupithecia > Eupithecia inturbata. Next base: position 1,308,509 of record OY759201.1, read on the forward strand.
TACATAAGTGTAAATACTAGTGAATACTAGTTGTAATTTGTCGTTTTGTTGTTTTTGTGTCTTTGTGAAATAAATTAATAATATTTTAGAAACCAAAACTAATATTATTATTAAAAGAGAAAACACATTTCCTGCTCTCTTCGATACAGAAGTCTTAGGTCAAGAGATGATAATGCTATCTCCTGGTAATTTCATCTCAACTCTTGATCCTCAGGTTAAGTCAAGTGTCACCTTTTTTATGTTTTGTTTATCACTTTATATTATCAGTTAACAAGTGTCTACAAGTTATAATTGATACGTGACTTCTACTTTTACCGGACCATGTCAAGATTCTAACAATCTCTCTCCCATCCAGTTACACAATACGATATCTTCAAGACAACAGTGAATATATTTCTTCTAAGCCTTCGTGACACTTACCATCAGGTGAGATTGTGCACAAAGAAAGATCAATCACGATTAAAAAAAATATACGGTGGTGGGGTCAGCTTTCTTGGATAATTTCTTCCACTTCGCTTTACCTTTGACGTCGTCAAAGAAAGCTTGGCTTTGTCCTGCAACAAGAACGCAAAACGCAATGACTGAGAGCAACATTTTTTTAAACCCTGCATGGACCTTCCTTTGGCTGCAATCTCTCCTGATGGTAAGTGATGACGTGGCCGACGACGTATCACGAAAATCTGGAAGACACCTATTCGCTCTTGTCTTTAAGAGACCCTTGTTGTAGTTTGCCGGAAGAACAGTAGCCGGCAGCGAGTTCAAAACCTTAGCGGTACGAAGGTACGAAATATACAATATATATATGTAGAGGAAAGCCGCCTAAACAAATTCAGACTCAAAATAAATAACTATTGGATACAGGAAAGAGAAAAAACATTTACAATAAACTAGTATCTACTCAATAAGTACACAATAAAATAATAATAATGACAAAAGTTGCAATACCTCCAAATAATCAGAATTTACAAAAGATTGAATTCATAAAAAATCCATATATCATGGAGTTACATATGATTCAGTGCAATATTTTAAGATTTAAGTGCAATTTCAAGATTTTTTGGTTTGTTTTATGGGACAACTAATGAGGTAAAATCTGAATATAACTGTATTCTTTATTTTCATATGTATTATCCGAGATATAGGTGTGGCTGATACAAAAAAAAACAATACAAGAGAACGTGTCAGAAAACGTGTACCGTAGAAGGAAACTCAAGTACCAGAATAACACGGACGGACAGATAAAAGTTTATTACTGATTAGTTTATTTGATTTCTTATAAAACTTTATTGCTCTCATAAAGCTATTATGCAATTTTGCGATGCAAAGCAGTACAGCAAAACTGGATTAACACAAGAAAACTTCAAGGATTGTGTGTAACATGTTGTAGTCTAGGGTTTTGTCGTATTTTAAGCAGCACAACGAACCGAAAACGCCGACAAATACGAAGGAATTGAATTGAAAGAAATATTTTTTCCAAACGGACAAACGCGAAACGATTACCAGCTTTATGGTTTTATACAACGAATGCTTACAATTATTTAGTTTCTTTTTTAATTCTTTCACTAGTAAACAATTTTTTTTTATTAATTTTACTTGATGTGAGTCAATTGCCACGTTATTTTTATTAGATAATAATTATGTCTAAAATTTTACTATTTATTTTATAGATCTAAATAAAATCTGTAATAAAATATATAATAAAATCCCTTTACTTAGATCAATGATTTATATGCATAAAATTTAAATTAAAATTTGTCTTATCTATGAGCTTATTTTGTAGGCCAAAAAAATAAAAGTTAATGATTTTGATTTAATAAATTTTGTTGAAATTACGGACAGGGGCAAGGGCAAACTGAACCTTATAAAATATTACTAAAGTAGTAGAGTTTACATACAACTTACGTCTTTGCCCTTGGACTTACAATTGGCGTAATAAAAACGACAACACAATAAACGTGTTTATTCCCAGTACTACACTGGCCTGCAAAACTTAGTATCACATTCTTAATTTTTTTTTCTAAACTGCAGAAGTTAGAGATTTAATATAAAAAAACGTTTTATAGCAAATTTTATCAGCTTTCTTTGAAACTATAATATATAGTACATTAGTAACATTTTTACCATAAAAAAAAAAAACAATAAAATAGCCATTTTTAGCTCGGTGTCCAAAAACTCAATTAATATTTTATAAGTATGTTTTACATGTTATTTAATTTTTAATAACAGGTATTGCCTCCTCGGGCTCTGATTACAGCTACGAGCCGGTTTGGCGCATGACTGAACACGAGGTTTCGGAGCCGATTTTGGGGAATATTCTCCCATTCTTCTATATACAAAACAATAATAAATAATTTTTGATATACAAAATTAAACTCTATTTCAAGTTTATTTCGAAATTATATCTTGTGTACTTAAAAAGTTATTGCAATTTCAATAGTGTGATACTTCGTTTTGCAGCCTAGAGTATATGCAGTAAAACTGAGAATGCAAATGTAGGTACATGTGCATGAAGAAAGATCACCTCATCGTGAACGACCTTCGATAGCGAATCACACGCGAATGAAGGTTAGTTACATATAGTACAAGCTTCTGCCTGCGGCTTCGCACGCACTTTGTCGGGATAAAAACCTAGCCTAGTAGCCTATGTCCGTCCCTAGGATACCGTCTACCTCCCTGCCAAATTTCATTAGGATCCGTTCAGTCGTTTAGGCGTGAAAAGGTTACTTTCGAACGGACGGACAGAGTTACTTTCGAATTAATAAAATAAGTATGGATATGGATATTATAGTGTATTGTGTTTATGCGATTTATAATTAATCAAAGATGTTTATGTTTGAATTTGAATTTTCGAAAAGTTTACGCATATTATTTAAGTAAGTAATTAGTATGTCTCTCAAAGTCACTATTGTATTTGTTGTTATGTATTAGTGTATATGTCTATTTGGTAGGTATATGTGTATTAGGATTATTTTAGTTTGTTATAGTTTGTATTTGTTTTATTATGCCGGAGGAGTTTGTGCACCGACGGAGGCGGCCCGTCCTATTATCGGTACCAAGAGGAAGGACCAACCTCCTAAATAAAGCACCTCTGACGCGCGGCATTCACACGCGTAATCTGCTAGCTGAGAGAGTGGATCTTTTTTACTGTTCCATGAGCGAAGTCCAAAGGGCTTTGTTATTTATATTATGTTATATGAATAAGGGGTGAGATTTATTATATTTTAATATTATGAAATTGTAATCACTTTGACAGATTTTTATTTTATTTTTATTTTATGGTTTTACTAAATGATTATAATTATTTTTTCTTTCATGTAATTATTATTATTATTTTAATGGTATTTTATTTTTGTAAGGAATGTTTGTGAGTTAATCTATTGCATTGGGTGCCTGCGCCTGTAAAGATAGATTTGATGATGAATAAATAAATAAATAAAATAAATAAATATTTTTAATTAGCTCCGCCATCCTTTGTCGTCTCTTTTAAGCTTTGGTTGCCTGGAAGAAATCGCTTTAAGCGATAAGGCCGCCAATTCTGTAACCTTCTGTACCATACTGTTTTACATATAAGATCTGTGAATAAAGTATTATCTATCTATCTATTAATGCAGCCCACGACGCAATTCACGGATTGCTGTATGAGATAGGTACTAACAGTTCCGCTTAAGTTAAGAGACAAAGAAAACAAACGTTAATATATTTAGAATATTAGATACATACCTACTGTTCGTTATTAAGTAAAATTTTAAAAAATTGATTACATACTATGAGTGAAATAAATTAAAACAATGTACAATGAATTAAAACAAACTTGTTGCCAACTTCCCTGTACGAACACGCATAAATGTCTAAATAATGGATCTATTCAGGAGTTAGGAGGTTTTAGGATGGGTCAGCCATTGAAGTCGTTGCCTGGGATTTGGGTAGAGATGAGGTTGTTTCTATGAAAACGATAAAGGTTACTTTTATCCCCCCCCCCCCCCCCCCCCCAAAAGTAACAGACATCCAAACATCCAAATGTCCAACATCCAAACTTTCGCATTCATAAATACGAATATGTAATTGTGATGAGATGTGTGATGTGATTACAATATATGGGCACGCGCATAAATTTGTAGCATAAATATTCATCTTTTCACCGCTGGAAACATAAAACCTTCGAAATGAAAGGGGGGGCGCTACACAGCTTCGACCAATCAGGTGGGCCATCTGCCAGACGCCAGTGTTGATGTTGGCTGAATCCTATTCCTAGACCCAGTATTTAAATAGCCAAAAGCTTAGAGCAGAGCCAAAACGTTAGCATCTACGTCAGAGGAACACGCAATTGGCAATGCGTATTGTGTTAATATAGTCAGTGACGTGCTGGAGCGTCATCATAGCCTTGATGGCGGTGCATTTAGATATAGTGTCGCTGATGATCAGCAGTAGGTACCCGATTGAGTGGCTATTATGCGTCCGAGTCATGTGCCGGTTAGAATGTGAACCACCACAATTCTTCCCGCGGGTGTCGTATGAGGCGACTTAGCATAGCGCTATAAATAAATAAAATTTAAATTCGTTTATTTAAGGCAAAAAAAACATATCACAAAAGAAAAATCACAGTTAGTAAATTTTTACGTGGGTTCGCGCGATGCAACTTCTTGCGGTCCGAAGTGAGACTAACCCTTTCAAGATACACAAAATCATAAAAAAATTAAGATAAACAAAAATAATTACACAACGCATAAAGCTGCCGCACGTCACTTTCTTTTTCCCTCCACATGAAGGGAAATCCAGTGCATATAAACAGGATTTTTGTAAACCTGGTCAGAGACAGCCTTCAAAATGTTATTTTTGGACTAACCTTACCCAGAACTATGCGACGTGAGAACGGACGATGGCGAAGAAGTTGGGCACTCCCTGAGAACATGCTCGATGCACTGCATCTCGAGACATCATCTTCATCACCTTGTCGACCCACCGCTGGGCATAGCCTCTATGTTTGTGCTATGCGCCAAGGCACGACTGATGCGAAGCAACCAACCCATAACACCAATGACGAACGACTCGTATGACGAAACAGAAAATAGAAATAAGATAAGTGTTCCCTACACGGAATTATTTAGTAAAATGCATCGATCTAAGTATAAAAGTGGAGATGAGCTTCTCAAAAGTGGAAGGCTCAAATTAGGTGTAATTAGGTCCACCTTAGTCGGACCGGCGGCGGCGGCGCGCGGCGGCGTTCGTGTTACGCTTGCTTGCTACGACGACGGCGACGTATCGGCGGTGTCGTATTAGGTCAACCCACCTCAGTCCAGTACCGAGGTGTAATTGCACCTAATTTGAGCCTTCCACTTTCGAGAAGCATGTACTTCATTTCCCCTTTTTTACTTAGATCGATGGTATTTAGAGCTTATCGGAAGAATTTTACGAATTCAAATGATTTAATTGCTACTCAAAATAAGCATTAGTGTTGCAATAGTATAAAGTGCTGTATATTAAATCTAATACCTAGGGTAAAAAGGCCTAATTTGTCTAGGTTCTAGGCTACAATTTTATAAGCAAAGTACCTAAGTAGGACCCGACAATACATACCTAGTTAAATTCTATAATTTTAACATACTACATATCTCATGAACATTCCAGATTCCCAGCCCGTTAAAAGATTTATCATCACCAGCAATCGGATTTTACCCACTGTTGGGTAAAGGCCTTCCGAAGCTTACGTCGCCTCTCCACCACGTTCGCCTACATTGATGATGCATGATGATTGATGACTCAGTAGAAATATATAGCTAATTGTCATGGGAAATGGAGGACAAGATCCAAATCATTTATCCCTATAAAAAGTACCACAATAAGGTCATATACGCACGCTTAGTACTAATAACTGGATGATACTGTACTGGCACTTCTGGAATATGGCGGAAAGTTCTGGAAATAACCAGTTGAAGACGGGAATTTGCTTGAAAATGGTTATAGACCACGGGCAGTGTTTTGTGTTTATGTCCAAGACATATCGACCGTTTTTGAAACCCTGTCTATCATGATAATAATTCGGGGTTGGTTGGATAAGTTGAATAGAAAAAGCGATGAGATTTGAAATGTAAATATACATCTACAGCCTAAAAGGTACTGGTCCTCAGCTGGACGCAGGCCTCCTGATAAGCGCCTCATTGGCTTTAATAATATGGGGATAGGGTAATGCCCATAATCCCCACGCTGGGGGCATGCGGGTTGGGGATCGCAGTTCGGTGGTAGAATTGTTCTGCAGGAGGCGCAGCTGCCCGCGCCGGTGGATAGTCGGCTCTTACGACACCCGCGGGAAGAGTTCGGGTGGTGCAAATTCTAAGCCGGCATACGGCCGCTATGCCATATAATAAAAAACATAATTCTTTATTGTTAACCACAAAAATAAATAAAAAACATAGACATTAACTTGTAACACAATATAGCAATGGGATCACTTAAAAGCGATTTCTTCCAGGCAACCTTTGCCTGGATAGAAAATTATGAATTTAAGAAAGGCAGGGGTTTGTACATTAATACATAATAATAAATATTCTTAGTAGAAACATAAATAAAATAATATAATATACAGGGTGTAAGTCAAATTAGTGCACAATGCTGAAGGAGGTCATTCACCTGCTACCAGAGATTAATATTCAGTAAACCAACCAAGCCGCAAACGAATATTGTTTCGCAGATTTTTTTAATTTCCTTATTTGCAATGCTTATTGCTTTGTTTTAAGCCATTCTAAACTTGGCGACCTCTTCGATGCGTGCCTCCCCTTCTCGCCTCACCTGACGGCGACACAAGGCGACCACGCCGCCACAATAAGGCAATATTTGTAACAAAATTAAAAATTCTGCAAAAAAAAAAAAAGGTTTCCTGTCGTTTTCTTCACTGAATATTAATCTGTGGTAGCAGCTGAATAACCTCCTTAAGTGTTGTGAACTAATTTGAATAACACCCTATACAAGGTGCCACGTTATTGGTGTACCAATCCGAAAGGTGGTGGTCCACCCCAATCCCACGAACATTTATTTTTCTAGCACTTTCCGGGTTTCTAAGTTTTTTATTGAATAAAAGACCTCGAAACATTCATCCACAAGATGTAGTTCATCAGTAAGGTTCTTGACCTCAAATTGTCACCGTCCATACTTAGATATATACACATTAGATGTGTCGAGTCTAGTGCCCATTAGCGCATTCCTGTTGCGTAGGTGTAGTAGGTAGGTACGTTACGTGAACCAATGAGACGACCGCGGCGAGTGGCTATCTTTTGTTTAGCCATGCCCACAATTTTATTTTATTCCGGTTTTTTACGATGGTTCCGTACATTGTTCTTCTAAGCTATTATTGTTTAATGTTTATCTGTAGGTATGTTTGTTTCGTGGTAGGTACGTCTACGTAGGTACCTAATAAAGATTATTATCGATATTTAATAAAAGTTACGCGATAAATAATCTTCAGTAATATTAGAAAATCGCGAAATTTTAAAAAGTGCTACGTACGTACCTAGTTTTATTTTCAGCATGAATGAATGTATTCCATATTTGCACATGAAAAATAATAAATAAATCTTATAAACTAAGGTAAATCTAGTACAATAAAGGCGGCGTAGTTAAAGGAACCCTAAAATTTTTTCGCCAAAATGGTGTGTTTACCTTAGTGATATAGGGTTGTCGCTTTAGTTAGCGTTTGAGATGAGTTTTTTTTTATGAAAATTTCAAACAACTCATTTCTGAATATCAACCATGCAGATCAGTTGGGTATAGGGTGCACAACAATCCAGTTTCGGCTTGGTACATGCATAACATGGCACCTTGTATACATAAAGTAGAAAATATATAGGGTTTCCCAGAAATGGTAGATAATCCTGCACTTTTATATGTAGCTCCAAAAAATTTTTCTGAAAAAATATTGATCTTCTTGAATTCTTGTTAACATTTCATTGCAGAAAACAATCCGTGCTTGGTAGTCGCGTGGTAGCAATGTTTGTACACGTGTCACATGATAAGGATGAAGTTTAAATTTTTTCACAATACGATGTGCTGTAGATTTTGATATTCCCGTACGGCGTTCGATATCTGGCATCGAAATACATAAAGAAATTGTCCTTGACATGGTGGAAGAAGATCCCACTTCTTCCACCATGTCAAGGACACTTTCTTCAGTTACAGGATTGTTGGGTCGTCCTCTGCTCCTAGGGCCACCAACGCCAGTACCAGGTATTCTGCCCTCTGAGTAAGCTTGGTGCACTCTTGTAAATACGCGATAGTCGGGGTGACGCGCGTTCGGGTATCTCTCCCGATAAAGTGTACTTTTACACATTAGTAGCTATAGCTCAGTAATTTTACCATTAAAGTAGATACTTATGCTACTGTTTTAGAATCCTTATGATGTAGGTAATTTTTTAATGTGGTTGGCTATAAAACTCCAATACATTTTTTTTACACCACAGGTGCTCAAACTTAGCAGTAAAATAAATTTCAGAAATAAAATTTATGTTTAGGGACTACTAGTTAACTACTATCCTATGTAGTTGCGTTTTTTTAAAGGTAATTTAGGAATACCATTATTAGGGAATACGTTAATAGAAAAAAATCCGAACTAGGCCTCATGTAGCGGACGTGATTCCCACAAATGTGAGGAAAACTGGGAAATTTCTAAATTTAAAAAAAAAATTCGTAGACCGCGGACTGTTGGGAATAGATTTTTTTTTTGGGTGTGGGGCCCCACCTCCCCCCCCCCCCCGCACACGCACGTGCAGGATTATCCACCATTTCTGGGAAACCCTGTATAAGTAATAAATAAATACCGAGAACAAAATATATAATACCAATATTCACTTTTCTCACAAATACAAATCTTTGACGCCTATACTAACATTTAATGCTACCACTTGGAGACAGTGACTAATAAATAAATCAGCATGTGCGCATATGTTTGCGAAGATCACTTACAGAGCCTACTTGATAACAGTTATCAAAGATCACAGTTACTGTGACAGGTGATAACGCTGACAAGTTCAAAACAAGGCATGGCACGTTACAAGTGCGTGGATAAGGGTACGTTCACAGCAAGTCCGTTTTACAGGACCATTTTATCGTATCCGTTTTAATCAGCGATGGCGGATGTAGTTATATGAGCGAGTTCATACACATAACTGGATTCAAGATCCAGTAATTGTGTGAACTCGGTTCTGTAAAACAGACTGCTTTTAGAACGTACAATAAGGTGGCGTTTACAAGGCCGGGGTTTTCCATTTTTAGGGGTACGAGATCGGTTAAGAAACTCTTATGGTCTCGCTTTCTCTGTCCTATTTTCCTACTAAAATATCTCAGCAAGTACCGCAGCTACTAGCTTTAAATTTAAAATAATAAGACATTTTGTGCGTCTCTACAAATCTCTTTGAATCACTAAGGATAACAAATTTGTCACATTCAATTGGATCTACAAGGTGCCACGTAGTACCATGTCGAAACTGGGTTGTTGTGCACCCTATACCCAACTGGGTATGTTGGTTTTTAGAAATACGTTGTTTTAAATTTTCATAGAAAATAACTCATCTCGAACGCTAACTAAAGCGACAACCCTATCACTAACGCAAACACATCATATTGGTGACAAAAATTTAGGATTAGAAGAAAAATGTACGGAATCGCCGTAAACTTTTATTAAAATATCGATAAATAATTTTTATTAGGTACCTTCGTAGACGTACCTACCACGAACCAAATATACCCACAGATAAACATTAAACAATAATAGCTTAGAAGAAAAATGTACGGAACCACCATAAAATAGCATAATAAAATAAAATTGTGGGCATGGCTAAACAAAAGATGGCCACTCGCCGCGGTCGTCTCATTGGTTCACGTAACGTACCTACTACGCCTACGTAACAAGAACGCGTCAATGGGCGCTAGGCCTGGCGGCGCTAGACTGTGACTTTAATGTGTATACCTAATTATGGGCGGTGGCAATTAGAGGTCAATAACCTTACTGATGTGTTCAACAGCTGATGCTAGGGTTGGCGACTTACATAATTGTGGATGAAAGTTTTGAGGTCTTTTTTCAGTAAAAAACCTTGAAACCCGGAAAGTGCTACAACAAAATATATTCATGGGGGGGGGTAGACGCGTGGTCTATGCTTCAGTAAAAGTTTTATTTTGTAGAGTTTAGGCAGACGCGAAAATAGAGTTTGAGCAACTTCGCATCTCTAGGTGAGTAGTGTTGGTAAACGATTGTAAGGTGCAGTAAATCTGGTAAACAACTTATATCATGTGGAATTCGCCTTACATTAACAATTTTATTTATTTCTTCGCTCAGACAGTTTAAACTTTAAACTGGAGCTCACGTGATTGTTTTCATAGATAAAACAAATCATTTAAGAATTCCATATTTGTTGGCAAATCCTGTTATATATACTGGCAGAAGAAATACCTATTTTAAGTATGAGCTCTGAGCCCTTCGGTTACTCGATAGTATCGTAACGATAAATTTTTTACCGACTTTGAAAGGAGGATCTATGATCGGCTGTATGTATGGTTTTTTATGTATGTTTGTCGATTTCTCCGTCATTTGGACCGATTTGGATGGTTGATATAACCAAGTTCCGTCAAGTGCGAGTGTGACTTGCGCGCCGAGGGTTTCGAACGGTTGTCAAGTAGGTATACCAATATGTACTAAATATAGGTACTGGTTAGAGACTTTGCTATTTGATGAATACCAAAAAATTCAAGGTACCTACATTTCAGATGCACTGGCTTGCAAACTTCGGAGTACAGAGCGTAATAGTAAAATTTTCGAGTTTTTCAATATATTTCCAAAAGTATGAAACCTACAAAAGTTTTCACTCAGTGAGTCATCATCACTCATAGTATTTAGTCGATCATTGGCTGCATTTTGATTAGTTCACTTCAATCTTTTTAAGATAAAGAAAAGAAGATAAAGAAGTGAACACAACAAATTTAGTGCAAAACTTAATAATTTTCTAATTGATAAAGCTTATTATACAGTGAATGATTTTTTAAATGACCGTATTGTTTGAAATTTTCATATTTAAATGTCTTGAACTTGTTATGACATGATCATTACTTTATTTATTTTTAAACTAAAACATTTTTATCCAAATTATGAAATTTAGTGACTGTACTATTGTTTGACATTGTTTATTTAAATTGACTATCATACATTTTTATTTTATTTTTTGACATGTTCATCTCCAGCTGACATTAATTAATTTAAATTAAATTTCATAATTTGGCATTGATTAGTAGTGATAATATTGGAAATAAATTATAAAATTGCATGCTTTTAAGTCAAATAAAAACGTTCTGATTGTTAGTAAGTTTTCACATGTGTAATGAAATGTTTATACGCCTAAGCGGCAGAATGCAGCGATCTAAAATAAGTCTTATGTACCGACTGTAACATTACCTGATTCACAAACAATAAATGAATTATGAATTATGGACAAGAAACCAGCACAACCTAAGAAGGTGAAATTTGTTAGGTTGTTAGTTTTCGAGTTGGAGTAAAACTTGTCCCATGCTTTATTATCCTCTAGAGATAATCTGATATTTTTTAGTAAGCCTTTTTACAAAGAATATGTTTGACAATTTGTTTGAATTTATTTATTGATAATTTTTTCAACACATTTGGTGTTTCTTTCTATTTTGCTTTCATTAATCTTATGTAGCCTAGTTGTGGGCAGAGCAAGTTTATTCTTATTTCTATGTCAATATTTTTAGGGAACCGATTGATATTCCTATGAGTGTACAACAAGCTTTTATAAATACATATATTGACATGGTACTGACATTATGTGTTTTTTTTTTGACTGCATACGCTGCAGAACTAAGTCTCTTCGATAGCTTGTCCATGTGTGGGCCCCATTGAAGAGTGTACTATCTAAGGTTATTGCTAAGAATACGGTACTATTAACAATTCCTAGCGTTCCTCCTTCAGGTAGAATTAGTCTTATAAGATGAATACGAATAAATTTCGTTACTTTTTCATGCCATAACTATGGCGTGAAAATGTAACGAACGCCCAACATTCGCAATTAATTTAATACATGCGTAGAAAAACCAATCTTACCATGTTTATTGATTTGATTAAAAGATATTGCTCGTCTTGTGGTTAAATTATTGCCAGTGACCCTAATTCGGTTTATTTTTAAGGTTCCGTACTTCAAAAGGAAAAAAGGAACCTAACAGGATCACTTTGTTGTCCGTCTGTCAACCCCCTTTTCTCAGGAAAGCGTGGAGGTATCGAGTTGAAATTAAATCAAATACTTAAATCCGTAACCTCTTGGAGCCGTGATATAAATAAAACTTCTAAGTCATCGCAATCAAAAGTTACAGCCGTTTATGTCCGAAAATATTGAAATTTCCAAGGGAATCACATGCTCACAAAACCTATCCCGTAGACCTAGAATCATGAAATTTGCCAAGAAGCAAGGACTAATAGCACAAATAAAGGAAAAAATCCGAAAACCATAAATTTGTAGTTAATTCACTAACAAAAATTACTTTCGATTCTTGCCATGGATCTAAACCTATAGGGTACTTTCCGTTGATCTAGAATCATGATATTTGGCAAGAACAAGGTCTTACTATTATACGGAACCCTTGGAGCGCGACTCCAACTCGCACTTGACGTTTTAAATTCGGTAACCTTACTGCTACTTTATAGTGGTTTTCACGTAGGAAGCGTTCCCTACTATTTCCCGATTTCATTTCAATTTACTAAGATTTTGTTAATGCAATATTTCAAACAATCTAATAAATCTTAGAAGAAGAGAGCAGCAAGTTTTTACTCTATGTAATAAATATTATTTCCATTTAAACGTATAATTAAAGTAAAGTTTAAATAGATTTTTCAGCCTTTTTTTTTTTTTGGGCTCGCTAGTTTTAGCATTTGCCATATTTAATTTTTTTTATATTTAGTATATTTTTTTTTAGTTCAAAAATTTGGGAAACATTTACAACTTATTTATCAACCTACTACGAAACGATAGGTACAGGATAAATTCGTCTAATTTAGCCCTTTTTGGATGCCAGCTAACTCCTTTTCATAAAACCAAGGTGGCAACGCTGCTGCTTCCATCATTATTGATGGAACCCAAACAATTAAAACGGCGCTTTGAGAATATCACAAAAGTACTTTATTGTAATGTCAAAGACACCTTACCGTTCTAATGAGCTCACAAACAAAAAATCACTGAAACCATTTAACCAGAACCCGTGCGTTCTCGTCAGCGCGATCTAGCCGTCGGTCACTTTTACTAGCGACATCTAGTTGTGTTCCGACGGCACTAAATAGAATCAATAAATTGATGTTATACAAAAATTGTCTAAACATATCGCCCGCCATGAACATCTGTTTATGTTCATCATAATTATGAGAACTAGCAACAAGGTGAACTCACAAATTTATACATAGCAAAAGGTGACAGTGAGAACTTCGATAGTCTTAAACTAACACAATGTGGACTGTATACAAATTAAAATAACAAAAGATACCTAGTAAAAGATTTATATCACAAACTCAAAAAAAAAACAAAATATAATAAACTCAAAGTATAACACCAAAACATGAACTTCTAACTCACAACAAAAGAACTTAACTTAAAACAAAGAATACATACATTAATCTGTTACAGGCAAAACACATAACTTTGAAACAGGACGTTTACATAGTGAACCATTGCACTTGAGGGTTACAACTCGTGTGACCTTGTCCGAACCAGCGTGTTTCTCTACTATTCTTCCCAACAACCAGCGTGCGGGAGGTAAATAGTCTTCCTTTACCAAAACAATATCTCCAATGTTTGGTTCGGGAAGCTTTTTATTCCACCTGTATCGTTGAGCTAAATGTACCAAATATTCGTCAGACCATCGCCGCCAGAATTCCTGCAACATTCGCTGAGCCAGCTGCCATCGTTTTAGTGAACTGCCGTTACTTTCTAAATAGTTTCGATCAGGCACCGTGATCAGAGGCTCGCCTATGAGGAAATGACCGGGTGTTAGGGGGGTTGGATCATCAGGATTGTCAGGCATCGTTGACAACGGTCGGGAATTCAAGCATGCTTCGACTTGGACCAGCAACGTAGACATCTCTTCAAAAGTAAGAGTGGAGTTTCCTATCACCCGCTTTAGGTGAAACTTAGTGGACTTCACTCCTGCCTCCCACAACCCACCAAAATTTGGCGCATGAGGAGGAATGAAGTGCCACGTAGTGCCGTTGCTACCTAACCACTCTTTGATGTCAACAGCCACCGAAGACTTCTCTGCCGCTACAAGATGCCGAAGTTCCTTAGATGCTCCAACAAAATTAGTGCCGTTATCACTCCAAATATCACTAACGGCACCCCGACGTCCTACAAACCTTTTGAAACCAGCGATGAAACCTTGTGCTGATAGATCACTCACCACTTCTAAGTGTATGGCCTTAGTGACCATACAGACAAACAAACAAATGTAGCCCTTGTGCGACTGATGGCCACGGCCTTTCGACGTGCGAATACTTATAGGGCCAGTAAAGTCAACGCCGCTATGCTTGAACGCTCTTGCCGGTATCACCCTACTAGACGGTAACTGGCCCATTAACTGAGTTTGAGCAGTTACAGAATAGCGTTTGCAGGTAACACAGTTGCGAATGTACCTTTTAACCAAATCTTTGGCCGAGAGTACCCAATACTTAGTGCGCAAATGGTTCAGAACCAAAGTGGGTCCTCCGTGCAATGTTTTCCTGTGGGATTCTGCGATCACAAGAAGTGTGAAGTGATTGTCCCGTGGTAGAATGATGGGATAAATCGTGTCTGCGTCTAAATTGGCGTTCTGGATCCGACCACTAACGCGCATGATGCCATCACTATCTACCATGGGGCAAAGACATTTCAGTTTGCTTCTTGCTTTAACTCTCCCAGATTTGCGTAAATCGTCCATCTCTTCGCTGAATCCTTGCTTCTGCGCGTGTCTTACACAAACCTTCGTTGCTTCTGCTATCTCTTCCTGTGTCAAATACTCTTCATACCTCCTACTATCTTTTAGTTTTCTCCATCTCAAGACTCTTCGACAATATGCTATTACTCTCACTAACCTCTGCAGTGTTGAATACTTCGTCCAAACAGAATTATCGGTCTCAGTGATGACATGAGCTTTAACAGATTTCTGCTCCATATTTGTGGATATGGCTTTTGGTCTCGTGTATTGAATGACTTCATCACGTAACCAAGGCGCACCCTGAGTCCACAAGACACTGCAAGAAAGCTCCTGTGGAGTCAACCCACGTGACGCAATGTCTGCTGGGTTTTGAGAGGTTTGGACGTGTGCCCAGTGTGAATTGTCGAACAGAGAGAGAATAGCAGAAACCCTATTTGCAACAAACGTGTTCCAGCGGCTGGGGTGGCTGCTAAGCCAGGCCAAAACCACCGACGAATCAGTCCATGCGTGAACATGGGTTGATGGAATCTTCATGACAACAGATACTTCCGATAACAACTCCGCGAGCAGTGCAGCACCCATCAACTCTAGCCGTGGTATCGACTGCTGTTTGACAGGGGAAACCTTAGTGCGAGCTGTGACTAAACCTGTTGTTATGGACTTGTCCGCGCTAACAACCCTGACATAGACAACCGCAGCGTATGCAGCTACAGAAGCGTCAGAGAAGCCGTGTAACTCGACACAGAAGTTGTCAGCTGACGTATCCAACCATCTTGGGATACTGAACTTGCACGTTTCTGCAAGATTTTCTCGGTAAGTTTGCCACTCTATCAACAACTCTTGCGGCAGTTCATCATCCCAGCCTATCCCTGAGAGCCAAAGCTTTTGAATAAATATTTTTGATGTGACAACACAAGGTGCTGCCCATCCCAATGGGTCGAATAGGCGGGAGATGTCCGATATCACGCGGCGCTTTGTGATAGGAGGCTCCTGAGAGGAAAGTTTAACTGAGTATCGAAACTCATCACAATCTCGATTCCATGAGATTCCCAAGATCTTCAAAACTTCATCCATTTTAATATTCTTTTCGTTTGTTCCCTGATCATTTTCCATTTCCAGATTTTTATCACCTTCAAAAATTAACTTGTTTAATTCATCGCAGCTACTGACCCACTTCTGCAACTGGAAGCCACCCTTGGTAAGTACTTCAGTCATTTCCTTCTTCAGCTTTACTCCTTCGCTTACTGTTTGACATCCTGTCATCAGATCATCTACATAAAACTCCTTTTTTATTTTTTCCGCAACATCAGGACAACGTGAGGTGCATTCATCTTCTGCGACCTTCTGGAGTGTCTTCACAGCGAGGTAAGGAGCCGACGACGTACCGAAGGTAACTCTCAGCATGCAAAAGTCTTGAATTTCATCTGTGGGATCGTCGCGCCAAACTACTCTCTGGAAATCTACGTGTTCAGGTAAGACTTTCACTTGTCTATACATTTTAATGATATCCGCACAAATGCTTATAGGATGCATTCTCCACTTCATAATGATGTGCCGCAGCGGCGGTTGTATGGTGGGACCAACCAACAAGTCGTCGTTCAGAGAGAAACCGTTCATCCCTTTCATGGAGGCGTCGAACACAATTCGAACTTTGGTCGTCGTCTTGTCTTCTCTTACAACAGCGTGGTGAGGTAAGTATACCGCTGTAGTTCTTCTAGGATCATCACCATGTACGAGTTTCATGTGACCAAGATCGATGTATTCGTGGAAAGCCTCGGAATATCTACGCTTTACTTCTGGATATTTCTTAAATTTAGACTCAAGAAGCAGAAATCTTTTAACAGCACAGTCTCTCGTTCTGCCGTACTGACACTGAGGATTTTCACTCCGAAGTGGGAGCTGAACAACGTACCTGCCATCATCATCTCTAGATGTAGTTTGCGCGTAGAGATCTTCGCAACGCTGCTCATCTTCGGAAAGGATCTTCGGTGATCCAAGAATCGTGGATTCAATCTCCCAGAACTGCTTCAAGAGAGCATTGTCATCGGCCTCTTCTGCCATACTGATAGTGGCATGATGACAATGAATGTTCGAATCTACGCTCGATGGGATTCGCCCAAACAAAACCCAACCTAATGCTGTATTTTGCGCAACAGGACAACCTGAAGGACCTTGAGTCAGCCCTTCTTTCAAAACTTGACCGTATACTTCAGCACCCAGTAAAATATCAATCTTGTTCGGCGTGTGATATTCTGGGTCCGCTAAAGTGAGCTGTAGGTCTGGCCAGTCAAGCTCTACAATTCTCTCTGAAGGTATGAGCGAAGTGATCGTACCTAACACATATGCTTCTACTTGGACACTAAATCCAGGATCGATACGCGAGTGAATAGTTATCGTCACTGTGAACCTGGAAGCAAAGCTGCTCTTCGCGCCACCTACTCCTGAAATTACCGTCTTGGCTGACTTCTTCTTCAGTCCAAGTAGTTGGACCGCTGCCTCCGTTATGAACGAAGCCTGAGAGCCCTGATCCAATAACACTCTAAGCAATTGTGGTGACCCGTACCTTGTCTTAGCTTCGACAAGAGCTGTAGCTAACAAAACCTGCGTCGATATTGTCTTTTGTGAAAAATGTGAAACAATATTTTGCGAAGATGATTCGCCCTCTGATGACGCTGCCTTGACAGCAGATACCGCTGATTTAACTTCAGCCGAGGTGATGGACTCAGACACGGCTGAACTGGAACTATCAGGATGCAACAACGGGTGGTGTTTACGTTTGCATAGGCGACAACAAGGATATTGACGACAGTACTTAACGGAGTGGTTAGAACCTAGACAATTAAAACATAAACGCTTGGTTTGGACAAAGTCATGACGAGCTTCGTAACCTTCCTTTGCAAATTGCTTACAGTTTGCAATCTTGTGGGTTTCCTTACAATACGGACACGAAACATTCCTATTGGTATTGTTGTCGGTAGAGGCGGCAGCCGTGTGGTAAACCTTAGCTTTATTCGCGTTACCCTTAGCTTTAGGCTTAACATCTAAAAATTCTAATGCCCGAGATCTCGATTCTAAAAACTCTCTAAACTCAACAAGTGCGGGCAACTGATCATGTGAACTTATTTTTGTTTCCCATAGTTTCCGGGATTCAACATCCAGTTTTGAACTGACGATGTAGATCACTATGAGATCCCATGACTGAACATCGACACCGAGATTTTTAAGACCATTCAGACATTCCATCGTAGTGTCCAAAAGACCCCTAATGGCGCTTGAGCTTTCCGCGACATTGTTTTGCGTCATCAATCGCTTCAACAAACAATTTGATGTAAACCTTTTATTATCAAATCGACCACACAACGCTTTCCAACACTCCGCATAATTGGCAGATGTGATGGCAAGGTTTCTCACAAGCAACTCCGCTTCACCCGACAACAACCCTTTTAAATAGTGCATCTTTTGCACATCTTCCAGACCTTCATTGCGGTGAATGACTGACACGAACATATCCTTGAACGTCGGCCATTGAGCGTACTCGCCCGTGAAGGCAGGAATGGAAATTTTTGGTAACTTAAAATAATCATATTTACTGATACCATTGGCATTTTCAACCGGACTCTCTGTTGAGACTTTGGTGCTAAATGTAAGCAAAATTTCCCTCAATTCACTCTTGTGATCAATGTAAAGTTCTTCAGTTGTCTCAAAAAAGTCATCCGAAAAGTAATTATCTTTGGCATTGGAATCCGTCTTTTTTTGAACAATCGCATTATGGATCTTAGTAAAACTGGTCCAAGTGCTTTCCAATGACTCCAACCTTGCCTCAACGTATGATGACGTTATTCTAGGTTTAGGCGATTTTTTCAAGTTAGTTATAGCCTTTTCAATACGCGACCTCGCATCGTACTGAAGACTATACAAAGATTCCATTTTGCAAGTAAATTTAAAGTCTAAATTTTCTAAGTCCAAAGATTAAATTGAAATTTTTTACAAGTGTTTACGATAACTAAACCAAAATTCTTAAATCGGGCATAGGTTCCCCGTCTCAACAGAGTTTGTGACTTGACTAACATGCACACAAGTCCTAAATAATACAATTATT
Organism: Eupithecia inturbata; assembly: GCA_963662085.1. Classification (NCBI taxonomy): domain Eukaryota; kingdom Metazoa; phylum Arthropoda; class Insecta; order Lepidoptera; family Geometridae; genus Eupithecia; species Eupithecia inturbata. The sequence goes on from OY759201.1 coordinate 1,327,548, forward strand.
CTAAGTCAATGAAACAGTAAAAGTTAAAAGTCCCAAAATTTTGCAAAAATTAACTATCTTCTTTTTTCCAAACACTCACGTTTATTGAACAAAATGTACTCACGATTTCACTTCACAAACCACTGGTGGCGCCCTCTAGGGCCTCCACGGAACACCTTGGCTGCGTGCGCAACGACGCGGCTGCGGCGGTGATGGCCCAGCAACCGGCAGGCAGCAACGACGCCAGTAGTGTTCCGGATACAGTGGCGCCCTCTAGCGCAACTCCAAAGCACGCGCGCTGATCTATTTGCTGGCAAGCAATCCAGCGACCGCTGCGACGTGCTATGTGCACTATGCATGCACTACATTCAATCCCACACTTTCAGTGGGTCTCCGGGAGCAAGCGACCAGATTAGCCGAAAGAACTTGCTAAAAACACCCGCTACTCCAGAGGAGGCGGTAAATCCGCTCGTATGGACCAAATGATGGAACCCAAACAATTAAAACGGCGCTTTGAGAATATCACAAAAGTACTTTATTGTAATGTCAAAGACACCTTACCGTTCTAATGAGCTCACAAACAAAAAATCACTGAAACCATTTAACCAGAACCCGTGCGTTCTCGTCAGCGCGATCTAGCCGTCGGTCACTTTTACTAGCGACATCTAGTTGTGTTCCGACGGCACTAAATAGAATCAATAAATTGATGTTATACAAAAATTGTCTAAACAATTATAGTAGGTGGTAATATGATATCACAGAATAACTAGCCGATCAACTCGAGTTTCATGTACGAATTATTTCACTGAATTGAATTAAAAATCTAAGCAGCAGAAACTGTAGTTAAAAAACATACTTTTCAACACACTTGCTCATAAAGTGGCTCTAATTTCACCGCAATTAGGTACATAATGACACCTGTTATCTAACTGTGACTTTTTCATTGCTATAACTCACTAGTGAGTTATAGCAATTATTGAGTGATTATTGAGTGATTTTTTTTTTAATTTTATTGGTTGAGGTGCTTTGTTCTTAAACAAGTTTTTGTTCAAAAAAATATCGTGTTCAATAGAACAAATAAATTAATGTTCCTATTGCTTGCTCATTTCATGCAACTTCTTATTCAAATAGATAATTTTAACTCGTACGTGTTTAATAAATAAAACTTTCACTCAGATATAACTTTTGTTTTCTTTGTAATAAAAGAAAACTAAATTCCCCATTTTGTACGTGGCAGAATAGGCGCAAACCCTATGCGCGGAAAATAAAAAAAACCTCATCCCTTTAGTCTGTGGCTGATCGCAATGCGCGCGCATAGAAAAATTGATTAATTTTGCGAAACATTCTTCACAACTCGTTTTCACTGTTGAAATTATATTTTTTTTTAAATTAAAATGTCTACAAGTACCTACTAGTTACGAAGAAAATGATTTATGTTGTACACCGCCCGATATAAGATGCCCTTAACGTTATGGAAAGTTTACTTCCTGAAAACTCCAAGGAAAAATATTTACTAAATAAAATGAGTTTTTATTGTTTTGTTCACAAGTGTGTTGAAAAACGTCGTATGATACACGTGTGTATTGATGATTACCGTCCTCGGCTCTCTTAAGACCCTCGCCTATGGCTCCGGTCTCAATGGCGCCTCAGTGGTAATCACCAACATTACACACTTTGTACCATAATGTACGAGGATTATGTGCGAGGGGATTTTAAAATTAAGAAGTTGACTCACCAAAACAGTAGAATTCCGGTAGTTATCGAGATATTGGAACTCACCTGAAACAAAAATAAGATTTATTAGGGTTGAACGATAAATAATTCTGAAACAAGATCCGTCAAGTGCGAGTGTGACTCGCGCGCCGAGGGTTTCGAACGGTAGTCAAGTATACCAATACGTACTAGGTACTAGTTAGAGACTTTGCTATTTGATGAATAGCAAAAAATTAAAGGTGAATGAATAGCAAACTTCGGAGTACAGAGAGTAATAGTAAAATTTTCGAATTTTCAAAATATTTATAAAAATATGTAATCTGCAGCAGGCAACTTTTTCAAAGAACATCAAATTTTCAGTTTTTAAACCCTTTATATTTTCAACTTTTTTTTAACGGTTTTGATTGTTATTGCCGTTGAAGTGTTAAGTACTTATTTATATAAAGTTTCATGTATCTTTCTATTGTGCTTCAAGATATACAGCCTTGACAAACGAAGAGCAAATATAGCCAATAAAATCGCGTTTATTGTATGGAATTTAATTTAGATATTTATTAAATTTTATTGTTTGTTGTTATAGCGGCAAGAAAAATACACATTCTATGAAAATTTTAACTGTCTACTTCTTACGGTTCATGAGATAGATCCCTGTGACAGACGGACGGACGGACGAACAGCGGAGGCTTAAAAAGTCAGTAAGGCCCTAAAAAGTCTCGCGATCATAGTCTTACGATGAATTAATCTCTTTAGATCTATTGACTAGATCCATATTGGATCTAGTTAGATTTGTATTTCTCATTAGACACAGTTTCAAAGGTGTGGATCTATCGATAACTTGATTTTTCAATAGATCCATGATGGATCCAGCCCCACGCCCGTCAACCTGAGGCCTCACGTGCCTGTAATTACTCAGAGAAACACACCCTTCAAAATGGAAGCTGTTCAGCTGTTTGGCGTCAGAAAGTAGTGGTCGCAGGTAGTTCCCCGGACGAGCCTTTTCAAAGAACCCTACTATCATACTGATCTATTTTTTTTATAACTTGACTTAAAAAATACTAAAAAATTTACATAAATATTGAAAATACGAACGAAACTCTCTCAGTCAATTGCCTTTTAAACAGCGGCACATCTTAAAAGATCATACTGGTATGTATGATGTTCGGCTAGATGATGATGATTTCCCGGGAAAGGACTAGAACTAGGCCTAGGAGGCTAGGAACCTACTTTTCGTCCCGGAAAAAGGCATGCGAAGCTACAGGCAGAAACTACCTACTCAAAAATAACAGAGAATGCAAGTACCTACCAATGGTGCCGTGACCTAATAAAGCGTTGGTATTAATTAGGATCAAACGGCGTTTGTTTGCGGCACGCGAAGCTGAAGACCATCAACATAATAAGATTGTATAACTAGTTTCTGCACGCGGCTTCGCACGCGTTATTTCTATCTCATGGGAACTGATTTATGGATAAAAGTAGCATGTTTTATTCCAGAGGGGTGAGTCCGGTTGATGTTAGTATCGAGACGTGATTGTGACGTCTGCTTTTTATATTGGATTTGGTACAGCGCGCAGCGCCTCTGTCGTGCGAACAGGGAACTACACAAATTCTCATACAAAAATTAGTAGTCACGATCACGTCTCGATACTATCCTCATTTTTTTCTGTAAACGTTAGTATCTAGCACTACCTACTAAATTATTGTCCACACTACCAAAAGGTTGGAAGGTAGAGAATGCTATTTACTATTTATCATTATGCTCGACCATGTACAACTTTTGTGCAATAAAGTATATTCTATCCGGACACGAACTCTGGCCTAGACTAACCTGTACGCTAAATTTCATCCCGATCCGTTCAGTAGTTTTGGCATGAAGAGGTAACAAACTACATCCATACAAACTTTTATATTTACATTATTGGCGTAATTATGATAAGTGTTGCTGTGTGATGGCATGCCGGCTTAGAATTTGCACGACTCCAACTCTTCCCGCGGGTGTCGTAAGAGGCGACTATGGGATATCCACCGGGGGTGGGTAGCAGCGCCCCCTGCAGAACAATTCTACCACCGAACTGCGATCCCCAACCCGCATGCGCAGCGAGAGGACTATGGGCATTACCCCCCATGAGATAAAAGCTAATAAGGCACTTGGGGGAGGCCTGGGTCCAGCAGTGGACCAATATAGGCTGTAGAGGTGGAGGTGGAGGAGGATGATTAGTGTAGTGTGATAGTGAATTAGTGTTATTTTCGTAGCGCGTACTACGATGCTACGACGACGGACTGGCTCACGGCGTAGCATACAAAAGACTTCAACGCGTACCCACTTCTGTACAACAAACTAAATTCATCGATCTCTAAACTATTAAAAGTTTGAGTTGCGGTTTTCACAGCCATAAAGTAAATGAATAAATAATAATGGGCAAATCACACAGCATCATCTAGCCCCAAGCTAAGCAGAGCTTGTGTTATGGGTACTAGTTGACTTTATAGGTACCTACTTCAAATTCAGATTCAAAGTGCTGTATTTCCTTTAGACTTTACTTACAGGACTCTTGGACACGTCATAAAATTCAAATTACATACATAAGTAAAACTAGTAAATAAAATGCTCACTTTGATTTTTGTTTACTTCAATCTATTTAAGGTAAATTAAAGAAGCGAACTAGAAACCTTTACCTTGTTAGGTTGTTAGTTTTCGTGTCGGAGCAAAACTTGTCCCAAGCTTTTTTATCCTCTACACTTATTACAATACCTTACAATATAGATATTTTTTATTTATTATACGTGCAGAAAGAGTTGTAGTAGTGCAAATTTATAGGCCGGCACCACACAACATTCTACATTAATGTCATCTAGTACCCATAACACAAGCTCTGCTTAGCTTTGGGGCTACATGATGCTGTGTGGATGGTCTAGTATTATTTATTTATTTACCTAAAAGTATGTGTGAATGAAATAAGGTGCGAGTATTACATAACAAGGGCACGCCACACCACACACACACGAAACGGTACATTATTATGTAAGGCGCCGCCCTTACTCTTGGCCCGCTTGTCTTCAACCATGTGAGTTGTCCTAGAAAAGATCCTTTTTTTAACAAGATTGATAAATGTTAATAGATAACAGATTTTATCTTATTACTATATTAACTGACTTCTAAAAAATAAGGAGGTTCTATGTTCGGCTGTATGTTTTTAGGGTTCGTATCCGAAGGGTGAAAACGGAACCCTATTACTAAGCCTCCGCTGTCCGTCCGTCCGTCTGTCACAGGTCTCTATCTCTCAAACCGTACGAGGTAAACAGTTGAAATTTTCAGAGTATGTGTATTACTCTTGCCGAACAACAAATAATAAAAATAAAATAAATATTCATATTAAAGGGAGCTCCCATACAAAAATCGTGTTTTTTTGCCTTTTTTTGCTCTAAATTTGTCAAGGCTATATCTCTTGAACTACAATAGGTAGGCTCATGAAACTTTCTATACGACGACCGATGTGGCGCGCCGGGCGAAGGTCCGCCTGCGACGCAGAAGGTTGCGGGTTCGATTCCCGCCTTGGGACAAATGTTTGTACGATCTGCAAATATAAGTTTATCTTTCTCAGCTTTAACGAGGTTAACATCATGTGGTATGGTGACATCAGCGAGCACCGCCCTCCGTTCTAACCGATCTATCAGTACAATATCAGGCTTATTCGCAAGAATAGTCCTGTCTGTAATGATAGATCGGTCCCAATAGAGCGTTTTAATATTATTATTATTATAAATAAGTAACATTTCAACTGCAATAACAACAAATACTAAAAATAAAATAAATTTGAAAATTTAAAGGGGTCTCCGAAGAAGTGAAAATGTGATGTTCTTTGAAAAAGTTGTCTGATTTTTACGGTACGGAACCCTTCGTGTGCGGGTCAAGTCGCACTTGGCGGTTTATTTTTTATGTACCTTTGTTCGCCCATATCTACATGAAATAAGGACCGATTTAAAAGAAAAACGGTATTGTATAGAGAATGATCCCGAGGTGGTCCCATACGATTTTATTTTTCGTATTTATCCCGCGAAACTTAGAAACAGTGTAAAATTAATGGATTCAAAGTCGGTTTTCAGTTTTTTCAAAACAATCAAATTATCTTTTAACGTAACGCAGCGCTGGATGCCGATGGTAGGTCATTGGTAGTATTGGTAGCGAAGAAAAGAAACGATACAATTTTTATAATTTTTGTCAGTCTGTTTGTTTTGTTTTGTCCGGCTAATCTTCGCAACAGGTAGACTGATTTTGACGGATTTTTTACTTGCAAATAACAGCAGTCATTTTGAATTCGAAGAAAGTTTTTGAGACTTAGCTTTTATCTCGCTTACACGTACAAAAAAAGAATAAGCCAAGGCTAAAATCAAGTTCGTATGAAACTATTCAACCGCTGTCAACCTAGGAAAAATAGTTTCTCTTTATCCGGTAGAGGCGCCGCCAGCGAGGCGCCAAATGTATGGAAAGAGTCGAAAGTGATCTCAAAAACCTTTATCGAATGTTTTTGTATCCGCTCGTACTGATGTTATAGCTGATTGATTATTGTACGTTAGTAAGTTAGGCTAACCACTTTAATTTTTGAAAAAGTATTGTGTCTGCACAATAAAACACCACACGGGCAAAGTCGTGGGCACAACGAGTATAAAATAAATACTGGCCATTTTAATCAGGCCGCGCCGGTAATGTAATCAGGCCGCGCCGGGCCCAAAGTAGGCCGAACTAAAAAATTTCGGCTAGATTCAAAACATTGACGACACCCTGCCCAGGAACAAATACATGGCAAATCAAAACATAGCTTACTAGAATTTGTCCCGCGCGGCGGGAATCGAACCCGCAACCCTTCTGCGACTAAACTGCACTGGTGCTAACAGATTAATGTTGTTAGGTATTATTTGTGTTAACTTTTAATTATAGCTTTAAATAAGCTGATGGAGAATTAACAAAATAGTAGTAGCAAGAAAGCTAGTATCTTACAAAAAGCTTTCATCCTAGTATTTTGTATGACAAACAACGCCACCTAGGTGTGAAGAGCCGAACTAGCTTGCAAGTTCGCGATCGACTAACCCAGTCGGCTACTAACAGCACCGCTAGATGGAACTACACGTCTGATAATAAATGTAAACATTGCAAACATGTTTTAACTTTCACTGCGAGATTGAATAATAAATGGATTTCATCTTTTAGGAAATATGGCTACCAACTAGTTTCCAGGATTACGTGTTTCTTGAAACAGTTGATCCTATTTAGAAGTAGATTCAGCACGCGGCCTCGCACGCGCTCTTCAGAATTGGAAAGAAAGTAGCCTACGTATGTTCTTCCCTGGGATTCAATCTATGAGCTAGCCAAATTTTATTAGGATCCGTTCAGCCGTTTAGGCATGAAAAGTTTTTTTTTGATCAAGTTCTGACGATGATTTGTAAGTATTCAGAAAAAACTGCAAAACAATAATATTTCTGCTAAACGCAACTAGTAAGGTTACTTACCTAATATATATATTATCTTTCGCACCTAAAACATCCTTTCCTATACACTAGCCAAACTCGATGTAGAATGTTTGTAAACAAACCACGATACCAAAAACTAAAACTCACTTGTTTATCGTCAAGTTTCAGATAAGTATACATTGTAAGCATTTTTATTGAAGGAAGGATCTCAAATCGATGAGTAATGTAAATTGCGTATAAAAAGACGCGACAACAGTTTCAATTAACAATTTTAGGGTTTTGTTAACAAACATTCTACATCGAGTTTGGCTAGTGTATAGGAAAGGATGTTTTAGGTGCGAAAGTGTATAGAGCTTCTACCTAGTCGCTCAGGGCATAGACTAGTCAAAACAATTTTTTTACATTACGAGTAGGTTGGATTAGTTAATAGTATTGAAATAAACAAAAAGCACGGAAGAAAACAATAGATTTTTTGCAAAATCAATATTGCAGACCGTGGGCGTGTATAAAAACATTGCCTAGATTATTCTGGCTGCCCCGCCGCGCCGCCCGCCGCCGCGCCAAGCCGCCGCGCCGCCGGCGAGTTATGAATAAAACTTAATAAAAGCTATAAAAACATCCGGCGATAAGACATTCGTGTTTCAAAACGTGATGTACTCGTAGTCAATCCATTGTGAGTTAATGGAACATCCTCAAACCCTTATATGATCATCATCATCATTAACCTATCTTAGTTTACTGCTGGACATAGGCCTCCCCCAATGAGCGCCATAGCACCCTGTCTTCAGCTTGCCGCATCCAGCATTTGTCTGCAGTCTTTCGCAGATCGTCATCCTACCTGGCCGGAGGGTAAACCCTTAGATATAGGTACCTAATTAAAACTGGTTTGTTGGACTGATCTAACACAGAAAATTGACGATTGCCTTTTAGGGTAATGTCGGCTATTACCTGAGCAAAATAACACACTAATTGCTGAAAAATCTACTTTTCATTGAAAACCATTAGGAAAAATAAGTTTAACTATTATTCTAACTCATAGTTAGAAACAATGAGATAATTTTTATAAAACATATGACACAATAGACATCAAAAATTTAAAAACAAAGTAGCTTTGACCGGCATTGTCCGCCATAGCGGGCAATATATTAAATTAAATTATATATCAGTGAAAATTTTTTTTTCTAAATTCGTATTTATTCGCTTTATTTTTTATTTTAATTTCTCATAGAAAGATACCAAAACCAGACATTAACTAACTATTTTCCTTTTGATTGGCTATTATTTTTTGTTAATTAAATATATCAGTATTTTCATAATATTTTGAGCTTCGAAACTTATGATGAAAGGGAAATTAAGAAAACCTCTAACAAGTTATCTTGATAGAACGCGTACATACTACATATATTAATCGAAATATTTTCTTAACTAACTATGTATTTGGACAACAACATTTCCGAAAATACTAGTAATTAAGTGTAGGATAAGTGGTTCATGTTATTAACGGGTTTGAAAAGTACTGTTTTTGAGCGAAACTTCGCATGGAAGGCGTAAACACTCATTATTTTTTATAATGATAATTATTTTTTAGAATCGAGGTAATCGTTTCGGAGATAAAACCTAAAAAACTGCCATGCGACCCTCAACATTATTGAAGTTTCTTCAAACGTCCTAACACGGATGTGTTAGGTTAGGACTTTTATTGTTCTCATGTGTCTGTAATTCTTCAAATACTGCTTGCATTCGCCGTGTTCCAATCAGATACAGTACAGTAAAGGTCATCACTCATTGGAGCCACCCGGCACCCGACCCGCACAGCCTCGCCTCGTGCGGTTAGTATTCTATAAGTATGGAATTCTATGGATATGCGTTCACTACATCAACTCCGGAACGTCTCGCTCGCAAGCTGTCAAGCCGTCCACGCGCGGGCGGCGCGCGTGGATCACTCGGTTGTCTGATATGAAGAAAATATTTGATTTGAAATAGTTTGCTGCTCGCATGCTTGCCTTGCTTTAAAAGCGCATGGGCCCCGAGTGGATCGCGCACCGCCCACGCTCGGACGGCGGCGAGTCGACCACCCGTGGACGCGGCGCGCCGCGCCCTCCGCACGAGGCGAGACGGGGTGCAGGTCGGGTGCCGGGTGGCTCCAATGAGTGATGACCTTTAAACTGCTCGGCGCCGTAAGAAAATCAAGGTTGTATTCAGTGGGTACCTATGTATTTATCTTTCACAAGGAGACCTACTAAACTGCTACTACAGGTAAGGTACTACTAAAGAAGAAAGAAGATGCATAGGTGTTCGTAAGCCCACTTTTACCCAAGGATGTATACAATACGACAACAATCACGTTGCAGGATCATGTTCGCACAATTAACCCGACGACGCCGTCCAATCGACTCCAATATGACTCAATTAGATGTTACCATGCAGAAGGGACAGAGGGGAAATGTCTGTTGTTATGATTCCGAAGTCAATATTAAATAAATAAATAAAACACATTCAGTTTACCCAAAAAAAACATAAGAACATAAACAAGAAAAAAGTGCATACAGTAATAAATATGAAGTAAGAATAATACTTATATCTAACAGGGTTAAATGGGGTGATATTGTCTTTCTCTTCATAATTTTTGCAGGCGTTTCGGCTCTACTTTTTAGGGTTCCGTACCCGAAGGGTCAAAACGGAACCCTAGTAATCAAATCAAATATTACTAAGCCTCCGCCGTCCGTCCGTCCGTCTGTCACAGGGCTCTATTTCATGAACCGTAAGAGGTAGACAGTTGAAATTTTCAGAGAATGTGTATTTCTCTTGCCGCTATAACAACAAATAATGAAAATAAAATAATATCCAAATTAAAGGAGGCATATAGAGCCATTTTTTTGGCTTTTCTGGCTGTTTTTGCTCGTTGTTCGTCAATGACAATCTCTTGAACCGCAATAAGTAGACACATGAAACTTTCTATAAACATGTAACACTAAACTGATAACATTTTTGTTGTTATAAAACAACAAATACAAAAAATATACTAAAGTTGAAAATTTAAAGGGGTCTCCGAACAAGTGAAAAGTTGATGTACTTTGAACAAGTTGTCAGATTCTTACGGTACGGAACCCTTCGTGTGCGAGTCGACTCGCACTTGGCGGTTTATTCAATTCTTTTGAGTCTTGTCTTGTCTTTCCCAACGTGAGATGGGTGAGACGGTATCGAGACGTTGCTTGTCGGTTGCAACTGCACGGACAACAGCTGGTTTATTCTGATGTATGCATGTGTGTATCACTTATACTATTTTCACCGCTCATTGAATGCATTTTAACCGACGTCGAAAAAAGGAGGAGGTTCTATGTTCGGCTGTATGTTTTTTTTAATGTACATATTATTATGTCCGTCGATTTCACCATCATTTATGGACTGATATGGATGATTCTTTTGCATTTGTATAGAACATGATCCCGAGGTCCATACAAATTTTATTCCCGAGGGTTTAGTGTTTAAAACTTAGAAAACAGTTTAAAACTAAGGTAACAATCAAATTATGATAAGGAATAAAAAAAATATCTAATGAGCGTCGGTGAAAATTGACATACAATTTTCTTGAGAGTGCCTGCTGCTTACACTCAAGAAAAGACACAGTTGTCTTCAGTATTATCACGGTAGTGTTATATAGATATCATTAAGATATAGATGTAATGAAGCCTTACATAACGCCTTCATTAATTTGAACTTTGGCGCGTTTCTACTCACCTAGTCTTTGTTTATGGCAACCTACCGTCTATGAAGGAAAACAACCTTTGGAAGCATCTGTCAATGTCAATGGCAGAATTTGATCTAGTGTCAAATGATGTGAAAGCAAGAAGATAAAAAAACATTTTATGAAAGCCATTTGTAAATTTGTATATAATAATGATATAAAGTTGTAATTAGTAGTAGTAGCTCCTTTGTGTTTATTTATTGTAAATTTAATTATTCTGCAGTTTTTAGTTATTGTAGCACTGCTTCCTTTTGTTCTGTTTTGTAGTTTTTAGGTGTTTTTTTTTGTTTGGTATGAATGTTTTTCTTTTTTAAATACTAATAAGTTTATAATATGTATAATAATGCGCAATCCATAAAGCTTGTGATGCTGTCATGAGACGGACATTGGTGAAATTGCGACAACCCAGTCGCAGAAGCCATCTAACAAGAAGAAGAAGAAGAAAGCACGTGTGATTTATTGGAAAACTAAAAAAATTTTAATAAAAGTAAGAAGGATTAGTGAAACAGTCGCTTTAATGTTGTTTCTCTTTCAGGTAAATAACATTACAAACGATGTGTCTATTTTCACTGTTTTTGTGGGTGAAATTGTGATTATTAATAAACCTTTACTCTTTCAGAGCAACACATATGTGATTTTATTTCACCCCTATAAAAGGAACATTATATATATATATATATATATATATATATATATATACATATATATACGAGTATGTTATATAGATATTATTAAGTTTCTGTATATTATTGTATGAAAGTAGTATGTTAGCAGCAGTGGTATACTGTAATTGATAAACATTATGCTATTGTTTCATAACGGTATTGTTAGAAGTACCTACTTACCTAGTACCTACATATCTACGTACGTCGCCTACTACTCAACCTGTTAGCTCACCATTGGCAATTTTCAAAACAGCTACTTCACATAATCCATCCTGTTTTGCTGGTTCACAAACTGTACGAATATAAGGATTTTGTACGACTGTGTTAAGCAAAATTTTAAATGACTGCCATTCAGTGAGGCCAGTGAGGTTGGTTCTGGACTTCTGGCCACTTTTACATACATATTCGTCGTCCATAATAATTATTTGATCTAGTTTCACCTATTTCGGGAATTGCAGTTTATTGAGGGGACAGCCTGTAAAGGTTAAGTACTTAATAGTAAATTTATCAGTGCATGAAGACATTTCTTTAAGGGTATGAAAACTCGTAAGAAATATCCAAACGCCTTTCCGATACAATTTTCCTCGGCTCGGTCATGTACCTCCCTGAAACACTAATGTGTTAATTGATGCGCGCACACATCTTCGATGACAAATATCATTGTTGACTCGACCACTGACGGTAATGTTATCTCCTCGACTGTAAATGGTCAGCATCAAGTAACCGATACCTAAACATGGATGGGCAAATTGAGCAACGAGGATCGGACGTGATGATGTTACCAGGAAATGTTTATTTTTATGCTGATTCAAAATCCGGTGAAGTGTGAGTCGTTCCTGTAGAACGGGTTCTTTGTGAAGGGTCTTATAATTTTTTTTGATTACCTACCTATACCTATACGTACCGATTCTATCCATCCAAAGGTTGCCTGGAAGAGATCGCGGTTAGCGATAAGGCCGCCGATTGTGTCACACTAGATATAGTTAGTATTCAGTTCTTGTTTTATGTATTGATGGTGCATTAAAATAATAATAAATAATAATGCTGGACAATCCACACAGCATCATCTAGCCCCAAAGTAAGCTGAGCTTGTGTTATGGGTACTAGATGACTGATAAACTTAATAGAATATTTTATTATATATAGAAAATAATAATAAAGTAATAATCTATCTATCCACCATTTCCTGAATATCGTACCTACATGGAAATCAAAGCTTTTCGAACTTTAGCGTGAGTAAAATTTTATTCTAGAATATTTTAGGTCTGAAATGTGCTAGTCAAGTCCTGTCCTAAGAGACCTCAACAATGGATGGGGTCTCGAAGCGATAGAAGAACTCAATGTACTCGTAATATTTACCAATAAGCTGTGTGGAGTCGATACACTCAAAGAGCAGCGATGGAGTCAAATATCGTGTGGTGCCGGCTTAGAATTTACACCACCCCAACTCTTCCCGCGGGTGTTATAAGAGGCGACTTAGGGATATCCATTGGGGGCGGGCAGCAGCGCCTACTGCAGAACAATTCTCCCACCAAACTGCGGTCCCCAACCCGCATGCCCAGCGTGGGGATTATAAGATAAAAGCCAATAAGGTAATATCAGGGGGAGGCCTGCGTCCAGCAGTGGACCAATATGCTGTTGAGGACTCAAAGGGCACTACGCCACGTTCACTGACGATAAACCCACCCACGAACATAGTTCTTTATGAATTCAAATAAATTTCAGCTTTAACTTCAGCCAACGTTAATTTTAGTACGATAATAAGCGGTTTGTCTACACGTAATACGAATGAGATACGGTTCAAGCATGCACAGCATAGATGTGAACATTTTGGCACGCGTCGCTTTATTTACCAGCAATATAGAACACATAAATAATGTATGAGTGAGTATATATAATAATGTATGAGTGGGTATATATAACTACTGAATGTTGTCTATTTTGCCGCTAAAATGGACAGATAAATCTAAGAAAATAAGGTCAAGAATAGTCACTTTAAAAATAAGCTACGCTTTAAAGTTTCAGCCAAACTTGCGCCTAGTTTGTGTTGGAACAACACTAACTTTCTTCCACTTTTCATCCTGGGGAACCACCCTCCTGATGAAGTCATGATTTTATTTATTTATTTATAGAGTAACTAACACGATTAAAATAGTTAAACAATTACATTAGTTACATTATAAAAAAATTACAAATAGATTAAAAATTAAATTAAAATTATTGTAGAGGAAACTTAAATAATTATTAGATTACATATTACAAATAAATTATTAAAAAAAAAAAAAAATATTTGGTAAAAATATTGAGTAGATATAAAGTAAATATAGGTAGTAAATAAGGTCATTGGACAGCTCAAATTTAAAAATTTACAGTGTCAAAACATACTCGTAGGTACATGCACATATTAGAAACTAGGTACGCCCATTCATACATCTCACTCACAGAACCTCAAACACACCGCCAGAATCTCACCCAGGCTATCTACAAATAAGTCGGTTTCAGGGCTATCGTTCAGGAGAGAGTTGAGTGCGGTGAGGATACGTGGGATGGGTGACGCCGGGCGCTCCACCGTGGAGGAAGCCGGCACGTCAAAAAACTGTGCTTCCGGCCCAGACAGTAGTTATCGGCAACGTAGAAACACATCACTCAGTTCGGGGGCGTCTATTTTACCTCGGAAGACCTTGCTTGCTCGATGATGACTTCAACAGGGTGAGGAAGGTTCGTGACGCGCGCGTTTCGCGTCTTAACAACCAACACAAATACAAAGCGGGCATCTATTAACTACGTGAGGCGATTTTTGCGATTTTTCGACCTCGCTTCTCCCCTTGGCGAGATGTCGTAAGATTTTACTCGAACCCCTTCCTCCCCCTCCCATAATCTCACGTGAGATTTTTCAAAACGCGTATTTTAAAGTTTTTGTATTTACTACATATTCAGTCTTTATACTATTGTGGGTTGGTTGTAATAAAAGAGAGTTTGTTTCACTTTACTGCGTCTATTCAATATATGAGACACGAGTACATAAAATTAACGTTTACGATCTTTAATCCTTATTTTAGGATGTGTGGTAACAAATGGAGGTTGCTGAAGTGACTACTTAAAATCGGCTTAGCTACTGAAAAAGCTGACTTCGCGAACCGCGTTTGCGCTGCGTACTTTATACTAAACTGTGTCACTACAAAGTGAATAAGTTAGTCTGTCCTTGATTGCATTGCATTAAATACTTCTAACAACTTAGTCTAGAATCACAGTGACAAAATCGAACTTAAGATCAAGAGAAGAGAATCTCGGTAGGAACTGCTTAATTACGCGGAAAAATATTTACGTGATTTTTGACGAGAACCCCCTCTCCCCCACGTGCGATTGGGTGAGATTTGGCTCGACCCCCACCCTCCCCTAAACGCCTCACGTAATTAATGGACGCCCCCAAACTAGGCGCGTATCGTGAACTTTAAATTTGGGTAAAAGTTTAGAGAAGATCACAAAAATCATCATCCGCAGCAGATTTTACCCACTGCTGGGATACGTAGTGTGTTGTGATTGTGAAGCCTTCCGAAGTGAGCTCAATGTACAATGTTGGTAAAATCATAAATTACATTTAGTAAAGGCGATCCCAACAACTGCCAATGTACACGACGCGTTACATTTGGCAGTTGGCATAACGCGCCGTGTTTACCGCGGGCTATTTCCGCACGAGGCAAGTTCAAGGGAGCTGTAACGTCGCGTGCGCGTGTTCTACTGCTGCTGACGATTCTTTTAAACTATTTGTTTTTAATTTGTAGTTGCTGAAATTTAGGTAGAGTTTTCCTGCTGCAGCCGCTTCTGGTTAATACCAAAGGTTTAAAAACAACCGATAATAACAACCGAAGAATCGACTTCTCAAACTCAGCTCGTAAGAGTCAATGATCGAAAAGATGCTGAGTATTCGTTTATTATCAGTAGTAGAGTAAATACTCTACTACTGGAAAAAAAAGTATAATAATATATATAATAATAAATAATACATAATAAATAACTACATATTACATACATAGGTACTGTCCGCGCTATTAAGGCCGAGACCGAACTTGACCATCAAGGGTTGCAATGCTGACCGGGCTGTGACGGCCTGGACGCCATCTTCAGCCGCGGCCAGCAACCCACCCATTACAGACATTCGACGTAATGTAACGTAATGCAAAAAATATATTTAAATTGAATTGAATGTACTGTTACATAGTTCTTGTAAATTATTAGGTAATTTAGCAAAAACATTAAATTGTTTGCAGACGCATGCAGATAAGATTAAAGACTAAGGCCAGATCAGAATCTAATACATAAAATAGATTATTCATCGTTAATAGTTTAGATACAGGAATACAATAAAATCAACCGCCAAGTGAGAATCGACACGCACACGAAGGGTTCCGTACCGTAAAAATCGTACAACTTTATCAAACAACATGTTCGAAGAACCCTTTAAATTTTCAACTTTATTATATTTTTAGTTTATGTTGTTATTACAGTTGAACTGTTACTTATTTATAGAAAGTTTCATGTGTCTATCTATTGTGGTTCAAGAGGCCTTGATAAACGAAGAGCAAAAATTTGGAAAAAAAATTCTTTGTATGGAAGCCCCTTTTAAATTGGATATTTATTTTACTTTTATTATTTGCTGTTATAGCGGCAGGAGAAATACACATTCTCTGAAAATTTCAACTGTGGGCTGTATCTCATGAACCGTATGAGGTATAGATAAGTACCTAGCGGCGGGGTTAGCACGTGTAAAAGAGGTGCCTCTTATTTTTGTATTTACTAGCAATTTTTATATTTAAGTTGTGTTATATTTTACCAATCTGTAATGAATATACCAACTGTATGTGTGTGTTTTATGTGTGCAAATAAAGGATTTACTTACTTACTTACTTACTTACTTACTAAGTAATACATATATTAATTTACCAAAAAATAATAAGCAATTTAAAATCGGACCACTTAGGTCAACTAATTAAATTAGAAATCTAAGTAAAAAATAATAATTGTAACAAAAAAATAAAATACATACCTGTGACCACAAGTCGATTTGGTCGGTTGAAATTGGATTGGGATTCTAAACCATCACCTAATCACTCACATAACAACCCAAATGAGTCGTAATGTAGTTTTTTTAATGCGGTAAATTCCATATTCACACCCAAATCGATCATGGTCTCAGAAAAACTTAACTTTAGTGAGTGGGCAACAGTGGGTATACATAAGAGTAGACAAATGTTGTATGAACTGTATAGTTAAAAATAATACAATTTTAGCCAGGAGTTCAAAAAATGAGTAAAAAACTACTCAAAATTGTTTAGAAAAGTTTGTCAAATAGCAAAATCAAATTATATTAGCTCGATAATTAGAAATAGTGAAAATGTAATAAAATTAACGTGGAAAATAATAAATAGTGAGACTGGAAAGGTTAATCTTTAAATTGTAATAATTATTGTAGTTACTGCTACAATAATTATTACAATTTAAAGATTAATGATTGCTCAAATAAAAATGACGTTGATGCCCAAGAATTTAAAAACTTTTTTACTGACATTCCAATCTCTACTACAAAGTGTCTAAATTTTTCTCAAGTAATCGCTGAGTCATTATTTATAAAAAATGTACCTAAATGCGAAATTAATCTTTTAAATATAAAGAAAACTGCAGATCTCTGGGGCATTTCCGTTAGAATTATTAAACCATTAATTGATACTATTGCACCAGTTCTAGCTTTAATGTTCAATTAATCTATTCTAATGTTTGTACAATCTGCAAATATTTGTTCCGGGTGTTCTGGGTATTTTCTATGCATAATTAAAAATATAAACATATCTATATCTACACTAGAATTCGAGAAAAGATGTCTACTGCTGACCGTGATAAAGTTCTCTCAATAAAACAATACAATACAAACCAGGGTCTCTGAATTGTAATTTTTTTGCACACTTGACAATGAACTGCAATTGGACTTGTGATATTGCAGACTGTAATCTAGTGTTCTGTCCATCACATGACTGTAATACCACACATAACTGTGTGGTATCAGGTACAGGTACAGCCGGAAAAAAATTGCACCCACATACGTGATACAGATCAATTCACAATAGCTGCCCGGAGTCACGAAGTTGGCGGTACCGCCGTACCATCGGATTATGAGAGCGAGGGAATAGAGAGTGCACATATGTTTGCGCGGACACTTATGCACTTTAATATGTCCTGCGCATCTGGCTAGTCTTCGTTAAGACTGGCCGCCGTGGCCGAAATTCGGCTAAGAGCTAGGGCATCATCATCATCAATTCACCACAGATAATACATAGAGGGCAGATTAGATATCTATCTAATTTGCCCTCTATGTAAGAGTTTAGTCCTCAGGAGTTTAGTCCTTATAGGCATCTGCCTAGAAGGAGTAAACTCCTGAGGGTCATGTCATTGAAGTGCAAATTAAATGCAACTGCTGGGCGAATGAAAGAAATATATATATTAAAACCGCTTTTTCACTTTCTTGAAGCTTGGAGGAGGTAATAAAAAGTGTCCGCCTCTCTCTATTTTTGAGTTCTACTATTTTTATACCCGCGTGTATTTTTTTCGAGGGTGTCTATTTAGTTGGCGGACAAATTTTATTACCTCCTCCAAGCTTCAAAAAATTGTTTAGACTACAAAGATAGACACTTCGCCGATTGACCACGCTTCTCCACCCATTGTTATTGCATCGTAGCTAGTAGTACCTATTGTAATACATAGTACCGTACCAATGAAATGGACTATTATATCGCTTCACGCACGGGTGGAGCCATCTAGATTGGCAAACGGCAAGTTCCGAGGTTGACAAAGATTTGTTAACAAAAGTTAAATTTTTACAGAGGCATTTTATAATTGGATGGTGTGAAGTATAAGCTGAATAGCCCGGGTTGGTAGTCATAGCGAGCAAATTCAATATCAATTATCAATTTGATTTTACACACTAAAACATTAAAGATTGATAAATCTAATCTAAAGCGTTATTATGGCACATAAAAAAGGCAGGAAAATATACTTATTAACTAAGGAGGAAACAAAGTTCCGATTTCACCGTTGCAAATGCACGCGTTCACGTTGCAATTGAACGCGTTTATTATAATAAACTCAGTAAAGCGCTTTAAGGCTGGTCTATGCCCCAACGACCTTGAGAACCGAAAATAATTATCTGTGTCGATGCTGAAAGATTCTTCAGAGTACAGAAGATATGTCTCAGGGCTTGGTGGACTCTTGCAAGCCTCTGTTTAGGGTATGTAATATTATGCCTCTACCTTGCATGTACATTAGAGATATATGCATGTTTGTAAAATCTTACCTGCAACACTCTACCAAACGTAGCGATATAATCACTCGACAGAAAAGAGCAAAATTCGATAATCTTCTGTACAAGCCACAATGCCACAAGCGAATCTATGAGAATAATGTATTTAATATTATGTGCAGTTACCCGAACCCTTTTAAAACCTCAATGGTAATTTCTTCAAACAAAAATTTAATCAATGGCTGCTTGACAAATGTTTCTATAGTGTAAATGATTGTAGAATAATTTATTATGTTTTGACTATGATTGTTAATGAATTATCTGATTGTTAATTATTTATTCTCTATTGTATTATCCTTGATTATTTTTCTTATTGAATATTTTAACTATTTGAATCGCCAATTATTTAATATTTGCACACCTGCTTGCGGGTTGAATACATTTGACATCACTCTAGACATAAGATCTGGCGTGTACCTTACCTGTAATAAATGTAATAATGTATTCAGCAAATTGATAATGATTTGATTTGAGTAGCCGTATAAATAATTTGTGTAAAATACTGCGACAAATATTTGAGTGAAAGAAAAATAGTCAAAATCAACAGCGTTTAGAAGAAATATCCAAATTTAGAATTTAAAAAAATATTCTAATCGGCGCGGGCGGCAGATTTGGCCGAGGATCTCAAGAGGCGCAAATATGCAGGTCTCGACAGAGCCTACACATTTGCTCCATTTACTGTTTAAAAAGTTATCTGAGCGTCTGGTCAAAGCGACGCGTGACCTGAAAGCTGGTAGGTATCTGGCGCAGCGCATCAGCATTGCCATACAGCGGGGCAATGCAGCCAGCGTCTTGGGGACGCTTCCGACTGGTATTGATATAGATCAATTGAGCTACCTATAGATTATTTGCAACAATCTGCAGTTACCTTTATTGTTTCAATTGTAAATACAATTGAAACAATTAATTTAATTAATTAACGAATTCTAATTTGTTTTTATTATATGGTGAACCAAAATTGCTACACAATTCTAAGATTTTTGTTATTTAAGTGCGTAAGCCCTTGCACTAAATCCTGTCGAATTTGATTTCTTACTACACAATGTTATTCACTTGCCTACAGGTAAGTAAGTACTCCTGCAATCTTCACCTCTTGACAATATTAATAGATGTACGTATAGATCATTGATCTGTGCATGAACAATAAACTTTCCAGTCATTTCCCCAAACAAAGCTGTCTGCCAACTGCAAAAAGATCAATGGCGATGGTATGTATTGGATAAGCGTTACCGGATGAGCGCGGGCGCATGCTGATTAGGTACCTATGTACCTACTACCTATGCCTGAGATTTGCGCCAAAACTAAAGATATACTTAAGTGGTAGGTGACAAGACAGTTCAGGATTTCTTTCTTGAGTAACTGTCGCAGAACTGCTGTTTTTTAAGTTTAAGAAAATGTCATAAAATTCAAAAAATCGTAATACAAAAGTTGATCCCCTCGTGGTCCAGAATCAACCCCTTTTAGCTTAGTACATATGTTTCGTGGCACCCTGTATAGGGTATCTACATACATCTACAGCCTATACCACCTTTCCAATGCTGGACGCAGGCCTTTGCAAGCTATAAGGGGGGTAATTCCCATAATCCCTACGCTGGGTATGCGGGTGGCAGAATTGTTCTGCAGAAGCCGCTGTTGCCCGGCCTCTGGTGGACAACCCTTAATCGTCTCTTAATACCACACCCGCGTGAAGAGTTGGGGTGGTGCTAATTCTAGGACGGAACCACACGGTGCTGCTGAGCCGGTACCACACGGCGGTATAGGATAGGGTACAAGGGGCTTTATAATTAATGTGCCATTATTTCCAATCCCTTGCGAGTCGTGTCATCGCAACAATGGTCGATCAATTAGGCGGGTTTTTTTTTATTGTGAAAAGATTACAAAGCAGATTACAATAAATGAAATAATATCCCGTAAATTTTTTCGACTTCGACGGGACTTGAACCCGTATCATTCCCTCAGTACGGGAATGCCTCTTCGGACTCTAGCCCCGTTTGCTCCACCAATCCTGTTCAAAGACTAAAATTATATTTTGTTTGTTTGACGAGAGGTGTCGCGTTGACTTGAAGACTTTTTAAATTACCCTGAGTGTGCACTAAAATAATAACAAAAATTATATATTAGAGGTACAATACATTTTTCATCTAAGAAATATTGAAGTTGCAGTTTTGATTTAACAAAAAACATTCCAGTGTAACACAACACAAAGATGTCTGTAACAAGATCTATGGCCGAGGTAGGTATTCGACGCTCATTACCGGATGAGCGCTTGCGCACGCCCATTTTGGCTGGGACTAGCGCCAAAACTAACTATAAAGTGGGTATCAGTTCAGCAGGTTGGCTCAGATGTGAGTGTATGCATTTTAATTACTTAAAAACATAAGAAAATTAACCAATGGGCGGCAGAAATAGTGCCTATGAGTGATAAATTCACGAGTATATCTGAATCTACCAGCAAGACTGTTTCCTTCTTTAGGTGAATATTGACTAGAGCTTGTAACACTTATAACAACACATCTAGCATTCGCTGTTTTTAAATTTACTCGAGCACACTTCGAACATCACTCGATGTTTAATTACAACGTGATTATAAAAACCAATGAGCGTTTTGGTGTAACATTTTATCGAGCAAAGGCACGAGCGCGGGCGACGCGTCGCTCACGCACGTCCCCCGCCGCGACGGAGGACGTACGCAAGGCAGAAAGAAATATAACAGGTAAATGCCGGGTGTTCTGGGTATTTTCTATGTATAATAAAAAATATCTATCCATGTAGTTTATTGTATTAAGTATATCAGTAATCTAGTACCCATAACACAAGCTCCGCTTAGCTTGGGACTATGACTGATGATGTGTGGATTGTCCAGCAGTATTTATTTATTTAAATGTTCACTCGCCGTGAGCATTACGTCAAACAACAGGATCAAGCATTCGGAAGACCATAACATTACACGAAAATGTAACAAACTGAACATTTGTCTGTACTATACCATTCGTAAGAACGTTACATTACATTGCAATGCTCTAGCAAATGTTCTAGTCTATACTCACCTTCAGATGGTTGTATAGCCACCTTATGTTTTAAGTGCACTGCACTGCCATGTTACCTATTGTTCCAATGTGGCCTAAGTCTATAGGCGTACAAGCTGTATCTGTTTTGATAAGACTAATGGTAGTGAGCTTGTTATCGGCTTGTTGGGCAGTATGAAACCCGTTGCCATATACTCAAGCCTTTTACTTTCTCATTGTAGACTATTATCAAAACATTATCTGTTCTTGTACAGCCAATGCCCGTTTCTTTCCTTTTAAATATATGACTTTCCAATGTGTATGTTAGCAATGAATAATGATGGACAACTCACACAATATCAGACAAGCTAGATGACTATAATACCTAAATCTTTTAAATCCATTATGGAAAGCTCAAAACTCAAATCATGGTAAATATCCCGTTGTATTTACAACGGTATACTTACGACTTTAGTAGGTACTTAATACAATTAAAAATGAAAAAAAATAATACATTACATAGATATAATGAAGCATAGTATTTGAAGTCCAATATGTCAGAAACGGTTAAGTATGGTTTTTCATTGTGAACTACAAGTCTACAATTCCCTCAAGGATCTAGGTCGACTTAACCAGTAACTCTGTATATAGTTATAATAACCAAATAAAAAATAAGGTGTTATTGATTATCTCTTCACTTTAATTTTTTTTCCGTGTTTGACTCGAACCCGCAACTTCCTGCGTCGCAGGACCTTCGCCTACCGCGCCAAAGTGGTAACAAATCTTTATATTTATTGTACCAATGAAAATAATAAATAAATGAATTTGAACTTGGCCCGCGTGTCTTAAGAGGTGTGGATATAGCACTAACATTTGCTCTAGAACATAAACTGTCGAAATGACTCATCTCTACCAACTCTTCTCTACCAACATTTACTTTATCTTGTTTGAAATGGAATATCGCTTTAGAACAACAGCATGGTGGTAGTAGGCACAGTTAAGAACAATCTGATAACAAATTATAGGTAGGTACCTAATATTTACGTGGATGTCTCCAAGATACAATAAAAATTCGTGATATAACAATACTAGGATCAATCTCGCATTACCTATGTATTTAATAAGGATAGATATAGATTATAACTTATAACCTAAACACTTATAAAAAAAATCGAATTACTAAGATCCATATTTTATTAGTAAAAAGCGATTATAGAACTAAAAGACTTAAAGTTAAGGTTAGTAACAATTAGACACACACACTAATTACAAAAGAAACACAAAACAAATCCATATAGGAGAGGGAACCTATCAATCAGCAATTATAGTTCTCAGGATGCTGTTAGTACTCTCCCGGACTCTGCGCACCAGGGAGGCGGTCTTTTTGCGGAGTATAGCTGTGAGAATAGCTGTGCCTTTTGATTTAAGCTTTTATATTTTATGCCTAGAATATTTAGAATAAGTATTAGCCACCTAGCGTAATATTGCCGTGCCCTATAGCAGTGCGCATGTTTGAAACTAATTTCTTGTTATTTTATGAGATCCCTTGTACAAAATGTTTGCTATAAAAATTTGACTATTGACTATTTACGCATAAGTGTTTTGCGGCAAACACACGAACTAATATACGTACGTACGTTTTTTATTTTTTGTGAAAGTTGGTTTACAGGGATGGCAAATAAAATATAAAATGGGCAGCTGATCATCTCAGCTTTACAACATGCAAATTAACATAATTGGTATTTTTATACGAGCTAAAAAGAAAATTGAAATATCATGTCAGTTAAGATGTTTGTTAGGTATCTCTTTACGCCAAAAGAACTGAACAGATTGGGGTGAAATTTTGCAAACAGGCGTTTATCTAACTAGATCTCTTCAATCTAACCAATAGGTTCCCCATAGCTATTGCCAGACTCTCCATTCCACACTCGCCTTGGCTTCGTTTTGAATATTCGTGTTCTGATATTTAGCGTTTACTCACGATCTGTGTTAGAGCGCTGTTCTTGTTATTGCTATCATTTGTTATATTGCTGTGTTTACGAGTCTTTAGAACGCGTATCAACGAAAAACTGTGATTTATTTTATTTAGATCTATAGATTTACAGTAATGTAGAGCCTTTTATCTTGAATGTACCTAACAAGAAACTTCAAGAAGAAATCGATAATTGAATTGAATTACATTTATTTTCTCTCGCAAAAGCTTCTCTCGCTTCTATTTACATTTTATTGTTATCTTAATATATAAAAGAACCAGCGATTTTCTGGTAACAACGCACAGCCCAAACCGCTGAAGCTAGAAAGCTGAAATTTGAAAAGCAGGTACCTGTTACTACACAACTTCCCGCTAAGAAGGGATTTTTGGAAATTCCACCCCTAAGGAGTGAAATGGGGGTTGATGTTTTTTTGGTGTTTTTTGTAACTCTTTAGCCAGTGGCCCAATAAGCTTGAAACTTACAGAGAATAACTAAGAATACAAAACTAATGAACAACCGTTTCAGGATTTTTAATTTTTGCTGAAAATGGGATAAATCGGATTATTAAAGTTTGAGATTCGTAATTTGGCTCTGAACTGAAATGTCTGTAACTTTTTAATGCATAATGCTATATGGACCTGAAATGTTCTGTATAAATCATATTATTTTGATTTATACAGAAAATTTCAGGTTCATACATTAAATCACATATTGCAGGAATTTTCAAAAATATCCTTATTAGAGGGTAAAATAAGGGTTGCAGTTATTGAGGTTTTTTTTTACTCTTTTACCAGAGTGGCCCAATTAGCTTGAAACTTACAGAGAATACTAAGAATACAAAACTACAAATATTATGTATCTTGTATTCATACACGATGTAAATTGTTTTTGATTAAATTAACTAAACTAAACTAAAACACATATATCAGGATTTTTAATTTTTTTTCTGAATTTTGGCTAAATTGGTTTAATAAAGTTTGTAATTCGTAATAAACTATAAAGTAAATAATTATACACTTTTTTTTAAACTACCCCTAGGGGTGTGCAATCAATTACCACGCGGCCGAAGCTAGTCGTTAATAAGTACGCCTAGGTATCTTGCTTTGTAAGAGACTGTGGCCGTGAGAGGTTTAGAAACCTGTGTCATGGCATGGGTCACCAGGGCCTCGCTGCTAAATAAAAAAGAGCTTGAGAAGTAATGCCGCGGATGACAAGGAACCACAATGATGATGACGTCCCAGCCGATTTTACAAATGCCCATTACTTAATAAGCGCCGCGATACTTCGATCTCAGTAAAAAAGTGGAGATGTGGAAGCTTCTCTAAAGTGGAATGCTCAAATTAGGTGCAATTAGGCCCATCCGCCTCAGTCATAGTCGGACCGGGACGCGTGTTACGCGTGCTTGCCACGACGCGACGTATTTGTTCATGCACAACTGCACAAGATTGGAAATGTAACTGTGGGCGAGTGTTTGCGTGTAGTTGTAACACGGGCGAGCTGCTGAATAAGCGCTGGGATAACGTAGGTACCATATCTACAGATTTTAGATCTGTGCCGCGATAGCGCATTATGGGCATGGGAGGCCTATGTCCAGTTCTGGACTAGGCAGCATGGGCTGATGATGGCGGAATGGATGGCCCTAAGATATTTTATATAGATTTGACGACCTTTGTGGCGGAGCGGGCGAAGGTCCGCCTGCGACGCAAGAAGTTGCGGGTTCGATTCCCGCCTTGGGACAAATGTTTGTACGATCTGCAAATATTAGTTCCAGGTTTTTTGGGTATTTTTTTTGTATAATAAAAAATATATAATTATCTATGTTATGTATTGTATTAAGTAGGTATGTATATCAGTCATGATATACATACTAGTAATAGTACCCATAACACAATCTCTGCTTAGCTTAGAAATAGATGATGCTGTGTGGATTGTCCAGAATTATTTTCTATAAAAAGATTAGATGAAAATAAAATATGTACTTAACTACCTTAAACAATTATAAAATTATTAATTAAATCATACTAATATTATATGCGAAAGTTCGTGGCAATGTTTGTTACCACGTAACTCCGTAACCACTTAAACTATTTAGATGAAATTTGGTATGTAGATAGTTTAAGTAATATAGAAAAACACATAGGTTAATCTACTTTTCAAAAATTATTCCTCTGAGGGGATTAAAAAGGGTGGTAGTTTGTATGTAAAATTATTATTCCTTGGTTCGATGCACTCAAAACTCGGTATAAATAAACTATAATGTAAATAATGATACACGTATTTTTTATTTTACAAAACTACCTCTAGGGGGTGTGCAATCAATTTCCACGCGGGCGAAGCCGCGGGGCGCAGCTAGCATATTATATCTCGCATTACGTACGGACATCGAGAGATAGGATGATGTTTATACATGAACCACACACTAGCTACTCTGTTTCAAGTCAACTGACATGTTTATTTGACAAACTGTCAGCGCAAGCGCACTCCGTGTGCTCGTGTAGACTTTATCTCGCAACTTTTGAACATCTACAGTTACTCGTAGATAACATGGGCAGACTTACGAATAACAAGAGTTGTAGTTGGTGAATTCCAACAGAATTTAGATTTATGGTCTTTTATAAAATAAATTGATATTCAGTAGGCAGAAGAAGGTAATTTACATCGCCAACAATCAAATTGAGTACTTATGCACCAGTAGGTTCTTGGGCAATTTCGGATCTCCTCCGTAGACCGAGACACGTTCTTGGTGACCCCGTTGACCCAATCACCGCCGCTAACCCGGAGGTGACGGCAACAGATACCGATTCGCTTCCGCACACTACACACCCGACCAAAAACCGACCCCGCCGGATGCGGGGTCGAAGAATTCCCCGCTTCCGCCCATAGGTGCATTCGTGCACCTTGGCGAAACCTCCATTCCCTCTCGTAGCATCTGGCGACAGCCCAAGCCGAGGTTCGCACCTAAGTGGTGGCCCTTGTGCGTGTTGCCCCATCATAACTTTACCGGCGAGGCGCCTTTTGCGCCCGCCAAAAGTCCGGTAACGCTGTCATGGCCATCTGCGGTCAACAGCATTTTAGTCCTTTCGAAAAAAAAAATAAGGGCAATTTAGGAGGGAAGATTTCTTTGCGCAAAATATTGTCACATGCATTTAAACTATAGTTCTCTCGCATAGATAACAAGGGCAGACTTGGGAATTAGAAGAGTAAACATCGAAGATAGTAAATTAAGTTCTTGGGCAATTTGAGAAAAAAGATTTCCTTGCGCAATCTCTTGTCGCATGTAGTGTCGTATGCCGTATGTAAATATACAGGTTGTTATTTTATACAAGTTGCAGGTCATACTTGGATGAGAGAAGCGCGAGAGAGGAGACTGGCAAACGCGTAAGGAGTACTTATGACCTTACCTACAGTATTAACAATGATAATTCTACCCCGTTAAAAAAAACTGAACTCTATTGATTTTTATTTGAAACTAGCTGCTGACCGCGGCCTCGCGCGCTTTTTTCCGGAATATAAGGTAGCCTATGTCCGGCCCCAGGATACCATCTACCTCGCTGCCAAATTTCACCGAGATCCGTTCAGCCGTTCTTGAGTTATAAATAGTGTAACTAACACGACTTTCTTTTATATATATACGAGTATATATAGATATATATATATATAGATTTGTTTTTATTGATTTATTTAATCCAGATTTTATTGCTACTTTTTATGTGAAATTTGTATTTTTATTGTATTACCTATTTAATTTTAATTAGTTAGTGTAAGTGGTACTACCGTTCTAATTAAATAAATAAATTGAATTGAATTAAATCGAACAAATAAAATTGTAATAGCAACAATGTATTAATAGTAGATTATGCACAGCGTGTACCTAAAGCAGTGTATTACGTCACGGGCGTCATTGCATCCCTCTCGCACTAGGTTACTAGGATCACGGGCGAAGCGAGGGAGGTACTAGAACCCTGAGTAAGTCAGCTTCGTGCACGAGGTGAATACTCTACTTTTCACACTTTCTGCAAGTAAATAGTAAACTTTTGGTATAGTGTTTTGTGGCATTAGTTTGTAGGGTTCCGTACCCGAAGGGTGAAAACAGAACCCTATTATTAAGCCTCCGCTGTCCGTCCGTCCGTCCGTCTGCCACAGAGCTCTATAACATGAACCGTAAGAGATAAACAGTTGAAATTTTCTGAGAATGTGTATTTCTCTTGCCGCTAGAACAACGAATAATAAAAATAAAATAAATATCAAAATTAAAAGGGGCTCCCATACAAAAAACGTGTTTTTTATTCTCTTATTTTGTTAAGGCTCTTGAACTACATAGGTAGGCACATAAAACTTTCTATAAATAAGTAACACTTCAACTGAAATAACAACAAATACTAAAAATAAAATAAAGTTGAAAATTTAAAGGGGTCTCCAACCAAGTGAATATTTGATGTTCTTTGAAAAAGTTGCCTGATTTTTACGGTAAGGAACCCTTCGTGTGCGATTCGACTCGCACTTGGCGGTTTATTATTCCTCCTTCCGAACACAGGTTAGTTCGAATTTCGAAGATCACATTGTACGTACATATATCCTAGGTAAAAAAAAAAAAATAGTATCTAAAGTACTTAGGATTGGGTATTATTTTGTCACAGTAGAAGATAAAATAAACCGGTGTTGACTATGTAATCGGAAAGAACACTAAAATAGAGATGAATAACAAAAGTTATAGGTACCTACGAGTACTTTCCAAAATTTGACCTGATAAGATTCGCATTCGTAGAGCCTAAAGAAACAATGATAACGGTTTGGTTACTTTGACTTTACGCTTAAAAATGCTGCTGATTTGATCATCGTGATTTTTCGTCTAAAAATAACCCTGTTTTCGGGTTACACCCCAAACTCTCGCTGTGCCCATAACTGAACTCGCTGTGTCCACAACTAGGCTACACACAAGATTAATGTATCTTTTAAAGGGCAATGTATACGCTTCTACAACAAAATAGGTACCAAATGAGTTGTAAAAATTATCAATAAATGAATTCAAACAAATAATCAATATCCTTTGTAAAAAGGCTTACTACAAAATATCAGATTATCTAGATCAAAATGCTTAGGACAAGTTTTGCTCCAACTCGAAAACTAACAAGGTAAAGGTTTCTTGCTCGCTTCTTTACTTTACTTTAAAAATATTGAAGTGAACAAAAATCAAAGTGGTCACTTTATTTCCTAGTTTTACTTATGTAATTTGAATTTTGTGACGTGTCCAAGAGTCCTGTAAGGTCTAAAGGAAATAAAGCACTTTGAATTTGAATTTCACTGCGGCGGCGCGACCCACAGGGGCGGCGCGGGGAGTGATGGGCTGCAGCTAATAAGACTTGCAGAACTAGAGGTGCGTCGGGGGCAATGAAAGTGTGAGATTGGGTACAGGTTCCAAAACCCGGTACATCGATTTTATTTGCCCGAAAAATCCTGTCTGTGATCGTACATTATAATTGACACGGAAGGGGAATTCTAAATTGGAGAAATTGCTACCTACACGACATCTCGCATGGGAGTGTATTGGCTGACTTATAACGAATTCACTAAATAAATCGCTTTAAATAATTATATTCTTAGGCGATCTGAACACATTATTATTAGTATTTTATAACGGGTTAAACCGCTTTACCATAACAGTGGTATCGTCTCAGAATGACACATTTTGACATTTTACCTTTGATGAATGAAACTACATATGGGTTACTGGTAACTCGACGTATTCCTTGCAGGACGTCATAGAAGTTGATATTCTCGCCGCGCCTCAGCAGCGTTACCGTCACAAAGTCCGTAACAGTACATTATGTCAGCGTATTCAGGATTAGAATATGCAGCCATAGTCAGCGCTTATGAAGGCACAGCACAGCACAAGAGCAAGATACGCAGCAACAGTTAGGGAAATAGCCAGTAACAAAACACGAGCTTGCGCGACGTAGAGTTGAAACTAACTAACGCTGACGACCAAATTTTGCAAAATCGCACCCCCTGTCATGCCGAGAGAACAATAGCGACCAATCACAAAGCTCCCCGAGTGGTTGGAGTTCAAGCGCAGGTAAAAACTACGAATAATACGAATACGAAACAATAGGTTGACCGTCTCGCAATTTTACCTGCCCCCCATAAAACTCTTCTCTTCCCTGGCACACATGCAAAAGTATTGACAATCATACCTTTCTGAATAACTCATCATAAGACAAGGATATTTTCCTAGTAATTTGTACACCAGGTGTAGTATTTTTTTTTTTGCACTAGACTACATTTTTTATGAAGTAATAGCAAAAATTACAAAAAATTAAATGTTTGGTTAGTGATATTTGCCAAAGTTTTAGGCATTATTGAACTTTTAATTATTAACAAACGTCTGCTACGGCGTCAACTATGACAATAACTTAAATTTCAGTACAGTCGCGCCGTAAATCATTTTTAAATTGGTTTCAAATGATTTAATCTGGGATTTTTCATAAAAAAACTAAAACTCTTAACTAATTCAAAAACTACTGAATTTCGGTAGAACATTTGGTGGCTTAATTTGTTGCATTTTAACCCTACTATGACGTCCTGCAAGGAATACGTCGAGTTACCAGTAACCCTGTATAGAGGGACGCGTGTCGAAAGTATCAAACTCTCCGTGCAAATAGCAACGCGCGCACTATAGATAGTTTCTTTAATCTATGAACACTTCTGGGACGATATCATTACCAGAGTAAAGCGATTAGTTAGCAGAATTCGGCCCCAGGCTCTTTCCATCCAAGTAGGAGCGGCAGTCTTTTGACTGCCGACTACGTTTCAGTACCTGTCGTCTATACGGAGCGGAGGTATCACTTCAATGCGACTCTTCAGACGCGTCTATATTTTGGCATGCTACCTCAGATGAAAGAAGCTACGATGGACAGTGGACGCGCGTCAAAAGTGAAAAACCATTCTATCAAAATATCTTTGCAACTAGCACCGCACGCACAATCTAGTTTCTTTCATCAATGGATTCTACGTAACCATTCTGCGACGAAACCATTGTCTTAGTAAAGTGATTGGTTAGCCGAATTCGACTCCAGGTCTTTCAAGAACCATTGATCTTCTAACTCCTTTATCAATCTGAATTGGCGTCAATTCGTAAATCTCCTTTAATTGGCCGGTCTATAGAACGTCTATTGAGCGCGTGACAAGCTTGACGTAGTCTCCTTACAGACTGTTACAGACAGGGTTAACTGCTAATGAACCAGCAATCTTAATGTATTTATTTTCTCAGACACTGAACTACATAGATAATGTTTCAATTGGACATTGATAATGTATAAATAAATAATAAATAATGCTGGACCATTCACACAGCATGATCTAACCCTCAAAGTAAGAGCTTGTGTTACCTATGGGTAGGTTAGGTACTAGATAACTGAGAGGTATACTTTAATACATCAAACATAGCTATGTAGATATTTTTTATTTTATATAGAAAACACCCGGAATAAACATCCGCAAAAAGATCGTACTAAGTACAAACATTTTTCCCGAGGCGGGAATCGATCCTGCAACCTCCTGCGTCATTCAGGATTCAGCAGGGGACACGAAACTTGGATATTATTGGTCATTCTGGGAAATGAGTTCATAACGTTACGGTCTTTTGTCATAATTCTTGATTTTTATGGTATCTACCTACATATAAAAAAGCTTTTAGAATAAAGATCCCATAACATTCCTTCGGAGGACGTCCGAGACGACTCGCCAAAAGGAGGTCAGTTTCGAAAGTATATACAGTAGGTAGGATTGGATGCTGGCTGTATGAAATTGAACGACCTTGCAAGGAATGTTTTGGTTTTCGCCATGTTTTCGCCTCAGTAGATAGGGGGCATTCCTTAGCGAATAATTAAATTAGAGATTCCTAATAGCGGTTCTAACTCACGCGCAAGCAAAGTTTAACACTCATTGTCCGTGTCGCTAATAAAAGCAAAATCTTCTCCTTTTATTGTTCCTACCCACCTAGGTTTTTCGAACTTCGATTTAATTAAAATGTTCGGGATGAGGGGTAACCTACCTGTATTAGAAAATCAAATTATGGCGGGAAACTTAAAACATTTTCATTTGTCTTTTTATTAATACATCTGGACGTCTGGGTCTGATAGATAACCTCCACTCAAGGGTTATTAATTATCGCATCAACGGATTCCGCGATCGCGAGGTAAGTGAAAATCCTAGCGAAAATGTTTGAATAGAATTTAGAAATAAATGTCGCAATTGTCGACTTAAACTGTAAGTAGTTAGCTACCTACCTAATTATGTAGGTACCTATAGCTGTACACCAAAGAATAGCAATAACTGGGGTCTTTGCCAAGTCCAGCTTTCAGGGTCACGAGCGTTCGATACTTCAGAGAAACTGTTCCTCACAGTGTTCTAAAAATATTCGACATGTATTTGCTACGCCACACTGCAGCCTGCTCGTAAAGCGGAATATTTCGCTCACCTTTCGGTTATCGGCACCGCTTTCGACTTGAGCTCGTAGAACATAAAGTCCTGGTGATGCTCTGCAGCATTCATCTCCTCCAAGATCATCTGGTCGTTGTAATTGTTCGACAAGAGAGAGGCCAAATCGTAGCCCATATCAATCCCAGACTCATCCATTTTTGAGAAAACACAAACACTTTCACACTAAAAGGAGGTTCTCACTTCACAAGTTCATAATTTAAGAAAAAAACGCGAGGAAATACTGGAGAATGGGATGAATAGCCTGACAACATCCATCCTACCAGCTGTCTACTTGTTGTGTTGATGTGATGTTGGGCTGGTTTGGTTTGGTTGGTGGTAATAACGATAGCAACAATTTAGTATATTTCTAATGGGTGACTATAATGCTACCAAGAAATGTGATAGAGCATTAGCTTACACATTGCTTGGCTGTGCCGGTAGACTGAAATAAGTTGGATTATACAAATTTTCTTCTTTTTTCAATCTGGCAATGGCAATAAAATGTCATGTTTAGCTAAAATAAAGATTTATCTTTTTAGCAAAGCGGGTTTACGGATATAATAATCTAGGTTTTTTTATTCAGCACCAAATTAATCAGACATTTCAAATGGAAGATTTTTTTATTTTTTACTGGCAAGTTCAAAACCACCTGCAAAAACATAAGTTCAAATACATCATATAACTCACAAACGTTATGAGGTCAGTAACTTTGTACTGTGTTTGTGCGCTTAGCTTATACAACTCTACACAATACATACGTGTACGTGTGCGTGTGTAGAGTTGTATTAGCTATGCGCATGGTAATCAAACCTTTTTACTTTACTTTGAAAGCTTCACACAAGCTGAAAAATGGATCAAGATAGAAATCACAACGCAACGGTTACTCAGAATGATAACAACGATGTTGGCTGATCATAGCTTTGAACGCACTTTATTTCTTAAATTGCCAGCACCGATAAATATTGCTGCACGGTAGCTTTTTGATGCGAAGATTCGGAAAATCCACAAAAAATACTTGCCACCAACGGACTTACTACTTTGCGTGAGAAATAGTCACTATAATGAAAGGAGTGTTATTTTTATCATGGTTTTCAAGAGATTTAGGGATTTTATTAAGCTGAAGAAAGTTTGTTTTGTTTTGTTTTGTTTTGTTTTGTTTTGTTTTATTTGGGAAATATACAGTACATAATACCTAAAATTAGAAACGTAAAATTAACATAAACCAAAAGAATTTCCACAATTAAATAACACAATTACAGCTAAATAAACAGAGCAAGAAAAAAAAAGCAATAGTACGTAATAACAAACAAACTTAATTAAAAACTATTAAACAACAAATTATTACAAATTTTACGAGGTTTTGGCAACACTTAACATAACTTCCCTGCGATACTTCGGCAATGACATATTGAATATATCAATATTTGTCAATTTAACGTTTTAATATTCACAAACTCGATAAAGAAACATATTCTTTCTGTAATTTGTATTTACATTAGGCAACCAAAAAGTCTTTTTTTTTACGAGCAGATTGTCGGGGGCAATGGAAATAAATATTTTCGAGTAAAAATGGTGAGTCTATTTCATCTGATAAAATTTTATATAGAAACACTTGATCTCTAACAATTCTACGGCTTTGAAGGCTAGTCAAAGTCATGCCTTCAATTTCAAAATAGGGAAAACGATATTTACAATGTGTAGTTTATTCTGAATCCTTTCAATTTCGTAGATATGAATGTTATATAGGGGGTTCCAGACCGTCGACGCATTTTATTTGTTTGTATATTTCTACATATTATAGGACATGCTTGAGCAATATCAAAGAGTGATAAAAGCTTAAAAAAATATTTATATTAACTAGTTTTTGCCCCCGGTTTCGAACGCTTTCTTCGGGATAAATGTCACCTGATGTTGTCTAGCAAGGCCTAAAACGACGTCTATGCATAATTTCAGCTTGATCCGTTCAGTAGTTTTGGCCTGAAGAGGTACCTATCTCTTCTTACGAGCATTAGAGCTTACATCCAAACATCTTAACTTCCAAACTCACTCAGTGAAATGTAATTAATATGTTAAGGCAGAATTATTTATTTATTAAAAATTGCACTAACGCTGTGTACCCAAAACATGGAGTGTGGAACATTTACAAATAAAACTTCTAAATGCCACCTCAATACAGGTACAAATTGAATTGTATCAGATTTTTTTCATAAAAAGTTTTTTCTAAAATAAAGGAGCTCTATTAACAATGTAGCCGAGCTAAAGTATCAACTTGCTGTGGCCGATCAAAGATCGGCCACAGCAAAATAATGTGGATATCAAAGTACTGCCGATGAAGAAAGAGAATTTTCTCACGGTCGTCGAGTCAATCAAAGTAAGGAGCTGAACTTCGACCTTCCAAGAGGCAATATCGATTACCTTTACCGAGTCCCGCTCCATGGCTCCAAGGAGAAGGCAATTATACCTGGTTAGTTTTACTAACCGCTATGTTAAAGAGGATTTTTTTGCGTCAGCCAGGGCTCGCCTGTCGCTATCGGCCCCCGACATTGGCTTCCGTGAATCAGTTCGTCGCATATTCATCAACGACCACTTGAACGCGGACTCGAAGAACCTACTCAACGAGACGAAAGTCACGGCAAAGGAAAAAGGTCATGCTTATGTGTGGGTCAAGTTTGGGAAGATCCACACCCGCAAGAATGACACATATCCGGTGGTCATAATCAACAAGGAGTCTGATTTAAACCAATTGCTAGTTTAACCAATAACCAATTAACCAATACCTTGTTTTTTTCACTTAAATGTAAATTTAAATTCTATTTTTATTTCCTTATTCTGTAAAAACGATTGTCTTTTCTATGCTTCTTGCACGTACATGCACATTATTTTTATTTTACTCACATGCTAAATTTGCACCATTTCTAAAAATGTTTGTCACCGCTAAGCCGAACGTCGACCGGTTACTACAAGTCTATTGTTTAAGCGCGCTCGCTTGCTGCGTTTTTGCTACAAGCTAACTATCCTGCTTGCACTCGCTATTACTCATAATTAATAGCTCATGTATGGCGCTTAATATTTTTATGAGCTGGTAACACTGACTGACCTGACTGCTCTGCTGTGCGTGCTGGCTGAATGAATGTATGTCTCAAGTCTCAACTCAATCAGAAAAAATAAAAAAAACTCGCAACCACAACCATAGACTAATAGGTAAGTATGTATACTTCGTAACCACAACCAACCAACAACCAAGCGTGATTCAGTGCCTAGTGGTGTTTTAGCTGTTTTTGTAGTTTTATTCTGTGATAAAACACCAAATATGTCGAAAGCCCATCCCCCAGAGTTGAAAAAGTAAGTGGTTCTTTAGTCCTGAACTCAAAAGCGCCAGATAGCCGCCCGCGTCTAAAACATAACCTCGCTTATTTTCTCCCGAAATTGGTTGTAGGTGCCTAATGCAACAGGAACTTTCTTACTTTTTGCAGTATTATTGTAGTGCTTGTATTTATTGTTATGTTTATTTGTAGGTTCATGGACAAGAAGCTGTCAATCAAACTGAACGCCGGTCGCTGCGTCACCGGTGTACTGAGAGGATTCGATCCCTTTATGAACCTAGTGCTTGATGAGTCCGTGGAGGAATGCAAAGATGGCAACCGCAATAACGTTGGGATGGTGGTAAGTTTAGCGTTGTTGGTGCATAATCCTGTGGATCCCTCCTATCTCCGATGCAAGATTTTTACAGGCATCTCGGTTCCGAACTAGTTTCACTTAGTTTTTTCTGAGGTAAGTAGCATAATCTGAACAACTTATTTAACTTAATAACTTATTTTGTATTTTTTTGTTTTGTTTTTACTTGCTTGGAACTGAGATGCCTGGATCTATATCCGCGAACTTGACGCTACTAGTGAGAGCGCTGATTTTGCATTTTGCTATGGGCTTCCACTTCGTCAATACAACAATAATAGGGTGACGGATGGTTTACGTGTAGGAGGCGTCTATGTCACAGACCCCTCCTAGGTAGACTATCTCTTTTTTACCTTACAAGTCTAAAATCCATGAATTACTTGTTAATGAAACTTAACTCTTGACCCAAGCCTCATACAGGCACAGTATTCTCTACCCAAAACAGCTGCAAAATCAGAGTGATTATTTCTTATTTAATTAGGCAGCAGGTATGCCAATTGCGAACGAAGTCGCGGGTTCAGCTAGTTTCTAATATTTACGCAATCTAAAGTATTTGGCAGAATACAGGGGCCTTTATGCTATAAATTTTGTCTGAATTCTGTTGAACCTAGTGAAATCCTGAATATTTGATCATTGTAATACTGATGATTATTTTCTATTATAAACAATTTCTGTCTGTTTTCAGGTAATCAGAGGAAATAGCATCATCATGGTAGAAGCGTTAGATAGACTCTAGCAGCATTCCACCATCTTAGTTAAAAGTTTAGAATTAATCTGAGGTCTATGTTTGGTGAAATACAATTTTGTAAAATAGTGTAAGTCACATTACTTTAAAACTGCTAATTAAAATAAGGTTTAAATTCTACATTTGTATTTTTAAAAGACCCACCAGGAGCACCATTCCAGAAAGGACTAATTATCTTCTATGAGGAGCAGTACTTATTGTAAAAATAAGAAATTGAAGCAAAAAAAACAGACCTATGCATATAGGTCTGTTTTTTTGGATAGCCATCTTCTAATATAGTATCTCCTCAATCAGCGCACAAACTTGCACTACTGAACATTCCACCAAACAACAGCACAAATAGCAGTCCTGAGCCGCCTCCATCCATCGACTCCCTGCAACCGCTACAATGTTGTTGGTTCATCGATTGGGAACTCTTCCTACACCCTGTTTCGTATTGCATCACGGTCGCCACTCGAGAACCTTTACTCCTCAACAGTTATCAGTTCTGCAAGCTATATGGCCTGCCCATCGCCACTTCAGCCTGCTAACTCAGAGCTGTTGGTTACTCTGGTTCATCTATGGATTTCCGTATTCCGGATCAGGTTGCATAGAGAAACTCCAAGCATAGCTCTCCATAGCTGTCCGAGCGACTGAACCAGCTGACTATAGCCCTTGTGCATACAAGGGCTATAGTCAGCAACCACATCTTGGATCTTAAGTAAGTCATCACTGGTAACACATTGGTTGAACATGCCTCCATCAACATTGCCATAATCACCTTGCTTGGCAGGTGGATTGGTGATTGCAGTGTAGGTGTTAAAATACAAAGAAGAAAGCTACTGCCCTTTCTATGGTTGATTCCCGTCTTGTCCACGTTTTTTTGCCATAAAAATCGATTTCGTCAACCGCCGTATGTCAAGCTTCTAAAGTAATCCATACAACATTGACGACCGAGCCTACACGGTCGAATTTACGTATTCTCTACCCTAGACAGCAATCACTGTGCTTGGCCTACATCATTTCATAGGACCTGCCCAGATAGAGGCTACTACTTTCAGAATGTGCCAATTTAAATAAAGTATGTGGGGAAGGTACTTAACACTGACTGCATGCGATGCAGTTTGGCAGTGAGTGCGCTACAAAAAATAAAAATAAAAGACATGATTTTTATACACATCTCAACAGTTAACAATACTACTAACGTTTGCAAAACGCAACATGCTGCTGCAAATATGATTTCCTACTAAACGTTTTTTCACACATTAGACACATATACGGGGTTTCTCCCCCATGTGTTCTCTTATGCCTACTTAGCGAGCTACTCTCATAGAAAGATTTACTGCAAACATTGCAAGTGTATGGCTTTTCTCCGCTGTGAATTCTCATATGTATTTTCACACTGTTCTTAGCTGAGAAAGCTTTGTTGCATATGGGACAGGAAAATTGACGTTCTCCAGTGTGCGTTGTTAGATGTTTCTTCAATGACGTCGACTGCGCGAAGCCTTTTCCACAGGCATCGCAAGAAAATGGCTTTTCTCCAGTGTGAACCCGTCTATGAGTCTTCAAATTCCCGCTATCAGCAAATGACTTACCACACAAATCACAATGGAAAGGTTTCTCTTCCGTGTGCGTTCGGATATGACGTTTTAAGTTACTCTTCTCTATGAAAGTTTTATGGCACAAATCACAGGCGTAAGGCCTTTCTCCTGTGTGAATTTTCATGTGTTTTTTCAGAACGCTCGCGTCGAAAAACGTTTTCCCGCAACGGTCGCAAGCGCACGCAGATCCTTCTTTTCTTCTATCTGTATGTTTTTTTAAATGACTTTTTAAATAGCCTAGAACGGTAAAGGTCTTCTCACAACTATCACAGGCAAAAAGCTTCCTATCTGTGTGTGTTTGATTATGATTTCTTAAGATAGTGCTGGAGACAAATCTTTTATCACATATTTTGCAGCTGTACGGCCTTTCGCCACTGTGATATCTGAAATGTACGATTAAACGGCGTTTGTCGTTGAAGGTTTTTTTACAGGCGTCACAAGAATAAGGTTTATCTCCCGTGTGAATTTTTATATGACTCAGCAGTTGGTTGTTTTCATAAAATTTCTTATCGCAATATTCACAGGCATATCGCTTATTGTTAGCATGCATTCTACTAACATGCCGTTTCAATTGATGCCTCTCAGGAAAGGGTTTATCACACATTTTGCATATAAACTCTTTGCCCTCATGGATGCTCATGTGTGATTTTAATTTATAGTTTTCGGTAAACTGTTTTAGACATATTTTGCAAGTAAATGGTTTTTCTCCGGAATGGATCCTCATGTGTTTTTTAAGGTCGCCTTTCTCTGCGAAAGATTTACCGCACGCGCCACAAAGATATGGGCGTTGTCCTGAATGAGTCTTGTGATGTCGTTTTAGGACATATTTGCTAGAATATGTCTTGCTGCATATTGTGCAGGAATATGGTTTTTCTCCCTCATGCAATAAGACATGTTTTTCCAGTTCATATTTATCCACTACGATTTTATCACAGAATGTGCAGGCCAGTGGGTGAGATACTCTAGATTTGCGTAAATGTTGCCGTTTATGTAATTTGAGGCGATACATTTGGCTGAAAGTTTCTCCACAAACACTGCATTTAAATGATTTTTCTCCATGGTGAATATTAAGTTTCTTCACCTTAGATTTCACAGGGGCTTTTGTCTTGATTTTTTTAATGGGTAGGTTGGTTGCCTCCTCTTTCAGACTGTAAGGTTCAATGAATATTTGGTTTTCTTCATGGGTTTGTTTATGTTCGTCTTTAATCACAGTTGCAGTGTCTAGAATTAAAATAAACAATAACTTTAAAATTAAAACCAAAAGGATTAATGAGCTGAAGGGCTTTTTGTTAACACTCGGTGTCCAGAGTTATGTAAGGTTTGTACAGACTTTGGTTAATTTTTCTCAGTAAAGTTTTTAGGTAAAGGTTCTCCCCATAGTATCTTAGTCTTCGACTGAAATTCAGTTAATTATTTAGACTACATATAAAATTTCTCATTTCATCATTATTCACCTTTTTTTCTATAAAAACTATCATATTTTGATGAAATAATATTGAACCAAGGTCCCTTGTTAAGGGATGTAATGTTGGTGTTATAGTAACACGAAAAAGGTTTGTAGTCAACCCGCTTACATTCATAAATTAATTATCTACCTTATTGATTATCTATTTGGCTATTTATTAAAAGTCTTGCCAAATTACCTTCATCAAAATCATTTTTAACTTCCTCAAGGAACCATTCAACAGCATTGCTATCATCATAATCTGGCTCCTGTTTGACCTGACAGTTTTCCTCAGTATCACTAGGGTATTGGTGGATTGTAACGGGTTGTATGGCAGCCGCTGCAGTGATGAGGGGAAGGCCTCCATTCAGTAATGTTACTGCTGCTGGAGTGACCTGTAATTCATTTAAGAAATTATTTGGCTGCTGGGTTTTAAATATTTAACTATAGTACTTTATCTACTCTACCCATGAGAACACTGCTGGGTATAGTACCTAACTACGAAACCCTAAACTGCGCATGGCCCGACATGCAATTTGCCATTTTTTTTTTCATTTACATATCCATTTCTTTTACACTGCTGAACGTGCCTCACTCTAACAAATAATCACCACATTGGACACATATCTAGCCAAGTCCAATAACTCTAGGCGAAAGCTGGATGTGACAAGCGGGCTCTCATTCAGAGAGGTCTATACCCAACAATAAGACCAGTAAAATTGAAGATGTCTTACTGTCAAGCCATTACAGTAGAGTTTAGTAAGTATATGTTCAGCCTTCCTGGAGACAATCATCAACTTATGGCTTCTCCTCAGCAGGGCGTAGCAAATGTAGCATAATGATTCAGGTCTGTGATCTTCTGTGTTCAACTAAAAAGAGAATTAACTTTTTAGTTTTTTCTAACATAAAGAGCATAGGTACATTTGTTACCTACTACAAAAAATACAAAATACTACAACAAAAACAACAAAATACAATACATCTTGGAAATGAATATCAGGGAAGTAGGTGTATCAATTTCCTAAAGAGAATAAAAACTCTTTGTATAAGTAGGTCCTTAGTCCCTGCTGAGTTGGCTAACCTTGTTGTTTGAAAGCAATTCGAACAATTCTTGTAGTCGTGAGTTAATAATGGGTTTCAGTGGAACACTGCCAAGTAAACACATTCTGCAAACAGACATCTTACTGGAATTAGTGTCATCTACCAAATGTTTTGTTTCATACTTTTCTTGGGTAGGTAAATTTTTGTTATCTATTGCTTCAAAGTTGACTCCAGCTGAATTTCTACAAAGCTTGTGTTTCGTCTCTGTGCTGTTTTAATATTAGCTGTTAGTCTATTTAATGAGTGTGCAAGGTGTGAGCGAACTGCATCAGTGGTATCCAACATTCGACTCAACGTTTCTCTTCGTCGTCAACAGCAGGCAAGAAACTTTTCAGGCTTCAACGTCGAAAAAAGCTTTTCTCAAGTCATGGATTGACGCTCAGAGAGCCTTGTAGTTGTAGGCTTCTCAAGAGCTTCTCGTTAGCCTGATCTCTGTTCTGGTCTTAGAAGATAATGTATGGGGCCCCAAGAGCTCTCGGGGAATGGGTCGCCAGGAAGTTGTCGCATTCGGCGGTCTCGTGTGCAGAGAAGCGAGTTCGTTATGGTGTGTGAGCGAACTGCGAAGCGACTATTGACATATAAAATAGCTAAAAACTGAAGAAAATTGTCTGCAAGGCAATCGTTTCGTCTATCGTCGATTCAATTTACAAAAGTACTTTGTGGATCGTAGAAAGAAAATTTACATTGTGGATGGATGGATTCAATAATTTCGCTATTGTTACGTAGGTACATATTAGAGGTGCGCGACTGTGAATGATTCCAGTCGAATTATTCGACTTCACAAATCATTCGAACTATTCGACTGGCTCGAGCAAATTAGTAATCTTATTTGGTTAGTAATCGCGAGTCGTTCGACTATCCGAGTCATAGACTAGTACAAGTATACTGGTCCAAGTCGGTCTCTTACATTACCGTACCCTAGGTATAACATAAATATTATATGCATTATACTAGACTTACTAGCGTCTGCTGTCTACTACACTACCTATGTACCACAATTATCCTAAAAACTAAAAAAATATACCTGAAAAACTACACAAACTTATCAACCGCACAATAATGAATAATAATAAATTCAAAACCATCGATCGACTAACAAAATCGAATCGGAGCCATGAATGATCAATTCGTAAGGCATTATTAATTAAGGTAATTAATAATTAGTAGTTGTCATTCGACTGAAGATTAATACACTATTAATATTCAAGTCGAATGAGGAAATTAGTAGTTGTAGATCATTCGACTAGTCAGATCATTTGAACTCGCGCATCCTTTTCTACCTACTTATAAAAAAAATTACAAATTACAAAATTAGCACTAGATTAACAAAGTAACTTCTTCTTCTTTTATCTTTGGCTCTGCAACAAAGTAACAACAACAAAGCAAGCTTTATTATACCATCAACGTTATTATCATTATTTTATGATAATGTCACACCCGTAAAATGAGCTTAAACGAATGACGCTGCTAGCCGCGCGATATAATTATTATTATTTTAGCACCAGAACTAGCGTTTTTTGATGTAATTTATCTACTCTCAAAACAGCAGCGCCTCAATAATCAGCAACCGTGACACTTAGGACATGGTCCCCACAAAACACAAAAGTTATGTCGCGTTGTCGTCGCGTCGAGCGTCGCGTCGGCCCGCCCGAATGTTTATATAATAAACCGCCAAGTGTGAGTGACTCGCACATGAAGGGCCGTACCGTAAAAATCAGGCAACTTCTTCAAAGAACACCAAATTTTAAATTTTATTATATTTAGTATAATAATATGTTGTTATATATGTTACAGTTTTATAAAATATCAGAATTATTATATATTTTAAATAATAATGTAATGATTCATTAATTTATTTATAGCATCTAACGTTTAAAAGTACATATTCTGATTTAACTTGACTTCCGGTTAACGCTCATTG
The DNA here is from genome assembly GCA_963662085.1 of Eupithecia inturbata. NCBI lineage: Eukaryota > Metazoa > Arthropoda > Insecta > Lepidoptera > Geometridae > Eupithecia > Eupithecia inturbata. The sequence continues at coordinate 1,370,380 of OY759201.1, forward strand.
GTTGGGTTTTGCCGACCAATCAGAGGGCTGAATTGTTCGACCAATGAGCGTTGGTGGGAGGTAACGGTAGGGTGACTCGATGATTGTAAGCGCGGTAAAAATTGTCGGCATTCTGCGTTAAGGAATGGAAGGAAAAACATCGCTTGTAAAACAGTTTGATTAAATGAAATCCAACAGTGTAACTGTGTTGTGTATTGTGATCCCGCCATCCTTTTGAGTTATTGGTTAAGGTTTGCCATATATATATAACAGTTGAATTGAAGTGTTACTTAAGAAAGTTTCATGTGTCTACCTATTGTGGTTCAAGAGAAGGTTTTTTATGTTGGCCTTGACAAAACCAAAACCAAAAATAGCCAAATAAAGTCACGTTTCTTGTACAGAAGCCTCGTTTAATTTGGATATTTTTTATTTGTATTATTTGCTGTTAAAGCGGCAAGAGAAATACATTCTTTGAAAATTTCAACTGTCTACCTCTTACGGTTTATGAGTAGAGCCCTGTGACAGACAGACGGACGGACAGACTGACAGCGGAGGCCTAGTAATGGGGTTCTGTTTTCACCCTTGGGTACGGAACCCTAAAAATCAGTCTTGTTTTATTTTCTTGTCCAATTCCGTTGTCATTGTCTGTCAGAATCTATCTGGCAGCACTAGTAAATTCATACAAGAGGTCGAGTCAAGTTGTCTCCAATCAATTATCCTTTTGGAGACATATCACGATTCCCTCTGATTCTTCAAATTCGTCAGGCCCTTTATGAGTGCAATAATCTCTGCATTGATGTAGTTCTTGCCCAGGTTCCAGGTCATTCTGGAATTCCAGGTAATGAAACTGCTGGTTTCTGTGCGAAAGCAGCGGCTCAGTTAGGTTCGCTTGAGCTCCATTCATTCTGCCACGACTTATGCCTCCTTCCTTCCATCTTGGACAGACCTCTGGAATGCCTCAAAACTTGTTAAAGGCAAGTATTATGCCGATGTCCAGCCGGATATCCCTCAAACCCCGTGGTTTTTTAAGTTTCGAAAATTCAATAAAACTACCACCTCGACAATTTGCAGGCTAAGTCTAGGTCGTTCTTGCACTCCTGTCTTCCTTGCGAGAATTCGGATCAGGGACCATTCCATATGTGAGTGTGGCATAGATGAAGGTCACGTGGACCACATTTTTTATTTTTTTCAGCTGCCCTATTGTTTCTCTTTCTTTATACGATTCCCTTCACCCGGAAGTACCCCTTCCAACTTGTATATAATGTATTTTATCTCTAGGCATGCTTTTTCCCCTATAGTTAACTATACTATTTGTAAATTTGTATATATTATTGATATTAATTTGTAATTAGTAGTAGTAGTAGCTTCTTTGTGTTTATTTATTGTAAATTTAATTATTCTGCAGTTTTGAGTTATTGTAGCACTGCTTCCTTTTGTTCTGTTTTGTATTTTTAGGTGGTTTTTTTTTTCGGAATGAATGTTTTTCTTTAATGTAAATACTAATAAGTACATATTATGCGCAATCCATAAAGCTTGTGAGCTGTCATGACATGAGACGAACTTTGGCGAAATTGCGACAACCCAGTCGCAGAAGCCATCTAACAAGAAGAAGAAGAAGAAGAGACGAGACGTTCGTTGTGTTTTGTGATTTTTTTATTTGCTTTGTTTGTCTTTAGTCCACCTTTAGTCATATCAAAGTTATCGTTGGAGCATGTACAGTTTATATTATTAAAAACATGCATTGAATTCCTATTTAGCTTTATTTCGTTCAAATAGAACCGAGCGAGCACAGTGAATTTGCTCGTAAGTATTGGCCTGTTTAATTTTTTTACAATCGAGCAAAAGAACCATATAATACCACATTATGTAGGTACCGCTTGTTTTGTCTGAGTATCCGTATAATAAAATAAGTACCTTTACTTTCCTTGCAATGATTCGCTATTCTGGTTACGAAAGAACATGTAACAGCAAAAATTAAATGATTGGAATTACTGGTCGAATGTAGTGGATTTATTTTTCTATTGAGTAGGTCACTTAAGCTGTGAATGAGGTCATTCTATCTAGATTCGTATCTCATAGTAGTACTAAAATTGTACATCAGAATTATCAGCCACCCATTAATAAGGTTTCTACTTACACAAAATATTTTGGTAAGTAGATTGTTTGTTTTGAAAAGGGTAAAAATATTTTTCATTAAGGGTCTCGCTTTTGTTTCATTGCCGTCAAGCTAGCTCTTTGAGATGTTCAGTTAGTAGTTAGTGTTATGATCAACATTGGGGGTTCCAGCATTCACAATTCACCACTTAACCCTGCACCTACTACAAACTGGACGATAGAAAGAAAAACAGTAGAATAGCTTTCTGTGTTCAAATATTATTTTGTAAAATACTAGTAGTTTTTAGGCAAGTACTGCAGGGTATAGAATTCCTCTTTATTAACTATGTAACTACAGTAGAAAGACTTTTAAATATAATTGTGTAGAATTCAATCAGAGAAGGAAGATAATGGAGTTTACCAAAATACCAGACCAGAGACCAGATGTCTATGCCTACATTATGTTGTTATTACGGTTCATCTAGCAATGTAATGAATCATGTGAAGTGTACTATCCAGTATTGTGTTATTATCACTAAGCACATTCAATACCAGTTTTATACAACACAAAAACATAGGTTTATTTGAATATTGTGTAAAATGCACAAAGAAAAATTTTAGTCCAATTCTGGTAATTTGTTCACTACAAGTACCTTGTAACACAAACACAATTGCATGCGGGGAGCATGCAGTTGCGTTTTATGTTGGAGTCAAATCATATTCATACATTGTGATTTTCTTAGGTGTATGTAGTCTTAGTGGGTACACAATACATAAAAAACCCCATCACAGTGCAAAAATTATGTTCATTAGGTAGTAGGTATTTTAATAGTAATACCTAAACTTGGTTCTAGAATCCAAGATATTCTTCATAAGTAGGCTGTGTTGGTATCTATTGTTGTTGCCTAACACATATTATTCTTTCAGTGAAGAAGCATCACCATGGCTGATACTTTGGACCCGCTCGCTCCAAGTGAAAACTCCCCGCGGATGCCAGGACTGTTGCACAAACTGGGGCTCAGGATGAGAAGGTCTCCGCCTGCTAACAGACCACAGGGCGATGGTAAGGCTACTGCCATCAAGGCTGAGACAGACCTCTCTTTCAAAGATACCCATCATAGGGCTAACATTCACTCCGCAACAAAATTTGTCAACTGTATTGTCACCTCTTGTATGAATTTGAAACAAATGCACGACGCCGCATCACACGTCTTAGCCCTACAGGGCTAATGCACAAACTGGAGCTCATAATGAGAAGGTGCTGCAGTACTAAAGGTGCGGTTAAGAGAACCTGCTAACATAACAGGCCACAGAGAACAGGCCACACAAAACTCATCTTGACTGAGACGGACCTCTCTTCCAAGGATACCCTTATTGTTTGAAATCCATCATGGCTATCAACACTAAAGTCATTTACAACGGGATTTTTACCGCGATTTGAGTATTTAGCTTTTTTTAGTATTGATAGAAGCCTACAGAGTGAGTTGGCCCACTTCAGAACACTACCTGCGCACGCCTGAGGACACGTTCCCACTTGAAAAACCAGGGGTGTACAAGATCGACTGCAGTTGAGGTAGCTCCTATACCTATAGGCCAAGCGAAGCGCTCTATTGCCTGCAGAGTCAAGGAGCACATACAAGCGGTTAAGAATCTGGCAACTGAGAAGTCTGCCATAGCGGAGCATCTTCTCGAGCCTGGTTCAAACCACTGGATCGAGTTACACAATCCACAAGTAATCTCAACACTGCGACATTACGTACTAACCATAATTTACCCATAGATAGGGCAAACATAAGCGCCGCCCAGTGCGAGACAGAACAGTTGACAAATTTGTCGAATGTTTAGTCTCGTTCTGGTACGAATTTGAAACAAACGACAAAATTAGGTCGCAGCGAGTATCCAGAGCCCTGCTAACAGACACAAATCTCATTAAGATCCGTTCAGCCGTTTAGGCGTGAAAAGGTAACAGACAGACAACTGTTTAGTTTATAATACGTATGGATTAGTATGGTTGGTTTGAACTTGCATACTGCCAATAGATAAGAATCTAGGTATTAATTTTAATGTTAAATTGATAGTGGTTCATGGGTCAAATTAACAAATGGTTTTTTTTTGTGGGGGCGGAGTATTCAGTGTTTCGGTGATTCCCGTACAAATCATCTTAAATTATTTTTAACGTGAGTACCTAAATAGGTCAATGGACCGTTTCTTTCAGTATCAAATGTTCGAGAATTATCTCAACAGATTGTGGCGTTTTCGTTTTTAGTGGTAAGAAGTTAAATTAAACAAAAACGTCATCTTCAAAATAAATATATTAATACAAAAAAAGATCGTAGGGTGTGGATTTTGGCTATATTAATTTGTTTATACATTCCTTACTAATCAATATCAACCAAGGTCTATGAGTTTTTGACAAACCGAAGTGAGTTCTTATCCTGATTATGCAGAAAGAAAATAAAGAGAGATGATAATAATAAGAGATGCTCTTGGAAAAATGCTACTACGAACTAAATTATTTTTTAAGTGATTTTTTTGGTGGCTTGTAATTGAAATCTTGCATTAATTTTATATGACATACCTTACATACCATTTTTTTAAATTAGTATTATATAACGTATCTGGCCGTCTCTCATTGCGACACCCTAAATGGGTAGGTACATATTATGCGTATTTATTTATTTATTATTATGTATTCCATAATATAGTCAATAAGTCCTGACAAATGTATGTACCAGAATATGATAATCACCGATGTAAGTAATTTACGAAGAAAAATCTGGATATTGCGGGCTTAAGGTGATGTTGCGTGCATAAGCTAGTCACAATACAATGTCTCAATTATGTTTTAATAAAGATAACTCAATTTTTATAATATTCTTGAGGTAGGTTATGTTTATCTCTCAGTTCTTATTTTTATCCTCTAAAGTGCATACATGTTTGTGAAAATGTTTGACACGTTCTTGAGCAACGACGATTTAATAAAACGTAATTACTTTTGTCTATTAAGATGTTCTCGTCTGAGAAAAGGAACCTATAATTCTCCACATATATTTTGTAAAAGAGAGAGTCCTCTCGCAAGATATTTTATCTTTATATTAGTTTTTTTAGCTATTCGTTTTTTCATTGATGACATTGTGTTTACATATAATTTGATTGTATTGAAAAAACATAAAAACGGACTTAGAATCCCTTAATTTAGAAGCACAAGACCTGTTGTACCGTTTGTAAGCTATGTCCCGTGAGATAAAAGCCAATAAGGCGCTTATCGGGGGGAGGCCTGGGTCCAGCATGCCTGGACCCATATAGGCTGTGGAGGGTGATCCCAGGCTAGAATGATGTTTAGTTATGCACGGGCAGCTCTTGAATTCGGAGGCCTATTTTAATTCTCCAAAATATGCAATCGTTTGTTTCGTTTCGATCTAAAAAAGTGTCGTACAACCTATTTTTGAAAATGTTGTTAAATTCTAAATTATAAAATTATTTTGAACTTCTTCCTAGCCCGCGGTTGCTTTTTTTTTTGGATTAAAACTTGTGAATGTCCTTTCTCAAGATTCTCGCCGTTTAGGCGTGTAAATTTATTAGACAGAGACAAACATAATTATTTAAAAAATGGCGACTCTGGATCGCTGAGCCCATGCTGAACCATAGGAGCCAGTAAATAAAGAGCAAGTCTGTGCTGTGATCTGATGATGAATGTCTCAAGCAGAAATTTTGCACACATAAAGATCCCTGAATCAACAGTATAGTCTTCTTATTATTCCGAAATAACGCGTGTGTTAGATTTGAAGGGCTTTACCTACCTAGTAAATTATCTTAATTCGATAGAATCATGGAATTGCCTACCTTACTATGCAACCTAACGTTTTGGGAATTGAGAATAATGAAATCAGAAGTCAGAAGTCAATAACTTTATTTCTTTAGGCTTACAAAATAAGCACATAGATAGACAAGTGAAATACCAACCAATAATTACTATTAAATAAGAAGTAAAGTGTTATTGAGTTTCTCTTCACTTCAATCTTTTGTCCACTGGTGGAAGAAGTGAAAAAGAAACCACCAGCACATTTATATAATCACTTATGTGTCTAATATATGTTTGTATTTAAATAGAAGCATTAAACCATAGAAATAGAACGTTCTGAAAGAATACATATCCTTATAATTCAAACTTTACCTTCAACAATTACAAAGCTAAAACAAGCTAGGACACATCTAGAAAAAGGTGCTACAATGTACAAAAGCTTACCATAATGAGAGATGCTTTCAGCTTACAGGTTCAGAACAGAGTGAGAGAGCCAGCCAGCCTGGCTTTCTTATTTATAGCATTGGTTCAACAAAACGAACTTGTTTCTTCGTTACATTTCGAGTGATACCGTCAAACTTCGGTAAGAGAGGTTTGGCACATCATTTCATTACTAAATACATTGAAATATCTTCTAACGTGATAAAATATCCATGACAAATGTTCTTAAATATAAATTAACAATTAAGATTATTAGTACATCCAATATGAAATAGCTTAATCACTAAATAAAACGGATTTGTCTTAGTATTTGAATTTGAGAGGCAAACAAATAGGAAATCAAGTCCGTTACATTTTATTACAGAATATATTTTAAATCATACTGTTTACCACAGTATACAGTTACTATATTAGAACATTTATTATTCAACAAATTATAATCATTGGATACACCATGTTACAGCTTATTCATTTAATGGAACTGATTTGTACAGTATTTGAATTTGAGCGGGGAAACAAGTAGGAAATCAGTCCGTTACATTGAATATCTTTTAAAGCCTTCTTATTTACCACTACATACACTTGTTATATTATATATTTATCACTAAACAAATAACAATATCTGACACGTGCGAAGCCGCGTGCTAGTGCTTTATATGGATAATGTTCTGTTTCAGGATATGTCGAATTTGGGGAGTTCAGGGCTGAAAGAACCGGTATCAAGAAAGTGGGGACCTTCGCTGGTGTATTCTGCCCCGTGGTGCTTTCTATGTTCAGCGCGCTTATATTTATTAGAATGGGTAAGTGAATGCCTTTGACGACCACTGTGACGCAGCGGGCGGAGGTCCGCCTGCGTTGCCGGTTTGATTCCCGCCTCGGAACACATTTGTACGATCTACTGATTTGTTCTGGGTGTTTTCCATGGATAATAAAAAAAAATATCAATGTAATGTAAGTACCTATCAATACATCGGTTATCTAGTCCGTAGCACAAGCTCTGTTTAGCTTGTTGCTAGATGATGCTGTGTGGATTGTTCAGCATTATTTTAGGCCAATGGCGATCGCGGCGTAAGAATCGAGCGCTCCAACTTAGCCCGTCGATGTCGTAAAAGCCGACTAAGAAAACCTATCAGAGGAAGGAAGCATCTTCCTTCTATGGGGGGATCCTGTTCAGCAGTAGACGTTTGTATTTGTATTTATTTAAACAATGTTACAATTTACAGTTTAGAGGTATAGCGTCTTAAATCCTGAGTAAGGTTTATCTAGCTAGACACTAGGTTCACATAATAATGCGTAATTATAATTTATAAGCAAGCATCGGAAAGTGGTGCGGTAGGCAATCACGCATCAGTTGTGTGCTGATGAAAAGTAACGGTGCTGAGAAATAATTGTAACTTTATACATAATATCTTTTTTTGCTTACTTACAAGAAAACTATACAACTTAAGAAGAAACTGATTCTAGGAACCAAATAGTAAGTAATTAATAACCTACAAATAAAAACATGAGTCATTTCAATAGACCGCAGGGTTCCTGAGATCTGGACCAAATTATGTGCGAAACAGAAACAATGCACTTTCATGATTTTTTTTATCGTAATTTTGGTTCTCGTTTTCACATTCAAAAAACCAAAGTTTTGTATTATTTTATGTAAGTAATTTGACTTTTTTTACCACGTGAGATCCCGTGAGTACTGAGGTCTAGGCCTAGTTTGAGAACCAAACCCGTTAGATTCGCTCCTTAAACGGCTGAAGGGATCTTAATAAAATTAGGCAGGTATGTAAACAATCCAACATCCCGGGGACAGACATAGGCTACTTGAAAAGCGCGTGCGAAGCCGCAAGCAGCAGCTAGTTGGTAAATTAGTACTCGTGATTAGTTCGAGAGTCTATCGGAAAGGAAACATACAAAACTATATCAATTTATTACCATTGTATAGAATCTTACGAAGCAAAGCAAAACATAAATTCACAAAAACGAAGAAACAAGCCATTTTGGTAATCAACAATTCGTCAGTGTCACTAAACAGACAGTTGCCAATCAACCTTGATGCGCCTGCGCATGCCCGGGTCATAGTTCTACGTTATCTGAACTGTGTTTGTTACGGGCGTTTGATTTACATTGCGCAATTTTTTTTTTATTTTGTTGTTTAAAGTTTAGTCATCAGCATAAAAATTAAAATGAAAAATGTTTATATCTGTACATGTAATATAATATATACGTTACAATAACATGGGTTGGGGTTCTCTTTTAAGCGTAATAATGTTTGTGTTAGAGTTACCCCGCTCTTCCTTATCGTGTATTGACATAACGTCAATACACTCCAATTAATTATAGTTTTAGTATGGGTACATTTAATAGCAAATGGTTTACAATTACAATGGTCGCAAAACTACTTTACTGCAAGCTATGTAAGTACTTTATTATTGGGATGACCACGTGACCACGACAGTGTGTAAGCCTGTTGAAACGTCAGGAAAAATAGGTAAATAAACGCGATAAATACGCGTTAAATAACTAATAATAATAATGTGTTCAGATCGCGTAAATTTAAAAATAAGTAAGTAGGTACTTGTAAAACGCTGAATATACAAATACCAGAAAAAATATTTCCCGCCCGACAGGTGTAGATCCGCCCAGCGCATGCTCGTGTCAGAGGTCTATGAGGATGACTAAACTGTGTTTGTTAAACATAAAACATATTCAAGTTGGAATAAACACAGTGCTCTGCAAACTTCGTAGGCTATTTAAAATGGCGGGTTTCCCTCGAAGTGGTAATTCGTAGTTAACAAGCATTTTATTATGTGCTTGTATAATAAACTGTTCAATAAATGAGTACGTGATTAATATAAAATTGTAATAAATAATTGTAATTTGTCAGAGGAAATGATTAAGCTCACAATAATTACATTAATTAATTTTATATCCTACTTCTTCATAACAAATGTCAGCTTGATTATGTATTACTTATGCTTGTAGTCACTTAACTTATCATCATTGCCGTTTAAGAAATTGACGTAGTCGTGTCTTAGTATTTAACTATGTTTTCCACTTTTTTGCTGTTTGGATTTGCTGGTAATAATAAACCTTATTAAAGAGCAAGTGTGCAACGTTTGCCACACGAGCTTATTTATTAAAATTTGAATTTTCGACCTAACTTAGACCCCAGCATCTCACGCCACATAGCCTCACTCGGGTTACCGAATCAATTGATACCTCATTTGCTGAAATCGGACACGATGTTTCGGCGCTACGAGGCAACCGACACATTTCCTGTCGAACTGTTTGGTTACACACATACTTCAAGGAGGGTTATGAGGTTACCCTATCTGGTTGGTAGACGGCTTAAAAGTAACTTATAGGTTTTTAGAATTTGGAATAAATAAATGAATGAATGAACACTTTATTGCACTTAAAAATAACATAATAAAAACCTTATATCTACATTTAACACATAATCAGTACAATAGGCGGCCTTATCGCTGAGAGCGATTTCTCCCCGGGCAACCTAGACACATCTACAATCGTTTTGGCATAAAATCAGTCTAACAAGATCGAATTAAAAATAATTGTTGCGCCTTGACATGGTTTTTATGCATTTTTATCCCACTTACCTATACCAAAGACTAATACATAATGCATAGAATCGCTATAAATGAATATGAAAAAAAATATCAAACTCCTAAATTTTCACAATAATGGGCATTGTGTTATTTTGTTACAGGTTTCCTAGTCGGCAACGCAGGGTTGCTGGTAACACTGGCGCAGTTCGGACTCGCATATTTAATAGTGTTCTTCACTGTTACATCCATCTGCGCCATTTGTACGAATGGCGCGGTTGAAGGAGGGGGCGTTTATTGTATCCTTTGCACTAAAGAGATTGTTATGAATGCAAAATGAAGCGTTGGAAGACCTTCTACTCTATCTATGATGGACCGACGTTGTAGCGATCGCGGGGAGTTGATGATGGAGGTGGCGTAGCATCGCTATTTGTGGCGACGTTTGTGGAAGGCCTATCTATGTTCAGGTTTGGACGAAATGATGTGATGTGGTCTGAAATGATGGTGATATTTATGGATATTAAGTAGCCATTTTCCCTTGCAATCATTCTGTTTAAACTCAATTTCAAAGGGGTTATAAATTAAACAAGTTCTACGACAAATCTACACAGTCTCGTCCCGGTACTCGAACGAGGTGACCGCTTACACATAATATTTCGGTCGTTTGCGCCGTCTGCGCTGCCACGCCGGCCCCCGGTGTTTTACTAGGGACTCTGTCGGCGTTGGAGACAATGTAGGAGATAGTAACCGAGAGAGAGTTTGATAAGAGGAGTGAGAATAGTGAAATGAGTAATTACGAACAGTACAGAATGGAGCAGGAATGTTTGACAGTGGAACAATACAATTTGCAGGACAATCTAAAACGATATGATGAGCAGAAGAGATAGAGATAGAGAATTAGACAGAAGCAGATCTTGGACATTTGTGCAAAATAAAGAGAAGAAAATGAGATACAACCTGAACAAAACTATAAATTTAACGCAAATATGGAAAAAGATACGTTGCAAGTATATATTTCATCAAGCGAATAAATGCCTAAATAATTTGCCTTAGCAAAATTTTTGAAAGAGAAGACATTGCAGCCGATGTCGCGAAAATTAGATACATAAATCCATTCAAAGTTCGATTAGACTTGACCAATGAGAGCAGCGTAAAAAAACTAGAAAATTCCAGAACACTTAGCAAAAAGGGATGGAGAATACAGCCAGCGACGGAGGTCAATTTGATTTACGGAGTTATCAATGAAGTGGACATTGATTTGACTGACGAGGAAAATTTCAACAGCATCTCATGCCCATAGCCTCCGAGAGTGGTTTCTGTGACCAGGCTAACTTGTCGACAATCTGAGGGTAGTGGTTGGATACCGTACACAGTGAGGCTATGTTTCAAGGGATCTTTTCGACCAATAGGCGTGACCGTAAACGTTTTAATAATATTAGTTCAACCCTACGTGTTTTTAGTTTCACAATGTTCCCGATGTTGGAAATTTGGTCACCCTACAAAAAGATGCCCTATGGTAATAGTCGTATGCCCAAAATCTTTTTCGGTCTGGGTACATCCCCCTGCCTGGAAGAGATCGCTTCTAAGCGATAAGGCCGCCCATTGTACTTGTGTCTTACGTAATGTCTTTTGTATTGTATTTTTGTTGGTGTACAATAAAGTATTTTGTATTGTATTGTACATCCCACTCAACAAGTTTGCATTTCTCATGGGTTGAACCTAACTCACCAAATTCCGAAGAGTGCGGCGTTTTGGAAGATGCTTATCTTCCAAACCTTCCAAAGTTTCCAGGTCCGACTAATATTCCTGAACCTCACCCAGTCATGATAAGCCGGACGCTAGGTCCAGAGTTCGGAGGCGCAATCGGGACGCTGTTCTTCTTCGCGAACGTCGTTTCGAGCGCACTCTGCATATCGGCGTGTACTGAGGCGTTGGTGGAGAACTTTGGAACTAAAGGTTAGTGTAATAAAGATGTTTTTCTTTAGCAACAATATCAGGATAAAACCCAGTCAAGGTTAGCCGCCGTGGCGGTCGATTTGTAACAATCGTCGTGGATGTCGTTAAAGCCGAGTAAGGGAACCTACCCGAGGAAGAGCGGCAGCTTCTTGTCTTGTTTCTGGACTGGTGTCCGCAACTAGGCCACAGGTGGGATTTTTTTTGCGCGTGGGGTGGGGGGCTTCTAGTCTAACCACCCGATGTCCTCCAGGAGAGCCAGCAGCTCGCTGACGCCGGTGCATGACTCCCTAGGCGTCCTCGGTGTCCCGAGGTAGTGTAGTCACTGGGACGCTATGCTATCGCACTCTACAAGCACGTTCTGTGTGGTGCCGGCTTAGAATTTGCTTAGAATTTGTTAGTAGAGTACACATATTCGAATAAGTTTAAGCAGGACGGCATGAAAGAGACAGTAATTTTCAATCCCAGTCATTATCTACTCGACTTATACTAAAATCATCAGCGCTTTTCCTTATTTTTGCGAAGATTGTTTACATTATTGTTTGTATTTCAGGGTACCTCGTTGGCACAGCGGCAGGCATACCCGCCGGCTGGTGGTACAGGTTCTTGTACCGATCCTGCCTCAACTTCCTCGGGCTTGGTGTGTCATTAGCAGGTATCTATTCAGATAAAGTAAATATAAAATGGGGTAAACGTGTTCTAGGACGCCCTCCAGCCAGGTGGGTTGACGACCTGCGAAAGCCTGCACTGCAGGCAGATGCTTGATGGACATCAAGACAGACCTGTCTTGATGCGGCAAGCTCAAGACAGGTCGCTATGGCGCTCATTAGGGGAGGCCTATGTCCAGCAGTGGACTAATAATAGGTTGACGATGATAATGAAATTAAAATAAAAAAATATAGAAATGTTATTAAAAATGTTAAGCCTTATAGTTTTTGCAAAACCTATACCAGATACATTTCAGACGTAAAAATCTTCATCAGTTCAAAATCTTCTTCAAGTCCACCGCTGAACAAACAAAGACCTAGATAATGAGGCTAAAATTTGTAGTGAATTGAAATAATTGGTCTCAGATTCATTTGATTTTTTTCTTTGTAAGTGACTTAAACAATTTTTCTGTAGGCCGTTGGAGCGCAGCACTTTTGTTAATTAACACACTGTTAATTCAGATGTTGACAAAACTAAACTAATAGATAGAAAACTCTTTATTCTAGCACACAAATATAGGTTACAATAAAGATAAAAAAGCTTAGAATAGAGGAGAATAAATGGCGGCCTTATCGCTGAGAGCGATCTCTTCCAGGCAATCTTAGGATGGACTAGACATGAAAGAACAATATAGGCGGCGGCACTTGAACAAATCTATTTACCAATATATTATTTTTCAATCTTTTTTTTTTTGTATATTTTTATTTTAAAAGAAAAAAGAAAACAAATACACTACATACCTACCCATAATACCTATGTACATAACTTACCTCCACAGCATATATTGGTCCACTGCTGGACGCAGGCCTCCCCCAGACAAGCGCCTTATTGGCTTTTATCTCACGGGGGTAACTTACAAATGGAGACATACATAACTTACAAAGAATTATATTTCACAGCGCTAAAAATTACGTCATCTTTTTATTCCCAGCGTTTTGACAGAGACGGCAACATTTTTATTCAAATTAGTTTTGTTTAGTTCTCACACACAGTTAGTGACATATGATTTGACTCCATTGCCGTGCTACGTAAAGATTAACTTAGTTATTAAAATGTTAGTTTATAATTTATTTATGTTTATTTTACAAAAACTAATAACCGACTTCGAATTCCTTTATATTTACTCTGTTTTTAATAGGTTTTAGATATGTATATAGAAAATAATTTTATTGCACACTTAAACTACGAAATTGATAACAAAAGAAATAATTATAACATAAAGTGATAATTGGCTGTCTTATCGCTTAAGATTGATCTCTGGCAGACAACCTGGTATCGATACGATCGTCGGAAATACATGGGGTATCTGTGTGCATCTAATATGGTACTACTTAAATATTAACAGTTTTGTTTGACAAATACTAATCCCCCGGGAATTAAATTTATATTATGACCATTCCCCGGGATCATGCTCAATACAAAACCAAAAGAATAAATAAAGAAATAATAAATAATGCTATTCACACAGCATCATCTAGCCCTATGAATCTACTAACTGACTCCACAATTGACAGAGAAATCGGTGAACATATAGTGAACATCCTTCGTTCGAAGTCGGTTAATAAATTCGGTTTAACAGGTGCCTCGCTATTCGCCAGAACCAGCCTCGCCATCTGGGTGACGATGCTGGTGTGTTTGGGCAGCGCCTTCCTGAGCTTCTTGACAACACCGCCTGCATTGGCAAGTATTATTTTTATTTTAAAAATTATACTCATAGACAATTACTACTTAAAAATATAGATAAAAGAATGGGAAAAAAATTCTGATCCAACCCTACCAAGTCCCAACATAGTTTTTGCTGTCAAACTGAGAATTCAGTGTCACGAATTAAATAATGTTACTTAGACAGTATCTCATTGTGATAATAATAATATTAAAAAGAACATCGGAATTGGCAATGGTGTCAAGACCGCACAAAAACGAAACGAAGTTGACTGATATCGATAAAAAAGGATGGCGTCATTTTCGGTGCTGTTAAATTAGATTTTTTGCATCTGCATTGACTCTATTCTGTTTAACCCCCACAGATAGACAAGCCCGATTCAAACACACTGGATAACACCACCGCTGCCTACAACTACACGGGGTTCAGCTCCGCTACATTCTACGAGAATCTCTACCCCGAGTATGCGATGGATTACACTCCAGGTATCCAATACTATCTAATACTAGCTTCAGCCCGAGCCGAGAGATTATGTAACGAAGATTATTCTAGTTGATTTTTCCATGAAAAGTATAAAAAGTAGAGTTTATCACAGCACTTCTGTCTTGTCTTACTTGTATCCTGGAAAAACGCGTGAGTGGCTGCGGGTAGCAAGTCGCAAATAAATCAACAAAAATAATATTATTAATTCTATTGAATATTCGGATTTCAAAAATAAAGTGATTAAGGCACGTATTATGAAACTATGCTGTCTTCTATCTATGCTCGATGATGCTTGAGTACCGCTTATGCCATAGAAAATCGTTGCTCAAGTACAGACTGAGCAAGCTTTTATAATACGGGCCTTAGACGCTTGTCTAAGGATTGTCGTCAAAAATCGAATCTATAAAACATTAGGACTTTACTAATTGATCGTTACTCGAGCTGTCAAAAGTAAAATAAAAAATAAATAAAAAAAATAAAAAATTAAAATAAGTAAAATAAAAGGCGTAGTTTATAGCAACACATACTTACTAGCCTTTCCAGTACTAAGACTTGTTTTGTTTATTTTGTCCAGGTGGTCAAATGGTGGACTTCGCGGCTGTATTCGGAGTGATGTTTACAGGAGTGACAGGTGTCATGGCTGGCGCTAATATGAGCGGTAATTCTCCATAATAGGAAGTATTTTTTTTGGGTTCTGCAATCCTACTTACGGATTGGGGGGCGTCCTTTAATTACGGGAGATGTTTAGGGGGGGAGGGGGGGGCTTCATGTCTCACGTGGAAGAGGGGTGGTGGGGGGGTGTCGATAATTCGCCCAAGCGCCTCACGTAATATATGGATACCCCCTTAGCCCCCTCCAAATCAGCCCGCTCCAAGAAACGACCCCTCCAAATCAGCCTGTGGATATAGTCAGACCCGACTATGGGAATCTACGAGAGGAAGGGCAGCAGCTTCATTCTGTGTATTTTAGCATCTCTTCCGTGATCACTAATCTCCCTGCCGTGCGTGGTGTTTATGACAAAACCCCCCTTGTTTGGGTGACCCTCGTCCAGCAGTGGTTGATGAGTGCTGATCGGTACTTACTGATTATAACCCTGTTTTGTCCCCTGGGTTGGGCCTAAATCATCTCAACAGTCAACACTAAGCACAGTACGCACCCCCTACATCATTTGTTTGTCAAACCCCGACAAACTTGCTTTGACTGAAAAACATGTGCTCCCTGCTCAGTTTCCCCTAGAATTAAAATAGCCAAATATTCAAATATACATTACTTAACAATTCTAAAAAAGAATAATCATATACAACAGGTGAACTTAAAACGCCCTCCAGAAGCATTCCCTTCGGAACCCTAGCAGCACTGGTCTTCACAGCCATCTCCTACGTCGCCCTGAGCGGCCTTACCGCTGCGACTTGCTCCAGAAAACTGCTGCAGAACAACTACGTGTATCTGCTGCCGATTAATATCTGGCCGCCTTTTATTGCTGTTGGTAAGTCTGTTATGAATAAAACCGCGAGATATTATCGCGAGAAAAGTCCTAAATGATTACCCTGATATCCGATAAAACTTTTTGTAAGTTTCATGGACGTTTGATATGACTACATACATGCAGAAAACTAAAAACTATAGATTTTCGATGTATTAGGGGACATAAAATATATAAAAGAAAATAATTTGGTTTGATTTAACACTGCACACGATTGCAACACTTAAAATACTTAACATTGATAGGAAAGATGTGTTAGAGACGTATCTAACGGGTTTGGAAGTCAGACTAGGCCAGGATCTCAGTACTTACGGGATCCCGTGGTAAAAGCTCGAACTACATAAAAGTCAACATGATTTTTTTGGTTCAATCTGAGAAAACACGAATGTGAAATAAAATACGATAAAAATACTTTAGTGTCCCATGAATGCTGAGTTGCATTTGACTTATTCTCCGAATCGTGCACGATAAATATAAGCAAATAAGTATAAAAATTACCTTGGGTATTATCTGCTCAATTAAATACATGCGAAACCGCTTATTTATACAATACTAGCTGCAGCCCGCGGCTTTGCACGTTTTTTTCCGGAATAAAAGGTAGCCTATGTCCGGCCCCGGGATACCATCTACCTCGCTGCCAAATTTCACCAGGATCGGTTCAGCCGTTCTTGAGTTATAAATAGTGTAATTAACACGACTTTCTTTTATATATATAGATTTAAATGTGTGATTATTTTGCAGGTATGCTAACGGCCACCTTCTCTGCTGGACTGTCAAACTTGATCGGCGCGTCGCGGGTTCTCGAAGCTTTGGCTAAAGACAATATATACGGTAAGTTCACCAACCATACCTCTCATCATCTGGGCAACCTCATTCCTCACACCTGCACAGCCCAGACGAGCTACGAGCCATCACCCCCGAAGAAAATCCTACAGTTCCTAGCAGCTGCAAGGGTCAGTGGCGAACTATGAACGTTGCAGCTTCAGGGCTGAACAATCAAGTGGCGATCACAATAGGCCTATCATGGCCTTAGTGACACGAAAGCCACCTAAAGCAGAAAAAAAAACCATCCCTCCTTGGGTGTACCTCGTGTGTTCATAAGTTTTGAGACGAACTTATTTAATTAATTTAAAAAGAAAGTAATTCATGCAACCTTTTTTAAACTTTTAAAATTTTAGATTTCGAATGTTTTGAATTAGAAAAAATATACATTTGAATATTTATTTCATTCTCCGTGAAAATGGCGCCAACAAAAGATTTGCGTGCGACTGTAATTTCACTGTTTCAAGCAGGAAAAAAACCAATGCAAGTTTTTAGTGAAATCCAAAGTTTGAGATGTAGTCGGAACTTTGTGTATTATACCATAAAGAGGTACAAGGAGACCGGCTCTTTAGAAGACCGTGGAAGATGTGGCCGCCCGCGGTCTGTAAGGACGCCCGCCAACATCAAAGTAATCAGAGAGCGAAATCGTCGCAATTTTTGCCGGACTTAAAAGAAATTAGCTCTGCAGACCAACATTTCGCGAATATCGGTGAACAGGATACTTAAATATGATCTTAAACTAAAGGCCTACAGTCGAAGGAAAGTGCATTATTTAAACGAGCGTCTTCGTAAATTGCGACTGGAACGATGTCGGAACCTATTGAGGAGACACGATCCAAAAAATATCCTGTTTACCGATGAAAAGATCTTCACGGTGGAAGATAAGTTTAACCGGCAGAACAATAAGGTTTACGCCAGAAGTTCAAAGGACGTCCAGCCATCTGTACGCAATGTCCAGCGCACTCATCATCAAGTGTGATGGTTTGGTGGGGTGTTTCCTACGAGGGGGTCACTTCGCTTCATTTTTGCCAGCAAGGCGTCAAGGTGAAGGCACAAAATTACCAAACCGACATATTGGAAGCGGTGGTTAAACCATTAAATGATACGCTATTCGCTGGAAAATACTGGGTTTTCCAACAGGACTCTGCTCCCTCCCATAAAGCTAAGACTACCCAACGTTGGCTGGAGGCCAATTTGCCAGGCTTCATTCGGAGCGAAGATTGGCCCTCGTCAAGCCCTGACTTGAATCCTTTGGATTATTCTTTATGGACGGAATTGGAGCTGAGGGCATGCAGAAAGTCTCACCCAAACCTGGATTCTCTCAAGCGAGCCCTTATTAAAGAATCGAAACGGATTCCCATTGAAAAGATTCGTGCCGCCATAGATGAATGACGCACGCGTTTGAAGGCCTGCATTGAATGCAAAGGCGGCCATTTTGAATGATTTATTTTTAAATACAGATCTAGATGTCAGTAGTTTTAATTTTAATATCCAATAAATGAATACTCAACTTAGCTCCAAAAATATTTTAGTTTTACTGTGTCTCAAGACTTATGAACACACGAGGTAGAATCCTAGATATTTTATGAAAACAAAGGGTTATTACTTTTGTAAAAAGTCTCTTTGAACTTTTGTAGCATATCAATAATAGTGATTTTTTCGATAATAAATAATTTAGTGGTTACGAAAGCAAAGACATATTGATGGAGATAATCTTACGACACTGGTATTATCGCAGCAAATCTCATAGGATTTTCATTCATCATGTCATGTGATCATGCCGATCACATATCGACAATTAATGTAAATTGCGTATAAAAAGACGCGGCAACAGAGTGAATTTTAGGTTAATTATGGACGGTTTGTTTACTAACATTCTACATCGAG
The DNA here is from genome assembly GCA_963662085.1 of Eupithecia inturbata. Taxonomy (NCBI): domain Eukaryota; kingdom Metazoa; phylum Arthropoda; class Insecta; order Lepidoptera; family Geometridae; genus Eupithecia; species Eupithecia inturbata. Next base: position 1,389,255 of record OY759201.1, read on the forward strand.
TTTGGCTAATGAATAGTGCACCCGAAACAATACACGCACAATAATACACGCACAATAATTCACGCACAATAATACACGCACAATAATACACGCACAATAATTCACGCACAATAATATACGCACAATAATACACGCACAATAATACACGCACAATAATTCACGCACAATAATACACGCACAATAATACACGCACAATAATACACGCACAATAATTCACGCACAATAATACACGCACAATAATACACGCACAATAATCTGCTCAAAGCTTAAACCTAGAGACTGCCTCCGGAGCCCTGATAAAATTAGAAGAAAATAATCTGTTGCGCTAATGAACTCCCATCCTAGCAACCACTGATGCCGTGAGTCTGTACTCTTGTACATTATTAAATACAAGCTGCTGCCCGCGGCTGAGCCCGCTCTTTATCAGGATAAAAAGTAGCCTATGTCCGTCCCCGGGATATCATCTATCTCCCTGCCAAATTTCATTAAGATCCGTTCAGCCGTTTAGCCGTGAAAAGGTAGCAGACAGACATAATTGTTTTCTAATTATTAATACTTGTATGAATTTACTTAAGTAATTTGAAGTTTTTGGACATTTCACACGATATCTTTATAAAGTATAGCCTATGTGTTATTCTGATGTATAAGCTACATTGTAAAATTTCATTAAAATCCATTCAGTAGTTTTTGTACAAACATCCATACAAACATACTCACAAACATTCGCTTTTATAATACTAGTTTAATATTTAATTGATATAATTTGCAGGTTGTTTACTAAAACCGATGGTATCTCGTTCGGGAAACCCCGTGCTAGCGGTTGTGACGTCATGGCTGTTGGTGCAGATTGGCGTAGCGGCGGACTCGCTGAACGCTATTGCTCAGGTATGATCAAATCATCATTTCAGTCAAAATTCGTCCTCTGTGCACACTAGTTTAGTTGTGTGTAAGAATCGACCCCTTAAAATCAGCCCGTGGATGTCATAAGAGTCGACTAAGGGAACCTACCAGCGGAAAGTCAGCAACTGTCTTCTGTGTATTTAACACCTTATCTGCCGAAGAAACGACAATTTTCGGGCAAACGTGTTTTTGAGTGGAGACCTCGACTCAGCAAACTCATCCTCTGGCCAGGTGATCGGTACATTCGATAGACCAGCAACTGAACAGGTACAAGTATCTTTCAATGAAGGTTCTTCTTTTCTCGTTCACTGCCAGCAGTGGACCTAGGCATGTCCAGAGTCGATACATAGACATTATTTTTTTATTAGTTACTATTATATTGTACCAACCTACTATAGTTAAAAAATTAAAGATAAAAAAAAAAACTTAAAGGCTTCATATTTGTGTCTAAGCATGTTGAATTTGGTTTATGACGGACTGTAAGAGACGGCTGGCAGATGCTGGAAGCGGCTATCAATAGGGCGCTATGACGTTCATAAGGGGAGGCCTACGATGTTCAAGATTAATGAATTTTGTATCCAAAGTTTCGATAATCCCGTAAATACCTAGACTGGATAACCAAGGACATAATTTTGCACAATACATAATAATAAATAAATAATACTGGACAATCCACACAGCATCATCTAGCCCCAAGCTAAGCAGAGCTTGTGTTATGGGTACTAGATGACTGATAAACTTAATACAATACATTACATAGATATATTTTTTATTATACATAGAAAATATCCAGAACAAATATTTGCAGATTGTATAAACATTTATCCCAAGGCGGGAATCGAAACCGCAACCTCCTGCGTCGCCGGTGAACTTTCGCCCGCCGCGCCACGTCGGTCCTCTGCCCTATTCCACTCTGATCCACTAATGGATCAGTTCATGTTCAGTACCTGTTCCATCGCCTTTCATATAACTAAGGTTTGCTGGAAGAAAACTCTTTTTCAGGGTTAAGCTCGCCTATGTACGAGTACATATCCTATTAGTAAGTTCATGCTGTGTATTATTGTGTACGATAAAGAATTACATAATCAGTTCCCAGTTTTTTGTCCACTCTGATCCACCGATGGATTAGTTTCGACTTCAAGTTCGACTCTGATCCACCGATGGATTAGTTTCGACTTCAAGTTCCACTCTGGTCCACCGATGGATTAGTTTCGACTTCAAGTTCCACTCTGATCCACCGATGGAGTCGTCATAATAATGCATGTTTTGTTTGTAGGTTAACTCCGTGTTGTTCATGACGAGCTACTTCGCAATCAACCTTGCCTGTCTGGGCTTGGAGCTAGCGTCAGCACCTAATTTTAGGTAAGTGGGCTTTATTAATATGTTCCTACACTTCACATACTAACTAGGATAACACAGGGATTCTAAAACATGTCTATAAGTGATAATAGCGATGTCTGTTTAGCCGAAGTTTAGCTATGGCGGCAATTCCCAACGGATACTAGCTATGTGTGCAGGACATAGTGCATAAATGTGTGCGCAAACACAGGTGCAGGTAGTAAAACTAGCCAAGTTCGTGCAGATAGTGGCTCCACCGATAAAAGAATGAGATCATATAGATAGGTGCCAAGTTTCACAGCAGTTCATAATATTAATTTGTTACATTCTTTCATTATTTAATTTGTGTCTTGGCAAGTTTATAACCACCGCATTTGTTTAAATGTTGGACTTATGTAGGCATAAATAAATAAACGATATTGATTTCCAATTTTTCCCTACTAAGCGGTAATAATTGGAGGAGGCGTTCACCGCCAAAGGCGGGTCCTTACCAGACAAAAGTTGTTAACTAAAAATGTAAATAACCTATAATTAGATTAGACACTTAAATTAATATTGTAGTTATGTTTAGCTTGTAAGGAAAAATAAAGCTCGTTTTATTTTATTTGATTTTTTTATTTTTAAGCGGTTATAATAATAAATAAGAGATGTGTTCTCCCCGTAGGCCATCGTTCAAACAATTCTCCTGGCTGTCCTGCTTCCTGGGGCTCGCAGGCTGCGCGGGCACCATGTTCTCTCTGCGGCCGCTGCACGCATGCGGCGCAGCACTGGCCTGCAGCACGCTGGTGCTGGCGCTGCACCTGCTGTCGCCGGCCGCCGCCGAGCCGGGCTGGCCCGGGGGCAGTCTTAGCCAGGCGCTCATCTTCCACCAGGTACAAGATATATAGTATGTTATTCGGAATAAAGTATGCTATATATTTTTATTAACTATATAGGCTAAGGATTCAATCTTCTTTCTATCTGTATATGCACACGAACCCAGTATTATAAACTTGTCTCTCTCTCACTCAATAAGGTTTTTCAATAAGGTTTGCTGGAAGAGAACTCTTTTTAGGGTCAAGCCCGCCTTTGCCATAACCTCTCTAGTTTTAAGTTTTACATGTATTTGTTATTGTTTTATTTGTAAGTTTATTTGTTTAGTGCAATAAATAATTAAGTACAACAAAATACAAACAAATGCCGACAACTACGAATATGTAATATCAGGAAGCATAATTTAGAAGTAATTCCAAACAAAAGTGGCCTTACTTCTAACCAAAACGACGTAAGATTTAAAACACGAATCACTTTCAAAGTTACAAAGAGACATTCTTCGTGATTGGTTAATATTCAGAACGAATGCAGGGATTGGTTGGCGCTCGCTGAACAAAAGCAGGGATCGGTTCGCGCGCGTGGTTTAATATCTGAACTACATTGTTTTAATGCTTATATGCTTCAATGCAAGTCGAAAAAGCCAAACCTACTTTACATACCATCTGCAATCGTTCATTATTGTTTGTTTTTTTTCATTTTCTGTAGTATCACTTATAGAAGTTGATGTTTCTTCGGGGCGAATCATCTGTATAAAAAACAGCTTAATTTAAGATTTGATATCATAACATAATCAATGTTAATAATAAAACAGTAAGAAATAACTGTTGTACAGTAACTTCTTACTGTTTTATTATCTACTGGTACTGTAGTTTTGGGCAACGTGGTATATTCTTTTAATGATGCATAAAAATCATTTTCCTCAAAATGAATGAAGCGGTTTTCTCAGGCATCCAGTCATTCTCTTGTATTTCTAGCTTAACTGCAGCTTATCAGCTTATCCACTTATTATGCCGAATAGGATCGGCAGGGAAACTAAAAGAAAACCAAATAAGTTAAATTCATACAATGTATGTTTTATAAATATCTAAACTTATAGATTTACATTTCAATATTTCATCAAGGAGAAAAAAATACAAATATAATAAAAAAATTTAGACAGTCAATAATTTACTGATTTCATTTACATAGTATTGACCATCTGTTTGATAACGTTTTTGATCATCTTTGAATAAAATTATATTTTGCTATTACTTACTAGTGAAAAGTGATCCCTGGATATTTAAATCTTGTTTGGTTCCTGCACCACTTCACAACACATGCTGGCATAAAGAGTTACAATGATAAATTCGAAAAAGTTTGCTAAGATTTGACGTGTGCTCGCTAACAAGGAAAATGTCTGACTGATGACGCGTTGAACACGACTTTTAAGCCCCGCCTACTTGTACACGACTTTTGTTTGGGCATTTTTGTATCGCATTTACGTTTCCTGATTTTACTTATTCGTAGGCCGGCAAGCAATAAAATCGGGTAGTCGCTTCGCTCGCCACGCTGCGTGAAAAAGTACAGCTCCTTTCGCTCGCCGCGCTGCGTAATTAAAGTAAAAGTAAAGTTGCGTTTATTTTGTTAGCCGATATCCTGTATATTTTATTTTTTGGAAAGCTGGATTTTTTGGAATGGGCAGTAAAAAGAGGTACCTTAACCGGTGTAGTAAACGTAAGAAATCGTACAAAAACTTTTCCTATGTGAACAGGGATAAAAATTAATCTAAAAATTATGGATAGTTTTCTAGGACCATTTTTCTGTAGCTTTATCGGTAAAGGTACCTCTCCTTACTAACCCGACAAAACTCAGCAGAACTCAGCAGCTGATGTATCCTGTCATAGCGCTGGTCTTCCATGTAATGGAGTGTGGTTCGCTTCTCTCGCCAAGTTGCGTGAAAAAGGGCAGCTCGCTTCTCTAGCTATATGGCGTGTTACTCGCTCCGCTCACCACGTTGCGTGTAGAACTGCGGCTCGCTTTGCTTCCCACGCTGTGTGCGTGTGGCTCGCTATCCTGTTTGATGAGTGCATCTCTTCGATAGCCACGCAGATGTGCGGTGTTGTGCTACCTGTACCATGTCAACATTTGTTGACATGGTACAGGTAGCGGGGGTTTCTCTGAAACTGGGTGATAATAAGAAAAATAAAAATAAGAAAAACTTTATTTATAGCATTACATGATTTACAAGAAGTGCACTAAGCTAGTTTCTTAAATTACCCAACACTATAAGAACAGCATAACTACTGACTATTTAATAAGAAAACTTAAATGCTATAAAATGGCGTCCCACTCAGCATTATGTTATAGCATCTTTCTCCTTCTATCCTTCCAGGTCCGCAAATACCTGCTACTCCTGGACCCGCGACGCGAGCACGTCAAGTTCTGGCGTCCTCAGATGCTGCTGCTTGTGTCGTCTCCACGGCAGGCCGCGCCGCTCATCGACTTCGTTAATGATCAGAAGAAGGTACGTTCTACAAGCTCCTGCTACAGGCTGCTACAGGCTGCTGTAATCGGGTTAAAGGACGCAACTATGACGTCATCTAGAGAACACAGCTACAAATAGATAGATAGATCGATAGATAAACCATTTATTTGAAACTGCAACACACATTACAAAGGTAAAATACAACAAAAAGGTAGGTACATCAGAACATAAAAATAACTTGTGAATTATCGGAGGAACAACGCTGGGAAAGAATTATTCGGTACATATATTATATACATTCAAAAAAGTCAGAGAATTAGCAACCTGAAGTGGCAGTGGGCTGGCGATATCTCGCGAAGAACCGACAACCGCTGGGTTAAACGTATTCTCGAGTGAAGACCGCGACTCGGCAAACGTAGTGTAGGACGCCGTCCGGCCAGGTGGGATGACGATCTGCGAAAGACTGCAGGCAGATGCTGGATGCGGCAAGCTGAAGATAGGGCGCTATGGCGCTCATTGGGGGAGGTCTATGTCCAGCAGTGGACTAAGATAGGTTGATGATGATGATGATGATTCAAAAAAGTACGGATGCTCAGTAATGTATGCATGTGCTGCAGCCTGACAAAAAGGACACATTTATGTTTGGCTCTGTTATTGAACTAAAACTCGTTTTTTATTGCTAATAGATAAGGTTTCGTCACTTCCCCTTTTTGGACGAAGTCGTAAAACCAACATGTGTTATTATATTACAGGGTGGTTTATTCGTGCTGGGCCACGTGAGAGTGGGACAACTAGACGGTACCGGTGACCCGCTGGCCGCTGAACATAAATACTGGCTCAAAGTTATCGACCATCTCAAGGTAAGGTATCCGTTTAACACTTTCTTGCAACAACAAGTTTATATCTTAAGTTTATTCCCAAAGTTACAGACTATAATCAAAATACAAAGAGAAATATCTATGAAAATGAGTTCTTACTCACATTACTACTCCATGACGGCCAGAAGACGAGGCTAGGTGCTGAAAGAGATGTGGGAATAATCTGGTATTCTTTAAGATGGGTACTGACTGGAGTTGTGGGGCGTAATGTAACTTAGAGCGAAAGTTCGTGCAGTCAGTACGGGGAAAGATGGCGCTCGCAACGAGCAACGAGACGGATTTTATCGGCGTAACGTATCATGTTCGCTGTGAATGTTACATTACGCCCATCCAAAGGTAACCTAACCTAACCTACCTACTCGCGGAAAGCGTAGAAACCCCCAATAAAATCTCTAATTAACTAGATCCACCAAGTGCGAGTGCAACTCGCTCGCCGGTTTCGGTCGGTTTCGAACGTTTGCCAATTATACAAATATGTACTGAAGGTCAGAATTCAGAATTCTAGGTACATACAAAATCTTTTAAAAAAAAAAAAAATTTTTTTCTAAGATTTTGTCTTGTTTGCTGTCAGTACCAGGCTTTATATGTGCCTTCAAGCCCACGAATATTCTATTTTTTGCAGGTGAAAGCCTTCGTAGAGCTCTGCCTAGCGGATTCAGTACGCTCCGGTGCAGCCCACCTGACGCGGCTGGCGGGGCTGGGCGCTATGAAACCCGACACTGTGCTGCTGGGGTTCAGGGACAACACGCCCTCCACAGACTGGTTTAGAGAGTGAGTAGAGCGCTTAGCTATGCCAATACCATTATTTAATTTAATTATTGTATTAACACTTCCGGCTCGCCGTCAAGTAAACACTTGTCATTCGTTCGCACAAACAAAAATCGAAAATTGTGCTAAAAACTCTGCGACCAAAAAACAATAAAGTTGAAACAATGACGCGCGGCAACAGTTGGTAAGATTTTTCCGCAAATATCCAAGAAGCTTGAGGAAAATTCATCTAAACAACACAAAATTTTGAAGGTTAGAACATTCAACTACGTCATAAATAGCCTTTATCGAAACGACAGTGACAGCTTTCCAACTATACCAACATTATAAATCGAATTCAACATCCGTCCAAGCGAAAGGGTGCGTTCAGGAAAAAATTAGGTTGACACAACGGGAGTTGCCAGCTACGAACCAGGGTTACCACCTTCTAACGAAACACCCAACACTTGAGAGGAAAATGGACTTGGAAATATTATTAGAGAGAATTAAAGAACAAATGAACATCCAAACCGAAAAAAATACGGAATCTGTCACGGAAAAAGTGTCAGCTAATATAGACCAAAAACTAAATATGATCGTAGAGGAAAATAAAAATTTGATGTTTGAAGTGAAAAAACTCCAGGACGAAATCGAGTTCATGCACAGCGAAAAAAGAAGAAACAATCCAATATTCTTCGGAGTAAACGAAATGCAACATGAAACTGTGATTAAACGTGTGCAAACAATAATAGAAACTGAAACGAAGTCAAAAATAAGCCTACATACAGACTAGGAACAAAAGGCGTGAACACACGTCTAATTCTAGTGAGTATCATTACTTACACACAGACAGACAGACAGAGTTACTTTGGAATTTATATTATTAGTATGGATCCGAAAGTAACTCTGTCAGTCAGTCAGACAAAGCTTTTTATGCCAAAATAACTTTCGACCCCTATTAAACCCCATTATTTCAATAAAATACGAAACAAGTCTTTCCGAAAGTAACTCTGTCAGTCAGTCAGACAAAGCTTTTTATGCCAAAATAACTTTCGACCCCTATTAAACCCCATTATTTCAATAAAATACGAAACAAGTCTTTCCGAAAGTAACTCTGTCAGTCAGTCAGACAAAGCTTTTTATGCCAAAATAACTTTCGACCCCTATTAAACCCCATTATTTCAATAAAATACGAAACAAGTCTTTCCGAAAGTAACTCTGTCAGTCAGTCAGACAAAGCTTTTTATGCCAAAATAACTTTCGACCCCTATTAAACCCCATTATTTCAATAAAATACGAAACAAGTCTTCCATCAATTCTGTTAAAAAAGGTTTATGCAAAATTTGAAGTAGATTGGACCAAGGAATCACGTTTTCCATACAAACTTTTGCCTTCCTTTTTTCACCCCCTTAGGGGTAGAATTTCGGAAAATCCTTTCTTATCGGTATCGGGGTATTACGCTGTGCCAGATACTCACCAGCTCTCGGGTCACGCGTCGAAATAAATAATTAATTAATTGTCACCACCGTCTACACTTGTTTTATCACTTCCTGTCCATCCGAATGTTGCCTGGAAGAGATCGCTCATAGCGATAAGGCCGTCCATTGTATAACGTAATCCATATTTGTCTTTTTCCTGTCCTGTCCTATTTGTATAACATTGTATCAACTATCTTCCAGAGCCACCTCCCCCTACAAGACGTCAGACTTCGACCTAGAGTCCGGCGACGTGTTCCCAACGAGGCGCCCCCCTCGCGCTCCGCTCCCCGCCCGCGAGTACGCCGGCATACTGTCAGACGTGCTGTGCGTCAACAAGAACGTCTGCGTCGCACGGCACTTCCACACGCTGGACATGCAGGCGCTGGAGAGGTGTGTATCTCAATGCTGGGCGCAGGTCCCACCCAAACCAAAGGGACTCGGATAAGGAAAATCGAAGTTTCTGATTCGTTTTCGTGCAAAACAAACTCTTACATAAAAATGAGAATACTTTTATTTACCTTAAAACTACTATACACAACTATCCTTAAGATTCCTTATGACTATGTTAATTTATACTACGTTACACGTTATTTTTCTTTAATTATTTTTATTTCATGTCGTTTGTTTGCGCGAAAACGAATCAAAAACTTCGATTTCATTATAACGAGTACGGGCCCTTGTTTGATATGTAGGTGCTGGATAGTGTTCTGTATATATTAGGTCCTTACATATGAAATTGGCGTTTTTCGTACTGGCCACTTTAATCACAAATTTCTCCTCTTTGGTAAGGAATTCCAAATTCAAATTTGTACAGCTATAGACTCATGTATTTGTGCTTCGATGATCGTCATTCATTTGTTTTTTTTCTTCTGTTTTTTTCTGTTTGCGTCACTCATTTTACAAAATGGAAAACTTAAAATATCGCATTATTTACGAGTACGAGTTCCGCCGTGGCACTAGTGCTCCGGAAACCACTCGAAGGGTGAATGATGTGTATGGCGGTCGTGTTGCAAAAGAAAACACAGTTCGTTTTTGGTACCAACGTTTTCGTTCTGGAAATTTTGACCTGCAGAACAAGCCCCGTGGACGGCCTGAGACTCAAGTTGATAATGAAGAGTTGAAGGCTATTGTGGAAGCGGATCCATCGCAAACCACGTCCGAGTTAGCTGCAGGCTGCGATGTTAGTGATAAAACTGTTTTAATTCACTTGAAGCAAATTGGGAAGATTAAAAAGCTTGAAAGGTGGGTACCTCACGAATTGACTGAAGCAAACCGGCAAACGCGCGTCGACTGCTGCGTTACATTACTAAACCGGCACAATAATGAAGGTATTTTAAACCGAATCATTACCTGTGATGAAAAATGGGTTCTTTACGATAATCGGAAGCGCTCAGCGCAATGGTTGGATCCTGGCCAGCCAGCCAAATCCTGCCCCAAGCGAAAATTAACCCCAAAAAAGTTACTTGTAAGCGTTTGGTGGACTAGTGCCGGTATTGTTCATTACAGTTTTCTCAAATCTGGCCAGACTATTACGGCTGATGTCTATTGTCAGCAATTGCAAACCATGATGGAAAAGCTAGCGGCTAAACAACCTAGGCTGGTCAATCGCTCCACGCCACTGCTGCTTCACGACAACGCTAGACCACACACTGCGCAACAGAAGGCTACTAAATTAGAAGAGCTTCAATTGGAAAGTCTAAGACATCCTCCGTACTCCCCGGACCTTGCTCCAACAGATTACCATTTTTTTCGAAATTTGGATAACTTCTTGCAAGGGAAAAAATTCAACTCCGATGGGGCAGTCCAAATCGCCTTCAAAGATTTTATTGATTCCCGTCCGACTGGTTTTTTTAGTAAAGGGATCAATGAACTACCTATAAGATGGCAAAAGTGCATAGAAAATAATGGTTCATACTTTGATTAATTAAATATATTATATTAAAAAATATTCGACTTTTTGTTCCTCCCATACAAAACGCCAATTTCATATGTAAGGACCTAATATTTAACAACCCCTGTGATAAAATAAATACACAGAAGGAAAGTACCCTTCCTCTGGCAGGGGCTCCTCTTAGTCGACTCTTACGATATTCACGGAAAGACGCCGCGACAGTCACGGCACGGTCGGTATAGTTTCATTCTAATGGGGGTCTTGGCTCTCCCACCCTATCAGCTGACACATCACAACATGTCTAAAAATTATTGCTAAACTCCGCTCAGAAACCCCCGATTTTGTCTTTTGTGTAAAGTAAAAAATATTTATTTTGTTACATAAAATACGCAGTACAACATTCAAAAATAAAATAAACGGACGTGACAAAAATGGTTACCACTCAGCGTGTGCTACGACAGAGCGAATCATGCTGTAGCGCTGGTCTTCCGCGGTGACCGTGTGGTGCCTGAGGTGGCTACGTCATGCACAATACAAAATAAAACAAAAACAAAGCGGACAGAAAAAAAAAAGAAAAAAAATAAAAATTATGTAGGTAAATAAAAAGTTGCTAAGAAAGAATACAAATTTTCATATAGATAGGGAAAACATGACAAATTAACAAAAACAGTATTTAGGTATACATAAGGAGGCAGGTACAAAATTATAAATAACAGACTAATAGAAAAAAAAAATACAAAAGCAAAACAACCAAAATTATATAAAATACCTAAATAGACACGAACCTACCACCAGTGCCCAAGCCCTAATAACAAGGTAGGCAGTCACCGCCCACCCTGGGCGGGGGCTACTCACCCGTTCCTGCGCTGCCCGCAGTGAACCCAAAAGGGTCAGTCTCAGCTTTATGCTGTTCTGCACCAGGATAGTAATGAAACAGCGCTCGTTTTCAGACTTATACGGGTATGAACAATAATGAACACTATTAGTGTCTACAGAATTTACTTGGTATAGTTTAGTGCGTCTCCTACGACACAAGCTCTGCAATTCTAACGACCTTATCTTTTCCACAGAAAATCCCCCGCCCTAAAATACATCGACGTGTGGCTAGTAGAGCTGGTATCCCCATCGTGTTCCGAAGCGTTCACAGTGGCGGGTCTGTTCACGCTACAACTGGCGGCGGTCGTGAGCTCGTCGCGCGGCTGGCAACACCTGCGGCTGAGATTGCATGCGGTCAACACGCCAGATGCTGACGTACATCTACACGGTCAGATATTGTTCTACTGTTCGTTAATATACAACACTTTGGGGCTTTATACTAGACTAAACAAACCGCCCATACTTAACCTAAATATCACTCTGTTGCCGTGTCTTTTTATACGGAATTCACATTATTGGCGATATGTGATCCTTCCCTTAATATACTTTATTGACAAAGAAAATTACAATTCAATAATAAAAACAAATTAGAACTAGTATTTACAATTGAAACAATTAAGCTAACTGCAGACTGTTGCAAACAATCTACAGGTAGCTCAACTGATCCATATCAATACCAGTCGGAAGCGTCCCCAAGACGCTGGCTGCATTGCCCCGCTGTATGGCAATGCTGATGCGCTGCGCCAGATATCCGCCAGCTCTCGGGTCACGCGTCGCGTCGACCAGACGCTCAGATAACTTTTAAAAACCCGGAGAGCCTCGGTACCCCACGGACCTAGGGTCTCGACCCCAAAGGGAGCAAATATGTAGGCTCTGTCGAGACCTGCATATTTGCGTCTCTTGAGATCCTCGGCCAAATCTGCCGCCGCACCAGCCCTTACGGATGTCCTCGGAAGATGGGAAGGTGCAAGTGTGTCGACGCATGTAGCGTCCCACACAATGGGTCTCCCCAACTTCCCGTAATAAATATTGCTTATAGTTATATCTGAAATTCGACGCCAAGCGAGTTTTAGTTTTTGTGTCGTGGTTTGTTTACGAACATTCCACATCCAGTTTGGCTAGTGTACTTATGGATGATGCTGGGTGAAAAGACCGGTATTTTTAATATTAGCCCTGGATTAGACACTGCTGGATATGTCCTCAAAATCGAATTAAAAACATCGACATGAAAAACGGACAAGAAACAAATGAATAATAAATAAACGAAAGCTTTCAAAACTGTAAACTAAATTGTTTCAAACTGTGCCTTTAAATATTATCCACCAATATTTCTTTGGTTTGGTCACCACATTGTATACAGAAAATATCTAAAATTCTAGAAGCTAGTATGGCTACATTATCCTAGTCAATAATCATTTATTTCGTACATTACAAGAATTACACGTCATATTCGCTAGCTACGTGTTATCCGTGTACCACGCGAGCGAAAGAGAAAACAAAAACTATCTATTTTATAAAACGCATTGTAAATAGCAGATAATTCAATTGAATTGTAAAATATAATTTTGTTTTAGAAGCTGGTAGAACTGTCGCTGTCAACGACACGGTGGTGGAAACGGCCGGCTCTGGGCGGCCGTTGAAGGACAGACTTGAAGAGCTGATCAAACTGCTTAGGATTAACGCTACTGTACATATTGTAAGTAAAGATACCAACCTTTTAAACTATCATGATTCCTCGAGTTTAAGCCCATATTTGAATGGACTTTTTTGAGCTGTGCTGTAGCTACATTGGATTAAGGGGCGACCCTAACGGGTTAGGGTGTCAAGCTAGGCCTAGGCCTCAGTACTCACGGGAGCACCGCACCGTCGTAAAAAAATTTATTTACATAAAATTTTTTTTTTGTTTTAATTTGAAAACACGATTGAGTAAAAATATTACCACAGAAAATCATGAAAGTGCTCTGTTTCGCAAATAATTTGGTTGAGATCTCATGAACCCTGCGGTCTATAGAAATGACTTGTGTCGATTCGTAGGTTATTATTAATTATTTGGTTCCTTGAACCGGTTTCTTCATAAGTTGTGTAGTTTTCTTGTAAATAAACAAAAACTTGATTTTTGCGCTTACGCTGTTCCTAAAACGTAAAGTATGCTTTGTCCCTATGAACGCGAAATGCTATGCCTATTCTCATCACAAAATGGCGCGCATTGTGCCCTCTTTATGAGCGCAGAGCGTAATAGTTACTAAAGTGACATGTATTATACAAAATATCTATCTATGTAATGTATTGTATTAAGTACATCAGTCATCTAGTACCCATAACATAAGCTCTGCTTAGCTTGGGGCTAGATGACGCTGTGTGAATTGTCCAGCATTTAAAGAAAACATATTATTATTGAAATCTACCATATCTAGCCCAATCTTGTCCGAGGTCCGTCTTAATGGAGGCTGACCAGTGCGAGGGACATAAATTATAGTGCACAAGTGTGTGGTGCGCAAACACTGGAGCACGCTCCTCTCACACCTGACTTTAATAATAATGTTTTATGAAAATAATTGTTATTGGCTGTAAGTTATATTTTTAGGTTTAGTTACTTTTATTGGAGAGAGCTGTGGATTTTGTTTAATTAATAAAAATAAAATAAAATAATAATCTCAAAATTTATAATTTTTGTGCAGGTGACAGAGTGGCCTCAGTTCGAAGAAAACAGAAGATGGTCTACAGATGACGAAGGAAGCGTATATCAGAGAGTACCGCTTAGTTATTTACAAACGTAAGTGCTTTGAATGAAATCTATGGTCGTGTAGTAACATGCTGTATACAGTTTCAACTAAAATTTGTTTTGGTGAGAGTAATACACAATTAGTGCGTTTATCTTAAAAAAAACTGAACTTGCTAGTTTTGTTCAAAAAAGTTGGTTAATTTTATATGATTATGAAATTCTAGAAAGTGTCGTTAAACTACCTAACAATAATGTAATTTTAATATATTTTTTTTAATAATGTGTCCAATAATTAAAAAAAATATATTAAAATTATGGAATAATTTTACTAATATAAATTTATTTTGAATTATAATTCTTCAAATTATTTATTAAAATTTACACAAAAAAATAAAACATTGTATAAGCGCTGCTAATTTACTGCTAACTAATTTGTAATGTGTATCTACGTTTTAGTTTTTTTGTACCATCTTTTCTTTTTTTTTTTTTTTTTTCATTCATCTAGTGCCCATAACACAAGCTCTGCTTACTTTGGGGCTAGATGATGATGTGTGGATTGTCCAGCATTATTATTATTATTATTATTATTTATGCAAAACTGTAATTACGACCTACAGACCAAACAACCACTTCACTTTAATAAATAACTACTATCATGTAAGTAACAATAAAATAACCTTAAATCCAAAAAAAGGTTTTTTTGATAAACTTTTTTCATAATAACTTCAGCATTATTTGCAACCCGAAGGTGGACTAATGAGTAGGGGCCATATTCTGCTAAACTAATCGCTTTACTAACTAACAATGGTGTCATCACAGAATTGCCACCATAGACACGTTTTGGCATTTTACCTTTGATGAAAGAAACTACAGATGGAGGGACGCGTGTCTAAAGTGTCCAGGTTGTAACCATTTTATCAATCTCTCCTTGCAAATAGGTGCTATTTGCACGGAGAGATTGATAAAATGATTTCAACCTTGACACTCATTATCTGGAGTTTCTGTGATCTAAGGATTCTACGTGGCGATTCTGCAACGATACTATTGTCATTAAGATGCAATTAATTTAGCAGAATAAGGCCCAGTAGACTTCTTCTTTTATATTTGGCTCTGCATCATGGTTTGACACAATTCTGACAATGTCCTTTTCCAACTGCGCATTTGTGAACGAATAGGAAAAGATTCAATTACAATTATACAAAATAAAAAGACAAAAAAAATGAAATGAATATTATTTATTTCTCATAAAACACAATACAAATCCAGCCAAAAGAAATAAAATTAAAACTATTTAGAACAAAGAATAAAACAAGAGCTAATGATGAAATTTAGAAATTCCTTATTACTAAGTAGCTTAAATATAGTACATTAGATAAGTAATAGTTACATTATTGTGGCAGAGAAAGGGCCCATAGCTCAGCTTGATGCTCCAGCATGTCACCATGCTGTAGCGCTGGTATTCTGCTAAGGGCTCTATTTAGGTCACGGACACCTTGACAATATCCAATAAACAATACATACGCAAATTAAAATAATAATAAAACTACTAATCTACCCACCATATCCACACATATGATTTTTAAGCCGCCAATTAAAAGACAGATAATGAAGGGATGACCATAAAAAAATATAAAAAAATAATACCGATTCGCTATGCCAGCTAAGGTTGGTTAATTAAATAAAAGAGGATAATTTATTCATAATCAAGTTCATTATTTACAAAAGCAACCATACCAAATTTTAATGATAAGTTGATAAGATGTCATTATGACGATGAACATATATATATTTTTCCTGTTTACTTATTAATGAATTGATTACTGTTCCAGTGTGAACAACATAATAAAGCAGCGCTGTGCTGACGGTACCGCTGTCACGTTCATACAGCTGCCCGAGCCGCCGCCTCTAGCCGCCAGCGACGACGCGAGAGCGGAACAGTATCTCAAGGTATAATAATGTGATTATTGTATTCTGAGCTGTCTTGCCAGCAGCGACCCACGTCGTCAATCCAGCGGTACCGTGGCGGCCAACTGGTCCAAGCCTGCATCCTGAGAAAGACAATAAATCATATTTAAATTGCAAATAAATAAATGAAATAAAATGGATACAAGTTACTTAAAAATACTTTACATCCACCATGGCAATTATCACTTAGTCATTTACAACGGGATATTTACCATGATTTGCGTTTTGAATTTTCCAATATTTCGGCGCAGGTTCATGCGCCATGATCACGTAATAACTGAAAGTGGACTGCCACCTTCAGTTCAGTACCACTGGGTAAAGTTCGTAGCCACAAACAAAAAATAAGGGTTGATCGGTATGTCTGTCAATAGAAACTCTCTCGCATTTCAGTTCAATATTGTAAAGCTCAAAACTCAAATCATGCTAAATATCCCGTTGTAAACGACTTTAGTGTAAAAATACTGGCTCCAATAAAATTATCTATTAATTAACCAGCTATTGCATGACTGACAAACAACCCCTGTATTTTTGTTCCAGGTATTAGACGAATACACGAAGGATTTATCGCCAACTTTACTAGTTAGAGGACTAAAATCTGTTACATCGACTGCCTTATAAATATTGTGTCACGTTTGATGATTCCAAGAATTTATACGGGGTTATTGTTAATTCACTGAAACTACGTGGACTGCAGGTTCTGCTCATCATCACGAACGCGGTCGTGAAGACGGCCGGGCTTAAGGGGCGAACCTAACAGGTTGTCAATCTGGGCCTACATCTCAGTCCTCACGGGATCCCCGTGGTAAACTCAAATTACATAAAATGAAATATTATTTCTTTGGTGCCACACCAAAACCCATGAAAACACCATACCATGTGAAAAAACGGTTGAGAAAATAAATACGATAAAAATAATTCAGGAAAGTTCACTGTTATGGAACAGTGAACTTTCCTGAATTATTTTTATTATTATTATTTTATTATTATACATTTGGTCGGGATCTCAGGAACCCTGCAGTCTATTGAAATGACTTATGTTTTTATTCGTATGTTTTTACTAATTATTTGGTTCCTCTAAGCCAGTTGTAAGCCGTAGTTTTCTTGCTTAATACTTGCTTAATACAACAATTTGATTTTTGCGCTTACGCCTTTTCGAAAACGTATTCTCTGTCCCGCTTCTATGAACCCGAAATCCTATGCCTATCTTTTTCACAAAATGGTGCGCATGGGCGGGCCCTCTTAATTCTTAATTTTTTATGTAAACACCTCTGCAAAAATTAAAAAAAAAACACTTGGACAGAATCCAATTAATTACTAAAGACCGATCTCCCACTGTTAATACAGGGCAGATACCTTTTTAGTTTATTTTCAAATGAAGCCTTTCTAGAAAACGATTGTTGAATGGATTATCTAATATCAATACCAAGTTTAAGAATTAAAAACCTGGCGTCTTCACAAACGTGTAAGTGATGGGCGCAACTTGCAGTGTCAGTGAATTACTTAGGCGGGACTTGAACCCGCTACCTTCCACTCTGTACAGAAATGCGTGACCAATTATTATAAAGAAAATTTTTGCGATACAGGTATAAATTCTTTGAATCTTTAATAAGTGAGGGTTAACGTTATAAATACAAAGTGTTATTATGTTGACTGGCAAGCTAAGAACTGAAAAACCATTGAGTAATATTGATCTTACACTACAAGAGCGTCTGCTATATTTCTCAAGTCTCGCTCAGTTTGCATAGTGTAGAAAGAGATGCCCTCTATTTCAACGCAGAAAGACTGATGACATTTTAGAAAAATACGTTGTATTTATCTAAAATAATCTTTATTGACAAAGAAAATTACAATTCAAAAATAAAAACAAATTAGAACTAGTATTTACAATTGAAACAATTAAGCTAACTGCAGACTGTTACAGACAATCTACAGGTAGCTCAACTGATCCATATCAATACCAGTCGGAAGCGTCCCCAAGACGCTGGCTGCATTGCCCCGCTGTACGGCAATGCTGATGCGCTGCGCCAGATACCCACCCGCTCTCGGGTCACGCGTCGCGTCGACCAGACGCTCAGATAACTTTTTGAAAACCCGTAGAAAAATGTATTTTTAACAGGCCCAGGAAGCTAGGCCGGAAAACTACCCCCTTATTCATAATACTTTGACGACCGATGTGGTGCGGCGGGCGAAGGTCCGCCTGCGACGCAGAAGGTTGTGGGTTCGATTCCCGCCTTGGGACAAATGTTTGTACGATCTGCAAATATTTGTTCCGGGTGTTCTGGGTATTTTCTATATATATAATAAAAAATATCTATCTATGTTATGTATTGTATTAAGTTTATCAGTCATCTAGTACCCATAACACGAGCTCTGCTTACTTTGGGGCTAGATGATGCTGTGTGGATTGTCTAGCATTATTTATTTATTTATAATGCTTACTTTATACAGATCCTGTGTTATTTCTCACTCTGAATTATGTCAATAGTAGAAGACAGGGTGAGAGAAAGCAATGCTCTAAGTTAGCGGACTATTATGAATAAGGGGCTAATGTAATGCCTTCAAACTCAGTGGTTTTTCAGTTCGCAAGCTTCGCCTTTTTTTAAAGCTTATATCTAAGTGGTGTTTTAGTATTCCTACATAAGCTAAGCAGCTAGCCAACAAGCATAGGTCACTCCCATAGATTTGTAATATAACCTGCGTACAAGAGTGTGATTGAAAATGACGTCATCTCTCATGTTGTCTTGCTCAGTTCGGATCCGATCTGAGCGGGACAGCATGAAAAATGAATAATGTTTTTGTAATTTTATTATAGAGCGTAAGCCCTCGCACTCGGCCGGTCGGTCAAACGAACTAAATGTAACTTTAGTCTTTGAACAGGATTGGATAAACTTCAATTTTTCCCCTGTAGGTGGAGCTAACGGCGCTATAGTCCAATGGAAGTCCTAAAGTTTTTAGACTCCTACGTCACTTGACCTGGTGGTGTAATTGGTTAGCGCATTCCCGTACTTAGGGAGGATACGGGCTCAAGTCCCGTCGATGTCCGAAAAAATTTTGGAGTATTATTTGATTTATTGGAAATTAAGTCATTATTAATCGCATTATTTAAGTACGCAGGCATATATGTGTCTCAGACCTTTTAGTTATGACAACGTAATTAATCACAACCCTTAGTTTGGTTTCTCGATAGTATCGAGCGAGACGTCTATCAATACGTTTCATTTTTGTAGGGGATTTGGTACAGCGCCTTTATCGTGCGGAAATGGAACTACGCAAATCCCATAAAAAAATAGAACGTCTTGATACTATGAAGAAACCAAACTCGGGACTCGGTTCTATAGGTGCCCCTATAATGCGTACTAGCCTAAGAGGAGGATGTCGGACCTGTTTGGGAGACAACTTAATTTTTCTTAAGTCCACAAAAAAGTCGACTTCATTCTTAGAACAAAAGATGTCACCCCTTGGGGTCCGAACCCCTTTCGGTTTAGTGCACATATTATTTAGTTATAAATTGTATAGTGACATGATACTCTTATGAATGTGGACCAATGTTCTCAAACATCATCATAGTTTTAATTAGATAAGTTGACAAAATGATATTCTATTTTGGTGGATCTATAATTTTTAAAGGTCAATTAAAAGCTCTGTCCAAAGAATTGATTAGAGCTTATTAAACTTATAATGAAATGTAGTAAAATTGGTAAGTTTATTTATTTGTTATGGTAATGTCTACGATAAAACTAGAAACTATCGTAGATTGAGGAATTCATTATGAATGTAAGCGGGTTTACTACGAAAGAACTCCAACGCTTCACCCCTTCATCTAAAACTCTTCATGGCCCAAAACGTAGATGACCACCTCCACTTCCGTGTAGAGGCGGCGTCGGCGGCTGCGGGCGGTGAATGCGTTAACGAGGTATAATACAAACAAGATCCGTAGTTAACCCGAGTACATTCACAATGGATGTAGAAAGGTCTTGTCTAAGGTAGAATAGACAAATATTACAGGGAATCGGTATTGAAAGCGTAAAATATTTGAAAATTATTCCTTTAAATGTAATAATTTACGCAGTGTAGGATTTTTTTCTATTCCAGCCTAGACAAAAGCTTGTCTATACTAGTTTATTTATTTATTTTATTTGGTACACAAAACACATAACAAGCAATAATAATAAGAGAACACAAAAATCTGAGAAAATATGAACTGGCTTGACACGTAACACTATGTACACTCAACAAATAATTAGGTATAAGTAGAAATGTAAACAAAAGCTTAGATTGGTTTGAAAACGGTGATACAAAAAAACAAACAATAAAAATAAGACCAGATATATAAAATAACACAAAACAGCAATACCTATGTATTTAATGGTGACTTCAGGATACAGTGGCTATATACCTCTACACTAGTGAGCTGGTCCGATTCTAAAAACACTTTTGTGAAGCTTTATTCCTGTGCGAAGCCGCGGAGCGTTTATAATATATATTGTAAAGGCTTTAAGCAAGCGTTTCAAAGTAGGAAAGGACTCAAAATTTTTGAGTTTTGAAGAATTTATATTTTCTATTCATATTAAGGTTTATTGTAAGACTCTGTGACGAGTTCTTTACAACGATTATGACAAAATATATTTAATCCTAAGTATTATTATTTTTAACTTGTTTAATTAATTATTATTTGTAGAGCACATTTAATAATTGTTTTTGTATAGAAGTCAATATTTGCACGTAGTGGAACTAAACCGTCAATTTTTAACAAAAGGGTCCCGATTTATAATTTTATAACGTAATCATGAAAATGTGATATTTATGAATAAAAATATTATTATAGTGTCTTAGTTTCATTTTCTATACGGGATGAAAAAAAAACTCGCCTTAACTACTGGGCTGCAGAGAGAGGAACTTCCTGACGATGCGCGCCGAGTCCAGGAGTACCGCCTTTTGGAACTAACCCTTCTGACCTTGACTCCAATTTCCTACCGAGTCTCTTGAGATGTTGATCGAGGCTTTATATGATTATTATTAGTGGTCCCGTTGGTGTACATTTTACGAGTTTAGTTTTAGTTATATTGACAACTGCTGTGGAACATAATTATTCTAATAACGTTAACAAAAGCCTTGTCTAAAACAGACTGGGGCGGGCGGCGCGCGGCTCTCACATTACCTAACTCCTTAGCATTACGAATGGATTGAACGTGACACGGATGTTAATATCTCGTAAAAATGCTTTGTAGTATGTAATAACTCGAGATATTACGACTGTTTTGTATACTAGCTTTTGCCCGCGGCTTCGCACGCGTTTTTTGAATAAAAAGTAGACTACTAATTTAAAACAATTTTCTTTATATACCAAAGTAGTTCTTAGTAGGTACTTGGTACATAGATGGTGTATCATCAAAAGATCATAGTCGGGGTCCTGCGCTGCCTGCATCCCGCGACCTTCACCAGGTCGTCGGTCTGCTGCGTTGGAGGCCCACACTGTGGCTTTCGGTACGTAGTCGCCACTCGAGAGCCCTACGGCCCCAACGTCGTCGGTCATACATCATTCTAATGTTAAAAAGCAGTTCAACTTCGTACGAAATTTCCGAGTACGATTAGATTACCGATCGAACGAAATATAGCGAAATTTCGTAATGATAGTAGGCCTCCAGTAGGTACCTATACGAAAAAGAAAAGGGGATCACCAGCGCCAGGTTCCGTAATTTACCTATGCCTACCTCAACTCGATAGGTCCCTACAAAAAATAGTAAAATAAATACCTGAATACTTACATAATTGAATATTTGAAAAAGAATGTCGCGGACAATCAAAGCAAAACATGATCAGTTTTCTTTAAAACCATTAGGTATCTAAAGTAGGTTACCTACAAAAAGAAAGGCGTGGAAAATTTTAGGAAAATAAACTATATTAGTCTAGGCACACTTGAGTAGGTCGATGTGTACATTGCTGCCCCCACCCTCAACCAACGATGACATCACCCAGTAAAAGAAACCCGAGGCGCTCTCGATTCGGTGCTGCCAGCTTAAGGGCGATTATTGGTGAAAGTGTGCTGGTAGTTTTCCTATAAACTAACTCAAAAATGTGACACAATGACCATAAACTAAACACTGTACGATAAAGACACATCAGCCACAAGCTGATCTACTATCGAATAAATAAATAATTGACAAAATGAGAGATTGTTTGGAGCTCACGCATGACCGCACGTAGTTGATGGAGTTGGAGAGACCTTTTCAGCAATGGCAAAATTAGACTGGCGAAAGAAAGACAGTATGACCTTTGGGTGGTTGTTTCAAATAAATGCTTACCATAATCAGAGCAAAGAGTTTCTTATAAAAGCTTTTAAAAGTGAAGCTAATAAACGCTATTTGACTTCTAATAAACGCTTTACTTCGCTGATTACTATATGTGGACATCAAGTTCTACATCAAGTTGGGTTTCTACATCAACTTGTAACAATAATCACGAAAACAATTTGCTTTGTATCCTGCCGCTCTGTAAAATACAAATTATAAAATGCTTTTCTTTCCTATAGGCTTTACAAGACCGTTTGACAAGTCAGAATTTTCAGTAAGTAAACTAGTAATTAAAGCGGTCTCTTTGATGTCTTGTTCACTTCAATCTTTTTTAAGGTAAGGTTAATTAAACTTTTACCTTATTATGTTGTTAGTCATCGAGTTGGAGCAAAACCCGTCCCAAGCTTTTTTTAATCTTGATCTAGATAATGCAACTGTCGCAACTTCAAACACGATTGAATGTAGCAGGCAACACCGCCCGCCCGCCCACCGTAATTGATTCCCGCCCCAGCGGAATGCGCCCCGTATGTAATGGGGGGTGCAAACTCATTTAGTACGCCTTCATAGTGTCAGGGTGAAGTAAAATGAAGGCTTTGAATACATTATTTTTCGTTATGAGAGTTTGGTGTGGCCTCTACGAATTATTTGTTTCTGCGCTTAAAGCTAAATTGCTTTTTTAAGCTCAGTTCAAGAGTTCTACTTCGATACATCGAGAAAGCTTTGCATAGGTTTTGAAAGCTAGCCTAGTTAGGCAGAGGGACTACTGGTATCGATTCTGAATGTGAAATAGACGAAAGCTATTCTATGTTTCAAAAATTAGACTGGCAGGTTTAAAATTAAGATGACACATCTAAAACAACTCAACTAAGTTTTAATAGCTATAACCCTATTATTTGCATTACATCTTACCTATGATTAGGCACGTCTAGGTACCTAATGTTAGGAGGCATCTAATTTGGTCATTATGAAAATGTATAAGCATGATGTTGGATAAAAACATGATGATGAATGATGGTGCATAAAAGTTGTAATCATCGAGACAAAAGACCAATGGTGGGCATCATCACAGGTCATTGTGAACTGAACCATCATCATTTCAAGACTGGGACCAGGCCATTGGGCCATTAGGCCCCTCCCCCCCACTTAGGCCGCCGTGTTTGTTCTTAACAATTTTCTCAGCCGTTGGACTCAAATTTTCAAGGCCACCCCTGACATTATCACCTTTTTTAACGAGTTTGCGAACACTCGAAAAAATTATAAAAAATTCGGCGGCTCGCTTATTTTGTACCTTCGAGATTTGGCTAAAATTATGTAAGTTAATTCAAGGTCTGTCATAATCAGTGCCAATCAAGAACCTCACTTTTGAATTTCTAAAGAAACTTTTTCAATTATCCTAAAATGGAATTTTTCGAACAGTTTCAAAGATTCAAGTCAAAGTTTTTCGTTTGTACCCGTTTCTACCTACGAGATTTGGCTAAAATCATATCATTTGACTCATCTTGCGGGGCAATGCAGCCAGCGTCTTGGGGACGCTTCCGACTGGTATTGATATAGATCAGTTGAGCTACCTGTAGATTGTTTGCAACAGTCTGCAGTTAGCTTAATTGTTTCAATTGTAAATACTAGTTATAATTTGATTGTAATTTTCTTTGTTAATAAAGGCCATTGCCCCTTTGACTCAAGACCTATCATTATCTGTACATTTCTAGAATCTCGGCTGCAATTTTCTAAAGAAAACTAGTCAGTTTCCAATAATGGGCAACTTTTGAACAATTTTGCAGATTCAAGTCAATGTTAGGTATTCGTTTGTACCCGTTTGTACTTACAAGATACACGTAAGTAATCATAAGTTAACTCAAGGCCTATCATAATCAGTGCCTATCAAGAACCTCACTTTTGATTTTCTAAAGAAACTTTTTCGATTATTCTACAAAGAAATTTTTCGAAAAGTTTCAATAATGCAATCTCAAAAGTAGTTTATTGGTTTATTGTCAATAACCTTTTGCATAATGAAACCAAAAGGAAATGTATAAGATTTATTCTATTTAGTGTAAAACAAGTTAAGGCTGATGTAAACGTCAAAGGAGAAACGTTAGAAATTGTTAACAGTACCGTATACTTAGGAATAACCCTAGATAGTAAACTTCAATGGCAAAAACATAGACAAGCTATCGAAGAGACATAGTTCTGCAGCGTAGGCATTAAAAAAAAATCCGTCTTTTTACATACTTCTAGACCAGCTACTTCCATTAGTGTTATGTCTTATAGCATACTGCTGTGGGGGAACGCTGCAGATATTAACACCGTATTTTTGCTGCAGAAGAGGGCTGTCTGTGCAATCTATAATATTGGTCCCCTAAAAGAAAAACCCTACGTGAAAAATTCAAAGAAATAAACATAATGACAACCACAAAAAATTATAATGAAATGATAAATATATGTCAATATATTTATGAAAACTTGTTGTACACTCATATGAATATCAATCGGTGCCCTAAAAAAAGCGACATACATAATTTAAATACTAGAAATAAGAATAAACTCGCTGTGCCCACAACTAGGCTAAACAAGATTAATGTATCTTTTAAAGGGCAATGTATACGCTTCTACAACCAAATACCAAATGTGTTGAAAAAAATATTAATAAATTATTATAAATAAATTCATACAGATTGTCAAACATATCCTTTGTAAAAAGACTTACTACAAAATATCAGATTATCTAGAGGATAACTCTAAAACTTGGTTAACTAACAAACTAACAAGATAAAGGTTTCTTGTTCTCGTCTTTACTTTAGGTACCTTAAAAATATTGAAGTGAGCAAACTATCAAAGTGATCTCTTTATTTCCTAGTTTTACTTTTGAAATTTTAATTTTGTGACGTATCCAAGAGTCCTTTAAGGTCTTAAGAAAATAAAGCACTTCGAACATTAAATTTCAATTTTAATATACTTGATCGCAACACATACCTACTTATTTATTTAGACAAATAAGTTTATAATTAAATTAAGTGTCGAATTATTCTCAGTAAAATTTGGCAGGGAGGTAGATGGTATCGGGGACGGACGTAGGCTTCTTTTTATCCCGGAAAAAAGCGTGCGAAGCCACGGGCAGCAGCTAGTAGTCTATAACGCTCAATTCACACCGAGATGCCGCTGCTGCCAGCCACTGCCTCCTCGGTGAGAATTGAGCTTAAAACCGATAACTATCATCTCAAATAACAATAAAAATCTCAATAGAAACCGTAAAACGCGACAGAATCTGTCTGCCCTCAATCTCTTTTGATGTATCTCTACTATAAACAGCTCTGTTCTGCATCTGCAGATGGCGCGCACGTGGCGGCGCGGCGGCGCGGCGCGTGCGCACCTTACTGACGACGAATGAGGATGGGATGGCAATATTTGTTACCGTATCTACAAATGGAACAAGCAGTCATTGCCTTCAACAAAGCAATACGTCGCAGAGCACGCGTTATATAATTAACACTACCAACAGAGCATATACTTAAAACAACACAGACCACGTTAGGCATTACTTTCAGTAGTGACCCCCAAACAGGTAGTTACAGGTAACACGTTAAAATAGATTAGAAGAGTTAACAAGGCAAAACTCATTCAAATTCAATTGTAAAAGCCTTTATTTAACAAACTTATAATCTATTTTAAATACTTAGATTACATAATACTAGCTGCTGCCCGCGACTTCGCACGCGCTTTTTACGTAGGCTGTGTCCATCCCCAGGTTACAATTAACCTTCGCGCCAAATTTCATTAAGATCCGTTCAGCTGTATAGGCGTGAAAAGATAACAGACAGACAGAATGCTAAAAAAATAAAATATATTTTTTTTTGGCATATCTATACTAGGTAATATTATAAATTCGAAAGTAACTCCCTCTGTCTATCTGTCACAGATAGACAGAGAGAGTTACTTTCGAATTCCGATGAAAAGATAAAACATCTGAACGGATCTCAATGCAATTTGTGGTATCCCGGGGACGGACATAGGCTACGTAAAAAGGTTGAATGTTTTTTGCCTTGGCAACATTCATACCTACAAACTAATAAAGGACCTTGCCAATAAACAAATTAAAGATACAGTTTATGAGGAATGGGCAGTGAATCGTATACTTATTTTTATCACAGTCCTCCACTCGGATTTGTATATGAGCATTATTTAATACTAACAATTAATTTCATGTTTATAATTTTCTTAAGATCACACATTTATAAGAAGAAACCCATCAAGACAAAGGTAGACTGGAGTTAACCTGTCCAAACTATAATTTGCATTCCTGTACGCCCTGCCCCTGTCCTATATGAAAATTAATGCCGTTCCAACCACTGCCGTTTCGACCCTTGTACTGAACCTGCCTAAACTACCGACCCCCGACTCGTGCCCGCTCGATAAAGCAAACAGATTTGCAAACATAATCTGAATCGATCAATCATTCATTCGATAGCAGCAATGGCGGCAAGGCTAGTGATTTCCGGAGAGGCGGATGGATTGCGAAAAATAAAATCGATGTAAGTAGTTACCAAATTTGCCGTAGCAGTCACGGCGTAAGAATCGACCCCTGCAACTCAGCTCGTAAATGTCGTAAGGGACTAAGGGAACCCTTCAGAGGAAAGGCTGCAACTTCCTTCTGTGTATTTTTAACTCTACTGCCATCTCCTAACCGCTTGTCAAACGTGGTGATTATGACGGAACCCCCTTTGTCTGGGGAGGTATGTTAAGCAGTGGACGTGCTAATGCAGATAGGTAGTTCTGATTTAAGATCATTTATTTGTATTAGGAATTAGATTCACTTACAGATAAACTTATGTTAGGAATAAAAAAATTGTTGGGATAATCATACACAAGAAAAATAAGAAATAAGAAATAAGAAATGTTTATTGCAATTACTTAAAAACTAACACACAGGTTCTGGAGTCGCCTCTTAAGCAAAATTTGCTTGTGTTGGGAGACCCCGCTCTTACCATTTAATACAAAAACAATATTAATTTAAGTAATTTACTTTTTAACTAATAGGATAAATATAGGAAAAATAATAAGGAAAATCTAAGATTATAATATTTATACAGAAACTATTTAGTAATGTTGGTTAAAATTTATAACAATAAGTAGACAGCAGTTTTAAACAGAACAAACATAATATTAAATACAACATACTTGAGCTGTCACTAGAGTTAAAGCCTCATCCTCTGCACAATACTCTCAAATTCATCATAGGTTTTCGTCATCAGCCATTCAATTACAGTTCTTTTACACATAAAATATAACATCGAAAATATTCCTATTTGTGCATTGATATAATTATAAATATATGACGATTGCCATTTATATTGTCTCATCGCAAATGTAGTTTTAGCCGTTTCACTGCGTACCGGGTGTTTCCTTCTACGACTACTGGTGTTATCGAGTTCTTTGTTATAAAACAGTGATCTATGCGTTTTGAGGATTAACTGAAGTATATAAAGCTTTCTTACTGTTAGTAGTCCTGATTCCAGGTAGAGACTTTCTGTAGAGTACCTATAGGGCTTGAAAAACATTACTTTTAATAATGAACGTTGTGCTCTCTCTAATTCTAAGAATTTAGTTTTTGTAGCCCCTCCCCAAATCGGCAAGCAATATCCTATGACCGATTGACCAAGTGAGATGTAAATATGGCTGAGGAGATCAGTAGATGCTATATGACGCAGTGTTTTGAAAGTCCATATCAGTTTTCTGATTCTATTTAAAATCAGTTCAGTATGCATGTGCCAAGATAGTCTTTGGTCGAGTATGATACCTAGGTATTTAGTTTGTGTTACTCTCTTTAGTTTTACGCACGAACAGGCTGGACTGGAGTCATCACATTTGTGAATTTTAAGTTGAAAATTATTGGAGGGTTGAGTAGAGTCATAAATAGAGAAGAATATATAATTGGTTTTAGATATGTTTAGTGTTAGGAAATTAATATCTAGCCATGTTGCTACCTTTATCAGGCCAGTTTCAGCTGATTTTTGAACAGAGTCCCATGTCTTCCCTGAGAATATTATAGCTGTATCATCCGCGTATGTCAAAATTTTTCCCTGATGTAGGTTCATGTTACTTAGATTATTAATATATATGAGGAACAACGTCGGTCCAAAGGCAACGAAGAAGATAAATTGCCGGTAGTTTCAAATACTCGTAAGTTAGCATCGCGACGATGCGACGTAAGGCTGATTAAGAAAAAAACTGACGGAAAAGTAATGTGCCGCAAATCGTAAAACATTTTCTATTAACCTATGAAAAATCTAACTCCGGTTCACTTGGTTAGAGCATTTTTGGCTAAAAATCAACATTTTCCCAAATGCTCCCAAAACACAATTGAAACGAAGTTGGCTTTATCATGGGTTCAAAGAAAATGTTTTACGATTTGCGGCAAATTACTCATTCGTGGGTTTATTCCATGTAAAACGCAGAAATAAATTATAAACCACGAAAAAATTACAATCTCGCGCCAACCCGTGACGAACAATCGTAAAGAACTCGAGCATCCGAACAATGAGCTGTTTATCCGGAAGCGATATGTAGTTACCCAATGCATCCACAACAAAACTTATAGACAACTGTCATCTGCAGGGGCAGATGTCTATGCATGCGTTTTTCTAGGGTAGAAAGGTAGTTGTTCTACACCTGTTTGTAGCCAACCAACTAAATCTCCTTGCTTATTTACATAGTTTTAGATAAGTTCTTTAAAAAAAATGTAAGAACAACGAAATGAAATTTGTTAGGAGCAACTTGTTATAGTTTGAGACTGATGAAAAGTCGATACACAAAAGAAAGATTGTTTAGAAACCAATTAATATGTAAAAAGAACTGCTACGCCTTACGGCCTTACGGCTATATTATAAACTTCCAAGTGACATGAGAAAACTGAAAAATAATGAAATTAATCATAAATAAATTATATATTTGGCTCTATCAAAATTGTTTCTATAGTTTAGATGAATATTTGAAATTTAAATTCACATAATTTTAATTTTTGACATGTACTTAATACTATTTTATCGATTATTCTCTATTTTTTTTACGGTTTTATGCATGTCTTCTCTAAATATTTTTATTTTTTAGTATTGTAATAGCAAACTAAAACTAAATAATATGTATCTAAATTGCTAGGACTAAACATTTGCAGGACTATTTAGTCAAATATAGTGATACTTAATCTATTACAAAACCTTTGTTAACCTACCTATATTTAAGCAAATAAATACTATTTCATTTATTCAAAAACCATTTACATCGGGTATGAATATAAGGTACCTACATAATTAAATTAATTGCATGCAATTAATTTAATTATATAGGTAATCCAATTTATCTTTGTTGCTAACATAATAATAACTTTCGTGTGATATACTTGCCAATTGTGTAAAAACACCCCTTCTGCAAAAGGTTTCTTAAATTATTCTTGAAAATATTTGGATTGTCAATTGCTTTCATTTCAGTAGGACGAACATTAAATAATGTTACTGCCTGGTAACTGCTGCCATGCTATGCTACATTGAGCCTCGGATATAATGTTACTGCCTGGTAACTGCTGCCATGCTATGCTACATTGAGCCTCGGATATAATGTTACTGCCTGGTAACTGCTGCCATGCTATGCTACATTGAGCCTCGGATATAATGTTACTGCCTGGTAACTGCTGCCATGCTATGCTACATTGAGCCTCGGATATAATGTTACTGCCTGGTAACTGCTGCCATGCTATGCTACATTGAGCCTCGGATATAATGTTACTGCCTGGTAACTGCTGCCATGCTATGCTACATTGAGCCTCGGATATAATGTTACTGCCTGGTAACTGCTGCCATGCTATGCTACATTGAGCCTCGGATATAATGTTACTGCCTGGTAACTGCTGCCATGCTATGCTACATTGAGCCTCGGATATGCCTCGAGCTTTTCTTATTATACATCTAGTCTTTTCTTCGTGTCATGAGTCTTTTCTTCGTGTCATGAGTCTTTTCGTCTTTTACTCGGATTCTATGACTCGTGTGATATACATACAAGGATTCAGATCGGATCGCATACGAATTTGTGATTTTACCTAAGTACCTATTTTAGGGGCAGCAGCACCCCCTGCAGAACAATACCACTGAACTGCAATCCCAGCCCGCATGCCCAGCGTGGGGACTATGGGCAGTATCTCCGTGAGATAAAAGGCAATAAGGCGCTTATCAGGGGGAGGTCTGCGTCCAGCAGTGGACCAGTATGTTGAGAATTGATGAAATTACCTATTTTAAAGAACAGTGCCGTCAATAGACTTTTCACTTCTTGCTCAAAAAGTGTGTCACATTACTATAGCGTAGCTTAGCGGGACAAATTACAACAATGAAAAGTGCAAAAAAGTATTTATTATTTTTAATTTTTGTCTGAAGTCATCAGCCCCTGCAATACATTGTCCTCTTACATAAAAACTCGACTTTTTGGTGTTCCATCAACAAAGAACAAAATGGAAATGAAAGCGCCTTTTTATGATTGTTGGATGTTTCTATGAAGGGTGATTCTTCCTCCATGGTAGAATGCGTACTTCGTTGCGCGTAACAAAAACATTAAAAAAGCATTAACTGAATTGAACGTGAACGTCATGTACTGGCTGATGATTTCAAACAAAAATTAAAAAGAAAAAATACTGTTAGCTCTAGGGCTTAAACTCGAATTTTACTCCCGCTAAGCTACGCTATTATGTATGACACACTTTTTGAGCAAGAGAAGTGAATAATACATTTTTATACATTTTTACCAAACTACAGAAGTCTGAAATAATTATTGGTCATAATTCATTATTTAATTTGTCTTTCGTCCCATTTTGAACTCGATTTTGATTATTAGTTGGTCTTTTATTGTAAGTAGTATAGTAAGTACCAAAATATCTAGGGTTTGATTAGGTAGGGACGTAGGTAGGTACTGTAAGCATGTAGCTAAGCTATGCGTCATGGAGGCTTATTCCCATCACATCCAAAAAAGATTCCCAATGCAATGAATGAGCTAAACTGAACACAGTCGGCATCACAAAGATAATTGCAAACGCAAGGCCGAGACTTGTGAGCCACCATTGTTTGTCGCACCGGAGTACTGATGGTATGCAAATACAGTGGCCATTTTGTTTTAAATAAGTATTATATAAGTAGATGTTAGTAATAATGTTTAGATGGGTGGATGGATGGATGTAATATGTTTGTTATTTCACACCAAAACTACGGAACGAATTGGGTTGAAATTTTGCATAGATATAGTTCCAGACCTGGAATAAAACATAAACATAAAACATACGTTTTATCCCATAAATCAGCTCCCATGGGATAGATAGATAGGAAATACTTTTATTGCACACTTAAAACTAAAAAACAATTAACAAAAGAAACATTATAACATAAAGTGACAATGGGCGGTCTTATCGCTTAAGAGCGATCTCTGCTTATGGATAAAACCTGGATATGGATAAAATCGTCGGAAATATGTAAAGTGGGTAAGATCTGTGTGCATCAATATATATGGTATTACTATATGTGGGGTAGAAATAACATTTAAACGTTTCCATAGAAACAACGCGTGTGAAGCCGCGTGCAGAAACTAGTCTGAGATAATAATGATGATGGTAATTTACACATCATTATTGGCCCCTTAGTGACCAGAGATCGTGAATACGAGAAACAGACTTTAACTCAAGTTAGGTAATTAGGTACTACCTGGCCTGAGTCAATCCAAAAAAAACTTTAGTTCATCGAGAAAACATTTGTTTTATTTTGTACTTATTTCCAATTAGCGCAGCGCATCAGCATTGCCGTACAGCGATGCAATGCAGCCAGCTTCATGGGGACGCTTCCGACTAGTATTGACTAACCTACCTGGCCAGGTTAGGCATACATAACTAAACTAAACTAAATGGCGCTGTTTTGTAACATAACTGCGCCATTCAGTTAAATGCAGAAATTCAGTTGAATGAATTTTGCAAGCAAGACAAGGATTGATTGTTGCTAGAAACCGAGCGTATTTTCATTTACGGATTATTACACAATTTTATATAGGTTCTCTACTTCCTATAGAAGAGTTCAATAGGTAGCCCAGATATATGTGACAATGCGTCCAGTTGTGTGTAACAAAGCGTCCAGTCTGCATCTAGGCCTCGCCTCCAATGTTACTCGCGTGCTCGATGTCTATTCTGTTATGTAAGTAAGTGTCTACTTTAAACAATGTAGAGTTGGCTACCGTAATGGTATCAGCACACAAAAGTCCGACAGTACATGTCTAAACCGCATGGATTATAAACGTAAGGGTCTTTGAAAGATTATTGGACAATAAGGCCCGGACTCCACCAAAGTGAAGATGTGCAGAGATATCCAAAGCAGAGACGAAAAGATACGTTTTTCAGCTAGAGTGTCTCCACCGATGCTTTGCCATTGTTTTGTACTGTGTAGCAACTAAATCGTCCCCGTAGAAGGAAAATTAAATAATTAACACATTTTGCGACTTTATTGCATTTCTATAAAGTCTAATTCAAGCTGCACCTTTCTGTCTTACTAACGTTTCGCTATCTTAATTTATCAAAAAGTTATCTGTAATTGAAACTTGCAAGTCAGAACAGATGGAAAAATAAACTTCTCAGAATACACAAAAAAGTAGCGAAGGAAAATTAAATAACGCAGCCATAAATAGATAAGTGAAATCATTGATCACTTTGCGACAGCGTAAAGGCCATAACATCACTTATTTAGTTTTCCCTCGACAAATTTATGGTTCATCAGGAGCAAATGAACTAGGTAAAATGAAATAAGGTAAGTTGTTGAATTTTCGTGTGTTATGATTGTGGTTTTATAATAAAGTACAAATTAAATAAAATCATTTATTTAAATTGTCTACTAGAGCTCTCTGGTTTTTACAAGTTTAGGACAAGTAGAACTAGATAAAGTATTTTGTTTAACTTTCGTTGAATCGGCCGAAGCACAGATGAAAGGAGGAAAAATGAATAACTAGCATACACAATTAAATAACTGACATAAACAATCAAAACTCTGGCGAGGGAAAAATACATAGTTGCTTTTGATTTTTTTTCTTATAAACCAATTACCTTAATTTTTTGTTTGTTTAATTATAACCTAGGTAAAATTATAATCTTTAAAATATCAAAAAGTGGACGGTAAATTTATTTGCCAAAAAAAAGTTATCAAAAAATGGCAAAAAATTGGTAAATCGCGTTTTTCTCGCGATTTTGGTTATGTCAGTTATTTAATTTTCCTTCTACGGGGACGAAATGATCGTCTATGTCTATGTCAAAGCTGTGCGGAGATGCGTACTGGCTAAAGGGGAGATGTTTGCTGGCTAGAGCGGAGCTGAGCTGCGTGCGGCGAGCGTTGGATATTTGTGAGATGAATGCACTAGCGGCGGCGCCGCTCACTGCACGCCACACATCTCTTCTCGTCTCCGCTGCGTGCCGTGCGTGCCGAGCTTACATCTCCATTTCGATCGCGTCATACAAATATGATACATCTCCACTCGGTCCCCTGAAGCTTAGTGGAGACGAGATGTGCGAATAACGCCGTTTTATCGGTTGTTTAAAGCACATCTACTCTCCGCTTTGGTGGAGAGTCCGGGCCTTCGAAGTTTTGTCGGTTAACTTTGACGAAGGCACAGATTTTATCTACTTCTACACACATAGTAGTACACGAAGGTAGATATAATGTAATGTTAATGAATGTAGGCACTGTGCATATTTCATGGGGTGTGCATCTGTGCATCTGTGTCTAACACCCGAATTCAAGAACAATGTAAGTTAGCAAACAATACCTACTGTGCTAAGTAAGGCATTTCTTTCTGCGTTCGTTATGGTAGGCCATTTCATTCACAAACAACACTCAAGCGACACACTTTACTTACACTTTATTAAGCGAATGCACTGCGTCGATTACAGATCTGTGATTGGTCCGTTTCTGTTGCTAAGTTCTCTTTAATGTTTGGCAGATTTGCGGATGATATAAATATATAACCTATAAAAACCTGCACAAACATAATAAAACGATTTTGTTTCCATAGAAACTGAATATGAATACAAACAAAATCTCAAAGCAAAGCAAAACTGACAGAACATAACCTAACATTTGTGATATACTAGTCATAAAGGCTTGCCGACATTTCGGACACTATTTCTTCGGACACTTTGTCCGAAATGTCACATATTAATTTTAATATTTTCTTTACTGATGTTTCGGACATCATAGCTACACTATGCGTTGCTTGAAATACCTGTCTAGCTACTTTACGTAAGGGTCGTCCCAACTGAACGCATAGCTTTTTTACGTATCACTCAAGTTTTGTTTATGAATCGGATTGACCGGCTCTATGCGTTCGTGTGCACTGTGAGACTTCATAGTATTGTTCTTGAATACGGGTGTAAGTCTTCTTGAGAATCTGTCCTTATGAAAACAAACTAAAGCTTCTGTCAGAAACGTCAATAATTATGTAATCGTCCCTTCGATCAGGTATTCCGCGCGAACGAAGAATCGCTCGATTATCTTTTAAGAACACATACCTAAGTATAAGGATTTAAGAATTTAGTTTGGAGAGGTGGTAAGGGGGCTACCACACTGTTTTTTTTCAAACTCCCCGCGCAATGATACCTGGTTACCTATATATTCATTTAGATGACGCATATACAGATAAAAATGTCCTTTATCATAATGTCCTAAAGCGTCAGGTTTCTGAGATATTTACAGATGAAAATACATTATTGTTCTAATATATTTTTTCATGTTTGGTTTATTTAGTCTTTATTATTTTAATTTATGTTTGTTTATTATAAATAAATAAATAAATAATGCTGGACAATCCACACAGCATCATCTAGCCCCAAAGTAAGCAGAGCTTGTGTTATGGGTACTAGATGACTGATAAACTTAATACAATACATAACATAGATAGATATTTTTTTATTATATATAAAAAATACCCAGAATACCCGGAACAAATATTTGCAGATCGTACAAACATTTGTCCCAAGGCGGGAATCGAACCCGCAACCTTCTGCATCGCAGGCGGACCTTCGCCCGCCGCGCCACATCGGTCATCAAACCATATGTATTGTATATAGCTATCTACAATTAGTTTAATTGTCAGTTTATCTGCTGTTCGATTCATAGTTTGCGCACTGTTCCATCGCCTCTCCTATAACTCTAAGGTTCGCTGGAAGAAAAATATTTTTCAAGATTAAGCTCGTCTATGTACATGTCCTATTAGATAAGTTCATGATGATGTATTATTGTGTGTACAATAAAGAATTACAGAATTATGGTAGGGGACATTTTTTATTTGTATAAAAAATAGTGTGTATTTATGTGTATATATATAGAGTTCTCTATCCAAATATATAGGTAAATATTATCGTGCGCGGCGTTGTCTATAAATTGATAACAATATGAGCCCTTCATCAACATCCATGAGTTGGACGCCTGAGGGCACATTTAGGTAAAATACCTACATTAGGTATTTAACTTAGTAGAAATTAATTCCTATTTGTGGATCGACTTTACGGGTTGATGGATGGAGGCGGCTCCGGACCGCTATTTGTGCCGTCGCATGGGAGAGACACGGAGGGAGGGAAGGAGAAAAGAATGGCAAGCTCTAGGGGAGGCCTATGCGGGGTGACGCAAGACAATCTAAATACCGGTGTCAAATAATCAATTGATGTAAGCTTAATAAGTAACTGTATAAATACGCAGTAAACATTTTTACTTATATGTTTATATAGTGAAATCGTTGAATAAAGGCTATTATTATTATTCACTTAATAAAGAAAATTACAATCAAATTATAACTAGTATTTACAATTGAAACAATTAAGCTAACTGCAGACTGTTGCAAACAATCTACAGGTAGCTCAACTGATCCATATCAATACCAGTCGGAAGCGTCCCCAAGACGCTGGCTGCATTGCCCCGTTGTATGGCAATGCTGATGCGCTGCGCCAGATATCCGCCAGCTCTCGGGTCACGCGTCGCGTCGACCAGACGCTCAGATAACTTTTTAAAAACCCGGAGAGCCTCGGTACCCCACGGACCTAGGGTCTCGACCCCAAAGGGAGCAAATATGTAGGCTCTGTCGAGACCTGCATATTTTCGTCTCTTGAGATCCTCGGCCAAATCTGCCGCCGCACCAGCCCTTGATTACTTAATTTATTTAAAATCTCGTTATAAAAATACAGTTTTTACTATAGAAAATAAAATACTAAAATACTATTCTACAGTACCTAAAAAATATATAAAAACGGTGAATCACCGGCCGCGAAGCTAGCCTCAAGCGGGGCGTGTGACTGGGCTGCAGAGAGAGGAACTTCCTGACGATGCGCTATAATGAGTCCCGTGTGTGGGTTAATAGGATATGATGATTACAAGTACAAGACCAACTGATGCATGCAGCAGTCAAATCTGAATGATGATTATGATGAAGGATTTATGTAGATGAAGTTAGGTATTAGGGCTGCATTGTCTACATAGGTAACTATATATAAATCAAACGGATTGTTAGCACTAGGCACTCTATCTAGCTGTGAGAATATGCGAATAATTAGGGCCGAGGTAGCGGTAGCAGAAAAATGCTATTTAAACTAGCCTAGGGAACATTAAAATTATAGAAGTGACGTGATAAAAGAGAGAACAGTCCTCTTTTGTTTCAGACTATAAGTTGTTAAAATACTATTTTAGGTTAAGTTATTTCATGATGTGGTTAGTCATTATTCTGATATAATAACAGAGTTCTAGATATTACACAGAAGGACAAAACATAGCTGCATTCGGCGATGAATTGTAAAGTTTACCTTACTTCCGAATGAGGCTCTATTTCTTTTACAGCTCCGTTAACATTAAGTAAAGCAGTTTAGCATTAAGTAAATGCAGAGTACAGAGTGGTCGATACTCATTGCACAATATGTAAACGCATTATTTTTCAATTCTTTAAACTATTCCTTTGTGTTTCTTTTGTTCACTATTATTAATGTCACTTTTTCTTTTATTAGTAAATTATGTTAAATTTGTACGCCGAATGGCAGATCACAGTGTTCTAATTTTATAACTGAACATCCCTGTAATACCTGTGTATCACAAATAAATAAATGAATTGAATCGAATTAATATCACGAATTCATCTTTGCGTAGAGCTTCGTGATCGTAGTTAATATCACTCGTCACAAAAATAATAAAATAAGATAAACATTATTTGTAGCTCAAAACTATAACATTAATAATGTACTTACTAAGATTAATTAAATTACCAACACCATATAAACTATTTCACTTATAAAATGAATGAATGAATTATTAATTGCACTTAAAAAATAACATAATAAAAACTTTATATCTAAATTTAACACATAATCAGTACAATAGGCGGCCTTATCGCTGAGAGTGATTTCTCCCAGGCAACCTAGGTTATAAAATAGCTTATTGCTACAAAATGGCGTCCAAATAACTTAGTAAATTATTTTGCTGACCGTACAATGAAACAATGCATTTACAAAGCACCTGTTGGTGGGCCATTACTCTGCCCACTGCAGCCTAGAGTACCAACCTACGTACCAAGACTACCTACCTACCTAGAATACCTAGGTACAGTCAACGCCTAAAAGAGCTAAACAGGTGAACACTCCAAAACCCCGTGTACCTACACAAAACCACAGAAATTGCTAAACGTTGTCTAGGCTAGAAAAAGCAAAAAATAAATAACGTAAAAATACGACATCGCATCATCATCGAATACGTAAAATATTTGAAATTCATTCCATCTTCAATTATTTACGCAATGTATAAATTTTTCTCTATTCTAGCCTAGACAAAAAAACGCTATGCTATATACAGGGGGCTGAGCTTTTAATTCTAACTAGGATTTTTGATTTCCAGTATTTTTTGTTTTGGTCGTAGGCATTTGTTTACCGCCTAAAAGTCCAGCTCGTTTAGCGGCTTTAAGAATGGTGTGGTTTAGCAGTTTCTGTTGCTTTTCGTGTACACGAGCTTTTGGAGTCTGCTTCTGTTCAACGCTTTTTGGCGGTGACTATACCTATTATTTATAGACCAGGTACAGGTACTTCATCACTTCATCACCCACCTACATACCTTCCTGGCCGTAGTAGTAATCTACCAAGTGATATCAGAGATTCCGTTGTTATTATTACTGATAGGTAGGTACTTAGAGATAAACACTTTATTATGAGATTCCATTCATTATTGAGAAGATAATCCCTTTGTTATACATATAAACACAAAATAATGACCTACCATCTAAGCATTCCACACATGTGTGGTAGATATAGGTATGTAATACTAGAGAACAGACATAGTTAGATGAGTTGCGGACACACATAATTCGGACACAGTGTCCGAATTGACAGTGTCCAAACACAATTAAAAAAAATCGAGCTGATCAGTATATATCTCGGGCCCGGCAGTGTACAACAGACTACCAGACAAAATCCGGAATGCCACCTCCACAGCGGCGTTTAAAAATAATTTGAAAAAGTGGTTGTTAAAAAAGGTTTTTTTGCAATATGTGCGAATTCCTGGAATTGCCTGAATATTGATATATTTAATTATAAGAACGTAATTAAGAAATATGCATAAAATTTAGGTATATACCTATTATATTTAAAAACTGACTTGTAAAAATTTTTATTAATAAATTCTTTTATTCTTGACACATTTTATTTTCAATATTTTTTTCACTCAGTAATCGGCGTAGGTAGTGCTATTCACGGGAATTAGTGACCGTTAGCTTAACATGGATATGCCATCTAAATCCCGGGAAATATATATCCTATGGTTTTTTAGGAATTCGTATTTTACATAGTACCTATTCAGATTTGAGAGAAGGACTGGTAGCCATCTATATGTCTCATTCGATTATTACTCACACTTATTCTTCGGTTCTTTAAGTGCGGACCCAGGCTAGTTTAATGAATTTTTGAATATACTCATTGGTACAACTTTGGTTTGCATTACCTACTGGACTACGATTTGACACTGTGATTCTGTTGGACTTTTCGCTAGGAGGTGTATATTTCTTTAACGATAAAGTAAGCTGAATTTCTAGAAATGAAGTAGAAAACTGTCAAATATGACGTCATCCGCAAGTATTTGTAAGCTAAGCTAAGTGGGTTTCATTGTAGCCAGTTGTCTAGTAAAAACAATTCATATTTTATAGTATTCAGAAATCTTTAACTTAGCCTGCTCCAAAAACATTCTTATTTAGGTGACAATTGTTCCATTCCTGCCTTTTCAAGATCTGTTGCGTCATCGATACTTTGGCTTGCTATTTACCACAACACTTTGGACTACAACTTGATACTGATTGGACTTTTCGCTGTATGTGTGTGGATCTGTATTCTTCATAGGTATTTTTATTTACCATTGGTATTTTGAGATAAATTCAATTCATTATTCTATTCTCGTTGTCAGCCCTGCTGTTTTGGAGCTCCATTGTGTTTAAAATTATTTGGTGTATTTATTCCATTATCCATACAAGATGGCATGACAAGTGAAGAAAAGAACAGTACTCTCATGGATTAAGGATCATCCTGATTTATTTTAAGAATTTACCAATAATTGATTAAATGTCAAACTAATATCGGGTTCAAAAATAGGAGTGTGAAAAGGCACATCGAAGGATCCGTACATCCGAATAAAAATGTACATCGGGTTTTTTAAATATCCCTTACATTCAAAAAACCCGATAAACATTTTTATTATGAGCTGATTAGGTTTCTCATGTTGTGCAATATTCCTTGGTTGCAATTGAATAACCCGGCCTTTAAAATGTTTTCTACAAAATATTTGTGCTGTCACTGTGCTAATCGTCCTACACTACCATCCGAAACAATTCTAAAAAATGTATTTAGATAAATTATTTAAACAGAAAATAGAATCATCAAGAAAGATCCACAATTTTTCATGAGAAATCATATTCATATTGACCAGTAAGTAATATGGCAAACAGCACTGTGCGGGACCAGTTTAAACCAGAAATTAGTAGTCTGATATGTCGTCGTGCGTTCTCATGATATCATAGACAGTTTAACTTCATTTACATCGACATTCAGAAATATATTCCCGGGAATCCCGGGGCATGTCCATATTAACATTATCATTCAGGTTCATTGACCCAAAATAGCACTACCTACGCCGATCCCGATGATTCGGACACCAATAAAAAAGCTGTTTTGTACGGTCAGATAAAAAAACCTTTATTGTAGAAATCCGTCCTCCAAAACGGTTACATAAATTTGAAAAACAAAATTACCCAGGCACTATGAGTAAGTACTATACTTTAAAATAAGAGAATGTATAAGTGTAGATAAAGATTGTGATCGAGAATGTTATGCTCTCCCGCTTATAGATCAGAATCAGGTGATCTAAGCGGGACAGCAGGGACTGCATGACATTTTCAATTCCAATTTTTCCACGCACGCGACTTACTTTATTAAAGTTAACAAGTGTGAACTTAAGAATAAAGACGTTAGCATGTTCCCTAAAGTTCTTCAAATTAGTCTAAATAAAATCCTTTTTATATATTACTAGAGGATCCTTCGACAAACCTTCCCCTGAAAGTTGGTCGACCCTTAAGCAGCCCTTATTGTATTTGTCACCTCTCCACAGGTCTCCAATTATTCCTATTTCTGTGATATCTGTCCACGGTGATGTGGACGTATTCAGGATTGTTGAGGGTGGGCAAATGCGACATAATTGTTATGAGGTTCCATAAAACAATAAAAAAATTACATCGGAGTAAACTTCATCAACAGCCTACACTGGTCCACTGCTGGACGCAGATCTTCCCCTGATAAGTGTCTTATTGATTTTTACCATATAGGGGTATTGCCCATAATCCCGAAGCTGGGCCTGCCGGTTGAAGATCGCAGTTAGGTGTTAAAATTGTTCTACAGCTCACCCCTGGTGAATATCCGTTAGTTGCCTCCTACGACACCCACGGGAAGAATTAGGGTGGTGCAAATTCTGACCCGCCACTATAGGGCCATGGCTAGGGAGGGAGATCTATCTACCGATTATTTTTTTGGTTATAAGGAATATACACAAAGATAGCTTTGTAAGTTTTGCGTGTAAAAACTAGGTTCTAGGTTATGCAGGCTAGTTGTATGTCAATAATAACTATCCCTCATATCCACAGTCAACTGTCACAGTGCCCTCTAATTAAGGTGCATATTTCTCTAGTTAGAACTACATACTTTTAAAACTTATTTATTATGGTTGACGTTTACAGTGCAGTTGTTATTATAATGCTAGGCTATTATTCTACAGGAATATTTTCTTAACTCTTTTATTGAAAACAGATAAGTTAATTTTGATTTGATTACCAATAAAAAAACAATGAGCGGTGAAAATAGTATGAGTGATACAGTTACGAATATATCGGAAGTGACAAGCTGAAGCCCCCAATTATAAATTGCCCACTCCATGTTACTCCAGAAAATCTAGAAATCATGAAATTTCAATAGGTACCTACTTACCGAAAATAAAATCTGTAACTTAAGTTACGTCGTTATTTTCGCTTCTCGCCCTCTTAAAAACAGGCTCATTGCCCAACTTCAGCCCATCCTTAATACACCCCTGCCTGTTTGTACACCTCTGTTCTTCAGGTTTGCATGAAAACAAACAAACAGTCATCCAATTACGAGGCAAATACGATAAAAACATGAATAATTCCACCATATTTCCGCGTAGTTGCGCTCTATGGGCGAACTTACTGTTACTGTTTCTGTGAGTGGTGGTGTCGTCATCATCAGCAGAAGTGAATCAATAAAATGATTTATTTCTGACTTTCATTTATTTGACGTGAAAAAATGAATATCAGAGTTTTCATTTGTAGTTAAAACAATGATGTGAACACCGTTTTCGATAATCTAAAAATCATGACAGATGAATTTCGACAAAAAGGTTAGTAATTATGTTTTTCGAAGTGCGAGCTTTTTATTTCGGACTCTTGTGTAGAAAAAACAATATCATTGGAAAATTTAATAGTTTGGCCCCCAACATTACAGTTGTAGATAAATGTTCACTTTGACTCCTTGGTTTACCAATTCTTGATGAATATGGTATGCTAATATGCACTGAGTTATACATATATGCTAATATGCAATTGATGTGGATCACTGTTCCTAAAGGACAAATTACTAACAATTCAGTCACTCTACATAATATCACTCTACACTTTGTTTGGAAGAGGCACATTCAGTGCCTCTCCCAAACGAAATGTGTAGGTATCAACACAGTCACTGCGAACTAAACCATCATCTTTTCAAGACTGGAGCCACAAACAGCAGCATGTGTCGTGGCTGCTTCCAAGAAGAAGAGAGTATGGAACACGTTGTGGTACACTGCACGGCCACAGACACAAGACGGGGCTGAAGAGACTCATTCAGGCATCAACCTCATCCACACCACAGAAAAGCTGAAACGAAGCTCCAAAGGTCCTGCTCAATCTCCGCAGGTCCTGCTCCGGTACCTCAAGGAGCTACGCTGTTTAGAGCTTGATTGGGCGGGTAGACAATGCACGCCCATGCGAGATGTCAGTGCAGATCTCAGTTCCCCACTTAGAATGAGGCACGTCAGCAGTGGACTTTTGTGTGCTTTGCTGATGATACCTAGCCTAACAGATTGACAGATGTCTGTGTCGTCACGAGATGCCTCACAAGTACTTATGCGTCTTCTTCGAGAGAGGGGATGATCACGAAGTAATTTATGTTACACATTTTGTTTATGTTTTTTCTGTTTACATTGTCTATCATTTTGCATTGTATATCTTGCCTTCCCCATTTAGAACATTATAGCTACTCGCTATAATGCTGTATGTGAGAATTATAAGTAGCATTTTTTTTCTTTCTGAATTCTTTCTCTTTAATGTTCAAAGGTAAAAACAAAACGCTTTTACTCATCATTGTGCTAAAATATTCGTATCGATTCAAGAGCTATTCTGAATCTTTCATGAACTTTTAATATCTGTGTCGATGAATTTATTTCTTTTGTCTGAGTCCGACCGTTAGACGATCTAATACGGATTATGATTCATTTAATATAAAAGTGCTTTGATCTACCCTCAACTTTTAATTTATTAGAAATATAGCATTCATTATTTTTATATTTTCTGTATTCACATTTCAGACCAAAATGTTTAGTTAAAACTAAACTGAGCAAAACCGCCTTACTACGAGTTACTACTACTACGAGTTACTACTACTAGGAGTTACTACTACTAGGAGTTACTACTACTAGGTACAAAAGTATTATATACTATAAAGGAGGCTTCAAAATATTGTTTATCTACTTTGTGAACGAAATAAAAAACATTTGTATTAGTATGAAGATTTTAAATACAATAACAGAATAAAACAATTACAACTAGTTTAAACACTTATATCAATTTCTTAAAAATCTAAGCCGTCACCAGAAGGCAGAGTGCCCAGAATGCTGGCAGCATTGCCACGTTGAATGGCAATGCTAATTCGTTGACCGAAATAGAATATTTGTATTGAATTTAGTTTTTTATATCAAGTAACTAAAGTTGTAATAATACAGATTAGGGCAATATTCTACGTCAGCTACCTTTTCTTTTGTAGTGTGAAGGTTTTGATCTATGAAAACTGAAGTTCTATTAGGAACAAAAATGAACTTCATTATCACTTTGAAGCTTAATATTTTGCAAACTGTGTGTCTACCATGAGTTGTGACAGTTAGATCGCCTGACGTTACTACAGTAGTTACGTAAATAATAGTACTGCGCATTTTAGTACCCGACTAACCGCTAGAGGCGCTGTTCAAGTTTTCATACATTTTTTTAAATACACTCGCTAGCGAGTATAGTTTGTTAAAAATCATGGTAGACACACAGAATCCTAAATCGACAAATGATTTTCCCGCACCCACAATATTTTTGTTTTGACATATCTCTAGACGTGATGAAAAATATTTATCTCCACTATAAGTAATTATTGCAGAGGCAACGTGTTTTTTTCAGGATTTTTTTCTACGGCTTTATCGGTTTTATT
Organism: Eupithecia inturbata; assembly: GCA_963662085.1. Taxonomy (NCBI): domain Eukaryota; kingdom Metazoa; phylum Arthropoda; class Insecta; order Lepidoptera; family Geometridae; genus Eupithecia; species Eupithecia inturbata. The sequence continues at coordinate 1,433,689 of OY759201.1, forward strand.
AATTTAAAGGTACCCATGCAAAGCTTTCTAGTACTAATAGTCTTTAAGCTCAGACGCAGATGGATAGACCTACAAAGAATGTGTCGTTTGTTTAATGAAGTAGCTACATACAATAATGTAGATATTTTTGATAATAACCATTTTAGATTTAAGCGGTGCATAAAAAAACATTTCTTTTTATATTATTAATCCAGTAACAATGATTGTAAATGTTTTTCCTCTTTTTTTTTACGTCTTAGGGTAGTTTAAATATAATGCATGTAACATCATTTTCTCTATGTTCACATAATTGATTTCAATCTAGATCAAAATTGTAAAACTACTATAAGTTTATGTATAATTCGATTGTTATCTGATTTGTGAATGAATAAATAAATAAATAATAAATAGACGGACGGACAGACGGACATGGAGAAACTCCTTGTTCCTTGTTGACTAGGCAACCCTAAAAATACCTACCTACCTACTTAGAATTTTCTGCGAAGCGAAGCCATGAAGGTAAACTGATAAATTCCTGCAATGCCACTTGAAGTGCCTCAGCTTCCAGGGATTCCAACGGCTGTTTGTGAGGGCTAAGGTGAGAGATATTTAATAAAGCAAGACGATCACATAGGTACTTACCTAACTTAGCAACTGGAACTGTCATTTCGACAATATTAATTAATTGACGCGATATAATATCAGGAATAATTATTAATATGTAACTAATAGGTTAAAAGAAAAGGGTTAAAGAAAAGGTACCTATTTAGTTTATTTCTCATGAATTTTAAACTAAAAAATGTGCTACAAAATAAATGTGAGTACCAATGAATTATTATATTAGTTATTATACGCTAGTAATAGTATTTCAATGGTAAGTATCTACCTAAACCGGTATGGAATCATTCTGGATCTCGAGGGAGTTAACTTTTATTAAAAGTTTTTTTAAAATTAATTTTGTGTTTCTAGGGAACGCGTCAAATGGAGATTGGAGATGAATTTAACATCAATTACTCTGTACTTTTAATGCTGTTGCCTATCGTAACCGTAAAAAAATCAAACTTCTAAGTCAACGCAATCAAAAGATTTAGCCATTTATGACAGCATATTTTGACATATAGCACATGTAGGGTAAAAAATTCGGAACCCGTAAATTTTAAGTCTCTAAATCTCAAAAGTGAAATGCGTTGTGCGTCTGAATGTGTTTTTGGTCACTAGTAGCCTATCTTTGATGTCTGATGAGCTATGGAACCCTCGGTGCTAGTGTCCAAAAGTCCTATTTTTTAGGGTTTCGAAACGATGGGTTTCGAATCCCTTTATGGTCTCGCTTTTTCAGTCCTTTTTTCCGTCTTTAATATCTCAACAACTCCAGCAAAAATTAACTTGAAATTTCAAATAATAGTACATTTCGTGCGCCTGCACAGATTTAATGAAAAATAAATTAAAATGAAAATATTCAGTACAAATTGTGATAGATAGATAGATAGATAGATTATCACTTTATTAATTAATATTTATTTATTTGTGATGTAATTTTAAAAGAGACCTACAAGGTCAAATGGCGTATCAAATGAAAGGTAACAGTTTATACATTTTAAAACAAACCGATCAATCTGAAATTAGAAGCAGGAGATTGAAGGTACCTTAAATTTTTAGGTATTCATTAAATAGCAAAGTCCGGTACCTAAAGTAGGAACATATTGGTATACCTGACAAACGTTCGAAACCGCAAGTCACACTCGCACTTGACGGATCTGGTCCTTTTTTAGTTATGATTTTATGACCAATAATATTTACAAACTCATTATTAGTGTCTTACATTTCTATTAATTCGACTCAAAGACAAGCCCTCAGAAATCTTGGCCCATTGTTAAAAGATAGAAAAAAACCAAACTTCCTGTTCCATAACTCAACTAATAACTTCCCCTGACTTCCCCCGACATCTGCGCAGCGCATTCCATCGTGTAATTAATAAATACACACGCTGAGTGACCGGGTGCGCGCGCGCCGGTCGCAGTCACACAGGAAGCTTTCTAAAGCTTGAAATTACTACGTACTATACTACATATACTATAAAAAATTACAATAACAGAATAAAACAATTACAACTAGTATTTACACTTATATCTATTTCTTAAAAATCTAAGCCGTCACCAGAAGGCTGTGTGCCCAGAATGCTGGCAGCATTGCCACGTTGAATGGCAATGTCAATTCGTTGACCGAAATAGAAGCCAGCATTCCGATCACCTGTAGACTCTATGAGAAGTTGTTTTTTTTTATACTATTAACTGATTAAGAAGTAAAATTGTTTTTTCTTTCTTAAACCATTAACTAATCTCAACCTGTCTATAGTTTTAACGGTTTTATTTAGATTGTCTTGTTATTTGTTCTTTTTTATGTTAAACAAAAAATAACCTGACTTGTGCTTTCTTTATTTTACTTTCATTTTTGAATTCAATAAGCGTATCGGTGTCGCCGATATTTTTATAAGACCATCGGTATCGGTATCGTTTTGGAAAAAAGCCGTTTCGAAGCATCCTTAATTCTAGTAGCCTATGTACCGAAAACCTGGTACGATCCTTGATTGACCTCGACCCTAAAAATCAACTAGCCCGCTTTCTATGTAAATGCGTGCAAGTATGGAAACAGATGTGCGGGTTCGATGCCCGGTTTGGGCTCGCGCTGTTCACAGGGTGCTGGAAATATTAGCTTTGGAAAACATTAACAACAACAACATTCTCTCACTCCTTCAACACTATAGGCTTTTTAATAACATGATCTATTACAATTTTTTTTATAGATTTTTTACAGATTTAAATAGGAAAAAGTTCCGTTGAAAACAATTAAAAATTTACTTTCGCTTTCTACCAAACCACACCCATCACACCGTATGTAAAAGATATACACTACTCAAAACAAAATAAGGGCCACCCGAGTATTTTTGTTTCGAGATGATTTTTTGCTGACCTTCGTTTCGAAAATTATTTTTTATGAATGGCAAAACTGACCTTGTTTTTCTGAATGAGGGCACTGTGACATCTCAGAGTTACATCGAACGGGTTGTCAGGCCATATGTCATCCCATTTTCACAACGAGCAATGGATGGTTTTATCCTGATGCAGGATAATGCACGACCGCTCACAGCCCGGGCGATAATATCTGTCCTGGAGGAAGCCAATATTCAGGTTTTGGCATGGCCTGCGAACAGCCCCGACCCGAATCCAATTGAACACCTTTGGGATCAATTAAAACGCCGAGTCCGGGCAGCTGAAGAGGACGTGCACAACCAGCAACAGTTGATTGAATTGTTGAAAAGGTGCTGGGAGGAGGTACCAGAGGAAAACATCCGCCATATTATTGAGAGCATGCCCTCGAGGCTTCAAGAATGTGTTTTGAAAAGGGGAGGACATACCCGTTATTAAACACCTCAAAGGTAAACAACTCAGCTGTGCGTTTAGTCTACAATTGAATGTTATTGTTAGGTGTAAACCGCCTTAAAAAGTGATAAAAACCAAAAAAAAACCTAAGATTAAGTAATTTTAGTCTGATTGCATTAAAATTCATTAAATTTAATGAAAAAAACATTGTTTTATTAAATTTAAAACACAAACAGAGCAAAAAATCCTGACGAAAAAAAAAATCGGAAAATTATTGCTGGCCCTTATTTTGTTTTGAGTAGTATAAGTACACTATAACATAACACAGTATAGTTAGAATGAATGGATGGATGGATGTTGGTCCGTTTGTTACTTCTCCAAGATATAGGTTGGAATACATAGACTCACATAGAAATAAAAACACCTGTACCTACATGTATTTCAAGCAATAAACGATACTTTACTTTACTTTATATCTGTATTCTTGTATAAAGCCAAAATTAAGTTTTTATCGTTGTCATACATACCCCATCTGACAGAGTGCACTAATGTTTACAAAACTCTGTAAAATTTTTGTCAAGCGATAAAATATAGAATGCTTACTGAATAGATCAGGCTGAAATTTTGCGTAGATGTACATAGGTCTGTACCTGGAATCACACATAGGCTACTTTTCATCCCGTAACTAAGTTCCCATGGGATACATAACCTTTCAACGTTTCCATAGAAACAAGAATACAATGAAAATCACGAGTATGAAGTCTTAAAAAATATTTTGGTATAGATATTCTGCATTTACATTTTATTTTACCTTCCTGTTGATTATTTTGTTTGATGTAAGAGTAGTCCGTGCCTTATAAGTGCCTATCTATAATGGAGGTAGGTATAGGTAGGTACAATCTTTGTGCCCACTTGAGATTAAAATAACACGGCCATGAGTGAGTTACAGTGACGCGGACTGGTTTTATAAAACTTTGATAAGTTTTAGTGACAGTGAAAGAAGTCTAATAAATGCACAAAGCAAAATGATAAAACTCTTTAACGAACAATGAAAGAAGCCAATGAAAAATTTTTTAGTGTTTATGTAACACCTGAACTGCGCATCCGAAACCGATTTGTTGTTATGATTTCAGTATTGTAGGCTACATTTTATACCTACCAACGAAATCAATCAATCAAAAAGAGGAGAATCCAGTGCTTTGACACACCTAACCAATGTATGTAACTAATTTTTTTAAGAATAAATGATCTATCTATGTATCAACCTATCAATAAGGCGGTCTTCGATCACCAATAGATCGAAGTTGGCGGTGGCTTCATCCAAAAAAGTGGGGGTCTCCTAATTTTAGGACTATCGCCCTATTCCACTCTAATGCAATGAGCTAATCTATTGATTGGTTTATCTAAGGTAAGTATGTTCTTTTTACAATATGATAGGTAACTTAGGTATTTTTCGGCTTCGCTATTCAGCGGATCGGTATCGGAGCGTACGGATTTGTTGCTTTGTATTGTTTTCTATGAGCGTGCACTGGATCGGTATATCTGCCGATACCGATTCCAGAGACCGGTATTTCTGTGGATGACGTCATCGGCTAACTAGATTTCTTTGAAAGTACATTGTCGAAGCAAAATCCGAAAGCAGTAAACTAAACGCTCACTATCAGCATCCATGATATTATATAAACTGATCAGCATAGTGCCAACACTGAAGCCACGTTCGTTGCGCACGCTCCGATTCAATTTAGTGGACGCGCAACTTTATTCGTTAAAGTCAAAATATATGGATTATTCCCAAAGTAGTAAGCAAATTATTCAAAAGGTCATTTTATGCACAACGATGCCCTAAAAATGAACTTTCAATGCCCTCTATTATGTTAACGAAGTTAGGGTGTGCAGCCAACCGTAAATTCGACATTGCAATCTTGTGTACGAAGGTCTAGCTAGCATTTACTTGGCATTTGCACTCGGTGGGACACAGCCCTATTTTTGACATTTCAGTGACATTAAAAAGGGCATACGGTGTTTTGGAAGTAAAAGATTTAATTGAGAATTAGAATCATACTACCTAACACAAAAGTTTACAAAGTTTAGTCTGTCTCGCGAAAGATTTTATAAACAAAGAAAAACTAAAATTAAAGAATTGAAACAAATTAAAACTAGTATTTACATTTGAAACAGTAGTGCTAACTGACAGACTGTTCCAAACAATATAGAGGTAGCTCACTTATCCATATCAATACTTAGCCTACCAGTTGGAACCGGTCTCAAGACGCGGTAGCATTGCAGCATTGCCCCGCGCTATATGGCAATGCTGATGCGAAATATTGTATCCTTGGATTTATTTATTTATTTAAATCTTATATATTTTAAAGCGCTTTTAACCAAACACTGATAACGCCAGCCCTGTTATTACATTAAATTAGTTACTAATCATATAAAATATCATAAAACATTTCATACAGAATCCTGGCCGCCATGCAAAGCGGGGCGGCAAAGATGCTTTGAAAAGAGCCTATCCAGAATCTAATCTAAAAGATATCTATGTAACAACTTCCAGTGCTAATCATATCCACTACAAGAGACATAAGTTCATCTAAAAATAGCTTCGACTTCGCACTGACTTATTCGGCAAAACTAATGTCTTTGGTGAATACACTTTCACACACTCTTTTGCAACTACAGCTTTGAAGATGAATGTGAATGAGTAAGATTATAATTTGCATGGATGAAGTTTTCTACCTGGAATAACGTATATACAAGGTGCCTTTTTGGAATGGAAGTGTTTGGCCAAATAAGTGTTGAAGTCAAAGTCAAAAACTCTCTATTTCCATAAATACAATAAATCCACACTTAGAAAAGGTCAAATTCTTAATAATTAAACACTGACACGGAAATAAAGTGATATTTTTGATTTCTGTCGCTTCGGTATGTAGACTAAAGTAAAGAAGCGACGAAGAAACCTTTAGCCTGTTAGTTATTTGTTATTTTTCGAGTTGGAGCAAATCCCGTCCTAAGCTTTTTTATCCTCTAGCTAGATAATCTGATATTTTTTTAGTAGGCCTTTTTACACAAGAAAGTTTTGTAATTTTTTTTGAATTTATTTACTGATAATTTTTGCAACACACTAGGAGTTTTGTTGGAAATATTCATTACATGACCATTGTCGAACGAAAATGCATTATCGACCAAAGTAAAATCACTCGTTGGTTGAGCCTAGACTCGCTTAAGATTGTAGGTAGATCAAATAAACAGACCAGGTTTTCTATTCTGGTACATGGTCAACAAAGGATATTTGCGATGACTAACATGTGACCATATCATAGAGTTACTCAACCTAAATCATTTGCGGGACAAATAATAATCCCATGAAATAAAATGTTATATGGGATCATCCCGGGATCAATTTCCATTGAAATATGATCGGTCCACAATAGACGGAGAAATCTACGAACATGCTTCCAACATACCTCAGCCGAACATAGATTCTCCTCGATTTCAGAAGTTTGTTAAAAATGGGTAAAAAGAAAGCATGCCAATACAAAACTCTTCGCCACTGCAAAATCTTCGACTAACTAGTCGACTAACTAGTCGATAGGATCTATGTTCGGCTGAGGTATGCTCCAACAGGCTACAAGGACTCTATAATATGCAATTTCACACCACTGACATTATTTCATGTCGGTAAGGTAGCATTTACAAGAGATGTTTTAAAAGTTCTGCGGGAGAAATCTGTATAAAATTGAATAATAGTTTAAATAATTGTTTTTCCTTTTCATTAAATATGTATATATGCACGTATATATTTAAGTAAAATTGAATGTCAACTAGCACTAGGCAAGTACATATAAATTTAAATTTATTGTAGTAGGTTAAATTGTATCTTATTTGTCTAAATAACTATACTTTTAATAATTCTGTAAATTGTATTTTGTTTGTTGTTTTTGTTTATGTTAAACTGTCGGTATTTTGTAATGTATATCTCTCATTGGCCGTTAGTTAGGTTATTAAGGTTAGAACTATTTAGACATAATAGGTTGTTATTTTCGTTAACAAACAAAAAAAAATTGCCTGTCTGCTACGTATACGTACGGTAAAAGAACACAGAAATAAACCGGAAAGCTAGGCCCACGGGAGTTTATCCGCATTATGTAGCGAATTGCTAAATTAATTACACTTTCATATCAAATTACTGTCCAACTTAATGATATTTCGCTACTGCCTAGGTAAATTGCAATTTATTGCTAATTGCGAATTTGTTTCGGGTTTGTAATATACCATATACATATTTTGCAACCGGTTGTTTGAACGATCATCTATATTATTCGATTCTACCCGCGCCTTCGCACAAAATATCCGACCGAACCCGACCGAAACCGAAGCAGAAATCCACCTTTTAATATCGCGAAATCTCTTGCAATTTTACACCAACCGCTACGCTTTTTTTTGGCAACTCAACGTATCCATCTGTGTGCATCATAGCTCCCAAGCGTATGAACCAATTTTAGGGTTCCGTAGTCAACGAGCACCAACAAGGAACGCCGCCATGTCGGTCTATCTGTATGTATGTCCGCGTCTTAGCTTAGCAGAGACTGTAATAGAAGTGTAGTACTAGAAATCGGTTATTTGGCAAATAATAATCAGTCTAAAAAAGTGGTAACCTATCTCTATCTCCATCTCCATCACCACAGCCTATATTGGTCCACTGCTGGACCCAGGCCTCCCCCTGATAAGCGCTTTGTTGGCTTTTATCTCACGGGAGGTAATGCCCATAATCCCCACGCTGGGCATGCGTGTTGGGGATCGCAGTTCGGTGAGAACCTATAATCTTGTAAAAATATGTTTGTGTTATTTTCCTAATACCTAATGTGGGAATGTTTTTTTCGTCTAGCTCATGACGTGGGGTATCGTTAGATAGCTCGTACGATTCAAGGAAAGGGTAATTTTTCAACTTTTTTCAAAATATTGTTAAAAGAACAGAAATTTTAAAAACTGTTTTGAGATGTAGAAACTGATACCTTTCATTTGATACCCCCCTGACAAATTAGTATCCTTTAAAATTTCGACATCACTTTTGGTACTTTTTAGGACTTTTGGTGCTGTTCAGGCGCACGACATGTACCATTTTTTTTAAATTTCAAGTTATTTGCTGCTGTACTTGCTGAGATATTAAAGACGGAAAAAGGGCAAAAAAAGCGAGACCATATGTGTTTTGAAACCGATCTCCGATCTTCTAAACCCTAAAAATATCTATCTATGTAGTATATAGTAATATACCCTAGCCTAAGCGATACGAAAATATTTTTATGTAAATAACTTTGCAAAAACAAAATGCATATTGCCATTTAAATAAATGGTAATATGCATTTTGTTGGTCGGTGTCGGTTTGTTGGCCGGCTATTAAGTTAGTTGTGCGCATGCAATTTTGAAGCACAGTCGGATTTTATGGCTACTTTTTTTTATATTATGGTTACCCTCCAGGACCCCTTGGTAGAATAGAGTAAGTGTACTATTTTGAGTCTTTTGGTATGCTTGCGTTGTTAATGTCATCAGGTGTTTTCGCGGATTTTTGACATTAAGTTCGGTGACTAGCTGAAATTATATATTAGTGTTGCTTCATTTTTCATAAGAGACAAATATTTTTTTCGATATTTTTATTCAATATAGAGTATTCTTTTTTTTTCTCCTTTTTGACAAATAAAATTACAATTCAATAATAAAAACAAATTAGAACTAGTATTTACAATTGAAACAATTAAGCTAACTGCAGACTGTTGCAAACAAGAGAGAGTACCTATATTATATAATATATAGTATTCATTCATACAGCAGCGTGTCCAGACGGATCAAAAGATGGACATTGGCAATTTTATTTGTCTTCTGTATAAAGTGGATGTTAATTTATATGTCATGAGGAAACTGGCAACCAATCAAGCATAATAAAATACAATTAAAAAAAAAAAAATCGATTGGAAGAAAGATTTTCATAGCTTACTTTGCCCACACATCTTCAGTTTCTTCTGGGAAGTATATTGAAAAAGAAACGTCCGTCGGTAGAACAGAATCCTGTTCTTCCCACAAAAAAAATTGTGTGCTTTTCTTTTAAGGCGCTGGACCCGAATTGCAAATTCACTAATCTGAATAAAAATATAAGCTTATAAAATGTTGTTTTATTTCTACAATATAAACTAAAACATATTGAGGTCCTCCCAGACCCCAGGGTAGTAATAGTGTACCTTCAGGGATGAGTAGGGTTTAAGGGTTGTATATGAATCATCTAGTACCCATAACACAAGCTCTGCTTAGCTTGGGACTAGATGATGCTGTGTGGATTGTCCAGCATTATTTAATATATATTTATATAAAGTAGGTAGATATATCTACAGAGAACACATTTATTAGGTACCTGGTCTACTTAAGCAACCAGCGAGAAAGGAAATAAGTGAAAATAATTTTGGCAACTTTCGCAGCCTACGAAAAATAATGACACGCTCGTAGATCTTCGTTTTCCTTTTCTTATGCCGCCAAAGCTTTTCTCGGTCTCCTTTCGTGCTAGTATAAATACCAAAAAATATTATAAATACCAAAAAATATTATAAATGCCAGAAAATATCATCACAAAACACCATAACTGTTCTTCACTCTGTTCACTTTGCATTCAAAACAATTAGTGATGTAAAAAATCCAAAGTTCAACGAAATAAAAAGAATATTATGGGTGATCGTCACGGGTTGGCGCGAGATTAATTTTTTTTATATTTTTTCTGCTTTTGGCAAAGTAATTTGCCGAAAATCGTAAACCATTTTCAATTAACTTATGAAAAACCTAACTTCGGTTCACTGGTATTTTTAGAGCTTATGGGAAAAGGAAATTTTGGGCTAAAATCAACATTTCCCAAATGCTCCCAAAATAGTACATTTAAATCGGAGTTGGCTTTATCATGGGTTCATAGAAAATGTTTTACGATTTGCGGCAAATTACTTTACCGTCATTTTATTCCTTGTAGAACGCGAAAATACATTAAATCCACGAAAAAAATTGAATCTCGCGCCAACCTGTGACGATCAACTTTAGAAGTAACGATCGTCGTCCACTTCGATTTCGCGCCCTTTTCTGACATTAAGGCGGCCATCTTGAAACGTCACGAACATGGCTGCTTCATGGATCGTAAAACACCCCAAAATTAACAAAAGGTTTAGCAGACACACACATCACGTTGTTGTTGATATAATTATGTAGGTATAAGGTATTCACCTACCTAATAGTTAGGTAGGTACCTACTATTAAAAAAATATGTTAGAAAAATTCCAACAATAATTCACAGTAGCATCCCGGAGTCAGGAAATTGGCGATGTTCCACCCCCGTGCTTCGGAAAGCGCTGTTTATTTTTTGTTTGAGAGCTGGTATCGCATAAATTGTAGGATGGATTAAAAAAAACTCTAAAAGAAGTCCATAATGTAAATCCCTGAGTGCAATATTCTAAGGACACAGCTATGTTTTGTCGCTGGACAATTCAGATGTGTTCGTGAATGCATCACTCAAATTATTTTCAACGCTTATTGGCTGTATTGTGATTTCGAATAAAAAATAAAATAAATAATAATAATAATCCTGGACAATTCACACAGCATCATCTAGCCCCAAGCTAAGCCCAGCTTGTGTTATGGGTGTACTAGATCTAGTTTTCTGTTCATTAATCAAACGACTAAGATTTTTTAATATGTGTATCATATAACCAAACAATTGTGTGTAATTTTTCCCAAAAGTTTTGTTCACGTGTGTGAACGTAAAATATAAAAAAAAATACCTACATTACTTTTTATCTTTTTTTAAAAGCGGGATGAGTTGACTAATCAAAATTGTTAAAATTAATTACTTAGTCAACTCATCCCGCGGGATGAGTTTAGAGCGGGATCAGTTGACTAAAGAGCCTAGCCTACATGATAACTGATATACACAATACAGTAACATAGATATTTTTTATTATACATAGAAACACTCGCAACAAATATTTGCAGATCGTACAAACATTAGTCCCAAGGCGGGAATCGAACCCGCAATGTCCTGCGTCGCAGGCGGACCTTGGCCCGCCGCGCCACATCGGTCGTCGAACTATGAACGGCGAAAATGGTACGAGTGGATACACTCACGAATATATCGAAGTCATCCAGCTGGCACCACGAGAGAAGCAGCAGGCTGTAGCTAGTAAGTTATAAAGTGATTCCAATACAAGCATTCAACCCTTTGCCAAAACCGTAATAACATATTTTTCTTCGTTGCAAATAAACTGGTAAACCTAGATTAGGTAGAGTGGTTAGAAAACTTTCTACATTATTGTAACATTATGTTGGTTTAGATTTCTGATATCTGTGGTTTATAATTGTTTATAAAAATATCACCCATTTGTTAAAAATATTCTAGTTTTAATAATTAATTATAGTTTTATTGTACTTCCTATTTTTTGAAATTTTTTCTTGTTTTTTGTGTCTTTTAACGAAGATATCTTTGCAGTATTTATTATTTGTACCTATCTACCTCCATTTTGTAGCTCTTGTTATAATATATGTATGTCACCGTCGTCCGACAGCCCGTTGTAGAATGGCTAGGCCGATTGCAAAACGGCGACATTCAGTTAATAACCTAAAACGATTGTTAAACGATTAAAGTTCAACAATATGGCTACACGTCACTCAGGTATCTCGTTGAATTAAATTAATTACGTATTCCCAACAAAAAATCACCGTTCGTTTTGTGATCAGTCTCGCCGGATCGTAGAATCAGCCCGTTTGTTGAATACCCTTTCTACAAACGGGCTGATTCTACGATCCGGCGCAGTGGCGACATGTACACCAACTAAGTAGATACCTAAGACCTATACATTTATTGGTAACCTGGTTCGAGTTTTCCCGGTTTTTTTTTGCTGGCAGCGCGGCGGCCTGTTTCCAAATTATTTTTGTTCTATTTTTGAAAATATTCCAGCCGATTTCAATAACGGTAAGTGGCCTGTAGCGCAATGTTAAGGCGAAGTTTTTAGACGAAGAAAATATTGTAACAGAATTTCCCTACAAATAAGATTTTAGAAACAATCAAATTAAATAATAATAATAATAAAATTAATTTTTATTTCAGACCATAGCTTAAAAACATAAAATAAATTGGTACTTATATAAATAAAATAAAAAAATAATTTTGAACTTTTAATAAGCTCGAAGTTATTTTTGTGTTTTATTATAAGAAAGATATTATGTTATATTTTTTGTGTTACTTTTAAGACTAAGTAGGTATTGCTTTTCAAAATGGCTTATGAAATCATAGTATAAATAATTTGATTGTTTTGAAAAAACTATAAACTGACTTCGAAGCCCTTCATTTTACGCTGTTTCTTTTTTTTTAAGATTTCCGGGTTAAATACAATTTTTTCTGGAATAAACTTTTATGGGACTACCTCGGGCGGGATCATGCTCTATCCAATAAATAATTTTAAAATCTGTCCATAATTGACGGAGTAATCGGACGGAAATACATAAAAACGTACATAGAACTACACTTGACCGAGCAAAGAATCTCCTACTTTTTTCGAAGTAGGTTTAAATTACATGCCATTATTGAGTGAATAGTCTGAAAATACAATAGGTAAGTTCCTAATATATATTTAGAGTAGGATTAAAATCAAAAAAAGCATTGGTACTTATATAATTGTGTTTTTTTCTGTAAGTAGGCAATTAAAATATTCAGAAAATCTGCAAAGTAAAACAAAGAAGAAAAGCTTGACCACTCCTTAACTCTATAATTTAAATATTTCCATTAACGATATTAGAGTCTTGATTAGAATAACCAGAAAGCACAACGCGAACAAAACCCTTCATTATTCAGGATGAGGATTATGCAAAAATAAAACTTATTGCACGATCCGCATTGGGACCGTTATTCATATAATTTGGTTAAGCTCTGCTTTTATGAGGATATTAATTTGAAAATAAACTTTGGTTTAAGGAAGTTTTAGGCATTTATAACGGAACGTTTTCTATTAAGTGTCTGAGATAATTATGTGATATCTGAATATTGCAATGACTTTAATTTATTATAAATAATTTAATTATTAAAAGATTTAATTTTTAATATAATTTATATATTTTTTTTTATTAAATATAATAAATTATAATTACGTATAAAATATTTGGCTTCTTGGCAATAAGATTCGTATGCACGCATCCTAAGATCACTCCCTAAGATGAGTTGAGTTGGTAATTATTTTGAAGCACGTTTCGGGTGACGAATTCTTGAGAGATTTTCATTGAAAACTATCAAAAACCGTTATGTGGGTCAAGCATCTGAGTAGCGTTTGAGTATTCAGGGGTTACCCCCAGAATACACGCTCAACGGCTTGCTTGGTGTACTCATTCTGAGTTCGTTCATCCCACCAGCTTCGTCCCCACAAGTGGGTCGAATGGCAGAATAAAAGGCTGAAATAAAATTTTCATTGCCAGACAAACGTTTTTTACCATGTCGTAGCAGATGTAATTTACAAAAAACAAAAATTTAAGACCTGTCGTCTTCACTGACGTGTTTATGACGATGCTGATGGGCAGAAGCAGAACCTGCATCTCACGTAGTGTCAGTGAATTACCAATAACCCTGTGTACCAATATGGTGGGACGAGCGGCATACTACTGAAAATAAATAATAGAACAAAATTTATGGACCTAGAGCCTCCCCTTAACACCAGTCTCAAAATAGTGCGATCGCCTGCGCACGATCAGCTTCCAATCGATTGATTTACACTACCAATCCCAAACGCTGAAGCAACTAGCAAACAAAAACCGACTCTACGTCCAAGGCTTTGAGATAGGTTGTTGATTGAAAAGCGGTTGTTGATGCCCGAATTTAATAGGTAGCAACTTTAATATGGTGAAATAGGGCACGTGGACCAGACGGCTTTCGTAAGTACCGGTTTAATTTAGCTTTAGAGAAAATAGCTGCTTTGACGAGTTTTTACTTATGAGGGCGCAATGAGCGCCATTTTGAGAAAAGGATAGGATTTCGTGTTCATAGGAGCGGGCGCGGCGGCATAAGCGCAAAAATCAAGTTTTTGTTTATATTAAGAAAACTACACAACTTATGAAGAAACTGGTCCAAGGAACCTTTTTTTTTTCTCAATTGTGTTTTCACATTCAAGGAACCAAAGAAATAATGTTGAATTTTATTTAATTCGACTTTTTTACCACCGGGATCCCGTGATCTAGGCCTAATTTGACAAACAAATCCGTTTGGTTCGCCTCATAAATCTTTTATTTAACTTGCCCTGTTAGTATGTGTGGGACCAATCTTGCAACTGAATTTTAGACCAGTTTTTCCAACCGAACGAACTTAAGGTTTACATCTATCTATATATATATATAAATGAAAGTCGTGTTAGTTACACTATTTATAACTTAAGAACGGCTGAACGGATCTCGACGAAATTTGGCAGCGAGGTAGATGGTATCCCGGGGCCGGACATAGGCTACCATTTATTCCGGAAAAAAGCGTGCGAAGCCGCGGGCTGCAGCTAGTAGTTATTAAAGTTCGATGACAATGCAATGTTTATTTATTAAGACCGACTTTGAAAAAAGGACGAGGTTCTGTGTTCGGCTGTATGTATGTTTTTTTATGTATGTCCGTCGACTCCTCCGTCATTTATTGATCGATTTTGAAAATTATTTTGCAAATAGAATGATCCCAGCGTGGTCCCATAAAATATTTATTCCGGGTATTTATCCCGCTAAACTCAAACACAGTGTAAAATTAAGGGATTCGAAAAAGGTTTTTAGATTTTTCAAACAATCAAACAATTTTTAAATATAGTGATTGATTATTTTTTTTTAAATTCATAGGTAATCAAAATACAGCCGGCGACCGTCGAAAATAGTATGAGTGATACTCACGAACTCATCTGAATCGAGCGATTAGTTCAGCAGATCCAATAGCCCTTAGGACCCCTAGGACCCTTAGGACTTTACTACATAGAGTAAGGGTTAAAAAAGGAACAGCATGTATTATGTTCTAAATTTAAATCCAAAGACCTATGTTTTGTTTATTACGTACTTGTATTTTTTTTTTGTATTTCCCTTATTTATTACATGTGTGTGGCTATAAATAAATTCTTTATTCTTTTCTTTTTATTCTTCAGAACCGAAAGAGAAATGATGCAATTTCCTCCACTTTTCTCTCTCCAATGCAACGTCTTTTACTTCGTGACACGACATGACAGCGACTTTCTCCTTCATCTGACTCATATAGTTAATTCTTGATCCACTACCTCATGTTCCTTCTACTTCTTCTTGTATGATGTTACTATGAAGTTGTCGTTTCGTATAACATGTCCAAATATCAGATTATCTAGAGGATAAAAAAGCTTGGCACAAATTTTGCTCCAACTCGAAAACTAACAACCTAACAAGGTAAACGTTTCTTGTTCGCTTCTTTTACCTTTAAAATATTGAAGTGAGCAAAAATCAAAGTGATCACTTTATTTTCTAGTTTTACTTATGTAATTTGAATTTTGTGACGTGTCCAAGAGTCCTGTACGGTCTAAAGGAAATAAAGCACTTTGATTTTTTTTTTTTTTTTTTATCCTATCATTCTGTTTTGAATGGTGTTCATCAAAAACCTTTTCTCCTCAACAATTGTTTAACACCTCCTCATTAGTAACGTTCTCCGGCCAGCTAATCCTTCCATCTCCAGCACCACATTTTAAAAAACTTCCATATTTTTTAGGACCTAGAAAACCGCAAAACTTGAATAAGAAATTAAATAGGTAAGTATTTTAATATCTCAAAAAAAAATCGACGTTGATGGTACTCGAACCCGCATCCTTCCCTGAGTGTGAGGGTTACGCACTATGTTACAAAAAGCTTTATTTTAAATGTTTACTTTTAGTAAACCTGCGAAAACTTGACTTTTAGCAAATGTTCATCGTTGTAAAAATACAGACAGACTACATAGCGAATTTCACTCGTATAAATGATCCGACATTAAATTAGCTTCGAGTAATGTGACGTCACAACATAGCCGACAGCGCAGCGTTTTCAGAATTAAAAATAAATAATTAACATAATTTTGAAATAAAAAATATGTAGTCATCTTACACTTTTAATATCTGAAATCGATAAATATTGGTTTTTAAGTCAAATACTACAGAAAATATTTATTTATTGCGCCAAATTTGATTTATGTCAAGTA
This sequence comes from Eupithecia inturbata, assembly GCA_963662085.1. Taxonomy (NCBI): domain Eukaryota; kingdom Metazoa; phylum Arthropoda; class Insecta; order Lepidoptera; family Geometridae; genus Eupithecia; species Eupithecia inturbata. Next base: position 1,450,264 of record OY759201.1, read on the forward strand.
GCCTATCCTCATGTTTCTATATCCATGCCATTCATACTTCTACTTCTAAAGTGGAATGCCCTACTGAACTAAAATACAACGTACTACCCGATCAATAACCTCTCCACAACGCATTGTAGACCTTACTGCATTGAGTTAGAGTTGATTATACACCATCATGTTACAAGTAGGAGAAACAATGGATTTTCTCTTCAAAATGGGCTGTCTTGTCCCAATCTTGTAAAATGAGGTCTTATTCTCAAATGGGACTTCTCCCATTCCTCTCCTTCTCACATTTGGTATAAATTATTTTTGTCAGACTCGTCGCAAATTAAATTTCCTGATAAACTTAAATTGTCCCAGAAAATAACTATGGGAACGCTTTCGACTGGTATTGATTGGACCAGTCGAGCTACCTCTAGATTGTTTGCAACAGTCTGCAGTCAGCTCAACTGTTTTCATTGCTAAAACTTGTTCTAATTTGTTTCTATTCTTTAACTGTAATTTTCTTCGTTACTTCGTGTACAAATTGGTTGTTAATTTGCAATTTTTTCAAACGAACAAACTTCCAATCAAGAAGGAGAAGCATTTTTATAAATTACTATTTATTTATCCCCAATCAAACCCAACCTTATTACTTCTCTTTAAGACTCAGGTTATTTTCACGTTGTGATTTTTCTTTATGCACACGGAAAAATAAAATGGAAAATCTAGAGTATTCAAAATTATGCTTTATGTCAATGAGAATAAGGTTAATTTTAATTTGTAGATGAGAAGGGCTGTCTAGTCAAGGGCTTGGAAAAATGCTTTGACTTTTCCAAGCCATACAAGGGGCTATTGTAAAATTCGACATTTGGTTGAAAAGACGAAAATAACCATGTATGTAATAACTTTAATAGTAATTTAATATATTTGAATTTTTACCCATCACCGTAGGTATTTTTTTTTATTTCGTTACTGAAAATGAAATAAATAATGCTGGACAATCCACATAGCATCATCTAGCTAAGCAGAGCTTGCTAATCAAAATTGCAAAATTAGGCTTGCAGTTCTACGACGTCAAAAAAGAAACAAAATTGGTTATAAAATCGGAGCTAGGGTAAGTACCTACATATTGTACGTATGATCAAATAGGAAAAATTAGGAAATGGATAAAAGCCAGCGAAAACCCTGTTTACTTTTTTTTAATGATGCCTTTATTGACAAAGATAATTACAATTCAATAATAAAAACATATTTACAATTGAAACAATTAAGCTAACTGCAGACTGTTGCAAACAATCTACAGTAGCTCAACTGAAAAACTCAACTACTCCGTGGGGTACCGAGGCTCTCAGGGTTTTTAAAAAGTTATCTGCGCGTCTGGTCGACGCGACGCGTGACCCGAGAGCTGGCGGGTATCTGGCGCAGCGCATCAGCATTGCCATACAGCGGGGCAATGCAGCCAGCGTCATGGGGACGCTTCCGACTGGTATTGATATGGATCAGTTGAGCTACCTGTAGATTTTTGCAACTGTTTACTTAATTTTGTTATTATCTAGATATTTTAGGGCTACCTGCAGTCCGAAATAGAATCATCAATTAATCTGCAATGATTTAGAATTTATTGATTAGAGGTGAAACTAAGTGAGTTAATTTGTATATTTTTCGGGCTAGGTAAAGAAGGCTATTGTTTTAAACAAAACAGCGGATACTCTACAAAGCAGATTAACTGGGCCGGTAGACAATGGCGAGCGGGAGGGAATGGAGGGGTAGATGAGCAACTCTTTAAAATTACATGAAAATTATTTATTTACCTTTAATCTGCTACCATAATAAATTATGATACCAATAAATCCTACGTACCTACATCGGGTTGCTTAATTTTCGTGAAATTAGGGGGTTTAGGGTAAACATTAGTGTGTCTGTCCAGCTCTAATTGATGATCTTTTTACCTAAAAATATCAAATATTTTAAATTAAGTTACATAAACTTATGGAAATGAGTTCAAAATGCTAGTTGTTAAATGAGCCAGCTATTGAATGACCACAACCTATGTATAAGGTTAATACGTAACCTAAGAACCCTGTTCTCATGTAAGTGACTTTGTATAAATTGTCTTTTTGAGAATAAATGAATATTAAACGTTAAATAATACTAGTCTGACACTTTCAACTTTCAAATAGAAAATACCTATCAGTTTGTCCATTTGTCGTTACAGTAAAGGTACAAAAATATCACATTATTTTGTCGTACCTACCTATTTAAATAATCCTTTCCTTCTTCCTGCGCAATATATCTTTTTGTTTGACTCTTACCTGTCCGGTTTCATACATAATACTGTTTTGTTAAATCTATGTGTTAAATAAAGAACTTTTTTATAAAATCATAACCTTTATTTTTTTTGGATAAATTATCGTCTACCTAGGTATTCTTCCGTGTAAGTATACCCCCTGCTAAAATACCCATTCTACAAAATTTTCACGATGTTCAAAATTTAGCCTCTTTCACATCGTTTAAGCCAGTTCCACATCTATCCCACAACCATCATTAAGCACCTCGGACACGCAGGTCGTTGACCTGGTCAGGTCACAAGTCAGTGACCTCACTATTGTTTCATAGTGTTTTTTACATTAACCGTTTAACCTACTTTCGTGGTATAGTGGTATATGGAACTCGCGAATGGCTTTAGGAAGTCGTTTGTATCTAGTTTTCATGGTTCTTGAGTTAAAATTAACCAGATAGGCCACTAAAAATATCTAGGTAGTTAATTCAGACTACAATGCAATGGTACGATTTCTTTGTTCTTATGAGTAGGTATTTAAGTAATTTTATAGTAAGTATCGTACTAAAGTAATTTGGTACGAAATGAAATACTTACTTATTGCGAATATAATACTTAGGTACCTACTGAAAATAAAATACGTAATGAGAACATAATTCCGAAATTAAATATCATAAAGAAATACCATAGGTATGAGAAATAATAAAGGATCTATTTACTTTGCAATATTTTAAGATAGTTTGCTTCGTATTTATAAATACAAAGCAATTACATTATTCATATTAAACAATCTTTTATAAATAACATGTTTGACCAATGTGCTTGGGAAGACAAATACAATGAACCCAAACTCGACGGGGTTATGGTCGTAGGAACTCCTACAGTTCCTATGGCCACCTTGTGTCTCCATCATCAGACCAGCTCGATAGTGTCATGACATTGCATTGTCACTGAACTTACATAAGTAGCAAAATCAATCTGTTGAGGATCTGGTCTAAAATTTAGTTGTAAGATATACATATGTCCCACACTTATAGGGCAAGTTGAGTGCGCATTGCGCGCCATTTTGTGAAAACGATAAAGGATAGGATTTCGCGTACATAGGAGCGGGACAGAGGCAGAGCATACGTTTTTGGAACGGCGTAAGCGCAAAAATCAAGTTTTTGCTTATTTTACAAGAAAACTACACAACTTATGAAGGAAGGGGTTCAAGGAACCCAAAAGTCATAACCTACGAACCAAAAAATAAATCATTCAATAGACCGTAAGGCTCCTGTCCTGAGATCTTGACCAAATTATGTGCGAAACAGTGCACTTTCATTATTTTTTTATCGTATTTTTTTTCGCAATCGTGTTTTCTCATTCAAGGAACCAAAGAAAAAAATTTGAATTTTATGTAATTCGAGTATATTACCACGGGGATCCCGTGAGTACTGAGATCTAGGCCTAGTTTGACAACTGAAACCGTTAGGTTCACCCCTTATTTTAAAATACTATTTATTTCCGTCTTCTTAATATTAAAAAGACTGTCAGTCATTAAAACTACAAAAAAACTATAAATAAATATCTAGATAAGGTACCTACTTACATAGCTTAGGCTAAAGAGACTAGCTAAGACTAAACTATTAAGCCTAGACTTCAGTTAGACAACCTAAAGGCTTCTAGTTACAAATAGCCTGGATTTATATAATACTGGTGCATAATCTAGACTCTAACCTAAAACGAGACCTAACTAATTTGAACTAGGTAAGCTAAATTAGTTTTAGGAGTAGGTAACAATTTCAAATTCAGCTGAGCTTACTCCGGAACTAAAATAGTTAGGCGAGTACCAACGAAATAGTTAACTGATGCAAAATACTTATACTCGGTTCCAGAATCCTAGATTTATTTTGTAACAATGAAATTGGTGGCATATATTTTACGACACTGGTATCATCGAACCGCTGGTACTCGAATTTATTATTGGTTTTCAAACCAATTCATAATATCATTCGACTCTAGTCCGTTTTCGAACTCGAGTTCGAGCGTTTTTTGCTGTGCTTATGCAACTTGATTGTTGAAGTTTGTGTTTTTGTTTTAGTGTTTACTTGGCTGTGACATTGATATTATCCGTTATATTTATAAGCTTTTGTAAAGTTTTCATAACATATGTGAGAAATGTCTTTGTTGATATAAAACATCTTGGATTCTAGAGCCTGATATAGTTATGAAAGTTTTAGTGGCAGATTTAGTCATAACAAGCCTGATTTCAACAAACACTTTTCTCTTTAGATTAGACCATCAGCATTTGAGAGCTTTGTGCCATGTTTTTTGTTTCAATATCCATCGCCTGCAGCATCATAATTTAATTTAATTTAAATTTATTATCTTTATCTGAGCTTTGATTAAATTGTCGCCTAACGGTATTTCCACTATCTAAACAGATAATTTGCCAGACAAAGACAGGGCGTGTCCCTAGTTAATAATCTGCCTGATGTAGCAAACAAAACCGATCCCAAATCAAATAACCGTTTGAATGGCAAGCTAATCCATTTAGCTAAGCGACGTGCCGCCATTTTGTACAAGTGAGCGGAAAAAAAGTTTGGCATTTCCTGAAATTTCCTGAAATATGGTACCCACGCAATTTGTTGGAAATTTTAGGAATTTTAATAGAGAAAAATTGCGTCACATCGTCGTCGAATGCGTAAAATAATTGAAGTTCGTTCCTTCAAATTAAATAATTTACACAATGTTTTTGTGTATATTACCCTAGACAACAATCCCTGTTCTTGGCCTAATGCTAGCTTTTGGTGGAAACCTCTTTTCTTCAAGCGAGACGTCTAGGAAGTCAAAAAAGCTCGCAAACTTATTCTTTCCTCGCCAGTACCCCGCACCCTGTATTAGCAGAGTACACTCGCGCACGGCGTACTCGCCGATAACGTCACTTGTTGCGTCATACACACACACAACCACACTTCATACACACGTACATACATCTACGTAGCGGAAAACAGGTCACGTCTCGCGCCGTATAGGAAGGTTGGGTATTGAGTTCTTGGTGGTTCCTTCTTTTATAAATGTGCTGTAGGGTATTGAACAGGCGAGGCATTTTATGAAAGCAGCTACGTAGGTAAGTACGTAGCTACTCGGTTCTGTATCCAATATATTTTTTGTAAACAATGACATCTATAATTCTTAAAACTTTTTAAACACAATTATTAAAGATTATTTGTGGGGTAGGTATTTGTCGCGTCAGAGAATTAGCAAGCTGAAGTAGCAGTGGGCTGGCCATATCTCGCGAAGAACCGACAACCGCTGGAGTAAACGTGTTCTCGAGTGGAGACCGCGACTCGGCAAACGTAGTGTAGGACGCCCTCCGGCCAGGTGGGACGACGATCTGCGAAATACTGCAGGCCGATGCTGGATGCGGCTGAAGACAGGGCGCTATGGCGCTCATTAGGGGAGGCCTATGTCCAGCAGTGGACTAAGATAGGTTTATGATGATGATGATTTATCGCGTACCTTGTTTTTTTTTCCATAGAAACTAAGGGGAAATAAAAACACAAGGTACTCGATATTATACCCGATAAATAATATTTACCTAAAATTTATTAAATTTAATAAATATTAGGTAATAATTAATATTAGTAAGTACCTACTTACTCCGGTAGCTCAGCGACCCAAAGTGGATGTTGGCCTCCGACACAAGACCTCTCCAGGCCTCTCGGTTCTGACATGTCTCTCGCCAGCTGGTAACGTTAAAACTGAGAATTAATGACTCCTCATCCTCATTCTCAACAGCCTATATTGGTCCACTGCTGGACCCAGGCCTCCCCTTGATAAGCGCCTTATTAGCTTTTATCTCATGGGGGGTAAAGCCCATAATCTCCACACTGGGCATGCGGGTTGGGGATCGCGGTTCGGTGGTAGAATAAAATTATTCTGCAGGGGGCGCTGCTGCCCACCCCCGGTGGATATCCTCGTGCGACACCCGCGGGAAGAGTTGCGGTGGTGCAAATTCTAAGCCGGCACACACAGCACATTAAATAAATTATATGCTGTAATGCAATGCTGCACAGCTTTTCTCTTTCAACTCCTCACAACACAGTAGGTACCTGACATGATGCCATGATGAACGAACCCGCAACCTCCTGCGTCGCAGGTGGACCTTCACCCGCTGTACCACAGAGGTCGTCGAAAGGCAAGGCATCTTGCTTCTGGCTAGTTCTAACGCGATGCGCCACTACACCAGACACCACAATAGTGTGGTTCTAGCTTCACACCCCCATCGAGTCACGTCAAGTCGGACGAAACGTCAGAATTTATTTGTTTCTCGAATCTGTCTGTTGCGAAAGGTGTGCTTTCAACTTTACCTTTACCACTCACCTTGCCATCAATCAATCTCAGGAAATGATCGTATAATCGGTTTCCACTGACTGGCAGAGGCTCACTCCAGTGACTGGATCCAGTGACTGGCTCCAGTGACTGGCATGGTCTTCCATTATCGATAGTTAATGTGCTTTTATTGTTGGTTGTGGATATCCGTTCTGAAAATTGAGCTCTAGAAAATACTCTATCTGTTGGTTCTAGAATTCTATGTTTTTTTGTAACAAAATATTTTAGTTACGTTATTTACGTTTCGTTACGTTAGTTGCGTTATTTTCACTGCGCGTGTGCAGTTATATGCGTTGTTGATGGTTTGGTTCTTGTTTTTAGTGGTTAATTTGGTGAAAAAAAATCGAATACGTGTTTGAAAACGGACGCCAGAATGATGAATGAAAGCTTTCAAAACCAAAAATTGTATCGAACTTCTGCGATTTCGTTGATAGTAAGTATCATAAAATATTTTCCACGAATATTTGTTTGATTATTAACCCTATTACTAAGCCTCCGCTGTCCGTCCGTCCGTCCGTCTGTCACGGGGCTATATTTCATGAACCGTAAGAGGTAGACAGTTGAAATTTTCAGATAATGTGTATTTCTCTTGCCGCTATAACAACAAATACAAAAATATAATAAATTGACAATTTGAAGGGGTCTCTGACTGAACAAGTGAAAATATGATGTTCTTTAAAAAAGTTGCTTGTTTTTTACGGTCCGGAACCCTTCGGGTAGGAGTTGACTAGCACTTGGCGGTTATTTATATGTATGTTCGTCGATTTCTCCTTTATTCCCGGGGTAAGTATTTGTCACGCAAAACAATCAAATTATTGTGTAAGATTTTTCTTAATTATGTTAATACCTCACCACTTTCGCCTAGGCTTTAACTCCATCCTCCATTAACTAAAAACAACAAATAAATTAATAAAAAATATTCCTAAGCTCTGAAGTCGAATATACGCGAACTTTCTTTGTAATGGTTCTAAGTTCGCTTTTATCCGCCAGAGGGCGTAACCCAACTACGTAGCTGGTATTAGTACGAGTTAGAGCAAGAGGTGTTCGGTAAATGTATGCCGTTATTGAGTATGAAATGAAATGAACTGAAATGAAAATATTTATGGAAAAAGAAATAGTGCACAATAACAATGGTTAACTCTATGTTAAGCTTAAGGTAGGTGTTATCAGTTTCTCGTCAAGTATAATTAGTACCACATTTAAAACGGGATAATTACCATGATTTATATTATTTAGACTTTCTCAAAATTTAGGCACAGTTGCATGTTATTCCGTGATCATGGCGCATGAAATTGTGCCGAAATATTGGAAAACACAAAATAGCACAAATCATGGAAATTATCCCGTTTTGTATATAAATAAATAAATGCTGGATAATCCACAGAGACATCTTAGCCCTAAGCTAAGCAGAGCTTGTGTTATGGGTACTAGATGTATGATAAACTTAATATAATACATTAAATAAATATATATTTTTTATTATACATTTAAAATACCAGCAGAACACCCAGCACAAATATTTGCGGATCGTACAAACATTTGTGCCAAGGCGGGAATTGAACCTGCAACTTCCTGCGTCGCAGGCGGACCTTCGCCCGCCGCGCCACATCGGTCGTCAATGTGGTACTCAATAACGCCATACATTTACCGAATACCTCTTGCTCTACCTCGTACCACAGTATACCACAGTATTAACCCGTTTTAAATGACTTAATAACCATGTTAGTTTTAAAAGTTTTATCACGTTTAAGTAGACAATTATTACTTGTCCTTCCCTTCCTTGAGGAAGGGAAGGGCGAGTAATAATTCTCTACTTCTCTATTGTGTGCCCTTGACAACACACATATGTTTAATGATGAACATGCCTCCCCAAAATCCCCAACCAAACGAAGGGGGTTTTGTCATAGTCACAACGCTTGAGCGTTTTGATGTTCATGATCGCAGTCGTTTTGCTAAAAATACACAGAAGGAAAGCTACTGCCCTTTTTCTGGTAGGTCCCTTATCGGCGTTTACGGCATACACGGGCTGAGTTGGAGGGGGAAATGAATACTCTACAGCGTGTTACATTTGGGATAATTTTGTAATTTCTAAACTAATTTATATTTTTTTTTATTATATTTTACATATACTCTATACTGTATACTACCTGGTAACCTGATTATGGAATAGAGCTAAATTATCTTACACTAGAAGGTATACGATGATGTAAGACTTTAACAGCCTGCTCCTAAACTACTACTCTTTATTGGTCGTAGTAGTGCCTTTGCGTGAGAATCCAAGATTCTGCTCGTCCTAATTGTTCCGATTGAGCCATAAATATGGGAATGCTCTTTTGTTTAAAGGTCGGGACAAGGAATTTAAATGAGGGTAGTCTGTAAAATTTACTGAAAATATACAAAATTCTTTTTTTTACCTACAGTGCTAAAACCATAATAAATTAGCATAAGACATGAGAAGTTACAGCGGGCCCTATCGATTTGAAGCGATCTCTTTTACCAACCTTTGGTCAAGCCTGGCCAGGCAGCCATATAATCAGCCATTAAATCGTGAAAAAAATGACAAGGAAATTATTTGTATAATAATCGTTAAACTTCTTGTCCTTTGTCGAACCACGTGACAACGATGCACATAACGTAATTCTTAGGCCAAATTGGTGGGCGGTTTCCTTCTGGACAGCCTCGTCGATTAATTAAGTCGATTAATTTGTGAGTTTTTGTTTCAAACAATGAAAGCCAGACAGAGCTATACGATGCTGTATCTATCTCTTTCGCCTGCTGCGTTGTAGGCGGCATATGAATTGTAAGCGTGAGTGTACTTGCGCAAACGTCCTACTATCGCTGCCCGCCACCGGAAGAGTTGTTTGGCGGCTACTATATTTATCCTGGAAAATGACAAGGGCTGTAGGTCCTGTTTACAGTTTATCTACAAAAAGCATTGCCATTTATTATCCTAAAAAATCTTGGCGGTACTATATTTATCCTGGAAAATGACAAGGGCTGTAGGTCCTGTTTACAGTTTATCTACAAAAAGCATTGACATTTATTATCCTAAAAAATCTTGATTCAATAAGGATCTCTAAAAACTCGCGAACAATTCATTTCAATAAATGCTGAGTTTAGCTCATTACTGCCAAAGCTCTTGTTTTAAAAACGGAACGGAGACAAAGACAGACATACGATTAGTTATAAGAGTGAGCGAGACAGGTATATCGTTAGCGGGGTCATCGGAAGGATTCTTGACCTCAGGGTAGGTAGGAAAATGGCGGTTTTCTTGAATATAGAATGATTTTGTAAAATTTGCTAATTATTTTTGTTACTGTATTGTGTTGTTACCGTTCCCTAAAAACGAGTTAATATACTCTTTGTGTACCTATTTGAAAATATGGTAGGGCTCTATTAATAGGTTACGCACTTTACCGAGCCAAAACAATCCAATTTTAGAAATTTGTTTTGATAGACCTTTTTATTTGGAAAATTAATTTTTTGCTCTTAGTCGACTCAACAATTATTGCCATATAAAAAAAGCGCTTTAAAAAAATTCATACCATCATGGATCATCATCATCATCATCATCAACCTATCTTAGTCCACTGCTGGACATAGGCTTCCCCCAATGAGCGCCATAGCCCCCTGTCTTCAGCTTGCCGCATTGAGCATCTGCCTGCAGTTCGGCAGAAGCTAGTATATAAATAAATACTTAAAAAAATATATGAAAAAAAAAATGCCATCTAAAATATCATGGTAGGTAATGTTATGATGTAAAAGCCCTTTTTATTTAATCGGGCAAGGTTTATATTATATATCTTACTGTACGCGATGCTTTTTCCAACGAAAAGCATATTTTTTACTGAATTATGATTCATACATACATTCTCATACTCCCCACAAGGCCTTTGCTTACAAAGACCTCAACTCTTGTTACTTACCGACACATTGTGCGTCATTTTTCCAAACTACAAATCACTTTTACCTCCTGTCAAGAACACCCACTGACAAATCGTCGGGATGTTAATTTGACAGCTGTCAGTCAGCGTGTTTTGGCGGGAACTCGGCAGCCAATCAGGGGCGGCGATTGATCTGTGTTGCCACATGTGGTTTAGGTAATTTAGTGTCCAGCTAAAATAATGAACTATCTTACTATTTTAAGGTATAATACCTGTTTATTTATGCAGTAAGTAGATGCCGCTTTCCCAACGCTGGGCATGCGGGTTGGTGATAGCAGTGCAGGTGAATGAATGAATGAACACTTTATTGTACAAAGTAATGAATAGAAAAAAAACTTATATCTAAGTTAAATAAAATAACAAACAGTACAAAAGGCGGCGTTATAGCTTAAATCAATTTCGTCCAGGCAACTATAAGGTGGTAAATATACACAGAGGGAATCTGCTGCCTTTACTCTGGTAGAATCCCTTAGTTGTCTTTTACGACCTCCACGGGCTAAGTCGGGGGGTCGATCGATATAATGTAAGAAAGAAAGAAGAATACTTAACTTAAACATTTTCATGTTGAATCTAGACTTTCCACTTTTAAAAGCTACCTAGGAACATCGCCTAGGTAGAACAGAAGAGTAGAATATCATATTTTTCATTTGCAATTCATACAAAAACATGCTGTATAATAAAAAGTTAGTATACAGACAAACACTTATTTTTGCATCGAGTCACAAAAGGGTCTTGGTCTCAGCATGAGCTGGTTGTAAACTCGTTACAACTGGATTGTCCAGGATTAAAAAAAAAACAAAAAAATAGTAAAAAAAACCCTCGCTGAACCGATAGACCGATAGAGCCGTTTCGTGACGTCACGGAAGCAAAAACGTTTGACATAAAAATACAACCGGATTTTACCTAACTGTTTTACAAAACCATTTCATCTAATTAGAAACGCTTCACTCCCCTTTGCTCTAGGTAAGCTGTACCTACCTACCAACTTCGTTAATATTATTTGCTGATACAGAATCTCTTCTACAAACAATCCTATTCAAAATACCATCATATTCTGTAAAATTTATGGTAGAATTTCCACTAACGAGAGTCCTTAATGGGACCAACTCACTTTCCTAGCAGTATTACTGGTAGGAAAGTGAGTCAGTTTGACTGTCATGCCAAACTTGTGTTTTTTTAAAGTATTTTTTTTAATGTTCATTATTAAAAGGACAGTTAATTCATTTAGAGGTAGGGGATAAAATAATTATATTATTTTAAAAAGCTGAATTTTTTTCGAACACAGTTTTTTAAGATTTGCGGGACAAATCCCTCAGGATTTTTTATCGGCCGTCTCGGCATCATGTTTAATAATCTTTACAATAGTAAATAATCATTCACATCGGTCCAAGAAAAGTACGGAAAAATCGGCAATTATTTTGCTCTCGGGTTCATGTAGATTTCCTTTCAACTTAGGCCAGGTTGGGTTGAAAGACAACGCCTAGCTTAAGCCGGTGCACAAAATTCAAAATTCAAAGTGCTTTATTTCCTTTAGACCTTACAGGACTCTTGGACACGTTACAAAATTCAAATTACATAAGCAAAACTAGAAAATAAAGTGATCACTTTGATTTTTGCTCACTTCAATATTTTTACACAGCGAGCGTTCGTGCAGTCAGTACGGGGAAGGTAGGCGCTCGCAACGAGCAATCAGACGGACACGGCGTAACATAATAAGCTCGCTGCGAATGCTGATGCGCTGCGCCAGATACCCACCAGCTCTCGGGTCACGCGTCGCGTCGACTAGACGCTCAGATAACTTTTTAAAAACCCGGAGAGCCTCGGTACCCCACGGACCTAGGGTCTCGACCCCAAAGGGAGCAAATGTGTAGGCTCTGTCGAGCGAGACCTGCATATTTGCGTCTCTTGAGATCTTCGGCCAAATCTGCCGCCACACCAGCCCTTACGGATGTCCTCGGAAGATGGGAAGTAATTTTACTTATGTTAATTTGATTGTGTACCTGACTATTTTTATTTTAAATGTAACTGTATATGGATCATGTGTCTGAAATAAAAGCATATTATTATTATAAAAGCATTGCCATACAGCGGGGCAATGCAGCCAGCGTCTTGGGGACGCTTCCGACTGGTATTGATATGGATCAGTTGAGCTACCTGTAGATTGTTTGCAACAGTCTGCAGTTAGCTTAATTGTTTCAATTGTAAATACTAGTTCTAATTTGTTTTTATTATTGAATTGTAATTTACTTTGTCAATAAAGATCGTTTTTTAAGCTATATAAAATTTTATTGCCTCGATCTCGGGTGGACTGCTTGTATACAAGCCACTGCTGTGACTGATTCCTGCCCTGTAATCCAATTAGTTTTTAAGTTTTTGTGTGTATCCCCTCTATCTATGAGTAGGTATACCTATTGTTAGGAATAAATGCATTTTATTTTTAACCGACTTAGAACAAAGGAATAGGTTCTATGTTAGGCAACATTAATCAGCATGTTTTTTTATTTATGTTCGTGGATTTTTCCGTCACATAAGGACAGATTTTGAAAAATCTATTTTATAGAAAATGATCTTATGATAATTTCATTCCCGAGGGATTATAATTTGTCCCGCAAAACTCAAAACACAGTGTACAATCAAGGGATTCGAAGTCGCAAGTTGATTTAATCTTTAATTATACTGACACTGTGACGCGAATTTAATTAAGTTAACGTTATATAGACTAAGTATTTTTGGTGTATTTGATGGCGATCAATAAATAACTAAACAACCGCGCGACCAAAGCCGACCATAAACACTAGTCTCAACTAATTACCCAGTAGAGTATCGTGTGTTAAGTTCTTTTTGCGTTGTTCCGACGCTGTCACTACGAAATGATAGATGGAGTGGTCTTTTTGTGCGGCTGGCGGGTGGTGAGTTTTGATGGGTGTTTCTGGGTGTTGTTTTTCGTGTAAGACAGATGTTTTAAAGCTAATAGAGTAAAAGGGAGCCAGTAGATTAGTAATCCAATTAGTAGAAATGAATGTCGATTTGATCAAATCGCGAAAAAGTGTTCGTGGCTTTTTATCAAGAAGAGTTTTTTTTGACGATGTGTAGGTATAGGTACCTACGTACTTTTCTTTAATATACAATACATTTAATACTTTTCTTTAATATTAGTCTAATGTATGTTCGTTAAATTTTTCTTATATATATGTACTTATGTACCTAAATAATTAAATCGCACTATATTTTTAAGTTTACGCTATACCTTATATGAACGCCTATCATTTGGGGGAGAGCAAGACTTCCTACCGTCATACCTAGTACGTAATAACTAGTACGGAGGACAGTCACTCGACCACGGGTAACAACACATACAAAAACGTATATATAACATAAAACTAATTAATTGTAACCCTTAACTTTAAATAGTGCCATTTTATTTTTGTGATAAACGTTTACTTTACTTTTACTTTACTTTATAATGACTTCAATGGTTGGAGCCAGTCCTATTTGTCCTTGATTTGAGTTTTCTTGGAAGTCGATGCTTTGCTGCTCTATCTGATCTCCATGTAAGAGTTTCATAATATATTAATGTACCTACTTTTTTATTTTTTTTTATTGTTTTACATAAGTACCACCTAATTTGTACATAACTCTTTACGTCATAGAAAAATTGGTATATATGTATGTAAAGGCAATAAATAGGTCTTAGATCCAATTTCACAGTTGCAATTGAACGCGATCAACATTAGATAAACTCCAAGAGCTTTGAACGAGTTCAGCATATAACGCACGTTGATCCGGTTTAAGGTGATTTAACAAACGGTGAAATAGGACCTTAGTTATTAATATTTTGCTAAGTTAACTAACTACTAAGGCGCTTATCAGGGTGAGGCCTGCGTTCAGCAGTGGATCAAATAATAAGTATGCATTTTGGTCTATTATTTTACTAACACTTTTTTGGTTGACTGTATTAATATTCTTTGGTTGACTGTATTAAAATTCAGCCAAAGTAAAAGTGGTGTGAGTTGCAGAACGAAGAGTACCTATAGCTTTTTTACGATTCGTCAACTCACACAAGTTGGGACAAGTTGGATGGTGTGAGTTGACGAATGACTCAATATGGGGGAGGAGGTACTAGTCATCTGACTGCATTCCATCCCACCCCAGCCTCCCCTCAGTGACAGGTAGGCAGCAAAGGTTCTTGGCTACCTTCCAAAACGTATTGTTTTAAATCGAATGCAATGGAGTATATTTGCAACAATGCTTTATTTTACGGCCTTTATTTATTTATTGTTTAACAAAATCAATAAATAAAAAAGCCTTTATTGAGCCCGGAGTTCCATACATTAAAACGCGAACAAATCTGAAAAAGGTGCGACCGATGTGGCGCGGTGCGGGCGAAGGCCCGCCTGCGACGCAGGAAGTTGCGGGTTCGATTCGATTCGAGGTTTTTGTACGATCTATGCAAATATTTGATCCGTGTGTTCTGGGTATTTTATATGTATAATAAAAAATATCTATCTATGTAATGTATTGTATTAAGTATTATTTATGTATTTTTTTAAGTATTGTATTAAGTATTATTATTGTATTAAGTTGTCCTGGACACGACGGGCTTTCATGCTTTATAAGGGTTTTAGGATAAATTTATCGTTAAGATTCGATCTAACTCTGTAGCAAAAGTGAATTCTAGGTTATTTTAGGGACATTTATCGAAATATTTTTGTAAATACATGACCTAGGAGACATGTTTAGGTTTGTTAGACAGCGTATAAGATTACCTTGAATTTAAGACTAAATAGTTATATCTTAAGTAAATCAATAAACAGTTTAAGGTAAAAACCCCGTAGGACATAGTGAAAATTAGGCTAAAATGTTGTACAAAAAGGGCCGTCGTCTGCACGGTATAGCCTTGGGGTAGAATAGTAATCACGAACGTCTGCTGCGACACACAGTGGTTCCAGTAGCAGTCATAAGAATACGAAGTACGAAATAAAGCTGTAATACAGAAAAAGGAGTCTTATTTGGAAAATCCTGAAGAAAATATATAGGTACAGTCATCACATTAGTCATCTAGTACCCGTAACACAAGCTCTGCTTAGCTTGGAGCTGGAATCTAGCCCCAGAGTTATAAATATTTATAAATTTACTATTTATAAATGGGGTAGACAACGATTTCACACACGTCGTTAATTATTGGTAGATAGGACCTAAACTCGGTTCTAGAATTCTAGATATTTTTTGTAAATAAAGGAGTTATATACAAAACCAAAGAAATATTTGTGGACAATATTTTACGACACTCGTGTCATCGGAATAAATCGTGAAAGGTTACGACCTTTCACGATTTATTCCGATGACACGAGTGCTTTTGGTTCTGATAGCTTTCATTCATAGTGATGAATAAAGTCACAGGCAGCAGCTAGTGAGCTGCTGCCTGTGACTTGGGACATGCTTTTCAAGTAGCCTATATCCATCTCCGGGATACCATTTACTCCCCTGCAAAATTCAATTGTAATCCGTTCAGCCGTTTAGGCGTGAAAAGGTAAGAGAGATAGACAGACCGACAGAGTTACTTTCGAATCTATAATATTAAGTATGGATTTAATTTGTCTCTTGTCGGTTTTTGAAGTTGAATTTGCACCATTTTCACTGCGCGTGTTCAACTATATGCTTAATTTGAAGCATTTGTTTTTCATGGTTACATTTCTGTTGCCTTGTTATCTGTTATTGTTACATTCGATTTTACCTCTTCACGACAAAACTACTGAATTAATTGTGCTGAATTTTTGCATAGTTGTAGGTCTAGACCTGGACATACAGGCTACTTTTTATCCCATAAATCAGTTCCTATGAGATATAAATAACCAAAAGAAACAAAGCGTGCGAAGCCGCGGGCAAAAACTTGTATTTCATAAAGAAAGCCAACCGTCGCAGCACATTTCTGGAAGAAAGACACTCCAATACAAATATAGTAAACAAAATTGACATCCAGCTGTGAACAAAATTTGGTCAAGTCATCAGTGTCAATTAGAACAATAGCTGGGCCCACCGGTGGGCGGCGCCAGAGCTACGCGTTGTTGGCACGGCATGCGGCATGTGTGGTGACCATGAAAATAAGTTTGTAGTTATCTTGGTATGATAAATATTAGGATAATTCAGAAAATGGTTCTAAGGAAAGAAAATTGGAAAACTGGTCTAAATAATTTAATAGTTATGAAAAAACTAAAAATCGATTTCAAATTTCTTAATATTTACACAATTTTATAAGTTTTGCGGGACAAATACCATTTTCTATTTGCACAATAGTAAAATAATAAAAATTGGCCCCCAATTGATGAAGACATAGGCGAACATACAAAAAAAGACAGCCGAACATAGACCCGCCTTGCTCATTGAAGTCGGTTAAAAGTACTGTTATTTTCCAAAATGGGCACCCTACTAACACCAATCAAGACTACCGTCATTTTGACGAATATTAATTCCCGAAAGTTCTGATTGCGTGCCTAATCAACAATGCTATTGTCTCGTAGATAATAAATATCACAGGAAACAGGGCAAAATACACTCTAATAATACTTCAGAAAGAAGAAACTTATATATAACTCTAGTGTACACTCAGTCGAAAAAGCAATTAATAACTTGAAAATTAACTTTAGTTTCATAAACATTAGGTTTCAGTAGGTAACTAAACTCTAAAGCCGGGTACTGTTCGGTGTTACGAAGGGAAATGTAGGTACCATTCGCAGCGAGCGAGATACGTTACGCCGTGTGCCAAAATCCGTCTCGTTGCTCGTTGCGAGCGCCTTCTTTCCCCGTACAGACTGCACGAACGCTCGCTGTGTATCATGTTACATTACATTACCTACCCACTTTTAGGATCAATAGAGAACAGAAATATGGGAAGATCTAGGTTACAGGTACTGATTTATTGGAAACTACTTATATCTCGTAAGCGGTGTAAGTACTTACTCAGTTACTTACCTACTTACTCAGCTGAAAGGATAATTCCAGCAACCGGACCCCAAAAAGTTTCTTTGTTTAGAAGACTGAAAGATAGTCTAATCATGGTTTCAGCAGATAATCTTTGGATATGAGCTCTCTCATTCGTGCCGAGGCTTACGCTGCTAGAGTGAATAGAGTAGTAAAGAGAGAAAAGTAGTACCTACCTACTTAATGGTAGTATCCAACAACATCAGGTGGGCCATCTGTTCCGTTCATTTGACGACAATGAAGTCGTCTAAGGCGATTTTGGCTCTAGTGTGTGAGTGTGGTTTTTTTCTCAATGAAAATTAAAAACCCATAAGCTTTTAGTCTTCTTAATCTGGAGTAGTAAAAGTCAAAAATAAACATTATCCGAGAAAACGCCACTACTTTAAAAAAAAACTAGCGACAAAGCGCTTTTCTGGCCAAAAGAACACCGTTACAAGGTGGCGCAATAGTAATGTCCTATTGTGAAGTGCCAAATGGCGTCAAATGTCCTAGTGCTTTGAAATCTATGTCACAGACACACACAACCACCTTTGGGGCTTTTTGAAATTTCGCGCTTTCCACAATAAACCTCGAACTTTACAAGGCTACAAATTGGCGATTTTGTTCTTCAATGTAAGATTTCAGGACTCGTGGTTTGTTCTGGTAAACTCGAGATTTAATAAAACCCGAAAGGAAAATGTCTGGCGCCGTTAGATCTGGCGATCTGGACGGCCACTTTAAATCTCCAAAACGGACAATCACTCGGCCTGGAAATTGATCTCTTCGGATGTTGGTGGTTCTTCCGGTGTGTTTCGCCCCATGGCTTGTTGATAACCAATTCTATAACTGTCTACGACATATTATGTCACACAGTGACATTTCACGCCATTTGCAAAAATTAAAGCACATTCACATTATGACATTAAGTACTATTGCGTTATATTTATATATCTAAAAAGAAAACCGTCAGTTCATTTCCATAAAAGCCTCACGGAGTGCTTCCGACTTGAACTTCCCGTGTGGACGGGCCCTAGCGCATTAGGCCGCTCCCTGACACACCCGCGATCTAATTATTTCTTTATTTTTACAACTGACAGTTTATAACTGAGGCGAAACGGTTTATAGCAACACAGCGATGTGTTTAGTGTTATTGTGGGTGATTTGGATATTTGCAGAGAAAATATTTGTGTGGGAATGTGATGTGAGGGAATTAAAGGAAATCGTACCAGACCTAAATACCTACAATCGAAGAGGCGGTATTGAAATTTTTCAGAACTTTTCAGAACAGAAAATAGTAGATTGTATCATAAGGAAGCATAATAATATTTTTACGGCTAGGGCGCTTTTTTAAATCCTGAACGTAGCGAGGGATTCAGAGTACGTCGCCCGAGCCAAAAATATATTTTGCGCCCAAGTGATACACTCTACTTTTCATGACCCTCTATGAGAAAATAAAAGGGACCTCATATTTTATTGTAATATTATTATTTAATAAAAATAGAGTAACAACTAAATTGAAATTAAATAGTATCTAATAATAAAACTACTAAAAACTTATATTTACATTTGATACATTTTCGCAATTACAGTTTTATTAGGAATAGAGTTTGTTGTAGATTTTATATTCTGCGTGTTTGAAATAATGTCCGAATCCGGCTCATTTTGAGGAAAATGTGACGATGAATCTCGTTGTTTGGATGTAGTACCAGCCAGTCTTTATTCAAACAATACGTAGGTACGATTTCTTTGGCGCTGAACAACATGATGTTCCAAATTCAAAAAGTGCGCGGCAAAGATAATTGCGGCGTACTTATAAAGAGGATTAAAAACTCATTACTCCCCGCTAAAAGTTTCTTATAGAAAACACCACCTTTGGGTGCACTAAAAGGCGAACCAAGTCGTCCTTTTCGAATAGGGAGTCCTGTAAGTTCCAAAGGAAATAAAGATCTTTGAGATTAGCGTTTTTTCAGACAGACAAGCATGGCCCACTCGATGTTGCCTTAACATATTTATTGGTGGTGTAGCGGGCGAGGGTCCGCCTGCGACGCAGGAGGTTGTGTGTTCGATTTCCGCCTCGGTACAAATGTCAAGGTACAATCTGCAGATATTTGTTCCGGGTGTTCTGGGTGTTTTCTATGGTTAATAAACAGTATATATCTTATTATAAATTTATCAGTATAAGTCTTTGAGCTATGTCGATAACCTTGGTATCAAGGTTATCGACATAGCTCAAAGAATTAGCAAAGCTGAAGTGGCAGTGGGCCGGCCATATCTCGCGAAGAACCGACAACCGCTGGGGTAAACGTGTTCTTGAGTGGAGATCGCGATTCGGCAAACGTAGTGTAGGACGCCCTCCAGCCAGGTGGGACGACGACATGCGAAAGACTGCAGGCAGATGCTGGATGCGGCAAGCTGAAGGCGGGGCGCTATGCCGTTCATTAGGAGAGGCTTATGTCCAGCAGTGGACTAATATAGGTTGATGATGACGATATTTTTTTTTTAATCATTTTATTGCCTATATTTTATCTTAACCTAAACTAGAATTATACACAAAAATAAAGTTTCTAACGATAGACAAAGGGAGTAGATTCAGCATTGTGCTGCATGTGAGGAACATGCAGCGCTGATTTTAAATCTACTCCCCTCGGATAGGTGGTCACCGAGGGTTAGGATACATATCTAGTACCCTTAACACAAGCTCTGCTTATTGACAAAGAAAATTAATAATAAAATAAAATTACAATTCAATAATAAAAACAAATTAGAACTAGTATTTACAATTGAAATAATTAAGCTAACTGCAGACTGTTACAATCTACAGGTAGCTCAACTGATCCATATCAATACCAGTCGGAAGCGTCTTCAAGACGCTGACTGCTTTGCCCCGCTGTATGGCAATGCTGATGCGCTGCGCCAGATGCACCAACTCTCGGGTCACGCGTCGCGTCGACTAGACGCTCAGATAACTTTTTTAAAACCCGGAGTGCCTCGGTACCCCAAGGACCTAGGGTCTCGACCCCAAAGGGAGCAAATATGTAGGCTCTGTCGAGACCTGCATATTTGCGTCTCTTGAGATCCTCGGCCAAATCTGCCGCCGCACCAGCCCTCACGGATGTCCTCGGAAGATGGGAAGGTGTAAGTGTGTCATCGCATGTAAGCTCAGCTTAGTTTGGGGCTAGATGATGCTGTGTGTATTGTCCAACATTATTTATTTATTTATTGTCTAGCTGTTGCCCGAACGAAGTCGCGGCAACAGCTAGTCAATTTGCCATACCTGTCGAATAATTAGATTTAACATTTGACCACAGTTTCTCTCATATTAAGGCTGGTCTATGCCCAACGGCCTTGGGAACCCAAAATAATTATCTGAAGCCGTATAATTAATTTGTTTAATTCGTGAAATGTTCAATTTGTGTAAAAAACTTTGACAAATATTTGAGTGAAAGAATTCTTTATCCACATGACTTTTAGCTACGACTCGTCCTGTATCAGTGTTATGAAGTGTCATAAACTGCGAAGACAAAATATGATCGGTTTCGCTTCTTACTCGTGGTTCCGTAGGAGAAGCAATTTATCTAGGCCTATAAGGACACTCTACATAAAAGCCAGTTTCCAATTATCTCCACTTTCAAAAGGTATCTCATCCAATAGTCCAATATCTCTCCACTATCCATCCAGTAGATATCCCATCCAATAATTGAATGGACGTAGTCAGGCCAGACAACGTGAGACATTAACAGAAGCATCGGTCACATCATGTGGGCGCAGCGTAGGTGTGCCGACCTCCTGGTTCAAGGTGCCTTTACTGCGGGACAGTTGGTTGTCTGATTAGTTAGTTCTACTGGCTCTGCGTCACTAGCATGAGTTATATTTTGATTTTTGACTCCTCTTTGAGTAGTTTTTTGCTGCAATTGGCAAAAAAGACATGGGGAATAAAAAAGGGCGAGCAGAGTATTTTTTTTTGTCAGTTAGTATTTTGCGCCACTAACAAGTACACAACAATGTAGGTCATTAGGTAATCCAATAATTGAATGGACGTAGTCAGGCTAGACAACGTGAGGCATTAACAGTAGCATCACATCATTTGAGCGCAGCGTAGGTGTGCCGATCTCCTGGTTCAAGGCGCCTTTACTGCGGGACAGTGAATAGAATAGAATATTTATTTTATTTGTAACTCAAATAAACAAAAACAGCAAATATGATTCAAAAAATAAAATAAAAAACAAAGCTTAGGTACTAGTTTTTGCATTGAGTCACAAAGCGGTCTCTGTCTCAGCATGAGCTGGTTGTTACATTACAACCAACGCTGGTCATCCGACAGAGCCGTTTGGTGACGACACGGAAGATAACACATAATATGAAAACACGAACCATTCACAGATATAACATTAAAGAAACATAATCTACGGCAACGGTTGACAAAAACAAGACACAAAGAATACAGAAGTCATAAAATCGTGGTATTTCTACAAAAATTACAAGAACTCAGGATAAGACGCTGAACCACAACGTAATTAATTTCCACTGACAGATCAATTTCAATGTAAGAATCTACATACAAAATTAGGCAGAAAATCATGTACGCGTTTCCCTAAAACTAATAAAAATAAAATTATAACAAGGCCTTACACATATACAGCATGGGTAGTCTTTTTATAAATGTAAAAATAAAATATGATGCAGGTAATAAATTGTACAAAAATAATCATGTATTTCAATGAAAGTATATAGCATTATTAAATGATACTTGTATCGGTTTTATGACTCTCTTGCTTTTTCTGACCTTCAAAAATAAAGTTGCGTAGTTTCAGTTTAAATCCATAAAAACTTTGCAGGTTCCTTATTGGAGGGGGAATATTATTCCAGTGATGTCTGCTTAGTTATTTTTACTGGCTCTGTAATAGTACAGAGCCAGTAAAAGTAACTAAATAGACAGCAACGACACATAAGAGTCATAAAGACCAAAATATATGTCAATATATTTTGGTCTTTATGACTCCTATGTGCGTCGTTTTTCCTAGTTAGACAAAGCCTCCATACTCCCACTCCCTCCATACTTCTCAATCTCATCAGCACACGTCTACGTCTACGCCCACTGCTGAACATGCCTCCCCAAAAAGAGTTAATGATAACCACCATTCTTGGCTGGCGTATTGGATCGCAGTAGAGGTGTTCCAAATACACAGAAGTCAGCTGCTTGCTCTACCTATGGTAGGTTCCCTTAGTCGGCGCTTACGAGATCCATGGACTGACAGTCGCTGCCTAAGAATCAACTTTTCTGGATCGGTTCTTACGCCCCTCGACCGTAACGGCCATCTTAACCCAATAAAAATCTGTTTATTATTATAAAAAAACTGTACAGTACAGAATATCTGCCCTGTAGTGGGATAGTAACTATCCCGCTGCAGGGCAACGGACTCCGTTTCTACCTTCCAGCTAGTTGAGACCACTCAAAGTTCCAACAATGTTATAAAATTTTGCCAGCGACTAGCTCCATCTACTAGATCGCTTCCAACACCCCAAAGCCTGACTCATTCGTTTCACGCTTGTCCCTCCTCTCCCCACTACGTTCTGTTTCTGTCCAATCATGCATTAATAATGTCATGCTATAAATGAGCATTTAGTGATGCTTTATTTATTTGCTTCTAGCCTCTTTGTTTTAATTATTGTTAGTACAAGGTGCTACGGAATATGTATTGTGTTCTAAGCCGATATGGGGTAATTCCGGTCCCGAGGGGTTGCTAGAGTGGTAAACTTGTGTTTGTTTTTCGGAACAAGCAGTGATGATCAATTTCATGATATTTGTTTTTGTTGATACGCATCAAATCTTCGATTTTCCGAAATATGGATATGAAGTTTAAATTCCTAATTTACTTTCGTTACATTTAATGCTGAAGAACCGATCACCGCCGGGGTAAACGTATTCTTGACTTGGCAAACGTAGTATAAGACGCCCTCCGGCCAGGTGGAATGACGCCCTGCGAAAGACTGCTGGCAGATGCAAGATGCGGCAAGCTGACAGGGCAAGCAGATTGGCGCTCATGAGGAAGAATATTTATGTGTATGAATTTGACCTTTTCTAAGTGTACATTTATTGTATTTATGGAAATAAAGAGTTTTTGACTTTTGACTTTGACTTTATGATAATATTAAAGAAAGAAAAGAAAGAAGGAAAATTATTTATTACACACTACATACACACACAAAAAAACTTTAAGACAATAAAAATAAAAAGAGACTACTTAGTACTAGCATAACTACCTCTATATTAGGATAACGATGACTTTTTAAGCGTTAAAAGCCCAAATCAACAAACCTCACTTATCATCTCTGGCATAACTAGACACAATGCCACGTAATTCTTTAGCAGCTTTTGGAGCGTCTCACTGTGAACATTTCCATTGCCTGGACGAAAAACTTGTCATTTAACTTTTGTTCATGTTTAAGGCCTGATCAGGCCACTAAATTACGTCTACCGTTGAGCCACGTAAGTCCTGATCAGCTGTGCAATTACGCAAAAAATACCCATTCTATAATTTACATTTGAAAGCCCTGTGAATGACCACATTGAAATGGCTTTAAAGGCCATTCAAAGGGCTTTCAAATGTCAGTATAGGATGGGTTTTACTTCTATTGGACCAATGTTGTACTACTTAAGTTCCGTTGATGTTATAATGCTATGATATTTTTGAGATCTGCATGTTATTTAATCATGAAAGAAGAAAGAAAGAAAGAAAATTATTTATTACACACACATTATTTGACATTGTCTTATGATTTTGCACACCATATTAGTTGGAAAGTCATCGCATGGAACCTCTTTAATTTAGATTAAAGAGGTTCCATGCTACAATTAGATTAGTTACAATTAGACTTATCGGTAACAATAAACAAAATAAGATAAAAATAGAATACGCCCTAGTGTACAAAGGTATCACCTATACGGGCAGGAATCACGCAGCGTGTCAATGAAAATCGCCTTATGGATTGTTATCGCCGCATGGGTGTCGTTCGGAGTAGAATCATCTCAGTAGGTATATATTGTTTTCGCCGCATGGTTTAGTTGATAGGCTTAGGCCTACCAACCTGTAACCCGTTGTCTGCAAATAAATGATTTGTATTTGAACACACATGAATTTGGAGCCCTGTTTAATAGTAAATAAAACCGGTCATGTGCAAGTCGACTCACGCACGGAAGGTTCCATACCATCGTACAAAACTTGTTCGCAATCAAAGCACAAGAAACTATAAAAAACTATTTTTTTGCTATGGAGCAGCCCCGATGTATGCAGAAACAAAAAGAATTATCTTCGATGGCGTGCCCACCCATCACTCCATCATTTAATGGTAGCCGCTATTTTGAGCAGCATTTTATCGCCGAGGTAGCTAGTTAACTTTATTTAGTTAATTGTGGATGGTAAAGCTATGGACTGTTGGATTCCACTGATAAACAGGGCGGGATTGATTTATGTGTTGTTACAATTAGACTTATCGGTAACTATAAACAAAAGTACTTAGATAAAAATAGAATACGCCTAAGTGTACAAAGGTATTACTTATACGAGCGGGAATCACGCAGCGTGTCAATGAAAATCGCTGTATGGATTGTTTTCGCGGCATGGATGTCGTTTGGAAGGGAATCATCCATCACATTTGGTATGGATTGTTTTCGCCGCATGAGTGTCGTTTGGAGGAGAATCATCGCAGTATGTATGGATTGTTTTCGCCGCATGGTTGTCGTTTGGAGGAGAATCATCGCAGTAGGTATGGATTGTTTTCGCCGCATGGTTGTCTTTTGGAGGAGAATCATCGCAGTAGGTATGGATTGTTTTTGCCGCATGGTTGTCGTTTGGAGGAGAATCATCGCATTAGGTATGGATTGTTTTCGCCGCATGGATTTCGTATGGACCAGAATAGTTCCTACAGTTTAATATGGCCACTTATTACATAGAAATAAGTGGGTTGGTTGGCGACAAAGCTGGATAGTAAGAAAGCCTGTAATCATCTAAAAGATCCACTGTGTAGTTTTATGTTTAAACGTACCCAAAAATGAAATAGGCAGGCTAACCAAGCTAAACGTTTTGCTGTGTCCAAAACTACCTGTAAATATGCAGAACATTCACTCATTGGTCGTCTCTCCACCTCCAACTCCACAGCCTATATTGGTCCACTGCTGGACCCAGGCCTCCCCCTGACAAGCGCCTTATTTATTATTTATTTAAATACTTTACAATACAATACAAATATTCTTTATTGCACACCAAATAATAAAAAAAATACAGAACACAAAAACAAATAAAGATAAAGTACAATGGTCGGCCTTATCGCTAAGAGCGATCTCTTCCAGGCAACCTTAGGATGGACAAGAAGTGATAGAAAACGTATAGACGGTGGCGTGTAAACAGAAATAATGTTTAGGTAGTAGGAAGAAATGATTAGATTTATAATTATATAAATACTTAACATAAATATACTAGTAGATATTACATAACATAAAATAAATATACTATGTTGCACACATTTAACAAAAGTATACAAAAAGTGAGCTTAATGCGCCTTGTTGGCTTTTATCTCACGGGGGGTAATGACCATGATCCCCACGTTGGGCAGCGGGTTGGGGATCTCAGTTCGGTGGTAGAATTGTTCCGCAGGGGGCGCTGCTGCCCTCTCCCGGCGCATTGGTCATATTCAATCACTACTTTTAAAGACATCTTCAACATTGGTAAGCCGGCGTTCAAACGTGATGTTCTACTGCCTTGAATGGTCTAGAGCAGGGTAAATACGGGCAGGTTGAAGGGGTAGAGTCAAACCCACGCCACGTATTAAGTAGCTGGATTAATGGTGGGGATACTATCACAATTACCTACTTCTAGGAAGTTTTGAGTTTATAATTACAGTTTGTTTATTTTTTTTAGGTATATTAAAAATAAATAACTTTATTGACAAAAAAAAATACAATTCAATGATAAAAACAAATTAGAACTAGTATTTACAATTGAAACAATTAAGCTAACTGCAGACTGTAGCAAACAATCTACAGGTAGCTCAACTGATCCATGTTTATTTATGGTTTACTCTCAGTGTTAAGGTAATTAGTTTACATAGGTTAGGACAATCTAAATTTATGAGTTTTGTTTTTTTATTTCTTGTTATATTTAGCTTATATTAAATTGCTTAGAATCTTAAGTTTAAAATGGTTTCCATACGTTGGGACAGTTTAATTTAGGAGCAATATGTTTAGTCTTTGTTTTCTAATTTCCATGTCAATTTTAAGCTTAAATAATTTTCCTTAGATTCTCCCTTTATTCTAAATTGTTTTAGCGTTCTATAAGGTAATGTGATTTATAGTGAAAATCAATTTTTTATAAATTTTACAAAAAATAAATCCTTTATTGGCCGTATGTTTTGCGAATAAGCTTGTAGCCTAATCACGACATATTGGACCTGTTTATTTTATTTCAGTTTATCTGACTTTAAATGGATACCATCATCAATTTGTACACACTAAGCATCTACTTTTTTATGACACCTTTTATTACTTATTTAGACATAGACTACTCTTAATGTGACATTAATTTGCCATCGTTTTATTAGATTAAAAACTTAATCATAATCTTATTCAATTGTCGACGCAACGCGTGACCCGAGAGCTGGCGGATATCTGGCGCAGCGCATCAGCATTGCTATACAGAGCGGGGCAATGCAGCCAGCGTCTTGGGGACGCTTCCGACTGGTATTGATATGGATCAGTTGAGCTACCTGTAGATTGTTTGCAACAGTCTGCAGTTAGCTTAATTGTTTCAATTGTAAATACTACTTCTAATTTGTTTTTATTATTCAATTGTAATTTTCTTTGTCAATAAAGATTTTATCTTATTCAATTCAATTATTATTTATTCTTGCCTTGTTATATACATATATAATACCAATACTTATTTTAATAATGACATTCGTGTATTAATAAATTCTATAAACATGATATCAGAGAGCCATCAATCTAACAAGAGTGAACCTAAAGTATTTGTAGCGCCCTACAAATACGATAAATATAATAATTAAAAAAAAAAATACGCCCCGGCAGGGTTTTTATCGTTTTTATGCATTGTGTAAACACTAAGACTACCTACATACATATAAGTACAATATATGTACGCATGAAATCACAATAAATGATATGAATATGAAATATTTATTTCCTAAGGGCTGTATTTTTTTATAAATATATAAGTAATAATATTTTATAGGAAATAATTATTGTGACTTTTTCGTCTCAAAAGCTTTTTCAAAAATATTTTATGTGCAATTCGTGTTTTCTTTTTGCGTTTTTCAAGGTGCTTTTGTAGTACTAACGTACTTGCTACGAAGTGGCCAAAAACTATGCCAAAGATTATCCATCGGGCAGTACGTAGGCCAAGACAAGTCCTCCTTGCATGGCGTCGCCGCAATAATAATTATTGTGTTAATAATACATTTTATATTTTATTTAAGTTAGTTTTAAGGTTACTATGGACCGTAGAATAAGATGAAAGATCTGTAATAAATAAATGTGAAATAAATTATTTATTATTAACTATTATTATAGGTAGGTACACCTTCCAACTCGGAAAGAACCGAACTCCACACAACTACGCTGGCGACACAAAAGATGATTAATCTACCCTCTACCTCGCTCCCCCCTTGTTTGTTGCCATAGAGTAGACACGAAAGTTAAGTTATTCGAGACCAGAAAAAAAAATGCTGGATCACACATCATCATTAAGCAGAACTTGTGTTATGAACTTGAACTAGTGTTAGTGTTATGAAGCTTGGGATGGGATTTGCTCCAACTCGAAAAATAACAACTAACTAACAGGCTAAAGGTTTTTCGTATCACTTTATTTCCGTGTCAGTGTTTAATTATTGAGAATTTGATCTTTTCTATGTGTACATTTATTGTATTTATGGATATAAAGAGTTTTTGACTTTGACTTTCAACTTATACGGCTTACACGGATAAATGGCAACGGCCTTTATTAACAATGAAAATTACAAACAAATAATAAAAACAAATTAGAACTAGAACAATTGACACAATTAAGCTAACTGCAGACTGTTGCAAGCAATCTACAGGTAGCTCAACTGATCCATATCAATACCAGGCGGAAGCGTAATCTAGCATCTACCTAAACTACTGCATCTATTATCCGACCTACCTACATGATAAAATATAAGGATGAAAGATATTTAGTAACAATTCTGCGAAAAAACCTTCTCCAATAAGATCTAACAAATAGTAGTAGTTACTTGGCGCGCGAAGCTCGGAGTGACAACATCTCTCGTGTGTCTCTTCCGGTGTTGGTTGGTGCTCTCAATGTCAAGGTCGAGTATTGTGGTTTCTTGATGATGTCTCGTGGAGAGACGAAACTAGTTGACGACTTGCTTTGATAGATGTTCTTTCATCATGTGGTTGGTGTGGTCTTCTACACGGACTACTTTTTGTTAGATCTTATTGGAGAAAGTTTTTTCGCGGAATTGTTACTAAATATCTTTCATCCTTATATTTACAATGGATTTCCGCAAAGTAACGCCTGAATCTATTTTATACCTACATATTGTTTAATGTAATATTTTTTCTGTTAACATAATCACACATTGTACCATCTCAAGATTGACTCACTTATAGCACTCCCTTAGAAACCTCTGTGGTTTTTTAGGTGCTATTATTATTATTTTTAGATTGTAATAATCTTTTAGTAGATTAATTAATAAATAATAATAAATGATGCTGGACAATCCACACAGCATCATCTAACGCTAAATAAACAAAGCTTGTATTATGGGTAGGTACTAGGTAACTTATACAGAGTGATCGGCAGACCATGTGCCATATGGTAACCCGGGGTAGGGTTATAAAAGCCACCATGCTATTGCACTTGGTTTTACCTACCCCTATATTTTACCCTTTGGCACAAGTTCTACCGAACTAAATGAGAAAAAAGCCGCCTAGCACTTGGTTCCCCCTACCCCCAGTTACCATATGGCACACGGTCTGCTGAACGCCCTGTATAATATGTACAAAACGTAATGCAATGTACATAATATACACGTATAAATAAATAAATATATAATGCTGGACAATCCACACAGCATCATCTAGCTCCAAGCTAAGCAGATCTTGTTTATGGTTACTAGATGACTGATAAACTTAATACAATACATTACATAGTTAGATATTTTTATTATACATAGAAAATATCCAGAACACCCGGAACAAATATTTACACATTGTATAAACATTTGTCCCAAGGCGGGAATCGAACCCGCAACCTCCTGCGTCGCAGGCGGAACTTCGCCCGCCGCGCCACATCTAGTACCCATAACACAAGCTCTGCTTACTTTGGGGCTATATGATGCTGTGTGGATTGTCCAGCATTATTTATTTATTTATTTAGTCCCCTTTTGTTTTCTCACCATGGTTTTTTTTGTCCGTTCTGTACAAAACTCCTTGATACAGTAACGTAGGGTGGAATTAATTAAAGAGTACATAAACAGCTCTGTTGGCTATGGACAATTAAGGGGAATGGTCTGCAAAGCTTGGTTTCAGGTCAACATGGCTTCATGGCTAGTTTCGCCTTAAATTGGTCTTGCCCTGTACAGGGTGCCAAGGAAAGGGTGTACTAACCCGAATGGGGGTGATTCTGGACCCCGAGGGGATCAGCTTGTGAATAACGATTTTGTAAATTTCTAATATTTTTTAATTTTTTTCTGCAAAAAATAAACGTATTTTTTATTCCAATTCGTGTTCTTTTACACGCTCTCTTGCATTGTACTAAAATAATTCACATATGCTTTTTGCTTGTATTATACTGAAATTATTAAAAAAAAAATACGGATATCGTTTAAAATTTCAAAACAATAATAATAATGTTACAATACACAAACAGGAATACAAAAAAAAATGTTTTTTTTTTTTCAAAAAAGTTAAGAAAATGTTCTAAAGTCAAAAAAATGTATGACAAGAATCACCCCCTTTTGGCTTAGTTCACCCTCTCCGTTGCACCCTGTAGATTCATGGGGCAGTAAAAGTCAGGCCAGGCCTACCTTGGTATAATGTAAGATTCTATTAACCTTCCTGGCGCAAAAAAGTTAAACCTGTGGATGAACGCCCTCCTAGCCGAATTTCGGCCACAGCGGCCAGTCTCAACGGAGACTAGCCATGTGCGACATTTAATAGTTGCACAGACTTGTGCAAGCACAAATGCACTATCTCTCAATTCACTCTCATAATCCGATGGCACCGTAGGCCAATACGACCGGGGCGAGGTCAGGCGTGGGACCAACGGGCCATACCATGGTGCGCTCAGATGCTCAGATGGCATGCGAATTTTTACAAATTTAGACGTCAGAGGGCGCTAAAATTTACCATAGACCTAAGCAAATTTACTTAGAAGCGGGTACCTTCTTTAATACTATCTGATATTCAGGAGTATTTGAGTCTTCTGACAAATATCACTTTGATTATTTTTATACGAAATCAAAAATATAAAAAAATGTTAGTAAAACAACATTTAAATTGTCAATCGGCGTTTAAAAATCATGGCAGAATAATAAAAAGAACACACAAGATGCCTGATCCTATGCAACCGTCCGTCAAACACAGATTTTCTCAGTAACTACCTTTTTAGGGTTCCGTCATTGAGTTCCGTACCTCACAAGGAAAAAAGGACCCCTTTAAGGATTACTTTATTGTCCGTCTGTCCGTCTGTCTGTTAACCCCCATTTCTCGGGAACACGTGGAGGTATAAGTTTAATGAAATGTGTGGAATAATGAAATGACATGTGTATTTTATCTTTTCAAATTGTACAATTTGTGACTTGCCTTGTATAACGACCTATGTTATAAATGGTAAATAAATAAATGAAATGAATGAAATAAATCAACATCAAATAATCAAGTCGTAACCTATTGGAACCATGATATAAATAAAACTTCTACGAGTAAGTCAACAATCTAAGGCAATCGAAAGAAACAGCCGTTTATGCCTGCATATTTTGAAATTACCAAGGAAATCACATGCACACAAAACCTATATTAGGGCACCTACCTAACCTAACCTAAATCCATGAAATTTGGCAAGAAGCAAAGTTTGATAACACAAAAAAATCCGAAATTCTTAAATATATAATTAATTTGCAGAAAAAAACATTTGTTATTCTCGTTATGGACCAAAACCTTCATAAATAAATAAATAAAATAAAAAGTTTCTTTATTCAGACATAGAGGTAATGTTGTCCACACTTACACACCTAAATAAAAATTACAAAAATAAAATACAATAAAAGAAAGAAAGCAAAAGACCTTAAATTGAACCTATATTTATTTATAACTATAGTACTATAATAACTTGTAGCAGTCATTCAACAGACTCTCACCCAACCCATGAAGTCTAGAGTGAGGACTCTGTTGAAGGACTGCATGATGGGCGAGGCAAACTTGCTGCCCACAACCTGCAGGATGGTGTTAGTACTACTCCATGTTCTGCGCAGCAGCGAGGCGGTTTTCTTGCGGATGATGGCGTGAAAGTCATCCACATGGGCTTCAGCAAACATGAAGGATGCGCTGCAGAAGCGAGGCAATCCCAACAACATCCTGAAGACGTTATTGTATTGTACACGCAGAGCGCTAAGCGCTCTTTTAGTAAAGCTAGCCCTAAGGCTGCCCGTATAGAACGATTGGCAGTAGACTTTGAATAGCGTGAGTTTCACTTGCCTACTGCAACGAGCGAACCTTCGTGCCAGCATATTACTGCGGACCGGCAACGCCCTGCGTTCACGTTCTATGTCTACCTGATCGTCAAGGTCGTCAGTAAGGAAATGTCCCAGATACTTGAACTCGTATACTCTATTTAGCTCAAGACCGTTGAGTCTCAAGCATGGGACAGATGCTGGAACATTACCTGCGGCCTTGAATACCAGGTATTCACTCTTCTTACAATCGTGCACGAGTCCATGCTTACTGGCGTACTCTTCACAGATGGACAAGAGCTTCCAGAGGGCGCTGATCGTTGGACACAGCAGTGCCATGTCGTCTGGGTAGCTGATATTGTTCATAGACACATTATCAACCGAGCAGCCGACACGCGCACTGCTGAGCTCCACAATCAGCTCGTTCACGTACAGCTTAAAGAGCTTTGGAGAGCTCAACCCACCTTGTCTCACGCCGCACTCCAACCTGTACGTCTCCGAGAACTCACCCGCCCATCTAACATTGTTTATCTGATTGGCATACCGTAATGGAAAAGCCGCTGCACCTGTGCGTGCACACCTGTCCCAGCCAGCTTTCTCCACAACACATCATAGGACACCAGGTCAAAAGCCTTCGAAAGGTCGAGGAAGCATGCATACACAGGTGTACGCCTCTGTGTGTAGTATTGAACAGTGTGTTTGAGACTCAGAATAGCACTTTCAGTTGAGAGGCCCTTTCGGAAACCAAACTGTGCAGCATGAAGTTCTAAATATTTGTCTAGTTCCGAGTCCATCACACTGTCCAACACCTTTGCCAATATTGTAGCCAATGATATAGGTCTATAGTTACACTTATCAGATAGGTCACCAGTCTTGTTCTTTACAATGGGCACAACAGTCGTTTTCATTAGGTCCTCAGGTAGGTAGGCGTGAGTGAAGCATATACCAAACAAAACTGAGAGAAGATGAGGTAACTGGGAACCCGCATACTTCAGGTGTTCAATGCTGAGGCCGTCATGACCAGGTGATTTACCTCTTGACATTTTATTTATGATTGTTGCTACCTGCCCAGGAGTAACTTGGTAGGTCTCCTCGGTCATGCCAGCCCCGGCATGGTACTTGGTAGGTCTCCTTGGTCATGCCAGCCCCGGCATGGTACTTAGTAGGTCTTCTCGGTCATGCCAGCCCCGGCATGGTACTTGGTAGGTCTCCTCGGTCATGCCAGCCCCGGCATGGTACTTGGTAGGTCTCCTCGGTCATGCCAGCCCCGGCATGGTACTTGGTAGGTCTCCTCGGTCATGCCAGCCCCGGCATGGTACTTGGTAGGTCTCCTCGGTCATGCCAGCCCCGGCATGGTACTTGGTAGGTCTCCTCGGTCATGCCAGCCCCGGCATGGTACTTGGTAGGTCTCCTCGGTCATGCCAGCCCCGGCATGGTACTTGGTAGGTCTCCTCGGTCATGCCAGCCCTGGCATGGTACTTGGTAGGTCTCCTCGGTCATGCCAGCCCCGGCATGGTACTTGGTAGCTCTCCTCGGTCATGCCAGCCCCGGCATGGTACTTGGTAGGTCTCCTCGGTCATGCCAGCCCCGGCATGGTACTTGGTAGCTCTGCTCGGTCATGCCAGCCCCGGCATGGTACTTGGTAGGTCTCCTCGGTCATGCCAGCCCCGGCATGGTACTTGGTAGCTCTCCTCGGTCATGCCAGCCCCGGCATGGTACTTGGTAGGTCTCCTCGGTCATGCCAGCCCCGGCATGGTACTTGGTAGCTCTCCTCGGTCATGCCAGCCCCGGCATGGTACTTGGTAGGTCTCCTCGGTCATGCCAGCCCCGGCATGGTACTTGGTAGCTCTCCTCGGTCATGCCAGCCCCGGCATGGTACTTGGTAGGTCTCCTCGGTCATGCCAGCCCCGGCATGGTACTTGGTATGTCTCCTCGGTCATGCCAGCCCCGGCATGGTACTTGGTAGGTCTCCTCGGTCATGCCAGCCCCGGCATGGTACTTGGTAGGTCTCCTCGGTCATGCCAGCCCCGGCATGGTACTTGGTAGGTCTCCTCGGTCATGCCAGCCCCGGCATGGTACTTGGTAGGTCTCCTCGGTCATGCCAGCCCCGGCATGGTACTTGGTAGGTCTCCTCGGTCATGCCAGCCCCGGCATGGTACTTGGTAGGTCTCCTCGGTCATGCCAGCCCCGGCATGGTACTTGGTATGTCTGCTCGGTCATGCCAGCCCCGGCATGGTACTTGGTAGGTCTCCTCGGTCATGCCAGCCCCGGCATGGTACTTGGTAGGTCTCCTCGGTCATGCCAGCCCCGGCATGGTACTTGGTAGGTCTCCTCGGTCATGCCAGCCCCGGCATGGTACTTTATGGTACTTTCCGTTGACCTAGAATCATGAAATTTGGCAAGAAGCCAGGTCTTTTGTTCAGACGTTTTTGACAAACAGAGTTACATTCGAATGTATACTATTAGTATGGATGATTAATTAGTACACCTTTGATCGTACATGACCACCTTCTCAAAACTGTTTCCGAGTACATTTGCCTTGAGCAGTTTCTGCAGTTGGTTAAAAACAATCTAATCGAAAAACATAAATTGAAACATAAACGTTGCTTGACTTCAGTGACGGCCATACTAAGGAGAGTATCTCCTTAGTGTGGCCGCCAGACCCTTTAATTATTAAATTTTATTTATTTTATTGTTTGTTAGCGGCAATACTTATACACACCCTGTCAAAATTTCAACTGGCTACCTGAAACGGTTCAAGAGATACAGCCTTGACAAAAGTAGTGCTAAATATAAAAAAAATACGATATAGAGGGAGCAATATAGTACAGGAGCCCCCTTTAATTTTAATTATTATTTTATTTTTAATAATTTACAAACATTCTGTGTAAATTACAACTGTATATCTACCTTTTACAGATCATGAGATACAGCCCACTAACAGACAGACGGACAGGCAGCGGAGGCTTAGTAATAGGGTCCCGTTTTTACCCTTCGAGTACGGAACCCTAAAACGGTTTATAGTTAATAATAAATGAAGATCTAGTGTAGGTAGTGTTGTTTGATTTTATAAATGTGCGTGAAAGACTGAGAAGGTATGTGATAGTAATTTTTACATGATTGGCAATAATATCACAACGTTATTATCGCAAAAAACAAAATATAAAAGTTGAAATATGAGTAGACTTCACTGGAGAACTAAGGGTTTATCCTATTAGTTTGAAAGTTATTAAAAACTTTTTCACTATTGATACTCATTGGTACCAACCAAGCCATCTGACTCACGCAGAATTCGTAGCACTTGCTATGAAGGTCCTCGAAGCAACATATTATTTAGTGTAGTAAGAAAGTGCGTGCGCGTTGACGTCTTTTGTATGCTACGCCAGTCCTGCGTAGCATCGTAGCACATGCTACGATGGTCTACGTTAAAGTATGTTTCTCTTTATGGGGAAGGAAGTGGGAAGGGTAGGGGAAAGTGAGTTATATCACAGAGAAACGAAGACGAAACTAAAAAAGTTCTCTACACAATGGTGGAACCCGCAACGTTCTGCAACGTCTGTTTTGAGAGATAATATGAGTTTTGTGATTTTTCGCGCAAGTGTTCATTCGCGCAAATGTCCTTCGCGCAAGTGTTCTGATAACTGCTAAGCTTGGGGCTAGATGATGCGGTGTGCATAGTCCAGCATCATTATTATTATACATATACTAGCTGCGCCCCGCAGTGTTACCCGAGTTGTGATTTTTACGTTTAACGTGGTTATTTTTGAAATTTTTGAAATCATAAAAGCCTTCCACAGACATCAAGAAATTGAAAAGAAAGTCTGAATAATAAGGTTGAAATTCTTCTGGCAAAATATTATCATTGTTGCAATTACTTCGCAAAAAGCCTTACCACAAAAATGTGTTTATTGGGATTTATTATTATTGTATCGAATCCTATAAAAAATACGATTGATTAACGGAAAGATAAAATGTTAAAATAGTTTTTTAATAAATTCAGTTGGAGTTATTATATTTTCTGTGATAGTTACAACCCGTGATTTTTTAAAGTGTTTTTCTCCAGTGAATTTTTATAAAACTACACAAAATATTTTAAAAGGAAGGATAAGCTTTTGAAGACCAGTTATTTTTTTAAATAATGTGATATTTTTCATCACTTAGATTGGACGCGCTTTCGAGAAATCTTAAGGACGGCAATGTCGGAAATGTATGCATGGCATTCTGGATACCCCATAACGTGCCTTCCGAGGCACGGGGTGTAACATCCTGACGCTGCGCGCTGGGCTGCTACTGTGAATTTTAGATTCTATAAAAAATCCCAATAACAATTTTGGCCCAACCCGGGATAAATTTGACACGCCCCTCGTGTTATAAATTTTACTAGTCTGTTCGAATCGAAAACACTGGATGATTTTACTTTGATTTACCATTACAGTAATGATGTGCTGATTTTCATCAAACATAGCCAAGAATACTCTCGATAAAGTCAGTTTTCTACAAATAAACTAAACTGTTTGGGAGCTTATGCTGGATACCATTACCAACATACACAAAGATAGGTCTAAGTACCTATACTCCGGCCAAACTGAATATAAAATGTTTGTAAACATTGCCCCCATACTTAACCTAAAAATCACTTTCTTGCTGTCGATTTTGAGTCACAATTTGCACTAGTCAATTTGAACTCTTACTACAATGCATAACACTGACAATTTTTTACCGAATAAATAATAAGCAAAAATAATAACCTTACTAGTTACTTTTTCATTAGAACTAGGTTATTTTTATTTGTAATCTTTTCATTTATATTGTAATAGTTGCAAGCTGTACCACTGTACTATTTAACATTTCAATTCAATACCAAAAACTCTGAGGTACGATACAAACAAAATAATCCTTTTACAACGACAAAGATATCAATACTTCATAGTGAGCAAATAAATACATTTTCTTTCTTTCTTTATCTCAACATAAAACCTTTCTTACGTTGTCTGGAAACCAATAGATAAAACTCCATGATCCTCAAGTGTTAAACAAGAGTCGAAGGTCATTCTGAGGACACCCATCGCCAGTATAATTACACCATGTCGATCGAATGCTGATGAAGTTATCGCAAGGCTTCCAATGGCCCGTCAATTGTGATAAATTAACCCCTCGACACCCCTTTTGCACCCCCCGGGGGTTCGGTCACTGGATGTCACTTGAGGAGTGAATTAATCTTTGTGAGGTGGTGTTAGGGTTTATTATAATGTACTAAGATGTAGTATGTAATGTGGTTTTGAATTAGCTGATACCGAAATGGCGACTAGGATATTTGGTTGGTAAATAGGTATCTTATGCAGAGGGCCGGCCATACCTCGCGAAGAACCGATAACCGCTGGGGTAAACGTGTTCTTGAGTGGAGACCGCGACTCGGAAAACTTAGTGTTGGACGCCCTCCAGCCAGGTGGGATGACGACCTGCGAAAGACTGCAGGCAGATGCTGGATGTGGAATGCTGAAGACAGGGCGCTATGGCGCACATTAGACTAATATACATAGGTTGCTGATGATGATGAGGTACCTTCCTAATAGTACTCCTATGGGGTATCTCATCGTTATTTATTAGTGGTGATGGACAACGAAAATATTTTGTTGTTCATTGGTGAATAATAAAACTGCTCTGAAATTTCAATAACACCATTTTTACTTTAAACTCGTTTGACCACTCAAATAAAATAGAAGTTATTTATGTCTGTGTATATTTTTGTGTAAGCAGGTACCTGAGTCTTGGACGTTTTGGTTTTAACTGTAAGCTCACTTGTAAAATAAATAAAAATAAATAAATAAAATAAATGTCGAGTGCTTTTCACGAAAGAAGTCCCCTACACGCAGGCGATAATTTAGCGTTGAAAACAATTTAGTTATCTTTGCCGCGGGACTTCTCTTACTGAAAAACACTTTACCTATGGATCCTATGGGCAACCTACCATTTCATCTCCAGCGCCATTGCCTCCAACGTTAAATTTCTGGTGTTACCAACTCAACTAGTGAAATCCGCCGAATACTTGCAAGTTTATTTATGTAGGTAAGTAATTGTACATATCTACTTAAAACGAAAGAGTTGGCAATAAAATTACCAACTATATCATATTCTAAAACTTCATGTAGGCACGGTAAATAAAACATGAAGTAGCTTACAGTATGTACCCAATACACCAATCAACGTCTGATAAAAAAAACAAAGTTACACTTTCATTCATAACTGTATTATTTCTGTGACCACCTACACCCCTTCAATCGGTCAGCAATAATGCATGTAGAGATTTTACTCTACATACAAATAATGCTGACCGATCACGTTTTAAATGAAAATAATTTCGACCGTGGCTACACTAGACAATGACGTTCCCACTTTTTGGTTATGTAAGTATTTGCAATTTTGTTTATGAACTTAGCCGTCAGCGTTCATGCGGCAGTAAATACATACATACATAATTGACAATCCACACAGCATCGTCTAGCCCTATGCTAAGCAGAGCTTGTGTTATGCGTACTAGATGACTGATATTACTTAATATATTAGATAGATCGTTTTTTTTTATTATATATAGAATATACCCAGAACATTCGGCAACCGGTTCGGAATCAAAACGGCAACCTCCTACGTCGCAGGCGGACCTTCGCACTGCCGCGCCGCATCGGTCGTCAATAAAAATATATAGTTTTAGATTTATTTCACTTATAACAGTTATAACTATTAAAGTAGTAAATTTTGGTAAAATACGAGACTGGCAAAGTCAAACCCATGAATTAAAGTCCGTAAACCAATTCGTTATAAAAAAAACTAGGTAGAGGTTCCAACAAAGGGCTGACATATGCCTAAATAAAAGATAATGCAAGTGGCGAGAGGGGGAGGAATTGAAAAAGAATTGAAAAATAACCGGCAACATTTGCAGCTAAGAAATACATGAACGCTCAAAAAAATAAAGAAATGCAATATTTTTTCCTACTGGTAAACACATACAAAGGTTTTTACTTATATTTCACTACCAAACTCTATTCCAATTCCAAGACCCGAAAAAGGTTCTAGAAAGAAGTTGCCATCAAGTTTCCAACTCCGGGGCTACAATCTACTGTAGAAAGGTTTTACAAATCCCCGCCTGAGGGGTCGCGTCCCATGTGTACAATGTCCCAGTCGGTCGATATCAGATGTGCTGGTCTCACCAGAGTCATTAGTACGGGTTGTGCATAGTCTACGAAAACTGTAAAAAAAATAGTTTCTTCCCTAGCGCCTTGCAGCGCCCCTCCCGGATAGAGAGGAACTACGTTTCGTAGTATGACAATGACCCAATAGTTCTTTAATGAATTCTTCTCCTTCTTGTTTGTGTCGTGGCTTTTGCGACTATTTGCCACAATGAACGTAGGCTACTAGAATATTTGCCTCATTCGATTGTAGTTTTGTGATTCGTTGCATTTTAGCAGTATGTGAGCAGGTAGGTATAACATTAAAGCCGCGTACTGACCGATGTTACAAGGCGTAAATGTACCATTCGCAGAGAGCATGAAACGTCAAAAATCAGTCTCGTTGCTCGTTGCGAACGCTTTCATTCCCCGTATTGACTGCACGAACGCTGGCTGTGTCACATTAAATTACACCACGTAGATAACACCAGTCAGTACCCGGCTTAACAGATCAGCGGTAGTAAACGAAAACTTTTTAGTTTTGGTATTGTACAAACCCATACTAGCCACTCAGATATCTGAGACTGGGTCCTGCCGGCGGCTTTGCTCACAAGGAAGACGTACCTATTATAGAACAAAGCTCACTTGTAAAGCACAGCTCCGCCTCAACTTGTGGTGACCGCACGCTGTCCGCATAGAGCCGACATATAGCCGTATGACCGTACAATACAACTTGCTTCAAGCGAGAGGCCCGCGCGCCTGTAGCCGCATAGACCGCTTGCGGTAAGCAAGGCGTAAGCCAACGAGTACCTATCTAGTTCGCGGCAAGCTCGATTACCGCTCGCGGTCAGCTATTTGATGCTGTCATTGTAAACAGTATTAATACTCTATTTGTTATGTGTTACCTGTAATTATGGGGTGTCACAACTGGTGACTTGTTTTATTCGTGAAATGTTCAATTTGTGTAAAATACTTTGACAAATATTTGAGTGAAAGAAAAATTCTTAAAATTAACAGCGTTTAGAAGATAATTAATTATATCGAAATTTCCAATTATTATTTTTATTCGAAATTTGGATATTTCTTCTAATCGCGATTGAGTTTGAGTATTTTTCTTTCACTCAAATATTTTTCAAGGCTTTTTACACAAACTGAATATTCCATGAATAAAACAAATGATTTATACAGCTACAGATAATTATTTTGTGTTCTCAAGGCCATTGGGCCATACACCAGCCTTAAGGATGTCCATACCTGGGCCGCACCGCTACCGCACAGCACAAAAATGACCATCCAAATATGGGCCTATACCCGTATACTCTAGCTAGATACTAGAGGCCGTTGGATAATACACCAGCGTTTGTGAAAATTTTGGTTTTGGGAAATGCTTGGTAGATAGGTAGGAAGGTACATATTAGTTAACTTTAGAATCTTATTTAGGCAAAAAATCTAATATTTAAACTTTTAGTCTCAGTAAAAATCGTCAAAACTTCTGGTCTACAAGAGCTTGTTATCTAATATATACATATATATATTTACTTATATGATATATATTTACTAACCCCTGAGTGCTAATTGGCTACCTATGTTGTATCCAAGTCACAGATGAGCAAAGCCGCGGGCTGATCTTGTGTTCTTATAATGAGGGAAACACTTATTGTCTCAGTCTTCCACGCTATAGGCAAAACCATTACCATTGTTCTCTAAATAATATTTTTCTTTCCATCTTCTGAAATTTCAGACAGTCTGATAGGTAACCTCTCCGGATGGAATTAATTACCTACCTATAACCTCTTAAAACTTAGTTATTATTGGAATTTATTCAATACCTAATTTTATTATAAAGTATACGTAGGTACTCAACTCAGTTCAGGAATCCTAGACATTTTTTGTAAACAAAGGGGTTTGAAGACCAAAGAATTAACTCTGGTACCATCGGAATAAATTGCACAAGTTTTCAACATATTATTTAAAGATTTCATTCGTTTCTCGTCCTTTTTCCAATTCGAATTTGAGCCTTTTTCGATGCGCTTGTGCAATTACGCGTTGTTGAAGTTTCTTTTTTTTGTTTTTAGTGATAATTGTGATAACATTGCTTCTTGTTTTTGGATATTGTTATCAGTTTTTTTGAGTATAGGTATCTTCGATCAGGTATCCGCCGCCTCCTCCGAATCTTACAAAAATGACACTCGAAATTGTCTTCGACTTGTTTTGACGAAGACAGTTTGTGCAGAGGCGTGACAAGTTCTGTGTATACAGAACAAGAGATTAGTGGAGTCGAATTTATTTTATTTTTATTGTAATTATCAACCTGAAAATAATATACTTACCTACAATGTTTTTTATAAGAACAATCCAATCGAAAAAAATTACCGTTACATAGTATCACATCTAATTTCATTTTATATTTATATTTATTTAAAGGAAAACCAATCCCTTAATATTATACAGAGTTACAAATTGACAAACACCAGAAAGCTGTACAATAAATAAGGCTATGAACATAATGTATCTAGTCTACATGCATCATCTATACATAGCTTATTTCTTATTTATAAAAAAATTAAACGAATTATTTGTCATTAATATTATCATCATTGTTATATTATTAATTATTAGGTACTATTAATTAATAATAATATTAATAAAAATATTTTATTTCGGCATATAAATAGTTACCCGAAATTAAAGATTTATGGTATGTAGGTAGTTGTTGTAGTAGTCACATATGTAACTGTGTAGTAAATATTAACCAAATACAATGAAACATGTGTTTTTTTAAATAAAATAGTTATTTTACTATTAATTTATAAATCTTTGAACCAGTAATTCCGAACTAATATTTTTATAAAAAACACTTAAAATAAAAACAAATGTAAAAACAACAGCCTCTCTATTCATGAATTTAGAACAAAGTCAAAATCATGACTTATGAACATCAAAAAATAGTTCTGAACGCTGATTTCTTAAGGATAGGGCTAATAGCACATTACAGTGGCAAAACAGTTGCTAAAACTTTACTGAAAACGGGAAATCCCGTTCTTTTATGCGTCTCGAATTTTGCTAGGCATAATGACACTAGATGAAACGGAAACCTAACAATATGTCGAATGTGTTCTCTTTTGAAATAAACGGTGCCCTTTGTGAATTTAAGGAGGACCGGCGGATACCTCGATCGATGGTTTTCATTCGTAAAAGTCTTTGTTGACGTAAAATATCTTGGATTCTAGAACCGAGTACAGCTAGGCATTAAAAGTACCTAGTTCAAACGCTCTCGAATGCCACCGCAAATAGAAAAGCAACCCATTGCTAACTTTTACAATTGCAGGCAAAGTTACAGAACTATTACGTCACTGCAATGGCCACTGGGAATCCAATATGGCGACCGTCAAGTGTCACTTACAGTCGAGCTGTCATGGCGAGAGGACGTTCGCCACAACCGGGTTAGATTTTACCGCTACAAAATTACATTTTAAACTTTTTGTCGTTGTATTAGGGTTTTTTGGATAGTTGGGTGGTTGGTGGAAGGTTTACGTCGCTTAGAGCTTATCCCGACAGTCGAGATTTTTAAATTAATACAAACCATTTTATGAGGCAAACAAGAATCATTTTATTTCCTACTAATATTATACCTAAAGGCTAAACTTTGTGTCGTTGTGAAGATGTTTGGCTGAAGGCAACGCCAAAACTACTGAATAGATCAGGCTGAAATTTTGCAGATCTGGACCTGCAATTAAGCTAACTTTTATTCCAAAAACGCGTGCAAAGTCTTGGGCAGAAGCTAGTTTCAGATATACCATAGGTATATCCGGCTTACCTGCAACAGTCCTCCCGCGAAAGCGAAAGACGCAACATTAATACTTGTCATACAGCGTTAAGCTTGTCGCTGGAAATCAGCGGCTGCAGCACAGCACAAAAATGTGCATTCAAATATGGGCTTTAACTCGTAACATTTAGACTAATTTTATACTGACGGCATCATATGACAGACAGCTCGCGTACCACTCGTTTGAAGCTCATGGAAAGCCATTTTGTTAGTTGGGTACTGTAAAATGTAGGTATATTTAGATACATTTTACTCGTTAGAGTAAGCCCATATCTGAATGCATGTTTTTGTGCTGTGTGGTAGCGGTATTGAATAAGCGCAGAGCTTTACTTTACAACGCTGGTAAAAACTGCGACTATCTATTTTTCACTTACCGCTCTCATGCCTTTTTATTATAATACCTATATCTATTTACTTACTATAGCTATATAGCAAATACTTTACTAAGTATAGACAATAGGTACAATTTGTTGGTAGAGTCGCTTTTCTGTAAGGAATTGTATGAAAACTGGACCAGCTTGGCCCATGCACGCCCTTAGGTCACGGATTAGTCACGAATACTCCGTTATTTCGCATCCGTTGCAATGACCACGATTGGATATACTGAGGCAAGAAATAGAACCTACTAAAAGCCATTCAAGATCAAATAGATGACTTTATGGATATAAGTATGAGGCCTTTGATAAATAGACCTTCGTTTGACCTCAATCTCACCTGACCAGTGACGATGTACCTATCTGAAGGAAGTTCTAGAAGACAAATTATTCACTCTTATCTTCAAGAGACCCAGGTTGTAGTTGGTTGGAAACACAATAGCAGGCAGCG
Source organism: Eupithecia inturbata (assembly GCA_963662085.1). Classification (NCBI taxonomy): domain Eukaryota; kingdom Metazoa; phylum Arthropoda; class Insecta; order Lepidoptera; family Geometridae; genus Eupithecia; species Eupithecia inturbata. The sequence continues at coordinate 1,494,319 of OY759201.1, forward strand.
TGTTCCACACCTTAGCGATGGAGTGATGGCTAGGAGTGGAAACCAGCAAGCTGTTTTAAGCTGAACGCAGTTTCAGAACTCGTGTGAAATCGTAATAATATTAGCTTTCAAAGGGAAAATCCATAATTACTTTTTAAATGTCACGTCACACTAGAATATTTATCATGTCCCTTAGAGTTACTAAGTATTATTATTTTTTTATATGTATTAGTGAATAATTTTAGTAAGTAGGTATTATGTGTATTAGTTAGTAAAAATAGTTTGAATTAATGTTGTAAAGCTCCGCCATCCTCTATTTTTCTCACCATCGCATCGTTTTGGTTGCCTGAAAGAAATCGCTTTAAGCGATAAGGCCGTCAGTTCTATTGCTGTTCCCTACATTATATATACATTATATAATAAAGCATTATCTATCTATCTATCTATAAACCTCAAATCCTCAAAATAAGACATCATCGTGACTACTCATTTGTTTTCGGATTTGTACAGCGCCTCTACAGTCCGCACATGGAATTAGCTCCTAAAATGAGACGATAACGTCTCAATATCGTCAAACCGAACTCAGGGCTCTGTACAGTAATTTGAGTTCTTAGGTACTAAGGTTTCAGGTAAATATCTGAACATCTTTCTCATCAGGAAGCTTACCGCTGACAAACATGTTCACATCAAAATTTCGCCTTTGTATTAAAATCTGAGTAAATTACCATAATGCTTACACGTCATAAAAATCAGCATTCAAATATGGGCTTAAACTCGTTATCTTTAGATACATTTTATAGTGACAAAATGGCTTCCCAAAATATTTTAATGCACATTTTTGTGATGTACCGCACACCACTAAAATTAGCGGTGCGCCTCTGATCTGCCTCTGACCTTAAGAGGGCACAATGTGCGCCATTTTTTGAAAAGGATAGGCTTAGGATTTCGAGATCACAGGAGCGGGACAGAGCATACGTTTTTGGAACGGCGCGTAAGCGCAAAAATCTACTTTTTGCTTATTTACAAGAAAACTACACAACTAGGCTTATTTTGATAACCAACCCGTTAGGTTCGCCCCTCACGGAGGCCCATTTCCTTCTTCAGGTATTTCAATAGCTCACCAAAATAGAAAAAGCACGTAAAAATGTGCGTTATGATTTACGTCCGAAATACCTCACAAATCTTAACGTAAGCTCGATTATATTTCGGATCCCTCGGGGCAAGATTCAATTCCCGCCTGATAGATAACCCTTACCCTGCTAGAGCAGGAGACTAGTTGCCATGCAAGAATCACAACCATTATCAGCCTTTTTATTATAATTCATTGTTTTTTACACTACCTTGTCTAACAACCTAGTGAAAGCTTGATTAAATACCTTTGTGAGAGAAAATAAACATTTTGATTATTATTATTGTTAGTAATTGATAGCCGTGGCCGTCGCGGCGTAAGAATTGAACCCTGCAACTCAGCCGGTGGTTGTTGTAAGAAACGACTTAAGGCTGCCATCCCTACCATAGTAAGGACAGCAGTTTCATTCTGTGTGCTTTAACACATCTACTGCGACCACTAATCCGCCTGCCAAGTGTGGTGATTATGACAAAACCCCCCCTTGTTTGGGGAGGCACGTTCATCAGTGGAAGTAAAGGTGCTGATTAGGATGATGTTAACGTTAAAACTCGCTCGAAAACTATGATTTCTATGGATTTCATGTCAAAACGCTATGACGTAAGGTAATAAATTTATTTATTTACCTCCGTCCGTTTACTTGATGTCCGAGTGTGCAGATGACACGACAGGACTAGTTTCGAAAACCAAGTGAGGGTAGTTTCAAATAGTGCGCTGCGCAGAGGCGGTAGCTCCAGTACACCAGTCATCCCGTGATCGTCGTTGAAACGTCGGGAAAAATATGTTTATAGACGTATGGTAATATTTAGGGCACAGACTCTCGGCCTATCGCAGATCTATACCGGGAGCCAATAACTGAGGATTATTGGCATACTTGTATGTCGAGTATTACACTCGTCGATGTACAAGTTATACTAGGTACTTTTAGGCAAACGTCTTCTTTCAATATGGCAAACACTTGATTAAAAAAAACCCTAGCCTACTTAAAATATTCCATCCTTTTTATTTCGATCGTTAAGAAAGGGACGGCAACATTGATAATCGTGTCCAATTAGTTTAGTTTAGTTTCGGTGACATTGGAATACACAGATTGGCCCGTATTAAGAAACCTTGCTCAGTCATAGATCGTTGCTTGAGTGATGTTTATTCCATAGAAAAGCGTTACTCAAGCATTGATTGATGACTGAATAAGCTTTCATAATACGGGTCTATATGTCTACGTTGAGTAGCGGAAAGCGTAGGCGAAATTTTAGAATGGGGGGGGGGGGGTAAATAAATACCTATACCGTTGTACACCCTGTACCGTTGTACTGCAAAAGTGCACAAGAAGAAAACTGGATATTTACCATATTAGGTTTTCCACTATTTCGGCAGTTACATGAGCTTTTTAAACGTTTTATAGCAAGAATAGTTCTAGAGTAGATAAATATCAATCTAGAATAAGTTTTTAAAATGTATATGTCATGTATTAATAGTGTTGATACAACTCTTCCCTCATTTATTTGATTTTTAATAATGAACGCAAAAAAAGAAACATAATACAATGAACGTAAAACAAAAATAAAAGTAAAGAAAAGTTTTTCCGCGCCATCAAATTTACAGTGACATAAGAGATCGCGGGTCCGCCATATTGGATCCCCATTTTCAAAGCTATCAATTTCTTCGCGCTCAATCGAGAGAGAAAAAGTTTATGCGTTGTTTTAACTTTTTTGCGTGTTATTTGGTATTCTTTATCTTAGAGGGGATTTTCTTTTAGTTAAGATGTAACTTTGATGAAGATTAAGTAAATGGTCTCTTTTGTAGTATTCTCAAGGGCGAGAGTGTTCGACTGGACATAACAAACTCATTAGATTATAATGATTAATAATACAGAATCCAGCAGTGTGTTAAACACTCTCTTACATACTCTTTCCCCATAAGGTTTGCTGGAAGATAACTCTTTTTAGCAGACTTCGAAAAATGCCGGAGGTTGTATGTTTTTTTTATGTATGTTCGTCGATTTAGCTCCTTCAATTATGGACGGATTTTGAAAATTTATTTCGTTATTGTATAGAAGATCGACGAGATGTGTTCTTGAGTGGAGACCGCGACTCGGAAAACGTAGTGTAGAACGCCTTCCGGCCAGGTGGGATGACGATCTGCGAACGACTGCAGGCAGATGCTGCATGCGGCAAGCTAAAGACAGGGCGCTATGGCGCTCATTGGGGGAGGCCTATGTCCACCTGTGGACTAAGATAGGTTGATGATGATGATGTTGATGATGAAATAAATAATGCGGGACAATCCACACAACATCATCTAGCCCCAAGCTAAGCAGAGCTCATGTTATGGGTACTACTAGATGACTGACATACTTAATATAATACATCACATAGATAGTCCTTTGGTCGCAGGCCTCCCTGCCTATCAAATTTAGAGGCTTAGGTATACGCAAAATTTCAAGTGTGTTTCTGGAACTCACACTACACACACACGTTCCTGTCTTCCGTCTGCAACACTAGTTCTATAGTTGAAAAATTTTTAAAGACATCTTGTTTGGTCCCACCTGGAATCTGAATTAAAAATGTCATTATTAGACGAAGCTCGAGCGGCTTGGCTTAGTGCTTGCCCCAATGCTGCTCCCCCAAAATCTCTTTTGTCTCAACGGCAATGGGACGGGCCTCTGTGTGTGTTGACGCGGAATTGTTTGTTACAAACGTGCTCCAGCTCTGCGGATCATGCCCGTCTCCTGGTCGTTTCTAAATGGGAGTCAGGACATTGGCTGCAAGCATTTCCTTCATTTAACACTGGCACTTTATTGGATCCCGTAACTTTCGGTATCGCAACATGTCTTCGGTTGGGTGCAAGGTGATGCGCGCCTCATCAATGCCAGTGCGGTGCTGCTGTCGAACAGCTTGGTCATCACGGATTATCGTGTACTAGGGCCGTCGGTCGGATATTTCGTCATGCCAGCCGGCATGATGCCGGCGGATTAACGACATCATCCGGCGGGCCTTTGTCACCGCTAACGTATTAGCTATTTTCGGACCGAATGGTCTGTTGCGTGACGATGATAAGAGGCCCGACGGCATGACACTAGTCCCATGGGAGTTGAGAAGGCCCATTGTGTGGACATCCGTGAGGGCTGGTGCGGCGGCAGATTTGGCCGAGACGCAAATATGCAGGTCTCGACAGAGCCTACGCATTGGATCCTTTGGGGTCGAGACCCTAGGTCTGTGGGAGTACCGAGGCTCTCCGGGTTTTAAAAAGTTATTTGAGCGTCTGGTCGACGCAACGCGTGACCTGAGAGCTGGTGGGTATATGGCGCAGCGCGTCAGCATTGCCATACAGGGGGGCAATGCAGCCAGCGTCTTGGGGACACTTCCGACTGGTATTGATATGGATCAGTTATGCTACCTGTAGATTGTTTGCAACAGTCTGCAGTTAGCTTAATTGTTTAAATTGTAAATACTAGTTAATTGTAATTTTCTTTGCAATAAAGGTATGCAAAAAAAAATATCTTTGTGTCTAAATACTCTAAACTCGTATACCTAATATTTTGTAAAATCAGCTGGTCAATTCTGGTGCACGAGTTTATCACTCATACCTACTAGTTTCGCCGCTGTTTGGTATTTTTTTTTTCTAATAAAATGTACTTAGTCAATATCGGAGAAATTAGTATGAGTAATACACGCAAGAATTCATCTGATTTGCGACCTGCTGCTTATATGGGGGTCATTAATACCTAAACACTCAATTGCAACTATTGCAAGTTCACCCAACCAAAGTCAGGAGGGATTCCTAGTGTAAAATAAACCGGTAAAATCAGGAATTAGCTCGCGTTCGAAACTCAAACTTCGGCAGTTAAAATGGCGAACTGTCATAATTCTATTTGACAAATTACTTTTGACGTTTATGTTTTGGTGTAAGTTTGGTGAGTTATCGAGTTAACTTTGGAATTTTCGATTTAACCCCTTCAGGGTTGCAGGTATTTTGGTTTCTAGATATTTTGTTGTATCTTATGGTAGGTTTGTAAACCCAACACGAGTAAACTACGGAATCCCGACGCACGTTATTTCGATGCACGGAATCTTGACAAACGTTACAGCGACGCGCGGAATCTCGACTAACTTTTAATTGTGTACTCGATCACACTAATAACTAATAAGTAATAAGAATTCGAAAGATTCGATTCGAGTTTTGGAAATTTGCTACCTCTGCAAGCCAAAACTACTGAACGAATCGGGCTGAAATTTTGAATATAGAAAATATTCAAAATTTCAGCCCTTGATTAGCATATAAAATATTTTTTTCATGGAAAAAAGCGTGAGAAGCCGCGGGCAGAAGCTAGTTATGAATATATTTTATAAACAGGATATGGCAAATCAGATAACCTAATCAGATAACCAAAACAGAACAGACTACAAGTTGGTATTATTATTAGTATTATTTAACGGGTATATAGCGCGTTTATTTACCTTTTCTCCCGACGTTTCAACAGGTTTACACAGTTTCGTGGTCACAGGATGACTGGAGCTACCGCCTCTGCAAAGCGGGGGCAGAATTTTTTGAAACTACCCTCTTTTGGTTTTCGTAACTAGTCATGTCCATCTGCACACTCGGACGACACTCAACACTAACTGTGTCCGCTAACTGTGCCGACACACTGAGAAACTGGTCTACGACGAGTACACTTGGTTGGAACTGGATTCCACGAGGCAGAGAGTTTGAAACCGTCTTCACGATTGAAATTAGGATATTTCTTAATTTCAATGGCTTCCCGAACCATTCCCTTGTAGTGTGTCCCGTAGTGTGTAGTGTCTCCGCAAGTGACTTGCGGTTTGTGTAATTCAATCCAGTGATTGGGTCCTGAGTCTACTACGTGCTTAGCTATTGCTGACTTATTTAATTGTCGATTTTTGACCGCTGCTATGTCTTCCTTAACGCGTTCCGCGACCGTGGGTTTAGTCTGGCCTATGTAGGAACGCCCGTAGCTGCAATCGATCTTGTAGACTCCAGGAACTGGCAAGGGCACTACGTCTTTTGGTGTTCGAAGTCGCTTCGCCATCTTAGTGAGTGGGGTGTAGATCGACTTAATCGAAAACTTCCTAAGAATGTTTCCAATTTTGTCGTCACTTTTTTACTACGAGCTAACCGTTCAAACTTATTTTCATGCCGCTCCGTACAGAAATCATAAATCCGCTGTGCTTGATTGTACGTTATTAGATCACACAATTCAAAATCACTGATAGACTATCCAAAGTCGGCCTCCCCCATGCCCGTGGTTTGATGAAGATGAAATGACTAGGAAAAATATTGTAACAATTATGAGGCTACGCTCCGGACACATCCCGTCTAATAAGTTCAAGTTTTTAATGAGAATTTCTGATTTTCCATTTTGCCCAGAATGTAACATGATAGAAGATGTACACCATGTTTTGACGGAGTGTGTCCGTAACGAGGCACAACGAGAAGGCTTCAAATGTTTGTATAATAATAATAATTTATTCAAAAATTACTCAAGACAAATGTTTAACATATGAATAATAATAACTTAAATTCTAAAGATTACGTTTGCCTGAACTAGGTAAAACCTGTATCTCAGGCAATATGATGATGATTTTATATAATATATATATAATTTTATATAATATGATGATGATATGATTTTAGCGTAGGTATTTGTCATAGCATTTTGTCGTCCCCGTTCTCCGAGGAAGCCAAAATGCTAGTCAAGCTGTATTTGCGAGTTATGTAGAAGAATTGATCTCTAACGGGAGTGGCATAGTCACTGTGTGACAAAACTCCATACCTAATAAATAAAGATATTAAAAAAAAAACACTACACTGCATTCCATATGTAGGTCGTACAGGTACTGCACTCGTTGTAGGTAGCACTGGTCATCCTAATCATTTGCTTGAGTAGGCGGTCACTCGCTTTCCACAGAATTCTATCGGAATGTTCAATGTCACTACGCGGATCCGACAACACGTAGGTAACAAGTCCCAATCGCGGCATTTTGTTAAAAATGACAGTGATGTAATTATGCGCGCACTTTTATTCAGTAAAAATTCTAGCTGTCTTATTTTGTTTACCAAAAATAGGTAAATAAATGCGATAAATACCCGTTAAATAGTACTAATAATAATGTGTTTAGGTCACGTAAGTTAAAAATAGTTATTACCTATGGTTATTACTTATTGCTCAGTACTCAAACACATTTTGGTGCAAACAAAACAAAGCCTACGTACAATACAATACAATACATATACTCTTTATTGCACACCTTCATAGAGAAAACAGAACAGAAAACACAGAGAAAGTTGCGCAATTGGCGGCCTTATCGCTAAAAGCGATTTCTTCCAGGAAAATTTTGTATGGAGACGTAACTATTGTACAGATATAGACGGTGGTGTATTGTAGATAGAACATATATAAACAAATACTAATATATAAATGTTAATAAATACTATAGACAATATATTATACAAATATAAATTTATATCAACTACGTACGTAGTATGTAATTAGTGTGTTCAAGTACACCTTGAACAGACACAAGTATCAAGTTATTAATTCCCAGTAGAACAACCTTAGGATAAAAACAACTTACGTACGCTGAAAATCCTGAACACTAAAAGATGAAATTAATTCTAAACCATAAAATAAAACTGGACACTAAAACCGCGCTCCAAACTGCATTCATCAAAGCGGGCGTCGCCTCCCGATCGATATGAGACTTTATATCTATCTACAGTCTACACCTCTACCTACAAGGGGTCTCAAAATGTGTGTGCTAAGCCGAGGGGTTGATCCCGACCCCGTGAAGGTCAGTAAAAGGTTATATGATTTTAGCGACCCAGATATCAAATTTCCATTTTAACTGGAAACACATCCACACAAAAACATGCAAATAATATTAAAACGTTGTGATGAAGCATTTATTTACTATTTTCCAGACTGGCTGGCCTCTGATATCGAGGGACAAGGAAAATTGGAAGATAATTACAATAGTACAGAATACAATATTAGTCATATGCCACAGTTATGTTACAAAAAAGAAGTTGATCAGCAGCAGGTCTATTTAGAAACTCTTCAGAAGTCTGACAAATTTCTACATATATTTAAATGTAACATATTATAATAAATATAATAATTATATATAACATAATAAATATAACAGGTTAAATCTGACAAATTCAGAAATAAAATATTTGACGATTCGCGCGAAGATCAATTATTTTATTTCTATGTTCTACAAGGAATATAAATAGCGGAAAAGTAGTTTCCCGTAAACTGTAAAACCTTTTCTATGAACCCATGTTTTAGCAAATATCCATTTAGTGCTTAGGTACTAATAGCAATTAATAATATAAGAGACTAGCTGATGCCCGCAGCATCGCACGCGATTTTTAAGTTGACCTTGTCCATCTCTGGGATACCATTTAACTCTCTGCCAAATTTCATTGACATCCGTTCAGCCGTTAAGGCGTGAAAAGGTAACAGACAGACAGACAGAGTTACTTTCGAATTTATAATATTAGTATGGATTTATTACTTGGGGAAATTATTAATATAATATATTATTAATATGTTTCCAGTTATATAATAATAATAACACAACGTCTTGGGGACGCTTCCGACTGGTATTAATATGGATCAGTTGAGTTACAAGTAGATTGTTTGCAACAGTCTGCAGTTAGCTTAATTGTTTGAATTGTAAATACTAGTTCTAATTTGTTTTTATTATTTGATTGTAATTTTTTTTGTTAATAAAACTGTTAGACTATGTAAAAAAAATGTTACTAATATCAACATAATACCAAAAGTTACATAATACTAAAAGTTGCTTTATTGTAACTTTACTGGTAATTTATTTCTTGCAAAAAGCAGAATATATTAATAACCACCAAAATATTTAAATTTCGCGCGAATCTGTGTCAGATTCCGTATCGTTGACTCGGAAACGAAGTTTCTCAACAGCCCTCCAGGTCGATTCAGATGTACATTGTTACATCTGAATCGACATGGAGAGCTATTTTTATTTATTTAGTTAAGAGTTCAGATGTAGGTACTCACAAATACACCTGAATCGGTATAGGCCAATCTGGAAACAAGTACGAATAATTTCATTGAGCATACACCTTTCTTTGACCACAATCCCACCTCATGGTAAGTGACGATGTGGTTAAACAAAATGGTGATACGTAGGGGTCTGAATGACCCCTTCACCCATATTCTGTGGCACCTTGTACACGCTATCTGCAAGCAATCTCTCGGATGATTGCGATCTCCTTGTATTGCTTTAAACTCAGCAGATGTTTACTTTGCCACTGCAAAATGGTTTCTGTGTCAATAAACATAGTCTACAGAATGGGAATGACACTCCGAAATGACTACAGGAGGTACGTACCTAGATATTATACCAACAATTTTTAATTTTTTTTTTTAATTTGGGAATCCTCTTGGAGACCGTTTTTTCGTAAGGGGCGAAAGAACGGTTATGCCGGACTCCTACCGGCTAAACCCACCATTGTGTTTTCCTTCTGCACCTGTTTGCCGGGCCTACGGGTACACTTGCGAATTCTTCCGCTGGCAGATATACCAACCCTAACCTAGCTATATAAAATATTAAGAACTGGCTTCGGCCCGCGGCATAGCACGCATTTTTTTCCAAAAATAACATACTCTATAATAACATATTATGTTATTCCAGGTCTACTATTTTATATCTACAAAATTTCATCCCGATACAGTCAGCACTTTTGGCGTTGTCTTTGGCCAAACATCTTCACAAAGATCAACATAACATAATATAAGTACCTTTTTTAAAGTCCTTTGAAGTGAAAATTATGATGTGAACATCGATGTAGCTTTTCATATAGATACCTCATCATCATCATCATCAACTATCTTAGTCCACTGCTGGACATAGGCCTCCCCCAATGAGCGCCATAGCGCCTTGTCTTCAGCTTGCCGCATCCAGCATCTGCCTGCAGTCTTTCACAGATCGTTATCCCCCCCCTGGACGGAGGGCGTCCTACACTATGTTTGCCGAGTCGCGGTCTCCACTCGAGAACACGTTTACCCCAGTAGTTGTCGGTTCTTCGCGAGATGATGGCCAGCTCACTGCCACTTCAGCTTGCTAATTCTCTGAGCTATGTCGATAACTTTGGTTCTCTGTCGGATGTATCCTATCCTTCAGAGAAACTCCGAGCATAGCTCTTTCCATAGCTCGCTGAGCGACTTTGAACTGTTGGACCAGCCCTGCCGTGAGCGTCCACGTCTCAGCTCCGTAGGTCATGACGGGTAGATACCTAATACCAACAATTTATTTTTCGCAAATAACACAAAATAATTTGATTGTTCTAAAAAACTAAAAATCGACTTCAAATTCCTTAGTATTTTTACACTGTTTTTAGGGTTTCGAAGATCGGAGATCGGTTTCGAAACCCTTATGGTCTCGCTTTTTCTGTCCTTTTTTCCATCTTTATTATCTCAGCAACTACAAGCTGCACTCTGATATATTGAATTCCTTCATCCATCAAAGAATTTAAATGCGTGGATGGAGCATAGTTCCATCGTTAGATACTCCTTTGGCGCGGCTAAGGACATCGGATACACTTCCTCATTAGGCCCTTCCTCTATTTGTTACATGCGTACTTCTGTTTGAACTTTGACTTCAACGGAAATTTTTCTATGTTAATTTTAGTCAAACTTTCTCAAATTTTCTTTTACTTTAGTTTAGTTTGGTCGTATGGATTTTTTTTTATTAAAGCGACGCGTGTACCGAGAGCTGCAGCGCATCAGCATTGCCGTACAGCGGGGCAATGCGGCCAGCGTCTTGGGGACGCTTCTAACTGGTATGGATATGGATCAGTTGAGCTACCTGTAGGCTGTTTGCAACAGTCTGCAGTTAGCTTATTGTTTCAATTGTAAATACTAGTTCTAATTTGTTTCTATGATTTGATTGTAATTTTCTTTGTTAATAACTAATATCTAAGTTTGGTAGGTACAACTTAGATAAAGAAAAAATGTTTCAACTAAAATAAACATAGGAAAGAAAGTAAGTACTCGGTTTATATATGGTGCAGGTCGCGTCACGTAAAAAGAACGCTGGCCTTCACCTTCGCACTAAGCGATTGGTCGCGACATACCCGTGCGCAGACAGTTCCCGTCTACCCTCCTCAGCGTTCTTTTACGTGACGCGACCTGTATTAAGTACTTACGATGTTGATAAACTTATTATTAATGGAATTAATAACAAAATCAGATTTACTAATGTAATCAAGCTCTTTCGACAGAAATGCCTTGGATAACTTTCAATTTAAAATTAAAGGAAAACTAGCATTAATTAATATAGATGAGTTAATTAAAATTTCATGTAATTATGGTTTAATAGAGCATAATAATATCACAATTTTACCAATAAAAAAGGACCTAACCACAATGTAAGATAATTTAAATTTAATTACTATGTATTCAAATTTAAATTACCTACCTGTCTACATTACTCTATTGACGGCTGAAATATGATGTCTTACCTGGAAGGGATGTGGTATAAATCAAGTGTCTCAAGTGTCTGACTTAGTGTGGATACTACAGAATAAAACTTAAGAGGGCTGTTAGAAAACAAGATCCGTCAAGTGCGAGTGTGACTCGCGCGCCGAGGGTTTCGAACGATTGTCAATTATACCAAAATGTACTAGGTACTGGTTAGAGACTTTGCTATTTGATGATAATCAAAAAATTAAAGGTAACTACATTTCAGATGTATCGGTTTGCAAACTTCGGAGTAGGTATCTATATACCTACTCCGAAGTTTGAAAAAAGACGAAAATGTTACTATTACCCTATGGTAATAGTAACATTTTCGTCTTTTTTCAAAATATTTCAAAAAGTATGAAACCTACAGAAATTTCAAAAACTGTTTTGAGATGTACATACTGATAACTTTCATTTGATACCCCACTCGATGAGGTAGCCCCCGTTTTAAAAATTATGCCCCCTTTTTTTGATCATTTTTAAAAAAGTGGTCCACTTACCTACTTCTCTATATTTTTCCTGTAAAATATAGTTCCATATCTACAAACGCATGATTTTCGTTTGTTTCGTGAAATAATAATCACTTGTTAATAATAGTTCGTTTTCTCTACTACAATAATAATAAAACAAATTTTAGAAAACTTTTTGTTTATATAGTATAGTGCATCGGGGTAAGATCGTATTCGGGTTAAGATCGGATAAATCTAATAACTCCCTAATCTAGGGTGTTTTTGGGTTGTTGGCAACATAGTCGGCAACGCCATTTTGTCGAGCCCCCCCCATCAGTTGCCGTCAGCCGCTAGGTCGTGTAGGACGTGTGATATTTGTGTGAAAATGGAAATGTGTGTGAAAAATGTTTTTCTTGACTAAGACCGGATAATTTTATGTTATAGCACTTAAGATCAGAGCTATAGAAGCGGTTTTAGAAGGTAGTCCGATGTTACCCCGTCAACGTCCGATCTTTCCCGTAGTTTTCAAAATATTATTGTAACTTTAATCGTGATTAGCTCTGTCATCTTTACGTTTAGAGAATTGTCAAATACTCTGGTTTATAGACCTATCTTTTAAACGAAACTTTGGTAGGTATATTTATAGGTGGGCCAGCATTTTTAAAACCTACGAAAAAAATATTTTGTAACATCCTAATAGTTTTCTAAAAAAGCATCCGTTCTTACCCCGATGCACCTTAATCATTTTCCCGATGCATCTTTAGGCAAAAACTCTCGGAGACCTGTTTTGGAAGCTCTAATTTGTAAATTCTATTGAATAAAGATTACCAAAAGACATTATTTCTTAAAACGTATATCCTATTCTTTAATAATAAAGGAATACATTTTTGTTACATGCCTTAATGTAAAGAAAAATATAACTGAACCGAACTCGATTATCGACCGAAAAGGCTTCGAAACAAACTACAATATCTCCGAAGTTCTACATCATTTTGACTTAATACTTAACAAAATAACTATCATTATTTGCTTGGATTACAATATTAAGTCTATTTTTAAATAACTGCTATTTTGTTTTATGTTATTATTACTATTCAAATCGTTTATTAAAAATTTCGTTATAAAATACATTTTTATAATAGAAAATAATATATTATAAAACTATTTTACAGTAAAAATATATCAAAACGGTGAATCACCGGCCGCGAAGCTAGCCTCAAGCGGCTGGTGACTACGGCTGCAGAGAGCGGTACTTCCGCCGAGTCCAGGAGTACCGCCTTTTGGATCTGGCCCTTGATCCAACTTCCTAGCGAGAGTCTCTTGAGATGTTGATCGAGGCTCTTCGCTAGTTAACCGAAACGACTATCGGGACGTCGTCGGTCGCTGAATCAACATCCCACATGCTGACCATCGACCTCCAACCTCACCAACCTCGTTAGTTATTATTATTATTATTATTGCTTATTAGCTTTTGCCAAAAAGTAGGTAGATTTTTATGTTAATCCAGGTCTAGAACTACATCTGTTCAAAATGTCAGCCCAATTCGTTCAGTAGTTTTGGCGTGAAGAGGTAACTAACATCCAAACATCTAAACATCCAAACATTTTAAATTATTTGTATGATTTATCAAAACTAACCCGTTCAAATAAACTTGGAATTTACGAATTAAATTTTAAATTTTTACGTTGGTGGACCCTCTTACTCTATGAAATCTTTTGTTAGACATTCGCATTCTATAATTTTAAATTTGGAACGGAACATGTAAATTCCGGGAATTTCTGCTGCCAGTACTCACACTGATGTAACCCAAATATTTGCATTTTCATTCGGAAAATATCCGGATATAACAGAAATAGGCAACCTTTTTTATCTGCTACACAGAGAGGTTTTATTTCCGCAAAATACATTTTTTATTACATTTTTATGCGAACTAGTAAAAACTCGAAACTAAACTTAAGGCCATTTTCGCAACATTGTTAAAGCAAATTGACGTAAATGAAATTTTTCCTTTGGATATTAATTTATGTTTATTCTGTAGCTACATATTTTCAGAAAAATATTTTTTTAATTATAACCACATAAAGTTTCGTTACTTGTATGATTTTACTAAAAATTGGTAGTTTTTTCTGATAAACAAATACTTCGTTCACTTGTCGTTGAGTCGCTAGGCGTACCTACCGTCAACGGGCGGCGTGTGCCAGTCTGCAATCTATAGCACAGATTAGATAGATCCATCGATTGATGGAAGCCTCGCGCCCTGTAACGTGACACACCGCCATAAACATCCAGCTTTCTAACATTCCACTCAACTTCTGAAATTGATTAAATAGTGCATTTTTACAGGAAGCTAGCTAGGCGCGGCCGCGGGGCGCGGGGCAACATGGCGGCGTTACGTCACTTTCACAGCGCGCGCTCGGAATTAGATCAGTGGCTTGCACGCGACGCGGCAAACGCGCGTCCCTAGAGATGACCCATCAAAAACCGGATAAAATATCGAAAAATCGAACGCGGCTACACAAATCCAATCACTAGTGTTTTTTTCAGTTTATGTGTTTTTTGTTTTTTTTTTCATCGACGAGCGGGAGCTGGCTTGAAAAGTAAGTTTTACTGATCGATCAAAGCTCTGAGCTTTTGCGGTGTAAGACGGGAAGTTATCGCTTGCGATTTTTTCGCTGGCGTCCTATTTCTGCGGTGTTGAGTTTCCACTTTTAATTGGTTTGGAGTTTTTAATTGATGGTTTCGATTTGTGTTTTTAATTACCGCTAAACCTAGGGCATTTGTTTTTTTAAATATAAATTTGAGCTTTTAAATTGCGTGTATGATGGAATCGATGTCTAGTTTTTGTGAGGCACAATGAAATGAAAAGCAGTATGAATGTTTAATGATCATGGGAACAAACAGCCGTGTTGGCTATGATTGTTACCCGCATTGCCTTTACGTGGCGGTTCGATTTTGTAAAATAATAGTATTTTTTTAATTAATGTAGGTAATTGTTTCTTATTGGATTCTTTTACCCAGTAGGAAACTTTGCTTACTTACTTCAAAATGTATTGCAAGTTCGAGGCCAATACGAATGAATTTTGATGAATTAAAAAATACTAAATTACATACAATGACAAATTTACGCCATATTTTTCTAATATTTATATTATTAAAAAATAACACAACTTTGTAATTATTTTTATGATTAAATCAAAATATGTTAAGCAAAGAAGAAATAAATTCATTCGGGTGTTTCAATAAAATTTTATTTTTATAAGTAATTTAATGTGAAATAATATTTCTTATATCATTTCTATAATTTTTATAGCCCCACAGAACAAAAATTTATCCAGATTGTATCTATTAATGAAAAAAATAACTAACTCTGTCAGGGCTCGTCACGAATATGACAAATGACAGCTGCCGACCGAACATTTGTCATTTGCAAGAGAGACTTGCTCGCTTTTATTTTATTTTGTCGCGATTTCATTCGAGATGCTGAGATCTCAGCCTATTGTTCGGTTTCTTTGGGCCTTTGACTTGTAAATCTGGCCCGAGATTAAATGCGTGACATATTTTTATGTCTTTGTTGGATCGAGGCTAAGCTAATAGTAAAACATTTCCTTGTACCGTTCCTATTCATACGTTGTTTGACTATTCATAACTCTTACTAGGTACTCCATTTATGATGCTAGACGTAGGTGGTCGTTAAAGTACGTACGGTTTTTAGTGCAACCATTAAAAAAATACTAAAAAGTTTTTATATATAAAAAAAACCGTAAACCCAAAATAGTCTGTTATGAATCGAACCTTTTAAAAACGTTCGATATACATATACCTTCCATCATTTCATTCAATTCGTCGACTTTATGCATACATCACTAGTTCGATAATCAAAAAGAAACAGTCTCTATTTAGCAATGATTCTGGAGTTCGAATAAAGAACAGAGGAGCTCGAGTCGCCGAGGTCAAACCAACAGTCCAGATTACTTTGACCCCTCGGCCTGCTCTTCGTGTACTAAGCTCGATTGTTGGCGGGAGTCAGGGGGGCCATGGTAGGCTGGTGAGGTACAGTCGTCCGTTGTAGGCGTCGACCTACATACTACATTTAATTGGGATGCGTCCATCAGGCGCTTAAGGTCTGGTGGGCGAGTAGGTACTGTCTATTGCGAAAAGCGGTTTTGCTTAAATCTCCTTTCTTGAATATAATCTTAACTCTTTAGAAAACTACAGCAAAGGCGTTTGAAGATTGTTGCATGGAGGGTGGCCCTAACATTTGTTTTTTTTTTTTGCAAAATCGCCGCGTCGAATGAGGACACTAAAACTAACCTGACGCTTTAGGACATAGAATATTTATTATTTGTTTTAGTGTTTTCGATCCAAATACGTATATAATTTCTAAGGTTTTTATTACTATAGTGCGTAAGCCCTCACACTCGGGGTAATTTATAAGTAATCAAATAATATCCCAAAAATGTTTTTTGGGATTTTTTGTTAGTTATTTCGTATAAACACTATTGTGCGCGGCGATTTTGACAAAAAAATACAAAATGGTGACCGATGTTAGGGCCGAAATCTTCAAACCCTTTACTGACTGACCCTTTCCATTCTTATCAGTAGATTGGTTGCACGCAGACGTCCTATTTAACCCGTGGAAATTAAGAATTATATACTTTTATACTATATCTACCTATTTCTATAAAGAAAATGGAAACGAAGATTTTCCTCTAAGTAGGTAAGATGCCCTCCGGCCAGGTGGGATGACGATCTGCGAAAGACTGCAGGCAGATGCTGGATGCGGCAAGCTGAAGATAGGGCGCTATGGCGCTCATTGGGGGAGGCCTATGTCCAGCAGTGGACTAAGATAGGTTGATAATGATGATGAGGTGAGATACGATGCTTAAGAAATAAAAAAGCATCGTGAATCATCGGAAAATATTCATCCTAATTCACCTAGTACCCAACTTGTTTAGTCATCTAAACTAAACTTAAAACCTTTTATGTTATATAACCCAGCCTTTGACTTCCTCAAAGTCTAGGTATTTATATAATCAAAAGAGGAAAATTAAATTTGTTTTCTAGATACCTAATTATATGACTTATAGTTTCTAGAACTTCTTAACTAGGTTTTACCTAACTTAGTATTTCTAGAAACTGTAGGCCCCGTCATAAAACTAAATGAATTTATCAGTACAGAATCAACAGAACAATGTAAATTCTACGTGTAAGGTAACGACCTTGGCAGAGTTTGGTTGATAAGGCTATCATAATTGTGTACGCTTTCTTTTGGCCTCAGTATGACAGTTTCTAGGTTTCACTTAACTAAAATTGATAATTAAATTATTAGGAAACTGTATGGAGGAAACGACTACGGAGTTTCCCGTGGAATTAATAGTGGGTCGTATTTAGACTTAATTTTACCTATCTACCTAATTAATGTTACAAAAATAATAACATAGCGACGCTACATGCGTCGGCACACTTGCGCCTTCCCATCTTCCGAGGACATCCGTAAGGGCTGGTGTGGCGGCAGATTTGGCCGAGGATCTCAAGAGACGCAAATATGCAGCTCTCGACAGAGCCTACACATTTGCTCCCTTTGGGGTTGAGACCCTGGGTCCGTGGGGTACCGAGGCTCTCCGGGTATTCAAAAAGTTATCTGAGCGTCTGGTCGACGCGACGCGTGACCCGAGAGCGAGCGGGTATCTGGCGCAGCGCATCAGCATTGCCATACAGCGCTGCAGCGGGGCAATGCAGCCAGCGTCTTGGAGACGCTTCCGACTGGTATTGATATGGATCAGTTGAGCTACCTGTAGATTGTTTGCAACAGTCTGCAGATAGCTTAATTTTTTCAATTGTAAATACTAGTTCTAATTTGTTTTTATTTTTGAATTGTAATTTTCTTTGTCAATAAAGATGTTACCTAGCGCCCCAATTTAAACTTAGATTGTGGAGGCCAATCGAGGAGGCGAACGAGTAACTCATTGTTATTTTAAAAGAAACCCGACTCGGCCCCTTTTATTCACTTTTTCGCGGAAAATTTAGGTTTTTTATTTTTTTATTTTTAACAAATATTAAGGGACTTTGTCGCTAGAACCTATAATAGGAGTCCAGGCGAGTGTTTGATGCCTCATTGAACAAATCACTTCAGCCGTTTGGATGCTTCGAGGAAATATAAAGTATCAGATAATCACATAGAAACACTAGAAAAGGACAATCTTCACTGTTAAAATAGCACTTGAATACAAATCCTCTCTCGGATTTTTATTATGTTATGAAATTATTAAGTTTTGTCATCAATATTAAAATGAACGCTGCCCCAACTCTTCACGCAGTCGTAAGAGGCGACTAAGGGATATCCACCAGCGCGGGCAGCAGCGCCCCCTGCAGAACAATTCGACCACCGAACCCGCGTGCTTAGCGTGGGGATTATGGGCATTACCCCTCGTGAGGTAAAAGCCAACAAGGCGCTTATATGAGGTAGGCCTGGGTTCAGCAGTGGACCAAGGCTGTGGAGATGGATTATAATGAAGGTTAATCAACAGAACTAGAAAAGGGGTTACACTTTTTAACCCTTTTTAACACTCGTAGACATTAAAATTCAATGATTCTTGCTCGCCGATTTAGCCAAATTATGTACCTACATCCGAATTTTGAACCTTAAAACTTAAGCCTTTACTCAGAGAGTCACGGTCTGGTTGGAAGCATGGACGTCGGTTGGATTCTACGAAACGGTCAAAGGAATACAAAATGAAGGGAGTTCCAAGCTCGGCTTATGTATACGATTTAAACCGAGCTTAACGCATCCACTGCCCAGCCTTAGGCAGGCAGTACAAAATCCGGCCCCCGGCCCTTTGTGTCTGATATAATTTAAATTTAAATTATTTATTATACTATATTTAATACGTTAACATTACATTAATTAAAGGACAATTAGTAATCAAACATAATTGTGCTTACAATGTAGGTAAGCACAATTATGTTTGATTACTTAATTAGTATTAAACAACATTAAAACCAAATATTTCGAAAATAATGATAAATAATATATTATTATTTCATTATTTTATTTATAATGTTATTATTATGTATATTAAACATATAATTATATTTATATGTAGGCCGCATATAGAAATAAAACCGACGAGGTAGCACATGCCCGTCATCAACTCGGCAACATGGGCAATGAAAGTGTTAAGTAGAGATTAGGAATACGGTTTTAGGTGTAATTAGACCCTGGTATGACATTAATTAGGTACATAAGATTAACTGCCTGCCTAATTCTGTTAAATTATGAAAAGAGAAGCAATTTTAATTAATCAACGCTGAAAGGGTTGCCTGAAGATTTGCGAAAGTATCTAATTTTTTTTATTGGTGGCTGTTCATATTATGTACATACAATACAAAAACGATCAGATTTTTTTTTATAAGTAAAAATTAGGGTAGCCTACCTTACGTAATTTTTTTTATTTTTTTTTTGGTTTTTGTGCCAAGCCTTTTGTTTTTAGTGTTGGTAAAAAATATTATAAGGTTTTTGTTATTATGGTGCGTAAACCCTCACACTGAGGTGAGGGCTTTACGCCTACTTATTTGATTTCTTAAAAAATACGAGCAAGAACAAGCAAGAAGTCAGTCAAGTTTACCGACGAGGCAGACACAAAGGGTCGAGGGTTGCATTTTGTAGTGCCTGCCTATTTCGTCTGGGGGACCACCTGCTTCTCTCAAACTAGCCGTGCACTTTAATTTGAACTTTATCCCGAATAAGGAAAGCTCACAAAAACACCTAAAAATAGGCAAACCAAAACACCTGCGTTTTAAGGGTTAAGAAATATTAAAAGCGAAATTTGAATCTATGGAATGATTCAAATCAAGTTGAATTAACTTAGAATCTCGGTTCAAATGACGAGTTCTAAAACTTAAACGAAACAAACGAATTTCAAATTCAAAAATTCCATTCCAAAAGGTCCTTATTCTCGCAGGGTATATTAATGGGATCATCGACTTATCGTATGTCGCAAATGACGTCACAGTGGGCTTTCATGCACTCAGTGCTACATCATCTGTGGACAGGGGTTGGGTATGAAACTGCGCAAATCGATCTCAGCTGTCCTGTCTATGGCGTGATCACTCACAGACTCGCTCTAAATATTATTATAGCACTAGCTAGCACTACATTGCCTGTAGTTTTACAGATATCGAACACAAAAAATATCGTGCTCGATAAAAGTTTGATAAGGCATAAAAATAGCAAATGTGTGGTTTTTAGGGTTCCGTACCCGAAGGGCGAAAACGGAACTCTATTACTAAGCCTCCGATGTCCGTCCGTCCGTCCGTCTGTCACAGGACTCTATCTCATGAACCATAAGAGGTTCAGTTGAATTTTCAGAGAATATGTATTTCTCTTGCCGCTATAACAACAAATAATAATAATAAAATAAATATCCAGATTAAAGGGGGCTTGCTTCAATACAAAAAGCGAGATTTTTTTTGCTATATTTGCTCTTCGTTTGTCAAGGCTCATTTCTCTTGAATCACAATAGGTAGATACATGAAACTTTCTATAAATAAATAACACTTCAACTGTAATAACAACAAACACTAAAAATATAATAAAGTTTAAAACTTTAAGCGGTCTCCGAACAAGTGAAAATTTGATGTTCTTTGAAAAAGTTGCCTGATTTTTACGGTACGGACCCCTCGTTTGCAAGTCAACTTGCACTTGGCGCTTTATTTATATATTTTTCCTCGTATTTCGAGTGAAGTGGCCGACAGCCGCCAATTATTACAAATAGAAGGAAAACTTTCTGTTTTACAAAGTTTTGGAGTTGATTATTCTGTGCAGATGGCTCGAATTGTTGGGTTTCATTTGAATTCATTAGTGAAGGAATTAATTTGACGTTCTATTTTTAAATTTAACTGTCAAATGGAGGCCCATTATTTTTAGTAAAATTTATCTAAGTACGACTCTTTCAAATGTCTACCATAAGAAGATTTATTTATTGCATATTTCTCGCTCTATTAATAGTTTATAGGCCCTTTATTAACAAAGAAAATTACAATCAAATAATAAAATTAAATTAGAACTAGTATTTACAATTGAAACAATTAAGCTAACTGCAGACTATTGCAAACAATCTACAGGTAGCTCAACTAATCCAAATAAATACCAGTCGGAAGCGTCCCCAAGACGCTGGCTGCATTGCCCCGCTGTACGGCAATGCTGTTGCGCTGCGCCAGATACCCGCCAGCTCTCGGGTCACGCGTCGCGTCGACCAGACGCTTAGATAACTTTTTAAAAACCCGAAGAGCCTCGGTACCCCACGGACCTAGGGTCTCGACCCCAAAGGGAGCAAATGTGTAGGCTCTCTCTATTAAAAACATTTTGTAACGTAGTGTGAGTATATTTTGTCTAGTAGGAGGTGGGTGTGGGATCGGGCAATGACCCCATGTTATCTACCTGTGTGATTTATCTCGAACTGTTACAATAAAGATATTAAAAGTTCATTGGCTTTACTAATATTTGCCGAATTAAACAATTAAACTTGTAAAAACCTGGTTGCTATGGTAGAGTTTTGTAAAATAATTTTGTATTATATGATATTACAAACCTAAGAGCTAAAGTTAAAATAAACATTTTTTTTTATTATTTTGTACGCAAATCACATAACAATCAATAACAATAATAGAACAAAAAAATCTACGAAAATATGAACTGGCTTGAGAAGTAACATTATGTGCACTCAACAAATAAAAAAAAAGCTTAGATTGATTTAAAAAAGTGTGGTAATAAAATAAAACAAAACAGCAATACCTATGTATTTAATGGTGGCATTAGGATACAGTGGCTATGGTGCTCTTACAAGCATCATTTCCCCTGCAGTTGGAATGGAGGATGTCCTTAGCAGTCTTAACACAACTATGCAAACTAGGACAAAATATGGCAATCACTATGCGACTTTGATATCTCATTATACTGGCGACACATTCTCGATAGTGGGTGGTAAAAAGAAATGTTATTTTTATAAGTAAGTAATGAAAATAAATTGGAATGATTTGCTCTACGGGCGCTAAGTTTAGTATTCAGAGAAATATGCAACAGCAATTCGGGAGAATCAATAATAGAATGCATGGTTTTGTACAGGTAAACTAAATCAAAGTATAATCGACGTGTCTCCAAGGACTGAACATTAAATCTGCATATCCTATCTTCATAGCTCAAAGTACAAAAAAAGCCCGGGTTGTTGACGATAAATTAATAATTTTAAGCATTTTCTTTGCACTCGTTCAAGCTAACTTTAGGTGAGAATGTTACTTTTAGGTAGGTACTTAATTTTAACTTAAAAATTAAGTGAAATACCTTTGTACCTCTTTGTTTATTTATACAGAAGTCTCCATTGACAAGAAAGAACATTATGGAAATTGTATGACACAGAACAACACAAAATTAATATTTTCTAAATAATTTGTAAAGCAGATGCAACAATCCACACATCATCTATATTTTGTACTAGCAACCCGCCACGTCTTGGCAGCACAGCAGAGCCCAGAGTTCAGTTGACGATAGTATCGAAGCGTGATGGTTAAGTCTTATTTTTGTGTAGGATTTGCTTAGTTATCTTTCCGCACCGCACCATAGAGGCGCTGTATCATATCCCATAGAAAAAGGAGGCGTCACGATGACGTCTCGATACTATCCCCAACCGAACTCGGGGCTGAGTTCCGTTTACGTGTCGCACGCCAGCAAAACTCCCTGTGTCGGAGTGATTTATTCGGACATCATGCATTTGAGAAAACCATATGAAAATCTCTTGCGTGGCTTAGGAAGAGTTAACGGATTAACAGTCAGACAAACGGACAGCGAACTTGAGCCGTACTATGTATAGATTATAGAAGCAGATGCAAGAAACCAATCCCACACACACTACCGTCTTTGTTTTATAACTAGTTACTGCCCGCGGCTTCGCACGCTTTGTTTCTATGGAAACGTTTAAAGGTTATTTCTATCCCATGGGAACTAATATACTTTTGGCTTAAAAAGTAGCATACGTGCTATTTCAGATTTAGACCAAGATCTATGCAAAATTAAAGCCAGATTCATTTTGTAGTTTTAGCCTGAAGAAGGAACAAACCTACGTCCTGGTTCATGGATGCCAGCCATCCATCCAAACCTTAGCATTTATAATATTATTGTTATACGAGCAGATGCAACAAACCAATTCCACGCACACTACAATCTTTATTTTACAATGTAGGGCGCAGTGTGCGCTGCGCGGGCGCATGACGCAGCGCGTGTCTGTTTATCTTGGACATCTGGTTCCGTACAGATGGCCAATGTGCCCTTGCGGCGCGGCGTCTTGAAGGGGTGGTGTGGGTAGATAAGACGCTTTATAGCAGCGGTCGAATATAATAATCCATTGTTATAAAAACGCTAAAGGATATTTTTGTGTATTGTAACGCGAAAGTGATTTTGTCTGTTACATTGTACACGATTATACTGGTGAATGGGAACGGAACCCTAAAAATACAATTAAAAGAAAAATCCAATTAAAAAACTTTTATTGTGCGCGGCGATTTTGAAAAAATACAAATGTTAGGGCAACCCTCCATAATTATTTTATTTGTAAAAAAAATACCTAATATGTCATGTAAATTAATATATAAATTATATAAATTTAAATAATGTCTTTTAAAATTTTGCCAAATTGACGATATCGCTCGTGACATTTATATCACATAGCCATAAAATAATTTATAAATCACACTAACTTACAAATGCGTAATTTGGACCTTTGCTACATCTTCACGCCAAAACTACTAAGCGGATAGGGCTGAAATTTTGCATACATATAGTTCTAGGTCTGGAATAAAACCTAAGCTACTTTTTATTCCATAAATCATTTCCCGTAGGATATAAATAACCTTTTAACATTTCCACAGAAACAACGCGTTCGATGCCGCCGCAGGTAGAAACTAGTTCTAAATAAACTAAGAAATATTTTATACAACCTCAGGAATAATTAATAGCGCTTTTCCTAAAATAACCGTATAAGTCTTAATACTTCGCGTGCTGGGCGAATCGACGCCTTTATTGAAATGAGCGTTGCGTGTGTTAACGGATAGCCAACGGATGTTAACGGAAGTGCCGCAGGTGAGCTGTTTAACGGCGATTTTACGGTCAAATTAAAGATTTTAGACGCAAAAACGTAATTAAATTCCTAGAATTTCGTCACAGACGAACGACGATCTACTACTGTGAAGTGTGAACACAGCACTATGATCCGTTTATGTTTTTTTTTTGGTTGTATTGTAGTAATTAATTAGTCGCTTGTGTACTAGATACCTAAGATAATTTAAGAAACCAAGACTAAGTGATATAATGTACGTTCGCACCGAGACAAAGTACCATCTCGTTTCTGTAATTCAATTCAATTCAAAGTGCTTCATTTACTTTAGACCTTACAGGACTCTTGGACACGTCACTAAATTCAAATTACATGAGTAAAACTAGAAAATACAGTGATCACTTTGATTATTGCTCACTTAAATATTATTAAGGTAAAGCAAAGAAGCGGACACGAAACCTTTACCTTGTTAGGTACTTAGTTTTCGAGTTGGAGCAAAACTTGTCCCAAGCTTTTTTTTCCTCTAGATAATCTGATATTTTGTAGTAAGCCTTTTTACAAAGGATATGTTTGACAATTTGTTTGAATTTATTTATTGATAATTTTTTCAACTCATTTGGTATTTTGTTGTAGAAGCGTATACAAATGTAAGAATCATCAGCTTGGACGTCACGGTACAAGCTCGGCCTAGTGTGAGATCCATCAGTAACATTATAGTCTCTAAGCCCTCACCAATAACTTTTATATCAGTTTCATGCCTAATATGATATTGATTGTTTTTGTTTTTAATATCTTTATTGACAAAGAAAATTAGTGTTGCGGACGGTAACCAGGATTACCTAGTTCGCCCTGGGAAAGTATCCCAACTTAAGTTCGACGTGCGTTCCTTTCTCCTTCCGAAGCTGGTAGACGCACGCCGCCACGCACCCCTGAATGCGTATGAAGCTATGACTACCTGATATTCCTTCCTATGGGGGAACCTCGACGTTGAAATGAAACAGGATCTTGAATTTTTCAGGTTTCGGCTGTTCCTAGGTTTCCCTACTACTACTTGCTGTCTTCCTATTGCTTCTTGCCTCTTCGGTGGCTTAGCTGCGACTTGCCTCTTCGGTGGCTGGACTGCGACTTGCCTCTTCGGTGGCTGGACTGCGACTTGCCTCTTCGGTGGCTGGACTGCGACTTGCCTCTTCGGTGGCTGGACTGCGACTGACGGCCGTACAAACTGCGCTCATATTTATATGGCCGTGTTTTACCGGCAAGACGCCTGCGTGCTTTTGACTCAAGTTTATCTAATTTTTTCCTTGAGCCGAAACCTTTAAACCTTTATTTCTTGTAATCTTCTTAAAAAATACTTACAAATTTATGCCTTATACATAACAAAAACAAGCCTTATTAATATAAAATTACAAAATCTGAACATATTTAACAAATAAAAAAGTTTCTAGAACTAAAACTTATAAAAAACTTGATTTGGAACATTTTCCTTATACTAATTTTACAATAACTACAAAACTTAATTACAGATTTATACAATTCAAACGGAAAACCTTGTTCCAAGCCAAGACCCTTCAAATAACACTATTTTTGTTATGATTCATCAATAAACAAAAAAGTACTTAAACAAAACGATGTCTTAAACGAATCAGCCTTACATTAAGGTTTCGTCGCCGACATTCTCCCCCTCGTGCGTCGCACCATCCTCCAGACTCGGCGATCCTCCCGTCGTTAACAGCACCACTCTCGAGCTGGGTCTGCGCAGTACTCCTCCTCTGGTCTCGACGTCGACGATCCGAGTGCGCCCATCAGGTCCAGGATACACTTGCTGGATTCTGCCGCGTGGCCAAGTGCATCTCGGTAGGGTGTGGTCGACGATCAACACGATGTCTCCAACTTGTAGATCCGTGATGCTGGTCCTCTTCGAAGTCTTCCTCGGCAGTAGAGTAGGCAGGTATTCTCGCAGCCATCGTTGCCAGAAGTGGTCGGCAAGCCGCTGCGTGGCCTTCCAGGTGTGTCTGCCTACGAGCTCGTGGTCTTCGAAGCTGCCGATTCTTGCAGCACCGCTGGATCGCCCGAGGAGGAAGTGGTTTGGAGTGAGCGCTTCCTCCTCAAGGCTCTCGGAGAGGTGAGTTAGAGGCCGAGAGTTGACCATGTGCTCGGCCTCTAGCAGGAGGGTGTGGAGTACTTCCTCTCGTGGATACTTCTCGTAGAGTGTGGCGCTTAGTGCGGTTTTGATGGATCGCACCAGACGCTCCCATGCACCGCCCATGTTTGGTGCACCAGGTGGGATGAACTTCCATTGCACGCCGATCTTCTCCGCTTCTGAGATGAGGTCTTCTTTCTTCATGTTGTCCATTGCTTCCCTCAGTTCCTTGTTTGCGCCGACGAAGTTGGTCCCGTTGTCCGTGTAGATTTTCTTCGGCATTCCTCTTCTTGCAGCGAATCTTCGTAGCGCCATGATCATGCTGTCCGTAGAGAGTGAAGGAACAAGCTCAATGTGTACAGCTCGAGTTGTTAAGCATGTAAACAGAGCGCCCCATCTTTTCTCGTGACGTCTTGCTACGGTGATTGTCATCGGGCCGAAGTAATCTATGCCGGTGCACGTGAAGGGTGGATTACTGTGCATCAACCTCTCAGCTGGTAAGTTGCCCGTCGGTAGTTCTTGAGGTCTCGCCTTTCTTGTCTTGCACCATTGACATTGATGTTGAACTGTCTTGATCGCCGACCTCAATCCCAGCACCCAGAAGCGTTGCCTTATCTCGTTCATGACCGTTGCGTGATTCCCATGGTTGAAGCGGCGGTGGAACTCTTCTATGATGAGTCGCGTTGCCTTGTCCTTGCTGTCGAGCACTATAGGTCGTTTGTAGTCCCTGGTCACGCCTTGTATCGCGTCGATTCTTCCTTTCATCCGCAGAAGTCCATCTTCCAGCACCACGTCGAGCCTCTTCAACTTGCTGCTGCCCTCCATTGGTTTTCCTTGCTGAAGACATCTGATATCTTCTCTGAAGCTTCTTTCTTGACTCTTCTTTAGTAGTAGAGTTTCAGCTTGCTCTAGTAGGTCTGCTTCCAGCGGTACGTAGTTAACCGCTTTCCTTGAAGATGATTGTCTCCGAGTGATGGACTTCTTTGGTTTCCTTGTAGTCTTCTTCCAGTCAGGGTCTGCTTGGCTGACGTTGACCTTCTCCTTTCTTCTGCAGAGTTTGATGAACTGCAGTACTCTTGCTGTGGCTCGCCATAACCTCTTCCATGATGAAAACCTCTCAGGATCTGGAGTTGGATGGGTGAAGCTCGCTGCCGCTGTAACGTCCGTCGCCTTTTCCTCGCCGGTGGTCTCCTTCTTGAAAGTCCTCGCCGCAGGCCAGTGAACCTCTTCCTTCTTCAAGAAGTCCGGCCCGGTATACCATCGATGATTGCAGTTGAAGTCTTCTGGCACGTCACGTGTTGCGTCATCTGCCGGGTTCTGTGCTGTGGGGACCCATCTCCAGTCTTGAGGTTTGGTGAGATCTTCTATCTCAGCCAATCGATGAGCCACGAACGTCTTGAAAGTTCTCGGATCCGTCTTAATCCAAGAAAGTACGATGCTGGAGTCCGACCAGAATGTCTTCTTTGTCACCTTCAGGTCCAACTCTTTTTCGACCGAATGCGCCAATCTGCTTCCTAGGAGGGCTGCTTGAAGCTCAAGCCTTGGGATTGAAACCGGCTTCAATGGAGTGACTCGTACTTTCGCTGCCATCAAGCTGATGTGGTAGGTCCCGCCTTGGTCTTCTGTTCTCCAGTAGACTGTAGCTGCATATGCCGTCTCGCTGGCATCCGTGAAGGTGTGTAGCTCCCCCTCGGTGCGATGTGGCGTCAGGCATCTCGGGATCTGTAGGGCTTGAAGCAGCTTCATCTTCTCCAAGTAGATCTTCCATTTTGAGTATTCATTTTCCTCGATCTCTTCATCCCAGCCGACGCCGCTTCGCCAGATGCCTTGGAGCAGCTTCTTGCCTTGGATGAGAACTGGTGATGCCAATCCTAGTGGGTCGAAGGTCGACATCACGGCGCTGGTGACTTCTCTCTTGGTAGGCACTTGAAGCCCCTTTGCTATTTCTTCTGGTGTGTTCCGGAGGTTTGCCCTGAAGCCGATGGAGTCTTGTTCCGTGAACCAGCGTAGTCCCAGAGTTTTCTCCTCTTTCTCGCCGAGGTCCACTTCTGTCTTTTCCGTTGCTTCAGTCTTGATTCCTTGTAGCAGCTCAGGTTGGTTTGATGCCCAACCTCTGAGTTCGAAGCCCGCCTTCTTGTGTATGCAGTCCACTTGTGCTGTCACTCTTCGGAACTCCTCTTCTGAATGGAAGCTGTGGAGGTAGTCGTCCATATAGTGGTTCAGCTCGATTGCCCTTGCTGCTTCTGGATGTTGCCCTTTGTAGTCCGCTGCATTCCTGTTCTTGACGTAGATTGCTGTGCTCGGAGATGATGTTGCGCCGAAGATGACTGATGTCATCCTGTACTTCTTCGGCTGCACGTCGCGACGATCCCCTCGCCACAGGAACCTCAGGCTGTCTCGATCCTCTGGCCTGATGCGGACTTGCAGGAACATCTCCTTGATATCAGCTGCCACTGCGAAGGGTCCCTGCCGAAACCTCAGTAGAACTCCGAAGAGTGACTGAAGCAGATCTGGTCCCGGCAGTAGAGCGTCGTTGAGGCTTCTTCCCTTGGACTTGGCTGCAGCATCGAAGACGATCCTTATCTTCTTCTTCAAAGGGTGAACCACGGAGAAGTGCGGCAGGTACCACATCTTCTTGGACTTTCCTTGTTCATCGGGTGCTTCTTCTGCGTAGTTGCTGTCGACGAGATGCTGGATCTGCTTGTTATACTCCATCTTTAACTGCGGATCCTTGTCGATCTTCTTTTCGATGTTGAAGAGGCGGTTCTTGGCGGAAGCGTAGCTCTCCGGCATCGGTTCCTCTTCATTTTTCCATAGGAGTCCAGCTTCGAAGCGCCCATCCTCCAGTCTTCTGCAGGTCTTCTCCAGGATGGTGAGTGCTCTTTCTTCAGAGTCCGTTGTTGGTCTTCTGGGTTGCACACCAAGAGCTTCGATGGCGAAGTGGTCTTTGATGACTTGGTGCATCTCCTCCTCCGGCGTGCTGACATGTAGACACGTGTTGAGGAAGTGCACTGGCCTTGCACCTCCGACGTCAGTTCCGTGGAGCACCCATCCAAGTCCCGTTCTAGAAGCGACCGGTTCGCCTGGCTTGCCTCTTCTTATCTCTTGAGTCACGATCAGCTCCCAGTTGTCTTGCCCGATGAGCAGCTGTGGTGACTCTCCTTCGTATTGTAGAGCCTCGGCGATCTTCTTTAGATGTGGATATTCTTGTATCTTCTTTTTGTCCAGGAACTGTGGCGTAAGCTTCAAGTCGTCGATCGTCCGGACTCTCTTCAAGGTCTTCCGATGTCCTTGATGAACCCCCTTCAGTATGAGGTTCAGCACCTGTGAGTCCTTTTTCTTGATAAGCTTGCCTCCCACTGTTTCGATGACCAATTCTTCTTTGTTCCCTTGAGCGCCGATCTCTTCTGCCACCTTCTTGTCCAGAAGTGATACCGTTGACCCTTCGTCCATGAGGGCCAATATCTTCTTGGATGTCTTTGACCCGAAGACTTCTACTGGAACAATCTTCAGGTACGCCCTTGCGTTGTTGACCGAGTTCACTGTCCCAGTGACACTTGATGTCTCTGGTGATGCTTTAGTTTTCTCCCCCTCGGTCCTATCTTCCGTCTCGACGTGCAGCAGATGATGATGCCACCTCTTGCACTCCTTGCACGACGGCTTCCTGCAGCTCTCCTTCCTATGCCTCCCTTGAAGGCACTTGAAGCAGACGCGACTCCTCTTGACGGCTGCCCAGCGGTCTCGAACTGACGCCTCCAGGAACTTCTGGCATTCCACGAGGAAGTGTTCCCCTTCACAGATGGGACAAGTCTTCTCCGTCTTCCTCGGGTCCGTTTTCCTGAAGTCCTTTTCTTTTGTTGAGTGCGCCGCTTGTCTGGTTTTCCTGAAGCCACCGCCTTTGTCCTCTGATGTCGCGAAGGCCCCGCACTTATCTGCTTCTGCGTTCAGGAACCTAGAAACAAGCGTTAGATCCGAGAACTCGCCTTCTTCTGATGCTGCAGTGAAGTCATACCAACGGAACTTGAGAACTGTCGGCATCTTTTCCACGATTTGCTTCACTATCTCCGGTGAATGCAGGTACTGAGGCTTCTTCAGTCCTTTGATTGCTGCTACGCTGTTGCTGATCTGGCTTGTGAAGATGCAGATGTCCCTCGGGTTCTCCGTGATCTTCGGCAACGCCCTGACCTTGTCCAGTTCAGCCAGTACCAGCGCATCAGGTCTTCCAAATCTTCTTCTAAGGGCTTCCATAACTTCCATCGGAGAAGCTTCGGAGTACAGCAAACTCTTGATAGCTTCTCTTGCGTTGCCCTTCAGTGCTCGTCTCAATCGAGCCATGTTCTGGACATCGTTGAACATTGGTGCTGTATCGGCGTAGACGACCTTGAATGCCAACCACTCGCTGCTGTCACCGTCGAAGTAGGGTAGCTCGTGAATGTAGTTCGGCTGCGATGCTGGACCTCTTCCTCCGGTGAAGGCTTCCTTCAAGGCTGTTGCCAGCGCTTGAATCTCGATCGTGGCCCCTCTTGTTGAGTGGTTTTCTTCAGGCTTCACCTTCTGGGGCTCTTCTGGTGGTTTCCGACTTTGTTGCTCTGCCCCATCTTTGTCGTCTTCCAATACGGATGTCTGAATCCAGTTCTGCACCTGTGCTGCTCTGTCCTCTTGTTCCACCTGGTCTTCATCCACGGAATCTTCATCTTCATATTGTGCCAACTCCAATCTGACGCGAGCCAGCTTCGTCGCAGCCTGGGCTTGCTTCAGCTCCCGGCGCGCTAATTCTTCTCTGGCTTCCAGCTCACGTCGTCTGGCTGAAGAACTCGTGGTTTTTGTAGACCGCGCTTGACGACCGACCCCCGTCGGCTTCAGAGTTGTGGCTGATCCACCTTCCTGTGCCGGGGCCTGTTCTGGGGTCTTCTTGGCCGTCTTCTGTGCTGCTTCTTCTTTTTTCTGTCCCTTCCCGGACGCAGCCGTGGTTGCAGTAGCCACCGTAGTAGAGGTTTCTTGAGTGGTCGTTGTACCCGAAGAGTCTGAGGTAGTTTCCATGGTTCCCGAAGAATCAGAGGTAGTTCCCATGGTTCCCGAAGAGTCCGGGGTAGTTCCCATGGTTCCCGAAGAGTCAGAGGTAGTTCCCATGGTTCCCGAAGATGCCGTCCCTGACGCAGACGTGACCCCTTCTGACCCTGACGTTCCTTCTGTCTCGTCCCTTCCCAAGGGACGGGACACAGGGCGTGAGGGGGCATCCTTCTGTGACCTGGTGACCGGCATCTTGAGTCTTCTTTCCTTCCGGGTTCTTCCTCTGGAATCTTCTAGCTTCTTCTAGCAGGGATCCGGCTCGAAGGACCAACTGTTGCGGACGGTAACCAGGATTACCTAGTTCGCCCTGGGAAAGTATCCCAACTTAAGTTCGACGTGCGTTCCTTTCTCCTTCCGAAGCTGGTAGACGCACGCCGCCACGCACCCCTGAATGCGTATGAAGCTATGACTACCTGATATTCCTTCCTATGGGGGAACCTCGACGTTGAAATGAAACAGGATCTTGAATTTTTCAGGTTTCGGCTGTTCCTAGGTTTCCCTACTACTACTTGCTGTCTTCCTATTGCTTCTTGCCTCTTCGGTGGCTTAGCTGCGACTTGCCTCTTCGGTGGCTGGACTGCGACTTGCCTCTTCGGTGGCTGGACTGCGACTTGCCTCTTCGGTGGCTGGACTGCGACTTGCCTCTTCGGTGGCTGGACTGCGACTGACGGCCGTACAAACTGCGCTCATATTTATATGGCCGTGTTTTACCGGCAAGACGCCTGCGTGCTTTTGACTCAAGTTTATCTAATTTTTTCCTTGAGCCGAAACCTTTAAACCTTTATTTCTTGTAATCTTCTTAAAAAATACTTACAAATTTATGCCTTATACATAACAAAAACAAGCCTTATTAATATAAAATTACAAAATCTGAACATATTTAACAAATAAAAAAGTTTCTAGAACTAAAACTTATAAAAAACTTGATTTGGAACATTTTCCTTATACTAATTTTACAATAACTACAAAACTTAATTACAGATTTATACAATTCAAACGGAAAACCTTGTTCCAAGCCAAGACCCTTCAAATAACACTATTTTTGTTATGATTCATCAATAAACAAAAAAGTACTTAAACAAAACGATGTCTTAAACGAATCAGCCTTACATTAAGGTTTCGTCGCCGACAATTAGAATTCAATAATAAAAAAGAAATTAGAACTAGTAGTTACAATTGAAACAAACAGTCTGCAGTTAGCTTAATTGTTTCAATTGTAAATACTAGTTCATGATTGTCTGTTTTTGCTGCAAATAAATATATTTTATTTGTTTGTGTTGTGTAATGTTTTTTAGCTCTCGACATAACTCGACAAATAATAGGGTCTAAGCTGAATATTTATTCTACTGTCAGTTTTTTTATACTTCCTTAAATTACCTAGTTAGTATTAATAAATAAATAATGTTGCACATTCCACACAGCGTCATCTAGCTCCAAGCTAAGCAGAGCTTGTATTATGGGTACTAGATGACTGATATACTTAATACAATACAATACATAGATAGACATTTTATTATACATAGAAAATACCCAGAACGCCTGGAACAAATATAGATCGTACAAACATTTGTCTCAAGGCGGAAATCGAACCCGAAACCTCCAACCAATTACCAACGCGGTTTGTATTTATATTTACTAAATTTATGTGAATTAAACTGAAAATCTAACGCAGAGGTCTGTTTTAATGAACTATTTTCTAAAGCTGCGCGTGCACTAGATCGGAATCGGAGCGTACGCAGCGTAAGGATTTGTTGCTTTGGTTTAATTTCTATGGTACAGAGTGCTTTGTATATTTTAGGCAGGATGAGAAAACATAGTTTGGTGACCACCAAGAGCAACTTCGCATCTCTGCCTACACTTTACAGAATATAATTTGGCGTGTTTTAAAAACGATAAACCGGCTTCAAATTCCGGTATATAGTATTCATCTGTCGGACGAACGAAATCACCCCTCCCTCACTTTCACTGACCGAAGGTCTATGTTCACGTGCAAAAAATTGAGTTTACATGGATGAAACTGTTGACGCCCGTTGCCATGGAAACCATTAGGTGATAGTAAAATGATCATTATTGTGGTGAATTTTTACAAACCTACGTTTTATAGCGCACGTAGCAATTCCTCGAGAATAAAACTTATAGGGGATCACCTTAAAATAAATTTTGATACAACAACGAAGGAATAATCAAAATCTATGAACAATTGGCGCAGATATCACCAAACTGTGGTAGCTAGTCGTGATTCTTCAAAAATATTATGTTGCTTGTTTAACGGGATAAATACAAATCCCTCGGGATAAAAATTTTATGAAAGCACTTCGGGATCATTCTCTATACAATAGTGAAAGAATCAGTAAAAAGAGTTAACCATAGGCGGAGATATCAAGTAACATATGTACATACATAAAAACATACAGACGAACTGAGAACCTCCTCCTTTTTGAAGTCGGTTAAAAAATATTACAGAGGCAAATCTTTTAAATCCATCATGGTTATTAACACTAAATCGATCGATCGGTCGATCGATGATCGAGTTACGTTCGATAATGAAGCCGGTGGTAGTGGTAAAGTTCGTAGCAAATGACAAAAAATTAGGGTAAAACTACCCATAAAAACTCACTCGCAGTGCCTTCAGTTGTTCCGTGATTATGGCGGCGCATGAAACTGTGCCGAAATGTTGGAACGCTCAAAACTCAAATCATGATAAATATCCCGTTTTAAATGACTTTAGTATTACAGACACATTAGAAAATCACAAACTGTCGAATGGATTTTTGAAAGTTCC
Source organism: Eupithecia inturbata (assembly GCA_963662085.1). NCBI lineage: Eukaryota > Metazoa > Arthropoda > Insecta > Lepidoptera > Geometridae > Eupithecia > Eupithecia inturbata. Next base: position 1,528,494 of record OY759201.1, read on the forward strand.
TTTGTATAACGTGAATAATATACCAATAAATAAGTGGAACGCTTGTGTGAGTCAGAGTAGAGCCGAGCCTTTGTTCAGACACATTTTTTCGTGAAACGTTTACAAGAGCCCTTACCCGTCTCTACCAATACCGTTGTATTTCATTACTTCAATAAATTAAACCATTTAATCGATTAAGCACTAACCACGCGTTAAATGCGGGCTCGTTCGATCCCCCTTTCCCCCTTCCCGCTCCTACAGAGCGGGAAGAGGGAGGGGGGGGGGTCTTATCACTCAGCTGATAATCAAACTAGCAGATGTTAAAGTGATGACGCAGATGTAGGGTGACTGTGAAGTGGCAGTGGGCCGGCCATATCTCGCGAAGAACCGACAACCACTGGGGTAAACGTGTTCATGAGTGGAGACCGCGACTCGGCAAACGTAATGTAGGACGCCCTTCAGCCAGGTGGGCCGACGACCTGCGAAAGACTGCAGGCAGATTCTGGATGCGGCAAGCTGAAGACAGGGCGCTATGGCGCTCATTAGGGGAGGCCTATGTCCAGCAGTGGACTAATATATGTTGATGATGATGATGATTATTATTATTATTAACAGTCGAATAGCAATGAATAGAACAGTGCCTACAGTAATGCCAACATAGGATGCTTCTGACGATGAATGTTGATTATATATATACATATATTATATATATATGACAAAATTCAAGACAAACACTAGTCTAAGCTGAACGACAAATAGCACTTATCAGAACGAAAATCTCCCATTTCAACACCCTAAGTGGGTACATATTGTGTGTGGTTCTTAATATAGTCAATAAGTCCTGACCATTATTGCATCATAATATGGTATGCACCATATTATGATGCAATAAATAAATAAATAAATCCTAACATACTTAATTAAGTAGGTAGGTATGTACTTTTAAAAGTACATAGCACCTATGAAACTTACAAAAGAGCTTTGAAGATTTAATTGGGAATATAATTCATTTTGTTAGAACGATTATCCTATGAGAGTAAAATAGGTAGGTAGGTACATATTAACATACATTATAATAGTTAATAGTAACTGGCCGCTTGAAAATTTAAAGGGGTCTCCGAACAAGTGAAAATTTAATGTTCTTAGAAAAAGTTGCCTGATTTTACACTACGGAACCCTTCGTGTGCGAGTCGACTCGCACTTGGCGGCTTATTATAATATTAGTGTGCTCTGATTCTGTGCTATTAATAAGAAAAACTTCAAAGAAAATTGCAATTAAAGAATATCAATAAATTAGAATTAGTATTAACGAAACAGTTGCGCTAATAACTGCAAACTGTTGCAAACAATCTACAGGTGGCTCAATTGATCCATACACATTATCACATATCGGCAGCGTCCCCAAGACGCTGGCTGCATTGCCGCGCTGTATGGCAATGCTGATGCGCTGCGTCAGATACCAGCTCTCGGGTCACGCGTCGCTTCGGCCAGCATGGGGATTGTTTTCTGGAGGAGCATAGACAATAATGATATCGCATCATCATACATTGCGTACATTATTGAATTGAATGAATGTATTTAAAATAATTTACGCATTCGATGACAAAGTGACGTAATTTTTCTCTATTCCACCCTAGACAACCGCGTGCATGTCCTACAGGCACTTTGTTAAATTGGCACTTTGTTAAATTTTTTTATAACTAGGAAAGTCTCCTTGGGTCTAGTAGGGCTAGTATGCATTTTATAGTTTTTCGAATAGGACCTACTTACTTTAGAAAAATATATATAAAACAATATTACCTTTTTAATTAATATAAAACAGGATGAGATAAGGGGAGTTCTAAATAAGCGCTGATAGCCCTAGGACCTTTTAAATCATTACCGGGAAAACTTGTAAGGATTTTTCAATGTTTAATATAAGTGTGTGTTTTTAAATTAACCCTACAATACAAATAAATTCTTTATTGACAAAGAAAATTACAATTCAATAATAAAAACAAATTAGAACTAGTATTTAATAAATAAATAAATAAATAAAATCACATCACAGTAATATTAGGTATTATTTATAAACGCGAAAGATTGGATGAATTTATTTATTGATTGCATCATATTATGGTACGTACATTTGTCAGGTCTTATTGACTATATTATGGAATACACACAATATTATGTAGGTACTTACCCATTTAGTTTTTTATTACTAATTTAATAAAATGGTATGAAAGGTAAGTATGTCATATAAAATTAATGCAAGATTTCAATTACAAGTCACCAAAAGTATCACTTAAAAAATCTTTTAGTTCGTGGTAGTATTTTTCCAAGAGCATCTCTTTGGGTTTGGTTTCTCGAATGGATATTTGTTACTTCTTCACGCCAAAACTACGGTTATAGATCGACTGAAATTTTGCATAGATGTAGGTCAAAACCTGGTATAACTTGTTTCCCATTAATTAGTTTCCATGGGATAGATATAACCTTAAACGTTTCCGTAGAAGGCGTGCGAAGCCGCGGACAGACACTAGTCACACCTCCACAGCCTATATTGGTCCACTGCTGGACCTAGGACATCCCCTGGTTTTTTTTTATTACCCATTTTGTTTCTTAGTCATAACGCAGAGTTGGAGCATTGTCTGTCTCCCATGTGGACACATTTTGCCAAATGTGTCGCTCCAGTCTGACTGAATGTCAGTAGTATGTAATTAATATAATCTAATTTATTAAAATAATTTGAATTTGTAACCTAATTTAACTTAACTTATTTTTATTTTTTTGACTGTAATTTGTAAATTTTTAATGTGATTTGATTTTGTGTGTGTTATGGATTTAATTATCTGAAATAAATGAATACAATACAATAACAATGGTAAGTCATAATAACATTTTTATTACAGTATAGTTAGTAAATTAATTTAAAATAATCACACGTCATTAAATACCTGAAATAAAAATTAGGTTAGACATATTTTTAACATAATTATTGTTAATTTAGTTGCATAAAGATTAGAAAATGAATATTACATAAATTCGTTGATATGGCATACGGATTACATTCAAAAATGTTTTTAATTTTGTGTTTGAATTGACCTGATGGTTTGTGTTTGACCTCCTCACGTGAAAACTACTGAACGGGCGGGGTGAAATTTTGCACACAGATAATTCTAGGCAAACATCAAACATAGGTTTTTTATCCCATAAATCAGTTCCCATGGGATACAACGCATGCTAACTCGCAATTTTTATTTAAATACTAAGCAAAATGTTCAAGTTCGAATGTTTTCTGAGCGTCTGGTCGAAGCGACGACGGGTGGCCCGAGAGCTGGCGGGTATCTGGCGCAGCGCAACAGCTGAACAGCATTGCCATACAGCGGGGCAATGCAGCTAGCGTCTTGGGGACGCTTCTGACTGGTATTGATATTTGGATCAGTACCTGTAGATTGTTTGCAACTGTCTGCAGTTAGCTTGTTTCAATTGTAAATACTATTTCTAATCTGTTTTTATTATTTGATTGTAATTTTCTTTGTTAATAAAAGCCACTGCCGTAGTAAAATGTTCATTCATTTTAATGAATGTGTAGTTTGTCTTCGCATATTTTTATGGAACTAATGAGAAAACCAGAAGCCGATATCAGCCCCGGCTGCATCATAAACAGTAAAACAGTGGCTTCGTGGAAGATTAGAATTAGAGCTAGCAACCATTAGTCATAGAGGACTTGCAAATTCATGTCGGAGAACATGAATTCTTGCGCAATAGCTTCGGCCTGTTGTAAATTGTTGATGTTGTATGTAATTTTCATACAAAGAAAACCAAAAATAGCGGTAGGTTTACTAGCTTTTCGTGTTCTGAGATTTTGGAGTAATCACTCGCATCTCGTGTTTTTTCCAAATGGCGAAATAAAACATACTCAAACCAAAATTTAGCATTTCGTGTCCTCTCGAAAATTATTTCATAGTGCTATAAACATGCAGAACTGGCAGAATTGTAATACGCGTTATTTGGTTTAAACACTTAGATGTACAGCCCTTTAAGTAGGTACATCATAAGATTTAGTAAAAATTATTATAAGCAATTCAGCAATCTGAATTTTGGTACCAAACTTACATAAATATTTTATTTAATTGCAAGAACTGATTTATTTTTGATGTAACTATTTGCCTGTTTTACTTGATTACTAGGAAATCATATTTTTGTGCGAAATTGAAAATAAATCAAACATAGAAAATCATAAAATACCTACAACGTACTCGTAGTTAGATACTTCTCTCATCTTAGATCTTCTCGCCTAGCGATTGTTTTTACAATCTTGCATTTTATAGCGTAACTAATCATCTGAGTAGATAGGTATTTATGATGGTATACCTCTTAGCTGGAATGTTAGGTATTTATTTATAAATACGTGCCACGTTATGGGTGGTCTCCTGAATACCTATGTAATTGTTTATTGTATTGGCATTCCAACGGATTTACTTCACAACCTTCGAGTGCCATTTAGAATAAACAGTATTTGTGTAACTCCTCTGAGTATTACTATAAAATACTTAGAAAAATATTTTATTATGGACCAGTTACACACAAAAAAAATCTCTTATGGTTTTTTTTTAAATAGATAACTTGTTTTATTCAGGTACAGTGGCTTTCATAGATAGGTAAGGTAAACCCTTGATGGGTTTTAAGTCGCGTAATTACATCATTTTTGATGTATAGTATTATTTTTATTGTTTTTTTAAAGAACAGCTTCCTATATTCATACAATTGAAAGATACTAGTTTGAAAATATTCCTGTTTCAATAGAAATTAACGTCAAACTTTACCGGCTATCGATGGACGGCTTATTATTTTGAAGACATTTTCTCTTGAAAAATATTGTTGTTTATTACATTGTATTAAATAATTAATAGTAAGCATGTTATTTGAAACTTCCAGTGAGAAAGTGCTCACTCATACTTCGGCTATCTCCGGTCACAATTCGCCAAAGTTCGTTTATCTTAGCCAGGAATTCACAAACAATCCACACATGCACATCGTTAGATAATCAAATATTTATTTAGGTATTAAATGGACGTATCATAATTAGATTTGTTTGAACAATTACTTCATAGTTTGCTTTAGTGATCTTATAATGTGGTATTTTAGAATTTTGGTCTAGAATTAGTCATGTAAATTGAATTTTAAGAGCCCCTCCAATCATACACATAAACTAGATTTTAGTTAAATAAGGGGTATTTGGGTTAAATCTGCAACAAAAACAGAATAATGTTATATTTTTTTTGTCGGAATACGTATTGGAACCACGTTTACTTACTCGTAGGCCAAGCATAGCGATTATTGTAGTCAGTATAGACTGCAGTTCAGCCATCTTTTCTAAGGCCTCTTATCCTTTATCCATACACATTCACAAATACCACTCTCCTTTTAACTATGACTTCTTAATTTTCCTATAGATACGTATAGCTCCTTAAAAGTGTGTAGGTACGTTTTTGTCACTTTTGTAGAATAAGAAAGTACCTTTACATAAGCCTTATATCTTATTATCACACTGAGTGGCTTACCCAGAGTTTAATATTAATCCTCTTTAGTGAGGTTTAGTTTAGTTCACAAAGTGTTGCTCGCTTATCGCCACTTCTCATACGTCTTGTCCAGAAGGGTGAATTAAAATAATCGGTTTTAGGTAGCCCTTATAGCTGGTCTATTCTGATGTAATCGTGAGTGTATCACTCATGCTGTGTCGCCGCGCATTGGCTGCATTCAATACGAATAAAACAAAAGAAAATATGACTACATGAGTGTAAAAATAGTATGAGTGATACATTCACGAATACATCTGAAATGACTAACAGAGCTCTACCATATGGTAAAAATATTTTATAAATTAGGTAGGTACCTACGTTTTTTTTTATTTTTATTTGTTCATTCAATCATTCATTCAATATTAAAATGCTCACTTAGGAATTTTTGGGTTTATAATTTTTTTAGTTTATTTTAATCCATGTACTGTGCTAATAATAATAAATGGGTGATAGATAACAATAAAGCTCAAAAGTTCGTGAGGTGTTAACATGATGTTGTCGCTTGACCTCTTTGGTAGAGGTTATTTCCTACTGGTTTTGTAAAAATCTCCAAAATTGGCAACACTCAAACATTGACAGACCAAAACAAAACTATGACGTCACTGCTGTCGCTTAGTGTATAGAACGCTTTACGTTACCTAGCAATTTGTTCTAAATTAAATTGTAAATTGTTTCAGATGTCTTACGTAAGCGTAACGTTAATTAACGTTAAATTACGTAACGAAGACTCGCGTCACGTAACACAGGTAAGGTATTTTAAGGCTTAACTTTATGGGGAAAGGGATTTAGGAATCCTGACGGGCGACAAAAAGTCGCGTGATAAAGGAAGATTTTTGTATGGAGGGTGGCCCTAAGATTTGTATTTTTTTTTTCAAAATCGCCGCGCACAATTAAAGTTTTATGTTTTCTCTGTTACGATACGAATCCTATCCTTCAGAGAAACTCTAAGCATAGCTCTTTCCATAGCTCGCTGAGCGACTTTGAACTGGTGGACCAGCCCTACCGTGAGTGTCCACGTCTCAGCTCCGTAGGTCAAAACGGGTAGGACGCACTGAACACTATGATAGAGAACTTTTTTATTTTTTATATGAAGATATAATATGTAATTTTGATCAGTGAATATCTTGGAAACCTGATGCTTTAGGACATTATTTTATCAGACTTTTTTTTTGTGTCTTTTATCCAAATATACAGGGTTACAGGTTAAGTCGACCTAGATCCTGGAGGGGGTTGTAGTTTCCACCATTTCTGACTGATTTCACTATGAAACACCCTACCCCAAACTTAACCGTTTTTAAGTTATTGGACTTTGAAGTTTTTTTTAAAAATTACCGACTTTTAGCCTATTGACCAATTTTTTTTTGGGTCTTTGTCTCTAATTTATTTGTGTTTACGATTTTTGTGTAGTAGATGAGTTGCTTTATTATTCTTAATACTAAAATTGCAGTTAACTAAACCAACTGGGTCGCAGCAGACGATTGATAGTAATAAATTGAAATGAACTCATAAAAATATTTTTTAATTTCAGAAATATTTTAATAAATATCTATGACAGCCATGCTGCAGATGTGCCTAAAAATATCTACGTTTCATCAGCTATCTAACAAGATAAAACAAGCTAGGGTGTTATCAGAATTCTTAGAAAAAACTTTGATGAAAGGGTCTCAAGTAGTAGTAAAAAATAATGGTACCCACTTCAGAAAACAAAATAAAAAAATCCAAATAGGTACAAAATGACTTTTATTACAATTTTTACATAAAAGCCTACAGCAGCGGTTGCGGTTTCAGCATGACGGTTGCCCTGCACACTACAGGAGAAGCGTCAGAGAATGGCTAGACAGTAATTATCCTAATAAGTGGATCGGGAGAGGTGGACCCATACCGTGGCCAGCTAGAAGTCCAGACCTGACCCCGATGGATTTTTATGTGTGGGGACACATGAAGAGTTTAGTTTACAATGAACCGAATCCAATCACATCTGTTGATGTTTTGAGACAAAGAATAATCGATGCGGCGATTGAAATAAGAAGGGGATTAACAACTGGTGTAGTAAAAAGTGGATTAAGACACAGAATGAGAGTTTGTGTACGAAACAGAGGCGGACACGTGGAACATGAATTGTAATTGTAGGCTTTTATGTAAAAATTGTAATAAAAGTCATTTTGTACCTATTTGGATTTTTTTATTTTGTTTTCTGAAGTGGGTACCATTATTTTTTACTACTACCTGAGACCCTTTCATCAAAGTTTTTTCTAAGAATTCTGATAACACCCTAGCTTGTTTTATCTTGTTAGATAGCTGATGAAACGTAGATATTTTTAGGCACATCTGCAGCATGGCTGTCATAGATATTTATTAAAATATTTCTGAAATTAAAAAATATTTTTAAGAGTTCATTTCAATTTATTACTATCAATCGTCTGCTGCGACCCAGTTGGTTTAGTTAACTGCAATTTTAGTATTAAGAATAATAAAGCAACTCATCTACTACACAAAAATCGTAAACACAAATAAATTAGAGACAAAGACCCAAAAAAAAATTGGTCAATAGGCTAAAAGTCGGTAATTTTTAAAAAAAACTTCAAAGTCCAATAACTTAAAAACGGTTAAGTTTGGGGTAGGGTGTTTCATAGTGAAATCAGTCAGAAATGGTGGAAACTACAACCCCCTCCAGGATCTAGGTCGACTTAACCTGTAACCCTGTATAAGTTTTATTGTGAGCGACGATCTTAAAAAAATAATAACAAAATGGTGACCGATGTTAGGACCAAAATCTTCAAACCCCTATTGATCGTCTTCACAATAATGTACCCATACAATTAATGTACCCACCCATCTATCTCAGATTGTTTTATGAGATTTGTCTGTTGCATTATTCTGAGATATAAGTATTGTAATAACGATTAAACTAAATAAAAAAAATATAACCTATATGCAAGATGAGCTATGTTATGATGCTCTTTGTGTTAGATAATGAAATTTTTTACCGCGACTTTTTGTCGCCATAATGTCTTTCATGTGCCTTGGCCTAAAACACACCTACCACGCTTAATACCTCTATTGTGCCATTAGCCTACCATAGATAAAATATTAAAACAACCATATCGCACCATAGATAACTTTAATCCTCAAATCCAGCCATGTTTGCGGTTACGTCACAACATGGCCGCCACGGCGAACGCTCCGCCTAGAATTTATGGTGATTTCATGGGGTTGGTATCGTAAAGATAGCTAAACAGGTCAGTTAGATAGTAGAGACACAGCTATCTAAAACACATACATCCAATCTTGTTGATTTACCTACAGGCAGAGGAAAATCTATACCTCCATTTCACTAAAATATAATACCTACCCGCTATCTCATATTTATTTTTAGTTGCACTTACATTTCAAATGATACCTACTCTACACAGACCTCTTTTGAAGCAAATCCATTCATTCCATTCATAGAAAGAAAATGAATCCATTCAAACTTCGAATCCCTCATTTACTCTATAAAAGAAGAACGTTCATTCATCCACACAATCCTTTCTTTGACAGTATACACAACTTAATTTCAACTTTATTTCCATACAAATAAATTATAATAATGCCCGAAGGAGTTGTAAGACATTTTCTAAGTAGGCTCTTCTTTTAAACTTTATGGTGGTCTTTCAATGTAAACTCAACTTTATTTCCTAAATGTGTAAACTCTCAGTTATTTGAGAGGCAATCGTCTCGGTCCTACCGCCATAATTTCGAAGCATTCAAATTCAGAACATTTTTGACGCACGTGCATCAGATGCCCCAATTCGTTCAGAAATGCTAATACCTTTGTTGTCTGCGTTTCGTCATTATAACGGGTTTCTGGACGAATTGTTTGCAAGGGCTGATGACTTTTAGATGGGATAAGTTTTCTCTGTCTTTTAATCGCTTTTTGATTGTTTTGAGCAATTTAGAAATTATCTACGGTATTGGGAATTATGAATTTCGTATCGGTTTGTATGTAGATTGTGAGAGAAGGGCCAAAAATAGAGGGCAGCTGTAAATTCCCGTAATTCGGGGATATTCAAAAACATATTTTTATAGTGATATAAATAAATGTATCTCTCTGTATAATTCTACTTAGATTAATTCTGAAGTGGCTTACAATAATTATGGTTCCATTTTATGAACAAATAAAAAGCATACCTACCGGTAAATTACATACCTACCAACCAAAGAAAAAAAAAATTCGCAACTAAAATATCTAAAATGCTCTGAAAATGTTGAAAACATAAAAGCAGAGTCTTGCACCAGCTGTTTTCCCGCCTTTTCCGAGATGTGCAATCAATCATGTGAACAAAACTGAACCTTTTGAAAATGGAAGCTTACGGGCTTTTGAATAAATATGGCTCTCGTAAAATTATATGGTTTTAGGAAAAGTGTAAAGACTCGGTGTCATACATGTACCTACGGGGGGTTCTTTGTTTAAAAATATAATTGGTTTTGTAACCAATGTATTTTATCTGTATGCTCAACAATAATGGGAAAAATATTTTGGATACTTAACTAAAACAATGAAAGTTATAATTAGTATTTACTTAGTCATATAAGATATTAAGATTGACCATAACATAATTATTCAGTTTTATGTTAAATTTTTAGAGCTTCTTATTTCAAACTTATAGCTTACGCAAAGTTATACCCACTTAGATTTATTTATTTATTTATTCATTCACAAATCAGATAACAATCGAATTAAATATAAAGACCGTTATGAAAGACAGTTCTTCGTCAAAAAAATATACCAAAGTTCCTGGCGACAGATTTACGAGCCAGTTTGGAGCCATCGATTGAGTAGTTAAAAGTTATCGTACTGCGTTTTTTGGTGAACATGGTGCAAAAACATTTGGTAACATTAAGAAACATGCGATTATTCAATTCAATTCAATTCAATGCGTTTATTTCAGACAACCAATAAATTATAATAGAAAAATAAATTAAAGTGTCTATATTCAAGTTAAATTATAAAATAAAAATTAAACACAAAATTATGTTTGTACCTTTTCGAAATTGTGTCAAGATCTCGTTGAAGTTTCTTACAGTCATCAATACAACTTATTTTAGTAATCACTTTCAAGTCGTCGGCGTAACAGAGACACTGGGATTCTAGGCTGTTAGCTAAGTCATTAATAAACAATACAAATAATAAAGGTCCCAAATGTGAACCCTGCGGGACACCAAACGGGATTTGTATAGCAGAAGAAACGTATCCCTTTATTGCAACCAATTTACCATCGCAAAAGACTGCCATGAATTCCGTGTTGGGCTAGTTTTGTGTATAGAATAGAGTGGTTTACCTTATCGAAAGCTTTAAATTAAGATTAAAATTAAAGGTCAAATTTACCTAAAACAGTTTGTGACAATAAAGTAGAAAAGGTTACATTACCTACCTATCCATTAAGTAGGCATAGTTAGGTACCTACTTTAAACCTAAGTTAAAAAGGTTTTTGAAATATTAAATTTAGGTACTTAATATTAAAATTAGGTACACATGTGGCGCCAAGCGCCAACATACCGGTAACATACAAAAACAAACTAACGAATGATATCACAAACATTCGAAACTAAAAATTAGGCTTGTCAACATAAGCCACGTCTAGCAAACAAAGAAAAAATAAATCATGATCCAGCCACCATACCCTGACCTCCAGCTCTTCAAGCTAACCCACGAAAATGTTCCAAAATTTGCAACACAAAGGAAGCAAAGAGGCCCGACTAGACTGGTCCCTCTTTGCTCTACATTCTCTATGTTCAAAAATTCTTTCCTGCCATTGTAAATTTAAATTTGGAACTTACCGCGTAATAAGAACTTTACAAACGAGGTTGATATCTTTTAAAATCAGAACTTTTTGAGCCGTTTTACGCGGCAATATTTTTTATTGTGGACATTGAAATATCACTGTTTTGGATAAATTATGTTCATTTTTGGTGTTATTTCTTTGTTTGCGCGTAGATTAGGTCACTGGGACATAAATCGAGTAGGCACCTAGGCGTAGTTAGAACATCTGTTGAATAAGGCCGCTTTGTTTGGTTTTTGTTGCCATGACAAGATTCAATGTCTTGAATTCGTCTCCGGCCATGAACCCGCCTTTTCATTAGCTTCATTGGTTACGCGCTATTTGGTATTATTTAGATATTACTGTCTCACTTATTTCTTTGAGTTAGGTACAACTTCTGTCTGTGACTAGTTTCAAATTGATTTACAGTTGTTTTAACTACAAGTTTACAGCTCCTTTTATTTTCTAATCTCTTTCATTTGACTCGTGAAACCTTTTCGCATAGATACCTACATAGTTATAATTTAGAACACAAATTATCATCCTAAAATCGGGTGTAGAACTACGACATTTGGTACCGAAGTACGGCCAGGAGGACCTGAGGAGTGAGTCTATTTGCCGTTAATTACGAGACGTGATCGTGACGTCTCCTTCCATACAATTTGGTAAAGCGCCTCTATCGTGCGGACAGGCAACTGCGCAAATTCCATACAAAAAGGTCACGATCACGTTTCGTTACTAACGTCAAATAGACTCGTCCCTATGCTAATCATAGATCATAATTCACAAGGTTGGGTATCACTATGGTATGAATAGAATAAAATAGAATAATAATTTATTTAGCACACACACAAATAACAGAGGGAAAGTATAAACAAAAAACTTACATTAAAACACAAACTTAAAGGCTGCATAAAACAAACAGACATACCTAATCAAACTAAGTAAATGAAAAAAACTCTAAGTGTAGAGTCTGATGAATGAAATTGTATGGTACCTACCTGTCACCTTTATTTATTATGTAGAAAGGACTTACTTATGTAGAAAAAAGTAAATAAGTCGCGTAAAAAAAGAACGGGGTCGAGACCGCCGCCCGTCTCTCTCTCCCTTAGATCAAATTTTGATCATATTTTGATCAAAGTCAAAGTCAAAAACTCTTTATTTCCATAAATACAATAAATGTATACTTAGAAAAGGTCAAATTCTTAATAATTAAACACTGACACGGAAATAAAGTGATATTTTTGATTTCAGTCGCTTCGGTACGTAGACTAAAGTAAAGAAGTGACGAAGAAACCTTTAGCCTGTTAGTTGTTATTTTTCGAGTTGGAGCAAATTCCGTCCCACGCTTTTTTATCCTCTAGATAATCTGATATTTTATAGTAGGCCTTTTTACACAGGAAGGTTTTGACAATTTGTTTGAATTTATTTACTGATAATTTTTGCAACTCACTAGGAGTTTTGTTGTAGAAGCGTATACATTGCCCTTTAAAAGATACTTTAATTTTGTGTAGTCTAGTTGTTGATCAAATATGGTCTTAACGAGACAGCATGAAAAAGGCTGTCATTCTCAATACCAATTACATAAAACTACGTGACATAGATATTCTTAGGTAGAGAGAAGAAGAAAATACCAATATTTCAAACTCCGGTATTTATTCGACGAAAGTTTCCTTTGAAATCATAAACAATGTTTATTTTCGTTCAAAACATCTGTACTGTTTAACAATAGTTTCGAGAAACATTAATTTTATTTCTGGATTTATAAACATCGAGTACAAATACACCGTTTAAATTAGACTAGTAAACGTCTGAAAATGTTCTTAGTTTATCGATCTAGTTCGACTTCGGACCTCGGACCGCATAATTTTGGACCGAGCGAGCGGTCCGTAGATGTGAAATGTGAAACAAAAAAAAAAGTGTATTTTATTTTATTTCCACTCAGGATATAAGTGTCTAAAACTATCGCCAAAACTAAACTTAACTAATGACATCTGAATTGACACTAGAGTTCTCTTATTCCTACTAATAATAAAGGCGAAATCTTCTCAATAGGTTTGAAGTAGGCTAATTTTCATCTCGGAAAAATGCATGCGAAGCCAAAGGCAAAAGTTTGTTATTATAAATTATAGTCTTTCGGTGCAATGATGCTATTTCCTCCACTGTTCTCTTTCCAATACTTATACTTAGTCTCTTTTACTTCTTTATATGTACGACGTGACAGCGTGAAAAGGGTAGTGGTTGGGGGTTGCGGTAGATGGTGCTGGTTGATCCCCAAACTGCCCTTTGAGATTGGTATTTGGTATGGTGTTTGGTTGGTGGTCAAGGAAGGTCACTGGTGGGGTATGGTACGGACTATATTCACAGGACACACGTATTTATGGTATAATTAAACTACTGCCGCCAACTTATGGTATAAAATGTAAAATGGTACGAAATGGTTGAAATGGTAAAAAGTATTGGCTTGAACCCGCGACGATGGCGGTCGATTGCGTAATGAGTAAGTTAAGATAATCGCGAGCAAATACACATTCAACTGCAAGCGCAGCTAAATGCATATCTGCTGCGTGGTCGGTTTATCCGAACACAGCGACTGTCTCCTTGATCTGACTCTTATAGATACATAATTGTTGGTCTTCCCCTTCCTCGTCTTCCTTCTACTTTTCCTTCTATAATGTTACTTATGAAGCTGTAATGTCGTATAAGATGTCTCCCTCCTCTTCTGTTTTGAATGGTGTTCGTCAAAAGCCTTTGATGAACACCATTCAAAACAGAAGTCATACATATATATTCATACATAGACATTCTTCTCAATCATTTTCAACACTTCCTCATTAGTTACCGTCTCCGTCCAGCTACTCTTTCCATCCTCCTCCAGCACAACATTTCAAACTCCTCAATCCTCTCTCAATTCCGCTGCGTCATGTTTCGCATACATAGAGGGCAATTTTTTGTAAGCAAGCAGAAAGAGACTTGTTATCGTAGCAAATCGCTACGTAACCGTAGCACCCTCTACGAACCAACCCTTGCTCTTTCATAACCTAGTTCCCCAGTTTCAACATAGATGGCACTGTAATAAAACTTTGCTTTACATTTAGGTCACGAAAGCACTTGCTGCTTGACGCCTCGAGTAATTTAATGTAGCCAATGGAGTCTATCTAGACGGGCTCTTTTAAGTTGATTGTAAATTGCTTTTAGATTGAATAGAAGCATTTACTTTTTATAGTTTGAGTTTTAGTTGTCTCAACTAAGGGTCGCTTTCCACCAAAGCATAGCGGATATGTGTAAAAATAAGTTATTAAGACATCACGACAAAACATCAGAGATTATTTTGGTTGCTTTTACAATTTTAAGCTGCCAGTCTGACTGGCTAACTGGTTTTAAGGTATAGCTTTTCTAAAAGTACTTTTTAGGCGACTTCAACATACAGGTTCTCAGTAAAATTGTCCGACCTAGTCATCGATTTCCATAATTCTTAATTTTATTGAAATAAATATTAAAGCTTATACTGCACCCATCCATAAAAATTTGGCTATGCTAGGTATTTACTTACGGGTGTGGCTCAGAGACCAGAAAAGGATCTTGGCCTGTGACATCAGAAAACGCCAGTTGTACCGGTCCATTGCTGTTTCAGTCCAGTCGACGACACGAAGTTCCCGTAGGTCTTTTTTTTAACCGACTTCGAGAAAAGAAGAAGGTTATATGTATGTTCGGCTGTATAATTTTTTTTATGTATGTTCGTCGATTTTTCCGTAATTTTTGGACCGATTTCGATTATTTTTTTGCAGTTGTAAATTTAATTTTGAAGTGATCCTCTATACATTATATTATTTTTGTATTTAAAAGCTTTTTAAAACTAAGGGATTCGGAGTAGTTTTTTGTATTTTTCATAACAATCAAATTATTCATTACACCTACCTACTTTTTAATTTAAGTAGTTAGTTATAATGTGGTGAAGATTTAGATCCAGATTTTATTAAAAACTCATTGAAACCCCGTGAAATGGGACTGGTTTTGAACAATGCTGGTACTATGCTCCACGTCTAGACGTAATAGTTTGTGTTACAATGAACATAAACACGTTAATTTGAAGTATGAATGTAGAAATGGGCGTGAGTCATCCACGAATTGAACTGAACTAATAATTTTCTATGCATGGTAGAAGTTAAAGGATGTAGCGTTATTACATTCAAATCAAATCAAAAATTATTTATTTCCTTAATTAATATAATAAATAACCAATACTTAGTGTTGGGAGACCATTCCCTCGATGGACTGACGACATTGTAGCAGTCGCAGGGGGTCGATGGGTGGAGGCGGCTCAGGACCGTTATACGTGGCGTCGTTTGGGGAGGCCTATGTCCAGCCGTGAACGTATACGGGTTGATGATGATAACTGTTATACATATATTATGTAAACATAATATATGTATAATTCTTAAAATTAAAATAGACCTGGAATGGAAATAAAGTGATCTTTTTGATTTTTGTCGCTTCGATATGTAGACTAAAGTAAAGAAGTGACGAAGAAACCTTTAGCCTGTCAGTTGTTATTTTTCTAGTTGGAACAAAACTCGTCCCAATCTTTTTTATCCTTTAAACTCCTAGAGAGGTGCAAAAATTATCAGTAAATAAATTCAAACAAATTGTCAAACCTTCTTGTGTAAAAAGGCCTCCTATAAAATATCAGATTATCTAGAGGATAAAAAAGCTTGGGACGGGATTTGCTCCCAACTCGAAAAATAACAACTAACAGGCTAAAGGTGTCGCTTCTTTACTTTAGCCTACATACCGAAGCGACTGAAATCAAAAATATCACTTTATTCAGTGTTTAATAGTTAAGAATTTGACCTTTTCTAAGTGTGCATTTATTGTATATATGGAAATAATGAGTTTTTGACTTTGACTTTGAAAAGGTGGAGGTTCTGTGTTCGGCTGTAGGTATGTGTTTCTTTCTGTCTATTTTCGTCAATTTCTTCGTCAATTAAGGAAAGATTTTGAATTTTTTTTCGCTGTGTATAGAGAATGATCCCGAGGTGGTCCTATAACAGTGTAAAATTAAGGGATTCGATTTAGCCATATCATCACGCGCGGCACGCGGATTGATGAGCGCAGTAGGGGTGTTAAAATACACAGAAGGAAGCAAGGAAGCTACTACCTTTTCTCTGGGTGTTTTACAATCGGCCTAGATGTTTAACGGGTTTGTTTGTCAAACTAGGCCTAGATCTCAGACAGTACCTACTCACGGGATCCCCGTGGTTAAATTCGAATAACATAAAATTCAAATTTTTTTAAACTATGATAAATAAAAATCATGAAAGTGCACTGTTTCCCACATAATTTGGTCGAAATCTCAGGAACCTACGTACTAATTATTTGGTTCCTTAAACCAATTTATTTATAAGTTGTGTAGTTTTCTTGTAAATAGACAAAAACTTGTTTTTTGCGCTTACGCCGCGCGCCGTTCCAAAAGCGTATGCTCTGTCCCGCTCCTATGTACGCGAAATCCCATGCCTAGATTTTCACACAATGGCACTCAATGCGCCGCCATCTTTAACTGAATGCCACCGTTTTATAATCTGCCTGACCGTTTTACAAACGGTTGATTCAACGATGCGGCAACATAAAAACCGTGCAGGTACACCGCATTTTCACGCAGGGACACCCTAAATAGGGTTTTCAAATCTGTTACCGCATCTTTTTAAATATTAAATCGACCGGTAAGATGGGGCAACCCCGGAGGACACAAACAGACTTTTAAATGTTATAAACATTTGGAAAGCTTGCTGTAATTGCACTGCCTCCACTTCGTTTATGAATTCGTTCCAAATCAGAATTTACTGAATCAAATTCGAAGGTAGGGTTAACAAATTTGGCTAATTAGAATAAGTATAAAATATAATAAATATAGACCTACAATATATGTTTTTTGTAGGTTAAAAAATTTATTTGACTTGACACTATTTGCTTATATGTATCGAAGCCTGAAAAATTTACATAAAGTATTTGATTTTGATTTGATCGTTTTGAAAAAACTAAAAATATTATTCGAATTACTTTGAATACTGTTTTTATGCTGTATTATTTTATTGTTGTATTGTTTTAAACTGCTATGTATTTTAGTTTTGCGAGATGAATACTTATTCCTCGAGAATTAATTTATGAGACCACCTCAGGATCAACCTCTATACAACTGCAAAAGTATCATCCAAATCGGTCCATAAATAGCGGAGAAATCGACGAACATTAAAAAAAGCATACATACAGCCGAACATAGAACCTCCTCCATTTTTCAAAGTCGGTTAAATATGATGTACCTATTCTTTCTCCCATCTTAACCCACACCCAAAAACTAAAGTTATTTTAATAAGCGACGATTGTTTAACCAATAAAGAATGGTCCAGTGTTCGATTCTCGGCGCGGCGATAATGGAATTATTGTTCCTAATGTTAATGGACTTTTGAAAGGAATTGTTTATGGAAACCATTCGCGTATGAGTTATGGGGCATTTTAAGTTTTAGTTTTGAGTGCTGAGTCACGAGGACTTTGAAATAGGTAGGTACAGTTGGTAACACTAAGATGTATATATTATATGCATATAAGGTACTGTTACTAGCTGCTGCCCGCGGCTTCGCACGCGCTTTTCAAGCCTAGCCTATACCGTTTATGTCCCTGCCAAATTTCATTAAGATCCGTTCAGCCGTTTAGGTATGATAAGGTAACAGACAGGCAGACAGATAGATTGAACTATTATATTTTTTTTAACCGACCTCGAGAAAAAAGGAGGATCTTCTATGTTCGCTTGTATGTATGTTTGTTGTGTATGTTCGTCGTTTTCTGCGTCAATTAATGGACCGATTTGGATGAATATTTTGCAGTTGTATAGAGGAAAACCCCGAGATAGATAAAAAACATTTCTGTTTTTTTTTTCTAATAAATAATGCTTCTATTCACAAAGAATTAACTAGCCCTAAACTGTAGGCCTAGCACGGGCATTGTTGTCTAGGGTGGAATAGAGAAAAATTACGTCACTTTGTCATCGAATGCGTAAATTATTTGAAATTAATTCCTTCAACTTCAATAATATACGCGATGCGATGACATTGTTGTCTATTCTACCATAGAGAACAATCCCCGTGCTTGGCCTACAGAGCATGGCATTTTAACTTTGAAATAGGTAGTCGATTGCGTTCAAATTTTAATAAAAAATTTGGCTTTGAGTACGTCAATGTTGAGACGCCCGTGCCCACCGCGGAGTAAGAATCGACCACTCCCAACTCATTCCGTGGACAAATTTTCGTAAGCGTCGACTAAGGGAACTGCGCTTACCAATCAGCCTGCCGCTCGTGGTGATTATGGCAAACCTTCCTTGTTGGGGTGGTTGTTCACGTTCAGCTGTTGAAGTGTGTCAAGAGTCAAGCAAGACCAAGGGTCAATGTTAACCCTGCATCAACACATAATAATATGTAGGTAAGTATATTCCACGGACCGAAACCCCAGCCAAGTCCGCTCACACGAAAGGCTATTTTAAAACCACCCCTATCCCTTTTTATTTTTGAATTTAGATCGTAAAAAAGTCCATAAATATCTGTATTTGCAAATTAGGTCGAGTCCGTTATCCGATGGAAACATTTGTGTCGGAACGCAGATGGGATTCTGTGCTTCAAATTATTTTGTATGTGGAGGTTGTGCTTGTACAGTCAGCGTGAGGTACATCGTAGAGTTCAGACTAGCCAAAAATATAGAACTTACAGAATTCACTTTTATTATAGGTACGCTCAAATTTTAAACCCGCTATCTTAACCCCTCGGTGACCATCTACCCGAGGGAAAATGATTTAAAATCACCGCTGCATGTTCCCTGCATGCAGCACAATGCTGAATCTACTCCCTTTGCTTGTCATAAGTAACCTATTTTCGTGTATAATTCTAGTTAAGGTTAAGAAATGTAAAATACTATAAATGTTTTATTTTTAACAAAAACCAATATTAATTAGAATAACCTATCCCAAAAATGTTCGGCCTCGACGGGACTAGAACTCGCAATGGGTAGCGCATTCCCGTACTTAGGGAAGATTGCGAGAATAATGTCCCAAAAAAAATTGACCTCGACGGGATTTGAACCCGCAATTTTCCCTAAGTACGGGATTGCACTACTCATTGTGAGTTCTTGAACCCGACGGGACTTGTCAAGTTGAGGTCGAAATTTATTGTGGATATTATTTAATTTTCTGATAACATAAGATGTTCTCTACACTTAGAGAACATGGGTATAATATGTTTAAACTAAATACGTTAGAAACCTGCACATTATCAAATCCTCTTTAATTTTCTCACTTTGACATAAATCAAGAAGTCATATTGAGAAAAAAACACTGCTTAGCGTCTGTTTTATTTAGGTTAACCGATTATAATAAATAAGGGAGTAAATTAAATTAAAATTACAGTAAATAGTTTGCACCGTAAATTCAACTTGAGCAAAAATTCCATTTTTTTGTATTTTCTATGAAATTCTAATTCACGCCAATATCCATAATAATACTTGTTTAGATTAATATAATTACTCTAATAGCGCATTATAAAAATGAACTTTAGTATATATTTTTGTGAACGCTGGACACTTAGATATCAAAAATTCAATATACATATATTTTTTTATTGCAAACATGTTGTACCTACAAGTGATCTTATAAAAAACCAAGCAGGTCGTTTCAAACATTTCAGACGCTGACTGTACCTACCTGCACGTGCCAGACTGACGTAAAATATAAGAATATGAAGGCTGTAGGTAATGCGATTTCATTCCAAATCTAGAATTTCATCTTTCACCGTTAATAACAGATGATGTCTCTTATCAAATTGGAAGAACTGGGAAAAGGTAGTAGCAGAATCTTATCTTATAACAAGTGGTTTGAGCTGTGCATTGTCATGTCATGACTCATGCATGAGTCAGGACAAAGATTCATTTATAAGTACTGATTTTTAACCCTTCTAGGGGTTAGTCAGTTTAAGGATATACATAACATTTTAATGTACGTTAATAAAAAAAAGCTTTATTGGTCCCTTTTTCGGCGCTCAGAGGTACCTATTGCCAGCCCTTTTTTACCCAACTAAGGAAGGGTAGTGTCTTTATTAAGGTATATCTCACGGTACATCGAAAATAAATAGTCTCCCACGGCTATATCTAGCTACGGGCTTGGTAATAAAACCATATTGTACAGAAAATAATATAGCTTGAATCATTATTGCTGCGCTATTCATAAACTCGAAATAACAAGCAAAATCGCGATTTTACTGCAGAAAAGCACGAAAATAACCCACCCCGAGCTTATCAACTGCACTCAACAATCACCATAACAATCACAGAAAAGGGTTGCCAACAAAAAGCTTAGGGTTGCCAACAAAAATAAACCTTTACGACCAATTTGTGTTGCCCGATAAATCAGGCCCACCCTGGCACACCTATAGATACCCGAGGGGCGCGTCCTCAATCGGTCACCCATCTATACCATAGACAAGACGACCTTAAAAATAAACAGATGATCAAACAAACGACCCACCTGCAATAAAAGTCCCGCCCTTTCTCTAATGAGGACACTTTATAGCATTTAGGTTTATTGTCTATGCGCGCGCACCCCTTGTCTATGACACTACACCCTTTATAAACGTGACATTCTTCGCGATATGCCAGTGTCGGTCGGACATCGGTCGCGCGCGGGTGTTCTAATTTCTAATGTTTGAAAGTTCGTTCGGAAACGTTAATGGGTGATAATTCGCTCGGTTCCGATCGTTTTAAATTAGTGAGTCAAGTCGCCTACGACTGTTAATTTAACGTTAGCCTAGAATGATAATTAACGCGTTTTTTTCCCCTTAAATTATACCTTGTTAACGAAGTTTGAGCGTTGAACCCGTGCCTGTAATAACTGAAATTCGTTTTGGGAATCAGGGCGATGAAATTACTAGCCGTTGGTTATCACTGTGAAATAGAACTGAAAGAGGACAAACGGGAATTTACGGTTTTGTCAAAAAAACTAAGGATACAAATCCTAGTTATATGATAAGCAACAATCAATAAAGCTATGCAGCATTTGAGTAATTTTAGGAAGTTTTGTCATTTTGAGGCGCAAAGCAGTACCCCGCCCCTTGGCACATGGAAACCTACATAATTATCTCCTCTCCCCTCTCACCTCTCCTAAAGATCACTATAATCTGAATGTGGTTATACCACATAATAGATACCTAAACGTAAAAAATATCTTAAATGAATATGGAATAAAAATTATAAATAACAATTATATTAGTTAGCCACATAGTTTTAGTAAATTCACGTGAAAGACCACACGGAACATAGTTCAAATTTCTTAATTCCGCGAGATTAATGCATAAAACCAACCTTAAGTAACCTTAGTAAAAACGTTAACGTGTTAATGTTAACTATGAAACGTCATCGTGATTTGGCAAATACCTATTTATAGCGATTATCTAACAAAAAAGCGTTACTCATCTACAATATTTTTTTGGTTTTTAAATTTTTCCTAATATAAAATGCTAGATATGGAAAGTCATGGCGAGTAAGCGAGAGTAAGCCCACTGGGTAAAAGGAACCTTTTACCCAGTGGGTGACTTGGTAAGGATGCATGCATTTATTTTCTAATTTAGAAAAGCGGGAGCGAAGATAATTTTTTTTCAGTGAGACGTTTTCCATAAAAGAAAAAAACCCTATTAACAAATAGATGGAGTGGATTTTTAAAGGGAAGGAGCTAGGTTATCAACGGGATGTCATGTCCGAATAAGCACGATTTATGCCACTTTCATTTGACAGCCCTACGTAAAACGTCTCTTTGAGCTATAATAAGACATTAATTATAAAAATGAGGGGCAGTTTCGGATTCGAATTTTCTAGTTAAACTGGCTACGAATGTCGAGATGCTTTTATCTCCAGCACAGCATGAGATTTTTATTTTTTTACTTTTTGGGTATTATATAGATTTTTCCTAGCCTATATAGTCTGAAGAGTCTGAACTGTAATAAAACCGAAATAGTTGTATGAAAGCTATTTGCTGAGAGGTAGAGATCCCTTGCGTTTACATCACAAGTGTACTAAATTTAGTCAAAGCGAGGAGTTGAACCAAATGGTGAAATAGGTCTACAACACAATTTTACTGTACCAATTATGTGACACTGTAAGACCTACAGAAATAAACGATTTTATTGTTATTACTGATTTATATCTGAAATATCTATTAGTCTATGGATAACTATAAAATAAACTATAAAATTTGCGTGTATACAAATAAAAAAATATCCGTGCAACATGGAGGCTACACCAGTGATGTGCCGTTTAAACCATAGAGCTTTACTTAAAACCATAACCATTGTCAGGAATAAGAAGTTTTAATACTAACTGCGATAGGGCTCTTCCGTCTACCAAAGGGGTTCTCTTTTTTCATTGCACTGATGTGCAAAGCACTCCTAAGTCCTTAAGCCATCCCTGTCTTTGGCTACCTCCTTGTCTTCGTTGAAGTTTAAAAGGTTTTATAGGGTCGTTTAAATTTCATTTGAAATAAATTCAGTTTGATTTTAAATATACGCTTTAGTTTTCGGTCCGTATTATAAAAGCTTGCACAGTCATCGATCTTTATGCTTGAGTAAAGTTTTTCTATAGCATATGCAGTTTACAAGCTTGCTCAGTCATCGGTCTGTATGCTTGAGTAAAGCTTTTCTATAGCATATGCAGTTTACAAGCTTGCTCACTCATCGATCTATATGCACGAGTAAAGCTTTTCTATAGCGCGGTTTACAATCATACTCGTAGATCGATGACTGAGTAAGCGTTTATAAACGGGCCTTAGTCTTCCATGATTATGAAACTTGATGACCCTGTGTACAGAGGGGAATACAATTACTATGCCTAATAACTGAAATTCTTATGACAAATTCGTGAAGTTGTTTGAGAACGCATGTACGGCTTATTTAATTTTTCGAAACCTGAACGTTGGAGTACTTTGAGAACAATTTAATATTCTCGTGGAGTAAAATGAAACTAATTTTTCATAGTTTTTCGTGGAGCAGTTTGGGAAATAATTTTGGAGTACTTTGGAAATAAGCCCTGTACCATTCATTGAATCGCTCGCTCACATCTATAAATCGTATTTTCGTCCATGATCATTTAATAAAAAAATATTGAACATTTCACACATAACGCCCCAAACTTTTCACTTCACTTCAAAATCTCACCGATAAAAGCTCTAAAAAGCTCCTTACATAACTTCACTCAATTATGTTAGCTACTCCTTTGAATAGAAGGTTCAAATCCGGTCGTGCGTTGCAAGGGTCACCCTGTACGGATTTCAGCAAATTATTTTACGAGAGACCCTTTCCCTCCTCTTTGTGCTTGGTTATATTCTACCCTTAGGTTCTTATTCGTACCCGTTCCAGCTTATTTTATATCCTAGACTTTTGTACACTATTTTGTTGCAAATGACTGACCTAGCTAGCCTAGCCTCGGACTGTGACTTCAATCGTGAGGTTTTTCGGCATGGAAATAGAGCCTTTCAAAAACAAACCTTACTTGTGCAGGTACCACTAGTGGACAAAAAAATTAAGGTAACACTATAAATTAAAACTTTATATGAGCCGCTCGTACGCTGAAGACGTTGGTGTTTTCCTACGCTAGGCTTGTAGTTAACCCGCTCACTTAAGATGAATGTATCAAACTGCACAACACCATTGGTAATCACCTTTATTATTGTAGGAGAGTACAATAAAGAATAAAATATATTTATTTTATAAACAGAACTTAGGTACCTGCAACATACTAAAGAATACTTCTCACTCAGCATGAGTTGGAGGACTAGCAGGCTCCAACGCTGGTCTTCCGCCAGAGCCACTTGTTGGCGTTACGGATAAATTATTCACAATAATATAACCAAAACACACTAATTAAAACAATAAAATCACAAGTAAATGGAACTAATGTTAGACAAAAGAAATACAAATACGAAATACAAATCGTTTATTGGGACCACGTACCATGTACATATTTAATACAAAAACAATGCAACGATACTGACGCTAAAAGTATAAAACTGTGTCGCGTTCAGTATCGCCCATCTCTGAACGGAATTAAAAAAAAATTAAACAAAAAGAATTAAGCCTACGTTATCCTTAATTGATATTATAATTAGGTAGTTAATACACATTGAAAACTACATAAGATTAATACTATATATTATTCAACTTTGCTGTGATGTGTGGTGAAAATAAATAATATTTGTATTTATGGTCTACAGGTGCGTTTATCGTCTATGGTAGGTTTATAGATAGATAGATAGATAGATAATACTTTATTCACAGAAACTTATGTATATATAAAACAGTATGGTACTGAAGATAACAGAATTGGCGGCTTTATCGCTTAAAGCGATTTCTTCCCGGCAACCAAAGCTTAACAGAGACTACAAAAGATGGCGGTGCTAATTACAAATATAAAACTAATACAAACTATAACAAACTAAAATAATCCTAATACACATATACCTACCAAATAGTAATATACACTAATACATAACAACAAATACAATAGTGACTTTGAAAGACATACTAATTACTTACTTAAATAGTATTCGTAAACTTTTCGTTTAAAAGTGTGATGAGATATGCCTTTTTTATGTCAATAGGTAGATCGTTCCATAGTTTATTGCTTTAGTGTCGTAAAAGGTCCTACCTCCAATATTAACAGAAGCAACTGTACATATCAAAGCTCACAAAACATTTTTTTGTTCGGTTACGTTTAAGGGTAGATATTATATTATGTACTCTACTATTTATCATTTCACATGCCAATATTAGTAATAATGTAATGGCGAATAAATTTAATTCACTGAATTTACAAAGACACACGTAAACTGTTACGGAGTTAACGTAACGTAACTATTTACTGCGTAACGTAACTACTTACTGCGTAACGTACGTAACGGAGATGCCAGGAAACTTTTCCAATTTTCCACTTGGACTGACTGACGATACTTGGGAGTAGTTTTGTACTTATGTGTTCTATACCTACCTAGAGAACAGACATACATACATACACATATAAGTAGGTATAGATCATGCACTCTTCATCACACAAATACGTCCACTGCTGAACACGCCTCCTCCAAACAACCCCTGGTTTGGCCATAGTCGCTCGACAGGCGGATCGGCGATTACAGTAGAGGTGTTAAAAATACTCAGAAGGAAGCTACTGCCCTTCCTCTAGCTAGTTCCCTTAGTCGAATCTTACGACATCCACGAACTGAGTTGGAGGGGTCGATGCTTAAGCCGGAACCGCTACGGCCTGCACTACAAAAATTAAGTACCTAAGAAATTTGGTTAAATCTTATTTAATTTGGTAATTTACTTTTGAAAAGCGCGGTGGGAAATAGAGTCGATTGAGACCAAATAGTATTATTTATCTCCCAAATCCTTAAAATTGTTCTGTATGGGTACACGCGCAGTCAATTTTCCCCTTATTTTGTTTCTGCTTATGTAGTTCGTTTAACATTACCTTAGTCAACAATAATAAACTTCTATCTGAGAGGTTGAAATGACAAAAGACTAACTAACTCTAATTCAGAGCGTATCAATCCAATTTGTCAAAAGGAAAACCTGGAACGCTCCTTTCTGTACAGAAAGCAAAGGTAAATGTATATTTTCCCGTTCTTTCGCTTTTAACTCTCAAAATAACGTATTTTGCGGGAATCGAATCATATGGGAATAGCCATCTTTCGTGTTTCTAATGCAATCTATTTCCTGCGCTACCCAAGCCTATAGGGAATGGCGTAAGGCATCACACACACGAGTTCACTCGACGTTATTGCTAAAGCAATAAACTTATCAGGTACCGACCTACCTAATTTTGTTATTTTTGATCCAAAATATTAAAAAAATATTACCATAAGCAGTTGAAGATAATAGTTTTTTTGTACAACAAATTTATTTTACAAAAACACTTTCAATGACAATTTGACTTTGAACACACACACAGGTGTATCATAATTAGTTAAAACCAATTAATAACTATATATTTTACTTAAACACACTCGTGCATAAAACAATTCAATATAATAAATAATTGATTGCGAGCTGCGATTCCACAGAAAGATTGACTTGTGTCAATCTTTCTGTTATAATATCTAGAAATTATAATATCAAAAAATATAAATTATATAATTTATAACACGGCCTTTTCTGAAACAGAAAAAACTCCTTTATGTACCTTACAACTCAATCAATAGATGGCGGGGATCTTTCGTGCAGAGGAAAGGCTGTCATTGAAATGTCATGTCAAAATACCTTCAACTTCTATCTTAATGGCGCCGCTTGCTTTTCGCTACGACTCTGCCAGTGTCAGTAAGGAGTGTCATAAACTTCAAATTTAATAATAATATGGTCGGTTCGTAAATTTATTTATGACATGGAT
Organism: Eupithecia inturbata; assembly: GCA_963662085.1. Lineage (NCBI taxonomy): Eukaryota > Metazoa > Arthropoda > Insecta > Lepidoptera > Geometridae > Eupithecia > Eupithecia inturbata. Next base: position 1,555,303 of record OY759201.1, read on the forward strand.
ACTGGCAGAGTTGTGGAAGAACAGACACAGCGAGCCATGAAGTTGAATTAATTTATTTATTTTAAGAAAACCATCAGCATATACCTACATAAATGGGTGATATAATAGAAATTGATGGGCTATTAACAGGAATCCACTGATAGTTACATAATAATGTTACTTGAAGGTTCCTATGTAATGTAATTAATACAACTAGTTTTCACCTCTAACACACTAAGAGTATGTAATATTTACTTAAAGTTGTTACATCGGATTCTATACAACATTAGACCAAGAAACAGTAAATTAAACAAAAGATAGGAGACTCACATTTACATCATGATACAAAAGTTAACATAGAAAGGTAAAATAAAAATAAAGAAACACATAGTGAACAGAAAAACAAAAAAAAATAACGAAAAGTTATCTTTTCACAGCAACGTACACACTTAACGTATAGGTAGTACGCTAGCAAATTTAGGTTGGCGTAGGCCTCACTAAGTAAACAAGAAATTTTCGTAAAACTTGTGTAGTAAAATCACAGAAATGTAAATAATAAGGCATTTCTGTGAGTAAAATAATGTAATGTAGATAAGAAAAGTTAAACTAAAATTATCTACTGTGAAAAGAATAAACGATTGAGTTATGTTCTTAGAGTGGAAGTAGAGGAATGAAAGAAGTCAAGGTCATTTTTGCACAATAGATTAAATTTCTTGCAGACCCGATAGATAACTGAATATATTAGGTCCTTACATATGAAATTGGCGTTTTGTATGGGAGGAACAAAAAGTCGAATATTTTTTAATATAATATATTTAATTAATCAAAGTATGAACCATTATTTTCTATGCACTTTTGCCATCTTATAGGTAGTTCATTGATCCCTTTACTAAAAAAACCAGTCGGACGGGAATCAATAAAATCTTTGAAGGCGATTTGGACTGCCCCATCGGAGTTGAATTTTTTCCCTTGCAAGAAGTTATCCAAATTTCGAAAAAAATGGTAATCTGTTGGAGCAAGGTCCGGGGAGTACGGAGGATGTCTTAGACTTTCCAATTGAAGCTCTTCTAATTTAGTAGCCGTCTGTTGCGCAGTGTGTGGTCTAGCGTTGTCGTGAAGCAGCAGTGGCGTGGAGCGATTGACCAGCCTAGGTTGTTTAGCCGCTAGCTTTTCCATCATGGTTTGCAATTGCTGACAATAGACATCAGCCGTAATAGTCTGGCCAGATTTGAGAAAACTGTAATGAACAATACCGGCACTAGTCCACCAAACGCTTACAAGTAACTTTTTTGGGGTTAATTTTCGCTTGGGGCAGGATTTGGCTGGCTGGCCAGGATCCAACCATTGCGCTGAGCGCTTCCGATTATCGTAAAGAACCCATTTTTCATCACAGGTAATGATTCGGTTTAAAATACCTTCATTATTGTGCCGGTTTAGTAATGTAACGCAGCAGTCGACGCGCGTTTGCCGGTTTGCTTCAGTCAATTCGTGAGGTACCCACCTTTCAAGCTTTTTAATCTTCCCAATTTGCTTCAAGTGAATTAAAACAGTTTTATCACTAACATCGCAGCCTGCAGCTAACTCGGACGTGGTTTGCGATGGATCCGCTTCCACAATAGCCTTCAACTCTTCATTATCAACTTGAGTCTCAGGCCGTCCACGGGGCTTGTTCTGCAGGTCAAAATTTCCAGAACGAAAACGTTGGAACCAAAAACGAACTGTGTTTTCTTTTGCAACACGACCGCCATACACATCATTCACCCTTCGAGTTGTTTCCGCAGCACTAGTGCCACGGCGGAACTCGTACTCGTAAATAATGCGATATTTTAAGTTTTCCATTTTGTAAAATGAGTGACGCAAACAGAAAAAAACAGAAGAAAAAAAACAAATGAATGACGATCATCGAAGCACAAATACATGAGTCTATAGCTGTACAAATTTGAATTTGGAATTCCTTACCAAAGAGGAGAAATTTGTGATTAAAGTGGCCAGTACGAAAAACGCCAATTTCATATGTAAGGACCTAATAATAATATTTAATGCTGGACAATCCACACAGCATCATCTATCCACAAAGTAAGCAGAGCTTGTGTTATGGGTACTAGATGACTGATATAATTAATACAATACATTACATAGATAGATATTTATTTATTATATATAGAAATACCCAGAACACCCGGAACAAATATTTGCAGATCGTACAAACATTTGTCCCAAGGCGGGAATCGAGCCCGCAACCTTCTGCGGGATGCATTTCTTCGAATGTCAACGATAATTCGTGCTTGCATAATATGGTAATTAGAACAAGTCACTACTTCTTGTTAAGCGCGACGAAGTGGAAAATTCAATTTTTGACTGTAATTCAGGGCAATCGACTGAAGATAAATAAAAAATAAATAAATAAATAAACCTGGACAATCCACACAGCATCATCTAGCCCCAAAGTAAGCAGAGCTTGTGTTATGGGTACTAGATGACTGATAAACTTAATACAATACATAACATAGATAGATATTTTTTATTATATATAGAAAATACCCAGAACACCCGGAACAAATATTTGCAGATCGTACAAACATTTGTCCCAAGGCGGGAATCGAACCCGCAACCTTCTACGGTATGAATTTCTTCGAATGTCAACGATAATTCGTGCTTGCATAATATGGTAAATAGAACAAGTCACTACTTCTTGTTAAGCGCGACGAAGTGGAAAATTCAATTTTTGACTGTAATTCAGGGCAATCGACTGAAGATTTGAGAGGATTCGCGACAGGTAGATAAAATCAGCATAGACACTTATATTCAGGCGGCAGGAGGCTTCCTGGCACACCTCGCATGGTACACGGAGTATTTCATTTTAAAATAAAGGAAGCGTAGAAAATTGCGTTGTATGCGTTCCAGTCTATAGATAGATAGATAATGCTTTATTCATCACCTTATAAAACAGATAGTACTCATTAAACATAATGTAGGGAACAGCAATGGAACTGGCGGCCTTATCGCTAAAAGCGATCTCTTCCAGGCAACCAAAACGATGGTGAGAAAAATAGAGGATGGCGGTGCTATCAATCAATGGAGAAAGCCGGGTTCCATACCTAATAATAATAAAAATGTTTATTGCAATTACATAAAAACTATACATACAATTTCTGGCGTCACCCTTTAAGCAATATATGTGAGGTGTATTTAATATGATATCTAACATACGTGCTCTACAAAATATTATATGTATGAAAGTTTTTAAAGTCTTTTAATGAGCGCATTAAAAATCCGAGTGCTTTGGAAGCTTTTATTACTGATGAGATAAAATGATATATTAATCAAAAATAAGCTTGTCTATGCAGGGTCTCTGCCACTGTTGGCATGCCATATTGCCATATTTATATACTCTAGGTAAGATTACCAAGAAAAACTATTACGTAGTTTGTACATTATTTTGTACCTAGCTAAGTTATTTTGATGTACGTGTGACTTGTAAGAAGGTTTCTTATTAATATGTAACTAATCCGAACTGTAAAAAGACTCTCTTTTTAGTCAGAAAGACCTATTTCTTAATGGAAACGCCTATAGATTCATAGTTTCGAGTTGGCTAAGATATTTTATTGTGTTTTTTTAATTTTTCTGCTTTATAGCTGTCATCTAGTACCCATAACACAAGTTCTGCTTAGCTAGATGATGCTGTGTGGATAGTCCGGCATTATTTATTTATTCGATAAGCAACTAAAAGGCCACATTCTAAACTAGATACATTCAAGCACAGTCAACTATGTAGAAACCCCTATACCCCAGAGACAGCGTTCGTCTCAATTTGGCGGGTAGATTTAAAAGCTGTTTTATTGGTCCGCTTTGATGTCCTATTTTATTTCAGTGTTTTATTGAAGCAGACACTGATTTTAGATTACGACAATACGTTGGACATTTGGACAGTTATGCAAATCATTGTTGTTGGGTAAGAAGGTATTGAGGAGAAACTTTTGGAGGGACTTTTTTCACGTCAGAAAATTCATGTATTTTCTTCATTTCTTCAATTCATACAGTGGTGGTCACATAATTAAAGACACTGGAAGCATATTGAAATAACTAAGCTATTCCTCCTGTATATACTTTATCAGACTGCCATTGTAACTTGCTGCACAAATAATTTTTATTTGTGTTGTTATTGTGTATTGTTAAAACGAAACATTTACAACAAAACTTGCCTTTTATTCGGTAAAACTTAAATGTAAGCAGTGTAAATAAAAGATAAGATTAGTAAGATCTGGCCATATAATTAAAGACACTTCATTTCGTAACAAGAAATTAAACAAAAAATTAGTTATCTTTGAAATTATTTTAGTACGTAAGATTTCTAACACATTTTTATAGAGCATTCCGATGCGTATCAATACTTGGTCGCATGTCCTTTTGCAGCAATAACAGCACGACATCTCTTAGCCATGGAAGCAATCAATTCTGTACAAACTTGTACCGGAATTTGTTCCCACGCTTCTGTAAAAGCTGTGTAAAGTTGATCGACGTTTGATGTACTCTTGCCGCCACTGTCTTCTTCACCTGGTACAACAAGTTTTCGATTGGATTTAAATCCGGACTGTACGGGGGCCAATCCAAAACTGTCACAAACTGGTTCCTTAAGAAATCTTTAACTACTTTTGCGGTGTGTTTCGGATCATTATCCTGTTGAAAAGTCCAAATTACCGGTAAATTTTGCTCAGCATAGGGCAGCATGGTTTCTTGTAAAATATTTTTGTACTGGTATTTATCCATATTGCTTTCTATATTCCTGACAGGTCCGACACCAAGTCCTGAAAAACAGCCCCACACTATGATATTGCCCCCTCCATGTTTCACTACTTTCTTGGTGTACTTCGGATCCATTTCTTTTTCGGGGGGCGTCTAACATATTGTTTTCCGTCAGAATTAATCATATTAATTTTTGTTTCATCCGAAAAAAGCACATTTTTCCACTATCGTTCAGTCCAGTGTTCATATTTTTTAGCAAACGCTGACCTTGCCTTAACATTTTGCTTTTTCAAAAGTGGCACCTTCCGAGACACTCTTCCGTACAAGTTTGCCTCACATAGTCTCCGTCTAATTGTCCTTGCAGACACACCCGTCGACCCTCCTGCCCCATATATTTCCGAGCGTATCAGTTCTAGTCCTTTAAACGGTTGCTTTTTTGCCAACAATACCATCCTAGAGTCTTCCCGCGGAGTAGTTTTTCTAGGTCACGGTTTTCTGGGTACGTTTTCGGTCGTATCGAACTTCTTGAAATGCGTTATAGCATTCATAACCATGTCCTTAGAACGGCTCAAATGGTTTGCGATATTTCTGTATGACCAACCTTTGCTATGAAAGTTCAAGATTATCTTTCTAGTGGACGAATCGCAACTCTTGTTTTTTCTCATATCGATTGGTATAAAACGAATTAATTTGAATACAAAAAATAAAATGTTTAATGTCGATGTTTCATGCAAATACGCGGCAAAACAATGAAAAACCGAATGTAGTTCTGTTTCTTTTTTTATATTCAGAACATAGCGTTCACTGTCTTTAATTAGCTGGCCAGCTACAGGTACGTTAAAAAAGTTTGTATTAGATTCGGATAGTGAGCAGTGTCTTAAATACCAAGCAACACAACTTCTTTGTCTTCCATTTTTAAGAATACAACGTCATGTATGATTTAGTAACAATTACATTCAATTTAATACCTACTTTGGCTAATGGTTGTGCCAAAATCATATTTATTGTGATCAATTAGGGGGTGTCTCTAATTATGTGTCCACCACTGTATATATCCATATCTATAATAATATTAGAATTTATAATATTATTATAGATATGGATATATATTTAAAGAGCGGTACGCATAGGATACAAGTACATAATATATACTTTTTTTACATACCGTAGGACGTAGGTACATTCATAAACAATCTATTCCTGGGTACATCTGTTTTCGATCGCTGATCAAAGAGCGTCTGCTACTCGTCACGCCATTTAGAGTTTAATATGAGTTTAGCACTTTTACAATTTTAGAATACCTACTCACATCAAATAGCGTTTAAAGTCCAGTAATTTAGGCAAAAAAATAGGGTTAAACTCGGAATTCCGAGATAGCCAGCTGGAAATTCGTATACCTACGCCTTTTAACGGAAACGTTGTCTCAGAAGTTTAATAAAATATCGCTTTTGATGTAAGTTATTCACAGAAATCGGTTTTATTGGTCACAGGAATCTTGTTGAATAGTTTTATCTTACATTTATTGGCGACCAAGATGTAGATAAAAATAAATGGTTTCCATAGGTTGGGACAGCTTAACTTAGGAGCAATATTTTTAGTCTTTGTTTTCTAATTTCCATGTAAATTTTAAGCTTAAATAACTTGCCTTAGATTCTCAGGAAATTTTATTTACAGTGATAGTCAATTTGTTTTAAATTATACAAAAAGTAAATCCTTTATTGGCCGTATGTTTTGCGAATAAGCTTGTAGTTCTTAAGGGCTGTGGATTTAGTTTCATAAATAAATAAAAAAAAGCCTTCGAAGCCGCGGAAAGAAGCTAGTTTATAACAATATCCATAAATAAATAGTATGTATGTATAATGATATATGTAAGTATATTGATTTAAATACTAAAAAATAATGTTTGCTTGTTTTAGGTTACCTGCTGAGTGTAGCAAAGCACCAAGATGGCAGCAAGAATGGGAGGTAAAAAAAAGTCTTTTTTTTCTCAATAACTATTACTTATCTTTCACAAATTGCAAATCATTAAAATAAAACCGGCCAAGCGCGAGTCGCACGCGACGGGTTCCGTACCATCGTACAAATTATTTCGCAAAACACACAAATAAAAAAAATTGATGCGGGGCGACTGGATGTTCTCGCAGAGCGACCACGATCTCTGCAACGCGATGGAAACGTAGGGGAAAGTAAAACAAAAGGTACGCGATAAATACCCGATAAATAGTCTTTAATTTATTTTTTTATTTTATTTATTTATCTTCTAAAAGATTATTACATTATAAAACTACTTGTAATTATAACACCTAAAAGCCACAGAGGTTTGTAAGGGAGTGCTATTAGTGAGGCAATCTTGCGATAATACTGCCCTTCTTATGATAAACAACGTAAGTGCATCGCGGCATATTTCGAGAAAATCGCGCCTAAAGTTTTTAATGTTATTTTTGGTGTCACGACTACACTAATTATGTTATTTTCAAAATTGTTACTTGTACTTGTAGATTAAAGTGTGTATTTTATAATTACTAACATATTTCTGTTTTCTCTTTTATTTCTGAGTTATTATAACTTAAAAACTATTTATGATTAGTAAAAGTAATGTCACTTTTTTTGAAATACTAAACATAACCATCGCATGTGCAGCAGTTGCGATGTTTATGACTAGGTAAATGAACAATTACGTTCATTATGACTAGGAAAGTAAGCATACGATGTTTATATCTAGTATCTTCATACATCGCAAAAATAATTTACAATAAAATGTAATCATAAGCAACCACATACGTTGATTATGTCTAGTACAAAAGTAAATTCTAAGGAGTTAAAGTATCAACGTGCAGTAAAGCTATTAGGTTTGTAACTTCAGAAGAGTCAGAATTATGATTGGATTTAAGTAAAGTTATTTCTATTAATATTATGAATGCCAAAATTTGTACCTTTATATTGTGTATTATTCATCTTATTTCATATTAGTACTTAAAGGCATAGTAAATAAATAAAAGAGTTGTCTTCTTAAAATAAATGTTTTATGTTTAAGACAATTATTAAATGCAAAAAGAACTAATTATAACAACACAGTTGCTAATCTTAACATAAATCAGTTCTTCATATACCTTATAATGAACCATGTTTTATTATTGTTTAAGACAATTATTAAATGCAAAAAAAACTAACGATAACTAATCTTAACATTAATCAGTTCTTCATATATCAAGTAAACTATCTAAGTAGAGATCAATAAACTTGACTATTAAAAATACCACCTTTTATAAAACTCAACTTACACCTAATTAGTAAGAATCAACATTATTATATTTAGAACTTAACAGACTTAAATTATTGTTTAAAAATCTTTTAAACACTCATCACATAAAAGATGCTCTTTGAGCAAGTCAAAAGCTTAAAATGCTATGAAAACATGTTGGTGCTTCACCGTTTAAATTATTATAGTAGTTAATACTTAAATATCTTCAGCTTTTTAGTTATCTATTACAGGCGAACTTGAAATAGGTAAATTATACCAAAAATTTCGTCTATTTGTCGGCATTAGGGGAACAAGTTTTGTTATTATTGCCGCTTTGCGCTCTTTATCAATACCCCTTGGTTCTGTTTTAGCTACTGTTTGAGGGAATTCCATTGATTTGGTAATCTTCACTTGAAGAAAATCAAGCTCAGTGAAATTTTCTTCGGCATGACTAGTCTTATACATTATCTTAAGGAGTCCTCGTTGGACTTGAATGCACATCATATCCTTCAAATAAATCCGAGGCTCCATTTTTCTCAGTTTATGTTGCGATGCCAGATCTTGGAAAAAGAAGAAGTCGGAAATTTCCATAATTTTCACAACGTTCTTTCCAGAGTTCGTCACCTGAACGCTATGTACGAAATCAGAAAAATCGTACACTTTTCCTTTCTTCTTCAGCGATCGCTCGACTTGATGGTGAAAGGAGTCGGCAGACATGAATGAATGTCCAGGCTCAAAATATTTTAGAGTAATTGTTTTAGCGCTAATTATGTCACTGTTTACAATTTCTACTAAAAATGAGAAGAAAGCCCAGTTCTTATTTTGCGCTGCACAATTGTCAACCCAAATAGTTATATTTTCAGCATCTCGTTTATGTAAGACAAACAAACGAAATGTGGAAATGATATCTTCTTGATTTCTGCCTGACACAGTCTCGTTCCAAAGCGCTGCAAAGGGCACATGCTCTAATGTTGTCTTGCCCAGAGGAACAAAACTCTCATTAAATGCTATAATCCGTGGGCAGAATATAGCGGCTTTAAACTGGTCTATCCTAGGCAGCATAATGACTTTTTGTAAATCAGCAGAGTAAAAAACGTCAGTTGTTACCTCTGCTGCAGTCTTAACATCATTTTGGTACTCGGAACGACACTCTTCATACTTTTTTTTGTGAGTAATGTAATTGTTGCAGATCTCACATGTATTGTCCGGGTTATCTTTGTGATTAGTGTCATGTATCTCAAAAATTGCACATGTTTCGCATTCTTCATGGCCCAAGTGGGCAAATGATATATTCATATCTTTCTTGACTACTAATCTATACGACTCTAATGAAATCTTAGCTTCTGGATTTTGTTCTATAAATTGTTTATGCATCGCTGTAACTGAAAGGTCACTCGGTAGGTACAAGCGGTTTGGGGCGTGCTCTCGTCTATAATGGGAAACACTAGGGTTAAATTGTTTGATGTGGTCTTTTATAATTTCTTTGTCTATTTTTTCAACTCTTTCATAGCTTCCACGCAAGTTTTTCTGTTTATCTAAGTCTTTTTTCATCACACTTTTAATTTTACTATCATTATTAGCCTCATACCCAAGAGTCGTCAAAAAAAATGTCTTACAGACTTCAGTTTTTTGTAAATTACTTGCATTCATGTAATACTTATAAGTAATTGTCCTCTTTTCATTGCTTGTCACTTTTCTTCTTTGTACTGCTTTTGTGTCTATCGAGCATTTGATGAAAAGGCCTTTTGCTTCAAAATTTAAATTTACATATTTATCATGAATTTCTTTTCTCTGCTCTTCGGTGATATATGAGGTGCATTTTTTTTTGCATGTTAGGATGTTGCATGGATCTTTTAGCATATATTTTATTTCTTCTTCTCTTTTCTTCCTGATTTTTCTTTCTTCTATCGATTCATCGTACTTTTTTCTTTTTCTTGGTTCTCCAGATTTCGTGAAACCCTTACTAGTTGTAGCTTCTTCCTGTAAGATAATTTGATTTTGTACCTGGTTTTCTTCGTCTGTTCTTTCCCTTTCGCCAACACTTTGCTCAGTGTCATTGTTGTTTTCCTCTTCTATCATTTGGTGTTCCGCTTCTTGATTGAACGTGCTGTTCTGATCCCCTTCTGCGTTATTCTGTGCTGCTTCTACTGTTTGTCCTGTGGCATGTTGGTTTTTTGCTATACCTAGTTCTTTGGCGGTGTATTGTAGTTTTTTCGCTAACAGTGAAGTTTTTGAAATAGTTATATTTTCCTCCACAATTTCATCATCCGTGGTTTCGTCAGAATAAGGTATATAGTCTTTATCGTTGTAGCTATCATCAGAGTTATGCCATATGTCAATGTCTTCCCTCATTACATCATCTTCGATATCAGATGTAGGTAATTCTTCTCTACATAAAAGAGAATCAATGCCCATCTCATTGTCGGGATTTTCATTTGCGGGATTTTTCGCCTTATCATTTTCGGTAGTGTTTAAATCATTATTTATTGATTCTCGTTGTTTCACTATCGCTAGTATTTTGTCTCGTCTAGCAGCCATTTTCTGCAAATTATATAAATCCTGTTAACACATTAGGTTAGTTGTTAATAATAGAATATTTTAAACATATCTACGAGTAACTAATTTTATAAATACGAAAGTAATATTATTTACGTACTTATTTTTTTCGACCTATCTACTCTAATCTTCATCGTGAAATATGCACACTTTTTATAATGTCCACTAATATAAATTATTTGTAGAAATAAAGCTATAATTGTACCTAACTCACCTGCCTGGCTGTTACACAATGGCGTTAAAAAAACATACATATTCATCTACTAGTTCCTTCGTATCTACCCTCCGTGCCTACGCGTGGTGATAACTACTTAGAGACATTGGCGTGAAAAGGAAAACATAAATTATATAACTAACTTCATCTACTTGTGCCTTCGTCTCTACTCGCCGTACCTACGCGTGGTGATAACTACCTAGGGTCATGTAATAGGCTACCTATTTAGATACCTACAAACTTACACAGCAAACGATTAGACGGTAATTCTTATTTCTATGCAACTGAATCTACGCGCCCGCGCACAAGTGGGAGAGAGGCCTACGATACGAGTTAGTAGCCTCCACGCCGCATGCGTCCAGACCGCGAATCTGCACTAGGCAGGCTTCGTCACCTTGCACCGCGCGAGCGACAGCTATAAATAGATTTCACGCGTAAACCATGTGCCGCCTGACTGAGCCCTTAATTATTTCGTTTCCTTACCTACTTGTTTGTCGTGTACATAATACAGTGTAATACCTATCTGTATTCAGCCCTACTCCTTCTGCATATAGGATATACCTACCTAATAGAGTAGAGATTTACAAGCGTGAAAGGGTAAACATAAATAAACACGGTATGTGTTTATTTATGTTTTACCCTTTCATACTTTTAAAAAACCGCCGCACACAGAAACTGGAGGCTAAGGCATACGAATTGTATTCTATGAATGACTACTGGCCGCAGGCCAGGGATGTGGTGGTAAACTCTTAAGATACAACTAACACGAGCTTTCGCTTCCAGTTTCAGTGTGCAGCTGCTTTTACAGACAAACCGAGTGAAAAACTTTCACATTTATAAATATTGGTAAATTTAAATTCAAACTCACCAGGGTTTGGCGCCAAACTTCCCGCAAAGTGACGACGACCACCTAGCACCTTACTCGCCGCGCGAATGATATTTTTGTTCACTGTTAGTAATGTTCTCCCCTCCGATTACCTCACCGCCCCACCGTTTCTGTATTGTATTTACCAGACATAAACATCGTATGTGCGCTACTTGCGTTGTGTGTTTATAGAATAACGCAATAAAATAACGATTTTATGCAACAAATAAAGAGCGTAGGAGATAGTACTATGTTTATTTCTAGAATATTGTTAATCTTTCTTAAATAAGTACAAGGCATAAACAACGTAAGTGGCTCATATAATCATTATGTTTTGTAAGTTGAGCCGACAGTTGAAGGTACTGCTTATCATAAACAACGTTAGTGATCGTGCGATACTTATGACTAGGAGATTGATGAAAATCTCTGAGCGTAGTGGACAATACGTTGTTTATGTTTAGAAATAAAGTGAAAATTGTGCACGTACGATGTTTATACTTATGTTTTTTTTTATTTCTATCAAACATACAGAAAAATGGATAATTTTTCCAGATAGATCTCGCTTAGCTGATTACAAATATGCTAATAACTCATTTTCGCAAAAAATGTTACCTACGCTGTTTATCGTAAGAAGGGCAGAATAGGTATAATGTGTGATAAAGTGCTTAAGATTAACAGAAAAAAAATATTACAATAACATATAGGTAACTGGAATTGGGTAGGCAGTTGATTCAAATAAAAACTCAAAGCATACAACGCACCCATCATCGAACCATCGAAACCATCGAACCCACATAAGCATCAATAACTTTTCGAAAAAGTTATTGTTCGATAATAGGTACGCTTTAACTTTATAATTGTAATATTATTTGATTTCTTAGAAATTACCCTGAGTGAGTGCAAGGGCTAACGCATTTTAATACCAAAAATCATATTGTTGGATCATGCCAGCTCAGTGGTAGGGCGTAGGTGTGACCGTCTTGCCTTTGATAAATTATCTGCGGTGACGTCATAGCACGCCTTTTGCAGGTTTTACACTAGGTCATACATTAGGTACCGACTGCAACCATCATCATCAACATTATATTTGGCCATAGGCCTCCCCTACTGAGCGCCTTAGCGCCCTGTCTTCAGCTTGCCGCCTCCAGCATCTGCCTGCAGTCTTTCGCAGGTCGTCAACCCACCTACTTTTGCCGAGTCGCGGTCTCCACTCAAGAACACGTTTACCCCAGCGTTGTCGGTTCTTCGCTAGATATGGCTGGCCCACTGCCACTTCGTTACAGTTATCGAGATAGCTCAAAGAATTAGCAAGCTGAAGTGGCAGTGGGCACCTCATCAACCGGCACCCTTCAGCCAGGTAAGACAACGACCTGCGAAAAACTGCAGGCAGATGCTGGATGCGGCAAGCTAATGACAGGGCGCTATGGTGCTCATTAGGGGAGGCCTAAGTCCAGCAGTGGATAAATAATATAGGTTGATGATGATGATGAGTACTAGTATTTACAATTTGAAACAATTGAGCTAACTGCAGACTGATCATTGTTCTTACTTCTTTCACAGAATTTTAAAAATAGCTTCATACGCATTCATTAAAAACCTTTTTACTTTCGCAACCGGTCAAAATTACGCATGGAGATTTGAGATTCTGCCAAAAATATGAATCTTGCTCCCGAAATAGTTTAATGTAAGATCGATCCGATCCTACATCGGGGCCTGTGGTCCAAGTCAGTGGAGAAAAGCGATTTAAATCGACGTTGTAAGCAATGTTTTAAGAATGCTGTGTCCAATCTATCATAGGTAAATAATGTGTAAGAATTAGAACATGACATATTCATTATGAATGTAAGCGGGTTATGGGGCAAATCTAATGGGTTTGGTTGTCAAACTAGGCCTAGATCTCAGTATCCACGGGATCCCCGTGGTAAAAACTCGAATAACATAAAATTCAAAATTTTTTCTTTGGTTCCTTGAAAGTGAAAAACGCAATGGAGAAAAAGAAAAATACGATTAAATAAAAACTTGAAATTGTACTGTTTCGCACATAATTTGGTCGAGATCTCAGGGGGTTCCTGAGACCTGCGGTCTATTGAAATGACTTAAGTTTTGACTCGTAGGTTATTAATAATAATTTGGTTCCTTGAACCAGTTTCTACATAAGTTGTGTATTTTTCTTTTAAATAAGCAAAAACTTGTTTTATGCGCTTACGCCGCCGTTCCAAAAACGTATAATCTATCCCGCTCTTATGAACGCGAAATCCTATACCTATTATTTTCTCAAAATGGCGTACATTGCGCCCTCTTATTTTTTTTTATTTTATATATATTTATTTAATTAGAATGGTCATACCACTTACACTAACTAATTAATAGCACATTAAGCGAGAGCAATGTCTTAATTTCGGTAAGTCACATTTTTTTGTTACAAAACTACCCCTAGGGGGTGTGAAATCAATTTTCACGCGGGCGAAGCCACGGGGCGCAGCAGGTAGATTTTAAAATATTATACTTACAGGGTTATTGGATTAGACAGGATGCTTTTAGGGGGTGATGGAGGAGGCCATTTACAACTAAAAGTAGGAAAGCTACAATTCTTCTTTTGTAGGTATTGATTACATCCATATTTTCTTACTAATATTATAAATTCGAAAGTAACTCTGTCTGTCCGTCTTTCACGCCTGGACGGATGAATGGATTTCAATGAAACTTGGCAGAGAAGTAGATGGTATCCCAGGGACGGACATAGGTTACTTTTTATCCCGGAAAAACGCGAGCGAAGCTGGGGGCAGATGCTGGTAAAATTATAAATAGATTAACACTAACGAGCTGAGGAAAAAAAAAATTACATTGTCTATTTCGTACATTCTTTAATTTCGTACTACATTTAATAATTTTTCTTGGACCACACCCAAGAACAAGCCGAAGTCTGGCATCTGTCAGTCAGTCTGCAGATTTATTACAGCAATCCCACCGCCAGTGCCCTAGAAATAAGACCCATTTTCCATTGAACCCGCTTTATGGGAGATCTAAATAAAACTGATATAAAGTTGACAGCGAGGAATTTAAGGCGAAGGTACAAGAAAAACTAGCGCTACCACCAGTTTTTTCTTACAAAAACGTTACAATTTTCAAAAGACAGGCTCTTTTGAAAATTGTAACGTTTTTACTAGTACATAAAAGTGGGTGTCACAATAAAGTTATCGGTTTGTACATTTCAAAACGGTTTTTTAAATGTTCAAGATTTCATACATAAGTCCTTTGTAACCTAGCTTTTTTTATATCTTTATTAATAAATAAAATTACAATTAAATAATAGAAACAAATAGTATTTACAATTGAATCAATTGAGCGAACTGCAGACTGTTGCAAACAATCTATAGGTAGCTCAACTGATCCATATCAATACCAGTCGGAAGCGTCCCCAAGACGCTGGCTGGATTGCCCCGCGCTGTATGGCAATGCTGATGCGCTGCGCCAGATACTCACCACTCACCAGTTCTCGGGCGCTTCGACCAGACGCTCAGATATTTTTTTTAAAACCCAGCGATTCTCGGTACCCCACGGATCTAGGGTCTCGACTCCAAGGGAAGCAAATGTGTAGGCAGTGTCGAGACCTTCATATGTGCCCCATGTAGTTTAATTTTTAACTTATAATTTAGGCAGAGATCTAAAAAACAGAGATTTGTTGTTGTGCAACCGGAAATAGCCGAAACGAAATTATAAAACTGTTACAGATGCATAAAAAAAACCAAACGAGGTAGAGATGTAAGTAATTTAATAGTGTCTTTGTGATATCGTAAGCTTTTTAGTGTATTGTAATTTTGTAACACAAATAAACAGTTTCTATAGTTTTCTATTCTATTAGTCAAATAAAGGTCTATTCATGATAAAAAAACATTTAATTATGGTGTCAAAAACAGTCCGATGATTATTGGTAATTCCTTTGTGTCAAACCACAAATATTACAATATTGGGTGGTGGCGCTACTTTTGCTACCACCACCGCCTTAAACCGATTCACAGAATTGCCGCTAAAATGTCGCAAATCTTAGATCTTACTGCTACGAAATAAAGTTCAGTTTAAGACAAAAATCTTGTTTAGTGATAATTTGTGAGAACGCTAAGTTTTATTGCGACTGCTTTGATTCATTTATTTTAGTAGGTAGGTAGTAAAGAATGCGAATTTCTGAGAAGCTGATATTTAAAAGAGATTGGGATTTTGCAGAAAATTAATTAAATAATTCAATTACCAACTTTAATTAAAATATTGGAATTGCAATTTCTTAAATTCCCTTGTCGGTTAGTTTATTTTTATCTCTTTCATCAACGAAACGTTTGGAGTGAAAGCTCCGAACGACAAATCCGGACACACAATTTCGAAAATGGAAAACAAACGACATTTTACATTTGTTTTAAAATAGGAACTTCCAACAACGAAATTAAACTCCTTTGTTTTTATTTAAAGTTTTTATTTTTCACCAGCAGGACATAACACTTGGTGGCACAAAAGCTGTACGATAACTGGCAAAAATTTTATAATTTTATGGTGTTTTTGTAGGAATTCGCGAAATAATTAGTGTGGCCCAGTTCTTCTGTTTTGTTTTTTCTTGTTGTTTGAAATTCGTTCTATTTAGATGCGGAAATCAAGGGTGCTTTTTATGCGAAGTTATTTTAATTATTGTTTTCGTTTTCTCAATCTTTTTTTACCGAATAACGTTGTTGAAAAACATTCTTCCGTATTACTATGGCCACACTACGAAGCGAAGATTCGCGTTCACGTTGTCTGATTAAAACTTCGTGATTGATCTACGACGAATAGTTTGGTCACATTGGATAAAACTTCGCAACGTCGTGATAATCTAGAACGTCGCGATAATTAATTTTCACGGAAAAAATGGAAAATAATAATTCAATTTATTTATTTATTAAGACAATTTTACAGTCCATTGGGTTAGTCGGCTTATAACTATGGGTTAGTACTTAAAATTGATTAATGATTTTGTCCTGTGTACCAATTTATACATTATAGGACAGTCAAATTTTGCAGCTATCGCGGTTAGGATGCTGTTGCTGCTCCCGCGGGTTCTGTTGAGCAGTGAGGCCGACTTTTTCCGCCAGATTGCATCGAAAGTGTCGGTGCGTGCCTGGGCGAACATGGCCGAGGCACTGCAGAATCGCGGTAGTCGCAACAGCAACATAAACGCGTTTTTATATTGGACCCGCAAAGCATTGTAAGCTGTTTGGGTATAGCTGACCCACAGACTCGCTGAGTAAAATGATGTACAGAATGCTCTGAATAAGGTAACCTTCACCGCATCTGTACATCGTGCGAATCTGCGAGCCAGCATATTCGCCCTGACTGACAATGCTCTGCGTTCCCTCTCCATATCATCGTCGTCCTTTAAGTCTTCAGTCACCAAGTGTCCTAGGTATTTAAAGTTAAACACTCTCCTGAGAGGCAGGCCAATTAGTGTTACTGATGGAACAAATAAGGGACACTTGGTGCCGGCTTTGAAGACCATGAACTCCGACTTTTTAACATTGTATGTAAGTCCAAAGTGTTGTGACGCAGCATAGGACTCACATACAACAAGAAGCTTTCGGAGTGCACTAATTGAGGGAGCCAGCAGCACCATGTCATCGGCATAGCTCAGGTTGTTTACACACACCCCATTAACGTGGCATCCCACTGGCATGCTGCTGAGTCGCTCAACCAGCGCGGTCACATACAAGCAGAAGAGGGAGGGTGAACTCAAAAAGCGGTTGAAAAGGCGGTTGCGCTCTATTACATATCTGCAAATAATGATTTAATGCATCTTTATTATTTGAATAAAATAAATAAATACCGCACGGCGGCGTCTCGCTGTCAACAAAGCGCGCGAAGTGTAGCCAACCGCACGAACTGTGTCGCAATAAAAACCTTTGATGTGCGGCAATATACCGCGAAGGGCATTCGTGTTCGCAATGATAATTCGCGATAGGACGAATTGCTTGGCCTGACTTGTCGCGACAGCAGTTATTGCGATAGTGTGGCTATAGCATATCCATCTTTCTATCTTCTTATCCATCTACTCGGCTCGTGAGCACCCAAAACCAAAACGGTGTAAGTATTAGGCCTCTAAAAATATATTCCCTCATCAGCTCACGTAACGTCCACTTCTGATCAAGCCTCCCCAACAAGGGGGATTTGTCGTAACCACCACGCTTAGCAAGCAGATTGGTATTGGTTGGTCATATCGGAGGTTTAAAAATACACAGGAAGAGGATGCTGCCCTTTGGTAGATGCCTTTAGTCGGTTCTTACGACTTACACGAGTTGGAGGCGTCGATTATTAAAAAAAAAACACAATTTAACTTTTAATCTACCTCTAGATATAAATAATATTCTTTTACGGGTTCGAAGTTTTAGGACTATAATTGTCATGACTAAATCGCTTTCTGACTAAATCTCGATGTGAGCACATCGCGTTAGGACTACATAGCGTTTGGACTAGATCGCCATACGGCCTGATAGCGTAACGACTGTATTGTCATGACTAAATCGCTTTCAAACTAAATCTCGATATGACCACATCTTGTTAGGACTACATAGCGTTTGGACTAGATCGCCATACGGCCTGATAGCGTAAAGACTATTATTGTCATGACTAAATCGCTTTCAAACTAAATCTCGATATGACCACATCGCGTTAAGACTACATAGCGTTTGGACTAGATCGCCATAAGGCCTGATAGCGTAACGACTATATTGTCGTTTGTTTTATAAAACACACTTATGTAGATAGTTTTAACATTCTGCTTATTTTCCTCGGTAGGTACCTATGTATGTTGCAAAATTATTCGCACTCACGATATCCCACTGTGCCCCTCCCTGTCCCACTTCGACCGTCCCACTTTACCCCCTAAATCCGACATCCGTCTTTCAATTACGTGGGTCAGGGCCCATGTTCTCTAGTTAATGATAAAAATTAGGTTAATGGTCGGTTTACAGGCTTGTCTGAGTCATGGAGGCCGGCCTGCGGGTTTGCGAATAGAGTAGTTTATACAACTAGTTACATGATATAGTTTTGAGGTTTGTAGCGAAATTAGACTGTCAAACTTTAAACAAAATTGATAGGTATTATCATGAAAGCCTAAAGAAATAAACGTTATTGATAATTGGTTTCTGATAAGGCCTATTAAAATGCTACTAAACTAAACTGATGACAGATCTGCATCTGTACAATATTTGAATAAGTTAAACTTTGGTTAAAATTTTTATGTAGGCAGAGAGAAAAATTTATTTATTTTTTCTCAAAAAAAAGGGGTTTGGTTGGTGTCCATACGAATCTAATATTTTCATTAATTATTATAAATTATATCATGAGCCTACGTGCGTGTGTATATATCATGAGCCTTCGTGCGTGTGTATATATCATGAGCCTACGTGCGTGTGTATATATCATGAGCCTACGTGCGTGTGTATATATCATGAGCCTACGTGCGTGTGTATATATCATGAGCCTACGTGCGTGTGTATATATCATGAGCCTACGTGCGTGTGTATGTATATATCATGAGCCTACGTGCGTGTGTATATAACATGAGCCTACGTGCGTGTGTATATATGAGCCTACGTGCGTGTGTATATATCATGAGCCTACGTGCGTGTGTATATATCATGAGCCTACGTGCGTGTGTATATATCATGAGCCTACGTGCGTGTGTATAAACAACGAAACCAAAACTATAATAAAAGGTATTCGTACACGAAGCAATAGTTAACAATCCACAAAACGCTAAATCATTGAAATTAAATATTAAAAGAGATTTAACTAGTTTGCTTAGATAGATAGATAGATAATTCTTTATTGTACCACACAAGGACAGAACACAATACAGAAATAGATGCTAAGAGTAGACAAAGTACAAAGGCGGCCTTATCGCTATGAGCGATCTCTTCCAGGCTACCTTGGGATGGACTGGACATGTAAGAACTAAATAGACGGTGGCACTCAAAGTATAAAAGAAAAACAATAGTAGTTAAACTACATAATATAATAGGTACCTACAAACATTATAATAAACTTAAACATAAAATTTAGGTTTTCTAACTTTTACAATGATAGATAATGCTGATGAAGCAGTTGTACTAATATTATAAATTCGAAATTTGGCAGGGAGGTAGATGGTGTCCCGGGGACGCACATAGGCTACTATTTATCACAGAAAAAAGCGTGCGAAGCTGCGGACAGCAGCTATCATCTCAATCTGGTTTCATTATAAAACCATCTCTCTAATGTACAAAAGTGGGCTTACGCGAAATATTCCGAATTAGATAATTATGTCCGCAAGTGTACCAATTAGGGAAATCGGATGTATTGTTTGTTGGTGACGACCTCTGTGGCGCAGCGAGCGAAGGTGGTTCCTGCGACCCAGGAGGTTGCGGGTTCGTTTCCCGCCTCGGGACAAATGTTTGTTGGATCTGCAGATATTTGCTACGGGTGTTCTGGGTTTTTTCTATGTACATACAATAAAAAATGTATTTTAATGACTGTTATACATACATACATACATATCAGTTAACTAGTACCCATAACACAAGCTCTGCTTAACTTCGGGCTAGATGATGCTGTGCGGATTGTCCAGCATTATTTATTATTTATTTGTTTATTTATTATCTGAACAAACCTTTATGTTAATACTAGTTTCTACCCTGGCTTCGCACGCGTTGTTGCTATGGAAACGCTTAAAAGTTATTTCTATCCCATGGGAACTGATTTATGGGATAAAAAGCCTGTTTTATCCGAGGAACTACCTGTATGCAAAATTTCAGCCCGATCGGTTTAGTCATTATTGTTTAAAAAGGTAACAACCATACATCCAATACACACAAACTTTCGCATTAATAATATTAGTGTGAATGAATAACTTAGCGTCCACGCGAGCCAAGTCGCGGGCGAAATATACTCTTTAACTTTTACTTAGTTATTCCATACAATTAATAAAAAAACCACATCAATCTTACGAACAGGGTCAAGCTAGAACGGCTGGACGTTTTACGATAGTAATCTGATGGATAGATAGCATTAAGTGGATGGAATGGATATTGCTAATTCAATTACTCGTAGTGCGGGAGTCACGCGATGGGAGCAAGAGCTGGTGGGTTTGTGCACTTCATATCGAGTATGGAATGAAGCACTTTACAAAATTATAAAAAACCATTAGTATTCACAGTTGCGTATTAAAAACTGATATAAGTCGCGTAGGTAAAGATTTGGATTGCAAGTGATGGCCTCTTTCGTGCTGTCCCGCTTTGATCCTCTTTGAACAAATATTATGAACCAACCGTGCTGCAGAGGCGGTCATATTAATATCTATCATTATGTACGTGACTTATACAAGTTATGTTTTTAGGGTTCCGTACCCGAAGGGTGAAAACCGAACAGAAAATGATTTAATCTGACATAGCATCCATTTTGTTACTAAGCCACCGCTGTCCGTCCGTCCGTCCGTCTGTCACGGGGCTCTATCTCAAGAACCGTAAGACGTACACAGTTTAATTTTTTTGAGAATGTGTATTTCTCTTGCTGCTATAACAGCAAATAATAAAAATAAAATAAATATACAAATGATAGAGGGTTTCCATGCAAAAACATGGTTCGTGGCTAGTTTTGCTCTTCGTTTGTCAAGGCTGTATCTCTTGAACCACAGTATGTAGACACATGAAACTTTCTATAAATAAGTAAACCTTCAACTGTAGTAACATTGAATATAAAGGAATATAATTAAGTTAAAAATTTAAAGGGGTCTCTGAAGAAGTGAAAATTTAATATTCTTTGAAAAAGTTGCCTGATTTTTACGGAACCGTTCGTGTGCGAGTCAACTCGCACTTAGCGGTTTTTTTTTTTCAAATTTTGATCTAATTTTAACAGCATAAAACAAACAATACCTACTCATATTTAAACAGGTTTCTAGGTTACAATTAACCAAAATGTCAAGGTGTGTCTGTCTGTCTTTTACTATTACATAAAAACGACTGAACAGACCATAATGAAATTCAGAATAGCTTTTATTGATCCGGGAAAATCGCGTGTGAACTCGAGGGCGGAAGCTACCCATCTATATTTTAATAGTTTAATTTCATAATCACTTAAGTGTTTTATTGACAATCGACTTTATGTTAGTACGTTTTATATCGATTATCATGAATCGGTTAAAAGAATCGACATTTCTGAATCCTACACAACAGTAATTCCAATAGAAATCATTCCAATACAGTAAATGTGCCCACGCATATTAAACTATTTATACTTAGTTCTACAATCCAATATATTTTAAGTCAACAAAGGCATCTATACATGAATCTTCACAAAATCTGATAACTTTGCTGATAACAATATTATAACAAGGCAACATCACTAAAAACCGAAACACTAACTTCATTAACGCATAAAGGTGCAAATTCAAGAGAAATCGGTCGAAAGACGGATGAAATTAATCATGAATGAAAGCTGTCAAAACCAAAAATTGTTTCGATCTGCGATTTGCTCCGATAACCAGTGTCATAAAATATTTTTAAGCAATATTTCTTTAGTATTGTTACCCCTTTGTTCACATAAAACATCTAGGATTCTAGTAGAACCGAGGGTATTTGGGAAGGTGGGAGTTCCTACAGCTATAAGGTTAATCTAATAAGTCAGTGTTTTTGGGCAACAAACCGGAAATAGCTATTTAGTTGTTGGCCTCATCCACTCCCCTGTGCCACAGTTAACTAAAATAGAGTAGGCGGAGTGTAGTGTCTATGTTTACTTACAAAACCGCACAGCAAAACCATCAGATACACGGACACTGCTGAAAGTGCCTCCTCCAATCAAGGAGGATTATGTTATAATCACCACGCTTGGCAGGAATAGTGATCGCAGTTGAGGTGTTAAAATCCACAGAAGGAAGCTTCTGCCTCTTACCACACCCACAGGCTAAGTTAGAGAGAGCGAGAGAGGTCGATCGATACGCCACGATCTTACCAAAAAGTTTATATTTCATCACAAATACACGTCGCCTAACAAACAGGAGCGTTTCCTTTTTTATTACAGCTGATTTTATTTATTTTTAATTATTTATCTTGCTAAATATCCGTCCAGGCGTTTAAATTTCTTTGACTGAATGAAATAATGCAATATTTAATAGACTATTTCTTTTTAAAAATAATGATGCGAATCTGTATGTGGACTCTAAAAATATCGGGTGGGGGGAGGGGGGACTAATGAGAGCTACGATATTTATCGAGATGACAGATTACGTGTCAATGGAATATTTCTTTCATATTTTCATTCTGTCAAAGAAAATTAACACGTGGTCGGAGTATAGCATAAAAAACGTGGTGAACCATTTTCGTGTTCCATTTCAGGGAAATATAAAAGTTA
Organism: Eupithecia inturbata; assembly: GCA_963662085.1. Taxonomy (NCBI): domain Eukaryota; kingdom Metazoa; phylum Arthropoda; class Insecta; order Lepidoptera; family Geometridae; genus Eupithecia; species Eupithecia inturbata. The sequence goes on from OY759201.1 coordinate 1,578,301, forward strand.
ATATAAAATATATAGGTTATATTAAAGTTACAACTTATAAAAGTTTATCCACTGCTTATAAAATCTGTGTCCTAATAAATGTTGGTGTCAGAGCAAGGCCCAAGTAATTCCAACAGTTGTTTTACTGTTCTGCTACACTGTGTATTTTAGTGCAATGTATCGGAAAAAGAATTATTTCCGTAATTTATTTAGTTCAGTGAGTGAAATTGGCGATAATTAACCTACTTACGTATGGCTAGAGCCAAAAAGCCATTACATTTGGACGACATAATTTTGTATACTTGTTCACTACCTTTTGGCCGCGGTTTCGCATGTGTTTATTTATTTATTTATAGTCTCATAGTTTTTTTTAATAACAAAAAAATTTTACATGTCAGGGCATTGATTATCTAAGCATGATATACAATTATAATATATTTAGGAACATTACAGGTTCTTTTTTTAGCCCCAAAACGCCTATTTCTAGGTAATCTAAGGTACAAATACTATACAAGTTGCCACGTTATTGGTGTACTAAGCCGAAAGGGGGTTGTTATACCCAACTGATCCGCATGGTTGATTTTCAGAAATACGTTTTTTTTTTAGTTTTAAGTATAAAAACCTTTGCTCATACGCTTAGCAAAATCACAACCCCATCACCAACGCAAACACACGTAAGGCCGGCCATATTGTAAGAAAAGCGACAACCGTTAAGAATGGTCAAGAATCTTACGCCGCCCGCCCGCCAGTACGTGACAGCCAATGACGGCTAAGTATGGGCGGTGACAATTGAAAGGTCAAGAACCTTACTGATGAATAGCTGATGTAGAGTTTTCAATTACAAAAAAAGGGCCAACTAGCCCATAGTTGGGTTGAAGTTGAAGTGCTAAAAGAAAAAAAAAAACATGGGAGGGGGTGGATCACCCCCTTTCCGATTAGAACACCAATAACGTGGCACCTTGTACGTAGTACACATTTATACATAAAAAGTACATAATTTTCCATAAGCAATTAACAGAAAAAGATAAAGAAATAACAACAATCAACAGAATTAATATTAAAAATATCCTTTTGAGCTTCTGAACTCATCATAGCTTTTGCTTTTAGAGCAACAAACTAGACATATAATTTAAAAAAAGTAGAATATAATTAAAACTAGCTTTTATATACCTTATATACTGCGGGCATCATCGAATTCCAATAGTTACTGCAACCATGTAATTCGTTACTAAATAAAAAATTACTTAAATTACTTACTTATATAAAGTCATCTAATATCGAATTAATATCACGTTGTATGTTAATTTATAGTTGGTTATTTCTATCGACGAGTTATTTATTGGTGTCTACTTCGTTACCTAGACTAGCTTTAAGTGGAAGAACCTAACCTACTCATAAAACGGCTAACGGAGTATATAATAAAATTCCAGATAAAAGCCAATGAAATAATAATATTGTTGATATTACCTCTATATTAAAAGAGTTGTTCTTGGAAAAATGCTACTACGAGCTAAATGATTGTGATGCTTTTGGTTACTTGTAATTCAATTACTTCTATCTTGCATTAATTTTATAAGACATACCATTTTATTAAATTAGTATTATTTATAGTATCTGGCCGTCTCCCATTGCTACACCCTAAATGGATACCTACATATTGTGTGTATTCCTTATTATAGTCAATAAGTCCTGACAAATGTATGTACCATAGATGCAATAAATAAATAAAATAAATAGAAAATACGTTTGTTAAGTCGGTCAATCGCATGCCAAGCCGTCCACTATAGCTAGCTACTTCCTATAACAATTTTGCAGAATAAACACCAGCCGTTTCAGCAGTGTTGATGTTGGCAATACTTTTGCATTAAATCAAGCATTGAAGCCGTGTTTGAAAACATCAAAGTGGAGCTACGCGGAAATGCTAGGGCTTTCGGTTGAACCATAGATTTGGCGTTGCCAAGACTTAGCCACTGGATTCTCGCGCTATAAATACTTTTTTTTACACCAAAAGCGCGATGGGGGTTTTTCCTATAAGGAGCTTTCGTGTGTGGTTCGTGGTTTAAAAGTATTAAAAAAAATACAATACATAATAATAATATACAAAATCGTTTCTTGGTATATATTTAAAACTAAAACAATGCAACGATACTGACGCTAAAAGTATAAAACTGTGTCGCGTTCAGTATTATTTATTTATTATTTTCACACCCTTTATAGTAAAACCTATTTGTTAAAAATAAAACACCGAATGTGTTTTATTAGTTAATTCTTATTGAAAAAACTTTGTTTAGTTTTTTCGTTTCTCGAAATTCAGTCAGATAATTCATTCTATTTTATAACAGATAGGCAAGTTATGACAAAGAATACAGTGTTCCATGTCGAAAATTGCTAAAAAAACTCAAACAAATAGGCACCTAAAAAGCCGTTATCTCTCGCTCTAAAAAGCTTTTATCTCTGATTATCTGATAAATGGATTGTGATAAACAAGGTTATCTCTATTCGTTTTATCTGATACAGGATCCCGCCTATTGTCAGCCTGAAAACTCCTCAAAAAGTGTTATTTAGACAAAATAAAAATACATTCGGGCGAAATACTAATAATATGTCGCTCAAGACGAGATCATCAAGATATTATGTTAGTTATATAAAAGATAAATTGTAAAAAATCAAATAACTATTTTAGCATGAAACACTCGCCGCCATTTGCAATAAAAATAAATAAAACTTATACACCATATCCAGCATATCCGAACGTCTGCCATACGTCAGCGTTTTTTCTAATTGACAGCTAGACAGCTGTCAAATCGAGAGCTTTTCACGCCATTTTATTCCTATAATGATGTTGATTGTTAATAAAGATAGTGTCTTGTTTGTTAGTCCGCCTGTCTATTCCTATTCCTATTCTTGACAAATCGTTATATTTTATGGACAGAATAAATTATTGGACATTAAATATTTTATGGATGAGCATTTATTTGTAACAGACCACATACTTGATTGTGTGGTTACTTACAGAAATAGAATGTTGATTTCATTGGTAGAAATAATGGGTAATAAAAAAAATATGTACGTAGCATGTAGTAGGTAGGTAGGTTCGTATTGGTGGGTAAAAATATAGAGTGTTTTCAAATTAGTATAAGACTCTAGCAAGGCTACTTTTGTGAATATGAACATTAAAATAAATAAACCGTGAAGTGCGAGTCGACTCGCACACGAAGGGTTCCGTACCGTAAAAATCAGTAAACTTTTTTAAAGAACATCAAATTTTAACTTGTTCGGAGACTCGTTTAAATTATAGTCTTTATTATATTTTTAGTATTTTTGTTATTACAGTTGAAGTGTTATTTATTTACAGAAAGTTTTATGTGCCTATCTAGTGTAGTTCAAGAAATACAGCCTTTACAAATGAAGAGCGAAAATATAAAAAAAAAACAGGTATTTTGTAGTAACATAATTATCCCCCTTTAATTTTGATATTTATTTAACTTTTATTATTTTTTGTTATAGCGGCAAGAGGAATAGACGTTCCCTGAAAATTTCAAGTATCTACGTCTTACGGTTCATGAGATAGAGCCCTGTGACAGACGGACGGATAGCGGAGGCTTAGTAATAGGGTTCCGTTTTCATTCTTCGGGTGCGGAACACTAAAAGCTCAATAATACACAGCAATTATTATTATAATTATTAGGTGTTAGTAGATCTATCTATTTAGTATTAAAAAGGTATCTCGCAGAATATACATGGGTATTCGTAAAATATAAACCCTGGGTAAAAAAAGAAAATAGAAGCATCTTTTAAATCAAGCAGCAAGAGGAAATTAGGAAACAACAAGACAAAAAGGAAGGAGATAAAGAAGAAAGAAGATAGTACGGTACACTGATGGGCCTGAATTTCTGCTCGAACCTGTGTTCGTACTAGGTGAGCAAACTTTCAGGTGTGTTGGTGCCTACTGCTCGTCTGAAGATAACTGAACAATCAAGACATCAACCCGATTGGAAGACTAATTAACCTAATAGCTTCAAAACTGTAAATTTTTTATGTGCCTACATTTAATTATTTCTGCTACTCCAAATGACTACATATACAATTCGCCCATAAGTCAGTAAAGCATGTTAAAATAGCTATTGCATATATCATCTACCGTGGCAAAGGTTTTCGAGAATGTCTTGCATAAATACATTTATGCACAAGTTGATAAGTACTTGTGCATCAACCAACACGGCTTCAGAAGCCAGCGATCCGTGAACACAAATTTTTTGACCCTCGTGAACTACATTTCCACCAGCATGGATCGTGGCTTCCAGGTTGATGTTCTGTACTTTGATTTTCGAAAGGCGTTTGATAGGGTTAACAACGACATTCTGCTGACCAAACTATCTGCAATAGGCTTCGCCCCGGGTCTCCTCCGGCTTCTAGCGGATTACCTCCGTGACCGTCAGCAGTTTGTCAAACTTGGCCCTTATCAGTCCCAGCCATATCACACGCGTTCTGGGGTCAGCCAGGGATCAATTCTTGGTCCTTTACTGTTCCTCATAATGGTTGATGACCTCCCTGGTGTAGCGTCGCGTGCTAGGAGCTTGCTTTATGCGGATGACCTAAAACTCTACCTAGAGGTTAGGTCTGAAGCAGACTGCCGAGCTCTACACGACGTCGATGCTATATTTCAGTGGAGTGTTGTTAACAAAATGGAATTTAATTCCAGTAAATGTTACGTGATGACTTTCGGCCGAATGTTACATCCAATTTACTTCGACTATAAAATTAACGGAGAGCCAATCAACAGGACCGTCACAATGAAAGACTTGGGTGTCACATTCGACCGAAAGTTAAATTTCCATGACCACATTCGTTCCTTGGCTAAGGAGTCGTTTCAGCGTCTCGGGTTCGTCCTTAGAAACGCCCGTGATTTCGAGAGCGAACACGTCATTCGCCTTATCTTTTCGGCACTTGTTAGGGGCAAGTTGGAGAGCAGCGCTTGTGTATGGAACCCGCATGAGGTTACTTACACCCTCATGTCAAAGTCAAAGTCAAAGTCAAAAACTCTTTATTTCCATAAATACAATAAATGTACACTTAGAAAAGGTCAAATTCTTAATAATTAAACACTGACACGGAAATAAAGTGATATTTTTGATTTCAGTCGCTTCGGTATGTTGACTAAAGTAAAGAAGCGACGAAGAAACCTTTAGCCTGTTAGTTGTTATTTTTCGAGTTGGAGCAAATCCCGTCCCAAGCTTTTTTATCCTCTAGATAATCTGATATTTTATAGTAGGCCTTTTTACACAAGAAGGTTTTGACAATTTGTTTGAATTTATTTACTGATAATTTTTGCAACTCACTAGGAGTTTTGTTGTAGAAGCGTATACATTGCCCTTTAAAAGATACATTGATTTTGTGTAGTCTAGTTGTGGGCACAGCGAGTTTATGTTTATTTCTTGTATTCAAATTATGTACATCGCTATTTTTAGGGAACCGATTGATATTTCTATGAGTGTACAATAGGTTTTCATAAATATATTGACATGGTACTGTCATTATGTTTATTTCCTTGAATTTTTCACGTAGGCTTTCTCTGGGATCCATATTATAGATTGCACGAACAGCCCTCTTCTGCAGCACAAATACGGTGTTAATATCTGCAGCGTTCCCCCATAGCAGTATGCCATAAGACATAACACTATGGAAGTAGCTGAAATAAACTAGTCTAGAAGTATCAACGTCTGTAAGGTGACGGATTTTTTTGACTGCATACGCTGCAGAACTAAGTCTCTTCGATAGCTTGTCTATGTGTGGGCCCCATTGAAGTTTACTATCTAATCTCATGTTTGAGAAGGTACAGAAGAGATCCTTGCGGTTCCTCTACAAGCGCTGCTACGCCTACTACCCCTATCTTTATCCCACTAAGTTCCTATTAGGATGTCTGGGTGTGGGTGTGGGACTCGCTGGAGGTGCGGCGCGCCTACGACCAAATGATTGTGTAAAATTTGTGTAAAATCCTCCACGGCAGAATTGACGCCTCGGGCTTGAGTGACGAGTTGTGTCGACTTTATGTCTCGAACAATTACTGCCGGGCTCGGAAACATAGACTGCTTGCTGTCCCACAGTCCCGTACGGCAGCTCACTCTGAGTCGCCCATCCCCCGAGTACTCGGTGCCATCAACGCTCTCCTGGACGACAGCCCCGAAGTTGATCTGTTTGCCGACAGCTGGACCAATTTAATGAGACAGTGCTTTAATTTTTGTGAACGTAAATATTAGGTCCTTACATATGAAATTGGCGTTTTTCGTACTGGCCACTTTAATCACAAATTTCTCCTCTTTGGTAAGGAATTCCAAATTCAAATTTGTACAGCTATAGACTCATGTATTTGTGCTTCGATGATCGTCATTCATTTGTTTTTTTTCTTCTGTTTTTTTCTGTTTGCGTCACTCATTTTACAAAATGGAAAACTTAAAATATCGCATTATTTACGAGTACGAGTTCCGCCGTGGCACTAGTGCTGCGGAAACAACTCGAAGGGTGAATGATGTGTATGGCGGTCGTGTTGCAAAAGAAAACACAGTTCGTTTTTGGTTCCAACGTTTTCGTTCTGGAAATTTTGACCTGCAGAACAAGCCCCGTGGACGGCCTGAGACTCAAGTTGATAATGAAGAGTTGAAGGCTATTGTGGAAGCGGATCCATCGCAAACCACGTCCGAGTTAGCTGCAGGCTGCGATGTTAGTGATAAAACTGTTTTAATTCACTTGAAGCAAATTGGGAAGATTAAAAAGCTTGAAAGGTGGGTACCTCACGAATTGACTGAAGCAAACCGGCAAACGCGCGTCGACTGCTGCGTTACATTACTAAACCGGCACAATAATGAAGGTATTTTAAACCGAATCATTACCTGTGATGAAAAATGGGTTCTTTACGATAATCGGAAGCGCTCAGCGCAATGGTTGGATCCTGGCCAGCCAGCCAAATCCTGCCCCAAGCGAAAATTAACCCCAAAAAAGTTACTTGTAAGCGTTTGGTGGACTAGTGCCGGTATTGTTCATTACAGTTTTCTCAAATCTGGCCAGACTATTACGGCTGATGTCTATTGTCAGCAATTGCAAACCATGATGGAAAAGCTAGCGGCTAAACAACCTAGGCTGGTCAATCGCTCCACGCCACTGCTGCTTCACGACAACGCTAGACCACACACTGCGCAACAGACGGCTACTAAATTAGAAGAGCTTCAATTGGAAAGTCTAAGATATCCTCAGTACTCCCCGGACCTTGCTCCAACAGATTACCATTTTTTCTTTTTTTTCTATTTCTTATTTATGTGTCTTCTATCCAAATTCCATTTATAGAGAGCAGTGATTTTGAAAAAAAAAATACAACTAAACGGTTACAGATGTTAGGGTCAAAATCTTCATACCCCTTTGTTATCTGCACAGCACCTTTATGCCATTAGACGTACAAAATAACTTATAGCAACGCGCAAGTTTAGAGTGGAAGAACTCTTCTTCTGTGAAAAGAATCTGTCATAAAAGGTGCAAACTTTATTACCGCCCCATAAGGAGCGAAAAGTTATGCGAATGATGTATAAAAATTATAGGCCATTATTTCACGAATAGCTTCGGCATAAGGGAGATGAGAAATGTTAATAGTATATGGTACCTACATAATGTATATGGTGCGCAGAAATCTAAATAATATTATTTAGATTTCAGTATTTAATATGTATATTGAGACGCAAATATGCAGGTCTCGACAGAGCCTACATATTTGCTCCCTTTGGGGTCCGTGGGGTACCAAGGCACTCCGGGGTTTTAAAAAGTTATCTGAGCGTCTGGTCGACGCGACGCGTGACCCGAGAGCTGGTGGGTATCTGGCGCAGCGCATCAGCATTGCCATACAGCGGGGCAATGCAGCCAGCGTCTTGGGGACGCTTCCGACTGGTAATGGAACGGTAATGGAACGATATGGAACAGTTGAGCTACTTGTAGATTGTTTGCAACAGTCTGCAGTTAGCTTAATTGTTTCAATTGTAAATACTATAACATTTTATTTTATTTTTTTAAGTAATTTATTTAGTAACGAATTACATGGTTGCAGTAACTATTGGAATTCATAACAGATAGCTAATTGTAGGTAGCTCAACTGATCCATATCAATACCAGTCGGAAGCGTCCCCAAGACGCTGGCTGCATTGCCCCGCTGTATGGCAATGCTGATGCGCTCGCTGTGCCTGATACTGACCAGCTCTCGGGTCACGCGTTGCTTCGATGTATAAGGTTGAGTCTTTCAACCTAAACAAAATGAAAGAAAAATACAGTACTTACCTACTTCATTGTTGGTTACGGAAATTGTACAGCAAAAATGGGCATCATCACCTTTAGGTAACATATTTTGTGGCACCTCGGAAATATAAACAAGAATCCAACAGATATTAATATATAGTTTACCTACGTATTTCCTATGCCCACATTTGCCATGCCCAAATTTTGAAAGGGGACTACCTACTTGAATTATTTAAATTACTGTATTTCCTATGTGTAGTCCCGAAGCGATAAATTGCCGTCAAAGCCGTTTTCAGGGTGCCCTCTCTTGTAAAAGATGCCAATGCTAAAAAACAAAAATGGTAGTACACATCTGTCTATTTATTCTGGGTGCTCGGGGTGATAAATAAATAATATCTGTCTGTGTGTGTGTGTATTGCATTATAGTAAGTACTAGCTGCAGCCCGCGGCCTCGCACGCTTTTTTCCGGAATAAAAGGTAGCCTATGTCCGGCCCGGGATACCATCTACCTCGCTGCCAAATTTCACCGAGATCCGTTCAGCCGTTCTTGAGTTATAAATAGTGTAACTAACACGACTTTCTTATGTATATATACATATATAGAAGATATAGAGATGTACATCTGTTATCTAGTACTCATAACGCAAGCTCTGCTTACTTTGGGAACACCCCGGGCATGACCATTTCTCCATACAAAACTCGCGTCTCGCCACATAATTTTGATTTTATTTTTATTTACTATTAAGGTTTATCAACCACATACATATCAATCATTTAAAACAAACTTAAAATTAGGTCCTGTTCTGATAAGCATGTTACCAACAGGTAAACACGACATTTGTAAGAACGACCTTCACAAACCTACTATTTAAATAAACGATAAAATTTTAAATAATATAAAATATAATCAAAATTAACTATCTTAGAATAAAATATACGAAATAAAATCATATTGTTATTAAAATTAAGACTAACAATATTTATTCTGGCAAGTCATCTAGCTAGAGGATGCCGGAAATGGTCCAGCAGTTTACTTTTACATTTTGGAGCACTATCATTGAAAATGTTTATGACTCATTATACAAGCGCAACTGTGTTGCGCTACACGCGCAACTGTGTTGCGCTACACGCGCAACTCTGTTGCGCTACACGTACAACTGTACGTGTGTATGACGTCCAGTCCAGGGTCGGTTCATAAACATATTGTGCGAGTGCAATAGTTGCAAAATAACTCAGACATTTTATTTTAAATCGCCTAGGGGCCGGCGGGGTGAAGAAGCTCCGTCAGGTGGGAGGCGAGGAGCGTCCATTATATGCGTTAGTATTATTATATCTTCCCTGCTTTAGGGCTAGATAATGTTGTGTGTCCGGCAATATTGATTTATTGCAGAATCTCTGTTTTAGTTCGAATGAAGCAGAGATATAAATATCAGTAATTTGAAAGTGACGAGACAAAACGAATTGAGGAATAACGCGCGTTTGCGTTGTTGTTTTTAATTTTGCATGTCTTTCTCTGTACATTTTTTTTAGAGTGTGAGATAATGTATTTTTTTTTTGCATATCAAACTTGTTTCTAATAAATTTATGACACGTGCCTTTAGAAAATGTAATTGGACTTGTCCGTGTTATAAAACGTTAAATCAATAATATCAAATTCAAAATAAATTACCGAAAGAAAGAAGATGATCATGATGAAGAAGATGATCCCCGAAAAATAGGTACCAACATTACAAAAATAGATGGGTACAAAAACAAATACAAGAAGAGTACATAAATAAAAATAGGTAAGTATCTTTAGTTAACACATGTATTTCTATTTGTACCTTTTAATAAATAAATTAAAAGAAATATAATATAATCAGACATTTAGCAACTTGAAAGATAACCAGAAAATAACCAAATCCGTCGAATACCTTAGACGTAAAGTCTGAAACTGTCAAAAACGTCAATTAAAATATAATTGTTCCCTTAGCTTAAGCTTAGTGGCAATGGCATTTTTTGAATAGCAATCCCATTAGCTTATCGAAGAGCACATATCCCTTAGCCTTAAATAGAAATCTATTTCATGTTTTGCAAAAATACCTAAGCACGACTATCGCAACGTCTCAACCCTTTCGTGCCCATACATAGGCAAGCCCCGGAATTATGACGTCATAACTAATAACAATAATGGGCAATATCCCAAGAAAAAATATAACTTCTACGTACGTGCTTTATATCTGACCTTTTTATATCTTTTGGGGTGTTTTTCATCATAGTCTTGGGTGTAAATGGCACTATTAAATGTCTATGGTATTATTAAATGGTCAGTAACGGGGTGGCATTTTTTGTGGAAGAGCTATGTGAAGTGAGAAAAGATGACTCGTTACATACAAACACAACAGGGTTTCTTTCAGCTGATATTAAGGTATTAATAATATTTTTTTTTGTTTTAATTCTGGTAGTTTTAGTGTTATAAATACATGAAATAAAAACTAATAACTAGAAATTAATCGAAGCTGGGATCCCTCGCATCTTCTTACAAGATTCTCTTAGTTAGAGCGAGGATTCAAACTTACGTTTATAACAGGGTTTTTTGGTTTGTATAACTATTTAGATATAATATGACGATAGAATGTAAGTTTACTGTGTCTTTTTATAAAAAAATAAATACTTTTTATTATTTATTATTTCATTATGGGACACCCTGTAGAAAATGATGTTTATTTTATATTGTGGTATTTCTTTTTGACGTCGATGAAAATATTTGAAGTGGTCACGACTTGCTCTTAGCTCCTTACTTCAATTCTTTCCATTATACCAATATACAGTATTTTTTATTCTCTAAATTTAAAATAAAGTTACTTTACCCTGGTAGCTACAGTTAGCACGAAAGTCGCTAATCACGAAATATTTTTAAATTGCCTGTACAGGTTTTTTTCCGCTGACCATTTTAATCTGACCATAATATTTTTTTAACTTACCTAAACTACAAAAGTGGCCAAACACTCAATCCTTAAGTTGCGTAATCTAGAAAATAGTTTCTTTTAAAGCGACTTTCTGTGTTGACTCTACCAAGGTAAGCTTTACCAAGTACTGTATAGTTATTCTGTGGCTTTACTTAATTATGGCTAACCTTTAATACTTCATTATTACTCTCGCAGTTTTTCTTGAGTCTTCGCAGGTTTCTTAATCTCGTTTATCAAGATTTAAGACTCAAGCTTAACTAGAAAGTGTCTACAAAGTGCAAAAATTAAAAAAGGTAAAACAAGATAATAACTTTGCCCTCACAGACTAGTTTCATTAAAAATCCATAGTAAATTAAATTTCGCTGGAGATTTTCTGGGAGATGTACAATTGGTTGGTGTTAAGTATGAATTATATACCTACAAGCAAAAAGATGTTCAAATGTACTACAAAATGTCAACGACAAAAGTAGCTATACAGCCTAACCTCGAGTTCGAAAAAGTCCTTGATAAGCAATTTTTGATTTAGACTTTAAAAATCGTCTTTAGCGATTATTAATCGCTAAAGACGGAAAATTTTTTGTGTGGAGAATGTGTAACACGTTTATCACCATACGGATTTACCAGATTTAATAAAACATTTTTTGTTTCTGGGAGTTTTCATAGCCTGTGTATTCTTTAACTTTGTTCCCGAGATTCCAATAAGTTATTTAGCTTCTGTGTAGATGTCTGATATGTATAAATATCTTTCGCCTTGTAATTGAATGACTACTACTACACTATCTAGCGCTGAGGGTATTGGAGTAAGAGGCCAGATGCTCTGAAGAAAAGTAGCAATACAAATGATCTTCCACGATTCCAAAAAATAAGTTTTGTTTTGAAAAAAATTCAAACATTTTCTAAGTCTGCGGTACTGCGTCCCACGATTGACATCCACATTTTGACACCAATATTTTTTTTCCTTTTTATGAATTTCCTTGTATAATTATAGAATACATTTTCGTTATGTGCCTTTAGAAAGAAGAAAATTTACCGAATTCGATTATCGACCGAAGAGGCTTCGAATCAAACCACAATATCTCCGAAGTTGTACATAATTTTCAGATAATATTTATACCAAAATAATTTTCAACAAATGCATGAACTACAATATTAAGTCTATTTTTAAATCACTGCTAATTTTTTTTTTATGAATTGTATAAAAGACTATGCACCTGGCTTGGAACTCGATACTTCAGCCGCTGCACAGCGCGGCGCCCCGCCTTCGCCGTGCGAGGACTGTAGCGATAGCGTCACAATTACCCTTGCAGTCGTAACATTTTCAAGCTATTCTCTTGCTGTTATTTGTCATTATTACTGGATTTTCTTTAAGTGTTTGTTCGACCCGTTAATTCGCCCGGGTACTTATGAATTACGATCTTAAATAAACAAAATTACAATCATGCTTTAATTGTAACTTTCTTTAAAACAAAATTAGAACTAGTATTCACAGTTGAAACAGTTGAGCTACCTGCAGGCTGTTGCAAACAATATAGATCAATCAAAGGTAGCTAAATAGATCCATATACAATGTGTCTGGTCACCGGTGTCGGAGACTTTGGGGGGGTAAAATACGGTCAATTTTATCGACAAATCACTATCCCTATTTTTTTTTTCTCTCTCCATGATAAAATGGCAGCCATTTTGTTTTTTTTGCCTCAAAGCACGGGTGCTTGTACTGATTAAGCTATAGCTACCCATGTAGAGGTCCTAGGAAGACGATAGAGGACTCATTTGATAGCCAATAAAGTAGACAATAAAGCAATGATAACAATGTTGCAATTTCTATTTTATAATACAGGAAAAGAGAATGTATGAACAAAAAAAATTTTTTTTTTTACATTTTTTTTTTAATTATTAGCTTTTTCATAAAATCGAAACTGTCAAGCTACATGTTTTTTGGTTCTGAACGATAGTACGGAATGTGCACTTCAAAATAAGTCTTGCATCTTAGCGCTAAGTAAGATAGTTTAGAAGTTATGACGATTTCAAAATGGTAAGTGTTTCCAAACCCTGGAGTACAAAAAGAAAACAAAATAAATCGATTAGGTACTTTAATGGTTTATTCTATCGAAATCCATACAAAAGTTACAGCCACGATTCAAAATGTCCTCCGTGGTATTGCAAACAAGCTGTTGCTCTAATTGACACATGTTGTGTAGCGCGTCGGATCATGTCTTTGTCTCTCCTCAAATCATTCCCAACTTGTATAATTTTTTCAATAAGTTCCTCGCGTGTATTTGCCACGTCGACGTATACTTTCTGTTTCATTGTGCCCCACAAGAAAAAATCAAGGGGTGTCAAGTCCGGAGAACGCGGTGGCCAAGCGATTGTACCACCTCGTCCAATCCACGTCGAATATCGTTCATTTAAATAGTTTCTTACATTTACTGCAAAATGTGCCGGAGCTCCGTCCAGTTGTAATATCATTCCTAACCTATAGGTCAATGGTATTTCCATGAGTGCGTCATGGTAATCCGTTTCCAGGAACTCCAAAAATCTTGGGCCATTCATCGTGGCTGGCAAAATTAGAGGCCCAATCAGTATGTCGTCGATCATTCCAGCCCAAACATTCACTGAGAATTGGTGCTGAAATGTACTTTGTCTCACTGCATGTGGATTATCGTGGAGCCATTGATGTTCGTTGCGGTGGTTTGTGTATCCTGATCGTGTGAAAGTGGCTTCGTCGGTCCACATAGTTTTTTTCAAAAAATTTGTGTTAGATCGCACATTTCTTAATATCCACGAACAAAAAACTGACCTTCGTGCAACATCTGGTTCAATTATTTCTTGCACTCTTCTAAAATGATATGGATGCAATCCTTCCCGTTTCAAAATCTTCCACACTCGCCATTTGTTTAAACCAAGTCTAATTGCAATGCGCCTGACACTCAGTTTCGGGTCTTGAGTGATCAATTGTAATATCTCTTCTTCCTCTTGCGGTGACACTAAACGAGAACGTTCGTTAGCGGGTCTTCTAATACCATTTTCAGCGAGGTTGAGGTGTAATCGTATGAATGTGCGAGCGTTCGGCGTTGGTTTATTAGGAAATCTTCTCGCATACTCTCTTACAGCAGCGTTAGCGTTCCCGTTGCAAAATCCATAGACGAAATGGATGTTGGCCACGTCCTGGCTGGAATAATGGACGTCTTCCATTTTCGTTAAATTTCGTCAACTTAAAAACGATAACTGAGTCCACAACAGAACAAAAAGTCCAATAACGAAACAAAACTTCACAAAAATGTTCAATAATAACAACGCACAGTTTGTCGGCACAAGAGAGTGTAATCACAACGCGGGGCGACGGACGACTACCTGCCAGCGCGCCCTACTCTACAACAAAGCACAGCATTGTCTAAAGACACGCCCTTGGAATTCCACGAAACCGTGAGTCTAGTTGTATGGTAACGGGATATTCAAGGATATTCATATTCAAACCGTCATAACTTCTAAACTATCTTACTTAGCGCTAAGATGCAAGACTTATTTTGAAGTGCACATTCCGTACTATCGTTCAGAACCAAAAAACATGTAGCTTGACAGTTTCGATTTTATGAAAAAGCTAATAATTAAAAAAAAAATATAAAAAAAAAAATTTTTTTTGTTCATACATTCTCTTTTCCTGTATTATAAAATAGAAATTGCAACATTGTTATCATTGCTTTATTGTCTACTTTATTGGCTATCAAATGAGTCCTCTATCGTCTTCCTAGGACCTCTACATGGGTAGCTATAGCTTAATCAGTACAAGCACCCGTGCTTTGAGGCAAAAAAAACAAAATGGCTGCCATTTTATCATGGAGAGAGAAAAAAAAAATAGGAATAGTGATTTGTCGATAAAATTGACCGTATTTTACCCCCCCAAAGTCTCCGACACCGGTGACCAGACACATTGTATATACTAGTCAGAAGCGTCTCCAAGACGCTGGCTGCATTGCCCCGTTGTTGCGCTGTATGGGATTTCGTACTCATGTTCGAAAAACGATAGCTCGATGTTCAATACCTCGAGACGGTACGTTTCATCGATGAGTGAAAGATGAGAAGATGAGAAGAAGATAAACCTCGAAAGATCATCAAAAAATAAAGTAAATTTTAATTATAATTGAATGGTGCTATAGTACCTACTAGTACACCAATGGATATACATATTAAAGATATGTGACGATGTGGCAAACGATGCAGACGATGTATCACGAAGGTCTAGAAGACTTGCACCTATTGACTCTTGAGGAGAACTTAGGTTATAGTTGGCCGGAAAAAAACAAAAGATCTCACAAGAGATTAATTGGCAGCAGTACCACATGGAGACTTTCGACACAATGTTCTATTGGTCGGCCATTTGGTCAATTTAGATTTATTATCGAGTGTGTACCACTCATACTATTTTTAGCGCTTATTGGCTGCATTTTGATTACGAAGAAAAAACAGAAGAAAGTGAACCAATGAGCGGCGAAAATAGTATTCACTCTAAATTACCTACATCTACATACATATGTATATTGACCTGCTGGGTGTGTGTGTGTACTGTGTGTACCTACTGAAAATGTATGAACGATGCAGTGTTGAAACAAACTTAATGACCAACCTGCTATTTTCATTCTTCAGAAATGAGCTATTAAAGCTATCTATAAGCTTGTCTCTCGAGGTTCCCTAAAAGATCTGTTTAAAACCATGATATTATGACAATGCCTTCTTTGTATCTTTATAAGCACATCATGTACATATGTCAGAAAAAAACGATGACCAGCATAAAAAACTAGGCGACGGGCATCCATATAATACCAAAAATCGAAATAAACTCAACTGTATATCAACTAGACTACCTAGAATTAATAAGTCATTTATAGGCCAAAGCATCAAGTTATATGACGACCGATGTGGCGCGGCGGGCGAAGGTCCGCCTGCGACGCAGAAGGTTGCGGGTTCGATTCCCGCCTTGGGACAAATGTTTGTACGATCTGCAAATATTTGTTCCGGGTGTTCTGGGTACTTTCTATATATATAATAAAAAATATATATCTATGTTATATATTGTATTAAGTTTATCAGTCATCTAGTACCCATAACACAAGCTCTGCTTACTTTGGGGCTAGATGATGCTGTGTGGATTGTCCAGCATTATTTATTTATTTATTTATTTATTTATTTATATAACAAGTTACCAAAATATATAATAAATGAAACAGAAAAAAAAAAAATTCAACGTACTCTAATAAAGCTTACTATAGTGTTAAAGAGTATCTGGATGACAAAAGGGTCTGGGAGGTCGGCACATGTCATTAAACTAAGTGAGCTGTATTTGTTTTTATAATTTGATTGAAGTTTTCTTTGTTATCAAATTTCTAGTAGGAATAAAATTAGTAGGCACTTTATCCCAATAAGTTGTGTATATATAATGTACCTAAAGACATTGTACTGTGTGAATTTTTGTATTTATTTTAAATAATTTCTGTATTTATCGAACGAACACGATAAGGGAGAGCGGGGTACTCTAACACAAGCATGTTATGCTTAAAAGAGAACCCCAACCCATGATAATGTAACTTACCTATGTACAGAAATAAACATTTTTCATTTTCATTGTAAAATGTATTTTTACCTAAGTTCACTACCTACCTATGTAAATCACTTACTTACAATAAACGATTAGAAAATTCAAACTTGCAGTTCTTTTGAAAGAAACCTAACAAATGTATGAAATCTAAACCCTTAAAAAGATAATATAAAATATAAAAAAATATTCTAAAAAGCCCTCGCACCATGGAGATCGTTAAAAACTGTATATCTATCAATATTCCACGCCTGTCCCGTACTATGACGTAATTATGACGTCAACAAACGCATTGCCGTATTCCGGTGCCCATGCAAGTGGCCATAAAACTATGGCAAGTTGCCATGCTTGAAAAATAGGATTTTGCTAAATCTAAATAAAATATTTTTGATATTTGGCCAGATATTTTAGAAACGCTCTCGTGTTCTTTGTTTTAAGTTTTCGAAGATTGAATTTTAAATATTAAAACGCGGATGAATTCTTGGACTGAATGGATGGAATTAATTCTATTGGGTTCTAAAGAACAAAAGACAGATTTGTGTAGGTATAAGATTTTTTGCTGTAATCCCCGTTTATATCTTCCTACCTCCTGAAAGGTTTTTTGCTTTTGTCAGTCAACAAAATATAATTACGCGTAGAGGCATATTAGCAACCGACGACAGGGGAGGAATTGAAACAAAATACTGGCTCTTTTGCGGACATATCAAAAAGAAATACAGCCTTGAAGACATATTTGTTAGCATTTATTCATTTAGCAAACATGCGAACCTTGGTTTGGTTGTCAAACTAGGCCTAGATCTCAGTATAGTACTCACGGGATCCCCGTGGTAAAAAAAACTCGAATTACATAAAATACTAAAAATATATTTTGGTTCCTTGAATGTAAAAACACATTATGAAAAACAATTATCAACATTATAACAATTATATAATTTTATCGTAATTGTTTGGTTTCGCACATAATTTGGTCGAGATCTCAGGAACTCAGATATGTTTTTATTCGTAGGTTATTGCTAATTATTTGGTTCTTTATTCCAGTTTCTTCATAAGTTGTGTAGTTTTCTTGTAACAAGATCAAAAACTTGATTTTTGCACTTACGCCGTCCCATAATCGTATTTTCTCTCCCGTTCCTATGAACCCGAAATTCTATGCCTAACCTTTTCACAAAATGGCTCGCATTGCACCCTCTTAAGTATAAAACTTCCAATACATCACTTTATTTTTGTAATTCAGTTCATACATTAAGATTATATAAATTACAATTTTGTAAAATGTTAAATGCTGCCAAAATAAATGAAAAAAAAAAAAAAACTTAAATGTTTAATGTGACGTTAATTGTGGTTCTGACGACCAATGCGGGAGGAACCAAAAAGTTGCTCGAGGGGCTATGAGGGTATTCTGCGCCTGGACACAGAGCTAATAATACGTTGCTTACAACCGCTCGTAATAAATTGTGAAATATTTACCAAGGTCTTTCAATTTCAACACCTTTCTCTGCAACACACTTATGTGGCCAGTACACTTATGCTGGAGATGACCAGCCTACTTTTTAAAATAGTATTTAAGTAGTTCTTAAAGCTATAGATAAGAACCTACAATTTTTTATAACATATCCTAGTTTCAGGGAGTTTAAACCTCATTGCGACTAGGAGGTATTTAATTAAAACTGACGACTAGCCATTTTCCATAAAAGAACTGAGTAGGTACTCATAACAGCTACCGTAAAAGTAGCTTATCAGTTCACCTAGCTCCGCTCACGAGCATAAAAGCATTGCCATATCCATGTTCACCTACTTTTGCACGAGTTCCTAGTATTCAATAGCTAGCTGCGTTTTCAATTTACGTAAATCATCCCAGCCTAGCTCGTTGCATAATGGATCCATATAACTATGTATACAAGGTACAGCTGCAACCAAAAGTGGCTGAGCAGACTTTGTGATTATAATATCCTTGGTGTCAAGCAATTATTGACTCTGATAAGTTCAAAACAGCAATTGAAATTAGCCCGTGTCTGTTTTTTTCTGTTATACAAATAAACCTGTGTTAATATTATCTTGGCTGTTCTTTTCCATTTACTTGAACTGTATGGTAATTGATTTGATTGAAAATGCACAATTGTAATTTTGTTTATCAAATAAATATTAGTTTATCATAAAACACAACACTCTTTATAGCACACCAAAAAAAAAGATAAAAAAAAGATACAGTAAAAGAGAGAAAACAGAGTTAGAGTTAAATAATAGATTCGGGCGTTACTTTGCGGAAATCCATTTCAAAATATTAAAATAGTAACTAAAAATAAATAAAAATTGCTGGGCAATTTACACAGTTTCATCTAGCCCCATATTAAGTAGAGCAGCTTTTTTAACAGTTAAAGAATTTTATTTTAACTGTTAAAAAATATTTTCTGCTTAGTTTGGGGGTAGATGAAACCGTGTAAATTGCTCAGCAATATTGATTATTTTTTTATGTTTAGCATTATAATTATTTAGAAGCAGGATTTTGCATCCTACATAAAATCATACCTTTGAGCGCCATAAATGCCATAAAATCTCATGTTAAGCTACTTTTACTCACACCTGTCCAGCTATATCTGCCCACCGGCACAATACGTCGTCCGTTTGATTCAGATCACGCTGCATGATGTCATTGCATTGTTGGTAACTGCCCATTGGTGTGTCACTACTAACGAACTGCAAGGCGGAACTCTGTTTTTATAGAGTTTAGGTCTATTTCAAACCTAATATGTTTGATTAAACGTATGAATGAAATTAATCGCAGGTTACTACCATTTTCTGTACAACAGGACCAACGGCTTGAAGTGTTCTTCGAGGCACGGGGGTGTAACACCGCTAACTTACTGTCCCGGACTGCTACTGGGAATTATTTTAGCTAGAATAATCACAATAGCATGACTTTTTCGCATAGCTGGTTGGTAAGAGTAAATTCTCTTCCAATGTGGCTTTGAGAGGGGCACTTTTATTTTGTAGGTGAAGAAAATTACAATTTAATAATAAAAACAAATTAGAACTAGTATTTACAATTGAAACAATTAAGCTAACTGCAGACTGTTGCAGCAATCGACTGGTATTGATAGTTGGTAGCTCAACTACCAACTATCAATACCAGTCGGAAGCGTCCCCATGACGCTGGCTGCATTGCCCCGCTGTATGGCAATGCTGATGCGCTGCGCCAGATACCCACCAGCTCTCGAGTCACGAGGTTAATTATTTTTGTAGGTAAATTAGGATCAAAAAAGAAGGGATCAAAAAATAATCGCGAAAGGGATCCCCCCTTTCGCGATTATTTTTTGTATGATCTGCAATGTACCTTTTTCAAGAGGTACCCAAAATGCTCACTTTAGGCCTAGATTTGATGATGCTATGTCAAAATATGCAGCACTAGTTCCTACTAGCGCCTTCGCTTGCGTTTTTTGTACGGAAATGTTTAATTATTATTTCTATAAATAAAATAAAAAACATTTCATATTTTTAAACACGCGATCTGACCACATTATGAATAGTATTACTTAACGGGTATTAATCGCGTTTATTTACATATTTTTCCCGACGTTTCAACACACTGTCGTGGTCACGGGATGACTGGAGTACTGGAGCTACCGCCTCTGCGAAGCAGGGGCAGCATTTTTTGAAACTGCCTTCCTGGGCCTATATTTGTACAAAACAGCCTGGAAACAGACTGTACTTCTTCAAGTAACAAGCATCCGTGCATCCAGTGAGTCTATTTATTTCTATCGTAGATGTTCATATTAAACTAGGCTTGTCCAGTTGCGTCACAGCGAGCTGTGGGAACCAGGCAGTCCGCAAAGTTTCCGGAGACCAACAATAGTACATTATTGATTGAAATAGTTGCAAGTAGACTGGACAACAGTGATGATTGATTCGAATTGTTAGTTTTGAGGATGGAGTGGGAACTAAACGAGTTTTGTTGTTGCGCCAATAGTTTGATCAACAATCAATTTAGATATTCAACTTAGTACTCTAATCCTTTCTTGGTTATATTAATTTATTTGTAGGAATGTCTTCCTAATTTATTTAGGTAAAAGTAGTGGTTCCATTTTCGTATCGGTCTTTACAGTCACGAACGCAAGTACCGTCGCGCGTCGCAAAGCTGCTTAGCTCACCTACCATATATTCACATAACATAAATTGATAGTTTTTATTTTGCATCTTTGTATAAAACTTTGTATGAATTATTATTATTATAGTAAGTATAAGTATTTTACACTATGTATTGTATATTTAAGTAATACGCCACCGTCTATACGTGCAGAACTGCCTCGTGTCCATCCCAAGGTTGTCTGGAAGAGATCACTCTTATCAGTAAGGCCGCCTATTGTGCAACTCTGTTTCCTCTCTCTTCATGTATTTTTTTGTATTTTTTTTTTGGTGTGCAATAAAGTTTATATTAAAAATAACTTTTTTATTAGTACTTCTCTGATTTTTCCGGTTACTATGTATAATTTCAACCAAAACTTTTTAATAGTTTTGGCGTGAAGAGGTAACAAACCTTCTTCAGCTCTCAGGAGCATCCAAACTTTCGCATTTATAATATAAGTGTTAATCCAGCTTCTTTCTTTCTATACCTGTTTTCGTCTTTACTTTCTTGGTATTTTTTACTATACCTACTGATATTTAGCTATTATTTTTGTCGATAGTGGAACACAATCGTTGCAGCATTGGTAAGTACTAAATATTATTTGATCCCCAGCGTTGTATTAATTCGCGGATCCTGCAGCAGCATGTTACGTCAGCTTTTATATCAACGATCTGAACAATAATGAACTAGGAACATTAAAAACACACCTCTTTCATACCTTACCCACAACATGCGTACATAAACACAGTGCTAAACCGAGAATGAGGATAATTGTTTTTCTTTTATTGTCTGCCATTGTCTGCTAGTGAATGGGTGCCCTTCTATAGAACCACAAGTAATCTGGTACCTTTGTTTGATGACCTTATGACGTGTATAGTGGTCACCGCTTAACAGCCGCAGTAGGTCAGTGACAAAAGTGCTGAACAGCGTCAACTTTTTAACTTATTGTGCTACGGGCAAACTGAAAACTGGGCTCTAGGGCATTCAATAGGGAAGGCCTATGTCCAGCTGTGGACTAAGGTGGGCTGGATGATTATTTATTTATTGAACTAGAACAGAAATACATACCTTACTTACATTCGAATTACACAATTAATTCAACTACGTTATTACCATTTTCGATTGAATTTTAATTAATTTTAAATAAATAGATTATGATGACAAAATAGATTAGTCATGTTAATTTCAATTTAATATTAGTAATTAGTAACTACCTAATAAAAATTAAACATAAATGATAATAAAAATAACAATAAAATAGGTATCATTCATCACTTGTGGTGAAGGACTAAAGAAAATTACGTACATGTTCAACATTTTATGTCGCTGAACTTGTTAACATAGTTATGGACATGGGCTGAAATAATTTCTATCAACATACATAAGTGTAATATCTTATGGTAGATGGTTTTACACTTCTGTATTTTTTTTGTAAGTGTAGTCTTTATTGACAAAGAAAATTACAATTCAATAATAAAAACAAATTTAAACTAGTATTTACAATTGAAACAATTAAGCTAACTGCAGACTGTTGCAAACCACTGCTGGTAGCTCAACTGATCCATATCAATACCAGTCGGAAGCGTCCCCATGACGCTGGCTGCATTGCCCCGCTGTATGGCAATGCTGATGCGCTGCGCCAGATACCCGCCAGCTCTCGGGTCACGCGTCGCGTCGATCAGACGCTCAGATAACTTTTGAATTTTTTCACTTCTGTTGATAATGATGATGTATTTTCTAACTATCGTTACAAATATAAACTTTAACTTTGTCTCCAGAAGTGTGTTCGGTCACCGAACCGATTTCAATTCGTGTCATCTGATCTGTTGAATTCGTAACTGATGCCTGTTTCCATTGTCATTAAGAAGTCAGGTTAACGGTATGGCTTTAAATAACGAGATTTGCTTTTGAAGATAAGTAGATCATATCTATTATTAAAAGTGATGATCCCGACCCGCCAAAATGAAAAAACACAGTGATTTTACTATAAAACTATTGTAGTTTGACGAACTCATTACGAATTTATTGTGCACATCGACGCGGTACAGGCGCGACGCGAACCGCTTTCACCCTGATGAAGTCCCTTGTTAAGGGATGAGACGTTGGTGTTCCTTCAACACAAATACGGTTCGTAGTTAACCCGCTTACATCCGTAACACCGTGATCGTAAATCATGGCATTTTTAATGAGAACTATAGATATTAAAATGGTCGGTAGATCCAGCCACGGTTTTCAACGATCAAGTTCCTTCTACCTTCCGACCAACTTCTAACCAATGTCAAGTTACAATACCAAATTTTAATCAAACTAGATTGCGTAAAATTTGGCACTTTTGACTGTTTTGACTTTTGATTGGGATCGTTATTTTTTTTTTTTTTTTATTATGAAATTGAATTTTTATTTTTGGATTATGTAGTGGAAAACACGCACGACGTACGTCAGAGTAAGATAAAGTTTTACCCTGGTGCACCAATTTATTAAGATCGCTAAAAAAAATTAAATGTGTATGATGTATTTCTTTCTTACCGGAATCTCGTCGCCACTAGGTAGATACGAGTAATTCTCGTGTGACAATGGAGCCCCGCCGCGGTCACGCAAGCCGCCCTCACCTTGATGCTAGTCCACATCCGCTGGAGCGCCGCAGCGTTCACTCTTCAACACTTCCATATCAGCTGTGCTCAAGGTCTGATGATGAACTTACGGTCTTTGTGTTTTTGGTTTTGTGTTTTTGTCTGTCGACATGTTATTTAGTACTAAGTAGTCTTTTATTTCTGTACCTAAGTTTGTTTGTGTGTAGTGTCTAATATATAATATTCACTTTCTTTCTTGTTCCTAAACGGCATGTTTTGTATGTTGAAGTGGAAAGTGGAACAAAATGC
Source organism: Eupithecia inturbata (assembly GCA_963662085.1). Taxonomy (NCBI): domain Eukaryota; kingdom Metazoa; phylum Arthropoda; class Insecta; order Lepidoptera; family Geometridae; genus Eupithecia; species Eupithecia inturbata. The sequence goes on from OY759201.1 coordinate 1,602,085, forward strand.
TGGCCATTTTCAAAGCATTACGTAAAGTGGCTTGTATTTTTTAACACTTCCCATACCGCAAGAGGTGATTAGCTAGGACTTTTAGAATAATGAGTTAGTAGCTCTTTGCCAAATAATAATTATGCTTTGTTATACGCCTGGGATTTACTAAATCACGTGTGCCAACGGAGATGCGCCCGCTGCATTCACTCTATACTTAACACTTCATTACCAACTCTCAAGGGCTGATGAAGAAGTTTCACTCATTATCACTCATCTGCCAGTATCGAGAATGCATGCCGCCAATGAGCGGCGAAAATGGTATAAGTGAGTACTTGACTGAATGGCACTTTATATATGTAGATTCTCTGATGATTTATATCTTTGGCAAGTAATAACCATGTTTTGTAATACGCCTAGGATTTATAACAAAGTTTTTTAATGGAAAACTCGCGTCTCGCATCCCGCGTGTTTGACGCACTGGTGCGGCCGAAGCTTGAATCTCGTGTGCCAACGGAGAGAAAAAGGAGATAGTGTCGGAGCCACTCGTGTGATGATAACTGAGCCGCACCGCAGTCGCGCACGCCGCCCGGCCCTCACCTTGGTGCTGGTTCACATCCGCTGGCGCGCCGCTTCATTCACTCCTTAACGCTGGTGTATGGCCCAACGGCCTTGAGAACCAAATAATTATCTGTAGCCGTATAAATAATTTGTTTTATTCGTGAAATGTTCAAATTGCGTCAACACTTTGGCAAATATTTGAGTGAAAGAAAAATACTCAAAATCAACAGCGTTTAGAAGAAATATCCAAAGTTCGAATATATATTTTTTATTACAGGGCGTAATGTAACGTGTTACACAGCAAACGTTCGTGCAGTCAGTACGGTGAAAGTAGGCGCTCGCAACGAGCAACAAGACTGAGTTTAGCACACGGCGTTGCATTGCTGACCGAAGCACACGGCGTAACGTATCGTGCTCGCTGCGAATGCTACATTACGGCCTGTAACACCGGTCGGTGTCACGTTTAACACATTCATCAGTTGTGCTCAAGGTCTGATGAGAAAGTTTTGGGCCTGTCTCACGATCTATGCAGTTTAGAAGCAAATATCAGCTACTGGAAGGATAAATCTTGCATCTCCGAGAAATCAAATACAAAAAAAAGCATCTCTATGCTTTTTTTTATGGCTAACGGTAAGATGTAACACCACCATCACACTTATGAAAGCGAAGATGTGACCTAAGATGGAGCACGCTTTCCTAGGAGGAACATAATTCATTCTGGATTTCTAAACTCTGAGATTGTACTCCACCGTAAAACACCAAACAACAGAGCAGGAAGTTCGTTCTACTCTTTACCGGTACACATAAAGAAAGCTCTGGAAAACGAGTAGGTACATACATTTCACAACTCTTGTACTCGTTTTCCTACAATTTTTGATATGGACATAAACCTACAAGAGCAAACTCAATTAAGTTTAGTTATTATGCATTTTGTATGGCTTCCAATTCGTCGCCGACGTGATCTGCACGTTCTCTCGCTTCTTTTTAACATTCTGAACAATCCCCTTTCTCCTTCTTACCTTCGTGAGCGTTTTGATTTCCTTTACCCGTGATAGAACCTGCAGAACATCTTTTTCCCTTATTCTTATATTCCCTGCTCACTCATCCAGCCGTTACGGTGGCTCCTTTACCATTGATTCGGTTAGGTTATGGAATTCTCTCCCATACGATATTCGTGTTAGCCCGTCACTCTTCACCTTCAGGCGTAAAGTCAAAGAGCATTACCTATCTTTATGACTCTGTTGTATTTTATGTATTTATTATATTATTACATATGTATATATAATTATTGTATGATATTAGGAACATAGGTAGTGTATTTTATATTTTGAAATAGGTATCATAGACATAGTGTAGTAATAATATGTAGTAGTCTATTAATTATGTAGTTAAGTAGTTAAGGATTAAACCACTTTCTTTTCCATTATGAATGTTATGCACACGCAGATACCCACATAGACATAACCTTGTCTCTCTCTCTCCCAATAAGGTTTGCTGGAAGACAACTCTTTTTAGTGTTAAGCTCGCCTTTGCCATTCCTTCTCTAGTTTTATGTTTTTTAATGTATGTTTTATTTAGTGCAATAAAGAATTAATTATTATTATTAATTATTATGCATTGTAAACCAAATAATTGCGAGCGCGTGAGCATTCCCCACGACAGCAAATACCAGAGCAGGCAAACTCCAACGGCAGCCCTATATCACGTTTAGGTATTCTATGTTAGGGCAATAATAAATTCACTAGCTATGACATGACAATGTATCGCAGATTACATAAATTACTTTTGCAGTGCCACTAAGTTATCTGTTCAAATAAAAAGATAAAGATAAAGAATTTATTTCTCTAAAACTTCCAGCATCCTAAAAACCGTGGCGGAGCATTGTCTGTCTCCCATAAGGACACGTTTTCTCAAATGTGTCGCTCCAGTCTGTGGTTATGATGGCTGACGGAATGTTAGTAGTATGTAATTAATTTAATCTAATTTATTCTAATAATTTGAATTTGTAACCTAACCTAATTTAAGTAAAGGGCTGTGTCATAATCCTTGGTGACATAAATTTAAATAGTGCCTCTTTGAATATTAAAAATTATTATTGTTATTTCTTATCATTTTCAAATATTGTCGAATATAACGAAGTCGTGAATTTACATGGTAGTGTTCTGGATATTGTTCTGGCTAAGGAGAGTGAAGGGTTGAGTGATGTTGTAGTCTCACGCACGGAGGGTATAGTTCCTATGGACGCATACCATCCTGCTCTGGATGTTGAGGTGCTGGTAGAGATGGCGCGAAGTTCGGATTGCATAGAACCGAGCAATATAAAGTCAACCAAAGACTGGAATTTTGACCGTTGCGATGCTGAGCTTTTGCAACTCTCTCTTTCGAACGCTTCCTGGGATCGTGTGTTACTCTCTGATAATGTAGGTTTCGCGACTGAAGCTTTCTATGCCACTATCTATGAAATATTTGATGATTGTTTACCTAAAAAGCGTCGCAATAAAACGAACAGTAGGCGTTATCCCGTTTGGTTCACTTCAGAAATTATCAATGATACAAAGCGAAAGATAAAACTGCATGCCAATTGGAAAAAAACCAAGTCTGACGAAACGTACAGATTTTTCTCAGAAATGAGAGCTTCCCTAAAATCACGTGTATCTAGTGCTTATAATTTATATCTGAGGAATATTGAAAATAATTTAGCATTGAACCCCCGCGCGTTTTGGAGCCACGTCTCTAGTTTGAGAGCTAAGGGTGGGTTTGAAGCAAATGTTACATTTAAGGGAGAGTCGTGTTCGGGTGTCGCAGCGGCCGAAGCTTTTGCCAATTTTTTCGGTAGTATGTTTCTGCCCGATATCCCAATACTTGACGCTGAAAATATCAATCGTTGCGATAAGAGCTGCAATAGCAACTATGTCAGTGTTCTTGAATTTACGCCTGAGGATGTGATCCACGCAATTAAAAAGTTAAAACCTAAAAGCTCTATCGGACCTGATGGCGTACCGCCAGCTATACTTAAGTCAGTCTATAAAAGCTTTATGCCTCCACTCTATCACATTTTTAATTTGGCTCTACGGACAGGTAGCTACCCAGCGCAATGGAAGGTGTCAAGGGTAACACCGATTCCAAAAACATCAAATAAGTTAGTTGTCGAGGAGCATCGACCCATCGCCATACTATCCTCTCCTGCCAAGGTTTTTGAAAATGTCTTGCACAAGATCATCTACTCGCAAGTTAAAGCCTTCTTAAGTAATGCTCAGCATGGTTTCAGGGATAAACGGTCAGTTAACACCAACCTTTTGACTCTTGTAGAGTATATCTCAACCAACTTAGACCTCGGCAGTCAAGTAGATGTGCTCTACTTTGACTTTCAAAAAGCGTTCGATAGAGTCAATAATGACATACTCCTGGCCAAACTGAGCGTCATTGGATTTGCGCCGGATCTCCTTAGGTTACTCGCTGACTATCTGCGTGATCGCCAGCAGTATGTCAGATACGGAATATATGAATCTGCACCATATCACACCCGGTCTGGTATAAGTCAGGGCTCTATCTTAGGACCTTTGCTTTTTATTTTAATGATAAATGATCTACCAGCTATTGTAGAGCACGCGGAGTGCCTATTATACGCGGATGATCTTAAGCTCTACACTGTCATACACTCTGTGGCAGACTGTGCAGTGCTTCAAGGTGATGTCAACGCGGTCTGTCGATGGAGCATAGATAACAAGATGGAGTTTAATCCCTCCAAATGCTCCGTGGTGAGTTTCGGTCGAAAGAAAAATCCGGTATCCTTCGATTATACTATCCGTGGTAACGTGATTCCTAGAGCTACGCTAATTAAGGATTTGGGAGTAACTTTTGACCGTAAGCTCACTTTTCACGACCACATCACCACAGTCGCCAAGCAGTCTTATCAGAGACTTGGCTTTGTCCTGAGAAATGCCCGGGACTTTCGCAGTGACAGTGTGGTGCGGCTGTTGTTCGGGGCTCTTGTACGGAGCAAGCTGGAGTCAAGCTGTTGCGTATGGAACCCCCATGAAAGTACGTATGCTCTGTCACTGGAGAAGGTTCAGAAGGCGTTTCTAAGGTTTTTGTACAAGCGACTTTTTGGGTACTACCCATTTATGTACCCAACCAAGTTTCTCCAGGGATGTCTTGGGTACAACTCCCTACAAACCAGGAGAGCGTATGATCAGGCGGCAACTATGTGCAAGATACTCCGCGGTTTGATCGACGCCCCAGATCTGCACAACCTTCTCTTTCGTCTTAACCTACCTGATAACTACCTTCGCCACAGAAACATTAGGCTTTTTTCAGAGCCTTTCTGCAGAACCGTGGCTCGCGCCAACTCTCCACTGCCTCGCACTCTCGCCGCCCTCAACAGACTTCTTGAACAGAACCCGGACTGTGATATATTTGCGGACGAATGGATGGATATTATGTTGGTGTGCCTGAGGTTTTGCGAGAGTGATGAATGATAGAGTAATATTTTGAGTTTTATAGAATTTTATTGTCTGGAGTCTTTATATAAATGATCAATCATTATTATTTTTGCTTATTGTGTAATTTTATGTATAAATTTTTATGTTTCTGTTGTTCTAATATATAGGTATTGTAATTAACTAGTGTAATTGGTTGTAATGTAATCGTGCTAGTTAATAATTAAATAAAAAAAAATAAAAAAAAAAATAAAGTAAACATATTTTTATTTTATTGACTGTAATTTTGAATGTTATTTGATTTTGTGCGTGTGTGTAATATGGATTTAATTATCTGGAATAAATGAATACAACACAAAAACTAGGTGTTAACATTAGATCAATATATAATATTAGGTCTTATGTTAAATATATCTCTACGTATCTCTAGCACGCCGGTTAGGCTAACAGCATTGGCACCTACTACATGCAAAATTATAAATTTATTTAATTAAAAGAATATAAATTATTATTGATTAAAAATGTTACAAAAAGTTTAATTATGAATTAAACATGTCCAACTTTAAAAGAATCAAAATTTGTCATATAAGAAATCGTCAATGGTATATAAGCCTTTTCTTCGAGAAGTTTATATAATTTGTTTTTAAATCCGTTCAAATTACTTTCGGAGCGTATTGACATAGGGATCTTATTATAAATGATAGGAGTCATGCGAAACACACTCTTCCTAAGTAAGGCGGTTTTGCATGGGTGGTGGTGTAGTATAACCCCGCGTCGAGTGCCAGCTGGGTACGCGTCAAATCAATGACAAAACCTATTAGAAATTACCAGCTCTCTAATTTTAATTAAATATACTGAGCGGAGAGTTATAAAATATACGTTGCAAAAGCCATAGAACAGAAGAAAAGATATGCAAATTGAGGGAAAACCATCGGGGTTAAAATCAATCAGCCGCTCTTAGAAAGTAAAGTCATCATCTTCAGCATATCTTCGTCCACTGCTGGATATAGGACTCCACATATGAGCACCATAGCGCTCTATCTTCAGTTACCTGCAAAGTTTTTTGCAGGTCGTCACGCATTTGCCGAGTCGCAGTCTCCACTCAAGAAAAGCAGCTATGACTGTTACCGGTTTTGCGGGAGATATGTCCGGCCCACTGTCACATCCCACAGTAGTGAATTCTTAGTAAAACTGAACAGAAAAAAAGTAATCTAAATTTCTTTAACAAACTCAAATGTAAGCGCCTTGACAAGAAAATTCATTGCCCTCCAAATAAGTCGGCACTTTTTAATAAGAGAATATTTTGTATGGCACCTCGTATCTATAATCACCTACCTACAAGCATTAAAGAAAGCAATACTATTAATTTTTTTAAACTCAAATTAAAACAATTGTTAATTGGTAAGGCCTATTACAATGTTAATGAATATCTGATGGATAAATTCTAGAATAAGACAATTCATTGATTATTAATTAATTTATTTATTAACATTGTATTTATTTATATACATTTATAGCGAGTTTGCAAGCTGTAAAGATGATCATGGTTGTGTTCATTCTATTTTAACCTAACATCTCTGTAACCCATGTTTCGCAAAATATATGAATTTGATTTGACAGAAAAGTTGGTCGTACTACTAGCTGCTAACCACGATCTGACAAGAGAATGTTGCAGGCGACTGTACGGGAATTTAGTCTACCTACTTGGAATGTTCGTACAGTCAGCTTAGCTGAATACACCCCATGGCCACACATACGTCCCCTAGCGAAGGGGGTTTTGCCGTACCTACCACGCTTGGCAAGCTGATTGTAAAGTGTAAGTAAAAAAAAGTAAAATTATTTATTTTGTCACATAAAATACTCTGTACAACGGTAAAAAACAAAATATAGAGAAGTTACAAAAATGGTTACCACTCAGCGTGTGCTATGTCAGAGCTCTCATGCCGTAGCGCTGGTCTTCCGCGGTGACCGTGGTGCCTGAGGTGGATACGTCATACACATACTTGCTGATCGCTGTTGAGGTGTTAAATATGTACACTCAACAGGTAGCTCGCGGGTTCACCCGGTAGGTTTCCCTAGTCGACTCTTACAGCATCCATGAACATAGCTGGAGAGATCTATTCTTAGGCCGCTACCGCCATGCTAAATCTCAATCATAATTTTAATACACTTTCCCAGTGCATGACCCACCTGTGGAGGATTTTGAGGTTCTGACCGTACGTACATGACGCACTAATGGGGCATGAGCCCTTAGTAATTCAAAGGTTTGTATACAAGTCCATGCGTGAGCTTATCCACTTATAAACCGGAGAACTTTTATTCAGTGTTGCCAGTATCCTATCATCAAAGGTGCGTTTGCACTCTGCACTTTGGTCGACTCCACAATCTTGACCGCACAGGGAACGTTTTAAGTTTACCTGTAAGCTACAAACAAATAATATGTCTTATTATTTATTCGTGCCTGTAAGTACCTAGCACGTTTATTAATCTTCGCGACAAAAGTAATGAATACTTAGAAATGTGATTTTGGACTTGGAATGACATCTTAGTAAGCAAGTTACTATCTATCTAGCATCACTAGAGTTAAGCTACATACAACAGGATAAGTATCCTGTTGTATCAGCGACTTTGATATAAAACCTTGAGGCGTTTTCTTTAAAACAAGTCAAAAGTAGTTCGACCAGACTGAAAAGAAGGCGTTATGACTGTGGTCCTTCTTTAAATGGCATAGAATAGAAATATACCCTGCCCGCATCGATGGCCATGACATCCCAATGACAACCTCTATTCTTCCTCGAACTACTACTGACGTCTCACGCGGAAAGCGGTCGGTAGCGGACTGAATTGCGCGGCGAGCAAAGAGGCTCTCCAGCCCCTCTTTTCGGCACGCGAAGTAAATAAACTTTTTGCTTCTACCTAGCTAAAAATATCTGTGAGTTATTTCTTTTGGGGAAACGCCTCATTGCCTTGTAAGATCATCTAGTTTTGTTACTGACTGTACCTACCATGGAACTATTTTACGGAACTACAGTAGGATGTGAATGTGAACAAATATTTATCTATTCATTCAGTTCTTTTAATTACCCGATGTGATAAATTAATCAATATTCATCAACAACTCGTTATAAATTGAGTTAAATCTAAGTTAAGTAATAAAATCTATTGCAATCGGTTCCCCTCTATTCTGTTACGTAAAATAATTTAGTTGTTTTGAAAAAAGCAAAAATAATTTATTTTCCGAGGGATTAATTAATAACTTGCTCGATCATTTTCTATACAATAGCGAAATAATATTCTAAATCGGTCCATAATTCTTTGTGAAATCGACGAACATATATAAAAAACTAGCTGCAGCCCGCGGCTTCGCACGCTTTTTTCCGGAATAAAAGGTAGCCTATGTCCGGCCCCGGGATAACATCTACCTCGCTGCCAAATTTCACCGAGATCCGTTCAGCCGTTCTTGAGTTATAAATAGTGTAACTAACACGACATTCTTTTATATACATACATTCTACAGCCAAACATAGAACCACCACTTATTTCGAAGTTGGTTAAAAACAAATGTAGTCTTCACTAGCTTCTACCCGCGGGTTTTCCGATAAAAAAGAGCCAATTTAAGTCTAGAAATACTCATCATCATCAACTTATATTAGTCCAACTGCTGGGCATATGCCTCCCCTAATGAGCACCATAGCGCCCTGTCTTCAGCTTGCTGCATCCAGCATCTGCCTGCAGTCTTTTGCAGGTCGTCATCTCACCTCACCGGTGGGCAGAAAATACTCGAAATACTATGTCTATGCAAAATTTAAGCCTGGTCCTTTAGCACACATGTATAGGAACGGGTCTTCAGTTCAAAAACCTACAGATTCATAAAAAATGTCTAAGGTATTACCAGGTATAAAGATCAGAAGGTTGTTTGAATAATAGCGAGACAAAAGAAATTAATAATGTACCTAAGCCACCATCGATCTTTGTAACAAAGGGGAGATGAGGTGATCTCGAAAGAGAAAGGCTCAAATTAGGTGCAATTAGGTCCGCCCACCGCAGTCATAGTCGGACCGGTGCGGCGCGGCGTTCGTGTTACGCGTGCTTGCTACGACGTACTTTAGTGTTATTTATTGACTAAAACACAAAGCAATGCCCTCGTGTTTGTTCATTATAATTATTGCACTAGATTGAAAATGTAACTGTGACAACCACTTACATTAATTAATTTGAATTTCATTTGAAAGCTGTCCAAAATCTTATTAAGTAGATACTCTTGCTGCCAATGATAAAAGAAAACCCTATGGTTGTGCACTTTATTATGACCTACGTAACCTACTAGGTAGCTATTATTTTAGTGCGTTAGTATTATTTTCAACTGGCCTGTGTTGCAAACACTCGATAAGTAAGCGCTGGGAGAACGTACCATTTCTACAGATTTTACTTAATCTATGTGCGCCACACTTGTTTTTCAACACTGGCATTGATCGGAAAGAAAGAAAAAATATTTTATAAAACCAATCATATAACAACGAAAGAATCAGTTTTATTTATCTGTGAATTTTTGAAATGATCCTTTATTTTACCTTTTCCGTAAACTCCTTTGTTGGGTCATTCATTAGTTACCTTCAGTTACGTTGTTCACGGAAATTTTACGGCGCCGTTAACGTGATTCAGGTTAATTTGGAAAATTTACAGCTTTCATTTCGTAAGTGATTAGCGGAATTATAATGGGTATGGGTGCCTATTCTAAGACTTGGCAATAAAAGTAGCAAATCAATAGGTAGGTACTTAGTTCTAAAATAAAAGATTATTGAAATAAATGTGATTTGATTTTTATTTGAAAGCATAATGAAATTAGAAAGCTAGGTGCTAGACTATGCAGGTTGAGAACAGAATCAAAATACTAGTTTTTTTTAAATAATCAATTTAAATTTAAAAAATAATAATAATAAAAAATTAAAATGAATTGTTATTTAGACAAAGCCTGCTTATGTTGACTGTACTAAAATTATGTGGATGTGAGTGGGAATAATTGTTTTTTTTTTAATAAATGCTATTGGATGTGTTTGGGAATCTTTTTTGGATGTGATGGGAATAAGCCAACTGGACGTCGTCTAAATACCGATTTATTGAAATTCTTATGTGGCACAGTGAGCTAAAGTCCTCCTGCGATTCAGGAGGTTGCGGGTTCGATTACCGCCCTGTTTATACGTTCTACAGATAGTTTGTGTGGGTGTTCTGGGTGTTTTCTGTGTCCCAGTGGCTGGAGGGTCATCCTAGGGGGAAAGGAAGGGACACAGCACAGCTAGGTTCACCCGCCGCGCCCCGCTGTCAAAAATAGAGGGGAAAGGGCAAAACCAGGGCATAGCAAAAGCGTTTTTGCTGCGGCGGCATCCGCTGTCTATGGACGGCCAGATTAATCACGCCTCTCCTGCTGCTGTCATCGGAAAAACCCCTTAGACCCGTTTCGATATTTTCCTGCTTTGGCTCCCACTGTCAACGCACCCTGCAAAAGCAAGTGTACTCAGCACCACAGCTGAACGCAACGATGAAAAGTAAGAAATGCTACAAACCTGTCACTTACAGTCAACAAAAAATGGTAATTATCAGAAAAAAGTTATGTTGGCAGGCTTAAAGAGGGTCGTTTAGCTCATTACAAAGAATCGCGCCCTTGGAAGTTCAGCTCAGCCCTATAAGAAACATGGTGGAGGTACAATATACGTTAAATTATGTATATATATCTATTTGCAGCAAAAACAATCATATTACAGCATAATAGGCATCCATTATAAATAGTATATTGTTTACAGAAAAGAAGTTTAACTCTGTAGTAAATTAATTAACTTATAGTAGTTAAAAACTTAAAGTTAAAATAGGAATTATGCTGTAATATGATTGTTTTTGCTGCAAATAAATATATATGTTGTCGCTATGCAATAATAGTCATGAATCCACTTTTTAGACATATCTAAGTAAAAAGGGGGGATGAGGTACTAGCTTCTCCAAAGTGGAAGGCTCAAATTAGGTGCAATTAGGTCCACCCACCTCTGTCATAGTCGGACCGGCGCGTTCGAGTTACGCGTGCTTGCTACGACGCACTTTAGTCTGATTTATTGACAAAAGACTACAGCAATTCCCTCGTGTTTGTACAGTATAATTACTGCACAAGATTGGAAATGTAACTGTGAGCGAGTGTTTGCGTGTAGTTGTAACACAGGCCAGTTGTTGAGCAAACGCTGGGAGAACGTACCATATCTACAGATTTTACTTATCTATGTTCTTAGGGTGGTTATTCTTTTACTGCCTTTATTAACAAAGAAAATTACAATCAAATAATAAAAACAATATAACTATTTACAATTGAAACAGTTTGGCTAACTGCAGACCGTTCCAAACAATTTACAAGCAGCTCAATTGATCCATATCAATACCAGATACACCAACTCTCGCGTCGCTTCGACAGACGACGCGACGCTCAGATAACTTTTTGAAAAACCGGAGAGCCACGGGCGGACCCCAAAGGGAGCAAAGTGTGGGCTCTATCGAGACCTACATATTTGCGCCTCTTGAGATCCTCGGCCAAATCTACTGGCGCAACAGCCCTTACGAATGTCCTCGGGTGGTAATTTGCTTAACTACATATTTACAATCTACCAAACACCACTCGAAAAGAATTATTTTAACAAAAAATGTGAATCCCACTAATAATTTAATAAAAAATATGATAAAGGTGAACGTTTGTCCTGTAGTGTCGTTGTGAAGATGTTTGATTGAAGACAACGCCAAAACTACTGAACAGATCGAGCTGAAATTTTGCACATATCAGATCTAGAGTAACATAGCCTAGGCTACCTATTATTCAAAATAACGCGTGCGAAGCCGAGGACAGAATAGTCATAATTTTTGTTAGGAATTTTGTTCATGAAGGTATCTTGACAGGCACACAGACGGACAACGAAGTGATCCTATAGGGGTTACTATTTTCCTTTAGGTACGGAACCCTAAAAACCGTTAAAGATGTACCAATTCAAATATGGCTATGGTCTTTATTAACAAAGAAAATTACAAGCAAATAATAGAAACAAGTTAGAAAAGAATTTACAATTGAAACATGTGAGTATCAATCCTAATATTTAAAAGAACAAGCGATTTTCTGGTAACAACGCCCAGCCCATACCGCTGAAGCTCGCAAGCTGAAATTTGAATATCAGGTGCCTATCAGTAACTAAACAACCTCCGCTAAGGATCTTTTTTTGCTGTTTTTGAAACTCTTTAACCAGTGTCCCAATTAGCTTGAAGCTTACAGAAAATAATAAGAATACAAAATTATTGAACATGTATTTCAGGATTTCTTAAAATTTTCTAGTAAATAAGGTAAATTGTGTTATAAAAATTTGTGATTCGTAATTTACTTAATTGAATTTATTATAATAATTTTAATCCCTAATTTAATTGATCTAATCTTATGTTATTGACTGTAATTTTGAATTTTATTTGATTGTGTGTATGTGTAATATGGATTATTATCTGAAAATAAGTAATTTGGCTCCGTACTGAAATGTCTGTAACTTTTTAATGCATAATGTTATTGACCTGAAATTTTCTGTACATATCAAAATATAATAAATTAAAACATGTATTTCAGGAATCTTCTAAAATCTCAAAAGTGTAAAATTGGGGAGGGAGGGTTGAAGTTATTGGTCTTTTTTTGTGTAACTCTTTAACCAGTGGCCCCATTACCTTGAAAATTACAGAGAATAGTTAAAATACAAAACTATTAAACACGTATTTCAGGATAATTTATCAAAATTTTCCTGAAAATGGGGTGAATCGGGTGATTACATTTTTTGATTCGTAATAAACTATGAATTAAATAATGATTCACGTATTTCTTATTTTTACAAAACTACTCCTAAGCGCCCTACCGCGAAGCCGCGGTGCACAGCTAGTTAGCTCATAAAGCACCGCATCAGCCCTTTCTCACTCGATGTAAAGACTCATGTTTCCCTCCCTAAGGGAGCGGCGTGGTGAGGTGAGTATACCTAATAAATAACACCCTTCCTAGTTTACCTGCGTATTTATTAGGCCTGGTTTACACTAGTAATAGGCAGATGTAGATGTAGTCGGGAAGGTTATATTTGAAATTAGAGGAAAACTTATTATATTTGACTACCTCTGCGTGGCGCAGCGGGCGACGTAGGAGGTTGTTGGTTCGATTCCCGACTCGGGACATGTTTATCTGTGGGTGTTTTTCTATGCATAATTAAAATATCTATATTTGTAGTTTCTTTGGCCCGACCAGACGAGCGGATGGAACATGACGAGTCCGGAAAAGCCAGGAGCTAGAAGACCAGTATGCCGAACCAAAATTCATAGGCGAGTTTAAGAGCGCTGGTTTTCTCTCTCTACACGTCGAAATAATGGAAGAGGATCGGGCTTTCAAGAAGGCGTAAGAGGGAAACCATCGGGGCGTAGACCAGTCGACCGCCCTAGGTATCGCTCGCTGGATCGACGAAGTTGATGACGATCTCCGCGAACTCGATGCCCATAGCTGGCGAGAGACAGCTCAGAGCCGCGAGGCCTGGAGAAGACGGAGGAGTCTTGTCTCGGAGGTCAAGATCCACTTTGGGTCGCTGAGTCACCAGAGTAAGTATGTATAATGTATTATTAGGTGCTATGAAATTACCATTTTTAATTAAATAAGTTAACGAATTTTTTTTTCTATAGACAAAAAAGGTGTATTAGATCAATGTTTAACCTGCACGTTACCGACAGTTGTAGACCTTTGTTCATTGAGCACAAGATTCTAACGCTTCCGTCGTTATATATATTTGAAATGGCAATATTTGTTAGAAAACATCCCCATCTTTTCCCACGTAAGTCTGACTTCGTAGTGCGAAATAGACGTGATAGCAGTAAACTTCAAATGCCTAACATTAAAACAGCTTTCCTACAAAAAAGTGTAGTATGTATGTCACGTAAAATCTATGATAAAATACCTAAATCATTGAAAGATCTTGACGACAATATATTCAGGACTAAATTGAAACAATTATTAATTAACAAATGCTATTACAATATTAAAGATTTTATGACAGATAAATTTTGACATCACCTGTACGCCTGTTCCTATTATAACTCTTTAATTATTTGACATTGTCTAAAATAGCATAGTTTCATTATTAACTTACTGTAACATTTGCATGCTAATCTTAGTAGAACATAATTGAAACTTAAAATTATTAACATCTGTGTAAATTACATTGTGTTCAAGCAAATAAAATATCTTTATCTTTATCTTTATCTTTATATTTTTTATTTCTATGAATCAAAGTTATCTTTTCAGTATCACCCATGCAATCGATGCATCTTTGCCAACGCAGTGGCAGTTTGTTGATCCCTTTCTTGAACTGATTTCAATTGGACGGGAGGCAACAAATTTTACAAAGGGATTTTTCACTGCCTCTTTGGTATTTATTTTTTTTCCTGCCAAAAAGTTATCCGAATTCTGGAAAAAGTAAAAGTCTGTAGGCGCATGGTCTGGTGAGTACGGCGGATGACGGAGAGCCTCCAACCCCAGCTCTTGTAACTCGGAGACCGTCTGTTGTGCAGTATGAGGTCGCGCGTTGTCGTTCAGAAGCAGTGGGGATGAGCGATTGACCAAAGCTGGTTGGAGACGTGCGAGCATCTCCATCATTGTCTTCAGTTCTTCACAGTACACATTTGCAGGAATGCTCATCCCGTTTGGTAAGAAGCTATGATGAATCACACCGGAGATTGACCACTAAACAGTGACCATCACTTTTCTAGGGGTAAGTTTTCGTTTAGGGCATTGTTTAGGTGCTGAACCAGGATCCAACCAACTTGCTGAGCGCTTGCGATTATCAAACAGAATCCATTTTTCATCGCAAGTAACAATGCCTTTCAAAATTCCTGCGTTTGTGTGCCTGTTGAGCAGTGCAAGGCACGTCTCGACGCGTACTTCGCGCTGGCGATCATAGAGTTCGTGCGGAACCCTTCTGTAATTTTTTTTTTACCTTTGCCATTTTGACGCAAACGGGCCAATATTCTTTTGATGCTAACGTCAAAAGCTCCTGCTAATTCAGCCGTAGACTGCTGAGTATCATCAGCTTCCACAATCACTCACCTTTATATCGTCATTGTCGACCAAACTTTTGACCAAACTAGAACGGCAATTTCATAGGTAAAGACCATTATTAAGAGGTGATTTGAGGTGCTGGTGAATATCTGACGCAGCGCATCAGCATTGCCATACAGCGGGGCAATGCAGCCAGCGTATCAGGGAGGCTTCCAACTGGTATTATATGGATCAGTTGAGCTACCTGTAAATTGTTTGCAACAGCTTGCAGTTAGCTCAATTGTTTCAATTGTATGTATAATTAAATTTTCTAATTTAATCTAATTTTTTTCTATTATTTAATTGTAATTTTCTTTATTATTAAATATCTTACATGTATGCACATCTAGTACCCATAACACAAGCTCTGCTTATTTTGGTGCTAGATAATGCTGTGTGAATTGTCCACCATTATTTATTTATTTATAAGTATATGTACTATTAAAATAAATAAGGTTGAAGATACATATCCTACAAATAATTAGCAAGCTAAAGAGGCAGTAAAGTGGCCGATCCTTCCGGAAAACTACGAATGGCTCGTCATAACCGCTTTGAGCGCCGATGAGTGGAAACATTATTTTCTTATATTAACCGTGTTAAGCTGTCAAGATAGACGTTCTATCAACAAACTGTAAACTTCTACTAGCGCCATTGAGTGTTGTGTTTGACCTTCAAACACTAGCTAACACGCACAACCAGATCATAAAAAAATTCGCGGCTCGCTTCGCTCGCCGTTGATTCTATAGTGTAGAGTGTGGTCTGGTGGTGGATGACGTTGAAACCAGCAACCTTACCACTAATTTCTATCGGGCGCGTCACCAACTGACCTTTCGTTTCGGATCTATAAGAAATAAATACAAAAGTTTTCAACATTTTCAGGGCTCGTTCCGTTCGCTATCATTTCTTTTGTCATACGTACTCTTGCTTACATTTCTCAAACATCTGAAAAGTCTCAGAAAATTTCGCGGCTCGCTTGGTAGAAATCCGACCCGGGTACCAGCCCGCTACGCCCCCACTACTCCCAAACAGCATACCATCCAGCAGGTTCCAGGCTATCCTGGATCCTACTGGATATTGCAGGCTATACGACCTACAAACACAAAAGGACATTAGGTCTACCTGACATCAGCAGAATAGTTCTATCTA
This sequence comes from Eupithecia inturbata, assembly GCA_963662085.1. Lineage (NCBI taxonomy): Eukaryota > Metazoa > Arthropoda > Insecta > Lepidoptera > Geometridae > Eupithecia > Eupithecia inturbata. The sequence continues at coordinate 1,618,336 of OY759201.1, forward strand.
TATTTACCATTGTCTGATGTTTACCTTTTTTATAATTTCTCCAAATACAAGAACCATTGCTACCGCCAGAAAATTATTCAGAGACTGTTAAATAACGCAAAGTTTTAATTGTAATGTAGTTCAAATGGCTGACAATAATTATTGCTCGATAGGTGAAGTTAACTGTAACTGTTCAAATAAGTTACCCTGTTCTAAATTGTCAGAAATTAAGAATGTCCTTGGTACGAGCTATTCCGCATTCGTCCCACTGGCTACGGCCCAAAGTAGATCGAACACGGAAAACCAAATTCAATGATGATTTCATTCCTGATTCGTCCCATTTTAAGATTTCTAACAGAAGAGTAGCCAAAGTACTGTCGTCCACACACTTCTCTTGCAAGTAGATTATTGTTTCCGTAAGATTGTTTTTATTACGTTTATCTCATGCAAAGTACCAGGAAAGTAGAAACGCATAGATATTTGAGGTACTTATCGTACAATACAGACAAGAAATTAGAAATATCAAAATGTTAGATAAATTTCGCAACACGAGCAAGAGAGAGAGAGAATAAGAACTTATAATCCAGCCAAATTCAATCTGATAATTAAGTTTGTACACAACCCACTTATAAATTAACCTAAAAATTATTATGCTGCAATTTATATTCCTTGTCGATTTGAAATATTTTCTTCATTAAATAAATATTGCTAACAACTATATCTGTAACTCAACGCCAAGCTCGTGAATGTAAGTTTTTGCTTGTTAACAAACATTTCACATCAAATTTGGCTGGCGTATAGTGACCATAAAATTACTGTCTAACAAAATTACGTTTTACAATCAGTGACACTACAACGACATAACCAAGTAACTATGTATTTAGTACAAAGTAAAGTATTCTCTGAAAGTATAAAACTAACACATTACGAGCCGGAAGGAGTGCACGCAGGTACGGCTACAGTTGGTACAAAAATAGACGTGCTTCCGCTGCGGGTGAGTGTAAGGGAGGGGTGAGAGCGGAGCGGGAAGCGGAGCGAGAGCAGATCAGTAAGCGGTTGTTCCCACTATCTGCTCCGCATTTAAATCTTGCAATCAATGCAAACTTATAAGCTCTTTCAGAGGGGAAGGGATTGATATTTAGAATTCGTTGTATTAAATCGAATGAAATTTCGTATCAAGTTTCTATGTTAACATACCATCCGATCTGCGCCTATAATCGGTTCTAGAATCTAAAATATTTTATATCAATATACATAGTCTTTTGGTAGTTCTATTAAAGATAATAGTTTTTGACTCTCGACACCCATCCAACTAAATTAAATTGGTACCATTGGTAAAATAATTTGTCTGAAATTATATCAGAGCCACTCAGGAGTAGATATGCTCTGATACGCATGCAGCATTATTCTACTCCTGAGTGTCGCTGAGTGTCGGTATTTATGCTGAGCCGAGAACCTTTTACTGGTGTGACAGTCTCTAATTCACTCATTATGTGAATTAGATTGTATTCTCTAATTATGTGTATTTTCCCTCGTAAAATTAGTTGCCAATGCTTTTTTTTTAATGTTTAAATGCTCAGTGTCTGTGTGAGCGGCAAATAATGTTTGTCTGTAACTATGAAATTTGCTCTTCGTCTATATAAATATGTCACCGTTTTAAATCAAAAACATAAGAGTAATTAACGAAGGAAGTTCTTGGTATATTTTATCCCTTATTTATTTGCGTACCTTACTTTAAATAATTGTTTGTACAACTCATAAGTTTACATTCTATTTTTTTTATTCATAACATAAGTATGCTTTATAATATTTAATTTTAATTATTTTTATTGTTTGTGTGCTGTACCTTGTAAATACCTAAATATACCCTGAGCTACTGCATTCTTACGGATACCTACCTACTTTATTGTTTGATTTTGTTTTATGCTGTCTAAGTATGTTTGTGAACCAAATAAACCATCTGTTTATCTATCTCGCTCTCGCCTATGCCATGCACCAAGCTATAAAGACTCCACCCCAGTGCAAGGTGCGGCGTGCAACAATGTACCTGTACCTAATGGATTGCTTTGTGTTTCATTGTGAACCTACCATCTGATCGATGGGTGTACAGCTTTATATAATTTTTTGATATTGAAGCTATTCTTCAATATCATCGTTATCATCAGAAACCGGTCAATAATTAATTTTAAGATAGCACAGGAAACTTAAACCGTATCATACCTATTTATATTATATTAGGTTTGTAAAGAAATTATTATTTTAAATCTCCGGATTTTCAAAAAGTTATCTGAGCGTCTGGTCGACACGACGCATGACCCAAGAGCGGGCGGGCGGGTATCTGGCGCAGCGCATCAGCATTGCCATACAGCGGGGCAATGCAGCCAGCGCGTCTTGGGGACGCTTCCGACTGGTATTGATATGGATCAGTTGAGCTACCTTTAGATTGTTTGCAACAGTCTGCAGTTAGCATAATTGTTTCAATTGTAAATACTAGTTCTAATTTGTTTTTATTTTTGAATTGTAATTTTCTTTGTCAATAAAGATTTTAACTGCATTCCAGCTAAATTCGATGTATGTTTGTATACAAACCGCCCATTTTTTTTTTTTTTTTTTGAGTGGGGGAATCCTCTTGGATACCGTTTTTCCTAAGGGGCGAAAGAACGGTTATGCCGGACTCCTACCGGCTAAACCCACCACTGTGTTTTCTTTCTGCACCTGTTTGCCGGGCCTACGGGTACACTTGCGAATTCTTCCGCTGGCCCGACGGTGCTGGCCTGCAAAGGCCCCGACTCAATATGGAGTTCCTCTTTGAGAGGCGCGTGGAAAACACCGCGCGCGCCGTCTCTAGGTCCTGAGTACTGACGACGTCCACCCCCCTGGCCGCCGTCTCGACCTGTTGGTTAATTTATGGTGGCCGGAGGAGAGCGTGAAAGATTCTCCTCCGACGCCCTGGTCTCTTGCTGCGGATAGGGAGGTCAGTAGTTATCTCTCGCTCCCTTTCCGCAGTTTCCTTCTGTGTAAGGACGTCTTCACAGAAGACAACCACCGCATCCCAGACTTCCTTCGAGTCCAGCATCTCCTTCATCAGTTCTGGAAGAGATAGGGACAGGCTGCTGTTACCTAACACACTACACAGCTCCCGACGCGGGCTTTCCCAGGCCGGGCACTGTTCAAGTGTGTGTTGCGCCGTGTCTTCTTCGCAATCACAATGATGACACCTCGAATTTGGTTCTCTTCCGGCTATACGACATAGATACTTGCCAAAGCATCCATGGCCTGAGAGCATTTGTGTCAGCCGAAAGGTTAGAGACCCGTGTTCTCTTACGAGCCAATTCTCTAGAATTGGCCGTAGAGCTTCTATCGTCTGTAAGCCAGCCCTTGGTGTCACCAATCGCTCTTTCCACCTGTTTATCAAGGCTAGCTTGGCTTGTCTCTGCCATGTGATGATTTCCTTTTGTGGTGGATATTCCCCTCTACGCTTCAGTTCAGCACGCCATTCGTACATTGCCGCGTGTATTTCCACCTCCAAATCCCATGGAGGAGATCCTGCTAATGCACAACTGGCCTCGTACGAAACAGTGCGGTATCCACGTATGGTTCCAACAGCCATTACTCTTTGCGGTCTTCTCAATAAGGTAATTGTTTTTTCTGACAGCGCTCCCGCCCAAATTGGCGCACCGTAGAGAGCCATGGATCTGATAACTCCCAAGTAGAGTCGCCGGTTACCTCCTTTTGGTCCTCCGAGATTCGGCATCAGTCGCTTTAAAGCGGAAGCTGCTTTCATAAGCCTCGGAGCCATGCGGTTAAAATGTTCACCAAATTTCCACTTGCTGTCTAGGAACAACCCAAGGTACCTCATACAGGATCCCAAAACAATCCTGGACTCCCCCAACAGAATGTGGCTGTCTTGCGGCGGCGCCCTTCGACGCCCATAGAAGCATATTGCCTCGGTCTTACTGATCGCCACCTTAAGCCCTAACCTCTCGATCCGATTGACAACTGAAGCTACCGCCTCCGTGCTCAGATTGAATGCTTCTTCAAAGGTAGCTCCACGAGCAGTAACCAACGTGTCATCAGCGTAACAGGTTACGTTAGCACCCGCGGTAAGTTCACCTCTTAGTACCCAGTCGTACCCGATGTTCCACAGGAGCGGTCCTAAGACTGATCCCTGTGGAACACCGCACGACATTTGCCATTTTTGCCATATTCCTTCACGACCCAAATATGTGACATACCTGTCAGAGAGATATGCCTCAACAATTCTTCTAAGATACAAACCGCCCATACTCAACCTAAAATTCACTCTGTTGCCGCGTCTTTTTAAACGCAATTTACATTATTTGTCGATTTCAAATCCTTCCTCCAATAAATACTGCTTAGTAAGTACCTAAGGTTTAGTTTGTTGGGTCGCGGTTTGTTTATAAACATTTCATATCGAGTTTGGTTAGTGTATAGATAGGTATTGATATTCGCTACAATAATTTATATTTAATGGTAGGAGTGAGAAAAAAAAACTTCTAACATGTTAATTAATACATCTTTATTAACAAAGAAAATTACAATCAAATAATAAAAACAAATCAGAACTAGTATTTACAATTGAATCAATTAGGCTAACTGCAGACTGTTTCAAACAATCTACAGGTAGCTCAACTGATCCATATCAATACCAGTCGGAAGCGTCCCCAAGCCGCTGGCTGCATTGCCCCGCTGTATGGCAATGCCGATGCGCTGCGCCAGATATCCATCAGCTCTCGGGTCCCGCGCCGCTTTGACCAGACGCTCAGATAACATTTTAATAATGTTTTTTTAGAGTTAGAAGTGACCATTTGAGCGGAGGCGACACGCGTCTGTTTTTGACTTGCGTGCATCGTGGACTGGTCGAAGTCGAAGCGCCATCGCGCCATGGTGGTGGCTTCGTTGCGTAACCCAAGCGTGGGGTATGCGGTAGACTTTTGCCTCGTTGTCAAAAGTCTACCGCATCGTGTGAATATTTAAAAACGAGCGTGAGCGTAACCACGTTCTCTAAAATTTTAAAGTGTTGTGCCGTGTCACGCTAGACAGGGGCGTAGGTACATATTGCTGATCACAGAAGTTGTTCCGTACGGTCGGCTGCAATAAGATGGAAGTTCATACTTACTGTAGTACCTATGTTGTTTGTTAGTACCTAATGAGAGCTTTTAAATGCAATCTTTAAAAAAAACAATCATGCTTTTTTTTTAACACTAGATGGTGCTGCATAAAAGTCAAGTGTCAATGTCAAGTGTCATAAAATAAACAACGTAATAATTTCATTTTGTAATAGAAAGACGCTTACCTATGAACAAGCACAGCTTTTTTTCCGGTGTTTTAGCGTTGCGCTTCCTCAGTTCGTTTTTAAGGTCAGCGAGTGACCACGAACCATAGTCTTCGCTCATGGTTGGCGGAGTCCAAGTTACGCGTAGTCCAAAGTAGTTCGAGAAGAATCGAGGTCCAGTGAACGAGCGAGGGGTCAATCAGCGAAGCGAGGAATCGAGGTCCAGTGGGCGAGCGAGGGTCAATCAGAGAATCGAATCGAAGAACGTAGAGAAAAAGAATACCAAAATCGCAAACACAACAACGCAGCGCAACGATACAGGGGATGAACGACATTGACAGCTCAAAGTTTTTTTCGGCAGATTTTTGACACTTGAGTTTCATACAGCCCCATCTATCTTAGTCTACGGTAACCACTTTTTTTAATAGACGCATCGAAAAGCCCTCTTTTATATAGGTAACTTAAACTTTTTAATGTTCGCCGACGATAAGAAAGTCTATCTCCAAACGAAATCCCTTGATACTTGCGCCAATCTGCAATTTGATCTTGACAGCCTCTCCGACTATTACATCAAAAATAGAATCGCAGGTAACGCTCCGAAATGTCAACAAGTAAATTTCACAAGAAAAGCAAACATTCAGTTCAATAATATAGATATATATTATATTATTAGATTTATATTATTTAAATTAGAATAAATTAGAGGCAGTGTTGTTGAGAGAGTTCAGTCGGTCCGTGATCTAGGCGTAGTACCTACTACTGGATTCAAAAATAGTATTTTTGAATCCAGTACTACGTTTATTTAGGTATGCGTTAAGTCAAGTTAAATGATTTTGTAAAAACCAGCTACTGAAGGATGCTGCGGCTTATCCTTCAATGAAGACACAGTTTGAAAACATGTTCAAATTGTAAGCACACCATCGATCAATTCAATTTCAATTTCCAAAAATCTTTATTAAAACTCTAATTAACATTAGTCTCGTGCAATTACTAGTGTAAATTTAATCCAATAATGCACAAAAATACTGAAAAAAAACGTTTTAGGAGCCTGGGCGGGCGCTTATCAAGGCTACGTATTTTTACACTTCGCGTTACAAAACATAATTACTTCATCATCCTGCGACGCAGGAGGTTGCGAGTTCGATTTCCGCCTTGTGACAAATTTTGTACGATCTGCAAATATTTGTTCCGTTGTATAGTAAAAAGATCTACGTAGGTAGTGTATTGTATTAAGTTTATCAGTCATCTAGCACCCAAGCTCTGCTTAGCTTGGGGCTAGATGATGCTGTGTGGATTGTCCAGCATTATTTATTTATTTATCTATGAGTATAAGTACTTTAAAATAAATAAATAAATATGGTTGTAGATACATTCCTACAAAGAATTAGCAAGCTGCAGTGGCAGTGGGCCGGCCATATCACGCGAAGAACCGACAACCGCTGGGGTAAACGTGTTATTGAGTGGAGACTGCGACTCAGCAAACGTAGCGTAGGACGCCCTCCAGCAAGGCGGGATGACGACCTGCGAAAGGCTTCAGGAGATGCGGCAAGCTGAAGACAGGGCGGAGCATTTAGAGGAGCATTTGTTTTTAATAACATGACCTCTAACTCCATCGATCGATGGCTATCAGACAGCGCCCTACGATTTCAAAGAAGTCCTTGAAATTCCATTACCCTACACTTGCCACTGAATTATTCAAGCTTTCGAAGAATCAATACTCAGCTTCATTCTACCAACTGTCCGATAACAGACATACTGCCTACAACTTATATATTACTAGCTGATGCCTGCTGTTTTCCGGGATAAAAAGTAGCATATGTCCGACCCCGGGATACCATTTACCTCCCTGCCAAATTTCATTGACATCCGTTCAGCCGTTTAGTCGTGAAAAAGTAACAGACAGACAGATCGACAGTTACTTTCGATTTTATAATACAAGCTGCTGCATGCGGCTTCGCACGCGCTTTTTAAGTAGCCAATGTCCGTCCCCGGGATACCGTTTACCTCCCTGATAAAGTTCACTGAGATCGGTTCAGCCGTTTAGGCGTGAAAATGTAATAGACAGACAGGGTTACTTTCGAATTTATAATATTAATATGGATTACCTAGTTATAAGTGTGATGAATAGCATAAACAGTAACCGACCCAGAGTCGCCCCTTGCGTGACACCGCACGTTTATACGTCTTTATTAGTGAAGGCAAGGGAACATGCGGAAATTACTTCTGCATATTGTTATGGGGATCGATAAATCTATAAATAAACTAGCTAGACATTGACACGCACGCAAGTCTATGGCAAGTAGCTTCTAAGTTTTGCATCTTGTAGATTATTTAAAGAATAATGACGTAGGTAAATATGCATAGATATTTTATTCCATAAAGAATTCTGTCTGTGCGGTAGACCATGACTAAAAGACGAAACGTTTGCCTTGCAGGAACCAAAAAGTAAAAAAAATACTTTTTGTCCCTGAAAGACTTACATGGCCCAAGACGAAGCCTAAGACTCACATACTAAAACAAGCTTATTTCAAACAATCTAAAGTGCTTGGGAAGACAAATACAACGAACCCAAACTCGACGGGGTTCCATTTAGGAGTTCCTTTGGCCACCTTCTGTCTCCATCATCAGACCAGCTCGATTGTACCATAACACTGCATTGTCACCGAACTTACCAAATTATTGTATGCCAAATTTCAAAAAAATGTTTTGACTTCTGTAATTTCAACTCGATCGGTTGAGCTGGTAAAATTAAAGTGCAAGATTTGTCCTACACATACATACCTCAATTGTACCTACATTACATATTATCTAACTAATAGTGCAAGTTATATAAATGCTTGTAAAAAAGAACTTTGGGAAGGAACAAGTAGCTAGGTACATAAACAACTAGCTTCTTGACAAAATAGACGTTTCGTTACCAGAATCTGACCTAAACCGAACAAGGAGTTACAAGAATGCAAGCACCAGGCAAGTGAGGTAATAAAATCAACACACCAGTGGAAAGATGAATCAGGCCTACCAAACGACTGCAGAATACACCAACGAACGATTGCAGCATGCCAAGGCATGCTGCAATTCCAGATGCGGTTAATGGCACTGACAGAGTAACGTCTACCACCTTAACCGGTAAGACCTACAAAATAACACATTTAGAGAGCACAGTAGCGATCACCTCACATGACGTTACCATATCGCATCTACATTGATGGGGCCAGGAACAAAACAGGAGCTCTGCAGCTGGCTGCGGCTACTCCTGTTCCGAATTCGGACTCTCAAGAGCCCAACCACGAAACTCAGTCACCACGGCCTTTCAGGCGGAAACACTGGATTCCAACTGAAAAAAGAAAAATAAAAAGAGTCGACAAACCGGCTAGATGCAGCTGGTTTTTAAAACAGATAGCGCTTAATAAATGCACTCACAAAAACTCAAGATCAAAATCAATTGTACACAACACTCTACATAATGAGGTGACAATTTATATTATAGGGATTAATGTGGCTATAGATAGTACACCATCGCATTAGGTGTACCTGTAAGGATAATAAATAAATAAATAATCATTCTGAACAAAGCAGTCAGAATAGAATAGAAATACGTAATGTGAGGAACGTGCCCAGAAATTACCTTATTGTGCTTTACGCCTAGCCTCTAGCTCCTAATTCTGACCTGTTTACTGATTGTGGTATAACATCTGCAAAGCCACAAATAATTATTTATGCATGTAAATATAATATCTATCACAGGAAACCCTTAAAAACCCTTACCAACAAAACAAAACGGCAATAATTGGCAGCTGCAATACATATGTACTTCAATAAGCCTTTTCATACCCCTAAAGTCTTTAATAATACGTCAAATTCTCCAAGCTGCCTATCAATAAGGCGCAAAGTATACCTACCTACCCCTGCAGTACCCATCGATTTCAGCAAAGTGCAAACTGAGTCCAAGATATTTTTGGTAAACAAAGACATCAAATCAATGAAAATTAAACATCAACTGATAAGATAACCATACCTAACAAGGTAACCACTAAAAACAAACACTTCATAAACATAATTATCCCTTTGTATTTATCGCGTTTGTCATCCCGTGACCACGACAGTGTGAAACCTGTTAAAACGTCGGGAAAAATAGGTAAATACATGCGATGAATACCCGTTAAATAATACTAATAATAATGTGTTAAAATCGCGTAAGTTTTAAACATTACCCCTACATTACTGCACACGCGAAACGTAGTGTAGGATACCCTCTGGCCGGGTGGGATGACGACCTGCAAAAGACTGCAGGCAGATGCTGGATGCGGCAAGCTGAAGACAGGGCGCTCGCTATGGCGCTCATTAGGAGAGACCTATGTCCAGCTGTGTACTAATATGATGATAATGATTTGCATACGCGCAGCGAAAAGTGTAAATTTCAGTTCGGAAACGGACGAGAGACTAATAAAACAAAATGATGTAAGAAAGCTGTCGAAACCAAAAACTGTTTTGTACTTATGCGATTAAGTAAGATACCAGTCTCGTTCAATATTTTCTTACCTCTTTGTTAACAAAAAATATCTAGGTTCCAGTACCGATTAGTGCAAACTAGAATCAAAGTCACTTCCTGACCTGACCCTGAAAGCACTTCGCAAACTTCATCAAGGTCGATGACGTCACCACCAGCCAATCACAGCAAAATCCCAAACCGTTGCCTAGCAACCATATAACAGTTTCCATATCCGATAATCTGCTAAATTCACTTATTCAGTCTGTGTACACCAGTAAAAGAAATAACGCGTCTATACAAAATCATATTTTTTGACAGTTGTGTCAGTATTCTTCAATGGTGCATGTTCTTATTGATTGAGGTGAAAGTAGGACGGTTTGATAATTGATAGGTAAGGTATTAAATAATAAGTTTGTGTTTTGGTTTGTGGTACGATCAATATCGGAGCCGTCTATTACTTGTCGTGATAGACCGATATTTTCTTTGAGTTCCTTCTATTACTGCGTCTTAATTTGTTAAGAAAGATAATACATTATAACATTAGATAAGGGCCTAAATTCCACAAAATTAATTGCTGTACCATAACATTGGTTTCGTCTCAGAATTACACATTTTGGTATATTACCTTTGATGAAAAAAACAACAGATGGAGGGACGCAGGTCAAAAGTTTCAAGTTTGAAATCATTCTAGCACGGACAGATTGACATCTGTCCGTGCAAATAGCACCGCCCCAGAGAGTTTATTTCATCTATGGGCGATTCTGCGACGATACCATTGCATAGTGAAGCTCTTGGTTAGCAGAATTCGGCCCCTGAATGTATGCAAGTTTTTAGTTTAAATAAGTAATTAATCATACACTAATTCTCTGACTCCAGCCTTCCAATGCATAGTGTATATCAGCAATCCATACAAGTAATTAGGTAGGTACTGAAAACTATAAGAAGCCGACTAGGTCCTCGCTTTTTAAATTTTTCGTAATTTGTCCCCACCTCGGATCATTCTCTATACAGTAGCAAAATAATTTAGAAATTCGGTCCTTTGACGGAGAAATCGACGAACATACAAAAAAAAATACAGCCAAACATCACGCCATAGAAAGAACCGTGGAAGTGTTAAGCAACAAACTTACTAATGGCACCGTTGTCGCCCAACTTACACAAATAAACCGATAATCATATAATGCATTACAAGGAAACAATTCGGTAATATGTAGTTTTAAGTTTAGCCAAAACTAGCCAACGTCACAGATTGGGAAATAAACCTTGACTTCTACAGATAAGATTAATTTACTTTAGTAGCAGAACGTATTTCCGATCTATAGTCACCAAACATTCGATTGACGAGTCAATTCCACTACTTGACCATAGATGGCGGTATTCTCAGTGGTCGCAATTATAAACTTATTGCGTTAGACATGATTGACATTCGCGTGATAGGTCGACCATCGAATGCTAATCGACCAAGGCTGCACCAGGTAGCACATGAATGTGATTGTGTCACTCGAATGGTACGCGATAATACCCGATAAATAATATTTAATATGTTAACAGATCGCGAAAGTTTGAGAATTTTTAGAACTGAGGTATAAAAATAACAACTCGGCCATTGCTTTTTGCACTTTTGTTCACAAAATGTTTTGAAGGGCTACAAAGCCCTACAAAATATAATTATAACCACTGAGGTATAGAGAGATGCCATTCCGTTACGCTGAGTACAAAACCTAGTGTCGCATAAGAAGCTCACGCACACAGAGTAAACCAAATAAAAACAATACTTCGCGTTGTGTGCTTGTCATGCACACAAGGCATAGAGTGCAACTATTCGTTCGCACACTAGATAAGTAGACACTAGGGGGACACTACACACTAGGTAAGTGTTCGTACAGCACCACTACTGACTCAAAAATATATATACAAAGACACACTCATCGCTTACTCACGACTACGAGCAGTGGCCGTACCACGCGGTTGAACGTATTCTGTTAGCTTCAATATGTTAATTATCCATTGCGTTATTAGAACTCAACGTTCGAATAGTCATTAGTACGAAGCAAGCATTGTAACAGTTTACAACAATATAGTGACTGGCGTTCAGTCGCATAATAAAAAAGTTGCAAAATCAAGAAATCAATCAACGTTTAATTGTTTTTAATGTTTTAGTATGAAAAACCTATTATTTTCAGTAGTTTCCGATGGTACGAGATTCCATTTGACTTCAAGTTTTTAATTTCACTTTTATTTTTATAAATTACTATGGAACAACACGGCATTTTGCTAGAATATGAAGATCCGTTGTAGCCAACGTTCGACCTTCAACTAAATGAAACAATTAACGCCACGTGCCATGTGTTCTGTTTTTGGGCATATTGCTGCGACACCGGTCCCGCCCCCTTTTCACATCTCCTTAGTTTCTGATATCTGTGTTTATAACCTTATAGATAGAAGTCCAGAGAGTACTCAATCATCAAAATTGTCTCAGCCGCTTGGATCCTTCGAGGTAAAGAGTATCAGATACACACAAAACAATAGACCAAACATCACGGGTAAAAAAATTGTTCTTTATTGATTACAAATTCATGACGCTGCAGATATTAACACCGTATTTGTACTGCAGAAGAGGGATTTTCGTGCAATCTAGAGGTATAATAAGGGTCCCAAAGAAACCCTAATTAAAAAAAATTTAAGAAATAAACATAATGACAGTACCATGTCAATATATTTATGAAAACTGGTTGTACACTCATAGGAATATCAATCGATTTCCTTAAAATAGAGACATACTTATTAAATATACTAGAAATATGAATAAACTCGCTGTGCCCACAACTAGGCTACAGGGCAATGTATACGTACGCTTCTACAACAAAATACCAAATGAGTTGAATAAATTATCAATCAATAAATTCAAACAAATTGTAAAACAGACCCTTTGTAAAAAGGCTAACTACGAAATATCAGATTATATGTAGGATAAAAAAGCTTGGGGCAAGTTTTGCTCCAATTCGAAAACTAACAACCTAACAAGGTAAAGGTTTCTGGTTCGCTTGTTTACGTTATACCTTAAAAAGATTGAAGTGAGCAAAAAATCAAAGTGATCACTTTATTTCTTAATTTTTCCTATGTAATTTGAATTTTGTGCCGTGTCCAAGAGTCCTGTGAGGTCTAAAAGAAACAATGCACTTTGAATTTTAAATTTTGAGTTTTTTTTTGATGTTTGATGCACTTTTTCTTAATCGACGGTTTTCTTTTTGTAGGGCACGCTCGAACTGGAAACTCGGAAACTCCCTAATAGTTCTTCACTTTTAAGTACTTACCCAGGCTTGGCTGATGTCTGACGAATGTTGAATCCGTCTACAAAATTTTTCAGCAAAATTATTGATGACGTAATCACCTTCCAAACCCCATGTCATCAAAAATAAGCAAAGCAAAGACCCCCCCACCCGATTTGGTTCTTACGTAATAGGTACTTACCTCTATGTATAGCCCGTGTTCGATTTTGTTCCGTCATCTATTTATTACTGTTGTAAAAACATGTGGCAGTCAATTTCTCTACATTTTAACAACTAGGTATGTTCATAGGTAATCATATTTTATGAGGTGTGAAACTTCTGTACGGAAAACGATCTTCGCACACCGTTCACGGAACACATAAGTTAGGACTGATGTTCTGGAGCGGTAGGCGTTTAAGACGTGACGGTAGGTGGTTATAGCCAGTTAAATAATAGCCGGGTGCTGAGGGGCGAGTCTATTTGGCGTTAGTAACGAGACGTGATCGTGACGTATCCTTTTTCGCTGTCGCTTCTATCGTGCGGGCAGGGAACTACGCTAATCACATACTAAAAGGAGACGTCACGATCACGTCTCGTTAATAACGTCAAGTGTTACACAGCGAGCGTTCGTGGAAAGAAAGCGTTCGCGACGAGCAACAGCAACGAAACGGATTTTAGCACACGGCGGCGGCGTAACGTATCATGCTCGCTGCGAAATACATTACGCCCCGTGACCCCAGCCGGTCAGTACCCACCTTTACAGTTGAAAATCCGTTAAAAATTTAATTTTATTATTACCTATTTATTATTTTAAATTAAATTTTCAATGGATTTTCAGTTTTGCCTGTTCGTTAAGAGAATTCTTTCTAAAACTATTCCACGATAAAGTGATAGTATATTTTTTCACGCATTAACAAATTTTTCATTGATAATCTTTTCTAAAACACTAAAATAACACTTTGGATGCCCACGACCCACATGGTCATTCATTACAGCTGCGCGAGCCTGTGCTGAGAATACCTTGAGTAAAATCTTTATTTACAAAGAAAACTACAACGTATACTCCAGCCATTGTCAATGTACCATGTTTGTAAACAACTTGCAACACAAAAATCCAAAATTCCCTGAAGGACAAGTAAATAACCACAGAATGTCACATAGCTCTTCGACTTTGTTTTGTTATTTTAGTTCCACACTCCAAGCAATGCTTCTTTTAAGCACCCTAGTAAAAAGTACAGCTAAGGGTGAAGCCCCTCAAAATATCAAATATGTACAATTCATGTTAAGTTATTATTCGACGGTGAAAATGTCATGCCATGACGCCATGCATTATCTTAAATTCACCTTTTTATTAGACACGATCACCAGACCCCCAATATTTGCTGTCGGTGTCTACATGCCAACTCCTGGTAGATACAGGGGCCGAATCCTGCTAACCAATCGCTTTACTATGACAATGGTATCGTCACAGAATCGTAAATAGATGCATGAAACTCTAGATACAGCGTGCGGTGCTATTTGCACGGAAAACTTGATAGAATGGTTTTAACCTTGACTCTTTTGACACGCGTCCCGCCATCCGTAGGTTCTTTCATCAAAGGTCAAGATGCCAAGATGTTCCATTCTGAGACGATACCATTGTTACGGTAAAGTGATTTATTTAGTGGAACTTGGCCTCAGCATGTACCAAAACCAGCGCAGTATTGGGCAAATGCCTAATACTGCAAAATGCTGAGTTAGGGACACCTTTTTACCCTTCCTTTTAATGTACTTTACTTTTGTTATGCTATTATGTTTTTTGGGTAAATAAATGTCTTTTATCTTTATCTTTATCTATCTTTAAAAATTAACAAAAATTATACCAAAAATTGCTCGACCTCTGCATCATAGATAAGTCTTTAATGCACACTTTACGACACAATTAACAAATAAATTAAAAATTACAAAAATGTGAGAATTGGCGGTATTATCGCTTAAGAGCGATCTCTACTACTAAACAGAATCGGAGCGTACGCAACGTAAGTATTTGTTGCTTTGTATTGATTTCTTTAAACAGCGTACCGATGCCAGGCATATTGTAAATATCAACGCCGCCGCGTACGCTCTGATTCCGATCCGGTGTACCTTCTTAATGGTCGCTGATCTTACTATGTACTTAATTAAGTCTCAAGGGTACCTTAGCCCTTGGTTCGTTTTTATTGTCTCTGTGATCGAAATGGTTCACGTTTTATTGACCCAGGAAAGAAAATTCAAATTCATATTTTTACAAGAGTTTTTTGCTTATAAAATAAAATCGGAACTAAACGTAAATGATAAGGTGTCAATTCAGATGTCACCAAAACTAAACTAAACTAATTTGACAAAACTAAAAATTTTGCGTTGAAAATGTTTCGTTTATAATGATCGAAATTAAAAGGAAGGTATATTTTTAGTGCTGTCAAATTATTTTAGTTTAGTTATGGCGGCATCTGAACAATTGACACCGTCCATAACTAAACTAAAATAATTTGACAGCACTAAAAATATACCTTCCTTTTAATTTCGATCATTATAAACGAAACATTTTGCAACGGTTTTGGTGAATTTTCAGCTTGTTTTGACGATTATTATAAATATTAATCTAAAAAATTGTACGTACTTAAGTACGTACAATTTTTTTGGACATAATAGTTATGGACGGTGTCAATTGTTCAGATGCCGCCATAACTAAACTAAAATAATTTGACAGCACTAAAAATATACCTTCCTTTTAATTTCGATCATTATAAACGAAACATTTTGCAACGGTTTTGGTGAATTTTCAGCTTGTTTTGACGATTATTATAAATATTAATCTAAAAAATTGTACGTACTTAAGTACGTACAATTTTTTTGGACATAATAGTTATGGACGGTGTCAATTGTTCAGATGCCGCCATAACTAAACTAAAATAATTTGACAGCACTAAAAATATACCTTCCTTTTAATTTCGATCATTATAAACGAAACATTTTCAACGCAAACTTTTTAGTTACTTTAGTTTATGTCCAAAAAAATTGTACGTACTTAAGTACGTACAATTTTTTAGATTAATATTTATAATAATCGTCAAAACAAGCTGAAAATTCACCAAAACCGTTGCAAAAGCCTGCGCCATTCTGCATCGTAATGCAAAAAACTTTATCGCAAACGGTTTAGCGCTTCCCCAAAACTTATCCGAACCAGTGGAGCGGGCGATGCAGATAAAATCTACGGCGGTTATATTCAGATTAACTTTGATTACGACTTATATTTGGATTTTCACTGCTTCCGGTGTAGCACTTTCTTTAATCATTTTGGCGGAATTAAAAAAATGCAAAAATCGGTATCATTTTATGGAATAAAACGAACGCTTTTGAATGAAAAGTTATTCTTTCGTACGCTAATGTTGCCGATTTCCGATTATTTTCGAGATAAGTTATGCCCATATCAGAGTTCTTACAGCTTGCAAAGAAAATTGTAGTTTGCTCCCTTGTTTTGTGCAGTTTTCAAAGCAAATATATTACATTCTTTTTAGTAAAAAAATATTCCACGCGGGGCGTAGCGGGCTAGCGTTCTCTTTCTATAGAATGCTGTAGAAAATCGGATCCAGCCCCCACTCGAGTGTTTAACCTGCCTCTAGAAAGCCTCACCCTATCTTGTCTGTAAGGACTAAACTATGAGACATAGGCCCGTATTACGAAAGCTTGCTCAGTCATCGATCTATGCTTGAGTAACGCTTTTCCAAAATTTTAATAAATAAATAATGCTGGACAATCCACACAGCATCATCTAGCCTCAAGCTAAGCAGAGCTTGTGTTATGGGTACTAGATGACTGATATACTTAATACAATACATTACTTAGATAGATATTTTTTATTATATATAGAAAATACCGTACACCTGGAACAAATACCCGTACAAACATTTGTCCCAAGGCGGGAGTCGAACCCGCAACCTTCTGCGTCGCAGGTAAACTTTTACCCGCCGCACCACATCTGTCATCAATGATCTATGACTGAGCAAACTTTCATAGGCTTGGTATGGACTCTTTAGTCTAAAGCCGGGTACAGCCTGGCGTTACATGGCGTAATGTAACGTGTAACACAGCAAGCGTTCGTGCAGTCAGTGCGGGGAAAGAAGACGCTCGCAACGAGCAACGAGACGGGTTTTACCACACGGCGTAACTTTTCATGCTCGCTGCAAATGGTACATTACGCCCCGGTCGACTAACACCGATAAGTACCCGGCTTCAGTACGTCTCATAGTTTGTTGTGTAAGCCAGAATGCAAATCTTTAACGTTTATTTCCATAGGACTCAAAGTCACTTTGAAAACCTATGTTTTTCACAAAAACTTAAAACCTATACCGAATTCCTATTTTTAAGTTTTGCGGGAAAATAATCCCTTGGGAATAAAATCAATGTAGATTTATTTATTTTTATTATTTTTTTAATAATAATAATAATAGTTTATTGCAAAAAGAATCATTACAAATAATTACATAGCAATTTGTCTGACATTATTAAATATTACACTTGTGAGAATACTTATTCAAATAATTATATGTTAGCCTCAGTTGCCTAAACTACACTTAAAAGTCAATGGATAATTAATTAATAAAAAAATTCTAGTGGATAATGGATAATTTTCTATACAAAACCAATATCATCAATATAGCACCGCGATTGACGGAGAAATCGGCAAGCATACATACATAAAAAAAAAAAAGATAAAAATACATTTATTTACCCAAAAGTAAAGTACATTAAAAGGAAGGGTAAAAAGGTGTCCCTAACTCAGCATTTTGCAGTATTAGGCATTTGCCCAATACTGCGCTGGTTTTCAGTTAGGGCCCTTACGGAGTGACGACGGCACAGTAGGTAATTAACATTATTACATTAACGATATATACTAAATAAATACAACGAGGATTGTACAAAACATGATTTACGGAACATTGAACAGAATATAATACATACAGCCGAACATAGAATCTCCTCCTATTTTCGAAGTCGGTTAAAAGTCTGCGTCTCTATTTGACTGGTGGTCAGTAAAATAGAGACTCATAACGAAGCTAAAAGGTTTTTTTGTACGACTTTGAGTCAATGTGATCACTATGGCAGTCCCGTACTTTAACCAAACAAACTACTTAAAACTAAATTACATCTAAAACTAACCTAAAATTATGAAACTTTCCTGCAGTCCACAGAAACCAGAACCCCTCCACCCTGAACCATGGACGACAGAACCATAGAGCTCATCTTCGGAGGCTCGCTGAAGATGCTTCCTTCAGTCAGCTCCAAGATTGTGAGGATCTTCACCAGCTCCACCTTCACAGGTTTGAATACCATTTACACCCTTTTTCGCTTGGTAGGTACCTACCTACACCGATTACACCCGATTACGATTACACCGACCAGAGACCCAAAGTGGATCTTGGCCTCCGACACAAGACTTCTCCAGGCCATTCGGCTCTGTGTCTTGCCAGCTATTGACGTCAAGTTCCTGGAGATCGGCTTTGTCGATACAGCGATACCAAGGGCGGCCGACTGGTCCTAGCCCTGATGGTTTTCCTTCGAATACGTGACACACCCAAGATGATGTAGATTGTAATCACGATGCCAGAGACTCAGAGGCCAAAGAGAGTCAAAGACTCTCGTGAGGTTTGGGAATACTTTTTGTGATACGTTGGCAATAAGTGAGACGTTGGGAGTAACCCTTTTCGGCTTAGTACACCGATTAGCAGCGTGACACATTATTTAAGAGCATTAGGGTACATTTCGTCCGCGAAAAAACTCGTCCGCGGGCGAGTTGTCCACTTCACGATAAGGTAGACAGTCGAAATGGTAGAAATATTCCAGCTTATTGCGTTTTCATTGTTTTTTTTTATTCTTTATTCAATTATAAGTACTTACTAGCTCTAATTTGTTTTTATTCTTTAATTGTAATATTATTATTTTGTAGATAAAGATTGAAAAAAAGATACACCAATCGCTGATTACTAAATAAATAATTCTTGTTTGCTAAATCGACCTGATAACAATCCAAATAAAGCTAAGACGTCCATTTTGAACTTGATATGAAAGAGTTTTTGAGTTTTGTTTGACTAAGGAAGCCTTTGCACAGCTGCGAGAGGTTGGCCACAACACAACGGAATAAAAGTGGTAAATGCAGTGTCCAGGGTTTGGCAAAATAAAGACATTTTTTGGAAAAAGATAGTATATGGTTTACGGATTTTTTTAATATGAATAGGCTGTGAAATTACTTAAGCCCTGTGCTTCAGTAGTAGTATCTACTTTAGTAGTTGTAGTTCTAGTATTTTTACATTAAAATTCAACCACGTGGGCTAGTTAAAACCACGCCAACAGTTTCCTTCGAACCATTCCTAGAAAATTATTGTCAATAACTAACTGGCACTAACAATACCTAACAAAAGCTATTGAGCCATGCGTTGCAGCTTATTCCTTTGTCATATACAGGGTGCACTGTTTTACTTCTCTTCAACAAAAGGTTGCCTAGTTAAGAACTGTTTATTTCATTGAAGAAATTGATCAAATGGTTCTGATGTAGTTAAAGAGACTAGCTTGTCATTTACAGGATGCTCTGGTTACCTTCTTTTCAAGAAAAGTACGCATTTTAAGCGACTGGTGTTTTAACACCAGTCGCTGGGTTTGATACTTGATCAAATTTTCGCTGTAACCTAATCAAGTTATTCTAAATATTTTATTTGTAACTTATCTAATTTTTGATGTTATCGACTCCGTTATTTTAAATTTTATCTAGGTACTCGTATTGTCAATGTGTAATAATGAATTTATTAAATTATTATTAATTTATTATTTATGAAATATCTATCTATTTGAGATAATTACGTTAATAATAATATTAATCTAAATAGCGGTCTTATCTTCTATACTAAACACGTCAAAGCGTAGGGGGCTGCAGCCCCCCCCCCCCCCCCCAACCTATGTACAAAGCCAACCCGCGCGTGGAGTGGTTTCATACGTTTCCCATTTTTTGGAAAAACTTGCATAGCTTCGCCGTTAGTTTGTATTAAAACTGAAATTTACTTATTTTGTAGCCAGATATATAGTTAATAAAGTGGCATTGAAACGGTACTGAAATAACTATTAGTTTTTATTTTATGGGGCTTAGAAAAAACTGTATGAATGCTACCTGCTCTCCCCTACCTATTGCCGATGCTAAATCATCCTATCGCCATATTGTAAATACCGAAGCCTCGTATAATGCGTACGCTCCAATTTCACTGCCGTGGACGCTCAACTCTAACCTTATCAAAAATCTTAACTTCTGAAAATCGCAATAAGGTATTGATTTGATCGGTTCATTATTTAGCTTATTTTCAAGGCATGCAAAAACTTGATTGCTATTTTTGGAAGTTGTATTTGTTTGACAGTGACCCGACCCTCAACGTAGAGAGCTATGCTTGGAGTTTGTCTACGTCCTAGAATCCGAAATACGAAAATCCGTAGAAGAACCAAAGTCTCCGACGTAGCTCTCAGAATTAGTAAGCTGAAGTGGCAGTGGGCAGGTCATACAGCTCGCAGAACTGATAACCGCTGGGGAGTAAAGGTTCTCAAGTGGCGGCCGCGATGCAACGCCAAACGAGGTGTTGGAAGACCATCCACTCGATGATGGACCGACGCCATTCGCAGGGAGTCGATGGATGGAGGCGGCTCACCGCTATTCGTGGCGTTGTATGGGGGTGACCTATGTCGTAGCAGAGGACTTGTGTGGGCTTATATGATGGGGCAAGAATTCCTCCTGGGGCATTAATCCGGACTATACCCTATAGCTAAGTAGTTGGTAACGGAGCTAAGGTTGGGTTGGGTAACACTAAACTAAGAAGTGTTAGCAGATGCGTCGCGTCGTAAAAGATAAATGTTCACGCGTTTTTAGTTCGTTTTTATAGACTACCTACCGCAGAACTTTGTAATAACCACAGATCTGAGACGTTAGTATGGGTTGTATGCATAGTTTACGAAAAACTATAAAAGTTTACGTTTCATTACACATATTAGCGCCTTGCAGCGCCTCTACCGAATACTGTAAGGAATTAGATTAATCAACTAACACTTTATTTGATAATACCTCACTTTAAAATTTTACTTGTCTATGAGCAACCTACCTATTTTCTTTATTGAAAACGCCTCAAGGTATTTTTATTAAAAAAATAGGTAGTTTACCTTCCGATGGTCTTGGAAAAATTTATTGTTATGAACAAAACAAAAAGCCATTATATAAGTATACATAAACTTTATTTTTGTATACTTTAACTATACTATTACTTTCTGTACTTACTAATACGTTTTGCGGGTCAAATAGTAATTTGTCGGTATATTTTTTAACCTTCTCGGGTATCATTATTTAAAGCGAAATAATTCCGGTCAATTACAACCTGAGTCTGTTCAAGACAAGAGTGAGAGGTGTCTTCTAAACCTTCGTGATACTCCGTCGGCCACATCTTCTCTTTTCATCAGATGAAACTGTAGTCACAAGAAGGTCTATTAACTACTAAAAAAAAAATCATATAAGTCGGACTACAATTTCACTGCATAGAAATCAGTGAACATACTCGTACCTACAAAAACATATCAGTCGAGCATAAAACCAACCCTTTTTTTGATGACGGTTAAAAACCTTACAAAAAAGATGACATATTTACTGTCAAATTAAATAAAATCCTTGATTTTTCTGCAAACAGTACCTACTTCATCTGAATCACAAAGGATGATTTCATCACCTTTACTTTAACAATGAGAGGTGATGATGTATTGCTTAGAATTCTAAATACTTCACTTATCGCGTTTGTTTATTGTGTCTACGAATAGGCAGCAGACTAATCGTAGATAATAATACTGTTAATAGGTTATTTTTCTACCAGGTTTGAGTTAAAGTAAGTACCTACTCGTACCTGAGTAGTTACTATTTAGAGATTGTACAAGGTGCATCGTAAACTTTGTGCACTGGTGTACGAGTAAACGAACAGGAATCAAAAAATAGACTGTATTTTCCACAAAAAAAGACTCTGATGGTACGGTCAGAAGTCGCTGACCTTCTCAAAGCGTTTAAACGTTCATAAAAGCAACTAGTTTAAAAAAAATTTGCCGGACTGTATCTTACCTATAAATGTAAGTACTTGGTGACGTCCATTCTCAGGTTAACATCTAGAAAAATGCCTGAAAAGGTATTGTGCAGGGACAATACTTATAGAGAGCCACTTTTTCGCTCCTTAATGCATTGTCAGCGGCAGTGGGCAGCGTTCGGGAAACTACGTCGAGTCTTCTCGTCATCCATTTAACGCAATGCATGAAAACGAAAGTTTTTAACCAGTGCGTCCTACCCGTTATGACATACGGAGCTGAGACGTGGACGCTCACGGTAGGGCTGGTCCACCAGTTCAAAGTCGCTCAGCGAGCTATGGAAAGAGCTATGCTCGGAGTTTCTCTGAAGGATAGGATTCGTAACGAATACATTCGACAGAGAACCAAAGTTATCGACATAGCTCAGAGAATTAGCAAGCTGAAGTGGCAGTGGGCTGGCCATATCTCGTGAAGAACCGACAACCGCTGGGTTAAACGTGTTCTCGAGTGGAGACCGCGACTCGGCAAACGTAGTCTAGGACACCCTCCGGCCAGGTGGGATGACGATCTGCGAAATACTGCAGGCAGATGCTGGATGCAGCAAGTTGAAGACAGGGCGCTATGGCGCTCATTGGGGGAGGCCTATGTCCAGCAGTGGACTAAGATAGGTTGATGATGATGATGATGAATGCATAGTGGGAAAAAAATTGACCTATTTCTTTTAGTTTTTTAAGCGTGTAGAGACAAAAATTCGCCCCCTCCCATTATCTCTTAACCGTCAAGACGACTTATTAAATAATGGAATGTAAAATCAGATTGAAACAGACGTGTAAGTATGCTTCAAAATAATAAAATTGTTCCGCAAATCTACGTAATTGAGTTCAATTTGAACTCAATTTCAATTCTCGCCATTTAATCAAAACGCAAAAACAACACAATTTGGGTCACGTAAATTATTTTTCGTCGATTCGTTATCTGTTAATGGTGTTTAATTAAAAGTTGTTCATTTCACCCCCTTTTCACCCCTTGGCACCCCGATCGCACCCCCTTTTCATCCTTCGGGGTGTTTCTTATAAATTGCATTTTGACACGACAAGTATCTATTTTAGGTTTGCGAATTGATGGAACTTTATGAAACTTGCTTGCGTGTTAGGGTTGGTATAAACTATGTTATTTGTAAGTAGAAACGTCTGTTTTCTAGGCTAAAGCTGTAGGGTTTTATGACTTTACGTTTAATTAAATGTTTATTGAACTTCAGCTCTTCGGACCTTTACGGTACTAAGCTGATGGTGTAAGCATAATCCATCGGATCGTCAGAGGTATTCTAATTAAATTGGAATCTGGTATCAGAGTAAAAGACTCAAAATTTTATAATAAAAAAAAATACTTTCATTGTAAAAATAAAAATACTTTTGCAGCCTTGGGGACGTTGATGGTATTGATATGGATTAGTTAAGCTACCTGTAGATTGTTTGCGACAGTCTGCAGTTAGCTCAATTGTTTCAATTGTAATTTTCTTTCGTAGTTTGATGAATTCAATATAATAAACGAGTTAACTAAGAAAATAGTTTGTGTTGGAGCCGCCCTCACCCTGATGAAGTCCCTCGTTAAGAGATGCAACGTTGGTGTTCTTCTAATATAAACTAGGTTCGTAGTTAACCCGCTTACATTCATAATGAAGATAGAAGATATTGGAAACTCTATTATTACACAGCTTATCTGTTGCTCAGAGCCTGGTTGTAAAAGGCCCAGAATGGATACCTACTTTTGGCGCTAGAGGAGAGTTATGCTAAGCAGATGATAAGGCACTCGTATAAACTAAACTAAAAACATTAAATGTAATTTCAGACACAACCATGGAACGGAACACGTTGATGGCGAAGTGTTACCCTCGTATCAAGGACTACTGCCGGGAGAAACATGGCCTGGAGTTTCAGGTACTAACGATCAGATCAAGTTCAGGTCAGGACAAGGGGCGTCAAGCTATGGTCAAGCATAAGCTTGATGCTTATGGACTTACATCTAGCTCACCTACCGCACGGCACAACAAGCATTCAAATATGGGCTTAAACTCAGATACATCTTACAGTGACAAAATGGCTTGTCGCAAGCTTCAAGCGAGTGGCCCGCGAGCTGTCTGTTATCTGGAGTCGTCAAAAATACAATTAAATATTAGAGTTAAAGCGTTGTTATTCTGTGGTTTAAGTCCTTAATTTGAATGCAAATTTTTGTACTGTGCTGCAGTGGTGCGGTCCCTGGATCATCTGGTCATCTGGAGTGTAATGGTAGATACCATTACACTGATGTTATTTTAACTAAAGTTGATCTACATATTTAATAGAGTTTTTGCTTGCTTATGGTAGAAGAACATTTTTATAAAATAGTGTTCCAAAATGTTGCTTTTACACTAGTACATATTTTAACGCAAAACATTTGAAAGCCACGGGGTGAGATTTTGGGCCTTCAGGCCAGAAATCGCACCATTGCACGCGTATTTATTTAATTTATATGAACTTTAACTGCTGCGAAATTGACATACGTCAATTTCGAGTCAATTGTTCCTGCTAGATATTTTATGGTGTCACATCGTTTTAATTTTATACAGTTACAGCCCTTATCAGGTTTTGAGTAGAGGCATCGTATGTGATCTAAGTGCGTGGTTTGAGTTAGAGGCATCGGGCAAACCCCTTTTCCGCAGAGAGAAAACAAGATACTTTGTCTTTTCCGGGTTCAGTGTTAAAATATTCTGGTAGAGACAATTAGAGACTTCATTGAAACCACGTTTTCATAAAATTATCATTTTTATAAAAAAAAATCCACGTGTCTCCCGAAAAAAGCAGAACAGTATCATCTGCAAATGTTATCAGTTAGCAGTTTTCCGGGATCGGTCCGAGTATACTTCCTTGAGGAATGCCATATGTTACATATAGCTCGGAACTAAAGTGCTCACCAAGTTTTACGCATTGCCTTCTGTCGCTGAGATAACTTTGAATTAGTTTCAGTTGGTTACCTGTCCAGAAAGATTCCTTGACATTTTGTACCGTTATCTAAGCAGCTGACAATAAAGTCATTAAGCTCCGATTCAGCGTCAGCTGTTGACGTCCCTTTCCGAAAACCATATTGGTTTGTAGAAAGAAGTTCGTACTTTTCCAGATAGTTTACCAGTCTATTGTTAATGCCTCTCTCTAATATTTTAGAAAGTGTAGGCAGGATTAATATGGGCCTATGGTTACTAAAAGTAGTTTTATCGCCACTTTTGTAGATCGGGAGTATAACGGACTTTTTTAATGCTTTTGGAAAAGTAGAGATCGACAAACTGAGAGAGCAAATGTGAGTAAGGGTTCCAATGACAAACTCTATATTTTGTTTGAGAATCATTGCAGAGATTCCACCCCACCCAGTAGAGTCCATCTGTTTTTAGAGACATTATAAGTGTCTGAACCTCTAAACAGTCAATAAACGCAGAAAGCCGTCATACTATTCGCGTTCCATACAACAATGCATTCAGGATGTTGCTGGGGCTGCCGCGGTTCTGCAGCGCGTCTGGTATGTTCGCCGAGGCGCGCACAGACGGGTTCGCCGCCTGCATGAGGAAAAAGGCAGCCTCACTGCTGAGCAGAGTCCGTGGGAACACCAACAACATCCTGCGTATGATAGCGGACAAAATTGATGGCCCGCTATACAGACACTGCATTGCTGTACTTACTAAATAACCTACTTAATATTCAACTAACATAGACTTAAGACTTAGAGATAGATTAACCCGAATATGGATCTGAGTTATCTGAAAATAAATGATTATTATTATTAATATTAAGTAACTTGATCATTCGCAACCGTGTCCGGTCTATATGTAAATTTATCTGCCAAAGCCTTTCCAACATTTACAAAATAATCATTTACACAGTTTACAGCTGTAGTAGGGCATTTGTTTGTATTAAATCCGGAGGTAGCACTTTATTTAGTTTGTAATTCGTGATGTTATTTATTATTTTCCAAGTCTTTTTAATGTCTGTGCTTGCTTGTTTAAATTCAGATTTCTCAAAAGTTTTAGGTTTCTAAGCAAGGAATTACAAAAGTTTCGATACCGTTTGTAAATATTTCTAAGCGTTTCGTCTATAGGAGAGTTTTGAAGCATACTATATATGTAGGTTATCTCTGTGCATCTTATGAGCCCAGAAGTAATCCGAGGCTTAATAGGCGTTTTTCGGCGACACGTTTTTATTTCCTGTGTGTTACGATTTATAATCTTTGTAAGCAATTCTATAAAGATATCTGTAGCGAGATCACAACTAGTGCTGTTCATAACAGGACTGAAATCAGTGGTACTAAGATCATTTTTGTTTAGTTAAGATTTTTTAATTGAGGTCTTTTTAATTTTATTAGTCAACTGTGAAAGTGCGAATATTATGGTACCATGATCTGTGACACTATTTCGAACAACTACAGTTAGAGAACTTTGTACGGTCTTACTAAAACAATGGTCCAGGCAACTCGATAGTCGAGTAGGATAGGTATCAGTGGGCAAAAGGCCATTTGAAATTTGAAAGTAACTCTGTCTGTCTGTCTGTAACTTTTCACGCCAAACGGCAGAACGGATCTCAATGAAATTTGGCGGAAGTAAATGGTATCCAGGGTCCGTACCCTGCTTTTTAAGTAGCCTATGTCCGTACATAGGCTACTTAAAAAGCGCGTGCGAAGCCACGGGTAACAACTTGTTTTTTTTTTTTCTTAAAACTTATTTCTTATATTTTCACATTACAATTTACAACACAAGACTTGACGAAGAAACGGCATCGCAACATCATGACTTGTTGGTTATGATTTTCATATTTTGGCGTTAGTATAGTCGTAGTATATTTATATAATTAGCTATTCTGTGCTAATAGTTACAGGATAGTAACACATTCCTATAATAAAATAAATACGTCGTCTATTTATGATGAAAATTAAACTGACAATATAAACGCTCTAGCTCTACAAAAGAAGAACACAAAAGTAGTAAACGTTTGTCTTTTTATGAACTAGAACAAGAGTGAAGTGGCCTATTTCCCGGGCTTCTGTAACTTTCACGGGAATCGATATTTTCACGGAGTGCTTCAAAGATCTATAAAAAATTATATTTCTCGTTAATCCGGTACCGGGCTTCTCCCGTTAAGGCGAACCTCTGTCAGTATCATCAACTGTTTAGCTGTTTTAAGCTCTGTCTGGAGAATTTTTAGGATTTATATATTTTTTTTTACTATCTAAAAACTTTTAAAAATGTCAAATCTATTTTTCTTGTAACTTAAAAACTTTTAAGTTACAAGAAAAATACGTTTGACCTACAAAGTCTTTTTTGTAAACTACTTATAGGCGAAAGTAGTATCGAAAAGAGCGCCATCGCATCACCTATAATTTTTTATTAAAACAACGAAATGATAGAACCTTTTCAGCTTGTAATTCTTACAGCTTTTTATGCCTTTGTCAATAGTCGTTTTGCTTTTAGTAGTAAATTATTTTTAGAATTCTTATCTCTGTTAAAATTAGACAAAACTAAGTCTTTAAATCCAGAGTGAAAAAGTTCCTTCTGGGTAAGCGTCTTAGGCCACATCTTCCCTGTCATATGTGAGATGGTCAAACGATTCACCATTATCAATGAAAAAAATAACATTTTACGTCGAGAAACCTTATTTTTACCAATACGCAATATTGAACAAGTCCTCTAAGCCCTAGCTATAGTTTCTGAGTTATTCGCCTTAACTCTTCCTTCGTCCCTTCTTACTTAATCTGGCGTACCAATATTTCCAAGAAATGAGTTTAATCCATTGATATCGGTCAATTCAAACTTTTCTGCGGATTCCCGTATTTTATTGAGCTTTTAGATGTTTTCGTGGTATCAGGGATTTATAAATCGTGGTAAAATAATCTCGTGGTTTAGTTCGTGGAAAAAAATCATTAATTTATCATCGTCAGGATTATGAAAGTCTATTTGATTTTCTATATTGAGTTATTCTGTCGATTCTTTAGAATTTCAATTCTGTGGCTTCGTCCTGCTAAGGAATACGCGTCATCATCATCATCATCATCATGTCAACCTAAAGTCGTTCACTGCTGGACATAGGCTTTCCCCAAAGATCGCTCACCTTAACCTCTATTTCTTCGCCTGCTGACAGAAACAAATAAGTAGTTAGCTTCCATATAATATAGGAGTTTACCTGATAGGTAATGCTATTTATTTAGTTTTCAGAAATTTCAAAAGTAATTTATTTCCAAAATGGGTCATGAAGACACACATCTTACTACCGTACTTTCACAAATAACTATTTGATTGATTGATTGAAGATACTAACTAATTGTTAAACAGCAGTCAAAATTTCTTAGAAAATTAAATACCCACACACTGTTCGATCTCTATCAAAAACAAAAAAGAAATTCAGTAAATCAAAATAATTTACACCCGGAAAAAACGAACTAATGAAAGACATTGTACAGCCAAACCTAGGTCAACCACCCGCGGTAAACGTAAATAGCATTACTTGTAAACATTACAGCCTAGAGCCGCGTTATTTATAAAGGTTACTGCCTATTAACCGGGGGTTATTTCTGTTAGCGGAAACCTAGAGCAATGGACTTGGAGCAGTGTACATGTACACCGGACGTTTTTATAGGGCTTTGGTTTGGGAGTGTGTAGTTGCCATCCAATTCTAATAAAACTTTTAAAACTAGCAATGTTATTACGACAAAAGACATGGAATCGTGTTTTGTGTGTAATATTTGCGTTGTTTTGAGTTTTGCAATATTTCGCCACAGTTGCATGCGCCATGATCACGGAATAACTGAAGTCACTGCGAGTGATAGGTACATAACTTACATAAGTTATCATCAAATAGAAAAAACTACTTACTTAATCAAGTGGTAAGACTTCCTATGCAGGACTTAAGACTTGATCGAAAGCTTTGAAGATATTCGTAGCATTGTTAGTATTCCTTTTTTTTCTGACAAAATATTTGTATTTGTATTTATTGAAAACACTTACATCTATTCTTACAGGATATGGCCTAATGCAATAGTGTAGTCCACATTATATATATTAACAGGCAAAATATATAATTAATCAAAACACAATAACCAAAATAATCCAATCAAAATAGCAATAATAAGTAAAATACAAATGTCAATTAGCAGAATAAAATTAATTGATACTTCTAGCAAAATAATTCAAGTAACTATAAGTAAAAATAATTCAAGCAGGTATAAGTTAAAAATACCTTTTTTAACAATAAAAATTACAATCAAAAATAAAGGAAATTATTAAAACAGAAAATTACAATCAAATATCGCGCCCGCTGTGCGCCCTCAGGCTGCGGCGCGTACTTAAAGAAAGGGGAAAAATAAGCAGCCCTGTGAAGCTTCACGTAGTGCTGCGCCTGGGCCGGCTCCTGAGAATGGGCCCTGTGACGCGGAGGGATTTACCATGGTAGTTCGCAAGAGCCGTAAGCCCACCAGCCGGAACCAGTGCGGTACTGGGCCGAAAGACCTGAACTCTGGTTTTCGAGCGGAAGTACCAACTACCCAGCTCTACGTCTCGCGCGTCCACTACTGTGTGCAGACCAAGGGTGTGGAGGAGTACCTAAAAATGAAGACCGGACACTCGATGCGCGTCGAGAAGCTGGAATCTCGCCTTAGTGTGAGCTTCAATTCATTTATGGTGAGAGTTCCAACTCAACATCTCTCGACCTACTTAAGCGCAGAGTTTTGGCCAAAGGGTGTCAAGTTTCGAAGGTTCACTGGCCGCCTGCAAGGGGACACCTCTGTGCATCGTCTTCAGCTGAAACCCTGATTGCGTCATCTACACGTCGTCGCCGTAACTACAAATAACATGTACCTACTATGTATATTAGTCAAGTTTTATATTTTATATTTATGCTAGTTTTAAGGTATATATTACTATGGGCCGTAGAATAAGTTAAATAAGATCTGTAACTTTTCTATGGTCAGAAATAAATGAATTTATTATTATTATTAAATGATTGCTGATTTTTTCACTATAGTATAGAGAATGATCCCAAGATGGTCCCATAAAAAACATATACCCTAGGGATTAGTAATTATCTCATAAAAATTAAAAAACAACATTATATTTATGAAGAATCACGACTAGCTGCAACAATTTTGGTAATATCTGCGCCAATCGTTAATAGATTTGATAATTCTTTCGTTGTTGTATAAAGATTGATTATAAGGTTTAATTCTTGAGAGGCATAGCAGACGCTGTAAAACGTAGGTTTGTAAAACATCATCAAAATATGATAATCCCACTATCACCTAGTGGTTTCCATGGCAACAGGCGTCAACAGTTTCAACCATGTGTCATCGAACTAAATTAGACTTGAATTATAACTAGATGTCGCTACTTAGGAAATTAGATCACGCTATCGAAGTGCAAACTAAATTTTTTGCACGTGAACCTAGATCTTCGACCAGGGAAAGTAGGGAGGGGTGATTAACGTTCGTCCGAGACATAGATGAATACTTTTTACCGGAGTTTGAAGTCGGTTTATAGTTATTTTAAACACGACAATATATTTCTCTTCTTACAAAAAAATCTTGCTGTTGGACAACTTAGGCTGCGTCCGAGGTAACAGCAACAAATAAATTATAATAAATACCTAATACTGGACAATCCACACAGCCCAAGCTAAGCAGAGCTTTTGTTATGGGTACTAGACAACTGATATACTTAATACATAATAAAATATTATTTATTATACATAGAAAATACCCACAACAAATATCTGCAGATCGAACAAAGATTTGCCGCGAGGCGGGAAACTGCAACCCGCAACCTCATGCGTTGCGGGCGGCCACTGAGGTCGCGTCGTCAACAATATTTCTAATTAATAGTATGGTATTTTCCAGGTGGTGGACATGCGCTGGGGCGTTCGCGACGAGGCGACGGATGATCACATGACCACAGAGCTCTGCATGAGGGAGATCAAGAACTGTCAGCGCCTGTCCATGGGACCCAACTTTGTGGTGTTCCTGGGACAGAAGTATGGATACAGGTTAGTATTCTAAACAACGTCAGCCTTGGTTTCGAAACCCTTATGGTCTCGCTTTTTCTGTACTTTTTCCGTCTTTAAACTCTCAGCTACTACAGCAGCAAATAACTTTAAATTTATATTTATATTTTATATGATATTTATATGATATATTTTATATATAATTATATAAAAAATATTAAATATAATAAAAAATATAGAATATATAATTATATATAATTCTATATTTATATTTTATATGATATATTATATACACGAAATGTATTAATATATTTTAAATATTAATACATTTCGTGCGCCTATACAGATTATACACAAAAGAATTAAAATTAAAATTTTTAGTACAAATTGGGATTTCAAGAGTGTAAAAGAGACCTACAAGGTCAAGTCTGGTATCAAATGAAAGGTATCAGTTTGTACATCTCAAAACAGATTTAGAAATTTCTGTAGGTTGTATACTTTTTGAATTATTTTGAAAAAAGTCGAATAGCTTACCCATTCCCCCCTATCTCTGAAGTTTGCAGATCAATCCATCAATAATGTATGTAGCGTTTGTAGATATGTATTTATATTTTACAGAAAAACTATAAAGAAGTCTATAAGTAGAACACTTTGAAAAATGCCAAAAAGTGGGGTTTTTTATAATTATAAGGGGAGACTACCTCACTGAGAGTGGATCAAATTAAAGGTATAGGTTTGTTAATCTAAAACAGTTTTTGAAATTTCTGTAGGTTACATAATTTTTGAAATAATACTGGAAAAAATGGAAAATTTTACCATCACCCTCTATACTCCGAAGTTTGCAAACCCATCCATCAAGTACCTACCTTAAATTTTTAGGTATTCATTAAATAGCAGTCTCTATCCGGTACCTACAGTACACAATTGGTATACTTGACAACGTTCTAGGTTGCCTGGGAGAAATCGCTCTCAGCGATAAGGCCGCCTATTGTACTGAGTATTTGTTAAATGTAGATATAAGGTTTATATTATGTTATTTTTTAAGTACAATAAAGTGTTCATTCATTCATTCATTCGTTCGAAACCAGCGGCGCGGCGCGCGCGCCACACTCGCATTTGACGGATCTTGTTTTGGATCATTTATGAACCCCAGCCCATAACGCCAGTAAGGAGAGGAGGAACTATCTGAATTTAGCTAGGTATATTTTGATCTAGAAGGTTCAGAACTATCTTCATTCAATTAAAACGAATTGAGAGAACCGATTTTTCTGAGATCTGAGTCCCATAGAGAATAATTTCTTTAGAAGTGCATGTGATCGACTTTATCAAATGCTTTTCTGAAATCAGAGAAACTTAATTATCAGCCAAAGTTATGTGTAATATAGTTGATTTATTCTTTCTTTATTATAATACTGAAAATAAAAACATTTTATTTTTATTATTTTGTACCGTCTGACTTAGGTTCATACTTTATACAAATAGAAACAACATAAAAGCGAAAAATGCTTATATAAATGTAAGCCGGAAAGCCGCAAAATAGGCTCTGCCCAGCATGGATTCGTAATTAGCAACCAACACTGGTCTTCCGTCAGAGCTATTTTGTTGGCATCGGCTTTATAAGTTTGCTCAACTAATTTACCGAATAAGCCAAATTTTAAAAGTATAGCATAATTAATAAGTGGTCGTTCATGTTCAGTGCTTCTTCTCAGTACCTAGATTGTTAAGAAAACTCCACAATAATATAATTTCCAGGCCAATCCCTACCTACGTGCTATCATCAGAGCTCGCGATGCTGCGCGAGGAACTAGCAGCAGGGGGCGCTGACGTCATCCTCCTCGACACTTGGTACAAAAAGGACGCCAATGCTGTACCGCCTATATCTGTGCTGCAGCCCATTTCTTCTATACTCATCAACTTTAATAATAAGGTGTGTACGTTTTTTTCTTTATACAGGGTGTTTCGTTTTCCTGGGACACATTGTATAATACCTACTAAAACCTGCGTACCTACATAAAGAATAGGATTAAGAATGACGTCATCTCTCATGCTCTCTCGCTTAGATTGGATTCGAACTGAGCCGGACAGCATGAGAGATGACGTCATTCTCAGTGCCATTGTATAAGGTACGCAGGTCATACTAATAATCACCTATTATCATAGATCTAAATAAAACCTGTAGATATGGTACGTTCTCCCAGCGCTTTCTCAACAACTGGCCTGTGTTACAACTACACGCAAACGCTCGCTCACAGTTACATTTCCAATCTTGTGCAACCAACACGAGGACATTGCTGTAGTTTTTTAGTCAATAAATCTCACTTAAGTTCGTCGCAGCAAGCACGCGTTACACGAACGCCCCGGTCCGACTATGACTGAAGTGGGTTTAATTGCACCTAGTTTAAGCCATCTACGTTTGAGAAGCTACATGCTGCCTCATCTCCCCTTTTTTACTTAGATCGATGCCTAATAGATTTAAAAACCCCGCGCCGGTTGTCAAAACTCGGCTAAGAGGACATCATAATTAATTGTAGGCCACCTATATCGGTGTTTTGTCCCTTGTCGACGGACCGCGTGACATTGGTCTAGGTACAAAATAATGCTGAGTTATTTTGTAGACTGTCCGATGTCGTTGTAAGGAACAGACGAGACAATAATAAAGTTTGTGTCCCTAACTGTAAAACCACGTTCATGCGCAAAAGCGTCTTTTATATGGCTCCTCATATCTTTAAAAAACTCCCAGAGTCACTGCGTAAACTCCCTTGTTCAATGTTTCATAGGAAGTTAAGATCATTTATAACAAAAACCGCATTACACTGTAAATTGATTTATGAATGATAAAAATGTTAATTCAAATATTGTGGCTGTAGAAGGCAAAATAAATAAATAAAACATTTTGCAAAATCTATTTTATTGCATTTCTTTAAGTCTAATTCAAGCTGCATCTTTCTGTGTTACTGACGTTTATCTATCATAATTTCTCAAAAAGTTATCAGTAAATGAAACTTGCAAGTCGGAATAGATTATAAAATAAACTTCTCAACATAGACAAAAAAGTAGCAAAGGAAAATTTAATAACGCATAAATAGATAAATAAAATCATTGATCACTTTGCGACAGCGTGAAGGATAAGTTACCTATGAAATTTTCCTGTGTTATGATTGTACTATAATATATAATACAAATTAAATAAAATCACTTATTTAAATGAGGGCATCTACTGTAAATGCTTTTTAAACTTCAGCGGAAAATATTGTCGGAGGAAAAATAAACAACTAGCATACACAAATAAATAACTGACATAAACATTCAAAACTCTGGCGAGGGAAAAATACATAGCAGTTTTTTATTTTTTTCTCATAAACCAATTACCCAAAAATGTTTATCGTTAAATTAAAACATATGTAGAGTAATATCAAAAAGAAAAAACAGGAAAATGATTAGCCAAAAAAAAATTCTCGCCATTGTTGTCGCAAAAACCAGTTAATCGCGTTTCCCGATTTTAGTTTTGTTAGTTATTTAATTTGGCTTCTACAGCCACGATATTACTTGACACATCTTAACTTATAGTCAGTTATAGTATTCTTTTGATTTATTGACATTTATTATTGAATTATTCTTCTTTTGTTTTTATTTTTTAATTAAATGTTATGTTATTGTATTGTAATGAAACGATTGCACATCTAAAGGCAGGAAACAATGTTTCAAATTTATCAATTAAGTAAGATCTGTACAACAGTAAATTAACTTTTACTTTACTTTACTTTATACAGATTCTATAGCCCGTTTTATGAATGCTTGCTCAGTCATAGATCCATTCTTGGGTGACGTTTATGCTATTGAAAAGCGTTACTCAAGCATAGACCGATGACTGGTTAAGCTTTAATAATACAGGCTTATAATTATAAAACACATTCCCCTAAATGGTATTCAAAGTATAAATACTACTAATAGCACCTAGTGATATCACGTGAAAGAAGAGCCTGCTAGGAGCTTTACTGCACTCATAAAATAATCGTTACTTTCGTTTTATATGGCTTCGTGATTGAATTTTTATGCTGTTGAACAGTGCTGCTTCCTTTGTGTTGTATCACAGAATAACTATGACGCGCGATAGAACGTCCAGCCAATTTTGGAAAGAAACGGGCAACGCAATAGCAGTATCTTTACAAGAACCATTGGGCACGCTTTTGGTCCCTTCTGTATCTCAGATATAATTTTACTTATAACTTGCAAGTTGTTGTGTTTCGTTTTGTTGTCACAGATACAATACAATACATAACTCTTTATTGTACACCACAAAATTAAATAAAAAACACAGACATTAACATAAAATAGAAATGTGCAATGCCGCCCATTGTACATTTCCTTATCGCTTAGAAGCGATTTCTTCCAGGCAACCTTTGGATAGATAGAAAATTGAGAATTTAAGAAAGACAGGGGTGTATACTACATAAATTGTATAAAATTATATTATATATAAAGTAGACAATATATTATATACTTATTTAATAAATAAATACGTAAAACATACTTATCAAGAACAAAATAAATACATACAAAATACAAAATTATTTATTGACAACCAAAATTAACAATTAGGCATACATATTAAAAATTCAAAATCTAAAGAGCTTACTATAATAACTGTGTATGTCTATTTAATTGGCTACGGCCCCACACTAGGCTCATGGCCCGTGTCGTGGGTACCCGTGCACGGTGATAGTCAGAAGACTGGTCCTAGGGTATCAAAGAAAACTTTACTGATTAAATATTCCTTTACAGTACGCATGTTCAGGACATTAAGTTATGTAAAATAGGTGTGGAATGCAATTTACAATTAAGCAAGACATATTACCAATAATCACGTTTCGGACGAATAAAAATCTTTGCCGCGAGCTTTGAAAACAATCCAGCTTTCCTAATGGACTCAGGCAGTGCATTCCACAACTTTACGGCCTGGATGGAAATGAATTTGTCATAAAAACTGGTTCGGTGCAGAGGCATGTTTAATACGAAATTTTCTTATGACCGAAGGATGCGAGTAGTACGAGGATGGGAACAGTGGAGAAATTCGAAACGCTGCTTTAAATAGTGTAGAGTGAAAAGTATGTTATAAAGAAGAGAAAGGGCGTGAGAATCCCGGAAAACAAACAGGGAGCCACTTGAGTTTTGTGCGGAACTCCGTAATATTGAGAAGTGAATCCCGATGAAACCCAAATCGGGACTCATCGGTAAACAGCACCAAACACCATTGTTCGTCAATGTAATCGTAAATGCTCCCGAGCCCTTGAAAGCCACCGATCACGTCGCAGTGCTGGAACAAGTAGCGGTCTTCGAGCATGAAGACCAACTTCATGCAACCGCCTTCGCACGGTTTGGTCGCTAACCAGCAGCTGGTGGTCCTTCTGGAGCCTTTGTACTAGTTGCATCGCTGTGATATTGGGTTGTTTTTTGGCGGTCATTTGGAGAAATCGATCCTGTCTCTGCGTAGTAACACGATATCAAACCGTGTGCCGTATAGCCACATCCCCAGTACTGCGATAACGTGACCACAACCCTGATATCACGTTTTGGCTGGAGTGTAGGGCCTTAGCAACGACGCGTTGAATAACACCATATTCTAACATGCCCTCGGCTCGTAACATTTCATCTCGACTCAAATGACGACGTGACAAGACTCTTAAAGCTCACACGGCACGTAAAATTAAAAAAGAAAAACAATCCTCTTCAATAATTAATTTCAATAAAACTATTTCAATTTTCCTTGGCGTGACGAATTAATAACAATTTTGCCGCCGTATTTTGTTTTTCTTTTGTTTTTTTATTTACATTTTAAAATTTTGAAAAAAGGTAATAATAATCGGGATTAAAGTATTCCTAGATTGATAAATAGATAAGAATTTTATTAAGTTCACACACAAACAGCGCAGGAAAACATGACAACTGAACAAAAACAGTATTAAGGTACGTAATAAGGAGGCAGGTACACAATTATATATAAAAGACACATAGAAAACAAAAAAAAAAAAATTAAAGCAAAAGCAAAAGCCAAACAACAATAATTATATAAAATACCTAACTAAACACCTACCCTGTGCACTAGTCCTAATAACGAGTAGGCAGTCACCGCTCACCCTGGGCGGGCGCTACTCACCCGTTCCTGCGCTGCGCCGTAGTGAACCCAAAAGGGTCAGTCTCAGCTTTATGCTGTTCTGCACCAGGATAGGTACAAAACAGCACTGGTTTTCAGACTGGCCCACTTTGTGTGACACCAGAAGCCGAGACGAGAGGTATAGATTCCATAGATCCTGTTGATGTGTGAACTTGTGTCATAAGTTATGTTTTTTTATAATGTATTTTTGTATTTGTATTGTATCTGTGCAGGCCTTAACTTTTTAAGCAACTTTTGTAATCAATCGAAAAAGGTTATTGGACTTGCTAACGAGTAGCAAACTCATTCCATTCCAGAGGGTGCCTAAACTTCAAGCAGAGGATCAAGCGGTCTGGTGGGACACTCTCGGCAAGATGCAGAAGCTGTTCCGCAAAGCTTCATCCCAGCTGTTTGCAGCAGGGAAGATTGATAAGGATACTATGCACAACTATTTCATGTCTGGTAAGAAATATTATAGGGAAGAACCAAAGCAAATTGTATAAACTAAGATTGACTTTTGCCCAGAATAGTTACGTGGAGAGGTGATAGTAGAAGTCGTTCTGTATATTCACGAAAATCCAAACCCAAATTTCTTTTTCCATAGAATTACAGATGATGGTTCTTAATTAGAAACGGTTACTGAGGTCTCACCAGGGATGAAATAGCAAGCAGAATTTATCAGAGTTAGTATAAATTCGTCGCATATTCAGGCATAAATTTAGTCCTCGTGGCCTAATTGCTTCTCAATATCTATTGAACCGACCTATACAGAGTTCTGTAAATTACCAATAACTCTGTATAAAGTACTGTCATGGGCCCAAGTACGCAATAATATTTGACAAGAAATTATATCGGCTAACGCAAATATACATGACAACACGTAAACTGGACAGGTGAGCCTTATTTTGTATATTATTCAATATGTGTATTTTGGCCTATTAAATAACTTTATTTTATTTCAGTTGGTTTTAACAAAGTAGGAGTTATATTACCTTTCTTATGTTGTGGTAAAACTAGGAAGCTAAGAAAACAATCACACACTTAAATAGTACATAGCTGGTAATTTATGGTGAAGACTCATGTTTTGTCATTTTACATAATATAGTCTAGAACTTATGATTTAACATGCCTGATTTCTCTGAGTTTCTTCTTTTCTTTTCCAGTAACCGAACGCGAAGTAATAAACGGGGTGCTAAACGTGAAGAACACCAAGAACCACTGCCTTGCCTACGTCCGGTACATTAACAACATCAATCTTCAGAACCTGAAGAAAGCCAGCAACTTCGTGGACATCCTGAACAGGAGTCTCGACACCGAGTCGTCGAAGCTTCTGGCTGATTTGAGGGATGTTAGGCTGCCGGAGAAGATTGAGACTACTAATATGCAGAAGTAAGATTAAGAATACAATAGAATAATATTTTTTTTGACACATTCATAGGCAGGCACATAAAAAAACAACTAAACAAAAAACATGGCGAATCTCCTTGATTCTATACTCGTTGTCAGAATATATTTGTCCCAATATATTTTATGTCAACAAAGGCATCTACGAAAGTAACGGCAAGGTAACATAATCACTAAAAACAAAAACACATACTTCAACAATGCATAGTTGCACACGTGTAGCGATAAATGTTTATTTTGAGTTCGGAGACGGACGACAGACGAATAAAAGTTGATAGGTACCAAAAATTGTTACGAGCTTTTGCTATTAGCCCCAGTGAGATGTCTTATATTATTTTCCACCTATATTTATTTGACTATGAAGTGAATTCTTCTTCCTTTTATTTACATAGCTGTTATTATAATTTGGTATGTGAAGCAGAGATAGCGGGATGAGTTTGAAGGGAGAGAGGAGTTTGAGAAGGATTGGCATAATGGAGATTCAGCAACTACAAATTTGTCAGCCTCCTATGGATTTCTATACCCAATGGCCGGTTTTCATCAAGCATCAATGATACAGAGAATAATATGAGCAGCATAGTGTCAAAATTACGTTATATAGTCTCGAGAAGTCAAGATTCTATTGTTTAATCTACAATCTCCTGGACAGAAACTAGTCCTGAATGTTCACAAGTTCCTTAAAAATATTAATCAATCAGACTAGTAATTTTTCATCTCCCCTTTTCTTGAGAGACTGGTATTTTCAGGTACACCGTGGAATGGATCGGACGCGAGGGTCTAGATCCAGACGCGCACGGCGAGTACCTCGCCCATTTCATCTCGCATTTCTACAAGAACATCGTCAAACTGGTAGACAGGTCAGTTTTACACTTTGAAACCCCCTATTAAATGGATGGCACATCGTATCGTATTTTGTAAACCAGGTAAGAAAAACCAGGTAAGAAACCAATAGACGTGAGTAGAGTTCACTGTACCAGATAATGAAAATCGAACTTAATGATTCGTTTTCTTGCGACACTTGCTTACTCTACTTACACAAGATAGTATTTGCACGGATCAGAAATATCTTTTCTTTTTACAAGTACAGGCCCAGGCCACCTTCTAGATGTCAGGATTGTGGATGATGCTTCCACAGGAATGGTCAAAACTAGCGTGTAAATGAGGAGGCTGTGGTTGTCAACAGGCTAATAAGATGATGACGATGATGAACATAATATCCTGACATAAATAAAACTCTAATATCTACGCAATAAAATCCTAAGACGCCTATAACTTTTCAGAGCAATGCGCAAAGAAGACAGCAGCGCTACAGGGCAGATAGTCACAGAGATCCTGCAGCATCTCCACGCGTGCAACAACTCTGTGAAGGTCTACCACGGTAGAGAACCAGACCTGGAATTCATTGAGCAGTACATGAAGAACAATTCTGATAAACCGCTCGTTTTGTATGGAGAAGGTATGACACTTATCATAAATGTGAAAATTTGGATTTTTGATGTTTGTTACCTCTCCACGACAAAACTACTTAACGGATTGGGCTGAAATTTTGCATACATATAGTTCTGGACCTAGATTAACTTAAGGGCTAGTTTTTAAACAAAACGCAAGCGAAACTGCAGACAGAGGCTAGTGATAAGTTATTTTAAAAGCAAACAAATATTTCAAAAACAAGTATCAAAAAGTAATGAATAACTCATATTTACCCAGACCCCTAAAAATACCTCTTAGGCCCAGAACATACAGTCAAACGCAAAAATGATACTTTTTATGTTACTTTTGAGTTTCATTTGAGCTTATGTCCTATAAGATATCCACCGGGGGTGGGCAGCAGCGCCCCCTGCAGAACATTCTACCTCCGAACTGCGATTCCCAACGCGCATGCCCAGCGTGGGGATTACCCCCGTAAGATAAAAGCCAACAAGGCGCTTATCACTGATAAGTGCTTGGTCTGAGGCCTGGGTCCAGCTGTGGACCAATATAGGTGTGGAGTAGGAGGAGTCCTTTAAGAAACTACACACGACACAACATTTTTGAAACCCGTTTGAAACGTATTTCAAATCAGTTGCATTGAAACTGGCTTGCATAAAACTCGTGTCGCGTTTTATTGTTTATAGTTTTATTCATAGCCGTTCCTCAGGACTCGCACATTCCTCATATTAGTATTTGGTTTTTGCAGTTCTGGTGTCATTATTTGTAGTAGCTCAAGGTAAGTATTTTTGCTTCATCATCATCATCATCAGCCTATAAACGTCCACTGCTGAATATAGGATTCCCCAGACGACGCCACAAAAAGCGGTCCTGAGCCTCCTCCATCAATCCTCCCTCCCTATTTTTGCTTATACGGTAACAATTCATAATTTTTTTACCAGTTTCTTGTAATTCTTTGGCAAGCACAAACATACGACAGTTTATATTATTCTCAACCTAAAGATGTGTCCACATAATTCTTCTTTTACGCCTCCTTGCTTGTCGAAGATATAAATACATAACAACAATGTCTTCATCACTTGAACTCGACATGTTGAAACAGATTCAGATAGACGTCTGCTCTCAGAAAAAACTAATAATTGTATGAAATTTTATCACGTTTGTGGAAATAGTTTGAAATAAGTTTCAAAAGGGTTTAGTTGCAGTTTAGTTTTACCGTGTGTTCTGGGCCTTAATGATCTTCAAAAATTGTCCCTAGACGGAAAGAGAACTCGCAAGCTTCTGCGGCTTTGTGGTGGTCGCATCCTTTGCTGAACTTTAGCCGACTAGACTTATCAAATAAAAATGCCAACTTAAGTCTCCACAATCCACATGCCTTCTCCAAAAAGCCTGGCCGTGACGGTCACGTCGTAAGAATCCAACTCAGCTCGTGGATATCGAAGAGTCAACTAAAAGAACCTGCTACAGGAAGGGCAGCAGCTTCTTTCTGTGTATTTTTAACACCCGAACTGCGATCACCAATTCGCCTGCCAAGCGTGGTGACCAGTCAAAGCCCCCTTTTTTGGGGGAAGTACGTTCACTTTGTTTGGGGGAGGACGTTTGTGTGCTGATGATGACCCTCAAAAAAATATCAAAAGATAACTCAGAAATACCCTTATTTACACAAGAACTACAAACCTTCCAGGAGGATGCGGTAAAACCAGTCTCCTATCCAAGAGTGCAGCACTGTCCCTCGACACCTGGTTCGGAGAGGCGCAGCCCACGAACATCATCAGGTTCTTGGGGACCACTCCTGACTCCAGTGCGCTTACGCCCACTCTCATTTCTATCTGTCAGCAGGTAAGAGTATAAGCGGATGGATATTTGATTAAATCGGAAAAACAAACACACAATACAAGTAGGTTCAATTAACTTTTTGATTTGACCAATTCCTGGCGGATTGGACAGAGCTGGCTAGTGATCGTGATGTCAGGAGGTAGTGGGGCCTTTGTCCAGCAGTGGGATGTCCAGGGCTTATAAAAATAATGTTCGCTTCGGCCCCATGCATACGCAGTTCTTTGACTGGGTTACTAAACCATTCGAGATCATGTAAATGAGAAACACATAATAATACTCGTAATAGGTACTTTATACTGATTACTCTACTTTACTAGATCATAGTAGGAACATTTGAACATAAAAATGCTCTACCAACAAAGAGCGTAGTAGCTAGTTACAATTACAACACTCTGGTATAACAACGATTCCCCATATAGAACAAAATCTGAAATTTTAACTAGTATAAAGGCTCAAAAGTCCGGTGTATTAAGCAACTGGTCTTCAAAACAGACAGCGCTGCGCTAATAAACGCACTCAACAGGACAGACACAAGATCAAAAGCAATTGTTGAATGCCACAATGCTCTACAAACTCTTTCTCAACACAGCAAAGTCTGCATATAATGGACAGAGAGTCGATCCTGCCCAGGCAACATAAATGCTGACAAACTAGCAAAGAAAAAAGCGAGACAAACTCCAACAAAACAAGATATATGTAGGTCTCTCGCTACAGCAGAAGTCAAAAATAGACAAAAACTTAACTCAGAAAAAGAACACCAAAAACTTTGGGTGCGTCGGACAGACTGTGAGCATACTCAATTTATATTCCCCTCCAAAAAGAGGAAACCACAAATACGATGCTCAAGATGAGCCGCGAGCACCTAAGAACGATGGTGGGTATCATCATAGGTCACTGCAACCTGAACCATCATCTTTTCAAGACTGAAGCCACAGACAGCAGCATCGTCGTGGCTGTTTCCAAGAAGACGAGACTGTGGAACACGTAACGGAAACTGCACGGTCTCAGAGGAAGCCAGATTCAAGAAGGAGCTGAAAAGTCTCATTGAGGCATCAACCCCATCCACACCCACACCACAGAAAATCTAAAACAAAGCTGTCAGTCACCAAAAGTCCTGCTCCGGTACTTGAAGGAACTGGGCTGGTTAGGGCCTGTTTAGGCAGGGGGACAATGCACAATACACTCCCATGCGAGATGTCGGCGCAGATCTCAGTTCCCCCACTTAGAATTTTAATAAGGCAACCGGAATACTGAGACTACACCAAATAATCACAATGTTAAGCAAGGGGC
Source organism: Eupithecia inturbata (assembly GCA_963662085.1). NCBI lineage: Eukaryota > Metazoa > Arthropoda > Insecta > Lepidoptera > Geometridae > Eupithecia > Eupithecia inturbata. The sequence continues at coordinate 1,661,588 of OY759201.1, forward strand.
CTTGTAATCAATCACCAAGATGATTCAATTCAATTTATTTAGTAGTACCATGGGCTCATAGGAAATACCACAACCAATAAAGACAAGTCAAATATTTAGATTAATTACATAGGTACATTTCAAAAGAACGTATAATACAATCATAGGATATGATGTGATAACGATAAAATTCCTATATGCAAAGACTATGTTTCAGTCTTTTCAAGCTTAAAATTCAGCATACAACTCTTCCAGATATCCTTCAACTTCGCTCTCCCATTCGAAGGCATCCCCGACGACCTGGTGCCTCTAACCGCGCACTTCAAACAGCTCCTGGCCCTGGCGTCTCAGCAGAAACCCTTACTCCTGTTTCTGGACTCAGTGGAACAGCTCACTGGACTGGGAACAGAAAATAATAAGGTGTCATGGCTGCCAACTCGGTTGCCCCCACATTGTAAGGTACTGTTCTTACTACTTATGTTAGGAAATGGGCATGAAAAATGTTTGGGTAATATCGCAAGAAAAAAAAGCTAGGTGGCTTTAATTTTAATAGGTATCCAGGTAACGTTAAACGTTAAAACGTTTCGATACTATCGTCAATCCGAACTCAAGGCTCAGGTACTCTGTTGGACTCTGGATACAACAGAATAAAATGTAATAAATTGGTGGCATGGTGGTTGCCATTGAAAAATTAGGCTGAATTTTAGGCATCTAGGGTGCTAAATGTCTTAAATTCAACCTAAATTGTCCAAGTCTGAAAATTATAGGAGTCACGACCGTAGGTCCTTGAGGCAGTTTTTGCCAAAGCACTAAAAAGTACCTTATCCTCTAGATAATAGTGACCTGTGCATGCGAAAAGGCGAACCCTGCGGTATCCAAAGAGTACGACGTCCTGCGCCAAATGATAGACTCGGAAGACAACTTTTTGGAAGTCAAGGCGCTGGGAGAAGACCTAGCAATGCAGGTCTTGAAGTAAGTTTTGATGATCATCGCTAACAGGTGACTAATTTGAGTCCGAGCCTTGGCTACTTAAATATTGCTCGTGGATACATCTCTTGATTCCTAATTCTAACTATGACATTTCTAGCCTTCACGTAGCTATTGTTGTGCATTTGCTTTTAAATGCCTATGCAGATTGTTGAACGATCAACATGAAACAATTATCTTAACGCAACTTAAGTAATTCCTTGTAATTCTTTATTGCACACACAAGTTAAATCATACATAAAAGTTAACAAATAATGGACATGTACAAAGGCGAGCTTAACCCTAAAAGAATTTTCTTGCAGCAAACCTATGGATATACAGATAATTTATGAACCGAGTGCGGATAGATAATGTGTACACACAAAATATAAAAAAATATATAGAGAATAATGTTTTACAAACCTACATAATAAACTAACATAAACTAAAAAAAAATAAATATAAATGCGATAAATACCTATAATAAACTAAATAAAAATAATATATACCAAAATATATATATATATATATCTGCTATGACTGTAGAGAGAGATAATGCTCTTTTAGCTTAGACTTAAATACGCTAAGTGAAGGACTGGCTTATAATGAGTAGGGAAGGGCATTCCAGAGTCTGGGTGCCATTAGAGTGAAAGAATCATGATAGCGACTGGTTTTATGCTCTTGAGTACTCAGACGAAGGGATATAATCTTTCTACAGGGCTTACCACGGGGGACCATAAACTCGAAGCGATCACGAAGGTAAGAAGCGGAGAGAGGATTAAAGAGGATAAAGTAAAGGAAAGACAAGATATGGAGATCCCGGCGACGACGTATGGGAAGCCAATTTAGCTGGGATCGGAATTGAGACACGTGATCAAGCTTGCGCAGCCCGTAAATAAACCGGATGCTCAAGTTCTGAAGGCGCTCTAATTTATTCAAAAGCTCCTCCGAGACGTCTAAATAAGAAACATCCGCATAGTCAAGGATAGGAAGAAGCAGAGATGGGCCAGAGTGATTTTGGTCTCGAGAGGTAGTAATTTTTGAAGACGTTTAAGGGATTGAAAGGAGAAGTTGACTTTTCTGCTAACGTCGTTGATGTGAGGGGACCAAGACAGACGGCTGTCAAATATTACACCCAAATGCTTGGCCTTTTCCGAGTACGGGATAGGTTTATTAACAAACATCAGTGGGGGAAAAGAAGTTAGGGAAAAATTGTTTAGCAAATAATTAGAGCCAAAAACGATTGCTTGAGATTTGGAGGGATTAACCAAAAATCCGAAAGTGTTTGCCCATTCATGAATCTTAACGAGGTCTTTATTGATTTGGTTAATGCCTTCCGAGATCTCGCTTGAACCGAAGTGAGTATATATTTGCAGGTCATCTGCATACAAATGGTAATGGGACGTGATATTATGGGTAATGGCGTCTATAAAAACTGAGGAAAGTAAGGGAGAAAGGACACCACCTTGTGGAACGCCTGCAGTGATGTTGTACCAATCCGAGCTAAGCTCATCTGAGCGAACACACTGTGAGCGTACAGACAAATAGGATTCGAACCAGTCAATTGCTGAGGAGGAGATATTATGGGAGGAGAGGATGGAAAGAAGGATGTCATGATCAACTGAATTAAAGGCGCTGCTGAAGTCTAATAGTATTAAGCATGTAAAAAGTCTGTTATCCATGGCCCAGCGGATGTCGTCTGAGATCTTTGTCAACGCTCCCACCGTACTATGGCCACAACGAAAACCTGATTGGAGCGGACTCAGAAGACAATTCTTATAGAGATGATCAGACAGCTGTTTTTGGACTACTTTCTCCAATATTTTTGAAAGGACAGGTAAGATAGAGATACTTCGAAAGTCAGAGACTAAAGTTGGATTAGAAGTCTTAGGAAGGGGATGATAAAGGCCGATTTTCAAGCAGTAGGAAAGAAACTGGTTTTAAGAGAGTAATTGGTAATGAAAGTGATAGCGGGTACGAGTTCATCAGGAAGAAGAAGTAGCATCTGAATATTTATTTCATCAGTGCCTACTGCTTTTGTCGAGATTGTGGTTAGGATGTTTTTGATGTCCTGCTCAACAACTGCCGCTAATGTAAAAGGAGCGCAAATAGGCCTAGGTTGAAAGAGCTTCGAGCTTCAATTCAAAAGAGGAGAAGTAATTGACGTGTAGCGAAGGTGGATATTGGATAATACACCCCGAGCAAGATAGGAGTGTGGTTAATAATGATTTCGATGAAGAGGTGTTCAGCAAATCCAGTGTATTGGCCAGGAGATTGATCGACAATTTTATGAGGGATATCCGCTCGGAGGTAAATGGCAACACCACCACAACCTTTGCCTATGCGGTCATTTCTAATATGAATGAAACCTGGAAGAGGATATTGGATGGAAGGCAAAGGAGGTTTAAAAAAAGATTCCGATATGAGAATGGCATCAACTGTTTATAATCAAAAGAAGAAAGCATATCTGAAAAATGGGCAGGGATGCTTTGAGCGTTTATGTAAATAATATTTAGATTTTTATGGAGCCCAAGAAATGTATTAGCTATTTTATCTCGCAAGTGAAGGGAGCCCAGGCCTGAGTCATCACATCACTGAGCGCACTAGCGTACTCGTCGTCTGAAGAGCTGCCAGAGGAACAAGAGAAATAGTTAGTATCAATATTTAGCAGATCATTAATAAATAAAATATACTACTTAAAACCCTTAAAAAATAAAATACAAATAAGATGGTGCATTACAGCCTCCAATACACCCGCTGGTGTTGCCGTAGGAATATCAAACACTTATACTTCTAAATTAAAACACTTAGAGGCTAATGCCTAGGTGTTAACATGATCATCTATCAGAAAAAACATTGCAACATAAAACAAAAGAAGTTCACTAAATACATACATACAACAAACAAAGCCCTAGGATTGATATTATGCTAAAACATATGTTCTAATCCAATGTCGAATTATAGCTGGTAAACTTAATTAATAATCTGAGAGAGGCATAAAAAATCAGATAAAATAAATATCCAGCCAAACGAGAAACGTTTGGCTTGGATATTTTGAAAGAAAAGTTCGCGACGAGGCTAAACGCCAATGTCAGTGTCACCACTTGATTTATCACCTGTCATCTGTTAACGTCATCCGTCCAATTTACGGTGGTGATGTTATTTGATGTTATATTAAATTTCCTTACTGACACTGCCAAAGTCGTAGCGAAAAGCAAGCGGCGCCAAAATAAAGAAGTTGAAGTTGAAGTTATTACTTCGGCCGTTTGGTTCTGGAATCGGCCTTGCCAGGCTTCGAGGATGTTTTTGCTTTATCAGAAGGGCCTGGCGCCGCTGCTGCTATCTCCCGGCTAGGCTGAGAGGGCCCCACCGCAGGGTATTCGGCTAACAGTGGTTTCAGCTCCGACATCGACTCCAACTTGCGGCGCTTGTTGTCAGGCAATTTTAAAAGCACAATTTTACCTTCCGATGTCCAGCAACGCCTGATGCCAAAGTGCTTACGTGCGGACATGAAAACGTCGTGTCTCATTTTAGTTAGGAACTCTGAGACTGTGATATTAGTGCCTTTCAGAGCGGTTTTAGCATTCCATACCAGTGAATGTATATTAAACTCAGCAAATCTTACCATTATAGGCCAAGGCCTATAATGGTAAGATTTGCAACACCAGTAAGCCAAGGCTTACTGGTGTTATTGCCAAGCCGGTGGCAAGACGAAATTTGCTCGGGCCGGACATCTGGCAATTTAAACTGGTTGGATAACATCTTTATAACCAAATCCAAAGCCGCAGACTCATTTACCTCTGCAATGCCATGGAAAAGTAGGACCTTACGGCGAGAAGCAGTCTCCTGGCGGTCAATACCCAGTGTTAATAATTCAAATTGTGATCGCATTGTAGCCATGGTCTTCCAAATAAGAGCTCTGATGTCACTAAACTCTTGATACAGAGACTCAATGTCTTTGTGTGGTGGCTTACTCTGTGAGGCTGGGGAAGACAGTTTCTTGATGTCACCTTCCACTTGGAGCATCCGGTTCTTGAATGTTTCAGCCAGCTATCCATATTGGCTGTCAGTTTGGTGTAGAGATCCATGTCAACTTTTTAGATGATTCCAGGTCAGTTTAAAGGAAAGTTTATTACACCAGCTGGTGTAGACGGATATAAATTAATTAATCACTTGCAATTACCATCAGATATTAAATTATTTAAATAAAAATAAACAAGGAGCAAAAATTGTACTTTGACTACCCTCGATGGAAAAAAAAAACAATTAAGGCTTGGTCTCTTGATCACAACGCACTACGCTGCGGTATGCGGCGCCAGATAGATAATCGTATGAAAAACGTCTAGAGCGGCGTTTTATAAAGTCAAAGTTTGCGTCAGCGGTGAGGGGCAAGCGCGGTGAAGTGGGTAATGGGTAACTTACAGCGTGGCGAATCACGCTGAGGTGTGCGTCACGGCGTCAGGACTCACGACGTCGACAACGGATTTGTTTGTGTCGCATACCGGTGCGGCCAAATCAAATGAAGCGGTCATTTGATTTTGGTCTTTGATTTTGATCATATCATGACATCTCGTCAAATGAATTGATCAACATGGTGTAGCCAAAAAATCAGCGTTTGTTTTGTAAGCGGCCTAGACATTTTAAGAAGGAGCTGATTCTACGATGGGGTGGCGACACCTGCATAAGAGTTTTTATAGCAGATGAAACTCATTTTCCAGGCTATGGATGGCAGGAGCTGCCAGAGATCTATCCAACTTCCAATGGCGTCTGGTCTCCAACGCCATTGCAGCGTGCTCCCTACCGATCTTCGTCAAACTGGTCTTTGCTGAGGTAAACAACAGATGACAATAATCACATATCTCATCTTCAAACATTTACTTTACGTTTAACTAAACGTTTTATTTAGATAGTAGGTGACGATGAACCACGATTTATGGACCTACTAATTAGAGTGGCGGACCAGTATGTCGTAAGACATTAGAGAAATATTTTGTCTCGCTGTGGAAATCAAACCCGCAACCTTCTCCTCCTCATAATGGATGGAAACATGTTGACAATGATGTCTGATTACTAATCTATGTGGGTTTTCTTAAATTCCAGGTTTGTAGATGGAGAAGCTACACAAAAGCAGCTGATACACACCTGGCTTCTACGGTCATGGACTCAATCATGCTACTGTATGAAAGAGTTGAGAAACAGGTGCATTCATTTTCTTTTTATATTGGTAATAAAGCTTTTGGTCTCCATCTCACTTAAGTAAGTGGAGATGGCCTAAGATGGAGCATGCTTTCCCAGAAGGAACTTATGCACTCTGGATTGCATGCAACAAAAACCCTAGACTATAAAAATAAAAAATAAAATAAAATTTGTTTATTTCAGATAACATCATGATCCATAATTTGTTAGTAGCAAAAATCTCTTAAATTAAATGTTAGTACTCTTAGTGTTACCTACAACAAAGTTAATAAAATTAAATATACAAGTTGAAATTAAATTTAATTATATAAAATAAAATTAAAAACAAATTACTTATTATAAAAATTAATCAAATTACTTAAAGGAAATCAATTACAATTAAATTAAAGCATAAAATTAATATTAATCAGAATAATGTATCACAAATAAATAAACGAATTGAACTGAATTGAATAATTGTTTAACAAATGAAATTGATTATGTACATATTTATTTATATAACTGTTCGCACAAAGTGCTGCCATATCGGCGAGGCAATTCTGCCGGCTACAGTTTGTAGGATGCTGTTGGGGCTATCCCGCACTCTGCGCATCAGGGATGCCGTCTTTTTCCGGAGGATGGCAGCAAACCCATCCGTCTCATACTCAGCAAACATCCCTGATGCACTGCAGAAACGAGGCAGTCCCAACATCAACCTAAAGATATTATTATATTGCACACGCAGGGCCTCCAGCGGTCGTTTGGTGTAGCTTACCCATAGGTTCCCGGTGTAGAAGCTTTGACAGTACGCTTTAAACAGCGTTAGTTTTACTTCTTCTGTACACCGGGAAAACCTACGTATAAGCATATTACCTCTTACCGCTAGAGCCCTACGCTCTCTTTCTATGTCAGCATTGTCCCTAAGGTCGTCGGTAATAAAATGTCCGAGATATTTGAACGAAGTTACTTTTCTAATGCTCATGCCGTTTAGGGTTACTTCTGGAAATTCTTTTAGGTTATTACCGGCGGCCTTAAAAACAATGTATTCACACTTTTTAGTGTTGTAGCAGAGGCCGTGTGATGCAGCGTAGCCAGCACAGACCCTCAGCATCTCTTCGACAGATCTCGCTGTCGGGCCCAGCAGCACCATGTCGTCCGCGTAGCTGATGTTGTTAATACAAACATCCACACGACAGCCGACACGCATGCCGCTGAGCTCAACAATCAGATCATTTACATACAGGTTGAAGAGCGAGGGAGAGCTAACCCCCCCCTGTCTTACCCCGCACTCCAACCTATATGCATCCGAGAGAGCATTGGACCACCTGATGACGTTGCTCTGGTGTCCGTACCAAAAACGAAACACATTCAACAGGTCCGGCGGTACACCCCTGTCCCTCAACTTTCTCCACAGCACATCATAGAAGACGAGATCAAATGCCTTGGAGAGGTCGAGGAAACAGGCGTACACCGGCGTCCTGCGACTTGTGTAGTATTGGACAGTATGCTTGAGTGCTAATATTGCGCTTTCGGTGGATAGTCCGGGTCTAAACCCGAACTGTGCGTCATGTAACTCTACGTAGTTTTGTAAAATAGAATCAAGCATACTGTCCAACACCTTGGCTATTGTAGTGGCTAGAGAAATTGGCCGGTAGTTCCTTTTGTCAGATATGTCTCCTGTTCTGTTCTTCACAATGGGCACCACTATCGTTTTCATGAGGTCAGCAGGCAGGTACGCATGACTAAGACACATTGTGAAGAACATGGAGAGGAGACCGGGCAAGTAATTACCCGCGTGTTTGAGATGCTCGATGCTGAGCCCATCGTGTCCAGGAGACTTACCTCGCGTCATACCTTTAATTGTAGCGCGGACCTGGTCCGCCGACACAAGCAAAACTCACTATGTAAAGACCCAAATAGATTTATTCTAAAAGAAACCCCACATTCAGCCAAGTATATTAAAAGCTACTTGATAATGTGTACAAAAGTATATAACAAAATATCAAAGGTACCTTATTAAATAACTATTTATTTAAAATCAAATTATTTAAATGGTTTAATTAATTTTTGATATGAATTTTCATGACTTAAATGAATTTTTAAATCTTAAATTATTATTGTATATGAATTGTATTGAATTTTAAAATCTTAGATTATAATTGTATTATGGACCATAGCGAGACATGAGCACAAAATTTGTAAATACACCACTGTATAGGTACCATGTTTGACGCAAATAAATATTTGTATCTTTGTACCTACTCTATCGGTTTCCCGAGACGCAGACGCTAACTCAGAATGTAGACGCAGAAAGCTCATTCCACTATCTGGCCGTGCTTTTTATGAAAGGTAAGGAAGATAGCAAGCCTTAGGACGAAACTCTTCTATACTCTACCTCCATTTAATTTGCTCAAATTAAATGACTGTTTTGACTTCGTGGCATGCCAAAGAGAACCGTTCATCATCATAGTCACCTGGGACCTGTTACAGTTGGATATACTCAAGTGTGTGATAAACGTGCGAGTAAATTCGCGAACTTGTGGCTTGACGATCTTTTTCGCTGGTGTGTCACCCTAAGTACGCGTACTTTAAAGCCGCCGATTAGTTCGTTGGCGATCCGACCAGTTTGAAATCTTGCTCGTAACCCACCTCAACAAGCTTCTTCTGTCGACGAGATCGCAATACAGAGCGAGTAAGCTTCACGTGTGTCATCGACGTCGAGCGGCGTAAGTTCGCGATTAAAAACAGCTTACTTCAAGTTCGTACGTCTATCACCCACTTTAGACATATTTAAAACAGGGTACAGACAAGTGTTACGGGACGTAATGTACCATTCGCAGCGAGCATGATATGTTACGCCGTGTGCTAAAATCCATCTCGTTCCACGTTGCGAGTGCCTTCTTTCCCCGTACGAGCAAGCCCGAGCGAGCATTCGTGCCCGAGCGAGCGTTCGTGCAGTCAGCACGAACGCTCGCTGTGTAAGACGTTACATTACGCCCCGTTACGCCGGTCAGTACCCGACCTTAGAATTCACCAGCGTCCTTTGTCTCTTCTTTGTCTTTGTTTGTTTGTATTTCTGTGTATTTATATATGTATGTCTCTGTCTTAGGGTTCTCGCGCGATTTACTGCTTTTATTTGCATTGCTGTTTTTTTTTTTTATTTCAGTATGAAAGTTCTAACAGTAACTACATAATTTGTATGTACTTTTAGAACTTTCATCATCATCTCAACCAAATGACGACGACTGCTGGACATACTTTCTTCTCCAACTTTAGAGACTTTCAAACATATAATTAACTTAATTTGTCTATTTCCCAGCACGGCCGTCTGCTAGTGTTCCACGCGCTCGCCTACATCACAGCTGCCAGGAGCGGCCTCTCGGAGACAGAGCTGGAGGACCTGATCTCATTGGATGATAAGGTGTTGGATGACGTGTACCAGTACCATCTGCCGCCTACTAGGAGGATCCCGCCTTTGTTGTGGACTAGGTAAACGAAAAATGACACTGAGCAATAAGCTACGTTTTAAAAAAGATTAAGCTTTTATTTTTGCTTCTTTTCTTTACTTTTCTCTATATATTATGTAGAGCTACTGTGTGGTTATCAACTCCTCAGTAATTCTTAGGAACATTCTTACGAATCGAGCTATCAAATAAGTAAGTAAAGTACAATAATAATTTGAATAGATAACATTGATTGCTATGTCCATGATTTGAATCAGAACTTTGTAAAGATCCAAAATATGACTAGGACGCGTCATCATCATTTATATCTCATCTCTGATCTTCTGTCCACATGTCTTATTGGCGGGTCATCTCAATCCTCTATTTTCCCTTTAAGCCTTAATAGTCCTTTGTGGATAACGTATTTAGTAACCTACCAGTCTAGACTTGCCATAACTCAGCAAACATGTGGACAAACTACACACAGACTACTTACTACCTTTATTTACAGACTGACTACTATACCTTTACTTATAAATCCCTAGAGATCTACTAGATAATTTTTAGAATACCTAAAAATTTTAATTTATATGTTCTCTCTCTCTCTCTCTATTTTAGGATCCGTAACGACCTCCCTAACTACCTCTCGGAGCGCGAAGCTGACGGCGTCAACGTCATGAACTGGTACCACCGGCAGTTCCGAGACACGGCGCGGGAGCGCTACTTCAAGAATATGAACATGGCCATGTACTTCCATTCTATGATCGCTGATTATTATCTTGGTAAGATGGTTATCAGTTCGAAAGATGATGACAGGAGAACTACATATGTGAATTGGGTCTTGAATTCAAGATTGACACCTGTTTCTTTCTAATTACCATTTGGCAAAACAGAACTCAAAACTTACTACTTTAATCTATCTATCTATATAACATAAAAATCAATCTTTATTTCCCTTGGTCACGGCATCACGTGTGAACGGCTGGACCGATTTCGCTTATTCTTATTTTGTTGTGTATTTTATTGTCAGGAGCAAGTTCTTATGAAAGAAAAAACTAAGAAAGTTGCGCGGTAAATTAGAAAATTTAAGAAAACTTAACGACCATAATACTAATTCGAATTCAATATTCATAGTTAAGATAAAACAACGTCTGTATTGGTCAGCTAGTCAAAAATATTTATACGTACGTTTAAAGTTTTCAGAAAATGTAAATAAGAACCATTCGTTTCCATTCGTAAATCGTAGACAACAACAACTAGCCAGCATTAGCTCTAATTAATGTCCTCATAGCCGTATTTCGGCACGGCGAGTCTCACCAGAGACTAATCATGTGCGTAGGACATACAAATTACTCTATCCATTCAATGTGGATTGAAATGAGGCCCTCGATCACATCTCTTCGTTTGATTTTTATTATTTGTAATACACAGGCAGCTCTTAAGCTAACGCGTGTATACCTTAGTCCTTGTCAGTGCTATTTTAATATTTGTCCAGCGTACTTAAGGAAGACTAAACTGAGGGGACACTGATCACTGTAACTGGCTCCAAGTCTGCACAACGCGATTGACGCGATCCTGTAGCATTGCGTGTGTTTACATCCATAGTTTTCTGTAACTCTTAACTATTTTGCAGGGATCTGGGGAGGCGGAGTCCCCAAGCCCTTTAAGTACACGGAGATTCAGCGGCACCGCTTTAACCTTGCCGACCGCGAGGGCGTCGCCGACAGGAAGGTGCCTCTTCAGCCGCTTGTCTTCTCTTCGGCTGATGGGCTCAATAAGAGATACAATTTGAGGAAGGTGTGTTATTCAGTCTGTGATTGTTTAAACACTGTACCAATTTTAACTGTGGACCTGCCCTATTAACACGTCTACCCCTAGTAGTAGGCCGGGACGAAATCCTACACTGTGCTGTCCAAGTACCATTTTCCAGCACTAGATTTACTTCGCTACTTGGGTACTTTATCTAAACATGAAAGAACTCTGTACAAGGACGGCAGTGGACTTTTCAATTGCACTATAAACTTTTTTCTACACTAATGATAGTTTACAGGGTGATTCTTCAGAAAGACAATACAAAAGGCATACAAGCTCTTTAGCCTCTTTTACGAATTCGTTGGTTTCAAGTATTTTAGACAACATAAAACTGTAACCACTGAAATTGTCTTTGTAAATGATTCCACTATTGAATTCACTTAATCCATTACTAACTTTTCGGTCGTTTTTATTTGTTTTCATCATCATTTCCGTATTCCAGTTTGGCGAGCTGCCGTTCCACCTGGTCCGTTCCAAGCGCTTCACGGATCTCTACTCCGAAGTCCTGTTCAACTACTCCTGGCTGCACGCCAAACTCAACTGCTGCCCTCTGCAGGCCGTGCTCGCAGACTTCGAGGATGCTAAGCTGCATGTTCACAAGGATGCTGTGAGGTACGATTTTATTATCACAATTATTATTAGGTTCAGTTTTATTGTTAGTTTTTTCGTCACTATCTTAGGTTTTGCTTAAAGCATCATTGTTAAAACTTTTTAAATTTTCGCGATTTGTTATCAGTGTGTCTACCACGAGTTGTCACAGTTAGATCGCCTGACGTTACTACAGTAGTTACGTAAATAATAGTACTGCGCATTTTAGTACCCAAATATCCGCTAGAGGCGCTGTTCAAGTTTTCATAAATTTTTTTAACTACAGTCGCTAGCGAGTATTGTTTGTTAAAACTCATGGTAGACACACAGGTATTTATCGCGTAACTTTCTTTATATTTTCCCCATCTACATTATTTCCTCTACGTTTTCATTGCGATACAGCGATCGTGGTCACTGGGCGTGATAGATACCCGATAAAAAAATCATTAATTATAGCATCATTGTTATATTGATCTACCTACACACATTCTGTTCTCTTTTAGTATTTTTTGTTATTACTTGAATAAAATTAGTAAAGATTATGTTCCCCTAAGTTTATAATCTGTAGTTTGAAAATTTACTATCTCGACAACCGCATTCAGATTGCAATTATGCGCTCTTTAGCATAACAAGGTAAAGTGCGTTCCTATCACGTGAAATTTACTACGTACTATTATTACCTAACATAAGACTAATTGCGAATGCCACCTGTTGTTCATCTTTTGCTCTACAAATAAACCATCACTTTTCCAGAGAACTAATGCTAGTAGCAGACGCCCTCCGCCTTGGTGGCGCCATCATTGGCCACTACCCAGACATGCTAGCACCACAACTTGTCGGCCGACTGTTACCAGAAGCACCGAGTAACAAAGCAGTGGCGGCGTTGTTGAAGGAGTGCCACGATAAGGGGAAGCATCACTGTGCGTTGTTGCCGACGCATCACTGTTTGCATACTCCGGGGGGACCTTTAAAGGTATTTCAGTTACACTAAAGAAGAAGAAAAAAAACAACTAGAATTTACAAATAAACCAATTTCCTAAAAGTCTTCACCAGAAGGCAGAGTGCCCAGTAGCTGGCAACATTGCCACGTTGAATAAATAAATAATGCTGGACAATCCACACAGCATCATCTAGCCCCAAAGTAAGCAGAGCTTGTGTTATGGGTACTAGATGACTGATAAACTTAATACAATATATAACATAGATAGATATTTTTTATTATATATAGAAAATACCCAGAACACCCGGAACAAATATTTGCAGATCGTACAAACATTTGTCCCAAGGCGGGAATCGAACCCGCAACCTTCTGCGTCGCAGGCGGACCTTCGCCCGCCGCGCCACATCGGTCGTCGGTCGTCGGAATGGCAATGTTAATTCGTTGACCGAAATAGAAGCCAGCATTCCGATCACCTGTAAGTTACATGACGATTAAGTATATTAGAGCGTACTCGCTTATCTACATTTGGACTCCAAATGGTCCATATTAGATCGTAATGAGGGTTAATTAAATGCAAACGAAATGTGGCTAACAATTCACTTGATCTTAGTTCTCACGCACCTTTTCCAGTACTCCCTAGAAGGCCACCAATTTGCAGTCTTCGGCATACGTCTCTCCTCTGACAAACGCTACGTGGTCTCCATCTCCAGCCGGGTCATCTCCTGGGACCTAGCCACTTCAGACCTGGCGAGGGACCTCTGTCCTCAACTCGAAGGCATCATGCAGAATCTCGAGCTGTCTCCCGATAATAAGTGGGCGGCTGCGTCTACTAATAACTCTGTGGTGAGTAAAATTTAGAAAATAGATAATCTCTTAATTATCAGGATCTCTCATTAGAAACTTGCCACAAATTCGCAACCCAAAATCTATTTTGTAGATACTTAATAAACAACCTCCTCGAATAATAATTCGGCTGTATGTATGTTCACCGATTTCTCCGTCAATTGTGGATCGATTTTGTTATGCATAGATAATGATCCCGAAGTAGTCCCATAATTTTTTTATTTCTTTATTTATTTTAGATTAAAACAATGTGAATAGGAATTTGAAGACGGTTTTTTTTTCAAAACAACAAATGTTTCAGCACGGATAACTGCGCGAGTTTTCATATGGTTTTATACAACGTATTCTGTAATATCATATTATGTAATATCAGGCCTTTGAGATAAGATTTGTAAAGTGGAATTTAAGTAAACATTAAAGGGCTAACGGTCTCCATCTTTTATTTCAGTCAATGCTCCTCAATATGCTGACCAGCGAATACATTACGATCAACAACCCATTAGATAAAGGTAACTCTAGAAATCATTTAAATGTTTGCCACCACAGCTTTTCCTGGTAACCAGATTAACAATAAATAAATATATTCAGGCGTTACTGCAAAATATTAGGACGAAAAATGTTTGGTATCTAACAATTTTTTTTTGTTTTTTATAGTTAATACTTATACACAATTTTTTATAAAGATAAAGATCATTTATTTGCAAAAACATGTACAGATATAAGATTAATATGTTTTACCGATTACGGTGTACAAATTTGTGAGAAATGGCATGCAACAGAGACATACGTAACCAAAATAATAATTGAGTTATTAGAAGTAATGTCTATAAATCTATATTTTCTTCTATATATATATATATAAAAGAAAGTCGTGTTAGTTACACTATTTATAACTCAAGAATGGCTGAACGGATCTCGGTGAAATTTGGCAGCGAGGTAGATGGTATCCCGGGGTCGGACATAGGCTACCTTTTATTCCGAAAAAAGCGTGCGAAGCCGCGGGCTGCAGCTAGTTTATAATACAAAAGTAATATAATACAGTCAATACAATTCCGCGCAAAACCTTCTCTGTTATGAATTAATGTTTCAACAAAATGCGAACTATTCGGTGGCCAACTATGAAAACAAACTAACTAATATATCTTGCAGAAGAAACCGTCAGAGGTGTGAACGTGCTCAACCACCACATGTTCATCTACGGGCCTCGCTCCTGGGTGCGCTACTCCATGCGAGGCGAGGTTGAAGATACGTGCCAGGTCCCGTCTACAGAGCCCTACCACGACCTCAACTGGGAGATACTCTGTGAGTTTGTATTTGTATTTACTTTGTATGTATTTATTCCACCGTAGGTACATATGTTACACTTCAATACCGTTACACTCTATATAATCTATATTATAACAATCATATACAAACTTTTGACATAGGAAACACCATGGGATTGTTCAAAGAAAATAAAAAACAGACAAACATGAATCATCTAAAAATTAAATAAAAATAATTAGTCAGACTAAAATGAATAATATTAGGTCCTTACATATGAAATTGGCGTTTTGTATGGGAGGAACAAAAAGTCGAATATTTTTTAATATAATATATTTAATTAATCAAAGTATGAACCATTATTTTCTATGCACTTTTGCCATCTTATAGGTAGTTCATTGATCCCTTTACTAAAAAAACCAGTCGGACGGGAATCAATAAAATCTTTGAAGGCGATTTGGACTGCCCCATCGGAGTTGAATTTTTTCCCTTGCAAGAAGTTATCCAAATTTCGAAAAAAATGGTAATCTGTTGGAGCAAGGTCCGGGGAGTACGGAGGATGTCTTAGACTTTCCAATTGAAGCTCTTCTAATTTAGTAGCCGTCTGTTGCGCAGTGTGTGGTCTAGCGTTGTCGTGAAGCAGCAGTGGCGTGGAGCGATTGACCAGCCTAGGTTGTTTAGCCGCTAGCTTTTCCATCATGGTTTGCAATTGCTGACAATAGACATCAGCCGTAATAGTCTGGCCAGATTTGAGAAAACTGTAATGAACAATACCGGCACTAGTCCACCAAACGCTTACAAGTAACTTTTTTGGGGTTAATTTTCGCTTGGGGCAGGATTTGGCTGGCTGGCCAGGATCCAACCATTGCGCTGAGCGCTTCCGATTATCGTAAAGAACCCATTTTTCATCACAGGTAATGATTCGGTTTAAAATACCTTCATTATTGTGCCGGTTTAGTAATGTAACGCAGCAGTCGACGCGCGTTTGCCGGTTTGCTTCAGTCAATTCGTGAGGTACCCACCTTTCAAGCTTTTTAATCTTCCCAATTTGCTTCAAGTGAATTAAAACAGTTTTATCACTAACATCGCAGCCTGCAGCTAACTCGGACGTGGTTTGCGATGGATCCGCTTCCACAATAGCCTTCAACTCTTCATTATCAACTTGAGTCTCAGGCCGTCCACGGGGCTTGTTCTGCAGGTCAAAATTTCCAGAACGAAAACGTTGGAACCAAAAACGAACTGTGTTTTCTTTTGCAACACGACCGCCATACACATCATTCACCCTTCGAGTTGTTTCCGCAGCACTAGTGCCACGGCGGAACTCGTACTCGTAAATAATGCGATATTTTAAGTTTTCCATTTTGTAAAATGAGTGACGCAAACAGAAAAAAACAGAAGAAAAAAAACAAATGAATGACGATCATCGAAGCACAAATACATGAGTCTATAGCTGTACAAATTTGAATTTGGAATTCCTTACCAAAGAGGAGAAATTTGTGATTAAAGTGGCCAGTACGAAAAACGCCAATTTCATATGTAAGGACCTAATAAATAAATTAAAATGTATAGCAAAGTGTAAGAAGATAAGTAAGTTTAAGATAAGTAAGTTTCATCCCAATAATGTCGCCGCCGGATCGTAGAATCAGCCCGTTCAAAAAGCTATTCGATTACAAAACGGCGCAATTTAATAATTGCATGCCGATTCTTCAACAATCAACGTGCAACAATATGGCTAAAATAATCGTTAGATGAAATAATACTTTCCCAAAAAAACAGCGTTCGTTTTGCAATCGGCCCAGCCATTCTACAAACGGACTGATTCTACGATCCCGTGGGATAGAAACAACGCGTGCGAAGCCACAGGCCGAAAATTGTACGTTAATCTCCAGGTCGTATCTGTGAAGCTTAGCTGTGAACGCGTTAAGAGGCTTCCTAATATTACCTAATTTGTCGAAATGAGACTCCTACATAAAAAGTATACATTATGAGCCAATATGAGAAAGTTATATGAGAAAGTCAATATGGATGTTTAGATGTTTGGATGGATGTTTGTTAGGTACCTCTTCACGCCACGACTAAACCCATCGGACTGAAATTTTGCATAGATGTATCTTCTAAGCCTAGAATCAAACATAGTTAACTTTTTATCCCACAAAACAGTTCCCATGGGATAAAAATACTTTAAATGTTTCCATAGAAACAACGCGTGCGAAGCCGCGGGCAGAAACGAGTCCATACTAAATAATATAACAGCCTCCTCCTCCTCCACCTCCACAGCCTACAATGGTCCACTGCTGGACCCAGGCCTCCCCCTGATAAGCGCCATGTTGGCTTTTATCACACAGGGGGTTGGGGATCGCAGATCGTTGGTAGAATTGTTCTGCAGGGGGCGCTGCTGCCCACCCCCGGTGGATATCCCTTACTCGCCTCTTACGACACCCGCGGGAAGAGTTGGGGTGGTGCAAATTATAAGCCGGTATCACACAGCATCGCAATATAACAGCAAAATTGCCTAATTGTGTCTGTTACCTTTTCACGCCTAAACGGCTCAACGGATCATAATGAAATTTGGCAACAAACGACATTCTGAGGACGGACATGGGCTACTTGAAAAGCGCGTGTGAAGGATATAAGTTAGTAAGCAGTAAGTCTTACGCTCCACCTAGAGATCAATAAAATACAATAGCTTACACATCAATTTACAGTAATGGAACTCAAAGACCTGGAGAACATCTACCTGGTACTCTGGAGCGGAGACCTGGACGAGGACCGTCTCCTGATCCAGTTCTGCAGCAAGGGTGTGTGGATGAAGCCTCTCCGCTGCAGAGGAGCTTTAGCCATGAACAAACATTGTACCAGGGTTTATACTGGCGACCCTGAGAGGGGGCATCAGGTAACCTTTATGACAGTGTTTTTGAAGCTGAACGCATATCTATCAAAAACGAACGCGTGAAGGGAGCTGAAGGAATCGACTTTTAGAATTCGTTTTAAAGCGCTACCCTGACCCACAGTTGGGCCGCCTTCTATTTTATCCTATTATTACGTAAAACAAAGGAATTTTCTAAAATCTATTGGACAGTTTGTGATACCTATCCTAAGATTTTTTTAATGCTTAAGTAATAGTTTAATTTTGTATAGCTTAGGCAGAGTTGCTCTTGGTGGCTACCAAACTCTGTTTTTGCGTCTCTGTCTAAACTTATCAAAATGGAACTTTAAAAAAGCTTATGATGACAAACTGCCCAATGAATTTTTGAATTTTTTTTATGTAATTATATGATAAAATAGGTGGCGGCGCTACTGTGGGTCGAGGTAGCGCTTTAATCCATCGTCCGTTCTCATAATATACGTAAATACGTGTCTGTAAGAAGTTATATAAATGGGCCGAATCGTCGAAAGAATAAGTATGTTACTCTCATCCCAGAAAACAGCTCATGACAGAAATCAGAAATCAATCTTTCTTATCTTTCATTTCTTTAGGCTTACAAAATATTAAGTTCTTACACAAGTCAAATTTTAAACCATAAGAAATAACGTGTTAATGGACCTTCTTTTCTCTTCACCGATCTTAAACTTTTATTTAATATTGGATCGAAGCGGAGAATATAGAAAATGCCACTAATCTACTACCATAATTAATATAAATAAACTACGTTATCTAGCCTTAATCAATGTGGACTGATCGCTTTTCTTTACTCAATGCCTCGGCTTGGTCGATTCAGACATGCGAAGCCTAAACAAACAAAGGAAATGTATGTAAGTACAATACCTTCTATTTATATTTTTCAGCTGTCGATCTTCGAACTGGACACGGAGCAATGCTGCTGGAACAAGGTGGAGGAGCTCCACCACCTGGAGACAGATACGGCAGAAAACATGCTGCAGCTCAAACGGGGAATCAAAGATAAGATGCTTTTGGGTTAGTGTTCCAGGTTTTTTTTTTAAAATGGTGAAGCGTTTGACCACTAAACTATACAGGGTGTGTCAAGACTACTACCGAAAAATGGGGGGATGCAATCAGACCATGATTTTGAAAATATTTACAAAAAAAAATGTTGACCCATCAGCATCCTAGGTTAGGCCTTATTTAGATAGATAGATAGATAATTCTTTATTGTACCACACAAAGAAAGAAAAAAATACAGAAATAGATGCTAAGAGTAGACGAAGTACAAAGGCGGCCTTATCGCTATGAGCGATCTCTTCCAGGCAACCTTGGGATGGACTGGACATGTAAGAATAAAATAGACGGTGGCACTCAAAGAATAAAATAAAAACAATATTAGTTAAACTACATACTTTATTAGGTACCTACAAACATTATAATAAACTTAAACATAAAATTTAGGTTTTCTAACTTTTACAAGAACAGATAATGCTGGTGAAGCAGTTTTTTAAAGATAGGGAGTGATTTGGCACGTCTGATGTCCAGGGGCAGAGCATTCCATAGACGGGTAGCTTGTACAGTGAAAGATTTGTCGTAGAAAGTGGTAGTACAACACTAAGATCATATCTTCCGAATTATCTAATTTAATTAAGCAAAACACAAATAAAATTAAATAAACAGCAATGTATGTAATCCGAAACACAACAAAGGTCTTGATTGGGTCTTGGCATGTTTATATCCACCGCATTTGCTTTAAGGGCGGTCTTATCGCCGATGTGTATGTATGTCCAGGTATTTCCGCCGTATTGGGTCGATCATATGGCGTGAACTCAAAATAATTTAATTTTTGTGGCTGAGATAAATTAAGTTTTGGACTTACCTACTTAGTTAATACCCGGACTAGCCTAGCTGATCAAATCACGTCACATTAGCATCATTCTACAAATATAATACCTACCAAACTGTCCTGGACACGACGAGCCTTCTTAGTTTGTAGGTGTTAGCAACGACGACTTTATGCGGACTAAATAACTAAATATTTTCGAGATGCTAAAATTTGTCAGAAATAACATTGTTTGAGAGGGATGAAAAGTTTATACACAGAAGAAAAATAGTACAAAAACCACTAAAGGTGCCTCAATTTATACTAGAAATGTGTAAAAATAACTGTTACGCAATGGCCATACAGTTATATAACAAACTTCCACTTGACATGAGAGAACTGACAGATAATGAATTTAATCGTAAATTATATAACTGGCTTTGTGATAACTGTTTTTATAATATAAGTGATTATTTGAAATTTAAATGCACATAATTTTTATTTTGACATTATAGTACTTACTTAATGTTATTTAATCTATTATTCTTTATTTATAGTTATTTTTAAGTTTAAACATTTGCACGACTCAGGTCAAATATAGTGAAACTCTATTGTAAAACCACAATTGCAAACCTATATTTATGCAAATAAATGCTATTTCATTTCATTTCATTTCATTAAATAAGGCTCAAAATGATGCAGGACAAACTTTACATAGCTACAGAATAGATAATAGACTATTTATAGATTAATTTCTCGAGCGAATGGAAAGAAAAGACAAGGACAGTAAAAATGTTCTAGAATAAAGAAAGAGATACGTATAGCTTCCAGAAAAACTAGGAAATGTAAGATAAGGACGGCTGACAATATGTAGGGTAAATGAGCGAGACGGAGCTAGGTCTCTGGATGTTAGGCGAATTTTCTAGTAGGTTTTGAAGGACAAACTTAGGTATAAAAACCGAGCTTTTCGGCGTTTATTAAGTTCAGTTCTAAGCGATCACACAGTGGTTCCAGTAGCAGTAAAAAGAGTGCGAAGTGAGAAATAAAGGCAAAAAAAAAATAAAAAGAGTCTTATTTGGAAGAAAGTAAATACAGTCCACCACACTTACTATGATAATATTACTTGAGCTACCTCTAGACTATTAGCTAACTGCAACGGTTTGCAGTTAGCTCAATTGTTTCAATTGTATATACTAGTTCCAATTTTCTTGTATTCCTTAATTGTAATTTTCTTTATTACTTTTGTTTACCTGACCTATTCTTGCAGCCACAACCACCTATAGTTTCGTAGTGTGGGACTTCGACTGCGTCATACCAAGAGAAAGCCACATTATCCAAACGAAGAAGAAGAAGAAGGACGAGGTAAAGAAAGAGGAAGAAGAAGTGAGTTCATGTTCATTATTATTGGATTGAAAAAGAATGAAGTTTTTGTACCATTATTGGTACAAAAATATTAAAGTTCAAAAATTTACACGCACGTTCATGTCAGTAACCAACTCCATGGGTGTGGTGTGTGTTGTGTGCCAATAAAATCGCTCATGGAGGTGGTCTCAATATAATTTGTTCGGCTTTTGACACTATAGCTACCGATATAATAAGTACCTTCTACTATTAATATTTATATATACGTACAAATATATGTATACTTACTATACGTTTTTAAATTAATCTAAACTTTAGTTTACAAGTCTACTCAATATACTTAATTATTTGTTGAGTGCACATAATGTTACGTCTCAAGCCAGTTCATATTTTCTTAGATTTTTGTATTCTATTATTGTTATTGCTTGTTATGTGTTTCATGTACCTAATAAAATAAATAAATATAAAAACCTGTGAACGTTAAATCTTAATTCTTTAGAAAAATTAAATAAAATAAATAAATAATGCTGGACACTCCACACAGCATCATCTAGCCCCTAAGCTTGTGTTATGGGTACTAGATAAAAATGTAGATTGTCTACGATGTGTATTTATAGTGGGTACTGGGTAGGTAGATTATCTTAGATTAGATCCTAAAAACGTGAGCCAAAGTTTGTAGCTGCCTACGGACATACGTGTGAGCAAAACCTCGGATAGATAGTTAGGTAACTCCTTAAAAAATTTAGCAAATTAATTTCCTTATCCAGGAGGAAAAAGAAGACAAAGACCCTGAGAAGAACCAGCACCTGCGCGGTATAGTCTTGCCTCTCCCTCACACCATCCGCAACATCTCCACCAAGATGACTCTCTCCAACTCTTTCATGATCAGCAACAATTATAAGTACGCTGTTGCTGGTGTCAGGTTGGTAATATTTTACGATATTATGAACTTGCATTAGGGTAAGGTCTTTTTCAGCTACATGGTCAAAGATAAGAATTATTGGGTCATTTATCCCAAAAATACGTAAACCATAGAAATATTTGGTACTACTATAGTAAGGCAAAGGAATCTTACTAAAAAGGAGGGTAGCAGAATATTTTATTGCTACAGGTGACCTATAAATACATTTTTAAAACCTTGTGCGATTGTCTTTAGATTTTCCTACAACTATACACGGTAACGTCACAAATCCAGGCCCTTTAGTATACGAAATACAAAAGAGGAACGCGCCAGCTTTTGAAAATTTACCTTTATGTATATTGTGTGTGTATAAATTAATACCTTCTCTGCGATTACTGATCTGCCTGGCAAGCACGACGGTCAATTAGGAATGTAGGTATTGATATTTTAACTAGCTAAATATTTTAACAAATTATTAAAGATGTTTTTGTTTATTGCTTCATATTTATGTTTTAGATATTTAGGTATAAGTATATACATATATATTTTTATTAACTATTATTAGCACGCCAACCCCCTGTAAAAACCATATGGTTTTGGTCGGCAGGTAGAAAATGCCTCGGCATTAAGCCCACCCTTTGTACCTTAAAGTGCAATAAAGTGTTAAAATAAATAAATAAAAGATCATAAGGGCGTTGATTATGATGATGATAACGAGTAGGTTCACTAGTTTTATAAATATAAAACTAACCTAATTTCCTATCCAACAAAATCTAAATTGTTTTCAGAAAGAGCCTCTACGTCTGGAGTCTAGAAACCACCCAGCTAACAAAAGTCCTAGACGCACATTTCGGCAGGATCGTCCAACTGGAGCCGCTGACTGTCGGGTCTTGGAACAACGTCATCACCTCGTCTATTGACAGGACTGTCAAGATCTGGAACATTGACAATATCTTCGAGCAGGTGCATAAGATTGACAGACAGGAGCTGCCAATTGACTCGATCAGGTAAGGATTGATCTGCATAACCTGAGTTAAAAAAAGAAAGAAAGAAAGAAAATTATTTATTACACACTACACACACAAAATAACTTTAAGACAATAAAAATAAAAAGAGACTACTTAATACTAGCATAGACTAACAAACAGCACAGACAAACACATGTGAACTAGGTAAGTAGTAAACTAACACAAACATACACAAACACAAACAAGAGACAACAACAAGTTACACAAGTTACAAGTTGTGTATTGGTTCACTTACAAGTTGGTTTTGCCCACTCTACTGCTAATCGTACCTACTTTATTGATACTTACTGGCGTCGTCGTCATGCTTGCTGACAGTTTTTGGAATATCTTCCATTTAGGTACTTTATAATGCTAGTAGAGAACACATTTTTGGTTACCTCTAACTATCACAGTATCCGGTGTTGCCACCATAATGTATACACTTTTCTGCACTTTATCTGAGCTCGTGGCTGTCACTTATCCCTTCCTTGTCACTTGTCTTGCTTTTGGCTGAAAAGCAGCGCCCTTTCACAATAGTTCTGCTATTCATTGTGTTAGAGCACCACGCTGAGCCAAGACCCGTTAGACATACATACGTAGGTACACACGCTCTGTCTATTTGCCCACGGATGAGCTGCTTAGCACCCACTGTTTGCCTGTGATTTGTATTGTTTTAGCTAGTAGACCGTACTCAAGCAGTCTTTATGTGTTAGATACAACACTATTGTAACGTTTTATTGTAAATTTAGTTTTAGTTATTGTACGTACCTAACTTTATATGTGTATTGTCTAATAAACTATTTACATAGTTTTTATTTCATGTCACCCCTATAAGTATAACTTTAAATCGCTTAATCAATTCGCTTAAGGTTGATCGTCACGGGTTGGCGCAAGGTTACATTTTTTTCGTAGTTTTTAATTTATTTCTGCGTTCTACAAGGAATAAAACTACGGGAAATTATTTTACCGTAAATTGTAAAACATTTTCTATGAACCAATGTGTCGAACTAAACACTATGGTAGGTCCCAGAGTGGCGGTAAATTTAAATATGAAGCGAAACAGCTGGCCGCAAAAACTTGCCACTGTGGTTGCAGGGGCGCTTAGTCGTCCGGGAAAGACGCAACCAGAGTTGCATGGGCGCTAAAGTCGATAAAGCCAACTTCGATTCAATTTTATTTTGAGAGCATTTGGGAAAATGTTGATTTTTAGCCCAACATTTCCTATTTTCCCAAATGCTCTAAAAATAAAATTGAATCGAAGTTAGTTTTTTCATAGGTTAATAGAAAATGGTTAACGATTTTTGGCAAATTACTTTTCTGTTAGTTTTATTTCTTATAGGAAGCGGAAAAAATTTAAAACCATAAAAAAATTTAATCTAGGGCCTATCCGTGACGATCACCTAAAATAAAATTATCAGCAATTCAAGACTAATCTGCACTCAACAAAACAAGTACTTATCATGGACGAACACATAACGGTTCGGAAGTTAAACTTAAATAAATTTTTTTAACACAAACCAATATCATTCAAGTTGTATGTGAGTTAGTACAAGTCTGTCATTAACTCATTAGATACTTGATACTTAATATATTATGTTGTTGTATTTTTAATTGTCTTATGCAAACTGGAATTATTGCTGTTTTTTATCAGAGTTTTGTGTGTATGATTTGTATTGTATGATTTCATTCAAATTAATAGTGCAACGGTTGTTGACCGTTCTAATTAACGAAATAAAATTGAATTAGAACTGCTAATATAAACTCCGCCTATCAGACATCTAATCTATCTTTCCGTGCTAACTCAATTACTTTATATCATATCCCCATCAAGTCTCTGCCGCGACAAACAACTAGCAGTCACCGTGACCAGAAGCTGCTGGGGTCTGTGGGACACGTCAACCGGTAGACTGCTGGCGCAGCTCGCAGACGCGCCGCTGGGGGCCATAGTGACCCAGGCGGTGGTGACCCCGAGCGGAGCCAATGTGGTCACTGCTGAGAGTGGGAATGTGGTGATTTGGGATACTTCTGAACAGCAGGTGGGTAAATGGAGTGAGGCATTTTCAAAGTGTGCTTTTGTGAACGTTTGGTTATGATTCTTAATTCAACGAGCTGTTAACTTAGCTCCAGCACGTATTGAGCTAAAGAAGATAACTTTATTCTCACTGTCCAGGTAACTAGAGATTTTTTCAAATCGGAGATTCAAATGTGCAATGGTGGAACCATTTCATAATCACCTAGTATGCATCTTACATTGCTGTATGCAGAAACAAACCAAAATAACCCGCCAAGTGCGAGTCTACTCGCACACGAAGGGTACCGTAAAAATAAGGCAACTTTTTCAAAGAACATTAAATTTTCACTAGTTCGGAGACCCCTTTAAATATCCAACTTTATTGCCTTGACAATTTAAGACGAGTTGAGAAGTTTTGGCAAAAATAGCCAAAAAAATTCCCGTTTGTTGTATGGGAGCCCCCTTTAATTTAGATATTGATTTTATTTTTATTATTTGTTGTTAAAGCGGCAAGCGAAATACACATTCTCTAAAAATTTCAACTGTCTACCTCTTACGGTTCATGAGATATATATATATATAGCCGACGTGACGTGACAGACGGACGGACGGATGGACGGATGGTCGGACGGACATTCGAGGCTTAGTAATAGGGTTCCGTTTTCACCCTTCGGGTGAACCTAAAAAGCGCGCCAGTATAGTTTGCTAATATGTATATTAGCAAACTATACTTACTAAGAAACTGCGGCCTCCCTTAAATGTGGAAACACATTTTCATAAAATCCTGCAATATGTATTATTAGCCTCTGAATTGAAATTTTATGCGTTTTTGGCCAGAGACATCTCACGAAAAACATAACAGAATCTTACCACGCACAGTTAGGTAAAAAATTAAAAAAAATTAAGCCACTGTCACACGCCTGCTAACCGTGCTAAAGGCGCTCGAAAGCAAGTATTTCTTAAAACCAAGGAAAAGGATTTATATAGATAACGATGGTGACATACTATTTGTACAAATGCAATTAATTAATAAAGAAATTTCCGCAGGAGTGGCGTTACAAAACTGCGAAAAACAAAATGTGAAAAATAAAATAGAATCATCTAATCAACAACAATATTTCGCCACTACTGCACTACCCGCTAGTCGTAGATTATCTTGTATTTGTGACAGTTTCTGTCACATCTGACAGGACGTGTCAATTTGACAGCTGTCAAAGTCTTTTCTTATGCACTTCTACTCTGTAAAGTTGTTTGCGAATAGTCAATTTACAAGAGAGACTACACGGATTTTTTTTCTACTCATAATTTATTCGGAGCTTACTTACTTGTTTGTAGCATCGTAAAAATCACTCGATGTTGGGTACCTACATACATGCTATAGTTCGTATTCTCTAGGTGGACTACGGGTAATACATTTTAAAAACCATGTACATATATAGGTGAATCACGAAAATAAAAAAAAAACTTTGGAACACCCAGTTATCTTGAGGTGGACCACGGGCAGGGACCGCTTTTGTTTTGGGTGCCTACAAGATAAATGATATACTTCATACAATATAGGTACTACATAGATATATTTTTATTATACACTAGCAGACCCAACAAAGTCATGTCTTAACTAAGAATATTGAATTTGAATTGGAAGGTATTAAGGTCGTTAAGATTTTATTTTTTTCTTTTATAAGAACGTTCTTCTGACAATAAAAAACACAGCAAAAAAGAATTACCAAAATCGGTCCAGCCGTTCACGCGTGATGCCGTGACCAAGAGAAATAATAAATAACTAATTAACTAATTATTGTTGTGGTAAATTTCCAGGTGATCTTTAAAGAAGAACAGAAGGGCGTGAAGCAGGTCCTGCTGCTGGAAAACGGCACCAAGTTCATCACGATCTCCCTGCAAGGGGGGACGGCCAACGTTGATACGATCACGATGGCTCATATTATTGCTAGGACTATACCTGGTGAGGGTTTAAAGTTTAGACAGGAGTTTAGTTGCTGCTTGCATGGTTTCAAAAGATCAACGATTTTTGTTACAAGGTTCAAGGGATTTGGTCAAGTCAGTGGAACTAATAAAAAGAAAGTGAAGATGCTCGTTAAACATTCTAGTCAGAAATCAAAACCATGAAGTTTTTCTCAAACCAATGACAAAGTTTTCTATATGGTAAGGAATCAAAACAATATTACCTAGGTTAGCCTTCTGTTTCTATTTTCTTAATTTTTTATTGTATTTTGTGTTTGCTGGTTTTGCTTAAAGATTAAAAGATTAAAGATGTTTATTTGCCAGAATATACATATGTAACAATGTAGGTCTTAAAACTATATAGGTCCAGTTATATTCTACCTAACATAGGCATGCAAATATTAAGGTTTCCTTTAGAAATAGATAATGTAATATTGAGTAATATTACATTATCTATTTCTAAATTACAAATACAAAATAAATTAATTAAATGAATAGGTAACAAAAGCCAAAAAAAATGTATAATAAGTCAATGAATATATTCGAAGTCCCTGTAATTAAAATATTGTTTCATAGAATAATAGCATTTATTAAGGAGTTTAAATCACACTAACATTATAAATGCGAAAGTTTGGATGTTTAAATGTGTGGATGGATGTATGGACTTCTTGACCTGAACCTAGACTGATATCTTCGCAGATGAATGGGAGAATATAACGTTGGCGTGCCTAAGGTTTTCGCAAAACCTCAGGTTTTGCGAAAGTGATGAATGAAAGGATTCCTGTTGTGTGGTGTTTATATTATTTTAAAATTGTATTGCCTTATTCAATTAATTCCAATAATTATTAATTTCAATTAATTTATTTGATAGTCTTTTATACGTGTACAATTTCATTTTATTTTATATAATATTTAATCTTAAGTAAGTACTGTAATTGGTTTCGGGTTAGTTACTAAATAAATAAATAAATGGATAGATGTTTGTTACCTCTTCACTACTGAACGGATCGGGCTGAAGTTTTGCATACAGGTAGTTTTAAGCCCGGAATAAAACATAGGCTACTTTTTATCCCAGTTCTCATAGGATAAAAAGTATGTAAAAAGTATAACCATAAAACGTTTCCATAGAAGAAACTAGTAAAAACATAATTAAAACAATTCTCTTCTTTACAGAGGGAGACCGCATCTACACAGCAGAGTTTGAGGTCCGCGGTACAGGCTACCGCTCCGCCGTCATCTCTGCAGACGAGAACCACGTGGTGGTGCCCGGCGTGGACAAGACTTCTAAGGACTGTCTGCATGTGTTCCACGCGAAGACAGGCACTAGGCTGCATAGGTGACAATATCTACACAGCAGAGTTCGATCATACATCAGACATCGAGGAACTAATGTTACCTGGACAACTAAAATAAAAAAAATCAAAAAGATTTATTTCTGACTCGTCAGTTGTGGTCCGTATAATAAAGCTGAAAGCACATCTATCCAAAACGAACGCAGTGAAGTAGCCCAAGGAATCGAATTTATAATTTCAGTGCCCATGACGCACATGCAAGAGAACACGAGCTCGAGCACGGGTGGCATGACAGTGAATGCCCTATATTTTTATATTTCATTTTATTCGCCAGACTCTGCGCGGACTACTAATAAATACAAATACAAATGTTTATTCTGTAATAAAAGATACAAATAGTTTTACCATAGTTGAAAACACCTTTTAAGTATAATGATGATAAGTTAGTTTAAGTATAATGATGTATTAGGTGTTTTCGCTCTTCCACGTCTTCTATTAAGTAAATTTCGGTGGCGTTACATTTGTTATATAATAAATATCAAAGTAATATTTAATATTATATAATATTATTTGGTCGCAATACCAGTATCGAAAATAAATGAAGGGTAGGACAATAATTAACCATTAACAAAGTTGCTCAAACAAAACATTTTAACATACGGTCAAAGTCAAGGAAATGTTGCTTATTAAATTTTGTAAATCACATAATAATAAAATGTTGCAAACTGTATTTAACATATTCAATGTAAATATGTAAATAGTAAAATTAAGAAGTAAATTAAAATAGAAATATATTTCTTAGTGCTCATAAAATGTGGTACAACTGTGATCTACTTATTATGTACTTTGGTGATGATGGTGCAAACGATCCTCAACCTCAATCAACAGCCGATTCTAAAAATGGATTCCTTCGGCTTGGAACGAGGCTTGGAACAAGAGCGTTTCGCTTAAATGATACTATTATTATTAGATAATAAAGAAATTTTCTATCTACGATACCTACTTACAGAAATATCTAATAAAAATATCTAATAAATATCTAATCAGAACGGCCCCCGCCAACACCAGCACTCACCGCAAACACAAGTTTACCTATTCAGATTTAAGTATATCGCTTGACTAAGAATAATTTGATGATTCTTCAACATTCTCGCAGAATCGCAGTAAAGAATAGCGGTATAAAAGACATGCAGTGCATAGTGCCGCTGCCGCACAAACCCCTGTGGGTGGCTGTGGTCGGCAACGACAAGGCTGGCATACTCGATATCAAGACGAAACGGCTTGTCAGGTAAATTTGAACGTTTACTACATCTGTTCATGACATCATCATCATCAGCTCGTATAGTGCATCTGGCCTTACTTTTTTATTTACGTTTGTAAGCATAATAAAAATATTTTCATTATACTTACGAATGTTTTAACAAAGAAAATTACAATCAAATAATAAAAACAAATTAGAACCAGTATTTACAATTGAAACAATTAGGCTAACTGCAGACTGTTGCAAACAATCTACAGGTAGCTCAACAGATCCATATCCCAACCGGAACCAGTCGGAAGCATCCCCAAGACGCTGGCTGAATTGCCTCGCTGTATGGCAAGTACGCTGATGCGCTGCGCCAGATACCCACCAGCTCTCGGGTCACGCGTCGCTTCGACCAGTATGCTGAGTGTGAAACTTTGCAAAAATTTCGCTAACTCGACGATCGAGTTTATCGAGTATACGCCAAACGCGAAGTCAACGTAAAATGTGCGAGTGTGACCGCCATCATACTTTACCAAATAAAGTTAGGTTTACTCGAAACGTTTTCAAGTTATCTTTTTTAGATGTTGGCCTCCCTTCACATATGACGCGCCCAAATTGTAATGTAATATTTCGTGGTTACTACGTGGCATTAGGAAGGGACTTTTTAATTTAGTATACTTATAAGTTTTCTATTACATTTGTTTTTATCTCTTTCTAATGCTTACGCGAAAGAGAGAAAAAAGTAGTTAGCGTTTGTTTGGCAAAAAGTAAACAAACACGACTTGATTTGGATTTCTAAACTTCCCGCTTGTAGCGCTGTTCATTTTTCCATAGAAAATATGGATAACGCAAACTTTGTAGTAAACAGTAAGGCAGTAGACACTCAGCATACAGGGCCCCAATTCTCGCCAATTTATCACTCGATAATTATCCAAAGAACTGTCAAATTTGACAGTTTTTTTATATTTATCGAGTGATAAATTGGCGAGAATTTACCCCCAGGCGCTCAGATAACTTTTTAAAAACCCGGAGAGCCTCGGTACCCCACAGACCTAGGGTATCGACCCCAAAGGGAGCAAAAGTGTATGCTCTATCGAAACCTGCATATTTGCGTCTCTTGAGATCCTCGGCTAAATCTGCCGCCACACCAGCCTTCACGGATGTCCTCGGAAGATGGGAAGGCACAAGTGTGTCGACGCATGTAGCGCAATGGGCCTCCCCAACTCCCATAAGACTAGAGTCATGCCGCCTCCATTCATGGACTCCCGGTGGCCGCTACAATGTCGTCGGTCCATCGAGTCGGAGGTCTTCCCACACTCCGTTTCGGACTCTTCTTAGTTTATATTGTTAGAACCAAAAGAAAGGCTTTATGGTGGATAGTCACGGGTTGACGCGAGATAAAAATTTTTTCGTGGTATTTAATTTATTTCTGCGTTCTTTATGGAATAAAACTACGGAAAAGTAATTTGCCGCAAATCGTACAACATTTTCTATGAACCCATGATAAAGCCAACTTAGATTCAATTGTATTTTGGGAGCATTTGGGAAAATGTGGATTTTTAGCCCAAAATTTCCTATTTGTTTTGTTTTATTTGGGAAATATACAGTACATAATACCTAAAATTAGAAACGTAAAATTAACATAAACCAAAAGAATTTTCACAATTAAATAACACAATTACAGCTAAATAAACAGAGCAAGAAAAAGAAAGCAATAGTACGTAATAACAAACAAACTTAATTAAAAACTATTAAACAACATATTATTACAAATTTTACGAGGTTTTGGCAACACTTAACATAACTTCCCTGCGATACTTCGGCAATGACATATTGAATATATCAATATTTGTCAATATAACGTAATATTCACAAACTCGATAAAGAAACATATTCTTTCTGTAATTTGTATTTACATTAGGCAACCAAAAAGTCTTTTTTTTAGGAGCAGATTGTCGGGGGCAATGGAAATAAATATTTTCGAGTAAAAATGGTGAGTCTATTTCATCTGATAAAATTTTATATAGAAACACTTGATCTCTAACAATTCTACGGCTTTGAAGGCTAGTCAAAGTCATGCCTTCAATTTCAAAATAGGGAAAACGATATTTACAATGTTTAAGTAGTTTATTCTGAATCCTTTCAATTTCGTAGATATGAATGTTATATTGGGGGTTCCAGACCGTCGACGCATATTCAAGAATAGATCTGACAAAACTATTGTATAAAAGTAATAATGTATCTAAATTTTTGAATTCTCTAGAAACTCTCAATATAAAGTCAAGCATACGATATGCTTTAACAGATATGGTATTAAAATGAACATTAAAAGTTAATTTAGTATCTAAATAAACACCTAGATCTCTAATTTCGTTTACTCTAGAAATAATAATATCATTGAATTTATAGGTGAAAGTGATCGGTTTCAGCTTACGAGAGAAAGAAATTACATTACACTTTTTAGCATTAAGGAAGATAGAGTTATTTTGACAATAGTTGAAGAGTCTAGTCAGGTCACTTTGTAGTAAAAGACAGTCCGATTCAGAGGCTACTTTCATGAGAATTTTAGTATCATCAGCATAGATTAAACATTTTGAGTAAAGAAAATTTTTAGTGACGTCATTAATAAATACTAAGAATAGTAACGGACCCAAATGGGACCCTTGGGGAACACCAGATGATATGGGTACAAATGTAGAGCAGTAACCCCTAATAGTGACCGCCTGACTTCGGCATCGTAAGTAGGATTCCAGCCATCTTAAGAGATCTCCATGAATCCCAATCTCGGAAAGCTTGTGAATGGGATACCTTATCGAATGCTTTGGAATAATCTGTATAGACAACATCTACCTGATAACCGTTATCCATAGCATCAGACACCACATGAGTAAATTCACAAAGATTGGTCTCGGTGGAACGTCTACTAATAAAACCATGTTGTTCACCAACTATCCGAGGTCTCAAAACTGAAAAAACTATATTCCCAAATGCTCTAAAAATACCCGTGAACCGAAGTTAATTTATTCATAGGTTAATAGAAAATGGCAAATTACTTTTCCATTAGTTTTACTCCATATAGAAAGAAAACAAAATAAAAACAACACAAAAAAAAATTTAATCTCGCGCCAACCCGTGACGGTCACCCTTATTGAGTTTTCTTTCTACCTTTGCACACGTTTCAGACACGTGCCGCGTTGGAACGGCTCCAGTACCCGCGACGGTAAGATAGGACTGTGCGCGCCGACCCGCGGGGGCCTCGACCTGATAGAGCTGCGCCGTGGGGCCTCCGTCCAGCCCCTCATCTCCCGCGCCGCTGAGGGCGTCTTCTCCATCATCACCATGTTCAGCTCTGACGATCTGTATGTTTTCTATTATCATAGTGGACGAAAGACCTTGAGGGTTTTTAGGTGAGTATTATTATTATTATTTTGAAGTTAGTTTATCAATGTTGTCAATTCAAATGTCGCCAAAAACAAACTAAAGTAATTTGACACTTTACTTACTGTCCCTTTCATAACGATCGAAATGAGAAGGATGGCATAACTTAGAGTGCTGTCAAACATTAGGTACTTAGTCTGGTTTTGTTTTGGTGTGGCGCGGCGGGCGAAGGTCCGCCTGCGACACAGAAGGTTGCGGGTTCGATTCCCGCCTTAGGACAAATGTTTGTACGATCTGCAAATATTTGTTCCGGGTGTTCTGGGTATTTTCTATATATAATAAAAAATATCTATCTATGTTATGTATTGTATTAAGTTTATCAGTCATCTAGTACCCATAACATAAGCTCTGCTTACTTTGGGGCTAGATGATGCTGTGTGGGTTGTCCAGCGTTATTTATTTATTTATTATTATCTGAACGGACATCAATATCTTTTGAAGGAGACTATCTACCAGAGAACCAAAGTTGTCGATGAATCTCAAAGAATAAAGCTTATCGCACACCTGGCAAGCACCGCTGCCGCAGCACAGCACAAGAACTCGTAACATATAAATGAGTTTTATATTGACGGCATCAAATGAAAGACAGCGCGCGCGCGTTTGAACCTTGTGGGAAGCCATTTTGTCACTATAAAATCTAAAGATAAACCCTTTCACCATTATTTCATAAAGAACCAACAATCTTTTGAGTGGCCAGGTGGGATGACGATCTGCGAATGACTGCTATTGGACGCGACCAGGTGGTCCTGCAGACAGTTATGGCAATATGGGCAAGACTATGCCCAGCTGTGGACTGCGCTAGTCCAGCCGATGCTGAAGAATTCTAGTTTAAGAAACATGAATACTAGATATATAATGTTTTTGTGTGATGGCGAAATGATTTACATTTTGTATACATTTGCAGAACGGTCGACGGCAAACTAGTGGCAGATTACAGAGCTCCCGCCGAAGTTACCGCGGTGGCAAGCGCGCACGGGGGCAAAGCCTTAGCTATAGCATCTCAGGACGGGTGCTTCACGATCCTTAATATCGTGGATCCTCATGAATAGGCGAATCAAACATCAGCAGAAGACAACAGTGATAAAACAGAAGACAGCAATGTAAAGTTTGAAGATGAAGAAAAGTAGGTTAGGTAGTTTTTTCGTACAGTTACGTACTTGGGCCAGTCTGAAAACCAGCGCTGTTCTGTACCTATCCTGGTGCAGAACAGCATAAAGCTGAGACTGACCCTTTTGAGTTCACTACGGCGCAGCGCAGGAACGGGTGAGTAGCCCCCGCCCGGGGTGGGTGGTGACTGCCTACTTGTTGTTAGGGCTTGTGCACGGGTGGTAAAGTAGGTCTATTTTTAGGTATTGTTTTTATTTTTGGTTGTTTTAATTATTTTTTTTCCTTATGTATATGCCTAAATACTGTTTTTGTTGATTTGTTTTTCCTGTGCTGTTTGTGTGTGAACTTAATAAAAAATCTTCTACCTATCTATCTAACTTAAGGTGGCAAGTAACGCTCGAAAAAGAGTCCGGGTTTTACTATTTTCTAGGTTCTACAATAAATTTAATACAGATAAGAAGTTTTGCGCACATTCTAAGCCATTTGCTATATGTAAATCTTTGTTAATAGAAACTTTGAATCAATTGTTGTTTTGGACTTATGTCAATAGACTCCATAATGACAATTTATTCATAGATTGTTTTAGCGTGGTTCATAACAATTGGCTTACAATGTGCGCAAAACTTATCTGCTATCTAAATAACCTAGAAAATAGTAAAAATTTGATTTTTTTTCAAAACCACATTAGAGGGGGTAAACTAAAGTATATAAGTAGTAGGTGTGTAGTTGGTACATTTTGTAAAGATGTTTGATCTTCCCATCTTAGGATTCACTGGAACAAAATTAAATGATGTAATTAGTCGAATGTTTAAAGTAGATTAGGAATGATATGAAGCAAATGATCTAGTCCGAAAGTTTGAAGTTTAAGTTAGACTAAGATGTTAAATGCAGTAGTTATAGAAACTCCGTTAATAATAAAGGTTAAGGTTTGAAAGGTTGGTGCTATTATTTAATTTTGAGTGTTGTAGAATGTTAAATTATTAGTAGCTAAATAAAGGTAGAAGCAGACCACGGCAAGCAACGTACGCGACGAAATGTAGGAAACGGATGGCGTGGCGCAAGACAAAGTTTGTGGCAGGAAGGCTAACCCCTAAAGCACAGCAAAAAAAAATGTTCATTTAAATATGGACAACAATTTTCCTCGTAACATTTATATGAATATTATATTGACGGCATCAGATGACAGACAGCTCACGGGCAGGCGTTTAAAGCTTTTTGAAAGCCATTTTGTCATTGTAAAATGTATCTAAAGATAACGAGTATAAGTCCCATATTTTAATGCACATTTTTGTGCTGTGCGGTGGCGTTAGATTAATGTGTGCACAGCTTTGGTGTGTGTCAAGGTCATCTGTCTTCATATAAATTCCAGATCTCATGCGTCGCGTACGTTGCATGTCGTGGGCTCAATCTGTTTTTACCTTTATTGAGCATCAAGTTAAAGTTAAAGACGTAGGTAGTAAATTTATTGATTATGAAGTGAGATCTTGAAAATATGTGGCAAAAAGTGTGTTTCGTAAACGTAGAAGTTCTTGGTATGTTGCTTTGCTTTATTTATCAGATTTGAAAAATATAAAGTAGGTTTGTGGACCAACGATTCGATTGACAAGATGGGAACAGTGGTTGATTATCTAAATGTAAGAAAAAAATGGTATGTGATCTCATTTTCTGTATTTTAACGCACATAAATAATGCTTTTTACAATTAAATACTAGAACATATAAAAATAAGTTTTCATGCTATTTCTATTACGATGCCTCTATATTATGTATTTAGGTATAAGTAAGTATTTTTTTACAAAAATATAAGAAAATACGAAGTATAAAAATATTTAACTTTATGAATTGGCATCTTCTCAATTATTTACGAAGTAACTGTAAATATTGAACGACAAAGAGCACTTAGAAATATTTTTAATAAAAATACGCACTGAGTTAAACATATCAATTATGAGAGCTAATAATTCAGGGGATATCTATGTCTGGTAAAGGCTGCTGATGTGATAAGTTAAGTTTCACCTTAAAAATCAATTAAATACAAAAACTTTACTGACAGAGATTACAGCACCTACCAGTTTTGTATATACGTTTTAAAAGTATGACTCTCTTTCTCTTTCTCACTTTCTCCTCTCCCACTCCTATCTCTTAATACTCGTATTCTGACACGTAGATAAAGATTTTGGCGATGGCTATTCCTCCGAATTGCTCTCTAGTGTGAAGTTCCATAGCCAACTCTAGCTCTATACTCTGTGGTCCTTGGAGGGGATGAACCAGGGAAATTACCGCTTCATGACCAC
The DNA here is from genome assembly GCA_963662085.1 of Eupithecia inturbata. Lineage (NCBI taxonomy): Eukaryota > Metazoa > Arthropoda > Insecta > Lepidoptera > Geometridae > Eupithecia > Eupithecia inturbata. The sequence goes on from OY759201.1 coordinate 1,697,922, forward strand.
TTTGGGTTAACCTGGAAAAAAATATTGATATTAAAGTGAGTTACAGAAAGCGAATCACCTAAGTATTAAGCGTCTGCCCAACCGCGGCGCACGCTGTGCACGACCGCGCGGCGCATTTTAGCTGCGTGACTTCCGTTTGTGAGACAACGTGGGTCTACGTTTCCACTACAGAACACACTATACATTGTATTGCAAACTAACTCACGACTATGTCTACTGTAACGCAGCATAGTTTTGAAGTCCCATTACCTGCAGTACAGCTACGCACGCGTGTACCGCGTGTGCGTAGCGTGTGCGTGGGTTGCAGTGGACGTATAAATTTTCTTGCAAAGCGGACCTACTCGTAGAAACGCATGCGTAGCCTGTAACCCGATAGTTAGTATCTGGCACAGCGCAGTTTAGCCATACAGCGGAGCAATGCAGCCAGCGCCAGCGTCTTGGGGAGCTTCCAACTTTTGAATTTATCAATGTTATGTCGATAGACTCCAAAACTACAATTGATTCAAAGTTTTTTTTAGCAAAAGACTTACAATGTGCGCAAAACTTCTAATCTGCTATCTAAATTACTTGTAGATCCTAGGTTTTTTTTAGGTTTAACTGTTTTTGCCACGCTTGACCAACCTGCTATCTTAATAATGAGTCAAACACTTACAGGAATGAGTTGATATTGGCAGGCGCCTGGACGTTTGGCGGAGAGTCCACGTTTTTCAGCTGGAGCTGGAAGTTAAGCTCGGTGAACGGCCACGCAGGACCACGCATTGTGAATAACTTCACCTGGAATAAGACATGACGAAGTTTACAAATTTGCTTAGCTTTGAGCGAGGTTTATGAGTAAGCCGGATGGCCGTGGTGGTCGCGGCGGCGTAAGAATTGAACTCTATAATTCAGCCCGTGGATGTCGTAAGAGCCGACTAAAGTCCAATTTCACTGTTGCAATTGAACGCGTTCATTAGAAATAAACTCAGTTTAGCGCTTTAAACTAGTTCAGCGCGTTTCACCGACATAAAGTTAATCCGGATCAAGCTGAACGCCCTATTTTCTGCGTTTAGTTTATAAACCGAGTTCAAGAGCTGTCATGTCACACACGACGAAAAACAGCGGATAGACTGACATTCATCCATTCAATGTCGGATGTAAACTTCGTTTTCGTAAACGCGAACAAAATGTAGCTGGTGAAATCGGTGTGAAGTAAACCGAGATTAAAATCAACATTTGAACTCGATTAAGCTGAACTTAGTTTTGGCAGTAAATGGTGAAATTGGGCCTAAGGGATCATATAAGTAAAAGGGCAGAAGCTTTAACACCCCCACTGCGATCACTTATCCGCCTCCCAAGCGTCTCAAAGGGATTTGAAGTCGTTATCTGTACAGCTCTTTTACAGGCAGTACTTTCAAAATGAGTAGTTGACTTACGTTTGCTTCTGGAACGTAGAGGTTGGACACGAAGGTGATGAAGTTGTACGAGATGGTGGTGGGCTGGTGCGCGCAGGCCCAGTCGCCGGGCTGACACACTCGCTCCGCTTTCGTGCAGCGACTAGAAGATAAGAACTAGGTTACGATAATGAAACGGATGTAGTTGGCGAATTGGTAGAAACGCAAGTAGGACGAAATGAGTGTTGGACGAAACGCGTGTTGGACGAAACGCGTATACCTAAATTTGAATTAGACGAATCACGTTTCGGACTAACTGCTTACAAAAGAAATTTACTCTTTTAGTCCATTTCACATAGGAACCGGTCACTTTTTCTTTGTTTTACGCGTAATGAATTTACTTAGGCCATTTTCTGGCCAGAAACAAAAGAATCAGAAATGGTAGGTACTGTTTGCTCTCTAGCTCATAAACCGGGAGCAGTTGATGCGGTGGCAGCGGTAGGATCCTTGCGTCAACACGCAAAGATCTTACTTGCTTCAACAAGCAGACCTGACTGGTGCCACCGGTGGTGCCTGTCTCGATAGCAAAGCCAGAACAAAAGTAAGTAACATACTGTTTGCTCTCGAGTTCAAAACCCTAAGGGCAGGTGATTCGGTGGCACCGGTACTATCCTCGCGTGTTGAAGCAGACCTGCTTGGTGCCGCCGGTAGTGCCTGTCACGATCGCAAAGCCACAAAAAAAAAGAAGAAAAAGTAGGTAACATACTGTTTGCTCTCCAGCTCATAACCCTGGGGGCAGGTGATGCGGTGGCAGCGGAAGGATCCTCGCGTGTTGAAGCAGACCTGGCTGGTGCCGCCGGCGGTGCCTGTTTCGCAGGTCGCCACACCCGTCTCGCATTCGTCGATATCTGGAGGAATCATACTAATACTATAAAAGCGAAATTTCGGATTGATGGACAGAGGTGTGTTTGTTGCTTCTTCACGCTAAAACAACTGAGTGGGTCGAGCTGATATTTTGCATAATTATATGTAGGCCTAGCTGTAATGCAACGCATGTCTGAATATTTAATAAAACATACCAATACAGCTCTTCTTGTCCTCAGAGAGCCGGTAGCCGATGGGGCAGGCGCAGCGGTAGCCCCCCGGCTCGTTTAGGCAGCGGCCGACGCAGTGGATCTTGGACTTGTCACTGCACTCGTCGATATCGGTGCATGTTCTAGAATTTAATCACAAAACCTATATTTATATTCATAGCTTTTAATCTACCACCGCAGTCTTAAAGTTTTCGGGGGGTTTCGCTTCTCTCGCTATTATTTCTTTTGTCATAGGTACACTTGCTTTTCCTACTTTTCCCCAAACATCTCAAAAAGCTTCGTGGTTCGCTCCGCTCGCCATTCTTTATACTTGATATTATTAGGAGTTGATGATCTGAGTTGTCGACCCCCAAGGCGGTTCAGTAAATTAGGTTTCGTATTTTAGTAAAAAACCGCCCGGGTACCAGCAGTGGCCGTATGTAGGTTGGTTCATAATATAAAGGTGAAATACTGGTCTTTTTAATAAAGTTCAAATTCAAATTCAAAGTGCTTTATTTTCCTTTAGACCTCACAGGACTCTTGGACACGTCACAAAATTCAAACAACATAAGTAAAACTAGGAAATAAAGTGATCACTGTGATTTTTGTTTTTAGCCCATTTGGACCCAAATACAAACTACCTATAGAATTTAGAAAAAAGACTTTATTTTCGTATTAATTCTTAATCTTATCTAATCTTAGTTTTTCTTTAGTTTTTTTTTTTGTTGTACAGACAAAATATAAAAAAAAAAACTTTCATATAATAATAAAACACCGTCCTTAAACAAGGACTATGGGCTTAAGTGTGGTATTTTTCAAAACATCCTCTTTCAATGCACAATGTTTTGATGCATTTCTTGCATTGCCAAAGAGGTTTTTTATGGCATTGGACGCATCGTAACTGGCTCTGTAGACTTCTGGGGAAGTCCCCAACTTCATCAGTGCTTATACTAGGCACCATTGAAGAAGGTTTACGCCGTCTTCTATCTGGTCTTTCAGAACCTGCAGCCATCAAATAGAATCAAATCAATCGAATCAATATAGCTCGGCGAAACTGGAACTGGTCCATTTTATTTTCAGCGGACATGATATGGAGACGCCATGCATTAGCTACAGCCAAATCAATTTAGGTTTATAAGACCCACCACCATTTTTGCCTCGTACCTATTGCTGACTAATAGGCTGATCAGCCTGATCAACTCCTCCCATTCCTTTATTGTAATTTTGGAAAACAACTGGAATGTCCACGTCTACCTTTCGTTCTGCTGAGTTCCATCTTTTTACTTTGCCCAGAGGGTCCACAAAGTCATGGTTTGTACCCATTCTACAAACAAACCTGTTGTCAAACCACCGCACGAACAATAAGTATTTGGTTGGCTGTATCGAACTGCTCCGGTCATCACGCGCACTTCATCTCTTCCTGAAATATCACGCGGTAACATGTTTTGCTGGACACTGTCTTCATCACCCTCTTCTTCATCCGTTAGAATTCAATACTCAATAATTTCAATAATTTCAATACTCGGCTCCGGAGGAGTGGCTACAAAGTCGTAATTAGCATCATGATCATAATGTCCATCAAAAACATTTAGGACAGCTTCCTCAAGTCCTTTTCAATCATCTACAGCATGAAAAGACTGATTAGCCATTAGCTTACGAAGTTATACACTCTGCAAGTAAATAAAAAAAATATGGCTTTCAGCCCATTGGCCAAATTCAAAGACACCATGCGGAAATACTTGTATTTCGGGCTGAATCATATGAAATATTTGACGAAATAGCGTTATTCTTTAGTAGACATTTAGTTACGTAAAACAAAGTCTCAAGTTTGAAGAAAATCTAATGTATTATGTAAACTATAGACTCACCTTTGGTCAATTACATATTTGCTTCACTATGTAAAACAATCACCGATTTCATCCACTTTTATCCAACAACTAATAAAGATGTCGCTTGTATGACAAAGCTTCACTGTTTGGCAATGCAATGGCAAGTTTTTTAACAAACCGCAAACACATAATAGTGAAAGAATTAAGGTAGTTGAAAATATGGCCCAGATCTAGGACAGCGGGCGGGAAATTACCAACATAGTGCATGTGGTCGTAGTTTCTGGTATACCTCACCTGTTATCAGGTTTCATTCTGTACCCCCGGTGGCAGGAGCACCGGTACCCTCCCCAGACATTCGTGCAGCGGTGTTGGCAGAGGGATGCCTGAGATTCCAAACATTCGTCTACGTCCACGCAAACCTGAAAATTACGAGGGATCATATAAATTTGTAAATTCTATATACCTCTATACACGATACTGTGCTTATGATAACCAGACAATAAAAAAATCATTCACTAAGATCCCCTCAGTCTATGCGGCGAATTTGAAGAGCTTAAAATACTTAGAACTCAATGGCATTTATGTTCAGAGTGGTTCAGAGGAGTGATGGTGAATATGACGATAAGGCAAGCAGCAGGGGGGGACCAAAGTTGGTTGATGATGAAGAAACAAACGGCTTTTGGCTGAAGCGGTCTGATGATGTTGTAGCAAAAATCACTTGAATAATCTGAGGTTATGATGGTGGAGGAAGCGGCACTTGTCAAAAGTGGGTTGATAATACAGAATCACATAGCACATTTTACTATGAAACTAGGTATCGTAGTTTTACGAACTGATTACGCGCGTTTGCGCAACGAGCTCTCCAGCGCAATGCACGCACGAAGGGACGCGGAACACGCACCACTCGAACCACCCTGAAGAAGTCCCTCGCTATGTGATGAAACACTGGTGTTCTTTCAACACAAGCAAGTGGTAGCTACCCATTTACGTTCATAAAGAAGCACATGGCATAGCAAGGTGGGCTGATGGTTGTGGAGGATGCAGCAGTTGACTAAATCAGGATTAAAATGCACAAGCAAACTCACCTTGTCATTTAGTGGTGCCGGTCTAAAGCCGTCGCGACACTTGCAGTGGTAGGAGCCGAGGGTGTTCGAACAGTCAGCGTTTTGTGAACAGATAGTCTGGAAGGTATTGTTCGAGTTAGAAAATACGAAGATTATTTTGAAAAGGTGCTTTGTACAGGGCCAGCTATGTGGCGCCGGCTTAGAATTTGCATCACCCCAACTCTTCCCGCGGATGTCGTAAGAGGCCACTAAGGGCCACTGGGGTGGGCAGCAGCGCCCCCTGCAGAAACATTCTATCACCGAACTGCGATCCCCAACCCGCATGCCTAGCGTGGGGATTATTATATAATACCCCCCGTTAGGTAAAGATAAGGCGCTTATCATGGGGAGGTCTAGGTCCAGCAGTGGAACAGTATAGGCTGTGGAGGTGGAGGAGGTAAAGGGTCCGATGCTGTATAGATGCACAAAACATTTCCGAGCAAGAGATTTCAGAAGTTTTGCATAGGTATATTTATTAGGAGACGTGAGTGTAAGGTGCATTGCATGTAATACTTAAAATCTTGAAAACACTTATATTAAAAGAAAATTACAAATAACCTATGTACCTACATGTAGGTAATTACAAAATACTCCTCATTTTTTTGCAACAGCGTCAGCTATCTGCAGACTGTTGCAAAAGTTATATAAAGCAGAAAACCAAAATCATCTTATATTTGAAACCTTACTGTCTGACTTACTGAACCCTGTCAGTTTGACTTTAATCCCTTACCCTATCACCAGCCAGTTGACACTCGTCAATATCCTGACACTCGTGGTCCCCAGTTAGACGGTATCCTGGCAGACACCTGCAAGTGTAGCCTTTCTCCAGGTTGATGCAGACCTGCTGGGGTCCGCACTTTGCCTCGCCTGTCGAGCACTCGTTCACGTCTGTGGAGATGTTTACGTTAGAAATAAAATGAAGAGAAGAGAAAAACAGACCCGGCTGTTAGAAGGCAGAAGAGCAAGAGAAGAGTTAGAAGGCCTTTGTGTTACTCCAGGATGAAGGTAAGCTATCCTAGTACCAAATTTTATTCAAATCCGTTAAGTTCTGAGCGTGAAGAATTATGAAACATATAAATATTGTACGTTCATAATTAATGAATAAACTGTTGTTCCACCTAGCTTTTAGGATACTAATTTTTGTACACAGTTTCTACAATAAAATTTATTTCAATTTCAATTTCAAACATACACACGTAAGTTTATACATAAATACAAACTTTCTCTTTTACATATAATATACATATTTTATACATATTTTAGTGTGAAACGATACCAAACACACAACGGAGAATGACTCTCTTATTCTTTATCGTGGTTTCTTTTTTACTGTAATCCATACTATTATTATAAATTCGTAAGTAACTCTGTCGTATGTATGTTTGTCCTCTAACCTTCATTTAAAATATTTGTAGGTTTCCTAAACATTTCCGTCAGAGAGAAATCGATAGATGCAACGGGTAGAGTTAAATGGATGGCAACCAAATCAAGCAATGAATATTTTTGGGAAGTCGATTTTATAATTTCATAAAAAGGATATAGATATACGAAACCTACAGCGCTTCCATCACTGAAAATCGTTAAGTTTAGTAATGAAGTAAGTCACCATGTTTGATTTTTATCAATTTCATCAGCCTATGTTAGTCCACAGCTGGACATAAGCCTCCCCTAAAGAGCGCCATAGCGCCCTATCTTCAGCTTGACGCAAGCAGCATCTACCTGTAGTCTTTCGCAGGTCGTCATCCCACCTAGCCGGAGGGCATCCTACACTACGTGTGCCGCGTCGTAGTCTCTACTCAAGAACACCTCCATTTTACCCCAGCATATGCCGGTTCTTCGCGAGATATACAACGCACCTACATGTTATATATGTATACTTGTATGAGGATACATTACCACAAATAAATAAATAAGCTCCCATCAAGTCTATTTATTTGCGAATTGAACATAATTATCGGGTATCTATAGATATCGATAATTCAATGTGCTATCTGGTGCAGCCTTGGTCGAATAGCAGTCGATGGTCGACTTATCACGCGAATGTCAATCATATGCTTAACGCAATTAAGTTTATAATTGCGACTGAGAATATCCGCCATCTATGGTCAAGTAGTAGTCAATCGAATGTCAATCGAATTTTTGGTGAATATAGACCGTGAATACGTTCTCCTGCTAAAGTAAAATAAGTCTTATCTGTAAAAATCAAGGTTTATTTCCAAATCTGTGACGTTGGCTAGTTTTGACTAAACTTAAAACTACAAATCAAACGAATTGTTTCTTTGTAATGCATTATATGATTATCGGTTTATTTGTGTGAGTTTGGCGACAACGGCGCCTTTAGTAATTTTTTTGCATAGCATTTCCACTGTTCTTTCTGTTCCGTAGGTAAATGCTTCGAATGCCCGAGTCGCTCGCGCGGAGATGGGAGCCGTGACGTCACCAACGATATCGCGCTTGTCCTCGACTTAGACCGAAAATGTTAACTTTGCACTTATATATCTCCGTCAGTTTTGTAGAAAAAAAAATAATGAATACACAGTTATTCTCGTAATTTTTTGTAAAATTTTTTTACCTATAAAACAAAAACTGGTTATCTTTTTCATTGTGTTTTGGTTCACAAATCAATAAAATTCCATTTTAAATTAGTTTAAAATTCGACTTGTCTATGAGCTTATTTTGTAAGACTAAAGAAATAAAGGTTATTGATTTCTAATTTCTTACCAACGCAAGAATCATCTCCATCCAGGCGGTACCCCGAGGGGCACTTCAGCACGGTCTTCGTCGCCTCCTGCGTGATCTCAGGACTGACCACATAGCCTGTGGACGATCCGTTGACGGTAGACTGCGGGACATCGGGGGGGTACACTGCAAAGAAAGAGATACAGAATAAAAAGTATGTATGTGTTGTCCAGATCCCTACATCTATGCAAAATCCAGCCAGATCCGTTCAGTAGTCTTGGCGTAGCGTGGTAACAAAAAAACTTTTAAAAAATTATGTATGTAAAGTACGTTACGCAAAGTAATTTTTTCACGGATTCAGGCAGGAAATCATAGAGGTATAAAACATTTACTTTGATTCGTTTTCCTGAGTAAACACATCAGAAAAACTTTGAAAGTATTATCATTCCGCGGCTCTCTCCTAGGAACCTCATAGTATTAAAACATTCCCCTTACCTGGTTCATTTCCGTACCCCGGCGGAAAGGCGTCCTTACTGCGCAGTGGCACACAGCGATGCCGCACGTCATCCAGCTCCCAGTTCGGGGGACATTCGCAGCGGTACCCTCCGCGCGTGTTCACGCAAATCTCTACCGATGCACAGCTCGCTTGCCCGTTTGAGCATTCGTCTATGTCTGTAGAGAAGATTTTTTATATTTTTTTTTTTTATAGACAATCCCCACAGCATCATCTGCTACCCATAACGCAAGCTCTTGCCAAAGCAAGCAAATAACAGATTTACTATTCGGTATTTATAGAGACAAAAAGATATTTGCGATCGTACAAACATTTGTCCTGAGGCGGAAATCGAAACCGATGCCTACTGTCTCTCAGGCGGACCTTCATTCGCTGCGCCAAGGAGGTCGTTTTATGTACCCCAACTCTTCCCGCGAATGTCGTATGAGGCGACTAAGGGATATCCACCGGTGGCGGGCAGCAGCGCCACCTGCAGAACAATTCTACCCCCGAACAGCGATCCCCAACCCGCGTGCCCAGTGTGGGGATTATGGGCATTACCCCATGAGATAAAAGCCAATAAGGCACTTATCAGGGGTAGACCTGGGTCCAGCAGTAGATCAGTTTAGGCTAAGGTTTAGTAAATGGAGATTATAAAAGTTAGAACCCTGAATTAGATGAGATAATTTACCTTCGCAATTCCCAGTATTGTAGTTGAGATAGAGTCCAAAATCACAGGCGGTGCGAGGCCGGAACTGCCTGGTGACAATCGGCCGGTCGTCATTGTAGCCGAAAAAGAATTCTGGAAGCAATATTTTTTTTTTGTTATATACGAAAGTACACATACTTCACTTGGTAGATATTCAATCCTAACGATATATAATATATACACAAAATATAGATGCACTAGGTAGATGTCGGAAGGGATGATTGAAACTACACAACCAATTCTACAGCCAGGCACTGTAGAATCAGTTGTGTTGTGTAGATTCAATTCAAACCTAAGTTTATCACCAGGGTATTTATACTTAAACATACTTAGCTGTACACACATACATTATGTTAAGCTACAATTTATGTAGATTAAAACAATTTTTTTGTAATTTCTTTCTTTGGCTGGCATTGTAATGTGTTTGGTGTTTGTGCTTCTACAACAAAACTCCTAGTGAGTTTCAAAAATGATCAGTAAATAAATTAAAACAAATTGTCAAAACCTTCTTGTGTAAAAAGGCCTACTATAAAATATCAGATTATCTAGAGGATAAAAAAATGTGGGACGGGATTTGCTCCAACTCGAAAAATAACAACTAACTAACAGGCTAAAGGTTTCTTCGTCGCTTCTTTACTTTAGTCTACATACCGAAGCGACTGAAATCAAAAATATCACTTTATATCCGTGTCAGTGTTTAATTATTAAGAATTCGACCTTTTCTAAGTTACATTTATTGTATTTATGGAAATAAAGAGTTTTTGACTTTGACTTTGTTAAATAAATAAATAACCAACGCAGTGTACCATAAAACTTTTCATAAACACACGACATAATTATGTTCATTATTATGTTCTACCAATCTACACACATACTCGTACCTCACAATTATACAGATCTTGTAAGAAGCGTTAGCTTGAATCCTCGCTCTAACTAAGAAAATCTTGTGTTAAGGTATAGGTACACATACAACAGGCTTCTTTTCCGCTGATATTCTGATAGGTTTTTTTTCATCATAGGTGTGTCATAGGTTTAATTAGCGATAGGTAATAAAATGAATAACTTGTAAGTAAGTCGAAGCTGGGATCCCTCGCATCTTCGCACAAGATTTTCTTAGATTCGAGATTTTCTTCGCGAGGTTTCAAACTAACGCTTATAACAGAATCATTAATCTGTATTAATTCTGATGCGTAACGATTGAATGTAAGTTTATAATGAATTTATTTTCGGAAAAATATCCGAACATAAATAGTTTTATTATTTGTTTTTTAATGTAAAAAATACTATGAAACTAGGGTTTTTACAATAAGCAAAAAAAAAGACGGCCCAATTATACAGCTATCGATCGTACCTTAGCAGTTACAAAAAATCTACTCTACATAATGAAATTTATTATTTAATAAATAAACTCGCTTACTAATTTTAATGTTTTCAAAAGCAGAGGAGAATTATGTGTGAAATAAAAAAGTGGGTGCGCGTTAAAGTCTTTTATATGCTACGTAGGGCACGTGCTAAATATCTATGTTGAATATGTTTATCGTTACGGGGATAGAAGAGAAAGGGGTAGGAGAAAGTGAGATAAAACAGGGGAAAAGAGCAAAATCCCCTATACAAAGGTGAAACCCGCAATTCTCTGCGACGCCTATTTCGAGAGATATTATGAGTTTAGTCATTTTTAGCGGAAGAGTCCACTCGCGAAAATGTCCTGATACCGTTATTGATCAGCGATTTCTTTACCTTTAGGAGTAGTAGATGAAGCTGGTTCAGGAGTAGTTGTAGGAGGTAGCGTAGGAAGCAGCGTTGGAGGCAGCATCGAAGGCAGTGTCGGAGGCAGCATCGAAGGCAGCGTCGGAGGCAGCACCGAAGGCATCGTCGGAGGCAGCACCGAAGGCAGCATCGGAGGCAGGTCAGTGGTAGTCGTGGTGGTAGATGAACTGGTGATCACGAGGTCACAAGCGTTAGTGACGATGTCACGCCGGAAGCCGATGGCGCAGTCGCAGACGTAGCCACCCATGGTATTGCGGCAGGTCTCGGTGATACCGGAACAGCCGTGCTGGCCGGTGGTGCATTCGTCAATGTCTGCAGAGATAAAGAATTCTATACAATTGTGATTTCGAGTATATATGATGTGTATATTGTTTTTGGCATAGATTTTTATCTTCTCGGCTTTATAAATGTCGGTTTACAGACTTCCCCCCTTATTCATAATGGTCCGCTACCTTAAAACAGTTGCTAAATAGCGTTATTTCTTACTCTGACTTATGTTAATAGAAGAAGATAGATTGAGAGATAGCAATGCTCTAAGTTAGCAGATTATTATGAATAAGGGGGTTAGTACATATATCCAGCACTGCTATCGCATGGCACCACAATAAGCATTCAAATATGGGCTTAAGCTCATCATCTTCAGAGACATTTTAGTGACATAATAGGCATGATGACAGATTTTCAAAATCTATTCTATGATTTAGAAGTCTCTTAAGCCGCAAGTTTCAAGCGCCCGCCCGCGCGCAATCTGCTATTTTATACCGTCACAGTAAAACGTATCCAAATGTTAAGAATTGAAGCCCATATTTGAATGGACATTTTTGTACTGTGCGGCAAGGCAATGGTGCACGCTAAATACCCGTGGTTCCTGACTTTCTATAGAAACTTCACCCGTATACATACTCTTATCTGAAATGAACCAATGAGCAGCGAAAATAATAAGAGTAATTCACTCACGAATATGTCTGAAACTATGATGTTATGCATATACATTTTGTTTCAAATATATTTTTATGTACATATGTATGTCTTGGACTAGGTAACTTTGTTATTTATATAACGTTATCTGAATAAGGGGTGAGATTTTAATTTATTATTTTATGGTGTTTTTAATAGGTACCTAATCGATATGTTTTTAATTGAATTTTATTATCATTTTTATCTTATTTTGATTAATTAGGTTTGTCGAATTTTATGTTTTATAGTTAGAAATTGTCCTTTTGACTCGCACTTTGACAGTTTTTTAATGTGGTTTTTTTCTTGTATTGTATATTTTTTTGTAATAACCGAAATTTTTAATGGTCGGTTATTTTTTGTAATGAACTTTTAAATGTTAAATAATAAGACTAGATACTCTATTGCAAATATAGAGTAGGTACATGTACATTTCATGAATAAATAAACAAATAAACTTACCAAAACATCCTCCATTGTCACTATGCTCGAACCCAGGAGGACATCTAGGTCTCTCATTCTTCGAAACATTCGAACCGTCCGTCGATGAACCTTCGTTCTTCCTATCCTCAACTGTAACTGTTTCATGAGGAACATTTAGCCAAACCTTCGGTGTTGTTGGCGCGTACGGGCTGAAGGTTGGCCTTTGACTTGGTGTTTCATTTGGCCTTTGGTTTGGTGTATCATATGGCCCCTGATTTGTTATTTCCCTCGGCTCTTCAGGTATTCGTTTCGTTGTTTCGATTGGTTCCTGTATGTCTGTAAATTTGTCTTCTGGTATTTCGTTTGAGCTGATTGGTTTTTCTGGTCTTGTTTCATAGTATGTGGAGGCAGGGGTTTCTATTTCTGGTTTCGGTTCTGAATTTGGTTTGTATACGATTTCTGGTTCAGGTTCTGTTGATGCTGATGGCGTGGATGACGGTGTTTGTGGTATGTATAAAGGAGCGACATGTTTTGGAATTTCAGGGACGTAGTTTGTTGGTTTTATTTTGTCTTGTTTTGGTTTGATGCGGTTTCTATCCGGTATTTCAGGCTCCCTTTCTTCGGGTTTTCTTTCTTGTGATTCCATTTCAGGGTCAGGAGTGTTTGCGTTCGGTGTCGGCGGCACTTCGCTAGCACTGGCTAGAGAAGGGTTAGTCCTTGGAGGCACGTTTACTCCTGTATTTGTTTTATTGGCACTCGTTACTTCAACTTCCTCGCTGAAAATGAATGAAATCTGTTATTAAATTTTACAACTATTATCGATTAATCTTTAGAACAAACCAGGGAACCAACCGGCATGTTCAAACACTGCCACTTATAAATGACACTTACTTAAACGCATAAGACACTTACTCAGAGTCGTAGTACTCGTACTCATACTCAGGAGCAGGTGTGGTGGTGGTGGTCGAGGAGGCCCGTTTCCTGACGCATCGGAAAGAACCAGGGATGTTCATACACTGGTACTCGGGGCCGGCGCTTCCACAGTTGTGTGTGCCGAGGGCGCATTCGTCTACATCTGGATTCAAGATTATAATAAATATGGTCGTCTGGTAGAAATCTCTGCAAGGGATAAGACCGCGAATTGCAGGATACGATATTTAATATTTAAGAACTTACTATACCTACTTTTAATAAATAAATAAAAAGTGTTATCTTTCCTGTAGTAAAGCTGTTATTAATAATATTATTAATAACTTTAATAACAAACATAATTACAATAAGGTTATAGAAGGATTATTATGCTGGCTTCTATTTAAGTCAACGAATCATCATTGCCATTCAACGTGGCAATGCTGCCAGCATTCTGGGCACTCTTGATTTTTAGAAAATTTATTTAAGTGTTAATACTAGTAGTTATTTGTTTTTATTATTTAATGGGTTGATAATTCATGTGCATTCTTTAATATATTGATATGTTCTAATTAAGAGATAGAAACATTTTAGAACTGGAAAAAATCTTTCCTATAATACATAACAGTAATAATGACGTAATGACAATTAGTCATTAATTATTAAAGGTAATGACAATATGGATAAATAAATAAATAACAGTTAAAGGCTCCCACTCTTTCAGTTTCTATTAAAGTAGAAGGAGTTTAAATAGAGTTCAAGATAAAACAGCGTGAAAAAAACACGCTTGATCGTGACAGCAGGTCGGTATGCAGCAGGTGGTGAAGAATTTTGACACAATGGACTCTGCAAGATAATACGCAGGGCTAGAAACCATAAAGCTGGAGACTCTGGTAGATAGGCCAATAACATTGCAAATAAGACCTGGATAAAATAAACCCAAAAACCAACACGAAGAGCGCAGATTAAAATAAGGCTTCATCTGATCGGAGCCCCTCATATCCGTCTCGCGATCACGAGTAGTCGATAGAATAGCTGGTGATGATGAAGACCAGCAGCGCGTTTTTGCTCTTAATAGCAGACAAATTCATTATGTTCATTGTGACTTTACTTAGATCATTAACCACGATACCATACCTAGTAAATGAATTGTAGGTTATTATTTATTTTTATTTACTGATTTAAGCTAATATTAAGAGCTAAACTTTATACATAAGTATGTACAAAAGTAAAATAAACAAATGGAAAGAAATTTTTATGATGTTTATTATATGCATATTATGTATGTATATAGCTATCTACTATTACTTTAATTGTCAGTTTATCTTGTTCGATTCATTGTTTTATGTACACTTCCTCTACCTGTTCCATCGCCTCTCCTATAACTCTAAGGTTTGCTGGAAGAAAACTCTTTTCAGGGTTAAGCTCGCCTATGTACATATCCTAATAAATTAAATCATGCTTATGTACTATTGTGTATAATAAAGAATTACAGAGAAATAAAAGATGAATCCGTCCACCTTACCTTCGCAGTTCCCAGTGGAATGCTGCAGGATATATCCGGTGCCACACGACGTGATCCTGATGCAGAGGAATGAACCGATGGTGTTGTCGCAGCGCTGGGAGTTTGGTACGCAGTCATGTTGGTGGGTCGCGCATTCGTTCACATCTGAGGAATTGATAAATTTACAGTTTTTATTAACAAAGAAAATTACAATCAAATAAAAGAAACAAATTAGAACTAGTATTTACAATTGAAACAATTGAGCTAACTGCAGACTGTTGCAATCTACAGGTAGCTCAACTGATTCATACCAGTTGGAAGCGTCCCCAAAACGCTGGCTGCATTGCCCCGCTGTATGGCAATGCTGATGCGCTGCTCCAGATACTAACCAGCTCTCTACAGGCAGAACACGTTTTTGATAAGAGCATGCAGATGGTATAATGTTTTTTCCGGAGAGGTTGATTCAGGTATTTTCTTTAATCCTCCCACTAAACTAAAAATAATTGTAAGTGGTAAGTAGATTTTTTGGTGCATCTTTTTGGTAAGTTTTCTTATGTCATTCAATAAACCAAAGGGCGTAGAAATTTCTTACTTATATGTGAAAAAATTTTGCATAATAATAATTTAACCATCAGTAGTCGTCCTGTAACTTTGTTTAGTATTAGTTTCAGTCGCTTTTTGTGGAATTTTTTATTTAGTTAAATTAGCTGTAATTTTCCTGAATATTGTTAAAATAAAATCATAAAGGCTATTTTATATCCCACAAAACGCGTGCGAACCGCGGGCAGAAAATCTTCCTTACCAACGCAAGCCCCCGTGGTAGCATCCAGCTCGTAGCCAAGCTTGCAGTGGCATTCGAAGCTGCCGTTGGTGTTCAGGCAACGCTGGTGCTGGTCGCAGAGGTGCGTTCCTTCCACGCACTCGTCCACATCTGTAACGGTGTTTATGTTCGTTTTGATTCAGATTTCGTGTTTTATTTATTGACCTTAAGGCTGGTGTATTTATACGGCTACAGATAATTATTTTGTGTTCTCAAGGCCTTCGGGGCATACACCAGCCTTAAGGGGCGACTCAAGAATAACGGGTTTGGTTGTCAAACTAGGCCTAGAAATCAGTATTGACGGGATCCCCGTGGTATAAAACTCGAATTACATAAAATTAATTATTTTCTTTGATTCCTTGAATGTAAAAACACGACTAAGAAAAAAAATACGATAAAAGAAATCATGAAAGTGCACTGTTTCGCACATAATTTGGTCAAGATCTCAGTATTGAAATGACGTATGTTTTGATTCGTAGGTTATTACTATTTATTTGGTTTTGTAGTTTGAACCAGTTTCTTCATAAGTTTTGTAGTTTTCTTGTAAATAAGCAAAAACTTGATTTTTGCGCTTACGCCGTTTTAAAAACGTATGCTCTGTCCCGCTCCTATGAACGCAAATTCCTATGCCAATCCTTTTCTCAAAATGGCGCGCATTCCGCCATCTTAATAATAACAATCTGTGCTATTTTATGTAAGTCAAATATATACATATGTCGCAGCCGGATCGTAGAACAAGGCAGTCTGTAGAATGGCTAGGCCGGCACGGCGCCATTCAATTATATGCCTATGTCGATTTAGTTTCTTCATCTTATATTATAATATCTTCAGAAGCTTCTTTAAAATATTTTTTTCACACAAGCTATTGCCTCATCTAATTTTTTATTTTGCATTGTTTTTAATATAATTATATTTAACAATTTAGAAATAAATAACTTAATTTAATTTTTAATTAATTCTTCATTATTAATAAAAATAGGATCTGCCCCTTTTCATGTCTGATTTGGACTGTAAATTTTCAACATATTTAACTAGCGTTCAATGAGATGTCTGATGCGGGTAATACCGGAAAAGACATCTCGTTGAACAAAGTGAATTGAATGTTTCGAAAAATCGCTTGTTTTGTAGGCGCTTAAATATTTTTGTGAACAGAAAACCCTAACACCTGGAACAAATAAATCAGCACAAACATTTGTCCCGAGGCGAGAATCGAACCTGCAACCTCCTGCGTTGCAGCGAACCTTCGCCCGCTGCGCCACAGAGGTAGTCCAAAAAAGTTAACAAGATGATGATTACTTACCATCGCAAACTCGAGTGTCTGTGTTGAACCTCATGCCATCAGGACACCGTCCATTAGTGGGTCTACGAACAATGAATAAAGCTACACATTGTCCTTGTTACCGTTACGGTAACTGTAACCAACGCAACGCACGGTTTCGACGAAAGATCAGCGTTGTAGTAGCTATTACCTATAGCTATCACAACATAATGCTGAGTCTAACGCCAATTTGTAGCTTTAAGGTATTTTATATGTGGGTATTATTATTATGATACAGTATTATATGATGTTGGTCATTTTATTAGTTTTAGTACATATAGTTTTCAGCTACTAACATACAATATAACATATCTTATCTTCTTAATCGGTAACGGTATTTTAGTATTTTTTTATACCAGTGTGTCTACCATGAGTTTTAACAATCTATACTCGCTAGCGGCTGTAGTTAAAAAAATGTATGAAAACTTGAACAGCGCCTCTAGCGGATAGTTGGGTACTAAAATGCGCGGTACTAATATTTACGTAACTACAGTAGTAACGTCAGGCGATCTAACTGTGACAACTCATGGTAGACACACAGGTATAAAAAATACTAAAATACCGGTACCAGTATAAAACAGTATGTGTCCCGCCTGATGGAAAGCGTTTACCGCAGCCTATGCGCTATGGCCTGTAACATCAGACATTTCACGCGCGTAATTACCGGTACCGGTTACGGTATTGCCGGTAAGTTACGATATTACCGAAAACTAGCTTCATAGAATGAGGGTTAAATATATTTTTTTTACTACCGACTGTTTAAACAAAAAATGTTAATATAAATAAAAAAATAAAAATATTTTATATCGGACAACACAAATGATCCATAATTTGTTAGTAAATTTATACTAATGTTAAAAGAACAGTGGTAAAAAATACAAATAAAAAAATTTAGGTGGTCTCGCGCGCTAGGGCATGGTCGCTAGGTTTTCTTGTCAGGGAGAATATTGTATACCGAAGGGTTTCGATTGTTAGTTTTACCTAGTTTCACTGGTTCTATCTTTGAGCTTGCAATCATACTGTCCCAACTGATTCACGCAAATCTGGTCTCTTCTGCAAATCTCAGAGTCGTCTTCGCATTCGTTGATATCTGAAAAACAAGTTGAAACTTTCTACATACCTACTCACAATTTTATCTAAATATTAGTCCTTTACAACTTTATTTCCCCCACAACTGGGTATACGCATCCACCTCGTGCACCTTGTGCCAAGCCCCATTTAACTACTGCTCTTGGCACCCAACCTACATGACGTTACTAGTGGATTACATGTCATTCATCACCCTTACACCTACCAGTGACAGGTTCAGTACCCTGGTCGGCATGCTTGGACTTCATGTCTTGGCAGAAGAAGGAACCGGGAGTGTTGACTCAGAACTGCGAGAGGCAGCATTACCTATCTTCATGACTTTGATGTAGGTAAGTAGTCTATGTACTTATTATAAATGCGTATGTAGTTATAGAATTGTTATTATATTGTATGTTATATATTTTTATAGGTAGCGTATTATATTATTATACATATGTAGTAATTTATTAACTATAGGCTAAAGATTCAATCTTCTTTCTGTATATGCACACGAACCCACTATGAAAAATTTGTCTCTCTCTCCCAATAAGGTTTGCTGGAAGAGAACTCTTTTTAGGGTTAAGTTCGCCTTTGCCATAACCTCTCTAGTTTTAAGTTTTACATGTATTTGTTTTATTAGTGCAATAAAGAATTAAGAATTAGGAAGAATTAAGAGGCGGTTACAGTCGGCTTTGCTTAGATTTTGATTGCACATTCGTCTACATCGGCAAGAGCGGTTTCGCACTGCATCCGATCCGAATTCGTCAAAATACGGATTTAAAAATTCTAGATCGAATTTGAAGTAATGCTTTTCACACTGCGTCCGATCTGTTATCATGAAAATAAGGAACTAGAATCTAAAAAACTCAGACCAAATCCGGGTTTTGCTTACCAAGCACTCCAAGGGCCACCTTAACTACGTCATTCCTACCTGCAAGGGATTATAAATGTACTTGTAAGGATTAGGTACCTACCCTCACATCTCCCAGTGACAGGGTCGATCTTGAACCCTGGTCGGCAATGCTTGGACGCCATGTCTTGGCAGTAGAAGGATCCGTGAGTGTTGACACAAAACTGCGAGAGGCGGTTGCAGTCGTCTTTAAGAATTGCACATTCGTCTACATCTGGAACGTGGAAAGGAACTCTTGAAACTATCATAGTTACCTACATCATCATCATCATCCTAGCCTGGTAACGCCCATTGCTGGATATAGGTTCCTTTCGCTTTTGCCAGCCTTTTCTGTCCTGTGCCTTGAGCATCCACGTATGCCCTTCGACCCATGGTTACTTAATCATACCAAAAAGCGCTTGGGTAGGTATGATGAGATATAGAGACGTGATTTTAGATTAGACTAGCTGCTGCCCGTGGCTTCGCACGCTTTTTCCGGGATAAAAAGTAGCCGTGAAAAGGCAACAGACAGACAGAGTTACTTTCGAATTTATAATTATTTACCTTACCACCCACGGGCAAGGGTTTCGGTTGTGGGTTCAATAAAAAAGCATACGAGACCCTATTGCCGGCTCTATAAGTTATGTTAAATAAAGTTAGAATATCTTATATAAATGTGAAGTAAGTATATGACATAATAGAGAAAAACACAAATCTAATAAAAAGACTGTAATTCTTTGTACACACAATATTACAAAACAGGAACTTATCGGAAGAATCTACATACATAGGTACACAATTTAGGCGAGCTTAACCCTGGAAGCATGAATGATGGTATTGCATATGAAATGGTGGATGAGTCCTACCTTCGCACTGTGATGGAAACATGCTCTCGCAGCAGCCAGGGTCCTAAAGTCTGATGATAAGGCAATGGTGGTGAAAATGATAATGGTTTGACCAAACTTCAGAGATTTGTGCTAAAATTATGTTTATTTGGGTAATGATATGATAATGATTATAATAGTAAAATTTACAATAAAGAAGATCAAAGTGATAAAACACTTACCTAAATGATTCCAATGATAATGATCAATGTTAATAATGGGGAAAATAACTAAATAACGATAACCAAGCTCATTTCTTTCATAAAATAACGTAAGTAGAAAATTCTATGTAAATATTGAACATGGATGTTAATGAAAATTAAAAGCGGATGACATGTAATATAATAATAAATAATGATAATTATAAATGGTATTCATTCTAAAATATTGTAAGTGCACAATAAATTAGCTTCATCGATATTACGAACATCGTCAGGATATAACACATACCAAATTATTATTAATTAGCGTTATTTATCCGTTTAAAAATTTTGTCAATTTAAATTTTATGTGTAAGTTTACTGTAGTATGTAATTATTTGCATTTCCTTAAGTTTTTCAAACGTCACCGTCTTTACAAGGTGTCACGTTATTGGTGTACTAAGCGGAAAGAGGGTGGTCCATCCTCCCACCACGAACATTTTCTGTTCTAGCACTTTCCGAGTTTCAAGGTTTTTACTGGAAAAAAGACCTCGAAACTTTCATCCCAACTACACATTTTTATGTTAGTGACTACCCTACATCAGCTGATCATCAGTGAGGTTCTTGACATTTCAATTGTCACCGCACATAATTAGCCGTCATTTGCTGTCACGCCCCGGCGGGCGGGTGGCGTAAGATTCTTGACCTTCAATTGGCACCGCCCGTCGATTCTAATTGGCTGTCACCCCCGGCGGGCAGGCGGCGTAAGATCCTTGACCATTCTCATTGGCTGTCACTTTTCTTTAGCCAATGCCGACAATTTTACGGTAGTTCGACCTCGGTAGATGAAAATTTAAATATACGTATATCTGAAATAATAATAAATAATAATCAACCGTGCGGATCAGTTGGGTATAGGGTGCACAACAACCCCCTTTCAGCTTAGTACATCAATAACGTGGCACCTTGTACATATTGTTCTCTTATGTCCAGTTCATCCCAAGGTTGCCAGGAAGAGATCGCTTAAAGCGATGAGGCCGCCCCCTGTATTTCCTTGATTCTCAGCATTTTCTGCTGTATTGTAGTTTTTGTTTGTGTGGTACAGTAAAGAGTTATCTATCTATCGAATGCACTTACAACGTGCAAGTGCGCCATAGGCAATGAAAGTGTTAAATGAAACTGAGCATTCGCCCAAAGACGAAAAGCGGCCAAAGAGCATTCCTTGTTGATACACCATAATTAACCTAAGCGTGTTAATTACGATTGTGTTTGAAGAACACCTACTGTTAGCGCCGACGACTATTATGCGGATTAGATATGTCTCAAATTATGCAGGAAATAAAAACAGAATAGTTATTAATGTTTATACGACATAGATTATGTAATAGTTGGCAACGACCTACCTACATAAGTACCTATAGATTAATTTCTCGAACGAATTGAAAGGAAAGACAAGGGCAGTCAAGTGTTGTAGAGTAGAAAGAGATAGGTATATATAGCTTCCAGAAAAGCGCGGATATGTAAAATAAGGACGGCTGACAATACGTAGAGTAAATGAGCGAGATAGAGCTAGCTCTCTAGAAGTTAGGAGAATAGCCGAGCTTATCGGCCTTTTTTCATTCACAAATCATAGAGAAATTACGAAAGTGAAATGTTAAGTGCAGTGCAGTGACTTTTGTATTAAGAACGTAGTTGTGTGTGTCGGTTTAATAAACCGACATATAGTGTTTTACTGGGGCATAATTCCTGACCAGCCCTAATTTGAAGTCTTACACCTTTGACGAGCTCCCACACCTACGTTTGTCATCCCATCTTCATCTCATGCTCTCATCTTCACCCCTTAACGAGGGACTACATCTGGATGAATGCTAGACGCGCGCTCCGCGTCTTGTCGTGCACTACGTTGGATGGTTCTCTGAGCACGAGCCGCGGGCCCCGCTACTAGGTTCGTAGTTAACCCGCTTACATTCATAGTCCTCACCACACCTCAACAGCCTTTATGCTGTCCGCCCCTGGTCCCTTATTCGCCTCTTACGACACCCGCGAGAAGAGTTGCGATAGCGCAATTTCTAAGCCGACCACACAGCATTCAACATTCATAGTGAATTCGTCAAACTACGATTTTTTATAGTAAATATTTAGATACCTTGACATTCTCCATGCTGATTCATAGCGAACCCTGGCGGGCATCTGTCGTCATCCGCCCTGGCAGCGGCCAGGCTGACGGGGTCTCCCATTCGCCCGTCGCACTTGTACCCGCCCACGGTGTTCACGCAGTGGGCGGCGGGGCAAGGTGGGCGGGGGAGCTTGCACTCGTTTATATCTGTAGAAGAGAAAGCAGGCTAAATAAAAAAAAAATGTATTTCTGTAAATACAAAACAATTAAAGCAGAAAAATCAATCTGCAATTAGAGCAGATCAAATTCTTAAATTTGTAATATTTGTTTTTTATTTTAATTTGAGACATGGAAGTAAGGTGGTATTTGATTTCTGTCGCTTCGTTATGTAGGATACAGGTAGTATCCTACATAACGAAGGTACTACCTACGTACACACGCTCTGTCTACCTCCCCAAGGATGAGCTGCCTCTGAACTGCCTTACCTGTGTTTTGTGTTGTTTTTGCTAGACCGTACTCAAGTAGTCTTACTGTGTTATCTACTTATTGTATATTTATTGTGTATATATGTTATAGTTATTGCCTAACTTCATATGTGAATGTATACCTTGTATTGTTTAAAAACTATTTCATTTCATTTAGTATAAGGTAAAGAAACCTTTAAACATTTTGAACTTTTTTCTTGTTAAAGTTAAAAGTTTTTCGGCTCTTGTCATTTTCCATTTTGTGGGTTGGTACGTTTCCGCTTTTTAGCGTCGATACAATCATAAATAATGCTGGACAATTCACACAGCATTATCTAGCCCCAACCTAAGCAGAGCTTGAGTTATGGGTACTAGATAACTGATATACTTAATATAATACAATACTATATTACAAATAAAACATACAGAACACCCGGAACAAATATCTGCAGATCGTACAATCATTTGTGCCGATGCGGGAATCGAACCCGCGTCCCTGCATCGCGGGCCTTCGCCCGCCGCGACACAGAGGTCGAAATGCTTCATTAAATGACATGATACAGGGGGGCTAACTAGTACAAAATACTCACCATCACAAGCATTATTCTTCAAATTTCTGGCGAACCCTGGCGGGCACTGTCCCATACTTCTGTCCACTGCTGGTCTCTGCTTCTGTGAGATGCAGCGGTAAGATCCCTGGATGTTGGTGCATGTGGTGCTGGGCAGACAGACCGGGATGTTGAGCTGGCATTCGTCGATGTCTGGAAGACATTAAGAATTCATTAAAACCAAATAATAGAAATAAACAATTGAAATAATTGAGCTTACTGCAGGCTGTTGCAAACAATCTTCAGGAAGCTCAACTGATCCTTGTTAACACCAGTCGGAAGCGGAAGAGTCGGTAGCTGAATTGTTTCAGTTATTTGATTGTCATTGTCTTTTATAATATCAAATATCAAAGTATTTTATTTCCTAGAGACCTTACAGGACTCTTGGACACGTCTCAAAATTCAAATTACATAAGTAAAACTAGGAAAAATGCTGATTGTTCTGGACGGCTGGGATAAAGGTGTATCCATTGGAGGTCGAACCATTTCTAACCTTAGATATGCTGACGAAACTACTCCCCTAACAAGCAGTAGAAACATGGAGGATATGGAATACCTGTTGCGCCACCTGGAATCTACAAGCCTGAGCTTCGAACTCGCTATCAATCGAGACAAGACACATGATGATAGTAAACCGAGCTGAACCAACCAGACATCAAGAGCAAAGCTAACTGTGAAGTTGTGCAGAGCTACATATACTTGGGATCTACCATCACCAACACCGGAGGTTGTGAAGATGAAATCAAAGAACGCTGCGCTATCACACGATCTGCTGCTGAAAGGCTCACCAAGATTTGGAAGGACCTCCGGTTATCCAAAACCACCAAGGTTCGTCTGATGAGGAGTCTTGTCTTTCCAATGCTTCTATTCGGAGCCGAGACGAGGACTCTGAGACTTAAAGAGCGGACGAAAATTGATGCTTGAGATGTCTTTTGAGGATTTCGAGTGTTTGCGTGTAGTTGTAACACAGGCCAGTTGTTGAGTAAGTGCTGGGAGAACGTACCATATCTACAGATTTTAATTAGATCTAGGTATGGTAATTTACATTCTTTTGAAATTGAACGTTTGCTTGTCGAGATAGGTGTACTAACGTCCAGGTGATTCCTTTTCAAAAATCCACTGCTGCTGTTCACGGACCGAATAGTGAAAATTTCATTATCATATTCATAATCATCATTATCATGAATCGTAATCCAATCACAGTTACCTTAATAACGATGCCTACTGCTCAATAAACGTAATATAGCGAATCTTGAATGACTGACTGTTTACAAACGTAACGACAGGGAGCAAGTACGAAACAAAAGGAATTGTCATCTCAAAATGGAATACAATCACTAGGTGATCTAATCGCGTACTTCACGTTCAGAATAAATTAAATCAAAACAAAAACTCTTTACTTTCATAAGTACCTTAAAAGTACTTACACTCAAATTATAAAATTAAACACTGACACGGAAATAAAGTGATATTTTTTATTTACGTCGCTTTGTTATGTTTATTAAAGTAAAGAAGCGACGAAGAAACCTTTAGCCTGTGGTAAATTGAATAAAACCGGCCAAGTTCGTGTCGAGCCACGCGCAGTGCCCCACAGCTACACTCCGAAGTTTCATGGTTCATTATCTTAAACAAACTTTCATACCAAACGGGTAATCACTCCTTACGTAGGTACTCGTTCTAATTTTAGAACGAGTACCTATTACGTAATAGAAACGAGTTTTCAAGAGAAAACTCGTTTCTATTATTTGATTATGAAAATTACAATTCAATAATATAAACTAGTTAAATTATTCTTAAAACACCTTCATACCTTGGCAAGACTTCCCATCTGGCATCAGCTCGTACCCTCGCCGGCAGGAACACAGCACCGCCAATCCGTTGTCGTTGCATTTGTGCTGACAAGGGTTTCGAGGTTTGCAGCGGTTCTTAACCACCTGAAAGGAACCAGAAGTAAACATTAACATTATTAGGTAGACCAATCAATCTCATAGATTGCAAGGAATAACTAAGGCTAAGAATAATTTAAATTAATTTAAAAAATCAATATGGCTGGGAAGGGTTCTTACATAAAAACTTATAATTTAAGGATAAAAATATGAAAATTTAATTTAACTGCTGCCCGCCCCTTGGTGGATATCCCTTAGTCGCCTCTCACGACACCCGCGGGAGGAGTTGCGTTTTGATGACGCTCACCTCTCTACAATTCCGTCCATCTGCCATCAGCATAAACCCAGGGTTGCACTCGCACTTGTACGACCCCGGGATAGGGATGCAGTGGTGGGCACATAGCTCGTTCGGGGCGAACTCTTCACACACGGAGGCTTGGGTAGCTGGAAGAGATAGAAGAAGTATATCGAAGTTGCCATCAGATTGAGGTATGTATGTATTGGCAAAGAAGAATTAAGTACGGAGCGTACGCGGCGTCGGTATTTACAATACGCCGATAGTGTGCGTCTATTGCTATAGGATTTTGCATCGGCAATATATAGGTATTTTCAAAGCTCTCGAGTTTGCCGATGAAGCAGCAATATTCTAGTAATGAGTAGGATAGTGCGAATGACGTCATCGGCAGGAATATCGGTATCTGGTTTCGGTATCGGCGGATATGCCGATCCACATAATATTACATAGCTAAAGAATTTTCAAAATCAGTTCATAATAGTCGGAGAAATCGACAAACATACCTACATAAAAAACATACAAACAGCCGAACATAGAACCTCCTCCTACTATCGAAATCGGTTAAAAAGGATGGCATCGTTTTTAGTGCTGCCAAATTAGTTTAGTCACAGATTTTTTACTATACTGGGTTTAGTACAACACAAACCTTGGTGCAACATTGATACACACATATAAATATACTTTCGAAATAAATAAATATGCTATTCTAGTCTATTCTAGTTTTGTCCACATTTGAATTGACAATATTGAACGCATTTAAAAAAAACCTCCTTTAGCACTTTACTAACGATACTATCTCAAAGACTTCCAGAGTATTCAAAATCCAAACTTTAATAATGTTAGAATTAAAAGCTTTGATTTTACGTACTTCCTGGCTTTGGTGTGAACGTCGGAGGGCCTTCGGTTGCTGATTTCTGGAAGAAAAACAGAACGATGATACAGATTTTGTCAATAACTCTACGAACAAACCGAGCGACGAAACATGGAGACACACAAGAATCCCTTTTCTCTTCAGCATACATACCCGCTGAACGTGCCTCCCCCATAACATATCCATACAAATGGGATTTCGCCATCTCTTAACTAGTCTTAATTTTAACATGATCTTTTTTACAAAGTATCCACTGCTGGGCAAAAGCAATGCTTGCCATTCGCTTCGCTCTGTGCCAGTCTGTGACGTGCAGCCCACCCAATAGATTGGAATACGCTACGAAACGCATCGCTGCGTGATGGGAACCATTCTATATTTTTGGGTCATATGGGTACCATCGACCCATCGCACAGGGGACGTGCTCCCCTGTTTCGAAACCCTTGTTTTTGCCACCTCCCTCTTACCTTACAACACTTGATGTAAGCATCATCAGACAGCAGTTCCTCAGCAGTGGCTCCCTTAGCCCTGGAGACACAGCCGGCGATACCTCCTGCCAGGCCGGCAGTGGTGCCTCGAGAGCATTCGTCGCAGCACACCTGTTGATAAAGAGCATCTGCTTTAACTGTGCCATTTCTGCTTTGAAATAACTTTGATATTGTCCTTTCTTAAGCACTTTTTCATCAGTTAGCTACGTTTTGAACCTCTGCGTTGTTTGTATCATGTACATATTTGTCAACCGTTGCCGTATCTATATTGTTCCTATATTGTATGTTTCTATATTGTTACATTGCGATTGTTTTGTGTCTCATGTGTTATCTTCCGTGCCGTCACTAAACGGATTTGTCGGTAGATTAGCGTTGGTTGTAACGTTTTTACAACTAGCTCTGAGAGACGTCTTGTGACTCAATTCAAAAGCTAGTACTTAAGCTTTGTCTGTTATTATTAATTCATGTTTGTTTATGAGAATGAGAATAATATCAATAAAATATTCTCATTCTCATAAGCCCAAACCATCGAAACCACAAACGGATCAATAACTAGGTACCTATACCTACACATTTCAAAGATGGGCCCAAGCCTTCGATCAAGTATCCGGGGGCCGGCGGATTCCTTGGTCTATGTCCAAACATGACAAATGTGATTATGAATATTGAATGCGAAGCAAGGTATATGTCAATTGACGTTTTGACAGAAGTTTTTATACATTAAAACTCTTCCCGCGGGTGTCGTAAGAGGCGACTAAGGGATATCCACCGGGGGCGGGCAGCAGCGCCCCCTGCAGAAAAAATCTACCACCAAACTGCGATCCTTAACCCGCGTAACCAATGTGGGGATTATGGGCATTGTCCCCATGAGCTAAAAGCCAATAGGGCGCTTGGCAAGGGAAGGCCCGCGTCCAGCAGTGGATCAATATGAGACGTTGAGGATGAGGAAACGTCAAAGTTAACTGACGAAGCTGCTAATTGGCCTATTATATTACGAAGAACACCGCCGTAAAGCCGGGTATAGCCCGGTGTTACAGGGTGCAATATACCTACAATTCGCAGCGAGCATGAGACGTTACGCCTTGTGCTAAAATCCGTCTCGTTGCTCTTTGGGAGTGCCTTCTTTTTCCCGTGTAGGTACTGACTGCACGAACGCTCGCTGTGTAACACGATTCGCCTGTCAGTACCCACCTTTAGACAAAAGAGTACCTACATTCCTATCAACCGCCTTAAAATCTTTACATTTTCAACGACTGTAACAAATGCTTGATTTACCAGAACTTGAAATAACTATTTGATAGGTACCTATCTATTTTAATTTAAACTCAATTTTGTCATTTTATATAAATTCTTTTGCAGTGCCCTACAGGGCGCGTGTACTATTGACAATATTATATAAGACCTAATCTGTATAGGTACATGTAGGTCCTAGTGACCAAAAATAAATAAATAAATGAAAACACAAATACTTTTAATATTTATTTTTTATATTCAACATTAATTTTACATTATATAGCCGAATTTCCTCATTTGTTTATTTTTGTCATTTTCACAGTAAATTTTTCGTAACCAAACTCATGATTTCTAGGCTTAGCCTTGTGAAGAAATCAATAGACAGATTCAATAAACGAGTAGCTGTCTGCAAATGACATAATTAGTTGTTCTTCTTTTATTTTTTTTGTGTGTTAATTGTGACTCTTCCTCAGATACCTATCTTGTTTTTTACAAAGTTAAGAATGTGCAGCTAATGTAATTACCTAATTAATTAAATTACCTATGTAATTAATTAGATAATTATGGCAACCTGGTATTTTGCTGTAATAAATACTTTTTTAATTTTTACTTTTACTTTACCTAAACTTTGTTCGATTTCTCGTAAACAAACCCTTTTTTCACCGCTGAATCTCTGTCTGTAACAATTAATGGGAACGAAACTATGGTATTTAATATAAAACAAAAGCCACTTGACTTACAGTGTTCTTAGAATCGAAGTTTAAAAACACCCTTTTTTTTGCTGTGCGCCGCGCGACCGCTCGGAATAATCCATGTTTTTGTAAGTCTTGTTTTGTGAAAAAAATTTATGGGAAGGCGTGTTTCTTTTATTTATTTTGTGTGGTGTATATATTAATGTAAATAAAATAAAATCTTTTTGTACAAAAAATTGGTTTCATAATTATTTAGAACTACTTTTGCATAATAAACTGGAAAAAATTCGCTCACCCTGATTTCAAGCAGGAATTTTTAATACATTGTAAATTAATACAAGACTAGAACATGTTTAATGTGTTAGCTTATTTCGTAACAATTCCAACGATATAAGTAATACTTATAGGTCCCTACAAAACTTCAGATATATCGTCATTTTAATCACGCTCGACGATACCGCGCGGGACCACCCAGAAGAGCCCCGACAGACGCGGTAATTCATGCAAAATGGCTGCGACCGATGAAGGGTTAACACCAAACCATATACCAAGGTCATATAATGCACATTACCATAAAATTGTCCTCATACGGAAACGCGACCCAAGTCTTCACCAAACATCGTGTATCAGTTTACTCAATGATAAGCTAGTTACCTACTTACGTGTGTGCTAAGGAAAAGCATACACGGTCGTTTCGAACCACGACGTTCCACACTAACCCTTAAAAATATAGAGACGTTTGAGAAACCATGATAAAGCCTCACTACTGGTTTTTATTATTATTTATCCTTTTTTTTATATTTATATTTTATATATCCCGCGGAAATGTGGTGGACGAGGCTTTTTAAACGCCAAGACCCTACATAACTGTGAGGTATGCAATATCAGAAATCATTTTCATCAAGCCGAATACCAGATACATCGTGATGTGGTTGCAGTTGATAAGAACCTTACTCCTCTCTCCTTAGCTAACAAGAACTGGCGCAAACCTAAGGTGATGAGCATTTAGGGCAGGAAGGCTATATGGGAGAGCAAAGAGCTGCATAGGAGATTCAACAAGGTCCTCACAGGACCTGATGTAGATCTATTAAGCTCCATAAACTGGTGACCACTTTGGGGAAACCGAAGGTTTTGTCTGTGCAATTATGGATGAGGTGGTAAAGACGAACCGTTACCGAAAGTATATTATGAAAAATTGCACGATCGATATTTGTCGAGCGTGTCATTTTCCTGGGGAGACCCTCCGTCATATACTTTCGGGTTGTTCGTACCTTGCTAACTCTCAGTACTTGCACAAACTCAACCAAGTAACCAAAATTATACACCAGCAACTTGCTCTCCGATATGGCCTTACTGGCCCTGAAGTTTCGTACTATAAGTACACACCGGCGGCGCCAGTTCTTGATAACGGCCGTGCAATGCTCTATTGGGACCGATCTATCATTACAGACTGGACTATTCTTGCGAATAAGCCTGATATTGTACTGATAGATCGGTTAGAACGAAGGGCGGTGCTCGCTGATGTCACCATACCACATGATGTTAACCTTGTTAAAGCTGAGAAAGATAAACTTAGCAAAAATATCTTGACTTGGCCAACGAGGTTGTCAGCATGTGGGATGTTGATTCAGCGATCGTCGTACCGATAGTCGTTTCGGTTAACGGCGTAATAGCGAAGAGCCTCGACCACCATCTCAAGAGACTCGCTAGGAAGTTGGATCAAGGGTCAGATCCAAAAGGTGGTACACCTGGACTCGGCGCGCATCGTCAGGAAGTAACTCTCTCTGCCGCCCTAGTCACCGGCCGCTTGAGGCTAGCTTCGCGGCCGGTGATTCACCGTTTTGATATATTTTTTACTGTAGAATAGTTTTATAATATTTTATAATTTGCTATAATATCTTTTTTATTTTACAACGAGATTTTAAATAAATGAAGTAAATGATAATAATAATAAAACATTTATTTCAGGCAACATTAGTCTAGTACAGGATGTAATATATTTAAAAACTACCTCCACCTGTGGAGGAGGACCTCCACCTGTGGAGGAGGACCTCCACAGCCTATATTGGTCCACTGCTGGACGCAGGCCTCCCCCTGATAAGCGCCTTGTTGGCTTTTATCTCACAGGGGGTAATGCCTATAATTCCCACGCTGGGCATGCGGTTTGGGATCGCAGTTCGTTGGTAGAGTTGTTCTGCAGGGGGCGCTGCTGCCCACCCCCGGTGGATATCCCTTAGTCGCCTTTTACGACACCCACGGGAAGAGTGAGAGTCAAACTACGGCCCATATAAAATATATGTATACCTTAGTCTAACATACCTCTACATAAAATAAACCTATTTATGTACTAGCACGTTTATTAATCTAGTGGATCGGAGTGACCATGTAGAGCCACTTTTGGTATGTCGTAACAACTCGGTTCCGTTTTAAGACAAAAGTCTTGCGTAGGATGCAAGACGGTCTAAAATTTAACCTATGATGGATTGGTCGTTACAAATTGTCTCATGCACGGAGCACTCTTCCATTTTTAGGGCTTCGAAGATCGGAGATCGGTTTCAAAATCCTTATGGTCACGCTTTTTCTGTCCTTTTTTCCATCTTTAATATTTCAGCAACTACAGCAGCAAATGACTTGAAATTTAAAATAGTAATACATTTTGTGCGCCTGTACAGATTAAAAGAGAAAAAAAAATAAAAAGATGACAAATTAAAATGAATATTTTTAGTACAAATTGTGATGTCGAAATTTTAAAAGAGACGTACAATGTCAAGTGGGGTATCAAATGAAAGGTATTGGTTTGTACACCTAAACTCAGTTTTTGAATTTCTATAGGATTCATACTTTTTGAAAAACTCAAATAATAATATGAATAATCATTAATTTGTCTCTCACAATAGGTACTTAGTTATAGAGGGGTACTTAAATATGTATATTGCATTGTATAAGAATAGGAACATAACCCAGCTTATATCTTCCTTAAACTATGACCTGTTTTGTGAGAGACTGGAGCCTGCGATAGGTTTTAGAAAAAAAATCTGTGGTACAGGTTACCAGTCCCTTCACTCCGCGGGCGATGGGAATTTAATCTATGTAGTTTTACATATATTGAAGAAACTTATTAACTATGAATTTAACGCCTAAATTTATTGAAAAATAAAAAACAAAAAAAAAAATAAGTAAAAAGTAATAACTACTGCTTAGGATTAATGACATTTGTTGACTTGAGCGTGGTTGTGTGTGTTTGTGTGTGTCGAGAGATGTCTGTCTTGTGTGTGGTGTAGTGTGGTTGTTTGTGTAGGGCGTAACTATAGTGCATTTACAGTTATTTTACCTCTAGCTGTTAGGTTGGCAATCTGAGCGTTATATTGCCATATATAACTTCTATGACTCCCTTAAACGAAATGTAAAAACAGTATTGCTAATATTACCTAACTATGCCGATTTAGTTTTACACTTTGTGTGGTAATGGTACATATAATACGATATTTCTTAAATATTTAATCAGGTATTTTGGAAGTAATTTTTTTAATAAAATATTTATCTCATACAAAATCAGTACAGTTGTACCAATATTCGATTAACATAATATGTAAGTACCAATAATATTATATCAATCAATAATAAACAACAGATCAACATTCTAGTTTCCAGTTTAATTGGGTAAAATGTTTAAAACGGGTAACCCTTTTTTACATACCTGTAAGCTTTGCAAGACGACTCGACAGTTATACCAACACTCAGAAAACATGTCAGAGGTAAAATAACTGTAAATGCACTGTAAATGAAATTTGGCAAGGAGGTAAATGATATCCCGGGACGGACATAGGTTACTTAAAATGCGCGTGCAAAGCCGCGGGCAGAAGCTCTCTGTCGCGGCTGCCGGTCGGCTGCGGTCTGCCGTCCGACAGACAGATAATCAGACAGAGTTACTTTCGAATTTATAATATTAGTATGGTAGATTATAGTCTGTGTCAAATCCAAGTATAAAATTAAATAGATCGTCTAAATACATCATCTAAATGTATCTATGTATCTGGCTCGATGGTCATGTCAAGCTATTTTGACCCATGTTAATGATTAGGTATTTACGCATGCTTTTGGTAGATACCGCCCATACCGCATATGTTAACGCTATTCGTAAGTAGGTTCTATTATAAGAAATAGTGTAGGTATAGTATGTTATCGCTTAGCGATACAGTCATAAAATATAAAGAAAAAAAAGAATTAGCGACCAAAGTGGGCCAAAGTCACAAAATTGCAAATATTTACATAATACCTTTACCTAGTAATTTGCTCTCATTCGCAACATTTGTTTGCATTGTTATCTTAACGATAAGATTTTTGTATACCTTCTCGTGATACTATCACGAGAAGACGCGCAATTAAAAGTAGGTACCTACGCGACGAAAATCGAATTAAAAACATTTCAAACTACAAAATGTACAAATTAATATATTTTAGGTTAAGTTTCGTATATTTTTTAGTTAAACTTTAGTTGTATTTGCTGCAAATAAATATTTTTTTTACTCTATCCAATCGACGCTTCCGACTTGTATTGATATGAATTAACTGAGCTACCTATACCTGTCTGTGGGTAGCGCAGGTCCAGGCCATCACAGCGCGGTCAGCATTGGAACCTTGATGGACGAGCTGAAATGAAGGCCAAGACCAAAGATCGAGGCCTTTATAGCGCGGACAGCAAGGGCTGCAATCATGACCAAGCTTGAAGGCCGATACCGTAGTTAAGCTTAGCGTGAGGCCATCATAGCGTGGCCAGCAGCGCAGTCATTGCAGACCAAGGCTTGTTTAGTGCTTCACTCAAACAATGCGAGTAATTTAAATAAAAATAAATTATAACATAAATTATATCATATTATAAATCTTATCCCTAAATGTACACAATCATATAATTACTACGACCTTAAGCCTATTCGATTGCTTGCAACAGTCTGCAGTTAGCTCATTTGTTTCAAATGTAAATATTGGTTCTGATCTATTTCTATTATTTGATATTTATTGACAATGAAAATTACAATTCAATAATAAAAACAAATTAGAACTAGTATTTACAATTGAAACAATTAAGCTAACTGCAGACTGTCGCAAACAATCTACAGGTAGCTCAACTGATTAATATCAGTTGAGCTACCTTATTCAGTCGGAAGCGTCCCCGCTGGCTGCATTGCCCCGCTGTATGGCAATGCTGATGCGCTGCGCCAGATACCCACCAGCTCTCGGGTCACGCGTCGCGTCGACCAGACGAGCAAATAACTTTTTAAAAACCCGGAGAGCCTCGGTACCCCACGGAACTATCGATCCCAAAGGGAGCAAATGTGTAGACTCTGTCGAGACCTGCATATTTGCGTCTCTTGAGATCCTTGGCCAAATCTGCCGCCGCACCAGCCCTCACGGATGTCCTCGGAAGATGGGAAGGCGCAAGTGTGTCAACGCATGTAGCGTCCCACACAATAGGCCTTCCCAACTCCCATGGGACTAGAGTCATGCCGTCGGGCCTCTTACCATCGTCACGCAACAGACCATTCGGTTTGAGAATAGCTGGTACGTTAGCGGTGACAAAGGCCCACCGGATGATGTCGTTAAGGCTGGCATGACGAGATATCCGACCGGCGAGGCGGCCCTAGTACACGATGATCCGTGATGACTAAGCTGTTTGACAGCAGTACCGCATTGGACCGATTAATTAACAATTTACTTTTCACGGATATTTATCTATTTTTCTCGAAGTTTCAACAGGTTTACACACTGTCAGAGTAGGAGCGAGTCACCCTCCCTCATATAGCTTGGCACCACCCTCTCTCATAAAGCGTGGCCTATAATAATAATATGACGACAATGTGTGTTTACCCACCTTTGTGGCGTCTTTATTGCCAGGGCACTTCCCTGAAGTGAGCGCCATAACGATGCCGCTTTCGCAGTCAGCTTCCTTCCTGAAACAATCATTATTAATTATATATTGTTTTCGCTATAGAATTAGTAAGAACCTTTAAATTATAACATAAATGCAGTCGTGACGCAAAAAATACTTTACTATAATAGTCGTCATTTGGTTCAAAAAACTTAGGTTATTTGGAAAGTTTTGAAAATGGGTAATTTTATAAATTTCGATGTGCTCTTTCCGAAATTCATCTTCGCCCACTACGAGGCCGCCACCATGAGTGTCTAAGTACAGGGCCTGCAGTCTAAACCCAGCCAATTGCGCAGAGGAGTGAGACAGGGGGACTTCATATCCCTGAAACTGTTCACCAGCACGTTGGAAGATATTTTTAAGACGCTGTACGGGAAAGGTAAGGGCATTTACATAAACGGCAATTATATCTCGCACCTGCGATTCACTGATAACTAGTCTTAATGGCGGAGTCGCTTGAGGAGCTGAACAGGATGCTGCATGGCCTAGCCACAGCCTCGCGATGCATCGGTCTTGGCATGAATTTGGATAAAACCACAGTCATGATCAGTGGCCACATTGATCCAGGACCGGTCGTCGTACATGGCCAACTTCTCGAAATTGTTTCCAGTAGTTGTCTTTGATACCCTAGAACCAGTTAATCTTCTGACTATTCGTGCACGGGTACCCACGACACGGGCCATGAGCCTAGTGTGGGGCCGTAGCCAATCCAATAAACATACACACGTATTGTAGTTGGCTCTTTAGTTTTAAAATTTTTAATATGTATGCCTAAAGCCGGAAACACATTACTGACACGCCACGCGACCCGACGAGACGCGATGCGTGTTGAGTTGAATCAAATCGAATTATTTTCTATGGCCAGAATCACATTATTAACACCCGACGCGACGACGAAACGTCGAGTGTTTACAATGTGGTTCTGGAAAATATACGGTTTGATTCAACCCAACGCGCATCGCGTTGCGTCGGGTGGCGTGGCGTGTCGATAGTGTGTGGAGCCCATAATTGTTAATTTTGTTGTTAATAAATAATTTTGTATTTTTGTATTTTTAAGTACAGTTACCTCGGGCAGATTCTGCAGTTAGGTAAAAACAATTTCGAGAAGGAGGCCAAGAGAAGAATTGAGCTAGGCTGGGCAGCGTTTGGTATATTTCGTCAATTCTTCTCGTCATCCATACCGCAATGCTTGAAAACAAAATTTTTAAACTGTGTGTCCTACCCTTTATGACCCATGGAGCTGAGACATGGACATTCACGGTAGGGCTGGCTTACCAGTTCAAAGTCGCTCAGCGAGCTATATGGAAAGAGCTATGCTCGGAGTTTATCTGAAGGATAGGATTCGTAACATCCGACAGAGAACCAAAGTTATCGACATAGCTCAAAGAATTTTAGCAAGGTTGAAGTGGCAGTGGGCTGGCCATATCTCGCTAAGAACCGACAACCGCTGGGGTAAACGTGTTCTCTAGTGGAGACCGCGACTCGGCAAACGTAGTGTAGGACGCCCTCCGGCCAGATGGGATAACGATCTGCGAAAGACTGCAGGCAGATGCTGGATGCGGCAAGCTAAAGACAGGGTGCTATGGCGCTCATTAGGTGAGGCCTATGTCCAGCAGTGGACTAAGATAAGTTGATAATGATGATGATGTAATTCGAGTTTTTTACCACGGGGATCCCGTGAGTACTGAGATCTAGGCTCAGTTTGACAACCAGACCCGTTAAGTTCGCCCCGTAACATAGTATAGAGGTAATTTCAACACGCATTCTCTATAATACCTCGTTCAAAACACATGCATTCAAAGAATTTTATTTATAGCACTGTACTGTATTACAAAATAACAAGAACATGAAAATCACAATAGCCGTGAACTTATTCAAAATATCCTCATTTGTAGGAACGTGTAATGTGTTGCATGCAGGAAAATCAACATAAAAATTGAATCAATAACCTACAAAGTTGAAAACAGACACGAGTTGGTAACATGTGAAAATAGACTTTTTAAAGTACATCCTTCTAAGTCCTTTAGGACCTAACTCATTCACTGCCCAGCATCTGCAGTGCGACCCGAGAAGGGGCGCGAGAAGACCCTAGGTAGTAGGAACCTAGGTGTTCATGATAATTCAATTATAGTAATTCAACTCTTCTTCTCCCTGCCTTTCCGAGCTACGTTTTCTTCCCTCACGAGTTTTCGGCAACGGTATGTATTCATTCTCTTCCAACTGGGCTCCAATATCCTCTAAACCCATAACGTCGGATAATTCCGACATCGCTGCGAGAAGCGAACGCGACCTGCCCGTACGAATGCCGCAGCGGGACTGAATTATAGTAATTCGTTACTGCTTAATTTCCACAGAACAGAAATTCCGTAATATTTGTACGCACGAAAGAGTATGTGCTGACCTACTAAATTTAAGAACAAATTTGTGTATTACCACAATCACAAATAAATAAATGGTTTCAATGGTTCCCAATAAAGAACCCATTCCCAGGTGAGTATTCGCCATAATCGACTTAAGAGCAACAGTAAGTGATTTGTCCAGGATTATTTATTTTAAAACAGTCACACGTTACTTTTCTATCCTGTGTGCACATAAGTGCAGATTCGGATAGGTGTTACTCATAAGAGAGGATTGAGTTATGGGATAAAAAGTATCATTGATGTGCTATTTAAGGTCTAGACCTACACCTATTTCACAGCCAGATCCGTTCAGTATTTTTGGCATGAAGAAGTAACAAACATACATTGATCCATTCATCCAAACTTTCACATTTTTAATAGTTTTTTTACAGCACAGTATAATATTCCTTACTTCTTGGAGTGTCAGAAGACCGGCTCTACAGACCGACGACATTGTAGCAGCTACAGGAAGTCGATGGATGGAGGTGACTCAGGAACGCTATTTGCGCCTTCTTAAGGGATGGCCTTTGGGCACGTGGCACGGAATGAAGACTGGATAGAGTGTCTCGTGGTCAAGTGCAGCATGGAGGGCAAAAGGTCCCGTAGTCGCTCTCCAACTAGAGTGGCGGACCTCATCACCTCTTTGACACATTCCACCATGACCGACTGCTCCCACAACGCAACTAACAGGGAAAGATAGCGGCGCAATGCACGAGCAGCCGTTTATCAGAACCTCATCATAACCACGACCACTCTGCCAAGATTGAACGACTAAGAAGAAGGGATGGTCTATGTAATATGGGCTGATATGACTGATGCTACCTACTGTGGTTGCATGCATGCTGAGCCGTCGTCTAGCAACGTCCAGCAGTGGACTAAAATAAATGATGGGTAAGGCTGCGCCATGACGCAGAGAAAGCCGAAGCCTCGGGCACGTCGGCCGATGCGCGCGGCACGTTGCTTTCAGACCCGGTGTGGTTTTGTGCGTATGCTGAGCCATCGTCCTGGCATGTCCAGCAGTGAACTAACATAGGCTGATGATAGGTACTTACTTGAAGTAGTCCCTACAGCACTGCGCCTGCGCCATGACGCAGAGAGAGCCGAATGCCTCAGGCACGTCGGCCGGCGCGCGCGGCAAGTTGCATTCGGTGCCGGAGTGGTTGCGCGCGTAGCCTGAGCCGTCGTCACAGCATTGCTGGATTACTTCTGCCATCTGGTCTCCGATTGCACCTGGAAGGATCAATAGTTAGGAAGCAGAAACAATAGCAGTAAATAGTATGAATAAACGTATAGATTGCTTGCAAAAGTCTGCAGTTAGCTCAAATGTTTCAATTGTAAATGCTAGTTCTATTTTGTTTCTATTCTTTGATTGTTATTTTTTTTGTTTAATAACGTGTGTATAGCTTAGCAAAAAGGTCAAGAAAGGGAACTAATATTAAATAGGGCTAGCAACTCTTTTCTAAAGTGTCATTCATTAGGCGTCAAACACAAGTACTTGTAACGCTTCGATGGGAGACTGCATTTTTTCTCGATATCGTAACGCTTCGATCAGGAAAAGGAGAATGATTCCTTCGTCCGAGTTGTTGTTTGTTTATTTTTCGTTATTAGCTAGATACTGAGTTTGAGAAAAATGGTGATTGGAGAATGCGTAAAAATTAACAAAACAATTAAAAGCTGTTTTATAGGTCATAAATGAAACAGGTCTAATAAAGATGGCTGCCTGGCTGGACATCAACCTTCTTACTTTGAATATCTTAAAAACGAATTACATATGCTTTAGCATTTATGACTCTTCTCAACCCTCAAATGATTTTCAATTAAAAATGCATAAATGTTATGACCCCAAATGCTGTATGTACTTGCACCAAAATAAATAGAGTAAAACAAACAAAATATTTTGGTGTAATGCTTGATCAAAGTCTAACTGGCATATGCATACGGAACTTATAATGAAAATAATCAGAAAACTAAGTAATATGGACCTTAAAAATTCTGCGCCATGTGACACCGACACATCTACTTAGCCAAATTTACACATCACTAGCACAATCTGTTATTGGATACTGTTTACCAATTTGGGGAGGGGCAACTAAATTCAAATTCATATAGCTGGAAAGAGCGCAACGTTCTTTAATAAAGGTTATGTTCTTCAAGCCCTATAGATTCTCCACTGAAAGTCTATACCTTGAGTCAGGGTTTCTTACAGTAAGGAAACTCTACGTACTCATGCTATTAATTAGAATCCATAAACAATGATTTATTTTTATGCAGCTGAACAGGAAAATGTTTCTAGTCGTAGAAAGAAAGACCCAATTACCGTAGTAGCAGTTAAAACTATATTTGCATACGCCTGGCAATAATCTTAAATCTATAATAATTTACTAAATAAACATTCCGGAATATATTCGATGACACTTTTTCAGTGCAAGAAATCTCTTACTGAATGGCTAATGACACAAAGCTATGATGAAATAGAGACCATTGTACAAAGGATGAGGCTATAATGCCTGAAAAACTCACAACACACGCAAATCTACTGTGTCTTACTCTAGTACCCGACTCTTATGAGGCTGGTGATATTGGAGAAGGACAACCTGACTCATACCGCGAACAAATATTACATACTATCTCACATACTCTACACACAACGTACCTACCTACAAATAGCTGAAAGTTTGTTCATAGGTTCAACTTATTTTATTGTATTGTTTTAATTTATAACTTTTTACTTGAATTCTTCCTTACTTACTTTTTAAATATAATATTAGTTGTGCATCTAACTTATAAACAGTTAATATTTCTGGTAAGAGCGGTGTATGTTTAATTTTTATAAGCTATCGAATAAAACATATATTTATTTATTTATTTATAAATGTTGTTTGCTGGAAAAGAAGCTGAATCATTGTTGTCCGACCTCGATTATGTTTTACATTAGTGAGATATGGCTATTCTTGTTATATTGTCCACTGCTGGACGCATGCCTTCCCTGATATAATAAGCGCCTTATTGGCCTTTATCTCATGGGGGTAATACCCATAATCCCCACGCTGGTCATGCGAGTTGGGGATCGCAGTTCGGTGGTAGAATTGTTCTGCAGGGGGCGCTGCTGCCCGCCCCTTGTAATAATAATGTTAAATTATCAAACAACATGTAATAGGTTATGTGCATCAGCGAAGACACGAAAATGGAGTCAGAAGCATCAGCTTTCGATATTAATTTCACGTGCACATGGGTGTTTGATTTTCAATTTAGTAGAGATGATATCATGTTAAATAATAAAATATTAAGATGCCTCAGAGCTAACGCAATCTCGTCTTGACTGATATCTGGCAGTTCGTCGGTATAGTGGCGTGTCAAGGTGGCTCTGGAATCGTGGTCGTCTCGTCGGGAACGAGGGGCATGTGCAGCGTTCAGATTTATGTGAAATAATTGTGACTATTGTGAACGATAGTAGGTACACTTACAAATAATATCTTGGGTTCTAGCTCTGAGTATAGAATATTCATTTATTTGTTTACTCTTTGGCACAAAATGAACACTAGGCTCATAACATAAACCATGATTAATAATAATCAAAGCTGTGTTTACTTAAGAGGCAAGACAATGCTGTTTGAAACCGCATTATTTATTTATTCAAGAGGAATCATAGTCTTTCTTAACGTATGCTATGATTAACATTCGATAACAAAAACCAAAGAAAAGTAGTTTTTACTTCTCTTGCTCAAAAAGTGAAGAAAAATCCTTATTAGCCCTATGATTTTTCTTTTTAATATTTGTCTGAAATCATCAGCCAGTGCAAGACATTTGTCCTCTTAAATAAAGACTCGACTTTTTGGTGTTCCATAAACAAAGAACGTAGTACATTTTTATTTGAATTTATTTTTGAAAATGGAACTGAACACGCCTTTTTGGTGATTGTTGGATGTTTTTGAAGTG
Source organism: Eupithecia inturbata (assembly GCA_963662085.1). Lineage (NCBI taxonomy): Eukaryota > Metazoa > Arthropoda > Insecta > Lepidoptera > Geometridae > Eupithecia > Eupithecia inturbata. Next base: position 1,738,765 of record OY759201.1, read on the forward strand.
TGATTCTTCCTACATGGTAGAATGCGTAGGTAGGTACCTAGTTTGCGTTGCGCGTAACAAAAACATTATCAAGTTATCTTATATCAAGTACATATAGCGCGAAATCTCTTTTTGTTTACAACAAATTGAATTGAAGCCTGAAGGTGATCGTGGCTTATTTAAATGAATTGAGAATGTCATCAAGCGAAAATTAAGATACCTAATAAAATATATGCAGATGGAACAGAAGTGCAAAGAAATAATTAATATGTATCTGTTACGGTCGAAAACACGTGAAAACGTTTATATTAAAAGACTTACGTTACATACCCTCATCCATCATCAACCTATCTTAGTCCATTGCTAGACATAGGCCTCACCCAATAGGCGAATTATTATTATTATTATTATGGCGCCCTGTCTTCAGCTTGCCGCATCCAGCATCTGTCTGCAGTCTTTCGCAGATCGTCATCCCACCTGGCCGCAGGGCGTCCTACACTACGTTTGCCAAGTCGCGGTCTCCACTCGAGAACACGTTTGTCGTTTGTCAGCGTTTGTCGGTTCTTCGCGAGATATGGCCAGCCCACTGCCACTTCAGCTTGCTAATTCTCTGAGTAAGTCTCTCAGTTGAGAGTTGATAACTTTGGTTCTCTGTCGGATGTATTCGTTACGAATCCTATCCTTCAGAGAAACTCCGAGCATAGCTCGCTGAGCGTCTTTGACCTGGTGGACCAGCCCTCCCGTGAGTGTCCACGTCTCAGCTCCGTAGGTCATAACGGGTAGGACGCACTGGTTGAAAACTTTCGTTTTCAAGCATTGCGGTGTGGATGAAGAGAAGACTCGCCGTAGTTTCCCGAACGCTGCCCAGCCTAGCAGAATATAAGGGTATTGTAGGAATATACGGACTTCTTACAAAATGTGCCTAAGAACCTTATCGGCGATCTTTAATTCTCATTCAACGATTTAAAAAAAATGGAGAGCATGACTGTAGCCGGGTTTTAATAGTGTTCAATTATACAGGGTTATTGGTTAATGACGAACAACCGTTCGCGGGCTAGTTTTGAACATGGTAACGAATTACATTTCGCCTAATCCAGGACAAATATCTCAAAAAAAAAAATTACTGTTAAATCTCTCATCCGAATATGGTACGGTACCCTAAAAAAAAGATTTTGTCGCATCACAAGGATCCCTAATTGCAGAGGGCGTAATAAAATGCCATGGCCACGCCTATGGGTTGATATAAAATCTAGTAAAGGGCTTAGCACGTTTTTGCAATACCATAACGATACCTGCTTTTTGAAACTAAAAGAACATACGAATATTAGTTAGATAACATATTTACTCAAAAATTCAATAAATACTCATTATTTTGACAACCTTCTTTGAGCAAAGGGGACCTTTCCGGCTTACTTGAAAAGGTTTTATTATCTTTATTCTCATCTTTTCTCTATTATCGCCTAATAATGGAAGTGGGAATTTTTCAATTCAGTTTTTGCAGATTTGTGAGTTTAGTGAGGCCCGTCGTGACCTACCAATTTTTCAATGTCGAGTACACTGAAATGGTTCGGGTGCTCGCCAGGTGCAATGACAATGTGACGGATGCGTGCCGGGAATACGCACGTTTATTCCCAAACGTGCGAACACCATGTCGCAAAACCATGCTGGCTGCTACGCAGCGGTTACGCGAATATGGTCAGTTTCAGCCGCATTCCACTGACCGTGGTCGTCCACCCACGCAAACTGCCCGCGCGGAAGAGCAAATTCTACAGTTTTTGAGGATCATCCTTTTGCGAGCACTAACGATGCAGCACGACAATTCGACGTGAGCCAATGGTTCGCGTGGACTGTCGTGCACAATGACGATAAGCATCCCTATCATCTGCAGCGAGTACAAGAGCTCACCGAGGCCGACAAACCGGCGCGAGTTGGCTTTTGTAGTTGGGTCCTGGCTGAAAGGCCCCCAATATTGTGGACTGATGAGGCAACATTTGGACGTTTAGGACTATTCAACACAAGAAATGAACATTTGTGGTGTCAAGAGAATCCTCATGAAGTTAGGCCGCATAACTTCCAACACAGATTTTCTGTAAATGTGTGGGCGGGAATCGTTAATTAATGATACATTAATTGGCCCAGTGTTTTTAGAAAGACTGAATGGAGAAACGTACCTGAACTTTTTGTCAGAAACTCTACCAGTGTTGTTGGAGGACATACCGCTTGCTTCCCTGCGTGGCATGTACTTGCAGCAGGACGGGGCGCCAGCCCACTACGCTCGCTCAGTCAGAGACTATTTAGACCGGGAGTATCCCGGACACTGGATCGGGCGGGGAGGTCCGATCGCATGGCCTGCTAGGTCACCGGACATTACACCATTAGACTTTTATTTGTGGGGCCACGTCAAGGCAATGGTTTACAGCGGTGGTGCATTAGCGAGCCGGGATATTTTGGAAACGAAAATTACCCGGGCATTTGAACTGATAAAAATGAACCCTCAAGTGTTATCACGTGTGAAAGAACAGACCATTTTTAGGTGCGGCATGTGTATTGGGTGTGACGGCGACTATTTTAAACGTTTTGTGCGTGATACTCACCGTCATCCTCGGGACTTAAGTCTCAGGGGTGATCTATTGTAAATAAGGCATTTGCTGTACCTACATAACTTTCATGAAGGTACATTTGTGTTTATTTATGAAAATTTGCTGTTAATTTTATGTACATATTTAAATGTACATAGATACGGAGAGCAGCATCATTTGGTAACCCCTATAACGTTTACACTTCTACCGCTAGAAGGCTACCAGTTGATGATGCTGTCTGTTTCATGCTGTCTTATCTGTAGGTATGTACAGATAAGACAGTGTGTTAATTTGTGAAAATTTGCTGTACATTTTATGTACGTACATAATCTGTACATGTTTATTTTCATGTTTATAATATGAACATAAAAATTTTATGTTCATATTGTTAATAATGTACCTACATTTTGTTATTTCAGGGACGATTGCTGTACATTTTATGTACATTTAATTTTTGTACATATTTATTTTCATTTTGTGTACATTTTTGTGCATTTCGTGGACAAAATTGTACATTTTGTGTGCTTTTATTTAAATTGTTGTAAACGCCACTTTTTAAATACGCCTACATTGTTAAATATTTGCCTGCTTACCTAATCCTGTTCCCCTTTTTTGTGGCGGCCTGAGACATCTTCTTTCTAGTGCGACAAAATGTGCTATAATCTATTCAACCGATCATTTCAGCATATTTCCTGTATTCGCGGATAAATATTTCGCGAAGAGAAAATTACTAAGTTTTTTAAACCTAACCGGATAATAATTAGTAGGTATTGTTAAGAAATCGAAATTCGTTATGTAATTAAATAGATTTTTAGTATGTTTTTTTTTTAAGTTCGTGGAACGTATCCCCTACATTCGTAAACAAATTACCGTTCCGTATCCACGGTTTCTGTATTCTCGGCATATTTACGGAACGTATACCCCGCGAATAAGGAGCTTTCACTGTATTATTTAGTAGAGTTATGAGAATAATGTGGAACCAAAATTAATATTTCTCAAACTATGCCCTAAAATAATTTACTATTTGTTTATTTTACTATGGGATGTGAAGTGGATGCAACGAAAGTTAGATTATCCATGTATTTTTAGGTTCTTTTTAGATCCAGTCTATGTTTCGTTCGTCCAATGTGACTTGAAAGTTTGTTCTGTAAAGAACCTTTTTTATGGTTTGTTTACGTTATTTCTTTTGCTCGGGTAAATTTTACATATTTTTTACTTTATGGCCAGATGACAGAAAGACAGAGACAGAGACGGCGAAATCGGAGCGGATGCAATTCTCACGAATTACCCGCTCGCATACAATTGACATTGGGGTTGTACCGTACTAAACTTTCACACTGCCTAGAATGACATAGATCATACGGCGGCGGTTTACGGATTCCGCTGTTTCTGACTGAAGTCTGAACGTACGCTAGCTTTTATTAGGTATGTAGATAATTTATTTTTATGTAGCCAGTCCCAAGCCTGGAATACTGAGCTACTCAACTTTAAAGCAGTAATTTTTTTAGCTGTATTATACTTGAAGCAGACTCTCCGCTTGGATCCTTTTCTAGGGATTTTGCTTCAAATGGCACTCTACAGATACTATTTTCACAGTTTACTAAACTAAAGCCACGGCTTCTAGTGCAGCAACAATTTGTGACTGTAAAATTTTAGGAATCCTAAAAACGAAGCCAAACAAAACGTAGGTAAATAACTAATAAAGTGGGAACCCACATAATATACTCCAGAAAATACTAAGACACCAAAAAAAATATGGTTTAAGCGACGAAAATCGAAGTTTAATTCAGAAAACTGAGCACAAGGCTGAGGTTGATAATTTGCAAGTGTTTTTTTAATGTACTCAAGAAAGCCCGAAGCGCGCCATTTTGTAAAAAGGGTAGGCATAGGATTTCGCGTTCATAGGAGTGGGACAAAGCATACATTTTTGGAACGGCGCGGCGTAAGCACCAAAATCAAGTTATTGTTTATTTACAAGAAAACTTTGCAACTTATGAAGAAACTGGTTCAAGGAACCAAATAATTAGTACCCTACCTACCTTCGAATCAAAAGTCATTTCAATAGACCGCAGAGTTCCTGAGATCTCGATCAAATTATGTGCGAAACAGAGGACACGTTCATGATTTTATTTATCTTTTTTTTTCTCAATCGTATTTTTACGTTGAAGGAAACAAAGAAAAGATGTAGAATTTTATGTAATTCGAGTTTTTACCACGGGGATCCAGGGAGTACTGAGATCAAGGCGTAGTTTGACAACCAAACCTAAGGTTCGCCCCTTAATTTGAATAGGTATAATTTTTGTTGCGGCAAAGGAGATCTCATAAAAAGTGCTCAAAATGCAATAACTCAGAAAAGTATGAATTGTGGTAACTTACAACTATTTGTTTTTAGCTTCGATTTTTTTAACAAATTTAAAAAAAAATGTAGGGTACGACTAGTATTATTTTTAGAATTCCGTAAGACAAAACGCCCATTACGTTCATTTCCGTAGAAATGAATTAGCAAATTAGCAGAAATGAAGTTAAAATGTCTATTAAAATGACATTAAAAAAAGAATTAAACTTATTAACTAGTTACGGTTCAAAAAGCCCATTTCTAATCAACTCTACTTATCATGTGCAATAACAGCTGTTGTACACGATACCTTTAACGCCAACATGAAGCGACTTCGCTGACGAAAATTGTGCAAGACCTTGCTTTTTGCAATTTTCATGATTCTAGGTGAACGGGACCTATACCTAGGTTTTAGTCCCTTGTGAGAATCGTTCGTGTTTAAGCTACAAATTTGCGGTTTTCGGATTTTCCGAAGTAAAGACTTGTGCTAAGACCAAATGTCATGGAGAGGTCAACGTGAATTACCCTATAGGTTTTGTGTGCATGTGATTTCCTTGGAAATTTCAAAATATGCAGCTTAAACGGCTGTAAATTTTGATTGCGTTGTCTGAGAAGTTTGATTTGTATTACGGCTCCAAGAGGTTACGGACTTGAGTATTTGGTGTTAGTTTCAACTCCTCTACGCCTTCCCCGAGAAAAGAGGGTTAAAAGACAGACGGACAACTAAGTGATCCTATAAGGGTTCCTTTTGATGTACGGGACCCTAAAATAACTAAGGGTGGCGTTTGTTTAGAATTGTAACATGAAGGTATGTGGATGGATGTATTTTAAGCGACCAATATGACCTATGACGCTTCTGAGGAAGTTACTACTTACTGTACTGTGTACTGTCTGTACTGTGTGTACTTAGATAGTAGGTGTGTATTCAGTAAATACAAAATGCCCAACTGAGCGAGGTTTCTCGTTGCCGCTCTGGGTAGCGATTACCTCAATAGGTGTGAACAGGCCCTTAAGTACCTAACTCAAATAAGTGCCACCCAGCTCTGGACCTGGTACGGTATTGAGAGGCGGTATGCAAACTAATTACCTATATCAAAAGTAATTTGGTCTGTAGGTACCTACTATGACACCAAAAAATATTATGATTTATGCGACGAAAATCGAGGTTTAATTTAGAAAACAGAGCACAAGGCTTACTATGGTTTCTAGTTTGAAAGTGTTTATTCAGGGTTCTGTACCCGAAGGGTCAAAACGGAACCCTGTTACTAAGCCTCCGCTGTCCGTCCGTCCGTCCGTCCGTCTGTCACGTGGCTATGTCCATGTGACATAGCCACGTGACAGACGGACGGACGAAAATCTGAAAATTTCATCTGTCCACCTCTTACGGTTCATGAACCGTAAGAGGTGGACAGATGAAATTTTCAGATAATGTGTATTTCTCATGCCGCTACACCATCAAATAATAGAAATTAATAAATATCAAAGAAAAAGAAAATTAAAGGGGGCTCCCATACAACAAACGTTATTTTTTTTGGCTATTTTGCTCTTAATTTGTCAAGGCTGTATCTCTTGAACTACAATAGGTAGACACATGAAACTTTCTAATTAAGTAAAACACTTAAATTGTAATAATAACAAATACTAAAAAAATATGATTTGAACAACGAAAATCGAAGTTTATTTTAAATAAATGAGCACAAGGCTTAAGGTTGCTAGTTTTAAAGTGTTTTTTTATGTACTTAAGAGGGCGCAAAGCGCGCCATTTTGGGGAAAGGATAGGCATAGTATTTCGCGTTCATAGGGGTGGAACAAAACATACGATTTAGGAACGGCAGGTTTATAAAAAATCGACCGGAGTTTCCAACAAGCATACCTACACAAATTCAGACTTGTTTTTATGTCCCAAAACTGGGCCCGGCGGCGAAGTGTTACTAATTTATGGCAGCCTTATTGTCTAGCTTGAAATCCATTACCAGTGAACTTCAAGTCGATTACCACTGGTCGACCCAGTCAGAATGTCGTCAGTATTGTCTAAGCCAGTCTAAGGTATTCAACTGGTCTTCGGTTTCGGAAAGAATGATCCATGTGAATCCAATTTCTCGTTTTCGATCTTTCATGCGTTTCGTTAATGCAAGTAGGACTACTATTTATTATGCTGTAAAAACACAGCCTGTGCATTATTTTTGTCAATAATTCCAAGTTAATCACGTATTTTGTCAGTATTTTTACTAGAAAGGTATTAACAAAACGCAAGTTTTCAAGTTTTGTGACACTATTGGAGTTGTCAAAAGTTCACGGTTTGTTGTGTTAAAAGTCAAAAGTACGCGTATTTTTTTAGTTAGAACAAGACAGCGAGTCGTGTTGTAAGAATCAACCCCTATAACTAAGCCCGTGGTTGTCGTAAGAATCAACCCCTATAACTAAGCCCGTGGATGTCGTAAGAGTCGACCCCTAAAACTCAACTCGTGGTTGTCGTAAGAGCCGACTAAAGGACCCTAGCAGATAACGGGCAGTAGCTTCCTTCTGTGTATTTTAACACCTTTACTGCCCCAATCCGCCTGTCAAGCGTGGTGGTTATGGCTAAACACCCCTTGTTTGGGGGAGGACCCCTTGTTTGGATAATATTATTTTGCTTTAAACACAATGTTCACCATAATTTTCTTATTTCGATTAAAATTTGACCAAAACACTTCAAACAAGATTCGAATGAGCTCCCTGCTTCATCTGACGTTTCACATGGGCTTGAATTTGGCGTTACGCAATACCAAAATACGAAGTTCCATTCATTCACTAGGTTTGAATTTCGCTGGTAATGGTGTTGATGGTGACATCTTTTTACACAATACGAAAGTGACAATCGAAGTCCAGGCTAGGTTTCAAATGTCAAAAATGAAGTCGATCTCGATTACCAGTTGACTTAGACAATAAGGCTGCGGGTTGTAAGCTATGTAAGCTTTTACAAAAAAATATGTAAAAACGTTTAAGAAATATTATGCGTATGTACCTATTCTAAGTATTTTTTTAACATTTTACTGAAGTACCCTGTTAAATAAAGGTGGTCTCTTATTGTCACTGTAAAAGATCAGGTAGCATAAATCTTACTCGTACCACGCTAACGAAGTAGCGGGCAACAGCTAGTTTTTCAAATAACGTATTATTGATAGTCAATTGCCAATGGAGTCAAAAGGGATGTTTCAAGGCGGTAGAATAAAGTTTTCGTGGGATGAACTGGGTTGTGCCTAAAAGTTTTTTGATACAAATTAAATAATTGGGGTGTTTCTTTCATATGAGTATAAACAGCCTATCAAAAAAGTTGAGCACTAACTTTAAATAACGACTTTCACAGATTCGATGCCTTAATAGATTCGCCACATACTCAAAGAATTGATTGCTTATGAGATAGAGAAAAACCACCAGTACAAATACGAAACGTAGGCTACTATGTCTTTGCAAATCACCATTGACTACCTACGTATTTAAGAAAATGGAGGCTTTTATCCAATATCAACCTCTATGCCGTTTCCAAAACCGAACAAACTCCTTTACAAAAAAAAATGTTACTGACAGCAATTTCATTGTGTCAAACTTAATTGAAGGTTACAAAAATAACTATTTTGGTGTATTGTTTTGATAATTTTATTTATGTATGAAATAGTTGAGTGTTTAATGTGGATTTTATTTGTGAAATGTGTAGATAAGCCCAATAATAATCAGCTTCTTGGTACTTTGTGTAACTGTTTGATAGTGAATACTTAGACGACTGAACCAGGTACTGTAGGTACATTTTATACTTATTTTATTGACTCAGTGAGTATATGCCTAGGTAAATATTATATGCTTTCATTACGGATGTAAGCGGGTTAACTACGAACCTTCTTTGTGTTGGAAGAACACCAATGTTTCATCCCTTAACGAGGGACTTCTTCTTCAGGGTGAGTGCGGTTCGCGACGTGCCTGTACCGCTGCCGTGAGCGCACTGCAGCGGCTTCCAACACAAATAAGGTACGTGGTTAACCCACTTACATCCGTAATAAATTCGTAAAACTACGATAGTTTTTCCTGTGAAATATTATGCTTCTTCGAAAAATAACAGGAAAGAATACCAGCCTCAGTAAATTTAAGTATTTGTTACAAAGGACTTACCTAAGCCTTAAAATCCAATCAAAATAGGTGCTTAATTTGAAACTTAACTTTAAAACAAATTGTGGATTGAAAGATTTATGTGCAATCCCTCACTGATACTTTGTAGGCACTTTTTTGCCTAAATGCTTAAGTCTCCACTAGTCTCTTCTTAGAATAACAGTGAGAGAGTCAAATAGAATGGGAGGGGTAGATCGATCTTTGTTAATTCCTTGGGTTCCGGTCTACAGTGCTTTTTTATTTTGTATGGGAGGTGGATGTCATGAAATTTTGTGAATTAAGACCTGGCGTCTTCACGAACGTGTTCGTGATGATGGGCAGCACCTGCAGTTCACGTAGTACTAATTAACCAATAACCCTGTATACTAACCTCACATATCTAAATTACTAATTAAAATGATCTGTGACAAAATAATACTTTTTTTTTTATTAATGCTTTATTGACAAAGAAAATTACAATTCAATAATAAAAACATATTTGAACTAGTATTTACAATTGGAACAATTAAGCTAACTGCAGACTGTTGCAAACAATCTACAGGTAGGTCGACTGATCCATATCAATACCAATCGGATAATAAATTGCTTTACGTAATAGGGTATGTAATAACTTTAGCTATAATTAGAACTTAAGCTACCTACGTATGTATATTTTGCAATTAATAAATGAATCTGAATCTAACAAACGAAAATCATTTCTCATATTTTTATAGAGCCCTATTGAAGCAATCGCTAGAGTTAGAAAACGAAAACGTGTTTAAAACTTACTGTTGCGGACGGTAACCAGGATGTCCTAGTTCGCCCTGGGAAAGTATCCCAACTTAAGTTCGACGTGCGTTCCTTTCTCCTTCCGAAGCTGGTAGACGCACGCCGCCACGCACCCCTGAATGCGTATGAAGCTATGACGACCTGCTCTTCCTTCCTATGGGGGGACCTCGACGTTGAAATGAAAGACAGGATCTTGAATATTCAGGTTTCGGCTGTTCCTAGGTTTCCCTACTACTACTACTTGCTGTCTTCCTTGCTTCTTGCCTCTTCGGTGGCTTAGCTGCGACTTGCCTCTTCGGTGGCTGGACTGCGACTTGCCTCTTCGGTGGCTGGACTGCGACTTGCCTCTTCGGTGGCTGGACTGCGACTTGCCTCTTCGGTGGCTGGACTGCGACTGACGGCCGTACAAACTGCGCTCATATTTATATGGCCGTGTTTTACCGGCAAGACGCCTGCGTGCTTTTGACTCAAATTCACCTAATTTTTTCCTTGAGCCGAAACCTTTAAACCTTTATTTCTTGTAATTTACCCAAAGAACATTTACAAATCTAGCCTTATAAATAACAAAAACAAGCCTTGTCAACATAAAATTACAAAATCTAAACATATTCAACAAATAAAAAAGTTTCTAGAACTAAAACTTATAAAAATCTTGATTCGGAACATTTTCCTTATACTAATTTTACAATAACTCTAAAACTTATTAACAGATTTACACAATTCAAACGGAAAACCTTGTTCCAAGCCAAAACCCTTCAAATTACACTATTTTTGTTATGATTCATCAATAAACAAAAAAGTACTTAAACAAAACGATGTCTTAATATAACAAAAAACGAATCAGCCTTACATTAAGGTTTTGTCGCCGACACTTACCCTTGGTTCAACCAGTTATACAACGGGTCTAACTTACCCATGGCCAGTGGTCCAACCAGTTAGACCGCGGGAAAATTTAGTTACTCAGTAACGAATGTACTTAGATACATCTATGATAGTCAGCCTAGAAACTTCTACAACTTCTTCAATTAATAGTTAATTGACGAAGTTGTAGAAATATTTTTAAGCTTACGCGATCTGAACACATTATTATTATTAGTATTATTTGACGGGTATTTATCGCGTTTATTTACCAATTTTTCCCGACGTTTCAACAGGTTTACACACTGTCGTGGTCACCAGATGACTGGATTATTTCTTAAATTTCAATCGCTTCCCGAACTATTCTCTGGTAGTAATGCCTTTCATTACAGAAAAAACAAATACTGGTTAAATAATACTAATAATAATGAAGTTGTAGAAGTTCCTAGGTAATTATTAAGTAATTTATGCAATTATTGCATAAAAAATAATCCGTCAACAGTGCGGCCAAATTTTGCGTTAACAGTGGGGCCCGATATGGGCTGCCCGCACTGTTGGGGTTTGCAAAACGTGCAAAAAACGAAAACTGCAACTGATTAAGTAATGTTTTTATTAGACAATTCACACGGCATCATTTCGTCATGTTGAGACAGGGACCTTTTTGGATCCCTTTATGTAACATTATGATTGTTTTTTCTGTTTTTGTATATAGCTAGTTTTTTGCTGTTTTTATATACATTTATCTGTTTTTTTGTTATGTCCTACTATTGTGTTTCTGCAAATAAATTTATTTTCTTTCTTTTCTTTCCTAAACTAAGCAGAGCTTGTGTGTGGGGCAGGTAGATTTGATTCAGTCAATTGTAAATAGTAGTTCTAATTTGTTTCTTTTATTTGATTGTAGTTTTCTTTGTTAATAAAGGTATTTATCCTAAGTAATTACGTTTATTATTCCATTCCAATCCCAACTTGTACCCACTTGGATATAAACTGATTCTTCCTACTTGAGATACAGTACTGAGAAGTGTCTTATTTATTTGTGCCTATCTTCCTAATTGATTGATTCTAAGAACTATGCAGTCAGTTTACGAGACAAGTTTGTAGGTTCATTCGAAAATAACTCTGTCTGTCTTTTACTTTTTCAAGCCTAGATGGCTGAGCAGACTAGTACCTTTAATAATAATATGACTCACACAATATTTGCACGCCTGCATGCAGGCTGAATTCAGTTACTAAAATAGTTATAAGACCTGACATTGTAAATAATTATGTATTCTTGCAAATAAAGGATTGATTGATTGATTGGATCTCAATTAAATTTGGCAGGGTAAATGGTGACCCGAGGCCGTCCTCGGGCCATACATTGACGCGAAGCGAAGACGCAGCCAGCAGCTAGTATTACACAATACTGGGTATTCGCCAAAACGTGTGCCATGTTATCGTAACTGTAGGTGGTAAGGTGGAACCAAGTGCAATAGCTTGGTGGCCTTTTTAACCCTAAAAAGCCTCACATTTTTTAAGAATCGTTTTAAGAATTTCATTAAGATTTTTCGTTTTTTTTTGTAATTATTAAGTGCTGTAACTTTATTTACTAGATTTGGCATGCTAATAAAACCTATATTTGGTCAGGAGGCAGAAAAGGCCTCTGCATTAAGCCCACCCTTTGTACCTTAGTGCAAAATAGAGATAAAAAAAATTACGTGAGATCTAGTTACATAAAGCAGCTATGGGCATGCAATCAATCTTTTTAGGGGACTTGGTTCAACCTACCCTCAGTTACCATATGGCATACAGTCTGCTGAACAACCTGTATATTCAAAAGTAACTCTTGTCTGTCTGTTACCTTTTTACGCCTAAGCGACAGCAAGAATTTTGCCGTATTTTTATTTTGTCTAGCACATTTTGTTGTGCAATCATTTATTTTTCAGTTCAATACTGATGAATATAAAAAAACACGTTATACTCAATGACGGATTATTTAAAACCATAAATTTTAGAACGAATTAAACTTTTTATCTTACGCAATTATCCCAAGTTTGAAAATAAAACAATTGCAATGTAGCAAACTTATTTACAACCTATGTAGTTGGCAATACTGTCGAATTAATGGTTTGAGTACAATGACGCAGCAAAGTCTTTGATGGTTGTTCGGTGTTTGTTTTGGTTGATTTGATAGTTTGTTCTTGTGATTTTGTGGCGTATTTCCTGATATTAGCTGTTTCTCTTATACGTTTATTATGCCTCTCGGGCGGTTTAACGTACTGCTTCGTCAAGTACGAAAAATGGTGTTTGATGTCATGAGTTTTATGAGAATCCAGTAGTCAGCCGTTAGTCCTGTTGCAGAAAATAGCACCTTAAAGCCTTGCTATTAGGGTTCAATTATTCAAGTCTTAACATTGTTCACATCAACACTTTCAAGGTCTATCTTTCGCACGGGTGCGAAGCCGGGGCGCGTCGCTAGGCTTTTCTATTTGATTGTACTTGCGCATATTTACTTCCGTGCCTAAGATCTGAGAGCTCATATAATATAACTTTGCGATCACTCTACAAGCTCTCCTTGCGGCTAGAGGATGCTGTGTGAACATGTGTTTATATAAGGCTCAAATTATGCAGGAAATTATTTAATAAATTATTAGGAGGCGTATTATGCTACAGAATAGATAATAGTATTTATACGCCATGGATTATGTAATAGTTATCATCGACCACCTACCTACATAAAGTACGTACCTATAGATTAATTTCTCGAACGAATCGAAAGGAAAGACAAGGACCGTAAGATGTTCTAGACTCTAGAGTAAAGAAGGAGATAGGTGGAGGAGGTAGGTAGCTTTCAGATAAGTGCGGAAATGTAAGATAAGGACGGCTGACTGACCATAATCACTCACATCATAAAGCTCCTGATTAGGTGCGTTTAATAGGTACCCTTACGTATTTGATTTTGTTGAGGATTTAGGTCCAATTTCACCGTTTGCTGCCAAAACTTAGTTTAACAAAACTAAGTTCAGCTTAATCGGGTTCAAATGTTGATTTTGATCTCGGTTTACTACACACCGATTTCACCAGCTACCTACATTTTGTACGTGTTTGCGAAAACGAAGTTTTCATCCGACATTAAATGGATTGACATTGTGTGACATGTACTTTTTCTCTTGAACTCGGTTTATAGGCTAAACGCCGAAAATTCAAAAATTAAACTAAGTTGAGCTTGATCCGGATCAACTTTACCTAGCCTATAACATACCTACGACTAAAATAGCTTTTAATGTGTTTATTAATGTTGTTTGCCTAGCTATTGGTATTGTATGCATAAAATGATGCGTGCGCCTAAGTTCAATTAAGTTTTCCATTATTATTTCCTCGTGTAACGGAATGATGGGGATATTAATTTAGGTAGTTAACTATTATAATAAGTAGGTTTAAAATAATATAAATGACTGTTCATAGTAAGAAGTTATACCCACAAACGTCGAAGTATAATAAACTTCTCTTGTCAAACTTATCATAACTTAAACATAACTCACCTCTCGCATCCCGACATATCGACAAAACAATGCACAAAGTCAAACTCTTCCACATTATCACTATAATTTCACTGACAAGTTATTTACTCGCACTATTTCTAACCATATCACTTTATTTAATATAAGCCCTTATCTAAAAAGGACATTACATACTTCACTTAAACCTTATTTTCAAAAGAAGCAATTTTAACTTATAAACTTTTTAAACTCCTACTTAATACTTTTTGGATCGAGGATTTAAAAAATGATCGGAATCGCGTTCGAATTTTGAAATGTAGAGGCATGCGTGTGCGATGCGCGCGAGACGCGGTCTATTCCTGTCTCGTGCCGATGCAGCGTCTTGCCATAGAATATGGAACAGATGAGTCAACGAAAGATGTTAAACAGAGCTTTGAGCTTTTGAAAATAGGTCACTTCGTGAATTTAAGTAAACGATAGCAGCTTGCCCTTTGTTTGTTTTTGTGTACATTTGGGTTACTTAGTAAACATTTAAACTGAAGCTAGGTACTTAAGTTCAAAGGTTTACGGCGCGTAAACCTTTGACCTTAATTACTTAAATTATTTTTTTTACGTAGATAGATATAATTTTGTATATGTATATTGAAATAAATAATGCCTCTTATGTAGGTACCTAATTTGAACCTACATTAATTTCAGATGAAACAAATTTTCACCATAAACTCAAAAACCCAAGATTATTTACACTGAAAACTTTAATAATCAGAAAACTTGCATTGCACAAACTTAGCTGAATGCCCCTTCTATCTTTATCGTATCATATTTGCCCGTCCCACTGTTCGAGCCTGACTGCCTCAGGCAGGACAATCGAAATGTCATAACGAATCGATTGTTCATCTCCATAAACAATTTTTAAATTTAATCTTTAGGGTGATTGGTTTTGGACTCTTCTGGAATGCACTTAATTTAATTGTTTTATTTTATTTATTCCTAGAAATAAATTATTAATCAGTGACGTCGAAATGATAAAACATTTAAATAAATTCTAGCAGTTTATTTCCAAGAAAGTCTCGAACCTAATCTCAAAAGTTTAAAACTATATTTGCTTATTATTATCTAAACCTACGAAATGCCATAGCGGTGTTGTAATAATGAGCATAGCGCTAGCATACAATTCTGCGGCAGATACTAATTGTATAAACAGATAAATATTTCGTCACGAGACTGCGTAGAAAGAGAAGTGCAGACTGTCTCGTTAGGTACCTACTCTTATTCCTAGATGTTGGTAACAAGTAACAACATAAAAGACAGATAGCTTACTTAGTAAATGATTGCTCAGAGCCGGACAAAGCGAATGACACGACACATTTGACGTTTGATGTCAAAAACCATAGACTAAGCGGGGTATTTAGCGATCAGGCGAATATACAAGGCGATCGCTACGCGAAGTTTACTTTGTCTACCAATCAAACTTCGCCATCGTTTGAGCCATGACGATTGTAGAAATCGAATCGCTTCATAGCGAATGGCTTTTGGCAAGGCCCGCAGAAATGTGTTAGTAACTTTCGCTACCAGCGTTTCCTCCAGTCGGTATCAAACCACCAAAATAGGACGTTCTTTGTGCCCTTACCCCCTAGGGCTCACCCCACAGGGGGGGGGGGGGGGGGACTTTAAGTATGTTTGTATCCTAACTAAGTAGTCCAAACAAAGTTCCGAAGTCTTATCTTTCTGCTTTCGAACTTTCCATCCACAAGCAGCTTTTAACTTGAAATTTAAAGTAATAAAACATTTCGTGCGCCTGTAAATTTTGAGAAAAAAAAAATGAAAATGATTATTTTCAAAGTTTTAAAAGATACCTACAAGGTCTAGTCGATCCACCTAAAATGTATCTAGCATTTGTCGATATGGATCTATATTTTACAGGAAAAACATACAAAAGTCTGTATGTTGAACACTTTTTCAAAAATGGTCACAAAGAGGGGGAATAATTACCGAAATTAAAAGACTACCTCACCGAGTGGGGTATCAAATGACAGGTATCAATTTGTAAATTTCAAAACAGATTTTGTAATTTCTGTAGGTTTAATAGTTTTTAAATGTTGAAATATTTTGAAAAAGGAGTAAAAAATACTAATTCCAAGTAAAAGATCAGCTTTACTAAATAATGTACCAAAGTAAGTACTTTGATAAATAAATCGAGGCGCCATCCACGCAGCCTTCCAAGGTTAAACGTGCGCAGAATTTCAATGACAAATACATAATGCCAATGCCAATAATGGCAGACTAAATTATAAAGGTAGATACTTACCCAGCAATTTAAAACCCAGCTTAAAATCTGTCTTCGATATTATGTAGGTGCCTCTGGTACCTATGTAATGAACCTGTGGTTTTTGATCACAACGAAAAAAAATCAAAAACATAGATGATGCTGTGTGGAATGTCTAGCAATATTTATTTATTTATTTAAGAGGGGGCTTCTAAAAATGAAAGCTCGGCGGGACTAGGTATGTATAACCCTTTTTCTAATTACCTAATCTGCAGGTCGATTCAATAAAGATCGTCGTCATGATACAAATAAATAAAACCCTGAAGCCTAGCTTATGTTGACTGTACTAAAATTATGTGGATGTGAGTGGGAATATTTTTTTTTATTTAATAAATGCTGTTGGATGTGTTTGGGAATCTTTTTTGGATGTGGTGTGAATAAGCCATGTGTTCGTGAATATATTAACTCTACTATTTTCGCCGCCTATTCGTTCGTTTAGGTAGGTATCTTATTTGTTTTTTATTCATAATCAAAATGCAGCCATTGCAGCTGCGAAAATACTATACTCGGTTCTAGAATCCTAGATATTTTTTGTAAACAAAGGCGTTACAAAACCAAATTAATATTGGTGGTAAATATTTTATAACACTGGTATCATCGGAGGCAATAGCAGAAGTTCGAAACAGTTTTTGGTTATGAAAGCTTTCATTGATCATTTAATTAGTAGCTCGTTCCTTTTCTAGCTCGAATTTGTAAATTTTTCGATGGGCCGTGTGCAATTATGTGTTGTTGAAGTTTGTGTTTTGGGTTTTAGTGATTAGGTGATTACGTTCCTGTTACCTTGTTGTTATCTGCTATTATTATTAGTTTTTGTTAAGTTTTTATGCATAAAAGCCTTTGTTGACATAAAATATCTTGAATTCTAAATCCAAGTATAAGTATGAGTGATAGTAGACTCACAAAAACATCTGAATTGACCAGCTACGTGCTGTGGTAAGATAAATAAAATATTTTTAAGAGTAGGTAGGTACTCTTTAAAGTAATTTAGTTCTTAATAGTGTGCTTGCATAGAATTCAAGGAACTATAGTTTCTTATTAGTTTCTCTCCCATAATCAGTAGGATTATACTACTGATTATAGGAGAGAGTCCAGGGTTGGAGTTGAAATTGCCAGTTTATTTATCTTATTTATTTATTTAATGCATCATATTATAGCAAGTACATACATTTGTCCGGGCTTATTGACTTTATTAAGGAATACACACAATATGTACCGATTTAGGGTGTGGCATACATTAGCAGGTGAACTCTTATGTATTCTTGAGTAAAAGAAGGTAATAAGTATTTATTTCATTTATGTGCACATTCCTTACTACATAAAAACAAGGTAGTTAGGTCTCTTTTTTTTTGCCTTTTTAGGGTTTCGTACCCAAAGGCTGAAAACGGAACCCTATTACTAAGCCTCCGCTGTCCGTCCGTCCGTCCGTCTGTCACGTCACGTCGGCTATATCTCATGCATGAACCATATGATGTTGCCAGTTGAAATTTTCAGAGAATGTGTATTTCTCTTGCCGCTTTAACAACAAATAATAAAAATAAAATAAATATCAAAATTAAAAGTATGTAAAGGGGGCTCTCATACAACACACGGGATTTTTTTGGCTATTTTTGCTCATAACTTTGTTCTTTGAAAAAGTTGCCTGATTTTTACGGTACGGAACCCTTCGTATGGTCCCTTCGCGAGTCGACTCGCACTTTGCGGTTTATTTACCTCTGATATGGATCGGAGACATTTTTTAGGCTAACAAGCAATCAGTGGAACATTCGCGTCTGGTCGTGTCGTTATTAATTATACATACTTAAGTTATGGTATTTTATTCTTCCTCTCTTTTTATAAGATAGGTTTTAGGTTGAGTCACAATCAACAAAATAACACACAGCAAAGAAAAATAAAGTTTAAACAACTGTTATTTTTTTTGATTGTGTAATTTAAATTAAGGCAGTACTTTTTTTATTTATTTATTTAAATACTTTATTGCACACATTTAACAGAAGTATACAAAAGGTGAGCTTAATGCCGATGGCATTTTCTACCTGCCAACCACACATGGTAGAAATAAAACAAAATGGCGTGCTATAATTAAACTAAGCTAGATAAACTACAGCAATTAATAATAAAACTTGCACTATATAATAATACATATAATATCTGTATATATATTTTATTGTGTGTTTTTCACTCATACTGTTTTCGCCGCTTTTTAGCTGCATTTTAATTACCAAAAAGCGGTGAAAATAGTGTGAGTGACAATCACGAATACATCTGAGTCGACCTGCTGGTGAAGATCCGAGAAAGATTTTCATACATACCTACTAAATACCTACAAGTCCTATTGAACGGCGAAAATTGTACTCGTATGAGTGATACTTTCACTCACAACTACATCTGAATCGACCACCAGGTGAAGACGCTCTAAAGATGTTCGCATTGAGCAAGCCTACATACATTCATACAAGTCTTTTATTGCCTGCCTTCGAAGGCAAACCTGCCAACAGTTTCGTCATTAATCTTTACCTATATGGAGGTACACTCGACCTCAAAACAAAACAATAAAACTAACGACACAGACACTGTGCGAACACCGCGAACACTCAGGTTGTGGAATGATCTCCCTGTCGAGGTTTTCCCTAAGGACCAGGGGGTTCTTCAAAAAGGGTATTCTAAGACATTTAAAGGGTCGGCAACGCGCGTGAAATGTCTATGACGTTGCAGGCGTCCATAGGCTGCGGTAACGGCTTTCCATCACATGCTTGTTTGCCAACTTGGTAGTATTAAAAAAATATACAACTGAAAAAAACACTGGCATAGTCGTACCTAGCGAAAAATAAGCGGTGCGATAAAACTTCCTTGAAACTTCTACAAAACACTCGAAGAACTTTCCAGAAAATATCCAGGCAGAAGCAAAATCATACGACCGTCATCAAAACTGTGTATGCATGATACCGGCCCTTATAAAATGTCCATAAAAATCTACAACAAGCTTCCAAACGTAATGAAAGACATTCAATCCGATTCCATATTCATAAATAAATTAATACAATTATTAATTGACAAATGCCTTAATTACGTACCTAAATGAATTTTTAAATGCCAAAAGAAACAAACTGACATAATAAAAATCACAAAATTGATTTGCCAAATTTACCGGGGTAAATGGAATATGAACTAAGGTTGTTGAAAATTAATCTAAGTAGATTTCTAAGTTTTTATTATTATAGTGCGTAAGCCTCACACTCGGGGTAATTTATAAAAAATCGAATAATATCCCAAAAAAATGTCTACTTCGACGGGACTTGAACCCGCATCCTTCCCTCAGTACGGGAATATGCTAACCAACTACACTACGAGGTCAAGTGACGTAGGAGTCGAAAATCTTTGGGACTTCCTTTGGACTCTAGTGCCGTTCTCTAGTTTTTAATTGACCGACTTATTGTTCCCAAGCTTGGTACTAACAATAATTCATAATTTCTTCTGTGTATTATTGTGATCGTTGTATTGTGTATGGCAGTGTCAAATAAATATGTTATCTATCTATCTAGAGATACTTATGTACAAATGGATAAGGACGGACCTAAAATCTGCAAGCAAAGTTGTTCTTCTTCTTCTTGTCAGATGGCTTCTGCGACTGGGTTGTCGCAATTTCGCCAAAGCAAAGTTGTTAGGTAAGTGATAATTTGATGACACTATAGTTCATTTGAAGTCATTTAATGTCATTTAAAGTCTTGTAGAATGCTCGTTTTGACACTGATGTGACAAAACACGACAAGTCGTCAAGTCAAAAGCTTCAATGATGATGAATGATACAGAGGAGACAGTTTGGGAAGTAATGATCCTCTCGTTTATGTAATATACGGTTCCCTTGATGGTAGAGACGATTATGTGACACATTGACACTTGTACAAACAAATCGGCCGGATCTATTAAACGATTTTTTCCCCAAAAGTAGCCTGAATAGGAACTAGTGACTGGAAAATTTCAGTAGTACAAACTTCATAGCGTAAGCGAGATTTCAAGAAATCGAACAAATTCATGAGCTCTATTTGTATCTCTATTTGTAGAGTTTTCTGTGGAGAATAATTAAAGTGTAATAAATCTACATCTACGCTAAATATCAGGTCGAACCGCAGTGCACAGTATTTTTGGCATAAAGAGGTAGACGCTAATTTTTATTCCACGAAAAGGCGTGCAAGCCACAAGCCGAAGCTAATTTCTAAAATATGGATGGATGATTATGAATTTCGGCTATGGCGGCCAGTCTCAACGGGACTATCCATGTGCGCAAGACAATCTTATAGTGTACAAGTGTGTGCAGAAACACTGGTGTACTCTCTATTGCCAAAAATAGGGATTAAGTAAATAGTAAGCACTTAACTGCTTGACCGACTGTACCTATTACATAAAACATTGTGTAGGCTGAACGTGTTAGTATCATCTCGCTAAAAAGCGTCGGACAGGAACCAAAAGTATTAATTGATTGAAAAACGTAAACGGAATTTATGTTGTTAACACAGATACTGCGAAAAGTCAAATGTCAAGGCTTAAACCTGACCTACGCCTACTAAAAACCCTATAATCGATTTTATAATTATGTACAAAAATGATAAGCAACCATGTCAAAGTCAAAGTCAAAAACTCTTTATTTTCATAAATACAATAAAGGTACACTTAGAAAAGGTCAAATTCTTAATAATTAAACACTGACACGGATATAAAGTGATATTTTTGGTTTCAGTCGCTTCGGTATGTAGACTAAAGTAAAGAAGCGACGAAGAAACCTTTAGCCTGTTAGTTAGTTGGTATTTTTCGAGTTGGAGTAAATCCCGTCCCAAGTTTTTTTATCTTCTAGCTAGAAAATCTGATATTTTATAGTAGGCCTTTTTACACAAGAAGGTTTTGACAATATGTTTGAATTTATTTACTGATAATTTTTCCAACTCACTAGGAGTTTTGTTGTAGAAGCGTATACATTGCCCTTTAAAAGATACATTAATTTTGTGTAGTCTAGTTGTGGGCACAGCGAGTTTATGTTTATTTCTTGTATTCAAATTATGTACATCGCTATTTTTAGGGAACTGATTGATATTTCTATGAGTGTACAATAGGTTTTCATTAATATATTGACATGGTACTGTCATTATGTTTATTTCTTTGAATTTAACATAATAACAGTACATGCAGTCGGTTCTGCACCAAAAATTAAATTTAATGTAGGTAGGTACACGTTGATCTATTATCCAATAATTATTGTTAACAATTATATCATCATATCCACTGAATGTATATTTTAGTTTTTTTTTGTTCGTAATATTCGTTGACATACTTTGCAGCTAACTCTACGCTTGATTGTCATAGTAAAATTATTTAAACCTTGGTACTTATTTAAAAAGGAAACAATCATAAAGGAGGAACCTTGTGGTATCACAATAAAACAACGTGTATTTGTATTTATTTATTATTAAATAAACCTCATGCAGAATCTGTTTTGATTTCGTAATAAGCTGATAAAAACACAACATTTCTTCAAATATGATTTACAGTTTTGATGTGTGTTCTAATATATGTTTTTATTTCTGAACGATTACAATAATTAAAATTAAAAGTAGGTATTTCTTGTATAACAATTTTTGTTGTACATACATAATGAGTTAATTATATTAATATGTCAGTAAAATAGTTATTATAGTAATGAGGCTAAGTATAGGTAATTATTCTAATAAAGTACGTATTTATGCTATTCTTAAAATAATGGAAGCACTGTTGGGTCGAGACCATTAATTATTGTTATATTTGGCAAAACATTTTTAAATTGAGCTTTGTTACTGCAGCGTTTTTGTAAAGTTTTTAAAATATTTATATTTTTATAAATTGACAGAAAGTCGTTGGCTAGAATGCGTTTATAATTTAACGTAAAAAATTCCATCAAACTACAAATATTTAAGACAATTCACGATAAACATCAACTACATTAAATATAATATTAATATTCAAACTTCTACAATTTACTTCAAAATTTACTATAAATTGACAATCCATAAATAGGTAGGTAAATATTTCTTGAACACCGATACATAGAAAGTAGTTAAATTTTTTTATATGTAGGTACAGTTTTTCATATAGTTTTTCGAGTAATTTTGTACAATTTGTTTTTGTGTTAATTTTAGAAAAGCTACAGTATAAGATAGACTGCTTAATATTTTCTTCATTGGTCTCACATAGAACACAGTAGTAATAAGTTCGAAGGGTAAGCTTCTAAGAGCATTATTTTATTTAATAAATTATTTATTAAAGCTGATAATCCAAAACAAAAGACGAGTATTATTGATTAAGTATAACTTAAATCTATAAGATATGATCGACCTACCTTTATTTAAACTCCTCGACAAAATAATGCACTCCAATAATATAAATTTCTAATAATATAAAATAGGAATAAATGCATTTAAAAAGCTACCTTTCTATAAACTTTAAATACACATTTATATTTTCTACAACACCATAAAGATTCAAAATCACGCGTCCCGTTGCGTTTTATTATTACGATTTTTCTTAATATCAACATTATTAAATAAATTTTACTCCATTCAGGATATCAAATATAAATTACAATAATATTGGTTATATTTTAAATAAATAATGACCAGTAACACACTAGAATTCAATAAATTTAAATAACTCATCAAAATCTTTGGTTAGGCCATAGTATTTCATACATTTATAGGTAAATAATCACAAAATGAAATAATATGTTTAACATTGAAATGTATTGTTATTCTTAAATATTTATATTTCCTTAATATACGATTACGTAGTGCTAAAATATCTAAAGCGCCAGCTAATTGGAAGACAATAAAATAATTAACATTCATTCAAGTTCACGCACTTACCTTTAATAATAAAATGTATAATTTAATGTTTTAATTAAATCCATTAATTAATTTAATCAACATAGTGTATAGTATAAATCTACATGAACGCGTCGTCGCTACGCACCCACAGTAAAATGGAAAGTCATCAAAATTGTCGCCATTTAAATTTAACATAAATAATGTTTTAAAATATGTTTTATGGTAATACGATAACATGACAATAATATGCGAATAAATATAAATTTAAGATATAAATATCCCGACTACTTATATTGATTCGGGGGCTACATTGACCACTACTGAGATAATAATTATATAATTTTAATATTATATGCCACAATATTTTGGCACATAATAATAAATTGTGCGTCGTTTTAGACAATCGTTTCGTTTTCGTTATTTTGGTCAATACTTTTGATGCACATAATCAATGATTTTAACTCCTGTAAGTTTTAAATATCTACATCATCAGCCTAAGTTTAATAGCTAGGTTGATCAGCTGAGACTACATGTGCACTCATTTTAAAGTTTAACAGTCAGCAATTTTTGAATTTTCCTGTCACCGTAGTTAAAGTTTTAGCTGATTCGGAGTTGTTCCGGTGATTTTTGAACAGGCGAGGTGTCCAAAAGCATTGATCAAAGTAACATACCCAGTTCTCCAAGTTAACACAAGGAGGTCCCAGGTTCCGACAGGGTCCACGGTTTAGGCCTTGCAGCCATGCTTGGCCAACTCTTCAGCCTGCATCTTGATACGCAGGGAAGGCACGTCTTCGGGGATACGCACGATCTTGTTGAATTTCTGTATATACATCAAAAAATCTAAATATGGTCAAAGTCAAAGTAAACCCCATGATAAATAAGTAAAATAAATAAATAAATAATGCTGGACAATCCACACAGCATCATCATCATGATGAATGAAGGATTACCAAACCAAAGATTGCTTCGAGCTTTTTCGATTAGCTTCGATTTTACCAATATCTTATAATATTTTGCAACAATATTATTAGTTTTGTAATCCCTTGCTAACAACTTTTTTTATATCTATATACTAGGATTCTAAAACGGAGTTAAGCTTTGTTCATAAACTAGTACGTACCTCTTGGAATGTGCCTGGCGTGACCCGCCACAGATAGACCATGTACCCCGGGATGCAGAGCATGGAGGACAGCGCAGTGAACCAGCCGAAGGTGTGCGCCCACCACGGATACTCGTAGTTCATGTACTTGATGGGCTTCCATTGGACGAGGTTGAAGATGAACACGCTCTGGTGGCGGATAAAAAGAAGTAAAGAAAGGCGGTTCAAGAGGTGTGGAGTGGAACGAATAAATAGATCAAATATTTATTCTATTTTCTATACAAAAAAATAACAAAAATAAGTACACAGAATACCCAGAACAATATCTGCAGATTGAAGACGTGTTATAGGAATCGATAAATCCTGGTGGAAGATGAGAACGAACTGTTAATTGAACAAATCAGACGAGATACAAAGATGATGAATATGTATCTAATAAAGAAATCTTAAGAAAAAGGTAGATACAAACGTATAAAACTTTGAAAAAAGAGTTTACTCACAATGCAGATGGCGGGCGTGAATCCAACCCAGCAGAACTTCCACCAGATGGTAGGATAGTAGCCGATCATCTCCTTGATTCCGTCGTAGAAGCGGCTGACGCCGAAGGCCCAGGAGATGGAGACGCATTCGAAGAAGATCAGGAATAGGAGGCAGAAACCGGACACTGCGTACGAGTCCAGGATTTGGAAGACGTACATGCCACCCTGGAATTAAATGGATTCATAAATTCAGCGTGATATAAAAGTACAATCAAGGAACTGGAATAAAAATAATAATATATGTCAGATTCAAAAGGCGGTACTCCTGGACTCGGCGCGCATCGTCAGGAAGTTCCTCTCTCTGCAGCCCTAGTCACAGGCCGCTCGAGGCTAGCTTCGCGACCACCGATTCACCGTTTTGATATATTTTTTACTGTAGAATAATTTCATAATATTTTATTTTCTATAGTAAAAAATGTATTTTATAACGAGATTTAAAATAAATGATGTGAATAATAATATTAATTAAAATACTGCTGCTGTTTTATCTGCCAAATACAATTTGGGTCTCTTTAAGACAGGAGTCAGTAGGTGTTGTTGTTGTGTGTGATGATGTTTGAAAATGACCTAGTCTGTAACCTTATAGTGGAATAGGACCTTTCTTATACAAAATGTAAAGCACAGTTCAAATCAAACCCAGGCTATGATAGTCAACCATTGAAACTAATAGATTGAGAAATTTGCGAAATCGAAGATAATTTAGTAATTACTCACCTCAGAAATACACGACAATCCAACCAAATACGAGATAAAACAAGTAATAGCGATGAAGATCTCCTTCCTTCGCCTAAGCAGCTTTGGCCACTCATCAATAACAGCCGTGATGAAGCCCTCCATAGTGCAGAACTGGCTGTCGAGACCAATGAGGAGCAGCATGAAAAAGAACAGGCAAGACCACAGTGGAGCGCCCGGGAGCTGGAGCACTGCGGAAGGGTAGGCGAGGAACGCGAGACCGGGACCTGGAAGAAGATATAACCTTTATTTAATGATAAAATTACAATTAAAGAATACAGGTAAACAAATTATAACTAGTATTTAAAATTAAATCAGTTAAGCTAACTGCAGACTGTTGCAAACTATTTAGAGCTCAACGGATCCATATCAATACAAGTCGAAGCGTCCCTAAGACGCTCGTTGCATTGCCCTGCCCCACAGTATGCAAGTAATAGTATTAGTTGTTATAATTATGTATCTATACATTATTTTGAATTTGTATACATGTAAATAATACCTAACTAATGATGTAATAAGGTAAAATAATTTATTTGTAAAATGTAAACTCCGGAACTAACGATTTCATTCTGAAATTCTTAGAGTCAACGCAATTTTGATTGAGCTTGTAGAATAAATTTTATCTAGGCACCGCGTGAACGATTTGCGAGAAACTTGCTACAGAATATAGTTATAAATAGTGTTAAATCAATTCGAAATCTTTGATCGTCCTAACTATGAATTATAAGTCTTCTTTAAAACTGGAGATCTCCGTAGAGAAATCAATGATAGCGTTAAAGATATTTTATGCTCTGATGGAGGCTACTGTCGGCTGTAGAGATCCCTCGTGTACCAAATTTTACAACTAAAATCAGGATGTAGGTGACAACGCTCGTTTATGTGGAGTTGGTCTGCCGTCCCATCGGATTATATGAGTAAGGGAAGAGAGAGTGTGTTTGCGCGCACAGTTGTGCACTAAGTATAATATGCCCCGCGCACCTGGCTAGTCTTTGTTGAGATTGGCGGCCATGACCGAATTTCGGCTCGGAGGGCGTCACCATCATCACGTGCTGTGACAGTGTGTCTTTCAAGTTACCTGAAGCAGCCACCTCAGCGACGGGTCGTTGCTGCTCGTGCGCCATGAAGCCGACCACAGAGAATATGACGAAGCCAGCGAACATGGATGTACTGGAGTTCACAGTGCACACTATCAAAGCGTCCCTGGAAATAACATTGGAATTATACAGAAGGAGAATAAAAAGAAGATCAACTCTACTTAGCGCTTCTATTAGCTACTAGACATCTTCAGTAAACGAATTATATTGACTCACATATACATAAAAGCTAATTTTAAGTAGGTATTATGTACTGTATATTACCCAAATAAAACAAAACAAGCAAAAAAACCTATACTTACATGTATTTCATGCAATAAACGATACTTTACTTTATGACGAATTAATTATGAGTTAGTCACAATAAAGAAAAGCGAAGTAAGAGACCTGACTTTGATTTCTCGATAGATCGATCGCGATGATGGGATGTTACCACGGAATAGTGGATGTTCCATTCTTGTATGGGATTTGTAATTCTCATGTTTAAAATTTTGATATGTGAATTTCATGTCCGCACAGTAGCAAGAACTTTTCAAAAGGGTTTTCTCATTGTAATAATGTACATACTAAGTAACGCCTCAGACCGTAGTAAATCGTAAAAACGAAGTGTGAGCTTTACCCACCATAGTTGATCATTAGATAAGATCTTTTGGCTTACTACATAATAAGTGAAGCTATTTATTCAGTTTCAGTTTTGAAATTATTCTCGTGACTTCTTAAAGATATAAGGGACCTAGAAAAAATTGCAGTAATAAAATCATACTAACTTGTAGACATTGTTGGTGAACTTGTTATAACTTCCAAGGGCCACCAGCGTACCCAAGCCAAGTCCGTACGAGAAGAAGATCTGCGTGACGGCGTCGATCCACACCTCTGACTCCATGAGCTTAGACATGTTGGGCATTACGTAAAACTTGATGCCTTCCATCGCACCGGGGAGGGTTATACCTGGGGGAAAGAAAAAATTAGGTAAGTTAAAAATAAAGGCTTTCGATTTTCGGGGGTACTCGCGTTTATGTTCGGCAGTAGACAACTACTGGTGTAATCCAGTTGCGGCGCTCATTTTTGTCTTAAAGTTCATACATGTAACAAGAGATGGAAGAGTCAAGAATATTGAGTATCTACCAACTAAGTACCTACTTATGAGTCTCGATCAAAAACTTCTATGAAAATCTGGAGTGATTTTTCGTCTTGCTACAAAAATATATTTTCATAATAACAAAGGTGATCACAACGATGATGATCCACTTTTGAATTTCTGTATTAGTCTTCTATAATAAGATAATCCTGAAGCAAACCTATTTCCTGTACTGTTTTTCAAAATTACCTCTGATTAACAGCACAGTCAGCAAGAAGTAAGGGAAAAGCGCGGTAAAGTAGACGACCTTGCCGGTCCAACGGACTCCCTTCCATATACAGAAGTAGCAGAGGATCCACACGAGGAGTAGGGTTCCGGCGAGCTCCCAGCGGATGTTACCGATGTGTTCAATGCCGGAAGAGATTTGGAGGGCGCGGCGCCTGAAGGAAAGGTAATAATTTTAGTGAATAAATAAATAAAAAATAAAAAAATAATGCTGGACAATCCACACAGCATCATCTAGCCCCAAAGTAAGCAGAGCTTGTGTTATGGGTACTAGATGACTGATAATCTTAATACAATACATAACATAGATAGATATTTTTTAAACAAATAAAATAGAACTATATTATGTTATGTTTCCTATGTGAAATATTTTCTTGTGATTGTTATAATATAAATTAATTAATTAAGTAACTTGTGTACCTAAGGTGGAATAAAATAAATACAAATCCTTTTAAAGAAACAAAATGGAATATGGGTATTGTCTATACTATACCCATAAAGAAACATTTTTTACTGCTCTCAATACATACATAAAATTTACATTAAACAATAATATCTAACTAACAGACTACAAAGGGAAAACCACAAAACATTTAAAGAATGAGAGACTGTGTGTCATATCTGTGTATCAGCAAAAAGGTATAGGTTAGTTAAACTGATATTCTAGTAAGTTAATTAAATTGGGATACCTGGAATCATTTGGCGACTCGGACCACACATTAGTAGCCTGTGTCGCAATTTCATTTGTGCGGATTTTGTTTTTATTTTCTACGAAATACAAGTTTTTGGAAAAGTCCATTATTTCCTTGAAATTATTTTATGTACCACTGTGTGAAATACAACACCTTCCATATTTTTTTTTGTTACTTGCATTGGTAGTTTAGAAAATTAGCCACTCCTGAATATTAAGTATCTAGATTATTAGATGCTTACCTGCAGGATCGATGGACATGAGACTACCTATTTACAATTTCGTAGTTATACACTATATCACTGAAACACTACAGCTTGCAAGTTTCAAAATTGTCATGAATAATGTATTCACAGTTTATGAATATGTATGACCCCTCCCCTTTCCACTCCCAACTATATCGAGTATCCTGAGATTGACACAATAGATCTGAGGGAAATGGGACGGAGCGATTGATGGTAAAGGAAGTTTTGGATAAACCAGAGTAAATTGATTTTGTTAGGGATTGATACCATTGATTATTCCACCATTCCGGGTGTTCTGGGTATTTTTTATGCATAATATAAAATATATATCTTTGTAATGTATTGTATTAAGTTTATCAGTCATCTAGTACCTATAACACAAGTTCTGCTTAGCTTGGGACTAGATGATGCTGTGTGGATTGTCCAGCATTATTTATTAATCTTGTTCTGCTCAATTTAAAAATAACTGGGCCGTGATTTTGCAATCTTTCACGTTTTATGAATGAATTATTCTTATAAAAAAAACATACGTAATATTAAGTAGGTTTTTTTCTCTTCATCGTTGTTGAGATCCGGGAGCGGATTTTTTTACACTTTTCAGCATAAGCGTTTGCCCGAATAGCATTTTATAAATACCTACGTCTCTTTAATATATTGTACGACTTAGTTTAGAACATAAACTTACTCCCAAAACTCCTTGACGGTGTCAGAGAGGAATGCCCGACTGATCTTGCCATTCAGCGTGCAGTAGGTTCCCTGGTCGAGCGACGACCTGTTAGGTGGCGGCCACAGTTGCGGCGGTCGTAGGACTTCACACAAGTGGCCGTGTGAGTGCTGATAGGGTAGCAACTTACTCTCAAAATTTCTTGACGGGGTCAGACAGGATCGCCCGACTGATATTCTGCCCATTCAGCGTGCAGTAGGTACCCTGGTCGGTGAGCGATGACCAGCAGGTCAGGTTGCGGCGGTCGTATGGGTTCACGCAAGTAAGCGTGTCAGTGCTGATAGGGAGCAACTTACTCCCAAAACTCCTTGACGGGGTCAGACAGGATCGCCCGACTGATATTCTTCCCATTCAGCGTGCAGTAGGTACCCTGGTCGGCGAGCGACGACCAGCAGGTCAGGTTGCGGCGTTCGTAGGGGTTCACGCAAGTGGCCGTGTTCCAGTAGTTGTCGCAGTTACGCCAAGGCACCTCTGTAGGGTTCAAATAAATAAGCATTGTTTTTAATGCCGCAAGAAAACACGCAGATTATTAAAGGAAAACTGACTGATGGCCCAGACCAAAAAATATTATAATATTTTTGAGATCGGCCACGCAATTTTTATCAATAAATAAACAGCAAATTAGTTACCTACTATTATTGCAGTTACAACCGGCTGTTCGTACGCTGCTCATCGCTACAATTAACTAATCAATGATAAAATCTCTTGTCAACGTCAAATCGGCACGAGAAAGAACAATTTGTCAAGTGATTTGTACGTTAGAGTGCACTGTTATTGATTTACCTGATCTCATAGACATGAAGAAGTAGAAGATGGCCCAGGCGAGGATGACAATGTAGTAAACGTTCATCCAGCAAGACATCACGGCGGCCGCGTACCCGATACCTTCACAAACATACATACAATCATTGCAGCAGTGCATACAGTCTCTATCAAACGAAATGGAGTTCGGGGTTTCTAATCTGCATCGAGTAGACACCCTTTTTTCAGTTACGATGATAGAGCTAATTTTGTTAATGTAGGTAAATTGACTATTTTAATAGAAAACTTACGAGCGAGAAACTCCTTTTTTGGAAATAAAATATTTGAGATTAACAGAATTTATTTTCAGGTTCATTAGTTCATTGATAAATAAACGAAACAATTTGTATTAGGTGGTATCAGGCAAGAAATGCTTGAGTATTCATAGTTTGATAATTATGTAGACATGTGAAATAGGATCTTAAACTAGTAACAAATCCAAATTATTTTTTAAATACATGATGTAAATCAGCTGAAACATAATTAAAACAATCCCGTAGAAGATTGGCAAAGATTACGGACCCAGTAGATAAAGTATCCAGCGGTACAAAACTGAAATGCAGAATAAATGGCAAACTTCAGGAGATGCCCACAATTTGAGTAATTACGGGATCAAAGGGCGCTGCTCTTTGTGTAAGAACAATTGATTTCAGCTTTTGTTACGAGATTCCTTTGTAGTACTTCAGAGATAAGTTTTAAAGGTATAGCTGAAAAGGTATAGCTGAAGGTGGTTGACTTATTACAATTTATCTCCTAATTGCATCATTTGGGATTTTTACGTTACTAGTTTCTTATAAGCTCTAGATAAAAAATCTAAATTTCCAATAGACAGATTGAAGATATTTATTGAGTGAAAACATAATAAACGGACCATACTCGTGAAACACAAGCAACTCGCGGGATTGTAATTGTCTTTGTTAATATTTCACATTTAATTTATTTGTTTATTTATTTCTTATTTATATAATCTTATTTATATTAATTAATTATTTATTATATTTATGATTGCTAAATCTAAAGCGTTATTTATGGCACTTATAATAAGACAGAGAAACAATACGATTCAAACAAAAAAATTGTCCTAGGCGATATATAACAAAGAATCACTCAAATATTTGGAAAACAAACCTTTGAAAATTGGAGCAATCTTGAAGACGCCCAATCCTCCAATCGTAAGCATCTGTCCCATTGCCAACTCCATGAAGAACATCGGGATGCCAGCGAGGATAAGGGTGAGGAAGTAAGGAATAAGGAAGGCGCCTCCTCCATTCTTGTAGCAGAGGTAAGGAAACCGCCAGACATTGCCGAGACCGATGGCAAGGCCGACGACAGAGAGGATGAAGTCGAGTTTGCTGGCCCAGGAACCTCTCTCGGGCAGGTCTGATTTTAATGCTACATCGCTGTAATACAACTATAGCGTTAAATATTCTGAAGATTGAATAAGGTCATTAAATTTTCATTGAGAATATACAATTACTATCTAAATTACCTAGAGAATTAACAATAAAATTGCCTTTAGTAAGGTTTTTAAACCAGTCAACCTTTTGATAGTTTAATGTCTAAAATTTTACTAAATTAAAGAATCGTTCAAGCAAAATTTTTGAATATGACAGGAGCAAAATTTAAATCGATAGTTTTATCACAATAGGTATTTCAGTTGGAAAACAATCAAAAATTTAGTTAAGTCACAGAATAACTATAATACTGCTACGTAGAATGTTTGCAGTTTTCCACAAGGCAGATTTTGGGACCTTTACGTATTGTAGTAAAGCTTAATTCGTTTTACCTTGGTTTAGTGCTAGTTCCTTGTGCGCTCAATTCAATATCATCGTTTTTGGCTTCCATCTCTTTCGTCATTTTCTATCTCTTTCTAATCTTCAGTGTTCCTGTTTTATTCTCTCGCCTATGCCAATTATTTATTAATTAGGTCTAGGGAAACTGTATCAACATTTTTGAAGGACGTAGACTAGAATCGGCTGGCGGATCCTTATCTGCAACAAGCACAGTATTTGTATCTATAAATAGAGCACCCGGCTTTACAAAAGTTGTCAAACCTTTGATGATTAAGGTCTCTGGGTAGTCGTTTACATTGTCATCATCATTATCAGTCCGCATTTACCCACCGCTGAGTGTTAGGCCTCCTCCAATCTATGCCACTCATGTCGCTCTTGGGCTGATCGCATTTATGTATGTATATGCAATCTTTGCAATGTTTTCTGTCAAACCACCAAGCACTGCGTTATGATTATGAATTGTTCAGAGGGGTGAGTCTATTTGAAGTTAGTAACGAGACGTGATTGTGACGTCTCCAATAAGTATGACTAAGAAGCGCTGCTGTACCAAATTGTATGGGAAAAGGAGATGTCACGATCACGTCTCATTACTAACGTCAAATAGACTCACCCCTCAGACAGAATCTTTAAACATTGTAACCTAGAGTAGATAGGTCAAAATCGAGCATGACAGCCAATGCCGACCTACACATTTTGTAAATACATGAATAAGTACGTTAATTGTCATTTTTAATTGACTTCAAAAAAGTAGGAGTTTCAATGTTCGGCTCTATGTATTTTTTTATTTATATTCGCCGATTAAAAAAATATATATTTATTGATTAAAGCATATCTCGCACCTTATTGAGCGGCTTTCCAAGATAAAATTCACACCAAACGCACCTTTACAGAATTTCATCTAGGCATATTGAGGAAGTCTACGATAATATTTTCTGATATTCTGGTTCAATTCCATTACCAACCAACGTTGTAAAAACACGACATACTACAAGCCTCCGCAATAAGTAAGCACATAAAGTATATTATTTATAGGCGCCCGTATTTAGGGCTTTCTGGAGATTCGGGACGTATTTCATAGGACTTGTGGCTTCACGGCGGGCAGCGGATACGTTTTACAAATTTGTTAGGTAGGTATGTAAGTATTTTGTTTTAATAAATCCTTTACTAGTCTAGATGTTCATTGACCCGAAAATATAATTTTACGATGTAGTATTGAAAATTAAGTTATTGTGTGAACTGGAGCATTGCTCGGAATTAAGGCCTAGGGTCGAAATGCCACTCAAAATTTGCCAGTGTCACGTATTATAATTCAGGATGGTTGCTAGATGGGTGCAAAGCTTCAAGGAGAAGCTAGAATAGACTATTTATAACTATTTGAGCCATGGTTGTCTGGCTGCGAACGCACAAACAGCCGGCTTGCTTAGCTCCTAGAGCCTTACGGGCCATTTGGCGACTAGCGAAGGCGTCAAGCGTGCACGTTCTACGTACTAAGGCTCTGAGAAATAAGCAAGCCATCTGTCAGTGCGTTTGGACCCAAAATCTTACCATTGATTTTTAAGTTTTTTTTTTTGTTTTTATAGAGAAAACCCGAAATTCTACAGTTGATTTCTAAAAAAATATACATAGACATATCATTTATTTGTCACCACAATACACACAATATTAATTAACAATTTTCAAATGAAAATTAAATACCTACTTAATCATTTATTACACCATACAAACATTGGAACAACACTTTATTTTACAAAGTAAAAAATAAGTAAGTAGATGACCAATGTAACACACTTATGGTGGCAGTAGCAAATCAGGCAGGATCTATGCTCAGCATATTGCCGACTGTTGTGAACAGAAGGCGCTGTTAATCTGCCTAGACCAGAACAAAAACAATCACAGGACCAATTACAAAATATTATATAGAAAAATATATTATAGTCGCTCAATTAATAATGGCCATTTTAAACAATAAGTGAACTGTTTGTTTATTTTACCTTATTATAATACAATAGGCAATAGTCAGTCGTAAAGAAACAATAGCCAGACTTCATCTTTAGACAACCTTGGCTCAAATGGTTCTAAATGGTCTACTCTAGCTTCTTGAAGCTTTGCACCCCGCTACCAATCACCCTGTATATTTTATTAAACTTAAAGTCTATAGTAGCAGTCTCATATTCTAGTAGCTTATCTTGGGGCTAGATGATGCTTTGTGAATTGTCCAGCATTATTTATTTACTCATTATGTCAATAGCACCGGAATATCAATAATGTTCATGAAAACCACGGGAAACTATTTATTAATAATTAAAGTTATAAATAGCAACTCAGTCAATAAAGCCAGCATAAATCCTAACACAACGAAATGTAGGTCAAGAGCTTGCAAATTACCAAAGCAATTGCCTAGTGGGTCCTTACAGACCGATTGCAATTTATAACCACTACACAATGCATCCACGATTATTTCATTTAGCCCTAGGTCTCAGTATGCAGATTTCTTAGATGAAATTTTATTTAATTCTGCCCGTGACTTCGCTGACTTGGTAACCAGGTAATACCAACTTTTATCCAGATAAAACGAAGCCTAGTAGTTCTAGTAATACTTAGGGATTATGAACTAACCATTATTGTATCTGCGAAATACATATATTATGTTTTGATTAGGACCTGGTGTACGATTACGCTATAAACTCCCATTCTCAAATCGTTTAGTCTTCCCGGATGGCGATCATTTGAATGGGAAATTTTAGCGTAATCGTACAGCTGTTATTCCAGATTTTACCTATAAACCACTCTCTACACATTTTCATGTTCTTATAATATTTTAATTAGTACCTACCCTCATGAAGTAAATATTGTTAACGTTCCTTTTTAATTTGAATTTTTGTTTTTATCAATATTTAAAATCTATATTATTTTCTGAACCTAACAGTGACTAATTTCTCTGTGACTGGAGAGAAATTCCCTTTACAAATCCTACCACAGCGAGCTTTACCTACTTAAGTTTCAAGTGTCTCTAAATTCTACTTCGTTAAATACAAATGGGATCCCCAAGTTTAGATGCCATAGCGAAATATCTTCGCGTCTCCAAACAGTTATCCCAGGGACTTTTAGACCCTAATGTTCCATATATCCGGCTAGTTCGAAGGTTGATAGGGGTATAAAAAACAAAGGGGGTTAATTTTCGAAATGGCTAAACCATTAGTTTAAACGGATGAGAGTATCTACCTAGATGTTTGGTACCTACATCTAGGTACATAGATAGAAAAGGGTAGGTATTTTGTGTCTAACTCTTTACAGGTTTTAAGCTATGTTTTACCTAGGTACCTATTGAGACTATTTATTTTCTTTTCGCCCTTGGTGCTGCGTTATTTGATAAAGAAAATTGTTACTGGCTGCGCATCTTACTTTTTTAACGAAATTAACTTTTTAATAATTTATAAAAATAAGCACTTGCTTGTAGTTCGCGAAGATGATCGAAATATCACTGATTTTATGGGGGTCACACACCGATCTACGTAAAAAAAGGGGAGATGATAAATATAACTTCTCGAAAGTGTAAGGCTCAAATTAGGTCCACCCACCTCATGTCATAGTCGGACCACCGGGGCGGCGGCGTCGCGGCGTCGCGGCGTTCGTGTTACGCGTGCTTGCTACGTCGTACTTTAGTATGATTTATTGACTAAAAGACGACAGCAATGCCCTCATGTTTGTTCAGTATAATTATTGTACAAGTGGAAATGTAACTGTGAGTGTTTGCGTGTAGTACACACAAACACACGCAGTGTGCACACGCAGGCCAATTGTTCAGTAAGCGCTGGGAGAACGTACCATATCTACAGGTTTTACTTAGATCTGTGGGATCAATTATGTTTTCTGAACGTTTACTTTGAATTTAAATTATCTCCACGAACTCATTTCACAAAAATCAAGGCGAAGCTCCGTACGCTCTAGGGAGTCTAAGGTTGTTTGTATCTTGATATATTCTAATTTTCTACGCACCTATCTTTATGCCTTTGCAGATAAGTTTTAAACAGAACCAAGGACCAATTTGCTCGCTGCAATATAAATTAATTAAACTACCCTTACTGTTTATAGAGGATGGTAGGTAGATATTCTTTGACGTAGCTACTTTAGCAAATCGGTGCCAAGAAATTCAAAGCCCACCGAACAGACAATCGTTGTCTCCGTTAAAAAAGCACACAAAAAAAAAACTCACATCCAAACACAGCATCCCAAATCCACATCCAGCAGCACACAAACCACTAACACCCAGTCAAGTCGTGTTGCCGCAGCACATGCTTGGACGCGAATGGGCCTGCGCCGGCGCAGGCCATAGGACCATCAGGCCATAGATACATGTGAATCGCCGGACTGTCAGACCCCGAAAGAATTTATGAGCTGGGCTATTTAGTCCTGATTTAGACCCTCCGGAAGCTGATAGGGGGTCTGTGTCAGTTGATGGGTAATTGGAGTTTGGATCGCGTGGTCGCTATTCGTTGATCGTGTGTCCCCTAGTTTGTTACGTACAAATAGATCTGTTTCATTGGAGTTGTTGGAGGAAAACGTTGTTACATTGCAACGGCGGCGAGGAGACGACAAATCAGTTTTACTAGCGCAAAGTCTTCATAAAAACCACGCACTTGAAGAATTTCACTTCACTTGGATTTGCTCCAGTGTCGTAAAATAGAGCACTAACATTTCTTTGTTTTTGTAACCCCTTCATTTAAAAAAAAATATCCAGGAATCTAGAACAGAGAGTAGAGGTAGGTAACTCACCAGCAGATCGAGGGAGTTACTAGAATCCTGAAAGCGAGAGGGATTTCATCTCGAGCACGACGAAGACAGCCTTATCTATTCAGAGGACATTCTACTATTCATGCTTACTGCTAGACAACCGTAGTCTTTCTTTGTCGTTCTTAAATTTTTCATTAGGTACCTATTGGTACCGATGTTTGTCTGATGTTATAGCCTCCGTTGTCAAAATTTCGTCACTTATCATTTTTATTTTGTATGATTCTTGACTGAATTAATTTCACTTTTTTTCTTTGTAACAACGATACATGCACGAAATAAATGATCTCTCTGTTTCGCGGCATTAGCTTATTTCTTACCTTTCGTACAGAGGTAAGTTCGAATTTCAAATAAAACCTTATTGTTTAGAATCTTCCAAGAAGGCTTTAATGAGATTAGAGAACCTCAAAATGATTTCCACACAATGAGAACTTTTTCGAAATTCTAACATTAACCAAATTGTTTATTTAATAGGTATGTTGTTATGCTGACAGGGCTAATAATCACCTGCTTTTGTTAAGATTATGTTTACATGAGCCACACACCACACAAGCCTTGTGGTGCCGGCTTAGAATTTGCACCACCCCGACTCTTTCCGCGGGTGTCGTAAGAGGCGACAAGGGATTTCCACTTGGTGGGCGGGCAGCAGCGCCTCCTGCAGAACAATTTTACAACTGTACTGCGATTCCCAACCCACATGGCTTTGGAGCTTGGGATTATGGGCATTACTCCCCACGAGATAAAAGCCAATAAGGCGCTTATCAATATATAATATAGGCTGTTGCTGACGTAAGGATAATAAGTAACAGTGGAACACAGCCAAATATTGCTAATGACACATTTTGGCATTTTATCACAGATGAAAGAAACTCCAGGCGCGCTTCAAAAGTGTCAAGGTTGAAACCATTCCATCAATCTCTGTATGCAAATAGCACCGCACGCAGTAAACTAGAGTTTCATCTATGTACGATTCTGC
The DNA here is from genome assembly GCA_963662085.1 of Eupithecia inturbata. Classification (NCBI taxonomy): domain Eukaryota; kingdom Metazoa; phylum Arthropoda; class Insecta; order Lepidoptera; family Geometridae; genus Eupithecia; species Eupithecia inturbata. Next base: position 1,776,919 of record OY759201.1, read on the forward strand.
GGCAATACCATTGTGATAGTAAAGCGATTGGTTAGCATAATTTGACCCCATGAGGTATTAGAAGTGATTTCCTCTAGACTCTATGAGACCTAGGGTCAGTCTGGAAATATACCGTCAAACTATCACATCTTCGGGTAGGCATAATCAAGACAATCCAGACGTGATTAAATGCCGTATTAATATGTTGGTTTTATGGTAAGCCATGTGTAGACCACATAGAAAATTAAACGCATATTGCCATCATTTGTAACGTTAGGTACCCACCTACGTCTTGTAAAATAGTAAGTTACTTAGGTATACTGTAATACTGGATCTAGGACACTAAAACAAATAAAAACATGTGCTATAAAATAATGTCCTAAAGCGTCAGGTTTCTGAGATATTCACAGATGAAAATAACGATCTTTTTTCTTCATATATTATGTAATATCTCAGAAACCTGACGTTTTAGGATATTACTAATTACTTTTAATTACTTATGTACTTAACGTACATCCCCAAACTAGTATTAAAAATTCGTAATAACTGTCATTCTTCACGCCTAAACGGCTGGAAGGATCAATGAAATTTGGCAGGGATATAGATGATCCCGGGAAAGGACATAGACTCATTTTGATCCCAGAAAGACGCGTGCCAAGCCGCGGGCAGAAGCTAGCACACATGAAATATCTTAAAAAGTAGTTCAAATTTCTAATGAAACTTTTAATTTTACGTCATATATGTGATATTGTAAGTGAGTAGTAAATTCTATCCTATCAACTTACAATTTTTCCCGCCTCCTCGTAGCTCTCACGCAGCTCACGGACCCCGTAGACGGGTGCTCCGGGCAGGGAGGTGCCTGTTTGTAGACAAAGGGTCGTTCGCAGCAGCCTTGTGCACTACGCATGCGCGGAAGGGTGCCTTGGCCCTTGATCCTTGGATTGGGAGATAGGTAGGTACTGTGGGAGCTCGATAATGATTCACTTATCACACGAAGTTATGACATGTTTATTTTCTGATCTGTACGCAAATTAAAATATCCAATACAAAGCCTGACCTCGCCAATGATGTTCGGCATCTGAATAATAAATTATTTATATTTATTTGAAGGAAAATCAGAGAACAAGCTATTATTTAAACAGTGCCTGAGAACGAATGCAAGGCCTGGGCCCTAATTACACTAAATCTCTACGTGCAAATAGCACCGCACGCACTATTCTGCGATACCACTGTCATAGTAAAGCGATTAGTTAGTAGAATTTGCCCTCTGAAGACTAAAAGAAATTGCCTTAGTGTTAGTTCGAGTTGCTATCGAGAACCCATAATAGTTTCTCCCTTATTAGATTGCATTGAAGCAATTTTATCAAAATATCTCAAGCCACAATGTTCAATTTTGGCTCTTGTTTTTATATGACTAGGGTTTAATATCAAATGCAGTAGATACAACGTTTACAATTTTCAAGTTACAGGAGTAGGTAATATGTATATTTTCACGATTAAGCTTTGTTTGTGTTTTAGGATATTGAACTTTACGTGCTTATGAACCGAGCGGAATTTACCATCGACTAGACTTTGTTCGCCGCTTCCTTGCATTGGATAGTCTTAGAGAGTTAGTTTTTCACATTCAAGGAACCAATGAAAAAATTTTTAATTTTATGTACCTACCTAATTCGATTTTTATACCACGGGGATCCCGTGAATACCGAGATCTAGGCCTAGTTTGTCCAAACCCGTTACGTTCGGCCCTTATGTGCTATCACTTGTTCCTAACCTACAAGTGGCTTATTCCCATCACATCCAAAAAAATTTTCAAACACATCCTACAGCATATATTAAATAAAAACAATTATTCCCACTCATATCCACATAATTTTAGTACAGTCAACATAAGCAAGGTGGGTGTATTTATTTGTATCATGACGACGATGTTCAATTGTATGGAATTGGTGAGTCACAGCAGGCGGAGAAGTCAACAGAAGAAAATTAAGTAATACAATTAAGTAGGCAATTTGGCAGCATTCGTGTCTGGATATTCATAAAACATTTCGATACAGAACCTTTGAAAAGTACTTACTTAATTCTTATTCTTAATTCTTTAATGCACTAAATAAAACATACATAAAAACATAAAATTAGAGAAGGCGAGCTTAACCCTAAAAAGAGTTCTCTTCCAGCAAACCTTATTGGGAGAGAGAGACAAGGTTATGTGGGTACCTACGTGTGCATAACTTTCATAGAGAAAAAGATGGTGGCTTCATCCTTATCTACATAATTAGTAGACTACCAGTATTAACACTATGTCCAGTGTCGTGTAGTAGTAACTGTAGTAAGTACGTCCGAATCTAAAACCAACAGACTTAAGATTCGGACGAGATGTAGGTACCCCTACTCAAAAGTGAAGTGGACAACTCGCCCGCGGACGAGTTTTTTCGCGGACCAGTTGTACCCTAACACGGCATATACGTGGCTTTTTGAGATGGGAGTTGATGGCCAAATCTGAAACCATGAGAGTTAGAGAAAAGTCGGGAAAGGACTCATGGAAAATAAAAATAAAAAAAAGATATAAAATGTACAAACTTTTTATTTTATTTTACGGAGTTACTACATTTATATCCTAGTTTCGGGTTTGGCTCCACTCACATCTCAAAAAGACACTGGCTTTTTGAGACTTGGCTTTTTTTTTATCCATACTAAAATTATAAATTCGAAAGTAACTCGGTCTGTCGGTCTGTTACCTTTTCACGCGTAAACGGCTGAACAGAACTCAATTAAATTTGGCAGGGAGGGAGATGGGATCCCGGGGACGGACATAGGCTACTTAATAAGAGCGTGCGAAGCCACGGGCAGCAGCTAATACTGTATAAAGGGAGAGTTTCTACGACATTACCCCTCCTACCCCTGACCGGGATGCAGTGAGAAGTAGGTCACCGATCGATAGGATACGAACTTGAATTTCACACCTCGCCTGGGTCCTTTTATAGAACAACTAGTTTCTGCCCGCAGCTTCGCATGGGTGGTTTCTATAGATACGTTTGAAGGTAATTTCTATCCCATGGGAACTGGTTTATGTAATAAAAATTTGCATTATGTGTTATTATTATGAACTAATATTATAAATTCGAAAGTAACTGCTGAATTTGCATAGATTGTATGATGTTGGGTTAGACCTCTGTATGTGTTCCGATTCAAAATCCATATTTAGTATTAGAAGTCTTCGTGGCCCGGCCACTCAAAGCTCGCTGTCTTATTAGGTGGCCAGATCTATGTAAAATATCTATATATCTACGATCTTCTTGAATTAATATTTTTTCCCAGACAGCGTCCACCTTGCACTACTCTTAAACCTGTATGATATGTAGGAGTTAATTATTCCTACTTTACGATAAAATAACCTAGTGGTAGTGTGACTGGTACCTAAACTGTGTATTGATGCCTTAATTTTTAGGGTTCCGTACCCGAAGGGTGAAAACGGAACCCTGTTACTAAGCCTCCGCTGTCCGTCCGTCTGTCACAGGGCTCTATCTCATGAACCGTAGGAGGTAGAAAGTTTAAATTTTTAGAAATGTGTATCTCTTGCCGCGTGGTGTCGGCTTAGAATTTGCATCACCCCAACTCTTCCCGTGGGTGTCGTAAGAGGCGACTAAGAGACATACACCTGGGAGCGGATAGCAGCACCCCCTGCAGAACATTTCCATCACCAAACTGCGATCCCTAACCCGCATGCCCAGAGCGTGGGGGTTATGGGCATTGCCCCCTGATGATTATACAAGCCAGAAAATGGGTCCCGGTTCCCGGCCGCCTCGCTATTCCTGACCATGGTAGTGGACAACGGTAACCACGAGGCAGAGGGTGCTAGGAATCGCCGGGCTACATTACGCTACCACTCAGTAGACTCAATAATTTAACCCTAGCTCTAAGGCCACCATGTAGCGCAGTCGGAAGTGGAGTTAGAGAATATTAAATGGTATGTTCTAGGGTTATACGAAGACATATCCAAAACCCTGCACAACACCACAGGCTCACTTCAAAGGTGTTATGGGGACTTTAACGGCAAAGTGGGAACCCAGACTGGCAATTAATCCCGTATAGGCTCGCTTGGTTATGGAGTTAAGAACCACAGGCAGGGGGCAAATGCTTGTCAACTTCCTTGAGAATAAGGGGCTGTTCTTAATAAACTCTTTCCTTAAGAAACAGCCTCAAAGGCAAACGTAGTGTAGGACGCCCTCTAGCCAGGTGGGACGGCGACCTGCGAAAGACTGCAGGCAGATGATGGATGCGGCAAGCTGATGACAAGGTGCTATGGCACTCAATAGGGGAGGCCTATGTCCAGCACCAGACTAAGATAGGTTGATGATGATGATGATGATAAAATATACAAAAAAAAAAAAAAAAAAAAAAAAAAAACTATTTTTGCTCTTCGTTTGTCAAGGCTCTCTTAAACCACAATAGGTAGACACATGAAACTTTCTATAAATAAGTAACACAACAACTGCAGTAACAACAAATACTAAAAATATAATAAAGATTAAAACTTTATGGGGTCTCCGTACAAGTGAAAATTTGATGTTATTTGAAAAAGTTGCCTGAATTGTACAGTACGGAACCCGTCGTGTGCGGGTCGACTCGCACTTGGCTGTTTAGTTTATGTATTTTCATCGATTTCTCCGTCAACTTTATTATGAACCGATATTGAACATTAATTCACAATTGTATGGAGAAGATCCCGAGGGATTAGTCGCGCAAAACATAATAAACAGTGTAAATTGGAATCTGAAGTCGATTTATAGTTATTTCAAAACAATCAAATTATTTTATAGCAGTTTCCTTTGCGTTTGAAATGGTAGTACCTACATACATTATTTAGTCAGGTGTACCTACGGTATAGGTTTAGCACGGGTTTAGAGTTGTGTACATGAGTAGAGGGCGCTGTGGCAGTCACACGGGATCCCGCGCGTCCGGAGGGGAGTCGTGTCGGAATCCGGTGTCGGAACACACGGGGACATTCTACATATACGATGATCATCATCATCATCATCATCATCATCAATGGCCTCTACATCCACGAAGGATGGTTCATTAACATTGTGTACCTACCTATAGTGTTCGAAATCAGAGAGGTCCGTTTATATAATGGGTCCTTCGGTTTACAATCGGCTGCCCGACTGCATTCGTGAAGCAGCTTCCACACATATTTAAATAAATAAAATAAAGTCTACGTAAGTACAATCTTCGGAGACAGAGGAATGGGTATTTTTTCGACATTTTTCAAAATATTTAAAAGTATGAAACCTTCTGTAGGTTTAATTCAATTCAATTTCAAACACTCTTTTGAAATATACAAATTGATACCTTTCATTTGAAACCCCACTTGACATTGTAGGTCTCTTTTAAAATTTCAACATCACAATTTGTGCTGAAAATTTTCATTTCCATTTTTCATTTATTTTTATTTATTTTTCTTTTAATCTGTACAGGCGCACGAAATGTATTATTATTTTAAATTTCACGTTTTTTGCTGCTGTAGTTGCTGAGATATTAAAGATGGAAAAAAGGACAGAAAAAGCGAGACCATAAGGGTTTCGAAACCGATCTTCGAAACCTTAAAAATCAGTTAATCTTAAAATGTCATTGTATTTATATAAGTTATAGTACATATTGGTGTACTTGACAACCGTTCGAAACCCTCGGCGCGCGAGTCACACTCTCACTTGATGGATCTTGTTTTTAATTTAATTTACATGTAGGTAGGTATTTTATATTCTGCTAAATTTCAATTTATATTTTGTGTCTATTTTGCATGCCGAATTTACCGGTGGATTATGTGAACTTAGACCTTTATAATACTTACCATTTTTCATGCAATAAAATGATGATTATCATAAACTCACGCACTACAGATGCAGCCGCAGTGTTCCGTACACCTCGGTGTAAGATGGTGGTGAGTCTGCTGCAGCCGCTGCAGCCCGTTGGTGTCTCAGTGCTCGCTTGTCATTTAGCTTGTAGAACCACGCTTCGTTATGAGCAACAACTCCATCCGCTAATATTTTGCGCCACCGACCACAGTCCCAAGTTTGAATTGACCAATATCTACACTATAACATTATGTTATGTAGGTAAATCTTCTGTTCTAGCAAGAAAATCCACAGTAGCAGCCAGAAGTTGGCGCTATTAGGTACCCCTCGTGTTTCGGAAAGCGCGTTAAACCGTGTTGGCCCTGCGCCCGACCTCTCCCTGCTGTGTTTTACGCAAAACCACCTATATTGACATTTGAAAGCCCTTTGAATGGCCTTGAAAGCCATTTAAATGGTTATTTTAGCCATACAATAGCAAATTAGGAAGGCCATTCAAAGTCTGGTCGTGTCGGTCTGCCGTCCCATGGGCTTATGAGAGGAGGGAATAGAGAGTGCACCTGTGTTTGCACACACACTTGTGCACTATAATATGTCCTGCGCACATGTACCCGTTGAAACTGGCCCTGCTTGTCGCTTGGTGATGCTGTGACTTGCAGATATTCGGCGAAAATCATATGACTTTATTACCTAACATCACCCAGCAGATGTGTGCGTTATTGATCACCTACATCATTAGGTATCATCCACACCATCAAGATCAAACCAAAACACAATAAAATAAAGCGAAAAGGAATTGAAATTTGCAGAACCAAATCACAAAACTCTTGGCTCGGATTATGAAACCTTGCTCAGTTGTAGATCTACCTATGCTTGAGTGACGTTTATGCCATAGAAAAGCGTTACTCAACCATGGATCGATTGCTGTGCAAGCTTTCATAAAACGATGTTTTGTTTGGCATATGAAATTTCTTTTGTTTTGACGTTTGATTTCATATTTCGTAAGAGGAAAATAAATAATAATAAAATGTATTTGAATTATTTCGCAACTATCTCACTCGCACAGGTATGTTGATGAAGTGACCATAAACATCACACACGTTGCTCGAGCATGTACCTAAGTATTATTAGGCGCAACGCAAACAGAAGGCGGTAAGGCGAAGGTAATGCACAGATACGCCGCTCCTCGCCCCCCGCCACGCTTGCCGCCCCGCTTGCCACCTTCAGTCACGAACAGATAGTTACGATCTGCGCCGTATCTGCGCCGTATCTGTACCTTACCGCCTTCTGTGTGCGTTGCGCCTTAGGTATGTGCCAAGACGCGACTTTCGTATGGAAAAAGCTTAGGGAAAAATGGTCGAGTGTCCAGGGGTTGCCACTATTTCCCAACTATTTTTACAACGTCCGTCGTCTTTAGTCCACCGTAAATAGGTAAATTGCTTTTGGAATCATTTGGAACAAAACTTCAAACCAACTCTCTGTAAGACTCCACCCGTGTGTTCCGTTGCGGTCGCACCTAGCACAACGGAAATAATCTCAGCAGCAGCATAGGAAACCGCGCCGGCGACGCTTCCTATACTACCTACTACGTAGATAGGTATGTAGGTAAATACCTACCTACTTAGGTATGTCGGTAGAACTTATAGGTGAGTAGAGCAATCATTTTAGAAGCAATTTAGGGCTTGACGGAATATGTTTCCCTTTTTGTTTTGTTCCCACTAAAAAAGCAGGTCCTTTCCCAATTAGATGTTGATTCGTTTGTTTTAACTTACCAATGCGGTAGTAGGTATAATCGCATGTGCTACCCCGTATGAAAGAATAAAAAAAAGGTTGACTTATTATGTATTTATTCATAGTATCCTATCTACACTACTCCAAAAATCTAAATGCTGCAAGCCTAGAGCTGTTTGTTTTTAGTAGTACATTATATAGGTACTTAACTAACCTACTTAACAGAGGTACCTAACCTATTATTTATTTTTCCCTTAGAGAGCATGCAGTGAAAGATTTGGCCAACAAAGCATCAATCACGGTTAATATCAAACAAAATTGAGTTAAGTACACTGCACGCGAAGGGCAGCCTATTTCAATTGTTGATCAGGATACACAACAAAATTCAAAATCTAATAAACCATTAGCTGAGTCTACTATCTAGAGACTTGTAGAGAATTGAGTTTACTCAATGATGGTGTCATCAAAGGTGCCTCTCGCATAATGTTCTCAAACGACACGATGGTGGAAAATGACGATGCTATTCTCATATCTCTTGAGTGTAAGCATCCACCCGCAGGGGCCATTATGCAACTCCCCGATCCACCGGAAGTGGATCGCTGAAAACATGACCAGCCAGGCCGCCTTAAAGCTGTCATGTCTTTCCAGAGTGGCTCTGCAGGCGGCCTGGATGTTGTGACTCCAAAGCATCTAAAAGATCTTCTGTCTGGCGGGTCTGGCCATGCAGGTGAAGTCCTTCTGGAGGACTTGATGGTTCTAATCAACCTAATGTTGGTTGTCAGGCCGAGTTAACAGCGAGATCACAGAACTCCTATACGGTGCGAACCTTTGCGCACTAAAACAGAAGGATGGTGGTATAAGACCCATAGCCGTAGGCACTACATACTTACCGCGCCGCCGCCGCCGCCGCCGCCGCCGCCGCCGCCGCCGCCGCCGCCTTGCGGCTAAAGTCTGCTGTCGGAAAGAAGCCGACTATTTCCGAACAATTCAGCTAGGCTTTGGTTCACGAGGCGGATGTGAGGCCGCAGTACATTCCCTTCGTACATTTTAAGACCATGACTATGGGGATGTAATTCTGAAGGTAGACGTCAAAAACGCCTTAAATTCGTAGACAAGGGCGCCTTGCTAAAAGAAATTAAAGACAAAATTCCAGAAATTTACCCTTTTCTCTGGCAATGTTACGGTTACCGTCAAAATTAATTTACGGGATCAGTCATTTTGTCCGCTGTTGGATGTCAGCAGGGCGACCCTCTTGGTCCGGCCATTAGCCTTGGCATCGAACCGAAAATTCAACGTCTCCAATCCAAGCTAAATGTTTGGTATTTGTATGACGGAACCACACGGAACATTAGGTAGAGAGGTATACACAGTTTTTGGTGATCTAAAAATAATCACAAATGAATTTCGTAAAATAGGTTTGGAATTAAATTTATCAAATTACGAGCTTTTCATTTCGGACTCTAGTGTAGACAAAAACAATATCATTGGAAAATTCGATAGGTACTTTCGCCCCCAACATTACAGTTGTAGATAAATGTTCACTTCGCCTCGTTGGTTCACCAATTCTTGATGAGTCTTTTCAGTCCTCTGTAGATGAGAAAATTAAAATTTTCAACAAAACTTCGGACAGACTGCTTAAAATTAATTGCCATAACGTCGACGATACTGCAATAGCGCTGTGCAACTACACTACCATCTGCAATACCGCGAAACTGCAAAAAGTAGCGAAATTCAAATTTTCGTGCCGCGCTGTTCTAGTCTGTCATTGGTGCAAGTTGCACCAATGACAGACCACCACTTTGAATAAGCCAATCAGAAGCTCTCTGACGCTTCGCTGCAATAGCTGTAAAGTTGTCAACCTTGTAGATATAACTCAGTTCAGAAAGGAATCTAAAATGGCGGCTTGTACTTGCGTTGACAGATAGTACAGTTAGCAAATAAAATTGCAAATCGAAGATTTTTTTCAAATTGAAAATAATAAAAACATGACTGTGTCGATTTTATTTCAAACTAGTTTGTGCCAGCGGCTTCGCCCGCGTTAAAATTGAAAATGTTAAAGACATTTGGTGCCATCTATTATCATAAGATCGGTATTGTTGTTTTTATCGGAAAAAGTAGGAACTTTTTTCGATAAAAACGAGACTAATTATTTTTCTGCCAGCGGTACGTGCGGGAGTGAGTATAGATGGCACTAGTGTGCAAGCGAGATAACACGATAAGCACCGCCATTTTAGATTCCTTTCTCTAATGAACTGAGTTATACGCACAGCGCTGATCTACTACTTGTAATAACAGATAGTAGGTAGATTAGCGCTATTTCAGTATCGTCGATGATATGGCTTTTACAATAATTCGGGTTTGTTTTTTTGTAGGTAGGTATCTAAATTTACGTATTCTTTGAGATGGCCCTACCTAGTCAAATGTGGACACACAGCAAGCTCTTGGAAAGCATAGATAGATAACATAATAAAGAATACTATAACATCGGTTTTGCTTTGCTAAATATTCTAAGGTTTTGATTAACGATTTAGATGACAAGGCATGGTCCTTGCTTGTCAAATTGGGAGGCTTAGGTATACGGGTAATACGCAAAATTTCAAGTGTTTGGTCCCACCTGGAATTTCATTCAAAATTTCATTTCTAGACGAAGCTCGAACGGCTTGGCATAGTGCTTGCCCCAATGTTGCTCCCCCAAAATCTCTTTTGTCCCAGCGGCAATGGGACGAGCCTCTGTGTGAGTTGACACGGAACTGTTTGTTAGAAACGTGCTCCAGCTCTGCGGATCGTGCGCGTCTTCTGGCCATTTCTAAATGGGAGTCAGGATATTGTTTGCAAGCATTTCCTTCATTTGACATTGGCACTTTACTGGATCCCGTAACTTTCCGTAGGTATCGCAACATATCTTCGGTACTGCTGTCGAACTGCTTGGTCATCACGGATTATTGTATAAACTAGGGCCGATTAAAAACCATTGCCGTTAGTTAGAAACCTACCAAACTACAGGTAGGTAGGTATCCATCAGAGCTCATTTAGTTTTTCCCGTGAACCTCAATCCCGTAGGATGGGTTGGTGACAATCTTGATTGATTGCTCCGAGATGATTCAAACGGGAACCGATTCTGGTATATTGGAGTGGAGGGCCAAGCCGTATCCATAAATTATGGAAAAAAGATCTTTATGGCGTTGGCAATCCGTAGTGTCAGTGTCAAGTCAATTTATAGTCAAGAGTGTGGTATACTTATTGAAAAGCATGAAGCCGTTATGTTTTTCATGTTGATAGTTCATAGTTCATAGTTTTTTATTCATAACAAAATGTTACATGTCAGATACTTAAATCTTAGCATGATATAAAATTCTACAATTGTATCTACTTAACATACAAAGTACATAATTTCCCAAAGAAACAGAAAACGATAAATAAATAACAACATTCATTAGAAAAATATAATAAAAACTATCATTTTAAGCTTATGAACTCATCATAACTATAAAATGTTTGTTCGATAAGCCAACTTTTTAGGCGACGTTTAAAAATAGCATCGCCTGTAACCCCCTTAATCGAGTCTGGTACCCTGTTGTACACTTGCGGACCCATAACATGAGTTAGCTTCCACGACTTAGTCAGGGACCGCGCTGGTGACACCAATCTGTGCTGGTTACGAGTGCGGTATGCGAAGTCACCGTGCGTCGCGTAGGAGCCGAGGTTGCTCCTCACATACAGCGCTACCTGCGAGATGGCTATGCAGGGCAGTGTAAGGATGCCTAGGCTCTTAAAGTGCGGCCTGGCCGAGACATCGCTGCGTATCCGTACCATCGCTCGTATGGCCCTTTTTTGCATGCGGAACGCACGCTCCCAGTCGGCAGCTTGCGACCACAGCTCGGCGCCATACTGGAGCTGCGAGTATACTGTGGCAAAGTAGCATGCTCGGGCCAAGTCCACAGACACCACCCGGCTCACCCGGTTCAGCGCGTAGCACGCACCGCCCAGCCGTCCGCACAGCACATCGATGTGTTTCGCCCACATCAGCCCCCTATCGATCTGGAATCCTAAGAACCCTGTGCACTCAACCTGATCAATAGCCTTGCTGTCAATGGTCACAGCCAGCGCCCTGACGGGTGCACCTGAGAACCGGAAGTGAATAAAATGGGTCTTTTTCAAATTAAGAGCGAGTCCGTTTACTCTAAACCACTCAGCTAGCCGTGCCGCCACGGCATTCAGTTGGACCTCCAGAGCGTCGATTGAAGGGGCGGATACCACAGCGGCCACGTCGTCCGCGTACATGAAGATCTCGGCCTCAGGGACTGCCTCCGGTAAGTCATTCAATAGTATTGAGAATAAGATGTTCGAGACCGAGGATCCCTGCGCTACGCCCATGTACGACTGCTGTGGTTCCGACATGATGCCGACTCCCTTCACCACCTGCGACCTGTCTCGCATGAGGTCTGTCAGCAGTGCATACGCTGGCCCATCGATGCCATAGTGCCTCAGCTTAACTGTGAGGATAGTATGGTCGGCAACATCAAACGCTTTGGACAGGTCGCAGCACATAACTGCGACCTGCTGCTTCCTCTCACGCGCGGCGACCACAAGCCTAACGACATTGCGACAGAACGACCCTCGCGGTACGCGTATTGTCTGTCTGACAGTGCATCAATCGACGATAGGAACTCTGTTAGACGATGGCTCAGACCGTTTTCCAAAACTTTTGCCAGTGCGGGAATTATAGACACTGGCCGATAACTGTCCATGTCGCTCTTTTTTCCTTTGCCTTTGAACAAAGGAGAGACTTTGCTCTGTTTTAAGGACGTTGGGTACTCGCCCTGCCGAATGCAGATGTTGAAAGCATAGGCAAATATAGGAGCGAGCACGAGTACTGCGAGGCGCAGCAATTTAATTGAGATACCGTAGACGTCTTGTGATGGCTTAGCGGGAATCCGTTTTGATATAATATCAAAGACTTCATCCGCTGTGAACGGGCGGAGACGGAGCGAGCGGTCCGCCGGCGCGGCGGCGCGGCGGCGCCCGCGCCGTGCATAAGGCGCGGTGCACATCGGCGACAATTGCGCACGGCGCGCCGCACGCCGCCCGCCCCGCCGCGCTCAGAAGCCGACAGTTCATGGCATTTAGAAGTTCTTTTTTGTCTGCAAAACTGGCACCGTTGGAGTCAGTGACCACATCCGTTATATCTAGCCGAGGGGTATTATTTTTACCTCTCTCCTTATTTACTACACTCCACATGCCTTTGGTGGGATTCGTGTTAGTCTGAATAATGTTATTATAATAGTCGCGTATAGTATTACTTAGTAAAATTTCATAATGTTTGTTCATGTCAATTATTAAATGTTGAATTATCTCATTATTAGAATCTAATTTACTTAATCTTAAAATGTCGAATAATAATAGCTTATAGTCTATAATATCCTGAGATACCCAGGATAAATCAGTTCTTTTATTTCTAGTTACCTTTCTATAAGGAAAGCAAATCTCAATTTTATTTCTTATTACATTAATAATTGATGTCATCGTGTCAGCTAGCTGGTACCTTCTAGTTAGTATATCATCCCAGTCAACACTGTCCAATGATGAATGTTGTGTTGTCTTATTAAAATTAGATAAATCATTTTGAAGTTAATTTTCATTTTTTCTCTGCTTTCAAAAAACTGATCACAGTATTTTTGAACCGATCGTAGTATTATCTATTTTGAAGTTTATGCCACTCCTTACTGACACTGGCTGAGTCGTAGCTAAAAACAAGCGGCGCCATTAAGAAAGAAGTTGAAGTTAAAGTGGTAAGTAGGGATGGAAACACTTTTCCAAATAATATCGAATCGACAATGCTACTTTAACGCCTATCGACTTACCTACGGATTTTTTTTTTGCTTAAAGTTATGTACCTACTTCAAACCATATACCTACATGCTCAACAGACACATTATATTTTACCAGTGAAATTTCAACGGTAGGTAAGGCAAATATATAAAAAAAATTCAAAAAACAAAAATTGTGCACATAACACAAGCTCTGCTTATCTTGGGGCTAAATGGTGCTGTGTGGATTATTCAGTTTTATTATTATAATATATATCATATTATTTTGAGAAAACACTAACATACATAAGGTACATATAATAACCCTGTTATTTTACAAAAAAGATGAAAGCATAAAGTTGCTAAAATCCCCAACACTAAAACTACTAAACTGAACACACAGTTTTTAAACACATACAAATATGTACACTACAAACAAACATGACGTCCAAGCACAGACTTATGTTTATTTATTTTTGTAGGTAAGTATTTCTTCTATGTAAATTTTTTATCGAACTTAACGATAAGGAGGTGCGGGGTTTCGAACACAAACATAGCATAAAACCACAAAACAACGAAAACACAATTACAATTGACAAAGAAAATTAAAATTCAATATTAAAAACAAATTAGAACTAGTTTTTACCATTGAAACAATTAAGCTAACTGCAGACTGTTGCAAACAATCTACAGGTAGCTCAACTGATCCATATCGATACCAGTCGGAAGCGTCCCCAAGAAGCTGGCTGCATTGCCCCGCTGTAGGTATGGCAATGCTGATGCGCTGCTAAAAAGCATAAAAGAGAATGCGCTATTGTAACTTGTACAAAACTAAACATTTTTCATTTTCATTTCAAGAAGGCTTAGCTAGCAGTGAACCATGCATCACTTTAGTAATGTCAGACTTGAAAAATTATAACAACCGATATCCTTCCATATTTGCACACTCCCATCACTATATTTCCGAGTTCTGTGTTGTTGATGTTTTTTTCGAAGATTTATCCGTTTTATTTCTCGTTTTTCAAGCATAAGTGCTGCCAAAAATTATTAAGAGAAATGTAATAGGTGAGACAGTGGTAAGACAGTGTCAGTGATGAATACGTAGCAAAAAAACAACTCAACAATCAATGGAGGTTACTGAAAATAACCAGTGTTGTTTTGGATGCTTGTCCACTGAAGATGAGTTTCATTTGCAGGAGTTTTCGCTCCAATGCGAGCCTCTAAAAACAATTTTCCAGGTAAAACATACTTTTACCTATTAGACCTAGGTACGTCATATTTTGCCATAAAACAAACGAAACGGACAGGAACTTTGATTTTTAAAAAACGTCTTTTTCAGGTTGATGTCATAGTTTTATGCACAGTTTGCAAAAGAATAGCTCAGCATGCGGATTTATTCATACAAAATGTGCAGAGCAACCAGATCTTATTGCAGAACTTTCACAATGTAAGTTGATGCACATAGTACCTACCTTCCTACTTATAACTTATAAACAGGAATCTGTGAATTGCATTGTGGGCTGCATTATCTAAGATTATCATAATTATGTATACTAAGTCTAGATATAGAACTATACAGTTTGTAGCCATTAGCTTTTCCGGAATAAATATTAAAATTAAACATTATTTTACAACTGATTTCCATACCACCTAATTTACTAGAAACTGTGTCGGTACCACCTCTGTACATTTAAATTGAATGAAAAATGCTTCTATTTTCGATTTTCTTTAATAGTGTTGTATCTACTTTTATACACCATGCTCCGCAATAAAAAATTTTGAATATAGAATCTTAGTTTTTCTGCAGTTGTTAGTCTGTATAAAAAAGTTAAAAATACCTGTCCCATTCGACTATTAAAAATAAGATTAACCCTTCCGATATTGCCAAGATTGACTGATATTTCTGTTTATTTGCCTTATCAAATACTAATATACTGGAAGCTACAAAGATGCATTTTAATATCCTTCCAGGACCTCTCAGCTCTGCAAACAATCTGCCCTCAAGTCCAACCATGCATATCCCTCGCTCATGCACCACTGCCATACCTTGAGCTCCCCGGGACAGGCACCGAGGAATGCTGTATCGTCGTCGGCCCGGAGCAAAAAATTAAGATGGAGCCCAAAGAGGAATTTGATCAATTGGATGGAGAGTTTATAGATGGGAGTGATGGTATGAGTCAGTTCCCTGGTATAATCTTATTGATATATCACATGTAATAACTCTAGCACAAACCTTGCTTAGTGCTGTGTGAAATATCTGACATTATTTATTATTTAATCCCGAAATTATTTACTAAGAAAACCTACCAGACGAAGGGAATCAGCTTCCACATATATATTTTTAAAACCACTTCGATCACCAATCTGCCTGCCAAGTTTGGTAATTATAGCAAAACCCCTCTTGTTTGCTTCTAGTACTAAGTACTCTTTTATTTCTGAACCTAAGTTTGTTTGTGTGTAGTGTTTAATAAATAATTTTCTTTCTTTTGTTTCTTTCTTGTTTGGGGAGGCATGTTCAGCAGAATGTATGTTGTAAAAGTAAAAAAATTAATAGGTCATTTATTGCTTGAAAGTACAATGTTGTAAAGATGTTACATATTTGATAAAGGAGAATGGGTAATTTTGTACGGAATGTGGGCGGTCTGCGGCCAAGAATGATTTTGTTATTTATTAACGTCGTTTAGTCCTACAATTACTGTGTGGAAGTTATATCACTGTGGTGTACTTCTAAAACAAATAAAATACATTTTTTTTAAACTTTATATAGTTTTATGTCGGAAGACAACTTAAGACTTACACTTGGGCCATATTGGACAAGAGTCGCAGAGGGCAGGCCTCAATGGAGGCAGTTGGAGGAGGCCTATGCCAGAAGGCACACCAAACTGAGAGACATTTTGTAGAAACAAAACAGAAATGGCAACATAAATTAGTTAAACAGTATTTTAGTTAGTTTAAGAATCTTTTTCATTTAATGTAACAGTTTTGGAAATAAATAATATGTAGTAATTACGGCTAAGTCCAATGCAAAAATATAAAAGGAAAGTGAAATAAAAATGTCAAGTAATATTTGAATTAACATTTTTATCATTCATAAATTAATTTACAGTGTAAGGCGGTTTTTGTTATAAATGATCTTAATTTCCTATGAAACATTGAACAAGGGAGTTTACGCAGTGACTCTGGGAGTTTTTTATAGATATGAGGAGCCATATAAAAGACGCTTTTGCGCATGAACGTGGCTTTACAGTTAGGGACACAAACTTTATTATTGTCTCGTCTGTTCCTTACAACGACATCGGACAGTCAGTCTTTTGTTTTCATTATTGGGTTCTTCTATGCAACTCTAATTTTATTATCATATTTTTTTCTTTGTTATTAGGGCTTGTGCACTGGTGGTAGGTACACTGCCGGCCAAAAGTTTGAGACCACCTACATCAAAGTAGGAAAATGAAATAAAACTCAAAATACAAAGCAAGAGGTTTAATTATGAATTAAAATACTTATTTCCTAATACACATACATTATGAAGAAAACAAAAAAATCAAGAAAAATCAACCATTTACTTTAAAAATGTCGCTCATATTTTATACAGATTTTTCGTCGAAAAACCCTCCCTTGCATTTTATTACTACTTTCACTATTCTTGGCATACGAGCAATCAATTTGTCGATTGTATCTTGTGATATATTGTTCCAGCTTTCTTGTAAAGCCTTCCACATGTCTTCTTGCGAAGTGGGACAACAACTGTGCACATTTCTATCAAGCTCTTCCCACAAAAGCTCAATCGGGTTGAGATCCGGACTCTGAGGGGGCCACACCATGTTTTTTAAAACCCCTTCTGTTTCTTTGTGTTCTAAATAACCCCTGCATAATTTTGAACTATGTTTTGGGTCATTATCTTGTTGGAAAAAAAAACCATCTCCAATTATTCTTGAACCAGACAGAATGGCATTTTGCTGTAGTATTCGTTTATATTGCTCCTTTTTCATGATTCCTTCGACTCGTACCAAATCTCCGGTTCCATGGCCCGAGAAGCATCCCCAGACCATAATGGAACCACCACCATGCTTGACTGTTGGCACCACACAGTCTGGCATCATCTTTTCCTCGACGTTACGTCGAACAAAAATTCGTCGTTTTGAACCAAATATTTCAAATTTGGATTCATCTGACCAAAGAACTTGTTTAAAGTCTTCTTCAGTCCAGTCTCGATGGGTAAGGGCCCACTGCATCCGTTTCTTTTTGTTTTGTGGCCTTAGTAGTGGTTTTCGAACGGCGACGCGACCAAATAACTTAGCATCTCTCAAACGTCTTTTTACTGTAGTCAATGATACAGGTTCTGATCGGGATTTGTTCACTTCTACGCGGATTTCTGGTGCTGTTAGGCGTCTATTCCGCTTGCTGGTAGTGACGATGAAGTGATCCTCGCGAGAAGTGGTAGTTCTCGGCCTTCCCGAACGCGAACGATCTTGATTACTGCCAGTCTCCTTGTATCGGGTTATTGTGTTATGAACACAAGTCTTCGACAACTTAAGTTGAGAGGCAATCGCACGTTCAGATTTGCCTTCGCCGTATAAAACAACTATGGCAGAGCGAGTTTCACTGCTAATTTCGCGAACTTTTCCCATTTTAAGATGTCTTCACTGTAACAACGACGAGCTCAGACTAATAAGGTAGAAAATAATTTACTCCATAAAAACTCAGGTACTAAATATGTTTTAGGAAGCTAACATAACCCCTGATATCGGTTAACGCGAAACAAACCCAAAACAATAAGTAATGAGCAGATCATAAAAATATTACAATGACTCTACCACCTGGTCCTTGCGCGGCGCTCATTGATGTTTTGAAACAATAGACCTTTTTAGGATGATAACTTAAACAACAACATAAATAATGACTCTTAGAAATTATTTAATAATAATAGAATACGCAGGTGTTCAAATTAGCTCATTATCATATGTGTACTTTGAAATATTTTGTTGGTGACAAAGATTTTTACAGTGGTCTCAAACTTTTGGCCGGCAGTGTAGGTGTCTATTTAGGTATTGCTTTTGCTTTAATTTTTTTTCTATTAGTCTGTTATGTATAATTGTGTACCTGCCTCCTTATGTATACCTACCTAAATACTGTTTTTGTTGATTTGTTATGTTTTCCTGTGCTGTTTGTGTGTGAACTTAATAAAAATTCTTATCTATCTATCTATTTCCTCTTAACTTTGTTGAAAAGAGGCCTAAGGGCCTCTTCTGACAACAGCGACAAACTAAATGAATATTTTAGATTTTCAGGACCCTTATGTCAAAGAGGAAGATTTTGCTCTTGCCAGCCTATTGAAAGAAGAATTAGAACTAGTAGACTGTAATGACTTGAAAACCCTCACTAAATCAATTAAGAAGAAACTCAAAAAGAAGGAAAGAAATGAAAAAACTAAGAAAATAAGTAAAAAGTGTAATGGTCGCCTGAAGACGACTATTTCTGATAATGGTGAGTTGAGTTTTGAGTTATTAACTACATCAAACTGCTACTGCAGCTGGTGGCGGTCGCGGAGAATCGACAACTCAGCCCGGTGATGTCGTAAGAGTCGATAACTCAGCCCGGTGATGTGGTTAAAGTCGATAACTCAGCCCGGTGATGTCGTTTAAGTCGATAACTCAGCCCGGTGATGTCGTAAGAGTCGATAACTCAGCCCGGTGATGTCGTAAGAGTCGATAACTCAGCCCGGTGATGTCGTAAGAGTCGACTTAGGGAACCTATCAGAGGAAGGGCAGCTTCCTTCTGTGTATTTAATCACCTCAATTGCTACAGCAATGACCAATCCGTCTGCCAAGCGTGGTGATTATGACGAAACTCCTCTTGTTTGGGAGAGGCACGTTCAGCAGTGGATATAGGTGCACACCTGACGTGATGCAGGAGGAATTCCACCCAATACACCAGAAAAAAAAAAAAAAAAAAGAAATGAAAATATTTATTGAAAAAGAAATACACAATAACAATGGTTAACTCTATGTTAAGCTAAAGTTAGATGTTATCAGTTTCTTGTATAATTAAGTATAACATAGTTTAACTCAGGCATGTAGAGATCAGGAAAGGTACGTCTT
Organism: Eupithecia inturbata; assembly: GCA_963662085.1. NCBI lineage: Eukaryota > Metazoa > Arthropoda > Insecta > Lepidoptera > Geometridae > Eupithecia > Eupithecia inturbata. Next base: position 1,796,383 of record OY759201.1, read on the forward strand.
TGAGGAATTACAAATTGTTTATAGTCATTGTCTAAGAATTCACTTACAGAGTACCTACAGATACAAAAGGCATTTATTTACTAAAATAAAACATAGTTTATACAGCTTACTTTTGTCCCCGCACTAGATTCAGAACTTGTATCGCGGGAGGCCGGTTTACAATTGAGATTTAACAATTTAAACAATTTACCTACTAAACGGAGCAGCAGTCCACTCGAGACAACAAAATATATACCAATATGCTATTATTTAAAAATACAAAAACATATAAAACGAAAACTGAATAGAATAAGTGGAAATATGTGTAAGAAATAAACCAAATGCAAGACACGCAGGGTTCCGTACCGTAAAAATCAGGCAAAGAACATCAAATTTTCACTTGCTCGGAGACCCCTTTAAATTTTTAACTTTATTTTATTTTTAGTATTTGTTGTTATTACAGTTGAAGGTTTACTTATTTATAGAAAGTTTCATGTGTCTACATACTGTGGTTCAAGAGATACAGCCTTGACAAACGAAGAGCAAAACTAGCCAAAAAAAACACGTTTTTTGTATGGGATCCCCCTTTAATTTTGTTATTTATTTTATTTTTATTATTTGTTGTTATAGCGGCAAGATAAATACACATTATCTAAAAATTTCAACTGTCTACCTCTTACGGTCCTGAGATAGAGCCCTGTGACAGACGTAAGGACGGACAGCGGAGGCTTAGTAATAGGATTCCGTTTTCACCCTTCGGGTACGGAATCCTAAAAAGTCTAGGCACATAACTCAAAAACATTAACTTATAATAACTAACATTATTTATAGCTTTCAATACCTACTACATACATTGTAACTTTAGAATACAGCGCGACACTCGGGCGGGATTGGGATGGTAGGGTAATAGTAAATGGACGGGAGAAACAAAACTATAATTATGATTAAGATTTACATTTTTATTAATAACAGTAAGTAAGTAAGTTCAGCGAGAACCATTATGATTGGTTTTGGCAGCTTAATTTGGACAGAACCATCTACATTAAAATACAAATATCTTTGAAGACATTAACGCAGTGGGCGAAGCTGCGCCTGCAACGCAGAGGTTGCGGGCTCGATTCCCGCCGCGGGAAAAATATTTGTATGTTGGAAGTATTTGTTGCGAGTCTGGTTGTATAATCTTTTGGTACCCATCCAAAACACAAGCTCGGCTTACCTTGGTACCAGATGACGATGTGTGAATATGTCCCATATTAATATTTATTAATTTATTTTTAGATCACTCAAACTATATTAGACTGGTAATAACGGAGAAGCAATGTAAGATGGAAAGAAAGAAGAGAATGCAGGAGGAGCCCTATTTGGGTAGCACTTATAAATGTGAAGACTGTATCAAGGGATTCTCACATAAGGAAGCATTTTACAAGCATATGATTTCACACAGTTTGGTAAGATGTACTTCCCATAAAATTCACAATCAATAATAAACTTATAATCAATGAAGTACTTACCAAAGCCAAAATGATGTGAAATGTCACAAAAAAATATCACTCGCTTGGCGTCGAGTTTCAGATATAATTGTAAGCAGTATTTATTGAAGGAAGGATCTGGACAAGTAATGTAAATTGCGTGTAAAAAGACGCGGTAAAAAAGTGAATTTTAGGTTAAGTACGGGCGGTTTGGTAACAAACATTGTACATCCAATTTGGTTGGAATATAATTGTTATCTATGCAAATAAATACATAGATAGATAAAATTTTTATTAGGTTCACAAACAAACAGCACAGGAAAAACTAAAAAATAAAATAAAATTGAAGTGTCTGTAATGTCAAGAAAATAACTTTTTGTACAGGGTGCCACAGAAAGAAATACACCCTTTCTGTGGCACCATGTACAAAAAGTAAATACAGCCGAAAGGGGGTGATTCTGGACACTTAGGGGATCAACTTGTCAATAACGATTTTTCGAATATTTATTAGTATATATTTTTTTTTGCTTTATATAAAGTTTTTTTCTTCCTAATTATGTTCTTTTACACGCACTCTTGCATCATTTAACATAACAAAATATTTCACAAATGTTATTTGCTTGTTTATCAGAACCAGTGTTTTGTTATGAAATTATAACAAAAAATTATGTAAATCCTTTGATATTTCAAAATTATAATATGAATGTAAGAATTCACGCAAAAGAACAAGAATATGAAAAACGAAATTTCAAAAAATTCACGTTGACCCCCTTGATGTCCAAAATCACGCTTTTTCGGCTAAGGTTACAGGGTACCCTTTCTGTGGTATCCTATATAGGTTTTGTTTTAAGTTACTGTGACAGACATAAAGCCAACTATCCAGCACCGAAAAAGGGGTTTAAACATTCATTGTTTTTTTTTTTAAAATTGCCGCGCATAGTTAGTATAACTTACTTATATATTTGAATAGAGGACACTAAAACAAATTCCTTGTATAATAAATAATGTTCTAAAGCGTTAGGTTCCTGAGATATTCACAGATGAAAATAACTATATTTTTCTTCATATGTGAATATCTCAGATACCTGACTGATGCTTTAGGAGACTATGATAAAGAATTTTTTTTATTTATTTTAGTGTCCTCTATACAAATATATTAATAAAAGTTACCTATACATACATTGTATGTATAGGTAACTTTTATTGTGGCCGATGTTGGGGCCAAAATCTTCAAACCTCTTTTGACGGCAAAGTTTTTTCAGAGTTGTGGAAAATTTTGGTGCCCCATTTGCAAGCAGCGGTTTCAATCGCCGGCAAAACTCCGTAACCATAAGCGATATCATTTTATGTAAGTAGTTTTCAACGCATAAATGTCACTTTTATTCACACACACTCACACTCACGAATAAGGCCGGGTTTTACAGATTTTGGGAAACGGGTCTTCTCGTCATCCATACTGCAATGCTTGAAAACGAAAGTTTTCAACCAGTGCGTCCTACCCGTCATGACCTACGGAGCTGAGACGTGGACACTCACGGTAGGGCTGGTCCACCAGTTCAAAGTCGCTCAGCGAGTAATGGAAAGAGCTCGGAGTTTCTCTGAATGACAGGATTCGTAACGAATATGATTATTCATTTATTTTATTTAATAGAGGCCTATGTCCAGCTGTGGACAAATACAGCCTGGTGATGGTTACAGATTTTCATAACATGACCTTTTTATATTTAATCTCTGACCCTGACCTTTGCCCTTGCAGCCGCTACAAATGCCTTGACTGCGGGGTGATGAGAGTCTGTCTGAACTCTATAAAGGAACACTACGCAAATAATCACAGTAGTTATGGAAGTGTTTTTAAATGTACACATTGCCCTAAAGTTTTCAAGTAAGTTTAGTTTTGCTACCATCTTTATATATAATAAACCGCCAAGTGCGACTTGACTCGCACACGAAGGGTTCCGTACCGTAAAAGTCTGGCAACTTTTTAAAAAAACATAAAATTTTCACTTGTTCCCTTTAAATTTTCAACTTTATTATATTTTTAGTATTTGCTGTTATTATTATTATTTTTTTTCGAATGGGCTACAATGCTGTTGACCGCAGATGGCCATGACAGCGTTACCGGACTTTTGGCGGGCGCAGAGGGCGCCTCGCCGGTAAAGTTATGTTGGGGCAACAAGCACAAGGGGAACCTCGGCTTGGGCTGTTGCCAGATGCTATAAGATGGAATGGAGGTTTCGCCAAGGTGCACGAATGCACCTATGGGCGGAAGCTGGGAATTCTTCGACCCCGCATCCGGCGTGATCGGTTTTTGGTCGGGTGTTTAGTGTGCGGAAGCGAATCGGGACTTGTTGCCGTCACCTCCGGGATAGCGGCGGTGATTGGGTCGACGGGGTCACCGAGAACATGTCTCAGTCTACGGAGGAGAGTTTGTTGTTATTAAAATTAAAGTGTTACTTATTTATAGAAAGTTGCATGTGTCCTACCTATTGTGGTTCAAGAGATACAGCTTTGACAAACAAAGAGCAAAAATAGCCAAAAACACGCTTTTGTATGGAAGCCCCCTTTAACTTGGATATATATTGTATTATATTATTTGTTATTATAGCGGCAAGAGACACACATCACACATTATCTGAAAAGTTCAACTATCTACCTCTTACGGTTTATGACTTAGAGCCCTGTGACAGACGGACGGATAGCAAAGGCTTAGTAATAGGACTCCGTTTTCACCCTTCGGATACGGAACCCTAAAAATTAACCCCTTTTTCCCTTGGTCACGGCACCACGTGTGAACGGCTGGACCGATTTTGCTAGTTCTTTTTTTGTTGTGTTTGTTATTATTATTATCAGGAGAAGGTTCATATCAAAGAAAGTTTTACATGCTATTTAATTTTAATAACTGGTATTGCCTCCTCTGGCTCTGATTACAGCTACGAGCTGGTTTGGCATGCATGACTGAACACGAGGTTTCGGAGCCGGTTTTGGGAAATATTCTCCCATTCTTCTATATACAAAATAATAATAAATAATTTTTTTATACATAATTAAATTCTTTTTCGAGTCGTTTTCATTTCGAAAGTATATCTTGTGTACTTAAAAAGCTATTGCAATTTTAAAAGTGTGATACTTAGTTTCGAAGGCCAGTGTAGTTATCTATTTCTATTTATTATATAATATTTATAGAATATATTCTATTACTTATATCTATTTGTTAAGCTGTGAATTGTGTGCATAAAGGATCTACGTCTCTTGTTCTCTTTGTCATATACCTATTTTCTCTTTCATCTTGGTGAGAATTAGAAAGGACAGAGATATATCGATATAATTATTTATTCAGATAAAACAACATTACATTTTGGTTAGAAGTGAGACTAAATCTACACAATCCGTGATTATAGGGTGCCTATTGAAAAAAGTAACTTGTTAGGGTTCCGTACCCGAAGAGTTAAAATACAATCCTATTACTAAGCCTCCGCTGTCTGTTTCAGGGATCTAACTCATGAACCGTAAGAGGTAGACAGTTGAAAATTTCAGACAATGTGTATTTCTCTTGCCGTTATTACAATAAATAAATAAGTATCCAAATTAACGGGGGCTTCCATACAAAAAACATGTTTTTTTTTTAATATTTTGTTCTTTGCTTGTCAAGGCTGTATCTCTTGGACCACAATAGGTAGACCTATCAAGCTTTCTATAAATAAGTAACACTTCAACTGTAATAACAACAAATAGGTACTCAAAATGTAATAAAGTTTTAAATTTAAAGGGGTCTCCGAACAAGTGAAAATTTGATGTTCTTTGAAAAAGTTGCCTGATTTTTACTGTGCCTTTCGTGTGCGAGTCAACTCGCGCTTGGGGGTTATTTTTTTCTTTTTAGGAGATTTTTACAAGCTCAGACACAAGCTTGTCATTAATTGATTTTGAAATAAATAATACAATTAATAAATGTTTCGATTTCAGCAATAAAACGACGCATCGTAAGCACGAGACAAACACACATTCGCGCATAGGCAGAGTGGTCTGCGACGTTTGTAACAAGAGCTACGTTAACAAGGATTCCCTGCTCGCACATATACTGAGGTACTTTACTCCACTTCTTTGTTATTGGCAATATGTATCTGGATTTCATTTACATTAAATAATAATAATAATATTGCTGGACAATCCACACAGCATCGTCTAGCCCCGAGCTAAGCAGAGCTTGTGTTATGGGTAGTAGATGACTGATAAATTTAATACAATAAATTACGTAGATATATATTTTTTATTATACATACAAAATACCCAGAACAGCCGGTACAAATATTTGCAGATCTTACAAACTTTTGTCCCAAGGCGGGAATCGAACCCGCAACCTCCTGCGTCGCAGGCGGACCTTCGCCCGCCCCCGCTTCGCCACATCGGTCGTACTTGACTTCTTTGCTATTGGCAATACGAATATGTGTCTGGTTTGCCACTTTTCTGCCAGTGTCCACCCAATTCATGGACATTTCATTTACATTAATATATGAGTACAACAGTAATAGGTAATTTTGAAAAAACGGCAATTAGCTTTTTACCTCGAACAAATAATAGGAGGTATCGGCCAGGCACGGACGCATTGATCTAAACATCCGTTTCAATGCTCCTTACCATGTCCGATTCATGACGAATCGAATCTCGAGAACATTATTGGTAAATTACAAAGAATAAGTATTGATGATTGCTGTGTTGTGTCGGCTTAGAATTTGCACCACCCCAACTCTTCCCGCGGGTGTCGTGAGAGGCGACTAAGGGATATCCACCGGGGGTGGGCAGCAGCGCCCCCTGTAGAACAATTCTACCACCGAAATGCGATCCCCAACCCGCATGCCCAGGGTGGGGATTATGGGCACTACCCCCCGTGAGATAAAAGCCAATAAGGCGCTTATCAAGAGGAGGCCTGAGTCCAGCAGTGGACTAATAAAGGCTGTGAAGGTGGAGGATAATTGTATAATATAATTGATCAAGAGGCGCAAATATGGAGGTCTAGACAGAGCCTACACATTTGCTCCCTTTGGGGTGGAGACCCACGGTGGCTCTCCGGTTTTTTAAAAAGTTATCTGAGCGTCTGATCGAAGCGATGCGTGACCTGAGAGCTGGTGGGTATATGGCAATTGTTTGCAACAGTCTGCAGTTAGCTTCATTGTTTCAATTGTAAATACTAGCTCTAATTTGTTTTTATAATTTGATTGTAAGGTTCGTTCCGGGTATTCTTGACACAATAAATACAACTATAATTGTGAGCCAAGTTATCGTGCAATTTTGAGTGAGTTTGAAAAAATGTGATTTGTTCAAACTCACTCGGTCCAGTGCTGGAAGAAAGCGTCCAAACTTTATGCTACCGGTAGCTGTCATTATTGTGGGTTTGTCTATGTCACTAGTGCTGCCAACAACCAAATGACATTATGTGGCAAACCTAACGGGTTTGGTTGTCAAAATTAGCCTAGATCTCAGTACTCACGGGATCCTCGTGGTAAAAAACTCGAATTACATAAAATTAAATTTTTTTTTTGGTTCCTTGAATGTGAAAACAAGATTGAGACAAAAATATACGGTAAATATAAATCATGAAAGTGCACTGTTTCACGCTTAACTTGGCCGAGCTCTCAGGAACCCTGCGGTCTATTGAAATGGCTTATGTTTTGATTCGTAAGTTTTTACTAATTCTTTGGTTCCTGAACCAGTTTCTTCATTAGTTGTGAAGTTTTCTTGTAAATAAGCCAAAACTTCATTTTTGCCCTTATGCATATTTGCAGATCGTACAAACATTTGTCCTGAGACGGGAATCAAACCTCCCGCGACCCAGGCGGAACTTCTCCCTTCGCGCTACATTAGTCAATAAAATAATCATGTTGCAGGAAACACCCACCAGATGGCGCCATGGACAAGTTTCGCAAGCGTCACGTGTGTGCGGTGTGCGGGTGTGTGTTCGCAACGCCCTCTCAGCTGAAGAGCCATGCACTGGTGCACTCTGAGCATCGCGATTACTACTGCGTCGAGTGTGATAGGTAATAACTAGGAAGATATTCTACAACCAAGAAAGTAATTAATGGAGTTCATTCAAAAGTCGCCAAAACTAAACTCAATGAGTAAAACTTACCCTTTTCTCTGGCAATGTTACGTTTCACCGTCAAAATAAATTTACAGGAACAAAGTCATTTTGTCCGCTGTTGGATGTCAGCAGGGCGACCCTCTTGGTCCGGCCATATTTAGCCTTGCCATCGAACCGATAATTCAACGTCTCCAATCCAAGCTCAATGTTTGGTATTTGGATGACAGAACATTAGGTGGGGCGGTAAACACAGTTTTTGATGATCTAAAAATCATCACATATGAATTTCGAAAAATAGGTTTAAAGTTAAATTTTTAAAGTGCGAGCTTTTTTTTTATTTTGGACTCTTGTGTGGACAAAAACTATATCATTGGAAAATTCAATAGTTTGGCCCCCAACATTACAGTTGTAGATAAATGTTCACTTCACCTCCTTGGTTCACCAATTCTTGATGAGTCTTTTCAGTCCTTTGTAGATGAGAAAATTCCAAAGTTCAATAAAACTTCGGACAGACTGACTCAAAATTAATAGCCATATGGCTGTTAAAATTATTCGGTTTTGTCTTTTTGTACCTTAATTTACGTATTCTTTGAGATGTAGTCAACTGTGGAAACACAGCGAGCACTTGGAAGGCAACATAAAAAAGAATACTCTGACATCGGTTTCGAATGTCGTTTTAGATGAAAAGTCATGGTCGCAGGCCTCCCTGCCTATCAAATTGGGAGGCTTAGGTATAAGCAAAATTTAAAGTGAAGCCCTTCCAGCGTTCCTATTTTCCGTCTAGTTATTTATTAGTTGAAAAAAATTTAGAGTCATAGTGTTTGGTCCCACCTGGAATTTCATTTAAAATTTCATTCTTAGACGAAGCTCGAACGGCTTGGCATAGTGCTTGCCCCAATGCTGCTCCCCGAAAATCTCTTTTATCCCAACGGCAATACGACGGGGCTCTGTGTGAGTTGACACGGAATTGTTTGTTACAAACGTGCTCCAGCTCTGCAGATCGTGCCCGTCTTCTGGCCGTTTCTAAATGGGAGTCAGGCCATTGGTTGCAAGCATTTCCTTCATTTAACACTGGCACTTTACTGGATCCCGTAACTTTCCGTAACGCAACTTGTCTGCCATTCATGTCTTGGGTTGGGTGCAAGGTGTTGCGCGCCTCATCAATGCCAGTGCGGTACTGCTGTCGAACAGCTTGGTCATCACGGATTACCGTGTACTAGGGCCGCCGCGCCGGTCGGATATCTCGTCATGCCAGCCTTAAAGTCATCATCCGGCGGGCCTTTGTCACCGCTAACGTACCAGCTACTCTCGAACCGAATAGTCTGAAGCGTGACGATGGTAAGAGGCCCGACGGCATGACACTAGTCCTATGGGAGTTGGGGAGGCCCATTGCTTGGGTTGCTACATGCGTCGACACACTTGCGCCTTCCCATTTTCCGAGGACGTCCGTGAGGGCTGGTGCGGCGGCAGATTTGGCCGAGGATCTCAAGAGACGCAAATATGCAGCTCTCGACAGAGCCTACACATGTGCTCCCTTTGCGGTCGAGACCCTAGGTCCGTGGTGTACCGAGGCTCTCCGGGTTTTTAAAAACTTATCTGAGCGTCTGGTCTAAGCGACGCGTGACCCGAGAGCTGGTGGGTATCTGGCGCAGTGCATAAGCATTGCCATACAGCGGGGCAATGCAGCCAGCGTTTTGGGGACGCTTTCGACTGGTAATGATAGGGATCAGTTGAGCTACCTGTAGATTGTTTGCAACAGTCTGCTAGCTTAATTGAATAATTGATGTTCTTTGAAAAATTTGTCTGATTTTTACGGCACGGAACCCTTCGTGTGCGAGTCGACTCGCACTTGGCCGTTCATTATTCCTGTCAAATGTAGTTTAGTTTTGGCGTCATCTAAACCAAAGATCTATTAGTCTATGCCTAACCAAAAAAATTGTGTGTATACAATTAAACAATTTTTCGTACAACATGGCGGCTACACCAGTGATGCACTGTTAAGCTTTACCATAAAATATAGTCAGCCTGATCTCGCCATGTAATAAGTTTTCATACTAACCCTGCGACAGGGTCCTTCCGTGTACCAAAGGGGGTTCTCTTTTTTCATTTATCTGAACTGACACCATTGTACAGTACGTCTCTTTAACGATACAGAAATATTTTGAGACTAGTATCTTTCGGTAATATTAAGATAGCAAGCTGTTCTTTTGTAAACAATACATTTAATGTTATAAATCTAAAACTAATGTAATTACGATACTTGGAACCCATCAGGGGTACCCACCGATCTATAAAATAAATAAAAAAAATTATAAAATAAATAATGCTGGACAATCCACACAGCATCAACTAGCCCCAAAGTAAGCAGAGCTTGTGTTATGGGTACTAGATGACTGATTTACTTAATACAATACATAACATAGATAGATATTTTTTATTATAATATAGAAAATACCCAGAACACCCGGAACAAATATTTGCAGATCGTACAAACTTTTGTCCCAAGGCGGGAATCGAACCCGCAACCTCCTGCGTCGCAGGCGGACCTTCGCCCGCCCCCGCTTCGCCACATCGGTCGTACTTGACTTCTTTGCTATTGGCAACACGAATATGTGTCTGGTTTGCCACTTTTCTGCCAGTGTCCACCCAATTCATGGATATTTCATTTACATTAATATATGAGTACAACAGTAATAGGTAATTTTGAAAGAACGGCAATTAGCTTTTTACCTCGAACAAATAACAAAGTCAAAGTCAAAAACTCTTTATTTCCATAAATACAATAAATGTACACTTAGAAAAGGTCAAATTCTTAATAATTAAACACTGACACAAGTGATATTTTTGATTTCAGTCGCTTCGGTATGTAGACTAAAGTAAAGAAGCGACGAAGAAACCTTTAGCCTGTTAGTTGTTATTTTTCTATGAATGCCACTTTACTAGATTCAATTCTCACTGTGAGTTGTGTTGTATCTCATCATCATATCAGCCCACTGTTGGACATAGGCCTGTCTACGGGGCCACAAATAGCGGTGCTGAGCCGCCTGCATCCATAGACTCCCTCCACAACAGCCTATATTGGTTCACTGCTGGACGCAGGCCTCCCACTGATAAGCGCATTATTGCTCCTTATCTCACGGAGGGTAATACCCATAAGCCCCACGCTGGGCATGCGGGTTGGAGATCACAGTTTGGTGGTAGAATTGTTCTACAGGAGGCGCTGCTGCCCGCCCCCGGTGGATATCCCTTAGTCGCCTCTCACGACACCCGCGGGAAGAGTTGGGGTGGTGCAAATTCTAAGCCGGCACCACACAGCATCGACTCCCTATGTTGTATGTAAAGTATGTCTTTTTTCATTAATTACAGAAGATTCAAAACTGCCGCCGTTTTAAAGCAACATTTGAAGACGGCTACGCCTCATGTCAACTATATGGAATTACCGTGAGTAGCATTGTAGGGGCTCGTCGAAGGTGTAAGACTTCAACTAGGGCTAATCGGGAAGGATGTCGGTAGAAACACTTAAAAACACTTTAAGTCGGTTTATTAAACCATATACGCTACTACGTATTTAATACAAAAATGCACTGTACTTTTCAATTCACTTTCGTTATTTTCTTCAAGACTCGTTCACTGTTTCATCGCTTAGAACTGAATGAATAAACGGTCGATAAACTCTGATTTTATACCTATGTATGTCTGTCCTTGAAAACTCATAGAAAATTATCCTAACTTCTAGCGAGCTAGCTCTGTCTCGCTCATTTATCCTACGTATTGTCAGTCGTCCTTATCTTACAATTCCGCGCTTTTCTGGAAGCTATACCTATCTCTTTCTTTATTCTAGAACATTTTACTGTCCTTGTCTTTCCTTTCGATTCGTTCGAGAAATTAATCTATAGGTACATGCGAGTCGTCAACAACTATTTCATAATCCATGGTGTATAAAAACTATTATATGTGAAGGTACACTTAGCATTATAGAGAAGTTCCCAATCAAATGGGCACGCCCCCCTTGTGGGGCGGGGAGTAGAGTGATGTCAAGGGGGTAATAAGTTTTCGAAAGAAAAATGAAAACATATTTTTTTCGTGATTACTTCTTTGTAGACCGCATACAGTTAACTTCCACCACTTAACGAAATCGCGGCTTGCTTCGTTCGACGGTAATATTAGTGTTATTTTGAGCATTATGATATTTCAGCGAGAAATGGCATGATTATTGTGATTAATTACTGAATTACTTACCTTTCGTTAATGTTTTTCACGCCTTTATTCACAATCACACACACAATCTTTTCCAAAGACACCTATGTACTGTAACATAACCTCAAAAGATGCTCAAAAGAAACGAGCGTAGTAACTATAGCAGGAACACGTTAATCTGTGCCTTAACACGCTAAGAGCGAGTGCGTTTATTTGACAGTTCAAATCGTGCCCCAATCGCACCGTGTCGCGGTTGGGAATGACAAATATGACATAGGGAATGCGGTTCCACGCCGCTTTCTTGTCGTATCTGTGTAACGCGTTCAGATTGTCCATAGTGAATAACCTCCCTGGTCCGTTTTACTCGGTTTCTGTAAATGTTTGCTAATTTCTATAAAAGGCTTTTCAAAACCCGTGAAAACATTAAATGTTGGCTTGAGTAACACACAACCGCACGAGCGCATTGAACGCGTTTTATGTGAACGCATGTATCGGAATAGTTGTTTTTAGTCAGTTGAAAATACAATAATTTTCACGTCTCGCTCCGCTCGCCTATAACATTTCTTACTTTTAATTACGCTCCACAGCTCCACCACCGTTTGAGATCACTTTGCACAAACAATCTGATTTTGTCTTAACTTCCAGACTCTCCTGTGAGCACTGCGAGAAGAGGTTCTCCATAAAACGGGATGTAGAACGACACATGAACAGAGTTCATCTCAACATAAAGCCGTTCACGTGCGACAAATGTGATAGGGTAAGTAGATATCTCGTGCCTGTCGCGATGTTATACCGCGACCCCTCCCACTCAGCCCGTGGATGTGGACGTGGATGTCGTAAGAGCCGAAGCGGTTGTCTGATTTTTACGGTACGGAACCCTTCGAGTGCGAGTCGACTCGCACTTGGCGGTGTACTATTGTATTGTATTCATTTATTCCATAAAGATACATTGGTACACATGGAAAAGTCAATTTTCTTCATACATTTGACGACCGATGTGGCGCGGCGGGCGAAGGACCGCCTGCGACGCAGAAGGTTGCGGGTTCGATTCCCGCCTTGGGACAAATGTTTGTACGATCTGCAAATATTTGTTCCGGGTGTTCTGGGTATTTTCTATATATAATAAAAAATATCTATCTACATATGTTATGTATTGTATTTAGTTTATCAGTCATCTAGTACCCATAACACAAGCTCTGCTTACTTTGGGGCTAGATGATGCTGTGTGGATTGTTCAGCATTATTTATTTATTATATTTATGTTACAAAGTAAACCTTAGTTAATATTAAAATAAAATTGGTACAAGCAGAGTACATAAAAGATTAGGTAGGTTTAACAGTAAGATCAGCAATAGCTAAATTATTTGAATACGGTCTTCAACCGCGTCCGATCATACCCCGCCTTACTTTATATTAAAGAAATAGAAGTAGCCAGTCTTTGAAAAGATAGACAGCGTACGTTTGTTTAGCCAGTGAACTAGTATATTGATTTGTAACAAAAGTGTATCTTAGTTGAAAAGTGGTCAAAAAAGAGTCTCTTGTACCACTTTTGACCGGACTGCGCAAAAAGGCGGTTTATGTTATTCATCTGGGGCCGAATTCTTCTAACCAATCGCTTCACTATGACAATGGTATCGTCGCAGAATTGTCCATAGATGAAAGAAACTCTAGATAGTGCGAGCGCTTTTTGCACGGAGATATTGATAGAATAGTTTTAACCTCGACACTTTTCACACGCGTCCTTAGTTTCTTTCATCAAGGGTAGAATGCCGAATGTGTCATTCTGAAACTATACCATAGTTTAAAGAAGCGATTAATTTAGTGGAACTAGGGACCTGGAGTATTATTGTCCAGCAGTTTGATAATGAACGTTTGTCCTAGGCTTATGTAAACAGCTGGTCTCTCCGTGACCACCAGCGGTACAACCACGAGGGTGTGAAGCGGCCGCTCCGATACCCCTGCGCGATGTGTGATAAAATGTTTGATGTGAGTAACACACTCTATTCTAAACTAGTGTTAGAGGTACGGGGAAATGATAACTGCAACGGTGATCATTCGACTTGCTGACGACTCGGACACAGTGTCCGATTCGACATTTTTAATTTTAATATTGTTTTCTTCAATTTTAATATTCGGTCACCATCAAATTATTAGTGCTGTTTATTACAAAATTAAATCAAATCATTTATTTCAGACATAGTTTACATACACAGTCCATATAGCAAATAGCATTTTACAACACATAATTACACAGAAAACAATAAATTAAATTATAATAAAGTGAATTAAAATTATAGTTAAATTGAAATTTACCCACTAAAAACTAACAGAAAATATGAGCCTTCGTCCAGTACTGCATAAGGGAAGGCTATATCCAGCCTTCCTGCAATGGACCTGCAGGTAGGTGTTGACGCTGCCGCGCACCCTGCGCATCAGCGACGCTGTTCTCTTGCGCAAGATCGCAGCGAACCCGTCGACCCGCGCCTTCGCGACCATTCCTGATGCGCTACAGAAGCGCGGCAGCCCCATCAGTCACCTGAAGCACTGTTATATTGGACGCGAAGGGCGTTCCAGGTCTTATGCGTATGCTTGATATACGCTGCACGTTCACGTGTAGTCAGATAAAAAAGTTTTAAATCATAATACTTATGTAGAAAAAAAAACGTTACCAAAACCTATTACTAGGCTTTAAGGCGACATCTTTCAATAATAAATTGCTTTCGCTACTGATTTATTTATTAGATTTAGGTACATGAAGGTTCAATGCGGAACAAGATCACTTATTGCAAGTAGACATTATAATGTAGGACTTTAGGTGAACTAGATCTTTGGCCTGACCTGACACCTTGTACTTTGTACATCTTGGCCACTAGAAAAAGGGAAAACAATATAATGTGTAAGAAACCTGACACATCTAGGTTTTTAGGGAATCAAATAATATCCCAAAAATGTTTCTACTTCGACGGGATTTGAAGTCGCATCCTTCCCTCAGTACGGGAATGTGCTAACCAACTACACCACGAGGTCAAGTGTCGTAGGAGTCGAAAAACTTTGGAACTTCCTTCGGACTCTAGCGCCGATTGTTTGATTTCATATAAATTACCCCGAGTGTGAGGGCTTACGTACTATAATAATATAAACATCTAGGTTTCTTCGCTGATAATGAAAACTACATAGTACTTCGTACAACTAGTTTCTGCCCGCAGCTATGCATGCGTTTTTTCAGGAAAAAAATAGTCGTATCGTAGTCTTGGGGCGCTTTCGACTGGTATTGATATGGATTAGTTGAGCTACCTCTAGATTGTTTGCAGCAGTCTGCCGGTAGCTCAACTGTTGCAATTGTAAATACTAGATCTAATTTGTCTTGGGGACGCTTCCGACTGGTATCAGGGGGTCAGTTGAGCTACCTCTAGATTGTTTGCAACAGTCTGCAGTAAGTTCAACTGTTGCAATTGTAAATACTAGTTCTAATTGATCTTGGGGTCAGTTGAGCTACCTCTAGATTGTTTGCAACAGTCTGCAGTTAGTTCAATTGTTGCAATTGTAAATACTAGTTCTAATTAGACTTGGGGGCGCTTCCGACTAGTATTATATGGATTAGTTGAGCTACCTCTAGATTGTTTGCAACAGTCTACCGTTAGCTCAACTGTCGCAATTGTAAATACTAGTTCTAATTTGTCTTGGGGAAGCTTCCGACTCGTATCAGGGGGTCAGTTGAGCTACCTCTAGATTGTTTGCAACAGTTTGCAGTTAGCTCAGCTGTTGCAATTGTAAATACTAGTTCCAATTTGGTTCCCATGTCGGCTCTTATGACATCCACGGGCTGAGTTGTAGGGGTCGATTCTTACGCGATCTCCAAATGAACCTTAATTATTATTTTACAGCGCAGTTCCATCTTAAAGTCCCACGTGCGCACGCACACCGGGGAGCGCCCTTACCACTGCACACAATGCCCTGCGCAGTTCGCACAGGTAGGCAACACTAAAGGTCATCGATCACTTTATTTTCTAGTTTTACTTATGTAATTTGAATTTTGTTACGTGTCCAAAAGTCCTGTAAGGTCTAAAGGAAATAAAGCACTTTGAATTTTGAATAATGTGCGGCTGTATGTATAATATGTTTTTTATATTGTGGGGTGTAAATAATTGGCAAATCGGACGAATTTGATGATACTTTTGGTTTTGTATAGAAAATGATCGTGGGGTGGTCCCATAAAAATTGTATACCCACACTCAACGCTGGCGAACTTGAGCATAAATATATTAAAAATGAATTTATCCATACGGTACACCAAGATCCACTTACCAATATTTTAAAATAACAACCTTACAAGTTTTTCCGTAATGTTTACTTCGGAGCGCAGAAAACAAACTCACTCATATTTACGCGCGCGCACATGTACTTAACACAAAAGTTTTACATGCGTAGATTAACTAAACAGTGTTTAGAACCTAACTAAGTACAAGACCAATTAATAATTAACTCAACTAAATAAATTCAAACAAATTGTCAAAACCTTCTTGTGTAAAAAGGCCTACTATAAAATATCAGATTATCTAGAGGATAAAAAAGCTTGGGACGGGATTTGCTCCAACTCGAAAAATAACAACTAACAGGCTAAAGGTTTCTTCGTCGCTTCTTTACTTTAGTCAACATACCGAAGCGACTGAAATCAAAAATATCACTTTATTTCCGTGTCAGTGTTTAATTATTAAGAATTTTACCTTTTCTAAGTGTACATTTATTGTATTTATGGAAATAAAGAGTTTTTGACTTTTGACTTTGACAACAGGCTAAGGACGCCTTTAAAAGATTTTTTGATAATTAGACGAATATAATATAATGTTGAATGACTATTAGTCCCGCAAAACTCAAAAAACAGTGAAAATATTAAGGATTTTGAAGTCCGTTTTAAGTTTTTGTAAAAACGTTAAATAGTATTTTGTTTCAGATAATAACAGAATAAAACAATTACAACTAGTATATACACTTAATATATATTTCTTAAAAATAGTATTTTGTATATATTTTACTAAATGGTATGTATGTAATTTCCAGGGCTCCGCACTGGGCACTCACGTGAAACTGGTCCACTTAAAGCTGACGAGAGACGGGCGGCCTAAGCAGGCCTGCATGAAATGACTCCTTTGAAATGTGCCATTTAATGGCAATACATTGTCTGAAATACTTTTTCATTATACAGGGTGGAAGAAACTAACGTTACCAAAGCTCTAATTCCACTAAATTAATCGCTTGACCATATCAATTTATCAATTTATTCTTCCTTTTATTTCTGTACCAAAGTTTGTTTTTGTGTAGAATAACTAATTTATTTTTTCTCTCTAACAATGGTATCGTCTCAGAATGACACATTATGACATTTTTAGCTTTGATGAAAGAAACTACAGATGGAGGGACGCGTGTAAAATCAAAAGTGTCAAGGTTGGAACCATTCTATCAATCTCCGGGCAAATAGCACCGCACGCACTATCTAGAGTTTATATTTCATCTATGGACGATTCTGCGACGACACCATTGTCATAGTAAAGTGATTGATTAGCGAATTCGGCCCATGGAGGGAAGTACCTGAAATACTTTAAATGATAAATAATACTATTTTTTTCGGTTGTTGTGGGTTCGACTCCCAGACATAAGCCAGAATCTTTCATAATCTTGCAAATGCAATTTAAAAGTAATTACCTAGAGTAAAATTGATAATAGAATCTATAGCATAAACACATTTTTTAAAGGTTTAAAGATCTACAGTGTTCGGCAGAACGTTTGTCACATGGAAACTGAGGGCAGGTGGAACCAAGTGCAATAGCTTGGCGACTTTTTTAACCCTGAAAAGCCTCTCGGCTTTTTTAAAGATTTGACGATTTTGTTCCGAAATTTGAGTTATGTAGTGCTGTAGCTTTATTTGTACGAAATAAGATGGCTTATTTTTTTTAATACATTTGGCATGTTAGCCCTTACTAATTAAACCTATTTACGTGAGATAATAAAACAGCTATGGGCATGCAAAGTTTTAAAAAGTTAAAATACAAACGTAATACAAAAATTTTTTGTAATTCGAGCATATTTCCATAATGTATATTATTGTATTATTTGTATTCGAATAGTATTTACCTAGGTCCCTGGGTAGTTCTTTTTTTAAAATACTTACCTAAAATGAAATGTAAGCCAATTGTGGTGGACTGTATGTATAAAACGGTTTTCGATTTGCGGGAAACTACTTTTCCACTGGTATTTTTTCTCACATTTCAGACCCGAAGTCCTCTTAATTTGATTGAATACATCGGATTAGTAAATTTTGTGGCATTTTGAATTTAGGTAGCTTAATTTGTTGACGTAATAAAAAGAAGAAACGTTATTTGATGACAATGTCGGATAGAAATAAAATAATTTGAAACAGGAACATCAGAAATTGTTTTATTGATTGCATACCAAATAAATACCTATTTACAAAACTAATGGTGTACATATGTCGATTAAAAACAGAAATGTAATGAAAATATATTTATTCTGATATGTACAGGTAAGAAAATATAAAAGTAAACTTTAGTATCTAGCTAGAGCAAAAAACACGACTTAAAAAGGTTTGAGATACATACTCTCCTAAGAATTTACTAATTCACAGATAAAAATATAACTAAAGTACGTAGGTAGGCCTGTCAGCTTGACCTACCTGAAAGTTTTCCAGCAGTTTTGAAATGGGTAATTTTATAGATTTCGATGTGCTCTTTCCGAATTGCAACTTCGCTACTTCGTACCTTTGCCGCTCGCGCCGCTATATCGGAACAAGATCCGTCAAGTGCGAGTGTGACTAGCGCGCTGTGGGTTTTTCGAACGTTTGTCAAGTGTACCAATATGTACTACAGGTACCGGTTAGAGACTGCTATTTAATCTAGACACACACATCTAGTGTGTATAATGTTAATGTCCTAAGTATGGGCGGTGACAAACCCGCCAGTTGTTCACCAGTAAGATCAAGAACCTTACTGATGAACAGCTGGTTTAGGGTGGTCACTCACATAAAAATGATGAAAGTTTCGAGGTCTTTTTTTCAATAAAAAACCTTGAAACCCAGAAAGTGCTAGAACAAAAAATGTTCGTTTGACCACCCCCTTCTCGCTTAGTACAGCAGTAACGTGACACCTTGTATAGAACTTACCTACAATATGAGATCACACAGCGCAATTTAGAAACAAGTAAAATGGTTCTCGGTCAGTTTTAATGATAGAAAAATAATAAAAACAGTTAGCCTCGTAATTTTTTTAAAATGTTTTGACTTATAAAACAAAAAATGTTGTAATCTTCATTACCTTACCTACGTTGTTTTTACTTGACCTAGAAGAAGTTATTTGTTATTACAAAAAATACGAGACTAACTGTGTTTTTATTATTTTTCTATCTTTAAAACTGACCGAGATATTTAAGTGCAAAGTTAACATTTTTCGGTCTAAGGTCTTTAGGATCGAGCGCGATATCATTGATGACGATATCGCGCTCGGTTCTCGGCTCAGGGGGCAAATTCTCGCCAATTTATCACTCGATAAACAAAAGAACTGTCAAATTTGACAGATCTTTCATATTACTGTCCAATTCTTTTGATAATTGTCGAGTGATGAATTGGCGAGAATTGCCTTCCGGACTTCCCTATCTCCGCGCGAGCGACTCGGGGATTCGAAGCAGTGTGACCATTTGTAGCAGAATTCGGCCATTTTGGTAGATTTGGCTCCATAATTTTAGCTACAGTAGAATATGGTGAGGATTTACAAAAAAAACGCAGATAATGGCAGATTTAAAAAAAATTTAGAAACTATTGTAGGTATGAGGAGTTTTAATTTTCAATTAAATCATCTTTCATCTTTAACATAGTTTTTAATATTGCAAACTATGAAGAAGCTCTCATTTATGTTTGCCCATGTCAAACGAAACCAAAACAAAAATAAAGATCAGCAGGTTCCTATACAAAAGAACATGTATGTACCTACCTATCAGCTGTAATTAACTAAAGACAAAGGAACACGGAGACTGTGACTCATTTGTACCAATTCGAAATATGATCAAAAGATGTCGTCAAAATGTAGGTAGATAGTACACCGAAAAACAAGATGAAAATTTCAAGTCCAATGTTGATAGGTACAATACCTAGTACCTAGTAGTTACATTAATATACCTAAGCATAGTGTAGAAGTTGAGGAAAAATAACAAATAGGTGCACATTAAACAATAATTTACAAGAATAACTTGACCTACCTATCTGCGGACCGTTATAAATGATTTAAAGATAGCATAACTAAATATAATGTAACTACCTAGTATTTGATTTTATCTGTTTCCATGAGGGAATATTATGAAGGCATATTTTTGACATGTTAACGTCAAGTGCTAAAGTTTTTCTTGTCAGTGTGTGGCAGAAACGCCATTTTTGAGATAGTCACCCACGAAGCCATCTGACTAGAAGAAGAAGAAGAAGAATTTCAAAGCAATAATTCTTCTTTCTCTCTATTTTGTAGGTACAGTACCAGTACCACAGAACAATAATATCCTACGGAAAGAAGCACAGCTTCATAGTACAGTACACACTTTGGTACACACCCACGTCGTCGTCTCGTCCGTTCGTTTGTACACACGGAGTAATATTATTCTTTGGTTGGTATTGGTACACAGTACACACACAACCTCCGGTAGGAGTATTAATATTCTTTGCAGTATGTACTTTGCACACATCCACAGAACAATAATATCCTACCACACATCACACACAAATTACCCGAATGTGCCCGTCGTTGTCGGTCGCGCGCAGAACTACTTTTTGTAGTTTATTTTGAATTAGGAAGGAAACAATAAAAACAACATGAGTCCATCTATTAAATATTGTATTGTGCCTCAGTGTAAAAATACGGCCACAAAAACACCCGAAAAGTTGTTTTTTTACGTTCCTAAGGATCCGAAAATCAGAAAAAAATGGTTTTATGTGATGAGAAGAGCAAATCCATTAGGACCAAATACGGGAGCTTATTGTTGTGAGGATCATTTCGATGTAAGTATTCAAATACCTTAACCTTGCAATGTGTGTGAAATAACCAAGTAGTAGTTAGTGGAATCTGGGTAAATAGTAATATTAATAATGCTGGACAATCTACACAGCATCATCTAGATCTTTTAGTTCTTCACATAAGATCGCCACTTTTGTTTTTGTCTAATAAATAAATGTTATACTTAAAATCTGTTTTGATTTGTGACTAACGCATTCATAATATTTATATCTAGTAAAAGAATGTTTGAACATACCTACTTAGTAATTTTCTGTAAGATTTACAAAGATATTTTAAAAAAATTAAAAAAGGGAAATCATACAAAGTGTCCTCTAAATAGTGTTGCCAAAAAAAAAATAGCGTAAATAGCGGGCCTTTAAGAGGGCCTTGTTTATTAATATGTAGCAATGAAATACTTTTTGTTAATGTTACTTTTAATTTGAATTTCGTCTTTAACATGCTCTAGTGTCAATCGGTTTCAGACCAAATTTACTTTTATACAAGATCCATCAAGTGCGAGGAGGGTTTCGAACATTTATCAAGTAATACAAATAATTATGTACCGTGGATTGGGGCGAATAGAAAATAAAAAAAATAAAACAGAAGGTACGCAATAAATACCTGATAAATAATCTTTAAACCTAATAATAAAAACAACTGATTTGGTAACCCCTTTAATCTTATTGGTCTTTAACAAACAGTTGCTAAGCAGTGTTATTACTCACTCTGATTTATGTCAATAGAACTCTATACTCCGAAGTTTGAAAACCGAGCCATCTGAAATGGTCTTAGGTTAGGTAGTTAGGTCTTCATTAATAGAAGAGTGAGAATTAGCAATGCTAAGTTAGCAATGGTAAGTTAGCAGACTATTAAGAATAAGGTGGTAAAAGTTTAAGTCTGTCTATACTAGCCTACAAGCAGAGCAGCATGCAGCTCTGCTTGCGTGGAAATCAATATTTACTATTATTATAAATTCGAAAGTATAGCTGTCAGTCTGTTACTTTTTCACACCTAAATGGCTGATCGGATCTCAATGAAATTTGGCAGAGAGGTAAATGGTATCCCAGGGACGGACAAAGGCTACTTAAAAAGGGTGAGTGAAGCCGCGGTCAGCACAACGTAATAATGTATTTTTTCTTGTTACAGATTGAGAATGATATGGAGAACTATATTAAATATAAACTGGTAGGGGGCATACTTCAACTTAAAAAGGGTATATTGCCTCACAAATTTAAATGTCAACAAGAAAATAATGATAAACCTGGAAGATCTGCAGTACAAAAACTTAATCAAATAGGTAAAATATTTTTAAAAACTGTTAGGCAAAGACAAAGATCCTATTCCTTCGACATTAGAGGCACCTGAAACCGATTTGAATTATTATTTTACTATTGTAATAAAGAATGATCACAAGATGGTCCCATAAAAATTGTATTCTTGAGGGATTAGTATTTGTCCCGTAAAACAAAAAGTGTCAATATTAAGGGATTTGAAGTCAGTTTTAAGTTTTTGAAAACAGTTAAGTTATTTGAGGGTGCAAAAAAGGCTATATACGGCACTGTGTGTCCTTTCGCAAAGAATCGGCAAGCTGAAGTGGCAGTGGGCCGGCCATATCCGCGAAGAACTGACAACCGCTGGGGTAAACTTCTTTCTGTGTAGAGACCGCGACTCGGCAAACGTAGTGTAGGACGCCCTCCGGCCAGGTAGGATCCTGCGCGACCTGCGAAAGACTGCAGGCAGATGCTGGATGCCGCAAGCTGAAGACAGGGCGCTCATTAGGGGAGGCCTGTGTCCAGCTGTGGAATAATATATGTTGACGATGATGATGATGTGTCTATACATGCAAGTTCTACTGCGACAATTTCTTGAATTTAAGAATAAGACACAAAACAATAAAAGATTTATTGTTTTGTGTTACATGCTGGTGTTATATACACAATAATGATCTATTTTCACTTTATTTAAGTTTTACTATTTGCTAAATGCTTTTGATCATTTTTGTTGGTTAATTTGTGTTGGTTCTAATAATAATAAGTATAATATTTTGTTACAGAAATGGAAATGCCTACGGAAGATATAGCACATTGTTGTGGATGTCTGCAAAGCGGTGATGAGTTAGCATTGAAGGAGTTTATTATCCAATTTGAGCCACTGAAAGAAATTTTAAAGGTAATTTATGTACATATGTATGTGCTTAAAGATTTCACTGCCCAGCCACAGGTACCTAGTATGTCTGCAAGATCCACATGAGTGTTGTGGGCAATTAAAGTTATTCCTTTCTAATAAAACTGCAGAATTAGGCCCTAGACTATCCCTTTTGTTTACCTTTAGCAGCAAGTTAGGGTGTTTTCTAAAATTTTAGGTATCTTTTAGGTATCTTTTTTTTTTGATACAAATAAAAATTAAAACTAAATTACTAGCTAAATTTACAAAATTACAAAAGATTATATTAGAATAAATTAGATTACAGTAAAATAAAATAATAATTAGAATATAATCATTTGTTGTATTTACACACTGGAGCAATACATTGGACAAAATGTGTCCATATCGGGGACGTACGCCCTGCCACAGTTTGTAGACTTGCCTTGGTTGTGACTCGCCCTCGTCCTGCTCATCAGAGATGCTTTTTTCTTACGAATGACGGCATGAAAGCCGTCAGTTCGATGCTGAGCAAACATCTCTCAGGCACTACAAAAACAGGGGAGTCTCAACAGCATCCTAAAAATGATAATTTAAGGTAATCAATTATATTTATAACTGTAACTAAAAATTTATTATTGTTTAGGTTTTTATTAGATGTTTACCATAATAACCTATTTTGCATGCCCTAGATTAAGGGACGAACCTATAACGGGTTTGGTTGTCAAACTAGGCCTAGATCTCAGTACTCACGGGATCCCCGTGGTAAAAACCTAGAATTACATAAAAAATCAAAAATAAAGTTTCTTTGGTTCCTTTCAATGTGAAAACTCGATTGATAAAAAAAAACATGAAAGTGCATTGTTTTGCACATAATTTGGTCGAGGTTATTACTAATTATTTGGTTCCTTGAACCAGTTTCTTCATAAGTTGTGTAGTTTTCTTGTAAATAAGCAAAAACTTGATTTTTGCGCTTACGCCGCCGCCGCCGCCTGTTCCGAAAACGTATTTTCTGTCCCGCTCCTATGAACGCGAAATCCTATACCTATCCTTTTCACAAAATGGCGCGCATTGCGCCCTTGTCAAGCAAAACATCTCTGAGGCTTACCAATTATTATAACCTACATCTTTGTGACCCAGGTTTGCGAATAAATTATTTGATTTGATTTGATACTGGACAGTCCACTCAGCATCATCTAGCCCCAAGCTAAGCAGGTCCCCAATTCTCGCTAATTATCACTCGATCTTTCATATAAAAACTGTCAAACTTGACAGTTCTTTTGATATTTAACGAGTGATATTTTGGCGATAATTGCCAAAATATCAGAGTTTGTGTTATGGGTACTAGATGACTGATCAGCTAATGGCTCTAATTTGTGCTTATGTCTGGTTTCTCTTTTGTTCTTATTAGAAAATGCCTTTTTCTCTACTATACTTTCTATCATTTCCTCATTTATTTTAATTGAATATTAATTAACTTTATGATATCTTCTTTTAAGGTGGACTCAATAATATTATGCTACGTGTGCAAAAAAATTGCTAGAAAAGCAGAATCTTTTATACAAAATGTACAGAATAACCAAATTCTCCTGCAAAGCTATGAAGGTGTAAGTAGTCCATACTACTATTATAAATTCGAAAGTAACTCTGTCTGTCTGTCTGTCTGTTACCTTTTCACGCCTAAACGGCTGAACGGATCTTAATGAAATTTGGCAGGGAGGTAAGTGGTATCCCGGGGACGGACATAGGCTACTTTAAAAGCGCGTGCGAAGCCGCGGGCAGCAGCTAGTTTCATATAATTATTGTCTCAAGAGCCATAGGAAAAAGAAAAATATTTAGTGACTTTTAGGCTCTTAACTAACCGTGGCGACCGCGGCCCCTTCCAACTCAGCCAGAGGAGTAGCAGCTTTATTCTGAAAAATAACAACTAACAAGCTAAAGGTTTCTTCGTCGCTTCTTTACTTTAGTCATACCGAAGCGAAAAATCAAAAATATCATATTATTTCCGTGTCATTGTATAATTTTAAGAATTCGACCTTTCCTAAGTGTACAGTTATTGTATTTATTGAAATAAAGAGTTTTTAATTGTTTTGCGCATATTGTAAGCCATTTGCTATGAATCTTTGGCAAAAGAAACATGAACATATGTAGTTTTGATGTTTAAATTGTAGCATGATGATGACAATAAAAAAATACTACTACGATTTACAGCAAAACTTATAATTTGAAATTAATATTATTCCCGCAAACATTATTAGAACTAAATAAAATATAACGTAAAAAATTTATTCTAAAAATTAACGATCATAACATAACTTCATTTTAGACATAGCCCTGTATAACGTTATCAGTTCGCTCCACTCGCTGACGAACGCGCATATTGTAATATCGCTCGTACACCGGACAGCCGAGCATTGTACCCCGCTTGTCTTTCTTGGCTTCCAGATGCCATCCACAACTATTTATAACTAGGTACCTACATTCAGTTTCTGACCTGCGCTGCGGTGGGTGCATATTGTATTTATTGGCCTATGAAGTGTACGAGTTGTATTCATTAGTTAATATACTTACCATAGAGACTGAGGCTGACGGACAAACCGATCAACGGTTTATGTTAGCTGTAGCATAAGTATGTAAATAATGTTTAATATAAACAAATAAAAATAAATTGATTCGTAGATTGTTTAAGCGTGGGCAATTGGCTCACAATGTGCGCAAAGCTTCTTATCTGCTATCTAAATTACTTGTAGAACCTAGAAAATAGTAAAACCGGTTTTTTCGATTGTCTCTAACAACTTTAATATAAATAGATATTTAAAGTTTTATAGAACACTTACAGGACATCACGGAATCCAAACAATGCCTCAATCCTACAACCCTCACACAAATGTCCCTCCCCTCTTTGGAGTTACCTGGGGCTGGTGAAGAGGAAGAAGAATCTTGCACGGTTATGAGCGGTGAGGTCAAGATGGAACCTATGGAGGATGCTAATGAAGGTTAGATATACTGCCATCTGGCCATGTTCTCCGTTGCCTTACCCCAACCCTAGACGCTACCATTTCTCCACGCAAAAGCCGCGTCTCGGCACATACATGCGACTGTGTGTGTGACTTCTAGGGTCACTTCATGAAATATTTTAAACTGATCTCAAATTGTTAATTATTGGTATATTGAAGCCTAAGTATATTGAATGTTGTGTCCAGCTTTTATAAGTATATGTATTAAAACCTGTCTCATGTTAACATTTAATAAATAAGCATATTATTATGTATACTGTTGGTGTACATATATTAAAACAAAAAAAAATACTCATTATTGTGCGAGTGAGAAAGAAAAGAGAGAAAGTTGCGAAATAATTATTAAGATTATTAAGACATTTTGTTTAAAAATTATAGTACACTAAAAACACACAGATAATGTATAATGGCGGCCTATTCGCTAAGAGCGATCTCTTCCAGGCAACCATTGGATTTATAAGAAGTTTTAAAAAAAATGTAGACGGTGGCGGTTGTATGCGGAGTGCACTGCAATCTGACCATGTGCCGGCTTACGGTTGTCTCACATCAAAGGCGCACCGGTACAGCACAGCACAAAAATGTGCATTTAAATATGGGCCTCGTAACGTTTAGATGCGTTTTATATTGACGGCATCAGATACAGACAGCTCGCGGCCGTTCATTTGAAGCTTGTGGGAAGTAATTTTAACTTTGTAAAATATGTCTAAAGGTAACGAGTTTAGGTACATAAATGAATGCAAATTTTTGTGCTTTATGATATTGGATTAAAGAGCGCAGAGCTTTAGAATGTACACCACCACAACTCTTCCCCATCGCAAGAGGCATCTAAGGCAGGTCAGGGGGCGGGCAGCAACGCCCCCAGCAGAACAGATACACCACAGAACTGCAGGCGCCAACATGCCTGCCAAGCGTGTTTACAAATGTATCTATACTTATAGCTATTTTTAGAGAACCCTAGTGTCTAAATAAACCTAACATAGGATTTAAGACACTACTAACCAAAAACATGGAATCTCTTTGACAATAAACAATATCTATCTATCTATCTAAGCGATTGTGAGAACTGGAAGTTAAAAAAGCATTTGTATTTTATTTCAGACTATTTTCTACCCGCGGCTTCGCGCGCTTTGTTTCTATAGAAACGTTTCTAGGGTATTTATATCCCATGGGAACTGGGATTAAAAAATATACAGACTTGAGTACCTGCTATTTGTTAAGTCGGTTAAAAAGTAGACTATGTTTTAATCCAAGTCTAGAGCAGCACCTATGCAAAATTTCAGCCCAATCTGTTCAGTTATTTTAGCGTGAAGAAATTCATTCATCAATCCAAACTTTCGCATTTATAATATTAAAGTGTTTAAAAAGAAATATTTCATTTCAGATTACGAACAAATATTTATAAAAAATGAAGTTGCTTCACATAACCTAGAGCCCAAAGAAGAAGTAACATCAGGAGACAGCTGCAACCAATATTCACCGGAGATTGAAAGGAAAGGAAATAGAAAGGAGATGGGCACAATAATACCAAGGAGGCGGAAAATTATGCTAGTCAAGACTATGTCGGCCAGTACAGGTGGGTAGTTAGAATTTTCTGCTAGCAACATTTACAAAAAGCCATGGTATAGGTATAATACCTATACTTCGCCAGGTATGGCATTCCGAGACATCACGGTCACGTGGGTGACACAAGCTTACGTCATCGACGCCATCGGCTAATGACGAATCTGTTCTGGTGTTGCCAGCAGCGTTAATCGTAACGTAACTCCCCAAGCTCCTTTATATTACCTGTACGAATCTGATAAAACTATGTGGTTTTGTACTAACCAGTTATTTATCACATTAACTCGTGTTTAAATAAAACTATTTTGACTGATCAAACAAACAAAGTTAACGATTGTAATTTTTTTATATATATTTTTTTTATTTTTAATTGACTATTTGTTTCCATTTTTCCATGGTTTGTTGCAATAAGTGGCAACTGGACAGTGACGTAAGCGAGTGTCACTTCCGGAATACCAGACCTTGTTTTTAGGTTCCGTACCCGAAGGGTCAAAACGTAACCCTATTACTAAGCCTACGCTGTCCGTCCGTCCGTCTGTCACGTGGCTATATCTCATGAACCGTAAGAGGTAGACAGTTGAAATTTTCAAATAATGTGTCTCTTGCCGCTATAACGACAATTATTAAAAATAAAATAAATATCAAAATTAATGAGGGCTCGCATACAACAAACTAAGTTTATGGTTATTTTTGCTCTTAATTTGTCAAGGCTGTATCTCTTCAACTACGGTAGGTAGGCACATGAAACTTTCTATAATTAAGTAACACTTCAACCGTAATAATAACGAATACTAGAAATAAAATAAAGTTGAAAATTAAAGGGGTCTCCAAACAAGTAAAATGTGATGGTCTTTGAAAAAGTTGCTTGATTTTTACGGTACGGAACCCTTCGTGTGCGAGTCGACTCGCACTTGACTTGTTAAAGTTTCCGATTTGTCTAAAGCTCTTTGTCGCCGATTTTGTCAGTTTTCCTGTTGATTTAGGGTATTTTTTATATGAATCTTCTTCTCTTTATGTTCTGACAAAATAAATAGTTTTTTTTTTACTTTACTTTAAAACATAGTTGAAATTGAAATGTATTTCCTTAAAGACATGAAAAATTACCTCAATGCTTTATTGCAGGCTCGTATGAAACAGAATACACAATACAACGTGTGACAGAGAAGCAATGCATGAAAGAAAGAGAGCAAAGATCTCAGGACAGTCACTACCTCTCGAGTGTCTACAGATGTGGAGATTGCATCAAGGGGTTTATGTTAAAAGCCAGCTTTGATATGCATATGAAGTTACATAGTCTGGTAAGATTATCAACAAATATGAAAGTGCTTTATTTCCTTTAGAACGTAAAGGACTCTTGGACACGTCACAAAATTCAAATTACATAAGTAAAACTAGGAAATTAAGTGATCACTTTGATTGTTTGCTCACTTCATTCTTTTTAAGGTAAAGTAAAGAAGCGAACAAGAAACCTTTACCTTGTTAGGCTGTTCGTTTTCGAGATGTAGCAAAACTTGTCCCAAGCTTTTTTATCCTCCAGATTTACAAAGGATATGTTTGACAATTTGTTTGAATTTATTTATTGATAATTATTGCAACTCATTTGGTATTTTATTGTAGAAGCGTATACATTGCCCTTTAAAAGATACATTAATCTTGTGTAGCCTAGTTGTGGGCACAACGAGTTTATCCTTATTTCTAGTTTCGACTAACAACTACTTTCTGGCCACGTTAAGTTTTTTAAGGCTAGATGCTGCGTGAATTTGTCCAGCATTATTTATTTCTTTCTTTCCCATGGGAACTGATTTATGGGATTTGAAGTAAAAGAAGCCCATGTGTTATTCCAGGTCTAGAACTACATCTAAGCAAAATTTCAGCCCGATCTGTTCAGTAGTTTTGGCGTGAAGAAGTAACAAAAATAAATCCATTTAAACTTTCGCATTTATAATTATTGTGAGACTTAACCAAAGTTATCGACGTAGCTCAAAGAATTAGCAAGCTGAAGTGGCAGTGGGCCGGCCATATCTAGCGAGGAACCGACATGATATGGGATTACATTTCTTTATTTTTTTGTTTTGTTTTTATAACTTTATTTACAAAGAAAATTAGAATCAAATAATAAAAACAAATTAGAACTAGTATTTACAATTGAAACAATTAGGTAACTGCAGACTGTTGCAAACAATCTACAGGTAGCTCAACTGATCCATATCAATACCAGTCGGTTATTATAACGGGATTACATTGTTTATTAACTTCAAAAAGCAGTTAAATTCATAAATGCTGCTCCATACCTTTTTTAACGACCGATGTGGCGCGGCTGGCGAAGGTTCGCCTGCGACGTAGGAGGTTGCGGGTTCGATTCCCGTCTTGGGTCAAATGTTTGAACGATCTGCAAATATTTGTTCCAGGTATTTTCTATGTATGATGAAAAATATATATCTATGTAATGTATTGTATTAAGTTTATCAGTCATCTAGTACCCATAACACAAGCTCTGCTTAGCTTGGGGCTAGATGATGCTGTGTGGATAGTCCTGCATTTATTTATATTAATAATTTTTATTTCATTATTATCATTTGAGTGATTGTTTTTTTGCAGAGTAGAGGCGATGTTCTCTGTCGTATCTGCAAGCAGAGGTTTGAATCATCAAGGAAAATGGCGGCGCATAAAAAATGCCATATTTAGTAAGTTTATAATTTTTGTTACCATAAAGAAAGTTTTTGCTTAAAACGTTGAGATGTTAGGGCCTATTTGTACAGACGTGTATGACGCGGCGATAGGCCTCTCGAAATTTATGTCATCCACCACGAGGCTGCGTTAGTCGCATCCATTGAAGCCTTTGTATACAGTGGTTTTTTTTAACTGGGTCAGTACTTGGGAACCCATTACCAGAGGAGATACATACATGTGCAGTTTCTTTTGAAACATCAGCTCCTTTTTGGAGAAAAACATTTTGGCATTAAAATATGTTTGGTCAAGCGTGAGAGTAAATAAGTAAGTAGCGCCTTAAATGAATCAAATTGTTAAAAAAATTTTATGCCAATCGACTCAGTCCCTTTATTGTATGGGATGAAAAAAATTCAAGCAGCGGCAGTTAGTCAAATTTAATAAAATGGATGCTCATACAAGAGGACAACACAAAATTCCTCCAACAAACATCACATTAGATTCTAATTGCATATTAAAGAACTACACAGACCCATACATAACCATCTTCGGTTTTCATTTAACTGTCGGCGTGCGCTACTACATATTAAATCTACCATGGAACATTAAATAGTGAAAAATATCAAGAGAATCTGGCTGTGAAAGAACTGGATAATGCCATTCTATTAAGCGATTTGAGTAATGTCATCTATCAACAGGATGATGCACCTCCTCGTAGTACTGCGAGTAAACGGTTTTTAGATGAGCATTTTCCTGACCGTTGGTTGGGCGCATATGGACCAATTAAATGGCTACCACGTTCACCCGACATGACGCCGATGGATTTTTAGGGTTTCGAGGATCGGAGATCGGTTTCGAAACCCTCGCTTTTTCTGTCCTTTTTTCGTCTTTAATATCTCAGCAACTACAGCAGCAAATAACATGAAATTTAAAATAATAATACATTTCGTGCGCATGTACAGATTAAAAAAATATTAAAATTTTAGTAGAAATTGTGATGTTGAAATTTTATTACTTTTGACTACAATGTCAAGTGGTATCAAATTAAAGGTATTGGTCTGTACATCTCAAAACTGATTTAGAAATTTCTGGAGGATACATACTTTTCAAAATATTTTGAAAAAAGTCGAAAATTGTACCTTCTACTCCGAAGTTTGCTAACCGATCCAACTGAAATGTATCTATTTTTAGGTATTCTATAAACAGCAAAGCCTCTGACCGGGTACCTATTAGTACATATTGGTATACTTGACAAACGTTCGGAACCCTCGGCGCGCGAGTCACACTCGCACATGACGGATCTTGCTTTTTTGGGGCTACTTATCTAATTATATATAAAGGATCGTATTTACGATACTCGGTACAATACTGTTCAAGAATTAAAAGACTCAGTCCATTTTCACCTCAACAAGATTCACCACCCATGGTTGTCTAAGGTCCAAGATCCGTCCGAAATTTATCAAAGAAAAGAAGAAATAGTAATACTATAATTGGCTGACTTGAGACTGATCGCATCTTGTTTGCTTGCCAGCCGCTACAAATGTACGGAATGCGATGAGGATCGCAACAGCCACAGTGCCATAAGAAGCCACTTTGCCGCTAAGCACAGCAGATTCGGATCCTCTATGCATCAGTGCACGATGTGCCCTAAGGTTTTCAAGTGAGTATTATAAAAATATCGCTCTATTTGTGTCGTCGTGGGGAGTCCTATGTTCAGCCGTGGACGTTTGTGGGCTGATATGATGGTTATAAAAAATACGTAATATTATTAGAGGTGTCCGTCGTAGTTTTTAAGGACATTATCTAAATGTCCTAAGTTTATCTAAAACTTAATATTTTAAAAGAAATAAATACGAGGTAGTGTAATGAAACAGTTTAGGTTTTTTGAAAAACTAAATGGTTGCAAACATAGCTCTTTATCATCCGATTATATATGCAAAATTTCTTTGAAATCAGGGATGTAGTTTCTAAATGAATCGGAAAGCGTGTTTGTATGGGGGCTTGGGTGTTCGCAGCCACCTTAATGACTTGTTTCCTAATACGTGTTTATTTTCAGAAACAAAATGTCCCTCCGCAAACACGAAAACACCCACTCGAGACAAGAGAGAGTTATCTGCGACGCATGCCAGCTCACTTTCATCAGCAAAGACACGCTTCGGAATCATATACTTAGGTGATTATTTAATAATTAGTTATAATAAAAAGGTTTTTTTTTTGTAACAAGTACAACACAACAAATCGGACCAGGCCCAGACTCCATCAAAGCGGAGATGTCCGAAGGCAAAACCGAAGCTGTGCGGAGACGCGTACTGGCTAGACTGGAGCGGAGATGTGTGCTGGCTAGAGCGGAACTGAGCTGCGTGCGGCGTGTGTCGGATGTATGTTGAGGTGAATGCACTAGCGGCGCCGCTCACACGTCGTCTCCGCTGCATGACGCTGCAGCTTGCGAGGCACAGTTCACATCTCCGCTTCGATCTTTCTTTGTTTTCTTCGCACACAAATACGATACATCTCCGCTCGGTGGTCTCTACTAAAGCTGAACGGAGACGAGATGTGTGAATAACGATGTTCTATTGGTTGGTTAAAACACATCTCGTCTCCGCGTCGCCTCGGTGGAGACCGGCCTTTATGCCGACGCCAAACGAGCGTAATTTTTCGAACTGTAATTCGCGTGAAATTTGTGACTTCACACAAAAGTCCTGTTTATGCCACACGACAAGTTGCAACTGAATGTTGAAAGTGGGCATTTTACGCGACACACAACTCAAAAAAATTACGCTCGTTGGCCTCAGCCACTGAGCTCCATTAGACAAGTACGCTGGAGGGAATATTCCATACGCAATGACAGTTGCTTATTGTGCCGACCATTCTTAGCGCCCCTCTCGGCCGTCTCTGGTATATTGATATTTGTCGAGGCGTACCAAAACAACATGACAATCGTGAAAAATGGTCCGGCTCGAAGGACCATGCCCTCTGCATGGTCCTTTTTACCACCCTCAGCTAGCTAGCATCCCTAACCGTTTTATCCCAGCTTAGCTTATAAAAATATAAATTTAAAAATAATAATTAAATTTAAATAACAAAAACTAAAACTAAGAAAACATTATTAATAGTATAGTTATTACTATATAAGCTTTGTGCTGTTAACATTAAAAATTAAAATAGATTAAAGCTAATTGAATCTACAATGAAAATATATAGATAAACACTATTGAACTATGGAGGCAAAGAACTTATGGCTGTGTGTGTGGTGTAAGGTACCCCTGAGGACACCGGTCTCGTAAGAGTCTGGGCAACAGGAGCTTACCGGGGGTGTCTTTGTGGTATGAATGTATGTGTATGTGCGGCGTGTTATAATCACACTAATATTATAAATGCTGAGTGAAAGTTTGGATGGCATGTTTGTTACTTCTTCACGCAAAAACTACTGAACGTATTGGGCTGAAATTTTGATAACGATATAGGAAAATGATAGGTTTCATTCACGTAGATCTACTTTGACCTGGAGTAACACATTTTTTATCCAATGAATCAGTTCCCCTGGGATAGAAATAACCTTTTCTTTTGTTTACGGACGTTTCGTACGTTTCCATAGAAACAACGCGTGCGAAGCCGAGGGCAGAAACTCGTTAGCTCTTTTAAAAAATGTATCAAAGATAAAAAGCTTATATTGTAAGCCTAGAAATAAACTTATTGACTTCTGACTTCTGTTCCAGAAAACACCCTCCAGATGGCGTGCCATACAACTACCGCAGGCGCCATGTCTGCCAACATTGCGGCCAGGCGTTCAAGGCGCCCTATCTACTGAAGAATCACGTCACCATGCATACAGAGAACCGCTCGTACTACTGCGTGGAGTGTGATAGGTAAGACCACTTTATTCAACATTCAAAAAGGTTTTATAAATTGCGTGATATATATATAGTGGCAGTCCCTGGCGGTCTTAGCGTAAGAACCGATCCTACCAACTGAGCTTGTGGATCTCGTAATAGCCTAGTACGGGAACTTACCTGTTATGTCAGGTACGACAAACGCTGACCAATGGATTTTTGAAAATTCCTTTGTTTAACGTAATAATAAGATAAAATAGGTGGCGGCGCTACTGTGGGTCGGGGTAGCTTATGAAAAAATAAATATTCACACGAACACAAAACAATGAAATTAAGGTATATCTGCTGTAAATAGGCATCGTCAAAATCAAGCTATACAGAACAATTTTATAAGATCAATTCATTGCCAAAAATAAGATTCTAAATAAAAATACAAAGAAAATATCACAGAAGGGGTACATACCAGGTAACTAATATTTGAGATGCATGACTGTGTATGAAACAGTTTACTAGAAAAATTACGGCGCAACATCTCTAATGATATTATGTAACAAATAATATGGTATTATGCTATTGCTATTGTCCGTGTGGTGTCGGCTTATAATTTGCACCACCCCAACACTTTCCGCGGGTGTCGTAAGAGGCGACTAAGGGATATCCACCGGAGGTGGGCAGCAGCGCCCCCAGGAGATCAATTCTACCACCGAACTGCGATCCCAAACCGCATGCCCAGCGTGTGGATTAGGAGCATTACCCCCCGTGAGATAAAACCAATAAGGCGTTTATCAGGGGAGGCCTGGGTCCAGCAGTGGACCAATATGCTGTGGAGATGGAGATAATGCTATGTATGTTAAAATTATGAATTTAATTAGTTATGTTAAAATATTATATAATTATGATTGTGACTCTATACGCATTAGGATATCTGTTCAAAATTATCAATAAATAAATGTCGCTTGTGGGAAGCGTGTTCTGCAGGGCTATTCACTCTCCGCTACCTAGTTATCGACACGGAATCTGACACAGATTCGCGCGAAATTCAAATATTTAAGCAGTTTTTTAATATTTTCTGCATTTCTGCGTGTACATTCGCTGTAATTAGATCTTAAGCTACCAGCCTATGTACATATTGGCAATAAATATATGAAATGAAATCTTTCTTTTCATATTTTATTCAACCAGAAACTTGCCTATAATGTGAAGACCTCTCTAGACCTAAGTGGTTTACCTTGTAAGTTGTTTTATAAATAAATCTTAAATTTAAATCTCAAGACTCTTTCTCTTGCGGCGGTAACTGTAATAACTAAGAACATAATAACATTGTTGCAGAAGCTTCAAGACCGACAAAATCCTGACGCGCCATCTCAAAACTGCTTCTCGTCATGTCTTCAACGCTGATTTACAGTAAGAGTAAAAAAATATTTACAGTAAGTGTAAAAAAATAATTTACAGTACGTGTAAAAAGTAATTTACAGTAAATGTAAAAAATAATTTACAATAAATGTAAAAAATAATTTACAGTAACTGTAAAGTACATCAGAAGTGCAGGTGATGGATAGATAGATAGATAAGAATTTTTATTAAGTTCGCACACAAACAGCACAGGAAAACATAACAAATCAACAAAAACAGTATTTAGGTAATTATACATAAGGAGGCAGGTACACAATTATAAATAACAGACAAATAGAAAAAAAAATAATTAAAGCAAAAGCAAACCAACCAAAATTATATAAAATACCTAAATAGACACCTACCTACCACCAGTGCACAAGCCCTAACAACAAGTAGGCAGTCACCACCCACCCTGGGCGGGGGCTACTCACCCGTTCCTGCGCTGCCCGCAGTGAACCCAAAAGGGTCAGTCTCAGCTTTATGCTGTTCTGCACCAGGATAGTAACGAAACAGCGCTGGATTTCAGACTGGCCCACTTTGTGTGACACCAGGAGCCGAGACGAGAGGTATTACCATGAGTAGTAATTTACATTACATAGGTAGCTAGTGTACCTACTGCTTACAAAAAGTGAAATTACCTAGGTAACTAGGTATATAATCTGTGACACTGTGAACTTTCACATTCCTAACCTACTCATAGAAAGAGAAATACCAATCCCAATTTTAGTTATGTCAACACATGTATATGTATCATATGTGTGTTGGTAGAAATTATTACAATTAAAAACGAGTATTGAAAACAGCAAGCGAAGAAGAGGGTCTAGAAATTAACCGAAGCAAAATAAATGTTATGACCAAAAGCATCAATATGGGGATTCCTACATTTACAATAAGAATCACCCTGATGAAGTCCCTCGTAAAGGGATGAAACGTTGGTGTTCTTCCAACACAAATAAGGTTCGTAGTTAACCCGCTTACATCCGTAATGAATTCGTCCAACTACGATAGTTTTTATTGTAAAAATAATAAATTATCGAGGTTGTTATATCGAGACGTGATCTTGACGTCTACTTTTTGTACAGAACTAACATATATTTATTATAATAATAGACAAATAAAGTTAATATTTGGTCGAAATAACATCAATAATTAACATGGTTTTTCAAACAAATCATTCTAACGTACCATACGTTACCAAGACAAAAAAAAATTTGCTTATTTATGATGCATAATTTGGCGTGTTTTAAAAAACAATAAACCGACTTCAAGTTCCGGGTTATAGCTAACATTCATCTATGTCTCGGACGAACGAAATCACCCCTCCCTTACTTTCCCTGACCGAAGGTCTATGTTCACGTGCAAAAAATTGAAAAAACACAGGTTAAAAATATTGTTATTTTTTCAGTGTTTCGTGTGACCAATGTGATAAGAGGTTTTCCTGTCGAAGAGACTTGGAGCGCCACGTGAACAGCGTGCATCTTAACTTGAGGCCATATGCCTGCGACAAATGTGATAGAGTAAGTACTACCTATTGTAAATAAATAAATAATGCTGGACAATCCACACAGCGTCATCTAGGCCCAAGCTAAGCAGAGCTTGTGTTATGGCACATAACACAAGCTCTGTACTCTGCTCTGCTCTGTGGGTGTACTAGAAAACTAGTTTAATACCTTATTATTAGTGTTATTTACCGGGTGTTAATTGCGTTTTTTTTACCTATTTTTCCTATTATTATATTTTTTTTTTCAAATCTTGTATGTTTAAAAATAATAATTTAATACCATGCACTACATTAGATAGATCCTGTGTCCTTCTGGGTGTCAGTGACTTGGACGAATAGTGCGTTGAAGAAACGTCGCGCGAAGCTGAAATGCGCTGCTCTACGTCGAGCGCGATAAAACAGTGCATTATCACTACAGTGAGCCTTTGAACAGTGCACTATTTACGTCGAGTCTCGTAACTTCGCTTCAGTTCAAAACGCGTACACTCGCCACGGCACTGGAAGGCAATTCTCGCAATTTATCACTCGATAAATACGGCAAGAACTGTCAAATTTAACAGTTCTGAACGAGCTTGGAGCGCCTTTTGAAGTATGATTAATTTGAAATGGGATTCTGGTGCAGCTGGACTATTGTAAATCTATCTTTTAAATTAAAATTTAATTTAAATTCAACGTCTTTGCTGATCTAGTGTAATTGTCCCCAGGCTTATCTAAACAGCTGGTCGCTACGGGAACACAAGATGTACAGCCACGAGGGGTACAGAAAGGAGCGGCGCTACCCCTGTACGCTGTGTGATAAAGTATTTGATGTGAGTTACAGAACCGGTGATAGTTGGTTGGTAGATCGTAACCTGTTGTCCAATACACAAGCAATTCTTAAAAGGGCGCATTACGCGCCATTTTGTGAAAAGGATAGGCATAGGATTTCGTGGTCGTAGAAGCGGGACAGAGCATACGTTTTTGGAATGGCGTAAAAGCAAAAACCAAGTTTTTACTTATTTACAAGAAAAATACACAACATGAAGAAACTGGTTCAAGAAACCAAATATGAAGTACCTGCTTATCAAAATATGATTAATTTCAATAGACCGCCGGGTTTCTGAGGGTTTCTGATGATGTCTCGTGGAGGGACGAAACTAGTTGACGACTTGCTTTGATAGATGTTCTTTCATTTTGTGGTTGGTGTGGTCTTCTACGCGGACTACTTTTTGTAGATTCTAGATCTTATTGGAGAAGGTTTTTTCGCGGAATTGTTACTAAATATGTTTCATCCTTATATGTATACCTGAGATCTCAACCAAATTATGTGCATACACTTTCTTGATTTTTTTTTCACAATCGTGTTTTCACTTCAAGGAACAATGGAAAATAGTTGAATTTTATGTAATTCGATTTTTTTACCTCGTGGATCCCGCGAGTCCTGAGATCGAGGCCTAGTTTGACAGCTAAACTCGTTAGGTTCGCCTTGTATATGTATAAGATAGAATATTTGTAAACAACTCAAAAATCCAAAAACTCTGTTTTAGCGGAGCTCTATCCTGAAGTCACACGTTCGAACGCACACAGGCGAGCGGCCTTATCGCTGCAAACACTGTCCTTCACAATTCGTACAGGTGATTCCCTTTTTTATTATTGTTTGCGTGGTTTGCTTAACGTGGGTCACGCGTGAAAAAATATCGGGATTTTGCTATTTTCTAGGTTCTACAAGTAATTTAGATGGCAGATAAGAAGTTTTGCGCACATTGTTTGCTTTGAATCTTTGCTAAAACAAACTTTGAATCAATTGTAGTTTTGTATTCTATCGGCGTAATGTTGATTTTAGTAATACTATCTTTTAATGGGCGCAAAACTGCATAACTACTAGCTTATTAACTTGCAAAATATTATCTGGTATTTAGGTATTATATTATAAAAATAGACATCTATATTTGTAAATTAATATTATTATTAGGTCCTTACATATGAAATTGGCGTTTTGTATGGGAGGAACAAAAAGTCGAATATTTTTTAATATAATATATTTAATTAATCAAAGTATGAACCATTATTTTCTATGCACTTTTGCCATCTTATAGGTAGTTCATTGATCCCTTTACTAAAAAAACCAGTCGGACGGGAATCAATAAAATCTTTGAAGGCGATTTGGACTGCCCCATCGGAGTTGAATTTTTTCCCTTGCAAGAAGTTATCCAAATTTCGAAAAAAATGGTAATCTGTTGGAGCAAGGTCCGGGGAGTACGGAGGATGTCTTAGACTTTCCAATTGAAGCTCTTCTAATTTAGTAGCCGTCTGTTGCGCAGTGTGTGGTCTAGCGTTGTCGTGAAGCAGCAGTGGCGTGGAGCGATTGACCAGCCTAGGTTGTTTAGCCGCTAGCTTTTCCATCATGGTTTGCAATTGCTGACAATAGACATCAGCCGTAATAGTCTGGCCAGATTTGAGAAAACTGTAATGAACAATACCGGCACTAGTCCACCAAACGCTTACAAGTAACTTTTTTGGGGTTAATTTTCGCTTGGGGCAGGATTTGGCTGGCTGGCCAGGATCCAACCATTGCGCTGAGCGCTTCCGATTATCGTAAAGAACCCATTTTTCATCACAGGTAATGATTCGGTTTAAAATACCTTCATTATTGTGCCGGTTTAGTAATGTAACGCAGCAGTCGACGCGCGTTTGCCGGTTTGCTTCAGTCAATTCGTGAGGTACCCACCTTTCAAGCTTTTTAATCTTCCCAATTTGCTTCAAGTGAATTAAAACAGTTTTATCACTAACATCGCAGCCTGCAGCTAACTCGGACGTGGTTTGCGATGGATCCGCTTCCACAATAGCCTTCAACTCTTCATTATCAACTTGAGTCTCAGGCCGTCCACGGGGCTTGTTCTGCAGGTCAAAATTTCCAGAACGAAAACGTTGGAACCAAAAACGAACTGTGTTTTCTTTTGCAACACGACCGCCATACACATCATTCACCCTTCGAGTTGTTTCCGCAGCACTAGTGCCACGGCGGAACTCGTACTCGTAAATAATGCGATATTTTAAGTTTTCCATTTTGTAAAATGAGTGACGCAAACAGAAAAAAACAGAAGAAAAAAAACAAATGAATGACGATCATCGAAGCACAAATACATGAGTCTATAGCTGTACAAATTTGAATTTGGAATTCCTTACCAAAGAGGAGAAATTTGTGATTAAAGTGGCCAGTACGAAAAACGCCAATTTCATATGTAAGGACCTAATAGGTCCTTACATATGAAATTCGATATCGATCGATGATCGATGATCGTCATTCATTTGTTTTGTTTTCTTCTGTTTTTTTCTGTTTGCGTCACTCATTTTACAAAATGGAAAACTTAAAATATCGCATTATTTACGAGTACGAGTTCCGCCGTGGCACTAGTGCTGCGGAAACAACTCGAAGGGTGAATGAT
The DNA here is from genome assembly GCA_963662085.1 of Eupithecia inturbata. Lineage (NCBI taxonomy): Eukaryota > Metazoa > Arthropoda > Insecta > Lepidoptera > Geometridae > Eupithecia > Eupithecia inturbata. The sequence goes on from OY759201.1 coordinate 1,836,682, forward strand.
GTGTATGGCGGTCGTGTTGCAAAAGAAAACACAGTTCGTTTTTGGTTCCAACGTTTTCGTTCTGGAAATTTTGACCTGCAGAACAAGCCCCGTGGACGGCCTGAGACTCAAGTTGATAATGAAGAGTTGAAGGCTATTGTGGAAGCGGATCCATCGCAAACCACGTCCGAGTTAGCTGCAGGCTGCGATGTTAGTGATAAAACTGTTTTAATTCACTTGAAGCAAATTGGGAAGATTAAAAAGCTTGAAAGGTGGGTACCTCACGAATTGACTGAAGCAAACCGGCAAACGCGCGTCGACTGCTGCGTTACATTACTAAACCGGCACAATAATGAAGGTATTTTAAACCGAATCATTACCTGTGATGAAAAATGGGTTCTTTACGATAATCGGAAGCGCTCAGCGCAATGGTTGGATCCTGGCCAGCCAGCCAAATCCTGCCCCAAGCGAAAATTAACCCCAAAAAAGTTACTTGTAAGCGTTTGGTGGACTAGTGCCGGTATTGTTCATTACAGTTTTCTCAAATCTGGCCAGACTATTACGGCTGATGTCTATTGTCAGCAATTGCAAACCATGATGGAAAAGCTAGCGGCTAAACAACCTAGGCTGGTCAATCGCTCCACGCCACTGCTGCTTCACGACAACGCTAGACCACACACTGCGCAACAGACGGCTACTAAATTAGAAGAGCTTCAATTGGAAAGTCTAAGACATCCTCCGTACTCCCCGGACCTTGCTCCAACAGATTACCATTTTTTTCGAAATTTGGATAACTTCTTGCAAGGGAAAAAATTCAACTCCGATGGGGCAGTCCAAATCGCCTTCAAAGATTTTATTGATTCCCGTCCGACTGGTTTTTTTAGTAAAGGGATCAATGAACAACCTATAAGATGGCAAAAGTGCATAGAAAATAATGGTTCATACTTTGATTAATTAAATATATTATATTAAAAAATATTCGACTTTTTGTTCCTCCCATACAAAACGCCAATTTCATATGTAAGGACCTAATATATGCACGCCAACCCCCTGTAAACCACATGTTTTTGGTCGGCAGGTAGAAAATGCCTCTGCATCCCCCATCCTTTGTACCTTAGTGCAATAAAGTGTTTAATAAATAAATAAATAAAAGCAGAAATCACAAATAACTGTGTTTTAGGGTTCCGTACCCGAATGGTGAAAACGGAACCCTATTACTAATTTAAATACTGCAACACAACTAGTCGGGCTGAGTTCGAGTGTGTTCTTGGTGCGCTCGTCTCGCCTGTCGTACTCGTTCATGTCTCGTTCGAGCGTGAGTCGTCACGAGAAATCTCGGCTAGAGTGTGCTGTGTTATGAAATTTACTAATTTGTAGAGAAAAGCTCTGCCTATCTTCGCCTATAACATATTATAAAAAATGAAATACAGAGAGAATTTCTCTTCACTTAAATTTTTTATGTAAATTAGCATACATACATGCACAGCTAAACACTGTTCATTGTATATTATAGATAGAAATCGAATACACAGAAAATATCCAGGACACCCGCAAAAAGAATATCTATTTCTAACTCAATAAAAATGTATTCCTGTTGTCCCCGATAATGGGGAAAGCGGAACTCATGTCCAAACATTGGTGTTCGCGCTTAGTTTTATATTGTACCTGAATAGCCAACCCTCTCCCCACTTACTCGACGTTTGTACAAAACGACATTACACGCCATATATTTGAGAGAAGTACGCATTTTTTATTTCTCTCCATACCTCAATATTAGCAAGTCAGGAAGGCAATTCTCGCCAACATATCACTCGATAAATATGGCAAGAACTGTCAAATGTAACAGTTTTTTGATAATTATCGAGTGATAAATTGGCAAGAAATGACTTTCTGGCTTTCAGTCAAAATTATAATTACTAACGTTGTCTACGTTGCGTTACCTAAGAGGCAACAATTGGTCGAGGCGATAATCGAACCCGCAACCTCCTGCGCCGCAGTCAGTCGTTCGCCCGCTGTGCCACTGAGATCGTTCTTTTTTATAAATTTTATGTAACAGGCCTTCAGTTAGAATTAGATCTTGCTAAAAGTCCTAATCCTTATTTTTGTACTTCTATTTCAGAGCTCTCAACTACGCACGCACACAAACCTGGTGCACCTCAAACTGACCAGAGACGGCAAACCGAAGTCAACCACGCTCAAGTGAACGAATTAAAAACAATATATTCCAGCTAAATTCGATGCGAAATGATTGTAAACAAACCGCCCATGCCTTACCTTATAATCACTGACTTGTTGTTTATCGTATTCCAAGAGATAAACTTTATTGACAAACAAAATTATAATTCAAAAATAAAAACAAATTAGAACTAGTATTTACAATTAAAACAATTAAGCTAACTACAGACTGTTGCAAACAATCTACAGGTAGCTCAACTGATCCATATCAATACCAGTCGGAAGCGTCCCCAAGACGCTGGCTGCAAATTGTCTTGTTGTTAATTATTTAGATAATTTGAACCACTCGTCGATTTGAGTTCTTTCTTACAGTGCATAATGCTGACAATTATTTTTCAAACTCGACGCCAAAATGAGAGTTTTGGATTTTTGTGTTATGATTGAGTTTTTTTTACAATTATTTTACGTTGAGAATGGCTTGAGTATAGTTGTTAGTGTTGGTTAAAATTTGCAACGAGTGATATTTTTGTTTAGTTAATTAAATAAAAGTACTATGCAGAAGGGAAATGTACCAAGTTAGTAGTCAGGTCAAGTGTACTATCGACAGTTCTTAACAGTGGTACGGTGGTCCAGTAAACTGTAATGTGAAAATAATAATGGTACAGTCGACCGGACCAGCTGAACTGTTAGTTCACTGCGCACTGAGCGGTTAGCCGTCCGGTTGCCCGCAATCAAAAATATGTACCTACGAGAAAATAGTTTTTTCAACACACTTGCTCATAAAGTGGCTCTAATTTCACCGCAATTAGGTACATAATGACACCTGTTATCTAACTGTGACTTTTTCATTGCTATTATTCACAAGTGAGTTATAGAGTTTTTTATTTTATTGGTTGAGTTGCTTTGTTCTTAAAAAAGTTTCGATACGAAAAAGATCGTGTTCAATAGTACAAATAAATGAATGTACCCATTGCTTGCTCATTTCATGCAACTTCGTATTTGATAAATAATTTCAATTTGTACGTGTTTAATAAATAAAACTTTCACTCAAATATAACTTTTGTTTTTTCTGTAATAAAGAAAACTTGAAATTCCCCATTTTGTACGTGGCTAAAACGCTAACCGCGAAAAGCAAAAAAAAAAAAGAAACATCCTTCTTTTAGTCTATGGCCGATCGCCATCGCAAGATGAGCGCGCATAGGAAAACCGATTAATTTTTCGCGCCATTGCGAAAAATTTTTCACAACTCGTTTTTACTGTTGAAATTACAGTTATTTATTAATTAAAATAATTATGAAGAAAATTATTTATGTTGTACACCGCCCGATATAAGATGTGAAGCCCTTAACGTTATGAAAGATTTACTACCTGAAAACTCCCAAGGAAAAATATGTATTATCTACTGAATAAAATGATTTTTGGTATTATTTTCTTCACAACTGTGTTGAAAAACGTCGTATGATACACGTGTGTATTGATGATTACCGTCCTCGGGTCTCAATGGCGCCTCAGCGGTAATCACCAACGTTACACACTTGTATCATAATGTACTATTATACACTCTGCAATGCGGCAGCAAACCGACCGCTTCGCTGCGGCCCACCGTATAATAGTATGTTAACCACAATTGCAACTGCATGCTACGGACAGCAGGACCGCTGACCGCAACCGGCTAACTAGTAACTGCAGTGTGTTTGTACCCTTACACGGGCAAGACGCTGTCTGGCAGAGTCCCAATTTTCGTTTATTGTCTTAGTAACACATAAGATGAGATAAAAAAAGACCAAATAATCTCGTAATACTGTTTTGTTTAAATAATATTACCTTTATTATTTTTATGAGGAACCTAGTTGGCTTCCTTCAGCTGGGTTCATGCTGGGTTTGCACAGTTTAGAAGATGTCTATGGGTCAACAAAATTAGAAATGTAATAGGAAACGCAAATCATTCATAATTTTTTTTATTTCTCTTAACAAAACGGACAGTCGGACAGGTCCAATAAGGTAGGCACGTCATAGTAATTATGTACATACACTAGACTTATAAACTAGCTTTTGGCGTGAAGAAGCTACAAACATCCAAACTTTTGCGTCACACTATATATTAAATAATCCATGAGTTTGGATGTTTGTTAGGACCCATCGCAACGCTTCTGAACGGATCGTGCTGAAATGTTGCATAGATGTAGGTACCTAGTACTAAACCTGGAATAACATCTAACCTACTTTTATCCCAGTTAAACGAATGCCGCATAACGTGTGACAGATAATTTTTTATACCCGTTGGCCCGGTTTGCGTTTTGCGTAAAATCAAACAACACTGCAATGTTGTCGAAACATCGGATAATCATGTCTTCTTATTTTACTATTGCGCCTGTTACTATTGATAATTCTTAATTTTTTATTTTATTTTGTGGACTATTACAATATAGGTATAATTAGAATACAATATTAATTTGAACTTACTGTACATTTGCATGCTAATCTCAGTAGAACATAATTGAAACTAAAATATTATTAACATCTGTGTAACCTACATTGTGTTCAAGCAAATAAACTATCTTATCTTTATGCGAAGCCGCGGGCAGAGATTAGTTAAATTATAAATGTCATGAAATCAATTATAGATCCGCTATTGGTAGCCTCGGTGCTTTAGAACGATCGTACTCGTCCGGATGGCGCCTGAAACATAAAATGAGAAGGTACTAAATATGGCACTAAATATTGCAGTTTAATATAAATCCCCACCATGGCTTGGTTATAAATCAGCAAAAGATGAAGTGGGGATATGGATACGGGGAAAAAATTCTATTGTTAGGTATTTTGTTGGTGTCGGTGAGAAAAATCCTTTGTCAAACGAAATAGTCTACGAAAAAAGCGATGAACAGTATTTTTTTACGTGTTTAGTAAAAGGCGTTAGTTTTATTGGTTTTGCGGCGAATAGGGCAGTGGATGAATTGAAGAGATTACTTACTTCTTCTGATGCCGATAGAGGGTGCTTTTCTGCGCGAAGAACTTTCCGCAATACAAGCAGAGGTGCCTGCCTTCGCCCGTGTGTGTCCTCTCGTGAACCGTTAGGTTGAACTTCTTTAGAAACTGCTTGTTGCAAACACTGGAAAGAAATACAATTAATTTGTTAACCGACTTCGAAAAAAGGATGTTATGTCTATGTTGGGCTGTATGTATGTTCACAGATTTATTTGCAATTATTTTGGATTTGTATAGAAAATTATCCCCGAAATAAAAATTTTCCCTCGGGAATAAGTACAATTTTTATGGATACTCCCATAAAAAATTTAAAGACCTGTAAGGTCTTTCAAAATAATGGGCTGTTTAAATAAGACATTATTTGTAAACCTGTAATATTATGTCTTTAAACAAAATAAATAAAAATGTATTTACAAGTTATCTTACTTTACACATGTTTTGCAAATAAAAAATATCCATAAATATTTTAAATTTATGGTTATTAACACTAAAGTCATTTACAACGGGATATTTATCTACCATGGTTTGAGTTATGAGCTTTCCAATATTTCGGCGCAGTTTCGTGCGCCATGATCACGGAATAACAATATTGGAAAGCTCAAAACTCGAATCATATTAAATATCCCGTTGTAAATGTCTTTAGTAATAAATCTCTATATTTACCTGCAAGAATGAGGTTTGATGCCGTAATGGGTTCCGTTCTTGTGGTTGGTGAGATGATCGGTCCGTGAGAAGCCCTTGCCACAGAGGTCGCACAGCAGCTTGGCTTCCCGTGGGTCTTGGATGTGTTCCTGTGAATAATAATTACATTATGAAAGAAAGAAAAATGTATACGGATTTTTTTACATTTTAACGGGTATTTATCGCGTTTATTTAATTAATATGTATGTGTAGAAACAAATTAAAACTAGTATTTACAATTAAGCTAACTGCAGACTGTTGCAAACAATGTACAGGTAGCTTAACTGATCCAAATCAATAACAGTCGAAAGCGTCCTCAAGACGCTGCGCGCTGGCTGCATTGCCCCCTGTATGGCAATATGCGCTGCGCCAGAACAAGCTGGTGAGTACACCAGCTCTCAAATCGGGGCGTCAAATCGAGTTTTGTCCCTGTGCCGAAATAGGTGTTGGCTCAGCATATGCGGAGCGGTTGCCGCTCAGCGCTGTTTTTCAGGCCAAAACCTTTGTATTGGCGTTACCGACGTCTTGTCGATGAAAAGCTTACTTTATGTAACAAAAACAATATTAAATATGTGGTAAGTCTCGATCAGCAATGGTACTAATAATTATATTTTAAAGGTTACTTTACCTCCATATGCTTCGTCAGAGCACTTTTATTACCGCAAGTAAAGCTGCACTGTGTACAGATGTACTTTCTGATGGCGGACAAGCCTGGGTGCCTTTTATTGCGATGTGTTACCAGGTACCTGAAAAACAACAAACAGGATGTGCCTATGAAGGATAATTTAAATAAATACCTACATAAGTTAAATACCTACACCTAAGCAATTTTTTTTATCGTCAGCTCGTTTACTTCGTACTAAGTGCCAAAGTGGAAATAGGTTTTGGTTTTCCTTCAAATAAATATATAAATATAAATACCTACAGGTCGTTCACCTCCTCCACAGTAGAAGTAAAATTATCGCTATTCTGTCGCTTTCCATACAAACCTAAGGCGATACCGGTGTCGCTAGAGAAACGTAGTACAAGCGTACTAGGGACCAACAGACAACCACATCCCAAAAAATTTCGAAATCGGGAATAATTACTGACAGATTGATTTAATGTTGTTGGAATGAACGCAACTGTATCTACCTAGATACGCGTGACGCTTGTTCATGTTATAAGAGCAAACGATAACGAACATTGTGCTTGTTAACTGTGATGTAGGTGTCAGATCCATCTTGTCACGTTTCCAATCCATCAAGCATGTGGTTAAAGACTTAAATAATTAATTAATATATTAAACAGTTTGATAAAGTCCCGGGCTTATTATTTCTACAAATGTAATGTTGTCAGAAATCAAATAATATCCCAAAAATGTTTCGACATCGACGCGACTTGAAATCGCATCCTTCCCTTAACACGGGAATGTGTATTTGGTTTCTTATGAATTACCCCTAATGTGAGGGCTTACACACTAATAAAAGAAAAACATAAATGTTGTCAACCTAAAAATATGTATTTGGTATCTATTTTTTTAAGTGTTAATAATATGTATTTGGTATCTATTTTTTTAAGTGTTTTTTGGAAAAATAAATTCTTTCTTTCTGATTAAAATTGCTTACTAATTTTTGTATAATTGTACCTGTGCATATGGAACGCCATTCCACAGACATCACATTTGAAAGGTTTGACGTTCTTGTGGATGTTCTGATGCTGCACATACCAGGTCTTCACCAGGAAACCCTTGCCGCACGTCTTACAAGTGTACTGAAAAAAAAAACGTAGTAATGAATAGCTTTCGCCCGTGGCTTCGCACGCGATTTTCTATAATAGGTAGTAATTGAAAACTATAAAAAATTCCGTCTCAATCCCCGCGTTTTTTTTTAAATATATTATATTATTGAGGGGGTAAGGTCCTTCAAAATGTAGCTTACAACCTTATAGGGGGACGAGCATATTGATACCTCATTTATCAGAAACGCGAATAAAGACTGACCTCTACACTTATAATTTGAGAAATAAAAATGAGTTAACACTAAGTACTCCACGAACCAACTATGGAAAAAGAAACATTCTCTATGAATGTATGCAGTATAGTATGCTATTTCTCATGGTCCCGCATAGCGTTGAGTAAGCGAGGAATATATTTTTTTAACTAATATCGTGAGTAGAATTTCGTTTAACCACAAAGACTACAATATCACCTGATTGTAAGTGACGATGTATCACGAAGGTCCAGAAGACACCTACTCACTCTTGTCTTGAAGAGACCCAGATTGTAATTGGCCGAAAAAACACAAGCAGACTGCGCGTTCCAAACCTTAGCAGTGAGAATGTTTAATACAGTATTTTCTTATCTAACAAGCGGCGACAAGACCGTTTACAACTTAGGAATGACGTGAACAGCTCTATTTAGTAATAGTATTTTTGTAATGGCGCCCAAAATTTATAAGCATTTACCAATTGACATAAGGAAATGTAATGACATCATAATATTTAAATCTAACCTTTTTCTTTATATAATAAGTAAGCCATTTTACAACTTGCATGAATTTTTTGACGCAGTTTAGCATTAAGTAAATGTAGAGTACAGAGTGGTTGATACTCATTGCACACTATGTAAACGCATTATATTTTAATTCTTTAAACTTTTCCTTTGTTCACTATTATTAATATCACTTTTTCTTTTATTGTTAATTTATGTCAAATTTGTACGCCAAGTGGCAGACCTGGCTTTTGAAATTTGACATTGCTCTAATTTTATAACTGAACATCCCTGTAATACCTGTGTATCACAAATAAATAAGCGAATTGAATGTCAGTGTTGACAGAGCAGCTTGTACCTATCCACTGTGCACTCCGAGGAAGCTATTACATAAACTTACATTCCGATCATCAGTATGCCGCTTCTCATGGTCTCGCATCGCGCCGTGGTAGGGCGAGGAGTACCCGCATCCGTGTTGGCAGAGCAGCTTGTATCCACTGTGCACTCGGCCATGCCTCAGTATTTCATACACGGTTTTGTAGGTTTTACCTAAAAAGTTTTAAAGCTTTCATTCATTAAAATTCAATTTAAGGTATGAGAATGTTAAAAATTCCCATACCAATCAAGTGTTAGAGTGCGTCCAGATTAAGTAACAAAACATGCTATATAACACAGTTATTTATTTGTTTGGCCTCAGCTTTAATGATAAAAAGATTTAAACATCAAACACAGCACAAGATATAAAATTATATAGAGGTAGGTAGATAACTAATACAACACTTCATTTCCTAGTTTTACTTATGTAATTTGAATATTGTGACGTGTCCAAGAGTCCTGTAAGGTCTAAAAGAAATAAAGCACTTTGAATTTTGAACAGCAACTTTCAACTTGTTTATAGACCTATGTTATAAATGGTAAATAAATAAATACAATTCAGAATCAACACCATTGTTTGTTAAAGGATAGTAACAACTCAATATTGCGATTATGGACTTTTACAGGTTATATAATTTTATTATGTTTTCAAGAAATCTGTCAATACTCTTCGCATCCAGTTGGTACCTACAACAACGCTTTCAGGATGCTGTTGGGGCTCCCGCGATTCTGCAGCGCCCGCGTAGGCGATTTCGCTGACTATATGAGGAAGAAGGCAGCCTCACGGCTTAGCACAATACACAGGAGTACAAACACCATCCTGTCAGCAATAGCTGATAAATTAGATGGAGTGATGTACAGACACTCCATCTTCGTATTAATTAAGTAGTTAGAACTAACATAGTCTAAGAATTTACTAACTTATGCATCTTTTAATCTGAAAATAAACAAAAATCATTATTATTATTTACTTACCACAGAGCTTACAAAGGAAGGGCCTCTCATACATATGCAAAACAACATGTTTGATAATTTCTTCCACATCTTCATTTGAATCTCCGCAACTATTGCATTTGTAAAAAGGTTCCTGCGCTTCCAATTCATACATGCTATACTTATCTGATAAATTAACATCACTGTCTACTTTAATGCTATTTGGGGGAACGCTATGTTCATTTTTATAATGATCTGATAGTTTTGGAGTTGATTCAAAAAGTTTGAAGCATGTAAGGCACTTATTTGGGTCATGTTCAGAGTATTTGTCCTTTTTAATGACACCTCTGTTCACTTTTGGAGATATCTCTGTTTGAACCTTTCTTTTGAGTGTTGTGCTTTTTTCTTTTGTTCTAGCTTTTCTTTTAGTTATGTGGGTGTTTTCTTCTGTTTTTCTATTTTTACTTTTGAGTGTTGTATTTTCTTCTTTCTCCGTTTTGTTAGTCTCTAGATTGTAAGGTTCAAAGTATGTTGCATCAAAATCATGACTTTCATACTCTTCTTTTACTACATTATTTTTTTCATCTTTGACTTCAACGCCGCTAGTCAACTGTGAGTAAAAGCTGTGTAGTGAGTTTCCATTGAGGTGTTCTCGAAGTTTTAATTCATTTTCAATGACTTTTTTGTAGAATGAGTGTATTTCTTGAATTTTGTTGTGGCAACCTGTGCAGACTTGTCTCGGGAAGTCTTCAGTGGAGCTAAGCTGAAAACAGAAAGTTATTAATTAGGTTGTTAGAGGTTAGTTAAGTAAGCCCAAGGATCCACTCCCGTATTAGTTTTTATGGTCACAATGTGCATAATTAATCAGTCAAAGATGCAAAAACCCATTGCTGGACTTAGGCCTTATCTATTTTAAGCATCATAATGGTTCTTATCATGAAGGGGACAATGCCATAATTCCCATGCTGGGCTTGCAGGTTTTTGGTGGAGGACCTTTTCTGCAAGAGGCGCTGCTGTCCGCTGACCTATCCCTTAACTAACGACACCTGCAGAAAGAGTTGGGTGCTCCAAGTTCTAAGCCGGCACCAGAATACCTACAAGGCAAGCCGTAGTAGGCTACCGCTGCTAACTTGCCTCTGGGTACTAGAGGCTTATCTCTAACCTTACCTATTAGGCAGTAGTTTCGTTGTAGTCGGTTATGAAAAACTGCAATAGTTGAAAGAAGAAACAGAGGGCTGGTTTCTGGCAGATAATAAAACACTGCATCATCAATTTGAATAAAGCCATAGTTGGATTAAATTATGTAGGAAATTTGACACAGCAGCACGAGCATTCAAATGCAGGTATCGGAGAAGTGATTAATTGAATAAAATACCACTTAAATGAAAGATCAACTTACTTCCCAACGTAAACACGAAATTATTTCAGACTCTTCTGCTAGTTTGAGCACTACATGGTCAGACAACACAGCTAAACACAACCTGCATATTTTGTCCATTTTAGTCTGTTTAATCTTCCTCTTTCGCTAAATCCGAGAGTTTTCATTTACAATTTTACAATAAAAAATCTCCACAAATTCTTCTTCTTCTTCTTCTTCTTGTCAGATGGCTTCTGCGACTGGGTTGTCGCAATTTCGCCAATGTCCGTCTCATGACAGCATCACAAGCTTTATGGATTGCACTTTTTATTAAGGTACATTAAAAACTTATTAGTATTTATAAAAGAAAAACATTCATACCAAACAAAAAAAAAAAACACCTAATAACTACAAAACAGAACAAAAGGAAGCAGTGCTACAATAACTCAAAACTGCAAAATAATTAAATTTACAATAAATAAACACAAAGGAGCTACTACTACTACTAATTACAACTTTATATCATTATTATATACAAATTTACAAATGGCATAGTTAATTTTAGGGGAAAAGCATAGAGATAAAATACATTTCATAGAAGTTGGAAGGGGGACTTCATGGGGAAGGGAATCGTATAAAGAAATACAGTAAGACAATTTGTGAGAGAAAGCCGTATGATTCTGAAGGGTTTACTGAGGTAGTGCGGAGGAAAAGGAAGCCCAGCAGCCGAAACCAGCGTGGCGTCGCTCCGAACGGACCTAACTACTTGTTGCGCCCGGCCGTGCCTTCGACGTTGCTCTACGTGTCTAGGCTTCACCATACCACGAAGGTAGAGGAGATCGTGGAGTATGTGAAGGTGAAGACCAACATCTTGGTGAGGGTCGAGCGGTTGGAGTCGCGTCATAATGACTTTAAATCATTTGTGGTGCGTATTCCAACTGATAATATTTCGACCTTCACTAAGGAAGAATTCTGGCCGAAGGATGTGCTGTTCCGACGTTTTCGTGGACGATTACCGGTCGCAGCACATATTGCGTGTCGCACGTCGCCGACACTACGTGCTAGTTAATAGGTTTATCTTATGTATGTATGTTAGACTAAGGTATATATTTTATATGGGCCGTAGTTTTTAAGTACTTTACATCCTGTACTAGACTAATGTTGCCTGAAATAAATGATTTATTATTATTATTTATTATTATTATTATTATAAATAGAAACAATAGGGCAACTGAAAGAAATGTGGTCCACGTGACCTTCATCTAAGCCACACTCACATAAGGAATGGTCCCTGATCCGAAGTCTCGCCAGGAAGACAGGAGTGCAAGAATGACCTAGCCTTAGCCTGCAAATTGTCGAGGTGGTAGTTTTATTAAATTTTCGAAACTTAAAAAACCACGGAGATCGAGGGATGTCCGGCTGGACATCGGCATAATACTTGCCTTTAACAAGTTTTGAGGCATTCCAGAGGTCTGTCCAAGATTTCTGGAGATAAGTTTTAGGAAGGAGGCATAAGTCGTGGCAGAATGAATGGAAATGCTCAAGCGAACTCCACAAATTCAACATGGGCGCGCGGCAGGCAAGGCCAAACAAAAACAAAACAAACCAGCTGACTGGACTGACTGTTAAATGACTCGACTGACAGTGACAGTGAGTGAGCGAAGCGAGAGAGACCCACAACCGATGGAAATGTTTACCCAAAATACAAATTTTAATGAAGGCAAATAGTTCGAGCAGACTGCGATGAGGGCGCTTTAGAGCAAAACCTTCCTTTGAAAAAAAAACGCATAATCCATCTGATTTTGAGTTTCATGATAAATATAGTCTTGGCGTTTTGTATTTTTTTTGCACAAAGCTATAAAAAAAAACACTCCAACCAGACTAAAACGAAGGCGCTTTGACGCCCCATTGTAAATTTTAAAATAAAAGCATTGACCCTCCTGAAGTATCCTCTCCTCGCTGCGAAAGATCAGCGCCATCTATTCAATTCTAAGGGTGGGTTTCATAAAACTTAAAAGGATAACGTCTCGTTTCGTCATCATTTCTCTTCGGGCCTGTCAGCATTAGTCTTTCTGGCCTATCTCTCTGGGGCGGGAAAACATACATTTTGGATTATAATGTTAACGCAAAAAAGTTCACTTCAGCTTGTAGGTTCATCTCCGTCAGAGTGCTAAATGAATAGCTAACAGCTGTCTTTCTGCGTCGAATTGAAATACAGGGCACCTTTTTCTACACTAAGCGAACTGAGCGAGACTTTTGACCTAATTAGTGCAATAACGCGCTAAGGGTGTTAAACCGAATATTAGTCAAGTCAAGAGTCTCATATATAGCTCAACACGGCAATGCATGAGTAATTCATGGCTGTGAATTTTGTTAGTACTTATCACGGGTAGGTATGTAGGTGGGTACAGATAATTAGGATTATCCGACAAAACGAACCGAGACAGCTGATTAATTATCACAAACACAACAGGAAACGCTTCCTGATTGTTTTATGATCGTAGAAAGAATAATGATCATTGTTTTGCAAAAATTTATGGAAAAAACCCATCATCACACAAGTAGGTCGGAACTTTTAAAAATAGGTAGGTAAAATATAAATGGCCAAGTGTAAGGTAAGGTCGATGAGTCAATAGTATCATCTCAACGACGAGTGGTTACATTTTCGTATGGGATTACAGCATATTCCAGTTAGAAAACCTTGTTCTGGAACTGTTGCCGGATTCACACGTGCACTTTCAACCGAAGGGCTCCAGTACATACCTGGTAGTTCCAGACTTTACTCACGACCACGCTGTCACTGCTGCTCGTTGGCCACGTCATAAGTCGTGTTAGTTTCTGTCCGAGGCCATTGAGATCAGGTTGACTTATTCGTCAACTCGCGGGCGTGAAATCCGCGAGTTGGCACATCAAAGTTGCCATAAGGGTATGCTTAACCACGGCAATTTATAATGGTCTGCTTTTCAAAGAAAGGAAACTATCAATTTCCGTATTTCATGTAAACTTATATTTTTCTAAGGCAAGTTTAAAGCGAGTGAATCGCAAATAATTTAGAATTAACGTATGAATCTGTCAGTACCTAAGTATAAATAAACATTGAACATAAAAATAATTGTACACAGTATTATGTTCAAGGAGACATTCGCAAACATACGCTTCCGACTAGTAATTATATACGGTTCAGTTGAGCTACCTATAGATTGTTTATAACAGTCTGCAGTTAGCTCAATTGTTTCAATTGTAAATAATATTTTTGTATTAAAGGTACCCTACCTACCTTCCTAGATCTCGCTTATTCGATAGAAAAAAAATTGAATTACAATAACGAACTTTGAAAGTTGACATTGTTATAAATTATTAGATATATTATGTCCGTAGTAGGTATGTGTTTACAGTGTTTTAATAATGAAGTTAACAATAGTTGAAAAATAAATACTACTATGACTATGTCGTAATTTTTTTAATAAAAACATATTTCAACTTCGTACTTACATACACTTGACTTTTTTTAAATTTACAATTACCTTCTGCGATAAGATAATTTACATTGTTAAAAATCTATTGTCTAAAAAGTCTGGCTTGCGATAATATTCATAGGAATATTCGGTGAAAAGTTCGCTTCCTTTGATAAGAATGCATCGGGAGTCAAAGATGAGTTAGTATAACAGCTAAATTTTGTCACTACAACTAAATATTTTGCTTCATTGAGTGCTACTATTATATTCTTTCGCTTTAAGTTTTGCATTTGAATACAGTAATGTGGTTCCAAGTTCTTACCAAACTAGTATGTTGTGGCAAAAGTAAAACGTCTAGTGAAATGTACTTGTTTTGTACCATATTTGGATTTTCTTTTCGTTTTAGTTTTTGTTCTGAGATTTGTGACAGCATATTAATATACAACACAGATATATAGGTATTGAAGGTCTAGTCTAGATCGAATTAGCAACCCTGTTTTCATATTTTCGCACGCTATACGCAGTGAGAGACCGAACTATCCAATCACGGCCAACAAGCGACGTCAGCGCCATCCGTGGGTAAAACTTACTTCCGTTTGGGCCATGAAAAGACTACGTCGTCGTTGCGCGACTAATTTTCATCTAAAATTGAACATTTTGTGCATATTTGTGACTTTCAAACCGTGTAAACCCAACACTGACCACGAACTACCAACGTGATATTCCTAAAACTGTGCCTAGTCAAGATAGAAGCTACACAAATTCGATTCCACCGGTGGACCTGCGAGCGCGCCGGCTGCGAGGTGAAACACAGGTTAGCTCAGTAGATTTAGGCGTAGACAGTACCTAATGAGAATAACACCCACAAGTTAAACATGTATACCTTTATTTAGTAGGTACTATGTTTTTATTTTTTATCTTTCTCCTGATTAAACCTTGTTAATACATAATATGTGTATTTTGTAAAACCTAGACTATCAGATTTTTTTAAATCTGACCTACGTTTTCCCACTGCTAGGCAAAGGTCTCCCCAAAACTCTTCCAGGAAACGGTAATTTATTTTCTGTGCTGACTTATTAATTATGTAGGTAACAAAATATAGGTAGGTCCAGGATCTGTACATCAAACCCATCTGTACGTTATTCATGTTCTTGTTATCAGAGTTGAAAGAGTATTTAAAAGTTCTATAAAATAATCGTCACAGTCCAGTCAGAAACGTAGAACGATGAACATTCTTTGTTATTTGTGTTGTAATTACATTCAAATTCATTTTAAGTCAGTTGTATTTTAATTTTAAACTTCCTCCCAACGTGTGCATCAATTAAGGACCAAAATGTTACCAAAAAGTTTATTATTATTATTACTTGCAAGTTTAATTGATGCTGGTAAGTATATTTATTTCTTCAGAATAATTTCGGTAGGTATCTGAGTTAAAATTATCCAATAGAAAAAATATATTAATTTAAAGTTAGTTGCGCAAATAATTTAATAGGTATCTACGTATATTGTTGCTGGTAGGTAATCGAAAACACCTAAGAAAATAAGGATTCATAGGATTTTCGGATATGTGCTTTAGATAGAACATAATCGTGGCTTTAGCCATAGATGAATACTATTTCGACGACCTCAGTGGTGCAGCGGGTGAAGGTCCGTCTCCGACGCAGGACGATCTGATTTCGATTCCCGCCTCAGGACAAATGTTTGTACGATCTGCAGATATTGGGGCTAGATGATGCTGTATGGATTGTCCAACATGATTTAATTTAATTTTATAATTTATATAGCTTTAGCACATAGGTACAGATAATTTTTTTATGGTCACGGTCTTCGAAGATTACAATTATTTGAATGTGAAACCAAAGTAAAAGATACATAAACACGACGCAAGGGCTTGGTGACGTTTATTTTATGCATGATTTACTTCTTTTCTTATATTTATACATAAAGGTAACTATGTTATCTTACCTAGATAATAGTAGGTGTAGGTACAAACATATTATTCAATATCTAAAAAAACATTAATTTATTATTATTAATATTTTTATTATTAATATTATTTTTATTAATAAACGTGACAAAATTAATTATCATGCCTCTATTGAACAAGCTGTTATCAGACGGATGTTCTTGGCGTGTCCTCGCAGCAAACTTCCGCTGACATGAGAATGTGCGGGGGCGAAACCTTTCAGTGAACTCAGATTCATCAACATTTCCCTTGAAAAACTCCTTCCATCACAATTCTAATGAATATAAAGACAACTCTACTAATCCAGCCAAAAATATAAGGGCATAATCTCTTAACAAATGTAGAGACCAATTGATAAACAATTTCAAATTATTACTTTTTTTATTAAAATACCTGGAGGATAGTAGGTAATCAACGAAATCATGCTATGAGCTTTTTAATTTTTATAATGATTATTGTTTTACAGAGCGTTACATCTCAGACGCAAAATCATTTTCGCCTCAGCCCTGTCCAAAGCCAAAGTTATACAACGGCAAAGTCCGTGTCAGGCAGAGATCGAGTAGACTGGTGAAATTCATGTGTGCACCTCGCTATACACTAGTTGGAAACCGTTATGCCACGTGTAAAAATGGAAAATGGGACGTTCCAATACCGGTTTGCGTTCGTAAGTATATAAAATATTTTAGTTCGTTTATGTATTATTATCGTATTGGTTTTTATGTCTTCTTTAAGTTACGCAACTTTACTTGGTACCTATCCCATTTAGCAGCAACTATTTCTCTATGTACCGTTCTATGTAAAGTTTACTGTAAAGTAAGCCTTACAGAGAACTTTATAGATAGGAACATTTCTTATGTTATGAGATACAAGCACAAATTATATTGTACATATTTTCAGGAGCAGGATGTGACGATCTGCCCATTGTCCCCCATTCACTACACATAAAAGAACAACCAGATGCCTGGAGAGTATATTTTTGCCTCCCTGGATTTAAAATTGAAGGCTCTTCGGCGATTTTTTGCGATGGTTATAAATGGAATGATACGGCACCGGCATGCATTGGTAAATCATAATCTTCTCATCTTGATTACCACATTAATAAGGAGTAATGTAGAATATGGCAGTTCTGAACCGTCAATCCCAAAAATGTCAATAAGTCACTGTCAAAATTCAGACATGCATGCATGGCGCTATTTTCAATTTTATTTTGTGTGGCAGGCAATTTATTTTCCAAATAATTATTTTCTTTTTCAACAAATTGTGGAGCATCGTTATAAAATAATATAAATTGCCTTGCCATCCAACCACCAACGACAAAAATCCAGAAATTTACGCCTTTCTCTGGC
The DNA here is from genome assembly GCA_963662085.1 of Eupithecia inturbata. NCBI lineage: Eukaryota > Metazoa > Arthropoda > Insecta > Lepidoptera > Geometridae > Eupithecia > Eupithecia inturbata. Next base: position 1,854,404 of record OY759201.1, read on the forward strand.
AATGTTATGGTTCACCGTCAAAATTAATTTACAGCAACAAAGTAATATTTTGTCCGCTGTTGGATGTCAGCAGGGTGACCCTCTTGGTCCGGCCCACGAAGTAGGTACTTTTGTATACCTAACGGGAAAGTCCGGCCATATTTAGCCTTGCCATCCAACCGATAATAATAATTAAACGTCTCTGTGTGTGTTGACACGGAATTGTTTGTTACAAACTTGCTCCAGCTCTGCGGATCGTGCCCCCGTGCCCGTCTCCTGACCGTTTCTAAATGGGAGTCAGGACATTGGTTGCAAGAATTTCCTTCATTTAACACTGCCACTTTATTGGATCCCGTAACTTTCCGTATCGCAAGATGTCTTCGGTTTGGTGCAAGGTGTTGCGTGCGTCATCAATGCCAGTGCTGTTGTCGAACAGCTTGGTCATCACTGATTATCGTGTACTAGAGCCGCCGTCGGTCGGATATCTCGTCATGCCAGCCATAACGACATCATCCGGCGGGCCTTTATCACCGCTAACGTACCAGTTATTCTCGAACCGAATGGTCGGCTCTACAGAGAGGGCTTTCCGTCGCTCCGATTATGAATAAGTGTTTGTTCAGTGGGCAGTGTCCTGTTAGTGTTCCCACGTTGCGTATGCGTATGGCTACGCAGGTCCATTCTGTTTAGGTTGACTAGGTGTTTCGTTAGCTTTGGTAATGTTGATGGAAGCGCCACTCTGGCTTGTCTGCATTCCAGCAGGCGTGTCCATTGTTCGTTATGCATCTCTCTGGTTCTGAGCCTAGTCCATGTCTGGAGTAGGGAGAAAGGCAGGGGTAGGAAAGGTGATGGACCTTTAATAGTTGTTTCCGATCCTCTCCATGCCAATTCATCAGCGGCGTCATTACCTAGCAATCCGCTGTCCCTTGATCCATTATTGTGTGGGACGCTACATGTGTCGACACACTTGCGCCATCCCATCTTCCGAGGACATCCGTGAGGGCTGGTGCGGCGGCACATTTGGCCGAGGATCTCAAGAGGCGCAAATATCCAGGTCTCGACAGAGCCTACACATTTATTTCCTTTGGGGTCGACACCCTACGTCAGCGGGGTAACGAGGCTCTCCACGTTTTTAAAAAGTTATCTGAGCGTCTGGTCGATGCGACGCGTGACCCGAGAGCTGGTGGGTATCTGGCGCAACGCATCAGCATTGGCATACAGCGGGGCAATGCAACCAGCGTCTTGGGACGCTTCCGACTGATATTGTTATGGATCAGTTGAGCTACCTGTACATTGTTTGCAACAGTCTGTAGTTAGATTAATTGTTTCAATTGTAAATACTGGTTCTTATTTGTTTTTATTAGCTTCGTTTTAATATTAACAATCGCGTAAGATTCAACTCGTTTCGTTTTAGACGAGGCGAACTCAACACCAAGTTTGAGGTGCGATTTTGAAGATCCAAACCTTTGTGGATGGACTCAGGATGAGCTGCACGATTTCGACTGGCAGCGGTGGAACAAGAAAACTCCCAGCTCATTCGTATTTACTGGGCCCTCGTATGACCATACTCATGGCGAAAATGGGTCAGGTAAGGTTGTATAATATTGTTCTGTGAAGATTACCTATTCCAAGATTGCCCGCCGCGCGCCGCGGCTCCGGTCAAGTCTTGGGGTGAAATGTTCGCTTGTAAATTAAGGATAACTTTATATCAAACCTAAAAACGAGAGAGAGAGAGACAAGACCCGAGAGCTGGTGGGTATCTGGCCCAGCGCATCAGCATTGCCATACAGCGGGGCAATGCAGCCAGCGTCTTGGGGACGCTTCCGACTGGTATTGTTAAGGTTCAGTTGCGCTACCTGTAGATTGTTTGCAACAGTCTGCAGTTAGCTTAATTATTTCAATTGTTAATACTAGTTCTAATTTGTTTATTATTGAATTGTAATTTTCTTTGTCAAGCCTACAAACTCTACCTATATTCGGAAAGGAGAAATTTAACAACAAAGTATGGCCGCCACGGTTTGTTGTCGGTCACGACGTAAGAATCGAACCCTCTAACTCAGCCCACAAATGTTATAAGATGCGAGCCATAGGCATGGCAGCCTTTTGTATTTTTTATGACCTCTACTGCGATCACCTTGGCATGCCTGACAGGTGATCGCAGTAGAGGTCATAAAAAATACAAAAGGCTGCCATGTGACTCACCCGAAGAACCCTCATAATCACCAGATTATGAGGGTTCTTCGGGTGTCACATTCAGCAGTTGACGTATGCGCGCTGATGAGGTAAAGAACCCATCATCAGCCATCAGTCACTAGTCCGTTGCTGGACATAGGCCTCTCCAGCACAAACCTATTTAAGCACAACCTAAATATTTCCCTCCAGGCTACTACATGCTCATTGAAAGCACTGCAGAAGCTGTCAATGCAACCGCCCGACTGCTTTCTCCGGTCTATGATAAATCACTAACGGCTGATGGATGCTTCAGATTCTATTTCCATATGTTTGGACGGTAAGCTTTTATTATCTACAGTCAGCTGTGAAAATATGTACCTACCTAAACACTCCCAAGTTTTCACATTTCCCTAAAAATAGCGATGTACATAATTTGAATACAAGAAATAAACATAAACTCGCTGTGCCCACAACTAGACTACACAAAATCAATGTATCTTTTAAAGGGCAATGTATACGCTTCTACAACAAAACTCCTAGTGAGTTGCAAAAATTATCAGTAAATAAATTCAAACAAATTGTCAAAACCTTCTTGTGTAAAAAGGCCTACTATAAAATATCAGATTATCTAGAGGATAAAAAAGCTTGGGTCGGGATTTGCTCCAACTCGAAAAATAACAACTAACAGGCTATAAGGTTTCTTCGTCGCTTCTTTACTTTAGTCAACATACCGAAGCGACTGAAATCAAAAATATCACTTTATTTCCGTGTCAGTGTTTAATTATTAAGAATTTGACCTTTTCTAAGTGTACATTTATTGTATTTATACAATAAATGTATATAAATGAATGTATATAAATGAAATAAAGAGTTTTTGACTTTGACTTTGATTTAATTTTACCCACTGTGATACTATGTACAAGACCTTTTCAAAACGTAGCCATTGTACTTGACAGAAAGACATTGGCGTTATATTGATTGAGTCACTATGTACTACGATTAAGTATCTTGTTTCTAAAAGTACTTATGCGTTACTGGTTTAGACAACAAACACCACAAATCATATAAAATTATTGTGATAAAAGAGCCTCTACTAGTAACATCCTTCTACACTATTTATTATTATTTTTACACCTGTCGCACTGGATGGCTTATCAATTGTATAAATAACACTTCTTTATCAGTTTATCACCTTACAGCACCATAGGCGGTCTCCGGGTATATCAGAAGCCAGCCAGCGTGCCCCTGTACAATCTCCTGAACCCTTCCCCCAAGGCTCCGGCGTACCTCCTCTTTGAGCGGTTTGGGGAACTCGGGGACATATGGTTCAGTGCTGCGCCCGGACTGATGAGGCTGGAGGAAGACTTTCAGGTCTGAATTCATTATCATACCAAAGGGGGTCTCTGGGTATACCAGAAGTCAACCAGCGTGCCTCTCTACAATCTCCTGAACCCTTCCCCCAAGGCTCTGGCGTACCTCCTCTTTGAGCGGTTTGGGAAACTCTGGGACGCATGGTTCAGTGCTGCGCCCGGACTGATGAGGCTGGAGGAAAACTTTCAGGTTTGAATTCATTATCATACCAAAGGTGGTCTCTGGTTATACCAGACGTAAGCCAGCGTGCCTCTACAATCTCCTGAACCTACAACCCAAGGCCCCGGCGAACCATTTCTTTGAGCGGTTTGGGGAGCTCCTGGACTGATGAGGCTGAAGAGAGAATTTCGGGTTAGAATTCATCATAAAGGACTTGACACATACATCCAGGACCGCTACCGCACAGCACAACAATAAGCAATCAAAACTCGTCATCTTTAGATACAGTTTGCAGTAATTGCTTACCGCGAACTTCAAGCGAGTGGACATAGGCCGCCCTTTTAGGTAGCCATCATCATCAGCGCCGGGTCTACGATTTTTCCGAGGGGAAAGAGGGCAGAAACTTGACGTGGCGCCCCCTCCAACTTTATAGTTCTTTGTTTCCGAAGTTTACAAATACCCACGTCAATAAACAGAGAAATGGCGAGCGGAGCGAGCTACAACAAAATCAATAATTATGTTTCAGGCGTTGCGCATGTTGGCAAAACAGACATTTCATATCTTATGATCCCCGGTTACCATCAGCTTAGCTTTTATAATAATAATAACTAGCTGTTGCCCGCGGCTTCGCACGCTCTTTTCCAGGATAAAAGTAACGTATGTCCGTCCCCGGGATACCATTTACCTCCCTGCCAAATTGCATCAAGATCCGTTCAGCCGTTTATGCGTGAAAAGGTAACAGACAGATAGTCAGACAGACAGAGTTACTTTCAAATTTATAATATTTATGGTTTACTTTTATTTCAGACACGTCATGTTCAATATAAAATAACATTTAAATGTCACGCCAACCAGCAGCGCAACTGCAGCGTCTAAATACATCGTAATTTAAAGTTTTTATTATCATAGTGCGTAAGCCTCACACTGGGTTAATTTATAAGAAATCAAATAACTACGCATATCTACTACGCGAACTAAGCTTAACTTTAGTCTTTGCACAGGATTGGATAACACTTCAATGTGTCCCCTGTAGGTGGAGCTAACGGCGCTACAGTCCGATGAATTTCACAAAGTTTTTCGTCTTCTACGTCATTTGTCCTCGTGGTGTAGTAGGTTAGCACGTTCCCGTACTAAGGGAAATAATGAATAAATGAATGAATGAATGAATGAATGAACACTTTATTTTACTTAAAAAAAATAACATAATAAAATCTTATATCTACATTTAACAAATACTCAGTACAATAGGCGGCCTTATCGCTGAGAGCGATTTCTCCCAGGCAACCTACAAAAAAGATAAAGATGCTGGTTCAAGTCCCGTCGAAGTCAAAAAATTATTGGGATATCATTTGACATCATAATTTCTTGCAGCTAGCTCACTATAAATATAATTTGTTTACAGATTGTAATAGAAGGCGTCCGCGGCTCCAGTTACATGAGTGACATAGCGGTCGACGACGTGGCCATACTGCAGGGACATGAGTGCGACACGGCGAGACTGGAGGCCGAGGTTGTCACACCCAACCCGGAGACACTAGGTAAGTGCCAGCTTTATGTAACATGGCCGTGTGTGGCTTAGAATTTGCACTGCACCAACTCTTCCCGCGGGTGTCGTAAAGGGCGACTAAGGGACCTGGGTGGGTAGCAGCGTCTCCTACAGAACAATTTGACCACCGAACGATCCCCGTCCCACATCCCCATTACCTCCCCCCCCCCCCCTCCAGTACACAAATGCCAGGTGCTTATAGGGGAAGGCCTGGGTCCAGCAGTATAGGCTGTAGATGTTGATAAGTTAACCAAGCAGTCCTTATGATAGAATGGACCGAGACCTCGTAGAAGCAGAATAGCAAGACCGTTTCCCATTGAGAGGGCGCATTGCGCGCCATTTTGTGAAAAGGGCATAGGATTTCGCATTCAGAGGAGCGGGACAGAGCTACGTTTTTGGAACGGCGGCGGCGCGTAAGCGCAAAAATATTTTTTTTTGCATATTTACAAGAAAATTACACAACTTAAGAAGAAACTGGTTCAAGGAACCAAATAATTAGTAATAACCTACGAATCAAAACATAAGTCATTTCAATAGATCGCAGGGTTCCTGAGATCTGAACAAAATTATGTGCGGTGCACTTTCATGTTTTTTTATTGCTATTTATTTCTTATTCGTATTTTCACATTCATGTAACCAAAAAAATATTGAATTTTATGTAAGTACTTAACTCGATTTTTTTACCATGGGGATCCCGTGAGTATTGAGATCTAGGCCTAGTTAACCAAACCCGTTAGATTTGCCCCTCTTTGTATCCTGTCACTCAAAGTAGTAAGAAGATCCAAAGAGATGTCCATTATTGGAATAATGGACATCTCTTTGGATCTTCTTACTTTATATAATACTAGCTGCTGCCTGCGGCTTCGCACGCATATTTTAAGTAGCCTATGTCCGTCCTCGGGATACAATTTACCTCCCTGCCAAATTTCATTGAGATCCGTTCAGCCGTTTAGGCGTGACAAGGTAACAGACAGAGTTACTGTCGAATTTATATTATTAGTATTGATGTTCTTTATTGACATAGAAAATTACAATTCAATAATAAAAACAAATTAGAACATGTATTTTATTTTAGTATGGTTAATATTTTCCTAGCACTACCTTCACAATTGCTGTCTACACTGCCCAAACGTTAGCAGGTAGAGGAGAGAACGCTGCTATAACTGACGACCTCTGTGGCGCAGCGGGCAAAGGTCCGCCTGCAACGCAGGAGCTTGCGGGTTCGATTCCCGCCTCGGGACAAATGTTTGTACGATCTGCAGATATTTGTTTCGGGTGTTCTGGATGTTTTCTATGTTTAGTAAAAAATATCTATCTATGTAGTGTAATGTATATCAGTTATCAAGTACCCATAACACAAGCTCTGCATAACTTGGGGTTAGAAAATGCTGTGTGTAGATGTTGCCCAGCATTATTTATTTATTTATTTATAACTAAGTATTTATTTATTTAATTCAGATTGCCAACAGCTTAACTAATTACAATAAAAAATTAAAATAGACACAGGGAGCTAATAATAGGCATTCGCTAATAGAATCATAACCAACTACCTAAAAAAAATATTTCGTCGAAAATTGCGTATATTAAGATAAAGCAATAAAATTATATTAATTAAACTTAAAAAAGAATCAAAAGGTAAATAAGAATTAAGGGTACATCATGTGCAAAATAAGTTGAGAGTCATGCATCGCCTTGCCCTGTGAATGCTGTTATTAAAAGGGTCAATGTTCAACATCCTGCTGAAATCATTGACAGTTCTACTCGCTCCCACTATAAATGAATTTTGTCTATAATTAGTTCCAACATGTTGGACATGTAGTAGGGGTTGTGTCTAAGCTGTTTATGCGGTACCTTGAAGTCTAGTTTGCCAAGAAGTTCTGGACAGTCAACATCATTGTTATTAATCTTAAGGATATACAGATAATCAGCTACGTCACGTCTATTACTAGTTTAACGTAATGACGCTGAGAAGCGTAAGAAGCGCACGTAAAGCGCTCTTTTTTTTCGTAAGCTTGACTCCGCGAACGAACTATAGTTTTATAATTTTATGTGCAATATCTATACTTATTTTCTTTTGGGTTCCAGCACAAACCTGCGAGAACCGCTGCGACCGGCTGGGTTCAGTTCCCGGCCAGTGCAGCTGCTACCCCGGCTGCATACTCGAGGGAGGCTGCTGTCCAGACTTCTTCGACCTTTGCATTTATGGACCGTGTAAGTACATCTAGAGTTTCTCTAATAGAATCCGGAACACGGAAATCCGTAGAAGAACCAAAGTCACCGACATAGCGCGAAGAATTAGCTGAAGTGGCAGTGGGCAGGCCATATAGCTCGCAGAACTGATAACCGCTGGGGGGTAAAGGTTCTCGAGTGGCGACCGCGATGCAACGCGAAACGGAGTGTGGGAGACCATCCACTCGATGGACCGACGACATAGAAGCGGTCGCAGGGAGTCGATGGATGGAGGTGGCTCAAGGCCGCTATTCGTGGCGTCGTCAGGGGGTCGCCTATGTCCAGCTGTGGACTTGTGTGGGCTGATATGATGAAATACATCTAGCTCCCGGCGCGCGGCGGCGTAAGCATCGGGTCACGCGTCGTCGCTTCGACCATAACCTAATTTGCTATTATGATAGATACCATGCGCGCCATTTTGCGAAAAGGAAAGGCATATGATTTCGCGTTCATAGGAGCGGGACAGAGCATTTGTTTTTGGAACGGCGTAAGCGCAAAATTCAAGTTTTTGCTTTTACAAAAAAAAAACTACACAATTTATGAAGAAACTAGTTGAAGGAACCGAATACTTAATCAATACCTATGAATCAAAACATAAGTCATTGCAATAGACCGCAATGTTCCTGAGATCTCGACCAAATTATGTGCGAAAGTGCACTTTCATGTTTTTTTATATCGTACCTACCTAATTATTTTTCTCAATCATGTTTTCACATTCAAGGAACCAAAGTAAAAATGTTAAATTTTATGTAAGTCGAGTTTTTCCTGGGAGTACTGAGATTTAGGCCTAGTTTGACGACGTTAAGTTCGCCCCTTACGTACCTATGTATCTGTAAACGTGTAAACCTTCTTGACCTTTGTTTATTTTTTTCTCAGCTTTATCCGTCCCTCTGCTGGGCAAAGGCCTCCCCAAATCTTTCAACTCCGTACGATCTATTATTTATTTTATTTAGACGAGCCTGCTCTGGACTAGGATAGACTAGCTAGACGAAATTAAACGCTCACGGCGATATTTTTATGAGCTAATAAATAAATGTCTATCTTCGTCTTAGCCCTACAGAGAATATATAATAGACTGACGTATAGAATGGACACTTCTCGCCCTCCACCTGACCGAGCTTCGTCACCCCGCCGCCGCGCCGACCGGGGCCGCGCAGTTCGGTTTGCGTTCCAAATGCACGGGATGTACCTCCGCCGCACTCACGGACGCAAATAGCATGTAACGATTTAGACAGACGACGCTGATCAATGTTTTTGTTTGTTTGATCATGGACATACGAAATTTCTTTTGTTTTGATTTCCCCTTCTGTAAGAGGAAAATAAAAATAAAATGTCTGAGTTATTTTGCAATTATCTCACTCGCACACTATGTTCATGAATGACTCTGGACGTCACGCACACAGTTGCACGTGTTGTGCCAAGACGCGGCGTTTGTAGGGAGATATGGTCGAGTGTACCTAACCTAATTATTATTTAGTAATCATTATATACTTAATTTTTCAGCTGATTCATCGACTACCGATGACGAGGACAGCCTCCCGGAAACACAAAAACTTGTCGGAGAGACTACAACAACAATAAAACAACCAACAAACACAACCACAACAAAACCAACGACACCTCTTAAAACAACAGCTAAAACAACGACACCTATACCCACAATTAAAACAACAGCCAAACCTACAACAATTAAACCAACCCCGTCTACAACTAGTGCAGCAACGCCTAAGCCGACACCTTCGACAACAATACTAAAACCTACAACAAGTAAACCAACAACAACATCCAAATCAACAACAACATCCAAACCAACAACAACATCCAAACCAACGACATCAATATCCAAACCAACAACTTCAACATCCAAACCAACAACAACATCTAAACCAACAACGACAACATATAAAACAACTGAAGGGAAGCTGTCAACAAAAGCAACAACAATTTCGTTAGATGTTATGAATGAAAGTTTTGTTGAGAAGAGGAAACATGAGACAGAAGTTAATCTTAATAAAAAGGGAATGGATTCGCTGAAAAAGAAAAGTGATGGTAACTATTTTTTCTGTTGTTTCGATTGTGCTAAAACTTTTTTAATTCTATGAGGTTTCCAAACAAAGATGAGTCTTCGATAATAATATAAAAGTTGATAAATTGTTGATTACCAACTACATACCCGTGTGCCAATGTGGGTAAGAACTTGCACCACCCCAACTCTACCCGCGGGTGTCTTATGAGGCGACAGGGATATCCACCGGGGGGCGGGCAGCAGCGCCTCCTGCAAAGGCTTTTATCAGGGGAAGGCCTGCATCCATCAGTGGACCAGTATAAGAATAATTTTATTTTAACAATGTGGTCAAACCTGCCCGACTCTATAACTTTTAAATTCTAAATAAAATGGTTTTGTAGAGCAACGCAGTGATGTAAGACTCCATGATTGTTTTAGGCTGGCTAAAGATATTGCCTTCAAAGCTGCAGCCATTTGTGCGTAACCGCATAGCTGACAATCAGTGACCGGTGTCGACTACCTAAACTACCAGCCCCCTTCATGGTCCTTCGAGCCGGATATGCTAATGCAGTTGATAAAACATAACACTAACCTTGACAAACTCCTAGATCGTAAATTTATGGGAAATACAAATTCTTAATATTTGAAATATTTTCTATTTTTCCAGGTATACCCACATCATCTTGGAACACAGCCATAATAACCATCGTAGTGCTATCTATAGGCATAGCGGTTATCTACCTCGGGCTTCAGTCCCGTACCGCGAGAGGGCGCCAGCTGGTGGCGAGGCTGCGCGGCAGGACCAGTCGCGACCCAGAAGTCACGTACCTTAATGCGGCGGTTGATGATGATTTATAGAGTTAATATACATTAAAGATATAATGGCGTTTTATTTATTAGTAAAACACGCTGAAAACAGTTGGAAACTACTGGATCCTACTCGCTAGAACCGGAAAGAATTGCTTGTATGGTTACAGAAAAATTATAACAAAGAGTTCAGAATAGATATTTATCACAGCGGCAAGAGAATATTTAGAAATGAAATAATTGATGATTGATGAGATTTGAGTGATGGAGGAGGATGCTAGTGTACCTAAGTTAAACAAATAATTGCATGTTTTTGTATTAACTAATTTAGTATTTGGTTCAATTTATGTTATTAAATTCTGTAAGTACAAGAAATCAGTTTCTATTCTGAGAAGTGTAAGTTAATTTTTTTAAATTGTACTTAATAACAAAAGATTGTCGGTTTCGATAAAAAAATAAAAAAAATATATAAAAGTAAATTGGTTTTTGGCCGTAAGCTTTGATATTTAACATAGGTATTTGTATTAATTAAGGGCTGTGGATTTTGTTCAACTAAATAAAGTAGAGTAAATAAATTAGACATTTTTTTATATTTATTATTTATTAAAAGTGTTTATATATTAAACACTTTCAGTACCCATGTTGTACCTACGTCATCGTCATCGTGTGTCGTCGTCGTCGTCTTGCTGTAGATCAGATCGCTGTAAACGGGTTAAAAAGATAGTTGCGGAAGAGGAACTGTTGTCAATTCCTGGTGGTGTCTCAAGGTAGGTAGGTAGGTTCATGATTTCCAGAGCAGCTGTGCGATTACGCAAAACCACCCATCCTCTATCGACATTAAAATTTGAAAGCCCTTTCAATGGCCTTCGTAATTTGCTATTTTATGGATATTACCATTGAAATGGCTTTCAAGGCCATTCAAAGGGCTTTCAATTAATTATCAACTAATAGGATGGGTAATTTTTGCGTAATTGCTTTGGTAGGTTGAGTACTTGCTTTGGTAGGTTGGGTACTTGCTTTGGTAGGTTGGGTACTTGCTTTGGTAGGTTGGGTACTTGTTTTGGTAGGTTGGGTACTTGCTTTGGTAGGTTGGGTACTTGCTTTGGTAGGTAGGGTACTTGCTTTGGTAGGTTGGGTACTTGCTTTGGTAGGTAGGGTACTTGCTTTGGTAGGTTGGGTACTTGCTTTGGTAGGTTGGGTACTTGCTTTGGTAGGTTGGGTACCCATAGGTTTGGCGGCACTTACGTAAATGACTTGTAAGGTCTATTTATTTACACCTTGGAAAGTAGGTAACTTAGTACGTTATTAGTCGAAAGGGTAAGGGTAGTAGAATACTATGAATCTCAACAAAACCATAAGCTTATGTTACTCGTAGGTACAAGGAACAATGTCAACTCAACCTTCGCAGTGGTACTATCTCTACGCACTTGTCTAGTCTACCTTGGGCTTCAGTCCAGCATCGCGAGAGGCATCAGCTGTTAGCCAAGCTGCGGGGCGGGACCCGCGTGATCTAATTTATGAGTATAGTTTTATTTAGCACTAGCTGCTTCCCGCGGCTTCGCACGCTCTTTTCCGGAATAGAATGTAGCCTACGTCCGTCCCCGGGATACCATTTACCTCCTTGCCAAATTTCATTAAGATCCGTTCAGCCGTTTGGGTGTCAAAAGGTAACAGACAGACAGATAGATAGACAAAGTTACTTTCGAATTTATAATATTAGTGTGGATTTATTATACCTCTAGATTGTTTGCAACAGTCTGCAGTGAGCTGAAATGTTTCAACTGTAAATGCCTACTAGTTCTCAATTCTTTGATTATAATTAATGCTTATGCCCGCGACTTCGCACATGTTTTTTTGAATAAAACGTAGCCTATGTTATTCCAGAGTCTTTTTGTATGGGATTTGCATAGTTCCCTGTTCGCACGATAGAGGCGCTGTACCAAATTGTATGGAAAAAGGAGACGTCACGATCAGGTCTCGTTATAACGTCAAATATACTCACCCCTCAGATCTTAGGTATAGGTACATAGGTACCTACGCTTCTACAACAAAACTCCAAATGAGTTGGGAAAATTATAAATTCAAACAAATTGTCAAACATATCCTTTGTAAAAAGGCTTACTACAAAATATCAGATTATCTATTATCTAGAGGATGAAAAAGCTTGGGACGAGTTTTGCTCCAACTCGAAAACTAACAACCTAACAAGGTAAAGGTTTCTGGTTCGCTTCTTTACTTTACATTAAAAAGATTGAAGTCAACAAAAATCAAAGTGATCACTTTATTTCCTAGTTTTACTTATGTAATTTGAATTTTGTGACGTGTCTAAGAGTCCTTTACGGTGTAAAGGAAATAGTTATTTTATGTTGATTTGATGCATGAGAGTGATAGTATAGACTAACAAAACACAAGATAGGTTAATAATAGTTAGTTTACTCAGACGACTATTTGTTAACGAACTTAAAGCTAAAGGGGTTAGTAGGTACTTAATATTAAACTGGGTTTTAGTCTCTGAATGAGCTTATACATCAGAGGACAATCATATTTAGTAGATATAGCATTTAGGATGCTGTTGCTGCTGGTGTGGGTTCTGCTGAGCAGTGAGGCTGTCTTTTTGCGCCAGATAGCATCAAGGAGTCGGTGCGAGCCTCAGCGAACATACCGGAGGCGCTGCAGAATCGCGGCAGCCGCAGCAGCAACCTAAATGCTTAATTGTATTGGATACGCAGAACATTGCACGCCTTTTGAGTATAGATGACTCGCTGTATACAAACTTGCACAGTATGCTTTGAACAAGATAATTTTAGCAGCATCTGTACATCGTGCGAATCTGGGCCAGCATATTTGCCCTGACTGATAATGCTCTGCGTTCCCTCTCCATATCGGCATCGTCCTTCAGGTCTTCAGTTACCACATGGCCAAGGTATTTGAACTGATGCTCCTTCTGAACAGACTCGTGTACCCTGTGGGGCAGTGAGGGTGGTAACCAGTAACTTCAGAAGGGCGACATAATTAGACCCGTTGTAGCCGCGTTTCAAGGTTTATTCTAGAATAGAAAATGATAGGCCCACACATTCCCAAAATTATAAACGAAATAGCTACGACCGAGCTACGCGTAGCTACAAGCCTATCAGTCGTCTAAGAGACAGCTACGTAGCTACGATAGGTCTGCGACCAAGCGACGCGTAGCTACAAGCCTACGAGAGACCTACGTAGCTACGATAGGTCTGCGACCGAGCGACGCGTAGCTACAAGTCTACGAGAGACCTACGTAGCTACGATAGGCCTGCGACCGAGCGACGCGTAGCTACAAGTCTACGAGAGACCTACGTAGCTACGATAGGTCTGCGACCGAGCGACGCGTAGCTACAAGTCTACGAGAGACCTACGAAGCTACGATAGGTCTGCGACCGAGCGACGCGTAGCTACATGTCTACGAGAGACCTGTAAAAGCCATGTAAAAGTCCTAGAAAGACGAAAGAGGTCTCATTTGATACCTAGCTAATAATGTAAAGAGTATACCAATGTTAACACTTCTTCAATTTCTAGTTTAAAAAAGCTTTAAGAGAATTAATACTGAAACAAGAAAAGGGCTTTCTTCATTTTCGGTTTTCAGCTTTGTTAATGAAAAATCTAAACTGTACCTAAGGTATTTTTTTTCTGTTTCTGAACGATAGTACAGAATATTTGCTTAAAAACCAATTTTACATCTCAAACCTAAGTAAGACAGTTTAGAAGTTATGCAGCTCGAAAGAAAGTCACATCGTGATAAGGTAAGGGGCGAACCTAACGGGTTGGGTTGTCAAACTAAATTCCTATCAGTAGGCTTATATATCACGGGATAATACTCACGGGATCCCCGTGGTTAAAAACTCGTATGCTCTGTCGCGCTCCTATGAACGCGAAATCCTATGCCTATCATTTTCACAAAATGGCGCGCATTGCGCCCTCTTAAGCACTAGGCAGAGCAAATAAATTCTGCTGCGAAATATCCGCGCCATCTATGAGTTCTAACATAAAATGGAGTTTAATCTTTTTGGAAAACGCCTCACTGACGACAACCAATAAAAAAAACCTTTTTTCCTCTAGCAACCCAGCAAAAGCCCGCGACATTACGAACGCTGACCTCGATAAATCGCCCGCCTTATCATATCGACCCGTGCCTGCCGCGCATGTCCTCCGCGGCTCAATGCGGTATACGCCTCCGAGGGCCGCCCGCCGCCGCCTCAGTCTTACGCAAAACGTGTAAATACAGAAAACTGTAGAATATTATGCGTGTTTTGGTGTAGCGGTGAGTTTTCTACACCCTATTTTTATATAACCCCTTTTTCACACAGTTTTTTTCTTACAGTGTACTACAGTCAATTTGACTGTTTGTGTTTTTGTGAATTTTTCGCGTGTTTCATTCTATATCTTCGTGTATGTAATAAACCTTGATAATACCTAGTAACAAAAGCAGATTCAAGGCTGCATGCTAGCACTGAAAATGGGTTGAAGCTACGTTGTGAAAAGCTATTTTTGTTCGGCAATTCTTTCCTGGCAGTGCTTGAAATGGGGTTTTAGGTAACAATTAATGATTTAGTTACGATATTTTATATAACACTATAGTTGGTTGTTGTTAGGTTTAATTCCTAGCTTAGTTATCTAATTTATCTGCAATATATACAATCTATCATACTTAGTTTCTACCACAATATTGATTAAACTGGCAATGTAGGCAATTGAACTATCTAGTCACTAGTGACATGTGATGCTAAAATAGGCATGACATGTAGGCTTACGAACTTCCGCGTTTGAGTTCGTTCGCAAAAATCTGAGTGAGAAAAACATTTTTACGGCAAGCCGTGTATGTACCTACCTTCTCCTGTTTTTACTCTTAATAATAGGTATAAATTAAAGAGCCTAGCTGTTGTCGGTGCAATGATGCAATTTCCTCCACTTTTCTCTTTCCAATGCGGTCTCTTTTACTTCTATAAACGACATGACAGCGACTTTCTCCTTGAGCTGACTCTTATAGTTCATTCTTCCTCTTCCTCGTCTTCCTTTTAGTTTTCCTTTTATGATGTTACTACTTAGTCTTACTCTTACTTGCGCTGAGGTTAATAATTACATATGTCTCACTTATCTGTATCTGTTATGTTTCTCACACGTCTCAGCGTTACTATTTGTGTAATATTTAACTTTTAACGGTGGAAACACTTACCTATTGGTTTGTGTGTTAATTTTATGTCTCAATTTTAGTTAATATTATAACTGTTTGTTTCCCTAATAAATAAAAATAAATAAAATAGCATATATAATAGTATAGTATAATCTGTGGTCTCACTAAAGAAGAGTTTGCATTTATTTTTTTATTTTGTTTTCTATCCAAACAAGAGCCAAACACAAGTGACACATCCATGCATCCTTTTTGCATTGTTTTTGAAACACTTATACTTAGCTATGATAATACCGACTCATCCTTGAATTATTATAAATTTTATTGATTAGTGCAACTTTTTAAAGGCACCCTTTTAAGAACCCCGCTTCAGTAACTGGTACCTGAAGCGTTTTGAATTGAAATAACTGAAAACTACTACCAAAACCAAGTGTGTCTAGCTAGCTAAGAATCTAGTCGAGGCGTCGCCGTCGCGTCGACTTCGTTTGAGTGGTACCTAAAATATACTTGAAACATAGGCACGTATTATGAAACTATGCTCAGTCATCGATCTATGCTTGAGTAGGTACCACTTCTGCCATAGAAAATTGTTACTCAAGCAAAGATTGATGACTGAGCAAGCTTTAATAATACGGGCCTTAGTCTCAAATAAATTATAAAATAATATAAAAAAAGCCGAACTATTCACACATCTCGCCCCAAGCAGAGCTTGTGTTATGGGTACTAATAACTGCTATACAATACATTCTTGGATATATATTTTTTATTATACTTACATAGAAAATACCCGGAACAAATATTTGAAGGTCTCACAAACATTTGTCCCAAAGCGGGCACTGATGAAATTGCAATAAAAAAGCCTCTAATGCTCGTATTAGCGTCGCAGGCGGACTCACGCTCGCTACGCCACAGAGGTCTTACACTACTTAGGGAACAAGAGGCTAACCTAGGGGCAAAGCTAACTAAAGCCTATTTTTTTTTTAAATTACTTTAAATGGCTTTCGTGTCGGTTGCGGCCATGATAGGCCTATTGTGATCGCTACTTCAGCTGTTCAGCCTCGAAGCTGCGGCGTTCATAATTCGCCACTAATCCTTGCAGCTGCTAGGAACTGCCGGTTTTTCTTTGAAGTGATGACTCTTAGCTCGTCTGGGCTGTACAGGTGCTTGCCCAGATGGATGCTACGTTTTTGCATCAGTGCGCTCTCCTAGCAGATGGAGAGTCGTTTCCGCCTCCTCGCAGAATCTGCATGACTGTGTGTCGCGAAGCCCCAGTTTAAACATGTGCTTGTTAAGGCGACAGTGTCCTGTTAGGGCTCTTGTCATAATGCGAAGGTCAAGGTTCTGAGGTAGGAACTATAGCCTAAGGTATCGAGGAAAACTTGCGGTGTCCACTTAGCTCATCCAGGTGTTGCAACCATGTAAACTTTCTCGTTGTGGTTTTACATAACCGTGATTGTAAGTTAAATAGGCACAGCCTGAAACTTTTCAAATAAAAACGGGAGGTTATGTAACTTTTGGGTAGAACGTTACACAAATACTTTGCTTTTTATTTAAACCTTCGACCGACTTGTTTTAATCGAAAGTTAAAGTTTTTTAAACTTATCGACCTATGGCGTGGCTGGTTGAAGTTCTGTATTTATGCAATAGTTAGATTTTGCCAATGGAGGTTCTAGGTAATCTTTATACATATTGTAGAGGCGTATCTATTATTTATGATTTGATTGTTTACAAAGAACTAATGGTTATTTTGGTTTTGTATAAAAAATATCGTGTGATTTTTCGTTTTTGTATAAAACATCATATCATTTTTGGAAAACGTCAAACTCCAACAATAGTTTAACTTAGTGATAATCATCGTAACCCATACGGGTTACGATAAAGACAATTATAAATAAATAATTTAATTTGATTTGATCTGATAGCTGATGCCACAGAGAAGTTAGTACCACCGTTTATTACTGATACGCAAATTGTTTATTTACCACGATAATTCATAGCTATATACTAACCAAACTCGATGTAGAATGTTTTGTAAACAAACCACGACACAAATAACTAAAACTTACTTGCTTGGCGTCGAGTTTCAGATAGGTATTAATTGTAGCAATATTTATTGAAGGAAGGGTCTCAAATCGACAAGTGATGTAAATTCCGTATAAAAAGACGCGGCAACAGAGTGAATTTTAGGCTATGTATGGGATGCTTGTTTACTAACATTCTACATCGAGTTTGGCTAGTGTATAGGTACCTACTCATTGTCCTTTTGTACTCGTTCTGCTCATTCTTGATGAGGTTTTGGCTGAAAGTTTTTGCTGAAAAATCACTGAGCCATGGCCTATTTGCCTGCTGCAGCGCACATTAAAATTATTTCTAAGTAGGTACCTACACACTAACTTTTTTAAATGTCCGTTTGTTTATTAAAACCTTTTTTGCTTATGTATAAAATTGTATATTTATGTATATAATTGTATGTGTTTATTGTAAGGACTGCAGTAAGTAGGTTGCTCAATTGAGGACGCATTGTGTTCAAGGCTGAGGCGAGCCCGATAGCACTCGAGGCTGAAGCCGTTTTATGTTTTAACTGGCGGCTATGAAGGCGTTATGCTTGAGATAATATATTTTGGTAGATATACATACCTACCTATACCCTGTTCACTCTCTTATTTGCTGTTTGGTACATGCACGACTATGAAGTTCCCTAATTGATGTTGACAGTCACCTGTCAACATCAATTAGGGAACTTCATGAGTAAATGAAAACTGAATTGTTTCGTAGACACAGTAACTTACAAATAGATATGTTAATCGCGAATCAGTCGACTTCAAAAACAGGTATGGGATTCCCCCATGAAAAAGTATTGAAAACGGTAATAAATTATAGTTTACCTACAACTTCTTCATAAACGTAATCGATTGTCATAAAAAATCGAATCGGTAAAGCATTAGGGCATGGATTGATTGTCAATCGAACTTCCAAACAGCTAATAAGAGAGTGGAATAACTGTATGGTTACTAAACATAGTTAAAATTCACAGTCGCAGCCCGGATTTAGGAAGTTGGCCGTCTATTTTTATTTAATTGTCAATGAATCACTCTCTTGTTAAATCACATTTAAAGTATTTGGTAGAACATTTGGGGAACGGCTACTGCTACAAATTTAACACCCCTTCAAAGAACCCAAAACAAAGATATTAAAGTATTGTACCATTATGACTATCTTACGCCGTCTAAATAATTATACAATAAAACTAATAATTTCAACATAGAGAAACTATAAATTTTTAATACATACGTTTTAATTAAAAAAAGTACTTGCAACTCTATTCAATCAAGCATTAAATTAGATCTAAAAGAAAGTAAATACAATCACAGAAATAAAATAAAATTATAAGTAACTAAATCACGAACAAATTATGAAAAAAAAAAATTTGCGGTCGGAGCTACATTATTTAACAATTTGCCAAACAACATAAAGGAATGTGTTAATTTGAATGCATTTAAAAATAAACTTAAACTACAAAATATACTTTGTAACAAAACACGAATAAAAATGCCTAGTTATCTAATATTTAGCAACACCAAAATATAGGCATACTGACCTATTTTATAGTTAAAACTAAGTACCTAATATTTATTTATTTATTTATTCAAGCATGCTTTACAGAATTACAAATATTCCAAAGCGCCAAACATTATTACAAAATCTACACATACATAATTATATATTATTACTTAGACATAACATCAAAACATTAGTTAGGATTTAATATTATAATCAGTAATTAGCTGTGAAACAAGTACTTAGTCAAAAGCAGGATTAGTAGGTAAGGTAAGGTCTAAGATATGGATATGTCAAAAAAAAACAATATAATTATATATCTAGTACTCTAATACTTAGTCAATAATAACAATAACACGTCAAAACGTACAATTAAAAAATAAAACAATCAACTGGTGTAATTTGGCGATGCTGTCAATATACTATATATAACAACAAGTAGTTGTTGTTATAATGTCTAATATAATGTATAATATTAATATATAAAATTTAGTTAAACAATATTTTGTTATAATTTATTATAGGTACCAGAGGTTAGTTAAAATTTAGTTAAACCTGATTAATTTCTTCATGTATCTCATTTTAAGTAAACCCTGTGTTTGTATGAGAATAAAGTTCTTTAAACCTATTGTAATCATTTGAGATTGTATTTTCATAAACTACATTCACTGACATTCACTGTCTCGAAATTTAACTTTTAGATTTGGTTGTATTCTCCTTTCAAATGCCAATTTATCCAAAATTTCACATAGCGCAATGCGTGAAACACAAAACGTCCATTTGCTAATTTACATGCAGTGGACTTATGACAGTTTGAAATGTCGGTCCTGCACCTGACCTCTCCCCGGTCGTGTGTGTGTAATCTGGTAGGACGAGCCGTCCTACCAGACTATGAGAGTAAGGGAATAGAGAGTGCATCTGTGTAGTGTGTGTGTGTAGGGTTTTGTTATAATTTTCAATTAATAACTTGTTCGTAACAAAATAATGGTGCAGTAAAGTTAATAAAATCTATAAACCGACTTCGAATCCCTTAGTTTTAAACTGTTTTTTAAGTTTCCAAAAAATCAAAGGAAATGTTGGTACATTTCAGATGTATCGGTTTGCAAAGATCGGAGTACAGAGGGTAATAGTAAAATTTTCGAGTTTTTTCAAAATATTTCAAAAAGTATGAAACCTACACAAATTTCAAAAACTGTTTTGAAATGTACAAACTGATACCTTTTATTTGATACCCCACTTGACATTGTAGGTCTGTTTCAAAATTTCGACGTTACAATTTGTACAGAAAATTTTCATTTTCCTTTGTCATTTATTTCCTTTTTTTTTTATTTTAATCTGTACAGGCGCACAAAATGTATTATTATTTTAAATTTCACGTTATTTGCTGCTATAGTTGCTGAGATATTAAAGACGGAAAGGACTGAAAAAGCGATGCCATAAGGGTTTCGAAACCGATCTCCGATCTTCGAAACTCTAAAAACATATAGGTATACAACCGAACCCAGAACCTCCATTCTTCGAAGTCATTTAAAAATAAACAAACGTTTACATACAACAGTTTCTGCTTTCTGAAGTCTGCATTATGTAAACTAGTTCTGGATCAATAGAAATGGGGTTCAAACCATATGGAAAATTTTACTTTTATCAAAGGTTCAAACTTAACAATAACACATAACTTGGTCCATAATTTCAATTGTTATTATATTAGTACAGTCTAAAGTAGGTTTGATTTTTTCTACAAGAAACAAGCAATGTCAAGAAACAAAGGGACCCCTAAGGGATAGTAAATCCTTCACCGCCTAATGAATTAAACTTGCTGTCAAGTCGGTTGTTTGTTTCTTTGTTAATGTTTGGCAGACGTCCCTAGGGGCCAAGGGACCAAAGAAAGTATTTTGTTAAATTATCGGTCTTATCTTTTGTAACTATTAAATAAATAAATAGGTACTTACTGGGAAATCACGGTTATAATAATGTTACCTTCATTTCAAGATAATTTAACAACAAAGTATCGAATAAATACGACGTTTATACACTGAAATATAACATCATAAATAACATAAAAACGGCTGTCAAATGTTGAGACTATAATATTTAAATGGCTCTATAGAAGTTGCCACGTTATTGTTGTACTAAGCCGAAAGGGGGTCGTTATGCACCCTATACCCAACTGATCCTCATGGTTGATATTCAGAAATACGTTTTTTTAAGTTTTCGTAGTAAAAAAACCTGTACTCATACGCTTAGCAAAATCACAACCCTATCAGTAACGCAAACACACGTAAGGCCGGCCATTTTGCAAGAAAAGCGACAGCCAATGAGAATGGTCAATAATCTTACGCTGCCCGCCCGCCGGGGCGTGGCAGCCAATGACGGCTAAGTGTGGGCTGTGACAATTTTATTAAGAGGTCAATAAACTTACTGATTAACAGCTGATGTAGGGTTTTCACTAACATAAAAATGGGCTAGTTAGGATGAAAGTTTCAAGGTCTTTTCAGTAAAAAACCTTGAAACCCGGAAACTGCTAGAACAAAAAATGTTTGTGGGAGGGGGGCCCCTTTCCGCTTAGTACACCAATAACGTGGCCCCTTGTATTTAAATGACAACATGAATTCTTCAAATAAAATTGACGATGTTTTCGTTCACCGGAGAAAACGCTAAAATGTAGAGTCTGTACGATGAAAAAAACTGGAGGCGATTTCAATATCAACTCTCAGTAGCCACCGATTTTCATCAAACAAAGCTAATAACAGAAATAACACTCTCGACGAAATCGTCTTTCAAACAAAAATCGGACCAAACTTTCGAAGTTTTCATTCAACTTTTCTATGAGCTTATTTTGTAAACCTGTGGAAATAAACGTTATTGATTTTGATTTTTTTCAAAGGGAGTTAGGATACCATGGGCAGACACACAGATGTCCGACACACATTAGACATTATATAATATAAATATAACACCTCTTTTTTTGGGTCGGGTGCTATTTATAGTTTTTATTTATATAGGGTGCCATGTTCCGTGGAACATGACGTGTATCTACTAAGACAAAACGGAGTTATTCTGGACCCCGAGGGGACCAACTTGTGAAAAACATTTTTTTAAATTTAGAGAGACAATTTATTTTCCTCTTTTTCGTGTTCTAAATCCAAAAAATCGTCGAACAAAAGTTGATATCCTCGGGGTCCAGAATCACCCCCTTTCGGACACATGTTTCGTGGCACCCTGTATACTTGAATTCAACTTCTCCGGGGTATTATAACCCAACCGGTGTTGGCAGGTCGGTAAAGCTAATCACTAGACTTCTGTCAGTCTAGTCTACACACCAAAATCGCGGGCCGCTCCAACAAGTTGACAAAAGACGCCTACAATATTCATACACTGAAATGTGTGTATGTGCTCTAATCTGTCGCCGGGCAGTGTCGGCGACTTTGGTAATTAGGATAACCCTAGAAATCCTGAAATATCAAAGTGCTTTATGTCCTATTACAGTAAGAGCGGACACAAAAACATTCGATAATGTTTTCGAGAGCTCGATTCGACTCTTTCCTTACATTTCGCGGCTCACAGCGCCTCTAGCGGATAGAAAGGGAACAATTTTTCATAGTTTGACAGCAGTTTTGAATAGTTTCATACGAACTCGATTTTAGCGCTGTTTTATTATTTTTTTATTCTTTTTAAGCGAGATAAAAGCTAAGGCCCGAAAACTTTCTTCGAATTCAAAATGATGCCACTCGTCATAGGGGTATAGTATAGGGGCTCTTGGACCTTACAGGAAACACGTTAAGAAACGTAATTTGTATGATGTTTTTTTCTACCATGTCTATTTCTAGGACAATCTTCAATCAACTTTGAACTATGACCTATGTCCAGACTTTGATAAATAGCTTTTAACCCTGAGGGTGCCGTGTGGGATGAAATGTCAGATTTACTCGTAAATGTCAACTTTGTGTCTTTTTATAAATATGTGTTTCTTTGCCCGCTCGTTAGAGATTTAATTCTAAGCTTAAACTATGCACAGGATAAAGGTGTCCTTTTTAACGATTTATAATAATAAGATGAAAATCAGTTTTTCTGTTTTTTTTACGTAGGTTACAAACCTACCATCATCGATAATTTTGTAACTTTCTTAGAGTTAGGATAGTTATATCCTAACTCTATGGTAGGTAACTTGTTTATAAGACTGTCACACTGAAACATGAGCAAGGAGTTTTATTTTCATAATGAAAATTTCTTGCGATTCTCACTCCATCAGATTTTTTTTCTGACATTTTATTTCAGACCATTGTTTTTAAAAGTCCCAAAGTTACGTGAGGTAAGTAAAGTACCTACTTTCTTGTTATGTAAAGCACGCTTTGGATATATGCGAAATACCTTATAATAAATAAACCTTACCGTTTCTACCATTCAAAATGGCCGGACGCACAATTATAAAAGTCGAGTAATTTCCCAAAACGCCACGTTTAGACCGTAGACCGTGCCGTTTGTCTGACATTATGGTTTCGGGTAAATTGGTCGCTAATTTAGGGTAAAAAACGTTAAATAGTTATAATAATTTAAATTAAATAGTTATAATAGTAAATAACGTTAAATAGAGCATTGCCTAATGGCAGTGCTCTATTTAATTGATTTGGTGTAGACGGACTGGGAATGGCTAGTGAAATGATTTTACCCGACATGGGTTAAGATTTTCGCGAGGTTTTCTGTGGTTAGTAATCATTTTCTGTTGTACTTTGAAACAAATCAGCTATTTAGGATGGGTTGTCTTCTTTATTTCTTTATCTGCTGTAAATTATTTTGAGAAAAACATTCGCATTGCAATTATAACACAAACTTTGTATAGATACTGTTCGGTCTTTGCTCAAATAAACATAGGGTAGTTTAATCTAGTAATCCCCCCAATTTGAAAATCGGTGACTTAGTTCTAATCAAATCCGAGTTAACTCGTCCGTTGAACTGGGCTCGCGCTAAAGTGGAGCAGCTTCACGAAAGTCCGGACAAAATAGTTCGAGTTGTCACTTTGAGGACGCAAAAGGGACTTATAAAAAGACCGGTTACTAAGCTGTGTCCTTTTCCTTATTCAAATTAATCTTAACTTTCAAATCATAAATCTGATAACATTTTATTTGAGTATAGTAGGTACTATACATACTTATAATAATTAATACTTGAAGTTATACATACCTACCTAATTATAAAACATTATTAAATTTTGTTGTTTATGCCCTATGTTGGCAACATTCCTTCTTACGACCTTATAATGCTGTACCTAATAACTGTTAGGTACAATAGGAAATTATCATGATAATTTCGGTGGGGGGTATGTTCGGTCTTTGCTCAAATAAACATAGGGTATTTTAATCTAGTAAGGCTATCAGCCGATTTCTTCCTGCCCTCTGTTGGAAAATCGGCTAATGAACTGGATATGACGTGCCGTCTTCTGCACTAACGAACGAGTAAAAAATGAACCCTCACCTCTGCCTGTTCGATTTCGACCGCCTTACAAGTTGGACATATTCACGTTTAATTTTGGAAATCTGAATACCTAATTACAATTAACTTTATTTGTATTGCCGTGCAATTACTAGTTAAAAAACTGTATTAAACACTTGCGAGTGAATGTCTAGTGCTTTGTTCTGGAAGCTGCATCCTTGCATGGTTTGGAGAATTCAGGTATTTTATATTTAGGTATTTTATCTACCCTGTGTAACGAGCAAACGAGTGCATATCCTTAGGTATTTTCGCTAGGTACCTACCGCATTACATATTTCACTTCGAAATCTTCGGTCCTTCGATTTATATTTATATTTACTACCAGCCCCTATTGTTCAGACTCCTCAGATACCATGTACTTGGGTGTGAGATGAGGCTGTGTACAAAGCAAATGTCCAAGCTGTGTAGACCTGGCAACCAACGTGAAAAAAATATGCCTACACCGGGAATCAAATCTTTAACCTTATGTCTCTCTTCTGGATATTCCCCACTACGTCACGGCAAGGTCACTGTGGACGTCACATCTATCCTCTAATATTTGAAAGGAAAAGTATCTCTGTCTGTTACCTTTTCACGCCTAAACCGCTGAACGGAGCTTAATGAAATTTGGCAGGGAGGTACACAATATCCTGGGGGCGGACATAGGCTACTTGAAAAGCGCGTGCAAAGCTGGGGGCAGCAGCTAGGCACTACATATTATAAAACCTAAATCCCCCGGTGCGTCTGCGAGCGCTAAACTCAAAAACTACGGAACGGATTTTCATACCTTTTTCACCAATGGACAGAGTAATTAATGAGGAAGGTTTAATTAATTAGGTGTATAATTCATTTAAGTTTGATGTAAATTGTGTGAAATTATCTTGCAACTACTGTTATTGTGCTGTGTGATGCCGGCTTAGAATTTGCACCACCCCAACTCTTCCCGCGGGTGTCGTAAGAGGCGTCTAAGGGATATCCACTGGGGGTGGGCAGCAGCGCCCCATGTAGAATAATTCTACCGCCGAACTGCGATCCCCGAATCGCATGCCCAGCGTGGGGATTATGGGTATTACCCCCCCGTGAGATAAAAGCCAATAAGGCGCTTATCAGGGGGAGGCCTGGGTCCAGCAGTGGATCAATATAGGCTGTGGTGATGGAGGAGGAGGTGGGTAAAATTATGACGATTATTTTTGAAGATATCGGTAAAAATAGTGCCGACTGTAGCTTTTCAGGCTTGCGCCGCGGAAACCAATAGGAAAGAAAATATTTATAATTTGATGTTACTTACGCCAAAAACGAAAAACCTACTTCACCTTTATTTTTACTGTTTTTTAAGTTTTGCGGAACAATTAGTAACCTTCGGGAATAAAATATATGTTATTAAATTATAATAAGACCATTTTCTATACAAACCAAAAGCACTATTAAAATCGGTCTACAATTGATGGAGAAATCGGTGAACATGCATTATAGCTGATCATAGAACCTCCACCTTTTTTGAAGTCAGTTAAAAAGGTTACGTGCAAAGCTGGAGTGGGTTGCTACTAAAAGAATACGTAATATTTTATTTCCATTTTTTCTGGATTAGTATTCGTTGCTTTCGACTCATAATAGACTAGAGAGGAATTTTCTTAAAAAGTTACCTACTGTGGTGCCAAACCCATTATTTTGTAAGTACCTACGTATCTGTTTTGGAATTTTGTCACGGTATACAAGAATCGTGTGCCAAGAGTCTTTCCAAAACCAGGCCAGCTACTATTTTTGTCCAAATGTAGATATTATTTATGTTTATGATATCCGAACTGGAGATATTTTTCTTCAAACTTTGTCTGCTTCTCTACCAAAATAATTTCAATAGAGCATGTTGTTTGAGACTGTCGTATCTTTTGACATTCGAGATACATTACTAGCCAATCAAATGCTAGTGCAAATACGACCTGGACCAATATCGAAGAGGTTTTTCTCCCATGAATCGCCTTGCGAACGTTTTTCTACTGAGAACATTTTGCTCTAAGGTTTTCCACTCCGTATGTACACGACCACAGTGGCGCTATGAGCGACGACGGTCCGCCCGCGACGCAGGGGTGTGCGGGTTCAATTCCCGCCTCGGGACAAATGTTTGTACTATATTCAGTTCTGGGTGTTTTCGACGTATAATAAAAATATCTATCTATGTAATTTACTAAGTACCTATATCAGTTATTTATTTATTTATTTACCTATTTAAATATGTACTTTATTGCACACTTTTAACAAAAGTACATAAGGTGGGCTTAATGCCGATGGCATTTTCTACCTGCCAACCACACATGGTAGAAATAAAACAAAAAGGCGTGCTATAATTAAACTAAGCTAGATAAACTACAGCAATTAATAATAAAAATTGCACTATATAATAACACATTTAATATATATATATATATATAAATATATATTATAATAGGTACTAACAAGGTAGCAACAAAAATCACAAAAAGTTAAAAAGATGGTTGAGTTACCTAACTAGAAGTCGGTAGTCGTTAGTTATCTAGTACACATATCACAAGCTCTGCTTAGTTTGGGGCTAGATGATGCTGTGTGGATTGCCCAGCATAAAAAATTGGCCTCGGAACCGTTAGTTATATTAAAGTGGACAAAAACTACCCTCAATTGAATTCAAACGTTTCGGATTCCCTTACAAACTTCATCTTCATTTTGTCTGAATTATTTCGCTTCTAAATACCTACTGAATAAAATTACAATATAATGGAATGAGCCCTCGCTGTCTACTTGGCCTCAATGTATTTGGCAATGGTTTCAATTTTATATTTTATACTTCTTTACAACAGAATACAACAAATTTGGGTCATGCCCATGTTGAATGAACATTTTATTGACACAAAACAAAAATATTATTATATAAACTTTTAAAGTCGTACTTACGTCAATAATTAAACCTTTACAATTATTATAATTTGGCGTGTTTAAAAAATTGCTGTGTGGTGTGTGGTGTGGGGTGGCTTAGAATTTGCATCACCCCAACTCTTCCCGCGGGTGTCGTAAAGGGGGTGACCACCGAACTGCGATCCCCAAATCGCATGCCCAGCGTGGGGATTATGGGCATTATCCCCCTGAGATAAAAGCCAACAAGGCGCTTATCAGGGGGAGGCCTGGTCAAAGTCAAAGTCAAAGTCAAAAACTCTTTATTTCCATAAATACAATAAATGTATACTTAGAACGGTCAAATTCTTAATAATTAAACACTGACACGGAAATAAAGTGATATTTTTGATTTCAGTCGCTTCGGTACGTAGACTAAAGTAAAGAAGCGACGAAGAAACCTTTAGCCTGTTAGTTAGTTGTTATTTTTCGAGTTGGAGCAAATCCCGTCCCACGCTTTTTTATCCTCTAGATAATCTGATATTTTATAGTAGGCCTTTTTACACAGGAAGGTTTTGACAATTTGTTTGAATTTATTTACTGATAATTTTTGCAACTCACTAGGAGTTTTGTTGTAGAAGCGTATACATTGCCCTTTAAAAGATACATTAATTTTGTAGTCTAGTTGTGGGCACAGCGAGTTTATGTTTATTCCTTGTATTCAAATTATGTACATCGCTATTTTTAGGGAACCGATTGATATTTCTATGAGTGTACAATAGGTTTTCATAAATATATTGACATGGTACTGTCATTATGTTTATTTCTTTGAATTTATCACGCAGGGATTCTCTGGGACCCATACTATAGATAGCACGAACAGCCCTCTTCTGCAACACAAATACGGTGTTAATATCTGCAGCGTTCCCCCACAGTAGAATACCATAAGACATAATACTATGGAAGTAGCTGAAATAAACAAGTCTAGATGTATCCACGTCTGTAAGATGACGGATTTTTTTGACAGCATATGCTGCAGAACTAAGTCTCTTCGATAGCTTATCTATGTGTGCGCCCCATTGAAGTTTATTATCTAAGGTGATTCCTAAGAAAACGGTACTTTCTACAATTTTTAACGTTTCTCCTTTTACATTTACATCAGTGTCAGGGTCTAGCAGTGGACCAATATAGGTGGAGGTGGAGTGGAGTGTTTAAAAAACTATAAACCGACTCAAATTATGGTAAATAGGATCTATGTTCACATGCAAAAAATTGTGTTTACACTTCGATAGCGCAATCTAATTTCCCTAGTGGCGGCAACTAGATAAAGTTCAAGTCTAATTTAGTTTGATGACACATGGATGGAACTGTTGACGCCCGTTGCTATGGAATCCATTAGTACTTCAAGAATATTGTTGTTTTTTAATCTTTACGGGATACAATCCCTCGAGACAAAATTGTTTATGGGACCACCTCGGGATCATTCTATAAACAACAGTGAAAGAATCAGTAAAATCGGTTACCCATTGGCGGAGATTGACGATCGATGTGGCGCGGTGGGCGAAGGTCCTCGAGTTAAAAATATGCATATACCACCTGCACCTGTCTGTGGCATCGTACCTCCCAAACGGATGAACAGATTTGGAATTAATATTTAGTGTTTGATAGGTGTTCATTATTAAGGTAAGTTTGTGTTGGAAGAGCGCTAACGTTTGATAGGTGTCAAGAATCTTACTAGCTAGATGTGTTTGAAGAAAATTGTTTTAGCCGTAGGTGCTTATGATAAATTCAAAAGCTCCACCAACTAGTCAATTTTAAATTTTTTATTTTAAAGTAAAATGTACGTCGGGTGGTTTTGAATTTTTGTAATCCATACATTACAAATTCGAATGTTTCTCTGTCAGTCTGTTACTCTGTCTGTCTGTCTGTTACTTTTTCACGCCTAAACGGCTGAACGGATTTCAATGAAAGTTGGCAGGGAGATAAATGGTAAGGTATGGATGGTATCACGGGGCCGGCCCCGGGATACCATTACATAGGCTACTTAAAAAGCGCGTGCGAAGTCGAGAGCAGCAGCTAGTATTTGATGTATAACGAACACGTCATTTCCCCGACTAAAAATGTTAATTATTGTTTACTTCAAGCCTTCAGCGAGTTTTTAACGATCGTTTGAATAATTAAGCACATAGGTGCACGCAACCTCCCACTTTAACATTTTTTCAGCAAGCGTAAGGTAGTTAGGTACTACGGAAAAAGGTTTTACTAAACCAAAATTATATTTTTCTAGCTATGTAATGTGAGCGGAGGCCAATTACTTTACTCTTTGAGTCTTATCACACTGGCAATTTGCGAGCGATTTCAAAGCGAGGCGAGTACGCGAGCACGCCGCCGTCACGACTACGCGTCGCCGCCGCGAGCTCGCTGAAAATCGCCTTAAAATCGTTATTATAAACGTTTTCTATTGAGGTGTCAAAAAATAGTTCGACTATACTGAAAAGATGGCGCTTCTAGTTTGGGCCTGCCTTAAAGCTTGCTTGTCATGGTTCTACCAAATTAAAATGGCAGAAACCGTGAAAACCTCTAGTCTTCCGCGAAAGACCCGCACCATCTATTGAGTTCTTACGTAAATAGAGATTGACTTGACTTCTTTGTTATTGGCAATAATATGTGTCTGGTTAAACAGATTTTTTTAATTTTCTAGAAAACATCTCAGACAGAAAAATATGTTAACACACATGTAAAATTAATTATAGAAACGGAACTTATAATAAATAATTTTAAATAAATAAATATAATAAATAATTATATTATATTTAATTGAATTTCTGGGCAGGTGTCGTCGCTCACAGCAGAGCCTAGTGTACGGGCAGTCCACCCTAGTAGATACCTAGATAGTGGCTATCATTGCCACATTTCATTGACGGTGTTGGAGCTAGCCCGCAACATGCGACCTAGGCACGAGGCGCGCTTGCGCATGGTGGCGCTTCGTAATCGTAGACCGAGTATCTTCTCAGTCTACGGGGTCAATCTTCCAGAAGGGTTTTTTTTTATTTTGTCAAACATTGTCAATTTGAGCAAGTTTTGAGCTGACTTCGAAAAAGGTTCTATGTTCGACCCTATGGTAGGTATATTGTTTTTAATACATGTTCTGATAACCGATTTTAAGTTTTTTCAAAACAGTGCAAGTTTTTCATGATGGGCGTAGCGCAACTTCTAGGTACCTTAATTTTTTTCGCCCTAAAATGTTCGAGAATAAACCGCCAAGTGCGAGTCGACTCGCACACGAAGGGTTCCGTACCGTAAAAATCAGGCAACTTTTTCAAAGAACATCAAACTTTTACGTGTTCGAAGACGCCTTTAAATTTTCAACTTTATTTTTAGTATTTGTTGTTATTACAGTAGAAGTGTCACTTATTTATAAAAATGTGCCTACCTTTTTTTTCCTTTGTAGTTCAAGAGATAGCCTTGACAAATTAACAGCAAAAAAAATCAATATTTTCTATTTTATTATTTGTTGTGATAGCGGCAAGAGAAATACTCATTCTCTGAAAATTTCAACTGTCTAACTCTTACGGTTCAAGAGACATGACAGACGGACGGACGGACGGACGGCCGGACAGCGGAGGCTTAGTAATAGGGTTCCGTTTTCACACTTCGGGTACGGAACCCTAAAATGGAACGTAATTACCTGGTACAGGAATTTGCCTTTGACTCAACCTTCTGTGTACGACATGAAAGATAATAAAATACAAAAATATCAGAAAATTAAATCAGTTGCCACGAACCAAATGGGAAATCATTTTTAATACGCATTTAAAAATTATTACTGAAATGGCAAAGGGCCTTGACAACCGCTTCTAACGAGGAATGAATGGCATGACGGCTTTTGATCATTTCGCTGAAAAGATACGAGTAGGTAAGAATCATTTCATAGAATTTTGTATTATTAAAGCCACACAATGAACTTTGCGTGTTGAGCAGACGCCATACGTTCGCGACTTAGTAGCTTCGTCGGTTAACTTTGACGTAAAATATATAAAACTTATGTCAAAAACGTAAATTTATATGTAATTGTATAATTATTATCTTTCCGAAGAACACACGCATCCCTGAGAGTAGTAGCAGAGATAATAATACTAACGTATAGAATGGACTCCCCACCGGCCGGGGCCCCTAGTCGAGTTCGGTTTGCGTTCCAAATGCACGGGATTTAACTACGGCGCACTCACGGGACGCTTATGCCAGTAATGATTTAGACAGACGATACCGATGTATCATATATTTAAGTATTGTATACCGATGATTTGTTTGATAATGGGCATACGAAATTTCTTTTGTGTTGGGGTTTGATTTCACCTTTTTTGAGAGGAAAACAAGAAATTAAATTTCTTTGAGTTTTCTTTGAGTTTGACCCTAGTCACACACACACAGTTGCACGTGTAGCGCAACATAGACGCGCATGTACATATGTGCCGAGACGCGGCTTTTGAAAGGAGAAATGGGCGACTGTCCGGGGTGTAGTAATAGGGACGTTTATACCTAGGGAATAAAGTGGCAAATAATTCTGGATAGGTATTTCTACATAACATCATCCAGCACCAAATTAAGCAGAGCTGGTATATTATACTGCTGTGTGGTTCCGGCTTAGAATTTGCACCACCCCAACTCTTCCCGAGGGTGTCGTAAAGGCGACTAAGGGATATCCACCGGGGGTGGGTAGCAGCGCCCACTGCAGAACAATTTTACCACCGAACTGCGATCCCTAACCCGGATTCCAACGTGGGGATTATGGGCATTACCCTCCGTGAGGTAAAAGCCAATAAGGCGCATATCAGGGGAATATAGGCTTTGGAGGAGGTGGAGGTGGTATAATATATGTACCTTTAAAAACAACTAGCCCCTGAACAAATATCTGCAGACATACAAAATTAAATAACTGTCCCTCAGCGGGACTCAAACCAGCAACAGCATCTCAGGCGGCCTTCACCCGCTACGCCACAGATGTCGTCTATACTTCATACCGTTACAGCTACTCGAAAACAAGACGGCGACACCGCTGTTTGTGTGCGTAACTGCCTACCGTGTTTACAACTTATCTGTACTTATTGCTTTTTTTAAAGAACCGGTATACCTAACTTAGGATTTAAGACAGTATTAACCTTATTTTTGGTTGCCTGGAAGAAATCGCTTTAAGCGATAAGGCCGCCAGTTCCATTGCTGTTCCCTACATTATGTTTAATGAGTACTATCTGTTATAAAAGGTGAAGAATAAAGCATTGTCTATCTATCTATCTATCTAACCAAAAATATGTAATCTCTTTGACAAGAAACGATATTTATCTATCTATACAGAGTGATTTTTTTAAATGGGACAGTATGGGGAAATCCGAATCTAAAGGAGATAGAGGAAAAGTGTCTAAGGAGACATTAGGTGTTTTTTTATGTAAACAAATTTGGCTCGTTCAAATTTGTGGTCAAGCGTGAGTTGTTCTTAAAAAATTATAAAGTTGGTCAATTTTTTTTTTGACGCGGATCGACTCTGTTTCATGTAAGGATTATTTCATTGTTTGGAAAGAAAAAAATCTGAACAGCAGAAGTTGGTCAAATTTACTGAAAACTAATCTTCATACAGTTGCAGTATTCGCCTTTTAATATTGTTACAAGTGCCTAGGCGTGTAAATAAAATATTTAAAATTATTCCATATTTAAATTTTGATAATCGATAAGAGCTCCAGATGATTCAAGAGAAGAACATTTTTTTTAATCTTCGTAAACATCATGGCAACCGATAGTCTTGAAATTATAAAAAAAAGAATTCAAATTTGGAACGTAAGTTATTTCTGCAGCTGTGATTTTGTTTCCAATCAGTTCATGCTTGTAATTTTATTCATCATGGCGTTAACTAATTCACATAAAGTTGATTTGATTGAGGCGTATTTTCTTAATTATCGCAGTAGAGATAATGCACTTAAGTGGTATCAAGAACGCTATCCTGACCGTGTAGTACCGAATCGCAAGATATTTGATAGTTTAATAAAGAACCTAAGACAGGAAGGCTGTTTCAAGCCTAAGCGTAAAAGGCCGACAATAGTCAATAGTGAGTTTATAACTATTGCCGTATTGGGATATTTTGAAGCATACCCAAAAGCTTCGTTACGGGAAGCAGCT
The DNA here is from genome assembly GCA_963662085.1 of Eupithecia inturbata. NCBI lineage: Eukaryota > Metazoa > Arthropoda > Insecta > Lepidoptera > Geometridae > Eupithecia > Eupithecia inturbata. The sequence goes on from OY759201.1 coordinate 1,887,878, forward strand.
GAAACTATCGGTATTCATAAATCAACTGTAAGGAAGATATTGAAGGCTCATAAATACAAGTGTTACATAGAAGGTCGACTTGTACAAGCGTTACTACCTGGAGATAAAGACCGCAGGTTACATTTCTGTAATTGGTATGTGGCTCAGACTATTAGAAATAGATGTTTTCCTAATTTTATTATTTGGACTGATGAATGCAACTTTTCGAACAATGGCATGTACAACAGGAGAAATAACCATTACTGGTCAAAAATAAATCCGCTAAGAACTACAGAAACCCACAACCAAATCCGATTTTCTTTTAATTGTTGGTGTGCGATATTACATAACAGAATTTTTGCTATCAAAATTTACCAAGGAACGCTAAATAGTGAAAAATATCAGGAAATATTGAACATGGCTGCAGATTTAGTGGATGAGACTATTAGCTTAAGGAACTTTGGTAAGATAATCTACCAACAAGATGGTGCACCAGCCCACAACAGTAGGGCAAGTAAACTATGTTTGGACGAGCAGTTTCCAAACCGTTGGATGGGTACATATGGGCCGATAAAGTGGCCCCCACGATCGCCCGACTTAACGCCATTAGATTTTTTCTTATGGGGTTACCTTAAGGGTCGAATTTATGTATCCCGATACAACTCCGTACAAGAATTAAAAGATGCTGTTTACAACACTTTAAACACAATTCACCATAAGTCTCTGTTAAATGCAACTAGAAGTGTCTTGAAGCGTGCTCGTACCTGCATAAGACAAGACGGCGGCCACATCGAACATTTACTCAAGTAATAAACCAACTGTATGAAGATTAGTTTTCATTAAATTTGACCAACTTCTGCTGTTCAGATTTTTTTCTTTTCAAACAATGAAATAATCCTTGCATGAAACAGAGTCGATCCGCGTCAAAAAAAAAATTGACCAACTTTATAATTTTTTAAGAACAACTCACGCTTGACCACAAATTTGAACGAGCCAAATTTGTTTACATAAAAAAACACCTAATGTCTCCTTAGACACTTTTCCTCTATCTCCTTTAGATTCGGATTTCCCCATACTGTCCCATTTAAAAAAATTACTCTGTATACTATGACCTTTATACCTTAACCCTGAGATAGGTATGATGTAAGCACTTAACCTGTTTTCCGTCCCAGGCTAAATGTGCATAGCTAACACAAGACCTAATTTACATAAAGTTGAAACAGTGGCTTATTCAAAGCCGGAAAAAGGGATTGTCTGGCTTTTGTGCTCGCTCTCTCTGGATATCAGAGAGTGCCAGTTGTATGAGCGTTTCCTTTGCCTCGTTTTTTACTTAGCTATAGATAACGAAAACGAAACTGGATGACAAAATAATTTATGACTAGCCAATATGTTTTTTTTTAATGTTTCTATCATTCTATCTGTTTTCTGTTATTAGGTTTGGGGGATTTTAGGATTTTCATTCTTTTACAAGTAATATGTATCATCAGAAATGTATTTCAAGTAGCTCGTAACACATAAACGACACCATTAAGTTGATGTTTAAAAATATCCAACCTTAAGTATAGGTACAATACCTATTTATTTCATTTCATAACGCGGTTTACTTTTGTCCGGCAATTTTATTCCTTCCGGCTGCTTCCGGCAACTAAATGTAGTCACAACACTATTTTCTAAGTGCTCTGTATACGACTCAACACTTCATGGCTGTTGTTGTTTTGTGACCATTTTTACTATTTTAGTTTATTTTTTTTTCCCGAAAAGCCTTTTTTGGTTTTGTATTTAATCCATTTGAACAAAAGTTAAAAGTAAAGTATACACATACACATAAGTCTACAAAATTTTAATAAAAAATTATGTATGATAGAAAGTTTAAACTACTAAACCGTATAATCTATTATGTGGTTAAACTTAAATACAGTTATCGACCAAAACTACAATGACGCAATTCCGTAGCGCCCGTAGACATTCCGTAGCCATTTGTAGACCCAAAGCGTAGACCATTCGTAGCACTCTCGTAGACGACTGGTAGTCTTGGAGCTGAGCGTCGTCGTCGTCGTCGGTCAGTCGTAGACCATTGTTACCCCGTAGCTCTCTCGTAGACGACTGGTAGTCTTGGAGCAAAGCGTCGTCGTCGTCGTCGGTCAGTCGTAGACCATTGTTACCCCGTAGCTCTCTCGTAGACGACTGGTAGTCTTGGAGCAAAGCGTCGTCGTCGTCGTCGGTCAGTCGTAGACCATTGTTACCCCGTAGCTCTCTCGTAGACGACTGGTAGTCTTGGAGCAAAGCGTCGTCGTCGTCGTCGGTCAGTCGTAGACCATTGTTACCCCGTAGCTCTCTCGTAGACGACTGGTAGTCTTGGAGAAAAGCGTCGTCGTCGTCGTCGGTCAGTCGTAGACCATTGTTACCCCGTAGCTCTCTCGTAGACGACTGGTAGTCTTGGAGCAAAGCGTCGTCGTCGTCGTCGGTCAGTCGTAGACCATTGTTGCCCCGTAGCTCTCTCGTAGACGACTCGTAGACTTGTAGCTATGCCAAGGAAGGCAATTCTCGCCAATGTATCACTCGATAATATCAAAAAAACTGCCAAATTTGACTGTTTTTCTATATAAAAACTGTCAAATTTGACAGCCCTTTTGATATTTATCGAATGATAAATTGGCGAGAATTGCCTTTCAGCTCGCTCGTAGACTTATCGTAGCTACGTAGCTTTCTCGTAGAAGACTCGTAGACTTGGTAGCAACCCGTAGTTCATTCGTAGACCTATCGTAGCTACGTAGCTCTCTCTGAGAAGACTTATAGACTTGTAGCTACGCGTAGCTCGGTCGTAGCAATTTTTTTGTGTTATTCAATTTTAATGTGTTAGCCTTTTCTATTCTAGAGTAAACCTTGAAACGCGGCTACAACGGGTCTAATTATGTCGCCCTTCTGAAGTTACTGGTTACCACCCTCACTGCCCCACAGGATACACGAGTCTGTTCAGAAGGGTTGAAGGTCACTGTCTATTTCAGTCGAGGTCAGCTTTTATTGCAAAGCGCTTATAAGTTTAATATGATAAGATTGTCTTTCAAGATAAAATCTTGGAAATTGTTTTTATTTAAAGCAATAATTTTGCCACAAATAGAATGTTTTTCCTGATTTTTAATGTAGGTTATTTCAATAATACGTAGGTTCATTAAGCGGTGGCGTAGCGTGGGTCGGTACCAGGGGCGGTTTTCCACCAAGCACCCCCCCAATCCCCAAAACACTGAATTGCCTTGGGGTTTGGTAATTCCCACCCTCAACACCTAATAATAGTAGGTATAAGCAACGGCGAGTGGAGCGAGCCGCGATTTTCGTTGTGATTTTTTAGATTTTTTTGGGAAAAGTTAGCAAGTATCTATGACAAAAGAAATAATAACGAGCGAAGCGAGCCCCGACAATTTTAGAAACTAATACAAAATAACTATCGGCGAGTGGAGTGAGCTGCAGCCTTTTTTGAAAATGGTGAGGCATATTTAGGAAGACAAGAAAGTTTACATAATGAGCTAAGATCAATCATAAGTTTTTTAGACGATAAACAATCAAATAGGTGTGACAAAATAAATAAATATTTTTTTACTCTTTGCTCTATAGAATCAACGGCGGGTGAAGCGAGCCGCGATTTTTTTTATGATCTGGCTGTGCGTTTTAGTTGTCATTGTCACCCCAAGGGGTGCCAAAATGCCACCACTCGGACCACCCTTATTATTTCAACTAATCGCGTTTTTTATCCTTAAGTTATTACGATTACAAACCATAAATATTCCGCTGAGCTTTTGACGTACTGCAGCACACACAGACATTTTACTTAGATTTTAATTATGTTATTATTTGTTTTTATTACTTAGTCAACTGTATTTTTATTATTATTTCTTTTTACTAGCATCCAGTGTAATTGCTGTAGTGTGTTTTGTATGTGTGTGTCTGAAGTCGCAACTAAAAACGTTTATCTACCTGTCTATCTACATTTCAAAATACTTTCACTTAAAAAGTAAATCACGTTTTTTGATTGTAATAAGTTATTAATAAGTGTTCAAACAAATTGTCAAACATATCCTTTGTAAAAAGGCTTACTACAAAATATCAGATTATCTAGAGGATAAAAAAAGCTTGAGACAAGTTTTGCTCCAACTCGAGAACTAACAACCTAACAAGGTAAATGTTTCTTGTTCGCTTCTTTGCTTTACCTTAAAAATATTGTGTAATAAGTGAGCAAAAATCAAAGTGATCACTTTATTTTATAGTTTTACTTATGTAATTTGAATTTTGTGATAAATCCAAGAGTCCTGTAAGTTCTAAATGAAATAATGCACTTTGAATTTTGAATTTTTTTTTGATGTTACGATAACAAAACTTAAAGTAGGTTCCTAAAAGGAGGAACAAATATTCACAATGGGGACTATAGTGTCATGAGCAAAACACAGCCATAAATAAGTATTTGTTTTCCACAGCAGGTATGTGTGCAGCAACACAACAACAAAGTAAAAAAGGATTTTCTCTCTCAAGGGATTATCCACAATTGACCTAAATTAAGTTTCTGATCTTCGCTGCTAACGAACCTGACTGAATTTACTCTCATTAAAACAGTGTAACTTCGTTCAGGCCATGGGCTCACTCTAAAACGGTAGATTGGATGGTAGATGAGTACCTACCTGAACGTAAGTGTGACCGGCCACACCACACTGCAGCGTCCAGTACAGAGGCCGTGTTCTGTAATACTAATCAAAGTCAAAGTCAAAAACTCTTTATTTCCATAAATACAATAAATGTATTAAACACTGACACGGAAATAAAGTGATATTTTTGATTTCAGTCGCTTCGGTATGTAGACTAAAGTAAAGAAGCGACGAAGAAACCTTTAGCCTGTTAGTTGTTATTTTTCGAGTTGGAGGAAATCCCGTCCCAAGCTTTTTTATCCTCTAGATAATCTGATATTTTATAGTAGGCCTTTTACACAAGAAGGTTTAGGTAGGAGTTTTGTTGTAGAAGCGTGTACATTGCCCGTTAAAAGATACATTGATTTTGTGTAGTCTAGTTGTGGGCACAGCCAGTTTATGTTTATTTCTTGTATTCAAATTATGTACATCGCTATTTTTAGGGAAGCGATTGAATGACTATGACAATGGTATCATCACAGAATGACACATTCTAGCGAGGTGAAAGAAACTTAAGATGAAGGGTGCATAAAAAGTGTCAATGTTGAAACCTTTAAAAAAACCTGAACGTTAATATCAAATTACAACGTAAGGTAATAATAAAACACACGATCAAAATAATTGGTATTTTACTGCGGGGCTACCTATTCAGAAAACAAGCATTGTTAGATGTAGAATACCTATCCCTGCGCACGTCATGTCTTCCATATTAAATCATTATTATTGGTTCGTAGGTAACTTTGACAGTATATTTGTTACCTTTTCACGACTTAACGGCTGAAGTGATCTGTATCAAATTTGGCAAGGAGATTGTATCCTGCAAATGGACAAAGGTTTATATTATATATTAGGTCCTTACATATGAAATTGGCGTTTTTCGTACTGGCCACTTTAATCACAAATTTCTCCTCTTTGGTAAGGAATTCCAAATTCAAATTTGTACAGCTATAGACTCATGTATTTGTGCTTCGATGATCGTCATTCATTTGTTTTTTTTCTTCTGTTTTTTTCTGTTTGCGTCACTCATTTTACAAAATGGAAAACTTAAAATATCGCATTATTTACGAGTACGAGTTCCGCCGTGGCACTAGTGCTGCGGAAACAACTCGAAGGGTGAATGATGTGTATGGCGGTCGTGTTGCAAAAGAAAACACAGTTAGTTTTTGGTTCCAACGTTTTCGTTCTGGAAATTTTGACCTGCAGAACAAGCCCCGTGGACGGCCTGAGACTCAAGTTGATAATGAAGAGTTGAAGGCTATTGTGGAAGCGGATCCATCGCAAACCACGTCCGAGTTAGCTGCAGGCTGCGATGTTAGTGATAAAACTGTTTTAATTCACTTGAAGCAAATTGGGAAGATTAAAAAGCGGGGGGATTGAAAGGTGGGTACCTCACGAATTGACTGAAGCAAACCGGCAAACGCGCGTCGACTGCTGCGTTACATTACTAAACCGGCACAATAATGAAGGTATTTTAAACCGAATCATTACCTGTGATGAAAAATGGGTTCTTTACGATAATCGGAAGCGCTCAGCGCAATGGTTAGATCCTGGCCAGCCAGCCAAATCCTGCCCCAAGCGAAAATTAACCCCAAAAAAGTTACTTGTAAGCGTTTGGTGGACTAGTGCCGGTATTGTTCATTACAGTTTTCTCAAATCTAGCCAGACTATTACGGCTGATGTCTATTGTCAGCAATTGCAAACCATGATGGAAAAGCTAGCGGCTAAACAACCTAGGCTGGTCAATCGCTCCACGCCACTGCTGCTTCACGACAACGCTAGACCACACACTGCGCAACAGACGGCTACTAAATTAGAAGAGCTTCAATTGGAAAGTCTAAGACATCCTCCGTACTCCCCGGACCTTGCTCCAACAGATTACCATTTTTTTCGAAATTTGGATAACTTCTTGCAAGGGAAAAAATTCAACTCCGATGGGGCAGTCCAAATCGCCTTCAAAGATTTTATTGATTCCCGTCCGACTGGTTTTTTTAGTAAAGGGATCAATGAACTACCTATAAGATGGCAAAAGTGCATAGAAAATAATGGTTCATACTTTGATTAATTAAATATATTATATTAAAAAATATTCGACTTTTTGTTCCTCCCATACAAAACGCCAATTTCATATGTAAGGACCTAATATTTTTCATCTAGTAAAATTGCGTGTGAAGCCGCGTGCAGAAACTTGTACAAAATATGTATAACGCAGCTCGCGGGGAACAATGCCGATAGGGCGGCAATAAGCATTGTTTGTAGAGCCCCGGGTTCCGGGAAGTAGGGCAGGGAAAGACCGGGAAAAGACCGGAAAAGTACGGCTTATCGAGTTTTCGACCGACTTTTTTTGGCTTATTCCCAGAGGTCCATGATTATATTGTTCTTTTATATTGTTGTTCATGAAAATTATTATAAAACTTTTCATTTGATATCCCACTCGGTGAGGTTTTCCCCTTTTGAAAACTATTCTCACCTTTATTGACAATTTTTCAAAAAGTTTTGTTTTTACGGACTTCTCTATATTTTTCCTGTAAAATACAGATCCATATACCATATATCCACTTATGCTACATACATTTTAGATGGCACTCTCTGCAAACTTCGAAGATTAATAAAGGCTAATGTTGAATTTTATTCAAAATATTTCAAAAAGTGTGAATTCTACAGAAATTTATTTGATTTTTTTTTTCACTTGAATTTTTTTAAGGTTAAGTAAAGAAGCGAACAAGAAACCTTTGGATACCTTGTTAGGTTGTTAGTTTTCGAGTTGGAGTAAAACTCGTCCCAAGCTTTTTTATCCTCTAGACAATCTGATATTTTGTAGTAAGCCTTTTACAAAGGATATGTTTGACAAATTGTTTGAATTTATTTATTGATATTTTTTTCAACTCATTTGGCATTTTGTTTTGTAGAAGCTGTTTTTTTTGTTTGTTTTGTATACTTTGCCCTTTAAAAGATACATTCATCTTGTGTAGCCTAGTTGTGGGCACAGCGACTTTATTCTTATTTCTAGTTTTTAAATGATGTGTGTCGCTATTTTTAGGCACCAATTCATTGACACCATTTTCTCCATCACAGCACGAAAGATGGGACGCAAATGCGGAAGTGGTATAACCACACTAATACTTGCGGGGCCATTTAAACATTTTGGGACAACAGATTCTATGTGAAGATCGTCACACTTGTTCACCTAAAAACCCACACGCTGCATCTGTAATGTTCAAGATATCTTGTCACAAGAATGTTAGTGGCAATCATGTACCCATTACCAAGGTCTATCATGAGGCAGTAAAACAATGTGTAGATGCAGGATATGACCTAGTGGATGACCAAGAAAGAGTCCTGATTTATCTATTCATTGTCTTTTATTTCATGAAGAAACAAATATTTATCCTACTTAATCGAAGCCTTTATTGCTTACTGTACTAAAAAATTCCATGGAGCCGTTGGGAAAGGAAATATTATTTATTTTAAAATGTCATGGACCCGTTGGGAACCATAGTATGAACCAAATTTTTTTGAAAACAATAGACACTACTGCATACTATAAAATCAAAACCAACTAATTAACTGTTCATGAAAGTGGCAAAAATCTACTACAACCAAAGAACTTCTAGGTAGGTACTTACAACAAGTACTATGTCTAGAACATTCACTAACAAAAACTGAACACGGCAGTCGCGAAAAACATTCCCGATAGCAATCCTGACAAAATATCGACGGATTGTCCGGCTAAATTAAGCCAGACAGAGGGTAAAGCACAGCTCCAGTACCTACACGTGAGACTCCCATCCAAGTCACGTGAGAGATAATTGGGTAGTTTTCCACCTTTACTGAAGCCAAGGAAAGTACGACTTACGTACAGTTCCTCATACCTAGTACATAGACATATGTAGTATCTACCTACAAAGGCTGACGTAAACACAAGGCGTAAATAGAAGGTAAATCCGAGGATTTAGAAGAATAAACAAACTCGTGGAATTGGTACTAATCTAATATACTTATCTATTTGCTTTTGTCGTAAATAGAAATAAATTTTGCAAATCATATGGGATGGGAGTTGGAATATGATAATCGATAAGACGTACCATTACTACTTTTCATAAAAGGCATGAACATAGGTAATTGTGATTAAACTTGCTGAAAGTGATGAGCTGTTTAAAATAATATTTAGGCTTTAAATTTGGACACTGCCCCCGCCAAAGATCCTATGGCTACGTTCTGTACGGCCCCCGCTGAGTCCCCCGGTTCCTTGAATCCATTTGTTTTAATTTAATTTACTTTATTCCATCGGCGCGTTCATTATATGTGCTATTCTGGTGATAATTTGAAGGTAGTTTTGCACTGCCTAGCCTTCGGGAAAACCGGGAACTCTGTGAACGGCCGACACAATCGCATTGCGCGCTGATAAGTGAAGACGTTCATTATCTCGAGCAATAGTGACGTTGTCAAGATAGACGTTCTATCTATCAACAAACTGTGAACTTCTGCTAGTGCCTTGTTGAGTTGTGTGTGTGACTCCCAAACAGCCAACCATCCAGCTGGATGCAAGATATACTTACGTGATTGAGGTAAATCGAGACCGATTTGACTTTCGTGTCGCTTGCAAAAGTCAGTGCCAGGTCAAACACCACCTGTGTTTGATTCTTCGACATCAGTAGAATAGTTCTGTCGAAATAACTATAATAATAATAATAATAATAATAGTCATTTATTTCAGATAATAATAAATCCATATAATAGTTAGTAACAATTGTCTTAATAATTATGTTAGTTTGTCATAGGAGAGTCATTTTAAAAACACAGATTATGGTCGCTAATGATATCGGTCTATAGTTGGTCTTATTCGCTACGTCCGCAGTTCTGTTTTTCACTATTGGTACAACAATAGTTTTCATGCATTCAGCAGGTACATAGGCATGACTAATGCATAACGAATAAAACATCGCCAGAGTGTTGGGTAAGTGTACTCCCGCGTGGCGCAGATGTTCGATGCTAAGACCGTCATGTCCCGGAGATTTACCTGGAGTCATGGACTGGATGACTTTTTTAACTTCGCTAGCTGTAACTCTGGTCAAGATATTATCGGTACAAGGACAGATCTTATCATCGGCAGCGCTCCGCCTCACATCTGGTTCCGATAAAGGTACATTAAAATGTTCTCTAAACAAGTTAGCGATACTCTTTGGGTCAGATACACCATCAACATTAGCGGGAAAACTCGGTTTTACATCAAGTTATTTTATATTTTTCCAAAATTTTGAAAACTGTTTGTCCTTTTTAAGATTAGCAATAATGTCCATTTTTATTTTATCCTGATTATTCTGACACCATTTTAGCCTAGATTTAAATTTTCTACGAGTATTACACATGTCTTCATAAATAAGACCACTACTCGGTTTACCATATGAAAACCACAAGTCGAATTTCATACGGGCATCCCTGTGCGCTGAACTAACATGTTTATTCCACCCAATTACACGGTTTTTATTCTTGAAATGTCTTATTTTAGACGTCAAAATCGCCCCCTCCCTCAATATTTTTATAATGTCATTATATAATTTATCGATTATGGATCTATGTAATAATTCATTGCATTTATTATCAGCACACAATATAAATTCAGTAGGGAAATTAATTAATTTTAAATTGTCATTGCAGAAATTACTATAGGATATAATTTGCGTTAAATGTCGATCACCCCAAATGATTTTATTATCTAAGTCATTATTATTGCACAACGGTAAACTATACTTATTTCGAACAACGTTCAGGTCACACTTAATTAACAACGGAAAAGGGTCCGACCACAACACATCATAACATACCTTAATGTCTCTAATAGTGTCATGTGCCGCTTGCGTGACAACACAGTGGTCCAACCACCGCCGTGACCCATGTGCGTCACTCACAAACGTGTACTCACTGGATCCCACTCCCAGCTGTTCTAAGTCCGCGCAACACCAGCACTGATCCGCACAAAAGTTCAATAACTCGTTACTAAATAATTCCGATGGATGAGCATTATAATCACCCAACATACAGGGTGTCCGGTAATTAATGGATAACCCCGCAGGTACATGTGGGGGGGCAAGGGGGCAACTCAAAAAAAATTAAAAAAAAAATCTATCTGCAAAGGTCTAGGATTTTTTAATTTTTTTTTTAGGAGTAGGTGGCAAACAATTTGAACATTTATTATAAGACTACCTATTTGAAATTGTTGTTTCAATTATTAATAACACCCCAACCACCCCAAAATACACTTTCACTGATTTTCAAAATAAATTTCTTATCTTATTATTTGTTTTTGTTATAAGAAAAATAGGGCTAGAGAAACATAGGTAGCCATAAGTCGGTTATTTGACAATAAAAAAAATTAAGTGTAATACTTTTTAAGAAACTACATGAAGTAGGCATATTTTTTAAGCTGTGGGCCACCCCGGTCTCCATACGTTTTTTTTATACCACAGGTGCTCAAACTTTATCATAAAAAAATCGAATACACTAATTTTTATTTTTAACTGTTTGAAAAAAACAAACAGTTGTGGCTAGGAATAATTTGTGATACGCCATAGCAAGACCAATTATTCACGGTTATTTCCAGAGAAAATCAATTCGTTATCATTGAATTTGTAGCCGTAGTGTTCAAAATTTTTAACAAAGGTATCAAATTTCGGACTTTAAAAAAAATTAAAAAAAATCCTAGACCTTTGCAGATAGATTTTTTTTTAAATTTTTTTTGAGTTGCCCCCTTGCCCCTCCACATGTACCTGCGGGGTTATCCATTAATTACCGGACACCCTGTATAAACCGCTTCCACCTCATGACTCTCAACAATAGAACTAATTTCACTGAGACAGTCAATAAACTCCGGTAAATTATCTATCTTTACCGTTATTTTATTTGTCTTTTTTACAAGCTTTTATTTAACTTACCTTGTTAATATGTATGTATGTGTGGGACAAATCTTGCAACTGAATTTTAGGCCAGATAACCTCAACCGATGTAGCGGAAATTTGGCATACTTATGTAAGTTCGATGACAATGCAATGTTATGGTACCATCGAGCTTGTCTGATGATGGAGACAGAAGGTGGCCATAGGAATTCCTAAACGAAACGACGACGCGGCAACGTAACCCCGTCGAGTTTGGTTTCGTTCGATTTCTCTTGAAGCAAAATATTTAAAAAATATATTTCTTGCTTTATCCCCATGTTTTTATTATTGTGACGAAAAATTAAACCTTTTTACCTTACTTTACTATCAAGATCGAATCTTAATAATTGATACCCTCATTGTAATCCATTTCAACTAAGGGTAGGTAGGATTTATTTATTCCTATTCATTCATCAGCTTATAGAATTAGACCTGTCTAGACTTAATTTCACCAATCAGGACCCTCTGCTGGTTATCAGTCTTTCTATTTTAAACCTTAATGCAATTGGATACGGTAGAAATAGATCTTTCTTTCAGTCTCAATTAAAGGCTTGGGCGTTGATACTAAGGCTCGTATTATGAAACCTTGCTCAGTCATAGATCTATGCTTGAGTGATGTTTATGCCATAGAAAAGCGTTACTCAAGCAAAGATTCAACTCAAGAGAAGCGCTGAGCAAACTTTCATAATACGAGCATTACAGTTTTTTCTATTGCAATTTCATCAGTGCCATTTTGAATCTAATGGCAACGAAACTGTGGATTATTAACTTGTACGTGTTATAAGATATTTATCAAGGTTCTTGCATCTTCTTCTTTACCTAGGCCAAGCACAAGTGATGTTGTCTAGGGTAGAATAGACAAGAATAACATCGCATCATCAAACATTGCGTAAATTATTGAACTTGAAGGAATGTATTTAAAATATTTTACGCTTTCGATAACGATGATGTGACTTAATTTTTCTCTATTCTAGCCTACAAAGCGATCCCTGTGCTTGGCCGACTGAGGTATTTAGGTTAAATTAATATTCAAATAAATAAATAGTTGGCTACTAGACCTTACAAAAGTCAAAAAGTCAAAAGTCAAAAACTATTTATTTCCATAAATACAATAAATGTATACTTAGAAAAGGTCAAATTCTTAATAATTAAACACTGACACGGAAATAAAGTGATATTTTTGATTTCAGTCGCTTCGGTATGTAGACTAAAGTAAAGAAGCGACGAAGAAACCTTTAGCCTGTTAGTTAGTTATTATTTTTCGAGTTGGAGCAAATTCCGTCCCACGCTTTTTTATCCTCGAGATAATCTGATATTTTATAGTAGGCCTTTTTACACAGGAAGGTTTTGACAATTTGTTTTAATTTATTTACTGATAATTTTTGCAACTCACTAGGAGTTTTGTTGTAGAAGCGTATACATTGCCCTTTGAAAGATACATTAATTTTGTGTAGTCTAGTTGTGGGCACAGCGAGTTTATGTTTATTTCTTGTATTCAAATTATGTACATCGCTATTTTTAGGGAAGCGATTGATATTTCTATGAGTGTACAATAGGTACAGCATCGTCTATCTCCAAAGCCAGCAGAGCTTGCGTTAATATCATGGTTTTATACTGAAAGACTATAGTTTTACCAAACCTCTAAATATATTATGAATTCTAACGTTATAGAAATCAATATCCATCAAAATTATCGCGTCCATGTCAGCTGAAAAATCTAATTCCTTTATACAAACCACTTACAGCAACCCTTCCATTTTGAACTCTAACACCACACGTTCAAATATCCAAGCAAATTCATGTTCATGCTTAGGGGTATGCGTTGAATAATGTATACGGCTCTACGGAACCCTCTAGCTGTAGGAATGGATGTGGCGTGGCGTTCATCAAATTATTCAAATCACTGTATTATGTGCGCGAGGTCAGGGTGTGGGAAAAATGATAAATGTAGATTTTATTTGTGCCCTTACTATAAAATTTGAAAGGTAAGTGAAGTAAGAACGGCAAAAGTTGCTGAACATTTTGAATTTTCAAAAACACCTTAACGCTTAGTTATCCGAATAAAAACAGGACCCACATCATAATAAGTCATAACTTCTGAACGTGTCTATCAGAACTAATTTGCTCCGATTCTACCATTCATTCAAGTCACCGTTCAGGCAGGTATTTTTTTTATTTAATTTTTTTTTTAAATCTTTACGATACAACCGTATGTACCTACACTTAAACCTTTAAACCTTTTTCTAGGAACCCATACTATATTAAATTTCGATTCAATTCAATTTGTATATAACTACGAACAAAAGAAATAAAAAAGTTATAAATAAGGATCAAAATAAAATTAATGATATAGACAATCGGTGAACGCTTGTTTATTTATTTATTACATTTGCGTAGCCAAGATCTAATTTTAACAAAAAAATCTATTGAACCCTAGACAACAATCGCGGCGCATAGCCTACTGAGGCCAGCAGACGAAAATGATTATGCGTTTGTTCCAGAACTAACCTACCAAGATGATCGACCCCAGCTCCTCCGAGGAAGACAGTGATGAGGAGCACAAGAAGCAGCCCTCCAAAATCGCTGGCAAGCGTAAGTCACTAGGTATCATCGCTTTCACTACTTTCACTAGCTATATCGGGTTTTACCCTTGTATTCATGGGTTGGCGACACCTCCGTGCCACAGAAAGCACGTCGACTCCTTGGTCCTGCGCCAATTTGAATAAGTTTTAACTAAACTTGTCGAATCATTTTCGGAATTTAAATCATAAGTGAATCGTCGAAAACTTAATCCAAAAATAAGAAAGTTTCTCATCACATCCGACAAAGCAAAAAAAATACGAAATAAGGGACCGATGTTGACATTGTTGTCAATAACCCACACCCCCGTGCCACGGAAAGCACGTTGACTCGTTGGTCCTGCGCCAATTTGAACAAGTCTTAGCTAAACTTGTCGAATCATTTTCAGAATTTAAATCCTAAGTGAATCGTCGAAAACTTACCAAAAAATAAAAAAGTTTCATAACACATCCGACAAAACAAAAAAAATACGAAATAAGGGACCGATGTTGACATTGTTGTCAATAACCCACACCCCCCTGCCACGGAAAACACGTTGACTCCGACTGACAGAAAGCACGGTCCTGCGCCAATTTGAACAAGTTTTAGCTAAACTTGTCGAATCATTTTCGGAATTTAAATCTTAAGTGAATCGTCGAAAACTTAATCCAAAAATAAGAAAGTTTCATAACACATCCGACAAAACAAAAAAAATACGAAATAAGGGACCGATGTTAACATTGTTGTCAATAAATCAATAAAGATTTTGAATTTGAATAATAGGGGCCACGGCGGCCCTGCCAAGTCGAGTAGACGGCCGCCACCGGGAACCCTTTTCTAGAAGCCTCTCTAGGCACTTTTTACAAGACCATGAATACAAGGGTAACCATTTTAGTTGTATATATAGTTTTAAACCCCGAGAAACGCCTGCTTAGCAACACGCTAGACGACACCAATTTTAAAACCTTCAAAATTGTAGGTTAGCTAAAAGTAAGTAATTTAGTTTAAAATAAAGATTTTAGAGCCTTGTAACACTGGCGATTTACGAGCGATTTCAAATCAAATCGAAAACTCTTTATTTCCATAAATACAATTAATATACACGTAGAAAAGGTCAACTTATAAGATTGACTGACACGGAAATAATGTTTAATTTTTGATTTCTATCTAAAGAAGCGACGAAGAAACTTTTAGCCTGTTAGTTGATATTTTTCGAGTTGGATCCAAACCCGTCCCAAGCTGTTTTTCCTCCAGATAATCTGATATTTTATGGTAAGCCATTTGCACAGGAAGGTGTTGACAATTTTTTTTTATTTATTTGCTGATTTTTTTTCAACTCACTAGGAGTTTTGTTGTAGAAGCTTATACATTGCCCTTTAAAAGATACATTGATTTTGTGTAGTCTAGTTGTGGGCACAGCGAGTTTATGTTTATTTCTAGTATTAAATTTATGTATTTTATGGAACAGATTGATATTTCTATGAGTGTACAACAAGTTTTTATAAATACACTGTCATGCTACTCCATTATGTTTTTCAAGGCGAGTGCACAGCAAGCTCGCTGCGTTTGCTAATCGAGTCAAGCTCGCTGCGCACTTGCCTCGTTTTGAAATCGCTCGCAAATCGCCCGTGTGATAAAGTTCTTATGGTCAACCAACAGGGTAGAAATAATAGTTACCTGCTACAATTGCTAGAAGAGTAGTTATAGAAAAACTGTATCAACATACTAATTACAAAATTATGCATAAAGATAGAGTAAGTAGAGCTTAGAAGATCTTAGAAGAACTGAATAGCTTCAGAGTTCACATCATTCAAATACCTAGTCAGAGAAATGCCACATATTTGTACTCCACATACTGCTTTTCATTGCGCCATAGATGAACTAATTATAGACTAGGTATCCTACACATATCTACGTAGAATAGGTATTCACTAGCAATTAACGTTTTCAGGTCAAGGGTATTATGGCCTGCCGTGTATTAGCTTCGGTTTAAAGCTACTGAAAGCTAAATCATCTACACCTAAAAAAACCTAGGTACATTAATTAGGGATATTATATTACCATAATATTAATTGTTCTTCTGCCAAAAGTAGAGGTGCTCCTAGCAAGGTCAATGAGATCAAGAATTTGGGGCCGCCTCATCTGCCTTGTCTGTACAAAATTATATTAATGTCTATGTTTTGTTTCCCGCCAAAGGATGTTCTGTTTCAAGGTCTAATTTTTAAAAGAACCTACGTGCCTACTAGTGTATTCAGGCAAAGAGCGGAAGTTTTCTTAGGCATGTCTAGGTACAAGAAAAACTTAAAGATTCAAGACTGAGAGAGCCTTTAGTTGGGGGACGTACTAAGTACTGGACTTATTTGTATAATAATCCATATTAATATTGAATATTCGAAAGTAACTCTGTCTGTCTGTCTATCTGTCTGTCTGTTACCTTTCCACGCCTAAACGGCTGAACGGATCTTAATGAAATTTGTCATGGAGATAGATGGTATCCCGGGGACGGACATAGGCTTATTTCTATCTCTGGAAAAAGCGTGCGAAGCCACGGGTAGCTAGCTACCCGTGACAAACAAAACGACAAAGTTCCAGACAAAACTTTTATTTAAAATTTTTATTTATTACTAGCTAGTAATAAATAAAAATGGTTTAATTCCGAAGGTATTACGTATTGTCTGTACAAAATGATATCATTTCTTATGTTTTTGGGAAGATCTTACCTGATAAAAAGGTACAATGTGTTTTAGACCCAGTTTCTAACTAAGTTCTAGACCTGTGACACAGACGCCAGGGATATCTACCTCGACAATAGCTTACAGTCATCTCTTATGAAGTAAATAAGGTGCCCTTCAAGCGCAAGCCTTATGCAGATTCAAAAGCATCTGTGTTTCCAGTGGTGCCAGCAGGCTCGCTGGCCGGGGGGCGGCCGTCAGTACGCGGGAAACCAGAGCTACCGCGAGGGTCTACCGCTGGTCTTCCCGGTGCTATGCCAAAAGGTACGTATTTACTCTTAGAAGAAATCGCTTCTAAGCGATACCACCCTCTGTATTTTTGTGTTTTATATGAATGTATAATGCTGTGTTTTATTTGTGGTGGATAAAGAGTGGTATTGTATTATGTATTACTTCAATAACAAGTACCTACTAGTTATTAGGAATACCCATTATGAAATTATTTCTTGTTCTATTCTATATGCCGTTTTTATGATAGTATTCCTGTTTCTTTGTGTGTTTGTAATGTTATTTATCGTAAGGACTGTTCTATTTGGTACCTAGTTACAACGTATTGTGTGTGATATTATTGTGTGTACCGTTACCCCACTAGGTTTGATCTTAAGGTATATAAATGTAAAACAGGTAACATAATTTATTTCTTCATACACTGTAAACTAATGCTTTTGTAGATAGAATCGTACCGGGTCTGTTTGGTTTAGTTTGACTCTACCGACTGATTTGGCTTAAACGCAGTACTAACATAGTTTGAACAGCTTTTTGGTACTTTAGGCCATTATTATAGGTAAGTTATTGACTAAATATTACTTACTTATGTACCAATCAATATAAACCGTGGCAGTAGTGACCGCGGCTTAAGAATCGACCCCTGCAAGTTCCGTAAAATTATAAAAATCCTAGTCACTTTATAATTTTACGTAAAATAATCAACACGTACATTTATGATTTTACGAAACGTTTCCGTAAAATAATGAAATAGTGATTGATGGAACACAAGACACCCGCTGATTGGCTGACGTGCCCCGCGCCGCCATCTTTGTCATCATTAGTTACCCAAACAACAATGTTTTCATTACGTGTTTTTCAATTATTCTAGCGTTTTTAAGTAGTTTGCTCAATAAGTATCAATAGTAAAGTTGTTATATAAGTTTTAGAATGAGTGGAACAGTGGCTAATAGTGTCCAAACTGTTATGAACACAGATATGAGCCCCGGTCACATCGACCAATCAGAGGCCAGTCTATTATGTTACGAGTGAAGTGATCGCCGGAGAATTCGTAAAATAGTAAAACAAGGCCGAGATTGGTTCACAGGTTTGTTCTTTTATTATCTAACAGATAAGCTTAGGACAATTATAAATTTACGTGTTTATTTTTGTTTTTTTAAAGTTCTTTATTTAACACAAAAGTTTTTCATGCGTAGATTAACTAAACAGTGTTTAGAACCTAACTAAGTACAAGACCAATTATTAAATAACTCAACAGGTTAAGGACGCCTTTAAAAGTTTTTTGATACAATTTCTATTTCTAATAACTAACAGTTATTAAATTATTATTAAGTAAATAAATTATTATTAATAACAATTTATTACTTAATAAATTATTATTAAGTTATGCAGCCAGCTGCTTGGGGACGCTTCCGACTGGTATTGATATGGATCAGTTGAGCTACCTGTAGATTGTTTGCAACAGTCTGCAGTTAGCTTAATTGTTTCAATTGTAAATGCTAGTTCTTATTTGTTTTTATTTTTGAATTATAATTTTCTTTGTCAATAATGAGCTTAAAAAAAAAAGTTATTAAGTAATAAAATTATACAAAAAATTTGACCAGAACTTGTATACAATAGTTCGTAGTATGAGCATTTTCTGTAGCGCGCATTTTTTAGGATAAGTGGTTTCAAGCTTCGTAACCTTTTAAACAATGAAGGTTATTCTTAATAAACGACAAATATTTAGACATAATTAATTCCTTCTATTCAAACATATGTAAAAAAATTAGCGTACTTATAGCTTATTGCGGACGGTAAACGTTTCTCGCTACCCGCGGACCTCGTTACGTGTTTGAATGGTTTAAATTGTAAGTGCTACAGTCCTGTTGATTATTTTCCGGAAAATTATAAAGTGACTTGTATTTTTATAATATTATATCATTCGGGTCTTACAATCTGACAGTGACATAAACAATACACAGCCGTAGCTGTGATTTTTGTCAGTTGGCAATAAAACCTTTACTCGTCTTTAAAACCGAAGTTGTCCACAAATGCTAGTTATTAACAGGTCCTCAAATCACAGGTGCCAGTCCATTAACCACGGCTCCGCACGCCGCACCCCTCCACCCCGCCACTAGGCAGAGAGAGGCGGCTGCGTTGGCACCTCCGCCTCATGCGTGAGTATTCGTATGCATCATTTTTTAAAGTTGGCGCGATCCCCTTTTTTTTCTTATACTGGAGGCCTGGATTTGGGACGTCGTCGGCGCGCCGGCGGCGGCGCGGCGTGGATAATTGTATAAAAAAACAAAAACAACCGCGCCAGCTTTTAAAATTTTAAATAAGCTGAATTTGGAGGAGAGCCTGCAATAAGATGTACTTAAATCTTTTAAATCCATCATGGTTATTAACACTTAAGTCATTTACAACGGAATATTTACAATAGAGAGTTTTGAGCTTTCCTTTTGAGTACTTATTCAGAACTTGGCTGACGCTTAACTTCGCGTCTCTATTACTTTTTACGCCACTTATATACGCGTTTTTGGAAAGATGACTCTGCAGCGTTTTGTGAGGGCCCCGCATCATAAAAATCTGTAATCCTTACACCTCACAAAACATGCTTAACTTTCAGTGAACATTCTAAAGGAATTGTGAAAGTATTACTTTTTGTGAATGTCTAATAAGCGAGTTAGAAGAGTAGTTGTTACTAAAATTTTGTTTTTTGGATTTATTAGTCGGTAGAACGACGAATGACTCAAAAAAACGGTGACCAAGGTCCAACTTCCAAAAGTGTTTCTAGGTTTAGCTTCATACGAGGCGTTATAATTACGGACGCCTTGTACCTATGATGCAAAGGCATTTTACATCCAAAAGGACGTAAATTTTCACACAATTTCTCAAATTGACTTGTTTAACAAGAGATTTGATCATTGATTAGTTAATCAGCGTACGAATAACTGGCTGTAGAACCTGCTTAGGTTCATCTTACTGCAGTCTACCTCTCCCAACCAAACCAACTCTAAGATGGCACTGTTAGGTGCATCGTCTTCACGTCCATCAAACTCATGGACCATTGTAGACGCTAAATTGATCAAAGCTTGACGCTTCTGAGAAAGATTTTTAAGCCTGCCTGAAATTCTTGCACCTATTTTGGTAAATTACCAAAAGCTACTATAGTATTTTACTAAGTAGGATTGGTCAAATGTCTGAGGCCCTAGCTATTATGTGTACATAAGGGAAGCCAAAAGACTGATTATCCGGCTCGTCAAAGCAGAAAGGAGATGAGATGGAAGTCACTGAGAATATTTGTTTGCTTTTCATTGGATATAGTATTAGAGCTGACTGTATTACCTCTATAATGAGGTTGCTAGATGAATATTGCCAAATGGGAAGTCGCCAAAATAGCCAATAGCAAGGTGTCAAAATAGCTTCACATCATTACTAAGTATCACGACATGACATGTAAGTACCTACTTTATTAACAAAGAAAATTACAATCAAATAATAAAAACAAATTAGAACTAGTATTTACAATGCTAACTGCAGACTGTTGCAAATGTGCAGGTAGCTCAACTGATCAGGTACTACATACATGCACTGCACCTACTTACATAATTATGTATTTGAGATTCTATTGGGTTTTAAACTTTAAAACTTTTTTTTATTGTAAATACTAGTTCTAATTTGTTTCTATTATTTGATGGTAATTTTCTTTGTTAATAATGGCCATTGCAAACAGAATAGTTTTTAAGAGCGTTTACGCCTTCCATGCGCAGTTTGGCTCAAAAACAGTACTTTTTAAACCCGTTAATATCATGAACCACTTATCTTACATTATATGTTAATTAATAATTTTAGGAAATTTCGTTGTCCAAATAGTTAGTTAAGAAAATATTTCGATTAATATAGTATGTACGCGTTCTATCAAGATAACTTGTTAGAGGTTTTCTTAATTTCTCTTCTAGCATAAGTTACAAAGCTCAAATTATTACGAAAATACTGATATATCAAATTAACAAAAATAATAACCAATCAATAAGATCCTTGGAAAAATAGTAGTTAAAAAAATTATTGGTTTTGGTATCTTACTACGAGAAATTAAAATTCATACAATGTGACTTTTTACGAGTTATAAAAGATTTTTTCACCTATATACCTTATCTAATTTAATATAACAATAGCTTACCAATAAAGTAGAGCATCTTTTTTTAAATCATACATTTAAAATTTTAATTATTTTGTTGTTATATTTTTCTGTAAATATTTTAAAACTACTTTAAAACGCTGCACGCAAATTATTTCAAGTCAGTCCCACACACATCGCGCGCTAGGCGTAAACGCTCTTATATCATCTCTCCTTTCCGCTTTGGAAACCGAGCTACAGCCGAGAAACTTCGAAACTTTACGACTCAGAGAGGCGACATTGTTGCAAACAATAGATAAACTTTCAATGACGTCCTACAATAGACCGGATACTTGATATTAAAACGGACAATGTAGGCTTAGATTGTAACTAGAATAAAATAGAGTAGTAACATCACAATCTAGACTAGATTAGATTGTAGTATGCACTACATTACTGTCAGTACACATAAACAGACTGGACACTGTTTTTTCGACTGAGAAGAGAGTAGAGAGGCCCCAATATATATTTTACACGAAGTCGCCAAAAACAAACTATTCTTACGTCAATTTCAGTGAAACCCTGGTGATGTCGGGTAAATCAAATTTCAAAGCGAATACGTAACAAATAACTGCGAATAGTTAAAAAAATGTACACTGAAATCTATCTCAATTGATGTTAAATGATAAAATAACGATGATGTCGTCGACGATCACAATAATGATTCCCTCTTGCCTTGAAGAGAACACGTTGTAGTTGTCAGTATACATAATGGAGCAGGTACAGAGGGATAAACAAAGACCGGCAGAAGATCGGATCCCATCCTCGTCGCCAATGGAAGATACAGGATAAATCGGGAATAAGGGAGCACGACAGAAACTCAGTGTAGTTCATGAGCAGACCGAATGATTTATTTAACAAGTGCAGGTACATATAACAGAGCGGCTAGTCCTACCCGCATTATTACAGAACACTACAAGTATTCCAAACCTTGATGATGAAGATTGAGGAAAAGTGATTGATGCGAATGGATAGAAAATCTGTCCAGCTGCTAGCGCTACTGCAACAGCTCGAGAACTTAATAATCCCAAACATTCTCTCTCTCTTTAGCATGGTTATTCCCATCTGACGGTGGGGTCTACCGTTAGATAGGGTGAAGTGAAAATAAAAAACTATTTATTTTCACTTCACCCTATCTAACGGCACGTGTTTGGAAAAACTGCAGCTTGGTCTTTTTCGATCAAGACTGACTTCGAAAATTTAGAATCATCTGTCCACATTTGTTTCATTAATCTATAATAATAATAATAAAAGTATTTATTTACAAAAATGGTTTACAGAGTACTTACACTAATAACTCTAAATTTATAAAATTAGATTAATCTTAATGTATAGTAGGTACTCTAACCTAAAACCTTAGTGCCGAAAATGCATCGACTCCTCCCTCTAACTAAGTAAAACTTGTGTTTAGACGCGAGGGCTACTCTGCCTCACAGACCCTAAGAGTGCGGCTAAAATACATTACATAAGGTGTTGTTGTAACAAATGGAGATAAATTAATTAACTAAGCATGACGAAACCAAATCAAATCGGAGTTCAACATAAAACAAAAGTTAGAAACCTTAACTAAAACTAAAATAATAGTAAACAACAAAAAATAAATAAAAAGATAAAAATAACAAATAGATCGAGCCCTAAGTGTTTATGTGTGTAATCTCCCTTCCTGTTCTCAGTCAGAGTTAAAGTGGTTAAGTTTGCTCAAGAGACTCTACTCAGGCGATGATTTTCTACACTTTATAAGTCAACAGTCGATAAGTCTGCATATGTCTACGACCCTCACTGACATTAACGACATAATACTATCGATCGAGTAGATCGTTCCTTCGCAGGACGTCGACGGGTAGTGCGAGCTCAGGAGAGGCGCCTGCGCCGAGCCCCAGTCCCTCGGGGGCGAGCCAGTCAGACAAGGATCAGGATCCGCAGGTAAGCTTTGAAAAACCAAGTTGTTGGTTGAACGCTAGAACCTCGTCGGTAAGCCAAAAGAAGGTACAAAGTCTATGGTTTAATATTTAATCACAGAATTTGCACCTTCGGTTTTAGGTCAAAAACAAAGTTTTAGGTTTGTAGGTCTATCTAGGCATTACATAAGACGAGTAAAGAAAGGGTCCAAATGTATGTGTCGGGCTTACCGCCCGACAAACAGAGGTTTTAGCGTTCAACCTCCAACCCGCATTGGACCATCTTGGTGGGTCATCCAACTCCGCGTGACAAATGGAGAAGGCCTTTGTCCAACCATAGAATGATGTGGGCTGATGGTCTACAGGGTCTTCTCTACAGTCTAAGGAGTTGACCGAATTGGGTCGGCGCTGGCGTAAACGTAAAAATGTTCTGACTTTTATGTCTTCCTTTGTTCCCCGTCTTCCTTTAGCACATCATTCATCATTCACCAGATGGTATACAGGCTGGTACAAACGAAGGTTACCTGTAGGGCAGCTACCCGAAATATTCAAGGCCAGTTGTTTTTCAAAATTCTGTGAATGCAGTAGCTATTTTTTAAAATAACGGAATGTTTCCTTTCAGTAAAATTTTTAAATTTTTATTTGTCGGGTATCTCCAGGTATCCAGGTAACGTTTGTTTATACCACCCTGTATGCAGTAGGGATATTGGAGTCAGTTTTTTGTTAATTTATGTTTTATTGATATTTACATTATGTTGTAATAGATATTTGCGTGGGTTGTCCAGCATTATTACTATTATTATTTAATTAATCCTGGTATTGATATGGATCAGTTGAGCTACCTGTAGATTGTTTGCAACAGTCTGCAGTTAGCTTAATTGTTTCAACTGTAAATACTAGTTCTAATTTGCTTTTATTATTGAATTGTAATTTTCTTTGTCAATAAAACTGTAGATTAATCCTTCTTTCGATTATATAGGCGCACTTAAAATCACTAATTAGAAAACGAAAATGTAGAAGGGTCTTGCCTAATTACGATTTGCCTGATTATTTATAAATTGCCCATAATTTTAGCCCAAATCAAGCAATTAGTAAATGTACCCATTAATAATGTTGCATGTTTGACTAATAAGTATTTTTGTTGTTATCAGGAATTTATAAATTCCCAATTTTTTGTGGTCATTAGGGCATTTAGGCCAGTATTATAAAAGCTTGATCAGTCAATGATATAAGCTTGACTAACATTAATGCCATAGAAAAGCGTTACTCAAGCATCGTCGATGACCGAGCAAGCTTTCATAAAACGGGCCAAATATTAACCGTTTTCTTTAATAACAACCTGTACAAAGGCGTAGGTATAAGCGTATTGTAGAGTTGAAGCTTTCTAAAGTTCATAAATGAAGTAATTCGATAAAATTGGTTTAATTTATCAGAGATTTACAAATAAGACAAACTTTGATGTGACTATTTTGTGGGAAGTAAACCGTGAGATAAACCAGATAGTAAGTTCTCAAGTTAAAAACAAACATTTCACAAAGGACCATGGGCGGGCATGGGTACGATACTAACCATGGGCCCATTTTTCAAAATATCTCCTTACGGGCTTACGGGAGACTACTGAGCTCCATTATCCACTCAACAGTGAGGCCAAATTTTGCGAATTGGAACAGTGGATGGAACAGTGCGGTCCGATATGGGCTGCCCGCACTGTTGGGATTAACAAAAAGTGCAAAAAAAAACTAAAACTGCGTTTTATGATGTTTTTAAGCTGTATAACTATCTAATTTAGGTACAAACCTGATTAAGAAACGTTTTTATTACCATTTCATGTACTTTAAATAGTACATGCAAGAGAAACGTAAAGTTTAATTGTGGTCAGTTCCATAGACCCAGTCAAGCTATCTCACCCACTGACTCTGTCCATCGCAGGAGAAGATGGAAAAGCTAGAAGAGGACAAGAAGCGAAGGCTCCAGCTGTACGTATTTGTGTCCCGCTGCATCGCGCATCCGTTCAACGCGAAGCAGCCGACAGACATGACGCGAAGGCATACGAAGTTGACGCCACATCAGCTGGAGACTATACAGGCTAGGTTTCAGGTAAGAGTTCAAGATATATGGTTAAGAATGAGTAAAGGAATACTTTTAAAAGGTAGGCTCTGTATGTACTCTGTGTGAATTGTCTAGCATATTTTTTTATATATCTATGAGTACGTACATTTACTTTTTATAGATTATTATTATTGTTGTTATTTATATTAAAGACAAGTGGAAATGGATGAAGATGTTATGTATCGTATGGAACAGATGATATCAATAGGCCTCCTCATCGATTTCAATGACGGCGACCTAAGCGATTGTAGGTGAGATTGTGAATGTAGGAAGAGGCTGCAGACGCGAAACAGATAAATATTGGATCTACGGTTATCATCAATAACGTGCGAGTGAATGCAACAAAACCACTAAAGTTAAGGCATTAACTGTGTTAATCATTCGCTAATTCTTCTCGCATAAAAGTTTTCTAACCATTTCATTTCAACTTAATACAGGTCAACAATACTATTTCTATTTCGCGCCTTTTTGTTTTATTTCTACCCTGTTTGGTTGGCAGGTAGAAAAAGCCATCGGCATTAAGCCCACCTTATTTATAATTTTGTTAAATGTGTGCAATAAAGTATTTAAATAAATAAATATATTCCACACATCGATCAAGGTATTCGCCGCGACCCTCCATACCACATTTGGAACGGGGTATTTGCACTTATTGCATGTTGAATCGTTTAAGACCCGTTTAACCTCTTTGTCCAGGCTTTCCTGAAAGGTGAGACCCAGATCCTGGCAGACGAGGCCTTCCAGAACGCTGTCCAGTCGTACCACGACGTGTTCCTCAAGTCGGAGCGGGTCGAGCAGATGGTGAAGTCAGGGGCCTGTTCTCATCATGACTTCAGAGAGGTCTTCAGGAATAATATCGAGAAGAGAGTCAGGTTTGATTAAA
The DNA here is from genome assembly GCA_963662085.1 of Eupithecia inturbata. Taxonomy (NCBI): domain Eukaryota; kingdom Metazoa; phylum Arthropoda; class Insecta; order Lepidoptera; family Geometridae; genus Eupithecia; species Eupithecia inturbata. Next base: position 1,914,024 of record OY759201.1, read on the forward strand.
ACCGATTTTTGTCTTTATCTCATATATTTATCACGTCTGTGCACCTTTAGAAAAATGTTATTTAGTCATGCCTCGTGTCATTTTTTTTGATGCCCTTAGCATACAGCTGGTAGAGCATTTCATTTGTGAGTGTATCACTCATATTATCTTCGCCGCTCATTCCACCGGTTTAATTTAGTTTTTGATAGTTACAGCTTTTAGCTAATAGCATACCTGACCTGCCCTAGTTATTAAATTATTAGTAATTTTACTGATCTTAATCGCTTAAAGTAAACCTTTAATAACTATTAATTATGTCGTTGATTTGGAAATTGATAGCGAACTTAGTCTTAAGTCTATTTATATTTTATGGGTCTATGTAGGTACATATTAATGTTTCTTTGTCGAGATAAACAGGTGATTTAACTTAGTTTTTTACTTATCTCTTTATGTTTTCTTGTCTTCGTCTTGTTTAACTGGTGTTTCTTTTTTAGCTGCCTACTTCTTTTACAGGGGTAACGATTGGTTTTACACTTTAACCATAATTTTTATACAGGTCTTTGCCGGAAATAGATGGACTTAGTAAAGAAACAGTGCTTTCATCTTGGCTTGCTAAATTTGACTGCATCATGAAAGGGACAGGTAAGATTAAAGCTCCAACATTACTACTACTCGTAAATACATAATAAAATAAACTCAGGAGCATCTACAGATTTAAACATTAAAAATAGTGAATTAAATTTTGATTTTCGAAGTTCTTTGAACAATAATTAATTATGGCAAACAAATGATGCCGCTAATGAACAAGTTTAAGTCAGAGATTTGAATGCTTAAGAAATTAAAAGCAATGATGCTCTTAAGTGGTAGTGTAAGAATATTGATTGTTAGCAGATAATACTTGACGATAACACGCTTGATACTTAGATGAAGACTACGAAATATTAAAATGATAAAATTTAAAGTAACGGCTAACGTCCACGCGTTTATATTCTTTAACTGGATGAAATAATGCAATATTTTTTTAGACTCTTTAAAATAGTGATGAGAATCTGTCGACTCGAAAAATATCTGGAATAACGAGAGAACTTCCATTTATCGAGCTGACAGATAACGTTTTAATGAAATATTGCATTCTTTCATTTGGTCAAAAATAATAAAAGCGTGGAGAAAGTGTCAGTAAAAAAACTACAGCATTAAAATCAGTGTTCAGTTTTGTTTGCTGTCAATCAATTCAAAAAATTATAAATGTAAAGCATGTTGCAGGCAGTGTGTGTACAGCTTGTGTTTGCAATGTGCTCTGGATGTTTGTGTATAACAAGCCTGTCTAATATTCTGTTCATTTAGTCCTGGCCAAGGTAAGTCTTTTGAGTTCGAAGAATCTTCAATCCATAGTCAATAATTTTATTTAAATATCCCTTGTTTTCATGTCTCATAATGACAGTAGTAATGTTTTTCCTCACTCCCTTTCAATTAGTAAGTTCGTAAAGTAAACATTCGTGTTTATCGGTGTCGTCGTTGTCTTTCCCATAAGTGTTTTGAATTGATATTTGTCAACTACAGAATTCGTGTTAGTCCCCGTATCTTTCTTTAGTAGTACATAGTTTAAAGAATCACTTAATATTTGGTATTTCATAAATTAATTAGGTATATTGCAAAAAAATATATGTGTCTTTGGATAGCTCCCTGAAACATCTTAAAATCATCAAACATTACATGTACGTTTAGATTGTGTAACATTTCACCGACTGGTACATTAATTTCATAAATAGATTTGTGTAGTTCCATAACTGTGTTGTATCCTGAATATGTGTGGCCTGCATCTATCTCACTGTCTGTGTTTCTCTCCTTGTCTTTCACAACATGTCTCTCTCACACACCCGAAACAGGAATAACAGGTATCTCACTTTAAAAAATTTGTTCATTATTTTTTCCTATTTTTTCTACTTTTGCTTTAGTCGTGTGATGTTGCTTCATATTCGCTTACCTATGTGTTCTTGAATTCCTCCTTTCCTATATTAATTGTTTGATTTATTATTATTAAAATCATTGTTATTTTCTTCAAGGAAGTATGATTTTAAATTGGTGTATTTAAATATTGTTATTTTGTAACTTGATATTTATTTTCTAAATTTTTTAAAGATTTTTTTTTTGTTACGCTACTTTATCTTGAGTTGACTACATTTTGGTCAATTGTTGTACTTTTACTGGACCAGAAAAGGTAGTAAATATTCTACTTTACAGTTAACTACTTGTATAGTTTTTTGTAAATTTTAAATTTTGAAAGATAAGACCGCACTGCATGTTTTGGTGTATTTTCGATGTTGCTGTGGCCGTTTGTGTTTCAGTATTTTAACTAATAATGTTTTTAACTAAAAATTACTTTAACAGGCACTGGAAAACTACGTATTAACATTATCCTAGGCTTATATTTTTACACACACGTTACAACACTTTTTACAGGCCTTTTTTATTCACATTATTAGCTTTCACCCGCGACTTTCCGCGTTTTTTCGGGATAAATAGTATGCTATTATTTCATTCCAGAACTCTATTTATGCAAATTTCAGCACAATTCGTTACAGTAGTGACTAGTGTAGCCGTGAAGAGGTAAAAACATCTAAACTTTCGTTTCGTAAATTTTTGATCGGTCCAAATTTTTTTTTCGGTTTTGGGTCACGATAATTTGACACATTGTATATAAGTTTGTTAGATATTTCTTCACGCCAAAAACTATTGAATCGATCGAGCTGAAATTATCTCATATATCATGATATATCTATCACATATAAATCAGTTCTCATGGGATATAAATAACCGTCAAACGTTTAATAAAACAATAATTAGTTAGGTAGATCTTTGTTTATTTGAAATAGTATTTTATATATGAGGTAGAGTAGTTTTTATTCCGGAACGGAGACAACATGTGTGAAGGCGCGGTTGGAAATTAGTTTAGTATATGTGTCAACACAAAGAACTTTGGAGAAAGAGAAAGGATATATTTACGTTGACTGTACTTAGTTGGTTGGCCAATTACCATGAACGTTTCAATAGGTTTACACACTGTCAACTAAAAATAAACGCGATAAATACCTCTACATGTGAATAGTTAATATAAAGTGTTCTGTGCGCGTTAGTTTAAAGAACTTCATTTACCAAGTAGTTAAACACCCACAAATTAACACAACAGAGTTCCTCCCATCCATGATGCACATGAACTACTCTACCAATCTTGGTAGGGCAGCAGCGTGCCATCTTAAGTTGAGGCTGGGCATTCCAATTGATTCGCTACCCACACACTACATATACATATAATAAAATTTGTAAAAAATATGTACTTACACAGTAAATCATGTAAGAACTCTGTGGTCTAACCTGACTCTTTGGTCTTCAGGCATCCCCGGAGACGACGACTCCAAGCGACCCTCACGAGCTCAGCAGCAGAGCCTCAACGCGGAGTGTATCCTGAGCAAGGAACAGCTCTATGACATGTTCCAGCAGATCCTGGGGGTGAAGAAGTTTGAGCACCAGCTGTTGTTCAACGCACTGTTGGTACGTAAGGAATAGAAACTTCATAGACTAAATTATTACTGTAAATCAACTGACCCGATAAACGTTGTTTGGCCTACAAATCCTATAATATACCATCGCCGTTTTTCTTTGTGTAAGTATCTACTCCAGGCCTGTAATATGTGTATCGGTACTCTCCTTTGATTTGGTTTGATTTCAACTCTTTCGTTAGGTGAAATTATGCGAAGCTTTTTAAAGACATCAAAGCCTATTTTATAACATCATTAACTTTTCACCATTGTTTTTACACAATATAGGTAATTTTTTACCTTACAGTCTAAAAATACGATATTTTGTTCTCACAATCCTGTGACATCTATACTTATAATAAAACTGTAACTGGTCAAATTCTGTACATTGAAAATATTTTGAAAAATTTTTTTGGGAGTGCAATCCATTATTGATACTGAAGCCAAAACTCTACAGACAGACAGACATGACTTTTTTCATTCATGTCTGTCTGTCTGTCTGTCTGTCTATCTGTATGTATCTTGGCCGCGCATAACTCCGACACTACTGAATGATTTCAAACGAAATTTGGCATGATTTGAGTTCATACTACGAGGAAGGATATAGAATACTTTTTATCCACGAATTCATAACGGTTCCCTTGGGAGAGGGGATGAAAGTCAAAATGCGTACTTCGTTGTAATTCATAAACACGTTGTCCGGTTTCATTGATTCTTTGTTTGTTAGAAACAATGTTGCAAGATTTTGAAAAAGAGTCAACATCATCATCATTTCAGCCTATATTAGTCCACCCTTGGGAGAGGGGATGAAAATTGAAATGAGTTATAATTCATCAACGCGTTGTCTGATTTCAGTCATTCTTTTTGTGTTAGAAATAGTGTTGCAAGATCGTTAAAAAAACAGTCAACATTATTATCATCATCATCATCAGCCTTTATTAGTCCATGCATAGCTCTTTCCATAGCTCGCTGTGCGATTTTGAACTGATGGACCAGCCCTACCGTGAGTGTCCACGTCTCAGCTTCATGGGAGACGGGTAGGACGCACTGATTAAAAACTTTTCGAAACAGTGTTGCAAGGTACAAAGTGGAGTAAAATATAAGTAGATTTGGAAAAAAGCTATTTATGTTTAGCCATAGACGCGATAAGCGTGTGATTACGTTCTGCCTTATTTTAAGGAGTTACCACGATTCTGATTTAAATATGTAGTTTATTTTCAAGTTGAGCGAGTGTAAGTGTTTTTAATTTCATCTAACCGTGCGCTTTATCTTGTACGCGCCTAAATCATCAGATATATTATGACCTGTTGATTGTTCTTAACTTTACCGTGCTGCGCGCGCTGTACGCCGCTAATATAAACAACGCTTATAAGCTTTTTATCACAAAGCAATGACTGTTTTGTAAAGGAGATTAAAAAGGCACACAACGCAATGTATTATATAACACCTAATGGTGTAAGTCAATAAACTATCTACCTACTAACGAACTACCTAGGTAGGTAGACCAACACACAACTTCACTCACACAATGTTGATAAAAAGTCGAAACTGTGGTCGAAACAGTTTAGGTAAGTAGGTCGTAATCGATTATCGAAGTCACACACATCGATCGAAAAATCAATCAAAATACTGAACTGACCCACGCAACGGAAGTTACGGAAGTAAGAAGGTATAGATATAAAATGTATCACAAAACAAAAGTTGGTAAGGTTAATTTTACGTAGTAGGTCTACGTAAAATTAATCACAAAACGGAAAACACACGAAAGTGAATCTTATTGCTACATAATTACTTTAGATCTAATAGATCACAATCTAGGTGCCTAAATATAAGAAATATCAATATTTAAGTACCTAGATTGTGTAACAGGTTTCTGCAACTCTGCACATTGATGTTTTTTTTGCACACCGTTTCTTAATATTAGAGAAACTGTGGTCAAATGTGAATACCTAATTTGTCGGCAGGTATGGCAATCGCGAACGAAGTCGCGGGTACAGCTAGTCTATAATAAAAATCTCCCCCAGAGGTGTATTTGTCTTTGTTATAAACATCAGAATTCATTAGCAGGGTTAATTAAAACATGAGTTTAATAACATAAATATTTATTAGAGATAGAGATATAATATTACAAGGGTCTGGTCTGAAGTGAATAAATTCGCTGAACGTTAAATAAACAGAAACGGCAGAGTTCACAACTTTCAAAGGTAGCTAGTGCAAATAATGGAAGATAAACCTAGGTTACTACCGCCTACTCGATGAGGTAAATGTTTGTTTACCTATATACCTGGGTTAAATTAGCTTCTTCTAACAAAAAGTAACTAATGCAAACCAGAATCCAATGAATAATAATTGCAAAATTTTAGCATTAGTAGATTCTGCATTAGTCTTTCTATAGCTAGCTGTCTTATCCTATCTAGTCCGTTATTTGCACAAAAGAAAAAGCTTAGCTCTATAAGAGATATATGTATATTCAGGTAGGTGGTTATGGTTCTGTGAAAACCGTTTGTCATACCCAAAAACCACCTTGTAATAAAAATTAATCATAGCGACGATACTAGTAGTAGTATATAGGTAGTATAGTGTATAAAGTTAGTATATAAAGTTATATACTATAGTTTATGATGCGATGATGGTCAAACTTTTGTTACACAGCTGGATTCCGCTGATGAACAGGCTGCAGCCATAAGAAGAGAACTGGATGGACGAATGCAGAAAGTCAACGAAATGGAGAGGGTATGAAACTGAACAAGATTCACTGAAACCCGTTATTATGCCACTGTTATCTCACAGCTGAGAGAACGGCCGAGCCTTTTTCTCTGCATTCGCAATTAAACGCATTTAAAGACCATGTGCGTTATTCCATGCCACATTGTAATTAAATGATTTTATTCACAAAGAATATAGCATAGAAACAAAAAAGAACTAGTATTTACAATAGAAACAGTCGAGCCAACTGCAGATGCATCGCAATTGAGGCCTTCCAAATAGTTACTTTGTCTGTAATGTCCTAAGATGGGGGGTCTCATAGCTCACAAATCGCTTAAAAACATACGATAATTTCATAAGATAAGTCTTATGTTTAGTTTTAGTAATGACGAAACAATATCTTTTGTAAAAGTTAGAATTGATAATAATAAAGCTCTTCCGAACCTAGAACCGCAAGCTGATGCCAAAGTTCGTCCTCAAAGAGATGGAGTCCCTCTACATCGAAGAGCTGAAGTCATCGATCAACCTGCTGATGGCAAACCTGGAGTCACTCCCCGTGTCCAAGGGAGGGGCTGACTCCAAATACGGCCTTCACAAAATCAAGCGGTATAACAACAGGTCAGTGTCAAAGTTAAGTTGTTGGGTCAATAGCTTGTCGTTCGAGATGAGATTGTGATATTAAATTATATGATTCCAGAATTGATAATAAATAAAGAAGATTGTATATGGTAATGACAAAAACGGTTACAATAAACTAGTTTTAAAATATTTTTAACATGTTAGGTACTCTGATTTATTTTCCTTTAAATGTTTGAGCATTCATATTACTGACTACAAAGATAAAGTGTTGATTTATTTGTTTATGATGTGTTTTGTCATTGTCAATACGATGCTCTTCTAAGAAATGAACGATCATTCCATCATTTTTCGATGTGGTCAATGTTGTCGCTCAATGATTGATCAATGATTGTTTGGAAATAATATAAAATTATTTAAGTTTCTCAACCTGTTTACCGTTCTCGATTTACATTGATCAATCATTAAGACTAGATGCAAGTCAATGGATTTGGTTAAGTTTATGTTATACAAAATTCGTTACATGGTCAACAGCATCTAATATGACTGTACAAACATCTTCATTCTCTACAAAATTTTGTGTTGACTCTCAGTTTGTCCTCTCTGCACTTAGGTTTAGGTAACCTGTAACTTTGTCTGGATGTTTCGTTCTTATTCTTACTAAACCCAAACACATATCAGCATAGCATACCTACTAGAAATTATAACGTCTTAATCACTAAGTAAAAAATGAGTTCCCATAAAATAAAAATCACTGACGTACATCCAGACACTTATTAATTTCAACTTGTTCATTTCTGTTTTTGGTTTTTCTGTCCCTGGCACTGAACCGGATGGTAAAATAATAAAGGAAGTACAAGTAATGAGTACAAAATTGATAATTTTGCGCACGTGTCTTGTGTAGAGGGACGCCTACACTCTCCTAGCCTGAAAAATATAACTCCCATCCTAATGTTGTCATTTGACCACTGTAGTTTTAGAATTAAAGTAGTTTCAAGCTTCTAGCTAATGTAAAACCCCTTGTAGATAAAACAAATTGTGGTCCTTATGATAAATAAGTTTGTAATGACAACACAGGATATATGCCAGCTTCCACACCACAGCCAGAAAATAAAGCTTATAGAAATATTGTCGTAGAACAAAATAATTGTAACTTAGACAGTAATAGCTAAAATTACACATTCTCGTAAAAAGCTTAGTTTTAACTCAATGAAATAACAGGAACCATAAGCTTACAAAAACACAGCTTTAACTATTTTCGTTTCACTTTATCTACATTCATTTTATCCATATTTTTCGATAACAAAGCTTTGCTTTATAATTTACTCAATTTTGTATCAATATCATCACAAGTGTCAATACATCATTCATTTCTAAATTTATTTTTCTTAACAAACATTTCACAATTGAATATACCACAGTATTGTTAGTATTAACGCTACTTTTTGCAGAGTCTTTGTAATGTTTCCCATTGTATGCTTAATCATTCTTGGTAACGGTGATGGTTCCATTATTACCACCATGCATCTTGTCCGGGCTTGTGAATGTCGGTCCCAACGTTGCTTGACTAACTCCACTAAAAAAATCATCCGAATTATCCCTTGATTCTCCAATAACATCTATACCCTCCTGTTGTCTGTTTTGAATTTTTTCTCGTATTTGGCTAATACTTTGTGATTGTCAACTTAATTGATGTTTTCAATGTCTGTATTGTCCCTTGTTGTTTTAATATCAATGTTCAATTTATCAAAAATATGAAAATAATCTGTGAATTTCTTAATCCAATCAATCTGAACATCAATTTGTGGTGGTGTACTTCTGTAACTCCCCACGATAAATTTGGAATCGGTGTATGGTGGTGGATTTTTGACGCTGGTTTCGGAACTTCTGGAAGTTAGATCAAACGCCGGACCAGACCCGAGTCCAAGACTGAGTAAGCAGCTGTGTTTCAGATCGCAAGGGTCTCTCGCAAACAAGCTCACTGGCGAGGAGAGTGGTGATGCGGATACCCAGCTCACGAAAATGGATGTAGTCCTTACTTTCCAGATTGAGGTATGGTGATCTGAGATAGGGCTACTAAAGGAGTAAGATAAAAATCAGTTAGCCGATAGTTTTCTAGTGTTATATTTTCCGATGTTTTGAGCACATTAAGTGTGCCATAATCACGGTTTGTTTATAAGTTCTCGAACCTTAAAGAAATGTTAATTTATTTAAGTTAAGACATCTGTTTTTTGCGATAGATAGTGTTTATATGATCATACACTAGACATGTGTTAAAATTTTGTACAGAATCAATAAGCTAACGAAGTTCAAATGCATTTGAATGATTTATTTTTCTACTCCTTTAACAATTTCCTTGTTATACTGTTTATTTCATAAATTATAGGTGGTTGTGATGGAAGTGAAGGGTCTGAAGTCTCTAGCGCCAAACAGGATAGTTTACTGCACGATGGAGGTCGAGGGAGGAGATAAACTGCAGACTGATCAGGCCGAGGCGTCGAAGCCTATGTTAGTATAAACTCTGAATGCAAAAAAACCTTTTATTTCAGCCCATGGATTTTAGTATAAAAACAATCATAGTTATACGAATTCATTACGAATGTAAGCGAGTTAACTACAAACCTTGTTTATGAACCAAAGTTCAAGGTTGTCGCACTTACAGTCATACTGAAACAGGCCATGGATGTCTGAGGAGTGCTACTAAGGGATCCAATGAGTGATAGGCAGGCAGCCAGAAGCTCTAGAATCGATCACTAATATTCGGGACAACTTTTAACGTCATCATCAATAAGCACAATGTCTATAACTACAAAATAGACCATATTTAATTCAGGGAGCTTCCATTATCCTGTGTTTTCGCACATAAGTACGATATGCGATTTGTTATACATATATACTGAAACGATAACGTTTTATCTGATAAGAATAAAGATATTTTCACTTTAAATTTAACCGTTTCACAATCAGCAAAGAGACTTCAGGCAGAACATTTGTTTTTTTGAAGACGAAATTTTAAAAAGTAGTCTGCTACCAGGTTCTTGATGACAAATTTAAGTAACAACTTACATCGGCTATATTACCCATCCAGGTGGGACACACAAGGTGACTTCAGCACCACACAACCGCTCCCTGCTGTGAAGGTGAAGCTGTACACGGAAAACCCTGGAGTGCTGGCCTTAGAAGACAAGGAGTTAGGCAAGGTGGTGTTGAGACCGACACCGCTGTCAAGTAAGGTGAGGAATCAGATATTAGACTCGATATAACCGATCCTCTATCCAAAGACAAGAAAAGCCTCCGTCATAATTTGTTAATAAAACTGATGTAAGTTGCTGAGTGGAAGTCCTATGAAATAAATAAATTAGAAAGAGGGTTTAGCGTAGAAAATAATTGTAAGACCAAAGGCAATTAACGAAACGCAACTTAGGAAAGGAGACGGTTAAAGTGGGTTGGATAGTCAAGGAAAGGCACGGGAGAGTCAAAATGACGAGAGACATAGAGCCGCACATTTTAATTTGAGTCATATAAATAACTATATAGAGTAGTTGAAAAAAAAAAATGTTATTTTTTTCAGGTCCCCGAATGGCATCGGATGACCGTCCCCAAGAATCTGCCGGACCAAGACCTTAGGATTAAGATTGCTTGTCGTATGGATAAACCATTGAATATGAAGCATTGTGGGTAAGTAGACCGAAACTCTTACTTGACTGACTTTACTGGATAGATTTGTAGGTGTGATTGGTAGGTAGAGAAAAACGAATTCGCGAATGCGAATTTGTACTCTCAAAAAATGGCGGTTCCTCGTTTATTTGTACGAAATAAAATGCCTTTAAAGTGCATGACCATGTACTTAGGGAAGCAAGAACTATTTCAAGAGCTTTTTGTAAGCCTGTTGTATAGAGGTAGGTTTTCCAAAGTCAGGTCAGTACCGTTGTTTCATCGCATTTTCCCTAAATACGATAAAACAAAGAAAAATGAGATAATGTATTTCTTTTACTACTTATCTGTTTCTGAGATTGTTTCCAAATCGCTGTCCACTTCAAACTCCTATCATCAAATCATCAATAAAGTGATAATCTATCTATCTATCTATCAAATCTTGTCCACCCTTATGAATATAATTGAAATGCTAGGCAGGTGCCACAGTTTATCCTCTTCGAAAGCATTTTTAGGCTGAATCTTAAATCATTTGTTATGTTTAATAGTTTGATAGATTGGTGGAACTGGCCAACGAACGCGATTCCTGGAAGAGTTAGGGGGAGACCTTTGCCCAGCAGTGGAACAACATAGGTTAGATGAAAAATTAGCATGGGTCCCAGAGAATCCCTGCGTGATAAATTCAAAGAAATAAACATAATGACAGTACCATGTCAATATATTTATGAAAACCTATTGTACACTCATAGAAATATCAATCGGTTCCCTAAAAATAGCGATGTACATAATTTGAATACAAGAAATAAACATAAACTCGCTGTGCCCACAACTAGACTACACAAAATTAATGTATCTTTTAAAGGGCAATGTATACGCTTCTACAACAAAACTCCTAGTGAGTTGCAAAAATTATCAGTAAATAAATTCAAACAAATTCAAATAAAACCTTCTTGTGTAAAAAGGCCTACTATAAAATATCAGATTATCTAGAGGATAAAAAAGCGTGGGACGGGATTTGCTCCAACTCGAAAAATAACAACTAACTAACAGGCTAAAGGTTTCTTCGTCGCTTCTTTACTAGTCTTAGTCTACATACCGAAGCGACTGAAATCAAAAATATCACTTTATTTCCGTGTCAGTGTTTAATTATTAAGAATTTGACCTTTTCTAAGTATACATTTATTGTATTTTTGGAAATAAAGAGTTTTTGACTTTGACTAAAGTTCACCATCATCCGATAAAATTTCAATCCAATTTATTTATTTCCATTATAAACAAAATACACTGTGTGTGGAAAACTTAAAGCTTAACTTATTTCTTAAAAACTTAAATCTAAAACTACTGAGTACACAATAAACGATTTTGACTATCAAGTCAATTTAAGCCATCGTTGGTTTACAATAAAAAAAATCTAAAAATTAAAAATTATAGAAATATTATAGGATGTAGTCTAATTTTAGCAACCGTAATAGTAATTATTTTGTACCTTTTTTTACTTTATTGTTTCAATAACCCAATATAGATAGTAATATAATAACTCAACTTACTCGATATATATTTATATAATAGCAGCACGTACATATGTTTATGTTGCAATCAAGTTTTATTCTAGTTTTTTGTTACTTTATAATTCTAAGTGATTGTGATGGGTTTTGTACGTTTAATAAATAAAATAAAATAAAAATAAAAAAGAATGGTTACATGAAAATGTTATTGTAATGTGAACCAATATTTTGAAAATTGAATTGTAACATAAACAACTAAGTAGTAGGTACCCACTAATAATATGACTCGCGCAATATTTGTTCGCCAGCGTGCAGGCTGAATAAAATGACTAAAATAATTTTAAGATCTGATATAGGAAAGAACCTAATGTGTAATAAATAAGTATGTATTCTTGCAAATAAATGATTGATTATGATTAAAATACAAGATTTTTCATCTGTCATCTTAATTGCTTTTCCAGCTACCTCCACGTGATAGGAAGATCAGTCTGGCGCAAGTGGAAGCGGCGCTACATGGTCCTGGTGCAAGTGAGCCAGTACACATTCGCACTGTGCTCTTACAAGGACAAGAAATCTGAGCCGGCTGAGATGATGCAACTGGATGGGTTCACTGTGGATTATATTGAGTTGTCAAGTGGTATGTTAGGCTCTTATTGGTCACAGGTCTCGCTGACGTGGAATTGTACCTAGCAGGTCTTAGACGGTCAGAAATAGCTTGATGTCTTTGACATGTGGGTGTATAGTCGAGCTGATGCAGCGACGTCAGTACAACCGTATGTCGTAGATTATCATGCTTTTCTGTTCGGGTAAGCCGATTTCATATTAATAAATGAGTGAGACCCAGGACCCAGGAAATAACTACATGTTATGGGGAACTTTATATGAAGGTAAACATAAAGAGAAAAGGGATTATATCACAAGGGGCAATCTGTTTCATTGTGTAGTGTAGCACCGGGTTACAACCCCATGCTACACTACGAATTGGAAAATTAAGATGAACTTCAATTGCTGGAAAATGAATCTTGGTAAAAGTATAAAGTAGGTAGGTACGTTGTTTCTGGCTTGAGATATTGTTTAACAGCCTAGGGAAAAACTCAAGATAAATAGAATCCTAAGATGAAGCGAAGACTTAAAGATGCTGCAAAATTGTGTTACTAACCTACTTCAGCTTGGTAAGATGATGTAGCTCTGACTCACAGAGGAAAATATTATAGATACAAAATCTAGATGGCTACTATTTGTATTACCATAAGTCTGGATCTAAATTGGACCATAAATTGTGGTGTATCCTAGTTGCTTTGCTCAAACCAACTTTATAGGGGTACAGTTTATCGGCAACCCTGCCATCACCCCTATCTTTTCTTTACCTGCTATAAAATCAATTTCTAGAATTGATTTGCTTCTAAAAACTGTTGTATCGTTTCAGCGCAACTTATCGTCAGCCAAGGTACGAGTATGTTTCATTTTTTCACCTTTGTGAGATAATTCACATATTGCAGACCCTTCAACTGTTGACTTCTTTCAGAGTTGGAAGGGGCCAAGCATTTTATGAATGCTGTGAGAGACGGGGAGTCTGTTCTGATGGGTGTGACTGATGAGAATGAGTGCCACCTCTGGGTAATGGCATTGTACAGAGCAACAGGTCAGAGTCACAAGCCTACTCCGCCGACGACATCGGATACGCACCATAAGATTATGGGAGGTAACATCATTTTTGTAAACCCAGTTTTGTTTATCATCAGGCAGAACGCAGGTTTAGTAGCAGACATATTAATTTTTGACAGGTTTTGTTTAAGGAAGCTAGTCAGCTTATTGGCGTCCAAGAGTCCTGATAGGTCTGAAGGAAATAAAGCACTTAGTGTTCGAGATCGTTTAGTTGCTTGAAATACATGTAAATATAGGACGTAATAAACTATAACTATTTTAATTATGTGACATTTGTAGACGACATTGTCGTCTCAAGAACAAATTTATTTCTACCGGAGCGGCGTGGTGTGCAATTTCTGGTTCACAAATGTCACATCATTAAAATAGTTTCAGTATATTACGTCCAAGGCCTTTAATCTATGGGCGGGTTGCTGGCCGCAGCTGAAGACAACCTTTGTCGCGCAGCGGGCGAAGCTCTGCCTGTGACGCAAGGGGTTGCGGCTTCGATTCCCGCCCCGGGACAAATATTTGTATGACCTGCAGATATTTTTGCCGGGTGTTCTGGGTGTTTTTATGTATTATATAAATTATATATCTATGTAATGTATTAAGTTTATCAGTAAGTCATCTAGTACCCATAACACAGCTCTGGTAAGCTCTGCTTAGCTAGGGGCTAGAAGATGCTGTGTGGATTGTCCAGCATTATTTTATTTATCTTTTATGTTACAAAGAAAATTACAATTAATGTATAGAAACAAATTAGAACGTCTATATACACATTTTAATTTTAAGTATAAAAAACAATTAAGCTAACTGCAAACTGTTGCAAACAATCTAGAGGTAGCTCAACTGATCCATAGCAATACCAGATACAACAATTTCACCTTGTCGTAGATGCAGACAAAGCCAGAAAGCATGGAATGGAAGACTACATCCAAGCAGACCCGTGTCAGTACGACCACCATCAGCTGTTCTGTACTCTGCAGTCTCTCACGCTGAAGTACAGGCTTCAGGATCCTTACTGCTCGTTGGTAAGTGTCATTGTGACGATGATGCGTTTTTAGGTTATGACGGAAAGTTCCTAGTACTAAGACCGTATAATGAAATCTTGCTCAGTCATCGATCTATGCTTGAGTGACGTTTTTGTCATAAAAAAGCGTTAGTTAGGCATAGATCGATGACTGAGCAAGCTTTCATAATACGGGCCTTCATAATAAGTCTGAAGTAAGATTAAAGGCCTTGGACCTATATATATTGGATAAGTCTGAAGTAATACTTATTCTTCAGACTTATTATTTATTCGTAGTTCAGGTTTTTATTTTGTTAAGAACATCTTTATTACACTAGCTCATCTCTCATCTTTCCAGGGCTGGTTCTCCCCCGGGCAAGTATTCGTCCTGGACGAGTACTGTGCCCGTTACGGTGTCCGTGGCTGCTACCGCCACCTCTGCTACCTCTCCGACCTGCTAGATGTCGCTGAGAGCTCCCAGCAGACTGTCGATCCTACCCTCATGCACTACAGCTTCGCTTTCTGCGCCAGTCATGTTCATGGGAACAGGTATGTGACTTATTATTACCTATTACTTGCCTAGTTTTGGTTGGATTTGGTATAAGGGATTTATACGTATCTAAAGTATCTAGAATATCTTCAAAGCTACCACATTATAGCCATTGAAAGGATATCTTTCTAACACAAGCTATGTTAATTATAATTATTGGTAAGAGATCATGTCTAGTATGTCTACATTGGTAGTCCACCTAGGTAACTAATTCAGACTGTTCGTATTGTAAGGTCCGGTTGCCACGAAAGTGGAAAGGAGTGGATAACCAGTCGCATGGTGTCAAAATAGACCACAAATACTACATGACTATCACCATCTGTGTATGTAATTGACATTAAATTGGTAGATTTATCAGACTTCCGCTACACTTTGGTAGAGCCCTTATATTGGCCATAGTTGGAACAGTAATACAAAGTACAACAAGTACAAGAGTAAATTAAATATATACGTCTGAGCGTAGCTTTATTGTTGAGTGTTGTGGATTTAGCAATGCTTTTGATCTTGTTATTAAAACAATAACCCAATCAAATACAATGAAATGGTTTTTTTTGTTGTCTTTATTGACGAAGAAAATTACAATTCAATAAAAATAAATTAGAACTAGTATTTACATCTGAAACAATTAAGCTAACTGCAGACTGTGGCAAACAATCTACAGGTAGCTCAACCGATCCATTTATGAAATGGTTGAACATTTTGTCAATAACAATAATGTTTTCTGTCAAAACTTGGGGAGTGATAACCAAATTACCAAATAATATAAGGTTAGTAATTGCATCTCCCTTGATGTTAGTTCGGTGTTGTGCAAGGAAGTGCATTAGGCATTACTCTTTTGTCTATACCTACTTATCGGTGTTTAGATAAAACGAAGTCCTTATGGGAACTGTATTTAAGCAGTCAAAGAAACGATATAAATCTAACTAGAACATAATTATTTTTATAATGTACCCTGTAAAGAACAACCTTCAAACTTCTTGCTTTGTTTTCATAATCCTTTTTACCATATTCGATAATTTTTAACTTTTAGAAGTTCTAGATTAGGTATACAACATTAATTTAGTTAGCCAACCAAGCTTGTCGTGTTTAATATTAAATACAGTTCCATAAATATTCTATCTCTTTTATGAACACTTCCGTTGAATGTCTCACTTTGTACCTAATGTATTCGTGCTGTGATTAACCTAATCTTAGCTCCTTATGACTAACCTTTTGAATGTGTGCTTATTGTGCATGATAACCTTTACTAATGTTTCCGGACTTTTGGGCATAGCAGTGTTAAACTCAATTTTATATTCATCATCAATGTTATATTCGTTGTTATAAGTGATAGTTTAATAATTCGCTAGTGAAAAAGAAATCGAGTACCAACCTATTAGTAATGTCTATAAAGGTATCGCTTATTTATAAATTGTATAAAAAATAAAATACATCAACCGCAAAGTAGAATCAAACGTAAAACTTGTTAACACATCTAAAGATACACTTTCTATAATGAAGATTTGACATAACATTGCATTTACATGCATTTTAATATTTTCGTAAAACGGGGGTCTGTAAATTGTCTTAATAATCAAAAAAAACATTGAATTAGAATAAATAAGGGAAATGACATCACATTTCATATTGTTCGATTATGATATGATAGCGATCATAGCAATAGTATTAATGACAACAATGATGATGAACAAGAACCTACCAACAAACTTAAAGTAGGTGTATCGTGTTTAATAATTGAAATAAACTACACTCAAAATTACAAAACAATAAGACCTAATAAAAACTGCTACTTCCAAAGCCCAGCCCGCTTTAACCCTACTAGAGTAAGGCCCACACTGCAGTGGTTCACAGTGGTGCTACGTTGCCTGGCAGGCCAGACGGAGTGGGCAGCATCACGGTGCTCGAGAAAGAGAAGTTTGCGGAGATCAAGGAACGCCTGAAGAACCTACTGCAGGATCAGATCACGAACTTCAGATACGCTTTTCCGTTTGGAAGGCCGGAGGGGGCGCTTAAGGTTAGTGCTTTTGGTTGATGTCTGATAAAATAATATAAATATGAAATCTTTAGAAAAGGGGAAGGAGTAGAAGCGTTATTAAAAAAAAAATCAAGTTGATTATCTACTAAATAGAGGTACCTAGACTATACTTGAAAATAATTCTAGAAAACTGTTGGGTTTTTATTTAAGACCCTGGTTTTGGGAGAATGTACAACATACCTACGAATAAATAATTATTTATTAGTAGCGACATACCTCTTAGTAAGTTGAGTAGACCCCAACCCATTATATGAAAATATCACTACTAAAGATAGAACTGAGATTCGACAAGTAAGATCCCAGATGATGATGATGATGATGATGATGATGATGATGTGCTTGCAGACAGACAGAGAGAATATTAAATCTTAAAATTAAGTAAAATCTGCCAGCACCACCACTTTTGTCACATCCGCTAACCAAAATTGATACGTCTCTTACAGGCAACACTATCCCTCCTGGAGCGAGTACTAATGAAAGACGTGGTAACACCGGTTGCACCCGAGGACGTGAGGTCTATGATACAGACTAGTTTAGAGAACGCTGCGCTTCTGAACTACTCCCAGTTGAGTCAGAAGGCTAATATAGAAGGTAATTAAGGTGGGAATTGGGGAAAAGCTCTAAGGTGGAAACTTTCAAAGGTTTTTTCTATTTTTTCTATCTATAGCAACGTTATAGTACTGTATGTCACACATGATAAGTACCTACTAATTCTACAAGAACATGGTTAACGATCGCCGTTTTGTAAGAATCGTTTAAATTCCCTATATAAATAAAGCTGACTGACATAAAAGTGCCTTCTTAAAATGGATAGAATAATAGTTGGTGATCTAGTCCTACCTGTTCAGAAATAAGTTTTAAACATATAGCTTCTGCTCGCGGCTGTGCACGCATTTTTCCGGGATAAAAAGGGGTTGATAACTAAGGTTTGGAAAGAAAGTCATTTACAACGGGATATTTACCATGATTTGAGTTTTAAGTTTTTGCAATATTTCGGCACAGTTTCATATGTAAAAGAATATGTATTTACACGCCAAACTTAAGTATTTGATTGAAAAAATATAAAATCACCATCTCATACTGTCATACTCCCTATGAGGCGTTTTCCAAAAAAGAAAGATCATCTATTTACTAATTGTTGACATGGATTTTTAACGGAGAGGACCTAGGTTGTCACTGGGATGCCATGTCCAAATTTGCACGGTCAATGCCACTTTTATTTGGCGGCCCATGATTTGAGTCTTGAGTTTTCCAATATTTCGGCACAGTTTTATGCGCTGAAACTCAAAACTCAACTCAAATAGTAAATATCCCGTTGTATGGTTATTACCATGATGGATTAAATAGTTCCGGAACTACCTACAAAATTTCAGGTCGATCCATTCAGTACCTAGTAATGGCGTGATTAAATAATACCTAATACTATTTCCTACCCTAAATATCCAAACTTTATTTTTTATTATGTTAGTGAGTTTAGATTGATATCGGGCGTTACTCCATATCGAAAAAGATGTTAAATATTTTTGCAGAAGACCTAAGAGGCGAGACAATGGTCACACCAGCCAAGAAGTTAGAAGATCTGATACATCTAGCAGAACTATGCGTAGATCTTTTACAGCAGAACGAAGAACATTACGCCGAGGTAAGGTGTCAGTTCAGTAAGCTACTCGTACATCATTTTCATGGTAAAAAATAATATAATTTTGAAAGATGAAGTTTCAAAAATCTACGTAGGTATAATTGGGGTTTTTGAGACTTTTAGCTTCAAAATCTTTGATATGGTCTGTGTATTCAATGTTGTATTGTGTGGTCAAACGTTTCAAAGAAAATCACAATTACAAATTTCTTAATATTTTCGTCCTATTTATTGTTTGTTTTACATGGATCTTTAGTTAATTTTTATTTCCTAAAATTATTTAAATTGTTAATTGTGTTTATTGCTGTCTGTTTTTCTAATTCTGTCAGATTATTGAGACGTTATAATTACTTCATATTATAATGAATATCTTTGAAATGTTAACCCATTTAAATGTTTCACAGAATAGCACCCTACTTTCCTGTCGCTATTAGTGGGGAATGATCAGGCGTATTATGTTTATGTTCTCCTTCTTACTGAATTGAAAGATTTACCTTTCTATCAACATCATTCAGTTCAGTTTTGCTCACAGTGAGATCCTTTAAGATTATTTTGGTAACGTCTTCTGTGATATCATTGTGGGCATTGGTGTTTGTAATTTTAAAGTGTATTTTATTTTCCCGGTAAATATTCTGTGTCGCTTTTTCGGTAACTGAATAACCTATTCAACAATGTATATTAATACTTCTTTCTTGTATGAGAGTTACTGTTGTAAACTGATCATATTCAAAAGCCCTGTTTTCAATATAATTGTGAAAGTCTGTGTTCAATATAGTTGTTAATGGTAATATATTATCATTATATATTATTCATTTACCGACTTTGGCCGTCTCATTGCAATCGTGTAAATTAAACCTAGACCAAATAATATCTTTAATTCTATATTTTCTTGGTTCAACTTAAACGATTTAGTGAGAGGCATGTGTCCGCATATATCTATAACAATATATTCCACTTCTATCTTATATTTTGTCTCTCCGCAGGTTTATAACACAAAACCGGACTCTAGCGGTCAACCAAATGTAACTACTCATTTAAGCTCGGCTGGTTAAATCACTTGTTGATCGTTCACAGATTTGATCATTTCACTTTGATCACCGAGGAGTACACTAAATAGTTCAAAATCGCTTGGCAAATGCTTAGATGTTAAAAGCATTGCATGGGTTTTAATAGAGAAACGAATAGATCTAATGAACCGACTTTTCATTCTAGGCTCTTGTTTGCTAAATTCTTTAAATTATGTAAAATTTTAAAACAATCGGCAGGGTGTTTAATAATGTCTTCAATGAAAAGTATAACAGTTTCGATACAGTCTACTCCTTGTTTGACATCACAAAGAAAACTGCTTACATCAACACGAAACAAAACGTTGAGCAGATACGAAATTTAGCTTATAATACGTAGAATGCTAGTCTGAAAACGAATCGTGCTTCCACAGAAGATTGACACTAGAACATAATAGGCGCACACACATCAAAAACAACAATAGTTACAAACGAAACATTGATAATTTATTTATTTATAGCTTGTCTAGTATTTGAAGTAGTGTAAGCTTGATTTCTGTCTTTTTCTGTGTGTTTTTGCATGTTTTAACTACGAAGTTTGTCGAAATATTGAACAAGACTTTTTGCCATGCACTATGTTTTACAAATTTAACTTAGTTACAAAGGTATTTAATTGTATCTAGGCGCTACATTACAACATCTCAATATTTTGATAAACTCCATTAATATAAGTACCAGACCTCACTCCGAACTTACAATCATGAACTTAAATTATCTCTTCTCAATCACGAGGAAACATAATGGCAGTTCATCCAAAATGGATGCATATTTATACTAACTTCAAACATTTTGCAATAAAAGAAACAAGGTCAAATCCACGTCAAACCTTTACCAACGATTACCAAACTCTCTGCAAATTCTATAAAACTATTGACATAATTGAAATTATTATGATTTGAAAGAAAAAACCTGCACCTTTATTCCACCAACAGCTTGATCAGAAAAAACTCAAAACCAAAATTTCCAAAATACAAACCATCACTCACTATGCTCTCCACCTGCAGGCCTTCGCATGGTTCTCCGAACTCCTGGTGGAGCATGCGGAGATATTCTGGGCGCTGTTCGCTGTGGACATGGACCGCGTGCTGACGGAACAGCCTCCGGACACCTGGGACTCATTCCCTCTGTTCCAGATCTTGAACGACTACTTGAGGCTGGATGGTAAGTAGTCAACATCTAGGTACGGTTTATTTTTTTTTTTTAAGCAATGATAAGATTACACAAGAACATTTTTCCTGAGGCGGGAATCGAAGCAGCAACCTCCTGCGTCGGTGGTTAAGGTCATACAATTCCGCTGGAACACTATTCATTTGTAGTAAACTTAGGAAGATCCTAGTTCACCAGTTCTTGTTTTAATTTTTACATGGTTAAAATGGCTTAAAAGCACGTAAATACGGTACATTCTTTAATGTAGTGAATAAGTTTTGATAAATTGTATGCAAGTATTTATTATGTATAACGAATTAATAATAATAATAAATAATTTATTTCATTAGTCTATTACTGTTAATAAATGATTATGATCATTGTGGTCTTAGAATTATATCTTATAACCAATCTGATGAGAGCCATTAACGCTCTCATCAAGGAAGGGCTACTTTTAGTATATCAAGCAGCGAACTACCATAGGTGGTAGATGAACCAAAGTCAAAGTCAAAAACTCTTTGTTTCCATAAATACAATAAACTTACACTTGAAAAAGGTCAAATTCTTAATAATTAAACACTGACACGGAAATAAAGTGATATTTTTGATTTCAGTCGCTTCGGTATGTAAACTAAAGTAAAGAAGTGATGAAGAAACCTTTAGCCTGTTAGTTGCTATTTTTCGAGTTGGAGTAAATCCCGTCCCAAGCTTTTTTATCCTCTAGATAATCTGATATTTTATAGTAGGCCTTTTTACACTAAAAAGTTTTGACAATTTGTTTGAATTTATTTACTGATAATTTTTGCAACTCACTAGGAGTTTTGTTGTAGAACCTTGTCTTTTGATCATTAGTCATTTAATAAGTTATTAATTAGAACGACGAAATTACCAATTACAATAAGTAATTATAGTGACATACTTACAAACAATGAAACATATAAAATTAAATAAAAAATTATAACGTTTTAATAAAAATGTCAGAGTAATACATGGTTAAATTGTTAATCATTATTTTATACAAGAGAAAATCGGTTATTCATCCCTCACAATACTATAGCAGACAAACTTACATTAGATTTCGTTCGAATTTCATTCTTGTTGATCTTATTCTTTATTGACAAAGAAAATTATAATTCAATAATAAAAACAAATTAGAACTAGTATTTACAATTGAAACAATTAAGCTAACTGCAGACTGTTGCAAACAATCTACAGGTAGCTCAACTGATCCATATCAATACCAGTCGGTAGCGTCCCCAAGACGCTGGCTGCATTGCCCCGCTTTATGGCAATGCTGATGCGCTGCGATTATTCATTCTTGTTGATTGATTCCTATTGTTAAATATCTCCATCGTCATCAAAATTATCAACTGACTCTTTCTCCAGATAACCTGAAAGGCGGGCGGTTCCACGACCATCTCCGAGATACTTTCGCGCCGCTAGTAGTAAGATACGTGGACCTGATGGAGTCTTCCATCGCGCAGTCTTTGCATAAGGGTTTTGAGAAGGAGAAGTGGGAGATTAAAGGGTAAGAGCTTAATATAATGATAAAAGAAGACAAAAGACTTGGTCTTCCAAAGGAGATTTTGCGTCTGGGCTTTCATCTTTAGCCGGATTTTTATGTTTTTTGTAATCATTTCGTTTTGAATTTTCTACCATCAACAAAGACCGATTTTACATGATATATGTAAAATTGGTCTTTGGTGAAAATTTGCTTTGCTGAAAGTTATACCTCATCTCAACAGCCTATATACTCTGACCTTAATTGCATAGATAGAGCAGAACATAGGATTAGCCTTGAATCCTTACTCCAGCTGCCAAAGCCACTTGCTTAGCTTAGCTTTTTGGGACCCACTCTCAATCTCTGGTCAAAAAAGCCATACTATTAAATATAATATAATTACGAAAAGGTCCACCATGGAATCTATTTCTGATTATTTCATTATGTTATTATGTCATGAAATGAAATGAAATGAAATAGCATTTATTTGCTTAAATATAGGTAGGTTAACAATGGTTTTATAATAGATTAGGTATCACTATATTTCACTACGTAGTCGTGCAAATGTTTAATTATGTAATTATACTCCAAATTCCAAATCGGTTTTAGATCTTTAACTTCAAAAATAAAATAATGCTAATAATTACATATGTCTGAACACACCGCCAAGCATTTGAGTTTTAGTGGTTGGTTTACCAACATTTCCCATCTAATTTGGCTGGAGCATAGATAATTTAATTTCATCAAATTTCGTGTCACGTTTGATAACTACTGAACAAGTCTTGACTCCACTTTCCAGCAACGGCTGCTCAACAAGCGAAGAACTCTTCTGGAAGCTGGACGCGCTCCAGTGCTTCATCCGCGATCTACACTGGCCGGAGGCCGAGTTCCGAACCCACCTGGAGCAGCGACTCAAGCTGATGGCCAGTGATATGATGGAGGGGACTATACAGAAGACGGAGGCGTCGTTCCAGGTAAATTGCCCTTAGAATGTTCCGTGGCCTTAATTTTGGGATTTTATTTTTCCTTTCATCGGAGTTGTTATGTCAATTCTATGGAGAGGACTGTACGGTGCTTACAGTTTGGTTTCTACTCTACTAACGTACAGAAACGCACCTCAGGCCCGTATTATGAAAGCTTGCTCAGTCGTAGATCTATGCTTGAGTGACGTTTATGCCGTAGAAAAGCGGTACTCAAGCATAGAGTACCGCTTTTCTACGGCATAAACGAGGTTGTGTGTGATGTTTTGCGAGAGAGATGAATGATAGGAGTATTATTTTGAGTTTGTATTAATTTATTTTTAGTTTTAAAATGCATAATGTTTTATAGAATTTTATTTGTCTGGAATTTTTATAAATCATCAATCATTATAAGTTTTGCTTATTGTGTAATTTTATGTATATTTTTTTATGTTTCATTTGTTCTAATATATAAGTATTGTAATTAACTAGTGTTATTGGTTGTAACATAGGTAATCGTGCTAGTTATTAATTAAATAAATAAAATAGATCGGTGCTTACAGTTTGGTTTCTACTCTACTAACATAAAGAAACGCTATGCTCGATCTATGCTTGAGTACCGCTTTTCTACGGCATAAACGTCACTCAAGCATAGATCTATGACTGAGCAAGCTTTTATAATACGACACCATGGTTTCATTTTACCTTATGATGCATTTGTGGGACTGGCTGCGGATTTTGGACACTTCTCAATGAATCGTTGTGCACAACGAAATTCTATGCTGACTATGAAATGAGTTGATGGTTGACGACTGACAGCTGTAAGATAAACTGTGAGATAATAAACTGGTATTCTAAGGGCTAGCGCATACAGACAACTGTTGCATCGACTAAACTGTGTCGTCGAGTTTCGTACTTTCGTGATTTCTACTCAACCAAACAGTTTAGTTGATGGAAGTGCGCATACAACTCCAAAAGCACATACAACAAATCGAAAAGTCTTTATATTCAGCAACGCTCTTTTAGACTCTTTAAGTAGAGCGCAGGCCGTTTTTCTACGCTATTAATGATATACGAGACTGGCAGTCGCGGTCAGTCGCGGATCGACTGTTTAGTCGATGGTCTGCGCACATCAATACAATGCAATACAAATTGAGCGCTTGATCGATAGTTGTCCAACTTTTAAACCAAAAGCAAATCGATAAAGCTTTTTGACTTTTTTGTCGAGCAACTATCGAGTTGACACTATGTGCGTTTTAATACATTCTTTTAAACATACGAGTATGGTACACAACAAAACAGTTGTTCAACTAAAAGTTGTATGTATGCGCTAGCCCTAACTGTAACTACGACCGCCTAATTCTTGGACTTCATTTTGGAATAACTCCGTAATAAAACTACCTCTAGCATATAAACTAGGTTTTAGTATAAGCTTAGGTACATTTCCATAATAATAATAAATGTCCTCATATATTTTATTTACAAAATTACACTTCTAAACTCTGAGTCCGCCTGCGACGCAGGAGGTTGCGGGTTCTATTCCCGCCTTGGGACAAATATTTGTAAATTGTAATTTGCAAATATTAATTTCGGGTGTTCTGGATATTTTCTATGTATAAAAAAAATCTAGTACCCATAACACAAGCTCTGCTTAGCTTGGGGCTAGATGATGCTGTGTGGATTGTCCAGCATTATTTATTTATGACGCAAGGCGTCAAGCATTTTTGATCAAAGCTTTATTATTATCCCCCTGAACGCTATTAAAATATTTTATTAGCATCATCAGCCTATATTCTATGTCCATTACTGGGCATAGCCCCTAATGAGCGCCATAGCGCCCTCGGCGCTCGCGTCGTCTTCAGCTTGCCGCATCCAGCATCTGCCTGCAGTCTTTCGCAGGTCTTCATCAGACCTGGCCGGAGATCCCACACTAATATAAGATATTATATATTTGGTAATTTGATACTTGCAGACATGGCTAAAGAAGAGTGTAACATTTATGTCTACGGACTACATCCTACCAGCTGAGACCTGCGCCATGGTGAACGTAGCTTTGGATGCAAAGAACCAGGCGCTCAAGCTGTGCGCCGTTGAAGGAGTCGATGTGGTGAGTTCACTAATTCTTTGGATACTGTGAGCAGTGGGGCTGTAGGTAGAAGTACCTTGCTACTAAAATAGAAGATTATCTAGCGGATAAAAAACTTGGGACAAATTTTGTTTCAACTCGAAAACTAACACCCTAACAAGGTAAAGGTTTCTTGTTCGCTTCTTTACTTTACCCTAATAATTTGGCGTGTCTTAAAAAACGATAAATCGACTTAAAATTCCGGCTTTTTTGAAGTCGGTTAAAAAATAATCATCGAAATCGGTTGGCGTGGTATTGAGTTATTCGTCCATTTGTCGCGCACATACATACTTAATGCATATTTAAGACTTACATGGTTTTCTCATGGATGCCATTATCAGAACAGGACCAAATTGCAATGGGACCAAACGGGAAGCACCAGCTTTCAAATAAAAAAAGAATCATAAAATCGGTTCACCCAGTCGAAAGCTCTGAGGTAACAGACATAAAAAAGAAAAAAAAAGTTGAATTGAGAAACTCCCCCTTTTTTGAAGTCGGTTAAAAAGATTAAAGTGAGCCAAATCAAAGTGATCACTTTATATACTAGTTTTAGTTATGGAATTTAGTGCCGTGTCCAAGAGTCCTGTGAGGTCTAAAGGAAATAAAGCACTTTGTGCCGTGTCCAAGAGTCCTGTGAGGTCTAAAGGAAATAAAGCACTTTGTGCCGTGTCCAAGAGTCCTGTGAGGTCTAAAGGAAATAAAGCACTTTGTGCCGTGTCCAAGAGTCCTGTGAGGTCTAAAGGAAATAAAGCACTTTGTGCCGTGTCCAAGAGTCCTGTGAGGTCTAAAGGAAATAAAGCACTTTGTGCCGTGTCCAAGAGTCATGTGAGGTCTAAAGGAAATAAAGCACTTTGTGCCGTGTCCAAGAGTCCTGTGAGGTCTAAAGGAAATAAAGCACTTTGTGCCGTGTCCAAGAGTCCTGTGAGGTCTAAAGGAAATAAAGCACTTTGAATTTGAATTTACTCGGGAAGTCCCAAAAGACTGATACATAGTACTGTCGTTCTGAAGGCATTTGCCCACAGCTGGGCAAATGCCTATAGAGGCATTTGCCCAGCTTTGGGAGTTACAGAAAACAGTTTCTGTGTTTTAACCCGGCAACAGGCCACGATGTTAGATGTGGTTTCACGTCGCCTCCTAGCGTTGGGCGCGGGCTCCACTCTGCAGTGATTTGCTAACAAGTCATCATAAAGCTTTTACTACTTTCAGTACCAATACCACACGAAGATCGACAACCAGATAGAGACGTGCATGACTGCCATGATGACCGGGATGACCAGCCGGCTGGCGTCCGTGCTGGAGGCCACGCTCGCCAAGATTGCCAGGTTCGACGAGGGAAGGTAAGGACCGGTCTACCACTTGCTAGCTCAGCTTCGCTAAATAAATAAAATAATATTAGCCTCTATTCTCCACTTCTAATTCTCATGTCCCCAGGCGGGACTCGCGCGGGCTATTACCGCGCAGCATTTTTCGCCGATTTCTTGATGTTTTTGTAGGAATACCTAGTATTATCTATATATATCTAGATTTTTCATAAAATTTCCTACAAATTATCATGTAAATATTGTGTAGTTGAATAAAAATATTTAAACTATTTATTTATAAACTTTGATAAAGTTAATAGTCGCCTTTTTTGTTCACCCTCTCAGCTCCTTCGACATTTTTCTATCTCCGGCCTTTGTCATCCAGGACCAGCTCCCTTCGTAAGGATGTCTTGCCATCTCTTTTCCGGTCGACCTCTAGATCTTTTCTTATTCCTTGAGATCCACTCTGTGATTTTTTGGCCCAACGGAGAGTAGAATCCGCGAGAATATTTTCCATCCTGCACATGCCCAGTCCAATTCCATTTTAGGGATCTTATGACCTCTACGGACTACCAGCTCGCTATGTTACCCAGACAAAATACTTAGAAGTAGGCCCTCTTTGATGGTCTTGTTTCCATTCACTGATTGATCTAATTTTGAACTTAGTACCTAAGTATCGGTCCATGTCACCCATCCCTCGAGTACCTACTCAACTCTCTCAACGATATATTTATGTGCTCTCAACGCTCTCCTGACTTAAGCTCCGTTCTTGACTTGTTCGCTGACAGGTGGACTAAATTATTATGAGAGTGTTTTTAGGGTTCCATATCCGAAGGGTAAAACGGAACCCTATTACTAAGATTAATAATTATTTTAAATATTATTTTTCTTTGTTTTGATTATTGTGTTGCAGTGTTCAATTTGATTAAATGCTATAAATGTTTTCTGTAGAATAATGTGACTATTTGATTATTATGTACCAATTTTATTTTATGTAAGATATGCCTATGTCTGAAAAAAATAATTATTATTATAAGCCTCCGGTGTCTGTCCGTCCGTCTTTTTATCTCATGAACTGTATGAGGTAGACAGTTGACATTTTTAGAGAACGTGTATTTTTCTTGCCGCTATAATAGCAAAATAATAAAAAAAAAATCGGAATTAAAGGAGGCGTCCATACAAAAAACGTGTTTTCTTTTTTGCTATGTTTGCTCTTTGTATATCAAAGCTGTACCTCTTGAACCACAATAGGTAGACACAATAAACTTTCTATAAATAAGTAACACTTCAACTGGCGAAAATAACAAGAAATACTAAAAATATAATTAAGATGAAAATTTAATGGGGTCTCCCACCAAGTGAAAATTTGATGTTCTTTAAAAAGTTGCCTAATTTTAACGGTAAGGAACCCTTCGTGTGCGAGTCGACTTGCACTTGGCGGTTTATTTATTTTGTCAACGTTATAATTAATTTAATTTTTCTTTGTATTATTTATTTAAACAGGCATTCTATATGACTTTATCTATGCCTATGCTGTAATTTTGTTTTCTTATAATTTATGTTATTGATTTTAATAACTGTTTTAATTAAATGGTTTAATAATAATAATAATCTAGGAAGTAGCGCATGTGTTGGCCTTTTACAAGTGTCTACACATTTTCATACGTTAGTTGCATGCGCGAACGCACTGAGCGACCACATTTCAGCGGAGTCGTTTAAATCTTGGAACCTCATATCAATGAATGATGTTCATTTCATGCTTTTAAAATTGAAGGGTAGGTAGGTATTCAGTGTACGTATCTGAAATTTTTACGTAACTACATTCACTTCAGGATGCTGCGGTCTATCCATATTTCAGTGGTCCATCCCCTAACCCGCGAATATGTAGCGAATGTGTGGGGTTGCGTCGCAGTAGACATTCGCGGACTATTGATCACTTCACCCAGTAAAATATCATACATATTGAAATAAATAAGTAATATATTTAATCTCTCGCCTTTGTTTTAGCTTGATCGGCTCCATCCTGACGATAGCGAACGTGTCCGGGTCAGGGAAAGACATCGGGCAGGGCTATGTCAACTTCATGAGGAACTCCATGGACCAAATTAGATCGAAAGTGAGTTAATGTTTCCTTGAAAAGAAAACGAGTCAAATTCCAATTAGGAGGCATGTGGTGAAATTCCTGTTACGAAAAGTAGTTACCTACCTTAGGAAAGGGATAGATAAAGCCTAAACACTTATTAAATTATTAATATTTTTGTTCCTAGAATAAGACGTTAGATTAAAAGTATTAGCCAACTAGCTAAATGTTGCCGTGCTGGCATTACAACCAAAAACAAAAAAGATATGGCGATTTAGAGGCGAGATTTTGGGTGATTTTATAAAAAAACTTTAAAAAATCGCAACCGTGATACTTAGGACATTGAGTCTACCGGATAAATGTAGCCCATGACCCCCCCCCCCCTCCCCCTCCCAAAAAAATTATGTAAGTCCCAATACCAAACACCTCACACAATCTTTGTACAACATGTTTGCAATAAATATATTGAGTATTGTGTGAGGTGTTTGGTATTGGGACCGACATACCTAATACTCAATGCAAGTTATCACGGTTGCTGAGATATGATTTTTGATAGATTATTATAAAATCACCCAAAATCTCGCCTCTAAATCGCCATATCGTTTTAGTTTGTGGTTGTAATACCAGAAAGTACCTACTACTGCTGATTGTTTTAACGAATCAGAGTGTTTCTGCAAAGACGAAGACGTCAGAAATCAGCCAAACGGCTCTGTCGGAAGACCAGCGTTGGTTGTAATGTTTTTACAGCTAGCTCATGCTGAGACAGAGACCGCTTTGTAAAAACTAGTACCTAAGCTTTGTTTTTATTTTATTTTTTAATCATATTTTGTTTTTGTTTATTTGAGTTGCAAATAAAATAAATATTCTATTCTATTCTATACTAAATCAGTAACTTTTATTTCTATAAGCTTACAAAATAAGCTTTTAGACCTGTCAAATTTTTCTTGCTCTAAGACATCAAATACCTTTGTTTCGAAGAGTAATTAATAGGGTTGAGGGTTAGACAATATAAAAAGTTTGGTAACAAGATCTAAAGGGGCCACAGAGTTATATACTGAAAAGAGATAGATAGATAGATAAGATTTTTTATTAAGTTCGCACACAAACAGCACAGGAAAACATAACAAATCAACAAAAACAGTATTTAGGTAAGTATACTTATGGAAAAAAAAAAATTAAAGCAAAAGCAAAACAACCAAAAATAAACACACAATACCTAAAATAGACACCTACCTACCACCAGTGCACAAGCCCAAGGAGATATATAAATTCCATAGATTATGAAGGAGCCTAAGGACGCAGCTTTTCCTTAGCTCCTTTTCCTTTTTATCATTACTTTATTATTTTATTTAGCTTTCCTGTCTCAATTTTTTCGTTATAGTTTGAATTTTTATTATAATTTCGTTTTACTCAGAATTTAGATGAATCAAAATATTGTGCAAGTGCAAAATATGTCAATACGATGACACAGAATAGACATTGGCCTTGTTTAAAGTAGGCTAATCATTTTTGTACCTAAGCACCTTTATTACACTAGTACCTTTAGTACACTAGTTTAGCATATTTAGCATAATTAAGTTATTTTACAAATCTGCACCGCTGCCTTGTTTTATTATGACTACTGATCGATGTGATTATTATTTTTTAGTTTTAAGCACTTTCTGTCTGAGATACAGGTTTAGGTACCTAGTTCAGGCACGTGTATTATTTTATAACTGTGTTAGATATGATTGACTCTTTATAATCCATTTAGCCCTAAGTTGTTTGAATAAATTATTATTATTATTCACATTATTTATTTTAATTCTCGTTATAAAATACATTTTTTACTATAGAAAATTATTATTGTTAAGGTTAGCGTACAGCGTACGGATACCTGTTTGTGAGAGACTGGTGCCAGTGATAGGTTTAAAACTTTTTGTGGAGACCGCTCCACAAAAAGAAAATTATATATTTTAAAACTATTCTACAGTAAAAAATACATAAAACGGTGACCGATGATTAAAACGGCCGGTGACTAGGGCTGCAGGGAGGGGAACTTCCTAACAATGCGCGCCGAGTCCAGGAGTACCGCCTTTTTGATCCTATTATTATTATACATATAGTTTAGAGAAGTGGCAAATAAATAAATATTAGCCAGTACAAAGTAACAAGAGGGTTCTCCCTGTCTATAGTACCCTACCTAGTTAAATCTTCGCTGTTGTTGCTGGTGCTCGAATATCTAAAGTCAAGTAAAGTATCGTTTATTGCTTGAAATACATGTAGGTACAGGTGTTTATCTAACACTTTATTAATCCTTTAATACGTGTTAATTACTAATATCTACATATCTATGTAAAAAAAATCTAAGTAGGTATGTATATCAATTATCTAGTACTTACTGGTACCAATAACACAAGCTCTGCTTAGCTTGTGGCTAGCTGGTCCTGTGTGGATTGTCCAGCATTTATTATATTAATTTGCGATGGTCTTATTCCAGGTGACAGATGAGCTCTGGATTCTCCAGCTCTTCGAGCAGTGGTACGGTATCCAGGTGAACATGATCAGCACCTGGCTGAATGGTCGGCCGGCGCTGCACCCGCATCAGGTCGCCTGCCTCTCCATCATACTAAAGGTACCTACAGCGGTTCAGGTGACAGACTAGCTCTGGATCCTTCAGCTCTTCGAGCTGTATTACGGGATCCAGGTGAACATGATCAGCACCTGGCTGAATGGTCGGCCGGCGCTGCACCCGCATCAGGTCGCCTGCCTCTCCATCATACTAAAGGTACCTACAGCGGTTCAGGTGACAGACTAGCTCTGGATCCTTCAGCTCTTCGAGCTGTATTACGGGATCCAGGTGAACATGATCAGCACCTGGCTGACTGGTCGGTCGGCGCTGCACCCGCATCAGGTCGCCTGCCTCTCCATCATACTAAAGGTACCTACAGCGGTTCAGGTGACAGACTAGCTCTGGATCCTTCAGCTCTTCGAGCTGTATTACGGGATCCAGGTGAACATGATCAGCACCTGGCTGACTGGTCGGTCGGCGCTGAACCCGCATCAGGTCGCCTGCCTCTCCATCATACTAAAGGTACCTACAGCGGTTCAGGTGACAGACTAGCTCTGGATCCTTCAGCTCTTCGAGCTGTATTACGGGATCCAGGTGAACATGATCAGCACCTGGCTGACTGGTCGGTCGGCGCTGCACCCGCATCAGGTCGCCTGCCTCTCCATCATACCAAAGGTACCTACAGCGGTTCAGGTGACAGACTAACTCTGGATCCTTCAGCTCTTCGAGCTGTATTACGGGATCCAGGTGAACATGATCAGCACCTGGCTGACTGGTCGGTCGGCGCTGCACCCGCATCAGGTACAGATGTGCAGGGCCAACATTTGGAAACGGAATTGGGGTCTGGTAATATGATTATGTAGTATGATTGCACCCGCAGTAGAGTGGGGTAAGTGTAACAACATTACGGGCTAGAAAGCAGCACATCTGCACACGCGGCTCGCGGTCACCCTGTTGTGAGAGAGAGGGCGGCTCGCTTCACACAGCCGGAGAAGCGAAAACGCCTATATTCCGGTATTTGCAAGTAACAACGTATTTGAAATAGGTACGTTTCATCAAATGGGTACGACAAGGAGTGAAAGTCTCTATTATTTTCCTAACTAGCTATACCTAGGCACACTAGCCAAACTCGATGTATAATGTTTGTGAACAAACCGCCCATACTTAAGAGGGCTGTTACAAAAATAACGAGAAATTGCACGGTTTCATCGTCAAGTTGTATGATTTTCGTTTTTTTCTTGAAATAATGATCACTTGTTAATAATAGTTCGTTTCCTCTACTACATAGTAATACAACAAATTTTAGAAAACTTTTTTTTATGTAGTTATAGGTAATCATTCTCCCGAATGCATGTTTAGGCCAAAACTTTCGGAGTCCTGTTTTGAGAGCTCTAATTTGTAAATTCTATTGAATAAAGACCACCAAAACAATTGTTTCAGAAAATGTACAGCGACTTTGAGTTGCAAGGCGTCATCGACGACAAACTGAACTCGAAGACATACCAAGCGGTGGCTACGAGAATGCACACAGAAGAGGCCACGTGCAGTCTTCTGCTCACACAGCAAGATTCCGGGTAAACATTATTTCGTTAGGTACTTCTTACTTACTTTCTCGTAGACTTAAAGTCAAGTCATTTAACTTGTTTATGTAAGTTGTGGGAGTCACTCAGTCAAGACCGACAATAATGCTCCATAGTATCTCCTCCTCAGCAATTGACTGGTTCAAATCTTATTTGTCTGGACGCTCACAGTGTGTCCTGTATATGCATACAGATGGAGCCATACCAAATAATACTCTTGCTTATCATCGATGGAATAAAGTCGACTTTAAACTGAGCGTCCCGAGTGTTAAGAAATTGTTGGCTAATCAGCGAAGGATATTTGACAATTAAGTTTTATTGTCAAGTTGAGAGCATATTTTCCTATAAGGAAGACTTCCATGTTTTTTCCGTTCACTGACTAGAGATATAAGAGAATTACCAATTAATAAAGACAGATTCCTTGACAGATTTCTTGAGACAGATTTTATGTTGGTCACGCCTGTTGCGGACAATGATATCCGAAGCTGTACAAAAAACCTTGTGTGTGGAATAAATAATTTAAGAATGCTATTGTTTGTTACAGTGCCGGTGATGATGGATCAGAAGAAGGATCGCGAGGAGGAAAATCTAAGCTGGAATCTTTGACAGAAGAGGCCAAGCTTGGCAACGTGACGGCTGTTGTTGGAAAGGTAACGTCATTCTTCATCGTTAACTAGAACTTTGCTTTTAAAATTGATGATGTTGATTTGAACGTATTTCCTGATAACGAAATTATTTATAGATGGGCAACATGTTCGGACGAGGTATTGGAGAACTATCAACAAAACTAGGAGGAGCTTCATCATGGTTTTAGCGTTATGAAAATGATAATAATTCACATCTCATTAAAAATCAACCTTTAGTTATTTGTATTGATGTGGGAAGGTGAAAATTTGTAATACCTTTTGCCAGTGCATTGATTTCCGTGGTCGCGGGTGTGAATACATTGACAGAGGGTTTAACTTTACTGTGATGAGACAAAACCTCCTTTGCATATGTATGCAAGGTAACACTAGACCGCCATTTTAAATTGTAACTGTAAACAAAATGGTGGCTTATGCGCTAGGTAGTATTAAAAGGCCACATACCGCATAGCTTAGTGTGATTAATAGTAAGGTCTAGATTTTATTTTATAAAGCTTTATGTACAGATAATATGCGTCATTTGTTTATTGGAGCAAAAATATACTAGGTGTGTACATTAAGAGTAGTATTTGATAACATGATTGAATATTACGATAAAAATTATTTACGAAAGCATACTTATTAAACACAATGCTACAATAAAAATACATATCGCTTTGGCAAAATAAAGTTTATTGTGTTATTATAAATTAGTATCGCGATGGTACATTTATAGATTATTTACCAAGATTACAAATCGGGGAGGTGATGAAAGTAGAATGGAATCTTCTATTTTACCTAGCCTATTAGAACTTTAGTGTTATGTTTGAAACTTTTTAGAACTTGTTGATTACCTTCTTTAATAATTTTCACCTTTCATCTATTTTAAAAAGAGTGCTAGCACATAGTTCTTACCTACTTCTAAGTAGCTCCTATTCAATGCAATCCTCTTTACGCCTAAGAAAAACATATTTTTCTAATTAAATTTCAAATCGGTCTATTTTGGTGTCTAAAATGCACGTATTCCTATGCATTTTTATAAAAGCAAAATGGCGCGAAATGTCTGATTTATATTTCTATCTTGAGTATTGCCAACATAAAATCACACTCAATTTTATGGGGATGGGTTTGTTTTTTATAAGAATGCATAAAAAGTTTGCTACTTTTTGCTATAAAACATACTTCTATAATAATTATTTTCGCTATCTAGGTCTATCTAGTGACATGTAACTAGTCAATATAATAACTATTTATAAAACATAATTGTTATCAGAATAATATTCTTCTACGCTAAAACCTTACAAAGTGAATTTGACAAAAGGACGCTAAATGCGCTCAGGCGGTACGCTACTAAACAAACATAATTATTAATTAATTAAAAATAATAGTAGCGTAATACAATACTTGGCGTGAAGATCTTCTTAAACTGTAATTAACTTTATCATTATCTTCTTAAAATTAGAGTGGCAGTATCTTAAACAAATTACCTACTTACCATTTCTTTAAAATCTATAAGTGTCAATAACAGAAGGTTCTAGGGATAAATTGACTTCCTATGATGATTACTAAGGATGTAGGATTGACACGTGATGGAGGTGGGAACGCACGGATTTCTAAAGGATTAAATATTATAGGTATTAAATCTGTAGTGCTCATAACCAATCATTTATACCAACTTACTAGATTGCTACACTTTGACAATTGTATGTTTTTAGAAAACCCTGGAACATTTAGTGTTTGTAAACGGTCTTGGTCAATATTCAGGTCTAGTTTCTTTGCCTATACTAATAATAATTGCATCACTTATTATTTTTTAACTTGTGTGTCCAAATTATTTTTGCCTATCTACTAGTCCAATTTCATAAATTATTTTATATTGTATTACTTAGGTACCTTCTATCTAACTAACTAGGACGTTTAAGTCAGGTTTGGTAGGATATCTAAGTGGATTTTATGAGCCGACTGAGATGTTGAAGCTTAATATAATTTTGCAGTAGAAACTTGCGATGGTGTATCAAGAAAATAGAATTAACTCACGTGCCTCTTTACTTCACTATTCGTGATCTCAGAAACAGGAATAACCTAGGTAGGTAAGTAGGTAGGTTAGGTACCTACATAACAACTAAATTTTAAAAATATTGGTGATTAGATAATGTTTCTTAATTCATAAAATTGTCTCACTCTGTAAATTCTGTTGTTTGAGATCATGAATAAAATAAAGAAGAAAGTTAAATAGGTAAATAAATAAAAATTATCTATCGCCATTGTAAGTTTATGAGAAATAAGCTTGAAATGCCATAGGGTGCATCGCGATTGTAAGGAATACAATAAATAATATTTACAATAAAAATGTTTACTGTTCCTTTTTTGTTTTATTAATTCTCACCATTTTGATCACCTAATATTTATAAGTAGGTACCACCTAACCATGTCCTAAGAACCAAACAAGATAATTAAGCCAAATATGTCATGAAAAAGAGCAAGGGGAAGACTATTTCTACGATGGGAGGATGAATTCAAATCTACAGCGAGCACTTAATGGGCTATTGAAGGAGGAAACCACATGACCGTCTGCTATGAAAGAATCTGGGGGAGGCCTATGCTGAAAGGCAAAACAATCTATAGATACTAACACAGAAAAACTAAAATTTCACACCGATGTCCTATACCTACTATAGGTAATAAAAAAAGTTTATTGTTACTAATTATGATTATATTTATTGGTTGTTAAATAAAGGCTTTTTCAATTGAATTAGAATTGAACCACCTTACTATGTTTTACAGGACCACCACACATTTCCTTAATACCTACCAATAATTATGAAAGGTACCTTCCTAGCGATTACAATTAGTAAGTATAATGGTGGTAAACAACCACTCGAAGATGGTTATGGATAAATCACATTGCATAAACATTGATCCACTCAGTAGTGCGAATGCGATTACGACTGGCGTAACGCAATGCGTGCCAGCAGCATTTTTAAATATTTGAACTATTTTTAGTCAACTCTAATAATAATTGCGAAAGGTAACGTGAACCTCTCCTGCTCTCAGCTGGCAAATTCCGGTGGTGTCCACACATCCACTGCCGGCTATCTGGCTACACTTCACTAGCCGTACCTACGAATTAAATATATTTTTTTTATAATATGATTCAAAGTATTAATCAACTTTCAGTTAATTTCAGTTTTCATATACAATTCAAATTTAAACATCAATCACTTGTGGCTCATTTGCCATTATTTCACAGATTATGTTTGGTTTGGGGAAAATAAGTTGTGCTAGCTAGCAACACCAAAGAACCGCCCGAATAAAAAAGTTTGACATTTCGCGGTGTAGTTGTGATCGAAGTGAACGTGTGTTGTTTTTGAAGTTTTAATATTTTTACCAAGTGGAAACGGGAATACAGTAAGTTTTTTGAAATAGACTATGTATTTTATGCATGTCTATCTCAGTTTTATGTTCCGGGAAAGTAGTTCGGCCTCCTATAAACCCGATATGCTGCCCGGAAACGTCTGTTACGTAGGGCTTTTATTTTTAAAAAGAAAAAGTGGAAATAAAACCTTTGTGGCCAGGCCAGTATCATCAATGCATTCCGATGTTATTACGTCTGTGAGGTCATAGAACTTTCTTTGGCTTTGATTTGGCGCGTTTAGTTTGAGTTAAATTCCTACAAAAGTTTTCTAAATCCTAAAATAGATTGATTGGCAAACTTCTCAGTGTGTAATGTGTAGGTAAATAAAAAATGTGTCAGGAGGTGATGGTCAAACAGAAAAGTTTTACCTTCGCCTAGATAATTGAGAATATCAGTCAATGACAAACTTCTATTTTTATTTTACTCTTATTTCTGTAACTTAACATTATGTACCTACGTGTGTAGGTACGTAGGTAGGTACTTAGCTACATAGTACCTAGTTTTGCAAACACTCATTCAAAATGAAACAATACTCTATTGTCCTGCCTACATTATTATGTTGTCCTTATGTATGTATGTGCCTAGGAAATTACTTACTAAAACTCAATAGAATACTTCCTAAGTAACAGGAACCCAGTAAGAAACTTGTTAGTTTCATTACAGCAAGATAAATAACTATACAGTTACAAAAACAATACTGAAAATTAAAATCAAACTTGGGTAAGTCATTAATTTAATTGGTGAACTTAAGGTAGGTAGATTTACTATTATGTTCAGCAATTAAATTAATTGGCTTTGTAGCGGGACCAAATTTATATGTTATAATTTTGTCAAATAACTGGCTTGGAACATCGTACAGCAGAATAAAAATTTATTGCTTAAGTAATCCTACAGAATTTAAGATTCCTTCCTAAACATATTTTCAAACAACCTAAAGAGCTAATTTCTAGCAGTTTGCAGTAAAATAAAAAAGTTAAGTGTTCTCCAAACCTACCCAAGAAGAGTAACAATGCCCTTATCCGTCTCTGGATAAGAGCCACATTAAATGGGCATTTGGCTTATCAGAGAGAATAGTTCAGTTTAAAGGAATGGTTAGATAAAAGATATGGGAAGAACCTGACGTTAGTTGAACTCTGTTTGGTATTAAGTTTAAGGTGATGTGTCCAAGAGTCCTGTAAGGTTCAAAGGAATAAAGCACTATTGAGTTTTAAGGGGCGTGTGTAAGGTGCATTACAAGCAGTTGAGCTGGCTGTAGATTTTAAAATCTATTTGTTAACTCAAATTCAAATTCAAAGTGCTTTATTTCCTTTAGACCTCTTGGACACATCACAAAATCCAAATTACATAAGTAAGTAAAACTAGTAAATAAAGTGATCACTTTGATTTTTGTTCACTTCAATCTCTTAAGGTAAAGTAAAGAAACTTTTCGAAAGGTATTTAGCATTTTTTGGTCCAACAAATTTTTGATTATAAGTCCAGCATAGTAATTTAAAAATTAATGCAGTTGAGGTGAAAGTGTAATACCTATATGAAAATAAAATAAAACTTAATTCCTATCACTTTATCTTATTACTTGCTTTTGCCTGCAGCTTTGCAAAAAATAGTCGATATCCGTCCGACCCGTTCAACCATTTAGGTGTCATTTTGAATTTATAAAATTCATATGGATACTAATTTAAATTAAAACCTTCATTACAGTTAGCCTCAGCTGGACTCAAATAAATTGTAAATGTATGGCATTTATTAATAATACTGATTGGACCTTACTACAGATTGCTGCAACAAGCCAAAACTCAAAATAGCATAAACTGTTTTCTGCAAACAAATACATGTTGCCAAGAAGTTCTACCAAAATTTATAGGTTTACAGCGAATCCTTGGGTGTGAACTGACTTGTTTTTTTCCATTGAAACAACATTTATAAACATGGCCCGTAAGATCCTCATGTGCTAGTAATTTCACCAAATGCCATTTGTTAAAATAGAAATATTTTATGCTCGTGAATAACGCTGTGTGAATTGTCCAGTATTATTTATTATTATTATTTATTTGTGTTAGGTATAGTGGACATGGTCTCCCTTTTTAGTCAAGGTCAAGAGGTGGTACATGAAACATGTTGAATTATGGAAATGTGTGATAATCATGATAAAAAATAATTTACTGATTATATACTTACTACACGTAATATCTTTATTTCTAAAAGGACCATTAAATAAAAGAACGCAGAAAATATTAATTTTCCTGCAAGAAAATTAAATGTTCTCGCCATCGCATTCCAAACCACCTTATTTCATCCAGGTTTCACGATTTTACAAGATGGATTAAACCAATGTTGGTTTAATCTATCCTGTAAAATTCGCACCAACAAACGCACTTGTAGTACCTACACTACGGTGTACAAGTGCTTTTACTAGTACATACCTTGTTGCCTGTGTTCACCTCCTCCTACCAACCTACGCGCCCCCTCAGTCAGTGATCAGGGTAGGCAGTGAATGCGTTAAGATTCAAAGCAGCAATGACAAGTGCACGCGACAATGCAGCTAATTCCACGAATGCTAATCATTGCCACAATTGTCTCGATTGGTCGTGATTGAATTAGGACAAACGTTTCTTTTGTGATAATGATAACATTTATTTGTTTCTATCGTAAACGGGCCTTCTAAAATGCATCATTATAAATTTTATTCTAGCTTATTGGTATTATCTCGAGTGTGTAGGTACCTAATCCACAACAATAAAATATAACACTTTGTACTTCGTCTACTCTTAGCATCTATTTCTGTATTATTTTCTGTCTTTGTGTGGTACAATAAAGAATTATCTATCTATCTATAACACGTCATCATAATTATTCGGTCCTAGTCCACAATATTCCGGTTCAGCACGCTTTGCTGGCGGATTGGTGATAGCAGTGTAGGTGTTAAAAATACACAGAAGGAAGCTGCTACACTTCTTCTAGTAGGTTCCCTTATTCGACTTTTAAGACATCCATGGGCTGAGTTGGGGTCGATTCGTGCTTCGCGACCACTACGGTCAACCGTTGCATAAACCCCTCTTTATGATAGGGTTTATGGACGGGAATACCCTGATCGATGTAATATAGGTGTTACGTAAAATAATGAGTTTATTTTGTAGGAAAGATAAGATGAAAATAGCAAATATTACGTACGGCAACAAAAATCGCCAACACTCAAGGGCTGGTTTATGCCCCAAC
This sequence comes from Eupithecia inturbata, assembly GCA_963662085.1. Taxonomy (NCBI): domain Eukaryota; kingdom Metazoa; phylum Arthropoda; class Insecta; order Lepidoptera; family Geometridae; genus Eupithecia; species Eupithecia inturbata. Next base: position 1,954,415 of record OY759201.1, read on the forward strand.
GGCCTTGAGAACATAAAATAATTATCTGTAGCCGTATAAATAATTTGTTTTATTCGTGAAATGTTCAATTTGTGTAAAATACTTTGACAAATATTTGAGTGTAACCAAATTACGAATAAAAAAAATATATTCGAAATTTGGATATTTCTTCTATGCGCTACAGATGATTATTTTGTGTTTACAAAGACGTTGCGCAATACACCAGCCTTAAGGCAGAAAATATCCTGTCCTTGTCCTCCTAGACGAGAAATGCCGAATAAAATGTTAGCGCACCACAAAATTGTCATACATTATGTAAATATCAGTCCAGTCTTAGTCTTCTTGTGATCTTTTGTTAAGCGAGATTGTGTTTGCTCGTTCGATTCCGTAGTGAGAAAGTTCAGTGCCCCATTTAGAAAATATAAACATAATTGGATATCCTTAAAATACATTAAATTTATCGGTCCGAAAATCGGAGAACAAAATAACAGCTATTTGTATCGTATGTGAAGCAAAAATACATACAACAAACATAATAAATAAAATTTCGTAATAGCTACTATAACCCGGCTCGAAGGACCACTAAAAAGAAATGGCGACCGTAACAATTTTATGTGGCCGGCAAATGAAGCGACTCTCAATCTCTCGCAATTTTATTAACGCTACCTACCGCTACTTTTATATCAATTTGATTTGTACGAAAATGTTCCAGTGCCAACGGTATTTAGAATTTGTCATAAACATTTATTTCTGTCTAGTTTTGGCTCATTGATTTACAAATGTCCCCAGCGAATTTATGCTGGTTTCAACTTTTAGTGCTATTTCACCTGTCGCCTGAAGGCGATAATACTCCAGATTTACTACACGCTATAGAAATTGAAATGTCTCTTTGAAGTTGCCTACTGCAGGACTTTGCATTTGTTATGATTTACCTAACCTATTCTAGACTATGTAAGTTGTTACCTATCATTAATTTATTTATACATCGATCAAGGTTTTTACACATTGAATTTTAATTTGAATCCGCCTTCTCCGTAAATAAATAGAATAGAACCTTGCAAAGCAAGTGATTTCAGGGTGCCCATTGTGAATCTACGGAGGGCCGGCGTACACCTCAAATAAACAAATAAATCATTTAGTCAGATCATTGTTACATAAATAAATAAAAAAAGCATATATTCTCCTAATAAAATGTCAATAACCATGGAGAGAAATGGGGAGGCCTACGCCAAACAAGCGACTTCTACTACATACACGTTACATATAGGATCATATAGGTACTCGTACCTATAACTATTGAAACGATGACACTACCGAAGCTTTAAAAACTGTCTGGTAGTGTCACCTTGATCGATGTACATATAATTTTATTTATTTTACCGTTTTAGCAAAGTTAACAGTTGAGTAACTAAAGGCAAATTATATTTATGACGACATATAAGTACGAGGATAGGTACCTTTCCTCGTACCTAAATGTCGTTTATGATTTAAATTAAATTTTATGATTTATCCAAATTGATAATACCTATTTTTGTCAATCAGCGTAAACAGGATAACTAGGTACTTCCCTACTTGTTACCTAGGTAGAAGAAATGATCGCTTGTTTCCCTGATATGTACCAGGGAAACCTTGATCGATGTACATATAATTTTATTTATTTTACAGTTTTAGCAAAGTTAACAGTTGAGTAACTAAAGGCAAATTATATTTTTATGATTAATGATGTAAAATTATATGTTTATGATTTAAATTAAATTTTATGGTTTATCCAAAGTGATAATACCTATTTTTGTCAACCAGCGTAAACAGGATAACTAGGTACCTCCTTACTTGTTACCTAGATAGAAGGAATGATAGATTTGTCACTTTAATTAAAAGAAATACGTCTTTTTTCATGAACGATTTACGATGCTTTACAGCCGTAAAGCATCGTTCTCAGAGAGCAAAGTTTCTCAGATTTCCGGTTCAGATTCAGATTACCCATCATAGCAAACCAATCATAATACACCGCCAATTAGTGCGAGTCGACTTGCGAAGGCTTCCGTATCGTAAAAATCAGGCAACTTTTTCAAAAAACATCAAATTTTCACTTGCTTGGAGGCCTTTTAAATTTTTAAATTTATAATGTGTTTAGTATTTGTTGTTATAACAGTTGAAGTGTTACTTATTTATAGAATGTTTCATGTGTCTACTCTTGTTTTTGCTCTTCGTTTGTCAAGGCAAAAATAACTAAAAAAATCACGTTTTTTGTATGGAAGCCATCATTAATTTGGATATTTATTTAATTTTTATAGCGGCAAGAGAAATACACATTCTCTGAAAGTTTCAACTGTCTACCTCTTACAGTTCATGAGATATAACTTGTTCAGCAGGTTTCTTTATAAACGTATCCACCAAGAACTTATAGTTTGGCTCTTTAATGAAGAAGTTTGACATTCTTACCGAAATGTATGGAAAAAGTTTATCGCGATTTCTGACATTTCTAGTACTCAAACCTCAGTCGGTCCAATAGAGACTTTTGATCCTTATAATAAACAGGATCGATTGGCATCAAAAAAAGTTTGGTGTAAAATTAAAATTTTCTTGTTGACTGACCATTTTTTCCAAAATTTGTGAATGCAGTTCAAAATATCTCAAAAAGTTATGGATGATCTTCTAAAAACGTATTCCTGTAACTATAACGGTTAAGGTACCTGCCCTTACTGTCCCGTATCAAAAATTCACCCTGTATATCGAAGATTTTTTATTATTATAGTGCGTAAACCCTCACACTTCACACACGAAATCAAATAATATCCCAAAAATGTTTCGACTTCGACGGGACTTGAACCCGCATCCTTCCTTCAGTACGGGAATGTGCTAACCAACTACACGAGGTCAAGTGACGTAGGAGTCGAAAAACTTTGGATCTTTCCTCGGACTCTAGCGCCGTTAGCTCTACCTACAGGGGAAACATTAAAGTTTATCCAATCCCAAAATTCCAATCCAATTCCCCGTCGGTAGGTAGCAGTTGTGGGATATTATTTGATTTCTTGTAAATATCGTACTTGTATGACATTTCCCTCTATTCTTGCCTGCACAAAATTTGAAAATTCATGCTGTCTGCTTAGAATTCCTTTAAGATAGATTCAAGATTATTTATTGCTATACATGCTGTAGTACATAGGTCTTATAATAACTCAGAGGTATCAAGCATGCACCCCGTTAGACCACTGCAACATTTTGCTAGGAGGCAATTATAATTATATATAATTATAGTTATATTCTAATCTATTATCTTCAAAGTACAGGTGAATTTCCTCACTCAATCAAATCCACTTGAATCACTCGCGTTGCGAGTCGCTATTCATAGCCACAGTGGCGTTTTATTTTTACATCGTAAATGTCAAAACGCAGTACACACTCCGACACAATTGGGTCGCGCAATCAATGCAGCTTTCAGGCATCTTGGTATTTATGGCCTTTTAACTTATTACAAAGGTGCTTTTGAAAGGGTCGATTAATCGTCTTTTTGATTTTGCGTTTCTGTTGCCAATATTTGCGTCGTGCCGGGCTAGATAATGCTGCACACAACATTACAAAAAAAAATAAAGAAAACGCCTCATTCACAAATGAGGCGTTTTCTTCATATATTTTTTTTTTTTTCAAGTAGTCTCAAAATATGGTGCATATAGCTAGAAATTAAAATGGCATAGACCCTGCATAGGTTGACATGACACTATGTCACAACCTTTCTTCCGCGAAAAGTCCCTGCCATCTATTGAGGACTAACGTAAAAAGGGTTTTTTCTTTTTTGGAAAACGCCTCAATTATTTATTTATCTTAATAAGTCCATCGTATCGTTAACCCCGTCTACCTGTCCGTTCGTTAAAGGCCTCTATTGTAGTTTGGAGACTATCTCTGTAAACGTATTATGTAGCGAGTCAAATTTTTATGAGAACACGAATTTCTATTGTGGCGAACCACGTCTCAAGATGATTTTGTTTAACAGCCGTCTTTTGTGATATATAAAAATTTCTAAATTTTTATGACACATTTATTTTTCGTATAATTTTATTAAGAACATCTTAAAATTTTTGTATTTTGTGTGTTATGGAATAAAGCTCTTTTTATTTTATTTATTATAAGCTATCTACTGGCTCGACCTTTTTAATTCAAGATGCAGGTCAAATGCAAATAAATTGCGAGATGAGTAGCAGGTTTTCTCTGAGTATGATCTGTCTGTGAACCAAAGATAATGTAAACCTGGCAACAAGCACGTAGCAAAGCAACCGTGTTAGCTAAATCGAATGATGTGATACTAGTGTAAGTGTTCCATATTTCCGCATCTGGTTCTCATCTTTTCAAACTAAGAGGTTTAGAAATGGCGTGAGATAATTCGAGCTTTATTCGGCTTGGTACTTGGGTATACAGTTTACTGATGTCCCTTCCAAATCCACTAGACCTGAGCTTTTCTAAACTGAAGCACCTGTTATACACTTCAGACGACTTCAGTTCACGCCTCGACCGCGCCGCGACGTCGTGACGTCCGACGCGTTGTCGCCTCGATTTACGAATAAGCGATGGAGGCGCCTTAAAAAAAATGTTGTTCGGTCAAATGAATGCAAGATCAAAGGACACAACAGTGTTGCACGATTAATAATATCTTAATGAACTTTGTTATTTCCGGATTGAACTTGCTATAAGCTATTTGAAATGTTATTTCTTATTAATACTAAGCACACTTTAGGTGCGAACCTAACGGGTTTGGTTGTCAAACTAGGCCTAGATCTCAGTATTCACGAGATCCCCGTGGTAAAAAAAACGAATTAGGTACTTAAAAATATTTATTTTTTGTTAATGGTTCCTTGAATGTGAAAACACGATTGAGAAAAAAAATTACGATAGAATAAATCCTGAAAGTGCACTGTTTCGCACATCATTTGGCCGAGATCTCAGGAACCCTGCGGTCTATTGAAATTACTTATTTTTGATTCGTAGGTTATTACTAATTATTTGTTTCTTTATAAGTTTTGTCTCTTAATTCATCCTAGTTCTGATCAAAACTCTCTTAAACATATTTTTAGTGGCCAACCGAACGTAATTTTTTCTGTTCTAGTTATGAGTCGCGTAAAATGAGTCGCTTCAAATAAATGTCCTCATTGTGCCAGACGATGATTGTCATTTCTATTGATTACTGCACCAAGATTTGAAGGGCGCATTACGTTTTCTTTAGAAATAAATGGTACCTACTCCTTATGCTAACAATAAAAAAAACGCTCTTTTAACCGGGTCGCGGTTTCTTGCGCCCAGCATCCTGTGTAGCTCCAATCATGACCCGCCTTTTAGTAACCACTGCTGGGCATAAGCCCATGCTTGCCATCGTTTGCTAGCTCTCTGCTCATTTTATACACAAGTACTAACACTTATTACATTTGATAGAATACCCAACACAAGGTTAGTTTCATTTTAAAAAAGGTATATTATATTCTTCTTGCAAATTCTTCCTAGTTTAAAAACCACGTCAGTCAAGAGGATTAAGTCACACAACCCATGACATTTTTAACACCAATTCAAACTAACAGCGTGCCAACTGCTGGCAGTTAGACCGTGGACACTGTGACATCATATACCGACCGACTACTGCGAGTGTTTACACAAAGATATTATGACTTGGCGCAGGTCGGGGGAAAGTGATTCATACAGAACTATCTTCAAAACAACCAGTGTACCTACCGTAGAGAAACTAAACTAGTTGACGACTTACATTGACATATTTTTTCATTGTGTAGTTGGTGTCGTTAATAAACAGCAGCAACAAAGCAGTGTGTAGGAGACACACTGCTTTGTTGGATGGATCTGATCAAAGAAGGTTTTGCGCGGAATTGTTAATTACTTACTAAATATTTTCATCCTTATACAGACTGGTAAAAACTAATTAAGGCCCATATGAATAATTACCATATAGACTTATAAATAACATCCTCCACAGCCTATATTGGTCCACTGCTGGACCCAGGCCTCCCCTTGATAAGCGCCTTATTGGCTTTTATCTCACGGGGAGTAAAGCCAATAATCCCGACGCTGGGCATGCGGGTTGGGGATCGCAGTTCGATGGTAGAATTATTCTGCAAGAGGCGCTGCTGGCCATCCCCGGTGGATATCCCTTAGTTGCCTCTTACGACACCCGCGCGAAGAGTTGGGGTGGTGCAAATTCTAAGCCGGCAAATAACATACATGCATAGAATATCAATATCGTACGACATATCATCATAAGACATGTGTACACTGTGTACGCAATCACTATGTCAGCTAGTGATGGGTTTTGCCAATGATGTATTATAATAACTAGGGTTTTGCCATAATGTTTTGGATTCAGGTAACCTGGGCTAATTGCCTGATTGACGATCATCGTCATTCGGTTATTGACATCAACGAAATTTGGTTTTGATTTGGTTGGTGGTTTGTAAGTCAGCCGAGTGCTGTCGTGTTTGGCTGAAATTACCTGCTTAAGAGGTATTGACCAGTGTGTGATTGTCTATCTAATCTAAAGAGCGCATTGGATTCCGCTGTAACCTCTTTTCTCCTTTTCCATTCGTCTCGGTCTAAGGCATTGGTTGGTCCATGTCCACCATCACGAGTCTGGAAACAGGCACTTTAAGCCGTGCAGATAAAGAATGGGATTAAAAATGATACACGCTTATTACGCACGATATTTAAATGAGACAGCATGCTATCCCGCTATCAATTTAGTTTTTATCACATACCAGTAATTTAAAAATCTTAAAAATCCACGCTTAATGGCAGTCTCAAAACTATAAAGCCCCACCAGTAAATTGTATGACGGTATCCCTCCAACCCCCACTGTTTTACATATCAGTTGATTATGTAAAACAAATTGTTTCCGACGCGAGTTATGTGTTTCGCAAGTAACTCAGCTGTATCAGTACAGTACCTATGACGACTTATTATTTATTCGTAGCCTATGACCCACTTTTCGTCAATTATACCGGCTTCAAAACTTAACAACAAATTACATTTCAAAAGACAAGCAAAAACAATGCGGCCATTCAGAAAAACCATAGGTAAAACAGAGTATTTTAATTGATTACGTACGGTACAGTTCATCCCACATTTTCCTGTTCGCATATTTCACGCAATTCCTGGAGGGTCATAAACAATGTACGTTCAGCTCTGATGCCTTTTTACTTTCGCTCCGGAATTTCTGACTCAACCTCGGCTCTCACGATGACGACGTAAGCTACGCCCTCACGCCCTGAGCATTTTGTTTGTGATTTGTGTGTTTTGTTTTGCGGAAATATACAGATGCCTAGTGATTCTTTTATATTCTCGTAAATAAGCATGTCATACTTACATGAGTACTCAGATTTTAGAAGAGTTACATAGATATTAGGCACTTACTGGATATTTTTACGCAGCATAATATTATAAAAAAATGTTTCAATTGTAAGTATTAATAAAACTCTTTGTATTGTTCTTATTTGTTTTTATTATGTACTTAATTGCAATTTCCTTTGTTTTTCTGCATAAAACCCCCAGTTTACCCTAACTGGGCTTAACAGGAGCGCGTGCGCGGGATTTGATTTTGTCTCTGTTGTCGTTAAAATTTGACAAACACGGACCATTTCTTGCCGAATCTATCAGGTACACCATAGGCAAAATCGGTGCGGAACAATTCTTATCGAAGACCATGCTCGCGCTCTACATTAAAATACTTGTTTTTTTTCTGGCAGAAGCTGGCATAATACATTTTTAGATGCTGTGTGTTAATATCCAGTATTTTTTTATTTTAGTTCTAATAGGTACCATGCCAACGGGGTCCTATTAGTAACGCCCGCGCCACCGCCCGTCTGTGTCTGTTCCTCACAGTCACAAGCCTACACAATTATTTCCGTGAATGAGACGTACCAGATTTTCTGGTTTTGATAATCTCAATAGTAAGTATAGTAAGATCCATTGTGCTTGTGTGGTCTAGTATCAAGTAGCGAGAGCATTTGTAATAGAACCTAATCGCCACAGATTAAGTTGCTAAGAGCCGACACGCGCTTTGCTAATCGTAGATGTTTTCTTCAAACCCTATTGTAAATTTGTGATCAATTCAAATTCAAAGTGCTTTATTGCCTTTAGACTCTACAGGACTCTTGGAGACGTCACAAAAATTCAAGTTACATAAGTAAAACTAGGAAATAAAGTGATCATTTGATTTTTGTTCACTTCAATCTTTTTAAGGTAAGGTAAAGAAGCGAACAAGAAACCTTTACCTTGTTAGGTTGTTATTTTTCGAGTTGGAGCAAAACTTGTCCCAAGCTTTTTTACACTCTAATCTTGAAGCAGGTTTAATTCTTGAGGGAAATAGATCCCCAAAACTAATACAACAAGCAAATTCGTAGATACAGGAGAGAGATATTAAGGTCGTTTGAACTTTTCTTACGTAACAAGAAATGAGAATCATGCTGATAAAAAAACATTTTCTTTTATAAGCGTAATTCTCATAGGATATGAATTACATTTCTAAACTTGAATTTGACTGACCTCATCAGTGGCCTAGCGGGTTAAGGTCCGCCTGCGATGCAGGAGGTTCCGGGTTCGATGCCCGCCTTGGAACAAATATTTGTACGATCTGCAGATATTTCTTTGGGTGTTTTCTATATATATATTTTTTCTTTCTGTTATGTTATTTATTAAGGTTATCTATTAGTACCCATAACACAAGCTGTGCTTAATTTAGGGCTACAAGATGATGTGTGGATTGTCATTCAATATCAATAAATATAATAAAAAATAATGAAATCTGTCTCATCTGTAAACCTGGCCATCTTTGACTCCACATCAGACTGCATCTTTAGTATCCGTGCAACTAGCTAAAGAGCTAACATGTGTGTTAGTGAAAAGTGCATAATACGTAACAGTATCTTGTAAAGTGCGAACTAACAAGAAGATTGAATTCCTTAATACATTTGATGAGATGAAGTGGAAACAAACAGTAGTCCACGTCGCGACACAGATATTGAGAATGAACAAGCTAAAGGACAGGATTCACAAACGGAGGAGGAGCGAAGGTTGGTGGTATTTGGTTCGAAGGACCGACAATGGTCCTTCGAACCAAATACCACCAACCTTTTATAGATTTTTTGTTATTATAGTGCGAAGCCGCGGGCAGCTCACTAGCTGCCCGCGGCTTCGCACGCGCTTTTCCGGGTTAAAAAGTAGCCTATGTCCTCCCTTCCATATTTCATTGAGATTCGTTTAGCCGTTTAGGCGTGAAAGCGTAACGACCGATTGACCAAAGCTGGTTGCCGATGTGCAAGCTTCTCCATCATTGTCTCCAGTTCTTCACAGTACACATCTGCAGTAATGCTTATGCCGTTTTGTAAAAAGCTGTGGTGAATCACACCCGCACTAGACCACCAAACAGTGACCATCACCTTTTTTGGGGTAATTTTTGGTTTAGGGCATTGCTTTGGTGCTGAACCAGGATCTAACCAACTTGCTGAGCGCTTTCGATTGTCGAACAGAATCCATTTTTTATCGCACGTAACAATTCGGTTAAAAATTCCTTAATTTCTTTGCCTATTGAGCAGCGCGAAGCAGGTCTCGACGCGTACGTTGCGTACTATTGACCTTGTTATAAAATCATGGGTCAGACAAGTGCATAATAGAAAACATACATACTGAACGATTATTTAATTTTTATTACGTTTTGCGCGATGCCATTTTGCAATCGGTACCTACTAAAACATAAGTTCAAACGGAGATTTTCGCCCGCAAATGTTGAAATAGCTTCTCCTCCTTTGTTTTTTTGTTTCGTGGCTTTATGACTGTTTACCACCATTCTACCAATGAAAATGTTCAAACTACCTACGAAGGTGAAAACTAAGAAGGTTAGCTTATTTCTTCCGTGCAGTATGCACAAAAACTATAGACAATTGAGTGAACTAAACGGGTGTTCGTCTGGGTGGCTGTCTCTACGCGAGAAGGACTACTCGACAACCAGTATTATATCTTTCGTGGTGCGCATATTAGAGTAAATAAGAAAACAACTGACGACGACAAAATAATTGTCACGCGCGCGATGTCTTTCGTGGCACTGCTGGGCAGTACTACAGTCACTCTAGCAGCGGTTCTAAATCGGCTACCGGTATAAAATCCGGTATAATATGTTGTAAGTGTTGAAGTGTTTGTACAGCAAGGCCACTTAGCCTCTATATCTAGCCGCCTCCAAGACCAAAGCACGAATCCAATCCCAGTGCAAAAAAGGGTGACGACAGGAAGACGTTATTTTCTTAATTGTTTTAATTTCGGCGCATATTTCTTTATTTTTTTTTCATTGGACCTTCTCTTGACAATAACAAACAACAAAAAAATTATTAGCCTAATCGGTCCAGCCGTTTAAGTGATGCCGTGACTAAGGGAAATAGGGATTCATTTTTATATATTAGAGATAAATAATTGTTATGTAAAAACTAATAACTTACATCGAATCCCTTAGTTACAAAATTTTTTTAAGTTTTGTAGGACAAATACTAATCCCTCGCGAATAAAATGTTTATGGGACCACCTCGGGATCATTCTCTATACAATAGCGAAATACTTTTCAAAATCGGCCCATAATTGACGAAAAATCAACGAATATTCGAACATAAAAAAAAACACAGCCGACCATAGAATCACCTTTTTTGGAAGTCGGTTAAAAATAATAGGTTTGTATGACCCATCTACATAGCATAATGTGACTCTTTGATTGTTTATATACCAATTCTATTTTATTTTATGTATTTAAGCTATGGACCTTGTCTGAAATAAATGTATTATTATTATATATACAATGCAGTGTAAACATTACAATGTCAGTGCAATGATTAAACAATCGTTTCTATAACATAAATATACTAGACAATGTTTTACTAATAGAAGTTGAGTCTTGACTTTAGAGTTCATCAAACAATAATTAGTCACCAGTTTAAAGCATACCTACTACATAAATATTGTGGAGTATATCCACACTTGCGATAGTGTTATGTGTATTGTAGTAGGAAGGGACCGGGTAAGTAACTCTGAAAAAAAAATAGTATAACTTAGTAGAGTACAAAATGAGTAAAATTCTGAAATATCTAAACCTGAAATATATATTAATATATTATTTCGTGCCTACGTTTATACGTCAGTTTGAAATATACCCTAAAATCATCTAAAGAGGAAGCCAAATTGCAATGACACGCTGACAACTACGGTGTAAGCGAATGCGAGACTATGACATAACCGTTGCAGCTAAAATTAGCCAATCCGCGGCGCATCCGTGCAGGTGTTGTGTTACCGTGCGAATAAAACTCCCTAGAATTGGGGAAAATTATGTTTAGTGACGTTTGTAGATTTTTCCAACCCGACTTCACCACTGCTATTTATTACAGGCATCCAAAGCCTTGTGCCAATCCCTTGTACAGCCAAACCAGTCGACGAAGTATAAAGCCGGGTACTGACCGGTTTTACGGGGCGTAATGTATCAGCATTTGCAGCGAGCAGAACATGTTACACCTTGCGCTAAAATCCGTCCGTTGCTCGTCGCCAGCTCGTTGCAACCTTCTTTCCCCGTACTGACTGCAGGAACGCTCGCTGTGTAAATCTTTGGTATCTTGATCTGTTCCCTTATCGCTAACGCCGACTTTGACGGAAGAAAATACCACTCTAGATATTACTAGATAGCGTATAGTATTACACAATCTGTGACGCAGCGTACAGCGTATTGATCAAGAGTTACGGCCCGTAACGCCGGTGAGTTACGCAGACTTAAAGCCTGTCATATTACGTTATGATATTTACGTTGACGATTAACTTCAACTGCATGAATATAAATTAGGTAGAAAGGTTCAGGAAATCAGGTCTGATATAAACATCGAAATGAAAGAGATAAGCTCGCCCCTATTGTTATGTAAAAACATCAAACGGTTCTCATAACAAGGAACATTCGCAGATTCCGTATTATTTTAGCTCGCACAATATACACAGAAGTTCAGATAACACAGTCATTTGTTTTGGCCTGCACATTATAGATAGTAGATATCAGAAGCAGCATTGTTGTGGTAAACAAATTGTCTTTGTTAGCAACCCGTTCAATTTTAGTTTACACAGCTGTAAACAAAAACCAAACACAACTGTTTAATACAATGTCTAATGCTTCTTTTGAAAATGGAAGTTATTCGCTACCTACTTAAAATGTATTCTATACCTACATAAAATTTAGAAGAAATAATATTTTTTAATAATTTAACTAACAACTTATTATTGTAATTAATTAATGAGGTTTTATAAATTTTATTTGTACCTACCATTATTTTGATTTGTGGCTAATTTGTGGGAATGCAGCACCTACGACACAAGTCTAACCACATAGTATAGGTGTGTAATCGAAGATCTAGAAGCCTAGCCAAAATATCTAAAATGAATGAATTATTTGTTAGACATAAAAAGTTATAATTTTTTGTGCTTGACTTGAAATAAAATTATTATTATCATAAATCAATAATCCTGGATTCACACAGCATCGTCTAGCCTTAAGCTAAACAGACCAAGTGGAACTAAAGTCCCGTCAAAATCGGTCTAGCCGATTCGGAGATTAGCTAAAACAAAAATACAGAATTTTTTTTAAAAATGGTGTTTTCTATATGTACCTTGTACCTACCTATTATGTACTTACAAATCTTCGATCAGGCTGGCGGCGCGGCGCGCGGCGGATAATCAGTCATTTACTATTGTCATAGTGAAGCGTTTATTTATGCAGAATACTGCATAAATAAACGCTTCACTATGACAATGATATCACATAGTGAATAACCGTTATGGTGTTTTACCTGAGCTGAAAGAAACTACAGACAGATGGAGGGACGCACGTCAAAAGTTCAAGTATGAAACCAATATATCAATCTCCGTGCAAAAGCACCTTACGCACATCTGGAGTTTCTTTCATTTAAAGTAAAGTAAAATTTATTGCATCAAATACATGTAAATAATGTACATAGGTGGAGTATGTTTAAAGAAGACACAATGTTTTTCTACCGTTTCGGCGCGCAAAATCTGGGTACAATATCACTTAAGAATTCTACGTAACGATTCAGCGATGATACCATTGTCATAGTAAAGCGATTGATTAGTAGAATTGGTTCTAAACTGGCTTAGGTGATGTAGCTCAGCAAATCATCGGGATCGTTGCCAGAAGTGCTCAGGTGTGAAGTATTCCGTAACTGAATGCTATTCCTAGGTGGGTTTAGGCTTTGGTGCTATGTAAAATGTGTCATCGAGCGATTTGCGCTTTTCAAGGTGTTTTTTGACGAGCTCTGTGGCACAGCGGGCGAAGGTCCGACCCAGGAGGTTGCGGGCTCGATGCCCAAATTGAACAAAAGCTTGTACGACGATCTGCAGAAATGCTCTGTATTTTTTCCATGGAAAAAAAATTACATATTTTAGTGTATTTTTCTCCCATCTATTCGAAAAGAGGCAAAGGGTTCCTCGATAAGTGCGAACAAAGTGGGTCATTCCAGCGCACTTAATAACAGTGACGAAATGACTTTTGAATGTGGAACACTATAATTAAAAAGTTTTAACGCAATTCGCTTCAATTAAAGTCCTGGCCGGTAATAGAAAAAAGAGCGGGTGCCGCGTCGGCACTAAATTTGAAAAAAAGAATACGCGGGAAATTTTATTCGTTTTGTTATTACTTTTTATCAAAATATTACAGACAATTTTAATTTGATTTACACAATTGAATAAAAGATGAGTTCTAGCAGTAAAGGTAATATTAACACCAGAAAATATAAAATTAAACGCGGAAATTTTCATCTAAACAAATCAAGAGAAAAGTATCTAAAGCCTATGAAAGTTTGATTACATGGATAAATTAAAAGGAAGCTAACTAATTTTCAGTAGGTAACTGTATTTTTTTTAGCGAAGACCAAACAACCTTCTCACAACTCTATGGAGCATATATTCAATGTTAAACTCCACTGTTAATACCAAAAACATAAATGTAAATAATCGTCACTACAAAAAGCATCTCTTATTTATTTTTCTCGTATGATGATTTTTTTCTCATAGTTTAGGAAAAGGAGAGTGTACCACACGGTACCAAAATTATTTAACCTCGAGCGAAGTACTTTGAATCCCTCGCTACACTTAGAATTCGGCTCTAGAATCCTTCGCTTCGCTCTGGATTCAAAAAATCGCTCTCGCTCTAAATACATTACTTTGCTCCCTTGTGATACAATCTACTAAAAAAAAAATTACAGTACTTACAATTGAAACAATTAAGCTAACTGCAGACAGTTGCAAACAATCTACAGGTAGCTCAACTGATCCATATCAATACCAGTCAACGTCCCCAAGACGCTGGCTGCAAAAGTATATAAGTTATCTAGTACCCATAACACAAATTCTGGGGGCTAGATGTGGATTATCCAGCATAACCCCTATGGTTAATAATCATAAAGATACCCTAGGGTATCCATTTCTTTTTATTTATTTATATATTGCATGATATTACGGTACATACAAACACACACAATATATACCCATTTACGAGTAGAGTGTTGCAATGGGAGACGGGAATGGGGACGTTATATAATAAGTATTTCATAAAATGGTATGAAAGGTAAGTACCTATGTCAAATAAAATTAAAATTAATGCAAGACTGCAATTACAAGTCACCAAAAGTATCAATTAAAAATCACTTAGTCGTAGTAACATTTTTCCAAGAGCATCTCTTTTAATCTAATTGCAAAAATATTATTATTTCCTTGGCTTTTAATCTTGTCTGGAATAATATTCTTGTTTTAGCTCTTTGTGCGTTTGGTCTCACCTGGTCGGTCCGTATCATCGCTGATCGCCGTTCCTTGGAAGGAACGGCGATCAGCGATGATAGTTGTCTATTATTTAATGTTAAGAGGGCGCAATGCGTGCCATTTTATGAAAAGGATAGGCATCGGATTTCACGTTCATAGGAGCGGGACAGAGCATACGTTTTTTGAACGGCGTAAGCGCTAGTTTCAAGTTTTTGCTTCTTTACAAGAAAACTACACAATTTATGAAGAAACTGGTTCAAGGTACATACTTAGTAAATACCTATGAATCAAAACAAAAGTCATTGCACTAGACCGCAGGGTTCCTGAGATCTCGACCAAATTATGTGCGAAACACGAAACAGTGCACTTTCATGATTTTTCACCTCTTATCGTATTTTTGTTTCTCAATCTTGTTTTCACATTCAAGGAACCGAAGAAAAAATGTTGAATTTTATGTCATTCGAGTCCAAACCGCAGTTAGGCTGTTTCCTTTAAAATGTACACGCACGGAATTCATTAATCATACCTAAGTAGTTGAACACTTTCTACGTGCGCGGGCGCATCCGATGAATAATCTTCACGCTCTTTGCCGTTTTTCTAAACTTGAACCGTTAATCTACATTTAATTGCTTTAATTCTGCGCTTTCATCTTTGCACTCTAGTTTGCTTTTCAAGAAGTTGTAATCGTAAGAGTCTAGACGCTGGCTGCATTGCTCCGCTGTATGGTAATGCTGATGCGCTGCGCCAGATACCCACCAGCTCTCGGGTCACGCGTCGCTTCGACCACATGCTAGACGCTCTGATACATTTTTGAAAACCCGGAGAGCCTTAGTATACCCCTCGGGCCTAGTTTCAATAGCAAATACTAGTTCTAATTTGTTTCTCTTATTCATTGTAATTTTCATTATTCATAAGTCATCATCTAAAATTGTCAAAATCGAAAATTTACATATTACCTAATTCTGCACCATTATTCCATTCGCTGCCCAGCCTTTGTTGCGAGGTGCAGCCTAGAGAAATGTGCGTCATAGCTAGTTAACGTCATAAATCATCAGAAGATAACCAATGTGGACATAAGAAGAGTCAAATTAATATGAATTTGGTCTGTTCTTGTGAAGGGCTCTTTACAATTCTACCAAAAAATACCATCTTCTAGTTGTCTCGTCATTGTATATAATTCCCTTATTTACTATTATACAAATTCGAATAATATTTTCTATAATAGGAAGTTGTACCTACAATTAATGAAAATAATGTGCTCATGTTTAACGTGCTTATAATTGGTGTCTTACAAGCGTGACTCACCTGTATGACCCACTGCAACAAAAAACTCGCACAATTAGCATTCTTACCTCAATAATTATTCAATAGACCCAAACCCGGCAATAATTTACATTGAATTTACATAAAAACAGTGAAAGTATTATTGTAATAAACTGTCATTTCGATATTTATGAACGACATTCATGCACCGTTTATCACAGAGCGTCACAACATGTTTGGAGTGGTATAAAACCGGGCACTGACCGGTGTTACAGGACGTAATGTACCATTCGCAGCGAGCATGATACGTTACGTTACGCCGCGCCGCGCGCCGCCTGCTAAAATCCGTCTCGTTGCGAGCGCCTTCTTTCCCTGTTGATACTGACTGCACGAACGCTCGCTGTGTAACACGTTACATTACGGCACGTAACGTTAATCATAACAGTACCCACCATAATGATTGCTGTTTTGCCGTGGCGGTCTCAAATCATGAATAGATTTTCCAAGCCCTTGCTGGTCGCAAAAGTATTCGCCATGGGAAAAGCAGCGCGGCAAATTACTTTTCCGCTAGTTTTGTAGAACGCAGAAAAAACTAAAAGCCACAAAATAATTTGAATCTCGCGGCACTTCGAAAGGATCAACTTTAATAAATCAACTCAAAGATGCCATATTGCACATCTCAGCCGTTTACAAGTACGAATGCATTAGTCAGCACATTCTTCGAAGCCGATCAAAGATCGCACGCTTCGCGCCTCGTATATACATCAGGGATTATTTACTTGTTTGCCGAGTGCTCTGACGCATGGGCATTTTGCATCATACTGTACAGTTTAGAATTATAACTTGTTTTATACCTGTAAGTAACCTACTCTATTGACAAAGAAAATTACAATTAAATAATAAGAACTAGTATTAACAATTGAAACAATTGAGCTAACTGCAAACTGTTGCAAACAATCTACGGGGGCTCTCGGATCGCGCACGCGTCGCTTCGACCAGACGCTCAGATATATTTTTTTAAAACCAGGAGAGCCTCTGTAAGTTGCTTGCTACGAAACTAAAACTATTCCGGCATTATGACAACTTGCTTTTCCGAATCAATCAGTACAAACTGAGGCTTCAAAAATCACGAGTGAATTAACCCCGCTATACTCAAACGCTGCTGTCTTGTAAATCTAACGGGTTTGGTTGTCAAACTAGGCCTAGATCTGTACTCACGAGATCCCCGTGGTAAAAAACTAGAATTAAATTTTTTGGCTCCTATAATGTGAAAACGCAATTGAGAAAACAAATTACGGCTAAAAAAAAACATGAATGTGCACTTTTTCGGACATAATTTGGTCGAGATCTCGGGAGCCCCGCGGTCTATTGAAATGACATATGTTTTGATTAGTAGGCTTTTACTAATTATTTGGTTCCTTGAACCAGTTTCTTTGTAACTTGTGTAGTTTTCTTGTAAATAAGCAAAAACTTGACTTTTGCGCTTACGCCGTTCCAAAAACGTATGCTCTATCCCGCTCCTATGAACGCGAAATTCTATGCCTATCCTTTTCACAAAATGGCGCGTATTGCGCCCTTTTAATATCTGTCAAAAAATCGAATGCGTCACTTGAGACGTGATTAAATCTAAGTAGCGTTTGAGTATTGGGGTGAGTTTGCTCTGGGTAAGGGTGCTCCATTAAATGGCCACATCTTCATTCACTCAAGTGAGATGGTAATGAGACGTATGATCATCAACAGCTTACAATAGCAAACTACCTACTAGACATGCCATCAGCCATGGTTAGGAGGAAATCTCCTAGCCGAATTTCGGCCACGGCGGGCTGTTTCATCGGAGACTAGCTATGGAAGATAGTAATTTTATTTGTAAAATAATATTTATAAGTCAATTAATTAAAATTGAGGTACATACTAACAACTAAAATAATTATAAATTGTTAATGTACCCAATAACGGAAAAAAAAACAATTCAATATACCGACTATCAAATTGTTATATCAAATTAAATAAGACATCACAATTTTTTGTAGAGATAATCCTCGACCTTGTAGTACGCACTCTCCATAAGCCATCTCTATTCCCTCACTCACGTATTCTAGAGTCTAGCTAGACGTAGAGTCGAGACTAAAGAGAAATATAACAGGTCTCCCAAAATTATCTCCACGTGGTTCGGTTCGGGCCAATTTCTTACAGCGGTTTCCCGCTATCTCAACATTGTAACATATGTAACACTGTGTTTGTTTATATACAGGGTGTTTGGTATTGCGACCGACATTAATTTTTGTTTTAGTTGGGGGGGTCATGGTCTACATTTCTCTGGTAGAATCGATGTCCTAATTGTTGCTGAGAAATAATTATATAAAGATTTTTTTAAAATCACTATGATCTCTCCTATAATTCGTCATATTTTTTTTCTTTGTTGTTATTTATTTATTATTCATTTATTTCAGATAAAATTATAAATCCATACAATATTATTATAAACAAAATTAAAACTATACTAAAAATGATAAAAATAATTAAATAAAACGCCACAGTAAAATAAAATGCTTCAGAAAAATAGAAGGTATAAAATGCCACAATTTATTTGTGCCTGTATTCTTCAATGTATGTATACTTATTCTAAATAATACGTGACCCGAGAGCTGGCGGATATCTGGCGCAGCGCATCAGCATTGCCATACAGCGGGGCAATACAGCCAGCGTCTTGGGGACGCTTCCGACTGGTATTGATATGGATCAGTTGAGCTACCTGTAGATTGTTTGCAACAGTCTGCAGTTAGCTTAATTGTTTCAATTGTAAATACTAGTTTTAATTTGTTTTTATTATTGAATTGTAATTTTCTTTGTCACTAAAGATTTACCTTCTAAATATATATTAACTGATACAATTCACTTTTTTTAAAGTTACGATCATTTAATGTCAGTAATCTGTGTAAAAGTTAGAAATAGTGACAACCTCTAAATTAATTTGAAAAGAAAACTAAAGGTAATATTGAGTAAGTTTTCATTTAAAAAGTGATTACCCTTTCCAACGATATGCTACATGCATGACTGAAATAAATATTAATTAGGTGGTAAAACTAAGAGACACTTGACTTGGCGATGATTAAGCAGACACTTTTTTGTGTTTTGTTTTTCTGAATGAATTCAAATCACAAATTTTGCACAAATTGACCGCTTTCTCACATTATTGCCCCCAACTCTCCGAAAAATTATGTCGGTTGCAATACCAAGCATCCAGTATATTATAATCTACATGAGTGAAGCCACACACAGTAGATAGTAATAGGTAATTACTATCTAGCCAGTATCTGCAAATTGACCGATATTCCCGTAGTTTTTAAAAATTAACCGTCTGGTTATAATTTCTCGGAATACTGTGACCTGCATTCCATGTGTGTTAATTCTGTTTCCCAGTTAATGTTATACTGTGGCGTGAAGAATTCCTCTCGAAGATGTAGGGTTTATTTTTGTTTGAAAAGGTTTTCTGTGTCACAATAGTTTAGTTCTTGGTAATCTATGTTAGAGGTTTGTTATGGCTGTTCTATTATGGGCTTTATGGTCTTGCTTGGTCTGTGTTTCTGGTTGATGTTGATTTAGTGTTAGTTGTTGAGCTAGTGTTTTACACTAGCTTTTGCCCACAGCTGCGCACGCGTTTTTCCGGGGCAAAAAGAAACCTAAGTTCTATCCGGGAAACGATCTATCTGTTTACCTTACGCATTTATCTTTAAACGTATAATTATATCCTTTCCAAATTTCATTAACATTCGTGTAGCCGTTTTAGCGTGAAATTAAACAGAAATAAATGTATCTACTTCACTTTTGTTTGCGTGCGTTTATGTTTTGTTAATATTAAAATTCAAAGATTATAAATAAACGCACGTTTTGCATGAAATAAATATTGACTTGCCCATCTGAAAAATGGTTCCTTTAACCCCGTTGCCACCAGCAAAAGTCGTACCTATACACATTTGACAGCTAATAAACTTTATAGCAGTTCTAATAATAAAGGCACACGTTGAATATTAGTCGGACATTCCGTATACCAGACGGAGAAAGATTTCATTTAATTTTTGTTCGAAATCATTTGTTTTTTGGTTTTTTCTTCAATTTAAATAGGCGTCATGTTACAGGATACTGGTAATTGGGGCGTGAATTTAAATTAAGAACGAGAATGTGCTGCTGTTATCTAACCTTCTTTTTTACAAATGAATTGAAAATGGAACGTGCGTTTTGGTTTCCTTTTTTTTTTTCTTCACGATTGTATATTTTGACATTTATTTTTCACCACTCTCGCTCGAGAACGGTAAATTTGCTTCTCAAAAACAGTGAGCAAAATTGGGTTGCTCACATGTGGAATAAAGGATATAACAACTTGTTGAAAAAAGTAATTTGAATTCAGAATGCTGTACTAAATTTCGATGGTGTAATATGTTATTGCTACTCTATGGTCGACGCCCCATAAAAAAGAATAAACTACGCGATCTGCACCAGTGGAGGTACACTTTCTCACTAAAGGAATCGCCATTTTTATGTGGACCTTGATGATTTGGCTTGTGTATTCTAGTGTGTGTAGTGTGTTATTCTAGGCGGACAGCGCCCTCTTCAAATAACCTGTCAAACAACAGGTTCGGAATTTATATGGGACTTGCACCTCTGTGAGTTGCACTCACTTTAGCTTATCATAGGGAAGGAGGTTAGGCAACCTTCAACCTTCACAGAAACGTTCGAAAAGTGAAAAGTTGTATGTTGAACTCGAGAACAAATGTTTTTTTGTTACGTGCCTTTTAAATTCCTCGCTAGGTCATCAGTCTACTTTATTCTAGACTACTTCGCTAGCTCGGGATTTAACATCGGCACGTCAAAAATCGATTTGCTCACTTGTTGACCAAATAACTATATACAACCTCTTAACTGATAAACAACCAAACTTTTTATACGATTGTATAAAAATAAGATTTTTTTATGTTCGCTCCGTTCCGATTTCGAAAATTAAGCCAACAGCAGATATTAGAAATGCACTTGGATTCCCGCCAAAAACGTCAATGCCACTGCATTGTTTTCCTCATTTGAGTAAAGACAGACGTTTTCTAGAGGTGTCTCAAGTCTCAACGTGGGTTTTGTTTACTCAAATGGTGTGTCAGAATAAGACATTTTACTAAAATAATTTTCATCTCATCATTGATGCAAATGCAAACGAATACATTACCTGGTAAGAGCACATTCTGAATTTGAATTTTGAAAGCTTGCTCTGCTCATTCTAGTTTTGACCGTCACTGGGTTAAGACGTAAAATCTTCAACATTCACGGTTTTGTGGTTTTTTTTTTATAAAAGTGTGTAAATTGTGTTCCTAGTACTTGGAATTAAAGTAGGTAATCAGCAGCCATGACCGTGTTACCGATGTACTTGAGAAGGAAAGTAGGTAGGTAATTACAATTAATTAAATTGCTATGAGGTTATGTAGAGTAGAGCAAAGAAGAGCCTTTTGACGTTATGTTCGTCGACTTCTTCATTTATGAACCGATTTGGATGATTTTTTTGCAGTTGTATAGAGAATGATCCCGAAGTGGTCTCATAATAGAAAAAAAAATATTTTCGTGGAAAGTATTTGTTCCGCAACACTAAAAAAAAATGTTTAATACTCTTTGTGTATTCACAGTCGATTTTTAGTTTTTTCGGTACAATCAAATTATTAACATCATTTAATTTTATAAGTCAGTTCATCAGTTAAGCTACCTCTAGATTGTTTGCAACAGTCTGCAGTAAGCTGAACTGTTTCAGTTGTAAATACTAGTTCTAATTTGTTTCTAATCTTTAAATGTAATTTTTTGTAAATAGATAAAAATAAAAGTACGAGCTAAAATCGGTTTCCTAAAAACATACAAGTCTTCAGTTCCATTTCCGCTTTCCTGAAAACCTAATATCCATTTCGATTTCCGCAAATTGTTATCCGAACACTGTCATCTTCATTTCCGCGGTCGATGATTACATTTTGATACAGCTATAGCCCGTATAAAGTGTGGAAAATTACTATTTATAACCGAATTCGAAAAAAGGAGGCGGTTCTATGTGAGGTTGTATTGTTTTTTTTATGTATGTTCGTCGATTTCTCCGTCAATTATGGACTGAATTGGAAAATTCTTTCACTATTGTATAGAAAATGATCCCTAGGTTAGTCCCATCAATTTTTATACCGCATAACTTAAAAACAGTGTGAAATTAAGTCGATTTTTTAGTTTTTTTCAAAACAATCAAATTATGGTTTATGATTTCTTTGAGAAAGGTGTTCTTTCGGCAAATTGTTAGAACCAACATTGCGGTTTTGAATTGAATCAGAATCAAGAATCATCAAGAAACGTTTTAGTTTACGCATTCAAAATAAGCACATACTAGACATAAAATGTAGAAAGCACATACTAGACATAGAATGTATAATTAGACACTTAGGTATGACTCAATAATTAAATATTGTCTCGAAGTAAAAAAACACGTTCACCGATTTTTGACCTTATTTGTGATTAGTAGGTTTGGTACTTAGTACGTGTTTTTGCTGTTGTACGAGTAATAATAAGTTGTAGAGCTAGATAGAACGTTTTACTAAACTTCATTATTTCAAAGGGGTTTGAAGATTTTGGCCCTAACATAGGCTAAGACAGTTTTTTTATTTTCTAAATTGGGCTAAGAGGACATTATCTTCCTTAGAACAGGAAAAAAGGTGCATCCAATGACGCAATAATATAGATATATATATATATATGTATATATATATATATATATATATTATTATTATTTATATAATAATCTCTTCAATTACTGGGATGTGGAACAAGAGTAATTTTGTGTTGCATCTGTAAAACAGAAGATTTATTTACTAAAACATTTAGCCTAGGCATATAGCATTACAAACTAATAACAAAGGTACTGGGTACAGACACCAGTGAAATAGAAGAAACAGCATTAAAAGCCTTTAGTTCCTCTAATTTCTATTTTATGTAAATGTTTTATGCTTCATTAATAACTTCAACTTCTTGTCAGATGGCATCTGCGACTGGATTGTCCGCTTCAACTTCTTGATCTCTACGACGTCTAGTTTGACACTTATAAAGTTGCGCTGTCTAACGCGGCAAATACAAACAGATAATTCTTTACATTTATTTAATTAAAAAACAACATTTCATTTTGGTTAGAAGTGCCTTAAGGCACACCGTAACAAGCGCGCCATTTTGTGAAAAGGATAGGCATAGTATTTCGCGTTCATAGAAGCGGGACAAAGCATACGTTTTTGGAAAGGCGTAAGCGCAAAATTCTAGTTATTGTTTATTTACAAGAAACCTACGCAACTAATCTCTAAACTGTCTCAGAGGAACCAAATAATTAGTAAAACTTACGAATCAAAACATATGTCATTTCAATAGACAGCAGGGTTCGTGATACCCCGACCAAAATCGAGACTTTTTACCACGGGGATCCCGTGAGTACTGAGATCTAGGCCTAGTTTGACAACAAAACCCGTTAGGTGGCTCCTTAAAGCCTATGTTAGGTTCAACTAGACAGAGTTCTGAGTTCTCTCAATAAGTAACTTAAACGTTACGCGTCCCATTCGATCTAACTAAATCAACATAGATTGATATGTTGTTAAAGAAACCGCATGTTTTAATTAGAAATTGTATGACTTCCAATGATTTCCGATACCGTTTATATTTGCATTTGAAGTTAGACTTGTGTGACGGGTAGTTAGTTAACTAGTTAAATGAAAAGTGGGCTAAGAGGATGGTGAGGTAATTTATGATGATCAAATTTTAACCTAGCATAGGTGTGCGTAGTGCAAGTATTTTAGGGTTCTAAGCCTTCTCCTTTTGATAGAAAGTTCCCCTCACAGTAGGGTCTTACCGACTGCTAAGTACTTACTAGATACCCCTTTCAGTAGGACGGATTTTTTTAATTTTATAATAGGTCATAGTTAATTTATTCATAACAATTATGTTACAGATCACAAAGTACAAATAACATTATGTAAAGGTATAATGGGCTCATATCTTCAAAATACAGTACAGTATAAACATAAGAACATAACACTCAAAATACATACAGAATAAATTATGTATATCGAATTTTATGACGTGTCCAAGAGTCCTGTTAGGTCTAAAGGAAATAAAGCACTTTGAATTATGAATAAAATTAAATACCTAATTATATACATTTTAAAGTCATAAACTCATTAATGTCGTTTTATACAGATCGAACAATCAGCCACTTCTTCTCCACTTGAAGGATTGCGCACGTTTGTGCGCTGGTAATAACCAAAATAATGCGTTTACATTACAGATAAGTTTACAGATAAGCTTGGACATTACAGATAAGTTTAGCGACAGGTCTTATTTCACAGTTGCAATTGAACGCGATCAACATAATATAAACTCAGTTTAGCGCTCGCAAACGATCAGCTCATAACGCACTTTGATCCGATTCAAGCTGAACTAAGCTTTATCAAACGGTGAAATTGAACCATAGAATATTGCTTATTCAGAAGATTCAGATATAAATTAGAATTTCGTATATACCATTCGCTCCGTGGTGCTGCGTGGATTCGCACGCTTTTTTCCCTAGGGTACCATCTACCTCTCTGCCAAATTTCACTGAGATCCGTTCAGTTTTAACTATAGATTCGTAATTGCTGTCTGGTTCTCTTCAAACTCCACTCCGCCACAACTACCAGTTGAAGGGTTCTCAGTTGAAGAGAGTGGACTTGGTGAGGGATCTGGGGGTTCATCTAGACAACAAGCTGCATTTCCGGGTGCATGTTGTTAATATATGCAAGAAAGCATTCAAGACATTAGGATTTGTACTCCGTCAGACGAATAGATTTACAAATATGAATGCATTAAAAACGCTTTACGACTCGTTGGTGAGAAGTCACTTAGAGTTTAATGCTGCAGTATGGGCTCCTCACGAAGCCAAGTATAGTCAAATGGTAGAGCGCATTCAAAATAAGTTCACCAGATTTCTATACTTGAAGCTCTACGGCATCTACCCGTTCTACCCGTTGATGTATCCAACCTTGTTTGTTATAGGCATGGTTGGATACAACAAGCTGGAAGTAAGAAGAGATGCAGCGCTCGCTCTATATTTAATTAAGGTGTTGAGAGGGAAGATCATTAATCCAAGCATTTTGGAGGAATTGCGCCTGAATGTGCCGGAGGAGTTTGTGCACCGACGGAGGCGGCCCGTCCTATTATCGGTACCAAGAGGAAGGACCAACCTCCTAAATAAAGCACCTCTGACGCGCGGCATTCACACGCTTAATCTGCTAGCTGAGACAGTGGATCTTTTTTACTGTTCCATGAGCGAAGTCCAAAGGGCTTTGTTATTTATATTATGTTATATGAATAAGGAGTGAGATTTATTATGTTTTAATATTATGTAATTGTAATCACTTTGACAGATTTTTATTTTTGTAATTATTATTATTATTTTAATGGTATTTTATTTTTGTAATGTTTGTGAGGTAATCTATTGCATTGAGTGCCTGCGCCTATAAAGATAGATTTGATGATGAATAAATAAATAAATAAATAAATTTTGTAAACAGACTGTCATCATTTTTTTTTTCCTCTTTAATTAAGTTTTGTTTGTATTATTACGTGTGTGTTGTGTATGTTTAAATCTGTTTACAAAATAAATATATTTTATTCTATTCTTATTCTTCTTAAATCCATAACATCAAGTTTTATTTTACTTCCAGAGCACAACACAATGGCACTGGCGACGGCCTCGGCCAGCATGGAGACCTCGACCCTGGTGGAGTCCAGAGTCCAGCGGAGCTACCAGGAGGTGCAGGTCACCGAGCGACAGACCGTCAAGAAGAAGAAGAGCAGGAGGCATCATAAGGAGGAGGGATCCATCTCAGTGGTACGTAGAGTTCTAGCTACAAAAACAATCGCTGTGGCCAGGTGGATCTACGACAGTTTACAGGGAGATTCTGGGTCATCAGGGCATCAGAAAGAACAGGGCTCTGTAGTAAGTGTTGAGGATTTTTTTTTTGGTTTCTTAAAGCTTATATGCAGCTGGGCTAGTCATGTCTGCCGCATGCTTGTAGACTTGCCATGATAACCCTTGCATAATAAAGCGGGGGTCGAGGTGACTTAGGAATAAGATGCGTGGAGTCATTAAAGGGCTCCATTTCTGCGGTAAAAGTTAGCTAGCTAGGTTTGTAGCTACCAACAACGTGATTCTGTGGCCTGGTAACATGACAGTCTGCGAAAGACTGCTGGCAGATGCTGGATCTGACGAGCTGAAGACAGGGCTCTCAGAAGGCAGACGGTCAAAAACAAAATTTCTAGGGAGATATCATAAAGAAAAGAGTGTTCGTGAAACGAGCAAGCCGCAAGCCGCGATAGAAGCTGAAGTCAGGCACAAGATTCCAGTGTGAATGTAGCCTCAAGGCGAGCAGACGTGCGCGCGCACAGAGATCCACTCCGCGGGCCAATAGAGGATAAATGGCGCACTTAGACTAGCATAATACATAAGAGCGTCCTTAATTTGTAAACCCAAACCAGTAAAAATCAATCTATAAACTTTGATAAGTGTTCAAAACTCTTTTATTGAACAAAGAGCTCTATGTCTGTAATAAATACATAATGATGACTATGACCAGGGCTGTACTCGTGAAAACGAAAATCGACGTTTCTGATTAGTTTTCGTACAAATGCTATATTATGTAATTAACATAAGAGTATGTTTCGCAAGAGAACGAACCAGTAAGATCGATTTTCGTTTACCTAGTATGCCCCCTGGTGGAATGACGATCTGCGAAAGACTGCTGGTAGATGTTTGATGACCTTAAGACATAGTGCTATGGCGTTCATAGTCTAGGCTTTTGTCCAGCAGTAGACTACAGTAAGCTGTTGAAGATTAAAATGGCAATGTATAGAAATAACTCATCAACCCGAAGTGTCTCTTGGTATCTAATTGTGGTCGTCATTTTAATAATAATAATAATTCATTCAAAATAACTTAGGACTAAAAGGATAACAAAGTTCAAAGTAAAATTCTTAGACATACTCGTAGTATAACGTTGCTTGATATATTTTATGTAAAGAACCCCTGGTAGGTGGTCCCCAAGATACAGGTGTATCCTAGTTTGGGGATCAACGATGTAATAATTTTAAGTCTCAAATATTTTTCAATAAACGTTATTATTATTATTCTAATGAAATTAAATAATGCGTGTGCCTGAACTAGGTAAACCCCTGTTTTTCAGGCAAAAAAAGTGCTAACAACAAATAAAATAATCAAATAGAACTTATTAATTATACAAGGCGAAGGTGCATACTTTAAAATAATTACTTATGCTAACTACACTGGGTGCTTGCTGAATTTATTTTGGCCTACTTTAAGACACTCAATAAATTTTCTGTGTCATCATAAGACATACACTGCAATGTATCCTTAAGTTTTTTCTTATTTTGGTCTGGCCTTTATATCTATAAAAGCACCATATAACCTGTATTCTCTTACCCGCAGTCGAAATCCTCCGAGAAACTGCACAAGAAGCTAAGCGCCAACGCCAACGGCCAAGGCGAACCGAAGTGCTCCAAATGCTCCCGCCCCGTGTACGCCATGGAGAGAGTGAAAGCTGAGAAGAGAGTGTGGCACAAGGAGTGCTTTCGATGTGTGCAGTGCAGCAAACAACTCACGCAAGTATCCTATGCGCGCCATTTTGTGAAAAGGATAGGCATATGATTTTGCGTTTATAGGAGCGGGATAAAGCATACGTTTTTGGAACGGCGTAAGCGCAAAAATCAAGTTATTATTTATTTACAAGAAAACTACGTAACTTATAAAAAAACTTGTTCAAGGAACTAAATAGTTAGTTCAAGAAACCAATGAAAAAATTTCGAATTTTATGTAATTAAAGTTTTTTACCACGGGGATCCTGTGAGTTGAGATCTAGGCCTAGTTTACAGCTAAACCCGTTGGGTTCCCTTAAGCTAAGCAGAGCTTGTGTTAATGAGTACTAGATAGATATGTCCAAAATGGGTAGATATTTCATACCTATCTGTGAACAAACTTTTACATAATAATAATTTAACCATTAGTAGTCGTCATGTAACTTTGTTTAGTATTATGTATTTTTAGTCGCTTTTTGTGGAAATTTTTAAGTATCCATCAGTATTTAGTCATATTATTATAACTACTCAATAAGTTACCTGTTAATTTCCTGAATATTTTTAAAATAAATATATATATTTTTATTATACATAGAAAACACCCAGAATGAATATCTGCAGATTGTATAAACATTTGTCCCGAGGTGGGAATCAAATTCGTAACCTCCTGCGTCGTAGGCGGAGCTTCGTCCGCCGCGCCACAGAGGTCGTCGTCTGAACTGATTTATAATGTGGTTATTGTTGCAGAGTGGAAACTTACCAAAGCGACCACACCACTCTTTACTGCAAGGCTCACTTCAAGCAACTCTTCGAACCCAAGCCCGTGGATGAGGAAGACCAAGTCGATGGTACGAACTCTTACGCGAATTCATCTTTTTCACTTCTTTCAATTAACACTTAGCTGGCAATGGCCTTGATTAACAAAGAAAATTACAATTAAATAATAAAAACAATTTAGAACTGGTATATACAATTGAAACAATTAAGCTAACTACAGACTGTTGCTTAGCTTATTTTGTAAACCTTAAGAAATAAAAGTTATTTGGTTTGATTGATTTTGACTCTAATCACCCACTAGCAAAAGAGCTAGACACCTCTCATGGGTAAGAAACGCTGATATTAGCCTGTTATTATTATTTTTGTGTTTTTTGTAAATTTATATTCTGTTTCAATAAGTGGGAACTTGTTAATAGCCACTTGTCTCTTCACACATCGCTACTATGTATATTGTGCTGAAAGATTCCCTAATATAAATAAATGTGATATGTCAAAAATGCTGGAACGTTTTGCAGTGCCAGTATTTTTGTACGCAGCCTTCTCTTTCTCGTCGCTAGTTATCGTAGAAGCTGACTAAATTGTTTTTATTTAAATAATGTTTTATTTTACAGCGGCCCCCAAAAAACATCAAATGATCATTTGCGAAAACAATCCTATGGAGCTGCCGCCAGATGTCGTTAGAGGTATGATGTCATTTTTTTTCATTAATTTATAAATATTATAATTTATTACTACCATATCTCTGATGCCAGAACCAGCTAAAACCGTTCACAACACAGACCCTGAACTGATAGATAACCCACAACGATTCTGTAAATCGCAGTTTAAGTATGCTTCTATGAACGATAAATTCGAAAGTAACTCTATCTGTCCGTTACCTTTTTCACGCCTAAATGGCTGATCGAACCTTAATTAATTTTGGCAATGAGGTAGGTGGTATCCCGGGGACGGACATAGGCTACTTTTTATCCAGGAAAAGAGCGTGCGAAGCCGCGGGCAACAGCTAGTTTCATAATATAAAAACATCTAATGCCTTCTCTTTCTCCCACAGCATCCGACAAGCCGGAGCTCGGTCTAGAAGAGCTAACCCAGATCGACGTAAAGTCTCGCTTCGAGTTGTTCGAGCATGGGGTGGCGCAGCCGCGCGCCGCGCCGCCCCCGCCGCAGAACAAGGAGAAGAGCCGCGCTCTGCTCGCCAAACTGGCCAAGTAAGAGTCATACAGTAGTACTCCCACGTGGAGTACTGACAGCGGTCATTTCGTCAGTACAGACCGCGTCGCGGCAAACGTAGTGTAGGATGCCCTTCGACCAGGTGGGGTGACGACCTGCGAAAGACTACAGGAAGATGCTGGATGCCGAAAGCTGAAGAAAGGGCGCTATGGCGCGCATTAGGGGAGGCCTATGTCAAACAGTGGAGCTGATGATGATGAGTCACCACAGTCATAAACGCAAACCTTGAGGCGCTTCGATCGCTGAACTGGCCAAGTTAGAGCCATGCATTCAAGTAGAGAGACGGCTCTCTTATGCCCGTATTATGAAAACTTGCTCAGTCATTGATCTATGCTCGAGTGACCTTTCTACCATAAAGCGTTACTCAAGCATAGATCGATGACAGAGCAAGCTTTCATAAAATGGGCCTTAGAGGTCTAGTTTAGCCCTATTCCAAGCTAGACATATTGATGTTGTTAGCCATTTAAAACATCAAGGCAGCTAGACCTGATTCCTCTTACACCAAAACATGCAGAAAAGCGGCGCTCTGCTCGCCAAACTGGCCAAGTAAGAGTCAGACTGTTAAAATTATGTCACTGTCAGATAAACTTGCTATGAAGTAAACACACTAATAATATAAATGCGAAAGTTTGTATGTTTAGATGGATGGATGGATGTTTGTTACCTCTTCACGCCATAACGACTGAACTGATCGGGCTGAAATTTTGCATAGTAGCTTTAAGTCTGGAATCAAACATAGACTACTTTTTATCCCATAAAACAGTTCCCATGTAAAGTAAAGTAAACGTTTATTTCATAAATAAAATGGCACTATTTAAAGTTAAGGGTTACAATTAATTATAAGTTACATATATACGTTTTTGTATGTGTTGTTACCCGTGGTCGTGTGACTGTCCTCCGTACTAGTTAAAACTGTATTACGGTAGGAAGTCTTGACGTTTAAAAGTTATTTATCTACTATATAAAAATAAGTCGGGTTTTCCTTCCTGACGCTATAACTCCAGAACGCACGAAACGATTTCCACGGTTTTGCATTCGTTGGAAAGGTCTCGGGCTCCGTGAGGTTTATAGTTACATAAAACGAAGCCATCTGGTGGCGAAACGGAGTTCGCGGGGTTTGCTAGTGTGATATAAATAACTTTTAAACGTTTCCATAGAAACAACGCGTGCGAAACCTCGAGCAGAAACTAGTTTAATAATAATATGTAAGTAATTTATGAGTGTAAAAATCTTACTAAATCTAACACAGATCCACCTAGTCAATATCCAAGGAAACCAGGCCAAGTGGTCTTGTAGTTACAAGTAACGCCATCTATTTTCAAACATTAAAACAGTTCTTTTAATCTGTATAAAATGTATTATTATTTTAAATTTCAAGTTATTTGCTGCTGTAGTTGCTGATATATTAAAGACGGGAAAAGGACAGAAAACGCGAGACCATAAGGGTTTCGAAACCGATCTCCGATCTTCGAATCCCTAAAAATATTGGATATACAATATAGTTAAAATTGTTCGAAATAACATTATTGAAAATAAATGAAGGGCAGGACAATAATTAACATGGTTTCTCAAACAAATCAGTCTAAAATAAGGTCCAAGTCAAAAAAATTAGCTTTTTTATGATGTTGCAAAATTTTACTAATTTATTATAGAGACTACTATCCACTACAAGACTCGAAAGATTTCAAAAAATCATCCCAACAAGGTGGAAGAAACTTTGCAACGCCGAAACCATAATGTTTACAAGTTAAGGATGACTCACGCTAGACCGTGTCGGGTCGGCTATCGGCCCGTTGCATGAATACAGTGCGGCCGAGCTGCGCCCGAGTTGTTTGTGTAGGGAGGTCGAGGCCCGTCTTTGTAATTACAGGCACGGGACCGGCTCGGTGACCGTGCTACGGCCAACACTTGCTCGCATCCGACACGGTCTAGCGTTAGTCGGCACGGGACCGGCTCGGTGACCGTGCTACGGCCGACACACGGCTTGCGCCCGACACGATCTAGCGTTAGTCGGCACGGGACCGGCTCGGTGACCGTGCTACGGCCTACACTCGGCTTGCGCCCGACACTATCTAGCGTTAGTCGGCACGGGACCAGCTCGGTGACCGTGCTACGGCCAACACTTGGCTCGCACCCGACACGGTCTAGCGTTAGTCGAGACGGGACCGGCTCGGTGACCGTGCTACGGCCAACACTTGGCTCGCACCCGACACGGTCTAGCGTTAGTCGGCACGGGACCGGCTCGGTGACATGCTACGGCCAACACTTGGCTCGCACCCGACACGATCTAGCGTTAGTCGACACGGGACCGGCTCGGTGACCGTGCTACGGCCAACACTTGGCTCGCACCCGACACGGTCTAGCGTTAGTCGACACGGGACCGGCTCGGTGACCGTGCTACGGCCAACACTTGGCTCGCACCCGACACGGTCTAGCGTTAGTCGGCACGGGACCGGCTCGGTGACCGTGCTACGGCCGACTCTCGGCTTGCGCCCGACACGATCTAGCGTTAGTCGGCACGGGACCGGCTCGGTGACCGTGCTACGGCGGACACTCGGCTCGGACCCGACACGGTCTAGCGTGAGTCATCCTATAATCTCAACTGCCTACTTAGTTGAAACAAACTTGTAAACATTATGGTTCCCTCAGATGTCAAATTGCGGAACGCTGAGTTAGCGCTAATTTTTCTTCATCACATCTGGTCTAATGAACTAAAGTTAAACGTTGGGGTACGGTGATCCTTGAGGGTTGACTATAGTTTAATATTTAATTTCTATTTTGCATTAAATATTATCGTCACATACATATTTTGACACTTTTCATGCATATTTCAAGCTTTTTATGTTGCCTATAATCCGGTCTCTAGTCATCAGTATTGTATTGTTTTAAAAACTTCAAATACCACACAACCTTACCTTATACCGCTTGCTCTTAGTTATTTCTAAATTATAAAAACCACTCACAAATTAATCTTCTTAAAACAGAACCAACATTTTCATAACCCATATCCACGGGAATTCTACTTTCATCTTTTATTTCTACTCTAGTTTCAACGTTCTATTTTAAACCTTATGACAGGTGAAATTATAGTTCAGTATTAGTCATGGCCTTTGGTTGGTATCGCTCACACGTGTGCAGTGTGGAGGAATGGTCTTGATACTTGCTCTATATAGGTACATGAAAGCTTTTAGATTACTTTATCCTTTGTAACTTCACTATTTGATACTTTTTTGGTGAGCGACAGATTAGGTTGTAGAAATCTCCACAGATTATAAAATATAGATAGATAGATAATACTTTATTGCACACTTAACTTAGAAATCATTTACAAAAGAATAATTAAGAATAAGCGACAATTGGCGGTCTGATCGCTCAAGGGCGATCTCTCCCAGACAACCTTGAATGGATAGCTATAGCTATATATAAAGATTTAGTGCAAGAATTTTTATTTTAGTGACAACTTCGCTAAGTTGCCGTTTTACATGAGAACGCTCATCAAATTCAATAATTTGGAGTACAAACATATTAATTAGTTGGTCAAATCAATAAAGATACGTAATAAAAATGTACCGTCTATCACTTTAGTCTTGAATTAAGTATCAAACCAAAGAATGAGTGTATAAACACTTGCGTCATAGAAGGAGCGTCGATTTCGTCTATTTCTGATCCCTTGAGAACGCTTCGTTACCAACAGCTGAAAACTACTGTATCTCTTAGTTTGTTGTGCATTGCGTAATGATGTTACTGTTACAGAAACAAGTTGAGGGTATTCCTAAGCGCTTCGTTTGCCAAAAATAACACCAACTTCTGTTATCGCTTCGCCCTGTTGCCACGTAGGTACATTACAAAGAATCGCCGATATTGCTACACCCTATTGGACTACATTATTACTACACAAACACAAACATTTTAGTACACATTACACTTGAAACTCGTTCTGCTTGCTCTCAATGGGTTACGGCTGAAAATCAGTGTTTTTGCTTCTTGAGCAAAATATTCCGCTGAGCCATTGCCTTTTTGACGTACTGCAGCACACACAGACATTTTACTTAGATTGTTATTATGTTATTATTTGTTTTTATTACTTAGTCAACTGTATTTTTATTATTGTTTCTTTTTTACTACCATCCTGTTTAATTGCTATTGTCTGATATGTATGTATATGTCTGAAGTCTTAAATAAAAACCTTGTCTATCTATGAATACCAACTTGATACGTAATGTTATGAGAGAACCCAAGCAGGTTTGGTTGTCAAACTTGGCCGAGATCTCAGTACTCACGGGATCCCCGTGGTAAAAAACTTGAATTACATAAAATTCTACATTTTCTCTTTGGTTCCTTAAATGTGAAAACAGGTTTGCGAAAAAAAATTACGATAAAAATCATGCAAGTGTATTGTTTCGCACATAATTTGTTCGATATCTCAGGAACCCTGCGGTCTATTGAAATTATTTATGTTTTTATTCGTAGGTTATTACTAATTATTTGGTTCCTTGAACCAGTTTCTTCATAAGTTGTGTAGTTTTCTTGTAAATAAGCAAAAACTTGATTTTTGCGCTTACACCTCTCCATAATCGTATGCTCTGTCCCGCTCCTATGAACGCGAAATCTTATGCCTATCCTTTCCACAAAATGGCACGGATTGCGCCCTCTTAAGTTTTACATTTTACAAAACGATAGGTACACTATTTATTTTGCAAATTAATCGTCCCCAGCACACTTAAATGAAGACATTTAAGTGTGCTGTGATGTATATGCTATAAAATAATACAAATTAATGTGGAATTTCTCTGGGTTATTTATTATTATTAGTCGTCCCACTGTATGGCAAAGGCCTCCGTTTCCTTTGTAAATTATTTATGGCGCTGATAAAAAGTAGTTTCATCATCATCATCAACCTATATTAGTCCACTGCTAGACATAGGTCTCCCTTAATAAGCGCCATAGCGTCCTGTCTTCAGCTTGCCTGCAGTCTTTCGCAGATCGTCATCCCACCTGGCCG
Organism: Eupithecia inturbata; assembly: GCA_963662085.1. Lineage (NCBI taxonomy): Eukaryota > Metazoa > Arthropoda > Insecta > Lepidoptera > Geometridae > Eupithecia > Eupithecia inturbata. The sequence goes on from OY759201.1 coordinate 1,989,168, forward strand.
GAGGGTGTCATACACTACGTTGCCGAGTCGCGGTCTCCAATCGAGAACGCGTTTACCCCAGCGGTTGTCGGTTCGTCGCGAGATATGGCCGGCCCACTGCAGCACTGTCACTTCAGCTTGTAAACGCTCGCTACTACTCGTTTCTCGTTCGTTCTAAAAACGTAGTTAAAGTTATATAATATTGCTCAGGAGATTTCTATAGATTTATTCTTATCTTTATAGAATACGCGTTGTTTACTTGTTAGTGATAGATAATAGTAGATCCGTGGATCGATGAAGCTGAAAAAGCTATGCAGTATTTTCTAACAATGTAGAAACAATGTTCGTTGTTAACATTCATAATGAATGTATAATTCACTTGATTCAGATATTCTTTAGAACATTCTTTTAATTCGACTTAGTACTGAACAAGCAATGTACGCTCAACATTTACTGAACACCACTCAGTACTCAGACGAAGCATTTTTTTCAGCCAGACACTAAACCACATGTTGATAATCACTTGAAAACACAAATCCAAACCAAATTAAACTCTACCACCCTTAACACAGAATCCACACTTATTTTCTACCTAGAAAATCTGTTTTCTCACCATGTTCAATGTAAATTTAACTTTAAACCTTTGTGATAGGATGTTATTTAATTTTTTGTGGTAAAAAGTTGAATGATATTAATATAAAAAGTGGGTGCGTTGTGTGCGGTTGTTTTTTAGGCAGTCTTTAATAAGTGTTCGTCAGATGCGGTTTGTTAGCAACGAGTAATTTAATTAGTTATAGTGTGACCGGAAATTGGCTGTAGAGCTTTTATTGCAGTGATGAATAGGTATGTTGACTTTTTAGCTTTTGGTATAAATGAGTGTTATGTATGTATGGAAATGGCTATTTCTGCGTTGTTAGAAGTAAAGTTAATAATTGAGATATTTCGAGTAATCAGGCACAGACTCACAGTTTCGTGTGGAAATGTTTGATATTTTACCCGACCGAACCGACTTCGAAAATAGAGGAGGCTCTATGTTCGGCTGAATTACCTTCGTAGATTACTCGTTTTATTTGACAGCCTGTTCAAGCCCTGATTTTTGATCATACTTTTCTTAAAAAGATTTCATTGGAAACTGCGTAAGCGAGTCAAGAAGGCACACCATAACTTTGCCATTGTGTAGATAAGATTTATTATTACTTATTAATAAATTGCTAACGCGTAGGCATCAGGCGACTAATATAAAGTTTGTTATCCTAAAAACCCTTTCGTCGGATACGAGTTGCAGATAATTTGACAGGACTACAATTGATGCTGTCCCTTTCATAACGATCGAAATAAAAAGGATGACGTGATTTTTATTGCTGGCAAACTATTTAAGTTGTAGTCACCTCTGAATTGATATCAATGTTCAGCAATTTTTACCTACATTTTTCCTGATTGAATGTTTTTGTTTTTTGATAGAATGCGTGTTAACCAGCTTTTGTTGTCGTAGGTTCAAAGCAAAGGGAATGGACATCGGAGTGTCAGACGAGTACCTGAACGGTGTCCCCGTGGAGCCCAGCTCTAGCGAACCGGAGGATGACGATGATGATGGTACGTCCCGTCTTTTAGTACTTACCATCAGCAATACAGCCTTGTACACCTCGCAGGATGCACGGTTTCAGGCGCTTTATATTGCTCTTGTTATTGGTGACGCCTTAAGAGCGTTTACACCTTCCATGCGCAGTTTTGCTCAAAAACAGTACTTTTCAAACCCGTTAATAACATGAACCACTTATACACTATATGTTATTTAATATTAATTTTAGGAAATTTTGTTTTCCAAATAGTTAGTTAAGAAAATATTTCAATTAATATATTATGTACGCGTTCTATCAAGTTAACTTGTTAGAGGTTTTCTAAATTTCCCTTTTAGCCTCAGTTTCGAAGATCAAAATATAATGAAAATACTGATATATCTAATGAACAAAAAATAATAATCAATCAATAAGATCCTTGGAAAAATAGTTAGTTAAAAAGATGTTTGGTTTTGGTATCTAACTACGAGAAATTCAAATTCAAAAAATGTGAATTATTACGAATTTTAAATGATTTTTTCACCGATATACATACCTTGTTTAATTTAATATAACAATAGCTTACCAATAAAGAAGAGCATCTTCTTTAAAATCATACATTTAAAATTGTAATTAATTTGTTGTTATTATTTTCTGTAAATATTTTAAAACGCTGCGCGCAAATCATTTCAAGTCAGTCCCATACACATCGCGCGCTAGGCGTAAACGTTTTAACATAATCAAGCCTCCCATAAGCATCATCTAGCTCCTCATCATAATTGCGCCCCATCTCAGCATCAACCAATCACCAGTTGGTGCTGACATGGTGCCTGGCTGACTGGATGTCCGTTTCGTTGTCACGATTTCATGTATTGTTTTTATCTCGTATTTGTCAACCGTTGCCGTAGATTATGTTTCTTTCGTGTTATATTTTTGATTGTTTTGTGTGTATTTTTGTGTTAGATCTATTTTTCTTCTGTAATGTCATCATTTGCTTCCTACTGTCTGCTCCTATTTGTGTATATGTATGTAATTGTATCTACTTATTAGTTATTGTCAAACCTGTAGGTACCTGCTTATGGTTAAATAAATGTATCTTTATAAATATCTGTTATTTTCCGTGACGTCACCAAATGGCCCTCTAGCAAAACCAGCGTTGGTTGTAACGTTTTTACAACTAGCTCATGCTGAGACAGGGACTGTTTTGTGACTCAATTCAAAAATAAGTACCTAAGCTTTGTCTTTTATTTTTAAATCATGTTTGTTTTTGTTTATTGAGATAAAAGTAAAATATTCTCAACTACCAATCATCGTTATCAGTCCGTGTGTGGGTGTTGCTTGGAGTTGGCCTTTTCACATTGTCTGTTCTCCCTCATATTGTGCTTGTTCTGATTCCATGCAGGTTTTATCAGCAATCCTCGCTATATCGTCGGTCGAACCATCCAGCAGATTATTTTAAAAAAATGCTTGGAATTGTGTACAAAGCATCATCAGCATTATCTGGCCCCAATTTTACCAGCATCGAGCAGCATCTCAGTATGGAGCGGCTAGATTCGCTTTATTTTAGCATCACCGAGCCTCCATTTCAATATAATATTGTGTTGAAATGGGGACACCCGTATCAGCATCATTAAGCTCCCATCAGCATAATCCGTCTTCCCCATCTTTTAATCGAGTTGTTATCTCTGTATCATCGACTTTATTCATTTTGCTCCCTTCTTAGCGTCATTCAGCATCCCACGCCACCACCGTGCCCCCCATCTAAACCCCCTTCTCATTCCAGACGAAGACTCAGTCCTCCGCAAGTCCTACAAGCACTCAACGTCCCGCGAGACAGCGCCCTCCTTCTGCAATATGTCGGAGATCATGTCTCGGTGGGAGAGCGGCGCCGACGCGGCCGGCGAGAGGCACCGCCACAGGAAGCAGGAGATACAGAACATACGAAGCAGGCTCTTTATGGTAACTATGTGGGCGTGGGCGTGGGCAAGCGTCGTGTTGTAGCAACAAGTCGGAGATCTTTAATTTTTTTTATTTATTAATACCACTGGCTCACAAGGAACACTTTGTCAAGTCAAACACCCAAACAAACTTAATTATTAATAGCAAAAACATAAAGTGTGATACTGAATTAAAATGTTAATGTCAGATTAAATGTCAATCATCAAACGCGAAAACATTGTTGTCAGCTAAAGCTTCCTCTTGCTCGTATTAAGCCAGAAATGCCCCCACCAAGAGTTCGCTTCGCTCGCGATACTACGTGAGAGCCTGAGTAGCCTGCTTCCCTGGTTACGCTGTGTGGGAGTTTGCGGCTCGTTTCGCTCGCCGCATAGGAATGGCATGTGGTTGAACAGTGTGGCAACCAAACGGGCTGAAATAATGAAAAGATTAGGAAATTTATGTTTCAGCTGATTTGCAGCGCGAGCGACGCTCTATCTAGCTAGACATTTAGATTTAAATTTATCTATTTATCAACTTACACGATTTATATAAACCAATTACATTTAGTTACTTGAGATTATAAACTATATAAAATAAGGAAAAATCTTGTACTTTTAAAATAAATATAAATACACATTAAAAAAAAAAATAATCAAAGCGTGGGAGGTGACTAGCACTTGTGCGAGGGTGGGTTATAATTATAAAACCACCTGTTTAAATATGTTTTGTCTTTGTTTCAGGGTAAACAGGCTAAAATCAAGGAGATGTACGAGCAATCCGTGCTGCAAAGCGAACAAGGTGAGATTTACCCACTCTTAATCGGCCTTGTGTCTAACAAAGTAAAGGTTTCTTGTTCACTTCTTTACTTACCTTAAAAAGATTGAAGTTAACAAAAATCAAAGTGATCACTTTATTTCCTAGTTTTACTTAATTAATTTGAATTTTGTGACATATCCAAGAGTGTTGTAAGGTCTAAAGGAAATAAAGCACTTTGAATTTGAACTTGAGCGAGCCTCGTCCAGCGTTATTACCCAGACGATATCATCTACCATCTGCCAGGTGGTCTGATATGCCAAATAAATTAAAGACAGACCAGTGCGTAAGCCCTCACACTCGGGGTAATTTCTAAGAAATCAAATATTATCCCAATAAAAAATTTCGACTTCAACGGACTTGAACCCACATCCTTCCCTCAGTACGGGAATGCGCTAACCAATTACACCACGAGGTCAAGTCCCGTCGAAGTCGAAATTTTATTTGATTTTTTACAGATTTTCTCTCTCTGATAATAAACTTTGGCGGTATGCATCGACCCTACCATTTTAAAGTCAACCCGTGGATTTCGTAAGAGGCGACAAAAGGAACCTACCAGTGAATTAAATATACTGTTATATAATCAGTTTACCGAAAAATACGTACTTCTTTTCTTCAGGGATAACATCCTCCGAGAAAATCGCCCGTGACCTGGACGTAGACGCAGAAAAAGCGCGCGCCATCAAACAACGCTTCGAAGCAGGGTTTAATGATGAGAACCAACCGCCTAAGAACAGAGAGGTGGTCGATACTTCACTCTTCAATGAAGGTACTGACTGTTGCAAACAATCTACAGGTAGCTCAACTGATCCATATCAATACCAGTCGGAAGCGTCCCCAAGACGCTGGCTGCATTGCCCTGCTGTATGGCAATGCTGATGCGCTGCACCAGATGCCCACCAGCTCTCGGATCACGCGTCGCTCCGACCAGACAATCAGATAACTTTTTAAAAACCCGGAGAGTCTCGGTACCCCACGGACCTGGGGTCTCGAATCCAAAGGGAGCAAATGTGTAGGCTCTGTCGAGACCTGCATATGAGCGCCTCTTGAGATCCTCGGACAAATCTGCCGCCGCACCAGCCCTCACGGATGGCCTCGGAAGATAGGAAGGCGCAAGTTTGTCGACGCAATTATGATACATCATCGCCATAAGGTATTCTATAATTTTAATAAAACATCTTTTCACTGCAGGAATCAGCAAGAAGTCCCGCTCCATCTTCCTGGAACTCGACGCGAACGCCAAGAATCTGCCTCCAACCTCTCCGCCGCCGCAAGACGCGCCCAAACGAAAGGAAATTGTAAGTTTTATTTATTGTACACTGTATTATTTTTTCGCGGCTTCACACACGTTTTTTGGAAGAAAATGTAGCCTTTTTGTTATTCCACGTCCAGATCTTCATATGTGCAAAATTTCAGCCCCATCCATTTAGTAGTTTTGGCGTTGTCTTCGGCCAAAAATATTTACAACGGCAAAAACCCTTGCCTTTATAACATGATTAATAAATTGATAGTTTATTCATCACCTTATGAAACTGATAGTACTTAATTAAACATAATATCAATACAACTAGCGGCCTTATCTCTTAAAGCGATTTCTTCTAGGCAACCAAAAGATTAATAATAATACATATTGTATGGATATATCAAGATGAGTGGAGACTAGCCTTGTGTGCAGGACATCATTTATAGAGCACAAGTGTGTGCACAAACACTCTATTCCCTTACTCTCATAATCCGATGCGACGAGGGAACGATACGACCGATTTTTCTTGCTAGAAAAATCCCATAATCAATTTTGGTTCGACCCGAGATTTGAAACCTAGACAACGCTAAACCAACGAGGCAGTCAAAATATATTTAATAATTTAATTTAAGAGAGCGCAATGTGCGCCTCTTTATGAAAAGGATAGACATAGGATTTCGCGTTCATAGGAGCGAAACAGAGCATACGTTTGTCGTCGTAAGCGATAAATCTAGTTTTTGCTTATTCACAAGAAAACTACACAACTTATGAAGAAACTGGTTCAGGGAACCAAATAATTAGTAATGACCAACGAATCAAAACATAAGTCATTTTAATAAACCGTTCCTGAGATCTCGACCAAATTATGTGCGAAACAATGCACTTTATTTTTTTTTTCTCAATCGTGTTTTTACATTCAAGGAACCAAAGAAAACATGTTTAATTTTATGTAATTCGAGTTTTTTACCACGGGGATCCCGTGAGTACTGAGATCTAGGCAAAGTTGGACAACCAAACCCGTAAGGTCACTTGGCTAGATGAGATTAATGTACCCTCTTATTCGAGCAAATGGACATAGTTTTAATAAAGAGGAAGCTATTCTTTGGATCCAACTGCACGATTTTAATTTATTTCCTTCCCCCAGCCGTTCGTCCCCACAGACTTGGTCCGATCAGACGACAAGGTGGAAGACGTGAAGATCGAGACGGCGGACATCTCCGACAGATTCAAGTTCTTCGAGACCTACCGCCCAGAGACCAAGCGGAAGGAATTCCGGATGACGCCGCCGAGGCAGATCCAGGTTAGTACCCACAATGAATGCCTTGCATGTACATTAGAGACATATGAATGTTTGTAAAATCTTACCCACAACACTTTACCAAACGTAGGGATATTGTCACTCGACAGAAAAGAGCAAAATTCGCTAACCATCTGTACAAGCCACAATACCACAAGCAAATCTATGAGAAAAATGTTTTCAATATGTGCATCGTCATCTTTAATAAGTTACCAGAACCTATTAAAGACCTCAATGATAATTTGTTCAAACAAAAATTAAACCAATGGCTGCTTGACAAATGTTTCTATAGTGTAAATGAATTTATTAATTTTAAGTAGAATAATTTATTATGTTTAGACTATAGTTATTATCTGATTGTTAATTATTTATTCTCTATTGTATTGATTATTTTATTATTGATTATTTGAACTACATACTTATAAAAATCGCCAATATTTAAAATTTGCACACCTGCTTGCGGGTTGAATACGTTTGACATCACTCTAGTTATAAGATCTGACATGTACCTGTAATAATGTATTCAGCAAATAAATGATTTGATTTGATTTCATTTGAACAGGTATTTAATACTTAAAAGGAGTTTCCGAGCACGGAACAAAGTTTAATCTAATATTATTTTTATTTAGAAAAGACATATCACATTAGTGACAAACCTGCAGTGTGCCCACTCCTATTTGCACGCCATTAATGGAATAACATGTAGGTCATAATTAATTTATATTTAACATAATTGCATGCTCACACCATGTTAATTCTCATGTTTTGCAAATAAATGATTCTGATTATGTTTCAGATGATGTTAGTGAAATAAACATTTTTGTATTTTTGAAAATTCAGATGTCGCCAAAACCACTATAAACCTATACTACCAAAAGTAAACATAACTAATTTGACAGCACTAAAAATGTTATCGTCCCTTTCATAACGATCGAATTAAAAAGGATGCCACTATTTTAGTACTGCTGAATTAGTTTAGTTTTGGCGACATATGAATCGACACCATTGACTACGGCGTTGATATTGAGTAACTTTTAAGTGTGTACCGGTTATAAATTTGCAAATCGACCTTTGGAAAGAGACAATCGGCTAATTTCGGCTTTGTAGAGCGTTATCTCTGTCGCACACTACCTATGTGACGTTTTGTCAGTCGTTCGTTGTTCAGGTGCGATAGAGTGCGGTCGCGTCCAGTTCAAAATATATGTATATAGAGATGTTAACACCCCCAAATTTAAATAAATAAAAGTTGTACTATGGCCTATCTTGAGGACGACAGTGATATTGACCTCACTAAGAGCAAAGATAGTGAAATGGAAGGAATTGATAAATAGAATTATTAATGTTTTTATTAGAATGTCTCACTTTCTAAAATAAATAAATACGTAAACATGATGTGAACATGTTTTTACTAAGCCTCCGCTATCCATCCGTCCGTCCGTCTGTCACGGGGCTCTATCTCATGAACCGTAAGAGATAGATGGTTGAAATTTTCAGAGAATGTGTATTGCTCTTGCCGCATAACAACAAATATTAAAAATAAAATAAATATCCAAATTAAAGGGCTTCCACACAAAAAACTTGTTTTGTTTTCGGCTTTTTTTGCTCTTTGTTTCTCTTGAACCACAATAGGTAGACACATTAAACTTTCTATAAATAAGTAACACTTCAACTGTAATAAAGACAGATACAAAAATATGATAAAGTTGAAAATTTGAAGGTGTCTCCAAACAAGTAAAGATTTGATGTTCTTTGAAAAAGGGCCTGATTTTACGATACAGAACCCTTCGTGTGCGCGTCGACTCGCACTTGTCATTTTATCCTAACCTAAAGACAGCAAAATTAGAAAATTTTGATGTGCAAAATTTATGACCACATACAGTACTTTGCTTATAAGCCTTGTTCCACCAGTAATTCTTAAGTTATTAACTCTGATTTCTCTTTTGTGTCTATACCTACACTCTGTTTAATGAAACATCATTAAACAGAATGTAGGTATTGATTAACCTGTCTATTTTGATTGATTGATATAATAAATGATACAATTTCTTTCCAGCGTCCAAAATCTCCCTCTCCGGAGCTGTACCACGAGCCAGGCGTAGCGCGCAGCAGCGAGCCAGCATCAGACGCGGGCGCAGGTTTAGCCGCCTCGCGCCAAACTGCGTCCAAGATGATATCCGTGTTCCGCCAGATGGAAGAGCAGCGGAACAACGTCGAGGAAACCGGTAAATAATATAAGAATAAAGATTAGATGTATCCCCGTGCCTACCCGAGATCCTGTAGAGTAGATTCGTACAACGGCTCGTGCGTGGCGTGCTACAACGCGGGCGCCACGCGCCGTGTAAGTGTGCTGTTTGCTTCGCTCGCATAGATGGAATCCCGGGGAATTAGATGGGCTACTTTTTGTTCCGGGAAAACGCATACTCTGTCCACTAGTTTATTTTACTTTTGACACGCACGCCTATGAATTTCCAAACAAAATCGATGAAAACTTCTCCATATACAAAATCCATGGTCAAAAATCTAATCGGTAAAGCATTTGGACATAACCTATTGATTGTTAGCCGAGCTGTCAAAAGTAAAATAAACGCGTGGACGGAATACAGTTGCGGGCAGAAGAGATTAATACAATTTATATTATAACAAATGTTCAAAATCCCAGTCCCTAACCTCCACCTCAAACCAAACTCATTTTTACTCAAACTGTATTTTTTTTAACTTCCAGGTCCGAAACCCCTGAAATGCTTCACTCCCCCTCCCCCCGGCGAGAAGACGCACACGGGCGACACCACGTCCGAGGGGGAGTACTCCTCCGAGGAGTACGACAGCGAGGAGGAGCAGGAGCGGTACAGGGAACACGATGAGGACCTCAAACAGGTATACCTACGGAACCATCATCTTTGCTGAACGACCACCACTGCTAAATACCACCGTTATCCATATCTCCATACTAATATTATAAATTCGAAGGTAACTCTGTCTGACTGTCACCTTTTCACGCCTAAACGGCTGAACGGATCTTAGTGAATTTGGCAGGGAGGTAGGTGGTATCCCTGGGACGGATATAGGCTACTTTTTATCCCGGAAAAAAGCGTGGGAAGCCGCGGGCAACAGCTTATATTCAATTCAAAGATCTATATTTCTCATTTACAACAAACATGTTACTTATTAACAAAGAAAATTACAATTCAATAATAAAAACAAATTAGAACTAGTATTTACAATTGAAACAATTGAGCGAACTGCAGACTGTTGCAAACAATCTACAGGTGGCTCAACTGATCCATATCAATACCAGTCGGAAGCGTCTCTAAGACGCTGGCTGCATTGCATGTTACTTACATGAGAAACTTATGCTAGTAATATTATTATGTTATTTTCGTCTCTTATGGTTTAGTTTAGTAGTGTTACATCTTCGGATATATATCTTTGCAATTTAGTTTTATACACGCCAAATGTTCCATCTCCTTTAATATCTTCAGGTAGCCTGTTATAGAATTGGGCACCTTCGAAAGTAATCGTCTTTTTACCCTGCTGAGTTCTAATTGTAGGCAAAACAAGATGGTCACCTCTTCCTCTACTGTATTTACTGTGTAGTTGGCTTTTTTGATGAATATTCTATTGTATGACGTAGCCACCTCGTGCATTGAGGTCACCACGGAAGAACAGCGCTATTGCATGATCTAGCCCGGAGTTCCGTTGACGATAATATGGAGACGTCATCGTGACGTCTCATTTTTGTATGAAATTTGGATTGGCGCAGATATCACTAAAACTGTTGTAGCTAGTCGTGATTCTCCAAAAATATTAAGTTGTTTTTTAATTTTAACGGGATAAATACTAATCCCTCGGGAATAAATTTTTTATGGGACCACCTCGGGATCATTCTCTATACAATAGTGAAAGAATCAGTAAAATCGGTTAACCATAAGCGGAGATATCAAGTAATATACATACATAAAAATAAAACATACAGATCAACTGAAAACCTCCTCCTGTTTGAAGTCGGTTAAAAATGATGACATTACAAAGAAGAAAAAATAGATCAAATAACATAAACCAAATGAGAAATAAGAACGTCACCAACCACTATTAGCCATTAATGTAATCTAAAAAGTCTTATAAAATATCTTATCTAAAGCAAAAGCATCCTCCAAAAATATCTTCACTGATTCCCAATTTCCCGAACTCAAAATCCTCTATAAGAATTTTAAGAAGTGATGCAAATGCAATGTCTTATCTAATTATCCTAACATTTATGTATAAGACGAGTGTGAGCACCAACACAAACATGTTGCGGTTTAATGGTGGAACACATTTATACTTCCTAATTAAATAAATATTCTATCTCATTCTATCCTCTATTTTCCAGGCGCAGCAACTGGCCCGTACCAAGAGTTTCCGTGATCGCTTCGAGAACTGGTCCGAGTCGGAACCGGCGCGCTCGCCCTCCGCTGTCGTGTTACAACGCGAGGCGCAGGACGACGAGGCAGACTCGCAACTCGAAACCGCTAAGAGGTAACTATCAGCATAGAAAAAAATGCTGAATAATCCGCACAGCGTCATCTAGCCCCAAAGTAAGCAGAGCTTGTGTTATGGGTGCTAGATAACTGATATAATCAATGTAATACATGACATAAATGGATATTTTTTTATTATGCAGAGAAAACACCCAGAACATCCAGGGCAAATATCTGTAGATCTTACAAACCGTTGTCCTGAGGCGGGAATCGAACACGCGACCTCCTGGGTCGCAGGCGGACCTTCGCGCGCTGCGTCAAAATCAATACTAAAATAATAGAACAAGGGCCGAATTCCACTAAATTACTCGCTGCAATAACAATGGTATCATCTCAGAATGTAAAATAAAAAAAAGTAAATTAAAATAAAATAAATAAATAGAATGATACATGGCATTTAACCTTGATGAATGAAACTCTTCAATCAGGGAGTCGCTATAAGACCTTTTTTGAATAACCTCATCAACGTTCATAAGTTGAGCTTGACCAACCTTTTTCATCGATGTCGATGTCATTTTGTAAGTCAATAAATAAAATTTTGCGTCAATGAACAAAATAACGATTATAGAGGAGATACCTCTTTAAAATACTTACGATTGCTGCTTTACCCACGTGGTCGATTTAATAGTAAATTCTTATTTTCTATGTTTAAGTATATAAGTAGTTATATAATTATGTGTAAGTATAATATTGCTTCCTACTACCTAAAATTATTTCTGTTTACACGCCACCGTCTATACTTTTTCAGTCACTTCTTGTCCATCCTAAGGTTGCCTGGAAGAGATCGCTCTTAGCGATAAGGCCGCCCATTGTACATTATCTTTTTTGTTTTTGTGTTCTGTGTTATTTTGTTATTATTTGGTGTGCAATAAAGAATATTTGTATTGTATTGTATTGTATTCTTACGAAAAATTTAGCTTCTAACTAAAATCAAATCTTAATCTTATCTGAAGTGTCACAAGATAATTGAAGGTAGAGTTATTTAAAAAACAAATTTTAAAATCTATGGACGATTCTGCGACGACACCATTGTCATATTAAAGTGATTGGCTAGCAGAATTCGGCCCCAGACGTAACATTTCCTATTACCTGTGTCCGCGGCGTCACCCGCGTGGAATTCGCAACTATGGTTGCCTAGATTGTCCTGCCGATTATTTTTGGGCAACCAAGGTCGCATACAAGCAACCCAACGCAATAATCGCTCATAGATAAAAGCGATCTATGAGCTACCTTTATTTAAAAACTAACTAATGTGGTATTCAAATGATATTATTATTTATTTCAGTTTACGACAGAAGTTTGAAAGCATGAACGTGACCTCGAGCTCTGTGTCGAAAACTGGCGCCGCTAGAGTCAATAGATTTGTGGTGAGTTTCACGCATTACCCACTAACTTCTGCCCATGCTGCATACAAATCAGCTTCATATGTTTTTCCAGATCTAAAATGACAGTCCATGTCAATATACGGTTTGTGACATGAACTGTCATTTATGACATTAACAGCTGTGCAAAACCGACAGTAAGGTTATGGGTAAAATATTTTCCTTGGTACTGCTAGAGTAGGGCCAAGGGCATTAAATGCCAATACGATTTAATGATTTTCTAAAGATAGTTCTACTGGTAGAACTACGGGCTAAAAATATTGCCCTTGGTTCCATCAGCAGGTTTAGTTTCAACAAACGTCTATTAGACTATCTATGTGACGTGATAGATGGAAAAATTTACCAGAGCAGGCCTCCATCTGCATTTTCATTTTGCGTGTTGTGCTGTGCAGTGCGTTAATGGCTGCGAATGATAAAAATTATAAAATAGTAGATTGTATCATAAGGGAGCAAAATAATATTTTTACGGCGAGGGCGCTTTTTTGAATCCAGAGCGAAGTGAGGGATTCTTGAGTAGAATCGTGAACGTAGCGAGGGATTTAAAGTACGTCGCCCAAAAATATATTTTGCGCCCGAGTGATACACTCTACTTTTCATCACCCTTTATGAGAAAATAAAAGGGGCCTCATATTTTATTGTTATTATTATTTAATAAAACATAGAGTAACAACTAAATTGAAATTATATAGTTATCTAATAATAAAACAACTAAAAACTTATATTTACATTTCAGACATTTTCGCAATTATGAAAATTTATTGTTACAGTTTTATTAGGAATACATATTGTTGTAGATTTTATATTCTGTGTGTTTGAAATAATGCCCAAATCTAGCTCATTTTGAGGAAAATGTGACGGTGAATCTCGTTCTTTGGACGTAGTACCAGCCAGTCTTTATTCAAACAATATTTGCGTTCGATTTCTTTGGCGCTGAACACTAAGATGTTCCAAATTCAAAAAGTGCGCGGCATAGATAATTGCGGCGCACTTATGAAGAAGATTAAAAACTCATTACTGCCCGCTAAAAGTTTCTTATAGAAAACACCACCTTTGGGTGCACTTAAAGGTGAACCAAGTCGACCTTTTCGGATGGGATGAAAAATATATGATAATGATGAGTTTTATACCAACGCAGGTTCAAGTCCCGATCGTGTTTTTTCGAACTGCCTTATATTTGGCTTATACCGTTGCTACTGTATTGCTTTTTGAAAGTACATATCACTTTAGAAATATGTTACCTACATAACTTAATATTTAATTTTTTTTTTGTTTCAGTAACCCTCGAGTGTGAATCTACTCAAACTACCAAAGTGTTTAACCCCTATCGTTGTAAAGTCATACTTGCCTTTTTATTATTATAGTTATTGGACTCACTTATAAATGTTTGCGCAAACACACATACAAACCAATAAAAGTTGTAAAACTTAACAAATATTTGTAAGTAAGCCCATATTTTGACGGAATTTTTAATTTAGTTAAATATTTATTTTAGAACTGATAGTTGATGCATTTTTTGTAAAACAATCTAAACAGATACCTAGCTTGTTTGTAGATATTTTAAATTTTTAACCTTGCAACGATTGCGCCAACAAAAACATCTATTTTCAATAATAGCAAATAAAAATGCTCTCTAAAAGTATCGTCTGAGGGTGTCTAAGGATCCTGATTAAGTAACATGACTTAACTTATTTTATACAACGCGAACACCGTATAAAAATAAATCGCGTCCACGTTATAAAACAAGTTAAGCTGATTAGGGACGCTAGAAAAATAATCGATTTTTACTATTCTCTAGGTTCTAGCTTCGTTCTAACTTTTTGTCGGCTATCCTGACGTGTCCAAGACTCATGTTAGGTCTAAAGGTTCCCTAAATATTATCTACATTACTTGTAGAACCTAGAATATAATAAAAATCGTTTTTTTTCGACGTTACTTACCATAACTATGTATCTGTTTTGTAGCATGTTTCGTTACTTAATCTGGATGCACCTTAAGGTTAAAATGTCTCGATATTAGTTAGTTTAATTGTTCATAAGAGTAGTGAAAAATAAGATACCCAATACTTAAACCAGTGAGTTCTTAACTTTTTTAAATTATCTATTGTATTATATTCTTAGTATTTTGTAACTGCTTATCTACTTTATTATCAAAGAATTTATCTACTTTATTATCCTTTTTACAGCTAAATAATAGAAACAAATTAGAACTAGTATTTACAATTGAAACAGTTGAGCTAACCGCAGACTGTTGTAGAGAATGTAGAGGTAGGTCCCCTGATCCCTATCAATACCAATCTGATGCGTCTCCAAGACGCTGGCTGCATTGCTGTAACCTGACTTAGCAACCTGCTCATAATTCTGAGTTGGTAGTTCTTTAAAAGTTCATGTTAATTTTCTCTTCTACCTAGCTTTAAACTTCGCTTATTCTTTACTACTCTTTGGGTCTAGCATATAACTAAGTGCCTTATATTGTGCAATCTCCATAATTACAATTGAATAAAAAAATTTTATAATATTCTATCTTATTTACCAGACAATAATTAACATAAAAATATTAGTTTTAAGGATATTTGCGAAACCGCACGAAACTAATAATAATAAATAATAATATATTAATTCATATAGGATCCAAAAATATGTTACAGTGCCACACAATATCTGTAAAATGGTCCAAAATTGAGTCAATTTCTGGATTCCAGGTGAATTAAGGAAGTGAAGCAAGTTTATTTACTATTCAATAAGATATAGACATATTATATATCTCATCTCGAATAATGTATTGTTTGTAAAACTTTATAGGTTGTATTTTATTCACTTTTTCTATACTGTGTGATCGGTACAATTCTTGGGGCAATTTTCAATATAAATAACAGTATTGAGTGACTAAAACGTATTAAAAACCTTCGTTGAACATTGAATCTACCAAAAGTTGTATGAGTATCTAAAAGCTTCAGATCTTGCCAAAGTGCCATTTTCGATTTTCTAATATATTTGTATTAAAAATAAGTATTTATCATAGTAATACAATTTGACTGAATATCGAATGTATTGTTTGTACTTATTATGAATCTTCATGTTGTATACCTTGAATCTGCCGTAATGTTAATAAATATGAAAAAAATCTACTTATTTCTTTAATTTTCTTCCTTCGTATAGTGAACAAGTTACAACATTATAATGAACCTTTTCTAAATTAATGCAGGAGACCAAAAAAAGCGCGGAGTGAAACTTCAATTATAATTTTGAGATGGTAGGTAGTTGTGGTATTACAATAAATTTAACTGTATTTTTCATTGTTTTAAAAGCTAAATATGAATCAAAAAAGTTATGAAGCAATAAAGTTATCAGTTGTCAGATTTTGTGGACTTGAGGTCATACCAAAAAAGTAGTAAGGTACCATAATATTATTTTCAACACACTTGCTCATAAAGTGGCTCTAATTTCACCGCAATTAGGTACATAATGACACCTGTTATCTAACTGTGACTTTTTCATTGCTATAACTCACTATTTTTTTTTTATTTTATTGGTTGAGGTGCTTTGTGCTTAAACAAGTTTTTATTCAAAAAAAAGCTCGTGTTTAATAGAACAAATAAATTAATGTTCCTATTGCTTGCTCATTTCATGCAACTTCTTATTTGAATAGATAATTTTAACTCGTACGTGTATAATAAATAAAACTTTCACGCAGATATAACTTTTGTTTTCTCTGTAAGAAAAGAAAACTAAATTCCCCATTTTGTACGTGGGAGAATAGGCGCAAACCCTATGCGCGGAAAATAAAAAAAAAACCTTATCCCTTTAGTCTGTGGCTGATCGCAATGAGCGCGCATAGGAAAACTGATTAATTTAACGAAACATTTTTAACAACTCGTTTTCACTGTTGAAATTATAGTTATTTATTAATTAAAATGGCTACAAGTACTAGTTACGAAGAAAATGATTTATGTTGTACACCGCCCGATATAAGATGTGAAGCCCATAACGTTATGGAAAGTTTACTACCTGAAAACTCCAAGGAAAAATATCTATTATCTACTAAATAAAATGACTTTTTATTGTTATTTTATTCACAAGTGTGTTGAAAAACGTATGATACACGTGTGTATTGATGATTACCGTCCTCGGCTCTCTTAAGACCCTCGCCTACGGCGGCACGGGTCTCAATGGCGCCTCAGCGGTAATCACCAACATTACACACTTGTACCATAATGTACTATTTCAACACACTTGCTCATAAAGCGGCTCTATGGTCACCGCAAGAATGACACCCATAATCAAACTGTGACTTTTTCATTGCTATAACTCACTAGTGAGTTATGGGCATTTTCACTAAAAAGTACACCCCCACTTCTACGCTGTCCCACGTTTTTAAAGTTGAACTATGGGTTTACATGAATGCGTATAATATATTTTTTTAGATAAATCGGTCATATTTATATTAAATTTGTTTTTTAATCAACTATTATTGTATAAATAAGCTTAATTATTTAATTATGGACAATGTAGATAGTAGAAGAAGCCATTTTTGACTTGTCCCAGTGCTATTGGCTTCGAACATAGTGAAATTACCGAAAATATTTCCTACAAAAATTTTGTCAACTTTTTGTATACCTGTAGTGGAATATTTTTTCCGTCTCAGGGATTTAAAATTATAAATAATACCCTAACATTACAGGCGTAAAATTAATTTTTGTTCAAACTCAACTTGTCCCGACCGGATAGGTCAGCACAGTGACGGTCCTAAAGCAAATATTTTTTCTACTAAAACCGTTTTGTTTATTAAAAATGGCAAAACTATCCACAAGGATCGTAGCTGCCATTTTAGAATCAGTGCGTTTGGTGAATTCCTACAGAGAAGACGGTGTTTTGCTGGTGTCGGTGGATGGTGCTCATTCCATAGGTCAGTTTTAAAAACTTTTTTTCTCATTACATATTTGTAGCCCAGTATTGAACTAATTGTAATCGTTTTTTGGTGTTATTTGAGGAATGTTTTTAACAGTTAATTTAAACAAAGGTCCTCTTGTTTGGTTAGAATGTGTTTTTTTCTCATCTCATTTGGATAATGTGATATAAGATATAATTCAGTGACGTTTTGAGTCGTCACATATAGGGCGGACCACCAAAGTCACCAAACTGACTCATAAGGCTAGGTCTAGATTACAATGTGTCTTTTCTACTCTTGATCAAACGAAATGTGTGAATAAAATATTCGATAGTAAAATTTCGGTAACCACCAAAAAAAAAATATTAGTACTTAAAAGAGAAAAGAATTTACAACCGAAGGATTAGAATTTAAATTAAACTAAAATTAAAATAGTACCTTGCTTTCTAAAATAGCTTCCTTATCGATATATTTGTCTTATTTATATCCGCACTTTTAGTTTGATCAAGTGTAGAAAAAAACATTGTATAACATTTAATAAATTTTCAGGTAGTTTTAACAAACCTCAATATGCCACTTAGTGGCGCTGAAAGGACTCGACGATATAGAGATAGACTTAAAGAAAATCATCCTGAAGAGTTTGAAAGACGAAATCAGAATTTAGCCAAAGTAAAGTCTAAGACGAAAAAAGTGTCAGGACTCACACTAGAAGAAGCGGAAATAAGACGAGAAAAGTGGAGGAAATAAAAACGGAAAAGCCGAAAAAGACAAAAGAAACCGAACACGATGTACCACGATATACCTACCTACCTATTTTGATTTTCGACATAAAAACAACAAATAAATGTTACTATAGAAAAACTTGATTTTTATTCCAATTTTTTGTCATTGTAGCCTCATCCTTAGGATTTCAGATGTGTCGGTTTGGTGACTGTCCCAACTTAGATGGGGTTTATTTTACTAATTAATAATTTCATTTTAATCAATACTTGATATTTTTTTTTCTCTTAATAAAAACAGTTTGATAAAGAGTGTACAATTAATAAATTATAAAACAAAAAAGAAAAAAGAAAATAATGATCGCATTGGAATCAATGGTCACAAAACGGAATGAAAATCTTAATTTTAAGTAATATTAAATGATTTCTAGATGAAAATGTATATTTTCAAGCTTAATTATTATATTATATTTGTATTATTATAATGTCATAGTCTCTTTATTATCAAAAATACAGTCGTTATTTAGTGTCACCAAACTGACCATTATTTTTCTATAGTGTCCATATATTAATTGTTTTTTCATATAAATAACGCAATTTTTCGGAAATAATGTACAATTTTCAGTTCAAAAAACATGTAAAAATATTATGAAAAGCTCAATCAACTCAAAAACACAAGTGTAGAAAAAATCTTAATTTATGTAGGGGTGTACTTTTTAGTGAAAATGCCCTTATAGATTTTTATTTAAATTTAATTGGAGTTGCTTTGTTCTTAAAAAAGTTTCGATACAAAAAAGATCAAGAAGAGAATAAAGAGAAAGATAAAAGTGAAGAATAATTAAAACTTTCCCTCAAATATAACTTTTGTTTTTTCTGTAATTAAGAAAACTTGAAATTCCCCATTTCGTACGTACTACCTATTACCTCTTTCCCAAACTTATGGTAATTTTAATAATAGGCGCATATTAATATCAAGTATCTATCTATCATTGTAACATTGTACCTATCAGTAACAGCGAGCGTTATAAAACATTTAAAAAACAGAGGGTTTAACAAAAATAAAATACGTTACGTTAAATTTTTTTTAAATTTATTCAACATACATACCGTCGCAATCGTTTTAAATACGTCATTATTGCTTTATGTTTTTCTTATAAATCGCATTTTAGCTGAAAAAACAATTTCGGTTGTAGCCAGCAGGCGAAGTTAGTATGTCTCTCAAGCAGTTTAACCCAAAGAATTGTAATTTTTTCACAATTTTAGACGTTCATCATAATAGATGAGGCCGATATTGGTCCTTATTCGTGCGGAGACATTAAGAAATACAAGGTGCCGGCGGAAGACTGAATTACTTATGAAATGCTGATGGTGGAAGGGGTCACAGTGTAGTTGACGGGACGCAAGAAAAATCAACCTTTTTTCAAGGTCATTGACCTTTGATCTCGTGTACAGCGTAAAAAAGAGCGGGGCAAGGACGGATCCCTGGGGGACATCTGCTCGGACGGGTCGGGGGTCGGAGAGAGTACCCTCCACGCGGTAGCGAAAGCAGCGACTCGACAAGTAGTCTCGTAGGATGAGTACGAGTCTGTCTGGCACACCAAGGGTGGAAATTTTGTAAATCAAGTCGTTGTGCCAGACTTTGTCGAAGGCTTTCGCTACGTCGAGGAAGACAGCTCTCGTACTGGCTGGCCAAGTGTGATGCCACATGGACAGGATGTGCTCCGTGATGCGGAGCACCTATTGGGGACAAGAGTGATGAGCTCGAAAGCGAACTGCTCATCGGGTAAGAGCTTGTGCTCATTGACGTGGGACCAGAGACGACTCAGAAGGAGTCGCTCGTAGATCTTCCCCAGGGAACTGAGGAGACTGATAGGGCGGTAGGAGGAAGGTTCATTCGCCTTTTTGCCCGGTTTGTGGATGCCAATGACGTTGGCTTCCTTCCAAACATCAGAGAAAAAACTAGTGGACATGGTTGCATTGAAGATTCTTACGAGGAGGTAAATGAGGGCAACAGGGAACCATTTGAGTACTCTGTTACTGATGCCGTCCGAGCCAGGGGACTTTTTCGGTCGGGGATCTTTGATAATCGCTGCGACCTCTGCCGCCCTGACGTGGTCAAGGGTGGCGTAAGGGGGTAGGGACGCTAAGTGTTAGACCGAAACACAAATTCGACAGGTTCCCCGAAACGAAAAACTGCACTTTCAGGTGTTCCACTTGTTGGAGTTCAAGTATTCTTCGGCCCAGAAAGGCTGTGTCATAACTCGTCCGTTTATCTACAGCATTGGGCGAGTGAGCACATTCGAACTGCGAAAGAATCGGCCAGTTTCACCACAAATGCCAGTAAAGCGTAGTCATTAATAAAAGCCTTCGATAAACGGTTCACCAACCGAATCCTAGCGCTAAGCAGAAGCAACCTTCGCATCATGACAAGAGCCCTAACTGGACACTGTCGCCTTAACAAGCACATGTTCAAAATGGGTCTAAGCGACACACAATCTTGCAGATTCTGCGAAGAGGCGGAGGAAACGCCTCTCCACCTGCTAGGAGAGTGCGGAGCACTGATGCAAAAACGTAGCATCCATCTGGGCAAGCACCTGCACAGCCCAGACGAGCTACGAGCCATCACCCCGAAGAAAATCCTGCAGTTCCTAGCAGCTGCAAGGGTTAGTGGCGAACTATGAACGTCGCAGCTTCAGGGCTGAACACTTGAGTGGCGATCACAATAGGCCTTTCATGGCCGCAGTGACACGAAAGCCACCTAAAGCAAATAAAAAAAAAAAAAAAGCGTACAATAGCCATCAACATCAAAAAAATAGATGATCTTAGACGTACTTTGCAGTACATCCCATAGACAAGGACTTTTTCATGAATATTGTTGAAAACTGACCCCAACACTAATGATATTAATGATAACGATGATGATTAAAGTAGTTTTTAATGCATATTTTGCTGTTTTTATTTACCTTTTGCCCGTTTGAGTCAGAAAGCGAACGTGTGAACGACTTTTAAACGCTTATTAAGCATTGTCATGTATACAGGTGTTTGGTACATCGTTTGCCAAAAAGAAATTGGGGTGAAGGGGGGTCGTATCTACCTTCTCAACCCCCTAAAAAAATTCCTGGCCCCACGAAAGATTTTATGTCAATTTTTTAAATTTTTATTCGAAATTTAAAGTCTGCATTCAAACTTGAATTTAAAAAAAATATGCGGCGTTTCCTGAAAATTTGTATTTTGTTTTAATTTGTATTGTTGCACAATTGATGCCAAAATTACTCGCTAACAATAACTAGTTTTTTTTAATCGTCTCACAAAGGTTTTAAAAAGCAAAATTAAATTTGAAGCTCAACTTTGAACGAATTAAAAAAAAAACTAATGATAATTTTGTTTTCTTTTAAAAACTTCTCTACTCTTATCTTCTTTCTAACAGTATGCATCATGCGAGGAAAGCCTTTTGCTAGCTTTACTAGTTTGCTTATTTTGAGACACCTTTGGCTGACATGCGGCGTAGCCTCCGCATATTTTTTTTTTTATTTATATTTGAATGCAGACTTTTGTAGATTTCGAATAGAAATTTAAAAAATCGACATAAAATCTTCCGTGGGGCCAGGAATTTTTTTAGGGGGTTGAGAGGGTAGCAAAAACCTCCCTTCACCCCCGTTTTCAATTTGACAAACGATGTACCAAACACCCTGTATAATAGAAAAAAAAAACGTATAAAATAGGTACATAAATTACCTACCATAATTTAAAATGTGTATTTAAAAAAACCATAATAAACCATTAAACTGTAAGTTATTTAGTTTTTTGTCTCTTGAAACATTTGGGTTCACGACATGTTCTCTTTCATAAATAACCGATTCAGTTGAGACATGAGACAAGCCGCGCTTCGAGGTAAAGAACAGCAACTCCAAAAGAACAACATTAGGTCACGAAATGCTTAGAGGTAGGTATACAGATTTAAGATCAATTGA
Organism: Eupithecia inturbata; assembly: GCA_963662085.1. Classification (NCBI taxonomy): domain Eukaryota; kingdom Metazoa; phylum Arthropoda; class Insecta; order Lepidoptera; family Geometridae; genus Eupithecia; species Eupithecia inturbata. The sequence continues at coordinate 2,011,467 of OY759201.1, forward strand.
GGTCCTATACCCAAATCGTAGCTGTGTGGATTGATTTCAATGAAAAAAGTGGAGTTACTATTGTATGCCTCTTGAGGTATGTACAGAGTTATATTAAAACACATAGGGAACAAGAACTGTAAACTAAAATACCAAAATAATTATGCATTACTCTTTATTTCTTTAAATTTGAAGTCTTTTATTTTACAATAATAATTTTATCGATTCATGGTATCAAATTATCTTACCAGTAACAGTATTTGTGTGGTTGTAGAAAGTCCAATAAATTGCTAAACCAAAAACATCAGGGCACTTTAACTAACTTCAAGTTAGACTCAAGATAATTCCACATAAAGTAACAAAGAAATAAACGAGATAGGGACTTGATTAATCGACGGTGAAACTGACTTTGTTATTTTTGTCTAAAAACACACAAATAAAGTTATTTCACGGTCTATCGCACGAGCTATTCGTAACTAAAGACGACGACGGTTACAAGACCCAAGAATAAATTAAAAATAAAACCACTACTCTCTGGTTGGTTATTTACAGTTGATTGCGCTTTCGGTTTTGTGAGACAGATAGATTAGTAAATAGCAAAAGAAAAAGTTAAAAAAAAACATTGTATCACTAGCCAAACTCGATCTGGAATGTTTGTAAACAAACCACGACACAAAAAACTAAAACTCGCTTGGCATCAAGTTTCCGATATAATTATAAGCAATACTTATTGAAAGATCTCCAATCGACAATGTAAATTGTGTATAAAAAGACGCGACAATAGAGCTAATTTTAGGTTGGTTTACAAACGCTGTACATCGAGTTTGGTTAGTGCATACACTAAAATGTCAACAAATAAACAACAATCATTATCTTGAAAGTGCATGTTTCTCGTTAAAAAGGACATCGAATTGCTAACTTTTATGTGAGGCTGCCTCTAGTAGCTAAAGTCGAGAACTAGATGTCTTTTGTGATGCTGATGACTGATGTGTTACATTGAAAAATATTTTTATAAATGAAAACTTTACTAGCCCAATTTTTTGTTTAATTTCTTTACTTTCCATTCAAACCCATGTGTCAAATTCATGGTCACATATTAATGCCGAAAATTCGTGATTTTGATTTACAGCTTGGTGCACGAATCACAAAACCGAAAGCGCAACATCTATGTGAAAGCAATAACTTATTTTAGGTTTTACCATCTCTGATACCGATTCTTAATAATTATATTTAATTACATTATCAAGTTACAGAAACTATGTCCAAAGATTTTTGAAAATCGTCCGGGGGTTATACTAAAATATAACCAATTTAACTTTTTTTATCGAAGATTGAAGTCATGTTAGTGTTTAATTCTCGATTAAACGCAAAATGACTTCAATCTTCGACCACAGCTTAATAATTTTCTTAGATCAGGACAGGATACTTTAAAATGGATTCACAAACAAAATTAAATACTAGAATCATAATATCAGAGATGTTAAACAACCTTTAGTGCAAGAAAGTCATAAAGTGACATCAATTTAAACTTTAAAATCCTTTTTAATAATAAACTCTTCATTACATACAACTTCGCAGTTTTAGATTCTACACTGAAAAACTTTATTGTTCCTATTTGAGCTTCTATCAAAACATTTTGTGGAAATAAAAAAAAAACCACGATTTTGATAAATGAAGAGTAAAAAGTAAGATAAGAAATAAAGAATACCCCATTATCAGGTTTCTAAGGCAAGTGATAGGCTTAATCCTGCTATGTCAAATAATAATACTGATAATCAATTACTAATAACGAAGAACAAAATAATGAAAAACCAATAATTAAAATTTAAAATGTGTATTCAGAATCTAGCTGTAATAAAAAATCAACATGGTTCCTTCAACCTCTGACGATACAGAACCCTAAAATTAAAACGCTAAAAGAAAAACACTGGTAGTACTTAATAAATCTAAAACTGCGTCAACCATCCAGTATCTTCACTTAGCCGGCCTCTAAGAGACCTTCTTAGAATATATTTACAAAATTACCCTAATTTACTGAAAGTTATCAAGGGCGGCCGAATTGCAGTGTTACCTACCACTTTGAAAAGAAGCGCCAGAGATAAACAAGTCTCGACGTACAGCCTCATTTAAGTATGTTAAGTAAAAAACAGCGATTGTCGTCTAGGTTAGAATTAGGGATGCATCCGATACCGATGCCGATATATCGACGATACTCGTAGTTTGCCGATATATCGACGATACTCGTAGTTTGCCGATATATCGGTATCGGCGTTATTTTTATGGCCGATTCAACGATTCTTTTAAAATTTCGCGTTTTAAAAATGTAATGTAAACGGAGTAACTTAGAATGAGCCCTTGTCTACTCTGAGCTGTGATTATCTCAAAGAAGAAGTCGAGAGATACGTAATGTCTCCTAATATATCGAGAGGCGCAGATACATTCGGATTTCTGGCGCAATGACGTCTTATACCCAAACTTGAAAAAAATCGCGCAGAAGTACTTTAGTTTCCAAATGAGTTCTGTCGCATCTGAGAGACTAATTTCCACCGCAGGTCTTATTCAAACAGATTGGCGAAATCTCCTTTATCCGCAAAACTTAAGAATACTTTGTTTAAAACAAAAATCTCATCAATGTTAATTTTAATTACTAAAACTATTAACTAATCTCAATCTGTCTATAGTTTTAAACGGTTTTATTTAGATTGTCCAGTTATTTGTTATTTTTATATAAATTAAAAAGATAACCTGACCTGTGTTTTATTTATTTTACCTTCATTTTTGAATTCTTTAAGCGTATCGGTATCGCCAATATTTTTATAAGAGCATCGGTATCGGTATCGTTTCGGCAAAAAGGCGTATCGAGGCATCCCTAGTTATAATACCCAAAAATGACATCGCATTGTGGTACATTGCGTATATTATTGAAATTGATGTAATTTTTATCTATTCTACCCTAGACAAAATTAGCTGTGTTTGGGCTACTGGATAGTAATGAGCCACAGTTCGCGACTTTTCACTCAGTTTCCAATTTAGTTAGTTATGTTAACAGTGGGTACCACAAACTTTAAGTAGATTTTTAAAAGTGACAGAAAAAGAAAGATACCCTGACGCTTCTCTTAAAAACCTAGATTCTTGCCTTCTCATCTGTCAAAATACTTTGCAGACAGGCACATAAATTATTTCGGTATTCACTACCTAAATATTTATATCCCTACTTGTTAGTATCAATAATTAAATGTTTTTTAAAATGCAGGTTAAAACCTTCACATACAAAAATAATTTATAAACATCATTATCTACCATTTTCTTAGGCTTCCTCAATGTCCTTAGCATGAAAAATACATAAGACGACTAAAAAGCATTATCTGGACTGGACATGATTTATGTTGAATATTTGACTTCAAAGATATCCAAACAATCTGTGTGTATTTTTCTTAAAAGTACATTGAACAAATATGAGCACAACAAAATGATTGATAGACAAAATAATCCAAACTTCTTGTTTCTTATAAGTCAATCGCTACCTGAAAGGAGTTCTAACATGGACCTTCAAATCATTCCCTCTCTGGGGACCTAGATTCGTTACTGAGATCTACACTGCTGGCCACCCTATCACATTTTGTCTCTTCTCACTTTCACTAACATGATGGTTCTTAGCACTTAATCAACACTTTTTAAATAAAATTCACTGAATTATTGAATCCTGTCAGACTAAATTGTAGATTTTCGTCAGATGGAGTATTTTTTTTGGTTTAACGACGATGTTTGACGGAATATTATGTATTACTGTCAAAATCCATCCTAAATCAATAATTATTATGATCAGCTAAGCCTCTTGACCACAGCTTGATTAAGGTGTCTCACAAACGTTAAGAGTCTATCAGTCAGTGAAAATGGATCAAGAGTTCTTAATCTGGTGGCCGATGGGATACCTCAGGTATTCTTGTTTCCATTACGGAGTTTTTAACATCTGATCGGTCCTTTTTCTTATCATCAGGTTTGTCTTTCTTACGTTCTCGGGAGCGGTCAGAGCGATGGTGAGAGGACTTGTGCCGTGATGACGATGAGTGTCGTCTGTGCTCTTTGTCAGACCGGTCTGATCTATGTTTGTCCGAACGTCGGTGTGAATGGGTCTTATCTTTGTCTTTATCAGATTTGGAATCTGATCGCGATTCTTTGAGTTCTGTCTTTTCTTTGTCTGGCTTCTCAGACTTAATAGAGTTCTCTGTTGGTTTCAGTTCAAGTTTATCTTGTTTTACTTCTGGTTTTGAGTCTGTTGCTTTATCTACCTTTTCGGGCAGGACCTCGACCTTTTCTGTCTTAACTTCGCTCTTCTCTGACTTGACCTCGACCTTTTCAGATTTAACTTCGACCTTTTCTATCTTGACATCAACTTTATCGGTCTTCTTCTCTTTTTTCTCGTGTTTGTTGATGTCGAAGCTCTTACGCGTGTGAGACAACTTCTGCGGTTTGTTCAGCTTCTCGTGGAACTTGGCGCTCAGGGCTCGCATCTCGATTACGCCCGCTTTGTGCTTTGTAGCGGACGATTTCTTGGATTCTGTGACAAGAATTTATGTTTAAGTTGATGAAGGTAAAAAGCGTATATTTTGATTACTCGGGAAAGTTTGATTAGATTTCTCCTCATCTTCAGTACAAATACGTTTACTGCTGAACATGGCTCCCACAAACAAGGTGGTTATGTGATATAATAATCACCACGCTTGGGAGGCGGATTGGTGATCACAATGGGAAGTTAAAAATACACAGATGCTGCCCCTTCCTCTGGTAGGTTCCCATAGATCCGATTTAACCGCTGCAATTGAACGCGATCAACATAAGATAAACTCAGTTTAGTTAAACGAGTTCAGAGTAGCGTAGCACACGTGACTTACCGCCGAATACTCAAACGCAACTCAGATTTGAGCACGTCTCAAGTCGCGTTTTTTTGACAGTTATCAATGCAAATCTGGCAAGAATACGTCTCTTGAGACGCGCTTAAACCTGAGTTGAGTTTGAGTATTCTGGCGTTTAGGTTGGTACCTACGTACATATTAGCAATAAATAAATGAAATAAACCGGTTCAAGCTGAACTTAGTGTACGGCGAAATTGAACCATAGTTGGCTCTTACGACATCCACGGGCTGAGTTGGGGGCGCGACCGACACGGTATTGTCCGTACCTGACGACGGTCCGTTGGTGGTAGCGCTGTGTGTCGGCGTCCGGGGCGCGAGTGTCGGCGGCGGGTCGGCGGCGCGCTCGTCGGCTGGAGACGAGGAGAGGGAGCCGGGGTAGTACTGCTTCAGGCGGAGATGCCATGCTGGAACAAACAGGTGGTTTAATCTCTTGGTTACAGGGAGTAGATAAATAAATAATAATAAATATGCTGGACAATCCACACAACATCAACTAGCCCCAAGCTAAGCAGAGCTTGTGTTATGGGTACTAGATGACTGATATACTTAATAGAATAGAATAAGAATTTATTTAGCACACACACAAAAAAACTGAGGGAAAGTATATGTTTTAGTGTAAAACTTACACTAAAACACTATATGCATTAAACAAACAGACAAAAATGATTTAGAACTAAGTACATTAAGAAACTCTACGTGTAGAGCCTGATGAGTGAATGTATTTCCCTAGTGCGCGGCTAAACCGGTCCAGCCTCAGCTAAATGCCGCTACCGCCCGCGGACGGTAACAACGCTGGTTTTCAGTCTGAGCCTCTGGGTGACGTAACATTGCGAGTCTATAGTTCACAAAAATCAAAGAGCAACAAAGTTAAACAAAAGTGAGTTTAGGTAGGTACCAAAACTAAGCACAAAGTAACGTTAGTAAAGTAATTATTGCCAGAAAACACACGATATAAAAACAGTAAATTAACTAAATACATGGCTTGATGAATTTTCAAGAGAAAAATAGAATAGCATGCTTGAACAAAAAAATATAAATAAACAAAAATATTACGGTCTCTCATAAACAAATAAATAATAAAAGCGTTCAGAGTATGTATGTATATAAGGTTTTCTATCAACTTTTTTGGGTTAAAATTAGTTTTTTTTTAAACTTAGATTTCAACGTATGAAATGATTTAGTGGTGTGCAGTGGGGGAGGTATATCATTCCAACAGCGAGAAGCTGCAAACCGGAATGAACCGCGAAAAGCCACCGTTCTGTGTTTTTGTATTAGTAAAATCAGATTAGAGCAAGCTTATTACATACTTAGATAGATATTTTTTTATAATACATAGAAAATACCCAGACAGACTTGATAGACTCAGATAGACTTGATGGATATTCTGTTGCTTTAGATTGAATTTATAGTTCATATAGAATAAATAAATAATGCTGGACAATCCAATCCACACAGCATCAACATCTAGCCCTAAGCTACGCAGAGCTAAGTATGTGTTATGGATACTAGATGACTGATGTAGATAATATAATACATAGATAGATATGTTTTATTATACATATACAATACGGAACCATATTTGCAGATCGTACATACATTTGTCGCAAGTCAAGGATCGAACCCGTAACCTCCTGCGTCGCAGGCGGATGCCCGCCGCGCTACATCGGTCGTAATAGTAATGATCGCTTCACTATGACAATGGTCACAGAATGACATATTCTGGTAACTTCAACTTCTTGTTTTATGGTGACATATTTTCGTAATCTACCTTAGATGAAAAAAAACTATATATGGAGAGGAACCATTCCATCAATCTCTCCGTGAAAACTGCATCGCAATCGCATCTAGAGTTTCTATCATCTAAGGATTCTACGTGAAAATTTTGCGACAATACCATTGTCATAGTAAAGAGATTAGTTAGTAGTAATGGGCCCAGACTCAATGTGTGCCAGAGGCGATTTCAATACTAAATATTTCTTTCGTATGACAACTTCGGCTATTAATTTTCCTAGACAAGTGGCACTCACCAACAGAAGACACAGCTGACACAGTCCTGAACTGGTGAATAATGTTCCTCGGCAAGAAATAGATATCATCATCGCACAGCGGAAGACGCGAGTAGCGCACACCTTCGCGCCGGAGCTGATTCAGCTTGGCTTCTTCTAACCTGTACATGAAGAAGTAATATTACTTATGAATGAAACAATATTCTTTAATTTCAGACAATTTAAACTCCATATACACAAACATTACATATAGAATTAATAAATTAAACACTCGAGAACAAAACAACAAATAACATATCGCAATAAACGTCTAATAAAAATCTATAACTACATCTACAGGAGCAGAAACTGTCACTGACACTTGCACTGAGTATTTTTTTATAAAATGTTCAGAGAAATTGTGGAAAATTAAATGTAAAGAAAACAGTCTTCGCCCGCGTGTTTCCGGGATAAAAAGTAGCCTATGTGGTTATACAGGCCTAGAAGTACACATATCCAGTCCGATCCGCCCGTTAGTTTTCGCGTGAAGAGGTAACAAACGTCAAAATGTTCGCATTTATATTGAAAAAATCACTTAATTTTAGTAATTCTCGTCTCGAGTACTCTGATTGACTTCTCTAGTAAAAGATTTTATTTATTTTATTTTGGTTTATTCGGAGAACAAACAGTTGTACACACTTTATAAATAAACTTACATAATAAATAACTGATAACCATTTATGTGTCCTCGCATGTAGAAGCTAAAAACAGCTGCTTGCTTGCGGAGAAGAAATGGGAAAACATTTCTGTCTTGTTAACAACTAGGTGCAATGATGTATACTAAGTGTAATTAATTACCAATTAACAAAACTTATAAAAATACTTACAATAATTAACAAGAAATTTTATAAGACACGAACTGATAGATAAGGAAAAAACACAACACGGGAAAAAACTTAATATACAAAAAAAAAAGAGATCCAAATAATATTCACTGGTAAAAATATACATACTTAATTGTGTTAAGATGCTAACGCATCAAACCAGCGCTTTGTCAGGAGTTTGTTAACTCTGTGATGTTGAGTCGAATAAATCGAGGTCGGGGTTTCCGACCAAACCGTTAAACGAAGCTACTGCTCTACTGAAAAAGGAGTTTTGCTTATAATTCGTCAAACTGAACGGAATGTCTATATGAATGGGATATCTAGTAGGTCTATTGGGGACTTTAATTTTAATGTGTTCAAGAATGTGGAGAGTCAATTTTTCCTTGTGCAATTTTGCAAAGGAATACAACGTCGGCAGTTAACCGTCTCTCTTGTAGGGGGGGAGTATGTGGTGTCTTTTACGTTTAGTTGAATAGTCATGGTTATAACTTATAACATAACGATTACATTTAAATTGCAGATGTCGCAGAAACCTGCGCTGTATAGCCTGGATCCAATCTATGTAAATTTCATATCGAGGGTTCCAGACTTGTGAACAATACTCGAGGATGCTACGTACGTAAGCACAATACAGGATTTTAATAACCTTAATACAAGTAAACTGAGAGCAGGTTCTTATAACAAAACCCAAAGCTTTATTAGCTCTCTTTATAATACCATCAATATTCTGTAATCCATCCATACATGTACAACATGTACATACAAAATATTTATAAGGAAAATTTATTTATACAACACTTTTAGCACGCATACTCATTATCATTTTTACACAAAATCTACACACATAAACACTTAGGGCTCGATCTATTGGTTATTTTTATCTATTTATTTCTTTTTGTTGTATACTATCATTTTAGTTTTAGTTAAGGTTTCTAACTTTTGTTTTATGTCGAACTCCGATTTGATTTGGTTTCGACATGCTTAGTTAATTAATTTATCTCCATTTGTTACAACAACACCTTATGTAATGTGTTTTAGCCGTACTCTTAGGGTCTGTGAGGCAGAGTAGCCCTCGCGTCTAAACACAAGTTTTACTTAGTTAGAGCGAGGAGTCGATGCATTTTCGGCACTAAGGTTTTAGGTTAGAGTACCTACTATACATTAAGATTAATCTAATTTTATAAATTTAGAGTTTTAGTGTAAGTACTCTGTAAAACCATTTTTGTAAATAAATACTTTTATTATTATATTATTATTATTAATATGCTTGTCGTAAGCGATCTTACTATCCTGAGTAACTCCAAGGCCCCGAATCTCATCTACCACCTTTAAGGGGATTCCTTTGAGTGTGTAACTATACTGGATAGGCTTAGGGCTACGGGTAAAAGTAATAACAAAACATTTCGACACATTCAGGTCTAGCTTATTTTGTTGGCAGTTAAATTCAAACCTACCTTAGTCCTGCAAGAGGCTACAGTAGTTGACGTCGCTAATACGCGAAAAGACTTTCTAAGCGTCCGCATATAGCAAAAATTGTGATAACCTAAAGCAGTGGCGAATATCATTATCATATAAAGAGAAAAGGAGCGGTCCGAGCAAGGATCCCTGGGGCAAGCCTGACGGCACATTCACCTAACTAGTGGCTGCCGCGTGGAACATTAGAAGAGGGCTAGGGTCCAGCAGTGGGCTAGCACAGGAATGTAATCACCAGGTGACGCACTGCGAGATGGGAGGCTCGTACAGGTCCAGCTGTAGTAGCTGCACCAGTTTGTTGAAGTCTGCCGCGTGGAAGATTAGAGGAGGACTAGGGTCCAGCAGTGGGCTAGCTCAGGAATGTACTCACCAGGTGAAGCACTGCGAGATGGGAGGCTCGTACAGGTCCAGCTGTAGGGTCCAGAACTGGGCTAGCACGGGAATGTACTCACCAGGTGACGCACTGCGAGATGGGAGGCTCGTACAAGTCCAGCTGTAGTAGCTGCACCAGTTTGTTGAAGTCTGCCGCGTGGAAAGCCACCACGTCTTTAGTGATGCGCCCGCGGTCTGACGTGTCGGAGCAATGGATCGCCTTTAGCACTCCTGGAAGAGGACAAGATAAGAATATAATATCAAGCACTATACTTACAATTTTTTTTTTTATTATCTGCAAAAAATATAAACTATCTCGCAGTACTTAACCTTTAATTAACTTTCATCTTATTGATTTATCAAAATAATCTAATGTATACATATTACATCCGTGAGGGCTGGTGCGGCGGCAGATTTGGCCGAGGATCTCAAGAGACGCAAATATGCAGGTCTCGACAGAGCCTACACATTTGCTCCCTTTGGGATCGAGATCCTAGGTCCGTGAGGTACAGAGGCTCTCCGGGTTTTTAAAAAGTTATCTGAGCGTCGTCTGGTCGACGCGACGCGTGACCCGAGAGCTGGTGGGTATCTGGCGCAGCGCATCAGCATTGCCATACAGCGGGGGCAATGCAGCCAGCCTCTTGGGGACGCTTTTGACTGGTATTGATATGGATCAGTTGAGCTACCCGTAGATTGTTTGCAACAGTCTGCAGTTAGATTAATTGTTTCAATTGTAAATACTAGTTCTAATTTGTTTTTATTATTGAATTGTAATTTTCTTTGTCAATAAAGAATAAAAATGGAAAAAATCTAAAGTATTTGTCGATTTGAGATTCTTTCTTCAACAAAATACTGTTAACAATTATATTATATCTTTATCTCGACTCAAAGCAAGAGCTTTAGTTTTTTTGTTCGAATTAGTTGACATTATTTGCAACAAACTCTAAGCTCAACTATAGTTACTGGCCGCGGCTTCGCACACGTGTTTCTGGGGTAAAAAGTTGCATAAATACATAAATGTTACTCTTAGTCAATAAAGATCAAATTATTGTTATTTGAAAACTTTTTTAGGTTATTTCAATCCCATGGGAACTGATTTATGGATTTATAAAGTGACCTAGAATGTTATTTCTGGTCTAGAAGGAGCCTGCAGCCGTTCCTCTGGTGTTCCCTTAAGGCCTTTGTTCACACATGTTTTTATCGCTGTAACAATCTACTGTTAATTCATTTAATTTATTATATTATGGCACATACATTTGTCAGGACTTATTGACTATATTAAGGAATACACACAATATGTACCCATTTAGGGTGTAGCAATGGAAGACGGCCAAATATGATAAATGATAATCATTTATAAAATGGTATGAAAGGTAAGTATGTCAAATAAAATTAATGCAAGATTTCAATTATAAGTCACCAAAAGAAACACTTAGAAACTCATTTAGTTCGTAGTAGCATTTTTCCAAGAGCAACTCTTTTAACCTAATTTCAAAAATATTATTATTTTCTTAGCTTTTAATCTTGTCTCGAATTGTATCATATACCGATATTTTATCGGCATTGAGTATGAATTTTGATACAGATATATGTATGGTATTTTGTTTCGCCGTGCAGCGGCACGGTTGTTGTTGTATTGTATGAATTACTATGGAAGCTTGTTGAAACACAGGTTTTTTCATGGAAAAATCAACGGTGAATTCGCTGTGTGCAGCCACGGCGCCCTCAACAAGCATACAACACATGGCCACATCACATCACGCTTTCAAAAGGAAAGTATATAATTACTTTTTAAATGTCACGTCACACTAGAATATTTAGCATGTCCCTTAGAGTTACTAAGTATTATTATTTTGTTATATGTATTAGTGTATTATTTTAGTAAGTAGGTATTATGTGTATTAGTGACAAAGAAAATTACAATTCAAAAATAAAAACTAATTAGAACTAGTTTTACAATTGAAACAATTAAGCTAACTGCAGACTGTTGCAAACAATCTACAGGTAGCTCAACTGATCCATATCAATACCAGTCGGAAGCGTCCCCAAGATGCTGGCTGCATTGCCCCGCTGTATGGCAATGCTGATGCGCTGCGCCAGATAGTATAAATATAGTGTATTAGTTAGTATAAATAGTTTGAATTTATGTTGTAAAGCACCGCCATCTTTTATTTTTCTCACCAATGTTTTGGTTGCCTGGAAGAAATCGCTTTAAGCAAAGCCGCCAGTTCCATTGCTGTTCCCTATAATATGTTTAATAAGTACTATCTGTTTTATAAGGTGATGAATAAAAGTATTATCTATCTATCTAACAAGCTTTCATAGATTTTTACAAAAAACCTGTGTATACAAGAGCCCCTGGGGGCCTACTCGGAAAAGGCAAATCTAAGTTTCTGATTCGTTTTCATGCAAAACCAGCTCTTAAGTCACTTGCATAAGATTGGTGGTGAGGTGGACTAGTAGTTAATGATGACGACTCACCGACAGCCGCTGTCGTGATTCTATCAAGCCCGTGCCCGACGTGGTCGGCGTGCGCCCTCGTGCGGTCCTCGAATAGGAACTCTCGCGCTTCGCTGTAGCGGGGAAGGTACTGTAGGTTGCGGAGCTCGTTTATACCGGTTCTGTGGAGAATCCAACATCCCTTTAGGAAATGGCAATAAATAATTTAACGAACATATCAATTTATATGTTTAAGTATTTGAAAAATTCAAACAGATATGGCTATGCATATTTTGTGATACGTTATAGCAAGACCACGGTTATTTCCAGAGAAAATCAATTCGTTATTATTGAATTTGTAGCCTTAGTGTTCATAAATCAGAACAAAGGTAACAAGTTTCGGACTTTAAAAAAATCCTAGACCGTTGCAGATAGATTTTTTTCTGAGTTGCCCCCCTGCCCCCCACAAGTACCTGCGGGGTTATCCATTAATTACCGGACACCCTGTAGAAGATATCATAAAATTCCATGCAACAATAAAAAAGTCTAGTTGTGTTCCCTTGTGTTATCTTATCAATTATCATATCATACTAATTTTGTAAATTCAAAAGTTCGTGCGAATGTTTGTTACCACGAATCTCCGTAACTACTTAACCTATTTAGATGAAACTTGGTATGTAGATAGCTTAAGTTCTAGAATAACACATAGACCAATCTAATTTTCAAAAATTAACATATGAGGGGTTCAAAGAGAGTGATTAAAGTTTGTATGAAAAATTATTATTCCTTGGTTCGATGCACTCAAAACTCGGTATTAATAAACTATAAAGTAAATTATGATACACGTATTTTTTATTTTTACTAAACTACCCCTAGGGGGTGTGCAATCAAATTCCACGAGGGCGAAGCCGCTGAGCGCAGCTAGTTTAATAAAGTAATTAACCTTCGTTTCTTGATAGGACTCTTGCCTCGCTCCACCGTGGGGACCAGTTGTTCCCCCGGCCGGACCCACAGGATCGTGCCGTCGTCGTTGTAATCTTCGGGTTCCATCTCGACTGCTGACATTGGACCCCATGGCGTGTCTATAGCAACCACAGTAGACTGTTACCTTCGTTTCTTGATGGGACTCTTGCCTAGCTCCGCGGTGGGGACCAGTTGTTCCCCCGGCCGGATCCACAGGATGGGGCCGTCGTTGGACTCTTGGGGTTCCATCTCCACTGCTGACATTGGACCCCATGGCGTGTCTATAGCAACCACAGTAGACTGTTACCTTCGTTTCTTGATGGGACTCTTGCCTAGCTCCACGGTGGGGACCAGTTGTTCCCCCGGCCGGATCCACAGGATGGGGCCGTCGTTGGACTCTTGGGGTTCCATCTCCACTGCTGACATTGGACCCCATGGCGTGTCTATAGCAACCACAGTAGACTGTTACCTTCGTTTCTTGATGGGACTCTTGCCTAGCTCCGCGGTGGGGACCAGTTGTTCCCCCGGCCGGATCCACAGGATGGGGCCGTCGTTGGACTCTTGGGGTTCCATCTCCACTGCTGACATTGGACCCCACGGCATTGTCTGTAGGAAGAATTGAAAAAATTAGCATTTCAAGCAACTGAGACAATAATGGACACCTAATACAGAATAGACCGAGAATATACTAAAAAAACGAACGGTGGTAAATATAAAGAACTAAACAAAATCACTCATTTAGTTCTTTATATTTATAGCTTAATCTGGCCCACCATTCGTAAATATAAAGAACTATACTCGGTTCTATAATAACCGAAGAAATATTGGTGGTAAATATTTTATAGTATCATCTGAGGCAATAGCAGAAGCTCGAAACAGTTTTTGGTTATGAAAGCTTTCATTGATAATTTCATTAGTAGTCGTTCCTTTTCTAGTTCGCATTTGTACATTTTTCGCTGGGCGTGTTTTTTGTTAGGTTTTATTCATAAGTCTTTGTTGACATAAAATATCTTGAATTCTAAATCCAAGTATAAACGAGTGCTGTCGTTTAGTTCTTTATATTTACAGTCGAATCTTAGTCATAAGATACATCTGTAAAAATTTGGGTGACATCATAATGTCAAAGGAGACCAACAGAGCGAAAGAAGGCCTGCACCACAGAGAGCGTCAATGATGGTAACTAACCAGACAGCGGTGCCCAACTGCCAATACAGCTAGCTGAAGACAGGGCGCTGTGGCGCTCAGTTGACTAGCATAGGCTGATGATGATGTACAGTCACTCACCAGGTGTAGGAACGGACTGCGGCCCAGCATTGCAAGCATGTCCGGGAAGTAGCCCCCCACCTCCTCATGCACCGTGCCCACCAGAGAGATCTGGTGGAGCGGCCCGCAGCGGCAGGTGCCAGCTGAGTAGGATTGTTGCACCTGGGGACAAAATTAACAGGTCGTCAACCAACTTTAATAGTTAGATAGATAGATAATTCTTTATTGTACCACACCAACACTAAATATAATGCAGAAGAAAATGCTGAAAAACAAGGAAGTACAAAAGGCGGCCTTATCGCTTTGAGCGATCTCTTCCAGGCAACCTTGGGATGGACTGGACTTATGAGAACAATACAGAGTTAGTTATAGCACTGCTAATTAAACATTCAAGTGCGAGTCGACTTGCACACGAAGAGTTCCGTACCGTAAAAATCAGGCAACTTTTTCAAAGAACATCAAATTTTCACTTGTTTGGAGACCCCTTTAAATTTTCAACTTTATTTTATTTTTAGTATTGTTATTATTACAGTTGAAGTGTTAATTAATTATAGAAAGTTTCATGATTCTGATGGTGGTGGTTTCTATATCGCTCGCTCGCGCCAACACGCCCGCCTTCACAGTCAGGTTGGGATGTGTATCCGTCAAGTATTGTAGGAGACCTGGAAACTGTGCGTTTACCTGTTGGTAGTATCTACTGATGGTGGTGGTTTCTATATCGCTCGCTCGCGTCAACACGCCCGCCTTCACAGTCAGGTTGGGATGTGTATCCGTCAAGTATTGTAGGAGACCTGGAAACTGTGCGTTTACCTGTTGGTAGTATCTACTGATGGTGGTGGTTTCTATATCGCTCGCTCGCGCCAACACGCCCGCCTTCACAGTCAGGTTGGGATGTGTATCCGTCAAGTATTGTAGGAGACCTGGAAACTGTGCGTTTACCTGTTGGTAGTATCTACTGATGGTGGTGGTTTCTATATCGCTCGCTCGCGCCAACACGCCCGCCTTCACAGTCAGGTTGGGATGTGTATCCGTCAAGTATTGCAGGAGACCTGGAAACTGTGCGTTTACCTGTTGGTAGTATCTACTGATGGTGGTGGTTTCTATATCGCTCGCTCGCGCCAACACGCCCGCCTTCACAGTCAGGTTGGGATGTGTATCCGTTAAGTATTGCAGGAGACATGGAAACTGTCCGGCGGCGCCGCGAACCACTCCGCAAACGAAGTATGCCCAGCCGGAACTGTCTTCGGAGAACACCAGCTGTGGAGAAGAATTATGGTTTAATATTCAGATTGTTTATTGTCATACATCATACAAATAAAAAATGTACTAAATAATGTTACTTAAATTAAATGGCTATGACTCGTCCAAAACACGCTAAATACAATTTTGCTGAGTGGCAATAGTCAAAGTACAATTATATATATGCTTAAAACTAAGCTTTTTGTAAATCCATCACTTTAGGTGCTTCCACGAGGATGTCAGGTAATTTAGAGGGTTTGACATTAAACTGACTGTAATCATTATCTAAAAACTCTTTGATGCTATACAGCGTTTTGTCAAGTAAAAGATTCCGTAATTCAGTGTTAAACCCATTTTGATTAGTAATTAATTTCAACTCTATTATAAAGTTTTAGGCCCATTATTTTAGAGAGCTGTTTTAGCATGTTGAGTCGATGCGGGATCGACTATATCATGATTTAATTTCGCGCGGCGCGTTTATTGCTACCCCCTCATATAGTATATTCATCTAAATGTACCTCCATTATGTAGACTGCTATTGATGTTAATATGCGAAGTTTTTTAAAATGCTCGCGACATGATTCCCTGTGTTTTGCTTTTACTAACGCTTGTATGGCACGCTTTTGCAGTTTAAGTGATCTCTCATTATCCGTTGAGCTCCCGAATAAAGAAATGCCATATGACATAATCGAGTGAATATATTCATAATATATATCTTTAAAAGATTTGGGTGAAGTAATAGGTCTAAGTTGTTTAAGTGCATAAATTCCTCTCGCCATTTTTTTACACGTTGAATCAATATGCATCTTCAATTCTTGAATTATTAAACCCTAACATTTTTACTAACTTTGAAATTATTAAGGTGTTCCCATCTAATAAAGATATTGGTCTATAACAGCTTGTGTAGTCGTTGACAAAATAATATATCAGTTTTATTTTCATTAAGCTTTAGGCCGTTCATCTCAAACCAACCACTCAATTTAGCTATAGTGTCGCATAAATCACTTAAAAGAATTTCGTTACTTTCTGCTGATACGATGACAGTGGTGTCGTCTGCGTACTGCACGATTTCCCCCTTGATATCCAAATGGTGATGATATAGTCATATCATTTAAAAACACCAAAAACAGGGTATTTCCTAATGCGGATCCTTGAAGAACGCCGATGGTAGAGCATTTGGGAGCTGAGCTGACCCGTTTTCTTTTGACTTTTATTTCAACTATCTGCTGTTTATTTCTTAAAAAAAGATTTAATTAAATCTAAACTATTTCTTACTAAGCCATATAGCTTTAGTTTTTCTAACAACAGTTTATTATTGACAAAGTCAAATGCTTTTGATAAATCTAGGAAAACCGCGCTACTTTTTTCTCAGCTTCAAGGTGGTTAATTACTTTTTCTATTAAACATAGAGACTTAAGTAGTGAACTTAGGTAAACACACATTTTTACAATGTCTTTCATCATCATCATCATCAACCTATATTAGTCCACTGCTGGACATAGGCCTTCCCTAATGAGCGCCATAGCGCCCTGGTTTCAGCTTGCCGCATCCAGCATCTGCCTGCAGTCTTTCGCAGGTCGTCGTCCCACCTGGCTGGAGGGCGTCCTACACTACGTTTGAAGAGTCGCGGTCTCCACTAAAGAACACGTTTACTCCAGCGGTTGTCGGTTCTTCGCGAGATATGGCCGGCCCGCTGCCACTACAGCTTGCTAATTCTTTGAGCTATGTCGACAATGTCTTTAGGTACATATATTATATTAAACACAACTTATTGGGATAAAGTGATAAGTACTCGAAATTTGTAAACAAAGAAAATTTAAAAAAAAATATGAATACAAATACAGCTTAATTATTTTAATTTCATGCCCCGAGCTCCCAGGCTCTTTTGTCATCCAGATAGTCTTTAACACTATTAGTAAGCTTAGAGAGTACGTTTTTTAATTTTTTTTTCTGATTGATATATTATGTAGCAACCTTTACATGCCTAAGCGACTGAAAAAATATTAGGAACGATATAAGCCGCATTTGCTCCTCGAAAAGGTCGTGCGAACCCGCGGGCAAGAGTTAGTTGGTGAACAAAAGAGACTTGTATACCTTGAGAAACTCCTTAGCCAGAGCCTCCTGTTGGTACACATTCAACATGTCAACATCTCTCTGCTGTAGGTAGACCACGCTGGCTCCGCCGTTTGGATGGGTTTCCACTCGCATTAGCCTGGAAATAAGACAAGATAATCGTTTATAGAAGCAGGTAGTTTCTTTTTTTACAATATAGTATTTTTTTTTAATAGTACGTATGTTTATTTTTTGTAATGAATGTTTAAATGTTAAATAATGTGAAGACTAGATACTCTATTGCATTGAGTACCTGCGCCTGTAAAAATAGAGTACATGTACATTTGATGAAAAAAAAAAAAACAATAAATTATCATAATTAATAATAAATGAGCGAACGATATCAGATATTATTACTACTCTAATTACAGATAGTATGATAACTATACCAGATAGATACTAGTATGTACGTATAACTATAGTTTATATTTATTATGGTAAACACGAATATTATTTTTGTGCCTGTTATTTTTGTGGTTTTTGAAAATTTGTTTTCTGTTTCTATAAGTAGGAACTTGTTAATAGCCACCTGTCTCTTCACAAATAGCTATTATGTATGTATATTGTGCTGAAAGATCCCCCCTAATATAAATAAACAAATACATAATTTTCTTCAAAGCTCGTTGACATCCCACTGCTGGTTTAAGGCCTCGTTGGTCAGGATTAGACCTGGCTGGTCAAAAACGCGGCGGCACTTCCATGGAGCAGCGTTTGACAGGAGTGCAGTACCTGTGGTACTTGAGTCCTTTGACGGCAGGGTTCTCTGCGAGCGCCGTCCACTGCACATCGGTAGAGGCGCGGTCGCGGCGGCACTGCACGCCTATAGAGCAGCGTTTGACGCGCGCGCGGCGTCGACAGCCGGCGCACGATGACGATGATGATGATGAGTGCCGGGATGAATGGGATCTGGAACAGAAGAATATGCATAAAAGTAGTAAAGCTGTCTTTTTATGTCCTGTGTTTCTGTTTTATTTGGTGTGCAATAAAGAGTATTTGTATTGTATTGTATTGTAAAGCTAAGCTATGCTCGGGCTTTGTTGGCCATGTCTGCCGTATGCTACAGCTATAGAAAAGAGACCGCAAAGTGACAGTCTAATTTAGCTAGAAAGCTTCCCTCTAAGAAGGGGGTCAAGAAGGAAAAGTATACTTTTTTTTTATTTCGGTTAAGGTGGTAGTTAAAGCGAGAAAAAAATAACAGGTTTTTACTATTTTTTGGGTTCTACAAGTAATTTAGATAGACTTCACTTTCTACGTTAAGCCCGTTTGACCAAGCATTTAGTGAGATTTCAATTGGCAATCCATGTTTTCAAAAGTATGTAAAGCATAACAGCAGATCCTAACTCAGCTTCATTCAGGAATCTGTTACAGTATTGTCCTTCTGTTACTTTTCAAAATTAATCACAATCACAAGAAATTTAAATTTATTTAAATTTGATTTTATTTAAATTTATCTTTATCTTTAAGAAAAACTATCCTGTCACAAGGACCATAAAGAATATACCAGAATGTATCTCACCTTTCTCTTTCTTTATCCCGCTCCTTCTCCCTCTCTCTATCTCTCTCCCGTTCCCTCTCCTTTCTCTCTTCCTTCACTTTTACCTCCGCAACTTTATCCTCCGTCTGAATACTATTCACAATGAACTGCGGCGAAGTAGAGTTGTCCTGCTTTATTTTAAATGGTAGCTCCAAGTTGCCATAGCACGGTAACTGCCTGCGCGGGTTACATTGGAACCTTATTGCCTTCATTGTAAGGCTAAAATGCGTTGCAGGCTTTCGTAGGTTACAAGCTTCTAGCAAAACATTGGAGCGAGTGACTCTTGGATACTTATAGCGGAACATTGAGTGTTGGAAGTGTGTGTTGATGATTTTCAGCTGGCGAGAGACGGAGGAGAAAATCTTCTTGGTTACATCATCGTCTGGTATTTTATTTGAGATTTGAGTTTGCCGCCACGATGCTTGGAGACCGCTGAACCAGTCTTTCTTTAAAGGTCCGTGAGCGAAGCTCAGAACAGCGTCGTGGTGGAAGAGTAGCGGGTTCCGTGCTGCTGCTGTCTTCCTGAGCGCGTCGAGGTTGAGCTTGGTTGCGTCGCCGAATCCTCCGGAATCGAAGACTGGCCATATCTTTGGGAGTTTGGCGGGACTTTCGTTGGAAGCGGCTGCGCAGAGCTCTTGTGACGGGCTTAGTTTGCGTTTGCGACCTGGAAAGGGCGATAGGACATTGTAATTAAAGAAATCAGTAGATAGGTGAGGTCGTCGTCTATTAATCATGAAATATCACAAGGAAACAGTTGAGCTGTCTACAGACTGTATCAAACTATTGAGAAATAGCTCAACTCATTCTACATTAGATTTTAACGCATTCACGGCCTAGCATCAGAAAGGGCACACAACGGTTTTGAGGTGGCGCACAGTGGATCGAAAATCGGTTTTCAGACATAGAGATTAAACCTTTTTTTTTTTTTTTGAAACGGCTTCTAGTTATCAATATTATGCCTAAATTTATATAACGAGATACAATTAAGCTGCCAAAAAGGCGAAATGTATTTTTTTTTACGAAAAATATGTATGAAAACTGTTTTCAAAATCCAGATATCTTAGTCATCTATTTATGATTTTTTTGGCATATTAAAACTTAATGAAATTACTGCATTTAAAACATACATGAAAATAAAAAATTTCTTTTCTAGAAATTTAAATAGGTGCATTGGGTTCCTTGCATTGATCTAAACTACATGTTTTTTTATGACGAAATTAGCTTCCAGGTAGGATTACATTTTGTTACTTTTTATGCTGTCCAGAAATGAGAGTGGGGGTGCATTGAGTTCCTTGCATTGATTTATATCTGCAAGCCAAATATCTTCAATATCCAACATGGCATAGAAAAATAACATGTTTTTTTTATGGCGAAAAAAGATAGATAAGGAAAGAAAGAATATACTTTATTGCACACTTAAATAGAGACAATACAACAAAACAACTTAAAACATCATCTAGGTAAGAGACAACTACATTGTCACATATAACATGAGTTAGTTTTTTTTATTACTCATTGATTAACTCATTGATTTTCGTAGCTGCTCTTAGTTTTTCCACATATATTCGATGACCGATGCAATATCCTCACGACCATCATATTTTAAAAGAACTGCAGCAGAATGTGCATCTCAATGATGGTCATAAAAAAAAGGTAGTATTTTCGCACTGCACAAAAAAAATAAAAATAGAAGAATAAAAGTGCAGTATTTCGAGTAATATGATGTATGACAAAAACACAGAAATAGTTGGTACTATAACTGTATGCAAGGAAATATGGTTCTACTAAGTAGTTCTAATTTGTTTTTATTATTGAATTGTAATTTTCTTTGTCAATAAAGATTTTAAATGCAAGGATATAATAACGGTTTTACTCGCACTTCCAGAGATATTCGGATTTTTAATACGGTTTTTAAGAATATTTCGTAAAAAAAAACCTCATTTTGACAGCCAAATTGTATCCCATGATAAATTTAGGCATTAGGTACATATATTGATAAAAAAGACACTTAACATTTTAATCCCTGCGTCTTTGAAAGCTTTTTTTTTTTTTTTCGATCCACTGTGAGGCACACTGACGCAAATGTGCGTTATGAGCATTGAAAAAGTATTAAGATGATTCAATTTAAAGGTCCGCCGTGGAATTTCCCTTTTAACATTAAAAAATAATCTTTCGGAGATGTCGATGTGACTTGTTGCATTTATTTATGAGCAACTAATAAGATTTAAATACACCAATTACATTATTACTATTATTTAAAAATTATATAAAATAAAATGATAACACATATTATAAGTTTATCAAATTTATTCATTAAATTAAATGATGTAAAACAGAAAAGATACTATGAAAAATATATGATGTCACTCCACGTATCATTAATCATAAATATTACAAGCGTTTTAAATAGGGCATGACTGTTAACAATTAACATTTTCAGCATACCTTAATCCGTTGAAAACTATTTGTTATCTACAATCTAACTGGGTCAGAGAACTTAGAAACAGTGAAATAGGAAGGCTTCATAATTAAAGTAATAGGCCGTGGCGGTCGCGGCGTAAGAATAAACCCCTTCAACTCAGCCCGTGGATGTAAGAGCCGACTAAGGAAACCTACCAGAGGAAGAGCAGCAACTTCCTTCTTTGTATTTTTAACACCTCTACTGCGACCACGTTCAGCAGTGGGAGTATCAGTGCTGATAGATAATATTATAGCAATAATGAGATAAAAAATACGACTTGTTTTACCTGACTGCGAAAGAAGGAGGCATATGGTTTAGACTTTAGAGAGTATTTTATGTATCTTTTGTGTTTCAATTTAATGTAAAAACTTAAAGAAGTTTTATGAATTAACTCCTCAAGAATTAAGCCTCTCCTAATGAGTGCCATAGCGCCCAGTCTCAGCTTGACGCATCCAGCATCTGCCTGTCTTTCGCCTGTCGTCATCCCACCTGGTTGGAGGGCGTCCTACGCCACTATTGCTAAGTCGCGGTCGCGGTCATAAGAAACACAAAACTTCACCAAAGCATAATTGCAGACGCGCAGCGAATAATCTGTACAGTCGAGTTCGAAAACGAACGAAAGACTAAACCGATGACTGAAAGCTGTCAAAGCGAAACATTGTTTCGAACTTCTGTGATAATACCAGTGTCATAAAATATTATCATCCAATATTTCTTTCGTTTTGAATTTGACAAAAATATCTAGAATACTAGAACCAAGTCTGTTTTCTAAAAGATAAATGTAAAATAAATAGAAAACTGGTCCATTAAGAGGAAAATATTAAATTTACACAGAACAGAAAAACATCACCACATGAACTCTTTCTAACAATGATAGGTTTTCAGAAAACAGGAGATGGAAACAATCAACACTTCATTTCAGGTTGTTTATGTCTCTGGTTCTCTACTGGTAACCATTGAAAGGTGGGAAAAATTGGAAAGGTGGAGAGTGATATAATAATTATGATTGTTTGGGTACAATTATCTTTCTCCTCTTGGTAAGAAAATGTCTGTAGATAGATTTAGTAAAAGTAAACTTAGCCGACTGATGTGGCTCAGCGGGCGAAGCTCCACCTGCAACACAGGAGGTTGCAGGTTGGATTCCCGCTTTGGGACAAATGATTGTACGAGTATGATCTGCAAATATTTGTTCCGGGTGTTCTGGGTATTGTATGTAGTATATCAGTCATCTAGTACTCATAACACAAGCTCAGCTTAGCTTGGGGCTAGATGATGTTGTGTAGATTGTCCAGCATTATTTATTTGTTGCCTCTGCTTGCACAACGATTTTTTAATACATAATCATATTTAAAGCTATATTCGTAAATATAGCTTTAAATATGATTATGTATTAAAAAATCGGTTTGACAAGTCACTAATCATATAAAGAAAGTTAAATATGTATCCTTATACAAGCCGGCCTTAGTTCTACAGAGTCAATTCCATCTTCAACAGGGCATGGCTTAAAAACCAACAATAGGGTTTACATGGAGAGCCTAGACTTGTCTAGGATAGATTAGATAAAAATTACATCAAATCAACTTCCAAAGTGTAATAATATTAGAAATTAATTCCTGTAACTTAAAGAATTGCATTGTAGGTCATATTCTATTCTAACCTAGACAAGGCAATGTCTAGGCTGTCCATGCTAGGCACCCTAATTTTTAATTATACCTTTTAAAAACTGTTAGAAAAAAATCAACTTGTTTGCTCAGAAAAGCCGAAAAGAAGCTGTCAGTCACCAAAGATCCTTCTCCGGTACTTCAAGAAGCTGGGCTGGTTAGGGCATGTT
Source organism: Eupithecia inturbata (assembly GCA_963662085.1). Taxonomy (NCBI): domain Eukaryota; kingdom Metazoa; phylum Arthropoda; class Insecta; order Lepidoptera; family Geometridae; genus Eupithecia; species Eupithecia inturbata. Next base: position 2,034,915 of record OY759201.1, read on the forward strand.
TGGTCAGAGGGACAAAGTACAATATACTCCCATGCAAGATGTCAGCTCCCCCACATAGAATTAGAATTGCAACAGTTTTAATGGTATCTTAGCATTTGGCTAAGATACCATTAAAACTCTTAGCGAGACCTTGAGTTCTGCTCTGATAATTTAAACTATGTAAAGGATTGGTAGGGTAGGTTAGGTATAAAATAGATAATTTATACACTACTTAATCTAAATGTACAATGCAATATTTACAAACGTTTTATATTCAGTTTGGCTAGAGTATAGGTCCAGTTATCACAATAGTTTCTGTGTATTTTTAAAGTTTTCGAAAGATTTGTTAAAATGTTTAGTTGAAAGTTGGGATTTAGAGATAGGCTTTACAACATCATCACAAAGCTCTAGTATTCAAGCAAATAATAATTTAGGGCAAATTTGAGAATAATCTGGGCTTCAAAGCCGAAGATCTGCTTAGCCATAGCACATGCACTGTGGTAGCCAATATTGATATACATTCATCATACCATTTACTAATACCATTTCTTGTCTTTAGGTTTAGATTGTGTTAAGTTTAAACACAATTCCTTTTTACTTTGCTTTAGACACAGTAAACAAGTAATTGATTGAAAACTATAAAAAACTGATAGCTTTTTGTTTTTTAGGTTCATTTTTTTACAAGTTTAGGGGGCTAAAGCCTACATGTACCTAAGAACAGTACCGGAATTCAGACAAGTGTTTTGATACCTCTGTTATCAAAATATCTTCAGCCTTATTGTAAAATAACTCTGTAGATTGTCACAATAATGTTCAATTTCTCATGAAATAAATACCACAGACAAAGGCAAGATAGGTCTCCAAGCTAGTAGAAAGTACCTGAAGCAAGGTCGGCCATGATGCAACTGGAAACAAATTGCTTTAAATCCACTAAATTAACTATGGACATATCTACTTATTCATAATCCAAGAAAATTACTTACAAAACCTGGACGTGGAACCAAAAACGGCTGTGTATGTTTACAAACAGATTTGACCTCTGTTGTGATGTAAGAAAAGGCTTGATAGGTTAATCTTTTTCCCACCAAAAAATAACACGGATTAATAGAAGACAGTAGGTCGGCAGCACCTACGGGGGTTTTGGAGACATATGAATAAGTTCAATTAGTTATGTATAGAACTGCTATACCTTTGGAATCTGTGAAAGTAGCTTGTATTTCTTCAGTTGACACACTTGGACCGTTTCCCATTTTCGGCAGTTTACTGAAGTCGTGTGAAGGACGGCGGTGCTGGACGACCCTGCTGGTGCCACCTCCGATCCCCGAACCGCGATAATCATCAATGTAATTACGATTTTTACCGACTTTTACATGCGAGAGTTTAGGCTCTCGCGATGACGCCATTGTCCGACCGCCCGTGATAAAATCGACGCAAAGTAGACACTGCTCGTCAATTAAACATTGACGCGACTAATTTGTTCTATTTTCTGAACTCGCACAATACAACAACGGAAGTCTATTGATTAGAAACACGTTAATCGCGAATAGAAAACAACTTGCGACGCCATTTCTTTCTGCGCTGCTCACGATTTCACGAAGCTTTGTTTTTTTTTGTTCAAGAAAAGATGAAAGTGACGTGTAGGCAAGAATAGACCTTCTATTCTACCACTTCCATTTTTGCCCACTTTTGTGAGATAGATTTGCTTTTACTCGGAATCTAGGTAGCATATTTTTGAAGCTGTTATTGTATATTTATTTTGTGTTGTAAATAAATGTTTATAAGGGTTTTAGAATAATTTATACATTTCTACCGCTCTGTCACCATGTCACCCTTTACAAGCTGTCACTGTGACGTGTCACCACGAAACGGTAATAGAAACGTCTTCTTCTTCTTCTTTTATTTTTGGCTGCATCATGGTTTGACACAATTCTGCCAATGTCAGCGCATTTGGTGAACGAATAGGATTAACCTTTATGGAGGATAAGTTTGAATTGTAGAAAATAAAACGAGGATAATTAATTATGAGAGGATAATTATAATTAATTATAGATCTTATTCAACTTCATTCTTAACATGAACTCCCTACAAATTAGCACGTAAATATCCTGTAGTTGTATAAAAATAGGTAGGTACCTATTTAAATGAGAACCATGTATAGTAAGAGGATTGGTAAAATCGTGGTGATCGCCATAGCGGTGTCAAGTGGCTGTGATGTGATGACGAATGCCGAGCTCAAGTGACTTGATTTTTTTATTACATTTAGCTTTGGTCGTGCGTGGACTAGTCGTACCTAATAAAAACGTCAACTGTGTGCCTTTGTTCATTTCAGACAGAGTACCTACGATCCAAAAAAAGCGAGCAAAACAAACTATAAATATATACCTATCATATCTATACTGTTATACATGTATTTCCTTGATTATTTTTATTATTGAATATTTTAACTATTTGAATCGCCAATATTTAATATTTGCACACCTGCTTGCTTGTTGAATACCTTTGACATCACTTTAGTTATAAGATCTGACATGTACCTACCTCTAATAAAGTATTCAGCAAATAAATTATTTGTTTTGATTTGAACTACGTATTTAAAACCTGCGGCGCCCCACGGTGCTTTTTATTAATTTCCTTCTACAACGAAAGTATTTTGTTTTTCGACATAAATCTTTATATTTTCACATAGTAGGTAGTATACTATGATAGTAGGTACTTACGTAACATTTATTATAGAATACATACATAAAACAATTACATCCAAGAACAACTATAAATAAAGGTTTTTATTGTTTTTACCAGAGCCTGGCAAGCGACCGAGTTTCGGACGCCGCCGCGCCGCGCTGCCGCTCCCGATTTGTGTGCGTGTGATCCGAGTCGACAAGCCGCTGTGCTGGAGTTACTCCAGCCCAGCGACTTGTCGACTCGGATCAACATGAAAATTATAGAAAATTTAGTGCCGCATGTCTTGTAAATGTACACCAAAAATAAAGTTTGTGCCTATTATGGTTTTGGAGTAATTCGCGAAACTAAGATGCTGCTGCAGCAACGTCTGAAAACGATGCTGCAGCGGCATGATTTTTACCTATTAGCCTTAGCCAAATTTAAAGTAGCTTAAAAGGCTACTTTAAATTTGGCTGGCTTATATTTGTGCACTTCCAAGGCCGAGCAGCAGCATTTGTGTCCCCTGTGGTTTTTGAGTAATTGCAATTGCCGCTGCAGTAACGATTGGCAGATTTCCATATCTTCAGAACGACTGAACGAATAAGTATAATTTTTTTGTTAGCATGTGTGGTGCGATTAGAGCAAATTAGACACCTTTTTTAAAAAAAATGCATCGTATATGAATCTGACGAGTTTTTATGAAACCCAAAAATAGCCATTAGCTCTTGAACTACATAAGGTGATTGCATTGGCTGATGCCTATTAGAAATATGTATCTTCTGACAAAATTGTGATCTGTCTAATTTTCGACGAAATTAATCAATTTAAGAACTGATAGTGGCTTGCTTATTTCGAGCCTCAAATAAGGGATTTAGAACAAGATAACAACTTAACATAATTTGCCAAAATTAGAGCACATATTCAAATAGACCCACACTGAATTTCAGCTTTCTACAACGTATAATTGACCGTCAATCATAAAAACATCAAAACGAAAACTTGTAGACAATTAACCGACCAGATACGAAATACCATTAGGAACATTCACCTTACCTTCTTATTTTATCTACAAGATTTTCTTATTTTTGTACAGTGGTGCAGAAAAGTTATTTCAGTTACCTAATTCATTATTTAGGTGTTATCATTTCGATCATTTCAATTAAATTCGGCTGTATTTAGTAAAAATGATGATGATGATAGTCGTGTCTGAAAGTAAATATTATTTATATATGAATTCATGCTTCCTGCTCAGTGCAGCAAAGTTTTTATAATAATAATAATTACAATATTAATATTATCTATTTAAAAGCTGGGTCTAGACCACGTGTTTTGTGTGAAAATTAAGTAGGTAACATAACATCCTTAGCAGGTGCTAAGAAGGGAAGGGGTTGTGTAGTATAGTAACAGTTACGTACCCGCTTTTTAAATTTCAGCTTTCTAGCTTCAGCGGTTTGGGCTGGGCGTTTTTCTGCGATTTTCTGGTGTAACAGAAAATAGCTTGTCCTTTTATATATTAGCATAATGATACCTAGGGCAAAACCTGGAATTCATTTTCCAAGTATTTTAGCATTTTGACCTGAAGCAACGGAGTCATTTAATGTAGAAGTCAATGTCCTGACGAAAAGATGCTAGTGCATCTATTCTTTTACCTATTGCCCCTATCCGATTTCACCATAAATAATACCAGCCAAGTGCGTGTCGGACCACGCGCAGGAATCCGCACGTGTAGGGTTCCTCATCTTATACAAAATTATTGACCTGTTTTACATAGAACTTTATGTAAGTAATTTTCAATAGGATAAGTACGGATTTTTCCTTTTTACCTATCAAAGTACTGGTTTCTAAAGTATTCACTGCCCACCCAGCCTCGGTGCCGCTGAGTCAGCGGTGCGACCTGCAGGGGTCTCAAACCAATTGTGTAGCAGGGTAATGAAGGATACATGATAAAAAAAAATGCACTCGAAGTTCAATATTCGCAAACTTTAATAATAAAAATTGTTTTGACACACTTACACTATTTTAAATCAGCTATGAAATGATACCCCACGCCATGGAGTAGGCGTGTATAAAAACATTAAAGCATTCACTGCCCAGACGTGCCATTTTGGAGTACACGGCAGTGATGCCGCCCGTCTACAGCCTGCCCGTCACGTCGCTCAACGCGGCGGCGAGGCGGTGCATATTATGCATATAGACAGTCGAAAACAGTATCTATGAGTAAAATCATAGGATATAAAAAACTATCCGCCATTTCGTTTTTGAAAAAACACCGGTTATTAAAATTTATAGTCTGTGCCCTCGAGTTAGTCGAAAACGATGCCTATGTGAGTGTAGACATTAAATTAAAATATCCGCCATTTTGGATTTGAACAAAAACCTTCATATTCGTAATCGATCTCGAGTTAGTCGAAAACTTAACGCCACCCTCGATTTAATTTCATAGAATATAAATGATGAAAAAGTAACATTTAAAAAAACGCTGTTTTAGAATTCTATTTTAGTTCGTAATTTACACCTCTGAGATTATAAAAATGGAGGCTTTTTCTGTAATCATGTCAACTATACTGACTACGGAACCCTAAAAATATTGTGTTTATTGTGATCAAATTATTATCACAAAAACCGATAAAAAACAATGAACACTAACACAATACATTATAAAGCTGAATTATATTGTGTTTTATTGATAAGAGGTCATCCTCAAAGCAAGCAGGGAGATTTTCTGAATTTTTAAGCATAAATTGGTACACTGTTTAATAAATTCAAAAAAACAAATAGATCTACTATTATAGGAGTAGATCTGGCCACACTGAGTGAGCGACGAGTAATGTTCTTCCTTCTCATTCTTCGATAAACATTGCGAACGAGTGCCCGCGACTATTCGTTGTCGTTGGCGTATCGCGCAACACAAAAGTTGCTCATATCGAATTGCAGATGGTGAGAATACGCTTGTTTGATACGAAGCAATCGCTCGATATTTGGATCTTTATCCAGTGATTTAATGGCTAGTCGACCGAAAGACTTCTAACAATTTTGACAAACCGGAACTCGGTTGCTTGCCCGGGGAGAGGTGGCAACCGCCATCTGTTGATAGAGGTAGAAAACTTTAAAGCACCTAACAATCACAGCAAGCGATTTCTAGATTTCTGGTTATCCCTTGACGAGAGCGTCACTTTCAAAGTTCCGCGAAAGATGGCGTCTATTTACAAATAGTGCGTCTCTCAACAGGACCGTACTAAGTAAGCTCATTAAGTCATTAGCTTGAACCCAAAAGGAGCTAAGTAATTTGGGTCATATCATAATTAACTCAGATGTGGATCCGCCAGTAAAAAGTCATGAAGAAAGGAATGTACAGGATGGCAATGTTCGCAATTGAGGTCATCAAATTAGGAAAGATTTATTAAGAGGGATAATTTTGTCTATTTTCCAACTTGATTGATTATTGTGATTATCAAGGTGTAGGTTGCTGCCAACTGCTGGTTTGTGGTTACCAAACCTTTATCCACAGCCAGTTTTCATAATTCTCTGAGAAATATTTAAAAACTTACCTACTTACTATATTTTTTAACATAAAATATTTTTTGCTGGTTGCGGATTTGCGTTGGCGACCTCACTGAGGGCTGCTGCCATGTCTGTGAACTTCTTTTCGATGGCAACAGCCTGCCGTTCCAATCAAAACAAAAACAAAATAATAATTTAGAGAAATATACATTTACTCTTTATTCTGTTATTTTCCTTCCCTCAACACCATCTTATCTAAAATAGTATTTTGAGTTTCTCCATCTGCCCCATTCACGATGAGACCGCTCCTCTGATACTCATCTTTTAAATATTCCATCGCACACTTCCCAGTTCTATGGTGATTCCTTTACGTTGCAGGCCACCAGACTCTGGAACGCCCTTCCTGTTTCTATCCGACAAGCTAAATCCCTTCCTATCTTCAAAAGCATATGGTTCATCAACACTATCTGTCCACTCCTGATAAGTCTTCCTGATATTATTTTTGTTATTTTGTTAATCACTCTTGTTTTCTTGTCTTTTTGTAAATTATTGTACCTAATTTCAGTTTTTTATGTGGTGAAAACATTTATTATTTTTAATACGTCATCAACTACGCCACCGTCAGCTTCAATACGTACCGATCCTTTCCATTCAAAGGATGCCTGGAGGATATCGCTGTTAGCGATAAGGCTGACGATTATGCCACACTAGATTATAGTTAGTACTTCTAAGTTCTTCTTTTATGTATTGATGGTGCAATAAAATAATAATATATCTATCTACTTTTTCTGTCTTGCCATTTGGAGTACCTACTCGTATCTAAGTTCAGTCTCCACATTCTGTCTTACATCTACTTCATTCTCTTTAGCCCCATTTCTCCGATGTACCTCCGCGAACGATTTGAATTCCTGCTTCCCCGCGGTGTGCCGTGTAGTACGGCAATATCACTCCGTCTTTGTAGGCCTAGAGGTTCTTTCGCCGCGTAAGCTGCTAGATTGTGGAACACTATCCCCCATGATATTCGAGCCAGTCCGTCGCTTAACCTATTTAAAGCTAAATTAAATGAGCACTTCCTACTATCATAAATATTATCATTTAATGTTATATAATCTATTAGGTATTTATTAGGTTTATCTAGTGATTATTATTTTAATATAAGTATGTTTATTATAAACATATTATTATGTATTGTATATAGCTACCTACAATTAGTTTAATTGTCAGTTTATCTGCTATTCGATTCATTGTTTGTGCACATCCTCTACCTGTTCCATCGCCTCTCCTACTCGTATAACTCTAAGGTATGCTGGAAGAAACTCTTTTTCAGGGTTAACCCGCCTATGTACATATCCTATTAGATAAGTTCATGCTATGTATTATCGTGTACAATAAAGAATTACATAATAAAGGCCTTATTAGATTTTATAAACTATTACTGTTCGTGTACATAAATAATCTTCATTAGTAGTCGGCTGGGGTCCTAGATTCGATTCCCGTGTTAGTATGCGAATAAAATGTGATTATCTACTGACGTCATGATGAGTGACCATGAGTGGCGTAATTTTTAACGGTAGGAGTTTTTAGAATTTAAAAGTAGGAATATAAAATAAATGGGTAGGTAAGTAGCTTTTTTAGATATGTATATAATTTACAGTTTAGGTAGGTAGCTAGACCTACCTAAGCTGCAGTATTAGGTATAGTTAAATATCCAACCAGAGCCTTTGTTCAATGTGATATGGATAAACTATGCTAATGTTTTGCCCATTGCACAGCAAAATATAGTACTATCCATCAAAGTAATTGATGTCATTTACTCCACGTACTTCCTAATTTTGATTATTCAAAGGTTTATAATCATTACAACATGAAAAAGGAGAATAATTAAATACATACTTAACACATTCGCACAAATCGTCGATTAGGTACGCCAGTTGCGGAAAAAACTTAAATTATATGATTGCTAAAAATATTTAAAAACCGACTGCAACTTCATTAATAAGTACTACACTGCTTTTTTTTAAATTTTGCGGGATAAATAGTAATCCCACGGGAATATTCTGGTACCATATCGGGATAATTTTCTATACGATAGGGAAATCATTATCAAAATCGATCCTTAATTGATGAAGAAATCGACGAACATACATAAAAAAGTAAAAAAAAACATACAGCCGAACCTCTTTCTTTGAAGTCGGTTAGAAATGATGCTCACCTAACCAAACTAGTGTACCTAGTTGATTTTGACTTGGTTTAGGATAATTACTTATAATTATCGGTAGGTAAGTTACCAACATTGGTGAAGGTAGGCTTAATAACTCAATACCTAGTAACTTAAATAATATGTAAGATATCAGTAACGTCAGAAATGTCGTTAAAATTACTTATTTAAAAAAATCTCCACTTCCTCCACCTCCACAGTCTATATTGGTCCACTGCTGGACCCGGGCCGCCCCCTGATAAGAGCCTTGTTGGCTTTTGTCTCACGAGGGGTAATACTCATAATCCCCACGCTGGGCATGCGGATCGGGGATCGCAGTTCGGTGGTAGAATTCTTCTGCAGGGGGCGCTGCTGCCCAACCCCGGTGGATATCCTTAGTCGCCTCTTACTACACCCGCGGAATGAATTAAGGTGGTGCAAATAAAATTCTAAGCCGGCGGCACCACACAGCAAAAAAATCTTAGTTAAGTAATCAATGAATTTTGGAGTTCAGTTATAAAACAGTAGGTACTTAGTAGACTGGAATAACATTATTGAACTTCTGTGACTGACTTCTTGTGCCTTCAGATATAAATACTAAATGCAAGTTGATTATTCAACGTTGGTACATAATAATAACAATAATTGTTTTACTATGACGTCAATTTGACAAGATGTTTTAATAACGCTTGGTTATTTATCATTGGAGCTCAAGATTATTTATTGTATTGCGTACGATACCAATATTATGTAAAGTAGATAATTATAAAAACGTGCGAAGTAGAGTAGGTAACTCGTAGGTGACGATATTGCTAAACTGATTGACATATAGATGCTCTGATGTACCCGGGACTTTTAGACGACGAAGAAAAAGATCTAGACGAAGCCTGTGGTTCAAGTCATATACCTATTATTTCAAGGCTGCGTTATTTAATTCTGTCGATACAGCTGACTGAGAAATCAGGATGGTAGCTAGGTACAAAATTAACGGGGAAGTTTATTCTAACTAACTCTGAGCAGGCATAACATTAATTCCTATGCCTTTCGAAGAGCTCACGATAAATTTATATTATATATAGGTACCTAACTCATTTAAGTTACTAGAAACAAGTATTTGGTATGTGTAGTATAAAGTAGGTTTAGAAATATATGTATTGTGCGATATAATTTGAGTGTTAACAATATTCGCATAGACAATGAGTGCTAGGCATGTGGCCGCGCAAAATTAAAAATAAATGCAAATAATCTATGGCTGCCGCGTCCGTCTCGCTCACGTTCCACATTCGAAATAATAATTGTATTAAGGAAACATGAGCGCGGCGCATGTGTTTGTTTGTTTGTTTACCCACCGATGACGTCATATGTTTATTCTCGGTGGGAGACTGGGGTAGCGTGGACACAGTGATGTTTCATGACTATTATTAATGTCTTATGTTATTCGTACCTGCCCTACTTTTATGGCACAACGCAGAATATAAAAATTGAAATAAAACTCATATCTGCTTCGAACTTAAGACTTCATAAGTCCAAAAATCTTATTTCTCTGACCTCATTTAGTGATTTGCTCATCTACTACTTCATTATGTACCACGAAGGAAATAAAAAAAAATACTTATCTCTAAAATTTTTAAATGTAGCAAAATTATCGCGTATTTTAACATGGTCGATCCAGTTTGCCAGATTCCAGCTGAGCGAGCATAAATCATTCTAATGTTTCGAGTCAGCGTAGTGTAGGGCAGTTTAGAGTGGGCGATGGTGCTCTACCAAGAAGTGTAAAAAGTGTTGATCATTTTGTCAAAGATATCATGCATGCCCTGTTGCCCCTTGTTTACACACGCACACTCCGAGACTCACGCACACTCCGCCACTCCCGTCGAGCCGCTTATTTAGGTATATTGTTGTTTATTTTATTCGGCGCTATGCTCCGACACGGGGCGAGCCTTTCGACTCAGTTTTAACGCGCACGTTTTATGAAACGACAACTATGCGTCGATGTTCGCTCGCCGGCGATAATAATTATTCATATCAGAACCGCTTCTACCAACCGAAATAGCAACGCGGTAAATAAATTCGCTATTTTATTGGCAGGTTCACTTTGATTATAATAATTGTTCGGGTTTATTTAAATCACCTATTCTGCTATTTATTTTTCTGAGCATATTCGCATGTTGCCGATGCCGCCTCGGTTGTGTCCGCGAATCTTAATAGCAGTTAATCATAGTTTATTTTTACCGCGAAACGTGTGTTAATAAGTGTTGGGACTTGGGGCCACTTGTCGCGATTCTTTTAGTTTGATCGAAACTCGCGAGTTAATTGCGGAAGTGATATGAAGCGAAAATAATGTTTGCGAATTCGTACGATTAATTTTTTTCACTTAAGATTCCTATTGGTCTGGATGGAGTGCTTACACTTTCGGATAAGGTGATAAATCGGATTGTTTTAATTTTTTAATAAGACATTTGGAGTGAAAAACGCGCTTGATTTTTATGTTTTGCTCTAATTACCAAGAAGTTTTTGGCGGGAGGTGCAGTTCAAAGGTGCTAATGAAGTAGGTTTGGACACAGAAAGTTAAAAAAGTGTTGAGCACACAATAACGGATACTGGCGAGTGTTTTTTCAAAGCGTTTTCGAGGCTAAGCGCTAGTTGTTTGAACAAGTGTGTTTTCTAATGGATTTATTTTGAGGTGAGTTTAAATTTACTTGTGTGTTGGTGTTTTTGTTGTTTGTTCTTCGTGTTTTGTGTGCGTGTTCGCGCCGGTGGTGGCGGGAAACCGAATACCTAGCCGGTTATGTGTGTGTGTACAAACAATGGGCATGTGTGAGTATGCGACTTATTGTCACTTTGTGTAAGAGGGGAGAAGGAGGGAGAGGTTGCTTGTCATGTATTTAGGCGAAGACGAAACTTTGATGAGTTGACTTTTTAATTTATGTCCGCCCCGTTGTACCTAGAATATGAGAAACGTAACTAATATTTACTCACGTATAGAGCCAACCGATTAATGTTTATTGATTTTTGACATCACACCACCAAATATCGTATGAACGCGATTTTTTTTGCTAATTACCTAAACCAAATTAGTTTTTACATCTACTAATAATACGTACCTAGGTAGGTGCCTAATTGTTCTTTCACTTTTTTGTAGACATTTTAAGTTCATGTTGGTTTCGAAGTCCCAATTTAGATTTTCAGGTAGGTAGGTATATTACATTTAAGCCTTTGTAAAATACGTACCCTATTCGTGTTTTAGGGTTCCGTACCCGAAGGGTGAAAACGGAACCCTATTACTAAGCCTCTGCTGTCCGTCCGTCCGTCTGTCACAGGGCTATATCTCATGAACCGTAAGAGATAGACAGTTGAAATTTTCAGAGAATGTGTATTTCTCATGCCGCTATAACAACAAACAATAAAAATAAAATAATAAAGCTTCAATACAAAAAACGTGATTGTTTTGCCTTTTTTTGTTCTTTGTTTGTCATGTCTCTTGAACCACAATAGGTAGACACATGAAATTTTCTATAACTATGAAACACTTCTACTGCGACTGCGATAACGACAAAATACTAAAAATACCTATAATAAAGTTAAAAATTTAAAGGGCAAGTGAAAATTTGATGTTCTTTGAAAAATTTGTCTGGTTTTTACGGTACGGAACCCTTTGTGTGCGAGTCGACTCGCTCTTGGCGGTTTATTTTATATATCAGTTCAAGGCTATTCTGCAGATTTTTAAAATGTATTAGATAAACGCTACGACTCCACATGTAGAGGATAATTTACATAAATATTTAAAGTAAACAATACCTACCAATAGAAAAACAACTCAACACCTTTATCATTGTCGCTAGTAGTGACTGTTCTGAGATAGGTACTAAATTTGGCGATTCAATTATCACAAATACCTACGAGTTTTTCAATAAAGTAAGTAATCAAGCACATGCCTGGGGAAATAAATTATAAAAATTCATCAGCGAGCAAACACTTAATAGAAATATCAGTCTGTCAAACTCCGTAGAATAAAAAAATATTGTAATTTTAAGTAGGTAGGTATGTACCTAGCTGATCTCAAATTGTTAATTATTGGTTAATACCTAAGTATACCTATTGAATGTTGTGTCCAGCTTTTATAAGTATTAGAACCTGTCTCCATACCTACTGTCGGTGTACCTATCCTAATAAATAAATAAATAAATAAACACTTTTTTCTCTGATTTACCTAGGGAATGTTTTTTTTTTTGCTAGTTTACTGAGAAATTTCACGACCTTCTAAGTTAAGTTGTTACCATTTGTCTCGTAGTAAAACCTGCCATTTACCTGCTGCCTTTCCTAAATTTTTTAAACAGCATGTATTTCTTAACACCTAACTATATTCCTACTAGGTCCTGAAGTATTATCCTTCTTCACAGTCCATAAAGAAGCCAGCAGGTGGCTTGGCTTAGACCATTTAAAAAAGTCAAAACATCGAATTATAGTCATTACTAACTTATGCCCGCAGCTTCACACGCATTTTACCGGGATAAAAAGTAGCCTATGTCCGTCCCTGGGATACCGTCTACCTCCCTGCCAAATTTCATTAAGATCTGTTCAGCCGTTTAGGCGTGAAAAGGTAACAGACAGACAGAGTTACTTTCGAATTTATAATATTTGATGTTCAAAAAGTTGCCTGATTTTTACAGTACGTACATTTCGTGTGTGCGACTCGCACTTGGCGGTTTATTTTTAAAAGTATTCAAAATGAAGTCAATGAGCGGCGGCGAAAACTGTATGAGTGATACATCCCTATATACATCTTAATCATTTATTATTTAGAAGTGGACTAGGTATTTTGTTATAAGTGAAAGTTAATTTAAAATTACTCAATGAGGTAGGGCAGGGGCAGCAGGGGCAGGGGTTCGAATCGATGCCCTGCAAGGACTGGGAAAGGCAAATAAAGGGACGGATTATAAAAACAAGGGTTTGTAGACTCTTGAGCTTTTTCTACCGTGCCCGTATTTAGATTGTTTTGTTTAAGATTATATTTTATTTTTGACAGAGAATCAGTCAATTCAGACAATTTAGTCAATTTAGTCAGTCAATTTAGACATCTAGTGGTTATACTACTGAGAGTTTTTAAAGATATTCTAATTGTAAGACAATACAATGCGATCATTCGCTTGCTTCTTTATTTTTAGAGAATCACACATCCATACTTATATAATATTATAAATTCGAATGTAACTCTATTTATCTCTCCGTTTATTACCTTTTCACGCCTAAGCGGCTGAACGGACCTCAATGAAATTTGGCAGGGAGGTAAATGGTACCCCCAGAACGAACATAGGATACCTACCTACTTAAAAAGCGCGTGCGAAGCCGCGGGCACCAGGTAGTTATTTTATATGCTAAAGTTCGGGTGTTCGGCACGATACCTCTTCCTTCACATCATAAAAACTGAAACAATCAGACTGAAATTTTGTATAGGTACCTAGATGTCGATCTAGACCTTGATTAATACCTAGGCTATTTCTACTTTTTATCCCGGAAAAACGCGATTAAAGCCGCAAGTCGTAACCTCTCGTTTAAAATTAATCATGCAAAACTACTCGTACATACCTACGACATTTTGCCATTTTCAGGACAATAGACGATTGTCCTGAAAATGGCAAAATGTCTAGCAAATATACTTAGGTAGGTCACTTGTTATAATCTTATCTTCTATATATGTATATAAAAGAAAGTCGTGTTAGTTACACTATTTATAACTCAAGAACGGCTGAACGGATCTCGGTGAAATTTGGCAGCGAGGTAGATGGTATCCCGGGGCCGGACATAGGCTACCTTTTATTCCGAAAAAAAGCGTGCGAAGCCGCGGGCTGCAGCTAGTGTAGTGTAAATTATAGTTATTAAATTGGTTAGACTCTGTAGTAGGTATTATACTTAACTAGTTGCTGCCAGCGGCTTCACGCGCTTTTTAAGTAGCCTTTAACTGCTTCATCAGTATTATTTATCAGTGTAAAAATTTAATAACTTTATTTTTGTGTCTATGGCATAGGTTTAGTACGTAGTGTAGGTATATGTACTTGTTTTAATTTCCTTAACTTTTTCAAACACCACCGTCTATATTGTTCTCTTAAGTCCAGTCCATCCCAAGGTTGCCTGGAAGAGATCGCTCAAAGCGATAAGGCCGCCCTTTGTACTTTCTTGTTTCTCAGCATTTTCTTCTGTATTATATTTTGTGTTTGTGTGGTACAATAAAGAGTTATCTATTTATCTATCTATCTTTGCCCGTCCCCTGGATACCATTTACCTCCGTGCCATATTTTATTGAGATACTTTTAGCCGTTTAGCCCTTGAAAAGGTAACTGACAGACAAAAATAGGTACTTTTGAATTAATAATATTAGTAAATCAGATATGGGTTATATCTAATACAGCGTGGAGATATCTATTTAATGATTAATGACATTATGGCTCGAATTATGAAAACTTGCTCAGTCATCGATCTATGCTTGAGTAACGCTTTTCTATGGAATAAGTCACTCAAGCATAGATATATGACTGAGCAAGCTTTTATAATACGGTTATAGTTTTAAATATGGCAAAGTAAGTTTTTGGACACGGAAATTGTTTTAATTTTAATTCTAAGCTGTTCCAACGGGCTATCGGAATTTACAGGGCAGTACTAAGGGCATTTACATGACTTCAACTCTAATTGAACTGTTGTAATTGTATGTAATACCTTGTTTGATTGACTCGCCTCTTTTGCAAATAATCTTAGCTCTATAAAAAACGTGGCTCGCACTAGTTTCAGATTGTTTAGGATCAAAAGGAGGTCGGAAGCGTAGCTGATAGCCGCATATTTAGATTTCGAGGCCGCAACATTATTTAGGTTGTTTTGTTTTATCAGTAGGAAGGCGCATTTTTGTACTAACATGTGTAACCGAATTTTTCAGATGAAACAGTTTAGATGAAACTTTTTTCAACGGAGAATGGTGCCTACAACTTTTTATTGATAAATTATAATGAGTCATCAATCACCATACATATAAACCTACTTATACACTAAACGATTGTAGTCGAAGGCCAACGTTTCTTATTTAGTTAGCACAACACAATAGCAAATTACAAGATCAATCGAATAAGTATTTTTTGATTAAAAAGTCGCATTGTACAAAGCGTACCCTACTTATTAACTTTATAATGGACATGGAGCTTCAGAACTTTGATTTAATGAACAGAGCAGGTAGAAATAATAAGGTTTTCTCCTACTAAGTACTTGCTAATGTAAATTTTACAGCGTAGTGCATCATTCGCTTTGTTCACCTTTGTTTTAAATAAACAACAATTATTTTAAGCTAGAAATTACTGCGAAACTTCGTGCAAACACTAATAAATGACCGTTTTTTATTTATTTTACCTACTTAATTATCGCTAAACCACACCTGTGTTTTCTGTGTGTTTTGCATATACTGTGTATGTTTGTTGTGTATTTTTGCAAGCCGAGTCGATAACGCTATCGGCCGTCACGCCTACATGCGCAGCCCCACACATACAACACAACATGTACAAAAAAAACAATTCGTGAAGTGTTATGTTGCTAAGTCCAAAAGGCTTGTTTGGTTAACGATTGTACTCGTAGCCAAATAAGGTGACGGTTAAGATCTATGCCGGTTGTGCTAAAACAGTTGGCGAATAGGTAATGGTAAATTTTAGCAATTATCAAAAAGTACAAGGTGGGATTAAGCTAAATGAAATGATGCACCCAGCGTGCAGCGCAACCAAACTCATGTTGGTTGTAAGTAATTTGTGTCGGAAAACTTACTTGCAACAGTTGCCACCTATAATTTAACAGTTTAAACCGGATCTCATCGACTAGATTTTGGGAATTCCTTTTGTATGCATTTCTGCCTAGAACTATCTAAATTCTTTAATTACTAGAGAACTCTTAAAAGTTTCCCGTCTTAAAATATTCCTGAAAGAACTCTTAAATATTCTGGAAAATACCTTGCTTTTTGCCTACCTGTAGACCTAAAAAATTTTCAAAAAATTTTTATGATTAAAAAAAAAACTAGGCTTTAAATGTATGTTTTGTCGGTCTGTCTGTCTAAAGAAGTTACTGTAGTTTGGCCTATGAATACTCATCTTTAAATCCGAAGGTTGCTTGTTGAGAGCTTGTGATTTAAACCAGATTATGTTAACCTATGTATGTATCTTATCGCTAAACAATAGTAGAGTCAGCAATAGTTAGTATAGGTACCTGAAGGTACCTACATATTATATTGGTAGTACAATTTCATTGTAAAAATATGTTAAAGCAAAGTCACTTATTTTGTTAGAGTCCATAGATCTTTGAAGTGCGATATATTAATGATAATTATCAATCAGGTTGATATTATTGATACATTATGCTGCATGTGCTTTGATAATTATTTTGATAATAACTGAACCCAAACCAGGAAAAAAAATGGTTATTGTCTATCGCCAGTTTTTTAAATTAGTATTCTTGTTCCTCTAACTTAATCAGAGACTTTATTCAAGCTTATTTTATATATACGTATTTCTATTAATCTTATGTAAATAAATAAATAAATTTATATTGTTGGACAATCCACACAGCATCATCTAGCCCCAAGCTAAGAACAGCTTGTGTTATGGGTACTAGATGACTGATAGACATCATAATACAATACATTACATTGATAGATATTTTTATTATACATACATTGAAAATACCCAGAACGTCTATTGTTTATATCTACTTTTTTTTTCCTAACAGCTTCCTATATGTATGCTATATTATATATTTTAATATATAATATAAATTACATTTTATTTATCTATTTCTTAAAATTACCTTCTTTGAGATCTATAAACAATAATTTAGAAACTTAGAGCGTAGAAATTTATCAATTATTATGTCATGTAAACTAGTGCATGTAATTTTTAAGTCCAGTTCGTTTTAAATGTTGAATCTTTCGCGACCAAAAAGAATATGTTGCACGGTTTCTTCTGTGCCGGGTTCAAGATGCACGTCGGTCTTTCCTTACACCTAAACCAAGTTATTCGGAAAATCTCCTCCAAGAACTGTTCAATTTATTTATTTGTATGAATACTCAAATTGAACAGTTCTATTATCCAATAACTATGCACCTAACTAATATTTATTTATTTTCTTTCGAGAGCGGGCGGGTATCTGGCACAGCGCATCTGCATTGCCATACAGCGGGGCAATGCAGCCAGCGTCTTGGGGACGCTTCCGACTGGTATTGATATGGATCAGTTGAGCTACCTGTAGATTGTTTGCAACAGCCTGCAGTTAGCTTAATTGTTTCAATTGTAAATACTAGTTCTAATTTGTTTTTATTTTGGAATTGTAATTTTCTTTGTCAATAAAGAATTATATTTCTTTTGTAGGTTCCTGAATCTTGTTCATGTGATCACCTGAAATAACTTGTAGGTACTCCGTAGGTTATCTAAGCAATCAGACTTTTCCCCACAATCTAGTGCGCGATATAATCGCAACACAATTAATTATTTGTAAGTCTGTCTGCACACACAAAACAATAAGAAAGACATTCCCATCGTCATTGTTTGCTGTTTCCCTCTTGCCTGTTACTAAATTGCATAACTAGACTAGTACTATGAATTTATCTAATAAAATGCTAGTTATAATAAACTTTAGTGCCCGTATTTACAGTTCAAAATACAAGTTTACTGTAGATCATGATAAATCTAGGTACGTAGGTACGAGTATCTGCATATTCAATGAAGTGAATTGTGTCTTGTTTTTAAAATTACTCAGAGATAAGAAAGGTAGGTAGGTTACAACCGTTTACAGGTAATCTACCGACAACTTTCCTATGAAATACTTAGTCAGTAAAACGTACGATGTTGACTTTAAGTAGGTAGGTAATGTATCCACAGAGTTAAGCTTAATATTAACTCAGTGTAGGTGCCTAGGTAATTAGTGCCTGCTCATTTTAAAAGTGTTTAAAGTCTAGATTATGTTGTTAACCTATTGATTACCACTTTATCTGATATAAAATAAATAACTGATTACAGATTATTTATTTGATACTTAATAGAGAATAGATAAACATAACGGATAAGTAGATCTTAGCGTTACCTGATCTACGTACCTAGGGTAGGTACCTACTCTAGAAATTAAAACAACACACTTAAATTACAAAAGAAAGAATAAAACAGCAAAAAAACGTACTTACCTACTCATAAAAATAGACATGTTAAATGAAATAAGTAGGTACACTTAAATTGGATAGGTACAATAAAAATTTAATTGTTATATAAAATGATGGTGATCCGATTCTTATCAAGCATCAGCCTCCCTTTGAATCTTTGAGTCTGGCCCAGTAATGTCTTCATAAAGATAGGTACTGCTTTATTAATACGGTATAGGTAGACCGTTTTAAAAAAGGAAGTACCTAAGTAGTGTAGGTACCTACTTACTTACTTTTTGGAGCAAAAAATAAAAACTTGAGATTCCGTTTTCAAAAGTTGTTTCAGAGTTCAATAACATGAAATGAACCAATCCTTCCATTTTCAAATAAAACAACGTTGTTTTAGCCGCTAGGTACCTACCTACAGATTTCTTAGCCATAATAAAAATATTATTTCATCATCAGCGTTCAGGCACAATTTATTCGTGCCGGGCCATGCAAACAACAACATTTCGTGTATACCGTCCTCGGAACACACAGTCGACGGCTGTGAAAACACAGCGTACACACACAGGCACGTATCCCCACACAAAACAACCAGGAAACGTCTAGCGAAAAACAAACAAGGGTCTTTTGTATTGTGTAAACAATTGGCTGGCCGTATGCAACAGGCATGACGTTGCTACGAAAAAAAATAACTTAAGGTTATCTTCAATAGATGGCGTTGGCTTTAAGTTGGAGGTTACGGGTTCAGGAAAAATGCAGTAGATGGCGCTACTTGTACTTTTTCATGATTTTTCCGTTAATTTGCGTTTTCAAAATATACAGGCTGTGCAGGATAATGCGGTACGGTTGTTGTTTAGAGCGTATGAAAGTTACGTAAACTTAAGTTGACACTGTAAATACCTAGGAGTCTTGGAAGAAACAAGACTTTTAAAATATGTAGATACATAGTTCAGAAATTGCATACTTTTTGGTGAAATAGCAATGAGAAATTCAATTTTCTAAACTAGTCAATGATAATAGGAAGCTTAAAATAATTATAAATGTGAAAGTTCGCATGTTTGTATTGATGTTTGTTACTACTACTAGACTTATAGGGCTGAAATTCTGCATGCATGCAGCCTAGAATAAATTGTGCGACTCTGGTGTAAACGTAGTTTTAGAACTAATTAACCACACCTGATTTAAATTACAGACGGCTACAGCTACTATTAATGTCTATTTACAGGTTACAAATAACAAACACTAACCCAACCAACGGAATAGGTTCTAGGTACCTCTTACTTAATACAAACAAACCTACTTACAGTGAGTTTATTATTGTTTTTTCTTTTCTACAGATTGTATTCAAAACATTAGACTACGGCCACTCGCGTCGCGGAGTGCGACAAGGGCCGTGCCTTGGACCGCTGCTGTTAACTATTGTTGGATTGTGGGTGTCGCAGGGAACGTGCTGGGACCTTTGTTGTATATAGTGGACGGATTGTGAATGTGTCTTCAAAGGGATGACCATGTATACGTGAATGAAACGGTAAGTTTTCTTGTTTATTAGTTTAGTTGGTTTACGCCCGAATACTCAAATGCACGTCTCATGCAGTGGGTTTCTATTTTCAATGAAAATCTGTTAAAAAATCGTCTTTTGAGATGTACTTAAATCTGACTTGCATTTGAGTACCTATTCGGGTGTGAAGTAGGTACTGCTTTTATATTTAAAAGGAATAATCCTGTGACAAGTAGGTAGGTAGGTATGGTAGTAGGTAGGTAGGTAGGTAGTAGGTAGGTGGGTAGGTAGGTAGTAGGTAGGTGGGTAGGTAGGTAGTAGGTGCAGTAGGTTCATGGTTATCTAACAAGTAGGTCCTACGTCCTACCTTACCTAAGTAAATTACTTAGATGACTACACAGTAGTGAAGTGATCTAAGTATTAACTCCAGTATTAGGCAATATATTGAAAGTTAAATCGATGAGACACCGTGGTGTTAGTGTTACGTATGTGTGCATTTTGTTGTGTTTGGTGTTTTTGTCTCTGCATGTGTGATTAAAGTGAATTTATATTTTGTAAGTAGGTATTTATAGGAAACTTAATTGTGCACGCCTTGACGAGGCAGAATGTATAGGATTTAGTAATTTATTTTATTATCAATTAGAACGAGGACTAATATATAATAAAACTAACATAAAATTAAATTAAAAATTATAATGCTTAAATAAAAATGTCAAAGTTAAAATTATACATTGTTAAATAGTTAATAATTATTTTAATATAAGAAATCGGTCATTCATCCCTCTCACAATAGACCAGACAAACAGTCATTAGGTCCATCTATTCGTCTGCAAATATGTCACAGTCTGGAAAAGCCTTAAGCGACCCGTTGAGGGCGTCGAGAGCGTGAGGCAGCGGCGACTGATGGTGCCCAACAGTGCGGCAAGGTGGTAGAGCGAGGAGCCTGTGACTTCTACCGCGAATATAATTGTTCGGCACAGGATAGGATAGGCTTTAAGGCTTTAAGGCGCCGCCACCTAGTTTATCTTATTATTACGTTAAACAAAGGAAATTTCTAAAATCCATTGGACAGTTTGTGATACCTATCATAAGCTTTTTTTAATGCCTTTGTAATAGTTTTATTTTGTATAGTTTAGACCAAGATGCGAAAACAGAGCTTGGTGGCCAAAAAGAGCAACTTCGCATCTTTGCATAAACTATACAAAATAAAACTATTACAAAGGCATTAAAAAAAGCTTATAATAGATATCACAAACTGCCCAATGGATATTAGAAGATTCCTTTGTTTAACGTAATAATAAGATAAACTAGGTGGCGGCGCTGTTCTGGGTCGGAGTAGCGCCCTAAACATAAGACCTTTTGTGCCTACATTCCTGCAAAATAAATGATTATGATGAACCCAGTGCTGAGACAAACCTTACATAGAGTTTAAGACACTGCTAATTCAGTTATGGAACAATTTTTTTTTTATGATATATCAATCTATCTGGTTTTTATGCAGTAGGACAGTTAATTCAGGGAAAGAATTCGCGAGTGTACCCGTAGGCCCGGCAAACAGGTGCAGAAAGAAAACACAGTGGTGGGTTTAGCCGGTAGGAGTCCGGCATAACCGTTCTTTCGCCCCTTACGAAAAAACGGTCTCCAAGAGGATTCCACTAACAGAAAAAAAAGGGTAAGAACCACAGAAATGTATTTAAAACATTAGTTCAAAGTTTATTTCGGAATTAATTTTTAATACATATTTTGAGTACCAAAAGGTTTAATAAACGTATTGCCTAGAAAAACCACAAATAACGGTGATGCGATATTAATACAATTTGCTTGCGAACTGAAAATAATTATTTATAATATACTTATTTAAAGATAAAGATAAACAATTTATTGTTGTAAAACTAGGTGTAACATTAAATTAATATTGGTATTATGTCAAATAAAATTTTAGTATCTCTGCCGGTTAGGCTTAAATTTCAATTTAAATCCACACATACTACCAAAACTCTACCAATCCCGTCAACCTCCCTGTATTGCATTCTAATTTCCATTCTTTTGCAATTGCAATTCTCCCTGTAATGATATTATACGATAATAATTTATCGTAAAAATATTATTGAATGTATTTTAAAAATAATTCTTCTAATGTATTTTTAAACTGTTCCTATTAACCCGAATACCTCAAATTTGATGCATTTCTTACTTTTTAAATCTAAGTTTTCTTATTAAACAATAAAGATCCTTATTCTTGTAAATTCGCCTGTCCAAATTATTATCAAAACATATTTTGAAACCTAACTAAACATTTTAGGAGGCCCTTTGTTCAATGAGAGGGCTTTTTCTGAGCGTGACGTGGCCTTTTTTGGGAAAAACATATTTTGATGATACGCCCTTTCGAAAAGATGGCGAGAAAAGGTCTTATTAATGGATTATTGGTTATTTTCATTCATTTTTGAAGCAAGCTAATTGGAATGATAAAAATTGGGTATTTTAAACCAAGTTTGTAAAAAGGAGGAGGTTCTATGTTCGGCTGTATGTATGTCTTTGTGTATGAAATAAAAGAGATATTTTAAAAGTTCTGCAGGAGGACTCTGTATAGAATTAAATAATAGATTGAGTAAATGCTTATGTTTATATATGTATTTAAGTAGGTATATAATTAAGTAAAATTTAATATCAATTATCAATGGGCAAGTACATATAAATATAAATTTATTGCCTTAGGTTAAACTGTACCTTATATACCTAATTAACTGTACCTTTAATAATTTCTGTAAGTTTTATTTTGTTTCTTTTATGTTAGTCTGTCGGTATTTTGTAAGTTTATTTTGTATAATGTAAATCTCTCATTGGCCGTAAGTTAGATTATTGAGGTTGGAACTGTTTAGACATAAGGGCTGATTTTGTTGAACAATAAAAATAAAATAAAAAAGTAGGTTTGAACAGTTTTAATAACTCTGATTCTGAATATTCTGATACTCCGTCAATTTTGGACTGATTTTGATGATTCTTTTCCTATTGTATAGATAGAAAATGGTCCCAGGTTGTTCCTTTAAAAAAAATATTCCGAAAGGGTTCTGTATGTGTCCCGGAAAACTTTTAACAAAAACAGTGAAAATATTAAGAGGGTATTTAGCTTTTGTTTTTAAATAAAATCAAATTATGATGTATCAAAAGTGTCTAGATATATACTTATTTAGATGGTTATGATTAGTATTGATTCATGATAATTTTATTTCTATTTATTACTGCCAATGAGGCGCTTATTAATTAAAAATTGCTTAGGCCCCAACAAGAGTAAGTGTTTTTAGAAAAAAACAATATCTACATATTTTATACATTATTTATTAAAATAGAAAACTATCTAAAATTAATATCTAGTACCTAGATACCTACATAACTAATATTATAATGTTTCATAACCGATACAAAAATTACCCTGTAAATTTTGTAACAGATTCTACAAATAAATAAAAATTCATTAATAATTACACTAGCAATATTAATATCTGGTGCCTAGGTACATACAACAATAAAAACAAATTAGAACTAGTATTTACAATTGAAACAATTAAGCTGCAGACTGTTGCAAACCATCTACAGGTAGCTCAACTGATCCATATCAATACCAGTCGGAAGCGTCCCCAAGACGCTGGCTGCATTGCCCCGCTGTATGGCAATGCTGATGCGCTGCGCCAGATATCCGCCAGCTCTCGGGTCACGCGTCGCGTCGACCAGACGCTCAGATAACTTTTTAAAAACCCGGAGAGCCTCGGTACCCCACGGACCTAGGGTCTCGACCCCAAAGGGAGCAAAACTGTAGGCTCTGTCGAGACCTACATACCTACATATATAATTATAGATACATACATTATTATCTAATATAATGTTTCATAAGATAACCGATACCAAAATTACCCTGTAAGTATATTTTGTAAATGCTACATGCCTATGTATTTATATAATATCTGTATATGTAATGAAGGACCTCCCACATACAAAAGCCCACCTTTATCGCTCCGCGAAACATAAACAACAAATGTTTACAAAAACATTCGATTTAAAGGTAAACTTCTTAAGCGAGAGCAAATCTAAACAAATTTTTCTCGACGTACCGATTATGGTCGGTTATTCGATTATTATCAACATGAAATCGATTAAAAACAAACAATTTCATACAGGGCCGGTGTCAGTGCGTACAACCAATACGTAAAAGCGTAAAAATTCTAGAGAATTTCTATTCTCTAGAATTTTTGTTCATTTGGTCCATCCTATCTGTGATAATAATAGAAAGCAAGATAGGTATTCGTAAAACGGTAAAAAAAAAAGTTTTTTTAAATGTTTACTTTCTTATTAACATTATTTATCACGTACATTTTGTTTTATTTTTCCCTACGTCGTCGGTCGGTGTAGTGTTTTGTAATGCGAACGTGGACATTCCTGATTCTGAATACGAATTGAGGGTAGTCGTGGATGCGGTCAATTCTTGGCTGTAACTCCGAGAACGTCCTGTCGCCCCGTGACCACGATCGCTGCAACGCGATGGAAACGTAGGGGTAAATAAAACAATAGCTGCGCTATAAATACCCGATAAATAATCTTTAATATGTTAACAGATCGCAAAAATTTAAAAAGTTTAGTTTCTTGATAAAATAGACGGAAGCTCTGTCTTCGAAACTAGCGCTATCTGATGTTATAGAGGTATATGTATATTAATGTTTTATAAAAGGAGTATTATTGGTAGTTCAATGTGAATCTAACAATAATGTTTCAAAGCCTCGTCTCTACCCTAGAATGAATAGATATAAAAGTTAATTGTTTGTTTTATGTAATATTATGACATTCAAACCTTCAGAACCCCTATTTATTGATCGACCAGATCTAAACTTGGCCCTGGACGTGTCAAATTAATATAAACATGAAAATCGTATGACAACACACGTTGTAAGTGAAACTTGTATACATTTCTTTATTTATAAAATAAGCGTCGATTATAATGGTTCAGGTGCGTGTCGATTGCCATTTTTATAACACAAACAAAGACGTACCGCAACGACAAAAACTAAATAATATACAGTAAGTATTCTACTTTATAGAAAAAAGCAGATAGGCACTTTTAAATCTTAGTCGGATATTTTTAATCGAAAAGTGGTATCTGTTATTGTTGTTTTATAAAGTTAACAATGTAAACAACCTTTTTTTGTAAGTAGAAATAAAATACACCAGCTTTTTAGCAGATGTCCCTAAATGATAAAAGTATCTACCTAGAGAAGAACAGCTTATCTGTAATATTTAACGTTTGAAATGAACTTTTTTTTACTTTCGTCTACGAACGCCTATTGCAATATCGGTATGTTACGCCATAACATAACACAGGATCGTTGTCGTTACCGTTGAATCGGAAGTAATTAAAATACATTTCGCAGTTGTACAAAATGACAAGAAAACCTCCGCTACAAATGCAAACGAACCCGGGGAAAGTGGCTAGTACCCTATAATCAAGAAAACGATTGAAGGAGATGAAATTTACATTCGCAAGTTATCAGTTTATACAAACATCCATCATACCTACCCACGCACATGATTTTATCATTATTTATAAAAGCCTATCTGTGCTGATAACGCGAGCAAACAAAAACAAGTCGAGTGGAATGCTGTACCTAGTTAGTTATATAGAAATAAACAATTTGTTATGTGTCCTCCCGTTGCAAAAATAAGTACTTACTTAAATATGGATCAGTTGAGCTACCTGTAGATTGTTTGCAACAGTCTACAGTCAGCTTAATTGTTTCAATTGTAAATACTAGTTCTAATTTGTTTTTATTATTGAATAGTAATTTTCTTTGTCGATAAAGATATATATCTAGTTCTTACCTACATAACGTTCTTGAACAGTATACAAGTAAGCTTTCTTGCGTATTTTTTTTTTATCGGCTTGAAAAAGGAGGAGCTTCTCAGTTCGTCTGTATGTTTTTTTTTATATTTATGTTGGTATGTTACTTGATATCTCCGCAAATGGGTAACCGATTTTACTGATTCTTTCACTGTTGTATAGATAATGCTCATGAGGTGGTACCATAAAAAAAATATTCCCGAGGGATTAGTTGTTATCCCGTTAAAATTAAAATGCTACATAATATTTTTGGAGAATCACGACTAGTTACAACAGTTTTGGTGGTATCTGCGCCAATTGTTAATAGATTTTGATGATTCTTTCGTTGTTGTATACAAATTGATTTTGAGGTGGTCTCCTATAAGTTTGATTCTCGAGGAATTGCGCCGTAAAATGTAGGTTTTTAAAAATTCTTCAGAATATGATAATTTCATTAACACTTAATTATTGGTTTCCATGGCAACGGGCGTCAACAGCTTCATCCTTGTGTCATCAAACTAAATTAGATTTGAATTATTACTAGATGTCGCCAGTGTAAACTAAATTTTTTGCACGTGAACATAGACCTTCGGTCAGGCAAAGTAAGGGAGGGTGATTTCGTTCGTCCGAGACATAGGTGAATATTATCTATAAACCGGAATTTGAAGTCGGTTTATCGTTTTTTAAAACATGCCAAATTATTTTATGTAAGCTACTTTCAATTGGTTGATCTAAAAAAAAAAAACTTTTTTTACTTATTTTGTTAAGATAATTTATTTTGTTACTAGCTGTTACCCGTGACTTCGGCCTCGTGAGATTCGATTTCATATTTTCATACTTTTGATAATTTTAACAATTATAGACAAAAGTTTTATTCTGTCGGTTTTTGCTTCTAGGGTCACTGCTCTCTGCATTATTAAACACACCAACCATTCTGTCACCTCATGTATCCTCCATTTTGTAATCAAAATGGAGGATACATGAGGTGACAGAATGGTAATCAACGAAAGTTTTTTTTAGGTATTCTTCACTAAGTACATAATATACTATCATATAATATATTGAATATAAAAGGCAATTTCATAAGGTTTATGGATAACTAATTTATTAATTTATTTTATTAATTTGCTTTGTAGAAAAACAACCATAAATATACGGTTTCATGGATCACAAATGGCGGCCGTGTCCACAGATAAGCGAAAAACCATCCGAATTTCAGAAAACGTTGAATTGTCGTGTGTGTTCGTTTTGTAAGGGATAGATGAAAAAAATTGTAGTTCTATTGCTAACGGTTGCTTAAATACAGAGCATGTTCGTACAAAATGTAGTATTATCGTTTAAACTTAGTTAAAGGACAACACAGAATTTCAGAAAACGTTGAATAAAATGTGTGTCGGTTTTGTAAGGGGAACCTACATGTAAAAATTTGTAGATGCTCACGGTTGCTGAAATACAGAGCATTTTCGTTGAAACTTTTAACCCCTATTTTGAAACTGATAGAGAGCGAATATTCAAAATTCCTTCCTTAGTGCTCACTTTCGTACCAAGACCTACAACTTAACACTGCATGTTTCAAGTCTCTCTGATAAGTGGTTTGGGCTGTGGCTTGTCTATAAGTCTGGAGAAATGACTTCGTTATACTAATATAAGACTATCTTACGAAGTCCTCAAAGTTGACTCACGTTATGGGTCCAGCAGTGTACAACAAACTGCCAGACTCTGTCACAGCTGATAGCAGTCTAGCTAGCTTCAAGTTCCGTCTGGAACGTTGGTTTATCGAGCAGAATAGGTGAATTACTCGAGAAAAAGGAGACTAATAATAATTAATTTTGTATTATTTCATGTACCTAGTTTGACTTTTTAATAATTTATTAATGTTTATTTAATTGCAATTTCTGTATTATTTCTGTGTGTAATTCGAATTATTTATAAACTTGTGTACGATTTGTATACTTATAAATAGTTATTGACATGTAAATCGGCTTTATAAATAAATTGTATTTCTCTGTATTTCTGTAAATGATTGGTCGATTACGAAAGCTCAATATTTTCCCGATAACCCTGTATACTGTACACGTACTATGGAGGTAGCCTAATATCCTACCGAACTTCATTTCTTAGAAATTCGATTGACTTGTTCTAATAATCAGATTTTAATAATATAGGTACTTTTTGCCTGTTTTACGTTATTTATGAAAGTCTTTACAGATAAAAGTACAGTAAAATATTTATTCAATAGTTATCTAGAACATGTTTGTATAATAGATATGGTTCAATTCATTATTACGTTGACTCATTAATGGCTTGTTTTATCAAAACCTATAATAATTTCTTGATGGCGACCTCTCTCACGTGTTGGTAAATAGCCGGGTGATGCTGGTTACAGGTTCAATTCCAAGGGATCAGTTTTTTTATGGCCTGCAAATAAAGAAAATAAATGCCCAAGTGCGAGTTGACTCGCACACGAAGGGTTCCTTACCGTATAAATCGGGCAACTTTTTCCTTAGAAAAAGTTCGTGTGCATCAAATTTTCACTTGTTTGGAGACCCATTTAAATTTTCAACTTTATTTTATTTTTAGTATTTGTTATTATTAAAGTTGAAGTGTTACTTAATTATAGAAAGTTTTATATATCTACCCATTGTAGTACAAGAGATACAGACTTGAAAAATCAAAAGCGAAAATATCCAAAAAATTCACGATTGTTGTATGGGAGCCCCCTTTAATTTTGATATTTATTTTATTTTTATTATTTGTTATTATAGTGGCAGGAGAAATACACATTATATAAAAATTTCAACGCTCTACCTCTTACGGTTCATGACATATAGCCACATGAAAGATAGACGGACGGGCGGACAGCGGAGGCTTAGCTCTGTTTTGACCCTTCGGGTTCGGAACCCTAAAAAACTAGCTGGAAGCTAATTTGATCTGACACTACAGTATTTTGTAAGTATTGAAATTATTTCTTTCTTTTTCAGAGACCAATGGTGCAACTACCCATTGTGGTAAGTGGAAAATATCTACCTCATACTTGAAAGTGGTTTTTGATAACAAAGTAAAATAATAACAAAGTACCTAAATTATAAAAATATAATTATCTAGGCTAGTGTTAATAAAGAAATAAACGAGCGTTTAACAGTCGGTCAACTTGACAGAAAAAGACATTTACTCGTATAACGTTGACAAAAAAAAAATCCGAGAAAAGATTTTCAGGATCCATCGGTTAGCTAACTGTAGTCGGATTAGGTACTAACAGTACAAATTTACTAGGCCGTTAACTGTACTATGGTTGTTATTAAATTTTTCGGTTTTCATTAGAGGTTTTCAGGTTTTTAGAGGCCAGTAGCTCAGATTTTATAAGTGGTTGTAATTTAATATAAATTCTTTATTGACAAAGAAAATTACAATTCAATAATAAAAACAAATTAGAACTAGTATTTACAATTGAAACAATTAAGCTAACTGCAGTCTGTTGCAAACAATCTACAGGTAGCTCAACTGATCCATATCAATACCAGTCGGAAGCGTCCCCAAGACGCTGGCTGCATTGCCCCGCTGTAGGGCAATGCTGATGCGCTGCGCCAGATACCCACCAGCTCTCGGGTCACTGTAATTTAATTATCTGTGGCATTTCTGGCCTCGGCAAACATAGTAGGGCGCCCTCCGGCCAGGTGGGATGACGACCTGCGAAAGACTGCAGGCAGATGCTGGATGCGGCAAGCTGAAGACAGGGCGCTATGGCGCTCATTATGGAAGGCCTATGTCCAGCAGTGGACTAAAATACGTTGTTGATGATGATGATCTCTGGCCCCAATAAAAATCTTTATGTTAGAAAAAGACGTTAAGAATCTTTTGGATAGAACCGTTAAAATACGTTTAAGTAGTTATTTTAGTGCCGTATTTTATTTCATTATCCAGTTGTTCCCACTGGAACTAAATGGGACGTACATGAAATCAGAAATCAAAAACGTTTATTTTATTATGCTTACAAAACAAACTCATGGACAGGTCAAATTTTAAACTATAAATTATTATCAAATCTATATAATATAAAAGAAAGTCGTGTTAGTTACACTATTGAACGGCTGAACGGATCTCGGTGAAAATTGGCAGCGAGGTAGATGGTATCCCGGGGCCGGACATAGGCTACCTTTTCTTCCGGAAAAAAGCGTGCGAAGCCGCGGGCAGCTAGTAAGAAATAAAGTGTTATTTGATTTTCTCTTTACTTTTTGTTCACTAGTGGAAGAAGTGAAAATTAAACTAAAAACAAGTTATGTTATTGTCTGCGAACTTAAACTTAAATAGCAAGATATTTAAAAAAATAAAAAACCGCCCTTTCATCCATAATCAATAAAAGGGTTTCACCCTTGTTTGTGTTTCAGATCGGACGGTAAGCCTTTTGCCCTTTGCCTTTTGTATCTAGACTTACCTATGCTTTATTTTGAACTTGAGAATTAATTCTGTGAACATTTCGGTTTATAACCGACTTTGAAAAATGGAGTAGGTTCTACGCTCGGTTGTACCTATGTATTTTTTTTGTGTGTGTTCACCGATTTCACCGGGGGTCGTTTGATGATTCTTTTTGATTTGTAAAGAAAATAATTCCGGGGATTAGTCTCATAAATTTTATCCCCAGGGAATTTATTGATTATTTGTCCCGCTAAACTTAATAATAAACCGCCAAGTGCGGCTTCAGAGTTGACTCGCACACGAAGGTTTCCTTACCGTATAAATCAGGCAACTTTTTCAAAGAACATCAAATTTTCAACTTTATTTTATTTTTAGTATTTGTTGTTATTACAGTTGAAGTGTTACTTAATTATAGAAAGTTTCATGTGTCTACCTATTGTGGTTCAAGAGATACAGCCTTAACAAATTAAGAGCAGAAATAGCCAAAAAAGTTGCGTTTGTTCTATGGTTTAATGTTGATATTTATTTTATTTTTATTATTTGTTGTTATAGCGGCAAGAGAAATACACTTTATCTGAAAATTTCAACTGTCTACCTCTTACGGTTCATGAGATAGAGCCCTGTGACAGACGGACGGACGGACAGCGGAGGCTTAGTAATAAGGTTCCGTTTTCACCCTTCGGGTACGTAACCCTAAAAACATCCAATTATTCAATTTATAGTATCATCAATATTCAGCATCTTCTTCTCAAATCCTCTCCCAAATAGACAAACGATGGCGGCCTGTAAGTAAAGCTTGACAAAAATCTTTAGAAAAAACATTAAAGTTTAGTATTGTGTTAACCCGTATTTTTTTCTAAACGAATTTGTCAAGCTGTACAACTCCTTATTATTAGTATTATTTAACGAATTTTATCACGTTTATTTACCTATATTCCTGTCATGGGAGTAATCCCGTGACCACGACAGTGTGTAAACCTCTTGAAACGTCGGGAAATGTAGGTAATAAACGCGATAAATACCCTTTAAATAATACTGATAAAAATTGTTCTGATCCCATAAGTTTAATAATATGTACAATTTCTGTTGTATTCGCTTGCAAATTGTACAGAGCGCCACCCCAGGCCAGCAGGTCTAGCCAAATTGTACAGAGCGCCACCCCAGGCCAGCAGGTCTAGCCAAATTGTACAGAGCGCCACCCCAGGCCAGCAGGTGTAGCCAAATTGTACAGAGCGCCACCCCAGGCCAGCAGGTCTAGCCAAATTGTACAGAGCGCCACCCCAGGCCAGCAGGTCTAGCCAAATTGTACAGAGCGCCACCCCAGGCCAGCAGGTCTAGCCAAATTGTACAGAGCGCCACCCCAGGCCAGCAGGTCTAGCCAAATTGTACAGAGCGCCACCCCAGGCCAGCAGGTCTAGCCAAATTGTACAGAGCGCCACCCCAGGCCAGCAGGTCTAGCGAAATTGTACAGAGCGCCACCCCAGGCCAGCAGGTCTAGCCAAATTGTACAGAGCGCCACCCCAGGCCAGCAGGTCTAGCCAAATTGTACAGAGCACCACCCCAGGCCAGCAGGTCTAGCCAAATCTCAAACGAATCATATCTATTCTCTTTCTACAATTGTTAACGCTTTAGCGAAAGCGATTGTAGAAAACGAAAAGTTGATGGCCAAGTTGTGGCGACTGTGTGTATCGCTCATTCTACAGCACGGATAGAAAACAATATTAAATTTGTCTATGGTTAGCGTTCTCAAATGTCAAAATGATGTCAAAGTCATGGGTTTGTCATATTGAATGAATGAATGAATGGACGAATGAATGAATGAATGAATGAATGTACACTTTATTGTACTTAAAAAAATAACATAATAAAACCTTATATCTACATTTAACAAATACTACAAAGGCAGATACACGAGATGCTTTTAAGCAAATGGTGCGCAGGCTTTTTCTTAAGAGGTTATACCAATAGTTAATTTACTTCATATCAATGTTTTTGTTTATTGCTTCATATTTATGCTTTAGATAGGTATTTAGGTATAAGTATATAGAGGTATATATATTTTTATTAACTATTATTAGCACGCCAACCCCCTGTAAAAACCATATGGTTTTGGTCGGCAGGTAGAAAATGCCTCGGCATTAAGTACCCTTTGTACCTTAAAGTGCAATAAAGTGTTAAAATAATAAATAAATAAATACTCAGTACAATAGGCGGCCTTATCGCTGAGAGCGATTTCTCCCAGGCAACCTAGTTATATTATACTCATTCATTTGTGAAGGTCAGTCTTATAAGTAGATAGGTAGGTCCCTTAGGTACCCAAAGTTCTACTTGGCTTATAGGTACCTGAAGCAAGCGTACCTAGGTAGGTATTATAGTTTGTCTGGGAATCCTAAATTCAAATGATTATTAATGGTTTGTCTGGGAAAATTAAATCAAATGATTTTATAGTCAAAGTCAAAGTCAAAAACTCTTTATTTCTTAAATACAATATTATGTACACTTAGAAAAGGTCAAATTCTTAATAATTAAACACTGACACGGATATAAAGTGATATTTTTGATTTATTTCAGTCGCTTCGGTATGTAGGTTAAAGTAAAGAAACGACGAAGAAACCTTTAGCCAGTTAGTTAGTTGTTATTTGTCGAGTTGGAGCAAATCCCTTCCCAAGCTTTTAACTTTATAACATGGAATTATATTTTCGTTTATAGACAAAAGTTACAATCGTGGTTATGGAGTAGACTATTAAGGAACCAGCGAAGAAATGTGACAAAAATAGCTCAATAAAACTGTTTTTCCGACATTGTCGTCATAAAAAAACCGCTTCACTTGCGAGGTTTCCTTACAAGACATTTAGTACTAATAAAAAATTAATGGTACGTTTTAGGGTTAAGGTTGATCGTTACGAGTTGGCGTGAGATTAAAATTTTTTCGTGGTTGTTATTTATTTCTGCGTTCTACAAGGAATAAAACCACGGAATAGTAATTTGCCGCAAATCGTAAATATTTTCTATGAACCCATCATGATAAAGCCAACTCCGATTCAATTGTATTAGATAGATTGTTTGCAACAGTCTGCAGTTAGTTTAATTGTTACAATTGTAAATACTAGTTCTAATTTGTTTTTATTATTGAATTGTAATTTTCTTTGTCAATAAAGATTGTATTATGGTATAATTTGGGAAAATGTTGATTTTTAGCCCAAAATCTCATATTTTCCCAAATGCTCTAAAATTACCAGTGAATCGAAGTTAGTTTTTTCATAGGCTAATAGAAAATGGTTTACGATTCGCGGCAAATTTCTTTTCCGTTAGTTTTATTCCTTGTAGAAAGCAGAAAAATTAAAAACCACAAAAAAATTTAATCTCGCGCCAACTCGTAACAATCACCCTTCATATTAATATCTCCCAAAGATATTTTTCTTAAGGTCTGTAACTCTGATTTTACTCCTACTCTTACTTACTCCACTTTTGGGTGAAATCGTAATATTTTACTCCTACTCTTACTTACTCGACTTTTGGGTGAAATCGTAATATTTTTATGGTAAAACGTTAAAAAGTTTTTCAGTAACCTATGTAGGTAATATATATACTAATATCCACCACCAAATTGCAATGTTTTAACCGACTGCGCAAGAAGGAGCTTTATATTTTTAACAAAATAAAAGAAGAGGAATTTCATCAAGAAGTGTGTGTTGTGTTCTGTAACAGAACACAAAGGCGGCGGGTAAAAACAAAAGAATGAAAAACACGACATCAAAACAACTGAACGCCGATGCGTTCAGTTGTTTTGATGTCGTGTTTGAGTTCAAAGTTTCATTCCGATGAATGAAACTTTGCAGAGGTAGAGTTCAGACCTGGGCTGGGGGTACTGACCGGCGTTACAGGGCGTAATGTAACGTGTTAGGGCGCGCTCACTTTGGATGCGAAATTGTTCGCGTTGTAAACGTATGAATACTGTTCGTACGAATTGAGTGCGCACACTAAATAATACGTTTTTCTCCGTCAAGTAGGCAGTGTCTTGGTGATATCGCGTGTGTAAATTCATCTTTTTTGCAATAAATAATTTGTATCTTCAAGATAATAATTTTCTACACCGGAGATTGCGACGGCCTCATCTACATCTTTATCGTAGAAACGAATGGGTGCGCGAAACATTTTTTCAAAGAGACGAATTCGGTAAATATCATCATATTAAGGAATTTCCGATATAATTTTTAGAATCACTTTGATTCCACAAACATTTATGTTCGTGACCCAAGTTAATTAACTTTTCTACATCTTTTGATTATATTCAATGTACGAATGCTTGGTAAAATCCCAACAAGTTCGGATTGTTTTCGGACGTAAATAAACGCACGTATACGTGCGACTAATCGCACGCAGTCTGAAGTCGAATCAAAAACGGACGAAAACGTATCCAAAGTGAGCGCGGCCTTACACAGCGAGCGTTCGTGCAGTCAGTACGGGGAAAGGCTTTAACACACGGCGGCGTAACGTATCATGCTAGCTGCGAATAATACATTACGCTTCGTAACCACTGTCAGTACCTTTAGATGTTCCACTTCGAGTCAAGAAGATCATATAGGCTATTTTTACCCAGCGAAATGCATGCGAAGCCGCGGACATAACTTAGCATATCCATTATACGCTTCAACCAGTGGCTTTGGACTCGTTTTTTGGAATAATAAGCATCCTTTATACAAAGGATGCTTATACATGTATACAATACATACATTTATACATGTTACATATACATGTATCGTGGTTATTAACACAACTCATTTACAAGATTAGTACAGGAGGCCATTGAGATTACCAAACACAGGAACTTCAACCGAGAAGAAGTAATTTAGTAATTTATATTGTTATTTATTTGAACGGCAATTGCTAATTACACTAACTTATCTATATATATAAAAGAAAGTCGTGTTAGTTACATTATTTTATAACTCAAGAACGGCTGAATCGATCTCGGTGAAATTTGGCAGCGAGGTAGATGGTATCCCGGGGCCGGACATAGGTTACCTTTTATTCCGGAAAAAAGCGTGCGAACCGCGGGCTGCAGCTAGTTAATTATATTTTAAACAAAAAGAATTGAACACATAAAACTAACATAAAATTAAATTAAAAATGTTTATAAAAAATGTCAAAGTGAAATTATACGTTCGGTCGTTCATCCCTCTCACAATATAGCAGACAAACAAACGTTAGGACGTTAGGAACATTCGTCCGCAAATATGTCACAGTCTGGAAAAGCCTTAAGCGACCCGTTGAGGGCGTCGAGAGCGTGAGGCAGCGGCGACTGATGGTGCCCAACAGTGCGGCAAGGTGGTAGAGCGAGGAGCCTGTGACTTCTACCGCGAATATAATCATTCGGCACGTAAAGGCAAAGCGTCTCGTTTTGAAGGTCAGGACTGTCAATAATGTTCCTAAAAAAATTAACAACGGTCGACAGCTGGTCGTACGCTCGTCTAGTTTTAAGCGAGTTATAACCCAGATAGCCTTACAGGAATTTCGTGGGATACATAAATGGGTACTGCTACCTGCTACGCGCTTGTATAGGTATCTTAGATGGTTTCGAAGTATCCGGAACCTGGAACCCTATTGTGAGAATGTGCAAAAACCAATGAAGAAATGTATCAACCGGGCCGCGTTCTGATACCATCAGTGCTGGGTGTCTTGATCGAGTTGCGCGCGATAATGAAACCGGTGGTAGTGGTAACGTTCGTAGCAAAAGACAAAAAATGAGGGTAGATCGGTATGTCTGCCAATAAAAACTCACTCGCTGTGCCTTCAGTTATTCCGTGATCATGGCGCATGAAACAGAAACATTGTAAATATCCCGTTGTAAATGACTTTAGTAGCCCATATGTTATTCCAGGTCCAGATCTGTATATGTGCAAAGTTTCAGCCCGATTTATTCAGGAGTTTTGGCGTTGTCTTCGGCCAAACATATTCACAAGGTAGCAACTGTTTGATGCTAGAATGCCCAGATTGCCTAAAGAAAACATTAACTCACAATTACACTACCAACGCAATATCAAGATAGCGGGGTTGGAAGGGGTAAGGGGGTATAAGGGGGTAGGCTAACCCCGTTTTACCCCCCTACACCCTAGACATAAACTATGCTTAGCACTTTATTGTTCTCTGGAGTACTTGGTACTGGCTATAATGCGGAGAACTGTTAACGAATGTAGAGTAAGAGTTGGTGGTTATTTATTAAATTAATTATATTAAACTGGCTTCAGTCTGGGAGTCGTAATCTCAGACTAAACTGAGACGCATGATAGGCTGGATAAAACGTGGGCGAAGATAATGCAGCTGTAAAGCAGCTGGCCCACTGCGGCGAACGCTGTGCACGCTGTGCACGGCAGTGCACGCTGCTGCACGCTGCGGCTTTAGCCGCTGACCCACTCACTGCCGTGCACAGCAAGCACAGCGTGCGCCCCAGTAAGACTGTGGCTTTGAAGTAAGTGAAGTAATTTTACGAATTTAATCTTTTTTTTCGTGAATCGACCTTCGTTTGACCGCAATCTCACCTATGTGACGATTTAGCCCACGATGTATCACGAAAGTCTAGAAGACACGACACGTCACCTGTACAATTAGCTGAGCTAATTGTACAGGTGATGTGTCGTGTCGTGTGAGCTAATTTAGCTCTTGTGATTATTAGGTTTTATTAGCTTTCCATTTTTTAACGACACATGACGTAAAGTGTGACGGAAAAGGGAGAAATAATTCTTATATTGAACGCGTTCAATTGCAACGGTAATAATTATTCTTAGATCCAATTGCAATTAAACACGTTCAATATAAGATAAAGTCAGTTTAGCGCTTTAATCGAGTTCAGAGCATTTTACCGACATGAAGACGTTTCGGTTCAAGCACTAAAGCGAGTTCAAGAGCTGTCATATCACACAATTGGTATTACGAATTTGAACTCGATCAAGCTGAACTTAGTTCTGTTGATCTTAGTTTTGGCAGCAAAAGGTGAAATTGGACCTAAGCCATTTTTAGTAAAATTCTATGAATAGAGTAGAATATCATTTAATGTCCAATGTAAAGAGCTACAACAGAATTATTAAAACCTAATGCTCGGCACAATACAATGGACTCGTCAGAGGAGTTATTCAAAGTACACAATTTTAAAAATGTGTATGTAGAAATTAGCCTTTCCTTCAAAAACTTTGAATAAATTTCATTCAATGTTGATAAAGAGTATAATATAAGTATTGATCAGCCTCTGTTCCCAAAAATAAATGCATTTCAACCAAAGATAGTTGAATGTCATAGGATCTTTGATTTCAACCAATATTACAGCGCTGTAAGCTTTTCTCTTATAAGCTCCTGTCTGTAGGCGGTCGCTGAAAAGCGCTCTGGGCGGCGCTGTTCAGGGCGGACCACGCCCATCGCTCATCAGGCTGAAGCGAAGCCTGTGTCAGAAAAAACTAGGTAATAGAGCTTTTTATATATCTATCCATACCAATATTATAAATTCGAAAGTAACTCTGTTTATTTGTCTGTCTGTTACCTTTTTACGGCTAAACGATTGGATCTTAATGAAATTTGGCAGGGAAGTAGACGGTATCCTAAGGACGGCCATAGATTACTCTTTATCCCGGTAAAGTGCGTGAGAAGCCGCGGGAAGAAGCTAGAATTGTATATAGCAATAATAAATAAATTAATATTGTTATGGATCAGTTGAGTCTGTAGATTGTTTGCAACAGTCTACAGTTAGCTTAATTGTTTCAATTGTAAATACTAGTTCTAATTTGTTTTTATTATTGAATTGTAATTTTCTTTGTCAATATTGTTATATCGGCTTAGCTTGGGGCTCTGTGAATTGTCCAGCGTGATTCCCGCGTTGGGACAAATGTTTGTACGATCTGCAAATAATTGTCCGGGTGTTCTTGGTATTTTCTAAGTATAATAAAAAATATCTATCTGTGTAATGTATTGTATTAAGTTTATCAGTCATCTAGTACCCATAAAACAAGCTCTGCTTAGCTTGGGGCTAAATGATGCTGTGTGGATTGTCCAGCATTATTTATTTATTTATTATTTTTTATCATTATTAGAAGTAAGCAGTAGTAACACTTGCGGTTTATCATGGGATTTCTTTATTCAAGTGAATGGTTTTATTGGTTTCCCCCTACGAAACATTATTTAGTTAGATCGTCTGAGGTTGTTTCTAAAATTATCAATCGAATCAAAATGATTACCTACATTTATTTCTTTATGCTTACAAAATAAGCTCTTATATAAGTCAAATTTAAAACTAAATTATTTACAAATCAATAGTAATTTTAACAAAATTATTATCAAATAAGAAATAAAATAAAGTGTTATTTGATTCTCTTCACTTCATTTTGTTCACCACTTGTGGAAAAGTGAAAAATTACAAACAAAACAATGGATTATTTTCAGTAGTATTTTATACTGATAAGATTAAAATTATTTTATATTATTAAGCATTAAAACTACCTTTAAACTATGATTCAGGTAGGCTTTAGAAAGTCGAGGTGCAAAACGTTATAATATTAATAGAAGCCGAATGTAAAGTGGGCATTGACTTGCTATTTCATTTATATTTTACCTAAATTTGACAAGTTGAATATTTTAAAAATTATTTGATGTTTCGCTATTTGTAATCTTTATCTACCTAATAAAATTATCATTCAAAAAAAAAATTAAATTAAAATTTGCTGTGAAATTATCATTCATCGAATTGCGATATGCGTTAAATATACGATACAGTACACAGCACGTAATTTGTCTCAAATTTAAAGAATATTTTTCAATTGAAATAAGTCTTTAAAGTTTGCAACAGTATGCAGTTAGCAATTTCAATTATAAATACTAGTTATAATTCGTTTTTATTATTTAATTGGAATTTGCTATGTTAATAAAATATTTTTCTCAAAATCTAAAAAAACACAAACTCCCTACACTAGGTCACACGGATTACCCTAATGTTGACTTTACCCCAATTTTGGGGTAAGCCGTCACAATGATTCAAACATCGAATAAATTCTAATTCCCGTGGATGGATAGTGGCCATCGATCGAGGCCAAATGACTTGCCAATAAAAATGTCAGCGGCCTCCATCGGATGCAGTCACACCGTATATCCCGAAAAATGGTGAAAAAGCTTAGTCGTGACTCGTGACGATCGCCACGTAATAGTCGACGCCTCCAACTGAACCCGTGAATGTCGTAATGACGTAGAGTCGACTAAGGCAACTTGGCAGCAGCTTCCTTCTGTGTTATTTTAACAGCTTCACCGCAATTACCAATCCGGGCAGCCACGTTCAGCATTGGACGTACGAGCATTTACCAACCCCACTATGAGCATTTGATAAAGTTGTAGTCGGGTAAATGACATTAGTTCATTTATAAATTTTTATTGAGGAAATAATATGTTGTTAGTACTTCTTACTAATAATAATTAAATTAAATTCTAAACTGTAGTTTATGAATAGTCAAGTGTAATAAAATACTAAATGATAAAAACTAGTTTGGATATTAAGGTAGGTAGATAATTTAATTAATTATGCAAGCGAAAACTTACTAAACAAGAGACATCAAAATATTTGAACGTTTAAAAATATAAATTGATTGAAGATCTTATGGATCTTTATTAACAAAGAAAATTACAATTAAAGAATATGTACAAATTAGAGCTAGTGTATCAATTTTAACGGTTAAGCTAACTGTAGACTGCTGAAAACTAGCTAGGAGGTAGCTCAACTGATTCAAATCAATACCAGTCGGAAGCGTCCCCAAGTCGCTGACTGCATTGCCCCGCTGCATGGCAATGCTGATGCGCTGTGCCAGATACTCACCAGCTCTCAAGATCATAATATTTTTTTTTATAAATACCTATCACCTTACATCAATCCTTACGAAAGTTAAAAGTAAAAATATTTACTTATAACTAGTTCCTAACTTCCCAAGTTATTAATTAAACTTTGGTTTACTTTTATTTTTTATAGTCGCATCAACTTCGTTTGACCGCAATCTGACCTGCTGTTAGGAAACTGAATTAGTTATTTAAAAAAATGTGAACCGCAAAGCTTCTAAATAAAAAAAAAATCGTGATTTCGTGGAAGTAACCCTACCTATTGCATAGTAGGTAGCTCCTACCTTAATCATTACGTCATTTAAACAAACGTGCTCATTCGCCACCTACGACCACACCACTTATTTATATTCAACTATACAAACACATAAAATAAACTCACAAAACTAGAAATATGCAAAAAATGCGGAACTCGACGACCTTGTGTAAACATGTTGTATAATTTTGGCGTATTTTAAATAACTGCAAACACAACAACAAAATACGAACAAAGACTGTACTGTCAGATATACAAATTGCATGCGTAAGCTTTTTTGATAAATGGTAGTAAGTAATAATGAAGGTCAGGAATGAGATGACATTTTTTTATTTTTTTGTGTTGTAATAATGTTTTATATAGCTTAAATTACTTTTATGTTTAAAAAAAATTGCCTTTGAATTTCTTAAGCTATAGGTACTAGAATCTTTATTAACAAAGAAAAACACTCAAATAATAAAAACAAATTAGAACTAGTATTTACAATTGAAACAATTAAGCTAACTGCAGACTGTTGCAAACAATCTACAGGTAGCTCAACTCAAAAAAATAAAAATTAATTTCTAACTCAACTAGAATTATACACAAAAATAAATTACCACTAACGGGCTAATGATTGATCTCTGATCCAGGAAACCTATGGATAGACCTTTCCTTTGTGTTTGATCGACATTTTGTACGATTTGTTCGCGTCGAGCACTTTCGAAGTCTATAACTAATTACCAAAATATAAGATAGTGAATTCAAGTACAGTGATATTTGATGATACACTTACCTACATTAGACATCCCCTTAGAAACTGTTTATAAGCAAAATTTGGAGGTGAGTGTACCAAGACTATAAAGCGATATTTTTATCTACTTAAGTATGTACATACCGCTCCCACAATAATTTATTTATTAATTTAAAACAATTATGGACGAGGGCTTCCTCGTAAAAAATATTAGAATAATAATATTTGCACATTATAAAACTTTTAGAATGAGCAATTAAATTAAACCGCTAATATAAATAATTATGAAATTATGTGTGCGCAATGAAAATATAGAGTTTGGAAAAAGGGGTTGGTAGATATAAATTGTTAACTTTTTTTTAAGAAGGTAGTAAGTAAATATTTGATTTGTTAGCATAAACTTATTATTAATAAATAATTGTTATTTTTTCAAATTAATTTATTTAGTGTAAATGCATCCACGCTTGCGCAGAATCCTCATATCGGTTTTTAATTGAAATAAATTCAGAATTCTCTCAGAACCGCTGAAAACTGATTACTTTCGTATCTTGTTCTCAGTTACTTATGTTACTTCATTTTTATGACATCTAACTTTTGAGGAACTTTGTGTGTGTAAGTTTTGGAGACCACGTTTACACCGATTTTACAGCAATGTTCGTCGTGGTAGCTAATAAAATGTTTAAGAGATTTTAAGTAAATAATTGAGAAATAAAATGGCTCCCTTTACAAGAAAATGTTCGCAAAATGTGTTGCGCCAAGCATAAACATTTTGCATCGTCAATATTTTCGCGCTCGCCTGTAAGCTTCGCGCATGCGCTCTCCGCAGCTCAAACAACGCCAATCCTGTCAAAAATATGCAAATTAATCCATAAAAAAGTAATAAAACATTCACACTATAACACCGTTGATAGTTTTGATCTAATATTTTTGAATTTAAATGTCTCTGTTGCCAGAGAATGCGTTTTAGGTTGTATTTTTTGGTTGTGTGCGGGTATTGTTGTCCCATTCCCCCTGCACAGCGCATGCTCCGCTGTAATGTTTATATTATTTGTATTTGAGCTGTGTATCAAGTAAACTATAACTACCACAGCCTCAGCGCCAATACTGAGGCCCGCCCCACCCCTCGGCGGTAGTTAAATATTTCTTGCTTATTTCGCTAGCATTGTTGTTGCCGCCGCGTCCACGACTGTTGTGTATTGTTTATGTCGCGGCCAAATATTTTAATACAAACACAGATTAGGTTTTTAGATCGCCATTTTTGTTAGTAAATGTTTTTTTTTTGTTTTTCGCGGGGGATGCATAAAATTGCATAGTGGTAAATAATTTGCATCGGGGGCTGCAGTCGCGGTGGTGCTTATGAGTGGTCGAGCTTGTCGCTGATTAGTGTTTCGGTATTTTTATTGATTATTTATATTTTTTAATTGTTTACGTGAATGCTGTGAGTGAAATAATGGTAGGAACCGGATTTTTGGCGTCGATTTCGTAAGTTTTTACGTTGTTTAACTAAGTTTTTCCGGATTCTAAGTCGCTATTGCGTCTGTTTTCCAGAATTTTTTTTAATTTTTTTGTATTTTATAAAAATCTTAAAGTTTAATTGCTTAATAAATGAATAATCAATACGTTTTGCTTGATTAAAAAATATTACGAACCATTTAACATATCAACGAAATATTTTTCTTAACCAATTTTAGTCTAAAACAAGTCAATGCTTCAAATAAAATGGGTCAAGTAGAATTGCACGGTGAAAAGTTTGAAAATTCAAAGATGGAACTTATAAGCACGTGGTCTGTCGCTCATGTGCGCCGCGCTCCGCCAATCAGGGCGTCGCTGATCAGCGGCTAGCCAATGGGAGGGGACCGCTGAAAAGTGCTGCCTTTGACAGCTGATAAGAGACACGCGGGAAAATCATTTTCTTTCTCAAAGTTTTACTTTTTTCGTGGTTATTTGATACTGTAGTTTAGTTACATATAACTGTGGCATATATTTTTTATCGTTCGTCTTCAAAATTTTACTGGTTATTCTATTATTTGGATAAAATTCTTATTAATATTGAGGTTAAAAAAATGCTTCAAATAAAAAAAAAAACTTAAACAATTAAATGTTTACGAAACTATTCGTGGTGTAAAATTGTATAAATTGTTTATGTAAATTGTAATTTTCATTGTTTATATATTATTACAAATTGTAAATATTATATCAAATTCAAATTAACAATAAAACCAACCATACGTTTTGAACCAATTTATTTTACATAAACTAAATATAAAATACTAATTTCTTTATTTGCTATAGGTACTTTGAGATAAACTACGTGAAATTATTTTATTGATAAATAAACACAATGAAAGTCATGTTTCGTTTACAATAACAATTTGTATTCATATAATAAAATCTCCATTTTGGCACGTTTTGTGCTATTCCGCACATTTTCATTGTAATTATGGAAAAAAGTAATAAGAATTAAATAGGGAGGTACTTTTTTATGAAATTAACGAATGTACCTACATAAGTACATAAAAAAACTATGCTGGGCCTTTCACATATCTTACACCAAAGCAAGCAGTGCTTGACCTCTTCCACAAGTGGACAAAAACAAATTTACTGGCCTATGACCTTATTTTGTAAACCAATAATATTGGTATTCAATCTTTAAACTGATTTCATATCAGCAAGCCAGATTTCAAGAAACATAATAGAACCTTGAACGAACTTAAATGAGTTCAGAGACCCATTTACGGTCTCATAAAACAAACTGTCAGCTTAACGCTTAAACTGAGTTAAGAAACGTGCGGTGAAAGGAGACCTTTTTTGAAGTTTACCCCTTTATCTGTAAATTAATTAAGGTCCACTGCTGAACATTCCTCCCCCAAACAAGGGTGGCTAGTGATTATATCACCACGCTAGGCAGGCGGATTGGCTCGCAGTGGATGTGTTTAATACTTCACAGAAGGAAGCTGTTGCCGATCCTCTAGTAGGTTCCCCTAGTCGGCTCTTTTTTTAAATTAAATTTGTTTTACATATATTATAGATTCAGGCGTTACTTTGCGGAAATCCATTGTAAATATAAGGACGAAAGATATTTAGTAACAATTCCGCGAAAAACCCTTCTCCAATAAGATCTAACAAAAAGTAGTCCGTGTAGAAGACCGCACCAACCACAAAATGAAAGAACATCTATCAATCTAATTGGAGAAGATTTTTTCACGGCATTGTTACTCAATATCTTCGTTCATCCTTATATTGTTTACATAGTTAATCTACGCTTACATAAACCGTTAATCGGTTTGTCTGTAAACCTCAGTTTCTATAGTAAGTACCTATAGTAGTAAATACAATGACTCGCACACTTAAGTTATAAAATACACACACACACACTTACGCCATCCGCGGACTGAGTTGAAGACTTACTATTATTTATTATTATTCATTTTTTTCAGATAAATTAGGCATCCATAACACATTATTAAATGTAAATTATTTATAACTTAAAATTACAGATAAAATAAAAATACAAGAAATGTCACGAATAGAAAAATTCAAATCAGTTTATACGATTGTTAGCTTCTACCCGCAGCTTCGCTCGCGTATTTTCGGTATAATAAGAAGCCTTCAAATTTCATCTTGATCTGTTCAGTAGTTTTGGAGATCTTAGGTAACATAATAAAATTCGCAAACATTCGGCTTTATAATATGAGTAGGAAGATTTTATGATCACTTTCAAACATTAGTAAGAATATAATACTTTCAGTCGTTACTTTGCGAAAATCCATTGTAAATATAAGGACGAAA
Organism: Eupithecia inturbata; assembly: GCA_963662085.1. Classification (NCBI taxonomy): domain Eukaryota; kingdom Metazoa; phylum Arthropoda; class Insecta; order Lepidoptera; family Geometridae; genus Eupithecia; species Eupithecia inturbata. The sequence continues at coordinate 2,079,822 of OY759201.1, forward strand.
GATATTTAGTAAAAATTCCAAGAAAAAAAAAACAAGTATTAGCAGTAGGTAGTATTAGTTTTTTCGCGGAATTGTTACTAAATATCTTTCGTATTTTCTCCTTTAATATCCTTAGTATTTTCTCGTAGTAACACGTAGCGGTCGAGGCGTACGAATCGGCCCCTCCCACTCGGCCCGTGGATGTCGTAAGAGCGGACTAAGGGAAAAGCAGTAGCTTCCTTTTGTATATTTTTAATACCTCGACTGCGATCACCAATTCTCCTGACAAGCGTGGTGATTATTGCAAACTCCCTTGTTTAGGGGGGGGGGGGGGCGGCGTGTTCAGCTGTATATGCGCTATGCGGAATATAAATATAGATGAAGGCTGAACTAGTTAACTAATTAAACTGGCACTACTGACATAATCTGTAATCTAAATCGATGTGATAGCTCAAACTTATAAAAAAATTGAAAGCTTTCAAAGGCATGTTTTGATACTATTATTGGAATTTAATGTCTAGGAAGTAGGTACCTAAGAAGGTGGCTTTTGTAACTTTCTTTAGTTTTTACTCTTTTTATCACAAAGTGACGTAATAAATCAAGACAGACAAATTAAATCATTTATTTCTGACACACTTAAATGTTTACAATATATTATTGAGTCTGCAGGATCCCGAACTAGCCTGAGCTGTATTACAGGACCCAAGGCTCCTCCTAAATTAACAATATTGTGTCTTTAATAATAATTCGATTTAAAAATCTAAAAATATAGGTATTTAAATACAAAAAAAAAAAAAAATAATAATGCACTAATATTAAGTCGTGAGCAAATGTAAGAGCCGATTTCACCAAACAGTCAATGCTTTTACAACCAGTTAAAGCTTAGCCTGACAGCTTTCACAACCCGGTTTTATCGTAGAGGACAGCTAGGTAATTTCTTGGCTGTCATCGCTTAGCATTATTCATTACCTTTGCATCTGTAACATTATTTATTTATTGTTTCAATCTGGTTTCACGTTAAACTTATTTTTGAAACTAATAATAAACCTTTTTGAGCCGTTCACATCAAACCTCTTTGTGAAAAACTCTCACACTCTTTACCTACGTTTCCAATCAGAACACAGTTTGAAAATGGAGCTGTCAAAATTGGATTCGTTTGATTGGTCGAGCTTTAAACTTCCAAATACAAATTGAATTGTCACCTGTGAAACCTGTGTTTGGTTTTAGAGTTTTAAAATCAAAAACCAGTGTTGACACGAAAGCTAATACTGCCTAACAACTTCCAAAATTAACTGTTTTTGATATGCCCTTTGCGTTACATGTTTTCTATAACTAAAGTCATTTACAACGGGATATTTACCGTGACCATGGCGCATGAAACTGTGCCGAAATGTTGGAATGCACATCACGATGTTTCTATATCTAGACACCTACCTAATGATGACTTATATCTATTGTAACATCAAATATTGGAGAAATCAAATCACCACAAATCATGGTTTATCATAATTTATTTATTTATTGGTTAACAAAATCAACAGCCCTTATATCTAAACAGTTCTAACCTTAATAACCTAGCTTACCTTAATAATCATGGTAAATATTCCAATAAAGTCAAAGTCAAAGTCAAAAACTCTTTATTTCCATAAATACAATAGATGTATACTTAGAAAAGGTCAAATTCTTGATAATTAACACTGACACGGAAATAAAGTGATATTTTTGATTACAGTCGGTTCGGTATGTAGACTAAAGTAAAGAAGCGACGAAGAAACCTTTAGCCTGTTAGTTCGTTGTTATTTTTCGAGTTGGAGCAAATCCCGTCCTACGCTTTTTTATCCTCTAGATAATCTAATATTTTATAGTAGGCCTTTTTACACAAGAAGGTTTTGACAATTTGTTTGAATTTATTTTCTGATAATTTTTGCAACTCACTAATTTTGTTGTAGAATAAATATTATTACAAGAATTAGTTTCAAAATTTTTAAGATTGTCTTTTGTACCGCTAAGGTTTTGAACTCGCTACCGGCTTCGGGGTCTAACCTGGGCCTCCTCAAGACAAGAGTGAATGTGTATTCTAGACCTTCGTGATACATTGTCTGCTACATCGTCACTTACCAACAGGTGAAAATGTGCACAATCTTATTTCTATTCCATTAAAAAAAGATTTTCGTTTCTTATGTTGGTGATCTTTAGCAAAAAGGTACCATTTTATTTTGAGAATGTTTCAATTCAACCTACACACTTCACTTGCGAAGCCGGGGCGAGTTACTAGTTCTTAATGTTATTGACTAACTGAAAGGAGATTTAATGTGGTAAGTATATTTTTATTGAATAAATTAATAAATTTGCTGTAGAGTAGGTACATGGTCTATGTATAATTATACAAAGTATGAGCCAAAGATAAAGTTCAAATAGGTAAATAATCTCGAAAATCATGATATTTTATCCTCTTACAATAAGACCCCCAAAAATAACATGATCCCGTATATAAAGAAAGTTCTGGTAGGGTTCACCCAAGAAATTCCAAATTTGCTTAACGTCTCTCGATATTAATTTTTAATCACACAGAGAAACAACACTAGAACTAAAATTAAAATAAGTACGCCAAGCAATTTCAGAGATAAACCTCGAGTCGGCGAACATAAAAGGCGGCACTATAAAGCGGGTGGGCGTATCACTTTTCAGCAACGCTCTCTCATTGGTCCGAAGTTCCTTTGATCTCGCCGACGTCACTTTTCAGCGGGAGGTGTGTCGCTGTACAGGGGGAAGGTCTGAAATGGACTGAAATTACAGTTTTCAGTAGTTTTAGTATTATTTATGGATATAAGCCAACTGTGGGGTAATTAAATATTGCTAGGAGCCCTACAGTTGAGGGTAAATAAAGATTGAAAGAATTTTGATCAATTTCGCTGAAAGGGATTTGTAATTTTGGTCTTCCTTCGCCAATTACTTTATAATGATTAGCATTTCTGCTTACTTTGGGTGTAGTTAGATGTTGCCACGTTAAACAAATAAAAAAAAAAAAAAATTGATGTATGAAATACAAAGGGCCTTTACGTAAACTCTCATGTTTCAAGACAAGTCGTCGCATCGTTTTCGTAGTTGACTGAATAAGATTTCCTGGGAGAGGTTCTAGTCCTTATTTTTAATTTTTTTTGTCAGTATAGTTCGTATTCCAAAACTATTAATTAATCGACGAGCCAGTCAACTTTCCAGACTTTTTCCATAAATCTCCGGCCAGCAGCCATTTTGTAATTCACAACGATGTAATACGTTATAAGTTTTTTCATCAAACCCACTTTTAATTAAAAATTCCGCGCTGGACCTACTACGTCTGATTCTGTGCCTCGCAATGGCGTAGAGGCGCTACGAGCCACGGGCTACGAATATTGCTACGAGCGCTAAAATGCTACGGAAAGATAATTCCTTCCTTTGTAAAACAATGGAAAAATTTCTAGTTTGAAGCCAGATTTCAAGAAGCGAGATAAATGTTTGCACGATCTGCAGATGTTTGTTCCGTTTCATATCAGTCATGTCATCACACATAACTTCGCATGTGACGCTATTTTGACGGCATCTCATTTCATTTCATTTATTCGCAAACTATTTACATTGTGTCGGAAATTACACATCGGTACACAGATAATACAAAACGGAGAATTAGAGTACAGTTAGAATATTAAATAAATGTTATACATAGACAAAGAGAAAAAAAAACACAAACAATAATAGTGCATAATCAAAATATTACTTAAATGTCTAAACAATAATCAATAATGTCAGATTTAGATAAAAATAGCAAAATAAAATTAAAAAAATATTATTATAATTATGTAAAATGTCAAAAATATTCATAAAATTATGTCAACTATGTTACCTAAATGTTAAATTATTATCATTATTATCTCATTGGCTATTTTACAGTTATGGTGGTAAGTCGGGTGGCTCTCAGATGCCATTCACAACTATTTATATCTAGGTTACGTTCAGTTATTTATTGATTAAGTGTGCGAGTTATTGTATAGTTGTTGTATTTATTACCATAGAGACTGAGGCTTACAGACGAACCAATTAACGGTTTATGTTAACTGTAGATTAATTACGTAAAAAATTGTTGAAAAGAAAAGTAAAAAAGTGACGTTATTAAAAAAAGGGCTTACGGACAAACCGATTGACGGTTTATGTTAGCTGTAGATTTTTTATTTTTTTATTTTAATAGGATCTTTATTGACAAAGAAAATTACAATTCAATAATAAAAACAAATTAGAACTAGTATTTACAATTGAAACAATTAAGCTAACTGTTGACTGTTGCAAACAATCTACAGGTAGCTCAACTGATCCATATCAATACCAGTCGGAAGCGTCGATTAATTATGAAAACATTGTCCAACATAAAAAAAAAATTAAAGAAAAAGTGACATTATTATAAAAGAGTATTTTTGAGATTACTGCTTTTAAAAGTTAATAAGCTGTGTGGATTTGCGCACATTGTAAGCACATTTGCTAAGAACCCACGCTCAAACAAACGAAAAAATAAAATAAATAAGATAAAAATAAATAAAGAATAAATTGTCGTTTTGGAGTATTGACATTCAGATATTTATTACTAAAATTAACAAATTATAATTATATTAATTAAGCAGAGATTAGCTTACAATGTGCGCATAACTTCTTGTCTGCTATGTAAATAATTTGTAGAACCTAGAGAACTGTCAAAACCCGTTTTTTTAGCACGTGTCCCACCACTACCTTAAACCACCTTAAAGGGCCGTAAAGGGTTAAAAATCTCGAATTAGGAAATTGGCCTTTATGTACGGAAGGTACATGATTTCTTTGCGAAAGTCTACTTTTCGTGTTAATTCTACAAATGTTTTCTCTTAGAGCTTTTGATAACGCTTAGGAGAAAATTTAACTTTTTTAATTTTCAATGGTTAAGTACCTACCTACATTTAGATATCCAACGCTGTATCAACGAATAAACAATAAACCGTTATTTCACTTACGCATTCATTTATATTTTTTTCGATCTAACCAAAAAATCTTTTATAATGTAAAAATAATTTCAGATATTGAACGTTTAGCACAATGATTATCGTATCAAAATCGATCAAAAGTATGGATAGTTAGTAAAATTGAGGATTTTGGATTAACCCGAAAGTTTTCATCGAAGTATTTATCAAGAAGAAGAAAGAAGATATTGAGATGCTGTATGCAGTAAGACAGGTAAGAGATATTCCATCATCATCACCATCAGCTTAAGGGCCATCATCATCATCAACCTTTAACATCCATGAAGGATGGTTTATGTAGGTAGTGTTCGTTTGTCGGAAATTACGTAGATGACTTGTAAAGGTTAATTGACCGGTGGCGTTGCGGGGTGTAATGTAACGTTACACAACGAGCGTTTGCGCAGTCAGTACGGGGAAAGAATGCGCTCGCAACGAGCAACGAGACGGATTTTAGCACACGGCGTAACGTATCATGCTCGCTGCGAATGGTACATTGCGCCCTGTAACACCGGTCCAGGACCCGGCTTAGGTCTTAAAGGGAACGACAGATTCGGCCGGAGTATTGACATCCGTGTGACCCAGTAGATGGTGGTGGGTCTGCGGCAGCCACTGCAGGCCGTTGATGACTCAATTCTCGCTTTTTGGGTAACTTTTCGAAAAGCATGGTTGGGCACACTGAAAGAGAATCGAGGGATATTTTTGTAGATGTTGTTGGCGTGTTGACCATATCTCCTGAATCAGTGTGCCTCGTCTCTTGGTACTTTGTCATGCCAAAGACCGCTTACCTATTGGCAGATGGAAAGCGGTTATCAAGTTATTTAACTTTAAAGCGACCAGGTCCTAAACTAAGCATGGAGGACTGTACCTAACTGCTGCTCATTGTCGATTTTATAATATTTCTATGTCTATATCTATTACTATATTTATATTTTCTTCGTGTGATCCTTTTAGAAGACCCTGTTCACCGGTTTTAATTATAAACTCTAAATCTAGAAGTTATTGTTTCTAGAAGTTATTGTATTTGACGACCGATGTGGCGCAGCGGGCGAAGGTCCGCCTGCGACGCAGAAGGTTGCGGGTTCGATTCCCGCCTTGTGACAAATGTTTGTACGACATGCAAATATTTGTTCCGGGAGTTCTGGGTATTTTCTATATATAATAAAAAATATCTATCTATGTTATGTATTGTATTAAGTTTATCAGTCATCTAGTACCCATAACACAAGCTCTGCTTACTTTGGGGCTAGATGATGCTGTGTGGATTGTCCAGCATTATTTATTTAATTATTGTATGTAGTAGGGTGGCCATATAGCTCGCAGAACCGATAACCGTAGGAGTGTAAAAAAAAATAGAAGTACCTATTTACTATACAATCGTATTAAAATTTGTGAGAAGGTATTAAACTGTCAAATAAGCTTAGGTAATTGGAGCCTTGTTATACAGGGTTATTAGTAAATCACTGACACTGCGTGAACTGCAGGTTCTGCCCATCATTACGAACACATTCGTGAAGACGCCAGATCTTATTTTTAAAATTGGTTTAAAGTAGTAAGTATTCCCCGCCATTCAATAATCTTTTATTAGAGGGGCTTTATTTAAAACTAACCTTTTAAAAACGGCTCTGCCTTGAATTAACACTGGGTGTGTGGAAGTGCGAAATCTTTAGTAATTTTTTGGGTTCTGGACAAGCGTGTTTTCACATTTAGTATGGTAGGTGATTTACACAAAATTTTAGGAATGAAGGCCTGAAGTCTTCACAAACGTGTTCGTGATGGTGGATAGAACTTTCAGTTCACGCAGTGTCAGTGAATTACCAATAACCCTGTATATAGTGTAAACATATTGGTCTGACTAATAATATTTAATGCTTCAGCTTACAACATCCGCTCAGTATTTTTTTTATCCTACTAATATTATAAAGCCGAAAATTTGTGAATGTTATTTTGTTACATAAGATCTCCAAAACTAGGTACTGAACAGATCAAGATGAAATTTGAAGTAATTTAGAATATTGCCTAACTTAGATAATAAGCTACGTATTTTTTTTAAATAGTCTTTATTGATAAAGAAAATTACAATTCAATAATAAAAACAAATTAGAACTAGTATTTACAATTGAAACAATTAAGCTAAATGCAGACTGTTGCAAACAATCTACAGGTAGCTCAACTGATCCATATCAATACCAGTCGGAAGCGTCCCCAAGACGCTGGCTGGCTGCATTGCCCCGCTGTATGGCAATGCAGATGCGCTGCGCCAGATACCCGCCAGCTCTCGGGTCACGCGTCGCGTCGACCAGACGCTCAGATAACTTTTTAAAAACCCGGAGAGTCTCGGTACCCCACGGACCCAGGGTCTCGACCCCAAAGGGAGCAAATGTGTAGGCTCTGTCGAGACCTGCATATTTGCGTCTCTTGAGATCCTCGACCAAATCTGCCGCCGCACCAGCCCGAACGGATGTCCTCGGAAGATGGGAAGCCGCAAGTGTGTCGACACATGTAGCGTTTCACACAATGGCCCTCTCCAACTCTCATGGGAGTAGTATCATGACGTCGGGCCTCTTACCATCGTCACATAACAGACCATTCTGTTCGAGAATAGCTGGTACGTTAGCGGTGACAAAGGCCCGCCGGATGACGTCGTTAAGGCTGGCATGACGGACATCCGACCGGCGACTACTTATTAGCTACTCATACTCATATTAATATATAATAATAATACTCATATCAATTTGACGCTGACTGTACATCCGAATTACTTCAAGAGTGGCGGGGTTACCTACTTTACCTTATTACTTCTTTATTTGCTACAAAATTTGCCAATCAATATTTTTGTTACACCTCTGCCAACATGTAGGTAAAGTTGCCTAATGCGATCAATCGGTCTTACCACCTGACTGTTTCTACCTTCCGCTTGCGATGTCCTGTCCAACGTTGGACGCGAGACGATTGCATCATCGCGGTGCAATCAAATGCTTGACTCAGCGTTTGTTTACTTATCAAGTTTCAGTGTTTTGTATTTTTGTTATACGAGGCCGCGCATAAACACTGCTAGAGGGATACACTATTGTTTGGTAGCATTCCGGCATTTTTATTATACACTTCATTTATTTAAAATCTCGTTGTAAAACACATTTTCATTTTTTTAAACTATTCTACAGTAAAAAATATATTAAAACAATGAATCACCGGCCACGAAGCTAGCCTCAAGCGGCCGGTGACTAGGGCTGCAGGAGAGGAATTTCCTGACGATGCGCGCCGAGTCCAAGAGTACCGCCTTTTTGATCTGACTCTTGATAGCGAGAGTCTCTTCAGATGTTGATCGAGGCTCTTCGCTATTACTTCGTTATTTCGGGCCGAGCGGATTACTTACATCTAAGGAAGAGATGGTGATAGCGTCCACAATAAATATTATTATTCCGATGTTCCTTAGTTTCTATCTCCTTGACTAACTTCCATTCCAATCTATTTGACCGCTACCGAGAACGAAACGGCTATTATTATGGAAACTTTTTCAAAATAAATTGTATTTTGAGTCTGGATGACCATCATTTATTTTATTTATTTATTTATTAAGTACACATATACATCGTACATATTTATTCATAACTGACACAGTGTAACATGCAAATTTTTCTATACATACGACAAGATTTACTCGTATGTACATACATAACTTTTACCATTGAGTGCGTGCACTTAAGATTAAAATTAAAAAGTATTCAAAAATGCAAATTAATCTAAAGAAAAAATACAAATTAACTTAAGAATAGGTAAATCATCAGGCTACAATAGTCCACTGCTGGACATAGGCCTCCCCTATGAGCGCCATAGCGCTTCAGCTTGACGCATTCAGCATCTGCTGCAGACTTTCGCAGATCGTCATCCCACCTGGCCGGCGGGCGTCCTACGATACGTTTGCCGCGTCGCGATCTCTTCTCAAACGCTTACTACACGCTACCCCAGTGGTTATCGGTTTTTCGTGAGATATGGCCGGCCCACTGCCACTTCAGCTTGCTAATTCTCTGAGCTATGTCGATAGCTTTGGTTCTTGTCGGATGTATTCGTTACGAATCCTATCCTTCAGAGAAACTCCGAGCATAGCTCTCGACCTACCGTGAGTGTCGACGTCTCGGCTTCGTAGGTCATGACGGGAAGACGCACGGATTGAAAACTTTTGTTTTCAAGCATTGCGGTATGGATGACGAGGGTTTTGAGTAGCCTGGTAGAGAGCTAAAACACCGCTTATTTCTTTTATAGTCCTTCGTTTAGAAAGTGAAGATGCTGTGGCCAATGGTGTATCCTGAAGTTTTAGAAGACACTCATTCTTTCTTGTCTTGAAAAGACCCAGGTTGTATTTGTCGATGCGTATGTACAAAGGCTCTCCCTAAAAATGATTAGTACTTAATCCATACTTGCTGGCAAAGGAAAAACGATACCTACGTTTTGAAGCGTAATCAGTAGGTATCAGACACAGTAATAACCAGGCATGTTTTCAATAAGGCTTAAACAAAAAAAAAATCATCCGTTTATGTTAAAATGGTGTCCACAAACAGTTTTCGCCTTAAATAGTCTTTATTAAGGGTGATCGTCACGGGTTGGTGCGAGATTCAAACTTTTTTGTGGCGTTAATTTTTTCTGCTATAAGGAATAAAACTGACGGAAAACTAATTTGCTGCAAATAGTAAACCATTTTCTATTAATGTATGAAAAAACTAACTTCGGTTCACTGGTATTTTGGGTTACACTGGTTCATTTGGGAAAATAGAAAATTTTGGGCTAAAAAATCAATATTTTCCCAAATGCTCCAAAAATACAATTGAATCGAAGTTGGTTTTATCATGGAATCATAGAAAATGTTTTACGATTTGCGGCAAATGACTTTTCCGTTGTTTTATTCCTTGTAGAACGCAGAAATAAATGAAAAACCACGAAAAAATTTTAATCTCGCGCCAACTCGTGACGATCCACCTTAAGAAAGAAAATTACAATCAAATAATAAAAACAAATTAGAACTAGTATTTGTAATTGAACAATTAAGCTAACTGCAGACTGTTGCGAACAATCTACAGGTAGCTCAACTGATCCATATCAATACCAGTCGGAAGCGTCCCCAAAATGCTGGCTGCGTTGCCCCGCTGAACAGTTTTCTTAAAACTTTCTTATTTTTTGAAAATTTTCGTGAAATATTTTTATATTTATATTTCACGAAAATTTTCAAATCAAAAGTCTAAAGATGTTTTTTAAAAGTCATTTGACTTTTAAAAAATATCTTTAGTCACAGATAGCTAGGACATGTTTTGGTTATTGCTTACACATTACTTCAATAAGATAAAATTAAAAACAGTTCACATATTGTTTAAACTGGCGATTATTAGCAATTTACTGTTGAGTTCTGGGTTTTCTCCCTAAAAACCAAAATAATTCGTAAAAAATCAATGGTGGAACCTCATCCCAGGCAACCAAGGCTTAAATGGTTCTTAATAGTCTACTCTAGCTTTTTCTTTTTTTTTTAAAGGTATACAACTTTATTGACAAAGAAAATTACAATTCAATAATAAAAACAAATTAGAACTAGTATTTACAATTGAAACAATTGAGCTAACTGCAGACTTTTGCAAACAGCTTTTTCTAGAAGCTACCTACACCCAGCTACGAATCACCCTGTAGAATTATCCAACGTTTATCGTTGCCATACCTACTCAGTTAGTAACAAATTGCATTGTTGCATAAATAGTGTTTGTTTATCACTTCTGATATCGGGATTACGTGACAAATAAATAAGTGTTTGCAAAATATGATGGACGTGCTTTTTTACCGGAGCCATACACGGTAAATTGCGTATTCTTTGCCTTCCAAAAACCACATTATAGGTAAGTAATTGAATAGCGACTAGATTTTTACGAATTTATTACGTATAGCTTTGACCGAAGCGCGGTCGAAGCTGTAACTTCGATCATGAGGGTCAAAGTATTATTGATTATTTTATGATCTACTCAGAATCAGACTGTGAAGTCATGAAGTTTAGGGATTAGTTAATAATATGTAATTGACCTTTGCTCTGCAGTGTACGCAGGTATCCGCTGCAACGCGGGTGTAGTCTTGCCGAAACGTCGGTTTAATAAAGTTCGACTTGAATGTTCCATTTATTTATTCAAAGAACACAAATAATACCTGTCAAATCTTGTATTCTTTGGTTTTATTTTTGTTTCTCTGGTTTTTGGATAAATGGCTGAACTAGATCAGTCAGAGTGACTGCGTTTTACCAGCTCGTCATACTAACATACAAGTACACGAGTTTTAAATTATACATACAAAAAAGATAAACAATCCCGCAGTACCTACTTAACCAAAAATTAGCTTTTTTTTTGGTGATTTTTAAACACAATTTAAAGTGCTTGTCGATTTGAGACCTTTTCTGCAAAACAAGTCCGAGCATGTGAATTTAAGTTTTTTGTTTGGATTTGCAGCGAACTCTTAGCGTGGACATGTATTTTGTTATTATAATGCGTAAGCCCTCACACTCAGGATAATTTCTAAGAAAACTTCTATCAAGTAAGATCGAAGTAAGAAAATCAAAAAATATACTTTGGTATATTTTTTTATTTTCTGACTTCGATCTTAGTTCGAAGTCAAAGTCGAAGTTTTTTTGGGGTATTCTTTGAATCCAAATTAATTATTATAAATATTATTAATTATTATTATTATATTATATTATTATATTATTATTATTATTATTAATTATTATTATGGCCGAGGATCTCAAGAGACGCAAATATGCAGGTCTCGACAGAGCCTACATATTTGCTCCCTTTGGGGTCGAGACCCTAGGTCCGTGGGGTACCGAGGCTCTCCGGGTTTTTAATAAGTTATCTGAGCGTCTGGTCGACGCGACGCGTGACCCGAGAGCTGGCGGATATCTGGCGCAGCGCATCAGCATTGCCATACAGCGGGGCAATGCAGCCAGCGTCTTGGGGACGCTTCCGACTGGTATTGATATGGATCAGTTGAGCTACCTGTAGATTGTTTGCAACAGTCTGCAGTTAGCTTAATTGTTTCAATTGTAAATACTAGTTCTAATTTGTTTTTATTATTGAATTGTAATTTTCCTTGATTATTATATTAAATTAATAATTCCTTAGTCTTACTTAGCCTGCCAGTGCGACTACGGGTATCTTGACTTCACCGTGGTCTAACTAGATGCACATCCCAGAGCACGGGTCAGCCTCGCATCAACTCGCGTGTATTGTTACTAAATGCATCATTCTCGTTATTATCTTTGTTTAAAAAACTATCTGAACTTTATTAAGATAACAATAGCAGGTTTACAATAATCACAATGGATAACTATAGTTAGAAATAAAACAGTTGTAAATATAAGCCTAGTACTTGGTATTTATTCCTAGTAACATACACAGTAGGTAACATAGGTCTTGTGTGTTATTGTACTATGTTTTCTTAAGTAAACATATTTACAGTATGAGGTCACACCGGGGAGATATGTTTTGATATTATTAACGCTACTATAAACATCTAGAAGGCGATATTTTTAATAACATCTCTAGGCATGTGCATTGATAATATCTATGTTGACTTTCCCCCCTTTTAGTCTATTGGTTGCTACTCTACTTTCTCTTGAGTTTTAACCATATTTTCCGAATGCAGTTGATCTTTTTTTTTTCTCGGCCGAGGAAATTCGTTTATGAATAGACTAGTCTGGGGGGGACCAGAATTATGTGGGACTCGACGTCCTGAGAAGGACGTAATACCCACTAAAACCTCTCCGGTGATCCCTCTCTCGCCATTTTCGCCGAACCACGGGAACATTTAAACCTACCGTGGCCCGACTGGCGTCCCCTCTTCCTCCCATACATAGCCGGCGAGCCCACCATTCCACACACTCGCCGACCCCATTCATCCGTCACGTTTCCTCCCCCCGATTAGGGCACAGACTGGACAGACACAGTTGGAGCCGCGAATGTCGACCTCTGTGCCCAGATGGGCATTTCTGTAGCCCCATACTACAAGGTGTGGGTCTCGCATACACACACACAAATACTAGCACCCTCACTCAAACTTGTTCTAACATATATTTCTCATTTATTCTAGCTACGCAGGTACAGTGCCGCGCACACTGAGCTAAAAGAAGCGCGCGCAACACTACCCCACATGTCCCACAGTGCAAGAGTACCGCAGGTTGCGTCTCGCGTGCTATCCGTCACCTTTCACTATCATAAAACCTTATGGCTTAATGACCCACTCATACGTCATCACATCTATCCCTCCTCATGGCGGCCGCCGCCGTGCCATGTCACTAGTACGGCAACAACCCCTCTCCTCTTCGAGCGGCAGAGGCCTTTCCCCGAATCCTCGCGCCCGGAGATCTCTCTGTTTTCGGGTGCTTTTAATTATCATCCAGGATTTGGATGATAATTAAAAGCACCCGCGAATGCAGTTGACCTGGGCCTATCAGTATTTTTTTGTGTACTTACTATATCCTCCTCCTTGCGTCGTTTCCTCCATACTGGGGGTCGTTACACCAACACGGAAGCATCTTGTCGCGTGCGAAGTTGCGCTATCTGCTTCGGCTCTCAGCGACATGCGCTGGTTCTGACATTTTGATGTCGCGTGGTACGGATTAGGTCACTCATACATAATATTTCACGGTAGGGCTGGTCCACCAGTTCAAAGTCGCTCAGCAAGCTATGGAAACAGCTATGCTCGGAATTTCTCTGAAGGATAGGATTCGTAACGAATACATCAAAGACAGAGAACCAAAGTTATCGACATAGCTCAGAGAATTAGCAAGCTGAAGTGGCAATGGGCTGGCCATATCTCGCGAAGAACCGGCAACCGCTGGGGTAAACTTGTTCTCGAGTTGAGACCGCGACTCGGCAAACGTAGTGTAGGACGCCCTCCGGCCAGGTGGGATGACGATCTGCGAAAGACTGCAGGCAGATGCTGGATGCGGCAAGCTGAAGATACGGCGCTATGGCGCTCATTGGGGGAGGCCTATGTCCAGCAGTGGACTAAGATAGGTTGATGATGATGATGATGACATAATATTTAAAATCGAAGCTAAATTCTCGCCGTGAAATAAAAAAGGTTTTAAGCTAAAAGGTAAGGTAATAAGCACAACATAATTCACAAGACATTTACAACAATAGATTTTAACGGGCTGATTTGAACAGATGCTGGTTCAAGGAACCAAATAACTAGTAATAAAATAACCTACGAATCAAAACATATATCATTTCATTAGACCGCAGGATTCCTTAGATCTCGACCATATTATGTGCGAAACAGTGCACTTTCATGTTTCTTTTTTCTCAATCGTGTTTTCACATTCAAGTAACCAAAGAAATAATTTAGAAGTTTATGTAATTTGAGTTTTTTACCACGGGGATCCCCTCAGTACTGCCTAGTTTGACAACAAAACTCTGAAATTTACGGGGTTTTCAGTAATAGTGCTGTACAAAACGTTTACGTTGAACCCGGCGAGAAAGGTTATGTTTTTCGAGTGTTTCTACGTGGTTATCTAATACTCTTTATGACCGCGAAATATACAAACGGCTGAAGCAATTTAGATAAATGAGGTACCGAAATACTCGTCTGGACTCTTTTATGGTTTTCACCTTCACTTTGTAGGCTTTTGTCCCCACCTTTTGCGAAAAAAAGTGAAAAAGTGGGACTGAATCGGGTTTTTGTGTTATTTAATTGTTATTAGTAGGCGCTTAGCTCGAAAATGGAGGAGATCTCCGAAGATCATATTTTATGAAGACCAACAACATTAAATTAAATTAAAAATTATCTTTATTTGGAACAAAGTACATACAAGGGAATCAAACCACTTTGGCCTAAAAATGATAATAGGTAGGTAGTTCCTAGTTCCTAGGTTAAATCCTAGTTCTTCTATCTTGAAAATCCTGTTAGTTATTTTATCATGAAATTTGGTTATTGAACAGGAATGCGATATACTAAGAAATAGGATCTGTGATCATGGCGGTACCACGGGCATCGGCAACGAGGCAATGACTAGTTGCTAGTCATCTAATATATTTATCTATACAAAACTGATCTATATGTAGAATTCTTCTGTCCCCAGGGTCCGGAGCCGGCACTGAACTCGAACCCGGGTGGCGCTGCAAAGCCGCTCATCAACTCATTCGAGCTGGACCGTTGTCTGGATAGGTGAGTAATTCTGTAATTCTTTATTGTACACAATAATAGAGGTACATAGTATGAACTTATATTATAGGATATGGATGGATACGCCTATGTAATGCGAGCGTAACCCTGAAAAAGAATTATCTTCCAGGAAACCTTAGAGTTATAGTGTAGTGTAGTGTTGTGTGTGTTAGTAGTTGTGAGTCAACATCTTACATAAATAGGGAGCAGAGAGATTGATCACCAATCTGCCTGCCACATGTGGTGATTATGGCAAAACCCCCACTTGTTCTGGAAGGCATATGGAGGTGCAGTGGAAGTATGATTGCTGAGGAGGAGTAGAGAGAGCATCTTTGGAAGAGCCTACCTGAATAGCATTTGTATGCAAACGGCTCTGTCGGAAAACCGGCGTTGGTTGGTTATTGAGAACCGACACATGCTGAGACAGAGGCCGTTTTGTGGTTCAATGCAAAAATATGTCTGATTAGTCAGTGCTTCCAAACTTTTATTGTAAGTTTAACATGTTTTTGTTTGAGTTACAAATAAACAGTTTAGCTGCAAGCAGTGGCTGGAACTTCGTCGCTTATAAGCGGTATAACGCAAAAGGAGAAAACTCATTCATTGTGATGCGGTGTGTAGCTGGCGTCGCGGTTCGATTTCCAAAAGAAAACTGTTTGAAATGTAGTGTTGAAAATTTAAAAAAATCTGTTTACAATAGTTTCACTTATCAAAACTATAAAATATGTAATGCTGTTCACCGTTCTATCTGAACCGAACACGCTGATGAGGCAGCCGAATCGTTCGAATTGATGCGGAACATATTGAAACAAATGAGAAGAACGAGATTTCTTTGACTCCCTTTGCGCATTACACTCGGTAAAGTAAAGTAAAGTAAAGTAAAGTAAAAGTTTATTTCAAAAATAAAATGGCACTATTAAAAGTTAAGGGTTACAATTAATTAATTATAAAATATACCTATACGTTTTTGAATTTGTTGTTACCCGTGGTCGAGTGACTGTCCTCCGTACTAGTTAAAACTGTATTACGGTAGGAAGTCTTGCTCACCCCCAAATGATAGGCGTTAATATTAGGTACAGTGTAAACTTAAAAATATAGTGCGTTTTAATAATTTAGGTACATGTATATATATATATATATATAAAAAAAAAAAGTTAAGGAACAAACATTAGACTAACATTAAAGAAAAGTACATACAACATAAAAAAGAAGTAAGTAGGTACCTACACATCGTAAGGTAAGGCGTTAAGGATAGCACATACATACATACATTCTGCACCGCTATCGCACAGCACAAAAATAAACATTCAAATAAGGGCTTCAACTCGTAATTTTTAGATACATTTTACAGTGACAAAATGGCTTACCGCAAGCCCGCGAGCTGTCTGTAAACTGAGCATCAGTTTACTTAGTCAATATAAAATGCATGTAAATATTACAGGGTTACATAAGCCATAATTGAAAGCACATTTTTGTGCTGTACGGCAGTGGTGCGGTCCGGTTCTGTGACAACCTTTAATCTGCAGTCCGCACCTAATGTTCGGGGTCAGATTCTTTGACTAGATGCACTACCCACTATGCCGGTCTCTTATCCTCCACATCCATAGGGAGGAGTCCAGGTGGGGAGGCGAGGCGGCGCGGCGACGCAGGCGCAGCTCGCCCCCCCGCCGCGCTTCACCCCCTCGGGATCATGAGCCCCTGGCGCTGGCACGGGTAAGTTTTATGTTACAGCTAGAACTTAACGTAGTGTAAGACGCCTTGAGGATAGGTGAGATGACGATCTGCGAAATACTACGGCAAGCTAAAGACAGGGTTATGTATGACGCTCAATAGGAAAGGTCCAGCAGTGGACTAGGCTGACAATGAGATAGAATTTATTGCTGGGCAAAGGAACTCTTTTAATACAAACCCGATTGATGAAATATTAATTACGCAACTTGGCAGCAAACATTGACAGAAGACCTGTCCGTGCCATAACATCATCAATGTCAATGAAGCTGGTATGGATGTTTGAAAGAAAACTAATAAAAATCCACCGAACGCGCTCCACCGAAAACAGACCCAAAGCTTATGGTTCCGGTTTCTTCGCTACCTCTGTCATCTGGCAACGGTTCTGTCATTCAACCAGAAACTTGAAGAACCGCCACACAACATATTCAATAGAATTTGGACCCAGGAACTTCATTGAGGGAGTATTCTATTATATCCTTCGTCATCATGCAGGCATCAGCTCCAACCTCCCCAACTGCGGGGTCAGCGCACTCCAGCCCAGCCCCCGTGTCCCCTACGGGGTCGGCTGCGGGAGGCCGTTCCCCCCTCCCCCTGGTAGCCCCAGATCTCCTGGCAATGCAGCTGCTAGACCAACACTCGCAGCTCCAAGCGCTGATGAAGCAACGGCTGTTCCATCAGCATCATATGCAGAAACAGGTGAGTTGATAACTTTTAGAGATTGATTTCAAAGTATGGATTGCAGCGACGATTGATACTGATAGAAAAATGGTATTGTTCTTTTGACACACACTTGTGTCCTCCTTGTGTCCAAGCGGAAGGAGATGTGCAAACCCATACCTAAACTAAACCTCGATAACATGTGATGGTCATGTGACACTATTTTGAAGTTATTATTACACGTTATTTTCTCGTCATTTCGTTCCTCTTCGAAAACTTCACCACCATCATATTCCTAACTTCTTCTTCCAACACATCCTTATTCTTCCAGCATACAGAAGCATCTAAACGCCAACTGTAACAATCCCGGATGCAAGATCAGCTGGACCTAAACCACAGTCCACACCTCCCCCGGACAGCTCCCCGAGCTTGCTGCAAAATACCACCACCTATATACCCAATTTTTTTTACACATTTACGAATTTTCGCAGTGATTTTAAGACCATAACCGGCATCTGAGCAAAATACGAGCAATAATCTCCATAAATTCCATTTTTGTCGCGTTGAAGAAGACTGTTTTTTGTACAAATCCCCTGCGACAAACACAATCATCATGGCTGTAATAACAAGAAAATATTTGAAATTTGTCATTTCTGACCATCAAATACCCGTTTTTCCAGCATCTTAGCACAGAAGCAGCAAAACGTCAGCTAGAACAATCCCGGATGCAAGACCAGCTGAACCTAAACCTGCTCTCGCAGTCGCACCTCCCCCCAGACAGCTCCCCGAGCTCGCTGCAGCAGCAGCTGGGCGCGCAGCAGCAGCAGCTTGTGCAGCAACTGCAGGCGGTGCAGCGGCAGTATCTGATGCATGGGCCGCTGTCGGTGCCTCCGAATGCACCACCTGGTTAGTACCATTTAAGTACCCATATTCCATAAAGATAATTTATTTTTAGCCCCAGACGCTTCTTTTTAGCTTCCAAACGGATGAACCGATTTTTATTCAGTTTTTTTTACCAGCTTTTATTTAACTTTCCTTGTTAGTATGTGTGAGACCAATCTTGCAACTGAGTTGTAGACCAGTTATCCTCAACCGATTGAGCTGAAACTGAGACCGAGGGTGGCCATATGAACTCCTGAACGAAACGACGTAACCCCGTCCAGTTTGGGTTCGATGGATTTGTCTGCTGTCGAGCACTTTGATCCTAGATAAAAAGCATGTTTTTAAAAATATTTTTTTTATTTCTATTTTTTTGTTTGTCGGAGAGGTGACTTTATTGAATGTTTTTGATTAAAATCGAAGCAGCCATTCTCTATAAATATTTACCGGTTCTGTACCCGAGTTTCCACGTAAAATTGTCAGGGTTTTAAATTAGCTTGTCGTCTACAACTTACGAGTTTTGGGTGAAACTGGCTTGAATTAATTTTGATGCAAAGTTCAGGATTTTCCTAATTTATCTGATTGCCATGCCAGGTCTCATGCTTTGGGGAAGTGAAATGGAGGAGCATCCTCTCTTTGGGAGGGGTGTCTGCAAGTGGCCAGGATGCGACGCTCTGGCTGAAGATTACCAGGCCTTTGTCAAGTAAGTACACTGCTTATTTCCTTCATGTTGTTATGGGTGATAGAGGGAAGCAACCGGATCTGAACCCGAAAGAAATGGAAGAGTTTTAAGGAAAGCTGCACCAGTTTCTGGTTCATAACGACAGTGAGAAAGGTACGAATGATTCCAAATATTCAATCAAATAGTGCATAATGACAGCGATTGATATTCTGATTGGTGTCTGCTGGTCAATTTAGATGTATATTTGAATGTATCACTCATATTATTTTCGCCGCTCATTGAATTTTCTTTTGTTTATTTTCTTTATCAAAATGCAGCTAATAGCGGCGTAAATAGTATGAGTGCTACACTCACAGATACTGCATTCTCCAGTAACTTTTCAACTTTTCAACTTGACGACCGATGTGGCGCGGCGGGCGAAGGTCCGCCTGCGACGCAGAAGGTTGCGGGTTCGATTCCCGCCTTGGGACAAATGTTTGTACGATCTGCAAATATTTGTTCCGTGTGTTCTGGGTATTTTCTATATACCTCTATAATAAAAAATATGTATCTATGTTATGTATTGTATTAAGTTTATCAGTCATCTAGTACCCATAACACAAGCTCTGCTTACTTTGGGGCTAGATGATGCTGTGTGGATTGTCCAGCATTATTTATTTATTATTTATTTATATAACTACTGAAACAGAAATAACTCACCTATTGTGTTTGAGTTTCTTCTATGTGGCTAAACCATTTTAAGTTCTGGTTTTGATATTTTTACACGGAAAACAAAACTTTACACATTAATTTAATGTTTTTATCATTAATTTTAACAAATTTAATGCTCTCTACTCACCTAGGCACCTGGAAGCAGCCCACACCCTGGACGACCGCTCAGCCGCGCAGGCCCGCGTGCAGATGCAGGTTGTGGCCCAACTGGAGCTCCAGCTGCGCCGTGAGCGCGACCGCCTCGCCGCCATGATGCGTCATCTCCACGCTGCCAGGGATACCTCGCATCATGCTGCGAAGATTGCTCATGGTGAGGAATGAGGATTTTAGTTGGGTTAACATACTCTACTCGTAAAACTTTTTAAACTTACGCTATTTGTAACCGATAAATAATCGTTAGCGTATTTAAGACTTAGCACATATGTATATTTAGAGTTAAAGCCCATATCTGCATGCTCATTTTTGTGCTGAGCGGCAATAGTGCGGTCCAGATCTGATACAACTTTTACCCTCATCATAAGAAGTAAACCGTTCTTGAATTATGTTACGGGTGAAATGTCCCTCAAAGCTTTTGGCCAAAAGTAATGAGAAAAGAACTTGAAGGCATACTAACAGTCGATGATGTGAGCATATCTAAGACGATGATGTGATTATTTGTGAAAAATGTCATGTTTTTTTCTTCTAGGAGCACCTAATGAAGGAGCGTCTCCTGGGCCGGTGAGACGTCGAGTCTCCGACAAGTCAGGAGTGGCCATCGCTGGTGGTAAGACATTTTGATATAAATATTATCAACATAAATTTGAAACAGAAACCAATTTAATATTGTCTGTTCCTGATTAAACCGTCACTTGTCTTATCGCTCGCCAAAAGTGTTAGAACCCAAACAAAGTTGCTTCGTAACAAAGTGCTTTGAAAGTATAAATCTCAAATCCGAGTTCTAAAGTCCCCTAAAGCTACTGTACCGTTTGTTTTATGCATACTTCTTTGTCTAAGGTCTTCCGTATATGCTCGAAAGAGCTGGATTAGATGTTCAACAAGGTAATATAAGTTTAGAATGCATCTCTTCAGGTGCGTGTATTTCTTACTATCCAAACTTACTATCCAATAAATACAATACTTACATTAATTTGGTTATTGTTTACTTTGTTTTATTTTTAGTATTATTTATTTCATTTGCAGAGATTCAACGCAATCGTGAATTTTACAAGAGCGCTGACGTGCGACCTCCTTTCACTTATGCCTCGCTGATTCGCCAGGTTTGTACTTTGCTAAGGCTTTTAATACGGTCACCCATGATCTTCCTAGTTATTTTTTACAATAGGAATTATATGAATTTTATTCTTCAAAAGACAAAGTTATTAAATATGTACATTTGATCAAAACTTATAATATATCTACAAGAAAAAATCAGAACAAACGGCTTTAGGTGTTGCTTAGGGCTCAACTGCAGAGCTCCTTTCGTTCAATATCTCTAACTTGACTATGAGATTTGTTATTTTAGCAATATTTTTGTAATTTCCAGGCTATTATAGAATCTCCGGATAAGCAGCTGACTCTGAACGAGATCTACAACTGGTTCCAGAGTACATTCTGCTACTTCAGACGCAATGCCGCCACTTGGAAGGTAGGTTATAAGGTTGGGTTAATGTCGTTGATGAAAGGGTATTTGGCTATTTTTTAGTTTAGCGAAATGGAGTAATTGAATAACTTAATATATGAACATTTTTTCGTTGAAATATGACTTTAAAGAAGAACTTAAAATGCTTTTGTGATTAAAATGACAAAAGTTTGTTAAAGTTCATTAAAGCTTCGTTTGTTACATTGCTGACATTCCGCTGAAATTACATAAATAGTAGCCAAATATCTTGAATGATGAAAATCTGAAAATATTATAGTTCTGTGTGTACTGTGTTCATAACTTTCTGGATTCTTTGTTGATTTCTAAGTTGCCAGAACATGGAAGGTAAATTAGAATACGAATTATGATTTCGTTTTTTATTTTTGTTTTCACTTGGGCTATTTTCAATGCCTTTGCTTGTTAACCGTTATTATTGAATTAATTAAACCTACGCTTTTAAGCTTAATATTTTATTCTGATAGCATTGAAGATAACAAAGTGTTTTTTGACTGTGGACTCAATTGTTGTTACAATGTGTAGTAATGTATATTTAAGAACTTTTATT
The DNA here is from genome assembly GCA_963662085.1 of Eupithecia inturbata. Lineage (NCBI taxonomy): Eukaryota > Metazoa > Arthropoda > Insecta > Lepidoptera > Geometridae > Eupithecia > Eupithecia inturbata. The sequence continues at coordinate 2,101,844 of OY759201.1, forward strand.
TACGACTATAATGCAGTATATCAAACGTAAAATGAGTCACTAAAAATTACCATCAGTAGACTTTCTAACTTCTTTAAATATTCATTAAAGCCGTCTCAATTTGTGACATACTAACGCCGTATAATAAGCATTAAGGCCTGTATGATGAAAGCTTGCTCAGCCATCGATCTATGCTTGAGTAACGTTTATAGTATAATAAAGCGTTACTCAAGCATATATCGATGACTGAGCAAGCTTTTATAATACGGGCCCTTAGAAACTTACATTTTAAATTGCTATATTATTGTTTTGATGGGACATCAAGTTGTATTTTAAAGCACTTTCTGGCGCAATTAGTTGACTTTTAAGCCTTTTGGGTTGGATATCAATACAAAATAGTGCATTATCGTCCCATATCCCTAAGACCCCATAAAAACGAGAAGTGAAACACAGAACGCAGTGCGGCACAACCTGTCGCTACACAAGTGCTTCATGCGAGTCGAGAACGTGAAGGGAGCTGTCTGGACCGTGGACGAGGTGGAGTTCTACAAGCGCAGGCCGCAGAGAGCTGCGCACGCGCCGCCGCCGCCCATGCCGGGGTACGACCCCCGGCCCAGACCTATTCTAGAGTTTACACGAACAGATTCACACGTTTACATGAACGTTTACACTATTGTACAGTTTACACACACTTTTATAATAAAATCACGCTTCTTATGCCGATATAGGGTACCTACACACTAGCTAAATAACAAATCTCACACACATTTTTACATATTCCTCGAATTAACACTTAGGTACTATTAACACTTACCTACTACTATTTTTACATGAACTACTAACACATTGACATAACACATTGACATTTCAGTGTACGAATGAAATTTCAACATTAAAGTACACAAAGTCGCAAATAACACAATTCTACACTTACAATTTCCACTAACAAACACACACACTTATTTTACGCTAGAACATGAGCACCTAGACAACACAAGTACCTTTCACTTCACGTTATCACGAAAACCAGGTACCTACTACTATTTTTACATGAACTATAACACATTGACATTTCAGTGTACGAATGAACTTTCAACATTAAAGTACACGAAGTCACAAATAACACAATTCTACACTTACAATTTCCGCTAACAATCACACACACCTATTTTACGCTAGAACATGAACACCCAGACAACACAAGTACCTTACACTTCACGTTAACACGAAAACCAACTGGCTCTTCATGTTAGAGCGAATTTTACAATTGAACATTTACTTTTGCTGTGATTTACAGTTTAACATTAAAACGTACAACATACATTACAATTTCATACCTCCATGAACATTGACACTAACACGTCATAACCAACACTAATTACATACACAAAGTTTTACAGTAATATTTTAAACTTAAACATTAAGATACCTGCTTATTTTGTATTGGCGCAACAATTACACATCAACTGACAACACAGGAACATTATATTAATCTTAATGTAAATATACATAAGTATTTTTACAAACATTAATTTCAAACAGAAAAAAGTATCATGATGTGTTATACCTATATATTACCGCTGAGCATGCGTTGCTGCGTCTGTGTGCCCTGCGCATGTAGTAGTACAAATTAAATACCTAAAATTGAAAAGCGTCTCGCCGTAAATGAGTCCTTAATATATTTAATTCAATTAAATTCAATAAGTTTATTTCAGCTTAGAAGCACGATACATATTTCAGCCATATAATAGGTAATAACAAAAAAGTAAAACAAAAACATCTTAAATTAATGGAACGCACAATCTGGGACAAACAATGTTCATGAGCGCATGGCTCTATGTGTGCGCGTCCAGTGCTTCATGAAAGCGCAGTCCGTGTCCAGCCTTCCAGCTATTAGTTGCAGATAGAATATATAAAAGAGCAAGCGATTTTCTGGTAACACCGCCCAAACCACTGAAGTTAGAAAGCTGAAATTTGAAAAGCAGGTACCTGTTACTACATAACCTCCCGCTAAGAAGGGATTTTTGGAAATTCTACCCCTAAGGCGGTGAAAAGGGAGTTGAAGTTTTTTTGGAGTTTTTTGTAACTCTTTAACCGGTGGCTGAAAAATCCTGAAAGACATGTTCAATAGTTTTGTATTTTTAGTATTCTCTGTAAGTTTCAAGCTAATTGGTTAATTGTAAGTTTCAATTTAATTAATTAATTAGCTTGAAACTTACAGAGAATACTAAAAATACAAAAATATTGAACATGTGTTTCAGGATTTTTCAAAATCTTCCTGAAAATGGGATAGTTTGGGTTATTAAAGTTTGTGTTTTGTAATTTGGCTCCGTCTATAACATTTTAATGCATAATACTATTGATCTCAAATTTTCTGTTTAAATCAAAATAATAATGAATTAAAACACGTATTTTAGGAATTTTCAAAAAAACCTTTAAGAAAGAGTAAAATGATGGTTGATGTTGTTGAGGTTTTTTTTGTAGCTCTTTAACCACTTAAATTAGCTTGAAACTTACAGAGAATACTAAGAATACAAAACTATTGAAATCGTGTTAAGGATTTTACAAAATTTTCCTGAAAATGGAGTAAATCGGGTTATTAAATTTTGTGATTCGTAATAAACTATAATGTAAATAATGACACACGTCTTTTTTAATTTTTACAAAACTACCCCTAGGGGGTGCAATCAGTTTCCATGCGGACGAAGCCGCGGGGCGCAACTAGTAACACAGTAACATAAACAATAATTACTTGAAATACGAAAAAAATAAAATGGAGATTATTCATACTCAAAATTGGGTTAACCTAAAACCATGGAAGTTAGACATGTACGTACACAAACATCACAAAATAGAATACTAACTAAAATACATGGACATTAAATATCTAACTACAAAACTATCACAATATACCGGTGACAGCTGAAAATGAACACAATAACTAACAGAATACGAGCATCTACAAAAAATTACATAATATTGACATTATGTAACAGCTGTATAGAAACATAGTGCTCTTATGGCTCAATTTTTTTATAAATTGAATACATACATCCCTAAATTTCACCGGACACTTAAGAATGCACAAACTTAATAGCTACAAGGCTATATGCAGTGAACATAATAACTTAACAAAAAAAACAAAACAAACATAAAACACGATGCTTTATCTTACTTCATCACTAACATTTCACACACCCTTAATCAATCACAACAACACACACAACCCATTTATAACATACAACTAAATACCTATCCGTAAAACACAACTTTCACAAAATATCTTCAATGGGGTCACCAAGAACTTACACACATTACTCACGGATGTCAATTATTACAAGTCTTAATAATAAAAATGACTAAGCAATAAATAATTACTGTTACCTTCAAGATCAAACAGTAAATATTGAATCTTACATAATTTTACTACAAACAAATATCTAACCAATAACTTACCATATTTACATGCCTTATGTTATGGGTCTCATAACAATATCATAATGACCAGGTTCTAGTGTCAAGTTAAAGTTCACTAGAATCACATAAATATGAATTAATATCGGATTTAATGATGTATAGATGCATTTTGCAGTTAATCTTAGAAGCTAATAATTTTAGAACCCAAATAAACACATGCTAGGTACTTCAGCTGGTTCGCACTCTTCCTCTGTTTACTTACACAACATCACAATAACTACAACACCCACACTAAACACATTACACTGAACAGTTTTCGGTATATTTTAATCTTCTCTTAAATATTTCCTATCTAATCTAGCGATGTATCTCTTATCGTGTAAATAAACGTCTCATCTTTTCAGATTTAAATTTGTAATTATTTGTGTAGTGGGTTTGAATTTGTGAGTAGCGTTATAACTGGCTTCAGCTAGTTCTGGCGCTACGTCGAGGTCTTGTTATTTGGTATCTAGGTCTCGTTTTGTGTGTGTGGATATCGCGGCGGGTGGACTAACCTTTTTCTCGCTTGCCTTTAACCAGCTCCTGTCACTTCCCGTCCTTCTGAGTCCTCCTGCATGTCATGACGATGTTTATCTCCACGACGATCTGATGTGCTTTCATCGGGCTTTTTCTATTCAGTACTTTAATTCTAACGATGAGAGCACAAATTGACATGTGATTTCAGTGGTTTGTAGATTGTGCTAAATTATAGAACGCGATTCGGACAAACCTGTCTCTGCACAAATGTTTCGTGCGGTACGAGGACGACTTCGGCTCTTTCTGGATGGTGGACGATGCGGAGTTCGTGAAAAGACGACACCTGAGCCGGGGCCGGCCGCGGAAGTATGAGCCAACACAGCCCGGACCGACCGCCTCACAGTAAGGGCGCAGCGGCGACAGTTGCGACCGTCCAACGAATCTAGGAAATAAACCCCGACAGACAACGCGGTAACGATGATTCAATCAAATGCTTTTACAGTAGGTACTATCATAAACGATTAATACTCAATCATTTATTGCAATCTATATATTTATATATATTTACAGAAGTAAATAGCTAGAAAAATAGTCCGGCCTATCTGACGAAATTCGGGAGAGACAATTACCTAACAAAATAATTGTTCCAAATCCAAATTTTTAACAGAATTTAAGCTGTTTTACGTAAATAAATTTAATAATTTAATCATTCAGCAGTCAAAGTTACTTATTATTTATTTATTTATTTAAATACTTTATTGCACACATTTAACAAAAGTATACAAGAGGTGGGATTATGCTGAGGGCATTTTCTACCTGCCAACCATACATAGTAGAAATAAAACAAAAAGGCGAGCTATAATTAAACTAAGCTACATATATAATACGAGTAAGTCTAATACTACAGCAATGTAATAATAAACTTGCACTATTTAATAACACATAAAATATCTGAATATATTATAATATTTATTGTTGAAAAATACAAATACGCGAGTAATAAAGAATGACGATGACGTAAGACTTACAAATTAAGAACAATATACAAGAAAGTAAGAAACAGACCTGTTACGTTACTAATAAATAACTAAGCCTACATGACTAAACCAAATCAATGATAAACGAAGCGTTTTGAACGTCGTTACCGTTATGCAATCTGCAAAATGTCTATCGGGATACAACATCGGTCTCCAAAATATTGGCAGTTATAGGAAAACAAATAAAATAATAATAAATGTATTCATTCACATAAAAATATACATAATAAAGAATCGTTGGACGATCGCGTCCAGTTTTAGCATCATTTGTATGTGATATATTCAATTGCCGAAAATTATCATTCAAATTATATATGATAATTTCTGGTATAACTTTAGATTGATGTCTGACCATTATGTAAAGTGTACCACTGTGTTAGATCTGTTCAACATGTTATGTTAGTTTTAGAGACACGTGATTGTTTAAAAATACTTAGCATTTGTGAAGCAGTGTGATCTAACGGTGTAGTAGCTTTTGCTATATCATCTAGATGAAAGACAATCACACTAGTTTCATAAATATTAGTCCGCAGAGCTATAACAAATTGTTTTGCTATAGATTTTAATATCACATCGACAATGTTTAAACTAGCTTAATTCATAATGATTATTTTGCTATTGTAATTTAAATTTTATATACGATGGCATACATTTTAAATGAATTGTACATTATGCATGAGCTAAACGTGTGTGTAAAGGATCGTCGTTGGATTCCCAAGTAAGATTAAAGATGGTAAATATTTCACCTCTGAATCTTTAATCTGAGCATGTTTCCTAATGTTAACAAGGTGAGTGGGCTTCTTAAGCTGTGCATGTACCGTTTCTGTCGCATGTTCGTTTTCCTCTCTTTTCTTATATGCTTGCCATTTATCTTTATTCTCTTTATTCTATTTATATTATCTTTCTCTTTCACTGACACTCACATATACACTAACTGTGACACAGATGACTTGTACAGACGAATTGGACTATCAGTCAAAATTTTACACTCCACAAGATTGACACGTACAAAATCACTAGTTTTAAAATAATTGGGCTTCGGCTCGATATTTTAGAAGAGGTCTATTCGCCGGGGTATGTTTTATATTATTATTTTGTTTTCTGAAGTCAAGAACTGAAATTTCAAGGAAGTTAACATTTGTTTTGAAACCTTTTGTTTGGCTTTTGATGGTGGAAACTTGAAGTTCGTCTCTGTGTTCAGGTTCATGGGAGCCCAAAGCCCTCCGATGTTGACGAGCCCTCACAGCTACAACGAAGCCCTCAAGAGAAACCTTCAGGTATTTACAAACTAGTTTCTCCCCGCGACTTCGCATGCGTTTCTTCTATGGAATCGTTCAAAGGTTATTTCTATCAAATGGGAATTGATTTATGATATCAAAGTAAAAACCTATGTTTTATTCCAGGTCTAGACCTCCCTCTATGCAATTTCAGCCCGATCCGTTTAGTAGTTTTGGCGTAAAGAAGCAACAAACAAACATCAAAACTTTCAGTCGGCAGTTTCGATAGAAACTGTAGTTACCAAAGTAATCTTCTAGCCATCAAGTCGTAGGTACCATAAATCGGTGCTATGCTGATGCACATTTAAATTATTTAAAATCAGCACCAATCATCAAAATATCAGCTCAAGTTGATATTTTGTAAGCGAATGGTGCTGTGGGGGCATATTTTAATTATCCACATATGCACTCTTATTCGGTGTATTAGTTAGAGTATACCGATTGGCCGAAACGAAACACGCAATTGCCTGTTGGAGAGTTACAATAGGCTTCTGAGTCATCGATGCTGAATTTGTGATGAGAAGGAAAAATTTTCCAAGAAATTTGTTAAACAAAAATAATTTCTTTATTCCAGGGCATGATGGAAGACTGCAACTTGTCTTACATGTCTGGCGAAGACCACATGATGCAGACTGAGGAGTATCCTTCTTCTCACGACGATTACAGGTACGAGTACGTTTATTACAAAAAAAAAACTCTGTTCAGTTGAATTTACCAGTCTTGCTCAGTGATTGCTCATATCTCTAAACTGAAATTAATACTACTACCGACCGTGCCTTCTTTTTATCCGTGAAGGGGGGGGGGGGGGGGTTACGTTTTTTTGAAAAATGAGATAAACGACAATTTTTTTCTAAAGCAATTAAAGCTTTTATTAATCACACGATTAACGAATATATAAACGAAAAATAAGATATGCAAATACATGACATGTTAAAAATGACGTCTTCCTCTCCATAAATATTGTGTGCCCAGCAGGGTCTTTAGTGATACTTAATTAGATTATAAGCACCTGTGTCTATAGAACTATAGAATATAGGTGGTAGGTGGAACATACATAGGTGTATATAGAAAGCAATAAATGATTGATACATAAATATCGTTTATTGTCAAAGAGATTAGGTACATGTTTTTGGTTAGTAGTGTCTTAAATCTTATGTTAGGTTTATCTAGACACTAGGGTTCTCTAAAAATAGCAATAAGTAAGTATAGATAAATTTTGAAACACGTTAGGCAGTTACGCACACAACAAACACAAGGACCATTGAGTATTGAGTATTTTTATGTGGTTATCAGATACTCTTTATTAGGTAACGGCTAAGGCGATTTGGGTCAATTATGTATCAAAAGAATCGCTTGGACTTTGAAAACATTGCATTTATAAATAGGTCTAATGAGGTATTTAGAAGTACCTATTTCTCATTTTACTGCGGCCGGGCGCAAAACGCGCAAGTCGCGGGGAGGGCTGGCACTCAAGGGCAATAGTGCACACCTGCCTCTGTCCTCCTCCACAATATGAACCTCTTAATTACGTAATAAAAATATGTTTGTATTTGTCCTTTATTTGTGTACAAAAAATTTGTAACTGTGCTATATGGACCAAGGTAAATTTAAAGATAAATTTGACAAAAACTTACCTAATGAATTTCAAAGTAAGAAATAATTCCAGTCTTGACGTTGGCATTGACTACTTCGGCACCAAAGTGGCTGAAGTGGACTCTACCAAGTTTCTAGGGCTTAACATCGACAGTAAATTAAATTGGAAACATCATATTGACATTATTTGTAAAAGGTTAAAACAATTCTCTTATGCTCTTTTTAAACTAAGTCAAGTATCTAATCTATCCACCCTACTCACTGCTTATCACGGAAACGTGTCTTCAATTTTAAGATATGGCATCATGTTCTGGGGTAACTCGACTGACAGCCTTAGAGCATTCAAAGCCCAAAACCGTTGCTTAAGGGCTATTCGTGGTTTACGGAGACGCGACTCCTGTAAAAGTCACTTTATCGAACAAAAACTACTAACATTTCCGTGTCTATACATCTACGAAGTTGCAGTTTTTGTTAAAAATAACCCCGACCTGTTTCAAGAATGTGCAATTGGAAGCCGTTCTGAGGGCAGACTACGCAATGTGCCGTGCAGAACAAAGTTGTTGCGTTCAAGTGTGTTTTGTATGGCACCAAAAATCTTTAACAAAATCCCAAAAGTTATTCGTGATTTGTCCTGCAACCAATTTAGTGCAAAACTTAATAATCTTCTAATTGATAAAGCTTATTATACAGTGAATGATTTTTTAAATGACCGTATTGTTTGAAATTTTCATATTTAAATGACTTGAACTTAATAAACTTGAATAAATAAAGTAATGATCATGTCATAACTGACATGATCATTACTTTATTTATTTTTAAACTAAAACATTTTTATCCAAATTATGAAATTTAGTGACTGTACTATTGTTTGACATTGTTTATTTAAATTGACTATCATACATTTTTATTTTATTTTTTGACATGTTCATCTTCAGCTGACATTAATTAATTAACTATTTTATTTTTAATTAAATTTCATAATTTAGCATTGATTAGAAGTGATAATATTGGAAATAAATTATAAAATTTTTAAGTCAAATAAAAACGTATTGGATTGTTAGTAAGTTTTCACATGTGTAATGAAATGTTTGTACGCCTAAGCGGCAGAATTCAGTGATCTAAAATAAGTCTTATGTACCGACTGTAAAATTACCTGATTCACAAACAATAAATGAATTATGAATTATTATGAATTATGAATTAGGTCTAAAATAAATGATTTTCATTATTTATTATTACCGAGTATTGAGCCTGGCATAAGAGATCTTAGCTGCATTTTTTAGGCCCTTTGCCTACACTTTTTTGTGAAATTAAGTGAAAAAGCTGGAACCGTGTCGGGTTTTTTTCAGCTCTCAATTAAATACTACTGGTTTGTTAAACTTCATAAATATTTAATTTAGTATCATATCATCTGAGTCAATGTTTCACATAGAATGTCAATGTTTCGCTTTAGAACTAGCAATCACTCAATGCTATATTATAACGTTGGTAGGTACCTATTATAGTATGTAGTTTAACTATTATTGTTTTTGTTTTATTCTTCGAGTGCCACCGTCTATTTTGTTCTTACATGTCCAGTCCATCCCAAGGTTGCCTGGATGAGATCGCTCATAGCGATAAGGCCGCCTTTGTACTTCGTCTACTCTTAGCATCTATTTCTGTATTGTTTTCTGTCTTTGTGTGGTACAATAAAGAATTATCTATCTATCTATATTTTAATCAAGGTCATAATATAAACACCTTCGTCATGCAAATCAACACATTGATGATAATAATAATAATCTCATTGATTACGGATGTAAGCGGGTTAACAGCGTACCTTATTTGTGTTGGAAGAACACCAACGTTTCATCCCTTATCGAGAGACCGTATGAATTCATCAAACTTTATTGATTGTTTTGAAAAAAACATACTCTCTCTCTCATATAATCCCTTATATTGAACTGTTTTTTAAGTTTTGCGGGATATATACCAATCCCTCGGGAATAACATTTATTTGATCACCCCCTAGGTGGTCCAATCAATCTCTATACAACTGCAAAATAACCATCCAAATCGGTCCCTAAATGACTGAGATATCTTGAAACATACATTAAAAAAGGCATCCATACAGTCCCAGCTCCTCCATTGTTCGAAGTAGGTTATAAACTGGCAACCTGTTAGGTTTAATGATCAAGTTCCTTTTCCTTTTTTCAGCCGATCTCAAATGATGAACGGCTACGGAGGCGGCTCCTCGCACGACGTGAAGGCTGAAGACCTCAGCGCCAACGAGACTCCGGACATCAAGCCCAACATCTATGCGCTCAAGAGCGAGATGCAGGCTTCAGATTATTCCAACAAAGGTACGATCGATAGCCGATAACCTTATTTCAATTTTACGCCTTGTAGGGACTCTTTGGGGCGTCAACGATAGAGTAAGTTTCTGGACCTTGCAGGATTGGATTAAGCGTATAGATTCTATACTTTTCAGCATAGTGACGCGATGTCGATTCAGATGTCGCCAAAACTAAACTTAATTACTCAATTACAGCATTGTTGACAGCATTCAAAATAATGCACTCGTTTTTATTTCGAGCGTTATGAAGGGGACGGCACCATTTGTAGTCCTGTCAAATTAGTATGGTTTTGTTTTGGCGACATCTGAATCAACACCGCCACCTAGAAACAGGTTCAAGTTAGGTCGATGGCTTTGCCGATAACAGACCCTCGGCCTCAAAAGTAGGTTCCGAACCTGGCGCTCTACCTTGTTTAGGATACAATTACAACTCAATACTTCTAGGATTAGATCTTGGTCTGGAGATCTTTGATGATTAGTATAAGCTTCCTTCCAAACCTGGGGCCGAATTCTGTTAACCAATCGCTTTACTATGGCAAAGGTATCGTCGCTGAATCTTCCATATATGAAAGAAACTCTAGAATTCTAGAAAGTGCGTGCAGTACTATTTCCAGGGACAGATTGATATATTGGTTTCGACCTCATCGATCAAGGTATCCGCCGACCAGCCAGATTCACAATGTGCACCCTGAAACCTTCTGTATCAAAAGGGATCTCTTTCATTTGGGATACCATTTCAACTAGTGTCATCTTAGAGGTACTATACGTTTGAATCTGTAAGTGTCATTTATGCGTTCGGCCAGGAAGCATGACACAAGTTGCAAAAATCACACGTCCAAGACACAAACAAGGACGGGATTTCTTGTTTTCAGTAAAGTTTTAATGCATTTTTTACCACTCTAATGTGCTATTCTCCTATCCTCAAGAAATCAGCGATGAAAATTATTTTTTTGTTTTCCTATGTTACGGTTTTCACTTTGTTCTGAATTCATGAATCAGAGGTGTTTTTATATTTATATTTTTTTTTTATTTTATGTGTTCTTGCGTTTTTTTTTTATTATAAAAGACTAGTTTGCAACTATTACTGGTTAAAAAATTTATAAAATAATAGCAACAGTTATTCTGATTTCGAAAATTTTGATTTTATATTTGCATTATAATTGTTTAGTATTGACTACACAGAAACAGTTCTATGAACACTACATACCTAACTATTTGTTGCGCGAAGATTTTTATTAATTTTATTGATACTAATTAGAAGGAACAAAATCATTATAAATATGATAAGTATTTATTAACGGTACGATTTTCAGATTGCTACTATTTATAGTAGCAGTCTGAAAATCGTAAGAATAATAAACGCGGTTTTTTAAAACAGCGTTTATTATTTTCAGGTAGTACTTATAATTAAAATAAAAACTTAATTACGACTCTATTAATCTCTTGTTCCGTATTCTCAGAACTTGGCTCTGCGCAAACTGTCTCCGTCAAAACAAGCCGTAGACAATTTCGAGTGTCATTTTTGTAAGGTTCTAGTTATCTATTATAGATTGTACTTGACGATGTTGCTGTGGTGTGTGGAATTCACTGTATAAACCTAATTTTTGATTGTCCTTTCAGGAGACTACTCCAAGGAACACGTGCCCAGCAGTCGCTCCGAACAAACCAGTCCATACGAAGACTACCCTCGCGACGAGCCGAGAGGATATCGCCCGTCTCTGTCGCACATCAAGGACGAGGCTGAGAACCTCTCGCTCGAACGATCTGACAAGTAGAGTCAAGGTGGAAATTTTCATTGATGGAAATGTTCATAGATTAGAGAGTGGTTTAAACGTTTGAAATTGAAAGGATTATGTTCGAAATTGGAAATGCAGCAATGGAAGATTACGTTCTAATTTGGGCTTTGCTCCAAATTTTCATACCTAGATGGAAATGTTAATCAGTTATTTAAAATGGACGAATTATGTTCGAGATTGGAAATGACTGGTCAATCAATGGGCATGTTCAATGTCTGATGAGAATGTTCAGTGAATAAGTTACATATTTTTAATGGATGAATTGTGTTTGATGAAAATATTGTGAGAAAGAGTTAATTGAAATTTTTATTTGATGGAATAGTTCAATTTAAATTAAATTGTTTAGAATCTACACTTGACGAATGCTTCATAAAGTTATGTACAAGGAAAAAATAATTTTCACAGAAGCTCTGTGTCAAAGTTTTTGAGCAACATGATCATGAAACAACGAATAAGGATCGAAGTATAAAGTTACTCGTGTAGAAGGCTCGTGTACCTACATGGCACCACACCACCGTTGAAAATGATGTTCCACGAAAATCAAACTGATTTACCAGTCCTGGCGATTCGGAACAATTTGGAACACCCGAACATCGTTATGTTATGTTGAACATCGTAATTACTAGCAGAAAACTGGGATACCGAGAAAAGTTTACGGAAATGTCCAAGTTCACCAGTGTTCAGTTCCACTTTGTGTCTGTACCCAGTTGATGGCTGTGTTCATTATGAACATGATACGCAAGGACGTTACAAAATATCACAGTATGTAATACATAATATTTACGGGTGTAGTTGTATTTCATAACTTAGTAGAGAGGTGTTAGAATATAATGTGTTCACATACGGAATTCTTATAATAAATAGACGATCTCTATTGTGGAATTGTTCTATAGTAACCAAATATTATTCAGTTTTCCCCGGTATAACGGGATTCGAAGTATTAATAGTTTTTATTTTAGTTTTTAGTTTAGTTTTGGTAGCTGTGCTAATTAAATTTGTTAGTTGTATTTAGTAAGCGTTAGGAAATTTAGAAACGATAAGGGAAGTCAACGATTTACAACCTTAAAAGGTCCATATCAATATTTAAAACTATTTAATCATTGTTACTGATATAAGAACAATAAGTAGTCGTATTGCTCTTGAAGTTATGGTTACGCCAAGCGTTCAGTTCAAGTTAAATGAGTTCGATTTTTTTTCAAAATTACAATATCTATTTAATATCGCGTTTAGTGAATCAATACGTGTTAGTTACAAGTATGAAAATTATCTGTCAGTAATCAATAAATTTTTATTTATATGGGTTAATTATAAAAAATATAAATTGCTAGTGGTGGCACGTTGTAAGCCTATTATTGACATTGTAATAATTTACAATGTTAATAATTCGTTTTTTTTTATTAAAGTAATACACCAAAAAAATAATACACTTTTTAAAAAATCGTTACATAAAAGTGTTTCCCTTCAAAGCCTCGTCGCATAAAACCCTGGGTCTTAAATTATACGTTTAAAAAAAACCTGACAGATCATTAACATTCTACTCCTACAGGATAAAAAAGATCTCAGTAGTGGTACTTTACTGTCCAGAACAGGTACAAAACAGCTCTTAATATAAACAGTTATAAGTAGAGATTAATTCTTATTTTTGTGATGAACGATCTGACGATTATTTATAAATATTTTTTTTATTTTTTGTTGGCATTATTTGACGCTTTTGCGGCAATATTCCATTATAATAACTCTAGTGTATGTTACTTTGTAAATATTTATCATGAGTATCATGAATTGTATAAATTCTATAATTAATGGTAATTAGTAATCATAAAAATAAACGTTTACTTATAAAATATCGCTTAAATCGTTCATGTTGTAGAAATTTAGATGAATAACGTAGTTAAAATGTTCACATAATGTACTTACTTTTAATATTATTGGGAATTGATTCTTTTTTAAATTTTTTGTGCATTTTACTGCATTTATGAAAACAGCTGGATTTATTTTCAAAGACATACTTGGCACATATTGAGATTCAGCCGTATTATTCTAATTTAATTTTTGTTAGTTTTTTTTTATGAAAGGGTGAAGTAACCATATCACAACTATGTATTTATTGTATACTTACTATAATCTAGTGTGTACTATGATTGGTTATGTAAAATTAATCTCGGCGTATTTGAAATTTCATGTTCATTATAGAAAATATAATAACCGCCTTTGAAAGTATACCATGTTTGAAATAAACTGTAAAAGTACTACAGCTCCTTCTTTTGACATGTTGCAGTATAGATTAATTTTGTAGAAATATAGAACTAGGTACTTACAATTAAAAGCAAAAACAAATTGCAGCACGTATATTAATATCTTGGTACCGAGTAGTCTTTAAAATCGGAATTAAACTGTATAAAAATATTTGATTGGATTACCATAATTTGTTTAATATAAAATCTTTTTATTCAGTCAGAATAAAAATATTTGATTGTATAACCATGATTTGGTTACTATAAAATCTTTTTATTCAGTCAGGCTCAGAATTTAATAGTGTTCGTGCCGATATATACCTATGTATGTACTCTACCACATTTCAGCTGTTTATTCATAAAACAAACCTAGATGATAGAACGTGATTTTGGAATTGTTTTTGTATTGCACGCTTCTGCGAAATGAAATAATGGAATTGATTTTGTTGTTATAAAGTTTATTTTTATATTGTTTAGGTTTTTGCGATGAGGAAATACCAAAATGGAAATGTATGCATATTTTACTCATTAAAAAACAGTCAGTTGTATCAATATGATTTATTGAGACTGATCTTTTTAATTATCTACATAAATAGTCTAATAGTCATCTACAAGAAATTTACAATTTTTTTTTAATATTTGACCTTCCCGGGCGGTTCTTTTGACGTTTTACCCTCAGAGTTACGCCAAGGCTTCAAACTTTATTATTTCACTTCGCGCCCCACTTTTTTTCAGAAATATCTATAATTTTCTGTCACATTAATGAAAAAGTGTTTAAATTAAGAATATGTTCAATCAAATAAATACGATTTTCCATTTTGATGTTAGAAATGCGACTGTTAGCCTCATTAAAGGCTCGAATACATTTAGATCATTGTAAATTATACTTAATTAGTGTTGTATTAAACGAATTCATTACAATATAAAAATATTTAATTAATTTCCCACATTTTCTTGTACCACACGTTGTTGTTTGGGGAGGCCTATATTCACCAGTGGACATCATACGGGCTGATGATGAAAGCAGAGCGACCGCACCGCGGTATATAAGATAGATCTTTAAGGTAATATCCTTAAAAATCTATCTTAAAGATCTGTTTAAAATACTAAATACTATTATTAAGTATTTATATTAAGTCCTAGATCTATTGCCATCCCTATCTGACAGGGTCCATGAATACCTTTGATCACCAATTGGTGATCACCAAAACTGTTGTAGCTCGTCGTGATTCTCCAATAATATTATCTAGCTATTTAAGTTTAACGTGATAAATTCTAATCCCTCGGGAATAAAACTTATGACCTCGGGATAATTTTCTAAACAATAGTGAACTGATAGGCTACTATCAGTTCACTATTGGATAGGATATCAAGTA
This sequence comes from Eupithecia inturbata, assembly GCA_963662085.1. NCBI lineage: Eukaryota > Metazoa > Arthropoda > Insecta > Lepidoptera > Geometridae > Eupithecia > Eupithecia inturbata. Next base: position 2,117,404 of record OY759201.1, read on the forward strand.
ACATACATACTTAAAAAAAAAACAAAAAAAATAAAAATCTACGTAAAGATGTGACAATGCGGGCTATAAATAAAATTGTAGGCGCTAATTATGATAATTGAAAACATAAAGAATAATGGTAATCAAACTGGTAAGTACTGGTTAAAAATAGCTTTAGTCCTACAACTAAAAAACTATCTTCTACATAAGTTTTTTAAATTATTTAGCAATCAAATCTATTTGCAAAATAAACCATAATATTTCCTCATATCTTAACAATAGCGACAGTGCAAAAAAACAACAACTCATTAACCTATCTCCGAACACTGGAATTAGGTATACACTCGTCGTCGTCATGTCATACTTGTATGAATGTGTCATAAAGCGGATGTGTTTCTTATGACACTAATTAATTGGTCATTAGTTTCAGGAATAGTTGCTTGAACTCTGGCAAAAATGTTTTAACTAATGCACAATTGTTCGTCTCTATTTGACTTCAAACAAAAGTGGAAGAAGGGAACCTGCTTAGATGAGACAACCCAGGCAGGCTTGGGGATCGCAATACGATTGTTAAAAAAATTATAAAACGATTTTTTTTAAACATATTTTTGGAAGGATAGCTGAGCTACTAGCAGTCAACAAGACTAGCCACACGATGACACGATTAAACTCTTAGAGAAACGGGTAATTAACGCAAATAGCATCCGTTTGCGACAGTCCTAAATAAAACGAGTAGGTATTTTTATCAGTTTTATTTGCGGAAGTGTCTGCACGGATGCTTAGCAAATGTGACGACAGACGGCTGATTCAGGGTGATGCACCGACATTCCGATCAAATGTCCTAAAGAACATGCTAAATATAAACATTTGTTATTTCGGATGGTGTCAGGGTGATAACCATTGATGACACAAGCTCTCTTGGAAAGTTTGATTAACCAATTAAATATTCCTGAATATTACTATGTACTTAAAAATAACTTCTGCTTGCAGCTTCGCACGCGTTTTGTGGAATAAAAAGTAGTCTTATTCCAGGTCCATTTCTTTTTGTGTGCAAAAATTTTATCCCTATCTGTTCAATAGTTTTGGCTTTGTCTTCGGCTAAACGCCTTTGTATCACAACGCCGCGGCGAAACGGCAAACTTTCGCCACATCAGTGGGATTATAAATCGATTTTACGGATTAGCGAAGATACAACGTGTAGAATATTGATTCGTTTACTAGCTCAAAAGACGCAAATATGCAGGTCTCGACAGAGCCTATACATTTGGGGTCGAGACCCTAGGTCCGTGGGGTACCGAAACTCTCCGGGTTTTTAAAAAGTTATCTGAGCGTCTGGACGACGCGACGCGTGACCCGCGAGCTGGTGGGTATCTGGCGCAGCGCATCAGCATTGCCATACAGCGGAGCAATGCAGCCAGCGCCTTGGGGACGCTTCCGACTGTTATTGATATGATTTATTTGAGATACCTGTAGATTGTTTGCAACAGTCTGCAGTTAGCTTAATTGTTTCAATTGTAAATACTAGTTCCAATTAATTTTTATTATTAAATTGTAATTTTCTTTGTCAATAAAGAATATTTACTTCTGTCTGGTATCGCTTTTGATAGATCTGGATAGATCTGTGCTTTTGTAAATTAGTTCAGTGTGCTGGTACATTAGCTGTTATGCTATGTAAAACGCGAAGACCTGATCAAAATAGGCAGGCAGGCAATATTGTTGCCGTTTAATTTGGTCTTGATAATATAAATTAAAAAGAAGTAGGTACCTACCTACTACCAATGAATAAATAATACTTGTCTTAAAACAGATGGTCCCGATAACCATCAACTACACATCATTGAAAGCTAAGTTGTGATATTTATACTAAAACTAGTTTATGCCCGCGGCTTCTCCCGCATTGTTTCTATGGAAACGTTCAAAGGTTATTTATCTAGGAACTGATTTATGGGATAGAAATTAGCCTATGTTTTATTCGAGGCCTAAAACTACAAGTATACAAAATTCAGCCCGATCCGTTTAGTAGTTTTGGCGTGATGACGTAACATACATCCATACTTACATCTTAACATCCAGACTTTCCCATTCATGACATTACTGCGATTAATTAATTAATAATTATTATTCGTCTTGGGGACGCTTCCGACTGGTATTGATATGGATCAGTTGAGCTACCTGTAGATTGTTTGCAACAGTCCGCAGTTGGCTTAATTGTTTCAATTGTAAATACTAGTTCTAATTTGTTTTTATTTTTGAATTGTAATTTCCTTTGTCAATAAAGCAAAAAAAAAAAAACTTTTGATTAATAATTAGCTACTTATAACGCATGGCTCTAACTCTTAATACTATGTTACGTACTTAGTCTAAGTGACTTTTTTAGACCTTCAATTTATTTATTTATTTTAAGCGAGATTGCTCAATAAATACTTGGAAATAAGTACTACTTGATAGCGTTACCAATGAAGAAGTAGGTACTTAGAATAGGGTCTACAAGAATTGGAAAGGCATGGCATATCGATATACCGTGTGCCAGTTGATTTATGAGTCGCAGCAAGTGTAATGCTAGGGATGGCATGTCATCTTCAGGTCTAATAAGTATCGATAAATCGACAGGTGGCAATTACTCATACTGATTATTGCTATGGGGAATATAATTTAAATATACCACAAAAAAATAGTATGTTTTATTATACATCTAATTCTACGCAACACTTAATAATTTAATCATAATCATCATCATCCACCTATCTTAGTCCACAGCTGGACATAGGCCTCCACCAATGAGCGCCATAGCGCCCTGTCCTCAGCTTGCCGCATCCAGCATCTGCCTGCAGTCTTTCGCAGATCGTCATCCCACCTGGCCGGAGGGATGACGATCCTACACTATGTTTGCCGAGTCGCGGTCTCCACTCGAGAACACGTTTACCCCAGCTATTGTCGAATAATTTAATAATCAGACCATTTATAATATTTTTTACGGACGTATGTGTGTACTCACAAAATAAAATGTAGAAACTATAATGTTAGAAACTGTCTACTCAGAACTTTACAGCTAAATTAACAAAACCCATGTCCAAAAATTAATAAGTACTAATACAAAAACCTAAAAAAACGTGTAGAGCATAAAAAAATACAGATATTGATCGTAATATCTATATTTTTTACGTCTAACTAGCACATCACTAAGCTACTGACATGTGGCCCTTAATTATAACTACACTCATACGCCACAAAACCGCTGAACCGACCAAAAAAACTCTAAAATAACTTTATTTAATCCCAACGATCTGGTTACTGAACTCTATCTATAGAAAAAAATCTTTTTTCTTAACTTTTTACGCGCACATGTTTAGGAATGGGTTAAAGATTCAGTTTTTTTTATTATTTTTTTGTCGTACGAAGTGTCATTTAGATTCGAAATGGAAAGTTAGGGGTTAATATAGTATTTTTGTTAGTTAATGTGGTTTTTCGGGAAGATGAGTAATGGGTGCATGTGGGAATCATTTCGGAAGATACACGTGAGATTTTTTTTTTGGAACCTGCGTCAATTTTATTGAACTGACAACACTATGGCAAAAAATACTAAAACATAATCAGGCCTCATTAATATAGCGTTTACGTTTTACTTCTGTTTATCAAATTCACATCAAATATGTTCAAGGAGGCTTTTATTCAGCAATAGTTGGACTAAACTTAATTATTTTATTTAGGGACGTGCTCGCTGACTATTTGCCTCATGAACAAGATCAAAGTCACATAACGACGTAAATAAATAAATATTCCTGGACACAGCGTTATTTAACCCCACGCTAAAAACGCTAAGCGGAGTTTATGTTATGGTAGAAGGGATAATAATGAGTTTATATCACAACTAAAATACTAAAACATCTAAGGCATAGTTTAATCCTCCCCCCATTGACACACATTTTCAACAAAAGCTTATCTTCTGGTGTTTTACCTGCATGTTTGAAAAAAGCCAATGTTGTCCCGGTGTACAAATCTGGCAGTATTATACCAAGTCACAAATTATAGACCAATTTCTTTACTATCTTCTATATCTAAAATATTAATAAAAGATTGGTGGATGATAAATTGATTTTATTTAAGACTTCATTATTATGTCATTGTTATTGTAATTTTTTTTGTGCTAAATAAAACCCGAGCCCTGCTTAGCTTGGGGCTAGACTCAATTTTGTTTTAGTTCACAAATTTTCACTGTCAATGCTGCACATCACCTGACCAACTATCTCGTTCAAGAACTCGACACAGGATAACACACAATATGAATTTTCCTCGACCTTACTAAAGCTTTTGAGACAGTTAATACTACTTTAATATTTTCCCTTGCGTTTCCATCGCGTTGCAGCGATCGTGGTCACGGGGCGGAGTGAGTCGCTCCGTGACCACGATCGCTGCAACGAGATGGAAACGTAGGGGAACATAAAACAAAAGGTACGCGATAAATACCCGATAAATAATCTTTAATATGTTAAGTACCTTTATTAACAAAGAAAATTTCAATGAAATAATAGAAACAAATTAGAACTAGTATTTACAATTGAAACAATTGAGCTAACTGCAGACTGTTGCAAACAATCTACAGGTAGCTCAACTGATCCATATCAATACCTGTTGGAAGCGTCCCCAAGACGCTGGCTGAATTGCCCCGCTGTTCGGCAAAGCTGATGCGCTGCGCAAGAGTCACCAGCTCTAGGGTCACGCGTCACCACAAATTTGTTTATAACATAAACAACTAAATACCTTAATCGTAATAGTAAGTGAATATTTTATTTATTAATTAGCACACGTTCGCCTGAAACACAGGATTACCTAGTTCAGGCTAAATTGTTATACTTAGCTATATTTATTCGTATAGTGCACTTTTGTACTGTCTTTTTACGAGTGTCTTATTTTTTTTTTAACTACTCGATGGACTGAAGACATTGTATCGGTCGCAGGGAGTAGATGGATGGAGGCGGCTCAGGACCGCTATTTGTGGCGTCGTATGGGGGAGGCCTTTGTCCAGCAGGGCATTTGTGGGTAAGCCCACAAACAAGAACACAACATTACAGACGATGCATGATGCAAGATTGCATGAAAGATGCAAGAAGAAGAAACCTTGTAGTTTACCAATTGTCAAGTGGTTTGCTAAAATCCTTACAAAAGATTTGGATGAGAACTGCCCGTAATTTGGCACCATTTTCGATGACCATTTGCATCCACTCTGTTACTTTTTGTGAAGCAAAGTTTGCAAGTCAATAACATACCAAAAAAATCCAAAGCCGGGTCACGGACCGTGATGTACCATAAACATAACCAAGTTAACTCCGATCAAAATATCAGAATCGAAGAGTTTATATCTAATTAAATTATTTATGTGGTGGAAGCTGTCCTGCGTGAGCTACAAGCGAAGAGCTTGTGGAAAACTGCATGGGGTGGGGAAAACTGGCGACTTCTCCCACTTAACTGGTTTGGTTGTCAAACTAGGCCTAGATCTCAGTATTTACGTCGTAAGAACCTCAAATAACATCAAATTCATAATTTTTTCTTGGGATCCTTGAATGTGAAAATACGATTGAGAAAAAAAATACAAAAAGAATTAACATGAAAGTGCACTGTTTCGCACATAATTTGGTCGAGATATCAGGAACCCTGCGGTCTATTGAAATGACTTATGTTTTGATTCGTAGGTTATTACTAATTATTTGGTTCCTTGAACCAGTTTCTTCTTAAGTTGTGTAGTTTTCTTGGAAATAAGCAAAAACTTGATATTTGCGCTTACTCCGTTCCAAAAACGTATGCTCTGGCCAACCAAGAACAAGGCAAATCAACTAAATATAATCGTAATATGTACTTAACAAATTAATAATAAGATTAAATGCATGAAACGTGGATCGTAAGTTTTTTTTTAAAATGCGGCAATGGCCTTTATTAACAAAGAAAATTACAATCAAATTATAACTAGTATTTACAATTGAAACAATTAAGCTAACTGCAGACTGTTGCAAGTAGTTGTACAAGTAGGTAAATTGTAATAAAAATGCGAAAAAAGTAAACGAGTTATAACATTTAAGCCCTGCATAAAACTTAACAGTCAACAACCTCTATAACAGACATCCAATCTCACCCATCAATTAACTCAAAAACTTACTCTTAAGATGTTTTTGTTCAAAATATAAAATAAACATTTGAAATGAAAGTTTATTTATAATTGTTTTTTACATCTGCCTGAAGAGTGTGGCACAATTACTCGCTACCATTATTGTATTTCTGTTTTTTATCTGAACATGTGCGCGTGCTTCGCTTTTGTACCTATTCACGGAACGTCAAGTTGCGGCCCGCTGAAAAAGCAACCGAGTACCTAAGTAAAACTCGAATAATAGTAAAGAGTAGTTACATACCTAATTTTTTTTTTAGTATCATTTATTAACAAATAAATTCCGTTCTAACAATAAAAACAAATTAGAAGAATATATTTACAAATTGGGTATTTGTCTGGTACCTTATGTTTTATAGCTTCTTCCCGCAGCTTCGCTCGCCTTTTCAAGTAGCCTATATCCGTTTCCGGAATAGGTAGGTACTGTTTACCACCAAGCCATATTTCATTAAGATCTGTTCAGCCGTGTAAGCGTGAAAAGGTAACAGACAATACTTTCAGTTTTATAATATTTGTATGGATTAGTAAAAGTTTAATAAACTAGACCAGTGAATATTAGTTAGGTGCATGCAATTTGTCAAAAACATCTTGAACTAGTACAATCCGCCAAGGACTCTAGGTTAAATTAAACCCAGAGGAAACTTTGTTATTTCTTTGCTCTGTTATACATATATTTTGCTAATAATTCACCATAAACAGACAACAACAAAACAACGAATCAGATTAGTTAGTTAGACGATCAGATTATTTTGTGATCTAAGAACACTGCGTTTTATCGGGAAAACCTCCATCTTTCCGCGGGCCGCGGTTGACCAGCGTTGCTAAGCACGGGTGTGTTAATTTGGTGTACCACCGCGATGATCATTGCATCTCAAACTTTCTACTGCTTTCACTATTTATAGAAAAATCATTAAAATTTTATAAAAGTCACTTTATTCACTACCACTACTCCACTACTACTCTACATTACTACTCTACTTCAATCATTCCTACTGGCGGTAGGTTTTTTATTTTATTTGGGAAAAATCACAATGAACTAGAAATAGCGGATAGAACGTATGTTCTAAAGTTAAAGTAGTAAAGTTAAGTAAAGTTTCTAATTTAAAAGTATAAATTCGCCCCCTTATTCAGAATGGTCCGCTAACTTTAAACAGTTGCTAAGCAGCGCTATTTCTCACTCTGACTTATGTCAATAGAAGAAGAAAGAGTAAGAGATAGCATTGCTTTAAGTTAGCAGACTATTATGAATTTAAGGGGGTCAGTTATTAAAGAGAAAACTGTTATTTTATACTGCAGTTTATTTGCACTTAATCTGAACTATTTTACTGATTTTATCGACTTTTTAATAGTATTTAAGAGGTAAGAAGTTTTTAACGCTCATTCTTTACTTTTTGTATGTTTTGTGTAGTATGCTTTCAGGATGCTGTTAGGGCTCCCGCGATTCTGCAGCGCCTCCGGCATGTTTGCGGAGACCTGCGTAGACGATTTCGCCGCCTGTATGAGGAAGAAGGCTGCCTCACTGCAAAGTACAATACGCAGGAGTACCAACACCACCCTGTCAGCAATAGCTGATATATCAGATGGAGTGATGTACAGACACTCCATTTCCGTATTAATTAAATAGTTAAAAACAAACATAGGCTAAGAATTTACTAACTTATGGATCTTTTGTAATCTGAAAATAAACAAACATTTGTCTCACCTATCAAATACGGATACATTGTTATCAGAAATAAATAGATTTTATATTATTTATAAAATTTTCTCATAATATTTTAGGTACTAGATGCGGTCGACTGACAAGTTTGAGAACCATCAAATCGTACCAGTGTAAGCATTTCTCGACATCTCATGGCCTAGATAATAATATAAGTTTTAGATTCATTAATCATAACATTTAAAACTAAACTGGTAGTTTGTGTTGTGTTACTAAAGTCCTTGATGAAAATAGATTTTTTTTTGAGAATATCGCTATGCATATGATGATGCAAGATCAGAAAATCAAAATATTATGTAATGTATTGTAAAAGTATAAAAGTCATCTAGTACCCATAACATAAGCTCTGCTTAGCTTGGGGCTAGATGACGCTGTGTGGATTGTCCAGTATTATTTATTTATTGCATTATTTACTGATATACTCAATACTATACATTACACGATATTTTATTATACATAGAAAATACCCAGGACACCCGGAACAAATGTTTGTAGATCGTACAAACATTTGTCCCAAGGCGAGCATCGAATCAGCAACCTCCTGCGTTCCAGGCGGACCTTCGCCCGCCGCGCCACATCGAAATGATTATAGTCAGATTTCACATGGCCACCGTATATTTCTCAAACTGATATTATGGTAGAACATTACAAAATAATAATTTAAAAACAAAACGACCACCTTACTTATTTTCAAAATAAATTATACTTAGCCAGTGTCCATCGAGATGATGTACCTATGAATTCTTATCAATACCCCATACATCCAAATTCAATGCAGCAATGTAGTTACTTTATAGAAATAATCTCAGTGTCGAAATCTGTTCAGGCATTTAAGAGTATTAAAACAGTTGGCTCTTTCCCAGAGGTCCACGACTCTATTGTTTAAAAAAAAAAATGGTTTATACTTTGGTTCCCAACGGGTCCACGACATTTTAAAATAAATAATATTTCCGTTCCCAACGGGTCCATGGAATAGAAAAGCTCTTACTTTGTAATAATTACAACTACTTAGTATTAAGTTTATCAGTCATCTAGTACCCATAACACAAGCTCTGCTTACTTTGGGGCTAGATGATGCTGTGTGGATTGTCCAGCATTATTTATTTATTTATTTACAATTAAAACAGTTGAACTAACTGCAGAATATTGCAATTGCAAACAGGTAGATCAACTGATCCAAATCAGTCGGAAGCGTCCCCAACCACGCTGGCTGCATTGCCTCTCTGTATGCCAATGCTTAAGTGCTGCGCCAGATACCTACTCACAGCTCTCGCGTCATGTGTCGTGCGTCACTTCGACTAGACGCTCTGATAAAATTTTGATAACCGTATACATAATATTTTTAAGTAACATTTCGAGGTTCTTCAGCCTCGGTACTCCAAGCTATGGTAGGTATGGTATGGTAGACTGCCCACCATGGAAAAACAAACATAAACAAACTCACATATGTATATATATGAATCCTGAAAACTAACTCCTTCTTTTGGCAGTCATGTAAAAATATTTCATTGAGCAAGATAAATTAAGTCAAAAGTAAAACTTTATAACTTCACGACTGTTTACAAATAATTTAGAAAGTTGCACGCGCATGTTTAATTTTATGTTCGTGTTAGTGTTTTATTTTATTATCTTTAATGCACTTGGATGACACGTGTGGATTCAGTGGAAGGGTAGACTTCTGCCTACGTCTTCACTCGATACTAAATTATTTAAAATTTAAATTATTGTATTTTTAAACTTGCTACCAAAGACCACAAGGACGATCACCTAGCCGCTGGTCTGACATAGTGAAGGAGATCACGGGGCTCCCAGTGACTACTGCTCTCAGACTAGCCGAAGATACTTAGGGTAGCGTGGAAGCAGCTGGTCATCTCATCGACGAAGACTTTCCAAAACGAGCACTACTTTCAGCATTGAAGAATACGATGTTGAAGAAGATGAAACTTACTCGTCGCCGCCGGATTGTAGAATCGGCCCGTTTGAATTGCTAAGCTGATTGCAAAACGACGCAATTCAATTGCCTATTTTTGATCGATCAACTTGCGTTCAACAATATGGGTACCTAAAGGTCACTCAGCCAGCTCGTCGAATGAAATTAATTAGGTATTCATAATCATATCATCGAAACGCAATGGGTAATTTGGTTATGTTTAAGCCAGGTGAATTAAGTCTTACCGGATTAGAGCTTTAACTTTATTGAAAAGCTGTGAAACTTTATTGTAAATTTGGTGCACCCAGGCCTTTTCTACCTGACCTTTTCTAAGTGTACATTTATTGTATTTATGGAAATAAAGAGTTTTTGACTTTGACTTTGACTATATATAATATCTATATATAAAATATCTGTATATTATATCTATAAATAACTAAATTAAAGGGGCTTCCATATATAAAAACTTCATGTTGTTTTCTATTTTTGCACTTCATTTGTCAAGGCTGTATCTCTTGAACCACAATAGGTAGACACGTGAAACTTTCTATAAATAAGTAACACTTCAACTGTAATAACAGCAAACACTAAAAATATAATAAAAATGAAAATTTGGTGTTCTTTGAAAAAGATGCCTGATTTATACGGTGCGGAACCGGATCCCTTCGTGTGCGAGTAAGAGGCGAGCCTAGCAGGTTTGGTTGCCAAATTAGGCCGAGTTCTTAGTACTCACGGGATCACCGTGGTAAAAAACTCAAATTACATAAAATTCAATATTTTTTCTTTGGTTCATTAAATGTAAACACGATTGCAAAAAAAAATTACATTAAAAAAAATCATGAAAGTGCACTGTTTCGCACATAATTTGGTCGAGATCTCAGGCTGCTATCAGGCGGATAACCCTGCGGTCTATTGAAATGATTTATGTTTTGATTCTTAGGTTATTACTAATTATTAAGTTCCTTGAACCATTTTCTTCATAGGTTGTGTAGTTTTCTTGTAAATAAAGAAAAACGAGTTTTGCGCTAACGCCGCCGGCCGATCCAAAAACGTATGCTCTGTCCCGCTCCTATGAACGCGAAATCCTATGCCTATCCTTCTCACAAAATGACCATGTTGCACCCTATATTATAGAACGTACAAAAATAAAATTGCGACAGTCTTCAGTTAGTTGAACTGTTTCAACTGTAAATACTAGGTAGTTCTATTTTGTTTCTATTCTCATAACGTAATTTTTTTTTGTTACTGATTAAGTCTTTTACAAATCTGTCATTGACAAATCGATCTTTGATCTCCAATAGCCTCGTGTTAAGACAAACGTTAACAGGGTGTTCACCTCCTTACAAAGTTAGTTTTCATCATCCTAATCAGACGATTCAGAGTTCAAGATATGACATTGTTTATGAACTAATGCAATACATCAATGCAATTATAATTTTCTAATCTTAACCTTAATTTATACAAGAACAAGCGGTTTTCTGGTAACAATGCCCGCTAAGAAGGGATTTCGGAAATTTCATCCCTTAGGGGGTGAAAGGGGAAAAGTTTATTTGGTGTTTTTTTGTAACTCTTTAACCAGTGGCCCAATTAGCTTGAAACTTACAAATAATATTAAGAATACAAAACTATTAAACATGTTGTACAAGATTTTTCAAAATTTTCCTTAAAAGGGGGTAAATCGGGTAATTAAAGTTTGTGATTATAAAGTATAAAGTAAATATAAGTATTTTTTATTTTTACTAATTTATCCCTAGGGGGTGTGCAATCAATTTCACGCAATTGTCAATCAAAGTCTCGCAACTAGTAACTTTATGTATTATATACATAAGTACATATGTATGACAACAATTGTGTATATGAGAACCTCCGTGGTGCAGATATTGAGTTGGTGTGAATATCAGAAGTTGCCAAAACTAAAATAACGGACTAACCATTTGATTGTTTTAAAAAAAACTAAAAACCGACTTCCGATTCCATAATATTTAGACTGTTTTTGAGTTTACAAAGCCAGCTGAGCCTAACCAAGTTGAGCCAACTGCAGACTGTTGCAAACAGTTGAGGTAGCTCAACTGAGTTGATGATTGGCAAATATATTTTACTCCAAGTCTCAGTATTTTCTATTTTTTTATACGAAATTTAAGAAAACTTACAGCTATGATTTGACCGATAGGTATTTGCTTATCATGCGCATGATACTCGTACATGCATGATAACTGATAAGCTACTGAAGGCTATGCACAATAATAACTTACTTCAAACTACCTATTCGACTTCATCTATTACGCATAATCTTTTGTAAATCTTTATAAAAATATTTATAATAAGAAGTCTGTAATAATAGGCAGATATAAAGATTGCCAAATCCTGGCAATCTTTATGTAACCAAATCCTTTAAAAATGTAATGTTTTATTCTATCATTGAAGACGTCACCATTATTTTATTATTGTAACATTGTAGGGGGAGCACAGCTGCCTATATTATAGACTTTTTAGGCTAGTTTAGGCAACTGACATAATAACTTGAATAAGAATTCTCACAAGTGTAATATTTCAGACGTGCCAATCATTAAAAAACTGCTTCATCAGCATTATTTATCCTTGTAAAAGTTAGAAAACCTAAATTTTATGTTTAAGTAAGTTTATTATAATATTTATTTGTAGGTACCTATTATAGTATGTAGTTTAACTACTATTGTTTTTCTTTTATACTTCGAGTGCCACCGTCTATTTTGTTCTTACATGTCCAGTCCATCCCAAGGTTGCCTGGAAGAGGTCGCTCATAGCGATAAGGCCGCCTTTGTACTTCGTCTACTCTTAGCATCTATTTCTGTATTGTTTTCTTTCTTTGTATGGTACAATAAAGAATTATCTATCTATCTATTTCATAATGCCAGACAAATTGTTGTTAATTATTTGTAATGATTCTTTTTGCAATTAACTATTATTATTATTATGGGGATTCAGATATTTGTCTGGTCGACGTAGAGTCGGGAAATAACCTAAGCCCGTGTTTATGAGTGAAGTTGTTTTGATTTTGGGCACTAGAGGTTATTATTTGATTTTCGGTGGTAAAATGCTCTGTTTGCAAGAACTTTCGGACAATCCGACAAGTGTTTAGAACAGCGGCTTTTGGAAGCAGTGTATAGGTATTTTTGGGTAAATCTAATGACGCTAGTGATGTAAAAAGCTGTTCAGCGATTACTCCTTTAGAAGAAAGTACGATTGGGATGATGGAAACCTTTTCAGGTCTCCATATTCCAGTGATTTCATTTTGTACTTCAACATATTTAGAAAGTTTCTCAGCTATTGTGTTTTGGAGGTTATGCGTGTTAGGGACGGCTATGTCTATCAGTAGCGCAGATTTATTCATTTTATCAAGAAGTGTTTTGTCAGGTATATTGTAATGAGAAGTTTTGTCGGCGAGAATAGCCCATCATAATAAAGTTTGTGGGAGGAGTTTTCCAGCACGGTATCGGGAATTTAGTAGTAGTACAGAGTTGGCCTAGGCGACTGTTCATGTTCAATAAGATGGTATTTGGTAGCTAGTCTTTGGTGTACGATGTTAGCAAGCTGGTCGTGTATGTACTTATAATCCGTTTGAGCAATTGATTTACAGGCTCCCGTTATGTGCTGGATTGTTTTTGATGAACTATTGCAACGTCTACATGAATCGGATGTTATTATTATTATTGTTCATTCACATCGCGTGACCCGAGAGCTGGCGGGTATCTGGCGCAGCGCATCAGCATTGCCATACAGCGGGGCAATGCAGCTAGCGTCTTGGGGACGCTTCCGACTGGTATTGATATGGATCAGTTGAGCTACCAGTGGTTTGCAACAGTCTGCAGTTAGCTTAATTGTTTCAATTGTAAATACTAATTCTAATTTGTTTTTATTATTTGATTGTAATTTTCTTTGTTAATAAAGGCAAAAATCTTTTCTACCAAAACAACCTAGAAAAATATTGACAAGACAAGTGTCTTAATAAATACCTACTAATTGGCGCCAAAAGATGGTAAGCTTGACAAAGTTACATTTCAGTAGCTTATTTAATTTCAAACCTTTGCTTCCTTGAAATAAGGATCATTTGCAAGTATCACTGGAATTCTGAAGTTGGATGTGTAAAGCACATGTTTAGAGGAGTTAAAACAAGGCGTTTGAGTTTCTAGATGAGACAATTCTATGACTATCTGGGAATCTGGTAAGCATATAGGCAATAGGCATGCCATACAATTCTTTCCATCCAAAGGTTGCCTGGTAGAGATCGCTTCTAAGCGATAACGCCGCCCATTGTACTTATCTTAAGTAAATAACGGGATATTTATTTATCTTGATTTGTTTTATTTTGAGCTTTTTGGGTTAAATATCACATTATTTTAGAGATTTGCTTATTCGTAAAAAATAACTCAACATTCTTCAACACAAAATCTAATGGATCTGATAGCTTGCGAATTAAATATAAGTTTAACATATGTATACCTCAAATCAACAATTCAATGTTCCACAAAAGCACATAATAATATGTAACAGCTATCAAAGTGTTCAATAATTTACCAGTAGAACTAAAACAACTTGATGGAAATATGTTTAAACTTAAGTTAAGGAAGTGGCTTGTTAATAAAGTACACTACAATTTAAAGGATTTTTTTGACATTAGATGATTATCCGCCTAGACTATGATTGTATGTCCGAATAGGATAAAATTGTTGATACCTACTATTTTAAGACCTTCATGTAACTATGATTAACACAATTTTACAATAAAATTATTCTTATTCTTATTAATTACATTAGTGTCAAAGCTGGATTATACGAATCTATTTTATAATGCAGTTTCCCCAATTTTCTTTAAATGCTAAACTATACAAAAACATAAGTAAAATTTCCTTCTGTTAAAAAAAATCTCTACTACTTAGGTACACTATGCAGTTAGGTATCACGTGAACGAAACCGAAGGCAAAATCTAGTTTTTTAAAATAAAAGCTTCCTTAAGAACTACTACATACATAAGTACGCAACATTATCTGGCACCATACTAAGCAGAGTTTCGATGTTTCGAGTACTATAAATAATAGATATACCAACTTAATACATTACATAATTAAGTATATTTTTTTATTATTAGTACCTACATAAAACACCCAGAACGCCTGGAACAAGCAACGATCATTTTGCAAAGTGGTATTTTACGTTATGGTCATTCTAAATAATAGTTTTTCCCGAAACGGTCATAAAAAGAAGTGGGTATTGTACTAGATGTATTTGTGCACTTGTTCTTATATATGTGTGAGGGTGTGTGCGTGTGTGTGTGTGTGTGAATATCAGTAGTGGAAATTTGGTAATCTTCAGACAACACAACCACAACGGCGACTTACGCAGATAATACCGCCCTGCTTGAGAGCAGGGCGGTTGTGTGACGCAACTTTCGGCCCATCGTGGACTGAGGTCCACGATGGGCCGAAAGTTGCGTCACACAACCTACAAAATCACCTTACAAGGGTCGAGGAATCGCTTAACATGTGGCGCATAAAGGCCAATAGAGATAAGTCCGTAAAAGTCACCTATACGCTTAGACGAGAAACATGCCCACCTGTTACTCTCTACAATAACCCAGTTCCACAATCTGACAGTCCCAAATACCTAGGGATACACCTGGACCGCCGACTAACATGGCAAAAGCATATTTGGACCAAACGAAAACAACTGGACCACATAATTCGAACTATGTACTGGCTGATCGGGCGCAAATCTCAACTCTCTGACACCAGTAAATTAACAGTCTACAAAAGCATCATAAAGCCCATCTGGACCTATGGGATTAAACTTTGGGGTTCAGCTAGCAATAGTAACATCGAGATTCTTGAGAGATTTCAAAGGAAGACCATCCGAAATACGCGCAACATTCCCCCACACGTGAGCAACAAGTATATACAATACATATCAAGATGCCAACAGTCAAAAAAGAGATATAGAACTTCAGCAAAAAACATCAAATAAGGCTCGATAGACATAGAAACCAACTCGCCGCCACCCTCCAAGGATCTGGCAGCATCAAATTTTTCAGACTGAAAAGACAGAGCATCCCTGACCTGGCGACTCGATACCAGGTCAAGCATGCTATTGAACACAGGATTACCTAGTTCAGGCTAAATTGTTATACTTAGCTATACATATTCGTTTAGTGCACTAATGTATTGTCGATTTACGTTCTTTGAATAAATTTTATTATTATTATTATTCAGACAGAGAGAGAGAGTTGACTCAATGGACTACACTCTCTCTAAATGAAACAGAACAGATAGAATCGGACAGCAGACTGGATTATTGAATTAAAGTCAGATAGCCAAGCAGCAGCAAAAAAAAAGTTTGGTAATTGGTAATTTTAATTGTGGTCCTAATCCGAAAAAACGCTAATATCTACTTGTGTAGATATTAGATATTATTAGATCTTTAACCTCTTCAGTAGGGACCTACGTTGTCACATCCAGTAAACCATAAACCACGTGTTTCAGTCAAGAAATAATCCTATCCCGGTCTATTCCTGCCATTCCCGTGTTGTTCTCGGTTGTGTGAGGTCGTGCTTCGAGCTGTCAAACTGACAGCTCCCGCCATTTTTGTGGAAACGTTCCGTGTTTGAAAATTTTCCGACTGGTGAGTGAAAAGCTTTCTGTTTTTTTCTTCTGTTGCCTTTCGAGTTTTATTTTGTTTCGGGTACGTTTGGCTAATACCTAATTATCTATTACTTTATTGGTTAACTAGGAACAAAATATCTAAACTTACTAAGTTTCTGATTAAATATCTAAGTATTTGTTATGTAAGTAGGTAGAGCATGTATGTAATCTGGAAAGTAAAGTACTTATTTATTACCTACCTCTACCTTATAATTTCATCAAAACACTCCACTGCTGGGCATAAGGTTCCCTAAACATGATGAAGTTGGTGAAGATTAATTAATTAATTTATTTTATCCATGTGATAACTACAACTAACTTAGAATCTGAGCAAATTAATTTAAGCTTCAAAATGACATAGAAATTAGAAAATAAAGACAAAACAAAGCTCATAATTTAAACTGTCCCCATCTATGTAAACTTAACACGCCGGCAAAATTAGGGGAACAAATGTAAAAATCTGCATTTTGCAATTTCTTTTTTATTAAATTTTGTTTGTTTTTTTAATTAAAATTATGGATAGGTATGAGGTAAATAAAAAACACGATTTCCGATTAAAATTCAAGAAAAACATTAATATGTATAGTAAAAAAATAACAGATTTACGAAGTTTTGCTTAACAAATTGAATGCAGTTTTTTTTCCAAAGTAAACCATACAAAAAAAATTGATGGCGCATGGGGCTTTCACGGTCTCCTATGAGATCCTGAATGCGTTTTCCTCCAATGATGCCATCAATCTTTTCTTGAGGCAAATTCTCCCACTCTTCGACTAAGGCTAATTTGAGCTCTTCGACGTTCCTGGGAACTGGGTTCATGTGATGTATCCTTCTTCCGAGGTTGTCCCAAACATGTTCTATGGGGTTCATGTCTGGAGAACGTGCTGGCCAGTTCATTTGGGTAATGGCAACCTCATTAAGGTGATCGCGCACCACGCGCGCTGTGTGGGGCCGAGCGTTATCGTGCATAAACACAAAATCATCGCCAATAAATGGGGCAAATGGCATTACATGGGGCTCTAGGGTCTCTGAGATATATCGCAGTGCAGTCAGGGCTCCATTTTCGATGACGATCAGCTCTGTACGGGCTCCCAAAGATATGCCACCCCACACCATAACGGAGCCCCCACCATAACCCACTGTTTCGATGAAAGTCGTTGGATTGTAGCGTTCTCCTCGATACTGGCACATCTTCTCCCTGCCATGAACAAAATTTACATAAAAACGGCTTTCTTCTGTGAATAAGACTCGCCTCCACTCGTCTGTCCAATCCCGGTGCTGACAAGTAAATGCCCATCTGGCTACTCGATGACTTACCTCGAGTTTTGGCGCTTTGGCTGGCACTCGTGACTGCAAACCAACTTCATTTAATCGTCTTCACTTACACGTGCTTTACGGACTTCTTCTAGCAAATTTCGTGACTGCACAGCAGTTCGATGACGGTTTCTCAGAGTTTGCACCCTTATATATCGGTCATCTAAGGCGTCAGTTGCCCAATTTCTTCCTTGTCCTCGCCGACGACGCACGTAAGTCCCTGTTTACCTTTGAACAATGCGATAGACCACAGATACCGACACACCCAACACTCAACTCACTGAACGGTAGGAGTGACCTGCCTCGAACATTGTTACGGTTCTGGCAACTTCAGGTGCAGAATGAGCTAAAGTCAGTTGAAAACGCGTTAGCATTTTTTTAATGAATAGCACTTATGACCGTATAATTGTCAATAAACACTCTAGTGGGTATAATTTAATGTTTAAACATCGAAGCACATGATTTATTTTTAGTCATCATTCCAAAGAGGTTAGTGATACAAAAATATAATCCACTTGACAAAGTTGAAAAAACGAGGTATTTGCCTGTTCCTCTAATTTTGCCGGTGTGTGTATACTATACTATACTATAAACTTAAGATTCTGAGTGATTTAATTTAAGCTGCAAAATAACACGAGAAATTAAAATTAAGCATTTAAGTTAGAAAAGTGGCTTATTGACAAATCATTTTATACTGTATCTGAACTGAACTGAACTGTTAGCCTACCTTTATAAAACCATTTTTCATGGAATAAAGTGATTATGATTATGGTCCGTGAAACCCCAATTTGATTGTCCGATCCATCTCATTTGGTAGGTATAGTAAACTTAACGGTAGGAAGCGAGAGAATAGATAATTAGATACACTAAGAAACTATCTGATGGCAGTTAGATTAGATACCGACATCAAATAAAAAAAAAGAGGTTGACGACTTCTCAATCGGATTTTTTCAGCACACTTGTCCCAACAAAAAGTACCGTAACTTCCTCAGAAAAAAAAGGAAATAGGTAGCAACGGCGTCGAACACGTGTCACGTAATAATAAGACAAAATAAACGATTAAATTTATAATTCGCAGATGCTGGGCCGCGCGCGATGAAACTTTAGAGAGAAAGTTTATTTTTATAATAATAGCAAGAAGCCACATGCGCAAAACTTGAAGGCATAAACACCACATGCCATTTACAAGCACCTCTCGAAGATTACTGAACTCTAGTAGGTAAATGAACTTAGAAATATGGCGGAATATGATATCATACCTTGTTACGATGATGAAGAACTATTTATTAACAGAAAAAATAATCCAACCGATCTCCACGCCTATTATATGACACAGTTCAATCTAGAACTCGAAAACAGCAAGAAAAAGAGCGACAATTTCAAATGTGGAGTCGAAGAAAGCTTTGATTTCGAAGTTTTAGATAATTGGAATGGAAATGAAAACAGTGGAACTGATTTCGAAATAATCGGCGAAGTTATCCATAATAACATTAACGAACAAAATATAAAAGAGGTCTTGCTAGACCTAGACAGCATAGATTTTGAAGAAAAAAATTATAAAACTGATTATACTATCAAAGTCCCACAAACCAACGAACCCTATATAAACAACGATTACATCGACGATGAATCCTTAATAGACGAGCTCTGCAGAGAAGAAGAATCGAGACTCACACCCGACGGGTTCAAAGAAGAATACCTAAACACAAACATGACTGAAAACAATCTTCTTCCATCTATCGACACAGTCTTCAACAAACGATACAATTACAACTACGAAGACAGTCAGAAAAGCTACATTGATGTAAACCCTGTCAACACACAAATTAATAGCGTAGACCACTACAGCTATCCAAATAACATACTATATAATATGGATAGTAATAACAAATACATTTTACCAGATACTCCATCAAGTTGTACAGAATTCAACTTTGATAGATGCGAAAGAAAGGTTTCCGTATCTGAATCAGTGGAGAGCGATGTCCAAAGTTCAACATACTACGATGAAAATTCTGAAACTTTTGATGAAGATGATTTATTTGTTAATCTTGATGATTTCGGTATTCATATGGAAGAACACAATGACACCAATGACGGGGAAAATCAAATAAGGATAACGAGAAAGGTCGATAAAGAGAAAAATCCAGGTAACGAACATTAGGTAACAACAAGTTATTAGATGAAAACAATCAAATAACTATTTGTTAGCTTTATTGGTTCAATTGTAAATAATGATTCTAATTTGTTTTTATTATTTGATTATATTTTTATTTTTATTAAATGTCATTGCCGTTATTTATATCAAATACTAAATTGGAAGCAAGCTACAACGAACTTTGTTTACAGGAGAACGAGTCTGCCAATGGGAACAGTGCTACGAAAAGTATCCGAATCAAAGCACTTTGGTTGAACACATTGAAAGAGCTCATGTCAACACTTATAAAGGTAAAATACATACTACAGTCACTACAGCACTTTAAAATCAAAACTTAGACCTACCCACAGGAAAGTTCCACATGATAATTTATGACATTTATAAAAAATCTGTTTATTGCCATGACCAAAAGCAAAAATATTACAGACTATTAAGAACCTAACTAGACTTAGAAGTAATATTATTGCAAAATAAATAAATAATGCTGGACAATCCACACAGCATCATGACATCTAGCCCTAAGCTAAGTAGAGCTTGTGTTATGGGTACTAGATGACTGACATACTTAGTAAAATATATTACAAATATATTTTACTAAGATAGGTAGATAGGATAGGATAGATATTTTTTATTATGCAAAGAAAATGCCCAGAACACCTGGAACCAAGATATTTGCGACTTTAGTGTATGTGTACCTAAGCAGAGCTCTGCCCCTCGCACCGCTCTAGGTCTCCTAAGGGTATCCTGAGGGCTCGTAAATACGAAAATCGAAGTTTCTTATTCGTTTTCGTGTAAACGCAATCTTATCTTATGCAAGTGACATGCATGATTATGCTTGAAACTTCGATTTTCGTTTTCCGAGTAGTGATTTATCAACTGTAAGTATGACTCGTTACGATTAATTTCGCCGCTCATTGGCTGAATTTTTAATACGCGCGAGGAAAATAACTTGTTCTTCTTGTCAGATGACAGATAATCAGCGGTGAAAATTGTCCGTGCGAGTAATTCTGTCAATGTCAAAGATTGACTTGCTGTAGTCATAGTAGCCTGCGTTCTTCTTTGCCGCTACCACAGATTTATAAGTATAGTACTAAAGTAGCCGCTGCTCAAGTTATTCCTATTTGGCATTTTTGCTTTCAGAAAATCTGGAAAAAATATTTTTATTTGCAAAACTGACTTTTTTTTTGTTGTCCTCAGGTGATGAATTCTGCTGTCTTTGGCGAGACTGCGCACGCGCACGTCGTCCGTTTAACGCGAGATACAAGCTGCTGATCCATATGAGGGTGCATTCCGGACACAAACCTAACCGGTGTCATGTAAGTTTTACGTTTTTCCATGGTCCAAGAAAACATATATTAAACATGTATTAACATTAAACATGTATTCCATGCATTTTTCCAGCTCTGTCATTAACAAAATTTACCTTCCTTCTGAAAATTGGCAATCGTGCATCATGATTTCCAAAATAATTAGTCCGTCCTTGAGTGTATAAGTTAAACGCTGAAAAAATCAAATGAAAAATGAATTTATATTCGTTTGAGAAATGAGATGCCTATTTTTTTGTATGGAAGTCTTGGGAATTGTTTTCCATACTTCAATCTAGTTTTTTGCCGGACCGTGTCCAATCGACTACGATTCGTTCATCGTATCCAAATTTAGCTTTTACATCATCAATTTTATTTCAAAACCATCCTTACAGCATCCAGGCTGCGGCAAAGCCTTCTCCCGTCTTGAGAACCTAAAGATCCACGTCCGCTCCCACACCGGTGAACGGCCCTACGCCTGCCCCGCGCCGCACTGCCGGAAGGCTTTCTCCAACTCCTCGGACAGAGCTAAACATCAACGGACGCACTTCAATGCTGTAAGTAAACCATGGGCACTCTAGCTCTTCAGATTTTATTATCGACGACATGAAGACACTGCAGATTTCAAAGGTAGCCTCGTCATGACTTGCTCTCGCAATGGCCTTGGAAATCTGGACTCCCACGGTACTTAGTCCTTTCGTATTGGTGCGAAATTCAATTGTTTTGTGATTTTTAATTTTTAATGTGCTTTTTACAAGGAATTAAACTAACGGAAAAGTAATTTGTCGCAAATCGTTTACCATTTTTCGATTTGCGGCAAATTACTCTCCACTAGTTTTCCTTGCAGAACAAAGAAAAAATTAAAAACGTATGAATCTCGCGCTAACACGAAACTATCGACCTTAATTTTTAAACCGTGATTTACATAAGCCAATAATATCGACAAGCTTCTCTATGTTTGGGTTAAATTTAACTGTGAAATATCTAGCAAATTATAATATTCTTTATTGACAAAGAAAATGACAATTCAATAATAAATTAAGCTAACTGCAGACTGTTGCAAACAATCTACAGGTAGCTCAACTGATCCATATCAAATTATTAAATTCCATGCTCCTCAAGATGTTAGATTCACAAAGCTACAATCTTCATTATTTTACCACTACCTGTTCTTGATTTTGATTCGAGCGAGTTGTTCACGTAATTCAGAAAAGGGAAACTTTCCCGCATCCCCCAGTTTTTGAGCGGTCGAGATGTCAGACACAGTTTATCGACGTACCTACATACTCTCACATACCTATAACTCATTTTCTACGTAACTTGAAAGTCTTGAAAGAAGGCAGACATCTGATTAACCACATATTTCCAGAGACCCTACGCCTGCGGTGCTGCCGGCTGCGGTAAACGATACACTGATCCCTCTTCTCTCCGAAAACACGTCAAGTCTCACCCCCATATGGCTGCGGTGCCCAGGACATGTCTGCCTCCTACCAGGTAAGAACCAAAAAAAGGCAAAAACCTGGAAGATGGGTCAGCCTTTAGTTTGGGATGCCACGTGTGTAGGTAGATACCCTAGGGCCTTCACATCTTGCAGGGACATCGGTAAGGGCCGGCTCCGCAGCAACATCAGCGCAGTCCTTCAAACGGCCAAAATATAATCTTGACCGAAGTTACCTATTTTAAGCCGTTTGGGGATGAAACCCTTGGTCCTTGGGGTGCTGGAGCACACACCATTATAAAGATTTTATCAAACTTCTCATAGAGTCTACAGGTGATTGGAATGCTGGCTTATATTTCAGTCAACGAATTAGCATTGCCCTTAAACGTGTCAATGCTGCCAGAATTCTGGGCACGGCTTAGAGTTTTAAGAAATATATATAAGTGTAAATACTTTTGCGTTTTAGATTTTTTGTAAAAAAAAAGAAATAAGAAAAAAATAAGAAACTTTGATTTTTCTTTTATTAATTTGAATTGGCGTACCTTTTTAGTTCTAAAACATCTATGTCATCGTGGTATTCAGTCACTCCTAAAGGGAGGGAACTGGGAACAGAAACAAGTGAATATGTTTTTATGATCGCACTCGAGACCGCACGCGCCACCGTCGCCGCGTCGTGTGCGGACTGGCGCGACGTGCACCTCGGTACCTCGGGCGTAATCCCTTTAATTTATAAGCTGTATCTCAAAGTCAACATACTTTTTAATCACCGTTTTGACAGTCAAATATTAATTTATTTATCTCCATCAGGCCTATCAGGAGAGAGGAGCATGCTGTGCCCAGTTCTCCCGCTAAACTGGCCACGTTGAGGTGCATCAGGGATAAACTGACGGTGCCGAAGATGCAAAGAATGTAGGTTGATGTGGCCAAAGATTGCTGGAGGGTGAAACAACACCAACTAACAGACATCACCATGTCTGTTAGTTGGTGTTGTTAGTGTAAGTAGGTACTGTTTATAAAGGTTTTTAGCTAGCGGTGTCTCGTGAGCAAGCTTTCATAATTAGGGCCTAAGTTTCGCTTGCACATGATGTTAACTGGCTCAAATATTATTAGTGGCTTGTCCATACAAATACGTCAAATATAAATATGATTAGATATTTATGTTTCGTAGTGCAAGCAGGACTAACTGTTGAGAAACTGAAAAGTTGGCTTGGTAATGTGGTCATGTATATAATTATGTATTTATACCTACCCAAAAACGAGGTTTTACAGGCATGCATAAGAAGGGCGTAGAAATATTTTAACATGTTAGGTACCTATGTAAAGTACCTAGAGGTTTTATTAATAAGATAAACTAGCAGTAAGTAAATTGAAGCTCAATTAAAGACTGAAAGAACTCGATTGGCTCAAATTTAATTAATTATGTTACTATAAAAAGGGTGTTTTAAACACAACAGCTTAGATCAAAGTATTTTAATGTTATCTGATTATAGTAATCATATTTTTACTTAGGTATTTTTAAGTATTTCCAGTTTGGATCTCCTTTAAAAGACAGTGTGTTTAGATAAGTTTTTAGATACTAAATAGTTAAAAAAAAACTTCCAAGTGCACCTACAATTGCTCAATTTTGTAAAATATGTTAATATTAGTTGTGAATTAATTCAAACTTATTTTTTAGATTTAATTGTTGTTTAATGTAGCTCTATTTTTATTTGATAGATAAATCGCAACATTTATGAAAATCTCTTCATGAAGTAGGTATTTTTATTTAAATTTAAAATAACAATGTACATTGTACAATGTGTAATATGTGTAGATGCTTTCCAAAGAATCTCGTATTTTGTAAGTATTTCTT
The DNA here is from genome assembly GCA_963662085.1 of Eupithecia inturbata. Taxonomy (NCBI): domain Eukaryota; kingdom Metazoa; phylum Arthropoda; class Insecta; order Lepidoptera; family Geometridae; genus Eupithecia; species Eupithecia inturbata. The sequence goes on from OY759201.1 coordinate 2,141,918, forward strand.
CCATTATGGGATCTCTTTATTGCTCTTTTATTTTTAACGATTCGTTTAAAAGATGTCTGAACATCTTTAGACTATTTCGTGACGTTAGTTTTATGACAGTTGCTGTCATTAATTATAATGAACATTAAACAAGAAACTTTACGTAATGCGTTTTTTTTCGAACTCTTTGTTTTTTTCCACTAATCAACGCCACATCCTCCTCCTCTCTATTGTAATCAAATTATCACAAAAGTTTATTGTATATTGTAGAATAAAACAATTACAACTAGTATATACACTTAATATCTATTTCTTAAAAATCTAAGCCGTCACCAGAAGGCAGAGTGCCCAGAATGCTGGCAGCATTACCACGTTGAATGGCAATGCTAATTCGTTGACCGTAATAGAAGCCAGCATTCCGATCACCTGTCGACTCTACAAGAAGTTTGGTAATATCTTTATAAATGCCGTTTGGGGTTGAAACCCTTGGTCCCCAAGGACCAAGGGTTTCAACCCCAAACGGCTCAAATAGGTAACCTCGGTCAAGATTAGCGTATTTTCGCCGTTTGAGGGACTCCGCTGATGTTGCTGCGGAGCCGGCCCTTACCGATGTCCCTGCAAGATGTGAAGGCGCTAGGGTATCTACACACGTGGCATCCCAAACTAAAGGCCGACCCATCTTCCAGGGAATCAGAGTCATACCGTCAGGTCTTTTACCATCATCTCGCATAAGGCCACGTGGTTCGAGGGTAGCTGCCACACTGACACTGGTAAAAGCCCGACGGATGATGTCATTAATAGAACTATGACGGGGCACACGTCCTGCACTAGAGACACATGCCAGTGGATGGTGACCAGTATATTGTATAAATAATATATTTTTTGGCAAGTAGAACGTGAATTGGAAAGGGGAGGTATTATCCATTTTAAAATCCCGTTTTACTTACCAAAAAATATATGAAATATTCCCTTACTGAGAAAGACGCGGGTTCAAGTCCCGTCGAAGTCGGAAAATTTTTGGTATATTATTTGTATTTCTTAAAAAATATATAATTTATTGCAAATTTTAAAAAATCGTGAAATTTAATAAAATAAATGCTAAAAAGAATACGTAGGTACTAAAAAGAAAACAAATAAGCAAACACAAGAACAAGAGTTCTCAAAATTTAGGTTTTTTAATTTTTTTCCTAAAATAAATTACCCCCCGGTGTCCAAAATCACCCTCTTTCGTAATACGGCACCGTGTATAAATTTACCGTCTTCAAGTCATCAGATTAGTTTTTAGGTGGTATTGCATGAAATGATGACTATCTACTCGTCTAGATTCTAAAAAGTAAGTATTTAATTAATTACGAACCTAAGGAAAATACCGACAACATTGATATTATCTGAAAGGACTAAGATTAACACGTTTTGATTCATGAAAAGTCATTGAACTCCTTAGATAGGAAGTACAGGATTCGACAACACCATACCACCATACCCAAACATGCAGGTTTTTGTCATAATCTTGTCAAAAACCTACATGATCACAGCTTGGCATGCTGATTCACGGTGTAGGTACTAGGGACTACATTGACCTAAAACTAGCTTAGCTAGCTACCTGCACACATCTACGCCTGGTCCCCTGCTGGACGCAGGTCCCCCTGATAAGCACCTTAATCGCTTATTGCGACGCAGGAGGTTGCGCGTTCGATTCCCGCCTCTGGACAAATATATGATAATAATAATAATAATAATAAATCATTTTATTGCCTATATTTATCTTAACCTAAACTAGAATTATACACAAAAAAAATAAAGTTTCTAACGATAGGCATCAGGATTCAGCATTGTGCTGCATGCGAGGAACATGCAGCGCTGATTTTAAATCTACTCCCCTCGGATAGGTGGTCACCGAGGGTTGGGATAGCGGGTTTAAAGTAGGTTCTTATACTTATGCATCTATTTCAAACTTACTTTAAAAAAAAAAAACTCCGTATGCAGGGTGTATACGGTTACTTCCATGTGTGTTCATACCTTAACATTATATTTATTAGTGGAAGTTTCATACATACATAATGCTGTATTTATTATACACATTTATTTGGTTTATGAGTGTGTAGTATGAATGTGTCTGCGTGCTAGTTAGTTCTCCTGAGGCACCAGTCTCATGAGAGTCTAGGCAACAGGAGACCTTATGAGTGAGTGTGTGTGTGAGGGTGTGTGTGTCAGGATGTGTGCTTGTGTGTCTAATAATTGCCTAATTGTATAAATGTGCGTGTACTGTAATTTTATGGGTTTTTGAGATAGCGATTTGTAAGTTTAAATGTTGTTTCTATCATGTGCTTCTGTCGTGAGAGTAAGAATATTTTAAACTTTCTTTTAAATGTTAAAAAGCCAATTTTAATTCGTAACGGTGGTGGTAAATTATTCCAGATTTTTGACGCCCGTTATTTGAAACAACCCTTAAACCCATTAGTCTTGTGATTTGGGATGGCAAGAAGGTTAGTATGCTTGGAGCGCGTGTTACGATCATGTGAATCCTTAGACCAAGTAAACCTATCAAATAGATATTCTGGTTTCTTGTTCCAGAGAATTTTCTGAATAGTGCCTGCTATATGAAGTTCTCGTCTGTCCTTCATGTTTAAAATACCTTTTTGTGCTAGGTATGGACTAATGTGTGCTCTTCTAGGAATACAAAAGCAGAACCTCATACATGCATTCTGCACTCGCTGAATGGCGCCTTCCGTCTTTACCCATAGCCTAGGACCATAAGCAGCGCTGCAGTAATTAAATGGGGAAAGAACAAGAAGGTCGCACAGCAGCAGTCTCACCTCTTCTGATATACATTTCCTGATAGTATAGAGGACTTTAAGTTTGTAAAACGCGTTCCTTATTTTCTCGTTTATATGATTGACAAACCTCATTTCACCATCAATAATAAGGCCAAGATTCCTAGCGTCCTGTTCTATGGGAATAACTGTATTGTTTATTTTTAGCTCAGGATTTCCATTAAGCGCTGTCTGATATGAACGATCTGCTGATATTTATTCAGGGTGTTCTGGGTGTTTTGTATGTAAAATTAAATCTCTATGTAGTACAATGTATTAAATAGCATAGCAGTTATCTAGTACCCGCTGTCTAGCTTTATTTATTTATTTATTTTATCATATGGGGTTACATCTATACCGGTCCATTGCTGGACGCAGGACTCCCCCCGATAAACGCCTTATTGACCTTTGTAACATGGGGGTAATAGCACGTAATCCCCACGCTAGGCATGCTTGTTGGGTTGGGGATCGCAGTTCGTTGGTAAATTGTTCTGCAGGGGGCGCTGCTGCCCACCCCACGGTGGATATCCTATAGTCGCCTCTTATGACACCCGCGGGAAGAGTTAGGGTACCTAGTGCAAATTATATTTTATGTTTTTATGTTATGTTTATTATTTAGTCCATCCAGTCTCCAACGGCGACGTCGTCATGTAGATTAAGAAAGTGAAGATGTGGCTTTAGATGGAGCACATGGAACAGCATTGCTGTTTCATGTGAATTCTGCAAGTAGTGTTTGTAGCAAGATATTGTTAATTATCATCATCAGCTTTTGTAGTCCACTGCTGTCAATAGGCCTTCTCGTAAACTTCTGCAACCAGCAATTCGTCATCTTACAGACGTTGATACTTCTAGACTAGTTTATTTCAGCTACTTCCATAGTGTTATGTCATATGGCATACTGCTGTGGGGGAACGCTGCAGATATTAACTAACACCATAATTTGTGCTGCAGAGGAGGGCTGTTCGTGCAATCTATAATATGGGTCCCAGAGAAAGCCTACGTGAAAAATTCAAAGAAATAAACATAATGACAGTACCATGTCAATATATTTATGAAAACTTGTTGTACACTCATAAGAACATCAATCGGTTCCCTAAAAATAGCGACATACATAATTTAAATACTAGAAATAAGAATAAACTCGCTTTGCCCACAATTAAGCTACACAAGATGAATGTATCTTTTAAATGGCAATGTATACGCATCTACAACAAAATACCAAATGAATTGAAAAAATTATCAATAAATAAATTCAAACAAATTGTCAAACATATCCTTTGTAGAAAGGCTTACTACAAAATATCAGATTATATAGAGGATAAAAAAGCTTGGGACAAGTTTTGCTCCAACTCGAAAACTAACAACCTAAGAAAGTAAAGGTTTCTTGTTCGCTTCTTTGCTTTACCTTAAAAATATTGAAGTGAACAAAAATCAAAGTGATCACTTTATTTTCTAGTTTTACTTATGTAATTTGAATTCTGTGACGTGTCCAAGAGTCCTGTAAGGTCTAAAGGAAATAAAGCACTTTGAATTTTGAATCTTTCGTAAGCCGCTATTCCACCTGCCATTGGGAGTCCTATCGTGTAGGTTAGGTACTACGTTTACCGAGTCGTGGTCTCCACACGAGAACACTTTTATCGATGAAGGTGCTGGTAGTAAAGATGTTTAAAGAAAAAAGGTAGAAAAAAATATGCACTGTAGCAGCCCAGGGCCTGGAAGTTGGTGTTGTTACACCCTGTGCCTCGGAGAGCACGATAAACCATTGGAGCAGGAGCTCCTGACTCTTACCGGTCGGGTCTGTCAGCCATCCATCGGTTTATAAAACAGAGAGAATAGAGAGTGCACCTGCGTTTTTCGCACACACTTGTGCTTGTGCATTAAAATATGCCCTGCGCACATGGCTGGTGTCCTGTGGGTTGAGACGGGCCGTCGCCGCCTGCGCGGCGCGCCGCCGCGCCGTGCAGGTCGAATCTCGGCTAGGAGGACATAATCATCAAGGTGGGTAGCTACCGCCCGCAGTACCTTCCTACACATCAAATGAACCTTAGACTATTCTTTAAGTTGCTTCAAATCAATTCAAATCAAATGTTTAGCTTTATCTCAGCGAAAATTTATAACTGCAGGTTGTTCACAACAAAGTAACAATCTCCATCTAAGTTGAATGACCAGCTAACATTCTAACGCATGTAGCATATCGACTAACCCCAGATAGGATAATCTAGGTTCAAGTACAATCCACGTGCAGGTGCATATAAAAGCTGGGTGCTGAATGTGGAACGGCAGAAGTCAGCTTCTCTAACAACTGGTGGCATTCTCAAGACAAGATGAAGTTATTGGTACTGACGGCGATTATCGGTGAGTTATTTTTTCCTTATTAAAAATAAAATACCTAATTAAATAAGTAAGAACTACAAATAAATTATGGGATATTTTTGTGTGGATTTTTCATCGATCAAGGTATCCGAGGCGGCAGATACCGATCGAAGGGATTTTTAAATTGACTTTTGCAATTTTTTCTTTCATTTGTGTGAATTAATGTTGTCTTAATATCGCCAATGCCAATCCATGCTTGCCTAGCCCTGAAATCACAAAGGCCACAGCGATGTGACTGTTTTTCCAGTTGCGAATTTTCCAAAACTGTCTGTCTGGATGTACAATCGCAGCAAAGCAAAGCATTGCGAGTTAATTTCGTAAATGCATAATTTGTTGTTTCAGCCGCCGTCTCAACAACCCAGTTGAGCGGAAACCAGCAGCCGGAAAGCCAGTCGCCATGGCAGGTCGGCAAGCTGTACCGCTATGAAGTGGAGGCAAGAACCCTGGCGAAACTCCACGAAGGCGCCAGCACGGGCAGCGCCTTCCGAGCGCATTTCACTATCCGCGTCCCCGCCCCCGGCCAACTCCTCGCCAAGCTAGAGAACCCCGAGCACGCACAGGTCCACCAACAGCTCCCCAACAATAGGGATCTCCCTGAGACCCTCAAATACCAACCGGTACCCAACCTCGACAAGCCTTTCGAGATCTTTCTCGAAGGAGGCCGCATCGTCTCACTCAACGTCCCCGCGGATCTATCTCTCCCTTATGAGAACATTCTCAAGGGTCTGATAAGTGCACTCCAGATGGATCTCTCTACTCACCGCAACATTCAGGGATCACAGGACTACTATGACAAGGAATCCCAGCAAGGTCTGTTCAGGAAGATGGAAACTGACGTCACTGGCGACAGCGAGACCCTATACGCCGTCTCACCCGTTGCTGCCGAGTGGCGCCGCGAGCTCCCCAACTTCGCTTCGGATGAGGATCCCATTGAAATCTCCAAGACCAAGAACTACGGACACAGCCACCACAGAGTAGCCTACCACTTTGGTGTGCCTAAAGGTGCAGAATGGACGGGAACCGCCCACGACTACCGTGAGGACCAGTTCATCAGGGGAAACACCGTGTATCGGATTCTCGCTTCCAAACAAGGTCAGATCTACAAGGCCGAATCCACTAGCACCGTCTACGTCCACCCCCACCTCTACGGAAAGCAGAAAGCTGAAGTGTACAGTAACGTTCTATTTAACCTGGTGTCGGTCGAACAGGACAATGAAGATCAATGGCAGAAACCCGAAGGCAGTCGCCTGATCAAGAGCCTGTTATACTCCATGTCCACTAAACAGGCCGCGTATCATGACAAGTCATCGTCATCTTCTTCCGAAGAATCTCTAGAGCACAGCCACATCATGGACCAAAAAAACCGCATCCGCCGTTTTGCGCCAAAAGTCACCGCTGTCAACCAGGCCGTCGCTAATCACAGACAGTCCAGCGCCAGCGACAGCAGCAGCGACTCCTTGTCAGCTTACGTCAACGACGAGATTCCCGCAATCAACGAGCCCGCGTACGCCGCCCTTTACATGAGCCCTCAGCCCCATGCTGATAAGAAGCAGAACACGATGAACGTTCAGAAACTTCTGCAAGACATTGCTCAACAGCTGCAGAATCCCAATAGCATGCCCAAAGCTGATTTTCTCTCCAAATTCAACATCCTGGTCCGTATCATCGCCGCCATGAGCACGGAACAGCTCGCCCAGACCAGCCGCAGCATCGAAGTAGCCAAATCTTCAAACAATATTATCAAGTCTGACATGTGGATGATCTACCGCGACGCCGTCGTGCAGGCCGGTACTCTGCCTGCCCTCCAGCAGATCAAGACATGGATCCAGACCAAGAAACTGCAGGGTGAGGAAGCTGCTCAGGTAGTCGCCACTCTAGCTAACACCCTCCGTTACCCGACAAAGGAAGCCATGACGATGTTCTTCAAGATGGCTGTTAGCGAAGAAGTCAGCCAGCAGAGGTTCTTGAACACTTCCGCCCTAATCTCCGCCACAAGGTTCATTAACATGGGTCAAGTCAACAACGAGACCGCGCACTCCTACTACCCCACCCACATGTACGGCCGTCTAGCCCGCAAGCACGATACCTTCGTCCTTGACGAGATCCTGCCCTACCTGTCTCAACAGCTGGAGAAATTCGTCAAACTAGGAGACAGCAGCAAAGCTCAAGTGTACATCCGCGCCATTGGCAACCTCGGCCACAACGAAATCCTTAGGGTATTCGCTCCCTACCTAGAGGGCAAAATCCCCATTTCCACCTACCTCCGCGTACAAATAGTCAACAGCCTTAACGTTCTGGCTTACCAAGGGGACAAACAAGTGCGAGCTGTTTTCTACTCAATCCTGAAGAACACTGCTGAGCCTTACGAAGTCAGAATCGCTGCGATCACCTGGATCTTCAGAGCCAAGCCTACATCTGCCATGATGCAGTCCATGGCTAGCCTGACCCATGATGACCCCAGTGTGCAGGTCCGTGCTGCCTTGAAATCAGCCATTGAATCAGCTGCACAACTGAAGCATCCTCGCTACATGCAATTGTCAGTTTATTTCTTTATTTACTTTTTTACTTATGAATCTTTAGAAATATTTCATACTATACAAAAAAAAATCTGATTCAGGGCCAGGACCGCTGAAACTGCCAGATGGATGCTCACCAAAGAAAAGTTCGGATACCAACAGTCTTTCAACATTATGAACGACAACTACGACAAGGACTACGAAATGAACCTCTTCAGGTCTCTTTCTTACATCGGCAGCGAGGACAGCGTGTTCCCTAAATCCATGTTCTACTCTTGGAGCAGCAAGTACAGCGGACTTAACTATAACAAGGTAAAATATACGCAAATGGCATTTCGTTGCTGCATAAATAACTTGTAACACATTTAACTATCCTTCTTTTGGTGTTTCAGATTCATACATCTTTCTCAAGCGTTCAGCAGTTCGTTGATTTCCTAACGCAATCCGTTGCCGGCCAACGCTCCCAAGCAAACCACAAATACCCCGCTGAAAAGATCGCCCAGATGCTCAACATCAAGCGCAATCCTGAACAACCCCTCGAAGCTTCCATCTACATCGACCTTATGAACCAGCAGAGGCTGTTCACCTTCGACGAACACGACCTCCAGCAGCTGCCTCTTGACATCAAGCAGTACATGGCTGAAGTCGCTCAAGGAGTCGACAAGCATTACACCAAAGTGCTCAACCAAGCTCAGGTTTCCATCATGTTCCCTCTGGCCACTGGTATGCCGTTCATTTACAAATACAAAGAACCTGTCGTCATTCACATCCAGAGCAAAGCCAAGGGAAGTATCGACTTCATCCGCCAGCCAATAGGTTTCCATGCTACTATGGAAAAGGAAATCCAGTTCACATACGCACGCAACATTGATGGCAGTGTTGGATTCATGGACACGCTGTCGAACCAGTACGCTAGCGTTGGTGTTGTTAACAAATTGCAATTGAACGTTCCCGTGAAGATGAACATCCAGCTCCAGCCTAAATCACTCCAGCTCCGCATTCAACCTCTTCACCCCGAGATGGACACCAACCTTTTCCATTACAGCGTATGGCCATACAGTGCTAGCCAGAAGAAGGACAGCCTTGTCACAATTTCCCAAGACCCAACCACCAAAATCGTTGAACGCTCAAGGAAGGTTTACGCTGGTGACTACAAGGTCGGCCAGAAACTTGGCATGCTATTCCACTACCAAGGATACTCCTATTCCCAGGACTTTATGAGTGTAAAGAGCTATTTCCCGTCGCATGATATGCTGTCGAACATTTTCTACATCACGCAACAGAAGGATATTGCGCTGACCCACTTCAACGTCAAATACCTCGGAAAGCAGTCTCAGACGAAAGCTGTTACCTTCAACGTTGCTTTTGGTAAGCATATCTAAGTAGATGATTGAAGCAGTTATTATGACACAGTCCTGACCGTATTTGGCGAAATGTTAACGTTTATTTTTTTCATTTCAGACTCCTTCCAAAACCAGCATCAGGCAGAAGAAAACAGTGAAACTTCAGACATTCAGGACGTATCGCCCAATAGCCCGGTACGCCGCCAAGAGCTCGTGAAGCGCGCTGCTTCCGGAATAAACACCGCTCAGGTCAAGGTCGCAGACGCCTCCGCCATCTTTGAAGGTGCCCAAAAATCCGAATACATCTTGACCGCTGCTGTAGCTGAGTCCCCAGTAGACTCCAAGATCCAATTTGCTGTTTTCGCTGGAATGAACTCTCCTCAAGGCAAAAACCAGGTTAACGCTATCTTCAAAATCGAGAAGCCCGAAATCACAACCCTGAACTTCCTGCAAGCCCTCCAGAAGGAGCTTAAAGCTTCCATCACATCTGACATCAAGTTCGGACAGGCTGGCCGTATTCAGATCCAAGCCCTGGCTCAGCGCAGCGAGAAGTACACCCAGGAACTGCAGGCCTTGCCCGCAGCTAAGCAGAGTGCCGAAGAGATCGCTCAGAACAACTTATACCAACACGCTTCCCACAAAATGATCGTCATGGCACACGCTCCGGACACCCTTGAAGCCACCATCACCTACAAGAACGTCGATCAGCATTTTAAGAACATGACCTACCACGTCTACCAGATGGTGAAGCACCTTGGCTTCTGGAACAGCGATGTGAACCCGATGAAGATGAACCCAGAAGGAAAAGTTCAGATCAAGGCGAACGCAGTTTACACTCAGGGTATCCTCGACTGGTCCATGACCTCCAAATACGGTCACATCCAGATGAACAACGTGCCCATCCCCAGATGGAGCGCTGGTGCTTTGTCTTTCTACGAGCCTTTGGGACTATACGACCGTTTCTTGAACTTCTATACCCGTCAGCAATACCAACGTGAGTAGACTTTGATCACCCTTAATTAATTTAAAATACCAACCTGAAAGCAATTCTATCCGACAACTTTATAAGGTCCATTATAATCAGCCACACTTTACCAAGTTCCACCTCTTCCTCAGCCTTTAGCACTGTGGATGGCTCCAAGATCCGTACATTCAGCAACCGCAGCTACGAATACACCCTCTCCCCTGCGTGGCACGTGGTGCTGCTCGACCAGGCTCAAGAGCTTGGCAACCAACAGGACCTGGTCGTCCTAGCCAGGAGGCCCAGCCCTGAACAGATGGAAATCTACATTTCATACAAGTGAGTGGCTTGAGTTGTAAACCATAACATCATTGTAATAACGACCCTTCAAACATGTACTCAGCAGTGCTAGTAAGCAAAAGCATGGTGGAATTAAGCACTACCACCATGCTTTTGCCTCTTAATTCAGTCTTTAGAGGAGCCCCTTGACAAGGAGCCCTACTAAACTGATACCTACTTTTAACAATTTTACATGGTTATATTTTATGTTACATTAACATTATCATATTTACTTCTAGAACCGTAACTGGCAAGGACCTGGAAATCGTGATCACACCCGAAGGCCAAAACTTCAAAGTGCAAGTCAAGACCAACGCCAAGAAGTTATCCGAAGGAAACCTCAACATCTACTGGGACGAAGTCGCAGACAGCAGCCTCCTGGAGTACTATACCCAGAAAGACGGCGTTATGGTCTTGTCTGTCGACCAGAACCAACACCGTCTTCTCTACGACGGACAGAGACTGGTCGTGCTGTCTAATGATCACCGTAACTCCACTTGGGGTATCGCTGGCCGCATGACAGGCGAGCCTCGTGATGATTACGAGACCCCGTATGGCCTCGTCGACCAGCCCCAACTGTACGGCGCTTCCTTCGCCCTCAACGAGGAATACAGTGACCCTAAGACCCAGGAACTGCACAAACAGGCCAAGCAGCAAGCGTATTACCGCCAGAACAAGTTTACAGCCATCCTCCGATCTGATATTGAATGGCAAAACAAGATGAAGTCTGCTTACGAGCAAGACTGGAGCGACCAGGCCGTGTTTAGGTCAAAGAGCTACTTGAAGCAGAAGATGACTTGCCAGATCCAGCAGCAGGTGCAGTATTACGAGACCCAGGCTGAGATCTGCATAACTACAAACCCTTTGCCCGCTTGCCAGTCGCACTGCCGCGGACAAGACTACCAGGTCCAGTCAGTACAGGTCACCTGCAGGCCGAAACTTGACCAGCAGTTCAAGACCTGGAGGAACCAGATCCAAAAGGGTCAGAACCCTCAGGTTTCCGGAGTACCTCAGCTGAAGCAATACAGAGTACCATCGACGTGTTTGGCGTAAGATTACCTTTATATTTTCTGATTTTTTTCAAACGAAACGGCCTGAATAACTTTATGTTTAAATATCGTATTTATTTTTTATTTTTTGGTATAGTATCTATCTATGCATTCAAAAATCAATATAAAATTATAAATTTAGGTATGTATAGCAAGCGTCTAATGTAAATAATATAATTATGTCGGTATGTATGTAATATGTATTGCATTTTAATAATTTTATAGTATTATTATAATTAGATAGTAAAATATTAGAGTAGAATAACGAGCAAAATAAAAAATAAAAAAAAATAACCATTAAAACGTTTTACTCTTTGAGCTCCCAAAGGTAAAAAAACCCCATAGAAATGAGCGTCAGTTTTTTCTATGCCTAACCGGCTAACCCATTTTACCTACCGTGTCTTCCTCGTCGCACGGTGGATCGAGCCCATACAATGGGTTGGACATAGCGTGTAAAAATTTTCAAAGTCGTAATTTCATAAATTTTAATATGCCATTCGATAGCTTTTTTACATCTAAGCAATAAATATTCTATTACATTTTTGACCTAGAGTCATAGTTCAGGAGTAAATGGCATAAAACTGATTTCATTGTATGGAAAGCAACATACAAACAGAAATAGGGGGCGTGTTTCGTCCTGTTTCGTTCTGTGGTCTATAATAACATATTCTTGGCACTGTAAAGCAACTTTCCTTCAAAGACACATCTTGCGCTTTAATGCTGTTTTTGAGATAAATAAATAAAAAAAAAATTAAAAAATTGCCGTCTAATTTTATTACGCGATTCGATACCGTTATCAAACCTAAGCAATAAATATTCTATTGCATTTTTGGCCTAGAGTCATAGTTCAGAAGTGAATGGCATAAAACTGATTTTATTGTATGGAAAGCGACATACAAACAGAAGTAAGTGGCGTTTTTCGTCCTGTTTCGTTCTGTGGTCTATAATAACATGTTCTTGGCACTGTACCGCAACTTTCCTTCCATGACACACCTTGCACTTTTATGCTATTTATGATATACATCGAAAAAAATTGCGGTGCAATTTTATTTCGCGATTCGATACCGTTATCATACCTAAGCAAATATTATTCCGTTGCAATTTACCATCAGGCTTATAGTTCAGGAGTAAATGGGTTCAATTGTTCAAGACTTAACATTGTTCACATCAACACTTTTAAGGTCTATCTTTCGCACGGGTGCGAAGCCGGGGCGCGTCGCTAGTTGGTAATTATGGCTTTTCTATTTGATTGTACTTGCGCATATTTGCTTTCGTGTCTAAGATCGTAAGCTCATAAAAGAGAGCAGAGAGCTCATAAAACTTTGCGATCACTCTACACTAGGATTTAAGCAACTTGGCGCAAACTGAATTTGCGTCAGTGGCTGCGCAGTACTCGTTTATATGACAAAATGGTAGTGCGCATGTGAAAAGTAGGTACCACTGACACTACACGGAGGATACTACTTACAACATAAATAATAAACACTATAAAAAGAAGTTATTTAACTTATGTAATCCCGACGTGATTTACGTCGGTAAATCACGTCGGGATGTCAAGTCGAGGTCACCACTTTTGTTATTATTAATGTCTAATAAATTATCTAATCAAATCAAATCATTTATTTGCTGAATACATTATTACAGGTACATGTCAGATCTTATAACTAGAGTGATGTCAAACGTATTCAACCCGCAAGCAGGTGTGCAAATTTTAAATATTGGCAATTTTTATAAGTATGTAGTTCAAATAATCAATAATAAAATAATCAATACAATAGAGAATAAATAATTAACAATCAGATAATAACTATAGTCTAAACATAATAAATTATTCTACTTAAAATTAATAAATTCATTTACACTATAGAAACATTTGTCAAGCAGCCATTGGTTTAATTTTTGTTTGAACAAATTACCATTGAGTTACTATTTGTGGGTTGGTCACCACTTTGGTACGATATCTTTAATCCTTATTTTAGGATGTGAGCTAGCAATTGGAGATTGCTGAAGTGACTGGTTAAACTCGGCTTAGCTACTGAAAAAGCTGAATTGCCGAAACGTCTTAACGCCGTGTACTTTAAGCTAAACTATGTCACTACACACATTTAGGTTATTTAAGTTACCATAATAAGCTGATTGATAGTGATTTATAAATCACTACCGCGCGGCGGTCTTTCTTTAGATAGCTAGGTACCTAAAGCCCAAGCACGTTTAAGGACGATAATGAGGACGCGACGCCCCGCGCCCGCCCGCGAAACAAGACGCCCCGATTTTAAGGAGTTTGCTTTAACCAAAGATAGAGTCTGTGCAAAAAGAGAAGCGTCGACGACGCTTCTCTTTTTGCACAGCAGCGTCGTCGTCGTGGCGCAGACGCGCGACCGTGTGCGCCACGACTCTTCTCAGACTTTAATACGAAACGTAGTCATAGGATCTTTAACCCTTTCGTCATAAATTATTTGCCAAATCGTAAACCAGACGCAGAGCTATCAGACAAGAAGTTGAATTCGTAAGTCCATCAATTCCATCATTCAACAATCAACTCCAACTTCTTTTTTTATGGTGCCGCTCAAGTCAACATATAAAATTTGAACAAAAACGTCAACATTCTGTTAGTGTCACTGCCATGCTATTGTCAGTGACAATAGCATGGCAGTGACACAGTTTGATTGTGACAATTTGTGACAATCAAAATTATTACAGTTTTCTTGCTTATACATTTTACTAAGTTCTTGTTTGAGTTTTGGTGCCGTATTTTTACTAAGAATAAAGTGTTACGCTGTAGAAAAAGCAGGAACTTAATGACAAGTGTAAGGTTCTTCAATTACAATTCTACAAATATCACCGTTTCTGTCACCTTGTTTTGAACTTCGAATCCGGAAACTTCGGTCAGCTGTTTTTTTCAGGTAAGTGACTTGTTCAACTTCTAATTATGAAGGTTTACTTACAAATTTATAATGTATTCCGTGTTCGTACACGTAAAATAAAAAGGACTAATTTTCTGAGATAATAATAAATACAACTTTAGAAAAGTGTCCATAATAACCAAATACACTATTAATATATAAAATAATCTAAGATTCTCATTGGTTTTTGAGCTGCCTTTATTCTGAACTATTTTTTGACCTCGGTTTCACTCCTTAATTATTATTGTATGTCAGCCATATTTTTTTTATGATTATACCACTAGCTTGGATTATTAGGTCATTACAGACATACACACCAACTATGAGTCTGGTATCTGATCGGAATTGGAAGGTTATGTGAACATTCAACATCTTAATAATATGCTGCTCTAGGTATATGTCTGTGACTAATGTTGCCGATCCACAACGACTGCATGAGGAGCGAGGAGAGGCAACATCACTGGCAGGGCCTGTTGTTGTTGCTTTGCACACTTAGTTGAAGTTGAGTATTGTGATAATGTCTTGTGGAGAGACGAAACTAGTTGACAACTGGAATTGTTACCTATTAAATATTTTTGTCCTAAAATTTTGCAATAGATTTCTGCAAAGTAATGCCTGTATCTATTATTTGTGTTTTTTTTTAATTCTCGTTAAAAATTTTAAAGGGGCAACCTGCACTAACAACTTGCGTCAGTGTAGTCCATTATACCCTGCCTATTTGGACATCCCATCAGAATGGAAATGTGGACATTCAGAAGATAAATATCATTTTGAGTGACTCATGCCCGAGGAATTCTTCCAAAGATTCTTCTTGGACGATTCCTCGTAGCAGGAATCCAAGAGGGTTCTGAGAGCTAGGCTCTTAGGTATGCCACAGAACAGCTCAAGGCCCAGCTCCCCAGGAACGCACGTTTTCGTCGGCACACTCATTACCGTTGATTCCCGCGTGTCCCGGTGTCCATCTTAGGACGACTCTGTTGTTGAGCCCAGTGCGTTTAGGCGTGACAGATAGTCCTCGATTAACCTGGACGCGATAACCTTCGAATCCAGTGCTAGGAGGGCCGCCTGGCTGTCAGAGTTGATAAAGATAGTTTGGTTGTTGTAGCGCTTTTCCAGATTTATGTCAGCACGTTTGGACAAATGTTTGTACGATCTGCAAATATTTGTTTCGGGTGTTCTGGGTATTTTATATGTATAATAAAAAATATACATCTATGTTATGTATTGCATTAAGTTTATCAGTCATCTAGTACCTACCCATAACACAAGCTCTGCTTATCATGGGGCTAGATAATGCTGTGTCCAGCACTTTTTGTATACATATTTATTTATTTATTCTAGAATAGCGAATACTTCTGCTGGAGGATTCCCTCCAAGCAGAAGTAGTAGAAGTCCTCTATTTAGAGGCGTGATTACCTAAGTTTATGCTTTTGCTAAACCTGGGTCGCTCTCCATACACTCCACAGCCTACATCCAGTCCCATTTTGGAACCATCCGTGTACCAGTTTAGGCTCCTATCCTTGCAGAGTAGTTGGCTGTTTAGCCAGTCTTCTCTGGAAGGAAGTTCCACTGTGTAGTGTTTTTCAAACACTGGTGGGAGCCTGACATCAGCTGTCATGCTCAGGATGAGTGATTCCAGAGTTGAGTCTTGCAGAGATTTCAGTTTCTGGGAGAGCCAGTTCCTTCTGCCCAGAATACTGACCCTCCCTATACACGCTGGTCTTTGCCTCCTTATGTATGTAAATGTGGCGCCGGGGCAGTCCTAATAATGCATGCTTTGTAGGCAATAGTGGTGGTCGTTGAATGAACAAACAGTTTTTTTAAACAGTTTGTTAGCCATCTACTGTTAGACAGATCTACAGTCCACTGATAAACTAGTTTACATGTTATCGACATTTGGCATCGCGCAGTCCAACGTCCAACAGCCATTCCGTTCTCTTCACACTGTCTTGTACCGCTAACATGACTATCTTTCGTCATGCGCGCGACTCTTTTATCTGCTGAGTGGGCGGTGTTTTGTAAAAATAAACTGTATTCATATGCAATGTTTTATTGTATAAGTATATAGGCATTATTCTAGTCGCCGTTCACCAATCAGTGAAAAAACGTTCAACTATCGATCATATCCTAAACTAGTCGACAATAAAACTGTTTTATAAACTATCGTGGAAGATAAACGGTCTTGTTTCGGTGACTAAAAAAGTCGACGACCCATTCCTAGTAGGTTTGTAGATTGCAGTCGACTAAAGGGCCTTGTCGTACCATATCATGCAGGCGTAAGTGACTATTATCGGGCTCACAATGACATTGTACAGCCACAGGACTATCCTGGGGTTGACGCCCCAGTTGTTGCCCATTAGTCTGCCGCTAGCTCCTAGCGCCATCTAAGCTTTTTGCAAGGTTGGCTAGGTGTGTATTCCACGTCAGTTTTTGGTCAATGGTAACGCCCATGTATTTTACTTCTGTGGAAAAGGTTATGATTTTACCGTTAAGTTTAGCTAAAGTTTCACAAACTTCCTTCCATTTACAAATAAGCCTTCGCTTATTTGTAAATGGTATAATCACAGTTTTGTCAGCGTTGACTGAGAGTTCACTGTTGCTGCACCAGTCGCTAACAGCGTTGAGAGCTCGCTGCATGATGCTAGAAATGGTGGACTGGCAGAATGCTCGCACCACGGTCACAAGGTCGTCTGCATAGCCTTGCGCACCTAGACTTACCTGTATGCAACATTTCAGCCCAAACCGTTCAGTAGTTTTGGCTTGAAGAGGTAACAAACATTCATACATCCATAATTTCGCATTTATAATATCAGTGAGTTGTATTACTGACTAGAAATATTCCTCTTAAAAAGATCTGTAAATTGTTCTGCAACCTGTGTTAAGCCGGAAGGTGTAGAGGGCCTTCGGGAGCCCACTACAGATCAAAGGTATCCCTACCTTTCAGTTTTCCCTGTGATGACAGGCACCACAAGTTTATCTTTTAAATACTCCTTTAAAATATATTCTTTATTTACTCCATATTTTATTGCCTACTCATGCATGTATCGTTGCATTGCATAGACCAGGAGGTAGAAAGACGAAGATTTTAATTAAGATAGCAACGTCTATGAAATATAGTGATTTATTTCACAAAATGCAGTAGTATTGCGTCAGCTAATCCGTCATAACCGCGCCTCTGCGGCCTGCATCGCGATTAGCCGCGCGTGGCTCACGTCACGTGCGCTTGCGCATGCCTGCAGGGCACTCGGAGCGCCTGCTAATCTATAAATTAAATAAATAATGCTGTACAATTCACACAACATCATCTAGCCCCATGCTAAGCAGAGCTTGCCTTTTACCTCTTCAGTACACATACGTCAACAGCTGAACATGACTTCCCTAACAAAAGGGTTTTTGCCATAATCACCACGCTGGGCAGGCAGATTGGTAATGGCAGTAGAGGTGTTAAAATACACAGAAAGAAGCTGCTGCTCTCCCTCTGTCTGATAGGTTCCTTTAGTCGACACGACATCCACGGGCTGAATTATAGGGGTCGATTCTTACGCCACGACCGTCACGGCCACTAACATACCACTTCAAATGCCACTGCGCTGGACATAGGCCTACCCCAAAAGTCAAGGATTAGGGGGAGCAGAGATCGCAGTTAGGATCACAGTTTGGTTATGGGTCTGTTCGGCATGTGGCGCTGCTGCCCGCCCCCCGCCCGGTGTATATCCCCTAGTCGCATCTTAGGAAAGATAATGTTTTTTTTTACAAATGTTCGGTATCGTAAATCCTGTCGTGCCTTGAAATAAAATTATTTAGGAAGTTAAACGATTTATTTCACAAATGCACTGATATTGCGTCAGCCAATCCCGTCATAACCGCGCCTCTGCGGCCTGCATCACGATTGGCCGCGTGCGTGTGGTTCATGTTACGTGCGCTTGCGCATGTCTTGCAGGATCGATACACGTAAAATACATGTACCTATCTACCTACCAAATGCAGCCGATGCTGCTGATAACATTGCCGTGCTGCAGCTCCCGAATTGGCCAAGCACGAATGAGGTTGCCCAGCCAGACTAATAGATACCACGTAGATAGGTACGTACTCATACCTACTTACCTAGGTAGGTAGGACAGGCAGGTGCCTGTCGTCGTCGTAGCGTTGTGATCGGATGTGGATCTTGGCCTTGTGATTTAGCAGAAGAAACGAAGGATTTTTAAAAGATTATCGATATTTTTTTATTACTTATAATATGAAAATTTTAATAAAAATGTTATAAAATACTAAAAGCTAAACTTTTTGTAAACATACAACAATTTTATATTACAATAATAATAATAAATAATGCTGGACAATCCACACAGCATCATCTAGCCCCAAAGTAAGCAGAGCTTGTGTTATGGGTACTAGATAACTGATAAATACATAAATATATTAGATCGTCTGTGCTACTTACATCTACGCAAAATGTCAGCCCGATCCGTTCTGTGAACAACACAAACATACAAATTTTCACATTTATAATAATTAGTGTGATAGTGTGATTCTGCTTGTTCCATCAATTGATAGGAAAAAAGAGGCGATTACTTCCAATTATTATCACTTAAAGAAACCAAAACAGTGAATCAAGGCCGAAGCCAATTTAGAAATTAATGTTTATGATCCAATATCAGTATCATCTTCCAACCCGGCTATTGCTGATAAACAGAGTAGACAGGAATAACATTGCTGACCTTGCTGCGTCAGTTAACTTTAATACTTATGCCGGGGAAACAGAGTAGCAAATAGAAGACCTAGTTCCAATTGGAATACCTGGTAGCAATGATGATACTGCGTCAGATAATGCAGCACAGGATATTAATGCTTATAATGGGGGAGCAGAGTTGAGATTGCGGGATGCGATTGACGTCACAGCCAATTGTTTTAATTCGCAAGTGGGGGCTTGGCTAGTAATTTTAGAATTGACGTCAGAATCGCGTGATTTGTTGAATTGCTAGTGCGAACGTAAAAAAACAAAATGATTATTGAATGTAGCAAAGTTTGCTTCCAAAAGCAATTGTTAATCTGAATACGTTTTAGGAAAGCGGAGTTGCGATTTCGAATTGAATGATGCAACGAAGCGCATAGCCGTCATTATTTGAGTAAATAATTGTAGATATTTCAGTATTTTTATCAGTCTAGCTAGTTTTAGACTTTGATAAAGTGTTTGTTAAAAATCTGTAGTATGTGTGTGGGAGTAAGATCGAGATAGAACATAAAGATCATGCGATAGGTATCTATTATTATTGCTGTTGACAATTTGCCATCAGATACATTCTTCTAATGTACAATATAAGAAAACATTCGATTCAGGACCAGAAAAACTACTGATGAGAAAGTTCCGAATCAAGCGTCTCCGGAACTTTTAATAATCGTTACCCCTTTCAAAAGAGTTACATGGCATTGCGACAAAAATACATAAAACTAAAAGATAAATAATAGTTATGTATGTATTTATATAATAAAATAGTATGTAAGATTTATAATATGTAGTTTGATATGTATAGTTAATATTCTAAGTAGTACTTAAATACCTATATTATTATTATGCACACAGATATTACCCCATGTACAATCCAACGATCTTATCCATTCAAGGTTGTCTGGGAGAGATCACTCTTGAGCGATAAGACCGCCAATTGTCGCTTATTCTTAATTATTATTTTGTATATTATTTCTAAGTTAAGTGTGCAATAAAGTATTATCTATCTATCTATCTAAAACAGAAGTTGTATTAAGTAGCTGCAAAAGGAAGAAGTATGAATAATCTTTATATTACCTTACCGAGTAAACCGGCAAAGGCGAGGTTTTGTAGCTAGAAATAAAATATATATAGTTTTCTAGCCTAAATAAAGTATCTTGCAAGTCTCTTCATGCCCAGTTTGTTTATCAATTACTTTTCATCATTGATTAAGTGTTGACATTTCGCAGTGTAGGTAGGTACTCGAGACACGTTCGTTGGAAACTACCGCTGTGTACATGATCGATCGCATCTGTGGCTCTATCAAAACTTTCCTATATTTCTTTTAACTTTGTTTGCCTATTATGCTTCTATTTCATAGACATTTCAACATTTTATTTGCCGGATGTCCGCGCTGTGATTTCTTCACAAGGAAGGTCGTAGGTAGATTTTATAACACCCAAGTGTTGTCTGATTTAAATTATAGGCATCAAGAATTTCATAATCTTCCAGTCCTTTGACATTGGGAAGTTCTTCTCCAATTACTAGGTATGTAGTACAAGGCGTTGCAATAAATGTATTTCCTCTACTTATAGTTTCAATAAGAATTTGGTGGAAACATATGATTCGATGTAAATGTTATACTGAAATGAAATCCGTGTTTTCCGGATTGGTACTTAATCCATACTAATATTATAAATTCGAAAGTAACTCTGCCTGTCTGTCTGTTACCTTTACACGCCTAAACGGCTGAACGAATCTTAATTAAATTTGGCAGGGAGGCAAATGGTATCCTTGGACGGACATAGGCTACTGTCTATCCCGGAAAAGTGCGTGCAAAGCCACGGGCAGAAGCTAGTCATCTTTATTTGCCATAAACCCATCCCAAAATACATTATCCCAAGCAAAAAGTCTACCTACGTCAGAGTCCTCACATCTCATGGTGTAAACATGATGAATTCAAAATGCATTTGCGGCTGCGTGCGTGACCGGGGCTGCGTAGTCAGTCTAATGCAGCTTTCCAAACCAGTCGAAATTAATAACAGTTAATATTAATTTCTCTAGTTGGCTAGGGTTAACTTTTCCAGTACCATACCATGCATCTATAACTCGAATTTGGAAAAAGATCTTTGTAATTCTGTATTGTACACAAAAGTAATACATAAGCATGATTTAATTTAATAGGATATGTACATAGGCGAGCTTAACCCTGAAAAGAGTTTTCTTCCAGCAAACCTTAGAGTTATAGGAGAGGCGACGGAACAGGTAGAAGAAGTGTACAAAAACAATGAATCGAACAAGATAAACTGACAATTAAAGTAATAGTAGGTAGCTCTAAACAATACATATAATAAACATACTTAAATTAAAATAATAATCACTAAATAAACCTAATAAATACCTTTTATAATAATAATATACTATAGATAGATAATATTTATGATAGTAGGAAGT
The DNA here is from genome assembly GCA_963662085.1 of Eupithecia inturbata. Lineage (NCBI taxonomy): Eukaryota > Metazoa > Arthropoda > Insecta > Lepidoptera > Geometridae > Eupithecia > Eupithecia inturbata. The sequence goes on from OY759201.1 coordinate 2,163,353, forward strand.
GCTCTTTTAACCTAGCTTTAAATATTGCTAGCTTAAAAGGTTGGTTTTTGAACACTTGGGAATCCTACAATTTCCTGATTGCTTTACCTGAAATTGATGTTACCGCCTCATTGGCAAGAGGTGGTTTGACTAATTCTTGACTGACCCTTGATTGGACCGTTTTCATTTTGCTGCCGATGCCACATCAATCTACTAGGTGTCAATCAACAGTATCCTCATGGAGATTCGTAATGTTTGATTGCAATCTACAATACTGTAGATTGAAAAAATATTTCACTGAATGGCTGAGCTACCTACATTGTACTCAAGGCTACATATTATCCAGGTTTTGCGGGCAGAAACTAGTGTTCAATAATCTAAATTTAATTTAATCCTAATCAGACCTACTAGCAACTAACCGTAACAACCTGACTGAAAACGAAAACTTGCTCTAAGTAGGGCATTTGTCAAAGTACGCAACTGCGCAACACCTAGGCGGATTTCATACTCATTGCAGATAATTTGATGTGCAATATCGCTAAGTAGTTCGTACTGACGTACGTCACTTTGATGTATCTAGGACGTCTAAACTTGTTCTCTTGGACGATCTACTATTAGATTACAATTTATGCTGTTACAATAACACTATAAGATTTGAAGGCCTATACGAAAACGACAGCTTAAGTGCCGACAAACGAACAGATTCCAGATTTCAATAACATTATTTCTCTACCACATTAAACCATTAAACCATCCTTTGTGAATGCTAAGCTTTAAATAATACATAACATAACCCATTGTTGTGCAAAGAACTAGCTAGTCTTACCTTGCTTTCACTCCTCATGAGTTTTGGTAGCTTTAGCTACCATTTCTGACAAACCATATAATTAATCAAGGGTCAGTAACTAAGGGATCTCTCAAGGTGCTGTTCTAGTTCCTATTTTATGAATTGTTTATAAGAGCTAAATAAAAGATTTTGCTATCCTTATCTTTTTGAATAATATTGGTTTTCTTTCTAGTATACTAGCTGAACAGTTTTATATGCATTAACTCCAAGTTGTACAGCCAAAATAATATCTTAGGAAAGCCTTTTATGCCAATTTCCGCATTCTAGTTTATTGTAACTAGTCCAGATTACGTTTCTTGTGGGTGTGTTCGTACTTACAAGCCAGCCTGCAATTTATGTGGCGAGTTGCACCAGCCTTAAGGTCGATTACTTTCTAACCGGGCTTGTGAATAGTGGTTAAGCGAGCGGGCTTGTCATGTTGAGATTTATTAAATGATGTATCGATCTTTGATAAATGTCAAGGAATTCGAAACTATTGTTAGGTATAGTATCTTCTCAATAGCGTCATTCTTTGTGCTCTTTGCCATTTTGCTTCATCATTTATGAAATCTTTTTCATATACATATTTTATCTCAAAAATTGCAAATTAATCTTTGTTACAACCAGATATTTCTAGAATCCTTTTAAAATCTTTTTCATCTATATATTTCTTCTCAGAAATTGCAGATTTGTAAGTAAGCAGATATTTCTAGAAACCTTTCAATCGCTGACCTTTCAAAACGTGACTTCATCAATAATTTTGCTTGCCTATTGGATATACTGTACCTAAAACCGCTCGCTTATCTATAGCCTCCGATAAACTTGCGCTGGAGTTGATGACGTAGAAAGGCGCGTTCCTCTCAGCCAATCACCGGCCGACGTTCGAGAGGCTCGTCATTAATGGCCGCCATTTTTGTTGGTGTGCGTTTTCCTTGAACGCCATGAGGAATTTATCATTATCAATTAATTATTTTCGAAAGGTTAAGGCATATTAGTGCCAATTCGCTTGCCAAGCTTGTTTGTTATGGCAGAAACCTCTAGTTTTGAAGGAGGCTCATGTCCAACCGTGGCTGGTTACAGGCTTTTTATGAAAATGATGAATCATGTATAAATTAAAAATTGTCTGCAAAGAGAAAATCAACTTTCATCATCAACAGCACACAAACGTCATCCCTCAAACAAAGAGTTTTTGCCACGATCGCCACACTTGGTGAGCGACTTGGTGACCGCAGTCGAGGTGTTAAAAATACACAGAAGGAAGCTGCTGTCCTTCCTATGGTAGGTTGAAGGTTCCCTTAGTCCGCTCTTACGGGCTGAATTAGAAAGGTCGATTCTTACGCCGCGACCCCCTCTACATTATACCTACTGTATGCAATGTGTGCGGAACCCTTCTCCGGTTATCTGGTCTCTTCTTTTCTCTTGCTACAGATGCCATTGCATAACGTCTTACTATCCATATTCCATACACGTCTATAGAGTGGAATGTTAACAAAGTCTTATAACCAGCAAGAATTTAAGTTGAGCGATATTAGCTATTTATGTACCTAGGTAATTAAATTGTGTTTGTCATGCAATTGCATAACATAGTCGAGTATCCTCCACCTCCACTGCCTATACAATACAATACAATACAATTCTTTATTAATAACGCCAAGTTATATTGGTCCACTGGTGGACGCAGGCTTCCCCCTGTTAAGCGCCTTACTGGCTTTTATCTCAAGGGAGGGTAATGCCCATAATACCCACAATAGGCATGCCCCGGTTGGAGATCGCAGTTCGGTGGTAGAATTGTTCTGCAGGGGGTGCTGCTGCACGCCCCCGGTGGATATCCCTTAGTCGCCTCTTACGACACCCGCGGGAAGAGTTGGGGTGCTGCTAATTCTAAGCCGGCACCACTCAGCAGCACAGTCGAGTATAGTAGGTATTATAAAATCTGTGACAGTCATAAAAATCATGTGATAACGATGATTTGTTATTCTGGCTGATTTATGTTGAGAATCATGTCATGTTATAAAAATAATAAACAGGAAAAATTTGTAATAGTAATAATTGGTAATCTACGTGGCGGTCGCAGCGTAAGAAACGACCCCTCAAACTTGCTACACTTTGCCCGTGGATGTCGTAAGAGCCCACTAAGGGAACCTATCAGAGGAAGGGTGACAGCTTCTGTGTTGTTTTAACACCAATAAAAGTATTATCTATCTATCTCTCTCTACTGCGATCACCAATCCACCTGCCAAGTGTAATTTCACTAACGAAAACACAGTGACACAATTCAATAATCGTTTATTTACTATTCTTGCCTCCACTTTTTAGGGTTCTGTACCCGAAGGATGATAACGAAACCCTATTACTAAACCTCCGCTGTCCGTCCGTCTGTCACAGGGCTCTATCTCATGAACCGTAAGCGGTAGACATTTGAAATTTTCAGAGAAAGTGTATTTCTGGTGCCGCTCCCATTATCTGTGTCGCGGACTCGCGAAGTCCGCGCTAATTAGCTAATTAGCCGCAAAGCCACAGACGAGTTAAACAGCAAATATAAAAATAAATAAATATTCAAATGAAAGGTCACGAAAATCACGTTTTTCGTATGGAGGCCTCCACGACCACGAACGTGATTTTCGTGACTTCGTTTGACAAGGGTGTACCTATCTCTTGAACCACAATAGGTAGACACATTAAACTTTCCATGAGTAAGTAACACTTCTACTGTAATAACAGCAAATACTAAAAATATAATAAAGTTGAAAATTTAAAGGGGTCTCCGAACAAGTAATGATGTTCTTAGAAAAAGTTGCCTCATTTTACGGTACGGAACCCTTCGTGCAAGTGCGCTTGGCGGTTTATTATAATCAAAGCAGATACCAATTGTTGACATTCTTGTTTTTCCCCTAGCGTCAACTGCCCAGTATTTACACCTCAACTTCCAAAGCTCTTATTATTGATAGCAATGCCAACTCTACTCGTATCTTGAATTGTCAAACATATCCTTTGTAAAACGGCTTACTATAAAATATCAGATTATCTAGAGGGTAAAAAAGTTTGGGACAAGTTTTGCTCCAACTCGAAAACTAACAACCTAACAAGGTAAAGGTTTCTTGTTTGCTTCTTAGCTTTACCTTAAAAATATTGAAGTGAGCAAAAACTTAATATGTCTGAATAAAAAACTTTTTATTTATTTCTTTATTTAAAAATCAAAGTGATAACTTTATTTTCTAGTTTCCAATATATAAAATGAATTTTCCAAGAGTTCTGTGAGGTCTAAAGGAAATAAAGCACTTTGAATTGAATTGAATTTTTGAATTTTGTATTCATACATCCATACTAATATTATAAATTCGAAAGTCACTCTGTCTGTTACCTTTTCACGCCTAAACAGCTGAACGGATCTCAATGAAATTTGGCAGGGAGGTAAATGGTATCCCGGGATAGGCTACTTATGAAGCGCGTTTGAAGCCGCAGGCACCAGCTAGTGTTATTATAAAATTAGTAAAATTAATGGGTACTACATAACTGATATACTTAATACAATGTACTACATAGCTAGATATTTTTTATTATACATAAAACACCCAGTACAAATATCTGCAGGTCGTAAAAACATTTGTCCCAAGGCGGGGATCGAACCCTCCTGCGTAGCAGGCGGACCTTCGCCCGCCGCGCCACATCGGTCGTCACTTATCTAGTACCCATAACACAAGCTCTGCTTAGCTTGGAGCTAGATGATGTTGTGTGAATTGTCCGGTATATTCTCATTTAGTGTCTAACAGCAGTGGACGTGAGTGTGGATTGATTCTAAACATTCTTTCCCTAGTAGATGGAGACTGAGGTCGTCAGCTAAGCCGTGACCCGAAGTTAGTTATAGTTACACTAATATATTATACATATATGCGAAAGTTAGGATGTTTTGATGAATGGATGGACGTTTGTTACTTATTCTCGCCAAAACAACAAAACGGATCGGGCTGATCTGCATACAGGTAGTTGCGCCTACGCCTGGAATAAAACATAAGCATAACTTATAATAAGAAATCAAATATTATCCCAAAAATGTTTTGACTTCGACGAGACTAGAACAATATAAGCATCTAACTCTAAGTCATGAATCAGTTCCCATACGATAGAAATAACCTTTAAACGTTTCTATAGAAACAGAGCGTGCGAGGAAGCTAGTAGATAGTAAACATAAACTGTCTGTATAATACCTACACTGGCCTGAAAAACTAAGTATCACAATTTTTTTTTTTTCTTAACTGTAGAAGTTAGAGATTTAAAATAAAAAACGTTTTATAGCCAATTTTATCAGCTTTCTTTGAAACTATAGTAAACTATACATTAGTAACATTTTTAACTAAAAAAAAAAGATAATACAATAAAATAGTGTCCAAAAATTCAATTAACATTTTATAAGTATGTTTTACATGTTATTTAATTTTTAAGAACTGATATTGCCTCGTCGGGCTCTGATTACAGCTTCGAGTCGCTATGGCCGATTTTGGGGAATATTCTCCCATTCTTCTATATACAAAATAATAATAAATTATTTTTATATACGATATTTCGAGTCCTTTTTACTTCGAAAGTATATCTCATGTACTTAAAAAGTTATTGCAATTTTATACTTAGTTTTGCAAGCCAGTGTATACTAAGTTATTATTTTTAGGTAATATAGAAAAACCTGAGTCATGTTTAGCAAAAACTGATGCACGATGGATGCACGTGTTTAATTATTATGGGAACAACGTGACAAATTTCTCGTTAATATCCACGCACTCTATTGGAGTTTGGAGTGCATGGATTCTGCAAGTTAGATAAGAAAAGTTCAGACGTTTTGTTATTGTTTTTTTTTAATATTAGGGTAAATAATATTTTGTAATAATTCCGCGCAAAACCTTGTCATTAGAAGGTGCACGCGAATTGCATTTTGTTGAATCTCATTAGATTCAACAAAATGCAATTCGCGTGCACCGCCCTCGGATCCCACAAATTGACATGCCATGTAATCAGGTAATTGAAAAAACGGACATGCGCAATATTGAATTGCCAAGTCACTTACCCCTTTATTCAAAATAGTCTGCTAACTTAGAGCATTGCTATCTCTCACCCTGTCTTCTTCTATTGACATAACGCTGCTTAGCAACTGTTTAAAGTTAGCGGACCATTATGATCTTATTCATAATGGTCCGCTAATTTTACCCTTCAACTTCAAGCACACACGCAATTTAAATTATTTATAATGATTACTTTTTTGTTATTAATCCTAATTTTTTTATTTAAAATTGTATTTTGTTCTAAATATTAAAAACATCTGCCCGCGGCTTCGCACGCGTTTTTCCGGGATAAAAATTAGCCACGTGACATCTCACTACACCCCCCTTGTGATATTTCATGATTTTTCCGAACACGCCCCTGCTCCTTGCGAGCCTCACGTAATTAATGAATGACCGCTTAGTTATGTACATAGTTAGATTTAGAATATAATCTTGTCAAAGTTCAGTTTGATCAATCTTGCATGAAACATCGACAAACACATTCCTCGTCATACATCACTGAAACAAACAAGAAGACAAGGTGACTCAACGTTGTTGGCTACACTTGACGGATTGCCACCGCGTATAAATATAAAAAGTTATGCAATATTTGGGTAGCACAGGTGATGGCTTCTAATCTTATACTAATATGCAGGTCTCGCTCGACAGAGCCTACGCATTTGCTCTTCTTGTAGTCGACACCCTAGGTCCGTGTGTGGGGAACCGAGTATCTCTTGGTTTAATAAATAAATCAGAGGGTCTGGTCTGATCGAAGCGACGCGTGACCCGAGAGCTGGTGGGTATCTGGCGCAGCGCATCATCATTGTCATACAGCGGGACAATGCAGCCGCAGCGTCTTGGGGACGCTTCCGACTGGTATTGATTATAAATTATACAGTGTAAGGAAATCAAGTGGAACATGTGTACCTACGGTGTATTAAATAAATACAATAGCTACCTAAACCCTTCACTGCGTAAAGCCACGGGCAGAAGCTAGGTTCAGTAAAAGAAATTGAAGACCAGCGCAAGCGCATGTCGGAAAATACCCATCGACCAATCCGATAAGGGATCAGTGTGTCGTATGCATAATTTAACAAAAAAAATGTATAGTAAGTTATGAAACTTTTAAATCAACTTCAAAAAAAGGAGGAGGTTCTATGTTCGGTTGTAGGTTTTTTTTTTTTTGTTTTATGTGGGTATGTTCGTCGAGTACTCCGTCATTATGTGAACCGATTTTGATGATTCTGTCGCTATTGTATAAATAGTCATTATAATTATATCCCCCTCTCATCCCCCCATCTATCCCGAGGTGGTCCCATAAAAAACTAAGCTCGACACAGAATCTGTTGATCCTGGACCCTTTTGTATCTATAAAGTAACCTTATTAATAAATTGGCAAAATCTGTTAGTTTGTTTATCAGAACTGCTGGAAAATTCTTTTAAATTAATTATCGTACCTTTATTAACAGTCCAAAGTTCTCCGAGTGCTAGCTACTGTTCAGACATCACAGGTATCACTCGAAAGAAGCTGAAGGAAGAGTCTAGTCTCTGTTATAAAGCGTTATCATTTCCCTTATAAGTGGTCTTAGTTCGCCGCAGTCATCATTGTCCTGCCCTGTATAATCAGATTTATAAAACACGTCGCTAAGTACACATCTTAAATAAATAAATTAACACTTTCATTGCCCATGACGCGCACTTCCATCTTCCTGCTCGTGACGCTTCGAGCTACGGTACGCCCCGCCGCGCCGCGCCCTTTCCCTTCAGGTCGTACAGCACAGGCTGGGCTGTGAAAGTGTATAGTATCCATTTCTACATTCACAAAAAACATAACCCTTAACTTCGCAGTCCGGTAAAAAAAAGACAACCAAAAACTACGTCCAAAGTCTCGCAGTCACACTACATATTTGTATAATATTCGAATCAGCAACACGTCAACAAAATCCGTAGAGCGTCATTCAGCCTGTTGTCCACTGCACACACAGCCGCTGCTTCCTATCTATTCTACATCCACACACACACATAATACTTTCATCGAACACCTTAGGGTTGCACCACATTTATCGACACGGAATCGACTAATATTCCCCCCTTTTGGCTTGGGATAATACAAAATACACTATCACCCTTCACTATTAAAAATCTGCTAACTTAAAGCATTGCTATGAGATATAGCAATACTCTAAGTTAGGGTAAATCATATTTAGTAATAATTCCGCGCAAAACCTGCTAATGAGATTCAACAAAATGCAATTCGCGTGCACCGCCCTCCGATCCCACAAATTGACATGCCATGTAATCAGAGAAAGTAGAAAACAGACATGCGCAATATTGAATTGCCAAGTCACTTACCCCTTTATTCATAATAGTCTGCTAACTTAGAGCACTGCTATATCTCACTCTGTCTTCTTCTATTGACATAAGCCAGAGTGAGAAATAACACTGCTTAGTAAATGTTTTAAGTTAGCGGACTATTATTAATAAGGGGGTTAGTCTTTTGCAAGATGTCAGTTCAGCAGGGCTATTCTAATTAGGCCGAAATCAGGTTTGAGAGGCAATGATTCGAAATTTAATTTGCCACGGATTCGCGCGAATAATTTTTTTGTGGTGGTTTTAATTATTTAAAAAATAAATTTGCAATCAAATAATAAAAAAAAAATTAGAACTAGTATTTACAATTGAAACAGTTAAGCTAACTGCAGACTGTTACAAACAATCTACAAGGAGCTTAACTGATACTATCAATACCAGACGGAAGCGTCCCCAAGACGCTGGCTGCAATGCCCCGCTGTATGTCACTGATTGATTGTCGTCACACTCGTCGTCACAAATGATTGATTCGAAGTAATAATACCTTTTTGTTTACCTGGGAAATGGAAGCCTATGTATGTATGTAAGAACATAATAGTAGGTACCTACACACATAAATATGTTCGTGTGTTGTATTAGTCTTCCTTTTGTCACAGATTAAGTAATGTTACTTCGTAACAAATACCTTACTCAATTTCATCAATTAACTTTGAGCCTTATACAGGTGGAAACAATGTTCCTAACGCTCTGCTCGCTGATAGCGAGGCGGATCGCTCAAAGCCACCCGCGCTCACCTACCTCTGCAGTCACCCCGCCGGCCCCTTGGTTGACGTTGACGCTATGGAATCGGTGGGGTTGATTTAAAGAGTTTATGACAAGTTCGGGAATTATACGTAAGTAACTCTCATGCAATCTAATAGGTAGGTAACCTACCTACCTACTTAAAATAAGTCAGTAAACAAAAACAAACGTAGATGAAAACTAACATTTTAATTATAACAATAATTAAAATGTTAGTTTTCTTCTACTTATTTAATATTATTACTACTGGCATAAAAAAATACACAATGCGCAATGTCGTGTGAATAGAAAATTCGTATATAAAAAAAACATAAATTACTCAAGACAAATGTTTAACATAGGAATAATAATAACAACTTAAATTATAAAGATTACATATGCCTGAACTAAGTAAAACCTGTATCTCAGGCAAAATTGCTTACAACGAATACATAGACATAAATAAAGTAAAACAAAGTGACAGTGCAGATTTTCAAAATAACTTAGGTATGCTAACTACGCTAAACTAGGCTACATTTTAGGTACCTATAATCCGAGTAAATACGGATGTAAAGAAATACCTATTATTATGTTTGATTAATTTGATTATGTTATGTTGAGCGTAGATAGTCTCTGCGATGTCCGAGTGAAACGAAACGCATCGTTCATTTGTTTGGCTTGCGGCTGCCATAGGAAGCGCCGCCCCGGGAAGGGGGGGGGGGGTAAGAAAACTAGTCTACAGGGTGGTTTTTTGAGAAGGGCGGTGATGGCCAACTCTGAAACCACGAGAGTTAGGGAAAAGTCGTGAAAGGAGTCATGCCCTCGATTTATAAGAAAACAATAACTGCATATTTATTTTTTTCAAAAATCTTTTACTTTTGACGGAAATGGACCCGAGTGATATTTGAAAAAAAATACAACCTGTATTATTAAACTATTATCATCAATATATATCGATTTTGTTGCTGATAAGGATCAATCTTTGCAAATAAATGTTATACTAAAAATTAATGGAAATAGCAAATTTTCACTTTTTTATTTTTACACGGAAGAAAACTCACCTCCTATTTAAACTTTTTGGTCGTTATGTGTGAAGATTTGATGGAGGACTATTTTTTTTAATTATATCTGTATTTCCAGCAAGACGGGGCCCCAGCTCACAACAGCCGTGTGGTTAGAGATATGCTGAATGAACATTTAGGGGATAGATGGATTGGTGGATTGGATAAAAAAGCGTGGGACGGAATTTGCTCCAACTCGAAAAATAACAACTAACAGGCTAAAGGTTTCTTCGTCGCTTCTTTACTTTAGTCTACGTACCGAAGCGACTGAAATCAAAAATATCACTTTATTTCCGTGTCAGTGTTTAATTATTAAGAATTTGACCTTTTCTAAGTATACATTTATTGTATTTATGGAAATAAAGAGTTTTTGACTTTGACTTTGACTTTGACTCATGGTCCGGTGAGATGGCCGGCAAGATCACCCGATCTCACACCGCTTGATTATTTCCTATGAGGTTACGTCAAGAACGAACTTTACAAAGCTCTTTACGAGCTCTTTGCTTGATATTTGATCGAGGATAAATCATGTCATGATATCAAATGCAGTTAAGTCTCTAGAGAGACGTATAAACTTATGCATTGGAGTCAATGGAAACCATTTTGAGCAACTTATTAGTTAGGTAAAATTGAGATACTAAAAGTAAAATATAAAAATTTGCTATTTCCATTAATTTTTAGTAATACATTTATTTGCAAAGATTAATCCTTATCAGCAACAGAATCGATTAGTTTAATAATACAGGGTGTATTTTTTTTTTCAAAAATCACTCGGGTCCATTTCCGTCAAAAGTAAAAGATTTTTGAAAAAAATAAATATGCAGTTATTGTTTTCTTATAAATCGAGGGCATGACTCCTTTCACGACTTTTCCCTAACTCTAGTGGTTTCAGAGTTGGCCATCACCGCCCTTCTCAAAAAACCACCCTGTATATAACTCAAATTGAACGCGAGTGACGGAGCATTGCTTTTGTCTCAAAAATACTCTTAAGGGACTGGAGTTTATCTCAAAACAGCTTGTGCTAAGCCGCGGGCAGCAAATAGCAAAAATAAAGTTTTTTTTGCTGGATTGAGCTGAGCTGATTTCTTGTTTATAAGTATGGTGAATCTGTGAGACCCATACCTCATGTGTGCGCGTGCGACACAATGCGAAACAACATGAACAGACAGAACAATTCAGTCAGTTGATACCTGGCCGTCAACGCGACCGGACGTGTGTGTAAAGTTTATTGCTAGTGCGTTTGTGTTGTGATTTTAACACACTGGTGAGTTACCTAACCATGATCTTGGGTACACTAGTACAGAAATAAATTGGCAGACGTTGCGGTTACGCCCTTGAAGTATTAATTGCAATATTTAAACCACTAATAATATAATATTAAATCTAAATGACACGTCCTGTTTGTTTTCAGGTTTTATTTTACTATTGTCGTTCGTTCCACGTGTATCGTTCTTTACCTGACGTACAATCTTAAATTAGATACCTACGTAAAGACTATTCCAAATTGAAAGTTTATTGGACAAACATTTAGTGATTTGAAGCCAAGAAGTACCTAGTTTTTTTACTTCGATTATCCAATGATCCAAAAACGCTATAGACCGGATTGTATGGAAGGATTGCTTATCCTACCATCCTTGCATACATTCCGGTCTGTGCCTAGCAGGAGGTTCCATCTTACAGATAAGATAGAAGACAATTCGCACATCTTCAGCCCCGTCCTTAGGTGACAATGACAACAGACGATTTGTCTCTATAATAATCGAGTCGAGTCTACTACCGGTTTAGATTCATCTGACGTATCGTATCGTTATAAATATATAAATCGGACTTCATTCTTCTACGTTTATGATACCCAATAATCTCTGATTTATGTAAGTAGTTAGGTATCTCCTTCGAATGCGGCTGGTTGAGCCGAGAGGATTGGTTGCTAGGCTGTCCCAGGCAATAACAGGGTGTCTCACGGCCATGTGATATGGAGGGCAAATACCAGAAATATTTAAGATGGGAAGTTTTGCTGAGAAGAAAGTACATAGGTACTTTCTTCTCAGCATTCTCAGCCTTTATTTAAAAGAATAAGTTAAACGGTATTCTCAGATTTTTGAAATATGTATAACTCGCCTAATCCAATAATCGAATACACAAAAATAAAAATAAATTACATTCTGTATGTTTATGAGGTTAGGGTGGGTCATTTTTTTTTCTTGTTTTTTAAAACGCTCGCCTTTAAAAAGGTGCCAAATAATGTCGTTATTTGATATGTAAAGTTTTATTACATTATTTTAAACATTAAATTAAATAAAAAAACCTTTGGAATAATTATTAAAGTGAACGGTTAACTTTTTGGTGAAATGCTTTTTGCTGTCGAATTTCGGCGTTGCTTTTCTCTAGTCTATGTGGGCTTGAGACATTCTGTCATTATTTTATTGCATAAAGTGTCTGAAGCTTCGGTGACGATTTAATTTAATTTAAATTCTGTAACCGAAGAAAATCTCCGATTGTTTATTCAACATACAGGTGAAGGATAATTAGAGGTATAAAGCCTTCCGTGTTACCTACAAGCAGTAAAAAGAGCAGCAAAAGCTTTTTTTCCCATTCATAAGTGATCCACCCTAATAATCATGCATATTTAATTAAAGGAAGTCCATAAAATCTGTTAAATCTGGGATGATAAACACTTTTTATAGCTCACATGTCATTGTACATGGTCCAGGGCCTTGTTTGCCCTAATGTTTGTTTACAAGCGAAAAGAAGCCAATGTGTTTTGAAATGTATTGAAAAATCCGTTTGACTTGACAAAGTATTATTATTATTGAAAGCTTGCTCTGTCATCGATCTATGCTTGAGTGATGCTTTAGTATAGTTTGGAGTAAAGAATAATTTTAAAACAATGCTTGGGAACCCATGTCAAAATCTATAATACTTAACTGAAGTAGCCTTCAAGAGCCTTAGTGATTTGTCGATAAAATTCAGAATAGAGTTCGCATTGTAGTATTGATATTGTTGACGACCGATGTGGCGTGGCGGGCGAAGGTCTGCCTGCGACGCAGGAGGTTGTGGGTTCGATTCCCGCCTTGGGACAAATATTTGTTCGATCTGCAAGTATTTATTCCGGGTGTTCTGTGTATTTTCTATGTAAGTATAATAAAAAAAAATATATACTTATATGTGATGTATGGTATTAAGTTTATCAGTTATCTAGTACCCATAACACAAGCTCTGCTTAGCTTGGGGCTAGGCTGTGTGAATTGTCCAGCATTATTTATTTATTATTTATATTTATTTTCGTTCGTTTCGTACGGCTCATGACACGGGCGTAAAGGTGGATTTTAGACCAAACAAGCGGATGCTCATTCTATCCCAATCTGTCAAATTATTTTTGTGTAAACAGAGACAGAGCGTTCTTTCATAGTTCTATCTCTGTTCGTAGAGATTAAAAGAAGAAGATATAATATTTGTATTTCGCATTCACTGCCCAGCCTCGCCACGGGTTGCCTGACAAGTGCGTATTGGGCTATGAAAGTGTTAAAAGAACGTTCTTGTTCTAGCTCTAATAATACGGGCCGTATTATGAAAATTACGCAGTCATAGATCGATGCTTGAGTGACGTCTATGCCATAGAAAATCGATACTCAAGCAAGAATCGATGACTGAGCAAGCTTTTATAATAAGGGCCTAAAAGCTCTAGCTCTCTTTGTTCGTTTGGTCTAATCTAAACCCACATTTAGGCTAATCGACCTTACACATTGAGGTGAAAGCGTCATAGACAGGTCTGGTCCAAATCGTAAAAGAATATCAAGGTTAAACAAGCAGTTTTTGAATCTTGATGACGTTAAGGCTTTATACACAACAGCTTCTATATAAATAAAACCCTTTTAAACGACACCCCCTTCATCTAATCACAATAATTAGAAAAGTTTACTGTTACTATGTTGACACCAGTGCTGAAGCGTAAAGCCGGGTTTCCACCGCGAGCGGAGTGGACCCATTCAAGACTCCCTTTAACTCGCAAGAGTAAACTGCATACTTTTATTTCCACTAGCAAATAGTCGAGCGGAAAGGAGTGAGCGAGCAGAAAGCGTTGAAATCAACTCCGCCTACTCTACTCTTAGTTCCCGCTCATTACCCTTTGAAAACCCAGCTTAAGGTTAATCGTCACGGGTTAGCGCGAGATTCTAATTTTGGTTTTTAATTTATTTTTGCGTTCTACAAGGAAAAAAACTACGGAAAAATAATTTGCCGCAAATCGTACAACATTTTCTATGAGCCCATGATAAAGCCAACTTCGATTCAATTGTATTTTGGGAGCATTTGGGAAAATGTTGATTTTTAGCCCAATATCTCCTATTTACCTAAATGCTCTAAAAATACCAGTGAACAGAAGTTTAAAGTGATCTCCAAACAAGTGACAATATGATGTTCTTTGAAAAACTTCTCTAATTTTTACGGTACGGAACCCTTCGTGTGCGAGTCGACTCGCACTTCGCGGTTTATTATTGTACTATTCCACTACCTACCTATCCGTGAAAACCTTCAATAACCTTCTGGTATTTCACAATTTGTAAGTCTGTTAATTTTAAGCCTTTGGTTTTCCCTAAAATAAATAAAAATATACTATTAATTAAATCTACGTATAGGTAGTAAGATAAACATAATGCACCTGTTTAACTTACGTTACCTATTATGCTTTATATACCTACATATATAAAATGACAGTATATAATACTGCCATTTTCCTTATTGTAGTAAGTACATTGCACTTGATTACTCATTCAATAAACACAATAAATATATATGGTACAATATTCCTTCGGCATTTTATTGTAGAAATATTGTGCCTTATCTATAGTAAATAGAACAACTGAGAAATTTGGCGAATACAACTACTCGTTTTGTTATCTTTCCGCATAAGTTTTATTAAGCGACTTCAAAAAAACGACGAGGTTCTATGTTCGGCAGTACCTACTGTGTTTTTTGTTACTTTTTTTAAGTATGGTCGTCGTGCTCTTCGTCAAGGACCGATTTTGATGATTCTTTCGCTGTTGTATAGGTATCTTGAGATATATCCCATACAAAAATAAATCCCGAGCGATATTTGCCGCGCAAAACTTAAAAAAACAGTGTAATTTTACATGTTAAGAAATTTGAAGTCGCTTATTAGTTTTTTCAAATTAATCAAACTGCTCTTTCAAAATAAGTATTTGACTAAACACAATAGAGGTTTCATTGAATTTTGTAATTGGAACAACTTTAAGCTAGTAACAGTCTAAGAAAATAATGATTAGAAGTAATTACAAATTTAAATAACGAACCGTGACGCGTTCGAAATTTAAATATTACCACGGTATACGTGTGCTAATCAATTGAATGCAAGTAATAAATCTGCCAACGGCTATCGGTATAAAAATCGACGTGACGATAAAGAACGGAAATAACCCAAGAATACTAAAAATTAAACTTTCAGTGGACTTTGGAAGGCACTTAAACTTGACCAATTAAAAGATTTATTTTTAAACTATACCTCAATATCTGCGACAAATATTAGGTAAGTACGAAACTGTGTCCCAATGGAGACCAACATTTCGGGATTAAAATAAGTCTTCAATAGAATACATAAATAAACATAAATAGCAAAAAAATATAAAAGATTCCCGAAATTTGACCACATTGTGATTATTATAAATTAAAGAGCCTAGCTGTTGTAGGTGCAATGATGCAATTTTCTTCACTTTTATCTTTCCTGTCTCTGTTACTTCTCTATACGACATGACAGCGGCTTTCTTCTTGATCTGACTCATATAGTTAATTCTTGGTCTTCCCCTTCCTCGTCTTCCTTCTACTTTTCCTTCTTTGATGTTTCTTATGAAGCTGTCATGTCGTATACGCTGTACAATCATTCTCCCTCTTCTGTTTTAATTGGTGTTCGTCAAAAACCTTTTCTCCTCAACTCTTTTCAACACCTCGTCATTAGTAACCTTCTCCGTCGAGCGAATGCTTTCCATCCTCCTCCAGCACCACGTTTCAAATGCCTCAATCATAATAAAAGACACAGCGGGATAGAGAGAGGTCTCTATTCCGCTGTGTCTATTATTATGATATTTAAAGCATGTTAAAATAAATCCGTGTGTGTGAATAATTATGACATTTACAGCAAAAACGCACCTATCCTTAAGATAACCTTGATCTTCTAAACCAGTTCAAACCAGTCGGTGGTGTCAGATTGAAACTGGAAAATGATATATGCCTAACATAGCAACCGTATTGTTGTGTAAAACTGCAAATTCGTACTTGCACGATCATTATTGCGTCAAACTAGCGACAATTTTTTTTTAAGGTAGTGTCCCTTATTAATTTGCCTCTTATTTTAAATCTCAGACTTTTGTTTGTATTTTTTTGTAAAACTGATACTTTTGTTTTGGAATACATTTGTTTAATACAGGGTGGACCAAACAGTGCCTTCATAAAAAAAAATAATGTCTCACCCCCGGGTGTATCCGAAAATGCCCCATGTATGTTCCCCGATTTTTCTTATTTTTCGAGTTATGATTTTTTTACGTTTTATTTGAGAATTTTCGGGCGGAACTGTTTTTTTTATGGAATTTTAGGGTTTTTTTTTGTAATATGACCTCTATGAATCGTACTTTCTTGCATAAATTAATCAGCTTTCTAACAGTAGGTAAAGCAAATTACAAAAT
The DNA here is from genome assembly GCA_963662085.1 of Eupithecia inturbata. Classification (NCBI taxonomy): domain Eukaryota; kingdom Metazoa; phylum Arthropoda; class Insecta; order Lepidoptera; family Geometridae; genus Eupithecia; species Eupithecia inturbata. The sequence goes on from OY759201.1 coordinate 2,180,031, forward strand.
TTTTGATCGAAAGTGAAGAATTTACGTTTGAGCGTGACAAAGTTGAATATTCAACATCAATTTAAAAAAAAAATTGTCCATCGATTTTTTAATTTGATGTAGAAATTTTTTTTTTTTTATTACGTCACTGTTTGGTCCCCCTGTATAGCACTAGCTGCTGCCCGCGGCTTCGCACGCGTTTTTAAGTAGCCTATTTCCGTTCCCGGGAAACCATTTACCTCCCTGCCAAATTTCATTGAGACAATTTGACAATTTCATTGAAACAGACAATCAAGACTTACTTTCGAATTTATAATATTAATATGAATTTGTTTTTCATAAAACTACTAATTCATACTGGCATGGATTTTCATATTCACACTTTGAATTTAGAATTCTATTTTTTTATCTAACCTATGTTGTTAGCAACGACGACTTTATGCGGATTAGATAAGGCTCAAATAATGCAGGATATAAATACAGAATAGATAATAGTGTTTTTACGCCATGGTTTGTGCAATAGTTGTTAGCGACCGACTCCATAACAAAAGAATTCCGACAATCCTCGCTTGTACCTACCTACTTATGTACTATAGATTAATTTCTCGAATCAGGAGAATTTTCTAGTAAGTTCTTAAGGTCGGTCCTTATGTATGAAAGCCGAGCTTGTTGGTCGTCTATTGAAAATCACCTTTTCAAATCCTATTGTCAGTCTTTCATGTCACATGTCAACTTAATAAATAAATAAAAAATAAATAAATAAAACTTTGGACACAGTATACCAAAAAATCACACGATGGTATCAGAGTGACTTACAATAACGTTTTCAGGCATCTAATGGACTGAAGCGCTATTGTAGCGCTTCAGAAATGTATACAGCAGCTCGTGTTGACTCTTTCCATGCCATCCAGAGAAAGAGAATAGCCTGGTGTATGTCCAGAGTTGACATGTGTAGAAACGCTATTATAAGGAGTATGGCAGATCGTTTGATCTTGTCAGATACATATGTTCAAAAAGTGGGTGGCTATTGCCACCTAGAATATTTAAATTTTATTTTCTTCCGACTTAGGCTCTTTCTGATCTGTTTTTTTTTTGTTTCGTGTATTAGTTTTTAATTAGTTTAAGTAGAATTGTATTTTACGTATACTATGGATCTCGTGTCTGGACATAAAGAATATATTATTATTATATTATTATTAGTTCAGTTCTAAGCGATAAAACAGTGAACAAATCTAAAGGGAAATTACGAAAGTGAATTATGTTGTCCCACTGCTGGGCAAAGGTCTCCCCCAAACTCTTCCAGGAATTATATTGCAATTCTTTTTTCTTTTTAAATATTTATGTGGCGGAGTTAAGACTAGTTCGCAACAAAATGTAACGACTTATCGTTAGAAAATTTGTAAGTCTTAACTTACAAATTTTCTATTATCTCCATCGATATAATATGTGATGTGTGATTATCTCTGTGTTCGTATTTTTACAACTTGTTTCTCACATAATGTCTTCCTGTTGTCACTAGAGCTCAAAATACCTCAATTTTTAGGGTTCCGTACCCGAAGGGTAAAAACGGGACCCTATTACTATACCTCCGCTTTCTGTCGGTCTGTCCGTCCATCCGTCAGCGGGCTGTATCTCATGAAATGAACCGTAGAAGGTAGACAGTTGAAATTTTGACGGGGTGTGTATAACTATTGTCGCTATAACAAATAATATAAATAAAACAAATTTCATAATTAAGGGTTCCAACGTCCACCTAGTTGAGTACCGATCACTGAAGTTAAGCAACGTCGGGCGCGATCTGTACTTGGACGCGGTCACCCACCGCGCCATATTATTCTTGCTTTTTTAGATTTTTCAAACAAACTGTTTTTAAGGTTCCTTTTGCGAAATAGTATTGTACGATAGAACGGAACCCTCCGTGTGCGAATTGACTCGCACTTGGCCGGTTTTATTGTGTTATGCGTGATCTCGCTAAGTAGCGGGTAATTTGATCTAATTTACTTGTTGCTGACGCCCACGTCTATCCTATTATACATAGTCTTCGCGTTCAATTGTCTTATAAATGGCTTTGAGGATGTATGATTGTTTGTGTACTCTCCTGAGGGAACTGAGGGATCGTCTTATTTATATTCAAAGTCAGTAGGTAGGAAGTTAGTCGTGACGGTCGCGGCGTTAGAATCGACCCCTCCAAAACAGTCCATGGATGTCGTAAGAGCCGACTAAGGAAACCTGTCCGAGGAACGGCAGCAACATCCTTCTGTGTAATTTTTAACCGACTTCAAAAAGGAGGAGGTTATCAGTTCGTCTGTATGTTTTTTTAATGTACGTATTTTACTTGATGTCTCCGCCTATGGCTAACCGATTTTACGGATTCTTTCACTATTGTATAGAGAATAATCCCGAGGTGGTCCCATAAAAATTTTATTCCCAAGGGATTAGTATTTATCCCGTTAAACATAAAAAGCAACACTGCATGTTTGGAAAATCACGACTAGCTACAACAGTTTTGGTGATATCTGCGCTAATTGTATAATTTTAATGATTCTTTCGTTGTTGTAACAAAATTGATTTTAAGGTATAAAACCCCCAAGGTAACCCCCTGGGCCCTGGGTTAAGGGCCCTATATGTTTGATTCTCGAGTAATTGATATGTGTGATGAATATTATCTACCAAATTTTGCAGTCGGTTTATCGTTTTAAAATAAATTATAAGATCTCCACTGTAATCACCAACCCGGCTGTCAAGCGTGGTGATGGTGATTACGACAGGACACTCGTGAACGTGCCTTCCCTTTGTTTGGGGAGGCGTTCAACAGTGGACATTGGACAAAGGTGTGCTGTGTCGACAAAGCAGGAAGCAATAGGGATGGCTTACGAGTTTATCTATAGTGTTATGTTTTTCGTCCTCTCTATGCTGTGCCTTCCATTCCTATATATAAATTAGGCACAGTTGAAGCCAAAATAATTGGTTTATCAAACTACCGTTCTATTTACTATTTATTACTATTTAAGTGACAGCGCAGTATGGACATACGGCGTACCACAGGCAAGTACTCTTGCTCTACTCTTTTTCTAGTATATATAAATGAACTGTGTAGTACTTCCCTCCCTAGTGTCATCTGCAAACATTAGCAGATCAAGTGCTAATGTTTGCAGTTGACACTGTGCTTCTCCTACACGAAAAAACATGGCCTGGTGTCGTGATGCTGGCTGAGGATGTTATCTATGTGGTGACAAAATGGTTGGACCACAGTCTGCTCACATTAAATACCAGTAAAACTAAATATATGTGTTATAGCAAGATGGCTGTTGGAAACCCAAACTCCTCTATCAACCTTAGGTACACACATTTTCCTGTAACCACTCCCGTATGATTTCATGTGACTGCGCTGCTCTATCTCGCGTTAACTCCATTAAATACCTAGGAGTCATAATTGATGATCATCTCACTTGGAACCTCCTTATGAGAATCAGAAAACTCGTCTATATATTCAGGAATCTACGGATTGTTGCAGACAGAAAGCTAGTTATACAGACATATAAAGCCCTGTGTGAATGTCTAATTAGGTATTGCATGTGTACATGGGGTGGAGCAGCAAAAACGCATCTTATCAGAGTCGAGCGTGCACAACGTGCAATTCTCAAAATTCTTCGCTACCTACCTTTTAGACACCCTACCACAGAGGTATACCAGATTTCCGGACTCCTGAGTATTATAAAAATATTTATTTATGAGTCTGTCCGTCGATACTATAGAAAAAATATTTTCCACCTTCCAGTTTCCAACAAATGAATTGATCGTTGTCCAATTCTAGCCGTTAAAAGCTCCACATCTCTACAATAAACTTAATAAAATACATAAAATAAAATAAATGAGTAATAGAGACATTAAAAGTACAATAATTAAGTGGTTAAATGACCTTACTTATGATGAAGTCGAGCTGATGATAAAGTACCACATACAACATATAAATGTATTCTATGAAATATTTTTATATCTTACACATTTTCCTTTTTCACTAGTTTGCATGATACATCATAAAACACTTAACATAATTTAATATTAAATATAAGCATTGATATTTGTAGCCAACCGCACACACAATATAATATAAGTTCCTAAACAGTGTATCGACTTATACAATGTACCTATACATTACAACAATGTACTTTTTAATGGACAAGCTCGAAATCACTAGCTCTATATGTTTTTCTTTTTAACTTATTCCTCTGTACCTACTCGTACCTACAATTAAGATTAGTTATTTTACTTTGACATAATTATCTGTTTATATTAGTTGGAGAAGCCACTAGCTCCTGTAACACAGTTTTTGACTAGTTCATATGACTCATATGACAATATATTACATGTTACACAGTGACGTTGCACGTACATGATATTTTTTTTTTTTCGAACCACGAAGTAAAACCAGACAGGCATAAAACCCTACGATCTTTTTTGTATTAATAAATTTATTTTGTAACTGACGTTTTTGTTTAATCTAACTTCTTACCACCAAAAACGAAAACGCCACAACACTAGCTTTTATGTCAATAAACAATTTATGATTATTATTTATTCAAGTTTTTAACCAACTGCGAAAAAATGACGAGGGCAGTATGTAGGTGTTTTTTATGTATGTCTGTCGATTTATTCGGTTTTTCTGGATGATGATTCCGAGGTCCCATAAAAATTATATTCTCGAGGGATTTGTATTTATCCCAAGCTAAACTTAAAAAAATGTTTAAAACTAAGGGATTCGAAGTCAGTTTATAGTTTTTACAAAACAATAATTTTATGTAGGTACTTTATCAATTATTTCCGCGCCTATTTCTGGTTTTACCAGCGACCGTTGTCCATCCTCACCCATCTACATACGCCCTCTGATGAACATGATGAGCCTCCTCCCCCAAGGGTTTTGCCATAGTTACCACTCTTTGCAGGAGGATTGGTGATTGCAGTAACGCGAACGGCGAGCTCGCTGTGCACTCGCCTTGAGAGGGCACAATGCGCGCCATTTTGTGAAAAGGATAGCATAGGATTTCGCGTTCATAGGAGCGGGACACAGCATACGTTTTTAGAGCGGCGTAAGCGCAAAAATCAAGTTTTTTCTTATTTACAAAAACTACACTACTTATGAATAAACTGGTTCAAGGAACCAAATAATTAGTACCTACGAATCAAAACATAAATAATTTCAATGACCGCATGGTTCCTGAGATATCGACCAAATTATGTGCGAAACAGTGCATTTTCATGATTTTTTTATCGTATTTTTTTTCGCAATCGTGGCATTCAAGGAACCAAAGAAAGAAATTTGAATTTTATGTAATTTGAGTTTTTTACCACAGGGATCCCGTGAGTTCTGAGATCTCGGCCTAGTTTGACAACCAAACCTGCTAGGTTCGCCTCTTAAAATCGCTCACAAATCGCCAGTGTGTTATGGCTAGTCTTATGGACGTCTAACCGCCAAATACCTAGAGTATTACCTAGAGGAGTAGCACGTCTCAAATGACGAATTTTTAACAGATTTTCATTGAAGACTGTTGGAATATTCGGGTAAGCTAATAAATAAGATAGTGGCAGCCTTAAACCATGAGCCTGACACAATCGTTGCTGTATCTTTAAGAGTCGTTGAACTTCACCTCTATATAAGCTTACGTCATTAACAATGTAATATTATGCGACAGACTCATTGTTAAGTCAAAGTACTTTTCTTTTTTTTACACTTTAAATTAATAATTAGCAATTTAATTCAATCATAAACTCGGATTTTTAGGATCTCGCCCTCTTTAAAGCGATTGACGAAAACATAGATTTGGAGGACGTTTGTCAAACAACGTATGCGACCTGTCTTGAATTCGTTTAAAGTCGGAAATTGAAATATTACAACAAGGATCTCTCAAGTTTCAAATACATGTCTCCTGGATTGTCGGCCACATTGTCCACATACTTAGATAGGCTGGATCAGGATTTAAAAATAAATTAATACAATCAATTTGGATTCGTATTGGCGAATGAAGTCGCGAGCTGAATCTACTATTCCAATAGAACATTGCAGACGATATAGCTGCTAGACAGCTTGTAGGATGTGTTGATGCTAAAATTGTAAACTAGATTCTACCCGATGTTCCACACGTGTAAGGTTATTGATAAGCATTAAACTTTATTAAATATCATCTTTAAGGTGGGTATAGACTAGAGCTTTTGCTAGAGCATTACAATGTAATGTAAAGTTCTTACGAATGGTACAATACAGAAAAAAAAATTAAAATGGTCTGTTTCTTAAAGCATTTCCATGTAATGCAACGTTCTTGCGAATGCTTGACACTGTGTTCGACGTAATTCTAACGACGAGAGAGCATTTGAAAAAAAAAACATTAAATTTTATGTTTATTGCTACTTAAATAATAAAATTAAAATGAACACATAGTGATGTCGATTATTACTGAGTAAGTAGAGAAGATTTTCGGACTCGAGTGACAACGATTCTCACATTAGGCTGAGCCTGTATAGTAGGAACCAACATATTTTTTCATTGTTATTGATAATTTACCTGTAACATTTTATTTCTGCGTACATTTTCCCTCGGCCCGCGCACCTCACTCCCCGCCGTCCCCGGTCACCCGCGCTCGAGCCCTTGCTCGATTAAATGTAACACCAAAACGCTCGTTCGTTTTTTAAATCAGGTTGTAACAAAACATCGAGCGTCATGTTCGAAGTGTGGTTCGAGTTAATTTAAAAACAGCGAATGCTTGGTTTTATGTTACTAGTGATCTAGTCAACACTCACTTTTACAGATTTATTAATCGACATGCTTCAGCTTGAAGTTCATGAAAGAAATTTAACATTCTTTCATGAACTTTTTGCATCAGCTAGCTCATAGCTAGCTGATGCGACTTTGAGCTTATGCACGAGGCCTATCAGTCAGCGACCACGTCTCGGATCTGTAAGCCATCCATCAATTATAGGTAACACACATTGGTTAAAGACTTTCCTCTTGAGGTCTCTACACAAAATCATCAAAATCGAACCACAATTATTGTCAAAAATTTTTAAGCCGGTTTAAAGGGAAACTTAACGTTACTAGCGAGCTAATAGCTATATTTGTTAGTTAAGTTCTCTTCACGATCGCGGAACGCAAACCTGGACCGACCTTGTCGAACTACCGAAGGTTACAATGTCAAATGCCTTTCGATTTGCTATTTTAACGATCACGCTATATTGTGTGCTGCGTTTTGTTGGTAATTACAATTGGATTGACATCACGTTTTCCGAGAGCAAATATTCTTTGAATATGGTCCAAAAACAAAAGCAGATCTAACTGCTGAACCGAGAAATCGTAAAACAGTTTAGATAACAGGTTTAAATTTTGTTTTATCGTGAACAGACCTTTGTTTGGCCACAATGGTAAAATCTGATGGTGAGTGTCGATGTGATCTTTGATGTATCACGAAGGTCCAGAAGACACCTAATCACTCTTGTCTTGAAGAGGCCCAGGTTGTAGTTGGCCGGAAAAACAGAAGAAGACAGCGAGTTCCAAACCTTAGCGGTAGGAATGAGAAAGGTAGAGGTGAACTGCTTAGTACGAGTGGAATATCCACAAGATGTTTATTTATATTGATGTGAAGATGGGAACACCCAACTATGATAATCTTAAAATGGAGCATCCTGTGGGTGCAGCTCAGTAATAATAGTAGCTATATATCAGTGTTATTTTTTTTTTCGAACCAATTGCTCCTCGCGTTACTTACAGTATTACAAACATACTTGAAAATGAAAGAGAAATTATTTTAGTAAGTATTAGTAAGTATAAGTCGCGTAAATAAAAATTGAACTGAAAATGATTGCCCCTTTAATGCTGTCCCGCTTCGATCATATTGGATCAAAATGATCTAGGCGGGACAGCATGGGAAAGGCGGTAATTTTCAGTCCCAATCTTTATCTACGCGACTTAGGTATACTTATCTTACTCACCTACATATACATATAATGAGTTGGTTGTTTTCTAATAATCTCTTGGATGACTGGGCAATGTGAAACAAAGACAAATTGCGTTTCATCTGTAAAACAAAAGATTTATCTACTTACAACATAATTTTAGCTTAACTGTTACAACTACTAACAAAGACTCACTGACCTGTAAAACAAAAGAAACAGCATTAAAAGCTATTATTTTTTATTTATTTCCTGTAATTTATATTTATTGTAAAATATTTTATGCGCAATAATTTCCTCGATCATCCCTCATTCTTCAACTTTTTCATTCCCAGCTCTACGACGACTTCTGGTTTGACACTTATAAAATGTGACAGATGGATGTCTCTTCAGGCCTGTCGATAGCGCTGTCTAACGCGGCAAATATAAACATAAAAATAATTCTTTACACATATTTTAAATAAAATAGGTAATAATAACCTATAGGTAATAATAATCAATCTAATCAGTTTTTATGCGATATTTGATACCGGAACGAACACAGGAAACTATCTACTCCTATTAAGATAGGCTTTCTGATTACCTTCAAACTAATGTCGAGTAAATATTGCATGTATTTTTTTGCGTTGTAAAAACACTGCATTCAAAGCCAAACTAAAAATAAACTCATTACGGATGTAAGCGGGTTAGCTACGAAGGGATGAAACGTTGGTGTTCTTCCAACACAAATAAGGTTCGTAGTATTCTTTTCCAGGATAAAAAGTAGCATGTCCGTTCCCCGGAATCCTTCTACCTTCCTGCCAAATTTCAGTGAGATCCGTTCAGTCGTTTAGACATGGACGGTGGTCATAGATGGGTCTCCATCCACATTTTGTTGTCACCAGTTGCCTCCCACCAGGTACCTGCAGCTTATCAACCACTTATTTCATTCGATATTTGGATATTTCCAAAACAATTTAATTTTCTTTAAAATGCTCTAAATTCGTGATCTAAATCATATCTAACTTCGAAAGCAAGGAAAATCGCAGAACATATAATTCCATTTGATGCAGATTTTAATTCTTTAAAACCCTATTTTGTTTAATCCTATAAAAATGTAACAGAATATTCTGTATCGTCTTCCAGTGTTTGCTTGGGGTTTTGACTGTTCGTTTCCAAATCCGATGTATTGACCTTCAGAAAGTCGTCGACCGACCATATTGCCAAATTATGCTAAAATTACACGTAATTTTGTAGTTCTGGCTGCCTGCCACTTTAGGGACCACCTCTATATTCTATAGGCTCGTAGCGAATCCAAAGAATTTATCGAGGTCTGGAAACTTGCGCCAAAAATATTGCCGGTGTCAATCATGGCGTTTTTTGTTTTACTATTGCTCCTGATATAATTGTAGCAAGCATACATCATGCCTTCCCCAAAAAAGAGGGGCTTAGCCATGATCACCAAATCACTGCCGAGCGTGCTCGGCAGCCGGATTGTTGATCGCTGTCTATAAAAATATACAGGAGGATGCTACTGCCCTTCTTCTAGTATCTACTAGAAATCTTTCCTTAGTCGGTTATTTACGATGTCCACGAGCTGAGTTGATCGTGGACGTCTTACGGCGCGACTGCCATATATACATTCTATGAAAAAATAATCGTATTGAATCATGATTTTCGAGATGCTTATCAGCATCTTACATATTAATTACATCAAGACATCTCATGCGTCACCAGATTTCATTGGCCATTCTATCAATAGTACGTTGACGTTGACAGACATGCGATTCTACGCAAGACAACACCCACAAATCACTATTTATATTCAGAGGTGTGAGCATGGTGTGACAGTGGTAAGATAGAAATTAAAGATAGATCCATACAACAAATAACTTTAAAATTTACCGAGATATTTGTAAACTTTTCTCTTAGTGGTAGACGTGGCTCTACTAATAGGCACAGATTTTATAATACTATACCTAAAAAAGAACGTCTCGAAGACATAACGTGAAATGATAACTCCAACGCTGATAATTCGCAACTGATTTATTTATTAGATTTAAGTTATATGAAGGTTCAATGCGGAACAGCAACGATCACGTATTGCAAGTTGACATTATAATGTAGGACTTTAGGTGAACTAGATTCTCGGCCTGACCTGACACCTTGTACTTTGTACGTCTTGGCCACTAGAAAAGGGGAAAACAATGTAATGCTAATGTGTAAGATAAGAACTGTATAACACAAGAATTCAGACACAACTAGGATTGTTCCCTGAAACTAATACTACATCGTACTTCGTACATCCTGGCCACTCGCAAAAATAAACAAGTATTTATTAAAACATGACAACAAACAAAGTAGGTACTTATTCATGTCAAAGTGTAAAAAACTATTGTAAATGAAAAAGTAAATGAATGTAAACTATAAAATGTATGAGATATTGAGATCTGAATGTTCTTATGTTTACAATTGTCACTATCTAAAGTGGGAATATTTAACCCTAAGCTTTATCAAGAGACACTGCGTTGCTTCGTTGCGTGTTGCTACCGTAGGGATATTTAACCCTTAGCTCCATCGCGAAACACTCAGCGCTGCTTCATTCCACGCTGCTTGATGCAGTGCTGCCTTGGGGCCTTCCACAAGGGCCGCCGATTTGACCGTCGCTGTCGGATGAGGTCCTGTGTCGCGTCGGCTCGCTGCGCCCTTCTCCGTCGTTGTGTACGAGAAGAACATTGGCTTAGGCTTTTATGACTTTGATTTTTTCCAAGGGATTCGTTTGTAACTGATGCACGCTGTGGCGAATCTCTTCTATCTGCTGCGTCATAGCCTTAAATCGAATGTTCATAATGTCCTCGATCGTTTTCATAACTACATATCCGTTATGTTCGCCATTCCTGATAGTCGAAGTCGGCTGCACATGAGAATTCGTGGATGGTCCAGAAAGTTTCCAAAATGCGTCATGCAATAACGAATTGTGTCGACCTTGGCAAACTCTACATGAGCGCCTTGAACGGCACTGACCTACCTCATGCTGAAGTAGGCAATTTTCACCAATGCCTAACTGCGTCGTTGCATTTAGTTTGTCTTTGGCATTTAGTTTTATGAAATCATCACATTTGTATATTGCGTGATTGTGCCTACAATAAGGACAGGTCAACAATGTGCAAGCTGTTGAAATAAATCCAAGATCGCCTGACTTACTGTAGCATGGTCCCTTTGACTGGCTGAAGAGCTTGCTTGAGAGAGTCAAGCAAAGAAACCCTTCAGCCAGGGATTTGGTCTCAGGGGCTGCCGCACTAAAGTATCCATTTCCTCCTTGTTTATTAGTGAACTAGATTTCGGGGACTGCAGCACGGATGTATTGTTCTTTTCATTATTGGTACTAGATAACTGAACTTACAAGCTTATCTAGTCTGCCTATACTTGTCAGAAGGTGCTTATGAGTCTTCTGACTGGCTGGATCCTTGAGGAAGTTGGTCCTGATGTGTAACATAGCTTCAAGAATCTCCTCAAAGTTCTCCTTCAAGTTATCCATGATTAGTAGTTAAAACAAGACTTCTTTGATATAGGATACTTGTCCAAGAGCTGCTCTGAGATGTGGGTTCCGACGGGCAATGTAGGGAACACAATTCGCATCCTAAGAGCTCCTCTGCGATGTAAGTTCCAACGGGCAATGTAGGGAACACAATTCGCACAATACTACGTGTGTATGCTACGTAGTAGCCTAATGATAACATTTTAGTAACGTACGTTATCACGTTGTCCTTCGAGAGACAGGGTGAGCACGACCGCGGATTTAGACTGTGAATTCGGCTCGAAGAATGTTAAAGGTACCGTGAAATAATAACTCCAACGCTGATAATTCGCAACTGATTTATTTATTAAATTTAAGTTACATGAAGGTTCAATGCGGAACAACAGATATCACGTATTGCAAGTAGACATTATAATGTAGGACTTTAGGTGAACTAGATTTTCGGCCTGACCTGACACATTGTACTCTGTACATTAGAGCACCTGATGCGATCCCGAAGTTTAAGACCCATCATACTTCGATCTATCAATTATAAATAACCCGTAATCTAAGTCAGTTTAGGGGTGTGACCATGACAGTTGGCATTGAAAAGCGCACGTGGGCCGCATCACGTTGTTTATACGTAGATAAGGTGTAGGTAGCACGGTCACGTGAACGTGATGGAATCTAGCTATGTAATTGGAATTGGTTTTGCTAGTAGATTGACTTTTACAAACGTTATTGGTACATTCGAATTTCGAGTTCGAATTTCGATTCGAGTTGGGTACTAAATAGAATTATTTATCTGATTTGATCTCTATTTTATTTAATATTCGAATTTTATTTTAAATATTTATCGTCAAGATTTAATACAGTGATGCTCGACGGATTTGAGTTGTTTGCGTGCCGTCTCGCTCTATTTTCAGTCAGTAAGAAAAGAAAACCAGATTTAGTCGTGGAGTTCTAGTCTTCTAATCTTCACGTTAGCTTTTCCGCGATTCTGGTCTGTTCTCTGTAAGAGCTGACTGATTAAACTTAGTAATTACTCGTAATTAAACAAACAACTCGCTTTATGAAACAAGAAATATAAATATTTTGAATATATCTCAATAATCCTTACGCTGTATCAGTAAAGTTAGACGATGAAAATCGAACAACTAACCAAACGGTACACAACCATTGGAAGATTCCGAGCCAGGGAAATCTGCCAGAACAGTCGAGCGACTTATTTACGAATGTCCTCCGTTCAGTCGTTCATTCATGGTGGTAATGTGAACATGTCAGGTATCAGTATTAATTGGAGAGTCGTTTCATGGCTTGTCATGTAGCCATATTTTGCATAAGTTACTGACAGGTTGCGAAGAGAGTCGATTACCATGGACGATATTACGTTCTTCAAAATGTATTAGTCCCACGTTTCGGGGCGTCAATAGATGCGACAGGACCGCAGTGGATGGCCTGTTAGAAGTCTAATGAAAGCTTTTGGTAAAATCCGTCCTGTGGACTGCAAATTATTAATATGCAGTCCACAGGACGGATTATTTGTTACAGTCATAACAAATTCCGTGACAATCCAGAAACTTTATGTGAGAGGTGCGTTTAAAACATGACATTTCAGGACAGAATAATAGGTGTGTGTAGTGAAATGCATTTTATAATTGAATTTATTAAAAACTGAATCAATTTCTTCTATTCAGTTGCAGAAAATCTCTAGTGATATTTACAAACACACAGAAATCATGCACGGAGCAGCAAACTGCGATCTTCCTGTGTTGATTCAACCAATTGGCTCCTGCAAATTGGAAGATTGGCTTACCTTCGTCCAACCTTGGGCGAGAACGTTCTCGTCTATTTTGCTTGGAAAATTTGGAAATTTTGGAGGTGTTTGGTATTACGTTTTCTATTAGGATCATTATTAGATAATCCCAATTTGAAACTTAACTTTTAAACACGACAGTGTTTAGGGGTTTATATTTATTCTGTGATCATAAAATAATATGCCATACCGGAATATCGAGGACCCTGAAAACCAGACAGTCATGGTAAACATCGCGTTAAAAGAGTATAAGAAAATCTCAGTTTATACCGGAACTTATTTTCTTACACGCTTCTTCCCGCGGCTCCGCGCGCGTTTTTCTGGGATAAACGTAGCCGATACGTTAATCTAGGTATCTAAGCAAGATTTCAGCCGTATCAGTTCAGTAGTCTTGTGGAATTTTTTTTAAATATTGTCCAATCCCTTTTATACCCCAATTTAAATCTCTACGTTCATCATTATCATATTTTAATTGCTGTTGTTTTTTCTGGCATTTTACAACTGTATTTTCATAAGTATCAGGTACTAAACTTCAAACTTCATTATTCAAGTTTGTAAGTCAAGTCTCATGTTCGACTTCGCACATTACACTTTCGCTTATTGGACAAATTGTCTGTAACCTATGACGTCATTTGATTAGATTACTGTTGATTGTCTTGGGTTGCATAAGTCAGGGTGCTTGCAATTTTTAACCTCAACAATAAATGTTTTGGAATATATTTGAATCGTTTCATTAATCAGTTAGTAGGTCTGCTAATCGATTCAGAATTTATATGTACCTATTCGTGACTGTTCATATCACTCAACAATACTATTTTGGACGCTCATTGGCTGCATTTGATTACGAATAAACAACAAAGATAAATAATGTGCGGTGTAGTATGAGTACACTCACGGATACATCTGAATTCTGAATCGACCTGCTGTAAGAGATCCCAAACTGGCACTATTAAATGATTAGAGGTCTGTTTGAAATTAACTTCTGTCTTTGCATGTATTCCCTTGCTTTAGCTAGCTAATCTGATTACAAATTTGCCTAGGAGCGATTTTATCGATCTCTTTTAATTAAATAAATGAATAGATTTTTGGTATTCTTTCCAATCTTTTTATCTAGTGTTCGTAAAAACCTTTCTTTTATCGATAACTTTATAATCTAGCTTAAAAGGATATGATAAAGGGAAACCTCTCTATTTATAATCGTTGACGAAAATGAGTTATCAACTGCTTGCTCCTTTTTTACCTTGTTTCTAGCCTTTATACCTGTCATATAACTGTGGAGGTAATCCTTCCTGGTAATATCTTTCCAATTACTTCAACCACATTCTCAGAAAATTCCATTATGTACTTTCATATTGGAAACTTTCCTTCAATTATTTATTTGTTTACCTTTCGCCCCCACGATAACAATAAGGGTCAGTTTTACTACTCCTTATCTATTACCAGACCTATGTCAATAGCGTCAAGGTTGATTATAGGAACTTCAATAACTTGTCATTGAGGATAATCATCATCATTCGCATTAGTATGTTGAAAGGGGTTCGAAGATTTTTGTATGGAGGGTGGCCCTAACATTTGCATTTTTTCAAAATCGCCGCGCACAATAAAGTTTATATATTCGGATAGAACACACTAAAACAAATAAAAAATGCCTTGCAAAATGGTTTCTGAGATATTCACAGATGAAAATAAGTTTATTTTTTTTTCATATGTTTATATCTCAAAAACCTGACGCTTTAGGCCATTATGTTTTATAAGGCATTTTTTATTTGTTTTAGTGTCTTCTATCCAAATATATTAGTTTTAAAGAGCGCGGCGATTTTGAAAAAAAAATAAATCTTCAAACCTTGTAAGGGTTAAAAATAAAATAAGCGTTCGCGTATAATTTGAACTTGTTTTGTAACTTATTTCATCGTGATTATTATTATATTTTGTCAGACTTGTTGACTTGATAAGATAATCATGTCAAATGTTTTGATATTGTTTGTATTACAGTCTGGAGTGCAATCTTTCTAATTATACATTTATCAACCGATATTTTATTGAAATTGCTACTTTGCGTTATCTTTCATCACCAAAACATCATCATTCAAATCCCGGGCTGGCCATAGCCGGGTATACGGAACCATCAGTCCTCCTATCGCTTTGATCGTTCAGTCTAAACTTCCACTGTTAACCAATCTATTAACACGGTAGTGTTGTGGTGTGTGTACTCAAGAAACTGTCTAAATAGTACTTCAAACATCGTTAAACACTATAACATACTCATTCACGAGAATCTCTAAAAAATGTTAAAAGAATTGGCGTCATGACATGACTAAAGTCTCACGGCACACCGCGGAATTGTGTTGAAAACCAACATATTCATGCAGTTGGATAAAATTGGAACTACATCTGTTACTGCAAAACTACTCTCTGATTCTAAATAATAATCTCTACTAGCGTCCCGGTCAGCTGAACAAATAACTTGGTAGCTGTGGGTACTTATAACAATGACATTGTACCCATCACTCTGTCATTCATCCTCTACATGCTAAAATTAGACTCGACAACCTCACGTGTCGGTTATTTTGAGTTTTTCGTCTCTAAGTGCTCTTAGATGTAATTTAAAATTAAGGGCAAAGAGATGATCCTTGAGTGACCCCAATTTTTTACTTCTGTAATAATAATAAATTAAATTATAAAAAATATAACCTGACTGCATTGTATTACCAAGTAACCGAAATATATAGGTACTCTCGAAAAACATAACCCTCCTTTTTGCGCAGTTTTGATTTTGCTTTATGAATGAAAACATTTTTAAACTAAGTAGGTATCTAATCTACAGAACAACTATATAGAAATCTATGGCTTAAAACAATAGTTATGTTACTATCCTGCTACCTCTACATTAATCTACGGATTTTCATGTTAAGTTTTCTATGCAATGTGATCGAACGCCTTTGACAAACTCAAGAAATTTAAACCTATTTCTGTTTGTTTCAGATTGACCTGGCACAGCGTGTGCCATGATCTAGGCTTCCACTACCGTAGCCATACCACCCAAGATGACCAGCCCACCTTTTAGAAGGAAACCAATCAAAATCCTCAGCGTCTTCCTCAACACGTGAAGAGTCAAACAATCTCAAACCAAATAAACTCGAAATTAGTTCCTTTAATTTATTATCAGTGATATTAGTGTTAAGTGTCTAGTGCTGTGCCATTATTGATAGTGTTGTTGTTTATTAGTAAGGATAATGGATAAGATGTGGTGTTTGCTTGGTGTTATGCTGGCGGTGGCTGTGGCAGCGGACAGGAGGGGTCTTCCTCCAACTTGTGATAGGTAAGTGTAGAATTTTCTAGATATAAAATTACAAGATATCTGTTAACTTTGTCTCACCGAGGCAGGGTGGCGATGAAATCTATTTTTTGTTTGTTTGTACGATATGCATGTTTGTTCTGGGTGATATCTATCAATATAAAATCTATCTATATATATACATACGTAATGTATTAAGTATGTATGTATATCAGTCATCATAACGTTACACAAGCTCTGCTTACTTAGGAGCAAGATGATCCTGTGTGGATTGTCCAGTATTATTTATTTAATATACATATATACACCTGGCGCACTCATTCGCGACAAATCTGCCGAATCATCAAAATTAATCTGTTTCTACTTGATTTTTTCGGCTTCTTCGCCGCGGGCTCAGATAAATGATCGTTTAGCTAAAATAACTCTTAGGTCACATAAGTAAAAAATACCTAGGTACATAAAGTAAGTAGTGTTTGCCAACGTTTTATGTTGATGCCAATTACAATCATCGTGAATTGTCAAGATTTTTAGAGCACTCATTCTGATGTTGAGAACCGTTTATTCAGATTTGCATCTCTGTCCTTCACGTATAGAACATAGCTCATCATCTTCCTGTCATCCCATTCTTGGTGGGGTCCACACACATCATGTATTTTTCTTCCCCTCACCTCTATCAGCGGTCATCTTCGTACCCACACCTTTCTTATCCATGTCGTCGTTCACATCATAATCCCTAATCTTTTATTTGGTCTCCTCCCCACCGCCACAGCCTATATTGGTCCACTTTTGGACCCAAGCCTCCCCTGGTAAGCGCCTTACTGGCTTTTATCTCACGGGGGTAATGCCCATAATCTTCAAGCTGGGCTGGGGATCACAGTTCGGTGGTAGAATTGTTCTGCAGCCCTCCCCTGGTGGATATCCCTTAGTCGCATCTTACGACACTCGCGCCCCACACAACAATCCTTCCAATTCTAGCAATTTCTTCAATTTCTTTGGTCTATGTCTCCTCTAAAACGTATATCCTAGGAAGGATACTAAGTTGAAGTTAGTACCTAGGACGACCAATGTGGCAAGGCGGGCGAAGGTCCGCCTGCGACGCAGGAGGTTGCGGGTTCGATTCCCGCTTTGGACAAATGTTTATACAATCTGCAAATATTTGTTCCGGGTGTTCTGGGTGTATTTTCTGTGTATAATAAAAATGTCTATTTGAGTATTGTATTGTATTAAGTATATATCAGTTATCTAGTACCCATAACACAAGCTTTGCTTAGCTTGGGGCTAGACATTGAGTTATTATTACTCGCTAGTAATAGCAATTCAATGGGGCTGGATGATGTTGTGTAAATTGTCCAGCATCATCTATTATTTATTTTATTTTATTTATAGGTACGTTGTGTAGTCTAGTCGTAGACACGACGGAAGTGACTCTAGATTGTTATTATAAAACAAACGCTTGGTTCAAGATCGTTATAAATCTACTTATCCATGCTTATTCTTACTTCCATACCAATATTAAAAATACATAATAAACTCTGCCTGCCTCTCTGTCTGTAACCTTTACCAGTTTTCTAAACTGAACGGCAGAACGGATCTTAATGAAATTTGGCAAAAAGATATAGATAACTAATAGTTTCTGCCCACGGCTTCGCACGCGTTGTTTCTATGGAAACGTTTAAAAGTTATTTCTATCCCATGGGAACTGATTTATATGATAAAACGTAGCCTATGTTTTATTCCAGGCCTAGCACTACATCTCTGCAAAATTTGATCTGATCCGTTCAGTGGTTTTGGCGTGAAGAAGTAACAAACAGCCATTCATCCAAACATCCAAACTTTCGGATTTATAATATTAGTATGATAAGTAGTAATAGTGTGATAATTACGGTAGAACTTCGTCTAGGCTACATATTAACCAGGAAAAGTATGCGCGAAACCGCGGTAAGCAGCTAGTCTCAAATAAATCTCGTCTACCGATATTGTAGATCGTAGCTGCGCCTGCGCCAATGTGAATGCCGGAAGCGCTGTGACCTTGTACGTAGGTAAATGTCAACGGTAACAATTTACCAGTGGGTAATTATGCAAGATGCTGCGATTAGATATGCTTGTATGCTTTTTAAAAAAAGACTGAAACAATATATTTATGACTAGATCTTTTAAGTTGGCGTAACGGTAATCAACCATTATTGTAAAACCTGCTTCTGCAATTATTAGCAAACTATTGTAATTTAGTATTTACCTTTAATACAGCTTCAGGTAGTACAATCCCTTGTTCGGTGGAATCAGATTCTAGTAATGACAGATGCGTTTTATGACAAAATCATCATCTAGCCCCCTAAATTAAGTGTAACCCCAAAGAAACTACCCTCTATGCGTAAGCCTAAACTACGGACTTTCGAAACGTTCTTTAGCACTTTCTGCCTGCCTTTCTTAAATTCATATAATTATTTCCATCCAAAGGTTGCCTGGTGATCACTTCTATGCGACGAGGCCGCCCATTGTATCTACTTGTCTTATGTAATGTTCATATTCTGGTGTACAATTTTTATAGGATTTTTGTATTGTAATGGCGCTCGCCTTTAGGCATAGAAGTTGACTAGATTTGTACGAGGATTTAAGGGGCGAACCTAACGGGTTTGGTTGTCAAACTAGGCCTAGATCTCAGTACTTACGGGCTGGTATGAAACTCAAATAAAATAAAATTCAAAATTTTTTTCTTTGGTTCCCTGAATGTGAAAACACGATTAAGAAAAAAAATATTATGAAAAAATAACATGAAAGTGCACTGTTTCGCACATAATTTTGTCGAGATCTTAGGAACACTGCATATTTGGTTCCTTGAAAAAGTTTCTTCGTGAGTTTTGTGCTTTTCCTTTTATTAAGCAAAAACTTGATTTATGCGCTTACGTCGTTCCAAAAACGTATGCTCTGTCCCGCTCCTATGAACGCGAAATCCTATGCCTATATTATCCCCTATCCTACCCTTGTCACAAAATGGCGCGCATTGCGCCCTCTTGAACTGCACTGCGTCTGTTTTCCCTGGGAGTCTATTTTGTTAAAGCTATATTTTACTTAAATGAAATACAAATACTTAAATCATTGTTTCATTTATTCCAGTATAATATACTGCCACGGACCTCTCCTAGATACGGTCCAGATGGCAGGTCTCTACAACGACTCCAAGACCTTCGTCGATATGAAGATCAAGTGGTCTGCCAACATCACCTTGGACCACTTCTTTCAGATGATGAACAGGTAATCATTAGGGTCTCGATTTTTTTATTAATATATAGCACTGCGGGATTTTTTTTTAGATAAAAATATCCCGCAGTGCTTAACCTAAAATTAACTTTGTTGTTGTCATTTTGAACACAATTTAAAATAGGTACTTGTTTGTCGATTTGAGATGATTTATTTAGACTCCAAGCATGTGAATTTTAAATTTTAGTATTTCCGACCATTTGATATAATTTGCAGCTAACTCTTAGCTCGTATACAGTTTGAATTTCAATATGAAAAGGTCCACACGTAAAAAAATATGGTTATCTTCGCGCGAGAGCTAGTCACCTTCAAAACCAAAAAGTATACGCGCGGAAACACCCAATGAGAATTTGAATTGTTAGAAAAAATTAATGAAACACACATAGCACTACCACACACACAGTACCTACCAAATAACATCCTAGTAGGATTATGTGTTTAAAATATAATAAACCGCCAAGTGCGAGTCGACTCGCACACGAAGGGCTCCGTACCGTAAAAATCAGGCAACTCTTTCAAAGAACATCAAATTTTCACTTTTTCGGAGACTCCTTTAAATTTTCAACTTTATTTAAGTTTTAGTATTTTTTATTATTACAGTTGAAGTGTTTCTTAATAATAAACAGTTTTATGTGTCTACCTATTGTAGTTCAAGAGATACAGCCTTGACAAATTAAAAGCATAAATAGCCAAAAAAAACACGTATGTTGTATGGAAGCTCCCTTTAATTTGGATATTTATTTTGTGTTTATTATTTATTGTTATAGTGGCAAAAGAAACACACATTCTCTGAAAATTTCAACTGTCTACCTCTTACGGTTCATGAGATATAGCCACGTGACAGACTGACGGATGGACGGACAGATAGCGGAGACTTAGTAAGTGGGTTCTGTTGACCCTTCGGGTACGGAACCCTAAAAATGTACAAAATGGTTTTTGTCACCGACTCACGAGACAACTCCAAAACGGATCGGGCTGATCCATTTTGCATAGCTCTGGTCTTGAAAAACATTTAAGCTATTTTTAATACCTGAATAGCATGTGCGATGACACGGGCGTACGCTAGCCAATCATTTCGTTATTCATCAAAATCATAATTTAATGATCCATTTGTATCCAGGACAGACTCGCACCCGACGAAGGCTGATATCCAGGAGTTCGTTAACCAGAACTTCGATCCAGAAGGCTCCGAGTTTGAAGAGTGGCGGCCTACGGACTGGAAAGATAACCCTGGTAAGGATTTACCGTCCACTGGTGAACAGCTGCCGTGTGGTGCTGGCTTAGAATCATCCCAACTCTTCACGCGGGTGTGATATCCACCGGGGGCGGGCAGCAGCGCCCCCTGCAGAACAGATCCACCACCGAACTGCGATATCAACCCGCTTATAGTATCACCTCCTAATGATAAGAGACATTAATGAGCGTATCAATGGAGGTCTATGTCCAGCAGTGGATTTGTGCTGTAGACGTTGAACAGCTAGCTCCTTATTGTACACCACACACACGTAAACGACTTTTTCGTTCTAATAATATGTGTAGTTCAAAACCTTATCAAACAGGCGTTTTGCGAGCGATTTCAAGGCGAGTGCACAGCAAGCGGCATGCCCGCTGCGCACTCGCCTCGCTTTGAAATCGCTCCCAAATTGGCAGTGTGATAAGGCTCTTAAGACCCCTTTCGGACGGAACTCAGTCCGTAGATGCTGTAGTCCAAACACAGGGGTAGAATCATCGAGGTAGTAGATTAGACGAAAATTTCATCGCATCATCATACATTGCGTAAATTATTGAAGGTGAAGGAATTAATTACAATTAATTTACGCATTCGATGACGCTGCGTCGTAATTTTTCTCTATTCTACCCTATACAACAATCGTTGTATTTGACTTGCAGTAGACGCAAAAACAGCACTAAATTTGCAACGTAACTAAAACAGTTAAAAAGCTATTCCATCTCCAAATAGCAATCACGCTAATAATGGATGTTTGGACGTATTGATGTTTCTTACCTCTTCACGCCATAACTACTGCCACCTAACAGGTAGAATGGGTGGATCTGGTTTTTATCCCGTCTCCAAGTCATTAATCAAGATATCCATTCCAGCATTCCTGCAAAGGATAAAGGACCCATACCTCCACAAGTGGGCAGCAGAGCTGAACCGGCTCTGGCTGCAGCTGGGCCGGAAGATGAAGGAAGAAGTCAAGCAGAACCAGGATTTGTACTCCATTATTTATGTGGATAACCCCGTGATAGTGCCAGGTGAGTTTTATACCTCTGTTAGCTTCAGTTGCGGGTTTCCGCTTTGAACCTAAATAAAGGGTAGATTAAGGTCTATTCCACTCTGAAACACTTTGCAGATCCATTAATGGATCAGTTTCTACTTTTTTGTCTACTCTGATCCACCGATGGATTAGTTTCGACTTCAAGTTCCACTCCGATCCACCGATGGATCAGTTTCCACTTCAACTTCCACTCTGATCCACCGATGAATCAGATTCCACTTGAAGTGCCACTCTGATCTACCGATTGATTAGTTTTGACTTCAAGTTCCACTCTGATCTACCAATGGATCTGTTTCCACTTCAAGTTCCACTCTGATCCAACGATGGATCAGTTTCCACTTGAAGTTTCACTCTGATCCACCAATGGATTAGTTTTGACTTCAAGTTCCACTCTGATCTACCGATGGATCTGTTTCCACTTCAAGTTTCACTCTGATCCAACTATGGATCAGTTTCCACTTTAAGTTCCACTCTGATCCACCGATGGATTTCTTGGGGAAACTCTACTGATATTGAAAACATTTTCAAATATCAAAAGCGATGCATAAGGGCCATGTTTAGTCTGAAAGTAACGGACTCGTGTAAACCATTTTTCTCTCAGCATAATATTTTAACAATTCCTGCGCTGTATATATTTGAAACGGTGATGTTTGTAAAAAATAACCAAGATATGTTTCAACAACTCTCTGATGCCGTGGTTCGCAATAGGCGAGACAAACATAGAGTTGTCACTCTCAATTCCAAAACGACCTTAATGCCTAAAAGTGTATTCTGCCCAGCAGCCTATAATAATCTGCCAGAGTCTATAAGAGAATTACCTTGTGCGTTGTTTCGGAGAAGGAATTGTAGTATTATTATTTCTTTATGTGTCAGTGAATTTTATGAGCAATGAGTAGTGTTATGTGTCGAGACCCTGGGTCCGTGGGGTACCGAGGCTCTCCGGGTTTTTAAAAAGTTATTTGTGCGTCTGGCCGACGCGACGCGTGAGCCGAGAGCTGGTGGGTATCTGGCGCAGCGCATCAGCATTGCCATACAGCGGGGCAATGCAGCCAGCGTCTTGGGGACGCTTCCAACTGGTATTGATATGGATCACTTGAGCTACTTTTAGATTGTTTGCAACAGTCTGCAGTTAGCTTAATTGTTACAATTATAAATACTAGTTCTAATTTGTTTTTATTATTGAATTGTAATTTTCTTTCACTACCTACCTATTAATAATAATGGAGTTGACCGTGTTCTTTTCCAGGTGGTCGTTTCCGAGAGTTTTACTATTGGGACTCGTACTGGATCATCAAAGGCCTCCTGCTGTCGGAGATGCGAGCCACGGCGCGCGGCATGGTGCGGAACTTCCTGGATGTGGTGGAGAGGATAGGGTTTATACCCAATGGAGGCAGGATCTACTATGCCATGAGGTAGGGGTTCAACCAGGGGTTATTTATTTAAATAAGGTCATCCTACGTCTAATGAACTGTGTCACACTAAGGGACGCCGCAGCGTGCACAACATTTTTCTCAACTTGGGCTCTGCCATCGGGGGCCGGCAGAACACCCCCCTGCAGAACAATTCTACCACCGAACTGCGATCCCCAGCCTGCATGCCCAGCGTGGGGATTATGGGCACTACCCCCGTGAGATAAAAGCCAATAAGGCGCTTATTACGGGGAGGCCTTGGTCCAGCAGTGGACCATTATAGGGTGTGGAGTTTGAGTTGGGCTCTACCAAACGCAAGGAAAATCGTGGGTTTATTTAGCAAATTTACACCAGGAATTTCAGACATAGTTACTCCAAAGATGAGTGACTGCAAATATATCTCGAGAATCGTCTGATTTCATTTTAGCCCTGCTGCGCACGAAAAAATAAGCACCTCTATGTAGGTGGGTACATAGGATTAATTAGTGTCTTATATTAGTGTGCTTTGTAGTAGATTTAAGGTTTAGGGTAAATAAAATATTTTCTTTATTTCTTTATTTAGGGTTACCCGAAGGGTGAAAACGGAACCCATTACTAAACCTCCGCTGTCCGTCCGTCTGTCACAGGGCTCTATCTCATGAACCGTAAGAGGTAGATAGTTGAAATTTTCAGAGAATGTATATTTCTCTTGCCGCTAGAACAACAAATAATAAAAATCATATAAATATAAAAATGAAAGGGGGCTTCCATACAAAAAATCGTGATTATTTGCCTTTTTTCTCTGATATTGTCAAGGCTGTATCTCTTGAACTACAATAGGTAGACACATGAAACTGTCTATAAATAAATCACACTTCAACTATAATAACAACAAATACTAAAAACAAAATAAAGTTGAAAATGTACAGGGGTCTCCGAACAAGTGAAAATTTGAAGTTCTTTGAAAAAGTTGCCTGATTTTTACGGTACGGAGCCCTTCGTGTGCGAGTCGACTCGCACTTGGCGGTTTGAAATATAATTCAATAAATTTGCTGGTTTTCCGTATTGTTTATTTTATACCTATTTGTTTACGTGTGTCGAAATAATATTTTTTAATAATATTTTTCCTATTATATTCTTATAAAAACTTGTCTGTACTTTCAGATCACAACCCCCACTCCTAATACCGATGGTACAGCTAATACTAGATGATTTCGACGACCTCGGCTTTCTTCGGCAGCACATACACACGCTGGACAGAGAGTTTGACTTCTGGATGACCAACCATACAGTGGAGATTGACCATAATGGACATAAGTAAGCACGAGTAGAGTAAAGATAAGATTTCTTATCTAAACGCCATGAACTAGATCTGTAGTACTATGTACTGAAGGTAAAGAAGCTGGGAGTGAAACACTAGAAATTTTGCGGACACCTAGACCTCCCAAGTAACACAGGAAGCATTTTAACAAACAAATTGTAAACTTATGTAGAACTTAAGGTCCGTATAAACTTTTATATAAGTACACCGAGCATCTTGACGCATTATATTGGCATTTAAAAACTATTATGATGCTTTACACCGTATAGCGGTAGGATAATGACATATCAAAATGCTTTAGTAAAGCCTTTAGTTTTAGTGCAGCAAACCACAACCCAGCTGTACAGCTTTCAGCTGTTTTTAGTGCCTTAGGGTCTACAATAGCATTTTTAAGTTGTAAGATAATGCCTAATGCTGCATAATAGCATAAACTTTTACCATTATAATGCACCGTAAATCCGTTGTACAGCTTTGAGCTGTTTTTAGTGCATTTTGTTGTGTAATAGCACTTTTAAGTGGTAAGTAAAAGCCTAGTTTAGCTAAACAGCATAAACGTGAGTCAATGTAATGCTCGAATTTTTAAAGACCAACTGAATACTGTTGTACAGCTAATAGCTCTTCTATCAAACAAACATGAGTTATTGTAATGCGTAAAGCTGTTTAAACATTAATTTTTCTGTATTTGTAAAACCATTTGTCTTAGAGCAAAGCATTTACCTTAGCCTATTGCACATAAACAACAGTAACTTTTATAGTGGACGTTTGATATAATATATTATTAATGTAACTAAGTGTGTTGCCTAACTGTGTGTGTATACAGATTATGGTATGCTAATAACATGATTAAGTTGTGATTGCATTGTACGTGTAATGAACATAGGTAAAAATAAGTCGTTGGTGTTTTAAAAAATTCCTTCTCTCTGGCCTCTGGCTTAATAATTGTTCACGTGTGAGTATTCATAGTGCTGGCGGAATTAATTAGCCTGTTTACAGGTTCACCGGGCTGCTATAGACCGGACACCATTTTGTAAATATTTTATAACCTAAAAATATAATCATTCGGACCTTTATAAAAGCCATAAACCTATTTAATAAAAATATAACTTAGTTTAATACTGTCCAAACAATACTATTATGTTAATTATGCAAAATTCGTTCTCTTCTAGGAATACACCAATTTTTTTGGTTATTTCACACTTATCTTTATCTAACATCTTATATCAAAACCATAAGATATCGAAGGCGCGTGAAAATTTTGAATGAAACTTATATAGACATTTACAATAAACTACATTGCGCAGTAATATTTGAAGGCATAAATACCAAAAGAGTCAAAAACTTATCAGTATTATAAATTTCCACATTATTATTATTTGAAACTGTCACTAACTGAGTCTTGACCGTCATCGTCCATATTATATTGCGAGACAAAGTAATTAAATTACAACGTTCATATTATTATATAATTTGTACCGTGGTATTAGAGATGTTTTTTCAATGATGAAGGGTTTATTTATGTTCTAACTGTGAGCACTTAAATAGCTCCAATCATTCTTTTACTACACTCTAATGCTAGTCTAATGCTTTTGTAATGCAATTAACATCTTCATTATCAATGATATTGCTAGAATAATGCTACTGTAATGCGATTGGCAACTTCATTGACCACAATAATGCTTCTTTAATGCGATTGAGACATTTTTTGACCACAATAATGCTAATATAATGCGCCTGTAATGCAATTAAACAACTATTGTGTGAACCTATTTAGGATCAAAGGCCGTATAATTTGTGCCCAAATAAGCATTACAGTAACGGTTTAAACGTTTGTAATGCTACTACAGAACTAACTCAAATGCGAAAACGATACAGAAATGCTGTAAGTCTGCCGTTAAACTGCTTCGATGTGTTACTTGGGCTCCCATCCTAATAGGAAGAGTTGTCTAATGCCACGCTCGGTCACCCAAAGGTATATTATTTTTTTTATTAAAGGCATCATGCTGTCCAACTGCTGTGTAAGATATGGAAATTTCCAGAGGTGGGAGCATCGTAAATAATAATTAAATTTAGGAACAAATAGGCAGAAACGTAGTATAACAAAAGCCACGTGACTTTGATGTTTTGCAATTTATCGGAAAGCGAAACGAAATTTTGAATTTTTTAATTATAAAATTGGGCAAAGACTCACCCATAATTGGATATCATCTATCTCCTTGCCAAATTTTATTTAGATCCGTCTAGCCTTTTAGGCGTGAAAAGGTCAAAAAATATTGTTATCTCAGCATAAGTGTAGTTTTTATTTTAACATCATTAGTGAAGCTTAAGACATGGCTCTATTGCGCTCATTAGGAGAGGCCTATGTCCAGCAGTGAACTAATATAGGCTGATGATGAGTCAATGCTAGTCCACTGCTGAATAAAACCCTATGAGCCTATGCTATGAGCACCATGACGCCCTGTCTTCAGCTTGCCGCATCCAATATTTTTTATTTTTTTTTATTTATTTATATTAAACATTATTTACATACTTAAGCTACGTTGATCGGTTTGTCCGTCAGCCTCAGTCTCTATGGTAAGTATAGTATCTAATGAATACAACAACTCGTACACTTATCATAGGCTAATAAATACAATATACAATATAAGAGATTTCTGCTACTAACAAATTATGGATCATGTTATCTGAAATAAACGAATTTTATTTATTTATTTTATTTAATATGCACCCACCGCAGCGCAGGTCAGAAACTGAATGTACCTACATTCAGTTAGTAATTATAAATAGTTGTGGATGGCACCGGAGGCCAAGAAAGACAAGCGGGATACAATGCTCGGCTGTCCGGTGTACGAGCGATATTACAATATGCGCGTTCGTCAGCGAGTGGAGCGAACTGATAACGTTATACAGGGCTATTTCTAAAATGACATGAAATGATTTGCCAGCAACCGTTCTTAAATGTTTATAATTAATATGTAATGTTATATTATTTCCTTTCTTGCTTCAATCTTGCAAAGTAACTAAGTATTTTTTATTTATTTTTCAGGTACAAACTAGCTAGATATAACGACATGTCCCAAGGACCTAGACCAGAGAGTTATAAAGAAGATATCGATGTCGCCAAGTAAGTATGCGAAATAATTTGTTAAAAGAAAGACGCATATGATCAACCCAAAGTAAAACAGGACACTAAAAGACGTGAGTATGAGAGACATACATACATACATACAACAAAACTCTTAGTGAGTTGCAAAAAATATCAGTAAATAAATTCAAACAAATTGTCAAAACCTTCTTATTAAAAAGGCCTACTATAAAATATCAGATTATCTAGCTAGAGGATAAAAAAGCTTGGGAAGGGATTTGCTCCAACTCGAAAAATAACAACTAACTAACAGGCTAAAGGTTTCTTCGTCGCTTTTTTACTTAAGTCTACATACCGAAGCGAATGAAATCAAAAATGTCACTTTATTTCCGTGTCAGTGTTTAAATATTTAGAATTTGACCTTTTCTAAGTGTACATTTATTGTATTTATGGAAATAAAAATTTTTCACTTTGACTTTGATTAAATTCAAACAAACAAACAAAAGATTTTATTTTCAAAGTTGAGATACCAATAGCAAACTTACGTATAGTAATATATATGAGTAGTATGAGTACAAATAGAGTTAATATGGATCTTATATTAACTCTATTTATACTCATAAGAACTTTAATGTAAGTTTACTATTGGTATATCAACTTTTAAAATAAAATCTTTTGTATGTTTGTTTGTTTGAAACGTGAAGGGAATTAAGGGGAGAGGAAGACCAGGGAAAAGATGATTTGAATGTGCGAAAGAGCATCCGTGTCCTCAAGTTTAAGTTTTATGTTGTTTATGTGGCATTTATTAATGTACATAAAAAGTTCGATCAGACTGAAAAGATGACGCTTTAAGTTTGAAATGAAATGGCATGGACCCTGCACAGGTTGACTTTGACCTTTATTCTTCCGCGAAAGATTCCTGCCGTCTATTGAAATTTTAGGTAATACGGGTTTTCCTTTCTTTGGAAAACGCCTCATTGTTTACAAATTGGGTTAAATTATACATGTCGAATAAAAAAAAATATAGATATATTAGAAGTGATTTAGAATTAAGTAGAACCCCCAACCTTTTTATTCCCGTGGTAATTTTATGCCATCTATCGAGCTTCTTGGAACTAAACGAACAGTTATTTATTTTAGTCCTTATACCAAACTTGATGTCTCATTGGTTTCAAGAATTGTAAAGCTTAAGTCATTCGTTCAATAATTTCTGTCAATACCCATGTTTACAGGAACATATTAATATTTCAGACATTTCGATAAACACGAAGAGAGAGAGGAATTATACGCCGAACTGAAAGCAGCAGCCGAATCTGGGTGGGACTTCTCGTCGAGGTGGTTTATACTAAATGGAACCAACAAAGGTAACTATCTTTTTTATCGAGGATTTTTTAGATGTTAGACTACAATATTTTGATCGAGATGTATTCGTGAGACAAATTTCAATAAGTTTATTTCTTTAGGTTTACAAAATAATCACTAAAGCCCGTATTATGAAAGCTTGCGCAGTCATCGATCTATGCTTGAGTAACGCTTTTCTATGGCGTAAACAATGTCCTATTAATAATAGGACAAAGAACATTACAATTAAATAATAAAAACAAATTTAAACTAGTATTTACAATTTTAACAATTATGCTAACTGCAGACTGTTGCTAACAATCTACAGGTAGCTCAACTGATCCATATCAATACCAGTCGGAAGCGTCCCCAAGACGCTGCCTGCATTGCCCCGCTGTATGGCAATGCTGATGCGCTGCGCCAGATACCCACCAGCTCTCGGGTCACGCGTCGCGTCGACCAACGCTCAGATAACTTTTTAAAAACCCAGAGAGCCTAGATGCCCCACGGGCCTAGGGTCTATTGAAATTTAACCCCAAAGGGAGCAAATGTGTAGTCTCTGTCGAGCCCTGCATATTTAGCCCGTAGTTAAATAGCTTATGTTTATTTATGATTTAGGCAAATTCTACCGATACATAAAGGAAAGAGATGAAGTTCTGCTGACGATCGCGGGATATGAACAAGTCGGTGGTATGTTGTGTGCCCCCTTCATTTGTGCAAACCAAAACATTAATTTTCAAAATGGTGTACTTATGTATGTGTAAACTCATAAGACGACTCCATTGTTTTGTGCCGCGCACTAGGTTTTAACCACACCCCGGACACTCGACCATTTCTCCATTTCTCCATACAAACGTCGCGTCTCGGCACATACATGCACAACTGTGTTGCACTACACGTGCAACTGTACGTGTGACGTCCAGGGTCACTTCAGACAATCTGCTCGTAAAAAAAAGACTTTTTGGTTGCCTAATGTAAATACAAATTACAGAAAGAATATGTTTCTTGATCGAGTTTGTGAATATTACAACGTTAAATTGACAAATATTGATATATTTAATATGTCATTGCCGAAGTATCGCAGGGAAGTTATGTTAAGTGTTGCCAAAACCTCGTAATAATTTGTTGTTCTATAGTTTTTAATTAAGGTTGTTTGTTATTACGTACTATTGCTTTTTTTTCTTGCTCTGTTTATTTAGCTGTAATTGTGTTATTTAATAGTGGAAATTCTTTTGGTTTATGTTAATTTTACGTTTCTAATTTTAGGTATTATGTACTGTATATTTCCCAAATAAAACAAAACAAAACAAATATATCCTGCAAGTGAGACAGTTGTGAAAACTCAAAGACATTGTATATTCATCTCACAAAAAAGTTAAATTAAACCTCATAACAGAAGCTGTCCCGCTCAGATCGGATTCGAACTGAGCGGGATAGCATGGGAGATGACGTCATTGTCAATTCCAGTCTTCAAGTATGCAGGTTATTTTATACAGCGAAGTGCCCAATAGGTTTATGCAAAATTATTAGTGACATAAACGTTTCATAAATACTGACATTTTGGTTATTTAGTCTCAGTGCATTATCTGTTCTCCAGTATTCAGTAATTAAGCTTTTTTGTAAAATTCTTGAAAGATGTTAAGCTTCATTTTATCCAGTCACTACGAGCAATCCCGGCTAGTTTAAAAAGTAAGACTTCATGTAATTATTTTCTTCCAGGCAACCTAACAAACCTGAAGACCCGCTCCATCATCCCTGTAGACCTAAACGCTATCATGGCGTGGAATGCGGAGCTCATGAGGCAGTTCCAT
This sequence comes from Eupithecia inturbata, assembly GCA_963662085.1. NCBI lineage: Eukaryota > Metazoa > Arthropoda > Insecta > Lepidoptera > Geometridae > Eupithecia > Eupithecia inturbata. Next base: position 2,211,035 of record OY759201.1, read on the forward strand.
GCACGCCTCGACAATAAGGACAAAGCGGAGTACTACCGGGCCGTGCATGCCGACTTCATGAATGCTATTGATGAGGTAAGTCCACTGCTGGACATATACCACCCATAATGAGCACCACAGCTAGCAGCATCCAGGATCTTTCAGCAGCTGTCTGACAGGTTGTCATCCCACTTGGTTGTTATGTGTTATCCAGACTTTCGTGATTCGTCGTCGGCCACGTCGTTACTTTGCACATTAAGTGCCAGCGACGCTGAACTGGGAGACCGTATTTCGCAGCAATGCGCCACTCCGGCGCATCGCTGAATCCAAGCAGTGAAAGCGTTAAGGTATTCACAGGCCAGCTTTGAGGCGCGACCCGCTGGGGAGAGATTAGTGGCAGCATGTGTGGCGTGGGCACTAAAAGTGCTTAGACAAAGACAAGACCCAGACTTTCCTTGACTCTATGCTTTTGTGCAAACTTACAAACCCACAACACATATTTTATTGTTGCCCCACAAAAAATACTTCATATTTAAAAATTAGAAGCATTGCCCTTGCCTATTCAGAACTTTTTATAGAAAATATCTTAATGTTTTTTAACTTTGTCCTAATCTTGTCTTAGGTCCTTTGGCACGAAGACGTGGGAGTCTGGTTAGACTACAGCCTGGAGTCGCGCAGACGTCGAGATTACTTCTACCCGTCCAACCTGGCGCCGCTCTGGACCGGCAGCTACGACAAAGGACGGAAGGATTACTACGTTAACAGAGTCATCAATTACTTGGATAAAGTTAAGGTAAGGCACCCAAAAGGCGGCAAAAGAATGACGAAAGATTATGGCGATATTGGACAAGCGAAATCAACGCTGGGACTAAAATGGCAACACAACTGTAGTACATAGATTAGGAGAGCCGAATGGCATCACAGGTGAAGTGTCATACAGAAGGCAGAGAGGGCAAGAGGAGTCTGGCTAGACTACAGCCTGGAGTCGCGCATACGCCGAATTTACTTCTACCCGTCCAAAGCGCGCCGCTCTGGACCGGCAGCTAAGACAAGGGACTGAAGAAGTATAACGTCAGCCGGGTCATTAACTATCTGGATATAGTTACGGTAAGGCACATAAAATACTGGAAAATAATGTAGTAAGGTGGGACCCGCAAAGTCGCCAGATGTAGCGGCATGACATCTGGCGACCATACATAAGGCAGAGATGGCATAGGGGTATCATCATTTAAAGGGCTACATCTGAGGTCCTGCAAAACTCAACCCCTGGGTCCTGAATAGCAGCACAACACCGTACTAAATAACACAAAGAAAGTGTCATTTGGCCAGCCTGGTGGTTATCTACAGTTGTGGCGAAGGGGAAGATGATCTTCGAATGAACCTATCACAAGGTTACTGGTAAAAGATGGATGCTGCATGCCAAAAAGGTTTTTATATGACAGTGGACAAGTGTAAGCTTACAATAAAAATGCATAATTGTTGTGATTTTTTTTCAGGTGGACATATTCGAAGGCGGGATACCGACCACGATGGAACATTCTGGTGAACAATGGGACTATCCCAACGCCTGGCCGCCGCTACAATACATGGTCGTTACTGGACTTGCTAGCACGGGTAAGTATTAGTACTAACGCCATGTATATTTTAGACCCCACTCAAATCAGAAAAGGCTGAGTCACTAGACAAATATCTGGATTCAGTTTATAATCTGTACAAAGCAAAACAAAAGTTAATTTTTCAAAAAATCTAAAGCTTTTGGCGACGATTTAACGAACTTTCATAACATAAGAACGTCTGCACCACTTTTATTAAACATAGATGAGAAAAGTAAGTAAAATGCGTCTATTTTGTTAACCAATACATATATATATATATAAAGCACATACAAAAGATAAAGGTAACAATTACGGTAACAAAAATGGCCAACACTCAGCTGTTGTTATGTCATTGTGTAATATATACTTGGATTTAGAATTCAACCGCCCGTTTGAGTATTCGGGCGTAAGGCCCGTTTTATGAAAGCTTGCTCAGTCATCAATCTATGCTTGAGTAACGCTTTTCTATGGCATAAACGCTACTCAAGCATAGATTTATGACTGAGCTAGTTTTCATAATACGGGCCTTACGCCCAAATACTCAAACGCAACTCAGATTTAAGCGCGTCTCAAGTGACGAATTTTTGACAGATTGTCAAAAAAACGCAACTTGAGACATGCTCAAATCTGAGTTGCGTTTCAGTATTCGAAGGTAAGAGTCACAGATTTTAACAAATATCACCCTTATTTTTCTGTTGAGGGTTAAAAACAACCAGACCCGATGTGATTTCGCCTGGTGCGGCTACGTGGAATCGAACCTGTAACAAGTAAATGTTTACTTACCTATTTCCTGCTTTACACAGGTCAGCCAGAGGCCATGAGGTATGCTAGCGAGATGGCAACGAAATGGGTGCGATCTAACTTCGAGGTGTGGAAAGAAAAGACGGCTATGCTTGAAAAGGTAAATAAATAAAAATGGTATTCCCACCAAAATCATTTATATGAAAACTCGGCCAAATACTGTCAGTTAGTGTCTTCACAGATAAAGAGCTGAAATCATAAGTAAGTGCTAAGTCCCATAGCAGTTTCGAATCTTAACTTGTTACGCTTCTTTGTGGATGGCTACATATGTTTCGAGCACAGATTTTATAACATTAGTACAGATGCCTCATCTCAAAGTTAAAAATGTGACAAGCTTCGGGCGACAATTTTTCGGGGCAACCAGTTATCGTTCAAGTTCACTAGATGGCGCAAGACTTGTTGTGATACGCTTCAGGCGATATTTGAGTTTCGGCTATCCCACTTTTCTGCCAGTGTCTGGTTCAGGGAAATGTCTTGGTCATGGAATCGAGGCGTGTTAACAATAATAATATGAGCGGTTTTTGTAATTCACCAATAATATTTTACCTCTTCTAGCTAAAACTTTTGTATCTTGGCAAGTTTTTAATCCACTTAAGTTGTTAACTATCTATCTATGTCTCTTATAGCACTGTTTGACATGTCTTGGCATAAGGCGCGGTTTCAAATATATTGTCCCAAAAAAGTCCCGTTGGAAGCGAAAGTTTCAATCAAATCAGAAATGTTTTATTGCTGTTAATACGGTAGATGTACACTAGGAAAAGGTTAAACTCTTAAAAAACATCTAAGTGCTAGGCTTCGTAAACTTAATTCACCTGAGCTTATTCACATAGGTGCATTAATAGTCGATTGTATACTATCATATGGGAGTCAAATAATATTTTTACGGCGAGGGCGCTTTCTTGAATCCAGAGCGTAGCGAGGGATTCTTTAGTAGAATCCTGAACGTAGCGAGGGATTCATAGTACGTCGCCCGAGACAAAAATATATTTTGCGCCCGAGTGATACACTCTACTTTTCATCACCCTCTATGAGAAAATAAAAGGCGCCTCATATTTTATTGAAATATTATTATTTAATAAAACATAGAGTAACAACTAAATTGAAATTAAATAGTATCTAATAATAAATCAACTAAAAATTTTAGACATTTGAGACATTTTCGAAATTATGAAAATTTATTGTTACAGTTTTATTAGGAATTGTTTTAGATTTTATGTTCTGAGTGTTTGAAATAATGTCCGAATCTAGCTCATTTTGAGGAAAATGTGACGGTGAATCTCGTTGTTTGGATGTAGTACCAGCCAGCCTTTATTCAAACAATATTTGCGTTCGATTTCTTTGACGCTGAACACTAAGATGTTCCAAACGTTCGCTACGTTCAGGACTCAAAAAAGCGCCTTCGTCGTAAAAATATTATTTTGCTCCCTTATGATTCAATCTACTATTTAGTTAACTCTAAACCGCGGTTCATAAAACAAAAGACATATATTTACAATAATCAGTCAACTTTATTCACCTAAACACGTGGTTCCAACGGACCATTTCTAGTAAACGATTAAAAAAATTCACCAATGTGTTAAATTCAATATTCACACTCAAATCGATCATGGTCTCAGAAAAACTTAACTTTAGTGAGTGGGCAACAGTGGGTATAAGAGTAGACAAAAGTTGTATGAACTGTATAGCGAAAAACAATACAATTTTAGCCAGGAGTTCAAAGTAAAAGTAAAAAATTACTCAAAAATGTTTAGAAAAGTTTGTCATATAGCTAAATCAAATTATATTAGCTCAAAAATAAGAAATAGTGAAAATGTAATAAAGTCAACTTGAAATATAATAAATAGTGAGACTGGAAAAGTCAGCACCTACGTTAATGATTACAATTTAAACCATTAATATTACTTCAGTACGACGCGACAATATTCGGCGGACTCGGCGGCGGCGGAGAATACGTCGTGCAAACAGGCTTCGGGTGGACCAACGGAGTCATCATGGCTATGCTGAACCAATATGGAGGTATTTATCTACATATGGAGCTTCCATTTAAAGATAATTACCTCATCAGCACACATATGTACATACACTGCTGAACTTGAGAAACAAGGGGTGGTTTTGTCATAATCACCACGCTCGGCAGGCGGATTGGTGATCGCAGTAGAGGTATTAAATAGCACAGAAGGAAGTTGCTGCCCTTCTATTAAGGCGCTGTGTGTACCTTTAATCGCGGCAGAAACGACTAAGAGAGTTGCTAATGGCAAGCTGATGGTGGCGCACGCGTACCGTAAATATTATTGACAGTTTTTATGAGATCGTGTTGCTGGTACCTACGTAGGCAGGTTATGGCTTTACTATAGGTAACTTTACACTCCTCATATCCTGGCAACAGCTGCACCTGATGTTACTACCTCCCTAAGTACCTACGTATTTATATTAAATCTCATCATCATTATAAAATATCTAAGGGCATAAGGCCTACCTACTATACAGGTTCGTGAGCCGCCTCCATCCACTGACTCACCACGATCACTATTGAATGATCAATCTAATAGCAAATTTATAAGATATTACTTTGTATTTCCATACCAACTTTATATATTTACTAGTGATAAAAAAAAGTATTACTAAGCCATCTAGGTTAGAAACATTACTAAGTTTAAATCATTCACCATTCATATAATATTGGCAATGGTTTTTAATAAATACCAATAACTTGCTGAAAGCCACTAAAACTTATCTACAGGGTGCCACGAAACATTGTATACTAAGGCGAAAGGAACACGTTAAACGAAGAAAAAAAGACGAGAGTTTTCAAAAATCATATAAAAAAATTCGACATTCAAAAAATCGTAGAACAAAAGTTGATCTGCACGGGGTCCTGAATCACCCCCTTTCGGCTTAGTAAACATGTTACATGGCACCCTATATACGATAATAACATAGTTTATGTTGCCGCTTGATATTAACTAATTCGTTGTTTTTTCACCCAACAGTCGCCGGGCTAGGTATGTCATCAAAAATATACATTTACTGTATGTCTATAGATGTTGTAGTCATGGAATGAAAGTAGACGTTTCGTGTAATGCCTAGTTTTATAAGAATTAGCTTCTTTTAAATAACTGCAATGGCATATTGTAATTATGTATTTAACTAATAATTATTACACTTTTTATAATTATTCTTGTAGAATAGTTACAAATAAATGTAAACATAACCGTACACGACGTAGAAGGTTGCGGGCTCGATTTCTGCTTCGGGACAAATGTTTGTACGATCTGCAGATATGTGTTCCGGGTGTTCTGGGTATTCTCTACGTATAAATAAATATCTATCTTTGTATGGTATTGCATTAAGTATATCAGTTATCTAGCACCCATAACACAAGCTCTGCTTAGCTTTGGCCTAGATGATGCTGTGTGTACTGTTCAGTATTATTATTAATATTGAATTACAGAAATAAGTTACTAGTGGTTTTGTGTTACTGTTATAAGTATTTATTTATTTTTATCTCGCTTTCGGTGTTATATGGCGTTTAGGTGATTATCTAGAACAATTATACTAATATAAAATTTTATTTCAGATTATATTCTATTTATTTTCTTGTTGCATGTTGGGCTCTCAGACTAACATTGGTTTTGGCATTTACCTTATTATTTATTTATTTTGTAAATAAAACACATAACAATTAGTAAAATGCACTTTTCTTCTAGTTGGTAATAATTGATAGCTCTAAAAACGAATAGTAAATTTTTCTTAGTTACCTTAAAATGTTGATTATTTGACTTTTCCGTAAAACTAGCATAACGACAAGTCAGGACAAATGCCATGTTCCTTTTGCCTCTCTTTATGAAGTTTCTTAATCCACATCAAACAAACCAACTTCTTACATTACGAATAAGGTTTATTTCACCAAAATAAATACCCTAGTTTCTTTCGTTCCTCAGTTTTTTAAACACCAAATAATACATCGTCGGTAAATTAACTCACCAAAGTAATTTCAGAAGAAATTAATCTCTCTTTGTGCTTGTGTTTCAAAACCTCATATAAAACCGATCAATTTCATAAAAGTCAGTATATCAACAAATTAGATCCCAAAAACCATTTGTTTGAGTCTCGCTGAGCCCATAAGCGTTCGCACGCTTACATTGGGCTTGTTCAACAGACGCGTTGTCTTCAGCTGAGGCGTTCGGCACGGGCGACGGCGCTGTCTACGGCGCGGCGGTCGGTGCTGGCGGCGTCGCGACGGCCGTGCTGGTGGTCATGGCTTCTGTGGCCGCGGGGGCGTTGGGGTGAGGTGAGTGTCATCAAAAAGAGGTCATCTCCTAGTGTATTATGCTGTTTACACCAGGATGATACCGTCACTATAGCGCTCGCCTTGAGATTAACACTTAAAGGAACCTCTGTGTTGCACGATTCGGCCCTGCGCATGACTTTCTAAAATTATTTATACACTAAGAAAGGTCAATTCAACGTAAAGGGCCTCAATGACCTAAGATCATGAAATTAAGAAACGCAGATATTAATAAGGATGGCAGATCCCACACGACCGGGAAGGGGCAAAATCAACGGCTTAACGTGTTTTCCGAGGCACGGGATAAAGATAAAGAATGTATTGCTGTAAAACTAGGTGTTAACATTACATTAATATATAATATTAGGTCTTATGTTGAATATATCTCTATGTATCTCTAGTCTGCCGGTTAGGCTTACAGCATTAGCATCAGGTTAGCTTACGGGGGTGTAATGTAACACCGCCAACTTCTTTATCATCTATCTATTTTCAAATAGTTTCTTTATTTAGTAAAGTTGCAACACTAGATTATTTTTAAAGGGCTACTGGTATATCATGGCGACGATCTTATGGCCAATATAATAAGCTTAGTTTTTTTTATATTAACTAAACGTGTTTCGATTGTTTCAGATATAGATTTATTTTGGACTATCCCGTTTTACCTGAGGCCCATAAAAGTAAGACCATTTCATTTTATCCTAGTTATAAAACAAACAATTTATTTATAATTAAGTAGTTGGAGTACAAATAGCATATTTATATTTGATAAAATATTTGACGATCATTCCAGTGAAAATATCAAGTTGCTAACATAGTAGTTACAAAGCGGACTTTTTGAAAAGCAGCTAATTAATGAAATATTATCTAGATTTATCACTAAATATGTCTTTTATGTTTATATTTGTCGGACTTCATGCTCGAATTTAAAATATATAACTATTTTATAGCTTATATTATAAGGTAGCTGTTAAGAAATTTTGCATAAAAATGCAATGTGATAATGAAAAATCGCCAGTATTGAAATATTATTTTATTTGTATTTGATACATTGTTTTTAGTGAGTAAGGATATAAGAAATTGCAATTGTGCAATTTATTATTATTATAAGTACTTATCTATAATTAGCTTAATAATATAATATGTGGTATAAACCACTTATAAATACATTCCATCCTATGTAGCTGTTAGGATTATCATAAAATGATAAAAATCACAAATAAATTGCGTTTTTCTGTTTATTTTATTCATTAATTAGGTTTACTCTTATAAGTACATATTTTAAATAAAGAAAAATGCTGAATTCAAGTCGACATTAAAAAAAGGTTAAATGTCGACTTAATCAACACCTGAATGAAATTCACACTTAAAATGTATGAAAAGGCCTTCATCTAAACAGTATATGAAATAAACCGCCAAGTGCGAGTCAACTCGCACACGTGGGGTTCCGTGCCGTAAAAATCAAGCAAGTTTTTCAAAGAACACCAAATTTTCAACTTTATTTTATTTTTAGTATTTGTTATTATTACAGTTGAAGTGTTACTTAATTATAGAAAGTTTCATGTGTCCACCTATTGTAGTTCAAGTGATACAGCCTTGACAAATTAAGAGCAAAAATAGCCAAAATAAATCACGTTTGTTGTACGGGAGCCCCCTTCAATTTTGATATTTATTTTATTTTTTTATAGCAGCAAGAGAAATACACATCTGAAAATTTTACTGTCTACCTCTTACGGTTCATGAGGTATAGCCACGTGACAGACGGACGGACGGACAGCGGAGGCTTAGTAATAGGGTTCCGTTTTCACCCTTCGGGTACGGAACCCTAAAAAAACCAGCGCTGTGCTGTTTTGAATTTGAACATTCCAGTGATTTTGACGACCTTTAGTGACCTAGTGACCTTTAGTGACTGTGAGATTCTACAAGGTGTAGCTATTCACGTGTATGTAACCTCGTACTGAGTGTACAAAAGGAATTGTATTATAATTGCAGCTGATAGTTAACGCATTATCTTTGACCTTCATACCTGCAGTAGGTATTCTCTGTACAGATTCAACTTTTATTTATAAACTCCGTTAATTTAGGGACAAAATAAAGTTTTAATGACAGAATGTTAATGTAAAATGCTCATAGATTTAATCTTAATTGGTGTATATTATACTACCAACTTATTAAGTTGGTAACAGAAAATTACTTGTTTTACGTACACACATAATTCGTTTGGCGTTTTTTATTTTATTTAGTAAAAAACGTACATATATCTTTAATTTCTGATCAAAGTTATATAGAGTGCCTACAAAATAACAACAAAAAGCTGTAAATGTTTACTTTCCACCTCCAACTCCACAGCCTATATTGGTCCACTGCTGGACCCAGGTTTCCCCCTGATAAGCGCCTTATTGACATTTATCTCACGGGGGTAGTGCCCATAATCCCCACGCTGGGCATGCGGGTTGGGGATCGCAGTTCGGTGGTAGAATTGTTCTAAAGGGGGCGCTGCTGCCATCCCTTAGTCGCCTTTTACGACACCCGCGGGAATAGTTAGGGTGGTGCAAATTCTAAGCCGGCACCACACTCAAAGATTACTTTGAAATATACATTATTTATTTGTATAAAATTGTCGACGGCTACAGAGCTACGGAGCCATAATTTGAAATTATCTCTTCGACACTTTATTCCTTCGCACGCTAGGCTATTTCCTCATAATCCTACTTCCTCTTGAACTAGAAAAAACTATGAATCACGGAAATCACCCACGTAGGAATATCCTAGTAGTCTTGTAGACATCCGGGCGTTGCGTGCTATGACTTGATTCATAATTTTACTGCGACCTTGAGGAATTGTGTTATAATCGTGTCCTTTGTGTCTTCTCATTTTCCCTTCTTGCTTCTTTGTTAGACCATATATCATAGATAGATATTTTTCTTTCAGTGTGACAGGACTACTAATTTGCGTTCATTAATTCTTGTTTCATGATTCATGAAATCATGTTGTCATTGATCATAGAATCAAGCATCATACGTCACAAGTCTAGCTCGCATCACCTGCGAATTAGGGCCTTGTAACGGTGGGTACTGACCGGTCTTAAAGGGCGTAATGTGCCATTCGCAGCGAGCATGATACGTACGTGACGCAGTGTGCTAAAATCCGTCTCGTTGCTCGTTGCGAGTGCCTTCATTCTCCGTATACTTACTGCACAAACGCTGGCTATGTAACGCGTTACGTTACGCTCCGTAACGCCCTGTTCAGGACTCACCTTTTTAAGTACCTAATAATAAAAGGCGTTAAAAGCTATGGTTGCTTGCTACATTAGGTGGGCCTCTTGCTTCTTCCGTCAAAATCGTCAACCCCAATTTCAATCATACGGCCTCTCTAAGATCGTATACTAGTCCTACGTTTTATTAATTGCCACTGCATGGCAAATGCCTGCCTTTGCCATACAATGGCAAACTTCTTTGACTTTTCTTTGACGTTCCTCTGTTCTTTGACTTTCTTCTTTCCGTTTATCACCATTGTTTGTCAATTCTGATCACTCTTTGAGGTAATGTAATGTGAATTTTGTGACGTGTCCAAGCGTCCTGTAAGGTCTAAAGAAAATAAAGCACTTTGATATTTGTTTTGGTAGCTACTCGTCCAGGTTGTTTTTCATTTACACCAAATCAAGGTCTTAAACTCTTTATGTTTAGATATTTTACAGTGACAAAATGGCTTCCCACAAGCTTCAATCGAGTGGTCCGCGAGCTGTCAGTCATCTATTGCCGTCAATATAAAATTCATCTAAATGTTAAGAGTAATGCATATTTTTGTGCTGTGCTGCAGCGGTGCTTTCCAGGTGTGCGACAAGCCATCCTGTTCTATATTGTTTTGAACTACGAGCCTGGACCCTATGGTCAATGTCAAACCTGGTCCCCCATTTTCTTCCAAGATCAATGTCAAACCTTGCCGTTTATTTAGATATATTACAGGATGCCTAAAATTAGCTTTAGAGCTCTCGACAAATTCACGTCACCAGTCCGACGTGGGATCTATTTATATCCCTTGAGTGTACGAAGAGTAGGTACTGTCCTTTATTTGACCATCGCTAGATTCTTCCTGTGTTATACAACCAGAATTATCATTGAAATTTCCTCTTTTTCTGCGATCACCAAGCGTGCGAGCATAAGAGCCAACCCTCCAAAAGTTGTCTAGCAGCGGTTGCTCTTTAAGCGATAAGACCGACAACTTCTAAATGTAGACCTACCTAAAGTCTACTGTTTCTCTCGGAAAATGCGTGTGGACGCACACGGCATACTCCACCTCCCTGGTGCTGCGAGGCTAGGCAGTGAATGCGTTAAGCTAGTAAGTTTGTAATAATTTGGCGTGTATTAAAAAACGATAAACTGACTTCAAATTCCAGTTTATAGATAATATTCATCTATGTCTCGGACGAACGAAATCACCCCTCCCTTACTTTCCCTGACCGAAGGTTTATGTTCACGTGCAAAAAATTTTGTTAAACACTGGCGACATCTAGTTATAATTCAAGTCTAATTTAGTTTGATGACACATGGATGAAACTGTTGACCCCCTTTGCCATGCAATCCATTAATTAGGTGATAATGAAATTATCATATTCTAAAGATTTTTTACAAACTTACGTTTTATGGCGCACATAGCAATTCCTTGAGAATCAAACATAAAGGGGACCGCCTTAAAATAAATTTTTATACAACAACGAAACAATCATTAAAATCTATTAACAATTGGCGCAGATATCATCAAAACTGTTGTAGCTAGTCGTGATTCTCCAATAATAATATGTTGCTTTTTAAGTTTAACGGGTTAAATAAATCACACGGGAATAAAATTTTAATATTATTTAATTTTAAAATTTATGTGACCACCTCGGGATCATTCTCTATACAATAGTGAAAGAATGAGTTCAATCGGTTACCAATATGCCAAGATATCAAGTAAAATACATTCATAAAACAAACATACAGACGAACTGAGAGTCTCCTCCTGTTTGAAGTCGGTTAAAAAGAGTAACTAATCCAAGCTGCTAAATGGTTGTTATGGATACAGCACATAAGAAAATGTTTACTCAATACTTATGTGTTTATTTCCTACACGTTCGTGTCTTGTAATTTTCCTACGTTTTATAGTTAGGAAGGAAGTTAGTATTTTATTGCGGATACATCACATCACATCACAAGTGATAATTTGAGCTAGTAAAGATGTGACCTAAGATGGAGCACGCTTTCCCAGAAAGAACGTATTTCGTACTAGTTTCAGTCCGCGGCTTCGCACGCGTTGTTTCGTGTTGTACGGAAATGTTCAAAGGTTATTTACTTCCCATTGGAACTGATTTAGGCGATAAAAAGCTAGCCTATGTTTTCTGTCAGGTCTCGACCTACATATATGCAAAATTTCAGCCCTATTCTAATCTATTTCTTATTCTACGTGGGGAACTGAGATCTGCACAGACATCTCGCATGGGAGTGTATTGTGCATTATCCCCCTGCATAACCAGGCCCTAACCAGCCCAGCTCCTTGAAGCACCGGAGCAGGATTTTTGGTGACTGACAGAACCGATCCTTTTAGTAGTTTTGGCGAGAAGAAGTAAGAATCATCCATCCCTCCAAATTATAGCATTAATTAATAACTAATATTAATTTCGTGTGATAGTGTGATTCACTATAGATTTGAATACTCCGGAATTGTAGTCAACCTATACTTCCTCTTTTAATTACATAGTCTCGAAGATAGAGCCATTCCTAATTCTTGTACTAAACAGTAATGCTGTTTAGGATCAATTAGGTACGCGTGCTGTTGAAATAACAACCACGTGAGTGCACAACTCCTCAAAAAATTATGTCGGTCGCAATACCAAACACCCTGTATATGCTTATATAATACCAATAGTTAGTTTATTTCATAAAATGTGTTTTTTTTTTGTATCTTGTTTCTTATTTATGCTTTAGTAGGTATTTTGGTAAGTATATATGTATAATATAGACACCTATATTTTTTAATTAATCCAACCCCCTGTAAAACATATGTTTTTGGTCGGCAGGTAGAAAATGCCTCGGCATTAAGCCCACCCTTTGTAGCTCAGTGCAATAAAGTGTTAAAATAAATAAATAAATACTATAACTCCGCTGTGTTTGTTGTGTGCGTAACTGCCTACCGTGTTTACAAATTTATGTATACCTACTTATTGCTATTTTTAGAGAACCCTAGTGTCTAGATAAACCTAACACAGGATTTAAGACACTACTAACCAAAAACATGTAATCTCTTTGACAATAAACTATATATATATCTATCTATAAACTACTGATAATTCGAAATTACCTCAATCTGTCTGTTACCTTTTCACGCCTAAACGGCTGAACGGATCTTAATGACATTTGGCATCGATAGATGGTATCCCGGGGACGTACGTAGGCTACTTTTTATCTCGGAAAAGAGCGTGCGAAGCCGCGGGCAGCAGCTATTATGACTATATACGAATACTACGGTTCATACTATAATGACACCTAATCGTGTGGCTGTGTAGAGCAAATGGTTGCTAATGATAAGTTTCTATACTGTGTTTACCATAGTATAGAAGCCTATGTGTTGTACTGTAATTACACTGATTTATGATTGATTTCCTGAGGAAAGTTCTATACAGGGTGTATTCACTGATTAAATATATAAAGATTGATGTTGGAACAAAAAAGAATAAACCGCCAAGTGCGAGTCGACTCGCACACGAAGGGTTCCGTACCGTAAAAATGAGGCAACTTTTTCAATGAACATCAAATTTTCACTTGCATAAGCCCCTATAAATTTTCAACTTTATTTTATTTTTAGTATTTGTTGTTATTACAGTTGAAGTGTTACTTATTTATAGAAAGTTGCTTACCTGCCTTCGTACCTATTGTAGTTCAAGAGATAGCCTTTGACAAAATAAGAGCAGGAAAGGCAAAAAAATCACGTTTTTGTATGGGGGGATTAAAGGGGGCTCCCTTTAATTTTGATATTTATTTTATTTTTATTATTTGTTGGTCTAACGGCATAAGAAATTCTGAAAATTTCAACTGTCTACCTCATACGGTTCATAAGATAGAGCCCTGTGACAGACGGACGGACGGACGGACAGCGGAGGATTAGTAATAGGGTTCCGTTTTCACCCTTCGGGTACGGAACCCTAAAAACAAATCACACTAATATGAATACAAAAGTTGGGATGTTTAAATGTTTGTTACCTCATCACGCCAAAAATACTGAACGGATCGGACTAAAATTTTGCATAGGTTGATTTGTATCCCGGGAAAACGCGAGCGTAGTCGCGGTAAAAAGCTAGTAAATAATAAATATTGGGTATTGCCACATTTGCCACACAGCGTTTGCAATTAGTCCAATTGTTAAGGGACCTCCTCCATAAGCAAGCGTCACGCGGCGATTTAATAAACAAATAATGGCTATACCCAGCCAATTACCTACGCTCATGAGTTTTTATAACTTAGTAATATAACATAAAACTAGATTACCTATCTACTTAAATAGTTTTTAATATTATACCTATTATAAGTGCACTAACACCACCCCTTTCTATTGAAGTAACTTGTGGATAACGGGGCTGGTTACAGTTCTAGAATTCAGTTTATTTAATATTTCCTATAGTTAATATTTATTAAGTTATCAAGAGGCAATCGCTAATAAAAAAAATCGTAACAATGTTATGTACATACTAAGGCTTAGTATATTTATGATAATAATTGTTTATCTATAATTTCATGCCACATGGTTGGCAACACTCTGTAACTGCCGACACTAGAGAAACCTGCTATGGTTTAAAGTGTCATAAAAATAGGAAAAGAATAAGTTTTGATTAATAAAGAAAATACGAAACACAAATACAAAAAAAAAAAAAAAATTACGCGTTTTTTGCTGGCGATACATTCTATCGACCATACATAAGGTAGGCCCCTAAGTTGTATTGTAATTATCATCGCTTATAAATACATCATCCGTCTTTTGTAGAAACAAATGCATTATCCTACATTAATAGCCATTATAAAATCCTTTTGTGTTCGTCAAAACTGATTGACAATGATTAGCAGCTCTTGTGTGAATCCGCTTACGTAATAGGTAACCATTGTTTACTGTATTGTTATTAAATGTTTTGTTCATGGTTTTATGGAATGTTTAAATGAAACTCACAACAAGTTGAATGTTTATTTAAAAAGGTAAACTTATATATGTACTCACAATTGTTCTCTGTGTAAATTACAAATGTACCTGTAAATAGAAAAAATATGTCACTGCAGAAATATTTTATTTGTAAGTATAAAAATACCTACAGGCAATAGTACTATTTTGGTAGTTTTATATTAGCGCAACCGTTATTTGTAACGCAGTCTCTTTTCTATGTGAATATAGAAACACTTCAACAACTAATTAGTAGCTTAAGTAAAAAAATTATAACTATCGGAGCAAAACCGAATTTAATAACAGAAACAAATTCGGTTAGAAACACTTCAAGAAAATTGGTCGCTTTAGTAAATCTATCAAAAATAATAGTAGCTTAGGTAAAAAAAAATATAACATTTAATATTCAGTTTGCGCGCAAACTGAATATTAAACGGAGCAAAACCGATTTTTTATAGCACCGTCTTTACGCGGCAACTTTACCCGACTAAAAGCAAAAGTTAGATCTGACGTGAACACTGCACGAAGGTCGCTTTGTCACTGCAATCGCAGCGACACGACCTGCGCGCGCGCAAGGTAATCATTTGATTGTATCGAGCACAGGGTGATGCTTTTGTGTCTCCTTGATTTTAAGTACACCACTTGGAGTTTTGATTTGAAGAGATAAGTTTTAATTTTAAGAGCGTTTACGCCTAGCGCGCGATGTGTATGGGACTGACTTGAAATGATTTGCGCGCAGCGTTTTAAAGTAGTTTTGAAATATTTACAGAAAAAAAATTAAAAATTAATTACAATTTTAAATGTATGATTTTAAAGAAGATGCTCTTCTTTATTGGTAAGCTATTGTTATATTAAATTAATTAAGGTATATCGGTGAAAAAATCATTTAAAATTCGTAATAATTCACGTTTTTTGAATTTGAATTTCTCGTAGTTAGATACCAAAACCAAACATCTTTTTAACTAACTATTTTGCCAAGGATCTTATCGATTGATTATTATTTTTTGTTCATTAGATATATCAGTATTTTCATAATATTTTGATCTTCGAAACTGAGGCTAAAAGGGAAATTTAGAAAACCTCTAACAAGTTATCTTGATAGAACGCGTACATACTATATTAATAAAAAGGTAAACTAAGGTGCCACGGAAGACTAGCGCTGCAGCTGCTCCCCAAGCTCCTGCAGCACACGCTGAGCGGCAGCCTTTTGGTCTCACATTGTTTTTTTCTTTAATTCTTTTAAAATTGTATTTTCTTGTGTGTTGTAAGTTGTGAACCAATAAAAATTATCTTATCTTATCTTATCTTATCTTAATTGAAATATTTTCTTAACTAACTATTTGGACAACAAAATTTCCTAAAATTATTATAAATTAACATATAGTGTAAGATAAGTGGTTCATGTTATTAACGGGTTTGAAAAGTACTGTTTTTGAGCCAAACTGCGCATGTAAGGCGTAAACGCTTTTAACTGGGAAATATTAAGTTGAGAGTTTATTTTACAAAGCCCAAATAATAATTTTATATCAGATTCTTATTATTTTTTTTTTCTTATGGAGTTTTAGTTCAGGTTATTGAACGATACCTTTATTACTGATAATCAAATAAGCATTTGTATGTGTATCACCTGTGGTTCAAATAAATAAATAAATAATAATAAAGCGGTGTATGTACGAAATCAAACTAATATTATAAATGCGAAAGTTCGTCTGAATGTTTGTTACCACGTATTTCCGTAACTACTTAACCGATTTAGATTAAATTTGGTATGTAAATAGTTTAAGTTCTAGAATAACACATAAGCTAATATAATTTTCACAAATTAACCTCTGAGGGGGTTAAAAAGGGTGGTAAAGTTTCTATGGAAAATTATTATACTTTGGTTCAATTCACTCAAAACTCGGTATAAATAAACTATAAAGTATATAATCATATACGCATTTTTTATTTAGATAAAACTATCTCTAGGGGTGTGCAATAAATTTCCACGCGGATGAAGCCGCAGGGCGCAGCTACTAAAGATTTTTTTTTTTAAATAACACTTCTGTAAGTTCGACCGCGATTAAGAACAATAACATAACCCACAATTTGTATTATTTTAGGTTCTAATTTCTTTGCCATGTGAGTAGGGTACATACAAGTAATAATAGAAACAAAATTGGCTGTATTTTACACAATAATTTCTTTAATATACTAGTTTTAAATAATAAGCTGTGAAGAGAAACATAATTGAATGATTAATTTTAAAAAAACTATATAAAAATAAAAGAAGCGCTGTGTAAAAAGAACACGATAAACATAGAACGGAAATCATAAAGTCGTGCACGGTGCGTACTTGACTGGTAAACTAGTACACAATCACTGACATTTGCAGAGCATCTGCTGGCATGTAAACAAATGTAATGTTGAAACCTAGGATTTCTATCTGCATAATTTCCATGGCTATTTAAAATTGATATGTTTTAATAACAAAGAAAATTACAATAAAGGAATAGAAAAAAACTATCAACGTAGACAAAGTAACAAAGTAGAACCTTTGAAAACAATCTAGAGGTAACTCAAATATCCAATACCAGTCGGAAGCGTACCTAAGACGCTGCTGGCTGCATTGCTCCGCGCTGTATGGCAATGCAGATGCGCTGTCTCGGGTCACGCGTCCCTTCGATGCTCTGATAAATTTTTAGATGTTAGGAGCAATACTGAGAAAACTTTATAATATAACTAATAAATTAACTCAAGCGATACATAAATGATATGCATGCTCGATCAACAGTTTTACAGTCAGACCTCTATTATTTTTTAGTTTTATATGAATTCAAGTCATGTGTACTAAGCCGAAAGGGGGTGATTCTGGATTCCGAGGGGATTCTGATATCTGCTATAAACTTATATTATATGTGTGTGCGTACTTATTGTTTGAACAATTTTGCAAAAGTCTGCAGTAGCTCAACTGTTTCAATTGTAAATATTAGTTGTAATTTTGTTTCTATTCGTTAATTTTAAGTACCTATTTAATTTACACGATTAATATTTTTTTTTTACAATATTATACTTTATACCTCCGTTCCAATCTGCAATAACATTGTGTATCACCTACGAGTAATTATCATTGTAAAGTGGCAAATTTGTATTGCAACTAGGTGATGTCATCCAAATATTTGTACGTTAATATTTGCCAGATAATTTCCAATGTAAACGAGAGTTCTGAAGCTGTTGTTATCTGGAAGTCTTTGTAATGTTTAATTTTTATGAATATTTATGATGTTGTACATAAATGTTTCTACCCGATTATGTATATCCCTGGGACCCTGTGAGTCCATGCCGTGGCGATCGTGACCTAAGCATCGTCCCTTCCGACTCAGCCTGTCGCTGTCGTAAGAGGCGTTTAAGGGAACCTACCAGCCAGAGGAAGAGTCGCAGCTTCCTTCTGTGTATTTTAACAAGACGCAGGAGTTTGTTGGTTCGTTTCCCGCCTCGAGACAAATGTTTGTACCATCTGCAGATATTTGTGCCGGGTGTTCTGGATGATTTCTATGTATAATAAAAATATCTATCCATGTATTCTATTGAATTAAGTATATCAGTTATCTAGTACCCATAACACTTGCTTAGCTTGGGGCTAGATAATGTTGTGGAATTTTTTTAGCATTATTTATTTTAAATGAAAATATAGCTTTTAAATAAGTCATAGATTTATTGATTGCGAGATTAATAATGATCCTACCGTTATCGACAATTTGCAATAATTATTACGTTCATAAAGAGCTTAATGTTCAATACCTAGTCATAAACATAATAAGTGTGGAATAGGTATCATAATAATTTTGATACAATACTCATTTAAAAACTTCCAGAGATAATTTATTGTTGAAATATTTTTTCGTTTTTTATGGGCCTCTAATTTTCAAAGTAATCATTGTATTCCAACTTGACAACATAACTTAAAGTGATTTATCCATTCCAGGCTCATGGTGTACAAGAATAGGAAAGGCTACCAATCTCTTTCTTCTGGCGGTTCTGATGAAGTGAAACTACTGTCAAAACCTTATACTGAACTTAAGAGCTTGAACGGGCAATCTGGCCAGAGAATGCGGTAAAGTGCACTGAACTAGAATTTTAGAACCTAGACCATTTGATGGAATGCTTCCTTACTAAATGATACAAAATTGAGAACCAAGGGTGTAGAATAATTGTATGAAACTCAAGAGTTTTAAAACTTGT
Organism: Eupithecia inturbata; assembly: GCA_963662085.1. NCBI lineage: Eukaryota > Metazoa > Arthropoda > Insecta > Lepidoptera > Geometridae > Eupithecia > Eupithecia inturbata. The sequence continues at coordinate 2,230,097 of OY759201.1, forward strand.
ATAAGTTAATTTTAAATGTCAGTTTTTAGTTTCGAGACCTAAATGACTTGTACAAAATAGAGAATCGATTTCCCAGTTCTTGATGTGCTGTGAATATGTTAACATAAAATGTAGCAACAATTTATTTTTATATTGAATGTGAAAATATTATTGAAACATATAACCTCATCGAAATCAATCCCAAATTGTTAAACTGTTATAATGATTTATTTTATTTGTATAATTGTATTTTTTGTTATATAATTAAGTATTAATTATTTAATGTGTTGGTACGTGTGAAAGCTCAAATAACTTCTACGAAGCAATATCTGTATACATTATCTGTCTTGAAGTCAGTATTCTCAACTTTAACAGTGTTTAATTAAATTATATCCCCCGTTAACTTAAATTGCGTAAAACTATACTTTTAACGGCTTAGTTAAAAAAGGTATATTGTTCTTTCTACGATATATTAACCCAACATTAAAGTCACACGTCGTTTTTATAGATATATGTAAACATCGTATTACTGAGTATTATTAGTATGTTAGCTTTATTTAGCGTAAGTAGGTCTATAATTGTCCTGTCATTATTTTGCATGGTAAAACCATTTACTTTTATTCTACTCGAACCATATTTCTAGCATTTTCCTTGCAATAATTATGATTGTAGTTGAACATTCTATACATGGTATGACTAGCTGCTGCCCGCGGGTTCGCTCGCTCTTTTCCGAGATTGAAAGTGGAAAGTATGTCCGTCCCCGGAATACTATCTATCTCCATGACAAATTTCATTAAAATCCGTTCAACCGTTTATGCGTGAAAAGGTAACAGATAGACAGACAAGAGGTATTTTGGAATTTATAATATTAATATGGATGTCGTAAAATTTTTAGTAAAATTATAATGTTTAACTATTTATATACCTCTACAGCCTATTGGTCCACTGTTGGACGAAGGCTTCCTCCTTATAAGCGCCTTATTGGCTTTTATCTCATGGGGAGTAATGCCCATAATCCCCACGCTGGGCATGCGGGTTGGGAATCGCAGTTCGGTGGTAAAATTGAATAGACTATTTATATGTAGCTATGCAATATCTTTCTAGTGGTCGTGGTACATCCAGTAAAAAATTGTGTGCATTTATATTTTTAACTGTGCGACTTGAGAATACTGACAAAATTTGTTTTCTTGTCAATTTCATTAGTGTACCCCTTCCAACTTACGGTTTTTTCGTGTAGAAGAGTGTAGGTAGTATAATATTTTATTTCAGTAGAAAAATCATGTGTGTGAGATTACAAGATCTAAATTGATGTTCTTTTCTAGATAGACCATCAAAAATGTTGCAACTTCCTAGAAAATTTATCATTTTCGAATGTTGCCACCAAAAAATAGGACTTAGATAAATAATCATTTATTTAATATTTAGTTTTTTGTCAATATTGCACTTATATTGTTTGTATTTGCGACAGCAAAGACGCAAAATCTTCGGCGCTGGTCACCGGAGTAGTATAAGTAGGTAAGAGTCATAAATTAAGCATTTATGACCAAGAGTCATATATTAAGCATATATGACTCCAATCTCATGTAGATATGTAAATAATTTAGCAAAATGTACTCATGACATCAATTTAAAGGACATTATGTATCATTATTTTATATATAGACAATGTTAAATAATTAAATGATTTATATTATAATTCATTGTTGTGTATATCGTGAGGTTATTACAGTATTTTCTATAAACAAAAGTATTTATCTCAATATTACCGAAAATATTCTTGATTGACGAAGAAAATTACAATTTAATAATCAAATGAATTAGAACTAGTATTTACAATTGAAACAATTAAGCTAACTGCAGACTGTTGCAAACAAAGGTAGCTCAATTGATCCATATCGATACCAGTCGGAAGCGTCCCCAAGACGCTGGCTGCATTGCCAGTATTACATTATATAATATCATATTACCTAATATGAAACTGATAATATAATAATTTGGATCGTACCTATTAGTATTTTAACGAGAAAATGTATTGTATTGCCTCCGAAAAGCTTGTTGTGATATTGTTTGTATTATCGCGTTCTATGAGTAGATATTTGTTCCTAGGTTTTTTTTTAATTTTATTTATCATTTTCTTGAGTTGTTGAGCTACTACATTTTACTTGTGGTGGCTAATATACATACTTGACATTGTGATGCCATTGAGTAGTTAGTATTTGACAAATAAATGAATCATGAATTTACGTTTTGTTTTCTTTCTAGCTTAATAATACGAGTTATAATCGATTAATATTGATAAAAGAAGCCATATAGATGTATGAGTACCTACCTAAACACAATGAACCAATTTTCGAAATAATTTCAAAATCCCATAACATACATAACCTTAAACTTAACCTACTTATCGATCAATACTTGCGCACGGACATCCATATTCCAATAAATCACCCGATCACCACTAGGAGCATCACGCATAATATGTTAACAAAACCCAGATTAAGTAACATCTACGGCTAAAGAAATTCCCAATATTTAATTCCCTAATTTATGAACTACCTATAGAAATTAAAAGTAAGATAAATAATAAAAACATGAAAACTATTTTAATACAATATTTTCTATCAAAAACTCTATGCTGAATTGGAGTACCCTGGAGAAGATGGTGAGATGGTGGATAAGCGGCGATAAGCGCTGAATGAATGAACTTTGCAACATTCCGGTCGTAGATTATGTAAATGCATAGAAAATAGTTACCAATGTGTGTGTTTATTATGACTTTTATCTTTGATTGTTTTGCTTAAAGATTTAGGATTATTTATTTAACTAAGCGACGCGTTAATTACGTAACCACAGTAGGTAATAATAAATTCTTAAAATAAAGAGAACCCAGTGCTTAGACAAACCTAACATAGGCTTTAAGGCATTGCTAACCAATTTTTGTAACGAATTTTTATTGAATAAATGCTCTATCTATCTATCTAGACCAGGCTAAACAAAAAAAACCATGAAAAAAGATATGTAAATATTATAGGTGTACACATAGTACACACTACCCAAACTCGAAGTAGATTGTTTTTAACAAAATGTACCTAGTGCAGTTACGTACAAACACTAAATAACGACGCCTCATGAAAATTGGAATGATTTTAGGTATTTTATGGAGACCTAAGCAGTATTTCATCATATTATTATTATGAGCTTAACTACGAAATCAGCACAAATTACTCTGCATATTTAGGTGTTATGGTAGTTCATTATCATTCAACGATGCATTTGTTACTTTTATTTGGTTATTTCGCATTAATAACATGTCATTTAAATTTTACAGACACAACAAATAAAATAAAATTTATTCTCAACGAATACAAAAATAGTTCAAAGTGTTCTAGATTCCAAAGATGTTTGAAAAGGGATAAAATCAATAATTTCGTTGGAAAAACCTTAACTTTTTTTGATAAAACTGAAAGATTTGGCGATTTTTTAAGATATAGGAATGTAAGTGAGTGTGATAGTGAAATTAGCGAAAGCTATACGAATGAGCATATTCTAAAAGGACTGTTGGTGCATGAAGATCTGCCTGACAGGCATTGGGAAGAATATAAGGTAAAAAAGCTAACTTTATTCCCCACATTATAGGCTTGTTAATTATTTTAAATGTACCTACTTATTTAATAAATTAGACTAGAGAATTACTAAAATTTGTTAAATACAACCGAAAAAGATATCACTATCAGTTTTCTTAATAAACAATGTAATCCTGACGCCCTTCGTTTTTAGAAAATACAAACCTATACCATTTTCCCAGGCGGCGCACAAAAAGCTTTATTCCTCGATTCACCACGAGATGTCAGCTCTTTCAAAATGGCGGAATAACCTGAAAGTAGTGGCTGAACACAACAGGCAATATTTGTCGGGAGAAATTTCTTATTCTTTACATTTAAATCATCTTGCTGATTTGGTAAGTCGTTTTTTTTCTTTATTTGACTTCGTTGTTACTGTTGTTTAAATAATGAACTGTAAAACAAAGGGCGCCATCTTGTTGTTCAGAACTCAAAGGTTGAATCTTTACGAACTCTGAGATGACAGACGCAGAGTTTTTAATCTTTGCCAGCCATGCTGATTTGGTTCTGTAAGTTTATACAAGAGGACGCTATTTAAAATTTTAGCAAAAAATACAATTATTATTGAAAGGAAATAATACGAATATAGGTACGAAATATCGTCAGCAAATTAGAGCAAATTTGGTATTGTCAATAAAACTTATTTATAGTCTTCCTTCAGGGGCTGCGGAAGTGCCGTTTGAATTTACTATCTGGCCAACTTTACTACCTGGTAATGAAAGTTTGTTTTTATATTAAATTAAAAAGCACTTGTAACTAAGAAAATTGTCCGAGAGATGAGAGCTTAAGAATATTTTTATCACGCTTTTAATAGTTCCACATGTATGTAACTATGTTTGTTTGAACGGAATCTTTGAAACCTCAGATTGAACTGAAACTTTGCACATTTATTAAGGACCGATGACAATACAATAATTTAATAAGTTTGTTCCATGACATTGACCAGGATCTTCAGGATTTTTACCTTAAAATCGTAATATCTTCCATACCGGCTGTATGTTAACATACAAACTTTTGCCTAATTCACCGACTCTCCGTCTCTTTACATTTATAAGAAGTAAATAGGTACAAAAATATTAACTCGAGAACTGAAAAACGCGAGGTTGGCAGTCCGCCCCGGGTACCAAGCTTCGAGGGGTGTCATCTTGGCAGCCCCTTATTGCTTGCTTGGTTAATGGTTACGCCAAGCGAGCACCAAGAAGGGGTGACAACGACTACTCACACGCTAAGCCAGATCATACAATTTTTTGCGACTCGCTTCGCTCGCCGTTGATTCTATAGCCTGTTGTGGTCCCATTTTGTTATTAATCGATAAATAAACGTGAAATGCTCTAAGCTCATTCTTATTTTATCTTAGCATTCATGTCTTGCTAAGCTAAGCATGCCTCACCAATTCAAAAAAAGGCTGCGGCTCACTCCAGTGTCCGATACTTATTTTGTATTAGTATCTTATCAATAATCTCAGCCACCGCAAACTCTCCAAAATTTTCAGGGGTCGTTTCGCTATTATTTATTTTTTCATACTCTTCTGATCTTGTTTGTAAGCACCTAAAAACGTTACCATAAATTACGGCTACGGCCCGCGCCGCTCGACGTTAAATCTTTTTTTGTATTCCTAACTCTTTTGTTAATAACAACACCAAAAACTGCAAAAATGCTGCAGCTATCTCCGCTCGCCGTCGTCTTAGCTTCCTTGTCATTGTCGCTAACCCGACCTCACCAATCTCCCGTTATTTATATTCATAGATTTTTATCTACCACCGCAATTTTAATATATTTGGGATAGCGAGCGAAGCGAGCCCCAAATATTAACGAACGGTCAAGAAAAACGAAGTAATTTCATTTAAGAGATTTAGTCAATTCACCGTCGATATTCTTTATTACCACGACTCGGCAAACGTAGTGTAGGACGTCCTCCGGCCAGGTGGTATGATGACATGTAAGTCTGCAGGCAGATGCTAGTTGCGACAAGCCTATGTCCAGTAGTGGACGAATTTAGGGTGATGATGATGTGATGGTCTAACATGAAAATAGGGCCCGTATTATGAAGGTTGCTCAGTCATCGATCGTAACGCTTTTCTATTGTATAAACGTCACTCAAGCTAGATCTATGATCTATGTAAGAATCGTTAGAAAAAAACACAGGAAATAAATTAGTTTGCCCTTGCTGATCGCAGCAATGAACGCTTTGACAAAATATTTGATTTAATTGACGTATATTTATTTGCTTACCTATTTGGCAGGAATAAAAAGAAACTACATTCTGGACATAGACTAGGCCCCCCCTAATCGCATGTCGATTCTATGTCCAGCGGTGGACTAGCTGAAGATGATTATGATGACAAGTATGGTGCATTAACCACATAATAGACTATGCCAATTAACCCCTACTATTATGCTCTGATTAGGTTTCTCATTAAGTACTAGAGTAAACGTAATCCAGCTTATATATCGCGGGGGCAGCAAGGTCACTCGATCTTAGTAACTAACATAACGATAAGTAACCCCCTGTTAAGTTCGATCGAAGTCAATTTAGTCAGTACGATTTCATTCGCGTGGATTTTATGTCACATGTGAAATATATACAAACCTCAATCATTAGCACTCATCTTTTACCCGGTTCAAAAATGCCGTTTCCCATAATTTTATTATAAAAAACCCGTTTCCCATAATTTTATTTGATCCATTTAGTTTGAAGCAAATAGTTTCATACGTTACAAACTTGCTGTAGAAAAGCCACACAGAGAATTTAAAATTTTAACACGCTACGTTAGCCCATTTAAATGGTAGTTTTGAAAATTCATAAAATTAATATTTCTTTATTTTGTATAATATTTCGTATACTTACATTATTTAGCATTTATACAAAGTTGCAAACCAACCGGAGCCACATAAAATATCGGGAAAGTGAACACCGTATAAACCTTACTTAAAGATTTTTTATCAAAATTCGTGGTACACGTTTTTTTTAAATATTGTTGTTTCAGTACATATTGACTTTTATAAATTTTATTGTAAGTTTCAAGCAAATCGGACTACTGGTTAAAGAGTTACAAAAAATACCAAAAAAACTTCAACCCTCTTAACTCTTAAATGGGTGAAGGGGTCACCCACTTAAGGGTGGGGTTTCCATAAATCCCATCTTAGCGTAACTAACTGACAACTGATAACGCATACTGACATATACGCATATTGCCTATAATATCCTAAACAGTTTATTCTAGTCGTCGTTTACCAATCAGTGAATCAACGTTCAACGATCGATCATGTCCTGAACGGCTTACACTAGTCGAAAATTAAAATGTTTTAAAAACTAGTTTATCGTGGACGATAAACGGTCTCGTTTCGTTGACTGTAAAAAATTCGACGACCCATTCCTATCCCGCAGTACTTAACTTTCTTGGTTTTTAAACACAATCTAGTCGGTTGATTTTAGATACTTTCTTCAATACATACTGTTAACAATTAATTAGATAAGTCTCGAACCCAATGTGAATTTGTTGACATGAATTGCAGATAACTCAAAGCTTGACCATAAGTAGACATACACACTGCTCAGCTAGTTCTGTAGTTGATGAAGTATAACATTTATATATTTTCAGTCTGTTTATATAAATTGAATCCACACTTATAAGTGAAAACTTCTTTCAGAGCGCTACCGGTTACGTCAGTAAAATACTAAAGCTCTTTCAAACGATACCTCTATTTGACCCCGCTGAAGACATCCATAAGACTGCTTACCAAAGAAGCTTGAAGAAACATATTCCTGAGAAGGTAAAATACCTACACGCATATTCATAAACTCAAAATTACAAATAGTTCCTATAGGAGCGTATGTGCACGTCTGAGCGACCACCTTCTGCACTAAATAAATTGTAATTGTAATAGTGTTAATAACCATGATGGATTTAAAAGATTTACTACCTCCTGCAGTTCATTTTGTTTGTTCCAGTGATCGGAGAGGGCTGGTTTTTTGTAATTTACTCTAACAAATGATTTACTAAACGTTGAGTCTCTTGAACATTGAACTCTTGAGTGGTAAGGCATTTATGCTGAGTCGAGAACTTTTTGCTGCTGCACTCAGCACAGTCTACTTTTTGAAAATATTTTTGTCCACTTTTTTTTTAAATGTATTTATTTATCTGTTTTGTACTTATTGTGTGAGGTGTTCGAACGGCAAATAAATAATTGTCTGCGTCTACAGTCTAATAGAGCTTTGATCAGTTAATGAGATATGACGATTTTTCGTGGCTTCAGCCACGTCTGAGGGACCAACTTTGTATAACTGGTTGTGACTGTTGACTGGGTACTTTTACTAATTAAATTATTATTTATTATAAATATAAATTTATTATTATTAAATTATTAGAGACTGCACTAACAAATGTTTCAGAACATTTACTGAATGAATAGCGTAGGTATTCAGAATTCTGAAATTTAATGTGGTTCACATTGGAGTTTCTCTGTCGTAAGCACAGTATATAAATTGGTCTGTGGTCGTAACGGACACTAATAATTTAGGTAACAGGATTTAGAAAATACTTAGTTTACATTACGCATAGCCGTGGCGGTCCCGGCGTAAGAATTGACCCCTCCAACTCAACCCTTGGATGTCGTAAGAGTCGACTAAGGGAATCGACCAGGAGAAGGCTAAAAGCTTTCTTTTGTGTATTTTGAAAACCTCAACTGTGATCTATAATCCGCCTACCAAGAGCTGTGATTATGGCAGGAACACAGATTACAGAATATCAGTACCCCTCTTCCCCTCTCTTGTTTAGGGGAGGAATGTTCACCAGTGGAGGTATGTGTGCTGACGAGGAAGATAATTTTAAAAGGTGGCCTATTATGATGACCTTCACTTTTAAACAAATTTGACATACCTACTTAGGTACAAAGTTGGTGCATAGGTAACAGATAGACAGAGATAGAGAGAGTTACATCATTGTTAGTGTTTATCGCGTAGTACCTTCGATAAATGTAAAAAGGAGAGACGAGGCACTAGCTTTTCGAAAGTGGCAGGCTCAAATTAGGTCTAATTAGGTTCCCCCACTTCAGTCATAGTCGGATCGGCGGCGGCGGCGCCGCTTTCGTGTGGTTTTGCTTTTGCGTGTAGTTGTAATGTAACTCAGGCCAGTTGTTGAGTAAGCGCTGGGAGAACGTACAGATTTTCTTTATTTACCATAGATGGTAGGTACCACATAAAGTGCCTGCATCAATGATACTTCGTCTTCGTTGCTCTTGAAAGCAGCGACTGTACCAAAGGAGATGTAATGGTTTAAGCTAAGCTCACTGGTTGTCAGGTGGACTGGCGAACCAAAGGTTACAAACCTCGTCGTGAGGAGCAGTCGGAATGCGGCGCTTGCTACGCGTTCGCCGTGACTCACGCTCTGCAAGCTCAGCTTTATAGAAGACACAGGATGTGGGGAGAACTCAGGTTAGTCCACACTCCGTTCCACGCCTATGAAGGCGTGGAACGGAGTAAAAAAAAAGCTGATTATCTGACGACAGATAATCAGCTTTTGGTTTGTGATTTGATACCCTAGAAAACAATTAAGGTCGCCGCGGCGCGTGGTCGACTCGCCGCGCCGCGCCGTCCGCGCCTTGGCGGTGCACGGTCCGTTCGGGACTCATGCGCTGTCAACGCGATGCAGGCATGCGAGCAGTGTCCACGCGTTCACAGCTTGCTAGCGAGGCGATCCGGAGTTGATGTAGTGAGCGCATATCCATAGAATTCCATATAAAGAATACTAACCGCACGAGGCGAGATGGTGCGCTGCGGGTGCCGGGTGGCTCTAATGAGGTCCTGAAGCCCACGTCATGGGCCATGAGCCTAGTGTGGCCGTACAAAATCATAAGACGTACCTATTAATTATTTAATTCGCTGTAAGCTTCCTTTTTGTGTAATATTTAAGTGTGCCTAAATGTAATGTGTTTTCAAGTTAATAAATGATTGTATTGTATTGTATTTTCAAATGGTGCCTTAAGAGGCATTAAACGAGAACGATTTTTTATGGACCTATCAATTAACATACTATTTTAGCTAAGCGCGTTTTATCAGTGGACCAATTAGTTAAAACCAGTGAATACTAAGAATACAAAACTATTTAACACGTGTTTCAGGATTTTTCAAAATTTTCCTAATAATGGGTAAATCGGGTTATTAAAGTTTGTGATTCGTATTTTGGCTCCGTCTGTAAGTTTTTAATGCATAACCTAATGCTATTGACCTAATATTTTCTGTATATATGAATGATAATAAACTAACTAAAACTCGTATTTCAGGAACAAAAATAAACCCTTAGAAAAGGGTAAAATGAGGGTTGAAGTTCTTGAGGTTTATTTTTAACTCTTTAACCAGTGGCCCAATTACCTTGAAACTTACAGAGAATACTAAGAATACAAAACTATTAAACACGTGTATCAGGATTTATCAATATTTTTCTGAAAATAGGGTAAATCGGGTTATTAAAGTTGGTTTTATTAAATCAACTATAAAAAAAGAGAAGATAAAGTAAACAATGTTACACGTACCTATTTTTTTTTTACAAAACTTCCCCTAGCAGCGCAGTATCGCAGCGATAGTGACAAAGTATTCATTACTAAGTATACTATTTGCTTTTAACACGTTTTGCTTCAAAATCTTCTCTTTAGCCCCCAACAGATAGTCGACTGCAGTAACAACGATGGTAATATGGGGTGTCACGGCGGATCCATCCGAGCAGCCTTCAGATACGTCGCCAGGAGGGGCCTGATAGACGAGCAGATCTATCCTTATAGAGGCAAGGTTGGTCACTCCGTCTTCTTGTCACATCACATTCTGGCTCTTTGATGACCTCTGTGGCGCAGCGGACGAAGGTCCGTCTGCGACGCAGGTTCGACTCCCGTCTCGAGGCAAGTGTTTGTCTCTGCAGATACTTCTTCCGGGTGTTCTGTGTGCTTTCTGTGTATAATAAAACAAGATCCGACAAGTGCGAGTGTGACTCGCGCGCCGAGGGTTTCGAATTGGAAGCTCTAAGGTTTCGAACGGTTGTCAAGTATACCAATATGTACTATAGGTACTGGTTAGAGACTTTGCTATTTGACGAATACCAAAAAATTAAAGGTACATTTCAAATGTATTGTATCGGTTTGCAAACTTCGGAGTATAGAGGGCAACTAACATTTTAGAGTTTTTTCGAAATATTTCGAAAATTATGTAACCTACAAGAATTTCAAAAACTGTTTTGAGATGTACAAACTGATACCTAATAATTTGTACCGCACTCGGTGAGTTAGCCCCCCCCCCCCCTTGTTTTAAATTATCCCCCTCCTTTTTGACTATTTTTCAAAAAGTGTTCTACTTACAGACTTTTCTAAATTTTCCTGTAAAAAATAGATCCATATCTACAAACGCTACATACATTTCAGTTGGATCGCTCTGCAAACTTCGAAGGTAGGGGGGAGAATGGGTACCTATGTTTTCGAATTTTTACAAAATACTTCAAAAAGTATGAAACGTACAGAAATTTCAAAAACTGTTTTGAAATGTACAAATTGATACTTTTCATTTGATACCCCACTTGAAATTGTAGGTATCTTTTAAAATTTCGACATCACAATTTGTACTGAAAACTTTAATTTTTTATTGTTTTTTTTAATTTAAATCTGTATAGGCGCACGAAATGTATTATTGTTTTAAATTTCACGTCATTTGCTGCTGTGGTTGCTGAGATATTAAATACCAAAAAAAGGACAGAAAAAGCGAGACCATAAGGGTTTCAAAATGGATACCCTAAAAAGAACTATCTACATATGTTTGCATGTATTAAATTTATCAGTTGTCTAGCTAGAACCCATAACACAAGCTCTGCTTGCTTTGGGGCTAGAAAATGATGTGTGGATTGTCCAGGCTGTTTGAACATAGAAACTGATTCGTTTAACGAAGTCTGTTAAAAAAATTAAATTGAATATTTCGTCGTCGAGATAATACTGTCGACTAACCGACCTCGGGAATATAATTCCCGTCAAATGTCAAACTCAATATCTGCAATAACTGGTTATTTCTGTGCGCTCCTTACTTGCATAGAGAACTGACATCCGGATATTATCTAAATGGCTTTTCCTGGTGAATGTCTGATGCATTTGATTGTGCTACGTTTGACGAGTCGGTAATAACTGGTACAGGAATAGAACTTAATGTGACTGTCAACTGCGGCGCACGGGTTCATAAGTGCCTACGCATTGTCTTTGTTGCCCTATGGCAACGATTCGATACGTGATTCCAATAGCACGAGACGCTATCTAGCGTCATTCATCATCATCAGTCAGTCCTTTTTGAATGGAATTGATTTTTTGAAATGTGCCATGATTTTAGTTTTAGAATAATAATTAAAATGCTTCTACACTAACTTCAGCCCGCGTCTTCTTACACGTATTTCGTAAAAAGGTGCATAACGTGTTACATTACTACACGCAGGCTTCGTTTTATACATGGTTATGGGCGAAGCCGTAGGCAAAAGCTAGTTTGTAATTTAATTTGGACAATACTTTCTTTAGAAATATTAATGCTCGTTACAGAAAGGCCACTGCAAGTACAGCAGCGGCCTAGTGACCGTACGTCCAAAGCGCTGGGCGATGCTGCCCGCCGGAGACGAGGCTGCTATGGAGCGCGCGCTGGCCTCCATAGGCCCGCTTGCGGTCGGCGTCAATGCTGCTCCATTCACCTTCCAACTCTACAGGTCAGAATTTTTTTATGGGCAAAGTGTACACAATTTTCTAACAGCTGAACAACGACTGTCATCAACAAAAAAGCCGCCAAATAGAGTATTATGTTGTTGCCGTATTACTTTTTACGAGTATCTAAGGCGCTATGCAGACAGATCAACTATTGCAGCAATAGGCATCTCGCAACTAGCTATTTAAAAAAATATTAAAAAGTTGACAGTTTCTTCACCTAAAGATGCTTTGTCTGCCTAGCTCCTAAGTCACAGATAAAAACACTATCTAATAATTGAACGTATATTTTAATTATTCATTGCATTTCCATGCAAGTAAAATGTTCATTTATTTTTTTGCTACGAACAATTCGGGCCGGAAAAGTAATTGTTCGCAGAAGAATTACGCGCGGTAGGCCGACTTTATATTAAGTTATGAGCTGTTCAAAATCTGCTTTCGCTCTCGCTGCCCTCTGAAAACGCATTCTTCATGTAGACCTGACCTGATGATGTACTGGTTTCCAGAAGCGGTATCTACGACGACCCCTTCTGTCTACCATGGCAACTCAACCATGCCATGCTGCTAGTCGGTTATACTCCGGAGTACTGGATCCTGCTCAACTGGTGGGGGAAAGGGTGGGGAGAAGATGGGTATATGAGGTAAGGGAGACAAACTTTTATTTATTCTAAAGATTTGGTATCTTGATCAGGACGCACAACGTCTGCGTCAGCGGTGAACGGCGAAGGCGGTTAAGTGAGGAGTGGGTACTACGCACAACGCTGTGCGGCGTCGTGTCGTCTCGTTTATAATGCTGCGGTGTGTGTCACGGCTCGACAATAGATTTGATTGAAGACAACGTCTACTTTGATAGCTGTGGAAAAATTAACTGACCGGTTCTCCGCACAGACAGTCGACGCTGCGTCGTGACGCTACTTTGGAGCCGCCTACCGCAGCGTTGTGCGCCCCGATCAAGAGACCAAAGTTTATGTATGTACGGTATTTTTGAGGGCATGCTGGTGATAGAAAATGGCTCCTTACAAAGTAAATGAAGACCATCCTTGCGCCGAGCCGACGCATCTGAACGACATGCCTGAGATCTTTTGACTTAGGAAGATAATCATTATAAAATACTAGCTGCTGCCCGCGGCCTAGCACGCGTTGTTCTGGGATAAAAAGTAGAACTACATCTATGAAAACTTTCAGCCCGATCCGTCCATTAGTTTTGGCGTGACATGACGAGGTAAGAAACATCTAAACATCCATTCGCATTTATAAGTGACTAACTTCTGCCAGCGATTTTGAGTATTTTACTGGATGAAATAGTCGATGTGTTCCCTCAGGATACAATCTATTTCAATATATATCTATGTAAAGTATTGTATTAAGTACACCAGTCATCTAGTACCCATAATACAAGCTCTGCTTAGCTTGCGGCTAGATGATGTTGTGTGGATTGTCCAGCATTATTTATTTATTTTATTTCACGGCGGAATGGATTCTAATGGAATTTGGCTATGCGGTAGATTGTGTCCTCCCCACCTACGGTACTACGACATAAGGCTATCACAACTTGCTATCAAAAAATAAGTTATTCAGTAGTCAGGATTTTGGATCCCACGGTCCGAAATATATCAATATTTGGGACAGATTACCTATTTATTTCTGATAAATAAAATTTAACAAGACCATCCTTCTTTTTGTCTATCAAGGACCTTGCCAGTAGCCATTATCAAGCTGTAATTAACCAAAAAAATTGTCTTTCAGAATTCGCCGAGGCTTTAACAGGTGTGGAGTGGCCAACATGGCTGCTTATGTCGAACTATGAACAGAAACGTTCCGTGCACCGCAGTGGGTTTGTGCCTTTACTAATAAAATACAATTTTTAAGTATTTTACTGATGCGAAATAAACATTTCTGATTTACCTACCAAGGCTCTGATTTTTTTACCTGTCTGGCGGGTAAAGAAAAATACAGAACCAAACAGAGTAATTGCGCGGAAAATAGCGGATGATGAAAACTGAAAATAGATTTTCACTAATTCCAGGAGTGCAAAAAAACTCCTGCAATTTTCAGATTTCAAAAACTGGAATAAATTAGATACTCATGACTTTTCGAACTCACTTTTTATTACATGTGTGTAAGAGAAAAAGTAAGCAAAGCTTGTGTTATGTTTTGTATGACTTTATATACAGGCAATTAGACCGGATCCTTTTAGGGGGTGATGGGGGAGGCATAGGTACTTTGACCCCATATTGTGTTATGCAAAAGTGAACCATTTTGGAGATATTCGCATATTCGTATTTTATTGGGAAAACCCCGTTGTATGTCTTCAATAACGAATTAAAAAAAGTGATAACCCAATTCAAATTTTAGTGACAGGTTTAGATAGCCTAAAATCTAATTCTCAAAAAGTACTAACAAAATCGTATGAATCAGTATCCATATTATGGAAGCTAAAGAACATGTTTATTAAATATAATTTTTTAGTAAATTCGTGAAAAAACCCCAACTTTTTTTTTTTTAAATACTCTATTGAATATTGTCGGCATGTTATTTAAAAACATTTTCACATCTTTAGCTATCAAATGAGATATAAATAAAATTCACTTAGTTATACTATTGCAGAAAAAATACTAGTAAGTGTATTGACTTGCCTAGTGAATAAGTTCGGATTGATTGCTTTCCCGACGTCTTGGCGTTCAATAGTACTTTGTTTAACGAAGCGAGTCTGATTACTACTGTGTGTCGTGACGTTCACAAAATTTATGAATGGGAATAATTGATAATAATTTAATTGGCCCCTGTTTATTGCCTAAGTATTTAAACGGTGACGCATACGAAGAGTTTTTAAGAAACGAAGTTTTTGGGCGTCTTAGTGAGACACCTTAGCGACACCCCAAGGTGATGTTACCAACATGATCGCTGCCCCGCACAGTACAGGACTAGTGTGGGTGGTTTGATCAGCATTGGATTGGTAGAGGAGGATCTATTCCATGGCCAGCGAGGAGGCCCGAGTCCCGATCTTACGCCATTAGATTATTAAATTTGGGGGTCACATGAAAAGCCTAGTTTATGACGATGCGATGTCGCCTATATCTCATCGGTGGTGGATGAATTAAGACGCCGAATACAGCGATCTATAAAATGAAAATTAATTTGACAACAAGGGTTGTTAAAACTGAGTTGCGTCATCGTTTGCGTCTTTGCTTATGGAATAAGGGTAAACATTTTGAAAACGAATTGTAAATTTAAATGTTGAAATCAAATAATTCAAATAATGACCGTAATCAAAGAAGTTTACGTAAAATTTATGATAATTTTTTTTTTCTTACAAAATTATTAGTTTTATTTTTTGGAATTTACTACCTGTTTATGATTCCCCCGTATTTTTTTCTGCAATAGTGTAATTAAGTGCAATGATAGCTAAAGATGTAAAGTAAAGTAAAAGATATTTATTTTGCCAGAACCTACACAGAAAATATATGTACATATAAAAATAAACCATATATTAATTAGTAATCTGACAAAATCGGACTCCACTCAGCATGTGCTATGATAGAGCAGATCGTGCCATAGCGCTGGTCTTCCGTGGAGACCGTGATGTGTAGATGTTTTTAAAATAACATGCCGACCAAATTCACTAAGGTGTTTTTTTTTTAAATGGGGTTTTAGTTACGAATTTAGTAAAAAAATTTTTTTTTTTATAAACATGTCCTTTATTTTCCATATGGATACTGAATCATACGATTTTGTTAGTGGTTATTAAGAAATACATAGACTTTAGGCTACCTAAAGTCTATTTATTGTCTATGTATATATGTATGTCCAATTATTTGACAAATATTTGATAGCAAGAAAAATATTGAAAATCAACAGCGCTTAGAAGATATGTATATCCGAATTTCTTTCAGATTTTGAGTATTTTTCTTTCACTCAAATATTTGTTAAAGTATTTTACACAAATTGAAAGTTTCACGAGTAAATCAAATCATTTATACGGCTACAGATAATTATTTTGTGGCCGTTAGGGCATAGACCAGCCTTAATAAACGCAGGGCTTTAATCCATCTACTGTATTGGTAAAACTGTGTAACACATACATATACATGTGTACAAAAAGCATTACATTTTTACAAGTTTTACCTTGAAACCCTGTTTACCTTCATCAGGTGTCCGTCCGTCTGTCACCGACGACAGAGAGTTATGTTCGAAGCAAACCGGGCCAGAAAACTATATATTTTTTGTTGTTTTCCACTGTTTTTGCAAGGCCATTTATCATTTTGATACGTAGAGCGTAATTAACTGTGCTTTGTTTTTAAAAAGGTTACTCACTTATTTATGTTGTTTTAATAAGTTGCATGATAAAAATAACATTGGACATTCCACTCTGATCCACTTTGCTTAAACATTAATGTATCAGTTTCCCTTTCTTTTTCCACTCTTATCCGCGGATGGATTACTTCCGACTTCAAGTTCCACTCTGAGCCATCACCATTCACTTTCACACTTACGAAGCCTCGTTTCTCGCGTGTTGGTTTTGTATTATTAGATAAATATTAAGATATGTAGGTACCTAATAACATTGGGGCTCAAATGTCTTGAAAAATTAACACGTTTGAAGCCTTAATTACAATACATTTACATTATATACATTTTACAACCGGTTGATCATACGCTGATAATATCTAATTGAAATCTGGAATCTAAATTGTTATCTCTGTAGATAGTATACTCAGCCAATGGTTTATTAAACATATTGTGTAGTTGGTAAATTGAATTTTGTAGTGTGTCCTGATTAACAATGGAAATAGGCTTCCCTTCGCGTGCAGTGTACTTAACACAATTTTGTTTAATCTTAACCGTGACTGATGCTTTGTCGGCCAAATCATTGTTTATATGCAGTACGCTGCAAGGGAAAACTAGTGCTCCCAAGCTCGCTTTGTGTTTTTTTAAACCGCATTCCTAATGGCTCCTGAAAGAGCGGAAGCGACAGAGATGCGGGCACCTAAGGAATACGTTTAAAAATAAGGGTTGTAGCTTTGTACTTACTCAGAACTTTCCAAAAAAGGGATGTATCATCCGTATAATCTGAATTTTGTGTCGAAACTCTACCGCTCCTGCAACCGGAGCAGACAGCGGGATAATGGGATTCTGGTTGATTCTGGTTGGGATGAATTTTGAGGCCTCTCTGTCCCTTGAAAAAGCGAGCCAGGAGACATTGTGTGCACTCTAAGAGGGGCGGCACAGACACAATGGGATGGTTATCCGTCACATTCCTAACTGCATTCATCGGTTGCGTGCATTGTATTATCACAATAAATGTAACTTACAAATTTAAATACAATTTTTACAAATCTAAATAAACTAATGTGATGACAGCGGCTGGCGCACGCGTGGTAGCCCGAGATCCTTCCTCCCTCCTTACTGTAGAGAGAAAAATAACAAAGAATAAGCCTCTGTCAAAACCAGCGTAAACAAACTACAAAGAGATAATCCACCTATCAATTTATGTTGCGCTGAGGTTGTCCCCGACCTGAAAAACAATACTTGATGCGGCCTAGGTGGTGAATAATACTTGATGCGGCCTAGGTGGTGAACAATACTTGATGCGGCCTAGGTGGTGAACAATACTTGATGCGGCCTAGGTGGTGAACAATACTTGATGCGGCCTAGGTGGTGAATAATACTTGATGCGGCCTAGGTGGTGAATAATACTTGATGCGGCCTAGGTGGTGAATAATACTTGATGCGGCCTAGGTGGTGAACAATACTTGATGCGGCCTAGGTGGTGAACAATACTTGATGCGGCCTAGGTGGTGAATAATACTTGATGCGGCCTAGGTGGTGAATAATACTTGATGCGGCCTAGGTGGTGAACAATACTTGATGCGGCCTAGGTGGTGAACAATACTTGATGCGGCCTAGGTGGTGAACAATACTTGATGCGGCCTAGGTGGTGAATAATACTTGATGCGGCCTAGGTGGTGAATAATACTTGATGCGGCCTAGGTGGTGAATAATACTTGATGCGGCCTAGGTGGTGAACAATACTTGATGCGGCCTAGGTGGTGAATAATACTTGATGCGGCCTAGGTGGTGAACAATACTTGATGCGGCCTAGGTGGTGAACAATACTTGATGCGGCCTAGGTGGTGAATAATACTTGATGCGGCCTAGGTGGTGAATAATACTTGATGCGGCCTAGGTGGTGAACAATACTTGATGCGGCCTAGGTGGTGAACAATACTTGATGCGGCCTAGGTGGTGAACAATACTTTTGTGGCCTAGGTGGTGAACAATACTTGATGCGGCCTAGGTGGTGAACAATACTTGATGCGGCCTAGGTGGTGGACAATACTTGATGCGGCCTAGGTGGTGAACAATACTTTTGTGGCCTAGGTGGTGAACAATACTTGATGCGGCCTAGGTGGTGAACAATACTTGATGCGGCCTAGGTGGTGGACAATACTTGATGCGGCCTAGGTGGTGAACAATACTTGATGCGGCCTAGGTGGTGGACAATACTTGATGCGGCCTAGGTGGTGAACAATACTTGATGCGGCCTAGGTGGTGGACAATACTTGATGCGGCCTAGGTGGTGAACAATACTTGATGCGGCCTAGGTGGTGAACAATACTTGATGCGGCCTAGGTGGTGAACAATACTTGATGCGGCCTAGGTGGTGAATAATACTTGATGCGGCCTAGGTGGTGAATAATACTTGATGCGGCCTAGGTGGTGAACAATACTTGATGCGGCCTAGGTGGTGAACAATACTTGATGCGGCCTAGGTGGTGAACAATACTTGATGCGGCCTAGGTGGTGGACAATACTTGATGCGGCCTAGGTGGTGAACAATACTTTTGTGGCCTAGGTGGTGAACAATACTTGATGCGGCCTAGGTGGTGAACAATACTTGATGCGGCCTAGGTGGTGGACAATACTTGATGCGGCCTAGGTGGTGAACAATACTTGATGCGGCCTAGGTGGTGGACAATACTTGATGCGGCCTAGGTGGTGAACAATACTTGATGCGGCCTAGGTGGTGGACAATACTTGATGCGGCCTAGGTGGTGAACAATACTTTTGTGGCCTAGGTGGTGAACAATACTTGATGCGGCCTAGGTGGTGAACAATACTTGATGCGGCCTAGGTGGTGGACCATACTTGATGCGGCCTAGGTGGTGAACAATACTTGATGCGGCCTAGGTGGTGAACAATACTTGATGCGGCCTAGGTGGTGAACAATACTTGATGCGGCCTAGGTGGTGAACAATACTTTTGTGGCCTAGGTGGTGAACAATACTTGATGCGTCCTAGGTGGTGAACAATACTTGATGCGGCCTAGGTGGTGGACCATACTTGATGCGGCCTAGGTGGTGAACAATACTTGATGCGGCCTAGGTGGTGAACAATACTTGATGCGGCCTAGGTGGTGAACAATACTTGATGCGGCCTAGGTGGTGAACAATACTTGATGCGGCCTAGGTGGTGAACAATACTTGATGCGGCCTAGGTGGTGGACCATACTTGATGCGGCCTAGGTGGTGAACAATACTTGATGCGGCCTAGGTGGTGAACAATACTTGATGCGGCCTAGGTGGTGAACAATACTTGATGCGGCCTAGGTGGTGAACAATACTTGATGCGGCCTAGGTGGTGAACAATACTTGATGCGGCCTAGGTGGTGAACAATACTTGATGCGGCCTAGGTGGTGAACAATACTTGATGCGGCCTAGGTGGTGGACCATACTTGATGCGGCCTAGGTGGTGAACAATACTTGATGCGGCCTAGGTGGTGAACAATACTTGATGCGGCCTAGGTGGTGAACAATACTTGATGCGGCCTAGGTGGTGAACAATACTTGATGCGGCCTAGGTGGTGAACAATACTTTTGTGGCCTAGGTGGTGAACAATACTTGATGCGGCCTAGGTGGTGAACAATACTTGATGCGGCCTAGGTGGTGAACAATACTTGATGCGGCCTAGGTGGTGAACAATACTTGATGCGGCCTAGGTGGTGGACCATACTTGATGCGGCCTAGGTGGTGAACAATACTTGATGCGGCCTAGGTGGTGAACAATACTTGATGCGGCCTAGGTGGTGAACAATACTTGATGCGGCCTAGGTGGTGAACAATACTTTTGTGGCCTAGGTGGTGAACAATACTTGATGCGGCCTAGGTGGTGAACAATACTTGATGCGGCCTAGGTGGTGGACCATACTTGATGCGGCCTAGGTGGTGAACAATACTTGATGCGGCCTAGGTGGTGAACAATACTTGATGCGGCCTAGGTGGTGAACAATACTTGATGCGGCCTAGGTGGTGAACAATACTTGATGCGGCCTAGGTGGTGAACAATACTTGATGCGGCCTAGGTGGTGGACCATACTTGATGCGGCCTAGGTGGTGAACAATACTTGATGCGGCCTAGGTGGTGAACAATACTTGATGCGGCCTAGGTGGTGAACAATACTTGATGCGGCCTAGGTGGTGGACCATACTTGATGCGGCCTAGGTGGTGAACAATACTTGATGCGGCCTAGGTGGTGAACAATACTTGATGCGGCCTAGGTGGTGAACAATACTTGATGCGGCCTAGGTGGTGGACCATACTTGATGCGGCCTAGGTGGTGGACCATACTTGATGCGGCCTAGGTGGTGAACAATACTTGATGCGGCCTAGGTGGTGAACAATACTTGATGCGGCCTAGGTGGTGAACAATACTTGATGCGGCCTAGGTGGTGAACAATACTTGATGCGGCCTAGGTGGTGAACAATACTTGATGCGGCCTAGGTGGTGGACCATACTTGATGCGGCCTAGGTGGTGAACAATACTTGATGCGGCCTAGGTGGTGGACCATACTTGATGCGGCCTAGGTGGTGAACAATACTTGATGCGGCCTAGGTGGTGAACAATACTTGATGCGGCCTAGGTGGTGAACAATACTTGATGCGGCCTAGGTGGTGGACCATACTTGATGCGGCCTAGGTGGTGAACAATACTTGATGCGGCCTAGGTGGTGAACAATACTTGATGCGGCCTAGGTGGTGGACCATACTTGATGCGGCCTAGGTGGTGAACAATACTTGATGCGGCCTAGGTGGTGAACAATACTTGATGCGGCCTAGGTGGTGAACAATACTTGATGCGGCCTAGGTGGTGGACAATACTTGATGCGGCCTAGGTGGTGGACCATACTTGATGCGGCCTAGGTGGTGAACAATACTTGATGCGGCCTAGGTGGTGGACCATACTTGATGCGGCCTAGGTGGTGAACAATACTTGATGCGGCCTAGGTGGTGAACAATACTTGATGCGGCCTAGGTGGTGAACAATACTTGATGCGGCCTAGGTGGTGGACCATACTTGATGCGGCCTAGGTGGTGAACAATACTTGATGCGGCCTAGGTGGTGAACAATACTTGATGCGGCCTAGGTGGTGAACAATACTTGATGCGGCCTAGGTGGTGAACAATACTTGATGCGGCCTAGGTGGTGGACCATACTTGATGCGGCCTAGGTGGTGAACAATACTTGATGCGGCCTAGGTGGTGGACCATACTTGATGCGGCCTAGGTGGTGAACAATACTTGATGCGGCCTAGGTGGTGGACCATACTTGATGCGGCCTAGGTGGTGAACAATACTTGATGCGGCCTAGGTGGTGAACAATACTTGATGCGGCCTAGGTGGTGAACAATACTTGATGCGGCCTAGGTGGTGAACAATACTTGATGCGGCCTAGGTGGTGAACAATACTTGATGCGGCCTAGGTGGTGGACCATACTTGATGCGGCCTAGGTGGTGAACAATACTTGATGCGGCCTAGGTGGTGGACCATACTTGATGCGGCCTAGGTGGTGAACAATACTTGATGCGGCCTAGGTGGTGAACAATACTTGATGCGGCCTAGGTGGTGAACAATACTTGATGCGGCCTAGGTGGTGGACCATACTTGATGCGGCCTAGGTGGTGAACAATACTTGATGCGGCCTAGGTGGTGAACAATACTTGATGCGGCCTAGGTGGTGGACCATACTTGATGCGGCCTAGGTGGTGAACAATACTTGATGCGGCCTAGGTGGTGAACAATACTTGATGCGGCCTAGGTGGTGAACAATACTTGATGCGGCCTAGGTGGTGGACCATACTTGATGCGGCCTAGGTGGTGAACAATACTTGATGCGGCCTAGGTGGTGAACAATACTTGATGCGGCCTAGGTGGTGGACCATACTTGATGCGGCCTAGGTGGTGAACAATACTTGATGCGGCCTAGGTGGTGGACCATACTTGATGCGGCCTAGGTGGTGAACAATACTTGATGCGGCCTAGGTGGTGAACAATACTTGATGCGGCCTAGGTGGTGAACAATACTTGATGCGGCCTAGGTGGTGGACCATACTTGATGCGGCCTAGGTGGTGAACAATACTTGATGCGGCCTAGGTGGTGAACAATACTTGATGCGGCCTAGGTGGTGGACCATACTTGATGCGGCCTAGGTGGTGAACAATACTTGATGCGGCCTAGGTGGTGGACCATACTTGATGCGGCCTAGGTGGTGGACCATACTTGATGCGGCCTAGGTGGTGAACAATACTTGATGCGGCCTAGGTGGTGAACAATACTTGATGCGGCCTAGGTGGTGGACAATACTTGATGCGGCCTAGGTGGTGAACCGCCGGCCCTAGAGCTCCAAGGCTCGCGAAATGCCGTAGAAAAACTCTTTCTGCAAAAATACAAGTAAAGATAAGTTAGTAAGTTGACAGTTTTTTTTTATAAACAATGATAATTAATTAATTAAATGTTAATTAATTAAATTTAGCGAACTAATGTATCATAAGGCGGTGTGTGCGTACTTCGGTTAACCCTTTGAGATCAGATGATGATGATGACGATACCTAACATGAAGATGTTAGGGCCCTTCTTTCCGATTCTTTTATTTTCTTAATTCAATTTAAAGTAATCTAATAAATAAATTCAATTTCAATTAAAAGTAAATGAATGGGGGTACCTACTACCAAAACCAATTCAAGAAGTCAGACCTGGCATCTCTCCAGCTCACGTAGTGCCAGTAACCATGTATAGCTAAGCACTACAATGACTTCCTTGCATAATATTGTCGGTGTGGAACTGAGACAACGTTAAACGCTCCTGTATCAAGTACCCAGGATACGGGACCGTTTAACGTTGTCTCTAACCTACCTTTTACGGATTTATCCCTCTTCTAAAGAAAGATCTAGTAAACTGCTCTGCTACCCGAGCAAAGTCGGGGGCGGGTTGCTAGTTTATTAATATAGTTCCGTCAAACCGACCAAATCGAACCGCTTAAATTTTCACGAGACAGGAAGCGGCGTCGATTTCCGTCCATTTCCACTTCCGGTGGGGCGTTCAATTATTCCTCTGACTTCCGGTGACTATTTATTGGCTAAATGCCGACGTTTGGTCGCAAAGTCGTATTTAATTCATAGCTAGCTGCTGCCCGCAGCTTCGCACGTTTTTTCCGGGATAAAAAGTAGCCTATGTCTGTCCCCGGGATACCATCTACTTCCCTGCCAAATTTCACTGAGATCCGTTCAGCGATCTATCCGTGAAAAGGTAACAGACAAACACACAGAGGACATTGACATTACCGTGGGGTCGCGGCGTCAGAATCGACCCCTCTAACTCAGCCCGTGGAGCCGACAGAGGCAAGGAACCTACTAGGGAATAACAGAAGTCGCTGCGAGCGAGTTACATAACACGATGTTTAAATGATTATGTGGTTTTAAAAGTTTTAACGCTGATAGGCGCTTAGGCTAGGCCTTTGTCTAGTAGTTAATAAATAATCGTAACTAATATTATAAATTCAAAAGTCTGTCGGTCTGTTACCTTTTCACGCCTAAACGGCTGAACGGATCTCAATGAAATTTAGGAGAGAGGTAAATGGTATCCCGAGGACGGACATAGGCTATTTAGAAAGCACCTAGTTATATATAAAATAATGCTGGACAACCCACACAGCATCATCTGGCCCCAAGCTAAGCAGAGCTTATGTTATGGGTATTTGATAAATGATATAGGTACTAAATACAATAGGTACATTACATAGATATATATTTTTTATTATACATAGAAAATACCTAGAGCACTCGGAACAAATATTTGCAGATCATACAAACATTTGTCCCATCGAACCTGCAACCACCCGCGTCACCCGCCACATCGGTGGTCATCATCATCAGTAAACTAGCATATTTCAAAGTCAAAGTCAAAAACTCTTTATTTCCATAAATACAATAAATGTATACATAGAAAAGGTCAAATTCTTAATAATTATCATAATTAAAACCATAATTAAAACAAGTCAAGTTTGGAAGGTTCACGGCCGCCTGCAGGCTGCAAGGGGACACTGCCGTGCATCGTCATCAGCTAACACCCTGATTGCGTCCTCTACAAACTCATACTCATTGATAAAAATGTTACACGTCAGAAATTATAAATTTAAGTACAATAGTATACAAAATTCATAAATAATAATCCATACTACTAGACGTTTAATAATAATATTTGTAATTGATTAAATAACCATTTTGTCTATTTATTAAATTCAAAGTCATAGGGTGATTGCCCAATCAACCACTTTTTGAGTTTGTTTTTAAATGATTGTGTAGAATTCTAATTTCAAAATAAGATAAAGATAAAGAATTTATTGCTGTAAAAGTAGGTGTTAACATTACAATAATATATATAATATTAGGTCTTATGTTAAATATATAATCTATGTACCTCTAGTCTGCCGGTTAGGCTTACAGCATTGTTACCTATTACATGCAAAAATTAGAAATTGATTTAATTAAAAGAATATAAAATTATTATTGATTAAAAATGTTACAAAAAGTTTAATTATGAATTATACATGTCTAACTTTAAAAGAATCGAAATTTATTATATAAGAAATCGTCAATGTTGTAATAAGCCTTTTCTTCGAGAAGTTAATATAATTTGTTTTTAAATACGTTCAAATTACTTTCGGAACGTATTGACAAAGGGATCTTATTATAAATGATAGGAGCCATGCAAAACACACTCTTCCTAAGTAAGGCGGTTTTGCATGAATGGTGGTGTAGTGTACCCCCGCGTCGAGTGCCAGCTGGGTACGCGTCAAATTGTACCATATTAGTCCTAACAAAATAAGCCACTTCATATATGTACAGAGAGGGAAGAGTAAGTATTTTCCACTGCTTAAAAACACCCTTGCAGAACTAAGTCTGTTCGATAGCTTCTCTATGAGTGGGCCCCATTGAAGTTTACTAAATAAGGTGCTAAGAATATGGCACTGTTAACAATTCGACCCATCGAACGTGGGACTGGCACTTGGTACATTGTCTGGCAGTCTGTTGCTGACAGTGGGAGAGCACACGTCGTCACCGTGTCCATAACTACGAGGTTACTAATAATTAAGTTCTTTATATTATACTAGCTGCTGCCCGCCGCTTCGCGCGCGCTTTTTAAGTAGCTTAAGTCCGTATCCGGGATTCCATTTACCTCTCCGCTAAATTGCATTGAGATCCGTTCAGCCGTTTAGGGGTGAAAAGGTAACAGACAGAAAAAGTTTCTTTCGAATTTATAATACTAGGTGCTGCCCGCGGCTTCGCATGCTGTTTTCCGGGATAAAGCGTAGCTACCTTGGGTGGTACCCGGTGCGGAAGTTGGTGGTGTCACCCCATCGAAAGTAAAAAGCAATAAATTTTATATGATAAAGGACATGGATTATTTATTATTTATAATATTGAAGAAATAACAAAACACAATAATAACTAAGACAGAAAAGGATTTTTTATACAAATTAATTTTTTTTCTTTTTAGCTTTGACAGCTGCAAACTCAGCAATAACTTCATCGAAATTTATATTTTGTATTGCCTCGTGTTCGATGGCTAATATACCAAGATTACTAAGCCGCGATTGGGTCATTGTTGCAAATAGTTTTTTATTAATTTTAATTTACTGAAACTCCTCTCACATGAAGCTACGGACACGCAAACCGTCATGAACAATTTCAGTGCAATCATAAGATTTGGAAGAGATTCTGTAAAATCCCATTCTACAATAAACTTTAAAAAATCTAGAGACACAGAAAAATCAGTAACCGTAACGTTAGTGGCTTTTATGTGTCTTCGCAGTCTTGGTATCTCCAAAAGTAATTCGATTTCTGAGACCTCATCATAAAAATCAGTAAATTTAGATGTAGCTTATTTCAGTTCTTCAGTATTCGCCAAAAGCAAAGCATTAGTTTGTACGATCTCGAACAATGAAGCTACATCTTGAAGAGACTTCGATCTTGTTGCAAATAAAATGAGAAATGTTGCAACTGAGACGTCAAAGATTGCGAGTATGGGACGGGGAATCACCCACGACAGCTTCAGGCTCTTTTGCGGGAATCCCCGAATTATACATAGAGCTGAGCTAGTGCTAGTGGAGGAATCCCCGAAAAATATTTTTTTGTGCTAGCGATTTTTTTTTTGTTTAAACATTGTTTAAGAACAATGTTTAAACAAAAAAAAAAAAGAAAAAGAAAGAAAAAGTTAAGAGACCGGGTGGGTGTCACCTCAAGAAAGGTGACACCCGGTGCGGCTCGCACCCGCCGCCCCCCCTTTGCCACTGGATAGACCACCTAAAAAGCACGTGCGAAGCCGCGGGCAGCAGCTAGTACCTCTATAATAAATTTTAGTTTACAACTAAGATCTTTTTTGTATTATCCACACTAATATTATAAATTCGAAAGTAAATGTCTGTCTGTTACCTTTTCACGCATAAACGGCTGAACGGATCTTAACGAATTTTGACAGCGAGGTAGGTGGTACCCCAGGGACGGACATAGGCAACTTTTTATTTGGGAAAAGAGCGTACTAAGCCGCGGGCAGCAGCTAGTAATTGTATAAAGACTCTAGTTAAGCCCACTAAATGCCCTAAGGGCGTAGTCGATCAATAACTCTACTCTCCAGCAGGTGACCGTGCTCAGCTTAAGGATAACAAATGTAATTTTTTTCACCTCGGATCATTTATCAGTCTGTGAACATGACAGGCGTGACAAAAACAACTTTAGGTAAGGATCTACGTCAGGATAATTTGGAGGGAATTTGCGATGGTTATAAGGTCACACTTGAGGCGCATATTTTATTCCTAGCTGCTGCTTTTTAAGTAGCCGATGTCCGTCCCCGATATACCATTTACCTCCCTGCTAAATTTTAATAAGATCTGTTCAGCCGTTTAGGCGTGATAAGGTAACAGAAGGATCGACAGAGTTACTTTCGAATTTATAATATAAGTGTGGATATATACCTACTCCCTTACTATACTATACTATGTTTTGGAGTAGGTATATATCCCAGAAACTATCATATGACAAAATTTTCGAAAGGTGGCGTACCCAAAGCAACCTTTTTTTGCGTTTGAAATTTCCTTCGCAGTTCGCAGTCTTTTAGAATTATTTTGCGGATAAAAGTACCTATTCTACCAAAAACATTTTAAACTTTTAATGTAAGTAGGTTGCCATCCCCAAATTATGAAACCCAACAATTTATCAGGTTTTTTTCTAAAAATGTAGTCAGCGAGATAATAACGAGTTTTCAAGGAACACTCTTTTAAAGCAACGCTGCATTGATATCATTAATTTTAAAATTAATTGTAAATTCACTGAAAATCACTGCACCAGAGCGACCACAACTTAATAATTTAAAAACTTAGTTATGAAATACTGTTATAATTTATTTAATGGACTATTCGTTTGTGGAACGACTGGGGAGCTTAATTTTCAAGTTATTGCAAGTTTGGACGCGACGTAGAGTTATTGCAATTTTTTTGTAAAATAAAATTGTGAGAAACATGAATTTAGCTTTTTCGTGAATTTAGAGTTCACACTTGATCTTCATACCTTTCGGGATTCTGTTGAATGACTGCGAAATTCGAAATTATGCTTCTATTTTTTTATTTTCACTAATTTTGTGTAATTAATGGATGTTGGTCTGATTTAAATTAATGTTTTTTTTTCTCTAAATAAATAAATAATGCTGGACAATCCACACAGCATCATCTAGCCCCAAAGTAAGCAGAGCTTGTGTTATGGGTACTAGATGAATGCGAAGTTAATTTGTTGAAATTTATACGTTTGTATGAAAACGTTTTGTTTATGTAACACGCATGGGATGTGACAGATTATTTCCTTTCTGTGACTTCATTCATACATCTCACACGGAGTACCTTGTTCTAGTTATAGCGCATTCACTGCCATGCCTCTGTCCTACCGAGGCACCGACGCATACCACTTTAACACTATCACTGCCCTCAAACTTTACAGGTTTAATTTATCTACTTACTTTTATTAATTTCGTAAGGTTTAGCCTCAAATTTGTTTATACTTCGACAAATAATATCATACTTTGTCATTAATTAACTCCGAAATATCTATTCAAAGCTTAATAATTTGCCAACTTTATTGAATTTCAATCACAATCCTAGTTTGACAGTTGTTTGATTTATGAAGAAACTTCTGTAGTTACCTAAACCATTTAATTGCTAAGTTCACGATCACTCCGCTTCTTTTGACGACCTCTGCGGCACAGCGGGCGAAGGTCCGCCTGCGGCGCAGGAGGGTGCGGATTCGATTTCCGCCTCGGGACGATCTGTACGATCTGCAGACATTTGTTCCGGGTGGTTTCTATGTACAATAAAAAATTAAACCATGTATGTAAGGTGTTCATTTATATCAATTAACAAAAGCTCTGCTTAGCTCGGTGCTATTAGGTGAGGGTGTGTGGATTGTCCAGCATTATTAATTTATTACAGTTTGCATTCGTACCAAAACAAAGAGAGACATAATTTTCTTCTTCGTATTATATCTACCTCCCAGTGGAGGTGGCACGTTCGTTCAGCACTGGACCACCGCCATCCAGTCGCAGCCGTGCCTGTCGCGGCGTAAGAATCGACCCCTCCAAACCAGCCCTTAAATGTCTTAAAAGCCGACTAAGGGAACCAGAGGTGAAATTTTAACACCTTCACTGTGATCACCAATCCGTCTGCCGGGAGTTGAGTTTATGGCAAAGACCATAATATAGTAAATTAATATAAAATTGGATTTTTACCTATGTGTCGCGTAGAGATACGCGACACATACGAGTACAATAGCTGAATAATTATGGGGCGAACGGGTTTGGTTGTCAAACTAGGCCTAGATCTCAGTACTCACGGGATCCACGTGGTAAAAACTCGAATTACATAAAATTCTAAATATTTTCTTTGGTGCCTTGAATGTGAAAAAAAGATTGCAAAAAAAATACGATAAAAAAATCATGAAAGTGCACATAATTTGGTCGAGATCTCAGGAACCCGGCGGTCTATTGAAATGACTTATGTTTTGATTCGTAGGTTATTACTAATTATTTGATTCCTTGAACCAGTTTCTTTATAAGTTGTGTAATTTTCTTGTAAATAAGCAAAAACTTAATTTTTTCTCTTACGCCGCGCCGCTCCGGAAACGTATGCTGTTCCGCTCCTATAAACACGAAATCCTATTGAAATTAAAATTGAAATTGAAAATTTATTTATTCAGATTTATGTATCCATTTTTTTAGTAACACATAATTAAAATTGCGTGATGTCATCAACATGTGCATCTGCAAACATTCCTGATGCGCTACAGAACCGCGGCAGACCCATCAGCATCCTGAACCCGTTATTAAACTGGACCCGTAGTGCACTGTAGGGGTCTTGCGTATATCGTACCCAATGGCACACACACGTATAAAAGTTTTAACAAAACGCTTTAACTACTGGGCTACAGTTACTGGGCCCGTAGGTTTGCACGTAGTGCACCGTGCAAACCTACGGGCCAACATATTGCATCTGACCGACAGAGCCCTACGTTCCCTCTCAATATCATGACAATTATTCAGGTCATCTCATCACTCATCAGCCTATCCTTTTCACAAAATGGCGCGAATTGCGCCCTCTCGAGAATGAATGTCGGCTGTATTGTTTATTTATGTATGTTTGTAAATTAATCCGTTAATTGTGATCCGATTTGGATAGTGTGTCCGCTATTGAATAGACAATGATCCCGAGATGGTTCCATAAAAATTTTATTCCCGGGGAATAACTATTACTCCCTCAAAACTTAAAAAACAGTGAAAATATTAAGGAATTTGAAGTCGGTTTTTGTTTTTTTCAAAACAATCAAATTATTTAGTCATACGTTCCAAAATAATTTTAGGTTCAATAGCAGACATAATTATTTAAAATGTGAATAGCTTAGTACAATGATTCTTAAGTGTGACCGTCTCACTGATTAGTGCATTTTTAGTTTATTTTAAGAAATGATGAAAGACAGATATTATTCTTTGAAACAAATTATGAACATACATAACTACCAGCTCAGATATACTAGGTAGGCTTAGGACTATGCCACTTCAAATTAACAGTGAATAAACAAGTTCGAAATTTATTGGTCGCTTATAGCTGTGCCATTAAAATTTTCATTTCAATAAACTTTGTTATTTCCACCTTAACTTAACATAAAAAAAAAAAAAAAAAAATCTTTATTAAGAACGAACTTAATGTTTAGGGTACAATTGTGGGCTGACTACCGCAAAAGTTAAAAACTGTGTAGCAGAGTCAGCGCCCTCCTCCACACAACATGATGGATTTTGGCGACAAATATTATTGGAGACAGGTAAGTGACTTGTGCCGTGTGGCGGCGGCTTAGAATTTGCCCCAACTCCTTCCGCGGGTTTCTAAGAGGCTACTAAGGGATATCCACGGGGGGCGAGCTGCAGCGGCTCCTGCAGAACAGGTCTACCCCCGAACTGCTATCCCCAACCCGCATGCCCAGCGTTGGGATTATGGCCTAATGATAAGAGCAAACAAGGTGCTCATCAGGGGAGGCCTTCGTCTAGCAGCGGACTGGTAAAGGCTGTTGAAGTCAGTGACTTGACCCGTCACCTTGACATTATACAGGACTAAAATCGCTAAAAGGAGATTTTTTTGGGTAGGTAATTATCTTTCCGTTCTAGTAGTTTTGTTAACTTTAATTTGATCAAAGACCTCGCGTCTTTGATCAAGAACGACTCAAAAAAACTTTAATAACCTACCTAGGTTTTACCCTACTCTCCTAGAATCGTGTAAAAATACCACTGATGATTAAGATTGATATAATATGATGGTGACGATGATATGACGATGATGTGACGATGATATGATTATTTTAGGTTCTCGTAATGATGGGTGTATATTTCCAAGGGATGACGGTTGGAATAATTCTGGCGTTCCCATCTGTGCTGAACAGCAAATATAACGAGGCGACTGGAGTAGTAATTTCCAACGAACATGCGTCTTGGCTTGGTAAGTTCTTTAACCATAGATCTAAATAAAATCTCTACAGGTAAGTACTTTCTCCCAGCGCTTACAAGAAGAACACCAAAACAATATAATAGTGTAAGTATAGTAACGCTATATGACAAAGAATTCGTCAATTACCGATAGTTTTTATAGTATAAATCCTGTTTAATATCTATCTATGTATATAATGTTGTTTTAATTTGGTCCTACTTTTACATATTATTAGTTTTTTATTTTTGTGTTTTGCATAGCGTTCGTGACGTCATTTGTACGGGTTCTAACGGAAGATCAGCGCTGGCTAGGCTTCCTACGGGAGCTTAGCCAGCATTATGCTGAGTTAGGACCTTTTTATAACAACTTTATATATGTACCTATCCTATAAGTGTGTCTTGTCTTTTTTAACTGTTCATATTGTTGTTGTTATAAATAAATGTCTTCTATTCTATTCTAATTGATTTTTATCATTAACAATTTATTTCTTGTCTTAACCTTATCACACAAATTGTCATTATAAATGACAATTTAGAATTGATTTCCAACTGCGTTTAGCAATTTATGAAATACCTGGTTGGTAGCTTTGGCAGAATAATGTGGTTAACAAAACCTTGTCAGGAAGTCAGGATAGTACATACTGCTATGGCAATATTAAAATCAATCCGTGTACTACTTACTACAGCGAGTTTCAGTATATCACATACCATTTTTTTTATTGCAGCTTCAAGTTCGAGCATTATCGGTGCCATCGGACTATGCTTCTTCTCTACAATATTCGACACCTACGGCCGCAGGCTCACCCACTGCTGCATTTGCTTTATCCTCCTCATATCCTGGATTATCATCTACTTCGCCTCCAGCATGACCTGGCTTTACATCGGCCGCATCATCCAAGGAATTCCCTTTGGCGTCATATATATCTACAGCATCATCATCAGTGAATACACTAGCCCAGAAAGAAGGGGTTACTTGTCCACGCTTATGAAAGTCACCATGGCGATAGGGTCTTTGATTTGTCATTACTTGTCTTTGTGGACTTGGAGGGAGCCTGCAGCAGCGGCAATTGTTGCTAGTTTGTTAGGATTGTTCTTCGCGATATGGTGGCCCGAAAGTCCGTCATTCTATGCCTACAAAGGCAGGTTTGAGGACTGCTCGAAGGCTTTTACTTGGCTCCATGGATCGTCGATAGAAAGGAGGAAAGAGCTGGCGGAGTTGATAGCAGCCCAGATGGACGTATCCAAGTTTAAAGCAAGAAGGAATTACAGTAGACCCAAGGCGTTTCTGAAGGCGTTTTTGGAACGAGACTTTCAAAAGGCGCTGTTATTGTCGTTTCTGGTGACACTGGCTTTGGATACTTGTGGAAGGTATTTTGTAGTTGCGTATATACTACAGATTATGGTGGAAGTGGTTGATAGAAAACATGCAGTGTATTATTCTATAGCTGTAGATTGTATTATAATGTCGTCTCTAATTATTTCCTGTTTCGTAGTAAGATATATCAAAAGACGCACAGTATTATTCGTTTTTGGTTTCTTGAATGTTGCAATTATGTTGACAATTTGTCTTGTTATATATTTAAAGAATCAAATGTTTTTTTCAGGTGTAACATGGTTGACGCCAGCATTGTTGTTATTGCAGAATTTTGTTATCAATGTAGGTCTGATACCAATATGTTATTGTATATCAGGCGAGGTTTTTCCTTTAGAGTACAGGGGTATAGGGACTTCTTTGTCAGGTGTTTTGTTTTGTCTATGTTATGCTGTAATGATCAAAGTAACTCCTATTATGTTAAGTGATATTGGTCTTGGAGGGACTTACGGAACTTATGGTACATGTTTGGCCGCGACTTTGGTTACAATGTACTTTTCGGTTCCGGAAACAAAAAATCGGACACTCCAAGACATTGAAGATGAAATGAAAGGTGTGAAGACGAATGCTGAACAGGTTTTGATGAAACTGAATGAAAATTCGGTGCATGAATTGAATATGAAGTTATTATAAAATTAAGGCAATGATAAGAATCTCTGAACGTGGTCAACAACGGTCAAAATCCGAAAAACGGTCAAAATGATTTAACAACAACGGTCAAAATGATTTTAGAAACTGTTTATGTTCAGATATTTTTGTCCTTGGCCGTTAGTACCTACAGAGGCGGTGAATGATGAAAATGATAAAGGCTTGTTATTTTCTTGTTAAACTTACTACAATACGTTTTGTTTACTTACAAACAAACTTAACCTTTTGTAAATCTTTTTTAAGCAGTCTTTTACGCTGTGATTCGCAATAAAATAACATCCATAAAACGCAGGATGCTGGGCAGCACCAACAGCCTGATAAAGGTTCTGGCTGACAGACATTGCAGTAAACTGCAAAGGCACTGGACGTTAAGCCTGATCAACCCTTGTGCCAAACAAATTTATTATTTAAATTATTTCTATGTTTATAAATAAAATAAAATATAATAAAAACTTTATTTAATTACAGTTGGTTTTAACAAAGTAGGAGTTATTAAGTATATTACCTATCTTATTACTATGATAAAACTAAGAAGCTAAAAATATGTGGATACTAATTTTAACAACGTGAAACCGGTTTCTTTAAAACAATCTTAGCAATTAAGGGACAGTGAAATAAAGAAGATAATAGACTCATAATATATTAGAGCAACTACGTATGTACATCATGTGCAAGTACCTTTATTGTTTTTGAGTATTTGATCATCTGAAACTGTATGACATTTACTATTCTAATCTGTGTGTTGTCTGAATCAATAAATGAATTTTAATTTTAATTACAATTAATCTATACTAATATCATAAATTCGACAGTAATTCTGTCTGTCCGTCTGTCTGTCTGTTAACTTTTCACACCTAAACGGCTGAACGGATCTCAGTGAAGTCAGATTCCGTGCGCAGCGGGTACGCACGCTTCCACTCTCGGCCTCCCGCGCGTACACCCGGCCTCGCTTGGTCCATGAAAACCTCCACTGCGCGCGGCGGCATTCTTCCCGCACGCGGTAGAACAGCTGGCGGTTAGCACGCGTGACCCGCTCGTTCGCGGACGTAACATGTGTATACGTGAGGCAGCGGCGGTGGCATCGCGGCCAGCGGCCGCGGGTGTCAGCGTGCGGCGCACGCGGGCGCCCTGCAGCAGGGTTATATGTGTTACTAAATTATGTTTTTTTTATTATTGATCACATACATTGCAGGCAAATGGCTTCTCTCCTGTATGAATTATCATATGTGATAATAAATTATGCTTTTTTTTAAATTGTTTATCACAAACAACGCATGCAAATGGCTTCTCTTCTGTGTGAATTATCGTATGTTTTACTAAATGATGTTTTCGATTAAATTGTTTACCACAAACATCGCAGGCAAAGGGCTTCTCTCCTGTGTGAATTCTCATATGTGTTCCTAAATTATGTTTTTGATTAAATTGTTTATCACAAACATCGCAGGCAAAGGGTTTTTCTCCTGTGTGAACTTTCATTATGTGTTACTAAATGATGTTTTAGGTTAAATTGTTTATCACAAACAACGCAGGCAAAGGGTTTCTCTCCTGTGTGAATTCTCATATGTATTACTAAATTATGCTTATGATTAAATTGTTTATTACAAACAATGCATGCAAAGGGTTTCTCTCCTGTGTGAATTCTCATATGTTTAGCTATATCATGGTTTTTATTAAATAGTTTATCACATACATTGCAGACAAATGGGTTCTCTTCTGTATGAATTCTCATATGTGTTACTAAATGATGTTTTCGATTAAATTGTTTATCACAAGCATCGCAGGCAAAGGGTTTCTCTCTTGTGTGAATTCTCATATGTCTTACTAAATGATGTTTTCGATTAAATTGTTTATCACAAACATCGCAGGCAAAGGGTTTATCTCCTGAGTGAATTCTCTTATGTGTTACTAAAACATCGTTTTGATGAAATCGTTTATCACAAACATCGCAGGCAAATGGCTTTTCTCCAGTGTGAATTCTCATGTGAATAACAAATTTGTATTTTTTACGAAACTGTTTTTCACAAACTTTGCAGGCAAATGGCCTTTTTAAAAGCATTTTTGTGTCATCTGGTTTGGTTTGCTCAACATGCCTGTTAGAAGGAAGTTCTTCCTCATAATTTTTTCGATCACTATTACCTTCTCCAACTTCTACCAATTGATCCTGTTCAGTGATCATCTCTTCTTTTATATCAATACTAGGTATTGGTTCATCTTTGATGGTTACCTGACAACCTTCATTAGTTGTATTGTCATCAATGGTAATGAACTGCATAATGGCTACAGAAAATTGTTGTTTTATTCCTTAGTTGACTTTAGTTTTCCTTGAGTTGTCCTTGAGTTGTCTGAAAAAATCAATAACTTATTATGGTACTCGGTTTTAGCTTCTGCCCGCGGCTTTGCACGCGTTTTTCAAGTAGCCTATATCCGTCCCCGGGATACCGGGGATTACCTACCTGCCGAATTTATTTAAAATCGGTTCAGCCGTTTAGGCGTGAAAAGACAGACGGACAGAGTAACTTTCGTGTTTATAATATTAGTATGGAAGATATTTATTTACGTGCTATTTACTAATACCGGCTTTTTTCAGTCTCGCTATACATCCGATTATAAAACGGTTGCAGTCAAAATTTTATGTTTGGTACTTAGATAATGGCACTCTATAGGAGGCGAAGTGGACACGGTTTTGAAAGATTTAATTGTTATGATTGAATAATTCAAGGTTTGGAGCAAAGTTTTTTGATATGCGAACTTTATAAAGTTACCGGGATATATCCCGGAAACCAAAAAAGCTTCTTAGGTATTAAGCATAAAGAAAAAAATTTCAAAAATTATGTGTTATCATTCGGCAAATTTAAGCAGTTCCTCAGTATCATCGTAGGACAATGACTGTAAATATTCATGACATTTAATTTTGCATTTGTAAGGAGTATATGTATTATACTTAGTATTTTTATTTAAGGGTACCTAAGCAACCTAGGTGAAGTACTTTTATATCAAGGGATTTATTAGTACCTACCTCAAGCAAGAAACTGCTGGACAAAATGACTGAAGGTCTATTCAGACCTGTGAGCCATTTGTGAAAAGGTGTGGGATTGCGTTTTCGGTAACAAAAACTACAAAAAGTGCTTGGGCTTGCATCCTTAGAGTTGAACTAAAAAAAGTTGTTCCAGATTATGTAGTTACAGCCAACAAACTTAAACCTTTTTAAAAGTCAAAGTAACCTGGTAGAAAACCTACTCCATTTATTATTTTATTCCTTTATCCTTACTTTGTTTTGTTGACACATTGTAAAAAGATATCCTACTAATATTATAATCGCGAAAGTTTGTGAGTATGTATGTATGGATGTTTGTTACTTTTTTACGCATAAACTGCTGAATGGATTTTAATCAAATTTTACAATAATGTAGCTTATACATCGGAATAAAACATAGGCTATAAATTTATAAGGATATTGTGTGGATTGTCCAAAAACTTCAAATTACTTAAGTAAAATGCTATCCATACTAATATTATAAATTCGAAAGTAACTGTATATCTGTATGTCCATTATGTTTTCACGCCTAAACGGCTAAACGGATATTAATGAAATTTGGCGGAGGTAGATGATATCCCGGGAACTGACGTAGGCTACTTTTTATCCCGAAAAAGAGCAGGCGAAGCCGCGGGCAGCAGCTAGAAATAAATAAATTTCTAGTAATAAATAAAATAATAATTAATTAAAGCCACCAACGAAAGTTACAAAATGTTGCAAATACAGATTAAGTGAACAAAGTTGTTGCATGCACTTGTGATCCTCCAGTTACATCAAAAATCTATATTAATAAAATTTAAAAATAATTCAGTGTTGTAGAGGTAGTTGGAGACTCTTCCGACTGGTATTGATATGGATCAGTTGAGCTACCTGTCGATTGTTTGCAACAGTCTGCAGTTAGCTCAATTGTTTCAATTGTAAATACTAGTTCTAATTTTTCTATTCTTTGTTAAAATTTAATTGGCAAACTAAGAACAAGATAGCAAAGTTTAGTTGCCAACATAATAAAATAAGATTCATTATCTGTAAGTAGGTAGGTACTTACACATAAAAAAAAACAAGTTGCAAAGTAATAACAAGCAACAAAGTAGAAATAAATTCAATCATTGAACACAGAAAACTCACAAATGAAATGGTTAAATTACCTTAGTACAATGGTCAGTATAATTATCATAAATATGGTGGATGGTTCAGTGGGTTGTTTTTCAAGGAATGCAGTCTTGTATTGCCGACGAGACAAATTATACATATTAGATATGTACGGAATACATTTTCCTGTCTCCAACCAAACTCTTGACTTCACATTCTTCACAAGAGACAATCATTCACTAACTCCGTTTTCACAGCGATTTGTGTAGGTAGTTCAGGAATTTACAAGACGAACCTTTTTTTTTATGGCAAAATTCCTCTTGGTTTTTTAGGAAACTTTTGCGAGCATCACGTGCTAGTTCACGGATCAAGTTATAAGAAAAAACAAAACAACAGCAACTAAATCAAACATTATACACCGATATACACAGTATACAATAACAAAACAACGTAAACACAAGGATAAACCACAATAGCAACAGTTTCAATTTTATCTAGAAATACTAACTTCTCCTTCTTTTAGCTTTGGCTCTATCTGCCTGCCTGCCTGCATCATGGTTTGACATTGACACATTCTGCCTAAGTCAGTTTCAAGTTGCGCATCTACGAACGAATAAAATCTTTGAAAGAAGGGCTAATAAACAAGTGCAAATGCCATCACACAAGAGAGAGAACAGCGTAGGCTTTTAACCTGAGAAAAATGAGAGAACAAAAAGCTTCCTACCTATGTCATCCAGCAGAGTGCCGTATTTTTCATTGCTTGGCTCCTTTAATGATTTCCGTCTTCTTTGTATAGAAGCCATGGACTGAAAAGATAAGACACCCATAAACTCATAATGGATACCTGTGTAGAAAACTTGAAATTTTGAAGAAAATATTTTGTGGTGACTCTTCTGTGTCTTAATTTAGTTACCAAAGTAGGTACCTAATCCATTTATGTCATCTTTGTCTGTAATTTAATAAGTATATTTTCTTAAATACCTAGTATGATCTTAATAATAGTCGTCCTAACTCTGTTTATTATATAATTATACAGTAACTTTCTGTGGAAATTTGTAATTAGCCATAAGTACCTATTAGTTTACCTAGTCTATAAGTTAGCTGTTAATTTCCTGAATATTGTTAAAAATAAAATAAATAAATAAGTTTGGAATACAAAAAAAGACAGTATAAGAGATATAACAGCGAGCGGAGCGAGCCGCTGAAATTTTTGTAACTTTTTCGGGTGGTTACAAACTAGTCAATAATAGTATAAACGAAGAAATAACAGAGAGCGGAGCAAGTGCTGCTAATTTTCGAGAGTTTGCGGCGGCGCGCGGCGCGCGGCGGCGGCACGGCAGCGGTGGAGAAAATTATAAAGAAACTAATCTGTAAGTCGTGGCCATATCTTAGAATTGATCACTTCATGATGTAACCGACCATTTCATGAAATGGTTGTATTTCATGATATTGATGGAGGATGATGAACTGGCTATATCGTGTAATTATCAACGTTTAATGATGTGTCAATCAACGTTTGGCCATATCGTTAAAGAATGGAATAGAAGATGACAGCATGCTATCCTGTGTAGACCCTACAAGATATAAACACAATGTAGGTTCCTAAATACAGGTAGGTACTTAAATTATAAGTGTAACGAGTCCAATTCTGCACAATGGAGCTTATTTGCACAGCATTTCTTTATTTGAGAAAAAGTGTGGTCAAATGTGAATACCTAAGTCTGCAGGTATGGCAATCGCGAACGAAGTCGCGGGTACAGCTAGTCATTAATAAAAGCCTTCGATAAACGGTACACCAACCGCATCCTAGCATTATGCACAAGCAACCATCGCATCATGACAAGAGCCCTAACTGGAGACTGTAGCCTCAACAAGCACATGTTCAAACTGGGTCTAAGCTTCACACATTCCTGCAGATTCTGCTAAGAGGCGGAGGAAAGGCCTCTCCACCTGCGAGGAGAGAGCAGATGCAAAAACGTAGCATCCAACTGGGCAAGCACCTGCACAGCCCAGACGAGTTAAGAGCCATCACCCCGAAGAAAATCCTATGTTCCTAGCAGCTGCAAGGGTTAGTGTTATGAACGCTGCAGCTTTAGGGCTGAACACTCGAGTGGTGATCACAATAGGCCTCTCATGGTCGTAGTAACACGAAAGCCAGATAAGCAAATAAAAAAAAACTCGATGAGGCTTAGCTGTAGACCGGGGTACCTCATAGTCAATTTGGTTTCTACTGAATCCTACTATCACGTCCTAAAAGGATCGGGTCTACTTACTTGTAACCCTGTTTATATTTCTTATAATTAGAAAAATCTAAATATTAAGGCACTATTAATTAGATAGTACCTACATGTCTAAAATTCAAAATTATGTGCATTTAAATTTAAAATATTCAATGATACTATAAAAACAGTCATCACATAGCCAATTAAAGAATTTACGATTCAATTCATAATCTGTCAGTTCTCTCATGTCAGGTGGAAATATTACTTGATACAATTTATTTTAAAAAAAAGTTACCAGCTTCAAAGTAAAAAATCTGTATAAACCGTGAAAACTTCTTAATTTATTTTAAAATAAACCGCCAAGTGCGAGTACACGAAGCACACGAAGTACTACCGTAAAAATCTGGCACCTCTTTCAATGAACATCAAATTTTTCTCCTTAAAAAATTATTTCGGTCGCAATACCAAGCACTCTGTATGTATTGTTTATGTTGCTAAAAATGTTAAAGGTAATGAATGGAACAATCATAATCTAAAAATAATAATGCTAATAATCATTAGATTATTAGGATTTAGATTGAAAAGTTATAGTACGATGGGCCCCTGTGGTGACTTCTGAGAGGACGAGCTGCGCAACTAGGCGTCTCGTCGGTTGTAGTCGACAATGTTTAAACAACCGATTGCCAGAAAGTCTTAAAAACTAATTGCGGCTCGCTTTGCTCACCGTTTGTTTGGTTGTGTTGACTTCGTAAAACTTCTGTCAAACCGCTGAACAGTCTCAAAATTTTTGTTCACTCAAATCGCCCCTTTCTTTTTACCGACAACTGCAAAAAGTTTCGCGATTCGCTGTTATTTCCTTTGCTCGGCGTTACTTCGCTTGTCGTAACTTTTTTACCAACACCGCAGTAATTCTCGAAAATTTCCGCGGCTTTCTCCGCGCCCTCATTGTCTTTTCCTGTTGGTTCCGTTGCCCACTGCCGGAAAACAGAAAAATTCCGGTCAAAGCTTGGGTATTTAGCCAACCGCACACGAGAGAGAGCTATGTTTTTTATTAATGGCGGATTGGTGATCGCAGAGTGGGTTAAAAATACATAGAAAGAAGCTGCCCTTCCTCTGGCTGGTTCCCTTAGTCGGCTCTTACGGCATCCACTCCATCGAAATTAATTTATTTATCAGTTTAACTGCATTAAAAAGTTACTTCGCGCCAGACACAAATAAAAGCTAACCAACTAACGGAACATGGCGACTAAAGTTGGTAACATGTTTAATTGAAACGCGGGCGACATGCTGTGAATTTTTTATCCATTCGGAATTTGAATAGCCAGGACTTCCGGTTTTTATGCTGCCTGCCTGTCTCCTGGTTCGATTTTCGAATAATACTATTTTGTAAATTCTGTACCTAATCTAAAATTGATAATTTTGTCCATCACTATATGAGGGAATACAGTTAGGATAGTACAAAGGAGAAAATGATTTACGTACCTATTTTTACTATAAATGCGATATTGATAATATTGGGATATAATAATTGAGGCTCTGATTTGATTCCAGAATATAATAGTGATTATGATCCCCAACGGATTGCGCCTATTTTATTTACGAAGGAATGCAACGCAATCTATTGCTATTGTAAAAAATCAAGGAGTTCTAATATTCAAATTTAAAAATATATTTATGTAAAAATAAATATATATATATTATGTATTTCAAATTGCCTACTTTTACTTTTTTCTTTTTGGTTTAATCGGGTTTTTAAACTCAATTTTAGGACGTAGGTAATTAGAAAATTATAAGAGTGAAATCTACTTAATGTTCTTGTACTTACACATTCTCAAAAAAGGATCGCAGCCAAAGTTATAACAAGGTGAAGTTAATAAATTTCTCTGTCAAACCCCGACGGGCCCGGAAAAAGTTTAAATTAGACTTGTCGTATTAAAGTATCGCAAAACTTCGATGGGTTACTTGGATTTTAGGTGTATTGCCCAAAACGGCCTTGATACTTCCAAAATTTGCCTCTTCCACCCATTGATATAAATGAATTCTGTGCGTCCTGTGATTTATGATACAGTTAAAAAACCAACACTTTACTGGAGAGAAAAAACAAGATTTAAAAAATTGTAGTTCGTGAACTAAGTGGGCTAGGTTACACTTATGTACCTTCTTTGGTAGATAAAAACATTCACTTTTACGACGGAACCCTAAAAAGGTATGTACAGAGAAAATCTGTGTGTGACGGACGGTTGGACAGGATCAGGCATCTTGTGTGTTCTTTTTATTATTCTGCCATGTTTTTTAAACACCAATTAAAATATTTAAATATTTTTTTACTAACATTTTTTTATATTTATGAAATCGTATAAATATAAAGTGATCTTTGTAAGAAGTCTCAAATACTCCTAAATGTACTACTATATATATATTTATCTACTACTTCTTTGTCAATAAAGAGTTTACTTAAATAAGAAAAAAAAAAACTAATTGTTAAGGTTAGTTAATTCATAAGTTAATAGAAAATGGTACCCTATTTGCGGTAAATTACTTTTCCGTTAGTTTTATTCCATATAGAAAGCCGAAAAAATTAAAAGCCACAAAAAAATTTCAATCTCGCGCCAAGCCGTGACGAACCCTTAATGAGTAGAGGTATAATTCGGAACACTAAAATCAAATTGCAACATAGAAGTAACCATAACATTGTTCGTTAATCATCATAATTATTATTTGCTTTTAACTACCTACATAATAATGTAAAAATGTAATAAATATTTCCTCTACTTTCAAAATCGATTTGAACGAGTAAGAAACCGGCATTAAAAATAACAGTTTGCAGCGTTTGAACAGTTTCTGAACAATTTTGAACAAAAAGGCAATTTGTTTTCTATCCTGAGGTCTCGTCGCACGCGGCGGTCGGGAGCGGACTGCAGTTCGCGGCGAGAAACTAGGCTCTCTAGCTCCTACTTTCAGCACGTGTCCTAGTCTGCAGACACTTATTGTTTCGATAGAAACAACCCGTGACATGTCGATATGTGACGTCCTCAGAATTATGGACTCAGCCAAGTTGATACGCTGAGAACGTTTCAGTTAGTATTCGGGTAGTTAATATGCTGTGTGGTGCCGGCTTAGAATTTGCACCACCCCAACTCTTCCCGCGGGTGTCGTAAGAGGCGACTAAGGGATATCCACCGGGGGCGGGCAGCAGCGCCCCCTGCGAAACAATTCTACCTCCAAACTTCGATCCTCAACCCGCATACCTAGCGATGGGATTATGGGCATTACCCCACGTGAGATAATAGCCAAAAAGGCGATTATCAGGGGGAGCCAGGGGGAGCCAGCAGTGGACCAATATAGGCTGTGGAGGTGGAGGTGTGAAGGAAGTATTCGGGCGTTAGGATGTTAGGAGGTAATTTTACATTGTTAATTAAATCGATTTTTCTAAACAATCCCTTACCTAATATCGTTAACTGAGTGTTTGCAGTTATCCAGATTTACTAACATCGATACAGTTATCCAAGGATATTCTAAAGAGGAATTAAAATCTTTTAAAAAAAATATACCTACCTATCCTTATGTACGAAGTAGGCACAAACCTAGAGGGATATCTGAATGGATAACGATACAATTTGAAGTTGGAATAGCATTGGCCCCGTGGGGTTGCCAGTTACCACTCCATAACCGCCAAGTCTACTTCTCTCAGTTTTAATGCTATTTTCCAATTGCAGGCACAACTTGTTATTTGTTTTCAACAGTTTGCGATTCGAGTGGACTAAAGGGATGCAAGGAGAAATGGCGGTTTTGTATTGTGGGTAGATTTAAATCAACTTTTCGAATGTTGTTTTGGTGCCTTGATTTAGGTAGGTAAATTATGTAGGTTAATTAAGTACGTTAGTGAATGAGTTTGGTACGGATAGATCGACGGTAGGTACTGCTTCCCACGGGAGGTCTATGTCCAACAGTGAGCTTACAGAGGCTCTAGTGTGGAGGAAATTACCTATAGAATTAATTTTATTAGTCGATTCCTTATTTATCGAACCTAACGGGTTTGGTTGTCAAAATAGGCCTAGATCTCAGTGCACACGGGATCCTCGTGGGAAAATAACTCAAATAATATAAAATTCAACTCCTTTTATTTGGTTCCTTGAAAGTGAAAACACGATAAGTAGAGAAATTAGAGTAGAAATTACGATAAAAAAATCATGAAATTGCATAATTTGGTCGAGATCTCAGGAACCCTGGGGTCTATTGAAATCGTAGATGGATTAATAAAAAAAACAAAAATTCAATAATTGTGAATTTAAATGATTTTTTCATCTATTTTCCTTATTTAATTTAATATAACAATAGCTTACCAATAAAGTATCTTCTTTAAAATCATACATTTAAAAATTTTAATT
Organism: Eupithecia inturbata; assembly: GCA_963662085.1. Taxonomy (NCBI): domain Eukaryota; kingdom Metazoa; phylum Arthropoda; class Insecta; order Lepidoptera; family Geometridae; genus Eupithecia; species Eupithecia inturbata. Next base: position 2,274,513 of record OY759201.1, read on the forward strand.
ATGTTGTTGTTATTATTTTTCTATAAATATTTTAAAACTACTTTAAAACGCTGCGCGCAAATAATTTCAAGTCAGTCCCACACACATCGCGCGCTAGGCGTAAACGCTCTTAATGTAATTTAATTTAATCTAATTTATTCTATTTTTTTTTATTTGCAACTTTTTTACCCCGACTTTAGGTTTCTTATTTTCATGTCTGGTATTTCTATAGTTTAGCAAAATGGTGCATCTCCTTTACTACAAAAACACTCTTTTAAAAATTTCGACGACAACAAATAATTATTTTCGTGAACATAATTTACAATAATTATAGGCCAAGCACACTAAGAATTGTAATTATAACTCTACATATTACAACAATAACAACAATAAACAAGATCCGTCAAGTGCAAGTATGACTCGCGCGCCAAGGGTTTCGAATGGTTGTCAAGTATTTAGATTTTTTTTTATATTTAGTTTTTGAAATTTCTGTAGTATGTAACCTACAGAAATTTCAAAAACTGTTTTGAGATGAACATACCGATACCTTTCATTTGATACCCCACTGGGTGAGGTAGTCTCACCTTTTGAAAATAATCCCCCCCCTTTTTTTGACCATTTTTGAAAAAGTGGTCTACTTACAGACTTCTCTATATTTTTCCTGTAAAATATAGATCCATATCTACAAACGACGCTCTGCAGACTTTGGAGATAGGGGGGGGGATGGGTATTTATTCGAAATTTTTCAAAATATTTCAAAATGTATTATTATCACTTGACATTGTAAGTCCCTTTTAAAATTTCGACATCACACTTTGTACTGAAAATTTCATTTTCATATTTGATTTTTTTTCTTTTCATCTGTACAGGCACACTAAAGTATTATTATTTTAAATTTCACGTTATTTGCTGTAGTTGCTGAGATATTAAAGACGGAAAAAAGGACAGGTAATTCTGAAGGTAGACGTCAAAAACACCTTCAATTCCGTAGACAAAAAGCCTTGCTAAAAGAAATTAAAATCAAAATTCCAGAAATTTACTTATTTTTTCTGGCAATGTTACGGTTCATCGTCAAAATTAATTTAGGTGCAGGAACAAAGTCATTTTGTCCGCGGTTGGATGTCAGCTGGGCGACCCTCTTGGTCCGGCCATATAGCCTTGCCATCAAACCGATAATTCAACGTCTCCAATCCAAGCTTAATGTTTGGTATTTGGATGACGGAACACTAGGTGGAGAGGTAAACACAGTTTTTGATGATCTAAAAATCATCAGTCATCCATCACAGATGAATTTCGAAAAATAGGTTTTGAATTAAATTATTTATAGTGCTAGCTTTTTATTTCGGACTCTTGTGTAGACCAAAACAATATCATTGGAAAATTCAATAGTTTGGCCCCCGACATTACAGTTGTAGATTGGTCGGTTGTTCACTTCGCCTCCTTGGTTCACCAATTCTTGATGAGTCTTTTCAGTCATTTGTAAACGAGAAAATTCTAAATTTCAACAAAACTTCGGACATACTGCTCGAAATTAATAGCCATAATGGCTTTTACAATAATTCGGTTTAGTCTTTTTGTACCTAAATTTACGTATTCTTTGAGATGTAGTCGACTGTGGAAACACAGCGAGCTCGGAAGGCTTATACAACGTAATAAAGAATACTCTATCATCGGTTTTCAATGTCGATTTAGATCTATATACCTACTTTCTGCGATTTGCTTGAATGACACCAGTGTTGTAAGGTGTCGTAAAATATTTTTAACCGACTTCGAAAAAGGAGGAGGTTCTATGTTCTTTTGTGTATCCATACTAATATTAAATACTATTAAACTATACTATTTAATTATATAAAATTATACGATTTAATAATTCTATTATAAAAGTGACCCAGTCTGTCTCTCTTGCCTGGTTTGCCTGTCTGTCTGTTACCTTTTCACGCCTAACCGGCTGAACGGATTTTAATGATATTTGGCTGGGAGGTAAATGGTAGGTGTAGGTAGGTAGGTACCTTACCTACCTATCCGGGGGACGGACATAGGCTACTTGAAAAGCGCGTGCGAACCCGCGGGCAGCGGCTAGTAAAGAACAATCCCAAGAACTTTTATTTATTTTATTGTATTGACAATAAAATAAAATTAAATCAATATTTAATTTTCTATGTTACCTATTTAATTCGAAATCGTTTTTTAGCTTTTTCAAAATCATCAAAATAATCCACAATAATTTTTCAGTTTTGTATTTCCTATATTTACAAAACGGTCTCGGTTTCTAGAATCGAGTAGGTATAACAAATTATAGTACCTAGGTAGGGTACTTCGCTGCCTAGAAAAATCCTCTAGCTGTATGTACCTACGTAATGTAAATGTAGTTCCATTTTATGCCATAAATGACGCATACTGACGCCATCTATCGCGTATAACCTCAAACTTAACGAAAGCGGAAGATGGCCGTCGCGAGCCGAAACTGCCGAACAGAGCTCCGTTTGTTTACTACGAAAATAAAGTTTTTAGCCGGTAAATCGCCTGATTTTGAATAAAACTAAGTTAAAAAGTTGTTCATAAGTATCCTACAGTGTTATTTAGTTAGTTTTTCAAGTGTTTTGTGTAAAATTTCACAGAAAAAGTGCGTTTTCAAGTGTGAGTGCCCAACTAGTTTTGGGTTGTGTGTATTTAGGAATGTTGTGAATCCAAGTGGAATAGTGCTTTTGTTGCTGGAGTTTCGTCCCGGGACTACTGCATTTAACTTTCAAGGTAAAGATTATGTTTTACATAGTTTTGTAACTTTTCAAACTTAGTTTTGTTTACATCGAAACGCGCATGACCGTGTTACACACGGAAAAAGTTTGCCTCTAACTTTTTGTTACTACCTTTATCTAGTATCATCTCTGTACCCTAGCTTACGTTTTTAGTTTATATTTGTAGGAAAACTAAAAGCTCAAAACCCATAATAACCTGAGAGGTTATTATGGGTTTTTAACCTTGCGTAAAAATAATTAATAAAAGCTCTAAATTAGTAGGTAACTAGCAAACTAAATCTTTACGAAAATACTTCTCATGTACCATTCATTGTAGATTAGATTGATTGATAACATCTATCACTCATGCCTAGACCATTTAGAATGATAGACCACTTTTTCTCAGCTAGGACATTGAACTCTTTTGAAACGACCTTCTTGTTATTTTATTAGATCCCCTATAGGTACAACATGTTTGCAATAAAACATTCTCTATTGATCTTAGTAGGTATTTAATAGTGTAGGTAACATTATTTCTTTCTTTAAATAATAGCTAATAGGCATTTTAAAAAGTAGCTGAACCTACAACAGCTAGCTCCTAAAATATCTTTATGTTTCAAAAATGTAAGGGTCTGGCAAAAGTTTTAATTGAAATAGGTAAAACATTTCGAAAATAAAACTTAAAAGATATTAATTTGCAGCCACAGCCATTGTATATAATAAAGTGAAGTGATCACATATTAGATAGGTACTAAACTACACTTAAAACACATTAGGTAAGTGTAAATAATGTTGTTTTAAAAGTGAGCAGTTGAATAGGTAGGTCTACCTACCGAAAATACCTACAACTTACCTTACCTACAGGTAATTAAGTAGATATTTTCTGAATAAATGTTAAAATCATCTCATAGGTTAATACCTATCTAAACTTCATGAAAGGTGGTTTAATGAACACAACAGATTTCAAATTAGCTTGCAATTATAATGTTTCTCCTGATGTTATTTAATTTTACAAATGGCTCTGCTATTGTTGTATTGTAAAGAAGTATTGTCACACAGTTTAGCAAAATAAAGCTTAAAAAGCGTAATCTAATCACTGTACAAAAATAATCTTAGGCTTGTATTTAATTTCACTTTGAGTATTTATCTAATCTTAAGAAGAGATGCAATTTAAAATCGCATATTCTAAACTCAGTTAGGGTAATAAACGGACAGCTACATTGATATTTTGAGTAACTTTTAAACAGTCGTTTTTAAAGGTAACTTGTTTTCAGTCGGTGAACATCAAGGAATTTTTCTACTTGATATTTCAGAGAATAATCCTCTGAGATATTCCAAGTGTGGTCTCCGAGTATTATCATTACCTTATTTAAATTGAAACACCACCTTATAATAATCCAACTTTGACACCCTTTTCCAATCAGCCATGTGCAAGCCATGCTCATCACCAGTAGTAGGTAGGAAAGTCCATGAACACATCCAAATTTACAAAACATCTTAACACTAAACCAATGTATAAGTGACTGACTAAAATAAACAACGAAATAATTTAGTTGTTTTATGGTACAAAAATACTATTAAATAGTATTTATTAAGTAGTACAGTGGCATTCATCAGTAGCTGACCCCTGGCAGGTGGCTATCTTTATTTAAAACAAAGATTCTAGTTTTAAAATTGTTAAGTAATCATAGAAATTGACTTGAAACATAACAAAGTGGTCACGTGGTCAGTTAACAATGAACAATACTGTACCTATAGGATTGGAAGTAGGTATAAAATACGAATTGATAATTTTGCTTTTTAAAAGGCTCCGCTATCCCATCAGAAAGAGTTAACATTCTGATTAAACGGCAATAAGTCAAATCATTGCTACAATTACAATAACAGGTCACTGCTTTCTGTCCCGACCCGACATGCATGAGATTCCATTGATTGACCTTAATTTAACTGTTTATCATTTGTATCCTATTCCTTAACCTGGTCCCTGAAGATGTCTCTTTTCCTGGTCTCCTGAATCCCAGATCCTGAAAGAAACCCTTAGGTACCTGATTATACAAAAAAATATCTGTCTGTATCTGCTCCATGTAATGTGTTAAATATTAGTTATATTGTATAGTAAGTACTCATCATAACAGAAACAAGGTGTGGATTACACAGCATAACCTACTAACATAAGCCTCGGGCAGCAGCTAGTATATTATGTTTTGTCGAAATTGAAGCAGTTCTGCCTGCGTGGATTCGAAGACGTTTTTCTTGGATTTTTAGGTAGCCTCTATGATTTTTTCGTGTTTTGTAGAGCAAAAATTCGTTATTAATTCCACAAGTAGTTTTGGCGTGAAAAACTAACTGTATCCATCTATAGATATATAATATTTTTTTCGCATTTATACTTCATTAGTTTTTTACTCTGCTCGTTTTCGCAATAAACTTACTCTCTGTCACAAACGTGTGCTATGCAATTGTTAATTTTATTTCTACCTAAGTCCTGAAGTCTGAATTAAAAAAGAAAACTTTGGGGTTGTATTTTTGTATGCGCATGAAAATAAAACCTCTACCAAAAGTGGATTTTCAGAATGGCTCGAGCTAATTAGTTTACTCAAATAAAAACATGCCACCATTTTGACTTTATTCAGGGAAATATTTAACTGCAGTGGAAATCAGCCATACATGCATTATTATGTACCATAGTAAAGTGTAACCAGTAGGACAACTTCATGCAAGCATATGCATGCAAGTAGACGCATGTCTACTTCACAACGATATCGAATTTATTGACGGAACATTGCTACTAGAATCGACTTGATTGATTGATTTAACACTTTATTGTACCTATATAAGAAAATTAAGAAACAATACAAAAAATAAATTATTATTGTTCTAAAAAAAAAACAGTACAATAAGCGGCTGAATTATTGCTGAAAGCTTGACTTCTTTGTTGATGTCAACATGTCTGGTTTGCCACTTTTCTGCCATTGTGTCCGGTTCATGGAAATTTCATAGTTGTGGAATGGTAACATTAATAATATATGAGCTGTATATTTTGAAAAACACCAATGATATTTTTACCTCGATTAAAATAACTAAAAATATAAAAAAAACACATGTGAAAATAGTTATGTAAAGAAAAAACTGTCTAATAATAAAAACAAATTAGAACTAGTAGGTATTAACAATTGAAACAATTAAGCTAATTGCAGGCTGTTGCAAACAATCTACAGGTAGCTCAACTGATCCATATCAATACCAGTCGGAAGCATCCCCAAGACGCTGGCTGCATTGCCCTGCTGTATGGCAATGCTGATGCGCTGCGCCAGATACCCACCAGCTCTTGGGTCACGCGTCGCGTCGACCAGACGCTCAGATGTAGTTTTTATTATTGAATTGTAATTTTCTTTTTCAATAAAGAAACTATCTAAGGCTTATCATTGGTAGGTATCGACAAATAAATTGACATTCGATGACATTCAGTCACTTATTACGTCTTTGTGAAACGATGGGAAAATTATAAGTAGGTATGCACGACATAAATACTTAAACCGTCAAAATTGTACAACATAAAAAAAATATTTTTGTATTTTTTTTGTATAAAGATCAGCAGAGAAAACTTTCGCTGCTGAGCCTATACTCTACTCATTTTTGTATTGTGCGGCAGTGGTGTTGGCCGTGTTCGCGCCAGTCTCTGCTGTCATTATTCCAATACCGCTTGCTAACACACCACAGAACATTTTTTATTCAAATATGGGCTTAAACTCGTTATATTAAGATACATTTTGCAGTGACAAAATGGCTTCCCAAAACCTTTAAACGAGTTGCCCGCGAGCTGTCTGTCATCTGATGCCGTCAGTATAAAATGCATCTAAATGTTACGAGTAAAGCCCATATTTAAATGCGCATCTTTGTGCTGTGCAGCAGCGGTGTTTTTAAGGTGTGCGACAAGCTTTACCCTACTGTTCGCCGTGTACTACGCCATCATGTGTTACGTATTCACGGTGCCATTGAGTTATTCAACGTCCAGCGATTGGTAATTTTATTCGAAGCATGGCGACAGGCGTCTTTGTCTGGTAAAAATGGTTAGCAATGCAATGCACGAAGAATTATCATTGTAATAGGTAAGAAATTATCTGATTATGCTGACATCTCCGGTTAGTTGTTGGGTGGAATATTAATCGGTTGGTGATATTGTTTTTGCTTGGTAGGTTCAAGATGTTGTAACAATTCGACTCAAGTTATATCCAAAGGTTTCCTGGAAGATATTGCTTGGCGATGAGGGCGTCCATTGTACTTTGAGGGATTGTTTTTATGTTTTGATAAAACATAAAATGACATCTAGCGACAGCGAAAGCTGGAAAAAGGGGAGGAGGGGGGTTTATTGGCCCTGGAGTGGGACAATACAGGCTGAAAATAAATAGGTAATACATTTTTTTTATACTAGGTACGTTACGTTATTTACTAAGTAAGTATTACAATAAGTAAAATGTTTAGCATTTTAGATTGAGATAAAATTATACTTATCTTAAAGGAAAAATGATTAAATTTTATTTAAAATTCTACATTCATTATATTGATTCCCCTATAATGTTATCAGAGATATCTTTCAATACACGATTTAGTGCGTGCAGGTCCTACACAAGCAATCTTTTTGCTTTGTTAACTTATAAAAACAATATTTCTTTTTACAACCCGCTGACTAGAATGCCCCGACAGTACAATGATTTAGCTAAGGACAACATTGAACTAGACATTTTTGTGCCGAGTTTGAGCCAATTTATCAGAACTCTAAAATCAATTCAATTAAGTCCCTGATTCTGTGCTTACATTATTGTGGAATTAGGTACACCAACCTACATCACCACGAATATGAGCGTAATAACTTTATTCCTTTACTTTTGTATTAAATATTTTATGGTTTACCTTTTTGCTCTACATGTTTTGCTTGTAATATTATTATTCCAGTATGCACATAGGTTGTGTTACAATCTAGTTTTAGAGCTACATTTTTGAAACATTGTTATTTTTCGTGGTTGTAATATGTTTTGTGCGTCTTAATAAATAAAATAACAATAAAATTCGTACTTAGCAAAAAGACAAGAGGGAATGGTGTCTTTTAGACCTTGGTGATACGTCGTCGTCGGCTACATCGTCACTTACTTAGAATCAGGGTGAGATGTTGGTCAAACGACCAATTGTTTGATTCCTTTAGGCTTTCGGCTCTTTCGGTGTGTTCAGTTAGGTTAATACTGCGTTCATCTCAAAGTAGGTGCGGTGCACCTAGGCAAAGCCTCCAAATCTAGCTTCTAGCATCTGGCAACAACCCAAGCCGAGGTTCGCACCTAAGTGGTGGTCCTTGTGCGTGTTGCCCCTACATAACTTTACCTTACACGCGAGGCGCCCTCTGCGCCCGCCAAAAGTGCGCTAACGCTGTCATGGCCACCCGCAGTCACCAGCATAGTAGACCTTTCTAAAAAAATCAGAGACTTGTCTAATAAAAATCGATAAGTAATAGTAGGCTAGGTAAGTAGGAATATACTGAAAATTTAAGCTCTTAAAACCTGTCACAGTTTTCTCGTAAACCATCAACTTTAAGCTTACCTCGAGATTATTTTCTTGAAAAGCAAAATATTTACTTAATCCTTTTACATTGACACGGTTTTATCTGAAGAGTGTCGTTGAAGCTTTTTTCGTACAATAGTGGATCATGTAATCCGAGAGCGAATAGTTCGCTTTACGGAACTACTAGTTTCAGCCCGCGGCTTCGCACGCGTTTTTATATTAAAAACTAGCCTATGTTTGATTCCAGGTTTAGAGCTGCATCTGTGAAATATTCAGGTCAATCTGTTCAGGAGTTTTGGTGTGACCGACAAACATCCATCTATCCAATCATCTAAACATCCAAAACTTCGCATTTATAATATTAGTGTGATAGGTTTTCGGTGATAGTTTCCATTAAAATTTCAAACTGTCAAATCCCGCTGACCTCTGAAAGCCATTGCGATGGTCAAGAACGCAGTTAGTAGTAGATCTGTATATAAGTCATTGTCACGATCACGAATATATTCATCATGAATGTAACAAAAAAATTGCATGAATTTATTTCCTACAACGTATTAACACTTTCATTGCCCCTGTCGCACATGTCTGGGTAGACCAGCCTGTCTGTACCTAAGGCGGCGCGCCCGCCTCTGCTGGTCGTATCGCAGAGGCAGTGAATGGGATTTTGTATCATTACTAACTATTTGTGGGTTGGTTGAAATAAAAGAGTTTCTTCGATATACTGAGTCTATTCACTACACAGAGACACGAGTACAAGATAGGTTATATTTACGATAGTCTATAATCCTTAGTTTAGGATATGTACGATCGCGGCAGAGGGTTGAGGAGTGACTGGTTAAACTCGGCTTAGCTACTGAAAAAGCTGAGCTGCCGAAACGCGTTTTCGCCGCGTACTTTAAGCTAAACTGTGTCACTAGGTACAGGGATGACACAGCATGACGACCACTCGAAGACTAGCGTTGGTGTTAGGCAATTACAACATGCTGAGAAACCGTACCGGGACCGTTTTGTGACTCTAGCAAACTTTTTTATTTTTAAATGACTTCTAAAAAGGAGGTTCTATGTTTGGCTGTATGTATGTATGTATTTTTTGTGTTAGTCGATTTTCCGTCAATTATGGATAGATTTGGAAAATTATTTCGCTATTGTATTGAGAATGATCACGAGGTGGTCCCATAAAAATTGTTTCCCGAGGGATACGTCCCGCTAAACTTCAAACAGTGTACATACTAAGGAATTTGAAGTCGGTTTTTAGTTTTTTTTTAAACAATCAAATTATAAACATAATTTAGCATAGAACCTTTTAGCATAGATATACTTAAGTAAAACCTGTAGATATGGTACGTTCTCTGCCAACAACTTGCCTGTGTTACAACTACACGCAAACACTCCCTCACGGTAAGTACATTTCCAATCTTGTGCAATAATTATATTGAACAAACACGAGGGAATTGCTGTAGTCTTTAAATCACACTACAGTACGTCGTCGTAGCAAGCACGCGTAACACGAACGCCGCATATGACTGAGGTGGATGGACCTAATTGCACCTAATTTGAGCCTTCCACTTTTGAGAAGCTAGTACCTCATCTCCCCTTTTTAGGGTTCCGTACCCGAAGGGTGAAAACGGAACCCTATTACTAAGCCTCCGCTGTCCGTCCGTCCGTCCGTCACAGGAGTCTATCTCATGAACCGTAAGAGGTAGACTGTTGAAATTATCAGAGAATGTTTTTTCTCTTGCCGCTATAACAACAAATAATAAAAATTAAATAAATATCACAATTAAAGGGCCCAAATATCCAATACCCAAATAAAAACGTGTTTTTTTTGGCTATTTTTGGTCTTCGTTTGTGAAGGTATTTCTTGAACTACAATGCGTAGATATGTACTTGAAACTTTCTATAAATAGGTAACCTTCAACTGTAATAACAACAAATACTAAAAATATAATAACGTTAAAAATTTAAAGGGGTCTCCGAACAAGTGAAAATTTGATATTCAAAAGTTGCCTGATTATTACGGTACGGAAACCTTGGTGTACGAGTCGATTCGCACTTGGCGGTTTATTTACTTAGATCGATGTCTTTTAGATTGTATGTGCCGGAGTTACAAATAAACCTTCTATTACCACTGCGCAGTTGGCGAAGCCTAAAATGCAGAATGTGAAAAAAGATTTTATTTACATACATATGTCTACTTTAGACTTTAGTAAGTATAATACTTTACTGGCTGTAGACCTCCAACTGTGTGTGTGAAGGGGAGTGTGGCCTTGCACTGCAGGACAGCGCAATATCTAAAAAAATACTTTTTAATAAGTTTGTATGAGGATAGATTCGCGGTCGTATCAACCCTCAGTTTGACATGACACTGGGCTGTTTGAATAGGGTTGTTTACCGTCCGAGTAGGTATTTTATCAGTTTGTTTACAAGATTCTTGATATCTACTATTTTATATGGGTTTTGTTTTGAAAACAGACATTGTAGAAAGATTTTAGATATCATGTCTGCTTGATTATTTAATCCCTTCTCTGATAGTGTTGGTTCTGATCCTGATGAGAGCTAAGTCGCATAATACCATCGTAGACGGGGTCCGTTTCCAGGGTTTTTCTACTTTGAGTTAATTTTAATAATTTTTGTCTCTTGTTTGTGGACGATTCTTTATTACCAATTTTCTCTGAGGTATTCTACGTCAAAAATTAAATAAAAGCATTTATTTCGGGCACGTAAAATTTATAGAAAAGTACAATAAGCAGGAACTTAAAAACTAATTGAAACTTTAGAGACCGCCTCTACTGGCAAAGGACTTCCAGCGTGTTATACCTGTAGAAATATCACCGTGTAGGTAGGTACATACATGGCGATATTTCTAGGGATTGGGTACCTACTGCCCATTTTTTAATTAAATTTAATTCAATAGTTCAGAGTAAAATCTACATGAAAAAATACAGTAAGGGAAGGTCAAACACCGGAATTCAAACAAACGCAAGTCATACAGTGTCAAATATCTTGAAAACTACCGGTCATAGAGTTGTTATAGAATTAAGTATCTGCACGAGACGCTGGTGATTCTCTCGCCCTTCGAGGTACCCTTAGATTTTTAATGATCAAGATTAAAATAGTGGGCAATTTCGTGTACCCCCTTTCCTATCTATCCATATGAGAAACCAACTGGAAACTTGGAAAGAAGCAATAACCGACGAAATTAGAGAACTTTTAGAGTTGGCAACACTGTTGAACCCCATCCAAGTTACACTCGAGTGTTCGGCGACATCTGCTTTGTGTCAACTTGGGCTATCGAGGGCTGTGTGAGGGATAGATTAAATTTTCTATTACTGCGTTTCTTTGATCTCGGAATGATAGCAATTTTGTTGGCGATGCTTATAAGATTATCTGGTACCCGTACATTCCTAAACATCAGCATAAATGGTTGTCACTAAATAAATGCCCTACTAGTGCACATGTACTGGTAGGGCACCAAATAGGTTCATGCCAATAAAACTTATGAATGACCAAGTCTGAACATTTATTGTAAGTAGAATCATATCTTGCAGTTTTCAATGTATACCTAAATAGTTTGATAGCTTACCGTTGGTATTAGAAGTTTGGAACTTAAATATTTACACTTCTGTCAAAATGATGACATCTAAAACTCAATGACACGTGCGTGACGCAGTCATAAATAATACAAATATTCATAATGCTACCCTACCATCGCAATAAATATTGTATGCAATTGGTGTACAGCATGTTATTTGCTAACTCGCGATCCCCCAGCTACCAGGGGCTGTTTCTATTCGTAATATTGCCATAATCTCCTTCCGAAATGTGCACCCTAAAACCAACACTATTCAAAAGAAAACAAAGACATTTTTTGTACAGCAGAACATGGCAACCCTAGATTTATGTTGCTTATTACATTTTACACGCGTGAAATGAACACGTATGAAAAGGAATGCAATTTTCTGCCTTATTTATTATAGTGTAAAAACTATTTGGTTCTAAAATCGAACCCTTTTGTCAGTTTGATCGTAAATTATCTACTTTAGGTTTTCGTCGGGCGCCATATTGGTTTTTGTCTCATAAAACTTGTCAACAATGTTATTTTAAAAGCTAAATAGGATGTCTAATGATTTATGTGTCGCATTTTTCATAATTTTAGCTGTCATTATGTTAATAAGTTACATTATCATAAGCTCGGCATTAAGCAAATTGCTTAGTGGAGTTTAATATAATTAGTCGCCTGCTTTACTTTGTTGCTAATAGTTTGTAGCAAACGCGATGCGTAACATTTCGTACCCAGCATTCAGGTGTTTAGAATTATAAAGTTCTAGGTAAATTCTGTTCACCTCGATCAGAAACTTGAGTTGATGATCCAACACTTCGTATGATGGACGATCATCAGTTTTCGTGTATTTATATTTTTGAATGAAATATCATACTTATTCGTTTGTCTGTTGTGTAAACACCTTAAATACTTCAATATATTATCGCTAATAAAATGTAATGATTTGAAATGTAGACATTTTGTATATTATTCTTATATTTTTGAGATTTTTAGAACATAATCTAATAATACTGTTATCTTATTCATAATGTGAAGGTAACATGAATACTTACTTATGATTCATTTCAAGCATTAAACTTTAACGAGCGTACAATTGAAACTTTATAAGGGCTATGTATGGTTATTATTATTACAGACACTAATCTCGTGAAGATAGACGCATATGGCAACATTATTTTATATGTCATGTCACCCACGCAGCTATTTTACTATATATATTTATGTTTCTATAGGAATAGAAAAACTCAAATGATTTTCTGAGTAATCGTGGTGTTTTGTAGGGTTCCGTAACCGAATGGTGAAAACGGAACCCTATTACTAAGCCTCCGCTGTCCGTACGTCCGCCCATGTCTGTCAAAGGGCTCTATGTCACGAACCGTCAGAGGTAGATAGACAGTTAAAATTTTCAGAGAATGTTTATTTCTCGTGCCGCTATAACAGCAATAATAAAAATAAAATAAATATCCAGGTTAAAGGCTTCCGTACAAAAAACGTGCTTTTATTGCCTATTTTTGCTCTTCGTTTGTCAAGGCTGTATCTCTTGAACCACAATAGGCAGACACATGAAACTTTTTATAAATAAGTAACACTTCAACTGTAATAATAACAAACACCTACTAAAAATATAATAAACTTGAAAATTCTCTCAAAGTCTCCGAACAAGCGAAAATTTGATGTTCTTGAATAAAGTTGCCTGATTTTACCATACGAAACCCTTCGTGTACTAGTCGACTCGCACTTAACGGTTTATTTTTGTCTTTGTATAAATACGTTTTGGATTTCACTTATCATTGATCTGATCAATCAATGGTGGTAGGCAAGGTTAGCATTCAGTTTTTATAATTTGGTAACCGATCGATTTAGACAGGGTAAAAACTGGACTATCGATCGAGAAGTTTAAGTAGGTAAATTATGGTAAATAATAGTGACCTAACAAAATCTAGGAGTAAACCTAACAAACAACCCATTGTACCATGAAGTTATTACAAACGGAACGCCTTATCTTACATCAATAGTGTCGTGACACGCTCGACTAATTTGATTATCGAATTATCGATGGTTCTCCGATGTTATCGATAGATTGAACTATATTCAGTGTTCTCCATCTAATTGAGTTAGCAAAACCGCTGTGAGCAAGTTTAACTTGTTAACTAGGTAGATTAAGAATATTAACATGAATGCTTTAAGAGTACTAAATCGAAACTTATTGAACTGCACAGAACATTATTATCATTATTGAAAGCATCTCTGTTAATGTTGTTATTAAAAGCTTTTTTTTTCATACTTTCTGTAGGTTTGTATGAGTTTCAAAGGAAAACTTTAAGATATACTACCTACGCATGTATTTGCTGATAAAACTAAGTTACTCTATAGTATTTACTTAGGTCGCGTAGATAAGTATACAAAATGGACAGCATGAGAGAGGCATGTCATTTTGCATCTTTATCTAGGCAATCTACAGAGTAATCGTTTAGTTAGACCATTCAATCGTAATCATTATCTACGCGACTTATATACTATGCTCAGATACTATGTATTTTTAACACCTCCACTGCAAAACCACTTGTGGCGGAGGCTTGTTCAGCTGTGGACGTACTGTGATGAGTGTGCTGATGAGAACTACTCTACTACTTAAAGTACTTTTATAATATACTAGCTGCTGTCCGCGACTTCGCACGCGTTTTTTAAGTAGTTCTTATGTCCGTCCCCGGGATACCATTTACCTCCCTGACAAATTTCATTACGATCCGTTCAGTCGTTTAGGCGTGAAAAGGTAACAGACAGATAGACAGACGGCGATACTTTCGAATTTATAAAATTAGTATGGATTTCTAGGTTAAAAGCTATCGTTATCTAAAAATAGACAGCAAGGTTCACATCACTACCATAACATGCCTAATCTGTACTGCTCCTATCTTCGGGTCATAAGGCCAGCGATACCGTAAGACGCGCTTCCTACACTCAATCAAAATTGAAATCTACTGATACCAGATAAAGATCAATATCCCCTGTCAGCGGGGTTTTAAAAGAGCTCTGTAACTCGACCTATATCCGAATGATGGATGGCTTCGAGGTACAACCCTCGCGATATTAGAGATTGATTAATATGTGCCTTATGTTGTGTGGGGTAGAGTTTAAGATTTTTGCTTTTATTTCATGCCAGGTGCGGTGAGAGATCGTTTGGTGCTTCTGTGTACTGAACCGAATTAATTTTGAAAACTATTATCTATTTTGGTAAACAATGGTTCGACAGGTCTTAATCATTATCGATGTAATAGGGTTGGTTGGTTAGGGCGAACTTTCAAATCGTTGTTATTCAGACTTGGGATCTACTTTAGTACTTACTTACGTCTGGAAATGACAAGATATTTAAACTGAGTAGGTACCTACTCCATGTCTAGAACTAACTCAGACAGCTTAGAAAGTCTGAGCTCTGACCCTTAGTTTATAACTTAGATTTAGTTTCAATTATTAAAAGCATCTTCTTACTTTTTTTTGATCCAACTTGACTAAGTCTAATCTGTGGTTTGTGTCAATAGAAAGCCGAAATTCTTCTTCTTCTTCATGTTTGGCTCTGCATCACGGTTTGACACAATTCTGTCAATGTCAGTTTTCAATTATAGCGCATTTGTGAACGAATATGACAGACATTTAAGGAGGTTGAGTTTGGATTATACAAAATAAAAAGAGGACAATTTAATCTCAATCACGTTTATTATTTACAAAAACAACCATAAACAACCAAATTAAAGCTATATAAAAATTACTAAAATAAACTATCATTCTTAACATGAAATTCTATAAGCTGGTCTAAAATAATAAAATGGCCGAATGTTCCCTCCGAAATTACTAAAATCAACAGCAGAAAGCTCCAATACGCCGGCAATCAACGCACTCTATCGGAAACACTCAAATATTGTTCTATCCGGCATTTATCCGGCTTTAGCTGTCAGTATTTCCTTAAATTTTCCGGGCGAGTGCGTCTATTGACCGGACGTTGTAAAGTTAATTTTATTTCGCGTGCTTTATTAATGTCTATGGTTGATGTTATTTTTGGCTGCTTGATGACAAGAAAATGGCTGAGCTGAAGATGATAAGTGTTCATAATTTTATAATAGCTCGTGGTACTTATTCCTTTCTTGATCTCAATACTCAATATATTTACTGTAGTCATCACATTGGCTTTTACTCTTACGCTATATTCGTATATTAACGTAACAAACCCAACTTAGGTAGGCACTGAGCTATAGGAGTTCCTATTGCTCAGCCGCGTCGTTATGTACCTCCACCTCCACAGCATATATTGGTCCACTGCTGGACCCAGATAAGCGCCTTATTGGCTTTTATCTCACGGGTGGTAATGCCCATAATCCCCACGCTGGGCATGCGGGTTGGGGATCGCAGTTCGGTGGTAGAATTGTTCTAATTGTTCCCTATGTAAGTATGTACCTAACATCTATTTATGTCACATTTAGATTTGATGTAACAATAATTATAGAAACTATATATACATAAATTAACAGATAAATAGATAACAGATATACCTACATCTTATTTATAATTTGTCAAATTATACGTCACAATTTGTTTTTACATAACAAAATAAAATAATAATAATAAAATTAAATGTGCATTACTTAATTTTATTATTATTATTCAGAATTTAATAATTCGTCGTAGGTAAAAACGACTTCTCTACGAGCCAGTTTTGTAGCTTGTTCTTAAAATTTCCTAGACTTTTCGGTGCATTCCTAACCTTCAGCATTGCAGATTGTGTATGTATGACAATAACATACTTTTACTAACGTGTAGTATATTTGCCTTCACGCGACATCCAGTACGCCCAGAGTCTGGGCGTACTGGGTGTCGCGGTGACGCGTCTGGGCCCCAGACGCTTACTAAAAGGGCAAATGGATAGCTAAGGCCCGTGAAACCCGTTATGAAAGCTTGCTCTCTCATAGATCCATTATTGACGTAGGTATATTCCATAGAAAAAAAACCTTACCCAAGCACAGATCGATGACTGAGCAAGCTTTCGTAATACGGGCGTAAGTGTGTCTTGGCCTCCGTTATGAGAAGTCGCAATTTTTGAAGAGCGAGCACGGATGTCGATAAGGATTGATTAGCATAAGGCACCGATTTTGCCTCTACTATAGATAAAATCGGTTATCGAACACGGTCTGCTCTTGACAAATTTTATCGACACTAGAGATAAATTCGCGCTTTTTGATCCCTATGGACTTCGCCATCCCCCCGCGCAGTTTCCCGCCAGTCCCCTTGCAGGTACTGCAGCCAGCTTCTTTCTATCTACCACGTCTTTCCAGCGGACAATAATATATAGGTTCGTAGTTAACCCGCTTACATCCATACTAATATCTGTCCTTTTCATACCTAAACGGCTGAAACGATCTCAATGAAGTTCGTCAGTGTGGTAGATGGTTGACCGTGATGGTTGACCCGGGGATGGAAATAGGCTACTTTTTATCCCGAAAAGAGCGTGCGAAGCCGCGAGCAGCAGCTTGTTGAATTCATAAATAATGTATTCGTTAAACTACGAAAGTTTTTATAGTTTTAAAATATGAAGGGAGGATAAACTAAAACAATAAAGTTGCTTACCTATACTTGGATTTAGAATTCAAGATATTTTATGTCAACAAAGACTTTTATGAATAAAAACTTAACAAAAAGTAATAACAATAGCAGATAACAACATGGTAACAGGAACGTAATCACTAAAAACCAATACACAAACTTCAACAACACATAATTGCACACGCCCAGCGAAAAATGTACAAATTCGTGCTAGAAAAGGAAAGAGCTACTGATGAAATGATCAATGAAAGCTTTCATAACCAAAAACTGTTTCGAACTTCTGCTATTGCCTCCGATGATACCGTATACATATATATATATTTACCACCAATATTTCTTTGGTTTTGTAACGCCTTTGTTTACAAAAAATATCTAGGATTCTAGAACCGAGTATAGTCCTACTTCTGCCTGCCCACACAAACCTACCTAAAGCCTAGAGCGAATGCATGTTTACTGAACAAACATTTTCAAGTCACAATGTTTTGTCTAGTAAAATATTTCGTATAATACCCGGTCACCTTTGTAAACTCAGAATAGCTCTATCAAGCGAAACCTCTTTGTCCGTTTGATACACTCAACTTTTATCAACTCCTTACACACACACCCTCACACCCATGCATTCACACTGGTGGCTCCTGTTGCCCAGACTCCTAAGCGACCGGTGTCCTCAGGGGCTCCACAAAACACACACACGTGCGAGCGCGCATAAAGTATATCTAAAACAATAATGTTCTATGTTAATACACTGCCGGCCAAAAGTTTGAGACCACTGTAAAAATCTTTGTCACCAACAAAATATTTCAAAGTACACATATGATAATGAGCTAATTTGAACACCTGCGTATTCTATTATTATTAAAGAATTTCTAAGAGTCATTATTTATGTTGTTGTTTAAGTTATCATCCTAAAAAGGTCTATTGTTTCAAAACATCAATGAGCGCCGCGCAAGGACCAGGTGGTAGAGTCATTGTAATATTTTTATGATCTGCTCATTACTTATTGTTTTGGGTTTGTTTCGCGTTAACCGATATCAGGGATTATGTTAGCTTCCTAAAACATATTTAGTACCTGAGTTTTTATGGAGTAAATTATTTTCTACCTTATTAGTCTGAGCTCGTCGTTGTTACAGTGAAGACATCTTAAAATGGGAAAAGTTCGCGAAATTAGCAGTGAAACTCGCTCTGCCATAGTTGTTTTATACGGCGAAGGCAAATCTGAACGTGCGATTGCCTCTCAACTTAAGTTGTCGAAGACTTGTGTTCATAACACAATAACCCGATACAAGGAGACTGGCAGTAATCAAGATCGTTCGCGTTCGGGAAGGCCGAGAACTACCACTTCTCGCGAGGATCACTT
The DNA here is from genome assembly GCA_963662085.1 of Eupithecia inturbata. Taxonomy (NCBI): domain Eukaryota; kingdom Metazoa; phylum Arthropoda; class Insecta; order Lepidoptera; family Geometridae; genus Eupithecia; species Eupithecia inturbata. Next base: position 2,293,288 of record OY759201.1, read on the forward strand.
CATAGTCACTACCAGCAAGCGGAATAGACGCCTAACAGCACCAGAAATCCGCGTAGAAGTGAACAAATCCCGATCAGAACCTGTATCATTGACTACAGTAAAAAGACGTTTGAGAGATGCTAAGTTATTTGGTCGCGTCGCCGTTCGAAAACCACTACTAAGGCCACAAAACAAAAAGAAACGGATGCAGTGGGCCCTTACCCATCGAGACTGGACTGAAGAAGACTTTAAACAAGTTCTTTGGTCAGATGAATCTAAATTTGAAATATTTGGTTCAAAACGACGAATTTTTGTTCGACGTAACGTCGAGGAAAAGATGATGCCAGACTGTGTGGTGCCAACAGTCAAGCATGGTGGTGGTTCCATTATGGTCTGGGGATGCTTCTCGGGCCATGGAACCGGAGATTTGGTACGAGTCGAAGGAATCATGAAAAAGGAGCAATATAAACGAATACTACAGCAAAATGCCATTCCGTCTGGTTCAAGAATAATTGGAGATGGATTTTTTTTCCAACAAGATAATGACCCAAAACATAGTTCAAAATTATGCAGGGGTTATTTAGAACACAAAGAAACAGAAGGGGTTTTAAAAAACATGGTGTGGCCCCCTCAGAGTCCGGATCTCAACCCGATTGAGCTTTTGTGGGAAGAGCTTGATAGAAATGTGCGCAGTTGTTGTCCCACTTCGCAAGAAGACATGTGGAAGGCTTTACAAGAAAGCTGGAACAATATATCACAAGATACAATCGACAAATTGATTGCTCGTATGCCAAGAATAGTGAAAGTAGTAATAAAATGCAAGGGAGGGTTTTTCGACGAAAAATCTGTATAAAATATGAGCGACATTTTTAAAGTAAATGGTTGATTTTTCTTGATTTTTTTGTTTTCTTCATAATGTATGTGTATTAGGAAATAAGTATTTTAATTCATAATTAAACCTCTTGCTTTGTATTTTGAGTTTTATTTCATTTTCCTACTTTGATGTAGGTGGTCTCAAACTTTTGGCCGGCAGTGTATGTGTAATCCTTTTTGGCCTTATTGTTAAGTATATTTAAGTACTTAAATATAAATTGTAACGCTGTGGTTTACCTCAATAAAAATAAATAAATAAATAAACTCCTCTCGTATTTTTAACTCAACAAAAAATGCCACAAATAAGCTTTCACGGACTATATTTAGGAGCTTTGGGTTAGTGAATTTAATGGACCGGTGTCATTATTCTACCAACGGAAGCGTGGGAGCTTACAAACTAAAAAAAGGGATTAGAACAGATTTGGATGTTGCATTGCATGGTGTTTTTTGGGCGATGATTGTATTTGAATTCGGATGTCGAGTGACATTATATCGAAATTCGAATCCAAATGTAAATATGTCCGCCCAAAAAATATCATGCAGTGCAACATTCTATTTCCCGTTTTCAGTTTTGAAGCCTGTGTAGGTACATAACGCACAGACGAAATATAAATTGCAATTTACAGATTCAGGCACATTGTTCATATCTGTTTACATAATTACATATACTGTTCGTTCGTACCGCTTTACGTATTCTTTAGAGGAAATTCATTTTTAATTTCGCATTGTCCGTTGCGTTTCGAATTTATAATCTTCCATTTTGTTTTCTTTAACATAGACTTCCTTCCCGCCAACTTTGTTAATGGCCGAATGCAGAGAACTTTTATGAAACAAAAGTTCGATATTTTAAACCTGCACAATGCGAACTTTTTCAAGTTTACTCCCGTTTGGCCTCTATCAAGAATCATATTATGCCGTCCATACAACAAGATTATAAGCATCTTGTTGTAAGGACGGCATAATATTATATCTCTTGTAACTTGTCGGCGGCTAACCAAGAAGCTTATATCTTGTTAGAACACTCAAGCTTCTTGGCCTCTATACATACATATGTACCTATTCTATGACTTATTTTATTTATGGTACGAGTAGTGTGACTGACAGTCAAAAAGTCATGTCCTAATGCTTTACCGATTCCAATTTTATTACAATCGGTTTTGTTATTTTTGCTCAACTTTATGTATTGTTTTACAAAGTTTACTCAGGCGTCTAAACGACTTTATTTTGGAATTAGAATATTCAATAGAATAAAATGGTATTACTTTTGTTGTTATATTTGCTACTTGCTTCTGCCCGCGGTATTACACGTGCTTTTCCGTGATAAAAAGTAAGACAGATTGAGTTACTGCGGTAAACTATAATTTATACACTATTTTCAATACCTACTCTTTCATGGAAATATCATCTAGAATAATCTTCGTTACATACTAAGTCGTGTAGTATGTGTGTAGTTTTTCAAACGCCACCGTCTATATTGTTCTCATATGTCCAGTCCATCCCAATGTTGCCTGGAAGAGATCGCTCAAAGCGATAAGCCCGCCCTTTGTACTTCCTTGTTTCTCAGCATTTTCTTCTGCATTATATTTTGTGTTTGTGTGGTACAATAAAGAGTTATCTATCTATGTCGGCTCGATAAAAATCGAAACTTTCTTAAGTCCCCATATTTTTCGAGTCGACAGATTCGCTTCTCTATCTGTCAAAAGTAACTGTGTCTATGAAACACTCCATTCTATCATTCAGTCTTCATTCACTCATCTGTCAAAAATTAGGGAACTTCATACTCGTGCATATACCAAACAGAATATAAATTCAGGGTATACCGATTACCGCGTCCACGAATTTATTTTCTGTTTTGTGGTCAAAAGCCAGCTACTTTGATTTCTAACCTGTCTCTATATCTCTATAATTCTTGTATCTTAGTAGCTTTCTACTTATTAAAAAAAATTATAAAGTGTCGTTGACCTTGTCGAGCGAGAGAGGCACAAATAGACGAATGGCTATAAAGATCAATGGAGGAATGTATATCACCGGATTAGACAGGGATTGAACTTCCAGACACGGGGAAGCTGCCACCGACCGACACCAAATGTTGCGGTGCAAGTGGGGAATCTAGCGGTTTGTATGATTAATACCGGTGTTGACTTGGCCGCTCGCTAAGTTAACTTATTTACCTACCTACTTTTGGGTGTCTGTGTAAAGTCAGCGGCGGCAATCGGTTGTTCCCAAGTAAATTTTAGTAAAGCTTACTCCTACTTCTGATCCAGCTGGTCTATTAAGATTATTTCAGATGTATCACTCGGTACTATTTTGGCCCTCATCGGTTCATTTTTAGGGTTCCGTACCCGAAGGGTGAAAACGGAACCCTATTACTAAGCCGAAACAATAACAATACTATAAAAAATGAGTTTCATTTTACTCCAAGAGAATGTAAAATTGTTCTCAAATTACTCCAGCGTTCTCTCTGGTTTCGAAAAATTAAATAAGCCGTACATTCTTTCTCAAACAACTCCATGAATTTGTCATAAGAATGTTATTGAAAAACTTTATGCATCTATTTGCATCCTCCAGAAGGTAGCTGACGTACAGCGAGGTGAGGTGCAAAAATTCGAGTTATAAAATATGTTTCACTATGAGGTAAAACTGAAATAAAACAGAGTAACTGATTTGTAATTTTTAACTTAAATAGGGATTAACTATATTACCATAAAAAGTATCGTAGTTTGACGAATTCATTATGATTATAAGCGGAGTCCCTCGTTAAGGCTGGTGTACACCCCAACGGCCTTGAGAACAGAAAATAACTACCTGTAGCCGTATAAATAATTTGATTATTCGTGAAATGTTCAATTTATTTATAATATTTAGTATTTTTTCTCACTCAAATATTTGTCAAAGTATTTTACACAAATTGAACGTTTCACCAATAAAACAAATTATTTATACGGCTACATATAATTATTTTGTGTTGTCAAGGCCGTTGGGGTATACACCAGCCTTAAGGGATGAAACGTAGGTGTTCTTCAACACAAATAAGGTTCGTAGTAAACCCGCTTACATCCGTAATGAACTATTTTCATGTTATGTATTGCTTGCCTTAAGCAAATATTATAAGCATATCACTTAATACGTAACAGGTACCTACTGCATTAAACTCGAGTGAACCAGCACACAGCGTTGTTTGCTTTAAGTTGGTGTTATGTTTGGTTTGTTATGATTTCATTCGACTAGCTCTGTCCATCTGAACAGTTAGCAAACACAATATTTGATTACCCACTAAATTATTATTAGTTCAAAAGTTGAAGTAGGTACTAAGGAAATCTACACTGCAGGCAGATGCTGGATGCGGCCAGCTGAAGACAGGGCGCTATGGCGCTCATAAGGAGAGGCCTATGTCCAACATTAGACTAAGATAGGTTGGTGATAATGATGATGGAAATCTGTTCTCTATACACGTTGTTTTGGGATTATTCTAGTAAGAATAATTTGCCTCGGAGAGCACGTTAAGACGTTGGTCCTCTCCCCGGTCGTGTCGATCTGCCGTCCCTTTGGATTATGAGAGTGAGGGAATCGAGAGTGCACCTGTGTTTGCGCATACATTGTGCACTATATTGTTCCGTGAGCACATTGTTAGTCTCCGATGAGACTGCCTGCCATACGACGTGTAAAATATTATTTTTCCTAAACAAATTCTTGTATTCATGGTCAAAATTCTGCTAGGAAAATATCATCATCGTCACCTCCCCTATAGTTTGGTGTTAGAAAACTCTTGTGGAGTTAAACAACAATTTCGTTGCCCACGAAATAACGCACATTTCCGTAAGTATTCACTTTATTAAAAGGGCAGTAAACGCATTAACTCGCATTTCCACACGATTGCCTATTGTTTTGTCGTTTAAGTAAAGAAACGAGGAGTCGCATAAAACTTTTCGCAAGTTTCCAGAACTTTAACTAGACGCCAATATTTATACTTCGCCGCGACACTAATGGGATCGGCTGTCAAACGGGTTTGACAGGTGCCCGCGATAAGAGCCCTTAGGGCAGTGAAGTCAAGACTTTTGTAAAACAGATGTCTTTGAGTTTGTTTATTTATGAGATTTATAAACAGTGTAATGAGAACTTGTTTAAAGCTGTGGATTTAATTTAATTTGTAGTCTTTTCTTTCTTAATTTGATTCCGTTTTGGAATAAAATCTATCAATTTTTTTTAGTAAGTGAGGTTCTACGATATATTAAGTTTTTATTAAGTATTATTTATTATTTATAGGTAACTAATTGACTATTAAGAGGGCTATTACAAAAAAAAAGAGAAATTGCATGGTTTCATTGACAAATTGTATGATTTTCGTTTGTTGCTTGAAAAAATTATCACTTCTTAATAAGTAATAGTTCGTTTCCTTTACTATAAAAATCATAAAAAAAATGTTGGAAAACTTATTTTTCTATGTAGTTATAATCATTCTCCCGATGCATGTCTAGGCAAAAACTTTCGGAGACCTGTTTTGGAAGCTCTAATTTGTAGATTCTATTGAATAAAGACCACCAATATTTTTTTTTTTCTTGTTTCGTATATCCTATTCTTTAATAATAATACAATACATTTTCGTTACATGCCTTTATGTAAAGAAAGAAAAAACAGAACCAAACTCGATTATCGACCGAAAAGGCTTCGAAACAAACCCCAATATCTCCGAAGTTTTACATCATTTTGACATAATATTTATACCAAAATAATTAACAACAATTGCTTGAACTACAACATTAAGTCTATTTCTTAAATCACTGTCAAATTTTTTTTAATGAATTAAATAAAAGACTATGTAATTTAGTGCTCCGGCGGTCTGCCTTCAGTACCGCGCGAGCTCGAATTTTATGTGAATATATGTACATTACAACAAAAAAGAAGTTATATATTAATATATGTACGTATTAAATCACGTAAAAACGTGATTTAATACTTATTAGGTATACATATTTATGAAGTCTAAGGCCCGTATTATGAAAGCTTGCTCAGTCATAGATCTATGCTTGATTGACGTTAATGCCATAGAAAAGCGTTACTCAAGCATAGATTCATGACTGAGCAAGCTTTCATAACACGAGCCTGAGTGATAAAACATAAGAATTTATAGTTACAGCTTTAGTTTTTTTATAAGTAATTATGTCCTGTATTTGACAATACCAGATTAAAGGCTAATAAAATATTATCCTATGTAACGTGGTAGGTACACTTATTAGCTAAAAACTTGCAAACGACCACAAAGGAACCAAAAACGTCGCACATAAACCAGGAATTTCATATTCCCTTTGTGATGCAAATTCTTTTTCTAACATTAAATTTAATACAGTCCGTATACAGGGTGTTTCGAACGTGCGGTCGTAAAGAGATACGTTTTAAGGCACTGTTTATTTATTCTGTGCTTAGGGTGCTCGTAAACTACACTCTTTGGTGAATTTATCGTTTGTTTGAACGTGTGGTGTGTTTGATTTGAAAAAATCGAAATATTTTTAATACCCGTATTATGTTCTGGTCTAGTAGGTACCTACAGTTCCTTTTCTACTTAAAAAACTATCTCTTTGATCTCAGTTTATTGGAAAACATAACCCTTCTCTTTGCGCAGTGGGGTAATAAAGATATTTCGTTTTTCTACTGTTAACCATATTTCGATTTGCGTTTTCTAAGCTTATAGATTATATTTTTTTAGCGTCGTTTTGGGGAAGCCTATATCCAGTTGTGGGCGTACGCGAGCTGATGATTTCACCCTTCGGGTACGAAACCCTAACAACGCACATGTAGAGCACCTGTAGATCTTATTTTTATTTTTCCTAACATTAGCTCCAATTACTTGTGAGTAACTTTCTATTTGTATACGAGTGTATGTATACGTTTTTGATTTGTAATTTATTGCGTATTAATTAATTTATTATCAATTTATTCCTCTTTAATTAAGTGAGTTAATTATGTGTTGTGTATGTTTAGTTCTGTTTATAAAGTAAATATATTTTATTCTTATTATGATGAGGCTTTTTGGCGATTTTTATACAATTTACAACTAAACATGGATAAAAGAACAATCTTAAATAAATTACCCTTTCTTTCGTTCAAAGTTTATTTTTATTAATTTTTATTACAAAATCAAATTCAAAAAAACTTAGACATCACCGCCTCCGTAGTTTCATATTTAATGTAGCACCCTGTATAAGAGTGTTTACTCAAGCTTTGTTTTTGTATGAGAACTCGCGCGTGTAGGAAAATCCATATTAGATTTTAAATATTTAAATGTTGTAATAAATATGTTACGAAGCCATTACCGGCTTACGTTGCCAAAACATTTTACAGGAAAGTTAACCTTAATCAGAATTTTACGATGAAAGTCTACCTACATGAAATTCACAGAAAATGTAAAGATATTGTAAAGAAGTTAATTTTGCACGAGATTAGATAAATTGAATCGACAAGGGTGAACCAAAAATCATTGTTGCAGCCTGGCAGGGTTTTCATGCATTGTGTACCTATCCACTAAGGCCGTATTATAAAAGCTTGCTCAGTCATGATCTATGACTGAGCAAGCTATAATATACGATAATACGGCTTTTATAAGTTTTATAATATGCTAGTGACGTTTAATCCAAGCGCTACTCAAGCATAGATCGATAACTGAGCAAGCTTTCGTAATACGGGCCTAAGACTACCTACACATAAAATCACATAATGATATGAATTATGAATCTTCTTGCCGATATTTGCTAAAGCGAGGAGAGCTTAAAAACAACGTTAAAACTTAATTATACTTGATTGATACTAGAGTTAATAGTTCAATAGTTCTTTATTAATAACGAAAATGTTACATGTCAGGTCGATAAATCTAAGACCCACTTAAAATATATCTAAGCTTATCAATTATAATAATTTTAGCTACAAAACCTACAAAAAAATAACATTGAAAATATATCGTTAAGATAAATAACATAAGCATTAAGTACTAATAATAAAATCATTAAATATTGATAAAGTCTAAAATAATTTATGAACAAAGAGATTTATGTATACCTAAATAAAAACAGATCATCAAAAATTAGTAAGGTAACAACAGCATAGTCATAAAAAAAAACAACTTCAACAACACACAATTCTACAAGAACAGCGATAAAGATTCAAATGCGAATTCGTAAACGGACGAGACACAAATAAATTATGATAAATGCAAAATGAAACGATGAAAACCTTTCACATCTGAAAATAGTTTCGAACTTCTGTGATTGGCTCCGATGATGCCAGTGTCGTGCCTAAAATATATCTTTGGATTTGTTACCCCTTTGTCGACATAAAATATCTGGGTGAGTTGGAAACATTAAAAATGTATCAATGTTGCGAAGTTTATTTGTATTAATAATAATAATATGCTTTTATTTCACAGACATGATCCATATACAGATAAATTTAAAATAAAAATAAATAATAGTCAGGTACACAATCAAATTAATTGTATTGTACTTACTATGTAAAAAAAGCTTTACTGAAAATGAACTCACGCTTTTCAGATCGAAACCCATACAACCTTTCACTATGCCATACTAAGATTACAAAAGAATTCCTTCGTACCTGTGGGAACAACAAAAGGCGGGAAAGGTGTAAAATGGCCGCCTAATGAGGGCTATCGGTTACAAAATTACAAGGCGCAGGCGTTTAAATATGGGGTTGTGTGTGATTTGTGGTTTTTGAACAATTCGCCTTAAAAAACATTTGTACAGTATTTTTGGATGTTGGGATCATTATTGCCAGATGCTTTATGCTACTTACAATACAACGTACATATATAAACATACTTTTGAATGTTTTGAACAACACAGACAACAAAAATAATACTATTTTTATCTATGTATTTAGAGTGGTGTTACGATCTGCAGATATTTGTTTCGGGTACTCTGTTTTATATGTAAGTATTAAAAAAAAAGTATATCTTATCTAGTACCCCATGATCTGCTTAGCTTGGGGGGGCTAGATGATGCTGTTTGTGAATTATCCAGCATTAATTTACTTATTTCTATAATCTTGCATTCGGAGGAGGGCGTTAATGTTCGCGACGCAGTTGTATAACTATTGCGCGCATTATCTTTTTCACACAATTTCATGTTCTTTTTGTACTTTGTTCCATTAAAGTTTGTTTTTTATTAAGTAAGTATTCTTTTCATCAGATTTTTTTTTATTTGGAACGCAGTTCGAAAACAAATTGAACCCAAACTCTTCAAATAGGGAGTCGCCAATTTAAAAAGCGTTTTGGTCGATTACCCTCACATAAAACTACAATGTTCTGTGTTGCCAACTTAGCTCGACTTTCGTTCTAAAAGCTAAAATGTAGGTTATATTACTGGATCACTTCGACGGTTATTTAGCCTCCTGCACAAGTTTTTAATGTAAATATTTGACGCAGTTAGTTATGTACACCATCCATCATATGTGATAAAAAAATTGTAAATGTAGTTTTCAGTAAAATAATTTTCTTTATGTGAAACACTCTTAAGCTTAAGCTATACCACCGCTTTTTCTACTCATTTAAGATTTATAAGCTGTTGGTTTTCCACCTAAATAAATAAAATAAATCTATATAATATAAACATGAATCCGTATTTCCCTCGGTCACGGCATGGCACCACTTGAACAGCTGGACCGATTTCGCTAATTATTTTTTTTGTTGTGTTTGTCACTGTCAGGAGAAGGTTCTTAAGAAAAAAAAAATTAAGAAAGTAGCACGGAAAATTAGAAATTTTAAGAAAACTTAATGACCATATACCAATTCGAATTTAATATTCATAGTTCAGGCAGGACGACGTCTGTCAGGTCAGATACATAGATAGATAGATAGTAAATACTTTATTGCACACTTATAACTAAGAAACAATTAACAAAAAGAAACAATTAGATTAAAGTGACAATAGGCGGCCTTATCGCTCAATAGCGATCTCTGCCAGACAACCTGGTATGGATAGGATCTTCGGAAATACATGGGGTAAGATCTGTGTGCATCTAACAAATATTGTACGACTTAAAAATAAATAATAACATACTACAATACATTACAAAATAAAAAAAAAAGTCAGCTAGTATATGAATAAATATCAGCCCACGCACATCCACAGCTAGAATCATAACAAGGGTAACGTAACGTAACAAGGGTAACGTAACGTAACAAGGGTAACGTAACGTAACAAGGTTTAGTTTAAAAACTAGTTACAACTAGTTACTATGTCTCTCAAACGAGGTTTACGCAATCAGATAAAAATTTCTTACTGGAAAAGGGAAATAAGTATTAATAAGTAACATACGGGAAACCACAGAAGTAACCGACATAATAAAATAAATAATAACCATTATTAAACACACTTTAACCCTTTATTCAAAACTAGTTACTTCCCGCGGTTTCGCACGCGTTGTTTACATGGAAACGTTTAAAGGTTATTCCTATCCCATGGTAACTGATTTACGGAATTAAAAGTAAAAAGTCTATGTTTTATTCCAGGCCTGTATGCAAAATTTTAGCCCGATCGGTTCAGTTTTGGCGTGAAGAGGTAACAAACATCCACACAATATCTGTATATCCAAACATTCGCATTTATAATATTAGTGAGAAGTAAAGAATTAGCTCAATCCTAGGTTATGTCCACTGTGGTGATTGGGGGAGGCATGTTCAACAGTGGACGTGTGTATGTTTGCTGATGAAGATAGTCAAGCCCAAAGATAGTTCGTAGTCTTTGGTCAAGCCCAATTCGAAAACAAGCCACACAACTAAAACAGTTCCAATTTCAAATTACCCAACCAAATTCGAATATCGAATTAAAACGCCGCGAAAAAGTTACCGCGTAATCAGATTCGCGGGCGAAGCTCCACGGAGTGTCAGCTAATTCAATTGTACCACCACAATAAAATAATGAAATTACATGTCAAACACATTTTGAGCGAAAATGGTTCCCTCGCCGTTAAACGCAATTATGAGCGGTTTGCATAATCGCGGGATATGGCTGGCTATGAGACGGGCGTATTTGTCACCGATCTCACGGCGGCGACCTGTAGCGTAGCGGGCGAACCGCCTGCGACGCAGGAGGTTGCGGGTTCGATTCCCGCCTCGGGACAAATGTTTGTACGGTACAAACATTGCAGTGTTTGTTCCGGGTGTTCTGGATGTTTTCAATGTAAACATAATAAATTATACCAAAAAAATATTTGAGTTTCTGCGATTCGCTGCGATGATACCAATCTCGTAAAGTATTTTCCACATAGATTCTAGAACTGAGCTTAGCTAGATCCTATCTTATGTATACAAGTCAAGACAGACATGTCCAAGGTCTATAAAAATATTCTGTGATATGTCTAGATTTTACATATGGGTATATGTAAAATCTGTAGATATGGTACGTTCTCCCGGCGCTTACTCAACAACTGGCCTGTGTTACAAGTTTACCACTACACGCAAACGCTCGCTCACAGTCATAATTCCAATCCTGTGCAATAATTATAATGAACAAATACGAGGGTATTGCTGTAGTCGTTATAAAGTCAATAAATCACACTAAAGTACGTAGTAGCAAGCACGCGTAACACGAACGCCGCGGTCCGACTATGACTGAAGGACCTAACTGCACCTAATTTGAGCCTTCCACTTTCGAGAGACTTGTACCTCATCTCCCCTTTTTTCCTTATATCGATGGTGTAACCCATAGAAATAAACCGCCAAATGCGAATCGACTCGCACACGAAGGGTTCCGTACCGTAAAAAACAGGCAACTTTTTCAAAGACCACAAAATTTTCTTATAATTTCGCATTAAATTTTTATTTTTAGTATTTGTTGTTATTACAGTTGAAGTGTTACTTGTTTATAGAAAGTTTCATGTGCCTATCTATTGTAGTTCAAAAGATACAAACCTTGCCTTGACAAATTAAGAGCAAAAAAGGCAAAAAGATCAGGTTTTTTGTATGGGAGCCCGCATTAATTTTGATATTTATTCTATTTTTATTATTTGTTGTTATAGCGGCAAAATAAATACACATTCTTTGAAAATTTCAACTGTCTACCTCTTACGGTTCATGAGATACAGCCCTGTGACAGACGGACGGACGGACAGCGGAGGCTTAACTAAGCCTCCGCTGTCCGTCCGTCCGTCTGTCTGTCTGTGGGTTCCGTTTTCACCCTTCAGAACCCTAAAAAACAGCTGCCAATGTTGATCGCTTGTTTCGTGGCAGCATAACAGACGAGACCTGACGCGTCTTCACGACGAATGCTTAATTTCTAATTTCGTATATCAAGTCTAATCTTCGTGATGCTTTGATGATGAGGTGATATGTCAAGGGTCGGTGGACACACTGGACACATTGGGTGGTGGTGCTTAACAGCTTAAAGGCTCCACTGGTCCCTCATAACTTCATTATGTTGGAACACGCTGCCTGCTGATGTTTTACCGGCCAATTACAACTTGGGTCTCTTCAAGAAAAGAGTGAAAAGGGATCTGACCCTATTCACTCTTTTCTCTTCAAGAAAAGAGTGAATAGTGTCAGATCCCTATTCTTTCCCTCCGAGAGTTTTATTCTCTCCCATAGAGAGTCTTTGTATTCGTGAGTGTTCACGAATACATCTGAATTGTCCAGCTGATTCGAATTTGATTTCAAAATATGATTATTTCTATTCAAACGTATAACGTCATCGTTATATAGAAATCGTTATAACTAGGTATTCAAAAATGTTTATCATCAAGCCTGTATACAAATCTAAATAAATAGGTTTTAATAGAAGCAGAATACTCTCTGAACACTAAACCTGCTTCGAAACACGGCCGTCCTACTAGACAAGTGGCGTCCTCTTGCGATGCTCCAATTATTCCGCTCTCGAGATGTCCAGTGTCTTGTACTCATGTGAGGGACTCAAGATGCGCAGTTAGATTTAGAGTGGGGATGCCAGCTTGGGATTTTAAAAGTGGCCGGTAAAATGCCACGTACAAAACTAACGCAAAACAAAACTAACCAACGGGTCTAGTAGTGGTAAGGTAGCAAGGCTAGCAAGCAGTTCATTAAGTACCAATTTTGGTGCCTAGATAAAGTGTAAGTAGGTATGTACCTACCTAAAATGTTTTTAAAGGTGTAAGATTTTGACCCTAACATCGGTGACCATTTTGTATTTTTTTTGTGACAAAATCGCGGCGTTCTGTACTTGATATATATTATTATTTGGATAGAGGACACTAAAACATGTTATGGAACATAAAAAATGTTCCATAACATAATGTCCTAAAGCGTTAGGTTTCTGAGATATACACGTATGAAGAAAATATATAGGTATTTTAACCTGTGAATATCTTAGAAACCTGACACTTAAGGGCATTATTTTATAAGACATTTTTATTTGTTTTAGTGTTGTCTATCCAAATATATAACTTTTATTATGCACAGCGATTTTGACAGACAGGTATTTAGCCAGGAAGGCAATTTTCGCCAATATATCACTCGATTAATATGGCAAGAACTGTCAAATTTGGCAGTTCTTCTATATAAAAACGGTCAAATCTTACATTTCTTCTCTGCTATATTTATCGAGTGATATACTGGCGGGAATTGCTTTCCAGGCCCTGGGGTTGGGGTTTAATTATCCATTGGCTCTCCAAAACATCTCTCAAATGTCAATTTCTATACTACGGCCAAACTTAACATAGGTATAATGATTCTCAAATAAGTAACTGGTAAAACAAATTCGTTCGTTTCCCGCCTTGGGACAAATGTTTGTACGATCTGCAAATATTTGTTCCGGGTGTTTCGACCGTTCCGGGTTTTATCTATGTATAATAAAAAATATCTATCTATGTTATGTACCTATCGTTTTAAGTATATCAGTCATCAAATACCCATAACACAAGCTCTGCTTAGCTTGGGGCTAGATGATGCTGTGTGGATTGTCCAGCATTATTTATTAATATAGTTATTCGTATCTTCTCTTATTTGACGATAAAAGTGAAAAATCGAGGGCCGAGTCGAGTTTTTATAGTTTTCAATTAAGTAATTCACTTGGTATAAAGAAGTTTTTAAATTAACTCCAAAAAAGGAGAAAAAATAAATTTAAACCTCAAATTAAAATATCCGAAAGTAACCTGAACAGTAACTAATAAATAATATATTTTTAACTTATATATTTGTAACACATACTTAATAATATATTTTATCATATAATTAGAACATCAGTTCAAGCTTTGATATTTTTAACCGGAGGCCAACTGACATGTTTATTGGATAAACGAGGTGGTAAGTGCCTTTTACCAGGTTAAAATCAACTTTGATCTTTATTATGCTGTTTTGAGAGTTCTGTCAGATTTTAACGTCTCTGGCCTAAGGACGACTGAACTGTTTTTGTGTGATTTCAAAAAGAAAGTTATGTTGACAGTGGTATGATGTTTTGTAATTAGTGATATTTGTTTATAGAAATACTTAGGCCCGTATTATGAAAGCTTGCTCATTCATCGATCTATGCTTGAGTAACGCGTGTGACATAGAAAAGCGTTACTCGATATAAGCATAAATCGATGACTGAGCAAGCTTTCACAATACGTCAAAAACGTCAAATACCAAGAAATTGTCAATCACGATATTGTGTTATAGTCCAATTCAACCGCATTCAGATAACGGTCAGTAAGTTAATTCATCATCATCATCAACCTATATTAGTCCACTGCTGGACATAGGCCTCCAGTAATGAGCGCTATAGCGCCCTGTCCTCAGCATGCCGCATCCAGCATCTGCCTGCATTCTTTCGCAGGTGGTAAGTTAATGCATTATTTAGTAAATTCGTCGGTGTATCACGCATACTATTTTCGCCGGTCATTGGTAAATAAGTACCTAAGTAATTAATTATAGTTACTAAAGCTCATTGGAAGAACGAATAAAAAACAATAGAAAATGAACAAATTAGCAACGACAATATGAATGATTCACTCAAGAATACATCTGAATCGACAAGCTGGCATTTAAATAATTTTCCAACATATTTTGAGCCATGACAGTCTATCAATCTGAATATCGGCAGTATCCAAAAAGCACGCTGAAAAGCCGTTTACTCTATGCATTTTATGAATGAACCAATTGATTTGGATACGTAGGTTAGGTACGTTAAATGTGTCTGTGATTACACTGATTACACAATACAGACAAAGGTCCCGAAGTCTTATCAGACAACTAATTAACATTCATAGCTATATGTCTCAACAAACATGTTTTGATAATGTCTCACAACAATGTCAAATTGTCAAACAAAGGGGTTAGGGTCTGTGAGGTCTGACATATTATCTTGCTTGATGATACCACTGTAGTTCTTCATTTTGAGGTTATAATGGATATCTTATGTTGTCTTTAAAACGCCATTTTGGCTGTAAGTTGGCAACCCCGTATTATTAATTTTCGTATGTCTGCAAATCTCTTAAAAGACAAGCGTAAAAAGACAAGACTTTTTCATTTTGTTAACGTATTTAAAGACAGAAAGCTTAGGTCCTACTTACTACAAAAACAAAGCAAAATAAAAATTTATTTTAAAGTTACCTACTATCATAATATTACCATGTCAGCTTTATTTAATTTCTAGCTGTTGGAAGTTACATTTTACATGGGTGAGCCTTTTTACATAATTTAGATAAAATTAACAAAAAAAGGCCTAAAAGGATTTCTCTTTAAAAAAATATTATAACAAAATTACCGAAAAACACCTCCTACAAGCGAGATGTCACAAAAAAAATCATGAAAATAACGCGTTTAGAATGTGAAATCTAATTCCGGTGTGAATTCTCGAATTAGTCGGAGGCGTGCGTGAATTTTCGCGAGATATTTTAGTATGATTTATGTTACGCTCTTCTGGATTCCAGGGCTGGAGTAAGGGGGTTGCTCAGGGGTCTATGACGCGTGACACCCTAATTCTCGGCTGAAAATAAGGCTTCCGTTTTCAGCTAATACTCCTTAAGACGTATTAAATAGTAGGTTGCATTGGATATATGTGCCAACATTCCTAAGATTGAATACTCGTTCTATTTTGATAACGAGTCAGATCATTATCAAAATAGATTATATTATTATATTGTATATTATGTGTTCATTTCTGTAATCATATTTAATTAATGTAATTGGTTGTGTATACCGTGTTAATTAAATTAAATTAAAATAAATAAATCATTTGGTTACAGCGCCTCAATCGTGCGCGTGTGATATGAACCACCAATTACAATGACCAAATATAGAATGGTTCCTCAGCTTTAACTCAACCTTCCAATTTCAGCTTAGGGCTTAGTTTTCAGCCTGATGCCTTTGTTTTGCCTGTAATTGACTAGTGACATGGCGGATAATTTTATTTAGTAATTTTGTTGAACTTCCGCCCATACCAGATGCCCTGAATCGGACCCTGTACGTCTTAAGTATTCGAGTGACATTTTACGATGTCAATTGATAAAGGTTTGGATCATAATAGGGCCTACTTATTTGTAAGGTTACGAAAAGGTTGTAGTATGTTATTTTGAACCGATAGATGTCAGTATTCAAAATGCCAATGGGTACAAAAGAGCAAAATGTTCACAGGGTTTTGTAAAAAAAATTACCATTTATTTATGAATTGAAAATCTTGATTTATATTTATAGAACTCATGTCCAACGTTGGTTACAAATACAATAAATTATGACATTTTACTTAAAACTATCGTAGTTTAACGAATTCATTACGGATGTAAGCGGGTTTACTACGAACCTTATTTGTGTTGGAAGAACACCAACGTAACCCCTTGCGTAGTGCTCGGAAGAACACGGATCGTGCGCATCTAGAACCGCGCTCACCCTGAAGAAGTCCCTCGAACGTTGGTGTTCTTCCAACACAAAAAAAGGTTGATAGTTAACCCACTTACATCCGTAATGATTGATTTAAGAAAAAGAAACATCTTCGCTTTTATACAAACAATCAACATAATAATCATTGAGACAACACGAATGATTAAATCATTAAACAATTTACACGCTTACCAACATACCAATTAGTAAATCATAAACTAACTTCAAAACGTCATGTGTCAAATTAATGAACCTTTTGGCAGCTGTCACTGAGCGATTTCACGGAACCAGTTGCTTGAGTAACAAATCATGTTGGTTTGTTTTTTCTTTGCGTTTATCACTCCTGTCAAAATATTCATTAAAACATAAATAAATAACGTTTACGTTAATGGTTCGTATATCTTAAGGCTGGTCTATGCTCCAACGGCCTTGAGAACACAAATTAATTATCTGTAGCTGTATAAATAATTTGTTTTGTTCGTGAAATATTCAATTTGTGTAAAATACTTTGACAAATATTTGAGTGAAAGAAAAATACTCAAAATCAACAGCGGTTAGAAAAAATATCCGAATTTCACATAGTTTAATTCTAAATTAACACACACACACACACCCTCCCTCACACACACACACACTACAGATAATTATTTTGTGTTCTCAAGGCCGTTGGGGCATAGACCAGCCTGGACCAGTTTCCATCAAAACTGCCCTCATCAGGGGACACATTAGTCCACAGCTGAACATACCTGTCCCTAACAAGGTTTTGCCATAATCACCACGCTTGGCAGGTAGATTGGTGATCGCAGTGGAGGTGTTAAAACTCAGAAGGAAGCTGCTGTCGTTCCTATGGTAGGTTCCCTTACACACACATGACACATGTCGGTAATATTGGGACAACTTTAAAAGATAGATAAGTGAGTACTGACGATCGCAGGTAGCTATCTATCTTTAACTGTAGATTGTATATTGGGAATGGGCGTCAGTCCGCTCTTACGACATCAACGGGCTGAGTTGGGGGGGTCGATTCTTACACCGCGACCACCACGGCCACCAAAGCAGTGATGTGTAAGAAACAATAGTTTTATGGTGTTAAACAAGTGAGAACTATAAAAAAACTGACTCGGTCCTCGCTTTTACACTTATTTTCACCAAATGAGAGAGCAAAGGCCTACAAAAGGCACACACACAGGCGGACGCCATTTTATAGCATTTAAGTTTTCCAATTACATAGTTACCTAGTAGTTATGTAGTCCTTAGTGTTGAGTAATTTTTTTTTTGACTATCCTCACAGCATCGTCTAGCCCCATGGTAAGCAGAGCTTGTGTTGTGGGTAATAAATGACTGATATACAAAATGCCATACCTACATTACATAAATATATATTTTTTATTATACATAGAAAACACCCGGAACAAATATTTGCAGATCGTACAAACATTTGTCCCAAGGCGGGAATCGACCCCGAAACCTCCTGCGTCGCAGGTGGACCTTCGTCCGCCGCGCCACATCGGTCGTCATAAAGATTTTCTTATTCAAAATGTAGCTAAGAACCATAAAGGACCAGATGAGTATTTTGATATTAGCTCATTTATCAAAATAGCTTTAGTGCTTTTGATGTTTGTTTTGTCTTTTTTACCTCCAAACAAAAAAAAATGTCATTGAAACATTCGAAAAGCGTAACCCCCTTTTTTTTTTGCGGGTAAAAAGTGTCCCATGACCACATAATTCAAGAATCTATTGATTGCGATTTTGTGTTCAAAATTCGAATTAAACCCGATGCATTACGCACGAGCTTCCTGAGTCATCCAGTGACGTCAATGTCATAAATGTCAAATAAGTCAGGGTTGTCAACGCCACGGTCGCCACATGAGGGTAATTAAGTAAGAAATGTGGTGGTGGGTGTGTGTGTGAATTGATTTGGCGCGCAAATGAGCGATCTCCGGTAGCAGGGATTGGATACGGTACGATTGTTTAGGGTTGGCATAGCAGGGTGAGTCCAAAATTTTGTATTTTTATTTTAATGTAAGTGATAATTTCGTATCTAAGTTTAATGTTATTAAATCATTAATTTGTCACTAAACGAAACGTCATGAAAACCTTTGTTAAAGATGTCACTCGCCCTAATTAAAAACTAATTGGTAAGCAATTACCTATTGACATAATCAAATAAAATATCTTGTCACGCCGGTTTTCGAACTCGAATTTGCAACTTTTCGCTGCGTGAAATTATGCGTTCGTTTTAGTTTTGTTTCGAGTTTGCATAGATGTCTTACAAAAAATATTTTAGATTCTAGAAGCTAGTTAAGTTTGATTTTGGCAGTAAACTTTTCAGCACATTTTTTCTGCATTTTTCGCACAATACAAAAAATTACACTGTAAGCAGCTGGCAACCCTTGAGATGAAGGCGGCGGGGCGACGGCGGGCGGCAGGTGCGTGACTCGCCAGCGAGGCATGTTCAATTCACACGTGACATCCCTAATCCCTTCGTATTAGCTCTGCACAGCCCTATGTACTAGACTAAAGACCAGACCTTCGTATTAGCACAGCCCTAGCCTAGAGACTAGATTAGACGGAGGGACAAAATACCTATAGGAAGGGTAGGCAGGTGGGCAGGTATATCAAAATATGTACATATGTGTATATTTTTACTAAAGAAATACCTTCATATTCTTTTGGCACGGATGTAGGACTTTCGGGTGAGTGGTAGATACTTTTAAGTTAATTTCACCCAAAAGTTGTCTGAGAGATATCGATTTTGGCGATAATTCCGCACATAAAACACTTTATTATTTTTATGACTCAAGTAAGTACATATCTACCTACATAATGTTCATGCATACATTATTTACTTCTGTATATTTTCTAAGGAAGTGACGGCAGTGGGGGCGGAAACCAGACAGACGGACCATTTTTGTCCGAAACCCTATGTAGGAATACCATCGAATTGACGACTAAGGTCCAAATTAATCAAATAATATCCCAAAAACATTGGGATATTATTTGATTAATTGACGGGACTTACACCCTTATCCTTACCTCAGTACGGGAATGCGCTAACCAATTACACCACGAGGTCAAGTGCCGTAGGAGTCGAAAAACTTTTGGACTGCCTTCGGACTAAAACTAAGGTCCAATTTCACCTTTGCAACTAAACGCTTTCACGTTGCAATTGAAAGCGTTTAATGTAAAATAAACTCAGTTTAGCGCTTTAAAAGAGTTTGAAGTATTTTACCGACGTAAAGTTGATCCGGTTTAAGAGTTAACCCGAGTTCAAGAGCTGTCATGTCACACAATAGGTGTTACGAATTTGAACTCGATCAAACTGAACTTATTTTGGATGATCTTAGTTTTAGCAGCAAACGGTGAAATTGGTAACTGGTAACTAATGGATGACATTTTCTTTTAAAAGGTAGGTACAACATTCTTGCTAATGCATCTTAGTCTAGACATAATAAGAATTCTCGTTTCACGATAAATTAATATTGGCAAGAATTGGATTGAAAGAAAGCGAAGATTAGTTTAGTTTTTACCTTCGTCTGATAATAAAAGTCATTTAAAACGTTGCGTTGGTTGACCCGAACTTCAATCATTGTATTGAAGACGTTAAGATACGACGACGTTATGAGAAGGGAGTCATTGCACTATTTAACCTTTGATAGAAAAAATCTTGACTTGACTTCTTGGTTATTGGAAACCTGAATCAAAAAATCTTAAACGAACATTGGCAGTATTGTGGCAGACCAGACGCAGAGCAATCTTCAAGGAGCCTCTTTGCCAGATCCGTATTTTTTTTTTTTATCAAGACGTGTATATTTATTAGAACATTGTCAAGGCGTAACTAAGTAATAATAAAATTAATAATAATTGTATGACTTCAAACAAAACCCTCATCATCATTATCAACCTATACTAGTCCACTGCTGGACATAGGCCTCCCCTAATGAGCGCCATAGCGCCCTGTCTTCAGCTTGCCGCATCCAGCATCTGCCTGCAGTCTTTCGCAGGTCGTCGTCCCACCTGGCTGGAGGGCGTCCTACACTACGTTTGCCGATTCGCGGTCTCCACTCAAGAACACGTTTACCCCAGCGGTTGTCGGTTCTTCGCGAGATATGGCCGGCCCACTGCCGCTTCAGCTAGCTTCTTTGAGCTATGTCGATAACTTTGGTTCTCGTCGGATGTATTCGTTACGAATCCTATCCTTCAGAGAAACTCCGAGCATAGCTCTTTCCATAGCTCGCTGAGCGACCTTGAACTGGTAGACCAGCCCTACCGTGAGTGTCCACGTCTCAGCTCCGTAGGTCATGATGCACTGATTGAAAACTTTCGTTTTCAAGCATTGCGGTATGGATGACGAGAATACAAGACGTAGTTTTCCAAACGCTGCCCAGCCTAGCTGGATCCTCCTCTTGGCGTTCTTCTCGAAGTTGTTTTTACCCAACTGCATAATCTGCCCAAGGTTCAAACTACTAGGTACTCGGAAACAGTTTCGAGAACCTTCTCGAAACTGGCCATGTACGATCACCGTAACAACACCCTATACCTACCTACCCAAACACAAAATTTGCAATTTTGCTGTACGTGCTGCACGAAATTTCCTATAACTAAAAAATCATAATATCTAAATCCCGCGCAAAATCACCACAAAACTTCCTGCGCAAACTAACCCCGCCATGATGGTCGATGTAAAACCACAGATAAAAGAAGAAACGTAAACAGTAAGCGTAACACGGAATTGGGTACAACACAATTACGCCAAGTGGTGCTAAAACGCGTATATCTCTGGTCTCCTATAAAAATCGCATCATCTGACCCCTTAGGCTTGGTACCTTTGCTC
This sequence comes from Eupithecia inturbata, assembly GCA_963662085.1. Taxonomy (NCBI): domain Eukaryota; kingdom Metazoa; phylum Arthropoda; class Insecta; order Lepidoptera; family Geometridae; genus Eupithecia; species Eupithecia inturbata. Next base: position 2,314,803 of record OY759201.1, read on the forward strand.
TGTTGATTTTGTAAGGCGGATTTTAGACTTACTACTGGAATTATATTGTTTTTACTGACGTCACAAATCCGGCCTAGATTTGTGACCAGTTAACGAAAAAAAAGGGGACCGCACCAGCTTTTATTTTTTTTTTCTTATGGTTCTTACTCCCATAATCCAGACACTGTGATGTCTGGATTATGGAAAATAAAGGAATCTGCTTCGGACGACCTCTGTGGCGCAGCGGGTGAAGGTCCGGCTACGACGTAGGAGGTTGCGGGACAAAAATGTTTCGATGTGCATCGGGTGTTCTGGGTGTTTTCTATGTATAGTAAAAACGTAATATGTATTATGTATATCAGTAATCTAGTACCCATAACACAAGCACTGCTTACTTTGGGCCTAGATCATCATCTAGCCCCAAAGTAAGCAGTGCTTGTGGACAATCCACACAGCATCCTGTGTGGATTGTCCAGCATTATTATTTAGGTATTTCTGCAAAACCAAACCGCACGTGATTTATTTTTGCTTAATATTGCAAAATCACGTACCAAATGTATGTTCGTATATTCTGTGGGACACTTGCTTTAAAATGATAAAAAGGCACACTTTCATTCATAAGGATCTTAAGAGGTTTGGTGGTCAAACTAGATCTAAATCTCTAGTACTTACAGTACTTACTACTCGAATTACATGAAATACAAAATTTTTTATTTGGTTCCTTGAAAGTGAAAAAACGAGCGAGAAAAGAAATCATGAAAGTGCACTGTTTCGCACATAATTTGGTCGAGATTTCAGGAACCCTGCGGTCTATTGAAATGACTTATGTTTTGATTCGTAGGTTATTATTACTAATTATTTGTTTCTACCACTTTTTTCGTATGTTGTGTAGTTTTCTTGAAAATAAGCTAATACTTGATTTTGCGCTTCCGCCTTTCCAAAAACGTATGCTCTATCCCGCTCCTATGAACGCGAAATTCTATGCATAGGCAAAAGGATAGCCTTTTCACAAAATGGCGCGCATGGTGCCCTCTTAAGTACCTACACTCGGTTTTAGAATCCTAAATATGTTAAACAAAGCGACTACGAAATCAATTAAATATTTGTGGAAGTTATTTATGACTATACTTACCGTCGGAGCAAATCTCAGATGTTTGAAACTGTTTATAAATGCCTCTGTTGACGTAAAATATATTGGATTCTAGCACCGGGTATAATAAATATTATTGTTTTCTGTCGTTTTAGTGTTACCGTCCCAAAGCTGGGTAAATGCCTCTCATTCTTGCTTCCGTTCATCGTCTCTATATAAAAACATTTGAACTTTGGGAAATGCACTCTGTCACACACATCATTTCTAACGCTCAGAACCGAACCATACCTACACACTAGGCAAGTGAAGTACACGTTTAAAATGTTACAACAGTGTAAAAGCCTCCTAAACCGTGGTTGCGACCCAGGAATTTACTTAACACAGACGGTAAAAGAGGGCGTAAAATCGTGTATAAAACTGTCATTGAGCATTTTACTGACGCACTTAAATACGCAGGTACGTGGAATTTAGCGGTAGAGCTGTTTTAGAGACTACACCTTAAGTTGTCATAAAATAGTTTTGATGAAGCGTAAAACTGTCAAAATATTTCTGCGAAGGATTTATCTGCTAAGCTGGTAACCCAGATTTATCCTTTAAACTTAGAATAGCGAAGATTTATATGAAACGAGCTGTGTCCGCGGCTTCGCCCGGATTTCAGGAGTTTTTATTAGCAAAACCCTATTTTGTAAAATCAAAGTAGCCTTAGTTACTGTTATCTGATAATTATACTATCAGTGAAGATCCCGTCAAAAACGGTCTAGCCTTTTCGGAGATGACCGAAACCCAGGCAACAAACGACGCTCACAGAGTTTAAAAACAAGTTTGTTTATTCGTGTATCTTAATACGCATGTCCGTGAATTACACAAATAAGTACACAAAATTACTGAAAATAGAAAATATACCTAAGCAAAGTTAAGTAGTTTTTGGTTTAGTATACAACTTAGGTACAAACTATATGAGAGACTCGTTAGGCATTTTTTTAACTATTTGTATTCCATATGAACTGTAACTTAATAAAATCTCTAATTATGTCTTGTGTAAAAATTGCTTTTGGAATCAAAGAGCTACTCTGAAATCACAAAATATGTTTGCTTTTGGTGATTTCGTAGTAACTCTTAAAAACAAATTCAAAAGGTCTTCTGAAATTCCATTTTACGGGAATCGAAAATGTTAAACTTTGAACAGTCGAGAGGTATCTCTGACCCTCGTAAAACAAGTATAAAACTTCAAAAACATTACCATATGTGTGGGGTAACTGTATTATCGACGAACTAATCCTGTTTGGACTTTATATTGACTAGTGTTGGCAACACTCTATCAAAATTGAGTTGAAATGTTCCATATTTTATTGTTACTTTTCTTTTTATTTATTTAGTTTATTTTTCGTTTATTATGGCACAAACTGTATAAGATATTCTCATATAACAGTATATATAGCTACGTATCACTAATAGAAACATTATTTTCAACAAACAAATAAAAAAAAAATAAAAAAAGAGAAATTTGTTTGTAAGGTTTTTGTTATCGGAAGTATGTATATGCCTGATTTTGGCCTGTAGCGGATTCCGAAACAAAACTGAGTAAAAGAACAAATATTTTTTTTTGTCAAAATTATGTACAAAAATATCTTAAAAACTAGGTGAAACAACAGTGTGTCCATTAATTTATGGACGTTCGTGAACATTTGAGTAGGTAAGTACTTATCATATTTCACAAAAACATCTCTGAACACACGGAGTTTTGTCTTAATTTAATTAATTGTTATTCTCTTATGTCTCTAGGAATTTTATAACATATAACCAGACTTAAATAACAGCTACCTTTAATCCGGTATTAGCGCTTGCAAAGCCGTAAGCATAACCAAGTTTTGTGATGCGTGTGACAAATCCTTTTTACCCCATCACTAGCCCATAAAATAATATGGCGTATAACATCGCTGACAATTTGATTCCACGCCAACACTGATGTTCAAAATGGCGGTTATCGACACTTATTGGTAAACCATTTTGTATTATAATTTCGTAGATATCCGAACCATTTAGAGCCCTTTCAAGTTGACATATCCAATAAGAATCAATAAAAAACTTATAAAGTGGCAATTATTTAAATATGTATGTAGAGGTATAATCATTGATTTGTGTTTTATAAGGAGCGTACTTTAAACAGCTTCCGCGGTGTAGTGGACGAATAGACGGACGGTAGTAGGTTACGGGTTTGGGTCCAGGTTTGAGATGATTTAAATCACGAATCAAATCTAACGATATAAAAAAAACATGAGTTCTAAATCAATTGTTTTTTTGCTTGAGAGGAAAACTTGAGAGACTAAAGCGAATGTCATTATAATAAAACAATCTGGAGGCGATAAATATGCATACACAAATATACATAATGCTGAACAATCCACACAGGATCATCTTGCCCCAAGCTAAGCAGAGCTTTTGTTTTGGTACTAGATGACTGATTTAATACGATACAATACGTTACATAGATAAATATTGTTTTATTATACATAGAAAATACCCAGAAATTAAATTACTTACCTTAGCTTTTTTTATATCTTAATTTTTATCAACCACTAAGAAACTAATTTTCAAAGGTGTCACAGAAGGTGTTAAGTAAAAATACGAAGAAAATTTAAAAAGTTTATATAGGGAGATAGAAAGGTACCTACCTTTTTTTGTTTTTTGGGTCGATTATTTAAATCTATTGCCTAGTCATAAAACCTGCCGTCTAGGTCATACAAGCACTAATCTACAAATCAACTTTTTATTTGTAAACATAGGTACCCTAATCGCTCGCCTATAAAAAGTCACATTACGAAACTACTAGTTTTGGGCCGCGACTTCGCTCACGAGAATAGGTTATATAGGTACTTTATATTACCAAAAACCACGAAGACCCACGATTTGGTTCAACATAATCGAACTATTGAAAACGGTTGTTTTGCTTGTATTAGAATTTACATATTACAAAAATTTACGTATTTACTGAGTGGAAAGTAGCGGGTTCAAGTCCCTTTTATACACTAGCCAAACTCGATGTAGAATGTTTGTAAACAAACCGCCCATACTTAACCTAAAATTAACTTTGTTGCCCCGTCTTTTATGTATGTTATTTTATACGCATATTACATAACTTGTCGATTTGAGATCCTTCCTGCAATAAATATTGCTTACAATTAGATCTGAATCTCGACGCCAAGCAAGTGAGTTTTAGTTATTTGTGGCGTGGTTTGTTTACAAATATTCTACATCGAGCTTGGCTAGTGTATACCGTAAAATATTTTTTGGGATTTATAAATTCATAGTTATTAGAACGTCTGTCTGAATGATTCCCTCACGTAAACCTCGTTAGTAACCATCGTCATAGGGAAGAAATCGAAAATGGTTTTCGTAAACGCATGGACTGAAGATCATGATCATCAACCTCTTTTAGTCCACTGCCGGACATACACCTCCACTAGTGAGCGCCATAGCGCTTTGTCTTCAGCTTGCCGCATTCAGCATCTGGCTGCAGTCTTTCGCAGATCGTCATCCCACCTGGCCGGAGGACCCGTTACCCGCACTACGTTTTCCGAGTTGTGGTCTCCACACAAGAACACGTTTACTCCAGCGGTTATTGGTGCTTCGCAAGATATATCCGGCCAGTTACTACTTCAGCTACTTCAGCTTGCTAATTCTTACTGACTGCAGATTAGCTTACTAAAAGATTAATTACAAACAACCAAACCTCTCCCTTCAAATTAATCTAAAAATCCAAACATAAAAAGAAGTCTTTGTGTAATATTTCCAAGAATATAACGAATCTATCAAAGTCATTCACAGTTGTATAATGAATGATTCAAAAGTTTGCATAACTCCGTACATTTTCAACCTTATTGTTCATGACTTAAGGCGCTTCGATTGTAAAGTTTTTTGTGTAGAGTCAAATTGTGGGAAAAAAGGAAGTTCTTATAATTATGTGGTTTGTTTTAAATTACTTATTTATTGTGACGTTTTGTGCTACCGTGGCAAATGCATAATAAAATAACAGAAGGATCTATTTAAAATAAAACCGCTAAGTGCGAGTCGACTCGCACACGAAGGGTTCCGTACCGTAAAAAACAGGCAACTTTTTTAAAGAACTTCAGAGATCCCTTTAAATTTTCAACGTTAGTATTTTTTTTGTTTACAGTTGAAGTGTTTCTTATTTGTAGAAAGTTTTATGTCACCTATTGTGGTTCAAGATATTCACAAAGAGCAAAAATAGCAAAATAAAACACGTTTTTGTATGGAAACCCGCCTTTAATTTGGATATTTATTTTATTTTTATAATTTGTTCTTATAGCGGTAGAGAAATACCCATTCTCTGAATTGAAATTTCAATTGTCTACCTCTGACGGACGGACGGACAGCAGAGGCTTAGTAATAGAAAATTACAATAAAAAAATAAAAACAAATAAGAACTATTATTAACAATTGAAACAGTTGAGCTAACTGCAGACTATTGCAAAAAATCTACAGGTTGATCAACTGATCCATATCAATACCAGTCGGAAGCGTCCTCAAGACGCTGGCTGCATTGGCCCACTGTATGACAATGCTGATGCGCTGCGCCAGATACTCACCAGCTCTCGGGTACGTCTTTGTTTTTCATTAGGTAAGTATATTGCAAAAGATTGGAAATAGCGTGGCGTTTGATTGTAACACAACACAGGCCATATGTTGAGAGAACGCGGAGAGAACGTACGTTATCTACCGAATTTTTCTTAGATCTATGCAATTAGCAGCTCGGAATCAAAAAGTTGGCAGTGTTACACCCCCGTGCCTCGGAAAGCACGTTAAGTTGTTGGTCCTGCGCCTGACCTCTCCCCGGTCGTGTCTGTCTGACGTCCCATCAGATTATGAGAGTGAGGGAATAGACAGTGCACCTGTGTTTGCGCACACACTTTAATATGTCCTACGTAAATGGCTAGTCTCCGTTGAGACTGGCCACCGTGGCCGATATTCGGCTAGGACATCATAATACCTGCTTGTAGTTAGCCTCTAAGTAAGATTTCGCGAGGTTAATGCATTCAGGGCACATATACCCAGCCTTAGCTTAGCAGTGAGCTGCTGCAAATAGCGCCGCCCGACAACGCGTCGTCGGAAAGTCTCCATGGGCACTCAAAGCGTTAATATGCATGATGTCTGCTTACGTTTTTGACCAATATTTTTCCCATTGCTGGGAGACAGAGAAAAAGTGGTAGGGGGGAACTTACCGGGTTTGGCTGTCAAACAAGGCCTAGATCTCAGTTCTCACGGGATCCACGTTGTAAGAATGTCGAATTACATAATATTCTACATTTTTACTTTGGTTCCTTGAATGTGAAATCACGATTGAGAAATAAAAGCATGAAAGTGCACTGTGTCGCACATAATTTGGCCGAGATCTCAGGAACCCCGTGGTCTATTCAGAATGAATGAACACTTTATTGCACTTAAAAAATAACATAATAAAAACCTTATATCTACATTTAACACATAATCAGTACAATAGGCGGTCTTATCGCTGAGAGCGATTTCTCCCAGGCAACCTAGGGATTGAGAAAAACGAGATAACTTATGTTTTGATTCGTAGGTTATTACTAATTATTTGGTTCCTTGAATCAGTTTCTTGCTATCGGAACTGCAAAGTGGATGAGAATGGAATAGGGGGAGTTGTGTAGTTTTCTTGTAAATAAGCATAAACTTGAATTTTGCGCTTACGCCGCGCGCCGTTCCAAAAACGTATGCTCTGTCCCGCTCCTATGAACGCGAAATCCTATGCCTATCCTTTCCAAAAAATGGCGTGCATGGTGCCCTCTTTAGCGTAACGTGTGGTACTTAACACTTTTTGTCCATAGATTGTATCTGTTCATAATTCGACTACTAAAGTTTCTTCAACGTCCTCTATCTCAAAACATCATCTTTTTTAGGGTTCCGCAAGTTATTAGGCACCCTAATCTATATGTAATGGTTCACATGTCTTGCTGGTAATTACACAGGGTATGGTTTTCGACCATATTTTATGGTACAGTAAGCTGGGGTGGTCCAAGTTAAAGCGATAGTGAACAACAAAACGTTACAATTTATACAAATAGGGAGTTTAAAAGCGGTCCAAAATGTTGAAAGCTTAAAGCCTATCGGGTTGATATTAAAGGAGTCTATACACCAAAGTCGGTGATACAGGACGGCGCGGCGGGTTGGTGCGACATTTCAGTGCTAACCTGCGTACTTAAGAGAACGCTATGCGCGCCATTTTGTGAAAAGGATAGGCATAGGATTGCACGTTCATAGGAGCGGGACAAACCATACGTTTTCGGAACGGCGTGGCGGCGGCGTAAGCGCAAAAATCAATTGTTTATTTGCCGCAACTTATAGAAAAACTGTTTCAAGGAGCCAAATAATTAGTAAATAACCTACGCATCAAAACATTAGTCTTTTCAATAGACCGCAGGGTTCCTGAGATGTCGTCTCGTCTTTTTTTTCTCAATCGTGTTATCACTTTCATGGAACCAAAGAAAAGATGTTAAAATTTATGTAATTCGAATTTTTTTTAACAGGGGGATCCCGTGAGAACTGCGGTCTAGGCCTTGCTTGATAGTCAAACCCGTTACGTCATTCTCAGTCCACTTTAGGGGCGCACCGCCCCTAAAGTGGACTGAGAATGACGTCATCTCTCACGCTTTCGCGCTCGGATCGGATTCCTTATTTGGCGTTCGCTTACCGAACAAGAAGGACGCCGCACGGTAAAGCATACGTAAACAGCATCATAAAAAATGTTCATGAAGTTTTGAGAAACGTTCTCGGTGACCCCGTTGAACCAATCACCGACGTTAACCTGGAGGTGACGGCAACCAGTCCCGATTCGCTTCCACTCACTAAAATCATGACCGGGGTCGTCGGGTGTTTGAAGAATTCACCGCTTCCGCCCTTAGGTGCATTCGTACACCAAGGCGAAACCTCCATTTCCTCTTGTAGCATCTGGCAACAGCCCAAGCCGAGGTTCGCACCTAAATGGTGGCGTGTTGCCCCAACATAACTTTACCGGCGAGGCGCCCTCTGCACCTGCCAAAAGTCCGGTAACGCTGTCATGGCCACCTGCAGTCAGCAGCATAAGGCTGCGTTTCCTCCAGAGATAGCTGAGCGAGGATGCGTTGCGAGGCTGTGTAACGAGTGTTTCCACCAGAGATGTGCGGGTAGCTGAGCGATGCGAGGATGTGTAGCGGGCTCTTTTCAGATAAGCGAGCAATGTTTTCTGTACACACATCTACTTCTGGCAAACACCGTCCAGTGACTGCTATTCTTACGCCCGCGTCCGTCCCTAGGACACATCTCTCGCAACACACCCCTCGCACACATCTTTCCCTTGTTTTAAAAAACCTCACTCCGTGCAGCTCTGGTGGAAACCACCAGAGCTGCGCTGAGCGAGGCTAGGTAAATGAAGTGATTCTATTTATTGTTAAAAACATTCCACGCTACGCATCTTTGGTGGAAATGCAGCCTTATAGTCCTTTCGGAAAGAAAAAACCGTGCCTCGCACGGGGCTCGGCTCGCGCCCGCTACGGTCTATCATAATTCATACCCAATTAAATCGCTCCGCTACAGCCTATGACTTGCCTGCGACCACAGGCGTGGCCCAAAGTTAGTAGGCGTGATTCTTAGTACCGGTTTCGATTAGATTCCAACAAATTGGTTTATTATAATTGTGTTTTGGTTATCAAATCTTTTTGGGAACCACAACGGTCTCGGAATTCGTCATCTGATGTTATTAATTTAATTTTAGAGGATTTAGAACAAGTTTTTTAATGCTTAGCTACGTTAATCAACTAAGGTTTCGATTAGGTAAATAAGGATTAAGTTTGATTTTTACCATTAGGTAGCCTCACAGAACACTGATTATCTGCCCACATCTTAACTAAGTCATGTCAATAAACGTCCTGTTTGTTTTTTAACCGACTTTGAAATCAAGAGGAGGTTCTATGTTCGGCTGCATGTAAGTATGTGCGACGATTTCTTCGTCAATCATGGACCGATTTTGAAAATTATTTCGCTATTGTATAGAAAATGATCCCTAGATGGTCCCATAATAAGTTTATTCCCGAGGGATTATTATTTATCCTGAAAAGTTAAAAGCAGTGTTAAATTAAGGGATTCGAATTCGGTTTTTAGTTTTATCAAAACAATAATTTATTTATAATCAAAAGACCTTCGTTTGACCACAATCTCACCAGACGGAAAGTGTCGATGAGGCCGACGGTGGTGTATCACGAAGGTCTAAAGACACATATCCGCTCTTGTTTTGAAGAGACCCAGGGCCCTAATTCCACTAAATTAATTGCTTCACCATAACAGCTGTATCGTCTTAGAATGACACATTTTGGCATTTTACCTTTGATGAAAGAAACTACAGATGGAGAGACGCGTGTCAAGGTTGAAACCAATCTATCAATCTCTCTGTGCAAGCAGCACCGCACGCCATATCTAGAGTTTCTTTCATCAATGGACGATTCTGTGACGATACTATTGTCATAGTAAACCGATTGGATTGCAGAATTCGGCCCCAGGTTGTTATGTTTTATTGGACAGCTTGTACAAGCATATTTTAAGCTCGCCATGACTCCTACAACTTAATATGTTGGTTTTCATTATTATAGTGCGTAAGCCTCACACTGGATTAATTTATAAGAAATCAAACAATATCACATAATATATACATATAGAAGCGGGTTCAAGTCCCGTTGAAGTCAGAAAATTTTTGGGATATTAATTATTTGATTTCTTATTAATATGTTGGCCTTGTTACTTCTTTCTCTGTTATATTAAAACTAAGTTATTAAAACTATGTATAATAGTTAAGTTATATTATAACTAACTAGCTTCTGCCCGCGGCTCCACACAAGTATTTTCGGTAGAATAAGTAATATCTAAGTTAGGCTATATTCTAAATCAAATTTCATCTTGATCTGTTGAGTAGTTTTGGAGATCTTAAGTAAAATTCACTAACTTTCGGCTTTATAATATTAGTAGGAAGTAGCGCTCAGCGGGCAAACGCTCAAGCGAAAACTGTCAAATAATTGCACACGCTCCTGCTTTCTATACCAAACCCCCCCTATAAAAGTCGTAAAAGCCTCTAAGTTCCCTGTAAGTAATCTATAAATATTCTATTTCTTGTTCCAGGTACTAAGTTCGGTTGGAATTGGATCTAAGGTTGGGACCACGAAAGCATTAGGTCCGGGGACGATTAAATAAAAATTACTGACCGCAATGAAGACCTAACGTCGTTACGATGACCTTGTGTCACTATGACGTCAAACTCAAGACTACTATGAAATTAACTAACTTCCATGCAGGTCTCGACAGAGCCTACGCATTTGCTCCCCTTGGAGTCGAGACCGTGGGGTACCAAGGCTTACCAATTGAAAAAAAATTATCTGAGCGTCTGGTCGAAGCGACCCGTGACCCGAGAGCTGGTGAGTATCTGGCGCAGCGCATTACCATTGCCATACAGCGGGGCGATGCAGCCAGCGTCTTGGGGACGCTTCCGATTGGTATTGATATTGATCAGTTGAGCTACCTGTAGATTGTTTGCAGTAAGATCAATTGTTTCAATTGTAAATACTAGTTCTAATTTGTTTCTATTATTTGATTGTAATTTTCTTTGTTAATACTAACTACTAACAGAAGATAATTTGTAACTACTAATTTTGCACGCCTTGGCGAGGCAGAATGTACTGGAGCTATTATTTTATTATTATTAAGACCTATTGTACCGACTATTGATTGCCCGGAGCTGCTCGAGCAAATAGGGCTACGCACAAGCATGGTAGCACTGAGAAAACCGAACATCCTTTACGTACCTATAGTTAGGACAAACTATAGGCAGAATGCATTGGTTTAAAGAGCGTATTGTACGTTCAATTCTTTAGATCATGGAAACAGTGAGGTTGATCTCTTTAACACCAGTACAAGTAAGCTAAAACGCTTACTAAGTGATCAATTTTTTTCAAGCATAACCTAACTTTGTTACTTGTTTAACTTATGTGTATGTGTTGATGTTTTTTTTTACTTTTATTATTTTATTGTTTAGATTATTTTTAAAAGTCGTCAATTTACTTTGTACCCTGTTGTTTTTAATTTAACTTGTCTGCGGAAACTTAATTAGCCGTCAGCAAACATGCACTGGTCATTCCGGGCATGTTCTATACTTTTAACTTTATTTAATTTTATACCTAGCTGTAAGTTATCCCAAAATCTTGTAAATAAATAAATAAATAGACATTCCTGCAAATAAATGATTTATGATTATGATTATGAAGGTTTGCTTACATAGAACCTGGATCTAACAAAGCCTATTAGTATTCAGGGAAAATGTAGCTAGCCCATGAGTAAAACGTAGAGAGACGTGGAGGCTTACGTCCAGCCGTGGACTGATAAAGGCTGTTGATGATGAATGAGAACATTTAAAGAATCGGATTAGAAATTCTGGAGACTACATATAACAAAAAGATTGTACCGCTCAAACTGTTAAGAAAGAGAGAGTTTGGTTTGACTACCAACCTAAAGACTTATCAACCTAGCATAATTGCTCTCTAAACTAAACCGCAGAGGTCAACTATAAATAAAAAAATAATAAAAACAAAAAAGCATCTAATATTCCTTAAACAAGTTATCCACATAAAAAAAAAATTTTGTTGCTTAGAAAAAAAAAATCTTATTTGTTATGGACCCTTCTGCGGAGGCCTCCTCCAGTTGTTGCCATTTTTTCTTCTGCTTTCACTGTTCATGTTTTTCCTAGAGGTCAACTAAGATACACCAAATGACCCCGATCCCAAAGGCCGTTGCCAAAAAAAAATTACCTTTGACCCGACCTGGACCTTTCAAGTGAAGCCTTGCCCTTCGAGCACTACGTTCTAATCTGTACCAGGGACCGTGGGGTCACGTAATAGGGCACTAAGGTAATAAGAGGTCCTTGAAGTCCCATTGATCGCTTTGGCGTGTTCAGGACATTATGGAGAAAGTTCGTCTTGTACTTTGTATAGGGGTTTATGTTATGAACTTATGAGGTTTGTATGAATTTGTGAAAAAGGGTGAAAACGGGACGCCTTTGCTGTCAGTCCGTCCGTCGCGGGCTGTATCTTATGAACAGTGAAATAACACGGTTGACAGTTGATAATTTCCACAGAATATGTCTAATTTCCACTGAATATCTTGCTGCACTACAATAATTTATAAAAATAAAAGAAATATTAAAATTAAAGGGGAGCCCAATTAAAAAAAATATGTTCTTGTTGGCAATTCTTTTTGCTCTTGTTATGCAGCCTTAGGCTCTCTCTTGACAGAGGTAAAAATTTAGACAGGGTGTGTATTACTATTAGCGCTATAACAACAAATAATAAAAAATAGTTTATTTAGCTATTTAAATATTAATCTCTAAATATATTTCAGAATAATTAAAAGGGCCAACGTCCATTCTACGTTGAGTACCGATCACCGAAGTTAAGCAACGTCGGGCGCGGTCAGTACTTGTAAGGGTGACCTTGCATGTTAGCTTTTGTTTTTTAACGATCCATCAAAAAAACTGTTTATTAGAGTTTATTTTGCGAAAGTTTTGTACGATGGTACGAATCCTCCATGTGCGAGGGGCTTCGCGCTTGCCGGTTTTATTTACATATAAGTGCTACTGTTGGTCAAATCGGCGTATGGACGGCATAATATTGTCTCTTGTAACTTGTCGGCGGCTAACCGACTTTGGTGTGTAGACTCCATAAAAAGGGCTTGACTTCTTCTAGAATTTTGCTTTAAAGAGGCGTAATGCGCGCCATTTTGTGAAGAGGATAGGCATAAGATTTCGCGTTTATAGGAGCGGGACAGAGCATATGTTTTTGGAACGGCGTAAGCGCGGGTATCCGATAACCTTAGAAAAAGCCACGCTTACATTCACAATGAATTCCTCTAGAATATACAAAAAGCTAAATTCCTTGACTTGCACCCACCAATCGGGAGGCGGGTTGTGGTCAGCGAGCCGCATGGGAAAGTCCAACATTGGGACATAAGGTACATCGGGTATTGGGACATCAGGGACCCAATGAACGACCTGTTGAGCCAGCGGCTTCTGCGCACCACTGAACTTGGGGACTTTATTGCAAGACAGACTACATTCAATTTGAACTATTTTACTGCTGGAATAGCGGTATTCCGGTATTCCCTAAGGTTGTCAAAGGCTTTGGTCTTGATAGCGTCTGTGATCTATTTTTAGAGATTTTTACTTTATTTACGTTTCATGAGAAGCGGCTTCTTTATGTTATGTCAGTTTTTAACTAAACCTCATGCGCGCTAAATAAAAGATCCATTGAAAAATGCACACTGAACAGGTAGGGGTTTTTGGATTACCTTGTAGAACTGGCCTCTTATTTAAAACACAATCAAAATATAAATGCTAACCTTGTTTCTGTTGGAAGAATATTATTGTTTAGGGACATCTTCAGGGTGAAGGTAGGCTAGGTATATATCCCACCGTTGGCCATACTAACTTTGCAGGATCATCAACAAGCATCTAAAGAAAATGTCAAAATGGCGCAAGCAAATCCAAGGCTTGAGTCAGACAGATCCCATTCAAGAACAACGTCTCAGAGACGTATCTGAGACAATGGCGTCTGGGAGACGACACGACGCAGCGGCCTCGCTCCCGTTAGGACTCTGTTATTATTAAATCTTTATTTAGAGATCTCTCCACGATTTTATCGCTCGGATTATTTAAAAGTTATTTGATTACTATAATAGCATTTGTAAGGATAATGATAAAAAGTAAAATTGCTATCAAAAGCCACAGTTCAAATAGTTTAGTCAAATACTGTTGTAAAGGTAACGTAATATTGACTTGGGATTAGAAAAGGTGCGGTGTTAGGTCGGTATAGTTTACCTACCGCCGCATAGCACTGCAGGTTTTTAGCGTCGTTTTAGCGCTATGAAATAAGAAAGCAAAATGAAGGAATTTCATGATTTAGTCTACGGACGACGGTAAAGCAGGTCGTGAACGCCCAATAGAATCTTAAGGATGCATCATCAGCAGATGTGAGATCACCGAAAATAAAGAGAGGTGAATAAAACGTTAAATGCATTAATTTTTGCCATTTGGCTCGGGAGCCTGCAAGAAAGGATAAAAGCGTCATCGACCTACACCTGCGTCTACAATTCCAAATCCATTGAACGTGTCTTGTTCTAAATAAACAGACTTGTATGACATCTCACGGCGCGTCGGGAATGCTCGGGAGTGATCGTGAATGTTCGTGAGAGATGGCAGTTTGGACGGAGCGAATAATAGGGTGCAAGTGGAACAAACATTCTGAAATCTTTTTACACAATATCAAAAAGAATGTCAATGATCACAGAAACAAAATAATAAATAAATAATGTAAAACTGACATGTTGACTGAACCCAGAAGCCTAGGTTGGTTAGAAAAGAAAATATTTTAAAAATGAAAAATCTAGGCCGACTTGAGGGTATGATTTAAATCTAGGTACCATTGGTATTCAATTCAATTTATTTTTCTTTAATGAATACAGTAACATACACCACTTACATTTATTATAAGACATGGGTATACACAGTTATGATTAATTAATTAATAGTGCTATATAACATTAACATTAAACAATATAAAAATAATTAAATAGGTTTTATACACACATACACATTTACACGTTCAAACATGACGCTCGCAAAACCGCAAACTTTATTATTGCATTGATATCGACCGCAAAGTTTCAAATTCTGAATTACGTAGGTAGGTGTACCTAAAGATTTAACACGATCATTCAATAATACTGATGTTTATTAGTACAACACAGAGTTGGGGCCCAGACGAAGCCGTATGTCATGTACTGAATAGGTATTAAATAATCCAATCAAATTAAAACTCAGAATCGTACTCTGGCAGTAATGGATGAAAACGTAAAAAAGATAATAAATAAACCGAACGCAGATAAAAATAGTCATAAAAACAAGAACCCCAAGACTTCAGATAGTAAATAAAGAATGTTTGTGACAAACCTTGGAATCTGCACTGAAACTATCAAAACTTGCTAATGGAAGATAATGAAAATAACATAAAATAAATCATTCCTAGAAAATGCACCTCATTTTTAGTGTGGCATAGTATACTATGGACCCAGTAGGGCAAACACGGGGATTGTTGTCTAGGGTAGAATAGAGAAAAATTACGTCAGTCGTAGCCATCGAATGCGTAAATTATTAGAAATTTATTCGTTCAACTTCAATAATGTACGCAATGTATGCAGATGCGATGTCATTATTGTCTATTCTACCCTAGATAACAATCCCCGTGCTTGGCCTACAGTGATGACATGCATGCCTTTATTCACTCAAGTTTATTTTTGCCGTGAAAATCTACGGTTCATCGTGTGAAGGCACGGTTGTCAGTGTTGTATAACTATGGAAGCTTGTTCACATATATGCGCCTTGTGCTGCCGTGCGTGTCTGCTCCTTGGCGAGCCGGACGTTTTCTATGGCGGAATTTAGGCATTTTCCAAGAAAAAGGGCCGTTGATGCGTCCGGTGGTTTTGCCGTGTCATACGGTTTCACAAGCTCGCACGGTTTCTTAACAGTACGGCGTGCTTGGCTGGACCTACCGCACGGCTAGAACGTTGTACGGCTAAGAAAACTTGTCGTGAACAAGAACGGGATCCACATTCGTACGAGTAAAAAGAGCTTCTGACATTCGTGGTACAAGACAGACAGAATTAATAAATCGACACTCTTTATAATAAAAAGCTTGTTGTGAGATGTTTGGCTGAAGACAACGCTAAAACTACTGAATGGATCAGGGTGAAATTTTGTGCTCATAAAGATCTGGACCTGAAATAACATTTAGGCTTTTTGTTTCGAAAAAAGCGTGTGAAGTCGCGGGCAGAAGCTAGTGGTTCATAAAAAATAAAACAAAGGACATAGAGGTCTATGGCCCGTATTAAGAAAGCTTGCTCAGTCATCGATCTATGCTTGAGAAGAGATTTTCTATGGAATAAACGTCACACAAGCATAGATCCACTTAGTGACTTAGCAAGCTTTCATAATACGCTAAAGCTAAGTGGCACAAATGGTGGGCGTCAAAATAAGGTTTGCTCTATTGACCCTGAGCGGAAATAGGTGGTGGTAGTTATCCAGTAAGCAAATCACCTATATAATAAATAAGTATCTAAGTATGAATGTTGCAACTTGGTAATTTTTTAGTAGATAAGTCACAAAATTTGACTTATCTACTGAAAACTTGTTGTAAGTTACTTGAAAGTTGACTTACTGCCCTCAGATTTACATTCACAATAACAGCAAGAAAGTCCCTACTTCGGCCGATTTGTATTCCCTTCGCTCGCTTCCCATTTACTTCGATCTACCGTTTCTAATACGCGCTTGATTTATCGGGGAAAGTCAGGGGCGGCAGCGGGTTTACTTTTTTATTCAGGCCAAGTCAGAGTCTTACTAATAGCTTCGAATCACCATAATCGCTAGCTTAGTGTGAGACTTCGTATGACGCCTCTTAAAGGAAGTAAGTTTATTATAGCAAGTAAAAGGTTTTCCCCCTCAGGGGGTATTTCAGGGGGAAAACTGGAATAACCCTAATGTAATATGCACAGTACTTTTAACTTGGCGATCGCGCCGTAAGAAATACCCCCCGGCCCTTACAACATCCATGAGCTGAGTAAGGGGGTCGATTCTTACGGCGCCCTCGCCACTGGATACGTTCGGCTTAAGACCCACATCTTCTTTATCTTAGACCACTTACCTCTTAGTCGATGTTTATAGAGGAAAACGGGGAGTCTGTCCGTCGGTAAACAACTAAATCTGGACTACGAATTGCACTTTTATGTTACGCCTCAAAGTAAATACGGCTTTTGCTTCATCGTTGCCAAAATCACACTCAAATACCAATCTCTATCAACTAAGAACAAAATTTTTTTGTTTCTGAACTATCCCTGAGACGTGTAGGTACTCGACTTTATAATAGTATTATTTTTTTTCGAAAGGACTATAATGCTATTGCCTGCAGGTGGCCATGACAGCGTTACTAGACTTTTGGCGGGCGCAGAGGGCGCCTCGCGTGTAAAGTTATGTTGGGGCGACACGCACAAGGACCACCACTTAGGTGCGAACCTCGGCTTGGCTGTTTCCATTAAACTACTAAATAGTAAGCTATTTAGTAAAGTAAATAAATAAATAAATAAATAAATAATGCTGGACAATCCACACAGCATCATCTAGCCCAAAGTAAGCAGAGCTTGTGTTATGGGTACTAGATGACTGATAAACTTAATACAATATATAACATAGATAGATATTTTTTATTATATATAGAAAATACCCAGAACACCCGGAACAAATATTTGCAGATCGTACAAACATTTGTCCCAAGGCGGGAATCGAACACGCAACCTTCTGCGTCGCAGGCGGACCTTCGCCCGCCGCGCCACATCGGTGGGCGAAGGGGGGTGGGTGGAAAGGTCGTAAGCTGAAACTGACTTCAAAAATCGATCGTTTTTCGGACCTCATATGTAGACAACGATTGGGAAACGGTAAAAATGGCATAGAACCAAATTTATACATAATTTTATCAGCTTTCATTATGTAGTATATCAAAATTTCCAATAACGCATCGTTTACGAGATGTAAGCATAAAACTAAAAAACGCTGTTAGTTGTTATTTGCTAACCAGAATGATAGCGGTAAATTTCGCGCGGTATCGCGCTGGGTATTTTAGTATACAGTAGGTCCGCGTAGGTCTGAACAGGTCCTAATTTCTGCTACCAGCTTCGCACACGTGGTTCCTAGATAAAACCAAAACTGCGGGAGAACTTCTCCGATACCGAAAAAAAAAATACAGTATTTCTTTTACTGCATAGTTTATTTTTTACTAAAAATCTGGCTGGGACGTTAATTTTTCACTAGATAGCTGATTATAACAATTTTTTAGAGCCTAGCTCTTGTCGGAGAAATGATGCAATTTCCTCCACTTATTTCTAATTCGGTCTCTTTTACTAAATTCGACTACACTTTTTATTTTATCTATTTATTTTACTTTACCTCCTACTGGCTACATTTTATTTTAACGTGAGAAGCACGTTGGTATCAGGAGAAAATGTAGCGCAGAAGTAATAAATAAACTGCCACACATAAAAACTTCCCTCCTTAATATTATTTTCTACGCGGCAAAACACGGCTGTTCCTCAAAGATTAGGAGGCTCCTGACACTTCCAAGATTCAAGGGCAGATGTCGGCTGATTCCACATTCAGCTCACTGCTGTTGATGGCAGATAAGGAGCGTTTACCTTGGTACTGAGCAAATGAGCGACAGAACTAAAACTCAAGGCTGCGTTTTCTCTGTAGTATAGGCGGAGAGGGAACGAATTTTTTAAAAATCTACGTGGTGGGTAAATGTTACCATGACTACGATAGGAAAACCGGTTTCGCTTCCGCTCTCTACTAAAAACGCACCCATTTATTAAATTTCGACTCGGATTTTCAAGTCTAGTAGGTAGACATGTATGTGACAGCAATCACAATTACTTTCAGTTCTAGCAATCCTTCCTGAACAAACCTACTTTACAAACAAAACAAACTTACAAATATTACATACATAGTTGTAAAATTTGTTAGATCTTACGCAACACGCCATCACACAATCCCACAACTAGCTTTCACAAGAGTTTCGCTTCTTGCGAGCTCCAGCATTCACCCCGTAAGACCTTTTACGTGATGCAAAGATGTAACGGTACATACGTTGTTTTACCAGCGATACCGCAATTGGACTGTCGCAAGAAATGTTTATAGCACGTGTTTCACAAGGAAAACTTGAAGTTAGGTGGAAAGATTTGTGGGAATAGGGTAATAGGTGAAAACTTAAACCTGAAAACAGGGGGCCTACTCGGGAAACGGAAATCGAAGTGCAAAACTTTCTGATATTATGTATTTGTAAGAAAAATAATTTTATTATTTTATTTTTCAACAAAATCAACAGCCCGTATGTCTAAACAGTTCTAACCTTAATACTAACTTACGGCCAATGAGACATTTACGTTATGTAAAAGAAACTTACAAAATACCGACAGACGAACATTAACAAAATCAAGCAAACAAAATAAAACTTACAGAAATTATTAAAAATTAGAAAAATAAGATATAATTTAACCTAATGCAATAAATTTATATGTACTTGCCTAGTGCTAGTTGTATTCAATTTTACTGACACAAAGAAAATTACAATTCAATAATAAAATCAAATTAGAACTAGTATTTACAATTGAAACAATTAAGCTAATTGCAGACTGTTGCAAACAATCTACAGGTAGCTCAACAGATCCTTAAACCATTCGGAAGCCCCAAGACGCTGGCTGCATTGCCCCGCTATATGGCAATGCTGATGCGCTGCGCCAGATACCCACCACCAATTTTACTTAATTATATACCTACATAAATACTTACATATTTAAAGAAAAACATTTACTAATATATATTTATTAGGAAATATATCTAGATAAGACTGACATAAGACTCTATAGTCTTTGTAGCCTGTTAAATTAATCAGAAACTTTGTTTTTGTTTTTACGAGTACAGGCCCAGGTTTAGTTTTTTATGAATATAAAACACCAAGAACACCCCGAACAAATATCTGCAGATTATTGCATTTATCCCGAGGGAATCGAACCCGCACCTCTTGCTTCGCAGGCGGACCTTCGCTCGCTGCGCCTCAGAGGTCGTAGGTATAGTATATACATATATATTCACTCTAAACGACAGACAGTCGCCCGTAGAGCTTGCCTATATCTTGCAGGTCTCCGTAAATAATATTATTTTCCGTCAGTTTTCCCTCAAGAGCTCCAGTAAAATTACATTTATGAAGCATACCGTCAATAAAATGGTCGATAATTAGTTTTGGGGCGCTGGTTAGGCTCGGCGGTTGTGTTTGCATAAAATTAGCTGCAAACATTTTATGCTTGGTTTCAAGCTGTTCTTACCACAGAAAAATACATATCTAGGTAGAAACAAAAAGTTTATTTACCTCGCGTGCCGAAAATTGGGGCTGGAGAGCCTCTTTGCGCGCCGCGAAATTCAGTCCGCTCCCGACTGCTTTCCACGTGAGACGTCAGATTATTAAAACAAAAATTTCTTGTTGTTTAATAATTAACTGTTCAAACACCACCAAAAAAGAAAATTGTGTAATATAGTGGTGTTTTACATCACTAAACTAAACTCGTGACGTCAATGTACATAATGCAAAATGTTACACACTCGGTTTCTAACTAAAACTTAACTAAAATACAAATCGGCCAACTCTTTGCTTCTATCTAAATATATATTTCTGTGGTTCTTAAACTAAACGATCGTTCACCGATTTCTCCATCAACTGTGTAACGATTTTGAAGATACAAAACCAAAATATTTACTAATTTGATTCTCGAGGTATAAATAATTATATGCCCTGCAAAACTTAAAGAGCAGTGTAAACTCAGTAATTCGAAATCAGTTTTTAGTTTTTGTAAAAACATTATTGAAACCAATTTGAGTCATTCGAATTGGTCAACAAATTCGAAAACCCTTATCGACGATTTAATATTGTGAGTGAAAAGGTAACAGACAGACAGACAGACAGACAAAGTTACTTTAGCTTTATATAAGCTTTAATTAAATAATAGTGTAAATACTAGTTGTACCTAATTGATTTATTCTGTGAAATGTTCTACGTGCTAAAAAAACCATAATTCTTGAGCTTTTATATGTATTATAATGGATAGATATCTAATCGCGTTAGTTTAAAAAACTTCAAAAGTGTTGACAAGGTCTAAGGTGTCTCTTCTAAAGCTACGATGGATCAGACAGAACCAGACGTATAACCCATAGATCAAGGCAAAATCTGTAGATATCCCGTTCTCCCAGCGCTTACTCAACAACTGGCCTGTGTTACAACTACACGCAAACACTCGCTCACAGTTACATTTTCTAATTTTATGCAATAATTATAATGAACAAACACGAGGGCATTGATGTAGTCTTTTAGTCAATAAATCACACTATAGTACGTCGTAGCAAGCGCGCGTAACACGAAGGCTGCTCTCTGGTCCGACTATGACAGAGGTGGGTGATGGACCGAATTGCACCTAAGTAATTTGAGCCTTCCACTTTCGTGAAGCTAGTATAGTACTTCATCTCCCCTTTTTACTTAGATCGATGGTTCAACCACTCTCTTTCGTCTAGGGTAAAAAAGGCTTGCAGTAAAAAAATCCCTTACAGCTGCTGAGGTCAAGGTCATATCTATATGTCAGTCAACTTTCACCTTCTGCAACGTCAGCGAATTTAAAGGCCTCGAAACTAATAAATCAACCCTTATTTACACGTCCAAACTTACGGTCAGCAGTTTTGTCCAAAATACAAAGTTTCGGTCCTGTGTCGGAAAAAGGACAGAACTTGGATAATTCATATTTCTCGTTCGTCCGGCCATTGGTACTTAAGTGTAGTTTTGACCCACTTTGTATTGAGCTTAGATAAAGGCAGCTGGTACACAAAAAACCTAGTGTTAGAGGTCCACTACTGGGCGCAAGTATTCCTCAATTGTGAAACGGATCTGTTTTGGGTTTCTTGCCACTTTATTTAATGCTCATGCGTTTGTTTTAATTTGAGGATATGATCGCCTTGGCACTTGTATGTCAGTTTATGTCAAAATATTAAAACGTTAGTGTAAAATGCTAGCAGGAGAGGGGAGGGATTAGGGGGACAAGAGCCTACTACCACTAATCATTCAGCAATTTTTTTTATTATTCACATGTGATTAGTTAAATAATCAATCAGGGAACCCCCATGTAAATCAAATACACCCATTTTTACCCTCTGTGATCAAAAGGTAATCAAATTCCTCAAATTCCTTAATTTTACAATGTTTTCTAAGTTATACGCGACAAACGTTAATTCAAATTCAAATACAAAGTGCTTAATTTCCTTTAGACCTTACAGGACTCTTGGACACGTCACTCGACAATCCCTAGGGAATACAATTTTCATGGGACCATCTCGGGATTATCCTCTATACAATAGTAAAGGAATCGTCAAAATAGGTCTACAATTGAAATAAACATACATCCGAACGTAGAACCTCCTCCTCTTATCGAAGTCGGTTAAAAAGTAAACTAGCTTTCCTTAATGTATTATGGCTACATGGTTCAATGTAACGTTTGAAACACTTGTAGTTTTCTAGTGACCTGCCTACGCTGGAGAGTGGCTTGGCCCAAAGAAAACACGAAGAAAATGCTTACAATATATATTAAAGGAATTTAGCAGTGGGTCTGCGTTCGTTGTCTCCGAAATACGTTAGGTTCTTGGAATGAATGCCACTGGCCTTAGCTGGAGAGAGGTCCGACGCGGTAGGGCGACAAGTGGATCCAGATGAGAAGGCCGGCGGCAAGAGAAGTGCAGCGGTTAATGTTCCGTGGTACCGTTAAGGTTCTTCCCGGTGGTACCGTTACGGCTCTTCCCGGTGGTACCGTTGAGCAATCGCCGGAGAATGGCGGCTTCGGTTGTGTAGGGATAACCCGCAGGATGGAACCCTGGAATCCACGTCCAGACACTTTAGAAGTTGTCCGGTTTTGTAATATGACTGCCGCATCCTCAACTCATAGCGTAAGCGCAATGGCAAAAAGCATTTGCAGTAATCGATGATGAGGCAGTCATA
This sequence comes from Eupithecia inturbata, assembly GCA_963662085.1. Classification (NCBI taxonomy): domain Eukaryota; kingdom Metazoa; phylum Arthropoda; class Insecta; order Lepidoptera; family Geometridae; genus Eupithecia; species Eupithecia inturbata. The sequence goes on from OY759201.1 coordinate 2,337,603, forward strand.
CAAATGAAATACTAAAGCTAAAACAATGGAAATGAAATAACGGTTTACCTACCTCACTAAATCGGTTCGATTGTGAGATAGGTATCCGAGTCAAGGAATTAATTACATGGGCGGAAAATCAATAAAAGATGTTAGAGTGATAGGTACGTAATGCGTAGAAATGATTTGTATAAAACAATTTACAATAAATAAAGAATGAAGGAAATGAAATGACAGTGAAATTCGCTAAAAGGCGGCAAGAGGTATTTGTACCATGAATGATAATTAATATAAGAAGGCGATGTGTAAGAAGCAAGCTAGATAGATGAACGTAAATTAATTTAATATCAGTTATGGTACATTAACGGTTAGATAGGTCATTGACCGTTACTTCGACTTACCAAGCCCACAACTTATTGCACTAAATACACACTATATAACAATAATGCAACACTCACCCGATATGGGGTTCACTATTTATAACAATTTAACTTTGAATTCTTTAATATTTAAGCAATTAACAATTAAAGGTGTTGAAAATTTGTAGTCCGCAAGTCAAGGAAAGGTCACCTCTGACTCAGTCAAAGACAAGCCCGCAGCGCATAGACGCACTGTTGCCAACTTATCGCGGAGGACGCGGTGCGCGGCGCGAAAGTTCAATTTAAAGCAGCGCGAACGGAATCGTTACATACCCCCCTTTTTAGGTTAGCATTTTTCCTGAGTAAAATCCAAAGCTAAGAACACTAGGTCAGTTTAAAATCCTTGACATGCCATGACCCTAAATTGTGTCCGGACATATCCTCAAGTTCATACACCAGTTTGGACTTCTTTGCTTTAATGCGACACTTAATGAATTTTGGGGCTAATTTCTTTGAGAACCTTTTATCCTTGTCGCTGAGATAGAATGTTCGCTTCCATACTATGTCACCTACCTCAAATTCAACTTTCTTACGTCGAAGGTTATAATGAGTACTGTTCCGGGAGTGAGACTTTATGAGGGATAGTTGTACTTTATCAAATATTTTCTGGAGAGTCCCCAAGTTTTCAGCGTAAGAGTCGCGTGGTGAAAATACTATATCGTTACCTAAGTCAGAATCAAGGTAGTGAGATCCACAACTAACTAATTCACGCCCGAAAACAAGAAATGCGGGAGTAAAGCCTGTGACTTCGTTAACAGCGCTGTTTAAAGCGAATTGAATTTTTGAAACGTTGATATCCCAAGATCGATGGTCGTTCTCAATAAAAGTAGAGATAGAAGTCACAATAGTTTTGTTGTAACGTTCGACGGTGTTCACCTGAGGGGTGTATAGTGGTGTATAGTGAATGTTAGGTATTTTGTAGTTAGCTAGTAAATTCCGCATAGTATTGCTAGTAAATTGCCTACCATTGTCCATAAGTAGTGTGCTCGGAATACCGTGCACCAAGAATATTTGTTCTTCTAGAATTCGAGCAATGATCTCCGCAGTTGCTCGCCGTATAGGAAAAAGCATACAGTATTTGGAGAAACAACAAGTAACTACTAACAAGAACGTATTTTGCTTCCTAGAGACAGGCAAGGGCCCTACCAAATCCATACTTAACATCTGGAATGGGCGATCACATTCTTTAGGCCGACCCATTGTTCCAAGCGTGGGCTGTGTTGAGTGTTTATGAGACAGGCAACTATCGCAATTAGATACAAAATTTACCACATCTTTATGCATGTTTGGCCAAAAGTATTTTAAACTTACACGTTTATGAGTCTTAAAGATGCCAAAATGGCCTGATGTTGGTTCCGAATGATTTTTATAAATGACATCTTGACGTGCTTCCATTGGTATTACCTCTTTCCATTCGAATTCCCTAGTTAGAGGATTCAAGGACTTCATGTACCTAAATAACCTACCGTTTTCCAAACGATAGTTCAAAAATGACGTGGGAGATTTTCGACAACCATCAAGTATATTTAAATACCAAGGGTCGTTGGTTGTTATAGAAGAAGGTGTAGTGGAGTCAATGGCAGCAACAGGAACCGCACGAGACAGACTATCGGGAACAACATTTTCGGAACCTTTTCTATGTTTGATGTCGAAGTTATAGGCTGATAGGCGTACGCCCCATCTAGCTAACCTTCCAGTCGGGTTATTTAGATTGAGGAACCACTTCAGAGAAGCATGGTCTGTGAATACAGTAAATGTCTGACCATTTTCGAGATAGCAACGCCAATGCTCAATAGCGGAAAGGACGGCGAGTGCTTCACGTTCCGTTGCGCTGTAATTACGCTCCTGCTGTGACAGTGACTTACTCATATAAGCGATGACTCTTTCCGTTCCATCCAACGTTTGAGTGAGTACGGCTCCAATGCCATAGTCACTCGCATCGGTGTGTACTTCAAAGGGCTTGGAGTAATCTGGACATGATAAAATGGGAGCAGATACGAGATGAAATTTTAGTTTTTTGAAAGCGTCATCTGCTTCAGGGGACCAATCAAATGGAGGTGAATCTTTCTTTTGAGAAGTGAGTTTATTCAAAGGGGAAGCCAAAGAACTAAAGTTTGGGATAAACCTACGATACCAAGAGGCTGTTCCCAGAAATCTTCTGACCTCTTTACGATTCGTTGGAGCTGGGTAGTTCAGAATTGATTCAACCTTTTCAGGGTCTGGTTGCAGCCCACTAGAGTCAACAATATACCCCAAATACTTTAATTGTTTCCTAAAAAATTGACTTTTCTTAGAGTTGATCGTTAGATTAGCCATCTTCAGTTTTTGCAAGACATGTTTAAGCAAGGACATGTGTTGTTCGAAACTGTTTGAAACAACGATGACATCATCGACAAAGACAAATACTCTATGCTCCAATTCAGGCCCGTAAAATAAGGCATCTACTAGCCTCTGTTGAGTAGCGGGAGCATTAGTTAGGCCAAACGGCATAGATTTGAATTGGAAGGTTCCCCGAGAAGGAATATAAAAAGCAGTTTTTTTCCTATCATTTTCTTGAATTAAGATCTGCCAAAAACTTTTAGACAAATCTATGCTAGAAAGATATTTAGCATCACGCAGATTGTCCAGTATCTCTGATATGTAAGGAAGACTATACGCGTCTTTTTTAGTGATAGAGTTGAGTTTACGGCTATCTAAACAAAACCGTAACTCGCCGTTCTTTTTCGGTGTAAGAATGACCGGAGACGACCAAGGGCTTTCGCATGGCTCGACGACGTCTTCTTTAAGCATCTCATCCAGCTGCTCGACTAAGATACGCTGTTTTTCTGGTGACATTCTGTAGTAACGTTGTCGAATAGGAGGGGTGTCACCTGTGTCGATGACGTGCGTGATTAAATGAGTGCGACCTAGGCCTTGTTTCTCATAAGAGATGTCATGGAAGTGAGACATCATCTGATCGGCTACAGCCTTTTCTTCAACCGATAGATGCTCGTACGAACAGAGATTATGGATTTCACTAGGAACTACATCAGTGACAGCAAGGACAGTATCAGAGTCTTTATAATATGCGATACGATCTAGGTACTTAGGGAAAAGACCGAAAGTCCTCCAAAAGTCCATACCTAATATAAGTGAGTGCTTGATACCAGGTACCACAAAAAACTTTAGAATGTGAGTTTGGTCTTGAAAACCAACAGAAAGATTTAGAACTCCAATAGACTTAAGTTTATTGCCACCTGCAGCAATGAAGTTAATATTTTCTACCGGTTCTAGTTTGAACCCGGAGTCTAACAGATACTCGTGACTTCCGTTACCTAAGATAGTGGTAGAAGAGCCGGAGTCGAGGAGACCAATCAATTGCTTGTTGTTCAGATTAACTGCAACGTAAGGTCGAGATCTATCAACTACAGAGTTAGCCCGGATTGAAGAGACAGCATTGTAAGTAGAGAAAGAAGAGATGAATTTTAGCCAATTCTTCCATTCGGAAGGATCAACATTTTTATGCTGTACCCTACAATCCTGCCCAATTAGTTTTTTTGATCCTCTTTATCAGGTTCAGTGGAACTTTTTTTGTTGCAATCGGGGCAATCTGCAATACGAAAACCTTTCTTTCCGCATCTAAAACAAATTAGAAAGCGTTCCTTTTTGCAATACCTTAAAGAGTGATCAGTAGTTCTGCACCTTGGACAGTATTTAGATACGCCTGATTTGGACGCTAAAGCTGCTACTGTTTCCTCTTTCTGTATGGAGGAGACACCTGAGTTTTTAGTGTTTGTAATTGATTCGCTTTTACCCATATATGCGAACTCCGGAGCGATAGTGCTTGCAGACGCCTTTGGTGGTTCGTGAAAATGGGCAAACCGCGCTTGTACGTTTTCGAAACTGCGACATACTGATTTGAGAGTCTCGATAGTCCTAATATCCGGAAAGGCGGACAGTGTACTGGCATAACATGGCCTGATGTTGTGGAGCAAAATCTCTAATTTTTCATCCTCGGATAGAGGTTTACTCAACCGGGAGAACATGCCATGCATTATGGAAAGATAAATGGTTATGTTTTCCGTCTCACCTTGAGTTCGAGTTCGAATTTCAGCAGCAAGCCTGTAGTCATAGTCACTGCTGCTGAAGTCTTCAATTAAAAGCTTACACAATTCTTCCCACGTCTGGGCCCTACTTCTATTGCAGCGATACCAATGTAAAGCATCATTAGTGAAAATCTCGTAGCCCAAGGATAAAATTTTCTCATAAGAAATACCCCTAGATAGAACAAATTCTTCTACCCTTAAGATGAAAGAGCGCACACAAGTTTTACCCGTAAATTTTAGTTTACTAATGTCCGCAGCAGTATTTCGCTCACATGTCACGGAAAGAACAGGTGCGATTTGTTCAGAGGTCGCACTCAGGTTTGTAGGTCTAGGTTGGGGATTAAGTGGCTTTAGTGCAGATAATTCCTTGTAGAGGGTTTCAAAAATGGAACGGCATGACTGATACCCACCGGCAATCGACTCGATGCTACTTAATCTATTAATCCTATGGTAAAGGTGGTGGAGTAACGTTTCCGTTCGTGAAAAAAGATTTTTATCAAATTTTTGCTTAAGTGTAGTTAAGTTGCCTTGCGCTTTTACTTGAACGTCATGGATTCCCATTAAATCCTTATCAGGTTCGAGGTAGGACTCAAGAATGTCCTCTGATGGCGAATCTTGTGCAAGTTGGATAATCTGTTTACGTAATTCCTGGACAGATCCACTATTGCCTCCGCGCAGCTCAACTTCATACTCTAATTCAGGCTTTTGTAGGGATAAAAACTTAATGGAAAACGCCATATTGAGTGTGTGTTGCAGTAAAGTTTCAAAACTACAATGATTGTAAGCAAGAACTTAATATTTAAATAGTCGGACCTAAATGTGATATTCAACTAAAACAAAACACTTATTATTATTAAAAATTAAAACAGCTTGACTAATAAAACTACCACATATAGGTAAGACATAGCATAAATCAAACTTAGGACTAAGATTTTTATAGCCAACACCAAAGAAACCAAAAAAATGCAGAAAGTAACGTAATTCGGAGACAAAGTTACCTGTATTGGGCGCCAGTGAAACACTTGTAGTTTTCTAGTGACCTGCCTACGCTGGAGAGTGGCTTGGCCCAAAGAAAACACGAAGAAAATGCTTACAATATATATTAAAGGAATTTAGCAGTGGGTCTGCGTTCGTTGTCTCCGAAATACGTTAGGTTCTTGGAATGAATGCCACTGGCCTTAGCTGGAGAGAGGTCCGACGCGGTAGGGCGACAAGTGGATCCAGATGAGAAGGCCGGCGGCAAGAGAAGTGCAGCGGTTAATGTTCCGTGGTACCGTTAAGGTTCTTCCCGGTGGTACCGTTACGGCTCTTCCCGGTGGTACCGTTGAGCAATCGCCGGAGAATGGCGGCTTCGGTTGTGTAGGGATAACCCGCAGGATGGAACCCTGGAATCCACGTCCAGACACTTTAGAAGTTGTCCGGTTTTGTAATATGACTGCCGCATCCTCAACTCATAGCGTAAGCGCAATGGCAAAAAGCATTTGCAGTAATCGATGATGAGGCAGTCATACAAATGAAATACTAAAGCTAAAACAATGGAAATGAAATAACGGTTTACCTACCTCACTAAATCGGTTCGATTGTGAGATAGGTATCCGAGTCAAGGAATTAATTACATGGGCGGAAAATCAATAAAAGATGTTAGAGTGATAGGTACGTAATGCGTAGAAATGATTTGTATAAAACAATTTACAATAAATAAAGAATGAAGGAAATGAAATGACAGTGAAATTCGCTAAAAGGCGGCAAGAGGTATTTGTACCATGAATGATAATTAATATAAGAAGGCGATGTGTAAGAAGCAAGCTAGATAGATGAACGTAAATTAATTTAATATCAGTTATGGTACATTAACGGTTAGATAGGTCATTGACCGTTACTTCGACTTACCAAGCCCACAACTTATTGCACTAAATACACACTATATAACAATAATGCAACACTCACCCGATATGGGGTTCACTATTTATAACAATTTAACTTTGAATTCTTTAATATTTAAGCAATTAACAATTAAAGGTGTTGAAAATTTGTAGTCCGCAAGTCAAGGAAAGGTCACCTCTGACTCAGTCAAAGACAAGCCCGCAGCGCATAGACGCACTGTTGCCAACTTATCGCGGAGGACGCGGTGCGCGGCGCGAAAGTTCAATTTAAAGCAGCGCGAACGGAATCGTTACACGTTCTTAGGGGACAGTCAAACAGTGATTTTGAAAGTTCTGCTCATCAAAACGCAGAGGTTCTGTATGCTAACCTCGTTTGCGGCCTACAGTTTTATACGGAACCCTGATTCTTTGCTTAGTTTGGAGATGAGTTTTAAACTACGGGGTAACAATTTTGGGTTTGATCACTTTCCTTACTATTAATATAATAATGTATGTAAGTATATATGTATACACTAGCTTATGACTTATTTTTATAATTTTAATAAATTAAGAATATTTTTGGAATTGGATACCCCTTTATTGTTTTGTATGTGACTTCTTATATCATTGTAAATAATAAAATGTATAATTCTGGACAATTCACACAGTATCATCTAGCCCTCATCTCACCTCATCCTTAATAGCCTATATTGGTCCACCCCGCAGACCCCCCCCTGATAAACGCCTTACTGGCTTTTATCTCATGGCGAATTATGCCCATAATCCCCACGCTGGGCATGCGGGTTGGGGATCTCTAGCCTAAGTAGGTCATATTAGGATTTATCTTATACACAACAACCGATGCGAAACTAAAAGATTTTATTCAAATAAATATTAAATTTTAACCCTTCTGCAGCCCTATCTCGTCTCATAAAAATGAAATTATAATTTTATTCTATCGACATAAAGGGATGATTTCATATAAAATTTCAATTTAAGCTCTAGTGACTTTGAGATAAGGTACAAAATGACCGAAATTCATAAAATGTTATTAACATCTGCCGACTTATAAATTATTTTACGCGTGAGTTTTTTTGTGAAATATTTGCTATTTTGATTTCTGTATGATAAGATTGAGCTCAGCTGGCCTTGTGGTAATTCGAACGGCATATAAATCAAAGGTTGTGGGTTCTATAAAAAACGTCTAGAAGCTCAGAGAAGATTTGTAAAAACTTAAAGAAATTTAAAAAAGAACTAAGTATATAGGTTCAGTAAAGTTCAATTGTTCGTGCATGTTAAAAAAAAGGATAAAAATAAATAAATGTTTTTTGGAAAAAAGCGTACAGAGGCAGCGAAGTCACGGGCCAACCTATAGTTTAAATTGTATATTTTGTCATTCAAATTGTTATATAGCTTATAAATTTATAAGATTTTTACTGTCGCTTTTAACACGCTGCCGGAAAGCGTATTTAAATTATAAATCAACTCCATTTCAACTTTGGAAAGTTATAATAACTCATAAAAAAACTCATTTTTTCTCACTAAATTATACAGAAAAAATCCTTTAAAAGTGAATTACCCATAAACAGGGAAAATAGGACGTATTAATAATTCGGAAATCCCGAAAAAGTCATTAAAAATAACACTTGGAAGTTATAATCGTTTCTGGTTCGTCCGACCAAGTTTAAATTAGAACTTGTCACCCTGACACTGGGGGTTGCCAGTTTCTTGAAGAATGCTGAGGGGTTTCGTAGCATTTTGTTAAGGTTTTAAGTTATTTGAATTATTTCTGCGGTTAATTAGAATTATTGTTTCGGTTTCATGGTTTTCTGTGTATGTTACCATAGCGAAAGTGGATGGTTGATATTGACAGTTGATAGGTATTTTAGAAAGTTTTTTGTATTTATATAATTATTATGTTTGATATATCTAGTTTTTTATAAGGGAAACATAACATCATGGATGGAGACGAGGCGGCTCAAGACGCAAGAAGAAGGTGGCGTCTCGTTTGGGAGAGGTCTTTGTTCAGGAATTGACGTATACGGGCTAATGATGGAGGGAAACAACTCGACATTTTTTTTATCATTAATATTATTGTCAGCTCGTTGTTTCTCTGTACAGCCATCATCAACCTACATTAGTCCACTGCTGGACATAGGCCTCCCCTAATGAGCGCCATAGCGCCCTGTCTTCAGCTTATCGCATCCACCATCTGCCTGCAGTCTTTCGCAGGTCGTCGTCCCACCTGGCCTGAAGGCGTCCTACAATAAGTTTCTTGAGCCGTGGTCTCCACTCGAGAACACGTGTACCCCTGCGGTTGTCAGTTCTTTTCGAGACATAGCCGGCCCACTTCAGCTTGCTAATTCTTTGAGTTATGTCGATAACTTTGGTTCTCTGTCGGATGTATTCGTATAGCCATGGTTTAGTAGAATTAATGAAGATCATTAACAATGAAGAAAATAACAAAAAAGAATTCCTTCCTTCTTCCTTTAAAGAAAAGAGACAAATTAGATAGATAGGTATAGTTTATTGTCAAAGAGATTACATGTTTTTGTTTAGTAGTGTCTTAAATCCTAGTAGTTAGGTTTATCTAGACACTATGGTTCTCTAAAAATAGCACTAAGTATAAATTTGTACACACGGTAGGCAGTTACGCAACAACAAACACAGCGGTGTCACCGTCCGTCCTGTCCGAGTGTACTCGTAGCTGTAAGGCGCGGTGCGAAGTTGTACCCACGTGATCCTCGTGAATCACGTGCATCAGGCCAGTGACAACGCTGCGCTTGAGTTTAGCTATAGGATGCTCTTTTCCATGGCAAAGGTAAAACCATTAAAATATATATAACATTTAACATTAGAACTAGTATTTACAATTGAAACAGTTGAGCTAACTGCAGACCGTTGCAAACAATCTACAGGTAGCTCAACTGATAATACCTAATCTCATCTAATCTAATCTGGTATTTATCAATACCAGTCGGTTTACTCGATATTTTAAAGGTCTTGGCCTACAAGCCTTTTAGTTCGTCCGTTTTCTGCAATTTGTAGGGAATTCCAAATTTTCAAGGAATATTAGAACCTCGACAGAACTGATGCATACGAAATTAGACGGTTCCGAGGGTGGTTGCCATTTTTTACCGCCAAAACGAGACCCATTTAATTGTCTCCGGAAATCGGCTTTTGATTGATGCTTCCGATTTCCGGTTTTATTAGATTTTTGATGTTGTCAGAGATGTTAAATAAATATTTTGAGGATCTAATTTCCAGTTTTTTCATTCGAAAATTAGTGAATCATCGAATTCGAAATGAGTTTTTTGATAGGTAGGTAAGTAATTAAAATTTTGCTGTAATGTGTTGACTAAAATTTCAAGTTTTCACTAAAAAATTTGGATTACACAAATAAACAGTAGGTATACTTAAAAGGATCAATATGTTACACTATACTTGCATAAAAAGATGCGGCAACACAGTGAATTTTAGGATAAGTATGGGTGGTTTGTTTACAAACATTCTACATCGATTTTGGTTAGTAGGTATATAAGTAATTTGTCTTTCTTAATAATTTATATTTAATCTTCAACATTTGTAAAAGAAAAGTAATTGACCTCTAATATTAATTTGCATCGTCTGTTAATTTCTTTATCAATTCAGTATTCAAAGGCCTTTTCTAATTTATTAAAAAAGCAATTAATTTAATCACATTATATTGAATGAATAATCAGAATCGCCACCTAAGATAAGAATCCCCCTATTACGCATTTTAATTAATAACTATTGTTATCACCTCCTTTGAACCACATTATAATTAAATTATTAGCCCCTAATAATTATAAAACTAAATGAACTTTACAGGGGCTAGAAATTGCAACTAGGTAGATAGAATTCTGTAAAGTTTATATTGGGTGGGTACTATACTAGCTGTGCTTGCGGCTTCGCCCGCGTAGAATTCACAATTTCATGGGTTTTATTTTTTACACCTAACCCTATTTTTTTCTGAAATAAAGTAGCCTTACCTGTTATATCCTCCTCCTCGGCCTATACTGATCCACTGTTGGACCCAGGCCTCCTGATAAGCGGTTTTTATCTCACGGGGGTAATGCCCGTAATCAATAAAATTGAGGTAAATATGTCCGGAAACTTTCGATTCTTTGTCATCTTCTCAACTTCTCTGTATCTCACGACACTTTTCCGAGCATCTGGAAAGACGCACAAATAATACCTTTACCTAAAAAACTATTTAAAAAATTATTTTTATTTTATTTTAATCCCTTACAGTCTGGTTTTCGAAAAGGCCATAGCACAGTCACTGCACTCGTCAAAATCACGGATGATATTCGGTTAGGTATGGAAAATGGGCACCTCACTGTTAACTCTCCTTGACTTCAGTAATGCATTCGACTGTCGATTTCGACATCTTGATTGCATTGCTCCGCTCTCTTAACATTTCTCCTTCGGCGGTTGGCTGGTTCTGTAGCTACCTGCACGGCCGTCGGCAGCGTGTCCGCCTTGATGAATCTTTCTCGTCTGTCTTTGGGTAGTGTGAACAACAATTTAGTACTTAGTGCTAGGTAACAAAATTTACAGAAAAACATGAGAAAAAATAATAATAAGTACAATTAACAATTCGTGTGTTTACCAATAATATAAATAACTACACATAACCATAATAAATATATTAGGTACTAACAGTAATTGGTACTTACATAAGTATTATACATACACAATAATAAATAAACATATAATTACATACCGAATTATTCTTGCGAAATGGAAATGGATGGAAGTCGTCACAAACCTAATAAGATGGGTCTGTAGTTATTTATGAGAGTTTTGTCCTAATTGTAAACTTTCATATGGAACAGGAATATGGCGGTAGGTACTACACTCTTGTTCCATGCCTCTGGCGTTCGCCCCTCGAGAATAATAAAGTTGAACCGCCTCTGAAAAACTTTAAGCCACGGTGATTCATCTGCTCTCAGAAAATTACTCATTAGTTCAAATGATCTATGATTTATTCTTATAGAAAAAAAATCGTTTAATCGTATTACCTGGAAGCGGGGGAACTGGTTCCCCCGGTTCTGATAGCGTACTGGAACCGGTTATCAGAAATCTGGAACGTGGTACGGTTCTGCATGCCCTAGTGTTAATTTTTATAGATATATATATATATATCCATAAAAATTATCATCTCACTCTTAAAGGGTCCAGCCATTTCGAGGATTAGCCAAAACATACTGAGACAAACAAAAAAAATATAATCGCGAATTAGATTTGAGCACCAGTTAAGTTAGTAATTTTCAGAAGCGAAGGTTCAATCAAAATAACTTTTGCACACTTTCAAGCAAATATAGAGATCAATATTCTTGCCGTAAGCTTTATTAAAACGCGTGTCATGTCGCGATTACAAGTTTTCTAATAAAAACCACTTTTGGTAGGAATTATTTCTTAAATCTCTTCTGCAATTTTATAAATCGTTTTCGAACATTCTATTATTAAAAATCGGCTATAATAAAACTTATACTGTTCAAATTGACCTAAAAAAATATTAGAAACGTTCAAGGTTTCGATAAACGTCAAAATATAAGAAGCTTAATCTAAACTTATTAATATTCTACTCCTACGATTATTATATTAATTTACATAAGTATTAATATTGAGTCTAATGCTCTGTCATCAATGCGCATACGATTAATAATTTTTATTATTAATAGTTTTTTATTCGTTAGAATAGGTACTTAAGCACTTGCATGGTAATTTGTAGGAAATTTTATGGAGAATATATATATATAGATGTTACTAGGTATTCCTACAAAATAATCAAGCATCCGAAAAAGAGAATGCGAAAGAATGCTGCTTCGTAGGCGCCAGAAATTGCGGGGTAGCCCGCGCGGGCCCTGACAGTAGAGGTTCATATATTTGTGTGGTTCCGCCACTTTCTTGAATTCAAAATTTCGAATAAGCCATGGCTGACGCAGCCTAAGAATCGACACGGTCTTCAACTCAGTCCGTGGATCTCGTAAGAGACGACTTAAGGAACCTACCAGAGGAAGGGCAGCAGCTTCCTTCTGAGTACCCTGACCACCAACACTGCGATAACCAATACGCAGGGACAGCGGGCTGTTGGTCTGCTAGAACTGAAGACAACCGATGTGGCGTGGCGGGCGAAAGTCCACCTGCGATGCAGGCGGGTTGCGGCTTCAATTCACGCCCTAGGCTAAATGTTTGTACGATCTGCAAATATTTAATTCGCGTGTTCAGGGTATTTTACCCATAACACAAGCTCTGCTTAGCATGGGGCTGACGCTGTTAGGATTGTCCAGCATCACTTACTTACTTAACCACAATGAAAGTGTAAGTTGCTACGCCTAAAGTGTACTCGCTCTAAGTATCAAAAACGAATGTATAAATACCACAGTATAATAATAAAAACATCAAACAGAAATCAATAACATCCATCATTCCTATTGCTATCAGTGTATTGCATCGCGATCATCATCGCTAAGCTAACAATCAACGACCTCAACTAGCAGGGGTTGAATGCGATTGTATCAGAGGGAAGTGACGGTGAGTGCCATAGTGCCACATAATACAAATCAACTAATCCAAAACTAACTCCGTACGCTTCGATACCGATCCAATGAACGCAAAATTTTACGTTCAATCAGCTGATCAATTCAGATTCCTGAGTGTACTCATACTATTTTCGCCGCTCATTGGTTATTTTCTTTTGTTTATTATTCGTAATCAATAGCGAATAAATGAGCGGCGAAAATTGTATATGTGATACACTCTGAGTGAATCGATCAGCTGGGAAGTAATAAGCTACCTATCTTTTTGAACTTAGTAAGTAAATACTTACTAAGTTCAAAAAGAAAAAAAGTTAGGAAAATTCACGCATCAAGCTAGCCCAACAATACAGCTTTCAGTTTTAAGTACCTAAGGTTTTTCATCTAGATGACAACGCGATGCGGCGACAAGACCCTTTGCATTATGTTGCACTGTAGAATACAATACCAAATTGGGGGAAATGTCATTAATAGAAAAAGTGCGTTATCAGTAGACATACAAGATGGCGTGATAGCAACCTTTTGGGGTTCTATTCAATTTGAGAACCACTTTGTTAGTGCCACGCGACCCCAAGTAAGACATTAACTAAAGAGCCCGGCACAGAAATTGATCCGTCGCGCGTCGTCCATCGGTCCCTTAGGGTTCTGTACATAGAGGGTGCTACATCTACAGATAGGGGGGGAGGACTAATCCCCACGCCGGGCATGCGGAGTAAGGATCGCAGTTCGGTGGTAGAATTGTTCTGCAGGAGGCGTTGCTGTCTGCTATGGATGGCACCGTAAGCTCCACCTATTTTGCAATGAATTTCCAAATAAGTTAAATTACAGCTATCATGTAAAAAAGACAAAAGCTTTAAAATAACTACTTATTCAACTTACATGTTTAATTATTAAGCAAAGCAATCGAAACTCTTCCCCCCAACTGTACCAGACGCCATTTTAAATCCATAGAATTACCATTAATTACGACAATAGACTCCACTGTCAGTGCCTAAGGTATATTTTTGCATAAATTCTCAGTCTTCAGAAGTGCTTATGAGCGACAAAATGGCGAAGTGGTGAATTAATAATTAACTTTTGTCTGTGCATTAATTGCTACAACGTTGTTTTATTTTATTTTACTAGCTTCTGCACACGGCTTCACATACGTTCTCCCTCATTAAAAAAAAAACAATATCTGTGATATCCTTGGTCTAAAACTACTTCTATGCAAAATTCTAGCCCAGTCCGTGCAGTAGTTAAGGCACAAAGCGACAATCATCCAAACCTTTGCATTTTTAAAAGTGACTAACATAAAACGCAAGCAGAAATAAGGATTTTTTTTTTGGTGAAACAAAACGTAAATGTGTCAGGCAATCTATCTCCTTGCCAAATTTTATTAGGATCTGCTTAGCCGTGAAATCGAAAAAACAAATAGGCAGTTACTTTCACTTAGATGAAATGAATGTGACGTGATATTGACAAACCATCGTAAAATTATAAATAATTCCATTTGGTATGTACATAATATCAGCAAATATTTACACTCAAAGCCAGAAAATCGCAGTTATCTATTATGTGAGTGCGCATCGTCATTGAAACTGCTATCGATGTGTTTTGTAGTGCCTCATAAAACTGTTACACTGCGGGACAAAATAACTTTACGCTGTGTTCACTGCCAAGCTTCAGCGATGCGACCCGAAGGGGCCCTTAGGACGGCGCGTGCGTTGGTGGCAAAGTCAAAGTGTTAACTAACTAGGCTTTGGTAGTGGCGGTTGCGGCGTAGTATTGACCTCTCCAACTCAGCCTTCTGTGTATTTTAACACATTCACTGCAACTACCAAACCACCTACCAATCGTGAAGATTATAGTAAAACCACCCTTGTTTTAGGGAGGCGTATTCAGCTGAAGACGGCGCTATGGTGCTCATTAGGAGAGGCCTATGTCCAGCAGTGGACTTATATAGGCTGTTTATGATGATCTGAACGAAGCCGTGGACAAAAACTTGTTTCTTATAATTTGATTCCTTCCCCCCTCATCGCGTTTACTGCGAATACATTCAGAAGTGCCTTCGACCTTTGAAGGCCCATTTTTAAATCCCTGATAAGGCTGCGTTTCTATCATGTGTTTTAACAACCAATAGAATCACTTCATTCACCTAGCCTTGCTCTGCGCAGCTCTGGTGGAGATACGGCTCCGCGGAGCGAGGCTTTTGTACATACAAAACGAGGGAAAAATTTGTGCGCGGGATGTGTCCTAGGGACGGACGCGAGCGAAAGAATAGCACTGATATAATATGTACATATTTTGTCATCATATGTCAATCGTGGCCCTAACTGAAGAGCACCACAGTACCTCGCACATCTCTGGTGGAAACGTTGCCTAAAATAACTTTTAATTTCCATTTTCCTTGTCCAGGAGTGTACAATAGGCAATGCTGTAAAATATTCAGTACCACTAGCGAACGATCAATACGTTTCGATACGAAGCATAACGTTATGAGTTTGACTCTATATTTACAGTTTTATTTCAGTTTTTGAAAGTGACCTGCGTTGTTATAGTTCAGCGCATACATACCTACCTACAGGGTGGCTTCTTCAGTTGATGGGAGTGGATGGCCAAATCCGAAACCTAAGATGATAGTTCTTTAATGAGAAAATAAAAACTGCATTTTTAGTTTTTTTTTAATCTTTCACCTGTGCAAAAAATGAAAACGATTGATTTCTCAAAAAAAATATGACATCTCAAAAATCCACCCTGTATATTCCATCATGATCATCTTTGGAGCGACGACTTTTTAATAAAAATAATATATATAAATCATTTATTATTCTCACAAAAGGTTAATGCGATGGACAAAGGGTTGTGTTCACAGGATCGTGATAGACTCTAATGTTAACCTGTTCTGTGAGAGACTGGTGCCTGAAAAGGGTTTAGGAACCTGTATTACAGGTCACCCACCAGTGCTCTCGCTCCGCGGATCTAACACAGTAAGTGTAAAGTCGGTGCTTACAAGACAATAGCAATAAAAATAGATATTGACGAGTTATTTATATATTATTTCTAATTTGTTTGTATTCTTTGATTGTAATTTAATTTGTTAATGAATTTAATAGGGCAGACTACTAAATACTTTTTACTCAAACATAGCATGTAATCTGCTGATTATTTCGACAACCTTCTTTGAGCAAAGTCGACCTTTCGGGCCTACCCGAACAGGCGGACAGTAATATTATTACTGTCCGCTCTATGCGGTCCGTAATGTGTTTCGAATACTATTTTGTTTTGGTAATAGTTAGGTGCATAAAGGTTTTGTGCATATTGAGCAGGTACAGGCTTCACTGGCTGGTTAGAATAAAAAAAGAAAACGCGGGAAGCTGAAAAAAAAAGAAGAAAACTTTGCATGGTACATTCTAATAAATTTTCGTGAATAAATTGTGAGAATGTACTCTTCAAACGACGAATCCTCCAATTCAATGACTTTTAAATTACTCGCATTGTTTGAGTAAAGCACTATACAAGCCTCGGTCCGCAATGACTGCCCTGCTGGCCACGATAAGCTGGCCTCAAGCTAAGCTTGCTAGGGTCTCGGTCTTCAAGCTTGGTCATCATTGAACACTAGACACGTGGGTCTCTGCGATCTCCAATCCGTCTGCCAAGCGTGATTATGGCATAACCCCCCTTGTTTGAGGGAAGGGCATGTTCAGCAGTGGACGTATGTGTGCTGATAAGGATCTAACTAAACAATGATTATTTTTGAAAGTTGTTTAAAGCAAAATATAAAACACTCAGAAAGCAACCACTGGAATGAGCTACATGACCCAGAAGTTCTTTCCCGTGAACGCAACTATACAAAAGGATGTTTCGAGAGGCGATTGAGATCAAGAACACCCGAATTTTAACCGTGAAGATGGTTTTCGTCTCTCATCCTCGTGGAGTCCTGTGATTAATAAGAGCGCGTGTCGTGATCCGACTACTAAAGTCGGACACGGTCATTGTAGTATGTCGTAATGTGAACGTGGACATTCCTGATTCTGAAGACGAATTTAGGGTAGTCGTGGATACTGCCGTCAATCCATGGCTGTAACTCCGAGAACATCCAGTCGCTCCGTGACCACGGTCGCCGCAACGCGATGAAATCGTAGGGGAAAATAAAACAAAAGGTACGCGATAAGTACCCGATAAATAATCTTTAATATGTTAATAGTTCGCGAAAGTTTCATCAGAAAATAGATACGTTAGTATTTATATCGGTTTAAAACACTAATGTTTCTATACGGAAATCACATAAAACCTAACTGCTTTGGCAGCGCAAAAAATAAATCTTTAGAAAAGTATACAAAATCAAGTCACTTCATGTTTTGATTGAAGACATACAGGACCCACCTACTCAGATTTCATTCCTACAACATCTAAATCTAAACTACATTAACTATACCTTATAGTCAAACATTTTTAAAAGCTTATTGTATAATGTTTGCAAAACTTGGTACTTCAGCTACTACATATCTCCAACATCAAAACAACTCCGTGGCACACACAATGGACAACATGTATCTGAATCAGATGTACGTAATAATATCATTAAAACTTGGTACAAAAGGGATTATGTATCCTTCACTGTGAGTGAGAAACCAGTTGCGGTAAGGATGACCGAATGTCAAGCAAAGGTCGGACGAATATTTAGCCGGACGGTGAACGGCAAGTGCTCCTTATATAATAGAATAAATTTGTCGACATTGACAGTTCAAGTAGTCTTTTGTAATGCTATATTGTGGCTTTGACTCCGTTTAAAACACTTTTTCAAACGCGAGCTCCAAGTTCGGGTTGACGATAAAATTGAAACGACATCATGACGTCTAATTTTTTATGGGATTTGCGTAGTTCTTTATCCGCCCTATACAGGCGCTGTACCAAATCCCATAAAAAATGAGACGTCACAATAACGTCTCGATACTGTCGCCTAATTGAACTCAAGGCTCTGTATACTGGTTTATACAAGACTAGTTTTTACCCGCGGCTTCGCACACGTTTTTTTATATGGAAAGATTTAAAGGTTATTTCTATGCATGGGTACTGATATATGAAATTAAACTGGATAAAACCGTAGCCTATGTTGATTGTTTATTTCAGGCCTAGAACTACATCTATGCGAAATTTTAGCCGGATCCGTTCAGTAATTTTAGCATGAAGAAGTACCAAACATCCATTCATCCATCTAAATATCCAAACTTTTGTATTTATAATATCAGTGTGATATAAACACCTGTGCCAATGCCTCGTATATTATATAGTACGGTGTTCACATATCCACCAAGAATTCTCTTTAACTAAGTATATCAATTAAAACAAAACGAAAAATCAAATGTTTGTTTATGAACAGTCATTGCAAGTCGTTTTAAAATTAAAGTATTTAATGAAAGAAGGCTCAGGATAGCTATTTGTGGTGTCGTTTGGGGGAGACCTATGTTCAGCAGTGGACGTATACGGGCGGATGATGATGATGATGAAAGACCTTTGCCATGTTATCCGATCAAAAATATTAGTCGTGAAAAGGCAGGAATCGTCATAAGTAGTCCCAACACTAGCCGGGCGGGACTCGGGACTTCACAATGGGAAACCTTGGATGTTGTTATGTTAGATACAAACGCAATGTTTGCGTGGTAAAGAAAGGATTTCTTGCTTAGTGAACCCATTCGAAGGTATAAGAGGATACAAGGTGCCGCAAAATAATTTGGCACCTACATAAGCTGTGTAAATAAGTATTATACAAAACGAACATGAGTAGGTAAATGAGTAAAGAACATGAAAACAGAATTGTATGGGTAAAACAAATACCTGCTCAAAATATCAAATTTCAATTTGAACCCCATTCTTTCATAGTACACATACTTTGTGACACCTTGTATTATTTGTTCGTAAACAGGCTCGTGATTTCTCACAGTTCCGAAAATAAATGATGAGGTTCTAGGAAATTTCCGTAAAAAGTGTCTATTCCCGTTTCGGCACAAATGTTTGTATGATATGCAGATATTGGTTCCGGGTGGTTTTCTGTGTAAAAAATATTAATGAATGTATTAAGTAGGGAATCCGACCGCCAAGCGGACTTATTATAGATAGATATACTTTTTATTGAGTTCACACACAAACAAAAAAAAAAGTAGTACAGAAGAAGTATTATAGGCATAAAAGGAAGTTACTGGTTATAGGTACCCGTATGTAAGGTACAAAAGTTTGTTAATAGTTAATTCTAAGGCAACATATGCACTTAGTATTATTTATTGATTTTTAATTGATTTTAATTAGCTAGTGGCTAATTTATTTTTAATAGTAATTTTGTTTCATTTGACTATTGTATGATTTTTGTTGTTGCTTTTTTTTTGAATGTATTATTTTATTAATATTTAATCAATTTTAAATTATAAAATGTATTTCAACACCTGATTTGTGTTTACCAATGTTGACTTATAATAATTATTATGAATAAATGACTATTATGACTATTATTAAGGTGTGTACTATTTTATTTTCTAAATTGTATGATGTAACAACAAATAAAGTCAATAAAGACATTTATTTTATTTGCGAAACAATTTTATTGTCTACGCGTCTGCTGTGAAAATATATAACTGAAAAATATCAAAGGAATAAATACTTCAGAGTACAATATAAATATCTGTAGTCTCACACTAAATTGCAAAGTGCTTGGTTTAGAGTTTATGGGTAGTGGGACCACAAAATAGACAGTGTAGATAAGCACCAGTACCTTAACTTACAAAATGGGATGTAAAAGTTCGACGAAATTATTTCAAAATTAAATTAAAACAAACAAATAGGAGTAGGTATTGTTTTCATGGTACTGGCCCAGTCCCAGCAAGTCCAAGATTTCAGTTTTATTTATGGCGTACACATACAATATTATATAGTTTTAGCTTAGGTGGTAGTTAGCTTACAGTTAAGTAGATATGTATATGGTACATGTACTCTATAACGGCGCAGCAATTTATTTAATAATTATTTTAATAGGTCGGTACATAATCTATCTATAGCTAGTACAACATAGTAGTCAGAAAATATAGGCAAATAAATCAAAACAATTGTAATAATAACTCAGTAAGAATCATAGATCTAATTTACTTAGATGTCTAGATTCTGATGAGGTCTGAGAACTTTCTCCCAGCGCTTACTCAACAACTGGCCTGTGTTAAAACTACACGTAAACACTATAACAGCAAAAAATAAAAATAAAATTATTATTCAAATTAAAGGGAAGACTCCATGCAAAAAACGAGATTTTTTTTGGCTAGTTTTGCTTTTTGTTTGTCATGGCTGTATCTCTTGAACCACAATGGGTAGAGACATGAAACTTTCTATAAATAAGTAATGAGATGTACGTGTACTTAAGACACAATAAATCGGAATTTAGACGAGCTAACATCTTTTATTTGAGCGCCTCAGCGCGCCATCCACCGAACCTTATATATCCTGGTAAGGTCGCCATATAAGGTAAGCTCGTATAAATTCCGATTAAGTAAGTACACGTACATCTCAGTAACACTTCAACTGTAATAACAACAAATACTGAAAATATACCTAGTTAAAGTTGAAAATTTAAAGGGGTCTCCGAACAAGTGAAAAATTTATGTTCTTTGAAAAAGTTTATTTATTTATTTACAAGATTTTGGGAAAACTTACAGCTAGGTATAAAATTCAATAAAGTTAAAAGTATAGAACATGTCTGGAATGACCAGTGCATGTTTGCTGACGGCTAACTATAAGTTTCCGCAGACAAGTTAAATTAAAAATAACAGGGTACAAAGTAAATTGACGACTTTTAAAAATAATCTAAACAATAAAATAATAAGAGTAAAAAAAACATCAACACATACACATAAGTTAAACAGGTAACAAAGTTAGGTTATACTTTTACTTGTACTGGTGTTGAAGAGATCAACCTCACTGTTTCCTTCACTGTACAAGACGCCCTATAAACAAATGCATTCTGCCTATAGTTTGTCCTAACTTTAGGTACGTAAGTTGGCTGATTTTACGGTACAGAACCCTTCATGTGCGAGTCGACTCGCACTTGGCGGTTTATTTACTTAGATCGATGGTAAGAATACAGGCTGTATTCTGTTCTGAAATATTGGACTTGCTACGTGTAACGGCCTCGGACTAAAAGTCATCGTCTTTGATGATCGATTCACATGCATTCGTGAATGTATAGCTCATACTATTTTCGCGCTCTGTATTGACCAGCAGCGACGATGGCAGAAAAGACGTGGCCTCTGACCATTCAAAGACACCCCAATAATTGTATGTTATGATAAAACGTGGGGGCGGTCTAAGACCATATTAATTTCATTCTTAGTCCATACACGCCAATAAATATGTACATTTTGTGAAACAAAAATAAATAAAAAAGAACAGCGTTATGTTGCGTTGCTGATCAAATCACTGTACTATGTCTGTTTATGAAAGCTGTTGTATTTTATGGTTGTTGTTTGATGGATTTCGCATTTCCTTTTATGACTTTAACCTACGACTAAAGTTCGTGAAATAACAGATGCAATTCCAAGATTCGTAACGGTTTTTGCGAAGAATTTGACGCCCTTTCATCCAAAATCGTAATATCATAGTAATATTATTTTGATTAAGAATTGGACACTATTGTAATTTTTTGGACCTACTTAATATTTTTGAATTTGGAAATTTTATTGTTGCATTTTATTTGTTTTTTTTTTATGTAGATATAATTTTAAACTGATTTTTTTTGTTAATTTTTATTTGAAACTAGCTGCAGCCCGCGGTTTCGCACGCTTTTTTCCGGAATAAAAGGTAGCCTATGTCCGGCCCCGGGACAACATCTACCTCGCTGCCAAATTTCACCGAGATCCGTTCAGCTGTTCTTGAGGTATAAATAGTGTAACTAACACGACTTTCTTTTATATATATAGATTTGTTGTTTTTATTATTTTTTTTAATCCAGATTTTATTGCTACTTTTTATGTAAAACTTCTATTTTTATAGAACTATTTTTTAAATTAATTATTGTAAGTGGCCGTTCTAATTAAATAAATAAATTGAAATTGAATTAAATCATTATCATCGTTAACAGCCGGATTTTACCCACTTCTACGCCCAGTTTGAGTTTGCTAAATACCAACAGATATTTCTTTTCGAAAATTGTCTGTAGTAGTATGGGTATGCACAAACCCAAATTGTAAAAAGTTTTCGTTCACTACCGCTGACCTGTGGAAACAACAATCGAATTGGCAGAATTATGGCAAATAGTCGCGAAAGCTACGAAATAAAACACAAGAAGAGTTCGTGTGAGACTATTTGATCGCTGTCGTACTTCAAAAAGTAGTTCCAATTAGTATCCGGTAGGGGCGCTGCAAGGCGTTAATTAATTGTATAAAAGGAAACTATTTTTTTTTAATACATATAGTAAACTATGCAAAGCTCATCCTAAGGCCTCTATATAAAGGCCACACGAAGTCTGTGCTCTCCATTCCACCACATCCCACATTCCACAGTTCGTAGTAAACCCGCTCACAATAATAATGAGTTCGTCTAACTACGATCGGTTTTATAGTAGAACTAACTGCTGCCCTCGGCTTCGCACTTGCTTTTTAAGAAGGCTATGTCCGTCCCCGAAATATCATTTACCTCCCTGCCAAACTTCATTGAGATCCCTTCAGCAGTTTAGACGTGAAAAGGTAAAAGACAGACAGACAGACAGAGTTACTTTCGGATTTATAATATTAGTAGGGATATGGATAGATAAAACAGGTTTCAATAGAAGTTTGGCGGTTCGTTATGTACTTTATTAAATTTAAAGATTAATACTTTTAAGAAGTACTTTAATAACAACTCAAACCATGAATACATTAGTAACTCCAATAAAAAAATACATTGTTGAAAATGAAAATTACTTCCACCATAGGATGCCACCAAAATGGAACTTGTATTTTACTGGCCCATCATCATCCCTCAAAATGCTACTAGTACCCAAGGGAAAAGACATAAATCTCGAACGGGTCCCATTTTTGGGCGAACCAGTCCTGAACAAAATCCCACTCCACTTTGCAGCTTCTTTGAAATTAATAACAGGTGTCGTAATTTTCGTGGCATTTGGTACCGCGTCTACACCTGCAGTAGGTTTATCTAGAACTTTATGTCTTCTTAAATAATGAAGCAGATCCTTAGGGTGAACATTTTTCATCCCAGTTATGTCAGGATAGTGAATGTTCCTTTCAACATTCAGATTTTGATTACCTGAGTTTCCATTGCTTTGTTCATCTGGATGGTTTGTGTTCCTACCGCCTGGGTGATCTGTGTTCAACATTTCTGGATAAAGCGTGTTCAAACCTTTACCGGCTAATATAATAGGATTCAAACTATGACGTGCTGGATGAATAAGGTTTCCACTGTACTCAAGATCTCTCTGGTTCCAAGAGTGACCCTTAGGAGCTCTTACTCTTTTATATGTGATCGTGCCACTAGTATTTTTATCTAATCGTTGATCTCTGTTCAACAAGTAATCCCCCAGATAAATGCGATTTAAAGAATGACGAACTGGATTAACGTTCCCAACATAAGGACTATTCGTGTTCCCAACCCAAAACTGACCTGTAGGAGTTCCTTCATTATCATTTTCGTTTATACGACTATCTGTGATACTAGTACTACCCTTGTGTCGGTAGGGATGGACACGAATTTTGGCCTCGCTTGGTTTGTCGGCATCATTACCATTATCTTCTTCAAAACTGCTGGAGTTCATAGCGCTCTTCAATGTGTTTGGCAACCAATTGGTTATTTTTTGGTTTCCCTGTTGTGTTTTGATTGGACCTTCGCGTTTAGAATATATTATTCTGTTTCTGAGAGGATTTGGCTTACCGTGCTGTTTACTGTGGACGCGGTAAAACTTATGGTATGTTCCCTTGATTGGAACGTTACTTTTAACCACCGAGCCACTTTTCTCTTTTTGGGAACTGTTCTGGTTCCATTTTTTGTTACTTACCGAAAAGATACCGCTTCTGCCTGGATTTTGAGTACTACTTTTAAAACGGTGAATGCTATTATAAGGGGAATTTCGTAGCTTATATAGAACCTTTTTCTTACCTCTCGGGTGGGTAGAATTCAAAGTATCTCTCGAGAGTGAATAAAAACTTTTACCTATCTGAAAATTGTGACTTTGTTTGTAACCTTTGCTCGTATGGCCTTGATGCTTGTTAGGGCCTCTATTACCAACATATTGTGGTTTCCAAAGTTGTGAATCGCCTTTGCCTATTTGGACGAAGTTACCTTTGCTTGCCGCATAAATACCGCTTTGTCCAGGATGGTTTTTAAAACCATTATTTCCAGGTTGGTTGTGGTAACTATTTATATCAGGTTGGTAGATGAAACCATTGTTATCATTCTTTACCTGGCTTGTCCAGTGAGGGTTAAAAAATATGCTCCCTGGTTGTCTCGGCTCTCCAATATTAATTACAATGTCCAGGTCATTATCTGATCTCTCTGATTGACCGTGGTTTGTACCTTTAATCTCTGTGCCTATATGGCTGTCTAGATTGTTACTGATCAACGGTTTATTGCTATCATAGAGCCGGTCTGTCCTCTTTTCCCAAGTAGGTTTAATAACATTACTTTCTAACTCATAGCCGTTTGTTTTACTCTGCGCCTGTACCAATAATGTAAAAACTTATTTCTGTACTCCTTTTAAAAAATGTAAGATCAGTAATTAAAGTTTGAATAAGGGCACGTGTGGTACGATTCCGAAAACTGAGGTACTACAATATCCTATAGGCTATTTTTTATCCAGGTAAGCAAAGCAGACAAATGCTAGTTATACATCCTCAGATGACATTCTACACTTACGTGACTATTCACTATTCCCTTGGTCTTCTTGTTCCCACCATTCATTGAGATCACGGTTGGCCCACTGGTATCAAGACCAACGGGCCCCAATGATGTACTGAAAGCAAATACAACATTTTGGTAAGTCAACCCTATGTACAGACAGAAATAAGCCTTCATGATCGAATGAGGTTTATCATTGCGGAAACTTGTGTGTCGAATTGTTTTTAATTGGAACTGATAAAATTATTGCTTGTCTCAGAAAATGTTGTAGGTAGCAAACGTTGGCGCCCTCTGTTATTTCGAAATGGGTTCCGTAACATATACAGGATGTTTGGTATTGCGACCGGGTGGTACATGTGCTACATTTATTTGCCAGACTTTAGCCATTTTTTAGATTTCATTTAGTTTAAAAAAACAAAACATGAAAAGGTGTCTGCTTAATCATGCCCCTAGCAGACAAACTTATCTCTTAGCTTGACCGCCTGATAAATATTTTTTAATCCATGTAGCATATCGTCGGAAAGGACAAAAACTGAATAACTTTTTAATAGAAAATAAATTCAATATTACTTTTAGTTTTTTTTTTAAGAATTTAGAAGTTGTCACGCTTTTTAAGTTTCACACAGATTTTTGGCTTTGAATGCTCGTTATTTTTTTTTGAATGGAATTGTCTCAAGAAATCTTTTATTTAGAATAATATACATTGAAGTACAACACAAGTTATTTTGTGGCATTACATACAACCAAACAAAAAAGATATGACGGTGGATATTTAAGATTTCGGGTGATTTGCAAACAAAACTTAAAAGAAAACATATGTCAGCAACCGTGACCCTTGAGACATTGAATCTACCAGATAAATTTAGCCCATGACCGCCCCCAACTCTCCTCTTACTTATGTCGGTCGTAACACCAAACACCCTGTATATTTTAACAATTTGGAAATGGACTTAGTAGGTAAATAAATTAGATATCATCTCATCAACAAGCATAGGTCCACGCACCACAGTTGAACATAACATAACATACCTCCAAACAAGTGAGCCGTTGCTATGATCCATAAACGGTTATCACATCCACTCGACCCATGGATCAGAGTGGAACAGATTCAAGCAGTGGAAACTGATCCACCCCGGCTATGGATCAGAGTGGACAAAAAAGTGGAAACTGATCCATTAGTGGATCTGCAATGTGGATGAGAGTGGAAGGGAGCCACAAAATCATTATGCGTAATTGTTAAATGCAAAAAAAGACAACACTTCGCGTGTGTTTTAGTAGATGACGCTCAAATTTTCACTAGTTCATAGTAATAACGGACAAAATAAAGTAAAAATAGCTACAAACACGCCCTCAAAAGGTAGGGCAAGATTCCCCCCGCAATATTTCACCATTATTTTACATTTAATACGCGAACGAAGTCAATGCACTAAACGAAAATAATGTCGGGCATTTTTTAGCTTTTTTCATTTGTAATAGTGTGATATTTCGTATTGCTGATAATTACTATCATCAAACATTTGGGTTGCGAGACCTAAGTTACGCTGAGACAAGGATAAACTATGGCTTATACGTTGTACTTAGATTAAATTCGATCACCAGCAAACTTACATCATCATCAGCCTATATTAGTCCACCTGGACATAGGCCTCCCCTAATGAGCGCCATAGCGCCCTGTCTTCAGCTTGCCGTATCGAGCATCTGCCTGCAGTCTTTCGCAGGTCGTCATCCCACCTGGCCGGGCGTTCTGCACTACGTTTGCCTAGCTAGACTAATAATTTTATTGATGACGTTCTTATCCCTCATTAGGTTTTTTTTGTGTTTGATCTATTTTTTATTCTGTAATGTTATCATTGGCTACCTACTCTCTGCTTGTAATTGTGTCTATGTACGTAAATGTACCTACATATTAGTTCTTGTGAAAACTGTATGTACGTACCTGTTTATGGCCATAAATTATAAATTAATTATTAATAAATTATAAATTATAGTCGTGGTCTCCACTCAAGAACACGTTGGCTCCAACGGTTGTCGGTTCTTCGCGAGATATAGCCGTCCCACTTCAGCTTGCTCATTCTTAGAGCTATGTCGATAACTTTGGTTTTCTGTCGAATGTATTCGTTATGAATCCTATCCTTCAGAGAAACTCCGAGCTCCGAGCTTTCCATAGCTCGCTGAGCTACTTTGAACTGGTGGACCAGCCCTACCGTGAGTGTCCACGTCTCAGCTCCGTAGGTCATGACCAGCACACATATGTACTTACGTTCACTGCTGAACACGCCTCCTTCGGGGAGGCGTTTTCAGCACGGGCGGGTTTTGCCATAATCACCACACTTGGCAGGCGGATTGGTAATCGCAGTAGAGGTGTTAAAAATACACAGAAGGAGGTTGCTGCCCTTCCTCTGATAAGTTCCCTTAGACATCCAGAGGAGTCTATTCTTACGCCACGGCCGAAATTCGACATAACATCATCAAATTGGAAATATATTTTTTATCTAGTTAACTACTTCTCTGACAAAGAAAATTAAAATTCAATAATAAAAACAAATTAGAACTAGTATTTACAATTAAAACAATTAAGCTAACTGCAGACTGTTGCAAACAATCTACAGGTAGCTCAATTGATCCATATCAATACCAGTCGGAAGCGTCCCCAAGACGCTTGCTGCATCGCCCTGCTGTATGGCAACGCTGATGCGCTGCGCCAAATATCCAGCTCCGGCTGGCCGAGGATCTCAAGAGACGCAAATATGCAGGTCTCGACAGAGCTTACACATTTGCTCCCATTGGGGTCGAGGCCCTAGGTCCGTGGGGTACCGAGGCTCTCCCGGTTTTTAAAAAAGTTATCTGAGCGTCTGGTCGACGCGACGCGTGACCTGAGAGCTGGTGAGTATCTGGCGCAGCGCATCAGCATTGCCATACAGCGGGACAATGTAGCTAGAGTCTTGGGGACGCTTCGGACTGGTATTGATATGGATTTGTTGAGCTACCTTTAAATTGTTTGCAACAGTCTGCATTTAGCTTTATTGTTTCAATTTTAAATATTAGTTTTAATTTGTTTTTATTATTTGATTGTAATTTTCTTTGTTAATACAGATCTTATGATTTCGAGCAGCTATATCCCCTGACAATACATGTAGAGCTATCGGTTAACTAAACGAGGCCTAATTGGCACAATATCGGGGCCATAAATTTTCAGAACCAACCGCTACAGTAATGTTGGCCTCAAACTGGTCAGAATCGAATAGCTTTGGCTTAGCTGGGACCTTTAACCTATATTGAGGGCCGGAATAATATCCTGTAATTTTAACACGAAAAGTTCAAGATTCAATGTAGACGAATTTTATTCCTACCCGCGAGGTGTATGTAGGTTATGTTTTTTCGAGCGTTTCTGTGTAGTTGGCGGACACTCATTAATATCTCCAATCCAAGTATCAAAACGGCTGAAGCGATTTGAACAATAAATTAGGTATCAAAATTCTCCTAAAAAGAGCGGGCCGAATGGGACTTTTTATAGTTTTCAAATAATCTTTTGTTTCGTTGCTACAATTAAAAATAGTCGCGTAGAATACAATTTTTGTTTTAAAAAGTACTTACAAAGTAAGTCAGTAATTACTGATTTATTTTACAAGTTTACAAGTTTTCTATATCATCTTAGCGTGACTGACAATAATTATTGTCAGTCACGCTAGGATTTTTATGGTCATAATTGAATTAAAATTTCACTTTTGTTCGGAAGGAAGTTAGTTTAGAATTTCACATTATAATACAGAGTGGTATTGTAATGTGATGTCTCCTTTTAGTTTGGGATTTGCATAGTTCCGTTTCCGCACGATGGAGGCGCTGTTCGGAAAAAGGAGACATCATGGTCACGTCTCGTTACCACATCGGTCGTCAAGACTTTCTTATAGTCAACAACATATTTTCAGCACATTGGTTTATTTTATTTTTGTGCTACGTGAACTACGAATTGTGGCAAGGGAGGCCTATGATATGACCAGCAGTGGACTAATACAGGTTGATGATGATGATGATGACGATGGTGATGTGAATTAATATATTAGTGTATCGTCGGTATTGATAAGAATTGTTCTAGAATGTGAACTTTATTGGCACGAAAGGTGTAATTTTGGCGGTGTTTATCTTAAACTTTCACCAAACCTCAAACTTTTCTACTTAAAAACTAAGTCCCGACCAAATTACTCCTCGATTTAATTGAATAATCTCTTTTCAGGTAAAATCCTGGTTGTCTGGGGTTGCCTGACGGGTCAGAGTAACTGAACTTTTTTAATGAGCTTCCGGTCGCAAGGAATTCGCTGGGTAAGTCCGTAGTCCATATAGATCTTGAATAGATTACATTTACAGTAATCATATCATGATAAGACTGCTTAGTTCTGTCATTTTTCGTTTTGTTTTGGTGCACCAGGCCTTATAAGAAAATATTGTATGATATTGTGGTGTTTTTAGTTCGTCGAAGTAGCTCAAACGTGGGCAAAAGATTCGATATACTAAAATAGTCAAAGCCAATTTAAGAAATAGGGCACATACATCCATCTGCATAGACCGCTCGCTTGAAGCGAGTGGCCTGTGAGCTGTTGCTGCATGGACCGCTCGCTTGAACCGAGTGGCACGCGAGCTGTTGCTGCATGGACCGCTCGCTTGAAGCGAATGGCCTGCGAGCTGTTTCCGCATGGACCTCTCGCTTGAAACGAGTGGCCCGCGAGCTGTTGCTGCATGCACCGCTCGCTTGAAGCAACTTGTACATGCATACAGCTTATAGCCGAGCGCGACCACCTTTATGATACAAACGATGTGAAAAGTTTGACTGAAAATAAGAATTGAAACAGCTGTTTTTTCTAAGCTACGTTGCATTAAGACTGCCAGAATAATTTGGCCAACTTTAATGAGACGCCCCGGACTTCTAAGTTTGGAATTTCTTTTGCAATGCGCGACTTTTTACCATCGAGTGGATTCCTTGTCTATCCTGTCCTGGTTTATTTACCAATTTTTTTCGACGTGATTGATTTGCTTCTTGGCGGATTTTCGCCCACGGCGGCGGTCAGTTAAAACGCAGACTAGTTATGTGCGCAGTACATATTATAGTACACAAGTGTGCGCGCAAACACAGGTTTATTCTCTATTATCTCATAATCCGATGGGACGGCTCGATACGACCGGGGAGAGATCAGGCGCAGGACCAACAGCTTAACGTGCTTTCCTAGGCACGGGTATGTATAGTGCGCAAGTGTACCCGTTGTTTTTTCTAGTAAATAATACTTACTAGGAAATAAAGTGCATATTTTGATTTTGTTCACTTATAATCTTACACATTTTTGCCATTGCCTCCTTTTGCAGTAAATCCCGCAAAAACACACGTACCTACAAACTTTCGCCATTATAATAATTCTAAAATACCAAAAACTGCTACAATGTCACAAAAACATCCTTATTTAAATATTCCTTGTAAATAAAAAGACACCCTCTACATAAATCACCCCGGAGAAAACATTACAACCCCCAAGTTTTCGAGTTATAATCGTTAATTAAATCCCCTAGATCCCTAGTGAATTATTACTAGAAATACACCCTTGACGTTTTGTGCAGTTTTTGGAACAATAAAATTTGGGTGTTTTTTTAGGAAATCCGCGTTATGACAGACTTTTTGATAAACAGCCAGAAATAAAATATCTTAAGCTTTTTAATACAGAAGCCTAATCCATACTAATATTATAAATTCTAAAGTAACTCTGTCTGTCTGTTACCTTTTCACGCCTAAACGGCTGAACGGATCTCAATGAAATTTGGCCGGAGGTGGATGGTATCCCGGGGACAGACATAAAGTACTTAAAAAGCGCGTGCGAAGTCGCGGGCAGCAGCTTTGCCCCAGAGTAGACTTGTATTAGTAATATGAAATTATTTTAAAATTTTAATAGAATTCGTCATCATCAGCCTAAATTAGTCCAAAGCTGGACAGCTGACAGCTTGCCGCATCCAGCATCTGCCTGCAGTGTTTCGTAAGTCGTCGTCACACCTGACCACTGGGCATCCTATACTACGTTTGTCGAGTCGTAAATAAAATTTGTATATAAATAAATATAATATTGCTGGACAATTTCACACAACTTCATCTATCCCCAAGCTAAGCAGAGCTTGTGTTATTGGTACTAGATAACTGATATACCTACTTAATACATAGGTAAATAGATATTTTTTATTATTCATAGAAAACCAGAACATCCGGAACAAATATCTGCAGCTCGTACAAACATTTGTTCCGAGGCGGGAATCGAATCCGCAACCTCCAGCGTCGCAGGCGGACCTTGGCCCGCCGCGCCACATCAGTCGTCATGTAAATATATAAGAGGCTGCAAAACACTGTGATGGTTTGGAGGTTGAAGGTCCATGGAGGAATCCTTTGCACTGGCAAAACTGATTGAGAAATATTAATTAAAAAAAAACTTCACTAGAGTAGAGAGTACAAATGTCCAGTAGGTAATATTTATTTATACATATTGCAGAGCGTAAAATAAACTGCCCATCTAGCCACTTCCAAACCGTCGGTTATTCAAGAAATCCGAAGCTAAATCCAAATCTTTTTTTGCAAAACCGTGAAAGCCTTCGTGTGTCGGCGGACGAGAGCAGAATAATTGTTGACGGAGGCTAAATAAAAATAAACCTACACTAGCTTTTGCTTTCAGCTTCGCTCACGCGGTACAAAGAGCTGCTTGTCAAAATGGGTTCTATCATCATCATCATCATCAACCTGTATTAGTCCATTGCTGGACATAGGCCTCCCCTAATGAGCGCCATAGCGCCCTGTCTTCACCTTGCCGCATCCAGCATCTGCCTGCAGTCTTACTTTTACGTTACAACTGTTAATTTAATACGTTCAATTAATTTCAGGCAGCCCCTGACGGATATGGTAGGTGAAAAAAATTTGTTAGCTTTATTTGAATATATTATATACATTATCATAGCTGTTGTTGTAATTTGTTTTTATTATTTGATTGTAATTTTCTTTGTTATTAAAAGGCCATTGCTGTTTTATCCGTTCCTCTTAGTCGTGGGTTTTGCAAAATATTTATTTTGTTTTTGTGTTTTGTTTGGTTTTTGTAAATATTTTTTTTGGGTTTCATAAATCTACGTTCATGATTTCTGTTATTTAAACTGAATGAAAACGCAGATGGCTAGGGGCCCAATTCTGCTTACCATGACTTTAGTATCCTCGAAAATCATCAAGTTGTATTATATATAAGTTGTATTATACCGCTTGTAAGATATATAAACATTGATTTACATAAACAAAAACGTCGCACTTTATCGGTTTGGTGGTTACCCACAACGTTACGATCACACGAATAACATTCTGCTTTCTGTTCTGGGGTAAAAAAATATATCTTTAAAAGTCCCGCCATCTTGTCCTTTGTTCGAAGGGCTAAATACTCGTAACTCTAATATAGCACTAATTACTAGATATTTTTAAAAATAAAGTCAAGCAGGCATTGGGGTTTTCCGCAAGCAGATGTACAGTCGCGAGCAAGAGCGAAGAACACAATGCAATGCAATTTCATCTGTAAAATTATTTAAGTAGGTTTTGTATTAGTCTACAGGACCAAGACAATCATGAAATTATATCATGGGATCTGATTTTAACGTAAAACGTGCTTCGGCAATAAATATTGTAGTTCTCATTGAAAAATTATAAAATACTAGCCGACTATGTGCGTCCCCGGGATACCATTTACCTCTCTGCCAAATCTCATTAGGTTCCGTTCAGCCTTTAGAAGGCAACAGACAAACAGATAGACAGACAGAGTTACTATCGAATTTATAATATTAGTATGGATAGCGGGAATAACATCACGCACCAAATAATTTATAGTTGCAACTTCCACCTCCACCTCCACAGCCTATATTGGTCCAATGCTGGACCCAGGCCTCCCCCTGATAAGAAGATTTAATCTCACGGGGGGTAATGCCCATAATCCCCACGCTGGGCATGCGGGTTGGGAATCGCAGTTCGGTGGTAGAATTATTCTGCAGGGGGCGCTGATGCCCACCCCCAGTGGATATCCCTTAGTCGCCTCTTACGACACCCGCGGGAAGAGTTGGGGTGGTGCAAATTCTCAGCCGGCACCACACAGCAAGTAT
Organism: Eupithecia inturbata; assembly: GCA_963662085.1. Classification (NCBI taxonomy): domain Eukaryota; kingdom Metazoa; phylum Arthropoda; class Insecta; order Lepidoptera; family Geometridae; genus Eupithecia; species Eupithecia inturbata. The sequence continues at coordinate 2,370,506 of OY759201.1, forward strand.
GTTTAGCATCATTTGTTGCAACTTAAATGATGCTAAACAGCACAGGTCTCAGGTAAATAACTCGAGATTGTTAAAGATTATTTTCGCGACTGTACCTTATAAGTATAATTTGCAGAGGTTCACTCCTTGACAGCGGTGGTGCAAGTGAAGCCAGGAGTCTCGGTATGGTAATATTATATTATGAACGCAAAAGCCGCACTGTCTATTTCTTACCTTTTCGTGACTAGACGACTAAAAGACCATAGATAGATAGATCAGTTATTCATAAATAAAAAAATTCGTTACTTAACTTGGTTAGCAATGCCTTAAAGCCAAGAAAAAAATTAGAGAGATAATTTGTGTTCCGGGTATGATATGCTCCCATTGGATTATGAGAGTGAGGAAATAGAAAGTGCACCTGTGTTTGCGCGCACACTTGTGTACTGTAATATGTCCTGCGCACATGGCTAGTGTCTGTTGAGCCGCGGCCGCGTCGCCGTGGCCGAAATCGGCTAGCAGGACGTCATCATCATTGTCAGCGACCACGTGTTGGATCCATAGGGGCGTACCTAACGGGTTCGGTTGTCAAAGTAGGCCTATAATTATCTCAGTAGGTACTCATGGGATCTCCGTGGTATAAAATTCAACATTTTTTCTTTTGTTCCTTGAATGTGAAAATACGATTTATAAAAAAATCATGAAGTTGCACTGTTTCGCACATACCTCTATATATGTTTACTTTGGTCGAGATCTCAGGAACCCTGCGGTCTATTGAAATGACTTATGATTTGATTCGTAGGTAATTTAATTACTTATTATTTGGTTCCTTGAACCAGTTTCTTCATATATACCTACGCAACGTATGCTTAGTTTTCTTGTAAATAAGCTAAAACGTGATTGTTGCGCTTACGCCGCGCCGTTCAAAACCGTATGCTCTCTCCCGCTCCTATGAACGCGAAATCCTATACCTATCCTTTTCACAAAATGGCGCGCATTGCGCCTTTTTAACGGGCAACACACATTGTGCCTAATAGAGTACAAAAGTCAAACAAGAACCGCTTCCATTGTTAACTTGGAGTGAACGTAGTTACCAGGGTAGAGGGTAACAATAATCATTACGTAAGGCAGAAGGTAACTGTGCACCATAGCAATAAGTGCAGCCGTGCGGATGTTTCTAAAGATCTTCCGTTTGTAATTGTTTTTTAAATTTTACTGTGGTAAAAGCTCCGTTATGGTGTATTCTGAATCTAACGTAAAATATTTACGGTCTGGCTTAAAAGTAAAACGTAGTTACGTTAGGCCGGGTACTGATCAACGTTACACGGCGTAATGTAACATCGCGCTCGTGCAGTCAGTACGGGGAAAGAAGGCGCTTGCATTTTAGCATACGGCACCGCGCGCCGCGGCGGGGCGGGCGTAACGTATCATGCTCACTGCGAATGGTATTTTGCGCGGCCTTTGTACACACTCGTTTTTGTCGCCATGAAAATCTACGGTTATTTCGCTGTGTGAAGGCACGGTCGTCAATGTTGTATGGATCACTCATGTTGACGGCGAATTAACCGTAGATTTTCCCGGAAAAAAACGTGTGTGTATAAGAGCCCGATCAGTACCTACCCGACTGTGTAGAAAAGAAGTGATACATTAAAAGCAGGTTAAGCTTTTATTAGTTTGCCCGATACCAAAACGGATAAAATTTACTACCACTGTAACTCAGCTGCAAGTTCCACCTGCCACGTAGGAGGGCGAGTTCGATTCCCGCCCAGGAACCAATCTTTGTACATTCTGATGGGTAAGAAAGAAAGAAAATTATTTATTACACAAACACAAACAAACTTACAGGTACAGAAATAAAGGACTACCTAGTACAAGATAACAAACAGACAGACAAAGACACAGGTGAACATTTTTTTTTTTTTTTTATTAGGTGTACCAATGGTTTCTTGCATCTAAATATATTTCAAAAATACCAACATGTGAGAAGACGTAGAGTTACAGATTAAAGACATTTTATAATTAACTATGAATTATTGATATGTGCACAAACCGCTTATAGGTAAACACCACTTGCATAATATCTGGTAGATAACGTTAGTTAAGTAGTATACTAACACAAGCATTGGGTTGGTACGAAGTAGTCCACTCAGCAAGCAGACGAGCGCGTGTGTGCAGGTCTTAGATTTTTTTTTTTTTTTTGTTATGGTCTAGTAATCACATTCTAAATTAATGTTAAATACACTAGAGTATAATTACAATCTAGCCATAGAATTGGCTAATGGGTAATTTAGTTTTAACTTATTTTTATAACAACATGTTACTAAGAACGTGTCCATTGGCACTTTTCTTATTGTCTCTATACGGTGAAGACACTTTGTTCATGTGTTCTTTAAGATAGCACTTATGCACATACACTATAATTATCACTACACTAACTCAAAAGGTTTTGTTCTTTTGAGCCTTCTCACGATGTCCGTGTTGTCGAGGAGCTGGATTGCCTCGACGTTCACATGATGATGAAGCCTCTGTTCGTGAGCCTCTGCGTATTTTTGTATGACTGTGTCGACAAATTCAATATTTAGGTCCCGATGAATATCGTCATTTCTTACGTTCCAAGGAGCATTAACAATTGACCTAAGTACTTTGTTCTGGAATCTTTGTATGATTGCTACATTTGTCCTTTTTGTACAGCCCCAGAACTGTATTCCATAGGTCCAGATTGGCATGAGGACTTGTTTATATAATAGAAGTTTATTGTGTACTGCTAAAGTAGAATTTCTTCCAATTAGCCAATACATCTTTTTGTAGCGGATCTCTAACTCCTCTTTTTTCTTTTTGACGTGAGCTTTCCAGCGTAGGTCTTAGATAAAGATAATTTATTTGCATAAACATGTGTAGATATATGATTTTACAAATAGTTATGCAGGTATCAACATGTTTTACCGATTACGGTGTACAAATTGTGAGAGATGACATGCAGTTGGTAAGTAAAATAATGATAGAGTTATTAGAAGCAATGTCAAAAAATTACATTTAAAGGTCCTGACTCAATTTGTTTGAAAGACCGCTGGTTTTCAGTCAAAACCAGGTGCATGATGCGTGTTCTGAGAGTTTACTATGTATAATTAAATAAAACTATGTATAACTAAATAAAAATATATGTAACACATTATTAATAGTATTATTTAACGGATATTTTCGCGTTTATTTACCTATTTTTCCCGACGTTTCAACAGGTTTACACACTGTCGTGGTCACGGGATGACAGGAGTACTGGAGCTACCGCTGCGAAGCGGGGGGCAGCATTTTTTGAAACTACCCTCACTTGGTTTTCGTAACTAGTCACCTCGTAACCTGTTGAAACGTCGGGAAAAATAGGTTACTAAACGCGATAAATACCCGTTAAATAATACTAATAATAATGTAATAATTTATTAAGTACCTATAGTTAACAACAACCGAACTCAAGCATAACTCAAGCTCTGCTACATTACGGTTAGATGATGCTGGTTCGATGCTTGGTGGCTTGTCTAGCACTATTTACTTATTTTTCTATCCACAAAAAGTTAAAAATGAATCATAAAAACATTTATGAGGATTCCTCTTTCATCTTCATTAGTCAAGCATTAAAAACTTTCCAGACGGGCAGATTGTAAATTACAAGGGTAGAACTAAACATAAGTAAAATAACAGAAATAACAATAATTTAACCATCAAACACGGCCCATTACGCACCCCTGTACCATCGCAGGTAGTAATAATAATTATCATTATTTATTCCACCCCTGCATGTTAAATTGAGAACTCAGGTTTCGGCGACCTCTGTTGCATATTGGAAGAGCCGCCTGAGATACAGTAATAGGTTCGATTTATGGTAAGTACAGACGTTGATACTTCTCCATGAAAAGAGCTTTGCTCGGAGTTTCTCTGAAGGATAGGATTCGTAACGAATACACCCGACAGAGGACCAAAGTTATCTACATAGCTCAAAGAATTAGCAAGCTGAAGTGCCAGTGGGCCGGCTATATCTCGCGAAGAACTGACAACCGCTGGAGTAAACGTATTCTTGAGTGGAGACCGCGACTCTGAAAACGTAGTCTAGGACGCCCTCTGACCATATGGTATGACGACCTGCGAAAGACTGCAAGCTGATGCTGGATGCGGCAAGCTGAAGACAGGGCGCTATGGCGCTCATTAGGGGAGGCCTATGTTCAGCAGTAAACTAATACCTATAGATTGATGATTTTGAATATTTATACTAGAAATATCCTCAGAGAAGGGTGATGCCACCTGCCAGATGGTCGGAAGGACGGCATCGTTGGATGGTCGTAACACTGCTGTTGGTTCCAGATGTATTAGTGAGTGCATTGCTCGTACCATTTTCGCCGCTCAGTAGAGGTAATAGAGAGTGAACCTTTGTTTGCGCACACACTTGTGCACTTTAATATGTCCGGCACGCATAGCTAGTCTCCGTTGAGGCCGACGCAGCCGAAATTCAGGTCGGAAGACATCATCATCATCACTTCTTTAGTTTTTATTCGTAATTAAAATGCAAACAATTTGCTGCGAAAATAGTATGTGTGATACACTCACGAATACATTTCACTTCTTTTTAAGTATCTAAATAGATTTATTCAAGTGCCACCTTATTGATAATATTTTTATGATACACTACAAAAATGGCAATGGCCTTTATTAACAAAGAAAATTACAATCAAATAATAAAAACAAATTAGAACTAGTATTTACAATTGAAACAAATAAGCTAACTGCAAACTGCTGCAAATAATCTACAGGTAGGTAGCTCAGTTGAGATCCGTCTCGATACCAGTCGGAAGCGTCCCCAAGTCCCCTTGTCAAAGTAATAAATTTTTTATAACAAATTTTGATCTTGTTTTACAAGAAAATTTATTTTTACGAGTGTTGAAGTTCCCCTGACTTCTTTAATAGGCTTAAGTATGAGGGGCAGTATTTATTGATTTTCGTCAAGGAAAGGGAAAAAGGAAAAATATTTCGCTGGAAAGAAAGAAGGGAAATGAGGCGTCATGTTATTTGACATTTTACGTCAGGACATGTCGGTTGGCAGGATATATTTTCATGGAGTAGGAATTTAATGTTAGTAATAATTTAAATGAATGAATTTGACGATTTCGACCGCATACAAGGGTACGAGGATTCATACTCTTTCATACAACTGTATGATATGCGCCACGTGGTCAACTAGTTCATTGATGGACGCAGGATTCCCACTGATAAGAGCCTTATTGGCTCTCATAATTATGCGGGGTTATGTCCATAATCCCCGCGCTGGGCATGCGAGTTGGGATCGCTGTTTGTTAGGAGAATCGTTCTGCAGGAGGCGCTGCTGCCCGCCCGCGGTGGATAACCTTCAGTCGCTTCTTACGCTGAGCTATTAAGCTAAAATTGAAATCCTTCGACTATCTCGGCGTGTTCGGCTCGTTCCCAATATGTTCATGCCAGGTAGGCTAGGTATGTTTAAAATATATATGCTACTAATTTTATATAAGCGAAAGTTTGTTTCGTTGTTGAAGATGTTTCGCCGAAGACAACGCTAAAATAACTAAACGGATTGGGCTGAAATGTTGCACTCAAAGATCTTGACCTGGAACAACATAATATAGGATACTCTTGTTTCTGAAAGAACGCTTGCTAATCTATATCTTCTATATATATAAAAGAAAGTCGTGTTAGTTACACTATTTATAACTCAAGAACGGTTGAACGGATCTCGGTGAAATTAGGCAGCGAGGTAGATGGTATCCCGGGGCCGGACATAGGCATACCTTTTATTCCGGAAAAAAGCGTGCGTAGCCGCGGGCTGCAGCTAGTTTTACTTTAAAAACTATCGTAGTATGACGAATTCATTACAGATGTAACCGGGTTAACCAGGCGCGTCGCGAACCGCGCTCACCCTGAAGAAGTCCCTCGTTAAGGGATGATACGTTGGTGTTCTTCCAACACAAATAATGTTCGTAGTTAACCCGCTTACATCCGTAGTGAATGCTTGCGAAGCCGCTGGAAGAAGCTACTTTAAAAATGTTATGATTATGATCCAAAAGTCGATAAAAATTAAATAAAAATAAACAAGATAAATCAATCTGCGCTGGACACGATAAATACTTCGAGAGGTAATTATCTGTGAATGCACAGCTTTTGGTAGAGAGATGATGTGTCCGGCTAAACATATTTTGTCCGGACTGAAAAGTGAACAAGTATTTAATTAATTGAAACAAATTAGAACTAGTATTACAATTGCAACGATTGAACTAACTGCAGACTGCTGCAAAAAATCTACAGGTAGCTTAACTGATCCATTTCAATATTGTAGCGTCCCCTAGACGCTGGCTGCATTGCCCCGTTATATGGCAATGCTAAAGCGCTGCGCCAGAAACTCACCAGCTCTGAGGTCTTTCCTTTGTTAGTAAGTTATTACTTAAAAAATATTTTAAAAATCCCGTCTTCGCTTTTTTACTGTTCTTCGCAAAATGAGGAGGCAAATGCCTACAAAATGTAGCTAAGCAGTAATAACCATACAGGATTCCAGACGAGTATTTTGATACCACATTTTGAAGCTTCGAGGTAATAAAGAGTGTCCGCCAACCAAATAGAAAAACTCGAAAAACATTACCCAATTATTTCTACCGTAAAAATAGGTTCGGCGAAATGATTAGTTAACTTTTAAATTTTAATCTACCAGCTGCTGCCCGCAGCTTCGCACGCGCTTTTCAAGTAGCCTATGTCCGACCCCGGGATACCATTTACCTCCCTGCCAAATTTCATTAAGAACCGTTCAGCTGTTTAGGCGTGAAAAGGTAGCAGACAGACAAACAGAGTTACTTTCGAATTGATAATATTAGTGTGGATAAACCTTCGTTTGAACACAATCTCACCTGATGGTAAGTGACGATGTGGCCGTCGATGTATCACGAAGGTCCAGAAGACACCTATTTACTCTTGTCTTGAAGAGACCCAAGTTATAATTGGCCGGATAAGCATCAGCAGGCAGCGTGTTCCAAACCTTAGCGGTGCTAATGATGAAGTTGCAGCAAACACCGCTTGTTAGGATTTTTTAACAACACAATCGACACCGTTGTAAGATGGGTACTGACCGGTGTTACAGGGCGTAATGTAACGTGTTACACAGCGAGCGTTCGTACAGTCAGTACGAGAAAGAAGGCGCTCGCAACAAGCAACGAGACGGATTTTAGCACACAGCGACGCCTTTCCGTCTTTTCAACAACCCTCCGTCTTTCTCCCATCATTAACAGAAGCGGTATCGTCCGAAATGAAAATTAAACCGTGGATATGTTAATTAACGCGAAAATAATCTTGTTATACGGTCAACATGGCCGATGGAACGTGATATTTCTGATATTACAGCGCGGGCACGAGATATCACACTAACTAATATTGTAAATGCGAAAGTTTGAATGGATGAATACATATGACAACGGATTTGGTGCGGTGGGCGAAGGTCCGCCTACGACGCAGAAGGTTGCAGGTTCTTATAGTGACTTATAGTGGCTTTGCATGCTGTAAAGCTGATCATGGTTGTGCTCATTCTATTTTAACCTAACATCCCTGTAACCCATGTTTCGCAAAATATATGAATTTGATTTGATTTGATTCGATTCCCGCTTTGGGTCAAACGCTTGTATGTTCTTGAATATATCATAATATTATAATATAATATAATGATGATAGATATCCCCCTGGGCACTTAGTCCCCTTGAGGTGGTAGTAGTAGTAGTAGTTCCCTTAGTGCCCAGGTGGATATATATATATATATATACACGTTTGAATATATCTACATCATGTACATCTACTATTATATTATTATCTACCTATAAATAAATAAAGTTGTAGTTATTGTATGATATAAAAAAAATTAAAAACACTGTTTTATGAATACCTGGATTATAATAATATATATTCAAAATAATAAAATTTTACTTTATTACGATTTTGGCAGATTTTGGCAAGTACCTACTTACAAGCATTCGTAAAACAGGTTATTTTTGTGGGATATCGAGTTTCTATCTTTTGTGTCGTAGATTATAAGAAGTGATTCAAATGCAATGTACTATAAGACGAGTGTGAGCACTAACAGTCACCTATTATAGTTTAATGGTGCAACATTTATAAACACATATGTATACTTTTTAAATAAATAAATATTATATTCTATGTATGTATTGTTAAGAAATAACCTTTATTGACAAAGAAAATTACAATTCAATAATAAAAACAAACTAGTATTTACAATTGAAACAATTAAGCTAACTGCAGACTGTTGCAAACAATCTACAGGTAGCTCAACTGATGCATATCAATACCAGTCGGAAGCGTCCCCAAGACGCAGGCTGCATTGCCCCGCTGTATGGCAATGCTGATGCGCTGCGCCAGATATCCGCCAGCTCTCGGGTCACGCGTCGCGTCGACCAGACGCTCAGATAACTTTTTATAAACCCGGAGAGCCTCGGTACCCCACGGACCTAGGGTCTCGACCCCAAAGGGAGCAAATATGTAGGCTCTGTCGAGACCTGCATATTGTTAAGTATATCAGTCATCTAGTACCCATAACACAAGCTCTGTCTTAGCTTAGGGCTAGATGATGCTGTGTGGATAGTCCAGCATTATTAAAAATAAAAAGATGCTTGGATGGACCTTTGTAACTTCTTTACGCCAAAATTATGCTTAAATGTAGGTCTGGACATAGAATAAAACATGGCTACCACATAGCTACCATGAGAGAAATAACCTTTGAATTTTTTTATGGAAACAACGCGTGCGAAGCTGCGGGCAGAAACCAGTTCCACAAATAAATTATGCGCAGTGTCCAGTTGAAGGTTTTGACACCAGCAAAATCTGTATTTTCACCGATGTCATGAAAATAAACGATTAAGCCACTGACGACTTCTCTAGGGCACTGCGATGCAACACGGTTTGCTGGGACGATTACCACAAATATTTGTTATAGGAAATTACAATCAAATAATAAAAACAAATTAGAACTGGTATTTACAATTGAAACAATGAAGCTAACGTATTGCAAACAATCTACAGGTAGCTCAACTGATCCATATCTATACAAGTCGGAAGCGTCCCCAAGACGCTGGCTGCATTGCTCCGCTGGATGGCAATGCTGCTGCGCTGCGCCAAATACCCACCAGGTCTCAAATCACGCGTCGCTTCGAACAAACGCTCAGATAACTTTTTAAAACCTGGAGAGCCTCGGTACCCCACGGACCTAGGGTCTCGACCCCAAAGGGAGCAAATGTGTAGTCTTTCGAGACCCGCATATTAGCGCCTCTTGTAATCCTTGTTATAGGTAAATTTTTTTAATAGCTATAGCGATCGTCTTTAGTGTTTTCATGCACACTGACGACGTCACAAATCCAGGGCTCCAGTATACGAAAAACAAAAGGAGATCGCGCCAGCTCAGCAGAGGATTAGATTTGGAGACACGCAAAGAGAGCCAAAAAGTACCTAATGTAGGTAGTATTAAGTCTTTGTTTAACTGTGTGGTTGGCTGTAGTTAAACACAAATGTATTCTTCTTTCTTACTTAAAAAAAAAAAGTTTAGAATTCATAGTGTGAAATTGTATGAAACAAAATTCATTAGATCGGATATATGTTTTAGCTTTAATGGGATGTCCTTTTAAGCCAAACATGATCATGGTTATAGGTTCATAGCATACCTGAGAGCGCTGGCAACACTGGCGCGAATCGTCCCATCCGTATTAGGGAGCACTGGTAACACTGGCGCAAACCGTCACCATCCGTATTAGGGTAACAGCTTATGAACTGTATAAATTATCGGCACGATGTACTGTAATGGCGGGAATTATTTATCGGGCGCGCGTGGGCATTATGGCGGTAGGGCAGAGTGATAACCGGCAGCGGGTATTAACACTGCATAACTAACACATTTCAAGCTGAACGCATCAAGGGAGTTGGAAGAAATACGCTTGTCAAATGTCAGTGCTGAGTCTGCCGAAACACCAGAAATAATTTGTTTCAATTCGATTCCTTAAAAGATGAATTTTGACACAGAATTTTTCCTCTATAAGAAACTTCCGAAGAAAGATGTCACTAAAATAAATTAAAAATCAAATTTGAGTATTTATTTTATTTATTTATTTATTTATTTATTTTTATTTATTTATTTACAAAATTTTGGGAATACTTACAGCTAGGTATAAAATTAATTACAGTTACAAGTATAGAACATGCCTGGAATGACCAGTGCATTTTGCTGACGGCTAATTAAAAGTTTCCGCAGACAAGTTAAATTAAAAATAACAAAGTACAAAGTAAATTGACGACTTTTTAAAAAATAATCTAAACAATAAAACACATAAGTTTAACAGGTAACAAAGTTAGGTTATGTTTGAAAAAAATAAAATTGATCACTTAGTAAGCGTTTTAGCTTACTTGTACTGAGTAGTAAAGAAAGTCCCAAATACTATCGTGCAAGAGAAATATTCTGCTAAATTTTACTAATATAATGTAGTTTACCTTAATTACCTAGTCTTGATTAAATGACACAGGTTTTGTGGATCACATGGGTCGGTTCGGAGCTGAGAAGATCTTCCATGGCATTCTAAAGACTTCCATTAAAATTTCATTCGTGTTTTTTCTTTATTAAAAACTAGCTTCTTCTTGCGTCTTCACACGCTTTTTCCCGGGATAAATAGTAGGCTATGTCCTTCACCGGGATACCATCTCCATGCCATCAAATTATATCATCCCTCAAATTTCAATAAGATCCGTTAAGGCGTAACAGACAAACAGAGTTACTTTCGAATTTATAATAAAAGTATGGATGGTTAAGCGTCTGGCAACCATCTCACGAAACTGAAGATTAGGCGAGCTTTCCCAGAAGGACGTACTTAAAGCAAAACCGCGAGTGGCAGTTGCCAGATTATAAAATTGCTTCCGCCTATGCCTCAGCCCGCAGCCGAAGCTGCTCCTCTTCCACGTTCTAAAGAGCACTCTCGTTATGTATTGATGTGCATTAACTATGGACGCGGTCTGTCGCTGCCTAAGTTTTACATGGCTTTTGGTATTTTTACTTGAATTTTTACTAACTATTGGGTACGTGTATTTATTTAGCACATAGAAAATTACAATAACAAAATAAAACAATTACAACTTGTAATTACAGTATTTACACTTATATATATTACTTAAAAATCTAAGTCGTCACCAGAAGTCAGAGTGGCTAGAATGCTGGCAGCCTCGTATTGCCTCGTTGAATGGCAATGCTAATTCGTTGGGACCCTAGTAAAAGGAGAACGGTTTTAACCGAATTAAAAAAAGTGGTCTATGTTCGGCTTTATGGTTTGTATGTATGTTTGTTGATTTTTCCTTCATATTGTGGACTGATCCTGATGATAATTTTGGTTTTGTTGAGAGAATGTCCCCAGTCAAATTATCCTGAGAGATTACTATTTACCCGCAAAATTAAAATAAAACAATTATTCTAAATAAATTCAAAGAAGTTATACCTTTATTAACAAAGAAAATAACAATAAAATAATAGAAACAGATTAGAACTAGTATTTACAATTGAAACAATTGAGCTAACTGCAGACTGTTGCGAACAATCTACAAATTACTAAAATTAATTAAATGAAACCATATTAATATTTTAATTTAATTAATTAATTTTTATATTTGTATTTTCTTATTTCCTACATTTTTCTTCAAACTATTGAGAACTACTTAAAAGAAGAAAACCTTTTTGTTAATCAAACTTTTACAACCCCTTTTTGGTAGTTCGTTTGTCCACGATGATTGTCCACCGTTATCTATTTATGAGTGTAGCGACGAGTGTAGCGACTAAAAAAAAGAAAAGCTAAATAATTACCTAAATAATTCACCAAGAGTTCATCTCCGAGCCGAAAGCGCCCGTTGAGTCGAAGAAACGAATGAATTCTGACGATTCGTAAGACTCGGCGCTGAGAATTAGTGAAACTTCTACTCTTTCGGCTCTCTCGGCGCGTTCGACTCGGAAAGTTATGCGTTCAGTTAGTTGTAAACAAAATATGTAGGTTTATTTGTTGGTAATAAAATAGGTACCTAACTTTCATGCAATTTTAAAAAAGCCTACAGTCTTAGTGACTTGTTTTAAATAATATGACACGGCAAAACCGCTCGCATTAGGGATATTAGCCCATACTGTCGGGACTGATAAGGGACGGAACCTATTTATGAATGTGTGTCAGCATTTTCTTATCTACGCTTGACATTGACATGCATAATCAAATAAAAAAAGAATTGGGTCCAATGAAAAAGAAAACCCTTTTGGTACCTAACCTACACAAAAGAGCCCAATCATAGAGTGAAAACTTCTTATTCCATGTCGAGGTGAGCCTGATCATGTTTTGTGGTAAATGCTGTATGGTTTTATGCAGTTTTGTTCTGGTAAAGCCATGTTGTAGCTGTTTACGGTATACACGCTAATTTTATTTATTTATTTATTGAAGAAACAAAATTCACAGCCATTTAGAACTAAAAATTTACAAGCTTATTCGCAAAACATACGGCTAATAACGGATTTACTTTTTGTATAATTTAATACATATTTATAGTTAAGGCGTAACCATAGATTACTAGATCTTTTATTGGGTGTGATACTTTCTAACACGTCTTACGTATTCATATTTTTGTATTCAGTAATTCAGTAATATTTATTCAAACAAGATATGGTACATAAAAACATTGGTGGAAAAGAACAGTAGGGCTGCATATCTCGCCAGAGTACAGGCTCGTGAATATTTTACGATTAAAAACGTTAAAATTAAAATGTCATTGAAGTAATTAAATTAAAAGATGCAAATATTAATAACTTGTAGGTCAGAATTTAAAACTAAGTTAATCATCGACGGAATAAAAACAATTTTCAATTAATAAAAGGTTTAAATATAGATCTCTGTGCTTATAATAACTAAATTTTAAGTAAACCTATTGTGTAAAGAGGAAATAAACAAAATTATTATTATTATTTATTATTATTAATTTTCAATTACTTAATAAATTAAAAAAAATTCTGTTGAATAAGGGACCCTCTAGTTTTTTTTCTTAGTTTGTCTATTTGTTATAAATTTTGATAGCATGCTATAACCGTTGCGATTGTACAATTTCGTTTTTTTTTGCAGGTATTGCTAATCGATCTCTACGTCTATAGCTAAATTTATATACCTGCTCAAAAGTTTCAAATAATTCTTTATGTAATTTGACAAATTTAGGTACTTATTTCTAAATAAAATATACAAGCACGGCAAAGTTAGGATATTATGTTTTTGTATTTTGTATGATTTTGATGCTTCAGGACAATATAGTGTGCTCGTGCTAGGTATAGTAGTTATTTCTCCAGCTGGATGAAAGGAGATAGTTTTACTCTAGACGAATATCATCACCATCACAAGTGACATCAGGTCATTGTTATGAGTCAAACTGGTATTCTAATCTGTAAACCATCTGTAAACAGACTTTAAGTTGTCAAGTGGTTTGTAAATGCTATATTGTGTCAATTGAGGTTATAGAGAGTGTACAGTACATGTGTTTGCGCACACATTTGTGCACTAAAATATGTCCTGCGCATGTGGCTAGTCTCTATTGAGACTGGGCGTGGGCGAAATTTCGGCTAGTATGACATCATTGTGATCTTCGTTTGTTTTAAAATGCGAACTCGTACTTCTGTACTTAGAACCTCTATAAAACAGCTTAGAAAATTAAAAAAATACTGATCAATCGCAACTGTTCAACACTTCATCATCAACCTAAATTAGTGCACTGCTGGACATAGACCTCCCCTAATGAGCGCCATAGCGCCCTGTCTAGCTTGCCGCATCCAGCATCTGCCTGCAATCTTTCACAGATCGCCATCCCACCTGGCCGGAGGGCGTCCTACACCAGTACACCACGTTTGCCGAGTCGTGGTCTCCACTCAAGAACACGTTTACCCCAGCGGTTGTCGGATCTTCGCGAGATATGGTTCAATATGGTTCAACCTTTATTGACCGATAAAAGTTAAGCACATTTTAATGGTTCGCAGAGTAGGGTTCCTCGATTAGGGTAATGTGTGATGAACCGTTGCTAATGACACCTAGGCTGGCTTTCACTAGGTGGCAGTAGTTATGTACCTGCCTACGTAGTCAGATAAAAACATAATTCAAACGTGAGTTTAATGAGGTATTTCTTAAATAATATTATTATTGAGGAAGTCAGAAAATTATTCGCTTACAGCCCACTAAAATATAAATCATGCAAATGCTTTAAAAGTAGTATAAACTAAAGTTTGGTACGGGTTAACTGGTTCGGTATCGGAGCGTAAAGATTAGTTGCTTAATATTGATTTCTATGGAACAGCGTCCAGCAGTATCGGCAGATATACCGATCCAGTATCAGTATATCGGCGGATACCGACACCACAGACCGGTGTTACTGCCGATGACGTCATCCTCAACGATATCCTCATAGTGACGAGGATATTGTTTCGGATGACGTCATCGGCAAACTCTAGCGCTTTGAAAATACCTACATGAATTGCCAATGCAAAATCGGAAAGAAGTAGACGCACCTCATCGGCATTATCTATTGTTAATACCGACGCCTCGTACACTGCGTACGTTCCGTAGGTTCGTTTACACCGACACTTATTATGCGCCCAATTCTAATGTATAGGGTGTATCAGAATTAATTAGAGGATTATATGATAGAAGGATTATAGGGTATTAGTTACAAAGCTTTATTGCGATAGGCTTCTGTCCGTCATGGGAACCGGTTATTATGGTATTTGGATGGTTTACCATAGCTTTGAGTGATTACAGGGATGTAATCACCTTCCTGTTGTAAAGGTAAAATTATTTTGTTTGGTTGATTCGAACGCATATTCGTCCGAGTCGAATGCCCCGGAACCGAATTGAACAAATAAATTCGGAGAATTCGTTCGGATTGGCGCCAATTTAAGCTAGAAACATACTGAGCCCACGCCAGGCAACGCGACGAATAGTTAGAAACGGTACTTTAAGTGTGATCTCGTAATGCGTCGGTTCGTTGCGTGGCATGGGCTCTTATCGTTTCTAGCTTTATTGAGAGGTTTCATACGATTTCATACAACAAATTCTGTATTCGATTATTTTGGTTCCCTCGGTGCTTCGGGCTTAAAGTTACCTGTGCGTATGCGTGTAGCTAAAAGCATTAAAATTCAATACAATTATTGTATGCGCACAAATAAATGCATAAAACTTATTTACCTTTCATACAAAATGAAGTTGGCAATCCCATTTTCCATACAATCGTACATTCCTCAGCTTTCATCAAAGAAATCAAAGTCAGTGGATATTTATGTGTTCATTCTGTAATAGTCGATCTAGGATGCGCGGGCGCCGCCGCCGGTGTCACTGACTTGATACGGGTGCGGATGTAGCCATGAGCGGAGCGACATTTGAAGTACTATCTTTACGAGCGTGTGTCTCACGAGTCAATAGCAAAGAGAATATTACTAACAATTTTCTGCCCGCTGCTTTGCTCGCGTTGTTTGGGAAACGTTCAAAGGTTAATTCTACCCCATGGGAACTGATTTATGGAATAAAAGTAGCATAATGTTTTATTGCAGGCCCAAAACTACCTGTATGCAAAATTGCAGCCCAATCCGTTCAGTAGTGTTGGCGTGGAGAGGTAACACATCCATCCACACATCCATCCAAACTTTCGCATTTGTAATATAAGTGTGATTACTTCTCGTCAATAATTAATCGACGTGCAAAGAGAAGCTGGTAGTTCTTAATTATTTATTGTACACAAACTGTCAATAAACAAGAAAAGAACATGACAAAATTGCCCTTAACCCTAAAAGAGTGAGGAAGCATTTTTTCTATAACACTTGCTTAGATAATAAAATGTAGCATAATGAGTATAATATGTCTCCTGTAAGCTAGAGGGCACGTCATGCATCTCCAGCAATCAATTTAGACATAGTGTTACTTTTTTGGTTATACGTTGGAATAAGGAAGCTAAATAACTTGGTACTATTGTAATCCGATATAAATCAGCGTATCCCTGTGTCCGAGGTCTAATGCCCATCAGACGACCCGCAGGGTCTAACCGGTTCCTGGTTATAGACAGGGTGAACCATGACGAATTCATTTAAAACCGTGGCCAAAAGAAAACATTATTAAAAAGTAGTAGGTACTAAAACCCATTCGCGGTTAAACCGCGTTCTACAAAATGCATGTTAGTATCAAAGTCTGGGAATAATAATAAAGGTAAATAATAAAAAATTTTAAGAAAAATGCAAAACCGACTTTGAATTCCTTTATATTTTGACTGTTTTTTTTAAGTTTTGCAGGACGAATAGAATAAATATCGGGAATAAAATGTACGCAGGACCATTCTGGGATTATTCTTTAGGTATACCTTATTGTATAATAGCAAAATAATATTCAAAATCGTTCCACAACCTGACAAAGTGTTAGGCGAACGTACAAAAAAAATCTCCTTTTTTAGAAATCGGTTTAAAAAGTTACAGACACTAGCTTAGTTTTATCACACCCTGTAATCTTACTCGTGTGCGTTATTAAAAATCGTGCGTCTGTGTGCGTGTTATGATTAATGTATGTAAATGTTGAATTGTTGATTTTTTCAATAGTTTCGGTTATTTTATGTACCTGCCTATGTTAACTTCCTGTATGAGAGTGGGTATTGTCCAATTGATGAAGATTTTGAACCCGATGTACAGAAAGGAATATCAATATTATGGGTCAAAATAATAAAAAAACAGTACGTACGTTTAATACTTAATACAATTTTTTTAGTTAAACGCACGTCTTGGGGTCATCCGTTAATTACGTGAGTGTTGAAAGGGGGGAGTTGGGGGGTTCGGAAAAATCACGATATCACAAGGGTATTAGAGTAGTGAGATATCACCCGTATATTTTTTTTGTTGAACGTAAATAAAGAAAAAAACAAATAAATAAATAAAAAATTTGTATTTAGAGACAATATTCCTACTTTGTTGTATCTACATACACGTGTATTTTGAGTAGAAGGGGGTTAGGTAGTCCTCACCACGTATCATGGGGGAGGGAGGGTTAAAAAATTGCTAAAAAAAACATCACGTGATTGATGGACGAACCCATGCCGAGTATGAAATCGTATGACTTCTCTCACACTTGTCCACGATGTCGGACGAATCGTTACAATTTGTTGGTCTCAATCAATATTTCCATTTAATCGCTCGTCTTTCTGCGACTTAACGACAAATATAAATAAAAAGTAATGCTGGACAATCCACACAGCCTCATCTAGCCCCAAGCTAAGCAGAGCTGGGTTTTAGATGACTGATATACCTACTTAATACATTAAGCATTTATTAGTCTCTCACAATAGGTACTTACTTAGGTATAGATAAATTAATACTGGGGGACTTTACTTTCCGTGGGGCACCGAGGCTCTCCGGGTTTTAAAAAGTTATCTGAGCGTCTGGTCGACGCGACGCGTGACCCGAGAGCTGGCGGATATCTGGCGCAGCGCATCAGCATTGCCATACAGCGGGGCAATGCAGCCAGCGTCTTGGGGACGCCTGTAGATTGTTTGCAACAGTCTGCAGTTAGCTTAATTGTTTCAATTGTAATTACTAGTTCTAATTTGTTTTTATTTTTGAATTGTAATTTTCTTTGTCAATAAAGATGCAAAATACAGGGGGACTTATACTTATATTGCATTGTATAAGAATAGGAACATAACCCAGCTTATATCTTACTTAAACTATGACCTGTTTTGTGAGAGACTGGAGCCTGTGATAGGTTTTAGAAAAAAAATCTGTGGTACAGGTTACCAGTCCCTTCACTCCGCGGGCGATGGGAATTTACTACATTGTACTACATATATAGTTCGCAATGGAATAAATGCTTAAATAATGATAAGTGAAGTATAAAACTCACATATCTACGGACACCATTCCCAAAGGAACACTAAAACTTCCTCCGGCTTCTCCCCTAAATCAAACTTGGGGCGTTTCCCTTCAAAATGACCTATTGTGACAAACATCTTAATTTAATTGAATTTCCCATTTCATAATTGACTTTTCCCCTCACGCCCCATGGGGTGACGTACTCACACTTGCCATAATTATGTTTACGATGTAAGTAGCAGTAGGCACCTGGCACTCAATTCTGGGATCTTTCGTCTACACCAAAGTCGGCGAAACAGCACGGTGGATTTGAGCGACATTTCAGTGTATGAATATTGTAGGCAGACGACAGTGGTTTGGTAATAGGGCGTAATGCGCGCCATTTTGTAAAAAGGATAGGCATAGGATTTCGCGTTTTTAGGAGCGAGGGACAAAGCATAGGTTTTTGAAACGGCGGCGCGGGACGTAAGCGCAAAAAACAAAACAAATTATTGTTTATTTACAAGAAAATTACGCAACTTATGAAGAAACTGGTTCCAAATAATTAGTACCTACGAATCAAAACATAAGTCGTTTCAATAGACCGCAGGAGGAGATCTCGACCAAATTGTGCGAAACACTTTCATGATTTATTTAATTTATATAATATAACTTTTTTTCTCTATGTTCTTTTTACATTCAAGGAGCCAAAAAAATATTTGAATTGTATGTTATTAGAGTTTTCTTCCACGTGGATCTCGTGAGTACCTACTGAGATCTAGGCCTAGATTAACAACCTAACCCGTTAGGTTCGCCTCTTAACTTTTCGGCTGGCTGGCGACTTTGGTGTGTAGATAGACTCTGTAGCAAACTCTAGTTTAGTGTAGACTCATTGTCGTTTGTTTTCTTCCGTGACATAAGTCAGGTGAACAAAAATACTGATAAGAACATTTTTAAGTTAAAAGATTTTTATATTGGGGACTAGCCCAATTGGGGACTAGCCGCGGGCAGCAGCCCGCGGCTTCACATGCTTTTTTCAGGGATAAAAAGTAGGTCCGTCCCCGGGATACCATTTACCTCCCTGCCAAATTTCACTGAAATCAGCCGTTAAGGCGTGAAAAGGTAAGAGACAGACAGACAGAGTTACTTTCGAGTTTATAATCTTAGTATGGATATAGTGTCTAGGGTTGACATTCAACATAGTCCGTACTTCCATAGCACTCAGTGATAATAAGAAATTATTCGAAAATACCCGGAAAATACCACATGAGGTCGCGGGGCGTCAGAATCGACCCCTCAAGCTCAGCCCGTGTGGTTGTTACAACCACATAAATATATCTAGATTGAAGTAAAAAGTTTATTTACGAGTTCCTCGCGTGGCGAAAAGGGGGGCTGTAGAGCTTCTTTGCTCGCCGCGAAATTCAGTCCGCTCCCGACCGCTTTCCACGCGAGACGTCAGGTTATAATAACAAAATGCCTTGTTGTTCAATAATTAACTGTCCAAACACCACCAAAAAAGGAAATTGTGTAATTTAGTGGTGGTTTACATCACTGAACTGCACTCGTTACATCAAAGTACGTATGTAAAATATTACACGCTCGGTTTCAATACAAATCGGCGAACTCTTTGCTTCTATCTAGATATATTTCTGTGATTTAACGGCGAAAAAAACGTATTGGAACAAAGACCCGGGAACCTACCAGAGGCCCTTCCTCTCAGTTCTTCCGCAGCAGATTCCTTTTGTGTATTATTAACACCTTCACAACGATCACAAATCCGCCTTTTTAACAAAACAGAAAAAAAAACAGTAAAAAATCCTTTTGGATAGTGAAATCGACCTTAAACTGTTCAACGGCAGCATCCCTAGTTAAAAAACAAACTTAATAATATCTTCAATAAATTTCAATTAGATATACTCCTAATAAATGAGTGAAAGATATCAGTTTATTAATTATTATTATTCTAACTATAGATTGTATAAAACTATACCAGATATTATGTACCTATGACTATAGTTTATGTTATATATTATTATTTTTGAGTTTTTTGTAAATTGGTATTCTATTCTATAAGTGGGAGTTTGTTAATAGCCACCTGTCTCTTCACACATCGCTATTATGTATATTGTGCTGAAACATCCCCTTATATATAAATAAATAAATAAAACTCCCTTGTTTAAGGAGGCATGTGTGGAGGCGTATGAGTGCTAATAAGGTAAACAGGCTTAAATATTTTACTTCTTTCCCAAATTGTACGTCAGGCAGGATCTTTCCGTGATGATATCTCGTATAAAAGATAATAGTTATAGATAACTGGTCAAAGTAGTAGTGTCAAACGGCGCTTAGTAAGCCATCCGTGTCGCAACTTGGTAACTATGTTCCAAAAAGTTGAACGGTCTGTTTGGGTGGTTGTATGCGAGAGTGAACTATTTATTAACCGACTATCATTGAGAATTAATTTGTTGAACATGTTTTCCTATTTTTAGGGTGGTTTAAGCTTGTCATATCTGTCGTATACATCGTTGGTCCAACCACCATTACAACTCATGGCTTAATATTTCTATTCGATTTAGCGGTACCATGTTTCTGTAGGAATTAAAAAAATGTAACAAAATTATCTCGTTAACTAAATATTTTTGCTTTTGTAGACATTTAAACATTTTTCAACAGAAACTATATTTTCAACATAAGCCTGCGTTGTTTGAAATGTCCAATATTTATTTTTAAACATAAAGCTCTACAGCTCGACCAGCCTGTGACAGGTCGTATTTCATTGCTCGCTCTCGTATGAAACCATACTTCAACACCTGGATTAGCTGTGACAGTTTTGTCTGGTAATTTTATAACTCTTATAAAAGGATTTAAATAAGTACAATAAAGGAGATTAGAAACCTACTTGGTCAAGTTAAAGTTTGCATAGACAGGCAAAAAAATCAGAATAACCTTGTGCACAATTAATTACTGTTCAAACAGGATTATGATATATGTATAACCCGTTATGCTGTCTTCGCACTTTAGAGTGATGGCGATTTTTAGTTTGCCGTGCAAGCTTTCTTCGCACAGCCGTTTTGCGTTAACATTTTTAACTGGCATTCGTCAAGAATAAATTTTAAAAACAACAAGCCTTTTACAGCCAACTCTTTTAAGTAATTTGTATATTATTGTACACTAGCTGCTGCTTGCGGCTTCGCACGCTCTTTTATCGCAATAAAATCCTATGTCCATCCCCGGGATACAGTCTACCTCCCTGCCAAATTTCATTGAGAGATCTCAAGTTTAGCCGTTGGGCGTGAAAAGGTAACAGACAGACGAATAGACAGACAGACAGAGTTACTTGTCGTTTTATTAGTATGGATTAGGAATCACTGTGTGTCTGTTTTTTTCTGCGTACAATGCGTTATGATGCTTTCTTTTTCCTTTTGTAATAATAACAGTATTTTAAATGTAATAGTCCTATTTAATTTTAGTAAACAACGTAATCAGGTGCAGGAAGAAACTAACCCCTAGAATATAGAAATATTAATGCAGTCCCCAATTATCCCATATAACTCCCGTAACATAACCTCATCCGCGATTTGACAGAATTGTGCGTTGTGGGATGAAACCATCCGTCTTTATTAACCCTGGATTACCGAGCTTATTGCTTCCCGGGTTGGGCACTTTTGACCCTGTTAGCTTGAGTTTACGGCCTGCTTGGCCTATTGGCTCACTGAGGAGTGAGGTGGCGGGTTCGATTACCGTTACAAATTTTGCTGTTTTGTGTGTTTGTGACTGCATTCTTCACACAACAGTGTTACAGTGAAGAAATAAAAAGCACTGCGAAAGTGCTGCAATCACTGTAAATTCAAAAGATTCAAAATTGTTCGCCCAGAGTTTTTCGATAAAAGTGATTTCGCCGAAATAGACCGTAGTCTATTTGTCTGTTTGTTTGTGTGTGTTGTGTGTGTGTTTGTATTTGTTTGTTCGCCCGAAGGCGAAGCAATGCTTTTTAAAAGTGGATAGGTAAGTATTAGGTACCTCATGTAATTTAGTTAATAAAAACATATCTGAGCGTCGCGTGACCCGAGAGCTGGTGGGTATCTGGCACAGCGCATCAGCATTGCCATACAGCGGGACAATGCAGCCAGCGTCTTAGGGACGCTTCCGACTGGTATTGATATGGATCAGTTGAGCTACCTGTAAATTGTTTGCAACAGTCTGCAGTTAGCTTAATTGTTTCCATTGTAAATACTAGTTATTTGTTTCTGTAATATTTGATTGTTTAGTTTCTTTGTTAATAAACTCCTTTAATATGAATTGATTATTTGATACGATAACAAGTATTTAATTACTAACTAAAAACCCGACTTGGACCACGCTCTTTCACTTTTTTTTCACAAAATGAGGCGGCACACGGCCTGCAAAATGCTAATATCCATATACCCCCGGGTATTTTGATAACTCATTTATCAAAATAGCTTCAGCCGTTTTGATGCATCTAGGTAATAAAGAATATCCGCCACATGGAAAACGAGAAAAAAGTTTTATTTGACTACTTAATATAAAAAAAAAAACAACTGAACTAGAAATTACAAAACTATTAATTGTTGTCCTAAACCGCCGAAAGGAACATATTCACAAGATTGCCGGTAGTTTAGCTGCAATATCTCCCATCACGGCTCCCTCAATAAACCTCACTTTGAAAACTTCATAAATCTACCTTTGACTCAGATCAATCCGTAGACGCCCCGCCGCGCCGGTGAGGAAAACTTCCATTGGAAGCTATCGTAAATCCGCGTCCGCTCCCGCTTTCGCCGTCCAGTATCATAAACGCACCCTTAAAAGCGAATATTGTTAGAAGTGTTCATTAACAGATGAAAACATTTAAAAAAACAACTTTACATGACGCGATATGAATAATAACAGAATACTTAATCTTAACTAAACATTAATTCTTGCTTGCACTAAATAAAACACACATAAAACTAGAGAAGGAATGGCAAAGGCAAGCTTAACTCTAAAAAGAGTTCTCTTCCAGCAAACCTTATTGGGAGAGAGAGAGAGACGTGGTTATTTGGGTTCTACGTGTGCACAACTTTCATACAGAAAAAAGATAGTGGTTTAATCCTTAACTACTTAACTACATAATTAATAGACTACTAGATATATACAAAAACTATTAATTGTTGTCCTAAACCGTCGAAAGGAACATATTCACAAGATTGCCAGTAGTGTAGCTGCAATATCTCCCTTCAGGGTTCCCCTCAATAAACCTTCCTTTGAAGACTATATAAATCTACAACCTTTGACTCGGATCAATCCGTAAGGTCGAACTAATCCGAGGGGAAATTACCCATGCGTGCTGTGGTATGAACTGTAAGCATTTTGTGGGGGCGAACAATGGAAGATCAATGAGGCAGTTGATAGTGGTAGCAGAGTAGTTTATTACAATATGGACATGTGCTAGCCAAAAGAGAGATTCTGGACACCTCGGGCGTCAAGTTTGGTTTTAAGATTATCTTATCTATTATTTTCCTAAAATATATCTTCTTATATACAATGTCCTGTGACATTTTTTTCCTTTTTTAAGTTCCATTATGCATACAACTGATCAATAACTATTTTTTAAAATTTAAAGGAAACAAAATGCGAGTTGATCAAGCAAGTACCCTCGGTCAAGAATACCTAACTCTCAACCACGTCTTCCATTTACATTGGCATTGGGTGTGTGGTACATGGACCGACATGACTTTTCGTTGGGGTCATCCGCTTCCGTTGTAGACCTTACCTCAGTGTCACAGTCACGGTTGCCGAGATATGAACTACCCTGGTTTTTTTTTAAACACCACAACCGTGACACTTAGG
Organism: Eupithecia inturbata; assembly: GCA_963662085.1. NCBI lineage: Eukaryota > Metazoa > Arthropoda > Insecta > Lepidoptera > Geometridae > Eupithecia > Eupithecia inturbata. The sequence goes on from OY759201.1 coordinate 2,394,249, forward strand.
AAATTGGGTCTACCGGCGAAATGTAGCGCATGACCCCAGAAGTCATAAAAATCTAAATCAAAATCCTTTATTTGCGTAAATACAATAAATGTACAGCTACACTTAGAAAATGTCAAATTCTTAAAATTTAAGTCTTTGAAATTCATACTAATATTAAACTCGAAAGTAACTCTGTCTGTCTATTTCCTTTTCCCGCCTGAACGGATCTCAGTGAAATTTGGCAGGGAGGTAAATGGTTTCCCAGGAACGGACATAAGCTACTTAAAAACGCGTGCGATGCCGCGGGCAGCAGCTAGTAAAGTATATTTTTGTTTTCTGTCGGTCCATGTACTAAACAGCTTTTATAGCTAGCTCGACATTTCTCCTCGCCCTTGTAGACCTTTGGCTCCCTATCAATTTCCTGAGCCCTCTTCTCCATCTGCCTAAACTTGATTGAAGGTTTTTCATTAACGCTAAGACGATCAATTAGCGTGAAAGATTTACAGGTGGCTAAATATTCTACTTGATCAAGGAATATTATATTCTATTATATAGGAATATTATATTATATAGGAATATTATACTCTCTGATATGTTTTTCAAAATTTAGCAATAATTTATATTGCTCTTAAATTATGTTAAGGGTTTTTGATGCTCTCGAATTTAGGCACCTGAGCCTGCACACTAAAACAAAATGGCCACGCTCACATTAAAGCCACTTAACGCTTTATTTTATACTTTAACGTATCTTGCATCTTATGTGTGAGTTTCTGGAACTGCCCGAATATTGAAATGTTTAATTATAATAACTTAATTAATAAAATTAAGGTAGTGCATACCTATTATATATTATTATGTAACTTTCCTGTTATGCGTTACCCTCCTCCAAGTTAGTTAGCGGCTAGTTTTTGGATATCATCCTCCGATCTAATACGTTGTCTCCCTTTCCTTCTTTTGTTTTGTCTTGGATACCATTCCGTTACCAGCCCATTTTTCTTTATTATTTCTCATTAGATGAACTGCCCATCTCCATTTTAGTTTTCTTATATTACATCGTTTAGTTTTGTTTGGTTTCTTTAACGTTTTCAGTTTTATTTTGTCTTTAACCGAGCAACATTTTAACGAAGCATGCTCAATGCTTCGTTCCAACATAGAAATCAATACAAAGCAACAAATCCTTACGCTACGTACACTCCGATTCCGACGCAGTGGGCGCACAACTTTATGGTTACAAAAGTTACATCCTATCCTACTAATGTAAAATAAACTGCCAAGTGCGAGTCGACTCGCACACGAATTGTTTTCCGTACCGTAAAAATCAGGTAACTTTTTCAAAAAACATCTAATTTTTACTTGTTAGGAGACTCCTTTAAATGTTCAACTTTATTATATTTATTTGTGTTTGTTGTTATAACAGTTGAAGTGTTACTTATATATAGAAATTTCATGTGTCTACTTATAGTGGTTAAAGAGATTACAGCCTTGACAAACTACGAGCAAAAATAGGTATACAAAAAAGTCCGGTTTTTGGTATAAATAATTAATTTGCATGTTTATTTTATTTTTATTATTTACTTTTATAGCGGCAAGAGAAATAAACATTCTCTGAAAATTTCAACTGTCTACCTCATACGGTCCATTAGATAGAGCCCGGACTGGGAGACGGACGCACGGATAGCGGAGGCTTACGGGAGGGGGGGTTACGGGGTTCCGTACCCGAAGCGAAAGTGAGTGCCGTTGTGTAAATGTTTGGTCGAAGAGAGCAGACCACCTGCTCGATGGTCAGACGACATTGTGGGAACTGTAGGGAAGCTGATTGGGTTACAATCAATAAGCTAAGCTGGTGTAAAACGCTAAGGGTTGCGAGCTAGCTGAGGGTGGTAGAAGCTCCGAAGAGATTAAAATAACCGAACCTGTTAAGTGATGATTGAACACTAAGTTTATTGCTTTCACATTAGTTGCTAATTACGGTCAATGCAAGCTAAGCTAAATTACATAAAATGTTCTAGTTAAAATGTATCTACTGCTTGTACTTACGCGATAGCTGGTACAGAAGCAGTGGATCCGACTGGCACAAGACCACCGGGGGTGGTGAGTTAAAGAAGACGCCTATACTCTGAGATAGATACAAAGTTTTGAACCTGGAAAAACACATATGATAAGCTTTTATTCCAAAAAAACGCGTGTGGATCCTCGGGCAAAAGTAAGTTAAACATGCAAGACGTCTCGTGACGTCACAGAAAGAGGAGAATCGGTCATTCTGAATCGCGTCCTTTGTCGGTATAACATTTTATACAAAATTAGTACCCATAACCTGCGTCCTTAATGACTGACGTCATCACTCATGCTGTCCCGCTCAGATCGAATTAGAGAGATGACGTCACGAGCACGGTTGTATCTACAAAATGGTTTTATACACTTTTGAAGCATATTGATCATCATGATTACCAATTAGAATCAAGAGGACCATTTGCTCCATTTCCGGATTGTACAAAAAATAACTGCATTATTCAACGGATTTTCTTAGGAGCCTTTAGAGCTATTTTATTTTGAAAGAAAGAGAGTTGCACCGATACAAAATTAATAGAAACACTTGGAGTCGGGCTTTGATAGCGGCCCTCGTTAAAGCAAGTGCCTGTTCTTTTTTAGGACGTCCGATACGATTTCCTTATTATTTATTCGTATTATTATTCGTACCTAGACTTTTTCTGTGTCATCGTCATCAGCCTATACTAGTCTACAGCTGGATATAGGCGTCCCTATAATCAACGCCATAGCGCCCTGTCTTCAGCTTGCCTCACCCAGAATCTGCCTCCAGTGTTTCGCAGGTCGTCATCCCACGTCGTCTAGTTTTCTGTGTATAGGTACTCTGCTTTTTAGCTACAAGAATTTACATTTAAATTCTAACACTGAACCATTCAATAAATAGGATGTGCTTAAATTATTAATGTGACAAATCCTCTCCCCGGGCAAGCGACCGAGACAGTACGAAATGTCAAAATTTTCCATAAATCTTGATAGTTCGGACAGTTCGTGTGTGGCAAGCGACCAAGAGAGACGACATGGCAGCGGTTTCCCTCTTGATCAGACTCATATAGTCAATTCTCGGTCTTCCCCTTCCTCGTCTTCCTTCTTCTTTTCCTTATATGATGTTTCTTATGAAGCTGTCATGTCGTATAAGTCGTCCAATCATTCTCCCTCTTCTGTTTTGAATGATATCATCAAAAACCTTTCTCCTCAACTCTTTTCAGCACCTCGTCATTAGTAACCTTCTCAGTCCAGCTGGAAGGGATTAGCTTAGCCGGATCTTCCTCCAGCACCAAATTTCAAACGCCGTGCGTTATTAAGTTACAATTTTTACTGCGATCTCGTGTTATTAACTAGAAATAACTTCAGGAATTTGGCAACGTTAGTTGCCTAATTTTTGCAAAATGTTATTTGCACAATCGTTTTTCACCCATTAGACCAAGTGCGCTAACTTCACCGTACACATTATAGTGCTTCCGAAAGGAGATTTTTATCTTTTAAAATACAGTATCCTATAAATAACCCCTGCACAGTCCTCCTCGAGTAATGAATGAATTTCAAGAGGATGCAAAAGCTTGTATTTTCGTTGTCTCCACGTTCTATAGCTACTTAATTCTTACAGAGTTGTTTGCATAACTTTCGTGAGGGCCTTGCCAATGAGACTGAAGTAGGGATGTCCAACAGCATAAGACCATGCTCACACTTTTGTGTTTTGGATCATATATTTAAAAACAAATTAATTTTATTGGTATCTTGACCATTTTTTTTAGATGTATATCCACCAAGCTTTTATTTAGAAAACATTTTTAGCAAAAACCGTTTTGGTTTATGAACTTTTTTAGATAATATTCAAGTCTAGTCTACTAGTTAGTCAACTAGTCTTTCAAGATTGAGCCCACGTAAGCATAACATTAGTTCTTTCGTTCTTTTTCCTTTAGGAGTGCAACTCTATCGACTTTTCCCAACACTTTTGTATCAGGCGATTTGAAATTTAAATCGTTCTGACTTGCGTGAACCTTTGTGAATACCAACACTGAATTTTTTAGATCACTTTTTAGAATATGGAAATAAGACGCTAAAATAAACAGCATTAAACTTTTAACAAAGATTATTTAAATAAATAATGCTGGACAATCCACACATCACAGCCCCCCACCCGACACGCAAAAAAAGCCCACCCGTGGCCTTGTTGCGGAAACCAGTCCAGAAACAAGTACCTAAGTAAGTAAGAATCCACACATCATCACCTACCTAGTCCCACACTTAGCAGAGGTGGTGTTGTGTGTGGTGTGGTGTGGTGTGTGCACTAGATAAGTGATATACTTGCTACATTACATAGGTATACAGGGTGGTTTTTTGAGAAGGGCGGTGATGGCTAACTCTGAAACCACGAGAGTTAGGGAAAAGTCGTGAAAGGAGTCATGCCCTCGATTTATAAGAAAACAATAACTGCATCTTTATTTTTTTCGAACATCTTTTACTTTTGACGGAAATGGACCCGAGTGATTTAAAAAAAAAAATTACACCCTGTATTATTAAACTAATCGATTCTGTTGCTGATAAGGATCAATCTTTGCAAATAAATGTTGTACTAAAAATTAATGGAAATAGCAAATTTTCACCTTTTTATTTTTACACGGAAGAAAACTCACCTCCTATTTAAACTTTTTGGTCGTTATGTGTGAAGATTTGATAGAGGCCTATTTTTTAAAATTTGATGTGTATTTCCAGCAAGACGGGGCCCCAGCTCACAACAGCCGTGTGGTTAGAGGTATGCTGAATGAACATTTTGGGGATAGATGGATTGGCACTCATGGTCCGGTGAGATGGCCGGCAAGATCACCCGATCTCACACCGCTTGATTATTTCCTATGGGGTTACGTCAAGAACGAACTTTACAAAGCTCGTTACGATATAGTTGAGAGCTTACAAAGCTCATTGCTTGATATTTTATCGAGGATAAATCCTGTCATGATATCAAATGCAGTTAAGTCTCTAGAGAGACGTATAAACTTATGCATTGGAGTCAATGGAAACCATTTTGAGCAACATAATTAGTTAGGTAAAATTGAGATACTAAAAGTAAAATGTAAAAATTTTCTATTTCCTTTCATTTTTAGTAAAACATTTATTTGCAAAGATTAATCCTTATCAGCAACAGAATCGATTACTTTAAAAATACAGGGTGAAATTTTTTTTCAAAAATCACTCGGGTCCATTTCCGTCTAAAGTAAAAGATTTTTGAAAAAAATAAATATGCAGTTATTGTTTTCTTATAAATCGAGGGCATGACTCCTTTCACGACTTTTCCCTAACTCTCGTGGTTTCAGAGTTGGCCATCACCGCCCTTCTCAAAAAACCATCCTGTATAAGTACGTAGGTATATATTTTTTATTATGCATGTAAACACTCGCAACAAATATCTGCAGATCGTACAAAAAATTGTGCTGCGGAATCGTGCTCGCAACCTCCTACGTCGCAGGCTGATCTTCGCCCAACTCTACTCTCAGTAGGGTAATCAAGCGACCAGTGGAAATCAACTAACGTGTACCTACTCCAGTGTTGTTTTCTTTTAGTTTAGTGCGTGGGTTATGTCATAAGATTTTTTCATATATATACTTGCGCCTTCCCATCTTCCGAGGACATCCGTGAGAGCTGGTACGGCGGCAGATTTGGCAACGATTTGGCTTGAAATCCTCGGATTTCAAAAAACGCAAATATGCAGGTCTCGACAGAGCCTACACATTTGCTCCCTTTGTACCCTGGGTCCGTGGGGTACCGAGGCTCACCGGGTTTTAAAAAAGTTACCTGAGCGTCTGGTCGACGCACGCGTGACCCGAGAGCGGGCGGGTACCTGGCGCAGCACATCAGCATTGCCATACATGCAGCGGGGCAATGCAACCAGCGTCTTGGGGACGCTTCCGACTGGTATTGATATGGATCAGTTGAGCTACCTGTAGATTGTTTGCAACAGTTTGCAGTTAGCTTAATTGTTTCAATTGTATAAACTACTCGTAGTTCTAATTTGTTTTTATTTTTCAATTGTAATTTTCTTTGTCAATAAAAATTTTCGGCTTTGACATTAAAACTTGCGAATTTTAGGTAGAACAAATAGACAAAGATTCGTTCCTCACATGGACATAAATACATATGGTTCGATATCAATATCTGTGCTGCGGTAGTTATTATCTATCTAGTATAAAAAAACCGTAAAATACAAAAAAATGAATAATGTTGGACAATCCACACAGTATATCCATCCATCGAATGCAAAAAACAGTTGACGTAGTAAGCCCTATAAACATTATAGATGTGTGTGGACGTTATACGATAAAACTATTTAAAAAAATGCTCAATTTGCGAATCGTATTTTGCATGTTTGAAAAGTGGATATTTTACCTGAAAGTTTTCAGGAAATCATACATTTCGCGTTTTCATGAAATAACTTACAAAGTATCTATCTTTTAATCTCACTCCTTAGACCAAATGCGAAATATTCGCTGCCTAACGTTGTTTTCGGACAGTCTGCGATACGGAACCCTCAGTAACAGAATTAGGGTTCTTCCGGCCCGTTGACTGAACCTTTGATGTAACCTTTATCATGCTTTGTACGTACATTATTTACTCTAAGGGAATGTATTTTCACGAGCTCTAACAGGCATCATGAAACATTGAGTGTTCTTAGAGACTCGGGAGTTCATCAAAGGACAATTTAATTAGCTCTTTTAATTTTATTATAAACTCGGATACACTAAACAATAAATAATACAATATATAGATACAATAAATAAATTTGCTTCTTAAATATATACTTTTTCTATTATTTGAGATTTCTTTTACAATACAAATTAGCAATATTTTTTTATGTGTACATAACTCCCATTACTTTCTATTATTTTTATTATCATCTTTGTCGTTAATTTTGACTAAAATTTTACTTTTGATTAATTTTGACGTAGAGTGAAAACTTTGTCAGTACCTAAGTAATTAGATTTTCTTCACTAAAACTTAAACCAACTTATAATATCTGAACATTTATAGTTGTTTTTTAAGTTTAACGGGACGGGGCGAAGATGTCAAGTAACATACAATGTACATTAAAAAACATACAGCCGAATTGAGAACCTCCTCTTTTCGTCTTTCGTCGGTTAAAAACGTCGATTAACGTGTAATTAATTGTCCAATTATCTTTTTGTTAATATAAATTCCAACTCTATTAAATCAAACATTAAATTAGATCTAAAAGAAAATAAATACAATCTCAGAAATAAAAAAAATTACAAGTTGCTAAATCACGTTATAATTATGAAAAAAAAAACAATATTAGCAGAGGGAACATTATTTAACAATTTGCCAAACAACATAAAGGCATGTGTTAATTTGAATGCCTTTAAAAATTAACCTAAATTACATGTACATATTCTGTAACAAAACACGAATAAAAATGCCTACCTATCTAATATTTAGCAACACCAAAATATAAGCTTACCTATTTCATAATAAACGTACGTAACATAAGTAACGTAAGTACCTACCTAGCTGTTATAATGTCTAATATTTATATAATAACATAAAATATTAGCGGATAAATATTGCGGACACAACATACTTACGTATTGAGAAATAATTAACAATTTGTGATCGGTTTTAATTCAATTTACAATAATTTTAATTTTAGGGAGTTTAACTTAAAAATATACTAAACATTATTTATCGTGTATTTATCGCGTACCTTTTGTTTAATTTTCCCCTACATTTCCATCGCGTTAAATACCCGAAAAATAATCTTTAATATGATAACAGATCGCGAAAGTTTAAAAAGTATAAGTTAAAAATAATATTAATATAAGTAAGTAAGCGTTAACAGACTAGCAGTCCTTTTATACAATCTTAATTCTAATCTAATGAGGGCTGCTAAAAAAATATTCCAGCAGCAACCTAAATCTATAACTTTATCAGCACTAAAAAGGTAGGCGTCCCTTTCATAACAATCGAAATAAAAAGGCCATAATTTTGTGCGCTGTCAAATAAGTTTAGTTTAGTTTTGGCGACATCCGAATTGACATTGATGTCCATAGACTCCAAAACGACACTTGAATCGACTTTTGGTTTTACTTTTCTTTTTACTTTTTCGACGTTTTTCCTTAGGGAACTAAAAGAACCAAAGCCTCAAGGTCAAACACGCTGTCGCAGCAAAGGGATAGTGCCACTCAAGAATTATCTTGATTTTGAAGCCAAAAACATATCTATGTATGAGTTCATATAACACCAGTGCTTTCACGTACAAGAGCGCACGTAGGTATACGAAAAGAAAAAAGACGTATTTGTACTATTTTCTTGGCCACACCTTGTTTGTGTCTACTATCATTCATTGCCTTCTTCTAAGGGCAATGTATACGCTTCTACAACAAAACTCCTAATGAGTTGCAAAAGTTATCAGTAAATAAATTCAAACAAATTGTCAAAACCTTCTAGTGTAAAAAGGCCTACTATAAAATATCAGATTATCTAGAGGACAAAAAAGCTTGGGACGGGATTTGCTCCAACTCCAAAAATAACAACTAACTAACAGGCTAAAGGTTTCTTCGTCGCTTCTTTACTTTAATCTACATATCGAAGCGACTGAAATCAAAAATATCACTTTATTTCCGTGTCAGTGTTTAATTATTAAGAATTTGACCTTTTCTAAGTGTACATTTATTGTATTTATGGAAATAAAGAGTATTTGACTTTGACTTTAAGAACCAAAGAATAATTTTATTAACAAAGAAAATTGCTCTACATCGAGTCAATACAGACGTAGGTATTCGTGAGCGTATTTTCGCTGCTCATCTGTTAATTATCTTTTGTATTTATTCGTACCTAATCAAATTCCAGCCAATGACAGGTGAAAATAGTATGAGTAAACAAACACTCACGAATACATCAATCGACAAGCTGGTTGCATTCCCAAAAATAATGCTTCACATAATTACAACACCTTTATAAAAGTCTGTTAATATTCCCGTTTCGCCACAAAAACAATTCCACCCATTAATAGCAAGAGTTATGACGGGTGGCTAGGCTTTGACGGGACAATCCCATGGGATATCGGGAACGTATCTATATACCGGACTATCTATACAGGATGCCACGGAAAGGGTGTGCTAAGTCGACCCCGAGGGGATCAGCTTGTGAATAACGATTATTGGTATTTCGAATATTTTTTTTTATTTTTTACAAAAAATATTTATTTTTCTTACTATTCATGTTCTTTTACACGCAATCTTGCACTATATATCATAACAAAATATTTCACACATGTTTTTTTGCTGGTTTTTTTTTTCAGCAAAACCAGTGTTTTGTCATGAAATTATTAATTAAAAATTATGTAAATCCTTTGTAATTTCAATACAATAAAAATGTAAGAGTACACCTAAAAGAATACGAATACAAAGACAAAACGTCTCATTTTTAAAACAATTTTTTTTTTTAAATTTTTGAAGTTGTAGACATAGACATATCATTTATAGTAGAACAAACGTTGACCCCCTTGATGTCAGAATCACCCCCTTTCGGCTTAATACAGCCTTTCATTGGCACCCACCCTGTATAACTGGTATAAAGGAAAACGGATACTTGACGTAGGTCCGACGGTTGCTCGCTTTTTGTCTATGGAAATTGGTTTGCATGTTGGTAGACACTGGTAGAGGTGTTTTGGCTAAGTGTGAGTGTGTATCTCTCCTTGCCAGCCAATGAGGTGGGTTCGATTTAGTTTCTCGTCGAAAATGGGTTTTGAATTAAACTTGAGGTCAAAAAGCGAGGCAAAGGTGGCAAAAGAAAGGTTAAGCTATGAAAATAAATAAATAATGCTGGACAATTCACATCACGGAATAATAAAAAAGCCGAAATTCGGCTAACTAGCTAGCCGAATTTCGGCTGCGGCGGCCAGTCTTAACAGGGACTAGCTAGCCATGTGTCTATAATAATGTCCTAAAATTATCTGTAGCCGAATAAATAATTTGTTTTATTCGTGAAAGGTTCAATTGGTGTAGAATACTTTTACAAATATTTTAGTGAAAGAAAAATATTCAAAATCAACAGCGTTTAGAAGATATATCCGAATTTCGAATATTTTTTTAAATTACATATTTGGATATATCTTCTAAACGCTGTTGATTTGAATATTTTTCTTTCACTAAAATATTAAAACATCCACACGAACTTTTCATTTATAATATTAGTAATTTTAACAAAGCTAACTTACTATACGAGTATCTGTGTACTGCACAAACTGGTCCACTGCTGGATGTAAACCTCCCCCTGATAAGCGCTTAACGTTATTTATTACAAGATAGAAGTTAAAACATATCAGAATGTAGCCGAGTAGCCATTTTAAAAATCAATTTCGTGTGTAATGTGTGCATTACTGATTTCGTTGCATAATATTTGACTTTGTGGAGCGAACGATATGTACGGCGTGGTGCAATTCATAAACTGCTAATAAATATAAATATTGCTTTTATTTTTTCGGAGATCCTAAGAGCATTACGGAAGTGACATAAAAGATGTCAACTAAATACGGCAATCACCACAAAATATTTTATTGTAACGCAATTCAAATACAAACAAAAAAAAAATGAGGATTTGAAAGACGAGATTACGTGTGGATACGGAGTAATTAAAAAAAATCATATCTCAACAACCGTGACTCTGAGGATATTTGGGTCTACAGGGGAAATGTAGCGCATGACCCCCACAACGCTCCAAAAAATCCTGTTGGTCCATGTACGAACTTTGTATATCAACACGAAATAGCTGGCACAATTCTACTTCTCGTTTGGACCATTTCGAAAATATTATGGGTATAATACGAACCCAAGGCGGCACTACCCAACCTTTCATAAATGCTTTGATTATTTATGTCTTATTAGAGCGTGGCGCTGCAATCAATTTAAACCTACGATCAAGCAGCCTACGTTCAACTATCTCTGTGATTGAAACCTAAGATCAAGCAGCCTACGTTCATCTATCTCTTTGATTGAAACCTAAGATCAAGCAGCCTACGTTCAACTATCTCTGTGATTGAAACCTAAGATCAAGCAGCCTACGTTCATCTATCTTTTTGATTGAAACCTAAGATCAAGCAGCCTACGTTCATCTATCTCTTTGATTGAAACCTAAGATCAAGCAGCCTACGTTCAACTATCTCTTTGATTGAAACCTACGATCAAGCAGCCTACGTTCAACTATCTCTTTGATTGAAACCTACGATCAAGCAGCCTACGTTCAACTATCTCTTAGATTGAAACCTAAGATCAAGCAGCCTACGTTCAACTATCTCTTAGATTGAAACCTAAGATCAAGCAGCTTACGTTCAACTATCTCTTTGATTGAAACCTACGATCAAGCAGCCTACGTTCATCTATCTCTTTGATTGAAACCTACGATCAAGCAGCCTACCTTCAACTATCTCTTAGATTGAAACCTAAGATCAAGCAGCCTACGTTCAACTATCTCTTAGATTGAAACCTAAGATCAAGCAGCCTACGTTCAACTATCTCTTTGATTGAAACCTAAGATCAAGCAGCCTACGTTAACTATACTATCTCTTAGATTGAAACAAACAGGCCAAGTTATGGAGGGCGAGACAGCTACGTCTTAAACTTGCGCTACGGCTTAAGGGGCGAACCTAACAGGTTTGGTTGTCAAACTAGACCTAGATCTCAGTACTCACGGGATTTCCGTGGTAAAAAGCTCAAATTACATAAAATTTAAAAAAAATCTTTGGTTGGAATGTGAAAACGTGTTTAAGTAAAACAATTATGATAAAAAGTCATGAAAGTGCACTGTTTCGCACATAATTTGGTCGAGATCTAAGGAACCTTGCGGTCAATTGGAATGATTTATGTTATGATTCGTAGATTATTACTAATTATTTGGTTCCTTGAACCTATTATTTCTTAAGATGTGTAGTTTTCTTGTAAATAGGCAAAACTTAATTTTTGCGCCTACGACGTTAAACGTATACTTTGTCCCGCTCCTATGAACGCGAAATCCTATGCCTACCCTTTTCACAACCATAGTGTCGAGCGTCTACAAAATATGCTCAAAAGCCAAAATAAGCGAGCGCGGGTTGAAGATACACAGGCCACCAAATGGACGCTATTTACTACATTACAGTACACACAGTTTACAGTAGGTAATAATAAATTCTAAAAATAAAGAGAAACCCAGTGCTTAGACAAACCTAACATAGGCTTTAAGGCATTGCTAACCAATTTTTGTAACGAATATTTATTGAATAAATGATATATCTATCTATCTACTTTCTACGCTTTCACCACTTTGATAGTAAATCATGAATAACATATAAATAACTAGCTACTGCCCGCGGCTTCGCACGCGCTTTTCAAGTAAAGTAAAGTAAAAACATTTATTTGACGCAAGCAGAATTACAAATATATAAAATGAATCCATCGGCTCCCGAACTAGTTTTATAAACTGTGTTTCAGGAGCCAGTGGCTTCTCCCATTTTGGAAAAGTACAGGTTGTGTCCATACAAAGAAAAGTATTAAGTTACTTCTAGTAGCCTATGTCCGTCCCCGGGATACCATTAACTTCCCTGCCAAATTTCATAGAGATCTGTTCAGCCGTTTAGGCTGGAAAAGGTAACAGCTGTCTGTTACCTTTTCCAGCCTAAACGGACAGACAGAAAGACAGACAAGTTACCTTCGAATTTATAATATTAGTATGGATAAAAACATTAACGCTTTCTCGTTCACCTTGTACCATAATGTACGTAAAGCTTCTGCAAAGTAGCTTAGTCAAATGGCCGCGTCGGATCCGTGTCTGGCAACAATGTATTCTGCCGTACATTTTACAAGGATACATTGATAAGAGATGTTTAAGTCGCCGCCGGAGCGTAGTATCAGCCCGTTTGTAGAATGGCTAGGCGGATAAAAAGGAACGCTGATTTGCATCGATCTAAATAAAATTTGGCAGATTGGGTACTAGCTTCTCGAAAGCAGAAGGCTTAAATTAGGTGCGATTAGGTCCACCCACTTCAGTCATAATCGGACCGCCGCCGCCGGCATTCGTGTTTCGCGTGCGTATTGTTGTCTCGGTCGCACTTCGGTCTAAGTACGTCTTTCCATCTTTGTTGTTCATTAGATAGATTGGAAATAGCGTGTGTTTGCGTTTAGTTGTAACACAACACAGGCCATTTGTTGAGTTAGCGCTGGGAGAACGTACCATATCTATCGAATTTTACATAGATGTATGCTGATTGTTGGGAAACCTATTTTATTTCATTCAAAGGCTATGTGACATTTAGCCATATATAGACATTTGTCTAAAATGTGCCGTTTTTTAATCCGCCTAGCCCTTCTACAAACCGGCTGATTCTACGATCCGGCGGCGACATATACCTACAGACAGATACGATGGTAAAGAAATAGATGTAAGGCAACTACTTTATGCGACGATTGTTATACATATATTATGGACTCTACGAAACAAAGTCGCCGACGACGTGACCCGCCGACAAGTTGGCAAAACGCTGTTGGCTGCCTAAAAATTTCATACACTGAAATGTCGCACCAACATGCCGGGCTGTGGCGCCGACATTAAATAAAATATTTAAAAAATCATTATCAAAAGCTATTGTCCAGCATTCTTTATTATTATTATTATGTTAAGTACCTATACCGACATACTAATATTATAAATTCGAAAGTAACTCTGTCTGTCTGTCGGTTTATCTATCTGTTACCTTTTCACGCTTAACGGCTGAACAGATGTCAATGAAATTTGGCAGGGAGGTAAATGGTATCCCGGGGACGGAGATAGACTACTTAATAAGCGCGTGCGAAGCCGCGGGCAGCAGCTAGTTGACTATATATTTCTTAACCTAAACTAGAATTATACACAAAAATAAGTTACTAATCACAGGCAAAACGGATAGATGCAGCATTGTGCTGCATGCAAGGAACATGCGGCGCTGATTTTAAGGCCCGTAGGTGTTATGCAACCTTGCCCAGTCATAAATCTATGCTTGAGTGACGTTTATGCAATAGAAAACCGTTACTCAAGCATAGATCGATGAGCTAGCTTTCATAATACGAGCCTAAATCTACTCCCCTGGTAGGTTGTCACCGAGGGGTTGGGATAGCGACTTTGGTGTGAAGAGTGAAGACTCCGTTTCTTATACAAAGTGACTGCCTTTTTGGTCTCGCGTGTTCAATCTCTAATATTGATATTCCGTGTTCAAATCCCCGGTCGCGCTAAATACATTGTTTAAGCGATTTTTCTATCAAGAAAATTTCACAGAAGCAGCCCGTAGTCAGGAAGTCGGCGGTTTAACCCCCGTGGCTCTCCCCGGTCGTATCGTCTCATCGAATTATAAGAGGAAATGAGAGTGTCCCTATGTTAGCGCACACACTTGTGCACTATAATATGTCTTGTGCAGTTAGCTAGTCTCCGTCGAGACTGGCCACCGTGGCCGAAATTCGGCTAGGATATTCGGCACATAATCATCACCCTAACTAATATTGTTTTAATTAAATCATAATTTCATGCGCCTTCCCATCTTCCAAGGACATCCGTGAGGGCTGGTGCGGCGGCAGATTGGCCGAGGATCTCAAGAGGGGCAAATATGCAATACCTGGGGTCGAGACCCTAGGTCCGTGGGGTACCGAGACTCTCCGGGTTTTTAAAAAGTTATCTGAGCGTCTGGTCGAAGCGACGCGTGACCCGAGAGCTGGTGGGTATCTGGCGCAGCGCATCAGCATTGCCATACAGCGGGGCAATACAGCCAGCGTCTTGGGGACGCTTCCGACTGGTATTGATATGGATCAGTTGAGCTACCTGTCGATTGTTTGCAACAGTCTGCAGTTAGCTTAATTGTTTCAATTGTAAATACTAGTTCTAATTTATTAAAGATCGACACCGTACCGGTACCGTAACCGTTTCGTTGCGCTGCAACGCGATGGAAACGTAGGGCAAAAAAAAAAACCAAAAGGTACGCCATAAATACCCGATAAATATTTTTTATATGTTAACAGATAGCGAAAGTTTAAAAAGTTTCAGCTCTAATTTGTTTCTGTTATTTGAAAGTAATTTTCTTTATGAATCAATATGACACGTAGTTAACAATGCAAGCAAACGATGGCAGGTGCCATCGTTTGCTTCCATACATTACCATTGGTTCGTTTTCTCCAATTAGTTGACGCAATGCGAAAGTGGGCACAACGAATAAACCGTAAAAATACAGCTTTCTATTCACTTTTTTACCCCATTTTACTATAATACTCGCTATAAAAGTTTAATCAAAAACTAGTCCGCGAATTCCAACCACGAGATATTAAAAAGTGGTTAAATATTGACTCAGCTGAGTCAGACGGACAAACATACTTTAAATATGAAGATTTCTAGGGAATTCGCGGAATATTAAATCATTTTCTTTTAATAAATTCTTGCGGTGAGATAAGTTAAAAATCTACTTTTAGAACATGAAAACAGTAAAAAGATAGCGTCAATTCAGATTTCGCCAAAACAAAACTTAACTAATTTAAGAGGACTTAAAATGATGCCATCCTTTTTATTTCGAACGTTATGAAAGGGACGGGACGATTTTTAGTGCTATCGAATTAGTTTAGTTTATTTTTAGGTGACATCTGAATTGACACCAATAGTTTATTTATTTAGTGAATTTCCCGGATACATCATAGATCTCATACGATTTTGATTTAAAAATCAGTTAAGGGAATATATTCTTAATTGACAAAGAAAATTACAATTCAATAATAAAAACAAATTAGAACTAGTACTTACAATTGAAACAAGCTAACTGCAGACTATTACAAACGATGTACAGGTAGCTTGACTGATCCATCCATCTCCAGTTTAACTTAGTTTAATTTTAATCTCGGTTTTCTAGTAAATCTGCAATAAGTCCCATTAACATCGTTTAGCTTCACTTATATTTTCGGTAAATTCGGCCCTCAGTGACTCAACCATTAAACTTTGTTCTTTTAAAACCCTTCAATCTATAATTGTGGGTAATACCGACCATCAATCAAGCTTGTCTGCCATCGCGGTAAAGAAATTAAGATATGCAAAATACTTAAAGGTACCGATAGGAATCGTGAAGAATGCCAGACAAGATGAAAAAGGTTGGTTAAGTTAAGATGGCCGAAGGAATCCAATTATCACTTAAACACCACGCTTGACAGACGGATTGTGGATCGCAGTTGAGGTGTTAAAATATACAGAAGGACTGGCTGCTGCCAGACTGCTGCTGCTGAGAGAGGACTGGGGGCTGGCTTCCTTCTGGTAGGTTCCCTAAGGGCCTGAGCACATATGTACATACATCCAACGCGCGCCGAGTCAACCACGAGCGGTCAGTTATTTAATGCCGTCAATTAACAGACAGCTCGCGCTCATACAATTTCATAGAATTCTAAAATTCGATTCTTGCAGCTCCATCGGCGCGTTCGGTTAGGATAGGTTCGATACCATGAATTCAAATTTCTTTCGCCTCTGCTCGCTTACAAACAAGTTTTTTTTTCCTACTTAGTAGGTACCTACAACTTTTATAAGCAATTCTGTCAACAAAAGTTATAGACAACCTTCGATCAACATTGTTGATCGAAGTAGACAACCTATGACTCTATACTCTGATCTAGATGGATGTGCCCAGAAAAGACAAAATCAAATTTTTAGGTGTATGGTTAGATTCAAAATTAACGTGGGCTCATATAGACGAGCTATCAAAAAAAATGAGCTCCGCAACGTATGCGATCAAAAAAATTAAAGAAATAGGAGGAGAGAAAGCAGCAAGAGATGTTTACTTTGCTTACTTTCATTCTCTTATGAGTTATGGACTAATGTTTTGGGGTACGGCAGCAGATAACAATCGAATATTTCAACTGCAAAAGCGATGCATTCGATACATTCTAGGGCTAAAATATAGATAATAAAAACATGAAAGTGCACAGTTTCGCAAATAATTTGGTCGAGATCTAAGGAATCCTGCGGTCTACTGAAATTACTTATGTTTTGACTCGTAGGTTATTACTAATTATTTGTTTCCTTGAACCAGTTTCTTTATAATTTGTGTAGTTTTCTTGAAAATAAGCAAAAATTAAATTTTTGCTCTTACGCGCCGCTCTAAAGACGTATGCTCGGTCCCGCTTCTGTGAACGTGAAATCCTGTGCCTATTCTTTTCACAAAATGGCGCGCATTGCGGCCTGTTGAGTACAAAAAATATCTTTGATTCTAGATCCAAGTTTAGAGTCTTAAGGACCATCTGGGTCAATGTCTAAAGCCACATTAAAAGTCACAGGCGTCAACTAGTCGAAAACTCTCAAGAATTCCCCAAATTTAAACCTCAGATCAATCAGTTTTAGGGTAACAACACCGGAGACGGGCCGTCTCGTAATTTTACAAAAACTGATTGGATCAGAAATGATTCCCGATGGGCTGGGATATAATTATACCTCTGTAATTGAAGACTCGATCAGCTTTGATGCGGTTTTGCTATCGAAGGAATATCTACACCGGGATAAAAATAATAATAATGTGATAAAACTTTTACAAAGAAAATTAGAAACAAATTGGTACTAGTACCTATTTACAATTGAAACGATTTAGCTAACTGTAGACTGTTGCAAACAATCAAGAGGTAGCTCAACTGATAATAATTATACTCTAATAATGTTCGCTTACACAAAAGCAATTAGTCACGATTATGTAGGATCAATCGAGCTACCTTTAGATTGTTAGCAGTTAGCTCAACTGTTTCAATTGTAAATACTAGTTCTAGTTTGTTTCTATTGTTTAATTGTAATTTTGTTTGTCAATAAAATAACAATAAACAATTAGTAATGTATTGTGTTAATTTGTATTACTATGTGTTCCGTGGTTTGGAACGCTCTACACTCGTACAAAAAGTATCACATTATTTTGAGTCCAATTGTGTTCTACATTTACGCTTAATTTCATCTTGATCTGTTCAGCAGTTTTGCAGATCTTAAGTCCTGGCTACTGCTGACGATGATGACTTTGGGTATCTCATATACGTCACAAAATGCCAAGTAAAGTCAAGTGAAGACACTAGTCAACACTGCTTGCGCGACAGACAACAAAACTCTTATAAAACAAACCTTCAAAGAATAACTCGGCTGGACTAAAAAGCGTGAAACTTTGTTATTTCTGCAGCGAAGGAACCAAAGACGAAAGTTGCTTTTCAGCATTTTATAATGAAAACACACGGGCTTCTTTCTATTTCAACATACGTGTAACTCTGTCTGTCTTTTACCTATTCACGGCTCAACGGCTAAACGGATTCTGATGAAATTTGGCAAGGAGATAGATTGTATCCCGGGAAGGACATGTTACTTTTCACACTTTGCTTTGAACTGACGCAACGTAGGGAGACTCGACGTAGAATAGCGCACCGTTTCTCACTGTAGTGAGAACGCCCTGTTTTAACGCGCTAGACGTGGCGCAATATCGTTTCGCACGACGTTTCATCAATGTACGATCTCGAAAAACATTAATTAACAAGTGATTAATTTAAAACTATAAAAAATCCTGACGAGCTCCTCGCTTTTCACTTTTTATCGCTGAATGAGAGCTCGAATGCTACAAAATTTCGCTAAGGACCATATAGGAGACCAGATTTTGATACGCTTTAAAGCCGTTTTGTTGCTTGCAGGCAATAAAGAGTGTCCACATAGAAACACTCGAAAAAACACTGAGGAGGCCTACCTTTGGTGGTAGGCCGGGACGAAACCCTACCACCAAAATAGTGTTATCCTAGTCATCGATCTAAGTAAAAAGGGGAGATGAGGTACTTGCATCTCGAAAGTGGAAGGCTCAAATTAGGTCCAATTAGATCCACCCACCTCAGTCATAGTCGGACCGGCGCTTTCGTGTTACGCGTGCTTGCTACGAGGTACTTTAGTGTGATTTATTGACTTAAAGACAACAGCAATGCCCTCGTGTTCATTATAATTATTGCACAAGATTGGAAATGTAACTGCGAGCAAGTGTTTGCGTGTAGTTTTAACACACGCCAGTTGTTGAGTAAGCGCTTGGAGAACTTACCATATCTACAGACTTTACTTATATCTATGGTCCTAGAAAAATGTTTGAGCACAAAGTTGACTTCTACTACGGTAGCATAGATATGAAGGAGGTACATTATATTTTACCAGTGAATCTCTAATCAAATGTCTATAACTCCAATCAACCTATGTTCTCTAGGTAAGGCTTGCAAAGTCGCTACCAATCTTTAAAACCTTGGTAAAGCCAAAAGTTGTCCTGTTGTCACTGAACGCATACCTGAGTCCCTGTGTATATAACTAGTATATGTAAACGTGTAACGTATATGAATATAATGACATAGTAAAAGTAAAGTAAACAATTATTTTTGTCACATAACATACACAGTACAACATTTAAAATAAAATATACCTCTAGGGACGTGACAAAAATGGTTACCACTCAGCGTATGCTACGAGACAGAGCGAATCATGCCGTAGCGCTGGTCTTCCGCGGTGACCGTGGTGCCTGAGGTGGATACGTCATACACATACCTAAATACAAAATAAAACAGAAACAAAGTGGACAGAGACAAAACATAAAAAAATGTATAACTTAAGTATGTAAATAAAAATATATATGTACATACTCGTATGTCCGATGATCCTATCCCATCCACGGTCTGGTAGAGATCGCTTTTGAGCGATAAGACCGCCAATTGTCGCTTAGTTTTTATTTGTCTTGTTGTAAATAGTTGTTTATATTAGATTTAAGTGTGCAATAAAGTATTTTTATCTATATATCTCTCCTGGTACTTTGGTAAATCGCGGGTAAAAATAATTTAGTGGCGACACAGGTAGATACAGACTCCCGTGTGTTTACAACTTGAGATGGTACACTAATTACGTAAATTCAGAACTAGAACGTAGAGTAAATATTGAAAATGACAACTGTGTATTTTAGTGGAATCGCATTTCAATTCGCCAGGTATTTTATTTTAATTTAGATGAAAAAAAAAAACAACGAACTAAGGTAGAGTATTGCTCGGTTCACATTATTCCAGTAGTATTCCAGTTCAGCGTTCGAATCCAGCGCTGGAATGCCAATGGAATAATGGAAACCGACACTGGAATGTACCAGTCCAGTAAGCAATCCTGTCCAGTGACTGGATTGACGGTCTACTTTTTAATATTAACTCGCCTATTCAAGCGACACTGGAATAATGTAGACAGTTATTCCAGTTCTGGATCGAATGTTAAACAGTGAAAACGCATTGTTTTTTTTTTTTTTGGAAAAAGTATTTTGGTTTTTCCTAACAATGAAATTGATTGAAGACCAAACTCAACATTTCCTACCCCTTGCGATTGCCAATTTGTACTTAGAACTTCAGAGGGATCTAATGACTCCAGCTGTCGCAAAAACATTGTTAAGCATTTCTTTATATTTCTTTAGCGTATCCAATTTCTCACCCAAATCCGTTTTTGTTTCTATAATTTTCTTTCACTACATCAGTTCTTCTAAAAGTAGTAATTGAACAATTTTAAAACCATTTTCGAACTCCTTTCTTAAAATAAAAAAAATAATAAAAAATACAAAAATACTTTATTGTACACCAACAAAAATACAATACAAAAGACATTACAGAAGACACAAGTACAATGGGCGGCCTTATCGCTAAGAAGCGATCTCTTCCAAGCAACCTTTGGATGGAAAGAATTAAGTGAATTTAAGAAAGGCAGGGGGTGTACTAAAGATAATTTTAAATAAATATTGACAATCATAAATAATTATAAATAGATAAAAACAAGAACAATTAAATATAACAAATACCTTACTATATATATACATATATTCATACATAGGTAGATATATAAATAACAAAAATATACTACATAGATACCTGAATAGACGTGCCAATATTCACTTTTCTAACAGGAAAAACTCCTTGACACGAGCTTTGAAAACTGGTAAGGATACCACTTTTCTAATGGACTTTGGTAGGGCATTCCACAACCTAATGGCCTGGATGAAAAAGGATTTGTCGTAGAAACTGGTTCGGTGAGGTGTCATACGCAGTACCAGATTTTCTGACGAACGGAGGATACGGTAAGGATGAGCCCGGACTGGAAAGGATTAAGGAGGTTATGAGAAGAGAGAAAGGAACTGAGTTGGCCATGAATAAGGCGTTCAAGGACCTTAGAAAGGAAAGGAAGAATAGATATCGGCCGGAAATCTGAAAATGAAGTAGGCTTGGGTTTTTTGGGAAGAGGAATAATATGAGCTTCCTTCCATACCTGCGGAACGGTTTCAGAGATAACAGAAAAATTAAGGAGGTGAGTTATCATGGGCAATAATAATCAATAATAGGAGTGATCATGTTACGACCAATATTGTCGCCTCCCATGGCATTAGAGGATATGGACAAAATGCTCTTTTTAACATCACATGCGGCGAATGGACTAAGACTAAACGAAGGATAGTCAGGAATAGGCAAGGAAGAGAGATAATTGAGAGTACTAGTTTTGACATTTATATCCATGTTGGATGTCGAAGAAAAGTGAACGTTAAGAGAATCAATATTAATATTAGATGTACACGCCTCTTGGTGTGCCTTGCCAATTCCCAAAGTTCTTAAAAATTTCCAAGCTTTAGCTGGGTCAGCATTTGAGAGTGAAGAGTGAATATAGCGGCGTTGAGCATCCCTACACATCCTATTGCAGCGATTTCGGGCGAGATGATACTTTATCTTGTTTATGTCATTAGCACATCGTTTGTAACTCGCTCTGGCAGCTGCCTTCTTGTGCATTAGGGACTTGATTTCGTCCGTGATCCACGGAGCTGGCAGCTGCTTTATTTTGACCAAGCGGATAGGTGCATGAACGTCAAACAAATTTGCAAGAGTCAAATTAAAGGCTGACAGCATATCATCGATCGTATCAGCCGCCATCACTGATAACCAGTCGACTTTGGATGCATCCGATCTAAGGTTTTCCAGATTCATACCACTAAAGTTGCGCTGAAGAAGAGTTTTGTGTTTATGTTTAGGTGGGCGAAGTTTATAGGAGAGAAAGATAAGATCATGGTAGGAGAAGGCATCAGCTGAGCATTGACCGTGCAACATGCTGTAGGGATGAAGTAAAGATTAAGTCAAGAAGAGATGAAGTAAGATGAGGAGAGTGATGAGTTGTACCAAGAGGAAGAATATGCAAGTTGCAGGACTGTACAACTGAGTTAAGTGCAGATGTACGAGAGTCTTGTTTGACTAGGCAAGTGTTAAAGTCCCCCATAATAATAGTGTGACTGTATATAGGTAAGATATTTTCCAGCAGCTTTTCAAAAGAAGAGAAGTAATTTATACGAAGAGAAGGGCTATAGTAGACTCCGAGAAGAATTTTAGTGTGAGAGAGACAGATCTCAATAAAAAGATGTTCGCCAGCATGTGCTGGAGGAGGCTGTGCAGACATACTTACAATAGAGAAGGTAATGTGTGAGCGTAAGAAAATGGCCACACCACCCCCACGACTACCCGTGCGGTCGTTACGTATAAGAGTGAAACCAGGAAGAGAATAAAGGGAAGAAGGGAGAGAAGGCTTAAGCCAGGATTCGGAAACTAGTATAGCGTGGAGGTTTTTATTTTCAAAAGAAGCTAACATGTCTGAGAAATGTGCTGGAATACTCTGGGCGTTTATATGAATAGTGTTGAAATTGTTCGCCACATCACTAAAGTGTGATGATAGCGTGTCGGAGAGGGAAGGAATGCTCATAAAGCTGTCGGCACTACCAGAACTGGAGTCAATTGTGGAGATCGAGAGGAACTCATCATCATCACTGTCACTACGAAAAGTCATTGAATAAAAAGCACAAATAAATTTAAGTATAAAATAAAATAAAAAATTAACAGACAATAAAATAAACTAAGCTGTAACTAAAACTAAATATAGCAATAAATATAAACAATACCTACCTGCACTCCATCTGCCAGTTAAACCTGGGATAAATACATAATAAATATAAAAACAAAATTAAGAAGCACTAATCACTAATCACTTCCGACTGGTATGGATCAGTTGAGCTACCTGTAGATTGTTTGCAACAGTCTGCAGTTAGCTTAATTGTTTCAATTGTAAATACTAGTTCTAATTTGCTTTTATTATTGAATTGTAATTTTCTTTGTCAATAAAGTTGTACTTAGAAGCACTAAACTAAACATTAACTTACAAGCAGCAAATTTCGATTGGAGAAATTACCTATCCTAACAGATCGGCTCAAAGGACAAGGTACGCATGACACAATAAAATGACATTGACATTACTCAATAACAGATGAAACAAAACGTAAAACAATGTCAACAAAGTAAATAATAAGACGTCAAAATCAAATTAGCAAAAACTCGTAAAACGTAGAAAAAACAATGCTAAATAAAAAAGTGCCGCGCGAGGGGTAACGGAGAAAAACTTTGACTACGTCACCTCTCTGTTCTACAGTCAAATTACTTCTTGGACGAAGTTGATGCACTATTGCTGCCCGTCGGAACTCGCCTAGCTGACGGGGCCCTGGACTTCGCCGCCGGCGCCGGTACCGCGGCAACGCGGCTGGCAGGCTTTGCGGCACCTGCTGACGTAAGCTTGTTGAGCTCGCAGATACTGCAAATCCGATGTCGCTGGCCGTCCGGCGTGGCGATGTGAATGTAGCCGTCCCTTGTCCAGCATGACTTCACGCCGTAGCGCTCCCTGGCCGCCATAAAAGCGAGGTGTCTGGGCCTCGTCAGAAACTCTGATAGGGTGATGTTACTGCCCTTGAGTTTGGTTTTTGAAAACCAAACCTTATCCCGTACAGTTAACTCACTAACCTTCACTAGGATTGGACGAGGCCTTTCACTCTGCGTCGCGCGACCCATTCGGTGGCACCTCCTAATGTGAGCCGTTGTGAACTCTGGCAAATCCAGTTGCCTACTGAGAGTGGATGCTACAACTTGTGCAGTGTCTTCTTTGGGCCCCTCCGGTAAGCCATGCACAAGAACAATCTTGCGGCGGCTCCGCATCTATTGGTGGTCGGCGTCACGTGCAAGCATCTCTACTTGCTGTTGGAGAGTCTTGAGAACACCCAGCGTGAAAGCTTTGAAGGCAGCATAGTCTGCTGCGATGGCCTCCGTTGTGGTGGGTGAAGTGGACTTCACCAAGGCTCCCTCAAACTGTGTCATCCGGTCGTGGAGGGACTGAATTGCTTCAGACAGAGGCTGTTGACTGTCCATAGTGTTGTGCAGTGTTATCCAGTTTTGTGCGAGTGATGTGTTACTTGATTTTATGGAGATTTTGACTAAGGCAGATGGAGCACTGAGGTACTAGAGCAATTTATTGCATTAATTTATTTAAAAAGGGGTTTAATTTTATTTTTAATCAATAAATATTATACAGAGCAAAACCAAACAATGTTTCACACCTACCCGCCTAGGCGTTTTTTTTAAATCATTGGTACT
The DNA here is from genome assembly GCA_963662085.1 of Eupithecia inturbata. Taxonomy (NCBI): domain Eukaryota; kingdom Metazoa; phylum Arthropoda; class Insecta; order Lepidoptera; family Geometridae; genus Eupithecia; species Eupithecia inturbata. The sequence goes on from OY759201.1 coordinate 2,418,761, forward strand.
GTAGGGTTCCCAACTTAACAGTTTAATAATGTCAAAGATATAATCCAGTCCAGCACTAGACTGGATTGATTCACTGGGTTACTGGACTGCAATAATGTAAACCGAGATTTTTTCGAGACTTTTTGGAGTATGTAACACGTACGGGGCTCGGACGACTCGAATACAGCTCGCGCCCGCCGCTAGACCGTAGCGGGACTAGCGGGCGTGAGCCGAACCTCGTGCGAGGCACGGATGAGGCACGGATTTACAACTTCACGGACATTTTATATGTTTCCATTCGTCTTCGGCGGAATGCTCATATTCTTAATCTAATTTACTGTTATTTTCCTTCCCTCAACACCATCTAATATAAAATACCGTTTTGAGTTTCTCCATCTATCCCATTCACGATCACTTCACTCCTTTGATACTCTCTCTCACTCTCTTTTAAAAATTCCTTCGCACACTTCCCAGTTCTATGGTGATTCCTTCACTTTGCAGGCCGCCAGACTGGAACGCCCTTCCTGTTTCTATCCGACAAGCGAAATCCCTTCTCATCTTCAAAAATATGATTCATCAACACTATATGTCCACGAGAAGATGTCATTATTATTGGTATTCTTCCACCCGCAGATAAAAAGGAGCCTGAGTCTTTTTCCGGGATACCATATACCCTTTTGTAAAATTTTATTAAAGTCCATTCAGCCGTCTAGGTGTAAAAAGGTCGATTAATTTAATGTTAGGTTAGGTTAGGTTAATACACATTTATAAGTCTTTCTGATATAATTTTTTTATTTTGTTAATCATTCTTCTTTTCTTTTATTATTTTTGATACTTCATCAATTACGGAACCACCGTCAGCTTCATAACGTACCTATCCTATTCATCCAAAGATTGCCTGAAAGAGATCGCTGTAAGCTATAAGGCCATCGATTGTGCCACACTATACATATATAGTTAGTACCTATTAAGTTCTTGTTTTATACCTCTACATGTATTGATGGTGCAATAAAGTTATAATCTATCTATAGATAGATAGATTATAACTTTATTGCACATGATGCAGTTATATAATTTAAAAAAAGAAAACTGAAATATGGCACACGTAAAATTATTTTTATTTTATTTTATTATCCGTCTAAAATCTGTTTTAGTATCGTGTAGTAGTGCAATTTTATTTTAGTATCGTTTCCCCCACATTCTTCGCATTTTAAAAATAAACCTACCAGGAATATATTGGCCAGACAGAAGATTCATTATATCCGTTGTTGTTGTCCGCCATCTACGAACTAAACGGCGAGCGAGTTGGCCGAGCTTGACCCTGGCTGGACCAACTATATTCGCTCTTCTAACCAAAAAACAATCGAAATCTAAATTTCCTTTTTGATGCAGTTTGTGCTGTACCTGGCGGCGTCCGCTTCACCCTTTTATTATATATATAGGTAGATTAAAATCTGTAGATATGGTACGTTCTCCCAGCGCTTACTAACATCTGGCCTGTGTTTGCGTGTAATTGTAACAATTACACGCAAACACTCGCTCACAGTTACATTCCAATCTTGTGCAATAATTATAATGAACAACAAAGATGGACGTACCTGGACCGAAGTGCGACCGAGACAACAATACGCACGAGAGACACGAATGCCGGCGGCGGCGCCGCGGCACCAGTCCGACTATGACTGAGGTAGGTGAGCCTTCCACTTTCCAGTGGCTGGTACCTCATCTCCCCTTTTTTACTTAAATCGATGCTTTATTGTGAAACTGTTGAAAAATCCAGGGTTATCCAGGCAGGAAATACACCATAGACCTTAGGATTAGTTTTGCATAGTGTACGAAAGCAAGTTTACGTTTCCCTCACTATTTAGCACTTTGTAATACCGGAGAAGAGAGGAAATACTTTCATTGTTTGACGAATAGTTAATTTAATAGTTTCATAATGCTCGTTTATAGTTTTCGAATGTTTTTAAGAGGTTTTATGGCAGGCAGTACGAGTGCCAACTTACCCTAAAATGTCGCATTTCCACTACACCAGCAGAGTTCATATTAAATACTTTACACCATAATGTATCAAAGTGCTCAGTGCCTTACATATTCAGCCGCGAAGCGTCGGGCTTACCGGATCAGAACTCAGAACTGGCAAGTTATGAGTTTGTGGCCGCAGTTTTAGCGGGTGGGTGAGCTCCTTCTGTCTGACGCCCACAATTACAAACGTCTGCTTATGGAATAGAATAACATTTCGTCCGACAAAAGTTGACACTTATCAAAGACTCAAAAATAAACATGGAGGGAGTTATAAACTTGAAACGTTACAAAGGTGGTAGTCTAATTTGCGACGACCTTTGCATATAGTATCGAATTAGGCTTAAGCATAGCATATTGTTTAAAACCGTTTTCTAATCACTTATTAGGATTCTGCTGTTCATCACCTGTTAAGATTCTCAACACACTAGATAGAGACTAGTATGTTGAAAATCTAGGCGGCTAGCGGCAAGGTCTAAGTAGTGACTAGACTAGACCGTGCCGCTCGCCTCCGCACTCGCACCTCTCCCTTTCGCTCTCCCTTCATGGTGGTAATTCAGAAGTAGTAACGTAAATATCAAAGTGTTTTATTTCCTTTAGACCTTACAGCACTCTTGGACACGACACAAAATTCAAATTTACTAAATGTAGTAGGAAATAACTAATAAGGTACTAGGAAATAAAGTGATCTCTTTGATTTTTTGTTCACTTTAATCTTAATTAAGGTAAAGTAAAGAAGCGAACAAGTAATCTTACTTAAGAAGTAGTAAACTAATTTTGTCAGCACTTCAAATGTTGCCGTCGTTTGCCCAGCGATCTTAAAAGGGATGGCATGATTTTAAGTGCTGCCAAAATAGTTTAGTTTAGTTTTTGCGACATCTGAATTGACACCAAAGTTCACAAAATGTTCCTAAAATCGCTGCTGCGTCCGTTCCGCTCCGCTCACCGCTGTTTCTCACGCTACACCGCATCCCTGTATCACACACGTCTGCTCCGTATTATCTCAGATTATTGTACAGAAAGTAAAGATAAACTTGTGCACAATGTTGCGTTTATTTCTAGGCGTCTACGTACTACGCAATACGTTTGTATCGAAAACATTGGATAATTAAGTTTAAGTTAGAGATAAGTTAATTTTAAAGATGTAGTAAGTACTTAATGAAAATAAATGAAATAATAATTATCTATGTATGGATATGCGGCGGCAGATTTGGCCGAGGATCTCAAGAGACGCAAATATGCAGGTCTCGACAGAGCCTACACATTTGCTCCCTTTGGGGTCGAGACCTTAGGTTAGCTTAATTGTTTGAGGTTAAAGAATCTTTATTTCTCATAAAAACTATACAAGTTCATTTACAATGAGAATAAGTAAATGAACTTGTATCTAATTTCTTATATAATAGTGCTATTTAACATAATTTAGGATAGATGGGTACAAACAAATGTAATAACAAACCGACAAATAACAAAAATAAACAGGATCAATTGTAAATACTAGTTCTAATTTGTTTTTATTATTGAATTGTAATTTTCTTTGTCAATACAGTTCCTATGTATTTATATGTACGCCTTTTTGTGTCAATAAATACATTATTCTTCGTTCTGTCAAAATGTCAACACAGTTGTCGTGAAGTTGCTGTTATCGTATTGTATCGTTTGAAGGGTTACATTTTCTACGGACTTCGTTTTTGATTCGGTTTCATCGAATTTCAATTCGTTTCTGTATTTAATATAATATAGCTTCCGTTTCAGTTTATTTGGTTTAAAACACAATATAATTTACATCTAAATGCGTTTATTTTATTTTATGGTACGTGAAATGAACACAAATATTTTATTAAATATTTTACCCATAAGACAAGGGCTGCTCAATTTAGGGCTAGATTTTTAAAATATTTTTTTATGAAATAAGAAAATTACAATCAAATACTAGAAAGAAATTAGAACTAGAACCTATTTACAATTGAAACAATTGTGTTAACTGTAGACTGTTCCAAACTATCTACAGGTAGCTCAGGCTGATTTAACTATCAATGAACTAGATTTAGCTTTAAAAAAAATCAAAGTAATAGATACGATTCCTCAAAAACACATACCTCCACCTCCTCCACAGCCTATATTGGTCCACTGCTGGACGCAGGCCTCCCCTTGATAAGCGCCTTATTGGCTTTTATCTCACGGGGGGTAATGCCCATAATCCCCACGCTGGACATGCGGGTTGGGGATATAAACGTACGATAAACGACACCGCAATCTTTTTGCGGAGTAGACCCCCCGATATATTTTTACTGACTTTCCTGCGGTGTCGTATACCGTGACAACTGGCACAACACAGCAAAATGTACTACGGGTTGGTTTATTTTCTGACTTTATTAAGTTTGTCTTGAAATCGACATCTTATGACGTCACATAAAAAAGAAATCTGTTGCGTTTTGTAGAGTAGAATGTAGACGTAGAAATATAAGATAGAATATAGAGCTCTAACTTACGCTTCAAACACTGTATAATCGAGAAACTGTAGAAATATACCTCTACAGTTTCTCAGTTCCTTCCATACTTATCGTCATTTCATAAATTTATAAATAATAAAAAATCATATAAAAAATTTGTTGTATTTCAGCAGTACGATTGCCAACTGACATGAAAGCGGTAGTAAACGGTCTCAAAAATGTTATGTATATGTATTTTGCTAACTCATGCTAGGCGTACTGATGCCGAAGCTTACGTGTGGGCGATGTAGCTCTGGCTTACTAAAACTAACAAAATCTCACCAGATCTGATTCAGCAACGAAAAAGGAAAACCAACTGAAACATTCTAAATTAGGTATACTTACTTATAAGTTCGTGAATACACGTAAGGTACGTTTTTAATTTATAAAAGCCTGTTTTCCCCTTTTAGGTTTAATCAGGTGGAAACACGGAGAGTTGGAGCCAATAAATTGCTTCTTAAGGTTGCACCACATATAACCAACCTCCAAAAGAGAGTTACCACCCTGGTTTCTTTTGAAGGGGCCGGTTAGGCCTAAATCATCCCTGTCGCTAAAAGGGCGTTACCCTTTGCTTTTTTTTCATTTTTGAGTGTCACTCGTAACCCTGTTTACCAGGTTCTACCGTCATCTTCAACCTGTGGCTTACGTCAACATGTTTAACACGGTTTCCGCCTTCACCCTGTAAAGGGTGACATTTTAAACGCTTTTGCCACGCTCAGCAAGCTTGACAAGCGGATAACTTAACGCAGTAGTATTATAAAATCTTTGACGCATTGAAGGTATTATTTCTTACTCTGAAGGATGTTCCTGTTGCTGTGTAGTGCTGACCTAGAATTTGCACCACCCCAACTCTTCCCGTGGGTGTCTTAAGAGGCGACTAAAGGATATCCACGGGGGGTGGCCAGCAGCGACACCTGCAGAATAATTCTACCATCGAACTGCGATCCTCAACACGCATGCCCCACGTGGGGATTATGAGCATTACCCTTCGTGAGATAAAAGCCAATAAGGCGCTTATCAGGGGAAGGCCTGGGTCCAGCAGTGGACCAATATAGGCTGTGGAGGAGGATGTTCCTACCATCATACAAGCTCTGCTGCTTAGGGCTATATAATGGTGTGTGGAATTATAAGTACTTGATGATAATGATTTCCTCTTAGTGGAATTTGGGGCACACTGGTCAGTCCCAACGGAAACTAGCCAGCACATATTATAGTGCACCAGTGTGTGCGCAAACACAGGTGCACTCTGTATTCCCTCTATCTCATAATCCGATGGCTTCGTTCCGGTCCAATTGACGGCTCCGTTCCGGTCCAATGAGAGTACTTATAATTATTTTATTAATAGAAACAAATAGCACTACGTTTATTTGACCGAATGGTTAATGGTGACCTTTAGCAAAAAAAAAAGCATTCTATAATACACGTTATGCCGTTGATCTTACACCTGACCTCTCCCCGTGTCAGTCTGCCGGCCCATTGCATTATGAGAGTGATGAAATATAGAGTGCACCTGTGTTTGCGCACACACTTGTGCACTAGAATATGCCCTACGTAGTTAGTCTCCGTTGAGACTTGTCGCCGTGGCTAAAATTCGGCTAGGAAGACATCATTTGACCGAGAATCTTTTAAAAAACACTGATCAGACGTTTATCTGTAATCCAACCTTTTACATTTCCAATCGAACCTTAAATTCGTTATAAATAAAAAAAAGTAAATTATTTATTTGGGCTTGTAACCTAACACCGCGCGTGAGACAAGGCGAGTTGTATTGTGAACTGCAGTTTGTGTTCATTGAAATGTAGTTGGGTTCCGTAGATATTTTTTTGATAGTAAGAGAAATGTTTCTGTAACAAGTTAAATAGTATTTACGTATGACATTGGCGTCGATTTAGATGTCGGAATAACAAAACTAAACTAATTGGATGACTAAAAATGCTGCTGTCCCTTTCATAACGATCAAAATAAAAAGGATGACTGATCAGGTTTAGTGCTGTCAAATTTGTTTAGTTTAGATTAGGCGACATCTGAATGTGCCTGAATATTAGAATTAGTTCGCTGACTAAGTCGGGCTTTTTGCGTCATATGTTAAATTTTTTCATCAGCACACATTTGGTGACTCACCCATTGTATACAAAAACACAGGTGCTTATATTAGCCAAACTTAATGTAGAATTTTTATAAACAAACCGCCATTACTTAACCTAAAATACACTCTGTTGCCGCGTCTTTTTATACACAATGTATAATACTTGTCGTTTAAGGTCCTTCTTACAATAAATATAGCTTACAATTATATCTGAAACTCGACGCCAAGCAAGTGGCTTTTAGTTATTTGTGTCGTGATTTGTGTACATGCATATTACATCGAGTTTGGCTAGTGTGTAGCTTCGAGTTAGGTGATGCCGTGTGGATTATCCAGCATTATTTATTTATTTAATAGCGATCCCGCGCGGGTCATACTTGAGTAAACGCTTAAAGCAAATTACCCAAACAACCAAAACCTTTTCCAGGCGTTTCTTTAATCAACAAAAATCTGGCGGGACCCTAAAATCTCCACCAAAAAATAAAAAGTGCATTCTTGCGACCGTACACGACTTGGCCGCTAACTATTCACTAATCTGCGGTTTATTCCTGTACATATTTTATTTTATTTCTTTGCGTAATTGATTCTGGTTTCTTTAATGAGAAACCATTGATTAACTTTTAATGGCGAAGGTAAATGTTTTTTTTTTGCACTTGTATGTGTAAGAAGATAAGATTACTTGGTTCAAGTGTGTTTTCTAATTATTATTGTTTTTATAAATTTAATGATAATACAGTTAATCAATGTATTTAGTTTTTAGTTATTCAAAACTTGTAGTGCTTTATTTACTTTAGACGTTACAGGAGTCTCGGACACGTCAAAAATTTTAAAATACTTAAGTAAAACTAGGAAATAAAGTATTTAATTTGATTTTTTGTTCATTGCAATCTTTTTATGGTTAAGTAGAGAAATTACCAAGAAACCTTTACCTTGTTAGGCTGTTAATTTTCGAGTTGGAGTTGCATCCGTCCCAAACTTTGTTATAGTTATACTCTATACTAAATAATCTGATAGGTACTTTGTATTATTTTTTTTTACAAAGAATGGTTGCAATAGCCTTGATTAACAAAGAAAATTACAATCAAATAATAGAAACAAATTAAAACTAGTATTTACAATTTAAACAATTAAGCTAACTGGAGACTACGGCGTACAATCTACAGGTAGCTCAACTGAATAGTTATAAGAATAGTTTGACAATTTGTTAGAATTAGTCACTGAAGTGGGGACGCTTCCGACTGGTATTGATATGGATCAGTTGAGCTACCTGTAGATTGTTTTGCTTCAGTCTGCAGTTAGCTCAATTGTTTCAACTATTTGATTTCTTTATTTTTTTCTTTTCGTTGACTGAACTCTAGAATCTAAATATAAAGTTTACACAGACTGTAGGGTGTCTCATGTAAGATAAAAATAAATCGCCAAGTGCGAGTCGACTCGCACACGAAGAGTTCCGTGCCGTAAAAATCAGACAACTTTAAGAACATCAAATTTGTCACTTGTTTAGAGACCCCTTTAAATTTTTATTTTATTATATTTTTAGTATTTGTTGCTATTACAATTGAAGTTTTACCTATTTAAAGAAATTTCATGTGTCTACCTATAGTGGTTCAAGAGATTACAGCCTTGACAAACTAAGAGCAAATATATCCAAAAATATCACGTTTTTTGTATTAATTTTCATATTTATTTTATTTTTATGATTTACTTCTATAACGGCAAGAGAATGCACATGAAAATTTCAACATCTACCTCTTACGGAGATAAAGCCCTGTGACAGACAGGTGGACGGACGGACAGCGGAGACTTAGTAATAGGGTCCCGTTTTCACCCTTCGGGTACGGAACCCTAAAAACGAACTTTGTTTTAAACTTTTGCTGTATCTCAGTGATGTTCAAGGTTTAAAATGCCAAATTTGAAGATATATCTATTATATAATCTTTAGGGGTTTGACAGGAACACTATCTCAAAGTTTAGGATAAGTTGACCACTTAACATTTTGGATTTCTATTACGAATAAGTGTTTTGTACTAATATGTTTTTTTTTTGTATTTTGCAGGTAATTCAACTTTAAAATAGTATCTATGTTATGTAGTGCTACCAAAAGAGGAATATGGCTGAGAAAAGGTGATTAGTAATGAGTTTTAAGTGCTCAGATTCCTTCAAAGAAACTAGTAGTTTAGCCTATTTTCCAATAGAAGTCATATCAGACCAATGCTCACAGCTGGGCATAGGCCTCCCCCATACGACGACGCAAATAACGGTCCTGAACATAATCAAACACAATCGGATGCTGCTAAATCTACGATTCGTAAGATATTCCCGCGGATTTCGTAAGAGGCGACTAAGAGATATGAACCGGGGGGTCGTGCAGCAGCGCCTCCTGAAGAACAGTTCCACAACCGAACTGCGAGCCGCATGCCCAGCGTGGGTATTATGGCGTTTTGGACTTAACCTCGCGTGATAAAGATACCACCAATACCATTTCAATGGGAGTTAATAAATGTGCAGGATTTTGCGGGTAGTGTTAAAAAATTTTGATATCATATTAAATCTATGAATTCTGTCTGTTATTTGTCTTATTATGCACTTAAAACTTTTGTATAACGTTACATACTTTTATATTAACTTTAACTGTATTAGGTACATATAGAAGTAGGTAGGTAACAAAAATTGTTTGGCTCCTCGAAGCTTTATTTAATATACTTAACACTACAGTACACGCGCGGCCTACTATAGTAGCAATAACTCTTTTTGCAATAACTTTTTAACTAAGCGCGCTAGAAACTAGTGATTCCAGGTAATCCTCGTCTGATATATTTGTCACAACCTCAGTACCCCGTGCGACCTCGGCGCGTACGCACGCACAAGCAGTTTGGCGCCAAAAGTGCGGGCCTACTAAAGTAGTCCGCGCGTGTATTGGTGTACCAAATTCAGGTATGTAACTTTTGATGTATAATTGATTTATAACCTATTACAATGTTCTTTTTTAAAAAATTATACATTTATATATATGTATATCAGATGATTATTAATTATTTATTAGTTACAAATTGTAAAATGTATTTCTTTATTCCTAATTTAGTACTTTTTTAAAGATTTTCGTCATGGATGATCTACAAGTGGAAAGGTGGCTGCGAGAGGTAGAAACTGAAGATGAAGAAGTGATTCAGAGTGAAGATGATGAAGTTCAGCCAGAGCCAGATCTGCAGGCCCTAGTCCGCGAGTCAGAACGTGAAAATGAAGAGGAAAGATTGAGCGAATCAGACGAAACATCAAGTTCAGAAGACGTTCCACTCTCGGAACTTGCAACCAGAAGGCACGGTGCAGTCTACAAATCTACGAACGGAACTATTTGGCAAAAAGATGTTCCACCAGCCACGCGAACTCGACCCCAAAATATTAGGATAAGACCACCAGGCCCAAAAGGAGATGCATCTAGGAATGCTAAGGATCCGTTATCCTATTTTGAACTGTTCAATTTGATAAAACCGCTTTTGATTCGCCGGGCATTCATTGAAACACTTCCCCGACAACTTAAATTTAGGATAATAGCACTTTTAGGCAGCACAGTTCAAGAACCCCAAGAGTCCCAACACGATTTAACTCCAAAGATAGGACGAGTTGGTCGATGTACACTCTGCTCGAGAGCCCGAAATCGGTCGACAAAAAAGTGGTGCAAGACTTGCAATAAATGGATATGTCCCGGTCACCAAGCAGCAGTGCGTCCTGAATGCTACGAAAATAAAGATATTTGTAACTAAGTTTAGTTTTAAGTTAGAAAAAAACATGTTGATCTCAGAAGTGCCATTTTTGTTCCTTTTTCTTGGATATTTACAAAATTGTTGATTGTTCAGTATTCATAGTAATTTATCTAAAATGTAAGGTTGTAAAACTAAGTAAAATAAATAACTTTTCTATTCCATTTCTTGTTTTAATCAGAAAGCTAGGAATATACTATATATTGACATTTTAAAATGGCCTAATATAGTAGGCCACGCGTGTACTTCATGTAAAAAAAAGGGGCGCGTGTACTGTAGTGTTAACTTCAAGAGGTTTTCTCAGATAAGTGAAATGTATTTCTTATGAGAAAATAAATATTCTTTATACCGAATAACGCGCTTATCAGTGGATAGGAGGCCTATGTTCATTAGTGGATTAGTAAAGGTTTTTGATGTGACATATAAAGAAATAAAATAAATAAGAAATTCACAAAGATTTTCGTCCTATTTCTCACTAGGCTTACAGTACTTCGTTATGGTTGCCACAAAACGAATATTACACGTTATACAACCTGCGCTAGGGTTGTCACACTCCACTTGCAAATCGGCACGGCTGTAGGCGCGTGCCTTGCTTAGGAATGTGCATAGCGGAGGTCGGGATATGGTGGCGAGACGCGAACAAGTAAAAATGACATTTGTGTAATTTGGTAAGAGTATTTAGGTTTTTTATTAATTCCTCAGAAGAAATACGTTTCACTTATTTGTGAAAAGTTTTTTATTGGCACGATTATGCGTGTGTATTTCAAACTTAATTTCATCTGACTGTTCGTCTAGTGTACGTTTGCAAAATACCAAAATGGAAAAAGTTTTGGAGAAAAAGATAGTTTACTATCAAAGTCTACTTGTCAAAGTTCACATTCGTACCGCCAAAATGCGACCAATTACTAAAAATCATGTTGATGTATACTTATCGTCTGTAAAAACCTCTGATTTTCTGAGTTGAGCTATTTGAGTTGAGCAATGGGAAACAAAATAAATTCATTTGCTCAACTAATTTGAGCAAAAGGGAACTTGCGGTAAAAACGCTATACGCTCGGCTAACAGCGCCTCTCCTCACTATGGCACAAGCCTGATCATAGCCATCACGCATCGCGAGTATGTCATCATTCCGGAACCAGCTGACTGCTTTGTGGATTTCGGTATCTACACGCCTACCTACAAGTATGTGTGTATTAATTGTACACCAGAAGGTATAATATGTATTAGTACGTTGAATACGTATACGCTGATAATGAGGTCTTAGGTTCAAATCCCGGGTCGGGCTAAAGTTGTTATTAGGATTTTTCTAGCGAGAAAAATTCACAGTAACAGTTCGTAGTCAGTAAGTTGGCGGTGTTACACCCCCGTGCCTCGGAAAGCACGTTAAGCCGTTGGTCCTGCGCCTGATCTCTCCCCGGTCGTGTCGGTCAGACGTCCCATCGGATTATGAGAGTGAGGGAATAGACAGTGCACCTGTGCACTAAGTCCTGCGCATATGGCTAATTTAATAGATATAATAGGTACGTGAAATGTTCGCTAGTGATAATTACAGTGTTTTACAGTCTTTAAGATATTTTTTTGCTGATAGCTTTAAAACTAAAACGTATTTTTTTATTAAAAATAAACGGCATTATTACAAATATATAGTCGGTAAAATGCGATTGATTTCTTGTCAAATACTTAGGTATAGATTAGAGATAATAAATATACATAAATGTCACAGAAATAATTATAGTAAAAGTCGCAATAAATACCTATGTCTAAAAATTAAAATATTTTTACAAACATCTTCTATTTCTTTTCGGTAAGTCTTTAACATAGTGCAAAAACATTTTTTAATCAGTTAGTTTTTTATTTTTTTTATTTTACAATCTTAATTGACAAAGAAAATTACAATTCAATAATAAAAACAAATTAGAACTAGTATTTACAATTGAAACAATTAAGCTAACTGCAGACTGTTGCAAACAATCTACAGGTAGCTCAACTGATCCATATCAATACCAGTCGGAAGCGTTAAAGTAATAGTAGTAATATTATATATATATATTATTATTTTATCAAGTAGTTAAAATTTTAAAAATCTCCCTAATTCCATTGTACCAATAACCCTGTTTAAAACGAGCTCTGATCCAAATAAATGTAAAATCAACTTTTAATTATTGGGCCTTACATAGGTACCTACCGAGATGGAGGGAGATAGAGATTACCTACCTATTTATTTTCTGAAAAGCTTTGGATATAGTAATCGGTTGGGGTTATTCCCAAAGTACCTACTCCATTCTTTTGTTCTAAAAAGATAAGAATCCTATACATTCATTCTCAAACTACTCCAAATAATTAAATATTGTAAACTGCCTTAGGCATTTTTAGGGTTCCGTACTTTTCTACACATCAATTTCTTATTGTAATATTAATGATATTGGCCTGTCAATCATACCCAAAATGTTTGTTTTGTGAAACCGCATAAGCATTGAAAGCCCAAATTATAGAATAATACGAAATACTAATAGAGAATAATATTACTAAAATCCCCTAAATTTTGTTCAAAAACGCAAAACGAAATCTAACCTTATTTCGTTCTTTACAGGGTTAAAATCAGCTTGTATAGTTTTGATAAAAATTAAAAGTATTGTTAGTAGCTTAAGCATAGAAGAATCAACTGTATTGTAATAGATATAGAATCTATAATACAATGGTTATTAAATCACTTAAGGTAAACAATGTTCAAACGGGCCTTGGTAGGGGTTGTCATAAAAATATGATATTCAATACAGGGTTTCTATAGAGTTCTATTGTTCACTCATCAATAAGTCCATGTTTAATATGAGGGTTTTTTGGGTTAAATGTAGAAAAAAAATATTGTTTGCGCTTACCGCAATTTAATATCTTGCTTATTTTTAGAGCCTCTTCGTCCAGACGGTCGAAGCGACGCGTGACCCGGGAGCTGGTGAGTATCTGGCTCAGCGTATCAGCATTGCAGCCAGCGCAGTGTCTTGGGGACGCTTCCGACTGGATCATGATCACAGCTTTAATTTTAATTTTAGTCGTCTTGTTCGATTTTGGAATTTGTTGGAGTCTTCGTTTATGTGTTTACTGCTACCTTGCTGGAAGTCTTGTTTTCTGTTAATTGTTGTCAGTTTTTTTAAGTGCTTATAACATAAATGTGTTTGTTTACAAACATATCTTTGAATGTATCATGATTCATGACTGAGTGTAAGTATAGACACGGTAATGATATCTATACTGTATTCTATCTTCATACAAACGGCCGGAACGTGAGTCACACCTACGCGCCTCGTATTCGGTACACTCTCGGTACACAACCAGATGCGAATGCGCCGCAGTGACGAACGAATGGTGTGATGGTTTTGTAAGCGGTAGGTAAGCCTGTGATTTGTGAATATTTGATTGAAATAAGTACACGTACTTACTTAATTTGGCAAAGAGCTTGTATAGAAATTGTTTAAGCTGTTCTGGTTGCTTGAATTTTTAAATAAAGCACCCAGACATAAAAAAGAATCTGGAAACTCTGAAAGGTAATATAAAAACTATAAAGTATTTTAATATATTTACTACTAGTAGGTACGTTATTTGTTTATTTTTTAATAGGTAGGTATTTTGCTTTTTCCACCGGATAAAATACATGGATAAATAAATAAATAAGTGCATAGGGTGAAAATAGTAGGTAGGTAGTTTCCTAGGCTAGGTTTACTTATGTACTTAGCTAGGTACTTTCATTATTTTATTGAATTAGGCGAAATATCATTATAAAATAAATTATTAAAGGTTATTAAGAAATGAATATGAGAGTAATATATGGAAGGCACCTACTTACCTACCTTGTAAGATTTACATTATTATTTATATTTTAAGTAAGATTTTGTAGTAGATAGTTAGAGGTTGCTGTAGGTACCACACACGCGATGAGATGGTTGATATTAAGTAACGTTTGCAGCGGTTCGACATCAGATGGGTCAGGGTGACATTTTTTTTTTTTTTTTTTGCGTTACATGTTACATCTTTGGGCACGTTAATGAAAAAATATATTATCATTACTCAGCAGTTTCTTGCATTATGGTTGAGAAGGTAGGTGTTTATGTTAGTAAGAATGGGTTGGATTTTTATTAAATCTACTAATCAAAAAACAAACCACGTATTTTATTGGACATTTTCTATTTCAGTCCCAACGATTGTTTTCTTTTTTAATAAAAATATAATATTTACAATCACAAATCTAGAAATAAACTCAAGTAGGTAGTTAAAATTAAAATTCTGCAGGCGGGGCAGCCCTACCGCGTGTTGACGTACCGCGCGGCTGTAGGTAGTTATATCAAGGACTTGGCGAGTCATAATACTGTATAGATAACATTACCGTGGTATAGATTTCATAATGTAGGCGAATCTAGGCCGAGTTAGCATTCGGGTATTTGGTAAAAGCGCGTTTGTCAACGCGAATATGCAAAGAGATATCTGTCTCCCACACCAGTCACACCGTAGTGTAACATAGGCTTTATTTGAACGAAAAAGGTTGCCTGGAAGACATCGTTCTTTAGCTATAAGGCCGCTGTTTTTACTTGTTGGTGTGAATTGACCTGTTATGGCTGGTCTATGCCCCAAAAGCGTTTAGAAGAAATATCCGAATTTCGATTGTTATTTTTTTATTCGATATTTGGATATTTCTTCTAAACGCTATATATTTTAGTATTTTTCTTTCACTCAAATATTTCTCAAAGTATTTTACACAAATTGAACATTTCACGAATAAAACAAATTTTTATACGGCTACAGATAATTATTTTGTGTTCTCAAGGCCGTTGGGGCATAGACCAGCCTCAAGTAGAGCTTGTGTTATGGGTACTAGATAACTGATATACATACCTTATACGTAATTGTATACTTACACTGAAAATATTTTTTGTATGCATAGAAAACACCCAGATCACCCCGGACCAAATTGGTATCTGCAGATCGTACAAACATTTGTCCCGCGGCGGGAATAGAACCCGCAGCCTCCTGCGTCGCAGTCGGAACTTCGCGCGCTGCGCAACAGATCGTCGTCAATTAACATAGATACCTAAACTTCTAATAACCCTTAGTCATACAACCTGCCATAATTTCCAGTTTACCACGCTATATAGAAAAACATTCTCTTAATGTTTTTATAACTACAATAGTTATATATGTAGTTATAGTAACGTAGTTGCCAAACCAATTATTTCTCATAAGCTCCAGCTCCCTTTGTTTATCATAATTATTTTCTATCCATCTAATTACACCATAGATAATAGACGACCCCATCCTGAGTCGTTGTCTTTGACACAAAAGCTCTGTGTAGTCTTTGAAAATCTGCTTTTGTGAGTTAATAATAGACTACAAGCAGATAATATATAATAAAACTAACGTATAGAGGACACTCCTCGCCCTCCACCTGACAGAGATTCCTCACTCCGCCCCGGCCCCTAAGCGAGTTCGGTTTGCGTTCTAAATGCACGGGATGTACGGCGCACTCACGGGCGAAGAATGGCATTACATACGAAATTTCTTCTGTTATTATGAGTTTTAATTTCGCCTTTTGTGAGCAGAAAATAAAAAATAAATGTATTTGAGTAATTTCGCAACTGTCTCACTTGCACGATATATTCATGAAGTGACCCATGTCACACACACAGTAAGACGTGTAGCGCAACTCAGTTGCGCATGTATGTGCCAAGACGCGGCTTTTGTATGGAGAAATTTTAGAGTATCCGGGGTGTGGTGTTACAAGTTTGATGGTGTCTTTGTGGTTGGTACTTGATCATTTATGTGTCCGTGCCTTGGAAAGCACGTTAAGCTGTTGGGCCTGCGCCTGACCTCTCCCCGGTCGTGTCGGTTTGCCGTCTTATCGGATTATGTGAGTGCACCTGTGTTTGCGCGCACACTTGTGCACTATATGTCCTGCACACATAGCTAGTCTCCGTTGAGAATGACCGCGGTGGCCGAAATTCAGCTTGGAGGGTGGTAGTATTTTACATATATTCTAAGATATTTTATGTCAACAAAGGCAATAAATGAAAACTTTACAAAAACTGATAGTTAACAACTTCGATCAATTATATCTTTTTATTTATTAGGAGTATAAAAATAAAACTTTAAGTAACTACACCACAGTGACAAAAGTTAAAAAAGTGACGAATATTGTGGCGTGGTTAAGGGGACAAAGAATAAGGGCCACTACTCATACTAGCGTTATGCCATACTAGCGTTTGCGAGCGGATTCGGGGCGGAGGGGGCGCGCAGCGAACACGTCGCGGACGCGCATCGTGATCGCTGCGAATTGCTATTCGCAGCGTCCACGCTGCTGCGTGGACGCTATTTTGTACACTCTCATACAAATGGCAGGAACTACACCTTTTAGGATTATTTTTTATTCGCCAGTAAAACAACACAAAGTAGTCGCTCTCTTCCAGTCGATTAATTGATAATGGATCCTCCCAAAATTACAATCAAATAATAAAAACAAATTAGAACTGGTATTTACGATTGAAACAATTAAGCTAACTGCAGAATGTTGCAAGCAATCTACAGGTAGCTCAACTGATCCATACCAATACCAGTCTGAAGCGTCCCCAAATGCTGATGCGCTGCGCCAGATACCCCTCAGATAACTTTTTACAAACCATTGGTTAATAAAAGAACTGTCAACTTATGTAAGTTTAAAATAAAAATAAACTTGAAGTTATTAAACTATAATAACTTACCCGATATACAGAGTTAGAAAGAAACTCCCGCACTGTGTAACTCAGTCCACAATAACGTTTCGCTTAAATATTCATGTGTGAAGCTTATCCCCGAGCACGCTGTATACCAGAGAGCGAGGAACCTAGTTCCCTGGCTTTTACGGGATCAAACTGTCCTGGAGAAGTGACAATTTAAAATATGAAGTACCGGCTTCTGCCAGCTGTTTCGCACGCGCTTTTCAAGTAACCAGGGAGGTAAACGGTATCCCCATGATACCGTTTACCTCCCTGCCAAATTTCATTAGGACCAATTCAGCCGTTTAGGCGGGAAAAGGTAAAAAACGGACAGACAGCATTATAAAAATGAGAATTCATATGTGGACTTAAAGTTGTCGTAAGGTAATATTTAGATATATGTATTTTACCGTGGCAAACTTGCTTACTGCATGCTTCAAGCGAGTGGCCTGACTCAGGTACGTGCGTTTCAAAGTGATGAAAATTTGATTAATTTGTAAAAACTAATATAAGTAGTATTTACATTGCAGGTCAAATACTAATCCCTCGCGGGACTAAAAGGGAGCCACGCCGAGGTCATTCGCAATACACCAGCGAAATTATTTTCCAAATCGGTTCAAAATTGACGGAGAAATCGACGATCATATTACAAAAAAAGTAAAAAAATACATACAGTCGAACATAGACCCTCCTTCTTTTTTTGAAGTCGATTAATATTAGGGGCCTACCCTAGGCCTACCAAACTCATGATTCAACTTCAACTTCTTTCTTAATGGCGTCGCTTACTTTTCGCTACGGCTTTGCCAGTGTCAACTCAATTCATAACCTCATAAATTGATAGAACTATTCTTAAACTCTTTTTCCAAACCTGTCAATGTCCTTACCACAATGACACATCATCAAATGACTCACACGTTTTAAATTCCTTTAGTTTTTATGATTTTAACGGAATTTCTTGAAAGTTTAACTGCGTCCAGTCACCATTGTCAACTTATTAAGTCAAGATGCATTTCTCTGGAAATCAGCTTATTCACTTTAAATGTATTTCCGGATAGTCTTGAGGAAAAACAATTGTTTTTGGCTATATGGATCAGTTGAGCTACCTGTGGATTGTGATGCAACAGTCTGGAGTTAGCTTAATTGTTTCAATTGTAAATACTAGTTCTAATTTGTTTTTATTATTGAATTGTTATTTTCTTTGTCAATCAAATAATAAATATAAATTAGAACTAGTATTGTCAGTGAATTTCCTAGAATTTAAATAATAATGTTTATCCTATCCCAAAGCAATAACTCGAAATGGAATTAATGTAAAATAGCTCCAAAAGCCGCTAATAAAAGTTAGTTAAATTGATACGGAAGGCGCGAAACGGTCTGCCCTAAATAATTGTAGAAATAAACCCTTCCGAATACTTCTGATGTTCAGCGCTTCGCTGCATAGAGCTAAAAACGCTTAGAAATAGAACTTCTATTGAATAGTTTTTGGGTTATCAATCTCTGCATACGAAATGGCGTCACCTTGGGTTAAACGAAGCTAAGCAAATAGATTAAGTTCTAAAATTCTTTATTTTTATTGATGCAATAAATGTACACTTAGATAGAATGGTCATATTCTTTGAAGTAAATAAAAGAGTAGCGATCGGGTAGCGAAGCGTGTATTTTTGAAAGATTTTCATAGAAAACTACCGCGCTGGAGCTGTATTTGGACAGCTTTAAACCACTAGGTTTAAAGCTTGTACTTCTGCTCCTTAGAAAATGCACTCAAAAAAAGCTTTATTTCTTCTGATTCTGTTCAATATCCTGTTTATAAATGTGGGATGAAGTTCCCTGCAATAATACAAAACCAATTCTAATGAATTGTAAACTCTATGAAGATTTAATTACAGCAGCCGCCAACGAAGTGATTTATTTGTTAGTGAAGATAAAAGTTTATTCGTGAAACAAAAACCTTTTCTTCTTGATTAAGTAAATTAAGGGTTTTAGGGTTCACACGTCTAATAAGGAATTAATCTAAAAGGTACTTATTGCAATAAGATACGCGAGAAACTCTTTCAGATTGTTTTCCACGCGATAGAATTTTTTTTAATTTCAGAACTCCGAAATGTGAAGTAAATCATTTTTAAACTTGACACGATGACGTGAGGATGCTTTCTTTTTTGGCTTATAATGCTTTTTTTTTGGCTTATAATATGTGCTTCATTGTGTACAATAAAGAAAAACAGTAAAATTAATTTATTAATTCAGAACCCTTTGCAAGTTTGTTCAATCCTTGATTTCGTTTGTAATTGATTTCGACGTTTCCTTATTGTATTTTATTAGTTAAATTATGCTGGTTTATTAATTGTTTTATTGCTTCTTTTTATTCGCTTCTTGATGTTTTTGGAATCCTTTTACTGTTTTGGTTTTAATAATCATGTCTTACCAAATAAATGATCACCTCCACAGGCAAGCGTATCACTGGGTGATATTAGTCGTGCCAATTTTTACTTAATATGCTCTATCATACGACTATGTCATCGGACTATTATCATCGAGTATTTTAGTGACAGTATGGTTACCGCATACCCACTCGGATCTCGCTGCTGCTCTGGGTAGCAGATACCCCGAAGGTCTGAACAAGTCTTTACTCGACGCATTCGTATAGCGATTCTTTAACGGGTTGTATCACGAACTCACTACCCTAGTAGGCTCTTACTAGACCGATAGAGTGTGGTTAAATAGTTCCCACAGAGTTAAATTTACTATTGTTAGGTGATTAAATTCCCACTGCCAAATGAAATATTAATAGCCAGAGTCGAGACTAATCATGGGTGTGGTGGTAGCTACTACTGTGAAACAGTAGTGTACATTTATGCACGCTTAAAAGAGGGACTTTTTGACTTCTTAAACTGCTACGGGAGATGTCACTCTAGCTCTCGCGCGATGTTTTGAACATAATCACATCACGAGAGGTCAAAGGAAGAAGTTCCACGGGTCAATAATAATTTAGAACTTACCCTTGACGAAAATACTACCATTTTAACCGACTTCGAAAAAGGGAGGCGGTTTTATTTCAAACAATTATCGATGTATGTATGTTTTTTTTTATGTTCGCCGATTTCACTGTCAATTGTGGGTCGATTTTGATGATTATTTTGGGTTTTGTAGCCATAGAAAATGATCCCGGTGTCGTCTCATAGAACTTTTATTCCACAGGGATTACTTCCGTCCCGCAAAACTTAATCAAGCAGTGAAATAAATATAAAGAAATTCGTTTTACGTTTTCATAAAAACATCAAATTATTAAAAGTACCTACTACTTAGCTACAACATTGAAAAAAAATTGTCGTTAAAAATATAAGAATGGTTCATTCCCGTTTGCTCAAACGCTCTTGAAAAGTCAGGATCCAAAAACCAGCGATAACAACGCGACAAAAAAACCTAACAAAATACTCAAAATATGCTTACATATAACACGACATGAAGTTTCACAGTAGCCCGCTTGATCAGCAGTTTGGATGATTGCGGCCACACTAAAACACTAATTGGGCTTCGTAATTTAACCCGACGCGTAATTGAAGACTTCATACATTGTTAATTAAACCAGATTAGTATAGGCATATAACTAGCATTAGTTACGTTGATTGGAAATACGTACTATGTGGATACTATGCACCGATACAGGGTTATTGGTACAAATTCATTGCCACTGTGTGAACTGCAGTTTCTGCTTATCACTGAACACGTTCGTGAAGACGCCAGGCTTTAAGTCCTTATTTTTAGGGTTCCGTATCCGAAGGGTAAAAACGGAACCCTATTACTAAGCCTCCGCTGTCCGTCCGTCCGTCTGTCAGAGGGCTCTATCTCATGAGGAAGGAGGATCTCAGTTTAAATTTTCAGAGAATGTGTATTTCTCTTGCCGCTATAACAACAACTTATAAAAATAAAATAAACATCCGAATTAAAAAGTATTTTTACCATTGCTTGTCAAGGCCACCTCGACAGTGATCAGCAATCTGCCTGCTATGCGTGGTAATTATGGCAAAATCCCCTCTTTTGGGGGAGGCATGTTCACCACCGGACATGTATGCTAATCTGTTGCTATTGTAAATTTCAAAACGGAACGTTTTTATATAGTTTTTTATGTCAACTTGAAATGAAATAGAATATAAACGTTGCATAAAACGTTCCATTTTCAAAACAGCTGTTTGAACAAAGAAGAGCTTAAGCTCGGTTAAAAATAGAACAAAACTAAACCTGTTGCAGCTTTTCTTATTTTACTTCTCTTTAGGGAGGGGGTAATAGTGTCATTCTATCGATAAAAGCTTTACCCGACGGATGATATTAAGTAATTTGTCCTCTTGACAAATCCCAACACTTTGTCTCTTTCGATAGCAAAATGTCACAACTGTTTTTGTGTTATAAATAACTTAAGAAATTGAATTAAGGTAAAATTTAAGTTTGGTACTTGTGCAGTTACGTGTAAGTGATTGTTATCTTAACATTAATCAAGTATTTTCTGGCGATTTTGGATCATTTCTATAAATAAAATATTTGTCCGTAGAATTTAATTGCTATAATCATGTTTCAAACAGTCGAGATAATGTGATTAAGAGACTACAGTGTTATAAAATCACATTATTATTATAATTTTTCAGTTATCGATGAAATCACACCCCTAAAATTCATTTAACCGTGCATTGTGCAGTGTAGGACACGAGACGTGAAGGTAGACAAAGGACCTGGCCTTTGTCTACCTTCACAATAATCGATAATTTAAATGCACGTCACTACAAAATGCGTCCTGAAGCGTGCGGTTGACGTCTTGCCACAGGCTTTGAAGGACACCTCTTCACATTTACCGTTAAAAATACTTTTTTATTTATTGGTAACTAGCTGCCTACGGCTTCCCACGCGCTAGTCTATGCCGAGATACCATTTTCCTCCCTGCCAAATTACATTGAGATCCGTTCAGCCGTTTAGGCGTGAAAAGGTAACAGACAGACAGAGTTACTTTAAAATTTATAATATTAGTATGGATGGTACCACAATAGAAACATGAAATTTTCTACAAAAAAGTAACACTTCAACTGTAATAACAAGAAATATTGAACATATTATGTATATATAATAATGTAGAAAATTTAAGGGGGTCTCCGAAAATTTGATGTTCTTATAAAAAGTTGCCTGATTTTTACGTTACGGAACCTTTCGTGTGCGAGTCGCCTCGCACTTGGCGGTTTTTTTTTCCCTGGTACGATCAACACCAATAACTAACTGCTAAGTGTCATTCCTTTAAACATCTACTAAAATTGTTTTCTTTCTCATTATCGCAGCTTCTACTCTACCAACGGCTAATCACGCGCTTTCCCGGATTAAAAGTCTTAAAATGTTCCCAACCCAGCCCACACAGTTCCAGGCCAATCCATTTAGCGGACCAATTCAGATGTATTCGTGAATGTAACACTCATAACTGTTTTCGCCGCCCATTGGATGCATTTAGCTTACGAATAAGAACGCAAAAGAAAAATAACTAATGAGCGGCGAAAATGGTACTAATAAATATAATTTTCACGTCCCCCACACCACATTTACACCACATTTCTACATCTTGTTATGATGTGAAAGTACATAAATGTGGTAAGATTATCGACAAAACAAGCGATTATCCTAAACCACAAGTGTTGAGCTGGTAACCCAGCTGTTAATCCATTATAAGCTGTGGCTTAACCCATCACAAGGATTTTATGGTAATAGAGTTCGCCATATTTATCGATTTTGTTCTAATAATAAGATTATATCCAGACAGTAGAAGTTATCTCTTCATAGCGTTTACCTACTGCGCAAAATGATTGCAATATCATAACCCTTTATCAGTCCACTGCTGGACATAGGCCTCCCCTAATTTATAATTATGTATATATAAAATATAACTTATTAAAAAATTACATATATATTTTCATGTTGACATTTTTATCATATTCTCGTTTGTAACTTGACACCTTAGTTACCATAACTATTTTATTTTGTTTATTCTAAATTGTACCTATTGTGATAATTATTTAATAAATTAATATAAAATGATAATTTTTAAACGTAATTTATTTAAGTTTTCTGCACACATTGTATTTTGTTAATATGGAATAAATAAATAGCAAAAAAAATATCAAAAATAAGCGCCTTAACGACTATCAATAGGATGTTGTGCCGTAATCCCCACGCTGGGCATGGTTGGGATGGCAGTTCGATGGTGGATCTGTTCTGCAGGAGGCGCTGCTCCACCGGAAGCTGGTCCCCGGTGGATATTCCTCAGTCGCCTCTTACTTCTCCCGCTGAAAGAACTTACAAGACTTTGGGGTGGTGCAAATTCTAAGCTAGCACCACTTGGTGGCTCCCTATTCGGGTGGTGGATTCCCGGACTGGGAAGGACTGGCGCTAAGGAGGACGGGAGTGCCCCAAAGGAGAGTGCGGTTACTGAAATCCAATTATCGTGAAGTACCCGGCCGACCTACGACCCCTTTCTTTCCTTATTAAATATATTTCTTGTAAACCTATAATCTAATCTTTCACTTCCTTACCTCTAGGCTGGTCAGGCTAGGTGACAACACGATTGATGTAAAAAAATTATGTTACAAACTAGATAGATAGATGATAGATAAAATTTTTATTAAGTTCACACACAGGAAAACATAACAAATCAACAAAACCACTATTTAGGTCAGTATACTAAGGAAAAAAAATAATAAATAAAGCAAAAGCAAAACAACCAAAAATAAACACAATCCTAAAATAGACACCTACCTACCACCAGTGCACAAGCTATTGTGTATTACGTAATACTTAAAGCAGTAACTTATTAGCGAGTAGCTACAAGTAGCTGCTCAGTATCTTCATTCGGTTGCCGGCGCTTTCGGTTCTGTTTTCAACAAACCGCGAATATTCTTTTTAATTTTTATATGTACCTACTAATAGTTATTTTTTGTTGGTTTTAGGTACTTCCTGAAAACATGGCGCTATCTAGCAACTTTTCGAGGTTTGATTAACGCGAACTTTTGATCGCAAAACTTATTTTTGTTGTGTTTCGCGTTGTTGACGCTCCCGCTTCTCATTCCGCATCCCGCACGTTTGACGCACAGGTTTTGCCGAATCTACTTACACACGAATAATATTCTTCTTGTGGATTTCATCCCAATCACTATGTTCACATTCACACATAGTTAGGTAACCAATGTTATCCAGTGTAACGATATGAAATACCTACTGAAAAATACTGTTTCATATTTATTCGTAATTTATTCACCAATATTTAACCAGCTGTAATTATTTAACCTACGTCCAAATCAAATACATATAAAAACTAACCAGCCAAATCAAACAAACATAGATTAACCTAATTCGCAGTTAGTAAATATTTGTGTGCTCGTAAAGAAACGCATGTTAAGGTAACTGCCCACTGCGGCATTGGACGCGCATTTGACTACGTACGTACGTACCTGATGATGTCATTTTATCTGAATTTCGGCCACGGCAAGAAAGATTGCGCCCTTGTGCAACAAAGCAGGTTAAACCGTTGGACCTGCCCCTGACCTCTCCCGGTCGTTTCGGTTGTTTATATTATTGGTGCAAGAGTACTTGTGTTGCCTGACACTATAAATTAATTAAATTTAATGAAAATATAATATAATTGATTAACTGACATGCATGAAATAAGCAACAAAGTAAACAACAATAATTTAGATACAATTCTAGGGATTGGTTTAGGGTGAATTTAGGACCCAATAATTTAAATGCATAATTCACCATTAGATCGCGGACCATAGTCGATGCTTCCCTTAACTCCGGAAAACGACTATTATTTTTAGAATGTCGGCCGACAGAATATAGCGCATTACACAAGCGATAGATGTGGTAAGTTTATTACTTTACACGTTTATATTCTAAGATTATTGTTATTATAGTGCGTAAGCCCTCACACTAATTTCTAAAAACAAATAATATCCCAAAAAAGTTCGACTTGACGGGACTTGAACCTGCATCCTTCCCTCAGTACGAGAATGGGCTAACCAATTACACCACGGGGTCAAGTGACGTAAGAGACGAAAAACGGCGGCGGCTAATGGCGCTAGAGTCCAAAGAAAGTCCCAAAGTTTTTCGATTCGTACGTCACTTGACCTCGTGGTAATTGGTTAGCGTATTCCCTCACTGAGGTAAGCATGCGGTTTCAAGTCCCGTCAAAGTCGATATATTTTTGGGATATTATTTGATTTCTTAGAAATCTTTATATTCATCTCTAAGTGTGTTTGCAAAATGGGATTTATGCGTATCATTACGTACGTTCAATTACATAAATGACAGTGAATATGGTCTTCTAGGCCTTCGTGATACATCGTTGGCCACATTGTCACTTACCATCTGATAAAATTGTGATCAAACGAAAGTTTGGCTGCATTGCTCAGTTGTATTATGGCAATGCTGATGCGCTATAAAATTAGGTAGATAATTTTATAAGTTATTAATTTACGTGCATGCACATTTATATGACGACCGATGTGAAGCGCGGGCGAAGATCCGCCTGCGTCGCAGGAGGTTGCGGGTTCAATTCCCGCCTTGGGACAAATGTTTTGTTTTGTTTGTTTTATTTTGTTTTATTTGGGAAATATACAGTACATAATACCTAAAATTAGAAACGTAAAATTAACATAAACCAAAAGAATTTCCACAATTAAATAACACAATTACAGCTAAATAAACAGAGCAAGAAAAAAAAAGCAATAGTACGTAATAACAAACAAACTTAATTAAAAACTATTAAACAACAAATTATTACAAATTTTACGAGGTTTGTAATATTAATCATAAATAATTTGTTCCGGGTGTTCTGGGTACTTTTTATATGCATAAAAAAACTACGTATTGTATTGTATTAAGTATATCAGTCATCTACTACGAGTTTTAGAGTAATTAGTTTTTTTTTACCATTGTGTATGTACACCATGTTAGTGAAAAAACCTAAGTTAGCCAGAGCAGGAACCCTCGCTTCTTAATATAAGTTGTTACTTAGTAAGAGCGAGGAACTCACTAGCGATGCCTTCAACGACAAATCACCGAAACCTGTACTTATACTTTAGAAATGCTGATGTGTTAAATAAGACGAATTAAACATCTTTATTTTTATCTTAGTACCCATAACACAAGCTCTGCTTAGCTTGGCGCTAGATGATGCAGTGTGGATGGTCCAGCATTATTATTATCGATGGACAGAACCTGCAGTTTACTCTGTGTCAATGAATTACTAATAACCATTATATAGCTTAGATCTACTGTAGGTAAATAGCATAACAAAAAAATTTTGCTTGTAAATAGAATAAAAAAAATTCTACTCACTCTATAGGTACATTAAAAAGAAAACTATACAAAAAACAGCAAAGTGACAGAAATGGTGGGCGTCAAATCGAGCTTTACCCATACCGACCCTGTGCCGAAATAGGCGTTCGCTTCGCTTATTCCTAACTAGCTGCTGCCCTCTGCTTCGCACTTTCTTTTTAAGTAGCCTATATCCGTCCCAGGTATACGATTTACCTCCCTGCCGAATTTCATCGAGATTCGTTCAGCCGTTTAAGCGTGAAAAGGTAACATTCAGACAGAGTTTCTTTCAAATTTATAATATTAGTATGAATAGTTATGTCTTCTGTAACTAACGAACTTCTGGGACAATTCATGTCCCAGTAGTTCAGTGCACAAAACTCATCATTATCATAATCCGCAAAACCGACTGCACCTACTACTGGATCCTCCAAACTCCACCAAAGTCCACCAAGCTTCTGTGCCACTCCACAGTCCTGCGCCAATCTCATCCATGTTCGCCCCGCGATGTTAGTGATCGTCTGCCCATCTCGCCGCTGGACATCCGACGCATGATCCAAGAAAACAAGGTCTGGCACTCCGGGAGTGACACATGCTACGTCACTGTCCAATTGCCACTTATTTTAACAAAACATGGCAGTTGGGAAACAAATAGTCAGTTAAAAAATACATAAAAAATGTCAATCGTCAATTTTGTTTGATAGATCAGTCAAAACAGTTTTACTTAAACACGAGTGTTAAATAATTGGTTATTTGGTTCCTCCAAGGTGCTCAATGTCGGACATTGCAACGCTATATTGGCGTCGCCTCTGTCGGACAAAGCAGCACAGCTGTATGATCTGGCAGAATGTTATTTTAAATTAAGAAGTTAATTTTTTTTTTTTTGTTACTTTATCTGTTATTCACCAAGTTTTTGTCCATCTTGTTAATAAGTAAATTGTTGTATAAGTAGGTATAATTTATACGTAAGTTTGATATCCTAATAGGGCGATGTGGTCGCTTAGCGACAAAGTCCCTTAATATTTGTTTAAAATTGAAAATTAAAAAATAATAATAATAATTGTAAAGTGCAAAACCTCATAGTTTTATCAGATTCGTACAGGTAATTTATGGAGCTCGTGGAGTTACGATCTTACGCTACTCGTAACACCAGAAAACAGATTCGTCTTCTCATTCATTCCATTTTCATTCTTCAGAAAAGAGCTATTAGAGCTATCGCGTACGCTTGAATCTCGAGTTCTAAAAGATCTGTTTAAGACTATTGATATAATGACAATGCCTTCTTTGTATATTTATATGAACATCATGTATGTCACAAAAAATTATGACCAGCGTAAAAAATAAGGCGACGGGCATCCATGTAATACCAGAAATAGAAATAAACTCGCCTGTACATCAACTAGACTTGCTAGAATTAATAAGTAATTTATTGGCCTAAACATTAAATTACATATCAAATTACCAAACTACATAATAAATCAATCAGAAAATAAATTTAAAAAAATTGTAAAAAACTTACTCTGGGTCTGGGAGCTCGGCACATGAAATTAAATTAATTAAGCTGTAAAGCTGTGCTGCATTAAATGTATTTGTTTTCATAATTTTGTTAAAATTTTATTTGTTAACAAATGTACCTGTAAATCACTTACTTACAATAAATGATTTGAAACTGAAACTGATCCGCCGATGGCGTCGATGACGTAGGCTTGCGTCACCGACGTGACCGTGATATCCCGGAATGCCATACCTGGCAAAGTATACTATTATACCATGATCCGACGCTTCTGTTCCCAGTTCTTGGACGCCATTCAGTTAGCGCCTTACTCCACCAGTCACCTTGTCTCCGTGCACGGTGTCCTACCCAGCTCTATGTTAGTTCTGCAATGCGATTACCAACGTCTTACAGACCGTAGACAAAACTACTGGGACCAAATTCAGCATGGTGCTGTTAAATTCAGATCACCCCTAAATTCCGAGCCAGTTTCAGCGCCCTAGATCAACTACGTTCCTACAGGTACTAACACCATGTAATTTGTCTAGCACGTACACGTGAGACAAAGTTTACGCCAGACTAATTGAACTCGTGTTTTGCTGGCTACGTTGTCCGACGGACGAAGGTTGGATATCGATATAGGAGATTAGAACCTTTACGTACGCCGACCATAGTGGCTTAGAGGCTTAACATACGACGACTTATCAAGCGATGTTAGTCAATGCAGATGTATTCGTGAGTTTATCACTTACAAGTTACTGCCCGCGGCTTCGCACGCGTTGTTTTATGGAAAAACGTTATTTCTATCCCATGTGAACTGTTTATGGGATAAAAAATAGCACATGTATGATTCGAGGCTTAGAGCTTCTATGCAAAATTTCAGACCGATTGGTTCAGTTGTTATGGCGTAAAGAGGAGAACATCTATACATCCAAACTTTCGTTATTATTAGTGTGATTCTATTTTCGCCAATCATTGGCTGCTTTTTGATCATGATTCCTGGCAAGGATCGAACCCACAACCTTCTGTCTGCAGCTAAAGCAGATCTATGCTTAACTAGCTGCTGCCCGCGGCTTCGCACGCTCTTTTCCGGAATGAATGCAGCCTATGTCCAGCCCCGGGTTACCATCTACCTCCCTGCCAAATTACATTGAGATTCGTTCAGCCATTTAAGCGTGAAAAGGTAACAGACTGACAGTATTACTTTCGAATTTATAATATTAGTATGGAATAACTAACACAACAGGGTTTCTTTTCAGCTGATTTTAAGGTACCTATTAATAATATATATTTTATTTTTCTTGTTCTAATTCAGGTAGTTTTTGTGTTAAAAATATATGTACGATAAAACTAATAACTAGAAACTATTCGAAGCTGGGATCCCTCGCATCTTCATACAAGATTCTCTTAGTTAGAGCGAGGATTCAAACTTACGTTTATGACAGAGTTCAGTGGTTTGTATAACTATTTAGATATAATATGACGTTAGAATGTAAGTTTACTGTGTCTTTTTACAAAAAATAAATACTTTTTATTATTATTATTCACTTCATTTATTTTAAATCTCGTTATAAAATACATTTTTTACTATAGAAAATAAAATATTATAAAACTATTCTACAGTAAAAAATATATCAAAACGGTGAATCACCGGCCGCGAAGCTAGCCTTAAGCGGCCGGTGACTAGGGCTGCAGAGAGAGGAACTTCCTGACGATGCGCGCCGAGTCCAGGAGTACCGCCTTTTGAATCTGACCCTTGATCCAACTTCCTAGCGAGAGTCTCTTGAGATGTTGATCGAGGCTCTTCGCTATTACGCCGTTAACTGAAACGACTATCGGGACGACGGTCGCTGAATCAACATCCCACATTCTGACAACCTCGTTGGCCAAGTCAAGATATTTGCTAAGTTTATCTTTCTCAGCTTTAACGAGGTTAACATCATGTGGTATGGTGACATCAGCGAGCACCGCCCTCCGTTCTAACCGATCTATCAGTACAATATCAGGCTTATTCGCAAGAATAGTCCTGTCTGTAATGATAGATCGGTCCCAATAGAGCGTGGCACGGCCATTTTCGAGAACTGGCGCCGGTGTGTACTTATAGTACGGAACTTCAGGGCCAGTAAGGCCATATCGGAGAGCAAGTTGCTGGTGTATAATTTTGGCTACTTGGTTGTGTCTGTGCAAGTACTGAGAGTTAGCAAGGTGCGAACAACCCGAAAGTATATGACGAAGGGTCTCCCCAGGAAGATGACACGCTCGACAAATATCGATCGTGCCATCTTTCATTATATACTTTCGGTAATTGTTCGTCTTTACCACCTCATCCATAATTGCACAGACAAAACCTTCGGTTTCCCCAAAGAGGTCACCGAAGCGTAGCCAGTTTACGGAGCTTAGGAGATCTACATCAGGTCCTGTGAGGACCTTGTAGAATCTCCCATGCAGCTCTTTGCTCTCCCATATAGCCTTCCTGTCCTGAATGCTCATCACCTTAAGTTTGCGCCAGTTCTCGTTAGCTAAGGAGAGAGGAGTAAGGTTCTTATCAACTGCAACCACATCACATCATTATTATTATTATTATTATATAACTCCCGCCATCTATACTCCGGCCAAACGCAAGATACAATATTTATATACATATGGCCCCATACTTAACCTAAAAATCACGTTCTTAATGTTGATTTTTGGACAGAATTTAGACTACTTGTCGATTTGAGTTCTTTTCTACAATGCTTCGTGCTTTTATTTCAACTCGATGCCAAAACGACAATTTTGGTGTTGTAAGTTGTTCACAAACATTACTTCATAAGTATAGCTTGAGTTTAATTTAGTCACCATGTGTATGTATATATTTATAAATTAATTTCCATTCAAGTTTCAATTTGTTGATAATCATCATCATTCGCTCCTTGTCAATGTAATCCCCGATATTTATTCAAATCCGAAATTAAATGTCAACATTAACCTGCAGCTCCTACAAAAATGTTATTAGTAAAAGAGCTAATCTAGATTTAATAACGGTGGCTTCCTGGGCGCTGAGTCGGAGTCTGAAGAAGCCTCACCACAAATTATACAAAAGCCAAAAGCCTGTCTGAAAAACAGTTTTATCTAGTCAGCCATAATTGTATTAATTAACTATCACAAAAAGAAGCTGTATTACTTAGTAGATAACAATGAAAATTACAAGTTAAGAATTTAAACAAATAAGAACTAGTTAATTAAAATAATAATTCAATGTATTATTCATTAATTCAGTGTTGTTCAAATGTACTAGCTTTTGGGCACATCTTTGCACGCGTTTATCCTGGAGCAAAAAGTTAGCAATTTCATTGGTAAATTTCATTTAGATCCGTTCAGCCGTTTCGTTGTAAAGAAGCAACCCAAAATCAAAATGGATTATTCCTGATATTAATTTTTTAAGCCCTTAAGAGGGCTATGGGGAGAATGATTATAAATACATAAAAAAAGAAGTTTTTCCAAAATTTATTTTATTACTTATTATTGTAGTAGAGAAAACGAACCAGTGATTATTTTAAGAAACAAACGAAAATCATACAATTTGACGATGAAACCGTGCAATTTCTCGTTTCTTTTTAATAGCCCTCTTAATGCATTCGGGTGTACCCATCACTTAGTGCGGCCACACACCGACCACATTTACCTCGCCACATATACCGCGGCACATGTAGCGACCTAACAAATGTGCAAACTGCACCCGCTACAAATGTGTCCTTGGTGTGCATGCTTGCGCGCTGATATACGGGCGATAAATGTGTCGCGTTACAAAAATGGCGTTACAATTGTCGTATTACTAGTGCTACAAGTGTGTCTGGTGTGCAGCCTCACTGAACCATAGTTTATTGTTTTATGAATAACGCGCTAAACTCGCATTAGTTAGCATAAACACTGGAATTCAATTACTATAGGAGTGTTTCCGTTTCATGAGCGTAGTTCTGTTTCTAGTAGGGGGATGTAAATTGTTTTGAATAAGTACGTGTATTTGTTATTTTTTTTTTATTTATATTACAAACTATGCAGTTTTACTAGGGGTCGCTTTTCTAGAACCTAATCGTAGTCTAAAACGTAGTTCGAGCGAGTATATTTGACGTTAGTAACGAGAAGTGATCGTGACGTCTCCTTTTTACATAAAATTTACCGCCTCTGTCGTGCGGACAGGGAACTATGCAAATCCCATACAAAAAGGAGACGTCACGATCACGTCTCTTTACTAACGTCAAATAGACTCACCAGGTGGTGAACAAATTTTGTTCGGCTTAGGTCAGATTCTAGTAACGACAGATTCAACTTCAAAAGATAGTTCTTATAAACAAAACAGGGCATCCATCGATGTAAATTTGTAAAAGAAGCACATCACGTTAACCAGCTACTAGTCCACTGCTGGCCTCTCCTGATAACTACCTGGCTTTGTTTGTGTACTAGAAGCTTATTTTAAAATGGTATCAAACTTTCTGGAACTGAGAAAGGAATTTCGTGCAGTACTTTTTACCCGACTGCGAAAATATTCAGTTTTATTTTTGTTTATGATCTTTTCTAGGAAACGCCTCGACATTTCACGCAGTTAACAAACATTTTCATCCCAAATATGTCCAAAAACTTACAAAAACTGACAGAGTTCTGAACTTCCATCATATCAAGATTTGCGCCATCTGTCAACAAACACCCAAAACTTATTCCTAATATAAAAGCAAATATAAAACGGATCATACACAAAATGTCACATTACAATCGCCAGATGTGTCCGTCCGTCCGTCCTTTGATAAATATTCAGAAGGGACTCGACCAGTTCGGTTATGGTAATAAATGTATATTTTGGATATGTGCTGGCGTGAATTCACGTTAAATATTAGGAAGGTAAGATTTTATGAATAATAGTCAACCTCTGCTGGTCTGTTCAGATGTGTTCGTGAGGGTATCACTTATACTATTTTCAAATTGAAGCAATGATCGGCGAAAATAATAATAAGGCGTAATAGCGAAGAGCCTCGATAAACATCTCAACAGACTCGCTAGGAAGTTGGATCAAGGGTCAGATTCAAAAGGCGGTACTCCTGGACTCGCCGCGCATCGTCAGGAAGTTCCTCTCTCTGCAGCTCTAGTCACCGGCCGCTTAAGGCTAGCTTCGCGGCCGGAGATTCACCGTTTTGATATATTTTTTACTGTAGAATAGTTTTATAATATTGTATTTTGTATAGTAAAAAATGTATTTTATAACGAGATTTTAAATAAATCAAGTGAATAATAATAATGAACGACTAACATAATTAGTTTTGCTTTTATGTACCTATAATCACAAAATAACTAGGTATAATATCAGTATTTAACTTACCTACGCGTATAGGTGATTATATACCAAAGTTCGTCGCGTGACCCGAGAGCGGGCGGGTATCTGGCGCAGCGCATCAGCATTGCCATACAGCGGGGCAATGCAGCCAGGGTCTTGGGGACGCTTCCGTCTGGTATTGATATGGATCAGTTGAGCTATCTGTAGATTGTTTGCAACAGTCTGCAGTTAGCTCAATTGTTTCAATGGTAAATAGGTAGGTACTAACTAGCTCTAATTTGTTTCTATAATTTCATTGTCTTTGTTAATAAAAATAATGAAGTTTGAAAACTAATGAATTATCGTCCTCAAACCATCAGTATCAGACACCATGACGAGGTTGTACACTCCTGCACCTCCTGTAAAATCCCAACAGCATTAATGCCACGGACGACGAGCCAGTAATACGTACGCTCTCCCACGTTGCGTTGCATACGATGCATGACGTCTGGCTGACGTATGCAACGTACACGACGTAACGTGCGTATTGACCATCGAGCACATACCCAAGACTATGTGCTCGATGGTATTGAGGGATACGCAAAATGACACGATTTTAACATGGTTTTTATTATTATAGTGCGTAAGCCTCACACTGGGTTACTTTATAAGAAATCAAATAATATCCCAAAAAATTTGTTCGACTTCGACGGGACTTGAACCCGCATCTTTCCCTCAGTACGGGAACGTGCTAACCAACAACACTACGAGTTCAAGTGACGTAGGAGACGAAAAACTTTGGGACTTTCATCGGACTATAGCGCCGTTAGCTCCACCTATAAGGAAAACATTGTAGTTTATCCAATCCTGTTCAAAGACTAAAGTTAAGTTTAGTTCAGGCACCACACAAATTATGTATAAACTGGTTCAGGGAACCAAATAATTAGTAATAACCTACGAATCAAAACATAAGTCATTTCAATAGACCTCAGGGTTCCTGAGATCTCGACCAAATTATGTGCGAAAAAGTGCACTTTCATGATTTTTTTTATCGTATTTTTTTATCAATCGTGTTTTCACATTCAAGCAACCAAAGAAAAAATGTTGAATTTTATGTAAATACTTTATTAGATATACGTTGTTTTTGTAATCATTATTGTACAATAGTGTTTTCATTTATTCATTCATTGGTAAACCAGCCATAGTTAAATCTCTTTTCCGGCCATTACATTTAGTAAAACTATAAAAGGCGCAAAGCAGAGGAACCATTTATAACAGAAAATCTGACTGGAACTCAAACACGTCGTCTTAAGATTAAGGTTGCTGTGAGAGTAGCGCTACGGCTGGATATTCTCACTACTTTGGCTGAGACAGATAAGGCACGGTGTTACTTATAACCGGTATCAAGAAATTACTGGTCGGTTTAAAATCTTGAAAGTAGTAGCTTATTAATCGGAGTGCTAACACTTGAAGACAGCTCGAATCTCGACCTTAATTCAGGTAACAAACTTACCAAATGCTTCTTTTTTTTGGAAATGGATAGAAATCGATTTTCCTGAATTTCATAAGATTAATTTCATCCTATTAGGATGAAATTAAGTCGATAGTGCCAAACTCTATTATATATATAATTTAGGATATAAATGAAGGAATTTCATTTCGAACTGTTTTCAAGACTTCTTGAACTCCAAATACTTCACTGATAAAGCTTGGCTTTATGTTGGGTATTTCGAACACAACTTACACAATAAATAAAAATAACCGTTTTGGTCCATAGCCATAGCAGATAACCCGTTTTTTTGGCAGCGACACCACTCTAACCGGTGTTATCGCCTGAAGTGCATCAAGTTAAGTGCAGGTGCATAGTTTCAAATTGAGGCCAAAGTTCCAAGTTAAACTTAACTTAACTTAAACTCAGCCAACCAACCGCTTTGTGAGTAACAAGGGGATTCTCAACAAAATAATAAACTTTAAGTTAATATTTTAAAGTTTTAGTTAAGGTAATGGATAGTCTCGTTAGGTAGGGAAACCGTTTAAAACTAGCATTATGTTGAGTTAAGTAAATATTAAATGAAGAAAATTACTTATGGCGTTTTTTCTTTGCGCCCAAAGTAAAAAAAAACAATAGTTGAATGGAAAGAACGATGATGTGGGGATAAATTAAGAAATGGGAAGAAAGCCAAGGGCAAGGCATAGGTGGGACTTTAAATGTCTGCCTTCTTACACAATCCCTCAAAGTCATTAAACCTTGGACGAAAGAAATCTTCTTTCCCTGATCGAAGTATCAAACTGACAATTTGATCGGGTTGTCATTCTGTCACAACAAATCAGTTATTTTTAGACTTTGCACTTTACAAAGGCCTTTGTAAGATACTAGTATTTTACTCTTTCTAAGTATTATACGAACGAGTTTTTAGTTCTGTTGTGTTTTTTAATTTTTTAACAAGCCTGTGTATGGCTAAGGCCAAGTCAAGTCAAGTTTTGTAAATCAATAAAAAGTACGAGAAGAAATTTGTAGTGATGCCCGGAATCAATCACGAACTTTGAAAAGCAAATCGGGGATCGCTCCATTTCACCAATACAGCTTTCTGGTTCTGTTGCTATGTATATGTAGGTATATATACGTACTTACTACCTTTCATAATAAAACAACACAAAAATATTTATTATTACAAAAAACATGTACTCTCTATCACTGAAGATAAATATCAAAGCCATAAGTGAATGAATAAATAAATACAAATTAATGTACGTCACACTAGCTACATGAAAATATATTTACTCAAATGCACAAAGCATGTAACTCTGTTTTTAACAAAATAGAGGTGCCTTTCGCTCCTTTATGGTAATGTAATTACATAATATTCTGTGGCTTATGTAATGTAGCTGAAAAAGTAACAGATTATAAGACCTACGGTGAAAGAACTAAGGTCGTTTATAGATTGGTGAGACATACGAGAGGTCTTAGTAGGTGATTCATCAAAGTCGCCGGAGGTATGGTTTACTCTCGATCAAATAAGTCAGAACGTTTATTATTAATTATATTTACGGTAACATTATTTCTTTTTCATTTCTTGGACATCAAGTCCGAAATATTAGATATGCAGTAAGATTTGGTTTGAAATTAAATAATGCATCATCAGCAAAACTCTTTTACAAAAACCCTTCTTGCGCAGTCGGGTAAAAAGGTCTTGTGGTGCGTTTTCAGTTGATAGTTTCCAATTAAATTTTAGCCACCATTTTCGCTGCTCACCGAAAGCGTGCCCTCAATGTTAGCGCAAATCTACCTCAAAACAATAATAATGTCTCGAGGTAACTTGTCGCACTAAGTGGCCGATACAGACAGACACAAATATCAACTACGGAGCATTTGCGAAAAGGACTTTCTCTATCTACTACTGAGTTAGCTTATGTCTGAATTACATTCTACGTCGGCTTAACCACGTTTACAATTTAACCTTATTTTTTCTCATAACGTAAGTATACTCGTACATTTCGAGTTTCTCATAAAAATTCGGGCTTTTGAATAACCGGCTAAATTAATTTCATATTCGTCTGCCGCGTGGAAAAAGTGGCATGCTCACAAGCAAAATTCTTAATTCGCCAGTTATTAGGTTTGTCTGTCGGACCGTCATGTTGGTGAAAAACAGCTAACTCAGTCACTTTTTTATCCTAAAATTAAAATTGCAAAATTATACTTCTTATTTCAGGTAAAATACGCATAAGTACAATAGAATTAATTCGAACTGCAACCCTTACTTAGCCCAACTTATTTCATATTCTGATCAACGTGATATTACTAACTAGCTCCTGCCCCCGGCTTCGCACGCGTTTATCCGGGATGATAAATAGCCTATATGTTAATGTTAATCCAGTCTAAACCTACATCTATGCAAGATTTCGTGCCGATCCGTTCAGTAGTTTTGGCGTCAAGAAATAACAAATCTTAACATCCAAACTTTCGCATTTGTAATATTAGTGTGTGATTTACTCATTAGAAATCTCTTTTAAAATGAGTCTTAGATGACAGATTTTTTCGAGACCAATTTTTAGATAAAAAACAATTTTTTATACTATTTACAACGGACATCTCTTGTTGTAAATCTTAACAGACACTTCACGCTAATCACTTAAAATATCTCTCACTGACCTAGCTGCCCTTAACCCTTCCGTGCCCAGCCTAAATCGCGTAGCCGAATTGGCCCGTGGCCAAGTGCATTTGGCACAGAGCGCACGCAAATTACTGTTTACATTATGTCGTATGCACGTAGAAGTGGGGCTTATACTAAGTCGGAATTGGCTCTAGTTGATGCGTAAAAATACTATTGAATACGATACTGCCTAGAATCTAATCTAACCCAGTAGGCTCAAATGTTGGATTTCCTTCCAAGCTTCATTGTAAATTCCTCGGAGGTCAGCATGGATAATTGTATGAAGAAACACAACACTAAATCGCTTCTTTTAAAAAATTACCTTATATTTTCGCTGTTCATTGGTTAATAATTTTTCATAATCAAAATGCAGCCAATGAGCGTCGCGAAATTGTCGTGTATCATTTACTAATAGAATCTTTTATCTTGACCGGTGAAAATAGAAGACACCCACTAAATACTTACATCTGAATAAACTATCTGATCACTGTACGAATAGCTTTTTTATTATCGTGAATAGACCTTCGTTTGACCATAATCTCAACTGATGGGCATAGGATCGTCGGTAATACCATCCCTTGATGATATTACCAACGACGATCCGATGTATCACGCACGAAGGTCTTGAAGACATCTAGGTAAATAAACACGAAGAGAGAGAAAAACAGAAAAAATATATTTCTATATACCTTACAAAAATAACTACACAAAACGAAAACTTATGATACTAAATAAGACAACATTTTCTTTCATATGTGCGCAGCATTTTGCGGCAAATATGGCCTCCACTCCGCCTTGTGCTGGATGAACACTAGTGTGTCCACCCAGCGCTGGGTTAACAATGTAATAGTGATCCATTTTGCCTCAACGTACTCAAGTGCCCACATTAGTGCTATGAGTGAAACAATCACCCATCCAGTAAGCTTTGTCCTGATCGAATACCCGCAAAGTTATTTGGCAGAGGTCCATTCTCCATCGTTTCGCCGTATAATTTTGTCACCAATTTTCTTGGCCTGCTTTATATTCTAATGGCGTCGTCAAAGATGGCAGCAGGTGTAAATTGCGGTTAAATAATCTGATGGGGAGAGTATTTAAGGTTTTGATGTGACGACGGTGCCCGGGTTTTTATAGTTCTAGTAGAAAAATCAGTTTTTTTTACTTTTTCTCATTCTCGCTAAAGGATGGTGACCATGAGTTTGTTCTACGATCACGTGCGAGTATTTTTGAGTTTGTTGTTTCTAATTGGAATATTTTTAGTTTAATATTGTTGTCAATATTCAGATGTCCCCAAAACTAAATTAATATATGTACAGCACTAAAAAATCTTTATTTCGATCGTTATGAAAGGTTCAGCAACGTTTTAGTATTGTCAAATTAGTTTAGTTAAATACTTTATTAACAAAGAAAACTACAATCAAATACTTTAGTATTTTAATAAATTAGAACTCGTATTTACAATTTAGTTTAGTTTAGTTTTGGCTATATCTGAATGACACCATTGTGGTTTTGTATGTCAGTAGAAGAATGTTTTCCATTTAATAAAAAAGTAGATATTAAAATTATCACTATAAATGAAACAGATACTTAGTTTATTAGTGGTTATAATTAAATTAAATCAATGTTTACTTAGTATCCAATGAATACGGTAAAAATAATTTGCATCCGTTTCGATGGTTCGCAAAATCTGAATTTTACGACTTACGCGCATTCCCCGAACTGGGTACGAAATATTTTTATGCGCACATAAAATCCGCCGTAAAAACACATCTTATGCGGTAATCAAATAAGTGCTTTTATGAAATGAAATGGATGTTTAGTAGGTATTTGTGAGTACTTATGTATACTCTTCTTCAAACTCTCAGTATGTTAAACTTACGAATTCATAAATTTTTAGTTGCAAACTTTAGAGAGTGTATGAAAATATTTTCATATTCCTAAGTAATAGCACGTACTTATTATGAAACGGACTTCTACAAAAATCCTTCTTTATCGTAAAGGCGAAACTTGCCGATGTGTTTGCGCGATCAACGCTGAAACTATCGAAAGAATCGAGCTGAAATTATGCTAATACGTACTTACCTAGTTTTGGTTTTGGAGTTTTAGTTAGTTGGGTAGTTTTAGTGACATATAGCCCACTTTTTATCATGTAGCAGTAAGTCTTGAATTTAGCAAGCCCGACAGCAGTGATGTTATAGCGGGTAACTGTTATTGGTTCTTTTTCCGGCCAACTACAACCTGTGTCTCTTCAAGACAAGAGGGAGTGAATATGTGTCTTCTAGACCTTCGTGATGACATCGACGATCACATCGTTACTTACCATGGGTGAGATATGAATGAAAATCTATTCGATTAAGAAGTGGCGCAAAAAAAAAATACATTAAAATGTGTAGGTACATATATTCGACTGAAGTAGAGCTGAGGTCCAACTGCAGCCTAAAGCTTATCTGAGGTCCATTCTTAGCATTCTATAGTATGCTATACGAAGGCTACGGACGCCATGGCACGCTATGGCGCATGGCGTATAGCTGAAATCCAACCCACTTTGGCGGCGGTCCAGATATCCCCAGTAGAGGTTTTATCTTGACGTTGCGGGAATTAAGTTCCCGTAATCGCATTGTAGATCGATAACGATTTAGTTAACAGATTGATTAAGCTTCAGATCTATTCTAGATTAGACAGCATCAACAACTTCAGAGTTCCGCACTGCATTATCTGGTCCTAGACCACACCCCGGACACTCGACCACTTCCCCATACAAATGTCGCGTCTCGGCACATCTATGCGTAACTGCGTTGCGTGACACTTGCAATTATGTGTGAGTCTTGAGTCACTTCATGAAAATATTGTGCGAGTGAGATAGTTCCGAAATAACTCAAAGACATTTTATTTCTTTTTTATTATCCTCCCACACAAGGTGAAATCAAACCTCTAAACAAAATAAATTTATCAAACAAACAAAATATCGAATACCTACCATCGGCGTCGTCTGTCAAAATCATTGCCTATGCCATCTGCGCCGCCCCGTGCGTGCATCGTACATCCCTTTCATTTGGACCGCAATAATACTCGACTAGCGGCCAACGGGTTAAGGAAGCTCCGTCAGGTGGGAGGTGAAGAGTGTATATTCTGTAAGTTAGCATTATTAAATATTCTCTGCCCAAACTAAGCAGAGCTGGTTACAAGATAACTGCTACTAATACTTAATACATTACATACAATATAAATATGTATATATTTTCGATTTATTTTTGAAATAGATATTTTTTTTTACCATACATAGAAAAGAAGCTCGAAAAAGTCGCTGGCAAGTCGCTTTCATGTCGTCGTCGTCGATGTTTAAAAATTGACAAAAAAGCGGGGATTTTTTTTCAAAATGGTTTTTTTTCAAACCTCACCGCTTGGGGTATCAAGTCACTAAGTATACCAATATGTACTAGGTACCGGCCCTATAGTACTTATTGGTATACTTGATAAACGTTCAAAACCCTCGGCGCGCGAGTCGCACTCGCACTTGACGAATCTTGTTTAGTTTTAGGTAGTGCTTTATATATTTTTCCACACATGACAAAACAGTTTCTGTGGTATTAACGGGTCCTGGGAGCCTAATCAAAACTATCCTGTCGGGATCCCGTGTATTTCGCGGATACAGTTCAATCGCCTTCATAAACAATTCATTATGATTCCTTACAAACAAGGTTGCCTCAAGGATGTAGAGACAAGGTAGCGTGACAATTAGCGTTCTCTAAATAACGGCTTACAGGATTCCCACGTAAGAATCGACCCCTCTAGCTCAGCCCGTGTGTGTCGTAAGAGAAAATAATATGAGTGAAACACACACGAATATAATATTTGAATCGACAAGCTGATGAGTACTTACACCTTGATAACAAAAGTTATCGGATACAACAGCAATGTTTTAAAGGGCACGTGAGTGACCTGCAAAATGCCCACGTAAACCGATTTTTAAATATAAAAACACGTACATTTATGTAAGTAATTTGTTTGTCTGTACAAGTTATGTTACCATGTTTGTTTTACCCCAGGGGGCATATTTTTATGCTAATTGAGGTTTTGTTGGAATTTTCGCAATTTGCAACCAAAGCATACAGCTTTAGGGTGTAATTTTGCATGTTATTTGTTGGAAACAAAACAGGGTTATTCATAAAATGTGTCAAACTTTTATAGCAGATATAATTTTTGAACAGTTGGTTTTGGCTTATAATTTAAGCTCTAGCTTTAAAAGGAAAGACCCAAATAGGAACTTCAAAAGTATCGGATTGTATGTGGAAGGTACCTACAAATGTAAGTAACTACTTAATTTTTATCATTTCGAAATTCGAATTAATACAACGTTCCCCATTTTTTTTATTTTTGTTTGCCAGAACAGCCATATTTCTTATTTCTTTTTTTGTTTTTCGATATGACGAAAGTTCATCTCAATTTATTCCGGCTCATCTTCTACCCAACTGCGTAGGAAGAGGGTTATACTTTTAAAGTTTTCTTTATTTCGTTATTGAAACTGACAAAAGTCTTAAAGAT
Organism: Eupithecia inturbata; assembly: GCA_963662085.1. Classification (NCBI taxonomy): domain Eukaryota; kingdom Metazoa; phylum Arthropoda; class Insecta; order Lepidoptera; family Geometridae; genus Eupithecia; species Eupithecia inturbata. Next base: position 2,460,634 of record OY759201.1, read on the forward strand.
CATGCCGCCATTCATAAAAGAAAAACATTATTCCATTTCATCCTTCCATTTATACAAAATCAAATTAAAAACATTTCTTGAAACAATAAGCAATTTTATCAATCTTTTTCATTAAATTGCAGGCATCAGGCGCTTGCGCATCTGACAAAGGTCTTGTCAATTACACTTGGGGAAAGTCAGTCGCGACTTTTGGTCGCGAATTCTGGAAATTTTGAAATATAGAGTTACCGACTTTGGTATGTTCAGACCGGATGATTTAGGTAGTTTGGATTTATCTCAAACCTAAAGCCGGGTACTGACCGGTGTTACGGGGCGTAATGTACCATTCCCAGCGAGCATGATACGTTACAACTTCCAACTCCATCATCAAATCAGCTCCATGTCAATATTGCATTGGCATCCGATTTACAAGTGCATGCATTTTTCAGCTTAATCTGAGACTAAGGTTTTTTTTCGCTTTAGATGGATTTCGTGTCACTGCAGCCATGATAGGCCCTATTTCGTGACTTTGTGTGTTCAGCCCCAAAGCTGCGGATGTTTGCCTAGGAACTGTAGAATTTTCTTCGGGGTGATGTCGCTCGTCTGGGCTGTGCAAAAACGTAGCATCCCATACGGATGCTACGTTTTTGCACCAGTGCTCCGCACTCTCCTAGCAAAAGAGACTGGGCTTAATTTATCTTGCATGATGTCTGTAATCAAGGTACAGACACTGCCCGGGCAAGTGGAACCTAATAACAATATATCGTTACCCTAACGAAAGAACAACTTTTTTAAATGACACTTATTCACTTATTCTCGTTAAGGGATGAAACATTGGTGTTCTTCCAACACAAATAAGGTTCGTAGTTAACCCGCTTACATCCGTAATTAACACTTTTTCAAAACAAACTTAAACTTTCTTACAGACTTACATAACTAGTAACATAACTAATTCTATTTAAAACTCACTAAACATAGACTAGTTACAATTAAGGATAATGCCCATTATTATGTTCATAGCTTGTGAAACAATATATAAAAACCATCCAAACCATTTTCCTGCAGTTTCTGAATTATCCAGTTTTGCCTTTCGTCGGCAGAATTCTCGTCTGACATTTCGCCTCCAACTTGACACTGACAGTTAAATAATTTCGCCGGTGAATTCAATGGCCGGCAGAGCTATGCAAATTCGAATGTTCCTTTTTGAAAACCCGTTCCTTTTTCAAAGTGACCCGTTCACTCGGTCTTGCATTAATTGGATTTTTTGTTTGTTTTTCACTTTTAACAAGTTATGAGTTGTTTATTTAAGGGATGCTGATTGCACCTTTAGTTTTTAATCTTTTGTGATAAGAAGGCGTACAAGAATGCGATTTTGTAGCCCCCCTCATCAAAATGTGCGCCTGATACATAGTAAGGGATAATGTAGATAGATATCAATAAAATATTTAGAATCAATAAAAAATCTTAATTGAGCCGTTGCGGTCGCGCCGTAAGAATCATCCATCAGGCCCTTAACTAGGTCCTAGTGTTTAAAGATTCTGAATCGTCGACTCTGGTCCTTCAGTCTAGTAATATTAAATTTAGAATAGCAAAATGTTTCTAAAATTTTAAACCTCGAGACCCGCCCCGCACCTTTATAATTGACATTAAATTTTTAATTTCGTAAGTGAATTCAATTTATAAAATGGATTTTTAATTTACTATGCAGGGTGAAAATCTTTTTCAAATAATTTAATTTTATCTTAACTATTTTAAGCAGGTGACTGACGATTTACTTTTAAGTTTATTTGAGTGTAATTTTGAGAATTTTATTTTTTAAGGTAACAGAACAGTTGTTAATAAATGTTCACTTCGCCTCCTTGGTTCACCAATTCTTGATAAGTCTTTTCAGTCCTTTTTAGATGAGAAAATTCAAAATTTCAACAAAACTTCGGACAGACAAAATTAATAGCCATATGGCTTTTACAATAATTCGGTTTTGTCTTTTTGTACGTAAATTTACGTATTCTTTGAGATGTAGTCAACTGTGGAAACACAGCGAGCTCTTGAAAGGCTTAGACAACATAATAAAGATTACTCTATGATGTTTTGAATGTCGATATACATAGATGACAAGGAATGGTCGCAGGCCTCCCTGCCTGTCAATTTGGGGGGCTTAGGTATACGCAAAATTACAAGTGTAGCCCTTCCAGCGTTCCTGTCTTCCGTCTACAGCACTAGTTCTTTAGTTGAAAAAAAATTAAAGTCATCTTGTTTGTTCCCACCTGGAATTTCATTCAAAATTTCATTTTTAGACGAAGCTCGAACGGCTTGGCATAGTGCTTGCCCCAATGCTTCTTCCCCAAAAATCTCTTTTGTCCCAACGGCAATGGGACGGGCCTCTGTGTGAGTTGACACGGAATTGTTTGTTACAAACGTGCTCCAGCTCTGCGGATCGTGCCCGTCTCCTGGCAGTTTCTAAATGGGAGTCAGGACATTGGTTGCAAGCATTTCCTTCATTTAACACTGGCACTTTATTGGATCCCGTAACTTTCCTTATCGCAACATGTCTTCGGTTGGGTTCAATGTGTTGCGCGCCTCATCAAAGCCAGTGCGGTACTGCTGTCGAACAGCTTGGTCATCACGGATTATCGTGTACTAGGGCCGCCGGTCGGATGTCTCGTCATGCAAGCCTTAACGACGTCATCCGGCGGGCCTTTGTCACCGCTAACGTACCAGCTATTCTCGAACCGAATGGTCTGTTACGTGACGATGGTAAGAGACCCGACGGCATGACACTAGTCCCATGGGAGTTGGGGAGGCCCATTGTGTGGGACGCTACATGCGTCGACACACATGCATGCGCCTTTCCATCTTCCGATGACATCCGTAAGGGTTGGTGCGGCGGCAGATTTGACCGAGGATCTGAAGAGACGCAAATATGCAGGTCTCGACAGAGCCTACACATTTGCTCCCTTTGGGGTCTAACCCTAGGTCCGTGGGGTATTGAGGCTCTCCGGATTTTTAAAAAGTTATCGACTGGTCGACGCGACGCGTCACCGGAGAGCTGGTGGATATCTGGCGCAGCGCATCAGCATTGCCATACAGCGGGGCAATGCAGCCAGCGTCCGACGAGGACGCTTCCGACTGGTATTGATATGGATCAGTTGAGTTACCTGTAGATTGTGTGCAACAGTATGCAGTTAGCTTAAATGTTTCAATTGTAAATACTAGTTCTAATTTGTTTTTATTATTGAATTGTAAGTTTCTTTCTCAATAAAAATTTTAAGGTTAAATTAGTGTTTTACGTTATTAATTAGGTTGTGTGTGTAGTAAAATAAAGGTAAATAAAAGATGTAGGTATTCTTCTAAATTTCAGGTCTATAAAGTTTTATTACAGGCTTTTATTTAGTTTGTCCTGTTAGTAAGTATGTATGTATGTATATATCTGTGAGACAAATCTTGCAACTGAATTTTAGACCAGTTATCCTCAACCGATTTAGCTGAAATTTAGCATACTTTTGCAAGTTCGGTGACAATGCAATGTTATGGTACCATCGAGCTGGTCTGATTACGGAGACAGAAGGTGGCCATAGGAACTCTTAAACAAAACGACGTAATCCCGTCGAGTTTGGGTTCGGCAGGAGGGAGGCCATTGGTACTACTAAACGAATATTATTTTCGTTTAAGTACAACAAAATCTATGCATTTTTTAAAAGTATTTTTTTAATATCTTTCATTATACATTTCATTTTCATTACTTTATTAATACATAGTAGCATTGCTTATCATTAATATAAACTAGTTAGTTCGAATGTACCAAAGTTAATTTGTTATTTAATTTATACATATAGTGAGCATGTATTATCCTGCGAAAATAAGGTCGAAATTCCCGTGAAGTATCAATTGTTTACATAGGAAAGTTATTAGCTGTGCTAACATGAGTAGTGATGTTCTACGAAATACGGTTTAGCCGTAATACGGGTTTAATGTGGAGACGAATTTCAGTTTTTAATAAACGGTGTTGCACGCTAGTTCCGGGATAATAAGGACTCTATATGTAATTCATAGTCTTGATCTACACTACACCTCTGCAAAATTTCAGCCCGATTGGTTCAGCAGTTATAGTTTCAGTGGTTAGTTAGGTACTGCGTTTCCCTAAAATAACCATTTTTAAAATTTTGTGATCTTTCGTTAAGGCTAAAGCCAAACGAGCGTTATTTTTTGAGTTGTGATTCGCGTAAAATTAAGTGTGTTCATACCAAAAGTTTGTGCTACACAATAAGATGTCATTTCTGTTGAACGTACATATGTATTTTACGCGACCCACAACTAAAAAAACAAACGCTCGTTTGGCTTCAGCCTAATACTCTAAAAATTAAAACCAAGAGGTTTTCTTCATTGCTTCGTATCACACGAATAAACTTCTGAAAGTATAAAACTAATTCTCAATGTAACAAGATCCGTAACTAAATTAACCGTAACTAAATCCCGTAACGTAACAAATCCGTAAATAATACACCACTAAACCGCCCCTAATTGACATTGGAGTTGGTAATCTGGGTAACAAGAGGTGAGGAAATCGACCCGCTTTTGATGAATAAATCTACGTTTTAACGTGAACATGAACGTTTACGTTTCGTAAAGTGAAGGTCTTTAAAGATTGTTCTAGATTTAATGAAATACAGGGTGGACCAAAAGTCCGTTTATATTTGAAATGATGATAAAAAAAAAACTAATTACAGTAGATTAAAATTGTTTATTCTTTTCAATAGTAAACAAAAGGGGAATTTATTTCTTAAAAATCACATCATCCATATGCAATCCTTCATTATTCTGGCATTGCTGCAATCTAGAGCGGAAATTTTCGATAACAGCTTTACATGTTTCTGTTGAGATGTTTTGGATTTCTGTGCGAATACGATCCATTAATTCGTCAAGAGTTATTGGGTTGGTGTCGTAAACTTTAGCCTTAAGATATCCCCAAAGAAAAAAATCCATTGGGGATAGATCCGGGCTACGAGGCGGCCAGTTAATGTCCCCTCTTTTCGATATCACTTTTGGGCCAAAAATGACTCATTACATGTATGACAAGTGGCTCCATCTTGCTGAAACCATGAGCGTTGATTAAAACCAACAAAATCCTGCAGTGCTGGAGCGAAAAAGTTGCGGTTTAATGATGTTCTTGGCACGTTAAGGACTGGTTGGTCACGAACAGACGATTTTACTCGCTCCACGTTTTCGGGGTCCCTCGACGTTCTAGGCCGGCCAGATCGAGGTAAATCCATTGTTGAACCCGTCTTCTCAAACTTGAGCACCCATTTTTTAATTAACACACCTGATGGAGCTTGATTTTTGTGTCGTATCTTGTAATGACTGCCAAACTTTCGTTGAGCTAAGGTCGAAGAATCATTGTTTTGATAGTACTCGCGTACACAAAACGCACGTTGACTACCGCTGAACGACGCCATCGTACTAAATTCCCATAGGCCGCTCTTGCAATGCGTAACCCCTCCACCCCCCTCCGCTGCCGCTGCTAGACGCGGCAACCGATTCAAATGTTAACGGACTTTTGGTCCACCCTGTACTTACACGAGTTTAGGTGGATCGCTTCTGATACAAACCGTTTGACCATGCTCTAGCTAGCAAAACCCAAAAAATACTTACGACTTAAGGAATAATTAAAATCGCAATGAAAAGTAATGTGTTGGTAGCAAGGTCAAACAAATTATAATAAGCCATTCATAAAACTGAAAATAATTCTTGAACTAAGTAGGTAGTTAATGTTTGATACAGTGAAAAAAAATGTTTTTTTCTTTTTTTTTTCAATTAAATACTTATTAAAACAGTACAGTGAAATTTTATTTTCTAATAATATAAAATGAAGGATATCCTTTCTCTGAAGGATAGGATTCGTAACGAATACCTACATACATTCGACCAGAACCAAAGTTATCGATGTAGCTCAAAGAATTAGCAAGCTGAAGTGGCAGTAGGCCGGCCATATCTCGCGAAGAACCGACTACCGCTGGGGAAACGTGTTCTTGAGTGGAGACCGTGACTCGACAAACGTAGTGTAGGATGCCCTCCACCCAGGTGGGACGTCGACCTGCGAAAGACTGCAGGCAGATGCTGGATGCGGCAAGCTGAAGACAGGGCGCTGTGGCGCTCATTAGAGGAGGCCTATGTCCAGCAGTGGACTAATATAGGCTTATAATGATGGTTAAATGAAGAAGTGTAGATATTATCTACGTTGTTCTACAACTTGTGGTTGACAGGACTTAAATTCCGTATCACATCAGCTCAAAGTACGGCCCATATGCTATGCAATAAACTAACATTGCTGGACATTTTTGCAAAGCTTGATCTTACACCCCTTTTAGTTCCAAAGCGTCGACACGGTATAAATTGAAAATGAACTGCGATACGGGTTAATATTATTGCGAGGGCGGCCCGGCCTCGCAATAATACTCGAATAATACTCGCAATAATGTCGATTTTACCACTAGATAGTGTTATGTGACCAAATATTATTTTTATGAAATATTTTTATTGAGCTTTCGCTGATTATTGAATGTGTAAATGTAACAGTCGCAGGTTTAGTAAGCCTTTTCCCAGAAGTGGGGTGGGACGATGCGGGAAAAATAAAATAATAATCGAAGTCTCCTTGGCTTGCATATATTTCTTGTCTCTATCCAGTTTCACACATATGTATAGTGTATTAAAAATATATGTAATTCCATCATATATGTATAGCTAAATAAAAACAGTTGGATAGGTATGTTACTAAATTATTATAGATCCTATGTGCTTATTTTAAAATGTTATTTTTTATACAACTAAAGACCTTATTATATTTATTTATTCTTAAAGGAAAACCTGCAGCACATTGGAATGCATATATTTAGATTATATATTTAATTTATCACCATGGATCTAAATTATAATCTATATTGTACGTGAAATAGCACACTACCTACACAGGTATTAGCATAACTTTTAGTGATTTGTCTGTATTGTCATCTTATACTACTTGTTTACAACTTGGTAGATCCAAGCGATAACGAGTCAGCGACAGAATGGGTGTTCTTAAATGACCCTTATTGCAAGGGACGAGAATCGCTACCACGCCGTAACACAGTGTTACACTAGCGCGGGTGGTAATGACTCTTTAACTTGCTTGCTTAAAAAAAAAATCTAAACTACCGTAAAATTAAAGGTACAACAAATTGTTAAACCTTTTTGTAAAAGTTTTGTTTTTCTAATGTATGTAACCTTAGTATATTATATTATATATATTGTAGTTTATTATTATAGTTTTTTAAGTATGCATGGTTTTTTTATAAGTATGGCTTAAATAAAGAATTTCTATTTCTATTTCTATGCAATAATAAATAAAATAATGCTTGACATTTTTACAAAGCTTCAACTTACATCCCTTTTAGTTGGAAAGTATCGACACGGTATAAAGTAAAAATAAACTGCGATACGGGTTAGTGTGTTATTGCGAGGGCGGCCGCACATGTCGCGGTTACCAGTAGTAGAGATACCATGTCTGTGACCATACTCAGACGATCATTCGGTTAAACTGTTCAAACTAACTATCATGGTTATTTAGTTATCACTGAAATTTCTTTTACACATCATAGTTGCATTTTTATTTCGCTAGTGAGCTTAGTGTAATTTTGAGGCAAAATTAAATATACCAACACTTTTAAAGAACCAGTATACCTACGACAAAAATTGTTGATCACTCAATTTGAATCAATGCGGTTTTACCTAGGACAAAAATTGTTGATCACTCAATTTGAATCAAAGCTAGTACAAAAATCGATTAAAGTTAAATTTCATTAAGCAAGCGGGGCTCCGGACCGCAACCCGCATGCCCAGCGTGGGGATTATGGGCATATTACGCCTTCATGAGATAACGGCCAATAAGGCGCTTATCAGGAGGAGGCCTGTGTCCAGCAGTGGAATAATATATGTAGTTAGTTGAGGTGAGCTGAAGAAGCGGGGCTCCGTTAGTGGGACCCTGTTCAGTGATTTAAGTCTTGGACTAGCTAACGGGTTTTTTTTCTACATATTATTATTATTTTATTTATTTATGTTTAACATTGTTTACATAATTAATCGTCTGCTAACATTAACCGTTATTTGGTTTGTCCGTAAGCCTCGGTCTCTATTGTAATAGTAATAAATAAATAGTATGTACCTTCCTTACGTTTTTTATTTTTATTGTTTTACTAAATGATTATTATTATTAGTTTTTTCTTGCATGTAATTATTATTATTTTATTAATAGTATTTTATTTTTGTAAGGAATGTTTAAATGTTAAAGAATAGTTTAGGGGTAATCTATTGCATTGGGTGCCTGCGCCTATAAAGGTAGAGTGCATTTGATAATGAATAAATAAATAAATAAATAAAATCGTAAGTTAATAAATACAATAAACGCACACCGAAATTTCACGACAGAAATAGAATGTACCTAGATAGTTATGAATGGCATCAGAAAGCAAGTATGTACTAGCGGCGTACTCAAAATCATGGTGTCCCTACTTCTGCTTTTTACGAGTAAAACAAGCACATCCCATGATTCAATAATTTCAATATTTTTATGAGTTCACATTAAAACGATTTCTTACTTGTCGAGCCATCGTTAAAGTTATAATTACAACTTACAGATTTTATAAACTACTATAACTACCAATATTCAAGAATATGGTAATGGAACACTATTTGTCCTGCGGTCACTGACTACATCCTTGTCTCCCTTTATAAAATTAGAACTGTGTATGTATGTATTTATATGAGTATGTATAAGTATTTAGTTATTTTTGTAATGTAATGATTTGAATTTTGTAATTTGTATTAACTACATAATAATGCGCACAGATCCCCATGTTAAATCCAACGATCCTGTCCATCCACGGTTGTCTGGGGGAGATCGCTCTTTAGCGATGAGACCGCCAATTGTCACATTTTTTGTAATTTTTATTTTATTTGTTAATTGGTTTGTAAATTGTGCAATAAAGAATTTTGTATCTCTATCTATCTATCTAATGATACAAGCTAAGAGAAAAAAACCGCAGGCGTGTTAGTGATCGCAGTAAAGGTTTTAAGAATAGCACAAAAGGAAGCTGTTGCCCATCCTCTGGTAGATTCCCTTGGCCGGCTGTAGCAACATCCATGGGCTGAATAGAATATGATAACTTATTCAGATAAAAAAAAAAACCGCCAAGTGCGAGTCGACTCTCACACAAAGGGTTCAGTACCGTAAAACTCAGGCAACTTTTTCAAAGAGCATCAAGTTTCCACTTGTATGACGTGACGACCCCATTAAATTTTCAACTTTATTATATTTTAAGTATTTGTTGTTATTACAGTTCAAGTGTTACTTATTTATACCCCTTTAATTTGAATATTTATTTTGTTTTTATTTGTTGTTGTTATAGCTGCAAGAGTAATACACATTCTCTGAAAATTTCAACTACATATTTACCTCTTAAGGTTGATGAGATAGAGCCCTGTGACAGACGGACGGTCGGACTGCGGAGGCTTAGTAATAAAAACCGCCGCAAGTTGGATGTGATCATAATTCCCTCAGATCACCCGAAAGGTTTCGGCAATGGGGAGGCATGTTCGGTAGCGGACGTTTGTGAACCTGCGACTCTTTAACCATTCCACTGATCTAACAAAGCTATTTAGCAAACCAAATCGATTATTCATTAAAACACAACAAGACACGTTGCCTTATTAGACGCGGCGACAGATTTATGATAATTTGAGACTTATTGCCTTTGAAATAGAGTCCTCCGTATAATTAGGAAGGGTACAGTCAGTAACGAAACCCGCTGAGTATACCGAATTTTCTTCCGAATCGACTTAGTGTGTTCTGTTTATTTTTTTAATGCTGTACTATCCACACATTATCATCTAGCCCCAAGCTAAGCAGAGTTATGGGTACTAGATAACAGATATTACAATGCATGACATTGATTCATTATATTCATATTACATAGAAAATTCCCAGAACACTCGGAACAAATATATGCAGATCGTAAAAACATTGGTCTCAAGGCGGGAATCGAACCCGCAACCTACTGCGTCGCAGGTGGACCTTCGCGCGCTGGAATAAGTGTTTGGCGACTTTTGTAACATACATAAAAGTAAAGAAATTCTTATGCCTTACTTACCGGTCGTTTAATGAAAATAAAATGGTGCCACCTTTTTGGGGTACCAAGCCGGAAACGGGTTGTTGTGCACCCTATACCCTACTGATCTGCATGGTTGATTTTCAGAAATACGTTCTTTTAAATTTTCATAGAAAAAAACTCAAGTCAAACGCTAACCAAAGCGAGAACCCTATCACTAACACAAATTTTTAGGGTTCCTTTTACTAGGCCGCCTTTTTGTACTAGATTTACGTTACTTTATATGATTTATTTATTATTTTTCATGTGCAAATAAAGAATGCTAAAAATAAAACTAGGCGCGTACGAAGCACTTTTTAAAATTTCGCGACTTTCTAACATTAACGATTTATTATCAGGTATTTATCGCGTAACTTTTATTAAAATATCGATAAATAATCTTTATTAGGCACCTACGTAGACTTACCTACCACAAAACAAACATACCTACCTACAGATAAACATTAAACAATAATAGCTAAGAAGAAAAATGTACGGAACCACCGTAAACTTTTATTAAAATATCGATATAATAATAAAAATTGTGGGTATGGCTAAAGATAAGACGACCGAAAAGAAATAATGCCGCGTGGTTGTCTCATTGGCTCACGTAACGCCCCTATTCCGCCTACCGCGCCTATGGGCCCTAGGCCTGGCGATAGACTGATCAAACACACACATATAGTGTGTATACCTAAGTATGGGGGAAGTGACAATTTAAGGTCAAGAACCTTACTGATGAACAGCTGGCTTAGGGTGGTCACTCACTTAAAAATGATGAAAGTTTCGAGGTCTTTTTTTCAGTACAAAACCTTGAAACTCAGAAAGTGCTAGAACAAAAAATTTTCGTTTGAGTGGGGTGGACCACCCCCTTCTCGCTTAGTACAGCAGTAACGTGGCACCTTGCATATATCACAATAAAAACATTATTATTGTAATATAGGTATATCATCTTTGCCAATAAATGACTTTATTCTTCATATTATTCTTATTCATGAAAATGTAAAGAAGAACCTTAAATACCCTGACTAGCCTTTTGTTGTAAAATAATACCGTTTAGGTGGTTTTAAATTCATTTATGTTCAGCGACATTTGCAGCTGACTGTACTTGGTTATGATGTTCTAAAAGAGTTAAAAAGTTCCGCATCCTGTCATGGTGGTATTGCTAAAAGTGACCGTACTTGATTATTTTGATCCATAGCATCCTACTAATATTATAAATTCAAAAGTCTGTATTATATAACTCTGTCTGTATGTCTATCTGTCTGTCTGTTACCTTTTCACGCTTAAACGGCTGAACGGATCCTTATAAAATTTGGCAGGGAGGTAAATGGTATCTCGGGCACGCACATAGGCTACTTAAAAAGCGCGTGCGAAGCCGCGGCCAGCAGCTAGTACATGAAATAATCTGACGATTCTACTGGCAAGATATTCCCGCAAAAATGGCTCAATATTCTCTCAAACATTCAGTACAACGAACTGCGTTCGACTCAAGCAGCACGAACGTGTAGCTTTTTCGAGCACTTTGCAAACATAGGGAGTGCTTCCATGGATTTGACTGCTAAATTCGATGGGGTAGTGAAGTACGGGGATAGGTAAAAAGATTTAGGTAGTAAGGAGGATTATGTTTAGACGTGAGGTTTTCTATGGCTGTGAATGATTATAACCTATTCTGGAAAAATACTTATTGGATTGTTCGCATACATCTAAGTAAAATCTGTAGATATGGTTCGTTCTCCCAGCGCTTATTCAACAACTGGCCTTTCTTACAACTCCACGCAAAGACTCGCTCACAGTTACATTTCCAATCTTGTGCAATAATTATAATAAACAAACACGAGGGCATTGCTGTAGTCTTATGGTCAATAAATAACACTAAAAATACGTCATTGCAAGCACGCGTCACAATAACACCGCGCCGCGCCGGTCGCGGATGACTGAGGTGGGTGGACCTAATCGGACCTAATTTAAGCCTTCCACTTTCGAGATGCTAGTACCTCATCTCCCCTATTTTACTTACGTCGATGATTGAGCGACATAATGCATTACCTGTCGCTATTCGGGAATCGACATCAGATTGGCACAATGATCGATCAGTTCATACGAAATTATATTGCATATACTTATTTATTTTCTAAAACGTTAATTTTAACCTGACCTCTGTGACGCGCTCTGTATCGACCTCTGTGGCGCAGCGAAGGTCTGCCTGCGACGCAGGAGTTTGCGGGTCCGATTCCCGCCTCGGGACAAATGTTTGTACATTCTGCACATATATCTTCCGGGTGCTTTCTATTCAGACTAATATCATAAAAAATCTAAAGTAATTCTGTCTGTAAGTCCGTTATCCGTTAGGTAACTATTCACGCCTAAACGGCTGAACGGATATCAATAATATTTGGCAGGGAGGTAAACTGTATCTCTGGGAGAGCCATGCTACTTAAAAAGCGTGTGCCAAACCGCAGGCTGAAGCTACAAAACAAAAATGCATTAAAAAATATCTATATGTATCTGTATAGTATGGTAACGTTTTAAGTAGGACATACATAACATTAAGCTCTGCTTATTATCGGACTACATGATACTGTGTGAATTCTCCAGCATTATTTTAGTAGATTGTTCACCGAGGTGAGAAAGTGACTGATTCCTATCGAGTGTGTCATTTTGAGCCCGAGGCGCAGGCGAGGACCTTAAAACACACGAGGTAGGAATCGCACTTTCTCATGAGATATATACTTACTACACCTACGAGGAAAATAAAACATTTTCCGAAAAAGAAGTTGCACTCTTCTCGTTTTTCCAATACACGAAATCTTCATAAGTCTTGTTGTATAAATTTCTGGATTTATAGGGTAATAGGTTTTCAATCACTGCTTGAGCAGTTTCTTTTATTACTGGCGGTGTCATAAAATCTTCACTATCACTCGAAGACATTCTGTAGAATTAATAAAATTACCAAACTCAAATGTAAATTTCGAAGAAATTCCCGCAAATGCCTCAGGCAAGAACCAAGTGGTTCTTTTTTGAATTACTGTTCCGAGAACGGAAGAGGCCGATATCATATGGCGGGTTCGGGGTAAAAACTTGTTGTAGTTTAACCTATAATGAAAATAACCATAGCTAAAGGCTGAAATTTCAGAAAAAAAAAATAACACGTGTGGAATGGATTTGAATACATTGTTCTCTCCCGGCAAACGCGTGAGAAATGAAATTCCATAGAGTTTTTCAACCCGCATTCTAGAACGCCTGCAAGGACGTACTTTCTAGCTCAAGTTTGGAAAAGGAATAAGTACTTTCCGAGCAGCTGTAGTATACATTTATTTACCTATGTATACTTACACATTGACAATATAAATTTAATTAATATCTTATGTAACAAAAGTCTCTTAACCACCTTATCCATAAATCGCTGAACACAGTCATTTCGAAATCAATTCGTAAACAACGAAAGGCAACGAAATACGCTACATACGCTACATACGTATAGCGTATTTCGTTGCTGACTTTGCATCTAGTATATTCTACATTAAATAAGTCTAACTTGTTAATCTAAGTAGCTATTTGCGCAGCTAAGCACCTCTCAAATATTAGCATAAACCAATACAAGGATTTCCATTTAACTATTCTCCCTCGGACCACCACTTCCGCATCCGGTTGAAGGGTTCCTTAGTCTAACGTCGATATTTGATAGCGTTTTTGGTTTAAAAATGTTACACCTATATAGAATACACAAAATACTATATGTAGGTACTATAGAATAGACAAAAAACTCAATAGAAAAACTTTGCTACAGATTTTCCCAAAAAATAATAATGCTGGAAAGTTCACACAGCATCACGTGTTATGGGTGCTAGATAACTGATATACTTACTATATTCTTTTTTATTATACCTAAGAACACCAATGTCGGGCAGACAATTTGTGTCTTGTGGTGTGTGTGTGTTGTGAACAGAAATGAGTTTTTTTTTTATGAATTCAATGTAATTCGGCTAACTAGAGATAATTTTACGGACAATCATTATACATATTTAAATGTATATAATTTTTTGTTAGATTGGCCGTAAAATTAGCTGAATATTTTATAAATTCGAAAGTAACTCTGTCTGTCTGTCTGTTACCTTTTCACGACTAAACGTAAGGTATATGGTATCTTGGGGATGGACATGGGCTACTTGAAATGCGTGTGCGAGGCCGCGGGTAGCAGCTAGTTTAATATATTTATTTTAAAGATAGAAAATGATGGAGATTCATATTCGGATAACTACAATAATTTATCTTTAAGGCACAATAACGTACCAAACCAAACAAGCCGTACATGGACTTTGAAACACAAACTTACTCACAACTAAGTGTTGTAAACACTTATTTCCTTTATGCATTAATCATAACATAAAACACAATTTGACAACAATAGCCTTATTATGGAACAGTGCACACTAACACCACCACTCTAAACAATGTAGCGCTAGGTCACCGGCTAAGTTTAATAGACTATCAACTAATCTACCTGGGGCGCGATATTGCAATTTTGTACGTGCAGCTAGTTTTGGTGTTAGTGTTAGTTTTCGGTGTAGATTTTGTGCCGGGACGGGAACGGGAATGGACAAAAAAGCATATCGTTATTCATATGATTATTCAGAGACTAGCCTAATAATTATGTCCAACTGCTGCTTCTACCACAGATTTTTAATCAAATCGATCTTTTGCTGCCATCATGCTAAAAAAAACAAATGTACAGTAAATATACAGAGCTAAAATGAGTCAAGTCATTAGGTTTGTAATAGTAATATTATTCGCAAAACGACAGATTTCAAATATATTTTTCAGGGACAAGGCCAAAAATGGCTGTACATTATAATGATCAGAAACTCGTTAACATGGGTAGTATGGGTACGTACGTAGCGCACATATGAAGTTGAGCTTTTAAAAAAAATATGATAAAAAAAACATTAAAGTGCACTGTTTCGCACATAATTACGTCGACATCTCAGGAAGCCTGAGGTCTATTGAAATGACTTATGTTTTGTTTCGTAGGTATTATACTAATAATTTGGTTCCTTGAACCAGTTTCTTCATAATTTGTGTAGTTTTCTTTTAAATAATAAAAAACTTGATTTTTGCGCTTGCGTTGTCGTTCCAAAAACGTATGCTCTGTGCCGCTCCTATGAACGCGAAATCCTATGCCTATCCTTTTCAAAAATGGCACGCATTGCGCCCTCTTAAGTCAGTCCCGTTACGTTAACACGTAAACTGCTCACAACCTGTTTTCAGTTCGTGTTATCGAAACTGAGTTACCGGATGTGGAATGAACACCGGGATAGTTTTGATGGTTTCTGTTTTTGGAATTGTAAACCCCTGGTTTCTAACCACCTTTGAATGAAGGGGAAGCCTGTTTTTTCATGGCGAACGTAGCCTACGTTCGCCAAAAACAAATATAAATCAGTACCTACCTATACCATCTACTACCTCATCACAAAGTACGTAAGTACTTAGTACCTAGATGGATAATACAAATATGTACGTTCATAAAGTAGGTAAAATGTGTTAGACTTAATACCCGCTTGAAGGTTTACCTACCAACTTGTGTGCTTTTTGAAAACTATCTTCTTTACTTCACCACGAAAAAGCGATTAAACTTTCAACCATCATAGACAAATTTTCAAAAACTGCATCAAAAGAGGGCGCTTGCAATCATTGACCACGAGCTATTTGCCAATACCTTTCCACCCTACACCATAAAATCAACCTTATTTCGTTACAATAAGGTCACAAGTACCTGCAAGGTAAGTAGGATCTTCCTACACATGCATGCCAACAGAAAAAATGGACAGGGCAGGTAGGTACCAAATGAATACAAAGATACGTGTATTTCCAAAATTTCAACTCTATCTCATTGCAATAAGGTTAAGAGTAACTGAGCTGTGATGTCTGGATGTTTTTAGTTTCCGAACCCGAGTTCCTTTGAACGGATCGTTCAAATTTTTATGTTTCGAACGTTTAGTGATTTTTAGGTTAGTTTCATTTCGTTTCGCGGGCGAGTTGATGCGTTCTGTGTTTATATTGTTGTTTTTAATTTATTTAGTCGTGTTTAAACATTTTTAATTAGAATTTATGATCTACTCGATGTGTTGAGTGTTGTGGAGAGTGTGAAACAAGTTTATACTTGTATGTGAGTGGGTTGGAGCTTGTGTTCTATTTTGAATAGTGAATGAAACGTTGTGATTGGATTGCTCTCTTTGGATTGATACTCCTGCGCAGAAAAAGGTACAACAAAATAGTTTTGAGGTTATCTAACTTTTGTGCTCATAAATACAATGATTATAATTATTCACATCTGTAAGTTTGTTACTTCAAAACTAGTACGAATCAGAGGACTGTACGATTAAGTAATATAGTTTTAGGCTTGGATTCACATAATTTTAAATGGTTTATCTCGCACACAGTTGATGGTCAGTGCAATTTAAGTTATTTAGGTACATTAAATTAGATTAAAAGAAAAAAGCTTTGAAAACCGTGGACAGAAGTCATAATTTACCAACGTAGGCTCAGGCTCAGGCGTTGACTGACACAAACAAGGTCTTCCCTATGACTCATGTCGTATCTTCACTGACAAACTTATGGCACTTCTACATATGTACCTACCTACCTAGTGTACTCAAACCGGATCAAGAATAGGTACCACATGCAGGTTTGGTTATCAGTCAAATCATAATAATTATGAGTCAACACCATCCTTACTTAACTAATAGGTATTATAAAGACGAAAGTTTGTGTCGTTGTGAAGATGTTTGGCCAATGACAACGCCAAAAGTAATGAATGGATCAGATTGAAATTTTGCACACATAAAGATCTGGACCTGGATTAACATACAGGCTACTTTTTATTCCAAAAACCCGCGTGCGAAGCCGCGTGCAGAAGCTAGTTATTTCATAAGTTACTGTACAGCATTAGTTACAAAAACACATTAACTGAGTAAAACGTTAGTTTCATAATTTGCTTAGATACTTCTTGAAAATTTGTGTTCATTGATTTTCGTAACTGAAGAACGACAAGATTATTTCGATGATGACGTTTTAGTCAGATAAGTAATTTTTGTTAATTTGGATGTGCTCATGACTTTCGTTGCTGACGATTCTGCGACGTTACTGTTGTCATAGTAACGCGGTTGGTTAACAGAATTAAACATCTCATCTGATCTGTTCATTATTTGTTGCGAAACATCCAAACGAACATCAACACATTCGCCGATGTGAACTGTGAAGTTATTGAGACTTAAACTTACTTTTAAAAGAAAGATTCTTCTAAAAGTAACGTAGGTAAGCCGAGATTCCGGTGTGTAGACGTTTATCGAAGTTCAAACTTGAAAGTTTTGTATAATTCTTGAGTTTGGCGAAAAGCTTAGGGAAGTCTCTATTGAGGTAGAGACAAGGAGTTTATGATTAATTGCTGACATATTTATTTGGTTATAATTTGGTATTTTTAAAAGCATTTATTAAACTTTCCTTGTTAGTATGTGTGGGACAATTGTTGTAACTAAATTTTAGACCGAGTGAACTGAAATTTGGCATACTTATGTAAGTTCGGTGACAATACAATGTTATGGTACCATCGAGCTGGTCTAATGATAGAGACAGAAGGTGGGTATAGGAACTCCTAAACGAAACGACTTCACCCCGTCAAGTTTGGGTTCTTTGGATTTGTCTTTCCAAGCACTTTGGTCCTAGATGATGACCAAGATCCTGATGATGAGTCCGAAGGGACGTCACAGGAACTACTAAAGGAAACGACGTAACCTCATCAAGTTTTGAATAAAAGCTTGTTTATAAAAACGTTTATAAAGTATTAATATTCATTAATTTTCTGCTAACGATCATGCTTCAACTTGTTGCTGGTGGTGAAACCACCAGCTGACCTTTTCATAATGTATTCGTGAGTGTATCGCTCATATTTTCGCCGCTCATTGGTTCATTTTCTTTTGTTTTTATTCAGATTCGCGGTGACTGTGAATATTTATCCTAAATTAAGTGTTAGTGTCGCAGTATAATATAGTTACCACGTCACACATCTGCTTAAAAATAGGTTTTACTATTTTATAGGTTTTAGAAGTAATTAAGATATCAGATTTGAACTAACGTCACGTCACGTTCCACCTTAATCAATAATTTTCAACAGAGAACCTCTCGCGAAACAAGATGGTTCACATGAAAGCTGTCAAATGAAGTGTAAGCCAACTCAATAAAATCGTAAATCTAACATTTCCACCCTAATAAATATATCCTTTAAAGCAACGTTACATGGTTAATGGGCGTTACATGTTTAACAGGAAATCCGAATCAAGCATTGAATAATAAAATATCGATAGTACCATCCTTATGACTTCTTTTACTGCATAGAGTGAGGAAAAACCACCTGATAGGAAATGGTACCCACATGCATGCATCACGCTGCTATGCATGCGGCGGCGTGAGAATCGACTCCTCCAACTCAGCCTGTGGATATCGTAAGAGCCGACTAAGAGAACCTATCAGAAGAAGACCAACTAAAGATCGCCACAATGACCGGTCATTGTGGCGCAGGAACGGTCCTGCGCTGCCGGCATAGTTGTTCTCGCATGTCCAGCGTCTTCCGACTGAAATGACGATGATCACCCACAGCCTATACTGGTCGACTGCTGGACGCAGGCCTCACCCTGATAAGCGCCTTATTGCCTGTTATCATATGGGGGTAATGCTCATAATCCCTACGCTGAGCATGCGGGCTGGAGATCGCAGTTCGGTGGTAAAATTGTTATGCAGGAGGCGCTGGTGCCCGCCTCCCGGTGGATATCCCTTAGCCGCTTCTTACGACACCCACGGGAAGAGTTGCGGTGATGCAAAAGCTAAGCCACACGGTCTTAACAAAATCGAATGCAAATCTCCAAAAATCCATCAAAAAAATTAGCCAATCAATTAATAAGAAAAACCTCCTTTCCTCGTTATCAAAAAAATTAGCCAATCAATTAATAAGAAAAACCTCCTTTCCTCGTTATCTAAACAAGATACTCAATTAAGAAGCAATAAAGAAATATCGGGGCATTTCAATATTCATAAATTCAGCTGTTTTCTTAAGACCGTTAGAATTAATCTCGGTCCAGTAATTATGAAAAATAGACGTTTATGGCCGTACTTTATGGATGTCTTTAAGCAGCTGTTTGTTTAGGAACCTTATCCGTCTTTGGGCTGTTTGTTGTGGTAGGGGCTCATGTTCCGGTTTTCGGAAAAGTCCGTCTTTTATCTTCCAGCCAATTATTCCAGCTCAATTATTATTTAGTAGCTGTTAATATGTCTTCGTTCGAATGTATTATGTATTTGTGTTCTGTTTTGTTTAAACAAGATTTATATTAAAAATATTAAAAAAAAACTTTACGACTAAAATTTTAAGTACCATGGTCCCCTTTTGTCTCCGTCATCAAAGTACCTAGGACCATGTCAAGACGAATCAAATGAGCCGTTTTATCGATGAGTTTCCATGGCCACCTACCGGCTCCATCATCAGATATGCTCCAAGTCATCATAATATTGCATATAACATAATATTTTATATTCATCATATTTGTTCAGCGGCTTCTGTTTTCTTGGGTGTTTAGCGGCTTTAGAAGTAGTGGGGTTTTGAGGTTTCTTGCTTTGTGTGGAGAAGCGGTTTTAAAGTCTTATCTAAGGTTTTCATTGTTATAGTCACACTGGGTTAATTTATAAGAAATATATCAAATAATATCGCAAAAATTTTTCGACAAAAAAAAAAAAAAAAAAAATTGTTCATCTGTTCAAACGTTTTTGAAAGTGACTGTTTTTTTACGGCTTTTCATTGTTATACTTTCACAAACTATAGTTTTTTCCGTCTTTAACTTCATCTAGTAGATCTCATCTCATCACTACTCACTCCCTCAGGCATTTGAAGTATTAATGGCTATTGTTAATATTTTAAAGCATTCCTAGATAAATAAACAGTAAAAGGGTTTTAACTGTCTGTTTGTATTTATGCGTCGTAATGTACTAGGAACCTATTATTTCAATGACCTTTGGGCCTTAAATAGGGCCTGCGGGACCCCAAAACACTTTGGTCTATGATTTATGAACAATTAAGATAAAGTTCTAGTCCTGTTATTTCATAGTCAAGAATGAGGAAGCTTTAATTATGGTATAAAAAGTTGATCCTTATCTGTTATTAAGTAATTAAGGCGAGTTTTGAGTAAAACGGAAACAAAGAAAGCATTTCAAAAATTAAATTAAATAAATGCATAGCTATTCGTTACCGTCTAATAATATCTCATGCATGATACAGAAATGTAGCAATAACAGAATAAGGTTTTAATCATAAACTACCTACCTATTGACTGCCGCTTGATATTGATTGTGATTACGCTGCTCTGTTAATAGTTTATTTAAATAAGGAAAACTTACTTAAGGCTGGTCTGTGCCCAACGGCCTTGAGAACACAAAATAATTATCTGTAGCCGTATAAATGATTTATTTTATCCGTGAAATATTCAATTGATGTAAAATACTTTGACAAATATTTGAGTGACAGAAAAATAGTCACACTCAATAGCGTTTAGAAGAAATATTCAAATTTAGAATTTAAAAATAAATATTTAATTACAATAGTACGTATTCTAAACCGTATCTCTTTTGTTCCAGATGTGTCCCTACTAAAATGTAGTCAGTGTTAGTGATAAAAAATGGCCCGTGCGTTCCATCAGTCCATCATGAGTGTGTTGTGGTGTGTTCTCTGCTGCGCGCTGCTGGCGGCCCCCAGCGGCGGCAAGCAGATGAGCGAGACGCTGCAGCGGGCGCTGTCGGCCGTCCGGGGGCCCAGTCCGGGGGCCAAGAAGCTGCTGAATATTCCTGAGGATGGAGGTAAGAGAGCTATGATAATTTGATCATATAACTATTGAACTGTCAAAGTGTCAAGCCTCAGCGGTGCGAGCTGCAAGGGCGCGCCGCTGCACAAAAAGGTCCTCTACGTCATGTGCCTGCATCATATGACATGACATGTCATGTCGTACGACGGAAGCATTGATCTTGGTGGGGTAGTCACAGCGACTCGTCCCTACGGCATCACTGTAGCTTGGCAGAGAACGAGTTAAGAAACAGTGCCAGCCAACTCCTTTTGGAACAGTTTAAAGATCAAGCAGATGAGAAAGTTGGGTAGGAGGGTAGGTAGAAGACAACACTAATAGCTACTGAGTGAAGTGGTCACACTAAGAACTAGGACAGTTGCTCAGTCCATCATGAGTGTGTTAAGGTGTGTTCTTGCTGCGCGCTGCTGGCGGCTCCCAGCGGCGGCAAGCAGATGAGCGAGACGCTGCAGCAGGTGCTATGGGCCGTTCGGGGGTCAAGAAGCTGCTGAATATTCCTGAGAATGGAAGTAAGAGAGCCGTTATCCTAGACTGAACTGTCCAGCCTCAGCAGCCCGTCGGCCTGCGCAACCTCCCTCCTCTACCTATATTGTCTCTTGTCCGTCATAGCCTCGTCACGTCCAGTCACGATTATACATACGTCATGGCGACCCTTGCCCGTGTCTTACATACGTCTTTTAGATAAGAAGGTAGCCACAGATGACCCTGGCAGTGGGCGGATTAAGAATCATATCTAGATATAGCCCTACATTAGTTCTCATACTCTACCTACGGAAAAAGGATCATGAAGTAAATGACGCTCAAACCTTTGCTTAGTAACAAGACTTACTACGAAAACTGATCAAAAACTCTACTGAACCTTTTCCGTAAAACACGACAAAGCTTCCATTATTTCGGATTAACCGAAAAAAAAGTATTAACAAATGAATTATCCGTCCAAGGCTGATGGCTGTAAAGTTTTATTACGAGGGCTATAATTACCCCGAGTTTTGGGAAAAACTGGGGAATTACAGGGCAAGTTGACGGGGAAGCAATGCTAGGACCATGGCCACGTTTAATTACTCAAAAGTTTTTGACTCCTGTCATTACTGGGTAAGGGTGTAGCCAGAAGTCTTTTCGACGACATAATAGGTACCTATTTTATATAACTAGCTGCTGCCCGCGCCTTAGCACGCGCTTTTTAAGTAGTCTATATACCCCGGTATATAATTTATCCCCCTGCCACATTTCATTGAGATCCGTTCAGCCGTTTAAGCGTGAAAAGGTAACAGACAGACAGAGTTACTTTACTATAAAAACTATCGTAAATAGACGAATTCATTACGGATGTAAGCGGGTTAACACGAACCTTATTTGTGTTGGAAGAACACCAACGTTTCATCCCTTAACGAGGGACTATGATATGATAAGGTTCATACTTAACCCGCGTACATACGTAATGAAGACAGAGCTACTTTCGAAATAATAATATTAGTATGGATAATACCTACTAGCAACCCGCCCTGCGTATTTTATTTTTAATATTTGTTGTTATAGCGGCAAGAGAAATAAACATTCTCTGAAAATTTTAACTGTCTAGCTCTTACGGTTCTTTAGATAGAGCCCTGTGACAGACGGACGGGCGGACGGACGGACGGAGGCTTAGTAATTGTGTTCCGTTTTCACCCTTAGGGTACGGAACCCTAAAAAAAAAGACAGGAAGTAGGCGTCTAGGTTAGCCAGCAGCGGGCTGTTCCTAAGAACACAGCCCATATATTTCTCTAAATGCTTTCTCCGGATATGCGCAACCGAACCTAACGATCAATACCCCAAATTTTCTAAGCAAGTGTACCCTAACCTTTATTCCATTCACCAGGGAGGAACTTGGGCCTTTATTAATTAACGAAGTCTTGCAATTACGGCCCCTGGGTTCTTTCGAAAGTTGAGGTATCGTTGTGGTTATTGGATTCCGTATCTTGAGGGATTGTAAGAAGTTTCTTTGATTAAGGCGGACACCTGACTTATTAGGAGTTTATTGATAGGTACAATGTGTTGATAAATAATGCTGGACTATTCACGCATCATCTAGCCCCAAACTAAGCTGATCTTGTGTTATGGGTTCTAGATAACTGATACTTAACACAATACATTACGTTAATAGAAGTTTTTAGGGTTCCGTAACCGATGGGTGAAAACGGAACCCTTTTATTAAACCTCCGCTGTCCGTCCGTCCGTTTTCCGTTTGCCCGTCCGTCCGTCTTTCCTACCGTCTGTCATAGGGCTCTATCTCATGAACCATAAGAGGTAGACTGTTGAAACTTTCAAAGAATGTGTATTTACATATATTGCCGCCATAACAGTAAATAAGAAAAATAAAGTAAATATGCAAATTAAAAGGGGCTTCTATACAAAAAACATGAAACTTTATATAAATAAATACACACACTTCCACTCTAATAACAACTAATACTAAAAATATAAAAAAGTTAAAAATTTAAAGGCGTCTCCAAAAAAGTTAAAATTTGAGGTCCTTTGAAAAAGTTGCCTGAATTTTACGCTACGGAACCCTTCGTCTACAGACAGACGGAGAGTCTACTTGCACCACATAGTAAATACCCAGAATACCCGGAACAAATATCTGCTGATCGTGCTAACATTTTCTCCGAGGCGAAATAAAAATATATTTTTCGAGCATCATAGGTACGATAATACCCCGAAAAAAAGTATTTGGTTACGAAAATACGTATTTTGTTCTGGTAAATTCTGATAAATAAATAAATAATCTTATTAATCGAGAAAGGAGTCCCTTTTTAACGTAGTATTTCCTTTCCCAATTTGTAAATATCGATGACATATCAAATGCACAATACCTATGCATTATCAGTACAACCACTCTTTGCACAAAAGTGCTTGTTCATAATGCCAGCCACAATAACCACACACCAAGAATTATGACCACTTTATTATTCAGATAAGGCTATTTATCAAATACTAGCTGCAGCCCGCGGCTTCGCACGCTTTTTTCCGGAATAAAAGGTAGCCTATGTCCGGCCCCGGGATACCATCTACCTCGCTGCCAAATTTCACCGAGATCCGTTCAGCCGTTCTTGAGTTATAAATAGTGTAACTAACACGACTTTCTTTTATATATATAGATATATAGATTGGCATTTCTTATTATGCCATAAAATCAATCTCGCATAGTAAATTACCTAAATAAATTAAAAATAAAATAAAAAGAGCTTTTTTTTCCTTACCAGTTAAACATAGAGTATAATATTAATTTAAGTGTCTAATCTAATTATAGGTTATTTGAATTTGAAGTAACAACTTTTGTCCGGTAAGGACCACCGCCTGTGGCGTAAGCCTTCTCCAATCAATGTTTTCCATTCGCTCCTATCCCTTCTGTCCGGTAAGGACCACCGCCTTTGGCGTAAGCCTTCTCCAATCAATGTTTTCCATTCGCTCCTATCCCTTCTGTCCGGTAAGGACCACCGCCTTTGGCGTAAGCCTTCTCCAATCAATGTTTTCCATTCGCTCCTATCCCTTCTGTCCGGTAAGGACCACCGCCTTTGGCGTAAGCCTTCTCCAATCAATGTTTTCCATTCGCTCCTATCCCTTCTGTCCGGTAAGGACCACCGCCTTTGGCGTAAGCCTTCTCCAATCAATGTTTTCCATTCGCTCCTATCCCTTCCTATCGTGGTCCAGACATTCCCCGCTACTTCGCGTTTGCGTGCGAAGCCGCGGGCAGAAGCTAGTGGATTATAAAAAAACATCAAGTCCTTCTATATGGCTATGCTTTATTTCCTTTCGACCCTACAGGACTCATGGACTCGTCAGATATTTCAAAGTCGACTTCAAGAAAGTTACAGGCAAGTAGAAGTACATCACTCAAATGTTTGTTATTTAACGTTTATGAATTTATTTTTTATTCAATAATTATTAATAATAATATACAATAATAATTATTTTTATATATAGAGGTATAATATGGCAATGGCCTTTAATAATAAAGAAAATTACAATTAAATACCAAAAATAAATTAGAACGGGAATTTACAATTGAAAGTAGTGTATATAATAATTAAATTAAATCCATTTTCTCCACAGCATTTATTGGTTCACTGCTGACCCAGGCCTCCCCCTGATTAGCGCCATGTTGGCTTTCTTTTCTTTAAATAATTTATTTACTAGGTAATTATTATAAAATAATTATCATCTTATTATTATTTTAGTAATTATTCACGTTAAAGTAGGTAGGATTCTCTGCATTTTCCAGGTGGGAATGAAAATCAGCTATGTTGAGTCCTAAACCTTTTCATCATCACCTATGCCATCATCCTCATCATTAAGTATGCTCCTGAAAACACAAGCTCAGCTTACTTTAAAGCTATGTAGAGGATGCTGTGTGAAACGTCCAGTCCAGCATTATTTATTTAATTGTATGTATCTAACGTTCTAACAGGGCAATAAAACCTAGCTCAACTCTGTAACGCCATGCAGTAGCGTGCCGGATGTGTTGAGGATTTATTGTGATGCTAACGAAACTAGGCTGAAGTGGTTAATATACTGATAATTTTACATATAGATAGTTTAGTTTCTGTTTTAATTCCTTAGAAATAGAAAAGTTTATTTGTAACTCCAGACAGATACAATTTAAAAGAAAATATCGTAGAATAGAAGACAGTTTACTAGAGTTACAAAACGGTCCCTGTCTCAGCATGAGTTGGTTGTATTTGCGTACAACCAACACTGGTCTTCAGACTGAGCCGTTACGTGACGTCACGGAGTATAGAATATAGGTACAAAGACAAACATATTGAAGAAAATACAACAAAATACAAAATATATTGACAACGGTATGGATCAGTTGAGCTACCTGTAGATTGTTTGCAACAGTCTGCAGTTAGCTTAACTTAACTAGTTCTAATATGTTTTTATTATTGAATTGTAATTTTATTTGTCAATAAAGATTATTATTGTTGATATAGTATATACAAAATAATGAAATAAAAAGAAACCAAAAGGAGTAGGTATTACACTAGCTTTATGCTCACAGTAAAAGAAAATATTTAAGAAGAGATAAAAAACACATGTCCAGTTAAAATAGCGATTGATAGGATATAATAAAAAGTTTTATATTTTATATTAGTATCTACTGTTTGACAATATATTGTGCCAATAACGCCCAAAAGGTACCAGTATGCCCCAATAAACTAATTACGCCAAGTCACGGCTTTCTTGAAAGGCTTTTTATCTTGGAGACTGATTGCAGGGCATTAGTCAGCCGCTTTTTTGTCTCCTCTAAGTTCCGCTTAATGTAGAGATAGGGGGGATTGATGACCCCGGCGTTTGTATGAAAAATAGCAAAAATTACAACGGAAATATTGCTGATGATGACGATGATTAATTTTGAGGGTTAATTTGCGAGTTTTGAGTCTTTTGTATGGATAGTAAGCGGATTTTTTTAGCGCATGAATTTTGATTTAGCCTCTGTAGTTGAATTGGGATTTTTGAATTGAACTACCTGTTGCCCGCGGCTTCGCACGCTCTTTTCCCGGATAAAAATTAGCCTATGTCCGTCCCCGGGATACTTCCCTGCCAAAATTCATTAACATCCGTCCAGCCGTTTAGGCGTGAAAAGGACAGACAGACATATAGACAGACAGCCAGAGTTACTTTCGAATTTATAATATGATACTAGTATTATAAGATCTGTGTGGTGCAAGCTCATGGGGAGGGGCCGCCTAGACCCACCTTATTGAGGTTAAGAGGGCGCAGCGTGCTACCCTCAAGGTTGCTCTGGGTCTACCATTTCGCTATCCTACTGTTGAACTTTATGGTAGATGGGACGTACTTAGTCAGGCAAACTTTTATACGAAAAGAAAAAAAAATAAAGAAAGAAAATTATTTATTACACACTACACACACAAAAAAACTTTGAGACAACACACAGTCCTTAAAAAACCAAGTGAACTGAAGTACGATCCGAAATTGGTATCAAACAAAAGGCGTTAGGGTAGAGTATGTAAAAGAGACTGCTTTCATATTAGGCACTCGCAAAAATTTTTCTGGTTTCTATCTAGAAACCAGAAAAATTTTAGATAACTAGATAGTAGTACAATAAATTTAATAGCCCCTTAAACATATTCCCCTTGTGTAGAGTCAGCTGCAAGGAAATAATCTCACCAAAACTCTGAATTACCAACAAACTGAGGACCTACTGAAATCACTAAACTAATATTTTAAACGATAACGCACCCACTTAATTGCATTCCCATAAACTAACCTCAAACATAATCGCACTTGCAGAAAGGTATTCACACGCTCATCTGTCAAAATTAAATATGTACATGCCCACTTATGCACAAGTAGGTAGGTACTAATCATAACACGCACACAATCTTGAGCGCATGTACCTCAACCATCCGTGTGGATCTCCTGCTGCCCAGACTCTTAAGAAACTGGTGTCCTCAGGAGCACCCCCCAACAAACATAATACTCACTGTATGCCAGACGTGCAGGTACATTATTTTTTAAGTTAATTTTGTGTAAAGCTGTAATCTAGATTTTTTGATATTTTAGCGCACTGAATGGAACTGGTGACCCGTAATACAGGTTCTTGTGAACCTGAAACAGGCAGCAGTCTCTCACAATGACCTATGATATTATATTTATCTACTTGTACTAATGTATTTTAGCAACTAAGCTTCTATTGTGAGAGAAAAATAAATATATTTGAATTTGTGGTATGGATGTGTATGCCTAGCGGATTTTGGAAGCGGATAAACGTGGATACATATTTTACTTACTATCCCATAAATCAGTTCCGATAGGATACAAAAATACGAATAGAAACTAGTTTATTTATAAAGTTAGTTGTCCTACACGTAAAGCTAACAAAATGTCAGCGACAAGCCCGTCAATCAGTTCTGTTAACCTCACATGCTCAAAAGCACAAAGGTGTCAACGGAGCAATCAAGTTTCATAATTGTTTGTTGGTTGGTCCAGCATTACTGGCTCTTTGTTTGGGTTTTGGCTCGTTTGTCACTATGAGAACAAGGGAAAATGGATCTTGTGCATTGTGAGAAATGAAGCGAACTTCATGAAGATGATTCATCAACAATTTTTAGGTAGGTATCTCGTATCTTGAGTTTTGAATTTTAATAAAAAAATGCGTTTCTCACAAGTCCTAGAAACAAACGACATATGTCCCTGAACATAAAAAAAAGTATTATTGTATATTTTTTTAACTTCTAATTTTACTTTTGAACATTCTCTTAACCCTTCAGGATTTATGCAGAATGTTACATTCCTTAGGTTAGATACCATTATGAAGTGGTTTCTGTCATTGACTGCTGCTAACCGAAATATCTGCTAATGCTTTAACTTATCCAGTCTCATTTCCATGGGATATCCTACGAATCTGCATAACTTGGAGACGTGTTTACACTAGGATAGTGATCACTGGATGTATATAAATAGCACGTCTTTTCTTACTTTAGTATCAATGCGTGAAATCAGGAAGGTACAAAATGCGCAAAGCCTTTCAAAAACGTGGGTGGGTAGACAGCTGGTTCTGCCTTCCGGTCCTGTCTTCGGGGGTTTCTTCAGAGTAAAAGCGTTCCTTTTCATCAAAATATTCTTCACATTTCTATTACAATGTTTCGTCTGTGACTTTACGTGTTACAATTCCTGCCCTGCAAGAACTAGAAGAATTCTAGGAGAATTTGTACACGAATCATGTAAAAGTTAATTATGGTGAGTTGGTTTAAAAAATCCAGACCGCAATTTTGTTCATCCTTGTGTTTTTTGCTGTATACCTCTAGTATTATATAATCTGAGTTGCATTAAACAATATTTCTTCCGCCAAAGTTCTTCTGACTTGTCCGTTCCTATGGCATTCATGGAGGCAGACTTTCGTCTACAAGTTCCGTGAGACACACATGTAGCAGACATAAAAATAATACTGACGCATCCTCCGCGTCAGTTTCTTTTAGGGTTTCGGGATCGGTTTCGAAACTATTATAGTCTCGCTTTGTCTGTTCTTTTTTCCCTTTTTAATATCTCAGCAACTACCGCAGCTATTAACAAGAAATTTTAGTTAATAATACATTTTCATTTATAAAAATGAATAAACCGCCAAGTGCGAGTCGACTCGCACACTAAGGGTTCCGTACCGTAAATTATAACTTGTAGCAAAAAAAATCACGTTTGTTGTATGGGAGCCCCCTTTAATTTTGATATTTATTTTATTTTTGTTATTTGTTGTTAAAGCGGCAAGAGAAATACACATTGTCTGAAAACTTCAACTGTCTACCTCATACGGTTCATGATATAGCCACGTGACAGACGGACGTACGGACGGAGGCTTAGTAATAGGGTTCCGTTTGGACCCTTCGGTTACGGAACCCTAAAAAAAGAGAAAATAGTACTTCGTTTGGATCAGGTAGAGTACTATCCCGATCCAAACGAACCCTCAGCCCTCGACTAGCTACCATTTTGCATGTAAATTCCTTCAACAGTTCGCTTTACATTACTGGTTTATACCGAGATGTCTCGTTACTGAGCAAGCCGGGGACAGGCAATGTATAAATTGCTATCTGAACTCATCCTTTGGAGAAAACACCTGGGTTCTGGGATACTGTGGTTTAGAGAGACACACGGCGTACAAGCATTGTTAGTAGGTTTTCTATTTATTTTCGACTTTTTATATAAGTTAGAGAAATTAGTGAAATTCAATGTGATCTCTCTAGACTTAAAATAAGCTAGATGTTTATTTATTTATTTATTTTCAGTTAGAAATTTACATTGTCATTACAGTGCAGCATTAAAGCGACAAATAAATATAAAATTAGATACAGAATACACTTAACATTAATACAATTACACTAACTATAACTTAATACTACAGCTTAAAATAAATGTTAATTTCATTACCATCAGACAGATATATAGTATGAGCATTTTTTTTAAATATCCTATCTAGGGTCCAGTTTGTGGGGTCTACTACCCCATTTATTTTCTTTCTGGAAGACATGAAGAGTGCCATAAATATAACAATAAAAAATATTATTATTTTGAAAGCTTTAGTTGCCTACGGAGGATCAAAATCTTTAATGTTAAGTCAAATAACTTTTGTTTACAGCGAATACTTTTTCTATTCATCTTTTCGAATATTTTAACATTCTATATTAAAGATATATACCTCTATATATATCGGGTATTTTGACATTCATTTGTTGCAAAAGCAGAGGAAAGATTATGTTTAAGAACGCTTGTAATTATGATATGATGTCCTCCTAAATGTCGGCCACGGCGGCGAATCTCAACGACTAGCCATGCGCGCATGACATGTTATAGTGCACAAGTTTGTGCGCAAACACAGGTGCAGACCGACTCGAACGGGGAGAGGTCAGGCGCAGGAATAACGGCTTACCGATGCTTTCCGAGGTGTAACACCCGTGTGTTACACCGTCAACTTCCTGACTCCGAACTGCTATACTATGCTACTAATTTGTAATTGCGATTTTTCTAGCAAATAAAATTATGATATAACGAAAATGTAAAGCTTTGGTCTCGCTGCGGTATGCGGCACAACGTAGCGCCACGACGACGCGCGTGGAGAATCGGTCATTTGATTTTTCCGCAGCGGTATGCGGCACAAACAAATCTATTGTTGACGCCCCGTGACGCACACCGCAGCGTTGTGAAGAGCACGATGCCACGTTGTGCGGAGTACCCGCTCCCCACTTCACCGCGCTTGCCTCTCACCGCTGACGTAGACTTCGACGAAACATAAGACCACTCTAGACGTTTATTATATGATTGTGTCCGGCATCGCATACCGCAGCGTTGTACGATTTGATCAAGAGACTAAGGCTTTACTTGTATTCTGATAATTTTCCCGCCAGTGTGTCCCCAAAAATCGCAGCTCTCGTCTGAATAGTTGGCGTATTTGAATAACTTGTAAATTATGCCGTCCCGAGCATTGTTAGAGCACCTCTCTTACCGTTATGAGTTTAGCCGAAAGCATTATCAGTTGAAAGCGGTTTAGCGTTGAAGTGCTGCCACTTGTACTTACTGGCGTGGAACAGTGCATGTAAGTGAATCTTGGCCTCCAGAATGTCGCTAGTTCACTGACGTTTCGGTCCAGTCGGCTATAAATATTATAATTATGGGCCCGTTTCGAGGCACAGCTGGACGAGGGACGCGGATGTATCAAACTGTGACGCTATTTTCAGACATCGCATCTAATTTGAAAACAATATTTTCGCAAACATCTAACTACAAACCTTAAAACGAAAAAAAAAAACTAAAAATTTAAATAAAACCCCATTTTTATGATCCGCCAACCATTTTGAAACATGCCCTATTTAAACGATTGCTCCAAGGAAATGCCATGATAGTCTCGATGAGACATTTGTTTCAAAGAAATCATGGAATTTCTCCGTATGTCAGACAAAAAACAAAAGTCATAATAATAATAACAATTACCGAAAGTATATTATGAAAGATGGCACGATCGATATTTGAGAGTATCCTCTTCCTGGAGAGACCCTCCGTCATATACTTACGGGTTGTTCGCACCTTGCTAACTCACACAGACGCAACAAACGATACGGCCTTACTGGCCCTGAAGTTCCGTACTAAGTACATACCGGCGCCAGTTCTCAAAAATGGCCGTGCCACGCTCTATTGGGACTATCATTCATTACAGACAGGACTATTCTTGCGATTAAGCCTGATATTGTACAGATAGATCGGTTAGAACGGATGGCGATGCTCGCTGATGTCACCATTCCACATGATGTTAACCTCGTTAAAGCTGTGTACAGATAGATCGGTTGCTCGCCATCCGCTCTAACGGATAAAGGACTCTCTAAGTAGATAAAGAATGGGATTGAAGATGACAGCGAGACAGCATGCTATGACGCTTAGATCGTATTTGATCAAATGTCTGTCATTTTTAGTCCCATTATTTAACTACACGACTTATAAGCTTTTTGTAGTTTCATTACTGTAATGGTATGTGTATCCGCTAGCCAATTTTGCGCTCGGTCTCGGACTTTTGGGTGGTAAAGGTTTTTCCTCTCGGTTTAGTTAAACTCTATTCTCGTCTTTGCATATAATTATAATGGTATTTTAAAGAACTTATTAGGTATCTAATGCGAAAAGCTAGAAAATACTGAACAATTTCAGACTTTGCTGAGGTTTTGTGTGTGATGAAATGTGTTAGAAATAGTATTTTCCGTATTACAGCTTATTCTACAGTAGATGGTTATTTTTGAAGTCACAAGACAGATTTTTCTATTGTAAACTGTTCGAGCAATTTTCTGCTGAAATCGAGTTGTACAAGTTTTCATACTTTGTCCATCTGACAGCAGACAAATATATATGAAAAAAAAAATAACTAAAACCGAGTTGTTTCACCATCCAACTGAACACAGAATTCTATGAAAACTTCAAAGGGTTAAAAACTAACAGAATAAATTGATATTATAATTAACCAAGAAAAGTAAATGTTCAGAGGCCAAAATGTTTTCTTAGCTCATCATCATCTTAAAGCTATGATCCGTAAAAACCTAAGTTAATGTGCATTATTAATAAAAGGGCTGAGGGGTTCTCGCATTTCAAAGGTACTCGTACTTCTGAGGGCCTTTGAGCAAATGTTATACAACTTTTGCCAAATTACAGAGTTGAAGGTTTTTTTTATATTTTAAGGTATGAATATTGAGGGGATGATCATAGGTAGCGGACGATCAACTTTCTTTTAGATTAACTGATGGGTATTCAAAAAGTAAATTATCAATATACAGCTACCTCTAGATTTGCAACAGCCTGCAGTTAGCTGAATTATTTCAATTCTATTCGTAATTAAGTAAACAAATGTTTTATTTGGTGTCCAGCGGATTTATAGCGGACATTTTCAAACACAAGACAATCTTTCATATATATTTTTTTATTCTAAATTAAATTTAAGAGGATGTTGTATTAGTTATATGCCAACCGTTTAATCTAAAAATGTACATTTTATGATGATGATTTGACTTACGGTGATGTCATTCAACGCTGTGAGCATTCATCATCAGTCATACTAGTCCACTGCTGAACTTGCCTACTCTAATGTACTAGTCCACTGCTGAACATAGCCTACCCTAATGAGCGCCATAGCACCGTCTTCAACCTGCCGCATCCAGCAAACACGATCAAAGGTCCTGACCTTTGATCGTGTTGTATTTTACGTGCAAAAGTGTAATAAAACTTTTAGTCCGCTAAAAGTGAATACGTAAATACATGAAAAGTATTCAAAATGTTCCTCGTAATACCTCGGTTTCCTAACCCACGGCAGTAATTTAGACTTCTCAACTTTAGCTTTTAGAAGTAGGCAATGTTGGACGAAAGTACACTTTTTCATTTGTTCCTAACTTTTTGCGGGGTAATTTTCTACAGATATTATTATAGGGTATAATATCTGAAATTTCTGGCCTTTTCAGATTGTTGTTTTTTTTTTAAGATACATTCAAAAGCGATCATCACACTTCACAATAATGTTATAAATGCGAAAGTTTGGATGTTAAGATGTTTGGATGGATAGACGTTTTTTAGGGTTCCGGACCCGAAGGGTGAAAACGGAACCCTAATAGAGAATGTGTATTTCTCTTGCCGCTATAACAACAAATAATAAACATAAAATAAGTATCTAAATTAAAGCGGGATTCCATACAAAAAACGTAATTTTTTTGGCTGTTTTGCTCTTCGTTTGTCTCTTGAACCACAATGGTAGATAACTTTTATAAATATGTAACATTTCAACTGTAACACTAATAACATCAACAACTAAAAATATAACAAAGCGAATATTCGATGTTCTTTGAAAAATTTGCTTGATTGTTACGGTACGGTACCGTTCGTGAGCGAGTCGACTCGCACTTGACTATTTTATTACCCCTTCATGATATTAACTGAACGGATTGGGCTGAAATTTTGCATACAGGTAGTTGTAGGCCTCAAATAAAACATAGATACTCAATACTCAATGGGCTCAAATAATACTTTTTATTCCATAAATCAGTTTCCATGGGATATAAATAACCTTTAAACGTTTCCATAGAAACAACGCGACCGAAGCCGCGGGCATAAACTAGTATTAAATCTTTAAAAATTATCATAAACATCGTAGTTTCGATGCGACAAAAAGTAAAAACAAATATTAAATAATGCTAGACAATCCACACACCGTCATCTAGCTCCAAATAAAGCAAAGCTTGTGTTATTTTATGAGTACTAGAACTTATACCTAGATATTTTTTAACATATAAAACTATCAATCAAAACCTATTTCCATATACAAAAGATTGCTGCCTAAAACCTTAACTCCTGTAATGCATCCTTTATTTTCTTTTCATACAGTTCGCATTATTCAAAATCAATGAAATCCTACCCGGCATAAAATGCCTAGATCAAAATGAATGGGAATGTTACCATGTCAATGGGACGACGAGGCCAGTGTTGCTATTTCGTGTCGCTGTTGCTTTCAAGTTCTATTGTTATCATTATCAACAGCAGTATTAAATTGTCCACTGGTCTTTCTTTATATATCAACACACATAACTAAAAACAAGCTTCCCCAAACAAGGAGGGTTTTTGCCATTATGCCAGATTATTATAGAAGAGTAGATAACTTTAATTTATATTTTTTGACATGTTCATATTGGCAACATTAGGTAATTGGATTTTAGTTTTAGTTTTTATAGAGCATAAGTTATGTATAATACCTACATTAAATTAACTTAATCTGTTGGAGTGATTTTCCATAAGGCAGGAGCGAAACCTCCTAACACAGGTATCTCTATACTTAAAAGGAGGTTTCCAAAGTAATTAAAGATGTATATAGATTAAGTTAAAAAAATAAAATATATATTTTTTTTTTTTAAGACTAATAATGACCTGCAATTGTTAACTGTCTATGACTAAGTATAATGTTTATAGATACTTACTGATTATATAATTTTAATTGTTAACTAATGTTATTACTCGCACACGAAGGGTTTCGTACCGTAAAATTAACTAAATTTTAATTTTATGATTAATATTAATCATTAACTTAAAACGAATATTAGTTGAGCTGCCTTGATTTATGCGCATGCTGCGGGCCGCCTATAAATTAGAGAGCACTAGACCTAAGAACCCTATCAATGTTATTTAATTTATTTTTGAGTTATCTCTAGTTGGTAGTCCTAATAAATAAATATATAAATACAGGGCGCTATAGCGCTCATTACGGGAGGCCTATTTCCAGCTGTGGACTAATATAGGTTGAAGATGATGATGATGAGAACTGCTAAATAGCCAACATTTCAACATTTACACGAACCAAAGCCGGACCCCAAAATCTATTGTATTGAATTGAAAAGGAATGTCCGGTCGTACACATATATCGGCTGATAGGTCGCCAGCGCCGCTGGCCACTTCAAAACAGAGCTTTTTGTGAAATGGACTCTGTTTTTGGAGGGTTTTGGTTGGGAATTGAATTTGGACGCAGTCCTACAAAGTAACTGGTGATCGATAGAATATGTGTCAAAATTGAACTGGCTTTAGGAAACGTGGATTGAGTATTGAAGCTGTCTTTGTCGTAATAGAAACTTTATATGTGCTTCTATGAATAAAATATAAAATTTTTGTAAACCAAAGGGTTACGAAACGAAAGAAAAATTGCTGGAAAATATTTTACGACCCTGGTTTATGCTAATCGCAGAAATTAGCGTGTGGTTTGAGATCCCGAAAAAAATTTTGTTAGCTAGACTATTTAAATAATTATGTTTTTGTTTTTAGAGGTTATCTTACTGTTCTTAAAAACTGATAAACTTATCAGAAAACAACGGAAAAGGATAAGCCCTGGATACTGAAATACAGCCTAGGCTTTTATGGCCTATATTATACTGAAACACTATAGTTGTGGTTTTAGTTTATGTTTATCAGAAATTAATAGTTTTTGATAAGTTTTCATGCATAAATGTCTTTTTTGTCATAAAATAACCTGGACTCTAGAGGTAGAACCGACTCTAGTATTTTCTCTTTTTAACTGCCTTAAATCATACAAATCCTTTCTAAAATGAGATGATTGGAATGATAGTGCTCATAAGGCGTAACTTTGACATCATTCTAAGTAGCTCCTCCACATTTGCTTCAGATGTATTCAATTTTAATTTATTCTTGTCTCTTTTGTTTTTTATTCGGGAAAATTGTATGAGTGATTGACTCACGAATACAACTGGATTGACCAAAAGAGCGCAAATTATCGATTAAATCTGAACCCAAAACTTATTAAAGTACATTTCAGTTAGAAGTTAATAATAAAATAATAAATAATGCTGGACAATCCACACAGCATCATCTAGCCCCAAAGTAAGCAGAGCTTGTGTTATGGGTACTAGATGACTGATAAACTTAATACAATACATAACATAGATAGATATTTTTTATTATGTATAGAAAATACCCAGAACACCCGGAACAAATATTTGCAGATCGTACAAACATTTGTCCCAAGGCGGGAATCGAACCCGCAACCTTCTGCGTCGCAGGCGGACCTTCGCCCGCCGCGCCACATCGGTAATATAATAACAAATATTCATCTATGGAATACATAAGTGAAAATTACCTAAAACACTACAATTTATGCCTTACGATGATTAAAGTATCATTTCAGCGAAAATTGTATACACTCACAAATACCTGCAGAGCTAAATTATCGGTTGAATCTGAAACCAAAACTTCGTAAAGACATTGGACATTGAAAACAAATATTTACTATGGAAAACCTGAGTGAAAATTACGTAGAGTAATACTTTAGTTTATTCCGTACGTTGATACGATTTACGATGATACTTCAACGAGACGTGCTAGGGTCCCATGTGATAGGTGGTGTAAGGTTGACAATTAATATTTGTTTACGACGATTTACGACTGACTAGGATAGAAGTTGTAGGATGGAGTCCCCTTCGTGATCGACCTTGGGTCTACACAATTGATTTGACACTGGAGCAGTTAGAAGTATTTCTACGAAACGAATTTTTTTTATTAAACAATAATACAATAGAGGTTCCTGCATAGGTTGTTCTAAATTTACTTATTTAATGTGTTTTTAACCGACTTCGAATAAAGTAGGCTATGTTCGGCTGTATGGTTTTTTATGTTTGTTCGTCGTTTTTTTATCAATTATGGCCGGTTTTTGAAAATTCTTTCCCTGTTGTATAGAGAATTATCCCGAGGAATTAGTATTTGTCAAGCAAAACTTTAAAAAAAAACAGTGCAAACTTAGGGATTCGTAATCGGTTTTTAGTTACTTTGGTACATTAGACATTACTTTGGTTTCTTAATTTTAGTTATAAATATTAATGCAGAAAATGGAAAGTAAGCCGTTGTCCTACACTAGTAGAGCGTAATATTAATCGCTCAATAATCTAACTAATATTATAAAT
This sequence comes from Eupithecia inturbata, assembly GCA_963662085.1. Lineage (NCBI taxonomy): Eukaryota > Metazoa > Arthropoda > Insecta > Lepidoptera > Geometridae > Eupithecia > Eupithecia inturbata. The sequence continues at coordinate 2,498,143 of OY759201.1, forward strand.
TCGAAAGTAACTCTGTCTGTCTGTCTGTTACCTTTTCACACCTAAACGGCTGGATGGATCTCAATGAAATTTGGCAGGTAGGTAAATGGTTTCCCAAGGACGGACATAGGCTACATAAAAAGCGCGTGCGAAGCCGCGGGCAGCAGCTAGTTAATAATCATTCTTCCATACCTATATGATGAATTCGAAGGTAACAATAAAATACAATAGATTTACAAAATAGAAGCTATCCTGGAGATGGAAATAGGGTACGTTATATCCCGGAAAAAAGGATGCGTTGCCAGGCAACGGGCAGAGTCTTTCTTAAGTGTCGTGGTTGAACGCTTCACCATCGCATTCATAATAATATTACAAAAGCGAAAGTAGTTCTCTCTGTCTGTCTGAAAGACTAAACGGATCTGAAATTTAACAGTGAGGTAAATGGTATGGTAGCCCAGGGTACTTTTTATCCCGGGAAAAGCGCGTGCGAAGCCGCTAGCAAAAGATTATTTAAAAAAAAAGAATCTGGTACCTATATAAAAAATAGTAGTTATAGATATATAGATAGATAATACTTTATTGTACCACACATAAAACAGAAAACAATACAGAAATAGATGCTAAGAGTAGACGAAGTACAAAGGCGGCCTTATCGCTATGAGCGATCTCTTACAGGCAACCTTGGGATGGACTGGACATGTAAGAACAAAATAGACGGTGGCACTCGAAGAATAAAACAAAACAATAATAGTTAAACTACATATCTACTATAATAGGTACCTACAAACATTATAATAAACTTACTTAAACATAAAAATAAGGTTTTCTAACTTTTATAAGGAAGTTATGTACAAGCATAAATCTAAAGCCTAGTTTCCACCGATCTCGCCCTAAGGTGACCATTTCATGTAATAATTCAGTAGAATCGCGCGCCCTGAAAAATGCGCCGAGATCTGCGCATTAGGTGTCGCAAACTCGTATTTAAATGAGATGAATGACGTCGGGAACGCTCAGCTTTTGTTAGTGGTGGGGTTGTGGTGGGGAGAGCAGCGGATTCGCGACCTGTATTTATTTAAAGCCGAGTATACTGACCGGTGCTACGGGGCGTGATATCACCAGTCAGTATACACACAGCAAGCTTTCGTACAGTCAGTACGGGGGAAGAAGGTGCTCGCAACGAGCAAGGAGACGGTTTTTAGCACACGGCGGCGTAATACTTCATGCTCGCTGGCTGTGTACTGTACGCCCCGTAACAACGGTCAGTTTCCGGTATTAAACAGTCTGAGGCCCCGGCCCGTATTATGAAAGCTTGCTATGCTTGAGTAACACTTTTCTATGGCATGAAAATGAAAATGAAAAATATTTTATTTACCTTAAAACTACTATACACAATTAGCCTTTATTCTATGGGAATTTATACTACCCAAGTTACAAAATAAATTTACTTTGTGCGTAGCAGTGTTTAAGGAAATATGGCCTTCACTCAGCATTATGCTGAGTGCACACTGGTGTCCACCCAGCGCTGGTTTTCAGTGAAGACCAGAGGGATCGGGTCACGTTACGATCGCCAGGTGCGTGTTGTAGACATGATAACAAAAAAAAAATTTAAAAAGAAGAATCACTATACAAACAAAACTATGGAAGTAACCAAATATAGAGTATTAAACAATTTAAAAATTATAAAATAATATTGCAATACTATTGTTGCCGGTCGGTCGGGTGGCTGTGGCTGGGTCAGTCAGGCATAAACGTCTCTCAAGCATGGACTTGACTGAGCAAGCTTTCATAATCCGGCCTAAGACTGTTAAGCAGAAATGTTCTGGTTTTTTTAACAATCCTTACAAGTACTGGTAAATTGTGTCGTTCTCTGTTCTTACAAATCCGGTAAATGTGTAATATGAACTAACGCCAATTTTGTCAATATTTTCTCAACTCGCTTCGCTCCTCAACATGTCCTTCCCCGTATCGCCGACGGCTTTGAAACTTGTTTGCTCAACGGACCGTTTGTATTTTTGGGCGTTACATACAGACGTGCATTACAGTTAGTATGTAAGCCGCGGCTTATGCTTTCATTTTGAAAGTGAGTCAGTGGCTTGTTTCAGGGATTTATCTGATAATGCTAGTTTTACAACTTATTAGCTTTTGGTACTAAGTTCCCGAGACATTTAGGTATTGAATTTATGTTTATGGGACAAGCAAGACATACAGGGGGCTTAGGCGCTTATTAGGGGAGTCATATGTCCAGCTGTGAACTATTGTAGGCTGATACTGGCCGATATAGATAGATAGATAGATAGAACTTTTATTTGCAACTGCAACACACAATACAAAGGTATATAAAACACAACAAAAAGGTAGGTACATTAGGACATAAAAAAGAATTAAAAAATAATCGGTACATATACTTATACCTACATAAAGACGTACAGATTCTCAGTGATGTGAGTACGTGTGTGCTGCAGCCTGACATAAAGGTAATAACTCAGCGCATAGCTTTGCTCGAGAGCTAACACTGATTTTCAGTATTACCCTCTGAGGTGACCAGAAAAACGAAACACCAACAAAACAAATGAAAATGGCATGTGTTTGCGTGTCATTACTTAGTATTTAAATCACAACAATATTTGAGTTATGCAGTGTAAGAGCACATGAAAAAAAATATGGTTTTTGTGTCATTAGTCGTTATAATTTTGTCGTAGGTGTCGCGAATATTGTTTCGTACTTAAGCACGAATTAGGAACCCACAAATAGGTAGAAGTAGCAACTCCAGTGTTTCCTAGTTCTGGCGAACGAAGTGTTTAGGAATTCCCTCTATCTGTTTGTGTAACAGTAAAGGTTTAAGACGAGTTTTGAAAGTGAATTTAGTGTTGAGATTACGTAAGGGTGGAGTGGAGGTATATTGTTCCAACACTTCGTTGCCAGATATCGAAAACTACCTTTGAACGCTGCAGTTTTGTGGTTATGATACATTATAATGTTTACCGTCCTTCACCCCCACCTCCACAGCCTATATTGGTCCACTGCTGGACCCAGGCCTCATAAGTGCCTTATTGGCTTTTATCTCACGAGGGGTAATGCCCATAATCCCCTCTCTGAGCATGCGGGTTGCGGATCGCAGTTCAGTTGTAGAATTGTTCTGCAGAGGGTGCTGCTGCCTACCCCCGGTGGATATCCCTTAGTCACCTCCTACGACACCAGCGGAAAGAGTTGGGGTGGTGCAAAATCTAAGCCGGCACCACACATCAATGTTTACTGGGTTAGTTGTATTTTTGTATTTGATGTAAGTATGTATATGTAATCGACGTATTTAATTTTAAGGTTATGGCTAAAAACCTAATATAGACGAAAATCACTAAACTTTATCAAACTCTGGGTACTTAAAGGAAAGAACATACATGCATTAATTGAGAGAACTTAAAATTTCTAGGATAGTTGAGGTACACATGACAGCTCTACATATAAAATCCTTTTGCTCATAACAGACTAAATAAAACCAGCCAAGTGCAAGTCGGACTTGCACAAGAAGGCTTTCATGCCGTGCCATCGTACAAGATTTAACAGTAAGTAATTTTTGTTTAATGCTATATTTTAATTTTTTCTAGTATTTATTATTTACATATTATACATAAGTGTTTATAATGTTGCACATTAAACCACAACAGGTATGTGTTGGTGTTCACACTCGTCTTATACATGCATTTGCATCACATCTTATAATCTAGATACGTCAAATAAATAGAAACTCGATATTCCACAATCCCTTAATCCGATAACTAACCTCTCTTACGATAGCTTTTAAGTAGGTACTTTCTAAACTCAGCGTGCGTAATAAACTAAAATATTATTATTATTATTTTGAACATCATTATCTACAACTCAAAAAGTTTCGTTGGTGTTACTCAACTAAACTTAAAATAAACGCTGACATCAGAATTTCGTGAGATGATTTGGTCTTGAAGTCGTTGCTCAAATAAATCAATTGTTTGATCTGCGTTGTGGCAGGTGGCGCCGTCCTGCAGAAACCACATGTAGTCCAAATCCATGCCATCCAGTTGAGGCAACAAGAACTCCGTTGTCATGTTCCTGTAACTTTTAAAGGGCAATGTATACGCTTCTACAACAAAACTCCTAGTGAGTTGCAAAAATTATCAGTAAATAAATTCAAACAAATTGTCAAAACCTTCCTGTGTAAAAAGGCCTACTATAAAATATCAGATTATCTAGAGGATAAAAAAGCGTGGGACGGAATTTGCTCCAACTAGAAAAATAACAACTAACTAACCGGCTAAAGGTTTCTTCGTCGCTTCTTTACTTTAGTCAACATACCGAAGCGACTGAAATCAAAAATATCACTTTATTTCCGTGTCAGTGTTTAATAATTAAGAATTTGACCTTTTCTAAGTATACATTTATTGTATTTATGGAAATAAAGAGTTTTTGACCTTGACTTTGACTTTGAACGAGTACCGTTCACAGTCACTGCAACTCCGGCCTGAGTTTTCACAATGATAACACGTTCTTCTATTGTGTAACGCTCTATTTTTATTAATTGGAATAATCATAAATAAATAAAATAAAGAATGCTGGATAATCCACACAGCATCATCTTGCCCCAAGCTAAGCAGAGCTTGTGTTTTGGGTACTAGATGACTGATAATATACTTAATACAATACATTATATAGATAAACATATATTTTTTTATTATATACTATAGAAAATACCCAGAACACCCGGAACAAATATTTGCAGTTCGTAAAAACATTTGTCCCAAGGCGGGAATCGGTCCTTCCCCCACCGCGACACATCTATCGTCAAATTTCTTCGTCGTCGGTTGTCATAGGAGACAGCTGTCAAATTTCAAAGTTCAAATTCAGTTTCACATGTACAATTTTTTTTACACGTATTTTAAATAGTGCACTCTTATCGACCCTTTACTAAGCAGAGATCAGTCTGTGATTTATAAAATCAAGCTACAACGCTAAAAATAAAAACCATGTATGAGGTTGCTCATTAATCTTTTACTCTACTTATACATTTTTATATTTTTTTCTTACAAACACTAACGTAAAACTCATTTAAAAAAAATTTCAAGTATCTATCTACTTACCTACCATGAGATACAGCCCGCTGACAGACGGGCAGACAGACAGAATAGGCTTCATAACACCCGTTGGCACCCTTCGGGTACGGAACTAAGTAAGAAGAAGAAGAAATAATATGAATTTAAATAATAATAATATTAAGAACTAACTTACTAACTAACTAACCCTACAAACTAAGCTTTACCTATGTACGTTTCAAAAACCCACTAACGCTTCAAAACTACAAAAAAGTTAAATGTAACTGAAACGAAGCGTGTTACAATTCACAAATAACTGACCCACAACCGAAAAGTTCTATTTTAGTTTTATTGTTGTGTCATTGGTATGTTGGCATTTTTACCGGTTCCACGGAAACACGAGATTTTAACTTAACCCATTTTACACGACGGATTTCAAATAGAATTTACTTTTGTAAACTTATACCACTTCTGCACAAATAGCGCCGACTGCGGACATGTTTATAGTCTGGTGAGCCTGGAAGAGATCGCTTTTTAGCTATTAGCCTAACCATTGTCGAACCATTGTAACTTTACCTTATCTGCGTCGTTGAACCTGTAAGTCTGTGTGAATACAATTTGAGGAAATCGCAGAAGTTCGCAAAAATATATGGTTTTGGCACCATTTATTCGTCGACGATTTCCAACTTAAATTTACACCTTTTTCGCTGCGCGTGAGCAATTATGTGTTGTTGAAGTTTTCATTTTAGTTTTTCGTGATCACCTTGTTTTCTATTATTGTTATCAGGTAAAAATTCTAAAAACTGGTTCTTATAAGTTAGCTTAGCTTCCGGTCTGCAACGCGGATAAAGTCTTTAATTTAGTATTCGTTTATCCTCAGAGAAAAAAAACTAAATGCTCATGTAAAAACTCTTGTAAAAATCACCAACTCATACAGAATCGTAGACGTATTCTTCGCAACGCAACCCATATGTTGCTTAAGACATTAAATAAGAATTGGATTCTTATCTAATGCACTTCTATAGTGCACGAGGGCATGAGTAGTGCACTTGGCACGAGCACTAATCCGACTTTATTGCCGTTAGTATGAAATACGAGCGGGTACGAATCTTTCTGACAAAAGAATTTCTTTTATTTGTAAACTAAGCTTAGTTCTGCCACTTTTCACGCGTTTTTGAGATAAAAAGCCTTATGTTATCTTAGCTCAAGAACTGCATGTATGCAAATGAATTGGAGGTTTATCTGTTAAGTAGTTTTGGCATTGTCTTCGACCAAAGATATCACAATTTCATATTTTCACAAACTATCGCTTTAGGTATTAGAGGTTCCTAAGATTTGTGTTGGCCTGGTGAAAGATCTGTAGACTTTCAAACTGAAAGTGGTAAAATTGGCCTAAAATTATTCAATTATTCATTAATCCCATTGTTGGGTATATAGACGTTCTCTTAAATAAATAAATGTAATAAAATAACAGTATTAAGTACATACGCTCTTCAGAATATTAAACATAACACAAATGGAAGTAGGTATACAAAATGCGGCCTTATAGGCAGCGCTAAAGGAATTTCTACGAGGCAGCTGTATAAACAGGCAATTAAAGAACGCGATTAATGTTTTGTTCCATGTTTCACTATTGTACCTACTTAGCTTAATTGTTTCACTTATTGTTTTTTCTTGAGTGTCCTTTTATTGTAATTTGTGTACTTTTCAAGGGTGGCATGTTCAAATAATTGAACAAACCCTAAATAAATGATTTAAAAAAAAAAAAACCCCTATATTTTTCTTTTGAGCTATTTTGTCTAGTCCTTTTCAAGTCGTGCGTGAGTGTTCAAGTAAATGTAAAAACGGATACGATAAATAAAATTTCAAAGAATATAACTCTCTTTCTTGCGCAGTCATAAAATCAATGGTAAAATCCATTCAACAATCAGAATCGAAAATTTCTAGTTACGGAATTAAATTTCTAGTTACGCAATTAAAATTCCTGGATTCCGTCCAACAAGCAGAAAATTTGATTAATTAATACAGAACTCTTAAGGGCTCGTGCAGAATGAATACTTAACTCTAAGGGCTTCGGCTGAACCCTTTCGGATCATCCGAAATTTTGCGAAAACCTGAAATTTGTTGCTTATACGGTTTGAGACACATTGTTGTTAAGAATTACTACTTTTGAGAAGAGTGTTACAAGAAAACAAAGTGTTTAAACGATAGATCGGTCTAAGCCAATTTTACTTGCATGGACAGATAATAATTTTCATGGTAAAATAATATTTACAAGTCAATACTTGTAAATATCCGTGGCAGTCGCGGCGTAAGAATCGACCCCTCCAACTTAGCCCGTGGATCTCGCAAAAGCCGACTAAGGGAACCTACTAGAGTAAGGGCAGTGGCTTCCTTCTGTGTATTTTTAACACCTCTATTGCGATCACCAATCCACCTGCCAAGCGTGGTGATTATGGCAAAAATCCCGATTGGTTTGGGGAAGCATGTTCAGCAGTGGATAAAGAAATAAATAAATATTTATTCATTGCATAAACAATGTAATTACTTAAATTAACTTACACCATAAAAACTACATAAAATACTTTAAAAAAAAACCACTTACCACTTAACATGTCTTCACGAAGTGTGGTAATGAGGTAGGTAATGCTTGGTTAAAAAAAAATATAAAGTTGAGTATTCTGTAATCTGAGAGTCGATCATAGAAATCTTCCTTTTTTCAAATCGGTTAAAAAGGCGTTATCAACCAATTTTGGTGACGCCGCCGGCCGCCCGCCGTAAGCACCATGATCAACGCATCCCAATTCGAACTCTATTTCGTTACACTTCGTTTGAAATTGTTAGAATTTTACGTCGTGTTGCCAACTTACTTTAAGGCTGGTGTATGGCCCAATTCAATTTGAATAAAATAAAAAAAAAATAATATATTTTGGCAAATATTTGAGTGAAAGAAAAATACTCAAACTCAATAGAGTTAAGAAGAAATATCCAAAAATACGGCTACAGATAATTATTTTGTGTTCTCAAGGCCGTTGGGCCATACACCAGCCTTAACGCAACAATGAGTGCTAGGAATCTCGCTCTACTGTAGAATATTATTGCAACATTGTTTTCGATTACAAAACTTTATGAACACTGAAATATAATACTATGCGCTCTTCTATGACAAACCTATTTTATGAGCTGCGAATCTAGAATTATTCGAGGACATCCGTGAGGGCTGGTGCGGCGGCAGGTTTAGCCGAGGATCTCAAGAGGCGCAAAAAAGCAGGTCTCGACACATTTGCTCTCTTTGGAGTCGAGACACTAGGTCCGTGGGGTACCTTCCGAGGCTATCCGGGTTTTTAAAAAAATATCTGAACGTCTGGTGGAAGCGACGCGTGAGCTGGTGGGTATCTGGCGCAGCGTATCAGCATTGTCATACAGCGCGAGGAAATTATTATTCTATCTATTTATTTCAGATTAAATTATAAACCCATACAATGATGTCGATTCTGTGGTTTTAGAATTAGCTAAAATTAGGATTTAGGAATGTCAAATAGACGAAAGCTATTCTATATTTCAAAAATTAGGATGACAGATCTAAAACAACTCAACTTAGTTTTAATAGCTATAACCCTATTCTTTGCATTACATTTTAGCTATGATTAGAAACGTCTACCTAATTTTAGAAGGCATCTAATTTGGTCATGATTAAAATTGATAGGCAAAATGCTGCTGGATTAGGGTACATAAAATGACTAACTGACTGACAACAATTTTTAGGCCATGGCAGAAGGGACTTCAGAAATACATTACTTGGCCACTGTATGAATTGCCACCTGACCGTAAAAAAATTTATAAAAATTTAACAAATTGTGAGGTCCTGTTGTCTTCGTTTTGGTCAAAAACCTCCAAAATCCCGTATTGTTTGTATCCGTCTGTGTGTCATAAAGTAAGCATACTCCCCCAACTCTGTTTGTTGACAAAACTTTGCCAACAATGTCTGTTTGTACGAATCAGATCATTTGCATTTTTAATTATTATTAAAAGCTGGTAAATTGCTGACTACCAGGCTTGCAACATTCACTGGGTTGATTTTTAGGGTTCCATTGTAAAAGTTGACAACGGAACGCTTTTTTTGTCACACTTTTCAGACAAAAGGTCTACAAAATATCGATTCGAAGTTATAATTTGTTGTAAATAATTTCCCCTCCTTTAGTTGCGACTCAACAATATTTTCACTTTCATTAGCATTTTATGTTTAATGGTGGATATTTTAACTGCTTCTTTATTTTATCTCTGAAATTTACAAAGCGAGAATTCGAAAAGATATCTAACACTCACACTAGCGCCGCCACCTATCACCTTCAACTTACGTTATCTTATTATTACATTAAACAAATGTATTTTAAAAAATCCATGGATCTGCTTTTTTAATGCCTTTGTAATAGTTTCATTTTGTATAGTTTATGCAGAGACGCAAAGTTCCTCTGGATAACCAACCAAAGTCTGTTTTCGCATCTGGACTTTTGAAAATTCCTTTGTAAAACGTAATAATAAGATAAAATAGGTGGCGGCGCTAGTGTAAGTCGGGGTAGCCCCTTAAGTAAGTGTATTAACAACGCTTATACTCCGCCGTGGTCGTCACCGGTCTCGGAAGCTCGGAACCCTCGCTGAACTGATTTTACTCGCGCTTCACCATTTTTTGCATAGCTTTTTAGAGTTCCCGCTGACTAGTTGTTGACCAAGTTTATTAAAAGGTTGGTTTTTAGTTATTCGTATTGAAAGCGGTTTTTTGTCCGTTAATATATTGCTATTTCCATGGTTGCGTTACTAGTATTTTTATTTTATTCATTTATTTACACCCAATGAATTACACCCATTTATAACAACCCAATGAAAAAAATACTTTATTGTCATAAAGTGACTTTATGATATAGAAAAATGTCACAATTGCAAAATCTTCTTGTTTTGAGAATAATCAAGAAGTAGATTGTAAATCACGATGCTCTGACTCTTGTGAGACGTTGGGAATAGGTACATTTAGTGATACGTTAGGAATCTCACTCATCGATGACTCACTCAATTTTATAAAAACGGCTATGATGAACGAGGTACCAAAAATTCTCGTCTGGTCGCATACCTATATCGTTATTATTAGCTACATTATGTAGGCCTTCGCCCTATTATTTGGTGAAAAAAAAGAGAAGAAGCGAGGACAGATTCGTTTTTTTTATAGATATCAATAAATGAGAGAGAGAGAGAGAATATTTTATTTGTAACTCAAATAAACAAAAACAAATAAGAATAACAAAGAATAAGAATAAGAATGATTTATTTCAAAATTTACAATGTAGCCTTAAAGTTAATTATAGCTAATTATACCACTAAATAATTTACTTTAACGATAGATAAGTTAGTACAAACACATTATAAAGGTATACATACATATGGGCTAAAAAACTTAGTACTTCAAGGCTTCTATGAGATGCATGTCTCGTTCCTTCCGTGCTAGTTATAAAACTGTGTTACGGCAAATAATTAAAAAATAAAATAAAATACTAGTTTTTGCATTGAGTCACAAAGCGGTCTCTGTCTCAGCATGAGCTAGATGTAAAAACATTACAACCAACGCTGGTCTTCCGACAGACTCGTTTGGTGACGTCACGGAAGATAACACATAATGTAAGACACGAAACATTCACAGATATAACATTAAAGAAACATAATCTACGGCAACGGTTGACAAATACAAGATACAAACAATCCAGAAGTCATGAAATCGTGATATTTCTACAAAAATTACAAGAACTCAGGATGAGACGCTGAACCACAACATAATTAATTTCCACTTACTTGGTACAAATCATCCGCCGCGCTTGTTTTCGGTAACAACCAGCTTTCTTCCAGTGTTCCCGTCGTTAACATTTGTGATTATTTCCTAACTTAAAGTACACACATACAACATAGCTATCGTTTGCTCAACGAACTTCCGTCATCGCCTCCTTCGTCCAACGAAAACTTCTCAAGCGACAGTTTTTCACGTCGTGTCCGAGTTCAGAACTGCACAGTTGCAGCTGTCCTGAACACAGAATAGTGGCAAACAGCATGGAGATGATCCACTTCATCAATGAGGCGTTTTCTTTATTTCTAAAAATAGTTCGACCAGTCTGAATATATGGCGCTTTTTGTTTGAATTATCCCAGACAACCTATACACAATATTGTTCGCACACCCATCTATATATATATATGTATGTAGATGGGTGTGCGAACAATATGTATGTAGTATAGTATGGGTTTTCACAATATTTGTAGCACGCCCTGATCAAGAACCAATCTTGGCCTTCAAATTCCTTCTAGCAGTTTATTTTATTTTATTTATTTTTAGTTTTAGTTTGTGACGAATATCACCTAATATACCAGAAATATATCTTTTGGTCTTTGACCAAAGTATGAAAAAATTTGTAAACCGATGAGTAATTTCAGCACTTCTATTAAATATGCATGAACCTGCTTACTGTATTTTTTATTTCACTCTAATTTTTTTAGCTTTAAGTGACCTAAGTTTAAATATTCCTATAAGTTTCTTAAATTTTTATTACACTGCGCGCGCACTCTACCAAAAATGTTATGTAGGTACGCAAAAATTTATATATGTATTAAAATAATTAACTTATTAATTGTATTAGACGTAGTATATGTTATGATGATGTACTATAAATATATATATTATGTTTGTATTCTTACAAATAATTCGTCGTTCGTCTGCCCTTCCTCAAGTAGATTCCGTAAGTCGACTCTTCGTCGATCCACGTGCTTATTTGGGGTAGATTCTTACGTCGCGACTGTCAACGATAATACATGCATTCGTATATATTCATCAAAATTACAGCTATCTAGTAGATACTAATAGTTTCTGAGCTAAGCCTCGGACGGACAGACAGACATGGCTAAACTAAAAGGTTTCTTTGTTTACTATGGAACCCCGAAAATGACCAAAAGCAAAACACACGAAAAATACACGTCGTTTAACCCTTAACTGCTCTTTGCCCGATCATTAAAGTTATAACTAATTCTAATAGATTTTTTAAACCAATTATAAGTGAAATAAACCTTCTCTCAGATTAAAACTATCGCCATTGTCTATTAGCTCGACTTTGTAACGTGTTTAGATCTTTCCGTGTTTGTACGATCTCCAGATATTTGTTCCGGGTGTTCTCTATGTATAATAAATAAAAATATATCTACGTAGTATAATGTATTAAGTGTATCAGCCATCTAGTTAGTATTATGGGTACTAACTAGATAACTGATAAACTTAATATTTTGTGGGCTTGATTCCCGCCTCAAGGCAAATATTTGTACGATGTATAGATATTTGTTCCGGGTATTTTCTATGTATTATAAAAATACCTGATTATCTATGTATGTACGTATTCTATTAAGTATATACGTGATGACTGATGGATACTAGATGTAGTATCGATAACACAAGCTCTGCTACTTTGTGGCTAGTGATGCTGTGTGGATTGGCCAGCATTATAAAAAAATCAAAAATTACCTAAACAAAAAAACAAATAGTACACTGACGCTTAACCCTTAACTGTTCTTTGCCCGATCATTAAAAGTTAAATTAATTCTTATAGATTTAAAACCAACCAAGTGAAATAAACCCCCTTTCACATTGAAACTATCGTCATTGGCTATTAGCTCGACTTTGTAACGTGTTCAGAAGTTTCCGTGCGGGCATTGTGATGTGAAAACTCGTACGTGCCTTGTTCAGCGATTTGTTCTGTTCACGGAGTGTTTCTGTTCAGGGGAACTGTTTAGAAACGTTGTATAGCACTTTAAGATGGAACAAGCACAAAGGAGGCCTGGGGTTTCAAAATGTGTAGGGTAAGACTTGGGTAAGACCCACACAATGTAGCTAGGAATCATATTATATGATTATCTCTCTCAAATGCAGGATTATATTATGTTAACTACATAGGTATATAATAATAAAAATTAAATAAGTTAAGTTAAATGAATGAGAACCCAGTGCTAACACAAACCTGACATAGGCTTTAAGGCACAGCTAACTAAGTTGTGAAACGATTTTTTAAATGAATAAGTGATTTATCTATTTATAGGTATCTGTTCTTCAGACGAGTAAGTTTGATACCTTATTTATCAAACTTGCTTAAGCCATTTGGATGTTTCGAGGTAATATAACATCGATGACACACACTGAGTTAATACTAAGTAATAATCAAATCAAATCATTTATTTCAGACATAGCACAGTTTACATACACAGTAAAGTAAAAAAAAAATTTTCTGGCTATAACTATGCCATAAGCAATAATGCCATTGTACCTTTATAACTATGCCATTAACTATGCCATTGTACCTTTATATTTTATGATAATATCTGTTAGTTATTTAATTTTGTGGTAGATTGTTTGCAACAGTCTGCAGTTAGCTTAATTGTTTCAATTGTAAATACTAGTTATAATTTGATTGTAATTTTCTTTGTTAATAAAGGCCAATGCCGTATTAAAAAAAAATTTTGTGGTGTACAATAAAAATTTTGTATTGTATTGCATATAGATAATGAACTATTTTATTGTTTTAAACAAATTACAATACGTAAATTAAAATAAATAAATTAAATTATAATAAATTGCCGAGTCACGGTCTCCACTCGAGAACACGTTAACGTGCATAACGTAAGAGATATGCTCGGCAAACGTAGTGTAGGCCGCCCTCCGGTCAGGTGGGATGACGATCTGCGAAAGATTGCAGGCAGATGCTGAATGCGGCAAGCTGAAGTCAGGGCGCTATGGCGCTCATTAAGGAGGCCTATGTGCAGCAGTGGACTAAGATAGGTTGATTATGATGATGATAATAAATTGAATTAATATTTTTTTTTGTATCAATGTCAATAAAGACAAAGAAAATTACAATTCAATAATAAAAACAAATTAGAACATATTAAAATTAAAATTAAATTAAATTGAAATTTTCTTACAAAAAAAAACAGAAAATATTTTCTTTCGTCCAGTGTTGCAAGAAAGGAGGATTGCTGTGTCCAATAATAACTCAGTGATAACCTTTTAGAACATAATCCGCCTCGCCGGGTGAAAACGATGCCATCCGTTGTATGTAGATCGATCAGAAAGGGACGGTAACATTTTTAGTGATGTCAAAATAGTTTTTGTGACATCTCAATTACATAAGTCTATATGGCAGCAAAAAGCAACAAAATCTTCCAAATAAATTTAATCTTTTCACACCGAAAGTCTAGAAAATACTCAAAATACCTCTCATTTTTACGTCAAAAGCCTGAATATACCTTGAAATGTCCCAACAAGCGGCTGAATCAACCCCACGCGTCACTTAACTCGCTCCTAACTAGGCTATTCACGGTAAAAATACCAATCATGTCATGTCATCGAAAATACCTTTCGACACTTCGACCCTTAAGGGTTAAACTCCACTTGAGTATGAGATTAGAGATCAGCATGAAACTTAGAAGTGTTGATAGGTCTTAAACAGAAATTCTTTAGACGATTATTTTGTTTTGGAACGCGAGTGGTAAGGGGAGATGTGTAATTTTAGAATGATTGAGTGCAAAAATTATATTATAGACATAATGTTTATATGGTTCTAAAATTTTTGGGCGAAGTCAACGTCAAATCTACTAACCAGAACCAATTTAAATTATGCAATACAGACCTAGTTCTGGAATAGTACCTTGGTGAAATACGCGGGCAGCCATTACATAGCGTTAAAATAGCGTCACATGACCGCCAACAGTAAAAGTGATTCTATTGGTTGTTGTAATAACTCAACTCAATAGAAGATTCTGAACATCTGATGAAAATCTCAAAAAAAGTATGACTATGATGACTATGTGGTATAAAACTCATAAATATATAAATAAATATAAAAAATCGACTGTTTCAACTCAGCCCGTGAATTTCGTAAGAGGGCCTTCCAATGCAAGCAGGAGCTTCCTTTTGTGTATTTTTAACACTGACCAATGTGATCACTAATCCACCTGCAAATCGTGGAGATTATGGAAATCCCTTGGATATGCATGTTCACAGTGGGTGGACGTACGTGTGTTGATGAAGAAAGTAAGAATGCTGGTATATCCAGCTAACTAGAGTCCACTCCTTAAGTGTCCCATTCAAGCAATCGACAAAGGCCCTCAGCAAATAGAAATTATTCTTCCAATAGAAATTTTCTCACATTGAAGTAGGGTTGGGAGTGGTTTTTCTAAAAGCAACTAAAGACTCCTTTCAGTGAGCGTACGGTTCGTCGCGTATCATCTATGGATTTGTCGGGTGGGACACACTGGTGGGTAGCGAACTTAGCAGGTTGGCTGGACTACGAAAATGAAAAGTCTTATCACCGAATACTCAACCGTAAAACAGATTATGCACGACGAGTTTTTTGACGGATGTTAATCAAAACTTGTCATAAAATTGTGGGAATTAGGTCATTTTGTTTTAGTTTATAAGATTTGATTTTGTTTTGTTGTTTAACTCACCAGGGCGTCATAATCGCATGTGCGACAAAGCCCTAAATAAAGAATAAAAAACAAAAAAAAAAACGAGACGTGAGTGAACTAATTTCAATTTGATGAAGATGACGTTAAAAAAAAAGTAAAAGAATATTTATTGCAATTACGTGTGGAAAAGATGGTTCATACAAAATGCGTATCATGCAATACATTAAAAAACACTTTAAACATTGTTGATTAAGGCATTAATAAATGAATAACAAATAAAGTTACATAAAATAATCAAATTAATAATAAAACTGAAATTATATACTTATTTGTCAAAATTGTTATCGTTCATAAATTCTTTAACTGTATAATAGCTTTTATCAGATGGTATAGTCTTGAGCTTTCTCTGAATCATCGCCGTAGACAATTCTCTTATCAAGAGCGGGATTTTGTTATATATTCTTGGTGCCATTGCAAAGAAACTTATGCGCAACAACGTTTTTTTACAGTTAAGGGTGCACATTTTTAATTGGTCTCGTCTATTACGTACTGCGTCAGATTGTCACCAAACCAAATCCGGATTGCATCCGACAAACATCGCTGTTTCTAAAATATACAGCGAAGGGAGAGTCAATATGTAGTACTTTTTAAGAAGGGGCTTACAAGATTCCTTCACTTTCATACGACACATAGCCCTGTCATAGCGTCGTTCTAGTTTTTATTCTTCAGCAGTGGATGATGTAAACATAAACTCGCTGCTCGCTGTGCTAGGTTACACAAAATTAGGTAAAATTTTGGTTGCCTGGAAGAAATCGCTTTAAGCGATTAGGCCGCCAATTCTGTAACCTTCTGTACCATACTGTTTTACATAAGTTTCTGTGAATAAAGTATTATCTATCTATCTTTCTAATTAGTGTATCCGTTAAAAGAGCAATATATACGCTTCTACAACAAAACTCTTAGTGAGTTGCAAAAATTATCAGTAACTAAATTGAAACAAATTGTTAGAACCTTCCTATGCAACAAGGCCTTCTATAAAATATCAGATTATCTAGAGGATAAAAAAGCTTGGGACGGGTTTTGCTCGAACTCGAAAAATAATAACAAGGCTAAAGGTTTCTTCGTCGCTTCTTTATATTAGTCTACAAACCGACGCGACAGAAATCAAAAATATCATTTAATTTCCATGTGAGTGTTTAATTTTAAGAATTTTACTTTTTCTATGTGTACATTTATTGTATTTATGGGAACCCGTGTGTAGCGCCACAGGTTCAAAGTATCCCCTTTTTTGTAGAAAATTAGATTGTACCCCCGTATCGGAGCCCTACGTCAGTGTGACCCCGGGGGTGTTTGTGCACCCCTTATGGACAGGACTTGCCTCTGAATATTGGACGTTTAATTATGTTCTAAGCCAACGAGTTATATAGAACTATCTACTGCATACTACTTCGCACGCATAATTTATCCTGGATATAAAGTGATATATAAAGTACGTCCATCAAAAGGTTTCCTAAAAGAGATCGCTCATAGCGGTAAGACCGCCCTTTGTGCTTCGTGTGTTCGTTCAACATCAAATGTTTATTGAAATGGTAAGTAAATACATTACCTACTAAAATTTTCCAATATCAGATATCTAAACGTAAAAACTCAACATTGAATATTGAAGCGATTTTTATTGAAAATTCAACGTTCACATTCCCCGTAGACTTCCGGGGTTCATTTTCACCCCCTTTTACCCCTTCACCCCCCTTCTACCCCTCAAGGGGTGCGAGTGTTTGGCATTTGAACCGGATAAGATACATTCGAAGAAATATCGTAAAAGGTACCCGATTTTGTATTCCCAATTTGAATGTATAATTTTTCTCGTGATAAAAAAGATCCTTTTCTCGACTCTTTGTCGAGATTTCGAGAGGTTTTCCTCGTGAATTGTTCTGGTTAAATAACGAGTGAAATAAGTTGGTTGATTTTACATACAACCTACTGAAGGTTGTATGTAAAATCCAAAATACTTATTTATTAAACTTCTGTGACGCAGAGGGCGAAGGTCAGCCTGCGACGCAGGGGGTTGCGGGTTCGATCCGCGTTCTTTATCTTATCCACGATAAGTTGTTTATTTTTTGTTTCTATCGATTTAAGTATCGATAAAGTATGTTCTATCTATCTATCCCAGCACTGAGAAAAATGTTCGTACGATCTGAAGATGTTTCTTCCTGTTCTAGGGCGTTTTCTATGTGCTTAAAATATAAAAAAAAAATATTATAAATTCGAAAGTAACTCTATCTGTCTGTGTGTTAATTTTTCACGCCTAAACGGCTGAATGGATGTCAATGAAATTTGTCTGGGAAGTAAATGGTATCCCAGGGACGGACATAGGCTACTTATAGCGCGTGCGAAGCCGCGGGCAGCAGCTAGTTATGTATGTATATGTACATAATACAAGCTCTGCTTACTTTAAGGCTAGATAGAAAAATGTATATATAGGTAAACTATACTCAAGCCAAACTAGATGTAGAATGTTAGTAAATAAACCGCCCATATAAATTCAGTCTGTTGTCGCGTCTTTTTTTACGGAATTTGCATTACATGTCGATTTGAGATCCTTCCTTTAATAAATATTGCTTACCTACAATTATGTCTGAAACTCGATGCCAAGCAAGTGAGTTTTAGTTTTTGTGTCGTGGTTTGTTTACAAACATTCCACATCGAGTTTGGGAAATACTTTTTATAGATAAATTCAATTTACATGCAATTTTTACTTTGTTAAATCTTAAAAATCTTTTTGATTGGCTAGTATGAATTAATGAATGAATGAACACTTTATTGCTAGTGGTTAGTGTATAGTTTCTTTGTTATCGTAAAAAATAAAATACCTTACACTTACTATTTTATCACAGTATGTAACTTAACCCTAAGTGTATATATTGTGTGTATTGTGTGTGAATAGATTGGGTATCAATCGTCACAAGGCGATCCTTCACAGATTCCCGAGGCTCCGCCATTCATATTCTAATGCGGTAAGAGTTGAATAGACATGTTAAAATGAGCGTTCGTTATTATAAAGCTAGGCGAGTTTTTTATCTATCGACGATAAACTATTGCATCCTATTTTAAAAGCTCCTCCTATTTTCGAAGTCGGTTAACTTCGAAAAAAATGTCTATGTTCTATGTTCGGCTGTTTGTAAGTATTTAGGTTTTCGTAGATCGGAGATCGGGTTCGAAACCCGGCATCGCTTATTCTGTCCTTTTTTCAGTCTATAATATCTCAGCACCTACAGCAGCAAATAACTTGAAATTTAAAATAATAATAAATTTAGTGTGCCTGTACAGATTTAAAGAAAAAAAATTAAAAACTAAAATTAAAATTTTCAGTACAAATTGTGATGTCGAAATTTTAAGAGAGAAGGTTAAATGGGGTATCAGTTTGGACATCCCAAACTAGTTTTTGAAATTTCAGTAGGTTTCATACTTTTTCTAATATACTGAAAAATTTTACCAATACTCCGAAAATTTATTATACTCCGAAGTTTGCAAACCGATCCATCTGAAATGTGAAATGAAACCCTTAAACTCTAGGTATTCATTAAAATGTATAGGTACCTAAAAATTGTCTCTAACCGGTACAATACGACACTATACTTGACAAACGTACGAAACCCTCGGCGCGCGAGTCACACTTGACGGATCTTGTTTATGTATATTCGTCGATTTCTCCGTCATTTATGGACCGATTTGGAGGATTCTTTTGCAGTTGTGTGATCTCGAGGTAGTCTCTGATAATATTTATTCCCGAGGGATCAGTATTATCCCGTAAAACTGAAATCAGTTTAAAATTAAGGGTTTCGAAGTCGGTTTTTAGTAATTCAAAACAATCAAATTATTCTAGAACTAATCAAGAGACAATCACACAAATATTATAAATGCGAAAGTTTGTATGTTTGATACCTCTTCACGATAAAACAGCTGAACGGATCGGGCTGAAATTTTGCATGGATATGTAGTTGTAGACCTGGTTTGACATATAGGTTAGTTGTATCTCGGAAAATGCTTGCGAAGCAGCGGGCGGTAGCTAGTTGTCGAATATATCGATAAAAAAAAAGATCACACTATCAATGACGCTCTTTATCTAAGCGATAAATTAACTTCCTATTTTAAGTTTAGATTTTATTATAAATTTTAAATTAAATTACATTCCGGACCATGATGAAAAAGACACTTCAGCGATTCGAAATTTAAACGCGAAAACTTTTCAGAACCCACCCTTTAGAAGCGATACCAAATAGTTTGGCAAATTGGAAACATTCCGTTGAAAACTAACACCCTGTAGTTTCCGTCGCATAGTTTGGATCGTATAAAATGAAACATCCGGTCTCCTTCATCAGCAAAGGAGCGCTTTTTGTTTCGTCATCTCTTTGTGATTTGATGAAGCCCTGTTTTTGACATGAATAAGGTTTCATGATATTTTTTTAAACACAGGTAGCTTCTTAGACTATTTGCAACTATTCTGTGGACTCGTGGCAAAAAATATCACCGAAAAATATTTTAAAAAATAATCCAATGTGCATAAATCAAAACATTATTAACAAAGAAAATGACAGCCTTATAATAGGAACATCTAAGAACTAGTATTTACATTGAATAGTTGAGCTAACTACAGACTGTTGCAAATAATTTAGAGGTAGCTCTATTGATCCACATCAAAACCAATTAGAAGCGGCCCATTCTTATGCTGTATTTCCAGCGAGACGTATGAAAACAGTTCTAAGAAGGAAATCTGCCGTTTCTGGCCCTTTTAATTATCTTAAATAATATATAGTACCAACACCCAAAGTTCAAATTATTCCATAAATTGTTTGAATAGGTAAAGGTAGACCATCGATCTAAGTAAAAAAGGGGAGATGAGGTACTAGCTTCTCGAAAGTGGAAAGCTCAAATTAGGTGCAATTAGGTTACCCACCTCAGTCATAGTTGTACCGGCGCGGCGCGTTCGTGTTACGCGTGCTTGCTAGGACGTACTTTAGTGTGATTTTTTGTCTAAAACACTACAGCAATGCCCTCGTGTTTGTTCAATATAATTATTGCACACGGTTGGAAATGTAATAGCGGGTTTTTGCGTGTAGTTGTAACACATGTTGAGTAAGAGCTAGGAGAACGTACCATATCTACAGATTTTTCTTAGATCTATGAGGTAGACCTGTCATTGAAACATTCCTTGAATTATAGGCGGCTATTTACCAACATTTCCAATTAATTGTTTTAAAACATCGAACACAGGTTTCTAGAAATGCTCCGATTTTCAATAGATCTAGAAAGTTCCAATAAGTTTCCTCTCCAACTCAGCCACTTCTGGTTCCGCTGACGGGTTAATTGTGGAGATAGGATATCTGCATAGATCGGTTAAGTTTCAGAGTTTAGAGGTTAAGGGGATACCTTGAGGGCAAGTGGTGCCCTATTCATTTGCAAACAATCAGTTAAGATTAATAATAATGTAGAAAAACCGCCAAGCGCGTGCGAGTCGACTCGCACACGAAGAGTTCCGTATCGTAAAAATCAGGCAACTTTTTCAAAGAACATCAAATTTTCAGTTGTTCGGAGACCCCTTTAACTTTATTAGTGTTTTTTGTTATTACAGTTGAAGTGTTTAAATAAATTTAATTTGTCTACCTATTTTGGTTCAAGAGATAAAGCCTTGACAATCGAAGAGCAAAAATTGTCTAAAAATCACGTTATTCGTTTAGAAGCCTCGGTCTGCCTTCCACTTGTAGTTTGTTAAGCCTAACAGGGTTCACATTGTGACACTTACATATAATATATCACCTACTAATTAAGCCAATGTGATTACAACAATAAGTCGAAGTTAAGTAATAATTTAAAAAAAAAACTTATTCCATAACCTTAAATAACATAAAAAATCATGCTTATATAAAAATAGCTTGTCTTAATTTAAAATGGACGTCAAATATAATAGAATTCATGTCAGTATTCAATAATTGAAGTAGCTACTTATTATTGAATTTGAATAGATAATTATTAAGATTGAGTTTAATATGAATGTTTTGTAACTAGTTTGGAACCCTCTCGGGGAAAGGCCTCCTCCAGTTCTGTGCAGTTTTTGCGGTCTCCTGTGACACTTATCCAATTTTGTGTTTTGGGTATTTCCATGGGAATCGCTACCGAAGGTATTTTTTTTCATTCTCAAATTTTAGTTAACATTTATATTTTTCAGTTTTTTTTTTAGGTTTAGTAATAGGGTTCCGTGTTTACCCTTCGGGTACGGAACCCTGAGCATTTGTAGACACAAGTTCTTAGAGTTCCGTACCCGAAGGGTCTATCCTAGTAATGTTATGAACGCAAAAGTTTGTGTCGTTGTGAAGAGGTTAGGCCGAATACAAAACTGCTAAGATTTTGCGAATAGCTTCACACTAGTATTGTAAACTAGCTTCTGCCCTTGGATTTCACTAGCTTCATGTCCTTTGGTTTCGGGGCTTAACACTTTCATTTCCGTGACGTGCATGCCCGTCTTCAATTCGCTCGCGCCCTACCTAAGCGGCGGCGGCGCGCGTGCCGTGCCCGTTCGGGTCGTATGTATTTTAAAATATATTTCTCGTCAATATTTTCTTAGATTGTATATCTAATCAAATTTTCTTACATAATAAATTAAAAAATTACTTCTTACCTTTATATTTGCTAAAATCAAATGGCAATTGGGTACGAGTCGATTGTCTGTTTTCTTTGACAAAGTTTAAGTCGGTACATTAGGCTCAGAATAAACAAGCAAGGGTTTGACACGGTTGATACTCAAATTAAAAAGAATGATTGAAATTAATTCATTAAAAGATTGTTTGACTAACAATCTTTAGACATTTTTGATTTAGTATGAGCATATCTTACAAATTTTACTAGCTAAAACACCGTGAAAATATTTAAACTCTAAATTATTCCATTTTGTTCCATACATCAATTCATTCGTCAGCGATCTGCAAGTGACGTCAACAGACATACAGACAAGACAACCCTCCGTCTGATTATGTGAACAATGGTACCAGGACCATTTAGGGGGGACGCACCCTAACGTCGACATGCGTTGCTATGCAAGTAGGTACCTACCTAGGTACAAAACAACTGTCTCTTGCAGATGAAAACTTTGTATAATTATAGCAGCTTATATGCCAGCTTTTGCACGCGACTTTGCTCGAACTTTTCCGGGATAAAAACTAGCCTTCGAGATATTATCGCCGGCCTGACTGACCCAGCCACAGCCACCCGACCGACCGGCAACAATAGTATTGCAATATTATTTTATAATTTTTAAATTGTTTAATACTCTAATGTTTGGGTACTTTCATAGGTTTGTTTGTATTTTTTTTTATATATATTTTTTTTGTTATCATGTCTACAACACGCTCCTGGCGATCGTAACGTGACCCGATCCCTCTGGTCTTAACACTGCTACGCACAAAGTAAATTTATTTTGTAACTTAAGTAGTAAAGAAGAAGATGGAAGATGGGTCGGCCTTTAGTTTGGGATGCCGCGTGTGTAGATACCCTAGCGCCTTCACATCTTGCAGGGACATTGTTAAGGGCCGGCTCCGCAGCAACATCAGCGGAGTCCCTCAAACGGCGAAAATACGCTAATCTTGACCGAGGTTACCTATTTGAGCCGTTTGGGGTTGAAACCCTTGGTCCTTGGGGACCTGGAGCACACGCCATTTATAAAGATATTACCAAACTTCTTGTAGAGTCGACAGGTGGTCGGAATGCTGGCTTCTATTTCGGTCAACGAATTAGCATTGCCATTCAACGTGGCAATGCTGCCAGCATTCTGGGCACTCTGCCTTCTGGTGACGGCTTAGAATTTTAAGAAATAGATATTAAGTGTATATACTAGTTGTAATTGTTTTATTCTGTTATTATCTGAAATAAAGTAGTATAAATAGACATAGTATAAAGTCGAATTGTGTATGGTGTTTTTAAGGTAAATAAAATATTTTTCATCATCATCATATTTTTCATTATCTATCTCCCTGCCAAATTATATTAAAATCCGTTCAGCTGTTTGTTTAGGCGTAAAAGGTAACGGACGGACAGACAGAATTACTTTCGTTTTTAACCGACTTGGAAAGAAGGAGGAGGTTATATGTTCAGCTGTATAATACAGCAAAACAAAAATACATAGGTACAGCCGCTGGCGCTGTATGTATGTTTTTTTTTATTGTATGTTCGTAGTTTTCTCCGTCAATTATGGACCAATTTTGATTTTTTTTTCGCTTTTGTGTTGAGAATGATCCCGAGGTGGTCCCATAAACATTTTGTTCCCGAGGGATTAGTATTTGTCGTGATCACGTGAGGCTTTTACTTTTTCAAAACAACAATGGACTCTATACTTCCAAGTATAGAGTTATTTCAGTTTTCCCCCCTGAAATTCGGTAAAAAAAGTAGTAGGGGGTAGTTAAAGAGCGAAAACACACATATTTAGATGTTCTTACATCGCATGGGGGAGGCACGCTCAGCTGTGGTAGATAGATACCTAACCTATTTATAAAAAATATAGAATATATAAAATATATTTTTTATAAATAGAATTGCTCATTATTTTGTTTTAGCTGACCGGACAGACGTTGTCCTGTCTTAACTATGAATATTGAATTCAAATTGGTATTATGGTCGTTAAGTTTTCTTAAATTTTCTAATTTTCGGAGTAATTTTCCTAATTTTTTCTTTCATTCCTTCTCCTGACAATAACAAATAACAAAAAATGCGTGATGCCGTGACCAAGGAAACCACCAATAAAAGGGATTAATTTTTAGGGTTCCGTACTCAAAGGGTGAAAACGGAACCCTATTATTAAGCCTCCGCTGTCCGTCCGTCCGTCTGTAACAGGGCTCTATCTCATGAACCGTATGAAGTAAACAGTTGAAATTTTCAGAGAATGTGTATTTCTCTTGCCGCTATAACACAAACAAATAAATATCAAAATTAACGGGGACTTCTATACAAAAAACGTGTTATTTTTTGGCTATTTTGGCTGTTTGTTTGTCAAAGCTGCAATAGGTAGACACATTAAACTTTATATTAATAAGTAACACTTCAACTGTTATAACAACAGATACTAAAAATATAATAAAGGTGAAAATTTAAAGGGGTCTCCGAACAAGTGAAATTTTGATGTTCTTTGAAAAAGTTGCCTGATGTTTACGGTACGGAACCCTTCGTGTGCGAGTCTACTTGCACTTGGCGGTTTATTATATTTATAGAAGAAAGATAAAGTACGTGACTTAAGAAGTGGCGAGAAATCTGGCGTTTGTCTTAAAGTAGAAAATCAAAGCTCTAAAAACTTACAAATAACATGGTTCATAATCATAATAAGCCTTAAGTACATGGACGGCCTTTTTTCAAAGCTACAAAACAATTTTTTTTTAGTAAGAATGTTCTAGCCTAGAAAACAAGTTAATAACAAAACTGTCTAAGAATAATAAAGGTTACTAGACGAGTATTTTGACGCCTCATTTATCAAAACCTACCAAACTTGTAATTGAAATCTTACGTTCATTTTATTTGACATACCCTGTCATACAATTTTATTAAATCAGTATTATATACGTATCTGGCCATCTCCCATTGCAACACCCTAAATGGGTACATATTGTGTGTATCCCTTAATATAGTGAATAAGTCCTGACAAATGTAATTTACCATAAATGATGCAATAAATAAATAAAACAAATAAATCCCTTTAGCCGTTTTGGTGCTTGGATGTAATAAAGGTTACCGCTTACAACATAGAAACATCCCAAAAACATAAGATAGATAGATAGATAGATAATGCTTTATTCATCACCTCATTAAACATAATGTAGGGAACAGCAATGGAACTGGCGGCCTTATCGCTTAAAGCGATTTCTTCCAAGTTATCGCGAGTAAAAACACACTAAAGTACTAAATAGGCGCATGATGCAACTGTTACGAAATATAGGAAAACTCGAAACAACATCAATGCTGGTATTTTCGGAAAATTTGCATCCATGGCAACCCCTCAAGTGCACGTCTAACTGCTATCCTACAGCTAGCTATAGTCTATGGCAGTCTAGGGGTGTCGACGCGTCTGGCCATTACAATAGGCAGGGGGGTAAGGGGTAAGGAGTCGTTTGCAGGTGAATACATACTTATAGGAGGGTTCGAGTGATGTTTGATGAGTGAACATGGTTTTTTGGTTCCGTGGGTGGTTTTGAATTTGAGCGGGTCGATTTTTTTTTTATTTTTGGGCATGAAGAGACTATATCTGAGAAAAAGAATAAGTATTATGTCCTTTTAATAATAATAATAATAAATCATTTATTGTTCTCTTCACACAATGAGCTTACATTTTCAATTAAAATAGTAGGTATAACTATAAAAGCAACATTGCGCGAGACTGGTGCCTGCGTTAGGTTTGTAAATAAACCTGTGTTACAGGTCACCAGGCTCCCACTCCGCGGCAGAAGTGCAGTTACTACATGTCAAATTATAGCTCCGTTAACAACATTATGCCAAGTGTACAAATAAAATAAAAAAATGATTACTGAGAAAAAAAAACAATAGAAAGCAAAATTTAATACCTAATTAAAGTTACACAAAATAACCTAGGAGAAGCTTTATAAAGTTAAGGTTTTAATTAATTAGTAAATTAGTAAAGCAGCATTCCTTGTGGTGCAGGGCCGTGAGTGTGTGTGTGTGTGTGTCTAGGTGTGAGAGTGCGTGGATTTGATGTGTGTTTGGATAAGGTCTTCTGAGGACACCAGTCTCGAAAGAGTCTGAGCAACAAGAGATGCCTATCCGTGTGAAGTCCTTAAAAGTTTAGTGGTCGAAAGTACAGAAATTATAATATAATTTTAATTTGGAACATCTTTTTGTCGGTCTCTAGGGCCTTGTTTAAATAACTATTAATATTGTAAAACGTGTCTGTGATAAATCCAGTTATGAACTCAATTTTTACTCAACCGAAGTCGCGTGCGAAAGCTGGCATGTTTTTGTTGTTGAAGCAATCACAAAATGACCTAAATATAAAAATACACAAACAATTTATTTCTGGCGCCAAAATATATTTCTCCAATTTTTAAAAGTTAAATTTACCATGATTGGAATGGCGTATTATGCTGGCGCCAAAATATTGTTGAACTTTACTGCCTTGTAACTAAGTTGTGTATTTAGTTATCTTTTGACTAAAATGGAGCGGTGTAGTTATGGTTTCCGCTTCCTGTCAACGGATATAACTTTATTGGCGGGATGTTTTATGAGAAATATTTTTATCTATATATACATGAAAAAAATAGTATCTCACCAAAAACAAAATGAGCAGGGCCAAAGGAAAAATTTACTTTGGTGGTTTTGCTGTTTGAAATGTTTTTATTTATTGAAGTAAAAATATCCACAGCTCTTGAAAACTAGAATACAAAACTTAGATAAACAGAAACTGACAGCCCTAAAAGAATTTACATTTTACTAAATGAAATTTCTATTGGCTCTCACTAAAAGTGTATACAAAATAGAGTAAAAAACATACAGACGAATTGAGAACCTCCTTCTTTTTTGAAGTCGGTAAATAAATGTTGAGTTTAAATGCAGTGCACAAATAAATAGAGCGAGAATAGATACAAACCATTAACAAATTACTTATATATTATATTATGCCATAATATCACATATGAACTGCTATGGAGCAGATGACTTAATCTGTCCTTAGTATTTTCGTTCCCTTAATGAGGTATTTTTTTTTTTAAATATAGATTGTGTTAAGTACGTCCCTAGAAGTTTGAAGTTGCCTACGAGGCCCTACAAGGTACACAAGACTTGATCATAAAAAGTAAAATCGAATCGAACTGTCCGGCGTACAAGCAAAACTGTCACACAATTCTGTGTTTTTTCCCTATAAATACAGGGCTTAGATTGGTTTGTTTTGTGTAATTGTTTAGTAACACCGAGTTGGCAACACTCCAACGGTAACTTTTAATTGATTCTGCCGATGTCTGTATCAGTACAAAGCGAATATTGTTATTGTTCCTTTTAATAAGTTGGCTATTCTTGAAGTTTTGAATTTCGAATTGTTTCTATTAGAGAAGATGCCTAGTTTCATGTTCCAAGAAAACAAGGTCTGGCACTCCGGGAGTGACACATGCTACGTCACTTTAATTTGCAAGCTTCTGTATTAATTATCTCTGAATCAAATCCGCATCTCTTCCTAACCACTGTGCCATAGAGGTTTTTTAAAGGACCTTTACTTTATGGTTCAAATAAAAAGTCATTGTGACATTCAAAGAAAGAAGGGTGTATTTCACCCCATTGACTCTTCAATGAGAAAAGTAGCGTAAAAGTATTTTCCAGTGTATTTTTTTACCCCAAAGTTTTTTTTTCTTTTTAATGCTGCAGGATTTTCCTTATTTTGCTCCATTTGTGATTGTCTTATTTATCGGTTTAATTGTGCTATGGGAAAACCAGCAGCACATCAGCGGAATCGGAGCGTACGCAGCGTAAGGATTTGTGTAGCGAAAGGTTTCTATGATACAGCGTGCACTAGAACGGCATAACTGTTGACAGAGACCAGTATTTTTGCCGATGACGTCAGCCGCAACTACATAATATGTCCTCGTCACTAAGAGGAGATTGTTGCGTATGACGTCATCGGCAAACTCGAGCGTTTTGAAAATACTCATAGTGCCAATGCATAATACAAAAGCAGCGGACGCACCCTATCCACATATCGTAATTACCGACGCCGCGTACGATCCGATTCCGACGTAGTGGACGCACAACTTATCCGACCTTAACTTAACTTAAACGCCTTTTTACCCGATTGCGCAAGGAGGTTATGTTTTTTTCAGTGTGGTCGAACTAATTTTTCTGTAAAGAAAACGCCTCAGTTATTTATTTTGTATTTCAACACAAGTGACAAAACTCATGCAAAATAAATAAAGAAATTAAATATTCTCACACCTAAAGGGAAAGTCTATTGGAATTCCGCAACACCAAACGTAAACCAAAAGCAATAAAAAGCCCATCATTGGCTATTAGTGTTAAATCACAGGTTTCATCTCGTGGGTTCCGTGGTACATCAAATTTTCGTTTACACATAATAAAACGCGTTATATGGCTGTCTGTCAGACCGATTGTTCATGATGTCAAATTGAATTCTACGTTTAGCTATACCTAGATCTGTGAATTGAAGAAAGCGCCTTTTCTAACTTTACTAAGGTCACAACCGCACTGCAGGTGGCAGGCAGCTCGGTTGGCTGGTTGCTTCTATGAGAGCTTAGCAGGTTGCTTGGATGGCAACTCAATAAATCATACTTCATACTATAATATAATATTATAACTGCGAAAGTTCGTGTGAATGTTTGTTACCACGTATCTCCCTAACTACTTAAACTATAAAGATTAAATTTGGTATGAAGATAGTTTATTTTCTAGAATCATAGGCTAATCTAATTTTCAAAAATTAACCTCTGAGGGAATTTACCACCCTTTTAAAACAAAAGGGTGGTAAAGTTTCTATGGAAAATTATTATTCCTTGGTTCAATTCACTCAACACTGGGCATAAATAAACTATAAATAATGATACATGTATTATTTATTTTTACAAAACTACCCCTAGGGGGTGTGCAATAAATTTTCACGCGGGCAAAGCCGCGGGGCGCAGCTAGTAAATCATAAATGGTAGATGGTAGCTAGGTGCTTGGCTTATAGTTCAAATTCCGAAAACAGATATCGCCTTGATACATTTTGTCGTCATTTATGGCAAGTAGAACTTGGTAGTCTTGCGTATCGATTATATAAATTTGAGAATTAACCACATACAAAATGCGTATCTGAAATGTTGGCCTTATTTATTTATTTATTTTTATTTAGTTCTATTTGGGAAATATATAGTACATAATACCTAAAATTAGAAACGTAAAATTAACATAAACCAAAAGAATTTCCACTATTAAATAACACAATTACAGCTAAATAAACAGAGCAAGAAAAAAAAGCAATAGTACGTAATAACAAACAACCTTAATTAAAAACTATTGAACAAGAAATTATTACAAATTTTACGAGGTTTTGGCAACACTTAACATAACTTCCCTGCGATACTTCGGCAATGACATATTGAATATATCAATATTTGTCATTTTAACCAGAGCGGAGTGGGAAGATCCCCCCTCTTTTCACTCTGTCTGTTTTCGGACTGAAAAGCAATTGCCCGGCTGTGGGACAATTATGCCCTTCCACAACTTATCTATTAGAAATCCCTAACAAAACCCTGTAATAATTTCTTGGATTAACACAAAAATACCCTTATTGTAATTTAAAACCATAAACATCCTGTAAAATTCTAATAGGTTACGCAACAGTGTAAATTCAGCCGCTTGCAAACACGCATTGGAAGCAATCTCAGTTCAATTTTACACGCGTTTGCCTTACATGGACACCCTCGATAGGAGCGACCTGTACGACCTAAATCGCTGGTTATGTACCTTGCTAGCGATAGGGTTTAGGTGAAATCCAGCAATCTAGGTACTTACTTGAATTTATTTTATCGGTGGCTGTTTAATCGTTAAAATAACAAACATAAATCTTTACGCGTTTAGCAAATTTTCAATTTTACACGCGTTTACACCTTCTATAGAAGCGAGCTGTGCGACTTAAATCGCTGGTATGTACAGTTGCGGTAATTTTCGGAGGCATAAATTAAATTTCAAATATTCGCTTGAAGGTTACTACGATTTAAAATAGTAAATTTCACCTAATTCTAAATTTCAGCCCAACAGTTTAAGTTTCTGTAGTTAAGTTGTTTCGACACGGGATTCACTTTCTGATGCACCGTGTTAAAATCCATATTTTATTTATCAACATAGTTTATTTTTCTTGTTTAATCTTTATTTTATAGTTATTATTACACTTAGCCGCTGCGCTAGCGAGCTATAGTTCTGGTGCCTGAATTAGGGGAATGCATTATTGTTTTAAGTTTCCTTATCAGCACCACGAATGGCTGCAAGACAATGTCTTTAGAGTCTAGATTACCATTTCTGACCCCTACTGTACCTAGGGATATGGTAGGATTTAGGATTAATCCAGCAATCTACACCTGAATATATTTTATCGGTGGCCTGATTTTTAATCGACATAGGAGCGCTGCTTACATCTCCGGTTATGTACTTAGCTATCAATAGGTCTTAGGATTAGACTAGCAGTGTATTATGTGTATCTGCTTTATCGTGAACAGATTTTTCTATCGTCAAATAATTACAAACAAACAAATACATCGCTGGTTATGTACTCAGCTAGAGATAGGGATTAGGATAAAACTAGCAGAGTACCTGAATTAATTTTATCGCAGGGCTGATTTTATTTGTCAGGTAGCTTGGCTACTATATACATAAAAATAAATAAATAAATGATGCGGGTTAATCCACACATCATCAATTCATCATGTCTTAAGCTAAGCAGCGCTTGTGTTACGGGTATGGTGAGTGCGGAGGTGGCAATCAAAGTGTTAATACAATACATTACATAGAAATATATTTTACTTAACCGTTATCATGTTCTGATGATATTTATAAATGTACCCGGTTAAGTAAATAAAAGAGGTTTTTTTTTATAAGCACCATAAAAACTATTTTGAAAAGGATGTTCATCGATTATTGTAGTAACACTATCAGTTGTCGCCTCCTACATAATAATAATGTTTATGAGCACAACCTGTGCTTGTCCTGGCATCGAACCCGCCCCCAGACAGTTAAGCCAAGAATTGATTGTGGTAAAGTCGAAATTACCGTGGTTTAAAAGGTCTAAGGGCAGTGAGATCGTATCGTATAATTACCAGCAAGAAGATTTAATTACTGGAGCCTTTCTTGAAAAGGCTTGCTTCTCACTGCTAGATGCACTATAAAAATTAAATAAATGTTTATTGAAATTACTTAAAAACTATACATCCACGGGACACGGGGTGTTCTGGAGTCACCCTTTAAGTAAAATTTGCTTGTGTTAGGAGACCCTGCACTAACCATTAATAAAATAATAATATTTATGTATTTGCGAAACAAGATATACTAAATTATACATATAAATGTGTGTGCAAAATGTGCATCTTAGGTTGTCATCCTCCAATAACACCAGAGCCTGGGTACCAGATTAGGACAACCACGAATTTACCTACACAAAAAGTGAGTTTTTACTAAATATAGAGCTCTCAACTTTTGCATAATATCCTCAACTTCAACATAGGTTTTCGTCATCAGCCATTCAATCAGAAATACTAGGCTTCTGATTCAAATTCTAGGTAGGGGATCTGAACTGACATCTCGCATGGGAGTGTATTATGCATTGTCCCCCTGCCTATCGGTTTCAGCCTGCCGTCCCAACGATTTATGAGTTCTGGTAGGAAGAGAACATCCTGGGTTGGCTCCTATAACATCCGCGGGCTGAGTTGAAGGACTCGGACACGGCCGAATTTCGCAAACTCACGTACATACATCCATACTAATATTATAAAACGACCGATGTGGCGCGGCGGGCGAAGGTCCGCCTGCGACGCAGAAGGTTGCGGGTTCGAGTCCCGCCTTGGGACAAATGTTTGTACAATCTGCAAATATTTGTTCCGGGTGTTCTGGGTATTTTCTATATATAATAAAATATATATATCTATGTTATGTATTGTATTAAGTTTATCAATCATCTAGTACCCATAACACAAGCTCTGCTTACTTTGGGGCTAGATAAATAAATAATGCTGGACAATCCACACAGCATCTGTGTGGATTGTCCAGCATTATTTATTTATTTTATTTATAAAAGCGAAAGTAATTCTGTATGCTACCTTTACACGCCTAAACAGCTGAATGGATCTTAATGAAATTTGCGAGGGCGGTAAAGAGTATCCCGGAGAAGCTGGTATAAAATATATCATCACCTCCACGGAAAACTTACGAATCTGCAGTTTGATTTTGATTAGGATATAGCAGGTACTACAACAACAAAAGCAGATCGTAAGGTTGCCGTGGAGGTGACAACATCTTTGAACATAGCTTAGGTTTCACTGTGTCCAGTCTTTATTAAAAGACTGGTTCATTAATTTTAGAATGTTATCAATTAATTAACCGTAATACCGAATTGCCGACAGAATCGGTGTATGGCACAGGTTGTTAATTTAAGTGTTAGTTATTTTGTAGAAATTGTTAAGAGTTACGAATTTGAACGCGTGTAGCGTTGGTGAGTTTATGCTCACAAGATCTAAGAAACAGTTTTTTGCTCCCTTTGGGGTCGAGACCCTAGGTCCGTGGGGTACCGAGGCTCCCCGGGTTTTTAAAAAGCTATCTGAGCGTCTGGTCGACGCGACGCGTCGCGTGACCCGAGTGCTGGCGGATATCTGGCGCAGCGCATCAGCATTGCCATACAGCGGGGCAATGCAGCCAGCGTCTTGGGGACGCTTCCGACTGGTATTGATATGGATCAGTTCAGCTACCTGTAGATTGTTTGCAACAGTCTGCAGTTAGCTTAATTGTTTCAATTGTAAATACTAGTTCTACATTGTTTTTATTATTGAATTGTAATTTTATTTGACAATAAAAATTAAAAAAAGAAACTGTTATCAGGAATCTATAAATAAAAGATTAAACTATTTTCTACGATAAAAATAAAATTTTAATAAAGACTTAGTCATTATGACAAAAAATACGCGTCACTTTAAAAAGCACCTTCTCTATTTGTTTGTAGTTTCATGTTTCAGTAGGTACTTTAAGATATCCATTCTTAAGGAACCTTTTGATAGACATCAAATAGATTGTCGGACTCCACCAATGCAGAGATGTGCGGAGATGTCTGAAGCGGCGACGAGAAGAGACTGTAAGGATTGACGACGGAGGCGAGTAACACCACAGAAATCTAGATTATGACTACTCTTTATTAAGATATGTTATTATTACTCTCATACCACAGATTAGTTACTTAATACAATGATAAAAAGTATTATTTAAATAAATTTTGTTGTGTACCTTTTTGTCTATATGAAACTGTGACTTAAACTACTCTAATCTTTGGATCTTTGTGTTGTCTGAATCAATAAATGAATTTAATTAAATTTAATTTTAATTAGTTAATAGGTACTACATACTCAAGACGTTTCAGCTTGGGTGTCTCTACCGAAGTGTGTATGTACATACATGTATATACACACTTATATACATAGATGTATATACACACTTATATGCATAGATGTAAGTGTAATACATACACAAAATTCACTACACAAAAAAAAAGCTTAGGTAAACAAAATGAAATGACTATAATGATTTTGTATGTAATAAAACACTTTATTAACAAAGAAAATTACAATCAAATAATAGAAACAAATTAGAACTAGTATTTACAATTGAAATAATTGAGTTAACTGTAAACTGTTGAAAACAATCTACAGGTAGCTCAACTGATCCATATCAATACCAGTTGGAAGCGTCCCCAAGACGCTGCCTGCATTGCCCCGCTGTATGGCAATGCTGATGCGCTGCGCCAGATACCCACCAGCTCTCGGGTCACGCGTCGCTTCGACCAGGCGCTCAGATATTTTTGTAACAAATAAATTGAATCAATGACGTTAAACATTTGGGTAGGTAAGCATACAAAAATTAAACTACAATTCCTCCCTTTTCACCATTAATATCACAGACACTTTTCCTTTTTCTGAACGAAAGCACTTTTTTTAAAACTCCCGTGTCCAAATGCTTCATCTTCTTGTAAGCGTACACCAGCACGACTGCTATGATCACCAGAACTGTGGTTATTATGGTTAATAACGTAGCCACGGTCCAATTCGCGTTGCTATTGGACTCTATGTTCACATTGATGGTATTTTCTGATACCACAGATGATTCTTGGCTTGGGCTAAACAAATTGGCAAAGAAGTCTTTGAATTTGTCCATTATCTTGGTTGCGTGGTTTCGTTTTTCTTCCTTTATTTACTGCTTAGTGGCTTTTTCATTATTTCTGACCACGGAGTCAGTATGTGGAACGGAAATTGCTCAAAATCCCAGATAGGCCAGTCTGGGTCTCAAAAATAAACTGTTATTAATTTTTTTTAAGGTAAAGGCTACCTCAGTGATGGAGGAGCGTGTGCAAAATGTCGTCAGAATAAATACTTTAAGTATAACGTTAGGAGGAAAATAAAAACACTATCTGTTTGGAAACCACAGTATTCTCAAAACCTACACTTGGGTGCATAATATTCGCACTTTTGCAACATTTTGACTTATTTAACTAATTTTTTTCAGTTTTTATCGTTGCTACAAAAATGTAACTACCACGAAGTTAAAATGCACACCTAGGCTTTCGAGTGACACTTATGGAGTGGCCATTAACGTTTAAAAACAATACAATAACAACTACAACAGCATACCCTGCACAGAAAATTTGCTGTTACATTTGCTGGCACAGACCAGCAAATGGACCGAAACTGACCCCAGCCTACCGACAAGCTTGTCTTCAGTTCGCTCGAGAGCATTTGGAATGGACTAAAGATCAATGGAACGCAGTCCTGTTCTCTAACGAGTGCAGGATGTGCTTAAATGGCAACGATGGAAGAGGAAGAGTACCGAAGGCCAGGAACCAGGACCGAAGGCGATTTCAACAATGCTGCGTTTAAGGACGAGTCTTCTACGGCGGTGGATCATGCATGTTCTGGGGAGGCATATCACTGGAGGCAAAGACTGATCTTGTCTTCATCACCGGAACGAATCCTGGCCGCTGATCAAGAGGACTCACATCTCAAAGGTACATCGAAGAGGTACTCGAGGACTACGTTGTACGTGTTTTAATTCAATTTTAACACGCAATTTTCATACGCATAAATACACAAAAGACAGTTACTTTAGACTTTTAGCCCAAAACCCAATAAGTAGACACTGTATAAGGACAAAAAAGGTACAAGGAAGGTTGGATAGGTTTTGAAATAAATTTTATTATTACATTCCAAAAAATTCAATATAGAACCGATTTTTTTATTGAAGATTTTATGAAAATATCATCAATGTGCGAATTTTTTGCACCCAAGTGTATATTATGTGGTTTATTGACGTCGCGTCTGTTAAAAGATAAAATATTACGTAGAGGAAAGAAAACAAATGTCGTGGTATAGTATTCCTGATTTGAAATACCTCTAGGTCAAATGACGGCATTTGACCTTTGTGGCGCGGCGGACTAAGGTCCACCTGCGACGATGGAGGTTGCGGGTTCGATTCCCGCCTAGAGACTATTTTTTTTTTACGATCTGCAGATATTTATTTCGGGTGTTCTGGTTGTTTCCTTTGTATAAAATATATCTATCTACGTAATATAACGTATTAAGTATGTCAGTAAACTAGTACTCCAAAACACAAGCTCTGCTTAGCTTGAGGCTAGATCGTGTTGTATGAATTGTCCAGCATTTATTTGTTACATAAGTTAGCAGTTGGCCACACCAACGCTGCGGTGTGAATGTGGCCAGTCGTAAAGCGCGGTACTTTATCGTCGCGTCAGTCAGTCACACCGTTTACGTCACACTTATTTGCTTTTGTACATTTTAGGGAGTTTTTGGCGCCAATTTAGAGTGATTTTGGTTTATGATGTCGTTTTAGTATCGAGGTTACGTGTTACGAACTGTTGAAATTTCGATTTTATCATTGGTGTTGGTGCTTATGCGTTTATTTGCTACTTTATAGATACATGATGGGATAAAACTTTTGGCGTTACTCTAGCTTTGGTATAAGAGCTTTTTTATGCTTGGAGTTTTTGCTGTTTTTTTTATGATTCTACTAGTAAATAGGTACTAAATTATTTTAAAAGTGCCAGTATATCACTAAAGTCATTTACAAGGGGATATTTACCATGATTTGAGTTTTGAAGAAAGTTGTAAATGACTTAAGTGATAATAACCATGATGGGTTTAAAAGATTTGACAGTATATCGTAAAGAGGCATTCCTCGTAGCGCACCTCCTAGGTGAAGCGCATCAAAGTACTTCCACGTAGCGCACCCGTTTTGGTGCGTTTCATTCAGTAGGTATAAATGTTAAGTTTTTATTCCACGTTGCGCACCAATAACTAATTAGATGAAAACAACCCCATCACTAGACCCTAGTGATGGGGTGGTTTTCATCTAATTAGTAACCTATAGGGGCATTTTCACTTAAGAATACACCCCTACATATATTAAGGAGTTTTTCTACACTTGTGTTTTTGAGTTGATTGAGGTTTTTGTAATATTTTTACATGCTTTTAGGGTTTTGAAGATCGGAGATCGGTTTCGAATCCCTTATGGTCTCGCTTTTTCTGTCCTTTTTTCCATCTTTAATATCTCTGCAACTACGTCAGTAAATAACGTGAAATTTATATTTTAAATAGTTAAATAGTTTCGTGCGCCGTGCAGATTAAAAGAAAAATAAATAAAAATAAATGAAAAATTAATATGAACAGTATGGTAGTCATTGTTACCATTGAATACCAAATTTACTGTACTGATTTTGATGAATCTTTGTGAATAAGGTAGAGGAACTGTATTTTTATCATTATTATGTTGTATGCTGCTGCATGCGATATAAAGTTAGTACCTACAACGTATAAAAAGCAACACCAAATCGTAACCCGTACTTACATCTATTTAAACTGAGTTTACCTATGGGTTAATACGGCTCAAAAACCAGCTTAAAAAGCTGTAAAAAAAATGGTAAGTACTAAGTTTACAGCTTCCATAAAGAACATGCATTTAAACAATAATAGTACCAATAAACCTAATTAAAAATATTTTAAACTGGAAACGGCATACTACGAGTATTCAGCGGGCTGAATTTACACCGATATGTTCATTGAAGTGGATTGACCAACGTTGGCTTATGCAACCCAATACACAATTGTTTATTGAAACGAACTATTGCATGATCAAAATAATTAATAAAGTGGGTTAAATTATTGTACACATTGAATATCCCTACAAATGAGCTAATAACTTCGTTGGCACAAAAATCCTTCCCTCGAGCTTTGATCAGACGTTCAGATAATTTTTGAAAAACCCGGAGAGCCTTGGAGCCAAGAGGAGCAAATGCGTAGGCTCTGTCGAAACCTGCAAATTTGCGCCTCTTCAGATCGTCGGCCAAATCTGCCGCCGCAACAGCCATCACGGATGTCCTCGGGAGATGAGAATACTTTACGGCTAAAAGTAAATTGTAGCACCAAAACCCTGTTCCTAAAATACCAAAATCCGGTAGATTTTACAACATCAAGCAAGTAGCTAGGTCACCGGCGTAAAGTTACGCAAGGCTGTCATCGAGGCAATAAACCGATATTTATTGCCTTGATATTGAGTTACAAATTATTTGACATCTTTGCGAGTATTTTGGGTGATTTTATGGGTCCGCTTTTGTTTCCCAAACATAAAGATATCGAAGATTGATGGGGTTGGGTAATTGGAGGTTGCCTTGGTCCGTAGGTCAGCGAGCGTATTGCGTAGTACTCTGCTAGAGGGGCGGTTGTTATTTTTAGGTTCCGTACCCTAAGGGTGAAAACGGAACCCTATTACTAAGCCTCCGCTGTCCGTCCGTCTGTCACAGGGCTCTATCTCATGAATGCTCTTGCTATGCTCTTCGTTTGTCAAGGCTGTATCTCTTGAACCACAATAAGTAGACACATGAAACTTTCTATAAATAAGTAACACTTCAACTGTAATAACGACAAATACTAAAAATATAATAAAGTTGAAAATTGAAAGGGTTCTCCGAACAAGTGAAAATTTTATGTTCTTTGAACAAGTTGCCTGATTTTTACGGCACGGAACCCTTCACGTGTGAGTCGACTCGCACTTGGCGGTATTTTTTTTATTACTAGTTTCTGCCCGCGGTTTCGCCAGCGTTTTTTCTATGGAAACTTTTAAAAGGTATTTCTATCCCATGGGAACTGGATAAAACGACTGTTTTATTCCAGGCCAAGAACTGCATTTATGCAAAATTTCCAATCTTGCGCAGTATAATTATATTTGTGTGATTATCGTCATTAACATTATCATCCTCGTTTTATAGAATAGCTGCACCAATTTTTATGAAACATAGCCAAGAACACTCCAAATCAATGT
This sequence comes from Eupithecia inturbata, assembly GCA_963662085.1. Lineage (NCBI taxonomy): Eukaryota > Metazoa > Arthropoda > Insecta > Lepidoptera > Geometridae > Eupithecia > Eupithecia inturbata. Next base: position 2,536,769 of record OY759201.1, read on the forward strand.
TTGTCCATCCGTTTGAGAGCTACGATGACAGACAGACACACAAACAAAAGTATACCAATCAGTACTTGTCCACTGCTGAATATGCCTCCCTAAACAAGGGAGTTATTGCCATAGTTACCACGCTTGGCAGGCGGATTAGTGATCGCAGTAGAGGTGTTAATAATACACGGAAGGAAGCTGCTGTTCTTCCTCTAAGTAGGTTCCCTTAGTCGACTCTTAAGACATCCACGGGCTGAGATCAAGAGGTCGATTTTTACGCCGCGACGCCCACAAAATTATAACACCCCTAAAATGGCTTTTACGTTTGAAGCCCTTTTGTATTGCTTTATAAATCCCCGAGTTTATCAAAGAATATTTCCCATCATACAAAAATGAAATGGACCTAGTTTCCATTTTTCCGTTTGCACATTGACTTCCTCTCAAAACAACCAAAAAGTCTAGCTTCTGAAAATTCTAATAACACGGAGTACTTCCTTTAATATAGCGGGTTCGAATCCTGTCTGTTGACTTTGGATCGGGGCTGATATTAAAACCGCGTTTATTAAAAAATCCAACTATTTTTTGGATTACTTTAGTCTATGTTGCGTAGGTATTTTCGGAAATTTTAATTGGATATTTTTTTATGTTTAATAGTTTCTGCGAGGAATAAACCTAACGGAAAAATTTGACTTTTGTAGCATTTGGATAATATGTGAGACCAGCTTCTGGCCCCGGCTTCCCACGCGTTTTTCGGGATGAAAAGTACTTACCTACTATATTACATCTTTATTGACAAAAAAAATTACAATTCAATAATAAAAACAAATTAGAACTAGTATTTACAATTGAAACAATTAAGCTAACTGCAGACTGCAAACAATCTACAGGTAGCTCAACTGATTCATATCAATACCAGTCGGAAGCGTCCCCAAGACGCTAGCTGCTCACACTTACCTACCCTATATTGTTGGTAAATATTTTCGAAAATTTTGAGTGGAAGTGTAATTCGATAGATTGCATATTTGTTTATTTTTATAAATATATATTTTTGCTAATTTCCTTCTTTTTTGTTACAGGTATGTTTACTTATCAATTTGGAAATTGCTGTAGAATTTAACAACTAATAGGTAAGAAAAGAACTTTAAAAAAATATAACGCATGTAAGGTAGTTAGCTCTAGCTTCTTACATTTGTGTAACTTTTATATTATTGCAAGGACAAAACTTTGTCTAGGACTATTCATGCTAGGCGGGCAGAGTAAATATAAAGTTACATACAATACAATACAATACAATATCTTTATTGACAGCACCATGTTATAAGTTAAGTAGGTACCAATGTAGGTACATATTTCTTAAATAACAATAATCTATATTATAATTATAATAAATTCAAAATAAAAACATATTAATTATTGATGCACAATTATTGATTTAACTATAAGCATTACTATTACTGAAGAATTGGCAGGCATACTTAGTATAAAGATATAAACAGACTTAGAGTTAACCGCACTATGTACGAGACGAGTTGTAGGAAACGTCGGATGGCGTGGCGTACGATAATTGTCTCTAGGTCATATCTTTTCATACAAATTCAAGCGTCCAGATCTCATGCGTCGCGTATGTTGCGTGGCGTGGACTTGCCCTAATCCGCGCACGATCCGTTTGGGATGGAACCATTTCGAACTGAAACTAAAACACTTGCACATTTACTTTGACTAGGTTCCATAAGAATTGCCAACGTGCTTATTGGAAGAAATTACAAATATACCTAAAGTTAATATCAATAAAATAAGTAAGAACTTTGATTGTTTAAAAAAAACTATAAACCGACTTATTATAACTTATTTATAAATAGTTCCTAAGTTTTGCGGGATAAATACGAATTCCTCGGAAATACTATGTGTATGTGTAATAATATGTGTATGGGACCACCTCATCATCATCCTCTATACAACTACAAAAGAATCATCCAAATCGGTGCATAAATGACGAAAAACAAATCAATGGACATCATAAATATTTAAAAGGTTTCCCAATTCAAATATCTGGGACACATTGTAAGTGACAACCTCAGTGATGAATTAGACGTAGAGAGAGAGCGAAGGGCGTTGGCTGTAAGAGAGTTTGGTTCGTCGGTTCTATCGATGTTCTAAAGAGGCGAAAATAACCCTGTATAAATCCTACTGTCAGACGTTATACAGTAGCCTATGGACCACATTATACTCCAAAAGCGATTAACACCCTTCGCGTCCAGTATAATGCATTGAGGATGCTACTGGGGCTCCCACGGTTCTGCAGCGCGTCCGGCATGTTCGCGGAGACGCGGACGGCTTTCATGCATGCGTGCGGAAGAAAGTCGCCTCGTTGCTGTGCAGGCTGCACGTGAGTACCAACACCATCTTGAATGCATTATCCAATAAATGGGATAGCCCGTTCCTCAAGCACTGTAATCGAATAATGATGAAATAGTTTCATCATTAAGCGATTACAGTGCTTAGAATTATATTACTTAAACTTTTGTCATGACTAGGTACTACTAACATAGAATTATTATTAATTTTGACTAACATAATTATGGATTTTAATTGATTTTTGTGTTGTCTGAAATAAATGAATTTTATTTATTTATCTATAAAAAAAACATACACGCAGCCGAACATAGAACCTCCATTTTTCGAAGTCGGTTAAAAACACCAGTTAAACCCGAATACTTTTATCCAGTTACAAGCCAAAAAGAAGTAGCGGCAATAACTCCAAAGCAGTAGCCGTTATCTCAACAACCCATAACGGTATTTAGGGCTAAGAGAGAGTTAATATTTTAAACCGGAGCCGGAGCGCCGCCGTATTGCATGTCATCATTTGTCCAGGGATTTTGAATATAAGCTGCGGCCGCAAGGTATAGGCGGAAGCGGAGGCTGAAGCGGTTTTATCTATTTATGTCTCTATAAATCTAGTTTCTACTCGTGGTTCCGGACACGTGCTGGAATTGGCAAAACTAGCAAATTCGCAGCTAAACGTCAAATGACGGAATTTAATAGTTGATGGTTCATGTCATTCCCAATTGTCCCAACCCGATGCTGTCCCCACCGGGCACTGGTAACAAATGAGAATATTGGGACCAAAATATCTTCAACCGTTTTGATGCTTAAAGGTAATTTAATTCAATACGTTTATATCAGCTTAGATAATACATATTTCAGCCATAGAATAACAAAAAGTAATGAAGAGTGCCCGCCGACCACAAAGAAACACTCGAATAACATAACCCGGTGGGTTAGGTTTTTCGCTTGTAAAAATTACATCGTATTAAAGATAAATGATAAAGATAAAGATCAAAAATACAGTTCAGCAACGAAACCAGAAGAAAAAAGAAAGATAGCATAGGTTTTGTATTTGTATTAAAATCTAACAAACATGAAAAACGTTCACTTTTCTAAGACTCCTGTAATTTATTTGCAAAAACACGTTATAACAATGATAGTAAGTGATTTACGACCCAACATGTTTGACCAAATTAATTGTCGTTGAATGGATATTTTTTGTATTTTTTTTTTATTTCCTCTAAGTTAATCTTTATTGACAAAGAAAATTACAATTCAAAAATAAAAAAAAAATAGAACTATATTTTATAAAATAATTTAATAAAATTATACTTAATATAATTTTATAAGATTGAATTAAATTCCTTAAACTCTAGTATTTTACGAAATATTTGCAATTTTTCTCTCTCAATTTTAGTAGAGAAAACGTGTGTCCAGCTATTACTGTAATAACGAATAGAGCCAAAGGCAAACGCAAATCGTCACCATACCCCGTTCTGCACATAAATACCAATATCCCTGCCCATTACCCTTGCGCCGCCGCGATGGAGATTAATGCGACTCTCAGTAGCTCATATAATGCGATTAGCTTGTTGCCAAACAATGGACGTCGACCTTTATTTTTATTCGCATTTGTAGGGCGTTACATGGGGGTTTATGAGTTTTGGTAACTATGAACTCAAAAAAAACTCAAAGTGCTCCTTATTAAATTTCTTGTAATACTTACAGGATTCTTGGAGACGATAGAAATTTAAATAAACAGCCAAGTGCGAGTTGACTCGCACACGAAGGGTCCTGTAGCGTAAAAATCAAGCAACTTTTTCAAAGGACATCAAATTTTCACTTGTTCAACTTTATATATTTAGTATTTTTTGTTATTAAAGTTGAAGTGTTACTTAATTATAGAAAGTGTCATGTGTCTACCTATTGTAGTCCAATAGATACAGCCTTGACAAATTAAGCGCAAATATAGCAAAAATATCACGTACAAACGTGATATTTTTGCTATAATTAAGGGGGGCTCCCATACAACAATGTATGGGAGCCCCCCTTAATTTTGATATTTATTTTATTTTTATTATTTTTTTCTACATCTTACGGTTCATGAGATATAGCCAAATGACAGACGGACGGACGGACAGCGGAGCCTTAGTAATATGGTTCCGTTTTGACCCTTCGGGTACGGAATCCTAAAAAAAGGTAAACCTTGAAAATACAGAGGTCACTAATTTTTTTTTATTTTATTGTTAAAACATTTTTACTGGTATTAATTTGTTGTTTTAATATGGTATTTTAATGGTATCATTTAGACCCAAACTGAGCAGAGGGGGGTTTTGCTTTGGCGTGAAGAGGGTTTCCTCTTCGCGCCAAAGCAAAACCCCCCTTTGTTTGTTGTTTAACAAACACCCAAACTTTCGCATTTATAAATTACTAGCTGCTGCCCGCGGCTTCGCACACCTTTTTCCGAGATAAAAAGTAGCCTATGCCACCGAGTACCTTCTCCCTGCCAAATTTCATTGAGATCCGTTTAGGCGTGAAAAGGTAACAGACAGACAGAGTTACTTTCGAGTTTATAATATTAGTATGAATTTTCTTAATTTTAGGGAAATGTCTCATAATAGCACACCGAATAAAAAATAATACAGAATCATGCTAAAAGCATGACAAAAATTCACCAACAAAAATATCTAAACAGGGTCCCAAACTCCGACCCCAAAGTGTTCATCATTTTTGAAAATTTTGGAAATGTCTGAAATTTTTCTTTGCCAGCAATTTTGTCGAAGAAGCATTGTTATCATTTTATAACAACAAGCTGCTGCTCGCGGTTTTGCGCGCGCTTTTCAAGCAGCCTATGTCCGTCCCCGGGATACCATTTACCTCCCTGCCAAATATTATAAGGATCCATTCAGCCGTTTAGGCGTGAAAAGGTCAACAGACAGTCAGACATATAGATAGAAATACAGACAGAGTTACTTTCGAATTCATAATATGTGATAAGTATATTTATAGCAATTTTTATCGTGAAAATACCTTCGCTCGACCACAATAATTGTGGTCGGGCGAAGGTATTTTATTGTCGTTACAGAGATGAGATGTAATATTAATTGTTAATATCAAATCTCTGTAACGACAATAAAATCTTATTATCTCTACGCACCATCTCACTGGCACTTATCACATACAACTCAAATAAAGTACTGTAAGGGTTAGAAGTGGTAACCTAGATTCTAAAGACCATTGTCTTGCAGCCATTCGTGGTGCTTACGACAACCTTTTTAAATTGATAAAAGATAAGGAAACTTAAATCAATGATAAGTTAAAATTTTAGGCATGAAAAAGTTATTTACAACTAAAAGTTTTATAAAATGTTATTTTATTAAGGTGTAAAACTTTATTTTTTATTGTTTTTAAACTTTTTTTTCTAAAGTTTTCAAAGCAAATACTTTAAACAAGCTCATCTATTATAATTTTTTTTTGAATCGTAGCCGATTAAAATAAAGATACAAGAAAAATTTATTGATGTTACAAAATTAAATAATTTTTAAATAAAATAAGGATTTGAGCGCTGAAATTTAGAATTAGATGAAATTTACTACCTTCAAGCGAATATGATCTTTATGGTATGTCTCCAAAAATGACCGCAACTGTACATACCACCTACCACTCAAATATGACATTGTTGACATACGAAACAAATCTCGAAGTCGAGTGTCTCAAAGTCGAGTCTCTCAAAGTCTCAAACTGTCGAGCCAACGAGCCTCAAACTGGTTACTAAGAGAGAACCATTGACGAGATAACGCATACAACATTCAAATCAAATGTTTTCCCATACTGAGTGAGTGACATAAAATGTACAGTTAGTTTAAACCGGTTAGGAGTGTATTGCAGTAGTGTAGTGGGTATGGCTATGGGAATGGAAATTGGGATTCTTTTTGTATGAGCAATCTAGTTAAACACTGTAGGTGTTTAATAAAAGGCTTGTTTACGGACTGTATATATTTGTACCTATTTAGGTGAAAATGATAAAATTACATGAGAGCACAATATTTGAGGTGAAAAACCACGAACGGAAGGGTATAGAGATTGACAGTTCAAAAACTCGTCATCTTACAAACAATGTTGCCATACGGCTTATTTTATGTAGGAATATTTCTAACACTAGGTAATATTACTGGAGACTAAATTATGAATAACTTTCTCGCGGTTTTTTTTGTATGTGTAGTTCCTTTGAGGAATCGAGAGGAAGTAACAGATTTGGTTGTCTTATAATAAGTAACTTAGGAGAATAGAGAATGGTCTAACGAAACTGAATAGAGTTTTGAGGTCTATTGTGACTTCTGTGAGTGAGTGACACTTGCCTTCTGGTTTTTCATAACTGTTCCAGATTCCAGACTAGGTTGGATAAATGTGCCACGAACAAAATGTTTGCATTTAGTAAGCCTATATTAAAAATATGTACTAATATTAAGGCGTTAGGGAGTTAAACATAGACCCAAGTAGGTACTTGTTCTTAGTTTATTGGTAACTTATTGGTTACAGTGCAGTGTGGTTAATGTGCATGAAGTTGGTTTGTCATTAATTATATAGATAGATAGACAGATAATTTTTACAGTTATCTGTCAGATTACTTGTTTTCTTTATATTACTTTAATTAAGAAAATTATAATCAAATAATAGAAACAAATTATAACAAGTATTTACAATTGAAACAATGGAGCTAACTGCAGACTGTTGCAAGCAATCTACGGGTAGCTTAACTGAGCTCAGGTTTTCTGATAAATAGAGTCTTAAATTTTAAATTAGGTTTATCAAGACACTAGAGTTCTCTGAGATAATTTATAAACACGCATATTACCTATGACAAATGGTAAGCAGAACGACGAATGATCAATCGTATCCGTTATCAGTGCTGGGCGAATTCCTCTTTTATTATCTCCTTTCACTCACCTCACGATAAGTAATTAAGAAAAATATCCTAGTCTTTTACCATACCCATTGTCCCATCCAATAACACAATACACCCGCGAGACAGTAGTCCGTATCAAGCTCAAATCTGTGCAGCGCTCGTTAATCAGCCGTGTTTCTGTCCGTCTGACTGTCACTGGCAGCTATTACTCATGCTGTTTTTATTGTATGTATGTATGTATGTTGGTATGGTATGGTAACTGTGTGGTAATAAGCCTAGTTAGTCAGGCTTAGCGCCTGGTTTGCACAGAGAAGAGAATGCGAAACATCAAAAATAATTTAGATTTTTTTTTTGGAAATTATCTAGCGTTGTGTTGGTGTCCCATCTCACTAAATTAATTGAAGATGTGGCCAAAGATGGAGCACGATTTTCCAGAAGGATTTTTATTTAAGCTGCCTCTTCTCTTTCTCTTCCTAGTGCTGGGCATTTTGCGGTCTCATCTTTCCGTTCTCTCTATTTCCCGCTGGCAAATCATTCAGGAGCGCTTTTCCCAGTAGTTATGTGCTGTGGTTCTGTACAGAACTATTGGGACAATTTTTCTCAGTAGTTCAGTGCACATAAGCGCCAGTCTGGCTCGATTTGAATTAGAATTAACTCAAACTGTTTCTAATAAGTTAGTATGGTAACTGTGTGGTAATGTTTGATAGAAGCTTTGTCAGGCTTTAGCGCCTGGTTTCCAACGGAAATGAGAAATATCTAAAAATATCCATTAACTTTTTGAGAAGCCTGTTCCCTTCCTCTTCCCACCACTGGGCATATGCCTCCCTCCCACCTTCCTCCTCATCAGCACTCATATGTACGTGTGGACGTGCCCAGCAGTGGTGCTGGGCATGCCTTCCACAAAAGGGTATCGCCATAATCACCACGCTTGACAGGCGGATTGGTGATCGCAGTAGAGGTGTTAAAAATACACAGAAGGAAGCTGCTGCTCTTCCTCTGGTAGGTTCCCTTAGTCAGATTTTACGACATCCACGGCTGAGTGAGAGTGGTTGATTCTTACGTCGCGACCCCACGGCAACCTCATCCCTTCTGACCAGACCCTACCATCACAAAAGATCAGAAAACTCTCAGGTTATTAACAAATACAACACACATTTCTTTTATTCCAATAATCAAGATCAGAAACAATCAAACCTGGAATTCAAATTGCAAACTCATTAAACTCTAATGCATCCCTGCGTTAGAGGAAACTTTGAGACAACTTTCAAACAATGTCTGACTTTCGGTCAGACTATAGTTATTGACACGTAATCGGCATATTTAAGCTAGTCAGAAAAATAAAAGAACGCATTTTTCACCTAGCTATAACCTTCCATTCCTCATGTAGCATCTGGCAATAGTTCAAGCAAAGGTTCGCTCCGAGTAGTTTAGTTTATTTATTCAAAAACAATATACATCTTGTTGGAACATAAGGTACAATAATAGCATTCAATTAAATACAGGGTGTTTGGTAGCTGGATGCAAAGCTTCAAGGAGAAGCTAAAATATACCATTTGAGCCATGGTTGTCTAAGACGAAGTCTCACTATAGATTTTTACGAATGATTTTGGATTTTTAGTGAGATAACCCAAAATTCAACAGTTAATTGCTAATAATGGCCAGTTGAAACAATAAATGAATAGTTTTTTTTTATTAAAGTAATGTGTAAGCAATCTAACAAATCATGTCCTAGCTATCTGTGACTGCAAACGTATATTTAACAGTATTTTAGTACTTTTGATGAAATAAATAAGAAATAAATCATTTACTTGTTCCACAACATACAACATTTACAAAGATAACTACTACTTGCACAAAATAACACTGTTTACAACACAACCACAGTCCACAACCCTTGCCTCGTCGAAAATGGCAATTTCAAATTTGTTTAGTTTTGACGCTTTGACTGATCAGCTTCAGTAGTGCGACCGCCGCCGCCCGGAGGAGCTGCTCCACATGATTGATGAATTAAAAAATAAATACAAAAAAAATCATTTATTTCAGACCTTTGTGGTCCATATAAAGCACAGTTACAAAATGTTATTATACAATTTTAACATAGTTTTACTACATACATATAGTTAAGAACAGGTAGGGGATATGAACAATTTGAAATATTGTGTTGACAGGGGCAGGTGTGCACTCAGTGCCAGGTGTAGGTTGCAAGTACTGAATGCAGCCGAACCACCCAATGCTGCAGGAATCGGCCGTTCAGGTCTTCAGCCATCGCTGGAGGCTGTTTGGACTGGCGCGCAGGCGACGCAGCGCGGCCGTTGGCGGCGCAGTGAGCTCGTATCACAGCTTAAGGGGCGAACCTAACGGGGTTGGTTATTAAACTATGCCTAGATCTCAGTACTCACGGGATCCCCGTGGTAAAAAACTAGAGTTACATAAATTTTAACATAATTTTTTTGGTTCCTTGAATATGAAAACACGATTAAAAAAAATACGATAAAAAGAAATCATGAAAGTGCACTGGTTCGCGGATTTGGTCGAGATCTCAAGAATGTTGAATGAAAGAATGTTGGATGCGTAGGTTATTACTAATTATTTGGTTCCTTGTTCTTCTTAAGTTGCGTAGTTTTCTTGTAAATTGTGTATTTACACTTTATTATTGCGCTTACGCTGCCCCGTTCCAAAAACGTATGCTCTTTCCCGCTCCTATGAACGCGAAATCATATGCCATTTCACAAAATGGCGCGCATTGCGGTTTCTTAATAGAATACCATTATGCGTCATGAACAGCTTAATTGTTAAGCAGATTCCGCGTCGATAAATCTGATGTGACCCTCAGTGCAGCTCTCAGATGTCCGTAAAACCCAAACTACAACATCAGGTGAAGGCTGCCTGACAACCTGACAAACATACCTGGTGTCTAGGAGATAGAGGGGCAAAAACTACGTTGTCAAAGTCATGTTTGACGTTTTGACTACAAATCCAGTTTTAGCCGCCTCGTAGATTCTTGTGAGAGTTATAGTTTAGTTATGTTAACCGCATTCGAAAAAAGGAGGAGATTCTATGTTCGGCTGTATGTTTTTTTATGTATGTTTGTCTATTTTCCCGTCAATTATGGAACGATTTTTAAAATTATTTTGTTTTTTATAGAGAATGATCCCGAGGTGGTTCCATAAAAAATGTATTACCGAGGGATTAGTATTCGTCCCGCAAAACTTGAAACATTGTAAAATTAAGGGATTTGAAGTCGGTTTTTAGTTTTTTTTTAAACTACATCAAATTATTCCGTTGTTTATTTGATAGAACCTTATTAAGACTTCTATCATTTCTTGTCATTTCATTTTTAGCCTATAAGAGTTCCTAGCCCTTGGTATCTCAATCATTATACAGCGAAGGCTTTGTAAGACGAGACTTGGCATAACATAATTACGCATTTTTTTTGTTGCGGTTGTATAATTTAAGCGTTTTCGAATTGATAATCTAAATTGTAGGTCATAAAGGCCCTTAGTTTTGTGGTAAAATTACAGCGTTACACGCTCCATGGCAAATAACTACGGCTCTGTTGTTTAAACAAAATGGTGAACTATAATAGTTTACTTACGAAAAGTAAAATAATACCCTTCATTGAATTGAGGGAGGTCTCGTGAGAAAATACTGACTATAACACAAAAGTACCTACTTAAATTGAATAATGTATTCGTCAAACCTTGATCTCCTACACTATAGAATTCAGCTAACACATCGCTCCGTGCTCCGTGAACTTTCAGCTCCAACACTATTTATTCAAAAGTTCGCTTTGCATTTAGAAAATGCAACATTCTTCCTATAAATATACATTTATCCGCGTGCGTTGACTGAACATCCTTACTTTGTAGTTTACAAGTAAACTACAAAGTAAGGATGTTAGCAAGCTACTTACTTCTTTCCTGATATGACTTCACTGAGAGGATAGTAAAGTAGTCGCTAGTTTCTAGTACCTACTTACTTAGTCACTCAGTTCTTTTTAGGGTTTCGTACCTGAAAGATGAAAACGGAACCCTATTACTAAGCCTCCGCTGTCCGTCCGCCCGTCCGTCTGTTACAGGGCTCATCTCATGAACCGTAAGAGGTAGACAGTTGAAATTTTCAGAGAATTTGTATTTCTCTTGCCGCTATAACAACAAGCAATAAAAATAAAAGTAAATATCCAAATTAAAGCTTCCATACAAAAAACGTGATTTTTTTTGGCTATTTTTGCTCTTCGTTTGTCAAGGCTGTATTTCTTGAACCACAATAGTTCCACATGAAACTTTTTATAAAGAAGTAACACTTCTACTGTAATAACAACAAATACTAAAAATAATAAAACATTGAAAATTTTAATGGATCTCCAAAAAAGTAAAAATTTAATGTTCTTGGGAAAGGTCGCCTGATTTTTACGGTACGAAACCCTTCTTGTGCGAGTCGACTCGCACTTGGCGGTTTAATTCTGAAATGACTTATTTTACAAACGACAGTACTAAGTAATTATTAAGTAATTAAGTAATTATTTCACCTAATAAGTAATTATTTTTTCCGATTTCGAAAAAAGGAGCAGATTCTATGTTCTGTTGTATGTACGTTTTTTTTAATGTATGTTCGTAGATATCTCCGCCAACTTCAATATTATATTATATTTTATTACTTATATTATTTTATTTTATTATGTGAAAACAATTACATATTGTGACAATGTGACGTATAATTTGACAAATTATAAATAAAATGTTTATCTGTTACAGACCTATTTTGAAAATTCTTTCGCTATTGTATGGAGAATGATCCCCAGGTGGTCTCATAAAATGTTTACACCCGAGGTTATAGTATTTGTCCCGCGAAACTTATGAACAGTGTAAAATTAAGGGATTCGAAAACGGTTTTTGTTTCTAAACAATCAAATTAAATCATAAATAACATAAAAAATAGATGTGGATGGTGTTTTGGAGGATAAGATAATCGGAACAAATATCTGAAGACCGTACAAACATCTGTCCCGTGGCGGGAATTGAACCCGCAACTGCCTGCGTCGCAGGCGGACCTTTCACCCGCTGCGCCACAGAGGTCCTCGAATGTATCATAGGTTTCCCTACGCCTTGATTGGGATCTGCAATTTCTAGCCTATCTTAAGGATTTAACATAACGCCTAGCCGTATCTTGAACGTAATAGAGTCGAAAATAGCTCAAAATAAAGCTTCGTACATACTAGGCCGGTCGGTCACGTACTGTTTTTTTCCTTGCATATGAGATGTTGCGATTAATTAAAGTTTGAGTGTGTTGCGTGCCTTATCTCGTTCGGCTGTGTGTACACTTCGCCTTACAGGGTACTGTTGTATCTACCTTTAGAACTTAGGGGCAAGGAATCGCGGTTTTTACGGATCCTTCCTACTAATGCTTTTACTTTTTCTCAGACTATTCGTGAAAACAGCTGAATAAATAATAATGAAATTGTGTACCGTGCGCCTTAAGTGTATAATTTAGGAATTATACACTTAAGGCGTTTACCAAAAAATAAAAACCCCTATTTACCTTAGACCTCTATAGATGGCAGGAATCTTTCGCGGAAGAATAAAACCTGCGATTTAATTTCAAAATAAAACCGCTATCTTTTCGGTCTGGTTGAACTATTTTTGACATTACCTAAACGGCTCATTAAATTTTTTAAATTTTAAATACAGAGTGCATTATTTATGAAGTTTACAATACACTCTGGGTGTGCAAAAAAGTAAACAACTCTGCTAAAAAGTTTTTATTTATAAAAACTGGCACAAGTACGCAACAAGTTGCAGCCATACATCTGTAGCGCTAATAAGCGTCATAAAGAACCTAAATGAGTCTGGCAACACTGTTTTTGGTGCGGTTCAAAGTTTTGAATACGGTTACAAGTTTGCGTTGGACACAGCTGAGTTTAAAACAGCAAGTTAAGTATTTTATCTCTTCTTACCTATTATCGAAATATTTTTCATTTACACCTACTTTACTTGCATCATCTCGATACTTCGATCAGCATTTAGAATTTAATGATGATAAAATAAGCTGCGTCACGGACTTTAATGATATATCTACTTATAATGCGAAAATAACGCGCTAAATCTATGGCACTGACTATAGATTGGTGTTGTAGTTGGGCAGGTTTTAAGTATGTATCTACTTGTGGTGGACTGTATTTACTTTCTTCCAAATAAGACTCCTTTTGCTGTATTTTGCCTTTATTTGCATTAGGTGTACCTGTAAGGATAGTGTACTAACAATATTATTGAATAAATAAATAAATAAATAAATAAATATTTCCCACTTCGCGCTCTTATTACTGCTACTGGAACCACTGTGTGATCGCTTAGAACTGAACTTAACTGGACGCCGAAAAGCTCGGCTTTTATACCAAAGTTTGTCCTTCAAAACCTACTAGAAAATTCGCCTAACAATCAGAGACCTAGCTCCGTCTCGCTTATTTACCCTACATATTGTCAGCCGTTCTTATCTTACATTTCCGCGTTTTCTGGAAGCTATACCTATCTCTTTCTTTATTCTAGAGCATTTTTACTATCCTTGTCATTTCTTTCCATTCGTTCGAGAAATTAATCAAAAAATAGGTAGGTACCTGTGAGTCGGTCGCCGACAACTATTACACAACCTATGGACTGCAAACACTATTATCTATTCTGTAGCTATGTAGAGTTTGTCCTGCATAATTTTGAGCCTTATTTAGTCCGCATAAAGTCGTCGTTGCTAACACCTACAAACTATGAAGGCTCGTCGTGTCCAGGACTACTTACTTCTTACTTTAAGTGTGTGTAGTGTAGGAATGATCAAATTTAGTTTCTCCATTTAATGTACCTGTGTGTGACTAATAACTTTATAGATGACGTTTTTATTTCTCAATAGATTTATTGTGTAAAATAAAATAAATAGAGACGTGTTTTTTTTTTGGCGATTATTGCTCAATTTAATACAAAAACACCCTGGGCCTCGTTAAGTCGAGAGTGAATAGGTGTCTTCTAGGCCTTCGTGACACATCGTCGGCCATTCGTTGACACTTACATCAGATGAGTTTGTGGTCAAACAAACGTCTGTTGACTATAAAAAAAGTTCTATCGTTAAATATTGTACGATTGCACAGAACCGTTCATGTACAAGTCCGACTCGCACTTGGCTGGTTTTAAACTGTACTAGCTGTAAACAAATTAAGCTATCCAAGTTACTCATTCGCATACGGTTTTCACTGGAATTTATTCAAATTAAACTGCATGTATGTATGTCTGTAACTGCAGGTACTGCGTATTTGTATGTAATGTATTTTTGCCGAAACGCCGTTGGAATAATGATGGTGAGGTCTACTCAAAAGTCTGAAAGCGTTTATTATTTTAACTAGCTTTGGCCTGTGACTTTTAATATTATACAACAAAAATGGTGGTGATTTTTAATTTGCCTTTTCACCGAGTTTGATACTTTTTATTGAAATAGCTGTAAATGTCTTGTCTGAATTTCAGTCATATAAAAATGTCGTTTATTATATAATACTTAATATATTTTACATACAACTTTTCATACAATTTTAAAGTACAACGGGATATTTACCATGGTTTGAGTTTTTGAGTTTTACAATATTTCGGCGCAGTTTAATGCGCCATGATCACGAATAACTGCGGACTTTAGTGTAATAATCATGATGGATTTAAAATATTTACTTTTTTTATTTTTTTTTATTTTAATCAAATATTAAGGGACTTTGTCGCTAAGCGACCACATTTTTATTCTTATAATTTGATAGTTTAAAAAATTAGTAACCTACTTCGAATCCCTTAATTTTGCACTGTTTTTAAGTTTTGCGGGATAAATACTAATCCCTCGGGAATAAAAATCGTGAATAAAATGTTATGGGACCACCTCGGGATCATTTTCTATACAATAGCGAAAGAGTTTTTGAAATCGGTCCATAATTGACGGAGAAATTGAAGAACATACATTAATAAAAAACACATTGCAGCCGAACATAGAAGCTCCTCCTTTTTTCGAAGTTGTTCCTCCTTTTTTGTGGAGTGGTTCTGATTTTAAGTAGTCCGTGTTTTTCTTTTTTGTTTTCCATAGAGTTATGCGTCAAGGTTCAAAGGTTTGTTTTTAAAAAAGGATCCGGTTCACTAAATTTAAACACAACTAGAAAGTTGTTTGCTTAAAAATTAATACATAAATGCACCATGCCAATTTGAGCTACTTATGTAATAGCCAATTTGCTTTAACTGCTTAGGTACTTCTAAATTTCGCATTGAATATCGATAAATTACTATTTAATTTTTAAAAGCGATGAGCGGAAAATTGGAAACGTAGCAGATTCTGGATCGGGCGTCACATGGTCAGGATTTTATTGGAAATCTGATGTGTGTTGCCAGTTGTGACAGTATTGGCTAGATTTAGACATTTTGAAGGTAATAAAAAAACATATAATTTTTGTGCGTTGCACAATATTTATAGTTTGCAAAATTCATTCATTAAAACTGTTTTATAAAATCTTATAAGGGAAGCACATATACCTAATGAGTTGAGAGCTTTATTATGTATATCCTATCTAAACGACTATTATCATAAAATTTTATTGATTAGGATAGGCAGACCACCTGCCAGATGGTCGGACGATATCGTGGGGGTGGCCAATATAAGATTAGATGAGGTTCTCACAGGACATATTAAGCTAACGTCTAAAAGAGGAGTATCTGCAATTCGACAATCTCATCATGGAAAAAATACAACGTATTGTACGTTTTTACAAGTGTGACGGTTCTATACTTCTTCTGTTACTGACCGCATCATATTTCCATAGAAGCAAAACAAATTCTCAATTTCAAGATTTTAATATTTTGCTGAAACTAGCCACATTTACTCTTACACCGGGCAACCCTGAAATTTTATTCCACCCACGTATAGATCCTCAAATCAGGAGCCGGCGGCATTCGGAACGCATCACCGGGCGTTCTTTTTTCAAATGTGAAGTTCGATTCTTGACTGCCTTGATTTATTTCGCGCGCGTGGCCATATCCAATGGGGTGCCTTTAAATGATGGCAGAGTTCTGATATCGCATTCCGCCAAGATAATGTGTAACGGAACGGTTTTTGGGTCAAATGTTTGAATAAAATTTTTGTATATATTATCGTATTGCTCAATAAGAAAACTGGCGAAGATATTTTTTTAATTTTTATCATAGTACAGATTAGGGCCTTACCTTACCGAAACTTGTTCGAAACATTGAAAAGTCCGTAGAGACTAAAAGGCTTACGGACAAACCGAGTTACGGTTTTAGTTAGCTGTAAATTAAAAGTAATTATTGTAAAACATAAATAAATTAAAAAAAAACGGTAACTATTTTGTTTTACTCGTTAAACATACACGTAAACCGTGAACATTGTCACATTCGGTACCTAAATCTATTTTTTATATTTGTGACTAAAATCACTTGTGGCATAACTAATCCTATAGTGCCTGTAATTTATCTAAATCCTTGTCCTAATTACTGACAACTTCTTAATTTTGGATGAAATTCGTATACAGAGGTAAAAAAACATCAATGATACGTTCCCCGTTCTAGGTACATAAGATGATGATGCATTTAGAAACCTACACAATACTAAACACGATTAATACATTAACTTGCGCTTGCGCATATAACGCAACAGGTTTATATTTAACACAATATGTAAATCTTAGACAATAGGGCGGCCTTGTTCACTTGTGCGCTTTTAAATAATCAATCACTATTGTTCTCGGTTGCGTAAATTAGTACTGCGAGTAGGGACTTGGTGAAATTGTTTGTATTAGGTTACGAAAAGATATCATAAAAATCTTTTACAGACACAAACTGATGTCCAAATCTAAATGTAGTTATCTACCATAATTAAATTAGTTTTGAACAAAGATAAAATACTAGAAGCAAACTTATCAACATATTGAACGATCCAAATTCACAAAATCCATGAATATTAATATTAAAATTCGAAAGTAACTATGTCTATGTATCTCATCGTATATCGTGGACAACAGATGTGGCGCGGCGGACGAAGGTCCGCCTGCGAAAGGAGGTTGCGGGTTCGATTCCCGCTTTGGGATAAATGTTTGTATGATCTGCAAATATTTGTTCCGGGTGTTCTGGGTATTCTATGTATAAAAAAAACTATCTATGATGATGATGATATCTATCTATGATATTAAGTATATCTGTCATCTAGTACCCATATCACAAGCTCTGATTAATTTGGGGCTAGATGATGGTGTGTGAATTATCCAGCATTATTTATTTATTTTATTGATCTGTCTTTCTGTATGTCTGTCTAAACCTCTTAGAAAGATCTTGATGAAATTTAGCAGGGAGGTAGATGGTGTCCGGGGGACGGACATAGGCTACTTGAAAAGCGCATGCAGCAGCTAGTCTATTTTATAATTTTTATAGTCCTTTATCCAAGATGGGACAGTGCGGTCACTCATAATGAGAGACCATACTTTTATGTAGTTTAATATGTGGATTTACCTCCATGCGATTACGAATTCGCCTGCTAAGCATGGTAATTTCGTTGAAACCGTTCGTTGAAAAATGGAGCATGGACGTTGTGTATGAGTCACCTCGTCAATGTGACGTGGCAAGTAAAATACTCCCAAGCGCCCTGTCTACGTTGGTCTCTTTCTGGGCCTGGAAAAAATACATATAAGATTCCAGCTGCAAAGCAGAAAATTTCATTCCAGCTTGTACCAGTTGTACCTCTCCGTCAGATAACTAACAGGCTAAAATATCTGTCTGTTTGAGTCGAAACAAAAATCGTAGAGGGCATCACTTTCTACACTATGCAAATTGAACGAGACTTACTCGTAGGCCCGTATTAGTCATCGATCTATGCTTGAGCAACGATTTTTAATGGCAAAAGTGTTACTCAAGCATAGATCGATGACTGAGCAAAGTTTAATAATACGAGCCTAAAACCCAGTAAGCTAACTGACGCGCTAATCGGTGTTAAACCAATAAATCAACGTTAGCTTAAGTTCAAACCCATCGTGGTCACACCCATGTTAATGCATCTGACCTTTAGAGCTCCGCTGACAGATAATATCTGCTGGCCTGACAGTCGGCCAGCATTGTTTTATTATGTGAATAACACTACCGAAATGTGTCGGATTCTCAGGCGAGTTGGTGGGTCAAAATAGCTTTTATAAATACATTTGGGTTATTAGTAAGTGGCAATGGCCTACTAACAAAGAAAATTACAATCAAATAATAAAAACAAATTAGAACAAGTATTTACAATTGAAACAATTAAGCTAACTGCAGACTGTTGCAAATAATCTACAGGTAGCTCAACTGATCCATATCAATACGCTGAGATGCGGGCTGCATTGTCCCGCTGTATGGGAATGCTGATGCGCTGCGCCAGGTACCCACAAGCTTTCAGGTCACACGTCGCTTCGACTAGACGCTCAGATAACTTTTTAAGAACCCGGAGAGCCTCGGTACCCCTCGGTCTCGACCCCAAAGGGAGCTTATGTGTAGGCTTTGTCGAGACCTGCATAATTGCGCCTCTTGAGATAATTTGGATTAAATTAAAACCTTGTTGGATTGGGGTGGTAATAGGGATGATGTCGAGTTGACCGTCGCGGTCTTGGTTTAAGAATCGAACCCTGCAAGTCAGCCCATGGAAGTCGTAAGAACCAACTAAAGGAACCTATCAGAGGAGGGTTAGCAGGCTACCTTTTATTTTAACACCTCTACTGCGATCACGAATCCGCCTGCCAAGCGTGGTGATTATGGCAAAACCCCCCAATATGATGGCAACAAATAGGAAACGGCCCCCAGTCCCCGGCAGCTCCGCTATTCCTGGACATGGTAGCCTCATCTCACCTCAACAGCCTATATTGGTCCACTGCTCTCCCCCTGATAGACCATTCAGGTCTTCCCCTGATAGGCGCTTTATTGGCTTTTATCTCATGGAGGGTAATGCCCATAATACCCATGCTGGGCATGGTAGTAGCCACGGTAACGGAAATTTCTAGCACCCCCTGAGGTGCTAGAAATCTCCGGAAGAGACTGAGCTACCCCCAATACTGAAGATCCTTGCACTTTGTAACATACAACACACGACGATTTATGTTGGATATAAAAAAATCGGGGGACACCCTGTAGAGTAATATAGGGTCCTCCCGAATAGTTTCACCTGTTTCGGGGTTTTGCAGTTATTGGAAGGACCATCCTATATTAAGATTTTCTAACATGCAATACGCAAGTTGACGGCATTTGTGGCGGAGTGGGCGATGTCTTCCTGAGCATAGCAGATTGTGGGTTACATTCTCGATTTAAATAATAATTTCGATAACAGTTAAAATTAAATACCTTACGATGAAAATTCCACACAGCATCTTCTTCCTATCATCAAATAACAAGAGCCAGAATAAAATACAAAAATACAGGAAAATCCTAACTTTTTTCGCGGAAATACAAGTAAATAACCTATGTTTTCTTTAATAAGATTGTCAAACAATTTACCCATCCTGTTGACACACTAAACTAACTCAAGTTGGCGCCAAACACCCCTCTAACCAATCAGAGACAGTATTGACATTGACACATAATCCGACCAATGGGCGTTGAGTAATTTAGTGGCGCGGATGATGCGTCTTGGCGGGTGACTGATAGATGGCGTTGTTACTAACTATTAGACAAAACTATATTATGTACCGTACGTAGGTTACATATATTATGTACGTAGCGATACGATTGACGACGTAAGTGACTCAGCGGGCGAAGGTCCGTCTACAACGCAGGTGGTTGCGGGTTCGATCTGCAGATTTCTTTTGGGTGTTCTAGGTGTTTTGTATATAATGTTTGTATTAACTGTTTCCATTGTAAATACGATCTAGTTCTAATTTTTTACTATTGCCTAATTGTAATTTTCTTTGTTAAAAAAGTACACCTATGTATTAAAGTTTTTATTAATAATAAAAACTTTAATACATAGGTGCGTAAGCCTAACACTGGGTTAATTTAAAAGAAATCAAATAATATCCCAAAAATGTTTGACTTCGACGGGACTTGAACCCGCATCTTTCCCTCAGTACGGGAACGTGCTAAACTACTACACCACGAGGTCAAGTGGCGTAGAAGACGAAAAACTTTACCTGTGTATTGTATAAAGTACTTAAGTACATAATATCATTTTTCTAGTAACCTTAACACATTATCTGCTTAGCTTGGGGCTAGATGATGCTCTGAGTCACTGAATCGAACCCGCAATCTCCAGGCGGACCTCCGCAGAGGTCGTCACCTTATTCAAAAACAAGTTGGCAATAAAATATACCAACTTTCAAAAAGAAAATAAAGTTATTCTGCCAACTTTCTACCCATTTGACATGTTAAAGTCCATTTTATCACAAAAAACAAATTCGCTATAAAAATTCTAAAGTCCTACGCAAAATCTCTAGCGCATATTGAGTGATGCTTGTCAGATGGGACATGCTTTTTAGGGTTCCGTAGAAATTAAAAAAAGACCAAGAATCGTAACCTAAAACAAATCAGTTGTTTTTATTCTACTTAGTTGTAATACTACATCTTGATTTGCATTTTTCAGCCTAGATAGGAACATATATTATACATATTATATCATAACTTTATTTCTAAGCATGATAGACTTTTTTCAAAAGTGAATTCTTTGTTGTACGAAACTTCATATTTGGTCGAGCTTCGAGCTGCAAATTATGTTAACAAATAGAAAGAAAAAAAAACTAAATCTCACTTGCTTAGAGTCCAGTTATAAATTTAATTGTAAACAATATTTATTGAAGAAAGGATCTCAAATCGATAAGTAGTATGAAATTAAAGGAACCACGCCCGGGAAACCAATAAAAAAACTACTTTTAAATATAAACTTACATTAAGTATGTAATTATGCATAAGGTAATTTTAGCATAAGTATACATATATATATTACAGTGGAATTGGTTACCTTTTTTGCAGATAATAAAAAATCGAGCAAATTAACTAATAAGTGTGTCGGTGCAAGGACTTAGAAGATATACAACTATCATAGTTCCTGATTTTAGGAACCTATGTAATGAACTGCGTGACTCGCACTTGACCAGTTGGTCGTAATCTGTTGATCTGTCACACTTTCGTGAATGTGTGGGAGTGACTTGTATGACCAGCGTAGCACTTTTCTTGGAAGTCGATTATTTTACCTCGTTCATATACGTGGGTACATAAAACGGTCTAGATGTTTCTTTGTAGTTCATAAATTACGAATCATCATTATCATCACATTAATAGCATTTAGTAGTCCTCTGAGGATATTAGCCCCTATTAGCTCTAATCATTAGGGGGGCAATGCCATGCCACGCTGGGCATGTGGGTTGGGATCGCAGCGAACTGCGATCCCAACCCACAAGTACGGGACCAGATCCAACGTGGATCTGGTCCCGTACTCCTAAAAACGAAATCGAAGTTTCTGATTCGTTTTCGTGCAAACGCTAATCTTATGCAAGCGACATAAGAGTTGGTTTTGCACGAAAACGAAAACGAAACTTCGATTTTCCTTTTCCGAGTAAGCCCCATATAGAACAGAGGGTTCTATATGGGGCGTTGCTATTATTTTCATATTTTACTTATCTAACTACGAATTTTTTGAATCGAAAATAATAGGAAAACTTTAAAGCTCAAAAGAACTCGCGTACAAACAACCTTTTGGAACAAATATTCGACTGAGCTGTGAATTTCCCAGTTACTGTAATTTTTACGTGAAACGAATTTATGACGGACTAGTATCTTCCAGCAGCTTTGCACGCGTTGTTTCTATGGAAGCTTATAAAGGATATTTTTATACCATGGGAATTATTTTATGGGATAAAAAGTAACACATTTTTTTATTCCAGGCCTAGAACTACCAGTATGCAAAATTTTAGCCTGATCCGTTTAGTAGTTTTGGCGTGAAGAAGTAACAGACATCCATACATCCATCTAAACATCCAAACTTTCGCATTTATAATGTTAGTGTGATAAGAAGAGCAAGTTTCTTAGCTCGTAACTTTAAAACTAAAAAATAAACCGCCAAGTGCGACTTGACTCGCACACGAAGGGTCCCGTACCGTAAAAATCAGGCAACATTTTCATAATACGTCAAATTTTCACTTGTTCAGAGACCCCTCTAAATTTTCATCTTTATTATATTTTTAGTATATGTTGTTATATATAACAGCTGAAGTGTTACTTATTTGTAGTAAGTTTTATGTGTCTACCTATTGTGGTTCAAGAAACAGCCTTGACAAACGAAGAGAAAAATAAGCAAAAAAAAACACCTTTTTTTGTATGGAAGCCCCCCTTAATTTTGATATGTATTTTATTTTTATTATTTTTTCTTATAGCGGCAAGAGAAGTACACATTCTCTGAAAATTTCAACTGTCTACCTCGTACGGTTCATGAGATATAAGCCCTGTGACAGACGGACGGACGGACAGCGGAGGCTTAGTAGTAGGGTTCCTTTTTCACCCTTTGGTTATGGAACCCTAAAAAGGATTCTAAGCCTTCTGTCATAGTCCAGGATTATTCATATATTTTCTATGACTATTGTTAATTATTAAAGATAAATAAAAATTAATAATAGTCTGCCACAGCCCCTCCTGCCCCTCACCAGCGCACATTCGTCCAATGCTGAACACACCTCCCCAAAAGAGAGGGGTAAGTACCAAAATCTCATCCAATATTCCCAAATTACGCACTCCCACAAATTCACAATTCGAGATTGTCATACAAAGGTGGCATAGCACGAGCATACGTACGCAAACGTTAAACATGAATTTAATTACTAACGACTAGACTGGGTTAGCACGAGATTACTGACAGCTATGCTGCACCATGCAACAATTACGTACCAACTTGAATGTTGGGTGGATGTGGCAGTTTTAAACAAACGAGAGTTAAAGTTGGCGCAGATCGGGACTTCACCACTGCCGCAGAGCACAAAAAATTACATTAAAATATTTAAAAATAATGCTGGACAATCCACACAGCATCATCTAGCCCCAAGCTGAGCAGAGCTTATGTTATGGGTACTAGATGACTGATATACATAATACAATATATAACATAGATATGTATTTTTATATGGCCCTAAATTCGTAACATTTGGATACATTTTTGGCATAGCGCAGACAGTGCGCGGGCCACGCTTGCAGCTTGCAGTAAGCAATTATGTCACCGTAAAATGTATCTAAAGATGACGAGTTTAAGCTCATATTAAAATGCTTATTGTTATGCCGTTCGGTAGCTGTGTTGGGCGTACATCCATAATATTATGAATTCGACAGTAACTCTCTCTGTCTGTTACCTTTCCACGCATAAACGGCTGATCGGATCTCAATGAAATTTGGCAGGTATGTAAATGGTATCCCGGGGACGGACATAGGCTACTAGGCGAAGCCGCGGGCTGCAGCTAGTATGTTATAGACATATAAATAATCAAATAAATAAATAAAAATATACCTACCATATTTAAATAACCACATCCAAAACTATCATCGTATTTCACCTCCACGTTTCTTGCATCAACCGTGCTTTGTCATACGATATTAAATTTCGAGTGAACAATAACGTCACAGTGAAATGTGCATTAGTGAGGCTAAATAACCTGAACACCGAACATAACGCTTTTGTTCGGAAACGCATTGTTCGGGAAAAGTGTATTGTTTAATAATCCTGAAACAGTGTTTGGTTCATAAGGGCATAGGGGGTTTATAAATAACCACCTCTATGATACCTATGATTTAATAAAAATATTTTTGTTCGATCCACACGTATCTCTAATATATACTATGAATTATTTAGACACAACGCACGTAATTCTTTGACATAACTAATACTTAGTTACCTAGTATAGTAGTAATTAAATTAAAGGAAAAAAGGTTTTTAACTAGGAAAACGAGTGCGAAGCCGCGGGCAATAGCTAGTCTCTATTATTAAGCAGCAATTCAAATTTAAGATTTCTAACTTGAAACTAATAATTTTAATAATAAATTGATTGTTTTGAAACAACCCCTCGAGAAAAAATTATGGGACCACCTCGCGATCATTCTATATACAATAGCGAAATCATTTTCAAAATCGGTCCATAATAGAAATCTACGAAAATACATTAAAAAAAAACATGCATACAGCCGAACATAGAACCTTCTCCATTTTCGAAGTATTTTAAAAATAAATTATACATTAAACATAATCTTATTCGTGTACTTAGATTTGTTATCAACACGACCGTAGAGATAAAATACCGTGATAAAATAAATAGCAATAATACTAGTAGGTAACTAATATAATAGACAATTATTCCAACACATTTGCAATGACCCTAAGTTTTTAAGGCTGAGGATAGACGAACCGCTCCAGCCTCTTTAAGGCGCTACCCCGATACTTTTCACAACAAAGGAATTTTCAATAATCCCTTGGCCAGTTTGTGATACCTATTATAAGCTTTTTTTAATGGCTCTGTAATAGTTTTATTTTTATTAAGTTTAGACAGAGATGCGAAAACAGAGTTTGTTGGCCACCAAGAGCAACTTTCGCATCCTAAACTATAACATAGGCATTCAAAAAAAGCTTATGATAGGTATGACAAACTGCCCGATGGATTTTTGAAAATTCCTTTGTTTAACGTAATAATAAGATAAAACAGGTGGCGGCGCTAGTGTGGATGGGCGTAACGCCTTAAGTGGTAGGTAAGTCATCAATATCATTACCTTTTCCCACTTAGGTGGGTACTTAATAAGAATAAGAAGAATTAAGAATTTCAGGTAATCTGTGAACATAGCTCATGCATATGTATGTGCCAAAATATTAAAAAAAAATGCTTACTTTTCAGTAAGCCCCAAGCTTTGCTCAGCTTGGGTCGAGATGATGCTGTGTGAACTGTCCAGCATTATTTAATTAAAATCTATTCCATTAAAAAAAAACCCTCCTTGCGCAGTCGGGTAGAAATACGCCCTTATTACCAAACTAAAATAAAAAAAAACCTTGTGTTTTAGCAACTATTAACTTCTTTAATCTGTATTAAAGAAGCAGCAGAGGTAATCTACCGTTCGAATCTGTAGAATGTCTGTACATTCTACAGATTCGAACGGTAGAGTCCCTCTGCTGCTTTACCAGTCCGTGTATACCCAGCCTAAACGCTAGAGCTGCGCTTGCGCACTCAATCAGATGACCTTTCTAATGCCCCTAATGATTCGACGCATCAATCGAATAGTATAATCGATCGCTTGTTGGATATAATGTCGAGGACTTTGCAAGTAAATCATTGAGCATACACATTACGAAATAAAATGATAAATTTATTGTACGGCATTAGTGCTCAACCATACGGCGAGCCTAGCTCAGGTGCGGTGTCTAGGGCGAGGATTTATTGCTTTTATTAGGATCGAGCTGATCCTGAGATGGGAGGTGTTGAGCGCAAGAGATGGTGCGCGCGAAATAAAGTTATACACATATTGAAACTGTTTCCGAGTACACTTACCTTGGGCAGATTCTGCAGTTGAGTAAAAACAACTTCGAGAAGAACGCCAAGAGGAGGATCCAGCTAGGCTGGGCAGCGTTTGGAAATGGCTGGGCATGCTGGACGCGGCAAGCTGAAGACAGGGCGCTGAGGCGCTCATTAGGGGAGGCCTATGTCCAGCAGTGGACTAATATAGGTTAATGATGATGCGACACAAATCTATATATATAAAAGAAACTCGTGTTAGTTACACTATTTATAACTCAAGAACGGCTGAACGGATCTCGGTGAAATTTGGCAGCGAGGTAGATGGTATCCTGGGGCCGGACATAGGCTACCTTTTATTTCGGAAAAAAGCGTGCGAAGCCGCGGGCTGCAGCTAGTTATATATATTTGTGTAATGCAAAAGGTTGGATGGATGTATAAATGTTTGTCACCTCTTCACGCCAAAACTACTGAAAGGATCGAGCTGGAACTTGAGAGTTCTAGTCCTGAAACTACATAAAGCTATGCCTAATCTTTTAATATGCTAAATATTCAACGCTCTTTTGAATACGCTCCCGACAAGACCCAAAAGGTTTGTTACCGCCGCCGCCGCCACCCGCTCATTGCGCTATCAGTGACCATCGAAATTTGGTAAAAGGAATATTGAAATTAATAAAGTAATTATCTATGAACCGATAACCATATTTATACAACAAGTCACGTTCTTGATTTAAAAAAAAGCGATGAAAACTAAAACAATACAAAAATTTTAGGTCCCACCGAGATTTGAACTCGGATCGCTGGATTCAAAGTCCAGAGTGCTAACCATTACACCATGGGACCGATGAGTCGGGTTGTCGAATTTTAGTAACTACTTACGAAATAATCTGCTGATAATAAATAAAATTAATTTTTTTGATGATTCTTATTACCGATGGTAGATGGCGACTCTAGTTTTTTTCAATAGAATAAATTCAAATCGGTACCATTTATTTGTACACGAGAAAATATACAGATTTTCTTTATAGCTAAAAAGTAGCTAAAAAGCTACGCTATGGTACAACATTGACGTATCGATGTAAAGTAAACTACGTCACCTACGTACGTACCTTACGTACGTAGGTGACGTAGTTTACTTACTAGGTATTTCTAGATTCAGGTTAATCACCTAAAATTAGTGTTTTATTATCGCGTGATAGAATTGTACACAAATAAATAACAGTTTAACATGGAAACTTGTTTACATGTTTGTATGTAATTAAAAATGTTTCATGTTAACAGGACATGGATTAGAGTTAAGTGTTTTACGATTATTTCTGAGTAAAAGCAATTTGTTACACGAAAAACTATGAAAGCTTACTGACTTACTTCTGCCCGCGAGTACGGTTCATGTGAGATAGAGTCCTGTGACGGACGGACGGAAGGACGGACGAACAGTGGAGGCTTGGTAATAGAGTTCCATACCCGAAGGGTGAAAACAGAACCCTATTACTAAGCCTCCTTTTATAAAAACGAATATTTAAAAGGGTCTCCGAATAAGTGAAAATTTGAAGTTCTATGAAAAAGGTGTCTTGATTTTTTGGGTTTTGACGACCGATGTGGCGCGGCGGGCGAAGGTCCGCCTGCGACGCAGAAGGTTGCGGGTTCGATTCCCGCCTTGGGACAAATGTTTGTACGATCTGCAAATATTTGTTCCGGGTGTTCTGGGTATTTTCTATATATAATAAAAAAATATCTATCTATGTTATGTATTGTATTAAGTTTATCAGTCATCTAGTACCCATAACACAAGCTCTGCTTACTTTGGGGCTAGATGATGCTGTGTGGATTGTCCAGCATTATTTATTTATTTATTTATTTTTACGGTACGGAACCCTTCGTGTGCGAGTCGACTCGCACTTGGCGGTTTATTTCTGGATATATATGTAATACCAGGTCTGGAAACTACATGCCAATGCCAAATAGCCGTCTCTACCCAATAGTTTTGTTGTGAAGGAATGCCAATCATCCAACGCTATCCGAATGACATATATTAGTGTGATTTGGTCACACAATTTAGCGTAAAAGCGATTCCCTATATACAATACATTCTTTGATTAGTTGGTTTCTGGAACGCTCAATAAGTAATCAACGATTTGAGATAGAATTGGCCATAGAATAATTATTAAGAATATAATTTATTTGTTACAAAACTTATACCTGAATGGGTACATATTGGTGTCATGTCGTTTCTGTTGTTTTAGGATTCCTAATTTAAATTTTACGATTTATAAATTTTCTAAGTTAGGTTGACCTAAAAATTATGGTATTCTATAAACAGATCCTAAAAATAGCTTAATTAAAACGTGTTTGAAAATAGCAAAACCTCTCTCAGTTAGTCAGTCAACCAGTCAGTAAATTTTAATCATGACCAAATTAGATATGTCCTAAAATTAGGTAGACGTTTCTAATCATAGCAAAATGTAATGCAAAGAATAGTGTTATAGCTAATAAAACCAAGTTGAGTAGTTTTAGATCTGTCATCCTAATTTTGGAGTGACTGCTCCAGACTGCTCCCAATTTTAAACCTGCCAGTCTAATTTTTCAAACATAGAATAGCTTTCGTCTATTTGACATTCCTAAATCCTAATTTTATCTTATTCTAAATAATTCTAAAACAAAATAATTGACACCATTATGTACTTAAACTAAGCCAACAAGTGTAAGCCCGTTCAGGAACAGACGTGTTTGTAGAATTCCCTTTGTTCCAACCATTGAGTTACAAATACTACGTATAGAGAAGCTATACCAAACTAAAAACCAGTCGCAACTTGATGTCAGCGGGGGGGACTGCGCGGGGCAAGCGTGCCGTGGACTGACTAGAAGATTTTACACCGCAGAAGAGACTCTTCACACAGTTTCATACAAAACTACATTTTAATTTTTAATGAAGTAGGAACCTATGCATAGATATTTCAAAACGTATTAGTGAAAAATGGTAAAATAGAATAGTAAATTAAAATGAACTGTTATGCGTTTAAAATCATTGGTTTTAAAATAATAGGTATTTTATACAACAAGTACATACCTACATGCTTGCGGTTCCATCTGTACGTTTCACTTTGTAAAATCTATGATTTTCAAACAAAATGTCAGGTGCAATAGAAAAAAATGTATAAAAAGTAATTTTGGTTGGTTTTAGTTGATGTTCTGTTTACTTACCTATGATAAGTCGCCCCACTATCTTTTTTCTTTGCATTTGATTGATTTTTACACGATTTTAACACGTATGACGGCATGTTTTATTTTTTGTTTAGTTGCATGCGGTTGCGATGGGCGTATGCGAGTGACTAAATAAGTTGTTGCTGACCGGCAACAACTCATGGCGGAAACATTTCGTTCGGGATATCGGTTCCCTACGCTAGTAATAATAATTCAGTGGTTCCAACCTACTCTCTAATAGCAAGACTAGCGTAGCCCCGCTTTTCACTACCTAACACCTATAATCAAATTTGTAATAATATCAGGGACATAATAACTGAAAGCCACTATTAATATAAATGTAAAATACTAATTCAGAACTGGCCACTTTATCTGTCGTACGATGAAACTGAAGAACTTATTTAATTTTGCTTAATTATTTACGCAGAGTCACTCTTATCCTCTCCTCACTTTATTCCCTTAGAAACGTTTCTATACCTACCATTATACCTTATTCATAAGATCCCCCAGTTACCTCACCAGTCACCACCGTCTATGCATCCAAGTAAATTTTTATTTCTCTTAATATTATATTAATAACTTACACACTATAATGTAAGTACTTACGTCCATAAAAAAACTATTGTTTAGTCTTAACTAGTGATCTCCTGACACCGAAGACATAAGTCTAGTGCTTAGTTTAGGTCTCACCAGAAATCATTAAGAAGGTAAGTGTATTTCGTAAATAAATGAATTATGAATTATAGTTACAAAATTGGCTCTACCTCAGCATAAGTTGGTTAATTGAATACATTCGAAAAATGCTTGTTTAGCAACCGCTTAGGTATTTGATTACCTTATACTTATTTATGTGACTGAATTTTATGTATTTTTTTTAAATTGTATTGGTTATTATTGTACATTTTAAGACATGCCCAATAGGGTAGAATACATTGTGACATTCCATTAGATTATAACAACTTTTATAACATGTATTTCATGCAATACATTTGATTGATTGATTGAAATGATTTGACAGACCTGATCTTCGTTCAAAGTCCATCAATGGTCAAATCGCTTGTCAAGTGCAATAAGCACTTGACAATTGACTATTTCGATTCGATCAGGGGGCCTAGTCGAAAAACTAAGATTGAACTTTCTGCTTCGTTTTTGGCCAAATCCCGTTTTCATGAGTAGGTACCTAAGGGCCTTGAGATCGAAAAACCGGTGGCCGGTGAGAACTAAGAATTATCTAGACTCGGAAACCTCTTAGATTTATCATTATTATTATTATGAAAGCAAGGGTTAAAGCTTAATGCAATAACAAATACCAGAGCCACGCCTCTCGCACAAGTACTGCGCTTGCGCAATGAGCGAAAGGAAGAGGTCGCGACCTGAACGCAACTCTGCGCACCTTGATTATAACCAGTTTGCATTGTAATAATAAGATATATCAACTTATATGGAATAATCGCAAAGCGTTTACGGATTTTATAGGGATATTTGATATTATTGTTTGTGTTTACATGTACACGCAGTGGGCGCAGATATGTAGCTTGTGACACAAAAGGTGTGAGTTCGTTTCATAATCATACCACAAGCTTTTTGTTAGGGCTAGACGAAAATGTTCGACATTAGTTTCAAGAATTGATTTATATTTCCACTATTTCGAAAAGGGGTAGCTTCGTGTCGACTTTGTAGTCTTCCGAAACTGCTTTTAATTTTAGGTGAAAATATTCGATTAATGTTGGCTGGAGAGAGGACTTGAACCTGCCATAATTCTATTTCTAATCCGTTTTCCCACATGTTAAAATGTTCCATAACTTTTCAAATAAACAAGCAGGTTAAAACATTGACTGCGTGAACCGCAGCAACGCGCTCGTTCCTCCCCGGGTCGCATCGCTGAAGCTTGGCAGTAAACGCGTTAATAAATGAATTATACCTAGCCAATTCACTCAGTGTCATTTGGCCCACAGGTTTTAATACAGGGTGGCTTATTGAGATGGGAGTGGATTACCAAATCTGAAATCATGAGAGTTAGAGAAAGTGTTGCAGTTTTTGTTTACTCATAAATTGAGCCCATGACTCATTTCACTACCTATCTCTAATTCTCATAGTTTTCGATTTAGCCATCCACTCGCATCTCAATAAGCCATCCTGTATAGTTATTCTGTGCCCACAGTAAGTGAGCTCGTGTCTATTATGTAAAAGAACATTCTTACTTAAAGCAATATTTTTGCAAAGTAGGCTCCATAATTCATAATTCATAGCTGCCTAAGCCGTGTACAAACAAAATACATAAACAGATTGTCAGTGATGAATGACATCATGACTGCAATTGCTAAGGAATTCGATTATACTGAGGATTCCAGCTAATCGTGACTATTAGCAGTATATAACTTTATACAGTCAGCTGCGAAAATATGTAGCTGCCGTCGGATCGTTGAATTTTAATCAGCCCGTTGAACGGCTAGGATTTATAAAATGGCGGCGCCTGGTTAAAATCACCTATTCTGCACAATCCTAGGCATAT
Source organism: Eupithecia inturbata (assembly GCA_963662085.1). Taxonomy (NCBI): domain Eukaryota; kingdom Metazoa; phylum Arthropoda; class Insecta; order Lepidoptera; family Geometridae; genus Eupithecia; species Eupithecia inturbata. The sequence goes on from OY759201.1 coordinate 2,568,185, forward strand.
ATTGTTTTAACGTTGTTGGCAGCACTTAGGTAGGTGTATTATTTAATTTGATTCGACGAGATGGCTAAACGAAGTTCAACCATATTGTCGAAAATTCACCGCATTATTTTCTAGTTTTACTTATATTTAATTTGAAATTTCTGAGGTGTCCAAGAGTAGTTTAAGGTCTAAAGGAAATAAAACACTTTGAGTTTTGTTGATATCAGCGTTTGTTCTATCTACAATTGGCCTAGGCATTTAACTGAATGGCGGTTCGTAATCTTCTTATTCTTTCAGCGAACTGTTTAAACGATCCGGCGGCGACATATACATATTTTCGCAGCTGATTGTACATTGCAAACATAGCTTTGTTAGATTGTAGGGTAGATTACACCATACAACTTAATTCGTGAGAACTTACGACAGACCCATCGGCATAGTGGATGTGGAAGGCATAAGAACTCATAAGCGGTTGTGGGTTCAATTCCTGTTGAAGCATACTTTGTGACGTGCATTTTAAAAGAAGTTAGTTATGAAAATAAGAACCCCTTTTCAAACCTTCTTTCACCGTTTTTAAAATATGCTCTTGCCCTTATAATTTTTATATTAGGTATAGCAAAAAAAACATGTTTTTTTCATAAAACATATTTTTTTAAACTATCCCATTATTTGATAGATAAAGACGAATAACGAAGGGTCCAACTCGGATAGGCAGCGTTCAGGAAACTTCGCAATATCATCTCGTCACAGATAGGTACCACAGAGCCTTCAAGACGAAAGTCTTTATCCAATGTGTGTTACCAGTGCGGCTGAAGTGGCGATGGGCAGGCCTTTTAGCTCGCAGAACCGATAACCGTTGGGGAGTAAAGGTTCTCGAGTGGCGATCGCGATGCAATGCGAAACGGAGTGTGGGAAGACCTCCCACTCGATGGACCGACGACATTGTAGCGGTCGCAGGGAGCCGATGGATGGAGGCGGCCCAGGACCGCAATGTGGGGAGGCCTAAGTCCAGCGTTGGACGTATACGGGCTGATTATGATGATGAACAAAAGGTTTCGTTTTCGCTTTGATCCGATAGGTACACAAGAAGCACTACTTACGTATTCTTTCTACATTTTACAGAAATGTTCATGTTCTACTTCTCATTAAATTAGAAAAGTCATGCTAAGTAATTTTCAAATTAGTTTATTTCCGATTTAGTATGCATGTCTAGCTGGTCTAGTTTTCTATTGGCCTAGAATTGGATCAACGTTGAACTCAGTAACCTAATTACGTCAGGAATTTCTAACAGAAATTTCACTTAAATTTACCGCGAATTCCGACAGATGCCCTTGATATATTAAAACCTAAATATTATGTAGTCTGACCTTTTCCCGGTCGTGTCGGTTTGAAGTCCCATCGGATTATGATAGAGAAAGAGAGAGTGCACCTGTGTTTGCGCAAGTGGTTAGTCTCCATTTAGACTGGTACAGGTACTGCCAACTGATCGATATCAATACCAGTCGGAAGCATCCCCAAGACGCTGGCTGCATTGCCCCGTTGTATGGCAATGCTGATGCGCTGCGCCAGATACTCACCAAGGCCCTAATTCCACTAGATTAATCGCTTCACCATAACAATGGTATCGTCGAAGAATGACACATATTGGCATTTTACCTTTGATGAAAGAAACTACAGATGGAGGGACGCGTGATAAAAGTGTCAAGGTTGAAACCATTCTATTAATTTCTCCGTGCAAGTAGAACCGCACTATCTAGAGTTTCTTTCATCATTGGACGATTCTACGACGATACCATTGTCATGGTTTAGCGATTGGTTAGCAGAATTCCCCCAGTTCTCTGGTCCCACGTCGCTTCGACCTAAAGCCTGAATTAAGTATTTACTGAAGTGAGCGAGCTACCCAGTTATTATGATTGTTGAGCCCATGCTTAGCCTCAGCAGTTCGTACTGAAATGACAAACAAACATAATTTATCAGAGTTATATCAGAATTCCAAAGAAATTCACGACTCGCTGATTTCCCCTGCTAAAACATAAAACAGACATCTGTTTTGGTACACTGTGTCTAAATAGCTGGTACAAAGGAAACTTAACTCTGTTACGAGTTGTTTTGGTTGGTTTTATGTTTTGTAATCTTAACCGAACGTTGATGTATTTCTAAGCATCAGATGGTTTCTCTGCTAATTACTGCTAAGGACCTTAATAAGGCATTTGTTTGATTAATAATTTTGTATTGTGGAACGTCTTCTAAATAATTAAAGGGTGTTGTTTTTGCCAGCTGGTTTCTTCTTTAATAAATAAATAAGCTAGAGGATTCACACAGCATCATCTAGACAAGCTAAACGGCTTCTTATGGGTACTAGATAATCGCATTACAATACAGTTTATAACCATTCTATCTCTTAACACTTTCTCATTGCTAACGACACACATGCCCAACTGTGCCAGGCGGAGGCTGGGCAGCGAAAGCGTCAAAAGTTCCTGTGGTAGCATTTCTTCTAGTTCGGCGTGTAACGACCGATTTTCACCGATGTGATAAGGTGAGTGTAAAAAATAAAATTAAAAACATAATAGGTACTTATTACACTCGTCGTGATATTACGTTTCTTCCAGTCGAAACCCTAACTAAATAATTTCAAATTTGAATAATTTCTCAAATATTATCTGCATACCTGCCATCTTATATCAAAAGTTTTAAATCTCACTCTTATTCATTCTGATCACTTTGCTCTGTTCAACTCTGCTCAGCTCTGCTCTGACAATGTAAATCTCTGTTTACTCTGAAAGCTGTCATCTTAGAGTATAAAGACCCCTGTACACAATAGTGCGTAATTTTTCGAGCCATTTGCTTCTGCCCTTTGTTTAGGAACTGCAATTATGTCCACAGTGTAGTATAAACAGTAAAGACTTAATATAACTTGGTAAGTTATTTATTAAGTATTCGCAAATTGTAAATAATATATTATCGCACACTAATATCAATTTCCTAAAAATCTAAGCCGTCACCAGAAGGCAGAGTGCCCACGCGCGTGCGCACGTTGAATGGCAATGCTAATTCGTTGAACGAAATAATGTACTAGTAGTTCGATAATACTATGAGTACCTAATTAGTACTTACTAAGTATAAATCCCATAAATATACCAACTGATTTATGGGATAAAATCTTGTTTGATTCTTTCATGCTTACAGCTGCCTTGCATCTATGCAAAATTTCTGATCGATCTGTTTAGTAGTTGCGGCGTGAAATGGTAACACACATGCAAACTGTTTGTTTGGATGTGTGTGTTCGAAGTTTCGTATTTATAATATCAGTGTGATGTGTGTTTGCGCGAAGCATAGAAAATAATTTAATTGTTTAAAAAAAACTAGAAACCGTCATCGAATCCCTTACTTTAAAATTGTTTTTTAAGTTTTGCGGAATAAATACTAATCCCTCGGGAATAAAATTTTTATGGGACCGCCTTGGTCCTATATACAACTGCAAAGTAATCATCCAAATGGGTTTATAAATGACGGAGAAACCGAAGGATATACTTTGAAAAAAACATGCATACAATCGAACATAGAATCCTTCCTTTTTTAGAAGTTGGTTAAAAATACACAGTCGTCCCTACACAAGGTTTACCTGTGCTATATGTGCTTTGGGGCTTGTGAAAAAGTCGAGCATACATGACGGATGTAAGCGGGTTAACTACGAACCTTATATTTTGTGACGGAAGAACACAAACTTCGATAGTTTTTAGGGTTCCGTACCCGAAGAGTCAAAACGGAACCCTATTACTAAGCCTCCGCTGCCCGTCCGTCCGTCCGTCCGTCTGTCACAGGGCTCTATCTCATGAACCGTAAGTTGTGTATTTATTTTGCCGCTATAACAACAAATAATAAACACAAAATAAATATCCAAATTAAATGAGCTTCCATACAAGAAACGTGATTTTTTTGCTGTCTTAATTTGGCTGTTAGGCACATGAAACTTTCTATTTAATTAAGTAACACTTTTTTTATCTTACCCCAGTTTGAAAATAAAGTAATTACAATGTAGTAAAAATTTATTTAAAACCTAGTTGGCAATACTATCGAATGAATGGTTTGAGTACAATGACGCAGCAAAGTCTTTGATGGTTGTTCGGTGTTTAACTGTAATAATAACAAATACTAAAAATAAAATAAAGTTCAAAATTTAAAGAGGTCTCCAAACAAGTGAAAATTTGATGTTCTTTGAAACCGTTGCCTGATGTTTACGGTACGGAACCCTTCGTGTGCGAGTCGACTCGCACTTGGCGGTTTATTATAGTAAAATATCCAGCATTGCGTAGATTTAATTTTGATAGGGGAATTAAATCGGGTGTTCGTACCTAGTTGAACTATGTTGCCGATCTGTGGGAAGAAGGGGAACATAAAATAAAGTTGCCGTCCTGTTTAGTTTACCCTGTGTTCTTCCAGTCCTGTGATTGGCTAATAATTACGACGTTATATTACGCTCGGTTAGATGCACAGCTTACTTGGGTGGAATTATTCGTATTGTTTTGTAGAAACGCAGACATCTTGGTGAGGTATAATTTTTCCGACGATATTACTGATACTTGGAAGGTAACTTACTATAAGTTGCAGAATGTATGCTATTGAGCGCGCGGCGGCGGCGGCGGCTACCGGCTGGCACCGCTGCAGCTGAGGATAGGCAGTGAATGCGTTAAGCCTAGAGCCGCAAAGAAATACGACTCGAACTCCCCATCGATTCCAAGCGACTTAACGTATGAATAAAGATCGACCCCATATCTCATTTCTTCAAGACGTTTTACTTATTCCTGGTAGTTGTAAATTTTCTGCTATACGACCTTTTGTGCGCTACTGAATTATCGCCTCTATTGTAGAGGTGTAAGGTTCAGAGTGGACCGGGGATGAATGCAATAAATTTGGATTAGTTAGCTTATGGGTAAAATATCTTGGAGAAAATGGTTCTAATGATAACTGAGTTCCGTACAAAGTTTCTTCCCCTATTTCACCTTCTCATTAAGGCACTAGCTTCTTCCCGCGGCTTCGTTCACGCGGTACCTGGATAAAACGTAGCCGGTGTCACTAGGAGATAATGCTGCTATCTATTAGTGAAAGAATTTTGAAAATCGGATGAGCAGTTTCGGAGATAAGGTCTCCTACAGCAAACTTATAAACATTTTGTAACCGACATCGAAAAAAGGAGGAGGTGTTATGTTCGGCTTTTTTTTAGTATGTTCGTCGATTTCTTCGTCTGTTATGGATTCGATTATGAAAATTATTTCTCTATGGTATAGATAGATAATGATCCCGAGGTGGTCCCATAAAATTAAATATTTTTTTCCCGAGGAATTATTGTATTATATTTATTTGTCCCGCGAAACTTAAAAAGGGATTCGAAGGCAGTTTTTAGTTTTCAAAATAATCTACCATCTTTATAATATCAGTACTCAGTAGGTCTATAGAATTTAAATGGTACACATACAGTTAAGAGGGTCAAAAAGTATAGAACTTTTGTTTGACCCCGTTACTAGTTAATTTTCCATTTGGTACTGTTTCTGGACTTCTAACCTGAGGGGTCAGGGAGATAAATATTTCTCTCTCAGACATTACTCTTTTTAACTTATTAACAGAAGTAATTTAAGTTAGTAGGTAGAGGTGCAAGTAAGATCTTGTTTAATACAAACTTGGGCTTTTTATACATTAAATTAGAAATGTCCTTTACAGACCCTTCTTGAATTCAAAAGGAAACTTCAAGGTTTATAGGTTTGGGGTTGATATTGTAAGAGTCGGTAAATAAATACAGGCTTTAACACTTTGACTGCCACCGGGTGCGCACACATGTATGACAGCTCTTTTCTCAGTGAGACGCGCCCCGGGTCGCATCGTTGAAGCTTTGCAGCGAACGCGTTATAAGCTTGGCAGCGAACGCGTTATAAACTTTTTTATACCGGCGGAGTCAGGAATGTTTTTCGCGCTTATCAAATATACATATATGATTGTTAATGTGGTTGGCTTTTTTGTAACAAAGTAACAAAACAACTTATCCAATTTAGGTACAGATGTATTTAAATCTACAGTTTGAAGGCCGTCCTTCTCATTTTGTGAAAAAAAAAAGATATATATATATATAGATATAGAAGGAAACTGAGAAAAACCCCAACTCGGTTTTTGTTCCCGTTTTTAATAAATAATTTGTTGATCTTGGCGTCCTACACTGTGTAAATCAAACTTACTGTCATATAGAGGTATTATATTAGCTTCTCTGTTCTTCTCGCGGCCGTTGGGTAATTTCTAAATCCAAGCTGTCAAACCTACTGTCACATAGCTTCTTCTTCTCTTCTCGGCCTTCTAGAAAGAAGGATTCCAACTGTTCATTAATTTTTTGTTTATATTTTAATACTTGTACGTCAAAACGATCCCTGAATTTTGTCACGTATTCGTTTCAAAAGTTTTATCGAACAAAATTATAATTCTTGTTGTATTAAAAAGAAACGGCTGAAAGCTAGGATACTTGTAAAAGCCGGATAAATGAAATCTCTACTCAAAACAATAAATCCTAATATTGCTTAAAGTCCATTTTCATTAATTAATAATGGTCGTCTAAGTAATTAATTATTAATTTGATTTCTCGGATAATAAAATGAAGCTGTTTTAATGTTATTAATATCTATGAGGATAATTCGGTGGAAAATTATAATGATTACGGCTTCATTTGGTACTTTGGACGAGTAGCCGAATGCAAGAGGCGGTTTGATTCCCGTCGCAAGACAAATAATAAGATGTTCTTTGGGTATGTAGTAGGTAGGTACTTGTTTTTCATGTACCTACTTGCATGGAGCCAGAGTTCTTATAATTTAACCCTGGTCTAAGAATTAGCGAGCTGAGTTGCAGAAGGTCTGCCATATCCCCAGAAGAACCGAAAACCGGTGGGGTAAACGTGTTCTTGAGTGTAGACCGCGACTCGACAAACTAAGTGTAAGGTGCCCTGTGGTCAGATGGGGTGACGATTGCGAAATTGTCAACGACAATAATCGCTATGTAGCGTTAATCTTCAAAAGCGTTTTAGGTGCATTCGACTACACTAGCTTGCGCCCGCGGCTTCGCACGCATTTTTCGGAATAAAAAGTATCATGTCCTTCCCCGGGATATTATCTAGCTCCCTACTAAATTACATTGATATTCGTTGAGCCGTCGGGTCAAAGTCAAAGTCAGAAACTCTTTGTTGCCATAAATACAATAAATGTACCTACACTTAGAAAAGGTCAAATTCTTAATAATTAAACACTGACACGGAAATAAAGTGATATTTTTGATTTCAGTCGCTTCGGTATGTAGACTAAAGTAAAGAAGCGAAGAAGAAACCTTTAGCCTGTTAGTTAGTTGTTATTTTTCGAGTTGGAGCAAATCCCGTCCCAAGCTTTTTTATCCTCTAGATAATCTGATATTATATAGTAGGCTTTTTTACACAAGAAGGTTTTGACAATTTGTTTGAATTTATTTACTGATAATTTTTGCAACTCACTAGGAAACTCCTAGTGAGTTGTAGAAGCGTATACATTGCTCCTTAAAAGATACTTTAATTTTGTGTAGTCTAGTTGTGAAAAGGTAACAGTCAGACAGAGAGGCAGGGTTACTTTCGAATTTATCATATTAGTGTGGATAGTATGGCTGAAACCGGGCACTAACTCTAGTATATTTATTACAGTGTCTCTTATTACAATCAGAAGTTCATAATAAAGTTACTAAACTAAAAACAGTGCCCTCTGTGGAGAGGTAATCGGATTATTTCAAGCTAAGTGGTTAAGTAAATAGTGTAAAGGTACACTTACATTTGTTCTAGATAAAAAGAAGACTACACGTTATTCGAGGAGGAAAACATTTTTTTTTTTACAGATATTTGAAAAAATAAACTTACTTAGTACCTAAAAGGTATTGCAAAATCACTAAGTATGAGTATAAGCACTAAGATGATCACTATGATAGAGCCATATACAAAAATCTGCGTGTCTCAACTTTAAGCAAAAGTAGTTTATTTTATTCTATTGACATACTCGTCAAGTAAGTCAGTCGTAAGTCAATGGTCAGCACGAAATAAATCATAATATTAAAAAAAACTTTTTTGTAAACAAGCTTTTATACTATAGGACTAAAGCACTTGGGAAGACAAAACCGAACCCAAGCTCGACGTGGTTACGCCGTTTCGTTCAGGAGTTCCTATAGCCACCTTCTGTCTCCATCATCAGACCAGCTCGATGGTATTATGACATTCTATTTTCACCGAACTTACATAAGTAATGCCAAATTTCTGCTCAATCGGTTGAGGATAGTTCTAAAATTATGTTGCAAGATTTGTCCAACACTACTAACAGGGCAAGTAAAATAAAAACTTGCAAAAAAAAACATTGTTTAGTATCATCTTATATAGTAGATTTTTGTTAGTAATGGAGCTAGTCTAAAAGGTCCTCTAAAGCCCCCAGAGTGCAGTGATCAGATCATATCATAGTTATTAGTTCAAACGTTCTGGCTGTCTGTTTGTGTTGGCTCACTAAGTATAAGAACCTAGGGCTGGCGAAGGAACCTTTATATACATAAATATATAATTTATTATTTGATATTTTAACAACCTATTTCCCCGCTATGCTGAACATACCTCTTCCAAACCAGGGGGTTTGGCTAAAATCACCAAGCAATTAGCAAGCTGAACTGGCAGTGGGCCGGCCATATCTCGCGAAGAACCGACAACCGCTGGGGTAAACGTGTTCTTGAGTGGAGACCGCAAAAGACTGCAGGCAGATACTGGATGCGGCAAGCAGAAGGCAGGGCGCTATGGCGCTCATTAGGGGGCTATGTCCAGCAGTGGACTAATATAGGCTGATGATGATGACCATGCTTGGCAGGCGGATTGGTGGTCGCAGTATCGCAAATCTCTTCAACTCTGCTCTGACAATGTAAATTTCAGTTTACTCTGAAAGATACTGTCATCTTACAATATAAAGGCCCCTATACACAATAGTGCGTAATTAATTTTTCTGCAGTCAGCATTTGCCCATTACGCTGCCTGTTACACATTCAAGAAAAGGCGACAACCCTGATAAGTTTATTAATTAGTCTATCCATGCACACACCAACTTAGACCTAAGTCAAACATGATGATTTACGAGCAAAGCCGAGCGCACCCCCTAGTTTACATATCCGATAACTTATCAAATAAATATTCGGGGAAAACCTTCAGATATCATATCCCCTAGAAAAATATTGGGAAAAACAGAAACGAAAGGTAAATTCAAATCGCAGCCTATGAGGGGTGTTATTGGACCGAAAGGGGTGCAGAACGGGGTGCAAAAGGGGTGCAAACGTACCTGGCTGCCGTCTGGTATTAGAATTGTGATTGACGTGAAAGATATGAAAACTATTACACTTGAGTTTTATATGATTTTTATCACAACTTCTAAGGTATCTAGCTAGGTTGTACATTTGTACATTTCTGTTTTTATTTTCCATTATTTCAACCGCGTTGCAGTAGTGATGTCGCAATAACGCATTAATCATTAATTTTCAATAAGAAAAATCCCTGTTTACCTTAGACCCCACTAGATGGCAGGGATCATTCGCGGAAGAATAGGAAAATGGTAAAGCAATATCATATCAACCTATGCACGGTGTATGCCATATAATTTTAAATTAAAAGCGCCATCATTTCAGTTCAGCCGAATATTTTATGATAGTACGAAAACGCCTCACTTTAGTTATAAAATAAATAAATAATGCTGGACAAATCACACAGTATCATCTAGCCCCGAGCTGATATAGGTAGAAATGTTGATGTGTCTTGGCTTGGGTCAAGACAAAAACTCAGTTTGAATCAAGTAATAAGTGTCTTTCCGAAGTCGGTTTAAACTTTCCACGTACTCCCCAGGCAAGCCGCTACAATGTGGAATGTCAAAATTTATAGACGTCTGGCAAGCGACCTATCCTTTCAAAGGTTTATCTCAAATTATTTGCAAACATATTTCCTTATTCAAACATGTGTTCATGAGACTGGTTAGGAAGATTGGGACGCGACTTTTAATCATTGATTATTTGAGCGTCGCGCTGATAAAATTAAACAAACAGGTAATTTTTTTTTTGTTCTGGTGGGCGTGGCAGCTTTATTTAAAGTGATTTTACACTGGTTAGCGCATCAGTTAGCTAATGGCCATTATATATAACGTTTTCTGGACTATCTTTCTCCGACAGAGCGCCAATGGCTAACAGCGGTCTTTCTGCGTTGCATTTCATTCTACACCATGCAAACTGAGCGAGACTTCAGATTCAGAAAGATAGCTAGAAGAAGAAGAAGAAGCTAACGCGTTTTCAGTGTAAAATCACCACAACCTGGTTTAGTCTCGGTCAATTTGCATAGTTTTGAAAGAGATGTCCTCAACGATTTTTTGTCTTGACTCAGGAAGACAGCTGTTAGCCTGTTTGCTAGGAGAGGTACAAGCTAGAATATTTTTTTTGCGTTGCAGCCTTAAATAAATTTTTAACAGTTCCATAAACATAGCCCAGAAAGATCAATGTAGATAGACCATTACCATAAAGTCGAGTTTCTAGAAAAAATATGCTAACCATAAACCCGACTTTCCGGGTTTTTTACTTTAAATATCAACACCAATATAAAATCATTTCCCTAATACTTGCGATATAAAGTCGCGCCTCATAAATAACTGTAATCTTGTTGTAAGTTTACACATAACCCTCCTTACAATATTTATGAAGGGTAGGTAAAGCTAAGAACTATGAAGTTAAACTTTATTGATAAAACAGTTTAAACCAGTTTTAAAGTAAGTTTCTCTGCGACATATAATTATTTCTAGTTTAGTAAGCAAATGTGATGTGTGTGTGTGCCCGTGGATGTCGTCGACTAAGGGAACCTTCATAGGAACGTTCTCTTAGTCGGCTCTGGAGGTTTTTGCTGCTTGCATGTTTTTCCGTGATAAAAAGTAAGACAGATTGAGTTACTGTGGTAAACAATAATTATATACTATTTTCAATACTTTTTCATGGAAAAATCATCCAGAATTATCTTTATTACATACTATGTCGGCTCGACAAAAATCTAAATTTTCAACTTCTTAATTTCAACTTCTTTCTTAATGGTGCCGCTTGCTTTTCGCTACGACTCTGCTAGTGTCAGTAAGAAAGGAAATCGGAACTATCGTAAGTCCGCATATTTTTTGAGTCGACAGATTCGCATCTGTAACTGTCAAAAGTAAATGTGTCTATGAAATACCTCATTCTGTCATTCAGTCTTCATTCTCACCTGTCAACAATTAGGGAACTTCATAGTCGTGCATATATATACCAAACAGAAAATAAAATCTTGGACGGACGGGATAGTTTGGAAATCTTGTTATTATATTTGAAATTTAACATTAATTATACTAACTACCGTCAAAGTCTTATAAGTTTTGCATATTCAAAATTCATAAAAGTTTTATGAACATAAGTTAAATTAGAATTAACTCAGAGTAACGAAAAGTTTTTATTTATAAGTTATTTATTAAAATCCATTTCAAGCTTTCTTTTGAAATCTTTTTAAAGTTTTCTTTATTTGTTTGTTATGAATTACTTGACCGTTTTATTGTTATGGTTTGTGCTTGACATATATATCTGTGTTTTTTTTATATCTTAAGCACTTAAATAAAACTAGCTTTTGACAGCCTTTTAACTGAATCCGGTCCGTCCGAATCCGAACCACCTTAACATTTCAAATAAAAAAACCCTTAAATATGTATAAAAATTAAATCCATACTTCCATCAATACCTGTATCTTAAATGCGAAAGAAGCTGTCTGTCAACAATTCACTCCTAAACGGCTGAACGGATCTTATTGTAATTTGATTGTATTTTGTATCTGGAGACAAATACTACTTTTTGGCCAGGAAAAGCACACGCGAAGTCGCGGGCAGAAGATAGTTAAAAAAAATATTTAAGTAGGTACTTAAATAAATACCTAATGCTGGAGTTTTTCTTTTCTCACACAGCATCGTCTGGCCCCGAAGGTAAATAAATAAACCTCCAAGTGCGAGTCGACTCGCACACTAAGGATTCCGTACCGTAAAAATCAGGCAACTTTTTCAAAGAACATCAAATTTTCACTTGTTCGGAGACCCCCTTTCATTTTGATCGTTATTTTATTTTTATAATTTGTTGTTATAGCGGCAAGATAAATACATTATACATAAATACATATTTCATACTCTGAAAATTTCAACTGTCTACTCGTACCTCCTACGGTTTATGCTACGGATATAGCCACGTGACAGACGGACGGACAGCGGAGGCTTAGTAATAGGTTCCGTTTTCACCCTTGGGGTACAGAACCCTAAAAAACAAATATTGTCCACCTATAGGTACTTTTGCGTTTTCATTATTAGTGAGATTCCCGGGGGGAGATGGGCTAAAGTGGCATCAATAGTTCTATGTTCATTTGACAATAAAATCGATTTAACAAGATCAAAGCCGTGATTCGATCACGTAGAAAATGAAAATAAAACCCAATACTTTTTAATGTCTCCCGGGCGAAATCATATTTATTTTTCTTCTATTGGATTTGTAGGAGTATCTACGTGAAATTTGTATGAATTCAAAATTGTTATTTTGTAGTAATGTAATATTCTTATTTGTTTCAGGTAATTTACGACGCAGTTTTGTTAAGATAGGTAGTTCAAATGAAGTTGCAAGGTAAAAGTGGGTTGACAAACATGCAATAATTATTCATCTAAATATTTTTTATGTTAATAACTGAAGTTATAGATAGAAAAGTTTGAGTAATCAGGCCTTTCAGGCCTGATTACTCAAACTTTTCTTCTTGTGTTAGTGTTTTCCGCCGTAATTTTAACACGTTATATTTTTCAAACCTCTACCTATTGCCCGTAAAACTTTTATTGGTCTGTCAATAAAGTAATCACTCAGGAAATCGACAGTCTCAATACAAAACGCGAAATAAAAATTAAAATAGATTCAACGCCTCGCATATTTCTAAACACAATTTTGGGGGAAAACTGGGCCATATAGGACACTACTGCACCCATAAATCAATAACTGGATATTAAATAAAATACCCTCCCGTATATCAAAGGGCGACGGATAAAAACGGCCATTTTATATTGAGCTCCTGCTCTTCGAGGAGGTTTATGAGTAATCGGTCTGGAGAATATGGCTGGGTGATACGTCAAACGAGTAATGCGTATTTAATTCGAGAACTTATTGTGCTTATTAGGATTCGATTGTAAACGATTTCTTACGGTTATTTATTGTTTGGGATTACTTTCTGGATCGTATTGATCTGGGTATGAGGGCGGATTGAAGGAGATTTAGAATTAAAATTTATTTAGTCCACTGGCTGTAGTGGTGTATTGCTTGCCAAGGTACTGGTTGCAGGTTGTATTCCCGATTCTCACTATCTGACAGACATACATTTTGTAAGGTCCGCAGAAGTGTAACATATTGCTTTGTTGGCACGGATATTTAAAAAAAATGCGCGGTTTTTTTTATAGGTATTATGGTATGAGAATTTTATTTTCGCAATAATTGTTAAAAACTATTATTACGTACACCATATCTAACACCTTTCAATCAATTATTATTAGTAATTTTCAATGCACTCAAATTTCCTCACTTATAAATTAATCATTAGGCAGCTATGTATGGTTTACCACAATGACCATCATTTATGAATTCAGAATAATGGCATTGTATGATAACAATGCTTTTCGGAACTGTTTAACCACAAACAATATTTTGATGGACATTTTGGAAATACGTTTTATTTAAGAGCATAACCATAATCAAACCTATATTCGTTTAATTTTAGGGCCTGATATAAACAGATGAAATTTTACTTATTCATGTCACAATATCTTAGCGTGTCCGAAAGTTGTAGCTTAAAACCCAACATAATAAGGCAAATTCTGTTAACGTAATACTACCAACTTTTTACACAAAATAAACATACAATTTTGATGTATTACCTGTCAACACTAACTCACAATTTCGTGAGTCAACAACTTACGAATTTTACACAATATCCCTAATCATATGACTAAAGGTAGTCACATCGGACTACCGGCCATAATACACTGACAAAAGGTTCAATTTGTAACCTTACGTTGTTGTGCGCTATTTATCAAGTGGGCCGTTTGTCCCCACGCTCCCCTTATTGATACATGAAATACGGTTATTTTATTGAACCAATTCGGAAGTTTGAAATTTTCGCGTTCATTTTAATGTTATATAAAATATTGTTGTTATTCTGTTGTAATTCTTTTTTGTTATTTGATAAATAAAAAATATAAAATTATTACTTCTTTTTTCTTTAATAAGTACATAAGCAAAGTTTATTTTGCTATACACTAAATTGTGGTGCTGTAATAATTACGAAAAGCAATTGCTTAACTACCCTATAGCTAAAAAAAAAATGTTTGTAAAAAATATCCTGGTCCTGTTTTTTTCAAAGTTATATCCAGTCATACCTTACTACTTCAAAGTTATATCCAGTCATACCTTACTACTTCAAAGTAGTAGGTACTTACTTTTGTCAAAGTTATATCCAGTCATACCTTACTACTTCAAAGTAGTAGGTACTTACTTTTGTCAAAGTTATATCCAGTCATACCTTACTACTTCAAAGTAGTAGGTACTTACTTTTGTCAAAGTTATATCCAGTCATACCTTACTACTTCAAAGTAGTAGGTACTTACTTTTGTCAAAGTTATATCCAGTCATACCTTACTACTTCAAAGTTATATCCAGTCATACCTTACTACTTCAAAGTAGTAGGTACTTACTTTTGTCAAAGTTATATCCAGTCATACCTTACTACTTCAAAGTAGTAGGTACTTACTTTTGAAGGGACTTTTTAGTTGTGAAGGCAATAAATATATGACTATGGCTATGTCAGTGCCATTTATTCGTTAGCAAACGTTTGACCTCTCTGAGCTTCCATTCATATACATATTAGGTCCTTACATATGAAATTGGCGTTTTGTATGGGAGGAACAAAAAGTCGAATATTTTTTAATATAATATATTTAATTAATCAAAGTATGAACCATTATTTTCTATGCACTTTTGCCATCTTATAGGTAGTTCATTGATCCCTTTACTAAAAAAACCAGTCGGACGGGAATCAATAAAATCTTTGAAGGCGATTTGGACTGCCCCATCGGAGTTGAATTTTTTCCCTTGCAAGAAGTTATCCAAATTTCGAAAAAAATGGTAATCTGTTGGAGCAAGGTCCGGGGAGTACGGAGGATGTCTTAGACTTTCCAATTGAAGCTCTTCTAATTTAGTAGCCGTCTGTTGCGCAGTGTGTGGTCTAGCGTTGTCGTGAAGCAGCAGTGGCGTGGAGCGATTGACCTAGTCCAGCCTAGGTTGTTTAGCCGCTAGCTTTTCCATCATGGTTTGCAATTGCTGACAATAGACATCAGCCGTAATAGTCTGGCCAGATTTGAGAAAACTGTAATGAACAATACCGGCACTAGTCCACCAAACGCTTACAAGTAACTTTTTTGGGGTTAATTTTCGCTTGGGGCAGGATTTGGCTGGCTGGCCAGGATCCAACCATTGCGCTGAGCGCTTCCGATTATCGTAAAGAACCCATTTTTCATCACAGGTAATGATTCGGTTTAAAATACCTTCATTATTGTGCCGGTTTAGTAATGTAACGCAGCAGTCGACGCGCGTTTGCCGGTTTGCTTCAGTCAATTCGTGAGGTACCCACCTTTCTTCAAGTGAATTAAAACAGTTTTATCACTAACATCGCAGCCTGCAGCTAACTCGGACGTGGTTTGCGATGGATCCGCTTCCACAATAGCCTTCAACTCTTCATTATCAACTTGAGTCTCAGGCCGTCCACGGGGCTTGTTCTGCAGGTCAAAATTTCCAGAACGAAAACGTTGGAACCAAAAACGAACTGTGTTTTCTTTTGCAACACGACCGCCATACACATCATTCACCCTTCGAGTTGTTTCCGCAGCACTAGTGCCACGGCGGAACTCGTACTCGTAAATAATGCGATATTTTAAGTTTTCCATTTTGTAAAATGAGTGACGCAAACAGAAAAAAACAGAAGAAAAAAACCAAATGAATGACGATCATCGAAGCACAAATACATGAGTCTATAGCTGTACAAATTTGAATTTGGAATTCCTTACCAAAGAGGAGAAATTTGTGATTAAAGTGGCCAGTACGAAAAACGCCAATTTCATATGTAAGGACCTAATAATAAAAAAATACTACAAGACCCTGAAATTCAAGTTTCTCCAGATACATTCACTAGTCATTCCGCAAGCCCGTGTGTCACACATCACAATAAAGCAATACGGAATAGACGCGCGTAGCTCATTCCCAACATTACGCTCGGCGATTGTCAGAGCCGTGTGGATTTTATGGTTTTATGTGGGCCCACTTTAGCCAGACTTCCCCTGGATTACGTGGAGCAATTTAGAGGGCTTTGAATGTTGAGATGTCACGTTAAAGTTAAAGTTTATTTTAGCATAGATTCATAGCAAATGGCTTACAATGAGCGCAAAACTTCTTTGAACGTCACTAACCACCTTAAGGCTACATCTGGTACTGACCAGTGTAACGGCGCGTAATGTACTATTCGCAGCGAGCATGATACGTTACGCCCCGTGTGCTATATCCGTCTCGTTGCTCGTTGCCAGCGCCTTCTTTCCCCGTATTGGTTGCACGAGCGCTCGCCGTGTAACGCGTTACATTACGCCGTGTAACGCCGGTCAGTATCCACCTTTAAAGTATCCTACAAATCATCTAAACATCAGCCTGTATAAATTAGATATTAATCACACACCTTGCTTGAGATAAGATCTTTCGACTTCGATCTCGAAGATATTCGTATCTCTCCAATAAATTAAGATAATGCATCTTACAAGGAACAATGAATGTCCGTTAGTGCTTAGACCGGTGATAATGTCCGGCTTTTTTAATGTTTTCCGGCTATTCAGGTAGATTCCATTCATAAAGATGAATTGCAGAAATTAAATATGTTTACCTTATGCCTTGATCTCTTGTTTGCAACACAGCACGCTGCGGATGCGGCACAACGCAGCGTCACGATGCGTTGTACGTTGTCTGTGCGCGGAAGCGGATTTTGCCGCAGCGGTATGTCACAAACAAATTTATTGTCGACGCAGTAACGCCGTGACGCACATCGCAGCGTAATACGCCGCGCTGTGCGTAGTACCCCGTCCCGACTTCACCGCGCTTGCGGTGCTTATGATGTTTTTCATACGGTAATGTGTCCGGCGCCGC
Organism: Eupithecia inturbata; assembly: GCA_963662085.1. Lineage (NCBI taxonomy): Eukaryota > Metazoa > Arthropoda > Insecta > Lepidoptera > Geometridae > Eupithecia > Eupithecia inturbata. The sequence continues at coordinate 2,585,477 of OY759201.1, forward strand.
GTACCGCAGCGTAGTGCGTTGTGTTCAAGAGACCAAAGCTTTATGTTCCTTGCCAGCGCAGATTCGATATTATGATCTGGTCTCTCCAAACAAGTTTTTGAAACATTAATTAATAAACAACAAGAACTTAAAAAGTCATACTAATTATGGTACTCTTACTTCCGCCCGCAGCCTCAGGTTTAAAGTTTATTTATTTCTATAGAAAATGTGCTATGTGATAAAAAGAATTAAATTTAATTAAAAAAAGCCTATATTCCTGGTATAGACTTTTTTGGCAAATTTTTGCCCAATCCGTTCAGCAGTTTTTGCGTATAGAAAACACCTCCAACCTCCAACGCGCCACTCGACACCGATTCGAAATGTGCGTTCCCAATTTGTAGCATCAAAATACAATTTTCATTTCGCATAATTCTTTCAACTTGGACCGTACCCCGAGTGAACTGAACTTACACTTCAGACCGCTCTCGTTCGGTCACTCACGCGCAGCCGCTCATTCATTCGCTCAGGCATTCCGCGACTGACCAGCTTACTAACTTCACGCGCTCACTGATAACTTTGCTTTGTAATTTATTTCGTAATATTAGTTTGCTTTATGTTTGCACACCTATCTATCTAGTTAAATCATTCATTAAAATCACTCTTTCTATCATAAATAATACTCTTCATTTCTTCCGTCTCGCTGTCATTCTTCCACATTCAACCTTCCAACCTATCCGGTATACCAAGGATATTTTATGAACATGTACGGGTTTAGGAACACCTAGAGAAAACACCCATACCTACACATCCAATACATCCATCCATCCATTCAAACTTTCGCGTCATGTCATTAACCGGCCTTTTTATACTTTTTCCGGTCATTTACAATTGCGGCAAACTCAATCCCTACGCAGATGTTATCCTGGAGACGGAACAGGCTTTGCCCATTTTCGAGATAAGATATGTACATTCTCATCACGTATATCTATATGAATGCTACGTTCGGTTCTGTATGTTTGTCGGCACATTTATGGGTTACGTTTTGCGCTTATTACTTACTCGCTGGTGGCCGCAGCTTCGCACGCGCTTTTTAGGTTTCCGTACCCGAAGGGTGATAACGGAACCCTATTACTAAGCCTTCGCTGTCCGTCCGTCTGTCACAGGGCTCTATCTCATGAACCGTAAGAGGAAGGTGGTTGAAATTTTCGAAGAATGTGTATTTCTCTTGCCGCTAGAACAACAAATAATAAACTCAAAATAAATATCAAAATTAAAGGGGGCTTATACAACAAATGTGATTTTTTGGCTATCTTTGCTCCTAATTTGTCAAGGCTGTATCTCTTGAAATACAATAGGTAGACACATGAAACTTTCTATAAATAAGTAACACTTCAACTGTAAAAATAATAAAAATATAATAAAGTAGAAAACTTAAAGGGGTCGTCATACAAGAGAAAATTTGATGTTCTTTAAAAAAGTTGCCTGATTTTTACGGTACTGAACCCTTCGTGTGCGAGTCGGCTCGCACTTTGCGATTTATTAAGTAGCCTATGTCCATCCCTGGGATACCATTTACCTCCCTGTCAAATTTCATTAAGATCCGTTCAGCCGTTTAGGCGTGAAAAGGTAACAAACAGACAGAGTTACTTTCGAATTTATAACATTAGTATGGATTACAGTACGGGATGCGGCAAGCTGAAGACAAGGCGCTATTGTTCTCATTAGGTGAGGCCTATGTCCAGCAGTGGACTAATATAGGCTGATGATAATTACATTACAGTACCTATTATAATTATCACGGATTATCGTGTACTAGGGCCACCGGTTGAATATCTCGTTATGCCAGCCTTAACGACGTCATCCGGCGGGCCTTTGTCACCGCTAACGTACCAGCTATTCTCGAACCGAATGGTCTGTTGCGTGACAATGGTAAGAGGCCTGACGGCATGACACTAGTCTCATGGGAGTTGGGGAGGCCCATTGTGGGGGACGCTACATGCGTCGACACACTTGCGCCTTCCCATCTTCCGAGGACATCCGTAAGGGCTGGTGCGGCGGCAGATTTGGCCGAGGATCTCAAGAGACGCAAATATGCAGGTCTCGACAGAGCCTACGCATTTGCTCCCTTTGGGGTCGAGACCCTAGGTCCGTGGGGTACCGAGGCTCTTCGGGTTTTTAAAAACTTATCTGAGCGTCTGGTCGACGCGACGCGTGACCCGAGAGCTGGCGGATATCTGGCGCAGCGCATCAGCATTGCCATACAGCGGGGCAATGCAGCCAGCATCTTGGGGACGCTTCCGACTGGTATTGATATGGATCAGTTGAGCTACCTGTAGATTGTTTGCAACAGTCTACAGTTAGCTTAATTGTTTCAATTGTAAATACCAGTTCTAATTTGTTTTTATTATTTAATTGTAATTTTCTTTGTCAATAAAGATTTTTAATCCTAAATAAAAAAAAATATAATTTCATTTTTTTTTTAATGCGTGTTCATTTTGTGTTTGGGGTTGTATGAACTACGGGCTCAAGTATAGTGTTGTTTCATTTTAGAGAAATTTCAGAATTATATTTGTTTTGTAGATTTAAAGATTACTTATTCATTACATTAACATTAAAGTTGCACTAAAATGTCTTCTAGGCCAGCAGCATCCTTCTGTGAATTATTTACACCCCTACTGCGATCACCAACCAGCGGCAGAGAGTGGTGATTTGGACAATACCTCCCCTCTTTTTTGGGTAAGGCACGTGTGGTAATGACGAAAATGACTTTAACTGATTTTTAAGTCATTTCTTATAACATCTTAACAGCAATGCCACGTTCTAAGGGCACCTCTACACGTAACAACTAAAGCCACCTCTACACAGAGCGAGTCTATTGTCCGCTAAATTAAATTCCTCACACGCTGACAAAGACCCTGATTTCTTTCACTGCAGAAATTCCAATAAATCCACTACAAGTTAAGGGTTAACGCAGACGAACCATTGACTGACTGACGACCTCACACGACGGATAAGGGTTAGGTCAGACGAGCAACTTTGGTTGTATCGTTATCTTACAAAGGTGTCGATTCTATTTTACAAACTAAACTAATTTGATTGAAATAACGCTGTCCTTTTTATTACTAACGCAAAGAAAGGGAACGCCCCATTTCTAGTGCACTCAAATTAGGAGCGAGCGTTGTGCATGCAAAAAAGGGTTATACGAGCGATGGTTTGAATACAAGAAATAAACATAAACTCGCTGTGCCCATAACTAGACTACACAAAATCAATGTATCTTTTAAAGGGCAATGTATACGCTTCTACAACGAAACTCCTAGTGAGTTGCAAAAATTATCAGTAAATAAATTCAAACAAATTGTCAAAACCTTCTTGTGTAAAAAGGCCTACTATAAAATATCAGATGATCTAGAGGATAAAAAAGCTTGGGACGAGATTTGCTCCAACTCGAAAAATAACAACTAACTAACGGGTTTCTTCGCCGCTTCTTTACTTTAATCAACATACCGAAGCGACTGAAATCAAAAATATCACGTTATTTCCGTATCAGTGTTTAATTATTAAGAATTTGACCTTTTCTAAGTGTACATTTATTGTATTTATGGAAATAAAGATTTTTTGACTTTGACTTTTACTTTGATGGTACGGATACGCAGCGATGTCTCGGCCAGGCCGCACTTTAAGAGCCTAGGCATCCTTACTCTGCCCTGCATAACCATCTCGCAGGTAGCGCTGTATGTGAGGAGCAACCTCTGCTCCTATGCGACGCCCGGCGACTTCGCATACCGCACTCGTAACCAGCACAGATTGGTGTCACTAGCGCGGTCCCTGACTAAGTCGTCGAAGCTAACTCATGCTATGGGTCCGCCAGTGTACAACAGGGTACCAGACTCGATTAAGGGGGTTACAGACAATGCTATTTTAAACGTCGTCGCCTAAAAATTTGGCTTATCAAGCAAACATTCTTAAATTCTTTATTGCACACACAAGTTAAAAGATACATAAAAGTTAACAAATAATGGACATGTACAAAGGCGAGCTTAACCCTAAAAGAGTTTTCTTACAGCAAACCTATGGATATACAGAGAATTTATGAACCGAGTGTGGATAGATAATGTCAAGATAATGACAATGTCAATACAAGAAAGGGGAAAAAAATAATAATATTTGAATAATATTGAATAATATTTTACAAACTTACATACCAAACTAACAAAAAATAAAAAAAAATAAAAAAGTTGCTGTAAATACCTAAAATAAACTAAATAAATATAATAACACAACACAACATTTTATAGCTATGATGAGTTCATAAGGTCAAAATGATAGTTTTAATATTAATTCTAATGAAAGGAAAATTATGTACTTTTTATGTTGTGTTAAAGTAGGCACAATTTTAGAATTGTACATATATCATGCTTTGATAATTGACATGTAATTTATTTTTGTTTTAAATAACAAACTATGAACTATTAGTTTAGTTAATAGTTACTAGGTACCGACAGAATTGACGCCACAGAAATATATAATCGACACCAATGTCAAAGCAACTAAACTCGAATGTCGTCAAGTCAAATTTTAAAATACATAAATATTAAATTATTTATAATAAAAAAAGAGATTTTCTCTTTACTTACATTTTTTGTCCACTAATAGAAGAAGATACATTAGTTGTTTAAGAAAACATTGGTCTCTCAACTAAATAGCTAAAAAAAACTACATGGCCGCGATGGAATTGGAACCCGCTACATTCAGACTAGTCAGGATACCACTAGGCCTGAATAATATGAATTAATTGTATTTGTATAAATAACCTATATCATTAAATCCTCCATTCCTTAACAAGAATTCCGTTTTAATTTTTAATTAAAGCAAGACCGCACAGGTTGTTTTATTTTGAAAGTATTTATTTAATTTATTTTAAGTTTCAAGTGTATTTTAATTCATAGACGACAATAATTGATCCCCAACGGATTTGTTTTATGCAAATCCGTTGGTCTAGTTAACATATCAGTGTTGGGGTATCGATAGGTTTGTTATCGATATTTATTTAGAAATATACATCTTTTAACTGCTAGGTAAAGGGAGATCATTACCCAGCAGTGTTGCAGACACTAGTAACTAAAAATATCTAAATAAATAATGCTTTTTTTATAAGTTTGAATACTAAAACTTACCTCTGCTCGTGGCTTCGCAAGCGTTTTCTAGGATAAAAAGTAGCCTATTATGTTATTCCAGGTCTGGAACTACATCGATGCAAAATTTTAACCCGATCCGTTCAGTAGTTTTAGCGGGAAGAGGTAAAAATATCTGATCATGTATCCAAATATTTGAATTTATAATAATAAGTGTGATTTTATAAAAAAATAATCTGAAATGATATAAAAATTGTAATAATATTTATGATTCAGTAATCACTCAACATGCGTTATTTTATTACATAAAAATCACACGTGATGTGATAGCAGATTTTGTTAGATGGATAGTTATCGAACTATTACCATAAAAAATAAAAAGATTGTAAAATTAATTTCACTCACACAAAACCTTTGATAAACGAATAAAAAGCATCCCTCACTACACCTATCCAGACCCATAATTTAATCGTGAAAAAAATCTGTCCGTACAGCCCTCTCGTAGGTACTAAATTTGCAAAAATTGGTTCGCATGCACTGCGATCACGAAAACACCATTATTGGCGTTTATAGGAAAACCGGACTAGTACTTCAGGCGACGCGACGAATTAATGTTGTATATGCATGATGTCTTTGTTAAAGCATGATGTTCGATGAAAGATAATAGAAGGTCTACCATAGGTTTCTGGAAGAGATCAAAGAGAAGAGTCAAGGCCGCACTTTGTGCTCTTACGATTCTTGGCTCCCTCTTTACGTATAAATATTTGTTTTTATTTATTTGTATTCACTTGTGTTTTGTGTGAATAACGTGTTCTATCAAAAGGTCTAAACATGAAAGATAAAAAAAAATTGCAGAAGCCGTATTAATACTGGTTCTGGATATCTTCGCAGTGCGGGCGGTGGGGTTGTTGAAAAAAAATTATACAAGGATTTGGGCATTCAAATTGAAATGGGACGTCAGTGACGCACACTCGTCGCCAGTAAAACAATTACATCGCAATCCAGTGGAAAAACAGAAAACAATAGGGAATACGTAACCCTAAAAACAACGTGAATGGGACGAGATTTGTGAAAATGCTTTTAACGTGGAAGACTACGCTTTTTTTTTCTTAGTAATATTTGTCATTTTATTTATTTGAATTTCAGTAGTACTTTTAGAATGAATATTAACTAGCTTCTAACTGTGGCTTAGCACGCTTTATTTTAGTATGGAAGTAGCCTAGTTCTTCCCCAGGTTACAATCCAGCCCCATGCCAATTTTCATTAAAATCCGTTTAGCCATTTAGGCCTAAAATGGAAACAGACAGAGACGGACTGACGGATTACTTTACATTTTATTATGTGGCAAAACAAATTTAATATGAAGTCGTTTATATTGAGCTTCACAATTTAATTTACAAGAATCCTCCCTATCACAATCATTAACATTTATAGTAAATGAATATCGATATAGCACATCACTAGTGCGTTGACTTCAAACTGTAGGTATTGATCTATAGTTATCGGGAACCCCAAGTATTGGATATCGATAGTTTTTACCAAACTATCGATACCCGATTATTTGGCGTTTTTCTAACTGCCCACGGACCTCTATCTTTACGGCCTCAACATACCAAGAGCTAGAGTGCTGACACTTCCTATTTGCATTTTACTTCACGATCATCTGGATTGTTACGTATCCGTTTTAATCGTAAGTATCGGGCCCTAATTCTAAAATAAATAAATATACATTCTTACTGATGTAACAAAATATATTAGGTATATTAAATAATACACTATATTAATTAATAACATATCAAATAAGTTCATTATCGTCATCGGCTCTTGTCACCCAGCAAAGACTATGCGCAGTAGTGAATTGAACCATTCCACTGCTGTGCATAGTCCTTTCTGTATTTGTCTAATTCGTCTCGGTTCCGCACTAGTCTGGGTCTGGCAGGTGCCTACAATCTTGCGGATAGAGTCCACTGATTGCACTGGTAGACGTCCCCTGTGCGCTAGGAACACTTTTCACGGTTACTGAAGTCCTAATGATCGCTTCTAGAATGTAAATCTGGCACTAGCAGCGCAACGTTTCCGCCACGTAGCACCACAAACCCACGTCGATAGCTACACGACACTTAAGGCTATAACGTATGATATTAATTACGGCAATTAAATATGATATTATGTTATTAATAACAGGTTAAGATTCTCGTTATTTTGATTGTTGGTTTATATAAAATGACAGTTATATCAGATAACGTGACTGACTAGCTCGTTTCTCTTCGAAGTATGAATATATGTTATAATATACCTCTAATATATACCTATATATTGTTTATAATGAAATAACAAATAAAATAACAAGTAGTGATCGCAAGGTGTAAAAAGTAATATATAGGGGGTACCGTTTCCTAACAGCAGCGACACCAAACAAAATTAAGGGTGAAAAAATAAACATTATCTTATGTTATTGACTGTAATTTTGAATTTTATTTGATTGTGTGTATGTGTAATATGGATTATTATCTGAAATAAATGAATACAATAATATAATTTTTCCTAGTAGATACATCATACAGCGGGGCAATGCAGCCGGCGTCTTGGGGACGCTTCCGACTGGTATTGATATGGATCAGTTGAGCTACCTGTAGATTGTTTGCAACGGTCTGCAGTTAGCTTAATTGTTTCAATTGTAAATACTAGTTCTAATTAGTTTTTATTATTAAATTGTAATTTTCTTTGTCATACAACGCGATCTAAAATTATCAAGCTCTATGAGCTTTATGAAAAGCTATGATAACTTAAAATGGTACGTATCTACTGTCTTTCAAAGATAAACTCGTCTTTAGATATTTATATAGGCTGCATGACGATTAAAAAATCGGTTTAGCGCTGTTTCGCACCACAAATTCATTTTTGCCGTTTCATACCAAAAATTATCACCGTCATAATTTTCAATATCTCCAAATCCATAGCGTTTATGTTTACACTTCCTCACAACATGAGCATACCTACGATCTATTTGTTCCAAAGGACTATAATGCTGTTGACCGCAGATGGCCATCACAGCGTTACCGGACTTTGCCAGGCGCAGAGAGCGCCTCGCCGGTGAAGTTATGTTGGGGCAACACGCACAAGGAGCACCATGTTCGAACCTCGGCTTGGTCTGGTGCCAGATGCTACAAGAGGAAACGGAGGTTTCCCGGTACGCGAATGCACCTATGGGCGGAAGCGCGGGATTCTTCGACCGCAACCGGCGGGGTCGGTATTTGGTCGGGTGTTTAGTGTGCGGAAGCGGATCGGGACTTGTTGCTGTCACCTCTGGGATTGGATCAACGGGGTCACCGAGAACGTGTCTCAGTCGACGGAGGAATACCTACGAGATGATATTCTCGTTCCATATTTTATGTACGCAGGTTATTATGCCCCCTGTAGAACAGATCCGCCATGAAACTGCGATCCCCAATCCACATGTCCCGCGTGGGGATTATGGCATTACCCCCTATTGGTTAAAAGACATCTGGTTCAAATACTAGAGCGGGGGTCAATCTAGACCGCTAATGACCGTTCGAGATTTAACGGAACGAATCACGATCGTGGCGATGTCGATTAGTGCGACATCGCTCGTAAAAGAGCCACTTTAGTGACAATTGCGAGCGCTTCGATGATTCCTTGTGTCAATTGAATGTCTTTTTCGTGTGGTTCTCAAACTTTATTGTACTTTTCACATATAAATAAACAGCAATAATTTATTCTTGGGCACCGCAGAAGGCTGATCGTGATGATGAAACAGCAATGTAAGTAATCTAAGGAAGCAGGCAATGTACGCTTTGTATTGTATGTTTAATGAAAAAAATGCAGGAGCATGTACTCGTAAGATTCTCTTAGACGATATTTGCGTGATCTGCTAAATCATAAGACACGCTGGTCCAGAACAAAAACTGGATCTAGGATATGGATTTTTTTTGATATTTGACTGTTTGTTGGACTAAGCTCGAGCGAAGCGAAGCTTCAGAAGCATAAACAACCCAATTTAAAAGATACCTAGAACAAAATACCTACTGCATCTAAATATGACATCCTAAGATCTTTGTTATTATAGTGCGTAAGCCCTCACACTCAGTGTAATTTCTAAGAAATCAAATAATATCACAAACATTTTTATTCTATTTCGACGGTACTTGAACCCGGGCCCTTCCTTCAGTATGGGAATGCGTTAGCCAATTACACCACGAGGTCAAGTGACGTAGGAGTCGAAAAACTTTGGGACTTCTTTCGGACTCTAGCGCCGATATTATTATTTATTTGATATCTTAGTGATATTTTAGAAAGCTTTACTAAAACTTTGAGCACCGCTAAGCAATCAACGCGTGTAAGAGTCCTGATTGGACAGAATTGACTGTCGCTCGGAACGGAACGACCAATATAGGGGTTAGACAATGTTGATGGCACAGGTTAGGTCGATTTCTGTGCTGTTTGGCGCCGGCTTAGAATTTTCACCACCCCAATTCTCCCGCGGGTGTCTTAAGAAGCGACTACGGGATATCCACTGGGGGTGGGCAGCAGCGCCTCCTGCAGAAAAATTCTACCACCGAACGGCGATCCCCAACCCGAATGCCCAGCGTGGGGATTATGGGCATTACATTTTCCCCCGTGAGATAAAAGCGAACAGCCCTGATAAGCGAAGGTGCTTATCAGGGGTAGGCCTGGGTCCAGCAGTGGATCAATATAGGCTGTGGAGGTGAAGGTGGAGGAGGTCGATTTCAACTTCTTTGACACTAGTTTCCGCTCACGGCTTAGCACGCATTATGCCATTGATTAAAGTTTCAAATTGAATGCGAAAAAAACAGAACCTGTAAATAAATAATGCTGGACATTTACACAGCATCATCTAGCCCCAAGCTAAGCAGAGCTTGTGTTAGATACTTTTGCGTGTGGGTAGTAAGTACCTACTAGATAACTGTTTGAATACATTACTTAACAATACATACATAGAAATTTTGTTACTATACCTATATAGAAAACACCCAGGACACTCGGTACAAATATCTGCAGATCGTACAAAGATTTGTCAAGATGCGGGAACTGCCTGCGTCGCAGGTGGACCTTAGCCCGCGAACATAGAATAAGAACTATTAAACCAAACTACGAAATTTTAGCGTTATTCCCAACGTCTCACATGAGACGTTCCCATTACCAACATCTTACGAAAGGTATTCCCAGCGTCTTACGTTAGACGTCGCCTATACTCAGCGTCTCACGAAAAGTCAGAGAGCTTCTTATTACAATCTACAACATCTATTGATCATGTTTTACAATAATGGCCATCACGGGTTGGCACAAGATTACATTTTTTCGTGGTTTTTAATTTATTTCTGCGTTCCACAAGGAAAAAAACCACGGAAAAGTAAGTTGCCGCAAATCGGAAACCTTTTCTATGAATCCATGATAAAGCCAACTTCGATTCTATTGTATTTTGGGAACAATTGGGAAAATGTTGATTTTTAGCCCATTATCTCCTAATTTCCCAAATGCTCTACAAATTCCAGTGAACTTAAGTTAGTTTTTTCAAAGGTTCATAAAAAATGGTTTACGATTTGCGGCAAATTACTTTTCCGTTAGTTTTATTTCTTACAGAAAGCAGAAAAAATTAAAAACCACAAAAAAAATTTAACCTCGCGCCAACCCGTGACGATCACCCCAGTTGAGCTACCTCTAGATTGTTTACAACAGTCTGCAATTAGCTCAACCGTTTCAATTGTAAATACCTACTAGTTCTAATTTGTGTTTATTTTTTGTTGAAATTTATGGGACTAAGTTCGGACTTTAGTATGTAAGTACTTGTATTTCATTATAAAATAATACCAGCATTAGGGAATATTATGAAAAAATTCTACCACATTAATACTAAAAATAAAATACTTATTGACAACCGAATTGAGATACTCCTCCTTTTTTAACCGACTTTGAAAAAAAGCGGAGGTTCTATGTTCGGCTGTGCTGAGTTAGGGAACGGTTTTTATGCATGTTCGTCGATTTCTCCGTCAATTAATGACCGATTTTAAAAATTATTTCGATATTGTATAGAGAATGATACCGAAGTGGTCCCCAAAAAAAATCTTCCGAGGGATTAGTATTCGTTTCGCAAAACTTTAAAACCGTAATTTGAGTAGGATTTTAGTTTGTTCAAAACAGAAACGCCGAAAAAATATTTTTTTTTTATGTAGTTTGAAACGCTGACATTTTTTGGTATGAAACAGCAAAAATTAATTTGTGGTGAGAACCTGTGCTGTGGTGCGAAACAGCGCTTCACCCAATCAAATTATTCTGAGATCAACTCACTGCGAATAAGCAAGCATGTGTGTGGTTTTGGTTGCATATCGAGAATCGAACCCAAATCTCTGAAACCAAAGCTGTAAATAAAATATACAACACACGCAAAGTCCCGGAACTAGTAAATTTACTTATCACATCTAACTAAACTAGTGTTAAGTGATGGTACACTAAGGATAATCCGGCTTAAAATTAGCCGGATTATTATTTTGTCTAATTTAAATGATAAAACACTGTCTGTTTTTGAAAAGTAAAAAAAAATGGCAAAGATTTGCTAGAAATCTCACTCATTATATCTATTTTTTATTTGGCTACAATTTTTTTTTACTATGTGGATAATTACCTACACCAGGCCCAGATTAGAAGCGAATGGCTAAAACATAAAGATGCCTATGCCCAGCAGTGGGTTGACAGCAGTGAGCGACAAGGGCTGATGATAATGACCAGTGCAATAAAATCTTCTTTAATTCACATTCGTTCTCAACACGACACCAGGCTAAGGTAGCAGCATCCACAGTACAAATGAATATCCTCCCCGCTATGACCAATCTACCCGCTAAGCTTTCTTCCATGCTGCAACAGATGGTAACGGGCTTTTATAGAAACTGTGCCGTAATATTGCATAAATCTCCGTTCCACTCCCTCGCTTCGCATGCTTGTCCAGGCAGCCCAAGTAGCCTATTTTATGCCCTGTGCGAGTTTCCATAACTGCGCCCTCCAAAGATTATCTAATTTAGGGTAGCTTAGACTTATAATGGCCGTAATCTACTACATAATATGCCGCTTGCCTACCGATTATTATTAGCCTATAATGGGATCTCTCTTTAAGAATATGTTATCGGCTTGCGAGCGAAGCGAGCGAGGGAAAAAATCGGGAATTACCAAGAAGAACATTTCTGGGAGTAATTTCTGCGCCATTTTGGTTTTACGCCCGGGGCGCCTAGACACCGGTCGCCGCCCTGTCCTATTTATGGCACCGGATAGAAACATGTTTTTTACAGCTAACTGGTTAAAATAACTAGCATTTAAAAGCCGGATAAAACCTCCCTAAACCGAATACTCTTGGAGACAGTAATAGGCGTCGACACCCTAATGGCATAATGTGCAAAGTTTGGAAGCTCGCCGCAGACAAGACGTGATGAGTTCACGTTAGTGGTTCTGCTGTCATCAGGCAGATGGGGTATAAACCTTTAACTATCTTTAAGCTTCGGTTTCCACAAAATCGTAACTAAGATTTGTAAAATATCATGACAATATCATCACGATTGGTGGGCCAGTCTGAAAACCAGCGCTGTTTTGCACCTATCCTGGTGCAGAACGGCATAAAGCTGAGACTGACCCTTTTGGGTTCACTACGGCGCAGCGCAGGAACGGGTGAGTAGCCCCCGCCCAGGGTGAGCGGTGACTGCCTACTCGTTATTTGGGCTTGTTTGTGCACTGGTGGTGGGTAGGTGTCTATTAACGTATTTTATATAATTTTGATTGTTTTGCTTTTGCTTTAATTATATTTTTTTTTCTATTTGTCTGTAATTTATAATTGTGTACCTGCCTCCTTATGTATAATTACCTAAATACTGTTTTTGTTGGTTTGTTTACCTGTGCTGTTTGTGTGTGAACTTAATAAAACTTCTTATTAGGTAGAAAGATATTTTTTTATAATACATAGACAGCATCCAGAACTTCCGGTAAAAATATCTGCAGATCGTACAAAAATTATTCTTAACTGCGTCGCAGGCGCCCTACGCTCGCCGCACCACTGAGGTCGTCGTTATGTTGACAGCAGCGTGTTTTTAGTCTCTCAAGTGGTACGAAACCAAGAAAAAAAATCTAGTCTATAAAGGAGACGTGATGCCATAAAAACTGTACTAGATTTACATTGTATAAGCGTAACCAATATTTGACGTAAAAGTGCTAGTGATGTAGTCATTGTAGGTATTTGAATTTTATCGATAGCATCAAAATACTTTTTAAAATGAAATTTAACTAAATTTAACCCATCAAAGGGACTAAGAAGGTAATTGGAGATAAAATATACCAAAATCATATTTTTTTTAATAACTAAGTAGTATCTTCCTTCAATTGTCTTGTGACACTTCAGATAATTATCATAATAATTTGACCCTTATTAATTTTATTCCCGAAAGATTACCATATGTCCCGCGAAACATAAAAAAACAACGAAAAGATATAGAATTCGTCGGTATTTAGTTTTTTCATCAAATTATAAATAAAACTCTAAAAAAAAAAGAATCGTTTGCGGCTTGAATGGTTCACTGAATTTTAATCTGTGGTAGCAGGTGAATGACCTCCTCTGGTGTTGTGCACTAGTTTGACTATATTACACCAAGAAAGCATGGCAATCCGCGTGCAAAGGCACCCTAAAGGTTATTTCCTGAGGCTCACACATCATCCCATTTAGATAACAAAACATACATTCGGTCGGGTAGATTGCGCTGAATTATGACGCGCATCAATCTGAGGGTAGGTATGAAACGTACCTACTTGGTTCCGTTCGTTGGTTATGACGCTTTATTTAAATCATCATAACTTATGATGATTTAATAAAGTGTTTGACGTAAAAAGTCAGAACTTTTTACGTCCTCCTAAGATGCGTCCAGATTAAGTAACATAACATAAGTGGCATACAACTTATGTTATAGGTACTAGCTGCTGCCGGCGGCTTCACGCGCGCTTTTCAAGTAGCCTATGTCCGTCCCCGGGATAACATTTACCTCCCTGCCGAATTTCAGTAAGATCCGTTCAGCCGTTTAGGCGTGAAAAGGTAACAGACAGACTGACAGAGTTACTTTCGAATTTATAATATTAGTGTGGATTATTATGGATTTCACGGACATAGTTCGTACGTATAGTAAGTAGGTACTACTAGGTCGTAGTGCGGCCGCACCGATTTCTATGCAACCTCTAAAATCGAAATATTAGTACCTAAACTTTAAACAAAAATACTTAGAACATCCGTTTAGAAGCGACGACGGCGACGATGAAATGGACAGACACACAGACAATGATTTTTGATGTTCTATCTATAATACAGGCCAACCCGTGGGCAGAAGCCAGTGACGTAATAAAATCGTCATTTTTATTTTTAATTCAACACTAACAAATGAATGACTGTGCATTTTACTCACAATCTAATTACTGTGTGAACTTGGAGTAATGAGGGGAAAGCTATAGTTTTGAAGGTATGAACTGAGCCCCGAGTTCGGTTACTCGATGTCGATAGCATCGTCTCGATGACGTGACGTTCCATTTTTGTATGGTATTTGGTACGGAACCCCAACAAAAATGATATTCTCGTCGTTGAGACGATATTATCGAGTAACCGAACTCAGGGCTCCTTCGTAATGGACCTGCAAACGACCAGCCGTTTCCCAAAAGCCGTTTTCTAAGATTGGAGATTTAAAAAAATAGCTCCTAAACCCTCTCTTCATAATTTACCAATTACACCGTAAGGTTATCAAAAATTATAGCAACTCTGAAAAATACTAAAGTAAAAAAAAAAAACTTACAAAAGCGTCAATTGAATCTGTGCGGTGTCAAGATACACAGTCGTCTACTTTACCTGTGACTTGTGCTTGGGCCTGATGTTGTTCATACTCGAGCGCTACTCTGAAAGTTCAGAACGACGACCTCTGTGGCGAAGGTCCACCTGTGACGCAGGAGGATACGGGTTCGATTCCCGCCTCGGGACAAATATTTGTACGATCTGAAGGTATTCGTTCTGGGTTTCTCTATGTACCTACTTATAAGAAAAAATATCTATTATGTAAGTAGTATAATTTATTAAGTATATCAGTTATCTAGTACCCATAACCACAGCTGTCAGACTCCCTACCAGTGGCCTAGCTCAACTAATACACAGCTAGCTACAACTAGTTAGCTCATAGGTAGCTTAAGATATAGAGTTCCTTAAAGTATGGTCGTCTGGTAGAAATCTCTGCGAGGGATAAGACCGCCCATTGCAGGATACGTTAGTATTTAAGAACTTACTGTACCTAATTTAGTGTAATATTACCTGCAATAAAGCTTATTATTATTATAACACATTCTCCGCTTAGCTTGGGGCTAGATGACGCTGTCTGAATTGTCCAGCATTTGTTTATTTATAGTTTGCTAACACTACTCCACTAGAGCTCTAACAAAATGACCAGAGAATGATGCAGCTGTTTTCACGTATATTGTATTGGCAATATATATCAATTGCTTTGAAAAGTCCCTATTTTTGTAGGGCTGAATCTAGGTGAAAACTAGGCTTAGTACGGGATAAATCGCGTATATTTTATTCCAGGTCTAGAACTTATATTAGGGTGAAATTTTAGCCTGATCCGTTCAGTAGTTCTGGCGTGAAGAGGTACCTAAAAACAAAACATTTAAACTTTTGCATTTACAATATTATTGGGTAGCGATGAGTTTTTATGGTATTATAATAAGTATATATTTTTATCTTATTTTGATTAATTAGGTTTGACGAATTTTATGTTTTGATATAATGAAATTGGAATCACTTTGACTCGCACTTTGACAGTTTGTGCAGTGAATGCGATTAAGATGTGATAGATATTTTGGTCAAAACTTGAATTGAAACTATAATAGTTATTAACATTTTAATACAATTTATTTCATAATAATAAATACACGAATAATGCTGGAAAATCCACACAGCATCATCTAGCCCCAAGCTAAGCAGAGCCTGTGTTATGGGTACCTACTAGTTGACTGATATACTTTAAACAATACATTATATAGATATTTTTTTTTATTATACCTAGAAAATACCCAGAACACCCGGAACAAATATTTGCAGATCGTACAAACATTTGTCCCAAAGCGGGAATCGAACCCGCAAGCTCCAGCGTCGCAGGCGGACTTTCGCCCGCCGCGCCACGTAATAACAATTTCCTATCCTTCAATCTTCCTTGTCTGCCTTACATTTGTCTTCGCCTAATTTACTACCGCCACCTATGAGCCGAAACACGAAACAACAACAAGTATAAAGTAAAAACAAGAGTAGAACCAAATTCTAAAGTTAATTAAGCCCGTTATCGTATATTACCCGGCTAGGATTAACTGGGGTTGAGTCGCGGGGCAAGTCGGGAATTGATGTTATTCGTTACTGTCTAGTGCCTGTTACTTTGCCTGCATCTTTCATAGTCATAATGTCAGGTGGTAGTTTTATTTCAGGTTTTGTCAGTACATCCTATTAATATTAAAAAAGTGAAAGTCCTTTAATATGTTATTTATTTTCTGAAAAACTTACACCTATCAAAACACATAAGGGCAAATTACTTAGTACAAAGGGGAATCGGCCACCTCATAGGCTTTTTTTCTAAATCGCGGCGCACAATGACGTTATATATTTGGATAGAGGATACTTATACAAATGAAAATGTCTTGTAACGTTATGTCCTAAAGCGTTAGGTTTCTGAAATATTCACAGATGAAAATAACTATTGCTCTAATATATTTTTTATATGTGAATATCTCGGAATCCATACACTACAACATGCATGGCTTTACAACATGATGATAAATTAAATTTTTGATAATTATGTATAAATGTATATCCAAATACGTACAACTTTCATAGTGCGCCGCGATTAAAAAAAAGCAGTGTGGTGGCCGATGTTAGGGCCAAAATCTTCAAACCCCTTTTTGAACTCAGGGCCCGTACTCGTAAAAACGAAATCGAAGTTTCTAATAAACTTCGATTTTGCTTTTGCGAGTAGGCCCCCAGATCACCGCATCACTAAACAAGGCAAAAAACACCTAGCATAGACAGCAAAAAAAAAAACATTAAAAAAGAACCGGTATTTTTGTTCACAATGGTTGCAAAACTACTTCTCTCAAAACACACAAAATTAATAACTGGAAACTTTTTACATTTCGCGCAGCTCGCGACACGTTCCACCTTTACATTGATATTTTCTTAGCAGGTCAGTCAACGCGGCCTAAATATAAAACCCCTATGTTTGCAATCATAGACATAGACAATCATCTTTTGATCCAGATGCGGCTAAAATATTATAAGTCGAGTACCTTCGATTTATAATATTTTACCCGCTCATTGGCTGGATTTGATTACGTATAAACAACAAAAGAAAATTAACTAATGAGCGGCGAAAATAGTATGAGTGTATAGTATGTGTTGGTAATGCCTACTGATCAATTCAGGTGTATGCGTGAGTGTTCACGCATACACCTGAATTGATCAGTAGGCATTACCAACACATCTCAACTTCGTCCGCAACATGCGGAGCACCGCAATATACCACTGTCGGCGACAGAGCAATCTTCAGCGAAAGAGAGTTACTTACTCAAATGTTAACCGATATTATACTCAGTGGAAAATGAGTAGAACAACATTATGATGAGACAGGACCTGTCATTAAAAATACACAAAAAAAATAAAGCAGCCGTTGTTCCGCGCGATATGAGAATAGGATGGAACCTTGTCAAAGTAAAGACAGGGTGTTTTCAAATTAGTGCACAATAATGAAGGAGGTTATTGACCTGCTACCACAGATTAACCAAGCCGCAAACGTTTTTATATTATTACATAATTATGTTTTTAATTTTATTAAAAACTAGCCGCGGACCATTTCAGAAGATAAGGTTGCCTGGAAGAAATTGCTTTAAGCAATAAGGCCGCCTATTGTACGTTTTTTTCATATATAAGATATTTTATTTATTTTGTATGTACCTATACAATAAAGTGTCCATTCATTCATCCCTTCGAGACAGTAACAGGCCCCTATAATAGGTAGGTATATGTACATCAAGCTCGTCTCGCCACCTCATCCCTACGTCGTCGTCGCCTTCTTGGATGAACCTCTTTGGATGGGGCCTCCTAGTTGGGTGTCTCCTCTTTGGTGGCATTTGCCTACAAGTCTCTAGACAGCTGCAAGGGTTAGTGGCGAACTATGAACGTCGCAGCTTCAGGGCTGAACACTTGAGTGGCGATCACAACAGGCCTCTCATGGCCGTAGTAACAAGAAAGCCACCTAAATCAAATAAAAAAAGAAAATAATAATAATAATATCCATCTGGGAAGATTGTGGTCAAAAGAAGGTTAGATAGATAGATAGATATATTATCACTTTATTGCACCATCAATACACTTATAAAACAAGAACTTAATACTAAATATATATAATGTGGCACAATCGGCGGCCTTATCGCTAACAGCGATCTCTTCCAGGCAACCTTTGGATGGATAGGATCAGTACGTATTGAAGCTGACGGTGGCGTAATTGATGAAGTATCAAAAATAATAGAAGTACTTTAGACAGAGGGCAGAAAAAAAGGTTATTCACGATAAAAATAAATTATCCGAATTTTTTTGCAAAGCGTAGGTACTTACATCGCTTTTCTTCATGGCTATCGAAGAACAATTTTTACGGCCCGCACTCGATGTGAACAACTCTTCTAAAATATACATATTATATTCCAGTCATTCGTTTCAAGTATTGGCGGTAAAAAACGAGTATTTTCTACGTTTAATGTTTTAGACATTTGTAGAGTGCGCAATTTGCCTAGACGACTCTATTTTTTCTTGTCGTCGGTGAAATTTCAAATTGCGCAAGCCTTTTTTTTAAGTTGAGACCCTAAAATTATGGACTTTATATTGCTCGTGCCAACTTTTTGCGTTTGTTCATCGAATATACAAAAAAAAAGTTGCTTGTGGTTTTGTCCAGCATTATTTATTTAGTGTGTTGTAGGCGAAAAGATTTTGGTACAAAAAAAAGAAATGGAAGAAGAAAACGCTTTTGACCCGCTGTGGAACCGAATCGGTTGAATTAAAAATAGTAATAAGTAAGACTATTAATAAATTAAATTGCCTCTACCTAGAAAGATCTAGAAAGTCTGCAGTTAGCTCAACTGTTTCAATTTGTAAATACTAGTTGTAATTTGTTTCAATTCTTTAATTGTCATTTTCTTTAATAATTAAGAAACAGATTATAATTAAAATAATGCTGGACAATTCACACAGCATTATTTAGACCTAAGCTAAGTAGAAATTAAATTAAAATCATAATAGTTTATCAAGTTCTCTCATAACGACATTTTGTTCTTAATAAATGTACTCAATTATTTTAATCTGGCAACGCATTTATGAAAACATTGCCTTAAACTGTTGTTTAAATGTAAAATGTAATGAGTTTCTGTAAAACTGCGAGTGTTTGGTACTTTTGTTGATCGGTACAATTTATTTTGCTGTCTTGTAATGTCTAGAACTATTTCAACTTGTTAAATAAACAGAATCCACACAGCATCACCCTCCATCACTCCAAAATATTTTTGCATTTGCTTTATTTATCATCAAATAAATAGAAACCATTATCTTTTTGTCTCTCGAGATAATAATAACAAAATAATAAAAATAGAAACATATTTTTTTTATAAAAAAAATATTGACAGGAAATTTGTCTTCAAAAGCGCCTATCTATTATTGTTTACCAATATTTGTGTTGTTGATTTGATTTGAGTGTTTATTGTTACCACATGGTAGAATCAAAAATTATACAAAATGAACTTTTGTTTATAGTTTTAGTACAGAAATCTACAATTATATATTTCGCACAACATATTCCAGTAGTGAACTTTCTATGGTTGAATAAAAAATATTAAAAACCAGGCTAAGCATGGCAGGTGGCCAATGAATTACTGGAAAAAACACCTTGAGCGTAACTCATTAAGTCTTGAAGTCGAGAGCTTATTACGAATGTGAGCATAAAGTTTTAAATCTCGTTTGTAATGACATCTTGTGTAGATCGAGAGTCAGGTCAAGATATTTACTATCGTGTTTCAGTTTAGTGAGTATATCAGTTATCTAGTACCCAAGCTCAGCTTAACTTTAGGGTATTTTTTTTTTCACAGCCATTACATATCCTTGGGCGAAGGCAAAATTATTTGTTGCAAATAGCAAGGATATAATTGTTTCTTACAAACCAAGTTTTTAATTTTTTTTATTGCCAATTTGCCACGTCAATAAAAGTTTTATAAAACTTTATTTCCTCACTTTATATTTATTCCCAATTCAAGTTTGTTTGTAATGGATTATCTCTGGACCGACTAGTCCGTTACTAAAATTCTTTCACTACGTTGTAGTTCTACGTTGCCTATAGTTTACATTTTCTTTACGTAAAGCCGAAGGGTAAGCATTTTTTATTCAAGGGACGATCCTAACGGGTTTGTTTGTCAAACTAGGCCTAGATCTCAGTATTCACGCGATCCCCGTAGAAAAAAACTCGAATTACATAAAATTCTATATTTTTTCTTTGGTTCCAACACGATTGAGAAAAAAAAACTACGATAAAAAATGTTGAAAGTTTCGGAAATCATTTGATCAAGATCTCTGCGGAACCCTGCGAAGGAACCCTGCGGTCTATTGAAATGACTTATGTTTTGATTGGTAGGTTATAGCTAAACCAGTTTCTTCATAATTAAGTTGTGATGTTTTCTATGTAAATAAGCAACACCTGTATTTTGCGCTTACGCCGTTCCAGAAACGTATGCTCTATCCCGCTCCTATGAACACGAAATTCTATGCCTCCCTTTTTCACAAAATTGCGTGCATTAGGTACCTACGCCCTCTTAAGTTAAACAAAAAGAGAATCTTGTAAATCATGATCTTATCTATCTATCTTATCTTACTTTGGGGCTAGGTGGTGCTGTGTGGATTGTCCAGCATTATTTATTTATTTATTTTATTTTATTTATTTATCAATAAAACCCCCTTAACTCCTGTTCTACACCAAAGCTCATCAGCTTTCGCAAACGCCGCGAGAAAAAGTCTCGTATATTCTCATTTTCGTGTTTTTTGCACAACGCCCTGTAATTTCGTTATTATTGCAGCGATGTAAATTACCCTGCCCTTAACATGATTAAGTTTTTTAGAGAAAATGTCTTATTTTTTTCGTTGAAAAATTTATATCACCTACGGGTTGTTAAACCCTTTCATTTATTTTTAATTTTAATTAGTCCAGTACTTTTATGGATGGTGGTTAACACTTTTATTGCCCACGACGCACATCTTCCACCAGTTGCAGCTGCGGCGCGACGCTGTAAGTACTTATTTATTATTTTTCACTGAGGTAAACCACAGCGTTACAATTTATATTTAAATCTGAATAACTTTATAAGCCAAAGAGAGTGATTCCGAATCCCGGAGGTCTACTTCAAATCAACAATGGATATTTTGAATATTTTTATTTTCATCTGTAAAAAACTAACAAAACCCTATAAAACGCTAGTTTCCAGCGTTTGATGGAAGCTCGTAACGGGAGGTCTATCTATCAGAGGTCCTAGGACCTTGGCATACTGAGAGGAAACACTTTCACACATCGTCACATTCCATCAGGTGAGATTGTAGTGATACGAAGGTCTTCATTCCGCTGCTGGACGCAGGGGGAGGCCCCTGATAAGCGCCTTACTGTATTTTATCATATGGGCGGTAATGCTCATAATCCCCGCACTGGGCTAGTGGGTTGGGGATCGCAGTTTGGGGGTAAAATCATTCTGCAGAAGGTGCTGCTGCCCGCCCCCGGTGGATACCCCTTAGTCGCCTCTTACGACACAAAAGAAAAACTATTGTTGCATATCAGCTTATTTTGGGTGTAGAAAACGCTGAGAAAATCGCAGTGAAACGCGAGTGAAAACGCGAACAACACACAATGTCCAGCAGAAGTAAAATTATAACTTCTGCTGGATATTGCATTATAACCCCCTGTGCCCTGTGTGCTTTTAGCTTTTATTTAAGCTTCACGTGAGCAAAGCCGTAAACTTCAAGCTAGCTTATTATATTGTTTTTTTGTATAATTACAAGAAACTACTATAGTTTATAAGAATTAATATAATATCCCATAGTTTACGACCTAGACGGCCATTCGAAAAATCTTAGAATTTGCCCTGAGGCAGGCACTATAAAAACCCTTGGTATAATTTACCTCTCAGTGTGTCTAAAACCCATCCCTCCTAAAGAGCTCGTACCAACCCAAGATCGGTGTTCGCAATTCCATCGCGAACCCTAAATTACGGTACGGAACCATTAGGGGGTTCCGTTTGTGTGATGTCGATTGATATTTATTTAGTTCGCTTAAAAGGGTACGCCAATTGCTGAGAAAATTCAAATTCTTTCGTATTTCGGTTAATATGGATTTCTACTGAAAAGTAGATGTATGGATCACATTAAAGAAATAGTTGGAAAATTTGACGTAACGTAGAGACTACCTAAGGCCCTATTCTGCTAAACTAATCGCTTCACTATGACAATGGTATCGTCGCAAAATCGCCACAATAGATAGACACGGTTTGGTATTCTACCAGATGAAAGAAACTAAAGATGGATGGACGCGCGTCAAGTGTCAAGGTTGAAACCATTCTATCAATATCTCCGAGCAAATAGCACCGCACGCTATATCTGGAGTTACTTTCATCCAAGGATTTTACGTGGCGATTCTCCGACGATACCATTGTCATAGTGAACCGATTGGAAAGCAGAATTGGGCTAGGAAGACGAAACTGTCAAAACTCGATAAATGAAGAATTTAAATGCATAAAAATACACTTCACAATTATATTTATAAGCGAGAAAGAAAATATTAATTAAATTATCAAGGACTCAAGGACATTAACATGGCGCATGCCGAAATATAGAACATCCCAGTATACTACCAATAGACAGTACTTAGCGTCGATTAATGGTCTGCACATGGTCTTATTGTCTGCAGATTCTCTTGTCACCGCAATGAGACTGATTGATTCTCTTGTAGAGGCCTCGGCGACAGTGGCAAGCGGAGCGATTTAATCAGGGTGTTAATTTTCATGGTACTATAGCGTAGACGAATAAAAAACATTTTTAATATTTAAATAAATGTTTTATTTAAAACAAGCTTTTATATCATCTAGGAATCTTCTTCCAAAGTGCTTGGGAAGACAAATCCAACGAACCGGAGGAGTTCTTTGTTTGGCCGGAGTTTCTATGGCCACCTTCCTTCTCCATCATCACACCAGCTCGATGGTACCATAACATTGCATCGTCCTCGAACTTACATGAATATGCCAAATTTCAGCTCAATCGGTTGAGGATAACTGGTCAAAAATTCAGTTCCAAGATTTGCCCATACTAACAGGGCAAGTTTAATAAAAGATTGTAAAAACAGCCAATGACCGGCGAACATGGTATGAGTGCTACACTCACGAAGACTCTGTATTGACCAGCTGTCATCGAAACGTTTGAGTGGTCGTAGAATTAGCGATAAGCGTAGCGAGATGGATGGAAGATATACGTAGATAGATAGATAGAAAATACTTTTATTGCACACTTAAAACTAAGACTAAGTCCTGGCAAGATTTCATTAAGTTCCGCTCAGCCGTTTAAGCGTGAAATGGTAACAAACGGGCAGAGATGTGTTATAAATAATTATAATTATATCACAGTACTTTACTTTATTTTGTATTTTGCATTTGTAGTATTAGTATGTAAATTTCTTACGTAGGTAAGTATATAAGTATTAATGAAGCTAGAACATGTGATTAGTAATTAGTTTAAGTAGTTAGGTACTTTTAAAGTTTAAGACTATTGTGTCCACGAGAGCTACTGCCGACAAACTGTTGTACAGTTTGGCAGAAACTTTTTATAGTAATGTACTTTTAATTTGGAAATAAATAAATAAACAAATAAATAAGAAACAATTCTTCGCACAATTGGATTATTTGTTTCTTTGATGGCTTACCACTTGATGTTAAATCCGGTTCAAAGGACCAATAATCTTGGGGTTGTTTTCGTGAAAAATTATAAATAAAATGTTTTGGATTTCAGAAAGAATTAATAATTATCACTAACATCGCGGGGATGCATGGATCAGGCGCAGGACCGTGTGGAGTGGCACAGAAGCTTGGTGGACATTGGAGGAGTTTGGAGGACACAGTAGTAGGTGCAGTCGGTTTGCGGATTATGTTAATGATGAGTTTTGTGCACAGAACTAATGTAGATGTTTGTCCCAGAAGTTCGTTAGTTACAGAACACAACTATCCATACTAATTATAAATTCGAAAGTAACTCTGTCTGTCTGTACCTTTTCACGCCTAAACGGCTGAACAAATCTTAATTAAATTTGGCATGGAGATAGATGGTAACCCGGGGACGGACATAGGCTACTTTTTAGCTCGGAAAAGAGCCGCGGGCAGCAGCTTGTGTGATTGTAGTCTTATTTCCAAATTCCATTTGAAATACTTCAGCCGCCGAGAGCTTTCTCTTTTATTTCCTTCGTTTGTATGTAAAGAGCGTTGACTAATGAGTTCACAATACTCCCATAAATAGTGCAGCGGCGCGACTGATCAGAACTTTGTCTTTTACGTCGCAACTTCGTCTTTTTGGTCGCATCTTCGTCTTTTTGGTCGCGACTTCGTCTTTTTGTCGCGGCGTGCAGCGATTTATTGTCGCGCGTGTCAGCGGTGTCGCGATCGGGCGTCAATTGGCTATTTGTGTCTTTGATGTAGAAAGTTGTGGACAAGTGGGCAGTAGTCATCTGTAGAAAGGAATTAATATGGAAAGATAAACATGGATCTGGAGAGGCGTTTGTTCAACAGTGGGACGTGGTGGATTATAATAATGCTGGCCAATTTTTAACACTCTCTTCTTGCCACAAATTAATCAGACCTTGCGATTGGTAAATGAGATACTATTACTTAATTAAGTATCTGTTTGGGAGCTTCGAAGACAAATCCAACGAACTCAAACTCGACGGGTTACGTCGTTTCGCTTAGGAGTTCCTATGGCCAGTGGCCAGCTTCCGTCTCCATCATCAGACCGGAGGCCCTATTCTACTAAACTAATCGCTTCACTATGACAATGGTTTCGTCACAAAATCGCCACCATAGATAGATAGAAGATAGATAGAAAATACTTTTATTGCACACTTAAAAGTAAGAAACAATTATAACATAAAGTGACAATTGGCGGTCTTATCGCTCAAGAGCGATCTCTGCCAGACAAGCTGGTATGGATAGGATCGTCGGAAATTAGATAGACACGCTTTGGTATTCTACTAAAGATGGATGGACGCACGTTAAAAGTGTCGAGGTTGAAATCATTCTATTAATATCTCCGTGCAATAAGCACCGCACGCACTATCTGGAGTTTCTTTATTTTATTATTTTTTTTTACGTCAACAAACAATTATACTCAGCTCTTACTGTAAATTAAAATTAAAACTTAGGCTCTTAGTATAATCAGCTCCGTTGTCCACGAATTGTAAAATTACATAATAGGCAAAAACTGTAACATAAAGTTGATAATGAAATCTTTCACATTATAAGTCAACAACTCTATGTGGCGATTCTCCGACGATACCATTATCATAGGCGGGCGAAGGTCCGCCTCTGACGCAGAAGGTTGCGGGTTCGATTCCCGCCTTGGGACAAATGTTTGTACGATCTGCAAATATTTGTTCCGGGTGCTCTGGGTATTTTCTATATATAATAAAAAATATCTATTTATGTAATGTATTGTATTAAGTTTATCAGTCATCTAGTACCCATAACACAAGCTCAGCTTAGCTTGGGGCTAGATGATGCTGTGTGGATTGTCCAGCATTATTTATTTATTTATTTATTTATTTATTTATAGTGAACCGATTGGATAGCAGAATTGGGCCACAGCTCGATGGTACCATAACATTGCATTGCTAACGAACTTACAAGTATGCCAAATTTTAGCTCAAATCAGTTGGGATAACAGGTCTGCAAGACCAGTTATCTTCAATTTAGTCACACACATACTCACAGGGCAAGTTAAACAAAAGCTTGTAAAAATAGCCTAAGATACGAATCAAGACACTGCTGATGCATTACGATAAAGGTACAAATGACTACACTTTCCAAATACATACCAGCAATCAGTTTTAGCGCTAAAACACGACCCCCTTCATGAAACCACAAGCAAGCAGTTTCAACCCTAAAACACGACCCCCTACCAATCTTCAGCTTGCAATAACGGCGTAAGAGCTCATTTCAGAGCACTTACGTTACATGTGTCTCATTTGACACAATATGTCGTGGTCCTCAGACAGAGGGCCTCTAAGGGCCTCTAAGGGCCTCTTGGGCTATCGAATGGCAAAGGGTTCGCTGCTGGTGCGTTTTATAAGAGGTAAGAAGTGAGTGACAATACTTATTGTGGGCATTCTGGTGGCTTTGGTAAGTCAGTGAGATATTTTTTTTTTGTTTTTTGGAATAATAACGCAATCATATTCTATTGTAGATATTGACGACTCTGCGGCGTAGCGGGCGAAGGTCCGAGGACATAGGTGGCGGGTTCGATTTTTGCTTCGGGAAAAATGTGTTATATGTTTACTATGTATAATAAAAAATATCTATTTTTGGGTGTGGATTTTGACAAAATGTTAAGCTAACGACTTATAAATTACTGTTAATTACGGATAATATCATCGATTTGGGATGGACTGATAGTGAATATCAGTTATCTAGAACCCATAAAACGTTCATAGCTTCACAAGTTGTATGTTTCATGAATCATCGATATGAGTAACAAAGGTGAGATTAGGTGCTAGCATCTCGAAAGTGGAAGGCGCAAATTAGGTGTAATTAGGTCCACCCACCTCAGTCATAGTCGGACCGGCGCTCGTGTCACGCGTGCTTTCTACGACGTACTTTAGTGTAATTTATTGACTTAAAGACTACAGCAATGCCCTCGTGTTTGTTCATTATAATTATTGCACAAGATTGGAAATGTAACTGTGAACGAGTGTTTGCGTGTAACACAGGTTAGTTGTTGAGTAAGCGCTGGGAGAACGTACCTACTATATCTAAAGGTTTTACTTAGCCTACCTATGTCAAGAATAGATCACTTGCAGTATAAAGAGAAAGAGCAACTTGAAGTATAAAGAAACATAGGTAGGTAGGTAAGGTAGTTTTTACGAAAACATATCTAAATCTAAATGCACGTTTGCATTTCACACGTAAAGATCCGCCATTTCGGTCGAGTTAGTGAAGATTTGTCCGCAAATAACCGAAACATGGCACAAAAGCTCGCAGTGTCCTATTTTCTACGAGTATACAGGGTGATCAAGAAAAGTTAAGTTAGGTAGTATAAGTAGTAAACATGATAAGACGTCCGATGCCCTGTGAATCAGTAACAGCTGAAATTAAGAAGAAAACTATGGCAAATTTTATTTTAGATCTAATAAAATTCGCAGTATTTTTTATATTATTTCTTTATGAAAAATATATCCCTGAAGAGACGCAAGAATGTCAGAATATTGCGTAATTTTATCTCATGTGACTTTCGACGACCAATGTGGCGCGGCGGGTGAAGGTCCGCCTGCGACGCAGGTGGTTGCGGGGTCGATTCCCGCCTTGGGACAAGTGTTTGTACGGTCTGCTTGTATTTGTTCCGGGTGTTCTGTGTATTTTCTATGAACTTATAATAAAAAAACTCTGATTAAGTAATGTGTTGTATTAAGTATATCAGTATACACATAACACAAGCTCTGGATGATGCTGTGTGGATTGTCCAGTTTCTTTTCTTTTTAATTGAATTATAAAAAATACTACATAATGTATTCTGAAATAAACGCATTGAATCTAAAAAGATTTTGACTTAAAACAATTTCAAGTCTTACATATACCAAAGTAGCATACTAAACGAATAATACCTGTGTGCAAGTCACAATACCTACAAAAACATATACAAGATACTGTATCTGGGACACCCTTTACACTGTAATACCCTTTTATTTAAATATTTACTGATCGTAGAAGCAATTTACAACTGTCGCGAGAACGAAATAAAACTACAATAAAATACCTACATGTAGCGAGTTTAAATAAAATACACTGATGTAAGTAGCGAGTGTAGGGGTTCAATTCAATGTTTCGCTATTTTGTTTTTTCTATGAAAGTGAGAGTAGAGAAGAAAAAAAGAGAAGATATTAGTTTTCAATTTAATAAAAGAATTTTGCTACTATTGTAAATTATGCTAATATCGCTGTATCTGACGACTGAATGGATCGGCGTGCGCGACACGCTGCCGTAATTCGGCAAGTGTGTCTTGGGCACCCAAACTGTTGACGCAACTATTGTGTTTTACAGTCAAATGATATAATTCCTGAACTTTGCCATTTTTTTATACATATTTGTATAAAAAACAACTGAGAATGTAAAATTTTGAGTTGACTTTTCAGCAAATTTAACTATAATTCAAAAAACATGCAGGCGAATTGAGAACCTCCTCCTTTTTGAAGACGGTTAAAATCCTCTAGAAATCTAGTTCCAGCGTGCAATGTAACCTGCCTACCTTACAAATGGCTAAAGGTGAGAAAAGGCATTATTGATGGGAAGTGGGAAGCAGGTATTTATTGCAACGGTTTGGTTACCCCCGTCAGGTAGTTGGTTCGAATCCTAGTTGTGCATTTAGCACATCATTTGTGATGGAATGACGGGTTTTACGGTGCGTTGGAAAGATGCATGAGGGGTTCGATTCCCAGTTGTGGATAAGTTTTTAAGATCTGATGCGTGATTTTTGTACAGTCAATGGTGTAAATTGTTTTATTAACAAAGAAAATTACAATCAAATAATCTAGATTTTTTACAACAGTCTGTAAATTGTTTAATTTTGCGATGTTTAAAAACTTACCTCAGCACACTACGTCCATTGCTGAACAAGCCTCCCCCAAACAAGGAGGTTTTGCCATAATCACCATGGTTGGCAGGCAGATTTGGTGATCGCAGTGAAGGTGTTAAAAACACACAGAAGGAAGCTGCTGCCCTTCCTCTGGTAGGTTCCCTTAGTCTGCTCTTACGACATCCACGGGGTCGATTCTTACGCCGCGACCGCCTCGGTCAAAAACTTGCACCAATCTTACATGAAATCTTTTGGCGAGAATAACTGACTGTTCAGCGAATTGGAAAATACCTATTTCCCATTTTGAAACGAAGAGGTTTTGACTATGAATATCGAAACGGCAAAAAGGCCAATATAACACAAATCAAATCAAAAATTCTTTATTTCCATAAATGGGCGATTCTCTGTAAGCTCGTAATCGGATGTCCCGACCGATTTTTTCAAAAAGTAATTTAATTATTTAAAAAAAAAACACTCTAATGAAACTTTAACCAAGAAACTATATGTACGTGCCCATTGTTTTTAGAACCATACCTATTTTCAGTTTATTTCTAGACGTGATAGAAGCTCTAAAAACACAGTCCCCTGGCTGTCCCCATCACTGTATTCACACCTAAAAATGAGATTTAAGAAGAAATTATTGAAACTACACACATTTGGCAGTTAATTTCGTAAAGAAAAATAATCAAATTATATTATTTTCGTAAAACAAGGTCTCATTACGTATTTTATTTATTTATTTATTTCATGTAAATTTTGTCCCCAGAATTTTCATACAGTCCCCTGCCAAAAGTTGAAAGCTCTAATAAATAAAAACTGTAATGTTTAAAAACGTTTTTTTGCGTGAAACGAAACGCAATCATTGTCAAGTTGGCAACCTTGTCGAATGCGGCGGCGAGACGCCATTCTGTTTAGTGTCAGAGCGTCATTTGTGAGGTGAACACGCGTTTGGACCGCTACCACACACAGTCCTCTGGTAAGTAATAATATTTATGTTAATTACTTTAATTATATCTATGTATAATTTATCGTTTTATTATTTATGTCTAAATTGATCGGTAGGTTCTTAAAAAACTATTTTACATTAGATTTGTAAACATTGTGAAATTTAACCGAAATACACAGTCCCCTGACAACAGTCCTCTGCCTTAAAATTCAGCAGGGGACTGTTCTACCCAACAGGGGCCTGTGTATTATGCGTATTGGTTATTGTTTTTATGTATTGTTTGTGTAAATTTATCTGCTAGTCTGTTTTATTAATGTAAGAATGATCAAAATATCATTACTTTGCGTTATTTTAACTTAAATTGTTTTACACAGGCTAAACGAACACACAATATGGCTCCTAAAAAGAAAAAATTATCCCGAGAGAAATTACTACAGAAAAAGAGAGAATCAGAGCGACTACGATACCAAAGAAGAAAAAATGACCCTCAAAAGAGAGAAGAAATGAGAGAAAAGGAAAAGTTGAAATACCAAAAGAAGAATGAAATACATAGGTTTGCGGAAGTTAGTAAAAAATATGACTCCTCGTGAGCACAGAGCTGCCTTAAAGAAATGGAAAGAATATTGCACTGTATACCGAACCAAAAGACTAAGACTGAAAAGCGTCACTAATACTTTTTTACGAGAAAATACGCCTTTATTAGATTCAGAAGTAGATATTCCGCCTTCAAGACCCTCCACTCCAGTTCCAGTTCAAATACCTCCAGCTCCAAGCCCAGCAGTTTCCAGTGCTAGTCTACAGCAAAGAAAAAAAGAAAACACAAAACGACGAAAGAAGTTTAACAGGGAAAGAAATGAAAAGATCGTACTAAACAAGATGCGGACCCGCCTTTTGACTGCGCGCGAACAAAAACGGAATACATTGCCCAAGTGACAAATACCTTTGACGAACACTCACCCAACAGGGAATTTACGATATACAACACGATTGATAAAATGAAACGCGACAATAAGTCGTATCTGCACAAGAATTATGAAGTTTCTAGTATGGATGGACGAGAAATATTGGTAGTGAAGAAGAAATCGCTGAAAGATCCTAGCATTCAGGTATTGAGCTTTGAAGGTGTATTTGATATTTTTATGAAAGACCACTTGGAAAACAACCACAAAAACGATCGTCAATATCTAAGACAAACAGCAAGAAAACTTCAAAACTTTGTACCAATTCCCTGTTCTGTTCCTTTCTTTATTTGTAAAAAGCTGTAATGTCTGCAAGTCCAAGCCCCGGAAAGTAATTAGAGGTCCAAATAAATGGCTTCGGTTTATGTCACTGTCATGCTACAAAAGAGGCAGAAACACGAAAAACACTTCCGATATTTACTAGATAAGGCCTCAGATTACGTATTACTCAGACCTTTACAGAAGAAAGTAGAATTGGAAGTGGCAACGGAAATCTTTAAAATTCTGATGCAATTTGGACCGCCAAGGAAACTTCGACTTTACGGCTACGACAAAGAATTCAACATGAGGGTAGGCGAAATGCTCAGAGATATTTGTCCGAAGATACACTTTACCATGGAATATTTTCTAATAATTATATTAATTATAGTAAGTATTTCAATGAATACTCCATAAAGCTTTTACTGATTGATATTATAATAATAAGACTATGTTGATCTCAATGAGTACAAAATATTACTAGCTAAGTGCTAGGTTAATTTTTGATATGAATGTTTAATTTTTGATAAAGAAAGTTATGTTTTCCGTTGTTTATTTGTAAAGAAACTTTGTTGATTTTATTGATGCGCAAATATGCCATAAAAATAATAAATGATTGATTAATATAAAATGACATTTTTCTAAGTACAGTCTCACTTAACAGACCCCTGGAACGTTCAAAACAGTCCCCTGATTCCCCAAAAAGTCCCCTGTCATGATTTTTTGGAAAATCGTTAATTACTTCCAAAATACGCATAAATTCAGTGGGCCTCCGTATTTAACTAAAATAATAGTTCATTTTCTGCGAAATAGAACACGTTTTTTTTGGTAATTATTAAAAAAAATGCCAGGACAGCATTTGTATGAGACCTGTACGAGCTTACAGAGAAATACCCAAATACTGTTATATAATAAATGTTCAATTAGTAAAGGTAAAATTCTAAATAATTAAACACTGACACGGAAATAAACTGATATTTTTGATTTCTGTCACTTCGGTATGTAGACTAAAGTAAAGAAGCGACGAAGAAACCTTTAGCCTGTTAGTTGTTATTTTTCGAGTTGGTGCAAATCCCGTCCCGCCCCTTTTTGCACAGGAAGTTTTTGACAATTTGTTTGAATTTATTTACTGATGACACGTGACTTGAGTCTAAAATGAAAATACAGAAATACTCAAAAATGAAATAGAGCCTCTTTTACACAAGGTAGTACAAGTACCTACTCCACTACAGTACAGCCGTCTTTTGTAGCAATCCTGGACTTTCATGGACTCTCGAGGACTCCTGTTAGGACTTTGAAGGACTTTACATTCATATGGACTTGACTGTACAAGTCTGTAGTAGATCGAGCACAAGTTTCATATACATGGTGTTGTACTCTGATCAAACGGTTGTCGTCGTTCCAATATGCATCGAATGGACACACTGTATATTCATTCAGTTCAAACTCTTAGGGCGCGTTCAAACTCTTACGGCATCTGTGTCGTGGCGACTTTCTGTCGTCACGACACAGATGTCGTGACGGCAGAAAGTCGCGCAGTTAGTTATATTTAAATGGAGGTATATATGTAAATGGACAACTCTTTTTTGTTGTGACGATAGATTGTCGTTTTAATGGGAACAGCTAGCACGGGAGTCGCGAAACGATAAAATTGCGTCACACGATTCATATTGTGTCGTTGTTGTGATGGGCAAACGACAAGGCGACTGCCGCAAACCTTAAAATGTCGTCACGATGCAATGGAAACTAGATAGTCGTTCAACTAAAAATTATCGCGACGACACAATGACGACAAACAGTCGTTATAATGGGAACAGCTAGAGATAATAGTCGTCCAACGATAATTTACGGTTACGACACAGTGGGAACGCGCCCTTAGCCGATAAATAAAACGATTTATTTTATTATGTACCCTGTAAAACAGTTTGCTTTTACTGTACCTATTTATTACTGGGCTCAGCCCGCGGATTCGCACACTTCTCACAATTTGATACAAAACAAGACAACATAGTTTTAATTTAAATAGACAAGACATCTTTCATTTAATTCTTAATCATTATTATTATTTTTAGATTTTCTGTCTGATTAATGTTTTAATTTTATATTTTAATTAATTTTTCATTGTAGTTTATTATTATTGTGTATTTTAATAATGTGTTTTTATTTGTTACTTACTTGAATTAAACAATTTTTTTATTAATATTTAAGTAGGTAGGTTTAATAATATTCACACACCAGTCCATATCTACTGGTAGTATTACATTGACACCACTGATACAACAACAGCATTGAAATATTTGACAGGTTTTCTGTGAATAAATGATTATATTCTAACATCGCTAGCGGGCTATGTCTTCCTAGCCCACTACTAGGCCACGGGGCGGCCAGTCTGCGAAGACAAGTGTGTGCGCAAACACAGTGCACTCTCTATTCCCTCAGTTTAATAATTCGATAAGACGGTGGCAGACCAACACGACCGGGGAGATGTCAGCGCAGGACCAACAGTTTTACGTGCTGCCTGAGGCACGGGGGTGTAACGCTGCCAATTTTCTGACTGAGGGCGTGAACCTGCATTGTAATTTTTTTTTATCGGATGAGCTGTTTCACATATTACCGCCTTGATCCAAACTTACAGACTTTTAACTCAATTCCGCGGGCAACAGCTAGTGAAGAATTAATATTAAATGTACCTACACCATTAATTACTAAAATCATCATCGAAATTAACCTCACCTCTCTATTATCGAAAACTGCGCCTAATCGTAGGAATATTGCCTCACGTAGATTCAGCACGATAGTCCACCATAAGGCGAGGCTTAAGTGAGCTGTGGAGGTAAGAAATAACTTGTGCTTTTAAATGCGGTGAAACAAGCTTCAACTTACTTAACTTACTTACTGAACTACGCCATGTGGTGCCAGCTTAGAATTCGCACCACCCCAACTCTTCCCGCGGGTGTCGTAAGAGGCGAGGGGATATCAACCGGGGGCCAGGCAGCAGCGCCTCATGCATAATAAATTACCACCGAACTGCGATCCACAATCCGCCATGCCCAGCGTGGGGTCTATGGGTCCTTGGGCTTGGCTTATATCCCTCATATGATATAAGCCAAGGCGCTTATCACCGACCGATGTGGCGCGGCGGGCGAAGGTCCGCCTGCGACGCAGAAGGTTGCGGGTTCGATTCCCGCCTTGGAACAAATGTTTGTACGATCTGCAAATATTTGTTCCGGGTGTTCTGGGTATTTTCTATATATAATAAAAAATATCTATCTATGTTATGTATTGTATTATGTTTACCAGTCATCTAGTACCCATAACACAAGCTCTGCTTACTTTGGGGCTAGATGATGCTGTGTGGATTGTCCAGCATTATTTATTATTTATTTATTATTATTATCAGGGGGAGGCTCTGCATCCAGCAGTATATTAGAAACTGTAGATGTGTTACTACTCTTGTGGCTCTGAGACCCAGAGTGGATCATACAAGCTTCTGCCCGCGGCTTCGCACGCACTTTACCGGGATAAAAAATAGCCTATGTCCATACATAGGCTACTTTTAACCCAGGGATGGCCCTGGGATACTACCTCCCTGCCAAATTTCATTATGATCCGTTCCGTTTAAAGATGACAGAGGTACTTTCGAATTTATAAAATTAGTATGGATGTATTTTTTTGCAATCATTGTGTACTACATTTGTAGGTCTTAGTATCTAGGCAATGTATAGGAGACACTGGTACCCAAGCAGAGCGTGGCAATGGGTAATGAGAGTGGACGTGGACCGACACAAGACTTCTCCATGCATCTCGGTTCTGAGCTGTCTTGTCGCCCACTGCTGAACCTTGCACAATGCACATTTCTTCAAAGTGTATGAGTTTGATGCCACGCCTCCCCAAAACAAGGTTTTTGCCACCACGCTTGTCAGGCGGATTAATGTTCGCAGTGGAGGTGTTGAATACACTAAAGAAAGCTGCTGCTTTCCTCTGGTACCTAGGTTCCCTTAGTCCGCTCTTACTATATCCACAGGCTTAGTTAAAGGGGTTGATTCTTACACTGCGTCCGCCAAGCCATGGCACATGCCTCATCCATTTCAAAGTATTTTGTACATCTTCGCATTGAATTCGTCACACCATCGAATGGTAATGTTGCAATAGCGATGACCTCCAGTGTACAAATACTTACTCCATGATGTGTATGTATTATTTATTCACTGGTAATAATCACAAAATCACCCAAACACGCACTTGCTGTCACCGAACAACCCGATTGACTGACACGTGAAGATTTATCGAATTTATGAATAAAAACTCTATGGACGTTCATTCGATTGTCCGTTCAATACCTGACCTTGTTTTCAAGGATGACGTTGACATATGCTAAAGAAGTGCAGCTAAAATTTTGTCCGGTCAAAAACGCGCCAAGAAAGGGTGCGGTGCATTGACCACAATTCGGTCTTTCCGCAGACGCGTGAAATTTGAACTTGGACGAATGAGGCCTTCCGCCAGAGGACTGGAATGTTATTTTTATTGGTGAGAAATAATAATACCAACATTCTAAGCATAGAGTTATGTTTTAGGAGTTCCCAGGCACTACAGGGTGTCGTCTAATGTCGTATGGATTAAAAGGTAGGTTATTACCACTTTAATATTTATATTCAGCTTCTTTATTCCACTGCTGGACAAAAAAGAATCTGAAAGGCTGATGGCCTAACCATCCTCTTAACAGATAAGATTTTCATCAGGATTTAAATCTTTCACTGTACCTGCCCTTCAGATAATATCTTTTCAGAATTGATATATGTATTATTTTACCTGTCGAACTTACAAGGCCGTCAAACTTTTCCCTATCATTAAAGATCAGTATCAATGTAACAAATAACAATAACAAAGTACCTACAGATAACCAAAAGTACAGTTATCCGCACAGTTATACTTATGATTGGAATAACGCGGCCGTAATGAAGACCGGCCGTGACCAGCGCGCGCGTGACGGAGACTTAGGGGGGGCATCCTTCAAGAAAAACACGGGATATTTATATTAACTATCTACTCAGCCCGTGAGCACCCTCTGCTGGTGTAGGCCTCCTCTTCATATGTCTAAGAAAAATCTTAATTTAATATTAATTCTTAGCTATGTTTTTGTGAGCCTGCGGGTATTGAAATAATCAGAAAACACTTCTTGCGCTCGTCATGGTCCCGTAAGGTAATATCGTCATTGCAGTCAACATTATAGTCAATTCAAAAGTAAAAATTATGACGCTGGGCTACGATCTCGACGCTCATCTGAACGACTTTACCTAAGTAACAAAATATTACGAGCTTGTAGTGCTACGAACTAGACATATCTAGAAAGAAAAGTGACGTATTTCTATTAACTTTGACATGATCTGCGTCAGAGACCTTACCTAATTACTCTGCAAATAGTACAAAATTTAACCCGTCTCCGATACTGGCCCCGACTTTGCAGAATTTTCTTACAACCAACAATTAAAATAAACATAACCATATCATTATTATAAAGAGACTTAAAACGTTGTCTGTAAACACTTAATTTTATTGATTTTAGCAATAAAACCGAGCACACTTAA
Organism: Eupithecia inturbata; assembly: GCA_963662085.1. Classification (NCBI taxonomy): domain Eukaryota; kingdom Metazoa; phylum Arthropoda; class Insecta; order Lepidoptera; family Geometridae; genus Eupithecia; species Eupithecia inturbata. The sequence continues at coordinate 2,622,316 of OY759201.1, forward strand.
AGTTTTTAGTTTTATAATTTTTTTGTTTTTGGTGTTGTGTAACAAAGATTTGTTTTAAAGTTCCATCTTAGCGTGATTTTACATCTATCACCTCCCATAGTCGGAGCTGTAATCAATAATACTACGTGTTAATTAACCTTGCTAACCTGTATCAATACGCGGAATCGTAGCTGTTTGATGTACGTAACGTTACATTAGCATTTTTAATTAATTTACGTTGATATATCCGAGGTCTGAATGAAGTTTTGCGAATGTATTAATTTGTGTTAAGTATTTATCGTGAAAGTTAAAGCAGAAAAACTTTGATTGACTGACTCAACTATGTTTGTTCTAGGAAGCCAGCCTAGAACAAACATTTTAAATCTAGTTTTGATTTATTTTCAACGAGCAGATTCGCAAGCGGTTTAGTTTTGATTCTATACTTAGTACTCGCGGTTTGACGTTATTTGCGCACAAACACAATAATTTTGACTAACTTTCGTCTTTACTATTATTTTGCCATCTATGTCCATCGACAATTGAAAATTTTTTGCAACATGACTACAGTTTTTTTACGTGTTGTAAATTAAAGGTTAGCGGGAATTAGATATTCCTGAGTAGACATGAATATTCTCAGAAATTTAGTAGCCATGGTCACCCAACACAAGTAGCAATTGCTCTATCCAATCGCAGACTAACTGAGTAGCACCAGTAAACATAATAACCAGGAAAATGGAAACGGTTTCATTGTGCCCCGTCCCATTGGACCCCGTCTTGGACCAGTTGGACCCCGCTCCATTGTGCTTTGGGATGTGACGGTTTATTAGACTAGTTAGTTTTGTTTTTTTTGTTTGTTTCTGTTTGAACTTTGATGCTGGTTGTTGTTGGGGTTAACTGAAAGGGTAATAGTACATTACGTCTAAAGTCTGTAATGGGTGGGTTGTTGTGGTTTGCTGGCCGCGGCTGAAGATGGATGATAGCGAAGCGTAATGCAGGTCTAGGCCATCACAGCACGGTCAGCCGTTCTTGATGACCAAGCTTGAAGAACGAGACCTTAGCAAGCTTAGCTTGAGTCCAGCGTACCGTGGCCAGCAGGGCAGTCATTGCGGACCGAGGCTTGTATAGTGCTTTACTCAAACAAAGCGACTAATTTAAAAGACATTGAATTGGAGGATTCGTCGCTTGAAGAGTTCATTCTCACAATTTATTCACGAAAATTGATTAGAACGTATCTTGCAAAAATTTTCACCGCAATGTTTTTTTGTCAGTTTCCCGCGTTTTCTTTTTTATTCTAACCAGCCAGTGAAGCCTGTATCTGCTCAGTATGCATAAAACCTTTATGCACCTAACTATTATCAAAACAAAATAGTATTCGAAATACGTTCCGGACCGCATAGAGCGGACAGTAATAATATTACTGTCCGCCTGTTCGGGTAGGCCTGAAAGGTCGACTTTGCTCAAAGAAGGTTGTCGATATAATAAGCAGATTACATGCTATGTTTGAGTAAAAACATAAAACGGTAATTGAAGGATATCTTTATATTTTGTTGTTGCGGGTCGTGCGCGACTTATTAAGGCGCTATCCCGACCCAGAACAGCGCCGCCACCTAGTTTATCTTATTACTAGCTGCAGCCCGCGGCTTCGCACGCTTTTTTCCGGAATAAAAGGTAGCCTAGGTCCGGCCCCGGGATACCATGTACCTCGCCGCCAAATTTCACCGAGATCCGATCAGCCGTTCTTGAGTTATAAGTAGTGTAACTACGTGTTACTTTCTTTTATATAATATATAGATTACGTTAAACAAAGGAATTTTCTAATATACATTGGGCAGTTTGTGATATTTATTATAAGCTTTTTTTTAATGCCTCTGTAATAGTTTTATTTTGTATAGTTTATGCAAAGATGCGAAGTTGCTCTTTTTAGCCACCAAACTCTGTTTTTGCATCTCTGTTTAAACTATACAAAATAAAACTATTACAGAGGCATTAAAAAAAAGATTATGATAGGTATCACAAACTGCCCAATGGATTTTAGAAATTATTTTGTTTAACGTAATAATAAGATAAACTAGGTGGTGGCGCTGTTCTGGGTCGGAGTAGCGCCTTAATTAATTTAGGAAGTTCTGTGGAAGGCTGATACGCGACACGGCGCGCACGTCAAGTGACCACTGTGTTTTTATAATTATGTATGTTAGTCTCTAAGGTATTTATAATATGGGCCCTAGTTAAGTTCTTTTGTACTTCTCTTATGCGGCCTGAAATAAATGTTTATTATTATTATTATTATTAACCGACCCTTTCAACTCAATCAGTGGATGATAAAGTCGAAAAAGAGACGACTAATAGTGGTTATACAAAACAAGCGCTGGGTCTGTAAAAAAAAAAGCAATAAAAAAAAGGCCTACTATAAAATATCAGATTATCTAGAGGATAAAAAAGCTTGGGACGGGATTTGCTTCAACTCGAAAAATAACAACTAACAGACTAAAGGTTTCTTCGTCGCTTCTTTACTTTAGTCAACATACCGAAGCGACTGAAATCAAAAATATCACTTTATTTCCGTGTCAGTGTTTAATTATTAAGAATTTGACCTTTTCTAAGTGTACATTTATTGTATTTATGGAAATAAAGAGTTTTTGACTTTGACTTTGTAGTCTCGCTCAGTTTTCAAACAGTAGTAGTAGTTTGTACGGAAAAAATAATTTTTGATTTTGGTAAAAGTTCACGGCCGTAATAACTTATTTTCGCCACAAAAACCTCATCACACACAGACAGACATACAAACATTCAACCTTCAGTCTAAAATCAGAGGAGGAAAAGCAAAGACATCCGAGCCGAAATTAAGTTTTGTTTCTAAATGGAACGAGGCGCATTAAGAGAGGTAAACAAACAGAACCGGAGACGCTGCATCTTGTAAGGCAGTGGGTCTTACAAGCGATGGCGTTCTTGGTAGAGTTTTCATCAGCGATCCAGAGCCGCCTTCATCCATCGACTCCCATCGACCGCTGCAATGTCGTCGGTCCATCTATTCATTGAGGATTCGAATTCAGGATTCGGTCTATTGAAAGGTAGGTATATTTGTCACATATTGCATGAAATCACGTTTTAGTACCTTTGAGGTTGGACACTGCGAGTCTTAGCGTTAACCATGTCGACTCAATCTATACCAAAAAAATTTATAATGGTACCAAAAAATTAAATTTTTACTCGAAACGTTTTATAGTCGGATGTATAGCGAGACTGAATTAATAAATAGTTTTTTTTTTATATGAAGTAATAGCTCCTTTCCGCATGTTTGCACGCGTTTTTTTAAAGTATAATACGTATTACTGTAGGCAGATAAATGCATCAGTGAAAAATTTTAGCCGGATCCATTGAGTTATTTTGGCGTTGTGTTCGCAAAAACATTTCACAACGGCGCAAACATTCGCCAATTCTTAAAATACTATCAAAGCGCGGCTTTAAGCGGAATCGATTAATTCAATTAATAATTAATTGTATAAATTATTTATGAATTCATGGAAAGTTAGATGGACATACCTATAGATATTGAAGGATATAGGACGTCCCAGAACAATATTTCCTTAATTCTAATAATGATGAAATTATTAGTAATAGAAATACTCACGTAGATTTAGTGCAACCAAATTATTATTACCACGTTTTTTATTTAAATTTAATATATCTTAAATTGAATCACTGTTATAAAATTGGGAAATAAACGGCTGTTAAATAATAAAATAGATATTGGAGATACATTTGGACATCTGACTTTTATAAGTCTTCTTGCCCGCTTCGCCTATGGTAGAGGGCTCACCTCTCCACGGGCATTGTAAGGCACGTAGGTAAATCGTGATTTCTCCAGAAGCTCGGTATCGCCGCTGTTTAACTATAAAACACGGAATGTTTCCGGAATAAAAGACGCTCGGAAAGTACTTTACGTCTTAGTAAAAACTTTACTAGATGCTGGGTGGCTCGCTTTGCTCGCGAAGTACTTATTGACAGGACCTAAAAAAATTATCATTTATTTATAAAGATCTTACCAATCTTCTCATAGAGTCTACAGGTGAACGGAATGCTGGCTTCTATTTCGGTCAACGAATTAGCATTATTCAACGTGGCAATGCTGCCAGCATTCTGGGCACTCTGCCTTCTGGTGACGGCTTAGATGTTTAAGAAATGGGTATAAGTGTAAATACTAATTGTAATTGTTGTATTCTGTTAAACTTTAGAATTAGAAGCTTAATCATTGACTGAGTAATTATTAATGACTATTCAGCCGTGATGGTTCGTATACGTTTCTCCGGGAAAAAAACCCCTATGACTGTTTGGCCTATTAAAAGTACTAGGAAATTTCAAAAAAGCGTTCGGGTTGTTAAGACCTGTAGAAACCTGTAGCTTGTTTGTTAGGCACGTAGGACACTATCATCAAGTCATCAAGGGCACTCAACCAACACCCATCTGCTAGTCACTTGGCAGTTGGCTGGCAGTATGTAATGTGACCTTTACAAAAACAAAAACATTGATTACGTTCACACATATGTATTTCTAAAATTCATCACAAAATAAAATTATCTTTGATTTCATCTGGACATGTACAGTCGGCTAAGTCGCACTATCACATCACACTAATATTAAAAATGTGAAAGTTTGGATGTTTGGATGCATGTTTGTTACCTCTTCACGCCAAAACTACTGAACAGATAAGGCTGAAATTTTGTATAGACATAGTTCTACGCCTGGAATAAAACATATAGGCTGGTTTTCATCTCATAAATCAGTTTCCATGGGAAATAAATAACTTTTAATCATTTTCATAGATACAACGCGTGCGAAGCCGCATACAGAAACTAGTAATATTATAAACGCGGAAGTTTTGATGTTTGTTACCTCTTCATGCTAAAACTACTGAACGGATCAGGCTGTAATTTTGCGTAGATGTAGTTCTCGAACTGGAATAAAATATAGGCTACTTTTTAACCCGGGAAAATACGTATGAAGCCGCAGGTAGAAGCTACATAACTATACATCAGGGCAAACCGCGATCAGGCTCTCAATGGTCGCTCTTTGCTATGGATAAGGTAACAAAAAGTCAAGTCAGAACACAAAGTGGTCAAAAAAACGACTTAATTTTTTGAAGTTTTAGAGTTTATATCCCGGCCACGAATTTATTTTCTGTTTGGTATATGCACGACTATTAATTTCCCTAATAGTTGACAGGTGCGTGAATGTAGACTGAATGACAAAATGAAGTATTTCATAGATTTTTTTCATAGAATGCCAATCTGTCGAGTTTAAAAATATGGGGACTTACGAAAATTTAAGATAGAAATCGGATAAGTATGTGATCTACATGATTTTTCCATGAAAAAGTATTAAAATTATAGTTTACACACAGTAAGTAATCTGTCTTACTTTTTATCACGCAAAAAAACGTGTCATGCCGCGGGCAGATAGAAGCAAGCAGCATAAAAAACAACAAAAATAATACCATTTTATTTTATTGAATATTCCGATTGAATGGTCTAATTCCAAAAAAAAAGTAATTTAGATGCCTGAGTATGTCTATAAAATAATACGAAATGTTGAGCAATCGATTGTCATATTTATTATTAGTTAGAGCGAGGAGAAATGGTGAAATGGAGAAATAAGGTCCAAAATCAAAACACATAATAATTATGTACAATATTATTAGTAGGAATACTAATATGTAAAATGTAAGACCTAAACGAAAAAAACGATGTATTATTATTTAATTATTTATTTTATTTATAAATCGAATTGGCAAAGCAGTGACACGACTACCTATTCGATTGTCAGTCAAACTACCAAACAGGAAATAAGAGAGTGGAATAACTATTGTTACAATCCGAACTTCGAAGTTTTTGAGTTTGGTATTGATTGACTCTCTTTACTAACTTCGAGTTTTAGTGAGTACCCTGTGTTACTAAAAATATAAACTTCCTTCTTGCGCAGTCGGGTAATATGCACCTAACGACACATTGAACGCGATCGTAGGCTAAAAAGTAAAGTCTACGGTAGAGTAATTATCGTGTTTATTTACCTTTTATATTATTCAGTGATCCAGTGATCAGAACAGCGTAAAGACCTATTGAAACGTCGTCGGGAGAAGTAGGTAAATAAACGCGATAAATACAAGTTAAATACTAAAGTAAATAACGGGGTATTGTATTTACCATGATTTAAGTTTTGAGTTTCTGGTAAATATCCCGTTTTAAATTACTTTAGCGTTGATAACCATGATGGATTTAAAAGATTTGCCTATTCGTCAGGCCACTAGTGTACTCAAACCTATAGAAATTCAAAATAAGGTAAATAATAAAAACATGAAAACTATTTTAATACAATATTTTCTATCAAAAACTCTATGCTGAATTGGAGTCCCCTGTAGAAGATGGTGAGATGGTGGATAAGCTCTGAATGAATGAACTTTGCAACATTCCGGTCGTAGATAAGTAAATGCATAGAAAATAGTTACCAATGTTATTATGACTGTATCTTTAATTGTTTTGTTTAGGATTATTTATATAACTAAGCGACGCGTTATTTACCACAGTAGGTAATAATAAATTCTAAAAATAAAGAGAACCCAGTGCTTAGACAAAGCTAACATAGGCTTTAAGGCATTGCTAACCAATTTATGTAACGAATTTAAAAAAAGAAGAACATAAGTAGAGGTAATAAGTATCTTTAAAGCAGCAAGGTTTATTTATTATGACTGTTATCTTTAATTGTTTTGTTTAGGATTATTTATATAACTAAGCGACGCGTTAAACCACAATAGCTAATAATAAATTCAAAAAATAAAGAGAACCCAGTGCTTAGACAAAACTAACATAGGCTTTAAGGCATTGCTAACCAATTTATCTAACGAATTTAAAAAAAAAAGAACATAAGTAAAGGTAATAAGTATCTTTAAAGCAGCAAGGTGAGTTACAGAGTCGGTTTAACATGGTACTAATCTAATGGTACTAATCTAATGAAGATACATGAAATTTCAATATAACCAAAAATAAAGGAAAGCGTAATATTACGATAGGTATCTGATAGCGTCCAGCATCTGGTGCTGGTCCCCCGAAGCACCAGTCTCATGAAAGTCTGGGCAACAGGAGAACACTGTGTGTGGGCGTGCGCTTGTTCTCCCGAGCCTCTGGACCCTACCCAAACTCTCATGAGACTGGTCTCATTAGAGTTTAAGCAACGGGAGAACAGTGTGAATGTGTGTGCGTGTGACTTATAAAAACTGTACGGGACATCTTTGTGCGTTCGACTGTACGAAGTACGTTCTTTATGTTTTTACGCAAGTTGTCACTCATCGCGCGATGTGAAGCTGTTATAATGTGATTATTAGATATACCTACCTGATTTACCCAACAGAGACCGTATTGAGTTATTGACCAATTTGCTGAGCTTTTTATTGCGTCAATGTGTAGGTGATTTTGAACGGCTTGGTCTCTGCACAAGTAAACTTAAAGTTCCATACTAATATTATAAATTCGAAAGTAACTCTGTCTGTATGTTTGTCTGTTACCTTTTTAAGCCTAAACGGCTGAACGAATCTTCATGAAATTTGGCAGGGAGGTAGACAGTATCACTCGGCAGACATAGGCTACTTATTATTTTGAAAATCGCGTGTGAAGCCGCGGGTATAAACTAGGTCACAATAAATTAATTAAAATCGGAGTATTCTACTTGCAGCTATTGAGGCCAGAGACAGACACACAAACTAAGGATATCATCATCTCTGCCGAAAGACGCCAACTGCTGGACTAGCCCTTTCCCAAAGATCGCCACAATGACTGGTCCTATGCTATCCACATCCAGCGCTTTCCCGCGACCTTCAAGATTGTCATAATAAATTCCTGGTGAACCTGGCCACAGTCTGCTAACATTCTACGTAATTCTCATTAAAAAAAACCGGTTACAATCACAAAGTATGTATCCGAGACTGATATGTACCTACCCGACCGTGAGGCTGTTCCATTTAAAATGTTGTCTATGCTAGGGGAATCACCCGATATCCTGTTTTAATATGCTACTAACTTCATTACCAAATTTCACTGAGATCCGTTCAGCCGTTTAGGCGGTAAATCAGATAAACAGACAGACAGAGTTACTTTCGAATTTATAATATTAGTAAAGATAACATAGATATTTTTTTTTTATTATTCATAGAAAATACCCAGCACACCCGCAACAATATTTGCAGATCGTACAAATATTTGTCCCAAGGCGGGAATCGAACTCAAACCTCCTGCGTCGCAGGCGGACCTTTGCCCGCCGCGCCACATCGGTCGTCACGTCACAATACGTGGGCCATGACCATACATAATAATACTTAATGCGTAAATCCATGATCGGTTTAACCCAGCTATCTTATCCCACCTGTGGTTGTGATGATTGATGATGGGAATCGTGTGGGAATGTCAAACGTCTGCTCCGCCATTTTTATTTTAACTCTGTCCGACATGGAATTACGAATTATGCTGCAATCATGTATAAAGTGTTGTAATTTAGTTTTTAGGGTTCGCTAGCTGACGTTTGATGATTTGAAATTAGGAAGATGGTAATCAAGCAAGTGTGCTGCGTGGTGCCGGCTTAGAATTTGCACCACCCCAACCCTTCCCGGGGGTGTCGTAAGAGGCGAGGGGATATCAACCGGGGGCCAGGCAGCAGCGCCTCATGCAGAACAAATTACCACCGAACTGCAATCCCCAACCCGCATGCCCAGCGTGGGGGTTATGGGCATTACCCCCGTGAGATAAAAGCTAACAAGGCGCTTATCAGGGGGAGGCCTGGGTCCAGCAGTGGACCAATATAGGCTGCGGAGGTGGAATCAAGCGAGATGTGGCCTTGGCGTCGCGATTAAAGAATTGTACCCCTCGCAACTCAAGATCCAACTCAGGGTACAAGAGCGGTTGGTCGTAAGAAGACTTCACATAAGGCAATGGACAAAAACTTTTGATGCAGGCAGTGTAAAGCTGCCTTTAGATTAGATTACATGCAAAATACCTACTTAACTCCTTTACTAACGGTATTTAATTAATGAGATATCCTAATTTCCATTCCCTCTATTTGTATTTCATTTATTTAGATTACAAACTTAATACTAACGTTCATATTGAATTAGCTAACCAAATAAATTATTGCTGAAATTATTAAACATTCTGTGATGAGGTTTTTAGTGGAATTAGGCTAAAGGATTCAATTAGGTTCAGCAAAGTATGCCTTCAGGCTGTTAATTAAACAGTGGTTCGTTGTGAACTGAGATCTCGATTGGTATTAACAAGAACATCTGGATTCAATACTCGGTTCTAGAATCTAAGAGATTTAGAAATTATAAATAATAATCACACTAATATTATAAATGCGAAAGAAAAAAGTTTGTTTGCTTGGATGGATGTTTGTTTACTATTCACGCCATAATGACTGAACCGATCGGGTTGAAATTTTGTATAGATAGATAGATAATACTTTATTGAACACTTAACTTAGAAATAATTTACAAAATAATAATTATGGGATAATATGATATAAGATAGGTCTCTTGCAGACAACCTTGAATGTAATTCTTGAATGTAAGAGGGGTAATTATCTGCGTGCATAATAATAATATAGGTATATACTACATAGAATATTAACAAATATATACTATATACATATCATACTACATATTATAAATCTTACATACTATATTATTATATAAATACATAAATAATGATTATTTATCTTTTATAGAGGGAAACAAGGCAATTCAATGACAACAGGACAAATAGTGTTCCTTTACCATTTCTTTGAATATTGTCAGTGACTTAGCACGCCTCACTGAGACCGGCAATGCGTTCCATAGCTGGACAGCCCGGGTGCTAAACGAGTTGTAGTAGAATGAAGTATAGTGGACAGGTGTTAGGAGCGTAAGAGTTTCAGTAGAACGGAGGGAACGAAAATGAGAAAGATGAAGAAAAGAGAAAAGTGAAATGTGCTGGTGATAAGGGGGTGCAGAAGATATAAAAAAAATAAAATCTTATAAAGAAGAGTTAAAATGTGAAAATTTCAACGAAGCCAGTCGAGCTTCCTGCGGAACTCCGGGACATGGTCATACTTGCGCAATCCTAATATAAACGTTATCCCGACATTCTGCAGGCGCTCAAGTTTGTCTAGCTGTTGCACTTCGTTTCAAAAACTATTTTGTGTTCTTAAATCACTTGATTTAAGAACAAACTTGAGCGCCTGCAGAATGTCGGGTATAAATTATTTACTTACACAGGATTTTTACTACTTCTCAAGCACGAGACAAATGGTCAAAATTTAAATTGAATTATGCATCGCCTTTAGCACCATAGCAAGTGTAAGGACGCCCTCCGGCCAGGTGGGATGACGATCTGCGAAAGACTGCAGGCGGATACTGGATGCGGCAAGCTGGAGACAGGGCGTTATGGTGCTCATAAAGGGAGGCCTATGTCCATGTGGACTAGTATATTTTGTGCCGGAGCTTCCCCCGCTGCGCCACAGAGGCCGTCTCATTCTCTATTTATACCGTCCAGATCTAGCCCAATAATCTAGAAACCACATTGACACATTAAAAACATTCAACAGCATTTTTCTCAAAACTTCACCGATAACAATAGTTTTCCCAATATTTCGCTCGTAAATTCAAAGCTTCCAAGATATTTCCTATAACACCGGCGAGTGGCGAGCTAGATTGTGACGTCATATCCGTAATACCGGCGGGAGTTAGAGAAGGTTTTGGGACTTGTTCTTGGTGATGCTGACTGTACAAAACGGATTTTGCTGGAAAACTAGATATTAAACTGAATTTTGCAGTTTTTTGTTGCTATAGAGAGAGCAACAAAAAAAAAACAATTATTGGTTTTAATGAGTTTCTTCAATAAGGTTTTTTACATGGTATTTTTTTTCTTATACTTTACTAGCTGATGCCCGCGGTTTTGCACGCGATTTCCGGAATAAAAACTAGCTTATGTCCTTTCCGGGGAATCCCCGTCTATCATCCCGTTGCCAAACTTCATTATAAGACTAAGAAGATCTTTATTTATAGCATTAGTATTTACAAGAATTGCTCTAATCTAGTTTTTTAAATTACTCAACAGTATACATAACTACTAACTATGTATGTACATAACTACTAATTAGAAAACTTAAATTCTATAAAAGGACATTAAGATCCGTTAAGTCGTAAATGCGTGAAAAGAAACCACAGACAAAATTACTTAAGAATTTGTAAATTAGTAAAATTTGTTTATATAAGATATACCTACGTCGCTGGTTCTCATAACACGAACTCTGCTTACTTTGTTTGAGGCTAGATGATGTTGTGTGAAAAAAAAAGCAGAATTTTATTTTAGCAGACAAAAAAATATCTCTACAAACTCAGCATCTACAGATTTGATTTTTACTTTGCAAATACATATTAATAATATTTAAATCGAAAGCAGTCCTGACGCTAGGCGTGTCGTACTTGATATATAGAAGCATGTTAATACTGGCAACACCGCCCAAAACATGTGTTTGTGTGATATATTACCGTGTGTATCGGATCTGTGCAGAACATATTGTTAAAGAAAACTTTGGCCCTTTCATTTTGTTTTTTGCAGCTACATTGAAATTGTAGACACAGGCAAACTGTTAGCATATTTATTTAACTATTAGCTGCTGCCCGCGGCTTCGCACGCTTTATTCTGGAATAAAAGGTAGCCTATGTCCGGCCCCGGGATACCATCTACCTCGCTGCCAAATTTCACCGAGATCCGTTCAGCCGTTCTTGAGTTACAAATAGTGTAACTAACACGACTTTCTTTTATATATATATATAGATCTTAATTAAAATGAATCCCCATTTCCCTTGGTCACGGCATCACGCGTGAACGGCTGGACCGATTTCGCTAATTCTTGTTTTTGTTGAGTTTGTCAGGAGAAGGTTCTTACGAAATAAAAAATTAAGAAAGTTGCGCGGCAAATTAGAAAATTTAAGATAACCGCGCATAATACTAATCGAATTCAATTTTCATTGTTATGGCAGGATAACGTCTGTCGGGCCAGCTAGTTTTTAATACATACATAACGCTGAACAATCCACACAGCATCATCTAGCCCCAAGCTAAGCAAAGCCTATGATATGTTTATTAGATGACTGAAATACAACCATGTAAAGGCTGGTTTTCACTTACGCAGAGGAGCGAACTGAATTTGGAAGAAAATACCCAACGGCTTGTTTCATAATTTGGCGTGTTAAAATAACTATACCGCCTTCAAATTCCGGTAAAAAGGATTCGTGCAAAAAACTGGGTTTACAATTTTTTAATTTTTTTTTTTAATCGGGATGACACATGGATGAAACTGTTGACACCCATTACCATGGAAACCGCCTCCACCTCCACAGCCTATTTTAGTCCACTGCTGGACCCAGATAGCGCCCCCCTGGTAAGCGCCTTATTGGCTTTAATCATACATACATTAAAAAAAAACCTACACACTAATTGATAACTTCTTCCTTTTTGAAGTCGGTTAAGAATAGCCCACCACGTTAGGTAGATACGCGAGATTCTAATGTTGCTTTAACTATTTTCTCTATAACTATTTTTAATGTATCATTGATTTTTATTTTATTTTGTTTAGTGTAACTCATGGACTTAACGTCTGAATAAACAATCATTTTATTATTTTATTTATTAACAAATCTCCCTGTTTGTTGAAACTGGTGGTCAAACACACTCACTCAGTCATTAAACTTCTACCCATTTCTGGTTGTATCTACCACAATTTACTCCAGAGACTGTACCATACCCAGTACCCACATTGTAATAGATTATTGTACATCTACTTCATAAAAGTCGTTGACTCATTGACGATACCCAAGAACGTGTGTTCTCCTTTTCTTTTATAACGTTTTCCACTGATAATGGAAATCTAAGTACTTGTACGTAATTGTACTAATGATTATGAAATTAGATACGCAACTCGTTTTTAGCACCGCACCGTCTTTCGCGTCATTTGGTCACCATTGACGTCGTCAATAGCCTTTACATCCACGAGAGCTCGGTTCGACTCCTTCCATACATTTGGCGCCTTGCAGCGCCTCTACCGGATAGAGAGGAACTATTTTCCTAGGTTGACGGTGGTTGAACCAGGTTGAACAGTTTCATACGAACTCAATTTTAGCCTTGTCTTATTCTTTTTTGTATGTGTAAGCGAGATAAAAGCTAAGTCTCGAAAACTTTCTTCGAATTCAAATGACGCCTTTCGTCATTGGTGTACCTACTTATAGGTATGTTAATGTAACGTAAGATTTATTATTTAGATTTAGATCTTTTAGAACATTTAATTTCTCGAGCAGTAACTTCGCAGTCTTGCCAAGTAAAGCGTTTCGATTCAAAAAACTAATTTGAAAAATAAAACATACTTACCTCATTTTGTATAGTTTTGTGGGCGGATGTAATTCAGAGAATATAGAATATGTATTATTCTTGCCGACAAATAATAAAAATTAAAATAAATATCCAAATTAAGGCTATTTTTGCTCTTCGTTTGTCAAGGCTGTATCTCTTGAACCACAACAAGTAGACACATAACTTTCTATAAATAAGTAACACTTCAACTGTAATAACGACAAATAATAAAAATGTAATAAAATTGTCAAATGAATGAGGTCTCAGAAAAAGTGAAAGTGAAAAAATTTCCTGATTTTTACGGTTCGGAATCCTTCGTGTGCGAGTAGACTCGCACTTGGCGGTTTATTATTAATTTGATTGAATTTTAAATACTATTACGTTAGTTCTAAATAGTTATTCTGTGGTACTACCTAAACTGTTTCTATTCTTTTTTTATAATTTTGTTTGTAAATAAAGTGTTTCACTTCTACGGCACGGTTTAAAGTGTATTTTATGTAAGCTGGAGGTGAAAGACATCTCGATTGAAAATAGCTTTTCATTTGTTCCTAGAAACTGTTGGAATATTGAGGTTCTTCTTAACCTGGAAATACAGCTGGGTTAGTTATAAAATCTTCTAAACATCAATAAATAGATATTGGCTTATTAATAGTGTATCGTACCGAATAAATGGGTATACCTTATCGGTTCTAGAATCCAAGATATTTCCTGTAAACAAAAACATACACGTATGAGAACTAAATAATAATAATAAGAATAACAAGTTAACACCAAGGTATAATAAAGAGAACCCAGTGCTTAGACAAACCTATCATAGGCTTTAAGGCATTGCTAACCAATTTATGTAACTAATTTTTATTGAATAAATGATCCATCTATCTATCTATCTAACCACTAAAAACAAGAACAAAACATTCAACAACGCTGAATTGCACATGCGCAGAGAAAAAAGTAGAAATTTTACTTCGAAAACGGACGAGAGACAAATTAAATTATGAATGAAAACTGTTATAAACCGAACATTATTTCAAACATCTGCGATTTGCTACGATGCAGATAATACCAGTGTCCTAAAACATGTTTTCACCAATATTTCTTCAGTTTTTTACTCCGATTGTTTTAAATTGCTTTACATTATACAGCCTGGTCACAATATCTGTGCACCTCGCGCCGAACATTTTGTATGGCGCGAGGTGCACAGGCACAGATATAGTGACCGGGTAGTATGTATCTATTTGAATCTGTACACCTTATTTTCGTGAGGTCAAATCAAAACACTCCCTAGAATTAAACGGTCGCTAAGCACTAGCCCAGCCGTTAGATTCCTAAGCTGTGTCGTTATTTGTATTCAAAGTATGAAACAAGTGGTGAAACATAAAAAGTATGCTCTCTCAAATAGGATTTCGCGACACGTTCCGTATCTATGGAGGATTCGTCTCTTTTTATATTATTTGTCAATATCTACGTACGAGAATACACTAGAGTTATATTTGTGTAGGTTAGGTACATCGATCTAAGTAAATAAACCGCCAAGTGCAAGTCGAATGGCACACGAAGGGTTCCGTACCGTAAAAATCAGGCGACTTTTTCAAAAACTTTTTTCGACAGGGTGTTAACCTGTTTGAAACGTCGGGAAAAATAGGTAAATTAACGCGATAAATAATACTAATAATTATATATTTGTAGTATTTTTTGTTATTACAATTGAAGTGTTACGTAATTATAGAAAGTTTCATGTGTCTCTACTTATTATGGTTCAAAACCTTGACAAACGAAGAGCAAACATAGCCAAAAAATCACGATATTTTTTGGGAGCCCCCTTTAATTTTTATTATTTGCTGTTATAGTGGCAAACGAAACAAATTCTCTGAAAATTTTAACTGTCTACCTCTTACGGTTCATGAGATAGAGCCCTGTGATAGACGGACGGACGGACGGCGGAGGCTTAGTTTCAGTTAGGTTTCAGTTTTCCCCCCTAAAAAGGTGAGGTCAATCTTCTCGAAAGTGGAAGGCTCAAATTAGGTGCAATTAGGTCCACCCACCTCAGTCATAGTCGGACAGGGGCGTTCGTTATAGGCGTGCTTGTTACGACGTACTTTAGTGTGATTTCTTGACTAAAAGACTACAGCTATGCCCTCGTGTTTGTTCATTATAATTATTGCACAAGATTGGAAATGTAACCGTGAGCGAGTGTTTGCGTGTAGTTGTAACACAGGCCAGTTGTTGAGTAAGCGATGGGAGAACGTACCATATCTACAGATTTTACTTGAATGTATGGGTAGATATACTATTTTTCACTTGCTCCTGCCCGCATCCGCACGCGGGATACCATCTATCTCCTAGTTAACCAAGAAATATATAAAGTGTCAGCCGGGGTCCTAAAAAGACTCAAAAGTCCAAAAAGACTCGGTGGTCCACAAAAGACTCGGTGGTCCAAAAAGACCCACTGACGAAAAACACCAACTTATACTAAACACGTAATATATCCTTCGGCACTTTAGCAATAACACCAGCAATAGTTTCTAGAAACTTTGTCATGATGAAAAATGTTGTGGACCCCTAATGTTTGATCTCGAGTCAAACTCGAAAGAAAATATACTCGAACGAAACACATACCTACTTGTGCAGGGATTAAGTAAGATCACCTCTGTGGCGCAGTCAAGGTCCGCCTGAGAAGGTGACTGGTTCGATTCCTTCCCCGGGATACAGGCAGTCCCGGGTTTCGGATGATCTGCAAATTTTTATACGTTTTCTATATTTACTGATCTATATTCTAATCTAAAATACTAAAAAGGAAATATTTGCTATTCTTTAAGTTTGGTGTAGTAATCTCTAAATATTTTACTGTATTCAAATATTTGGGAGCTAAAGCTACGTTTTTCCTTCGTGCTTTATGCTCGTATCTAGGTACCAAATGAGCAAAGCCGCGTTCAGATGCTAGTTTAATTGTAAGCTTATTAAAGTGAGTGCAAGTGTCTGCGAGATGCTGCTTAGGTCATCTGTCTGCAATGGGAATCATTATGAAAGTACTAAAATTATTTAGGTACGTTTTTACCTTGATTTATGGTGTTTTGAAGTTGTTCTTTTTAGTGTTAATAACCATAAACGTTTCATTAAGAAAGTGACCAATTATTTTTATTTAATTTGTAGACGAGTCATGTCTGTCTGTTTTATATTTTTATTTTCTTTGAACAACCCTTATGGTGATTCCTATATTTAAAATTTGTGTGTGATTGTTATTATATAAATTATATTGTGTTACGACATCAAGTGTAACATGTGTACCTACGGAATAAATGGATACAAATACAGATCCCTAAAGGATGACTCACGCTAGACCGTGTCGGGTCCGAGCCGTGTGTCGGCCGTAGCAGCACGGTCACAGAGCCGCCGGTCCCGTGCCTGCAATTACAAAGACGGGACAAACAACGACTGCTCGGGCGCAGCTCGGCGGCGCCGGCGGCACTGTATTCATGCAACGGACCGAGCCGGGACCGAGTTGTTTCCGACCGTTGTCCGTTATTCGGTTGCCGCTCGGTATAGCGTGAGTGTGTCCATACAAAATATATGTAATATTAGTTGACCGTGCTACGGCCGACATGACACTCGGCTCGGATCCGACACAGTCTAGCGTGAGTCATCCATTAAATTAAGGTTTTGATAAATAAAGCGAATTCCAGTAGTAGTGGTTCTCATCTGTGACAAATGCCGTTAAGTTTGCTAACTCGCTATTGCACTTTTGTCTTAGATATCATTTCTCCGCGACGCGACTATTTTCTACAACTTTCTGAGAATAAATGATTTGAGCAAATATTCTCTTGAAATAAAGATTATTTCATGTTCAGCTAATGAGCAACATAAAATGTTGCTCATTAGTTTAAAAGCTTTTGTTTATAGCAAATTACTAGTTTATTTCTCTAATTTCGAGCTTAGTAACAACCAATACGGCAATGTAGGTTAATAAGGGCCGATTCCCACCAAAGCGAAGAGCTAAAGTGTCAAAGAGCCATGGTGTCAATATAGCGTCATATTAGCATCACGACATCATCATCATTAGCCTATACTAGTCCACTGATGGACATAGGCCTCCACGACAGCCATGAGATTTTATTTGTAGATTTTACTCATGTTTATTTTGCTAGAAACTTAAAGATTGCATAGAATGTACTTTTTAACTTCAAAAAGGAAAGGAAAAGTTTCTCTATATGTTTAATAAACCGCCAAGTGCGAGTCGATTCGCACACGAAGAGTTCCGTACAGTAAAAATCAGGCAAAAAGGGTTTTTCAAAGACCATCAAATTCACTTGTTTGGGGACCTATAAATTTTCAGCTTTATTATATTTTTAGTATTTGTTGTTATTACAACTGAGGTGTTACTTATTTATAGAAAGTTCCATGTGTCTACCTATTGTGGTTCAAGAGATACAGCCGTCACAAACGACCAAATAAATCACGTTTTTGTATGGAATGCCTCTTTAATATAGATATTTATTTAATTTTTATTATTTGCTTTTATAACAGCGAGAGAATACAAATTCTCTGAAAATTTCAACAGTCTATATCTTACGGTTCATGAGATATAGCCGTGTGACTGTCGGACGGACAGCGGAGGCTTAGTAATAGTTTTCACCCTTTGGGTACGGAACCCTAAAACGTATGTATGGTAAAAACTTTAAAAAAGTGGTCCTGCGAACATGTCTAGTTCGTTGAGACTGTCCGCCGTGGTCGTAATTCGGCTAGGATATCATGCATGCCAGTTACCAGGTACCTAACCACTTGCCCAACCAGACACGGTGTTACACAACTAATCTGACACTGACAGGACAGTGACAGGTGACTCACGTTTGACATGACATGTGTGTCAAACGTGCACATCACTCAGGAGTACAAAGCCGAGGTGTTGATTTCAAAGTGGACGTTGTATTACAACTTGACCTACCTCACCTTATCTGTTACCCAACATGGAAGGTTGGCTGTGTTTTAACATTTTTTTTTTCATGCTTTTTTCTATGATTCTTAGGTAAATATATTTTTTATATTTTAATCGACGTCGAAAAAAGGAAGAAGTTCTATGTTCGGCAGTATGTATGTTGTTTTTTTATGTATTTTCGTCGGATTTCTACGTCTAATAAGGACCGATTTTTAAAATTCTTTCGCGCTTGTGTATAAAATGATCCAGAATTTTATTCTCGAAATATTGGTATTTTATCCCGCAAAACTTAATAAACCACCAAGTGCGAGTCAACTGCTGACCCCTGTAGGTGGAGCTAACGGCGCTATAGTCCGATTTAAGTCCCAAAGTTTTTCGTCTCCTACGTCACTTGAACTCGTAGTGTACTTAGTTGGTTAGCACGTTCCCGTACTGAGGGAGAGATAAAGTCCCGTCGCAGTCGAACAAATTTTTGGGATATTATTTGTTTTCTTATAAAGTAACCCAGTGTGAGGTTTACGCACTATAATAATAAAAACCCTCTGTTTATATTAAATAACTCAGATTCTAGAACCGAGTAAAGAGGTAGTGGGGGTAGAGTATACTTCCATTTCCAGCTATTCCACGGCTATATTTGTGCAACTATAACTTAAACTCCAGACTTCGCCTCATTAAAACATCACAGCTCAGTGGGCGGGCGAGATTACCCGACTGTGGAGTTAGAGATAGTTATGACTTCTGAAACTGTTTTATAGGCGAAGATTTTTAGTTATACGTTTTTTTAGTTACGTACCTTTCTATATGAATGTAGATTTTAGAGGCAAGGAATTCATAGGTTTTAAAGAGTGAGTTCAAAAAAAATATTTGAAGGATTGTTATAGAACACGTAGATAAAGATGGGGATTGAAAATAACAGTCTCTTATGTTAGTTTCGATAGTTTTCGGGCCAGTTTGTACGGCGTAAGCTATCGTAACTGAAAAATCTCAAAATCTAGTTAGTATTTCCTTTTGGCGTTATTACCCAATGTTTTAGTTTAAATTAATGCCGTTACTTTAAATAGATTGTTGAGTTGGCGCTTAAAAATAAAAAGATATTACGTAAAACAACTTCAAGCGGCCGCCGTTCTGTAAAGTGGCCATTTTCAGATTCGATAGTGTACCTACTAAGGTACAATCGATATAGTTTCAATGTTTTTTTAAAGAATTTAGTTACGCGTACACTTTTTTGCAAAAACGTAGCATACATCTGGACAAGCACCTGCACAGCCCAGACGAGCTACGAACCATCACCCCGAAGAAAATCCTACAGTTCCTAGCAGCTGCAAGGGTTAGTGGCGAACTATGAACGTCGCAGCTTCAGGGCTGAACACTCGAGGGGCGATCACAATAGTAAATAAAATAGGCCATGATAGGCATCATGGCCGTAGTGAAAGCCACCTAAACCAAATAAAAAAAAAAATACGCGTACACTGGATCGGTATCGGAGTGTGCGGAGCGTAAGGATTTGTTGGTTTGTATTGATATCTTTTATAGTACAGCCCGCACTAGATCGGTATATCTGCCGATACCGATACCAGAGGTATTTCAGGCGATGACGTCATCGGCAAACTCGAGCGCTTTGTAAATACCTATTTTGGCGATGATGAATCCGAAAGCAGTGAACGCATTGTAAATAAGTACCGACACCGCGTACGCTTCGGTTCCGCTCCGGTGGACGCAAAGCTTATGAGAGTGTAATGCGCGCCATTTTATGAAAAGGATAGATAAGCATAGGATTTCGCTTTTATAGGAACGAGACAGAGCATACGTTTTTGGAACGGCGGCGTTGGAGCGGCAAGATTTTGCTTATTTACAACAAAACAACACAACTTATGAAGAAAATGGTTCAAGGAACCAAATAATTAGTAATACCTACGAATCAAAACTTAAGTATTTATTGACAAAGAAAATCACAATTCAATAAAAAAACAAATTAGAACTAGTGTTTACAATTGAAACAATTAAGCTAACTGCTGATTGTTGCAAACAATCTACAGGTAGCTCAACTGATCCATATCAATACCAATCGGAAGCGTCCCCAAGACGCTGGCTGCATTGCCCAGCTGTATGGTAATGCTGATGCGCTGCGCCAGATATCCGCCAGCTCTCGGGTCACGCGTCGCGTCGACCAGACGCTCAGATAACTTTTTAACATAAGTAATTTCAATAGACCGCAGGGTTACTGAGATCTCGACCAAATTGTTTGCACTTTCAAGGCTTTTTGTTTTTTTTTCTCAATTGTGTTTTCACATTCAAGGAACCAAAGATGAAATGTGGAATTTTATGTAATTCGAGTTTTTTACCACGTGATCCCGTGAGTACTAGTTTGACAACCAAATCTGTAAGGATCGCCCCTTAAGAATGATTTATTAGTGACACAAAACTTTTTTATGTATTTGTAGGAATCAGTTAATTTAAAAATAATATCTTAGAAAACGGGTGAACCAATAAGTTGCCAATTATTGAATTCAAGTATTTTTAAAAAGAATAAAAATCAAGTGTTCCCGATATAAAATTACACGTTTTTCTATAGAAATGAGATTGCAAGTTCAAACCGGGTTTTCACAGGATATCCGGTTGTAGCTAGGGCGGGAAAATGTTTTATGGAATGTTCTGGAAAAGATTTATCTGTTGAGTGTGCTAGAAACTGTAAATAGGTTTTTTATTGATTTCCGTGTCCTTAACCATACTAATATTATAGATTCGAAAGTACCTCTGTCTGTCTGTCGGTCTGTTACCTTCTCACGCCTAAACGGCTGAACGGATCTTAATGAAATTTGACAAGGAGGTAAATGGTATCCCAGGGCACATAGGCTACTTAAAAAGCGCGTGCGAAGCCGCGGGCAGCAGCTAGTTCATAATAATTATCTAATACCCATAACACAAGCTTTGCTTACCATGGCGCTAGATGATGTGTGTGGATTGTCCAGCATTTTTTATTTATTTTTATACCTACAAATAAATTTTATTTTATAGTACAATATATTTTCATATTAGCTAAGTTTACTCAGGTTTATTAATGTTACCTTTGAAATCTATGTTATTTCAAACTCCTAGTTATTATGGTAGACGGTAGGAAGGCACTGGGAACACAATCGCTTTCAGGATTTAATCGTATAATCCTTAAGGTGTAGTGCTTGGGATAGTCGCTCGTTTTAAGGATGCCGTAATTTGAATTTCAATAATATAATAAATGTTAGTTTTTTTTTATAGTAAGTATTTTATTCAGGGGGGTTTTGCCAGTTATTTTCTTTTAGTAAACCTATTCGGTAGCCATAATATTGCTTCTAGGTACATTACCTACCTATGCCGCGGGCCGGCTTAAGGCTGGTCTATGCCCCAACGGCCTTGAGAACACAAAATAATTATCTGTAGCCGTATAAATAATTTGTTTTATGCGTGAAATGTTCAATTTGTGTAAAATACTTTAACAAATATTTGAGTGAAAGAAAAATACTCAAACTTAATAGCTAGTAAGATATATCCAAATTTAGAATCTAAAAAAAAACGAAATTTGGATATATCTTCTAAACGGTGTTGATTGTGTGTGTGTGTGGACTAATACAGGCATCATCATCAGCCTGTATTAGTCCTCTGCTGGACATAGGCCTCCCCTTACGAGCGCCATAGCGCTGTCTTCAGCTTGCCGCATCAGCATCTGCCTGCAGTCTTTCGCTGGTCATTAACCCCAGGTGGGTTAATGACTCGGCAAACGTAGTACAGGATGCCGGAGGGCATCCTGTACTACGTTTGCCGAGTCGTGGTCCTGTATTAGTAAAACACAAATACCTTGACTATAACAACCGCAATAAAAATTCGTTCGCTTTTCCAAAAACCGCCGCTACTTACCGTCCCTCACACATGAGTTATTAGCTCCGTACGTACACACTATCCGTACATACGTACGTACGTTACGTACAAAGGTACGACTAATTACGGTACGTCGCCTCGAAGCCTTACGGTTGCCATGACAACGGACTTACCCACAGAATAACTTATAATTGTGCACTTATATGGACTCGGTATTAACATACTAGTTTGCGTGCATGGCTTCGGTTCAGTTGATTGAAAATGTTCTTGTTACTCAAACTGTTAGGTAAAACGGCTAAATCGATGTTGACAAATGAGTTATCAAAATACACGTATCATATACAGGTTATTAGAAATTTACAGACACTGCTTGAACTACAGGTTTATTACGAACACGATTGAGAGGACGCCAGGTCTTCATTTTTAAAATTGGTATTGGTAGAAGGTACGCCCCTCCATTAATTCAATAGTCGTTCTTTAGAGAGGCTTGAACTTAATAACGGCTCTGTCTTAAATTGACAGTTGGTGTGGCAGCTATGGGAGATTGGTCATTAGTAAGTCGTTGGGTTCCGGACAACCTTGTTTTTTTAATTTTGCATGAAATGTGATTTACAAAAAAATAATTAAGACCGCGCGTTTTCACGAAAGTGTTCGTGATAATGGGCAGAACCTGCTGTTCACGCAGTACCAGTGAATTAGCAATAACCTTGTATACCTAGTCCTCAGTTAATCACTTGTTAGGCAGTCGCGTAAAAAAACATAACCCTCCTTCTTTCGCAGTCAGGTAAAAGGAAACCTGCACACACTTGGATTAGAGATTTACGTAGACGAAATACGTTTAATATTTCATTTTGATTGCTCAATGCCGGTTTCTTCCCTCTATGACTCAAATTGGATTTCTCACCTAGTAAATGCTATAAATTTGCAAGTTATTAATTGTATTTGTTTGCATTGTTGCAGGTACGTTAAATCAACATTTCGGGCTATCACTGCGACCGGCAGGTTTTTTTTTATTGTTTGACCACAATTTCACCTGATGGTAAGTGACGATGTGACCGACGATGTATCACGAAGGTCTAGAAGAGACGGTTTAGTACACCAGAGCCCCGAGTCCGGTTGACGATAGTATCGAGACGTGGTCGTGACGTCTCATTTTTGTATGGGAATTGCGTAGTTCCCTCTCCTCACGATAGAGGCGCGCTGTACCAAATCTCATAGAAAAAGGAGACGTCACGATCACGTCTCGATAGTGTCGTCAACCGGACTCATGGCTCATGTTATAGTTGGCCGAAAAAACTAGCAGGGGACGAGTTCCAGACCTACCTTACGAGATAACTTACTAATCGGTTATGGCCTTTACTAACAAAGAAAATTACAATCAAATAATAAAACAAATTAGAACTAGTGTTTACAATTGAAACAAATTAAGCTAACTGCTGACTGTTGCAAACAATCTACAGGTAGCTCAACTGATCCCTATCAATACCAGTCGATGCGTCCCCAAGACGCTGGCTGCATTGCCCCGCTGTATGGCGATGCTGATGCGCAGCGCTGTTAACTTACTTGTATTGTTAACACATCAAGTATTTTATATACCCTTTAAGAACTTATTCTTCTTGAGTTTTGTAATTCATGGTGTAACTGTCGTTGGTGGTTCAATAAATAAATAAATAATTAGTAAAGCTACAGTAACAAATTAATTAACGAAACACAAATATCGTCCGGACTTACAATGGGTAAAGTCCTTAGAGATTGGCACAGTCCGAAAACCAGGTCAAATCCGTGTTTTAACAAACTTTTCCGGCGACCAAACCAAGACCTTTTGGATGGTAAAAGGGAGAAGAAAAGGAGGTAAGGGGGATAGGGGGTAGGAGAGTCAATCCCAATAATACAAACACAGCATCAAAGACATTATCACACAAGACATACGTCTCGAAATGACCCCAAACTTAAATTAACAAACGTTGTAGTACGAGAGTTGAGTGTGAGAAAGTGTAAGTACCTCATTTTGATTAAGAAAAAAAAAATATTTTGCGACGTTAAGGAGGATCCTTACCGGGCATGTAAGAAATTCAAATATAAAAAAAAATGTAATTAAGACCTGGCGTCTGTACAAACGTGTTCATGATGATGGACAGAACCTACAGTTCACGCAGTATCAGTGAATTACTAACAACCCTGTATAGGCCTCAATCAAACATTAATTTATTATTTAGAACACAATTAATAATTGTCGAATCCTCCAATATTAAGTAAATTATCCCCAGCAATCTCCTCCACTTCAGAATGTACCCAAGATATCCAAGATGGGTTTTATGAAGGCATCAAAACCAGATTATTGTCAAAGGGAACTTCCACCTGTCATGGCCACGAAAACAAACTTTCATGAAAGCATTTCAAACCTCTAATTGCGCAAATTGAACTCTATTTCTTGAGATATAAGAGCGAGAGGAATTTAGGTTTTGTTTGTGTATTCCGTTTTTGATGGAATAGATTTTATCAAGTCATATTTAATTATGGTTAGGGTTTTGGGATTTAGGATTGTGGTAAAATAATTCATCTGGGAACAGGAATCCGACGACCACTGTGGCGTGGCGGTGGAACGTGCGCCTGCGACGCAGAAGGTTGCGGGCTCTTATTAATAATTTGAAGAACTTTATTTAATAATTCTGGACAATTCATACATCATCATCTAGCCCCAAGCTAAGCAGAGCTTATACTGATATATTTATTACACAATACACTAAATCGATAGATATTTTTATTATACTAGATAATATTCAGAACATTCGGAACTAATAAATAAATAATGCTGGACAATCCAGCAAAACAACATCATCTAAGCATCAAGTTAATCATCAAGCTAAGCAGAACTTGTGTTATGGGTACTAGATGTCTGAAAATACCCAGATCACCCGGAACAAATATCTGCAGATCGTACAAACATTTGTTACGAGGTGGCAATCGAACCCCCACTCCTGCGTCGCAGGCGGACCTTCGCCCGCTGCGCCACTAAGGTCGTCGCTCGTTATGATAATGATGATGAACAGGCGAAATCAGCTGTGAATTAATAAATACTTGGAATTCAGGCCAGGTTATATTATAGCCAGACAATCAATATAGGCCAATCATGTTCGAAAAAATATAAACCTGTAAAAATACATCAGACTTAATAGAGGCCAATAATGTCCAAAAAAATATTAACCTGTAGAAATACATTACGTTTCCCTAAAAAGGCTTTTTTTACAAGAACTGTCAACTGTCCTCGACAGATATTATCGGACACAATGATAAGTTTGGACTGAATTGTTTATTTGCTATTCGGGGGAATAGAGGTTTTGACGCATTTTCAATGTATAGTAACACCAGAGTATATATATTAATATGGTACACTTACACCCGTATTCTAGAACACGAACGCATAGGGCCAGACAATCCGATTATTAAAATATACTACATTTTTGACTAGTATGTCACAAATGTTTTGATTATGTTCTGTCAGTTTTGCTTTGCTTTGGGATTTTGTTTGTATTTATATTCAGTTTAGTTCTTTCGTTTTCAGTTTTTTTTCAGTTCTCAGTTTTTTTTTTCAGTAACAAAATTGTTTTATGTTTGTGCAGTTTTTAAAGGTTATTTATGTCGTCCACAAATATGCCAAACATTAAAGAAAACGGACTAATCACAGATCTGTAATCGACGCAGTGCGTTCGCATAGTAAAGTGTCGCTTGAGTGTTGTCTGTGAATGAAATGCACAGATTTTTAAGTAGGTATAGTACTAATGAAATGGCCTACCTTGACGAGCGCAGTGAGAAATGCCAATGCAAAAAATAAGGTTACTGTGCTAAGTAGCACAGTAACCTTACATTAAGTATTGTTCTTGAATACAGGTGTTAATTTTGACCGAGCAAACAAAATAACTTACTTTATGGGCATTAAAGAAGGCTTGTTCAGCAGTGGACGTACCATGTGTTCTGATAAGGTGGAATATCGTTCACAATTTTAATAAATAGATGTTAGCAATGACACTAAAGTAGGGCCTTAGATTTTTAAGAATTGGTATATTTGTTTTAGATAACCTAGAACCCAAAAAGTGTACAAATATTGACACACTACTGCGAACTGACTGCAGTAGAAATAAATATAGGATCTTGCAAAATATTAGTAATAGGTGTGCATAGTACTGGAATAGGTGTATTTTTAAAACTTATTGATGTTATGACATAACAAAAATGCCCCTCACTAATTTAATTAACATTAACAAAATTTTAATTTATTTCTCATTTAATTTAATTTTAAATATGTACTTAACTGACAATATTATATAATCCACGGCCTTAATTTATTTTTAGTATATAAATTTCTGTTTTTTATAATTAATAAAATATCTTATCTTATAAGTATAAATACTGTAAATACTAGACGTAATTATTTTATTCTGTTATTGTAATTTTCTATGTGCTAAATAAAACCAAAACGGGCCTTAAGAAAGGTTATTATATTCCAGCCTGTATAGTTTGTTACTATACGGTGTAAAACAGTCAATAGATTCAGAAGCGGCCTTCCGAAAGGTATATTGTCTCCCAACCGTACACTATTGACTTATTTTTCAAGTATTTCTATGTAGGTTAAGGACAGAACGCGCAAATAACTGAAGAGGTTAACCAAAGGCAAACTGACCCTAAATCGTTCATACATTTCTTTCGTTCATTCTTTATCCCTACTAATATTATAAATTCGAACGTAACTCTGTCTGTCTGTCTATATATATGTCTATCTGTCTGTTACCTCTTCACGCCTAAACGGCTGAACGGATCTTGACGTAATTTATTTATTTACAAAATTTTGGGAAAATTTACAGCTAGGTATAAAATTAATTACAGTTAAAAGTATAGAACATGCCTGGAATGACCAGTGCATGTTTGCTGACGGCTAATTAAAAGTTTCCGCAGACATTTGGCAGGGAGGTAAATGATAACCCGGGGACGGACATAGGCTACTTAAAAAGCGCGTGCGAAGCCGCGGGCTGCAGTTATGACACAGTTTTTTCTCTTATTTGTGTTGTATAAAGTTAGTTTTTCTGACATAGAATCGGACGCGGACAGCCATCAGCTTTTGCCTTTTAACTTTGTCATAAACATTCTATAAAAATGACAAATAAAATATAATCGACCGATTAACGTTTAGTAGAGAGACGATTACATGCAATTGCATATTTGTATATGTATGTATTTGCATATTGAGCCTAATATGTAAATGCTTATGCTCAGTAGCTCAGTTTCTATAACGCCGCGATCATCTTTTGTTTTTCGTATACTGGAGGCCTACTTCATTACAAAATCTCGTTTCGTTTCATTTGATCGGTACTCTAATCGAACGAAAACAAAAATGTTGTACGAAGTTGAATTGCCTTTTCATTTTGACTTATTTCATTATGCATATTTGCATGCATATTTAGAGCTTTTTATGTTGCATATAATCCAGTCTCTAGTTAAGAGAATTCCACCCTATGAAACGAAGTAATTACAACTGTGTAAACGTGTTCTTAAGTGGATACCGCCACTCGGTTGACGTAGTGTAGGACGCCCTGTGGCCAGATGGGATGACGATCTGCAAAAGACTGCTGGCAGATGCTGGATCCAGATGTGGACAGGGCGCTATGGCGCTCAGGGGAGGCCTACGAATTTATTGGGTAGTTCTACGTCATTTTTATTTTTTGATGTTGAGATTGCCCAAATTTATCCAATCATTTAATGAACTAGCATAGGCGGATGAATTTGAAGATCATGTTGACTAGCTAAGGAAGTACTTTTTTTCTGTAGGCCTAGATCAGCTTGACGTTCAGTGAACTCTTCGCAAAAGCCTTCTAAATAACACCATATTTAGAAGGCTTTTGCGAAGCGTTCATAGGCCAGCCTTAAGCATTGCCAAATAAACCGCCAAATGCGAATCGACTCTCACACGAAGGCTTTCACACCGTAAAAATCAGGCACCTTTTTCAAGGAACATCAAATTTTCACTTGTTCGGAGACCCCTTTAAATTTTCATCTTTATTATGTTTTTAGTATTTGTTGTTACTACAGTTGAAGTGTTACTTATTTATAGAAAGTTTCGTGTATATTTTTGTATGGACGCCCACTTTAATTGGTTATTTAGTTTATTTCAATAATTAGCTGTTGTAGCGGCAAGAGAAATACACATTTCTCTGAAAATTTGTACAGCGATTTTTCACGTTCACTGTACCTACAACCTCGTAGATCTGTGTATTTCTCGAAAGCAACTATGTAGGTCAAGGGAAACGAATATTTCCCTGTATCGGCAGCATTGAAATGAGTTGTTTTTTTATGTTAATCCCTTAGTTATGTACTATTATGTGCTGTTCATTAATGAACCTCTTCACGAGATAAGGAAAAAACACTGCAAATACAAGTGGATTTTATTTACCGGGATTTGGCCCGGATAGATAAGATTTCATAAAAAAGTAAGGCAATATAAAATATTTGGAAAATTGTATACAGGGTGCCAGGTAACATCATCGTTATTTTGTACAACCGCATTTAAATCCACACATAAGTTTCTTCTTGAATTTTAGTCCAATAGACCATTCACACTCTCAATGATCAATCGCATCAGAATGCTCTTAGGCGAGCACCGAACCCGCTACCGTTGGCTCGCTGCCAGCCGTCGTCTCTGCGGCTTGAAACGACAACTTCTTTAAACTGGGACACGGAATTAACAATGCCTTAAGGAGGCTATTAAGGCTATTAGTAAATGTAAGAACACTTTGGAGCTTACTTTTTTAGGTTCTGTATCCAAAGGGATCCAACGGGATCAGCGCGGTCTGCCTATGAACAGTAAAAGATAGTTCAAATTTTAACGTGTATTAAGGGGCGAACCTAACGGATTTGGCTGTCAAACTAGGCCTAGATCTCAGTACTTACGGGATCCCCGTGATAAAAAACTCGAATTACATAAAATTCAACATTTTTTCTTTGGTTCCTTGAATGCAAAAAAACGACTAAGAAAAAAATACTATAAAAAAAGCATGAAAGTGCACTGTTTCGCACATAATTTTTTTTTTTTTTTTTTTAATGTCGAGATCTCAGGAACCCTGCGGTCTATTGAAATGACTTACGTTTTGATTCGTAGGTTATTATTATTACCAATTATTCTTCCTATGTTGTGTAGTTTTCTTGTAAATAAGCAAAGACTTGATTTTTCTCCTGTGACATCCACGAGCTGCGTTGGAGAGATCGATTCTTACTTGCTCGCTAAAAAGTAAATAAATAAATAAAATAAATATTGGTGGACAATTAACAAAGCATCTTGCAGTCAAAGTAAGCAGAGCTTGTGTTATGGGTACCTATTAGAATATTAGATAACTGATATATACATACTTTTAATACATTACATAGATTTTTAATTAAACATACACAGAAAACACCCAGATCACCCGAAACAAATATCTGCTGTTCGTACAAATATTTGTCCCGAGGCGGACATCGAACCCGCAACCTCCTGCAGGCGGACCTTCAACTGCTGCGCCACTGAGGTCGTCGAGTAAAGTGCATACCTATACCTAACTGCATTTGACACAGGAACCCTTCAAACAAAAGCTATATCAAACAGCGAAACAGACAGACGCCCAACAATGTTAATTTGTGTTGTCTGAACCGTGAAATTTGTAAACAAGACTGCATGTATGTTTGTAATTATGTTATTGTTTGGGGCAAAGTACTGTGACCGGGTAATCAAAGTTTGTTTTGGACAAAGAGCTAGATAATAATGTACATGTTATATGTAATTAGTTAATATCTTTGTCGCATGGCTTCTTCCCTAGATATGAATCATTAGGATCATTTATTAATAAAAATATAATGTACATGCAAATATGTAAAGTATACATTTACCCCGTTGGGGCGCTACAAAATAACTTAAACTGTCTAAATCTAATTCTAGGAACAAGCATAAAAACTTATCTCTAAGTATATTAGTATTATTTATTACTTAGCACGTTTAATTCCTTTCAAAGGGTACTTTCCATTGCCACTTCAGCTTGCTAATTCTAAGTCCCGTATTAAGAAAGCTTGCTCAGTCATAGATCTATGCTTGAGTGACGTTAATGCCTTAGAAAAGCGTTACTCAAGCATAGATCGATGTCTAAGCAAGCTATTATAATACGGGCCTTAGCGCTATGTCGATAACTTTGGTTCTCTGTCGTATGTATTCTTTAAGAATCCTATTCTTCAGAAAAACTCCGAGCATAGCTCTTTCCATAGCTCGCTGAATTTGAACTGCTGGACCAGCCCTACCGTGAGTGTCCACGTCTCAGCTCCGTAGGTCATGACGGGTAGGACGCATTCATTCAACCATTGCGGTATGGATGACGAAAAGACTTGACGTAGTTTCTTGGGAAACTACGTTGCCAAGCGTAGCTATATCCTCCTCTTTGACTTTTTCTGAAAATTGTATAGACTCAACTGTCCAACGTAAGCGAAATACTTACAGACAGACTATCTAGCAGATACACAGACAGAAATGCTCTCGCATTTTTATCTGCTATTAGCACTATTTATTTCTGTTTATATTCGAAAAACCGTAAATAATTAAAACACCATTAGTGCTTACGAGTGAAACGTACTTTTGATTTATGCTCACTGAAAAACTTCGTGCAGCTAAATTGTTATTGCTTTTTGCTGAATTAGCAACTGGACACCGCAGTAAACAACGAAAGAGCAAAATAATTGCAACCATATTTCTATGTTGGTAGAGCTGAAAATAGCTTGTCGTTTAAACGGAGGGTAGTTTGCAATCGATGAAAAAGATAGTTGAAGTATTTGAAAGGTTTGCAATTTTCGATAATAAGTTGTCATTATTTTTTCTATTTATAAACGTTTTGACCAATTTTCAGTATTCGTAATTATATTTATTCCCGCGGCTTGGCACGAGAGACGATTTTTCACGGATTCATAAAAATGAAATGAGGCTTGAAATTTATTTTAATGTCATCTATATTTACAAGAAAATTTCATGAAATCACGAATTAATAATTTGGTAGGTTTTTTATAAATTTTACAATGGCCTTTATTAACAAAGAAAATTACAATCAAATAATAGAAACAAGTTAGAACTAGTATTTACAATTGAAACAACTAAGCTAACTGCAGACTGTTGCAAACAGTCTACAGGTAGCTTAACTGATCCATATCAATACCAGTCGGAAGCGTCCCCAATTTAAAAATTGGTAGGTATTCGAATTTTAGGTAGGTAACCTAAAATTAAATTAAATTATTTCGAATACCTACCAATTTTTAAACAGTAGGTACCTGAAATTTAACTCATTATAAGTACCTACTATGTATGTACGTACCTAGTAGCTATAATATCAACATAACTAATGAAAAGCTTATAATAGCCCAACAGTCTGCAAAGCTTAATATGTAGGTCATAGATTCTAATTTTAAAGTAATAGGGATAATACGAATTATTTGATCATATTATTAATGAACAGTTCTCAAAATGACCTAAACTGATTGGTTCAATTATTGCACTTCCGCGAAACTGACGAATCACCGCAAATTCATTAAATAGATTTGAATTTGGAACGTTAAAACGTTCCCGCCATATCCAATTTGCTAACACAAACGGAAAACTAGTGCATTGTATCAAACCAGTGGGCTCACTTCTAGCACATAGTACACAGTGTTTCAGCATGTCATTTACTTGATGGCACCAAATTGGGTGACAAAGACCACCCAAAGTTTGGAGTCCCGTAGGTACCTACGAGGTTGTCCACTTTAATTCAGCGTTAGTGCGTTCACTGTCAATGTTTTAGAAGGACTTTTAGAAGGCGCATCGAATTTTATTCTCGAGGGAGGGAGTAGTACTATTTCGCTCGCAAAATATAAAAAAACAGCCTAATATTATAGGAACTCCGTTTATGGTTTTTAGGTTTAGATTTTTTTGTTTAAAGTGTCAGCTGGCGGTATTAGGGCACTTTGCGCGCCTTTTTGCAAAAAGAATAGGAATAGGATTTCGCGTTCATACTAGCGGGACAGAGCATACCGTTTTGAAAAGGCGTAAGCGCAAAAATTAAAATTGTTGTTTTTACAAGAAAACTACACAACTAATTAAGAAACTGGCTTAGAGGAACCAAATAATTAATTACGAATCAAAAACTTAAAGTCGTTTTAATAGACCGCAGTGTTCCTGAGATCTCGACCTAATTATTTATTTATTCATCAAATGTACTTTATCTTTACAGGCGCAGGCACCCAATGCAATAAATTACCTCTAGACTATTCTTAAACATATAAACATTCGTTACAAAAATAAAATACCTTTAAAAAAAAATAATTACATGAAAGAAAAAAATATACTTAATAATAATAATCATTCAGTAAAACAATAAAATAAAAATAAAAAATCTGTCAAAGTGCGAGTCAAAGTGATTACAATTTCATAATCATAAAACATAAAAATTCGTCAAACCTTAATAATCAAATAAGTTACACCATTATATAATAAATCTCACCCCATATTCATATTACATAATATAAATAACAAAGCTCTTTGGATTTCGCTCATGGAACAGCAAAAAAGATCCACTCTCTCAGCTAGCAGATTAAGCGTGTGAATGCCGCGCGTCAGAGGTGCTTTATTTAGGAGGTTGGTCCTTCCTCTTGGTACCGATAATAGGACGGGCCGCCTCCGCCGGTGCACAAACTCCTCCGGCACATTCAGCCGCAATTCCTCCAAAATGCTTGGGTTGATGATCTTCCCTCCCAACACCTTAATTAAATATAGAGCGAGCGCTGCATCTCTCCTTACTTCCAGCTTGTTGTATCCAACCATGCCTATAACAAACAAGGTTGGATACATCAACGGGTAGAACGGGTAGATGCCGTAGAGCTTCAAGTATAGAAATCTGGTGAACTTATTATGAATGCGCTCTACCATTTGACTATACTTGGCTTCGTGAGGAGCCCATACTGCAGCATTAAACTCTAAGTGATTATGTGTGGAACAGTGCACTTTCATGATTTTTTCACAACCAAAGAAATTATCTTGAATTTATCTAAATCGAGTTTTTTTCCACGGGGATCCCGTGAAATAGGCCTAGTTTGAAAACCAAACCCGTTAGGTTCACCTCTTAAACACACGGGCAATAAATAACCCACCGTCACCTAGTATACTGATATCGCCGTTTTCGTACGTACTTAACACACTGGATTCAAATTGTACACTGCCCGTCACCAAAACTAACCAACACGGACAGAAAGCTTCAATAAATTAAAATACTGCGCCTCAAAACCAGCTGGATCTATTCTACGTGAAATAGAAACGAATAGAAAATATTTTTCCCGGAATTTGGTAACAAAGGCCCGTTAGTAGAGAAACGTACCAACAGAGGTAAATGAATACATGACATGACAAAACAGACCATTTGCTGTCTGTTTTATGTCTCCAAGATCCTATGAAAATGAAACAATACTTATTCGTAAGATTCTCACTCGCTATTGGCGCGACGGGCATCGAACGCGCAACGTGCGTCGCAGGAGTTTCGCTCACAGCACCACTGAGGTCGTCTATTACTTATTTATTACTGTCTTCTTTACTTATTTGTGTGGGATAAGCTGGGTAGGTAGCCTGCTGGTTCTTGCCTTCCTGTTCTGCCTTCGCGGGTTTCTTCAGAGAAAGAAACGTTGATCTTCAACTATTTATTGTTCGCCAAATTACGTTACACTTTTCTATCTTCGAATACACCCTATGAATATCTGTCTGACAAAGTGCCCCTTACGTATCTCCAAAAAAAACGCTATTTATGCAAGGCCACAGTGTGGTGTTGCTTCTCACATAGCCATCTTCAGTTATAAACAGTTGGGCGATTTTAGGCATAAACAAAGATAATATAAAAGATCCCAAGCAATAAATGGTTTCTTTACAATAATAGACAAGCAGGCAGTTATACAATTATAGGAGTAAATCAATAAACATCAAAATTTCGGGTAAACATTACATAAAACAAAGCTTACATAATATCGCTACATCTCTATCTTAAATATGTTAATATCTAATACGCGTTGTCAACAGATACAGTTCTACACTGGCTCCGTTTTGTCTCAAAAAGACGTGCGAAGCCGCGGGCAGAAGTAAGTCTATAATAAAAACAATCTGCGATCAACATCCTCAAGCCTACAGTTCATTTATATTTCCGCGATGTCGCTCCTCAGGGGAAATCGTTTGAACCTACAATCTATCTCTGAAACAATATGGAAGTCGACACGTGTGTAGTAAGCTTTATACATAGAGAGATATATTGATTTGGTCGTTTCTTTATTACCGGCGAGTTCCCGTGTGGTGCCAGCTTAGAATTAGCACCATCTCACTTTTCCCATACACATAACACAAACACCACAGCCTATATATTGGTCCACTGCTGGACCCAGGCCTCCTCTTGATAAGGACCTTATGGCTTTTATCTCACGGGGGGTAATGCCCATAATCCCCACGCTGGGCATGCGGGTTGGGGATCGCAGTTCGGTGGTAGAATTGTTCTGCAGGGGCGCTGCTGCCCACCCCCGGTGGATATCCCTTAGTCGCCTCTTACGACACCCGCGGGAAGAGTTGCGGTGGTGCAAATTCTAAGCCGGCACCACACAGCACACACACACACACGCAAAAACACATAACACACACACATACACAAAAAGAACGACAGATATATCCACCAGGAAAAGAAAGAAAGAGAAGGAATGTATTTATTGGTTCAATAAGAAGAACAGCTTGCAACTATCCAATATGTATGTATGTATGTATTATAAATTCGAAATTAACTCTGTCTGTCTGTTCTTTTCACGCCTAAACGGATCTCAATGAAACTTGGCTGGAAGGACGAACCAAAAGGTCCCGTCTCAGAATAATATTGCGTGTCAGGAGGCGGGCAGCAGCAGCGCCGCCTGCAGAACAGATTCACCACCGAACTGCGTTCCCCAAAAGGTCTTTAGGCTAGTGAAAGACCAATTTCATTAATCAGAGTTTACACGTAGAATTTTTTTTTCATTCAATTAGTTTTAATGTCTGTTTGTTTTATGCAGCCTTTAATGTTGTGTATTAATGTAAGTTTTTTGTTTTTATTGTCCCTCAGTTTTTTGTGTGTTCTAAATAAGTTCTTGTTCTATTCCATTCTAAATGGTGGGCGTCCAATCGAGCTTCACCTTTGCCATGGGAGGCCTATATCCAGCAGTGGACTGGTATTATAGGCTTTTCATGTGATCATGTCTCAGGGGAAATCGTTTGAACCTGCAATCTATCTCCGGAACAATATAGAAGTCGACGCGTGTGTAAGCAGCCTTATATAGAGAGATATATTGCTAGGGTCGTGACTGACGAGTCCCGTAGGTTTTAGATGAAGTCCACTCTAATAATTATTTACCGCCTTCAGAAAGTGAGGGCGTTCGCCATTCGGTAGGGTTTGATTTGGATTTCAGAACTCTGTTTTTGTTAAATTTGATTATTTTTTGCTTATCTGTCTATATTAAAAAAAAGTTTTTGCCTGCGGATTCACCCGCGTTTTTCTGATATATAAACCTATCCTTTTTATTCGTGATAAAGAAATGATGCATCGGATCTGCTCAGTAGTTTTCGTTTTCTTCGCGCACAAGCTTAAATTTTTCCATGCAGTAAAAATAATTAAATACCCATGTAGTTTCAATTTTGACGAACAGTTAGTAGGTAAATAAATATCTAGTCTAAATCAATGCAATATAATTAACTGTCTTAGCACCAAAAGCGAAAAAATAACAAATAAGCTTTTCCTCAGTTCTTTACGAGGTCTTATAAAGGATAAACGGCAATAAGAAAATCTGGATAAAAGCACGGATCAAAGCCTTTGAATAACTTTTAATGGTTGAAAACTTTAATGTACGGAAAATTAAGAAAATCCGGTATTAATGTAAGACCATATTTTGTTTATTGTTTTGCTAAAGTAAGCATAACTTTGAATATTTTAATCTTCATCTAATATTTTTATTTGGGTTTTATTAATGTTGTTAAAGTCTATTTATACAAGTATATATAAGTATACAAAGGAAGGCTAAATACATAAGTACCTACTTCTGTAAAACTAAATAGCTAAATCAAAAGGGATAAACATTTTTACCCATCTCGTTAATACCTAAGCACATTTGTGAATAAATAAAATAAATAGATAAATTTGGTAAATTCTTCTGCTTCCGGACCTTACCCACACACTGGGGGGGGGGGGGGGGGGGGGTCGGAAGAATAGAAGAAAAATACATTTTGTGCAACATGTATTTTTCTTCCGCTCTTAGTAATTTAAATTACTAATTAATGTTTTTTTAAGATCTCATAGTGAAATGAAATTTGTGAAGACAATTATGTATGACTAACATTTAAGCAATTCTTTTCATAACAGATAACAGAATAATGGGCTTACTGTACCTACAAAGGCGATCTTATGTGAGTGCGCACATCAGCACCACAAAGATGCTACATTTACCTCGCCACATATTCCGCGCCACATGTAGCAACCTAAGGGGCCTTTTCGCCTCGCTTTGAAATTGCTTGCAAATCGCCAATGTGGATAACTATGATTAGACTCTAACAAATGATTCAGATTCAGACTTATTTATTGCATTCATACCTATACATGGATACATGGTTTTAGCTTAGGTGGTACGAGGCAAGTACATGTACCCTGTATGGGCGCAGCAAATTATTTAAAGATTATTATAATAGGTGCATAATCTATTTTTATCTAGAAACACAGTAGTCGGAAAGTATAGGCAATGTCAGCTACAAGAATCAAAACAATTGTAATATTAACTCGGTTAGTTTAGAGTTATCATTTAAAAATTCGTCAACGGAGTAGTAACATTTAGAAATAATAGGTATTCTTTGAGTTTACTACGAAATGTACAAACTGCACCCGCTACAAATGTGTCCTTGGAGGGCGTGCTTGCGTGCAGATATACGGGGGCGATTAATGTGTCGCGTTTAAAATGTGGCGCACCAGTTGTCGTAATGCAAGTTTGTCTAGTGTGCGGCCTCACTAACCCCACACGAGATACTCATATACAACAACAAACCTTTACTTATTCAGAAAGTCGATTATTTGAGGCATATTTCCTTTCAAAGTCGTCTCGTATTTAAATTTTAGTCGAAACCCACATATCTCACAAATTCATGCTGAAGTGCACGCTATCTCGAAAAGCCGTGGTAGATACACTCAGCCTGCAAAGCCTTTGTGGCTCGCAACCCAGTTAGACGCTGACTGTACACCAGTATTATTCACACGTACATATGTGATAACCTATTTGTCTAGGTAACACAACATGACTGAAACCAATAGACACTACCTAGAATCGACAAACGACTCGTAAGTCGTTTGTAGCTTTATAATTTTGCTTTTTTTCAGAAATTTTAACATAATCTCTGCTTATCTTCGGGCTAGATAATATTGTGTGAATTGTCTAGCATTATTTATTTATTATTATTTTTTGTTGGGGCTACATTATCCAGGGTGTTTGGTGTTGCGACCGGCATATTTTTTTTTGGGAGGCCATGACATTGATTCTACGGGAGAAATGTAGCCCATGACCCTCCCAACTCCCAAAAAAATAAGTCGGTCGCAATACCAAACACACTGTAGATACTGACGGAGTAGGAAATCATTTTAGAGATAAATATAAAGATTTTTATTTGCCAAAACATGTGTAGTCGGTATGCAAAAATATTTGATTATATATAAATATATGAATTATTTCACGTTATTGAGATATTAACGTGAAATAACTTAGAATTTACTAAAATTTATTAATTTACATTTGATGTTGTATCGTCATTATAATTTCCCTGTTCCTATTTCCCACCAAATAGATGTCAAATGTTAATATTACAATCAAAACATCAAAGAGAATGTTCAAAGCAAAGGACAAAAGGAAGTCATGGACAATCGAATAGTTTCTAGGGACTGAATAACTTAGAAACGTGTGGACGAAATTGAACTTTATCTACTTGAGTTTTCGATTGGTTTTAAATTTATTGTTAGCCTCTGCGTGTGCGGTATTGAAATGTTCCCAATGTTGTAGTAATAAAATTAACTTCAAACAGAATTTAATAGTGTGATGATATCTAGTTAAGTTAAAAGTATATTAACTTAATATTAGTTGGCTATATAAAATCAAAGGCTGCTTGTGATCTAAGAACTTTTTCATTCCTACATTATCAAGTCAGTAAAATAGGAGTTTGCTTGAAACACGGCCGCGTGTCTTGGTGACAAATTATGTTTTGGTTCCGATGAGATTAGGACCACATTATTTTTATCGTGAGTAGACCTTCGTTTGACCATAACCTCACCTGATGGTAAGTGAGGACGTCTAGAAGACGTCGTAGTAGATGTATCACGCGAAGGTCTAGAAGACACATATTCACTCATGTCTTGAAGAGATCCAGAAACCTTCTACAAAAAAAATTGTTTGTTTTGAAAAAACTAAAAACCGACATCGAATTCCTTTTTTACACAGTTTTTTTAAGGTTTGCGGGATAAATACTAATCCCTCGGGATAACATTTGTATTGTCCCATACACCTCGGGATCATTCTCTATATAATTGCGAAAGATTTTCAAAATCGGTCTATAATTGACAGAAAAATCGACGAACATACAATAAAAAAAAACTTATTTACAGCCGAACATAGAAACTCCTCCTTTTTTCGAAGTCGGTTAAAAACGAAACTAACATTTTTCTTTTTTATCCGTCATGTTTTAACACTAAAGTAATCATGGTAAATATCCCGTTGTAAATAAATAACTTTAACATAATTGTTATAATCAATCATAGACTAAACTTTTCAGCTGTTTCCTAGAAAACATTTGAAACTTAACGATTTCTAACACCTGATGAAAACAGAAGGGCACTTTGAGTTTCATGTAAGTTTAATAGAGGTACCTAGCCAGCACCTATGGCTTCGAACCTTCCGAGTTAACTTACTTATTTAATCGATGTTCGTCGATATCTCCGGTAATTATGGACCGATTTTGAAAATCTTATTTTTTCTATTGTCGCTATTGTATAGAGTATAGTCAATGATCCTGAGGTGGTCCTATAAGAAGTTTATTACTGTGGGATTAGTATTTATCCTGCAAAATTAAATTAAGAGATTCGATCGGAGTCTGTTTTTAGTTTGTATCAAAACAATCAAATTATCATTATTTGTTTGGATCCATGACCGAGAATATTCTTACTCGTTGTTATTCAGATGCCCTCTGTGGCACAGTGAGCGAAGTTTCGCTTGAAATGCAGAAGGTTGCAGGTTTTTATCCCGCGACCGCTTCGGAAGAAATAGAACCCGCTTCTCGCGTCTCCAGTGGACATTCACATATTCCAAATAAACAAAGGGGTTTGAAGATTTTGGCCCTAACATCGTCACCATTTTGGTTTTTTTTTTTAATTCTCTGCACTCTATAAAATTTTAATATTTGGATAGAAG
This sequence comes from Eupithecia inturbata, assembly GCA_963662085.1. Lineage (NCBI taxonomy): Eukaryota > Metazoa > Arthropoda > Insecta > Lepidoptera > Geometridae > Eupithecia > Eupithecia inturbata. Next base: position 2,662,009 of record OY759201.1, read on the forward strand.
ACATTAAACAAATAAAAAATGTTTCTTCATAATAAAGCGTCAGGTTTCTGAGATATTCACATATGAAGAAAAAAATATAGTTATGTTATCTGTGAATATCTCAGAAACCTGCCACTTTAGAATATTATTTTATAAGACATTTTTTATTTGTTTTAATGTCCTCTTTCTAAATATATAACTATTAACATGCGCGGCCCGCCATACAAAAATCTTAAAACCCCTTTATCTTCCTATTCCGAGTATCCAATAACGACGTTTGACAAATCCAGGTCACTGCGAGCTCGTGTCAAACACAGCTGAAGCCTTTTAATTTTACCCGATTTAAAAAAATGGAGAAGGGTATCAATTCGCCTGTATATTTTTGTTTCAAACTTTGTGAAAAGATAGAGTCATTGATTATTTTACAGGGAATATGTAGCGAAGTCTCTGACTGGTGTTTTTTAAAGTCATACTCGCACTTCGTGGATCTTATTTATGAATGTATTAACACTTTAATGTTCTAACACTTTATTGTACATACAAAATAAATAAAATATCATATAATAAAAAAAAACTTACAATAGGCGGTCTTATTGCTTAAAGCAATTTCTTCCAGGTAACCGTGTCTTTTAAAGATATAGGTGAAGAAGAGTTGGTAGTGCACAGATTACAGGAGCAAACAGTAAAAAAGTTTTATCTACAGGTACATATAATTTAAATATAAACATACATATCTAGATAATTTACATACATAATAAACAAATAAAACAAAACAAATTGTTTCTTTTTAAGGGTTCCGTACCCGAAGGGTGAAAACGCAACCCTATTACTAAGCCTCCCCTGTCCGTCTTCGTCTGTCACAGGGCTGAAAGAGGTAGACAGTTGAAATTTTCAGAAACTGTGTTTTTCATTTGCCTATAACAACAAATAATAAAAATAAAATAAATATTCAACTTAAAGGGGTTCACAAAAAACATGTTCTTTTTTGGCTAGTTTTGGTCTTCGTTTGTCAAGGCTGTATCTCTTGAACCACAGCAGGTAGACACATGAAACATTCGATACATAAATAACACTTCAACTGTAATAAGATAATAGAAATATGTATAATAAAGTTGAAAATTTTAAGAGGTCTCCGAACAATTGATAACTAGATTTTCTTTGAAAATGTAGCCAGATATTTACGGTACGTAACCATTCGCGTGCGAGTGTACTCGCACGTGGCGGTTTATTTTTATATGTATATTGTTAATGTTGCTATTTCCTCGATATCTTCGCCAATTGCTAACCGATTATGATGATTCTTACGCTGATGAACAATAATAATTATTGTTATACTGAAGTAGTCACATAAAAAAAAAAAATCCTGGAAGACGACCTCTGTGACGCAGCGGGCGTAGATCCGCCTATGTCGCAAGAGGCTGCGGGTCCGATGCTTGCCTCGGGACAAATGTTTGTACGATCTTCAAATATTTCTTCCGGATGTTTTCTATGTATGTACTGTAGTGTATTGTATTGTGTATATCAGTCATCTAGTACCCATAACACAAGCTCTGCTTACTTTGAGGCCAGACGATGCTGTGTGGATTGTCCAGCATTATTTCTCCTCATTTTTATTTAATAGTTTATTATGAAAATCTGTCAAAAACTGTCACCTGAGACGATCTTTAATCTCATTTGCGTTTGAATATTTGGGAGTAAAACATAAAGACGACTTGAGAACCGCCTCTTTATTTAAAGTCGGTTTGAAGAATATCAAAATATACCAACAGCCTCCACAATCCAGGTCACTGCGAGCGGTGTCAAACACAGCTGGAAGCCTTTTATTTACAGATTCAGTTTCTGATCGCTGGTTCTTGCTGCACCAGACTGATTGTAACCGCTTTGTGGGGGCCTACTGCGGAAGTGTCGCCGCCAGGTCGTAGAATCAAATCAAATATAAGCACAGTTTACATAAACAGTCCATATAGCGAGAATCATTTTACATAACATAATTACACAGAAACAAATTACAATAACATAAATAAATTTAATGTGTTCTTGAGTGGAGACCACGACTCAGCAAACGTCAGGAGGGATGACGACCTGCGAAAGATTTCAAGCAGATGCTGGATGCGGCTAGCTGAAGACAGGGCGCTATGGCGCTCATTAGGGGAGGCCTATGTCCAGCAGTGGACTAATATCAACCTATCTTAGTCCACTGCTGGACATAGGCCTCACCTAATGAGCACCATAGCGCCCTGTCTTCAGCTTGCCTTGCGATCCGCCTGTCAGGCGTGGGTGATAAATAAAAATAAATAAAATTAGCCTTTATTCTGTACTTTTTATGTAACTGTCTATTTACAAACTTTGATAAAGTTTGTAGGCGCCTTTTTTTGCGTGGGCCTCCTCCAGCTCCTGGCCTACGCCAGGCGTGGTGGTTATAGCTAAATTTGGGGGAGGACTGTTCAACTGTGGACGTATGTGTGCTGCAGAACCGTTAATGACTGATAGATTCATTTGTTTAAAAAATCTGTCAAATGTAGAATCTGACGAATGTGCACTAAATCGGAAGTTTTACCATTTCTGACGAATGTGCACTAAATCATTCAAACAATAGACGCGATTATCGCTCACCGTTTTGCAGAGTAGACCTCCTGGACACAATTTACTGAAGGCGATTTATACAGCGTTTTCCTTGGGATTTTGACATAAAGCAGGAGTCATCGTGGTAGTGGGCAAGTGATCTGTCAATGAAGAATGGTACTGCCAGGGACTGAATATCTCTCCGTTCAAAGAATTAGATTTGACTTGGACATAGAATTCTATTAATCTGCTAAAACATCACAATTTAATGTATAGTACGAAAAATTGATCTCGGAATCTCGGAAGTTTAACCCGTTCACTGCCCAGTCTCTGGGTTAAAGGCACTAAGCCGTTAGTCCTGCGCCTGACCTCTGACCGGTCGTGTCAGTCCGCCGTCCCATCAAATTATGAGAATGAGGGAGGGAATAGTGAGTGCACCTGTATTTGCGCGCACACTTGTGCACTATGATAATGTCCCGCGCACATGGCTTGTCTCCGTTGAGACTGGCCGCCGCGCCGCCGCCGTCCCGTGACCGAAAATTCGGTTAGGAGCACATCACAGGGTTAAAAAAAAGCTAATAAATATTAAACTGGTTTTGATTTCATTTTAGTGAACCTTAAATAAGAATAAGTAAAAGTACAATTGCCACACAAACAAACAAAAAAAACAAATAACATAAAACACAACACAGGCCTAAACTAGCTAATCCTTTTGGCTCCCAAAAGGCCATATTTTAAACCAGTGAAATGCACTGTGTTTGATTTATGCACACTATTCCGTTTCACCCTGTACTGCTAACGGACTATGGACAAAATAACGGTTTTCCATTTTCCGTGATGGATTGACGGGTGACCAGTTTTAGGCCTAAAGGTTGTCGCACACCTGTCAACTCGAAACACACCTGTTCTCATAAACACAACTCGAAATCAGATCGTTGACGTTTCATGGACTCAAGACGTAAAGAACACGAGTTCAGTTTTCGTATGAAACTCTCGTTATACACATCAAATAATGCAACGGCGTCGCCCGTGTGGGAACCAAGTCAGATAAGTAGGTATTTATTTTTAGATATAAATAAATAAATAATGCTGGACAATCCACACAGCATCATCTAGACCCAAACTGAGCAGAGCTTGTGTTATGGGTACTAGATTACTGATATACTTAATACTGAAACTTAGAAAGATATTTTTTATTATACATAGAAAACATCCAGAGCACCCGGAAAAAATATCTGCAGATCGTACAAACATTTGCCCCGAGGCGGGAATCGAACCAGCAAACTCCTGAGTCCCAGGCGGACGCTACAGAGTTGGTATGTATGTCTGTTTGACCGTGCCCTTCAAAAAAACAAATAACACTGTAAACTGTCAGAAAAATACTCCAAACTTTACCACAATCATTATTTTTGACAGCTAGCTTTGTGCTTCCACGAAACGGCCATTTGGTGGTTCTGCCGCAATTATGATTGTTTGTGTTTTTAATGTGAAATTGTGTCACAGATGACTTTTATGTTTGCTATTAACATGACAACGACATAAAGAAGCTAGCGCCTCTATCACGAATAAATTAATGTATTTATTTACCTTCTATGGGGGAGGCATTACTTTGTGCCGTGGATCGAAATAGGTGTATTAATAAATACACCTTCAAGTAGGTTTATTAAACTTTCATTGTCTGGATAGTGGATACTATCAGAAGAGTGACATAGCAACCCAATACATACACAAGTCGCCAATTAACAAAGAAGTCAAATCAGGGTCTATATCGTAGTGTCTGTCAGATACAGCTAAACGACTGAACGGATCTAAGTGAAACTTGGCAGGGAAGATAAGCAACCTTGGGGTGGGGTGGGGATGACCTAGGCGACAATAGTGGAAATTGCGCTTGCTATGCGGAGGGCAGAAGCGTAGAAGTATAACCCCCAAACACTCAAACGCAAATCAAATTTGGGCTGGTTTCGATTAGATTTTTTTGACGGTATCCAACAAACAACTGTCAAAAAATCGTCACATGACATGATACCAACTCAAATCTGATTTGCGTTTGAGTATTCGGGGGTTGGTCTGTTAAAATAATCCTTGAAGGAACATAGACGTTACGAAAGTTTTCTCGTGATACGTGCACTATACGAGAGCTTGTATGAACAGAACAAAAGTGGCACAATTGCAGCTACAATTATTAGCCCACTTAGCCCTAAATTGCTTTCTTTGGAAGCGTCTTTGGGTCTCTTTCATACTGGGGTAGTTACTAGCTGAATTGAAAGTAAAAAGAAGGACTCTGTTTTTACGTGGTAAAAAGTCCAAAACAAATGCTTATTCATTAATAAATAAATAAAAATAAAAATTGTTTAATTCAAGTAAGTAATTCATAAAATTACATTTTTAAAATACACAATAATAATAAAATACAATGAAAAATGTATTAATATGTATTAATGAAAAATAATATATGCCAACCAGCAGTATAATTAAATGATTCCATAAATTGTAAGTATAAGTCATACAACTTTCTATTCATCTACCTAAACTTATGCTGAAAATATATCCATTACACTTAACACAGGAGCAACAAAAATGAAAAAAGCCATACATCAAACGCTGAAAAGTAATAAAGTTTCGGCCAGAATGTCAGATATTGCGTCTCAAAAACAGCTTTAATTTAACCCGAGTATTGCTTTTTATTTACCTTCGTCCATTCACTAGCATGCTAGTTACTTGCACTAGACTGAAACAGATTAGGCGAGGTACTTTGCTAGTTCTACTACGAACGGCGTCACGGACCAGTCATTCCAATAACATGGGTTAATAGTCAATGTCACTTCATGAATGAAAAAGAGTCACCTCTAAAACGGGGTGACGGGTTTGACAGTGTCGACCTTTTTTGCAACGTAAGCTTAGGCTCATCTGAGGCGCAGAAGGTTGATATTATTACCACTGCAAGGACAATGTTTGTATGATCAGCTCCATAACAAAAACTGTAGGTACTAACTTCGGGGCTAGATGAGGCTGTCTGAAATATCCAGCACTATTTGTGTAATTTTAACCACCACCGCATGCGGTTTAATATTAAATAGATAAACGTTTATTTGTTTCTGAATCACAAAGTAACTAAAAAAAAAGTAAGTAAGTAAAGTACTGTACTGTTACAGTACTTTAAGTACGAACATTTGATACAAAAATAAATCAAACTGATGAGAAAAAAATATAGATTAGGCAACAAGTGGAATATTGATAATATAGCGCATGAAAACGCAAAGCGCAAATAAAAAATGAGGGTATTTATAACCTCATTTTTCGCAGTGCTTATGAGCACAGCTTGATCACAGTTTTGTCGTCAATATTTACTAGTGCTATATAACTTATGAGGTTTTTGGGTAAACACTACTAACCAATAAAATAAATGACGAAAAATAGACCATGATCATATTTTGTCACTTCACCATTGTGACATCAGCCTTACTCCACTCGCCTTGCTACTGGAAAGCTTGCACGCTGCACGGTTCGCTGTCCACGAAAATTACTGTTATGCTTCGTTCACTCTCACTCAACTAGCAATCAAACTGACTTTTTTATTTGAATGGGTCAGTTTCCGAAAAACCGAAAAAAATCTTTGATAACATTTGACGTTCGTTTTAATTGCCTTTACGGAATACGATAATTAGGAATTCCATAGTGAATCTTACATTAAACCATATTTTTGGAAAGATGGGTTATTTGTTTTTAAACGTGTAAAGGTAAACCCACAAAATAAAAAGATCACAAAGATTTTCAAAGTGTGAGTTGGTTTACTTGTGGAGTAGTTGGCAACATTCCCTTACAGGGTTTAAGGTTGTGGGTTCAATTCTCGCTTGAATCGTAAATATTTAGGATTTAGAACTTTTAGGTAGATGCCGAATTAGTTATAGTACCTAAGTTTTTTTTTTTAAACCGAAATCTTAGTTAATATTTTACTGAACCCCTAAGAATATGAGTTCGATCTGCCGAGCAGATTTTACTGGGAAATCAAATTATGAAGAACGGATTGGAACCAGTTGAATTTCTCTGAAAACTCTTATTGGAAGCTTTTTACCTTGTAAGTCATCCATCATAGGGGAAATGATAGTCAAACGCTTCACCATCACACATCATACTAATATTATAACGCGAAAGTTTGTATGGATGGATGTTCGTTAACGCCGAAACTAATGAACAGATTGAGCTGAAATAGGTATAGGCTGGAATCAAACATAGGCCTTTTATCCCACAAATCAGTTCCCGTGGGGTAGAAATTACCTTATTACGTTTCCACAGAAACAACGCGTGTGAAGCCGCGGGCAAAAACTAGTTTTCAATAAAGTAAAGTCATCGAAAGAGTTTTTATTATATTTCATTGTATTCCAAGTACAAAGTTGGCTCAATATATTTATGCGTAATTAAAAGTTCACATAGGTATGTTGTGTTTATTAATCAAAATTTGAACACAGAATGAATAATTAAATACAGAAATACAATGTATTTATAAAGCCGATTTACATGTCAATAACTTTATAAGTATACAAAGCGTATACAAGTTCTTAAATAATTCGAATAACACACAGAGATAATACAATAATTATCGACGCTATATAGTATTGTTGTATGAAATTTAAAATATAAGAAAACGATCAAACAAGGAAATTCAAGTAGTTTGACCCATAAAGATTTATCTTGGCAAATCCGTAAGTACTAACCCCATATCTTGGTGCTGCCAGCACAAAAGCATTATTACCCTCACGCGTCGATAACTGCACCCCGGCTGGCGATTCGACAGGCGGTTTGAGGAAATTTATACATTTAAGCCGAACACACAAACATTTACTGTAAGGGGATATTTATCGCTGGATATATAGTGTTTTTGTAACTTTAAATTATTTGGTTTATTATTCTTTTTATGGATATCCGTTTTTAGTCGTGAAAACTGCCATCAAGTCTCGGGGCGGTAAGGTAACTAGAAGTTACCTTACCGCCCGTACCGTACGCGAGAAATACGCAATACCTTCGTTCTTTCCATCAGGTAAGAATGTGGTCAAAAAAAGATGTATTGATTATAAAAAAACTTTTTCCTGTAGACAAATTTGCTACCCAAATTTCGTTGTCAAATTCAAATTTAGCAATTAGTCAACCCAAGACTGTTTTCTCCGACCTTGATTGCAAACAACGAATTTGCAAAAGAATATCCTAGTTCCCAAACAATTTTTTCGCTCACTGTCATTGAAGACCTTGCTACATCCTATTATACAGCCCGTTAAATAAAACATTATAACAAAACTGGAAGCCGTTTGGGAAATTTCGCAAGAAGAGTTAAGTCTATTGCGCTGAAATTTTGATAGGCACTCGTAAAAACTTGAGACCTACACGAAACGGCAAATGGCGTGTACTCAAATCGAATGCGGGACAGAGTACTCAAAACAAAATTAATTATTGTCAGATGATCTTATTAGTAAACGTGTTCTTGAGTGCAAACGTGGTGCAGGACGCCCTCCGGGCAGGTGGGATGACGACCTGCGAAAGACTGCAGGTAGATGCTGGATGCAGCAAGCTGAAGACAGGGCGCTATGGCGCTCATTAGGGGAGGCCTATGCCCAGCAGTTGACTATATAGGTTGATGATGATGAGTTTGATGAGTCATGCCCAAATCAAAATCCCAAAGAATAGTACAGGGCCAAAACCAAGATGTGGTAGAACTGATTGAGGAGCGTAAGTGGAAATGGGCTGGCATTTTGCTCGAATAGGGAGTGATGGACGCGAAGACTGCTGGAGTGGAGATCACGACAGCACACCAGACAACGGGGAAGACCACCAGAAAGATAGGTTGATGACATCCGACAACACGCAGGCCATGATTGAATGTCGAGGGCTCTGGAGTGGAGGCGATTGGAGGAGGCCCAGGTACATCAAGAAACCTTTGCAAGGCCGTGAAGATGACGATGATCTTATTCTGTTCAGCCATTGAGCATCCCTCAGCACTCATACTTCCACTGCTGAACATGCCTCCCCAGTCAACGAAGTTTTGGCCATAATCACCATGCTCGCTGATCGCAGTAGAGGTGTTAAAATACACAGAAGGAGGCGGTTGTCCTTCCTCTGGTTGATTCTCTTAGTCGATTGAGTTGGAGGGGTTGATCCTCACAATGATGGAACGGCTACATTAAAAATAAATAAATAAATAATGCTGGACAATCCACACAGCATCATCTAGCTCCAAAGTAAGCAGAGCTTGTGGTATGGGTACTAGATGACTGATAAACTTAATACAATACATAACATAGATAGATATTTGTTATTATATATAGAAAATACCCAGAACACCCGGAACAAATATTTGCAGATCGTACAAACATTTGTCCCAAGGCGGGAATCGCACCCGCAACCTTCTGCGTCGCAGGCGGACCATCGCCCGCCGCGCCACATCGGTCGTCATTGTAGCCTGAATTTAATTTTATGAAGATATCTCTAAAACCTTAGAATTATCTCTATAATAGTAACTCTAAAACTTTAATAAGAGTTTTAGTAAGACACTTATATTAAGCCGTTACACCCTTCTTGTAACTTGATCCTTATTTTTATACGAATCAAGTAAGTAAGTAAGTAAACAAGAAACTATTGTAATTAATATTAATTATTTTCGGATAATTTCTCCCCTCTTTAATATCAAAGCAGTGTTTTTTCTTGGTAATGGAAACTATGATGAAAATAAATGATTGCGTTCCTTTATTAACGATGTTTTTGTCTGATGTTTCTTTTATAATAAATAATTCTTGATTCGTTCTACTAACAATAGCGCCCAAATATAATATAATAAGAGATCAAAAATAATTGTGAATTTAATTGCGCTAACAAATTCATTGTCATCGTTGTGGGTATGTATCTACCCAATGCTGGGTGTAGATTTCATTAAACTGGTTTTACTTAAATTTATTTTAAGTATTTTTCAGTAAAAGTTTTAGAAATTTACTTCGTTAAAAGTAAAAAAGGGGAGATGAGGCACTAGCTTCTCGAAAGCGGCAGGCTCAAATTAGGTCCAATTAGTTTTCCCCACCTCAGTCATAGTCGGACCGGCGGCGTTCGTGTTACGCCCAAAAAAAACTACAGCAATGTCCTCGCAAGATTGGAAATGTAACTGTAAACGAGTGTTTGCGTGTAGTTGTAACATGGGTCAATTGTTGAGTAAACGCTGGAAGAACGTACCTTATCTACAGATTTTATTTAGATCTATTTATCTATCCTTACTTTCTCGTCGTGCACTCTCCACAAAAAGACTAATAAATACCAAATCCTTGCCAGCTGTAATATTAACAACCACATCAAGGGTCCATCTAAGTCCATTTAGCAGAGGTCACAAAAATGAACGGAATACTTGAATTATTCAACGCAGTAGTTTTGGTGACGGAAAAAGCTGGATAATATTGAATTTGTAATATAATAAAGCGTGTTTTCCGCTTGATATGTGTAAATGGAATCTTGTTTCTTTTAGATCAGATCCTTGGTCGAAAAAGGAAATTTGATTAGGTAGGTATGCGTCTGTCGCCGCCGGATCGTAGAATCAGCTCGTTTGTAGATTGGCTAGGCCGGCCATTTAGTTAAAGGCCGAACGTTGAACGAAAGTTGTAACTAACGTCCAACAATATGACTGAGCGTCGCTTAGCCTTCTCGTCAAATGAAAAGATTTATCGATCACAACACAACAAGTGAAAATTTGATTTCCGGCGGCGACACGTCTCTGAACACGAAACAGGTTTTTTTATTTAATAAATTGATTGTTTTGAAAAAACTAAAAAATAACATAAAATTTCTCAATGTTTACAGTGTTTTTTATGTTTGAGGGTTAAATACTATTCCCCTGGGAAATAAAATTTTATGGGTCCATCTAGGGTTCATTCTCTATCTATCTATACAATAGCGAAATAATCATCCAAATATTTTTATTTTGAAGTCGATATTTTTTTTTCTTCCTTATTAATATGATTTCTACTTATTATAATTTTTTTTTTTTAATCATTTATTTGGTGCATGAGGGTTTTGCCGAACATGGCATGTCACCCCCGTAATTCTAAATAACAATAGTGCTTAATCCAACAAAAATACATATTATGTAACAGAACAAAACAAACTTAACAAAACCTTAGTTTATGAGATTTTCCTCGACGTCTATCTTATTTACCAAAACCTATATAATACAACCAACTAAATTAATTTAATAAAAACTCTTCATACAAACCTATTACAATAATATTTTTATACCATTTTAAACAAGCAAACTTTTTAAATAAACCAACTGAAAACTAATCTGTGAGACATCTACCACCTATACATTTCATTGCCATGTAGGTACCTAACTCTGAGTAGGATACTAGTCTACATTGGCGCACTGATTGACTACTTATCAAAAAGTTCAGTGTTACCTACCTAATTGGTATCGTCTAGGGAAGACATGTATATTCTAAGCAATTTCTTGGCTTTATCGGAGGTCGGTTCAGCCAGAAAACTGTTGACATACCTACGCCTACGTTACAATCAAATAACATGCCACGCTGGACTGCGCCCCGGACACACTCCACCAACACTTGATATACGTCTTCAACCTTATTGCAATCCGAGCAGTTCGGCGAGTCAGCCAGTTTCATTAGATATTTAAATTTATTTGATGGTACATATATGACCCGAGCGCAGTCTTAACAGATAAACGATATATTTCCTAATAGTCGGCAAATCTTCAAACCATGGGTAACGAGGAAGTTCGCACTGAATGGTATTATACCAGATCCCCTTTATTTTTGATCTCTCGTTAAAATGCTCCTTCCATTGTTCTCTACATATCTCTTTAACTGTATATAAAATTTCACTATGTACTGGCAAACAACTATAAGGAATCCCGTCAGTGGTGGCTTGTCGAGCGGCCAAGTCGACGACCTCGTTGCCCATGATACCTATATGCGACGGTATCCACTGTAATGCTACTGATTTGCTAGAGGACTTTAACCTACTGATGGATTTCAGAATATTGTAGGCAATCGGTAGTCCTCGAATATTCGAGGATATGCGAGCCAAGTGTGCAAGCGCACTCTTTGAGTCAGACAATATAACAAAATTGCTATGATCGACTGATAACGCGTAAGATAACGCCTCAGAGATTGCGATAAGTTCAGAGTGCATTGTCGAGATGTTTGCTTCAATTTGAAATTTTACTCGTAATTCTGTCTGAGGATCGTAAAATGCCGCTCCTGAACTTATAATCATAATGAGTTATTTTAAGCGAATATTAGTTTGTTACACTTCTCTCTGTCTGAATCTGAAAAACAAATTCAAAATCACTGAGACCTGAGTGCCAAGTGCCAGTTTTGTACGCGTTCGACCGCGCCTGGAAAGCGGAAGCACAAGCCGTACGTCAGAGAGTTCGCAGAAAGCAGAGAAGCTGACACACCAAATTTGGCGCCACCACCGGTGGCCGCTGCCTCGGTCGCTGATCGGTTCGCTGGGCCTTCCCTGGGCAACCAGGGATCTCACCCGGCAGGGCCAGATCGCACCGAGGCTACAGGCGGCACTGGCGGTGGTGGCTAAATATCCATGCTTACAAAACCTAATAGACCCGCCCATAGTAATGGGCGGAGACGAGCCAGGGTCAGGGGGCACAGCCCCGATACCCTATCCCCACCCCCCCACAGGGGGTGAGATGAAGATGAAGAGGCAAGTAAACATGAATTTGTTTGAAGAAATGGTGATTCTTTAACTCGCCGCTAGGGGGACTGTCATTTTCTTCATACAAATTCGCGTTTACTTGCTCGCGGTCGAACGCATCAAAAACTCGCACTTGGCACTCAGTTCAAATGTGAGAAGCGAAAAAAATTTTAATTTGCAGGCGCTATTTCCATATCAGGTAGGTACGTACAAAGGTCTAGGTATAATTAATGTACCCATACTTACGTAATGGGTGGGTATCCAGAGCAGATATAAAATAACAAAAAAAAACGCCTCTACAGAGAGCCTAAATCTACATACAAACGAAAATTCATACGATGTCACAGGTCCTCTCAATATTGCTCGACGAGCCATTTTGAAAACTCGTCGATATATTCCTTCCTTTCAACTGATTGCGATTCAGTGGCTCGTGAATTTGAGTGATGGAATTTTCTTTGAGCTTCACCTGTTTATTAGTTTTGAATGAGACCTCCTCTTGTTTCTTTCGTGTGAAATGTCTTTATTAGATGTGATTTCGTATTATTTATTTGAATGTTTAAAGCGCGCTGTGTTTTTAGGTTCCGTACCCGAAGGTTGGAAACGAAACCCTATTACTAAGCCTACGCTGTCCATCCGGCCGTCTGTCATAGGGCTCCATCTCATGAAGCGTAAGAGGTAGTTGAAATTTTTAGAGAATGTGTATTTCCCTTGCGACTATAACAGCTAATAATAACAATAAAATAAATATCCAAATTAAAGGGACTTCCATACAAAAACGTGTATTTTTTGGCAATATTTGCGTTCGTTTGTCAAGGCTGTATCTCTTGAACCACAATAGGTAGGACACATGAAACTTTCTATAATTAAGTAACATATCAATTATAATAACAACAAATACTAAAAATATAATAAAGTTGAAAATTTAAAGGGGTCTTCAAACAAGTGAAAATTTGATTTAGGTACTTTGAAAAAGTTGCCTGATTTTTACTGTACGGCGCTCTTCGTGTGCGAGTTGACTCGCACTTGGCGGTTTATTATTTTAAAAGTGATATGCATAGACGTAAACCACGCTGTTGCTATTGTTGTAAGCCTTCTTCTTTGCGTTCGTATCACCGATCGTCAATTCTGTAAAAGCGAAATAAAAACTTTTTATGGTGTAATTTAAAATTTTCTCCAATTTAATAAACGTCCAAGGAAAAATATTTCGTGCGCGAATTAAATACTATCCAGTTGCTTGAACATCTTAAAATAAAATACCTAGCCTAGGTAATTGGATGGTCTTAAGGTTTCTATATTGGTACTAACTGCTGCCCGCGGTTTCGCACGCTCTTTTCCGAGATAGACAGTAGCCTATGTCTGTCCCCGGGATACCGTCTATCTCCATGCCAAATTTCACTATGATCCGTTCAGCCGTTTACGCGTGAAGAGGTAACAGACAGACAGACAGAGTTACATCCGAATTTATAATATTAGTATGGATTCGAAAGTAACTCTGTCAGTCAGTCATTCAGGGCAAAGCATTTTATGCCAAAATAACTTTCTACCCCTATTTAACCCCGTTAGGGGATCCTTTCTTAACGGATGCCTACGTCATACAAAGAACACACCCTCCAAGTTTCAGGTCTCTGCGATCAGCGGTTTAGGAGCGTTGATCCGTCAGTCAGTCATTCAGGGCAAAGCAGTTCATAATGTGTATATTATATAATCCTCTAGTTTAAAATTATGTCGATCGTTGCGTCTCAAGCACTCGGGGTAATTTCTAAGAAATCAAATAATATCCCAAAAGCGGGTTCAAACACGTCGAAATCGGTTTATTTTGGAATATTATTATATTGTTTGGATGGTCTTTATACTAGCTGTACCCGCGACTTCGTTTGCGATTGTCATACCTGCCGACTAATTAGGTAGGTACATAGTCACATTTGACCAAAGTTTCTCTCATATTAAGAAACGTTAGGCAAAACAAACTTCAATGCGCAGGATTGGACCTGTTACATTTTTAATATGACTAATTTAGTCAGAGCGATGTTAAATTAAAAGTCTATAAAAGCCTTACAATAATATTCAAGAAGCCCTAAATACTTGTCAAGTCTCACCCTTACAGATATTTCAAGTTAAATTACATCGCGCCCTTCGCTCGAAAGTATTTAATATCGCCCTCAAAATGTTCAGTCTAGGTTTCAACCCTCTTTTATGAATTTTAGTACTTACAACTTTAGTATTACATATTTAGTACAGTATTTTGGGTGCGGCCAAAGATTTTAAAGTTCAAGTATGGAATCTTTAAACGGAGAACTTACTTAGCACGTAGAAAATTACAATAAATAATCAAATAATGCTGGACAATTCGTACAGCATCATCTAGCTCTAAGTTTAGCAGAGCTTGTGGCTTGTGAGCTTGCTGGGTACTAGATAACTGATATATTATTTACGTATTTATTATTTATTTTACAATTTTAGGACAACTAACAGCTAGGTAACGATATAATAAAAATGGTGTGTAACAAACGGCTAATTATAAGTTTCCACAAGAAATAACTCAAGTTATGATTAACAGTCGAAAATAGTAAAGAAAGAAAGACGTTTAAATACATTTCATAGATATATATTTTTTATTATATATAGAAAATATCCAGAACACCCGGAGCAAATATTTGCAGATCGTACCAAAATTTGTCGCAAGGCGGGAATTGAAGCCGCAAACTCCTGCGTCGCAGGCGGACCTTCGCCCGCCGCGCCACGTCGGTCGTCACAATAACAGAATAAAACAATTACAACTAGTATTTCTATTTCTTAAAAATCTAAGCCGTCACCAGAAGGCAGAGTGCCTAAAAAGCTGGCAGCATTGCCTCGTTGAATGGCAATGCTAATTCGTTGTCTGAAATAGAAGCCAGCATGGAACCTTATATTTTGTTTAGTGAACTTTCCTAACATAACTTCCCCCCCTACCCCTTCAGCACACGTACGTCCACTGCTGAACGTGCCTCCCCCAAACAAGGGGGTTTGCCATAATCACCACGCTTGGCAGCCGGATTGGTGATCGCAGAGAAGGTGTTAAAACTACTCAGAAGGAAGCTGCTGCCCTTAACAACCTTAATCAGGTAGGTTCCATAAGTCGACTCTTACGACATCCACGGGGTGAGTTGAAGGGGTCGATTCTGACGTCGCTACCGACACGTTGTATAACAAAACGAAGCGCTCACTTAAAATAAATCAAATTCCTTTTAAAAAGTTTAACCACTTTATTGTTCTGATCCATAAAAAGTCGAATAATTTTGTTTGTTTCAATTTTCTAAATGAAATAGTAGCACGCACATAAATATATCTACGTAGAAGCAAAGAGTTCGGCGATTTGTATTGAAACCGAGCGTGCATCATTTTGCACAGGTACTTTAACGTCACGAGTGTAATTTGGTAATGTAAAACACCACTAAATTACACAATTTCCTTTTTTGGTGATGTTTGAACAGTTAATTATTTAACAACAAGGCATTTTGTTTAAATAATCTGACGTCTCACGTGGTTGGGAGCGTACTGAATTTCGCGGCGAGCAAAGAAGCTCTCCAGCCTCTTTTCGGCAAGCGAGGTAAACAAAATATGTAGATATATTTCTGTGGTAACACCGATCGGATTTTGTATCTAGCATACGCTTACTAAAATAATACAGGGTGGCTCTGTACCTTCTTATCTATGGCAGAAGTGATGTAGGCCACAATATGTTTAAATGCCGGCCTAAAACGGCACGCCACTTGTCACAGAGGGTATTAAAAGGGTTGTTTTCGAATACAGTGAACGTATAGCTTTCTTTCTATATATAGTTTTTTTCGTACCCCTGCTTATTTTTTTTCTAACCCTTGAATTGCTAAGTATATGTACGTTCTATAAAGGGTTAAAACGTAAGTCGTGATAAAACATGTCGAAATTATCTATCAAAGTTTAGTTAGTAGATTAGTTAAATAAAAAAATATTTTATTAACATTTATCATTAAGATTTTGTCCCGATTTCATGTCGCCGATAAAAATTACGTTGCAAACATGAAGATAACGCTTCACTTGAACAACATAGACAACAGTAAAATTAAAATAATTCAAAAGATAGTCAGGATATCCCATGATGGAGATTTAATTTTTCTATATTTAAAAAGTCTAGACATGTAGAAAATCCATACTAAGATTGTAAATTCGAGAGTAACTCTGTATGTTACGAGTACCTTCGATACCTCGACGTCCATGGATTGATACAACCTTCTTTAAAAGAAATTATTTAAAATCTATACTTAGATTGCACTCCGGACATATTCCTTCGAACAAATTTGCTTTTCCTATGAAAAAAGTGACTTCGCCAAATTGTGAGGAGTGTGGCGTTATCGAGGACATTCAGCATATATTAGTGGAATGTGTTCGTAATGCAACTTTCAGATCGACCTGCTTTATTGAAAATCGCGCGATGGATATAGGATATGTGAACAGCCGACCCTTTTTGTGAAGATATTGTGTTTTTGATTAAGTTATTAGAGTTAGGTTTAGTTAAGCAATAACTTTAATTTTGTTTTATATTTTTTTGTATGTATACAACATACATCTAATTTTTCTACGGGCGATGTTATCGCTAGCGATAAAGCCCTCAAATAAATTAAAAAAAAAACTGTTACCTTTTCACGCCTAAACGGCTGAATGGATCTTAATGTAATTTGGCAGGAAGGTAGACGGTATCTCAGGGACGGACATAGGATACTTTTTTCCCGGTTAAAAGCGTGCGAAGTCGCGGGCAGAAGGTAATAGCTTATGTTTCCTAATTTCTTGACCAAAACAACACACAAAAGCTCAAAACGGTAAGTAATAGGCGGCCATTAATTTAAGTCCCGATCGTAAATTGAAAAGAAACGCACAGTACATTTTAGTGGGCAAATGGGGGTCGTTGATGTAAGTACCGGTTGGCGTCTCAAGAAATATTGCATTCTTTTGGACCTTATTGTAACCTTGACTTCAGGATGTGGGAGTTTGAACCTTGTGTCATAGATATAAAGATTAGATTTGATATTTCTAGTCAGGTCTAAAATGTTCTAGATTTCCGCTAAAATAACTACAGGAATAAAAAAGTTAAGACCAAAATCGCGTAGAGGGTGTTTTTTTTGCCAGCTTGGAAGCATAAAAGGTTAGATACACAAATTGTTCAAGTCTAATAATTTACATTTTTACAAATATTTGGTCTAAAGCGGGAATCGAACCCGCTACTTTCTACATCTCTTCGTAATCCAATCCAATCTAACTTTGTGCCATGCCAATGTTACCAACATAATATGATCGTGAAATATTAAGAAGTACGGTAGCAACGTAAGTTCTTAAGGGTTCCGTATATCCCTTCAATATGGGCGTTAAGCCACGCTCCTAATTGGGAAGGGCTTTAAATAGGTACGGTTCGGTGCAGGGAATCAGGAAACAGCTGCTTCAAATAATATCTGAAAATGTACCAACTACGTTTAATTTTCTGCTAAACATATTTGAAGCCATAGATCTAAATAAAATCTGAAGATATTTCTTCAGATTTTACTTAGCGCTCTCTCAGCGCTTACTGAACAATTGGTCTAGCCTTCGTCAGAAGCTAGTTTAATTTAATCAAACAGGACTATTATATTTTGAGTACCTTATTAAAATATAAGTTTCATGAATTAATGAAGGAATGCACTTTATTGTACTAGAAATTGACATAAATAATAACATACATATATCTAAATAAGAAATAAACATAGTACAAAAGGCGGCCTTTTCGCTGAGAGCGTTTTCACCCAGGCCACCTTGAATCATTAGGTTGTCAACCTGACAATCATTAGGTTTAGTTCACTCACCTCATTTTCTAAAAATGCCCAAAACTAGCTCGCATACTAAAAGTATTATAGTTATTTATTTATTATAATATAATGACTAATGAAATATACTAAAAGTATGTATAATTTCTATAATATTGTAATAAAATATTTTTAATGTTTTGTCAATATTTATTTAAGGTTATATTTGGTATATCCCTGCCGCTACCCGCGGCTTCGCACGTACTTTACCGGGATAAAAAGTATCTATGTCCGTCCCTGGGTTACCATCTACCTCCCTGCGAAATACCATTAAGATCCGTTCAGTCGTAAGCAGAAAGAGTTACTTTCGAATTTATAATAGTATGGATAATTCTTTCCATCCAAAGGTTGTCTGGATGAGATCGCTTTAAAGTGATTACGCCGCACAAGTCAAAACACAACCAAATTTTCTACAAGCTATTTCGTCTTCACTCACTGTGGCCTCATGATTTATAGTGGGTCCCAATCGCCGTATCAAATAACTGCTCTCCTAGTTATCAAGTATTTATGAAATTACCGAAATACCTGCAAAATTGTGTGAATATTTCAAGTAAATATTATATAACTTATCATTATAAATTAATGAGCCTAGCCCTTATCGGTGTAATGATGTAATTTCCTGACGACCGATATGTCGGGGCGGGAGAAGGTCCGCCTGCGACGCAGAAGGTTGCGGGTTCGATTCCCGCCTTGGGACAAATGTTTGTACGATCTGCAAATATTTGTTCCGGGTGTTAGGGTATTTTCTATATATAATAAAAAATATCTATCGATGTTATGTATTGTATTAAGTTTATCAGTCATCCAGTACCCATGACACAAACTCTGCTTACTTTGGGGCTAGATGATGCTGTGTGGATTGTCCAGCATTATCTATTTTATTTATTTATTTATTTATTCCTCCACTCTTCTCTCTCCAATGCAATGT
Source organism: Eupithecia inturbata (assembly GCA_963662085.1). Lineage (NCBI taxonomy): Eukaryota > Metazoa > Arthropoda > Insecta > Lepidoptera > Geometridae > Eupithecia > Eupithecia inturbata. The sequence continues at coordinate 2,681,020 of OY759201.1, forward strand.
CTTTTACTTGTTTATTCGACATGACAGCGACTTTCTCCTTGATCTGACTCATATAGCAAATTCTTGGTGTTCCCCTTCCTGGTCTTCCTTCTACTTTTCCTTCTATGTTGTTACTTATGAAGTTGTCATGTCGTATAAGATGTCCAATCATTCTCCCTCTTCTGTTTTGAATGGTGTTAATCGAAAACCTTTTCTCCTCGACTCTTCACCAGCACCTCCTCATTAGTAACTTTCTCCGTCCAGCTAATCCTTTACATCCTCCTGCAGCACCATATTTCAAACGCTTTAATACTCTCTCTATCCAGCTGTGTCCATGTTTCATGATTCGCATCCAATTCTATTACATATGTGTGAGGATATTATTAAAATAAACACACATTACAATAATATTATAAATACGAAAGTTTGACTGGATGTTAGAATGTTAGTTACCCACCTCTTCATGGGAAAACTATTGAGCGGATCTGGCTAAAATTTTGTATACCTACAGATAGTTATAGGCCTGGAAGAATAGGAATGCCTTAAAGTTCTAAAGTCTAGCTTTAGCCTTAATAATTTATTTTAAAAGTTGTATGCGTTCTGCAAGTTCTGTATTTTATTTCACTACTAAACCCCAGAAATCTCTTAAAGCCCATGTACGTCCGGAACCCCGCAAATTAAATCTACGTCAAGAAAAATAATAGACTCTACAAATAACCTATTTATCAAAACAAAACACATAATATTTCCTATTCCCTCTACGCATTTTGCCAGTAAACTTTAAATCTTACTCGTAATGCGTTAGGTTAGTTTTTGATAAGCAACAAAATACACTGCAGGACCAAATAATGTCAAGAATTTTGAATCTTATATAAATTAACACAAAGTTCATTTTCCTTAGTTAGCTAGTACACAGCGGGACAAAAAGATGGATAACATCATTAAAATCTATTACAGGGGTGTTTAAAATATGGAGGCTTAATATGAGATCATCCGTCAAGTTACGTGAACGTGGGACTCCCTAGGCTTAGTGGGTGAACGACCGGGTGGATAAAAAGGTCGAAGGTTCATATAGTTTTTTTTTTGTTTTGATCTTTAATATCTACCTACCGTAAACTTTGAGGTTCATATGTTTGACCTATTTCTGAACATAATTGACGACCTATGACGCTAACTTATAAATAAGTCACCTAGTTCTTATAACACAAGCTATAAATTAGTAAATAAATAATGCTGGACAATTCACACAGCATCATCTAGCCCCAAACTAAGCAAAACTTGTGTTATGGGTACTAGATAACTGATATATTTAATACCTACCTCCTCCTCCACCTCCACAGCCTATATTGATCCCCTGCTGGACCCAAGCCTTCTCCTGATAAGCGTTTATCACACGGGGGGTGATGCCCATAATCCCCACGCTGGGCATGCGGGTTAGGGATCGCAGTTCGGTGGTAGAATTGTTCTGCAGGGGGCGATGCTGCCCGCTCCCGGTGGATATCCCTTAGTCGCCTTTTACGACACCCGCGGGAAGAGTTGGGGTGCTGCAAATTCTAAGCCGGCACCACACAGCAATACCTACAATTCATAGGTTTCGAGATATTTTTATTATATTAAAAAATAGAGAACAGCTGGAACACCTGCGGATCATACAAACATGCGCCCCCTGCGTCGCAGGCGGGTTGTAAAAAAGCCTAAGAGACATTAAACGAGAAAAAATCCAATGAAAAATGCGTTTGTCAGACGAGAGTTTCTGTATATCGCATTTATAAAATCAAGTATACTAAGTATTATAATGACAAAGGAAATTACAATTTAATAATAAAAACAAATTAGAACTATTATTTACAATTGAAACAATTAAGCTAACTGCAAACAATCTACAGGTAGCTCAACTAATCCATATCAATACCAGTCGGAAGGGTCCCCCAGAACTAAGTCTCTTCGATAGCTTGTCTATGTGTGGACCCCATTGAAGTTTACTATCTGAGGTTATTCCTAAGAATATGGTACTGTTAACAATTTCTAACGTTTCTCCTTTGACGGTTACAACAGCCTTAACTTGTTTTACATTAGGTAGAATAAATCTAATACATTTCGTTTTGGTTTCATTAAGCAAAAGGTTATTGACACTAAACCAATGGACTACTTTTGTGATTGTATAATTCACATCGCCGAAATTAGTGTTTTGTCGTTTCATTTTAAAAATTAATGTATTATCATCAGCAAACAATACGATCTCGTGATTACCCTTTACAAGATGAGGCAGGTCGTTAATAAAAACAGTAATAAAGTAGAAGCAAACTCTCGCATTTATATAAATATTATTATTATTATTTTATATTTTTGGTATAGGTGAGATTAGTGAGATGAGATAAGATTATTAATATTCTTTTAGGGTATACATAAGAGTATCGAACATAATATCCCTAACCGCGACTGAATTATTCGTTCAGAAATGTTTACCAATCAAATAACCGGTAGCTACTTCGATCAAAGGGTAGCTAAGAAAAACACCGTTTACTCGCCCTAACCGGTTCTTATCCGGTTTTTTGAAAACGGGTAAAGTTTTTTTAAAACCCTAGTTCGCACGTATTTTGCGACCACAGTTTGAAACTTTATTAGTTAAAGGTGGAAAGATACATTAATAAAAAAATCTGTTTTTTGTCTTTTCTGCTTTTACAATTACTGTGTAGATTATGTAAGGTAGCAAACAACACTGTGCTATGTAAGGAATTTGTATCTGCGTTCGTCATGGTAGGTGATTTCATTCACAAACAACACTCAAGCGACACTTTACTATGCGAACGCACTGCGTCGATTACAGATCCGTGATTGGTCCGTTTCTGTTGCTAAGTTCTCTTTAATGTTTGGCTTATTTGCGGATGACATAAATATAACCTATAAAAACCTGCACAAAAATAATAAAACAATTTTGTTTCCATAGAAACTGAATATGAATACAAACAAAATCTCAAAGCAAAGCAAACTGACAGAACCTAACCAAACATTTGTGACATACTAGTCAAAGGTGACATAGCTACACTATGCGTTGCTTAAAATATCTGTCTATACTCTGTTTACGGAGACAAGCTAATATAGCGCGCGCTCTCTTGCACAATTGTACGAAAGTGAAAAGGACGGGACTACTAGCGTGAGAGACTAAGATTGGTCAGTGGGAGTGACCATTATTTTAAAATGTAAAGCTATGTTTAGATTGCTCACTTCAAACTATTACTTACATTATTCACTAGCTTTTCGCCCGGGGTTTTGTGGATGAGTGGGTTATTAATAATTGTCCTACTTATTATGATACTGTGAACCTAAATATATATATTTTGTTTAATTTGGGTAGTGTACAAAAAATAAAACATCAGAAATTTTCTTACAAATTTATTCGCTTTCTGATTCACTTGAATCTGAATCATACTCCAAGCTTATAATAAAACGTTCTGTTATATTTTCTACGTTCCTATCCATAACATCCATACCAGGCTCTACTACATCACGTCCGCACCGCACAAGAGACAGATAAGACTAACTTTTGGCCACACAGCGTGCACAGTGTGCACGTACCCTATGTTCGTTATCTGCGACCAACAACGTGCAGTCTATGATTTCCCTATTAGCTTGTTTCGGCGAACAGAGTATAGCTACTTTACGGGTCGTCCCAAATGAACGCCAAGCGTTACATTACACATCAAGTATTGTTTATGAATCGGATTTACCGGCCCAATGCGTTCGTGTGCACTGTGAGACCTCATAGTATTGTTCTTGAATACGAGTGTTAATATGTTTAAAAAAAACAGTTTGGATGGATATAGCCTAAAGGACATGCGTACAGACGTATTGTATATTTGAAGTGTAGTTAGTTATATAAGTTAATAAGTGTTTAGTAAAATCGCAGATCTTATCACCTTTCAAAAGTTTATTGAAATAGACGTAAAAACACGTACAAAGAAAACGTTCCCTCACGTTTGTATCCCGTTGCGGTCAGTTTCGCACTAGTTATAATTATAACTTATTGGATGCTCTATTATGTTAAATTTACTATAATTACGATGTAAATTAATATTAAACATTTGCACGACTAAAACGTCAAATATAGTGATACTCTATTCCAAAACCATCATTGTTAACCTATATTTAAACAAATAAATATTATTTCATTTCATTACGGGCGTAAATATATAATAATAAATTAAAAAAATTAAAAATAAAAATGCTTTAATTCAGACAGACAACCGTCCATATATCTACGAGTTACAGATTTACACTTTAGAATAAAATAAAATAAAATAGAAAATATATCAAATAATAAACAGAAGCTCTAAACGCCGAGCTTATCAATAAAGGAAATAGGTTCCTTCATTGATCACCCTCCGCACACAGCACTTCCAGAGTGGAGATGAAAGGCACTCTACCACAGTACTCAGGATGCTGTTGCGACTGTCCCCTACTCTACGACAGGGACACTGTTTGGCGCATATCCGCATGGAAGCAGTAAATAAAATATGCAGATTTACCAGAATTAAACACATAGGCACCTAGTACGTCTTCGCACAACTTGTTTAAACAGAATAGGAACCTGGACTAGCCCAGGTTTGCCCGGGACTTGTTAAGACAGAATAGGTTTGCCCAGCATCCGCATCCATATCTTAAAACGAAATGTTTAATTAAACAGCTTCCATCTGCGAATAAGTTACGTGTATCTTCAGTGGAATCTACCCGCCTTATTTCAACGGTTGCATGGTTGAGAGTACAGTGCGGGGCCGTAGATTGGGCACAACTTTACAAGGATCACTATTGTACATCTGCAACTTGACTTTAGAGAGATAATTTATTTTACCCAAAAACATTTATAAATACTAAAAAAAGCGCATCTTGGTTTTCCAAGAGAGAAGCTTGGAACCCAGGAGTTTCTGTAGTACCTTACCTACCTACACTGCAAGTTGCAGTGTACACACTCACTCCGTTGCAGTCTGCAACGGAGCGTGTTCTCGATTATTTCATTGCCTCTTGTGCTACGAATGGAAATAACTGACGTCGCGGCACGGCACGGCACGGCAAATGATTTTATTTCTGATTAAGTTCTTTTATCCTTATTTCAATGAGTTTAGAATTCATATTACTTTATCTTATGACGCGGCGTGCCGCGGTCCTTCGGGCTGCCGAAGCACGCGCCGTGCCGTGCCGCGAAGTCAGTCAGCCCCGGCCCTAAGGCTGCAAAATGAGCTCTTCTATAATGTTTGTCTGGTCGGCCGATAAATGGATTGTGGTCAATCGAAGGTCTATCCATAATTCGAAAGTAACTCTGCCTGTCGGTCTATTCGTCTGGTACCTTTTCACGCCTAAACGGCTGAACGGATCTTAATGAAATTTGGCATGGAGACAGATGGTATCCTGGGGTCAGACATAGGCTACTTTCTATCTCGGAAAAGAGCGTGTGAAGCCGCGGCAGCGGCTAGTAGATTATATTGTGTCAGATACCATTGGGGATCGATGCGCCCAGATAGTGAGTGCATACGCGCAACAACGCTGGTTTTTAATACCCTGATGGATTGATGTAGAAGTCCTAACTCCTAAGTTATGTGCATGGTACCATCCGAGCACTGTAACGCTATCTGCATCCCGCGACTCCTCCCGCTGTCGTTTCACTCAACACCTCGATCTTGGTTTTTATTATGCTACATTTGCTACATTGAACTTGTAACGTTCGGATGTGGTAGTTTTTGTGCTTTAACATGATGTAACGGGACATTTTAGACCCAATCGCGGCCTACTGGCACTTGAAACTAAGGACAGCGCTGTTTGGATTTTTTAAATTTATTTGTTTAGTAACTAATACGATTATTTAAAACAAATTTCATTAGTTACATAAGACTAAGAACATTATAATTATATAACGATTCAAGATAATTATAAAAATTAATTAACAATAATTTGCAAACCTATATCAAGGATCGAAGGTACTTGTAACAGTGAGTAGTTCTGGTCATAATCAATGTGCCTGGGAACTCCGATGGCCCGCGCCAGGCCCATCTTGCAATTGCCAAATTAGGCACGTGTCCTCGGGGGCGTTCACAACTACCGCCCCAGTACTAAGATAGCCTACTTTGGGGCAAAATGTGAAATATCCAGCATATTTTAATCTATTTACTAATTAGATAATAGGTATCCAGAAGAACCCAATATTATAATAGCAGCCCGGAGTTCAGTAGTTGGCGGTGTGTAGCACCCCCGTGCCTCGGAAAGCACGTTAAGCCGTTGGCCCTGCGCCTGATTTCTCCCCGCTCGTGTCGGTTTGCCGTCTCATCGGATTATGAGAGTGAGGTAATAGAGAGTGCACAAACTGGCCGCGCCGTGGCCGAATATCGGCTAAGTGGACGTGATCATAGATATCTACAGGTACCACATCCACCAAACTCACCTTGCTCAACAAGACACACGAACCACCTTAAGGGTGCGCAATTTCAGATAGCATCCAGCCAAGGGCGACTCCCGCCTTAAATTATTCAAATAAAATCCCTCCCCATATCTGTGATTGTAAATTTTCGTACAGATGTGTACTTGTGTAAGTACACTTGCGGGCAGGAAAAACGGAGAATTTAAATTGGGTTCAGAGTATGCTGTTATGAGAATGTTTTTTTTTCTGTTTGTGGTGTGAGGGTTAGGTAGTTCTATTTGAAGGGGCTAGGTAAGTCGATTTATGATTTATTTATTCAGTGTCTTATATTGTAGCCTAGAATAAGTTTAAAGAAGAATACAATGTACGCTACAGTACCTAATGCTACAGTGCTTGCTACCTACCCAACCATCTTACGTTAGCTTTCTCAGTTCATGCTGTAAAAACCTTACGTACTGCAGTATAAAATAAACATTGGGCTGTGGTTTAAAACACATTTCATAAAAACATCTTGAAGATTTCAAAGTAATTAAAATCCAAACGAGTAACGAAAATAATAGTTAGATTTTTTTGAAAAAAACTTAAAACTGACTTAGTATTCCTTAGTACTTACACTGCTTTTTTTAAGTTTTTCTGGACAAATACTAATCCCTCGGGAAGACAATTTTTATGGGACCACCTCGAGGTCGTTCTCTATACAATAGCGACATAATTAAAAAAATCGGTCTACAATTGACGGAGATATCGACGAAAATACATAAAAAAAAACATACAGCCGAACGTAGAACACTTCTCCTTTTTCGAAGTTGCTTTAAAAATAACAAAAATCACGTCCGCTATTTTGCCCGCAAGTATACTCATATAAGACAATGGGCGTGTTACTTGACATCAGCTGTATTTATTTCCGTTATAATAACATACCGACAGACAGACAGAACTGATTTCAATAAAAATAAAAACATCTCTGATAAACATTTTAAATAATACAGTTAAGTACAATGAAGTGTTATTATTTCTTGAGTGTGGGATGGCAACTTTTTTGATCGACTCGACGATGGTGGTATTTCTGGTAGTTGCCCGTACAGGGAATCGAACCCGCAATCGGCTGCATCTAAAAAGCTTCTGAACCACTGCTCCACCTAGGTTACCTACGTGTGTTTGGCGGGCTTATTTTTCTAAATCAATGAATCGATTGGTAGGTAATATTTCGTGCATTAAATTAAAATAAACAGTAGATGATTGCCAGTCATGAAATGTATGAAATTACATAATATTGACACGTATTAAGAACAATACTTGCTGGCGACGCGTTCAAGTGTTTTAGAGTACATAAGGCCGTTTGTCCACCGCGCTGCTGTCATCGGGACGTCTACGATAACGAGATTATTTCGATATTATTTATCTTCGGCGGCCGGGATGACGGCTCTCGGGTGACGGGCGTGCAGTGGACAGGCGGCCATAGTAAATATCGCTACTTCGGCGCCTCGTCATCTCTTTCTCGGTATCATCCCGGTGACGGCGTCGGTGGACAAATGACCTTAAACACAGATCACTCGCATAAAAATTATATCGGGATCAACCCTCTTTCATTTGACACTTGGGAATGGGAATGGCCTTTGCTGTTGGTATTATTCTTATGTTAAAAAAGTGTCAAAATCACAAAATTCGTTCATCTATCTGTTCTATGGGCTTCAGATTGATAAAGCTAGAAACAAACTGAGTCCACGCCACGCCACGAAACGAAGTAAACGTCGTTGCGTGACGTGGCGTACGATAAGTGTGTCTCTAGCTAGGTCATCTATTTTCATACAAATTCAAGCGTCCATATCTCATAATGCGCCGCCGCGTACGTTGCGTGGCGTGGGCTCAGTCTGTCTCTAGCTTTATGGCTCTTTGTGTGTATAAGTGTGGATTGACACTGGTGATGAGGATAATCTGACCGGCGAAGGTTTGGTATATGTAATTAACCAAGGCCCTAATTCCACTAAAGTATAGCTTCACCATAACAATGGTATCGTCTCAGAATTACACATTTTCCATTTACCTTTGATAAAAGAAACTACAGATGGAGGGACGTGTGTCGAAAGTGTCATCAAACCATTCTATCAATCTCTCCGCGCGAATAGCACCGCGCGCACTATATAGAATTTATTTCATCGATGGACGATTCTGTGACGACACCACTGTCGTAGTAAAGCGATTGGTTAGCTGAAATCGGCCCCAGGTAAGATCGTCAAACCATGTAAGCAGATGCCTAGGAGATAATTAATCTAGTAGCTTCGTTAGCGGCCCCAACTGGCTTGCCTCGTGATTAAGTTACGAATTAACTAGCGGGCACTCTCTGGGGGCGGTGTAGTGTTAGTGTCCAAGTGATTTTAACGTGTTAGTCTAAGTATTGTGGAAAGTTTTGTTCCTACAAAAGTGCTTAAGGGGCGAAACTAACGGGTTTGGTTGTCCAACTAGGTCTAGATCCCAGCACTCACGGGATCCAGATGGTAATAACTCTAATTACATTAAATACTAAATGTTTTCTTTGGATCCTTCAATGTGAAAAGAAAATGAAAAAAAATAACGATAAGAAAATATCATGAAAGTGCACTGTTTCGCACATAATTAGGTCGCGATCTCAGGAAAATCCTATGCCTGTCCTTCTTACAAAATGGTGCGCAACGTGCCCTCTTAAGCGCAAAAGTTTGATCATAGATAGATAGATAATTCTTTATTGTACCACACAAAGAAAGAAAACAATACAGAAATAGATGCTAAGAGTAGATGAAGTACAAAGGCGGCCTTATCGCTATGAGCGATCTCTTCCAGGCAACCTTGGGATGGACTGGATATGTAAGAACAAAATAGACGGTGGCACTCAAAGAATAAAAGAAAAACAATAGTAGTAAAAACACAAAAGAAAACAAAAGAACAAAAATTGTAATTTCATAGATTCTTACTGTAATCGACAAATTGTAAACGAAAAACGACCGATGTGGCGCGGCGGGCGAAGGTCCGCCTGCGACGCAGGAGGTTGCGGGTTCGATTCCCGCCTTAGAACAATTATTTGTACAATCTCCAAATACTTGTTCTGGGTATTTTCTATAGTTTTATTCGAAAACTGGGTGTTATCTCGATATGCATGACTTTATTATTTACGTAAAAAATAACCCATCATCAATACCTAGCTGCATTACCAATATTTTGTACCTTACATATGTATCTTGAACCTTAAATGCAACTTATATAAAGCTGCAATTGGCGCAGCATTCAGCATAGATGCTATCCTGTAGGAATGCTGGTTTAATTAGTGTTTCGTAAGGGTTGCTATTCGATTCCCGTACCTGAACGTTTTCAATTAAAGCCTAAAAGAAAGTTACTGATACGACTTTTTATCGCCATCACGAACCTACTTAAAATAAATAACATGTAAGTAATCTAATGACAAAAAATTACGTAGCATATGTCCGTACCCGGGATACTATTTACCTCCCTGCCAAACTTCATTGAGATCCGTTCAGCCGTTTAGGCGTTAAAAGGTAACAGATAGACAGATAAGCAGAAAGAGTTACTTTCGAATTTATAATATTAGTATGGATTCTATAGCCTACTTACGAGTACGTTTCATCAGTTCTCAAATAACATTGTCTTCAGAAATTATAATTTTTTGACAGACACTAAACCCTTTGACAAAGAATAACCGCTTTAATCAAATTGGCGTTTCAATATGCCACTAAAAATAGATCACTGACATTCAAAGGAACTTTTCTATGCTAAAAAGAGCTTTCGCGACTATTTGTCGCATCCCTAAGTTCTCCTAGTGTATCTATCGATCGTATGTAAACCGTGGTTTCACTACAGTTCTTGCAATTGCCCAGGGCAGTAGCAGTAGTCCAGCCTGCCTCAGTCGCATTTGTTTGTCGTGTATTTCTCATTGTTGTAGTAGGTACCTATTTACTTACGTGCTATTCTGTGTTTTTATAAAATGTAGTAGGGTCAATTCGGCCCAACACATACAATAGTTCTAAGTAAAATTCGGGAGATTGGGTACCAGCTTCACGAAGAAGGCTCAAATTAGGTGCAATTAGGTCCACTCACCTCAGTCTTAATCGGACCGGCGGCGCGGCGCCGCCGACGAGTACTTTTGTGTGACTTATTGACTAAAAGACTACAGCAAAGCCCTCGTGTTCGTTTACGTGTTCAAATTTGAAGAAGCGTGTCTTTGCGTTTAGTTGTAACACAACACAGGCTATTTGTTACGTTAGCTGTTAAAACGTACCATATCTCCTGAATAAGATCTATGAACACATACTACAAAATAATTTGATTTTTGTCTCTGGGTGAATCGGTCACGCACGGAGACAACAAATATTCTTGCTTGATACTCTTGAAGCTTTTCATACCTAGTACCTACTTACCTAGCATGTGAAATATAATGTGAGTGTGTCATAAACGTAATTCTCTTGATCGTTAATACTAGATACATATAAAGCTCTTCGCACATAAATCCAACGCCGCTACCGCACATCACAAAAATGTGCATTCAGATATGGGCTTAAACTCGTTTTCTTTAGACACATTTTACAGAGACAAAATTGCTTCTCACAAGCTTCTTACGCCCTACTGCATTATATAAAACGAACTGCCAGCGAGCTCTCTGTCATCTGATGCCGTCAACATAAAATACATGTAAATGTTAACGAGTTAAAGCCCATATTTGAAGGCACATTTAGGTACGTGCTGTGCGGTAGCAATGCGTCTCTAATCTGCGACAACCTTAAGGCAGCGGCCTCATAAATGAAACAGCTCCATCAAATCAATCAATTATAATATCCCCAATGTGAACATCGAAATTATCAGACCTTTTCCCCTCACAGCCCTCAGGAAAATCATCCTCCTCCACATCCCCGTTCTTAACCATTTCAAAGATGTTCTCTATCGTTCTTTCCATCTCTCTGTCTTCTTTAATCATCTGCTTCTCTTCTTCTATTAACACCTCTTCCAATTTAATCCAGTCATCTTGAGACATATTTCTCATAAATTCTACCATTCTTTCCGCTTCATCGTACTCGCCGACGTTATTAGAAGCACATTCCCTGTAAATGGCGTTAAAATAGTTCAAGCTGTTGTATTCGATCGGATTGACAATAAGTTGGAAACCACCGCTGGTGAAAACTTCATCGTAGAAGCCTGTATTTTTGTTATTTTTGGAGAGTTTCACTAATTGGTACAAGTGACATTTATTTGTGTCTAACTCTGTGGGAACATCTTTGTTAATCAACCATGTAATCATTTGTTCTTTTGTGCTGTAAGGTGTCGGTGTTGTGTCCTTCTTTCTAGGTTGCGTTAGGACGACTACAGCGGTGGGATCTAATGACGGCAGTAGTTCGGTCAGCCAGTGCTTTATTGTTAAACTAAATCCTTCTGCTGTGGGTAACACGGGTCTCAATTGCCCAATGAGCCCAGCTGTAGACGATGCTGCCAGAGTCAAAGTCATGGCGCCCACGTCAGTATCAACTGACATGGCTGTTACATAGATAAACTTCGCACCGCTCTCACGATACTTAGTGACGTGTCTGAGGTATTTGTTCCTCCGATACGCAAATTCAGGGTTCTCTGTTAAAATATATCGGTTGAGTTTCGGTATATCGTGATATATTACCAGCTTGTTTTTAACTAAAAAGCGCAGTTTAATATTTCTGTAATGTTCCTTTGCCGTGTTTGAGCCTTTCTCTTGTAGGATTTTTAGGAACTCTTTTTTGGATGGAACTTGTTTTTTTTCGAGATAGAATTCTACAAAGACATCGCGTATGTCATTGTAGATGATAGGATTCATGTATGACGGTATTGGCTTTGTATCTAATGCTGCTTGTTTGACCGATCTGTTTCGCGGCTTATAGTATTGTAGAACTTCTGCCAAATAATCAGGGTTTGCTTTTGTAAAGAAATGCAGTCTCTGTATCGGGGGTACCGGTACTTCCTGAGAAGTCCCTTCTGTTGCCATTTCCCTACACCTGTTTAACACATTCTGTATGATCCTAAGCCTTTCAATCGCGTCTTTTTCTTTTGCTTCGAGTTTGTCGTTTTGCTTTTTCTTATATTCTACGAACTTTTTTATTTCCGCATCCGTGGTTATATTTTCATTAGTTTCGGCCGTCACTGGTGATGCCAGAGGAATTAGTGTTCGTTTTGGTAGAACTGGTCTGAATTTGAGTTTGTGTGTGTGTGTTGTTGATGTTGTGGTGATTGGTTGGTGGTTGGTTGGTGAATTGGTGTTGGTTGTAGTGTCTTCACTATCTTCAATATTCTTGATGCCTGCTAATTGTTCAATTAACTCATCAAATGGTACCGGGTCGTCAGGAACTTGTTCTGGTTCTATTCTGCCAGGAGCGTGCTCTGTGTCCATTTCGCCAGGAATTTGGTCTATATCCATTTTTAAAGAGAACTGGTCTGTATCTATGATGTCAGGAACCTGCTCTGTGTCTGTTGAGTATATAATCTCGTCTGGGTCCATTTTGATATCGATCTCATCTTCAATGAGTGTATTTTCCTGAAAATAAAATAATTATTAAATTAATAATTAATTGAGTGTCTTACAGCAGAATCACATCACACTTCACGCATGTCACACTGTCAGTGTAAATAAACTAATTACGAAAGTTAAGATATTTAAATTATGTATATCGCTATTTTTAGGGAACCGGTTGATATTTCTGTGTGTACAAGTTTTCGTACCTACATAATTATATTGACATGGTACGGTAATTTCATTATGTTTATTTCTTAGAATTTATCATGTAGGTATTATTTGGGAGCCATATTTTATAGATAGGTTGCACGAACTGCCCTCTTTTGCAGCACAAATACGGTAATGTTGTTCCAGATTCCGGAAAAATGCGCGCAAAGCCGCGAGCAAAAGCTAGTATTTATATTAAATCGAAATACAAAAAAAAAATAAGACGTTTGAGCATTAAATACGATTCGAAACCAGGAGTTTCTAAATCAATCGCAAAAATCGTTTTAAAGCAAATCGTTGTGGTTTTTGAATGCAACAAGCTGAAATCATGGTAGGTATAGGTACCTATATGGCGCGTCTCCCCTCATTAGGGGAGTTCTGCGACCAGCTGTGGACTGGCTGGGGTGTGTGGGCTGATTAAATGTCTACTTAGGTAACCTACGTAGGAAGGTACATTGTACCATGTACCTACATTCCTACTTATAATAAGTATAAATTTATTTTAAAAGAACACCACTTTTATTAATGGTAAATTGAAAATTCTCTTTGCACACACACAACTAGGTACGTATCTACTAGGTATTTATTTATATTGGTTCTACTTGTACCTAGGTACATACTGTACTATGAAGTTGTGCGCAGATCTACGGGATTATCAGCATAAAATAACTTGTAGATAGATAGATACCTAGATAATTTATTCAATAAAGATTCTTTACAAAAAATGGTTAGTAATGCCTTAAGCCTATGTTGGTATGTAGGTAGATGAAGGTAAATTAAATTACCTTTATAGAGAGAGACCTACTAGGACTGTTTTGTTTATATTATTTTAAAATTGTGTTTGTTAATTTATTCATTTAATTAATTTACCTACATATTTGATATTTTTTGTACAATAATTTTCATTTTATTCATAGATACAAGTTAAATCTGATTTTATTTCATAAATAGGTAATTTTTAATCTTAAGTACTAACTTAATGTACCTAATGGGTTTATTTAAATCGTGTTAGTTAGTTACTAAATAAATAAATGTAAATCTAAGGCTTTCTGCGTTTAAATAAACATAAGTACACTGGCATAGGTAGGCACAGTACTACAGTACAGCTTGGTAAATATCTATCTAAACATAAAATGTAGGTACCTACCTATACATAAACCCGCGCGCGCAAAATGAGAGTACCTTAGGTAGGTCGGTATATTACGTATGCTTACTACCTACCTACTCAATCCCAACTACTAAGTACTAGGTACTAATATTCATTACCCTCTATGTAAATACATGCCTAAAACATTAAACAAATCAAATAATTAGCAAAACGAAACGGAACAACTTACTGACATTATCTGAGAGTCCGGTCCGCGCCACACAACACAATGTTCAAGCAAGACTGTTGGCCGTCGTCTCATCTATACAAAATTCAAATGCTCAACGCGAGCTGGCAACGCCGCGCGCGATAACTTGCGTCGCGCGTCGCGGGCGCTGTCACAGATTATACAACACTTAGTACATCAGTACATGTTGTACTCGGAGATAAGACACAAGAGTGCGATAAGTTTGTTCACATAGGTAAGTAAGCATAATGAAAATATTGTGTCCAGTTGCGTTCTTAATGGGTTAGGATAGAAAAATACACTAAAGGTCAGAATTTAACCTAGTTCATTTTACCACATTCTGCATCAGACTAATATTAAATTGAAAATTGTACAGCAGTAGGTACCTACTTACATGCGGAAAGCTGTTAAAATTTTAAACTCTGTAGCTAATATAATAATCATCTAGGTATTACAGTTAGTTAGGTAATCCTTATTTTATTACATTTAAAATTACAAACAAATATAATTGATATTTTTTTTATTTAAGCAAAGTCTAGCAAAGTCTGTGCTAATTTCTTACAATAGAAACATACAATTTAGGTTTCATGCCGCGTGTTGTTTGTTTGCTTGTTGCACTATAAATAAGCGTGCGCTGTTCACAAAACAAAACACAAGCGAGAAGCGACGCGCGGCATATCCTATCCAATCGGCCGGCGATGCGTCATCGCCAAAAGAACGAAAATTATAGCTATCCCTTTCTAACCCGTTATTTTCTCGGATCGATGGAACGCTTCGCTCTTTCCCAAGTCCCTTACTTACTCGAGTTACTCTCGCTCCGCTCAGTTCGAGTACAGCTTTCGTAGAAGTGCTACGTATTTGTAAAATTTTGAATAATGAGTGAATGTGATAGAGTAATTCTCCGTCTCACGCGTAAACTAGCCGAGTTGAAGAAGGATTGCAAGACTAGTAAGCTTACTTCAGAACATTTATCTAGCGTTGACTCAGTCGCCAATCTCACTGGACTACATAAAAAGACTATCAAGGAAATTTATGAGAAAGGACCTTCAATCGACTTTAAAGTTGTAGACCGATCTATGGTTTACAATGCGCTCTGCCGTTTCTACATTCGCAACCGAACCGATGGAGGTAAAGTGCCAACGACCTACCAACTCTTCGATGCTATGGTAAAACATAACTTACTCCCTAAAATGGATATAGCGAGCTTCAGAAAACTGCTGCTGAAAATGGGTTTTATATGGAAGAAGGTCGAAGGACGAACCCCTGTAGTTATAGAAAAGCCCATAATCAGATTTGAAAGGTTTAATTACTTGATGCAGATAAAGAGAAGCAGAGTAGAACGGTACGACGATATCTACTTCGTCGATGAATTAGCTTTCAACCAAGGAATGGTCATGGATATAGCTCAAAGCCGGGAATTCGAGGAAGAGACCGGACTGTGGCAGGTGAGAAGAATACACGCTGTTGGCAGAAAAGCTATAATTTGCATGAAAGAGATAAAATATTTCAACGCTGAAGTATACGAAGATTGGGTGGAAAATGATCTTATTCCGTATCTAGCCGTGCCGAGCGTCATAGTGGTGAAAGACATCCCTCATCATAACGCGAGAATAGTCGAAACCCCAACCTTACTTAGTTCAAGGACTGATATGATGAAGTGGCTCGACCATTTTGATGTTCCATACGACGCAGACATGTCGAAATACGAGCTATTTAGTTTGGCAGAAGATCTAACAGATTTAGATACCCATTTATACAAAGTCGATGAAATCTTGAAGAGCCACGGCCATGAACTTCTGCGTATGCCGAATGGTATTGGAGATAATCTAAGCCCAGCGTTTTTAATATTCAAAAATATTGCAAGCAACGTGACACTGAAATCAGATGACGTTACAAACATGGAGCTGGGTAAATCAAGGGTGAAGTTAAGATTTGAGAGTGTTTTAAGGCATGCGGTGGACCATCTGCAAAGATACTCCAGTTGTGTGATTTGCAATGAACAGAAGATTTTGATGGTTGATAAGGATGTGGACAAGCAACTAGATGTTCTGCTGATGCAGAGGAATCTGTTGTTAGGGTTGGAAGGGCTGGAGAGGGATGATTCTGATGTTGCTTCTTGTGATTCTGATTGAGTTCTATAGTTATTATTATAGTTTGCTTTTGTTATCTTAATTGGGGAAGAATTGATTCATCTGTCGCTGTAACTGTTGCATTGTTTAACAGTAAATTACACTGAACTTCCTAAAATTTAATATAAAAATGTAACCTATATCTTATTTTATTTATGTTTTGCCTAAGATTTATTTTTCTATCGTTCTATCTGACGATACTAATGTATATCTTCCCATAGTTTTTTATACCATTATAGATAAGTAAGGTATTTCTACGAATAAACCCCATATTTCAAACCTTACAGCCTTGCAGATAAGGTTGCATCCCACAGGGATTTTCCAGGGCTTGTATGGTACAGTAATGGTGATTGCGTCTGATATCGACGTAATTACCAACGGTAGAGGCACCTGGACTTAAGCAGCGGTCTTCGAACTTACACTGTTGGTGGAGAACCGCCGCCCCCTATCTTTACTCGAGCAATTCTCAAGAAATAATGATTGTAAACCACTCCCAACAAAAAATCGAAAATATTCGTTTTGGCGTCTAATTTGAAATATACATAATTGTCAGGACTTAGCATTGTAGGAATGAGCTGAAATCGACGAGCAGTAAGTACCAAATTCTGACCAAAAATCAACAACAAAAAAGTATTTTTTTAAATTAAATATGGTGCATTTGTATCTTTAGGTTGGCCAGAGAATAAGTCGTTCCATCCGCCTGAACGGCTTTTATCTTGAATGCACAGAGCATTCAAGATCCTGGTCCCTGGATATTACAAATAATTTCGAAAAAAGTACATAATGTACATAAAACATAAAGTACATAATGTGTGTAAGGGTGTGTGTGTGTGTATTAGAACGTGTATATTGTGTTAAGTTATTAAGTAGGATTACAACTTAAAGTAGCAGAAAATCAGCTTTATCTGATGCTTGAGGAATGAATCCATAATAATATTAATTATAAAAGCGAAAGTAACTTTGTCTGTAACCTTTTCACACCTATACGGCTGAACGGATCTTAATAAAATTTAGCAGGGAGGTAGTGCTATCGGGCCAAAGCCTTACGATGTGATATACCCACTTATTTTTAGCTTCTTAGTTTTATCATAGTAATATAAGATAAGTAATAACTCCTACTTTGTTAAAACCAACTGAAATTAAATAAAGTTTTGTAGAGTGCTCTTCATCTCGGCATACTGTAAAATCGATTAGACATCGATTGAATCGATTATTGGTGGGATCCCTCCCAACAAAGCTTTCATTCATATGTTCATTCTATTATATCGTTCAACGATCCCATTCACTCACTTGGCAGTTGGTTTGGTCTACTAGTTCGACGCGTACCTATTAAGTGCCTTTTTTCCGTCGTATAATGACCATGAAAATTCTTACAGTTTTTATTTAAATAATTATTTATTATTGATGAACCGAATATCATATATCACGGCGCGGCCGTATTTATGAAAACTCCCCCTTTATTTCCTGGTTTACTCTAATACGACTTACGTACCTAGCATGGAAGTTTATAGTGATGGTTATATCTATGGCGGTATATGGCTAGTAAATAAATTACGTATTAAGGTTATTTATACGTCAAAATAATAGGTTTCATTGGATGCAATGCAATCGATCATTCTTGTTTTGGGAGAGAATAAAGTTGTAAATAAATCCATACCAATATTATAAATTCGAAAGTAACACTGTCTGTTACCTTTTTAAGCCTAAACGGCTGAACGGATCTTACTGAAATTTGGCAGGTAGGTAGACGGTATCCCAGGTATGGACATAGGATACTATAGGTAGGTACCTATTTACTTACAACTATATATTACAAACGTCTGCCCGCGGCTTCGCACGCACTTTACCGGTTTAAAAAGTCATTGGGTAGGTAACCAATGAGGTTTTTATATTATAATATCATTGTGCCTACTGATCTAGACTAGACTAATTTCGGGTCGATTGTTTGGACCAGCTGCCGAGTTTGGGGGAGAACTTTGTGCACTTTTTTTCTATCGTGGGTTAGTAAAAATATATACCTAGTTAGGTAGGTTTCCAAAACTCGCAAAATCATTTATTCAATAACAATGATTTTGTTTGATCGGATAGATTCTATTCTGCCTAGCAGACAATAAATAAATAATGCTGGACAATCCACACAGCATCATCTAGCTCCAAGCTAAGCAGAGCTTGTGTTATGGGTACTAGATGACTGATATACATAATACAATACATTACTACATAGAAATATATTTTTTATTATACATAGAAAATACCCAGAACACCCTTAACAAATATTTGCAGATCGTACAAACATTTGTCCTTAGGCGGGAATCGAACCCGCAACCTCCTGCGCCGCAGGCGTACCTTCGCCGGCCGCGCCACATGGGTCATCATAATGTAGAAATTCATTCGCAAAGGGTCGAAATCACCATCATCATTGATCTATATTAGTCCACTGCTGGGCATAGGCCTCCCCTAATGAGAACCATAGCGCCCTGTCTTCAGCTTGCCGCATCCAGAATCTGCCTGCAGTCTTTCGCAGATCGTCATCCCACCTGGCCGGGTTATGGGTTGAAAACTATGATGAAAACATAGATCTAAATAAAATCTGTAGATATGGTACGTTCTCCCAGCGCTTGCTTAACAACTGGCCTGTGTTACAACTACACGCAAACACTCGCTAACAGTTACATTTAATTTTCCAATCTTGTGCAATAATTGTAGTAAGCAAACACGAGGGCATTGAGCTTTTGAGTCAATAAATCACACTAAAAAACGTCGTAGCAAGCACGAACGCCGATCTGACTATGACTGAAGTGGGTAGATTTAATTGGACCTAATTTGAGCATTCCACTTTCGAGACGTTAGTGCCTCATATCCCCTTTTTTACTTTTATCTAAGTAAATTTCTAAAACTTTTACTGAGTAATACTTAAAATAAATTTAAGTAAAACAATAAATACCAGTTTAATTTAATCTATACCCAGCAGTGGGTAGATACAGATCCACAACGATGACAATGAATTACATCATCTCCCCTTTTTACTTAAATCGATGGATGAAAACCCATCGAAAACCCTTCATAACCATGCCGATTGGGAAATATATGAAAAAATATTGATCACAGAAGTATCTGCAGTATGCAGTGTATGTAAATCGAGCCTACGAGCGTAGACCCAGTACCTATCTGATACCTGAACCATACCTAGTCATAGTCTGGCTGAACTACGAGTAGATACGCTGAGTACGGAGTTCAAAGCGAACGACCTGTGTGGCGTGGTGGGTAGATACCGATCGAGACCCTTCAAAATGCTGAAAATTATTTTAATTGACTTAAAAAAACAGAGCTGTGTTAGGCTGTGTATGTTTTTAGGGTTGGGTACGCGAAGGGTGAAAACGGAGCCCTATTACTAAGCCTTCGCTGTCCGTCCATCCGTACGTCCGTCTCAGGGCTCTGTCTTATCAACCGTAAGAGATACCTAGACAGTTGAAATTTTCAGAGAATGTGTATTTCTTTGGCCGCTATAACAACAAAAAGTAGAAATAAAATAAATATCAAAATTAAAGGCTTCGATACAAAAAACTTTTTGTTTTATTTGGCTATTTTTGCTCTTCGTTTGTCAAGGCTGTATTTCTTGAACCAAAATAGGTAGACACATAAAACTTTCTATAAATAAGTAACACTTCAACTGTTATAACAACAAATACTAAAAATATAATAAGTTGAAAATTTAAAGGGGTCTCCGAACAATTGAAAATTTGATGTTCTTTGAAAAAGTTGCCTGATTTTTACGGTACGGAAGCCTTCGTGTGCGAGTCGACTTGCACTATGTTCGCTGATCTCTCCGTCAATTGTGGACCGATTTTAACGATTATTTTGCTATTGTATAGAGTATTCTCTAACTAAACTAGAAAATACCAAAAGAATCATTAAAATCGGAAAACAATTTTATTGGGGAAGATATCGAGTAAAATAAATAGATAAATAATGCTGGACAATCCACACAGCATCATCTAGCCCCAAGCTAAGCAGAGCTTGTGTTATGGGTACTAGATAACTGATACACTTCATACAATACATTACATAGATAGATATTTTTATTATATATGTATATAGAAAATACCCAGAACACCCGGAACAAAGGTACATAGGTACATACATAAAATAAACATACAGACGAATTGAGAACCATTGAGTTATTTGTTATTATACGCTAATAATAACAATTCAGTGTTGAGAACCTCCTTTTTTTTTCAACGGTTAAATATTATGACCGAATCTAACTTAGCATCAGGTTAAGGAATAATTAGGTACCGTGCGCAATAGTTTGATTACCTGACTTAATACAACTCAAACTATTTCTGCCATCGGAACTGGTCTAGTGTTGCCATCTTCACTATTATTTTCGTCCGGCTAAGGGAAATCCTGGGATTTAATTTCTGGGACAAGGTACCTAATTGATTTTAAAACAAACTTGTATATGTTAGCAGGGAGAAATCGCCGGCACCTATGGATTTTGTACTTAGAAGTGATTTAACAAATAGAAAAAAAGAGAAAATAAATTTATTGGTACACAAAAACTTTAATTAATACCCACTAACCTTGTTAAGGTTAGTGGGTATTAATCTCTACCTTAAAGTAACAAATGTGGCTTCAACTTTAACTAATCAAAATTGCAGAACATCTCCTTTTTTCACCAATGCATTATTCTATTCACCAAATTAGATTAATACGAGTAAGTAATTTATAAAACAAGACAGCTATCAGAGCACAGCTCTAAATATACTATTCTGGTATGTTGTATCTAGTTGACAACGCAGATTTTCTACTATCAAACTTTTTTATCGTGAGCGAGTTAACTTAGAACCGAACCTTGCGTTAAGCTTGCGTTGGAAGAAATTGTTCGTCTAAGGTTCCTAGTGAACCCGCTTACCTACTTACATGTGTTTGTCTGTGCTGTTTGTTATCTAGTACTAAGTAGTCTCTTTTTATTTTACTGTATCAAAGTTTTTGTGTGTGTGTAGTGTGTAATAAATAATTTTCTTTCTTTTCTTGACTTACCAAATAAAATAAAAGTAACACAACTACACAAATATATAAAAATATATAAAAAAGTGTAGTTTTTTTTATCGTGAATAGACTTTCGTTTGACTACAATCTCCCCTGATGGTAAGTGACGATGTGGTTGACAATGATCACGAAGGTCTCATCATCAACCTTTATTAGTCCACTGTAAGGCTTAGGCTTCCAAGGAGCGCCTAAACGCCCTGTCTTCAGCTTGCCGCATCCAGCATCTGCCTGCAGTCTTTCGCAGGTCGTCGTCCCACCTGGCTGGAGGGCGTCCTACACTACGTTTGCCAAGTCGCGGTCTCCACTCAAGAACACGTTTAGCCCAGCGGTTATCGGTTCTTTGCGAGATATAGCCGGCCCACTGCCACTTCAGCTTGCTAATTCTTTGAGCTATGTCGATAACTTTGGTTCTCTGTCGGACGTATTCGTTACAAATCCTATCCTTCAGAGAAACTCTGTCCATAGCTCGCTGAGCGACTTTGAACTGGTGGACCAGCCCTACCGTGGGTGTCCACGTCTCAGCTCCTTAGATCATGACGGGTCGGACGTACTGATTGAAAACTTTAGTTTTCAAGCATCGGAAGGTCTAGAAAACACCTATTCACTCATGTCTTGAAGAGGTTGTAATTGACCGGAAAAACAAAAGCAGGCAGCGAGTTCCAAACCCATCCGTCTATTCCGAACGATTTCTCCGACTTTTCAGCCCTCCAACACTAATACACAGGCTTCGAGTATGTGATCGGATTTAAATTTCAAAGCAGCTTTGAAACTAGACCAATGATATGCGAGCGAGGCTTCGCCCATATCCATCGGTTTCAATTAGGTATCTAATTACTGATTAAAGGTAATAAAACCAGCTAAGAGCAAGCTGGACTTGGATAGTTCCGTTTTGTGCTATTACAAGATTTAACACTGTATATTTATTAAATTGAGGCAATAACATTAATGTTTTTTCTTTTCTTTTCAGGTAAGCAAAAATACCTTTTGATTGGAATAGTCGCGTCGGATTAAAACATTTACTACGGGTATGTTGTCCATCACTTATCAAAGTCATCAATCATCATCCTCCGAAGACGAAATTTAGCAGATTTCACCTTATTCTGGCAATCGAACCCGCAGCCGACGCGACGTTTGCTTATTGTGCCACTAGGGTAGGGTAGGGTTACCAGATGCCTCAATGAAAATGCTGACAAAAAGCCCTTTAGATAAATACCCTGACAATAGTAAATGGGGGCCAGCTTTAGGCCCTAGCTATTACAAAAATTTATGTTGCCGGCAAGCGGATCGAGCTGCGAAATGCTCGCGTCAGATATTTAGTAGTTATGTTATTTTTTTGTTATTTGTTTGCGGTAGTGCACAAAATTACTTTAAACTAAGTCGAGATTTGGACCACGTCCACGACCAGATGCAACAATTTTTTTTTTTTGTTTTTAAGTAGTTTTTTTGCTGTGTTGTTTGTTGACTCCGAATTAACATATAAAGCAAAAATCTGACACAGGGTTTGACTTTTTCCAACCGCGTAATTGGATAAATTTGTAGAAGTTGAGAAAGTTATAAATGTTATAATCATTGAAGTAGGTAACGGCGCGATTTTAAAATAAATATTTTGCACACAGTAACACCGTGAATTTGTGTTTTTTTTATGTATACAACAAAATTTTACATTTTGTGCTGCTTTGTTTAACAATAAGTAAGTACTTACTTTTTTCGTCACGTCGTCGTCGTCGCGTCGTCAGTAGGTATCTTACGTAGGACATTCGTAGTTGAATTATCACTAGAAAGTTAAGTATCAAATAAGTCTTAATACATACCTACCAAGTTTTGTTAGCCATGCAACTTGGCTATTAAGAATCAGTGTACCAACAAACGCCTAACGACCTAAGCTCAGTCTAAGCACAGTTTAAGCTCCTAACTTGACTTGTTAAGCTAATCTGTAGTTAGTAAGTTGCTTTAGACAGGTGCTTTGTGCCATACTTAAACTGATAGCAGCTCTTGTGTCGAATTAAATTGAATTCTGCCATTTTGGACAAGTAGGTGTGGTTTAAATTTTAATAAAATGGCGGACCGATTTCTTAAGCATGTTTCTAAATGTTGGTGGATCAAAGCCGTAGTGCTTCTATATTTTACAAATTATGTACCTGAAGATAATTTCACTTGTCCTTATTTAACGAACAACACCGCGTTTTTTTCTGGATAAAACGTGATCGATCTAATTAAGTATCTGGTTAAGTCTGACTTCCCCAGAATAAGTATAATCGCTCTCCTAGCCTAATTTCATTAACATTCGTTTATCCGTATAGTCGTGAACAGGTAACTGACGAACAGGGCATCTATTACACCTATACCAATCTTTGTTTAGTTTCAGGTTCGATTCACTATTCAACAGTAAATTGTATACGATCGGCATTTCCATCAGGGGTGCATTTTTCACGGATTCCGTTCGACTTGACGGCTCTGCGTCGTGTGCTGGGTGCCACGTCACAGCTTAGCTAAACATTTTGTACAGAACGGACATCTGTCTGTCTAACCAGCTGTAACACGTCCTGCTCATAGGCCTCCCCCATACTACCTGACGCCACAAATAGCGGTTTCCTCGAATTCCTCGGGAATCAAATTTTTATGGGACCACTTCGGGATTATACTCTTTACAACTGAAAAAGAATCATGCAAATCAGTCCATAAATGACGGAGAAATCGACGAACATACATAAAACACCTATGTAGATACTACTTACATACAGCCGAACATAGAACATCCTCCTTTTTTCGAAGCCGGATAAAAATAAATTATGCTGGACAATCCACACAGCATCATCTAACCCCAAGCTATGTCGCGTCGGTGAATTTGGTTGTTCTACGAATTTCCGTTTTTCGTTTTCTGTTCTATCGTAGAGAAACTCCAAGATAAGCTCTCACCATACCTCTCTGAGTAACTGAACTTAGGATCTACGAGGTCTATAGTCAGCGATCACTTCTCGTATTCAGTACACTAGCTTTAATGCTGTGAAAAATTTGTGGTGATACAGTCCATGATATTATTTATATTCTATACGTTCAAGCTCTGCTTAGCTTGGGGCTAGATGATGCTGTGTGGATTGTCCAGCATTATTTTTTATTTATTTATAGTACTCAGCGCAAGCGCGTTTTGTTGATTAAGCTTTTTCATTTGCTCCAGCTGTCACGACCCGATCCTCGTTTAAATCAGACACATCCTCATGCATTTATAGAATACTAGCTGCCCGCGGCTTCGCACGCGCTTTTCAAGTAGCCTATGTCCGTCCCCGGGATACCATTTACCTCCTTGCCAAATTTCATTAATATCCGTTCAGCTGTTTGGGCGTGAAAAGGTAACAGACTGATAGACAGATTTACTTTCAAATTTATAATATTAGTAATGTATATATTTGTGTATAAACGTTGTTCCGCCTAGGTATCTACAGACTTTATAATTTAATACAGTTCAGTTATAGGGTTTTCTATATTTCTATCTGTTTCGTTTTACCTCCAGCAATAGGATAGCTTAGAATCTAAAGAAAAAAAAATCTACTTACTCCCATATAATAGTCCTCAAACAGTTGCTAAGCAGTCTTATTTCCCACTCTGACTTATGTCAATAGAAGAAGACAGCATGAGAGATAAACGAGAGATAGCAATGCTCGTAGTTAGCAGACTTGGATAAAGGGGTAAATATCTATATCTTTTGTTTGAACTGTCCAGGATGAAGCCAAGCCATACGCGACCTAACAGCTTATAAGATCACGTCAGCTTACCCACGACATAAATCTTCGCTGAGGTCAAAATGTCGGTCGATGGAATTCGAAATACGAATTTTAAAAGTTTGAAAATGGCTTTTTGCGGAAGCGGATGGATCTAGACGGATTAGGGAATGATGTTCTGTTTTTTAAATGTTGGGAATTGGACACCATTTTAGGCGGGTTTTTTGTAGCTTGAAATATGGAGAATATTACTACCTTCATAAATAAACTATTTACGTACGTTTACACGTTAGATTTTTTGTAAAAAATAATAGTGGTATTGATGGAATATTTAAAAATTAGAAATAAACTAGCTAGATGAATAAATAACATTAGGTGAGATTGTAAACAAATTATAATAATAAATAAAAATAAGTATGCTGGACAATCCACACAGCATCATCTAGCCCCAAGCTAAGCAGAGCTTGGGTTATGAGTACTAGGTGACTGATAAACTTAATACAACACATTACATAGATAGATTATTTTTATTATACATAGAAAATACCCAGAACACCCGGCACAAATATTTACGGATCGTGCAAACATTTATCCCGAGGCGGGACTCAAACCAGCAACCTTCTACGTCGCAGGCGGACCTTCGCCCGCCGCGCACATCGGTCGTCAAAACACCTATGATGATATAAGAAACTTAGTCAATTTTAGTTTATTACTCACATTTATTTTTGTCATAATTTCAGACGGCCTTAGTCGTGAAAGAAGCAAAGCTACTTAACTTAAGGGTAATTACATTTTAAACTCTACGCTGTAAAATCGTTTTGGGCCATATTTCATTGGATCATGAGTACTTAAGCTAATTGTAGCATTAAAACAATCTAGCCATTTTATCTTAAGCTGCATTCTTCACATAACATTAACGGACATTAAGCCTGTCTTCCACCAGGTATCCCACCAGAAACTGAAGACCTATTGATGAACCCTATTTACAACCTGCAAGAGCTCAAGTAAACCTGGTCAATACGCTAGGGCTTCAAGAACTGTGTTCTGGTGCGTGATGCTTGTAATTGCAGTTCAACTTTAAATGGGCTTGTGCAGATGAGACGCCATTACTAGAAGATCTGCGTTCTCCTTGCTTTGTCTTTTAGACGGGGTTCTAAGCTTTTTGGTGGTGTTTCTATGGGGCCAGATTATAAAGATCTGTTTCTAGGTTGCTTTTTTGGGAAATCGAAGGTCAGGTTCAACTGGCTTTACTTAAATGAGGTTGTAAACATAATGACAGATGGGTGTGTTCTAAATGCTGGAAAATGGACAACTTTTGTTCTTTGGTTTAGGTTGCCATTACGTGAATGCCCCATTGGCCTTTTTAAAAGGCTTTTGCTCTAAGGACTGGAAAAATAATGGCAATACATAAAACGGCATTTTGTTTTTAAGTGGAGACAGAACATAGCCTATTTCTTTAATTTGCTATTGTGGTCAAAGAAAGTATCTACTGTCGCTATGGCAGCGGAATTAACAAAGTTAAAAAAAAATTACCAATTACAACCTAAATGGTAACATTTTATATTACTTTTTACGTAGATAGGTGCCTAACCTATTAAGATTAAATACGGTAATCAAACAAGAATAATTTTTAGCACTGGACCTAGTTTCTTATTCCGTGTATAATATGTGTTCTTGTACGGCCCTAACCAAAAATTAAGAATTCAACATTTAGACCCAACCTGTAATTTTTGCGTTAAAAAACCCTTCAAAAACCACTATAAAATGTAGCAAGCGTCGTTTTGCAATCTCCGCCATTCTTCGTGCGCGTTCAAATATGGTTAATTTGCTAATATCCTGTTTTGGTCCGTCATCCTATAATGGTACCAGTTATCGGCCGAAGAGGTAAAAAGCTTGGACATTATTGGATTTAGGCGAGTTTTTACCTTCTTTTAATGAGGTTTCTTCGGGTTTCTTCGTTCACGTGGTACCTAAACTAAACCGGTTATTATGATATTAATGGCATTCGTTTTTCTGGGTTTGGAAAAAAAGATTTTAGATTCTAAATGTAACGCAATAGTGTTTATTTCAGCCTGTATTTCTCCGTCAGAGCGCTAAATGGCTAACAGATGTATTTCTGCGTTAAAATAGAAGGCATCTCTTTCTACACTACGCAAACTGAGCGAGACTTCAGACCTAGAAAGATAGAGCCTACTTACCAAACCTACTGAACTGGTTCATCATGTTGAAATTTTGAATGTAGCCCGCCCGGATTAAAAAGGCTAGTTTTTTTCCCTTAAAAATTGCGCGCAAAGCTTCGGGCGGGCGCTAGTATACCATAGATAAACCTTCGTTCACTTCTTTGTTTGTCCTGTCACCTGATTGTGACGATTCGATTGCCGACAGTGTCTCACGAAGACACAAATCACTCTTGAATTCTTCCATTTTTGTCTTGTAATAGAAAACTCTTGTAAAAAAAATAAAAACAATTTTTACTATTTTCTAGGTTCTACAAGTAATTTAGATAGCGGATAAGAAGTTTTGCGCACATTGTAAGCCATATGCTATTAACCCACGCTGACACAAGCTACTAAGTAGGTGTTCTTGGAGTACAATACATCAAGAGGTTTATACTAAAACCAACATTATGTGGATAGACTCTAAATCGACAATTGATTCGTGCATTCGTCACGATGTCGCCTAAAGAATTCCTTGTTTTATTAGGAGCTCGACGATTTGTGCAATTCCATGAATTCAGTTTAAAATTCCTTCGAATATCCTCACACATCACTCATTTTTATGATTTATACGACGTGTGACATCGAAAACACTTTACCGGACTGAAGCGCGGCTTGAATGACCGGCTACACGCTCAAGTAAACACGTGCAAACTGTTCAATCATCAGCATGTCATCGATTGCACAAGCCGCGCTTCCGGGCTTGCGCGAGCTATCGTCTTGCCGTCCACATACCTGCGCAAGCTGAATTGTGCAGGCATGCTTGCAAGAAAGATAAGAAGGATCGTGTGGCCGGGCTATAAGACCATCGATTTTCGATTTAAGTAAAAAAGCAGAGTTGAGGCTTCTCGAATGTGGAAGGCTTAAATTATGAGCAATTAGGTCCACCCACCTCAGTCATAGTCGGACCGGCGGCGGCAGTGTCGTCACGTTCATGTTTCGAGTATTTGGGTGTAGTTGTAACACGGCCTGTGTTACAACTACACCCAAATACTCGCTCAGAGTGTTTGGGTGCTAGTTGTTGAGTAACCGCGGAAGAACGTACCACATGTACGTACACTACAGATTTTACTTACATAATATATCTATGTAAGACACTATAAAACCGGGATCATAATAAAAGTCCGATCGAACCCAACATCTTGATCTGGTACTACATATAATTTAAACGTTCAGTGACTAGCCATCGCGGTTGATAATTGGATAGTGGTCGGATAGGCCACAGATTGTTTCACCCTTTTTAATAACAAGGGGAAAATGATATAGAGATGCTGGCTACTATTACTATGTATGAATACTATTTCCGATCAAATCAAATCAAAAACTCTTTATTTCCATAAATACAATAAATGTTCACTTACCAAAGGTCAAAATATAAAATTGGACAACCACGGAAATAAAGTGATATTTTTCATTCGGTGTAGACTAAAGTAAAGAAGCGACGAAGAAACCTTTAGCCTGTTAGTTGTTATTTTTCGAGTTGGAGCAAATTACGTCCCAAGCTTTTTTATCGTCTAGATAATCTGATATTTTATAGTAGGTCATTTTTAGGCTTTCTTTAGGCTAGATCAGATGCTGCATTTTGTTTGCGAATAAGAAACAAAAGAAAATTGACCTTTGAGCCCTCTGTAACGCAGCGGGCGAAGGTCCGCCTGCGACGCAGGAGGTTGCGTGTTCGTTTCCCGCTTAGGGACAAATGTTTTTACGATCTGCAGTTATTCGTTCAGGGTGATTTCTATGTATAATAATATTAATAATATATATATAATAATATAAATATATATAATAATATACCTATAATAAATAATGCTGGACATTCCACACTTAGCTTGTGTAGCATCCGTGTCGATAATAGAAACACATAATTACGTTTAGATCCATACTTATCGATATTAATATTATAAATTCGAAAGTAACTCTCTCTCTCTCTCTCTGTACCTATATCTGTAACCTTTTCACGCCTAAACGACTGAACGGATCTTAATGAAATTTGGCAGGTAGGTAGGCGGTATCCCAGGGACGGACTTAGGCTACTTTTTATCCTGGTAATGTGCGTGCGTAGCCACGTCCTGAAGCTGTTATGGTACAGATGGGTCTAGTTTAACTAATATAGTTGGTATAGGTTGGTTCAATCATTGCCACGTCTAGCGACCCCTACCTCCATATTGATAACATTCAGCCCGAAGCTTTTACTACCGCCTTGCAAACTACTGCTTTTTTCTTTGTATTAGTTTCCATGGTTCCCTTCGGACCTAACGGAACGAAGAATGAACTTCGTCTGTTTGGCACGGTTATGTGTAGAACATTCCCGTGGTGGTTTTGACTTTTGGTCACAAAAGTTTATGTAGGTGTTCTTAAAGTACGTTGGTGTGTTTCTTTTTATCCAAAGTTGCCTGGAAGAAATGGCTTCTTAGCGATAGGTCGCCCATTGTAGGTACTTTTGTCGTTTATGTAAGTCAATGTCTCTGTTGACTAAGTTTTGTGTATATACCACAGACCAGTTTATATATCTTGATATATACTGGTATGTGGTACCTACACAGAAAACTTAGACGACAGAAACAGTGACAGTGATTTAGTATTTAATAACACTTTCAATGCCCATGTTGTGTATAATATAATATAATGTACCTAAAGACATTGTAGAAATATGTAAATCACTTACTTACAATAAACGATTTGAAACTTGAAACATGACGCTCATGTGCTTGTAGAGCTTCTCGTGGTACGGTAGTGAATGGGTTTAATATCTTTTTTAATATTAATCTTCGGTCTCTTCAAGACAAGAGTAAATATAAATATGTGTTGTTTAAAAGGGTATTTCCCAAATTCATGAAAACTAACAAGGTAGATCGGTAAAACGCCTATCAAGTTACCTATTTAAAATAAAAGTACCACGTTTGCCCAGGAGGGCAATTCTGAGTATTCAGAGTAATTTGAGTAAGTGATACGCAGTATCACTCGATAAAATATCATGTGATAAATATCACAAATATATCGAGCCCCGCCCAAAACTGCGTTCTCGTGCGAGTTATCGAGCAACTCACCGAAGAAAAATCCTCGATAAATATAGATTTTTTGATTTTGCAGATTTTGCGAATACACATGTTTACTACGAAGCTATCACTCGATGTTTTGACAGTTCTTGCCATATTTATCGAGTAGATATATTGCGAGAATTGCCCTCCAGGGTAGATAACCAGGGTAGATAGGTAACCAGGTAGATAAGACACATATTCCCTTGTCTGGGATTAGGCAGTAAATAACTTCTCCCTGTCAGCCTAGTCCACAGATTTTAATTAAATTAGACCTAACACTAGCTTTACACTTGGCTTTTCTTGCCTATCTTTGTAATGAAGGAGATTATCTTGACTATAAGTCAAAAGGGGCAAATAAGAATGCCGATCCAGTGCTGATAATCTAAATGTTTACCTTTTCTTAATCTCTATTTTTTTTAGGTTTTTGTCACAAAATCACAATTATTATTATTCGCTAGAACCTAATTAAGAGCTATTGTATAATGTATTTAATAAATATAATCATCATTAAAATCGTCAGATAAAACATTTAGAGCTTAATTTATATTTTTATATACTATTTTGTATAATGTGATGTGTGTATTTTGCATTTTGTTATCAATTATTATTTTATTCTATTTATTAATGATAAGAATTTTTTTTTTTTTTTTGTTAGATCGGTATAAAATAAAAACTGACATGACGCGGTCACCTTTCCAAGTACTGACCCCGCCCAATCTTGAACAAAATGATGAGTACATTACAGAATTTTAAAATCACCATAGTATGCGGCGCGGCGCGTCAATGGATGTGGCTAGCACCGGTGCACAATGGTGGATGGCACAAACTTTGGTAGGCCTGCCCAGCTGTGGGCTAAACCTGGCTCCTGATGATGGTGATGATATTTGCCCATTTGTAGGATTTTCTAATGTTATTTCAACCAGAATTGAAGAAGCAATAAATATGAGAATTCAACAAATTTTACAGAAATTTCACAAATTTAACAGCAATATCAAGCAAAATAACAGCAATTCAACACTTTGGATCTTGAAATTCTCTTCGTTTCGCAGAATGTCTACGTAAGCGTATACAGGGTTACTAGCGGAGCGGTCTGGCTTTATTATACTGTGTGTACTAGATTTCGCCTGTGTCTTCGCTCGCATCCCTTTACACTCGGGTTAATACGAGCGTGAATTACTTAGTAGGTATAGATACTTATCCACAGTTATTAAATACCTTCCCCTATTATCACAATCAGCTAGGTCCCACTTATGGGCAAAGTATAATATAATAAATACCTACTTGGATAGAAGAGCCATTATTTTAACACGAAGGTTCTAATTAAAACTATTCCCTGGAAGAAATAATATTAAGAAAAGACTCCTAAAATGTATTTTGTTTTGTTTCTGTGTGTCCAATACCTGCTATGGGACATAGTATAGTAATCCTTCGGGTTTTTTTATGGGACCCCTTTGGGATCATTATCTTTCAAGATAGAATAGCGAAATAATTTTCAAAGTCTTCTTTAAATTAAACATAAATACATAAAAAAAAAAAAAATTAAAAAAACACATACAGCCGAACATAGATCCTCCTTTTAGCGTAGTCTGTTAAAAATGATTTTACGTTTAAATTTACTTTTGCAACATCAAAATATTTTGCACTTAACTTTTTTGCGCCCGTAGTTTTGTTCTATTTTGCATCTGTTGTTTGGTTCTCAACACCACACCAACCAACAGTTTCTTTTTTATATAAGTATGCTTTATAAAGCTGTTTCTTCATTACAGCGGTAGGTATTAAGCCTTAAGGGGGTGTAAAGGGTGCAAATGTCGTGTAAGGCGCTTAATAGTGCGTTATACCCCTTGGTTTGGATTGTTATGGCGTGTCTTGGTCGCTAAAACAGGTGTTAATATAACCCAATGCTGTATTATCGCACTAATAATATAAATGCGAAAGTTTGAATGAATGGATAGTATTTTTTTGTGTTAATTTCTTCTATTAGTTTGCGTGGTAGGTAGATTATTACAAGGGCTATTACAAAAAAAACGAGAAATTGCGCGGCTTCATCGTCAACTTGTATGATTTTCGTTTGTTGCTTCAAATAATATTCGCTTGTTAATAATAGTTCGTTTCCTCTACTACAATATTCATGAAACAAATTTTAGAAAGTTTATTTTTTTATGTATTTATAATCATTCTCCCGATGCATGATTAGGCAAAAACTCTCGGAGACCTGTTTCGGGAGCTCTTATTTGTAGATTCTATTGAATAAAGACCACCAAAAAATGTTTTTCTTATTATGTAGGTATATCCTATTCTTTAATAATAATAGAATACATTTTCGTTACATGCCTTTATTTAAAGAAATAAACCGAACTGAACCGAACTCGATTATCGACCGCTTCGAAACAAACCCCAATATCTCCGAAGTTCTACAGCATTTTGACATAATATTTATACCAAAATAATAACATATGCTTGAACTACAATATGAAGTCTACTTTATAATAATAAAAAAAAAATACTGACTGTAATAATATTACTTTCCGCCTGTTCGGGTAGGCCGACAATGCTCAAATAAGGTTGTCAAAATAATCAGCAGATTACATGCTATGTTTGGATGGATGGATGGATGTTACGGTTTCACACCAAAACTACTCAACGGATCGGGCTTAAACTTTGCATAGATGTAGGGTAGACGTGAATAAACACATATGCTTACTTTTTTATCACCAGTTCCTATGGGAAAGAAATTTCGTCAAAATGTTTCCAAGGGAACAACGCGTGCGAAGCCGTGGAAAGAGACATAAGGGTATCATTAGGAGTCTTCTATCAAAATATTAAATACTAGCTGCTACGGTTCTTTAATAGCCTATGCCCATCTCCAGGATACCATTTACCTCCCTGCCAAATTTCATTGTAATCCGTTCAGCCGTATAGGCGTGAAAGGCTAACAGACATACAGACATTTACATATCCTATTATATAAGTTCATACTATGTATTATTGTATATTTGTGTATGTATTATTTGTGTTATGTGTACAATAAAGAATTACAGAATTACAGACAGAGAGACAGGTTCTTTCGAATTTATAATACCTAGTATGGAGGATTTCCCTTGTAGAACGTCCAAAGTAAATAAAAATACCCCAGTCCAAATAGTAAAAAAATACAAAAGTTGGACGACTTTTTGGTGTTGTGGTTAAGTTGCGGGATTTGATTTTGGTCGAGTGTCTAATTGGGTCCGAGTGTAATGTTTTTGAAATCATACGCCTATACAGGGTAATTGGTCATTCAGAGACACTCCGTGAACGGCAAGTTCTGCCCATCATCTTATATGTCTTGGCGTCTTCACGAACGTGTTCATGATGATGGGCAGAACCTGTACTTCATGCAGTGTCAGTGAATTACCAATAACCCGATATATAATGGGAATTTCCGGTGGTATTTCTAGGGCTACAATGTAATTTTAAATTATTAGTATCTCTTAGATACATTTTTGTTGCACAACATTGTGTCGCTGTTGTCCATTGTAAAAAGTTTTCCTATACCATACCAAGAGCAAGAGCTGTGTAAAGAAATCAGCTTAGAGTACCTATTTGTTTCTGAATTTTCAGAAAAGCCGGGGAACTAGGTGCCTCGCTCTCTTGTATACAGCGTGCTCTCGGATAATGTAAGCTTCACACATGAATATTTAAGCGTAGCGTTATTGTGGAATAAGTTACAATGAAGCATTTTTAAAACAACCCTGTATAATGAGGCGATTGGTATGTAATAGGAGTTGTTTGTGTATTTGGTTTTGCAGTAAAATTCTGTAATTTGCTCGTTATTTTGTTCAACGTTGGGCGGGGTCAGTACTTGGAGGGGTAACCGCGTCATGTCGGCTTTATAATTTTATATCGATCCATAAAAAAATCAATCAATCTTAATTGTTTTGCGAAAGATACTTTATTTTTGAACGATGGTACGGATCCCTTCGTGTGCGTGTTGACTCGCACTTGGCTGGTTTCTTACTTTTACCGAAGTTAATTTTCGTTTACGTAATAGGTATCTGGGTAGAGCGTAGCACTCACGAATAATGAAGCTTCCTATTCGTGAAATAATTTTTAGAATCGGTGCAGTAGTTGGAGTTTGCAGAATACACCCGATACGTTTTATTTACTGGGATTGCGCGTGCGAAACCGCTGGCAAAAGCTAGTTACAAATAATTTAGCTAACAAATACAAAATCCCTTATTGAAAAAAATATATACAAAAGAAGTGGCAGGTATCCCTGGTTTTAGATTTAGTTT
Source organism: Eupithecia inturbata (assembly GCA_963662085.1). Taxonomy (NCBI): domain Eukaryota; kingdom Metazoa; phylum Arthropoda; class Insecta; order Lepidoptera; family Geometridae; genus Eupithecia; species Eupithecia inturbata. Next base: position 2,715,885 of record OY759201.1, read on the forward strand.
AATTTAAACTGTAACACAGAGAACCAGTCTTCGCTCCTACACATGGCTTCTAAATTAAATTAGGAAATGAGCAGCAAATGTATCCTTATTATAACAACACTTACCTATATTATTATCTACATTATAAGCTTAAGTTACATTTAAATTATCTTATTATTTATGTGGTTAAGTTAAGACATAGGCCCGTATTTATAAAAGCTTGCTCAATCATCGATCTATGCTTGAGTGACGTTTATGACGTAGAAAAGCGTAAATCAAGCATAGCTCCATATTACTGAGCAAGGTTTCATAATAAGGGCCTTAGACTAGATTAAAGCTATGAGGAATACAGGCAAAGATAGTAGTGATTGAAAATGTCATACGGACCCACCGTACCCCTGACCATACCCCTAGGGGTAGGGTGGAACGAAACCATGCCACCGTAGAGATGTGACCTAAGGACTTCCACGTATCTATGAAGTATTTATTCATATTACATAACATAACTATCCCGTCATATTTGTCAGATAATCTAACTTAGCGGCAAGCTGAGGACATGGCGCTCATTAATGGAGGCCTATGTCCAGCAGTGGACTAATAAATACATGATGATGATGAGCGGATACGATCACGCGTCGTTATTTGCACGCGTTTCATCAAATGTTCAATCCCATAGTTAAATGCCTAATCAGTAAAATCGGTTATCCAATGGCGATTCTTTTTTAATTTATTTAGAAACAACAGCATTACAGGTTTTTTTTTAGCCCTAAGGCGATGCTAAATCTAGGTAACTTATGTTATTTAATCTAAGGTAAAAAGTACTATAGGAACTACACATTTATACATTACAACATTTCGTTTCAATGACTACCTGTGCCATTTCTAACAGTTTCGGCAGTTTTTCGTATAATATGTCCACGCTGTTTTCGGATAATATACTTGTAGCGAGCGACATGGGAGCAAACTTAAGCAGGTTGGTCCTACAGTTGGGCACCTCAAGCATGGCAATTGAGAGACTCCTCCTTTTTGAAGTCAAGAAATTACTTCATTTTCATATTATACGCCCAATCTTAGCGTATCCTGGGCAAGTTTTGTTGTGTCAATAGAACTACTGAGTTCTATGCACAAAACTACCGTTCTGTAACAAGTACAGAACTACTTGGAATAAGCTAATACGTAATCTACACCTTAGTTAGTCGATAACGATTCCATAAACGACATATGAAATATTTTTTTGAATATCACCATGACCAGTTCCGAATGTTCCGAAATGTATCCTTTACAACCAACCTGAGTTGTCTTTATAATATTAGTTTAAAGACAAAATTAATACAATAACCAATCTAGTTATAGTAAATGTTTAGTGCGTACACGATAGTCAATTTGTACCCTGTTAATAGGGGACATTATGATGCGGGACTCACTCACACAGTTAGCAGTTTATACAAGACAGGGATCCACAAACTTTGCCCTTCTGTTCGGACTGGGTCACTGGTTGAAGTGAAAACGCGCACATAGCTTCTAGGCTTGTTCCATCCTCACCTTTGTTTGAGTTTTGCATATAGTTTACAAAAACTATAACCCCTTATTTAAAATGGTCCGCTTACTTAAAACAGTCGCTAAGCAGCGTTATTTCTCGCTCTGACTTATGTCATTAGAAGAAGACAGAGAGTGAGATAACAATGCTCTAAGTTAGCAGACTATTATGTATAACGGGGTAAAAGTTTACGTTTCCTTCCATGCATTCAGCACCATACAGCGCCTCTACCGGATACTGAGACGGACTACGTAGTTATCGAATGATTTTGAGTGATTTATTGCATTTTGTCAGTGCGATTGCTAACTTTGAAAAGTACTTACTTATTCGTCCCAACCGATGATGATGATGTCAGAGATAACATGGCTACACCAGTTTGAATTTTAGTCGAATACAAGGTGTGTTAAAAAGTAAACGCAATTGTAATAACTCAGTGTCAAAGTATAGAACTGTCACTGTAGGACTTATTATGTCATGCGACAATGATGTTAGTTTTGCCGGCACAAATAACCTGTCACTTCTGCAAATACCACGACTGGAGTAGGCTGCTCATCTGCTGTTGTATCCCGTTATAATAAAGTCTGTTCCCCCTATCAACAAACCTGTGTTTTATTAAGGTGTACTCTAAATCTGTACCGTAACGTCCAAATCTCGTAATCATTAGATTTAAATATTGTTCTATCATCCGTCCATCAGACATCCATTTGTTTTGAGTGAAACACAATCGGCGCCGACTATTTTAGTGCCGGGAGCGGGACACTTTTATTCTATCGTAAACGGTGTAACGTCGTCCTCATACATGTATTTTAATCCCCCATTAAGACACATAATTGTACTATTACCACCAATGGGCAGTTTTAACGGTACTAGTTAGTAATTGATTTTTAATTATATATCTATGGGGCAGGTTAGAGTTGAGGCTTAAACTCAATTTAATGGTTTAGGGCCCGATTTCACCAAACGTCATTAAAAAAGTTTAGGTTGATCGAGCTTTAAGTGCTTTCAGACGTAGTTATGTTAAAAAAAAACCTTAAATATGAAACTACAGTATTGACCCAGTCTGCAGGAAACTTTTAGGCAACCAAATTCAGACATCCCTTTGGCTTAAACTTAAATCTCTTGTATCAAAACAAAAAATAAACAGCTGAATTGAGAACCTCCTTTCTTGCATTCAAAAAACTACAAAGATAACATTAAAACATGACGATATTTTAACTCACAATCTGGATAAAAGCCCGTTCATTGGAGCAGACCAATGACGTCGTTAAACAAACTATCCTTTGAATAAAATAAAGTTTAAAACAAGGAAAATTGTGCTTTACAAAAGGCCCTATTCTCCTAAACGAATTGCTTCACTATGACAATGGTATCGTCGCGGAATGGCTACCATAGGTACCTTAGATGAAATAAACTACCTACAGATGGAGGGATGCACGTCAAAAACTGTCCAGGTTGAAACTAATCTAAAACCATTCTATGAATATCTCCTTGCAAATGCAAATAGCACTGCACGCCAGATAGTGAGTTTATTTCATCTAAAGAATCTACGTGACGATTCTCCGACGATACTATTGTCATAGTTAAGCGATTGGGCATTGAAAGAAAATGGCGGAGCCTCAAAATACTTATGTGACCTAAATTGAAAGGTTAATCTGTTTTATAATTTTATGTTGAAATTTTTACGGAGGATAACAATTTTTTTTTATCTTGCTATAAATTTATTATTATTCTATTCATTGAAGTGTAGACGCCTTATCAACATCATCAGCCTACATAGTCCACTGCTGGACATAGGCCTCTCCTTATCAGCGCCGTAGCGCCCTGTCAGCACCTTGCATCAGGATCTGCCTGCAGTCTGTCGTAGGTCATCCCATCTGACCGTAGGACGGCCTACACTAGGGGTCCACTAAAAACACGTTTACCCCAGTAGTTGTCGGTTCGGGGGGAGATATGGCCGGCCCACTGCCACTTCAGCTTGCTAATTATTAGAGCCTAGCTTCCTACAAGTATATGAATCCTTGTGCCAAGCGTGATGAAGATGACGCTAGGTCGTAGAATCAGACCGTTTGTAGAATGGCAGACGGATTGAAATAGGAACGCCGAGTTGTTGCGAAAACGTATTTCATTCGATGAGATGGTTATGTGACTTTTAGCCATATTGATGAACGTTGTTAAAAAAATCGGCATTCCGTTTTGTAATCCATTCTACAAACGGACTGATTCTACGATCCGGGGCGACAATGACACTAGTCCTTCAGGAGGCACCACCAGGGATCTGTTAGGTTTGCTGTTGATAATGATTAGAACTTACATTTACCCCCATTAACTCAGACTCACTGTCAGGCACAAACTGGAGTTGTTATCGTTAAGGTGGTACCATAAATATAGAACGAAATCACATCGCAGTAGTATTGGTTTTCTTTAAGGCGACAGGTTTCTTGTTTTTTTTTCTTCTGATTTTATTTATCAATTTATAAAGTAGTTTAAGCAGTACATAACCCTATACACTAGCCAAACTCTATGTAGAATACACAAAAATCTAAAACTCACTTGCTTGGCGTCGAGTTTCGGATATATTTGTTAGCAATATTTATTGAAAGAAGTATCTTAAATCGAGAAGTAATGTAAATTGCGTATAAAAGGACGCGACAACAGAGTAAATTTTAGGTTAAGTATGGGCGGTTTGTTTACAAATATTTTACAATACTGTTGCCCGCGGCTTCGCACGCTCTTTTTCGGGGTATAAGATGATGAAGATTTCGGGTAGCCTATGTCCGATACCACCTACCTCCCTGTCAAAATTCAATAAGATCCGTCCAGCCGTTTAGACGTGAAAATGTAACAGACAGATGACAGACAAGAGTTACTTTTGAATTTATAAAATTAGTATGGATTCTGCGGTAAAAAATATAAGAATGATTATTATTATGCTTTCAATGCCAATGCGCTTTACAGCTGTAAATATAGTCCCACCTCTTCGTTTCTCAACGATTCTGCAGTCAGTTTTTAATGAGCTTTTTCTAGCATGAACCGTCGTTATTCTATTGTTTACTTTGAATGGCAAATATACTTCAATCTCACTCGTATTGCTAGGGGTATAGAATACCATTTAGTTTCACCATAAATTTAGTTTGACCCATATTTTTTTATGATAGTTTTCATTTTCTATTTAATTTTATTGTTATCTGTGTGTAATGTTATAGACTTATAGTAACGCACAGATATTTTTAGTTTTAAATCATAAGTAGGTATAATTTATGAAGTTTAAGTGTCTTCTAGACCTTCGTGATATCACGTCATGGCCACGAGTTAAATCGTAGGTAGGTACTAATTATTTATAGATCCTGGGGCCGTGGGGTATCGAGGCTCTCCTGGTTTTCAAAAAGTTATCTGAGCGGCTGGTCGACGCGACGCGTGACCCAAGAGCAGGCGGGTATCTGGCGCATTGCATCAGCATTGCCATACAGCGGGGCAATGCAGCCAGCGTCTTGGGGACGCTTCCGACTGGTATTGATATGGATCAGTTGAGCTACCTGTACATTGTTTGCAACAGTCTGCAGTTAGCTTAATTGTTTCAATTGTGAATACTAGTTCTATTTGTTTTTATTTTTGAATTGTAATTTTCTTTGTCAATAAAGAGTTAATAATTGAATAAAAATAATTATTTATGTAAAGATAAGTTTGTTGTCACGGGAGTTTTACGTGTTGGGGGATGACCGCGGCCGCGGATTTCAGCTGTGGACAGCGAGTGCGCCCGACTACTCGCGAGTTTTGTTGTGTTTTGGATTTTATACATTGCTGTTTATTTAGTTTTATTTGTTTTTTGCTTAATTAAATTAGATAATTTGGAAGATGTGTTCTTATGGTGTTGTACTATGGGTATGTACCTGGATAAAAATTAAAAAGAACGTTGATGGATCAAAATTTTTGTCGCGGTTTTTCTTTGGTAAATATTTTCAATATCATGGTCTGATTGCATCCCCCCATTTTTCGGTAGTAGTCTTGACACACCGTGTATATCTTCAACCACATCTTCACTTACCATCAGGTGAGATAGTGGTCAAACGAAAGTCTATTCACAATAAAAAAAAACTACACAAATAAAATAAAAGTAATAGGTTTGTATGTAAGCGGGTTCACTACGAACCTTGGAAGAACAATTTCTTTAAACGCAGATAAGGTTCTAAGTTAACCCGCATCCGTGATGAATTCGTTAAACTACGACAGTTTATTCCGGGTGTTCTGGGTATTTTCTATATATAATAAAAAATATCTATCTATGTTATGTATTGTGTTAAGTTTATCAGTCATCTAGTACTATTACCCAAGCTCTGCTTACTTTGGGGCTAGATGATGCTGTGTGGATTGTCCAGCGTTATTTATTTATTTAATATTTATTAGTTTTTATAGTAAAGTAGTTTCTGTAAGGACTCATCAGGGGAAACAATTAGTGTTCTATTTAAGTGCTGTGTAATCTCCGAAATCAAATTCGATATCAAAATGGCGATGCCCAACAGGGTATGTGAGGTTTTTGTTTAGTGCATAAGCCCACACACTCCACCATCTCCACCTCCACAGCCTATGTTGGTCCACTACTGGACCCAGGCTTCCCCCTGATAAGCGACTTATTGCCTTTTTATCACATACTCTAGGTAATTTAAAAAAAAAATTCAATAATCTGTTTCAATAAAACTAATTTCGACTGAAAGTCAAGTGATGTAAGAGTCGAAATACTTTGAAGCTCTAGCGCCGTTAGCTCCACCGTTAGCTCCACCGTTAGCTCCACCGATAGAATGCATGTACTAACTGAACTAGTCGAAATACTTTGAAGCTCTAGCGCCGTTAGCTCCACCGTTAGCTCCACCGTTAGCTCCACCGTTAGCTCCACCGTTAGCTCCACCGTTAGCTCCACCGATAGAATGCATGTACTAACTGAACTATTATATAAGAAGACGATAAGCTATGTGCCTACCTTCGTACCTACATTCTACATATTGGCAATTATTATTATTATTATTCATTTATTTCAGATCATTCAATCCATACAACAAAAATTACAATACAAAAAACACAAACCTATACAATGTAATTAGCATGATAAAAATTTTATTAAAGCATACGTCACAGAAAATTCAAATAAGACAAAATAACATATTTAAAAATGTTTAATATGAATTACACAAAATATAAATTTAAAATTAAAATAAGGATCAGATGGTGCCCATAAGTATCTGCATCCACCTGTTTTGAATGGGGCAGTCTGTCCGTGCTACAATCATCTTCAGGATGCCGTTGCTGCTGGCTCGCGCACGCTGGAAAAGGGAAGCGACTTTCTTGCGAATAATCGCATGAAAGCCGTCCGTGCGCGCCTCCGCGAACATCCCTGATGCGCTGCAAAAGCGAGGCAGCCGCATCAGCATCCTGAAGATATTGTTGTACTGAACTCGCAGAGAGCTGGCAGCCCGTCGGGTGTGGTTTATCCAGAGGCTGCTCGAGTAGAAGGACTGGCAGTAAGCCTTAAACAGAGTGATTTTCACTTCTCTCGAGCAGCGAGCGAACCTCCGTGCTAGCATGTTACCCCGGACTGCCAGCGCTCTGCGCTCCCTTTCAACATCCTCGTCATCATGTTCCGTGACAATGTGCCCAAGATATTTAAAACTCCTAACTACTTGTAAAGCCGTACTCTACCACTCTTAAAGACGAAGACTTCGCTCTTTTTAGACTTATACCTCAGTGCATGTTTAGCTGCATAAGCCTCACAGATTTTCACCAGTTGGCGAACAGATCCCACCGAAGGCCCCAGCAGCACCATGTCATCGGCGTAACTTACATTGTTTACAGCGACTCCGTCTACGAAACAACCTGTGTAGGTGCTGCTGAGCTCACCTATGAGATCATCACTATACAGGTTGAATAAATACAACAAATACATCAAAAAATGCAAAAAGTTTTTTTCCAAAAGTTTATAAAAAACACCTTAAATATGAACACAGGATTAAGAGGTAAAATAAATGAAATGAAACGATAGGCGTCGTCTTTGGTCATAAAATGAATTAAGTAATGAACTATATTTATACATCCCAGTCATTATAAAAATTCCCATTTATTTAAAAAAATCCAAGGTAATAAAAGCCAGTAGAATAAACCCACAACTTTATAAAATTAAAATCGAATAACATTATCCTCCTATTGCCACAGTCGGTTAATGAACACAATGGAAAACAGGATAAAAAATTTCAAAAAAAATTAATTGTCATTCGCTCGGTCTGTAAAAGGATCGATCTTTGGCAAGGAAATGGTTAAAAAACAATAAAAAACTGTCTTTGGAAGTTTCAGTTCGAAAGCCCGAGGGCAAGAAACACGTTTCCAATTAAGGCTTATCTTTTTCTTTTCAGGTTCTCTGAAAAAAGCATTTCTTGGCATATTAATTTGAAACTTGGATAGATAGGTACAGGTACTACTAAAAGATTCGAATAATGGTTAATTTCTAGAGTGGTCTCCACTCTGCATTCCTTTATTTATTCATCACTAGCTGCTGCGCGCGCCTTAGCACATTTTTATCCGGGATAAAAAGAAGCCTATGTCCGTCCCCGGGATACCATCTACCTCCCTGCCAAACTGCACTGAGTTCGGTTCAGCCGTTTAGGCGTGAGAAGGTAACACAGACAGACAGACAGAGTTACGAGTACTTTCTAATTTAAAATATTAGTATGGATATATCAGCCAGGCTACATTTATCCCACAAATCAGGTCCCATGGGATAGAAATAACTTTTTGAACGATTCCATAGAAACAACTTGTGCAAAGCCGCGGGCGGAAACTGTTTCATTTAAATCAATAAATTAAATTCGCTTAATTCAGGCTCATAATACAAAATTAAGGACCCATACCACAAATACAAATTGAAATATAAATTCACAAAAAAACAAAAGACACTTTTAAATCTATAGAGCCCATCGGATTCCACTGCTGGTGCAAATTACATCTTTCTCTTTCACCATTCATCGTGATTTCAAGCAGCCTGTTTTTCTGAAGTCTACCTTATTACACTTAGACCACGGTGCAGCGTATGCCATCACAGAGTCGGCAAAGAATCGCAATGAACCTAAAACTTAGATTTATGATGATAGCAAAAAACCGGTAAGAAAACATATTGCAAATAATAATTTCACTCCTTTGTTTTTCCAACATCTAACTGTTTGATCACGGACTAACTATAAATTTCCCCGATGTTTCCTCCAACCCAACATAACATTGAAAAGGGTCGACAAAAACTTGTGTATTTTTCTAGACAATATCATTGTGAAATCGGTTTTTGAACGAAAATTGCTTATAACATTGCCCCTGTAGATAGTTTTCTTGTTATTGGATGGTTCCAAATTATATTTATCTAAGGTCTTTGCTCACCAAAGTCTTGAAATTTCATATTATGACTTGGAGCAAAACCCCCATAATGGTTGACGTTCGCAGCTGTGATTTCAACGGTCTTGAGTTTTAAAATGTGATCATGATCACGTTTAAAGAATTTCTTGAAGAGGGAATCTAGTATGTCTGTAGTCCTAGAAAATAAAAAAAGTGCACATCAACACATCCAACTAGGCGTGGTCGTCACCAAAGAGGACGAAAGCGAAGGGGTATAAAATCTACCCATAGAACCCTGAAAACTGTCGTAACGCCATTTTGTCAAAATGCTGAATGATGATAGTAAGCATGGTGGCAAAACTGCAATTGGTCCAATACAAAGATCTAGTAGTCTATGAATACGCCCTTACTATAAAATTGCGTATATGCCATAAACAGGTTTATCAGAAAAAAACAGCATAAAACCATAACACCACAAAACATGGTCAGATGGACTTCGCCATGGATTATAATGTTTTGATACTAACTCAACTTTAGGGCTCTTCCGTGTACCAAAAGGGTTTTATATTTTATTGGTCCAATAACCAATTATTGGTGGCTCACACTTCTCTCCTCTCTCAAATCTCACTCTAAAAGAAGAATATTTTTCTCTTAAAAGTACTAGAATACATACCTTACCTGGATAGTTATAGTTTTACGCCCAATAAAATGCAAAATTCAAATAACCGCTAGCGATCTGTAAGTAGATTAATGTTCACTCCACCAACCGGCTGGAAACCATTTTTAGGGCACATCCTGCGTGCCCTAGCTGACACGTGACGAGGGCAAACGTTACTTAGTTTACTCGGTGGTCGGGACACATGGACCGTTTAGTTTACTTGATTATTTCAGCTATACCCTTCCCGCTGATAGTAGGTACTTACAGGTTAGGGCTTTTCCCCAGAGATCATGTGAATTGTTATTTGTAGCTAAGCGGTCGAAACGTATCGTAATCTTTTATAAATTTAAGAGCCTAGCTCCTGTCGGTGTAATGATGCAATTTCCTCCACTCATCTCTCTCCAATGCAATGTCTTTTACTTCTTCAGACGACGTGACAGTGTCTTTCTCCTTGATCTGACTCATATAGCAAATTCTTGGTCTTTCCCTTCCTGGTCTTCCTTCTACTTTTCCTTCTATGATGTTACTTATGAAGTTGTCATGATAAGATGTCCAATCATTCTCCCTCTTCTGTTTTGAATGGTGATCATCAGAAACCTTTTCTCATCTTTAAAACCTTTTCTTATCATCATAATCATGTGATATGATGGTTGCGTGCGTTAGTGTTAATACTTTAGTTCAAAATCAGCTAGCTAGTGTATCACAGGCAATGGTCTCGTCTTACCACTGGATACTTTCATCATCATCCGCAACCGGATCTCTCCCACTGTTGGGCAGCCTCCTGTGCTAGCCGCCTCCAGTGACGCCTCGCTTTGAAATAAAGAAGAAAAAGAAAGAATATGTATTTATTGGTTCACTATGACGAACAGCTTGCAACTATTACAATATAAATGAGAACATTACATATAATAAACCGCCAAGTGCGAGTCGATTAGCACACGAAGGGTTCCATACCGTAAAAACAACTTTTTCTTTGCAACTTTTTCAAACAACATCAAATTTTCACATGTTCGAACACCCCTTTAAATTTACAACTTCATTATATTTTAGTAATATTTTTTGTTATAACAGTTGAAGTGTAACAGTATTTATAGAAAGTTTCATGTTACCTACCTATTGTTGTTAAAGAGATACAGCCTTGACAGACGAAGACCAAGAAAAGCCAAAAACAATCACGTTTTTTGTATGGAAGCCCTCTTTAACTTGAATATTTATTTTATTTTAAATATTTGATCGAAGGAAATAGGGTCCGTTTTCACCCTTCGGGTACGGAACCCTAAAAATTACCTAGTTCTAATTACGATACCCAGTTCTAATTATAAAGCTTTGCTCCACCTATAATCAACGCGCCTTGTGGTATGTCCCGCCCAACATCATTTAAGTTTCATGATTCGAGTTCCAACATCCTGTACTTTCGACAACTCAAATACAAGTACAAGATTGTCTACTGCAGATGTTACACAGTCATATTTTTTATTGATTGCATACACTAAACTTGCCCTTTGTTGTGTAAGATGGTCCTTTACAGCTCTACGTTCATACTTACTTACACCACACAGCACAAAAACTTACGTTTAAACATGGGCTTAAACTCGTTATCTATAAATACACTTTACAGTGACAAAATGGCTTCCCACAAGCTTCAAAAGTTCAAACGAGTGGTTTAGCTTGTATGTCATCTGATGCTGTGTATATAAAATTCATCTAAATGTTCCGAGTTTAATCCCATATTTGAATGTACATTTTTGTGCTGTGCTGCAGCGGTGCGTTCCAGGTCTGCGACAAGTCTAAGACGTCGCTTATTTGAATAAGCGACCCTTTAACAAAACTGTCAAATCGAATAATAAACCTCCTTAAGATATTGTTTCATCGAAGCCCATCAAAGACATGGTCTCAATACGGCAGCTGGTATAACTTGAACCCAGATAAGGTTCTAAGTTAACCCGCATCCGTGATGAATTCGTTAAACTACGACAGTTTATTCCGGGTGTTCTGGGTATTTTCTATATATAATAAAAAATATCTATCTATGTTATGTATTGTGTTAAGTTTATCAGTCATCTAGTACTATTACCCAAGCTCTGCTTACTTTGGGGCTAGATGATGCTGTGTGGATTGTCCAGCGTTATTTATTTATTTAATATTTATTAGTTTTTATAGTAAAGTAGTTTCTGTAAGGACTCATCAGGGGAAACAATTAGTGTTCTATTTAAGTGCTGTGTAATCTCCGAAATCAAATTCGATATCAAAATGGCGATGCCCAACAGGGTATGTGAGGTTTTTGTTTAGTGCATAAGCCCACACACTCCACCATCTCCACCTCCACAGCCTATGTTGGTCCACTACTGGACCCAGGCTTCCCCCTGATAAGCGACTTATTGCCTTTTTATCACATACTCTAGGTAATTTAAAAAAAAAATTCAATAATCTGTTTCAATAAAACTAATTTCGACTGAAAGTCAAGTGATGTAAGAGTCGAAATACTTTGAAGCTCTAGCGCCGTTAGCTCCACCGTTAGCTCCACCGTTAGCTCCACCGATAGAATGCATGTACTAACTGAACTAGTCGAAATACTTTGAAGCTCTAGCGCCGTTAGCTCCACCGTTAGCTCCACCGTTAGCTCCACCGTTAGCTCCACCGTTAGCTCCACCGTTAGCTCCACCGTTAGCTCCACCGATAGAATGCATGTACTAACTGAACTATTATATAAGAAGACGATAAGCTATGTGCCTACCTTCGTACCTACATTCTACATATTGGCAATTATTATTATTATTATTCATTTATTTCAGATCATTCAATCCATACAACAAAAATTACAATACAAAAAACACAAACCTATACAATGTAATTAGCATGATAAAAATTTTATTAAAGCATACGTCACAGAAAATTCAAATAAGACAAAATAACATATTTAAAAATGTTTAATATGAATTACACAAAATATAAATTTAAAATTAAAATAAGGATCAGATGGTGCCCATAAGTATCTGCATCCACCTGTTTTGAATGGGGCAGTCTGTCCGTGCTACAATCATCTTCAGGATGCCGTTGCTGCTGGCTCGCGCACGCTGGAAAAGGGAAGCGACTTTCTTGCGAATAATCGCATGAAAGCCGTCCGTGCGCGCCTCCGCGAACATCCCTGATGCGCTGCAAAAGCGAGGCAGCCGCATCAGCATCCTGAAGATATTGTTGTACTGAACTCGCAGAGAGCTGGCAGCCCGTCGGGTGTGGTTTATCCAGAGGCTGCTCGAGTAGAAGGACTGGCAGTAAGCCTTAAACAGAGTGATTTTCACTTCTCTCGAGCAGCGAGCGAACCTCCGTGCTAGCATGTTACCCCGGACTGCCAGCGCTCTGCGCTCCCTTTCAACATCCTCGTCATCATGTTCCGTGACAATGTGCCCAAGATATTTAAAACTCCTAACTACTTGTAAAGCCGTACTCTACCACTCTTAAAGACGAAGACTTCGCTCTTTTTAGACTTATACCTCAGTGCATGTTTAGCTGCATAAGCCTCACAGATTTTCACCAGTTGGCGAACAGATCCCACCGAAGGCCCCAGCAGCACCATGTCATCGGCGTAACTTACATTGTTTACAGCGACTCCGTCTACGAAACAACCTGTGTAGGTGCTGCTGAGCTCACCTATGAGATCATCACTATACAGGTTGAATAAATACAACAAATACATCAAAAAATGCAAAAAGTTTTTTTCCAAAAGTTTATAAAAAACACCTTAAATATGAACACAGGATTAAGAGGTAAAATAAATGAAATGAAACGATAGGCGTCGTCTTTGGTCATAAAATGAATTAAGTAATGAACTATATTTATACATCCCAGTCATTATAAAAATTCCCATTTATTTAAAAAAATCCAAGGTAATAAAAGCCAGTAGAATAAACCCACAACTTTATAAAATTAAAATCGAATAACATTATCCTCCTATTGCCACAGTCGGTTAATGAACACAATGGAAAACAGGATAAAAAATTTAAAAAAAAATTAATTGTCATTCGCTCGGTCTGTAAAAGGATCGATCTTTGGCAAGGAAATGGTTAAAAAACAATAAAAAACTGTCTTTGGAAGTTTCAGTTCGAAAGCCCGAGGGCAAGAAACACGTTTCCAATTAAGGCTTATCTTTTTCTTTTCAGGTTCTCTGAAAAAAGCATTTCTTGGCATATTAATTTGAAACTTGGATAGATAGGTACAGGTACTACTAAAAGATTCGAATAATGGTTAATTTCTAGAGTGGTCTCCACTCTGCATTCCTTTATTTATTCATCACTAGCTGCTGCGCGCGCCTTAGCACATTTTTATCCGGGATAAAAAGAAGCCTATGTCCGTCCCCGGGATACCATCTACCTCCCTGCCAAACTGCACTGAGTTCGGTTCAGCCGTTTAGGCGTGAGAAGGTAACACAGACAGACAGACAGAGTTACGAGTACTTTCTAATTTAAAATATTAGTATGGATATATCAGCCAGGCTACATTTATCCCACAAATCAGGTCCCATGGGATAGAAATAACTTTTTGAACGATTCCATAGAAACAACTTGTGCAAAGCCGCGGGCGGAAACTGTTTCATTTAAATCAATAAATTAAATTCGCTTAATTCAGGCTCATAATACAAAATTAAGGACCCATACCACAAATACAAATTGAAATATAAATTCACAAAAAAACAAAAGACACTTTTAAATCTATAGAGCCCATCGGATTCCACTGCTGGTGCAAATTACATCTTTCTCTTTCACCATTCATCGTGATTTCAAGCAGCCTGTTTTTCTGAAGTCTACCTTATTACACTTAGACCACGGTGCAGCGTATGCCATCACAGAGTCGGCAAAGAATCGCAATGAACCTAAAACTTAGATTTATGATGATAGCAAAAAACCGGTAAGAAAACATATTGCAAATAATAATTTCACTCCTTTGTTTTTCCAACATCTAACTGTTTGATCACGGACTAACTATAAATTTCCCCGATGTTTCCTCCAACCCAACATAACATTGAAAAGGGTCGACAAAAACTTGTGTATTTTTCTAGACAATATCATTGTGAAATCGGTTTTTGAACGAAAATTGCTTATAACATTGCCCCTGTAGATAGTTTTCTTGTTATTGGATGGTTCCAAATTATATTTATCTAAGGTCTTTGCTCACCAAAGTCTTGAAATTTCATATTATGACTTGGAGCAAAACCCCCATAATGGTTGACGTTCGCAGCTGTGATTTCAACGGTCTTGAGTTTTAAAATGTGATCATGATCACGTTTAAAGAATTTCTTGAAGAGGGAATCTAGTATGTCTGTAGTCCTAGAAAATAAAAAAAGTGCACATCAACACATCCAACTAGGCGTGGTCGTCACCAAAGAGGACGAAAGCGAAGGGGTATAAAATCTACCCATAGAACCCTGAAAACTGTCGTAACGCCATTTTGTCAAAATGCTGAATGATGATAGTAAGCATGGTGGCAAAACTGCAATTGGTCCAATACAAAGATCTAGTAGTCTATGAATACGCCCTTACTATAAAATTGCGTATATGCCATAAACAGGTTTATCAGAAAAAAACAGCATAAAACCATAACACCACAAAACATGGTCAGATGGACTTCGCCATGGATTATAATGTTTTGATACTAACTCAACTTTAGGGCTCTTCCGTGTACCAAAAGGGTTTTATATTTTATTGGTCCAATAACCAATTATTGGTGGCTCACACTTCTCTCCTCTCTCAAATCTCACTCTAAAAGAAGAATATTTTTCTCTTAAAAGTACTAGAATACATACCTTACCTGGATAGTTATAGTTTTACGCCCAATAAAATGCAAAATTCAAATAACCGCTAGCGATCTGTAAGTAGATTAATGTTCACTCCACCAACCGGCTGGAAACCATTTTTAGGGCACATCCTGCGTGCCCTAGCTGACACGTGACGAGGGCAAACGTTACTTAGTTTACTCGGTGGTCGGGACACATGGACCGTTTAGTTTACTTGATTATTTCAGCTATACCCTTCCCGCTGATAGTAGGTACTTACAGGTTAGGGCTTTTCCCCAGAGATCATGTGAATTGTTATTTGTAGCTAAGCGGTCGAAACGTATCGTAATCTTTTATAAATTTAAGAGCCTAGCTCCTGTCGGTGTAATGATGCAATTTCCTCCACTCATCTCTCTCCAATGCAATGTCTTTTACTTCTTCAGACGACGTGACAGTGTCTTTCTCCTTGATCTGACTCATATAGCAAATTCTTGGTCTTTCCCTTCCTGGTCTTCCTTCTACTTTTCCTTCTATGATGTTACTTATGAAGTTGTCATGATAAGATGTCCAATCATTCTCCCTCTTCTGTTTTGAATGGTGATCATCAGAAACCTTTTCTCATCTTTAAAACCTTTTCTTATCATCATAATCATGTGATATGATGGTTGCGTGCGTTAGTGTTAATACTTTAGTTCAAAATCAGCTAGCTAGTGTATCACAGGCAATGGTCTCGTCTTACCACTGGATACTTTCATCATCATCCGCAACCGGATCTCTCCCACTGTTGGGCAGCCTCCTGTGCTAGCCGCCTCCAGTGACGCCTCGCTTTGAAATAAAGAAGAAAAAGAAAGAATATGTATTTATTGGTTCACTATGACGAACAGCTTGCAACTATTACAATATAAATGAGAACATTACATATAATAAACCGCCAAGTGCGAGTCGATTAGCACACGAAGGGTTCCATACCGTAAAAACAACTTTTTCTTTGCAACTTTTTCAAACAACATCAAATTTTCACATGTTCGAACACCCCTTTAAATTTACAACTTCATTATATTTTAGTAATATTTTTTGTTATAACAGTTGAAGTGTAACAGTATTTATAGAAAGTTTCATGTTACCTACCTATTGTTGTTAAAGAGATACAGCCTTGACAGACGAAGACCAAGAAAAGCCAAAAACAATCACGTTTTTTGTATGGAAGCCCTCTTTAACTTGAATATTTATTTTATTTTAAATATTTGATCGAAGGAAATAGGGTCCGTTTTCACCCTTCGGGTACGGAACCCTAAAAATTACCTAGTTCTAATTACGATACCCAGTTCTAATTATAAAGCTTTGCTCCACCTATAATCAACGCGCCTTGTGGTATGTCCCGCCCAACATCATTTAAGTTTCATGATTCGAGTTCCAACATCCTGTACTTTCGACAACTCAAATACAAGTACAAGATTGTCTACTGCAGATGTTACACAGTCATATTTTTTATTGATTGCATACACTAAACTTGCCCTTTGTTGTGTAAGATGGTCCTTTACAGCTCTACGTTCATACTTACTTACACCACACAGCACAAAAACTTACGTTTAAACATGGGCTTAAACTCGTTATCTATAAATACACTTTACAGTGACAAAATGGCTTCCCACAAGCTTCAAAAGTTCAAACGAGTGGTTTAGCTTGTATGTCATCTGATGCTGTGTATATAAAATTCATCTAAATGTTCCGAGTTTAATCCCATATTTGAATGTACATTTTTGTGCTGTGCTGCAGCGGTGCGTTCCAGGTCTGCGACAAGTCTAAGACGTCGCTTATTTGAATAAGCGACCCTTTAACAAAACTGTCAAATCGAATAATAAACCTCCTTAAGATATTGTTTCATCGAAGCCCATCAAAGACATGGTCTCAATACGGCAGCTGGTATAACTTGAACCCTTGCCAGAACGCTCGATTCTACGACTGCCTTCAAAACTGCTCTACTGTTAACTGGCACGCCAAAATGGCCATTGCAATACATTGGATATTGCTTTTATTTATGGCAACCCATGGCAAGATGGGAATCATAAAAAGTTTGCAGATGACGAGACCTTTGTGGTAGAGTGAGTGCGCGAGGTAGGAAATGGGACTTTTTCTGGACTCTATTCCGGAACATTCTACTTGACTAATTTTTACTAAAAACACTTGTGCCCCATCACACGGTACTGCGCTAGCCTCGCAGCGAAGTTCCTAGCTTCTCAAGATTTCGAGGAACTTTTAGATTTTATAAAAGGGACTTGTTTTCAAAGCAAAAATTGAACAGTCTACTCCTAAAACTTTGCTTGTCAACTTAACCATCCGTGTGCCCCCGACCCCGGCTTCGTTTTTGCGCACAATATAATAAATTATGTAAGGATGTTATTGTCTTCCGATGCTATCTTAACTAAGCGGTGGTCCGAGATAGTGGAAATTTACAGGGGACCCTTAAAAGGTTTAAATAACTTCGGAAGAGACGAGGGAACTTGAAGTCTCTTGAAAGGTCTCGAGGCGCACCAAAATATCTGGAGGGGGTGTGAAGGGTGCAAAATCAAAATGTCCGCTTTGTTTTTGTAAATTAGATGTATTGGTGAGATTTAATGATTGTGGACGTTGAGGGTTTCAAAGGGGAGTTGATCAAAAGTCCGGTAACGAAGGATTGGTTGACTCCCAGCTAAATAAAACAAATAAATAGATAAAAATTGTACAAAATTCAAAATTCAAAGTGCTTTTTTTCCTTTAGACCTTACTGGACTCTTGGACACGTCACAAAATTCAAATTACATAAGTAAACCTAGAAAATAAAGTGATCACTTTGATTTTTGCTCAGTTCAATATTTTTAAGGTAAAGTAAAGGAGCGAACAAGAAACCTTTGCCTTGTTAGGTTGTTAGTTTTCGAGACAATCACAGGATATGTTTTTAAGCTACTCTTTATACAAACTATCGTAGTTGAAGAATTAATTATGAATGTTAGCGGGATAAATACGAACGTAGTTTACGTAGAAAGAACACTAACGTTTCATCTATACGACCAATGTGGCGCGACGGGCGAAGGTCCGTCTGCGACGGAGGTTCGGGTGTCCTGGGTATTTTCGATAAAAAATATATATCTATGTAGCGTATTGTATTAAGAATATCTGTTATCTAGTACCCATAACATTTATTTATTTTATTTATTTATCTCGTTAGGAGGGATTCTTCCAACACAAACTATGTAGGTTCGCAGTTAACCCGGTTACATGCATCTACACTTTATATACTATGTTACTATAGCTAGTACTATACCCGGGGACAGACAAAGGCTACTTTTTATCCCGGAAAAGAGTTTGCGAAGCCGTGGGCAGCAGCTAATAATATATATTTTCAAGCGCTTAAATGTTTACCCAAAATAAAGTCTCCTATCTAAAATTAATAACTAAGGTAACTTCATTACCTTAGAATGAACTTAAGATAAACTTATCATCTATAAACGAATTCTAGATCTGATTTGCAGATGATCACTCATCTGCATGACTAGACGCTCCATTACGAAGTGCCTAATTAAATGATCTAAAAAAGAGAAAACTAAAGCTTTTATAGAATCCCTATGGAGATACCTAACAGTTTGATGATGCGCATAGGGAAAACCTAATGGGTATCTAAATAGGGATCGATTTAGGTCTCGGTCACACTGCAGATAGTTGCGAACGTTTCAAGCATGTAAGCTGTGGTCTCACTTCTAAGTCTCATCATCCCGCATTAGTCCACTGCTGGACATAGGCCTCCCCTTATGACCGCCACAGCGCCTCAGTTTGTCTTCAGCTTGCCGCGTCCAACATCTGCCTGCAATCTTAAGCAGGTCATACTTCCTGGCCAGAGGACGTCCTAGACTACGATTGCCGAGACCCGGTCTCCACTAAAGAACACGTTTACCCCAGCGGCTGTCGGTTCTTCGCGAGACATGGCCGACCCATTGCCGCTTTATCATAGTCCGTATTATGTAAGCTTGCTCAGTCATCGATCTATGCTTGAGTAACGCTTTTCTATGGCGTAAACGTCAAAGCGTTTTTGTTTTGTTTTTTTTTTCCAATAATTATATGACACAACTCTCCAGATTTAAAGGGTCTATGAACAACCTACGGTCCAATGCCCGACCCACTATTCCTCACCGGTATGGCAGACCCCTTAGGGTCAAAGGCAGTACGTGAGACCGTAACTGAATAGAAAGGTTACAGCAATCACGAGCGACGTGACCTTCGGAATAACTAATTAATAATAAATGAATGATTAAGGTCCACTCTGTTGGGGATCTTAGAGTCCTTGTGAATAGTGAATAGGGATATGAGCCAAGAGTAAACATGAATAATTATCATTATCATCATCTTCAACCCATAGATATAAGTAAAATTGGTAGATTATGGTACGTTCTCCCAGCGCTTACTCAACATCTGGTATGTGTTATAACTACACACAAACACTCGCTATTAGTTATATTTTCAGCCTTGTCCAATAATTATAATGAACAACAAAGATGGAAAGACGTACCAAGACCGAAGTGCGACCGAGACACCAATACGCACGCGAAACACGAACGCCGGCGACGCCGCGTCGGTTCGACTATGACTGGGGTGGGTGGACCTAATTGCTCATAATTTGAGCCTTCTTTTTTCGATAGGCGAGTACCTCATCTCCCCTTTTTTACTTAAATCGATGCTTTAACCTATATAAGTATAAGTCCACTGCTGGACATAGGCCTCCCTTGATGAGCGCCATAGCGCCCTGTCTTCAGCTGGGGCTTCGATCAACATTGTTGATCGAAGAGCTAGGGCCAGCATCTACCTGCAGCCTTTCGCAGGTCGTCAACCCAGCTGGCCAGAGGCCTTCCTAAACTACGTTTGCCGACGAAGCGGATAAAAGAAAAGGGTAAGATAATGACGATGATGGCATCGAAAAAACGGATCGGCCGTCCTTCGTTTTTTGCGGTCCAACGCGGTCTTGTCTTGAGAGACAGACGGACAACGAAGTGATCTTATAAAGGTTCCTTTTTTTTCATTTAAGATACAGAACCCATAAAACATCACTTATTATGTACTGACTGACAAAACAATTTACTAAACACTAGCAATATTGATTTTTATTGTAAAATGGCGGCATTGAAATCGCAATGCTCGGTGTGAATAAGGCCAGTCGTAAAAAAGAAATTAGGTAGGTGCTGCCATACTAATATTATACATTCGAAAGTAACTCTGTCTTGTTACATTTTCACGCATAAACGGCTGAACGGATTGCAATGGAATTTGGCAGGGAGGTAAATGGTATCGCGCGCACAAAGCCACTCAGTCAATGGCGGTAAAAATATATAATAAAATTCCAGACAAGATTAAAAGCCAAGGAAATAATAATATTTTTGAAATAAGACTAAAATAGATGCTCTTGGAAAAATGCTACTACGAACTAAATGATTTTTTAAGTGATACTGTTGGTGACTTGTAATTGAAATCTTGCATTAATTTTATTTGACAGTAAGGTAAGTAACCTTTCATACCATTATTGTACTGGTCGTCTCCCATTGCAACACTCTAAACGGGTACATATTGTGTGTATTCCTTAATATAGTCAATAGTCAATAGTCTGACAAATGAATGTACCATAATATGATGCAATAAATAAATAAAAAAAATAAAGTCGCGGCCAGCAACAAGTAACTAATACATTAACAGTTAATACACTTATAAGCATTTTATAAGTAAACTAATCCGTTTAGTAAGTAGTGTGAATGCAAGTGGAGTTGGTAAGAGCCTGAAATAACTGGAATTAAGACGCGAGAATGCTATTACTTAACTAAGGTCATGAGCAACGTCGGGTTGGCTATAATAATAATAATAACTTATAATAAGAGCCTCGATCAACATCTCAAGAGACTCTCGCTAGGAAGTTGGATCAAGCGTCAGATCCAAAAGGCGGTACTCCTGGGCTCGACGCTCATCGTCAGGAAGTTCCTCTCTCCGCAGCCCTATTTACCGGCCGCTTGAAGCTAGCTTCGCGGCCAATGATTAGTTTTATAAAATTTTATTTTCTATAGTAAAAAAATTTATTTTATAACGAGATTGATGTATTAAATAAATGATTTGAGTATAAACTTTATTGGACAAAAAACAATCATAATCACAGTGGAGATTTATTATGAAATTACAATTAGGGAAAGACCATCTTATATATTAGGTCCTTACATATGAAATTGGCGTTTTTCGTACTGGCCACTTTAATCACAAATTTCTCCTCTTTGGTAAGGAATTCCAAATTCAAATTTGTACAGCTATAGACTCATGTATTTGTGCTTCGATGATCGTCATTCATTTGTTTTTTTTCTTCTGTTTTTTTCTGTTTGCGTCACTCATTTTACAAAATGGAAAACTTAAAATATCGCATTATTTACGTGTACGAGTTCCGCCGTGGCACTAGTGCTGCGGAAACAACTCGAAGGGTGAATGATGTGTATGGCGGTCGTGTTGCAAAAGAAAACACAGTTCGTTTTTGGTTCCAACGTTTTCGTTCTGGAAATTTTGACCTGCAGAACAAGCCCCGTGGACGGCCTGAGACTCAAGTTGATAATGAAGAGTTGAAGGCTATTGTGGAAGCGGATCCATCGCAAACCACGTCCGAGTTAGCTGCAGGCTGCGATGTTAGTGATAAAACTGTTTTAATTCACTTGAAGCAAATTGGGAAGATTAAAAAGCTTGAAAGGTCACGAATTGACTGAAGCAAACCGGCAAACGCGCGTCGACTGCTGCGTTACATTACTAAACCGGCACAATAATGAAGGTATTTTAAACCGAATCCATTACCTGTGATGAAAAATGGGTTCTTTACGATAATCGGAAGCGCTCAGCGCAATGGTTGGATCCTGCCCAGCCAGCCAAATCCTGCCCCAAGCGAAAATTAACCCCAAAAAAGTTACTTGTAAGCGTTTGGTGGACTAGTGCCGGTATTGTTCATTACAGTTTTCTCAAATCTGGCCAGACTATTACGGCTGATGTCTATTGTCAGCAATTGCAAACCATGATGGAAAAGCTAGCGGCTAAACAACCTAGGCTGGTCAATCGCTCCACGCCACTGCTGCTTCACGACAACGCTAGACCACACACTGCGCAACAGACGGCTTCTAAATTAGAAGAGCTTCAATTGGAAAATGTAAGACATCCTCCGTACTCCCCGGACCTTGCTCCAACAGATTACCATTTTTTTCGAAATTTGGATAACTTCTTGCAAGGGAAAAAATTCAACTCCGATGGGGCAGTCCAAATCGCCTTCAAAGATTTTATTGATTCCCGTCCGACTGGTTTTTTTAGTAAAGGGATCAATGAACTACCTATAAGATGGCAAAAGTGCATAGAAAATAATGGTTCATACTTTGATTAATTAAATATATTATATTAAAAAATATTCGACTTTTTGTTCCTCCCATACAAAACGCCAATTTCATATGTAAGGACCTAATATATATATAAGTTTTGTTTTGTAGTATCTACACTAAGTCAGAGACTCGTGCTGTAAATACCAAAAGGTTAAGTTTTTTCAGTTTCTTATTTTATGAGTTCATTTGAACGTTATGAAAATATATTATACACGAAAGTTATTGCTGAATGTTATCGCTGAATCTTATTTTATAATTTGAAGAAAATTATTTTGGTTTCGTAAATTTATTCGTTGATTTTATGCTGTCTTGCCGGGATGATGATGTGGTTGCTAAAGGCGCATTCACACAGCGGTCCGTTTTACGGGTTCCGTTTGTTATATGCAGTTTTTACGGTGATGGTGTAGGTACGAACTAGTTAACTTATCTACACAAGATAGTATTCCAGGTCGAGTAAAATTACTGATCTACAAGATGCCTATACCCGCTTTACAGGGCCGTTTTTTCGGTTATGTTTTATTCGGCGAAGCCGTTATGTAGTTCTAAGAGCGAGTTCACATCACACACACGATACGCAGCTAAAAAGTTGTCGAAATATTCATCAATATTTTCGTATACGTAAAGCCACTCCCAGACAGACGCGGTCTGGGGCACCGCAGGCCGCGTCTGTCTGGGAGATGCTTAATGTTGCATGGCATTTTGCGAAGTTTTGGCCACAACCTAACTCGAAACTTTCACGAATTTCAGAGACTCATCCGTCGATGAACATCAGATGTAGTGTAATAACACTTTAACTTCTGTATTCAACGCCATCCGACGGAATTTATGCTGAAACTAGCGCGTAAATTGCAAGTTCCTGTAAACGTATCCATTACATGTCGGCGCTAAATAAGGAGCGGTCTTACAGGCTAGGCGCGACTTAGTTTATGGTGAAACGAACTTACTTAATGAAGTTCGATAATAACTTGTTTGGTCAAGATTTACCTTCTACAAGGTTATGGTGGTTTATGGTCCAACGGACTTTCCTACTTAACGTGGTTAAAGGCGCTCGAAAAAAAATCGAGGTTTTCCTATTTTGTAGGTTCTTCAAGTAAAGTTAAAGTTTGGATAGCAGATAAGAAGTTTTCCGCACATTGTAAGCCATTTGCTATGAACCCACGCTATAGCTAAGAATCCATTGTCGTTTTGGAGTCTATTGACATTAAGAGATTTTTTACCTTGATCAATATTATACGGATAGACTCCATTTGGAGTCTTCGACATAATGGTGGTTAAAGTTTCATAGTTTCTTTTAGCAAGACAGACAGACAGAGTTACTTTCGAGTTTATAATGTTATTATGGATTGTATTTTTACTGAGAACAAATATATATTTTTTTTTAATCTTTATTGACAAATAAAATTACAATTCAAAAATAAAAACAAATTAGAACCAGTATTTACAATTGAAACAATTAAGCTAACTGCAGACTGTTGCAAACAATCTACAGGTAGCTCAACTGATCCATATCAATACCAGTCGGAAGCATCCCCAAGACGCTGGCTGCATTGCCCCGCTGTATGGCAATGCTGATGCGCTGCGCCAGTTACCAGCCCGCTCTCGAGTCACGCTTAGAAGAAATTGGAGAACAAATTGCTTCTGTTATCTAACCTAGTTTGATGCCTCCCGACAATGGTTGAAACGTTGAAACTTAACAGACTTCACCTAAGAATAAGGTCTAGATTTCAAAAGCAGAGAGCAAAAGGCTTGAGATTTAAGTGAAACCCCCACTTAGGTTTTC
The DNA here is from genome assembly GCA_963662085.1 of Eupithecia inturbata. NCBI lineage: Eukaryota > Metazoa > Arthropoda > Insecta > Lepidoptera > Geometridae > Eupithecia > Eupithecia inturbata. Next base: position 2,740,377 of record OY759201.1, read on the forward strand.
AATAACTTAAGGATTCACTTAAGACATCGTGAACAAATCCTAGAAAAGTCGTATCGAGGTAACGCAACGATGAATCGGGGGTTAAGCTCGCGTTTCAGGGCAAGAGCCCATGTTAAAGGGGTTTGAAGATTTTGGCCCTAACATCGGTAACCATTTTGTTTTTTTTTTCAAAATCGCCGCGCACAATAGAAGTTATATATTTGGATCAGGACATTAGAACAAATAAAAAATGTTACATAAAATAATTTCCTAAAGCGTCAGGTTTCTGAGATATTCACAGGTCAAAATAACTATATTATTTCTTCATTTGTAAATTTCTCAGAAACCTGACATTTTAAGATGTTATGTATAACCGTTTTTATTTCTTTTAGTGTCATCTATCCAAATACATATATAACTTTACCCCCCATGCAAAAATCTTCAAACACCTTTGTTAATTTATGGCCAGAGTCTTAGCTTGAATAAATAAATAAATAAATAAATAAATAAATAAAAAAGCAAAAGCGTGGTTTTAACCTTTTGAGAATGTTAACATAATTCTAAGAATGATATAAAAATGTAGTAGGCCTCCAGTCAGCAACATTCTGTCTGAACCTTCCTGAGGTTGGGAATCTCGAGAAAGAATGCGTAGAATCGATGCGTACGTCTTTTGTAGACTGCCTACTAGATAAGCAAGACCACTACCAGCGGTTTTTGATTAGTAGCTCAAGGGTGGAACAAAATTAGTGCTGAATTGACCGCTACTGCCCTTAATGGTCATGGTCAGAATAGAATACTATTATTATTATTGCCATACAGCGGGGCAATGCAGCCAGCCAGCTTCTTGGAGACGCTTCCGACTGGTATTGATATGGATCAGTTGAGCTACCTGTAGATTGTTTGCAACAGTCTGGAGTTAGCTTAATTGTTTTAATAGTAAATACTAGTTCTAATTTGTTTTTATTATTTGATTGTAATGTTCTTTGTCATAAAGTCATTATATTAGAATCTCGTTGGTTCTAGTTTTTTTGTTTTTTATTCTTTATTAAAATGCAGCGAAAATAGTATGAGTGATACACTCACGAATACATCAGAACTGGTCCCTCATTCCACATAATTAATCGCTTCATCACAGTATCGTCTCGGAATGACATTCTTTGGCAGTATACCTTTGAGGGAAGAAACTATAGTTACGCGTCCCTCACGCGTGTCAAAAGTGTCAAGGTTGAAGCCATTCTTTCAATCTCTCCGTGCATATAGCACCGCAAGCACTACCTAGAGTTTCTTTCATCTATTGACGATTCTGCGACGATACCATTGTCATAGTAAAGAGATTGGTTATCAGAATTTGACCCCTCACCCGCTGATGTTACAGTCACAAGCTCGCAGATACACACCTCTCCTTAACCCCAATCTGGCGGTCCTCCAAGCCGCGAGAGCGCCATCGACGACGCTCCAGACAGCCAAACACCTGCATTTTTCGCCATGTTTGCCAAAAGCAACATATTCCGCATTTATTTCCACTTTAATAGCAAATACAGTCGCGTTTCGGAGACCGCGACTTAAGTTACCATGTCGAAAATGGCATTTCTTCCAAGACCAATTAGTGTGGCAAATGTGGCAATGGTGGCACCAGGGAGACGGGGCTTAAGTAATAAGTAGTTACTAACAAAGGTGTACTTATATCACTCAATGCTTTTCTACGACGTAGATTCAGTATTCAGAATAAGTCACTTTTCGTCGTATTTAGCCCCTCGGCGTCATTTGTAGAATAAAGCCCATCTTTATTAACACTGAACAATTGAAGCAATTGAGCACTAACTGCAGACTGTTGCAAACAATCTACAGGTAGATCAACTGGTCCATATCAATACCAGTCGGAAGCGTAAAGCAGATGAAAAAAGTAATTGTGGTCTGGGCAACTATCTACGTAATGTACACGCTAATATTGCATTAAGAGGCGAACCTCACGGGTTTGGTTATCTAACAAGGCCTAGATCTCCTCAGTACCTACTCACGGGATCGCCGTGGTAAAAAACTCGAATTACATAAAATTCAATCTTTTTTCTATGGTTCCTTGAAAGTGAAAACACGATTAAGAAAAAAGATACGTTAAAAAAAACATGACAGTGCACTGTTTCGAACATAATTTGGTCGAGATCTCAGGAACCCTGCGGTCTACTAAAATAACTTATGTTTTGATTCGTAGGTTATTATTAGTTATTACTAATTATTTGGTTCCTAGAACCAATTTCTTCATAAGTTGTGTAGTTTTCTTGTAAATAAGCAAAAGCTTGATTTTTACGCTTGCTGTGCCAAAATCGTATGCTCTTTCCCGCTCCTATGAACGCGAAAACCTATGCCTATCCTTTTCACAAAATGGCGCGCATTGTGCCCTCTTAAGTATATCAGTCTGTTTAGCTTGGGGCTAGATGTTGCTGTGTGGATTACCCTGCATTATTTTTTTATTTATTTAGTTTAGTGGTGAAGTCTGCTTTGGTCTAATTACATCTACCTCCTCATCAGCTCTCACACGTCCACAGCTGAACATGCCTCCCCCAAACAATGGGGGGTATTGCCTTAATCACCACGCTTTTCAGGCGGATTGGTGATCGCAGTAGAGGTGTTAAAAATACACAGAAGAAAGCTGATGCCCTTACTCTGGTAGGTTGTCTTAGTCGACTCTTACGACATCTACGGACCGAGTTAGAGGTGTCAATTCTAAGGCCGCGACCGCCTCAGCGTACACCTATCACAGTAAATAATAGATTCAGGCGTTACTTTGCGTAAATCCATAATTCTTAATTCTCCTAATAAAACAAATACATGTATAATTTAAAACAAGAGAGATTATGGCAAAGCGAGCTTAACCCTAAAAAGAGTTCTCTTCCAGCACACCCTAAATCCATTGCAAAATATTAGCATATACAATTTTTAGGAACAATACCGCGCAAAACCTGTTCTTTTTTTTGTCAACTACCGTTTGCCACGCTTGGAACACGGCTTACCGCAGGTTCTCCCGACTACCGGTTGCCACTCTGAGGACACGGTATGTTGTAGGACCTGCCAACTCCCGATTACCACTCTTCGAACACGATCTTATCTTTTACCTACCTACTACTTAAACTTCTGAAAACCAGACTTCCAGCTAGCGGAAGTCTGGTTTCTAGAAGTTTCATCAAAGTCGCGTCGGTAAAACAGTTCCTTTAGATATGTCGACTGGCGTCTCTCCAGGCCGCAAGTGGCCGCAGATGACGAAGCGTCTACGACTCGTTATCGCTAGCGAGAAATGAACGAGGAATAACGTAAAACATAGAGGCGGATTAACACAGCGGGAAAATGTATGTAAACAAAATGGCGACTTTTAATATTTGGGGCTTCAGGAGACATAGACATCCTCCACAGCCTATATTGATCCACTGCTGGATCCAGGCCTCCTGATAAGCGCCTTTATTGGCTTTAAAAAATAAATTGTCTCATGGGGGATAATGCCCATAATCCCCACGCTGGACACGCGGGTTGGTGATCGCAGTTCGGTCAATACTCATAATATAAATTAACAATTTTGAATAGAGGCGGACTGAACTGGGAAACTGCACATGACGTAAATAGCGCGACATCTCTTATTGAAGACCTAGACAAACCATGAGCCATGGGAGTAATTAAACTCGCATTAACTCTAATGGTAAACTAATCACGATTTTGATGATTCTTTCGCCATTGTATAGAGAATGATGCCAAGATGGTGCCATAAAAATTATTCCCGAGGGATTAGTAATTATTGTCCCGTAAAATTTAGAAAAAATATGTGGGATTTGAAGGTTTTTAGTTTTTTCAAAGTAATCTAATTATTATTACATGATTATTATAAAGAAAATTACAATCAAACAATAGAAACAAATTAGAACTACTATTTACAATTGAAACAATTGAGCTAACTGCAGACTGTTGCAAACAATCTACAACCTTCCATGAACATTCTATGAAATCGTCTCTATTATAATCGCACAGAGGCGCTCTGTGGTCAAACTTGACACGACAACTTTAGGATGCAATTAAGACACGGAGGACTGCGCTAGACCTCCCTAAACTATTACGTAAATACACGCTGAGTCGGTACCGGTACCGGTAAATACTGGTACCTATTATTCGGATATCTTAACGCATTCACTGCCCAGCCTCAGTGGTGTGATTAGCAGGGGCCCGCAGCTACACGGGGCTGGAGGCATGGGGGCATGAGCGTCGTGGCCCTGGAAAGTAGTAGTTTAACTTTTAGTCGATAATAATTTAATAGTTTTTATAAATACTAAAAATCGACTTCGAATTCATTTATATTACACCATTTATTTTTAAGAAATCTTTCGGAAATTTTAGTTTTATGGGACCACCCCGAAATTATTTTCTACTTATACAAAACCAAAAGTCGGTTTACATACGTAAAAAACATGCACACAGCCGAACATACATAGAACCTCCTGCTTTTTGGAAGTCGGTTAATAATGGGTTAGGTATCGCTGTTCATTATTAAGTATCTACTAGCTGCTGCCCGCGGCTTCGCACACCTTTCTCCGGCATAAAAAGAAGCCTATGTCCGTCGTCGGGATACCATCTACCTCCCTGCCAAATTTCACTGAGATCCGTTCAGCCGTTTAGGAGTAAAAAGGCAACAAACATCTACCAATCTTCACAATTTTTTTATAATATTGGAGTGATTATATTGACCTATTATAGCTATTTAAAAGCACTACCTGGGTATCTATAACAAATTTTGATATCTTACAGTAATGACTATGCACTCAACTGTAACTACCATGCGCAGTTTTGCATTCGTGGCTATGTTCACAGAACTCATAAAGATTTGCGCGAACCACCGATTTAAGTAAAAACGTGAAGATGATGTACTAGCGTCTCGAAAGTGGAAGTCTCAAATTAGGTGCAATCAGCTCAGTCATAGTCGGACCGGCGGCGTTCATGTTACGCGTGCTTGCTACGACGTACTTTAGCGTGATTTATTGACTAAAAGACTACTGCAATGCCCTCGTGTTTGTTCATTATAATTATTGCACAAGATTGGAAATGTAACTGTAAGCGAGAGTTTGCGTGTAGTTGTAACACAGGCCAGTTGTTGAGAAAGCGCTGGGAGAACGTACCATATCTACAGATTTTACTTAGATCTATGGCGCGAAATAATTATACCTACAAGCCAAGTCCAGCACGAGTAAAGCCGCGGACTTTAGCTATACTTATGAATAACGTAATGACCGCACCTATCGGACCATCTTTCAAGGTATTTGACTCCAAACGGTTTAATTTTCTACGACATTGACTTTTCCGTTTTATGTGATATGATTTTATATGAGTTTTATGTAGACTAGATATAAAATGGTGGAGAATATTAAATCATAGCAAGACGCCTGTAAAACGACCTTTGGCGACAGGCGCGGTGGGCGAAGGTCCGCCAGCGACGCAGGAGGTTGCGGGCTCGATTCCCGCTTCGGCACAAATATTTGTACGATCTGCAGATATTTGTTCCAAGTGTTTTTTATGTAATAGTAAAAAGTATATATTTAATGTATTAAGTCGTATATCAGTTATCTAGTACCCATAACAAGTAAGCTCTCTAGCCCAGATGATGATGTGTGGATTTTCCGGCAATATTGACTACTACATACATTCAATATTCAATAAGTTTATTTCAGCTTAGATACACGATAAATATTTCAGCCATAAAATAGGTAATAAAAAGAAAAGTAAAATGAAAACATCTTAAATAATGGAACGCACAATCTAGGACAAACAATCTTCATGAGCGCATGGCTCTATGTGTGCGCGTCCAGTGCTTCATGAAAGCGCAGTCCGTGTCCAGCCTTCCAGCTATTAGTTTCAGACATTGATTTAAAAAAAAAAACTATGTACCATTTATCTTTCTTGTTGTTTAAAAAAACGCTTCGGAGTGGTAGGGGGGCTATGTCAATAGATAGCCTGCCTGGCTCTTGGGAATTTAGTTAGTCGCTATGGAGCGTTTCTCGGGAGCGGATCGCGCGTTGTGCGTACGCGAATTTTACAAAATTGGTATTACTGCGATTGTAGCGCGAAGAAATTTCTGTAATGTTTGAGGTTTTCGGTTCCAAAAATGACCGTATGGGCTGCAATGTCATCATCATCATCAACCTATCTTAGTCCACTGCTATACATAGGCCTCCCCGAATGAGCGCCATAGCGCCCTGTCTTCAGCTTGCCGCAGCCAGCATCTGCCTGCAGTCTTTCGCAGATCGTCATCCCACCTGGCCGGAGGGATTACTACACTACGTTTGCCGAGTGCCAGTGGAGACCGCGACTCGGCTGCAATGTAATTGCGAGGAATTATCGGCCCTTACTTTTTTGAAGATGAAAGGGGACGTGCACTTTCAGTGAATTCAGAGCGTTATGTAAGGATGTTAAATGAGTTTTTGTTGTCTGAACTGCAGAATTTTCCAGGCTTTAGCCGAAAAACATGGTTCCAGCAGGACGGAGCAACTTCACACATCTCCAATGAATGGGAGCCATTACGGAGCGTACTTGCTAAGCCATCATCAGAAATTTTAGGCTTAGATTGAATGACTGTCGCTAACGCGAGGGTAAACATTTGGACGGCGTTATTTTTAAGAAACAAATTCTTAAAAATAACGCCGTCACGTTATTTGTTGTTAGCATCAAAAGAAATACACATTCTCTGAAAATTTTAACTGTCTACCTCTTAAGGTTCATGAAAGAAAGAAAGAAAGAAAATTATTTATTAAACACTACACACACAAAAAAAAACTTTAAGACAATAAAAATAAAAAGAGACTACTTAGTACTAGCATAAACTAACAAACAGCACAGACAAACACATGTGAACTAGGCTAGTTCACATGTGTTTGTCTGTGCTAACTAAGTAGTAAATTAACACAAACATTGGGTTAATTAATAGGTACTAAGTAGTCCACTCAGCAAGCAGACTAGCATGAGATAGGAGCCCGTTGACAGACGGGCGGACGGACAGCGGAGGCTTTGTAATAGGGTTCCGTTGTTACCCTTCGGGTACGGAACCCTAAAAACTATAAACGGTTTTTGTTTTTAATCGATTTTTTACGTAATCTTTCTTTTGAGACACCCGTACTACCTAAGCTGCCGTACAAGGTAGTATTCATACTTTTTCGAGTAACAAACGTTTGCGTTCCAATTAAATATAAAACAATTCTAAAACGCTAAATTTTGCAGGAAAACCTCGCAAATCAAAAATACACCTTCAAACAAGGAACAAGTAAACAACTCATTCAAATTCAACTTTGTTACAACTTTATAAAGTACTTTTACTTGAACAGTTGTTAAAAATTTACAAGACAAAGTTGTTAATTAGGCATTTCCATGGACAGTTCATACAAAAGGTTTGTTTGGGTGAAGTTTTTTTAAACATATTCTTACTGTAATTTGTGTTTAAATTAACCAAAAAGTCTTTTTTACGAGCATATTGTCGGGGGCAATGTATGGATTATGTTAATTGTGTCATCTTATGTTATCTGTGGCAAATAAATAAATAATGCACAGCATCATCTACATAATATGTAGCCCCAAGCTAAGCGGAGCTTGTGTTATGGGTACTAGATAATTGATATACTTAATTACAATTAATTAGATCAATTTTTATTACACTTACAAAACACCCAGAAACGCCGCAACAAATAACTACAGCCGTGTACATACATTTGTCCCGAGGCGAGAATCGAACCCGCAACCTCCTACGTCGCAGGCGGACCTTCGCCCGCTGTGCCACTGAGGTCATTGTCAATTGGCCATAAAACTATTTTTAGATGAAGACTGCATGGTCGCCTGGAAAAAATCGCTCTCAGCGATAAGGCCGTCTTTTGTTCATTTATTCATTCCTCACAATATTTTGTAACATTTTCCAACGATTGTAAACTTTGTTCAACATTGGTCCAGATCCTTCTGCTGTCGACTGTACTTTGAGTAGTTGGCGACTTAATTTGCGAGTAAAGTCGATCCTTCTATTGTTGGTAGCTACGAGTATATGAAGCTAAAGAAGGTAATAGATATAAAGAAAATTCTTTATTGCACACTTTACGAAACAATTAACAAATAAAACAAAAATTACAAAAAATGTGACAATTGGCGGTCTTACCGCTCCATAGCGAACTCTACCAGACCGTGGCTCGTTGGATTTAACATGATCCTAGTAGTTTTAAGAGTGAGCTCCTCGTGAAAGGCGTTTCCGTTTTAATCACTGAATCGCTGGAAGTAGGTTGAACAGATGGCAGATGGCCTGTTTGTAACCCTTAGACAAAAACATCTGGTTGCCGAAGAATATTTTATCTTTCGCAAATAGTTGCGAATAATACTTGTCAATATTAAGACACAATAAAATAGAAAACGTTGAAGAAAACCAGAAAAAATTAAGACCACAACTTACCTCTGTTGTTACCAAATAAGACATCATCATTCCAGCCCACAAACATCCAACTGCTGGGCATAGGCCACCCCCGTCATCATCATCATCAACATATACTAGTCTAATGCTGGACATAGGCCTCCCTAATGAGGTTCTGTTTCAATCAGCTTTGACGTCTTAAGATTGGTTGTCGTAATTTTTCTATACGCCATTTTCAAATTTGCTGAGTAATTGAAAGTAGCTACTTGACTTTCTGTCATCATCATCATCAACCTATCTTAGTCCACTGCTCGACATAGGTCTCCCCCAATGAGCGCCATAGCGCCCTGTCTTCAGCTTGCCGCATCCAGCATCTGCCTGCAGCCTTTCGCAGGTCGTCGAACCTGGCTGGAGGGCGTCCTACACTACATTTTCCGAGCCGCGATCTCCACTCAAGAACACGTTTAACCCAGCGATTGTCGGTTCTTCGCGAGATATAGCCGGCCCACTTCAGCTTGCTAATTCGGGCCTGAGCCGCATCCATCCATCGACTCCTTGCGACCGCTACAATGTCGTCGGTACATCGAGTGGCTGGTCTCCCAAAACTCCGTTTCGCATTGCATCGTTGTCGCCACTCGAGAACAAAGGTTCTCGAGTGAAGAGCTGGAGAGTACAGACTCTCCAGCGGTTATCAGAGACATAGATAGATAACTCTTTATTGTACCGCACAAACACTAAAATAATACAGAAGAAAATTCTGAGGATCAAGGAAGTACAAAGGGCGGCCTTATTGCTTTGAGCGATCTCTTCCTGGCAACCTTGGGATGGACTGGACATAAGAGAACTATATAGACGGTGGCGTTTGAAAACTTAAGGAAATGAAAACAATTACATATACCTACACTACGTACTAAAATATCTAACATGCATTTTTTGAATGAAAAACTCTGTTTTAAATAGCTCAAAAAAATCAAACAAAATGCTACTTTTAGATGGTTGGTTTAGAATTTAAATTAAACCTGAATCGTTTTCTTAACAAGAAATATCTTGCATTTCAACATTTCTACTAGGAACGTAAAAAGCTTTATAATAGGATTCCTCAGGACACGAGAATAAACTTTTCAAAACATTCGTAGATGGCAAGTGTAAGACGGATTATCGATTTGTGAGGGTCCCGTTTGAAATAATAACGAAGTAGTTATATAAAATAGTTGGTTTAGATTTACCACTTACTGTAGTGATGTTGATGTTGTTGCTGGGTGGTGCCGGCTTAGAATTTGCACCACCCCAACTCTCCCCGCGGGTGTCGTAAGAGGCGACTAAGGGATATCCACCGGGGGTGGGCAGCAGCGCCCACTGCAGAACAATTCTACCACCGAACTGCGACCCCCAACCCACATGCCCAGCGTGGGGATTATGTGCATTACCCCCCGTGAGATTAAAGCCAGCAAAGCGCTTATCAGGGGAAGGTCTGGGTCCAACAGTGGACCAATATAGGCTGTGGAGGTGGTGGAGGTAGTGATGTTAGACAAATATTCCAGCAGCGTGGGTATTATGGCATTATTTCCTAATGATAAAAGGTAATATCAAGTATCAAAGTGCTTTATTTCCATTAGACCTTACAGGTCCCAAACACACAAATGTCTGTTGGACACGTCACAAAATACAAATTACATAGGTAAAACTAAGAAATAAAGTGATCCCTTTGTTTTTTTGTTCTTTTCAATCTTATTAAGTTAAAGTAAAGAAGCGAACAAGAAACCTTTACCTTGTTAGGATGTTAGTTTTCGAGTTGGAGCAAAACTCGTCCCAAGCTTTTTTATCCTCTAGATAATCTGATATTTTGTACAAAGGATATTTTGAAAATTTGTTTGAATTTATTGATAATGTTTTCAACTCATTTGGAGTTCTGTTGTAGAAGCAGAAAGTACAAGAAGAAATAAGGAGGAGGCCTACGTCCAGCAGTGGACTGTTTGTTGATGATGATGATGGTGTTAGACAAAAATATGCTTGTTCATTCGTACATTTTTATGTGTTTACAGTTAAGAGAATTTTGAGTGGGTTTGCAAACAACAATCAATATACCTACACGACAAGGAAAAAATGTCTTTTTTGTCGTGTAGTACTTCTTCGGTATCCACTCGTACTTTTATAATGTCGATACCGTTTACCCACAATTGAGATACTCACGGAACTCTGAAACCGATCAGGAGCTTCATTCAAGGGTTCCTTATGATATCATTTCATTTTCAATCCAAACAGCAAACGTTATTTTCTATATTAATATATGAAACCCTGATTTTATCGATGTTATAGAATCGCATGGTACTTATTTTCTTTGTTATGTACGAATACGTTCGTTAATTACCGATAGTTCTCTTCTCTTCTTATGAACTTCTTCTTATGAACTCTACCAATCATAGTTATTTAGCACATAGATTACAATAACAGAATAAAGCAATTACAACTAGTATATACACTTAATATCTATTTCTTAAAATCGAAGCCGTCACCAGAAGGCAGAGTGCCCAGAATGCTGGCAGCATTGCCACGTTGAATGGCAATGCTAATTCGTTGACCGAAATAGAAGCCAGCATTCCGAGTCTGTCGACTCTACAAGAAGTTTGGTAAGATCTTTATAAATGGCATGTGCTCCAGGTCCATATCATAGTTTAAGATTTTTATGGGCCACCATTTACCATAATTCCGATCAAGCGTTTTGTGACTTGACAAGTTTACAAGTCACTTGATAACTCAAAAGACTTGACCGGAATTACGGTAATGTAAAAAGCAGACAAAGCAAAGTTTCTTTCTCTTTAACTGTCATAATCATCACTTCATTTCCTACGCTCGTGCTAAACAGCAGGCCCGACGTAGGAGGTTGCTGATTCGTTTCCCGCCTCTATTTATACACAATGGCTTTTTGAGATGGGAATTTGAGACTTGAGATGAAACCATGAGTAGAGGAAAGGCTAGCGGCAAGCACACATCATCTCAAAAAGCCACCCTATTTAACAAATATCCATTTACGTAATGCATACTAAGCATATCAGTTTTCTAGTAGCTCTAACAAAATGTTTGCGTATCGTGGGGCTAGATAATGCTGTGTGAATTATTCAGCATTATTTTATTTTTAGGGTTCCGTACCCGAAGGGTAAAAACGGAACCCTATTACTAAGCCTCCGCTGTCCGTCCGTCCGTCCATCTGTCACGTGGCTATATCTCATAAACCGTAAGAGGAAGATAGTTGAAATTTAGATAATGTGTATTTCTCTTGCCGCTGTAACAATAAATAATAAATAAAATAAATATCTAAATTAACGGGGGCTCCCATACAACAAACGTGATTAAATTGCCTATTTTTGCTTCTAATTTGTCAAGGCTGTATCTCTTGAACTACAATAGGTAGATACATGAATATCTATAATTAAGTAACACTTCAACTATAATAATAACAAATACAAAAAATAAAATAAAGTTTAAAATATAAACGGGTCTCCAAACAAGTGAAAAATTGATGTTTTTTGAAAAAGTAGCCTGATTTTTACAGTACGGAATCCTTCGTGTGCGAGTCGGCTCGCACTTGGCGGTTTATTTATATACAGCTTTATTTTGGTGGCATTAATATAAGCTAATGATAATGACTACTCTTCCGACTTTTAGTTGTTTCGTGCACATTTATTTTCTTATTAGTTTCTAAATTACTTATTGCTAGAATCAGTTTCAACAGTTTCCGCCCGTACCCGTTGGTACCTGTCATGCCTATTTGCCAAGCGTGAGTCGCGCACCTCCAGCACTAAATCAGGAACGGAGATGTCACAGATCATCGGGACATGTGATTTACCGTTCGTAAATATACAGCTCATTGAGGAGCAGCTGAGTTACTTTTAAACTGAAATGTTTTGCATGTGAATCAAAGATGACTCGTAGCGAATACTAATTCTATTTAAGGGGCAAACCTAACGGGCTTGGTTGTCAAACTAGGCCTAAATCTAGTAGACAGTAGACACGGGATCCCCGTGGTAAACTACTTGAATTACATAAAATTTCAAATAAAGTCTTTGGTTCCTTGAATGTGAAAACATGATTAGGAAAAAAACTACGATAAAAAAACACCTGAAAATGCAGCACTGTTTCGCACATACGTAATGTGGTCGAGGTCGAGATCTTAGGAACCGTGCTGTTTATTAAAAAGAGTTATGTTTCGATTCGTAGGTTATTACTAATTATTTGGTTTCTTGATAAGATGCGTTGTTTTCTTGTAAATAAGCAAAAACTTGATTTTTGCGCATACGCCACCTTTCCAAAAACGTACGCTTTGTCCTATGCCTACCCTTTTCACAAAACAGCGCGCATTGCGTCCTCGAAAGACACAAGTGAAAAGATGTCTTGTGATCTATGATTGTAGTCAACCGAAGGTTTACATCTACAGCATTTACTGGTCCACTGCTGGACGCAGGTCCCGGCTTTTAAGCGCCTCATTGAATTAAATTAACGATTGATTATCAAAAATTTTCTACAGCTGTGAACCAGCCAAATCTTTTCCCAGCTACTCAAACTCGTTGTTAACACAGAGAGTGAATTCAAACAAGGCTGATTGTGTGAACATTTCCGTAGGTACCTGCTTTTGTGATTAGGTTTTAACACGGTGTTTTATACGGTCTTGTTTAGTCTTGAGTCATAGAACTTGAATTTGATGGGTTAGTAATTTACTTTGGTACCAAGAGGTTAGTAATTTACTTTACGAGGCTCTCCGGGTTTTTAAAAAGTTATCTGAGCGTCTGGTTGACGCGACTCGTGTCCCGAGAGCTGGTGGGTATCTGGCGCAGCGCATCAGCATTGCCATACAGCGGGGCAATGCAGCCAGCGTCTTGGGGACGCTTCCGACTGGTATTGATATGGATCAGTTGAGCTACCTGTAGATTGTTTGCAACAGTCTGCAGTTAGCTTAATTGTTTCAATTGTAAATACTAGTTCTAATTTGTTTTTATTATTGAATTGTAATTTTCTTTGTCAATAAAGATTTTCTTTGGACCTATCTGTGTTGTTGACTAAACCAGAACAAAACATACGATTATAATTTAACAAAAATTAAAAAAAAAAGTATTTAAATTTCTCTCTTTGCAGGGCTAGATAGTCTGAGCAATGCTACGCAGCCCGTGATGAACTGTTTTAATTTTTTGAGTTCCGTACCCGAAGAATGAATCCTATTAACGGAACCCTATTGCTAAGCCTCCGCTGTCCGTCCGTCTGTCTGTCAGAGGGTTCTAACTCATGAACCGTAACAGGTGGAAAGTTGAAATTTTCAGAGTATGTGTATTTCTCTTGCCGCTATAACAGCATAAAACTTCCATACAAAAAACGTGTTTTTTTGGCTTTTTCTTCTCTTAGTTTGTCAAGGCTGTATCTCTTGAACCACTGTAGGTACACATGAAACTTTCTATAAATAAGTAACGGTTCAACTGTAATAAAAACATATAATAAATTTAAAGGGATAACAAGGAAAATTTATGTTTATTTCGCACATAGAAAATTACAATAACAGAATAAAACAATTACAACTAGGATTTACACTAATGACAGTGAAAATTTTGATTTTTGATAAAGTTGCCTGATTTTTACGGTACGGAACCCTTTGTGTGAGAATTAACTCGCACTTCGCGGTTTATTTTAATTTCTTCTACGTTACTAAGTTTACGTAACACATTCTTTCTTACCTAATTTTGTTTAAAATTTGACTTGTCTATGAGGTTATTTTATTATCCTAAATAAATAAACTTTACTGATTTCTGTCGTCCGTTATTTTCTCTACATACACTTTTCTAACTTCAATGGCTTTCAATTTAGGTACTTAATTATTATAAATGTTTTTTTACTAATAGGTAAACAATATTATGTGCTCAGTTTAGAATAAAAAATAATCCATACTAGTATTATAAATTCGAAAGTAACTCTGTGTGTCTGTTACTTTTTCACGCATAAACGGCTGAAATAATCTCAATAAAATTAAGCAGGGAGGTAGATGCTATCCCGGGGACGGACATAGGCTACTTATTATCCCGGAAAAAGCGTGCGAAGACGCGGGCAGCAGCTAGTACTAGATAAATAAAGGTTAATGATTAACAGCTAGCGAGTTGATAAGAAAAGTCGCGTGCGTTCAATAGTACGTAGATAAATGGATTCCTGTAGCCAATGGCTTGGATCAGTGGTCGCATGACTTATGTGCTCATTAGTTACTGAAAACGACAATATATTTCGGAAAAAGTGGAGGTAAATTAGTTAGAGTGAGTTCTATGGAAGTCTCAAGAGAGGGCGCTGTAGTATTAATTGTAGTATTAATAGTAAGACATTTATTTTCCACTCACAAAAAGGTTTTTTTATTAAAATATGTGTAAAACTAGCCGCCCGAGGCTTCACACTCACTTTTCCGAGATAGACAGTAGCCTCTGTCCGTCCCCGGGATACCATCTATCTCCATGACAAATATCATTAAGATCCGTTCAGCCGTTTAGGCGTTACTTTCGAATTTATAATATTAGTACGGATTCGAAAGTAACTCTGTCAGATTGGACCAAGGAATCACCTTGTCCCATACAAACTCTGCTCACCCTCTTAGGGATAGAATTTTGGAAAATCTTTTCATAGCGGATGCCTAGGTTATGAACACACCTTCCTGGTTTCTGGTCTCTACGATCAGCGGTTTAGGCTGTGCGTTGATCCGTCAGACAGTCATTCAGGACAAAGCATTTTATATGTATAGATAGATTAATAAAAGGTTATATTCTCAGTTCCATAATAAGATTTGTAAACCAGAATCTGAAGGGATGATCTTCTACAATGGTAGATAATATCGCGTGTTAGACAAAATAAGATGAAAGGTACCAACTATAAATAAATCTATTTTAAGATGTTTCTGTAGAGCTTTGTAACTTCTGGACTCGAAAAACTGCGAGGGGTTTAGCATGCCGGCAACAAGTAAACGGTGGCCGTAATTAAACACTAGGATACAATGAGCCTTGGATGATGGTAAACGTTATGTACGTTTACCATCAAGTGTTTTCAATAAATACAAAAATAAATACAAATACAAAAAATTATCCACGGCCTTATCCATCCTTCCGCTCTGATGCATGCGAAAGTACCTGTCTCTCTCTGTCTGTCTGTCTGTCACCTTTTCACAAGTACACTTCTGTGTGGACAGATCTTTTATATGAGATAGGTCCTACCTAGGGAAGGACACACTACTTTTTATGCCGAAAAAATGCCTCTGAAGCTGCGGCCAGAAGGAAGTTAAATATCACCTAAAACATATAATTCATAGGAAACAATTTTAATGTTTTGACGTGTCCAGTAGTCAGGTTATCTATGAGGAAAGAATGCTCGTCCGGGCCAAATAATCAACCAATCTTTTTTAGCCATGGTTCTTAAATCTGTCGTCCAGTAATACAACACTATACATGCTGATCCAGAGCATAAATCGTGTGCGTGAGTAGGCTGTATTTATTGCGAGCGAGACGAATAATGAATCAACCTGTATAACACGCGATGGTGTTGATGGCTGCTGTCATGTCATGTACGCGGGTTCGATTCCCAGGTCTTGATAATAACTTGCTTACATTAAAATTCATGGATGTTTTTTGCATTAAATAATATGTTTTTTTCTTGTTACAGGTATGTCATTGTTACTTTTACGACATTCAAAAACAAAATTTGTTATGTTGGTAAGTTTAAGTAAATTAATATATTATTTTAATAAACATAAACATTTTTCCTATTTTCATTCATTTTCATACCCTGTCAAATGCTTTTCCGATGCTACCAAACACCAAACCATCTGAGAAAACTTTTTTTCTACCCGACTGCGAAAAAGACTGGTAATGTTTTGATCATCTTAATCGCAAGGACAACGTCTCCAATAAATTCTTTTAATTAATCCAACGCCAATCACGTCCGATATTTATTGCATTACCCCCATTTCACCCCACTTGCACCTCATTTCACCCCCCCAGATAATTTAAAAGGAACTGCATCGCCACTCGCTATCACACGTGGTTATTAACAGCCACTTTACTGTGTCTAGAATTACGGAGTATCGATAGGAAAGAGAAAAACTAAGGAAAATAGATTAAAATTTGATTTAATCTGCACTGTAGTGTACGTATACAAATATTGAATATCTAAAACCGCATAGTAATAATTATTTAGATTTAGACACAAAAGTGATAATGCAAACGTGCTAGTGGTTTTGTAGGGTTCCGTACCCGAAGGGTGAAAACGGAACCCTATTACTGAGCCTCTGCTGTCCGTCCGTCCGTGCGTCCGTCCGTCTGTCACTTGGCTATATCTCATGAACCGTAAGAGGTAGACAGTTGAAATTTTCAGAGAATGGGTATTCTCTTGCCGAAATTTTCGCTCTTACGGCTTACAGCGGGACAGAGGGTCTGAAAGCGGGACGTACGGTTACGTTACTAACATGATCTCGATCTAGTTAGATCTACCTAGAATGTAGAAATTTAAAAGAAGTTAAAAGTAATGAAATAATCAATAAAAAAAACACTGTCCACCGTTGTTCCCATTATACAATTTTTTCTTTTCGCAATCTCCAACAAGACAAGAAATAAAATATTATATTACTTCTTAAAACTTTACTTATCAACACAACAAAGTTTCTAGAAAACCAATCCTCAATGCGCAAAGGAAATAAAACAAAATGTAAGCATAGATGCTATACTAGATGCAGCAACTACGAGTAGGTACTTGACATATTTATAGCCCGACCAAGCTCAATTGGTACCATGAAATCCCTCGATACGAAAACGGGCAAATCTTGGGACCTTGCCTAGTTTTGCACCCCACCAATGAAATCTGCACCCCGATTCCTACAAAACAATACCTCCATCAAGGTCTTTCTAAAACGGTCGTTTTGCATGTCTAGTTATAAACGACAGTTTAACTTGAGCTTTATGTAGACGTGTTTTAGATAAAATTGGGGTTCAGGTTTCGCTGGTCGTCAGTATAACCCTACAACATTCGGAAGGTAATTGAGGTCATGAATCAATCGTATCAGATCCTTATAAGGACGAATCGAGCAGTCGTATTGTTACGCGTACATTGCATGTTTTGTGTTGACTTTTGTATACAATATGCTAATAATACAAGCGATGGTTGTTTTTGATTTGGAGATGGGAATAATTGGGAAAATGTTGTCAGCGACGGGTTATACAGGGTTTTTTTAAAAGATTTTTAGGTCATAATCGTAATGTGTGGTCTCGATCGTCGGTCGTGATCTTACACACCACCAAGATCAATTTCGGAAACAAATTCTTGATTGATTTCTTAATTGTTAAATTAAAATGCGTTTAAAAATTATGATATAATACAGAAAGACAAGATCGTGTTAGCTCTGAGGCAGCTTAAAAATTGAAAAGCCCCCGATGAGGACGGAATTACATCAGAGCTTCTGAAAGACAGAGAAGCCCCTGTAATACAGGAGCTACAGAACCTCTTTAACACCGTCGTTCACAATGGGAGAACTCCTAAAGCATGGAGCGGGAGGTTAATGGTGCTCTTTTATAAGAAGATAAATAAAACCCTTCTTAAAAACTACAGACCCATCACACTCCAGAGCCACGTCTATAAGCTATTCTCGCGAGTGATCACGAATCGTCTCGCCAGGACACTTGACGAGTTCCAGCCACTAGATCAGGCCGGGTTCCGAGGAGGATATGGCACCAAAGACCACATTCACACAGTAAGGCAGATTATACAGAAGTCAGAAGAGTATAACCAGCCCCTGTGTCTCGCTTTTGTGAACTATGAGAAGGCCTTCCACTCCGTGAAACCTGAGCTGTTCTGGAATCCTTACAGCGTTGCCAAGTAGACTATCGGTATATCGAGGTGCTGAGATGTCTCTACGAGGCCGCCACTATGAGTTTCCAAGTACAGGGCCAGCAGTCTAAACCCATTTAATTGCGCAGTGGAGTGAGACATATCCCCGAAACTTTTCACGAGCGCGTTGGAAGATATTTTTAAGACGCTGGACTGGAAAAGGAAGGGCATAAACGGCGATTACATCTCGCACCTACGATTCGCTGATGACATAGTCTTAATGGCGGAGTCGCTAGAGGAGCTGAACCGGATGCTGGATGGCCTAGCCACAGCCTCGCGATGCATCGGTCTTGGCATGAATTTGGATAAAACCAAAGTCATGATCAATGGCTACATTGATCCAGGACCGGTCGTCGTACATAGCCACCTTCTCGAAATTGTTTCCGAGTACACGTACCTCGAGCAGATTCTGCAGTTAGGTAAAAACAATTTCGAGAAGGAGGCCAAGAGGAGGATTCAGCTAGGCTGGGCAGCGATCGGGAAACTACGTCGAGTTTTCTCGTCATCCATACCGCAACGATTGAAAACGAAAGTTTTCAACCAGTGCGTCGTACCCGTCATGACCTAAGGAGTTGAGACGTGGACACTCACGGTAAGGCTGATCCACCAGCTCAAAGTCGCTCAGCAATCTATGGAGCTATGCTCGGAGTTTCTCTGAAAAATAGGATTCGTAAGGAATACATCCGACAGAGAACCAAAGTTGTCGACATAACTCAGAGAATTAGCAAGCTGAAGTGGCAGTGGGCTGGCAATATCTCGCGAAGAACCGACAACCGCTGGGGTAAACGTGTTCTCGAGAGGAGATCGCGACTCGGCAAATGTAGTGTAGGACGCCCTCCGGCCAGGTGGGATGACGAACAGCGAAAGACTGCAGGCAGATGCCGGATGCGGCAAGCTAAAGACAGGGCGCTGTGGCGCTCATTGGGGGAGGTCTATGTCCAGCAGTGGACTAAGATAGGTTGATGATGATGACAGAAAGTCAAGTAGCTACTTTCAATTTCTCAGCAAATTTGAAAATGGCGTATAGAAAAATTACGACAACCAATCTTAAGACGTCAAAGCTGATTGAAACAGAACGTCTAAAATATCTAAATCATGATAAACATCCCTCTAGGTGCTTATAAATTATCGAAAAGGCCTAAATCTCACCTTATATCTACAGTTCGTTCAAAAACCGATAGTTTACGAAACTAATATAACGGAATTCTTTGCCTTATTGCTTGCTAATGTGATCGCTAACGTTCTGCCTGATGTATGAGAGATTTTATTGTTCTGAAGATTATTCAGCCTTTTTGCTGAAATATTATACTTACAAGCCTTTGTTAGCTAAATCTTTTGCGGAATTCTATAGTTGCCGAACGAAGAATGGATGTTTTTCTGATTTCATAGATTTAAAAATTCAAATATGGAAGTTTGTTGTCGGGATTCGTATTTGCTTTCAGCTTAAATTTAAAAATGGAACGTGCTAGTTTTAGATAGTTTTGATTGAAAGCTTTTTCCCGGTACGTTTTTAAAATAGGATAATTGACCAGTCGATTTTTAACAGGGAAAATTCCTAAAACTCGTTGGTCGTATGTTCGAATTATAAAAATACTTATTAACCAACAGGATTAGTTTTTATCAGTAGGTCTGACTGAGTTCACACCGAAAAATATTATACAGCAATACTCTGTGCAGTGAATTTACACAGAGTTTTTATTGATAGAGATCCTGCGAAAAGTTAATTGTACAGAATGTGAATTTGGACAGAAATAAAGGAGTAGGTACGCTAAAGTTAACCCACACATTGTCCTTTTTCGCCGACATTTCGAGTGTTCGTTAGAAGACTGTGTCAAATCGAATTTAGCCGAGTCTGGACCAGCTCCGGTGCAGTGCGGGGATCTGAATTGTCTTTATTTTCCGGATTTTCCTACTCGACTCGTTTAGCTTTAGCCTATTTCGGTAACCTACGAATTCTGGAGTTTATTTTGGAACGTTTCCGCTGCCTGATTAGCTGGTAGCTATAAATATTTGCGCTTCTCCAAATGGGTAATGCTCTTACCGAACAACGATAATTTAAAAGTATCGAAATAGTAAGTTTTATTGTTTTCTCGTAGGTTCTGCACTAATATGATCTAAGCACCGTTGAAGCAAAAAAAAAAGTACGTACGACGTCGTCATAGTCAAAAAAAAAAAAACATTACATATAAAATCTTTACCGCCGCATTAAATCAAAATATAATCTCAGCACTTCCCAATAACATTATTTGTTTTCCGTAATTTACCACCGAAACGATTCACGCTGGAAATTGCTGTTGTATTTTCAGTATTTTCAGTTTTATCGCAGAGAACCACCCGTGGAGTAAACAGGAGGAATTTCGCCGTGCTTGCACTTATTATTTCGCTTTGTTGCTTTGAAAATGTAAAATGAATCTTATAGCAATGAAGTTTTAGTTTATTAAGGAATTTACCTTTGAAGGTACTGAGTTTTCTCAAAATTGTGGGTTTTAAAGTTATACGGGCTTTCCCGAAGAGTCTATTTTTTTATGGAATATTAGAAGTTAAAACCCGAGGACTATTAAAAAGGCGAAGTTTTCTCTAAGTTTTCTTCGCCATAAATTGGTTTTATCTACGTGAGACAATTAGTCTAGACTATTCTAGAGGCTTAGTTAGCCTATATAATGTACCTACTTTGTAGGCATCAAGTTGAGATTGTAAATAGGTACGCGTAAGAATGTGTATACCTATGTATATAATATAAACGTGTACGATAAGCCCTAGTATATAAGATGATATTTGTTCAGATCAGAGATCGCACTAATGTTTGGATGTATGGACGTCTGTTAAGTACCTCTTCACGCCAAAACTAGTGAACAGATCGGGCTGAAATTTTGCATACAGGTAATTTTAATCCTGGAATCAAACATGGGCTTACTTTTATCCCATAAATCAGTTCCCATGGGATAGAAATCATCACCTTAAACGTTACGTAGTACCTAACTAGTAGTTTATACGAGATGTGACTGTGTAGTTTCATTGGTTGTACCCCTCTCCAACAGCGATTTTACAAAGAGTTATATTCATATAAGGAGTATGAAAAAAAACCTAGTGGTAGAATAATTCCTTCTAGAGGTAGACTACCAAACCACATTGACAGTTCGGAAGAATAATGACGCGCTCGTTGCCACATTATCGATTTAAAAACTTAAAAAGTAGGGCAAAACCGTAAGTTCGTTTTATTTATTGCCTGTATCTCGACTCCCAGCGGAGTTCTTTCTTCCTAGTTTTATTGTAACGTAACCTCTTTAGCACTTCGGAGTTGAGTAAATTCTCCCGTGGTTTGTGTGATAACTTTTGGTTATATTGATCGTCGCAAAAACTATTGGTTTGTTATTGATCGTCTGTAAACAAGGTTTGTAAATGGAATGTTTGATTTGAAACCGAGCCGTTCGAAAATATTGAGGTTACTGGTTTCCCGCTATGGATTTCAAAAATTAAAGCACCGAAAACATTTTTTTTACTGACCTTGTTTGTATTTAATATAATAAAAAAAATCGAGATTTGGATGTTCTAAACGATTTTGAGTATTTTTCTTTGACTCAAATATTTGTCAAAGTATTTTACACAAATTGAACATTACACGAATAAAACAAATTATTTATACGGCTAAGTACAGATCATTATTTTGTGTTCTCAAGGCCGTTGGGGCATAGACCAGCCTTATTTTGAGGTAAAGCTTCTTTGGTAACCGGGATGTTAAAAATAGGTTATGAGGAACAGAAGCGTCAAAAAAATCTGAGCGCCTATAATATCTTGAAAAACAACGTTGGTATTAGAGTACATTGTTCACCGAGGTGAGAAAGTGACTGATTCCTATCGAGTGTGTCCTTTGAAACACACGAGGTAGGAATCGCACTTTCTCCTGAGTGATACATAGTGATTTATACTACACCTACGAGGAAAATAAAACATTTTCCGAAAAAGAAGTTGCACTCTTCTCGTTTTTCCAAAACACGAAATCTTCATAAGTCGTAATGTATATATTTCTGGATTTCTCGGCTTCTCAATCACTGCTTGAGCGTTTTCTTTTATTACTGGTGGTGTCATAAAATCTTCACTATCACTCGACGACATTCTGTAGAATTTTTAAAATTACTTAACTCAAATGTAAATTTCAAAGAAATTCCTCGCCTCAGGCGCGGTTTTTTTTTTGAATTACTGTTCCGAGAACGGAAGAGGCCGATATATGGCGGACTCGGTGTAAAATTTTTTTGTATTTTAACCTATAATGAAAATAACCATAGCTAAAGGCTGAAATTTCAGAAAAATCAAAATAAATAACACGCAAGAAATGTATTTCCATACGTTATTCTCTCCCGGCAAACGCGTGAGAAATGAAATTCCATCGAGTTTTTCGTCCCGCATTCTAGTACGCCTGCAATGACGTACTTTCTAGTTCAAGTTTGGAAAAGGAATAAGTCACTTTCCGAGCAGGTGTAGTACATATAAAGGTAATGTATTAAATGCTGGTGCGATTGTCATTTGTTTTTTCACACAAGTATCCACGCTGTCGTCACGAATCCAGGCCTCCATCCGCACACGAAAATCAAAAGGGGATCGCGCCAGCTTTAGCTTAAGTATATTTCTCAACCGAAATCAAACCTGCATCTTTGGTATTTCGCAGATAGCTAACAAGGTTAATTATTGTGGTCAGTACCTAATTAGTCTAGTAGAGAATTAGGTCTATATTTAGAACCTAGGGTTGCCACATTTACATAAAGGTAAAGTAAATTCACATAATAGGCGAAATTATATATCTACCTTACGGCCATATCTCGCAACCGTAAACGTGTTCTTGTGTAGAGACTGCGACTCGGCAAACGTAGTGTAGGACGCCCGCCGATTCTACGACGATACCATTGTCATAGTAAAGCGATTGGTTAGCAGAAATCGGCCCAGGTGGGATGACGATCTGTAAAAGATTGCAGGCAGATGCTGGATGCGGCAAGCTGAAGACAGGGCGCTATGGCGCTCATTAGGGGAGGCCTATGTCCAGCTGTGGACTAATATAGGTTGATGATGTATCAACCTACCTAATTGGCTATGTTTGATTTTCTTTTGTGCTCTCTGTGTATATGAACCTTATAAAATATACATATCTAATCTACGAAGGCCTTTTATTTATAACAACGTTCTACAGACGTTTCATTGACAACGTCTGTAGAGGAGTCGGCGGTCCGCCTGAGACACAGAAAGTTGCGGGTTCGAATCCCGCTGTGGTATAAATGTTTGCGTGTCAGTATTTGGTATGGTCACTTTGTTTTTCATGGGGCAATTCATCAATTCATCAATTCATCATCTTTGACTTTTATTAAAATCATTAGGGATTCCCATATTTTTGTAAAATTAATACTATCATACATATTTGAAACATAGGATTAGCTAGTTTTGGCTAAATCTTTTTACTTAGCAATATTTATTCGCTTAGTGTACTTACGCATTGTCTATTTACGAGTTTCTATTCAAATTTAAGTTTTTTATTTATAATGAATGGGATTGAAGATGTCAGCGGGATAGGATAGGATGCTGTCTCGCTTATTTTTAGTCCCATTCTTGATATACGCATTCTTAATTTGTAAGTATCTGGCAACCCTGAAAGGAGGTAGGTTAGGTAATAATTTGCATGCTCTAATAAGCCCCAATCCATGCAGCCACCGAAATCAAAATTAAACCGAATTGAACTAATGCTACGTCGACAAATTAGGATTCATTCACACCGAACTGAGCTTTCTCTCTAAATTCAGACGAATTTTAGAGCGCTATCAGACTGGCGATTTGCAAGCGGGTCCATAGCGCTTGTCTTCTCGCTTTGGACTCGCTTGCAAATCGCCAGTCTGATAAAGACGAGACCAGACGTGTATTTTGATGTCTCTTTTATAAAAATCGCTTTAGCCGTTTTGATGCTTGGTAAAGAGGTAAAAGAGTGACCGCCAATAAAACGCACGGCCACATCAAGGGTTCTGTACTAAAAAAATCGCAGAGAAAGACGTTTCTTGTATAGCTTTTAAAATATTTTTAAATTTTTATTCCTTGTTTATAATTTGTTGAACGCAGAAGTTCGAACCTATTTTTGGTTTTGAAAGCTTTTATTTCATTTTCTCACGTACGTTTTCGAACTCGACTTTCAACTTTTTTGGCTGTGCGTGTGGAGGTGCTTAATAAAGGCAATGTTGAGGTTTTTATTTTTGGTGATTAATGTCGCTGTTACAGTGTTGTTTACTGTTATTTTTATCGTTTTTGTTAAGTTTCTATTCATAAACGTTTTCGTTGACATATAATATCTTGGATTCTAGAACCGAGTCTAATAGGTTTCGATTGTTAAGGTAGAACCAGTTTCAGTTTTCAGGTTCAAATCGTTTATTGTAAATAAGTGATTTACATAGTGAACTTACGTTGGTCCAAAGGTAAAAACACATTTTTACAATATCTTTAACCCAATAAGTTGTGTATAATTATATTATACACAACTTATTGGGTTAAAGTGATACCAACTAGAAATATGCTAACAAAGAAAACTTCTTTCATTTTATTTTGAGTATTGTGGTGTTCTGATGATGTCTCGTGGAGGGACGAAACTAGTTGACGACTTGCTTTGATAGATGTTCTTTCATTTTGTGGTTGGTGTGGTCGTCTACACGGACTAATTTTTGTTAGATCTTATTGGAGAAGGTTTTTTCGCGGAATTGTTACTAAATATCTTTCATCCTTATATTTACAATGGATTTCCGCAAAGTAACGCCTGAATAGCGTTACTTTCTATCTATTATATAAAGAAAACTTCAATAAAATTATGAAAACAAATACAGCTCAATTAGTTTAATATCACGTGCCGAGCTCCCAGACCCTTTAGTCATCCCGATAGTCTTTAACCGAGACTAAAATAATAAATTATGTTTCGATTTCAAAGTCTGCGTTGTTTGTAAATGTTAGTTTAACGCTCGTTTCGGTGTGTACCCCAGCACGTCATTCCGAAACCAGCATTCATTAATACGATTGCACTCGCAAATGGATCCCACATCGAGTATTAGCTGACAGGTATGGTAACTCTGTACACCTGTTCATCAACTATTGATGGACTTGGGAAGCAGCTTATGGTGGATTTGCTGTATTTTTATCCATCCATATTAATATCGGTTTTTCGCGAGATATGATGGAGGGGTAAACGTGTTCTTGAGTGGAAGCCGCGACTCGGTAAACGTAGTGTAGGACGTTTTCTAGCGAAAGACAGCAGGCAGACGCTGGATGCGGCAAACTGAAGACAGGGCGACATGGCGCTCATTAGAAGATGTCTATGACCAGCAGTGGACTAAATAGGCTGAGTATGATAATAATATAATTAATGCGAAAGTAACTCTGTCTCTCTGTCTGTTACCTTATCATGACTTAACAGCTGGACGGGTCTCAATGAGATTTGGCGTGGAAGTAGCTCATATACTGAGAAAAAACGGAGCAAAGATGTGGTAAGAAGCTAGTTTTATACAAGGTGGCTTTTTGAGAGGGGACTGCATGGCTAAAATCCGAAACTATGAGAAATAGAGAAAATTCGTCTAAGCAGTCATGACCTCGATTTATGAGAAATCTTAAACTAAGTATTTATGATCAGTTATTAATTTCATAATTTATAGCTTATGAAGGTATTTATTATTTGATTGGATGCAGCTCATGCAGGACCTTAAGTAGATGACACAAACTTTGGGCGTCCTATACCCAGCAGTGGATAAAATCCGGCTGCAACTGATGGTGATGGTTATTTTGGCCCGTTTTGTCTCGGGGCAAAAGCATTCCATGGAGTTTTTTCCGCAGAAATATAACCTAATCAAAAACTAAATATAATTGGAGACCTACCTATGTAGTACCTACTTAGACGTGTATTAAAAAGGAAAAAGGAGACTAATGCTAATTAATTTTGTATTATTTTATGTACCGAGTTTGACTTTTTAATAATTTATTAATGTTAATTGCAATTTCTGTATTATTGCTGTGTTTAATTCGAATTATTTAAGAACTTGTATACGATTTGTATACTTATAAATAGTTATTGACATGTAAATCGGCTTTATAAATAAATTGTATTTCTGTATTTCTATTATGTGATAATTGAATGGCTTTAAACAAACCGCCCATACTTAACCTAAAACTCACTCTGTTGTCGCGTCTTTTTATACGCAATTTGTATTACTTGTCGATTTGAGATCCTTCCTTCAATTCAACAATTATTGCTTACAATTATTATGTCTGAAAACTGACGCCAAGCAAGTGAGTTTTAGTTTTTTGTGTCGTGGTTCGTTTCTCATCGAGTTTGACTGGTATATAGGTACTTAAATGACATTAATATATCCCTTTTCAATTTACCAAGAAGCGTAAAGGGGTTAGAAACATCTATTCATCCAAAAGTCCCAACATTACCATTAGTTAGTCGAAAACATGTGGCAAAGCTGTCCTTTCAAATGAAACTTAAAATGTTAATTGAAGCGAATTCTCTCTTCATTTTAACATATTTAGTTTGTCATTTTCTCTGACGGTGCTAAGTGGCTACTTTGCTGGCTGAATGCACAAGTTCTCCTGGCTATGAATACACAGAAAAATAAGACACACTATTCCCCCAATAAAACGAACCAACGATAATTTTCCAACCACTGAAATGGCAGAATGCACAACTGCAACAGCCATAAAAAATACAATTTTAAAAAGAAAACAAAACACTGGCAGCTTTGCAAAAAGGAAGCGGTAATTTTCAAATCTGGAACCGAACGTTGCTTCTATTTTCGAATCGTGATTGTTTTTAACTTTTTATGAAAGCTAAAGAGTTTATGCAGACTTTTTGATGTTTTTATCGACCTTATGGAAGAGATTGAATAAAACATAGTTTTAAAGTGTGCGCAATAAGCGGGATATACAAAATAAAAACAATAAATCTTTCTAAGCAGCCTTTACGGAACCCGAGGCGGTGGAAAAAGCGCTAACTCGTAAGAACGGAGGTCTCTAGGGTTGGCACGGTACAAAAAGTTTTACATGTTGTTGAACTCTGTTTTTCTTACTTGGACGAGCCAAGTTTACTTGAAACTTAAAATTGACAGCAATTTAGTCACGAAAAAGATAGAAAGCCTACGCACTTAATCAGAAACTAATGTGCAGTATGGGGGAAAACCTTCGTTTAGTGTGATTTAGTTTTCGCATTGGTAACTGCGATAAGCAATCCACCTGGCAAGTATGGTGATTACCCCCTTGTTTGGGGGAGGCACGTTCAGCACTGGACGTTTGTGGTCTTAGGAGGCCAATTCTGAGTATCACGTAATAAATATCATGTACCTAATAAATATTACAAATGTATCGAGTCCCGCCAAAAGCTGCATTCTCGTGCGATTTCTCGAGCAACTTATCGAAGAAAAGCCCTCGATAAATCTCGTATTGCAGAATTTTGAGAATACGCTTGTTTGCTACGAAGCTATCACTCGATATTTTGACAGTTCTTGCCATATTTTTTGTATTGCGAGAATTGCCCTCCGAGAAAAAAATTATGTATTGAACGTTACCTCTGTAACATTAATGCTGTGAAAAAATTAGATATTTGTAAGTAAATTAATTATTACGTTTAATTTAAGCTGTATTGCATTGCAGGCAATGATTTTGCGTGGTTTTATTTCCAGTTGGATTTTAACTCTGGCAACCCTAGATTTTATTATGAAATGGATCCGTCCGGATGCTGAACCGCCCATACACAGTCAGAAAAACGAACTACAAACAAATGGACCAAACTAAACTAAACGTTCTGAATAAGTCTTTACTAACGGATTTTGTGGAATCGGCGTAAATTGCGCTACTATTTGGTGAAATGTGGAGTTATGTGGTTCTTCTCAAACGAGTCTTTTAAGGCTAGTGAGGAGCGATGGGAAATCGTGAGGGATACCTCACAATTTCAAATTATTATTATTATTATTTTTAAACTCTTAGGACTTTATGTATGTAGTAGAGTCCTAAGGGTTAAAAAAGGAACAGCATGTTTGCTGTTGTATTATGTTCTAAATTTAAATCCAAAGACCTATGTTTTTGTTTATTAGTTTATTACGTACCTGTATTTTTTTTTGTATTTCCCTTATTTTTTATATAACATGTGTGTGGCTATAAATAAATTCTTTATTCTTTATTTCCATCGCAATGTCAGTTAGATATAACTCATATTTGGTCGTTTCCAACATGCAATCATCCTCCTTCTTGCGTAGTCGGGTAAAAACAGAGATAGCTTTTGGCTAATAACATTTCTTGTATGAAAAAATTACTCCTTCTCGCGGCTTTGCAAGCATTTCTTGTCAACAACTTCTATCTCCATGCCAAATTTTTTCAAGATCCGTTCAGCCGCTGACTCGTGAAAATATAATGTAGTAGTGAAGAAAAATAAACCCTTAGATACCTACATATCTATCAAAAAGAAAAATTGGTTTGGTCCTGGGGAAGAAAATGGAATTTTGGTCACTAAAAGACAAAGCATATAGATCGAGTACCGCTACAGTACAACACAAAAATAAGCATTCAAAACTCTTACCCCCTTATTCATAATGGTTCGCTAACTTAAAACAGTTGCTAAGCGGCGTTATCTCTCACTCTGACTTATGTCATTAGAAGGGGATAGAGTGAGAGATAGCAGACTATTATGACTATATTTTACAGTGACAAAAAGGCTTACCGCAAGCATCAAGCGTGTGGTCCACGAGCTGTCAGTTAACTGATGCCCTAAAAATAAAATGCATCTAAATATTAAGAGTTAACTCATATTTGAATACACATTTTTGTGTTGTGCGGCTGTGGTGCTGTACCAACCCTTTAGTCAAATATTAAGGTACCACGTGAACGAAAATAACAGAATCTAGTTTCTAAAATCTTTGCAAAAAGCTCAACTTCGTGTCAATCACAATTAGAATCGTATTACCTAGGCCCTCTGAACCCAATAGCCAGTAACCACCCTGTCAAAACACAGATTGGACGTATTTAGACAAATTTGCATATTTCTCCGAAAGTCCCGTGTTGTTTTAGGGTTGTTGACCTTTTGACAGTTAGGTAAGTACCTAAGTACCTTCCAAGATCCAATAACGGCCATGTTTGTCTCAAGTCGGGATCCAATAAGTTAGTTTGTAACCTAGTTAGAGTTTGAAACAAATAATGTGTGTTGATAGATTTGCATAACTGGAGAGTAGAATATGCAATAGAGTATCGAAATCAGTCATCTGGTAGCCTTAAGGGGCAATCCTAACGGGTTTGATTGTCAATCTAGGCCTAGATATCAGTACTCACGGGATCCTCGTGCTCAAAAACTCGAATTACATCAATAATTTATTTTTCTTTGTTTCCATCTGGTAGCCTTATGGTTGTCAAACTAGGCCTATTAGAGATCTCAGTACTCGTGGGATCCTCGAGAACAAAAACTCGAATTACTTAAAATTAATTTATTTTTCTTTGGTTTCTTGAATGTGAAAACACGATTAAGCAAAAAATTACGACTTTTTTTTTTTTTTTTTTAAATCTAATTTATTGTTAAGTACTTTTACTATGTAAAGTATGTCAGTCCTATCATAACCTAAACTTAACAATAACAAACAAAAGAAAAACAAACAACAAAATCAAACCTAATTACGATTAAAAAAAAATAAAGTGCACTGTTTCGCACATAAATTTGTCGAGATCTTAGGAACCCTGTCTATTGAATTGAAATGTTTTGCTTCGTAGGTTATTTATTATCTACTAATTATTTGGTTCCTTGAACCAGTTTCTTCTTAAGTTGCGTAGTTTTCTTGTAAATAAATAATAACTTGATCTCTGCGCTTGCGCCGTACCAAAAACGTTTGCTTTGTTGCTCCTATGACCGCGAACTCCTATGACTATCCTTTTCACAAAATGGCGCGCATTTCGCCCTCTTACTACAAGCTCTGCTTGCTTTGACTTCTCCACTGCTGAACGTGTCTAACGAAAACAAGAGGAGTCTTGCTATAGTCACCACTCACCATGCTTGGCGGATTGGTGGTCGCAGTGGTGTTGAGAACACAGAATGTTGGACATGCTGGAACGAATTATAGACAAAATTCATTTATAGTGCGAGCGAGTAGGACTTTCAATGATTTCAGCAAGAGGTTGAACATTGACCCTTTTAATACCAGCATTCACAGGGCAAGGCGATGCATGACTCTCAACTTCTTTTGCACATGATTTAGTTAATACTCTTGATTCTACTTTTGTTTCTTTTTTAAGTTTAATCAACATAATTTAAATGCTCTATTAAGTACGCAATTGTCGACGACATAATATCGAGCGCCGTGATCACGGAATAACTCAAATCATGTTAAATATCCCGTTGTAAATGACTTTATTGATAATAACCATGATGGATTAAAAGACTTTTGTGTATTATGCCTGAGAGTAATTCCCAGTTGCACAATATTTTTCTGAT
This sequence comes from Eupithecia inturbata, assembly GCA_963662085.1. Taxonomy (NCBI): domain Eukaryota; kingdom Metazoa; phylum Arthropoda; class Insecta; order Lepidoptera; family Geometridae; genus Eupithecia; species Eupithecia inturbata. The sequence goes on from OY759201.1 coordinate 2,771,126, forward strand.
TTATCAAAACAAAATGAATATGGGAACACGAGTACTACTATCTACGTATTGTGTTCGCCGGCGGCTTAGCTCTACTTTACTCGTATAAACTCCAACAACACTCAGGCCTTTTAGTCAAAAAGGTTTTAAAATCGGACCTGCATTTCCGGATACTACCAACTTCGCATTACATTACAAATGTTACCTTTATATTTTAACTAGCTGCGCCCTGGGGCTTCGCCCGCGTAGAAATTGATTGCCCACCCAAGTTTTCTAAAAATAAGAAATATGTGTATCATTATTATAAAGTAAATAAAAGTTTATTTATACTGAGTTTTGAGCGAATCGAACCAAGATTAATAATAATTAATAATTAAATAATAATTTTCCATAAAATCTTTATCACCCTTTTTAAACCTAAGAGATTAATTTTTTAAAATTAAATTAAATTATTCTAAAACTATCTTCATACCAAATTTCATCTAAATAGGTTAAGTAGATACGGAGATATGTGGTAACAAACATTCACACGAACTTTCACATTTATAATATTAGTATGATTATAACAATAGGTAAATCATCATCATATTAGCTCACACACGTCCACTGATGAACATAGGCCTCTCCCATACGACGAGACGCCTCAAATAGCGGTCCTGAGCCGCATCCCTCCAACAACTCCCTGCGATAGCTACAATGTCGTCGGTCCATCGCACAAGTACCTAAATGTACACAAAAAAAAAGTTGGGGTAGTTTCTACCCCCGGCTTCGCACGCACTTTTGCCGTTTTACATTCTTAAATTCTTTATTGCACACACAAGTTAAATCATACAAAAATTTAACAAATAATGGACATGTACAAAGGCGAGCTTAACCCTAAAAGAGTTTTCTTACAGCTTCTTCTTATGTTCTTCTTGTACGCTAAATTTCATCTAGATCTGTTCAGTAATTTGAACACACTAATAATAAGTACCTAAGTATTCAATGCGAAAGTTTGGATGTATAGATTTTAGTTTGTTAATATATGTACCTACCTTTATTAACAAAGAAAATTACTAACAAATAATCGAAACAAATTAGAAATAGTATTTACAATTAAAACAATTGAGCTAACTGCAGACTGTTGCAAACAATCAATACCAGTCGGAAGCATCCCCAAGACGCTGGCCGCATTGCCCCGCTGTATGGCAATGCTGATGCGCTACGCCAGAAACCCGCCAGCTCTCGGGTCACGCGTCGCTTCCACCAGATGCTCAGATAACTTTTTAAAATCTTGGGGAGCCTCGGTACCCCACGGAATTGATTACCTCTTCACGCCAAATCTACTGATCGGGTCGGGCAGATGCAAGAGTTCTAGACCTGGATTAACTAGGCTACTTTTAATCCAGGAAATTGGCATGCAGAGCTGCCGGCAAATGCTAGTAATTAATAATCTGAAAATGTTGCTTGAAAATATTGGACAGAACAACGTATTTTGGGTCAGATAGTAAACAATAATAATAATAATAATAAATAATAAAAAGTTTTATTTTTTGTAAAAAGACACAGTAAACTTACATTCTAACGTCATATTATATCCAACTAGTTATACAAATCAGTGAACCCTGTTATAAACGTAAGTTTGAATCCTCGCTCTAATTAAGAGAATCTTGTAAGAAGATGCGAGGGATCCCAGCTTCGATTAATTTCTAGTTATTAGTTTTAGTTTATAGTTAAATACCTAAATATGTAAATAATGCTAGACAATCCACACAACATTATCTAGCCCCAAGCTAAGCAGAGCTTGTGTTATGGGCACTAGGTGATAGATATACGTAATACAATGCATTACATAGATATATATTTTTTATTATACTCAGAAATTACCCAGAACAGCCGGAACAAATAAGTATTTGCAGATCGTACAAACATTTGTGCCAAGGCGGGAATCGAACCCGCAACCTCCTGCGTCGCAGGCGTAACTTCGTCCACCGCGCCACATCGGTCGTCAATAATAACAATAATAACTAGAGACCGGATTATATTATAATGCAACAAAAAAGTCCGAAATATGCATGCAAATATGCATGAAAACTAATGAATAGTGTAAAATATCATTCAAAATCATGTACAATTAGTAAAATAACGACAGTAAATTAACAAATCGGGCACTGATCCAAATTTTCTAAGTACGGCCGCAAAACTCAATGTTTAATACTTTTTTACTTTTTAAAATAAATTCTTTATTGACGAAGAAAATAATAAAAACAAATTCAATAATAAAAACAAATTAGAACTAGTATTTACAATTGAAACAATTAAACTAACTGCAGACTGTTGCAAACAATCTACAGGTAGCTCAACTGATCCATATCAATACCAGTCGGAAGCGTCCCCAAGACGTTTTTATTTTTACTTATACAAGGATCGAAATTTAGTGTTTATTAAAATGAAAATATACCTACTTTCGTCATCCCAAAATGAGGAGGCAATTCATCTTCGTACGAAATTTTAGTTTTCGTGCAGTTAAGAGAGCCGAAGCCGATAGAACAAATCGAAACGGTATATCTTAATGAAGTAGGCATCCATCAATCTCATCACGATCGTGCCAATTTTAAGTAACTGAGTTATACAAAGTAACATTTCATTCGTTCATTTTAAGTGTATTATTTCATAATGTCAGACAAATTGCTATGTAATTATTTGTAATGATTCTTTTTGCAATAAACTATTATTAATTCAATATCAATAACTGTCCTACCCAGAAATATTGCAAATATACCGAAAATATGCATCATCACAAGACTTTAGGTAAAATATGCAACTACAGATGAAAATAGTCTAAATATGCAAATGCATATGCAAGTATGCACTTGCATATAATCAGGTGTCTAATAATAACATAGGTTTTACACTATAATACTATACTTAAGCTATAATCGCAAATATCGTGCACGTTGTTAAAGCCATCAAACGTGAGTGTCGTTCCCTGAATCCAAATGCTACTAGTTAGTAGGGGTGTCACTCTCGAAATCTACTTTTGGAAAAATATATTAGTTTTCATTTCTTAGTAGAAGGAAATGGGGGAAAGGCTTGCCCAGTAGTGGGAACTTCATAGGGACATTTTATAGGTTAATTGAAAAAAAATCTAACTGACCTACTGGAACTATCGTATGGTAAGTTAGTACCATACCAAGGTACCTATTGCCACAATATTTTCACAAGTGGCACGCTTTAAAAACTTTTTGGAGCTTATAAAGTCGAATGAATGAATGTTTTTTTATAGCCTGTTTTAAAAGCAAAAAATGTCCACGCACCGCAGTGCATTGTCGAAACAATCAACTGTTTAGTAGATTTTAAAGTGCATGGTTTTCAATCAAACAAAGAGTCGATTTTAAAGTGCAACGATGTGGCAACCCTAGCAACTGATCCCGTACGCAAAATGCACAATACATTTAATAGGCCGTGCTTTGCGCTCAACAATCGCCTTGATTTATACGATACTCTACGTGCTTTCGCATCGCAATTTTTGTTGACAACCCTAAGCTCTTTGGTGATAGGTGTAAAATGGAAATTGAAACGATTTACCTACGTCTATTTCCACATAAGCAGAAACCAGAGGTCTACTTTAAAAACGGCCGAAGTTGACGGATGACGTCGGATCGCACAAAACAAAGGACGGCCGATCCGTTTTTTCGATGGCCTTCCTATGATTCGAGACGTTTATTTCTTAGAAATTCGAAACGAAAGATGGGGACGCGCCAGAAGCAACTTGGTTGTAAGGTTGTTTGTTTCGTGCGGTTGACGTCATTCGTCAACTTCGTTCGTTTTTCAAAGTAGACCTCCTGTGTGTGTGACTGACATGTGTAAAAACTTTATGATTTTAATATGCAGCCTGAAGCAATTTATAATAATAATAATAATGTTGGACTCCACACAGCATCGTCTAAGCCCCAAGCTAAGCAGAGCTTGTGTACTAGATGACTGAATACAGATATTTTTACTATACATAAAAAAATTCCAGAACATCCGGAACAAATTTTTGCAGACCGTACAAATCATTTGACCCGAGGTGAGAATCGAACCCGCAACCTCTTGCGTCGCAGGCGAACTTTCATCCGCTGCACCACGGAGGTCGTCGTCTAAGAAACAAGGTAGTTAAACCAACCGAGCCTTAAACTGGAAAATTATATTCTGGCAGTTTTCCTGCACTGTACCCTACAGTGATTTTATTGAAAATCTTGGCACAGGAATCCGTTGTTTTGGTTTTGTCTATTGAAGAAAAGAGGCCTTCATTGTGTCTTGAAAATGAGGCTGTCTTTCTTTGTTGTAATGGAAAATTGTATATCTACGATGCTTTTAATTTTCTCATGAATATAAAGTGCTTTGGCGTTCTTCCTAGTAATAAAAATCGAAAGTAGGTGAGTCGATTTTATAAACTACTACCTACACCGGTTACGTCATGTTTAGTTTTTAAACTACTACCTATACCAGTAACGTTATGTTTAGTTTTTAAACTACAACCTATACCAGTAACGTTATGTTTAGTTTTTAAACTACAACCTATACCAGTAACGTTATGTTTAGTTTTTAAACTACAACCTATACCAGTAACGTTATGTTTAGTTTTTAAACTACAACCTATACCGGTAACGTTATGTTTAGTTTTTAAACTACTACCTATACCAGTAACGTTATGTTTAGTTTTTAAACTACTACCTATACCGGTAACGTTATGTTTAGTTTTACTCTGCTATTCTTCCGATAAAAGATCAAAACTAAACCCAGATATTTTCTTTTCAGACCTACGTCAATTCAAAAAACAAAGCTGCAAATAAGGAAAATATTTCGTGCGAAAAACTATCTTTTATTTTATTTTTATCTCTTAGGGATAATTAACAGTAACACTTAAATGTTAACTATAGGATATCTTAAATAAACTTAATTCTAAAAGTAAATAAAAAAAAGTAAAGTAAGTAATAGTAAATTTGAAAACACAAGACACCAATCATTCTCTTTTTCTATAATAATATATCAATACTGCATGACTATTACCTAAATTACTATTTATTTGTAATACTAAGATCACCATGCCATACTCTCGACATATTTTTTGCGTGCCGATATATATCGGTCAAACGTCTTGTGTCGTATAACCTACCATCTTTGTTTACTTACACATATTTCGCAAAATAATTATCTTTATCTTTAACCCATACCCACTATACCTACTAATGACTCAGCTGGGAATAATTGCAATAGCGAGAGAGGTAGGCACTATAAATTCAAAATGTTCACTTTCAAATATCTATCGTAACCCGAATGAATCCCGAGCAGATTTTGTACAAGGCCATAAATCGTGCAGCATGTGAGATTGACGACGCCGTATTGCCTTCACTGATGTAGATGTGATGGCATGACTTCTGTGCTGGTACTGCGTCATTCTATGCATTTTGCGGTGCAAGGCGGCGCCACTTTGTTCACATTACGGAGATATAAAATGGTGGATGATAAGCTGTCATCATAAGTCACCACTATATTAATAGGTTAGTGACTTCTCTGATGTAGATGTGATGACTGCGGCATTCTATGCATTTTGCGGTGCAAGGCGGCGCCATTTTGTTAACGTTAGGCACCTACTAAATGACTAAATGGCGGATACGACCAGATATTCAAATATTCATATTTTTATTAAAATAGGTAGGTACCTACGTGCTGGCTTGACTTCTGTACTGCGTCATTGCATTTTGCGGTGCAAGGCGACCCCATTTTGTTCACATTATCTAGGTATAAAATGGCGAAATACTCTTAGTATTGCCATCATATCACTATTTATGACATTTATGTTTACCAACCTACTAGGTACGAACCTACCTAATACCTAATGTGTGCAAAAATGGGGTTGTACGAAAATCAATTCTTTTAGTCAAGAGGTATGTTATCCAGAACGTAATTTTAACTATATTTTCAAGGTTGAATGCTTCTGTTCAATGAAACAGTAAATTCTGAAAACTCGTCCATTAGCTCAACCGGATTTACTTAATCAGTCTGAGCCGATTTCACCTTTACAGACACACTGAGGGTTTCCATAAAAAAATAATTAAACGTTCATCTTAATTTGTACCTACTTATTGTCATCATGTTTTGTTCGAGTTTTTACCTTCTGAAGTCTCAATAGCAACAAAGATTTTACAATTTGTATGGAATCTTAAATCTTACTGTCAAAATCACGACCGCAAATATTCTCAGTATTCTCCCTTTTGAATGTGAAAGACAACATCTAAGTTTGCAAATTACAATCAAATATTAGAAACAAATTAGAACTAGTACCTATAGTTTACAATTGAGCTACAATTGTTTCAATTGTAAATACTAGTTCTAATTTGTCATCAATTGTAAATACTACCGTTGCAAACAATCTACAGGTAGTTCAACTGATCCATATCAATACCAGTCTGAAGCGTCCGCGTCCCCAAGAAATGGGCTGCTTTGCCCCGCTGTACGGCAATGCTGATGGGCTGCGCCAGCTTTCGGGTCACGCGTCGCTCAGATTTTTTTTAAAACTCTGAGAGCCCCACCCCTTGGACTTAGGGGATAAATTTACTCACACATAGGTACCATAGATATAGAACTGGGTAGGTACATTGCTTTCTATCGTATATATAAATATAATAATATTTTGGTAGTCTCAATCGAATATAATAAACATGCTATTCGTTGATGATGATGATAATTCACGAAAATGCGTGAAGATGAAATAAGTAGTTTATCCTGATTTTAGCATCGCCCAAACGAGATCGCAAAAAACCCCTCCACTCTCAAACCGAGTTGACGTAAGCGTGTAAAAAACGGTTCAATCATCATTCTCATAACAGATACCGCGGAGTGCGGTTGTGAGTACGTTTTCTTGTATCAGTAACGTGAATAAATTGTGGGGGCTCTTACGAGAAGTCATTTTTCTTATACGTGAGCGGAGGGTAGTGTTGTTTGATGTTTTAGCACAGATTATTCTTATTAATATAAGTAAGTAGAGTAAGTACCTAATGGTACTTACTTTTGACGATCTTTGTGGCGTACATAATAGGTGAAGGTCCGTCTGAGATCCAGTAGGTTGCAGGTTCGATTCCATGGCAGGACATATTTTTTGTACGATCTGGAAATAATTTGTTCCGTTTCAGGGTGTTCTCTTTGTAATAGTATCAACAAAAAGAAATGTAATAGGGTAGTTGACTGATAATGATAAAACATCAGGTACCCATAACACAAGCACTGCTTATTTTGGGGCTAGATGATGTGATGTGTGAAATGATAAGCTGATGATGGTTAGGTAGATTATTGGTCAGGTTGATTATTAGGTAGATGTTGGTGGTATTATTTTACGTGTTCTTGAATGGAAACCGAGACTCGGCAAACGTAGTGTAGGACGCCCTACGGCCAGGTGGGATAACGCCCTGCGACAAACTGCAGGCAGACGCTGGATGCGGCTAGCTGAAGACAGGGCGCTATGGCGTTCATTAAGGGAGGCCTATGTCCAGCAGTGGACTAATATAGGCTGATCATGATGATTATATTATTTATTAGGTAAGCACCTACTTACCAACTGAAGTTTCCATAATAGCTAAAGCTTTGCTTGATTCTCAGTCCCTGAGTCTTGTCAAAATGGAAATTACGAAGTCGTTTAAATACTCCATTTTCTATTAAATGTACCCGTCAGAACATTCTGGAGTTCTGTCGTGATTGAAAAAGTTTCCATTTGACATTTTGAGATATCCTTGATTCCTTGGGAATGAGCTTTGTGGGGATTACTAATGGAACTCGCATGGAACTAGAATCAAATATTTTGATTTCGGTTGCCTTTTGTTAAAAACCAACACATCCTCGGTGCTTAACATATTCGTAGGTTGACTCTGAATATGATTCAAGCGATTATTATGTAGATCGAAAACCCGGCCGATAACCGACCTCTGTAAAATGTTTAACGTTAGTAAAATATTTATTTCAATATACGAAAACTTTGAATGTCAGTAATTGCACCGTATTGTTGCGTTTATCGTCCTTAAGGAAGCTAGTGTCTTACGTGCGGGTATCATTCATTAGTACATTTAGGGGTCTGCTAGACTTGTGCTGAACATTAAAATTTAAAGTTATATTGAAATGCAAGTTGTTTCTACGAGTATATATTTTATGCCATAAATATAAGTCAACAAGATCCTATATTATAACGTCAAACAGACGACATATAGACCAAAACGGTATCGAACTGGTTACCACTCGATAAAAAGTATCTAAGAGACCATCGAAACGTTGGAATGGCGAAAATAAGATAAGAGATAGTTGGAGAGATAGCTGGAGTTACTTGGATTGGAACAGATAGACAGAAAAGCATTAGAAGGAGTGGAACCTGGAGGAGGCTTTCACTACACCAAGTGGCACTTGTACGTACATTTATAAGTACATATAAATAAACAGTAAAACAACAATTTTAATTTAATATTGTGTAAACTTAACGAAGTGACAGGAGACTCCCGCTCCGGGTCGTTCTTGGTGCAAAGGTTCGCTATTCAGGGAGGTAATGCTGCAAGCATTATGGACACCTTTGCACCTGGAATAGTCAAGGGTACGTTATTTAATGACAAATTTTTATATTGTATAATCAATATACAAGTGTACATATACCAATGAAATAAGTAACATACTCAATATAAAATATTTTGTAAGAAAATAATGCTAATTTTTTATACCTTTTTTAACGTTAAACAGCCATACTTGGGTAAATGGAAAGGTAATCAATACTTCAGTAAATTCGAGTCGACTTTCGATAGTAAACGTGGTATTCTATCAGGGTGTCAAAACGTGCCTGATTAAACCGAAATATTTCATTAGGCCCTGTGGGCGGAGGAATGCCAATTGAAGGGGTTGTGACCACCGGAACCTTTACGTGATATGGGAAATAAGGCATTGGATGTAGGTACTTAGATTGTTCTGTCCAACTGCTGGGCAAAGTCTTCTGTTTTGAACTCCCGAAGAAAAACACGGGTGTTGTGTACTTATTTTTGTATGCATGTAGCGTTGTAGTTTCTATCTATTTTAATATAATTTCCATTATAAAAAGTATTATTTATCAACAAAGAAAATTACTATAATAATATAAATAAATTAGAACAAGTATTTACAATTGAAACAGTTGAGCTAACTGAAGACTGTTGCAAACAATCTACAGGTAGCTCCTTATGAATAGATTTTTAATTTTGGGCACAAGTACACTGCAGTGAGATGTCAGGTTTTATTCATCATCATCACCATCATCAGCCTATATTAGTCCACTGCTGGACATAGGCCTCCCCTGAGCGCCATAGCGCCCTATCTTCAGCTTGCCGCATCCAGCCTCTGTCTGCAGTCTTTCGCAGATCGTCATCCCACCTGGCCGTAGGCAAACCAGGCTTTGATGTTTCTCTAAAATACATTATGCTGAGGCATGACCTTTTGGTTCGCTACTTTATAATTATTTGTTGTTATAATTAGAGTTTTAGACCATTTATAATGTAGTGACCTAATTAATATATTTTTTCAAACTTTAAAAAAGCTCTGTCTATTATAAAAACGAGTCGGATTTTTTTCGTCAAAATCAACAATCGCAATCAAAACAATGGATAGATTGCATTTTAATCCAATTAATGGATCGCTAATCCGTCGGCCAACTGGGCATGTCCATTACCAATCGAAGGCTTGAGTTGCCGTGTTTCCGGTTTATGTTAGCATTTTCAGTTATTAGGCCGGGACTGACCGGTGCTAGGGCCGGACTCCACTAAAGCGGAGATGAGACGAGCAGAAAAGAGAGGTGGTTAATAGAACGTCGTTTTTCACACATCTCGTCTTCGCTCAGCTGCAGTAGAGACCACCGAGCGGAGATGTTTCATATTTGTATGCGAAGAAAACAAAGAAAGATCGAAGCGGAGATGTGAGCTGTGCCTCGCAAGCTGTGCCCACAACTAGACTACACAAAATTAATGTATCTTTTAAAGGGCAATGTATACGCTTCTACAACAAAACTCCTAGTGAGTTGCAAAAATGATCAGTAAATAAATTCAAACAAATTGTCAAAACCTTCCTGTGTAAAAAGGCCTACTATAAAATATCAGATTATCTAGAGGATAAAAAAGCGTGGGACGGAATTTGCTCCAACTCGAAAAATAACAACTAACAGGCTAAAGGTTTCTTCGTCGCTTTTTTACTTTAGTCTACGTACCGAAGCGACTGAAATCAAAAATATCACTTTATTTCCGTGTCAGTGTTTAATTATTAAGAATTTTACCTTTTCTAAGTATACATTTATTGTATTTATGGAAATAAAGAGTTTTTGACTTTGACTTTGACTTTGACTTTGGCTGGCGACGTCACGCAGCGGAGACGAGAAGAGATGTGAACGGCGTGCAGTGAGCGGCACCGCTAGTGCATTCATCTTAACAAACTTTCGACGCTCGCCGCACGCAGCTCAGTTCCGCTCTAGCCAACACGTATCTCCGCTCCAGTCTAGCCAGCGCCCGTACTCGTAAAAACGAAATCGAAGCTTCTGATTCGTTTTCGTGCATACGCTAATCTTATGCAAGCGACATAAGGGTTGGTTTTACACCAAAACGAAAAAGAAACTTCGATTTTCCTTTTCCGAGTAGGACCCCAGTACGCATCTCCGCATAGCTTCAGTGGAGACACACTTCACTTCTCGCCTCCGCTTCAAACATCTCCGCTTTAGTGGAGTCTGGGCCTTACGGGGCGTAATGTAACGGGCTACACATCGTGCACTCATGCAGTCAGAACGGGGAAAGGAGACGCTCGCAACGAGCAACGAGACGGATTTTGATGTTTCGTGCTCGCTGCGAATGATACAATAGGGTACAGCACCCCGTAACACCGGTCAGTGCCCGGCTAGTGCACTCAGAACAACGGAATATGATTAACACTCGATATTTTCGTATAACCTGCGTACTGTGTATTACATAGAGAATGTGATTAAGAAGTCAGAAGTCAAAAACTCTTTATTTCCATAAATACAATTATGTACACTTAGAAAAGGTCAAATTCTGAATAATTAAACACTGACACGGAAATAAAGTCATATTTTTTATTTCAGTCGCTTCGGTATGTAGTAGACTAAAATAAACAAGCTACGAAGAAACCTTCAGCCTGTTAGTTGTTATTTTTCGAGTTGGAGCAAATCCCGTCCCAAGCTTTTTTATCCTCTAGATAATTTGATATTTTATAGTAGGCCTTTTTACACAAGAAGGTTTTGACAATTTGTTTGAATTTATTAATAAGAATGACGTCATCTCTCATGCACCGCTCAGTTTGAATCGATCAGAGCGGGACAGCATCAGATATGCGATCAATCCCGTTTCTCATTCTCAATCACTTTTCTTTTTCCAACGCGCTCTTTTACTTGTTTATACGATACTAGCTGCTGCCCGCGGCTTCGCACGCGCCTTTAAGTAGCTTAGGTCCGTCCCCGGGATACCATTTACTTCCCTGCCAAATTTCATTGAGATTCGTTCAGCCGTTTGGGCGTGAAAAAGTAACAGACAGACAGCGATAGTCAGACAGATAGAAAATATCAACAAGTTAGAACGACTTCAAAATTTATGCATCCGATTTATTTTCGGTTTGCGTAAATATGATCACGTCTCAATGTTCAGAGCTCAGTTAAAATGGCTTCCAATCCGTCGCCGGCGTGATTTGCACGTTCTCACACTTCTATACAAAATTCTGAACAATCCTCTTACTCCTTCGTACTTCCGTGAGCGGTTTGAGTTTCTTTACCCCCGCGATAAACCCTGTAGAACATCATTGTCCCTTCTTCTGAAGTTTCCTGTGCATTCTTCCAGCCGCTATGGTGGCTCCTTCACCGTCGAATCGGTCAGGTTATGGAATTCTCTCCCTCATGATATTTGCGCTAGCCCCTCTCTCTTCATCTTTAAGCGTAAAGTCCAAGAGCATTACCTATCTTCATGACTTTGATGTAGGTATTTAGTTTATGTAGTTATTTTAAATGCGTATGTAGTTATAGAATTGTTATTTTTATGTATGTTATATATTTTTATAGGTAGCGTAATATATTATTATACATATGTAGTAGTTTATTAACTATGTAGGCTAAGGATTCAATCTTCTATCTGTATTTGCACACGAACCCACTGTAACAAATTTGTCTCTCTCTCCCAATAAGGTTTGCTGGAAGAGAACTCTTTTAGGGTTAAGCTCGCCTTTGCCATAATCTCTCTAGTTTTAAGTTTTACATGTATTTGTTTTTATTAGTGCAATAAAGAATTAAGAATTAAGATAGACAGACATAATATTATAGGTAGTATGGATTCGACGTCTATATTAAGTAGTATTATATTTGTGCAATAAATCAGTTCGTTCCGTTAAGTAGTTTTTACGTGAAAAGGAAACATTCAAACATATATCCAAACTTTCGTATTTATAATATTTAAAGTGTGAAAAGATTGATAAAGATAAATTTATTTGGCCATAAACAGGTACCTACATACAGGTTTGAGAAGAACTAATATGTAGATACATGTAGATACATTTACATACATAGACATAAATACAAGCAGAGAGTAGTTAGGCAGCTATATTTTATACTATTCTATAGTAGGTATATGTATCAAAGTGTCTAATGACTAAAAAAATTATTATATAAAAATAAGGAAGAAAAATAGAAAATACACAAAAACCAAATGAGAAATAAGAACGTCATCAATCGTTAGTCACACACACATAAATAAAATATAATTAGCTAAATAAAACATCAACTCCGCTTTTTATCCGTTATCCAGTTAATTTCATCATCCCTACCCGCGGATGATGTCAAATTGAATTGGCATTTTTACTGAAAAACGTGTCATCCAATAAAATCGTATAATCCTTATATAGATTGCCGGATTTGTGGTTAGGGGGACGTATTCAGGATACTAAAAAGGGGCAGTACTTTTCCCATCACATCATGTGGTCACAGCCACCCAATAGCCTTTCTAAAATACATCGATGTTGTCATGTTAGGCAGTGTCATCTACGAAACGAATGCGTATAAATAACGCGTTTCTAAAGAAAACTCGTCATTTGGCTGCGGCGGCCTTCAGTAAGGAGGTACTTTCCCCTCACACTGCGTTCCCCTCACACTGTTTTAAATAAATAAAATAAATGTTAATTTATTTATTTAAAACAGTGGAGAGTGTATAAAACATTTATTTCAGACAATTGATCCATAGATTACACTAACACAGACATTTAACGTTAAATACACAATTACAAAATACAAATTAAAAATTTAAAAAAATAAAATATGATAATAATGTACTATCAAATTAAAGTTAAACTTTTAGTTTTTGTGGATAGATTTTTATAAGTAAGCAGGTGGTTAGTAAGTGGTTTTTGTGTTGTTGTAGTACCTAAATGTGCGGCGATAAAAATATTTTCTATCTCTCTTTCAAAAAAGGATCAAAATCGAATCCTTTGTATTGTCTGTTTCTGGTTTATATACTAGCCCCTGCTCCCATCCTGAGTACGTCCGCTGTTTAGCTCCCCGCAACCCACTCTTTAAGCTTTCAATTTATAAATTGTTTGTTTGACCGCTGTACGGAACCCATTATGAATATTATTGTCAATTCTTTTTCCGCACTTAATCCGACCCTGGCGTAGGATTATAAACGCCCATAATGAATTGTTAAATTCGATTGAATCGAAAATCTTTTTGGGATTCAATGGGCAATGGATTGACTTTGCAATCAAGGTTATTTTAATATTAAAATATACTTATTTATTATCCATTATTAAAAAGAAAATTACAATTATTGAATAGACACAAATTTGAACTAGTATTTACAATTAAAACATTTGAGCTGATCGCAGACTTTCCTAACAATCTAGAGGTCAACTGATCCATATCAATACCAGTAGGAACATCCCCAAGACGCTGGCTGCATTGTTCCGCTGCGCTGTATGGCAATGCTGATGCGCTGCGCCACATACTCACCAGCTCTCGTCATGCGTCGTTTCGACCAGACGCTGTGGTTGACTAAGACTCAATTTAAAAATATCAATTTCGTTAATACGGACAGCTTCGTAAGTAACATCATAAAAGGAAAAGTAGAAGGAATACGAGGAAGAGGAAAACCAGGAATTAGCTATATGCATCGACCTGATACCCGATGCACGCCTAATATAGGGCAACCGCTTTCAGGTAACACGTTAGGCAAATAGATCTTATACAAATCCACGCCCTCTCCCAATCGGCCAGGTCGTGAATATTATCTGCGCTCGCTTACTATACCTCATAATACATATCCTTGGTGCAATGGCTCCTTGTAGCATAAATAGTGTGGAAAAGAGAGCAAGACCTCAAATTTTAAAAAAGATGGAATAACATTTCACAGGTAAGCTGATTTCTTTCTTAAATTAATAAAATTTGCTAATTCATTTTAGTTTTGACGGAGTTCAACTTAATTAGATTGGCCGAGCGACGTCACCAACTGTGCATCCCTTTCTTTGATTACCAATTTTATATTTGCTTTCCTTTTCTCTCTAATAAGGCGCGTGCAATTAGTTATGTGCCGTTCCGGGCCGGGTCGTGATCAGAATATCGATATGGGTTTATTATATTACCTGTAATAAATAATTAGTCCTGACTAATTATCATGAATTCTATAAAATCTATTGAATGTTGCCATGTTGTTGATCTGTCAATGAGTGTGATACAGAAATACATATCAACAAGCCTTGCATTTTTAATAAAGTCTGCAGATAAATTATTGTCTAAGTCTATGTCTATGTCAGATCGTAAACCTACAGTCAGACGAATTTTTACAAAGCTGATTCATTTTAAAAATGTTGATTGAATAAAAACATTATTGGTACGTAAAATTGTGTTTAATTTAATTGCACTCATTTATACTGATATCAGATTGAATTATTTAGTTACGAAATCTAAGATTATGTATATATAGGTATAAGAGGTTGTATCAAGCAAATGTTTGATTCCAGGATTAAAATTACCTTTATGCAACCGATCCGCTCAGAGAAAAAAGGTAAAACACATTCATCCATCAAAGAGGTAAAAAAACATCAACAGGTATCCATCCATCCACCCATCTAAACACTCAAACTTTCGCATTTATATACAATATTATTAGTAAATTTACCTTGTTACAAGTATCGATTACTGTTTTCATAGAAACTAAGTACTTACCCCATCCATAATAATGTTTATGATTTGTCGAAACCTTGAACGGACCAATTAGCACTCATATGCCCGCGCCCGCACACCTCAGTTGGTTGACAGACTTGTGTGCATAGCAAATAAGTAGGTATTAGGCGTCTATTGGCTATCAGGTCGATGGCTATATATGTCAGATCAAGGAGAAAGTCGCTGTCATGTCGTATAAAGAAGTAAAAGACCGCATTGGGAAGAGGAAAGTGGAGGAAATTGCATCATTGCACCGACGAGAGCGCTTCAATCCTTATCCATAATAATATTATAAATTCGAAAGTAACACTGTCAGTATGTCTATCTGTTACCTTTGCACCTATACGGCTGATCAGATCTTAATGAAATTTGGCAGGGAGGTAGATGGTAACCCGGGGACGGACATAGGCTACTTTCTATCTCAGAAAAGCGAGTGCGTAGCCGTGGGCAGCATCTAGTTTATAATAGAACTAGCTGCTGCCCGCGCCATCGCACGCGCTTTTCAAGTAGCCTATATCCGTACCGGAATATTATTTACCTCCCTGCCAAATTTCTTTAAAAATTCGTTCAGCTATTTAGGCGTGAAAAGGTAACAGAAAGACAGATGTATGGACATAAAGACGGACACAGTTACTTTCGAATTTATAATATCATTATGGATATAATAAAGCCTCATTAGTCTCATAATATTGCTGAAATACTTTCGTGAAAAAAATCATAAAACTTAAACAAAACTAATAAATAATACAAGTTATTTTCCTTCCAACTCTAAATCAAGTTAAAAACATAATCTAAGTAAGAAGAAACTTAACACTTAAGTCAAGATATAAAGAAAAATGAGCGTTAATAAACTGTGTCTAAGTCATAAAGTGAACTGATGTAAAAATTATTAAGTACAAGAGAACCTTTCTTGAGCATAGCCTTATCTAGTTCACGCGAAGTTTCTTAAGTTAGGGCTGTACAGACGAGCTGATTTTGCATCCGATTTTACTGACATATCAGCGGCGGATCGTAATTAGCATAGAATAGAATTATTTATTCAGGTAAATAGACAACATTACGTTTTGGTTATAAGTGTCTCAAAAACCTATGTTCGTTTACTAGATATCAGTTCTCACCTTGCACAATAACATATATATTTATTATATTTAGATATTTATTTATTAGAACTTAATAGAAGTTAACAGTTTACACCAAAATGTATTATTATTATCTATCTAAGGTACAAACTAATTAAAAACTAAGGTGCAATCTAAGATACATATAAATGGAAGATATGCTGTCATTCAACAGGTCTAAATGTTGGAACTCCAGTAGAAACTTATTTAAGAGTTTAAGCGCGCGTCGTGTAAGAGCATGGTTAGCATGCTGCGTTCGCGGAGTGTGTTAGTGAAACAGTCGGTGGCGTCTACGGCCGCATCTCGTATATTCAAAGTCAAAGTCAAGTCAAAGTCAAAAACTCTTTATTTCCATAAATACAATAAATGTACACTTAGAAAAGGTCAAATTCTTTATAATTAAACACTGACACGGAAATAAAGTGATATTTTTGATTTCAGTCGCTTCGGTATGTAGACTAAAGTAAAGAAGCGACGAAGAAACCTTTAGCCTATTAGTTAGTTGTTTTTATTCTGGACGTATAAAGTAATACTTTTTAGTATGTTAGGATTATTTACTTTACTCCGCATAATTAAACAGTAGTGTACAGCTAACTGCAGTTTGCGCCTCAGTTCCAGTGAGTGTCTTAACAAGTATGTATAATAATCGGAATAATAACAATCTATTCATTCAAAGTTGTCTGGGAGAGATCGCTCTTGAGCGATAAGACCGCCAATTGACGCTTATTCTTAATTATTCTTTTGTTTCCTATTTCTAAGTTAAGTGTGCAATAAAGTATTATCTATCTATCTATTTTTTTTAGCGATTGAAATCAAAAATGTCACTTTATTTCAGTGTCAGTGTTTAACTATTAAGAATGTGACCTTTTCTAAGTGTACACATTTATTATATTTATGGAAATAAAGAGTTTTTGACTTTGACTATCTATTAAGCTTATATAACTACAATAAAGTCTATGACAATCCGATGAATATCGTGTGCCTATTGGAAAACATAACTTTTGACAAAGCTTATCTCATGTGAGTTAACACTGCTTAAAACTACGCATTCATACAATAATGTTGTTCAATAACAAAATTGATCGAAGTTGAGGTGTTGAAAATAAACAGGAGGAAGCTGCCCTTCCTCTGGTAGATAATATTTCCTTAGTCCCTCATCCTCTGGTTGAGTTGGAGGGGTTGATTCTTACGCCGCAACCGCAACGGCACGCAGCGCAATTACCTAAGTAAAGAATTAAATCTAAGACCTAGAAAACAATACCAAACCTGGTTAGCTAGTTTTAGGAAATCTAATCAAAAAGTGCGATGTTTAATTACCTAACATGTATTTTAAAAAAATCGTAAATCGATTCGTCTGTATCCTTTTTTAAACAAAACTAGTGAACTCCTGAAACTTCGTCCCCGCCATGTTATGCCAACGCTTTATAAAATAAATTTAAAACAGTAGGTAATCATTAGATAAATTATTATTATTTAACACGTTGACTGCCACCGACACACTTGCCGTCCTACGGGTGCTTGGAGAGCAGCGACGCGGATTCGATTCCGCCAGATATTTGTTCCGGGTGTTCTGGGTGTTTGTTAAGCACAATAAAAAAAAATATATTTAAATAATATACAATGTATTGTTTTAAGTATCTGTCATCTCGTACAAATAACACATGCTCTGCTTAGCTTGGGGCTAGTTAATGCTGTGTGTATTGCCCAGCTTAAAATTAAACCGCCAAGTGCGAGTCGACTCGTACACGAAGGGTTCCGTACCGTAAAAATCAGGCAACTTTTTAAAGAACATCAAATTTTCTCTTGTTTGGAGACCCCTTTAAAATTTCAACTTTATTATATTTTTAGTATTTGTTATTATTACAGTTATAGTGTTATTCATAGGAAGTTTTATACATCTACCTTTTGTGGTTCAAAAGATAGGACGAGCAAAAATAGCCAAAAGAAACATGTTTTTTGCACGGGAGCCCACTTTAATTTGGATATTTTTTTTTTATTTTTATTATTTGTGGTTATAATAATACACATTCTTTGAAAATTTCAACTGTCTACCTTGTACGGTTCATGAGATATAGCCACGTGACAGACGGACGGACGGACAGCGGAGGCTTAGCAATAGGGTTCTGTTTTCACCCTTCGGGTACGAAACCCTAAAAATAATACTGACTACGGACATCTTGGACATTCTGCCAAAAGGACATTTCGCGTGACGAACATGGAATATTTTAATTCGTAAAATAGGTCATGTTACGAGTAGCATAGACTTTGCCGTTGCATTCAGTCAGACACGCTGCGATTTTCATATACATACACTTTTTATTTATTTATTTATTTATTTAACGTACAAAACACATCACAATCACTTAGAATTATAAAGTAACAAAAAACAAGAATAAAACTTGATTGCAACATAAACATATGTACGTGCTGCTATAATATAAATATATATCGAGTAGGTTGAGTTATTACTATCTATAATGGGTTATTGGTACAATAAAGTAAAAAGAAAAAAAAGTTACAAAATAATTACTAATACGGTTGCTAAAATTAGATTAGATTAGGTACATGCTATAATATAATATAATTGTAAATTCTACTAACTTACAACAAGTAAGTAGAAATTACAATTATTGTTATTAATGTATTATTGTACTTGAACTCGTTTTCGTTTCTTTGATATTGATATTGAAGTGGAGGATCTCTTTTATTATTTTAATGAACTGAACTAATCTTGGAACTTTGAAGCGGAAACTTCATGAAAAGATTAGCAAAGCCTTTTATAAGAGCAGTTAAAATAATTTATTTACCACGAAGATAAGTTCAAAGGATGCCTTTGATGTTATTTCTTATTAAGTGAATTTTCTGACGGTTCTTATGGAATTTTTCGCGTTTTTCTGACAGCTTCAGGAAATCTTCAGCAAAGGCTTGCGGTTAAATTTCTTGACGGTAAGTATAATCTGGTTTAATCTACGGATTCTTATCAGTAAAAATGTTAATCAAGGTTAAGCTATTTAGACCGAGGCCAAACGAGCGTAATTTTTTTAGTAGTTGTTGTGTTAGTCGCCTATAATGCTTTGGTACCTATACTTTCAACCGAAATGACAACTCATCACAAAAAATAGTTTTGCATGAAGCGACATTCTGCGCGCCTCTATAATACTAGCAAAGGTTGGATTGTACACCTTAACTCTGCCTCATTCATGACTCACTTCGTCTTCTATGAGATAACAGTATAAAAATAAGGTCGGTCGATTTCACTATAATCTAATGGTTTCCATGGCAACGGGCGTCAACGGTTTCAACCATGTGTCATCAAACTAAATTAGACTTGAATTATAAGTAGATGTCGCCACTAGGAAAATTAGATCGCGCTATCGAAGTGTAAACCCAATTTTTTGCACGTGAGCTGATCATAGATAAATCCTATTTACCGGAGTTTGAGGTAGATTTATAGTTTTTATAAACACGCCAATGTGATTAGTTAATCGCGTTCAAAGAGACAGACAGACGGCAGGCAGATTTTTTTTTCTATAATTTGAAGTGATTTTGTGCCCTGTTAGTTCGAACTAGAATATTAATAAACTTTTGCGACGACCTCTGTGGCGCGGCGAGCGAAGATTCTCCTGCGACGCAGGAGGTTGCGGGTTCGATTCCCGCCTTGGGACAAATGTTTGTACGATCTGCAGATATTTGTTCCGGGTGTTCTGGATGTTTTCTACGCAAATAAAACATATCCATCTATGTATTGTATTAAGTATATCATTACTCATACATAACACACGCTCTGCTTGGGGCTAGATGATGATGTGTGAATTGTCCAGCATTATTTATTTATATGTGGTCAATCTGCTTTATGAATAACCAGCTCTTTGAAGAATTATCTGGTTGTAGTTTGTTATAGAAAAACTTGAACAATTACAGTATTAAATATCTTTTAGTCTAGTCCGTAAAGAGAAAAGAAAAATGTACTCTTCTGTATTTTTTTTTTTTTTTTACTATAAATTGACGTATTCATTGTGAATATAAGCGGGTTAACTACGAACCTTATTTGGGTTGGAAGAACAAAAAGGTTCCTCGGTAGGAGACGAAACGTATGATCTTTATCTTCAAACGTTGGTGTTTTTTTTCCTACTATATTTTCTATTCAAGAAATCTTAGTGTATATTCCATTTAAAGAGCCAATCTATTAGATGTGTCTGCTGTGCTGGACACTGACAAGATTCCATATGCCCAGCTGTGGGATCGGAAAGGCTCTTTGAATGGATAAAAATCCACATTTGATTATAGATATAAAAATATTAGGTACCCTAGTACTTGAGTGCTGATTTTAATTTAAACTACGTACAATAAATATAATTTTCTATATGTTTTCTTCTTTTTCTATACTTTTTGTAGGTTTTTGGTGGTAGAACTAAAAGAATAATGATAAAAACATATAATCTTGTTACATATTAAGTTAAGGAATGCTCACTGGGTTTTATACAAAATCTCTGAGCGTCTGGTCGAAGCGACGCATGACCCGAGAGCTGGTGAGCACCTGGCGCAACGCATCAGCATTGCCATACAGCGGGGCAATGCAGCCAGCGTCTTGGGGACGCTTCCGACTGGTGTTAATATGGATCAGGTGAGCTACCTGTAGATTGTTTGCAAGTCTCCAGTTAGCTCAATTGTCTAATTTGTCTATATTATTTGATTGTAATTTTATTTGTTAAATAAAGAAGTTACATACCAATAGCCTTCTAACTTACCTACTTGTAACCCTTAGCCATGTTCGACTGCCGAAAGAACCTTAATTACCCCTTAAAAACTGCCAAATAAATTGAATTTCCCCAAATTGGTAATCGCTCCACTTGAGATCCTTCCGAATCTCGGTCCGAAGATGGGCAATTATAAAAAAATGGACCCAAATTTTGACCCGATAAGGGATTGAGTTTGAGCAAATGACTAGCAAATCGCGCCGGCTTCGCACGTGCAGCAGAGCAGTTCCGTAATACATACATTGCTTTCATAAATCTATTAGTTTACTCCTAGCATGATTTTTTTAGTCATCATCAACAATCATCGTTTATTTCAGGCAATTTACACGAAACCCTAACTCATAGGAACTAATAAAATAAATTGAAAAGTAACTCTATACGTCTGTCTGTTACCTTTTCACGCCTAAACGGCTTGACGGATTTTAATGAATTTTGGCAGGGAGGTAGGTGGTTTTCCGTGTCGGACATAGACTATTTTTATCCCGGAAAAGAGCGCGTGAAGCCGCGGGCAACAGCTAGTGAATTATATAAATAAACCTCATAAATCACTCCTTCCAGTGATGAAAACTGTATCAAAATCCGTTGCGTGTTTTAAGAAGAAATAGCAGCTGATGTACAGACAAACTGACAGAGGCGGCAAGCGCCTTTATTTTATAGCATGTATAATGTATATTGATGGATCCTTTCGGCCCGATAAGGATGGGATTGAGTTTGAGCGTACAGGTTATGAGGAGGAATCTTTTAAATTATCATTAGGGTTGTCGCTTAAAAAAATCCTAGTCGTCCCACAAATGGAGCAAAATCATGGGACCATGAGAAACCGGGTAGGTTGTGTTTGGCCCGGTTCTTTGATACCAACCCAAGAAATTCAGAAAATATTATATTATATTATTATATAAGTTATTTATCATGAGTATTGTAGGCATTTAACTTAAGATCTGGGTAACTGCTTAGATTTTAAATTCAATGAAGTATCATAATGCATGAATTTATAAAATCATTTACAACGGGATATTTACAATAAATAAAAAATTCTGAAGGTTGCTCAAAACTCAAATCATGGTAAACTAGCTGCTGCCCACGGCTTCGCACGCGCTTTATAAGTAGTCTAGTCCGTTCCCGAGATACCATTTGATTTGCAAATAGGTACTGCCAAATTTCATTGAGATCCAGCTGTTTAGGCGAGAAAAGATAACAGACAAATAAAAAAATAAATAAATAAATAATGCTGGACAATCCACACAGCATCATCTAGCCTCAAAGTAAGCAGAGCTTGTGTTATGGGTACTAGATGACTGATAAACTTAATACAATACATAACATAGATAGATATTTTTATTATATATAGAAAATACCCAGAACACCCGGAACAAATATTTGCAGATCGTACAAACATTTGTCCCAAGGCGGGAATCGAAACCCAACCTTCTGCGTCGCAGGCGGACCTTCGCCCGCCGCGCCACATCGGTCGTCAAACAGACAGACAGACAATTACTTTCGAATTTATAATATTAGTATGGATATCCCATTGTAAATGACTTTAGTGTTAATAACAATGATAGAAAAGTCTAGAGGCACTTGCTTAAAATTATTGTTTAACTAGTTTCTGCCCGCGGCTTCGCACGCGTTGTTTCTATGGAAACAAAAACGTGATTACTTTAAAAGTGATTTATAGCCCATGGGAATCCAGAGATATTTTATTTATACATATTTATGACAGCTAGACTTCAGCCTGTAGTCACACACACTTCTCAAAGTGCATAGTATCTAAACGTACAGGGTGTGACAGGTTTACTTCTGAAAAGTAAATCAGTAAAAATCTTGGTAGGTGGTACCATGTTATACCATCTGTGTAAATATTTATTTGTCGTAGTTACTTAAGTTGCAATAATTTATTTTCTAAACCTTAATCCAATTGCCTTGTAATTTTGTATTAAAAATTCTGATAAAAATAAGAAATAAATCTTGTCATTACGTTTCAACCACGCAGTAAATCAACGTTTCTCCTCTAAAAACTCACAATGTTACCCAGAAACTTGGGATAGAAAGGACGTAATTTAAAAAAAACACTGGACAACTTACAGCATCTTCTAACCTCATAGTAAGCAAGCAGACCTTTTTTAAAATAGCAACCAACTTAGTTTCAGTTCACCCTATACACAGGTATCCCAGCTAACTTCACCACTGCAGGATCTCGTCCCCCAATTTCATTCAGTACTTTAAGGTATTCTCCAAGTTTGTTCCGAAACATTTCTGACTCTCCAAAATGTTCACTTTGACCGCACTAATGTAGAGTAGTCGGTACGAACATCAGAGAAAATCTCAGAGAACTCACAGCGAAAACTACGTGCTTTCATGTTACTTCTACATTGTGTTTTAAGACGACTTTTTAGAATAGAATAGAACATTTTATTTGTCACTCGTACAAGTGGCACTTAAATTAATAAAAAATAAAAAGACAGAGAAATAAACAACTTGCTTGAGTTACATTCAAATTCGATTTTAAAGTGATTTATTTTCTTTAGACCCTACAGGACTCTTGGACACGTCACAAAATGCAAATTATATAAGTAAAACAACTAGGAAATAAACTGAAGAAGCGAACAAGAAACCTTTACCTTGTTAGGTCGTTAGTTTTCGAGTTGGAGCAAAACTTGTCCCAAGCTTTTATATCCTCAAGTTGCAAAAAACACCTACAGAAAAAAATACTAAGAATAAGAATCTTAAATACTCTTAGTATTTAAGCTCTCTTAGTTTTTTATTCATGACACGCAAACTCATGCCATCTTCATTTGTTTTGTTGGTGTTTCGTTTTTCTGGTCACCTCAGAGGGCAAACACTGAAAATCAGTGTTTGCTTGTCGAGCAAAGCTATGCGCTGAGTTATTACCTTTATGTCAGGCTACAGCACACACGTACTCACATCACTGAGAATCCGTACGTTTTTATGTAGGTATAAGTATATGTACAGACTATTTTTTAAGTCTTTTTTATGTTCTGATGTACCTATCTTTTTGTTGTGTTTTATATATCTTTGTATTGTGTGTTGCAGTTGCAAATAAATGTTATATCTATCTATCTATCAGCATCATGCGACTTCTCCCAAGCATCAAAAATATGCGATACTAACTTAACACCAGCATCAGTAGTTGACTTGCCGCAAGTAAACCCGAATTGCTTACAATGTAGCAGGGCATTGCCTTTGAAATGTCTGAGCAATTGACATCCAAAATGGTCACGTCACAGAGTCACGCAGTGTCAGTAAATTACCAATAACCCTGTGTTTTTTTTTTCTTTGACTCTATGGCAATAGCCATATCAAGAATAAGTACCAACAACGTAAAACAATAGTTTTACGTTGTTGGTACTTATTCTTTCTATTTTGTTTCAGTGTTTTTTTACAATGTTTAATCCCCAAACATTCAGTCCCAACAGAATTCGAAACCAAACGTATTAAAAAAAGTAAAATTCACTTGAAGCGTTCATGACCGTTATAAACACGACTGAATAAACGTAATAGCTTAAAAATTTGACCTAAAAACGAAAAACCTGTGCATTCACATAACACAGGAATTACCATATGTTTTTATTTTACACAGTTTTCCACCATTTTGTGGAAAATTTAAAACAATAGTGCGATTTGCATGGTATGAATTTTAAACAACGTAACTTAGATGTAAGTTTGTGCAAGATAGGAAGATACACAAAACCAGTATTCAGAAGCCAAAGTTATTTTATGGTAAAAACTACATTTAGGCTTGTGTAGTACGGCCCAACGGCCTAGAGAACACAAAATAAGTACCTACCTATCGAATAAAAACGAATAAAAAAAATATTCGAAGTTTGGATATTTCTTCTAAACCCTTGATTTTGAGTATTTTTATTTCACTCAAATATTTGTCGAAATTTTTTTACATAAATTGAACATTTCACGAATAAAATAAATTATTTATACGGCTACAGATAATTTTTTTGTGTTCTTAAGGCCGTTGGGCCATACACCAGCTTTAACAAAAATGCTGAAATAGAAGTACTAAAAATCACTGCAAGGGAGAAGACCAAAAATTGTAGAAAATATTGGCGTATTTGACTTGGGGTTGAATAAAATACAGTGTGTATTTCAAATTAAGGATTACATTGACAGGAAGTTTGTAAGTTTGGGTGCCAATATCAATGAGCAATAAAATGCATGACATAGTGAAGTGTGTAGACATATACATTAGATTATTTAAAACATTATTTACAGATGCATGAAAAATACATAGGTACCAATTCGAACATTCGTATTATAACTACATACATTTAACAATTAGAACTATCTGATTTGTTAGAGTTCCATCATAATATAATGTGTAATCAATAATAATTTAGAATAATCAGATTATTTAAACACATAATCACATTATTATTAACATTTAGATGATTAAGTACCAAAAATGTAATTAATTCATTCCTTGGATATAAAAGGCTTACTTACTTATTATTATATAAGTTTTTGTATTTATAACATAAATCTCTCTAGGTATCTCTCCATACTACATAGTTAATACAGTGTTACGATAAAAATTCTTGGCTCTATTGTGTCAATTTTAAGGAAGGCTATGTCGAGCAGTGGACTGATATATATGTAGGATGATAATAACAGTCAAGTCTCGCAATTACTTACAGTCTGAATATTATTAAAAGTATTGTTTATATTTGTTTGTGAAGAAGAAACATTTTTCTATGTCAACCAATAAAGAATTCAACCTTAAAAAATGGAAATTCCTTACCCCAAATCTCCAACGCAACATAACCATTTTTCTTTTCCCTCCCGAGACCGCATCGACACGAAAGTTTCATAAAAAATATTTTTGTTTCAGGTATGTTCCTTAGCCCTTACAAAGATAAACCAGAATAACCAAGTGAGTTTCACCTTTCACTTACACCCAGATTGCCACCCTATATCTAAGAATGGAGTGGCGAAAACCGTTTGAGGCACCTAACTCTTAAAATTTAATTACGAAAAATACTGTTACGAAAGAATTTTCGCATAACTTGAGGCGAAATACCTCGTTATGGGGTGTTGGTTATTTTATTTCTGTTTTTGAGTACAACTCTGCATAATTTTATAAGAGCATTACATTGTATTATTTATAAGACCATGCTTGGAAGCCCGTTTCGTAAGGACTATCATAATTTAAATATTGTTTTGTCCAGCTTTTTTAAGATAAATTATTTGTGGACATCGCGCGTGGTTCCAGCAAAAATACGAAAAAAAACCTATGCTCTACATTTAACATAGCTGTAAACAAAGCAAAACTTTAACATACTGCCCAACCTGAGGTAGACCTCGTTGAAGGCGTCCATAAGCGTCTTGGGAATTAAATTGTTAACAATAAACTCTTCATGCTTACCATTTACCACTGAAACAGACGATGAACGAGAAAAATCACAAAATAGAAATCCAACTACCTTTTAATTTCCAGTAGCATTTTTACTTTGACAGCCATCACAAATCCCAGGCCAAACTACACTCTCAATCCACTCAATATACTTCGAAACTTTGGTATAAACACCTGGAGCGTACTTCCTTCCACAGTCTCTTCCAAATGACGTCACCCCCACCACTTTGTGAAGAGGAAAAGTTTTGATACAGTCTACTCTTTCTACCATCACTTGCAGAGGTCCTCCTGAATCTCCCTGACAAGTGTCACGACCCCCTTCTTCATAATCACCAGCGCAGAGCATGTCGTCTGTTATCCCATGCTCCAGAATCTTCCTCTTTATCATATACTTGACGGACTTATTGCAAATAGCACCGTCGATCACATCAACATCGACTTTCATTAGCGTTTGGCTTCCTCTGATCGACCCTGGGACGGTCACTCCAAAACCAGTTGCTGTGAGCGTGTTCACGTCAAATTCCTCGTCCAGATTTAAGCAGGCTATGCGAATGTCTCTGGTAAGCATGAATTCAGGGTCAGCTCTGAACAGCGCTATGTCATGGTACTTCGATGGCGGCTTGTGGTCTGGATGTAGAATTATATCAGAGACGTTTCGTTCCTGAGCTAATTCGTCCACTTCATCGAACTCGAATGTAGCCGTTCCAACCCTCATGATGGCAGCTGGTCCGTTGTGTTTGCTGGATTTGCAGTGTGCTGCTGTCAGAACCCATCTGCTGGTGATGAGTGTTCCGCCACACTGCCACTCTGGAGCCTTACCATCGTTCGAGTATCCGATGAGAACCATGTGAGGGTAGAGTAAGAAGTCCACAGGAATTCTCATCCGAAGCTTCGGGAACAGAATGTTATGGCATTCCAGCATAGATTGTCCATATTTCTTGCACTCTTCGAACGCCTTTTCTCCGATAGAAATAACTGTTATAAATGAGGAAATCAGTATGATTGTTTTCATGGTTGCAGGTTATCGGTGGAGTGATTTGACATGGATGGTTTATGGGTTTTCTACTTGTACCAGTTAACTCGTGTGGAGAATAGGTACTTAATTTCATTTGTGACTAACGTTTTAGAGCATAAACGACTTAATATATTGTTGAGTTAGGTTAGTTTTTGTATTTTAATGATTTTGGCCAGGGCTTCTTTACGCCAGGTCAATGTTAAGAGGGCGCAAGGCGCGCCATTTTGTGAAAAGGATAGGCATAGGATTTCGCGTTCATAGGAGCGGGACAAAGCATACGTTTTCGGAAAGACGTAAGCGCAAAAACCTAGTATTTGCTTATTTACAAGAAAACTACAACCTACGAATCAAAACATAATTTATTTCAATAGACCACAGGGTTCCTGAGATCTCACCAAATTATTTGCGAAACATTTCAAGATTTATTTTTATAGTTTTTTTTATCTTAATCGGATTTTCACTTTCAAGGAACCAAAGAAAAAGTTTTGAATTTAATGTATAATTCGAGTTTTTGTTAGAGATCTAGGCCTACTTTGATAACCAAACCCGATAGTTTCATCTGTGGGTTCACCTCTTAATTTTACACATAAATAACCATAATCATGAATTTAAAAATTTTGTACATGGAAGGATACAAAAAATCCCTAACCAATCTATCCAAGATTGGTTAGGGATGCAATCAATACCAGGCAAAGTTTGAGCCTATCTATAGAGACATATAAATTCGCTTTTTATCAATTTAACCCTCTTGAAGTGGCGGTCTACATTCATGCTACTACATTCGCCTTTGCTAGCGACCTATGCCGATAACTATTCTTAACTTAAGTACTTTTTTTAGATTAAAGTCTCATAAACGTGGCATTATTAATGCCGTTAGTAATCGAACGAACACGTGTTTTTAATTAATGATGGAAAACATTCTAACCAGTACGACCTGCTTTTGGCATAATCATCATTTTGACCTGATTTTTGGCGGTAAACGGGATCCCGTTTACTGCCAAAAATCAGGTCAACCATGCACATGGCTGGAAACCATGATAGTTTTCAATGTTTTATGATTTTTGGCATTAAAACTCTACTTGAAATTAACTGCTGGGGTGGGTCAATTAACACCATCAACTCACTAATTGAAAATTTCACATCACATCATCGGCTAATATTGTCTAGTCTGCAACAGTCTGCAGTTAGCTTAATTGTTTCAATTGTAAATACTAGTTATAATTTGATTGTAATTTTCTTTGTTAATAAAGGCCATTGCCCTTTCTAATATTATCTAGTCTGTTGTTGTAAATAAGCTTCTCCTGATGCGCCATTTACTTTTATATCGCGATACGTTTACTCTCAAACCTACATCCTTCTGCGTCTTAGGTGAGCATTGCCCACTGCGTCATTGAAGTCGTCAAAATACTCGGCACTGTTCGCTGATTTATCAGATGATATTTAAAACATGAAAGCGCAGCTGTAAGATAGGCTTCGCAAGAAGATCTTTTTAGTTTAAGAAATAGACTGTTATAAAACTTAAACCAATCCTGTTTGTTAGCCGTCAGCTATTCCACCTGGATCTTGCAAGTGTCTATAAATGTTTTATTTTTGCGGACTTTTTATTTTTATCGTATTTTTACTATGACAAACGTATTCGGCTTTCAAAAATTTATCATGACAAAGTGTGATTCTTAGAACCAGGCTTTAAAATATTTGTATTCTCAGAAATTATGAGTTAAAATCCTTTTTTCCTTCTTCAACTTGGTGGTAGTTTTTCACTTTCTAATAAAAAGCTAACAAGAACTGTGGTTTTATTAGGAGATTTCTCTGGTTAAAGTTGTTGCATACGTTGGTTTGCTTGTTTTTTTTTTTCCTAAATGCAACCTAGTTTTTGAGTTATTTGCGATGTTTTTTATGGCTTTTTCCCATCTGACTGCAATTCTGGGATTGTGTCTTCCTATTCTAAGCGGACGCGCCTTAAAATTCGGCCCCTTGAACTCAACGCGTAGATGTCATAAGAGTCGACTAAGAAAACCTAACAGAGGAAGGACAGCAGCTTCCTTCTGTGCATTTTTGAGACGATTACTCATTTTGCATTCGGACTATCCTAGAAGACACCACCTTACAGTCACACTACTCAACACCACGAAGAGCGCAGTTCAAATAAAGAATCCTCCGGCATGCACAACGCGGAGAGCAAACTGTAATCAGCGGGTCTACTTACGTGCTCCACTCTGCTCTACTCTGGTCTACGAATGTAGACCGCCACTTCGGGGGGTTAAATTGATAAAAATGTAAGATTTACTGTGTGTTATGTTATTATACAAGCTGCGCCCCGCGGCTTCGCCACAGGTTACACGTTTTACAGTTTATTTATACCGAGTTTTGACTCTTGAGTGAATCGAATCAAGGAATAATAATTTTCCATAGAAACTTTACCACCCTTTTTAACCACCTCAGAGGTTAATTTTTGAACATTAGATAAGCCTGTGGGTTATTCTAAAACTTAAACTATCTACATACCAAATTTCATCTAAATACGTTATGTAGTTTACGTAGATACGTGGTAACAAACATTCACAAGAACTTTCGCATTTATAATAATATTATTGTGCCGAATCCCGTCAAATATCAGTTGTCAAATACGTATCAGCACGCACACGTCCACTGCTGGACAAGCATCCCCCAAACAAGGGGGGTTTTTCACCACGCGTGGCAAGCAAATCGGTAATCGCAGTAGACGTTTAAGTAATTCACAGAAGGAAGTGGCGCATTTGCCCGGGTAGGTTCCCTTAGTCGACTCTTACGACATCCACGGGCTGAGTTGGAGGAGTCGATTCTTACGCCGCGACCACTACTGCTATCTATCACGGCACAGCTGTAATTATAGATATATAGAAATAGAAAATCTTTATTTGTGTAACTTAATTTTAATTTTTAGATTATGTGTAAATAAACTATGGGTTCCTTTTATAACCTGAAATTAATTATTATAATTATTATAATTTAACATAAATTAATATTATAATTTAACGTTTTCTTGTCTTTTTTTTTCTGCCCTCTGTCTAAAGTACTTCTATTATGTTTGATTCTCATCAATTACGCCACCGTCAGATTCAATACGTACTGATCCTATCCATCCAAAGGTTGCCTGGAAGAGATCGCTGTTAGCGATAAGGCCGCCGATTGTGCCACATTATATATAATTAGTATTAAGTTCTTGTTTTATAAGTGTATTGATGGTGCAATAAAGTGATAATCTATCCATCTATCTAACATGACATCATCATTAACCTATATTAGTCCACAGATGGACAAATGCCTCCCATAATGAGCGCTAAAGCGCCCTGTCATCAGCACATACATGACATACTAGTAGGTCGTCTGTTAACTAACAGAGCAGCTGACAGTTCAGTCAGCTGATGAAGGGGTGAAAAACATTTTTATTATTTAGGTTAGCTCTTTTTTTTTTTTTGACGGCAATGGCCTTTATTAACAAAGAAAATTACAATCAAATTATAACTAGTATTTACAATTGAAACAATTAAGCTAACTGCAGACTGTTGCAAACAATCTACAGGTAGCTCAACTGATCCATATCAATACCAGTCGGAAGCGTCCCCAAGACGCTGGCTGCATTGCCCCGCTGTATGGCAATGCTGATGCGCTGCGCCAGATATCCGCCAGCTCTCGGGTCACGCGTCGCGTCGACCAGTTAGCTCTTGCCTGCGGCTTCGTTTGCGGGATTTAGGATGTACATTATTTAATAATATTGAACCAAAGATAGAGAAAAGATTATAAATAACTAGAATTCAACAAATTAGTACTAACATAACCTATCAAGCTATAGGTATCCAAATAAGTAGTCCCTGCTGTCTTGAGCGTTGATGGGTGTGTCATTGACTAAACTGTGCTAGTGATATTAATTTATGTATATAATATAAGGGGTATAATAAAGAAAACGGCTTTTTTGAAATCAACCTACTAGTGTAATTTTCTTTTTAATATCATAACGTAACCTTGGGTAGGTATAGAATGGAAAACAAACTAAATAAAGATGAAATAAGAGTATAAATGGAAATAGGTTGTATGGTGTTAGTATTATATGAAGCTTTTTAAAATATTATCCTCTGTATAATTTTTTTTTCTGTCTTGTATGTACACGTTATCTATCCAGACTCGGTTCATAAATTCTCTTTCTATCCACAGGTTTGCTGTAAGATAACTCTTTTAGGGTTAAGCTCGCCTTTGTCATGGTTTTTAGCGGTGCCACGGTGCTAAGTACAGCGCTGCTCGCTACACCAATACACATTTTGACCATTGTACATTTTGACGAACGTGCAATTTAACCACGGTACAATCAGATTTATACACTTTTGTGTACCGGGGCCTCACATAGGTAGCTTTAAACAAAAGAATAGACTAAGCGTAAATAGCTTATCTCTAATTAAATTTAAGTTTAAGATAAACGAATTACGCATTTTTACAAATAGAGCCATAACACTTATGGTAGTTAAATAGGCCCATTTCTAAAATAGGTATAGATAACTATCAGTTTTCTAATAAAAACTGATAATTCCAGCTGAGCCTTTTATAAAACTGGTACCAAAGCTCCTTAGTAATAGTATTAAGAGGTCTCTGCAGACTATAGTCACTCTATACGGCAGTCTGTATCTGGCCACATGTGTCCCGATTGCCGTCCGCAATCCACTGGCACAATGGTAACGAGAGTGTGGATGCGGCATTCTTTTTTATTGTTTTACTCTTACTACTACTTTTTTATCTAAAGATTTTATTTTATTTTAGCTTTGTCGAACAAAGAAGAAAGAAAATAAATTTATTTTAAGAAAGTGCTTGGTAATATTTGTGGAAAGTAGAAGAAGCTTAATGGGGATAAAATTAATATTTACTTGTTTGTTGGTTTTGCCAGAATTCGCTGTTTTGCATCGGCCATTTTGTTAGGCCTAGAAAACAAAGAGAAGATTTTTTCAGGATCTTTCTGCTTGATAAAGCCCTTATTTATATTGTACTTCACTTTCGTTTTAGGATACCATTTGATATATTTGTAGTGATAAAATTTGCTTCGTTTAATTTTTAATGATGTCTGCAATCTCATCTATCAATAAAATAAGCGACCTTCTAAGGACGTTTTCAAACCCAACGATGCTAAATCTTGTAGCGCGATCAACATCTATACACCAAATTCGGCGGTCCGCCGACAAGTTGGCAAAACACTGTCGGCTGCCTACAATATTCAAACACTGAAATGTCGCACCAAGCCGCCGCCGGCGAGTGTCGCCGACTATGGCCTATCTCTACAGGCTAAAGTCAGCGACACTCCTTACTCAAACGCAACTAGAATTTATGCACGTCGTCGTGATTTTTTGAAAGTTTTTGAAAGGGTTGAGATGTTTAAACCAATGTTTCTATATTTAAATCGTGTTATTTAAATCAATTGTTTTTTTTTTCACTGCAATGAAAACAGAAAGCAGTTAAAAATGTATAGGGAGTGCCCAAATTAAGCTTTGGTGCACACGCACAATGTACCTACACCTGCTCTCGTGGTTGAGGATTCCGGGAATCCTCTAAAATTAATAATTTTTGTGAATTTCAGTAGTAGCATACATTCATTCCATAAAGTTTAAATACTGCAAGATGTCGGAAAAAAGATGCTAAACCTATGTGTTTACAGCCAGTCATATGACATATGTGTTCTATAATTTATACAAAGAATAAATTGACATAGAAATCTAAATTGAAAAACTATATTGAACCAAACATAAGACAGAACTGATAATAAAACTTTTTAAACTTTCGCGATCTGTTAACATATTAAAGATTATTTATAAGGTATTTATCCCCTACGTTTTCATCGCGTTACCGCGATCGTGACCACGGGGCGACCGGGGGGGAGGGGATCGCTGCAACGCGATGGAAACGTAGGAGAAAATAAAACAAAAGGTACGCGATAAATACCCAAGAAATAAATAAACTTTAGAAATGAAAATGTTTCTATCTTGGTGTCTTCTCTTTCTGCTAGTACTTTGTGTGAATTAAACCTTTGAACCTACCTTTCGTACCTACCCTTAAAAACCACTACTGCATAGACCATCAAAGAGATTACCACAAAAATAAAAAAAAATCCGTTTTAAATCAAATCATCGAATATTTTTGTTTGTTTTTAAACAATAACTTTTATCAACCCAGGTTTTTAATAAATATCTGTCAAAAATTCGTCACTTGAGGCGTCTGAGTTGTCTTTGAGTATTCGTCAAAATGAGTTTTAAAAACTTTAAGATCAATCATTTTATAAATAAAACCTATGTTGTTTTAAACTTAACTAAGATAATTCCTAAATACATAGTTACATTTTCGTCTCGTAAATTATAATAGATAAAACACTAATACCCTCTCCACGCGTTTCTAAATCCACGTACGCTCTGTAGTCCCCTTAGATGTTTGCCCTATTGTGAAGCCGACGGCAAATACTAGGTCCCGCATTGGAGAGAAAAACCCGCCTCAGTGCAGTGCCTTAAATGAAAAGAACGAACACCCCATAATGTCTTTGTGTGCAGTAATAGGGAAATACTAGTATACTGTGTGTTCTGGTCTTTGGTTAAAGGGTTTGAGCCTTTCTACCTTTAGGTTTAAAGGTTTAAACGTCTTTGTGTACTGTGAGGTCTTAGATCTTACATGTATTGGTGGGCTGGGTTCAGAAGAATGTTGCGTGTGTAGAAATCCAACAGGGTTTCCCCAAAAGGGAAGAGAGGTGAGTTTAGATTTTAGATAATTGTAGATATATTTAATAATATAGATAATAGATGCTAGATAATAATTATAATAATAGAAAACACAGAATAATTATAAACATACTAGCAGCTGCCCTCGGCTTCGCACGCGCTCTTTAAGTAGCTTATGTCCGTCCCGGGGATACCATTTATCTTCCTTCCAAATTTTATTAAGATCCGTTCAGCCGTTTTGGCGTGAAAAGTTAACAGACAGACAGATAGACAGACAGACTTTAAAATTTATAATATGAGTTAGTATTGATGGATAGATGCTAGATTTTAGATAAATAATTTTGTGCAATACATAAACAAATTAAGTTTACTTTAGTTGTGATACTTATTTGGGATATTATTTTAGCTACCTCTCAAGATGCATGGCGTCCTAACAGGGCTCCTAAATTAGAAGCCCTGTTAGGACGCCATGTGTAAAAATAAAATAAACCACCAAGTGCGAGTCGACTCGCACACGAAGTGTTAAGTACCGTAAAAATCAGGCAACTGTTTTTCAAAGAACATCAAATTTTCGCTTGTATGACGACCCCTTTATATTTTCAACATTATTATATTTGTTATTATTACAGTTGAAGTGTTACTTATTTATAGAATGTATCATGCATGTGTTTGAATTTGAATATTTATTTAGTGAGTTTTTTATTTGTTGTTAAAGCGGCAAAAGAAAAACACGTTTTCTGAAAATTTCAACTGTCTACCTCTTACGGTTCATGAGATAGAGCTCAGTGACGGACGGACAGCGGAGGCTTAGTAATAGGGTTCCGTTTTCACCCTTCGGGTACGGAACCCTAAAAAACAACTATGTAGTAAAATCAAGTATTGTGGTGTCCTGATGATGTCTCGTGGGGAGACGCAAATAATTGACGACTTACTTTGATATATTTTTGATGGTGTAAATCAAGTCGCATCTCGAAATTTGTGAGAGTGTTGGTGTGGTATTTTATTCTACAAATAGTTTGTGTGTGTGATTGAAGCTGAAGGGTGACTTGGCAATTTTATTTTGCGTCTGTTATTTTACCTTCTCGGTTGTGGGACACATGTCAATTTGTGGGAGGGCAGGCGGTGCACGCGAATTGCATTTTGTGGGAGGGCAGGCGGTACACGCGAATTGCATTTTGTGGGAGGGCAGGCTGTGCACGCGAATTGCATTTTGTGGGAGGGTAGGCGGTGCACGCGAATCGCATTTTGGTGGGACTTATCAGAGGCGGTTTTGTTACAAAAATGAAACATCCTAATATTTTGAGACCCAGATTGTAGGCAATTGGCCGGAAAACCAATGGCGTCATCGGCGTAAATAAGCGATAATTTTTCTTGGGCTCGATATTCTTGTCGAAACATAATTCCAAAGAAACTTTCCTGTTATAAATGCCAAATGTCTCTATTTCTAGAAACAACAAGACTAAAACTCTAATCATGGGTAGGAAATATCTATCCATGCGGTTCGATGTTGAAGATATCCTTAATATACGTAAGCACATTGTCATCTTGTCGGATCCTGCCAGATCCGGACGACAATCCGACATCCCTTATCACCGCAAACCGACTATCTAAGTACTAGTAAGGTGTATGTGGATATGCTGGGATAACTCGAAACAAAATAATCGCTAAAACCGTACATCGTTTGACATTTGTTTTAAAATTTGTAGATACTGTAACGTGTGGGTAACATTTAATACTGCTATATTGGGGCTGGGCGAGAGTATTGTAATAATTAAGCTTTTACACTTGATTCTTGTGAAAACTAATTTTAATGTAGGAAATTATATTTTCTAGTTAGACTATGTTGTGTGGCTTGTACAAAAAAAAAAGATTATTTATTGTGAAAATAAATACTGCTTATTTATTTTAATCTGTATTATTTGATAGTTAGGTAGGTACCTACTCAAAAAAATAAAATCCTGTGAATCCTGCAAAACACACTGGGTGTAGCTATCTTTAAATTCTTACCAGCCTCGCTTTTCGCATCCATGGGCCCATCAACTTTTAATGACATCGACCCAGACAGCTTTTGTCCTATTGTTTAGTGCACTCATGTTCTTGTACACCCTGTATATGAGCATCGACGTCGTCTCGACCAGATCTGGGTTATCTCCTTGTATTAGGCCTACAGCCAAATGCTTGACAATTACCTACAGACACTAAACAAAAGAATCATATTGCACAGCACTTCAGACACACATCCTAGGTACACGACACAACACTCTTCACACAATAACACAAACTCATTCGCACTCACTCATTCCAGGATACTCAATGTAATAAATTTTTGGCCCGTTCAGTAGTTTTGGCGTGTAGAGGTAACACATGACGTCATAAAAAAGTGTTACTCAAGCAGAGATCGATGTCTGAGCAAGCTTTCGTAATACGGGCCTCAAACATCAATATTTTCGCATTTATAATATTAGTGTGATTGTTGTTTAATCAATCAACTTTAAGAAAATACAATAACCCTACTAGGTACGTAATTCTTTTGGCACTAAGACCCGCAATTATGAAAGCTTGCTCAGTCATAGATCTATGCTTGAGTGACGTTAATTCCTTAGAAGACCGTTACTCAAGCGTAGATCGAGAACTAAGCAAGCTTTCATAATACGGGCCAAAAACTTCTTACTGCTTATACACCCCGAAATTATTACAACTGTACTCTAGCATGCGAAGAAAACACGAAAAAAGTTTAACTAATGTTCGAAGC
Organism: Eupithecia inturbata; assembly: GCA_963662085.1. NCBI lineage: Eukaryota > Metazoa > Arthropoda > Insecta > Lepidoptera > Geometridae > Eupithecia > Eupithecia inturbata. The sequence goes on from OY759201.1 coordinate 2,808,069, forward strand.
AAAAGCTACTTCATTAAAGGAATGTGAAATGGCAAAAGTTTGCGTGAAAAGTCACACTGCACTGGCTTAATAGTCCCGGGCACGAATGCTGCGTGGACTAGTTTCTTAGGGTCATATAGAGCATTCACTTTGCCGTATATCTGGTTTAACATACCTAATCTTTTATTTATATTTTATAACTCCCTGCTGGAAGTTAATAAAATAAGTGAAAATTCGCAGAATCAGACAGATTCTGCGAACTTTCACAATAATCACAATTGATCCTGTTTGTTCCCCTTGACGACTACCTCTAAATGTTTCGTAGAATTTTTCTCATATTTTCTATCAAATTCCTTACTTACTGTTGTCTATATAAGGACGAAAGATGTTTAGTAACAATTCCGCGAAAAAACCTTGTCCAATACAAGACCACACCAACCACAAAATGAAAGAACATCTATCAAAGCAAGTCGTCAACTAGTTGCGTCCCTCCACGTGATATCATCAGGACACCACAATACTCGACCTTGAAATTGAGAGCACCAACCAACACCGGAAGAGATCTATTATATATCTTACTGTAGAGGTACAATCCACACAGCATCACCTAGCTCCAAGCTAAGCAGAGCTTGCGTTGTATGATGGTGATGACTGATAAACTTAATAGAATACATTACATAGATAGATATTTTTTATTATACACAAAAAATACCCAGAACACCCGGAACAAATATTTGCAAATCGTACAAACATTTGTCCCAAGGCGGGAATCGAACCTTCCCCTGCGAACGGAACTTCTTTGGTAGTGTGTCTTTCCCACGATAATAGTCTATCTATGTAACAATAAGATACGTTCAGACGCATAGTCTACGACGACGACTTATAGACGACTGATGTGGCGCAGCGGGCGAGTCTTTTAAGAATCAAAACATAATAAGGGACACTAAAACAGGAGCTAGAAGACTGTCAACTACTTTTCCCAAACAATCTGACATTATAGCGATAAACTCGAAAGTCTCACCAACCCTAAGGCAAGATTATTTATTTTCTCTCACGTTGTAACTGAAAATATATCAAGTTACGAAGCGCGCCAACCTCATATTACCTACCTAAATATTTATCATAAAAAAATTGTTTACCAAACGAAATTTCCCAGCAAAAAATTCTCGCCGGCAAATCAGACAGGTATTTCCCAACAATTTCTAAATGTCGTATGGCAAATAATTTAATTTTTCATTGAGTTTACGTGGGCGTACCCAGGAAGGTACAGGTGGGTTTTTCAGGTGCTTGAGGCTTGTGGGGTGTACTTAGAGAGTGGCGACTGATTGAAGCATTATTTTATAGTGCTGCTGCTTATAAAATGGCTGCTCATTACGCCTGTAAAATCGACTTTATGCGGCTCGCGCAGACTATGTTTAATTTGATGGGACTAGATTTTTATGTTCATTATTAATTGTCGAAACCTCAATTAAGCTAAATTCGTAGGGCATGATCAATCAATATTGATTCGTATTATACTTAGATCAAAATGATAAAACTTTTTAAACTTTCGCGATCTGTTAACATATTAAAGATTATTTATCGGGTATTTATCGCGTACTTTTTGTTTTATTTTCCCCTACGTTTCCATCGCGTTGCAGCGATCGTGGTCACGGGGCGACAAATAAAACAAAAGGTACGCGATAAATACCCGATAAATAATCTTTAATATATCGAAATGATAGTCGACTTACATTTGTAGGCATCCAAACAATATTTCCGTTTCATCCATTCTCCACAGGTCTATCGTCGAAGTAGCCATGTTTTTCACAAAGGCGTTATTTCGAGTGGATCATACACAAAATACTATTTAAAATGAACTCTCTGTTAGCCTTCAAATTCAGTCCCTTCATACGTCCCACGAATCCAATATCTCGCGTGAATTACCAAACCTAATAAGTATTCTGATTCCGTTGCCCCTCCAAATTTTTCCCTGAGTACGTCCACGGCCGCCATGTTTTTCACGAATCCAATAACTCGCATGGATGACTCGTAAGAATGAGTCGATGCTGAAAACTTGAAATATTCAGTGTGGGTCCAAGACTTCAGAGCGTGCAGATTCCATTTTAAATTGCTGATTTCCTTGGTTACTTAATGAGTATTCTTACCCATGTCGTCCCACTTCTGGGTTACTAAAGACGATGTCGACCATTACCATGTGGCTTAGACCTAGGTATCTACGTCTAGTACTACACAGAACATCAATATTAATATCATAAATTCGAAAGTAAATCTGTCTTGTCTGTATGCCAGTCTGTCTGTCTGTCTGTCTGTCTGTTGCCATTTCACGTCTAAACGTGTGAATGGATCTCAACGTAATTTAGCAGAGAGGTAAATGATATCCCGGGGACGGACGTAGGCTACTTAAAAAGCGCGTGCGAAGCCACGTACAGCAGCTTGTATAATAATAAGCCAGAACATATAATTTATCTACATAATTATAAAACAACGAACGCCCACCGTCAGCCTGTCTGAACGCGATACACTCAAACACTAATCAGCGGCTTTTCTTACGGTTTGGCCACACAGATACTTTTCGGTTTCTTATTAAACAAAGAAGAAAAATAGGAAGGTCCTGTTTAAATTTTTTCGGGGTACGTAGATATAATTTATTGACAGAAAGATTACTTAAATCCTAAATTAGGAGACAAAAACCAAACATAAAGAATACTGACTTCAACATAAACAAGACAAACAAAATCAAGTCTACGAAACAGAAACAAAGCCTATGCACATCCCTAGTCTTGGAACTAGGTCAAGTGAAGACTTACATGCTAACCATACGTCCCAGTTGGGAACGCACTGTTTTGACAACTGTACGCTTGAAGCCTACTGTGTGCGACTGTATTTGAGAACGGATTTTCACTTGTGTTGGTAATTGTACTTTGTTTTAGTTATACTTTAGATACGAAAATTATAAATGTATGGTTTAATGAATGAACATTATTGTACATACAAAATAAATAAAATATGTAAAGTATATATTAATTAATAAAGAAAAAAAAATTACAATAGGCGGCCTTTTTGCTTAAACAACCAGACAACCTTATCTTTTAAAGATTTAAGTAAATGAAGAGTTGTTAGTGCACATATTACAGGAGCAAAACAGTAGTTTTTTTATCAATATAATACATACATATATACATAATTACATACAATACAAATACATACATAACTAGATAATTTACATACATATTAAACTAATCTAGAAATATACCTAATGGTGCAACACTGAAGAAAATATGATAGAATCCATACTTACATATATTATAAATTCGAAATTAACTCTCTCTGTCTGTTTATCTGTCTGTCTGTTACCTTTTTACGCCTAAACGGCTAAACGGATCTTCATAAATTTTGGCAGGGAGCTAAATGGTATCCCGGGGACGGACATATGCTACTTTATTCTCAGAAAAGAGCTTGCGAAGCCGCGGGCGGAAGCGAGTCTTGCACTACAAAAATAACATATGTAAATCCATCCATTCGTCTATATGCATGCTATTACGTTTACATTTTGATAATTTCCGAGCACGTGTATCGAACATAGCCTAAATTAATTAACCAACCAATGAAATTAATTACTCACTTATTAAACAATACCTTTTGACAATTTCATTGATTCAAATTCAATTCAAAATTCAATTGAAGTGAAACCAATTGGAGTCGTACCACGGGGTCCATTGTCTCTGATTTCATATTAAATGTAACGCTTTTGTCGTATTGTTGCCACACTGGTCGGTTCTTGGGTTAACAACCTATTTTCGGTTGAAATGAGGATGGAAATTATCACTGATTATGGCCCTGAACTGTTTTCCCAAAGTTTTCGAAACTATCATAGTATACCATACCATACGCTATTATTATTTTTCTTACCCACTGCATGTCATCTCTCACAATTTGTAATCGGTAAAACATGTTGATACCTTTGTACGAAGACGTACCTTCTAGGTATATACCTACCTATGTATCTAATATGACTGAATCGGCATATTTGCGCTCGTAACGGATAGTGCGACACTGACCGCGACGCGAGGGAATCGTTTACTTTCTACCTACGTGTAACTTTTTCAATAAACTTTTGAAAGACCAAAGTGATCAGTGAATTTAATTTAGCACTCAATAACTTACTAACTTTAATGCTAATGTACGACACGTCCGTACAACCTTCATACCTAAGTATATGTAAAATCTTATATCTACACATGTTTATGCAAATAAATGGTCTTTATCTTTATCTTTAAATACATGAGGGCAACGGAAGGGATTTTTTACACGACTCCCTAAAAACTTATGTAGGTAGTAAGTAGGTAGTATTTATGTGTTTCATTAATATTATAAATTCGAAAATAGCTCTGGCTGTCTGTCTGTTAGCTTTTCATGCCTAAACAGCTGAACGGATAAGTCAACTTTTGCATGGAGATAGATGGTACCCCGGGGATGGACATAGGCTACTTTTTATCTCGGAAAAAAGCGTGTGAAGCCGCGGGCAGCAGCTAGTTTCTTTATAAAACCACTGAGAATATCATTTAAATTAAAAAGAAAACTCCGTAATTTTTACCGGTGCATTCTATGCCGCCGTTACGAATAACGTTGTGGAAACGTGAATAATGCACGGGTGATTGGGGAAATCACAAACGGTGACATCGTTGGTGCAGTGTGGTCTGGTCGGAGATGCAGCGACAGCGGATAGTTTAAAGGTGGAAACACACTATTGAAACGCCACGCGACCTGGGTCGGATCGCGTGGCGTTTCATCGTGTTTTGTCGCGTCACCCGATAAAACACGATGCGTGTTGAGTTGAATTAAATCATATAAATTTTCTATTACCGGAACCACATTGAAATACTAGACGCGTTTCATAGCGTCGGGTGTTAATAATGTGATTCAACAAGCATCGCGTTTCGTCGGGTCACCTGGCGTTTCAATAGTGTATGGAGCCCTTTAAAGCGTAAAGGGATCCACACACTATTAACAGCTCAGCCTTAGTGGCACGTCATGCAGCGGTGGTCTCTGCCGGCGCCGCTGCACAACGATGTTCTCCATCAATTCGTGTTCCATTATTCTAGCGAAGCATCTACGAGTATGTTAAGAAATAATTCAAGTGCTGAATTAGGTGATTAGTGAGAGTATTTTTGCAATCTTAGAAACTTGATAGCGATGATAAATAAAATTTTATGGAATCTCAACACGGATTTTCAAAAAAACAATGTTGGTCACCAACGGTTGTGCTTTAATTAACGTTATTGATAGTTAAACAGTAGATATGTTTGTTTTTATAACAGTTACTTATTTTTTCAAACCGGCACACAATACATTTTAACTCAACCAATTTTCAAGAATATGAAATTTAAATGCTGTCGCATAGCTGTATTGTTATCCATACAAAAGTAAATAAAAATCGCTTAAGCTTAAGCTTTTAAAACCGCCAACAGTGTTTCCACACCTCAAATAGCCAAACCCATGATTAACTACGTGTGAATTAATGCAGATGGTAAATTGTGGTACACTGTCCCCTCTGTTTTAATAATAAACGCGGTTTACCTTTATAAATGTTCTTTATGAGCTATTTTTCAGGACATTTTGTTGGATGGCTTGACGAACATCCGAAATAGTTAGATTATTAGCCATTCTTTTTAGGGTTCCGTACCCGAAGGGTGATATGTTTTCTTTTTAGTTTTACTGAAAACGGGACCCTATTACTATTTAATAATCAACTAGCTGTTGCCCGCGGCTTCGCACGCTCTTTTCCAAGATTTAAAGTAGCCTATGTCCATCCCCGGGGTACCATCTATCTCCATGCCATTAAGATCCGTTCAGCCGTTTAGTCGTGAAAAGGTAGACAGATAGACAGAGTTACCTACTTTCTCATCTACTATACCTCTATATATAAAAGAAAGTCGTGTTAGTTACACTATTTATAACTCAAGAACGGCTGAACGGATCTCGGTGAAATTTGGCAGCGAGGTAGATGATATCCCGGGGCCGGACATAGGCTACCTTTTATTCCGGAAAAAAGCGTGCGAAGCCGCGGGCTGCAGCTAGTTAATAATATTAGTATCGATAGACCTTCGTTTGACCACTATCTCACCTGATGGAGAGTGACGATGTTGGTAACGATGTATTTCGTATTCGTTGTGAATGTAAGCGGGTTAACTACGAACCAAGTTATTGTGTTGGAAGAACAACGTTCCATCCCTTAACGTGGGACATCTTCAGGGTGAGTGCGGTTCTAGCCTGCGTTGGAGAGCGCATTGTGCACGAGTCGCAAGTTCCACTATACTTAAGAAATCTGCGAATCTGTCACTAATAATAATAATAAAAAAAAAAAAAAAAAAAAAAAAAAAAAAAAAAAAAAAAAATGACACCGCCCGTTACACACGTCTCTTTTTCAAAAATTTTATTTATTATCATTACGTGCATTAAAAACCAATAAAAATGCTATAAAAACGTATGATAACAAGAGCACGAGCTAGGGCGGCAACAAAAGCGCTCCCCAGAAGACCATCGCAGCCCGCCTCGGCTAGCTCCCCATCCTCGTCTTCAGATGAAGAGGTATTTAGAACACCACCTGAGACGAGTGATGTGTTGAGCAGCGAAGACGAGCTGTCGCCGTCGCCTCGACCGTCGCGAACACCTGTGCGGCGAGGCCGACCCCCGCTGTCAGCTGGCTTGGGACCTGCAGGGCGCACAGCCCCGCGACCGGCCCCCGCCGCTGATGGAAGAGTGCGGCGCATGAAGTGGACCCAACAGATAAACGAAAATGTCATGCGCGCATATTATAGGGCTACAGAGGGAGGAATTAACTTGACCGCGTACCGTTCTAGGATGATGCCGTTGTTTCAGGCCCTTGAACCGACAGTCGACGTTAATGTGCAACGACTATCTGATCAGGTACGGGTCATCCAACGCTCAAAATTGTTGGATGACAATGCACTTGATCAACTCCGACATGAAATCCTTAGTGCTCAAATGGTGGACCACCCGCAGTGTAACCGGGCTGTTACGTCGCCACCGCGACAAATCACACAAACACTAGTGATTCCCCAGCCTGATTACGCTATGGAAGAGGTCAGTCACGAGAGCATTGAGGTATGTACCCAAAATAATGAGCAATTGAGAAGGGCTTTGGAAGATGCGATTCTAAATTATAGACATTCGAATGAAAGACCATGTCTGCCTCGCTTTCCCACCCATAGACGTGGTTTAGCTATAATGGGGGCCTTGAACCCACTACTAGTCCCATATCTACTGACTAGTAGTGATATTACTGATACGCACTCTATTCTCTACTGTGGGGCTATTGCGGCTTGCCACGTTGCGCGGGTAAAGTTTCCTGACTATGACCGTGCTCCGCGCCAGGCTAGCAGTACTCCTACTTGGCAGCAGAGAATAGAGAGGCGTATCAGTAGGTTCAGGACTCTCATAGCTAAGCTAATTTGCTTTAGGGAGGGCAACCATAGACCGAGGGTTATGCGCTTTGTGACACAGGCTTTTGACGGAACTGAAACTCAACCTCGGGACTATTTAGCCTGCGTCACAGAGCGCATAGACTACCTAAAGCAAAAAGTCTATGCGTGGTCAAGTCGAATAAGGAGGTATAAAAAGCGAGTTGACAGATTTTGGCAGAATCGCATATTTCAAAGTGACCAAAGGAAAGTTTACCGCGACTGGGAGAAACCCGATCTACGTGTGTCCGACGGTCTGGTACCGGATGCCGAAACCGGAAAAATTTTTTGGCAAAGCATCTGGTCCATGCCAGTCGAGCACACGGAAGCGGACTGGATGAATGCGGTAAGTGCTGAGTGTGAAAACATCGAAACTATGGAAGCTATCAACATCTCTCCATTAGATGTAAGTAATGCAATCCGCTCGGCCCAAAACTGGAAAAGTCCTGGCCCGGACGGATTGCATAACTTTTGGCTAAAATGGTTTCGATGCTCACACTCGGTTCTGGCCGCACAATTCCAAGAAGCAATTGAGATCGGGTCCCTCCCACATTTTATGACGAAAGGTGTAACTTTCCTGCTCCATAAGTCTGGTAGTACTGCGGAACCAAAGAATTATAGACCCATAACATGCTTACCCACCATCTACAAGCTGCTTACATCCATTCTGACCACAAAAATTAACACGCATATTGTTACAAACAAAATTTTGGCACCTACTCAGAATGGATGCAGGGTTGGGTCCCGTGGTACAAAGGAACTCCTCCTCATTGACATGGCCATTAGTCAACAGGTCAAACGTGGCAGAGGGAACTTGTCGGCTGCATGGATAGACTATAAGAAGGCTTATGATTCGGTGCCTCATACTTGGCTTGAGAGGGTCTTAGAGTTGTATAAAGTAGATACTACTCTAAGATCATTCTTGGGATCATGTATGAGGCAGTGGACCACTGTTCTTCGTCATCCAGGGAGCCGATTGGATCCAACAACCACCAATGATCTGATAAGAATAAAGAGGGGTATATTCCAGGGCGACAGTCTGAGTCCCTTGTGGTTTTGCCTAGCTCTGAATCCACTCAGTACTCTACTGAAAGATTCAGGAATAGGCTATCACCTTCGGAGAGATGGTGAGGTCATTTCTCACTTGTTGTATATGGATGACCTCAAACTATTTGCGTCGAATAAAACACAGTTAATGGCGCTTCTGAATATCACACAGATATTCAGTAGTGCTATTAACATGGAGTTCGGTGTTGATAAATGTGCGGTCATACAAATACAGCGAGGGAAAGTTGTGAATTCTAATAATTTACAACTTTCAGAGAGAATGTCCCTCAAATATCTCTCAGAGGGTGAAACCTACAAATATCTTGGTATGCCAGAAGCGTTGGGTATAGTAGACGGGGACATAAAGCAGTCGGTGAAGGAGCGCTTCTTTTGTCGCCTCACAAAAGTGCTAAATAGCCTTTTGTCAGGTGGCAACAAGGTGCGTGCCTTCAACGGCTGGGTAATGCCATTACTCATTTATACCTTTGGCATACTAAGATGGACTCAGACTGAACTAGACGCCTTGGACTGTAAGGTTCGTCAATTTTTAACCACTCATCGCATGCGACACCCCCGAGCTTCGGTAATGAGATTGTATATCCCGCGGAAATGTGGTGGTCGAGGCTTTTTAAACGCCAAAACCCTACACAACCGTGAGGTATGCAATCTCAGAAATCATTTTCATCAAGCCGAATACCAGATACATCGTGATGTGGTTGCAGTTGATAAGAACCTTACTCCTCTCTCCTTAGCTAACGAGAACTGGCGCAAACTTAAGGTGATGAGCATTCAGGACAGGAAGGCTATATGGGAGAGCAAAGAGCTGCATGGGAGATTCTACAAGGTCCTCACAGGACCTGATGTAGATCTCCTAAGCTCCGTAAACTGGCTACGCTTCGGTGACCTCTTTGGGGAAACCGAAGGTTTTGTCTGTGCAATTATGGATGAGGTGGTAAAGACGAACAATTACCGAAAGTATATAATGAAAGATGGCACGATCGATATTTGTCGAGCGTGTCATCTTCCTGGGGAGACCCTTCGTCATATACTTTCGGGTTGTTCGCACCTTGCTAACTCTCAGTACTTGCACAGACACAACCAAGTAGCCAAAATTATACACCAGCAACTTGCTCTCCGATATGGCCTTACTGGCCCTGAAGTTCCGTACTATAAGTACACACCGGCGCCAGTTCTCGAAAATGGCCGTGCCACGCTCTATTGGGACCGATCTATCATTACAGACAGGACTATTCTTGCGAATAAGCCTGATATTGTACTGATAGATCGGTTAGAACGGAGGGCGGTGCTCGCTGATGTCACCATACCACATGATGTTAACCTCGTTAAAGCTGAGAAAGATAAACTTAGCAAATATCTTGACTTGGCCAACGAGGTTGTCAGAATGTGGGATGTTGATTCAGCGACCGTCGTCCCGATAGTCGTTTCAGTTAACGGCGTAATAGCGAAGAACCTCGATCAACATCTCAAGAGACTCTCGCTAGGAAGTTGGATCAAGGGTCAGATTCAAAAGGCGGTACTCCTGGACTCGGCGCGCATCGTCAGGAAGTTCCTCTCTCTGCAGCCCTAGTCACCGGCCGCTTAAGGCTAGCTTCGCGGCCGGTGATTCACCGTTTTGATATATTTTTTACTGTAGAATAGTTTTATAATATTTTATTTTCTATAGTAAAAAATGTATTTTATAACGAGATTTAAAATAAATGAAGTGAATAATAATAATGTTAACCACGTTAAAGCTGAGAAAGATAAACTTAGCAAATATCTTGACTTGGCTAGGGAGGTTGTCAGCATGTGGGACTCGCTGATCCTACTTCCGTTCAAGGGTCAGATCCAAAAGGCGGTAGGTACCCCTGGACTCGGCGCGCATCGTCAGGAAGTTCCTGTCTCTGCAGCCCTAGTCACCGGCCGCTTGAGGCTAGCTTCGCGGCTGGTGATTCACCGTTTTGATATATGTTTTTACTGTAGAATAGTTTTACAATATTTTATTTTCTATAGTAAAACATGTATTTTATAACGAGATTTTAAATAAATGATGTGAATAATAATAATAATAATAAGTTGGATCAAGGGCCAGATCCAAAAGGCGGTACCTACTCCTGGAATCAACGCGCATCGTCAGGAAGTTCCTCTCTCTGCAGCACCAGTCACCGGCCGCTTGAAGCCGGTCACAGCCGGTCGCAGCCGATGACTCACGCTTCTGATATATTTACTGTAGAATAGTTTTATAATATGCTATTTTCTATAGTAAAAAATGTATTTTATAACGAAATTTTATATAAATGAAGTGTATAATAATATTATAATATAAAATAATGGTGGACAATCCACACAGCATCATGTCGCCCCATCTAGCAAAGCTTGTGTTATGGGTAGTAGATGACTGATATACTGTAAAACATACATAATATAGATAGATATTTTTTTATTATACATAGGAAATACCCAGAACACCCCGTAACAAATAATTGCAGATATTTAAACCGCCTGCCAAGCGTGGTGATTATGTCAAAACTCCCTCTTTTGGGGGAGGAATTTTCAGCAGTGCTGATGAGAAGGTGCATATGATGAGGTCCTCCTAGCCGAATCTTCGGCCACGGCGGCTAGTCTCAACGGAGACTGGCCAGGTGCTTACATAGTGCACAAGTGTGTGCGCAAAGACAGGTGCACTCTCTATTCCCTCACTCGCATAATCCTATGGGACGGCAAACCGACATGACCGGGCAGAGGTCAGGCGCAGGACCAACGGCTTCACGTGCTTCCCGAGGCACGACACTGGGATGTTACTGTGAATTTTTCTTATAAGAAAAATCGCAATAAGAAATTTGGCCCGTCCCAGGATTTGAAACCGGGATCTCATTAACAGCGCTAGAGGTACATTATCAGTTTCATGATATCCATTACACATGGTCTGCTTACCTGCTTGGCTAGATGATGCTGTGTATATCACGCAGTATTAAAAAAATATTTAATACTAGCGGTCCCGCTAGACGTTGTACTCTCCTAACGGTGGCATGATCACGATGCCATCAACCGGGTTCAATTATATTTTCAAACATCCACTCAAATATACACACAAAATTTTATCCAAATCGGTCCAGCCGTAAAGGAGGAGTTGTATGACAAACACACGTTCAGAGAATTATGTGTACCTCTATATACTGATAGGGTGTTAGTCAAACTAGTGCACAATACTGTAGGAGGTCATTCACCAACTACCACCTTCTTGCGCAGTCGGGTAAAAATGTAGCTTTCCATGTTTACAAATAACAGCGTTCGTTTATTATCATTACAAAAGGTTTTTGTTATAAGATTATAGTTGAAAAAGATCTGGATTATTATGGCTTTTTCCCTTGTCATAAAGTTCAAAATACTACAGCAACAGAAGAAAATGGAACCTCACACTTGTCAAGGTAGTTTTATTGATTATAGTGTTCTGGAATATTCTTTAGTTAATTTGAGAGATAATTATACACTTGTGTTTCAAACAGAACTGTAATTCTTTGGTTTTTTACTTTATTTCGTCACACAACTAGCTATAATTACAGTTAAACTAAACTTTAAATTAGGACACTATTTTTTATAGGAATAAATCAGAATATTATTTGTTTTATTACATATAGATATACTACTGTCCGCGGCTTCGCGCGCGCTTTTCAAGTAGCCTATGTCCGTCTCCAGGTTACCATTTACCTCCCTGCCAAATTTCATTGAGATCCGTTCAGCCGTTTAGGCGTTAAAAGGTAACACAAACATATACATTCGAATTTAATAATATGGATTTCCAGTTACAATTTTTAGAATTCAATTGTCCGATAATCAATGTATCGCGATTGTTCAACAATCGGCATTGGCAATTTATGAAATAGATAGAGTTTATATTTATTTTGATTTGATTTGCGACATTTTTTAATCCGCCTAGCCATTCTACCAACGTGCTGATTTTACGATCTGGCGGTTACTACTACGACCTTTGGTTTGTTAGTCAATATTAAAAAAAACATAAAAATGTTAATTCTACGCGGGTGAAGCCGCGGGCACAGCTAGTACATACATAAATTCGATGTGCAATTAACTATTAAGTTGAGCTCTGGAGAAGCCCCATTGCTCTACTCTTCGCAGTTGAGCAATGGCGAACCAAATGAGTTGCGCAAAAGTAAAGCCGCCCTATTGTTCAACTTTTCGCAGTTGAGCAATCTCAGTTGCGCTAAAGGGAACTCGCGGTAATTTTACACAGTATATAGAAGCCTTACAAGTCAATATAACCTTAAAAAAAACCCTTCCACAAAAACCCCACTTCAAACTATTTCCAAACACGCAACTCCCATTACACTAGGTAGTAGTTCTATTTGACATATAGTTAGTTAAAACCACGGTTAAAACCATGTTAGACATGTGTTTGGTCATGGTGAATGGTTTTGAGGGGTTAGATATAAACTTTAAGGTCACGGTTAGAGGTTTCTTCGAGGCGAACCGCAGAAAATATCGATAATTCGTTTGTTAGATGTTTTTATGCCCGTATCCTACTGATATTAAATATGTATAAAACTAGCTGCTGCCTCCGGCTTCGCAGTGGAAGTATGTGGGCTGATTCACAGTAAGTAGAAATAATAGTAATCTCCGAAAATACTGGTAGGTACTAGATAAGTAATACAGGGTGTCACAAAACGCCTCTGTTATAAAGACCAGCGCAGCGTTGCGTCACGTCAGCGAAAGCGAGTCAAACAAAAGCTCATACAAAGAACTGATCGATATAAATAATTTATTAAACTGACAGAATGGCAAAACTAACAGAACTATAACTATATGAATAAAATCAAGCTCTATTTCTAATGAAAAATAAACAATACTTAGGTACGAACAAAAACTAGTTTGTAAAGTAAACATTAATTTGTAAATGGTTGTCTTTTGGGGGAATTTTCTGCAATATATTGCATCAGTGAATCTATTGTTAGTTCAGCTGTTGTTTTTACTAGCTTTTGCCCGCGGCGTCTTTTAATTCTATCATTTAATTTACTAGTTTATGCCCGCGACTTCGCACGCGCTTTTCAAGTAGCGTACGTCCGTCCAGCATATGTCCTGGGGATACCACCGAGCGGAGAAATGTACCTATCAAATTTGTATGGCGCGATCTAAGCGGAGATGTGAGGTGTGCCTCGCATGCTGGCGACGGCACACAGCGGAGACGAGAACAGAAATGAGCGGAGGCGTGTTATAAAAAAAAAAGTATATGTATGTTTATATATACAATATATATATGACGCGACGCGTGACCCGCGAGCTGGTGGGTATCTGGCGCTGGGCATCAGCATTGCCATACAGATTGTTTGCAACAGTCTGCAGTTAGCTTAATTGTTACAATTATAAATACTGGTTCTAATTTGTTTTTATTATTGAATTGTAATTTTCATTGTCAATAAAGTTGTATATATATGTTTCCAGCAGATATAACGAAAGGTTAAAATGAGCAGTGAGTGGCGCCGCTTTCAACAAACATAGCTGATGCATGATATTGACATTTTGTTGATGTAGTCTGATTATTCCTATATATTTCAATTAACTGATGAAGTAATTAATTATTTATATAATATATTTAGTATATTTGACTTCCAATCAAAAAGTTTAATTTTTATTCATACAAATAATTTATTTAATATTTATTATTACTTATTATTTGCTATTATTGACAAAGAAAATTACAATTCAATAATAAAAACAAATTAGAACTAGTATTTACAATTGAAACCATTAAGCTAACTGCAGACTGTTGCAAACAATCTACAGGTAGCTCAACTGATCCATATCAATACCAGTCGGAAGCGTCCCCAAGACGCTAGCTGCATTGCCCCGCTGTATGGCAATGCTGATGCGCTGCGCCAAATATCCGCCAGCTCTCGGGTCACGCGTCGCGTCGACCAGACGCTCAGATAACTTTTTAAAAACCCGGAGAGCCTCGGTACCCCACGGACCTAGGGTCTCGACCCCAAAGGGAGCAAATATGTAGGCTCTGTCGAGACCTGCATATTTGCGTCTCTTGAGATCCTCGGCCAAATCTGCCGCCGCACCAGCCCTTACACGGATGTCCTCGATTATTTGCTTAATCTCAAATATTATAATATTTATTTGCAACGCTCGCCCCACGAAGCTCAGTTCCGCTTTAGCCAGCACACATCTCCGCTCCAGTCTAGCCAGTACCTACGCATCTCCGCACAGCTTCGGTGGAGACACCCTAGCTGAAAAACTTCTCTTCTCGGCTCCGCTTCGGACATCTCCGCACATCTCCGCTTTGGTGGAGTCCGGGCGTAACTCACCCAGCTGTAAATAGTAATTGTTGACAGAAATGAAACTAGGCAATTCATCTAAAACTACAGCCATATTGTGCGCATCATTTTGCGTTTGACGTGTTAGTAATGACGAGGGTCCGACCTTTGTGCTGATGATTTATTGCGCAACTTTTAGACCCTTTCGGTTCTTATTGGCAGAGTGGAGGGGATCGCAGTAACGCAGGTGTTACCCGGCAAAGTTGAGATTCGAAGGATGCATCGACGCATTGTCGTCGAGCATCCTTCCGGACCGACCTGGCAAAAGTTAAGGTGTACAGTTCGAAAGAAGTGCAAACGCATAAAAAACCGACACCTATTTTGTAATTTCGACACAGTTGTTAAATTACCTTTTGGAGACGTCCAAAAGGTAATTTTAACCTTAAATTTTATAGTGGAATGTATGACGATACATTCCACTATAAAATTCAATCACTTTTACGTCAATGTTTCACGACGTCAACGTCTTTAATCCTTTTCCTAAAAATATTTAAAAGGTTTTTTTTTTCTTCAAAAGTATGGTTCATCAACACTATCTGTCCACTCTTGATAAGTCTTCCTGATATAATTATTTTTATTTTATTTTGTAATCGCTCTTGTTTTTTGTGTCTTTTTTGCCCTATTTTCTCAATTATTGTAGTTTCTGTTTTTAAAGTACTCCTATTATTTTTGATACTTCATCAATTACGCCACCGTCAGCTTCAATACGTACCGATCCTATCCATCCAAAGGTTGCCTGGAAGAGATCGCTGTTAGCGATAAGGCCGTCGATTGTGCCACATTAGATATAATTAGTATTAAGTTCTTGTTTTAAATGTATTGATGGTGGAATAAAGTTATATTCTCTATTTTGAACATTTGAAAAATAAAATGTTGTGTGCAAATGTAATGCTTAAGGGATTAAAACAATCATCGCCTTTTTATGCCGAAGGGTTTGAGATTTTTATAGAATCAGAAACAATCGATTTTATTTTTAAAAGCATCCTTCTCTACATACTTGTTATGCAAGCATGTGTGCCAAGTTTCATGTCAAAATTGTCAAATACCTCTTCGATGTGTTCTTTTAGACGAAATTAATAATTGGTGTAGTTTATTATCAAGATATTTAAAAATTGAGACGCTGTTTCATCTCTACTATGTCACAGTTATTAAAATATAACTTTTGCAAAGTAAATGTACTGAACCTCCTTTGTCTTGTGAATTTCTAATGTTTATTATTTGTTGCTTAGATTGTTTTCAATTAAAACTCCTTTGTTGCTTGTTTGTCATTTTCGCAGATTTCAGTAATTTGTTTTATTTATGTCGTTAAGGTCGTTTTCACACGAGCGATATTTATATTCACCTCGTCTAAAATCGGAGTTGTTCTGGGTTTTAAACCTACTTCAAAAAAGGAGGAGGTTCTCAATTCGACTGTATGCTTTTTATTTATGTATGTTACTTGAAATCTCCGCCAATGATTAACATAGTTTGCTGATTAAGTAACTTTAGTATAGAGAACGATCCTGAGGTGGTCCCATAAAAACATATTCTTATATATATATAATTTTTACGTTTTACGGTATACCGTAAAACGTAAAAAAACTTAATAATATTTTTGAGGAATCACGACTAAATTATCTTCGTCTACTCTTAGCATCTATTTTTGTTTTTTTTTCTTATGTAAGTATAAGTTATATGTACAGATTATTTTTAAGTCTTTTTTTATGTTCTGATGTACCTACCTTTTTGTTGTGTTGTATATATCTTTGTATTGTGGGTTGCAGTTGCAAATAGATGTTCTATCTATCTATATATATCTATTGTTTTCTACCTATCTATCTATCAATTTTAGTATTTTTTTTTAATATCTTTATTTATTATGGAGTTTTGTCACACAGTGACTATGCCACTCCCGTTAGAGATCAATTCTTCTACATAACTCGCTAATCCAGCTTGACTAGCATTTTGGCTTCCTCGGAGAACGGGGACGACAAAATGGTATTACAAATACCTTCACTAAATCATACAAACATTTGAAGTCTTCTCGTTGTGCCTCTTAGTAATCTTTGACAATTTTATTATTGTTAATCTATTTTGAATAATAGGAAATATTAATTGTAGTTTTCTGGGTTCAAATAAATTAATTTGGTTTCTTTATTTTCTACTTTATGGTTCACGTGCGAAGCGGAGGTCAGTGACTAGCTTCCTATAATGTCGATTGTGCACTTAACGTAATATTTTGTCATAAAAAGCAGACCATCGTATATAATTATCTAGAAACCATCATAAAACAGGTTTAAAGAATATGCTTTTATATGAGCCTTAAGGACAAAGAGTGATGTAAATAAGAACTCTGCGAAATAAATATGTAGACGTGACGTAAACGTGTTCTTGAGGATTTTTATCCTACGAGTACTTTAAGTGAAGAGAAAATCTATACACCTTATTTCATTAATTCAGTAATATTTATTCACACAAGACATAGTACATAAATACTTTGGTGGAAAAGGACGGTAGAGCTGTATATCTCGCCCAGTACAGGCACATGAATATTTTAGGATTATTACTACTTAACTAGTCAAAGTCAAAGTCAAAGTCAAAAACTCTTTATTTCCATAAATACAATAAATGTATACTTAGAAAAGGTCAAATTCTTAATAATTAAACAATGACACGGAAATAAAGTGATATTTTTGATTTCAGTCGCTTCGGTACGTAGACTAAAGTAAAGAAGCGACGAAGAAACCTTTAGCCTGTTAGTTGTTATTTTTCGAGTTGGAGCAAATTCCGTCCCACGCTTTTTTATCCTCTAGATAATCTGATATTTTATAGTAGGCCTTTTTACACAGGAAGGTTTTGAAAATTTGTTTGAATTTATTTACTGATAATTTTTGCAACTCACTAGGAGTTTTGTTGTAGAAGCGTATACATTGCCCTTTAAAAGATACATTAAGTGTGCATGCTGCAGCCTGCAACAGAAACATGGCCCGTTGGTAAGTTAGCTATAGGTATAAGTTAGTTATAGAAATAATAAACATTTAAATCGTTAAAATATAATTTTCATTTAAATAATTAAATATTAAAATAAGAAAGTTCAATTACCTTAGTTTTAAGTTCTGATCTACGATTTATTATAAATGCATCGCAGGTCAGAACTTATAACTAAGGTAAATGAACTTTCTTATTTTCTTTTTCTTTTTCACTTATAAAAGTGATTTTTTTATACTATATAAGCCTAAAGAAATAAAGATATTGAAATCTGAAATCTGAGTGGAGACCGTGACTCGGCAAACGTAGACGCACTCCGACCAGGTGGGAGGACGGAAAGCCAAAGCTAAGAAACCTTTGGCCACTTCATTACATTAGCTAACGTATCGAAATAACCGAAATCAAAATTATAAGTTTACCAGCTGCTGCCCGCAGCTTCGTACGCGCTTTTTAAGTAGCCGTTTACCTCCCTGACTTTCATTGAAATCCGTGAAGCCGTTTAGGCGTGAAAATGTTACAGACAGACAGAGTTACTTTCGAATTTATAATATTAGTATGGACTACCACGTTTTCTTTACTTTTAAGAATTATACTTAGGTGTTAATTTATTGTATTTCTTGAAATGTAGCTTTTTGATGCCGCCGCCGGTCGGCCAAGATGACTCATGATTTGCAAAAAGCGAGTGCGCGCGGGCCATACGCGAGTGAATTTATCTAAAACAAGAAATGTTTTGTAGACCTTCGTGTTACATCGTAAAGTTATTTACTTACAACGGGATACCTACACCTATACATGAAAGCCGATGTTAGTGCGGTAGATATCTGTGGGTAGGATTAATTTGCTATTTTTTACATAGTAAAGACAAAACGAATGTGAGTACCGAGACAAAATTCACAAGGTTTTTATAGTACTGTCCGAAATGTCGGCTAGCCAAAATTTATTGTATACCGTTATTGTGTTTGTAATTAATAAATAAATAAAAAAAATATGGTGTCATGATTTGAGTTTTCTAATATTACCTAGTTATGCCGTGGTCATGGCATGAAACTGTGCCGAAATTTTGGAAAACTCAAAACTCAATCATGGTAAATATCCCGTTGTAAATGACTATTTCATACGTAAAATTAAAAATAATAATAACGTTTATTGAAAAATATTTGAGACTTAAAATTATTACATCGTTGATCCCCAAACTAGGATACACCTGTATCTTGGGGACCACCTTCCATGGGTTCTTTATATAAAATATATCAAGCAACGTTATACTATGTCTAAATAAACAGAATAATTAGAAAATAAATAGAAAATAAACATTATGTGATGGGTCTCCTGAGGACACCAGTCTCGTAAGAGTCTGGGCAACAGGAGACACAAAAATCCTGCAGAGTCCACTCTCTCCTTTTCCCCTCTACCTTTCGTAAAAACGGCTCCGACTCTCTATCGTTCACGGAAACAGGCCATGACAACCAGCGTTATTAAATTACGTATTTTCCCGGGCTCACCGGAGCTTTATGTAATCAATTTCATAAAATTGATGTATATTTCGGTAATAGAATGCGAGCTAACGGAAAACATGGTCTAAAAGTGTAGTTTGGGGAAAATGGCGCGGGACAAAATGTCTTCATAAAATTACTAATATAAAAATAAATAATATAGGTATATATCACACTAATATTATAATGGGAAAGTTTGGATGTTTGTTACCTCTTCACGCTATAACGGCTGAACCGATCGAGCGGCATTTTGCATAGATGTAGATCTAAGCCTGGAATCAAACATAGGTTACTTTTTATCCCATAAAACATTTCCCATAAGATAGAAATACCCTTAAAATGTGTCTATCCAAATGACGTGTGCTAAGCCATTGTGTTATGGGTACTAGATAACTGATATACTTAATACAATACATTACATAAATATATATTTTTTTATATAGAAATCATCCAGAACACAATGCGAAAGTTTGTTACCTTTTCACGTCTGAACGGCTGAACGGATAATGAAATTTTACAAGGAGATAGATGGTATACCGGGAAGCATGGTATAGCAAAAAACGTTACACTCTTGCTATGGTAGTCGGGTAAAAAGTAGCACATGTCCTTAGGCTACTTTTTGGACCGTGGATAAGACTTACCGACCGATTGAGCTGGCGCGTAAAAGAGTACCTACTCTTAATTAGGTAGAATAGACCTATATTCTACCCAACAGTAGGATTCCGACGGGCTGATGGTGAGGATTTAATGATAAAATTTTGTTATCTGAACTGTCACAAATGGTTGCACTATAAATAAAGAAAAACAATTTATTGGTTTGTTAACCAATTGCAATGTTCAAATTGATATAAATACACAAAATATTATATTTAATGAAGTTAAAGAAATTAAAAAAAAGGAAGAGAAGAATAGAAAATCAGTAGAGAGGTTTTGCCTTAGGCCTATGGAGCCCATCCTTACCTATTACCAAAAATATATAGAGTTAAGAGGGCGCAATGCGCGCCATTTTGTGAAAAGTATAGGCATAGGAGCGTTCATAGGAGTGGGACAGAGCATACGTTTTTGGAACGGAGTAAGCGCAAAAATGCTCAAAGTTCTTGCTTATTTACAAAAAAACTACACAACTTATGAAGAAACTGGTTTATGGAATCAAATAATTACTAATAACCTACAAATCAAAACGTAAGTCATTTCAATAGACCGCAAGGTTCCTGAGATCTTGACCAAAATATGTGCGAAACAGTGCACTTTCACCCTTTTTTTAACGTATATTTTCTCAAACGTATTTTCACTTTCAACGAACCAAAGGAAAAATTTAGAATTTTACGTAATTCGATTTTTTTACCACGCTCCCTTGAGTACCGAGATCTAGGCCTAGTTTGACTACCAAACCAGCTAGGTTCGCCCCTTAAACTAGAAGCGAAAACTTATTACGAAGAACCCTTTTCCTTATAATATAAAGTAAATAATGTTACATTTTCCCTATTACAGGTTGTGTATTGTTCAATTTGATTAAGTTATTGACGTTGTGCGCGAGAATATTAGGTTCGACCTGAACTATCGTAAATTTAATAACATGATGATGTTTTAAGGAAATTTTGTATGAAATTGCTGGAGTTTAGATAGGTCTAAGCACCAATTACTTTCCAATGATTTGCTATTGTTAATAAACAATGCTAAGTTTTGTTAGTAGGATGTTGTTGGGGCTGCCCCGTTTCTGCAGCGCATCCCTAAGGCGCAACGCAAACAGAAGGCGGTAAGGTACAGATACGGCGCAGATCGTAACTATCTGTTCGTGACTGAAGGCAGCAAGTGGGGCGGCAAGCGTGGCGGGGGGCGAGGAGCAGCGTATCTGTGCCTTACCTTCGCCTCGCCGCCTTCTGTTTGCGTTGCGCCTTATGTTTGCCGAGGCCCAGGTTGATGGCTTTCACGCCATCATTCGGAAGAAAACGGCCTCGCTGCTGCGCAGAACATGGGGCAGCACCAACACCATCCTACAGGTTGTAGTTGTAGTGTGGCAGCAAGGTTGCTTCGCCCATCATGCAGTCTTTCAACAGGGTCCTAACTCTTTAGACTCCTTATGTTAGGATTCTGTTAAAGGGCTGCGAAACTATAACTATTTTTAATGTATCATTGATTTTTATTTTATTTTGTGTAGGGGAACTCATGTACCTAACGTCTGAATAAACAAACATTTTTTTATTTTTTTTTACTACCACCCTCATTGCCACCGACGATGCGATGCACATGGTCCTACACCTCACCAGCAACGCGCCGCCGCGGCGCAGCCGCTACGGGTCGCACCACAAAGGCAGGGCAGTGAATGAGTTAACAGCGGTTAAACACGCGACTGATAGACCAACGTGGCTGACGTTAAATCATAGATTTTCATTTTGAGTGTTGCCAGCAAAAATCACTATTTATTGCGGATTAAAACTATGTACTTATATTGGTTGGACCACGGGTAGTGCGTATCAAATGCTCCCTAACATTAGGGTGGGATTACACTGGGCAACAATAATCGTTTGTCGACTTTCATTGTACGAGTCCAATTGGATTATTTTTATGGTTATCCGATTTTATTGGAAAAACTAATCAGCCGGTAAATTTTGGCCTTTATGGTGAGGTTTAGTGGTAATGTTATTAATTCCATGGTCAGAATATTGGAAAATATGGAATGGCTGGACCGTTTTTGTTGCTACTCAGTACTGAATAAAGATAATGGCGGCGATGGTTGGTACTGCCCTTTATTTTATCGAAGTGTTTAGCCAGACAAATTTTATTTTCTTTGCGTTAAAAGATAAATTTCGTGAAGGCACCCGCCCGCGTCTTCAACGGTATGTATATATTCCGTGAACAGCGAAATTTTGACAGTTTTCAGTTAGATAGACAGATATTTTAAAACTCAAATCAAAACAAACTCGTCTCATACTAAGTTAGTAGTACATTAAAGACTATGTTAGGTTTATCTAAGCACAACGTCCTGCTGGGAAATCACATATTATTTACTGGCATGAACGGTCTGTCTATAAAAATTATCTATCTCTTTGCGAACATTAATATTTTTGAACATTCTACTAGAATAATACCTTATTTTGTATGCACATATGATGTTTCTTGCAAATAAATATATGACTATTACTAACGTTTTCACTTATTTTTCTGGACGGGCAAAAGTACTCGCTCCCAAAAACGTGAAAATGTCGTTTACGAAAATAGCACTCTCTGACGCAGATGCCCTGGATGGCACGTGTCCGACTTAGATGAGCGAATGACAGGCCCTGAGCAAGCCTTTTCCATCTAATCCTGTCCTAGGAACGACATAATTCCAAAATCAACACCATACATCACAATCATCCACCGGGGGCTGCAGCGCCTCCTGCAAAACAATAAAATTCTACCACTGAACTGCAATCACCAAACCGCATGCCCAGCGTGGGGATTCAAATATCAAAGTGATTTATTTCCTTTAGACCTTACAGGACTCTTGAACACGTCACAAAATTCAAATTACATGAGTAAAACTAGGAAATAAAATGAGCACTTTTTATTTTTTGTTCGCTTCAATTCGCTTCAATTAATTTTTTAAGGTAAAGAAGCGAACAAGCGATTATGGGCATTAACCTCATATGATTAATATTCTTATCCATCCAAAGGTTGCCTGGAAGAAATCGATGTTAGCGATAAGGCCGCCGTTTGTACCACACTAGATATACTTAGTATTAAGTACTTGTTAAATCTTTTATGTATTGATGGTGAAATAAAGCAATAATCTATCTATTAAAGCCAATAATGCGCTCAGAAGTTAACCTGTTTATGCTGTAACCATATCATAATCAACGTTCAAATCATAGATCACAATCAAAAAGGTGTAAAAAGGTCGATGATTCAATCATAGACAACACGCTAACAACTATCCAAAAAATATCCCGTAACGAAACATCTCCTGTATTTTCTTTATCTAATATTGCTAACAAATGCTATGTTTGTCTGTTGATTACGGCGAAAGACCCGAAAACACAATCAAAAACTCAATACCGTTCTGTAGTCGACGACGCGACGCATTCAAACAAAGCCAAAACGATGAGTTGGAAGAATGAGCCAGTAAGGCATAAAGGTTTTTAGGGATCCTCACATGCGATAAGCAACCCGTTTAGTTCAGTTCTGTTTATTAGTTTGCTGTTGGAACACTTGGTTAATAAATTGACATCGATGGAGGTGTGGGTTATGTGGCCCATCTCCTCCACTGGACACTATTGGTCCACTGCTGGATACAGGCCTCCCCCTGATAAGTGTCTTATTGGCTTTAATCTCACGGGGTGTACTTAATACCCATAATCCCCACGCTGGGCATACGGGTTGGGGATCGCAGTTCGGTGGTGGTTTCATAAGGCCCGCTCTCAGATATTTAAGTTACGCATCCACTGGATCGGGTTCGGAGCGTACGCAGCATTCGCAGCGTACGCGGCGTCGTCGTTGGTATTTACTATTTTGCCGATAGTTATAGATAGAGTTTCGCTACATCGGACAAGTTGACGCACGTAATGGCCGGCTACCTACAACAAGCTCCCAGATAAGGTTAGGGACACACCGAGTCGCGAAAATTTAAAGAACAAAGCCATTTTATACGTACGACGAATTTTTAAAGTCTGAATAATGCGCATTAATTTTATTATTTTTATTT
Organism: Eupithecia inturbata; assembly: GCA_963662085.1. NCBI lineage: Eukaryota > Metazoa > Arthropoda > Insecta > Lepidoptera > Geometridae > Eupithecia > Eupithecia inturbata. The sequence goes on from OY759201.1 coordinate 2,832,058, forward strand.
TGTTAGGTGAAAACAATTGTGACGTATAATTTGACAAATTATAAACAAAATGTTTATCTGTTTACCGATTACGTCATCCGCAACGATATTCTTGTAGTGAGGAGGGCATAGTTGCCGATGACATGGGTGGTGAGTAGATCGGCATAATGTGTTGTTATCCATGTATGGATAACGGCACGTATGCCGGCCGATCTAGTACACGCTGTACCATAGAAATCAATACAAAGTAACAAATCCTTTCGCTCCGTACGCTCCGATACTGATGCAGTGGTCGCGTAACTGCAGGACTACGTCGGTAGAGTACGTCCAGGTGAGGTGGCCCACTCATATAACAACTTCCGCTTGTAGGTAGGTACATTTAGTTCTCTTTAGTTTAGTAGTTTTGTCCTTAATACTCTTGCCACGAAACAGCCTGGTTCTAGTTTTTTATTTTTAAGATTTACTATGTCGCTTAGCGACCACACCTTTTAACAGAACACAATTTATATCACCTATCTATAACTACACACTAAGTGTAGTTATTATAGACATGTGTTATAAATTGTTTGTGTTGATTTTTATGGGACGGTGTGGTCGCTAAGCGACATAGTAAATCTTAAAAAAAAAACTATAACCTGCCTGTTTCGTGGCAAGAGTCTTCTAGACGTTTATGACTCATTGTCGGCTAAATAGAAGAAGAAAAAAATATTTTACTTATCTTAAATCACAACACATTGGTGTCGATTCTGTTGTTTTAGAATTAGCTAAAATTAGGATTTAGGAATGTCAAAAAGACGAAAGCTATTCTATGTTTCAAAAATTAGACTGGCAGGTTTAAAATTAGGATGACAGATCTAAAACAACTCAACTTAGTTATAAAGAAACGTCTACCTAATTTTAGGAGGCCTCTAATTTGGTCATGATTAAATTTTATAGGCAAAATGGTGGATGGATAAAAATATTGGGGTACGTATAAAAGTTGTGCGCACCTAGTCAGGTTTCAGTCAGTCGACTGACAGACTGACTGACAGACTGATATGCTGACATACTGACAGACTGACAGACAGACATACTAACAGACAGATTGACATACAGACAGACAGATAGGCAGGCAGATATACAGACATGCACACAGACATACAGACAGACAGACAGTCGAGATTTACAAACACGTTCAAATTTAGGTATTTTTGGATCTGTTTATAGAATAGCATACATTTTGGGTCAACCTAACTTAGAAAATTTTGAGATCGTAAAATTTTAGTTACAAATCCTAAAACAACAGAATCGACACCAATAACTAGATATACTAAACGAAATCCCTCGGCGTGTTTAGTTCACAGACATCTTTGTGAAACTACAGCACAATACGGAACCCTAAAAGAAAAAAATATGTCAAGAAACTCGAAGCAATAAGTAGCCCCACACAGCGACAACCATTCATAAAGAACTGGGAATATTTGGAGGTGGCAGTTTTTTTCTGACATTTTTTCCTTAGGGTTGAGGAAAAATGTAAAATAAAGCAATAGGGTCCTTAGACTCCTCAGGTTGGGATTCTGTTGAATGGCTGCTGAACTCTAAATTGTGACATGTACAATCAGCTGCTCAGACATGTTTACAATCCCAAGTTTTCACTTATAGTTTACTTGGACCTTTTCAAATAAAAGTCCACGTACAAATTTTTCGTGCAAAATAGTTATCGTACATGTCAGAATGCGGTATAGTAAATTGTGATAATTTATCACAATTTACTATACACTTACTATTTAGTCAAATTGAAAACTTGACAGTGTACATATATTTTCGCAGCTGACTGTAGCTAACTTACTTTTTAATTTTATATTAACTTTTCGTAATGTTTAATGTACTACTAAATGTGTAAATTTTGTAAATCATGGACAACGTCTGAATAACCAACTGTTTATTTTATTTATTTAAGGCGCAAGTCCACCTTTGGACCAACATTGGCTAATGATGATCATGGCATGGAGAGTGTCAATGCCGGTCGCATTTAATGGGAACCACGGGGGGAAATAAGTGGTACTTTTCATGTCTTCGGACCATCGGGCGGATGATCTGCCCCTTGGTCTTCTCACGTCTCTTTCTTCTCCTTTACGTTCTTTTTGGTTCCACACGAGCTCATAGTGATGATGATAAAAAGTGCGTAACGCTTCCCACATATTATATTATTCATAAAAAACATGCGAAACAAATATGCAGGTCGTACAAATTGAATTGAATAATATTATGTATCTTTCCCTCGCAAAAGATAATTGTTTACAATTTTGGCCTAATCTTAATGTGTCCCAAGGCAGGAATCGAACCAGCACCCTTCTGCGTTGCAGGCAGACCTATGCCCGCTGCGCCACTGAGGTCGCAAATGATGACGCTGAACGTGCGTACGCTTCCCACATCCCTACCCATGGATCGCATAAAGTTTTGATAGCAGATGCTGGGGCCAATATTTGAAGATGGCGCGGCCTATTTTTATTTAGTTTTCATTTTCCACGCGACAGCGCTTCGCTGATATCAGTTATTTTTAGCGTTCCGTACGCGAAGGGTGAAAACAGAACCCTATTACTAAGCCTCCGCTGCTGTCCGTCCGTCTGTCACAGGGCTCTATCTCATGAACCGTAAGAGGTAGATAGTTGAAATTTTCAGAGAATGTGTATTTCTCTTGCCGCTATAACAACAAATAATATAAATAATTAAATTTCCAAATTAAACGGGGCTTCCATCCAAAAAAACGTGATTTTTTGGCTATTTTTGCTCTTCGTTTGTCAAGGCTGTATCTCTTGAGCTTCTATAGGTAGACACATGAAACTTTCTATAAATAAGTAACACCTCAATTGTAATAACAAAATATGCTAAAAATATATAATAAAATTTAAAACTTAAAGGGGTCTCCAAACAAGTGAAAATTAGAAGTTCTTCGAAAAAGTTGCCTGATTTTTACGGTACGTGTCCCTTCGTGTGCGAGTCAACTCGCACTTGGCGGTTTATTTATGTTTATATATTTGCGTGTCGGGTAGGTCTGGTTGTTAGTTCGTTGAAGTTATAACCCGGCCGAATTAACATGGCATTTAATTAAAAAAAAAATAATGTAATAACAACAAATAAAAGCAAAAGAATACCTCGAAAATTTTACACGTGCAAGGGTAATTGTGATGCTATCGCTGCAGCCCTCGCACGACGACGGCGGGGCGGCGCGCTGGGCAGCGGGGGAAGTATCGAGTTCCGAGCCATGTTTCATGTTAATTTGCCCTGGATATAGATGCTTGATTTAGGCCAGATGAAGACAATATAGAGTTAGGGGCATCCATAAATTACATGATGTTCGTTTCGTGTTAGCGCGAGATTCAAATTTGTTTATGGATTTTAACGTTCTACAAGGAATAAAATTAACGGAAAAGTAATTTACCACAAATCGTAAACGATTTTCTATTTGAACTTGGAATCTCTTAGCTCTAAGTCGAGCTAAAATTCGTGATAAAAAATATACGTGAGATTTGGCTTGACGTTGGCTTATCTTTTTTGCTGATATTATAAAAAAACGATAAAAACGGTAAATTTTTTGTGGACAATGATTATTTTACAGCATTGTAATAAAATACCTCGTGGGAAACAGAAACCGTAAGCTCAAAAAAACAATTAATAATAATAATGTTATTCGTTTATTTCAGGCAAAAAAAACCATATCACGATAGAAAAATCACACACAGTTTCAAAAAATATACAAGAATAAAATATAAATAAATAACACGGTGCATAAAGTTACCTACCGCACGTCACTTTCTGTTTTCTTCCATGTGAAGGGAAATCCAGTGCATAAAAATAGGATTTTTGTAAACCTACATATTTTTGGAGCGGACCAACCTACCCTAGAACGATGCGACGCGAGACGGACGATGGCGAAGAAGTCGGGCACTCCCGCTTCGGAGAACATACTCAACGCACTGCAGCATCTCGGTAACCTCATGAGTGCCCGGTACGCGTTATTGTATTGGACTCTGATGGTGTTTATGGCCTTCCTGGTGAAATTTGACCACAGCTGGCATCTGTACATGCCCAAACAATACGCACGGAAAAGGGTATTCTTGACTCTTCTTAATAACTGTCAAAAATCCTGTTGCGCTTTCGCTGCCCACCGGAGCGAACCCTAAGTAACAAATATCCCTAGAAGGTACTTCTGATTCGTCGGAAACCAGAAAAAAAAAAGATTTATATTTGTACTATTTGTTGATCTGATTTTATCAATCAAAAAGTTCATTACAAACTTTGAGCTTTTGCGTCTCAAAATCGAGAGCAGTCGTAGAAAAAACCTTGATGTTTATTAACGTCATTTTTATCGCCTACGGACAACAACGGGTTATTTAATAGTGAGTTAAGGTTCTCCCTTCTTATTTTACGGTTCAGCGCGGCGACACCCCCCGTTAATAACAAAAAAGAAAAACTTTAATCCAAATTAACGCAAGTTCTGAGCCCTGAGTCCGGTTAGTCTTTAATGAATTTGTAGGATTACTGACTCCTGCCGCGCTTTTCCGTGTTAAAAAGTGTATGTTTGTCCCCGGGATGCCGTCTACTTCCATGCCAAATTTCATTAAGATCCATTTAGCCGTTTAGACGTGAAAAGGTAACAGACAGAGTTACTTTCTAATTTATAATATTAGTACGGATGCCTGTTTTACTATTTCGTTCCATAAAACTTATATAGTTTTATATGTAGGTACCTACAGTAAAGAAAATTAAAAGACAAACGAAAGGAATGAGCTTAGTGGGCATAGTTGCTTTGAACTTTAGCTTTTTCCGTGAACGAATATGATGATAGGCCAGATTTTAAATCGAGGTTTAATATTATTTATTTTTAATAACAAAATGGGTTTATTTAATAAATCGGACCAGACGTGTATTATAGACCTCCTTTAAAGGTTGAACCACCTCAATGACCGACCACTCGCCAACTCAAAAAGTTGACTTTGTAACATTACTTAACACATGCTTCGGCCCGCGGCTTCGCATGCTTTTTCCGGGATAAAAAGTAGAACATGTCCACGGAATACTATCTTTATGTATGAAAATTTCATTAAGATCCGTTCTACCGTTTAGGCTTAGAAAGGTAACAGAGAGACAAAAGTAACTTTCGAATTTACGAGTATAATGTTAGAATTTACACAATTACTTACAAATTTTTTAAATAGGTACTATAAATGACGATGTTTCGATGGGTGGATCTCTTCACGCCAAAACTACTGAACAGGTCAGCTGAAATATTGCATAGATGTAGATTAATAAATAGAACACAAAATAATTACTGTAGCCGTATAAATAATTTGTTTTATTCGTGAAACGTACCATTTGTGTAAAATAATTTGACATATATTTGAGTAAAAGAAAAATACTCAAACTCAATAGCGTTTAGACGATATATTCAAATTTTTAATTTTAAAATAATATTCGAAATGCGGATATATCTTCTAAACGCTGTTGATTTTGAGTATTTTTCTGTAACTCAAATATTTGTCAAAGTATTTTACACAAATGGTACGTTTCAGGAATAAAACAAATTATTTATACGGCTACAGATCATTATTTTGTGTTCTCAAGGCCGTTGGGCCATAGGCCAGACATAACCGAAGCTTTAAACGTTTCCATAGAAACAACACGTGCGAAGCTGCGGGCAAAGTTTTACAGCCTTTAACAGAGGAAAATCTCGCAGGGCATGTGCCCTAAAACAGTAATTTTACAAAATAAGCGTAATTGCAACAATACCAATGAACTGGTGTTCAGTGCTGTGATCAATCTATCCTATTACTGCGAATTGTTTGTGGTGTGGTCGATCCGGTCTAATTTCGAAGTAAGTGTTTCTCTGTGGGCAATATGATACGATAATATCGGTCTGCTATCGGCTAAATTCTATATATATAAATTATATATAAATTCTAAGCTGCGCTCGTCTGCTTGCTGAATGGACTACTTGGTACCTATTAATTAACCCAATGTTTGTGTTAGTATACTACTTACTTAGTTTACATGTGTTTGTCTGTGCTGTTTGTTATCTAGTACTAAGTAGTCTCTTTTTATCTCAAAGTTTTTTTGTGTGTGTAGTGTGTTATAAAAAATTTTCTTTCATTCTTTCTTTCTTTAAATTGTAGAAGGTAGTGACGTGAGTCGGCCGGGTTATGCGATAAACATAAAAACGAGCGAGTGGTATTTTTCATTCGGTTTTCTATAGTGGAAGGAGAGATTCGTGAGGAAAGGGTGAAGGTTTATAGAAAAATAATAGAAATAGGATTTTGTTTATGTAAGTCAAAGCATTTATGTACAATAATAAAGTAAGACCAGCACAGATTGGTGTCACTAGCGCGGTCTCTGACTAAGTCGTCGAAGCTAACTCATGCTATGGGTCCGCCAGTGTACAACAGGGTACCAGACTCGATTAAGGGGGTTACAGACAATGCTATTTTTAAACGTCGCCTAAAGAGTTGGCTTATCGAGCAAACATTTTATAGCTATGATGAGTTCATAAGTTCAAAATAATAGTTTTATTATTAATTCTAATGAATGTTGTTATTTATTTATCTTTTTCTGTTTTCTTTGGGAAATTATGTACTTCATGTATGTTAATTTAGGTGCAATTTTAGGATTGTATATAATGCTTAGATAATTGACATGATTGATGATTGATTTTGTTATGAGTAAAAAACTATGAACTAGGAACTATAAGAGACACAAAAAGAACCTACTTGCTTAAGTCACAAAATGGTACTTGCCTCAGCATAAGTTGGTCGCGTTTGCTTGCGACCAATGCTGATCTTTAGACAGGCGTTTGGAACGACACGTCACGGAACATAAATACATGAGAATGTTTTGATTGGTTGGAGGCTCCATTTCACTTTGATCCTTTTTGCAGATCAATAATGGATCACTTTCCACTTTTTTGTCCACTCTGAGTGTATAATTCATTCAATAAGCTTTTGAGTGAATTAAATTAATAAATAAATAATGCTGGACAATCCACACCGCATCATCTAACCCCAAGCTAAGCAGAGCTTGTGTTATGGGTACTAGATGACTGATAAACTTAATACAATACATAACATAGATAGATATTTTTTATTATACATAGAAAACCCAGAGCACCAATTGTCTCAAATATGACGATGATTGTTGAAGATGTGAGCAAAGCCTATTTTCTATGGCTTTAATGGCGTGCGCCGCGCTACCGTGAGAGCCGGGGCGGGTTACTAGTGATAGATTTTTTTTTAATTATTAGTGAATATAATAATATAATTATTATTTAATAACCTCGTTGAAGCTGAAAAACGCCAAAAAGCGGTACTCCTGGACTCGGCGCGCATCGTCAGGAAGTTCCTCACTCTGCAGCCCTAGTCACCGGCGGCCGCTTGAGGCTAGCTTCGCGGCCGGTGATTCACTGTTTTGATATATTTTTTACTGTAGAAATGTTTTATAATATTTTATTTGCTATTTATTTGAGGTGAATAATAATAATAATAACTAATAATAACGTGCTCAGATCGCGTAAACTTAAAAATGGATTTTATTTATTTTATTTAAAGACACACATCAGATAGATATACATTTTTATTATTTTAGTGAGTGTAATATCAATCACACTATAACGTTGTTGTTCGATTTCCGTCACGGGACAAATGTTGCATAATCGGATCTGGGTGTTTCTTTCTTGTGAAGCAGTAGTTTAACATATTATCATACCAGTCATCTGATATACAAGCTCTGCTTTATTACTTTGGACCTTTCTGGTTGTGATACTTTGGAGATGAAGATCCTGTACGAAATATCAAGCATTGTAAGCTATGCTTTGAATTCTGAACTATTCTAACTTCAGTGATAATTAATCCAGTGGCTCAATAGATTTTACCTTCCAGCACAGAGCAGCGATTCTGTTTTGTTACAGCCGCGGCTGCGATGCGGTTGTCGTGCAGCATTGGTGCGGTTTGCTCCCGGCGCCATTTTGGCTGCGCTGCCAATGACTGCCTGATGACTTCGGCTCGTGCTTCGTTTGTGGGGTTTTAGTTGGCTAAGTTGCATGCTATTGATTATGAACTAGAAGAGGAAGACCTTATTTTGGTGGCGCGTAGAATGTATTCTGGCAAAAAAAAATATGCCTATGGCCATGACTATGACCATGATTTTTATCTTTCTATCTATCTATCATGACTATGATGTCCTTTTAGCCGAATTTCGGCCACGGCGACCATTCTCAACAGAGACTAGCCGTGTGCGCAGGATAATTATTATAGCAAATATTAAAATGCACAAGTGTGTGCGCAAACACAGGTACACTCTCTATTCCCTCTCTCTCATAATTCGTTGGGACGGCAGGCCGACACGACCGGGGAGAGGTCAGGCGCAGGACCTAAGGCTTAGCGCACATTTGCACTATTGGCATTAGTATTTACCTACTTACTTAGTTGTGTCAGATTGACGGTGGTGGTCAAACGTGTGCGACCTTTTGAGTAAGTATAGATTTGGCCTAAGATAGAGCACGCTTCCCTAGAAGGAACTTTTCTCTCGTGATTTAAATACTCCAAGATAGTGTTCATTCGGGAAAACAGACTCAAATTCAGATAGTTCTTTGCACTTTTACTCGACAGGTACGGATTAGAGCAATGCTCATCAGTTCTCCTCCTCCTAGTTTTTGTTCTTTTTTAATAAATTCGTCAACTTATTTTGTATGTATTTTTAAGTATAAATGTATGTGGAAACTTTTAATATACCGTCTGAAAATATGCACCGGTCCAATTTTTTATTTAGTACATTTGTGTTTTATAGAAGTTTGTGCCATCCACCAAAGCCGACGACATAGTACATGTCGTCGACCCACCACACAGTGCGCCTCACTAATGCTTATCCTCAAATCCTGAGCCAATCAGCCGTCGCTTGACTTACACCATTGGACTGGACTAGCAAGTGGCAGCTACTAACCCGTTCGAACGCGGCACAGTATTCGGAACTTGACTGTAATTTTGTCCTACGGATTGCGTATTGTTTGGTACGTAATGTGAATTTGTGCTTTGTTCCGAGCCTTATCTTTGGGTGGTTACTGTTTATTATGCATTAAATTGCAATGCGGGATTAAAAGCGGATTACCCGACTTTCGGTTTTAAAAGACAATGGGGTTTTAAGTTATGAATGCGGTTGATAATTTTAGTCGGGATTTATGAATGGGACTTTACTTTGATTGGACCAAAACTAGCTGATACTACTGAATAAGTATATTAATCAAACCATTTGAAAGCCAATACTCTCTCTTTGTTTCCTTTGCACGGCTAAGTGGCTGAACGGATCTACATGAAGTTTGACAAGGTTAAAGAATATATCACATAATATAGACAGGACGCTATAGCGCTCAGTAGGGCAGGCCTTTGTCCAGCAATGTACTAATATGGGCTGATGATGACGACGAAGATGATAGAATATATCGTGCGATGGACATATGTACCTAGGCTACATTTAAGCCAGAAAACGCGGGCGAAGCCGTAGGCAGATGCTCCGATGTTGAGCTTTAGTTCTCAGAGCAGATATAGCACAACAGTTCTCTTATCGTACAAAGAAGGTTACTGATATTATTTATTGACAAAAAAAATTACAATTCAATAATAAACACAAATTAGAACTAGTATTGACAATTGAAACAATTAAGCTAAATGCAGACTGTTGCAAACAATCTACAGGTAGCTCAACTGATCCATATCAATACCAGTCGGAAGCGTCTCCAAGACCCTGGCTGCATTGCCCCGCTGTATGGCAATGCTGATGCGCTGCGCCAGATACCCACCAGTTCTCGGGTCACGCGTCACGTCGATCAGACGCTCAGATAACTTTTTAAACACCCGGGAGAGCCTCTGTACCCCACGGACTCGACCCCAAAGGGGGGCAAATGTGTAGGCTCAGTCGAGACCTGCATATTTGCGTCTCTTGAGATCCTCGGCCAAATCTGCCGCCGCACCAGCCCTCACGGATGTCCTCAGAAGAGAAAAAAAAAGGTTTTACAAATAAGGTTCAAATTTAATAACACATCTGTTATAGATACCGCCGAGAGCCGTCGGTCGCGACGTAAGAATCGAGCCCCCCCAACTTAGCCCGTGGATGTCGTAAGAGTAGACTAAGGGAACCTACCAGAGGAAGAGCAGCAACTTCCTTCTGTGTATTGTTAACATCTTCACTGCGATCACCAATCCGAGTCAAGCGTGGTGATTATGGCAAGCCCCCCTTGTCTGGGGAAGGCACGTTCAGCAGTGGACGTTGTCGTGCTGATAGATAAGGTACGGACCGAAATCGATGCCTCATTAAGTTTACTGGATCGGTATTGGAGCGTACGGAGCGTAAGGATATGTTGATTTGTATTGATTTCTATGTAGCATAGAACTGCTTGCACTGGACTGGTATATCTGCCGATACCGATGCCAGATACCAGTATTTCTGCCGATGACGTCATCGGCAAACTCGAGCGCTTTGTAAATACCTATATTGCCGATGCAAAATCCGAAAGCATTAGACGCCGTACCATATCTATCATAATTTGGTTTTTAATAATATTGTATGGATAAATTTAATCTGAAATAAATGAATAATAATAATATCGGCATATTGTAAATAACTTGACTGATGTGGCGCGGCGGGCGAAGGTCCGCCTGCGCCTGCGGTACAAATATTTGTTTGATCTGCAAATATTTGTTCCGGGTGTTCAGGGTAATTTTCTATGTATAATAAAAAATATCTATATCTGTAATGTATTGTGTTAAGTATCTCAGTCATCTTGTACCCATAACACAAGCTCTGCTTAGCTAGGGGCTAGATGATGCTGTGTGGATTGTCCAGCATTATTTTATTTATTACCGACTCCGCGTACGCACTGACTCTGATCCAGTGGACGAGTAACTTTATTCTCGGCATCATTTCATCAGGAACCAGTAAATATAAAGCAGCTAGTTCATTGTTGCCGCCACAACAATCCTTCGTTATCGCGCTTCGAATCTGAATAATCGTTTTTCACAATCTGCGGTTTTCTGAATTGCGATCCCGCTGCCGGGGTTTGTGTACAGCTTTATTGTGGCAGCTGTGTTAAAGCGTCAGCGATTGGTGAGCACCTTAAACTCATCTCTTTCAATGGAGCTTTTAACGTGGCAAATGTGGTTAACAAACAACGACACAAATAACTAAAACTAACTTGCTTGGCGTCTAGTTTCAGATATAATATTTATTGAAAGCAATATTTATCGAAGGAAGGATCTCAAATCGACAAGTAATGTAAATTGCGTATAAAAAGACGCGGCGACATAGTTAATTTTATGTTAAATATGGGCGGTTTGTTTAGCAACATTCTACATCGAGCTTGACTAGTGTATATGTACGAATTAATCAACAAGACAGATGTGAAGAGAAATACAAAAAACAATTAGTAACAAACAAGAATCACTACAACAGCCTATTGTTGGTCCACTGCTGGACGCAGGCCTCCTCCTGATAAGCGCCTTATTTGCTTTTGTCTCATAGTAATGCCCATAACCCCCACGCTGGGCATGAGGATTGTAGATCGCAGTTTTGTGGTAGAATTGTTCGGCATGAGGCTTTGCTGCCCGCCCCCGGTGGATATCCCTTAATCGCCTCTTACGACACCCGCGGGAAGAGTTGGGGTCGTGCAAGTTCTGGGCCGGCACCACACGGCAATCACGAAATACTAATAAGTAACTAGCTGTTACCCGTAGCTTCACCCACGTATTGCCTAGCAAGATGAAGTATAGCTTATTGCACTCAGAGATGATTTATGTTACGCATCCCATTACAACTTCACTTCTAAAATATTACCTTTTGTAGAAAATACGTTTAATAACAAAGAAAATTACAATTGAAGAATATAAACAAATAAGAACTTTTATTTACTATTGAAACTTTTGAGCTAACTACTAAATAAATAGAAATAGAAAATCTTTATTTGTGTAACACAATTTAATTTAATTTTGTTTTAAACTGAAGGAAAGAGACGTTGTGGCCGACGATGTACACAAGCAGCTGTTGCAAACAATCTACAGGTACCTCAACTGATCCATATCAATACCAGTCGGAAACGTCCCCAAGTCGCTGGCTGCATTGTCCCGCTGTATGGCAATGCGGATGCGCTGCGCCAGATACCCGCCAGCTCTCGGGTCACGCTTCGCTTCGACCCAGATATTTTTTTAAACCTGGAGAGCCTCGGTACTCCACTTTATTCCACCGAGTACCCACAAAAACAATACCTACATATGTATAGCTTAGTTAGGTAAGTAAGATACCTAACAGACGCTTTCATTCCATATTGATGTCGAGGACCCTTTTAACCGATATCAAAAACGGAGGGGATTCTCAATTCGGCAATATGTTTTTTTTTGTTCTTTAAAGTGAACCAGTTATCCTCCTTTAAGCTTCGATAAAATATGGATATTGACTGCCTTTATGTGAGTGAGTGACAAAATTCATCGTCAAATTAAAATAATCAGATCAGATAATACACTACAGTACATATCCAATAACGCATGAGTTAAAGTGACCACATGGCTTAGTGCTTTGGTTTGGTTTTTGAGTAGGTATATTACGCACGTTGATTCTGGCCAGTACCTACCTACAAAGTGTCGTAAAACAGATTATCATTGTATAAGGGATTCTGGCATATCGAGTTTCTATCTTTTGTCTCGTAGATTATAAGAAGTGATAAAAATGCAATGTCATATTTAATTATACTAACATTTATGTATAAGACGAGTGTGAGCACCAACACAAACCTATTGTGGTTTATATATTATAATGTTGGTACATATCTATAATAATAATAATAATAAATAAATAATAAATATTATTCAAAGAACGTAAATCGACAATACATTAGTGCACTAAACGAATATGTATAGCTAAGTATAACAATTTAGCCTGAACTAGGTAATCCTGTGTTTCAGGCGACAGTAGTGCTAATCTATACTTATAATTATTAAATAAAATAATCACTTACTATTACGATAAAGGCATTTAGTTTAACAATGTTGTTTATGTTACAAACAATTTGTGCATAATACACAAATTGTATAGTATGCAGGTACATAAATTGAGTAAAAACTAGATTAATCACTATTCTAACTAGGTTAACATTACGTATAAAAATATAATTCACTTGATAATTTCTAATAGCTTCTCTGTATCATCGTAGGATAGACTTTGAAGTGTACATTTAATAGTTTTTTTACAATTATTATAGTTAAGCGCGTAAAAATTAGACATTGAATTTAGTCTGTTGTATAGGAACGGACCAAGAAATAGATAAAATTTGTTCACAAAGGAAAATTTTAGGGTTGTTGGTTGAGGGCAAACTTTAGCATTCCGTCTCTTGTTATTAGTAAATTCAGTGCTGTAGGGAAGGGCTGCGTGCTGTCTTAGTACTGTGTTCATTATAAATAGCTGCCGGACTGTTAACACATCACAGGACTCATATAAAAGATTAGTGGGAAAGATGAAAGGACGAAAAGTTGCCACCTTAAGTATTGCTCTTTGTGCTCTTTCTGCTGTTAGTAACAATGTTTTCCCCGCTCCACCCCATGTGGTAATGCAATAAGTTAAAATTGATTGGCACAGGGCAAAGTAAACTTGTCGAATTATAGAATGATCTGCAATATGGCGTAGCTTTTTAAAGATAATAATGGTGCAACATTGATACGCACATGTACATACCTCTATAATTTCTAAACAAATAATTATTCTTAAACATTCTATTAAGCCGCGACCGCCACGGCTCAGCCTAGACTCTGACCTCGACATAGGTCCAAAACCACGGCACATTGAAGTCTGATCGATTACGCTTCATTTACCGTGATTATAAAATGTTTCGCGATTGATAACTTGACCATAGTAATTATCGTAACTGAACGTATTTTAATAAACCTCGTAGGTACCGGATAATACCAGATTTAATAAACCAAATGAACACTAAAGAGAATTTGATCATGTAAATAATTGGTTTTGCGTAAATGTTTTGTCTATATTTTCTATTTAAATTCGTAAATTAAATAGTAATTATCGTCGTCATCTGGATATTAGTCCACTGCTGGGGATAGGCCGCCAGCATCTGCCAGCAGTCTTACGCAGATCGTCATCCCACCTAGCCACAAGGCGTCCTACACAACGTTTGCGAGTCACGGTCGACTCTCTAGAAATCCCTTATAGCAGCGGTTATAGATACTTCGGGAAAAACTAATTAAACATCCTTATAAAAGTTGTCGCATGCCGCACAGCACAAAAATGGCCTTAAAACCGTTACATTTGGATTCATTTTACAGTGATGGTATAAAATAGCAGACAGCGAGCGGGCTGTACGTACGCAGTAGGTACGCACTCGCTTGAAGCTTGCGGTAAAGCGATTTTGTCATTGTAAAATCTATCTGAATATTACGAGTTTAAGCCCATATTTGAATGCTTATTGTTGTGCCGTGCGGCAGCGGTGCTGTATGTGCTAAGTCCTCAACCTTATGAAAAATAGTCATACAATGCAGTTTGAAACATGTGCTGGACAAATGCAGTTTTCTCTTGGGCAATAATTTCATAAAAAAACCTGCTAAAGCAAAATTTCTAACAAAATTACTACATAGCAAGTAGAGAACTAATTTAACATAAAAGAGGTAATAATGCAATTTTTCCTCTTTTCGAAAATCCTTTGAGGTTGTATGCAAAGTTTTTAATATAAAAACTGTTTGAATACGCCAGAGCTTTGTTTACCGTATTTTAATATTTTTGTTCTCACGGATATTAAATTATTTAGGTTAGTTTTTTAAGTAGTTTGTTTGGTTAAAATACGGGACTGACAAAGTGATACAATGACTCAAAATCATTTAAATATATAAAAATAAAAAATAAATTGTATTTTTTTTTTATTTGATGTTGTTTTTAGTACTTTTCGTTTACTTTAAAACATTTCAATCAAAATTCAATAAGAAGAGTTGTATCAACCTTTAATAATTAAAAGTAAAAATCGTTTTGACTTGACGTTTTAAATACTATATTCTGTCCACGGTTTCGCATGCGTTTTCCTGAAAAAAAAGTTTCCTATTTTAGTTAAGGTCCAGAACTCAGTCCGGTCCATTCATTCGTTTGCACGTAAACAACAAACATGCAAATTTTCACAAAAAAAAATCCAAATATCACACTAATATTACTAAAGCAAAAGTTTGTATGTTTGTTACCTATTTACGCCAAAACAACTGAACGGATCAGGCTGAAATTTTGCATTGATGTAGTTCTAGAACCTATACAAATACAAAATACAAAAATATTGATTTCTGTAACTTAATGTACTGTTTGAGATTCCCTGTAAAATACCTGTGTTAGGGAATCTCGCTCTTCCGAAACAAATTATTTAAGTAGAGTAGATTAAGTAATTTTATAGTAACTATTAATGTTTAAGAAACTATGCTATGTTAGAATTAAAATTTACAATTAAAGTTTAAATGCACGATCTACTTTATGCGCGTGGGCGATTGTTTGAGTGTGTGTGTGTGTGTGTGTGTGTGTGAGAGGGTGTTTGTGTGTGTGTGAGGGTGTGTGTGTGTGTGTGTGAGGGTGTGTGTGTGGTTCTAACACAACTCCTAGTGAGTTGCAAAAATTATCAGTAAATAAATTCAAACAAATTGTCAAAACCTTCCTGTGTAAAAAGGCCTACTATAAAATATCAGATTATCTAGCTTGAGGATAAAAAAGCTTGGGACGGGATTTGCTCCAACTCGAAAAATAACAACTAACTAACAGGCTAAAGGTTTCTTCGTCGCTTCTTTACTTTAGTCTACATACCGAAGCGACTGAAATCAAAAATATCACTTATTTCCGTGTAAGTGTTTAATTATTAAGAATTTGACCTTTTTTAAGTGTACATTTATTGTATTTATGGAAATAAAGAGTTTATGACTTTGACTTGTTTGAGTTGTGTATGTGTGCTAGTGTTGTGGTGTATGTTTCGGTCTCCTGAGGCACTAATCTTATAAGAGTCTGATCAACCGGAGACCCAAAGGTGTTAGGTAAGTGTACCTGATTTTATGTGGGTGTGTCCGCCTAAACCCTGGATTATTACTTTTTGGTTCGGAAAAACGCGTGTAAAGCTGCGGGCTGAAACTAGTTTATAATAATGGTGCGATGTTCAGCACACCTGAGTTGAAAGTAAAGCTATATAACAACTAGACTAAACTTACGTTATAAACTTTCGGAGCCATTACCATATTTGAATGATGCATCGTCTTACCGCCTACAACTCTTCAAAAGAATAACTTGACGCTCATTAAGTTTGGGAAATGAACATTACAGTTTATGGACGCAAAAATAATACATCATGACAATGGGTACAGGCGTCTAGCGGGATTTGGGATAGGTATTTATATTTTTTGATACCTAATGTGGTATTTTTATATATTTTCTGTGTTCTATGATCGGATCTGAACCCTCCCTCAAAGTTTGGTCCGTACTTTTTGTTACACCCTGTTGTTATAACTCGGTGCTAAGCTGAGCTTCAGGCGTTAATGATTAAAGATTAGTATAAAATCTACCTACTCCTGTGACTAAGAGTCTCCAAGGATCTTGGCCGCCCAAACCAGACTTCTGCAGCCAGCTAGCAGCGTAAAAACTGACTTGTTTACAGACAAAATTTTCAAATGTTCGATAATCCTCGATATTTTACTTTGGAATTCGGTTATGTAGAGATAATATCGTCATTGCATTAGTAAGGCTGTACCGGCTTTCATAACGTAACACTCTCGATCAAGTAATCATTCAAACCAACTGAATAAACAGAATTAAAATTTGCTCATCTATTTGAGATTTAAACTGCCATAGATAAAGACACAGACAGATTAATTAAGCCTTAACCAAATCATTCTGCTTTGGAGCTAGTACTATGAAAATATAAGAAGAAAGAAGAAGAATAGAATAGAAGGACATTTATTTATAACAACAATAGGAACAGTAAAAAAAAACAAGACTCACATAAAGGATGGTACATATATATAAAGTTGTTATAAAAAGGTCCTAACTCAGCATAATGCTGGCTAAGCTCCCGTAGGAGCCCTAGCCAGCGCTGATCTTCCGTTAGAACCCGTATAATTGACGTCACGAACAGACCTACGCTATACAAAGTACAAAAAAAAAACGAAATAATATCAATAAGACCAAATTAAAACAACATGAAATACAGTTTACAAAAAATATAACATTCATTATAGAAATATATTATTAAAAGGAGAGAGAACCACCTTCTAATTACATAAATAAATAAATATTTAAATAAAATAAATAAATCTTTTGGCGTCAGAGGTTTTGTATGTTTTGTTATGTATATGTATAGAACAGGGAAATATACAATAATATTACAACAATATTAATATGACTTGGAGCATGTAGACCTGTAAGATTATTGTGAATAATATCTGAAACACTTACCACGCTGCCTGTACCTTAAGATTATTTCAGTTAATATATTAAATAAAGACGCGCGGGCCGAAGATATAATAGAAATATTGATTTATTTTAGATTCCACAATTCGGCCCGTGCGATTAAAAATATTTCTAAAGTGGAACTCATAATTAGCACCTAGTACTTAACTAAAAATATTCTCTCTCTTTGCCCATTATAGTAATGGAGTCCAGTAAACTCACCTCACAGTGTTCTTCGCTGACGTTGAGACGGGTACGCCTTTGAATACCACTCCGTTATTTTTATCCGTTACGCCCTTTCTCAGCCTGCGAACATAAAATTTGTGTTTAGGGATTTTCTGGTGATATCTTCAAGTGCTCGTTTCACAATTAGTGAATGAATTTGGCTATTCCTATCATAGAAATATATCTAAGATCGCAGAAAAAAGCAGAAGAAAGCTGCTGTCCTTACTCTGGTAGGTATTCTTAGTCGGCCCTTACGACGTTGTGGGGGTCGATTCTTACTTCGATTCAGTAGGTATTATAATTTAACTATATCACGATAATCTTGATATTAAGGTTACCAGATTATAATCTTACAAGTAATGGGTACAAAGTTAATTATAAATCAATTATTCATAAAGACAGCTCCAATTAGCGGAGCAATAGATATTATCTATGCAATATACATGCTCGATAGATGTAAGAAGATAGTTTGTTACCGCAAAAACTGTATACAAATTAAACAGTATGTCAATTTAGTTTGAAATTTTGCGAGGTGGTAAAGTCCCCACGATTCCGGTCCATCTCTTGATCACGTTGTTATAATGTAAGAACAGATAAATAGGGATTACCTATTAATGTTTTTGGTGCACAGACAGATCTACTGGGGTATAAATTGAATGCTTATTTGCTGCGTGGTCGGTTAGCACAGGACTATTGAGAATACGCGCACAGCACAGAACTATTGGGAATGAGAGGATCGCGCTGAAAAAACTAAAAACCGACGTAGAATGCCTTAGTTTTAACCTGTTAGTTTAAGTTTTGCGGGATAAATACTAATCCCTCGAGGATAAAACTATTAGGGGACCACCTCGAGATCATTCTCTATACAACTGTAAAAGAATCATCCAAATCGGTCCATAAATGACGGAGAAATCGATGAATGTAAAAAAAACATACATACAGCGAAATATAGAACCTCCGCCAGGTTACAATAAGCCGCCAAGTGCGAGGCGACGAACAAGAAGGGTTTGTTCGGAGACCCCTTTTTCAAATTTATTATAGTTTTAGTAGGTATTTGTTGTTATTACAATTGAAGTGTTACCTGTAGAAAATATCATGTGTCTACCTATTGTGGTTCAAGAGATACTGCCCAAAAATAGACAACGCTTTAATTTGGATAGATTTTTTTTTATTTGTTGTTATAACGGCAAGAGAAATACACATTCTCTGAAAATTTCAATTGTGTACCTCTTGCGGTTCATGAGATAGAGCCCTGTGACAGACGGACGGACGGACGGACGGACAGCGGAGGCTTAGTAATAGGGTTCTTTTTCACCCTTCGGGAACTATAAAAACAAAATGCGTTGTTGTTCAAATACCCCCAAAAAAGGAAATTTGTAGGTTAGTGGTGCTTTTACATCACTAAATTACACTCGTGACGTCAAAGTGGGTACGTAAGCAAAATGTTAAACGCTCGGTTTCAATACAAATCGGCGAACTTTTTGCTTCTATCTAGATATATTCCAGTGGCATGTTAGCGCACACTTGTGAACTGTAATATATCCGCACGTGGCTAGTCAGACGTAGAAGGACATCATCATCACGTGAACGAAGCCGCGAGCACAAACTAGCACTAAAGCATTAGATATTTATTGCCTCGCATCTTCACTATCTATAATTGCAGCACTGCTTCCCCTCTACTATGTTTCTTAGTTCGGTTTGACGTACCACGCAATTTCGGTTAATTGGACCCAATGTTTTCGTGATTTAAGTATCTGATTTATTTTTGTACAAAACTTTTTACAAATACCATCAATAATCTACCACGACAACACATGCGTACTTACAATATAACTTATATATCAAACAAAGATATTCACTTACAAGTAGTATTTACAAAAAATATGCATATTCACAAACGGAACCTAAGAAATGCACATAATTTTTCCCCCCTGTGACCAAGTGTGGTATTTTGAAGACCTCCCTCGCCCCCTGAACGGGTCATTTAGTATGGGTACGTTTCCTTAAAATGTCTCGCGCACATAGGGTTACCATATCTCAGGATTTGTCCTGAGATTACCGAATTTTTCAGCTTTTCTCCAGGATTGCGGCCGGATTTTGCAATCTCGTGAAATCTCAGAATTTTTAACAAAACACAGGTTACACTTTAAAAATATATTTGTTTAAGTGAGTAAAAGTGAAACAAACTAAAAATAATCTTCTTTTGGTAACAATTCAGTAGTTAAACTCTATACTTATTAGTTATCCAAGTAAAACAAACTAAAAATAATCTTCTTTTGGTACTCGTAACAATTGAGCAGTCAAAGTCTATACTAATTAATTAACCAAGTAAAACAAACTAAAAATAATCTTCTTTTGGTAACAATTGAGCAGTTAAAATCAATACTTATTTATCCAGTAAAACAAACTAAAAATAATCTACTTTTCGTAACAATTTCAGTTTAACTGAATACTTATTTATCCAACTTATACTACTTAATCAGTTTTGTTGTATTTCATATTTGAAGAAACTTTTTTAAGTAAGTTTTTTTCTTTAATTATTGATTTATAAAATGCCTCACAAGTTAAACTCTTCAAGTTATATTGAACTAAAAGTATAGCTCGAACTGAAGAGACGTTTAGTCGGGTTCTTTCTTTCGACCATTGAGCTCTCATGATTGAAAAAACTCTTTCTACGTTTGCATTTTGGGCAGTAATTGCAAAAATATGTATAGACAAATACGCAGTGTCTCTGGTAATCGTGAAATACCTATTGATTTGAATATGTTTGCCCACAACGCATGAAGCATTACGTCAAAAAATGTCGTGCAAGTTGCAACGCGTGAGCTAGAGTCGCGCTGTAGGTATAAAACTATAATAATACGTTTTTTAGAGAAAACGTACGTTTTTATAGGAAAATTTCGATAATTATTAAATTGCATAAAATCTCAGGACTTTTCCATGGAAATTAGGCCTTTTCTCGGATTTTTGATTTTTTCATCTGGTAACCCTACGCGCACATGGCTTGTCGCCGTTGAAACTGGCCTCCGTGGTCGAAATTTCAGCTAGAAGGAATTTACTTTACGAACATCCAGACAAAATCTCTGCGAAAGAATAGGGAAAACTTACAAAGAGGAGGTGTGCTACACAGTCGTATTCCACCTATACACATGTGACCTTTTTGTACCTGCGCCTCCTTGCTCGTCGTAGGTGGTTAGCGACTGTGTGGACAGATGTTTTTCTACCCGAGCTAAGCTAAGCGCTGAAATGTGTCCAGTAGTGCAGTACTATGAAAATCGAGAGAGCCTATTGGGATGAGGGTTTCCAGATGCCTCGCTGGAAAATCCTGACAAAAAGCCTGACATCTATAGAAATATCCTGACATTTTAGCCGAAGCCAAAAATGATTGTGTTCACTTAGTTTATGGGGGTCTAGCTTTGGGCTCTGGAAAGTACAAAAAATTATGTTGCCTAAATTGTGTGTTCGATTTTTTATGAATATATTGCACAAAGACACCAATGGCAATTTTCGTATATAAATTAACAGAATTTACACAAATTTGTGGCGATTTCTATAACTATACTAACATATTTCACCAAAAACCCTGACTTTTTTAAAAAACCTAAAAACTGCCAAAAAAGCCTGACATGTCAGGCCAAATCCTGACATCTTGTAACCCTAATTGGGAGGGGTTTGACACATTTCATCGCTTAGATACAGCAACAGCAAACAGCTTAGTTCTGTTGGGAAGACCTTGAGTAGATAGATAAGAGCTTCGTCTTTCTAGACTAGACTCTATCTAAGTAGATAAACCTAAATTAGATTAAGTTACTAACACTAAACAAAAACTACACTAACAGAAAACATGTACCTAAGTAATCTTTTGTGACCATAATTTTTTTTTTATTTTCTTTTGGAATTTTAGGAAAACTTACAGCTAGAAAATTACAAGGTAAGGAACATATATCTAAATACATAAGATTTACATGTACTTATGCTGAGGGCTATTTATAAAGTTTCCACTGGTAGCAAAATACGTAATGGTTAAACATGTTTCAGTAATGATGGACGACTAAATAAAAAACATAGCTTAACTGATTTGTACATAAAAAAACAACATATTGCATCAAAAAAAGTAAGTTGATGAAAAGTAGATATAAGCTAGCAAGATTACCTAAGTGGAAGTGTCCACAAAGAATTTACCATACAACAGTCGCTTGAGCTTACTAGTAGACTTGTTAAAGATATCTATATCAATATCTGCACTTACCAAGGTGTTGAAAAACGCACTTGCTCTAATGAAAAACGCGTTCAATAATCAATAATCATTTATTTCGTACATTGCTAGAATTACACGTCACATTTGTCCATATAAATAATGAGTAAATTATATTATAAGTATAGAAATTATTCCAAAAATTATACAATCGTAACATTTTCCTTAAAATTATAATAAAAAAAATAATAATAATACAGGCAGATAACAATCTTTAGTCCCTTTTACAGGCTACAAACTCATCGTAGCTGTAAAAGCCAGTGCTTCAGCTTGTATTTAAAAGATGTCAGGCTTGTTGCTTCCGTCACATTTTTAGGAAGACTGTTGTACACTATCGGTCCCATTATGCGCGTTAACTTCCCAGACTTCGCGAGAGTACGAGGCAGGGTGGTGAATTTGTCCGCTCGCCGAGTATTGTATTTATGAATGTCGCTATTTTTAGTGAAGACCTCTAAGTTACTCCTTACATATACCGCTACCTAGAATATTACAATGCCTGGAAGGGTGAGTATTTCCAGCTCTGTCTGTAGTTTTTTTTAACAAAAGGAATAGCAACAAATTTGGTCTATGCAGCCCTGTGGGTGCGTAGTCCTATGAGCTCCAACAACTCCGAACTCACGAACTGAACGAGTCAACTGTGCCATTAGCTATAGAGATACACTAAATCAGCGAAACATTATTTACCTATCTAGCTCAAAGGTTTTACCACCAGTAAGAGCTGTTTGATGTTTATGTATCTAAGTGGTAAAATATGTTACGTTAGATTCTACCAAATGATATGGTTCTGATCTAAATTCTTATATTTTGTGTACTACTATTATTAGAAATGCGGGTTTTAGTGAGTTGGGCGTACGACAAAAATACTGAACGAAACACTCAAATTTTGCATAGGCGTAGTCAATATTCGTAATAACATATATACCTAACCACCTAACAAGGTAAAGGTTTCTTGTTCGCTTCTTTACTTTACCTTAAAAATATTGAAGTGAGCAAAAATCAAAGTGATCACTTTATTTTCTAGTTTTACTTATGTAATTTGAGTTTTGTGACGTGTCCAAGAGTCCTGTAAGGTCTAAAGGAAATAAAGCACTTTGAATTTTGAATTTTACCAAAAGCTACTTTTTTCCTAGAAAATCTCGTGGAATAGCTATTTGTCATCATCAACCTATCTTAGTCCACTGCTGGACATAGGCCTCCCCTAATGAGCGCCATAGCGCCCTGTCTTCAGCTTGCCGCATCCAGCATCTTCTTGCAGTATTTCGCAGATCGTCATCCCGAAGAGAATAGATATTGCTAAGAGGAAATTGGATTTTCCTCGTTAAAACGACCATGTTTGGTTCAGCTGAGCCACCTGTATTTTTGTAATTACTCTTTTAATTCGTTTCTATTATTTGATTGTAATTTTCTTTGTTAAAAAGGTACTTACCATGTTTCGAATTTCTGTATCTAATCGACAAAAATACGCAAAAAAGCTACACAAAATTCAAACGAGCCCTCAAAAAACAATTATTTGAGACCACTCAATCCTGCCTCGCACCTAAAAAAGCTGACAGAGGAATCAAAAAGCTTTCAATTACAATAAAGAAAGAATAATTCAATACAAAAGTACAAGAGAGTAATATTTCCTAGATATGGGAATTCAAGTATGAACTACCTAGTTCATACATTCATAGGTATGAATTTAACTCATAGTTTCTATCTATGTCATCAGCACACATACGTCCACTGCTGAACATACCTCCCCCCAAACGAGGTGGTTGCGCCGTAATCAACACGCTTGCTAGGCGGATTGGTGATTGCAGATTAAAAATACACAGAAGGAAGCTGCTGGTGTCTTCCTCTGGTAGGTTTCCTTAATCGGTTCTTACGACATCCACGGGTTGAGATAGAGGGGTCGATTCTTACGCCGCGAACGCTACGGCTAGTTTCATTCATATTAATATTATAAATTCGATAGTAACTCTGTATATCTGTCTGTCTGTTACCTTTTCACGGCTGAACGAATCTCAGTGAAATTCGGCAGGGAGGTAGATGGTATCCCGGGGACGGACATAGGCTACTTTTAATCAAGAACAATGCGTGCGAAGCCGCGGGCAGCTAGTAATAAACTAATTCTTCAGTAGCCGTAGAGTGTAGCGAGTGAAATGATATTATAAATATATATTGATATAATGAAATTAACAAAAAATTATGGGGACCACTTTATTTCAGTTTTAATTTTAATTTGAAATTTCTGATGTGTCCAAAAGTCCTTAAGTGCTAGTTTAGATAAGACCTCAAAGGTTAGGTCTTAACTAAAGGAAATTAAGCACTTTGAGTTTTGATGACAATAGCAATTTGGGGCCCCTTCCGTATGGATTCGGAAACACGACTATTTACTCAACTGATTTAGATTCGTGAAGTTTCTGTAAATAAAATGCATTCGTTTAATCGTCTCTCTTTACCTACCGGTTTTTATATGTGTCCAAATTTTTTTTCATGGTTTGGTTTTAAAGTTCGATCCAGCATTTGTAACATAAAAATTCAAAATATATTTGCACTCCTATTTCTACATCACTGCGTGAAGAATCATACCTTGGTATTGTCTGATTATTTTTTTATATTTAATATTTTTCTTTCTTTTTCAAAAAAGAAAGAGAGAACTATAGTTAAATAAAGATCTTGCCCTTAGAAATATAACCCTGAAAGTTTCATAGCCTACAGATCACAACTCCTTGTAAAGTAGGTACTCAAATCTTGTGATACGTCGGGACCTCAATTCGGTATCGGTAACTCGGTTACTTGAGGCAAAAAGGGCCGCTAAGAGCATTTAAACAGAGACCTCTCTTAGAGAGTGACCTTTGGGTGTAAAGGACACTGTCCACTATAGCACGACGTATGCCTCACAAGTAGACACATGGTTCCTTGGAAATCGTCAAGAAAACTGCTTACTTTGGGGCTTTAAGATGATGTGTAAAATATTCATGTTATATTTATTTAACGTTTAATAAATAAATAAATAAATTTATTCAAAATTAAATTAATTATTCAAAATCATAAATGTATTCAATTTATGATATCAAAAATTCTTAGTTTCTTTAATAACTCAAAACAGGTACAATACAACAACCAAGCTTTTGACGTAATTTTTCAATCACATTTGAAAACGTATATCGCTTACTTTACAGCGTGCCGTTACTGCAACTGTTGAATTGTAAATTATTAAATAGATACCTTGGTTCTATAAATAGGGAGTTGCTAAATAGAGCCTTTTGATTAGTTCTTATGCTAAAACGGCAGAGAACAACAATGCATTTTAGTTTAATCTAATCGGTCCTTTTGGTTTTTCAAAGGGTTTTCTCACGCTTTTATTGCTTGTTGACTATATCATCGATGTGGTACGTATTGCCGTAGCTGTGTACGTATTGTTTTAGTGGACACAACCCTTAAAATGTACCTACCCATTGTCACGCCCTTAAGCCGTGTTTTTTCCTTTCTACTCATATAATTTGCGGATAGAATTAAACCATTGTTAGCCTTAAACTTGGGTTATTTCAAGAATCCTCTTTTGTAGGACTTCCCCTTTCATATTCAATTCCTTTTTAAGGTTATATATTAGAAGAATTGTTAGTTACTATTTTTGTTAACTTGATTTGCTTTCAAAAGGTGTCTCTGTATACTTTGTACCTAGAGGTCTAGACCAGTTTCTGCATTCAACTTCGTTGGCGCATAGACTGATAGTTGATAAAAATGTATACAGTTGATTTTGTTGTCATCATCATCATCAACCTATCTTAGTCCACTGCTGGACATAGGCCTCCCCCAATGAGCGCCATAGCGCCCTGTCTTCAGCTTTCCGCATCCAGCATCTGCCTGCAGTCTTTCGCAGATCGTCATCCCACCTGGCCGGAGGTTGATTTTGTAAGAAAGTTTAAATATTCTTTCATCAAATTAATTTATCAAAGTTTGCTAGTTGATTATAAACGAAAGTGTGTTTGATAATCAAACACACTTTCGTGTAACTTTAGCTGTCCAAACTTTGGCCTTCATAACATTAGTGCCAATCTGTAATCCCAAACAAACTTAACGTAGGTAGATAGCGGTATTAACGTTACAATGAATCTTATAACTTCCATAGAACGGCCTACTCTCATGGGAAAAACATGTTTTCCTTCCACCGTCAAAACACCTGACTTTTAACCTGCCTACCCTTTCCCATAAGGTAAATTTCCCATATGGTAAATTTCCCGTAAGGTAACTTAAGCAGTCGAACTTCTAAGAGCTATAAGATCGTTTAGGCGGTAGTTACACCATGCGACTTAACGTCAAAACGAAATCGTCGATGTGAATGAAGAGTCTTGTCAGATGGTTTAGTCTTAAGAGACACATTAGTCTAAACTATAAATAAGTAATGAAATTACGCAATAGAGATGAATATGAATAAAAATGAAACTTCTATCCAGAAATGGCATGTCTGAAGCCGCGGCCAAAAGCGAGTATCAAAATACCTTATCGCCAAAAGTGGTCTTATGCAGACAATTTCTTATTCAAACTTAATTTTAATGTTATAGCCCGGCCACACGTTCCACCTTGCTTGCGCTGTGCAGTTAAGACTGTGTTAAAAGACGGAACACCGTTACATTGGTCACACGGGCAAATAAGCTCTTGTAAACGGGACTGCGCAAACTTCTTGTCAAGACGTATGAGGCATTATACGTCTGGACTGAGCTGGAGAGGTTATAATATGTTTTTATTTCTCTATTTCCGGTGTCCATCACGTCACGATACACAATCGATATTTAAATATAAATAGTGTTAGTTTTTTTTTCAAAACGTCCGGGTTCGATTCCCGGGCTTAGTACAAGTTTTTTTTAAATGTATGAATGCAGTTTTTATTTTTACTAAAATCAATGACATGGTTCCTAAGAAGAGATCTTCGTATGTCTTATAGTTTCAGACTCTCCCATACTGACCGCTCTAAATGTGCCACCCTGTATATGATTTATATGTTATTAATAGAGCTACTGTCATGCCGTCCACACGCTCCGTCTTACCTGCGCAAACCCGTTTGTGCGGCATGCTTGCAAGTAAGACGGAGCGTGTGGCCGGGCTATTAGGTGCCTACGTAGTTTTGTATATTTAGTAATAGGTATTAAAACTTGGTAGCTAGGGCTGCGCTCATCTTACAAGTTATTTTATAACCCAATTTGGCTGACTTCGACTATTCTTACACATTATAATATCTATCTATGTAATGTATTGTACTAAGTATCAGTCATCTAATACTCATAACACAAGCTCTGCTCTTAGCTTAGGCTGGATTGTCCAGCATTATTTATAAATAATTTATTATTCTTAACAACCGGTGGTTCGTATGCTGATTAACTAATTAATGATCAAATCTCTTATCAAATAGTTCATACTCTTGCCAAAATAACGTTGATAAGAGATATTTTTATTTTATTTTTACAATCTTAGGAAAACTTACAGCTAAAATACAAGAATAAGATAAAATACAAGAATCCTTATTTTGAGGCCAATTAGAAGTTTCCACAAATAATTCGAAAAAAGCAGCAATTTAGAAAAGATTTACAGAAAGTAGACGATTTATATTATTAAGTTAAAAGTTAAAAGAAAAGGTTACACACAAAAAAAAACATACATTTAGAATGAAAATACATGAAAAACATGAAAAATTACTTCAATTCATGAAGAAATCATTACCCAGTAGGCGCTTAAGCTGAACAGAAGTATTGAAAAATATATCAAAATCGTGATCTTTTAATAATGTGTTAAAACATCTGCTAACCCTAATGGTGAACGAATTTTGCCTATAATTTGTTTTTGCAAAAGGAATATTTAGCAAGTTAGGATTCCTGAGTGTCACAATATTAGTTCGCAGTCCTATCAGTTCAAGAAGCTCCGAACAGTCAACCTTCCCATTAGCTACGTTAAACAGATAACATAAGTCCGCTATTTTTCTACGTTCCTGAAGAGGAAGAAAATGAAATTTCCGACATCTTGCCAAGTAGTCAGGTAGAAACAATTTAGTTGATAATTGATAAGTTTATTATAAGTCAGCGTACGAAGAACCGGCTTTTAGTCGATAAAAATATACATATTACTCAGTATTCACAGTATATCGAAAACAGTGTCAGTTTAACAAATATTCAGGCTTGTCGCATCGTGTAAACTGTGCCTTATTCTAATTGTAATATTAAACCCATTAGATTATCATAATTTCTGGATAAAAATTAAGCACCAAGACATCAGACCACCTGTCTAGAGAATCTATAGCAACGGATATGATAATATCTTTATTGGAATAATCTAGATTTATAAAAATAAACACAGAAAATAAAATAAACAATATAACAGCTAAATAAAGCTGGTTATTCTTAAAGTTTCAAACTAGATCTTCATTTTAATTTCATTCTCTCAAAATGGAATGGAAGTTAATGGAAAGTAATCGCTCGATACGGCAATTTTAAAATTATATAATTGGTGCCAAAACAAACGTATGAAAAAGACATATATATATCAAAAACCCTAGCCCTATTTTATTTCTCCGAGTCTTGAAAATTTTAAGAACAAGCTAAAAAATTGCCTCGTAGAGAAGACGTTCTATACCTACGACGAATTTTAAATTCTGAATAATATGCATTAATTTTATTATTATTATTTTATATTGTTATGTGTTAACAATTATTGGGACGTATCATTTGACAAATTATAAATAAAATGTTTATCTGTTTATTCAGGTAGGTACCTAACGTTTTTAACCTTGTTATTATGTTTTAGTTATATATGGTTCATCGCCCAGAACACCCTTGACCTCGATTTTAACTCTACCAACTCTATATTAAACAATAAATAGGTACAGGAAAAAAAACAGAGTTGCACAATGCCTTATCGCTAAATGCTATCTCTTTCAGACAACCATTATAATGATAAAAATAAAGAAAGAAACTCATTTATAGTTATCTACACAAAACACACACATTGAGTTAACACGTTCCGAGTGTTGTCGCTTTTTACTTATTTGTGCAATTGCACAACCAACCCATTCTAGTATAAAGTAGTCCACACCTTTTGTGCGAAACTCTGCGCACAGTAACATGACACCATACTAAATGGCTTATTATTCGGCCAACCGTGTTGTATTACAAAACTTAATATTTTCGAAATTAACAATATAATTGGGCACTCGACCGTGGACAATAGCCCTTAGACATCTGGCGTTCAAAAAAGGGCGGATATTGCAAACACTGGATGAATACGGACGCATATCCCAGAGGCATATTTTTATTTGCAGAATTTTCCCACAACAGCATCAAAATCATCATCGAAAATTCAACTTTACCGTCTAAGATTGTAAGCTTGAAATCTGTTTTACAGGGTAAGGATATAGGCTGATTTATTGTTGCGTCATTCTGTATCTGAACATCCCTCAAAACACATTCATCCTCTATAGAAATTAAACCGTAAATCAATGCAAACAGTTTTGAATCTTGAAATGTCAGTATAAAGACGTATTTTCAATGGAGTTGTGACCCTTTGTGTGAGTTGCGTGTAGCGTATAATTAGCGATTTTAAAATTGTTAGGTAAATTATGACGTTAGAAATAGGTAGAATTGTAGTCATACAAACACGCCTATGCAATTTTATCATTAAAACTTCAGTTTTTGCTTATTTACTAGTATGATTTTTTCGGGGTTCAACTTTTTATTTCGTTTTGTGTCAATATAACATATGTAAGTGTCCTTTAATCCTCTTATTTACTGTTCTTCCATAAAATAGTTTCATTTTGACTTGAGCCAATTTATTTAAAATGATTAACTTCGAAAAACTTTTTCGCCGTGTTTCTTTATTTATTAAACAATTTTTGTCGTTTTTTCAGACAGGAGTGAAAAATTACTGTGTAGAGTTTATAATAAAAATTTAATGTAACATTTGACTTTGCGCAGAATATAAAAATGCCTGAACAAAATCCATGTTTTCGCTTGAAAGATGAACTGGAAATGCTGGAATTCTCGCGCTGAGCTGGGTCCTACTCTTACTTACCTGCTATTTACATAAAACTTCGTTTGAACACGTAAGGTGTTTAAGTTATTCCGAGCGTAGGAAGTCCAAAGTATTCCTTTTTAAATTTCTGAACTCTAAATGATCATCTATGTATGTTTCTAAAAGCGTTCATTTGTTTCACCTACATAAATTCCATGAATCTACATAAAACAAACTTTTTTATGCAAATCACAGTTTTCAATTAGAAAATTCAGATTTATTTTCATTAAATTTGCTTTAAATGTAAATTTTTGGAACTATTTAAAGCAATTTGTCAATTTAAAATCTAGATAGCTGGATGTGTTGAACATAAACTATACTCATAATTTATAAATTAACCTTTTAATATGGAAATTTATTCATTCTCAAAGTCATGAATATGATAGACACAAAAAATGCTTGATACCGAACCCTGATGATATTATATAACAGAATACAATAAAATTTTGTGTTTTGAGTTCGTTGACATAATAAACGTGAATATAAATTTATTATTAGAACATTATATGAATGATTAATCACATAGATCAAAAGAGCCGTTAGTTTAGAAAAAAAACTCTGAAACAAGTAATTATAACTGTTTTAAAACCTACCCTTAATACGTAAAGAAAATGTTTGAAACAAAGTAGATAAAAATCATTAAAATGTAAATAGTTTTCAAACTTTCTAGCATAATCTGTGACAGAGAGAAATAGTTTAATTAATTTATACCATACCTTCATATTCAGTAAATACCTTTGACGAAAATAAAATTAATTAAAACTTACCAACTGATAAAAAGTTTCTCCTAATTACTTACGCTTAGTTATCCCTTGTCCCATATATTTCCCAAATCCAGACCAATTTCTCCACAGCTACCAAAAGCATCCATTAAAATATTAAAAGGCCAAATAACATGCTGAGATCTATAAGGCCATAGTCGTACTGTTAACCCGTACGCCGCCGCGGGGGGTACAAACGGACTCCCATTACCATTTGTTACCTTTTTATTACCATCTGTGCCACAGGTTCGGGGTAATCAGCTGGTGATATTCACGGCCTACGCTTTTTCGTTTTTGTTTTCTGTATCGAAGCTACATTTTTGCTACTGAGTACATAGTTGATATTTATAATAAAGATGATGGTTCCTAAAACACCTCCAGCCCTCTAATAATAATAAGTTTATTTATATAAATTAAAAACTACGACATTCCTTTTGTAAAAACGAATAGCCAGTGTCACTTGGGATTATGTAATGTTGTGTGTTCAAGGATTGAACAGTTATGGCGGAATAAAGAAACTCACATACATTGATGAACCCTGAAGAAAATCTACTTTTTTGGGTAGTCTTGTAAAAACTAGACCTTCCTATTTTGCCCTATTACCTTTGTTTATGAGTCATGAAAACGTTATTTAGGACATACATACACATTTTATACATACATACATTTTGTGTATAAAATGAAAGCACGTACAACATTCAACGTTTCAAATTACGTTTAGTTTCAGGAGTTTAGCATATTAATGGATTTGCGAAAGGCCATTCGGTTCGATCAATCGAGAACTCGATTTTGACGAATTTACATCTATAATTTAAATTTTCTAATTTTCTAAATTCTAATTTTCGATTATAATTTGAATCGGATTAACAGTACCTGTCGAGTCTCATTATTTTTCGTGTTTTAGCTGACACGAATATGAGCTGTGATCTTATTTCTCGAACATTTGACGGGTCACAAAAGTTTTTTATGTTACCGTTAGATAAATTTACAAATTCGTTTGTTTGTTCTTGAACACTTTTTAGAGACAATCGTGTATTTTTATAGATTGTGAGATAGTTGATTTTTTATAGATTTCGTATTTAATATGAAATGTGTCCTTTTTTATCGGATCGTAAACAAATTTATAATTATTGTTTGGTTATCGTAATTTTATTGTGTTTTAAGTGTTTGGTGTTCGATTTCTAATATTGTGTTTTGTTTCTTTTCAGGTAATTTTGACGGTGCGGTAAAAATGGAAGTGAATCTGGTAACAGACCGGAACGGGTTAAGATTGCTATTGTTACCAAAGTATTTTTATAAATAAGATTTTTTTATAATTACTTGAATTTTTTGTAAGTAACAAATATACAAATGTCCAAAAAATTGCCCAAATAACAAATATAAAAAATATTCTTAATTAGATGCATATACTATGACTTGTCAAGCACGTCCAAAATACAAAAATAATTAAAATATTAGGTACCCACAAGGAGAAACCTTACCTAAGTGAGAAAAGGAGCAAGAGAATGATGAAAAGAAAGGGTATCCTTAGGTTTCTATTAAAGTGCTTAATGGTCTATTAAATCTACCATCTCCACTCAAAAACAACGTACCTATCCTCAGATCCAATCATGCATGCAATTGCATTTACTTCAACGTCTCAACGTTGTACGCACCAACAATGTATCAACGTCTTATTCTGTACGCGCGGTCACCTCGCGTTAGACTTAAACATCGCCAGGTGATCGATGGTCAGGGCTGCCTCTAACGGCTACTGACGTCACTACACGGAAGACGGACTGCAATAGGGTTCTTGTTGCTGATGATAAAGGTTTTGTACGAGAAGCTTGTACCCAGTATTTCCTGTCTGTTAGCTTCTACACAAATATTCCTCACAAGTTTCTAGGGCTTAGCGTTTACAATAAAGAGATATACTTATTACATTGATTAACAAGGTCTCATTAACAAAACAACGGACTAAATACTTTAACACGAATATGAAGCGTGTGAACAAAGCATTTTTAAAGGCAACATTTTACCGCAATTTATAATGCTGTTTGAAAAGCTCAAGAAAAAGTGAACAAACACAAAAATAACTAACAATGACAGCACAATTTCAGACATTTCAGAGCATTTTCCCAAAACCTCATTCAATATTCATATCTCCCGCTCTTATAATTTCGACCGACGTCCATTTTCACAACTCAAGGTCGTTCGTCATTCGGCTGTTTGACAGCCCTAACTGACCTTCCTCTATTGTCTGCCTGTCAGCCGATTTTTTGTACGCTCTTACAAGATTAATCCGCCTGGTTGAAGATAGATAGGCCAGCTGGTGGAGTGGGTAAAATGTGAGTACAGCTGTGAAAATATGTGTGATGTTACAGTGTTCTCTATGCATATGGCAAAGTTTTACCAGGCTTTGAGGCTGAGATTTTGAATCACAGCTGGGTCATACTTGGGGTTGAGTCACAGGTCAACGCAGACAACGAAAAACGTTGCTGAATGTGGTCAATTTTCCAAAACTCGAAAACGCCTCGTAAAAACCAAAGAACCCAGGTTGACGATATTATTTTAATTTTTTATTTATTATTGCACGAAATAAATTATACATGTACTGTGTTATACTTAAAACGAGAGATTATGACAAGGGCGAGCGTGACTCTAAAAAGAGTTCTCTTCCAGCAAACCTTCTTAGGGGAAAAAGACAAGTTTGTAAGAGTGGTTACATTTTAATAAACAGATCAAATTATTATTCACTATGCGGGGTGTCAATGAATGCAGCTGACCATGGTGGATAACACACCCTTTGAAAAACCTATTACCCAGCAGTGGGCAAGACCCGGCTGCGTGTGATGATGATGAATGGCAAAGATGATGGGGCTTACCTGTCCTGGCATTGCAAGAAGGTTCTAGAACTTCAAGACAAGACTTCGATACAGCCAGTTGGAAACTTCTTAGAATCCAGAACTTAACCGCCTATCGTTTATTGAGTCTAAATATCGCAGCTTCACGGCAATGCTTGGCATGTAGAGATGTTGTATTGTCGATTTAAATGTATCAATAAATGGAAATGTTACTACAAGCTCTCTAATCGTACCTAGACAGATCGAAAGACATGCTTTTCCGAGACTCTATGATCGATCTTTTTCTGGAAGAAGCTGAATAGAAAGCTTAGATTAGAACCTATAACAATATTCTAAGGGCTTAAAATCCTGTACTTTGTGCGGTACCAAGTACCTGATACTGCGCAAAGTACATAATTTAAAACAAATAAGAGAACTTCTTCTCATCAGCACACATACTTACGTCCACTGTTTAACATGCCACTCACTTAAAAGGAGGGTACCTACATTATTGTACCAGCCTATTAAATAAGTAAATAAATGATTTATTCAAATTAACTTAGGACTAAAGGGTCCACTATGTGAGTATTATTATTAAATAGCTACCTACTATCTTGTGCTAGCTTAGACGCTCTATATCATTTTCTGTACGTTATGACTTGATAATCACAATCATCGATATCGATACCCAATTTAATCGGCATGTTGGTACATCCCCAGACATTCTTGGCCGGCCGGCGGCGCGGCGTGCAATGAAGCGTGAACTATTGAACCATCGGAAATGATCGACGCGCGTGAATCTTACGTATGCACTGTACGTACCGTTCGTACAGTACGTCAGTTATCATCGTGTTTGAAAATGAAATATGTCTCTTGTACTACTGAGTTATGGAGGGGAGTTGCTTTTGTAATGTGAAGAGATTTTGATCATTAATTTCGAGGAATAGATGAAATTTCTATAGTTATTAGACATATTGTAAAATCCAATTTGTTGGCTTAGGACAGCCGCCATTTTTTGTGTTTAATGACTTTATACAATTTAAAAAAAAAATATTTAAGGTTTCCTTTATTGGTTATGTTAGTTACGAACCTTAAAATTCAAATGTTTTGTACCAAATCTAAACTTTTAAGTTCTCAGTTTATTAAGTACTAGCTGCTTCGCACGCTTTATTCCGGAATAAAAGGTAGCCTGTGTCCGGCGGGATACCATCTACCTCGCTGCCAAATTTCACCGAGATCCGTTCAGCCGTTCTTGAGTTATAAATAGTGTAACTAATACGACTTTCTTTTATATATATAGGATTTAGGGTAGTTTTTATCTAGTTCTACGTCACTGTTTGACGAAAATACCAAACAATCTGTCTCCAAGCCATCCCACAGTAAATTGATAAATACACTTGAGAGCAATAAAATCGCACATCCGCACATGTTTACTTAAAAGTTCAATTTTTTTTTTATTTGAAGCTTACAGCAAATTAAAATCAAATTAAATTAAAGTGCATAATCTAGGCATTCGCAGAACTGATAAAGGGTTGACATTTACCTTTAAAAACAACTCATTAGCAACAAAACAATAGACCCCCTTATGTCGCTCGATCCAGGTAAGGCCGGCGGCGGGATTTATCGCAGGTATAAAAGAGTGCATATTGAGGGAATGGTCATCATTTGCATACCAACGTACAGTGTGAAAGGTTCTCTATTGATATTGGCTTCAAACGGAACACGAAAATGGATACTACACCAGAAGTAGCCGCTCAAGTGGTTGCCCTTGTTGAATCGGGGCTTAAGCAAAGTCAAGTGGCTCGACAATTGAGTTTGAGCCGATTTACCGTTCGGCGTGTATACCAGAGGTATCAAGAGACTGGTGGCTACCAACGGCGACAAGGATCGGGCCGTCCCCGTGCTACAACAGAGCGTGATAACCGCTTTCTTATAACGACATCTTTAAGAAATCGTCGTTTGAACGCAGTTCAACTGGGCCAACGACTTCAAGAAGTTCGTGAAGTAGAAGTTAGCCGGTGGACAGTCAGAAGACGATTGAGAGAAGGTGGCCTGACTGCACACAGGCCAGCAAACGGGCCGAAATTGACCCCAGCCCACCGAGAAGCCCGCCTTCAGTTCGCTCGAGACCGTTTGAATTGGACCGAAGAGCAGTGGAGTGCAGTCCTGTTCTCTGATGAGTGCAGGATGTGCTTGCATGGCAACGACGGACGGGGGAAGGTGTATAGAAGATCGGGAGAACGATTTGCCCAATGCTGCATAACAGAACGTGTCGCCTATGGCGGTGGATCAATCATGTTTTGGGGAGGCATATCTATGGAAGCAAAAACCGAGCTTGCCTTCATCACCGGACCGAATACTGGTCGCCAATCAAGAGGATTGACTTCCATACGATACATTGAGGAAGTACTCGAGAGCCACGTCGTACCTTTTGCTGGGTTTATCGGCGAAAACTTTCTGTTTATGCAAGATAATGCAAGACCGCATACTGCTGGCATAGTGATCGAGTACCTTCAAGAGGTGGATGTGACCGTTATGGAGTGGCCAGCTCGAAGCCCAGACCTCAATCCCATCGAACATCTATGGGACGAGCTGAAAAGAAGAGTTCGAGGCCGAGATGCTCCTCCATCGACTCTACAGGAGCTGCAACAGGCGATCGCAGAGGAATGGGAGGCTATTCCTCAAGACTTTATCAAAAGTCTAGTAACATCAATGAAAACACGGATGGAGTTAGTGATTCAGGCTAGGGGAGGGAACACTCGGTATTAATAACAAACTTTAAATTAATTTTATCTTTTAATTTCATAACTTTGACACCAATACTTGAATAAAGAATTTTTTACTAAACATGCATTTTTGTTATTGATCCACAAAAGCATTTTTATGTAATGATTGAAAGACAAATCAGATACCACTGGATAGGTATTAAAATAGACTATGAATCTGCATTACAGAAACATAATATTTTTTGTTTTTTTTTTAGTTATGTCAAAAAATCATGAATGTGCGATTTTTTTGCTCTCAAGTGTAAATAATACTGGACAATCCACACAGCATCATCTAGCCCCAAGTTACGCAGAGCTTGTGTTATGGGTACTAGATGACTGATATATTTAATAGATTACATACATTTTTACTATACTTAAAAAACACCCAGAACACCCGGAACATATATGTATCTGCAGATCATACAAACATTTGTCCTGAACCGGGAATTGAACCCGAAAGCTCCATCGCAGGCGGACCTTCACCCGCTGCGTCACAGAGGCTGTCAAGCGCGCACAATATTCCCCGAGCGAAACCACAGCGTCATCGCTTGTTTGAGTTATTTGTCGTATTTCCATGCAGATTGACCGGGCCCTCTCGGGAACTACGTTTCTACGTGAAATACGTTTCAAACGTGAACGTGAACGTACGGTCGAGTTTTCTATCTTGTCATGCTCATTTATTATACTAGAAATGATAATGTTTTGTTTGCAAAGTCATCAATCATCATCATTACGTACAAAAAAATTATTTGTTTTGATTTGTGTACGTTTTATTATTTGTAATCAAAATACGGCCAATGTGCTACTAAAATAATATGAGTGATACAGTCATGGATGCATCTGAATTAACCCGCTGGCCACAGGGCGTCCTGCACTATGTTTGCCGAGTCGCGATCGCCACTCAAAAACACGTTTACGATGTGTCGATTTTGGGACTTATTTAAGAGTGACTGAGCTCAGTCGTCAAGAAAGTCTTGGTTAGTCTTAGTCGTAGCACAGAATAACTGTATTGTACTACATAATCTTAGTCGAGGTAGTTTTAAGGGGCCAATCTAACACATAACGGGTTTGGTTGTCAATCTAGGCCTACATCTCGGTTCTCACGGGCCCCCCTGCTGCCCTGTGGTAAAAAACTCGAATTACATAAAATTCAAAATTTTTTTTTGGTTCCTTGAATGTGAAAATACGTATAAGAAAAAAAACATGATAAAAAAATAACACATGAGAGTGCACTGTTTCGCACATAATTTGGTCGAGATCTCAAGAACCCTGCGGTCTATTGAAACGTTTTATGTTTTGAATCGTAAGTTATAAATCATTATTTGGTTCCTTGAACTAGTTTCTTCATAAGTTGTATAGTTTTCTTGTAAATAAGCAAAAACTTGATTTTTGCGCTTACGCGCCGTTCCAAAAACGTATGCTCTGTCCCGCTCCTATGAACGCGAAATCCTATGCTTATCCTTTTCACAAAATGGCGCGCATTGCGCCCTCTTAAAGCAACTAAGCTAAGTATCCGACTTAACATTAGATCCTGAATCCATATTTTTTTATGACAGCTGTTTTTTGACAAGTCTTCGAGGCGCCGCCACCGCGCGCCGACAAATACCTTGACCAATGGGTAAATAGTGTGCTTTTTTCATACGTCGCGTAAGTAAGTATCTATAAATACCAAAATTTTTTTTGGCGTAACAATTACCAGATTTCTTGGTGAACTCTACTTGGGGATGTTTAAACCCAGCATTGGACCTAAGATACATAATAATGATGATAGGCATAGACTCTGACACTATAAATCATCTAAGTAGGCACCTATTGTAAAGCCCTACCCTCATGACAGATTGCAGCCGGCCCATTAGAATAATTTGACATTAGATAAACTGGCTGAGGCAATCTGTCTCGAGAAATAATATATATATAATGCTGTAGACCAAGCACGGCGATTGTTTTCTAGTTGTTCTAGTTGTTCAACGCGTGCTTGCTAACTTTTTTTTGAGCATATTTTTGTAGACACTCGACGCTTTTGTAAATAATCACTATTGCTAATGGAAGTTTCTTCACAACTGTATCATTATGCCAAAGAATAATGCTTAGCGCGAGTTTAAGGCGCTGCATGTCGACGATTGCTCTTTTTCAAATAGAAAAAAATAATACTTCTCGACAAGCCACGTCTCCAATTTTCATAAATAGCTGTCGCGCCCGCCAGCTCACGAAAGTAGGCCTGGTTTTAATGGTTGTTTTACAGCGAGACACTCTATCTAGATATATTAATAACTTAAGGCTGGAAGTTCGCAGCGTTCCCAATCTCATACTAAACTTACCTAGTGTAGGTAGATGAGAAACAGATGTATTATTTATTAAACAAATAAATAAATAAATAATGCTGGACAATCCACACAGCATCATCTAGCCTAGCCCCAAAGTAAGCAGAGCTTGTGTTATGGGTACTAGATGACTGATATACTTAATACAATACATAACATAGATAGATA
This sequence comes from Eupithecia inturbata, assembly GCA_963662085.1. Taxonomy (NCBI): domain Eukaryota; kingdom Metazoa; phylum Arthropoda; class Insecta; order Lepidoptera; family Geometridae; genus Eupithecia; species Eupithecia inturbata. The sequence goes on from OY759201.1 coordinate 2,870,875, forward strand.
TTTTTTTATTATATAGTTTAGAAAATACCCAGAACACCCGGAACAAATATTTGCAGATCGTACAAACATTTGTCCCAAGGCGGGAATCGAACCCGCAACCTTCTGCGTCGCAGGCGGACCTTCGCCCGCCGCGCCACATCGGTCGTCATTAAACAAAACACTTAAAAGGAAAATCTGTAGATATGGTACGTTTTCCTAGCGCTTAATTTGCGGTAAAATCTGATGGGGGCCGCTCAGGATCGCTATATGTGGCGTCGTTTGGGGAGGCCTAGGTATGCCCAGCTGGGCATACCTAGGCACACACACCACACATGTGGACGTACCCACATGCCGCCACATACGCTGATTATGACGTGACAATACTTATTATATCAGACAAAAAACCGAAACCTTCTCGCTCTTTCTTTCTCGCCTCTCGCGTCTATGACGAAACTCGAGAGGTTACACATAAACTACTTCGGACTGATTCAGTGTGATATGTCCAACAATAAACAAAAGATTCGTTTAAAACTATAATAATAAACTGACTCAGTCCTCGCTTTTTCATTTTGGTTTTAACGGAGGGCGAAGGCCTACGAAGTGTAGCCAGAAACCATATACTCGTAGATAGGAGACCAGACGAGATGCCTCATTTATCAAAAACTCTTTAGCCGTTTTGATGCTTGGAGGTAATAAAGAGTGTCCGCCAACCACAGAAACATTCGAAAAACATAACCCATGCCACGCGGGTAAAAAAACAGAAAGCAATTCTGTTTTTTTTTTAATATGCTCACCTGGTTCCCATGCTATCGTTTTAAGCCTACGAAGCGTGAGGCACACACGAGCCGGCTTCGCTATCGGATTACTCGCACTTGACGGTTTTCCAATATGGCGAGGTCGGGCACCTAGCTTATTGGCTGACTTTTACATCTGGGGTAGATGTTAGATTGTCTGCATTATCCATTTCTGTATTCCTGGACGGAGGTTACTTAAGAGGAGATGTTGAAAACAGTTGAGGAAAAAAGGTTTTAGACGAACACCATTCAAAACAGAAGAGGGAGAATGATTGGACATCTTATACGACATGACAGCTTCATAAGAAACATCATAGAAGGAAAGTAGAAGGAAGACGAGGAAGGGGAAGACCAAGAATTAGCTATACGAGTCAGATCAAGGAGAAAGTCGCTGTCATGTTGAATAAACAAGTAATAAACTGCCAAGTGCGAGTCGACTCGCACACGAAGGCTTCCGTACCGTAAAAATCAGGCAACTTTTTCAAAGAACATCTAATATTCACTTGTTCGGAGACCCCATTAAATTTTCGACTTTATTTAATTTGTAGATTTTATTTACAGTTAAAGTGTTACTTATGTATAGAAAGTTTCATGCGCCTGCCTATTGTACTTCAAGAGATACAGCCTTGAGAAATGAAGAAAATTGCCAAAAAAATCACGTTTGTTGTATAGTAGCCCCCTTTAATTTTGTTTTTTTTTGTTATTAATTGTTAAAGCGGCAAGAGAAATACACATTCTCTGAAAATTTCACCTGTCCACCTTTTACGGTTCATGAGATATAGCCACGTGACAGACGGACGGACGGACAGCAAAGGCTTAGTAAAAGGGTTTCCACCCATCGGGTACGGGACCCTAAAAACCATCATTTGTTTCTAAAAATGGCTGACATTGCGGTACGTTACATACGAGATAACAGCAGACACTGTATGCCTAGTCGCAAAACTGCACTCTTACAAAAAATAATAGTCTGTATGGCACCTAAAATTTATATTAAAATACTGAAGTCCTTCTTAAATCTTAGTAAGATTATGTTTATACAATGTATACTAAATTAAAACAATTATTAGTAAGTAGGTGCTATTACAATATTGACTTTTTAGTTGACGATCTGTAACATTGACCATTTAATTTTATGAACAATTTAAGTAATAAAAATAGAATTTGTCTCTAACGGTAGTGGCATAGTCACTGTGTGACAAAACTCCATAATAAATAAAGATATTAAAAAAAAAAATTATAATATTTGCATGCTTAATTTTTAGGTAGAACATAATTGAAACATTTAATATATTTATGACCTACAACTGTAACCTACATTATGTTGAAGCAAATACATTTTAATATCTTTGAGTATTTGAATGGATAGAAGTTTGTTACCTCTTCACACCAAAACTACTGAACGCATCGGGGTAAAATTTTGCATACAGGTAGATCGGGGCATCGAATAAAACATAGGCTACTTTTAGCCCATAAATCATTTCCCATAAATAACCTATAAACGTTTCCATAGAAACGTTTATAAAAAATGTCACTGTATTGCCCTTTGGTACCGGTACTCAGGTAAAAAATATACTTAGTAGCTTAGATTTTAGAAGTAAAATCTGTAGATATGGTTCGTTCTCCCAGCGCTTACTCAACAACTAGCCTGTGTTATAATATAACTACACGCAAACACTCGCTCACAGTTACATTTCCAATCTTGTACAATATTTTATAATGAACAAACAAGAGGGCATTGATGTCTTTCAGACAATAAATCACTCCTTTTTCACTTTTATCGATGCTTAGTAGACCCGTTATCAACTATCCGGATATTAAAACCCGAGCTCTGCTTATTTTTGGTCAAAAGCTACAATTATTATTTTATTTTATTTATTTTTAGCCGTTGCTGTCCCACACACAGCCCGTTTAAATGTTCGCGAATTTTGTTCGTTATTTGTAAGTATGTTATAGTATCCTTTCAAAAAATATTTGTATTTGTATTTATTTATTTATTTACCATTTACAACATAGGTTATACAAGGCAAGTCAGTAATTGTACAATTTGAAAAGACAAAACCATCCTTAAATATATCATTTTAAAAATCTAGATAAAGTACACATTTGAAATAATTCCAGATCATAAAGTTCAATGTCATTTTTTCATATTATCTAAAGAAAGGGATTGCAATAAATTAGTACTCATAAATTCACTGATGCTGTAGAATTCATGGCTTTTAAAAAAAATGCTTGATAATGTTTTTAAAATGTTCAAAGTTGTCAATGTTCGTAATGTTAATTGGTAGTTTATTATATACTTGTATTTTAATATATTCTCCCTGCTTTTGTACCTTTGCAAGGCGTACCATTGGTTTGACTAGTTTTTTCCTTATTTCATAAATTATAGTTATGAGTATCTTTTTTTTGTAGATAGTTTTCTTTGTTACTATGTATTTCTAAGAGACTTTACGAATACTTGTTAGTATTTTACTATAATAACTATCATCAAAGTTTGACGAATTCATTACGAATGTACCAACACCAACTAGGTTCGTAGTTAACTCGCTTATTTTTTTTCTTCTTGTATTTGATTCTATTCGAGATGTTTGTCGGGAGTAGATAAATATAAGCTCCTAACCCCCTAAGACCCTTGAGTTTTGAGTTGTCCAATATTACGATCTCAAATCATGCTAAATATCCCGTTGTAAATGACTTTATTGTTAATAACCATGATGGATTTAAAAGATTTACCCTTAATTTAGTTAAGATTTTCTTGGTACTTTAACAACTGCCTATCATCAGCTCCACTTAATCATAGTTAAGGTAATTTAATCACTTAATTATCGTACGTTCATTATTTAGAGTAGCAATATTAAGTGTCTTTTAGTTTTCTGTTGTAGGAGGGTTGTTGTTGTTCAATTGTTGGTTTTGTTGTATTATACTCTCCTTCTCATTCATTATTGTTCTGTTATTTGTTGTTAAGTCTCTGTAGGTGTTTTTGTCAAAGAAGATTCTTAGAACGTATAGAATAGAAATATTTGATAAGTATAAAGACGTCTAGGTTTATTTATTAGTACCTTCATCATTTCATGAATTTGTGTTTACAAATTCATGTTACACAATTTAAGTTCAACAAAAAATACGTACATGTTAGATCTATTCAACCATAATAATATTCAAGATTTACTTTTTACATACGTGAATTAAATACATAGAAAATAATGAGGTCTGAAGTATGTTCTGTGTTCATTTAAGCGGAAAACCAGAGTGCAACAACTTTAGGCCGGATGTACACGGGCTTGAGCTGTTGTATATTACGGAGTTAGAAACTCACAGAATAAGTTTAGGTTTGGAATTGCGTACTTTAGAGTTCTCTGCTTAATTACCTATGTAACTTTGTCTGTGCTCGGATGAATATTAAAATTGCAGTAATGTGTTATAAACTTCCTTCTTGAAGTGTTTTGGTTGTTTGATTTTCGTTATCAACCCATATCTCGCGAAGTAGCGACAACTGCTGTTGTGGTAATCGTGCTCTTAAGTAGAGACCGCTCGGCAAACGTAGTTTAGGAAGCCCTCCGGACAGGTGGGATGACGACCTGCGAGAGACTGCAGGCAGATGCTGGATGCGGGAAGATGAAGACTGGGCGCTACGGCGCTCATTAGGGGAGGCTTATGTGCAGCAGTGGATTAATATAGGCTGATGATGATGACTACCTCAATCAACCGTTAGACGAACTGGAGCCCTATTCTGCTGAACTAATCGCTTCACTATGACAATGTCAACGTCACAGAATGACACATTTGGTATTCTATATTAGACAAAAGGAACTACAGATCCCTGCGTCAAAAGTGTCAGAGTGCCGCCGCACGCACTATCTAGACTCTAGAGTTTCCTTCGTCCAAGGATTCTGTGACGATTCTGCGATGGTACCTACTACCTACCATCGTAACCTGTCATAATAAAACGATTGGTTAGCAGAATTGGGCCCGTGCGTGTATTCAAAGCCTTAGCCAAGTGAGCACCGTACACAGCAAGTGTTTAATTTGTTTTGACGGCTGCTCTGCACTAGAAACGTGGTGAGGTTTTGATGTAACGCGGCTACACGAGTTTCGTTACGTCATAATAAGCTCATGTTTTGATAAAATGACGACAGATGTGGCGCGGTGGACGGAGGTCGGACGACGAGGACGGAGGGTTGCGGGTTCGATTCCCGCCTTAGGACAAATGTTTGTAAGATCTGCAAATATTTGTTTCGGTTTTTCTGGGTATTTTCTATATATAATACAAAATGTCTATCTATGTAAATATATTGTATTAAGTAGGTACATATATCAGTCATCTAGTACCCATAACACAAGCTCTGCTTAGCTTGGGGCTAGATGATGGTGTGTGGATTGTCCAGCATTATTTATTTTTATTTATTTATTTAATTATTTAAAGATATGATATGACAGACTGACCACGCCGTAAAAGCGTAAAAAAAAATACCGTCCAACTGTGGGCCTCTAAATGTTGAACGCGTGCTTACTAACTTTTTTCTTTGAGCATGTTTCTACTAGATAACTAATAAACTGAATACAATACATTACATAGATAGATATTTTTATTATACATAGAAAATACCCAGAACACCCGGAATAAAATAAAATAATTAAAGTATGAGTGATACACTCATATATCTAAATTTGCCTGCTTGTTTTTTAATACATACATAAACACCATAGGAACTACACTTCAGTATCAAGAAGCCTAAAAATGAGCCATATTTTCTCTTATCTACGGAAGTTCAAATTAACATATGGCAACCGTATGGCCAAAGTGCACAATAAGTGTTGTGGCAGCAAGGTAGCACCTTGTGCTGCCAAATTAGTGCAATTTGTTGTGTTAAATATCAGGTGATGGTGCTTCTTTAGTATCTGGAGGTCTACATTAAATAAACCGCCAAGTGCGGGTCGACTCGTACACGGAGGGTTCCGTACCGTAAAAATCAGGCACCTTTTTCAAAGTACATCAAATATTCACTTGTTCGGAGACCTCTTTAAATTTTGAACTTTATTTTATTTTTAGTATTTGTTATTATTACAGTTGAAGTTTTACTTAATTATAGAATCTTTTATGTGTCTAACCTTGACAAATGAAGAGCAAAAATAGCCAAATAAATCACGTTTGTTGTATGGGAGCCCCCATTAATTTTGATATTTATATTTTTTTTTTGTTTTAGCGGCAAAAGAAACACACATTATCTGAAAATTTCAACTGCCTATCTCTTACGGTTCATGAGATATAGCCACGTGACAGTCGGACGGACGGACGGACGGACAGCGGAGGCTTAGTAATAGGGTTCCGTTTTCACCCTTCGGGTACGGATCCCTAATAACTAAGAATGTTTACGGATAATATCGGATCGCACAAAACGAAGGACGGCCGATCCGTTCTTTCGATGACTTTACAATGAAAATGATTCTGACATTTATTTCTTAGAGTTCCGAAACGAAAGGTGTCAGTTGGTGACGCGCCCGAAGCAACTTGCTCGTAAGGTTGTTCGTTTTTCAAAGTATACCTCCTGAGACCTAAGTATCGGATGTGCATACCTTACGAAAACTATAAAGCTAGAATTACATTAACCCCACCGCTACGCAGCGTACGCGACGCAATGTAGGAAACGTCGGCGTGGCGTAAGATAAGTGTGTCTTATAGGTCATCTGTTTTCATACAAAAAGCGTCGTCGAGCGAGATCTCATAATGCGACGTCTGCGAGACGTATGCGTCGCATACGTGGTCAAACAAAGGTATACCTATTTGTTATAAATAATCTGACTATAGAAAAAACTTGCACACGATACAAAATTCACAACAAATTAATTGAAGATCTCCTTTTCGAAAGTCAAGCTAAAAAAACCTTCCGGGGCAGCGCGTAACAAACCTATTTGCTTCCTACATCATAGGTCCCGCCGTGCGTCGTAATAATTCTGACACTGTTCTCGCCGACTGTACATATTTACAGCGCACACTTTTATTAAGCTCTCGCAAGTTTGAACACAAAGGGAAATGAATATACGCTTGTCGCTCGACTGTACACGACGATTCTTTAAATACGGGGCCGATGATAAATAGTTGCCTATTTTCACGCGTTTTGAAATCACATAATATTTCTTGTACAATCCGAAATTACTGAAGTGATCGCCTCGGTCATTATAATAAATAAATAAATAATAATGCTGGACGATAGCCGCAGAATCATCGCTAAATTATTCACAAAACTGTAGAGTGACGTGCGGAAGACTCAAAACAGATAGGCCTTTGTCCGACTCGTAATTAGTTGGCGGTGTTACACCCCTGTGTCTCGGATAGCACGTTTAGCCAACGGCTGCGCCTGACCTCTCCCCGATCGTGTCTGTCTGCCGTCCCGTCGGATTGAGAGTGAGGGAACAGAGAGTGCACCTGTGCTTGCGCGCACACTTGTGCACTATTAATATGTTCTGTGCACCTGGCTCCGTGGCCGAAATTCGGCTAGGTGGCATCATCATTGTATGATTTCTTACAATATCAGAAATTGCGGAACTAATCGTAATTATTAATCTCTAAACTTTAGTGGCCTGGCCTGGCTGCGACAGACTCAGGACAGAGCAAAAATTGTCACCGCCTTGCCTTTATAACTAGTTTGAGCTTGTTGGTTGGTTGATGATTGTAAAAGCTTATTATATTATTATATTTATATATATTATTATATATGTATATTTTAAAACACGGAGTACGTAGTTGCTCTATGACTCTATTATTTTATTTATTTCATTTTCCTTTACTAAGATTGTTTTAAAGAATCCCATTTCATGTTGTTAAAATTAGTACCCACTAATTTTTAGCTTCTTAGTTTTATCATAGTAATATAAGATAACTAATATAATAACTCCTATTTTTATTAAAACAAACTAAAATTTAATTAAGTTTCATTATTATTGTTATTTCAGTTTTGTTGAGTGTCGCTAGTTTCGCTTGTACCTTTGCCCTAAAGAAAAGTTCGTCGTTGAATGCATCTTACAGAAGTTACAGAATAGCACTCCTGCAGATGCCACCAAGTTTCTAGGCAGCTTTATTATTTTACCAGAGATATGAGAGTTCCGTATCTTTTATGAACATATTGGTTGCTGGATGCAGGGAAGACCTTGATTTATTTTGCCTATATAATATATATAGAAAATATATATAACTTAAAAAATATATATAATATTATCCATGAGATAGATAATATTAAGTTTTGATTATGGCTTGGCTCTAATCTAATAATCTCTCTTTGCGTTCCTCTGAAACTCTCGTCTTAAAGTTTCTGCTCGCTCTACTTCTTGTTATGAACAATATCTCAATATATCGTAGCACCAATCTGAATCACACGCACACACCCTCACACATACACACACCCCACACACTCATACACGCACACCTATAGAATTACATGCGTGCTCACTTTCCAAATATCTAAAATAAATAAATATCAACTTTATTTTTTGTAAATAATAAGCTCTATAATTTAAGTAGCCTTATATGTATAATAAAATAACTACTAGCTTAACTTAAAGTACGTTCCAAATTCTATTGTTTGCGGCAGAGCGAGATTCCCCTACCACAGGTAAAATACTTTACTTAAAAGGGGTTCTCAAACACTGTTATAATAATATAATGTAATTTAAGTTTCTGAATAAATATTTTGTATTTTGTATTGTATTTGTATATCTGTACATGCTATCCGTCTATGGAATGCTCTTCCCCTGGACATCAGAAGTACAATATATCATAATATAATATCAATATCATCCACTATCTTCAAAAAACTGCTTCATCAGCATTATTTATTATCCATGTAAAAATGTTTATAACTTGATTTTCAATAATGTGTAGTTGTATCATAAATAGGTATGTATTCTTACCATAAATGACAATTAATGAGATTTTCCAAAATTTTACCTTCAAGCATTCGTAACTTTTTTTTTTCATTAATTCATTATTTTTTTATTATTTGTTGGTAGTCATAAACATTTTTGATTAAAATACGTCGGATCTTTTCTCAAACTAAGATTAAAAAATAGGACTATTTTTGATCAAAATGACTGGTGGACCTGAAAATCCTACCGATGTGTAGCGAATCAAACTTTTCGTATACAAATTTAGTACCGTTGTTGGAAAGGTGACGAACCAGTGAATTAACTTAGAGTAGAATAAATTATCAAAACACATTAGCTTTTTTATTATTTTAGGATAAATTTGATCGTAAAGTTTTATTCGAGTAAGTTTTTTTTAAAGCGTATTATCCTATTTTTTTTATCTTAGTTTGAGGAAAGTTCCGACGTATTTTAATCACAAATGTTTATGACTACCACCAAATAATAAAAATACTGAATTAATGAAAAAAAAGTAACGAATGCTTGAAAGTCAAATTTAGGAAAAATCTCAAAAAAGTATAAATATTGATATATCACCAAAACTATAAAACTTTAGTCAGGGAAAGTAAGGTCCAATAATTAGCAAATTACCTCTATTTGCAAATTTGCTATGGCGGGTAGAGTTCCTGTCACCCTGTATGTAGTGTAGGTATTATTATAATTGTTTTCATTTCCATAAGTTATTCAAACGCCACTGTCTTGTTCTCTTATGTCCAGTCAATCCCAAGGTTGCCTGGAAGATCAAAACGATAAGGCCGCCCTTTGTACTTCCTTGATTCTCAGCATTTCGTTCTGTATTGTATTATCTATCTATCGTATACCTTTAAGTTTGTGTTTACCTGCCGGCATCGGATGATCCGCAGTGCCCGCATCAAACGGATTTTTACAGCGTAATGCCTGTTGGTTTGTCCATTGTAACCGCAGCAACAGGATTGCCGACGCGACGCGACCGCCAATTTCAAACGAATTTTCATCTGATCGGCAATACGAATTACGTTATCCGTGCGGAGCGGATTAGTAGAGCACTTGTATGGCAAACCATACAAAGAATACTAAAGTTCGTTTGTTGCGGTCAGTCCGGATCGCCCGATGTCGGCTGGTGAATGCGCACCTTTATAGGGTGAAAATTAAACATTTACTTTAAAATACTAGCTGATCCGATAGATGTTGCTCTGTCTTCTAACCTCATTTGAAACACGTTACGTATATGTTGATTTTGATAATAAAAATAAAAAAACAGCTCTTTGAGTCAAGCTTTATGAAAACGGAACTAAAGAAAGAAACCGACACAAAATAGGAGTCTATATTTTGCGTAACTAAACCCCAAGTTTGCCAACAGAATAAAAAAACAGTGCACATGTCATCGCAGATTTAAATTTAAATTCAGAACACGATTTATGGCGGCGACGAAAGACTTTTTGCTGTCAAATGTTTAGGGTGGATTTCCGCATTTTTTGCACTGTTATTTAACAAAATTACACGTAAAATAAACCTTAATCCGTTGTTTTAAGAGCTACAGAGATACACTATAGGTGCCAAGTGTAAGTTCAGCGAAATTTACGATAAACTAAACCTTAACACATTTGTTTTAAAACTAATTTTGCATAGCACTCGTTAAGTAAAGCTATTTCAAAATTTTCAGACATTTAGAACCTAATCTTTATTATTTTAAGGGTTGAGCTACTTAAAGGATCGTAAGGTAACGTGAGACAGTGTTGATCCCTAAAATTTATTTATTTAGGCAAAGGGGAACCCTTAAAGGCAACATTGTTACTGATATTTACTTGCTTTTAACGCTACGCTGCGGCTTTTTGGAAAAAACTGTTTTGTCAATAGTTTCCGAAATAAGGTCAGATGCTCTGGTGAGAAATGTATTTCGAAATAGTTTTTCTATGTGAACGTCTTTGGTGAAACCGGTTCGATTTAACAGTTGGTAGGAAACTGTCTAACAAAACCATCCCGTTTTGGAAAGTTCTTTTACTTATACTTGATTGTTTTAGTCGTTGGTGTGAGAGTGAAGTGTTCATGATTTACTGCGAAACTCCAAAAACACTGCCAAAAAGGTTCATCGTGAAAATAGAACAGAAAATCTATGCCTGAAACTTGTGTATAAGATGAAAAGTAGTGACCCAAAATTTCAACCCTGTGTTACCCCTAAATTTTTATTTCTCTTTATTTGTGGCGTTTCTATATTTGTTTTTACTTTTATATCGATCGATAGTGCGGTTTTTTTAAGTTGTTATGAAAATATATAAAAAATCAAGCAATAGTGCTCAGTTCGAGCTACAAATTCTAAATCGACTCTATCCAAAGCAAGCGAGGTTTCAAGTTAATGCTATTCCAGATCTAATAGCATCTCTTGGGATACGACCGTTTCTGAATGAAAGCGGGTTATCGGAAATTACCGGCGCGAACTAGCTTACGATAATCTTAATATCTAGGTAGCTCTTCCAAAAAATCTTATAACAATAATTTATTTATTTATGCAAAGGGGAACCCTTAAAGGCAGCATTGTTACTGATATTTACTTGCTTTTAACGATTATAACATAATAATATACTGTACTTGATAAGCATAAAAAAGAAACCAGGTTGCATTTATTGGAAAGAACAGGGCACGGATTCTAGCTTTATTTTAGAATCTTAGACGTTTTATGTAAACAAAATAAAAGAAATAATAGTGAAAAATATTTTATGACATCGGAACAAATCGCAGAAGCCCGAAACAATATTTGGTTTTTAAGCTTTCATCATTCCATTAATCTGTCGTCCGTTTATGAACACGATTTTAAACCATTTTCAATTAAGTTACGCTTTCTGAAGGTTGTGATTTTATTTTAGTGATTACCTTGCTGTTACGTAGTTTATTTCTGTTAGTGTTATCCGTTTTTTTGTTAAGTTTTCATTCATAAATGCTTTGGTTGACATAAAATATCTTGACATCTAGTACCGAGTATAGGACCTTCACCCGCTTTCAACCTAAACGTGGTCGAAACTAAACTGAAATTCAACAACCCTCTAAATCCTGCCGGGCTCCCCTAGAGACGGCTACAGCCTTGCTCGATTGCGTTATTACCGTCAAAGCCTTGGTATAATTAATTAAAACTACGGACTCACCCGACACCTTGGATATTATTTCGTTATGTTCATTTAGGAGGAACACATGTTTTAAAGGCCTTTTATCAGCGTCGTATAAGCTACAGCTTGCTGAAGCTTCATAATATATTTGATCCGGGTGTTTTCTATGGATAATGAAAAAATATCTATCTATGTATGTGTGTGTGTCTATGTAATATAATATAAAAAGAAGAGTCTTTATTGACAAAGAAAATTACAATTCAATAATAAAAACAAATTAGAACTAGTATTTACAATGGAAACAATTAAGCTAACTGCAGACTGTTGCAAACAATCTACAGGTAGCTCAAATTATCCATGTCAATACCAGTCGGAAGCGTCCCCAAGACGCTGGCTGCATTGCCCCGCTGTATGGCAATGCTGAGACGCTGCACCAGATACCCACCAGCTCTCGGGTCACGCGTCGCGTCGACCAGACGCTCAGATAACTTTTTAAAAACTCGGAGAGCCTCGGTACCCCAAAGGGAGCAAATTTGTAGGCTCTGTCGAGACCTGCTCTGTCTTTTGAGATCCTCGGCCAAATCTGCCGCCGCACCAGCCCTTCCGGATGTCCTCGGAAGATGGGAAGGCGCAAGTGTGTCAACACATGTAGCGTCCCACACAATGGACCTTCCCAATTCCCATGGGACTAGTGTCATGCCCGAAGGCATGACAAACCAAGAGACAAAAAGAGAAGTTCAGATATAAGACAATCCACCAACGTCATTGATGCTTTGAAACACTGCAAAAAACTGAAATGGAAATGGGCTGGCCATATCGCACGCACGGAAAATAACAAATGGATAAAGAAAATAATAACCTGGACAGGACCGCAAAACAAAAGAACTAGGGGTAGACCAAAAGAGACAAATCAGCTGGCATGGACTGCCTAAGCAAAGCACAAGAAAGGAAAGCTTGTAGTAAAATGGAGGAGGCCTTCTCTCTATGAGAGGTCCTTAATAATTTTGTTATAAATCTAATTTAAAAATATCCGTTAAATATGCGAATATTATGTTATTGTAATTTATTTTATTTTATTTTTATTTATTTGGTACACAAAACACATAACAAGCAATAACAATAATAGAACACAAAAATCGGAGAAAATATGAACTGGCTTGACACGTAACACTATGTGCAATCAACAAATAATTGGGTTAGATGATGCTGTGTGAATCGTCTAGCATTATTTATTTATATGTTTATAAACTGAATGTGGAATTAAAATTCTTGTTTTGAGGGTAGACTCTTGCCTTTGTGGTGACCTAGCCGATGAGGTTTTGTGTGTGGTTTTTAACTTCCGCTCGCTGTTTCTAGGTCTAATAGTCCTAACATAGGTACCGAGTGAGCCTAGTGTGCTCACTTGGTACCTATGTTAGGACTATTAAACTAATGTTTCTAGATTAAACCTATAAGCACTCAGGAATAGTAGAAATTTTAGTAAATAATACAAAAGTGGTGATCATTATTTAAAGTCGTTTGTAGTTTTTATGCAGCTAAACTACTACCAGGGTCTACAGTACTATCAGGGATTTTTTACTTCGGATCTGAAGTTCCGACTTATTATAAACTTAACCTATAACTTGTATTTTTTTTTATATAACTTTATTGACAAAGAAAATTACAATTCAATAATAAAAACAAATTAGAACTAGTATTTACAATTGAATCAATTAAGCTAACGGCTTAACTGATCCATAACTTGTATAAATTTAAGTAAATATAAATTTGGTGCTATATCATAAATTCAATCTGAAGCTTATCCTACATACAAAATATGTAGGTACACAGAAAGGTATTTTCATCTACAGTTCAACTGAGTAGTATTTTGTACACGTTTAATAAATGAAGTTCAAAGTACCTGAAGCGATATATTCAGCTCCATGTTTCATGTAAATATCGTATTTTCAGCTGAAAATTTTCAGCACTCGAAAATCATCGGGTAGAATACAGTGTCATTATTATTCATAGTCTGTTCGGAATGATGAATTCGCTATAAAATGTCGAAAACTGGAGAGTTGGATGACTATTCAATGGTGTGTTGTCTGCTGACCAAAATTTGGTACAAGGTGCCACGAAAATGTTAACTGTCAAAAAAAACAGAGTTTAATAAATTAACGTATACGAAAATCTAGTTTGCGATATTGAAATGTAGGTATTTTTTCTGTTTTTTTGATCGTTAACTTCGAGTTCCAAACCCTATGGGGTAAACGTGTGATGGTGACCTGGCCGGGCTTAGGAATCACCTCTTGGGATGAATTCTATGATATTATATTCTGTTCACATAATTTTGTGACACCTTGTATATCAAAGGAATCAGAAATGAAAACCCAGTCACGATAAACATTAATATATTCTCTGCGAGGACATTTTATAGGTACTACCTAATTGGGAAATTAAAAAACATCATCCATACTTAATCAATCTATATATATATAAAAGAAAGTCGTGTTAGTTACACTATTTATAACTCAAGAACGGCTGTACGGATCTCGGTGAAATTTGGCAGCGAGGTAGATGGTATCCCGGGGACGGACATAGGCTACTTTATATCCTGGTAAAAAGCGTGCGAAGCCGCGGGCAGCAAGTAGTCTAGTATAAAAAAGCTTTGGGCGATACATATACTTAGGAAAGTTAATTGAAGCTGATATTGAGGTTTATTTAGTTTTATAGTACTGATTCTCATCAACACTCATAGAGTGTACTGGACACTGGACATGCCTCCCTAAACAAGGAGGGTTTTGTCATAGTCACCAAGATTGGCTGGAGGATTAGTGATCGAATACACAGAAGGATCCCTAAATCGGCTCTTACGATATCCACGGACTGTGTTGGAGGGGTCGATTCTTACGGCTGCCACGGCATGATACTAATGAAAAAAGATTATTTTGTAGTAAGACAACGGTCCCATGAAACGATTTACGGTTTCATCTGTATCGATCGTTTTCCTTTGCTATGTTTGATGAAATTAATTTAGTCGTTATAATGTTTTGATGGTATTCATTAAGAGACATAAAGCCACTAATGCGAGGTAACGATATTATCTTCCTCGAATTTCTAAGTGAAGTCGTCGTTATTTGTCGTTGTTTATCGATTTTTTATAAAAATCAGGTAGTTTTTTCTTCAGATTTAGATGCTTCTGTCTTCTTCTCTTGCTTCACCTACATAAATAATATCTAGGGGATAAAAAAGCTTGGGACGGGATTTGCTCCAACTCGAAAAATAACAACTAACTAACAGGCTAAAGGTTTCTTCGTCGCTTCTTTACTTTAGTCTACATAACGAAGCGACTGAAATCAAAAATATCACTTTATTTTCGTGTCAGTGTTTATTATTAAGAATTTGACCTTTTCTAAGTGTACATTTATTGTATTTATGGAAATAAAGAGTTTTTGACTTCGATTTAGACTTTAATTTTTAAACACTTACTACATCTGTCATCTATTTAATGAATAGGTACTCATGTGTAACTCTATCTTACACCTGTTCAGTTATACTGGTCCTTATGTTTGTCTGATTATACTTGTCTGTGCTGTTCCTGTGAAGCCAAATAAATGTATACAAACAAATAATGTATACAAAGGAGCTACAAGGGGTTAATACAATCTTGTTACATGACATTACAAGTAAATTAAAAACCGAGTATATAACCCCTCAAGTCCCGATCGTCTCGTCTCCTATGCATCCATCGCATCTACATAATCTTTTATTAAAAAACAACGAGCTACCATCAACCTATTGGAATACAGTTTCAATATTCATAAAACTCAACTGTCTTATATGATCTTAGTACGCTCAAGAATTTTGTTCGATATATCGAAATAGTATTAAAATTCATACTTATATTATAAATGCGGAACTCTAGAACTTATGGAGTAAGCTATATTTTTTTTTTAATTTTGGTCAGAAATTGATAAAGAATTGGGGTGAAGAGAATTATATAGAGGTTGAGGTTTATTTAATATTATAAACAATTATTCTATTTTTTATTCTATTTGTAAGATGAATAATTTTAAAATTTATTTATTTTATGAATTATAATTTTTTTATTTTATATATTTTAATTTATGTCTGTTTGTTATCTATTTACATATCGGCTGAACCGATGAAATTTGGCAAGGAGCGAAATTGTGCACTCATGTTTCTCTGGTAGAGATCTTGAACCTCCAATCATCACTTATTTTATTAACTTATATTATTTTATTATGTTTTTTGTGTTTTTTTCCTTTATTTTAATAAGTCGCTTACAGCCCGCGTGGTCTCGCTCTCGGTCTCTTATGTGATTGGTGAATCGCCACGGCGGTAAATAATTTTCTATGTTGGTATCTATACTGGGGAAGGACATAACGTGTGCACTACATGTGTGTGCAAAGAAAGACGTGCGATGTCGCGGGCAAAAGCTAATCGCACACATAACGTACCAACAAACACGACAAATGAACAAAATAATATTTTTAGGAATAGCTATATTAACTGGTGTCTTTAAATCACAAAATTATGGTTAGTAACTTTATTTTCCCGACGGTAACAAATAATCTATTTTCCTTTTACATTTTTAAATTTTTTCCGTCGTTGATTCTCATCTCGTGGGTACAATCTGCCACAAAAGCCTTTCAGCGGGAAAATCTCTTCGTCCCGTCAGAAAGGATTTTAAAAATCCGTAAAATAAGTGAGCCATCGAGTATTTTGTCGAATAAGATCGGAGGATTTTTCAATAAACTTCTTTGCTACAGGTATTTCTATTTTATTACATTCGGGATCAAAGGGGTACTCGATAAAGGAATATCTCACGGATATTACCTACGTTTCCTTATTAATAAAAGCGATGGAATACGATTGTTTTGATATATCTGTTGCTATTAGTAATGACTCATGATGACAAGAGCCATAAAGTTACTAACAGTTACAAAATTATATATTAATTATACATTAAAATCACATAACTTGCGCGTGATCGGTACCTATGACGTCAAAAACTTCATTAATCTTTTGCGTAAGCTCAAAAGCATAGTATAAAATGCTTTGTGTTGTTGTTCTTAACTACGTCCTCATCCTCAACCTCAACAGCTTATATCTGTCGGTAGGCTTTGAATAGCGTGATTTTCACTTGCCTACTGCAACGAGTGAACCTTCGTGCCAGCATATTACTGCGGACCGCCAACGCCCTGCGTTCACGTTCTATGTCTAGCTGATCGTCAAGGTCGTCAGTAAGGAAATGTCCACGATACTTGAACTCGTATACTCTATTTAGCTCAAGACCGTTGAGTCTCAAGCATGGGACAGACGCTGGAACCTTACCCGCGGCCCTGAATACCGGGTATTCACGCTTCTTACAATTGTACACGAGTCCATGCCATGCTTACTGGCGTACTCTTCACAGATGGACAAGAGCCGGAAGGCTATATGAGTCAGATTAAGGCGAAAGTCGCCATGTCGTTATAGAAGTACCTAAAGGAAATTGCATTGGAGAGAGAAAAGTGGAGGGAATTGCACAAGAGCTCTTTAATTTATAATACCTAATCATAAAATCGCGAAAAGTCCGAAGTCCGAAACAAATCAAATAAAAATCTAACGTCCTCATGATGACTAGTTTAGTTTATTTATAACATAGTAAGACATCAATACAACATCATAAATAAATCGCAATAAAATTATACAACCACGCCATATTAGCGACAACATGACGTTCCGTTTAAAAGAAAAAAAAGCTATAAATATCGCTCCATAGACAATCGTCGAATAACAATAAATCTTTCAACGATCGCACGCTGACGGGACGTTACATTGTCAAAAACTAATAATGACTGTTTTAATTTGTAAACAAAAGAGTCTTGCTTTTGTGTCATACACTTTTATGCACTATTGTCCTTCTGGGAAACGTTGAATAGTCGAACAAAGAGGTTTGTGTGGTATTACAGTTTCGAAAATAATGTTTGCAGACAGAAGGCAAATTATGAATGAAAATTGTGTCGTTTGAAACAATTCTCTACAGTGTAGAAATACGGTTGCATTTTCTGTAAAGTTTGTGAATTGGTTATTTTTAGGGACATTTTCTTTTACGTGCATGTGGGATGTTTGCTGGCGTGGCTGTACTCGTTATAGAATAAATGGAATACCTTTAGTTTTATTTTATTAAAGCTGCCTTGAACTGTAGATACTGTTGGTAAACATGGTTTGTAACTATCGATATAAGTAAATAAACCGCCAAGTGCAAGTCGACTCGCACACGAAGGGGAGCCCTTTAAATTATCAACTTTATTATATTTTTATTATGTTTTGTTATTGCAGTTGAAGTGTTACTTATTTATAGAAAGTTTCATGTATCTACCTATTGTGGTTTAAGAGATACAGCCTTGACAAACGAAGAGCAAAAATAGCCAAAAAAACACGTTTTTTGTATGGAAACCCCGTTTCATTTGGATATTTAAATTATTCTTCATATTTGTTGTTATAGCGGCAAGAGAAATAAACATTCTATGAAAATTTCAACTGTCTGCCTCCGGTTCTTGAGATAGAGCCTGTGACAGACGGACGGACGGACAGCGGAGGCTTAGTAATAGGGTTCCGTTTTCATCCTTTGGGTACGGAACCCAAAAAAGGAGATGAGGTACTAGCGTCTCGAAAGTAGAATGCTCAAATTAGGTCCAATTAGGTCCACCCACCACAGTCATAGTCGGACTGGCGTTCGTGTTACGCGTGCTTGCTACGACGTACTTTAGTGTGATTTATTGACTACAAGACTACAGCAACTACAGCAATTCCCTCGTGTTTGATCATTTTAATTTTTGCACACGATTGGCAATGTAACTGTGTGCGAGTGTTTGCGTGTACTTGTAACAGAGGCCAGTTGTTGAGTAAGCGCTGGGAGAACGTACCATATCTACAGATTTATTTATATCTATGCTTGTAACGATCCAATTGCGATTATTACGAAAATAACAAAAACCTGTTAATAATTGAAAAAGAGAACAGACGTTTACAAACCTAGGTCATATTACAAGCGGTATTTTTGGGAGAATTGATCAAAAACAATTTATGAGACTGACACCAACTATCAACTCCCGTCAAAATTTAAAAACTCTATCAAAAATTGAGCTTTAGCCACCAGTTCCAAAGCCTATTTTCCCAAAAAAAACTATACTCTACAAAATATTGAATGCAAAATGTTTTTGACGATAGTAGTCCATTTTACCTTTGAATCCGGAGTATGCAAATAAGTTCGTTAGGGTTACCCCTCCGCGGGGTTGCTGGAAGTTAACATCAATGGGGTGTAGTGCTATGGTAAAATAAAAAAAAAAAATGGTAATATAAATGGTGCCCGATGGGTGTTATTCTGTAAATAGATAAAAATAATAAGATGGGATTCTTCTTCACATCTATTTTAATTTATGTAAGTTCAAAAACTTAGGTCCATCATCATCATCAAGTATATTAATCCTCTGCTGGAGGCATCCCCATAGCGCCCTGTCTTCAGCTTGTCTCATCCAAGGCACCTTGCAGGCCATAGCACGATTCCAGAACTTAATAAAAGGAAATTCATTTATTCAAAACAATGACCAAGAGATGGACCATGTGCGTCTTAGGCCATGAAAGTTTTAACTAATAGTGTATTTCTTTACTTCTTACAAAAAAATTAAGTGAAGAGAAAATCAATGAACACTTTATCTCTTATTTAATAGTAATTTATAGTTTAAACTTTGACTTGTATATGAGCTTATATTTTGTAAACCATTATAAATAAAAGTACTTACCTACCTAAGTATATGATTTCTGAATATCAAGTCTGCAATATCAACTCTGCCCTATCCTTAAATGTTTTGTGTGAAAATAAAGATAGGTACCCAAGTAAGTATATTATAAATATTAAGTTTAATTATTTTCGTAGTTTTTAAGGGTTATTTTCATTTATGTTACAAAAACGCCATGTTCTTTTCTACATTGCATAATTTATAACTGTTTTGAAGTTTGCCGCATGCCCCTAAATTATTTTTGAACCCTGTTTGTTTATTAAAAATGTATGATTCCACAACCCTTATTGCTTTATACAAGATGATAGAAAGTTAAGGCAGCCAAGAAAAGGGTTAGGAACTTTTTTTTTTTAATTTTTGTTGCGGTATCCCAAAGCTTACCTACCTTTTAAAGTGGGTAGGTGCTTAAAAATAAATAGCTATAAATAAATTAATGCTGGACAATCCACACATCATTATCTAGCCCCAACCTAAGTAGAGCTTGTGTTGTGTTGTGGGTACTACTTTTATTTTTATTATTCTTAGAACACCCGGAACAAAATATCTGCAGATCGTACAAACATTTGTCCCGAGGCGGGAATCGAACCCGCAACCTCCTGCATCGCAGGCGGACCTTTGCTCTCTTCGCACGTCAAACACCTAGACTTTCTATGCACACTCTTCGCCACTTCTAAAATTCAGTTAACCATATCGTCGAAATAACGGAATTGCTAACTTTGACGCTACATTCAAAACAGCTTGTGAAGGAATATGAGCCAAAGGTGAGTACAGTCAGCAACAGAACAACCTAGTTAATGACAGTATTGCTTTTGTAATTTTTTGTAAAGCAACATAAAGGAGTGGACGACGCACGTGACCGCAACGCGGCTACTTCGATATGGTATAAAAAAATAAACTAAAATAATTTACAGACTAAAAATGTAGCCGTTCGTTTAGTTAGTTTAGTTTTTGTCACAACTGACACCAATCTTCTAGACCTTAGTGATACTTCGTCGGCCACATCGTCACTTTCCATCAAGTGAGATTGTAGTCAAGCGAAGGTGTTTTCAATATTTTAAAAAAATTGTCCAGTTGTTGAGGCTACTTTCAACTCACCCCAAAAGCACCCTCCATGGTCGCAGTCGCATTACAAGATTATTTACCGTCTGTCTGTACTACTGTACGTACGTTCAGTCAGCAATGAAAATCGCTGAACACGAATTGATTTTAAATTACCTGAACGACACTACATTCCATAAATAACTGACGCTAAAAAGTCCACAATATACCTACTAAACAAGTTTATATTGGAAAAGTCGCCAACCACTACTATTCTATAAATTGCTGAACACGCTAATTCGTATTGGACATTTGGATTATTTTATTTGAGAAATAAAATTAATTTATGTGACCGTTGAACGACAAAATTATTAAAGAAGAAGATTCTACAAGATTTTTCGTTGTTTATTACTAATCGTACTTCGTTGTAAGTCCCTAATGAACCGGTTGAGTGTTTATGGACTTTCGTTGCTGACTGTACGTCCGAGTTCCAAATCAGCATAATAACACGTCCAAGGGTGAATATGTGAATAATCACGCTGAATGGCGCTGATCAGGCGCATCTGATATTCTACTGGAAACCGGATCAAACAATATTACCTCTTCTGTTTCACTTCTGGACACATTATAAGGGTGCTTTTAGTCATATAGTCATTTATTCATAATGATTATAACTTTATAACAAGTCAAAATTGGTATAATTGAAACCACTGTGTAAATACATTTTATAATAAAAAAAATATTAAATTGACCAACAAGTAATAAAATAATACATTCAAAAGAAATAATTCATACATTGGTCAAATATAAAAAAATAATATTCAAAATGAATTGCACACTTGCTAACTAAAATAAATTAAAATAAATAAATAATAATAAGTGCATTGTGTATTGCATGTACCTATCACTTCATTATTATAACTTATAATAATGAAGTGATTATAATAAGCCACGAATTCCTACAAAAGCTTTTCCACTAGAGATATACGTAGGTAGCTAAGCAATTAATCGAGTATAGCTAGGTAGGACAGGGTTGTAAAAGAACACTAAGCAGCCCTAAGTCCTATCTATACGTCTAGGTAACGAGCGGAAAAAAAATACGCTGAATTAATATTTATCTATTTATTATTGGTCACTAAACTAATAACACTACTTCAAATAAATGTATATAAACTGTCATATTAAAATGTAAGGTAAAATCCGTCAATTAGCTAACCCGTAGGTTAATTGCAGAACTAAAGTCTCTTGAGCTATTGAACCAATTCTAAGATTCCTAAAGTGATAGGTAAACTTGGTACCTTTCAAGTACCTTTAGGTCAAGGTACTTATAGAAAAAGGTTCGTTCCTTTAGCGAAAACCAATTTTAATGATCAAAATCAACCGGTTGCTTAAAATGATAACCGAATTAGTCTGTCTAGACTACCACTACCCACTAACTCACTCACGCATTTAACTTACTCCCGTCTTAATAAATTCAGCCATTTCTTTTGCTATATCTAAGGTGACCCGCTTGTTTGTTTTCTAATCTTCTATCTCGATAGAAATCATAAACTTGTGATAAAAAATCCAGGTATAAACGTATTGTTTGGTCCTTCGAGCCGGATAACTTGACCTTCGAAGCGAAGCGGGAGATGAATTCTTGGCTCGATGAAATGTTTATGGTTTGGTTTATATTAGATTGATAAATAATACTTTTTGCACACTTTACAAAATAATAATTTACAAAATAATGTGATAATTCTTCTTCTTTATTTTCTTACACCGAAATATCTACTTAACATGTCTAATTATTTGTTGTATGCACATGGGTTACGCCTCAAGCCAGTTACTATTTTCTTTGATTTTTTGTGTTATATATAAATTGATATGATAATTGTTGTGATACACAATCCTGCAGATTCTGCGAAGAGGCGGAGGAAACGCCTCTTAAACTGCTAGGAGAGTGCGGAGCACTAATGCAAAAACGGAGAATCCATCTGGGCAAGCACCTGCACGCACAGCCCAGACGAGGTGCGAGCCATCACCCCGAAGAAAATCCTACAGTTCCTACCAGCTGCAAGGGTTAGTGGCGAACTATGAACGTCGCAGCTTCAGGGCTGAACACTCGAGTGGCGATCACAATAGGCCTATCATGGCCGTAGTGAAACGAAAGCCACCTAAAGCAAAAAAAAAATAAAAAATTGTTGTATGGTTATGTGTTTTGTGTAAGTATCTAATATAAAAATAAAAAAGTAAAATATCGGGCTGCATGTATTTCTTGATTGGCAGTTCGTTTATACCCATCTCGCCTTCACCTTTGTCATATTGTAAATGTAACTTTTTAATAGATACTGTAAATACTATATCTTATTTGTTTCTACTATTTGATTGTAATTTTCTTTGTTAATAAATTATACTACATAGATAACTACCTAAATAATTTAAGAAAAAAAATTGTCACACAATTTGACACACACAATCATACAAACAAGCAATATCTCACCCTAAACGCATATATCGTCTCCGTTCCGTCACGTATAAAAAACACTAATACATAACTAATATTATAAATAAATGCGAAAGTTTGTATGGATGGATGGTTGTAGGGTTTCTACCTCTTCACGGAACCAAAACTAAACTACGGAACCAATCGGGCAAAAAGTACGCATAGATGTTGGTCTAGAACCTGGAATGACACATTGGCCAAATCTTCCCCAGAAATAAGCTCCCGCGCGGTAAAAATAATCTTATAACGTTTCTATAAAATGTGTGCGAAGCCGCGGGCAGAAACTACTAAAAAATAAATACAATACATACTAATATTATAAATTCGAAAGTGTCTGTCTGTATGTTACCTTATCACGCCTAAACGTATCTCAGTGAAATTTGGCAGGGAGCCCGGAAAAAACCGTGCGAAGCCGCGGGCAGCAGCTAGTACAAACATATAATCTAGATAGATGCAGATCCTTAAATAAGCAACGCTAAGCTAAATGTTAGTGCTAGTTTTACTAGCATAAACTAGATATCCAGACTGATCTGCAAACAAGTCTAGCCATGTTATTTCTGCAAATATCTCCAGGAAATCACAGTTGATAAGCCTCCTTGATTAGTGATTACGAAGAACAGCCCTGCACCTTCTCCCGGAGCCGTGTCTTGACGTCCTCAAGTGTTTATTTAGGACCACGCTCTTGGGAGTAGGGAGTCAACGGTCTTGGCACAAGATAGGTGATGACCAGAATGCTTACTCAATTATGCTGTAGACAGCAAAAGCGCAAAAATCAACATGATAGAGATAAAGACATGTGAATAAGGCGGACAATCCATCCACCTACTCATGGCCCTGCCAAACTTGCGGTTTTACGGACCGAAACTGTGAAAAATTATAGATAGATAGGTAACTCTTTATTGCTTACCACACAAACGCAAAATATAATACAGAAGAAAATGATGAGAATCAAGGAAGTACAGAGGGCCTTATCACATTGAACGATCTCTTCCAGGCAACCTTGATGATCCATTCGGTTGACTTCGAGAATAGACCTTCCTCTGGCCACAATCTCACCTGACTGTGAGTGACGATGTGGCCGAAGACGTATAACGGTATGTTATGGTGGTATTATGGTCACGTTGGCACTTGGCACCCTTTGACTGGTTGCTGCACGCTTGTGTTGGTGTCGCCAGTTGTTACAACTTAGGTGCCATGCTCGTAGTGTACTTGTGCTGTACGTTACGAGAAGTCTTCTGACACAGACCATGTTAGGTCGCCGAGCCACAGGAGTAAAGCTTAATTCGATCTGCAAATTTTGTCCTGGGTGTTCTGGTTGTTTTCTATGTACAATAATAAATATCTATCTATGTAATGTATTGTATTAAGTAAATCAGTCATCTAGTACCCCTAACACAAGTTCTGCTTAGCTTAAGACTTAGCAGAGCTGGACAATCAACACAGCATCATCGTGATGTATGGATTGTCCAGCATTATTTATTTATTTATTAAACTGACACCGGGATAGCAGTGCAGCAGCGGCTGCGCGACCTTTTCAAGCTTTTTAAGCGATACTGGTAATTTATGTATGTAGGTAGTTTGACGCTAAAAGTCTTCGCCACGTCGTCGCTGCCGGTCGTAATTTTCAGCCTAAGTATCTGATCCGAGTGAGGCTACTGCGTGACCGCCTTACCTTATTGTGCTCTGTGTTGTTTGATGTATTTTGTTTGACACCTTGATTCTTGCTTATTCTACCGTATGTTAGTCTGTGGTATCGTTCGCTTTTACCTGGTTAAGTCGACGAACGAAACAAATAATTTTCTGACTTTGTACTTCGACGACCTTTGTGGCACAGCGTGTGAAAGTCCGCCTGCGACGCAGGAGGTTGCGATGCTTGCCACGGGACAAATGTTTGTACGATCTGCAGATATTTGTTCCGGGTTATCTACGTACTTTAATAAAATAGTAAATCACATCTCATTCGATTTGTTTAATTTGGTAAAATCTTCACCTTTTTCAGCTTACAGGGCCGGACATAATCACTTGCTTTTGGTTAGGGTTACATGACGTATAAAGTGCGCTTTACGAGCACAGAGTGTGAAAAATATCTTACTACATTATGTAGATACTAGTTTCTGCCCGCGGCTTCGCACGCGTTGTTTCTATGGAAACGTTTAAACGTGATTTCTATCCCATGGGAACTGATTTATGGGATAAAAAGTAGCCTATGTTTGATTCCAGGATTAGAATTATCTACCTCTATATGCAAAGCTTCTGTCCAATCCGTTCAGTAGTTTTGGCGTGAAGAGGTAACAACCATCCATACATCCAAACTGTCTCATTTATAATATTAGTGTTAAGTATATCAGTTATCCAGCACCCCACCTATACAGGGTGTTGTTTACCAACAATACCTTGGAAAAACCTACCAACATTATTTTTTGAGGAGTTGGAGGGGCAAGGGCTACTTTTCTCCGGTAAACTCAATGTCTTAAGTATCACGGTAGCTGAGATATTATTTTGTTGTTGATATTATTTGTGCCCAAAAAAATTCGGTCGCAATACCAAACACCCTGTATATCCATGAAATCGCGTGCTAAGCCGCGGGCAGTCGCCTGTAGCAGATATGAATACGCGGATTATTCCGCTGTGATGTCGATGTCATGTCGACCGCGTCCAATTAGCGAGCTGAGGATACGGGATCGAATCCCGAAGCGAGGGGGTAATTAGGTTGATATCGGTAGGGGGAGCGGGGAAGGGTGAAGGTTGGGTTACTTGACAACGCAGTCAATCATCATCGAGAACAATGTGTCAATGTGGCCGAAGGGGTTGTTTGAAGACCCCTGTGGCGCAGCGGACGATGGTCCGCCTGCAATAAAGGAGGTTGCGGTTTCGATTACCGCCTGAAAATAACTGTTAGTACCATCTGCAGATATTTGTTTTGGGTGTTCCTTGGGTTTTCTAAGTATAGTATAAACGTATCTATGTATGTAATGTATTAAGTGTTTCAGTTCCGTTTTGCCAATAAACAATACAACTTGCTCCCCATTTTAAAACAAATTAAATAAACAATAATAATAATAAATATAGCTGGACAATCCACACAGCATCATCTAGCCCCAAAGTAAGCAGAGCTTGTGTTATGGATACTAGATGACTGATAAACTTAATACAATACATAAATAGATAGATATTTTTTATTTTATATAGAAAATGCCCAGAACACCCGGAACAAATATTTGCAGATCGTACAAACATTTGTCCCAAGGCGGGAATCATGCCTGCAGAAGGTTGCGGGGAACCCGCAACCTTCTGCGTCGCAGGCGGACCTTCGCCCGCCGCGCCACATCGGTCGTCTAAAATAAAGACCTTATGGTGAAATCAATAGAATCACTAATAGCATTTGAATTTAAAAAAACACTTCTAAATTGCCAATTGTAATTGGCTTTAATTTCTAATTAACTATGATTTTGAGGGCATTGAAAAAATGCTCGCAGACTTACATTTCTAATTAACACACATATAATTCATATTATCTATTACAATAATAACTTATGTACTTATCACACACTCCTAAAACACAAGCTACCTATATTGATATTTAGTAACAATTCCACGCAAAAAAAAAAGTATTTTTTCGCGGAATTGTTACCAAATATAAGGTTAGGTTAGGTTAGGTTAGGTTTTTCAAAAATTGTATAGATATCTAAGTAAATGATACCTTAAAAGAAAGAGCAATAACTCAGCGTGTTTTTAAAATAATCTGAACATCTGCAGCTATTTTATTTATTTTTTTTAATGTCATTAAAAAACATTTTTTTTTCATTTTCTTTTTTTCTGTAAAGTTTAAATAGTCTGAAAGTCATTTTTTTAGCATAAACTGTGCTTTATAATGATTTAATATCATTAAACACACATTAGGCTAATAAAAACATACAAAATAAATAGACATTTCCACTTAAACTTTGCATTATCAGCACTTAATTAGAATTTTTTGGGATTTTGGTTAAAAATCGTAAAAGGTCCCTAAAAAAAAAACAATTAGACTTTGGTTAAGACAAATGTGGCTCAAAATGTTCTAGATGGTCTATACTACTACCCCCTTAAGGCTTTGCACCGAGCTTCCAAACACCCTGTATTTCAACCTTATATTTACAATGGATTTCCTTAAAATAACGCCTGAATCTATTATATACAAGCTACCTACTAACCTAACGCCGCCGTTCTTTCCTCCATCTCTACTGTAAATAATATTAAAATCATATCACTTCAATTATCTCAAGCTTCTGACTGGTACTTGGACTTGATATAAATCAGCTGAGCTACCTGTACATTGTTTGCAACAGTCTGCAGTAAGCTTAACTGTTTAATTTGTAAATACTAGTTCTAATTTGTTTTTATTATTCGATTGTAATTTTCTTTATTATCTTGACATCCTTCTGAGAAGACGTTTTAAATTCATATTCCCTTGATGATATCAATATCATTCCTTAATTTCCCTCTTAGTTTAGTAGGCCCTTCTGAATGTTAGGATTGTTAAGTAGTGAGAGATTTAGTCTAAAATAGCTGGGGAAGCGATGTTGTTGTTGTTACGGTGCAACAGTGGTGCTTTTATTTACCTATTCAAATTAACTGGGGCACACATGTCTTGTACCTATAGTTTTCAGTATTCAGTATTTTATTTATTGCATTCATACAATCAGGTCTTATTGATTAGGTCAGCTTAAGTTATGTTCAAAGTATGTAGTTACCCATTTAGGGTGTTGCAATGGCAAGACTGACCCGATATAAGTTTTTGATCAGTATGAGAAACAGGATCGATTTGCAACAAAAATGGTTCGTGTAAGATTTCCTTGCTAAAAGTATTTTTTTTTTAATGTATGTATGGGGAATGAACATTTCTCTTAAAATTATTGATAGTCTGCTAAGACCATTTTTCTGTAGCTACACTGGTTATAGCACTTGCTCTTTCTGCCCCGTTGAAAAATCCTCCCTGTATGTTGAGCATACACATACTAACTAAGAAATATAATTAAAATAAAACAAAAATAATGCTACAAAAGGAGATAGTCATGTTTAATCTAATCACGGCCGAGGATCTCAAGAGACGCAAATATGCAGGTCTCGACAGAGCCTACATATTTGCTCCCTTTGGGGTCGAGACCCTAGGTCCGTGGGGTACCGAGGCTCTCCGGGTTTTTAAAAAGATATCTGAGCGTCTGGTCGACGCGACGCGTGACCCGAGAGCTGGCGGATATCTGGCGCAGCGCATCAGCATTGCCATACAGCGGGGCAATGCAGCCAGCGTCTTGGGGACGCTTCCGACTGGTATTGATATGGATCAGTTGAGCTACCTGTAGATTGTTTGCAACAGTCTGCAGTTAGCTTAATTGTTTCAATTGTAAATACTAGTTATAAATTGATTGTAATTTTCTTTGTTAATAAAGGCCATTGCCGTATGAAAAAATCTAATCACTAATAATTTAGCTACATCCGCCATTGAACTAAACTTTGTTTATTTATGTTATTAAAGTTCGTAAAGTACAACTATTTTTACAGGGACCTAATGCAATAGTGCACCTAGTCTTATTAATATATATTATCATAAAAAAAAAAAATTTATAAAATTCAATCGAATAAAATCAAATTTACCTACATGTCAATCTGTTATTTTAAACATACATATATCATAATAAATAAGACACTTTAGAGTAGTTTAGAGCATAGCATAGCTTACATTGCTCCACGGCCCTACCAATTAAAACAAAACTTTTTCTCCCTATATAGAAATTTCTAAGGACCCTTCTCCTTTGTTACCTTGCTCTATTTGGAATAATAAAGTATTCCAGACGAATTTTGATCTCTCATAATGACGTTGCCGACAGAGACGTATAAAATATGGTTTATTTATGTTAATTTTGATATTCTGCCTTTTGTCTCTTAGCGATTGATTTTATCTATGTGTGTTTAGTTTTTTGATGTTTTAATGGTTGTTTTTGTTGAGTTATTAATGTACTTTGTATTAAATTGAAGGCATTTGATTTATCTGTTGTTTATTTGCCTGTGTTTTCTTTTTATGAAAAGTTGAATGTTCCTACGTTCTGTTTATCGTCTAGAGCATTGCACTCTAGGTTCACAGCCTAAATTAACATATCTTCAAAATTCACGACTAGCTCTGCGAAGGTAGTAAGAAATTCATTGCCATGAGTAACGTGAATTATTCCCGAAGCTGATTCTGAAGCTTCGGGAATAATTCATGTTAGTCATACGTCTATCAATCGATTCACTTGCATATGCTAATATTAAATTGCCCTGGTTTCAATAACGTCGAGACGTCTACTCAGCTCCGCGTCTCGTACAATAGTGATAATGAAACATGCATTTCGTTCGTTTTATAACCCCTCCACACGATCCCGGCCAATCACGATGCATTCATGAGGTTAATAAATTTTGAATGCAGAACCCTGCCTCGGTGGTTATTTATGCAAACGAAGTAAGGAACGCTTTTGTGTCTTCGTCATTGGTTTTTTTTTTATTAGAGCTAAGAACTCTAGATGAGTTTATTTTTCTGTTCTGAGCCCTGAGTTCGGGTTGACGATACTATCGAGACGTCATCGTGAGCACTCATTTTTGTATGGGATTTGCGTACTTCCGTGTCTGCACCATAGAGGCGCCGCCGTACCAAATCCCATACAAAAATTGTCTAATTTTTGTATGGGATTTGGTACGGCGG
Source organism: Eupithecia inturbata (assembly GCA_963662085.1). Taxonomy (NCBI): domain Eukaryota; kingdom Metazoa; phylum Arthropoda; class Insecta; order Lepidoptera; family Geometridae; genus Eupithecia; species Eupithecia inturbata. The sequence goes on from OY759201.1 coordinate 2,900,661, forward strand.
CGAGACGTCATCGTCTGATGACGTCTCGAATCTCGATACTATCGTCAAACCGAACTAAGGGCTCTGTCCTGTTGTCTGGGTCATCAAGTTTAACCAGAGATGTATGTAACAAAACTCATTGCAGCCGACGGACACCTGTCTTGTATGGGTAAACTGACTGAACAGCGCCGAACATGCTATTTAAGCTTGCCGGCATTATGCTGTGCTTACTCCAATTGCCTGAAAATGTACCTAGTTATGTATTTATTTATAATTTCTAATTAGTTTGTAGAGATAAACCATTGTAAAAATGCACGCCCCTCCACAAAACGTGTTAATTTCAACGTGTGAGAGGAAATACTTATTGCATCACTATACTTGTGTGCGTACTGCAATTTTACTGGAAACATACTCCGCGCGCTGAGAGGTCAACTAATTGTGCGGTCAGTCCAGTGTAGGCATTGTATGGCGGGGAGCGCGCTCTTTGTTTGGGCGACACGTGCGCTCCGTCGCGCGTTTGGCTCATTTATGGACTAGTTGGCCGACAGATCCAGCCGTTCTTTCTTAGTGGTACCGCTTGCATAAAAAAAAACAAATCCGGAATATTAAATTAATGTTTCAGAATAAGATAAACAGAAATAAAAAATGGTAGGTTACTTACCTATCATTTTAAAAGGGAGATAGGAATTCTAGAAATAATATGAGTAATAAGTAAATCAACAACATTTATTATTAATCACAGTCTTTCGTTGAGACGCCATCTGGCATCAGTTGCATTTTCAACCCCATTTTCTGCTTCTTGTATTCGGAGATGTACCTAGTTTCTAACTTAAACAAACAAAAATACTTGACTGCGAAGATGCTTTTTCGTTGACATGCCAACCGTACTTTTGCGGCGTAATCGACGCGTGCTCCCACTTTCGTGTCTAGCCGGTGACTGAACAATCAATGACAAAGACCAATTTACGTGTATTGTGTCTATAAACCTTTTTTGCATGTAAGTGTACCCGCTAATAAATAATTATTCTATTCTATTCTATTGTAAATTTTCAGACAAACTTTAAATAAAACAAGTAAAACTCAAGTAGAGCTCTAAATATAAATGGATTTTCAATTTCAACCGATACTCAAAAGTTTTTTACGAAATATTTTTAGCAACTTCTGAAGATTCCTTTATAATTTACCATAATAGATTTTTTGGAAACTTTATTTTTAAAACATTAGATACAATTGAGACAAGCTTAGAAACTTTCTAGTGGTATCTGATGGAAATCTAATGATATTTCGTCCGAAATTTTTGAGGTTTCGGTAAAGCCGGCGGCCGTAATATGACGTAGCCGAATTGTGCTTGGAAGACATCACAGCATCATTGTTTAACTTGTCAAGAATGTTTGATGTTGATTATCGTGCATGACACATGACACAATATGATCATAACTGACTCTGTTTCACAGTAGCTCTTTTTATCAGTTATCTAGATCACGTGACACAAGCTCTGCTTAGATTAGGGCTAGATGACGCGTGAATAGTCCAGCATTTTTTAAAATTATCGCGATTTGTTAACAACCAGATGAAGAAAAGCTATGAAAGTAGAATTAAATTGTACGATAACTATTTATTTACTTCAACATTTCTGAGTTAGTGAAGGGCAATTCAAAGAGGCGTTCAACGTAAAATAGAGTTCAACGCAAAAATGCAATCTCCATCTTTACATAGCTAACCTGGGTCTGAAGGTAAATTGGAAAAGTAATAATAAATCGTATTTTTATATCAAAACCTCATCTCCGACTTTCCAAAGCGAATATCGTCGATTTCGGTTGAAAAACTTTGATTTTTCTATTTTCGTTGTATGAGAAAATTATCTGCAGACTGTTGTTTCGTGGTCCGACACCATGCTCATGAGAATTAAATTAATATCTCATTCTCAAAACAAAATGGTTTTGTTTTCAAAAGATACGATTTGTTTATCGTTAAGTTGAGTAAATACCTGTCAAACAAGGCTGATATAAACCGATATTGTTTTAAATTTCACAAACTCAATTTTATGTTGCAAGAACACGATTGTTTTAGTTGTTTCTAGATAATTTTTAATAAAATAATAGGTTTAGGCGTTACTTTGCGGAAATCCATTGTTAAATAAAAGGATTAAAATATTTTGTTACAATTTTATGGATCTCGTCAGAGAAGGCTTTGCGCGGAATTGTCACTAAATATTTTCTTCAAAAGCTTACTTTTGTTAATTTTGCTGTTTAGTAACCAATGATCTAAAATCAGGATTAAACTATCTTACAGTTTTTGGTCGTCCAAGCATCTAACTAATTTATGTAGACTTACCAATCAAAAAAATTACCACTTACCAAAAATAAATTACCAATGAGAAGTTTAAAAAGGAAGGTCCTATTATTTATAAATTAATAAGAGTAGGTATGTATGTATTTTTTGTGGTATGTTATTAGATGCACACAGATCTTACCCCATGTATTTGCGAAGACCTTTCCATACCAGGCAGAGATCGCTCTTGAGCGATAAGACCGCCAATTGTCACTTATGTTATTTATAATTGTTTAATTTGTAAATTGTTTCTTAGTTTTAAGTGTGCAGTATATGTATTTTCTTTATATTGATTAGTATTGCCTCTTCCTTATCTTTTGATAACACAATCAGAGTCTGCTTGGACAGAGTGGACTCGGACGCAACTCGTATTCTGGCAACCCCTAATCCGAGCGCACTCGGAGAACGACGGCGTCCGATCCAAGTAGACTCGAAGCGTGTTCTACTTTTCCGAGCTAGCCCGTATACGAGTAGGAAAACAAAATGGCGTCTAGTAACAACAACCAAACGTCTCATGAAATTTTTCGATGTTGTCTAAGAAAATGATCCAACTGGACTATGTTTATATCAACAGCTATCCTAGTATACTCGTATAAAGCTACTCCTACGAGTCAACTCGGTCCGAGCTTTGTGCGGGCAACTCTGATCGTGTCAACTTCAACGCGGTCTTACCCAAAAATTACCAACATAATATTGTTTGAAACGAAAGATGATCGCGACACTGTTTTGAACCGTGTGTAGCTTTCTAAGCTCTTCGAAATAATTTTGCAATATTTTTTGGTAATTGGATAAAAAGGGAATAAGTTTCTAGAAGTTCTTTACACTCAACACTTCGCAATACATTTTTTATTTAAAAAGCATTTCTATGCACCTAAGTTGGCTCGAAAACCCAGTAGTTTTTAATTAGCAGTTGAAAAACAGTTGAAGATTTTTTTCAATATCAATCAACGATGGTCTGATTGGCTGAAATAATGAGAGCAAAAAATTGCGCGCTCTGATTGGTTGAAATAATGATGTTAAAGATTGTGATTACTGCGAGCCTATCATTGATAGGTATTCATTATCATAATTTATGATCAAATAAGATGTTATTTGTTATTTGTTACCGTGTCACAAACATTAAACGGCGTTAGTAGCGTAGTGGATTGAAGTTGACTGGAGGTCCGGGTTCGATTACGTTGCGATTTCAGTTGCGTGTTTGGTAGGTACGTGAGCGAAGTTATAAGCGCAAACTACCTCTAGAATAGTGCGCTGGCCACCTTTTACCACGACGCCATTTATATTAGTCCACTAGCTGCAGCCCGCGGCTTCGCACGTTTTTTTCCGGAATAAATGGTAGCCTATGTCCGGCCCCGGGATACCATCTACCTCGCTCCCAAATTCCACCGAGATCCGTTCAGCCGTTCTTGAGTTATAAATAGTGTAACTAACACGACTTTCTTTTATATATATATAGATATATACATATATAAGATATCCATAATAAAATCAGAGAGTACCTGTGCCTGTCACACTGTCTGTCTGTTACATTTTCACGCCTAAGCGGCTGAATGGATGTTAATGTAATTTGGCAAGAAGATAGATTATGTCCTGGGAAGAACGTCGGCTAAGTACATTTTATCTCGAAATAACGCAAGTGAAGCCGCGGCTAGAAGCTAGTTATACATAAAATATAACCACACTAGTAAATGACAGAATCATAACGTAATCTCGTAGAAAGTTTTTACCGAACGAGGAAACTAGGACTTATGTTATGTTTTTGTAGTGGAGTACCCCGAATCCAAATCCAGTTTGATATAACTGATTAAAAAAGGCTTAAGACGACCTCCGTGGCACAGCGGGCGTAGGTCCTCCTGCGACGCAGGTTACGAGTTCGATTCCCGTCGCGGGATAAAACACCACCAACTTCCTGATCCCAGGCTATTGTGACTTTTTCTTGCTAGAAAAATCCCAATTACAACTTTGGGCTGACCCGGAATTTGAACTCGGGACCTCATTATCACACTAATATTGAAAAGGCGAAAGTTTGTATGTTTGTTACTTCTTCGCACCAAAACTACTAAACACATCGGGCTGAAATTTTGCATAGATGTAGGTCGACCTGAAATAAAACATAGGCTTCTTGTCCCATAAATCAGTTCCCATGAGATATAAATAATCTTTCTATAGAAACAAAGCGTTGCAAAGCCGCGGGCAGAAACTAACATAATATCATCATCATCATTAGCCTATATTAGTTCACTGCTGGAGCCTCCCCTAATGAGCCCCAAAGCGCCCTGTCTTCAGCTTGCCGCATCCAGCAGTCTTTCACAGGTCATCTCACCTGGCCGGAGGGCGTCCTACACTACGTTTGCATTGTCGTGATAATGTTAGTGTACCTAATTGTTCTCAATAAAAATATTAAGATATCTTTTATTAACAAAGAAAACTACAATCAAAGGAGAACGTAAACTGAGAACGTAAAATTGGGAAGCCATACAGCGCAGCGGGGCAATGCAGCCAGCGTCTTGGAGACGCTTCCGACTGGTATTGATATGGATCAGTTGAGCTACCTGTAGATTGTTTGCAACAGCCTGCAGTTAATTGCTTCAATTGTAAATACTTGTTCTAATTTGTTTCTATTATTTGATTGTACAATATTAATGCTCTTCTTTATGCCCATTGATTGAGACAGAATATATCCATTCACGCAGTTCATTGAAGACACATCGTGTTTACTAACAGTGGTGATACTGTGAAATATAAGTTCATTGTAACTATTATTGTGACTGGGTTTTAACAGGATATTATCATTTTACATCCGTTATAAATTAACCTGAGGACTGTGAACGAAAAAAACATTTTTTCCTATTTGTTTTTTCCGGTCACAGCCTGAGGACGAATTTGGCTAACCAATCTCTTTGCTATGACAATGGTATCGTCACAGAATTGCTACGTAGAATCCTTGGATGAAAAACACTTTAGGTAGTGCGGGCGGTGCTTTTCGCATGGAGCGATTGATAGAATGGTCTCAACACAACAACCCACCTTTATATTACAGATGAATACTCGTGATGAGGGATAGCCATAAGAAATAATTTTCTACAACTTTTAACAAACTCTTTTAAAATGCATAGAAAGCAGAGAAAACAAAAGTTTAGAGCTACCTACCTACTTTGTCCGGCATTTACACCAAGTTCTTTTTGTATAAAATCTCTTTTTCCAACACTACTTACAACACATGTATCGTTATTCGATTTAAATATCGATTATATGTACTTGTAATATCGCTTAATCGATACCGATGAATATCAGAATGTACTCGACGTATCTGAATGCGAAATTATGTTTTGAAGCTGAACGGTTGTGTTATATCTCAAGTGTACCTACTAGAAATAATTGCTCACTTAATAAGTCATGTCCATAAAGGACATGAAGTAATTATTTATCAATTTTATCATCAATGTTCACTTGGTCACTATACACACCTTCATGGCCCCAGCCAGACGGACATGGTCCATCTGCGACGCTCCTGCGGGTCGCACCGCCGCCGCACCGAGGTTGACCAGTGAATGCGTTACAGAGCACAAAAGCACAAGCACAGCAGTTACAAGTAGATTTCAAATCCAATACGCTATATAATAATTAATGTTTATAAAAAACTCTCACAAGTCAATTTCAATTCGAAAACGCTTTGCAGTTATTAAATAATTTATTAAAAAATCAAAAATACTCCTGACGTTTCGCAAATCATCATTTAACTAAAACATCCCAAAATAAGCACAGCATTTGGGGGATCAGATACCTGATGCGCTACCGAAATACAAATCAGACTACTGTCTAGCGGCGGCAATCAACCCCTCGACTGCGCCTCAGGCCTTCGCCCAATGCGCCACATTTTAATAGATTTCCAATTATAATGATGGTTGCTCAATCAGATCGTATCCTAGTTTAGATTCCCCGGATATACTTCACACAGTTGCGCAGAGGACAGCTAAGGCACTAAGAAATTAAATAATACCCTAAATAATTTCGACCTTAATGGGACACTCTGTTTAGCAAGCTTAATAAATGATAGTAGGTTCGTTAGGTTTGATTTGGAAACAACACAACGACCGCGAAGCGACTATCTCCCTCTGCGCAGAAGCTTATTAAAGACAGTAGGTTTGTTAAGTTTGATTTGGAAACAACACAACGGCCGCGAAGCAACTATCTCCCTCTACACAGAATCTAATTAATGACAGAAGGTATGTTAGGTTTGATTTGTGAACAACACAACGGCCGCGAAGCGACTATCTCCCTCTGCGCAGGAGCTTATTAAAGACAGTAGGTTTGTTAAGTTTGATTTGGAAACAACACAACGGCCGCGAAGCAACTATCTCCCTCTACACAGAATCTAATTAATGCCAGAAGGTATGTTAGGTTTGATTTGTGAACAACACAACGGCCGCGAAGCGACTTTCTCTCTATACAGAAGCTAATTACAATTAGTGACAGCAGGTTTGTTAGGTTTGATTTGGAAACAATGACCAAGCAACGGCCGTGAACGACCGGTACGGTCTTAAGAGCGTTTACGCCTTCCATGCGCAGTTTGGCTCAAAAACAGTACTTGTTAATAACATGAACCACTTATCTTACACTATATGTTAGTTAATATTAATATTAGGAAATTTAGTTTTCAAAATAGTTAGTTAAGAAAATATTTCAGTTAATATAGTATGTACGCGTTCTATCAAGATAAAATGTTAGAGGTTTTCTAAATTTCTCTTTTAGCCTCAGTTTCGAAGATCAAAATATAATGAAAATACTGATATATCTAATGAACAAAAAATAAAAATCAATCAATAAGATCCTAAAGTTTTTGGTTTTGGTATCTAACTACGAGAAATTCAAATTCAAAATGTGAATTATTACGAATTTTAAATAATTTTTCACTGATATACCTAATTTAATTTAATATAACAATAGCTTACCAATAAAGAAGAGCATCTTCTTTAAAATCATACATTTAAAATTGTAATTAATTTGTTGTTATTATTTTTCTGTAAATATTTTAAAACTACTTTAAAACGCTGCGCGCAAATCATTTCAAGTCAGTCCCATACACATCGCTCTTAAGGTTGCCTAATACCATTACCTATCAGCACTCATACGTCCACTGCTGAACAAGCCTACCCAAAACAAGGGGGGGTATTGCCATAATCACCACGCCCGACAGGCGTATTGGTGATCGCAGTAGAGCTGTTAAAAATACACAGAAGGAAGCTGCTGCCCTTTCTCTGGTAGCTTCCTTTAGTCGATTTAAGACATTCACGACTATTGACGCCAATAAGCGGTGAAAATAGAATGCGTGGTACACTCACTATTGCACGTGAATAGACCAGCTAGTGTGAGTTTACCATTTCAAGTAGTTCCTGGTTGAATCCTCTCAGCTGGTACTAAGTGATTGCTAGTTTATCCTTCTGTCGGTTCCCTAGGCTGTCAGGGGAAGAGAAACGGAGCTGCTATACTGTTCTGGTCGATTTTAATGGTAGTTTGAATAGGGTATAAATAATAGCTTTTATTATGAAATCGGACGAATTATTAATATTAAAAGGTCTTAATATTAATTGCTGTCCCGCGGCGAAAACCAAAGCGGTACCTATAACCAGTGAACGGAAAAACATGGAAGCCTTCCTTCAAGGAAAATATGTTCACTGCCTATAACCAATTAGCAAGGATTTATCTTACCTAGTGGGCAGGTAGACAGAGCGTGTGTACGTAGGTATGTCTAACGGGTCTTGGCTCAGCGTGGTGCTCTAACACAAATAGCAGAACTATTGTGATAGGGCGCTGGTTTTCAGCCAAAACCAGTAGGTTAAGTGACAGCCACGAGCTCTCAGACAAAGTGCAGACAAGTTTATAAAAATCTAAGAAATTATCTATGCACTTAGGAGTGGCAACACCGGATACTGCAATAGTATGCACTCAGTTACCACCCTAAGTCGGCCACACCGATATTTATTAAATGATGTACAAACCTAAATGAAAAAAACTGCCAGCAAGCCGTACGATGCCGGCCGGTAAGTATTATTAAAGAAGGTACGATTAACATAAAATTAATAAAAAAAAAATAAAACTCGAATTACAAAAAAATTTTTTTTTTCTTTCGTTCCTTAAATGTGAAAACACGATAGAGAAATAAAATTACGCCAAAAAATTTATGAAAGTTCTCTTTTTCGCACATAATTTGGTCGAGATCTCAGGAACCCTGCGGTCTATTGAAATGATTTATGTTTTGATTCGTAGGCTATTACTAATTATTTGGTTCATTGAACCAGTTTCTTCATAAGTTGTGTAGTTTTCTAGTAAATAAGAAAAAACTTGATTTTTGCGATTACGCCGTTTCAAAAACGTATGCTCTGTCACGCTCCTATGAACGCGAAATCCTATGCTTTTCACACCTAATGGCGCGCATTGCGCGCTCTTAAGCTGCACTAGTGGGCGGTGTTTTCTAGAAGCTATTTCCATTTCAACTGATGCTCAGCACTTAATGCTTAATTCATAAGCAGTATTCTAATGTTATGTAATGTTAATCTGTAGATGGCGCTAATCGGGACCTTAATGGTAAACCTAGCTCATATAAACTAACCAGTTGCTAAAGTCATTTACAACGGGATACATAAATATCCCGTTGACTTTATCAAAAAAAAAATTTAAAGCTCAAATCATGGTAAATATAAATTTACCATGATTTGAGTTTTGAATTTTCCAATATTTTCGGCAGTTTCATGCGTTATGATCACGGAACATGCTGTATGGCAATGCCGATGCGCTGCGCCAGATACCCACCAGATACCCATAGCTCTCGGGTCACGCGTCGCTTCGATCAGACTCTCATGTAGATAGGTAGACATGTAGAGATAGTCTTTATTAAAATTACAAAAAATATGACAATTGGCAGTCTTATCGCTCAAGAGCTACGAGTATATCTCTACCAGACAATCGTGGATGGATAGGATCGTTGGATTTAACATAGAGATATGTATGCATGTACAACAAATTTCAAAATTCAAATCATTTATCAAGTCGTACACACAAATACCTAGTTATGTAGGTAAGTACATAAGTATAACAGAGTATACAAACTTGTTTGTACGATAACTATTCTAACACGATTAAACCTGTCTACCTTAATCAGTGAAAATGTTGTACTGAAAAGTACCTTCGAAGTCGTCGATATAAGTAAAAAAGGGGAGATGAGGTACTAGCCTCTCGAAAGTGGTAGGCTCAAATTAGGTGCAATTAGGTCCACCCACTTCAGTCATAGTCGGAACGGCGTCCGTGTTACGCGTGCTTGCTACGACGTACTTTAGTGTGATTTATTAACTAAAAGACTACAGCAATGCCCTTGTGTTTGTTCATTATAATTATTGCAGAAGATTAAAAATATAATTGTAAGCGAGCGTTTGCGTGTAGTTGTAACACAGGCCAGTTGTTGAGTAAGCGCTGGGAGAACGTATCTTCATATATTACTTATCTATGTTCGAAGTACCTCGAATAGAGTATTAGCAATTCATAGCACGCGTTGATTAAAATGTTTTTGGAATTTCATGGGAAAGGGAATCCAGGTAATTGAATTTTAGTACCGATTTCGTTATTTTTAGAAACTTTATAATAGTCAAGTAAGTTACTAGCTGTTCCCGCGGCTTCACCCGCCTAGAATTTACAAGTACATGGGTTTCAGTATTTGTCCTCACAAAAACTAAAACCCATGTATGTACCCATGTCCCTCTCTCTATTTTCCAAAATAAGAGTAGCCTAAGTTACTCCTTAGAACATCAGCTATCTGCTGATAACAGTCCTGTCAAAATCGGTCGAGAAGTTTCGACCACCCCAGCTAGCTGGAAAAAACGTTATAACAACGACAATAAAATCATGGATCGTAACGCAAGAACTACCCGTGAATAATAAAAAACGATTTGTCGGCTAAACCTTTTTGTATCTGAGATTAAGTAAAGGTTTAGTTTAGTCGATATATTTTAGAAAGTTAAAACGTTTTTGAGCTTATTGTGATTTACATACACTACTCTTTGTCAACTATTCGTCATATCTTTCATATGGAAAAACCACGATAGAAGAAACACACTTACCTATTCTAAAGGTGTCTTATTTATTAGTCAGTACAAGGAAAATAAATAGGTAGTAGGTAGTAGATAATAGGAAGAGCCGTTTTCGTACAAACCGAAATTGTGTAGCGCTAACGTCTACCTATAGAGTCCCGAATGTTTATGTTTAATGGAAACGTGACGTTATTTTGTCCAAGATGCCAGAGGCTGGGCAGTGGATGCGTTAACAGCTATATCTTTACGCTCCACTCCGCTGCGAACCTAAAGCAACCCTTTCTCTTCTATTCCTTTTTTTGACAGGTTTTCGTTGAAAACTAAAATTATTGACATCGAAGTCTAGTTGTTATCTAATTATGGTTTTCATTCAGTAGGGGAAAAGGGAAAAAGGGGAGACACGGGGAAAAGGTTCCATAAATCACTACTGTATTGTTTTCTGTCTTTGTGTCGTACAATATAATGGTTAGTATCTATCTACGTAGTGTATTGATGGTGCAATAAAGTTATAATCTATCTATCTATCTATCTACGTACTTTGAAGTTTAAAATGCAATTTCTAGCTAGTTCAGACGTGACTTCTTTTCAATTATTCGTTCTACAGTAAGTAGGTACTTATTTAATCTACAGTTAACTTCAACCGTAATTCGGTTTGTCCGTAAGCCTTAGAAACCCTAGTGGTAGGTTACAACTACGTTTGTATGAATCCGCCTCGAACAAACTAGCGTTACGTGAGAAAGGCTTATCTCAAGTGTTGACCTCTTTATGACTCACACTGTAATCGTATTTATGGTAAGTAAACAGTCACTATTTACACACTGAATAAGTTTTACTTTAGAACCTTATCAGATCCCCGACCATAAAACTTGCTACATAGCTTATGCTCTCGGCTTCGCTCACATAAATAAATAATAAATAATGCTGGACAATCCATACAATATACCTAGCCCCGAAGTAAGCAGAGCTTGTGTTATAGGTACTAGATAACTTATATACATAATACATAACACATAGATAGATATTTATTATTATACATACATATAAAACATCCAGAACACCCGGAACAGATCTACAGATCATAGAAACATTTGTCCCGAGGCAGAAATCGAACCCTAAACCTCCTGCGCCGCAGTCGAACCTTCACCCGCTGCGCCACTGAGGGTCGTCAAGATAAGATAAATGAGGTGGCATTCAGCATGGAACGTTTGTGTGATGATGAGGAGGAGATAAATATAGTAGATATAGTAGATTTGTTATGGCTGCTTCTAGGAGGAAGAGACTGTGTAACACATTGTGGTAGGTACACTGCACGGCCCCAGAGCAGGCCAGACAATAGACGAGACTGAAGAGTCTCATTGAGGCATCAACCCTATCCACACCCACAGAATAGCTGAAACGAAGCTGTCAGTCACTAAAAGTCCTGCTCCGGTACTTACTTCAAGGAGCTGGTCTGGTTAAAGCCTGGTTAGGCAGGGGGACAATGCACAATAATATGCACAATAATAATCTCATGGAAGTGTCCATGAGAGATGTCAGTGCAGATCCCAGTTCCCCCACTTAGAATTAGAATAGTAGATTTCAAATAGATCAGAAACGTTATTTCAAGTTAAAAAAAAATGTAAGCACCCTCGTAAAGTTTTGACAGACACGCCTCGAAGACGTCACAGTCGGCTGTACAATGAAAGTGTGTGATTCACACGCTGAATCACAGGTTCCACCGCAATTTGTATGATACTAGAAATAACAAGCGGGGCTTGCGTGGACACCATGTGTAAGCATGAAACGCACTTTCTAACTTTCCCCAACAGACCTACGCGGGGTATTCGGTACCCAGATCGGCAGCGAAAATTTTCGCTTGGTTTCGCGCGTCATCCCACCGGGCATTTTGTATATATATCGCATACATACCCACTCGGCTTTCAGTGCCGCTTTGGGTAACGGCAATAATACGGTTTTGCCTTTGATATTCCAGGTCTAGACCTACGTCTATGCAAAATTTCAGCCCGATTCGTTCATTAGTTTTGGCGTGATGAAGTAATCCATCCATCCAAATTTTCGAATGTATAATATTAGCTGTGATATTAGTGTGTATTACAGACTAACTTCGACTTAAACATTGACAATAGGTAAAAAAAGGTATTTTTTATTGTTGCAATATTTTAATCAATTTCTATTCAGTTTCAAATGTACAGCAGATAAATAGAGTTCGACCTTAAGAAAGCATGCAATTTGCTGGTTCCTGTAAATGTACAGCCATTTATGGAGGTGATTGATGTATAGCACTTTATGTAGATGCTTAGTGTATAGCACTTTAGTTAGACTAATTGATCAGTTTTCTCAGTATTTTTAATATTTAATTGAACTACTACTAATAGGTAGGTAGGTAAGGTTTTTAGAAAACGTCTTTTGTACTTAGGTCTAACAATAGTAGTAAAGAGTGCGGGTTCGATTACCGCCGCGGGGTAAATGTTTGTATTATCATCATCAACTAAAAATCATACTTACTTAATTGTTGTCCGCACTATCCAAAGGTTAGTAGGTAGATAATGCTATTTAGCATTATGGTCGCCTATGTACAACTTTTGTGGGTCGGTAAGGGTAAGGTTCGGAAAAATCACGAAATATCACGAAGGGGGAAAGGGGGGTGTAGTGAGATATCACGTGTATTTTTTTTTTCATTGATCGCGCGATTTGTAATCCTGGCACAGACATATATCACGGTCCTCTTTTTCCCAAATTAAATTAATAATACTTGTATTGAAAGACAATAATCTACTTTTTTTATCGGAACTTGTTGGGTATCTACAAAAAAATACACGTGATTTTGGGTACGGGTGGGTATGGGGAGGGGATTAAAAAGTTGCTAAAAACATCACGCAATTAATGGATGACCCATTTTAAGAATCTCCTACATATTATGTAATTACCGTATGAACTTCACGAACCCTTAAGTCTCGCAGATTAGTCCTTCTTCGAATTAATTACATCTTTAGACCAGTTTAACAACAGGTTTTCGTTTACATTTAAAATACCTAGTAAAGTTTCAAATCCTCTTAAGGTGGGATAATCTCCATACAAATAGTCGGTGCACATTCGCTAGCTAACTAAAACTATTAAATGTCTCTTTAATTGTTGCAACGGTCGCATAATCAATTTAATTGCACATTTAAATGTATACAAATCATAATATATGCATTGTCGTTGCAAATTTAAATCGATGTAGGTAAAACTTAACGACCGAAATAAATATAAATATTTTCATTTTTGTTGGCTAAATATGCAATATTAATATTAATTATTCTTTTGTAAATTATTTCTAAGTTAAGTGTGCAATAAAGTATTATCTAATATAGATAGCTATATTATGGATTTTTACACCATAACAACCCCTAACTTACTCGCAGAGCTTAAATTTAGATTTTTTTTCGTTTACCAAGTTATCTTCTAAAATAGGTGTCTTCTAGACCTTCGTGGTACATCGTCGGGCACATAGTCATTTACCATCAGTTGAGATCGTGGTCAAACGAAGGTCTATTGACTATATAAAAAAGTTAGTTCTAGTAAATGTCTAATTCAGATAAGTTATACTTTATTTATAATAAACTAGTTTCTGCCTGCGACATTTCTATGGACACGTTTTATTATTTCTATCCCATGGGAACTGTTTTATGGGATAAAAAGTAAAGTAAAGATTCCTGGCTTAGAGCTACATCTATACAAAATTTCAGCCCGATCGATTCAGTCGTTATGGCGTAAAGAGATAACAAACATCCATCCATCCATACATCCGAACATCCAAACTTTCGCGTTTATAATATTAGTGTGATTGATGGATTACAGATCATAACATTCTTAAATTATAATAATAATTATTATGTGCTAATTAAATAACTAATAACTTTGATTGATATATTAATTATTAACTATTTTTCTCCAAAACAATGTTGTAAGCCTGACCATGGCAGACTAGAGATGCAAACAGATTATGATATAAGACCATCGATCTAAGTAAAAAAGGGGAGATGAGGTACTAGGTTCTCGAAAGTGGAAGGCTCAAATTAGGTGCAATTAGGTCCACCCACCTCAGTGATAGTAGGACCCGCGGCGTTCAGATTACGCGTGCTTGCTAAGACGTACTTTAGTGTGATTTATTGACTAAAAGACTACAGCAATGCCCTAGTGTTTGTTCGTTATAATTATTGCACAAGATTGGAAATGTAACCGTGAGCGAATGTTTGCGTGTAGTTGTAACACAGGCCAGTTGTTGAGTAAACGCTGGCAGAACGTACCATATCCACAGATTTTACTTAGATCTATGAATAAGACCATTGTAATGTTACCACATAGCTATACAATAATAATTCATTTATCATTATCATAACTATTTGTATGGTTGGCCATCCACCTAAGATACTTAAACTTACTTGAATTGTGCTTAACCTAGTCTAACCTTACGGTATAATGTTAAGCCGAAACCTTAGAAGTTAACCCTGGTTTAAATCGATCTGCTCAGATTACTGCGTCCGATATAATTACTGATCGGATCAAATCAATGATATTATCTACGATTAGGCAATTGCAGATAATTGACGACCTCAGTGGCGCAGCGGGCGAACGTCCGCATGTGACGCTTAGGTTGCTGGTTCGATTCCCGCCTCGGGACAAATGTTTGAACGATCTGCGGATATTTGTTCCGGGTGTTCTGGGTGTTTTATATGCGTAATACAAATATCTATTTAAGTAGCCGTACAGGGAGCCAATGCAGCCAGCGTCTTGTGACTAGTATTGATATAGATCAGTCTAGCTACCTCTAGATTGTTTGCAACCGTCTGCAGTTTAGAAATAGTATTTACAATTGAAACGACTGAGCTGAGGCTGATTTGTTTTTATTATTGATTAATGTATCTCTTGAACCACAAAAGGTA
The DNA here is from genome assembly GCA_963662085.1 of Eupithecia inturbata. Lineage (NCBI taxonomy): Eukaryota > Metazoa > Arthropoda > Insecta > Lepidoptera > Geometridae > Eupithecia > Eupithecia inturbata. Next base: position 2,915,977 of record OY759201.1, read on the forward strand.
GGCACATGAAACTTTATATAATAAGTAAACACTTCAAATATAATAACAAAAAATACTAAAAATATAATATGGTTCAAAATTTAAAGGGGTCTCCCAACAACTGAAAATTTGATGTTCTTTGAAAAAGTTGCCTGATTTTTACGGTACGGAACCCTTCGTGTGCGAGTCGACTCGCATTGGCGGTTTATTATAGTATCTTATATACTGCTGGTTAATAGGTTCCTCTTTGCAGCAACAATCACCACCTATTTCCCTGATGCAAAATTTATGTAATTAATTCACTTCGTTCCCACTTAGCAATAAGGGCGAAGTGAGAAATTACTGCACCCTCATTTGTTACGAGTCGAGTAAAGCGGGTTTGCTGGGGTTTACTCAATCTTCTTGTGTAATTTACCCTGAATTCTAGAAATACGGGGTTGATGCTGTCAGTTTGATTAGGTCTATGACAAAGCTGAAGGGACAATCGACCACAGCGATTGTTGTCTATGGTATAGAGAAAAATAAATGACATCGCGTCGAATGCGTAAATATAATTTGCTAAATATAATTGCGCCAAATATGGCGGTATGTTCCGAATTTGTTCAAATTATAACAAACGTTTTTCACTCCATCCATCATCGCCGACATTGTTGTCACCGCTACAATATAATCGGTCCATCGGGGGGACACCATCAGTCTCCCAACACCGTTTCCGTTTTGCATTGCATCGCGGTCGCCACTGAAGAACCTTAATGGGACCTTAACTTATGGTCTCGGTAGCCGTAATAGTTATGAGGGCGCAATGCGCGCCATTTTGTGATAAGGATAGGAATAGGATTTCGCGTTCACAGGAGCGGGACAGAGCATACGTTTTTGGAACATTGTAAGCACAATAGTCAAGTTTTTGCTTTTTTACAAGAAATCTACAAACTTATGAAGAAACTGGTTCAAGGAACAAATTAATTAGTAATAACCTACGAATCAAAACGTAAGTTATTTCAATAGACCGCAGGGTTTCTGAGATCTCGACCAAATTATGCGCGAAGCAGTGCACTTGCATGATTTTTTTAACGATTTTTTTTTCGTACTCGTGTTTTCACTCAAGAAACCTAACAAAAAAGTTTGAATTTTATGTAATTCGAGCTTTTACCACGGGGATCCCGTGAGTACTGAGATCTAGGCCTAGTTTGACAACCAAACCTGCTAGATTCGCCTCTTTACTTAAGATCTCGGTAGCCCTAATAGTTAAACTGTATAAATTATTAAGATTTAAAATGTGACACAAAAAAGTGTTGCTCACTGTATGACTAACAGTTCAGAAGATGTTTTGATTATAGAGGTAGGTTTGTCATCTTTCCTGTCATCTCTCACTCATTCCCAGCCTCTCAAATTACCTGGGGCCCGATTCGGATAACTGCTCGCTTTATTATGACAATGGTATCGTCGCAAAAACGTCACGTAGAATCCTTAAGTTGCGTCCAGTAACAAAACTTGCTATAAAACATGTTACTTAATCTGGACGCACCCTTAGATGAAAAAAACTCTAGATAGTGCGTGCAGTGATATTTGCACGAAGATATTGATAGAATTGTGTATTTTTCTTTTGTATATTATCTAGCAAATTTATATGAGGACTAAATGAATAATGTAAAACATTTATTTTTATAACTATCAACTCAGAATGTTGTAACACCCTTACAGGGTTTATTTAGATTCTACCTAAAAATTGTAACACCTTGTTATTGGCATGAATGCAATCTATCTAAATAAAAAATAGAACGGTTTCAAACTTGACACTTTTGACGCGCGTCCCTCCATCTGTACTTTCTTTTTCTTTTCATCTATGGTAGCATACCAAAATGTGTGTCATTCTGTGACGATACCATTGTCATAGAGAAGTCACAGATTTTATAATACTATAGGTAATAGGTGAAGTGAAGAATAGGGTGCCTGATAAACTATAAATAGAACTGAAGCTCCTATTCCCCTTAAAAGAAATGTTAATGGTTTATATTTGCTCTCGCAATTTTATCTCCAAATGAAAATGGAATTCCAATAATCCCGCGTTACCCTTCCCGTTTCAAAACCAAAGAATCACAAAGCAAAATCCTCTTTTTCACCTCGCAAAAGAGTTTTTGCAATGGAATATTTACAAAGGTAATTAGTAAATTACATAAGTACCTACATTATTTAATTTACGTATTTTGGACGACACGTTTTGATTAGGGTGTGTTCTAATTATTCCTGATAGCGGTGACGTAAGAATACGTTCGTGTTTTGTTTACATTTACGCCATCTTGTCATTGTCCAACATATTATTATGAGCCGTTTTAAGAAAATACCTGTTTACTTAAAACTCAAATAGAGGGAAGGGATCTTTCGCGGAAGAATAGAGGTTCATTGGGAGTTAATGAGAAACTATGCACGGTCTATGCAGGATTTATGCCATTCAAATTTGACGGGGCGATACTCCCGCGCCATTTTTTCAGTGTGGTCGAAATGCTTTTTGAAAAAGGAAAACGCCTCAGTGCCAAAATGGCGTCACAGAAAACAATATCGATAGAATAAACACAAATCAGATGTCTGTCATGAAATCTATGAAAGCGTTGTTTTTTTTTCTGATTAGTTGGCTCAGTAAAGGCTCTTGAATTAGGTTTTTTTAGGGAGGTTATTGATTGAATGAAATTTTGATTACATAGTTATTATAATATGCGATTATACTTTTACAGCGACCGTTTCATAGAAACCCTGGTTGTTAGTGACAAAACGTAAATATATTTTTTTAAAAGCTTTTCAGTTATGAGCCTATTTAAAATGAACATGGAAAGGGTTAAGATTTTTAATAAAATACTTAGGTACCATAATCATATAAAACTGTAATTTATATAGACACACACACACACACACATTACACATTTACAAAGTCAGTACTTATCTAAAAGAGCCCGTAATTGTGGAGACTTAAAATAATCTCATGAGGTAAAATTTGGAAGATAACTAGACAAATTCTTACGCTGCGTACGATCCGACTCCGATCCGGTGGACGTACTTACACATCTGTAGAAGGCTTAGAATGCTTAAGTAGCTCGACACAAACGAGAGGTGAAGCCAAAATATGCGACTAATATGACGTGTCATTTCCCTATTCATATAAGTACTACGTGCGCTCGTATGCGTGAAAGAGCTGAAGTTATATCAAGTCACACATAAATAAGTTTTTGGCTTCAAAATCGATAAAATTGGTGAGTGACAGCAGCGTGGCTTAGTTCACCTCTTTATTTTTATCATCCAATTAAGTCAGGTTATTTTCCCTAAAAATTACCCAAAAGAAGGTTACAAAAAATCTAACAAATAAAATGACATTAAGAGAACAGTTTTTTTTTTATTTAAATCGATATTGGTGACAGACCTATTATATTACTTATTAACTTTTACCCGTCTGCGACGAAAAAGGACAGTGCTTTTAAGTGTAGGTACTTAACTACTTATTTATTTATTTAAGATCGTTGGAGTTTGCGTAATCCTTTTAATACTTAAGCCTGAGATTTTATAGTTCGCTGTAAAATCCATAAAATTCATATAACAGATAATAAATTGCGAAGTTTACGATATGTGTTTAGGGTTCTTGGCGAAACAAGAAATCGCTAAGCTGGCGTAACATCACAGATAATATTAAAAACGTAGAAATACCCAATAAATTGAAAATGACTATTCAATAATAAAAACAAATTAGAACTAGTATTTACAATTGAAACAATTAAGCTAACTGCAGACTGTTGCAACCAATCTACAGGTAGCTCAACTGATCCATGTCAATACCAGTCGGAAGCGTCCCCAAGACGCTGGCTGCATATTTATATCACCAATTTTTTTTTTTTTTGTTTTTGTTTTTTTTGTTTTTTTTGTTTTTTGTTTTGTAGCCCTTACAACAGAATTTTTAAGTACATTATTGTACCTAAGGTTTTTATTATTATAGTGCGTAAGCCCTAACCCAAGTGTGAACTTGGGTTAGTCCCGTCGAAGTCGACATTTTTTTGGGGATATTATTTCATTTATGTTGTATTATTTATATTGTACCTACTCTGCACTTCTTTCTAACACTCTTGTTGTCTACGGCTACCTTTTCGTAAATACGTGAAAATCTGTTAGGTAGGCTACTCATACTCACTTTAAATGTTTTCATAACTCCATTAACATCATTAATTTTTTTTGTAATAATTTTTAATGAAGAGTTTTTATTGGTTTCATTCAAACCTATTGACGGAACACTCATCAACAATGTGAAAATTACACTGTTGAAAGTGGAATTTTATATTCTATCGTTATATATGTTATATGGCTTCATGAACGTTGACCATCGACCGCTTCCGTTAGCTGCCCACATCCCTATGTTAGCGGGTTTAACTACAATAACGTATATAACGACGCAAAATTACGACATTCGTTTTGTAGACCTATGTGGCGTATTGGGCGAAGAAAATAGGCAGAAAGTGGTGGGTATTAATTTCGCAATACAGACTAGGTGTTGGGATGTTACATATTTAGGTAGCATTACAATAAAATATTACTTGCTGTGGTGGTCGCGGCGCGGCGTAAGAATCGACCCATCTAACTTAGCTTGTGGACGTCGTAAGAGTCGACTAAAAGAACCTACTACATAAGGGCAGCAGCGTCCTTCTGTGCATTGTTAACACATCTACTGCGATCACCAATCCGCCTGCCAAGCGTGTCGATGATATGATGCCATAACCTCTCGAGTGGGGGAGGAGGCGTGTTCAGCAGACGTTCGTCCATACGTACGTGTGTGCTGATGAGATTAATCCGATTCTAATTCGACTGGCAACTTTACGAGCAGGTAATAAAATGTTCAAAATTTTGTTGTTTTATTAAGCCAATGTACTCAGGTGTTTTTTTATTTTAATCCAATCTTGAAACGTTTGTATAGAACCAACGCGTGCGAAGCTGCGGGCCGAAACTATTTTTAACATAATACCTTTAAACCACTGCTAGCGCCACTACGTGAACAGAGAACTTGATAGCACTTTATAACATAGCAAAAAATGCTATCGTGTTCAAGATTAATATCTTATAGGTTAAGAAAAAACATGCTAGGATAGGTTGTGGATAGGTTCCATAGTGCGTTGACGGGTTAAGAGCTTCAAGGTTTTATAATAATATGAATAAAATAATTACCAATTTTAATTAAGATGATTAATAACACCGACAACAATAGCAATTCTGACCACACAGCATTTTTCACCCCTAATCTTACTTACCCCTAAGGTATCACAAAATGGGGGACTATCATAAAATGGCGGCGGAATTGCGCGCCAATTTCAATCCTTTCACAGCAAATTAATAAACATAATGAAATGCGCTTTATTTTAATAACCCGTTGTTTTGTTTCAGGTAATGCTTCTGGTTTTAACGGCGGTTTGTTTTTAATATCCGTTATTTATATGATTTCGTGCTATTGGGACAATTGGGGGACGATTGGGAGGGTGAAAAGGGAAATATGGCTTTGACTTGTGTGGTGTGTGGCTGGTTCACCTTTATTGCATGAGTTATCAGTAGAGTGTATATCAGTAGACTGAATTGTTGCTAGCAATTTCGATATATTTGAAAGGACATATGAGATATTACGCAAAGTAAATGTTTGATGGTTTCTTTTTGTAATGAACCTCTAGAACTACTAGGCAGGTAAATATTTACAGCATGCTACCATTATGTATCTACCACGAGAGCGAAGCTTCAAATAAGTAATTCTGTAATTCTTTATTGTACACAATAATACACAGGCAAGCATAACCTTGAAAAAGAGTTTTCTTCTAACAAACCTTAAGAGTTATAGGAGAGGCAATAGTTATAGATGGAACAGGTAGAGGAAGTGCACAAACAATGAATCGAACAGCAGTTACACTGACAATTAAATTAATAGTAAATAGCTATATACAATAGTACATATGCTTATTATATACGAAGAACACCAACGTTTCATCCCATAACGAGGCATCCCTAGCGACTCTCGCAACGAGCGCTCGTGCGTAGTGTTCGGAGAGATGCGGAACGCGCGCGTCTAGAACCGCTCTCACCCTGAAGAAGTCCCTCGTTAAGGGATGACACGTTGATGTTCTTCCAACACAAATAAAGTTTTATCTATTATTACATAAACTACATATTATATACCTACCTACTTTAGTTAATAAGTTTGCATGTATGATGTTGTTTGTATGATCAAAGATCTGTAGCGGACAATAGTAAGAAGGGTTGCACCCTACCCTAACTTGAAGGTGGAAGAGGGTAAAGCGGTCAGCCTCTATAAATATTTGCGAACTTCTCTAATTTCCATCAAATTCCGTTTTTGAGTAGGTTAATAATTTATTTGTTTGAACGATGTTAATTTGAAGTTGGGTTAAATCAGAGAATATAATATAGATCATCTATATATAATATAAAACTGAGAATATAACAGACATCTAGTACCCTTAACACAAGCTCTGCTTAGCATGGGGCTAGATGATGCTGAGTAGATTGTCCAGCATTATTTACTTATTATTATATTATCTGCTTTAAACCAACTACAAATGAACATCGTTCAAACAAATAAATTATTAACCTACTCAAAAACGGAATTTGATGGAAATTAAAGAAGTTCGCAAATATTTATAGAGGCTGACCGCTTATGATAAAATTGCCATCATTATCAGCCTATACAGTTTACTGCTGAACATAGGCCTCCCATAATGAGCGCTATAGCGCCATGATAAAATATATGCTGATAAAAATATCTTTAAAAAATATTATCCGGTAACGAAAAATACCTACCTAGAACTTATCGGTTCTTGGAAATTCATTATTTGATGTGGGTATCGCCTTCAATGTTGAAATGTGAAACTGATAGCAAACAAATAATAAAATTCTTGGTAGACAATGCATATATTCGCTTATATTACGTACTAGCTGTGCTCACAGTTTCGCCCGCGTAGAATTTACAATTTCACCGGCTTTAATATTATTTCCGGGAACCCTAATTCTTTATCTAAAAAAAAGTAGTCTTAGTACCCGCTGTACCCGCTGTAACTTCAGCGCCAGTGAAAGTCCCGTCAAAATCGGTTCAGTCGTTTGGGAGATTCTTAGATTTGCAGCATTATAAGGCCGTGTTTTTAGCAAAATACATGGTTAATATAGCAACACTGAAAAAAATGACACAAAACTCCATCCAAGCATGATTTTCGTCCTTCACGGTGTCTGACTTGACCTTAAATAAGGCAATGGCCCGGTGTTAAGGCGACGAATCTGATACTTATTTGAAATTGCCGACTTTCTGAAAAGATTTTAAAAGGGTCACATTGTTTAGTTGCGTGGTCCTTAAATTTAAAATATCGGCACAAAAATTACTACTGACGATATGAAATAAATAAATAATGCTGGAAAATCCACACAGCTTGAGTTATGGGTACTATACTAGATGACTGATATTACATAGATAGATATTTTTTTTATTATACATAGGAAATATCCAGAACACCCGGGACAAATACTTGCAGAACGTTCAAACTTTTGTCCCAAGGTGAAAATCGAACCCGCAACCTTCGCCCGCCGCACCACATAGGTCGTCATTAAATGCTATCTTATGTTTTTGGCTTCGCTCTCTCTATCCTGGTCTAAAAAGTTGCTATAATAGTTTCTCCAACTAGGTACATCTATACAAAAGTGCGATTCGTTTAGTACTTTTACATTTATTACCCGACTGCGCAAGAAGGAGGCTTATGTTTATTTATTAGAATAGGTAGGTATTAGTAGCTGGCTTCATAATTAGGTATGTAATTCAAATAACGATTACTGCCTAGTAGGAATTGTCTCACCTTGTTTACCTGTCATAAACATGTACCTACATATCATTTCGTGTATGGTCAGGACCTAATCGAAGTTTATTTTAAACGTGTGTAGTGATTGTGGTTGGAGAACCTTTAAATAAATAAGCAGCCACCACGTTCCTGGTGCAAAAATATTAGTTCAAAACCACGGCCGGTCTGTATGTATCCTCCAGACACAATGATCCAAAGATTTAGTACTGAGGTAAAAATTAGTTATTGAAAATTAGGCAACTTTGGGAAGCTTGTACCCATCTCGGAATGGCGTCCGGAGCGGGCCAATTACAATTTAAACTTACACTTATATTTACGCTTCAACGAAACCAATTTATTTAGATAAGCGACCTTCGGCGGAAAGCGAAACGAAAACTACCTATAGTAGGTACCTATAGATTGATAGACCGTCACGGTTGCCGGATGTTTAGAAACATATCTTGGATTCTAGAAGAGTAGTAGTAGGGCTTCTTTTCGAAGGGTTTGTCCATGCAGCCGACAGCATCACTGATTTCTGGCGAGCATACGTGTGCGCGCATACAAAGATCAACTACGCATGTCAGTAGACTGAAAATGGCGCACTTTGACTCGCGTAGTATGTACATAAGAGTGTCTATAATTTTGTAAACCCAAACCTGTATAAATTAATAAATAATCAACTTTGACAAGTGCTCAAAACTCTTTTATTGAACAAGTACCGCCACTTGCTCAACAAAAGAGTTTAAAAGACTGAGCTGATGTTTAATGTTATGGTTGCTGACACAATTACAAGCACGCCTCAGGGAGACGGACGCGGGGAAGTAAATTAGTAGTACCTACTTACAAAAAGACCCTGGTCTTATATTTTTGTCATTTACATTTAGAGGCAGAAATAATTTTAAATACCCAACATTCTAAACGCAGAAGTTATAACTTTTTTTTTCTTTGTACAATCCCTTATGGTGTTTCCTATGTCAAAAGTTTGTGTGTGATTGTTATAATATGATTTATATAGAGTGTAACGACATCAAGTGTAACATGTGTAACCTACGATGGAATGAAATAAATACAAAAACAAATACTAATTGGAATTAGAGATCTCCTATTCAAGTTTAAAGCTATTCAGCAGTCTCTAGCGAATCCAGTTGTCCAGTTGTCTATTAAGAGTAAATGTCTTCGAGACAATTTTCATGAAATGCCTTGGAAACTCCTCGGGGCTATTACCGCCCAAGTTCAGGGTTCAAACTGTCCGATTCTGGGACTTTCGTTTATTTAAACTGGAGTCTAAATGAGAAGTTTAATATTATTATTATTGATATTGAAATGAAGGCAAGGTCTGGAAATGGCTTGGTCTGTCTGCGACCACGGTAAAATTCAGTCTGCAGATTTTAAAGATTTTGTTCTTCATGTCGAATAACAACTTATTCTTTGTGTTTTAATTCAGAAATATTTATGTATGTTTTTTTTTCAATAGACTAGAAATCAATGCAAAAAAGGGTAGTTCTAACCTGCATTCAAAAACAACAAAAAGTATCTATAATATCCTGCTCAGTTCATATCTGATCTGAGCGGGACAGCATGAGCGATGACGTCATTCTCAATTCTATCCTTTAAGTTCACAGGACGTGCTCGATGATTCACAGGTTATTTGGATCAATAAATAAATAAATAATGCTGGACAATCCACACAGCATCTTCTAGCCCCAAGCTAAGCAGAGCTTGGGTTATGAGTACTAGATGACTGATATACTTAATACAATACATTACATAGATAGATCTTAATATTATACACAGAAAATACCCCGAAAACCCGGCACAAATATTTGCAGATCGTACAAACCTTTGTCTCAAGGCGGATCTTCACTCGCTGCGCCACAGAGGTCGACATAAAATCCTCGTTGAGTTTGACGGACCTGACATAATATTATATTTATATTGCAGAAAACGTATTTTGGAAAGGACAATAAAAATGCTAATGCAATTCTAGAAATTACAGGAAAGAGCAGTATAAAGAATAAAGCTTGCATTCATTCAAATAAACTTAAAAATATCAATTTTGTGACCGTAAAATGAGCGTTACTACGGAAAACTTAGGTATAAGGTGCACCGGAAAAGTCTAGACTGAAATCATTAATTATATTATTGTTGGACTCACCCTGATGTCGAAGTACGGCCACGGCGGCGGCCAGTCTTAACGGAGACTCGCCATGTGCGCAGGACAGGTTATAGTGTACAAGTGTGTACGCAAACACAGGTGCATTCTCTATTCCGTCCCTCTCATAATCCTATAGGACGGTAGGCCGACACGACCGGTCAGGCACAGGACCAACGGCTTAAAAGGGCGCAATGCGCGCCATTTTGTGAAAAGGATAGGTATATGATTTAGCGTGCATATGAACGGGGCAGAGCATATGGTTTTGGAACGGCATAAGCGGAAAAATCAAGTTTTAGCTTATTTACAAGAAAACTACACAACTTATGAAGAAAATGGTTCAAGGAACCAAAAAATTTGTACGAATCAGAACATAAGTCATTTCAAAAGACCGCAGGGTTCCTGAGTTCTCGACCAAATTATGTGCGAAACAGTGCTTTTTCACAATTTTTTCTTATCCGATTTTATATCTCTTAATCGTATTTTCACATTCAAGAAACCAAAAAAAAATCAGAATATTATGTACTTTGAGTTGTTTACCACGCGGATCCCGTAAGTACCGAGATCTAGGCCTGGGTTAACAACCAAACCCGCTAGGTTCGCACGGGTGTATATTAAGTAGCAATTTTGATCGCAGTGAAGGTGTCGAATAATACACAGAAGGAAGCCGCTACCGTTCCTCTGGTAGGTTCTCTTTGTCGGTTCTAACGATACCACGAGCTAAGGTGGAGGGGTCGATTCTTTCGCCGCGACTGCCACTGCGATATTTTCTTCGACCCGTCGAGACTTCTCGTCCGAAGAGATGGTATTTTAGGTCGAATTTCATCGTTTGCTGCCAAAACTAAGATTAACTACGTTCTGATTGATCGAGTTGAAATTCATAAGAATAATATATTGTGTGGTATGAAAGCTCTTGAACTCGGTTTAGCTCTTAACTGAGCTCAAATGCGCAAAACTCGTTTAAAGCGCTAAACTGAGTTTATCTTATATTGAATGCGTTCAATTGCAACGGTGAAATTGGTCCTTAGTTTGACGTACCCAGAAAGCAGTCTTTTGTTTGTAGAAAACAATGTATAAAACAAAAGATTAACACAGCCTCCATTCAAATCGAACCCACGCTTTTGCATTGATAGTCGATACCTTCACTATGCTAGCATCTCGGCTCTTCATTTCTTCAATAAATAACATTCATCTCATTGTTTTTCCCTAGCACAATAGATCGGCATGTAATTACGTACCTTAACTGGGAGTACTCAAGACTCAAGTTTATTGGGAAACATTTGGCTTTGCCTCTACCATTATTACTACTTTGGAGTCGCTTTGCTATAAAACTTTTTAAACTATTGTGTTATGCATAACACAATAGTTTAAAACTTATTATATTGGCCATGCACCAGCCTTAAGTATACATGTATACTTAAGGCTGGTGCATGGCCCAACGGCCTTGAGAACACTAAATCATGATCTGTAGGCGAATTTGTTTTATTCGTGAAGTGTTCAATTTGTGTAAAATACTTTGACAAATATTTGAGTGAAAGAAAAATACTCAAACTCAATAGCGTTTAGAAGAAATACCCAAATTTAGTTTTTTTTTATTAAGGCCGTTGGGCCATACAACAGCCTTAAAGCAAATAAACTGCTGTTGTTTCGCATTGCACACGCCACATGTCCGAAATATCAGTAAGCTACTTAATAGGTAACTTAAAACACCACAAAACACAAATGAAATATTTCTATTTTTCAGCCAGTGTGATGAAACTACGATTGTTATTTAAATAAAAGCATCTGAACCCTGAGTTCAGTTTGACGATGGTATCGAGACGTCGTCGTGACGGCTCATTTTTGTATGGGATTTGCGTAGTTCCCTGACCGCATGGTAAAGGCGCTGTACCAAATTGTATGGAAAAAGGAGACATCACGATCACGTCTACTACGTTTTGACTAACGTTAAATAGAATCACCCCTCAGATCTGAGGCAATTAATGTATATTATTGTGTTAAGTCGTATTATATTATCAGGGGGAGGCCTGGGTCCAGCAGTGGACCAATATAGGCTGTGGAGGAAGGAAGGAAGGATTGTGTTAAGTTTCATGTGCCTGTATTTTCACCAACACCCCATGAAGATTATCAAAGAAGGTTACCTAAGGTATTTAGCTATAAGCATATTTTGTTAGAAATCTTCAATAAAAAACAGAAATTTATTTATGATCATACTTTTATTATTATACTATATTTATAAAGAATCGGAAGTATAAAAAACAAATTTCTGCGAAACTTGTCAAAATTTGACCCATTACACAACATAAATTCGAAAGTACCTTTGCAATACTGCAAAAACATTCTATTACACAATTCAACACCATTTTCTATTCACCTTATACTTTTTATTAAAAATAGAGAAAGCATGCGAAATCATAATTCTACCGTAGCTAATTTCATAAATTCGGCAAACATTTTCGTTCGTGCATATTCCTACTTTCTCGGTACAAAAGTTTTACCAATATCTGCCAAACTTTATTGAGGCGAGGAGGTTTCTAAAAGACACTTGAAAACAGTCCAAATAGGATAATTTTACTGTTATTCGCTGAAAACCAGTTGAAAACGCTATTGGAATTAGACTCTTTTTACTGTTTCTCAAAAGTTCAGTTTTTACTCAAATATCGCGCTTTGAAAATTTTAAGATTCCTTACTAGCTGCTGCCTTCGCACGCTTTTTTCCGGGATAAAAAGTAGCCTCTGTCCGTCCCCGGGATACCATGTAACACCCGCCACCTGCCGAATTTCACTGAGATCCGTTCAGCCGTGTAGGCATGAAAAGGTAACAGACAGACAGATAGACTTTTTTTATTACATTATTTTCGAATTTATAATAATAGTATGGATTTAATTTATTTTTTTATATAGTTCTTTAGAAGTGAAAACAGAAATTACTTTGCCAGTCTCAGTGTCAAGGGAGTCGTTATTTACAGCACAGCTTTTTCTCATACAAAAAACGTGTAATCTTCAAGGTGACAGTCGATCGAGATTCTTCGGTAGCCTCCAGGGAGCAAATCTTCTTAATATGCTAAGCTGAGCTGATCCACAGCCTGATTCTGTAAGAATTGCTATTACTATTGCTGTTCGCGAGTTTTGATAGAAATACGCTAGAAATATGAGAGATCAGTCGCACAATCAATGGCGTAATGCAGGCTTCACACTGATAAAAAGTAAATTTATTACTTGTATATAACAAATGAATATTATAATTAAGTTTATTTTAGCACCCTTTTTCGCCCGCGCCCGCGAGCTGTCTGTTATCTGAAGCCATGCAGCTAAAAGTTGAATTGAAACTCAGTTCTGTACTGTGCGTGCAGCAGCGGTGCGGTCCAGATTTACTTCAACCTTCACGCTGCTTGCATACACAAATTATGATAGCTCGGTGAAGCATCTGTAAAAGACAATCACTCTAAACATGACGATTCTGCAATGACAATCAAGACAGCAATTCCTAATGAATCAGCCTATCCTTCCGTTTTTGCTGTATCCTGTATACTTCAAACGGACACATTATCTTTTTGCAGGAGATCACGATTGGTATTAAGTGATCTTTTTGAGTGCTTTCATGCTGGCTTTTGATCTCTGATTTCAATATCCAGCTTGCTTTGCTCTTTGAGCTGATTTCAGTACTTACTCGTAGCTTATCTGAAAGTTTTGCCTTCTGTGAATAGGCTTTTGACATTTTCATTATGGAAATGTGTCAGTCAAGCTACAGTCACTGGGAAATAAGAAACTGAGAAAGAAACTGTCCTCGGACGCCCTTGCATATCTAGTCCTTGTATTTATTTAAATAAAAGGTTTGATGAAATGAAATGAAATGAAAAATGAAATGAAATTAAATTTATTGTAAAAACTGTGTACAAATGAGATCTTAAAAGTTGGGTGGAAGCAACAGTTTATCCATTAATTATGGACGTACTTATATACTAATTTATGCTTATATGCTTATATACAGGGTGGCTTTTTGTGATCGGAGTGGATGGCCAAATCAGTAACAATGAGAGAAGTCTTTTTTTATGTTCTGATGTTTTTGTTGTGTTTTATATACCTTTGTATTGTGTGTTGCAGTTGCAAATAAATGTTATATCTATGTATCCATCTATGGGCTTAATTGATAAGAAAATAAAAACTGCATAGGTACTTTTTTTACGGAATGCAAAAGTAAAAGATATAAAAAAATGTAGTTAAGCATTTTTTTTTTGTTTAAATAGAGGTTGCGTTATGATGAATACGCACACGCGCGTCGCGTTCACGACTTTTCTCTAGCTAGATTTGGTTATCGACTCCCATGGTGTGGATAACAATATTTCACAGTCAAAATGAATTTATAGGAACAAAGTTATTAACGCTTCCGACTGGTATTATGGATCAGTCTGCAGTTAGCTCAATTGTTTTAATTGTTAATACGAATTCTAATTGGTTTCTATTATGTTATTACAATACATAAATATTAGGGTATTGTAGTATTACTTTTTAAATGACTATTAAAATTAATAAGTGAGCGAAGCGAGCAGAAGTTTTGCTAAAATTGACTAACATTAAGATAAACTAGCGATAAATCTATTTTGAAAAATTCACACGAGCGGTATCCATTAGTTCTAATGCGTTTTAATTATAATTGCTATCGGCACGGATTATGATCCCTGGAATATAATAATTGTACAAGTCAATTTGAACCTTGTTTTCGTAGATTTAAGAACTAAATCTGATTAATTCCGTGCCGTTAGCATACCTACTGCTTACCTAATAAAGACCATTACTAACCATCATCATTTTTCTCTTTCATGTATCACCAAAAGGGTTAAAAGGTAAGTTTAAAGCATATATTAAACCATATGCTTTCCGTCCCGGCTTTGCTTGTGCTTCTGGATAAGTATTTAACTTTATAGTTAATAGTATTTATTTAGGTATCTATAACATTTCACATAGGTAACGAATTCTACATTAATACGAATAAATACTATAATAATACAAATAAATTAATGGTCTCTTTGTAATGTTAAAATAACTGCTTTTTATTTTCTGCATATGCATATATACATTAGCAAATAATTACAAAGAAATTAAGATTACTAATATGTATGAAGCGAGGTGTGACCTGAGAGCTGGTGGGTATCTGGCGCAGCGCATCAGCATCGCCATACAGCGGGGCAATGCAGCCAGCGTTTCGGGGACGCTTCCGACTGGCATTGATATGGATCAGTTGAGCCACCTGTAGATTGTTTGCAACAGTGTGCAGTTAGCATAATTGCTTCCATTGTAAATACTAGTTCTAATTTGTTCGATGACTTTTGTTCTCTGTCGGATGTATTCGTTACGAATCCTATCCTTCAGAGAAACTCCGAGCATAGCTTTTCATCATAGCTCGCTGAGCGACTTTGAACTGATCAGCGATTTTACAGCAGGAAAATAAAAATACACATACCATATTTTGAGAGATTCTAAGAGAGAAATTTAACATTCTACGATTATTCCAATAGTTAAATATTTCTTTATTAATAAAAAAATATTACATGTCAGGTCGATTAATCTAAGACCCACTTAGAATATACCTAAACTAAATAATTCTAAAAATTGTAGCTACAAAACACAATAAAGTCGTCATAAATCACATTCTGCTTGGATTTCAATTTTAAAACCAACTCGTTAGGTCTAATGAATGGCTTGAAGCCATATGCGTCCAAACTTACCCCTGTACAACCAAATATTATTCTAACCCCCTGGCTTAGAGGAGGCAGACGGCAATGTGCTGGGTTCAGAACCATTTGACTACAGTTTTTATTCGAAATTGTGGCCGTAGCGTTGACTCTTGGACCAGAGTGTCGCACAGCAACGCAATTGTTTTAAATTTATAAATAACGCATTAAATAAAATTATCCAAATAATTTAAAACAATGTCAACATTGTAAATTGTCAATACGACTTAGTGTAGTGTACCGATACTCACAATTTTTTTAAAGTTAAAGTAGTTTTACATCCAATTGTCTGTAATGTTTTTGGTGCCGCCATTGCATACACGCATAGTGAATACCACAAGTAGATTTTATTTTTGCCCTAATATAACGTGTACCCACCACCGTATTAAAAAGGTTAGATATACATTTAATTAGGAATGTTGTGTTCGGTTATAAGTTACGGTTACTTCACAAACCGTGATTTTGGTGACACGGTGATTTCATATGCTATATCCTATTTGTTCCCATTAGGTCTCTGACCACGTCAAAAAGCCATATTACCATTTGAACTTCAGCTATGTAAAGTTAAAGCGAGGGTGGTTTCGGTGAGTCGCTGATTCCTCAATAGTTTTATCAAAATCGGTCTAGTCATCCAACGTCGATCAATCAGTAGATAATGGCAGCCGTTGAATGGAATAGCGGTGCTTGAGATAATCGTTAGGTGAAGTGGGTTCGAAACCCGTAAGTGCACACTTGAAATGAATATTTGTAATGAGTTAAAAGTAAACTGTCAAATTAAAAAAATAACGCCTCTTGATGATGTCTGTTGATGATGAATTGTATGTGTTGAAGCTTTTGATCTAAGCTCTTATAGTATAGCTTATTTACAGCTATAAATCCAAGCTGCTGTGTGGTGCCGGCTTATAATTTGCACCATCGCAACTCTTCCCGCGGGTGTTGTAAGAGGCAACTAAGGGATATCCAACACGGGGCGCGCAGCAGCGCCCCCTGCAGAACGATTCTACCACCGAACTGCGATTCCCAAGCCGCATGCCCAGCGTGGGGATTATGAGCATTACCCTCCTTGAGATAAAAGCCAACAAGGCGCTTATCAGGGCGAGGCCTGCGTCCACCAGTGGACCAATATAGGCTAGTGAGGTTGAGGTTAGTTTGGATCCATATATCCAAACTAATATTATAAATTCGAAAGTAACTCTGTTTGTCTGTCTGTTACAGTTTTACGCCTAAACGATTAATGTTTACAGGGTGGATGTTTGATACGGGACCGGTAGGTGATATATGCTACGTTTCATAAGGGTTTCATTGATTTTTTTTTATTTCTTTTATGTTGGTTGCATTATATATATATGTATGTCGAGGCGTCAGGAATTTGGTCCATTTTTCTTCCAACCTAACCGCTGTCTGCGTGTCCAGGGTAGTTGAGGCACATAAAAAGATTTTGTACAGAATCACAGTGTATTTTACAGTAGGTAATTTAATTAAGTTTAACAGGGTAGGCAATAGTGTAACACGGACGGCGTGACAGTTTCGCGTCTGTCTCCGTCGAGCGCCGGGAATTGACTCTGCGAGCGCTCGCTCGCTAGCGGCCGCTCGTCGACCGGGCGCTTGACGACACGACTCTGGCAGGCGCTGTGAATTTAGCTTTTGCAACGCCTCCGTTCGTGTTGGATGCGACATGGATATATTTAGATTGTATCATAATATTTCTTAAATCTTAAAATAAGGGTGCCAAGTGAGTGAAGCCAAAGCTATAAGAACAATTCTAGAATCCATGAATTTTTTTAGTCAATTAAGGCAATTAACTAAATGTTCACGAAAATGTACAAAAATAACAAAGAACAAAAAGGTACATAACAGCAAGGGTTTCACTAAAAACAAAAACACAAAATTCAACAACGCGTAATTGCACGAGCGCAGCAAAAAAAGGTTCTAATTCGAGTTCGAAAACGAACGACAGACGAATGAAAACTGTGCGATTCGCTCCGATGGTACCAGTGTCATTGTAAAATATTGTCCACCAATAGATCGTCGATTTTTCAATTCTTTTGTTTACAATAAATATCTTAGATCCTAGCACCGAGTATAGAGGCAAGTATCGTAGAACTTGCATAGTGAAAGAATATATCAGGAGTTCGAATTTAAAACTGATATATGAGCTTTTTATTAAGCAAGACCGATACCTATTCAGTAGATTTATTCTCGAATTAAACCATAAAATATAAAATATCCTATAATATCGATGACAAAGCCTTTATCAATGACAACGTACAACGGAGCTTATAATTTTAAATGAGCTCCAGAAGTGAGGCAAAGCTGGTAATACCGAATGCCGGCTAAATCTAAGAATATTATCTATCAGCTTGCTTACGCCCGCGGATTGATCGCGTTCTTCTGGATAAAATCTAACGTTTTTTTTAGCTTAAAATGTATTGGTCTAAAACTTCATAACATGCATAGTTTCAGCTTTTAAAAAAAACAAACACATCTTCAGAAATGAAGAAAAAGTTATCATACAAATTGTCAAACATATCCTTTGTAAAAAGGCTTACTACAAAATATCAGATTATCTAGCTAGACTGCTAGAGGATGAAAAAGCTTAGGACGAGTTTTGCTCCAAATCAAAAACTAACAACCTAACAAGGTAAAGGTTTCGTGTTCGCTTCTTTACTTTACCTTAAAAAGATTGAAGTGAACAAAAAATCGAAGTGATCACTTTATTTCCTAGTTTTACTTATGTGCATTGAATTTTGTGACGTGTCCAAGAGTCCTGTAAGGTCCAAAGGAAATAATTTTCGTTCTCATAATATTAGTAGGTAGGTAATTACTATAATTATCACTTCTATGTGATAAAATTAACGGTATGAACTAAGGAAAGCATTTACTTAGAGTCCTCCATTTAACATTCAGAAGATGAAAACCGAAACAAATATCCCCAAACGGCCTTTATTAACAAAGAAAATTACAATCAAATAATAAAAACAAATTAGAATTAGTTTTATAATTGGAACAATTAAGCTAACTGCAGACTGTTGCAAACTATCTACAGGTCGCCCAACTGATTCCAGAATAGGTATTTACTAATCTTCTTAAGATATATCTCATGCAATGCCAGTGTATCTTCTGAGAATGTATCTTGGCCTCTTACCATCGTCACGCAACAGACCAAACTAAAACCATATTCCCGAACAAACAAACCAACAAACTGAACGTAAACTTCGCCAATCCACGATCCTTTCCACGCTATTGTACTACAAAATGCAGCCGCCCCGGTCAAAGCGGGCGCTCTCAGGTAGCGCTTTTTTCGCTTGACAAAGCGCTTTATGGCCGAATTCTAACTCAGCACGAGCAAGCCTGTACAAACGCGATAACGGATTCCGTGGCGTAATGAAGGATTTTCGATTCACACCCTCTTATTTGCACGTCGGGTAAGGTGATTTACTAAAGTTACCGTAATAAGTTAAGTTCGAGGTTAAAATGTTTTTGATGAAAAGTTAGAGAATGAAAAAGAAAAGCGAAGAAGTTTAAAGCGGGAATCGAACTCGCACCCTCCTGCGTCGCAGGCGGACCTTCGCCTGGTTAGCCAGTTAGCTATGTTCTAATCTCAACGCATATTTTGTAGGTATTAAGGCCTTCACTGCCAAGACTCGCATTCACAAGCCGCATCAAGGACCTGCAGATGTACTATGTTCTGGGGGCATATAATTATTAAATTACCTTTTCCCTAACAGCTTAAATAACTGTTTGAGTTTGTGGGACTATCCTTTCGATATGACAAACTAGCTTCTACGCGAGGCTTCGCACGCACTTTACCGGGATAAAAGTATCCTATGTCCGTCCCTGGGAAACCGTCTACCTGCCTGCCAAATTTCATTAAGTTCCGTCAGCCGTTTAGGCGTGAAAAGGTAACAGACAGACAGATTTACTTTCGGATTTATAAAGTTTTTATGACAAATCCTTTTCCATCCAGGTTGTAAAGTTTTGGAACGCACTGCCTGAGTCCATTAGGAAAGCTGGAAGTCTTAACTGTTTTCATAGCTCGCGTCAAAGATTTTTATTCATCAGAAAAGTGAATATTGGTAATATTTATTTTGTTCTTGATATTTAATATGTATTTATCTATTACATATATATTTACTACTTTATGTATAATTTTATATATTTTTATATCTACTCAAAGAATATTTATTAATATGTATTAATCTTGTTACACCCCTTTCTTTATTAAATACTCAATTTTCTATCCATCCAAAGGTTACCTTAAAAAATCGCTTCTTAGCGATAAGGCCGCCCATTGTACTTTTCTATTTTATACTATTGTCTATGTTTTTTATTTAATTTTGTTGTGTACAATAATGAATTTTGTATTGTATTGTATAGTGCTTTTTTTTATAATTAGTACTATGGATTGAGTTATGATCCTACTATTTGCTTATTCCTATAGCTCAGCGACCAAAACTGGATGAAGGCCTTCTTCGACACAAGATTTCTCCGGCACAAGGTTTCTCCAGGCGTCTCAGTTCTGAGCTGTCTCTCGCCAATTAGTAGAGTCGCTAGTAACGTGCCAAAGAAATAGGAACTATACTTACTTACCGTGACAACGCGTGTTGCCCAAAGATATTAATAAACATATTAATTAATGTCGTAGATAGATAGATATAGTTTATTGTCAAAGAGATTACATGTTTTTGGTTAGTAGTGTCTTAAATCCTATGTTAGGTTTATCTAGACACTATGGTCAAAGTTGGTAGAAGTCTTAGTTAACAACGAAAATTACATATAAAAAATTGAAATAAATTAGAACCAGTATTTACAACAGCTGAGCTAACAGCAGACTATTGCAAACAATTTAAAGATAGCTCGACTGATCCACGTGTTATCGTATCTTTACAGTTAGGTATGCAAAAAGGGAGGATACATCCAAATCCCAAATATATACATTGATATATCTCCCCTGTATCCTCCCCCAAACTTCACCATTCTTACGCCGAATCCCCGAGTTTTTTCCGATAATTGCAGGCGCGCAGGTGCGTTACCACATGCCGCCGCTGGCGTCGCGTGTGCTTAATCGAAGTGCAGCCTGGGGTGACCACCGTTCGTTGTAACAACGTTGGATATTAGGCCTAGTTAGTGTCACAAGCTTACGGGTAATAGAGTCGTAGAGCACGGGAGAAACCAACAAGAGAAAAAAGCTAAGAGAACAGAATTTGGCCGATAATCGCGGGCGCAGGTGCGTTACCACATGCCGGTGGCGCTGGCGCCGCGTGTGCTTAATCGAAGTGTAGCTGGGGTGGCCATTAGTTGTGATAACGTGGGACTTGAAGCTAAATACAGTTGAGTAAAATAAGCTTAGTATATCACATTCACTGGCATGCGACTGCGGTGCGACCCGCAGGGGCGCGTCGTTGGTGTACGGGCAGGGATACGTCCATGTGTTTCAGTGACAATGATAGTGTTAAGGATATTGACCTTTAGTTGTGGTTGTAGGTATGATTTTAGGCCTAGTTAGTGTGTTACAAGCTTACTAACATTGGACAGTAGAGTCGTAGAGCACAGTAAAAAAAACAAGATCGTTTTTTAAGGGGCTTTCACCAACACATCGCTGATGTTATAGCGGCGGGTAACTTAGACTTACTCTATTTTAGAAAAATAATTAGCATTCTGCGTAAAAAAAAACTCCATGAAATCTACGCGGGCGCAACATATTTATTTTAATAACCAAAAATCTTTAATAACCATAACTCGTTGTCACCCGACTTCATCGGTACCATATGCTAAACGTAGAGGTACCATGCAAATAAGAGATAATACTTTCCAGCCATCGTATTAACTTGTAGCCACCCTTTTAATATATGCAAAATATACATAAAAGTTCATAAACCTCTAGTTTCCTATATTATACAAAAACAACATTTCCAAATGAATAATAACGCAATCAATCTTAATAATTCTGACACCTTGAGCTTTATTTATAAATCACTGTTTGGAATACTATTTTAGTCCAGAAAATTTGTTTGTTACCGAAATCTGACATGATGAAGATTATCGATCATGTTTTTGTTAAATATAGCCCTGTATTTGAAGTTGAAGATTAGGAGTAAATGAGTTATTGGATTTCAATTGAAATGTATTTTTAGAGAATCCATTAAATAATATCCATACTAATATTATAAATTCGAAGTAACTCTGTCTGTCTGTCTGCCTATGTGTCTGTCTGTTACCTTTTCATGCCTAAACGGCTGTACGGATCTCAATGCTGTTTGGCAGGGAGGTAAATGATATTCGGAAGACGGACATAGACTAATTTAAAAGTGCGTGCGAATCCGCGGGCAGCAGCTAGTATATATATATATATAATATAATAATGCTGGACAATCCACACAGCGTCATCTAGCCCCAAGCTAAGCAGAGCTTTTGTGACTGATAAACTTAATACAATACATTACATAGATAGATAAATATCTTAGTAAGTACTTTCTATGTATAATAGAGGTAAAAAATATATATCTATGTACTTAATGTATTGTATTAAGTTTATCAGTCATCTAGTACCCATAACACAAGCTCTGCTTAGCTTGGGGCTAGATGATGCTGTGTGGATTGTCCAGCATTATTTATTTATTTATATTCATAGAAAATACCCAAAACACCCGGAACAAATACTATTTGCAGATCGTACAAACATTTGTCCCAAGGCGGGAACCGAACCCGCAACCTCCTGGGTCGCAGGCGGACCTTCGCCCGCCGCGCCACATCGGTCGTCATCATCGAAAATATATTGTAAACGTGATGAAGTGGAGCATAAACATCTTGTAACTAATTGTAAAAATTTTGCACACTTTTGGTCCCTCCCTTGT
Source organism: Eupithecia inturbata (assembly GCA_963662085.1). Classification (NCBI taxonomy): domain Eukaryota; kingdom Metazoa; phylum Arthropoda; class Insecta; order Lepidoptera; family Geometridae; genus Eupithecia; species Eupithecia inturbata. The sequence continues at coordinate 2,938,540 of OY759201.1, forward strand.
TATATTAACTAACTATTAACTACCTACCCCTCATTAGCACAATACGTCCACAGCTGAGCATGCCTCCCCCAAACAAGGGGGGTTTTAGCCGTAACCACTCTGGGTAGGATTTGCGGATTGATGACCGCAGTCGAGATGTTAAAAATAGACAGAAAGGAGCTGCTGGCTTCTCTTAGTCGACTCTTACGACATCCACGTGCTGAGCTGGAGGTTGGAGGCTGGAGGTTTGTTACACCGCGACTGCCACGACAATAATTCATAACGTCAAAATCAAAAGTAAAACGCAAAAAATTACTTTTGCACGCTTTTGCTATTAATCTAGACTTGATTCTAGGTCTATGTTGACATTGACATAACAGATTGGTATTTATCTCTTTAGTGTAGGCTAGGAATGTGAAAGTTCACAATAGGTATCACAGATTATATAGGTACCTAGTTACCTTGGTAGTTTCACTTTTTATAAGCAGTACCTACGTAAGCATTACTTAAGTAATGTAAACTACACTGATGGTTATACCTCTCGTCTCGGCTCCTGGTGTCACGCAAAGGGGCCCAGTCTGAAAACCAGCGCTGTTCTGTACCTATCCTGGTGCAGAACAGCATAAAGCTGAGACTGACCCTTTTGGGTTCACTACGGCGCAGCGCAGGAACGGGTGAGTAGCCCCCGCCCAGGTTGGGCGGTAACTGCCCACTCGTTATTAGAGCTTGTGCACTGGTGGTGGTAGGTAGGTGTCTATTTTAGGTATTGTGTTTATTTTTAGTTGTTTTGCTTTTGCTTTAATTATTTTTTTTTTCCTTATGTATACTTACCTAAATACTGTTTTTGTTGATTTGTTATGTTTTCCTGTGCTGTTTGTGTGTGAACTTAATAAAAAATCTTATCTACCTTCATCTATCTTGATTGACTACAAATTAAATAAATTCATATTTTGTCTAGCTGTATTCTATGAGCCTCATTGCTGTGAGGTCTGCCCCTCACAGCAATGACTGGGCAGTGAATGGTCTCTATGCTGCTCGCACATTTTAGAAGCACTAGAAATCACGCCTTTCTGTTTTAATGCAAGCTGTGCGTATGCGAGCGTGTCCGTTCATAATTTGTCACTTTACCATAAGGCACGGGGTAGGTCTATCTACCCCTCGCAATCAGTGTCCGGACATCATTTGGTACAATATCACACTTTACGTGTATGCAAATTTTTGAATTTGCTTTGCATATTTTGATGGTAACGAAGGGCGAAGTGACCCTACAGGCTCTATAGGCCCTTTTTAGGAGGAATATAATACCAGAGTATCCCCAAAATAGGCTCAGATACGGCACAGCGTTTTTATAACCTCTTGCTGGGTTGTTTGCAAAAATTTTGCGGTTTTGGTGAAATTTTAACGACCAAGTAAAGAGGCCCGAAAATATAAAAATTGATGTAAAAGTTTTATCAAGATGAACATAGATTGTACCTAAAACTTTTCAAATTTACTAAAGAAGATTAATCTGCTTTTTAATAAACAACGTAAGCTAAACGCAATAAAAAAAAACATATTTACGAGTTTGTTATATTTGTAGAACGGTCATACAAACAACCATGCACGAATTAAAATAATCATCCGAGAAAAAAAAATTATAAAAATTCACATTCAATAAAACAATAAAAATTACAAATTTCAGATTAAATCAATGTTATATTAAAAGAGAGATGATCCATTGCTCGATTTTATTCTAGAATGTATTCTCTATATTAAGTAGAATAAGCTGATCATTTCTATTATTTTCTAATTTTACTTTATGATCTGCCAGTTCTCGAAGGATCAGTCTCCACCTCCTCCACAGCCTATATTGGTCCACTCTTGGACCCAGGCCTCCCCCTGATAAGTGCCTTGTTGGCTTTAATCTCACGGGGGGTAATGCAAAGGATCAGTCTAAGCCGCATTTAATATTATCCAGTCCCACTTTACTTAAGAGGGCACAATGCGCGCCATTGTGTGAAAAGGATGGGCATAGGATTTTGCGTTCATAGGAGCGGGACAGAGCATACGTTTTGGCGGCGTAAGCGCAAAAAAATTTTCATTTATTTTCTAACTTTCCGTGCGTAATTTCTTAATTTTTTCTTTCATAAGAACATTCTCCTGACAATAACAAACACAACAAAAAAAGAATTAGCGAAATCGGTCCAGCCGTTCATGCGTGATGCCGTAACCAAGGGAAATAGGGACCTATTTTTATATAATATAGATATTTAACGGATCCAATATGTTTTGTGCATTTAATAAGTAAATAAATAAAATTTTTCAAAAAGTGTCCAGTTAGGACCGTCCTAAGGAAATAATCTATTTGAATTTGAGTCTTACTTTTATTCATTTTATTTGTACTTTGTGGTGAGTAAAAGTAAAGTCTATAATTAGGAACATATAATCAATAATAATCAATAATCATTTATTTAGTACATTGCAAGAATTACACGTCACATTCGTCTCTATAAAAAATAAGTAAATTATATTTTATGAAAGTATTGAAATTATTCATAAATTATACAATTGTAACATTTAATTTTAAATTATAATTAGAATAATAAAAATAATTATACTTAACATCTGTAAAAGTGACTAAAGATTTTTATCTACAGGCAGATAACAATCTTTAGTCACTTTTACAGGCTAAAAAACTCATCGTAGCTGTAAAAGCTGTTGTCAATAAGCCAGTGCTTCAGCTTGTATTTAAAAGATGTCAGGCTTACCTCCGTTGTTGCCTCCGTTACATTTTTAGGAAGACTGTACGTACACTGCCAGTCCCATTATGCGCGTTAACTTTCCAGACTTCGCGAGAGTACGAGGTGAGGGGTGACAAAGTGGTGAGTTTGTCCGCTCGCCGAGTATTATACTTGTGAATGTCGCTTTTTTTATATACCTTTTAGGTGCAATAACAAAAATAGGAAAAGAGAAGCTACCTGCAGAAGTCTGTAAGTACTGTGTCGCAGATCACAACGCCCGATTATCAAACCATTTTCAATCCGTCGCGTTTTTTACAACATTTTTACGATTTTCAATGACAATGACATTTTATGACATCATTTTAATGACAATTACAGTGTTGCTATCATAAAAAAGTTGATGGTCAATAAAACGTTAAGTAGGTCGATTTGGTTGCTAAACTGTTGATCATTTAAAGTTATAAACCCGTGCGGCGACGTCACACAGCGGTGACGAGAAGAGATGAGCAGAGATGTGAGCCTCGGAAGCTGGCGACGACGTCACGCAGCGGAGATGAGACGAAATGTGAGCGGCGTGCAGTGATCGGCGTCGTTGTGTATTCATCTCGGCCAGCATTCGATGCTTAATAATCGTACTATAAAAACGATCGTAGTTTGACGAATTCATTACGGATGTAAGCGGGTTAACTACGAACCTTATTTGTGTTGGAAGAACACAAATAAGGTTCGTAGTTCTAGCCAACACACATCTCCGCTCCAGTCTAGCTATAGTAGGCATCTCCACACTGCTTCGGAGGAGACACCCTAGTTGAAAAACGACTCTTCTCGTCTCCAATTCGGACATCTTTGCACAACTCCACTTGGGTGGAGTCTGGGTCTTACGACATCCACGGCTGAGTCTGAGAGGACGATTCCTTAGCCACACCTAAACCTTTACACGTTGCACAGAATCTTTTTTAACCGACTTCGAAAAAAGGAGGAGTTTCTATGTTCGCCTGTATGATTGTTTTTTATGTGTGTCCGTCGATTTCACCCGCCGATTTGGATGATTCTTTTGCAGCTGTATAGAGGATGATCCCGAGATGGTCCCAATAAAAATTTTATTTTCGAGGGATTAGCATTTATCCAGCAAAACTAAAAAAACAGGATTCGAAGTCGAAAACTAACACGTTTACGTTACCATAAAAAGATAGAAGTGAACAAAAAATCAAGGTGATAATTTTATTACCTATTTAATACTTATGTAATTTGAATTTTGTGACGTTTTCAAGAGTTCTGTAAGGTCTAAAGGGAATAAAACACTTTGATATTTAATATTGATAATGGTCGGTTTTCTTTTCAGTTTTTTCTAAACAATTAAATTATCTTCGATTGTCATTACACAGCTTCATAAATCAGTTTAATGTTTTTTTAGGGTTCCGTACCCGAAGGGTAAAAACGGAATCCTATTACTAAGCCTCCGCTGTCCGTCCGTCTGTCACAGGGCTCTATCTCATGAACCGTAAGATATATACAACACAAAAAACGTGTTTTTTTTTGGCTATTTTTGCTCCTCCTCTGTCATAGCTGTATCTCTATGGCTGTTAACTACATAAAACTTTCTATAAATAAGAAACACTTCAACTGTAATGACGACAAATACTAAAAATATAATAAAGTTGAAAATTTAAAGGAGTCTCTGAACAAGTGAAAATTAGATGTTCTTTGAAAAAGTTGTCTGATTTTTACGGTACGGAACCCTTCGTGTGCGAGTCGACTCGCACTTGGCGGTTTATTACCTTAAATGATGGTCGCCTTTACCACTGGCGCTAGTGGAACGAACAGCTGGCTAATGACAAGCCTAGAGGCAGTATTACGTGTTCTAGTGAAAAATTGTTAATTGGCCGGGACACGTAACTGATTGGGCTTAAATTGGGGAAGTTCGTATTATCTGATTTTGAAATGTTTTGATAACATTTTGGTTTAGGCTGTTTGTGACAATGTTTTTTTAAGTATCAAAATAGCCCGAAAATAAATTCTCCTAAAGTCTATTTCAGAATTTCAGAAATTTATAAATTTCGGGAGCCCTTTTCTGTCAACCTGGGTTGGAATAATGCGTAGGCTGCATTTTCGAGTGAAAAAAATTTACCAATAAGCGGTGAAAATTGTATGAGTTTCTGAATTAAACGTCATCACAACACTCTTATCAGAGAGCTCACGTGATCTCTACTTCGAGGCTAGATGATGCTGTGTGACTTCTGTGTTCCAAGTATCCAACATTTGGTCGGTATAGGTACATATACACTAGCCAAACTCGATGTGAAATGTTTGTAAACAAACCATCCATGACACAAAAACTAAAACTCACTTGCTTGGCGTAAACAATATTTATTGAAGGAAGGATCACAAATAGACAAGTAATGTAAATTCCGTATAAAAATTCGCGGCCTACATAAATAATGGATCAGGTATATTATATGCCTAATAAAATAATGGATTAGGTATTAAGCCTATTCCAAACCCCAAAGGCGTGGTAACGAAATCTTAAGGGCCGACATAGCGGTAACAGAAATAGATTTAGCCGAGACGAACTAAATTTGATACACCACCATTCCAAAATTCAATTATTCCAAACCTCATGGTCTGCTTACCTGCTATTGTTGTTCCGTCTCGCTCTAACTATAGCTGATTCTGTCTAACGTTCGTCGACCCAATGGGACCCAAGAAATTGAGGATGTCTTAGAATTTTGCTACGGGCGTGATAAGGGCTTAGCCAACCGTGAAAATTTCTAGGGTATTTTGCGCAAAAAAACAGCGTTGACGACGAAACTAGTAGAAGATTGTTTCTATGTATTGTGAAAGAAGTTTTAATTCGGTAGAAAAGTGTGAAGTCTGGTACTTACCGGCGAGCGAGCATGATACGTTACGCCGCGCCGCCGCGCCGTGTGCTAAGATCCGTCTAGAATCTAGCTAGACGGATCTTCATCGAGACTCTAGATGCTTGTTGCGAGTGCCTTCTTTCCTCGTACTGACTGCACGAACGCTCGCTGTGTAACATGTTACACTTCGATAAATTATATGATATACATATCGAAGACGTTAGGTACATTACGCCCCATAAAGCCGATTAGTACCAGCGTTATCAAAAAAAAATGTGTATTGCTTAAGAACAAAAAGCAACGTTTGCTTGTGTTAGGATACCCCGCTCTTACCATTAATACAATAACAATATTTAAGTATTTGTGTAACAAGATATACTAAGTTGACACTTAAAATAGACTAAGAATAAGGGGTTTGCATTAATAATGTAAGTTTAACATGGCAAGCTCAAGCTATGTAACGTTATTTATCTTAGCAACAATGTGCCTACTTATATAGTTTTTATTTCCACATTGAATTGTCGTACTCAAAACCAAATGTTATTATTGAAACGCAATTCTCGAAACATTGTAATAGAACTCATAAAGAAAGCTGTAAGGAACAAAATGCTTTTATAAGCGTGGATATTTATAATTCAAATTGTGCACTAAATTAACCGTTTTGTCCATAAAATACGAAACGTAATTCGATCCCGCAAAACATAAAAAGACTAGCCGGACTCACGTAAAAAGGCCAACGAAAATTTATCGCGATAAAACAAAAGAGCATTAATCGAAAATCGAAAATTCCGTTTTCGATAATAAATTACGTTTTGTACTCGAGATCGGATATCTATGGACATTTTTGTCGAAAACTATCGATGACACAACCTCAATGTTTTAATTTTTTACCCTAAATATTTTTTACGACAAACCTTTTTGGAAACAAATAATGGCCGTTTTCAAGCGAATATAAACTTTAAACTCGGCGTGTTAAATGCGAAATTGTGGAACAAAAATAGGGTCGTATTTTATGCCCGAAAATGGGCCGAATTTAGTTTTTTAGAGACACGTGGATTGTCTCTAAAAAACTAAAGGGTGGTCAGTTTCTAACGCTTCTTAAACTTCTGTATAATTTACTAAATTATTACGTTCACTTTTATTATAATGACCACTTCACATTAAAATTTAATTCTTACAGTATTATTTAGAATGTTAACATAACTTGCTTAAAAAGAACTTAAAGAGAGAGACTTAAAGAGTCCCTTCTTTTTATACAGATTTTAACATCAAAGACCGAAGAAACTTCAAGTACCTATTCAAACAATTTCCAAGTAATCAGTGATGCAACAACACTGCGAATCTTCAGCAAGCATTATTTTGTAACAAAATCTTCAACAGTTTTATTACTTCTATAGTTTCTAGTACACGGTGAAATAATTCTATATTGTTATCGTGAAAGTTCTTAATGAAATTTGCATAAGAAATGCTCATTTCAACGTAGTTCGGAATGCTAGTAAGATAACGATTCAGAAAGGGGATGCACTGCACACCTCTAGGTGGAGATTATACTATTGGAATTCAGACATCAAAGAGGTTGAATCCTCCTTTGTTGAACGAAACTACTTGCTCCTAAAGACCCTAGAGATGCTTTCTCCACGCAAGTCAGACGATATATGGACAATCATAAACATATCCATCATTTTCGCTACAGTACAGATTAAAGTATTTGTTGCCCAAATCTCTAAAATGCGTAAAATTGGAAACTCGAATCGACACGGCATTAAAATATCATGTTTCGAAACCATCATCATAACTTAACCATTGCAGTAGGCCCGGAGCGTTTACCTGTTATTTTTTTTCATTCGAAAGCTCCATAGAAAGAGATGGAACACAAAAGATTGTTCCGAATACGTATAGAGAATAAAGTTTCGAAGCGAGCAAGATCGAGGGCGACGCCACCGACAATGCACCGCGCTCCAAGCTGGTTATATTAACCGGTAGAGTTTGAAACGCATCGGATTATTGTAAATTAGGTGTTCAAGTGCGCCTCTCCATTTCGGCCGGAGTTCAAGTCGAGCGTGGCCGGTGTGCCAACGATGCGCAGCGCATTCTTCACCAATCCGAAGCAACTTCACGCCAGTTTAGCCCAGACCGTTGTGCACGACGGACCGCTGCGCGACGCTTCGCAAAAACTATCGTACACAACAGTTAAACAATATCAAAGTGACTAAAATCGGTTCGAAACTATTTTGTAACTAATAGTGATGGGAATTGACGATAATAATCGCGTGTGTGCCGAAAACGTACGATGACCGAAACTTTAAGTTGGAGAGAAAAAGTTGTGGTACCGAATGCAACCGGGTCCACAAAAAATATGTGCTCGTAATACAGTGATGGCCTGATGGGATCGCAGTTCGGCCAACATAGTGTAGTTAGTGATGTGTACTGTGATAATATAAAATATCGGCGATCGCGTAGATGATTGCCGTTTTTGTGTGTGATAAAAATATTAGCTTATTAGTTACCAAAGATTCCTGATGATCTTGTACATTAGTTTGTGTTTTATATTAGTAGTTTTAGGTGAGTACCAGTGATTATAGTTTATTAATAAGTGCTTCTCCGTGACTAGTTAATCACAAAAATTTATGAGTGCTCATTTGCATCAATAAGTAATTATGACAGCGCAACAATAAATCTTAAACATGATGCAACGGACAGTTTATATCAAAACTGATAATTAACTATCCGTGTAGAAAAATTATGTCCATAATGTCGGATGAAACAAGTTAATCCTGAAATAGATACAGCACTGAAATATCGTGCTCCAGATAATAACCATTTGGTGTTGACCGTAAGCCCCTAATCACTAAAGACTCGGAAACCGTCGATGACAACAAAAACACAGTCACAGAAAACAAAAATAGAAATGAAAGCAATAAAGAACAGAGGCATACTCAAATTAATGAAAAAAGCAGCATATATAACAATGATAAATTCAAAGGCCCGCATAGAACCAACGATAAACGGAATAGATCTCCAAACTTAAGAGCCCACAAATTCAGTTATAAGTGACATTATTACTCGTAGTCAGTCCTCCACGTCAATTAGTAGGTTGTTCATTAAATATCTCACGCTACAGAGAAGACCACACAAAGTTAATTATATTTAAATTTATTTATGCGCAACACAGCTTTCGAAACATTTTGAGCTTCGTATGTTAACTAAATCTAAAAGTTGTAGAATGAATTATTAACTGCGCTCTGTGGTTTGGTATTCCGTGATGTCGACGCATCAGTGGTTCTGTTTCACGATAAAGTACCTAACTAACCGTTAGGTTACAATTCAAATAATCAAATAATAATTTATTTCGTAGATTCAAGAATAACACATATCACATTTGTTTTAATTATGTAACACATGTTTTCATATAGGGACGTACGTAGGGATTTTAAATTAAATTATACAGTCAAACAATTCAGTTGGCAAATTGTGATATGAACTATTGAAATTCTATGGGATGATTCATTTCATAGAGAACTAGTTTAATAGAAACTAACCCATTTCAAAATTGCTTTTCGGCGAAAGTGCCCAGCTTCCAACTCATTTAAAATACATTTATCAAATAACCCAAAACTGGAAACTGAAAACCTGATTAAGCACCGAAGATATCAAACTGAAAATGACAAACTTGAAATACAAATTGATGTAATCTACCGACGGGATCCTACCTAGATAAATACCGAGAGATTTATTCCAATATTCAAGCCCAAACAGAGGCCAAGACTAATAAAGTTATCCTTTACAAACATAACTTCTAGATTTGTAACAGAGTCCCTAATTCAAGTTTACTGTTGAGCGGAAGTCTACATAATGAATAAGGAATTTTGCTGTTAGTACATATAGTAGGTCCGACCCAGGGGTCCCTTAGAATCGGTGAGTGTCTGCCCAAGATAAAGCATTCTTTTCGCCTACGGCATTTTTCTCCCGAGACACCTCACCTGACAACGTTGAGAGGCTACGTCCAAGATAAATGAAGTGGAATTGTTGGCTATCATTCGTAGTCTCACAAAACAAAAAAGATTAGGACGCGCAAAACCAGTCTACCAAAAATATGGCCCGAATGATCGAGATAAAACTCCATGTGATTAGTGTAATGGTATTAGAATTTACGTTTCTTTTCCCATAAAACGAGTTTCAATGGTGCCGATCAGTTCTAGTAACAAATATCGAATCATAAAGCTGGATCCAATATCTCTACGTCGAAACCAGCGTCTGCCAAATGACTGAGATTATTGTAGCAATAAAGTCTGGTACGGGAATAAGATAATATTTTCTCTTGTAATTTCGTTAGGATATAAAACTATACGAAATGGTTTGCTTATCAAATTAGTGAAGGAATTTTAATAATGAGTAACGCAGTAACCTGTTGTCGTATTGAGTTTCGAATAAATTAAGATAATCTGATGCTAACTCAATTAATCGAATATTTTTGGCTAGAAATATGAGGTCATAGTTAGGCATGATTATTATAAATATAAATTTGGTTACCTTTCATGAATGTCGTAATGAATATTAAATTATGTTCATCAATTATTGATTTTTATAACATAGGAACAATAAATTAACAATTATAGGTTCGTTACACTACTGGTTGGTTTGGCGGGGTGTTTGTTTGACCTACCTACCTACCTACAAACACATAATTTCAATAACTATGTTGGCTTGCTGACGTTTCGGACACAATAATTTCGGACACTTTGTCCGTAATGACAGTTTTAATTTTAATTAATTTATTTACTGACGTTTCGGACACCATTAAAATATTGAAGCTTTTTTGTACAATCAGTTAGAATTTATAAAAAATATAGTTATTATATCACGTAATAAAAAAAGAGCGTTAAGTATTAAAATTGTGTATTTTGGTATAAGCCATAGCGAAATTTTTCGGCATCATAAGTGTTCTGTATCACTGTAATTCACCAAGTAAGGATATTTGGTACCGTAAACAATTCAGCGACATATTGATTTAAAGCATTTGACAAAAGCATTTAGTTTTTCATCGTAGCTATTGAAAAAATTACATAATTTGTACTAATCTGTCAAAATGTGATATCAAAATACCTAAATTCGACCTCAAAAACCCTGAACCAAAACGCCCAACTTAACTAGATCAATCCCTAATCCAAAAATGGAACGCTCAATTTAGCTTCCAATATTTTCGATAAATCAAATTCTAAAATGCTTTTTTTTAGAAAGTGTTCCGGCAAACTGTACAAAACTAAATTAAGGGGACGTGACTCGAAGACACGGCTTGGTTCCGTTCATTTTATTTTTATCGGTATTTGTGGCAAGGCGCTCTGCCCTGCCTCCTTTGATTTGTAGAATCATGGCTTTTTACTCGTCGGGGTCGAATTACTACTGTTTATTTTTTGTCATGAACTCTACAGAGAGAAAAAATAATGACAATGATAAAGTTTAACATAGCTAAACCGTTACTGTAGAGCTCTGTTCTGATTGGCATCAGTAGCTATAGATTCGTACACAGAAAGATAATAAAATGGTTATGTAACGGCTCAAAAAACTGTTGTTAAAAACAAGGCTATCAGCTTTTCATAGATTAGTCTCTTAAATGGGGCTCCTACACCAACCCTATTAAATTAGGTACCAGCCTAAGTATTTCATATTACGCAAAAAATAAAGTCGTAAAGTTCTACGCCCACCTGTTCTATTATTCTGCTAAACGTGAGAATATTTTTCTTCAATTTGACAGCGTTATTACTTTACTCACTTTTTTAATAAATCTCGCTCAAGTTATTGTGGGGGCGGCGGCTAGAGCGGCCGAGAACTACTAACGCCATCTGTTGTCGAGTAGCGGAACTATAAAATGTAGACTCGAACTTTTTATTTTGGTTGGAAGTTGGAGTTGGTATGGAAACAAATGTCTATTTATGAAGTTCTAAATGAATAATTTGTTGATAAATCAGATGGTTTAATTAAAAACTTCAAATATAATTTGATTAAAGATTAAATTTAGGATGAAGTTCTTTTATGGTAAGAAAGAAAGGCGTAAGATGGTCTAAGTAGCTGACAAATATATCTTCCTGTTACCATTTTTTCTATAAACAAAGGGCTAGGAAGACGCATTACTGTATTCAGTGAATCATTTGACGGGCGTTTGATGTATGGGGCTACAAAAAACATGAAGAAACTATTTTTCCCTGATTTTGTGGGGTTTTTATAGAAGAAAAATGATTTTATGCGATATCTACGTTTGCGTCCTGAGGAAGACGTTTATTGTGTTTTGTTGTTGTAAGAATATTCTTTGGGTAAGAAAACATCTCTTTGTTGCTTATTTTCGAGTCACACGAAAATTACTAGTCCTAGACTCAGTAAAATTGGTAGTCATCAAATTCGTGTTTTTAGGTTTAGGGAGTTTCTTTTTTCGTTGGCTAAGTAGGTAGTTTCTTATTGTTCTTTATTAAATGATCGGCATTTGCCTCTGTTTAATGTCTAACAGTTCACAAAAGTTTTCTGTGAGTACATATGTCTGTTTTTCATACACTAAAGATCAATTATAATGTTTATTCAGGGTCATGGGACATGTTGAATTCATACAATCGGCATGAATCTTGGTCTCTATACACTGTTAAATTTATTGGAATTTGTTTTTTTATTCAATTGTAATACTTACCTTTGCCCAGCAGTGGGTGATCAATTAAATCATCATCAGCATACGTCCACTACTGAACGTGTCCCCCCCAAACAAGTGCTTACAATCATAGCTTACAAGATCAATATATTAATAATAATAATAATAATAAGTGTTTTTATTCTGTAATAAAAGATACAATATTTTTTACCATAGCCGAAAACACCTTTTAAGTATAATGATACACTTGTTACTTATATATATATATCGTCAATATACTTGTTGTATATTGACGATAATATAAAAGTATGTCGGACAGACCACACCTAATATGCCCAGAGTAAGTCAAACCGACATAAAATAACTCATAAAGTATAAAAATCACTGTTAACCTCACTTTCTCGGTAGCCACACAAAACTCTATCCCGGAAAAACTATAAAAAAGCGTTAAACAGTTTAATAACAAACTTTGCCATGTGGATGGATAGTGTCGAATAAACAAACAATAGTTACGCTACGTTTTTTACTATGGCAAGTTTTGTTTGGTGCCTGTAGCGAAGAGGTTGGTTGGTAGCTAACGGTTTGGACAGATTTTGAAGATGGCCTACCTATTTTAATTTCCAATTTATCTCAAAGACTATGATTTGAAGTAATTAATTCGCTTATTCAGTATTGGTTTGGTAATTTAGACAAAAAATACAATTTAATTAATAAGAAATGGTAAAGAATTATCAATATTTTATTTTTTGCTGCCTGTCTTCCAGTTATTATTCAAATGAAAAAGATGACTTTACTTACCTAAATTCTCAGAATATAAAAATAATTATTAACTATGAACCAACTTAAAATATTTCGTGGTATTGTTAACTTAAATATTTTCTATATTTTCTAAAATTATATTTTTAAGAATTTATTCTAGTTACCTACATACACCATCAAATCACAAATTTACTGCAGGTTTTCAATTAAATCGCAAAAAAAAAAACCCTAATTTACTCGCCCATAAATCCATCAAGAGCGCCAATACACTTTATTATAGCCTGTTGAACCAATGTTACTACCCTGGTAATGTTAACTACCAGTTTTAACCCTTTAATGGCGATAGTAAAACAAAATTAGCTGAAACAACTATCCTTAGCTGTCATAAAAGTGTTTTATAGACAAAAAAATACGGCGCTAGTTTTTTTTTATAGTGTCTATTCGTGGCGAGACTTGTACCTAAATTCAGACGGATTAATCTCTTAGCATTAAGATCAAAGAAGAGCAGATTAAAACAACCGTTGTGTAAAATAAATATTTGTTATAATAAAAATTCTACTGAAGTTTACAAAGATTAATCTGGTAGAGTAATCGTATTTTGTAGTGGTACAAAGTTATGATGAAAAGCTGAATTAGATTATAATTTTATTTGTCTTATGACTGAATTTAGGAATATTATTTAATTTAATAATAACAAGCATTCAGGTTAAAAATATGACATTAGAAAGGTCTTTATTGTGTAGTTCTGAAATTATTTATACAAAAAACTTTTTTAAACTATACAAAATAAAGTCATAACATAACGGAAGGTTCCATACCTACCTACCATAAACAGAGTAATAGAGTTGGTAATAGTTTTAACGCATTGTTTTGAATCATAATTTAAATTAAATAAGTTCCGAACTTCCGAACACAACCGTAACAAATCAGACCGTCAAAGATGGCGCCCTAAATCATCCCAACAATATATTTACACTTCACTTACAGTGTATAAAAAACACTTCCCCTTCCAAATATAGTTTTGAAACATCTTGAACGAAACACAGCTTATCCTAACTTCCGCGACTTAAAACAATCTTGGTAAGTTCGAGTTTAGATTTATAAAGTCATGGTCCTGAACGAAATTTAATACTTTCGAAGTTGTCTTTGAGAGTTTCCTAATCTTTTCTTTTGAAATTTTATACTGTATCATCATGAAAATACTTTCCTTTTTAAAGAAAATATCTCCGTGTCTAAAGTAGGTTAGGTTAGGCTGCATATAGGTTATAGTTTGGAATAATCCGATGCTGCGGTGTAAAGATAGGGGTTAAGTATAGATTTTACGGCTAGATATCAATTTCACAGGACGTGACAACCCTAAAACCGCCCCTAACGGCTTCGAACCGGTTCAAACTAGTTACGAATATCGGAGCTATTATTTTAAGCTGAAATAATGAAATTTCCACAACTCTGTTATCGTTTGAAAGCAGATTTTGATTGTATTTCACTCTTGAGAGTTTGAACTTTTAACAAGTTAATGTTTTTCGACGAAATTTAATAATGAAGATATTTTGTTTGGGACTACATTAAACGTTAAGAGCTTTGTAGCACACAAGAGAGTAATATATTAAATTGGAATTAGTTTTTCTAAGAATATGTTAGCTTTATTTAAGATATTCGGGTATTTTATTAGGTAGAATAAAGTCGACGTAAATTCTAACCAAAACGAATATTTTCTCATCTAAATAAATATGTATGTACCTATTAGAAATGGAAGACTTTGCAAATAATTACATAGATCACACATTTTTTTATCAACCTATATACACATATACTTGCAGATTGTATCTGTACTTGATTTTATTTCCCTTTTTAGTAGATGAGGTTACTCAACATAGGTATTCCTTTAGGTACAATAGGTATTGCGGTAAAGTACGAGTACCTACAAGGTTAACTTACCAATAACAATAAAGTGCCTACCTAGTAAATTATTAAATCACTCTAAAGAGTTTAATGTTAAAGAAAACCTAGGCACTAAAACAAAATTGCCTCTTGAGCAGGGCTTATTTTAATAGCTTCCTCGCTAAAAAAAGCCTTCTCGCCGCCATTCTCATTTCTGGAATCCAAGACTGAACCGCAACCGCTGAATAATAAAACGAACACTTCATAAGATCTCTCCTCATTCCCCCCATAAGCGTATTTCCACTTCATAACTCGTAAAAACTACACGCGACAACTTTGATTGCCATGAATACGCGAGTTACGATAAACTTTTTGGAAGCTCGCGTAAAGATAAACTCCTTAGGATGATGTCTCGTGTTTGTTTTGTTGGTGGAATGTCGAGACTGCGCGCGGTAAGCCTATTCTACCATAAAAATTTACAGACCATAGAGTACCGTAGATGTAGAGTGAGGCAACGGCAGACTGTTTATTCTGTGAGTCATGCTCATTACAAGCCAACTTTTAATATTCGTTGTCATCCATTTTCTCAGGCTTAGGTACTAATAAAAGTTTAAGGGTTCGTGTCATTACATTAGTCTTTTTTTTTGTCCCTTTCAGACGATCTACTTTAAGTTTGCCAAGACACTCGACTCGTATACTTTTTACGTTGATGATATTGCTTGTTGAGAGAAGTAAATTCCTACCCAATGTATTTTTTGCTGGCAATATTTTCGAGCTCGAAATTAAGTTTTTGAGTGTAATTAAAACAAAAACACGAATCGCTGCACGCTGCACGGCGTGGATCCAATTTTTTTATTACTTGTAAAGTAAAACATAAAATCAATTTAAAATTGGAAAAACAAATGACGTTCCAAATTCAACAGTGAAAATCGAATCAGGCCCTAATTATCAAAGTTTTTATCACACGACCTAATTTCGGAGGCAAAAATTGAACAAACACACAGGGCCGAGGCACGTACAAAAATTTCCTTTGGGATAATTGCTAACTTTCCCTGTAAATGTAAATTCGAGTTCCAAATTCGAATATTAATATTAAAACGGTATATTCAGCTCATGGAGATTACCTATGTGTTGTCCATGACTTTATTTTATAGCTGTTTTTATGTTTTTCGATTATCTCTAAAGTTTAGGTTTAATTTCTTTTGCGATAAGAATATATTTTATGGCTCATGCGGTTTAGTTTTATTTTATTACGTTACTGACTTTCAAAGCTTCTATATTAACTTCTTGACTGTACTTGCGACCTCCTTTGCATAAATAACTGAACTGAAAGCGCAATCTAGAATCTTGTAAATTAATTCCAAGTTGATGATAACCTTGCCTTTTAAAAGAGCATTAGACAAAAGCATAATGAGCTGCGCGCTAACAAAGGTATTGTCAGTACAAGTTCTTCATTTTCTGCAAGATTCTATGCAAGCACATTTTCTTCCGTAATAGAGTTTGCCTCTTAACACTCAAGTTTACTCTTACTCTGTCCCGACGTCCTGTATTTTTCTTATCTGTTCTGTCTTAACAGCATTTTGCTGTTAGCATTAATACTTATGCTCGAATGTGCTCGTTTTCTTATATTTACGCGGTCTTAGCTGTTTCCGTTAGACTTTGCCTTGTTTCTTTCGAAAAAATTGCCGACTCGCGTTCTGAATTTAAATTTTCATGAACTCGGATCCTGATTCCATATTCAAAAGTATTGCTCTTTTTATTTTTTAAATTGCGCATTTCTTTGTTTTCCGTAGAGGTGGATTATTAAAAAATTCTACCTGATCGAGCACCGTGCTCGATATAAAATTCTCTCGCATAAAACTCTAGTGCTAGATTCTGCAGTTTCATGTTTCAAGTTTTAGCGCAAAGCACTTTGTTCTTGAAAAAAAGAAGTAGAATCCGCAGAAATAATTTATGATCTTCCTTCTCCCTCGCGCGGACGGTTAGCGAAATATTTTATAAAGTTTCGACCTTGGCAAGCCTTCGAATCTTGTTCACGCCTCTTCGTACTTATCTACCCTTGACTAGATATTCTTTATTTATTCAGGGTGGAGTTATCTGTGACTCTTAAACCCCTTACATCGAGCAGGTGACTTGGGTTTTCTAAAAGGTATTTAAGCGAAAAAAGGCTTTTAGATGTTTTGAAAATGCTAAGCTAAATAAACGTCTGACTTTGGCGGTTGAGTTTGAAGCTAAGTAAGATATATAAATATCCTTTTATCTATTGACAGCTGTCAGATAATATTTTCACGGCTTGCTTGACCGTTGAAGAATAAAGAAAGCGAATGAATTCATTTGCCTGAGAGCTTTTTATTTGACTTTTGTGGTAGGAGTAGGTAATCTTTTTTGAATATGTTTTGCGGCTTTAAATGATTTAGAGATAACGTGAATAATTAAGGATAAAGA
Source organism: Eupithecia inturbata (assembly GCA_963662085.1). Classification (NCBI taxonomy): domain Eukaryota; kingdom Metazoa; phylum Arthropoda; class Insecta; order Lepidoptera; family Geometridae; genus Eupithecia; species Eupithecia inturbata. The sequence goes on from OY759201.1 coordinate 2,955,813, forward strand.
TCACGGTCATAAATGATACCAAAGTGCTCAAAAGTAGTCGTAAAAATAGTACGAGAACCGTATTTGATAACAAGCAAAATCTTATGTTCTTAGTAGCACAACACTACCATGTTTGTTGTACCATTAAATTGCCCATAAGTGGACCCATATGCGGAAGCTAGTCTTCTTTATGCCGGGATCTCGAAACTCAGCGTATTTTTACGAAGTAATATTGTTTTGTTGATGTTTGCTAAGCGGAATTCAAAACATGCATCAGACTGTTCTGCTCCAGTTTTATGTACAAGGAAGGATTTACTGTGTGTACCTACTTCCATGGCATTTCTTACGCGTGTAGGTAGGTAGGTACTTAAAACCTCGTTTGACGGAATTGCCAACGCTCTTTAGAATAATATTGTCTATGGATAATAGGCGCGCTATGAAAACATTGCCATGTTTTCATAGCGCTTCGATGAAACATAATTAGCTTTGTCCTCTAAATTAGGTTTATTAAATAGAAAATCGCTGGCAATTTCTATAACACAAAAGATCACTGGCTTAGTTAGAAACTTTCCAACCTGTTTATTTCCCGCCAACATAAACTGAAGGATTATTATGTGCGTGATTTGTGTTCCAACTTCTAATTATTTTTTTAATCAAAATTATCGAATCCGGTGTAAACTATGACATAAAACCTCATGCTCAGTTATTCTAAATTCAAACCGAAGATTAGGGCTGTGAAAAAGTGAATCGTTTCAATAGAATACCGATTGGGATCGTTAAACGCTATCGGTGATTCAGCTGTCATTAGGACGTAATGGCTATCCGTTGAGTCAGATACTTTGTGATTCAATCTTGAAAATGCTCAGCCTATGGAGTTTATGTTTAAAATTTTAATTTCGCGTCTGCTGTTTTAGTCATGATTGAGAGGAGTAATTGTGTTGCTATTTTAGATGTACTTAAGAGTTTGAAACTTTTCATTTCGAAATTCTTGTTGATGTTTCATTAAACTTAAATGATCTAACATACAACATAAGTTACATAGCTGGACTCATTAGTCTTCAGTTAGTAGTAGTTTTATTCATTAATAACAAATGCGATCAAGTCGATCATTCAGTTTAATTACAAACTGAAGTCTTTGTTTAGTAGGTACCTTTCTACCTACCTACGTGGGTAGGCAAGTAAAACATAATAAAAGGTATATCCCCAATCATACCACAACCATTTCATTTCAATATTTTGATATTTTCAATACAACACTGAAACATGATTTTTAATTAAATACCTACCAGAAACTTAATTAACACAAAAAATAATACCTATAGCTTCGGTTCACACAGCCACGAACATGAAAAAAACAACACAATCGAACCGCGGGCCACGAACAAAAAAAAAAACCGGAACACTTCAATTAATATTGGTCGGACGCAATTGGTGGCTTGATAAAGGCGCATGTATTCGAAATTCGAAAAAATAGAAGCTAAGTGGCAGATAGCCCACTTTCAAATGTGGAATAATGAACGAACGTGATAATGGAGGTGGTGATTCAAAAACGTGTAAAGAAAAAAACACCTAAAAAGGTACCTCTTTTTAGGTGAACCTTTTTTACAGATTGTACACCAATATTACCTATAATTTATTTGTATTGTACCATATTGCTATTCCATGGGATCCAGATGATTTAATTATATTGAATCCGTGTTGTGTGCTTCTTTTAATGCCTAGCTAGGAGGCTTCGCTTAAGGGGTGATTGTTGTATATGTCCCTCGTCACTAAGAGGGGGACAGATGGAACATTTTCAATTGATAATTCATTTTTGAAATTGTTCGATCTGTCCCACCGTTGCAAAAAGGGGGAGAGACCGAACTTTTTTCCCATCTGTCCCCCTAGGAGGACAGCGCAAGGAGCCAGATGGGAATAGTTCAACCTAACGCGTTTGGTTGTCAAACTAGGCCTAGATATCAGTGCTCACGGGATCCCCGTGGTATAAAACTCGAATTACATAAAATTCTACAATTTTTCTTTAGTTCCTTGAATGTGAAGACATGATTGCGTAAAAAAAATACGTTAAATATAATGAAAGTGCACTGTTTCGCATATACATTTGGTCGAGATCTCAGGAACCCTGCGGTCTATTGAAATGATGTCGTTTTTAGAACGGCGTAAGGACGCCGTTCTAAAAACGTATGTTCCGCTCCGACAAAACTAAATAAAATCAATAAAATAAAATATATGGAAAACTAGGAAATAAAGTGATCACTTTGATTTTTTGTTCACTTCAATCTTTTTAAGGTAAAGTAATGAAGCGAACAAGAAACCTTTACCTTGTAAGATTGTTAGTTTTGAGCAAAACTTGTCCCAAGCTTTTTTATCCTCTATCAGACCATAACAACCTATATATCTACATAAGTAAATGTGTACATTTGTATGCTTGTTACATGAGCAACTATCCCTCCTCGAGATACAACTTCATGCAAGTTTCTGTTTAGAGCCAGAAGCGAGGAGTTTCAGTTTCTACACGCAAGTTCAAAAGTTTTGTGTTTCACGTTGTTGATGCAACAAACTGTTATATTATTTATAGAACAGTTTTCGCATTTTATCTGATTGGATTCAATAAAAATCAACCACGTATTTACCAGAGTAGTTGTTTTAATTAATAAGGTACGTTTTATCAAATCAATCCATCAGTTTCCAAGCCTTGAAAGTATTCACTATTCAATTCATTCTACCGCACCCAGCGCGGATGATTACGAAATGTCAATGTCAGCTGTCATTCGAATGCACCGCTTTAGGCCTTTAATGGCCGTCGTCTGCGCCCGCAATTGGAAGTCAGTTATTAATTGAAAATAAATGGCTGCGATTCACTGGCCCACAAAGATACACTATGATTCATTGTATTTGACAATGGGACTGTGTAGGGGAGGCGAGGCAGTGATAAGGAGCCGTGTGCTACCGCCATTTTGTTTTATATATAATCTAACTTGTTATGTTGGTAGTACAAAAAAATCTAAAAATGGGAAAAATCTGAGAATGGTGATGAATATTTCTCAAAAACGTTCAGATAGTCTCCTAAGACCATTTTCCTGTAGCCACCGTCACCGGTTAAAGTACCTCCCCATACTGCCCCGTCCAAAAACTCCCCCCTGTACAGTTATTTTGTGATGTAGATAGCTCGTATTAGGTCATTAATTGTTAATATAATAGTTTGCTGAGAAAAGTTTAGGTAGAGTTACGAAAGAGATTCTCGTAACAAAAAGTATGCTCTTCATACATTTGGGCTCAGGTAGACAGGTAAGGTACTAGGTACCTACTTGTCTACTTAAAATATAGACTACTCAAAGCACCAAAAAACAAACAGTAAAAATTTTGAGTCTCTGAATATAAACAAGACTTTATCCAGAATGGTAATATTTTTGTCTAGAGTCAAGACAGTTTCGTTTCTTTCTGGCAACTTAGCATCAGAGAATAATAAATTTGAAAAACGAACAACAAGGGTCGAATAAATTTACTAAGGTCAAACTTTTTCAAACACAACTAGTAAATTCTTCCAAATCTTTTCAACTCCCAAATCGCTGCGATTTGTCATAATGCGCAACGGTGTTACAATAAAATAAAAAAATTATAAAAGTTTTAAAACTATAATCTTTCAGGGCAACTTTTTATTCGAGTTTTATTCATTCGATAATTTTCGCATTCTGTCTATCTTTACGAACTGAATCATTCGATAATACTAAAAGATATGACAATGACAACGCGTTCTATTCACACTCGACAATAGTTTTTTGTTCGATAGAGTTCTGGATATTAGTAATTGCGGTTTCGTCATTGTGGTTATGATTTTACCTGGCTATTGTGATGATGTTGGTTTACGTGCTGGCATTCGAGTCTTCCTGTCGTGTTGTTCTACCAACTCCTTTTTGTTACTTCTTTCATAGAATAGCTAGTTTATTTTGTAACTTTTGTCGTGTTTACAGAAAAATATAAGGGTATTGGTAAACTCATTAACTCTTCTACTCCTGCTATGTTCTATGTCAAAGAAAGATGAAAATTAATCTAATCTAAATTCAAATCAAGAAGCGAAAAGCAACATGAATAGCGTGCACTTCTCATTTCAAAAGCATTCTAAAAACGAATCACGCACGACATCCGAAACAATCACAGCATTTAAATTTAGAACTCGACCTTAATGCCTATCGCTGTCAGTAGCAATTAAAAATAATTTCGGCTAGTGCTTTCTCCATGGAGGGTATACGTACATACATTATTCTCTTTATAAACGTCAAAATCAGAAAGTAGGTCAGCAAACAAAGACTCACTCGTGATAAACATATCTCAAGTAACAGAACAAAACACTATTGACCTGGCGTTTTTAGAACAATGCCTTTTATCTCATTCCAATGAACTTTGAATATGATAACCTGTGGGAACAGCAAATATGTAGCTAATTTGATACGAAATTTGATATCAAATGTCCGTTATTGTCTTGTGTCAGTGACATTTCATTGACCTTATGAATCGCAGGTTCGAAATTCAAAAGGCACGAACTCATAATTTAAAAACGAAAATAAAGAGCTCGAAATTCGAAAAGTCTGAACTAGGAACGCCCACGTTCGTAATGTAATGAATGAGCAATAACAATATATAATTTGATTCTATGTGCTTTCTGTTTATGAAATGTATCATGAATAGATCTTTTATCTGTATATTACGCAAGTTTACTCGCAATATATATTTTTAAACGCTTTCAAAATGACCTGCGGTTTCATACCTAACCAACCCACATATAAATTGGCTGAATTGTTTTGGAAATTATCTTTTACTATATTGGCAAAGCCATATAGGTTTAATTAAAGTGGCATATTAATTTTTAGTGGGAGCTTACTTTTTCAATTCTGTTTTAATTAAACTGATATTGCTTCTCCGTGTGACAAGACTCATTTATTTTAAAAACCTTTACAAAGTAGATTTTTTTAAGTAAAATAATTATGCCGAAACAATTTTCTATTCTGATTTGGGTCTGAAGCTGAACCCAACGAGTTTTTGCTATGCTAAATTTCAATTTGAAACCGTTAGAATATCTAACCTTCGATAATAAAAAAGCAAGAAGGTGGTTTATGTTAGTTACGTTTCGTTATCCCAGGTTGTTTACCTTTGGGTAACTCAACCTTACCGTATCACATAAACAAAGGTCGGCTCTGTTAATAACGGAATGTTTATTTTAAGATTGTTTATACCTGTCTAAAATTAATAGGTACTGGGCTAAGGGCTTTGTATTTCAACACTTCCGTATCATAAACAGTTTAGAATGGAACGGAATGGAAAAATTCACTTCTTAGTAGGAAGAACGGAACGTTGTTTATTTAGTTTTTATAGAGCGCACTTTTATAAGATCTAAATTATCAAAACATTATTAAGATAAGAATAGGCCAGCCAGGAAGGACATTAAGGTACCTAACCTACCAGACTTTTAGCTTAGACGAAGACATGCTTGGAAAAGCTTATGGAAAACTTTCCGCAAAAGTACAGAGGGCAATTGCGTAAAACCTCGAAATAAAAACAGACTGTACAATTCAAAACAAGCGTTTTCGTTGCGGATCCCTCAACTTTTTAAACAGTTCCGGTCTGGATACGAGGCTTTTAGCCGAAACTTTCCGTGCTTCCCACCGCTAGTTAAACAAAACGCTTTACGTACACTTTTCCCGCTATTTGGGGCTTTTATAATTGGAACATTGGTTAAACTTTTGCTGTTCTATAATGATCGGTACTCTACTCCGTTAGATTACACTACCTATTGTTTTATTCCTTTAACAGTACGTAATATTATTTCTTTTAAGTTTATTTTACTTTGATGTTTTTTGTCAGACAGGGAAGAACCAAAAATTCGTTAATAAATAAGTCAAAAATCATTGATTGCATTGTATAGGATCCAGGCAATTACTCATCATCATCAACCTATCTTAGTCCACTGCTGGACATAGGCCTCCCCCAATTTAAGGCAATATCTAATACTTATTTCGTTTTCTGTTATTCAGCGGTTAAATCAGTCTCGATTATCTATTTAAATTCAAAGAAAGAACGAATCGAATCAACTGAAATCTAAACCGTCAAAAGATAGGATGAAAGACTCTTTACGGTGTATATCGTTCGTATTTTGAATGCATTCTTTTGTATCCGTTCAATTCGAAATTTGAATAGTTCGTAGAGCACACAAAGCTAGCTGCATCGAATGAGTTCTTTCGTCTTTCTATTTTAAAACACAATATTGTTCCTAAATTGAATTCCATCGGGATTGCTCATAAAGCTACGCTAACTTTCATGGCAATGACGATAACGACATAGAGAAAAACTCGCTGTCGTAGTACTATTTCTGATTTTAATTATTTGTGGTATTTATTTTTAATGGTTATCTTTTGTTTGTTACAGCTGATCCTCTACCGGGCAAGCACGTGCCGCTAGAGAGCTATGAATCTGAACTGGAGCGAGAGCACGCATTGCCGACGTCGGTCCCGAACGCGGACATTCTCAAGACTAACAGCAATCCGACCTATCACAAGCCTAGGTATGTTCCTTTTTACTTTTTTTTTAGCAACGGGCCAATAGGAGTTCTCCATTTCTTCTTTCTTCACTATGGCGTTTTGCAGTTTCAACCTCAACTTGTGCAAGTATGTAACTAAAATATATTGTGATGATTTCTTGTAAATCGCACTTCCAACAACTTCTATAAGTAGAGCGTGTTAACATAACAACTTAAAACTTAAAGATACCTAGGACGTAACGGATTCTAAATACCTACCAAACAACCTATGCCAAGAAACTTTCTCATGCGGTGCTTGTTCGTGATATTTCAGATTTAGTTAACATAGTTTTTAAACGAAAAAGGTATTTAGTTGACCTATTCAGTAACACCAACATTAAAATGATTCTGTACCGTCATTGTCAATGTCAAATGTTAATTTCAGATATAAAAGCTCCACAAATAAGGTCCCTTCCATAACCAAACAAAAGCAATTAAAAATCGCTCACACCAATCAATTTAGATGGTAATTTGACCCGGGAGGCAGAACCCAAACATTATCCAATTGCTAAATTGTCGATGAAAAAACTTTTTCATTTGGATAACTCTCCAGTTACGGTAATCAATGTTCATAGAGTTTTAGGGGCCCGTGAGGTAATAAAAGAATCCTTAAACTTCGACGGTCTTAATGCTGTATGAATGGAGAGGGTGGAGTATGAGTTATTGCAAATCTACTTTTTTGGTCGTTGGTAGAGTTCCCACATTTTCTGTGCGTGCAATAAGATTAAGATTTTTTGTAAAACGTAATGCACCTGTTATTGGTTAACGGGTGTCTCGTAAATCTCTAGCCTAGATCTTGAAGAGAACTAAATAAATAAATTTAAATAAATAAATAAATTTAAATAATTTGCTGCGCCCTTACAGGGGTACATTCACTTGCCGCTAATTACCACCTAAGCTAAAACAATGTATATGTATGCAATAAATAAATAAATCTAAATCTAAATTTAATTCATCTTTGCTGGTCAATTCACACATCATTATCTAGCCCCGAGCTAAGCAGAGCTTGTGTTATGGGTACTAGATAACTGATATACTTAATACAATACTACATAGATATATATTTTTACTATACATAGAAAACATCCAGAACACCCGGAAAATATCTGCAGAACGTACAAACATTTGTCCCGAGGCGGGAATCGAACCCGCAACCTCCTGCGTCGCAGACGGACCTTCGCCCAAATATGCAAGTATGAAAGTAAAATATACATTTTCTATGATAACTAAAATTCTAAATTCAAAGTGCTTTATTTCCTTTAGACCTTACAGAACTCATGGTCATGGACACGTCACAAAATTAAAATTTCAAAAGTAAAACTAGAAAATAAGTGATCACTTTGATTTTTGCTCACTTCAATACATTTAAGGTAAAGCAAAGAAGATCAAGAAACCTTTACCTTGTTAGATTGTTCGTTTTTGAGTTGGAGCAAAACTTGTCCCAAGCATTTTTATCCTTAAGATAATCTGATATTTTGTAGTAAACCTTTTTACAAAGGATATGTTTGACAAATTGTTTGAATTTATTTATTGATAAATTTTTCAACTCATTTGGTATTTTGTTGTAGAAGCGTATACATTGCTCTTTAAAAGATACATTAATCTTGTCTAGTTGTGGGCACAGCGAGTATATTCTTATTTCTAGTATTTAAATTATGTATGTTGCTATTTGTAGGGAACCGATTGATATTCCTATGAGTGTACAACAAGTACTCATAAATATATTGACATGGTACTGTCATTGTGTTTATTTCTTTGAATTTTTCACGTAGGCTTTCTCTGGGACCGATATTATAGATTGCACGTACAGCCCTCTTCTGCAGCACAAATACGGAGTTAATATCTGCAGCGTTCCCCCACAGCAGTATGCCATAAGACATAACACTATGAAAGTAGCTGAAATAAACTAGTCTAGAAATATCAACGTCTGTAAGATGACGGATTTTTTTGACTGCATACGCTGCAGAACTAAGTCTCTTCGATAGCTTGTCTATGTGTGGGCCCCATTGAAGTTTACTATCTACGGTTATTCCTAAGAATATGGTACTGTTAACAATTTCTAACGTTTCTCCTTTGACAGTTACAACAGCCTTAACTTGTTTTACATTAGGTAGAATAAATCTAATACATTTCGTTTTGTTTTCATTAAGCAAAAGGTTATTGACACTAAACCAATGGACTACTTTTGAGATTGCATTATTCACATCGTCGAAATTTGTGTTTTGTGGTTTCATTTTACTTTATTTTAATTTATTAATTTTTTTATTTTAACACATTGGTCACTTGGTAGGTGCCTATTGGATCAATAGGAAGGTCGAGTGACTCAATATCTGCAACCTATTAATTCACTTTTTTTCATTATCGGTGAGCTACTAGTTATCCTAACTCAACCAAAAAAAATAGGTCATTTAGTGTAGGTTGTTACAAAAATGTAACTTACATTTAAGTGTGCTATTCAATACCATTCAAACAAAAAGAAAAACCAACTAGATTTGCAAGCTTCATAACAAGCAAACTTCTTATACGAAAACCAAGAAACTTGCTGAACAAGTATCAAAAATTCATAACTTCTATACGGAACACTTGGCACCGATCTCGTCACACGCTTGACCTGTTTTCAAGTTTGTTTTCAACACAAAAGTTGTACAATTGTCGACAGTGATTGATCGTTGGAGAAAATACATACGAAAATAGGTATATAAATAAGAATGCACGAACGTAGGTATACCTACTTATAAAGTTTTGCATCTCAGGGTATTGATAAGTTTCCAATATTAATGGATTTTTTCTTATTATTTTCGGTTTCTCTCCATTCCATCGCTAAAACTGAAGTTGTGTTTGGAAGATTCTTTCGAATGTTTTAGTTTAGATCCGTATTAATCCATTAAACCTTTTAGTTACTCGAGTTAAAGCTTTTAGTGTAATATTTTATTTTTGTTAGGACCTAGCAGGACGTTGCAAAAATGTTGTTTAAGTATTAGTACAAAATGTGAAGGAGCTAAAAATCCGACAAAACTCTTGCTGCCGAGAAATCGGGAAACCTGATCGCAAAATTACCCAATTACCGAACGCATAAAGACGAATGTTAAAACAGGGGACTGTTTTAAGGTAATTCCTCAAATGAAATCTTCATCGTAAATCTGGGTTTTAAAGCGTTTTCGACTTTAATGCGTAAAAAAGTTTGTTCCGCGTTGTTTGACTCTGTCCTGGAGCGTAAAATTGCCGTAAATTCCACATTTCGCTGCACGTTCGATCCTGAGTAGGACGATAAAAAGCCGGAAAAGTTCGGAAAGCCGGGCCAAATAATAATTCGGCACCCAATATTAAGCCTGTACCCCACACAAAAATATGATCAGATGACCTTAGTGAAAACTTTGATGTCATATTTTCGGAACAGAGTAATAACAATAACCGGATCACTTCATTTTTAGTCGGATGCATATAGCAACACTGGGTAATGCGAGGGTTTTATATTATATTTATAGATACCATTATAGTGCGAGCTGTCTCACCCAGACATATGTTTTATATTGACACATATTTTACATCTGTATATGTAATGTGTTTATTCATTCTTTTATGTCAATACTACGGCAAGAACGGTTAAGGGTGATCGATACGGGTTGGCGCGAGATTATTTTTTGTGGTGTTTGATTTTTTCTGCTTTCTATTAGGAATAAAACTAACGGAAAAGTAATTTGCCGCAAATCGTAAACCATTTTCTATTTAACCTATGAAAAAACTAACTTTCGGTTTCGGTTCACTAGTATTTTTAGAGCATTTGGGAAAATAGGAGGTTTTGGGCTAAAAATCAACATTTTCCCAAATGCTCCCAAAATACAATAGAATCGAAGTTGGCTTTATCATGGGTTTATAGAAAATGTTTTACGATTTGCGGCAAATTACTTTTCCGTGGAACGGAAAAGTAATTCGTTGTAGAACGGAGAAATAAACATAATGACAGTACCATGTCAATACATTTATGAAAACCTATTGTACACTCATAGAAATATCAATCGCTTCCCTAAAAATAGCGATGTACATAATTTGAATACAAGAAATAAACATAAACTCGCTGCCACGCTTCTACAACAAAACTCCTAGTGAGTTGCAAAAATTATTAGTAAATAAATTCAAACAAATTGTCAACAACTAACAAACAGGCTAAAGGTTTCTCCGTCGCTTCTTTACTTTAGTCTATATACCGAAGCGACTGAAATCAAAAATATCACGTTATTTCCGTGTCAGTGTTTAAGTTTTAAGAATTTGACCTTTTCTAAGTGTACATTTATTGTATTTATGGTAATAAAGAGTTTTTGACTTTGACTTAGAAATCAATTAAAAACCACAAAAAAAAATTTATCTTGGGCCAACCCGTGACGATCAACCTTAAGCCGCGTTGACACTATCATAGTCTGCTCGCACAAGGCTCGGACCGAGTGGATTCGTAGAAGTAGCTTCATACGAACGTACTAGGATATTAGATATTAAATATTAACATAATGTAGTTCACTCGGATCATTCTTAGTCAACATCGAAAAAAATTATAAGCGGCTTGGTTGTTGATACTAGACGCCATTTTGTTTTTCTACTCGTTTACAAGCTACGCCGGAAAAGTAGAACGCGGTCCAAGTCACTTAGATCGGACACCGTGGTCCGAGTGCGTTTGGATTAGGGGTTGCCACAATACGAGTTGTGTCCGAGTAGACTCTGATCGTGTCAATGCGGCTTTAAGTTTAGAGTAACAATTTCTGAAGCAATCTTCTTGACTGTGATTTATTTACCCATTCATCCAAGCGACATTCCGGGACGAACTTACCTGCATGAAGTTCGATTATCAACACGTTCGCAGTCCGCTATAAAATAACGACTTTTACTGAGAGATTCCTGAGAATTCACTTTATAATAAACTATTTTTCTCTAGGGAATCTGACTTGTTTACTCCTTTCAAGAATTCTATTAAATTGGTTTTAAATTTAGATAATAAAACTGAGAGCTTAGGTTAAGCTCAATGCTTCCACTAATTAAAATTTAACTTAACTTCAAAAATAGATTCACTGAATAGCTATTTTTATCTAGCTTATCCAGGTAATTAGACATTGTTGGGGTTGGATTCTATAACAGGATAGAATTTCACGTGAAAGGGCAAAGCTTTTATCTTTGTTAGTTATGTTATCAATAGACGTGTAAATAAATTGTTCGTGGCGGCCGCGCCGTAAGAATCAACCCCTCCAAATCAGACTTGTGTTTTTACGCCTTACCTTTTCTCTTATTAAACCTTTGCATTTAAAACTTTCCTGGCATACTTATAATTTTTTTTATAAAAAATAAATATTAATGACCTCTCCAAAGCAATGGTGGTTTTGCCATATTTTTTATGTTCTCAAATACTTGACAAACATTTCTCTACAAATTTAATTTCGATACCAACGGAATTTTGAAGTTTCTAATTAGACAAGCCTCTTCAGCGCTAACTAGTTGTATTTCAAGAGGTTTAAGATTCATTTCAAAGCGTAGAAAATATATAAAGTGACAGAAGAGCCCGTCCTTGTAAAGAATTAACCAAGTTTGAAGACGTGACTACAATTACACCATCCGTACTTAAATCTTGACACAGCTTAGTGTGAGAATAGCTAGGTGAGTCCGTGCCACTACCTGGCGCTTTAATAAGTTAACTAGTTTTCTAACTAAAACGATCACCATCATCATTTTCTGGTCTTGCTCCCACTAAAGGCATGTTCAGACCTACGCCACCCAGAGTGACAGAGAATCGTGTCGGTCATTTTTCCACGTCATTCCGCTGGGTATTTTGTACGTACCGCGTACCCAGTCGGCTTTACGACGATCGATGTGGCCGGCGGGTGAAGGTCCGCCTGCGATGCAGGAGGTTGCGGTTTCGATTCCCACCTCAGTACAAATGTTTGTATGATCTCCAGATATTTGTTCCGGGTGTTCTGAGTGTTTTATGTATGATAAAAAACTGTAATATATGTAATACCTAAGAATTCTTACTAGTTATCTAGAAGGTTACCTACCTTCTAGATAACTAGTATAACACAAGCTCCGCTTACCTAGGGGCTAGAGGATTCTGCGTGGATTTTCCAGCATTAGTTATTTATCTGTGTGGAGTGGTTTGGTATAATTATTTCCATTATTATTGACCCAGCCGTTTTCCCAGCCACTGCTATTGCAAAACTGCCAGTAATTATGTAAATCGTTACAAAGTTACACAACTCACGATTAAACGTGCTTATAATATGTTTCGGTTGAGCTTAAAAATGCTTAAACGATTTAAGTTAGCCTCTTAGGCGTGAAGTTAGAAATCTTTTTAATCATGAAACTATTAAGATGAAAATTTCGTAATTATGTTAGCTTACTAAATAATATAATGTAGTTTTCGAGATATTTCGCTCCAAAAACGGATAATCCAAAAATAAATTAGATCCTTGTTTCAGTACTACCTACTTAAGTAAATTTAATAATATTCAGCGCTGAGTAATATGCCCCGAATAAATTATGAAACCCCCAGCAGGAATTGACGTGTTAAACAATTCGAATTCCGAATAACCTACATTTTTAAACGCAGAACAAAAATGCCGTGCGACATCATAAACAAGAAATAAATCGGACTTTTTGCACCGGTCGAATGCACATGCTGCTCCATGTCATCAGCAAAATGCGCGCGATAAATCGTCAACAAAAGCACAAAAAAAGCTATCTAACCACAAACAATTTATCAATCCAAACTAAACCGTCAACAGAAAAACAATTAAAAAGCGATACGTCCGTGACTCAATTCCGGCGGATTTGCGGCTGCCGTTTTTAAAGCCTACCTAAGCATGATTGAAACATTAAATCGTTTGTCAAAACGTTTATTTTACTCGCGATGTTATTTTGATTCGTTTTTCGCGGAAATGTCAACATTTTACATGAACACTTCTTGTTTGATGGCGAGATCAGACTGGCCATGTTTAGAGGTAAATATTTTTTTCACCACTCTCGCTCTACAACGGTTACTTTGCTGCTCTTAAACAGTGAGCAAAATCGGGTTTTGCTCACATGTGGAATAAAGGGTATTATTCAACTTGTTGAAAAAAGTAATTTGAATTCAGAATGCTGTATCGATCGTGTAATATGTTATTGACACTCGATGGTCGGCGCTGAAAAAAAGAATAAACTACGCGATCTGCACCAGGGGAGGTAAACTTTCTCATTGAAGGCATCGCTCATTTTTATGTGTAGGTACCTTGACAACTTGGCTTGTGAAGACCATTCTTCGGATCTTTTAATAATCTACCGAACAACAGATTCCGAACTTATATAGGACTTGCACCTCTGTGAGCTGTACTTATTTTAGCTTATCGTAGGGAAGGAGACAGCGTTCACAGAAACACAGTTCGTTCAAGGTTTGAAAGAGGTAGCATTCGTACCCTCCATGGTTTTTGACCAAAATGAGTTCCTGACATTCGACCGCATTATAAATTACAAAATATTTTCTCGCTAGACGACGTGAAAAGTTGTGTGTTGAACTCGAGAGCAAATGTTTTTTGTTTCGTGCCTTTTAAATCCCTCGCTAGCTCAGCAGTCTACTTTAGAGCCACTCGCTACGCTCGTGACTCTACTCTAAACTGCTTCGCTAGCTCGGGATTTAATATCGGCCCGTGCAACAAAAAATCGTTTTGCTCACTTTTTGAACAAATAACTATAGTTATTAGTAATTTTCCGAGCTTGTGTAGTTTAAGTCACTTTAGTCTTTTTAGTATTAGCTCAAGTTTGGAAAAGGACGTCATTGCAGGCGTCCTAGAATGCAGGTCTAAAAACTCTATGGTATTTCATTTCTCACGCGTTTGCCGGGAGAAAATAATGTACGGAAATCCACTAACGTGGTATTTTTTTAATTTTCTGAAATGACTATGGTTATTTTCACTATAGGTTAAACTACAAAAAGTTTTTACTCCGAGTCCACCATATGATATCGGCCTCTTCCGTTCTCGGAACATTAATTTAAAAAAAGAACCAAGTGCCTGAGGCATTCGCGGGAATTTCATCGAAATTTACATTTGAGTTACCTAACTCAATTTTATTAATTCTACAGAATGTCGTCGAGTGATAGTGAAGATTTTATGACACCGCCAGTAATAAAAGAAACTGCTCAAGCAGTGAGTGAGAACCTATTACCATAGAAATCCAGAAATAAATACAACAAAACTTATGAAGATTTAGTGTATTAGAAAAACGAGAAGAGTGCAACTTCTTTTTTGGATAATGTTTTATTTTCCTCGTAGGTGTTGTATAAAACACTATGTATCAGGATACATAGTGTTTTATACAACACCTCCTGAGAAAGTGCCATTCCTACCTCGTGTGTTTCTCGTTTTTAAATTACACTCTCGATAGTCAGACAGATAGATGATTTACTCTTAATATTAAATCTAATATTAAATAATAATAATATTATATTAAAGGAATCAGTCACCTTCTCACCTCGGTGAACAATGTACTATTCCATGCTTAGGTAGAATGGTTTTATGCTGTTTTGTTTAGAGTTTTGTGGTAGATCTGCGCTGTCTGTTTATATTTCGTCGACGCAATGTTATACGATATAATTTTTTAGGACACACGAACACGCGAACACTCGCGAATTTTATAGTTAAAGCATATCTATAGACTGTAGATCAATGATTTTGGTTGACGGAAAATTGTGGCGCGGACGATTCGCAAAGTATTCGAGCGGGAAAATGCTTTGCGTCTTATTAGAACTGGCCGGCCATTTGAAGCTCAGTAATGTGCTTATTAAAATGAGTTCCGCGAAGGAAAATCAGGGAAATACAAGTTTGAAATTCTTTTGTCGGGGAAAATGAGAAATGGGTCACGGTGCATTACAATGTCTTTAATAAGGATGAAACTAAGTTGTCCTTATAGGTTCCATTTCGCTTTCGCTTGTTAAAAAGTGACGTGAAGTGAGTCTAAGGACCTAGATAATCGGGCAACTTGAAGCAGTCAGGATCGACTGCTTAAAGCTGGTGACTGCATAGTGAACTACAGTTTTCTATTAACAGACATACAAGGAACCGCTCGAACAGTTGCATAGTTCACTATGCAGTCGCACCTTGAAGCAGTCGATCTTGACTGCTTCAAGCTGGGCGTGTATCTAGGCTCTAACCTATAACTTCAATATTAAATGCTGGACAAATCACTCATCATCATCTAGCCTCAATTTAAGCAGAGCTTGTGTTATGTACTAGATAAGATAACTGATATACTTAATACAATACATTACCTACATATACATTTTTATTGTTATACTTAGAAAACATTCGGAACAAATATCTACAGAGGTCGTCACGTAAGCGCTGTATAGGTATCGAAGAAGTTTTATCTTAATCTTAAACATAATTATGAAAACCTACGTTAAAAATTTAGAAATCGGTGGTTTTAATCAGCTCTGCTATTTTATGCAAAATACAAGCTTTTTCTTTCAGCGCCATTTATTTTGAATGTCTTTTCAACAAATACATTAAATGACGTGAGTGGGTAGAAGAAAATTGGGCTACACTGGCACTGGAGTCTTCGGAACCGAGAGATGCTGCATAATGTATTATTTAATTTTATTTATCGAAATACATTACTTTTTAAATGACTTCGTTTATAATTTATTCAGCAATGTATCAGTCGCTGCCGCCGCCGGATCGTAGAATCAGCTTTTGAAGACGGGCTAGGTGGATTACAAAACGGCACCATTCAGATCGTTCAAATTTGATTTTGAACGATCAAGGTTCGTTAATATGGCTAAATATCGCTAAGCCATCTCGTCAAGTTAATGAAATAGATACCAAATCAGCGTTTGTTTTGTAATGCGCCTAGGTGTTCTAGAAACGGGAACTGGGGGTGAGTCTATATGACGTTAGTAACGAGACGTGATCGTAACGTCTTCTTTTTGTTTTGGATTAGCGTAGTTCCCTGTCCGCACGATAGAGGCGCTGTACCAAATTCTATGGAAAAACGAGACGTCACGATCACTTCTCGTTACTAACGTCAAAGAGAGTCACCCCTATGATCTAGAACTTATTATAGAGGTACTATCCGGCGGTGACACAATTATCCATGCCTGGAAATGTCACACAAAATATACGCCTATAATCTTGCTTTTCTCGTATTTTCCCGAGTTTACGCGACTATTCCCGAAGTCCCATAGACAATAATTCAGAAGATTCATAGTGTTGCATTCTTGCTTTTATTGCAAACGTGTTGTTTATGGCCAAGTCTGTCCGCTATGTTGATAGCTCAACTTTACTTATTATGCGAACGACTAGCCTCACAGAAGCCATTGTGAAAATGACTTACGCACTTCGACACACAACGTTCATTACTTAAATGTACAGAAGAGTTCATCAATTGGTTAACTAACCCCCCTGTTGAGTGTTATTTCAAATTCTATTGATACAGAAATATTTTAAGCTTTACAACACCAACAAAATACAAAATCAACAAATTGGATATTATAAAACCTAATGTTATGAGGAGACTTGGAACCCGTCAGGGGGTTACCTATCTATGAACGCCACTATACATTTAGAATTTTAGAACAAATACTTTCGTTTAGATCTTTTTCATCTAATCTATTTTGCCCACTGCTGGGCATAGGTCTTTCCCAAACTCTTCCAGGACGTGTAAGGAGACTTTTTGTAGACTTAGACTATTTTAAATTAAATACATATACATATATATTGCACACCCATATAAATTAACTTAGAAGTTCCTACCGCGGGCAGATAATTTGTCTTGCGGAATATGAATCCTGATATGACAGTACGATGTCCTAAATCAAGTTAAAATCATGATTCAAGATTCTCTAGCTATGCCATAGGTTAATTGGTAGCAAATCTTGCCATACATAATGAATTCCATTAAACTTAACAAGGATTAATCCGTCTAGATGTGATGTAATTGCTTATTCATCATCGTATCTAGGATTCATTAGTATTCAGATATTCTAAGCGTGGGGCCTGCAGAAATTGCAGAATGCATGCTAAGATTCTGATAGTCACTTGTAGCGCCATCTAGCGGGGAGTAGCGGAAGCAGAAAGTTTAATTCCCTTCTATGACAAAGCTTTAAAACAAATTTAAAGCCTGGAATTATATGTTTTGGACTATTTTTTTTTTTGTTTAAATGCTATATATATTAATATTTTATTAATTATACATATTATTTGCATTTATTATTATTATTTATAATGCTATTGACCGCAGATGGCCATGACAGCGGTACCGGACTTTAATTTATTTTATTTATATTTTGACTATCATTCCTTACAGAAAGGTTACATATTTTAGAAATTATTTAAGATGGCTTAGTCAAATAGCGCCATCTAGCGTCGAATAGCGTAACCAAAACTGATACTGATATCTATTTCTATGTATAAATTTTACAATGAATGTTCGAATCATTTCTAAACATTTACAACGTGTCTGGCCTATATTTTCTCCGCACGCATTGTCACGCCAACAATATCTCTTGTAAATCCTAGTCTGAATGTTTTCACTCACGCCTCATAACACCCATACACTCTTGTAGGCACTTCATCAAGGCGTTTGACGTACCACGAAATGTAGGTCGATGTTGTGCCGTCATTACAACCATACATGTATGTATGTAATGTATGCCTCATACACGTTACAACATTTGTATGATGAATGAGTTTTTGCATTAAAATTGCGAATCGTGGCATAATGTGAGTGGTCTTTTAAATGCAACAGTATTTTTTTTATTCCGCAATTAGTGTTGCCATATGCCACTTAGGTGTTTCGTTTTTGTTTTTGTAATTTAATTTAATTAATAAATGGAAAATTTACCACGAGTGAGGGTTGCTAGTGTTTTTAATAACGACGTTTTTTATAACACACTATGCACATTGTCTACAAATAAATAAAAACCTTTTTATCTTTTATCCATCTTATCTGCACACAGTTCAACATTTTTAAATTTGAATTCAGTAGCGTGTCAGGGTTGCCACTCGCAACGAAAAGAGGCATCGTCCAAGTTACACCTGTTTCGCTATCGAAAAAATACCACGCCCGAAAAAGGACCAAGCCAAAAATACTCTGCGGTAACTAACACAACATTTTCGCGGGAACACGACACGGGTTACCTTTTTTATTTTTCATTGTTTTGTCTCATTAAAATGCGGTCTACGTACAGAAAATAAAGCTAACTGAGCCATTGCTTTGGAGTTTTGCCAATTTTTGCCATTTCCATACCAGACTGCTAAGCCAGTATTGATCTATATTTACTTGGTGTCTCTGTGGCAGAATAGATCAACTTATAGTGGTCATATTACGGAGTCTTAGGTCACTGACATAGGAAAAATATACGCTTGAGGGCTACCTCATTATTTTCTGTGTTTTTATACAAAATGAGTTCGGTATTTTGGCACGACGAGACAAAACGGGTAAGAAATAATTCATAGGATAATACGCATTTTATGGGGACCACATTAATAAAATAAATGTAGCAAAGTGCCATTGGTGGCATGGGGAGGGCGTTATTATGGAACTGTTTCTTTGTCCTTTCGTGTACTTTGTAACACAGTCAAAGGGCTTGAGATATATGAAGCTATTTGGGCAAGTTTTATTGAAATTTTCTTAGATATTCCACTCGAAACAATATGAGGAGAATCTACGATAATAGTGGTAGAGTAGACAAATAATGTCTCATGTCTCTACCCTAATGTTTCTAAGAAAAACATAACCATTTCATACGTACCTTCTAATAAAATCATCATCATCAGGCTATAGTCCCTTGCTGGACAATAGGCCTACTAATGAGCGCCATTGCGCCCTGTTTGCTGCATCCAGCATCTGCCAGCAGTTGTGCAGCAGTCTTTCTTTTTGACCGACTGCGCAAGAAGGAGGGTTATGTTATTAAAATATAATTTTATTCAATAAAAAAGCCACATTACAAAACCATTCATTTTTATCGCGAATGTAGAGCTGTCAAATCAAATGCACTAATCTGTCACTGTCACCGGCGGCTAAACACCCATTTCATTCCACACAGTATTTTTCAAAGAATAAAGCCCTAGTGTGAAAAATGTGTACTAAAAGCCGTAACCGATACAAATCTGCACTGGACAGGCTATTATTGAAATTTTATACTGGCTTTAATGTGAATTGCCGAGAATACGTTGCGTTTGCAGAATTTGTTCGGCAGTTACTTCACCGAGGCAGGGGACCAAGAGAACGGATTTTAGAGTTGCAATACGTGATGGCTCCGCTCCATACATATCACTTCATGACATAAATCCAAAATTGGTTATCAGACTTTATTAACAAAGAAAATTACAATCAAATAATACAGGGTGTTTGGAAGCTCGGTGCAAAGCCTTAAGGGGGTAGTAGTATAGACCATCTAGAACATTTTGAGCCACATTTATCTTAACCAAAGTCTAATTGTTTTTTTTTAGGGACCTTTTACGATTTTTAACCAAAATCCCAAAAAATTCTAATTAAGTGCTGATAATGCAAAGTTTAAGTGGAAATGTCTATTTATTTTGTATGTTTTTATTAGCCTAATGTGTGTTTAATGATATTAAATCATTATAAAGCACAGTTTATGCTAAAAAAATGACTTTCAGACTATTTAAACTTTACAGAAAAAAAGAAAATGAAAAAAAATGTTTTTTAATGACATTTAAAAAAATAAATAAAATAGCTGCAGATGTTCAGATTATTTTAAAAACACGCTGAGTTATTGCTCTTTCTTTTAAGGTATCATTTACTTAGATATCTATACAATTTTCGAAAATACGGTGCCTAAACCAGTTAAAGTCCGTAAATACTGATTTAAAGGAGATAAGAAAAAAAACGTTTTTGATGATTATTTTTTTAATTCTGATGCTCAAAATGGCTTCCACCATTGCGTATACATTTACGACAACGATTTCTAACTTCCGTCGTCGTGACTTTCAGCTGCATTTCCTGTTTCATAGTTGTGAAAGCTGTTTCAATCCTTTGAAGTAATTCTTCCCTCGTGGATATTTCGGTAGTGTATACGAGATCCTTTGCCCGTCCCCACACAAAAAAATCTACTGGGGTCAGGTCGGGCGATCGTGCGGGCCAAGGGATGGGCCCATCTCTGCCTATCCAGCTGTCTGGAAAACAGTTGTTAAGGTGTTCCCTGACACTTAACGTCCAATGTGCTGGGCATCCATCTTGTTGAAAGATGATTGGCCTGTCCGTATTTAGTATGGGTACTTCGGCTTCATACAGGAGTTCTGGTAAATCATTTTGCAGAAAATGCAGATAATTCTCACCGTTTAAATTATCTGGTAAAACGTGTGGCCCAATCAATGTTCGTCCGATTATTCCAGCCCATACATTTATTGAAAATTTGGCTTGGAAAGACTCCTAAAACAAAAATGCATTCTAATTAAAGTATTCTGTTAAAGATGTGTTGAACGACTGGAATTAATTTAATAAACATTTGTGTACCTGTTTTTTCCAATGCGGATTGCTGTCCTTTTCCCTGTATTTACGGACTTTAACTGGTTTGGGCACCGTATTTTCAAAAATTGTATAGATATCTAAGTAAATGATACCTTAAAAGAAAGAGCAATAACTCAGCGTGTTTTTAAAATAATCTGAACATCTGCAGCTATTTTATTTATTTTTTTAAATGTCATTAAAAAACATTTTTTTTTTACATTTTCTTTTTTTCTGTAAAGTTTAAATAGTCTGAAAGTCATTTTTTTAGCATAAACTGTGCTTTATAATGATTTAATATCATTAAACACACATTAGGCTAATAAAAACCTACAAAATAAATAGACATTTCCACTTAAACTTTGCATTATCAGCACTTAATTAGAATTTTTTGGGATTTTGGTTAAAAATCGTAAAAGGTCCCTAAAAAAAAACAATTAGACTTTGGTTAAGACAAATGTGGCTCAAAATGTTCTAGATGGTCTATACTACTACCCCCTTAAGGCTTTGCACCGAGCTTCCAAACACCCTGTATAAAACAAATTAGAACTAGTAGACAATTGAAACAATTAAGCTTACTGCAGAATGTTGTAAACAATCTACAGGTAGCTCAACTGATCCATATCAATACCAGTCAGAAGCGTCCCCGCGATTACATTGCCCCGCTGTATGGCAATGCTGATGCGCTGCGCCAGATACCCACCAGCTCTCGAGTCACGGGCGCTTCGACCCGACGCACAGCTAAGTTTTTAAAAACCCGCAGAGCCTCGGTACCCCACTGACATAGGGTCTCGACCCCAAAGGGAGCAAATTAATTTATTTGTAATATTATATTTTAATTTATTTGTAGTAATATTATACTTTAATTTATTTGTAACACTTTCTTAAGTGCAATATAATGTGCCTACAAGAAATAAATGAATGAATGAAACTGAAAAATGTGCAGGCTCTATCGAGACCTGCATATTTGCGCCTCTTGAGATTCTCGGCCAAATCGGCCGCCGCACCAGCCGTTATAAAACTTGATTTGCTAAAACAACATCATTCTAAAACGATTTAATCCATATCTACCATGATAACTCCAGACCACAAGAACTTCAACCATCCCTCCAGAAACCTGGTACCTCTACTCTACCATAGACCGCACGGACTAAAATATAATAGGTAGGTAAAATAATAATATTCTCGATAAAAGTGTAGGTAATGTATTTGGTACCTATATAAGTTATCTATAGTACCCATAACACAAGCTCTGCTTAGCTTGAGACTAGATGATGATGTGTGAATTGTCCAGCATTATTTGTTTATGAATAAGAACGTTAACACCCGGATTTTGTGGAAACCGGCCATATGTAGAACGAAGTGCCCGTGAATGGCAACACTTTAAAATGGCAGTGTGGAGAGTTTTATGTAAGAGATCTCAAAGTAGAAGTATTATTGTTGGAATAAAATGGTACCTATCCTATATCTAGATATTTTTCCAAATACCTTAGAATGGCTTAGAACGTAACGAGGTGGTAGAATTATGCTAAATTTTGCTCACCTACCACGGAATTTTATTTCGCCATTTTGTGAAACGATTTTAGCAATATAGTTTGAATAAAGTTGAATGCAATTTAATTATTCGAGGTTGTTAAATATGCAATTCGAGAAATTTACATATTGTAAATTTGATTAACGAA
This sequence comes from Eupithecia inturbata, assembly GCA_963662085.1. Taxonomy (NCBI): domain Eukaryota; kingdom Metazoa; phylum Arthropoda; class Insecta; order Lepidoptera; family Geometridae; genus Eupithecia; species Eupithecia inturbata. The sequence goes on from OY759201.1 coordinate 2,978,526, forward strand.
TCGACAATCTACATATAACTATAGGTGGCGAATGAATCAAATTGTTAGATAACTAGACAGGGGCCTGTTCAGGATCTACGCGGTGTTCGCTACCCAGAGCGGTAGCGGTCAGTTTCGCTAGGATTTCGCGCTCGGTAAACCGAGCCGCGCTAAAGCGCGGTCCACGGTTTTCCGACGTAATGTGTATTTTGAAATATGTACGGTTTTGTTTTAGACTTTTTTATTTTAGCATACCATTCCATACCATTATCATTTATAAGGTACATGGCAACGTGCACCTTTAGACGGTTTACAGCAGTCTGCAGTTTCAATTGTAAATACTAGTTCTAATTAGTTTCTATTCTTTGATAGCAATTTTCTTTGTTTCATCAACAATAATATTTAAAGGTATGATAACGACCATGGGACCATGGATAATGGCACAAAAGTACCAGCATCCTACCTCCTCCTGACCTACCTAGTCTTTATTATAATTATTTTTTATATATTGTTATTTTCTTCCAGGCCTCCACAGCACCACGGTGCGGCTCTCCTGGCGGGGGTGGGGGGTGCGGCTGTGCCTTCCTACGCGCCCCCCGGACGCGCCTTCTTCACCCCCCCTCTGCCACCTGAGTATAGGAACCCTTTCGCGGACAAGCCTACACTTAGAGGTGAGATATTAAATATATAGATAGATAAAAAACACTCACAAGCCTCCGCTCTAGGCAAAGCCTGATCGCTGAGACCAGTAAGGTGAGTTTATCATACGTAATTATGTTACAACAAACTTATGAAAATTAAAATCTAGGAATCAATGTAACATAAAATGTGATGCTTAAATGAGTTTCTTGGCACAATGAGAATAACAAAATATACCCTACCAACACCAACTACTACAGAACTATTACAACACTTATTCTAGCTACGATTACAATACTTAAACTAGCTTTGTACTTAATAATTGTTTTAATTTAGCTTTATACTTTAAAATTTACTTGTAAGATTTAAAAAGGACTTCGTTACCTTATTATAAATTTTAGGGGCCATACAGACTATGCTTGAATAATACTTTGAAGGAAATAATACTTTATTTCTAAAGGCTTCTGAAGTAGGTATTGACAAGGCAGCTTCAATATTTTTCACTCAAAACATAACGTACTGACCATAAGGGTTCCGTTTTACAGAAAACCCTAAGGGTTGTAGCTAGTTCCCTAACAATGTTTTCTTCACTTTCCTCTGTTATCCAACTTCAGTTAGATGAAAAGATCCAATCGTAACAGATATTGGCTTGGCGAGGGAAGCTAGTTGCCAAAATTACTCACTAATTGGTTAGAGCCTTTCTGAGCCAAGTTATTAGTCTGTACATGCTTTATTTGGGTATAATAAGCGAAGCGAGCCAAAAGGTCAAAGCTTTTAGTCAACTATTCGATATATCCACTCTGATATATTTTAAACTAGTTTCTGCCCGCAGCGTCGCTCACCTCATAGAGTCAAGTACGAAAGTGAACACCAAGTTATTTCAATAATTGCGTGAATGGTATTTTTTCATCTGTATTGAAGTCAAAGTCAAAGTCAAAAACTCTTTATTTCCATAAATACAATAAATGTACACTTAGAAAAGGTCAAATTCTTAATAATTAAACACTGACACGGAAATAAAGTGATATTTTCAATCGCTTCGGTATGTTGACTAAAGTAAAGAAGCTAGCTGTCAGTGTAATAATTTTTAGAATTGGATCAGTAGTTTCGGAGATTTAACTCATTATAAAGAAACAGTTTTATAAATTGTATGCTTCTTCAATATTCGTTTTCATCCCTCGCACTTTACCGATTAACCCTTTCACTGCGGGTATGCTCGTCATGGGCACAAGGTGCAATTCCAAGATGGACCGCAGGCTGCAAGCGACACTACTGGTTTCTATGCATCTCTATGAAATTGATTCCAAGCGCGGCAACACTGTGGCTTGCGGCCGCGGCGCGCCGCGACCGCAGACTGCAGCGCCAGTGGTGTCGCGAACCGCAGATAGTTCACACGTGTCACGCACAAAAATGACAACTTTTTCGGAAGATGATGAAGAGAAAACCAATTTCTCTTCAACTTTGATTAACGCGCCAATTATATGATTTTTAATCAAAATAGAACAGCTTCCTTCTCTGTTTCGACTTTTATGAAAAAAGATCAGGTGCGTTTCATTTTTTTCTGACATAAAGTAACAACAAGTCGTCATCATCTTCCTCTTCTAACAAAAGACACATTAGTAAACTATCGGTAGTGTTGTCCGACATTCTGTGTCGCACAAAGGTATTAGAGTGATTGAGGCATCGATCTATGCATTGTGCAGCCGCGGCATGCCGCCGCGCCGTGCTTGGGAATAGAAGCAACCACGACCGCAGGCAGCACTGACGTCAACCGCAGCCGCTAGCCGCAATGTCGCCTGCGGTTGCAGCCTGCAGCCCATCTCGGACTTGTACCTTAAAGAGTTTTTTATGCTGGGGTGTAAGGGAAGTCTTTTCCCTGGAGTGGGGTGTCAGCGGCTGAACGATGATGATAATATATGTAACTATTCATACTTATTAAATTAGCATAGATTGAGATTAGAGACCAACAAGCGAAGGCTCATAAAAAACTAATGATTGTTTTTGTCATTTCAGGCACGAACACAGATGGGAACAACTATCTCAACCGGAGGCCTATCCCTCCGCCCTCCCTCGGTGCAGGCCACGAGCGGATACCCATCAGACCTCCTGGACAGGTACGTTAAGATAATTCACCCTTTGATATTACGCCTTCATATATGTACGATGTTGCTATAAGTAACGTAGGTTGGTAAGTACCTAATTTCACAATAACTCGAAAACCCATGACGAAGCGCGAAGATGTCACTTTGAACCTATTTGAATCATTATTTCATCAAACATAGCTTTAGAAAGAAAACTTGGGATGACGTCACGTTTAAAAAACTAAATCAAAATCTTGGGCGCGGTGTTGCCACAGAAAGACGGAGAAACACGTTAAAAGTAAAATTAATTTACACGATTAATTTCTATAATAGAAGTATGGGTGTTTAACCCATACTTCTATTACAGAAATTAATCGTCCATCAGTGCGCGAGCACAGCACAAAAAAAAACAAAAGAAAAGAGTAATGTATCTTTTCTCCTATATTTATGTCGGTCAATGCTTACAAAAATCAATTAGCACAAATACAAAAAGAATCTGAACATTGTAACATTGAAAACAACTAGTAGGTACTTTTAAACTTTTTCACCAACCTCTGCAGGGAAAGTCTGGTCATATTTCTGCCGCGGCCGGCATTCTAGAACAATATGATTTCTTTCCTAATGGCTTTCGCAAACCTGTTTTATGAATTGCCTTTCCCGTGGTTTGTGTTCCGTACATTGGCTTTTTGAGGCGGTTTTCTAGGACATTTTACGAACGTGCTGTTTTATAGCTCTATAATTTATTGGCTGGGTATTTTAGACTTCCTATTTGGAACTAAATACTGGTTAACCCCATACTTGGCGCTGTGCACTGACAGATACATCAAAGGTCAGGTACCTATTTTTATATTTCCTGTATTCTCCCATGAGGTCTTATGGAGTTAGAAGTACCAGAAGTCTAGTAGACTCCACCTACCTCCTACAACCTACCAAACACAGTTTACCTGGGGTCCTATTCTATAAGCTAAACTAATCGCTTCACTATGACAATGGTATCGTCACAATAACACTTACCTTTCATGAAAGAAACAAGAGATGGAGGGACGCACGTCAAAAATGTCAATGTTCCATTCTATCAATCTTCCCGTTTACCGCTCATTATTATTTTCATCCTCTTCTTTTATCTTTGGCTCTGCATCATGGTTTGACACAACTATGCCAATGTCAGTATTATTATTTTAAACCCGCCTTCATTCCATGACGATGAAATTTCCATGAACTGGACTCTGGCCAATAACAAACAAGGCAATAGCACCGCATGTACAAACTAGCATGTGTTCCTTTTATCTAGGGATTCTGCGATGATACCATAGTCATAGCGGAGTGAAAATGAATATTAGGTAGAAAAGAAACTTACAGGCCCTTCTTCCTTCCACAGGAGACATCCTCACCCCAAGTCCCGGCTCCACCACCAGCGCCGCCGCAGCCGCCTCCAGGCATCGAACATCAGAAGAAGAAGACTTTGAACAGCCCCAGCCATAAGGTAGGCCTTTATTTCATCCATAAGGCGCATCGGCTATCCTAAGCTGTAGACTGCTGTGTAGCTGTGGTCTCGAACTCTAAGCGTAACAATTGTTAAGTCATTATGAATGTAAGCGGTTAACTGCGAACCTTGTTTGTGTTGAAAGAACACCGACGTTTCATCCCATAACGAGCGACGTCTTCAGGATGAGTGCGGTAAGAGTTTGGCGCGTTCCGCGTACGCGAGCTTCGTTGTTAACCCGCTTACGTTCATAATGAGTTCGCCAAACTACGAAAGTTTTATATAGTATGTATTTTATATAGTATGTATAGTAACGTATCTAAGTCAATATAAATAATACAATTAAGCTTGATTAAATAAATTAAGTTAGCGGGCTTTTATTCATCTGATCAGCTCAGCTTAATCGAACAAGTTAGAAGTAGGTATTAGACACGGGTATAAGAACTATTCGTACAACCAATAATAACAAAGATAAGAAAATTTAATAACTCTTGTATCGGTCGGCCAAAATAAATATCCAGTTGTAATTGCTTAACACCGCATAGAAAGCGCTTGAGAAATCCCATCAAGGGATGGATAACGGATTCCTCCATAAAACGTTTGAATTTTCTGACGTGTCCAATAGTCCTGTAAGGTCTAAAGGAAATAAAGCACTCTGAGTTTTGAAAACAAATTTGATGTCAGTAGATTAGATGGTAACACACTCTACCTACACGTCCAGCAGAGGGTAGATAAGATATGGCCTGATATTGATGATGATGACGAAATAAAAACAGAAAACGATATAACTCTACGATCACCGAAATAATCGATAATTATTACTGCATCGATAAACATTAGTTTTGGTAGAGGTATGAGTCAATTAGAAAGGCCCCGGCTAAGTAAAGTGCTAATGATGCTGCTAATGCAGCTAACTAAAAAATAAAGGCCATGTTTGTTCGCAACTCAATCCCGTTACTGCTTTTGGATGATTCAGTTTTGTGGATAAAAAATTTTTGGCAGAATAATTTCGCAGTGGTAAAGGGCTCATTCCTTCGATCATCGAATACCTTAGGTCATTCATACTTTTTAGTGACATCATATTTTATGCTATTGTCAGTGCCTTTGTCGCTGTTTTAATTGTACCCAATAGCCACGTCAAGCATAAAGACGCACACACATTTAAATCGCGGGAGTGGATGGAGAAAAGTCCATTTAGCAGTTAGATAGTAACAATGAAAATTAATAATACTAACAACACTTTTTTCTTTTCTAGCCGGATGACGTCGACAGTGACGTAAAATCCGATCAAGCAAACTTCACGGACTTCGTGCCGAATTCTCTCAACATCCCGACAATATCCAGGATCCTGTCCGGTTCCAACGGCCGGAAAGAAGACATCCCTGATGTCCTCCTCAGAACCGTCACTGCCAAACCGCAGCACAACCAAGAACGGACCAGCAAAAGCGATGTATACATCACTAAAGAAACAGGCGTGACTCTCTCAGATTCCAATAGGGATAGTAGCACAGAAGGCGCTTTAGCAGTTTTAGACCCCGAAATGAACAATTTAGATAGGCCACTGATTATAGAGAATGGTGAGACGAATACTAGACGGAATTTACAGTATTCGACGAAAATAAACGATAGTAGGAAAGAAGATATAATGCCAGCAACGACTATAGGCTTCGAGCTGAAAGATCCCGAGATGTCAACTGAGAGATATCATAATTTAGCGAATGTTAATCTAGATAAAAAGAAGGATAAAGGTACTGATACAGTTCAGAGGACGGGAGAGAATGGCTCGTTCGCGTGGAACGTTCACATTTATCTAGCAACTGGCATGTTCACAATTCTAGCCGTGTACTCAATATTCAAAATTATCATTTACAATAAGTTTACTCATCTCTTCACACAATACTACTTCATTATCCTGCATTTGATCCTCGTTCTTGTTTGCCTTATGAGGATATTTTATATGTGCTATGATCCGTATAACATTAACAACTCCCTGCCGATTTTCATTAGTGAAATCTTGCTTCACATTCCGGAGATTTTCCTTAGTATCGCGTTCGCTTGCACCATTCTCTTCCTCTTGAATAACAGCATCAACTTCAAGAACACTTGTTGCGCCTGTCTCATTCGTCCAAGAACCATCTTCATTGGCGGAGGTCTTCACCTCCTTTCCTGTCTGATGCTACATATCTTTGAGAATAGTAACAGTATGTTAGGGCTCACGTGTCAAATTATATTTATCATGATCTGTCTCGTTTTAGGGTTATGCTATATTTACGTTTACAAAACATTGAAAGCTATATTGCAGAAGAAGAGCCATACCTACATCAATGGCTTCCAGAATTTGTACCAAGCCATCCATATAAACTTGGCGACTGCGTTGCTTTTCGTCCTGATGGCTGGGTTACAAATCTTTGGTATCTTCGGCATAAAGCACCAAGTGAACATGACAAAGTTCAACTGGTTGCAGTGGGGGTATCAGTTCTCGATAACGGTTATAGAAATCAGCATAGTAGCCCTTATATCCTGGGTGATAAGCTTGAAAGTCGGGATAGTCGCGCTGCAGAATGAGAAAGCAGATGGCAACAAGATTTCTGGGATGAATCTCTTCGCTTGCGCTGCTGGGTCGAGCAATGAGCAGTTCGAGTCTGATTATCCAGCGATTTGTAACACTAACACAAATCTACACACATACACTCTTAGAACCGGCAAGCCTATCTACGAAGGCACCGCTCACCATCCTAACATGCCGGATCCGTGCTGTGCCGGTCCAGTGTTGGACCATCAGAGGTTTCAACTCAATACATTAACTGGGAATTGTGACACCAATTCTGGCACTGAAAACTATTCTGGTCACAGTTCTATAGCTAACGCTGGTCACAGCAGCTCGACTGAATCCAGCAACGCTGCGTCTAGCCAAGGTGTCACCAACCACCTGATCAAACACCATCCAACCCACGCGTACAACGGCATAGAGTCAGTGTCAGATGATCATTACTCGAACTGCGATCCGGCTATCCAATCGTTGCAAGGCGACGACCCTATAGACCACGAGTATAACGTCATCCAATACGGCAGCAATAGCGACTTTATCCGGGACATCAAAAACCAAAACTACAACGGAGGCTCTAACCGAAGCTCCCATAACTTCAAACACATGTCTTACGACAGAGCATCCTCAAGAACGAACAGCAACCCCAGAAAAAAACATAGACCTAAAAACAAAAATGTCCAGAACTGTATGACAATGGGTTACGACTCCATGGGGCATCATTATCACCAGCCACATTTACCTGATGAATACGGGAATTACGAATCAGAGAATGCGTCGTACCATGCCTCTGGTATACAAACCCTGAATCCTAATAGAAGTTACAACGACTGTCGAGGATCTCAGCGGAGAAACTCCCCTTTAACGGTAAATTCTAGTGGAAGCCAGAAACGGGGTAAGGTAAATGCTTTCCCTGATAGGCCAAAGTCTACGGACTCGTACGGGTTTTCCGAGGAGCCTGGCGACAGGGCGTACCCTATTCCTACGCCCAGGACCTGTGGGTACGAAGCCTCGTATTCTCAGCCTCAAGATGAAGTTGCCCAGCCTGATGGTAACAGTATGCTGGTGGCTCAAGACGGTTTTGTCAGATTTCGACCGTTGGAAGACCCGTCTACTTGATTTACCATCACGCTGTCATGTACAGCGGAAAACCTTAGTTTCTAAATCTCTTCAGAGCTCATATGGCAACTATTTTGATCGTTCTGCCCATCTCAAGATTGGCTTTTTGGCTGCTTAGCACCCTACGGGAACGAATGTTAGCAATTTAAAAATGTGTATTTTGACTCGTGACAAAATATGCATGATTTAATTTTCATGGTTAGAGATAATTCGTTTTTACTAAAGTGGTAAAAATCGTTTGTATCTGAAATAATTATTTAAGCGTAATGAAATAATATCACTATGAATGTAACAATTTTTAAGAATATGTAAAATTGTAAATGTTTTTAAATTAAGATATTATTAATCGCAATACGGCCTTTTGTAAATAGCATTCTTTTAATTTATAAGTCAGGTTATTTACTTAATTAATCACACAGGCCCTTTTTAATATCCTACAATAATTGCCATTTAAGTTAATAAATTTTAGTTTGTAACGTAATGATAATATTATTGTGATATATTAAAGTTTGTTTTAACAAATCTGTCCATAAAAGTATGAGGATAACATATTTAAGTCCGTCTTTAAACTGGCCATTAAATACTTATCAATGTTATTCAAAACAAAAAGTAACTCCGAATTTCTGTAAGTTTAGATTATTATTAAAATTTATTGTATGTTATCTCATTATAATCCAATTTATTTAAAATCAACTCATCTGATCAAACTCGAATATTTTCAAAGCCAAGAATCCCTACTAAGTATAAAACAACTGTACTTACTATAAATATCTCGGATAGGTATTTAGTACTTATAATGAATGTATAGATATAACATCACAGTAAAAATACCTAGTCAGTGCGACTCCATCTGAATTTTACCATTTATCCTGCCATACATATAATTATAAATGAAAAGTCGAAAAGGCTTAAAATGTGCTAAACTGAATACTTATATCCAAGAGTTTGGATAGCTTTGAAAACTAACAAACAAATTAATGTTACAGTAAAGATGTCTAGATAGATTAATTGTGTATAAAAATGTTGCAACAAACTAGACACAAGTGTAAATAGGTTCTGAAATGTCAAGGCAGCTAAGAAACATCTAGTGGATAACTTGCCTAAGATCCGGTCCACTTTCAGAGTGGACCGGATCTTAAGCACGCCTAAGAAAGCCTAACCTATCTTTACATCTGTAAAACCTATTCAAATTCCTATGTAAATAAAAATATAAGATAAGTACATAATTAGTACGGTCGGTATTTTTCAGCGTAACCACTGTTTTAGAGCTAATACTTATAGCGAATATTGTTACAAAATACCTAAATATCAAAAACTCTTAATACTTCGTAAAATAAATAAATAAAGGTCAACTTAAAAGCGTGCTGTAAAATGAAGTATTTTAAAAACATAACTCACGTAATAATACGTATTTTATAAAGGCACCAAGGCCCGTATTACAACAACTTGCTCAGTCATCGATCTATGCTTGAGTAACGATTTTCGATGGCAAAAGCGTTACTGAAGCATAAATCGATGACTGAGCATAGTTTCATAATACGGGCCTAAGTATCAACAAACATTAATTAAGCGTGAGAAGTACAACTCTTTTAACTGCAACGAGTGCGGTCTCGGCCTAATATTTTGATATTTTTTTTTGTAAACAATATTTGCTATAAAGTTTATCTATTTGAATTGTACATAAAAAGGGTTACAAAAGTACCCAAAGGACAAGGACGTCCATTTTTGTTTGTATAATATAATTTTTCTTTTATAATTAAAGACTGTACCTATATTGTTTAGGTATTATTTTAATAAAAACGATAAAAATGTATGATAATAAAAAAACGGTATTGAAAATGTGTTTTTTCATTTATAAATTGACTTTCCTTATCTTTCGACCGGTTCCTGCCCGTGGTCCACCGACATAGTACACCTAGCTGTACCAAGGCATTTTTTTTTCATTCCGTGGTCCACCTATGTACATACATGGTTTTAAAAATGTTGCTCACTTCAATATTTTTAAGGTAAAGCAAAGAAGCGAACAAGAAACCTTTACCTTGTTAGGTTGTTAGTTTTCGAGTTGGAGCAAAACTTGTCCCAAGCTTTTTTATCCTCTACTAGATAATCTGATATTTTGTAGTAAGCCTTTTACAAAGGATATGTTTGACAATTTGTTTGAATTTATTATTAATAATTTTTTCAACTCATTTGGTATTTTGTTGTAGAAGCGTATACATTGCCCTTTAAAAGATACATGATGGTGATGATGGTGGTAGATCAGAAATTAAATTTTTTGACTGTGCCTTAGGTACCTACCGTAATAGTTTAAAATATTAAACAAGTAGACACCTTGATGATTAGATATGTTTCCTTTGCAATTATCTTTTTTATAAGCGGAACTTCATCGCCACAAACTTGAGCCATTTTTAAAAGTTTTTACTCTGTAAAATTAGAACCCTTTACGTAGGAGGACGGTACCTCCTTCAATGCTATTTTAGTGTCTAATAATAAAATGTGAAGGTTATTATAATGCCATTATTGAGAAGATATTATTGACTAAAAACAAATTAGAACTAGTCATCATCCCAGCGTCTTGGGGACGCTTCCGACTGGTATTGATATGGATCAGTTGACCTACCTGTAGATTGTTTGCAATAGTCTGCAGTTAGCTTAATTGTTTCGAAGATTGTATAACTCATGTAATTAATATAAAAGTTCTTAGAATAATACATAAAATCAATAAATATTTAGCTTTTACAAGCATGAGTCTGAAAAAATTGTTTCATTGAGAAACAAAGGAATTGAATATTTAAATAAAGCGCGATGTACTAACTTTTAATATTGTTTAATAAAGAAATGAGGCACATTATCAAATTCAGATTTTTCTGATAGGTAGTTTTTGTGAAAAACTACCTATCAGAAAAATCTGAATTTTGATGTAATACTGATTTAACCACTATCTTTACTTAGTATCTGTTTATAACAATAAATTAAAAAAGAACAAAAGCAAGGAACTTGCGGGCAATTAAATAACTTATTTTGAAAAAGTATATACACTTTGGAAGAAAATAGACAGTATTTTGAAATAATACTAAAACAAAATCGAGGGACAATTTCTCCATTACTGGACTTAAGCTTCGTGTGGGTATATAGCCACAGAGCTGACATTCTCCGGCTTAATGTACATAGGTGTTGCCCTTTTTCACCATTTCGGCAAAGGAATTTCCGGAAGGAGTTTTAGCTTTAGAGGTCTCATCAATGCTTATTTTGAGGTCTTGGAGTCGCTGTGACAGATCTATTTTCTCCTTGAGAGCTTGAGTTTCTAGGTTCAACGCTACTGCTCTGGTTTTTACGGACTGATAGAGCACTGCCATCTGCGATGTGCCATGTGCTATTTTACGGCACAGATTATTTACTTTTAGTTTGTGTTCAGAGTTTAACTTGCCAGATTCTGCGATTGAGCACACGTCGTTGAGGCACTACTCGATGTCTGACATCCATTTCTGGATCTCTGATGTAGGGATCAGTTCTAGGGATTTGTCGTCTCTCTGGGACAGAGGTGCTGGGCGAGGCTGGGGCTCCGGTGCGGGAGAGGGCGTGGCGGGCGTCCGAGGTAGGCTGTGGGCTGTCCTGCCGCTCCGGCTAAAGGGACTGAGTCCGTCCATATTATTAATATATATTAATAATATTATATTATTTATAGTCCATTTTCACAATTTCGAGATAAGCGTAGGTAGACACAGTTACTTTTACTGCTAGTAAACAAGGTCACGAGTCAGCAAGTGATTATTTAATTTTACTAATTTTGAGCACGTCTGCTCTAACCAACGGCAAATAAGAACAAACACATTGTTTGTACTTTGTACACAACATTGAACAACATTGTACTTTGTACATCTTGGCCACTAGAAAAGGGGAAAACAAAGTAATGCTAATGTGTAAAAACTGTGTAACACAAGAATCCAGACACAACTAGGATTCTTCCCTGAAATAACACTACTACTGCCACTCGCAAAAATTAACAAGTATTTATCAAAACATGACAACAAACAAAGTAGGTACTTATTCATGTAAAAGTGTAAAAAAACTATTGTAAATGAAAAAGTGAATGTAAACTACAAAAATGTATGAGATATTGAGATCTGAATGTTCTTATATTTTCAATTGTCTCTATCTAAAGTGGGAATATTTAACCCTAAGCTCCATCGCGCAACACTCAGCGCTGCTTCATTCCGTGTTTCTATCGTGCGGATATGCAACCCTTTCTCCGTTATGTTCGCCATTCCTGATAGTCGTAGTCGGCTGCACATGATAATTCGTGGATACAGAAGGTTTCCAAAAAGCGTCATGCAATAAAGAATTGGGTCGACCTTGGCAAACTATACATGAGCGCCTTGAACGGCACTGACCTACCTCATGCTGAAGTAGGCAATTTTCACAAATGCCTAACTGCGTCGCTGCATTTAACTTGTCATTGGCATTTAGTGTTATGAAATCATCACATTTGTATATTGCGTGATTGTGGCTACAATAAGGACAGGACAATAATGTGCAAGCTGTAGAAATAAATCCAAGGTCGCCTGCCTTACCGTAGCTTGATTGTTGTTGATTATTTAGCTTGCTGCATAGTCCCTTTGACTGGCTGAAGGGTTTCTTTGCTTGAGAGGGATTTGGTCTCAGGGGCTGCCGCGCTAAAGTATCCATTTCCTCCTTGATTATTAGTGAACTGTATTTCGGGGACTGCAGCACGGATGTATCCTTCTCCCTTTTCATTATTGGTAGGTACTAGATAACTGAACTTATTTTCCATGAAGTCCAGAAGCTTATCTAGTCTGTCTATACTTGTCACAAGGTGCTTATGAGTCTTCTGACTGGCTAGATCAATGAGGAAATTGGTCCTGATGTGTAACATAGCTTCAAGAATCTCCTCAAGGTCCTCCTTCAAGTTATCCATGATTAGTAGGTAAAACAAGACCTCTTTGATATAGAATACTTGTCCAAGAGCTACTCTGAGATGTGAGTTCCGACGGGCAATGTAGGGAACACAATTCGCATCCCAAGAGCTCCTCTGCGATGTAGGTTCCGACGGGCAATGTAGCGAACACAATTCGCACAATACCTCGTGTTATGCGACGTAGCAGCCTTATGATAACGCTTTAGTAACGCACGTTATCACGTTGTCCTTCGAGAGACAGTGGTGAGCGCGACCGCGGATTTGGACTGTGAATCCGGCTCGAAGTATGTAGAGGTACCGTACCGGGAAATGATAACTCCAACGATGATAATTCGCATCTGATTTAATTATTAGGTATAAATTACGTGAAGGTTCAATGCGGAACAACAAAGATCACGTTTTGCAAGCAGATATTATAAAGTAGGACTTTACCTATAGAGATAAAGTCCCACATTATAATTGTGTTCGGATCTTGTGAACTATAGATTCTCGGCCTGATCTGACACATTGTACTTTGTACACGATGCAAATATACTCAAATAACATCCTGATAAGTAAAAGAAAGAGACAAATGTATTCTAGGTTCATTCGTACTCGCTTCCGGGTATCATAATACGTCAAAGAACTATTCTTGTACCTAGTAGAAAAATAACACATTACAATGGGTACCTCGTTAAAACATGACAAAATTTGTCTTCCACTAAAACACGCGTCAGTATTTTATTTTTGGTTAAAATCCGACGAGCTGACATTTCTGTCACCAAACCAAACTAAATATTTTTTTTTAATCATGGTGTGCGTTCAGACGCTCTACAATGTTACAAAATATGAGTGTAACTATTTGAATAGTCATTGAAATTGATTTATTTTGGAAATTGTAATCGACACTTCTATTAAATGAAATTTAATAAGTGCCACCGCAATGGCCGGCAAGAGGGGCTGGTCGGCGAACGAGTGCACCTACCCTATGTTGCTTTTCAGATCAGGTGTGCGGTTTCATAGTACCTTTACACATCGTATGTGTTTTCTTGGTTTTCGTAGTTTCTTTTAGAATTTATAGATAAAATATATAGGTACATATTTATTTGTTTTTTTTAAACGTGGATTTCAAGTACGTATTATTGTAGGTAAACGATAATTTGCTTCTAAGCGGTAGGTATTATGGCATAAAATGAAAAAATATCCATGGAACACTAACTGACCAATACAGTTATTATTATAATAATATGTAATATTATGAACTGTATCTAGATATTTTTGCCGGTCGGTTGTCGGCTTGGTACATGAATAACGTGGCACCATGTAGTTAAAGGACCAAGAATACTGTAAATTTTTTCTAAAAAGTTTGTCTCCGGCCTAGTTGTTTAGGCAAACGTTATTTTTCCTCCTTTTGTTAGAGCTTTCAGTGACATATGGAAGGGCTGCGTGTTGTTTATGTACTATGTTCATTATGAATAACTGTATTGATAAAACTCCTCATGATTTAAAGAGGAGGTTTGTAGAAAAAATAAAAGGATGGAAGGTTGATACTTTAAGTATCGCTCTTTGGACTCTTTCGACAGTTACTAATAATGTTTTACCAAGCCCACCCCATGAAGACAAAAATTAACTTGCGGACACTACTTACTAAAGCTTCTAAAAGAGGTTTGAATGAAAGTGATCCAATATAATGCCAAGATATTTAATTTTATTTGTATTATTTATTGTATGGCACGTACATAATTTATCAGCACCTACGCATAATGTGCATACAATTTGGGGATATTCTCGGTTGACGGCCGCTGGGGTAACGCACACGCGGCAAATACAATTACTCAAAAACCACAGGGGGGCACAAATGCTGCTGGGGTAACGCACACTAATTTTAAATTGCGAAGGTCATTGATGTAGGTGGATTAAAAACAAAGTAGGTCCTAAAACACTGCCCTGGGGAACACCAAACTCAGTGTTTTTCTGATCATTGCTGAGGACATCGCCTATCCTGACGAACTGTGTGCTTTCTTCGAGATAGCTCGTGAAAAGTTTCAGCTGAGTGTCTCTGATACCGAGTGTTTCAAGCTTGCGCAATAGTATGGATACGGAAACGGTGTCAAAGGCTTTAGCTAGGTCTAAAAATATTCCAAGTGTGTGGTTACTCTGATCCAGTTCTTGTTCAAGATGGTGAGTAAGGTGATGAACTGCATCTGCAGTAGATACCTTAGCTCTGAACCCAAATTGCATTGTTGATAGAACAGACTTTTCCTCTAGGTACTTGACTAACCGTTTATTTATAACTTTTCTAATATTTATATATATATAAATATAAGAAATATATTACGATATCCCTGCTTCCTGCGTTTATTTAGAAAACGCAGGAAGCAGGGATATCGGTCAGTAATTGGTGATTTGATCTTTAGGGCCAGATTTGTAGACCGGTACATCCACAGCTTTTGTAGGCATTTGGGAAATGCCCTTGGCTTAGGCATTGATTAAAAATATGTGTCAGTTAGTGGTGGTGTAAGATTGTATCTGTTTCGCTTTATTATTTTGATAGATATACTGTCCCAACCTACTGCGCATTCGTCCTTATGGCTCATTATTATACCATCTACTTCAGTCTCATCAGTATTAAGCAGAGCAAATGAGGTTAGTGTGAAGTAACACGAAAAGTGTGTGCTAGTAGAAAGTTGCGGCTGATCTTTATCCGCCAAACACTGTAACTAATAGCATGAAACACTTATGCATTTTAAAAATGTTCTTCTACATGACAGCTGTGGGTTGGATCATACGGTTTTTTCTCTATTGTTAACATAGTGTTTGACATGTTAAAATATACCTTAAACCGAGTGCCTAGGACACAAAAATCTAAATTTTCAAGTTTGTGGACTGCTGTTCTGATAATTTTGACATAGAAAGGGAGCGAGGTGCGCTGGCGGTACCCTACGCGTCCTTTATAATAATTTGTTTAGAGCAATGGTGGGGCTGCCCAGATACAGTGCGTCGGGCATGTTTGCTGAGTTTGCTGACGCACACATAAAGGACTTTTACGCTGTGATTCGCAATAAAATAACATCTATAAAACGCAGGATGCTGGGCAGCACCAACTACGGCTACGGGGAAGCTACGGGAGCTAAAACTACAAGGTGACCAGTCCCTTGTAAAACATTTTACAAATTTCTATGAACTCATTACCAAATTGCTTGCCTTGCTCCTGGCGCAAAGTTTGAAGAAACCGACAACTTGCGTTGCTTTTTTGTTGCTAACGCTACCCTCAACGCACGATGGTGGTGACAGCTATCGAAACGCTTTCTGAAGATAACGTGACCCTGGCTTTTGTGAAAATGCGACTTTTGGATAATGAAGTTAAACTTAATAAATTACTCGAGTGACACTAGTGTGAAAGTTTTACATGTAGAAAACAAAAGCGAATCGATGGGAAATAAAAGAAAGTTCAACAATATACAGTCAACCAGAAACAAAAACAAAACAACTGGAGAGATAACAAACAACACGAAAGAAGATTCAGAATAATAATGTCAAGTGTTATCATTGCGGACGCAAGGGACATAAAAGGAATGACGGTTGCTACTACAAAAAAAAAATCGAAATCAGCAACAGAAATCGGAAAGGGCAAAGGCTGTTCAAGCGGTGGAAATCGACAAATCCAATGAATTCTCTGGGTTTCGCCGGCCATAAGGCCGGCGAATATTCAAACAAGGATCAAGGCAACAAAATTACAGTTTTATTGGATTCTGGCGCATCGGACTACGTAATAAAAAGGCAGGATCTTTTTATTTCTCACACGATCATACAACCACCCCGCTTAAAATTTCGGTTGCTAAAAGTGAGCAATTTATTTCAGCTACAAAAAGGGAAACGCTTAGAGTTTCCCTTTTTGCCCAACCAACTTGGGCATTCATTGAGCTTTGGAGGACGTTCTGTTTTGCGGCGAGGTGCCCTATAACCTGCTATCGGTCTCCAGGATTTAGCGCGCTGGGTACACAGTAGTATTTGGACAGCACGGCGGCACCGACATACGCAAAGACGGTAAATTCATTATGCAAGGTAGGCCTGTAAATAATCTAATTGCTGTAGATTTCGACGTTAATGTGACCGGCTCAGCTTCCCAAATGTGCAGTACTGATAAAGACAGTTATAAACTATGGCATCAAAGATTAGGTCTTAGACATGAAAAATACATGGTTGATGACATTAATCAAATTCGTTCAATACCCATTCACTCCTTCAATTGTGGATAACAAAAATTATATTGTACTTTTTTTGATGATTATACCCATTACTGTGTGACTTACCTACTGACCTATAGGTACATCAGACGTATTTTCTGCCTTCAAAGATTTTGTAGCTAAAAGAGAGTCTAAATTTACCCAAGAAACCAGTCATGAGGACACACTATTCAGTTCTATACATCACCCGGCAGCAGACCCTATCAGACAGAACCACTCATCATTCAGTTCTATGCATCATTTAACCCCAGTTTTGGGCCAGAAGATGTGTCGTCGAGGCCTGCCGAAGCACGAAGACTTAAATGCCATGTGGACACCTATCCAAGTGCATATTCCACTTCAAAAACAAGCAAGCACAACCTTCGGTGCTGAATACCCTGAGTTCAGACATCGCACTAATATCTCAGATGCACACAGATCTAAAGTTTCACAATCAATGGAGGCATTAAAATATATCATTACTCAACAAAGTTAATATCAAGAGATTGCATCAAAAATTACAGTCATCTACTCCAATAAAGAAATCAAGGGCACTTGACGATCCGAGCCGGCTGGCCAATACACTAAGGACCTTGGAATCAAAATTTAGCCTTAACTATGCAGATTTTAAACCCAAAAATGGAAATTCTATTATCAAAGAATCAGTCTTTGGATTATTTTCAAATACCAATAAACAGGATTTGAATTTTGGACTATCCACAAAAAATCAGGATCAAAGGAATCAAAATTTTTATGTTGGGCCACCCCACAACTACAGTACCAGTTTTCAATGGTGATGTTCTTACAAAATCCAAGGAACCACTGCTTAGTAATAATAAATATACTACCCTCAAAATCCATGAAAACATTGCATAAAACAAAAAATACCTATGTAAATATTGGACTACCTACGAAAATCACAGAGCCATTATTCAATTCGGAACCACCGTCAAAAACAAAACAACCCATTTTAAATGCTGCACCACACTCCAAAACCGAGGAAACCATATTCTATTTTGATACACAACTAAAACACCCATATTTGAATTTGGGAACAAAAACTAAAGAACTAAGTAACCAATATATAAATGTTGGATCCCATCCATAAAAACCAAAGAACCAGTTTTCTATGGACAAGCTTTAAAACCAAAGGACCCAGTTCTAAATAGACTACCCTCAAACACACCAGAAAAAGAAATCAAGAAAGAACCAAAAAGTGTCTTATAAAACACGATAAGGGTGATAATGCAGTGGCTAAGTCTATGGACGACGATTTGAGAGCTATACTCATCTCTAAGAGGAAATCTCAAGGCTTCAGTAATGCTGGTTTCAGTTTCAGGGTTCAAAACCAAAAAAGTCCAAACAAGAAACACCTGTGAAGAAGAAAGTGACTCTCAATTTACACCATGACAGCATTTCATTGGTGTGCAGCTTGGAAGATGATGAAGATATGAAGTGTGCGTTCATAGAGCTCTGAAGGCCCTGGGTCCATCGAGCAGTCAGGAGACGTGGTGTATCCTCGTCGATATGGAGGTGCTTACCAAGGAGTTTGAGTTTATCAACGCTTTCGTGCGGATTAATCCAAGCTGCAAGCTACTAATCCCACTCGTGATCCATTCTTCGATACTAGCGCTCGCCTGCGTCTGCGACCGACCGATCGCCACCACGGCGAGGAACGTGCTGCAACGGACGAGCAGTAGCCATGTTGTAGTCCAACCACGCAACGATCAAGATGATTCAACCTGCGCCAACAATGATATACTCAGATGCTGTGTGGGGAAAATGGACCAAAACAAACATCTCGTTCGGATATCAAACGATCTGAAACTCCTTACTACAGCAAAATGCTATCCCATACCGTGCTATAGCACGAATTCCATCAATAATGGCTTACCAACAGCAAATCCGCATCAGTATAAAAAATACATGAAAATCACGATCATAAAAGATTTTCAAAACATCAAAAATCATTAATTCACCAAGAAATCGTCATACGATGTGGACCTGAATGAAAAAGAGAAAGCTATAATTCGAAATTTACAAATGTCGAAATATCCAGTTGGACAAAATCCTAACATAAAAGAAATAAATCAAAATGAACAAAATGAGAACCCGAACGGAAAATTTCAAAATGTACAAACCGAAACTGGACCAAAAAAGAAAAAATCTAATAAAATCTTTCACAACGACGAAAGTATGAGAATCGTGGAGGCTATAGGAATGTATCATTCAGATTCTCAAAATATTACTCTTCTTTCCAACACTAGTGGAATGGTCCAACGAAAGTCGCGACATTTGGAATATATCAACGATCCAAAACGAATCTATGGATATTGAAAAATCTTTTCAATCAATGGAAATAGAAAAATCTATTGAATCAATAAATAAAGAAAGTTTAATAAAATTAAGCAAACTGCAGAAGCAGGATGGCGATTTGAAAGTGAGATAGCAAAAACAAGTACAGAAGATGACATTCCGAAATTAAAATAAAAGGCCCCTCAATACTACTAAAACTGTGCCAGTGTCGTTTAAAAATCAGGAACCAGTCGAAAGCCAGCAAATGTAGCACCGAAGGAGAGTGCTTCTCTAAGATGCTAGACAGTGACTGCTCCGTAATCTGAGTGTAAATCCAAATCCACTCGTCCGTTCTCGCCTTGAGTCTGTGTTCCATGTCTTCACATAAAACCTGTTAAGATATATCCTGTTCATCATTATCTGTGGTTTTGAAACGTCAAAATCATTTGACGTAGACGCCATGTTCGATTTTGATCTGTCAAGTTGGCTTCCCAACTTGTACTTTTTTTTTTCGTCGTGGTTAAAAGATTTTATTAGATTTTTCTCATTTGGTCCAGTTTCGGTTTGTACATTTTGAAATTTTCCGTTCGGGTTCTCATTTTGTTCATTTTGATTTATTTCTTTTATGTTAGGATTTTGTCCAACTGGATATTTCGACATTTGTAAATTTCGAATTATAGCTTTCTCTTTTTCATTCAGGTCCACATCGTATGACGATTTCTTGGTGAATTAATGATTTTTGATGTTTTGAAAATCTTTTATGATCGTGATTTTCATGTATTTTTTATACTGATGCGGATTTGCTGTTGGTAAGCCATTATTGATGGAATTCGTGCTATAGCACGGTATGGGATAGCATTTTGCTGTAGTAAGGAGTTTCAGATCGTTTGATATCCGAACGAGATGTTTGTTTTGGTCCATTTTCCCCACACAGCATCTGAGTATATCATTGTTGGTGCAGGTTGAATCATCTTGATCGTTGCTTGGTTGGACTACAACATGGCTACTGCTCGTCCGTTGCAACACGTTCCTCGCCGTAGTGGCGATCGGTCGGTCGCAGACGCAGGCGAGCGCTAGTATCGAAGAATGGATCACGGGTGGGATTAGTAGCTTGCACCTTGGATTAATCCGCACAAAAGCGTTAATAAACTCAAACTCCTTGGTAAGCACCTCTATATCGACGAGGATACACCACGTCTCCTGACTGCTCGATGGACCCAGGGCCTTCAGGTAGGACAGGGTGGGCCTGTAGAGCTCTATGAACGCACACTTCATATCTTCATCATCTTCCAAGCTGCACACCAATGAAATGCTGTCATGGTGTAAATTGAGAGTCACTTTCTTCTTCACAGGTGTTTCTTGTTTGGACTTTTTTGGTTTTGAACCCTGAAACTGAAACCAGCATTACTGAAGCCTTGAGATTTCCTCTTAGAGATGAGTATAGCTCTCAAATCGTCGTCCAAAGACTTAGCCACTGCATTATCACCCTTATCGTGCCTTATAAGACTTTTTTTGGTTCTTTCTTGATTTCTTTTTCTGGTGTGTTTGAGGGTAGTCTATTTAGAACTGGGTCCTTTGGTTTTAAAGCTTGTCCATAGAAAACTGGTTCTTTGGTTTTTATGGATAGGATCCAACATTTAAATATTGGTTGCTTAGTTCTTTAGTTTTTGGTCCCATATTCAAATATGGGTGTTTTAGTGGTGTATCAAAATAGAATATGATTTCCTCGGTTTTAGTGTGTGGTGCAGCATTTAAAATGGGTTGTTTTGTTTTTGACGGTGGTTCCGAATTGAATAATGGCTCTGTGATTTTCGTAGGTAGTCCAATATTTACATAGGTATTTTTTGTTTTATGCAATGTTTTCATGGATTTTGAGGGTAGTTTATTTATTAATACTAAGCAGTGGTTCCCTGGATTTTGTAAGAACATCACCATTGAAAACTGGTACTGTAGTTGTCGGGTGGCCCAACATAAAAATTTTGATTCCTTTGATCCTGATTTTTTGTGGATAGTCCAAAATTCAAATCCTGTTTATTGGTATTTGAAAATAATCCAAAGACTGATTCTTTGATAATAGAATTTCCATTTTTGGGTTTAAAATCTGCATAGTTAAGGCTAAATTTTGATTTCAAGGTCCTTAGTGTATTGGCCAGCCGGCTCGGATCGTCAAGTGCCCTTGATTTCTTTATTGGAGTAGACGATTGTAATTTTTGATGCAATCTCTTGATATTAAGTTTGTTGAGTAATGATATATTTTAATGCCTCCATTGATTGCGAAACTTTAGATCTGTGTGCATCTGAAATATTAGTGCGATCTCTGAACTCAGGGTATTCAGCACCGAAGGTTGTGCTTGCTTGTTTTTGAAGTGGAATATGCACTTGGATAGGTGTCCACATGGCATTTAAGTCTTCGTGCTTCGGCAGGCCTCGACGACACATCTTCTGGCCCAAAACTGGGGTTAAATGATGCATAGAACTGAATGATGAGTGGTTCTATCTGATAGGCTCCGCTGTCGGGTGATGTATAAAACTGAATAGTGTGTCCTCATGACTGGTTTCTTGGGTTTACCCAAAGATTTGTAGCTAAAAGAGAGTCTAAATTTATTTAGACTCTCTTTTAGCTACAAATCTTTGAAGGCAGAAAATACGTCTGATGTACCTATAGGTCAGTAGGTAAGTCACACAGTAATGGGTATAATCATCAAAAAAAAGTACAATATAATTTTTGTTATCCACAATTGAAGGAGTGAATGGGTATTGAACGAATTTGATTAATGTCATCAACCATGTCATTATTTATCATGTCTAAGACCTAATCTTTGATGCCATAGTTTATAACTGTCTTTATCAGTACTGCACATTTGGGAAGCTGAGCCGGTCACATTAACGTCGAAATCTACAGCAATTAGATTATTTACAGGCCTACCTTGCATAATGAATTTACCGTCATTGCATATGTCGGTGCCGCCGTGCTGTCCAAATACTACCGTGTATCCAGCACGCTAAATCCTGGAGACCGATAGCAGGTTATAGGGCACCTCGCTGCAAAACAGAACGTCCTCCAAAGCTCAATGAATGCCCAAGTTGGTTGGGCAAAAAGGGAAACTTTTTGTAGCTGAAATAAATTGCTCACTTTTAGCAACCGGAATTTTAAGCGGGGTGGTTGTAAGATCGTGTGATAAAAAAAAGATCTTCCCTGTTTATTACGTAGATGTATGCGCCAGAATCCAATAAAACTGTAATTTTGTTGCCTTGATCCTTGTTTGAATATTCGAAACCCAGAGAATTCATTGGACTTGTCGATTTCCACCGCTTGAACAGCCTTTGCCCTTTCCGATTTCTGTTGCTGATTTAAATTTTTTTTCTTGTAGTAGCAACCGTCATTCCTTTTATGTCCCTTGCGTCCGCAATGATAACACTTGACATTATTATTCTGAATCTTCTTTCGTGCCTTGTTATCTCTCCAGTTGTTTTGTTTTTGTTTCTGGTTGACTGTATATTGTTGAACTTTCTTTTATTTCCCATCGATTCGCTTTTGTTTTCTACATGTAAAACTTTCACACTAGTGTCACTCGAGTAATTATTTTTTTAACTTATTATAGATTAATTATTAAGTTTAACTTCATGATCCAAAAGTCGCGTTTTCACAAAAGCCAGGGTCACGTTATCTTCAGAAAGCGTTTCGATAGCTGTAATTACACCATCATGCGTTGAGGGTAGAGTTAGCAACAAAAAAGCAACGCAAGTTGTCGGTTTCTTCAAACTTTACGCCAGGAGCAAGGCAAGCAATTTGGTAATGAGTTCATAGAAATTTGTAAAATGTTTTACAAGGGACTGGTCACCTTGTAGTTTTAGCTCCCGTAGCTTCTTACGTAACGCCAACTGTGCAGTGATGCTTTTTCGTTCGTAAAGTTCGTCTAACCTTTTTAAGATTTCCCGCGCTGTGTTGTCCTCCTTTGCAAATCCGAGGTAGGAATCAGACAAATACTCCACGATAATACTCTTCGCAATTCGATTGCTTTTCTCCCACTCGCTGCAACGTATGACAGGGTCCTCGTCGATCACTTTTATAACGTCCATCTCAGATAATAGGGCACGAATCCGAAACTTCCACACTCTATATTTTTCGCCTTCGAAAGGCTTAATATTTCGCTTCGATTTTATTTGATCCATTTTGATAGATCAAAAGGATTTTATAATTAACACAACACTTTAGCAAGTTATTCTGGGCCCATAACCTATAGGAGATTCATCAATCATCATCAACCTATCTTAGTCCACTGCTGGAAATAGGCCTCTCCTAATGAGCGCCATACCTCCCTGTCCCTGTGTGTGTGTGAGCTTGCCCCATCCAGCATCTGCCTGCAGTCTTTCGCAGATCTTCAGTCCACCTAGCCGGAGGGCATCCTACACTACGTTTGCCGAGTCGCGTTCTCCACTCGAGATCACGTTTACTCCAGCGGTTGTGGATCCTTCGCGAGATATGGCCGGCCCACTGCCACTTCAGGTTCTAATTCTTTGAGCTATGTCGGTAACTTTGGTTCTCTGTCATCCGACAGAGAATACGTTCGTCCTATCCTTCAGAGAAACTCCGAGCATTGCTATTTACATAGGTTACTGAGCGACTTAAAACTGGTGGACCAGCCCTACTGTGGGTGTCCATGTCTCAGCTCCGTAAGTCATCACATCACGAGTAGGACGCACTGGTTAAAAACTTTCGTCTTCAAGTGTATTCCATTGCGGTATGGATGACGAGAAGACTCGACGAAGTTTACCAAACGCTGCCCAGCCTAGCTGAACCCTCCTCTTGGCATCCTTCTCAAAATTGTTTTTACCTAACTGCAGAATCTGCCCGAGGTAAGTGTACTCGGAAACAATTTCGAGAAGGTGGTCATGAACGACGACCGGTCCTGGGTCAATGTAGCCATAAATCATGATCATGGTTTTATCCAAATTCAAGCCAAGACTGGTGCATCGCGAGGACGTGGCTAGGCCATCCAGCATCCGGTTCAGCTCCTCTGGTGACTCCGCCATTACTATGTCATTAGCGAATCGCAGGTGCGAGAAATAATTGCCTTTTATGTAAAGTGTGTGGAAAGGTAAGGGCATTAACATGCTCTTACCTTTCCAGTACAGCGTCTTAAAAATATCTTCTAACGCGCTCGTGAACAGTTTCGGGATATGACGTCCCCCTGTCTCACTCCTCTACGCAATTGGATGTGTTTAGACTGGTGGCCCTGTACTTGGACACTCATGGTGGCGGCCTCGTAGAGACATCTCAGCACATCGATATAACCATAGTCTACTTGGCAACGCTGTAAGGATTCCAGAACAGCCCAGGTATCAACGGAGTCGAAGGCCTTCTCATAGTCCACAAAAGCGAGACACAGGGGCTGGTTATACCCGAAGAGTATAACCAGCCACTGTGTGATCTGCCACTTTTGTGCCGCTTTCTACTTTTGTATAATCTGCCTGATCTCTGAGGTTCTGTAGCTCCTGTAAAACAGGGGCTCCTCCAGCTTTCAAAAGCTCTGAAGTAATTCCGTCCTCACCGGGGGCTATTACACTCTTAAGCTACCTCAGAGCTAGCACGATCTCGTCTTAACTGATATCTAGCAGTTCTTCAGTATAGTGACGTGTCAGGGTGGCTCTGGAATCGTGGCCGTCTCGTCGGGAGCGGGGGGCATGTGCAACCTATAAACGGCCGTAGAAATTTTCTATCTCGGCGGATATCTTCGGCTTCGACAAAACGGTCCTCCCGTCGTGCGTTTTAAGCTTAGTCAGGTGGCCCCTGCCAAGCTGCTG
The DNA here is from genome assembly GCA_963662085.1 of Eupithecia inturbata. Classification (NCBI taxonomy): domain Eukaryota; kingdom Metazoa; phylum Arthropoda; class Insecta; order Lepidoptera; family Geometridae; genus Eupithecia; species Eupithecia inturbata. The sequence goes on from OY759201.1 coordinate 3,003,613, forward strand.
AGTGAATACTCTGGGCACTCGTTTTTGTTCTATCGCCTCTTCAATGAGTCGTGTTTTGTAGCTCCGAAGGTCGCGCCGTACCATCTTCGCAATTCGCTTGTTCAGGTTTGACCTCTGTGTCTGACGAAGTTGCTTGGGTGGTTTCCCATCTTTTTATCATTAACCTAAGAGTCTCATCCGAGAGTTTGGACTTCTTTCCAGTACGCTGCTTTTTGCAAAACGTGGTGCCCTCGTCCCTCAACGTTTTGACCAGATTGTGTAGGGTCTCGTCAGCGTCTTCAGTGGGTTCCAAGGCAACTAATTTATCCCCGAGAAGCTGCTGAAACTCATCGGTGCCCGCCATGATTTGAATTGGGTTAGGTAGGTCGGAGCGTGGACTTCATCAGACGGTTTCCTTCAAGCTTCAAGTTGATATTCAGAGAGCCTCGGAGTAGTCGGTAATATTGAACCTGTTGATCACTGAGACATCTCTGAATATGAGCAGCTCATATTCAGAGATGTCTCAGTGATCAACAGGATGAGATCGACTTCATCATGACGGAAAGCAAGCTGCTTGCTTTCCGTCATGATGAAGTCGATCACATTTTTGTCACAGAGTCGGGGCTTTTCCATGTCCACTTCCTTTCGGCCCGTTTTTTAAAGAAGGAGTTCATTAAGAATAGCCCTTCGTTCTCAAAGAAGTTGACTAGCATTTGTCCCCTGTGATTCCTAGCTCCTTAACCATAACCATGCGGGCCTATACAAAATTCGTTGCCCGTCTGGATTCCTACCTTTGCTGTTAAAGTCCCCCATAACAACGTTGAAGTGAGCCTTAGTGGTGTTGTGCAAGGCTTTGGATATTATTTTGTCTTCGTACATGTCCTCGACTTCATCACCCAAGTGTGCCAAGGTCGGTGCATAGACCTGAATGACCTTCATGCTATACCGCTTGGATAGCCGAAGGATCAGGTACGCTACCCTGGTTGACACACTGGATATTTGTTGAACGTTGTTAGAGAGGGCCTTATTGACAAGGAAACCCCCTGGGATGTTTTATCACCCTCGCGAAAAAAGAGAAGATGGTCTGAGTCTAGGGTTACGGTGTCCTCCCCTCTCTTCAGACTTCACATAACCCCAGAACATGCCATTTTATATTCTCTAACTCCACTTCCAACTGCGCTAGAGCGCAGTTGGAAGTGGAGTAGGACAAAAAGGTCAGAGACAGGACATAACATGCCCAGTCCGTAAAAGATGGGACTTACTGGCTCGGTCCAGTGTCGCATACTGCTAAAGAAATGGGCTCAACTACCAACACTAGCATAATAAATACAGACACTACGAGTATACAGCCGAGAGACTCGCAAGTATATTCGGTGATACAAGTAAACCTACAACACTAAAGGCTCGCTACACAGGAACTTCTTATAGAGGCTGCGAACAGGAAAACAGGGTTTGCTCTAGTGCAAGAACCTTATGTAGGAGCAAAAGGCGAGTTAACGCAGCACGCAGGAACTAGAGTCATACAAAAAACAAAAAATAGAGAAAAACCAATTAAAGCCGCAATAATAGTTTTTGATAATAACATAGAAGTTTTTGACGACCTAATAATGACAACAGAAAACATAGCGGTTGCGAAAATTATAACAAAAAAATGGGAAATAGGTCTCGTATCAGTATACTTTGAGGGTGACCAACCTCTTGAGCCTTACCTGAATCATTTAAGTCTAATAATAACAAAACTGGAATTACCAAATACATTAATAGGAGGAGACATAAATGCATGGAGTCAATGGTGGGGGAGTCAAATGGAAAATCAGAGGGGAGCTGTTATGTCTGGGTACTTCGAAGAAAAAGAACTGCAAATTCTAAACGTGGGGGACGATCCAACATTCGAAACGATTAGAGGTGGGAAATTATTTAGAAGCCGAGTAGATGTTACAGTCTGTTCTATAGGGATCCTGGATAGGGTGGACAACTGGACAGTTGATAAATCTATATAAAGTTCAGATCACAACGCCTTAACATTATCTTTGTTATTAGGAAAACCAAATATTAAAAAAACAAACAGTAGCACTAGAATGTATAGAACTAAGAACACTGATTGGAACCTGTTTAGAAACACAATAAAAAATGAGCTGCAAGCAAAACACATAACAAAAGAAAATATAAGTAATATAAATGCTATTAAAGATTTAGATGATATGGTAATTAAATATATAGACACAATCAAAAACGTTTGCGATACAACTTTCAGAAAAACCAAGACTAACGTCAAGCATAAAGTGTATTGGTGGACGGAAGAACTTGAAAAATTGAAAAAAGAAATGGTTAGAAAGAGAAGAAGAATATCCTATGCAGCGCCAAGAAGGAGACAATACGTAGTTGACGAATATTTAGCAGCTAAAAATATATATGAAGCAGAAGCTCAGAGAATACACACCGAGAGTTGGAAGAAATTTTGTACAAAGCAAGATAAGGAGAGCCTTTGGGATGGAATTTATAGAGTAATAAGAAACACAACAAAAAGGCAAGAAGATAAGCTACTTATGCAGGATAGTAAAATTCTATCTCCGGAGTTATTAGCAGATACTTTTTTCCCAAAGGATTCTCGAGAAATTGAAGACACTGCACATTAAACCATAAGAGAACAATCAAGAGAAACCAACATCCCACAACCTGAAGAAATAATAGACCCACCGTTCACCATGGCAGAGCTTAAATTTGTGGCAGGCAGTTTTAATCCTAAAAAAGCCCCAGGCTCGGATGGATTGACTGCCGATATATGTTTGCAGGCAGTTCAATCAGATGAACACCTTTTCCTTAACTTATTAAATAAATGTTTAGAGCTAGCCTGCTTCCCGACAATATGGAAAGAAGCCGCTGTTATAGTTCTACGCAAGCCCGGTAAAGAGGATTACACAGCTCCTAAATCCTATCGACCAATCGGGCTGTTATCGGTTCTTGGGAAAGTTTTAGAAAAGTTAATGATAAACCGCATTAGGTACCATATGTTGCCCCTACTAAATCCGAGACAGTACGGTTTTGTGCCTCAAAGGAGCACTGAAGACGCTCTGTACGATCTACTTACATACATCCGGGAACGTGTAAAATGCAAGGAATTGGTATTGGGACGTAAAGGGTGGTTTTTGGGATTTCTCAGTGAATGAATGAATGAAGGAGCTTAAGTTGCTCAAGAAGCTCCGGGCAATCAACAGTGCCATTTGCTATGTTAATTAGGTAAGTCAAATCAGCCATTTCTCTGCGTTGGATGAAAGTGAAGTTTGCTACATCTAGTCTCATAATCTGGCAAAATAAAACGAGCACCGAACCGTAGAAATCTCTTTTCGATGGACTATTCGCGCGGAGTACACATCGCACCTTGGATTCCACACCTGGGACTTGGGAGGCGTATTCGAGGTGATGCACGCACAATAAAGTATTTTAAAAGTTTTGATACTTGTAAACTCCGACGACATTCTAAAAACAAAGCCAAGCGAACGAGATGCATTTTTTACTATATTTTCAACGTGTTGATCTAATAACAATTTACTGTCAAAAGTTACACTTAAATCTTTAATAGAATCAACTCTAGGTTATGAAAATGTTATGAAATTTGTAGTCAAATAATACTTTATTTTATTTCCAGGACACAGGGCTCTAATTTTTCTATTCATCTTGATTCGAGTCGATATGCCGGCCCAGTAACGAACTAAAGACCGAACAGAACGAACCTTACAAGAGAACAGACGTATTTAATAATAATCTTAATGTCTAGAAATTTATTTATTTATTTATTTATTTCTACAATGTACAACTATTTTTACAGGAAACCTAATGCAATAGCGTACCTTATTTATTACTATAATATTATAACTAACATTCAGAATTCCTTAAACATTATAACAATTAAATCTAATAAAATTTTTTTTTTGTACATACCTACATGTCAATCCAATATTTTATATATATAACATAATAAGTACGAGTATCATAATAATCAAGACATTAAAAAATACAAATATTTGTCAGGCCTAGTAATTAAAATAACATAAAATAACAATAACATATTAATAAACAAATACCGTCAATCCAAATTATACAATGTCAACCTTATATAGCATAGAATATATAAGAGGGTCCTATGAAATTCGCTCAGGGAGCAACAAAACAGGTCGACTCTCTCCGCCACAAGATTGAGCGTGTGGATGCAGCGCGTCAGAGGTGCTTTATTCAAGAGGTTGGTCCGTCCTCTTGGTGCAGCCAGTAGGGCGGGCCGCCGCCTCCGTCGGTCCATAAAAACATGGTGGGTGGTGTCATAAAAACAGGTAGATACTGTACAAAGTATTTATTAATAAATAAACACTTAAAAACTTACTTACAAGGCTACTAGTTTTATATTATACAAAAGAAAGTGCATTCGTACAATTAACGCTATGTAATAACAACATATTTTGTTTAAGTGTAGATATAAGAAACTACTTACTTTCTAACTTATTATATAAGTTATATATTATAAAGTTGTCGCATACGTAATTAGCGTAAATACTTCGTCATATTTATGGCAACTAGCTTCTGCCCGCGGCTTCGCACGCGCTTTTAAGTAGCCTATGTCTGACCCCGGGATACCATTTACCTCTTACATTGAGATTCGTTCAGCCTATTAGGCGTGAAAAGGTAACAGACAGAGTTACGAGTACTTTCGAATTTAAAATAATAGTAATTTTATGAATTACATTTGTAACTCGGGTTGTCAATATATTCTGAATGTACTTGATACATTTCTTAAATTAGATTTAACTATATATATTTTTTTATTAACACAGCCAACTAAAACATTCAGTATCAATAATTTTGTTTACATTATATAAAGAAACACCTAACAAAACTCACACACTCACTACACAAACATTCACTACACCCACTACTCAACTCGCACTAACTTGCACTTGTACCACGCAACATTCTTGAACTTACAATAGAATAAAGTATAAAGAAACAGAAACCTACCCTCAACAAATTGTGTAAAAATTGTTGTTCATGTTTCTAATAGGATTAGTATTGTGAAATGTTTTGTAATAAACTATTATTTTAACTCATAATCATAATGTATGATAAGGAAGAGCGTTACCTCCTAATACAGGTATTTATATACTTAAAAGGAGGTCTCGAACACTGAACAATGTAAAATGTAACTAAAGAGAATAATTAATAAACATTTTGTATTTTTGTGTTTTGTATTATATTAGGATAGTAAAACGACACAAAACATTCTGACACTATTTCTATAACACATGGTTTTAATCAAGGTGGCCCCTCACCGTGAGCATTCGAGACAAAACTCAAAGTGCTTTATTCCCCTTACAGACCTTAAGACTTTGGAGATCTTAAGATTTTACGGACCTTACTAAAGGACTCTTGGAGACGTCAGAACTTTAAATTACATAAGTAAAACCTTTACCTTGTTGCTGATTCTAGCATTAAGATCAGTAAAGGAGGAGAACCGAACATTACAATCACTGTAACCTGAATAATAGCCGCTTCGTCTGACATTGGAAAAACAACTAAACGACTATAGCAGAATTCTCAAAATCTAATTTTGTTGGTATGTTGTTATTATTATTACAGACAAATGCTCGTCAGTCAGGGAGACAGTATTGTATAGTAATACTCGAAAATGAGTCTTAAACCATCCGTCCGATGAACCGACGACATTGTAGCGGTCGCAGGGAGACGTTGGATGGAGGCGGCTCAGGACCGCTATTTGTGGCGTCGTATGGGGGCCTATAACATGTTGTAGACGTTTTTGGGCTGATGTGAGGGCACGCCTTTACAACACTTTCAACTAGAGTCATCACTCTTACCAATAATTTTATTCTTCTTAGCCGAAAACTCCACTCCCAACACTTTCATGACTTGTGCGTGGGTTTTACCCTCTTTGTGTACAGCGTAGTTTTCTTTCACGAACTTTGCGAATTCGTTGGTGTTGCCTTTACGCGCGGGAGTTGATATGACGACGCCATCTTTGTTTTTCTTGTTAAGTACGATCTCGAATGTTCCGCGGCAGAAGCCGCATGCTTTTTTTGTGACGTCTATGGATTTCGAGTGGCGTTTGATGCTGCAAAGAAAAAAACAACAACTTTCAAATAAATAGCTGTTCAAGCATTGCATTTTAAGATTAGTATTTCGACAAGGGGTAGCTTAAAGACGACCTCCTTAACGCAGTGAGCGATGATCCGCCTGCTCGTAGCAGGCGGCATCTCCCGGTGGCGGGTTCAATTCCCGCCGCGGGATAAACGTTTGTGTGATCTGCAGGTATTTGTTTTGGGCTGGGTGTATAGCTTTGTTCTGATTGGCTAATGATCGTAGAGCATCCTGCGATGGGCATCTGTTAGGATCCTGTTGGTCCATCACACAACCTAATAATAAACAATGCTGGTCACAACAGCGTCATGTAGCCCCAAAATAAGCAGAGCTTGTGTCATGTGTACTAGATAACTGATACTCATACTAATCCATATTAATATTACAAATTATAAAGTAACTCTGTCTGTCTGTTACCTTTTCACGCCAAAACGGCTGGACGGATCTTAATGAATTTTGACAGGGAGGTAGATAGTATCCCGGGGACGGACATAGGCTACTTTTTATCCAGGAAAAACGCGTGCGAAGCCGCGGGGAGAAGCTAGAACTTAATAAATTTCAAACATATTTTTTATCATACATAGATAACCCCCATAACACCCGGAACAACAATCTGTAGATTGTACAAACATTTGTCCCGAGGCGGGATTCGATGTCGCGTCGCAGGCGAACCTTCGTCCGATGCGACAATGTTTTTAATCAATTATTCAAACTTATATTGATGGTATAATTAGAAGTTGGCTGGATAGCTCAAGACTGAGATGCGTGGAAGGACCAAGGCTTTTGCCCAGCAGTGGACATAACAGACTAATAAGTAATTATAACTTATGACTGTCGACATACCAGTATCCACATTTCGTGCATTTATAGGAGTACTTGAAATGGATCTCCAGATCATGGCATCGCGAGATTTCGCCCAGCTCTGGGTACACTCTTAACGCTTTTGCAGCCCTGAAACAAAAAAACGTTTATTCAAAGAAGTGCATCGTAAATTGTATAAAGCTAGTAACCGACTGAGCCCACGCAACGTAGGTACGCGACTCATTATGAGATCTGAACGCTGAATTTGTATGAAAACAGATGGCCTATAGACTCATTTATCGTACGCCACGCCATCTGACGTTTCCTACATTTCGTCTCGTAGGTACGTTGCGTGGCGTGGGCTCAGTCTGTTTCTAGCTAACGTATTGCAATCCCAATCTAATAACGTGACTTAAACGCTTGAAAGAGATGCAAGTAAATAATTGCTACCTATTTAAATCCTTGTCCAAGTATAATTTTTTGCGGTGGTGGCGTAAGAATCGAATCCTCTACCAACTCAGCCCATAGATATCGTAAAAGGAGTCTAAAGGATTCTAGCAGATAGATAGATATACTTTTTATTGAGTTCACACACTACAGCACAGGAAAAAAATAAAGAACATAATTATTACACACATATTACTGATATACCAGAGGCAACAGCATTCTGTGTATATTTAACACCTCCACTGCGATCACCAACCTGCATATCCCGCGTGGGGATTATGGGAACCAGTGTCACTCCCTAAGAACCGGTTCTTATCAGGGTAGGTCTACGTCGAGCAGTTGACTAATAAAAGCTGATAAATCTTTTAAATCCATCATGGTTATTTACACTGAAGATGAGCAGTGGTAACTTTCGTAGAAAAGACAAAAAAAATGAGGATAGATCGATATGTCAGCCAATAAAAACTCACTCGCACTGCCGCCAATTATTCCGTGATCAAGGCGCATGAAACTGTGCCGAAATATTGGAAAAACTCAAAACTCAAATCATAGTAAATATCCCGTTGTAAATGACTTTAATACGTAGAAGAGATTTTTTTCTTTTATTTTTTGGACAATCCACACAGCATCATCTAGCCCCAAAGTAAGCAGAGCTTGTGTTATGGGTACTAGATGACTGATAAACTTACTACAATACATAACATAGATAGATATTTTTTATTATATATAGAAAATACCCAGAACACCCGGAACAAATATTTGCAGATCGTACAAACATTTGTCCCAAGGCGGGAATCGTACCCGCAACGTTCTGCGTCGCAGGCGGACCTTCGCCCGCCGCGCCACATCGGCCGTCAAAGTCGATGTAAGTATTACTTAATCAGTAAGGCCTTTATAGCCTTACTGATTGCAATAATACTAGCTTACAGCCAAGTGTCACTGCGCATGCATGTGCCAAGACACGTCTTTTGTAAGGAGAAATGGTCTATTGCTCGGTCTCATCAGATTTATCGACGCAGAATCGGCTTAACCCGGTCACCGGCTTGACGCATTCACTGTCCAGCCATAGCAGTGGAACCCACCATTTCTTCCAAAGCGGTCCATGGCCCGCCCGTAGCTCCGCGTCGATCAGCCAGGTCGCGGCGTGACATAGCTCGTGGACTAATGTGTCTCGTAACCTGAAATAAAAACACAAATTATTATAAAACTAAATCCAATATTTCAGAAAGTACCACATAGTGACATGGTCCAAGAAAACGAGTGGCACTCCGGGAGTGACACAATGCTACGTCACTGTCCAGTTGCCACTTATTTAAACAAAAATTATATTCGTTTGTTTGTGTGGGTATTTACCTCTACCTCTAAACTTACATCACATAATTCATCCTTAGGTATTTTATATTCAGTTATATCCGTAACCTGAACAATACTAAACTTTGAATTGTCGTACATGTATAGGCTCCCTCGATACAGGCCTAGCCTAGTGAGGGTGCCATCAGAAATTACATAACATTGTAGATATGTACGTCTCGGCAATAACACAATGTATTAAACTAAATTTCAAATACAAGTACTTAGAAATACCTCATCACCATGTAAGTGCTAATTATAAGTTAAGTGTATTTACTTATTAGTTTTGCTGTAATAAATGATTTTTTCTTTTTTATCTTTTTTAAACATGGAAGTTAGGAAACAGAAACAGTTTAAGTTAAATACGAGTAATTGTGATACACAATTGGCTAGTACAAAACCACAGTTTTATGAGATTCGTACAGGTCATGGTATAATAATACAAGGTATGGCATTCCGTGACATCACGGTCACGTGGGTGACACAAACCCTACGTCATCGACGCCATCGGCGAATGAGAAGACGAATCGGTTTTCTGGTGTTACCAGTAACGTAAGATCGTAACTCCCCGAGCTCCAATAAATTACCTGTAGGGCACTCCGAGAGTGCCAGACCTTGTTTTCTTGGACCGTGGTACAGGTAATTTATGGAGCTCGGGGAGTTACGGTGTTACGCTACTGGTAACACCTGAAAACAGATTCGTCTTCTAGTGCGCCGATGGGGTCGATGACGTAAGCTTGTGTCACCCACGTGACCGTGAAGCCTCGGAGTGCCATACCTGGCGAACTTTATTATTATACCATGATATATTAGATATTATACCATGATATAACTAAATCAAATATTTCAGAAAGTAGGTATATCACTTATTGACTTTGGCGTTGTTAATTGTGTTTGGCCGAAGACAACGCCAACAGTACTGAACGATTTGTGCTGAAATTTTACACGATTTGGACATGGAATAAAGGCAACTGTATATTAAAAAAAACTCGAGTGAAGGCACGGGTAGAAGATAGATAAACATTATAATATATTTTATCTATAAGAATAAATAAAATTTCAGTGTTTGTTTGTAATGACTAAATGACAGCATTTTACTAAATGCAAATGAAAGTATACACGGTACTTGTAACGAAATGTCATTGTTTTTGTCTGTTTTTTTTTGTCTCCGAATGGCCTGACCGGTTTTGATGGGACTTTCACTGGCAGATAGGTAATGTTATTGCGGGTAACACATTTCTAATATAATAAACTTTGATTTTAGAAACAGTATTATGTTATCGTGCAAAAATTTTAAATCCATGAACTGTGAATTCTACCCGGGCGGAGCCGCGGGCACGCGGACCGATACGGCCGGGGAGAGGTCAGGCGCAAGACCAACGGCTTACAGTGCGCACCGAGTGAGTTGGTGGTGTTAAGCTTATTATAGCACAGTTCAGGACCGCACCGCTGCCACACCACACAGCACGAAAATGTGCATTCAATCAAATAAGGACTTTAACTCGTAATAATTAGTTGTATTTTATATTGGCATTAGATTACAGACAGCTCGCGGACCTCTCGATTAAAGCTTAATTATTTTAGTCATTTTGTCACTGTAAAATGTATCTTAAGAGGGCGCAATGCGCGCCATTTTGTAAAAAGAATAGGCATAGGATTTTGCGTTCATAGGAGTAGTGGGACAGAGCATACGTTTTTGGTTATTTCCAAGAAAACTACACAACTTATGAAGAAGCAGGTTCAAGGAATCAAATAATTAGTAATAACCTACGAATCAAAACATAGATCTCGACCAGATTATGTGCAATACAGTGCACTTTCATGATTTAATTTTATCTCTCAATCGTGTTTTCACATTCAAGGAACCAAAGAAAAAATTTTGAATTTTATGTAATTCGATTTTTTACCACGGGGATCTCAGTACCGAGATCTAGGCCTAGTTTTACTACCAAACCCATTAGGTTCGCCTCTTAAGATAACGTGTTTAAGCCCATATTTGAATGCTTATTTATTTATTTGTGCTGGTAGCCGTGCCATTACAAAAAAAAGGTCTTAAGGAGTTCTTACCTCTGTACTCCGTCTACCACTTTAGTGGATAGCTTGATGCTGGATGTTCGCATCTTGTCGCCTTTAGAGGTCTTTATTAGGCGGTTTGTTGTGGTGCTGGAAAACAAAATTATTAAAAATGGTTTATGGATTCTTAATCAAAAAATCTTTATTTCCAGAAGTTCACTAACTGTAATAAAGTTAGAGAAGGTGAAATTCTGAATATTAAAATAGACTTTGAAATAAAGTGATATTTTATTTCCGTCGCTTCGATAAGTCAAATAAAATAAAGAAGCGATGAAGAAACCTTTAGCCTGTAGTTGTTATTTTTTGAGTTGGAGCAAAACCCGTCCCAAGCTTTCTTATCCCCGAGCTAGATAGTCTGATATTTTGTAGTTACCTTTTTACACAGAAAGGTTTTGACATGTTGTTTGAATTTATTTAATGATATTTTTTGCAACTCACTTGGAGTTTTGTTTTTGATTGGAGACATCTTAAAAAGGACGGTGGGTATCATTGTAGCCCAGTTCTGCAAGCCCAGAGGAAACATAAGGCAGATTTTTTATCCCTGAATTATACAACAGTATTCACACACCCACAATATTTTTGAACGAGCTATCCAACTATACTCGGTTCTAAAATCCTAGATATTTTTAGTAAACATAGGCGTTATAAAACCTAAGAAATATTGGTGGTAAATATTTTATAACACTGGTATCATCGGAGGCAATAGCAGAAGTTCGAAACAGTTTTTGGTTATAAAAGCTTTCATTGAATGATCAATGAAAGCTTTTATAACCAAAAACTGTTCAAGCTAGAAAAGGAAATGATTCATGAAATGATTCATTAGTAGCTCGTTCCTTTTCTAGCTTGAATTTGTACATTTTTCGCTGGCGTATGCAATTATGTGTTGTTGAAGTTTGTGTTTTGGTTTTAAGTGATTACGTTCCTGTTACCTTGTTGTTATCTGCTATTGTTATTAGTTTTTGTTAAATTTTTATTCATAAGTCTTTGTTGACATAAAATATATTGAATTCTAAATCCAAGTATACGTATATCCCAACTAAGTATATCGCCATGGGGTAGCGAGAATAATAAAAAATCATCCCCACTTTTGGTACAGGGAAGATAAAGTAGAAAAAAAACTTTTCGGGACTTTATTCTCCTACATTTTCGACGTGATTTATATGCATACTCATGCCTGATTACAGCTTTTTAGTACTAATAATCTATGAGCTAAGCCGCGGACGGACGGATGGACTGATGGACGGACGGACGGCCGGACATACGAAACTATACGGGTTCCTTGTTGACTTCGGAAGCCTAAAAACATACATACAGCCGAACAGGACCTCCTCCTTCTTTCGAAGTCTGTTTAAATTAGCCGATAACTTTAAATTAACAAGGTGCATAGATTCTTACCCCGCTGTACTCCTCAACTTGCCATCCCATAGTATAGGCATATCAGCATCAAGCTTTTCGTCAAATATGCTTTTATTAAACTCTTGGTAGAGCCGCCTCGTCAGTTGTTCGCGTAGATTCTTGTAGTTGTCGTGGTATTGGATTGCTTCTATGTTACAGCGCCATGATGGGATGTTGTCTGGAAGAAAAAGAGTGAGAAAATAACTTTTAATCCCATCTATTCGAAAAGAGCCAGAGGGTTCCTCAATAAGTGCGAAAAAGTGGGTCATTCCAGCGCACTTAATATCAGTGACGAAATGATTTTTGAATTTGGAACACCAAAAGTTTGAAGCCAATTCGCTTCAATAAAGTCCTGGCCGGTAATAAAAAAGACGACCGCTGTGGCGCGGCGGGCGGAGGTCCACCTGCGTGCGACGCAGGAGGTTGCGGGTTCGATACCCGCCTCGGAACAAAAATTTTTACGATCTGCAGATATTTGTTCCGAGTGTTCTGGATGTTTCTATGTATAATAAAAAATATCTATCTATAATTTCGTTATGTACCCAAATATAAATATTCGTCACTACTAAAAGCATCTCTTATTTATTTTTCTCGTATGATGATTTTTTCTCATAGTTTAGGATGAAAAGCAGAGTGTGCCACACGGGACCAAAATTATTTAACCTCGAGCGACGTACTTTGAATCCCTCGCTATGCTTAGGATTCAAAAAATAGCTTTCGCCTTAAATACATTATTTTGATCCCTTGTGATACAATCTACTATTAAAACATAAGCAATGTGACTTTGGTATTGTGTAAACTCATAATAGTTACTGATAACTAGGGAGTAAAGGTTTTCGGGTGGCGACCGCGACGCAACGCGAAACGGTGTGTTATGCGAACATCCACTCGGACCTACGACATTGTAGCGCTCGCAAGGAGTCGATGACTATCACTCGATGGAGGCGGCTCAGGATCGATATTTGTGGCGTCGTCGTATAAGGGAGGTCTATGTCAAATATCAAATCAAATATGAGTGCTTTATTTCATTTAGGCCTTAAAGGACTCTTGGACACGTCACACTAGGGTTGTCCATGTTCGAATGGAAAAAAATAAAATATTGAGTAGGTAAGCTTCTTGTTCTGTAACACATTACTGTGATCATCTAGCGAAAATTTTAGCCTCTTATGTTGATTACAAGACGGTGCACAACGACTGTGAAATATCTTTCGATTTACGATCAATTCACTCTTGTTAAAAACTGTATAGGTAGTTTATCTATAAACTTACAACAAGCATGGTTGCACTAAAAAAACCGAACATCCTTTACGTACCTATAGTTAGAACAAACTATAGGCAGAATGCATTTGTTTATAGAGCGTCTTGTACGTTCAATACTTTAGTTCATGGAAACAGTGAGGTTGATCTCTTCAACACCAGTACAAGTAAGCGAAAACGCTTACTAAGTGATCAATTTTTTTTTCAAGCATAGCCTAACTTTGTTACCTGTTTATCTTATGTGTATGTGTTGATGTTTTTTTGTTCTTATTATTTTATTGTTTAGATTATTTTTAAAAAGTCGTCAGTTTACTTTGTACCCTGTTACTTTCAATTGAACTTGTCTGCGGAAACTTTAATTAGCCGTCAGCAATCATGCTCTGGTAATTCCGGGCATATATCTATCTATACTTTTACCTGTAATTAATTTTATACCTAGCTGTAAGTTTCCCCTTAAATAAGTAAATAAATAAAATACTAAATAAATTACGTTTTCTTATCAAAAATCACATAAAGGTATTAAATTAACTAGTACCAATCTATACTTATATAGAGGAGCAGTGCAGTTTAAAGCTTGTTTGGATGCTAAGGGCAATCTCTGGAAATAATTCTAAAAATGACTTCACTGGTAGGTAGTTACATTATTCCTGAGTGATAAATGCTATGTTTTATGTAAGTACCACGTTAGCAAAGCCGCTAGGAGAAGCTAGAGTATAAATAAAAATAAAGAGTTATTTTACGAAAATTTCAAACACTCGTTTGAGCACCGTGTTACGCTAAAGCTAGGCTTCTGAAATTTCGTTATGTTATTACTATAGGTACGTGTTACAAACTAAAGGGAGGTTTTTAAAAAAAAAGTTTTTGGACCTCCCTTATGTCCACAGTGAATGTTTATGGGCTGATATGATGATGATGATTCAGACTATACTCGGTTCTAGAATCCTAGATGTTTTTTGTAAACAAAGGCGTTACAAAACCGAAGAAATATTGGTGGTAAATATTTTATAACACTGCTATCATCAGGCAATAGCAGAAGCTCAAAACAGTTTTTGGTTATGAAAGCTTTCATTGATCATTTCATTAGTAGCTCGTCCCTTTTCTAGCTCGAATTTGTACATTTTTCGCTGGGCGTGTGCAATTATGTGTTGTTGAAGTTTGTGTTTTGGTTTTTAGTGATTACGTTCCTGTTACCTTGTTGTTATCTGCTATTGTTATTAGTTATTGTTAAGTTTTTATTCATAAAAGTCTTTATTGACATAAAATATCTTGAATTCTAAATCCAAGTATTAGTGCACTAACTGCTGAGTATAAGCCTCCTCTTATGCGCCAATCTGTTTGGTACAAAGCTGCCCTCCACTTTTTCCCACCTATATTCACAATACAATACAAATACTCTTTATTGCACACCAAGATAGAGAAAAACAGGACAGACACAGATACACACACAGATAAAATTGCACAATGGGCGGCCTTATCGCTAAGAGCGATTTCTTTCAGGCAACCTTCGGATTGACCTATGTTGTTTGACCATGTGAGTTGATGGTTGTAAACTAAGATTATGATGAAGTAATAAACAGAACTTACCAGCTAATGAACCGATAAAAGTAAGCCTTTTCACTGCCTTATCTGGAGTCACATAAACATTCTCAATTTTCTTTGCTAACGCGTCAATTTTAGCCTTATTTTTAATTTTGTTAGATTTATCTCTGTCATTTTCAGACAATTTCATAGTCAGACCATCAGGTACATCAGTATTTATATCACCGTTCATAGTTTGAACTAGCTCTGTTACACTCAACCCTTTGATTTTACTCTTTTTTGTTGTACTATTTACAGTTCTTTTAGGCTTCTCTTTAAGATCTGGAGTGCTAGGAACCTTTTCTGTAAAAAGTTTCTTCTTAGATTTCCTTTCAGTGTCACCAAAATTTATCTCATTGCGTTTTATATCCGATGCCGTTAAATATAGCTCCTTATTCTTCTTTAGAACATGTCTAATATTTTCTTTTTCATCCTCAAACTGCAGTTTTTTCGAAACACCATCAAAATTATCGTATTTCTTTTTTATTGTCTTGAATAAAGATGGTATTGATTTCCAGGTTTCTCCATACAGGTCGTTGAGTAGTTTTTTCTGTGACTGTTGTATTTTAGCTATTGAACACTTTTCATGGGACTCATTGGCCGTGTCTTTTGGTGTGGTCGGTATGGTGTTGTTTCTTGGAGTAGCACAGATGATATGTTGAGCTGGGGACCAGCCTCCGATGCTTGGTGGTCTTGATTCTTCTGGGGAATTGAAGATGCTTGAAGTGTTGAATGAAACCTGTAACAAAAAAAAAGGATATGTACTTAAAACATGTGTTATGGCATAATACTCCTATTTACAAGGACCATAGATCTCAATCTGCATGAGTAGTACACTCATTTTTTGGGTGTTTGTGATGATTAAGACCAGAGAATTGGTTTTTTTGCGCCGGGTGCGTTCCATAACTGCACCCACAAAACATTGTGTAACCTAGGGCTAAAAAAATACCCGGATGCTTAGATTTAAAGTGGCCATCATCTACTACGTACATAATATTCCGCTTGCCTGCTGTTTATTATTATAACTAAGCAACTATAAATTTAATGATTATGATTAGTGTAGTTTACCGCTGGGTCTTGACCTCTTTAAATCTGTGCCAGTCTCTAATCTAAACTCATAGACCTACAGTGAGGCCTGTATAATATGGTAACACAATGTCTGACCCCAAACCGCATGCCCCGCCGGCAAAGTCTACGAGCTTGCTCGTGGAGGCTGCCGGGTCTGATTTTGTCAAAGGCAAGGGGAAGAAGACTCAGAACAGCCAACGCTTCAATCGCCAGAAGCGCGCAGCCACAGCGATCACCCGATCAGCTCAGGCCCCTGCCGCGGCTCCGATCCCGGCTCAGCCTCGATCCAATTGCAGCCAGGCAAGAGGACGCGACTGGACGATACTGTGTCCCCGAGAGGGAATTACAAGAAGCTAAAGCTCGACTGCACGCGTCGCGCCCCTGCTGCCAGGAGCAACCCCATACTATACTATACTCTCGAGAGTACCCAAAAAACATACCCTAACCTAAACTCCCTACCCTAAACTGAAGTAGCTTCACTATACAAATGCACAATGAGCCAAGTGTCAGCTCAAACATACACAAAGTAAGAATATACACAGATGGCTCTAAAATGAAAACAGGTACCGGGGCGGGAACATTCTCGGAAGATCTTAACATCCACAAAACAACAGTACTGGGCGCCCACAACTTCATCATCCAGACGGAATGTGTGGGTATAATCCAGGCTGCAACCGCAGTGCTACGAAGAAAGGTAACTGACCAAAACATCAGGATCCTCTCAGACAGTGCGGCAGTACTACAGGCTCTGAACAAGAGAGAGCACAACTCGGGTCTTACCACAGTACCACCACCTGCTACAACAAGTAAGTAAGTCCAATAGAGTCACTCTATAATGGATAAAAGGACAACATCCTCCTAGCCGACTTTCAGCTATACTGCAGCCAGTTTCGAAGGAGACTAGCCAGGACAGATAAAAATCAAGATTATTATTTGCCAAAGCATGTGTAAAGATAACAGGTAGGTAATACACTTTGTGAATCAACATGCTTAAGCTTATATTACAATAACTTAAAATTTACTTAAGTTTATCATTGAAAAAAATCTTCAATTTTATAATAACACATACAAATGAATAACATATTAGATTTCTGCCTATAAAGTTAAACAATATATTTTTTAACTGTTTAGTAATTTTTAGATAAATTTTAACAACACTTTTCTGCATTAGTGCTGTGTTAGATGGATGTGTTTGTAGCCTACTTTTGTCTTGTCTGTTTCTGCTCACAGCATCTTATATCCGGAGAAACAGAAGGGGATTATTCTTACATCAAGTGCTATAACGATACTCCAATATGTAGGACATACACATGCCATTCATTTGCCAGAAAAATCCAATAGCAATCCGGTTCCACGAAGTAGATGGTATTACAACCCCATGCCTCAGAAAGCATGTTAAGCCTTTGGTCCTGTGCCTGACCTCAGTCCAGTTGTGTCGGTCTACAGTCCAATCGGATTAGGAAAGTGAAGGAATAGTGTGCAGAGTTTTCGCACACACTTGTGCACAACACCTACAACAGTGACTAACAATAACTTACATTGCCACACTTGCTTGGTTCTGTGTCTGATACCACAATTGCAGGTAAATCATCGTCAGGGAACTCGCTGGATTCATTGATCACGATCGGAGAGTATATCTTGGGCTTGGTTTGCATCTGTAATGGTTAAACCTATCGATAAAAACGTAAAGTTGCAAAACTAAACTAACGTGGAGCAAGTAGGTTTACTGATTTACTTACACTAGCATGAAATTCTGCACGCAGTCGATCAAAAGACTCGTCAAGTGTAATAATATCAGAGCTACGCTCATTTTGTGTTTCTTCTACAGCTATTATTTTGTTTTTCTTCAAAGAGAGCTTCAGGAAACCTGAAAATAAAGTTAGAAATACCAAATAACTTCGTACGGTTGCCGTACGCTCGATGCACTTTGCATGCTGAGAACCTACGATTCCTTTGGCTGGTCTGTGCCTTTTTCGAAGCCATTTTAGCGTAAGGCATTTTGTATCACATGAAAATATTATTGTCAATCGTGCATTTCTAAAAAATAATCTGCAATTCACTGATTTTATTCATTAATTTAAAATTACAGTGGCCGTTGGGTAATGGGTTAAATCGTTGTTTGACAGCCAGCAGCTGCTTCGCTGACAGTTAAGTAGACATATAAACCGCCATGTGCGAGTCATCACACACGAAGGGTTCCGTAGCATAAAAATCAGGCAACTTTTTTATAGATCGAATTTTCATTTGTTTGGAAACCCCTTTAAATTTTCAACATTATTTTATTTTTAGTATATTATGTTAATACAGTTGAAGTGTTACTTCAACTGTATTCAACTGTATCGCACCTAGGCTTGGCATTCCTTGCAGCTCTTGAACTTACGCTGGAAATTTGAGCCAGCGGCACATTATCCTTTCGATCAGACTCAGATTCATCAGATGTCTCAGGTATTGTAACTGGTGGTCGATTTCTTGCCGATGTAACGAAGTTTTCAACGTCAGAAAGATCCTCATCGCTGCTGTAATCGGGAAAATCCTCGATAATGGTACCTATGTATACCTCCATAAAACCTCTTCGGATCCATAATGTCTGAAAAAAACACTTAAGTAGGTATAAATAAATACGGAGGTATTACTTTGATAATGAAAACACTAATTCCGGATGCAGGAATCGAACCCTGGACCAAAGCGTCCAAGCCATTTTTTTTTACTTTTACATTACATACTATGATACGCTGGATGTACCAAATAAGTACCGCAGTGTAAATGTATATTTCTGCCTTTTGGCTCAGATATAGACCGTACTGAAAAAAGTTGACTTTTTGAGTTACGTACATAAAATGAATAAAACCTTACCTTTACCATATAAATAGGTATTGCCTCGAACCGTTTTCAATTATTTTACACCAAATTAGCGACTTTTTCTATTTTTTCCCGAATTTTGAATTCTCACTTCGCACCAAACGCAACCGCAACTTGGTCGCCGACTTTGCCACATAGATTTAGTTCACAAATTCGCCCAAAGATAGCGTCATTTCAAATAAGTGGTAATAGTGTATGTTTTGTCTTTGGTGTATTACGAAAAATTCATGAATTTTATAAATAATAAAAAAATATCAGCTGCTTTGTACCCTTGTCTATATATGATACGCAATGCGGTAAAGGGTTAAGGGATTTTGCAGTCTTTGGTTGAAATGTATTATAGTAGTTTTCTAAAAATTCATTATTAAATTATTGTTATTAAGCCAGCAAAAAATTGAGTTTAATGATTCATTTATGTCCGATTCATAGGTTTCCTTGTCTTTACATTTTATAGTCACTGTTCTGTCATCTGCAAATAAAGTAATTGGTTGATTTAAAGCACAGGTTTTCGTTTACAATATAAACAGGAGTGGCCCTAGCACACTGCCTTGGGGGACACCGTATGAAGTGCTTCTTACTCTTGATTTATATGTGACTTCATGTTTAGTTATAAGGTTTAGTCTCGTAATTTCAGTTATTTGTTGTCGTCCCGTTAAATAAGATTCAATTAATTTTGATATATTGCCACGAATCCCATATGCCTCAAGTTTGTTGATTAGAATTTTATGATTTACGTAGTCGAATGCCTGGGTCATGTCACAAAAAATAGAACAAATTGTTATTTTTTTATCAACATGGCATATAACATATTTCAAGGAATCATATATGGCCATATTGATAGTTCTTTTTTGTCGAAAGCCTTTTTGTTCATTGCGCAGGATGTTATTTTTCTCTATATAGTCATATATTTCCCCGTAATAGTATTTTTCATATATCTTTGAGAAAATTGATATGAGAGCTATAGGTCTATAGTCATCTTTAGAGCTTCGGGAAATTCCCCGGTAACTATAGTTAGATTTATTAAATAACTTAAATGTGGACAAATGTATTCACTAACAGCTTTTATTATCTCAGTGTTAACTTCGTCATGACCCGTGCTCTTAGTATTTTTTAAATATTTAATTATTTTGCTGACGCGTTGAGGTAGACATGGTGCCATGAACATTGATTTTTCACGTTGGCATATATTAGCTGTTACCATTTTCCCAGCTCCTTGTACTGGTACAACCTTGTCAACGAAATAGTCATTAAACAAATTGGCAATGTCAATTGGATTAGTAATATAGTCATCATTGTGTTTTATTTTAAGTATTATGATCTCTCGGCACATTAAGTTTAGCTTTATTTAGCTGGTTCAGACAATAGCGCATATAAATGAAACCGAAAAAAATGCAGCAGTGTACTTCTCGCGGAATTACTCTAAGCCCAGAACCCTCGGATCTCCCTATTTGGCAAACACATTCCCTGAATGAAGTCAGCCAAATACCTAGGGGTGATCCTAGATCGCCGCCTTAGTTTCAAACCCCATTATTCGCACTGTAACCAACCGCGCAAAGTTCATATTTAGCCGGTTTAACGGTCTCTTTAGAGCGAAAAGTAAAATGTCCCTTAGAGCCCTGTGACAGACGGACGGACGGACAGCGGAGGCGTAGTAATAGGGTTCTATTTTCGCCCTTCAGGTACGGAACCCTAAAAATTAATGAATGACTGAGTGAATTCCATTATTACCACTCACTTTTAAGCTCGCTACACACAAGAAATGAACACATTACCAGCATCGATTTATGTAAAACAGGGGAGATAAGGTACTAGCCCCTCTCGAAACTGGAAGGTTCAAATTAGGTGCAATTAGGTCCACCCACCTCAGTCATAGTCGGACTGGCGGCGCGGCGGCGGTGCGGCGGGGCGGCGCCGCCGGCGTTCGTGTTTCGCGTGCGTATTGTTATCTCGGTATGTAGGTAGGTGTATATTTGTAGGTGTGGTAAGGAGTAAGTTGTGTGAAATAAACTTTCATTCTGTAGTGTTCCCTCGGTCCGGAAACTGTTCATACACCAAGTTATTTTTATTCAACACAAGGAAACACCAGACATCGATGCAGCAAGCAAAAGAAGAAGAAACAAAGTATTCACATCAAAGCCTTGTAAAACATCATTTGCGCATCGCCACACAGAGTTCCTAGCACCTCATCTCTACAATAATTTAAATAAAAATCTAGCTCTACAAAGTAAGACTAACCTCGAATGTAAACTTAATGTAAAACAATTTTTACAGAGCTTGGACTATGACCAATCTGAGCGGTTGCTATCGGTTCAATGTTAAATTCTAGAAAATATTTTTAAGTATTTATGATTCGACTGGTATTGATATGGATCAGTTGAGCTACCTGTAGATTGTTTGCAACAGTATGCAGTTAGCTTAATTATTGTTTCAATTGTAAATACTAGTTCTAATTTGTTTTTATTTTTAAATTGTAATTTTCTTTATCAATAAAGTTACTAAAAAAAAAAAGTATTATAAAATAATTTAAATATTTAGTACATACATTAGGTTTATATTATTTTCATTATTTTCTGTATTCTGTTTATAAATCATCTATCATTATATAACAACCATAATGTACTCGTACCCATGAAATCCTGACGGAAGCCGAGAGAGCCATTTGTTGCGTCTACGTACAAGCAGAGACTAGTACTTTACTAGTATCTGGTACAAGTGAAAACTTAGTAAGAGCAAGGAGTCAACCTTATCCATCCATGAAGGTTTTCGCCACCAAGTACCTACTACTGTTGGAAAATACTTTTTCTTTTAATTTAATTTTCCTAAGATAAGTTTAAGTTAAATGTAACTGTAACATCACTACATGCGCGCCTGCAGCGCGTGAGTCACCGCGCTCCTCCCCACGACACCGGCCGCCCCACAGCGCCCGCTCGCAAATAAAAGGCGACCCAGCACCGCTACGAGCTTCAGTCGGCGAGGCGCCTTCTGCGCCCGCCAAAAGTCCGGTAACGCTGTCATGGCCATCTGCGGTCAACAGCATTGTAGTCCATTCGAAAAAAAAAAAAAATACGAGCTTCAGTGTCCAAAATAGATTTCTGCGCCAAGCCACGGGCTGTCCGTGGTACATGCGCAACAAAGATCTCCATCGAGATCTTAATCTCGAGTCCATAGCCCACTTCATAAAGACCGCTTCCCAGCGTCATTATGAAACGGCCTCAGATCATTATAATCCCTTGATCTCCACGATACCGGATTATCCCATTGACGATCCTCCCACGAGTTGTCTCCTCCGTAGACTGAGACACGTTCTCGGTGACCCCGTTGACCCAATCACCGCCGCTAACCCGGAGGTGACGGCAACAGATACCGATTCGCTTCCGCACACTACACACCCGACCAAAAACCGACCCCGCCGGATGCGGGGTCGAAGAATTCCCCGCTTCCGCCCATAGGTGCATTCGTGCACCTTGGCGAAACCTCCATTCCCTCTTGTAGCATCTGGCGACAGCCCAAGCCGAGGCTCGCACCTAAGTGGTGGCCCTTGTGCGTGTTGCCCCATCATAACTTTACCGGCGAGGCGCCTTCTGCGCCCGCCAAAAGTCCGGTAACGCTGTCATGGCCATCTGCGGTCAATAGCATTGTAGTCCTTTCGAAAAAAAAAAAATACGAGCTTTAGTCTGCGCTGGCGCTTCGCTCCATCCGTGCATCGGAAGAGCCGCACTAGCCGGAACGTTTCCCCCCCCCCCCCCCCCCACCTCACTCCTTTCGGTGGCATCTCCCTCACTCGTTGCGTCGCGTACTCTGTTGCGGACGCACTTGCCGGGAGTGGACCGAACACCTTTTCTCGGGTTGAACCATATATATGGTACAGGCTCAGCATTGTAAAACCTATAAATAAATAACGATTTGTACGTAACAGTGTTTACTATAACACCCGCTACATAACTACTTTGTTATCCTTTCTTGAAATAAAAACTTTTATTATTATTATTCATTCATACATATACTGCTATACAGGCGATATAATAAATAAAAATAAAATAAAATAAAATTTGTTTATTTCAGATAACATCATGATCCATAATTTGTTAGTAGCAAAAATCTCTTAAATTAAATGTTAGTACTCTTAATGCAGATAAAACAGCGAAAAAAATGTTAACCCATCAACGTCATTTTTAATTTTTATCTAGGTACATACCCAACACTATAAGAACACATCTTCCTAATTATCTAATTTAATTAAGCAAAAAACAAATAAAACTAAAAAAACAGCAATGTATGTAATCCAAAACACAAAACTCGCGAGTAGTCGCGAGTGCGGGCGCTCTCGCTGTCCTTAGCTGAAATCCGCGGCCGCGGTCATCGCATACGTAAAACTCCCGAGACAACAAACTTATCTTTACATAAAAAATTAGTACCTACCTACGATTTAACTCGCAGCCATGACCTTGAAAGCATGACAATAATTGATTTGAAACTTTTGAAAATTTCAAACACATTTAACTTGTCTAAAATAAGTACCTACGTTTGTTATGAACAGCTGACACATCCGCGGTTATTTTCAGAGGTCATCGTCCTATATAGAGTTCTAGAGCGTACGCGCGTGAAAAGACTTTGACATTGCCGACAAAATTTTTGCAAAGGAAACTGAATCTTATGTCCATTACTTTACAATTACTCATAGGAGCGATGTCGGTCGGCGGCGCGGCGGCGATTCAAAGAAATTTTGGGCTTATTTAAAGCCACTATTTACCTAAATTCCCTAATGTTTTAATTATTTCATTTTAGTACGTGTTCATTATTCGGTCTGAATACTTGCGCGGTGCATAAACGTACCTTTTAACCGTTTCGTGATTTTCTTTTGTTGTTATTTATTAGTAGGCAGTTTAGTTTTATTAAGTTTTCAGTTAGTTAATGGTGTGTGTTTTATGAAGTGTGTGTGTGTGTTAAGTAATAGTTATCCTTACGACTTAACGCGAGAAGCGCCGAGGATCCTAGGTACATTCTGGATCGTGTTCATCAGTCAACTGGTTCGACCGAGGCTGTAGCGGAATTAGGTAAGTACCTACAACCTACGTTATTTGGAAATTGCACTTACGTGTACATTCATCATCATCATCAACCTATCTTAGTCCACTGCTGGACATAGGCCTCCCCCAATGAGCGCTATAGCGCCCTGTCTTCAGCTTGCCACATCCAGCATCTGCCCGCAGATCGTCATCCCACCTGGCCGGAGGCCGTCCTACACTACGTTTGGCGAGTCGCAGTCTCCACTCGAGAACACGTTTACCACTGCCACTTCA
Organism: Eupithecia inturbata; assembly: GCA_963662085.1. NCBI lineage: Eukaryota > Metazoa > Arthropoda > Insecta > Lepidoptera > Geometridae > Eupithecia > Eupithecia inturbata. The sequence continues at coordinate 3,027,861 of OY759201.1, forward strand.
GCTTGCTAATTCTCTGAGCTATGTCGATAACTTTGGTTCTCGTGTACATAGCTGGTTAGCAAAACAAACAAAAATCTTAAAAAAATAATATCTCCGGCTACAATATTTTTTTTTTGGACTGCGGTTTTTTTGTTGGGTTTGTTTTGGGGGGGGCGCAACCCCCCCCCCCCCTTTGTTTTCTTTAGTCGTCTTGACATACCCTGTATAACTTATTAAACTTATTAAAGTATTCTTAGTGGCAAAATTATTAATACCTACCTACCTACTGGTTTGGTCCAGGACGAAACTTATTTGGATGTTTGGGACTGAACCAGGGGGCAAAATCTCGCCAATAAATCACTTCATAAATATCAAAAGAACTGTCAACCTTGACAGATTTTGTATAGAAAAACTGTCAAATCTGACAGTTCTTATATGAAAGATCTGTCAAATTTGACAGTCCTTTTGATATTTATCGAGTGATAAATTGGCGAGAATTGCCTTCCAGAAGCCTTGGCACGGTGTGAAGTAACACAGCTTATAGTAGACCAGTTAAAAAGTATTTGATCTAAACGTTCTAACTAAGGTGGTACCTGTGGTTCAAGTCTAGGTACACTACACAGCAAAACCGTAAGTAAAAGACTGCCTTGCCATAAAGTACCGCGATGTAAAACATAATTTTTTTTTTCTTTTTGTTTGTGTTTTTTGGATGCTGTTTTAGTATTTTTTCATTGGGTTCCCTCAGAGTGCGGCTCCACCAATGAACTGTCGTTGGATTGACCTCTGCGATGTCAATAAAATATGAATGTTTTCTGTGTGCTACTTTTGGAAGAGGGGCTTAAAAAAACTTTTTTACACTCATTATATGTTTTTTTATTTGCCATCGTTTAATACCTTACTTACTAGCCTCCCTTTAGGTCCGTCAGGTCATTACCAGAATGTCCAGTCTGTTCGTTATGTCAATTGCGTCTACTAACTTGAATGTACACTTACCTGAACGTCCACTTACATAAAATGTCCATATTTCCCTTAACGTCTATAACCAAGAAGTTCGTGTTAGCCAGCTGTGCGATTACGCAAAAACCTTCATATCTTTATTTACAAAAAGACATACCTACCTATCTATTCACCACCTACCCACACACCCTTGTTTGTATAGACACCCTTACGAGGACCTAAGTTGGACTTCACCGAACCGAGGACTCTCAAAAAAACGGATTTATAAAGCTCGTAGGTATAATTGAATAACACAGAAAGAGACGGAATAACAAATCTGGAGTGATGAGCTCATTGGTATATTGCTATCTCAATATTTTTTCGTATGAATTACGAATACCAACCCGAGGACTCGAAATACACAGTCGAACGTGACTAGCGATGAACAAAGTGAGTACTTTGTGTACGCGCACCGAGGACGTCTCACGTAAGACCTGAGACACCCTTCCGAGGACTGTCTTAACACAATATTTCTTATTATCTTGTACAAAGTGAGGACGGTGTGTTAGACTTACCATAACCAAACTGAGGTCAGTTTTCCAAGCAGGCCTTGTACAAAGTGAGGACAAGGAAAATCTACCTAAACCATTTTACGTGCAAGATTATCTACGAATGAATATTTTTATATCTATTTCTTACACGTATCTCTATACCTACTAAAATTTAGCAGGTATTACCCTAAAGACGAGCCGGCGTCTTTTCGTTTAACTTATGGACTGCGTTTGTGTGGTGAAATCAATCTGGGAGAAAAGTAAGTTTTTAATTTTATACTCAATACTATAATATCTATTTATATTGGCAATTGGATCGCCCCTATTGTGGTGCCTGATATGATAACATAACTGGTGAATTGTGGGTGCTAGGCTATTGGCCTGTCCCTTCAGGGAATGCAAGCGTGATGAATTATTATTCTTCTCTACGACTCATGCTGCACCCAGACTTGTCTCTTCATGAGGGAACTCCTAAGTAGTTGATACCATCGTCATGAAAATTGGTATACGCGTTAGACTTACGTAACAACTAAGATACTTACCAGTTTCACCTGATGCTGCAGCCAGGGTAGTCTCCTCATGAGGTAACTCCTCAGTAGTTGATACCACAGTCTTGAAAATTGGTATACGGGTTAGACTTATGTAAGAAACTAAGATCCTTACCAGTTTTACTTGATGCTGCAGCCAGGGTAGTCTCCTCATGAGGTAACTCCTCAGTAGTTGATACCACAGTCTTGAAAATTGGTATACGGGTTAGACTTACGTAAGAAACTAAGACACTTATCAGTTTCACCTGATGCTGCATCCAGGGTAGTCTCCTCATGAGGTAGCTCCTCAGTAGTTGATACCACAGTCTTGAAAATCGGTATACGGGTTAGACTTTCGTAAGAAACTAAGATACTTACCAGTTTCACTTGATGCTGCAGCCGGGGTAGTCTCCTCATGAGGTAACTCCTCAGTAGTGGATACCATCATCGTCCTATATATAATACCACCAGCGCGACTTACTTAGCGACTTACGATAAAAACTAATATACTTGCCAGTTTGACCTGATCCTGCAGCCAGAGTGAAGTAACTTTATGAAGTAAAAACCTCAATGGCAGTTACTAGTTTTTCTAAAATAGTGTGAAATTTTGAAGGCGGCTCAAGATATTTCGACTTGGCGCTCTCTGAGGGAGGCAATATCCAGCAGTGGACGTTAAAAGACTGATGTTTAAGAATGTATATTTGAAACCCACAGGGATAAATAAAGATATGAATAAAAAATTTAGATATAAATAAAAAGTATCTATTTTAACTAACGCAAATTTTGATATTTCAGTTCATTTGGCATCATCGCGCCGAAGCGAAACACAAAATGGCTGAAAGTGAGGCTGAGGCAATTTCCCCTATAATTGAAATACAACCTCGCACACAAATTTCCAGAGATGAGTCGAAAAGTCAAGTTCGAAAACATATATATTTTCGTAATATTGACAAAGATTTTTACGACTCATTAAATCTTTTAACCATTTCAGTTAAAAAATTATGAAAATTTTTATTATTTTCCTATAATGTTGATGCTTGTTTAAGTAAATAATATATTTTCATTATCATACACAGTGTTATTTATTTGTGTACCTACCTATCATTCTAGATATTGCTAGTATTGCCAGGTAGCAGCAGCTAGATATTTCTTAAATCCATTTAATCTAATAGAGCGATTTAAATAGTTTTTCATGATTAAATATCGTGAAGTAAGTTTTAACTATGGCACTGAATCTAGAGACAGAAAACTAGACTATTTTGCATATAATCAGGCGGGGGTGGCATTATGTTTGTTTAGAATATATACCTACTGCAGTACATATTCTAAACACACAGACTGCCTCCTCATCACTTGTGCAAATTGTAGCATTTGCACAAGTGATGAGGAGGCAGTCTATAGCCTCTAGGCTAGAGCTACCTTACCTCGATTTTTAAAAGTTCCAATTAAATGTATATATCTGCATCGTCCCATATTTTGATGGTACGACTCTCGTTGCTTACACACCTAGAAAACTGTCAGAACGAGGACTATATAGATACACACTGTATAGAAAAGCTATCAAACCGAGGACTAACACACATTCTGCTGGAAAAGCTACATAACCGAGGACCTTTGTGTTAAAGTTAACACAAAAGACCTCGGTTCATACATCAAAAGTGAAATTAATGTATAGGGGGTGTGTGTAAGGCGACAGAGGCGCCACCCGGTGGATACATTTTAAATAAAATAAAAAAAAATAAAATTTGTTTATTTCAGATAACATCATGATCCATAATTTGTTAGTAGCAGAAATCTCTTAAATTAAATGTTAGTACTCTTAGTGTTACCTACAACAAAGTTAATAAAATGAAATATACAAGTTGAAATTAAATTAAATTATATAAAATTAAATTAAAAACAAATTACTTATTATAAAAATTAATCAAATTACTTAAAGGAAATCAAATACAATTAAATTAAAGCATAAAATTAATATTAATCAGAATAATGTATCACAAATAAATAAACGAATTGAATTGAATTGAATAATTGTTTAACAAATGAAATTGATTATGTACATATTTATTTATATAACTGTTCGCACAAAGTGCTGCCATATCGGCGAGGCAATTCTGCCGGCTACAGTTTGTAGGATGCTGTTGGGGCTATCCCGCACTCTGCGCATCAGGGATGCCGTCTTTTTCCGGAGAATGGCAGCAAACCCATCCGTCTCATACTCAGCAAACATCCCTGATGCACTGCAGAAACGAGGCAGTCCCAACATCATCCTAAAGATATTATTATATTGCACACGCAGGGCCTCCAGCGGTCGTTTGGTGTAGCTTACCCATAGGTTCCCGGTGTAGAAGCTTTGACAGTACGCTTTAAACAGCGTTAGTTTTACTTCTTCTGTACACCGGGAAAACCTACGTATCAGCATATTACCTCTTACCGCTAGAGCCCTACGCTCTCTTTCTATGTCAGCATTGTCCCTAAGGTCGTCGGTAATAAAATGTCCGAGATATTTGAACGAAGTTACTTTTCTAATGCTCATGCCGTTTAGGGTTACTTCTGGAAATTCTTTTAGGTTATTACCGGCGGCCTTAAAAACAATGTATTCACACTTTTTAGTGTTGTAGCAGAGGCCGTGTGATGCAGCGTAGCCAGCACAGACCCTCAGCATCTTTTCGACAGATCTCGCTGTCGGGCCCAGCAGCACCATGTCGTCCGCGTAGCTGATGTTGTTAATACAAACACCATCCACACGACAGCCGACACGCATGCCGCTGAGCTCAACAATCAGATCATTTACATACAGGTTGAAGAGCGAGGGAGAGCTAACCCCCCCCTGTCTTACCCCGCACTCCAACCTATATGCATCCGAGAGAGCATTGGACCACCTGATGACGTTGCTCTGGTGTCCGTACCAAAAACGAAACACATTCAACAGGTCCGGCGGTACACCCCTGTCCCTCAACTTTCTCCACAGTACATCATAGGAGACGAGATCAAATGCCTTGGAGAGGTCGAGGAAACAGGCGTACACCGGCGTCCTGCGACTTGTGTAGTATTGGACAGTATGCTTGAGTGCTAATATTGCGCTTTCGGTGGATAGTCCGGGTCTAAACCCGAACTGTGCGTCATGTAACTCTACGTAGTTTTGTAAAATAGAATCAAGCATACTGTCCAACACCTTGGCTATTGTAGTGGCTAGAGAAATTGGCCGGTAGTTCCTTTTGTCAGATATGTCTCCTGTTCTGTTCTTCACAATGGGCACCACTATCGTTTTCATGAGGTCAGCAGGCAGGTACGCATGACTAAGACACATTGTGAAGAACATGGAGAGGAGACCGGGCAAGTGATTACCCGCGTGTTTGAGATGCTCGATGCTGAGCCCATCGTGTCCAGGAGACTTACCTCGCGTCATACCTTTAATTGTAGCGCGGACCTGGTCCGCCGACACAAGCAAAAGAGGTTCGTCACCCCGAACGTAGAGATCAGCATCGATCATCTCCGAGGAAGGGCCGAGGGGGGAGTGAACTTTAAAATGCTCGCTAAACAATTGCGCTATTTCCCTTCGGTCACTCTTGCCCTCCACACTCACAGGGGGGCCAGGCCTAATGTTAAGCTTACTAGTAGACTTCCAAAAGGTTTTAAAGTCTTTTGCTGCACGCTCTTTAGCTATTTTGTCCATAATAAGCTGGTCCTGGTTTCTCTGACACCACTTCAGGCGGCTTTTAAAGATTTTGCGAGTATCGCACATTTGCTCATAAATCTCGCCTGAAGTAGGTCTGTTACTCAGCAACCAGCTATTGAATTTAAGCCTGGCCTCCCCATGCGCGCTACGTACATATTTGTTCCAGCCACACAAGCTTTTACCCTTCCTAGTTCTCGCGCCACCACTCTGCCTCGTCTGCACAGACGCCTCAGACATAGTATTCACTATAATACTATATATCTTATCTAAAACAGATCTATGCTCATCCAGACCACATGTCCCATGTCCGCACTCCACGAACTCTTGGGGAAAGCTAATGTCACGAAAGGCGTTATTACATATTTCACGGTAGCTGTTTATCTGTTCCTGACTTCTCTCTCCCCATAGAACAGCACTAGGAGTCGACTCAGGAGCCACCTGCCGTGGTCTGATTGCACACAGATCACATTCTACGTAAATAGGAAGATGGTCGGACGTGTAAACATCCTCATAAATACCTACTTTGCTAACTGCATGCCAAGCAGAGAGGGAAACAATACAGTGGTCCAACCATCTTCTACTACCGGATTTTTGACATATGAATGTATACGCATTAGAAGAACAACCCAATTTCTCCACATCCGCACAGAGCCAAGACTGATCCGCGCAGAAGTTAGACAACTCTCTGTAAAAAGTTTCCTGCGGATGTGCATTGAAATCCCCTAGAATGAAAATTGATTCAACACTGCTGCTTTCTACTATGGCACTAATCTCACTTAAGACCTCGGTAAAAATAGGTAGATTATCTTTCTTACAAGTAGGCATGTACACTGAAAAGATTAGTGCAGAACGACCACTAGAGGTAGTCTTAATTGCGGATAACCTAGGGCTATTACAGTCCAGGACGGTGACTGACTCAAAAATACCCTTCCTCCAGAGAATGGCTACTCCCCCGTACGGTCTTCCCACCAGTAGGCCCGCGGAGGTGTCCACCGCTGACTTGCCTGTGTATTCAAAATTTTTGCTAACCGTGCCTAATAATGGAATATCCTGAGGAAGCAACCACGTCTCCTGAAGGGCAACTACGTCCGAACGCTTACATAGTGTCCTTACACAGTTCATAGATGTAGGCAGGTACTTACAGTTAAAACTAACCAACTTACAACGCATAAGATTGTGTCCAATCATAAAGTGGGTGTATTATCCAACTTTAACGTATTTGCAGTATTAGTTCTGTACATAAAGTGCACAAAACGCCTAAAAGTTATTCCATTTGGCCAGAATTGGTCATTTAAAAACAGGTCCACCTTATTTTTAGACACATAAAGCTTATACGCATTATAGTTTTTCGCGCGCGTCATATTAATCCTTTTTAGGGACACTATATCATTTGTTTTTTCTTTGATGTAATCTACAATATCGCATTCCAAAGTTTCCGTGCTTTTTGCCTGTGTAAGATTATGAATTTTCTTGACCAAACCGAGGTTTCGGGTACTTTTCCTTATTACATGTACAGAAAGGTTCAAAATTGCTTGAACAATACGAATCTGCGGTCAAGTCAAACCGAGGACCGTCGAAAAAGTCCTCGGTTTGAAAATGTCCTCGGTTGTTCCTTGTGTATTCATACGCACGTCCTCGGATGGTACTTAAAACAAACACATAGGTACACACACATGCACACGCACCCTCACACACACAGAGAGACTCCTCTATATTGTCAGAACAGACCATCAGTCACTCACTCACTTTTAGTGGCACCTGTGCACAGGTGCTACTCGCGAACGTAGCGAGTGGCCAAGGAAGTATTGTATAAAGTACCTACCTAGGTATAGTTACTTACTAGCGAAGCACTCTAGAGTATAAATTTTTAGACGCTAGCTTGGGATTTAACGGCCCGTAAAAAACAACTTTGCTTTCCTGTTGAACAAATAGAAATACATCAGTAGGTATATAGCTATGTATTTAAATAAATAAATAAATAAATAGTGCTGGACAATCCACACAGTATTTATCTATTAGATACTTGCAAGATTCCTTTTATGATTCGTAAGATCATTTCGTAACGTCCAAAACAAGCATCAGTCGTTACCTACTTCGTTTCTGAATAAGCCCAAAGGCTACATGTGTGGAGATTATTGTTACAAGGGTACATTTTCTACAACTTTTGACATTGTATGTGCGACCGAAAAAAATAGAAAACATACGAGGGCGCTGCTATCGCTTAGCGGCAACACGAATACTACGACGCAAACATTATGTATTGATCCTTGCGCTTAGCAATTAATTTTTGTTGAAAACTTGCGTGATTTGATTAAAGATGGCAAAAAACATTACAATTCAATAATAAAAACAAATCAGAACTAATAATTACAATTGAAACAATAAGGCTATCTGCAGACTGTTGTAAACAATCTACAGGTAGCTCAATTGATCCATATCAATATAAAGATAGATAGGTAGGTAGACACACCACAAGTCCGACCAGAAAGAGCTGAAATGTATAATCCAAGAACTAAAATTTACTTGTTGGTTTAGCCAACAAGGGTATGTAGTCAAGTAAAAATCCCTATTTTTTTATCAAACCTTTGGCCACCCTAGTAGAGTGCAATGCATTACCTGCGTCAATGAAAAAAGAGACCTATGACCTGCGTACTTGCAATTTCGGTTGGGACTTCATTGGATTTTATGCAATATACCGTCGCGCGCGTCGTCGTCGTAGTGTATACATATACCTCATATACCCACTTTCTTCTTCTTCTTTTATCTTTGGCTCTGCATCATGTATGCCCACTTATGGAGTTGGTTTGGAACAAGTTTGGAATAATCTACCCCAGAGCTGCCAACATTAGAAAATAAAAGTACCCAATTGTTTTCTCCTTCTTACATATACTAAGATATAGAGATGCAAGATATGTGCGCAAGCAACGCAGCGTTGAAACGTCAAAACAAAAATGTCATCAAAAAACCCTTGAAAAATGTCAAAAATGGCCAGGCCAACCAAACCAATTGTTTTGATTTTGATTTAGTTTCCGATGCTGAATTTGTAATAACCTACAGAGTCATACGGAAACTGAATAGTCATTTTGAGTGTTGAGTATATTGTAGGTAGTTGCTTGTGCCCCTGTGACCGAGCGGCGAATCTCAGGCGCCGCTAATTTCTTCATAAGCCCGTTGATGTCCCAAATCTAACCATGGATGACCAGGAACCTTCGGATTCGGTAAGGCTTGGCTCTGTCGTCCTATTGACTAATGTGCTTAACTACGGTCAGTAAACGTACACTCGTCTATCTATGTATACAAGAAGTTATGGAAAAAACAGCTGATTCAGCATTTGCTTTGCGCACAGGATTTTCTTTCCTGTTTCGTCTACTATAGAAAATGTTCTCGCTTACATTCACTTTAATTTAGGCTTGTTTCATGTCTGGCTTCTTTTTTGCAACTGCAACACAACTTACTACACAAACTTACATCACTTAAAGACACAAATTAAATTACTTACTATTTTTGCAATGAAATAACGTAACTAAGTAAGGTTAGGAATTAAAATTAAACTTATGCTATGAAACTTGGCAACTTATTACATGTATGATCTCAGCTCTTTTATTGGTCGAGCCACTATCTGAAAAAACTTGGCGAGTTTTCACATTTATGGTTTAGGTGGGATATCATTACTTTGTGATAAGTATAAATAGGTGACTATTTATGCAATAAAATTAAATGTAATCCTGTTATTTTTTTCCAGTCCAACACCACCCCTTCTGAAGAAATTAAACCAAGCAGCAAAGGTGTTGAAAAAGCCAAGAAGAGGCTCCAAGCGTTTTCAATACAGAAGAAATCACTCTCCCCTGTTACCGTTCCTCTGCCCAAACCAATTTGTGCAAATGGTAATTATACAATTAAGCTAGAAAACATATTATCAACAACAGATTGAGGCCATTTGATTTTCGCCATTTTGGCGCTGAGCGTTTGCGTGAGCAGCGTGACCGTCTATGGAACTAATATTATGGTTGTCATGTTGTTTTGGTATGTCTCAACAAATGTCAATTTTGTACCAGAGAGGGGTGCTTTGAATCGGCATATTAAACAACTGTCATTGCATACAGAATATTCCCTCCATATTACATATCCATGTCATAATAAGAAATTCATTTTATGAAATACTGCATTGTTTCATTCAGTCTTCACTCACTCACCTTTCAACAATTAGGGCACTTCATAGGTGTGCATGTGCCATTAAGTCTGTTATGGTGTGTCCAGAAAACAAGAAAAACATAGTTATTCAACATGTTTTGTTTTTGTGAATGATTATATAGCAAAATCAGTATGATTTGCTGTTTTAATAATGTGGACATGATAAATAACATATTACCTAATCTGGACGCACCTTTAGGACCTTTAAAAACTTTCTAAGTCAATTTGCTCTTTTTAGTGGGTGCAGTGGGTACAGTTTTCATTGGCAAGTTGGCCAGTGCGAAGCCCTCTTTGAAGCCAGGGGACATTGATGAGGTGGTGGATCCCAAGAAGCCTCCAAAACCACCTAAACCTGGCACCAGCAAACAGAATGGTAACTGTCAGAAATCTTTAGCATGTTTCGTTTTTACCAGTTTTTAATTAAATCTACTTTAAAATACATTACATTAAGAGGGCGAATTGCGCGCCATTTTGTGAAAAGGATAGGCATAGGATTTCGCGTTCATAGGAGCGGGACAGAGCATAAGTTTTTGGAACGGCGCAAAAACTACACAACTTATGAAGAAACTGGTTCGAGAAACAAAATAATTACTAATAACCTACGAATCAAAACATAAATCATTTCAACTGACCGCAGGGTTCTTGAGATCCCGACCAAATTATGTGCGAAATAGCGCACTTTCATGATTTTTTATCGTATTTTTTCGCAATCGTCTTTTCATATTCAAGGAACCAAAGAAAAAATTTAGAATTTTGTGTAATTAGAGTTTTTTACCACGTAAATCCCGTGAGTACTGAGATCTAGGCCTAGTTTGACAACCAAACCTATTAGCATTTCCATATATTTTTTGATCATAATCATTATTAGCTCGTATCTACATACTGTGGGGTATAATTCTTTTAATTATAATTTATAGTTTAAAACTCTGCTTTCAGCTTATTTTGTAAGCTTCTAGAAATAAATAATCGAATTAAATAAAGTGACACAAGTAGAATTACAAATATATAAAATGAATCCATCGGCTCCCGAACTAGTTATATAAACTGTGTTTCAGGAGCCAGTGGCTTCTCCCATTTGGGAAAAGTATAGGTTGTGTCCATACAAAGAAAAATTTAAAGTTACTCTAACTAAAAATAAAAAACAAGTACATTTTCTATGGAGTGCTACTAATCAAACGTTTGAATAAGAATATAAATAATTAAACAACCAAAATAATTCAGGGTTCTGATTTCTGATCCTTTTATTCCCAATCAATCAAGCATCAATTGTTATACCTATTTATAACAATTATTTGATTTTTTACATTATTTTGTTTGTCTCCTACCACCAAATACTCAAACGGAACATCTCATCACTGAAGACGTCCCTAAATCTGAGTTACGTTAATACTTAAAGTATTCGGGCCAAATACTCAAACGGAACTCAGATCCACGGACTCCACTAAAGCGGAGAACAGGCGAGTGGCGAAGAGATGTGTTTTAAACAACCAATAGAAAGTCGTTATTCACACATCTCGTCTCCGCTCAGCTTCAGTGGAGACCGCCGAGCTGAGATATACCTATCATATTTGTATGCGAAGAGAACAAAGAAAGATCGAAACGAAAATGTCAGCTGTGCCTCGCAAGCTGTAGGCCAAGCACGGGGATTGTTCTCTAGGGTAGAAAAGAGAATAATGACATCGCATCGACATACATTGCGTACGTTATTGAAGTTGAAGGAATGAATTTCAAATGATTTACGCATTCGATGACAAAGTGGCGTAATTTTTCTTTATTCTACCCTAGACAATAATGCCCTTGCTAGGCCTACTGTCGACGTCACGCAGCGGAGACGAGAAGAGATGTGAGTGCATTCATCACAACAAAACGATGCTCGACGCACACAGCTCAGTTCCGCTCTAGACAGCGGACGTCTCCGCTTTAGCCAGCACACATCTCCGCGACGACCTTTTGACTGTTTTCAATTAAAGTTTGTCAAAAACTCGTTACTGAACACGTGCTTAGATTTGATTGCGTTTGAGTATTCAGGGGAAAGTGTCAATATGTCTCTAATTTGTTTTTTATTTTGACTTTACTTAACAAATACTTTTAGTCACCTATCCCCTAGCGGACTACCTAAACAGCCAGAAGAAGACCCTCTGTGAGATTGAAGCTATGAAGCGAAAGATGGAGCTTGTAGACCTCGGGATACCTCTTGGCCTCATCTGTCCGGCCCCGGATGAAAAGGCCATGCCCACAAAAGCGATGCCACCTATCAAATCCATGATGTTAGGTAAGTTAAGTTTTGTTACATTAATGTGGTGCATTTGTTGTGAATTTCTGAATTTCTCTAGATTTCTGAATTGTTTGCATTTTCAAAGTTTCCTAAAGTTAAGCTACGACCGCACTGCAAGTTGATAGTAGGCAGCCAGGGCCCTAATTCTACTAAACCAAACGCTTCACTATGACAATGGTGTCGTCACAAAATTATCACGTAGAATCCTTGATGAAAAAAACTCTAGATAGATAGTGCGTGCGGTGCTATTTGCACGGAGATATTGATAGAATGGTTTCAACCTTGACACTTGACGCGCGTCCCTCCATCTGTAGTTTCTTGCACCTAAGGTAGAATGCCAAAATGTGTGTCATTCTGTGACGATACCGCAGGCATAGTGAAGTGAGTAGTTTAGCAGAATAGGGCTTCCGTGGTAGCTAGGCGCGTGGCGTAATGTTCAAAATCAGAAAACTACCATTGTGGCTAACACAGACGCTTGGTGTGGCCGGTCTCGTACATTTTCATAGGTTTTTTTGTCTCATCTACCACCCAAGCTACCGTTCTGCAGTGCGCGGCCGTAGCGTAGGCACTGTGTTTAGACTGCCTAGACTGGTCACACAAAAGATTGAGAAACTGTTGTACTAACTATCTATTGTTTTAACTTTTCTCCTAACTAGACCTAAATTTCCATATTATTAACATTTCCACCTGTGTCTAATGCTTGATATTTATAACTGAACACCATTCACATTTTTGAACATTACAACAATAAATTCGTTTTAGTTGGTCAGGTAAGAAATATGCCAATATATGTATATTCCTGCAGGAGTATTCAGAAATTCCATTTCTGATTCTTCGACACGGAATTTGACACAGATTCGCGCGAAATTCAAATATTTGAGCGGTTTTTTAATATTTTCTGCGTTGTAGGTACAAGGAATATAAATTGCGGGAACGATTTGTGGAAAACTACTTTTTTGCTATTTTTACCCGCGACGGAACGGATACCGTATCCGTTCCGTCGCGTTATGCGTTTAGGCTGTGATATTTGTTTGTTCGTTTGTATGTATGTGAGGGTGTGTTTGTGTGCATTTGCACATGTTCCCAATTATCTACAAAACGGCTCGACCGATTTATATATGGTTTTCTGTATTGGGTTCGGAATTTGTTGGCAATGGTTCTAAGCTGGGTTGTATGGTGGTAACTCGCTAGGGGGCGCTGTTGTGTCTCCAGGACGGTTTGATCGATTTAAATACAGTTTTCTGTAGAAGGTATGGGGTTCATGGGCGATGGTTCTTAACTAAGTTGTATGGTGTTTAATCACGAGGGGGCGCTGCAATCAGTGTTTAAAAAAGTAGTTTTAGTACCTAGTTACAGTATTGGCAAAAAAATCTATTTTATATCAACTTACGAGTATGTAACGTTATTACAATTAGTTAGGTACATTGCCATAAAACTGTCAGCCAGCTTCAGGGTCGACAATAGTTAACGTTTAAGTACCTAAGGAGTAGGAACATAATGCTCAGCTACTCTAGGTGCTGCGTAGAGATGCACTATGTTATATTAATTATTGTAACCTTCTTTTAATTAATAGTCGTTACAGCTGTTAATTTAATACATTCAATTAATTTCAGGCAGCCGCCGACGGATTTTTTTGTCTTTGTTATAATAGGTAGGTGAAAAAAATTTGTTATTTATTTATTTTATTTATTTAACGTACAAAACACATCACAATCACTTAGATTTATAAAGTAACAAAAAACTAGAATAAAACTTGATTGCAACATAAACATAATGTACGTGCTGCTATAATATAAATATATATCGAGTAGGTTGTAGTTAGCTGTGTATGATTAATTATATATAAATTATCATTGCTGTTTTATCCGTTCCCCTTAGTCAGGGGTTTTACTAAAATTATTTATTTCTTTTTCGATTACAAAGTAGTGGGTTTCGCAAAATTTTTATTTTGTTATTATTACTACTTGCAGAACGCAGGAAATATTAAAAACCTGTAAAATATTTGCGAATCTGTGTCTGATTCCGTGTCGAAGAATCGAAACGGAACTTTTGAATACCCTTAAGTTCCTTAAGGGAGCTCCTTAAGTTTCCATTATGGGACCATCTGAACGAATAAGTTTGTTGCTGAGTATAGGCGCTTATCAGGGGAGGCCTATGTTCAGCTGTGGACTAGTATTTCCTAGTCTCGTCTTGAGTGCTACCTAGTTTAATGACCATAATGTGCGTGACTCTATACGACTTATCACAATAACATGCCACTGCCTAACATATACCTACAGGATGTTTGGTATTGCGACAGACATAACTTTGCGGAAAGTTAGGGGGGGTGGGGGGCAGCAGCTTCCATCATGATTTCATGATTAAGCAAACACTTTTTATGTTTTGCTCTTCTGAATGAATTTATATATTGTATACTCACTTTTGCTAAGTTATTTTATGGCATTATAAACCACAAACAAAAAAGATTTTCAGGCGGGATTAACGGCGGGAAAAAACATTTAAAAATAATATTTCAGCAACCGCGTGACACTGGACATTGATTCTACCATAGAAATGTAGACCATGACCCCCCAAACTCCTCGAAAAATTATGTCAGTCGCAATACCAAACACCCTGTATAGGCCTCTTCCGAAAAACCCTCCCCAGTTTTCGGTTTTCCCATAATCATCACGCTAACTGCGGATTGGTGATCGCGTAGAGCTGTTGTATAAAACATAGAAGGATGGTGCTGCTCTTTTGGTAGGTTAGTTTCTCTTAGTCGGCTCTTTCCGCGGGCTGAGTTGGAGGGGTCGATTCTTACGCCGGGACCACGGCCACGACGATAAAACCTCGCCCGTTTAGATGGTCCCTAACATCCTGTAGATCAGCACAGAGATTGTTGTCTAGGGTAGAATAGAGAAATTTACGTTACATCATCGTCTTAGAAAGCGCAAAATATTTTAAATTCGTTCCTTCAATTTCAATAATTTACGCAATGTACGACGCGACGATAATTTTCAAGAGTACGACGATAAGATAATTGTTGTCTATTGTGTATATATTTTTTATTGTGAGTATTATATTGTATTCAGTTATTCCACAAAGTTATTCCACATTGGTACACTTGGAAAAGACAATTTTCATACATTTATGTTACAAAGTAAACACGAGTTAATATTAAATAAAATTGGTACAAGCAGAGTACATAAATAAATATACTAAGATTAGGTAGGTAGAACAGTAAGATGATCAGCAATACCTTTGTCGAGTGTATAATATGATTTCTCATTAACATTTTTTTGATTGCAATACTAAAATTGTTTATATCTGTATTACGAATACCATGTTCTGTTTGTTCTGTGGATGTGCGTGTTCCCTCTCTCGAACACCATAATGCTCTAGCTTTCTTATTCTCTTAGTTCTTATGACAGACACAGTCAAAGGCTTTGGATAGATCGCAAAACAAACCGTATGCACTTTTAGACATGTCCAAATCTAGTAATTTAACCCCGATTATGGAAGCTATTGCATGATTGGTGCTCTTTTTTCGCTGAAACTCAAACTGTCTACTTCAATATGTTATGTTTTTCTATAAACAAGTACAACTCATTCACAATGTATTTCTCGAAAATTATACTAAATACAGGTAAGAGGGATATTGGCCTGTAATTATTAGCCATCACTACGACAGCCGTTCTTAAAAACAGGAATTACTTTAGCAATGTTTACCAAGTCAGGAAAATGACCTCGGTTTATACACCAATGATGTATATCATTAGTATATAATAAACTTTCGTTCCGACTTTATATTGAGAAGGTCTAGAAGACATCTGTTCACTCTCGTCTTGAAGGACCCATTTTGTATATTTGTTCTGTCTATTTATACTTCCCTGACAACAATCCCTGTGCTTGATCTTCTGAGCATTTCTTAACCTGCATATGTTTATCTGGCATAACCTTATTTGACCACAACACTAACTATAATAGCTTGTTTCCTTGCTTGTGTGGGTATGAAGCTCGAAAATTTCGTGTTTTGCTCCCTGTCAAAAAAGAAGTTATGAAACTGCGCGCGAAATGCTCTCTCACCGCCGCCGCCGCAAGAAGTAAGATTTACTTTATGAGCTTTATTTGTAGATATTTGGTTTTGTACGCTTCGTAGTTTGTAGCTGCTCCAGCATCAGGAGCTTGATGCTGCTTCTGTTCCTACTATAGTCTGTTCTAGAATCCTGGATATTTTTTGTAATTAAAGCATGGATGGTTTATTAGTATACTTTAGTTTCGTAGTTAAAAAGTAGCTCCCACGCCTTTCATAGTAATGCTTAAACGCTTTGGATAACTTTATGACTGTGTATTTAATAGGTTAACATAGACACATATATAATAAACTTATATAATTTCAATTCTATTGACTCCAAAATCTAACTAGCCCTAATATGTGGCCGTCCTTTTTTGTCGATATTTTAAAAGGGTATCAGAGATTAGAGTATATTAGATAGAGTGCTTTGCTTACCATAATTATTTTGTGACAGAAATTTCGTACAGGGCTTAATTGTAAAGAATTAGCTTTGCGCCTCCGTCTCCGCTTGCATAGACTTAGAGATCTACTCTTCTTCATTTTAATAGTCATAAATGTTAATCACCCTGAACTTGTATCCTCAAAGGTTTTATAAGAAAGTCGATTTGTTTTATGCTCGCTCGTAAGTCGTAAGCCATTCTCTCACGTCCACAAATAATCTCTTTAAATTCTTCGGAATGCTAATTTTCCAAATTCGTACTGCTCATCTTAATTCCCCCACTTAAGACCAAATTTCAAGTCTCTACGATCATTGGTTTTGGCTGTGCGTAGTCTAAATATAAATTATTTTTTTGAGATTGATAATATAAGTTATCAAAGAAAATCACTGTTAAAAAATATAATACAAATAACAACAATATACAAAAGTGCAAATTTCTGTCTACACTGGCCTGCAAAACTGAGTATCACACTTTTAAAATTGCAATAACTTTTTAAGTACACAAGATACACTTTCGAAATAAAAAGGACTCGAAAAAGAGTTTAATTTTGTATATAAAAATTATTTATTATTATTTTGTATATTGAAGAATGGGAGAATATTCCCCCAAACCGGCTCGAAGCTGTAATCAGAGCCCGAGGAGGCAATACCAGTTAAGAAATTAAATAACATGTAAAACGAACAATAACATATAAAATGTTAATTGAGTTTTTAGGCACTAAGCTAAAAAAGGCTATTTATTGTTTATCTTTTTTTAAAGTTAAAAATGTTACTAATGTATAGTTTAATATAGTTTCAAAGAAAGCTGATAAAATTTGCTGTAAAACGTTTTTTATTTTAAATCTCTATCTTCTACAAGATTAGAAAAAAATATATAAAAATATGATAGTTCGTTTTGCAGGCCAGTGTAGTTTGGGCGTGAATAAAACACACATCCAAAGTTTCGGATTTATAATAACACACTAATGTGTGAATGTGAACTGTGATTGATGAATGAGTCAAAACAAAGATTCTTGTTTGGTAGTACATTTAGTTAAACTCTCTTTCTCTCTCTGCCAAGAGAGAAAATTATTACGCCTGAATACACCGCGGACTAGGACTAGACATACGGGCTCAAAATTTTTCGCTGTTATGACAACTAAAACTAATTATGCATATTATTCACCGGTCACCCGGCTTCAAAGAAATTTCAATAATATATTTAATTCATTGGATATTTTCTCTAGTAGTAAAGTATCATTTAAACGTGATATTTTGCAAATACTTTTGGATAAGAGTAGTGTTTCTTAGGTGGTTTATATATTGTTTTAATTGTATTTAATTTTTCAATTTATTTACTTTTTCTAACCGTACCTATAACTTTATTGTAGTAAGTTATTTTATAAGTAGGGTTACTCTAATAATTGTTATCTGTATGTATTATTATTATATATTACATAGGATTAGTAATTCTATTTTTAGTTGATGTTATTATGTATTTTGTTTAAATTGGTAGTAGTTTGTTAAGTTTGTATTTTCTTTAATAATTATTTAGTTTAACACTTTATTGCACTAAGGTACAAAGCGTGGGCTTAATGCCGAGGCATTTTCTACCTGCCAACCAAAACCATATGTTTTTCTTTAATGTCACACTGACAATATTGGTGACTGTCGTCTTTAATTTTTCATAGTTTATAAAATGTAAATCCTGTTATTGGCTGTAAGTTATATTTTTAGGTTTAGTTACTTTTACTTGAGAGAGCTGTGGATTTTGTTTAATTAATAAAATAAAATAAAATAAAGAGAGTCAATGAATATTATTATAATTCCTACAGCTTTAGTTTCAAAGAAAATCCCTCATAGGTTGGCTGAATGAGATCGCTTTTGACGATGTAGCTGACCAGATTACTGTTTTTGTTTTGAATTTTATATAAGTGCAGTTATTTTATTATATTTTTTGGATGTCATGTCTATCATTATTTAAAGTCTTGTTTAATTCATCTAATGGAACGTAATCTTAATATTTGATATAGAATATACTATATCTTCATCAGTCCTATGATAAAATCCTTCTATAATACTTCTAAAACGTTTCAGACCCGGCCAAAGTGGATGAAATTATTCGCGAAGCAAAAAAAGCTCGGGCCGAAGGAAGAACATTCAAATTCAGCTACGAAAAACTGCTGCCTTCCTACCAAAACCCTTTTGCAAGAAATAAGCAGAAACTACACGAGAAGGATAGAGAAAGAGGTGAAAGGGATGTACCTGATGACAGACAAAGTAGAGATAGAAGGAGATTGAGTGATAACTACAGAAGATATAGTGATAAGAGAGCCAGAGATCGGCCCGACGATGACAGACGAAGAATCATAAGAGAAAGAGATGAAAAGATAAGCAAGCGCAAAGAACAAAAACCTAAACGAGTTGTCAAATCTAAAGAACAAGATAAGTCTAAAGAACGAGACGTAAGGTCTAAAGATAGGGATGTTAGGAGTAAGGAAAAAGACGATAGTTCTAAAGAACTGAAATCTAAAGTGAAAGATTCAAAGTCAAAAGATAAGATCGATACAATTAATTTGTCTGACGTAGATGATGATGATGTAGAATTTGTAACAGCTGGACAAGTAAAGGTTGAAAAAGAAACTGACGTAAATTTAACAGATTACGTGATTTGTGACAGTTGGTCAGAAAACGAAGAAAAGAATAATGACTTGACTGAAGCTGAAAAGAAAGAAAATGACGAATTTAAATCTACTACAACTAAACAACAACATGTTGATCCAATGGAACAGCTGAAAGAGAGTCTGAAAGCGAAACCTGCCATCAAAATAGAGAAACTAAAGCCTGTTACAGACTCCTTCAAATTTGAAATTGAAGACGATAACGATGAAGAAACTCTAGACATCTTCTCTGAAAGTACAGCTTTAGAGGATTTTGCAAGGATACCTCTACCAGCTAAAATGGAACCGTATTCCCCTTCTAGATTCGACCATGAGTCCAAAGATATATCAGTTGATGGAATGGATGAATCTTTCCTTGAGTCCGTCATAGCTGAAATAAAGCAGGAAGATATAGACGAAGATGTCACACAAGACAAAGGTTTAGTCGAATACGACATCTCTCCAAAGGATGAAAGAGAATCTGTTACCCCTGAAATTGACGATAGAATAAGAGAATTGTATTCAAGTCGAAGCGACTATTCTGACGGTTTTAAGTCGGTTGAAAGTGTTAAGTCGACAGAAAGCGGATGCAAGTCGACCGAAAGCGGGTATAAATCGACCGAAAGTCGTTCAAAGTCAATAGACAGTAATAGATTAAACGATAGTCGGTCGAGGTCGTCAAAGAGCCACAAATCGAACGATAGTCGTTCTAAGTCCCTCGATAGTCTAAAGTCGAATGAAAGTGGGTTTAAGTCGGTTGAAAGTGATCGAAAGTCGACTAAAGCGGCTGTAGAAGTAATGCCGAAGACTACAGTGGACTCGCTCGAGACATGGAGTTTTGTGCTGAAGATCTGCCAGCCGTTGCTTTTTAGGCATGACAGAAATAAATGTTACAAGTAAGTTATCTACAAAATTCATAATTCTAGGTACTAGAATAGTTCGACATTCTACAGAGGACCGGAGAAGTGTAAAATCTTCCAATATGATTTAGAAATGTCCTGATGTTCATTTAACGCTGTTATTAACCCCCGACGCAAAACGAGGGGTGTTATAAATTAAACGTGCCCATCTAAATAAGAAAGAAATACAAAAAATCAATCAATAGGTCCACAGCACAAGAAAACACAATAATACGAAAACCTTAAAAATAAATAATTCCAACGAATACTCAGTATCTCCACCATACATGTGTGTGTATATGCTAAATGCAGCTCCAGCTAAATGTTGCTTCACAAAAATTTTAGCATTTGTCTATGTGTTGTCGGTGACATTGTGTAACTACCTTTATGAACTGATTTTTATTTTGTTTTCTGTGTAAGAAATAATATTTTGGACAGTGTTCTCAGCTTGGTTTGATGGAAATTGGTCAAGCCGTTTTAAAGTTATGATCGTACTAGCTTTTGTCCGCGGTTTCATACGTTTTTTGAGAATACAAAATAGCCTATAGGTTATTCCTGGTCCAGAACTTTATGTGTACAAATCTTCAGCTTGATCTATTTAGTAGTTTTGGCGTTGTCTTCGCACAAACATATTTTTAGCAGCGAACGGTTCAAATTTTCGCCTAAAATCGTTGGGGTTCTCGAATTTTTATAAAATAAGTTTGTGACACCGTGCGATTGGCTATATTCGACACCTCTCTGTTTTATTATATAACCGGTTATTTCAGAGATACGCGAGTCCTCCCTAAGATATGGTTCGCGGAGAACCCTAAAAGCTGCAACTGCGTAAAAGATCGCTCTGTGGTCTACGAGGAATTGGAGATGTGCAAGATGGATCTCGTTCATACTGTGTATAGGAATGATCGGTAAGTTAGAGCTATTGTGTGAATTTATCTGAATTGGAACTCGCTGCCTGTTTCTATTTTTTGGCCAAGTACAACCTGGGTCTCTTTAAGACGAGACGGGAAGGGAGAGCTGAAGAAGTGAGTGTGACTGTGGTCTTCTAGACCTTCGTAATAAATCTTCGGCCAGATCGTCACTCAATCAGATGAGATTGTGGTCAAACGAAGACCTATAACACAATAATTCTTATTGTTGCGGACGGTAACCAGGATTACCTAGTTCGCCCTGGGAAAGTATCCCAACTTAAGTTCGACGTGCGTTCCTTTCTCCTTCCGAAGCTGGTAGACGCACGCCGCCACGCACCCCTGAATGCGTATGAAGCTATGACTACCTGATATTCCTTCCTATGGGGGAACCTCGACGTTGAAATGAAACAGGATCTTGAATTTTTCAGGTTTCGGCTGTTCCTAGGTTTCCCTACTACTACTTGCTGTCTTCCTATTGCTTCTTGCCTCTTCGGTGGCTTAGCTGCGACTTGCCTCTTCGGTGGCTGGACTGCGACTTGCCTCTTCGGTGGCTGGACTGCGACTGACGGCCGTACAAACTGCGCTCATATTTATATGGCCGTGTTTTACCGGCAAGACGCCTGCGTGCTTTTGACTCAAGTTTATCTAATTTTTTCCTTGAGCCGAAACCTTTAAACCTTTATTTCTTGTAATCTTCTTAAAAAATACTTACAAATTTATGCCTTATACATAACAAAAACAAGCCTTATTAATATAAAATTACAAAATCTGAACATATTTAACAAATAAAAAAGTTTCTAGAACTAAAACTTATAAAAAACTTGATTTGGAACATTTTCCTTATACTAATTTTACAATAACTACAAAACTTAATTACAGATTTATACAATTCAAACGGAAAACCTTGTTCCAAGCCAAGACCCTTCAAATAACACTATTTTTGTTATGATTCATCAATAAACAAAAAAGTACTTAAACAAAACGATGTCTTAAACGAATCAGCCTTACATTAAGGTTTCGTCGCCGACATTCTCCCCCTCGTGCGTCGCACCATCCTCCAGACTCGGCGATCCTCCCGTCGTTAACAGCACCACTCTCGAGCTGGGTCTGCGCAGTACTCCTCCTCTGGTCTCGACGTCGACGATCCGAGTGCGCCCATCAGGTCCAGGATACACTTGCTGGATTCTGCCGCGTGGCCAAGTGCATCTCGGTAGGGTGTGGTCGACGATCAACACGATGTCTCCAACTTGTAGATCCGTGATGCTGGTCCTCTTCGAAGTCTTCCTCGGCAGTAGAGTAGGCAGGTATTCTCGCAGCCATCGTTGCCAGAAGTGGTCGGCAAGCCGCTGCGTGGCCTTCCAGGTGTGTCTGCCTACGAGCTCGTGGTCTTCGAAGCTGCCGATTCTTGCAGCACCGCTGGATCGCCCGAGGAGGAAGTGGTTTGGAGTGAGCGCTTCCTCCTCAAGGCTCTCGGAGAGGTGAGTTAGAGGCCGAGAGTTGACCATGTGCTCGGCCTCTAGCAGGAGGGTGTGGAGTACTTCCTCTCGTGGATACTTCTCGTAGAGTGTGGCGCTTAGTGCGGTTTTGATGGATCGCACCAGACGCTCCCATGCACCGCCCATGTTTGGTGCACCAGGTGGGATGAACTTCCATTGCACGCCGATCTTCTCCGCTTCTGAGATGAGGTCTTCTTTCTTCATGTTGTCCATTGCTTCCCTCAGTTCCTTGTTTGCGCCGACGAAGTTGGTCCCGTTGTCCGTGTAGATTTTCTTCGGCATTCCTCTTCTTGCAGCGAATCTTCGTAGCGCCATGATCATGCTGTCCGTAGAGAGTGAAGGAACAAGCTCAATGTGTACAGCTCGAGTTGTTAAGCATGTAAACAGAGCGCCCCATCTTTTCTCGTGACGTCTTGCTACGGTGATTGTCATCGGGCCGAAGTAATCTATGCCGGTGCACGTGAAGGGTGGATTACTGTGCATCAACCTCTCAGCTGGTAAGTTGCCCGTCGGTAGTTCTTGAGGTCTCGCCTTTCTTGTCTTGCACCATTGACATTGATGTTGAACTGTCTTGATCGCCGACCTCAATCCCAGCACCCAGAAGCGTTGCCTTATCTCGTTCATGACCGTTGCGTGATTCCCATGGTTGAAGCGGCGGTGGAACTCTTCTATGATGAGTCGCGTTGCCTTGTCCTTGCTGTCGAGCACTATAGGTCGTTTGTAGTCCCTGGTCACGCCTTGTATCGCGTCGATTCTTCCTTTCATCCGCAGAAGTCCATCTTCCAGCACCACGTCGAGCCTCTTCAACTTGCTGCTGCCCTCCATTGGTTTTCCTTGCTGAAGACATCTGATATCTTCTCTGAAGCTTCTTTCTTGACTCTTCTTTAGTAGTAGAGTTTCAGCTTGCTCTAGTAGGTCTGCTTCCAGCGGTACGTAGTTAACCGCTTTCCTTGAAGATGATTGTCTCCGAGTGATGGACTTCTTTGGTTTCCTTGTAGTCTTCTTCCAGTCAGGGTCTGCTTGGCTGACGTTGACCTTCTCCTTTCTTCTGCAGAGTTTGATGAACTGCAGTACTCTTGCTGTGGCTCGCCATAACCTCTTCCATGATGAAAACCTCTCAGGATCTGGAGTTGGATGGGTGAAGCTCGCTGCCGCTGTAACGTCCGTCGCCTTTTCCTCGCCGGTGGTCTCCTTCTTGAAAGTCCTCGCCGCAGGCCAGTGAACCTCTTCCTTCTTCAAGAAGTCCGGCCCGGTATACCATCGATGATTGCAGTTGAAGTCTTCTGGCACGTCACGTGTTGCGTCATCTGCCGGGTTCTGTGCTGTGGGGACCCATCTCCAGTCTTGAGGTTTGGTGAGATCTTCTATCTCAGCCAATCGATGAGCCACGAACGTCTTGAAAGTTCTCGGATCCGTCTTAATCCAAGAAAGTACGATGCTGGAGTCCGACCAGAATGTCTTCTTTGTCACCTTCAGGTCCAACTCTTTTTCGACCGAATGCGCCAATCTGCTTCCTAGGAGGGCTGCTTGAAGCTCAAGCCTTGGGATTGAAACCGGCTTCAATGGAGTGACTCGTACTTTCGCTGCCATCAAGCTGATGTGGTAGGTCCCGCCTTGGTCTTCTGTTCTCCAGTAGACTGTAGCTGCATATGCCGTCTCGCTGGCATCCGTGAAGGTGTGTAGCTCCCCCTCGGTGCGATGTGGCGTCAGGCATCTCGGGATCTGTAGGGCTTGAAGCAGCTTCATCTTCTCCAAGTAGATCTTCCATTTTGAGTATTCATTTTCCTCGATCTCTTCATCCCAGCCGACGCCGCTTCGCCAGATGCCTTGGAGCAGCTTCTTGCCTTGGATGAGAACTGGTGATGCCAATCCTAGTGGGTCGAAGGTCGACATCACGGCGCTGGTGACTTCTCTCTTGGTAGGCACTTGAAGCCCCTTTGCTATTTCTTCTGGTGTGTTCCGGAGGTTTGCCCTGAAGCCGATGGAGTCTTGTTCCGTGAACCAGCGTAGTCCCAGAGTTTTCTCCTCTTTCTCGCCGAGGTCCACTTCTGTCTTTTCCGTTGCTTCAGTCTTGATTCCTTGTAGCAGCTCAGGTTGGTTTGATGCCCAACCTCTGAGTTCGAAGCCCGCCTTCTTGTGTATGCAGTCCACTTGTGCTGTCACTCTTCGGAACTCCTCTTCTGAATGGAAGCTGTGGAGGTAGTCGTCCATATAGTGGTTCAGCTCGATTGCCCTTGCTGCTTCTGGATGTTGCCCTTTGTAGTCCGCTGCATTCCTGTTCTTGACGTAGATTGCTGTGCTCGGAGATGATGTTGCGCCGAAGATGACTGATGTCATCCTGTACTTCTTCGGCTGCACGTCGCGACGATCCCCTCGCCACAGGAACCTCAGGCTGTCTCGATCCTCTGGCCTGATGCGGACTTGCAGGAACATCTCCTTGATATCAGCTGCCACTGCGAAGGGTCCCTGCCGAAACCTCAGTAGAACTCCGAAGAGTGACTGAAGCAGATCTGGTCCCGGCAGTAGAGCGTCGTTGAGGCTTCTTCCCTTGGACTTGGCTGCAGCATCGAAGACGATCCTTATCTTCTTCTTCAAAGGGTGAACCACGGAGAAGTGCGGCAGGTACCACATCTTCTTGGACTTTCCTTGTTCATCGGGTGCTTCTTCTGCGTAGTTGCTGTCGACGAGATGCTGGATCTGCTTGTTATACTCCATCTTTAACTGCGGATCCTTGTCGATCTTCTTTTCGATGTTGAAGAGGCGGTTCTTGGCGGAAGCGTAGCTCTCCGGCATCGGTTCCTCTTCATTTTTCCATAGGAGTCCAGCTTCGAAGCGCCCATCCTCCAGTCTTCTGCAGGTCTTCTCCAGGATGGTGAGTGCTCTTTCTTCAGAGTCCGTTGTTGGTCTTCTGGGTTGCACACCAAGAGCTTCGATGGCGAAGTGGTCTTTGATGACTTGGTGCATCTCCTCCTCCGGCGTGCTGACATGTAGACACGTGTTGAGGAAGTGCACTGGCCTTGCACCTCCGACGTCAGTTCCGTGGAGCACCCATCCAAGTCCCGTTCTAGAAGCGACCGGTTCGCCTGGCTTGCCTCTTCTTATCTCTTGAGTCACGATCAGCTCCCAGTTGTCTTGCCCGATGAGCAGCTGTGGTGACTCTCCTTCGTATTGTAGAGCCTCGGCGATCTTCTTTAGATGTGGATATTCTTGTATCTTCTTTTTGTCCAGGAACTGTGGCGTAAGCTTCAAGTCGTCGATCGTCCGGACTCTCTTCAAGGTCTTCCGATGTCCTTGATGAACCCCCTTCAGTATGAGGTTCAGCACCTGTGAGTCCTTTTTCTTGATAAGCTTGCCTCCCACTGTTTCGATGACCAATTCTTCTTTGTTCCCTTGAGCGCCGATCTCTTCTGCCACCTTCTTGTCCAGAAGTGATACCGTTGACCCTTCGTCCATGAGGGCCAATATCTTCTTGGATGTCTTTGACCCGAAGACTTCTACTGGAACAATCTTCAGGTACGCCCTTGCGTTGTTGACCGAGTTCACTGTCCCAGTGACACTTGATGTCTCTGGTGATGCTTTAGTTTTCTCCCCCTCGGTCCTATCTTCCGTCTCGACGTGCAGCAGATGATGATGCCACCTCTTGCACTCCTTGCACGACGGCTTCCTGCAGCTCTCCTTCCTATGCCTCCCTTGAAGGCACTTGAAGCAGACGCGACTCCTCTTGACGGCTGCCCAGCGGTCTCGAACTGACGCCTCCAGGAACTTCTGGCATTCCACGAGGAAGTGTTCCCCTTCACAGATGGGACAAGTCTTCTCCGTCTTCCTCGGGTCCGTTTTCCTGAAGTCCTTTTCTTTTGTTGAGTGCGCCGCTTGTCTGGTTTTCCTGAAGCCACCGCCTTTGTCCTCTGATGTCGCGAAGGCCCCGCACTTATCTGCTTCTGCGTTCAGGAACCTAGAAACAAGCGTTAGATCCGAGAACTCGCCTTCTTCTGATGCTGCAGTGAAGTCATACCAACGGAACTTGAGAACTGTCGGCATCTTTTCCACGATTTGCTTCACTATCTCCGGTGAATGCAGGTACTGAGGCTTCTTCAGTCCTTTGATTGCTGCTACGCTGTTGCTGATCTGGCTTGTGAAGATGCAGATGTCCCTCGGGTTCTCCGTGATCTTCGGCAACGCCCTGACCTTGTCCAGTTCAGCCAGTACCAGCGCATCAGGTCTTCCAAATCTTCTTCTAAGGGCTTCCATAACTTCCATCGGAGAAGCTTCGGAGTACAGCAAACTCTTGATAGCTTCTCTTGCGTTGCCCTTCAGTGCTCGTCTCAATCGAGCCATGTTCTGGACATCGTTGAACATTGGTGCTGTATCGGCGTAGACGACCTTGAATGCCAACCACTCGCTGCTGTCACCGTCGAAGTAGGGTAGCTCGTGAATGTAGTTCGGCTGCGATGCTGGACCTCTTCCTCCGGTGAAGGCTTCCTTCAAGGCTGTTGCCAGCGCTTGAATCTCGATCGTGGCCCCTCTTGTTGAGTGGTTTTCTTCAGGCTTCACCTTCTGGGGCTCTTCTGGTGGTTTCCGACTTTGTTGCTCTGCCCCATCTTTGTC
This sequence comes from Eupithecia inturbata, assembly GCA_963662085.1. Taxonomy (NCBI): domain Eukaryota; kingdom Metazoa; phylum Arthropoda; class Insecta; order Lepidoptera; family Geometridae; genus Eupithecia; species Eupithecia inturbata. The sequence continues at coordinate 3,055,039 of OY759201.1, forward strand.
GTCTTCCAATACGGATGTCTGAATCCAGTTCTGCACCTGTGCTGCTCTGTCCTCTTGTTCCACCTGGTCTTCATCCACGGAATCTTCATCTTCATATTGTGCCAACTCCAATCTGACGCGAGCCAGCTTCGTCGCAGCCTGGGCTTGCTTCAGCTCCCGGCGCGCTAATTCTTCTCTGGCTTCCAGCTCACGTCGTCTGGCTGAAGAACTCGTGGTTTTTGTAGACCGCGCTTGACGACCGACCCCCGTCGGCTTCAGAGTTGTGGCTGATCCACCTTCCTGTGCCGGGGCCTGTTCTGGGGTCTTCTTGGCCGTCTTCTGTGCTGCTTCTTCTTTTTTCTGTCCCTTCCCGGACGCAGCCGTGGTTGCAGTAGCCACCGTAGTAGAGGTTTCTTGAGTGGTCGTTGTACCCGAAGAGTCTGAGGTAGTTTCCATGGTTCCCGAAGAATCAGAGGTAGTTCCCATGGTTCCCGAAGAGTCCGAGGTAGTTCCCATGGTTCCCGAAGATGCCGTCCCTGACGCAGACGTGACCCCTTCTGACCCTGACGTTCCTTCTGTCTCGTCCCTTCCCAAGGGACGGGACACAGGGCGTGAGGGGGCATCCTTCTGTGACCTGGTGACCGGCATCTTGAGTCTTCTTTCCTTCCGGGTTCTTCCTCTGGAATCTTCTAGCTTCTTCTAGCAGGGATCCGGCTCGAAGGACCAACTGTTGCGGACGGTAACCAGGATTACCTAGTTCGCCCTGGGAAAGTATCCCAACTTAAGTTCGACGTGCGTTCCTTTCTCCTTCCGAAGCTGGTAGACGCACGCCGCCACGCACCCCTGAATGCGTATGAAGCTATGACTACCTGATATTCCTTCCTATGGGGGAACCTCGACGTTGAAATGAAACAGGATCTTGAATTTTTCAGGTTTCGGCTGTTCCTAGGTTTCCCTACTACTACTTGCTGTCTTCCTATTGCTTCTTGCCTCTTCGGTGGCTTAGCTGCGACTTGCCTCTTCGGTGGCTGGACTGCGACTTGCCTCTTCGGTGGCTGGACTGCGACTGACGGCCGTACAAACTGCGCTCATATTTATATGGCCGTGTTTTACCGGCAAGACGCCTGCGTGCTTTTGACTCAAGTTTATCTAATTTTTTCCTTGAGCCGAAACCTTTAAACCTTTATTTCTTGTAATCTTCTTAAAAAATACTTACAAATTTATGCCTTATACATAACAAAAACAAGCCTTATTAATATAAAATTACAAAATCTGAACATATTTAACAAATAAAAAAGTTTCTAGAACTAAAACTTATAAAAAACTTGATTTGGAACATTTTCCTTATACTAATTTTACAATAACTACAAAACTTAATTACAGATTTATACAATTCAAACGGAAAACCTTGTTCCAAGCCAAGACCCTTCAAATAACACTATTTTTGTTATGATTCATCAATAAACAAAAAAGTACTTAAACAAAACGATGTCTTAAACGAATCAGCCTTACATTAAGGTTTCGTCGCCGACACTTATGGAAATCCGAAACCTGGACATTTTTTACCAAATTATGTAACCCAAAAGAAGGTGAATTTATAGAATAGAATATTTTATTTTATTTGCAACTCAAATAAACAAAAACAAAATATGATTAAAAAATAAAATAAAAACAAAGCTTAGGTACTAGTTTTTGCATTGAGTCACAAAGCGGCCTCTGTCTCAGCATGAGCTAGCTGTAAAAAACATTACAACCAACGCTGGTCTTCCGACAGAGCCGTTTGGTGACGACACGGAAGATAATACATAATATGAAAACACGAAACATTCACAGATATTACATTAAAGAAACATAATCTACGGCAACGGTTGACAAATACAAGACACAAAGAATACAAATACTTTATCCATACAAATACGTTATCGAGTGTTCTTGCCAATTTAGATGAAAATCAGTAGGTATTATACAGCCGTTGTAATGATGGTTCAAGTTAAAATCGCCAGGGATAATTAGGATTCTATACTTTTTGCACATGATTTTGGATTTCATAGAACAGATAAAGCGCAAAACACATCTCGAAAATCCAAGCCGCTACTCTAAATGTGTCGGTCGAATGGTACCGAAAAATATTTCCTAGAAAACTCTGATGAATTAGTAGAATAGTAGTGAATTATTAGTGAATTGAGAAGAGTAGTGAATTAGTAGATCCATTGTCCATGAGGGATCTATTGAGTAATGCTGGTTAGATATGTTTCAAATAATCTAATATAATGGATCTAGAGAGAACATTATGTACAAATTATCTGTTGTGTAAAGGTTGCCGCAGATCAGGAGCGCACTGCTACCGCACAGCACAATAATGTGCTTTCAAATATATATAAACATTTGTAGCATTATAAAGCCTTACCACAATGGCAGTTTGCGAGCGATATTAAGGTAATTGTGGTAAGGCTTTTAGATTATGAAAATATGGCGGACTGCCACGACTCAGCCGCTTCAATGAAGACCAACCTATAACCTCAAACTATTGTTCTAGAGTCCAAGACGACACGTACCCCGCCGCCCGTGGCTGGTACCCCGCATCCCCCCTCTGCGCGAGCGGGCCCATCGCGTCGGCCAGCGAGTGGGAGGCCGAGGACTCGCAGGAGCGGCCCACCCCCCCGCGAGCCAGGGGGCCTCGCCAGCTGGATATCGAGTACCAGAAGTGAGTTCGTTAGTAAATGGGTGCTGGTTCTGCCTGGGGTTGGTCCTATACTTAGCTAATTTCAAGAGACATAATTCGTAAACTTGCAACAACACAATAATCTAAAATTCTGTTTTTGGCGTCAAGTTTGAGAAATAATTGTCAGAACTAAATAATTATGCGTTGAGAGTTAGAAAGAGCTGAAATCGACAAGATTTTTTTTTCTTTATGCGAGTAGGTCCATCGCCTCCCCGCGAATGACAGGGAAGTTAGAATTTCTAAATTTCGCGAATATCTGCGTTCTACATTACAAAATTAATACCTCAACCTCAACAGCCTATATTGGTGCACTGCTGGACTCAGGCCTCCCCCTGATAAGCGCCTTTGGCTTTGATCTCATGGGGGTAATGCCACCCCACGCTGCGGGTTGCTATCGCAGTTTAGTGGTAGAATTGCTCCGCAGGGGGCGCTGCTGCCCGCCCCCCGGCGTAAATCCCTTAGTCGCCTCTTACGACACCCGCGGTAAGAGATCTGGTGGTGCAAATTCTTATCCGGCACCACACGGCACGATAATAATACAATACAATAATTTATTTACCTGAAAAACCATATTACATTTAGGCACACTTAAATATTACACAAAAAGGAAACTTTAAGCTCATTAAATAATGAATAGGTATGTCTTATAAGATTGGCTACGGCCCCACACTAGGCTCTTGGCCCGTGACGTGGGCACCAGGGCACGATACTCAGAAGATTAATTGTTTTCGAGGGTATCAGAAGAATTATTAATGCATGTTTATAACATTAAGAAAAAAATAAGCGAGACTGTGGTATGCAATCTGGTGTGTGGTGTATCCCCCATCTGGCAAGCTTCGCACGTAATATTCGACATTTTAGGGCGTAAAAAGTGCGAAATAAACAGTTTTGACAAACCTTAGGATTGCGTGTTGAGTGTGAGTGATAAAAGATGATCCTTGTGTGCGAGTGCGAGTGAGACAGCTTATCTCAGGGTTGTGTTGTAACCGCCGATACAATCGATCTCGCCACAAATATGGCACGAACTGTCAAATTTGACAGATCTTCTATATAAAAACTGTCATTTTTTGATATTTATCGAGTGACATATTGGCGAGAATTGCCTTCCTGATCGTTCGAAGTCATTTCGTTATCAACAAATCTCGGCTAATTCGGCGTAAATACCCAGTTTATTATTTTGCTTGAATTATGGATCCGAGTTCTTCAATATTACTGAGTTTTGCTAGTTTACGACGAGAAAAATGTATGTAAATACTGGATAAAATTTGAGACGATGTTGACTTTCCAGGCACTTTTTTTCCACAAGATCGCAGTTTGTTCTAGCTTGGTGCATAGCAATTAGATTAGAATGGTCGCAGAACTACTTATCTACTAGCTAAAGTACTTGAGAAACACAAATAAATTACAAAAACCGGTTTATTTAAATTTCGCTCCGCTCACGCAAGTTCCACCACAAATAAAAACATATAAAACTCCTCTTCTAACTCTCTTCTGGTTCCTTCCTCAGATTCATGGAATCAGTCTTAGAAGTAGGAACCGTCAAATCCGAAACGCCCCCCAAAACCCCCGTCAGGGAGATCAAGAAGCGGACTATGGATGACACTGAGGCTGTCAAGAAGAAGAAGGCGAGAATCGAGAGCAGTGAGGGGTGGAGCCAGGAGTCGGAGGTGGAAGAAGAGACTCAGAAAATGTAAGTATACTCTAGTCAAATTGGATGTGAAATTATTGTATACAAACCGCCCATACTTAACCTAAAATTCAATCTGTTGCCGTGTATTTTTTAACGCAATTGACAGTGTGGATAGTCCAGCATTATTTATTAATTATTATTTATTTATTCCTTGTCGATTTTGAGATTATTTCCTTCAATAAACAAAGCTAACAATTAAATCTGAAACACGACGCTAAGCACGTTAGTTTTAGATTTTCTGTTGTTCCACCTGCTCACAGGGCGGCCTACACTACGTGAGCAGGTGGGATGACGACTTGCAAGAGTCTGCCGGCAGATGCTGGATGTGGCTGAAGACAGGACGCCATGGCGGGAAGACCGCCATGGCGTACTCGCTGGACTCGTATGTCGTATAGGATGACTAGCTTTTGCCAGCGGTTTCGCACGCGTTATTTCGGAATAAGAAGTAATCTAATAAATGTATCTTTATCTTTATCTATATGTTATTCAGGGCCAGATCTTTGTGTGCAAATTTTCAGCCCGATTCATTCAATAATTTTGGCACAAACTTTGGTCTTTATCATATTAGTAGGTTATGATTGTGTTTATGAGCTTGTGTCCATCAACTAAGATATATAGTAAGACTAGCTGCTGCCCGCGGCTTCGCACGCTTTTTCCGGGATAAAAAGTAGCCTATGTCCGTCCCCGGGATACCATCTACCTCCCTGCGAAATTTCACTGAGATCTGTTCAGTCGTTTAGAGACAGAGTTAGTTTCGAATTTATATTGAAGCCTATGCCAATGAAGTATAATAAAAAAGCCTGAGGCTTTTAAGAAGAAGGCTAGGATCGAAAGTTTATCAAGTTTATAATTCCCCTCCGACCCCCCCCCCCCCCCCCTCCCCTACCAAAAATCACGTGTATTTTTTTGTTGATAAGTACGGTCTACAACAACATAAAAAATCTAAATAGTGGATTAAACTTTAGAAAATTAAGCACGCATAATGTCTGTAAAATAAATACACGTGGTATCTCACTACACCACCCCCCCTCGTGATGTTTCGTGATTTTTTCCGAACCCCCTTTCGAGCATCACGTGATAAATGAACGACCCCTAGTGTACATTTGATTTCGTTACCCGCGAGGCTTGAGTTATGTTTTTGAGTGATGCTATGTGGTTGGTGGACAATCTTACCTCCAAGCATGAAAACGGCTAAACCGGTTTTGATAAATGATGTATCAAAATACTCGTCTGATCTCCTTTATGGTTCTTAGCTACATTTTGTAGAACTTTGCCGTCCGATTTTGCGAAAAAAAAATGAAATGAGGAAAAGCCAAGCCGCGTCTTTATTATATACGTATATATCATTAATCACTTGTTAATTTTAGTATCACGGTAATTTCTTCTTTTCAGTAAGAAGCAGAAAGTGGACAAAATAAAGCGGAAGCGGAAACACTCACCATCCGGCTCTGACAGTGAGGAATCTCCCAGCAAAAAGAAGAAGGAGAAAAAGGTATATTAACTGAGATTTTTTATTTAAAAGTCACAATCGCGGTCGCAGGGAGTCGATGGATGGAGGCGGCTCAGGTCAGGTCACAACAGCTATTTGTGACGTCGTATGGGGGAGGCCTATGTTCAGCAGTGGACGAATACGGCCTGATGATGATTATTGCGATGTCTGGAACAAATGGGCTTTTTCCTGGTAAGATTATCATCCATACTAATTTTATAAATTCGAAAGTAACTCTGTATATCGGACTCTCACGAGAACGGTGTCTTCAGGAGCACCACACACACACACACAAACCTAAACTCACCCTCACACACACGAATATATAAATATATACATATATTAAATTGTACTTACCTTTGAATATTTATAAGCATAGATTATTAACATTAAACATATACTCTATTCATTAATTTAATATATGTAGATATCTATTAGTTTATTGACAAAGAAAATTACAATTCCAAAATAAAAACAAATTAGAACCAATATTTACAATTGAAACAATTAAGCTAACTGCAGACTGTTGCAACAATCTACAGGTAGCTCAACTGATCCATATCAATACCAGTTGGAAGCCTCCCCAAGACGCTGGCTGCATTGCCCCGCTGTATGGCAATGCTGATGCGCTGCGCCAGATATCCGCCAGCTCTCGGGTTACGCTATGTGTGTGTATCAAAATCGTGCTGTCACATCATAGTTTATTGTTGTTTGTTGTTGTGTACCAAGTGCTCAAAATGTAACATTTGTTTGTGTAACACTATAGAACGTAATTGCTACCAAAGTTTCCATACGTAAAGTATTATCGTTAGACTGTTAAAGTTTAATTTCTAGAGGTATTGATTGAGATTTAGTTAGTAAGATACCAAGTCTGATTTTTGTGATCGATCGCTATAAGATGTTTTTGTGATCGATCGCTATAAGATGTTTTTGTGATCGATCGCTATAAGATGTTTTTGTGATCGATCGCTATAAGATGTTTTTGTGATCGATCGCTATAAGATGTTTTTGTGATCGATCGCTATAAGATGTTTTTGTGATCGATCGCTATAAGATGTTTTTGTTTCGATAAAAGTTTAATAAATGATAAAACCTGTAACTAATTATTTTATTCAAGGTATAATTGTAATAAAATATAAATCGATTCGAATAGTCTATGTCATCATTCGAGGACTAACGCCGAGTGACCTCGTATGAGCACTCATATGACCTCATATGGGGGAGGGGGGATTTTTTTTACGGTTTTTTTTTATTGACTACGTTATGGAGATTCATATAAAATAGTTTATTTAAACATAGTCCGAAAAAAATAGTTCTGGGTCTCAGGAGGTTAAAAATTATGTAACGGAGGGAGAGGAGGTCGATGGTGTCTGCGACACAGTTTTATTAAAGACTACTGCGGGCATCATCGAATTTCAATAGTTACTACAACCATGTAAATCGTTACTAAATAAAATTACTTAAATCTGTCTGTCTGTTACCTTTTCACGACTGAAAAACTGAACGAATCTCTATGAAATTTGGCAAAGAGGTGAATAGTATCCCGGGGACGGACATAGGCTACTTGAAAAGCGCGTGCGAAGTCGCGGGCTGCAGCTAGTATGTTAATATAGTAATCTTATTCTTCTGCTTATGTTAACCTTTGATCCCAATTTTATATTATTGCATTCCAATTTTTTTTTTAATAGCTTCCGCACGCGGTTTCGCACGCACTTTTCCGGGATAAATAGTAGCCTAAATCCGTCCCTGGGATGGACGGTATCCCAGGGACGGACATAGGCTACCTCCCTGCCAAATTTCACTAAGACTTGTTTAGGCGTGAAAAGGTAATAGACAGACGAAGTTACTTTCCGCTTTTTTTTCGAGGCCGCCGATTGTGCCTCATTATATATAATTAGTATTAAGTTCTTGTTTTATAAGTGTATTGATGGTGCAATAAAGTGATAATCTATCTATCTATCTTTCGAATTTATAATATTAGTGTGGTTTGTGACCATAAGTGTCAAAGAAAGGACATTCAAATCTTTAAAAATGGCCCTTATTTTTGTTTCAGTTAGTTTTCTTCCAAAAATATTGTTTTCATTAGTATGAAAGCTACGATTATTAACAAAAAAACATAAAAAAACATCTAAGTTAAATATGTAGATATGGTACGTTCTCCCAGCGCTTACTCAACAACTGGCCTGTGTTACAACTACACGCAAACACTCGCTCACAGTTACATTTCCAATCGTGTGCAATAATTATAATGAACAAACACGAGGGCATTGCTGTAGTCTTTTAGTCAATAAATCACACTAAAGTACGTCGTAGGAAGCACGCGTAACACGAACGCCGGTCCGACTATGACTGAGGTGCGTGGACCTAATTGCACCTAATTTAAACCTTCCACTTTCGAGAAGCTAGTACCTTATTTTGCCTTTTTTACTTAAATCGATGCAAAGATAATCACTATTAAATAATATGACGCTGGTGCGCTGCGCCAGATACTCACCAGCTCTCGGGTCACGCGTCGCTTCGAACAGACGCTCTGATAAATTTTTAATAAGCCGGAGAGCCTCGGTACTCACCGACTTAGGGTCTCGACTCAAACCGTAGCAAATACGTTGGCTCTGTAGATACCTGCATATTTACACCTCATGAGATACACGCCAAAAAAAAACAGAGTTTATTTATCAAAACTATATTGTCTAGGTTATAAATGAGACTTATAAGTACTTATTACTTACATAACCTTATAAGTTCTTATTGTTAGACACTTTACTATTAAGGATAGGTACTAAACTAAGAACATTTATTCATTTCAGGAAAAGAAAGACAAATCAAAATCAAAAGCAGCGATGAAACGCCAGCGACTCGGTAAGAAATACTTGAAGAAACTAAAGGAGAAGCAGGAGAAGCAATTGAGGAAGAAGAAGAAACTTAGAATGGAAGAGGAGGCTGATATTGCTGAAAAAGGTAACGTTTTTACATTAACTGTTTAATATTTTAGAACAATTATTTAATTACCCTCCTTATTAATTAATTAGACTTCTACACCTCCACCTGTGGATGTCGTGAGACTCGGCTAAGGGAAGCTACCAGTGGCAGGTCAGCTGCTTCCTTATGTGTATTTTAACACCCTAACTGCGATAACTAATCGTCCAGCCAAGCGGGGTGATTAGGGCAAAAACCCCCTTATTAAGGGGAGGCACGTTCAGTGGTGGACATACTAAATAAATAATGCTGAACAATCTACACAGCATCATCTAGCCCCAAGCAAAGTAGAGCTTGTGTTATGGGTACTAGATAACTGATATACTTAATACAATACACTGCATAGATAAGATATTTTTTATTATAAATAGAAAATAACCAGAACACCCAAATCATATATTTGCAGATCGTACAAACATTTGTCCCAAGGCGGGAATCGAACCCGCAACCTCCTGCGTTGCAGGCGGACCTTCGCCTACCGCGCCACTTCGGTCGTCATAATATGTCACATATTATATGAGCTGAGGCGAAGGAAGAGAAAAGACTATTAAAAGTAGCTCCTTTTTTTATCCCAAATATACCTTCGTTTGACCACAAGTACCTGCAACCACCACCTACGATAATTTGGTCCCGGCTTTTCACGTTTTTCGCAAAACGAGGGGGCAAAGGCCTCAAAATGTAGCTAATAACACTCCTGGAATTTAGACAAGTGTGTTAATACCTCATCCACCAACATAGCTTTGTCCGTTTTGATGCTTGGAGCTAAAAAAAGTGTCCACTAGTCACAGAAACACTGCAAAATCCACCCGGGCTTCGCGGGTTAACATTCGAAAATTCCCGGGGGTTTTACCTTGAAACTCGGGTATAGAGATGAATACCATTATAACTAGAATGGCTGTACCGATTTTAGTGAAACGACTGCTCTAGCTAGGAAAGCCTTTCATGCAAAAATAAAATAAAAATCAAACACAGGTTACAAAGATAAGATACACAAGAGACTGTTGGCGTTGGTTGTTAAAAATCATTAGCATTAATAGAGTTTTTATAAAATAATCTGGGCGTCTGGTCGAAGCGTCGCGTCGCGCGACCCGAGAGCTGGTGAGTATCTGGCGCAGCACTTCAGCATTGCCAAACAGCGGGGCAATGCAGCCAGGGTCTTGGGGACGCTTCCGACTGGTATTGATATCGATCAGTTGAGCTATCTCTAGATTCAATTGTAAATAACACAGAGATAATATCGCGATAGAAGCAAAGAGTTCGCCGATTTGTATTGAAACCGAGCGTGTAACATTTTGCGTAGGTACTTTGACGTCACAATGAAGTTCGCGGCGAATAAAGAGGCTCTCCAGCCCCTCTTTTCGGCATATACATACACTTTTTGCTTCTATCTCTATATATTTCTGCTAGTTTTCATTCGTTTCTATTATTTAAGCATTAGTTAATGTTGTAAATACTTGTTGTAATAATTGGTAATGTGGCAAAAGAAGCCTTTATTGACAAAAAAAATTACAATTCAATAATAAAAACAAATTAGAAGTAGTATTTAATATTGAAACAATTAAGCTAACTGCAGACTCTTGAAAACAATCTACAGGTAGCTCAACGGATCCATATCGGAAGCGTCTAGTATGGTAATGTTGTAGTTTGAAATAAGGTGTCTACTGTTGGACGCAACGCAAAACTGAGTGTTAGGAGACCATCTACTCGATGGACATTGTAGCAGTCGCAGGGAGTCGATGGATGGAGGCGGCTCGGACCGCTTTTGTGGCGTCCTATGGGGGAGGCCTATGGCCAGCAGTGGACGTGCGTGGGCTAATATGATGATGATGACTGTTGTACATAGACTGTCTTAAGAAGAAGGATGCCATAATCAGCACGTTTGGCAGGCGGGTTGGTGACCCCAGAGAATTAATTAATTTGTTTCCCTGGAAAAAGCTGATATCTCCCAGTGAAATCCTTTTGTTGCATAATTTATATAATTATTAAAATTTCTTACAGAAAAGAAAATACGCGACAAGAAATTAAAGAAGAAGAAACTCCTCAAGCAAAAAAAGAAAACGCAAAAGAAAAAGAAATCCAAAACCTCTTCTGAAACTGATTCAGAATCCGACAGAAAATCAAAAAAGAAAGATAAACGAAAAAAACGCAAGAAAAGAAAACAATCATCTTCAGAATCTATTCAATCAGACGAATTTGACGCGAACATATTGAAAAACATTAAAACGGAAAGATTGACTGACGACGAAACTAAAAACTTAACACCTAAGAAACATAGAGAGATCATCAACGTTAAACAGTTACAAAACGATTTCGTCAGTATACAGATCAAGAAAGAAGTTGAAGATCTGAATACTTCAGAAGCGTTTGGAGAGAGCTTCATTGAAGATGAAAAAAGGGAATTGCAGGTAGAAGAAACGAGAGAGACGGAAATAGATGCGGAAAAGAGGGAAGCTGAGAACATAATCGAAGAGGAGGCTAAAGAAAGTGAATTGTTGAATAAAGAAGTTGAAAAGGTAGGCTCTAATATTCAGCATCTCCAATGTAAGCAGGGCTTGTGTTCAGGTTCTAGATAATGGATATATTTAATTCAATAAACAGTTAGATGTTTTTTATACAAAAGCACCCAGAATACCCGTAACCAATATCTGCAGATTGTACAAACATTGGCGGGAATCGAAACCCCAACCTCATGCGTCGCAGGTGGACCTCCGCCCGCTGTGCCGCTGAGGTCGTCAAATGTGTTCTCGTAGATACAAAAATTATTTATGAATCAAAACTGTACCTCATGCATGATACATTGTCGATAGTGCGCTTAAATACAATAAACCTCCAAGTGCGAGTCGACTCGCACACGAAGGGCTCCGTACCGTAAAAATCAGGCAACTTTTTCATAGAACATCAAATATTTACTTGTTCGGAGACCCCTTTATGAACTTTATTATATTTTTAGTATTTGTTGTTATTACAGTTGAAGTGTTACTTATTTTAGAAAGTTTTATGTGTCCACAATAGGTTGGTTCAAGAGATACAGCGTTGACAAACAAAGAGCAAAAATAGCCAAAAAAAAAAACACGTTTTTTGTATGGAAATTAAAAGCTCACATAAAACACAATCCACAACTGTGTTTGTGACGTCCCTGGGCGTCACACACACAGTTGCGTATGCATGTGCCGAGACGCGACTTTTATATAAAATGGGCGAGTGTCCGGGGTGTGCCAATACCCTGCATTGGTCGAAGCCTGCTAGCTCCCAGCCTGCTTTGAAATGCTTTGGGGTGCTTTGGGGCTGTGTGAAAACAATCGAACTTTAGACATATATCAGAAACTTAAAAAATTGTCTGCCCTTAGTAAAACTTATTCCTATGGAACGATTAGACAGCCTTACCGCTCGCTCAAAGCTTTATATTCCAGACAACCAAAGAAACCTATATTTCATTACTATTATAGGCTTCATTTATTTAAAATCTCAAAAAATAAAATATTATAGAACTATTCTACAGTAAAATAATATATAAAACGGTGAAACGGCCGCAAAGATAGCCTCAAGCGGCCGGTGACTAGGGCTCCAGAGATAGGAATTTCCTGACGATGCGCGCCGAGTCCAGGAGTACCGCAGTACCTTATTATATTTATTATTTATTTCAGGAGCCAGAATACAAACCAGAAACTGAAAAACCACCCCCAGACGACACCACCCAATCTTCATCACAAGACTCCGTCATCAGCATCAAGGAATACGAGAAAGACGACAGTCATCTTCGACCGTCATCCCAAAACTCCAACTATAACTTCCACGATGTCATGCAAAGCGAGGGGCATGATATGGAGCGAACTGAGGAGCCGGAGATGGAGTCTTATGAGCAGGGGAACTATGAAATGTATGAACAGATGGCTATGGAGTACCAGAGCGATGTAGCCAGTCAGGTGAGATTCTTACACTTTGATAGGATATAATTTAAGGGGCGAACCTAACGGGTTTGCTTGTCAAACTCTCACTCTGTCTTCTTTTATTGACATAAGTGAGAAATAACGCTCCTTAACAACTGTTTTAAGTAAGCGGACCATTATGAATAAGGGGGTAAGATAGTGTTTCTTTCTACTTAATTTACATATTGGAGTCGTAGGTAAAAATGGAGCTTGGAATCTCGAATTATGCTTGAATTCCCACAAACCACGGAGAGCTATGCGATAAATTGTCAACAACGCCATCTATGCGCGTTGGAGAGCATCAAATAGACAATGATGCTGTAGATGCCATCTATGCGCTTTTGGGGACGTCAAGTAGACAGAGAGCATCAGATGTCACTTGGGTACAAAACAATCAACTTGGTACAAAACAATGGTACTATTCAAAAAGAGTATTTTGTTTGTATTTTTTGAAAATAAATTGTACTTTTATGTTTTGTCTCCACTAAATTTTATGACTCTTTTAACTAACATGGACACTGGCAGAGTTGCGGTAGCACAGGCACAGCGAGCCATGAAATAAGAACTTGAAGAATTTACAGGTGGCACCGGAATGCAACAACTCTGACAAAATCGTACTTAAAGTATGATAAACCGTGGAGAAAGAGATGTGGTGGGGCGGTGATCAGAAACTTTTCTGAAGATCGTGAAGCGAGCGAGTTCTGAGTGAATCGAAGTCTGATGTGGCACCCCCCATCCCCCCATTATTAATTTTCTTAATATTTATATACTATAAGAATATCTTATTTTATCAGCGTGCATTCGTACTGCCCCATTGGCGGAGACACATCAACACACACACAATCAATCTCTTGCCGAAACATCGAGCACATACCCAATAGAGAGGAAATGTCATTTATTTTGTTTTGACAACAGTTTCGCCAAATCACTGCAGCGACCACTGCACTCCGATTGGCCGACTCAAAGTCAAGCATCACACTCGAGTTGGGCAAGCCAATATTTTTATTGATATCGATAGTTAATGTTTATAAACTATGACCGTCGCAAAAATTATTTACGTCAATAATAGTGAATCTATGATTTTTAAAAAGCAAACAAATCAAATTCGTGTATGACTACAAGTGTGCCATTGTTATGCATATCAGATAGAAAGAACGATTGTGGCGATCACAATAGGCCTATCATGGCCGCAGTGACACGAAAGCCACCTAAAGCAAATAAAAATAAATAGAAAGAACGAATTAATTTATTAAGCAAAATTACCATTAAAAAGAATCGTGGGAGTACATAGGGCATCTTTATTATCGCTATGGGCAATCTCTTTTGATAATTGAAAATGAATGAGTGTTGTAAAAAAAAATATAGTTACATTTTTTAATATGTCGATGAAATACTAAGCAAAATCCCGAAGTTTTTATAAAAGTTACACTGATCAAATAACTTAATGAAATTGATAAATTTTAATTACTTCTTGTTATATCGGGAGTATCGATACATTATTTTATTATGTCAGCACAGCACTAGTATAGCGAGCGAGAGTTGACATTTATTAGTGAAAAAACACTGATCAGTTTCGGAATTCAAAAGCCATTTTCAATTCCTCTACTGGGTTAAAAAAAAATTTGCAAAGACGTTGGTCTAGCTTGACTAGGAATAACAACAACTTTTTGTCATTGTTTCAGCGAGTTCCGCCGCCAGACGAGCAGACCTCCGGCCGCATAGAGACAGTCGCGCTAACACACAACCGCGGAGAGATCAAGTGTGACTGGCGCGCCGGTGACCCGTCCGACCCCGGCGTGACGTCACGGCCCTCGCGCTGGGCCAACGACAAGCGACCTTCGCGATGGGGTAGGTACAGTCAACGCCAAGCAAGTCGGATTGGAAATATCTTGCTGTCCCGCTTAGATCATATTTGTAATTATTATAAGGCACGTCCAGCACCGCTAATTCTAATTCTAAGTGGGGGAACTGGGATCTGCACTGACATCTCGTATGGGAGTGTATTGTGCATTGTCCCCCTGCCTAAACGGACACTAACCAGCCCAGCTCCTTGAAGTACCGAAGCAGGACTTTTGGTGACTAACAGCTTCGTTACTTTTCTGTAGGCGTGGACGAGTTTGATGCTTCTATGAGACTCTTCAACCCAGTTTTCCGTCTGGCCTCCTCCGTGGCCGTGCAGACAGGCTGCTGTCTGTGGCTCCAGTCTTGAGAAGATGGCGTTCATTATATGGTCTTAAACTCACTAATGTATCTTTAGATACATTTACAGTGACAAACTGGCTTACCGCAAGTTTCGCGTGAGTGGTCTAAGAACTGTTGTTTGATGCCGTCTATTTAAAATGCATCTAATTATTACGAGTTAAAGCCCGCGAGAGGTCATAGACCACTTCTTTATTTATTTATTTATGTAGAGTATTATGTAATCAATATGATTCAGCTTGAAACGTTACCTATGTGCACACAACAATTATCAAAATGACATTTTGACTGACATACTTTGAAAAAATCTTAAAATTTTCGCAAATTTCGTAGGATTACATTTACACATTCATACTATCAAATACTTATAAATTGCCTTTAATTCCAGGTCTAAAGCCCAGCGAAGTGAACATAGTGCTAACGGGCGGCAACGACACCGAATCGTCGGAAACTTTCGCCATCCAAAGCTTGGTGTCGCCCGCCGTGTATAAAATACAGAGTCTTGCTAACAGAAACGATAACTCTAACACTGGGTATGTTAACAAATAAAAAAAAAACAAATTAAAATCGTTTATTTGCGAAAGTATGTACAGTGTGGATATTAAAATTAATGAAGTTCTCATACTTTTACTTACGCTTAGCATGCAAATATTTTAATTGTTAAAATTTTAAGTGCACAGCAAAAGCAAAAATAATATTCAATATAAATAACTACTACTTAGCTTACTTAGTAATTTCCTAGGACCAATCACGCGCACCAGGCCAGTGCCTGGTGCGCGTGATTGGTGGATCACTTGTGTACAACTTCACACCGCGCCTGCTACACGAAAACAGGACGATGACACCGCTGTGTTTGTGTGCGTACCGTGTTTACGTATCTATCTATACTTATTGCTATTTTTAGATAACCCTAGTGTCTAGTAAACCTAACTTAGAATGTAAGACACTATTTACCAAAAATATGGAATCTCTTTGACGATAATCAATATATATTGCAATGATGACCAAGCTGAAGTCCGAGACCGTAGTAAGCTTAGCTTGAGGCCATCATAATTTGCATTAGCTACTACATAATATCAAATATCAAAGTGCTTTATTTCCTTTAGACCTTACAGGAGTCTTGGGCACATCACAAAATTCAAATTACATAAGTAAAACTAGGAAATTAAGTGACCAATTTGATTTGTTGTTCACTTCAATCTTTTTAAGGTAAAGTAAAGAAGCGAACAAGAAACCTTTACCTTGTTAGGTTGTTAGTTTTCGAGTTGGAGCAAAACTCGTCCCAAGCTTTTTTATCATCTCGATATAAAACCCATGTTAACCCAACGATCCTGTCCAATGTCCTTGAGCGATAAGACTGCCAATTATCACATTTTGTGTAATTTTATTTTATTTGTTAATTGTTTCGTAAAGTTTGTAATAAATAATATCTATCTATCTATGATAGCGTGGCCAGCAGGGCTGTCATTGCGGACCAAGCCTTGTATAGTGCTTTACTCAAACAATGGGAGGTATTTAAATAAAACCAGTTTAGTACATATATAGTAAGAATTTGCACTTGACTATTTTCGGAACAAAACTCGACAATAATGGAATTAAAATTCACCAGCATTGTTTACTTTACTGGCGCGTTTCGAATAAGGTGAGGTAAGCCGAAAAGGTCTACATTGCTCAAAGAAGGCTGTAATTTTTTTTTGTCTCAGGGATAACTAACAATCACACTTAAGGCGCTACCCCGACCCAGAATAGCGCCGCCACCTAGTTTATCTTTTTATTACGTTAAACAAAGGAATTTTCTAATATCCATTGGGCAGTTTGTGATATCTATTATAAGCTTTTTTTTAATGCCTCTGTAATAGTTTTATTTTATATAGTTCTTCGCAAAGATGCGAAGTTGCTCTTTTTGGCCACCAAACTCTGTTTTCGCATCTCTGTCTAAACTATACAAAATAAAACTATTACAGAGGCATTAAAAAAAGCTTATAATAGATATCACAAACTGCCCAATGGATATTAGAAAATTCCTTTGTTTAACGTAATAATAAGATAAACTAGGTGGCGGCGCTATTCTGGGTCAAGGTAGCGCCTTAAATATGAACTATAGGTAATCTAAATTCTAATAATGACCACATAACAAGTATTTTTGGGTGAAATTAATAATAATTGTTTTGTTTTATTACAGTTACGATGAAGCCTATATGGATATGTACGGAGCATCAGATCGGCTTCAATATGGAGACTGCTTCTCTGCCGGAGCGCATCACTCCGGCCACTCCTCACTAGACGAACGGATCCACCAGGCACTAAATACAAACGGTACCTACCATATCCTCTAGCTGCCGCGACGTAAGAATCGACCCCTCCAACTCAGCCCGTGAATGTCGTTAGTCAACTAAGGGAACCTACCAGAGAAAGAGCGGCAGCTTCCTTCTGTGTATTTTTAACACCTCTACTGCGATCACCAATCGTCCTGCCAAGCGTGGTGATTATGGCAATACCCCCCTTGTTGGTTGGGCACGTTCAGCAGTGGACACATGGGTGCTGATTGTCGGCATTATGCTGAGCTTACTCCAATTGTCTGATAATGTACTTAGTTATTTATTAAATCATATTTATAATTTCTAATTAGATAGATAAGATTTTTTTATTAAGTTCACACACAAACAGCACAGGAAAACATAACAAATCAACAAAAACAGTATTTAGGTAAGTATACATAAAGAAAAAAAATAATAATTAAAGCAAAAGCAATACAACCAAAAATAAACACAATACCTAAAATAGACACCTACCTACCACCAGTGCACAAGCCCTAATAACGAGTAGGCAGTCACCGCCCACCCTGGGCGGGGGCTACTCACCCGTTCCTGCGATGCGCCGTAGTGAACCCAAAAGGGCCAGTCTCAGCTTTATGCTGTTCTGCACCAGGATAGGTACAGTACAGCGCTGGTTTTCAGACTGGCCCACAATTAGTATGTACCTACTTATTAATTTGTAAGTTCCTTTAAAGATATACTGAAGTTATGTTTTATGTTTTTATATGTTCCACCGTAGGTACACATTTTACACTTGATGTCGTAACACTCTTATATTTTATATTATAACAATCTCACACAAAGTTTTGCCATAGGAAACACCATGAGGGATTTTTAAAAGAAAAAAAAATAGACTGACTTGACTCTTCTAAAAATTAAAACAATAATTGTTCAGACTGAAATAAATAATTATAAAGGTATGTTATGTAATCTACAGTTATAAGTTGTGACTCAGCCGCAGTAGATAAGTGGTCGTTCATTAGTCACGTGATTTTAGCAATTTTTTTACCCCCCTTTTCCAAGGGCTCCTTCGTGGTGTGGGTTAAGACTACCACTACCATGATATTTCACTAGGCCCCTCCCTCTCGTGACGTTTTCCACCCCCTATCCCCCCTATCGAGGCTCACGTGATTAATGAACTACCCCTAACCACAATACACTACCTCGGGACATCGAGGACGCCTAGGGAGGCTTGCACCGGCGTCAGCGAGCTGCTGGCTTTCCTGGAGGAGTTCGGGTGGTTAGATTAGCAGCCCCCCACCCGACACGCAAAATGGGCCCATCTGTGGCCTAGTTGCGGGAACCAGTCCAGAAACGAGTAACAAGACCCCTAACTTGAAAAGTCTGACGCGGCTTGCTTTCGCCGCACTAAAATGGCCTTGAGCTCGATATCGATGTTTTGTATTCAAAAAAATGTTTTCTTTCTTTTTATTTCTAGTTATCGGCGTCGTTGCTAAAGATAACACGGAAAAAGACGATGGACCTGACAAAGGGATTTTAGTCACGTACGTACAATATCAGATAACTCATTCAATATAAAAAACTAGCTGATGCCCGGGGTTTTGCTCACTTACCTAACCGTATAAAGTAATACGTCTCAGGCATGTCATTCAAGGAAAATTTAGTTTATTAGTAGTAAAAGAATTATCAAAATCGAATCAACAGTTCCAGAGATTACACCAGACCCCAACTTGGTGAGTTGACTTATAGACAAAGATTCAAAGATATTTATTTGCGTCAAACATGGTATAATATCACTATAATCTAGCATGCAATATAATTATGATGATAAACAAAACTTATTTATAATATAATGTAGATTTGGCGCAAAAGGAGTAACAAGCTCTTTCCCCTTTTTTACGAGGCGTTTTCCTGAAAGAAAAATCCTAAATAGGAGAACTTTCTTACAACTCAATAAATATTTTACGGAGAGGAAATCAATGAAATTAAAAATTTTTATTTAATTATTTCATATTACTGTGATCCATAACATGTTAGTAGCAGAAATTTATATCTCTTTTATTAAATGTTAGTCAACGTCATGTCCTGTAAAAATAAAGACGATCTATGCCACATTCATTTGGCAGTCCTAAATAAAAACCGCCCACTTTTCAATCTGGTCTAACTATTTTTTACAATTTTTTTTAATATAAAATGCTTACACATTACCTATTGTGGCATAAAATTAACTCGTATTAATATAGTAAATTTTATCTCTGACTTTGATTTTCCAGTAAGGCCCTGCTGAGCGACCCTCGCTGCGCCAAGCGAGTCAGTTTCGCGGACGGATACAAACCGGGACAAGACTCTGACACGGAAGAACCGCCTGTTAGAAAGGTACCTGTAAGGACCTTCCATTAGTTTTCGACACATGGTAGAATCTTTACCAGACTAAACATTCCGGACCTTATCAAGATATTTTGCAATAATAGAAAAATGAGACGTCATACAGTCAGAACAGAGTCACGTCAAATTTTTTTGTGCTCTTATACCTCTTCCACGATCTTATTTTCTGTTTGGTACATGCACGACTATTCTTCTTCTTCTTGTCAGATGGCTTCTGCGACCGCCAATTTTCGCCAATTTCCGTCTCATGACAGCATCGCAAGCTTTATGGATTGCGCATTAATAAACATAATATGAACCTATTAGTATTTACAAGAAAACCAATCATTCCGAAGAAAAAAAAACACCTAAAAACTACAAAACAGAACAAAAGGAAGCAGAGCTACAATAACTCAAAACTGCAGAATAATTAAATTTACAATAAATAAACACAAAGACAAGGACCTAATTACAACTTTATATCATTATTTTATACAAATTTACAAAGGGCATAGTTAATTTTAGGGGAAAAGCATAGAGATAAAATACATTTCATAGAAGTTGGAAGGGGGACTTCAGGGGGAAGGGAATCGTATAAAGAAATAGAAACCATAAGGCAGCTGAAAATGTGATCCACGTGACCTTCATTTGTGCCACCCTCACATTTGGAATGGTCCCTGATCCGAATTCTCGCAAGAAAGACAGGAGTGCAAGAATGGCCTAGCCTTAGTCTGCAAATTATCGAGGTGGCGCACGGTGGATCGAGCCCATACAATGGGTTGGACATAGCGTGTCAAAATTTTCAAAGTCGTAATTTCATAAATTTTAATATGCCATTCGATAGATTTTTTACATCTAAGCAATAAATATTCTATTACATTTTTGCCTAGAGTCATAGTTCAGGAGTAAATGGCATAAAACTGATTTCATTGTATGGAAAGCAACATACAAACAGAAATAGGGGGCGTGTTTCGTCCTGTTTCGTTCTGTGGTCTATAATAACATATTCTTGGCACTGTAAAGCAACTTTCCTTCAAAGACACATCTTGCGCTTTAATGCTGTTTTTGAGATAAATAATAAAAAAAAAAATAATTGAGGTCTAATTTTATTTCCCGATTCGATACCGTTATCAAACCTAAGCAATAAATATTCTATTGCATTTTTGGCCTAGAGTCATAGTTCAGGAGTAAATGGCATAAAACTGATTTCATTGTAATGGAAAGCAACATACAAACAGGAATAGGGGGCGTGTTTCGTCCTGTTTCGTTCTGTGATCTATAATAACATATTCTTGGCACTGTAAAGTAACTTTCCTTCAAAGGCACATCTTGCGCTTTTATGCTGTTATTGAGATAAACAAAAAAAATAAAAAAAATTGCCGTCTAATTTTATTGCGCGATTCGATACCGTTATCAAACCTAAGCAATAAATATTCTATTGCTTTTTTGGCCTAGAGCATAGTTCAGGACTAAATGGCATAAAACTGATTTTATTGTATGGAAAGCGACATACAAACAGAAATAAGGGGCGTATGGTAATGGGCTCGATCCACCGTGTGGCGGTTTTATTGAATTTTCGAAACTTAAAAAACCACGGAGATCGAGGGATGCCCGGCTGGACATCGGCATAATACTTGTCTTTAGCAAGTTTTGAGGCATTCCAGAGATCTGTCCAAGATTTCTGGAGATAAGTTTTAGGAAGGAGGTATAAATCGTGGCAGAATGAATGGAAATGCTCAAGCGAACCTAACTGAGCCGCTGCTTTCGCACAGGAATCAGCAATTTCATTACCTGGAATTCCAGAATGACCTGGGACCCAGGCAAGAACTACATCGATGCAGAGATTATTGCACTCATAAAGGGCCTGCCGATGTTGAAGAATCGGAGGGAATCGCGATATGCCTCCAAAAGGTTTAGAAATAATTGATTGGAGGCAACTTTTAGAATCAGAGAAAATTATAGATTTGTTTAACTTATGAGATTTAACAAACAGAATAGCAACAGCCTCACCAGTAAAAACCGACGAGAAGGAAGGGTATTTAAAACTTAGAGTAATATTTGTGAAAGGCATCCAAACCGCTGCACCAACCTCACTATCTGTTGATAACTTAGACGAGTCAGTGAAAATAGAGTGCCACTCACAAAATTTTGTATTAACTTCCGAATTAAATATTCCTCTCGCATAAACAGAATTCTTAAATATACCAAAACGTAGACAGGGAATGTTCTCAGTATATCGGAATAAACTAAGAAGATGGTTTAATTTTGATTAGTTTTGAGTTAATTTGAATAAAAATCTATCAGAAAGAAATTGTCGGCGCAAAAATAATGGAGGTTCGCCACACTCAACCTGCATAGCATTTATATGCGAAGACTTCAGGGCACCAATTATCTTACGTAAACATTTATATTGGATTTTGTCAATTTTGTCCAAGCCTACTTTGTTGCACATGCTAAGAAGAAAAGAGCCATTATCAAAATGGCTCCTTACTATCGCATTATATAACAATTTCTGCGTGTATGTATGGGAGCCCCACCACACACCGGATAGAGACCGGAGGATATTAGTATGTTTTCACATTTTTGGGCAATTGAAACAAAATGCCGAGAACCCGTCATTTTAGAGTCCAACGTTATGCCTAAACATTTTGCATGACTGGCTATAGGGACAGTGTCACCATCAATAAAAATATTTACAGGGACTATTCGTTTTTTAGTGAAAATGACACCAGACCTTTTTGCCGCAGGCAGAGACAGACCAAAGCCATATATTATCTATAAGCCAGATATCTAAAGAGTTAGGTCATCAGCATATTGTAATACAGAGTTATAATATAACATATGAATATTCTAGGTGGTAGGGACTGACCTTTAAATGTTATAACAACTGTATGTGTTGAACGGAACCCATGAAGCTTTACAAAACTTTTCTGTTTAAGCGTCGGGCTTTTAATATTATTCCGCATCCGGCGGGAACAACCGTGTCCTCTCCAAACTCCTGCATAGGCACAGTAGCGACGTGGCGAACCAGTCCCATATGTGGTACGTTGTAGGTCGGGATCGATGCGACCATCTTTCGACATAGGGAGAATTGAGGAATCAATGAAGCTTTTAGCAGCCTCAAAGGTTTAAAATTGCACTGATATTTTGTTAAGACCTACCAGCTTCACAGCTTCTGTGCTTATACGCTTAATTTCATTATTTGCTAAAATTGTATGGCCTTAATGGTAGTGCCCGCAGCAGGCTCCGGCTCCACACGGGAAACATTAACGATAAATGGGCCTTTATCAGATTCGGATTAGGAAAGATTATTAGCACCCACCACAATTGATGGGTGAGTGTATACTGTCTGTAAAGACGCTAAGTAAGGTTAGCGGTAGGTTTTTTCGCTGGGACAACGGCCTGGCTATCAGCCGTCGCCCTGCAGGAGTCAGCCTCTATCCTTCTCTTGGTCCCTTTTGAATCCCTAGGATCAGGGGGTTCCGGGGGGGTGGGAGGGACGGGACTACTCCCGTCCATGTCCATGACGGACACGGACACGAGCGGTCACGGGATAAAATATATATATGTATATTAAAATAGTACCTAGGTACCTACTAAAATAAAAAAAATAAAGAATTTGGAAAATTAATAAGTTAATTCTAAGGTTTTTATTATTATAGTGCGGAAGCCTCACACTGGGTTAATTTATAAGAAATCAAGTAATATCTCAAAAGTTTTTCGACTTCGACGGGACTTGAACTCGCGTCTTTCCCTCAGTACGGGAACGTGCTAACCAACTACACAACGAGGTCAAGTGACGTAGGAGTCGAAAAACTCTGGGACTTCCATCGGTTTATAGCGCCGTTAGCTCCACCTACAGGAGACACATTTAAGTTTTATCCAATCCTGTTCAAAGACTAAAGTTAAGTTTAGTTCATTTGACGAGAGGTGTAAGTTAATTCTAACTAAACCAAATGATTTTTTCTATGTGGTTATCTGATACTCCTTATAACATCAAACCATCCAAACTGCTTAAACGATTTTGACACATGAAAAAAGGCCGAGTCGGGTTTTTTAATTACTTGTTCTGCCATAAACTTTTCTCTATCCTTTACAGAAGAAGAAGGTCCGCCGTCTCGGCTGCCCCTGGCCGTGTCACCTGGAGCACCCGGACCACGTCCCCCTGTGGGATGCGCTGCCGCCCCCGCCGCCGCCCGGCTCCCCGCCGCCCCCGCAGCCCGCCCCCATGCCCGCGCATCTGTTGAGGGAGGGCAGGAGGCATCACGATGTCTTGCAAGTACATATGCCGATGGGGAAGTTTGGTGAGTTTCTAGAAAGTAGTGAAAAAGTTGGCGCTCTCACGTTCAACACCTATGCCGCACAACACAAAAATTATTATCCAAATATAGGCTTAAACTCGTTCACACGAGTATTGACTTGCCGCAAGCTTGAAGCGAGTTGCCCGCGAGGTGTCTGTTATTTGATGCCGTCAATACAAGGTGCCACGTTATTGGTGTACCAAGCCGGAAACGGGTTGTTGTGCACCTAATACCCAACTGATCCGCATAGTTGATTTTCAAAATACGACTATTCTACAATACGACTATACAATATTCATATAAAAAAACTCAAGTCAAACGTGAACCAAAGCGACAACCCTAACACTAACGCAAACACACCATTTTGCCGACAACATTTTAGGGTTCCTTTAACTAGACCGCCTTTTTGTACTAGCGAACGTAGTAAACGTATTTAATGTTAAACCTATAATATGCGCTGTGTGGTGCTTAGAATTTTCACTACCCCAACTCTTCCCGCGGGTGTCGTAAGAGGCGTCTATGGGATATCCACCGGGGACGTGCAGCAGCGCCGCTTGCAGAACAATTCTACCACCGAACTACGATCCCCAACCCGCATGCCCAGCGTGGGGTTTATGGGCATTACCCCCCTGAGATAAATGCCAACAAGAATGATGGTACTAAAATCTTATTTTGTTATTTTCAGATCCCTCTTCGCTGGTCGGTTTCATGCCTCCGGAGCCGCCACCTGGATTGATCTCTTTCTAAGTATTCACTGTACCAAGTTTGTTAACCTATCTTTAATTAGGATTAAGTTATAATTTTATCTGATTGACATTGTGAATAAATAATTGATTATTCTTATTGTTTTATTTAGGTATTTAGGATACCGTTAGGCCACGGCCGCACTGTAGTATGGGGGGTAGAGTAGCCACTCACACGTTCCAGCATCATTTGTTGCGAATTAAAATTTTCGGTTGAACGTCCCAGCAACATTTAATGCAAATTTCTCCGCGCAGAGCAAAATTGGTTTTGTGGCTAACTTCACTCTAATGGAACGGTTCTCGAGTCATGACATGTTGCTCTGGATACCTGTTCTGTTGGTAGAATAGCCAAAAGCCAAGGTGCCAATACAAAAATTACCGAAAACGAAATTAAAAAACAAAATAAAATCATTTCGGAGTCGTCATTCGAGCAGTGCTAGACCGGTGAATATCTTTTGGAAAAGAAGGTAGTGATTGATTGGTATAAAAAAATAGCTTGTATCATCTAGTTCAAGAATACATGCATGATGCTGCAGGTATGGCAAGATTAGTTAGAACTGCAAATTAAATTATGAAAGCAAGGAAGTAAGAAAAAAAATTGGAACCTACTTTGTCAAGTTTAGGCATTTATATGAGACCATACGATTATTTCTAAGACTTAGGTCTTCTATAGATTAGTGATTCCGTATAGTTTTAGCTTTGTTATGATATATTTTGTTTGAGCTTAGGTGTTAGTACGTTTCGCCTAGCTTGTAAGGTCTTACACCTTTTAAAATGATAAGATGTTGTTGATAGTTGATAAATGGATTTTATTCCAAAACACTCTACGAGCTAATGATGATAATGATAATGAGACAAGCGCCCGGTATGAGAGGCTAACATGTACTGATGCTGATGTGAGCCGCGCGTTCACACTGCGACAATAAAGTGAAAATGCTGACACGAGAGAATAGTGCGGTTTCACCGTACATAGCTATCATTCAACAAGATGAATATCTGCGCAAATTGCAGTGACCACTTCAATGATGGCGTTCAGTGCTCAATGTGCAAAAATTTTTTGGATTTTGCCTGCACAAATGTGACGGAGAGTGGCTATCGGCGATGGCGAACTGGAAATGTTCTTCCTGTGGGTCAGGATCGCTTGCTCCCTCTGCCTCGGCGTCGTCGGCCAAGTCTCCAGAGCCCGTCTCGCCTGGATATGGCCATGGGCAAGCTCAACTCCGTGGAGTGTAAACTCAACTCCATGGACTCTGCTCTTGCTAATATATACCAAAGCTTACGAGTGACGTCGAAGGAATAAAATTAAACATCATTATGCTTCAACAATCCAATCGAAAGGTTGTAAAAACGGTTCAGAAGTACACCTCTAAAGTTGATGATACGGAATCGAGAGTGACGTGTCTTGAGGCATTCGTGAGTGACCTAGCGTAGGTTAGGTTACAAATACACATGTGTCAGCGGAACGACCTGTACCAAGATCAACTTACTCGCCTCAATAATATCGAAATAAAGTGAGTGCCTCTCAAGAAATCCGAAAATTTTTCGATGTAGTGAACAGGATTGGCGCGCGTATAACCTAAAAAGTAGCGAAATCTCAAATAAACTAGGTACGTGAGCCGTATTCCTACTTTCAATAGCAAGGAAAAATCAATTGTAATAAGTTTCCTGAATAGATACGTGAAGGAAGATTTTATAGCCTCAGCTCAATCGCTCAAATCACAGACGAGGGCGGACTTCGGGTTCGAGAATAACAACCAAAGAATCTACTTAAACTTCTCGCCTGAATATAAGAAGCTTGTAACGCAAATAAAACAGTTAAACAAAAAAAACAGTATCCATTTACTTGGGTTAAGTTTTCGAAAATCTACGCAAGGAAAGACGATTCTTCACCCGTGATCACCATCAAATTAGGCCCTCCGGCCAGGTGGGATGACGATCTGCGAAAGACTGCAGGCAGATGCTGGGTGCGGCAAGCTGAAGACAGGGCGCTCATTGGGGGAGCCATATTTGACTGCCCTTTTTTATACTGGGCGGCAGCGGTGCTTTCCTGATCTCAGATTATGGATGGATTATGGATCTCAGTAACCTTTATGGTTACTGCAAGGGGTTTATCATCATCATTTATGCTCGCCTATAATGCTGGATATTTCCTTGTCAGCTTTCCTCTGGACCTCGATTTTTGATCGCCTATAGATCCTCCGTCTACGCTTTCGCCGGACAGATTTCCTCTCGTCGGGTTAGATCAAATGAAACTACAGTTTAAAAACAATAAAATAGATTTTCATTTATTGTGAGACGAAAAATACAACAATGGGACTTATTACCTAAAATGGTTAGTTAGCAGACTGTCGTGTCAAACAGTTAACGGTTAAGTGTGGGCTCGTGCCTGCGCCTCTTACAGAAACGGTCACACTCCTAATTATTTTATTTATGTCTTTCATTGGGAAAAATCCGGTAACGAATATCAACGAAACTAGTTATATAATACACCAAACATGATCTCGCTATTCACTGAAATCATAACTAATATTATTATTAAACATTGTGAAGTTTCAATAGTTCATTTTTAACTAATTTTTAAAAAGGCTTTATCGATTCGAAGCTAATACTTAATTACTTACAAGATTTTTAATAGTTTGTCGATACCGGCCGGCGCGGCGCTCCGCCGACCTCGCCATAAACGTAACAACTCTCAAATACCGCTACTTTGAAACGTTCTATACAAAACTGAACATCGCCGATCCGCTAGATCGTCCGATTCATTTATTTATAATATTCATATTCTAACAAGTGGGCGGCGAGCGGCGGCCGCTCGTGCGAATCTCGTTTCAACTCCTCACTAAGTCGATTAAGTACATTTCTTACGTTATAAGTTGAAAATGCCACTGCTGCGATCCTACGTCGCCTATGTCTGCGCGAGCGCCCGCGCGCCCGCCGGCTCCTAGGCCTCCGGCCTCTGGCCCCACGAGGCCGGGCCGGCGGCCGCGGCGAGGCGCCCCGACCTATTGCTCATAGAGAAAAAATTCCGAAATCAATTCGTTACACCGTAGACTATAACTTGTTAATAAACTTGAAGTATTATCGATAATCAATAAGTACATTATTATAATTGAATGATTAGTATTTGTTTCATAAGAGACTAGCATTACAAATGAATACCTTCAGCTATACGATTTTAATGTTTATTTTCTATTTAAACATTTCGAAGATGTACAAAGTGGACTACTATAGTTTCGACACGGAACCGCGGCGCGGTGCCGTCTCGAAACGTGTCGGCTGATGCGTCTACACTTCGAGATATGACTTAATTAAGTACTTAGATTAGGGGGGAAAAGGTCGTAAAAACAAAAAAAGTTATTGAAATTTATACATAACAAACACCTTAACTAATAGTTGAATAATTTAGTGTATGTACTGATTGTACCTTGGCACGGGCGAGGCGGGGGCCGGCAGTGTGGCTGCTCTAAACGAAACAACTATACAAGAGGGGGCGGCGCCCCATGAAACAACTTTATACAGAGGCGCCCCGCACTCGCCCCGACCACCGCACAAAAGCAATATAAAACATTTCATTCCGTGATAGATGACACGATGGTATGCGAATTTTTTGTATCTTTATTATATTTTTTCCAAAAAACACACGTTCCATTCGCTCACCCTTGCGCTTAACCTAAAATTAATAATTAGACAATATTTTATTTGTTCAACAGACGCGCGCAACCGCATCGCGCGCGTATAATAATAAAAATATTTTCAAAACAATCGAATAATTAAACACACTAGTTAACAATAACTCGAGCAGAGCACTCGAGGCTTCCGCGGGACCGTCTAGTGGAGCGTCACTATCGGAACGAAACTGTACCGTTAATACTGCAGCGGCGGCGGCGGCTATGGGGGCTGGGGGGTATAGGGGGGTCTAGGGTGGCCGCGGGGATACTAGACGGCGGTCTCAGTGTGGCTGTGGGATGAGAGCCGCTCCACGTCGATGTCGTGGGGCGCCAGGTTCTCCCTCCCGGCGTCCGCGTAGTCTATCGACGAGGAGTGGGAGAAGCGCTTGGACAGCGCCGTCTGTTTGCGCAGCGCCTCGGCCAGCGCCGCGTCCGCCAGCGAGCCGCGGGAGTCCAGCCCCTGCCGGAACGCGTTCACCACGCGGATCTGCCACCACCATCACCGCACGTTAGTCGCACTTCCACAAGTACAGTAGCATTCGTGGACCTCTGACACTGACTAGCGTTCAAATTGTTGCGGCACCATTTTATCCGTTCGTGCATTGTCTTTATAAAAAATCAATGTATAGACGGGCAAACTTCTTAAAAACTAAATATAGGCGTGTCAAGGAGGACGTGTTCAGTGCATGTAATAAACCCCGCCTCCTGGACCCGCCCCTATCAATCAGATTACTGCAGATTAGGCAATACTTAGCGTTAAAATAAATTTGTATGAACGCTAGTCAGTTTTCAACCATATATCGATGGCATCCCAAAAGGAAAACAACAATAAACATTTCCTTTTGAGATAGTGTCAGAGCAACACGAATACAAAAACAGTGGAACCTCAGAATGAATGTTCAGAACCTTATCCATCCATGCGCGATTAGTGCCAGATATTTCCACTCACGACCTGTGGCGTGATAAGCAATTAGGTCAAGATAGGTTAGTTTAGAATCCAAAAGCCGAGTATAGAGATATCTAGAACGGTGGATGGTAAGTCATGAATGAAAAGCACACCGAGCCGATAAAGTAGGCAAGAAAGCGTTGGAGTTAACCCTCACACTGCGGTCTGTCGGCACGCATGTCATGCACGTGGCTCTGAATACAGACTTCCCTGTGCTGTGTCGTGTCACATGCGAAACACTGTGACTGCGTTAAGCTACAGACAATCCCGAGCGATGTTGTATTATGACAGCTAAAACCACCTCTCACACGAACTCATTGAAACTTCTGCGAGGAATGAATAGTTTGAGGAAATATGAAACTGTTAAATCTTGAAAATGTGGAATGATTTTCAAATCATGATGAAAATTGATGCGGTAAGTACAGATTTTGTTTAACAAAAGGTATTATTTTTTAGATTTTTACTTTTTGCTGATATCCCAACCCAAAGATTAAAGAGTCGAAAAACGCATTGCAAAAATCTGTAGGTATCTACGCTTTAGCTGTCATGCTTACCACATAGCCTTAGCAGTCTGTAGCTACCCTGTGATCTACGCGACTACTCGGTGTTCCATCTATGATCTATAAAGCACAGAGGCCCGATAGTAATACCTAACGCCGATACAAAAGCTCTTAGCCTAATACAGCTTCTCATAACCGTTTAAAGATAACTTTAAATTACATTTTGTTTAACCACTCCTTTTCTTTTAGGATGTATTTCTTTATTCAATGTGCTGTTTTAAATTGAAACAGTTGACGTATTATATATTCAAAACGTCTTCGAAAAAGAATGGATAAGAATAATTTCAAGCCATAAACATTATGAAAAGCGAAGTTTTAAAAGCTTGTATAAAATGATTTATAGTACCTATGGTAACGGAAAACCCTGGCGTATTGCGCACATTTACTGCATCTACGTTTTACAACCCCACGAATTAGTGCAGGAGTGAGGCAACTGAATAACATTTAACTACTATGCCAGGTAGCGAATTTATACCTACCCGAATCAATTCTCTACTGGAACATTTAACATGTTTTCACGACTATACATTCTCGTATCAAAAACATTTTAAACGCGCCTTCACTAACATTAAGTACGTAAAATAATATTAAGTATTATGCAACATGTACCCTATCGATCTACTCACGATTATAAAACTACTTATACACCGTTATCTAAGGGATGTCTATGTTCTTTTACTTACATTAGACGTGGTCACGTTTCTAATATTAAATATACATTTCAAACTTATCTCTCGCTAGGACAACAATAAGAGTTAAATATTGAAATTGAATTAAAGATATATACAAATTTGGCCCGATTTCCTCCTTTACCAGAACATATATCCGCAGACCAATGTAGTCCAAGATGTCACACATGTAATTAAACCCCAGGAATATATCGGAAAGGAAATACACAAGGCTCATGCGGGACACATGCACAATGATGATAATATTGGAATCATGCGAAACCGACCTATTTATTCATATATACAATCAAGCTCTTAAGGAAAGATTAATATAGGTAAACAAGTGCGAAGATAATATATAAATAGAACGGTCAGCATAACAAAACATACAAGAGTGGGAATAGACAGATGTAAGGTATAGAGAGAGTACAGAGTATTATAAAAAACAAACGAACAAAAATTGTAGAAAACATATTATAAGAGAACATAAAATAAATCAATGTGAGTGAAACAGCGGTACAGTTCTCGTGTCAAGAATCTTACAGCTTGATCGGTGGAGGTCTTGCTGTAGGGAACCGGTATCAACCTTTCTTGAAGCTCGCCACCTATCACCTTCCGTGTGCAATGGATTTCATGGAAAAGAAAATAAAAACGAGAACATGAAGAAAAAGTTCACGAGGCGAGCGTGAAAGAGGCGGCGAGCGTGACCTCTCGCTCTGGCAGAAATAGATAGATAATATAAATTAAACAAAGTTGCAGTGCTGTTACACACGCAATTCTATATACGCCGTATTGGAATATAATAGTTATATAGAATTTCGCAGGTAACATATAGCAATATATATTTTAGAGTGTAGAGACAGTAGAGATCGGGGAGTATAACGAAGCAGTGTGCCTCGAAGCGATGAACTGTAGAAATAGATACACAGTAAAATAAAATAGGGGTCTTCCTAAGGTACCTTAATAAGCACATTCATGGGGTGTGCACTTATACACTAATTTTCCAATATTTCCATCCAGGGCTCCATTGCTTTATAAAATTAAAAATAACATAAAAAGTAAAATAACTAAATATAAACACATTGAAACATCGAACACTGATAGGGATCCACTTTTATAAGCATATATTGTTTTTTGTTTGTGTATTTTGGGCGTGTTGTTGTGACATCACTCGTGTGTGTTTGTTTAGATGTTCATGCTGACTATTAACTAGTGAAGCACACAATAGTATCATCGACGATGTTGCTCACATACCAGATGTTCTATACATAATCTACTTCAAACTACTTTAGGATATATTTACAGAAGCACATGGTTTCCTTTCCTATTTTTTGATTGACGCGCAGTTTTATATACAATGTGATTCTAAGACTGAAGCGGATCTAACTATTTACAAACTATACCATAGCATTAATGGACGTGATTTTAACTTGCAAGGTTCAAAATGTTCCATTTATATGCAATAGTGGATTCATGCTACAACTCGTATACAGGTGACGGTAAATTCTATATTAGGAAGGAGCGTGTAAGCGGTAAGCGTATCTAATATCGAGCTAGACCGTACGACATATAACCAGCCACTGTTGGCCGATGTAACATGGACTAACAAATAACACCGATACACTGTGTGTTACCTTTGAATGCGGCTCTCCGATACGTAGCACGGTTGGGTGAAATCAAAGTTACTTTGGAGTATAGATACTTTATTACTAAGAGTTAGAAATAAGCGTGTAGGTACCAGTTCAGTTTAGTATTGGAAATCATGCGTTTAGTGATACCCACTATAATTACGGCGTGAACTACTGAAGCGCATTTTTTTTTTAAAGTTTATTACTAAATTGTGTACACCAAGACACGATTTTATATTTTTATCTACTAAATAATCCTTATCACGTAGCAGGCAAAAGATTTTCACTACACGAAGTGCGTTAAAGTTGAATTATAATTTAATATATTATAGTAAATATTCTTATCACATAGACAGAGTTTAATATTTTCCACAAAACACATCTTATGGATAGTTAAATTTGCTTGATAATATTCGACATAGTTCATCGGAAAAGGAAGAAAATAAGAAGGATGAAACAGTAAATGAGGGTAATAACAATAAGTGTGGAAGACAGATAGTGCGTGTGTAGTGTTGAGTAGATACATAGATTGACAGTTTATATAGGTACAGTATAGTAAAACTAATCTAAGACAGATACGGTAAATAATATAGAGAAAACATTTGAAAGAATATATAAACCAATTTACTATAGGTCGTATTCATGCAGGATTCAGTCTGTAAGTGCTGAACGAATGGCATCAGATGCACAGGCTTTAAAATAAAAGAAATAATAGTTTCATACATCTAAGTAAGAGCGAAGGCGGATCTCGCGACTCAAGTAGGTAGTATTTGTGTTCAAAACAAATATCACAAACTACGAAGACACCACGTTTACTATTAAACATTCATCTAAACACTAAACATTGTCATATCAAAATCTTGGAAAATCTATATCTAAATAATGCATTATTTCCCACGAACAAACAAATCAAATAATAACAAGCAAATTTAAATATCTTTCTTAAATATTAAAACGTTTATAAAAGCACTTGAGTAGCACAAATTGTGAGTTTATATTTTTTTCATAAATATAAAAATGGCACATGAATTTATTCGTATTAAATACTTCTCTATTTAGCACAACACATAAACTTTGTTCAAAATATAGAAGATGTGATATATGAAGAATAGTATTATTTACAGAAGTCACGTATAATCCACGGTAGAAATAAATATATTTTCATAAAATCCATCCGGTATAAAACAGATTTTAAAACTCTAAATATACTCCATCTAAGTAATGGTGCACCATACCGTTAAAAATCTATATAATTTTGCAAATATTTTTTGACTTACACTTAATAAATTTCTTAAACATTCTACTCATTTACATTTTATATTTGGAATAAATTTTAATTTCGAAAAAAGTTTTAGCAATATTTTACGGGTTATAATTTAGAATATTTTGGTATTATATATATTTTGTTCATAATGCCAGTTTATACTAGCATCGCTATTGCTTGCGATATCTATCGAAAGTGTAATCGCACGGGGCGGTTATATTTCGAGTGTTGTGATAAAGTTAGTTTGTTTATTCATCGCTCTGATGCGAAACGGGACTGAGGGCGGGGAGCGATGAGCCCCCAGATTGCACGCTGATCCGTCGGTGTTCCGCCAAATAATTATTGACAAATATCCTGCGGCCGGCCAATATATCCGCCTTTTGCTGGAAAACAACACGCGCGCGTCAGTGTGGCGCCAGGCCGGACGTAACCAAACTGCTTTACTACCGTGAGGCGTCAGCGGACACTAACACCTGCCTA
This sequence comes from Eupithecia inturbata, assembly GCA_963662085.1. Taxonomy (NCBI): domain Eukaryota; kingdom Metazoa; phylum Arthropoda; class Insecta; order Lepidoptera; family Geometridae; genus Eupithecia; species Eupithecia inturbata. The sequence goes on from OY759201.1 coordinate 3,088,918, forward strand.
CGAGTGACATTCTAGTAGCAGGAAAAGCAGTTTCGTTAGTGCCTAACTGAACTAAGAAGGGGGCATTCTCTAGCGGGGTGGCTCCAGGGCATCCAGCAGCATACTATATATTAAAATAATAGAAAAATATCGTGTCGGAAGTCTACTTCTACGAGAAAATAAGAGAAATAAACTGGTATGTGAGCTACTCCGCGATGTTAGCTGACTCCGAAATGATCACCAGGTAAATAAAATAACAACCTTGAGTCAAATAAATACTTTTATTACGAGTTTAATTTTAATTATTAATGTGGTTGTGCCGGTAATTATGTTTAACAATAATGTACGTAATCTTTAACATTATAACTCAATACAAATTATAAATATTAAGAAAAAACTTATTGAATATAAGTACTTACATACACAACCGAGTCAACTAAATAATAAGAAAAAAATCTAAAAACATTTTTACGAAGTTATTATACTTTGTTCTAATTTTGGTGTGTGGAGATTTAAATTTATGTGCATTTTTACTTTATAAGATCTACAGTTTGATGCTAAATAGTGTTAGTTTTGATAATCTAATTTATTAATTGTACGAGTACTGTAATAAAATATAAATAAAATCGGATATAAAACTCACTTGGGCAGTTCTGAGAATATGCATTGAAAAACTTAAAAACACATATTATCAGAATCTACAACTACCTACATAGTTATAAAGGAATTATACAAATTGTGCATACTCACATTTAAACATGCATAATACTGTAAATAAGCATGATCACACTGTAAATGCGAAGCAAAAATAAAAGAAAACATTAAAAATCACTGAGCAACATTTATACCAAAACATTTGTCTTCAGTACTTACAATCTAAGCGATGGAGCCGTCATTTTGTCGTGCCAGGGCAACGCAAAATGGCCGCTCGATTCTCTCCTTGAAGATTTCGTGAATGGCTAGTTATTAAGCGTTTTGATTATTTTTAATACAAAATGGCTAATATAAACAATTTGAACATAGACTGGTAACCGAGCGTGCATAGCATACATCGATATCCCATGCTCTAAGTACCGTACAGGACGTTTAGCTACATAGTTACCGCAGAGCATACTCACTAGAGCCTCCCTATGCGAGTCAGACCTACACTTACCGTCAACATCTGAAATAGAGCGAGTTTGCTACAATCACCGGCCCCAAACTAAACAAGTGGCGAAAAAAAATGCTATACTTTGCTTTAAAATTTATTAAATGTAAATACTTCTCGTAACATTCGCAAAAACCAAGTATACCCTTTAAAATAGGTACTTTATCGTTTTAGTTAAGAGCTCTCGTTTGATCTTAAGCGTGAGGTGTCTTATTCATATTAAACTTTAGGCGTATACTTAATACAATTAACGATAGATTAATAATTTAATATTAAATAGGTTAGGAAGGCTAACTCTGGAAAGTAATCGACGACGCGTAGATTAAACGTATCCCAGGGTAGACGCGATAGGGTAAAACTGGTCCCAAAATTTACTATGAAATAAAACACGCAAGCTGTCAGAGTCGTTCCTCTAAATTCTTTACAACGGACTCCGCATAACAACTACTTACACAAAAAGCTAGTAGGTAAGTCGAAATTCGAAAATTTATAAATATTTTTTCGTAGTAATGAAAGTTTATAGATTTTAAAAAGTTTAAGTTTATTCCATTTTACTTTTCCCTCATCGCCTATACAAAATATCACCGCTCTCATATACATAAAGACTTCAAAGACTTATGTACAAATTGTACAAATACGTTTTTCTATAAAATAGCAGTGTTCATTTCATGATAATATTAAGACGATATAACCTAGTTACACAAGGGGTCCCGACACTAGATATGCCATAACGGTCTACTCGCTCAAACACTAACGGAACTAACCTGAACAACAGTAACGTGAAAGAGGCACAATCACACGCAAGCCTCAGGCCCTACGTCGGTTATTGCTATTTCTACCTATTAATAAAAAATGATCAATTTTAACACTTAATTAATCTTATTCTAACATTATTCGGAGATTACGCGGGAGATTGTTAAGTACGTGTCGCGTAAACGTAAAGCGGGATAAACGGGAGATCTGTGCTGTGCGGGTGAGGCTCAGAATATGGTGGTCTCTGTGCGGGCGGGCGGCGCATCCTCGTCGATGTAGGCGATGTCCGACTGAGGCATGCGCAGGCGGGAGCGCAGCCCTGCCGCGCTGTGCGCCGACAGCCGCTCCTCCAGGTCCTCCAACGTAGACTTGAAGGCGCGCACCACCCGCAGCTGCAAACGTCCAGCCGTCTAATGCCGCACCCTCGCTAACTACCACCGACAATACCCGCCCGCGTTACCACGCTACGCCACCGCTGCTGACCGAGTGTGGTGTGGATTCGTGCGCCGTCTGTATTCAGAGTACCGAACTAACATGCAATCTATCGACGTGACAACGACGTGCAAACCGACCGCTAGCAAGCTATGGACGACGATGACATCCTGAGACGGTGCCGTGAGAGTGACACGAGAAGATGCAAACAGGGGACAGATTCATTCCGGACGACAATACTAATGCGCTCGGGAAACCAACGACACTCCATAGAAACAGGCTTTGGAGTGTCGCCTAGCTTTCCGTGGAAGGATGTGACGAGAGATGAAGTAAAAAAAAAGACGCTCACTGTGCGGCGTTCTTACAACCCAGTCGTATACGATAACAATTCCATCATTCAAAATCGATTTGATTTCAAAATTGATTACCTGTTTTGTTTGGTCTTTTCGTAATACTCTACGACCTATACCTTACATGGCACTTCTGTTAACTTTTGTATGTCGACTGTTTTATTTTCTCATTTAGTTCACCCACTTTTTGAATCTCTGAACATTAAAAAATAAGGCCGCAATTGATTTTTTTTACTTTTATTGAGTTTATGAATGTACAAAATGGCGATCATTTTCTACATTAAAAGCTATATAGATTTGTAGCGAGTGTTAATGATTCGAGCGGGATGAATCTAAATAGGTAAGTAAGGTTTCCACACAGCGAGCGTCGTTGACCTCTATGGCACACGGGGACACTACGCGCTAGGGGGGATCAACCTGGGGGATTGCACACAGGGGGGTTGCAAACTTAGCGGAAAGGGGTTTAAGGTTAAAAAGGGGTTGGAATATGGAGATTCCTTATAATGGAATGAGTAGAGGGTAGTAATAGAGGTTTGAATAAGGTTTGGAGATTGAAGAGGTAGGGAAGGATCCAGAAATACAGTATCATCAAAGGCAGATTTAGTAAATGGCAAAGTTATCAAATATGAAGTCCAGGACAATGAAAAAGAAATTCAGTCTATCTGAACGAAAAGACAGTAGGAATAGAAGTCGTAACAAGAAATGGATCAGCCGGAAAAGGAATGGAATAATAATGGATCCAGAAGGTTTATAATTTTTTCAGCCAAGAATGCCCTGGGTCAGAAAAAGTGCGCGAAATAAATAAGGCAGAGCGTAAGACAGGGATTTCTGAATTAGAAGGAGTTAATAGAGGTTCAAAGACTATGGAGGTAAGACTTAATAGATTCAGAGAAGTTGGGGATAAGATATTTGGAGACTTAAAAGGTTATCAAGATAAGACCGAGTTGGTTTAGAGTGGTGAGGGATAGGACACTTAGAGATTTCAGTGTCAGATTTTGGGGTAAGACAGAGACATGGAGATCTGATCATGGTTAAGAGAAATGAAACGATTGAAAGGATACATAATGATAAAACATGGAGATATCGGATTTTGGAGGTTAAATTAAGTATGTACTGGGTTCAGAGAAGGGGTGAAAGTAAGACGAAGTAGAATAGTGGCGATAGGAGACCTAGGAAACGTCAGCGTTTGGGACACCGACTGAGGTGGGTGGAAATTAGTTTAGGGACTGAGGACAACGTTTGGAGGTTTTGAAGTGGAACGAAATAGATTCAGAAAATAGGAACCAGTCACTCGGATTAAGGTCAAGACCAACCTGGTATTGGAGGGTGGAAAGTAGTGTTTCTATAATGTAAACGAATATATAATATATGTATATAAATTAATTTAAATTAAATTTGATTTGTAACATAAATGGATTGTACTTTTAATAATAATATAACTCGCACAATATTTGCACGCCTGCATGCAGGCTGAATACAGTTACTAAAATAGTTATAATACCTGACATTGTATAATAATTCTGTATTCTTGCAAATAAATGATTGATTGGTTGATCGAGTAGAGAAGTGGAATCAGACTCTTCGGAGTTAGGAGGTTAACTGACTGGGTGCTGAAGAGAAAGGAAAATAGTAGTAAGACTTCGTATTGAGGACAGTCAAGAATAGGTTCTGAGGAGAAGTAAGAAAAGAGTAGACAACTAAGGATCAGATAGTTGGTAACTTCTTAGTAAGGACCGACTGGGTTTTCAGGAGGATGGACCGACAGGGGTTCTGAGGAGAAGAAAGAAAAGAGTAGACAAGTAAGGATCAGACACTTGGCCACTTCTGAGGAGGATGGAAAGTATCAGGACGGAGGGTGTGCGTATACCGTCAGTGTCCGCCGGTGGTAGCGCGCCGCCGTGCGCCGCGCGCGCCACTACACCTCGGTCTCGAGCACCGGGCGAGGCTGCCAACAACACCGCTCTACGGGCCGCGGCTCGGCCGCCCACTCCGCGCCGTCCTAACATCACTGCCGTTTACAACTGACCACCATGACGGTGTGGAAAGTGACAGGGTTTGACGTCACCATTTTTATACCAACGTTGGTATTACTAATTAATGGAGCAGATGGATATACGCTAAGAATGCAATAATGCACTGCCATCGCAAATCTGCTGAACCCCGTTCCAACTGGTTTAAGTTTTAGCTTTGCCCAAAAAATTTGAATTGTTTTCCACTTTTTGGATTTTTCGTTTGGATGTACGAGCATTACTGTAAAATATTGTGATATTTGTTATGGTGAAAAGGCAGTGGCTGTTTCGTTTGAAAATTTTGAACTAAATTTTTCAAAAGTCTATAAATAAAGGCAGTGGTGTATATTTGATTTTAAACAGAATTAGAAAATTGATTGTCATTTCAGTAAACGAAAGAATAATTCTGTAAGTATTACTTTTTGTTGTGATTTTTGGCATTTTAGGCCCTCGTTTAATTTTTGGTTGAGCTTTATTTTAGTGTTAGCTTTGGGCAAAAAGAGGGAAGAAAAAGGTCCATTCCACTAAAAAAAGAGAGAGTAAAAACATAAATTCTTAGAGACATTTTTGGAAAAAATGACGACGTCAAACGTATTATTCATTTACTAAGTTGAGGTTATTATTACTTAAAGGGCTAAATATTAAAGTCACATGTCCCACACCGCGCCAGCCGCAATCAGGCCAACACGGAAATTCAGACCCTTATAGGAAGAAATAAAGAACATAATCAAATAAAAGAACGGAAACAGAACAATGTGTACTGTGTACGTAATGCGTGTAAGGCCATCGAGACCGTGTCACGTGTACGAATATGACCAGGAGTGCCAACCGAACGAAATGAACATAACAAAACATAAAGGAAATGAAAGAGACAGGATTAAGGCCATAGCCTACCTTGAAGAACGGCTAATGCCAACACAACGAAGGAAGTGATCCTAAAGATGCTTTAAAGGGGGACCAAGGTGCACTACCAACCAACCTCACCTATTTTCTTTATGTCTATTTACACAGGATTCTATTTATCGAATTCCGGTTTTGCCGCTATGGTGGCTCGCTGTTTGGTTATTTAGGTACGGTGACATTTAGTTAGGTACAATAATATAAACATCTAACATGCGTTATTTTTATTTGTTAGTTTCCGAGGAGCCAGGAGGGACTGATTTACGTGGTTTTATTTGTCTTTGACGGTTTATAATTGTGGAAAATTAAATTTTAATATTTTACTTTAAATTTTGTCTTATTTAATGTTTGCACAATTACATCGCCAAAACAGCAATTAGGAAGCTGAACGGAATCACTGCTTTGTTAATTTTTTTGTTAAAACACTCTTTCTCTTTTCTACATACAGTGTATACTTACCTTTGTGACCGCCTCTCGCTTCTAGGTATATACAGGTAAATATCGACACTACATCAAGCCTAACATGTCTAACGCAAACAAAAAGGCAATAATTAGAACAACGCAAGGCAACTACAAGTTCCCGCAGTTTGACGCTTGCACCCACCTGACTGACAACACACCCCGACACACGTCTAAGGGACAACATTCACAATGAAAAACAAAAAATCAAAACAAAAAACACAAACAAAAATAAAAACATAAAATAACACAGACAACACAACGGCAAAGGAAAGGTACGACCGATTATGTATTAGTAAGAGCACGCGACATGCCCAACGTGTGTTCCTTTCATTTATATTGCAAATCCACTCCACACTCAAATCAACGGTCATTTCCAACTGCAGTAACTGAACACAACTCGGTACATAAATCAACAAAATTCAAACAATATTATAAACAAAATGATATTATATTAATGTTACTGCATTCAATAGTTGGTCGGTAACGCGGGTTAGTCGAGCCCGGGCCTTATGAGGCGTCGGTACTTAGCGAGGGTGTACGGGTTGGCGATTCACAAGCAAATACTATCTTAATAGTAACAGAAAAAAAAACAAGACAAAAATAAAATAAATAGTGAAAACAAAACAAACAGTCAGTATGACTAAGAGTTAAAATAAAAGACAGAGAGAGATAGAGAGAGTCATATCCATATCGCGTGGTCTGTTGAGTGAATCTATCCGGTAGTCATAGTAACTGTTTGCGTTATGAGGGATAAGTAACATCGTCACAGCCTAAAAGAGCATGCCAATAGGGTAGGGGTGGTACAGTCAACTCAAGTAAATTAGATAATATAAATAATATATAATATAAAAACCGGGAAGCGTCAGACTTATAAACGGTACGGCAAATACATGCATGGCAGTTAATCGCGTATGCTAACTAGTGTCACTAACGGACTCCCAGTCTCATGACAAACTATATTAGAGAGACAGGTAAATAAGGGATAAATTGGAAATATATATAAATAAAAACAATAGCTGTCGTGTCGAAAGTAGAAGATGTCATGAAACCAGGTGTTTTGAGAAATAAATGATTGTAAATTTGGAAAACTAAAAGTTTCTAGTGTAGCTTTTTGTTCGGTTGCCAATTTTATAACGTTTTATTGTGTTAATGTTTTTGGAAAATTAGTGACCGAACAATATAATGTTCTACTGTAATTATGGGCCAAATAATAAAACAGCATCACTACTTCATTACTCTGTTAAGTGTTTCTCTGTGTAGGTCCAAATCAAAAATCCGAAAAGAACTGAAGGATAGTATAAATAGGAAATAAAAATTAGATAACAAACAATAAAAGGAAAACGAAAGATAAGTTGATAAATAAAATATGTAATCGTACGGTTATTTTGATAGTTTATTTATCGAAATAATTATTTAGTGTATTTTTAAATTTAAAATGAAGTTCCGTTATGTTTTCTCCGGCTTGTACTTATCATGGAAATTGATGTGTATAATAAAAATCAGCATTATCTCTATTTGTTTCTATACGGCTATAATGGATGCAGTATTGAAATAGTGGTAATTCAGTTTTGTATATGCAAAAACAGTAAAAGTATAAAATGGACAATAAATTGAATAACTTAGCGTTAGGATGCCCAAGGTATCCGCAGTGTTGACCTGTTGACTATGCTGATATATAACTTTATTATATAGTATATAAATATTATATATACTGATTAGCTGTAAACTCAAAACTTATCCCTCGTAGAATCAAGTAATTTTTAAATTTCTGCCACTCCTATTTAGATTAAATTTAGAAATTTACTAATCTATCGAGAAACTGTTACAATTTTACATATTATGTAAAATTAAACAGTATTTTATATGCACAGATGACATCATAATTTGTGAATTACAGTGTCATCTGAGCCACAAATAAAACAAGCTATATGCCAATTATACGTCCCACAAAAAAAATTAAACAAATCTTATTACATATTTATGAATCAAATATTTTGCTTCATAAATATGTAATGCTTCATAAGTATGAATCACGTATTTTAGGCCTTTAGCTTTTATCAAAATACTGTAAAGTAACTATATATTAACTTCTACATAAAAAGCCCTTACTTTACTCTTCATGAGAACAATAACCAACGAATATATAATATATTAAGATATATAACCAACGAATATACAATATAATATATTCTTTGGTTATGAGAACAATAACCAAAGAATATATTATATTGAACAACGTAAAACACAATTTTTGTTACTTTGCAGTACCTTAGTCAATATAAAGCAAATCCCGAGAGATCAACAAAGTTACGAAACAGAAGTTTCGAACTACCCTGTATAACAAGAACCCCACACAATAACCCACAAAAACACCCTGTTTAAGAATTATTATTCCCAGATAAAAGAGGGGCAATAAATTATCAGAAAAAAAATTAAGCTTTTAACGGATACGTTAAGTCCTTTTTGGAAACTATACTTAATTCAACAAAAATACCAAAGAAAAGTGAGATACAAAAATAATGTAAAACATTACTTTTAATTGCATGCAGTTAAGCTTTCAATAAAAAATCAGTCTTCTATTCTAATTAAAAGTAAGTTTATGCCTAGCTTAACCACTCATACATATATCTAATTAAAAGTATATTTGCTTGTAATAGCTGTAATCAAAAAAATCTTATGAATTCATAATAAGAATTGACTCAACATATCCGTCCAAAACCAACAATAGCCTTACAAAAACTTTTGCAAGTATACTCTAGTTTCCCCCCTTAAACTTTCCATCACCCCTCCACCCTAATCATCAACCCACATAACCTTCAACACCTTCCCAATCTAAGCATCATCACCCACCCAACATAAACCTCCCATCACCCACCCAACACAAACCCCCCAACCTAAACGCCCAACCCCCCTAAGGCCCCCCTAAGGCTAGACAATATCTCTAGCCATCAGCCTCCAATTTGCAGTAATAGTAGGGGTAGCTACATTAGCTAACTAATCCCTTCACCGTTCCCCTCATTCTAAACTTAGCCATATACCGTCAGATTTAAATTTCCAGGCTTAGTAGAGTATATCTACCTAACCCCTTCATCATTAAAAACTATACATCAACCCACAGTGAGTACCCACCCAACCTAAATTTAAATCCCCCCAACCTAAACGCCAACCCTCTCATCCTAAACCTAGCCAAATTCTGTCAGCCTTTCACAGGCTTAGTAAGTGATAGCTACCTATTTCCTTCACCATCCCCCCAGTTATCTCTAATGAGCTTAGGGTATGTCTGCCCCTTCACTATGTCCCCCCCAGGTCGTACCTGCGTCTGGAGCCGCGTGAGGCCCCGGATCCAGAGGATCTGTCCGGCGCGCGGCTTCTTGTCCAAGTCGTTGTCATAGTCGGGGCCTGGCTGGATGCTTTCGGGGTCCGGCTGCCCGCGACCCCACCTGAACCACAAACAGTTTTCATGTGCAATACTTGGGGTAACTAGATGACGCTGTGTGAACTTAATAAAATCTATGGGTTGGCAAAAATTTGGCATCATTGCCAAATTTTTGCAATGTTAGCAATGTTTAAATTAAAACGAATGAAGCGTTTTCGTAATTTGTAATATAGTAATAGTTCGACCAGACTGAAAGCATGACGCTTGTAGTTTGAAATTATAGTTCATAAACGAAATTTGGCAGGGAGATAAATGGGATCCCGGGGACGATCATAGGCTACTTAAAAACGTTAAGCCACTGATACCTCTTGCAACTAAAAAAGATATATTATCCATACTAATATTATAAAAGCGAAAGTAACTCTGTATGTCTGTCTGCCCTGTTCACGCCTTAACGACTGAACGGATGGTAATGAAACTTGGTAGGGAGGTAAACAATATCCTGGGGACGGACATAAGCTACTTGAAAAGCACGTGCGAAGCAGCGGGCAGAAGCTTAGCTCAAGCATCAACATAAATAGGTCCAGATATTTATGTATGCAAAATTTCTGCCCGATCTATTCAGCAGTTTTAGCGTTGTGTTCAGCCAAACATCTTCACAACGGCACTCACTTTCGACTTTATAATAGTACTAGCTGCAGCCCGCGGCTTCCCACGCTTTTTTCCGGAATAAATGGTAGCCTATGTCCGGCCCCGGGATACCATCTACCTCGCTGCCAAATTTCACCGAGATCCGTTCAGCCGTTCTTGAGTTATAAATACTAACACGACTTTCTTTTATATATATAGATAGATGATGTACTCACGATAGATTCTTGGGGATCTTGCGCGTAGGTACGGTGGTGACTAGTTGCCCCCACACCAGGGTACCGGCCCCGAAGAACAGGCACCACAGCCACTGGTCTATCGAGAGACCTGCCGTGCTGAACGCCATGCCACCGAATTGGATTATTACAACCTGGAATGTTAAAATACTTGTTTTAGTAAAGAACTCCCATCAAACTCATGCTGAGTACGCAGACCTATGTACACATTTTTTCCTCTAAAATTAAGTTTTGTTTTTATGTATTATTTATACCTAAGTTTTGTTATAAAATAAATATATTTTATTCTTATTCATAGTTTATTCATTTTATACTTTATTCATACCTAGTTTCTCTCAAAAAACTTCTAAATCGGTAGAAAAAACAAAATAACCAGTCGTAATTATACCCCTTACGGGTAGCACTCACTATCAAACTAAAAGTTATTTTCAGAATAGCTTATATTGGTTATTTATTAGAGCCCTAAATAAGTGTCATGTACTTTTTATACAATATACAATTTTTCATTTGATTTATTATTATGACAAAAGAAAAACCGCAAAGTAACGCCTAGATCTAATATTTATCAGAATTCGATAAAATATTTTTTTTTGTTGCTTCTATGTTGTTTGTAGGTCTTATTATAGAAAACTGTTTTAAACATGGATCTGGCTATGGTTCTACAATAATGTAGATTGGTAACTAGACCAATCGACATTATTGTAGAACCATAAACGCTATGAACCATAACGCATGTCGCTAACAAAAGTACCTAAAGTAAGTGAAGATAATGACAAAATTACTAAAAACTTAAATCAAACTAACACTCGACTTAAAAACAAATTAAAACTTCTATGCAACAATTTTAACGAACTTAGAATTAAAATAAATAAAAATATATACAAGGAAATGCTCCAAGTACCTATAGCTCCAAGTAAAGTATTAAAACAGCTTTAAAGTTTTTTTTTAACGACTCTAAGATTGCAGAGATCAAACCCTGGCTGATCAAACTACAAACATGTCAATAGAAATTCAAAGTGTCAGAAGGGTTTTTAGCTCACTGCAATGTTAAAACTGTTTATTTTATTTTTTATAAAATTATAACAGTCATCTTTTAATTTACCTGTCAGGCCACCGTGTCGAACCATACGATGTAACCAGCCAGGTCGAAGACTATTAGTGTAGAACTGTAGTACATCATCACCAAAGTGGTCAAATTCACCACAAACCTGTGAGGCACCAGTGCCGATCCATATAGAGTATGAGTAGAAGATGGGGTTGATAAACAGTCCTTAGAACACATTCCTTTGCCCGTGGATCTTGCGCGCGGTTATTTCGTTGAAGAACATCACCAAGGTGTTGAAAATCATCACCAAAGTGCTCAAAATCATCACAAACCTGTGAGGCAGCGTTACCAATCCATATAGAGTAGAAAATGGGGTTGATAAACAGTCCTTAGAACACATTTCTTTGCCCTAGGATCTTGCGCGCGTTTATTTCGTAGAAGAACATCACCAAGGTGTTGAAAATCATCACCAAAGTGCTCAAAATCATCACAAACCTGTGAGGCAGCGTTACCAATCCATATAGAGTAGAAAATGGGGTTGATAAACAGTCCTTAGAACACATTCCTTTGCCCGTGGATCTTGCGCGCGGTTATTTCGTTGAAGAACATCACCAAGGTGTTGAATATCATCACCAAAGTGCTCAAAATCATCACAAACCTGTGAGGCAGCAGTGCCGATCCATATAGAGTAGAAGATGGGGTTGGTAAACAGTCCTTGGAACACATTCCTTTGCCCGTGGATCTTTCGTGCGTTTATTTCGTTGAAGAGAGTCATCATAACGAAAGTGTTGAAGATGATTGTGAAGTGTTGAGAGGGCTCGGATGTTAGTGCTTGGAATCGGCCTGATGGGATGTTCAGGATGCGGTCACCTGCACATAGGAAATTATAGATAAATACACTTTGTTGTGCAAAAACATAATAAAGTTTAGTAACAGGAAACATTATACATAGATAATAATAGTTTACTTAGGGTGCGCTCTGAAAGATGATGTGATAATCAGAAGCTTTTAATGCAGGATTACTTTTGTCCAACGTCAAATAGTTATTTTTTAGCCACCCTTAATTGAAACATTTTTGTATCTTGACCAAAAAAGTGTTGTTTTTATTAGATCAAGTAGTTTCATAACAACAGAGGCTTACAGAATCTAACCCTCTAATTCATAATGGTCTGTTAACATAAAACAGTTACTAAGCAAGGTTATTTCTCACTCTGACTTATGTGAATATAAGAAGACAGTGAGAAATAACAATGTTGCAGTTAGCAGACTATTATGAATAAGGTGGTTAAACTTTACTGCAAGCAAGTACCCACAGCAAGTAACCATATAGAAGTACTGACCGACAAACAGCAAAGAGAAGATGATGAAAAGTTGGTAGATGGCCTGGCCCAGGATGTTCTTCATCATAGTGCGACTGATCAGAGGCTTGGTCCGTCCGTAAGGCTTGCGTTGGAGCAGGTCGGGTGTCGGCATTTCGGTGGCGAGAGCGAGGGAAGCGAGCGTGTCCATTATAAGGTTCACCCATAACATTTGTACGGCCTGGAAAATAGAAGGGTCTCCCTTTACACAATTTTGTTCTTGGAGCTAAAGGTTTTGTACGTTTGTATTTATTTGGGAAACAAAAAGCTTATATTCAGGTAACAATAGATTCTTATACTAGAGCAAATGATGTTAATGGAAGCGGCACTTTGGCTTGTCGGCATTTCTATCGGAGCGGCCGTGGTGTGCAATTTCAGTTTCACAAATGTCCCATAATTAAAATAGTTTAATTAGAATTACAACTTTATACAAAAAAATATAAATTAAAATTTACAAAAACTACGTATTTTTAAACTTACGCGATCTGAAAACATTATTATTAGTATTAGTGGTCATCCCGTGACCACTAATACGACAGTGTGTAAACCTGTTGAAACGTCGGGAAAAATAGGTAAATAAACACGATAAATACCAGTTAAATAATACTAAAAACAAAAACTAAACAAATTAGGCCAAGAATTATGTGACAATTTAACAATTATCTATTTTCTGCTACATATGTACATTATTTACTATTTAGGCACATTACTAACTATAAAACTTGTATAAGTATAAAAGTCGTTCATGAAGTCGTGTGATCATAGAAATATATCGAGATAGAAGCAGAAAGTGTATAAACTTCGCTTGCCGAAAAGAGGGTTTGGAGAGCCTCTTTGTTCGCCGCGAACTTCACCGTGACGCAAAGTACCTACGCAAAATGTTACACGCTCGGTTTCAATACAAATCGGCGAACTCTTTGCCTGTATCTTGATATTATTTCTGTGCGTGGGATGAACGCCACGATGACTGCCACAACGTTTACAGGCACCTGGAACTGCAGGAACTTTGCGTTGCGGCCCCACATCACAGCTTTTACTATGGAGCTAAAGTAGCTACCATACCTTCACCATGTTCCGTATATTAACTTTCCAGTTTACTACTAACCTACAGTTGAGCCAGTAATGTTGCAAGTAAACTTTTGCACCGAGCTACAAGTTTCACACCTCGACCAACAACTTTCACATCTTCACCAACAATCCTCATACCTCGACCAACAACTACGATACCTTCACCAACAATCTTGATACCTTCGAAAGACTCTCGTCTTCCATTATCCAAGTATCTTCTAATGACCTAAAGAGTTTGCAAGTAAACTTTTGTACCTAAAGCAACAAATTAACTTCAGCTACATGTACTGTACCTTGAGCGGAGAATCCTGAATAGCGCAAGCACCGATGAACGCCACGATGACAGCGACCACGTTGACAGTCAGCTGGAACTGCAGGAACTTGGCGATGGAGTCGTAAACGTTACGGCCCCACATCACAGCTTTTACTATGGAGCTGAAGTTGTCATCTGTTAGGATGATGTCGGATGCTTCTTTAGCGACGTCTGTGCCAGCGATACCCTGTGGAAAAATAGGATAAAAGTATATACCTAAACGTAAAATTTTCGGCTGTTTCTAGTTTACAATTAGGTACCTACAATTTTTTTTATATTTTTGTATTTATTGAAAACACTTACACCTATTCTTACAGGATATGACCTAATACAATGGTGTAGTCCACCTTATATATATTAACAGGCAAAATAATTAATTAATCAAAACAAAATAATTCAATAAAAAAATTGCCAATGAATCTCACACAGTCAATTAATTAGAATCAATGTTTTGACCTTGGTCTAGTCTAAGTTTTGTGCATTGTTCCCACTTATAACTCTAGTAAGCTGTGTTCGCGATTTAACATATCAACTTGTGTAAAGATTGAAATATTATTGTTCTGTATGACAATTTCAAATAGCTGGTCCATAACACCAAACGGGACATAAGCATTGCCTAATGAGCGCCATACCGCCCTGTCTTCAGCCGCATCCAGCACTACGTTAGCCGAGTAACAGTCTCCACACGTCAACCCAGCTGTTGTCGTTTCTTCGGATCCGCTGCCACTGCAGCATGTTAATTCTTTAAGCTCGAAAGAGCTCCAGAGAAAGAGAGAAATCTCTTTCTCTTTCTTTGACTCACCATAGCAAATCCAACATCAGCCTTCTTCAGCGCGGGTCCATCGTTGGTGCCGTCGCCAGTCACAGCCACCACTTCCCTAGTATCGAATGCTTTCGACTCGATCATTCCCTTCACTAGCGTGTACTTGTCTGTCGGAGACGATCGCGCCAGTACTCGGAGCTTCGGCCATACTTTGTCGAGCAGCATTTGTTGGACCTGGGGAAAAGCATTGTCATTTGAGAATCATATGATGATTGTTAATTCTCCTTTGAGAATCGATAACATGAATATGAAGATTGTTCATTTTCATTTAAAATGTATGGTAATTGTCAATAAGGAATGGTTATACGTCGTCTCTAGAATGGGAATCAACGAAAAATAATTTACCATTTGTTACTTATAATTTTTTTAATGGTTTTTTTAATCAACTGTCTTTGGAGAAATGTAAAGTTAATGTAAAAGTTTCATTTGTGAAATGGTAATTGCCTTGTTTCCCTCTGTAAAATAATATAAATAATAGTTATGTATGTATTTATATAATAAAATAGTATGTAAGATTTATAATATAGTATGTATGTAGTTTGATATGTATAGTATATATTTGCTAATATTCTAAGCAGTAAATACCTATATTATTATTATGCACACAGATATTACCCCATGTACAATCCAACGAGGAGAGATCGCTCTTGAGCGATAAGTCCGCCAATTGTAGCTTATTCCATAATTATTCTTTTGTAAATTATTTAAGTTAAGTGTGCAATAAAGTATTATATATCTATCTATTGTCTTAAGAATTCTAGAATACCTAATAAGTTTCATATGTGTCAAATTATTTATTTATTTTATTTTTATTGTTTAACAAAATCAACAGCCCTTATATCTAAACAGTTCTAACCTTAATAAACTAACTTACGGCCAATGAGAGACTTACATTATACAAAATAAACTTACAAAATACCGACAGTCTAACATAAACAAAACACAACAAACAAAATACAACTTATAGAATTATTGAAATTAATTAATTATTATAAATTATGGTACAATGTTGACAGTTACCGCCGCTAGATGGCATCTAGGTTAGACAATTACCTCTCCACTAGTATCTCGGATGCGTTTGTTGAACTCCTTGCCCTCTAGTATAAGGAAGTCGTCAGTCGGTTTGATGATTCCACATTTGACGGCGATGGAGCGGGCTGTGTTGACGTTGTCTCCGGTTACCATCCGGACGGTGATGCCGGCTTTCTGGCATTTCCTGATAGCTTCTGGTACCTGGAAGATTAGCAAAAATTTTAGTAGGTATTTAATTCATTATTTACTCCCGCGGCTTCATACACAATTATGATTAAAAAGTAGTTTATGTGTTAACAACAACTATTCTAGTTTTAGCCCGATCCGTACAGGATTTTTGACGGAAAGTAGTAATGAACATTTATATGTACTGTCCAATGATCCTATCCATCCATGGTTGACTGGTAGAGATCGCTCTTGAGCGATAAGACCGCCAATTATCGCTTAGTTTTTAAGTTGTCCTGTTGTAAATAGTTCATATTAGATTTAATTGTGCAATAACGTATATTCTATATATGTATCTATCTATCTTTCTATCCAAACTACTACATCAAAACCTTATAGCTGTCAGCAATAAGGCCGTCTCTTGTACTGTTTATATTATTACATTAAGACTTTTTATTTTTGGTATTTTTGAAGTACAATAATGTTCATTCATTCATTTAAAACCGGCAGATTGGGATGATCTGTTAGAGATAATATTTTAGAACAGAGGGGTGAGTCTATTTGACGTTAGTAACGAGATGATATCGTGACGTCTCCTTTTTGTATGGGATTTGCATAGTTCCCTGTCCACACGTTATAGGCGCTGTACTAAATTGTATGGAAAAAGGAGACGTCAGAATCACGTCTCGTTACTTACGTCAAATAGACTAACCCTCAAGTCTATAGAGGTTGTTGCACACACGCATTGAGAATGACGTCATCATCTCTCTCGCTGTCCTGCTCTGATCGGATTCAATCCCATATAAGTACGCAGGTTGTTACATCGCTGGTTGGCATCGCTTCGCCTCTTTCGTTTTTTTAACTGTATGTACATCTTGACAGCGAATTGACCGCGAGGCTATGGCGATGCATGATACCAAAGATATGTGAAAGTGTAGGTAGAAATCTCATTCATACTCACTTCAGGCCTGACGGGGTCTTCGATGCCGACGACACAGAGGCAGGTGAGGTTGTTCACGATGTTGTCTTCGTCGTCCCAGTTCGGCTCCTGGTCTATGTGCACCTGGGGCGAAACAGAAGTAGGTAAGTATTTGAGCTAAATATTACGGTGAGCCTTTTTAAAGTACTGCAGTATTTTACTTTCATTTGCCTGGTATTGTTCAATTTTAATGTGTATAAATGTTGTATTTTGTATGTGTGTCTGAAGACGCCAACAAATCAAATCATTTATTTGCTGAATACATTATTACAGGTAGGTACATGTCAGATCTTATAGCTAGAGTGATGTCAAATGTATTCACCCCCAAGCAGCGCAAATATGAAATATTGGCGATTCAAATAGTTAAAATATTCAATAATAAAAATAATAAAGGATAATACAATAGACAATAAATAATTAACAGTCAGATAATTAATTAACAATCATAGTAAAAACATAAATTATTCTACTTAAAATAATATATTCATTTACACTATAAAAGCATTTGTCAAGCAGCCACTGATTTAATTTTTGTTTGAATAAATTACCATTGAAGTCTTTAATGGGTTCTGGTAACTTATTAAAGATGACGATGCATATATATTAAATAATTTTTTTCCTCGTAGATTCGCTTGTGGCACTGTGGCTTGTACAGAAGATTATGGAGTTTTGCTCTTTTCTGTCTAGTGATAATATCCCTACGTTTGGTAAATTTTATCTATCTAGTATTTGAAAATTAAATAATATTATAGGTATATTGAATTTATAGCGATTCGGTAACCTAAAGTAAAACCAAATTTAAATAAATTATGCCCCGCTGTGTTAAGCATATAGCATCTAGTACCCATAACACAAGCTCAGCTTAGCTTGGGGCTAGATGATGCAGTGTGAATTGTCCAGCATCATTTATTTATTTGTTCTCATGATAATTTTGCCAATAATCCTACGTACCTGGTTGATCTCAGCCTTGCCAGGTACAAAGTCACGGAAGGCCACAGAGATGGTCCTCAGTCCGTCGCAGGCCATAGGCTCTATGACTTGTCGGACCAACCGCTCTTGCATGTCGCGCGTGAATTTCTCCAGGCGACCTTCGTGGCCATAGATGAAAGCGCATCTGTGGGTAGAACACAAATATTACTGTCATTTAAATAAAATATTATATTCAGAGATGAACAGACGACGAGGACCTTTTTGGCTGAGATTATGAAGATAATCAGGACGTCTTCTAAGAGCATGTGTAGTCATATTTTGTTGGGTGCTACCAGATAATAAAATTTCTAGATGAGAGTTCTACTTCTGGTTTGACATAAGTTTGTCAGTGTCAGGTTCAAGGCGTTGGAATCGGACTACTTTTATATGGAGTATGAATTAACATACAATGATCAGTGTGTCATTTTCCGATTATTGATAAAAAACAGTTGGCCTTAATCGACTATCCATCATGAACATTTTTACAAAAGTAACTTACCAAATCAAATAGTAAGATTTCGCAAAAATTCGAAACAAAGTTTACCCATACTATTTCTAAATAATACTCACTTCTTCAGTACAATCTCACTGGCCCCCTTAGTGTACAGCCGATACCCCCCCTTGTACGGGATCACAGTGGACATGCTCTTGCGCACAGAGTTGAACGTGTACACTTTGTGCAGAGACTCCTCAGTGTGTCTCTCTCGCACCGCCTCGTAACTCTGCCCTAGATTAACTACGAAGCCGAGAAGCGCGCATTCTGTTTTGTTGCCGACTTGCATCGGAGGCCCGTTCGGTTCAGTCACCTAGAAATAACGAAATCAAAATCAGTTCATCTTTTTTAGAGCTACGATGGGACAGATAGACATTAGACGTGTTTTATTGTAGTGTAAACGATATTTTACCTCCACAAATGACACAGTGGGAATGCCGAGCTAAAATAAGCAACCTACACAAGCTTTAGTCTAGGTGGTCTAGGCTAGAATAGAGTAAATTTAGCACAAATATGTGAGAGCTGCCATTTTACATCAAGAGATGGCGTTAGAACAAATTAATTCCTTTATTCGTTTTTCTAACTAACCATGATTTTGGAAGTAAAAGCAATATTAATCGAGATCACCTCTATCATATTTTCCGCGAAATCTGGTCTATCTCTGTAGTTAGGTGTAACATTGCCATATCACACTAAAATATGGCGTTAGAATAAACTCATTTCTTTCTACTTGAGAAACTGACCATGATTCTAGAAGTAAAAGCGCTATTGACCGCGATCCCCTCAATCATAGTCTCAGCTACATCTTGCGGTATGTCCCTGAAGTTCGGCGTAACTTTGCATAGTTTCTCACAGATGTAAGATTGCACGACAGTCATCCGGTTGGTGGTGAGAGTTCCCGTCTTGTCGGAACAGATGGCGGTGGCGTTACCCATCGTTTCGCAGGCGTCCAAGTGCCGGACCAAGTTGTTGTCTTTCATCATTTTCTGGAAATTAATTGAGATTTAGTAAAGGGTCAATTCTAGTGAGATTTATTCATTGGCGTAAAGTTTAGAGTCAGTTTCTCCGCCACAAAGGACTGACGGAGAACACATTTAGTTTTTAATTTTCTCTTTTGCTTTTATAGTTAATTCTAAGTGGGGGAACATGAACTGAGGTGTAACTCTATTTGACGTTAGTAACGAGACGTGATCGTGACGTCTCCTTTTTGTATGGGGATTTGCGTAGTTCCCTGTCCGCATGGTAGAGGCGCTGTACTAAATTGTATGGAAAAAGACGATGTCAAGATTCGTTACTAATGACAAATAGACTCACCCACCCTTCAGGCTTTAGTGCACTGATGCACTGAAATCTAAAAAATAATAAAAAAAAAATAAAAAAACTGTTTTTTACAGCAAAACTTATAAGTAAATACACTTAACTTATAATTAGCACTTACATGGTGATGAGGTATTTCTAAGTACTTGTATTTGAAATTTAGTTTAATACATTGTGTTATTGCCGAGACGTACATATCTACAATGTTATGTAATTTCTGATGGCACCCTCACTAGGCTAGGCCTCACAAAAGACTATATTGATTATAATCAACACCTGCGAGTATAAGCTAGGCTAGTAAGGTTTTGTTAGGTTTGAGCTAACTAGCCCAACTTCTTCCAGTAGCGGAATAGTATGTACTTAATTTGGTACTTGACAGGCACGTTTCAGTACATGTGAACGGGGTTGTTGCCTCAATGAGACTTTTCTAAACCGTTTTCTGATTGGTCTTTAGTTTGTTTTTTCTGTGGCAACACAGAACTAACAGATGCTGTCAATATATTACCTTGACGGATTAAGCGAGAGACATTGCAGAGTGACAGCAAGCGGTAACCCCTCGGGCACGGTCACGACCAGCACACCGATGATGAGATGTTTCACGAGGTTTTTGATGTAACTTGCCTTCCACGGTTAATTATCCACCTTGAGGGTCGTAAGGCAAACTTAGAGATGCTGTCGTATCTTACCTTGACGGAGTAAGCGAGAGACAGAGTGACAGCAAGCGGCAACCCCTCTGGCACGGCCACGACCAGCACGGTTACACCGATGATGAGATGTTTCACGAGGTTGTTGATGTAGGTTGCTTTCCACGGTTTATGATCAACCACGAAGGTTTTCACGCAGAATTGAATCACGAGGATGATGACGGTCAGGACAGCGATTGTTGAGCCAGCGTAGCCGATCTGTAGAAGAATAAATGTGACTTAACTTTTCTTGTCTTTCCCGAAAAAATTGTTGGTTTAAAGGATTTTTGTTATTATAGTGCGTAACCCCTCACACAGGGAAGGTTGCGCGTTCAAGTACCATCGTGGTTAAAAAAATTTGGGATAGTGTTATATTTCTTAAAATTATTGTTTACGGTGTAGATAAGATCATGGTGGATAGATAGATAAAGGATTTTAGTTACGACTTCAGACACACACAAACAAATCAGACTACAGCAATTACACACAGGATGCTAGTAAAAAGAATCAATAATAAAAATACAGTTGACTAAGTAATAAAAACAAACAACAACATAATTAAAATCTAAGTAAAATGTCTGTGTGTGCTGCAGTACGTCAAAAAGGCAATGGCTCAGCGGAATATTTTGCTCTAGGAGCAAAAACACTGATTTTCAGCCATAACTCCATAATCCATTGAGAGCAAGCAGAACGTGTACGTGATCGATCTGAGATACAGGAGAGAAGATTTAAGATTGATTCATTTTCTTTTTCGCGACTGCAGTAATAGCTGTTTATGTTGCATAATATTACTTAAAAACGACCCCTTCAACTAATCTCGTTGATGTATGAAGGGCCGACTAAGGGAACCTGCCCGAGGGTAGAATCTTCCTTCTGCGTATTTATAACACCTCTTTTGTGATCACCAAGCGTGGTAAATTGGTAATTATGGTAAAATCACCCTTGTGGGGAAAAGATGTTCAGCTTTGGACTTATTAGAGCTGCTTAAGAGGGTATTACTTGTGACGTGTCCAAGAGTCCTGTACGTAAGGTCTAAAAGAAATAAAACACCTTGAATTTAACTCACCTGAATAGCCAGCTTTGTTAGTTTAGCCTGCAGAACAGACTTCTCCTTCTTATGCCCTGCCTCTGGGTTGGCGGGTTTCTCAGCCGGCGCATCGACGTGGTTCTCGTCAGGACGGGCGTGGTTGCCGTGGCTGTTGCCAGATGCTGGCAGAGTCGCGTCGTCTTCTAAATCATGGTCGTTGACGTCAGTGGAAGGTTGGTGTAAGATTGTGGCGTATAACGAAACCTAGGAGTTTCTCTCTTGGAGCTTGTAGTTTGGTGTAATAATACGTGTGTGTATTGTATACTTTTTAATATTTTTGTCGTTTATTTTATTTTTATTTATTTGAGAAACACAAAGTGAACTAAACAAAAAATACATAAATATTACCAAAGTATACTTATTTTTGCGTTAAGAGTTAACTGAGGACCGTTGGTGATTCCAAATGTGACCGAAAAAGTAGAGTAAATAGGTACCTATAAACCTTAATGAGAACTTATTTGGAAAAGACCTATGACCAGCACTGATGATATATATAATGTGACAATAGCATGACATTAAAAAAACTGTTTTTTTTGTAATTTCTAGGTTCTACAAGTAATTTAACTAGAACAAGGGGGGCCCTTGCATAGCGATGTGTTGTCTATACTCTAGACTAGAATAAAGAAAATGGCTATGCATTGCGTTAATTATTGAAGTTGTTGGAATTAATTTAAGATATTTTACACATTCGATGATAAATCGATGTCATTGTTGTCTATTCTACCCTAGACAAAAATCCCAGTGCTTGGCTTACAGGTATATGTAAGTAGTTTTGCGACCTTTGTGATGAACCAATGATAAAACTCACTTAGATTCAATGGTACCTACTTTATTCGGTTCGCGGGTAAAGTAAATCGAAGGCCCTATGACCACAGATCACCCCCAATAATTGGGGGTGCCTATGACAGACAGACGGACTCGGCGTGACTATTGCGATAATGCGAACTGTTCGGGTTTCGTATTTATTATCCAGTTTTTTTTAAATTCAGGATCACAAAATTTTAGGGTAATATTGCTGATTGATCGATTTGCTGGTAATAAAAAAAATACATACGTATATTAAATATACGAATATTAAATACTTTGAAGTAGTAACTTATTTTTTTAACTAAAACTATTAGTTAACTTACACCAATAAAACTCATGCATACTTAATAATTTTACATTTTAAAAGTATTTTAGACTAAATTACAAGTACCTACGTGAATTTTCTGATTGCTTCGCTTCGGTCAAAAGATCGAACCAGACCAAAAGTGTACACTCGAGGACAAAACAAACTGATGAACTAAACATTCAATATCCTTTATACTTGCTGCAGATATTATACGGTGTGTTATCTTATACACTTAAGAGCTACAACATAAACTGTGAAATAATTTTAGTGCTTAAAATATTGGCTTTGTTTTAGAAGAAGAAATTGCCAAACCGCCGTTATTAAACACACAAAAGTGAAAATTATCAACAAGTTAACTATAGTGTACACTAGAAAACTAAAATGCAACTAAATGTTATAGGTGTAGTCTAGTTTAGCCACAAAATAATGATAGTAGAGTACCGATTGTACTTCTTAGGAGAGAGTACACTAAAGGACAGTTTAAGAACCATCTAAAGCTAAAGCCACAAAAAAAAAAGCACCTGCACCATTACATAGAGGTTATATGATAAATAATCTGGCCCTTAGTGTACATAAAGGTATATAAAAGCGGGATATAGCAAAGGACTACTTACCAACAGACAGACTCTTGCGCTGCGTTCCCTTTTTCGACTGCTTTTTAGCCTCTACTATCGTCAATGTGCATCATTCGAATGTATAGCACATTCAACGATATCGGATATCGGATCGGATATCGGTTTTGACATCATGCGGTCAACACGACATAAACACGATGCATTGTAAACATTTTTTTTTTAATTTTCATCGACGTCATGAGCGTGGGTCGTGCAGCAGGCCGGGGTATCGAAGGGGTGGAGAAAAAAATGGATGTCATTGAACGGGTCACTATAGGTGGCACTAAATCTAAGGGGTTCGATGTTCTGGCACTTGAGTGTACTCAAACGCCCGAACGGAGCATCTAAAATTGCATTTACAAGGTTGCTTTAAGGGATTCATTATTATGGTTTATGGAGATTATTTATTTATTGAAGATATAATTTCATATACTAGAACTAACAAATTTTGATATACCATGCCACCGTACGTCTCAGGCATTAGTCAAAACATATAACAAATATACGAACAACGCTTTACAAGATTCACGAAAACAGGAAAATAACCCAAAATAAAACGAATCGTCAATAAACAAAATAATCTCATTTTACAACGAAATTGGAAAAGAAAATGATATTAACTTAATAGTAAACTTTTTGTTAAAGGTTTTATGCGAGCTCTGTGAAATATTAAATTCGCAGGTAATTGTTATAGTTTTTGTGTACCGAAGTGTACCGCTTCTTAAGTTCAGAAAGTGCATTCTTTGAACAAAAAACACAATATTTTTCTTTTCCGATTTCGTCCAATTTAAATTTTTTCATTATCACCTTCCCAAAGTGCGACAAATCAATGAGGGAAGTGGTAGGGGGCACTTCACTGATGCAACACTAGTATGCAATGAAACATTGTCGTACTATGCTCATTTATTTTGTTATAGCTACTGAACAAGAAAAAATAACCGCTTGGTTTCAAAAAAATCGCTGCTGTAGTTGTTCTAATGCAAATATAGATTTAAATCGTATGTTGATAAAAAAAATCATTACTTACGTACATGATATTATACGGTTACACAGATTGTAAAGAAGATACAAATTACAGTTTTTAAAGTACCTATCTCATTAAAATAGATTTAAAGTCCAGGCATTTTAAGAAAGTCATTGAAAACAATGTCGTAATTAGGTACTGTAACTTTGCAATGAAGTGTATATAACAACGTGTCACTGTCTATATTCTGAAATTTATGACAGAGTTTTTATGATCCGGCACGTAAAACCAAGCAGAGCTCTATTCTCACGGCACAAGGTTCATTTTAGATTGCAAGCGTTATTGTAGGTACTTCGACAAAAGCGTACTAAAAGCGATATGATCAGTTTTCTCGCTAATAACAGACGTAATTCTATAACACATCGTTTTTCTTCCATACGTTTTCTTGATAATTCATAGTTGTTTTATAGTAAAACATAAGACGCACTGACACACAAAAAGTCACCTCTTAGCATTTATTTATACTGAACCTTGGATCAGAGTTGATTTTAGAAGAAAAACGAGATGCTAGATTTCGTTTGATCAGAATTTGATAAATGAGCATGGTTACGCTATCACTGGCGGAGTTCTAAACGGTATGCACTTTTTGATGACTGCTACGATGTTTTATTTGTAGTATTAAAAATTAAAACTGTAGAAAGTTAACATTAATATTTCGTCACATCTAAAGACATCTTTGAAAAATTTATTGTGCAAGACCTAAAAGGATTGTACTGAACTAAAAATAGAACTAACAAAACATTCTAACAGCGCCATCTATCATGATCCCCGCCAAACTTCCATCTTCTCAAAAGATGGCGGTAGTCACCAAAAAGCGCATCCGTATACTTGTCACGAACGTCACGATTTGACTAGACCGGTGTTCCGTTAGCCACAGATCCATCAATTAAATTAAATTTAAATATCGTTTCTCTGATGTATGTCAAATTAAGCACACCAATAGGATTGCGCAGCTTTAAAAATCTAGCGATTCTTTTGGTGGGTTTTACATACATCCTAAGCCCAGCAATCTTAGACAAGTTAACTTTCCAAAATTTGTAAATCCCTGATGTAAAAAAAAAAAACTTTGATACTGGTACAGTACAGAGCTGATGAATTATATATTAACATAAGAACGGTTACTCTAAGAAAAGTCTCATAAATACCAGCTTAACGAAACCTTATCGAAATCGATGCATTAATTTTGGGTCTACAAACGAATTAAAGACTTACTATGACGGATAAGACCAGTGCTATAGCATTTCTGCTCTACCAACCACACTCTAAGCGGTGGCCATATTTATCATCTACATATCAAGACCCCTTTTAAAACCCCTCTTTTTAATCGAAGTACCCCTGTACGCATAGTTTTTTAAGTAACTGCAATAAATATTTATTTATTTAAGGTAAAACTTGTGGCAAACTTAACACCGTTCAACACAGCAACAATTACAACTAGCTCGTACATGACGGTAAGCTCATACCACCACCGATACAGACCTTTCTTCATCTGCTTAATCTTCTTATCTTGGTCCTCAACAGCAGCGCCTAGAAGCGTGAAGATGATACCGGCTTGGGAGTTCACACCGACAGCTGTTACCAGCATTTTGCCAGAGCCTGGAAGAGGTAAATATGTAGGTTAATGGGAGTCATGCTAGAGTCAGTTGACACATGTCAAATACGTTGTTACCAGCATTTTGCCGGAGCCTGAAAGAAATAAATAATGCAAGTTAACGAAGGCCAAATAATGCGAACCAATCGCTCAAGCCGGGTACTGACCTGTGTTACGGGGCGTAACAAGAGCTCTAACTGGACACTGTCGCCTTAACAAGCACATGTTGAAACTAGGTCTAAGCGACAGACAATCCTGCAGATTCTGCGAAGAGGCGGAGGAAACGCCTCTTCATCTACTAGGAGAGTGCGGAGCACTGATGCAAAAATGTAGCATCCATCTGGGCAAGCACCTGCACAGCCCAGACGAGCTACGAGACATCACCCTGAAGAAAATCCTACAGTTCCTAGCAGCTGCAAGGGGCAGAATGGAGTTTTTAGTGGCGAACTATGAACGTCGCAGCTTCAGGGCTGAACACTCGAGTGGCGTTCACAATAGGCCTCTTTATATCTTTATAGAGCCTCGTTATGCGTCTTAAATACTTAACACGATCGTTACTTATACACTTCGTTATCATCAGCCCATATTATTCCACTGTTGGCCTCCCTTAAGGAGCGCCATACACTCATACACTTGCCTGACTGAACATTGAATGACATACCTTCCATAATATGAGTACCGGATAGCACCATGGGATCAAAAGATTCACCCTTCTTGACATGGTCCGATTCTCCCGTCAGCGATGACTCGTCAATCTACAACAGAAATAAAGTTCGATCAGGGAATGGAGACCGATGTGATGTTAGTCGTAGAATCACATTTTGATGGGTTATGGCTGAAAATCAGTGTTTTTGCTACTTGAGCAAAATATTACCGGCATGTTTATTAAGTTAAAGTAAATAACTAAACTAGTTTAGCTAGTAATCTTTCTTCATATTTTTTTTCAACTAGGGATTCATTTAAAGACCTACCAAGACTTACTTGGTTTAACCTTTCAAATTGTTAATGAAATGAAATCACACTGAGCAATGGCCTTTTACTTAGATTTAGATTGTTTTGTTGTGGTTTTTAAAAAGTAGTCAATACGGTATAATTGTTGTATTTTGTATATGTGTCGCAAATAAATAATTTATGATCTATCTAAACACGCTGTCCGTTGACTGAAGAGGACATAGATATTTTTACGCGGTTTTCGTTCCAGTTTCATTATTTATTTAGTCTTTGATTATCAAGCGCTGCACGGATGTTGTGCAGCGCTTGATAATCAATAGAGTGGTAAATTGTCTGGAGTAAAAATATATTCATTCATTAATTCTATCATTCATTCAATGGGTATCAGTTAGTACCCTTAGTGCGAGCGTATACAAAAAGCATTAGATAAGACTTGTCGCGAGCTCACTTCGACTCATTCCATACATTTGGCGCCTTGCAGCGCCTCTACCGGATAGATAGAAACAATTTTTTCTAGTTTGACAGAGGTTGAATAGTTTCATACGAACTCGATTTTAGCTTATTCTTTTTTTGTAGGTGTAACCGAGATAAAGTTAAGTCTCGAAAAGTTTTTTCAAATTGAAAATCATGAAGTCATCACCACTACAGAACATCAAGACAAGAACAACTGTCTAGTTGTTCCTGTCAGGCAAGAGAATCTTGTCAAGGTCAATATGGGCGTCCTTGAGCACAGCTTTGTGGTAATGACCAATGTGATAAATGAGTTTAGCTGATTTCTCGATCATGTCAACTGGACATGAACAGACATTACCTACTCATGATCCTGGTTTATTACCTATTAAGGGTTCTCTTTTTGCTGAATTGGTTTACAAATTAATAGTCGATCTCCAATCTAGATTGATTTGGTAGACGCCAAGCGTGGTGAAGAAGCTCATAATATTAAATCAGCGGTCGGTTGATATCTATGTCATAAGTTTAAGCAATTTACACCGGTTTGCCAACCGGTGTAAAGTGTGGTCTTTTAATGTGTAAAGATATCACTGGAACTGCTCGCCGCGTAGCTGCCAGCCGCTGCCCTCCCGGCGTGAATTGAGCCTAAGAATATAAAGATCCTTCTACACTCAGGCGTAACTAGCTCACGCCGAGGTTTTCCGACGCCGAAATCGGATTTTTTTTTATTACATTTGTTTTACGGCCATGGTAACAAGGTTTTATGTCAGGTGAGTTTATTGTTTGTGTAATTTAATTTTTTATCAACACAGAAACATAAAAATAATCATCATCAAATATAGTTCACTGCAAAGCGTGCCATAACATAAAATGTTCAAGCAAATGTAGTATTTGAAACCAACATAATGCGAGTTATCTGATGTTTATTTTGATAAAAATGCCGCAAGATATTTATGCCGGTATTCCACTGCTAGAAATAGTATGGTAATTGATATAGCTTAGTAGAGCAGAGTAAAATAGTTTTGCTCTTCAACAAGAAAGAGAAAATAACTACAACAAGCACGTGGTGATCTAACCCCTATTTCCACAGTCTTGAAAATAAAACTAGACTTGACTACCAACTTTTATATAGTGTATACTAGTGTGTAAAAAAGTTATTATTGTGCTTTGTATATCTATTTCCGGTGTCCGCTTGTGTCACCACTTTGAAGACGTTTTATTTGTCTTAACCTCCCTGCTCGCTTTTTTTTTTGGCAGAACTTCTCTGAAACCTATTGTCGACAGTTCAACTCAAACTTTAGAAACTCTCCACATAAACCCGCAAGGAGTGGGTTATGTTTTTTGAGTGTTTTCATGACGTTGGGTAACCACTCTTTAATACCACTTTAAGCATCAAAACAACTAAAGCGATGTTGCTAAAAGAGGTATCAAAATACTCGTCTGGTCTTAATAAAGGCTCTTAGCTACATTTGGTAGGCGTTCTCTCTCTAATTATGCGACAAAAAGTGAAAAAGCGAGAGAGCGAGCGATATTGAGTCCGTAAGGAGTTTCCTCGCTCTCAGTGGAAGACAGGCCTTAAACAATTGCCTTATCAGTATCTTGAGCTTATCATATTACAAAAGTCGCTTGACGTACATTAAATAATCCAAAGACTGATTGACAAACAAGTCGTTTTTGATAAGAGAGTCTTCGGTGTACCGAACATTTTCGGCTTTGATTTATGATATGATAAGATCCGATTATAGATAGTATTGTGTGATATTATTTTGTTACAAGGATTTCTGGTATTGACCCACATAAATGTTACAGAGAACCATTCGGGCGCATTTTCAACAAGATACCTAAACAAAAAGACATTAAAGAGTAAAATTATTTCTCAAAAAGTAGCTTATTGAGAAATCATTTTATACTGTATCTGAGTTCCTTTACTATCGAGATTGACTCATTTTATATATATATTTTTTTATTAAATTTCCATTTATTTTATATTTTGCTCAATTTAAATTTACATTACAGTTCTTGTGTCTATTTTGCATGCCGAATTAACTTATCAATTATGTGGACCTTTATAAAACCATTTTCATTTAATAAAGTAATCGTTATTAAATGAACTAAATATAATAATAACTCTTTATTCCAGACACAATGATCCATATTTAACGTACAAAAAAATGTTAAATGTTAAATCTAATTTAAATACATAAGTACAAAAATTGGTACATAAAATAGTCATAATACAGTTTAGTTTTAGGTGGCAATATCCACCCACCGTCTAAATATAGTTAGACAAATATATAGACCGTTGCTTAGTTCAAATAAGTACGTTAAATATATAAATCTTATCGGAAATTCAATAATTAATCCAAATCAAGCCTTTCCTTCAAAAGAAAGGGTACTAAGGTCAAGCAAGTTACATAACCTGAGATAACCCAATAAACGTGTTATCATATTACTCACGTAGCTATTTCAGTAGGTAAGATATTGACGCACGCGATCGTACCGATAATAAACCTAATTATACCGCTAGCTGTACCTTTATAATGGTTAATTGTAAAATTGGTGGTCCCAATAATGGTTTTAATTTTAACAGGGTACCTATCGTTTTAGATAAAGTATTTTTTATGTTGACGATTTCAGTTCTCTCGGCCGCCGACCGCGCCGTCGCATTCTCGGCGCGAGTGTAAAGCAGGCTTAATTTGGCGTTTCCCTTAACATTATAGGTTTATATATATTTAACGCATTCGCATACCTACAGGTGGACCATGTGCGAACCAATGAAAGTGTTAATGGATAGAACATTGACTACTCGAGATTGTTCCTATTTTTTCGTTGGTTAAATATAATAAGACCGTTTCCTCTTGAACCAGGGACATAAAGGCAAAAAACTAAGGGATCTAACCCTGGGTAGCAGCAATCGTGATGGACCTCGCCCACCATGCTACTACTACTACTACTATATCACTTAT
Source organism: Eupithecia inturbata (assembly GCA_963662085.1). Classification (NCBI taxonomy): domain Eukaryota; kingdom Metazoa; phylum Arthropoda; class Insecta; order Lepidoptera; family Geometridae; genus Eupithecia; species Eupithecia inturbata. Next base: position 3,119,252 of record OY759201.1, read on the forward strand.
GGCCACGTCTTGCACTTCGTTGTCAATGCTGACACTTACCTTCAGATCGTTACTTTGCAACAGTATTCCATCAGCCGGCAGCAGGTCTCCGTACTTCACTTGACAGACGTCGCCCACCACTATATCACTTATGGCCACGTCTTGCACTTCGTTGTCAATGCTGACACTTACCTTCAGATCGTTACTTTGCAACAGTATTCCATCAGCCGGCAGCAGGTCTCCGTACTTCACTTGACAGACGTCGCCCACCACTATATCACTTATGGCCACGTCTTGCACTTCGTTGTCAATGCTGACACTTACCTTCAGATCGTTACTTTGCAACAGTATTCCATCAGCCGGCAGCAGGTCTCCGTACTTCACTTGACAGACGTCGCCCACCACTATATCACTTATGGCCACGTCTTGCACTTCGTTGTCAATGCTGACACTTACCTTCAGATCGTTACTTTGCAACAGTATTCCATCAGCCGGCAGCAGGTCTCCGTACTTCACTTGACAGACGTCGCCCACCACTATATCACTTATGGCCACGTCTTGCACTTCGTTGTCAATGCTGACACTTACCTTCAGATCGTTACTTTGCAACAGTATTCCATCAGCCGGCAGCAGGTCTCCGTACTTCACTTGACAGACGTCGCCCACCACTATATCACTTATGGCCACGTCTTGCACTTCGTTGTCAATGCTGACACTTACCTTCAGATCGTTACTTTGCAACAGTATTCCATCAGCCGGCAGCAGGTCTCCGTACTTCACTTGACAGACGTCGCCCACCACTATATCACTTATGGCCACGTCTTGCACTTCGTTGTCAATGCTGACACTTACCTTCAGATCGTTACTTTGCAACAGTATTCCATCAGCCGGCAGCAGGTCTCCGTACTTCACTTGACAGACGTCGCCCACCACTATATCACTTATGGCCACGTCTTGCACTTCGTTGTCAATGCTGACACTTACCTTCAGATCGTTACTTTGCAACAGTATTCCATCAGCCGGCAGCAGGTCTCCGTACTTCACTTGACAGACGTCGCCCACCACTATATCACTTATGGCCACGTCTTGCACTTCGTTGTCAATGCTGACACTTACCTTCAGATCGTTACTTTGCAACAGTATTCCATCAGCCGGCAGCAGGTCTCCGTACTTCACTTGACAGACGTCGCCCACCACTATATCACTTATGGCCACGTCTTGCACTTCGTTGTCAATGCTGACACTTACCTTCAGATCGTTACTTTGCAACAGTATTCCATCAGCCGGCAGCAGGTCTCCGTACTTCACTTGACAGACGTCGCCCACCACTATATCACTTATGGCCACGTCTTGCACTTCGTTGCCACGGATCACGGCGAACTTGTGCTCGCCTTCTATCCGAGATTGGAGCCCTCTGGAAGATAGATTAATAAATATATAGAATCCATAGAACTAGATATATAAAAAATATAGCTGGACGATAGATAACGCCTTGGCGGTTGGGGTGTTAAAATAGACTTGTCTATCTCAGGGCGACTAAGGGAAGAGAATATACAGAGGAATGGCAGAAGCTTCCTTATGTGTCTTTTAACACCTCTACTGGTATTACCAATCCTCCTGCCGTGCGTGGTGATAATAGCAAAACCCCCTTTTTTAGGGGAAAGCAGTGGACGTATGATTGAGGGACCCGAAAGTGGTACAGAACGTCGCAGAAGAGAGAAGAATGGCATAAACAAAGGAGGCCTTTTTGCAGCAGAGGGTGAAAATGACTGATGTTGATGAATGCTAGATTAAGTCATTAGAGCTTGTGTTATGAGTACCAGATGACTGATACTAAAATATATTTAAATCGGTATTGATAAATGATCAACTGCCGCTGGTCTTTTAGTTAATTTGTCTATGTTTTAAATGCCTCAACCAATTTGCTTTATATATTAAAATACAATACCAAAACACTCACCTAAATTGCCTTTCTTTCGTGTAATCGTTGAACGCTGTGACTATAACGACGACTATGACAGATATTAAAATAGCAAGACCCTCGATCCATTGGTAATGTCCTTCTTCTGCGTCCAAATGTCCTGAAAACCAAAAGGGTTTATGGTAAAATGTGCCTTATTTCTTTGACAGAGGCCTTGTCAACACTTTATCCATCTCTTTCTAACGCCGCGTTGTCACAATATAAGTTTGCTTGGGTGTGCAGCTTTTATGGACACTGTTGTCCTATTGCACTCGATCAATCTTGCCCAGCAAATTTTGACTGTATCAACGCGAGTAAAGGGCCAGCTTCCTTAGCATGACAAGTTTTTGTCTAGGTTAGAATAGAGAAATTTGCGTACTTTTCATATATTATTGAAGTTGAAGGAATTAAATTTAAATAATTTATCGATACGGAATCATTTCTGTCTATTCTACCCTAGAACAACCTTGCCGTGCTTGGCCCTGCCAAGCACATTATTAGTGAGCAGTTGACTTCTCTCGCTCTAGCAAACGACATCTTGAAGGTACAGAAAGAGATAGAGGTAGATATTTCTCAGCTGACATGGCCCGATGACGCTGTAGGAAGAAGCTAGACATGCGGAAAGGGTTGACAGAACAAGGGTAGTTGAAGTTTAGAGTTCAACCAAGATATCTGTGGACTGAACAGCGTCGCAATAAAGGTCGTTATACATTGCGTTTTCTGGCCTGTCTATCTGGGCCTGGAAAACATGCATTTAAGATTCTAAATACAACGCAATAAAGTTGATTTCATTGATTTCGCTCCGACAGAGCGCTAAATGTCAAACAGCAGTCTTTCTGCGTTGAAATAGAGGGCATCTCTTTCAACACTATGCAAACTGAGCGAGACTTTAGACCCAGATAGCAGACGCACTTGTAAAACAACTATTATTCTTGAGTATAGCGGTCGATATGATACGTTGACGCTGTGAGTTAGTATGACACTAACTCTAATATAGAGGTCGATATGACAGGAAACAATAGGAGCCCCCAAATACGCAGATTTGAGTTGCTGGTGTCAAGTTTCGCCTTCATTGGTTAATTTTCTTTTATTTTTTATTTGAAATCAAAATGCAGCCAATGAGCGGCTAAATAAAATAATACTATGAACAGACCACATCAGCAGGTCTCAAGACGCGATTTTTTCTGTTTTCATAAGAATCAGACAATAAATTATCTTGCGACCTGCGGCCGTTTCACAGATATCTTGGTAAGTACTTAAAAGTAATTTAAATATGATAGTTTAGATTATGGATTAGGAGAAGACAGTTTATTTGTAACCTTAATAAAATGGTACGTAATATTGCGTTTATAGTCGTAGATTATTGGTGGACTCTGAGGTATTCTTCTTTGACTCAAAACACTGCTATTATCATAGTAAAATAGCAATTTTACTACGATGACATCGTGGTTAGACTCATTGTGAATGTAAGCGGGTTAACTACAAACCTAGTTAGTGTCGGAAGCTCCATTCCACTCTGATCCACTTTGCAGATCTACTAATGATCAGTTTCCACTTTTTTGTCTACTCTGATCCATAGCCCGGGTGGATCAGTTTCCAATGCTTGAGAACATCAAAGTTTCATCCCTTAACGAGGGATATCATCATGATAAGCAAAAACTAGGTTCGTAGTTAACCCGCTTACATTCTTAATGAACTGCTATTAGCTTTCAAATGTTAAGTATCCGGTAGGCACCTAATTCTTCTAAAAAATGTCATTACGTTTTCTGTAAGATTTTGTCGTCGTAGTGTGTAAATTCATAGAATAAAAACTACACAAAGATTATCAGAAGATGATGTCTCAAGCTGTGTTCGCCTATTATAATGTATATTTTTATTATGTGTAATATGTATAGAACCCATAGCAGGGTTACTAAACTCATTATTATCAAGTCTCTCTCTCTCTTCTATCAGCAATTAATTCTGAGCTTAAAGTTAGAAGCCCTATCCGGATTATTTCTGACAACAGTTTAAGCGGTATCGGTACGGAACACCATGTGTTATTGTTTTAATAGCAGCTTTGAAATTTGCATGTGGAACTTTAAATAAGATTATACCGGACCTAATTAGGCAGAGCTATCAACATCTGTGATGATTAAATTTTGAATCAATTTAATTCTTGATCAATTTAACAAAAAAAAAAATACAGTGGGTTGGTGTTTAAATTATAAAATCGTCTTTAGTTTGTCTTTGTTTTTTTTTATCTTTTGTACATTTTACTATAAAAGTCTCAGTGCTCGGAGGGATGCGGCACGCGCGCGTCTAGAACCCCACTCACCCTGAAGAATTCCCTCGTTAAGGGATGAAACATCGGTGTTCTTCCAACCCAAACTAGGTTCCTAGTCAACCCGTTTATATCCGTAATGAAATCTTTTGTACATTTTCAAAAACTCCTTTTATTTATAAAGACCCTGCACATAACGTACTATGTACGTATATTTATGTACCTAGTACCTACATTTAAGACAGCGCAGGTAAAATATTGAATTTCAATTGCCAAATGAATTCTTTACGACTATCTTGTTTGAAGTACAAGTATTATTAATTATTTATATCGTTTCCCTCATTTTCCTCAATGGAGACAAAAATAAAAAAAAAAGTAAATTTATCGCCATCTTGAACCAAAGCTGTTGAGTTCCTCGTTCCTCGACATCAAAGAATAAACAGAGCACAGATAAGTACAAACAGCGTGATCGAATTGGGAGCTAGTGAACTGAGCGATTCGCCGTCTGATTATGCTGATGTACCAACTAGCATTATATTCAGTTCAATGAGCAAGGCGCGATTGTGATCGCACCGGTCGGTTTGTATGTAGTTGTAGATAATTAGGTAACTCGGTCTCATAGATTAACACCAAGATATCTGTGAATTGATGAACGTCGATCTAATCGCTCTCACATCAAGGCTGTATTTTTAGTATATAGGGGCAGGGAGCAGATCTGTGCAGCTTTCAAAGGAAATTTTGAATACGACACAAAAATCCGCTTTTGTTGCCACTGCCTACCGTAAGCAACCTTCGGTCGGTACTCTTCAATACCTCTGTTACCCTGAGCTATTGATATGAATGACAGAAGCCAATAGCGTCAGTGACGATTGTTGTTCCATTTTCGGGAATTTCACAGATAACTTGGTTGGACTGTATATATTCTCATGTAACTTTATTGGGTTTTCTTAACTTATATTATATTGTAGAATTTTAGTATGATTCACATATTATGTCTCTTTCTAATATTTCGTTAGTTTTTTAGATATATGTCACTTTAAGTTTCAGCTTTTATTTTTTATAGTAGTTACATAATATTTATAGAAGTAGAATAAAATAATAGAACAAAGGTACTACAGAAGTTGCAGTGTATAAATGGACATTTAACATTAAACATTTAACATTGAGACAATAGATCATTCTTAGCAGAAACAGAGCTGCTACGACAATTCCAAAGATAAAGAGATTGACACAGAACTACCATTCAATACACACAAGCAACGAGGATACCTACAAGGGACATTTAGACAGGGAAAGTCACAGGGTGCATTTCACTACTAAATCGTGGTACTCATTATGCAACTAAACCAATAGTCTGTTCTGTCACCTTGGTTTCTAAAATATTATTATTTTCACATCGTATAATATAACCAATGATTTGCCAATCATCGATTTTGACGTTAAAGTGATTCACTCCTATGACGGAGATAACACAGTGACTCTATTTATAGTATAATATATATGCCAATTTTTACAGAAAATTAGCAGGATTTTATAAAAGAAACCATGGTTCAAAGACAATACAGACAGACGACAGGCTTTTCTAAACACAACATTGATTTAGTTGCTTTTCCGCATAGGATTTTCAATATAACAATCAGCCAATCATTGAGTACAGTTAATCTATGAAAACAGTTGATTAGCCAAATCTTACCAGGATCGTCTATTCCCATTGACGTTGAAACAGAAAATACACCATTAATAATATAAACAAGTAAACTAATCTACTCTGCGTTTAAGACTCTAAAGTAAAGCATTCATCCCGAATAGCTCACTTCCGCCTCATATATATTACATATTATAATCAAAGCTAAGTTACCAAGGGGTTTTCTACAAAACAATTAATGTTTATTTGGGAGTTAAAATATAAATGAATGATAATCAGGAATTAGTGAAAAACAACAAAACTGAAAGAAAACAGGAGGCTTCTGCTCATATCCAGCCTTGTAAATTAAATAATAATACAATATCCAATGTATTTACATGAACGTTGACTTTGTATCGCAAAGCATTTCACAGTAAATGTATTCTACAAAATTACTCACAAAAAAAAAAGTATATTGAATCAAATCATATACATTTTAACTGGGTGTCTGTATTTGAAAAAGATACATATTATTTAATATTTTCGGGTATTTGGACCATGGTTCGAGAACTCTTGAAATTTGTTTGAAATTGTATTTTTATGTTTTTCTAAATTCGCTCGAATCATAGTAAATATCTGTGTCCATAAAACCAAAATTCCAATCTCAATAAACTGAGTGTCACATGGCCGTGGGACGCACTGCATATGTCTATACACGCTAAATGAAACAGCAGCAAAATAAAAACCACTAAGCTTGTAACATAAAGGTCGAAGCTCACCTATCATGTCCGCTGGATCCTCGGTTGGACTGTAGAAACTCAACCCTAACGAGACCACCGCGGCCACTTCTAGGATAATAAGGGTGACGTCCTGTAGAGCCTCCCATACCAAAGTGAGGAACGTTTTGGGGGGTTTAGGGGGGATCATGTTGGAGCCGAACACCTCCCGCCTGTGCTGCATGTCCGCTTTTGAACCGCTAAGACCTGGAACAATGAGAATAACCTTTAGAATTTAGAAATACATAATAATAACGAAGAAAATTACAATTAATTAATAGAAACAAAATAAGAACTAGTATTTACAATTGAAACAGTTGAGCTAACTGCAGACTGTTGAACCATATCTAGATTGTTTTCATAATATATTGTTTGGACGAACTCTATATTATATAAAACGCATATTATATGGAAAAATAACTGTCGTAACCCAGTAACGATGAAAGAAGAAAAATCCCTCTACGCTGGTTACGTAGTGTCCCGTAAGGTACAATAATAGTTGATTACATATTATCTCGTATCTTATTACGCCAAGTTCACACAGGATCTGGTTTTATTGCCTACGAGTATCATCGCAAATGCAATCATAAATTATTATTACAAATCCCTTCACAAATCATTATTTACTAACAATAGATTATAACAGCATACTATATATTATTACTGAACTATAAAACCGTAATATGAAACTTTATTCAAGAGAATAATGACAATTCCACAGATCCGATATGAAACAAGAAAGGTTCTCCTTCAATAATTGATGAGAATGCGATAAACAGGCAACACCCACTCGCGAAACAGTGCAATAAATAGAGGGGAACACTTTATTGGGCTAAATTGTTGAACAATCGATGGAGGTACGATTTCCTGTTAGGAATCTACTTGGAAAGTACTTTTAAAAGAAAAACCAGGAATTGTGTTGATGCCTTCTAAGAATAAGATTGAGACGATGAGGATGATGATAGTAAAGAGGTACAAACGAATTTAGAAAATACGACTTGAATCATGAATCTAAGGTTATTAGTTTTTAAAGTGCTTTTACCCACATTTTGGGAAAATTCTACAATTATGAATTATATCTTAAAAGTCTAGTCGAGGTCGTAAATTTTTGGTATATAATTTGAAATCGTAGAATTAAGAATCATCTTAAAACTTTTAAACAAGTTAAATTAAAAGAGAGTAGGATTAAAATTAATCACCAAGAGGATCCTATATCTTAATGCAAAACCGGAGTTGGCGAGACAATTTGTCTTTACAATAAGACAAGGAAGCAAATTAAATGCGAAACGTTACATGACTGAATAAAATTAACGCTGAGATTTAGGGAGGACAGAATTAGACAAATTTGACTTACAAAACGAGTCCTGACCTATTCCCGATTTATAAATTAGATATTCTATCACATAAACAGTTAAAATAGCAGCTCGGAAATATCATAAAATAAAATCATAGTAAAATCATGTACGTTTGATCGTTGAACCTCATAAAAATAGAATTCACTAGGTTACCTACTGTCTAGAAGATCAAACTTTAAAGTAGCAAGTTCCTTTGGCAGCACCCTATTCAATAATTCAGATTGGCAACAGTTCACTCGTGAGCTTTATTGGAGGAGAATCTCGGAATAAAACGATTTCAATAACATTTTCTTGCAAATCCGTCAGTCAGAATGTAAAAGTTCGCGATTGATAGATAGCTTAGTAGATTTAATACAGCGGGCATCGACCGGAGTTCGCTATCAGGCTACGCTTGTCTAAAATTACTTTATTTATGTAAGCCCATTTACAATACTGTAGCGTTTTAATGCGGGAATAAACTTAGTTTATGGATTTTATTTTAAATGAATGGCTTATAATTTTAAATGATTGCAATAAAACATCGTACGAACGTAAAATATTCGTATTTGTTTATACAAAACAATATTAATTACAATATTTCATTAGATGTCCCCGGAAAAGTGGTCAAAAAAAACCGATTCTTTCGTTTAATGAATATTTATGTAAGGAGTCCTGGCAAACAATTATAAGGTAATTTTATGATGGTTCAACATTTCCGAGGATGGAGATGAAATTAAGGGTGTTAAAACTTAATTAAATAAGCAAGAGTGCGTCAGCCCGTTGCGAATTTAGATCGACCAAGTTGATTTGGGGAATTTATTCTCGAATAGTAAAAAATATACTCAAAGAGTCGTGTTACCTAGAACTATTAAAATGCTATAATCGATAGGCATGGCATGAATATTGAATAAACCCATATGCTTGCTAACGTTAAAAATACTATATACCAGCAAAAGACGCAATTTCAAGTTTTCTACCGAATTGCTTATAATTCGGAATGATATTGTCTAATAAATTCACGCAACGCCTCGAGGGAAGGGCAAGGAGGAATAAAAAGAGATTGCTCAGATTAAACTTTGTTCGTCCAATAACGAAACTCTAGGGTGATTCCCGATTGAACTTTCCAACAATATGTTTGTATAAAACATGGAAAAAGACGAGAAATCTGACGAACAAACAGAATTGAGTCATAGAAGCGTAAACATAAACAAGGAAGAAAGCGAGTTGTAAACATACAAGTACACTGTTGGTGCTGAAAGTTTTGCATACCGACTTACACCTGAAATGTTTAGCATAGTGTTAGAAACGGTTTATGAACATGGGAACGTTAAAAGTGGCATGTTGTGTGAATGAAATAATTATATTTGCGTGCCGTGGCAAAAGTGCATGGCTAGCTAGAATCCACAGCTACTTCTGATAACAGGCAAGCTGGCATAGAAACTTGAAGCTCTAACTCTAATCCACGGAAAGCACGCAACGCAATAGTTTCTGGATCTAACTGGGTTCCGTGACTGTGTCGAAAACTGCATTCAATCATTCGTGATTCGTGACTAATCGTGACACAATAGTTAAATAATAAAAATATATAATTTTGTTAGTGTGACTTGTGATGTTCTTTATTCACGCTTAGCTTATTACCAGCTTACAGTCGAGCTATGATTTGAAAAAAAGCAGTAACTTGTGAATTTTTACATTGTTAATAGATTCTTCCGTTCATGGAAGAATCTGTTGACAATGTAAAAATCCACACAGCCGCGCTGTGAAAATTCCGTAGAAAATCTAGCGCTGAGAGGATTTTAGCTCCTGAAAAGATAAGAATATTATCTCTACATATTGACGTGCTCGAGTTTCCTATCGAAGACACCTGAGGGAGACTTTTATATAAACTTTATTCAGAGCGTTCAGCTACTGATGCGTCCAAATGTTACTGACTCAGCTGGTAGGAAAGTGCAATTTGATAGCATATGAATTCGAAAGCAAATATTTATGTTTATGTAGGTATGCTTATATTTATCTGTCTTTTCTTCCTCATTCGTTAAAAAACCCCAAACAAGTGGGAAAAGGGCAAGAAAATGAGTACATGTCCCAAGTGCTACGGCTGTTTTCACAAAGTTTAACCCTAGATGTTCTATAGCTGTTCCTAGAATTTGATCTAAACTTAGCACTAGTTCATGAAGCTGATATACGTTACGTTTGATTACATCTCGCCCTGAGATGTCAATATCCGCGAACAGTTGAATGAAAACATCAAAGCCACCGCACCAGATGACCCATAAAATGCGCATGTTTTGCACAAATACCCTGCCCACGATATTACACAAGCTTTTGTTACGCGAATCCAGTCTATAGGATTTTATACGGGGTACCCAGTATGTATAGCATTTTGTTGAAATGAGAAATTTTGTGTTATTTTTTAAATATATTAATAAAGCTGGACAATTCACACAGGATCATCTGCATAAGCAAATCTTATGTAAAAGGTCATTAATAAAATAACACAGAAAATATAAAACCCCGATGACGATTTTCCTTTATTTTATTGTTCAACAAAATCAACAGCCTAAACAATGTCTAAACAGTTCTAACCTTAATAAACTTACGGCCAATGAGAGATTTACAATTTGAACCAATTATCATCAAACATAGCCAATTAATAACTCCTTTCAAATAACCTTTCAAAGAAAAGAAACATTCCTCTTTTTGGTCGGGGATTAAAATTTAGTTATTTGAATCTCACTTTTAGGTTTGCGATCAAAATATGATTTATTGAAAAACTAGCTACGCCAGTTTATATAAAAAAAATAAGGTCGATCGATATTAATATCGTTATTGCCGCTAAAAATAGTTAGATAAATTACTTAATTAAAAAACGTATTGCACAAGTCTGTAATTTAAAAGCTTTTGAAGTCTTGCGATAGAGCAATTTAGTGCTTGTTAAAACTAAAATTATTGATTTGTAAGCTACTCTGAACCGATTTCAACAATTATTTCACTATAGGGTCAAAAATTATTTTCCGTTTGCTTTAATAGGCTACGTTTTATCTAAACTCGGTTCTAGAATCCAAGATATTTTATGTCAACAAAGGTCTTTACAAAATCTGATAAAAAAATGAAAAGTTTCATAAAATATTTTCCACAAATATTTCTTTGATTTTGTAACCACTTTGTTTACAAAAAAAATATCTGCAATTCTAGCATAGACCTAGTATGTAACTGTAAAGAGAAGCAGTCGCCAGAAGCTAGTTGGTAAATAAACTACAGCATTTAATCCAAAAATCTCCATCACTAAAGCTGCTAGTACTGTTTACTTTATATACCATCCGCTCAGGTCATTAACTCAGAAGTCGATTAATTAACTTGTGTAAACAATACTGCTTATTTATCGATTAAAAATCTGTAACGGCCGGTTTGGGCGTTAAACGAGAATGCGCGGGTTTATTATCGATAAATCGCTGGAACGGGGCGGTGTGGTCGACCCCCCGTGTGCTCTGTGAGGTTCTGCCAAATGAGATATACGGAAAGAGACAATAGCCGGGATTTTAAAGAGCCGGAAGAATCGTACAGTTGAAGGGATTGCAAAAAGTCGATGAATGTTAATAGTAGCTTATTTACCTACCCAACATAAATTAACAATGATTTATTGATTTTCCATTTCCGCCAAGAAGGCTAAATTGGCACACACCCTCACACATAAAACATTTTGCATAGTAAGACTTTTGTGCAACACCAAGCCTTGTAATAAAATGACGAGTTGTAAAATCGGAATACGAAATCCGAGTCAAGTTTGGCGGCGCCAATTATTTGAACAAACAACATACATTATTCAACGTTGCTCAGGTGCCAGTACAGCCGGCAAAGAAATTGGTTTACACTTTACACAAAAAGTCCTACTACCTAATAAGGTTTCCATTCGATCGATGGTCTCAATTGCTCTTATATTGGCTTTTAAGTACATGACACTTCTAAAAACGACGTTTAAGTACATGACAATTCTAAAAAGGACGTTTGAGTATAATATGACAATTCTAAAAACGACATTTAAGTACATGACTATTCTAAAAAGGACGTTTGAGTATATGACAATTCTAAAAAGGACGTTTGAGTATATGACAATCCTAAAAACGACGTTTAAGTTCATGACGTGAAAACAGAAGTGGCGCGGTGGGCGAAGATCCGCCTGCGACGCAGGTTGCTGTGTTTGGTTAGATTCCCGCCTTGGGACAAATGTTTGTTCTATTTGTTCTCTTGTTCCGGGTGTTCTAGGTATTTCTATGTATAATCAAAAATATCTATTTATGTAATGTATTGTATGAAGTATATCAGTCATTTAGTACCGATAACACAAGCACTGCTTAGCTTAGGGCTAGATGATGTGCGGAATGTCCTACATTATAAAAAAAAGTTGTTTGTTATAAAATTGTTATCATCATCATCTACCTATTTTAGTCCACTGCTGGACATAGGCCTCCCCCAATGAGCGCCATAGCGCCCTGTCTTCAGCTTGCCGCATCCAGCATCTGCCTGCAGTCTTTCGCAGATCGTCATCCCACCAGGCCGGAGAGCGTCCTACACTACGTTTGCCGAGTCGCGGTCTCCAATCGAGAATACGTTTACCCCAGCGGTTGTCGGTTCTTCGCGAGATATAGCCAGCCCCCTGGCACTTCAGCTTGCTAATTCTCTGAGCTATGTCGATAACTTTGGTTCTCTGTCGGATGTATTCGTTACGAATCCTATCCTTCAGACAAACTCCGAGCATAGCTCTTTCCATAGCTTGCTGAGTGACTTTGAACTGGTGGACCAGCCCTACCGTGAGTGTCCACGTCTCAGCTCCGTAGGTCATAACGGGTAGGACGCACTGGTTTAAAACTTTAGTTTTCAAGCATTGCGGTATGGATGACGAGAAGACTCGACGTAGTTTACCGAACGCTGCCCAGCCTAGCGGTATCCTCCTCTTGGCCTCCTTCTCGAAATTGTTTTTACCTAACTACAGAATCTGCCCGAGGTAAGTGTACTCGGAAACAATTTCGAGAAGGTGGCCATGTTTAATTTATTAAAAATTTAAATTGTTATAAAAAAATCTAATATCAGATAGGCTCTATAACAGCAACGCTGATTAGTTTAGAATGATGTGACGCCTGCTGATTGTTAAATGCATATATAACGTTTGAAAAATTGTTTTTTTTTTGCGATTGATAAGAGATTGTCGTCAATAATTTACAGACTGGTTGACTAAGCTTTAGTTCAGATCAACCGGAAGCACTCCAGCGATTTATACAAGACTTTGAACATTGATTAGTAACCAATAAGTTATTGCACTCGTATCAGTAAATAAATTATTGTATAGTTTTGTTTATTGTTATCTGCGTTCGACCGAACGTGTCTTATATTTCCGTCTTTGTCTTCATACTAGTGATGCTTTTGCTCGTTCAGGTTGAAGGTCCATGTTTTTGTTGTTTATGTCCAGGGCTCGCCCTAACAGGGGCCGAATTCCATTAAATTAATCGTTTCACCATAACAATAGTTTCGTCTGAGTATGACACATTTTGGCATTTTACCTTTGATAAAAGAAACAACAGATAGAGAGACGCGTGTCAAAAGTATTTGTATTTATTCAAAAACAATGTCAAGGTAAACAATTTATCAATCTCTCCGTGCAAATAGCACCGCACGCATTATCTAGAATTTTGCCATATATGGCCTATTCTGCGACAATACCATTGTCATAGTAAAGCGATTGGTTAGCAGAATACGGCCCCAGATGTTCTACTTTCTGATATCCGACTAATCTTTGACGTGATTTAAAATATTTTGATGAACGAATAAAGATTTTTACCACATACCCAGTGTTGATAAGCATAAGCATACCAACCAAGATTGTTGAGGTAGAAAACATGCCTTGGTTCATGTTCCGTTTACTCATACCTTAGGAATGTTAGGTTTATATGTATGAACTTTTGGTTTATGAATTACACAAAATAAAACTCTAAGGAGGAGACAGTAAAGTCCACGGTCAAAGAGTCTTAAATGAATAGGATTTGAAGCTAGTAAAACTTATTTATCGATAAAATAACATAAAATTAAAACCTTATCACAATATAGGAAAGTGCATAATTAATTGTTGCCCAAACACAAAACGTCCTTCGCCGTAGCGCGTGTGACCTTGTGAAAAAGCGTTGAAAAGGAAATACCTATAATTAATTTTATTGATCAAACTTTGACCGTGAGGATGTCTTCAGACAGTGGAAAGATAGATAACGAGCTCTACGAAAGTTTTTATTTTTGCTATAATACAGCAACGTAGACAACGATTCTGTAGATAAATAATTATGGTCTCCTAACCTAGAAAATAAATACTTAAATGTATTTCTAACGCGTAATATATACAATTTTTCTCTATTCTTGCTTAGACAAAATCTTGTATAAGATGTGCATGATAAGGAAAACGTATCCATTCATAAAGAAAGAAAATAACTTCAAGGCTCAAATATAAGTTTTCCTATGATTGTCTTAGTCACTAGAGCTTGAGGCTGCCCCACATACAACCCAAAAGATTACGACCCCAGCTGGAGGTATTCCAGCTAATTGGCTCCCCGCTCCCATTTTCGATTCTCAGAATAATATAGGCCAAGTTCCCGCAAATAATTTAAATGAACGTGAATTTTTTCATCCGTGGCCCGCAAGGTCCGCGTGATAGTCACCAGTGGCAAGACTGGCAACACTAGTACAATGGGAGATATTGTGAATAACTGATGGGACGTCGCAGCGGCACAGCTGTCTGGCCGCGAGCGACGTCGGAAATAGAACATCGATATGCCCCGCTCTCCACCGCGAGCGATAGACTCTATACTGGTAAATTTTCATCGGGATTCTGACAAGTCGACAGACCTGCATCCGGTTCAGCTGGTGATTGTTGATTGGGTAATCGATGATATTGTTGCTGTTTGTGATTGTATAAGATGTGCCGGTCGATACAAGTTTCGTCTAAAATACTATATAAATCGAATCATGCGTTTTGATATTGTAACGTTCAAACAGCAATTAATATATCAGTAGGATTAATCTATCATGTTGTTTTGCTTTCTTTGTCGATTTGGAATGTTAGCTATAAATAATGACAACGTGGAAGTTTTTCATAAATAAATTTGAATGTAATATCAACTGCTGGCGTTTGCTGCTGAGTTTTATATTATTAAAACTATTTATATGATTAACTAATGCGTTGATATAAAACCAAATTACCAAATGAGCATTTATGTAGTCAATATTCAGCTATCTACCTTTAAAAAAAATGTCAATGCTACATGAGTATGTAGATAAAACACAAGGGACGAGTAATGAACATTAAACAAAGGTTATTATACAAATTAAACAGGACATGTTCAATTATGGATATTGACGTCAAAGGAAGGCCGTTAACCAACTGAATAGTCTAAATTCTCTATTTGTGACAAAACTACGAATAGGTTACACACGACTAAATTGGTTTAATAAACGGTTTGCTCGTACATTTACGACGGTATCTTTTTTAATTTGCGCGAACTTTTCCTTGTATTTGTTTGTTTGTAGTTGGACTGGCGTCTCTGTTTCAATATTTATATTTTTGAGTCAACATGAGACGGCATCACAATGCAGAGATATTTGTATCTGTTTCATCAGAATTCTCCAGTTTAGTAGCTTTGTCCCAGAGCAGGGTGCCTCGGGGAGGTTGGATGGGACCATTATGTATTTAACATAATTTGTCAATACTGTAAACGCAGTTGGCATTCCCGTTTAGGTCCACAGAGCCACATTACTAAGTGCCGCTAAACGAATACCGTACTTAAGTCATACTCATCTCATCTACATCATATACTCCCCCTGATAAGCGCCTTGTTGGCTTTTACAATTATTACATACATAGATATTTTTTAATAGATGTATACCTAACTGTTAAAATTCTTCCCCAGCAAGTAATTTCCCTACGGGGAGTCTCGATAAAAACGGATATAATCCGGCCCTCGATATACAACGTACGTAATAAATCGAGGTGAGAACATAAAACATTAGACTATCGCGCGTGGTTCAGATAAAAGGGACTATAGTTTTGTTGCCAAATCGACGGCTATTTGAGGCATATCTATCGAATTCTAGACAATCGAAGATTAATTTGTGTTATTAATGTTATATAAATTGTAACTATCTGCGTAATAGTTGAAAAGAGCAGTCAAACCGTGATTAGATTAAAGTTAAAGTTTCGATTGGTAAGAAGACACAAAGACCAACGTAGAGACATAGACCTATGAAGCAAAGCTTAGAACGAAGCCGACAAAGCAGTGGCTAATAAACACAAACTATGGGTTTTAATAATCAATCTACATCGACCTACATCGAATATTGTTTTTATATTTAGTAAAGAAAAGTAGCTAGATAAAGTATTGGTATTCAACAAACCTAGAGTTCAAATTGCTAGACAGCATAGACGCTGTGTCGATCCTAGCCGGATGCAATGACGTACCCAGACAAGACAGAATTCAGATAATTTTACTTTGACACAGTTCCATCGTTCTACGTAAGTGAGCTCGTCTTGGAACTATTTCGCTATCATTACGTCATATCTATATAACATTGAAGTGTGGAAATGATGATGGGTGTTATGTAGTTAGGGTGCGTCTTCGGTACGTAGCGGAAGCGTATCATTTTTCAATAAAATAGATAGATAGATAATACTTTATTCACAGAAACTTATATGTAAAACAGTATGGTACAGAAGATAACAGAATTGGCGGCCTTATCGCTTAAAGCGTTTTCTTTCAGGCAACCAACGCTTAAAAGAGACGACAAAGGATGGCGGAGCTAATTACAAATATAAAACAAATACAAACTATAATAAACTAAAGTAATCCTAATACACATAAAATAACTGTCGTATACAATATATTACCTTAGGAATTGTTAAAAAATCTGCATTCGTTTTCGCTCCCACTATTGACCTTCAGCCTCAGAATGGACCGAACTTACCGACTGTAATTTTTTTCGGTAAAGTACAGGTCACTGCTGAAAATCGACTTGCCTCTAATTCGATTTTCAGCAGTGACCTATGGGCGTGTACCAACTTCGTGGCTGAGCTGGAGGTTTTTTTGCCACTTGCACCTAGCTAAGTGTCATGACTAGGTACTACTAACATAGAATTATTAATAATTTTGATTAAGTTAATTATGGACCTAAATTGATTTTTGTGTTGTCTGAAATAAACGAATTTTATTTTATTTATTTATTAAGTTCCTACTGCCATATGCTAAATATATGTTTTTCTTTTATTAATGTTTTGTTTGTTTTTGTTTTAGGTAACCGCATTTTTTCTTGTTATTTCGTTATTCTGTTTCTTTCCCGATTCTACTATAGCAGACTCGTGAGATGTCTATACACTTTCTCTTTACAACATCACCAAGTCTACAGTTTTTTCCAGCTCTCGTACGCAATTCTCTTCAAGCATGTCTGTGGGTGGAAGCTAGTTGGCTTCTTTGTGTGTCGGAATTATTACCCACAGTTGAAATTCAGTGGTTCACGTCAAATAAGAACCGGCGCTGTCCAATTCTAAAGATTCGGTGACGATGGCATAATAAAACACCCATGGCTTTATTTGAAACTAGCTTTTCGTCTTTGGATCTGTCTGTTCACGTGGTTAATGGATAAAACGTAACTTTGAAGTTATGAAGCTATTCGTGAAAGATTATTTTGTATCATTATTTAGGCAATCTCCGTAACTCCCGATCCATAGTGCAAAAATAACAAAATCGGTTGTCATAAAAACGGAATCGTTAAAGCATTTTTGCAATTAATTTAATTGCAATTGACTGTGACTCGAGATGTCCAAAGTAAAAACAAACAGTGGCCGGATAAGCAACCTATTGATATTCATATTAAAAGCAACTCTACCACTAATGAATGGTAAATAATAAATGAAGTAACTAAATTAGATTACATTCAATGATAGAACATGCAAATGAACAGAGACAAACCTGGATACCAGGAATAGAGAACAACACATTGACTACAAGAAAGCACTTACAATGTACGTAGACATATAGCCCGAACGAAAATACTCGTAACAATATATTTAGACATCGCCCAAGCTTCCGCAATCCTTAAACGGCCGTCAAAAGAAACTCGACTCTCTTGCATGCAAACAGAGTGACATTTCGATCGAGAAGATAAATGGAGGAGGCTAAATTTGTATTCTGGATCGATTTACACTGTCAAGAATAAAACTCGTGTGAAATTTTAAGTAGCTGCCGCGAATCTAGACTTCGGAAGAGGAATGTGGATGAAATTTAATATTGGAGTGCCTAAGCAAGGTGGAGACACAGCGACATAAGCAGATTGGCTGTAAAACAGCGCACATGCTGAGCCAACACCTATTTCGGCACAGGGTCATGGGGGTAAAACCCAGTCTCACGCTTACCATTTGTTTAATTTAGTATAAACCTCCAAGTTCTTTTATTTCGTTTTGTATGCTTACCTATGTAAGTGTCGAAATAAATGCTTTTCTATTCTATTCTATTCAGAATTTCATAACTTTCAAGATAATAAATCGTAAGTAATTGTATAAATCACAACCACACATTACACAAAGCCTCCTTGGCATAAATTACTCGCTCAGGATCGCGTATCGATGAACATGAAATCTTTATTAAACCTGAAAGAAAGGCATTCAACACAGCACACGCACAGACCTGCGTACATTGCAATACAGCCTTTATTGCGGGGGACAAAAGTGCTGTTTCTTAAGTAAGACAGACGTCACGCAAAGGGTAACAGAACTAAATTGCTTCCACGGTACTATTATGCCTTTACAGATATACACACTATATGCTTTATTTATTTATTTATTTAAATACTTTATTGCACACATTTAACAAAAGAATACAAAAGGTGGGCTTAATGCCGATGGCATTTTCTACCTGCCAACCACACATGGTAGAAATAAAACAAAAAGGCAATGCTTTGATGAAAGATTAACCGCGGTGTTTGTGTTTTCAGAGGCAACAACAATTTGGTTAACAATTCCCTTCATTCACAATAACTTTTTGTTTAAAAAACAAAAATCTTCTACGATTTTACGTTGAAAGTATGAAATGAATACCTTCTTAAAATGGTTCACAATAAAACAAAATCGATTTTAATTGACCGCTTCTTTATCGAAGTCTTGTATTTGTAAGCTCTATGTGCTGTAATGTAAAAACATAAGAATGATAAAAAGAGAAAAGTAATAGACATTCGGTATTTCATAGTTCAGAGTGAGATAAAAGCTCGGACTAAAAATGTCAGACTGAATTCGCAGTTAATCGAGAGAACCACAGAATAAACTGGAAATACAAACCGCAGTGCAGTTTCCATCGAGTGACGTCTGATTCTATCTAAAGTAAAGAGAAGTAAAAGAAACTACGGGTAACGAAATATTCTCAATCTCTCCGAGATAACGAAAATGTTCTCTGGAATAGTTCAGATTTATCGAACAAGTCAACAACGTAATGTAATGTATTTTAAAGATTTGCTGTTCGGAGTTTGAAAGAGCGATTCGAGCAATAAAGTCAGTCCAATGAATCTTATTTATTTACGTCGCTCTATGAATAGAAATGGCTGAAGTCCATAATGCTCCATATCATAAATTCTTGTTTCCTTTTTCTTTTATTTTAGTATTCAGTAACAGACCTTATAGTATCAACAGCTGTAATAAGTCCAGCCAATTCTGTCTGTGTGTCTGCAAACTTATTCATGGTTTGTACTTCAATATTCAGCTATGTCTATAATCATATCTCTTCCTCCATTACATATTATCTACTAAACTATCTGTACCATGTTGTATGGCCCACGTTAATATACGTCATTTTACAATTTATAGTTTTGCCAAAGTTAGGACGTTGGGCGTCACGACGACCACAAGCACGTCATCTGTCGCCGGCCACGTCAGCGACGTCACATGAGAGAAATTCTATAGGCTAATGTCTGATAGGGTTGCTGATGGAGTATTTTTAAACGCACATGCTTGCCCAGACTTTGTTATATAACGAACATTTACAACTGCATTATAATATAAAACAAATTCCACAGACGCTGTGACGTCTGTGGAATTTGTATAAGTTTTGTTAAATGCTTTTGACATCTTTATTAAAATTTATATGAGTGAGTAACGTTTAACTACATCTAACTTACCGTGGTAGACAAAATATAGTTGATATTGTAGGTTTCTTCAACTCGTTAAGAACTGGTTTTTCTATCTAAACGTTTCCAGTTGTCAGTTTATTATTCAAGTAGGTTATCCAGCCAGACGGTATTGTTATCTCGACCGTGTAAGCGAGAGGTCTTCGAAGCTGTCTATTTAAATCTGTAAAATATGAGCAGGCCGCAGGCTTAACCGCGAACCTCGCAAAGATACAAGATTGTTAAGGATTTCCCAGATTTGAACAAACGTATTCAACTATGATCTTTATTACGAGGACCGTAAAGGTCTTGCTTTTTAAAGAGGCTTTCGCAACGGGGATATTAAAATAAAAGTTCTATTACGATGGGCGTAGGATTGAAGATACGCGGTGGAATAAAGGGTGTATTTTGTTTTAAAATATTGCTGACCTTTTCCCCACGTCTATTCGTAGGGGGGCTCATTCAGAGCGGCGAGGCACTCGCTCGACCTAATTAACGCGAAGGTACATTGATGCTCATGTGTTGTAAAACGTGTGTTAACATTCATGGGCAATAAAACGTTGACAAATTGGATGGTGACATACGCGCAATAAATAATTTAGGAAGTCTAACAAAAAGGTGAAACAATAACATTATATTGATTTTAGCAAAACAGAATAGCAGAACATTTGAAATTGAAAATACCCGAGAAGAAAAGTTTGCCACAACATTATGCATGAATGAACTTAGTAAAATGAATGCTTGATTCGAAGAAAATTAAATGAAAGAAACAATAAAAGAAACAGATGCCACTGGATGAAAGCCTGAGAACAATTACAAAGACACAAATAGATAGAACATGCGATTTACGTACATCTCCGTACAAAATTAAACATTGGCGTCTTGGATGTGCAGCTATTATGAAATTGACATACCACCCACGTATTCTCATGTCAGAATCAAAGATGTGTAATTAAAGGTACAACTTTTGGCAAGTTTCAGCGCTGGATGATATATGCTCAGAGGGTATCAGTACCTACATCACATGCTCGACAGTGTACAGTACTGTCTTTAATATAATATATGCATATGCGCGTATGGTAGAGCTAGCCACAGAAATGTGGGGAGAAACAAAACGCCAATCGGTTTTGGCAACGCGAGCCAAGCAGGGCTACCCCGAAATATTACAACACTTCATGAATGACTGACTTATATAAACTATAGATAACCAAAGACCGTAACTAAGGCAGAGTCTTAGTCATAGGGCGCCGTCGTCGTTGGGAAACTGGGTAACCTTTATAAAGATTAAACAACGGATTATCTCAAAATACAACTATTTATCCCGGAACTAAACGTTAATCTGCCAACCCTAGAGCAAACTATAACGGCCAGTGATGTAGATCTTCCTCATCCCCCGCAGGCGTCATTAGAACGGGCGCCAGAAGGAAAAGGCAATGAACTGTGACGGGTCTAAATAAACTGGCTATGATGTACTGGCTTCGCTTGCCAAAGGGCGGACTACGATATCAACACACTGTTATACAGTACACGTAAAGTACATACAGTACAGTTTGACGACGACGTGTATTTATGTTGATGTTTGTGTATTTGTCTGAAATGTCATTAGAAATTATCGCCTGGAAGGGCAAAGCTGTCAGTCTAACAGCATTAGATGTTATCGCTATTGAAATTTGTATTAGAAATGTAAATAATTTTAGAATCTTCTCTTACGTCTCGTGTTAATGTACAAAAATATGACGATTAACGCTATGTTCTATGGCATTGACTGGGTCTGACATTGGGTTAAGTCGTGTTTGACCTTACT
Organism: Eupithecia inturbata; assembly: GCA_963662085.1. Lineage (NCBI taxonomy): Eukaryota > Metazoa > Arthropoda > Insecta > Lepidoptera > Geometridae > Eupithecia > Eupithecia inturbata. The sequence continues at coordinate 3,141,172 of OY759201.1, forward strand.
GAGGTAGGTAAATTATAAATAGATCTCGATTCGTAATTTATCATCATAATAATAGTATTAATATATCATTAACACCATATCATTAGAATACTGGTTCTTGCACTTTGTTACATGTGAAAATTACATATTTTTCTATGTTTAGTTAAATAAATGATAGCAAAGGCAATTAATAAATAATCCGAACTGATTTGACTAACACATGAAAGCTGTAATTATATATGGCTGGCTTACACGACCTTTAAAAGGTCAACGACCAAATTATGTATGTCATAGACCACACAATGTCCAAGCTAGCAAGACTAAGCCTAGATCAAGTTATTATGAGAAATCGTGTAGGAATGAAAATGGAGGCTTTAACCAACAACATATTTGTACCACATAATTACGAGTTCTGGTAAAGAAGTTAATAAATCAGAAACGCAAGGAACGCAAAGTGGTCACTTGCGAGCTGTGTGAAGTAAATTCTCTCTATTTAGATGGCAATAGTCCCTAGGCGACTCTCGGGAGACGTCAGAAAAATTACGCGTCTGGCAGGGTAAACAATTCCATAAAAGTTTTTGCAGATAACCAAGCACTAGACAAATAAAAGTTATGCATGAGATGATAATAATGTAAAGACAAGATTGGGAGAGGGCATGTTTGATAGAACAGTGATTGATGTGTGTGAGGAACCGAACAGCGAAAAGGTTATTAGGAACGTTAAACACCGCCATTTCTCCAGTGAATGAGATTACTGGGATTAGGGGAGCTGTAATTACGGCGTGGAAGAAAGTTAGGCTGCGGGTAAATGACATTAATTATTACATCTTACGCTGTGCTAGTATGCGATACAATTTGTTGCGTAATACTAGCAACAGTTATGGAAACAATCCCCGGCTACGGTTGCAGCACCTAACAATGTGTTATTACGGTTTACTCTATTTTCGATTTGTGTGATTGTGCCGCTATAATTAGCGGTAACACTAGCTCAGCAGCCGATAATTCGTGTTTTAAAAATACGCGGGTGAATTACGAGTAATCCATTACATTATGTGACGCATAAAAAAAACACAAAAGAGATCAGTCAGCGCCGGTGATCGCAGCTCGATCCTTCGGCAGTGACCTCGCGATGGCTTTCGATAGCGTGAACGGTCTGTTTCGGACGCTCGGATGCTCCCGACCTATTTCAGTCCGCCAGCCAGCAAAGCTACGCTCTGAAACAATGAACCGAGTGCGCAAGAACAGGAAAGGTATACGTCCAGGTTGCAAGATAGAGCGGGACGCGGTCGCGGGCTAGGCGTCACACAGGGAGCACGCATAGTACCCGCTGCGTTCTATTTCTGTTCGTCGCAAAACATGTCTCGGAATTCGTTTCTGTGTCTGGGAACATTATGGAATCATGTGACTAATGATCCGAGACGCACAACTTTAACCAGAAGAGTGCACATTAAGTTCGAGTACGACCTCTCGTAGGTCAGATACATAGCTAGAGACGTAATCATGCGTGAAACGCTTAGCAATAACAACTTCATTATGATGACGTGTTCCAGCTCAATAAAAGCATTCAGATCGTCTGATATTCCTATTAAACTGGGAATGGCTGAAGGTAATTAATTCAGGGTTATTGCTTTCATGACATCACCATGCATATGCAAGTAACAATGTTAAAATAATTGTCGTTTGGCAAATGGGGTATTTAATGAGAATTCGGCCGTCTAATGGTCGTGACATTGCGGAAATGTTCTAGACAACAACGTTTTGAAGCAACAGACGCTCAAGGGCTCTAAATTTTAGACATGACACAGTTATAGCTTCAGCTGTTCATTGAAGAGTGAGAGGTTTATCGAAGGAAACCACTCCCTGAAGATTGACTTTACCATGTAAACAATATAAAAATAGGGCGATTATTCGCATAGTTTACCTACCGCAGGAGCGTATTAACCTGCAACAGCTGTAAATAAGATGATGTAGCACCTCAATAACGCAGCCAGGGTACGCGTGTTGGGAGCATTTTGGTTATTTGTTTTAAGCGTTACAGAGCGAGCCGATCGTACGTCTTTCGTTAGCGCGAGGTTTATTTTAATCTCTGCATTAATATTATACGAAAATACCTGAGAGTGTTCAATCATAAAGTGTACCTGGTTTATTTCTGTTGCGCACGAGTTTAGAGTTGGGTTCGCGCACAGTTTACTTTTCAGGCTACCGTTGGGAATCGTTGGTTGCCTAATATGAGCTCGTTATGTTGCAACAGACCCATTTTACGTTTATAGAAAACTCATGTTACTTTAGAGATAGAACAGAAAGAAGAGACTAGAGAAATCATTTTATGGTAGGTTAAGTATCAGTGAATGCCAAGCAGCACCTAAGTTAAGCTAAGTAAACCCTAGAAAAAAAGCCTGTCAGCCTTGAGAGCGTCATCTCATAAAAACTCGATAAGATATTAATGGAATACACAGCTAATAAACAGGCTTTCGGTGAAAAGGAAAAAATATTAACGTTTATGTTTATGTACATAAGACGAAGCGTAATGGAAAGACAGTGCTACGCAAGGAACGGAAGTGGCTGTATTCCTGTTTCTAGGAGAGCCGGGGTGGGGGATGGCGGGTGATACGAGTGACGTCATCATGGAAATTGATTCGGGGGCAAAAAACGAGGCCGCGGCAAAGCTGGCGGGTGCCGTCCTCCAGAGACATAAATTACTGGTTTATTTGTTAAGTCGGTTATAGACAGGTCCTTTCTTATAGCTTGAGTGGTTATCGGGTAACTGTTATTGCAGCTGTCGGTTCTAGCCACCAATGTTAAGTATGGTCTAATGTTGAGTAAATAAACTTACCAAATCGCGAAAATAAAAAACTATAATTTATTCAGTAACCATCGCGAGTGGACTTTTGACGGTTTTTGGCTGCTTATCCAGCATAAACGCACCGATAGTATCGTCCTAAGAACGCTACTAAACTCACCATACGTAAATAAAAAAAAAATAGTAGTTTTCTGCATTTCCGGCAAACTAAAACCCGGGCATCTTATAGACAATAGTGAACCCAAGACCTTCCTGATACTTCGTCAACCACATCGTCACTTACCATCAGGCGATATTGTGGACAAACTAAGGTCTACTTCTTCTTCTTACAAGGGATGTATCCGTTGTGAATATATTAATTTTTAACCTTGGGCTTGCTACTGACGATAGTGCATGAAACAGTAAAGATAAATGCACATGTGCATACAGGTGATGAAATACTCTGCACAGTCAACACATAAATTAAAGTACGTGATGATAAACTAGCGTGCAGAAGATAGACAAACGCTTTAACAGTATGTTTTGTAATTACCGAAATGTTACTTAACATAGATCTAAGTAAAATCTGTAGATATGGTACGTTCTCCCAGCGCTTACTCAACAACTGGCCTGTGTTACAACTATACGCAAACACTCGCTCACAGTTACATTTCCAATCGTGTGCAATAATTATAATGAACAAACACGGGGGCACTGCTGTAGTCTTTTAGTCAATAAATCACACTAAAGTACGCCGTATTAAGCACGCGTAACACGAACGCCGCGGGTCTGACTATGACTGAGGTGGGTGGATCTAATTGCACCTAAATTAAGCCTTCCACTTTCGAGAAGCTAGTACCTCATCTCCCCTTTTTTACTTTGATCGATGATGTTACAAATAAATGAAATTACTGCAAACGAAGCTGTTAATGCTATGCGAGTCTGAAATTACCAAATCTGCGACGTTCTCTATTCGTTAAACAATTTAAGGATTTGGTTCAAAATTTGTTAGTATAATACCTACTGCCTGAAGTCTGTTTTCGCTTAATATTTTTCATTGTATAATACTTTCTAAAGAAACAGTTTCATTAATGTTAATATACCCTTTTCCTCTTTTACTATACAGTTTTATTTAAAGTGATAATAGAAACTTACGTTTTTATAAAACTTAATAAACAATACTTAGCACGAATAGGCGTGAATCATAATTTGCATAAAAGGTATAACAATTTACGCATACGCAGACAATGTACACAACTATGCGGTTTTAATGCCGTTTGCCGTGCATACACAATTGGCAATTTTATTACTCATCGTTTATTTTTATAGTTTTGTTCATTTTCTACCAGAAACATCCTTTAGTATTTATTGTAACAAGTAACTAGTCAATCAAGTGATATACCAAAATCATCCCTGAATTGCTTTGAATTGCCCTAAAAAAGATTCACGTCATCTTAAATATTCTTGTGATTACACTCTCATTCATTACCTTGCAACAATTTATCACTGTCATCAATCTTAAAATCAACGTCAAAGATGACATTTGCTTTACTTTCGTTCGAAGCGTCATCTAGCTTAGTTCGGTCATCGTTGATTGTGTCATCTTTATATTAAGTTGTTTAGCATTAGCTGCTTATAAAATCAGTGCTCGTAAGGCTGACATCATCGACGCAGACACGTCATTAACTTTCAAGTCACATTATATGTATTTTATCATCTTGATATGGACCTTGATTCTTCTGATTTCTGATCGCAAGGTCAACTGTACTACCTATATTACTGCATTAGCCTTAATATAATTATCAATAAATAAACTCAAACAAATAGCCAAACATAATAATATCCTTTGAAAAAAGGCTTACTACAAAATATCAGATTATCTAGACGAGGATAATAAACCTTGGGACAAGTTTTGCTCCAACTCGAAAACTAACAACCTAACAAGGTAAAGGTTTCTTGTTCGCTTCTTTGCTTTACCTTAAAAATATTGAAGTGAGCAAAAATCAAAATGATCACTTTATTTTCTAGTTTTACTAAAGTAATTTGAGTTTTGTGACGTGTCCAAGAGTCCTGTAAGGTCTATAGGAAATAAAGCACTTTGAATTTTGTTTGTTTTTTTTTATTTGTACTGTAATTATTTTTTGGGTACCACTAAAATTATTATGGCGAAATTTTGTATGCATGGATGGATGTTGTTACTTCTTCACGCCGAAACAACTAAACGGATCGGGTAGAAATTTTGCATAGAATGCATTTCTTCCATAAATCAGTACCTATGGGGTAAAAATAACCTTTGAACGTTTCCATAGAAATAACGCATGCGAAGCCGCAGGCTAGTGTTCTAACCATTAAAGTTTTTTCTTTTGATTTAACATTTTTACTGAGATAGTTTTTATGTGTAGATAGTTATAAAGTAGATTTATCGTAATCAAAAAAAAATCCTTCCATGTCGCTATTCACAAAAGTCACAAAAATTACTCATTAGAGGAAGATCATATCTGAATACGTAGTTGTTTATTTGATACCATAGTCATTGATGACGTTAATAAAACCATCTCCGTCAGATGTCGCTGTGTCTGCTCAACCGATCAACGGATGATGCACGGTCATGTTTATTTTTATGTCATTATCAGCGGTCATTTAGATTTATTTTTTTCCCTGACGCTAAAAACCACATTTATTTCTACAATGCCAAGTTGGCTGATTCAACTGTTTTTGATAGTAATTTCATTAGAGTGTCTCTAAAATATCTCCTTAGCAAATGTTACTTCCATCTGATGAGCTCCTTTTCATTCCACCTCGCTCTGTCTAATGCATGATCCCATTGATACGAAGATCATCAACCAGCAAACATTTTCAGGGAGCTAGTACTTTTCCCATGATCATTGCTAAACTTGTTACGCCAAAAAGTATATCTCCTTTCTTTGGTTCGCAGGTTTATAATGACTGTTTTATTCATTTTTCTAGTAACTTTAGACAGACAACTAGTACATAAAAAAATAAAACAAAAAAACAAAAAAAAAAACAGATAGAGAAAGCATAAAAAAAAAAGGTAAAGGTAGATAAAGCATTTCTCTTTTTTTAGCTCTACCCTAATTGAATGTTGTTTCCATATGAGAAAAACCACTGGATTTATTATTTGCAAGTGTTGCCTGCTAGCCAATAGGATGCCATTTAGTGGCATCCTATTGGCTAGCAGGCTGTTATTTTATGCACCTAGCAAATAGGTTGCAAGCATTTTATGCTTCTGGCAAGGGTTGGGGTTTAGTGGAATTTTTATATCAGGCTTTTACTTCGCAGTAAACTTTTTCACAACACGCGATTCAACTTTATTAAATGTAACTTTAACTTTTTAATGGTTTCGTTCCGTATGTCAAGTATGGATTCAAATATATAAGAGGTAGTAGTCAGTGTAATATTATTTTCTCAGCTCGGATTATTGTTTTAAAAAAACTTAAAATCATCGGGAATAAAAAGTTTACGGGATCTCTTCGAAATCTTCCTCTATACAATTGCAAATCATCCAATTCGGTCCATAAGTGACGGAGAAATCGACGAACATATTTATATAAAAAAAACCGAACATAGAACCTACTCCTTTTTTTTAATCTAATTAATAATCTTATAAATCTGTTATTGTTATGTACAATTAAATTTAGACCTGCATGCCATACTCTCCAATTACTTTGCACACCAATGTAGAGGTATATTGGTCAAACATGTTGACTCAAAAAAAAAAAAACTATTTGTCATCTTTTTAACACGTGTTTTTGCTAATAAATGACTTTTACTTTTTACTTTTAGAGCAGGATTATAGTTTCGCGATCTCTCACCTTGTACTAGGCTTCCTTCTCACTTTTCTAGAACATAGCATCCATTTATGAGATTCACTTACGAACATTTGCACCTGCCAGCATAAACCTGACATGTTAAAATAAATATTTTGAGATAGAGATTACAATCAGATAAACAGGTAGATTGTGAAGCGGGCGAGCACCATCGCAGCTGTCGACCACAGACGAGGGTAGATCGCGATTGTGACGTCACAGGAGTGCTGATACTGGACTGGACGGTACGGTCCGCTGGGTGAGGTCGGACTATAGATATGGTGGAAGACTGTATTTTACGAGTGGTTCTAGATTTGCAGATAAGCGTAAATCAGAGAACATCTGATATGAGTATTGAATTGCCATAGATATTGGATTTAATGTAACGTCATTTACACGATGTTCTCTGTTGAGCTGGCGACAGATGAGGGTAGATCGCGATAGTGACGTCACAGGAGTGCTGATACTGGACTGGACCCCGGTACGGTCCGCTGGGTGAGTTCGGACTATAGTTATGGTAGAGGGACTGTATTTACTAGCGGATTTAGATCTGATAACAGACCCGTAAATATAATTTGAGAAGGTACTTTTTCTACTACTAGCTACTTCCGCGCCTTCTTTTATCATCAACAAACATTTTCAGGGAAGATGAGGGTAAATCGCGATTGTGACGTCACAGGATTTATAGAGCACTAGCTGCTGCCCGCGGCAGATTTTATTTTTTATTTTTAATTTGATTGAGATCCTTTCAGCCGTTTTCACGTGAAAAGGACAGACAGAGTTACTTTCGAATTTATAATATTAGTATGGATTATTCACTGAAAATCCTGTAATCTCCCAGTGACTATTGCACTTTATTAGCATTATCAGCAGTGGCTGGATGGTCTTTTTCTCACTTCTAGGATAGTAGTAGAACCAGCTAAATTCTTAACCCTCCGGCTTACCCGCGGTCTGGTATATCTATAAATAGCATGCATCGGGCGTGATCGACCCTCGATTAATGCGATTGTAGTCGCCTTGCTGGTCAGATCCACTCCGGTTCAGACGAGTTATAAGCTGTTTAGCACTTGCTGACTTTTTACTATGCCTATTTTCTTTTTCATGATAGTGTTTCTACTCTTTCATGCTACATTTATTTTGCGCAAGCGTTGCCGTTTTTTGAACGGTTTACGAAGTAAATTAGAAAGTCTGCAAATATTATAATTTGGAGCCTTTTACGACTAAACAGCTCAACTGATTTGATATTTGCCCAGGAGATAAACTATATGTATCCCTTGGAAGAAAATAGGTATAATAAGTATTTGTGCATGTACCTATTATGTGTAAGTAACAAATAAAAGTATTCTTATTCATATCGCGTGATGCGCGCGTGTGAAGCCGGGGAAGAATCAAGTTTTGCCCTCGTGTCTGATTGTTCCCCAGTTTATCACCTCTAGTAAATCTTCGTTGGGCGCCTTTCTTCAACGCGGCAAAATATGGATTCCCCCAATGTTAGCGTCGTCCTCGAGTTTACTTTACCGAGTCCACACTCCGAATCAAGGTGTTAACACAATTGGCTTTACGAAATGACACCATGCATGGCACGGTTTTAAAACAAGCCCAGATTAAATTCCACCCAGCTATTGTGAGATTTAAATTAAATATTCAATAAATCGGTCCGGCAGGTTCGCCATTAATATGCAACGACAACTTTGGGAATAGTTGGTTTTGTTTAAGCCTTTAACGGTTTATTTGTATTGATTTTATAGAGTTCTGGGCGCTTATTCCACTAAACTTATTGCTTCACTAAGACAATGGTATGGGCGTTGGACCGTTGGTATGGACCCATTTTGGCAATTTACCTTAGATGAAAGAAGTTACAGATGGAGGGATGCTTGTCAAAAGTGTCAAGCTTGAAACCATTCTATCAAGCTTGCCATGCAAATAAGCACGCTCTATCTAAAATGTATTTCATATATCGACGATTCTGCGACGATACCGTTGTAAAGCGATTGCTTAACAGAATTGGAACCCTGAGAGCTATCGGCCTCCGCGTGTTCTGTGGCGTCGCCTTACGAACCAAACACGCAAACAGCGCACCAACAGCAGTTCGGTCTTTACACCTTTTGAAGGAATTCGTACACGAGCTCCAGCAAGCAGACCTGTTTCACGACAAGCTAAATGTTATTGGTAAATAATATTTTAGTTTATTAAAGTTAGTTATAAATTAATGAAAATCTAAAAGCGATAATCAACGGTTTTGAATTTTCTCTGATTTTTAAATTGTACCTATTCTTAAATAAACAAATATAAATCAGAGCCTTTTTTCATCCCGCAGTTCGTTTACCCTTTTTGGTAAGTCGGGTTAACACCGCGGTCGGAGCGGACCCATTTTAACTTGCAAGAGTAAACCGCATACTTGTATTTCCTCCAACAAATAGTCGAGCGGAAAGGAATGAGCGAGCAGAAAGCGTTGAAATCAACTCCACCCTCTCATCTCTCATTACCCGCTCATAACCCTTTCGCGGTGGAAACCCGGCTGTAGTCAAGTCACCAAAGGAGCGGTTATTGATTAAACTAGCGGCATTTTGCATTGGTAGGGCAAGAACTGTGAGTACTATCGATGGAAACTTTTGACTTTTTGTTGACCCATTCATTGCCTAGTCTTAGCGGTGTGACGCGTTCCGGAGGGTGGCGCCATGACGTGGCCTACTAGCACATGTGTGTCATGAGCACTGAACGTGTTTAATAAGTAAGTAACCCAGAATATAAGGTAAATTGTAAATAAAAATAAGTAACTATTGACTCTTAACCTATGCATAGAAAAGCAACTCAGGGCTCTACTTTGAAAAACGATCGAAGTTGACTGATGACGTGGATTGCACAAAACGAAGGGCGGTGGATCCGTTCTTTCGATGATTCTCGTTTTTCCTATGAAAATTATTCTGATTTTTATTTCTAAGGCCTGTATTATTAAAGCTTGCTCAGTCATCGATCTAAGCTTGAGTAACGCTTTTCTAAGGCGTAAATGACACACAAGTATTTATTTATGACTGAGCAATATTTCATAATTCGGGACTTACGAAAGTATACTCAAACACAACTCAGATTTAAGCATGTCTCAAGTGACGAATCACGAACACGTCAAAAAATCACGAGTAAGACGCGCGAGTTGCGTTTCGAGTATTCGGGCGTTAGAGATCTAAACCGAAAGGTGTCAGTTGGTGACGCACCCGAAGCAACTTGGTGGTAAGGATGTTCGTTTCGGGCGATCGACGTCATCAGTCAACTTCGTTCGTTTTTCAAAGTAGATCTGCTGGTACTAACAAAAACTTCTTATTGCGTAAGTGCACAAAGCAAGAACGTATGTATATTTGTAAACATTATCGGTTATCGGTTTTCATTCGAAGTAGTACCTAAGTAGAACATGTGAAATAGTTAACCTTATTTGTGACTAGCTTTTGGCCGCGACATCACTCGCGTCTTTCGGGATAACAAATAGCCTTTATGTTATTCCAGCTCCAGAAGTTGATGGTTGCAAAATTAGAGCATGATCAGTTGAGTACATTCAGCGATACAATCGCAAAGAGTGAATAGGTGTCTTCTAGGCCTTCGTAATACATCGTCGGCACATCGACACTCTGGTACCCACCTTCCAAAGAGATTGTGGCCACACACTAATATTTGGATAAATGTTTATGGCCTCTTGCAAAAACTATCAATCCATTCAGGATCAGGCTGAAATTTTACATGTAGACCTGAATTAACACATAAATACATTTTATGCAAAAAAATTTACACTATAATATGAGAAACAAAACAGTCCAAGTTTAAATCAGTTCCAATGGTATAGAAATAATCTTAAACCGTTTCCATAGAACAGTAATTAGATCTTTCTCTATTTATTAACTGGTATACCATATCTATAGGCTACTTTTTATCACGGAAACGACATAAGCAAATAACTTATTTGTCACATAAACACGTGCGAACCCGCGAAAAGAAACTAGTTAAAAATAAAAAAAAGCTTCACAAAATATCGCCTCTGCATGATACGTTACGCCGCCGTGTGCTAATATCTTCCTTCTTTCCCCGTACTAACTGCACAAACGCTCGCTGTGTAACACTTTCGGGTGAGTATAGCCTAGATAGATAGAGCATTTGCTAGAGCATTACAATGTAATGTAACGTTCTTACGAAAGGTACAATACAGACAAATGTTCAGTTACCTGGAGCATTTCTAATGTAATTTAATACTCTTGCGAATGCTCGAAACTGTGTTCGACGTAATGCTCACGGCGAGTTAGCATTTACGTGAAACATTTATTTCTACCTTGTGCACAGTTTCCCTCGGCCCGCGCACCTCACTCCCCGCCGTCCCAGTCGTCCCCGCGCTCGTGCATTTGCTCGATAAAATGTAACACCAAAACGCTCGTTGGTTTTTAAAATCAGGTTGTAACAAAACATCACCACAACATCAACATAATTTTAAAAACAGTGAATGCTCGATGTTCTGTTACAAGTAAATGCTCTAAATTATCTCTCTCTATCTCTAGTCTATATTCACCTTTACATTACGCCCCGTAACCCGTAACACCGCCCTGTACTTACTCCTATCACGAGTGGTGTTATTTTGAATTCGAAGAAAGTTTTCGAGACTTGTCTTTTATCTCGCTTACACGTACAAAAAAGAATAAGACAAGCCTAAAACCGAGTTCGTATGAAACTATTCAACCGCTGCCAAACTAGGAAAAATGGTTCATCTCTATCCGGTAGAGGCGCTGCAAGACGACAAATGTATGGAATGAGTCGAAGTGAGTTCTCGAAAACTTTTATCGAATGTTTTTTGTATCAGCTCGTACAAAGGGTACGGTACCCGGCTTAATGATAGTTGGATAGAGTTATTTGACGTCACAAGTTCTAACTAACTGGGACACCCTGTACCCCGGGGCCCTCACGCGTTAGTATGAGGTTAATATGTTCTACGAGATTGCTCCCTTTAATTGCCAGACCTTGATTAGTTCTCTATTTATATTACGTGGCCGGGGTTGTTTGTATATAAAGTTAAAAAATGAGCAAGTTAATTTGACTATGATGTGAATAATTTAAATACATATGAATATCGAGTCATCGAGTACAAATATTCCCAATTGTAGTTAGTGATCTGAATGGAAGCTAATATATAATTATTATCCTGGCAGAACCATATTATCGCCACACGATTACATTATCGCCACGATTTTCAACAAAATAAATCAAAAATCATCATCTGCACTAATCCACTGCTGGACTGCCAATTATGAACGCTTGACTTAAAACTTTTGCCTCAACGATCTCTTCGGTGTAGTACCAAAGAGGTCGTGTAAAACAATAAAGTAAATTATAGAAGTACCACCACCGCAAATAGCATGTTGAAACTGGCAACACCAGTTAACTTAGAAAACTTTAAATGACGTATCGTAACAAAATAGAGATCTAGTAGCAGCCCTAATTATCAATTTGCGTGCAGTATACCGTTAACAGGTTTGCTATACAACATGGCGGTTTTACCAGAACAAAACAGCAAAAACCATGGAGCATTTACCACAAAACATGGTAGTCTGACCATGTTTTGTGGTAAATACTCCATGGTTCCTGGTTGGGCACCTCGACATGGAATAAGAAGTTTTCATACTAAATTAACTCTACCATAGGACTCTTCCGTGTACCAAAAGGGTTTTCTTTTTAGGGTTCCGTACCTGAAGGGTGAAAAAGGAACCCTATTACTAAGCCTCCGCTGTCCGTCCGTCCGTCCGTCTGTCTGTCACAGGGCTCTATCTCATGCACTGTAAGAGGTAGACAGTTAAAATTTTCAGAGAATGTGTATTTCTCTTGCCACACACAAACACTAACAAATAATAAGAATTAAAATAAATATCCAAATTAAAGGGAACCAATACAAATCCATACAAAAAAACGTAATTTCATGGCTATTTTTGCTCTTCATTTGTCAAGGCTATATCTCTTTAACCACAATAGGTAGACACATTAAACTTTCTATAAATAAGTAACACTTTAACTATAATAAAAACACTTAGAATATAAAAAGTCGACAATTTAAAGGGGACTCCGGACAAGTGAAAATTTAATGTTCTTCGAAATAATTGCCTGATTTTTACGGTACGGAACCCTTCGAGTGCGAGTCGACTCGCAGTTGGCGGTTTATTTCATTATACCAAAACTGTCAAAACTGTTATTAGAAACAGCACTGAACTCATTAACGAGGCGTGAAACTGTCACGGGGCCACTAACCCCCATAATACCCTCATAAAGGTTATTTTATACGACACGATATTTATAAATTAAAGGATAAAGGATTGATCCCGCCTTATGGCCCCGCAAGGACCTGATTTGAGTAAAACTGGCAACGCAAAATGACAATTACATTTAATTGAAAAGTTCTCGTTGACTTCATTATGAATGTAAGCGGCTTAACATGTATTGGACTGACATAAAGCACGGACTTCTTCGTCTTCTACTAACATTTTGATGTGTATTAATATTCAGATTTTGTTTGGTTTTCGCATTTATGAAACTGATAAACACCTTTGATTCGACGTTAACTTTGTTCTTCCCTCTAAAGAGAGATTTTTCCCATAAATTTGTTTCCCAGACTCTTAGGGGATTTCTGGGTTAGCGTATCATCATCAAGTCTTCAAGACTTCAAGTAGAAAGCTTGCAACAAATAAATAAAAATGCTGGACAATCCGGAAAAAATGGAAAAAACGCATCATCTAACCCAAGCAAAGCTTCATATGTTATGGGTGTTAGATAACTGATGTAGAATAGATACTTAGATATTTTAACTACTTAGGTATATAGAAAACACCTGGACCCGGAACAGATATCTGCAGATCGTACAAGAATTCGGAAAACGAGCCTGCAACCTGCGCCGCAGGCGGACCTTCGCCTACCACTGAGGTCTTCAAGAGGTAAGTAGAGTTCGCGTACGTTTCAAGTCAGTAACGTAAGAACCACGTACTCAGTCGCAAAGTAAACACTAACTAGCACAAAATAAAAGCGTCCCTTCGTTATCGTATAGTCGGAAGCAACTTGGCCGGATTGCCAAGCGGGATTTCGCTCGCATAGTAACCCGCCTTGCAACTTTCCAAGTACTTTCTACAAACTTCATATTGCTAGCTTTTGTGTCTGTTTTCCAGTTAGTAATAACTTACGGCCTCTGCGGTATGCACATAACAAGATTTTTGAAAAACTTTTAAATATTCATGGTTATTCAAATCATCATCATGGTTGTTGGAGTTTTAAGAATTACTTAAGTGAATTTAATTTAATTTTGCAATAACAATTCATTGAATGCGTTCAAATGTTTATGTGACATAAATAATTGAAATCTGTTTTTATGGTTACTAACTTAGTACAAAGGTAGTTGTATAACAATTATGGTGAACAGCCGAAATAAATAAAATTGAATTGAATTGAATTAACACTACAGTCATTTACAACGGGGTATTTATCATGATTTGAGTTTTGAGCTTTCCAATATTTCGGGACAGTTTCATACACCATGATCACGGAATAATTGAAGGCAGTGCGAGTGAGTTTTTATTGTCAGACACACCGATCTACCTTAATCTACCCTTTTAACCGACTTCAAAAAGGAGGAGGTTCTCAGTTCGTTTTTTTTTTAGAGAACGATCCCGAGGGGTATAATAAAATTGGTATGGGATCACATACCAATTTTATCCCGTTAAACTTAAAAAGCAACATAATATTTATGGAGTATCACGACTAGCTACAATAGTTTTGATGATATCTGCGCCAATTGTTAATATATTTTGATGATTCTATCATCGTTGTATAAAAATTGATTTTGAGGTGGTCTCCTATAAGTTTGATTCTCGAGGAATTGCTATGTGCGCCGTAAAACGTAGGTTTGTAAAAATTCTTCAGAATATGATAATTTCATTATCAGCTATTTAATGGTTTCCGTGGCAAAGGAAAGTAAGGGAGGGGTGATTTCGTTCGTCCGAGACATAAATGAATATTATTTAGGTACCGGAATTTCAAGTCAGTTTATCGTTTTTTAAATTACGCCAAATTATTGTATTTTGCTACGAACGTTACCACTACCACCTACGTGATGAAGCTGCCGAAATATTGGAAAGCTCAAAACTCCAATCATGGTAAATATCCCGTTGTATATGACTTTAGTGATATATTTGAACTTCAGCGATTTGTTAAAATGGTTAGATAAATAAAGTAATTTCGCACAATTTTTTGGTTGGCAGAATCAAAAAGAAGCTACACGTTTCTTGTTTATTTTTTGGTTATGCGTTTAGATGTCGTTAAAAGTATTAAAATATTTGTTAAAATACGGGACTTACATAGTCAACCCAACTACTCAAAGTCCTTAAGTCCCTTAGGAATTAAAAAAAAAACTTTACTTACTTATACAACAAAATATCTAGGATTCTGAAACCGACTATAGGTACCTAACAAAGCCTGACACGCAAAAAGGGCCCACCTGTAGCCTAGTTGCGGAAACCAATCCAGAAACCAGTAACCTACCAAAGCTAAATAAGAAAAACCTTAAATAGCTCTTGCCCATCCCCGCCGGTATTTAGGTTGGCTGCTATACCCGTGTATTTTAGTACAACTAATTACTTTTTGATGAGCAAGATGCATTTAAGTACGACACAGGCTTGCTCGTAAAAGTGTATTTAGAGCCTTGTTGGCCTGCTTTACTCCCAACCTACTTAGAAACACTTCCTCCTACTTTCACAGGTGTAGCGCTGGTTATTGTTTTAAATATGCTGATCGATAGAGCGCACTTTACTTTACTAGAAAATAAAAAAGTCATATTGTCATTAAAATTTTAGACAAAATGACGTTTACGACGTTTGATACGCGCAGTGTCGAACAACCGTATGAGCTTGTTTCTTTATGGCGATAATTTCTATTGACTTGCGACGAGACAAACGAGTACAGGTACACCCTGAGAGCCCTAAACATTGGCCTAGATATTGGTCTGCTTTCAACAGTTTTCTAGAACCTCTACCTATCTGTACAGGATGCCTTTTTCAGATGGGAGTGGTCTAATATCACGACTTTTCTCAAACTGTCTGTGTGTGGTTTTGGATTTGACCATCCACACCCATTTCAAAAAGGCACCCGGTATGTGCCTCTACCTTATATTTCCTAGAGGTTTCAAATATTTATACGCAAAAAGCCGAATTTTTTACCTACCCCGATTTAAGATAACTTTTATTTATTCTTGAAAGACTACAGTAGAGTTTTAAAGGACTGTTAAAGCGTCTTAATTAGGCGTATTTATTTAAGGGATCCTTCGCTAAATCTTCTCGGGGGTCTGTTTGAGGGAGAAATAAAGGGCAATTTGGGAAATTTGCTGATTATACAGACGCTTGTTAAACTTATATCAACTAGATTCTGCGCGCTTTTGGCGTGAAGAAGTAACAAACAACCATCCAACCAAACTTTCTGATATTATAGAGTGATCAAGAATTTCGTCCATTTATGGGTTAAATGTTCTAGGAAACTACTACTAGGTGTAAACACTTTCTAGGAGAAGATAGCTGCGGTAGCTAGCAGAGAGCTTTTTAATTTTCTCAGCCTATTCCGCCCACTACTGGGCAACGGCCTCCCCCAAATCTTTACAATCCGTGCGATCTTGTGCGATTTCTCAGCAATCATTTAGGAAGGCGTTGAGGTCGTCAATAATATTGAAAGTAAATAAAAATTTGGACTACATTTCAGATATTATAGAAGATTTTCGAGTATCACAGAAAATTAACAAACACAGATAAAGTAATCGCCGAACCCAGATTAAGCAAAGGTGGGTTCATATCTATCTCAGCGTAAATGAGATAATTCGTGACTTCTGACATTAAAATGTATGAAACACCCGTTTATTATTCAATAACTATAAAAATAACCATCATTCCCAGACACATCCGTCAACGAAAATAGGACTGAAATTGATATTTGACTCGAGTGTTACGAGAGTGTTAAACTAGATACCAGTCCACTGTTGAACGCGGCTCCCACAAACAAGAAGGGGTTTACCATTATCAGAGTTATTTATTAAAAACTATAAAAACCCGACCCTGTTCCACAATTTTAACTTTTTTCGTGCTTTAATATTTATCGCAAAATTAGGATCCAAAGGGCTAGAAAATGTAGCTAAAAATAAATGTTTTTAAACTAACGCGTTCTGAACACATTATTATTATTAGTATTATTTAACGTGTATTTATCGCGTTTATTTACCCGCTTTTCCCGAGGTTTCAACAGATTTACACAACACGTTTAGCTAAAAGTACTTCCGAAACTCAGACGAGTGACGGATCAAAGTCTTATCAAAATAGTTTCAGTCGTTTTGTTGCTGTAGGGTGAAAAGAGTCCGAGACAACCTTATACATAGATCGCGAAAAACATATACACCCTCGCGGGATAATAAAACCAGTACCGCTCAAGAAAGAGAAAGGCATTCCGTGCAAAACTATCTGCAATGATCCATCACTGGACACGGCGATAGCGAAGCCCGCAGTATCGGAAATCACGTTCAAGAGGACCATTTCTAGGGGCTTTACCCGATTCACCCGCTAACTATTATAAGCCTTATATCTGTAACGGTAAGGCACATAACCATTTGTAGGGTAGGGCTGTCAGCCATCGCGTAGCAAAAGTTTTACATTGTTGTCTGATTTACGGCGATTTCGCTGTCGAAGTTGTTTCGGATAAAGATGGCGCTGAGATTGGTAATGCGAGTTTAAACCGAAGGGAAATAAAATAGATGAATCAAATTTAAGTTATGCAAACTATAATACGAATGAAGGTTTATACGGTAGCGAGAAAACATTCCATATAACTGATACATTGTAAAAATAAACAATATAAATACCCTTAGATTCGATACTCTAGCAAATAATGTATTCGAGACCGTTTCTCGTAAAAGCATATCTTTTACACTTTTGTGTAGATATGCTTTTATGAGAAACGATTTACGGTCGGTCGGTTGGAAATTTGATTTTCGGTAAAGATACAAATACGAGTTCCTGTGTTCGCATTAAAATACAAAAGCTGAAGCGCCATTTTGTTTTCCGAATACTCCTAGAGGATCAGAAAGAAAATAGGAATAAAAATATGCTTAAATTGCAGTTAAATTTCAAACAGTTGTTTTAAAATTTTAAAATTACAAAACTTTATCTAATGTTGGTTTAGTAACTACAGCTTTAGTGGATATATTTGTAGAGGAACCAAACCGGACAATAGATAGTAACTATCAAGAAACCATTGTCCTTAATATGGCTGAGTGCACGCAACGAATAATAACGAATAAACTAACGGCTGTACATAAAACAGGTAAAAATACACTATAAACTTCAAGTGCCAATTCTAAGAGCGATTACCGGCAGTTAAGATATTAACAGGGGGGCTATTAGGGAAACTGTTATCGAGGACATTAAACAGGGTGCTGCATACTTAAAAAGTTTCCACCTGTTCGTTAACTTTGAAGATGGTTATCACCTGTTCGTTAACTTTGAAGATGGTTATATATATTATTAAACAAGCTACAGTCTCTTTTTGCAAATGATGACATGACTGGAAAAAAATATAGTTAATGCCAATGAAATAGATATTTAAATGACTGGAGTTAACAAAGCAGATAGGCCGTATTTCAGGACAGAAACGGAGCAAGGTCGTGTCACGCGATGCTCCACATTGGGGAGACAATTAAATACAATAGTAACATGAGACGCGAGAAAATAACACCATTAAATGGACTTGTGTAATGGTTCTAGTATCAGGTTTCCGCAATTGTTTGTCTGACCTTTAGAATCTATGCTTCATCATGAGCAACCATTCCTAACGTTGGGCGTTAGGATTCCGCTTTCCAATCCGTCCGACGCACTTCGTCTTGTGTGTTTTAATTCCTATGGCCCTAGCCACACACACACAGAGAAGACTAGAAGACGAAGAAGATCTAGGGTTCACAGCGTTGTTATAACATTCACCCTGTTGGGCTATTTATAGGACTTTGGGTAGTTATTAATAGAACTTACCATCTGTAGGTGACGTGTATAACTTCCTGCATATCTCCTGAGGTCCGCCGAGCGCGTTGATCCTGCCCAGGCCCTCGCTGCCCCGAGTCTCCATGAGCTCGCGCAGCTGCCGCAGCGAGACGCCATATTGCGCCGGCCGCCCTTCCACCGTAGCCATGGTGCCGGGCTCGCGGCCGCCGCCCGCACCAAGCCCGACAACCCTCTAGCTCTGTAACAAACAAACAACACAAATGAGGACTACAATTACAAAAATTATCAAGAAAAAGACTAAGCCATGAGCTAGTCTGGGATTGAATGGATGACGATTAGATCAGCCGAACCTATATCATATGATTACAAAACGAAATCACTAGGATCATAGGTGGCTTTATAAGGCTACCTGATGGACTGGTGGGTTGTTTGTACGTTGCACAAAAGTTAGCAATTATTTGACCAGCTTGTGGTGAGGATAGTGAAAAGACACACCTGACACACCATGGTAATTTCGGACAGAGATTTAAATAGCAACCTCGTCCTATTTGTATTCTAGTAAAAGGGTATCTGGTATTGACTGGTAGAATTGAAAGAATATTGAAAGAACTTCGGGAGAAACCCATATAAATTCAATGTAGCTTTGAACAAATAGCGGAATTTAAAGGCACAAATAGAAATACATCAAAATCTGTAGCATAGCTGTACGCTGTACAGAACTTTTAGAACCAATGTTAATGACGCAACAGCTGCGCCTTTTACAACTTCAGACTGCTCAAACACGTACCAGAAGTTTAGTTACAAATGATATGAGGCGCAGTATTGTTAAAGTTACTGAGAAAACTTTTGAAACTTAATGCGAATGGCTCAGATACGGAGAATGAAAACGTAGAGCTTATATATCACTTATTTTTAGTTCACAGAAACTTATAACAGAAAAACCATTTCAAGATTCGAAAGAGAAAACAACTTGGGGAAACCAAAGAATAATCAGACATTTGTGACCTGGATTCGGACTAAACACAAAATGATAGACAAATGTCTACAATGACGAATAAACAAGGACTATTTGAGACATCAAAGAAAACAGATAATGAAACAGAAACAACTCGCATCAAAGGCCAGACTACAAAATCAAACAAGAATCTAAGTGACATTTTCAGACTACGACACACAATAACATCAAATAGGAACTAAAGTTACCGTGAAACTATGTTTGTCCGTGATAATAACCCATTGTGTTAGATAAAACTCAATCTATTCATAAAATAACATTTCCATTGCCAACATCAACGCGTTTTACAATAAGATCTTGTACATTGTTGCCTATGAATATTTATCGTTCACAGATAATTTAAATAAGCCAGCGTTGGTGGCATTGTCACAGTTTACTCAAATTGCAAGCATCGAAAACAGTATTGGTTTTGAATGGTGGATATTCTAATTTGGATACCCACATCAGGGGATAATGGTTGGCATTACTAATTTATGGCCTTGTACTTAACAAATTAAGCATGCGTGATCTAGTCGCCTAATTGCACATGGTTTTTGATATCAGCAAATACTTAGTAAGCATTATCTATGTCCTAAGCAACCAGACATCCAACTAGGAAAAGGGTCAAAGCAGATTCCACTGTTCATCAGGATCCTATCGTGACTACGGCGTTTCTAAATGTCCGGTACTGTCCTATGGAAACAAACAAACCTAGTTATGGTTTGAACAGCCAAGAGTAAACGCCAATAAATAATTATTTTTCTAGGCGCTTGTCTAGGGTATCCTAGACAAGCACCCGCTGTCTATCTATATAATCCTAGGCGGTATAGTGCCGTTCTATAGCAGCACAGCTCTATTAGCTGGGGTGCTTAGGAGTGGGTGGTGTGTGTGCCTATGATTACTACAGCTCTATGAAAGCTCTTCAAGCATGTAAACAACACCACTTAATTCACGAAAGCGTAAATCGAGAACAACCCACGTTGCAAATTCACCCACCTGGAAATTTATTTATCCATTAATTGTGGGGTAACTGCCTAGGAGGTGTGAACCCCTCACCCTCGCGTTAAATTATGCGCCTCCATCGCGGTGCATCGGTCGGAAAGTTTTATAGGGAGCTGTTAAAGTGTGTTTAAGCCTCATCGTCATCATCAACGGTATGACAGAATCTGTTGAGATGAAGTCATCTGATGCACCAACGTATTTTTGTACGTTTGATTTTTAGGGTTCCGTACCCGAAGGGTGAAAACGGAACCCTTATTCTAAGCCTCCGCTGTCCGTCCGTCCGTCTGTCGCTCGGCTCGCGCTAGGGCTCTATCTCCTGAACCGTAAGAGGTAGACAAGTGAATTTTTCGGAGAATGTGTATTTTTTTTGCCGCTATAACAGCATATATAAAAATAAAATAAATATCCAAATTAAAAGGACAAAAAAAACCTTTTTTTACAAAAAAACAAGATCCGTCAAGTGCGAGTGTGACTCGCGCGCCGAGGGTTTCGAACGGTTGTCAAGTATACCAATATGTACTAGGTACTGGTTAGAGACTTTGCTATTTGATGAATACCAAAAAAATTAAGGTACCTACATTTCAGATGTATCGGTTTGCAAACTTCGGTGTAGGTATAGAGGGTAATAGTAAAATTTTCGGGTAATTTTTTGACTTTTTTCAAAATATTTCAAAAAGTATAAAACCTATAGAAATTTCAAAATCAATGGCAGAAAAGTGACAAACCAGTCACATATTACCAATAAGAAGTCAAGTCAAGAGCAACAGCGCACTTGTAGCCAGGCCGCATGGGTCACGGCCAAGCAACGCGGCCAAAACCGCAGGACAATCGTCAGTTACAAAACAGCGCGCTTCAGCTTTTTAAGGAGGATCGTTCGTGTTGGCGCGATTAATTTTTTTGTGGCTTTAAATTTTTAAAGCCACAAAAATAAAACTAACAGAAAAGTAATTTGCCGCGATTTGTAAACCATTTTCTATGAACCCATCTTAAAACCAATTTCGATTTAATTGTATTTTGGGTGCATTTGGGAAAATGTTGATTTTTAGCCCAAATCCTCTTATATTCTCTAATGCTCCGAAAACACCTGCGAATCGAACTTAGATTTTCATAAGTTCATAGAAAATGGTTTACGATTTGCGACAAATTACTATTCCGCTAGTTTTATTATTTCGAAACTAACAACCTTAAATTGTATTTATATTTATTTATAAAAAGGACAACAATTTTTACAGGGGCACCTAATGCATTAATCCATACTAACATTATATGTTCGAAAGTAACTCTGTCAGTCTGTAACCTTTTCACGCCTAGGGTAGACTGACAGACACGGCTTGAGCTAGACGGATCTTTATAAAATTTGGCAGAGAGGTAGATGGTATCCCATGGACGGACATGGGCTACCTTTTATTCCGGCAAAGTGCGCACGAAGCCGCGGCCAGAAGCTACTTATGAATATTTATGTTATGATTATTTAATTGATTTTGTATGTCTTAATTATTAATAAAAAATTATAACATAATATACCTAAATTTTTTCGACTTCAACGGGATTTGAACCCACATCCTTCTCTCAGTACGGTAATGCGCTAACCAATTACACCACGAGGTCAGGTGACGTAAGAGCCGAAAAATTTTGGAATTTTTCGGACTCCAGCGCTGTTAGTATTCATAGTATTTAAATAATAGATTTACATGTTTATGTAGGTAATTTATATTTTACTCGAGGATCTTGATGTATTTTTAATGATTATATAAATAAGATTAGGTAAACTGAAGTATAACATCTTCAGTGAGATTCATAGATGTTGATACACCTGCTAAAGCTATATCATCTTTTACGACCCAATAAAGAGTTTTGACGGCCCATGCACTATCATACATAAATTTAGGAACTTCGGTGTTGTAAGTCTCGTGAACCTCGTGAATAATGATCGATTCGTACTTAAAACTTTGAGTTCACGCTGAGGTGATGCGGGGAAGTTTTAACTGAAAATGATAGAAAATATGTGGGTCTATTTTTGGAAGGCATTGTTTTGCATGAACTATTTAAATACAATACTCGATTTTTTTTATTATCTCTTTAAAAGATAAACATTCCCGCAGTACTTAGTGGCCTACTGTGGCGCGCTCAGATGTTCAGATGGCATGCGAATTTTTACAAATTTAGTCGTCAAAGGGTGCTAAAATTTACCATAGACCTATGCAAATTTACTACTTTTAGAAGCGGCTACCTTCTTAATACTATCTGATATTCAAATATACGAAGATATACAATACGAATATATATATAAGATTTCAAAAATATAAAAAATGTTAGTAAAACTACATCTAAATTGTCAATCAGCGGCGTTTAAAAATCATGACAGATTAATAAAATGAACTGATCATAGAGTTTAAATCAACATCAAATAATCAAGTCGCCGTAGACCTACGGTAGGTCTACGGTCTAACTTTACCTAAGTAATATTTATTTTTAGATACCAATGTACTCATTCTAAGTGGACTTGTTTGTTCCTTTTGTGTATAAATAAAGATCTTTAAACCGAATTCCGTAACCTATTAGAGCCATGATATAAATAAAATATCTAAGTCAACAATCTAAAGCAATCGAAAGAAACCGCCGTTTATGCCTGCATATTTAGAAATTACCAAGAAAATCACATGCACACAAAACCTACACCGAAGTGGCAAGGGTAGGGGAAATCACAGAACATCTCTACACAATGGTGAAATCCGCAACGTTCTGTGACGAATATTTTGAGAGATGTTTTTGTGATTTTCGCGCAAGTGTCCTGATAACCGCTATGCTTGGGGCTAGATGAGGCGGTGTGCACTGCACAGTCTAGCAACATTATTATTATACATATACTAGTTGCGCCCCGCAGTGTTACCCGAGTTGTGATTTTTACGTTTATCGTGGTCATTTTTGAAATTTTTGTCGTAATAAAAACCACCCACAGACTTCAAGAAATATTAAAAAAAACACTAGCTAAATTTGGGCCAGCCGTTCTCGATTTTTGCTCTTAGCAGCATTTTGCAATAAATTTTTATTTATGTACATTATTAATATTATTAATAATTAAGTATTATTAATTAAGTACTTAAACGAAAACTAGAACTTCCTTGTTGTTGATTTTAAACACTACTCAATACTCAATTTGACTTTCTCTTTTTTTTTACTCAATTTGAGATCCACTAAAACAAAAACACGAAAACTTCTAGATTTTAGATCATTTCTTCAATAAATATTGATAACTCGACACGTGATTTTTTTTTGTTGCAGCTAACTCTAAGTTTGACTATAGGTAGGTAACTTCTGATCAGAAAAGTTTATTACTACATATTACGTTTGGTTGCCTGGAAGAAATCGCTTTAAGCGATAAGGCCGCCAGTTCCATTGCTGTTCCCTACATTATATTTAATAAGTACTATCTGTTTTATAAGGTGATGAATAAAGCATTGTCTATCTATCTATCTATCTATTACGTGTAACTCTAGGTTTAGAACATTTGCAAAACAAATAAAGTTGGGCGTTCGTGCATGTCAATAGTAACTCTATTCCAATGAAATAGAGACCATAGAAACTAGAAAACAAAAGTTGTCAAACATCGTAATTCGTATGACGTTACCAGCTGTCAAAATACAAAAAAGTGACATGCCCTCACGTTCGTCCAAGAAGACACCCAGCCTCCGACTGAAGTTAGTGGAAACGATTTTGAGCATATATTGAGAAGGATGTCTGAATAATAAGGTTGAAATTCTTTTGGCAAAATATTATCGTTTTTGCAATTACTTCGCAAAACGCCTTACAAAAATGTGTTTTTTGGGATTTATTGTTATTGTATTGAATCCTATAAAAATTACGATTGATTAACTGAAAGATAAAGTGAAATTCATTTGGAGTTATTATATTTTCTGTGACAGTTAAACCCCGTGATTTTTAAAAGTGTTTTTCTTCAGTGATTTATTATAAAACTACACAAAATATTTTAAAAGGAAGGATAAACTTTCGAAGAGTAAATATTTTTTTGATTAATGTGATATTTTTCATCACATACATATGTAGATTAGATGCGCTTTCGAGAAATCTTATGCGGCAATGTCGGAAATGTATGCATGACATTCTGGATACCCCTTAATTAAATATTAACTTTCATGTTGTTAACTTTAAACACTATAAAGTACTTGTAGATTTGAGATCCTTTCATTAGTAAATATTATAACAATAACAATTATATCTTTATATCGACTGCAAGCTGGTGAATCTTAGTTTTTTTGTTTGGATTTGGTAATACAAATGGCGGCTAAATCTAAGATCGACTATTAAGTTACTGGACACACTAGTTAGCCAGCTGAATTAAATTAAAAAAGTACCTAGTCTTTTTATTTTGGAACATATACAAAGGGAAAAAGTATGGGTGTTATGTGGACCCATTACATCTATCAATGTATGTATTGTATTAAGAATATCAGTCATCTAGTACCCATAACACAAGCTCTGCTTATCTTGGGGCTAGATGATGCTCTGTGGATTGTCCAGCATTGTTATTATTATTCACTTCATTTATTTTAAATCTCGTTATAAAATACATTTTTTACTATAGAAAATAAAATATTATAAAACTATTCTACAGTAAAAAATATATCAAAACGGTGAATCACCGGCCGCGAAGCTAGCCTTAAGCCTTAATCCACCGTTTATTATTATTATTATTATTATGCTTGGAGAGTTTCGATTCCTTGTCGGTCCTTGTAGGAGCTAAAACTACCGAAGGAAATGACTAGACCTGAAATAACATAAAGGTAATTTTCATCCAGGAAAAACGCGCGCGAAGACAATTGCAGAAACATGCGAAAAAAACAACTTATTAAGAGAATCTGCTAGGATGCTCTGGCTGTATTGAATCATTATAATGAAGGGTAGATGTGCCAAGAAATCCAGCAAAATGAAGAGTCTTAAACTGACTTGAGTTCGGCAAAGAAAGCAACAACGGCCTAGGAAAACAAACCGAAACAATGCGTGCCAAAATGAGAGGGGTTAAGTACCCTATAAACTCACTGAACGCGCAATTTCTTGTACACGCCCTACCCTATGTTGGCTTAGGTTCCATTTATCGGACACGCACGACCTATGGTTTGGTATCTTCAATATTAGGGTTATAAAGGGACAAAAATGATTGGGTGGTGGCTAGGGATGATTCATAAACTACGTCACACCCTAAGTGAAGGGAGGGGGTCGACAAAGAGTGACAGGCTGGGGTGGGAGAGGTCATAACCTTCGTGACGTCATATTTCTAAATCAATATTGTTTTTTTTTTTAAATTATCGATGTTATTTTATTAAAATATTTTAAATTTAATTACTTAGAGGTACAACTAATTTTGATACTGCTGTTTTAATTTAATCATATCTTGGTGCAAAATTTCAAAATATGTGACGTCACACTAGAGGGAGGGAGGGGTGGTATCACAAATGTGACCAGCTGTTACAAGGACGGGGGAGGGGGTCAAAAATCATGAAATTCGTGTGACGTAATTTATGGATGGCCCTAAAGTCGCGATGTTAAAGTCGCGTCTGACAGAATAGCAGATAAGTTGACACAACTCTACCGGAAGTTATCGCAAGTACAAGACTGCAAACGATTGCTTTAAATTTAATTATATTGAAATTAAAAACAAGAATACCAATGAAAAGTTTACGAGAAGAAGTCATTGCTTGGCTTATTTGCGAACGAGATAACAATTTTACTAAATTTTTGGCTCTCTTATATGGATTTTCATTAAATCAAGATGAATGATGAGTGACAGTAGAAGTCAGTAAAATATTTAAAGAAAACATCACTGTATTTGAATTGGTTTTTTTTATAAACAGACTTTAGGAGTACTACATATGTATATAGTTATTATGTGCACTAGGAAACAAAACAGTATGAAATCGATAAAGTAATTAGATTTATTTAGCTTGATAATGCTGTAGATACATCTCCATCTCCACAGCCTATATTGGTCCACTGCTAAACCCAGGCCTCCTGATAAGCGCCTTGTTGGCTTTTATTTCACGGGGGGTAATGCCCCCTGTAGATACCTACTGTAGTTAAATTGGAAAGTGAGCAAAAACTTATCAGAATTAATCGACACATTTCCAAGGAGAAAACGAATCATGATACAACACATAATACCCAAAATTGGGAGAGCCTAACAAGGCTGTTTCCCTCGAAAACCTCTTGAGAACCAAAGAGGAGCTTAGCTATATGTAAATAAATAGTCTATCCAATAAGACTTGAAGGCTCGAAGATTGCGGGCGCCTTCCGTTGTTACCGCGTCACAGGCGGGGGAGAGCAGCTTGTTCATCCCATATTCTTAAAGGTCATTTACCACGGTATGTGATGTTATTAAGTATGCTAGACAATCCACACAGCATCATCTAGCCCCAAGCTAAGCAGAGCTTGTGTTATGGGTACTAGATGACTGATAAACTTAATACAATACTTACATAGATAGATATTTTTATCATACATAGAAAATACCCAGAAAATCCGGAACACAAATATGTGTCCCAAGGCGGGAATTCTCCTGCTTCGCAGGCGCGCCACATCGGTCGTCGCCGTCGAATTAAACCAATTATGTCTCAGGTCAGCTAGGCCAGCACAGTAGGGTTCTATCTCGACCTAATTGCTGGTCGTTCAACGACACTCAACCCGAATGCGGCAACCCTGCGATGCACCCTGTTAGTGGAGCGGTTAGAATTGCTGGCTGTTGCGTACGACTTTGTCCTACTTATAGAACCAGACGGTTAAAGAAATAAAATGGGATATAGAACTCATTTTCAAACTTACGACCTAATTATAAACTAGGTGCTACCCGCGGCTTCGCACGCTTTTATTCGAGA
The DNA here is from genome assembly GCA_963662085.1 of Eupithecia inturbata. Classification (NCBI taxonomy): domain Eukaryota; kingdom Metazoa; phylum Arthropoda; class Insecta; order Lepidoptera; family Geometridae; genus Eupithecia; species Eupithecia inturbata. The sequence goes on from OY759201.1 coordinate 3,168,672, forward strand.
TAGAAAGTAGCCTATGTGTCCGTCCCCAGGATACTAACTAATTAATAATAAATAAATTTAATTAATAATTAAGATCCGTTCAGCCGTTTAGGCGTAAAATGTAACAAGATATGTAAAAAAAAAGTAACAAGAACCTGGCAACAATAAAGCTAATAAATGGCCTTCGCGGCTAAATGCAGTGTGAATATTAAATACGCTATGCATTCATTCAGTTTAGAAAAGAAAAAAGTAAGTTCAATATTAACGTAAGGAGATTCTAGTAAAGAGAACTAAATAAAGCTTTCTTTGAAACTTAAATTAATTAATTAATTTAGCTTCCTACCCATCCTACCCATTGGTTAAAAGAAGCTGAAGGCATGGAGAGAGAGAAGCCGCAGTTGTGGCTGAGACAAAAGAAATGCCTTGTTTTCATGCCATCTAAAAATCTAGATCCTTATCACACCCTTGCTTTTTTTCGAATATTATTAAAAACTACACGTTATATTGATATTTGGAAAGTCAATGGCGATTTATTTGATCACCATCAATCATCATCAACCTACTTTAGTCCACTGCTGGGCTCATTAAGGGAATGAGCGCCACAGCGCCCTGTCTTCAGCTCGTCGCACCCAGCATATCTACCTGCAGTCTTTCGCAGGTCGTCATCCCGCCTGGTCGGCAGGCGTACTTCACTACGTTAGCCGATTCGCGGTCTCCACTCAAGAATACGTTTACCCCAGCGGTTGTCGGTTCTTCGCGGGCCGGCCCACTGCCACTCTAGCTTGCTAATTCATTGACCTATGTCGATAACTTTGGTCTGATCATTATCGAATAAATAAGAACTAAACGTTCCGACCAAAAATCGATAAGCAGCCAATTAGTGCAAATGATCAGTTTATAGCACGTTTAGACTACAAGGTCCGATAAATAACATCTTTCCGGTGGATTCGCGCGAAGTACGGCCGGATCGCGTGATCGCAGAGTTTATCGTGGCCACACCTTTAGCCATTAGAACAGAGCCTTGTCTAGGTGTGAGTAGTGTATCTAGTCTAAAGTTGCGAGCGGCTTTAGTAAACGCTAATATTTGATATGAAATTGCGCATCCTAATCTAGAACCTGTACTGCGTAATGACCGGCCAGTCCATTCGCAACGAGCTTGAAACGTCAAAAATCCGTCTCGTTGCTCCATTGAGAAAAAATCTGGTCTATAAAGGAGACGTGATGCCATAAAAAATGTACTAGATTGACATTGTTTATGCATAACCAATATTTGACGTAAATTTGCTAGTGATGTAGTCATTGTAGGTATTTGAATTTTATCGATAGCATCAAAATACATTTTGAAATTAAATTTAACTAAATTTTTCAGACAGATTATATGTGTTATTATAACAACCCCACCCATCAAAGGGACTATGAGGTAGGTAATTGTAGATAAAATATACCAAAAATATTATATTTTAAGTAAATACCTAAATAATACCTTCAATTGACTTGTGACACTTCAGATAATCATCATTAAAATTTGATTTTAGTTTGAAGCTCAATTTTTTGAAGAGTTCAGCTAGTATAATAAGTATTTTGAACAGGTATTATCGCTATTTTGTGCATTGATTAAGCAAAATTTTATTTATTGGCTTACAAAATAACCTCGACATCGATGAAAAATTATGTTTAAGCTCAAAATATTATAAACGTGTATGAGGTTTATTCAAAAAAGGTCTTATAGCGTATCCATTAGACTCGAAGCGCTGCACGAGCGCTAGCTGTGTTACACGTTCCATTCGCCCCGTAACAGGTCAGTGAGGCACCGGTCAGTGAGGAATCAGGCTTAAGGTTTGGATCAAAAATCAAGCATGCACTGTCCACCTATAAACTGGTTATACAATTAATTACCTATTTTAAGATGCTTGTATTTTTAAGATGTATTATTATAACACCTACTGGTAGACGAAATAAACAAAATTAAAATGTAATATTTCGATTTTAATTCACGCCAAACTTCTGTACGGTTTGGGCTTAAACCTTGTATAGAGGACCTAATCATGGACATCGAATAAGATATAATTTAACACAACTTTAAGAAAACCCGCGTGAAGTCGCATGAAATAAATATCTCACAGAAATTAATGTTCTGAAAATTAACTGGAAAAAATTGCATAAATGTCAGTTAAGTTAGCTAATTATTAACAATGAAACTTTACTTATAACTTGAATGAGAAACAGTAACAAGCTCAAAGTTCCTACTCGTAAAAGTAAATTAAAACTTTCCGTTTATTTATAATCCACGCAGTTCATGTTTCCCGATAAATGAGGAGCGGTGGTGTTTATTTTGCAAAAACATTTATTTGTAACTTTCATTCATCCACTCAAAAAACAATTATTTTGATTAGTAAAGGGCTGGCTTTTGAAACACTTTTTATGAATGCAGGCAATTTAACCTACAAAAGATTAATTTCAGCCCGACCGTCTTCCAAGCTGTCATGCTTTTTGACATACCCAGCTATCAGTTCGGTACTTAAGGCGGTACCCCGACTCACACTAGCGCCGCTCCCCCAACTATTTTATAATATTATTAGTTATACAAAGGAATTTTAAAAAATCAATGTTAGCTACCATAAACTTGCGAAAAGAACTTGCACCAAGAACTTCGCATCTCTACCATAACTATACCACCTCCACCTCCACAGCCTATATTGGTCCACTGCTGGACCCAGGCCTCCCCCTGATAAGCGCCTTGTTGGCATTTACCTCACGGGGGGTAATGCCATAATCCTCACGCTGGGCATGCGGGTTGGGGATCGCAGTTCGGTGGTAGAATTGTTCTGCAGGGGGCGCTGCTCCCCTAAACTATACATGACACTAATATTATAAATGCGAAAGTTTAAATGTTTAGATGGATGGATGTTTGTTGTCTCTTCACGACATAAGGACTGAACCGAACGAGCTGAAATTTTGCATAGATGTAGCTCTTAGCCTGGAATCAAAAAAGGTAACTTTAATCCCATAAATCATTTCCCATTCCGATGGGAAATGATTTATGGGATACATAACCTTTAAACGTTTCCATATAAACAATGCGTGTGAAGCCGCAGGTACAAAATAGTACTTAAAAAATAAAATAAAAACATTTATTTCAGACCGTGTTGTGGTACGTATAAAGAAAAACTATTACAGAGGCTTTAAAAAAAGCTTATTATAGGAATCACAAACTGCCCAATCGTTAGTTTTAAGGTTTGGTGAAGCTAAAATAGACTTTAACGTAAAACTGAATCTTATCGTCCTTTCCCACTTCACGGTCTTGAGCTGCTGTAGACCGACCAATGTGAAAATATAAACTAGATACGAGAAAAGTGGCAGGGAACTATCAACCCGCGCCTCAATAGGTTTCCTAGACGGCAAGTTTCATTATGCCTTCCATTTATTTCTTCAATCCAATCTTGCACAAAGCTGACGGCGACGTTCAATGTAAGCGGAGCTGTTTTTCTTGGAAAAACAGCTTCAACGTCTTGGTCTTAGGATTTTTAGCGCAATCTACATCAGTTTTCCCGGAAAAGCGAGAATACAGTAAGAATAGTATATGTCTATCAAAAAACAAAGACATTTTATAGAAACTCAACAAACACTGATAAACGAATCGCATGATTGTAATTTACTTTCATCTTCAAAATAAACATAATCAACTTGAGTGACACATAAAAACAGAAACTTTCATGCAAACTAATGATCGAAAAATCGGATTTGCAGATGTCTGTTTCACATAGAAAGTGTAAAATCAATCAATACCCACATACGAACCCCATATTATACACACATACCATTACCATTCAAACCACGTAGCACCCAGCACCTTTCCCTCTACAAATTCGCGCACCACACAGTGTTTAAATGTCGCCGTAAATACATGTACAAAAATATCGCTTCCGGAACGTGAGGTAATCTAGAACTCCGGAAAACCCTTCATTTAATAGCGGTGGATTTGCACCAACGGTAAACACTATTAAGATGAAACATTACTCTACTTAGAACTGCAAGCAACAAGAAAGCATTGCGCAGAGTAATATGACCACAGACACTATCAAAGAGGAGATTATACAGAGGATACAGATAAAAGCGGAAATGGGCGTGTAAATGATGATGGGATTGCAATAAAATAGAAGTTTTAAAGACCAATTTGGCAGGAATGGGTAGGATTTCGTACACACCCTAAAATAACGGTACAAGCAATCCAAGGCTTGGAGCTGAATGCTTGAGTAACTTAGGCTCGTCCTAGATTCCGCTGTGAACGCGCAGTAAACCTACTTAAAAAGCCTTGACTCGAAAATGTGAGGATAAAATTTAAATGTTTTGTATCTATCTTCTGATACTCATCTTAAAGCATTAGCAGATTATCAGATTTGAGAAAATAATGATAGTCTATCAGTTCGACCATTGTCCAAAGTTCCATCGATACATCCCAATTAACCTCAATCGCAATATAATATACCGCTACCAGGGGCGCAGAAACTGAAAGAGGTTGATCACGTATTCAGCCTGCAGGCTCCGGTGTCACCGCTAATCAGACTGGTCGCATCTACCTACCTGAGGTTGGGCTGCGTAACTAATGGGAAACCGAAAAACATAGGTAAAGCGATACGTACAGTGAGACTAAATAAAGCCGAGAGGTTTAGCGGCGTGTGAAACGTCAAGATCCTATCAGATCCAAAAGAACTGTTGTGTAAAATCTGTCTGAAGAAAATCTTAAGAAAAGTTTTGAACCAAACAGATACCGAACTACATTTCTGAATTAGCATTCAGAAGCTTCTGTTTCTGAATTAGCATAGTTTAGCAATTAGGTAAACTTGATTTCCGTGTATGCCGGGGTGCAGAAGGTAGTTCTACAGTAACAATAGCACAAAATGACGGCAAAGATGTTGAACCCAGGTAAGCCAAACATCTACACTTCCGCGGCAACACGCCCGATCGAAAATCATCAAAATTTCAAACACAACCGCCACTTAATATTGTCATAAATCAAATGCTGCAGATATTTCCTGTGGAACCGCGACATGTGCACGAATCAATATTCAGAACACGCCGCAGCCTGTGAGAACTAATCAGGGGTTCTGATTCAGTGCGAACTGTGTCCACAGGGGCTGAATGTACTATTTTATTTAAGTCGAGAATAATTAATGGTTTTAATAGAAATAGATGATAAATGTAACTCGTCATTGTACCACACAAATAACAATAGATAGGATGAGATGATGAACAAGAACAGAAGTCAGAGAAGTTGAAGCTAATTAGGGATCGGAAGGGAAGATGCAAATGCGATGATTATCATAAAAAATCTGACAAACAAAACTTTGCATCATATTTCCAAGAAAGTAAATAAAAAATTATACATCAAGGGAAAAATATCCATGAACCATTAAAATGCATACAGCAGCGCCCGTTTACAGGAACGTGAAGTGACTGATCGTGAAAAGGTGATTATAAAGAATACCCGGCCCATAAAAAATGGATGAAAACATGAGTTCGGCGAACCTTACGAATTTGTGCTTTCTCACGCATAAAATTGTGGAAGACCTTTTTGTATCTAAGTAAATTCGTTTACGACAAGGTTGATGACACTCAAATTGTGGTAACAGATTTGTGTCAGAAAATGGTATATAAGTGAAAGACTTTAATTTTTAATAGATTACGAGGTAAAAACAAAATGTATGTTTGCATTGTGTCTGTAATTGATATCTGTACAACATTTTAAATAATAAAATGAAATGTTTTGCTTCTTTACCCTTTGTCACGCGATTCTAAGCTCTTCGTCGTCGTTATAGGGTCTGCCAATAATATTTAATGAAATAAAAATATTATGTATATGCTTTATAAACATTGCACACTCCTGTTTTATTTTCACAACAGAACCTTTACTAGTCACTAGACAGGATATTACTTGATCTCATCGTGTGGATCTTCATAAACCTTAATCACTTAAAATCTTAGTAGTCTAGTCCCTACGCAATGGAATTCTAGGGAATGCACGACCTAGGTCACATGACGCACTTCGACGTCCTTAGCGTTCGAATATTATTGACATGATTTATCGCTTATCAGATTGGAAAGCTGCCAGTTCATCACTTTATGTAATTAACATTACTCGTATTCAGGCACATTTTGGAGTACACTTCATGTTAGTTCCATCATGTCCAATTATTTTAAGTCATCACATCATTCATCACGTCGGTCGGCGGATCAATTAGTACTGAAACTGAAGCACTTTCGAAGGGGCGCGCTCGGGTAGTTTAATAGGTCATGTTTTGTTAATGCTTCACATGGCTGAACGCAAGCTTTTCACGCGTTATCTAATTATTAGGCTTAAATATATCTATGTATAAGGATCAGTTGAGCTACCTCTAGATTGTTTGCAACAGTCTGCAGTTAACTCAACTGTTTCAATTGTAAATACTAGTTTCTAATTTGTTTCTATTCCATAATTAAGTTACTTTAAATAGGTAACATAGTTAACTTACACTTTGTAAAAAATTCACTAAGTAAGAGTCTAAGCTTACATGTACTGGTTTTAAATAAGTCTACTTCACTGATTCTATTTACTAAAAAATTAGGCGAGCAATAAGCAAGAAGAAGGTAACAAGAACAAGAAGAAAGGTTACAAGATGGGAGAAGAAGGGTTAAAAGTTCATTCTTTAAAAAATACTCGCAATTGATTGATTGAGCAATGCGTTGCGACAGTGCGACTTATACAGCTCAATCCACTTCACTGTTCGTTCAGTTATTCATTAAGCGAGTTGCGCGGCTTAGCCAATAGTTCTAACTTAGTGCTAGCACTGCGAAGTTTCAGGAATAAAGCGGGAATGCATTCAGTGTTGTGGCGTTTGTTTCATTCTATTTGTGCAGGTATTTCCAATGTTAAAAATAAACCACTGTGCATTTACTGAGCTAACTGTGGTTTGACTTGAATTAATTTTAATTTTCCGGTATCCTCATAAACTACGTTTGTGAAAACTGAAAACGTATCGTCCACCCTGATGATGATACCTAATGAAAAAATAAATAATAAGCGATTCGGGGAAATTCTGAATGTTAAAGTGAATTCAACCATACTTATTCTACGTGTTCTGTATTAAAACGAAGTCATAGGTAATTATAATGACAGTAACTTCAAGCAACCAACCAAGCACTAGAAACGAGTGCTCCACAATCCAGAGAAACAGCCCAAACTCACTCGATCGAAGTAACACCCACTCGTGCACTTGTGGCGACTTAGTCAAGTTGCATTACTGGAACACGTTTGCGGTCCCTCTGCACTGCAATCAATTAAGTCTGCCACTTTATCTGCCAGTGGATTCTGAACTTTCGCAGCTGCAACTTACGGACCATCCCAAACCCCCTGTTATGTTTGGCATGTCTACTTTGAGTTGTTTTGAGTCTTACTACGTGAACATAGGTGCCTGCATTTGTATCCATCTGATCTGTGCCAACTGAAAATGGATCTTGCTGCTCAGATTGCAAGTCGTGGTCGTTTTCGTTATTGCAGTCAGTCTGTCAAAGCCGTATGTGGAATTAGTTACTTTAGTTTAGTGGTTCAGCGAGGGACTTGTGTGCTAAAGTTTATTAAGTGTTTAATTATTTTATTTTTAAAGGAGTTTATCTCACAAATGTGCATTTGCAACTATAAATAGCAGATTTACATTCAACCGCTGAAAATATAGTTCCATTTATAATGTTTATTATTTTTAAATCCTCGTTGAAATAAATATCAGATCTTCTAAATGCTACAGTAGTTTGACCTGTTTCTTATTGTCAATCTATCATTCTCTATAGCTTGACATGATCAAGTATTCCAGTGATTTTATGCTTTTAATTAATGTATCGAGTTGAATAATAACTACCAAACAATTATGTAGGCATCATGATTCATTCGTTACAGGACAAAAGATCGAATCCCATGTTCAATAACGTAGGTATTATGGATGGATTTCATTAAAGCGTTCCATTATACGTAATTCATACAGCTACGATCTGCATATAGTGGGCTAGGATGAATATATCGTTTCAATTTTAAATCTACCTCCATTCCAGTAATGGAATTTCATATCAGTGCTCGTTTAGCTTAGCATAGAGTAACTTCTGATGCACACTACGAGCTAGGGCAGCTACTTTCAAATGAGAATCGTATATTTTCTATTTATTCACTAGAAAATATACTTCTATACAGGACTTTCTATCTGGGGATTGATTGTTGCAAACAATCTACAGGTAGCTCAACTGATCCATATCAATACCAGTCGGAAGCGTCCCCAAGACGCTGGCTGCATTGCCCCGCCGCGCCTTATGGCAATGCTGATGCGCTGCGCCAGATACTCACCAGCTCTCGGGTCACGCGTCACTTCGACCAGACGCTCAGTTTATGTGTATTTATGAACACAAATATGCTGAACAGCAGGGACGTATATGGGCTGATGATGATGATCTGTATCTTTATCCACAGTAATAATTTGTAAGAGGTGTTTGTCCTGCAAGTGCAGTGCGGTTACAAGACAGGTTCAGACAAGAAAGAAAATATATACTTTTAGCAGTTACATGATGATGGCAATAATGATTTCATACTAGCCGAATTTCGGCCACGGCGGCCAAGTCTCAACGGAGATTAGCCATGTGCGCAGGACATTTATAGAGCACAAGTGTGTGCGCAAACACAGTTACACTCTCTATTCCCTCACGGTCATAATCCGATGGGACGGCAGACCGACACCACCAGGGAGTAGACGGGCGATTTCAGAAGTGGTAACCTAGACTCTAAAGATATTACTTTGACTTTGATAGTACTTTGCTACCATCCACAACATTCTTAACTGCGGTGTGGAGCTGTGGGCGCGAGCCGCGGATGTCGAACGGGTTTTCGTCATGCAAAAGCGCGCCGTTCGCGCGATCGTCGGCGTGGATGACGATGTGTCGTGCAGAGACTTATTTAAAGAGCTGAATATCATGCCCTGTGAACTTATGTATCACGTAGACCTTTTCACTCATATCAATATCGACGAGTTCCAGAGGAGAGGTGTGAACACCGCCCGCGCTCTGCGCAGTAACAAGCTCGCACACATCTTCGTCACGCCTGCGCACAAACTGAGCAAGTCGAAGAGGTCCGTGTATATAATGGGTCCCTCTGTCTACTGCCGGACACTATTAAAAAGGATGCAACTTCCACCATAATGTTTAAAATAGATTGAAAAAATGGCTTTTAGAGAAATCTTTTTACTCTGTAGACGAGTTCTACGCGTTGCCTATAATTTGATTATAAATGAATTTACTATACAATTAGTTAATTATATTTATAAGGTCAATATGAATACTTTATTGATAACCTTTATATCTTTTTTTGATTTTGACTTGTAACTTGGCGTTATAAATTAATGATTGTATTGTATTGTCTTGCAGCCATTCGTGGTGCTTACGACCTTTTTAAATAGATAAGGAAACTTAAATCAATAATGCATTCCCCTAATTAGGGCACCGGAACTGTTGCTCGCTGGCGCAGCGGCTATGGGTAATAAATGACTATAAAATAAACATTAAAAACGAAAATGAAATTGATGTCAATAATTTAATAATGTTAAAATAAAATATGAATTTAAACTCGGTGCATCAGAACGTGAAACCCGTGTCGACAGAAACCTAAGCTGTTGGGCTGAAATTTAGAATACCTAAGCTTAAATTTACTATTTGAAATCGTAGTAACTTTCAAGCGTAGCAAAGTACAATAAGTAGGTTTCATAGTCACGCTTCTCAACCAACATCAACGGTCTACTGAAAACATGAAAGACAACCCTGTAAGATATATTACTAGACTATTCTAATTACTACTCGTAAAATGTGAGAGTAATTAAACTAATTCGCAGCCTATTCAAAACAAAACCTTCAAAAACCAATTCCAACAATCACCAAGTCTCCAGGCTCCGGAAACCAAGTAATAACCCAAACACCAAATAAGCCCTGCGAAATTGTTCGGGAACTGAACAAAATGACTTTTAACATAACACAATGAACAACCGGAACAGACGGCACATAAAATTTTAAAGCCCCGGGACTTGATAGTGTGAATAGATGCAGGGGGTTATGTTCCAGCGATCAGTATGAGATAACCGAGGATATTATTTTCAAGTACCTAGCTCTGTGCTGTCCCATTTCGCACCCGACAAACGATTTGAATAAATATTTGGCACGGCATCTTGGACAAATCTCTACATTTTCGTAACAAACTTTAAGACGTTATTTTCATATAATTGCAGAGATATATGACTTCTCTTTGCACATTGATAGAAACCCGCAGTACATGAATAATGAAAGAAGGAAAATCAATTTATCGCCAAAAAGGCAGTTACTAAAATAAATACTTCCATATATAAGAGACTCTATTTTTTTAACAGTTCTTCCATCTCCAAGCTAATTGGAGTAGAGATCTTTAAAAACAGACACTTTGAAGCTAGATTCTTAGAATCTAAAAAAAGAATTATAAAGAATTTATAGAATCTTGGCTTATAGCTGTTCTAAGCGTCAAATCTTAATACATAAAAGAAAGTCGTGTTAGTTACACTATTTATAACTCAAGAACGGCTGAACGGATCTCGGTGAAATTTGGCAGCGAGGTAGATAGTATCCCGGGGCCGGACATAGGCTACCTTTTATTCCGGAAAAAAGCGTGCGAAGCCGCGGGCTGCAACTATAGGATAAAATCAAAGCAGGCTTTGATTCTTTCGATTCAGTTTACAAGCTCTGTCCTTCAACTGTTACGAGCCAATACGTACATCAAATGGAACCGTATATTGACCGCTGTACGTCACCTGTAACAGTATTTTGACCTGGACCGCCGGTATAATTGTGTTGCATATCGGCTGTGTGACGTCCGTGCAAGATTGATGCTGATGAAACGGGGTTTGATGATGTTGCGATAGCGGAGAGCTACTGAAACATACGCTGTTGGGGTGCGTTTACGGTAAGTAGCGAAAGCGGAAGCGGTATTTACAGTTTTAAATTGACTGTTGCCCGCCGCAGTTTTCTGTAAATGCCTTACAAGTCATGTATGTCATCTATAAGTGTCGACAAAATACATAAACTATCCTTCGTTGATGTAAGGGCATGGACGATGTGCCCGCCATGTAAAATTTTCATTCATAACGGTTCAAAGTTAGTTTTCATTTTCGCTTCACCTGTCCACTGAAAACCCACCTTTAGTGTATACCGATTTAGACCACAGCGAATGTGGACAGGCAATTTATCTCCAAGAGCTTTTATATCGTTGTTGTTCTATGAAACGAACCAGGCTTTTATTCGGTTATATAGCAAAGGAAGCCAGCACATGATTGTGAGAATAATGTGATCTGAATTTAAGCTGCGCTTTACATTCAGTGTGGTGTATGAGATAATTGAATTAGAGAGGACCTCGCGCCTGACCCTGCGAGAGTACATGGGCATTGAGGTCTCGCTGAGGAATTTATTACACACGATTATGAATAGGTAAGGATTAGAAACCCTCCAGATTTGAGAGAGGCTTATGTCCAACTAATGGTAAAGACGATAGAGGAGACTGAAAATATTAGAGAAAGCTAAGAGGTTTTAGCTGACGAATGATAGGAATTGGCTTTTGACAAGAGATGAGAAGGTCTAAGGAATTGGCAAACAACGCATAAAAATTTGTTGGTTCCCATTCGTTGTTCACTTATTATTAACTACTGTGTACAGTTAAAATCAAGAGTAAAAATAAAATACGCTCGAATTAAACCATAGTAAAGCAAATAGAGCATCAAAACCAATCAAAAACAAATCGCACGACCGGGGGTGAAAAACGATGATACCAATGAATGTGTAGTAAAAGCAACTGGAGAGCCAACTGGCCTTGTAGTTTATAATCGATAAGAGAAATCAACCGGGATTGGAAACGCTGTGACATGAGCTAACTGACGTATCGACACAACCGAATAACAGTGTAAATAAAATAATACTAAAACGACAGACTTGAACGGGTTGAGGAAACGTAATGTGAAATGTTATGGACATTTTAAGATCCCTAGTGCAGTAGACAGCAAAATTATTAAGTTGAACAACAACATACAGTATGATAGACTGAATCTGTCACAAAAAAACAAATAAGATAAAACTAGACCTTTAATGAGAAACCAAAATTCACATAACTTTGTGAAATTTTTAGCACAATGATAAGAAATAAACCAGTTTACGCTCGAAAAAAACCTTCTTCTAATAATAACAAAAAAATAGTAACAGCAAAACTAAGCGAAGCAGATAAATTGTCAAGAGGAAATAATGTTACAGTGATTATTTATAACGACAATATTAAAGGAAAAAAGATAAGGACTAACACGATGATTAACATGAATTGTTAAAACAGTTTACAACTATAGGAATCTTATCAACTCATATTCAATAAAATACAATAACAGAAATAAAGATACATAAGACATTATAACATTTATGCAGAATTTGACTACTCATTCTTAATGAAAATTATTCGTCAAGAATTAGTTGTCTAATTCGGGATAAATGTTTAGTAAGGTTGATCCCCACCCGCATGCCCAGCGTGGGGATTATGGGCATTACTCCGCATGAGATAAAAGCCAATAAGGCACTTATCAGGGGGAGGCCTGCGTCCAGCAGTGGACCAATATAGGCTGTTGAGGTTGAGGTCAATACAATCAAAAGAATAAAGGTCAAAGGACCATTGGGAAGTTACAGTTTGGCAAGATAATATAGGAAAAAAAAATATTGGTACTTACCACGAGTGCGTGTCGCACCCGTCTTTCCGCCGCAGCGTAAGACTCCCTATTATGCTGCAGGGTGCGACCTGTAACAAGGAATTAGAACTTTAAATCTAGAGTGTCATGGAACATTTTTGTGTAAACAAGCCTCAACCAGCTGTTAAGAATAGATGAGATAAAGCACAAGAAGTGTTCAGCTTAAAAGAATAGAACATACTGTCAATCTAATTTTAAAGGCTCTACCTATCAAAGCACTCTGGTTTCCTCTCCGCCGCGGTGATCCACCAATTGCATACAATAGCAAACCCGCGCGGTTCGTAGGCGAGTGATGTTATTTTCAATACCTAATTACTTCATGACTCTTTAGACACACCTGTGTCTAATTTGTAGAATCATCGGCAAACTTAGTCGCATTTCAGCATAATTGTGCTGGATAATTACATACTACCCAGAGCTTTTTCAGCTACAGACTTTTGTTCTGTACGCTTGTAGCCTGCAAATTGCCTTCCGAAAAATTCTATAGCTTTTAAGACCACCCAATGACTAAATAAAAAAAGGAAGACGTTCTTTGCATCAGACATATACCAAGAATTGGATGTATACAGATTAAACACGTTGCGATTGTAGCCCGCAAATCGCTTTTCCATAAAGTTATATAAGACCTTAATGATTTAATAAAAAAAAGTAGGACTTTCTTTGCATCAGTCACATACTTACTAAGAATTGAATTTATACAGATGACACACAACTAGTCCCATCAAACTTTAATTAGCGTAGGACTAATGTTAGTTATGGTTCAAGCAATGACTACATAGAGAGCATAAACGTCATTATTTATGAGGTACATTACATAGTTCATGATCTCATCTGGATTCTGCAGAGCAGCGTCATTGTCTAGTCAACCTAAATTCGTGATATTTAATATTTCCTGGTTAATTTTAACAATACTCCCAAGTATAACTGCAGAAGTGACTCATGTTAACACCGTTCTGTTTTAATTAAAAATTCCTTCACAAATACGAATAGATACAATTCGTTTTTTTTATCATTTTATTTTATCTTATTTTCTATCTCATCATCAGACAAGTGGTTTAAACTTCATCTTGAGAGTTTATTATCTCTTCACGTTTTCATAAGCTACGGTTTCTATGGTTTGCTAAGTGACCATGATCATCATTATCACTCAGCCCGTGGTCACAGCTCGTCATCACAATCACAGAAGAACATAGGTTTAATTAATAGAATTTCCTTAAGGATTACTTGGGAGCTTTTACCCTTCTATACCTTCAGTACGATGAATCTGACTGACTTGACTGTCTCAGAAGTACTTCTAAAATAAAAAAAAATTGATCTAAATAAAGTCTCCTCTTAGTGTCATCTAACTACATATACACTGCCGGCCAAAAGTTTGAGACCACCTACATCAAAGTAGGAAAATGAAATAAAACTCAAAATACAAAGCAAGAGGTTTAATTATGAATTAAAATACTTATTTCCTAATACACATACATTATGAAGAAAACAAAAAAATCAAGAAAAATCAACCATTTACTTTAAAAATGTCGCTCATATTTTATACAGATTTTTCGTCGAAAAACCCTCCCTTGCATTTTATTACTACTTTCACTATTCTTGGCATACGAGCAATCAATTTGTCGATTGTATCTTGTGATATATTGTTCCAGCTTTCTTGTAAAGCCTTCCACATGTCTTCTTGCGAAGTGGGACAACAACTGCGCACATTTCTATCAAGCTCTTCCCACAAAAGCTCAATCGGGTTGAGATCCGGACTCTGAGAGGGCCACACCATGTTTTTTAAAACCCCTTCTGTTTCTTTGTGTTCTAAATAACCCCTGCATAATTTTGAACTATGTTTTGGGTCATTATCTTGTTGGAAAAAAAATCCATCTCCAATTATTCTTGAACCAGACGGAATGGCATTTTGCTGTAGTATTCGTTTATATTGCTCCTTTTTCATGATTCCTTCGACTCGTACCAAATCTCCGGTTCCATGGCCCGAGAAGCATCCCCAGACCATAATGGAACCACCACCATGCTTGACTGTTGGCACCACACAGTCTGGCATCATCTTTTCCTCGACGTTACGTCGAACAAAAATTCGTCGTTTTGAACCAAATATTTCAAATTTGGATTCATCTGACCAAAGAACTTGTTTAAAGTCTTCTTCAGTCCAGTCTCGATGGGTAAGGGCCCACTGCATCCGTTTCTTTTTGTTTTGTGGCCTTAGTAGTGGTTTTCGAACGGCGACGCGACCAAATAACTTAGCATCTCTCAAACGTCTTTTTACTGTAGTCAATGATACAGGTTCTGATCGGGATTTGTTCACTTCTACGCGGATTTCTGGTGCTGTTAGGCGTCTATTCCGCTTGCTGGTAGTGACGATGAAGTGATCTTCGCGAGAAGTGGTAGTTCTCGGCCTTCCCGAACGCGAACGATCTTGATTACTGCCAGTCTCCTTGTATCGGGTTATTGTGTTATGAACACAAGTCTTCGACAACTTAAGTTGAGAGGCAATCGCACGTTCAGATTTGCCTTCGCCGTATAAAACAACTATGGCAGAGCGAGTTTCACTGCTAATTTCGCGAACTTTTCCCATTTTAAGATGTCTTCACTGTAACAACGACGAGCTCAGACTAATAAGGTAGAAAATAATTTACTCCATAAAAACTCAGGTACTAAATATGTTTTAGGAAGCTAACATAATCCCTGATATCGGTTAACGCGAAACAAACCCAAAACAAAAGTAATGAGCAGATCATAAAAATATTACAATGACTCTACCACCTGGTCCTTGCGCGGCGCTCATTGATGTTTTGAAACAATAGACCTTTTTAGGATGATAACTTAAACAACAACATAAATAATGACTCTTAGAAATTCTTTAATAATAATAGAATACGCAGGTGTTCAAATTAGCTCATTATCATATGTGTACTTTGAAATATTTTGTTGGTGACAAAGATTTTTACAGTGGTCTCAAACTTTTGGCCGGCAGTGTATATGGAGGTAGTATGTCATAACTTATTCAATAGACATAGTGGCCGTAACGGACAAATACACCTCTATGCGGATAACTCATCCTAAATTCTCTGTCCAACAAGCCGTGGCTATTTTGATCAGTAAGCAAGCCTGGAATCCCAACAGCCAGGAGGCGTGCTTCCGCATCTCAAATAGCTGCTTATCCATTAAGCAAAGCCCAAATAGGCCTATCGAATTACAAATTCTGTTCTAATTCAAAACAGAAGTGGACTGACGTACACCATACGGGTTTTGTGGAAACGCTTTATTTACGGCGATTTTATTGCTCCTGTTTTAGACTGAGAGATTATTTTATGGAGATCTTGTGTCACTGTTTTTCGGAGCTGTCTGTTCAGCGGTTAATGGCTTAGAGGGAAAGTTCATCAATTAACATAATTTGTAGTCGGTTCATTTCATACCCACTGCTTGAATAAAGGCGTCTCGAAGTTTCTGTCGTCCACCACTCCTGGGACGTACAATGTTGACCCTACTCGCAATAAATTAATAAATTGCAATAACGCTACCATACTGCTGCCACACCTTGCATTTTATGGAAACTGTTTCTATCGTGCCGGCTATCAATATAATTTGAAAAAAAGTATATCTACTTACCTAGCTTAGGATTGATTAGGCAGGCTAATCAATCCTAAGCTAGATAGATATACTGAATGCATAAAATTCCTACTTTGCAAAACAATCCTGGCCAGCACTATTGCGAGTTTAATTTCTGAATGAATGTCGCTGTATTTTTCAATTTTACGACGTTTAAGGCCATTGTAACGACCACAGCCAACGACTTCATTTGCTTAGCGGAGCGAGGAAAATTTGCTCAAGGCGAGGGTTATTAAATTACGCGTTTAAGTGGTCAATTTATCGAAGACAGGGCGCTATGGCGCTTATTAGGGGAGGCCTATGTCCAGCAGTGGACTAATATAGGCTGCTGATGTGGAAGTGGTAAATTGCTTTTCGCCAGCGGTCTGTTCTTTAGAATACTATGTTCTGGAATCAGTACAGTTCAAAACAATATTACTCCCTTCACAATCCTTGAAAACTGTTATTTATTTAGTGGTGGGCCCAGATTCATCCAGAACATTTAGTTTGTGGCAGTACCCTTATATTACAGGATGCCATGAAGATGTCGCCGCGCCGGATCGTAGAATCAGCTCTTTGGTAGAAGGGGTAGGCGGATCACAAAACGGCACCATTCAGATGCCTATGTTTGAATAATCAACGTTCAACAATATGGCTAAACCTCACTTAGCCTCACGTCGAATGAAATTAAATAAATAAATAAATAAATAATACTGGACAATCCACACAGCATCATCTAGCCCCAAAGTAAGCAGAGCTTGTGTTATGGGTACTAGATGACTGATAAACTTAATACAATACATACATAGATAGGTATTTTTTTTTTATTATATTTAGAAAATACCCAGAACACCCGGAACAAATATTTGCAGATCGTACAAACATTTGTCCCAAGGCGGGAATCGAACCCGCAACCTTCTGCGTCGCAGGCGGACCTTCGCCCGCCGCGCCACATCGGTCGTCAAATAAAAAAAAAAAAAAATTGGTTAAATAGGTTTTGCCAACAAATCAGTATTGGTATTGTAATCCGCCTAGCTATTCCACAAACGGGCTGATTTTACGATCCGGGGCGGCTACATAGTGCGTGTAATATAAAGGTAAGGGTACTGCCACAAACTAAACGTGTGGTCCCAGATAAATCTGGAATTCGCACAGTTCAAAACAAACTCACTTCTTTCACAATCCAAGCAAGCAAAGTAATATAAAACGGTACTACGAACAGTTGCGATGCTCAAGGGTCTCGGAGACACAAATGCGTTCCAAACGGCCAAATGGCTAATTACAGTGCTCAAACTGTTCACTTCGTAGTAAATGCACGTAACCGGACGCGGTTCCCGGTATGGGTCCTACCGTGAATTGCTAAGGCACCAGCCACATGGGCAGGAGGTAAGTACTTAAAGCTGTAGAGCTGTCATGTTTTACCGAACCGAGGCTTAGTTTTGGAGATCTACTAACTTCTGCCAGCAGCTTCACAAACGTTTTTCCGGGATAACAAGTCTATAAATGTTAATTATTGACTAGAACTGCATATGTATGCAAAATTTCCATCTGGTCAGTAGTTTTGACGTGAAGACGTAAAAAGTAACAAAAAAATCTAAACTTACGCATTTATTATAACGGTGTGATTACAATGGGCACACGAAGTTCTATTCCTATGCATTTCATTTAATTACCACATAACGCATGGCAGTTCTTGACACTGACACTGGCAGAGTCGTAGCAAAAAGCAAGCGACGACGTCATAGAGAAAGAAGTTGAAGTTACCACACAAGATAACGCGGTTAGAGGTGGGATTATCAATTTATCAGCAAACCTAGGTTTCTGATTTGTTTTCGTAAAAACGCTAAACTTATGCAAGCGACACAAGAGTTTGTTTTGCACGAAAACAAATCAGAAACATTGATTTTCCTTTTCCGAGTATAGGGCCTACTAAAGAAACTCCTGTCAGCGTGGCTTGGGCCGCAAGTCTTTTCACACGTCATGGTGACTGCTCCCTGTGCCGTGTGCATGTGAAAAGGGCCTTAGGGCCTGGTATCATCAGGAATTTCACGCACGCCTGGGTGTCGGTCAGAGCCCTCGAATTAATGACTTTAAATGAGATCAATGAACTGTTTTACGCTTCTAAAACAGTTCATTGATGCGAAATTTAATCGACCAAGTGTTTAACACTGCACACTAAATAGTAGACTAGATGTATTTTCTTAGGCTACCATCTATCTCGCTGCTCAGTTCCATAAAGATCCATTAAGCCGTTAAGGTAACAGACATATTGAGTTACCATCGCCTTTATAATTCTAAGTATGAATTTTATTCGGGCGAAGTCGAACAGAACCGTATTCAATCAGTTTTGCGATCGATAAAATAGCTATGCAGCGCCGCGCACTAAAACTGACATATGAGCTGGGTTGATACTAAATGATTGTTTTAATAGTCAGGGGCCGAATCCCTAATAGACAATGGTATCGTTGCAGAATCTTCCATAGATGAAAAAACTCTAGATCTAGTGCGTATAGTGCTATTTGCACGGAGAGATTGAGGCTTCAACCTTGACACACGCGTGCCTCCATCTGTAGTTTCTTTCATTTAAGTAATTCAAAGGTAAAATGCCATAATGTGTCATTCAGTCTGTCAGTAAATACCACCAATTTTAAATATTTTTTTAATCAATCTATCAGTGCTGAATAATATCATACAACACTAGTCTACGTTATCTTACGTTTGAATGTACACCTTCATTCATTGTAATTAAGTTTAAAAGTTGAATTCCAACGTTTGCTTCTTAAAGTTGTAGGTACTCTTCTTCAGCGGAAGTTCACATCTCTTCTATTAGGGCCACTAATGCGTTATTGACTTAGGAGCGGAAGAGGAATCTTCCGGGACTTTAGCACAAATTGGACTAGGTACGAATCGGATATAAGAACAATCGTAATTTTTAAATAAGCAAACAGAAAATTGGCTTTAATCCGTTATGATTCGAGATAAAGATTTTCATTTGTATAGCGCCCGTCAAAAAGAAATAGGTCGACCAAGATTGGTTTAAAATTTAGGGAATTACTAAGCTTGGCTTCGTTCCATTCGAGGCGATCAGATCATCTCTGGCCTTAAAAACTCTCAATAAGATACTGCTTTTTAGGGTTCCGTACCTAAAGGGTGAAAACGGCACCCTATTACTAAGCCTCCGCCGTCTGTCCGTTTGTCCGCCCGTAAGCGCGGGCTGTATCTCTTGAACCGTAATAGGTAGACAGATGAAATTTTCACAGAATGTGTATTTCTCTTGCCGCTATAACAACAATTATTCATGATAAAATAATAAATTTAATAATTAAAGGGGACAAGTCAAGTCTTTATCAAGTTGATTACCGATCACCAAAGTTACGCAACGTCGTCGTCGTCAAAAGAATCCGTTCATTAGGGTTTTTTTTTTTTTGCGAAATTGTTGTACGATGGTACGGAACCCTCCCTGTGCAAGTTGACTCGCACTTGGCCAGTTTTATTATTTTTTTCGTGTTATCGGCAAGTTCTTATAGGGTGTCTCCTAAAGAGGTCGAAGAGTAGATCAACAAGGTCGAAAGGTAAATGTTTGCCGAACGCTGCGGTGACGTATTTGACGAATAAACAAGTCTGTTGACTTTGGAACGCACTGTAATTAGGGAGTTGCTTAATGTTGGACTTTGCTTTTTTAACTGATTTGTATGATCGGTAATCGGACCCTTGTTTCTTGATTTCTACATAAGATTAACCTGAAAGCCAGGGGTAAGAAGAAGGCATTGATAGATGAGATCAAAAGTCAAGATCGCTGCAAGAGTTTTTTGTCAAAATTATGTTTTAGGTTATGTTTTTACATAAAAATATACAGAACATTCTTTATATCTGTACAATTAGCGCAAGGTTTTTGTTATCTTTTTATATATTTTCCTTATCTTTTACCTCTTAACAATGGTGTAAATAAAGTAACTAAAGAATATATTCTAGAACAAATACTCAGCACAAAACAAGACCTTGTTATAATTTAAATCATAGTTTAAAAGTATTAAATAAGTTAAGTAGGTGAAGTGATTTCATAAGCTCTTTACAAGGTTTATTAAATGGTTATTCATGCAATAGAAACGGGTTCCGTACATAAGTAATAGTTAAAGATAATTTTATAGAGAACCCGAACTATTCAGTAGGTCGGGGGTAGTATCATCTCTAATCGAATCGAATCTACTTTTCGAGAATGTTCTAAGAGAATACCTACCAAAAGAAGTTAACATACGTTAATACTCTGTCTATATCTGTCTGAACTCCAAGACTCGTAAAAAAATTCTATTCCTGTTGTCAGCTATCTTGACGTAAATTCTGATCTCATCTATGCCACCCAGCTGAGAGGTTAACAGATTCTCGTGGGTAACATCCTACTCTGCCGTAACACAGTTTTAAACTAGTACTGAGGGTAGAAGTCAAGAGCAAGCTATGCATCACTTATTTACAATTGTCATCTACCTCAATTTGTAAAGAAATCAGTAATCTTGGTTTTGAGAGTAAATGAGGCTACATTCCAAACATTTCTACATTTCTTTGGACCTCTATCAAGATTTTATTCTTTCTCTTTTGGCTTTAATTAAATACTGTTTCTAATCGTTTATCAGATCAGATATTAACCTTGATTTGTCGAGGAGATCACTGCACGACTTACGGCAACAATTTTGATAAATTTAATAGGTAGTACCTACCTATCAAATTGTTTTTCGCCACTGTTTGATTATTTCGTCGAAATTGAGATATACATACTTAGGTGATCTTTGGTGACCGTTGAATGTTAGATTGATACGGTCGATCGATAGAACTAGATGATAACAGGCAATAACCAAATTTGTAAACAAATATATAAACGTCAAACATGGCATCAGTCGTTCTAGAGATCAGACTCTACTTGGAGCTACGCACCAAATGGATGTTTCTACACGGGTTCCTCAACCGTAGTAGTTAAATAAAAACTGCATTGACTGTTTATAAGTGACTTTGAATTGTAATTAGGTTAAGGTGACAGTAAAGTTAACTCACTTGTATTGATCTCAATTTATTAATAATTAACATGTTCCTCTTCATTGCTATTGCATGCTATGTGTTCTTGCCAGTTTCAATTGTTATTGAATAAATAATTTCGAATGAAAAAAGATCCATAAAATCAAACACTATTCACGCGTTACCCTAAACTAGTTGTTTCCGTGTATAACTGCTAAATGCTGTACAAATATTGATAAGAACGGTGACAGCAAACAGAGGAATATAAGATTACTAATGATAATGATAACCCACGTTTCATTTACCTAAAGTTAATAGTTTTATAGTGTTTTTACTTTAAACTAACTTCCCTAAACCTAGAAGTAGTGAAACATTATTAGAAGTATTAGAAATATTCCACCCTCGGTACCAAAATAGTCCGCACCGGCACCGTGCGGATGATTTTGTTTTGAGGAGAGGAGTGTCGTTTTTCTTCTCGGCACCAAGCTTTACGAAAAATGTATCCAAAGAGTGGCATACTTTTAATTCAGTAAACTCAGGACTGGCTAAGACCTGAGTTTTCTGAATTAAAAGTATGGGCCTAGATTGGTGAAAATGGAGCTCAATCAGTGCTGCCGAGTTGATAGGTGGCGAAAGTGGAGATCAATTTCCTGACATTTATCTGAATTAAAAATATATTTTTATAAATAAGTTGTTTACTATGTAATTAATAGCTTTTGTTTTTCCTATAAAATAATATAAAAGTTTAATATTATTAAGTTTTAAAATATATGGCTTTTCTAACTGTCCTACGCGATGGAAATTATAAGATGGCGTCTTCAGTTACGAGTTTAAAAGCAATGAACGACGTACAAGATATATCACGGCACATTTCACACGATACAGGTCACCACGAACCAAAATAGCACGAGACAATGAATTTCATAGTAGTTTATTTGCTCGGCAGCGTAATAGCAAACCACTGTTATTGCAAGCAGGGCATCAAGCATTTACGATTGCCACATTAAAACCAGAGGTGCTATCAAAAAAACTGTTTAAAACCGCATTACGTTCAAACCGGTGGTAATTGCAATCGTTTTATAACGTAGCTAGTGAAAAGCCAGCGACTGCGACTACGAAAATTGTAATTTTCTCGCATTGTATTCTGTGGTCTTTAACTATGAAATTGCGGTTTTGTATGGAGAATTTCAAGAAAAGTGATTTCCTCAACACACATTTTTTTGGTTTGATATTACTTAATTATCATATTTCGGTAAAATTTTGTGTGAATCTTGTGTGAATCTTTGCAATAATATTACGTTCATAATATAATATTTTTGTATGTATAATGTTTTTGTAGGTAGGTAACTAATGAATAAAAAAAATTTTGTGAAAAAACGGCAATTTCATATTTAAACCACTATTACGTTTACTCCGGTGGAATAAACTATGTTTTAACCATGTCGCTAACGGGGGGATGTTATAAGTTGGTTGTCCAGACCTCCTTAGCAAATTTTTTACTACGCACGAAGTTAACCCCTGCTCACTGAACCAAATCTTAAAGCTTTTGAAAGCAGCTGCAAAAATAAAGTGGTGATCCCAAAAAGGGTGCTTCAGAACTGAGAAACAAAATAAATGGCTTTCAGAATTGTAACGACTGTGACAGCAGTGAGTTGTTTCTTTATGGCTATAGTATTCTGAAAACCGGTTTATGGAAATGTACTTGCTTTTGGCTCTTCCTCTCCGAGTTCAGACAACAGGATTACTACTAAATAATACGGACAGTGCACATGTCATTAATATTCGACAAGCCATTTTTTATATTTGCAGCACCATATTCATAGAATGGATCGAGTGGAGGCCGCATTTAAATATGTGCAAATTGCAACGGACTGAGAGGGTAGGGTACATGATGTCATAGTGACGTCACGTCCATTCCACGAGCTTTCAGCGAGTCAGTTTATTGCTGTTAATTAATAATTTATTATAATAATTTGCTTGGTAAAGGTAACTAGAGATTGCTCTAGTAAATCGAGAGTTGTTTAAGATCAACTGGCCGGCTCCGGCGGCCCTCGTCAAGTCGTAAATTTCTTTGATAGTAACCTGTTTTATGTCATTGTTGTGCCAAAGTATTCTAATTATGTCATACTGGAAGGACACTCGTCTACTCTGGACCCCGGCTGAGGGTTTCAATGGACGTCGGAATCTCTGGTCGGAGCAGTTCCTAGGTCACATTCGATTACCTTCGAACTATAGCAATATACCGAGAAGCGATCGATGTGAGATTTGGTTGAGTCACTTCCAGAATGCCCGCCCTCGTTGGCTGGATGTATAATTTGTAATAATGTCTAGACTCGGCGACAGTCGGGCGACACTAGAGATATTTCCAGGGAATTCTAGGCCTTTAGGCATCGGCGGTTTGGAGGTTATGTTATGTCACCGCGAGCGAGGCATCGCCCCAAGTCTACATACCTGAAGAAGCCCAAGTGCAGTAGCGAGAGAAGAGAGTGCCCAGGACGGAAAATACGAAGAGGTACCGTTTTCCGAAATACTTCTTATCTCCATATCACTTCACGGGAGCACCTAATTGTCCCCCAGCGCGGTTCACCATCGCTAAACGCGACATTTGTGTTTCTTTCAGGCATATAACTTGCCATATACATGAGGCACTTTACTCATAATTAGTTGTGAATTTTCGCGCGGAACCAGGGGGGCGCACATTATATTAGGGAATAGTAACGGGCACACGTGCTATCGCAGCAGAGAGGGACGGATTCACTGGACGTCCTTGGCGAGGGGGCGCGCGGGGCGCCTGCGGCATCAGACGTTTCAATCATCCCCGGGGGGAGCGAGACGGAAGTTGGTGCGATGGGCGGGAGCGAGCGAGAGGGATGATGCCGTGCTATTGACCGGATCGTAGACCACGCCCACCCGGGCTAGACACGGGCGCTGATGCTCCAAGTGAAAATCGACCGTCGGCCCGGGCAGACGCGGCGAGCTGCTCCACTGCACCATCAAGGTTAACCACACGACTGATGCACTTCCGAGGAACTAGCATCGTACCGTACACTAGCGCGCTGCAAGCAACTCACCATGCCTAGCAACAATAGGAATTCCAACTAAAATCTATAAAGCTGGCTAGATCGTACGCTTCGATATGCAGACTTGGCACGGAAACGATGTAGGTTGCCAGAAAAGGACGTCAGCGGTCGAGAGAGAGAGGAGCCGAAAAAATAATCGAGGCGGAATTACGCGACCGACACAGGGCCTTTTATATTTAATTAAATCTTCACGCGACGGGCTGCGATAATTCCGATCTTATGAAACGTTTCAGGCAGAACGTATTGTACAACCCTTTACATTTTTAATGGCGGAAAGTCAACGGCCTGTTACGTAACCCAACTTCGGCTCCGATTGCGAGTTGCCGACTAAATTGTTCGCTACAATCACAACTTGGCTTCGCTTGGCTCAGTGAAGCTTCGCCTGAGGAGGTTACGGGTTCGATTCTCGCAGGGACGAATGTTTTTATAGTCTAGATGTTTGCTAATGGTAGGACCATACCTACAATGTTATGAATTCAAAACTATAAAAAAACCCACTAGCTCTATGCTTTTTAACTTTTTTTCGCAAAATTAGGGAACAAAGGCCTTTAAAATGGTAGCTAAGAATATCCCCGGAATTCAGACAAGTGTTTTGATACCTCACTCACCAAAATCGCTTCAGTTGTTTTGATGCTTGAGGGAACTTACTCAAGTGTCCGCCAACCACCAGAAACACTTGAAAAACATACCCTCGCTTGTAAAAAGGAGTTTATGGGACATATCACTAAGAGTCGTGTTTGCCGCAACAAGGAGTCTGCGTATTTTGCAGCCAGACCGCGTATGGACTTATGAAATGTCTTCATTATAAAAATCTTCTACCGTTATACCATCTATCTCCATGCCAAATTTCATTATGATCCGTTCAGCCGTTTAAGCGTGAAGCGGTAACAGACTAACAGAGTTACTTTCGAATTTATAATATTAAGTAGTATGGATTCGAAAGTAACACTGTCGAATCAGTCATTCAGGACAAAGCATTTTATGCTAAAATAACTTTCTACCCCTTTTTAACCCCGTTAAGGGATGAATTTCAATAAAATACGAAACACGTCTTCCATCAAATTCTGTTAAAAGGTTCACGCAAAATTTGAAGTAGATTGGACCAAGGAATCACGTTGTCCCATACAAACTTTGCCCCCGTTTTTCACCCCCTTAGGAGTAGCATTTCAGAAAATACTTTCATAACAGATGCCTACGTCATACAAAGAACACACCCAAGTTTCAGGTCTCTACGATCAGCTTAGGCTGTGCGTTGATCCGTCAGTCAGTCAGGGCAAAGCATTTTATATGTATATATATATATATTAATCCATGAATAAGTTACCAGGATTACGACGCGTAAATCGAACTGGAGGTTATAAAGGTTACGTAACCGCGTTCTTTCTTGTTGTTTTAAATTATGGCGGAGTAGTATTAATTATTCAACTTTCATTCATTATTATAATTTTACCCTTTCACGGGGAAATTCAAAGTTAATCCAATACCTTAGAACCTCTTGTCTCAAACATTGATCGCCAACAAGGTTTCGTCTAGGTTAGAAAAGAGAAACATAATGAATGAATTCACTATATGAATTTCAAATATTTTACACATTGGGTGTCAATTTTGTTTGTCTATATAAACCTAGAAAAATCGCTGTCTAGGGTGTTCTTGCTATCACACAATATACAAAACAAAGTTTCACGCCGCGTCTGTCTGAACGCGATAACCTAAAAAAAACTACTGAACAGATTTCCATACAGTTTTCACAAATGGACGGAGCAATTCCTGAGAAAGATTTAGGTGTACAATTTATTAGTCTTGGGGACGCTTCCGACTGGTATTGATATGGATTAGTTGAGCTACCTGTAGATTGTTAGCAACAGTCTGCAGTTAGCTTAATTGTTTAAATTGTATATACTAGTTCTAATTAGTTTTTATTATTGAATTGTAATTTTCTTTGTCAATAAAGTTATTTGTATATGCCTAAAAAATGTATTAGGGTTTCGTGTGAATTGGCTGAAATATGACGATGATTGTTGATGATTTCAGAAAAAAATGTCCATTGAACTAACTTGTTCCTCGTGCGAAACCGGCGAGGTTCACTAGTATTAAACAATTTGTGATGGCAAATAGCAATAAAATAACTAAGAATTCTAAGTAAGGTCATAAACTTTTCCAAACACCAGAGTTTCATTGTAACTAAAAAAGATGTAGATAGCACTACAAAGGCGCAAATGTAACGCTTGTTGCTTTCAACCACAATGTTTGCAATAGGGAATAAAAGAGAAACAACAGAAAAAAATTTAATTACCAAGAGTACCACTTGACCAGTTTAAAAAGTAAATAAATAAATAATGTTGGACAATTTACAGAGCATCCTCTAGATCCGAGCTAAGCAGAGCTTGTGTTATGGGTACCTACTAGATAACTAATATACCTACATAATACAGTACTACATAGATAGATATTTTTTATTATACATAGTAAACACTCAGAACACCCTCAACACATATTTGCGGACCGTACAAACATTTGTCCCGAGGCGGGAATCGAAACCGCAACCTCCTGCGTCGCAGACCGACCGAAGACCCATTGCACTGAGGACACCCCAAATGTTGATAAAGCTCAGCTGTGTCAAAGATAAAACACTCATAATTAAAACAGAAGTTCATTATTTCTTAAAAGCGTTCAGAGTGAAAAACAAAACCAATTTATTCAAAGCGTGACCTATATCCGCGTGAGTAAAACCGGTTCCTGCTTAGAGGGGCTGTGGACCAAATTGGTGACATAACCGGGGAAGATACAGTCCCAATTAATAGCTAAATGTCAATAATTTTCAGAAATATAATATGCATTGCTGTAAAAGGAACATGGAAAACATGAATATATTAGAACAATGATCAATCAGAACAGAAATATTAATAGCATGCAATAGAACATAATAAATTAAAAGTTTGCGGGACAATCCCTAGGAAATAATTTTTTAAGGGACCACTTCGGTGTTATTTTCTATACAATAGCGAAAGTAAATCGGTACCTACATAATTGACAGAGAAATCGACGAATATATAGATAGGTACATTGAAAAAAATAAACATACAAACCTACATACATCCGAATATAGAACTTCCTCCTTTTTTCGATGTCGGCTAAAAATTAAAATGATGTATCAATACTAAACATTAAGATGGGCTCAAATCTAGCTAGAAAACAAGAAACTGAATCTACACCCGACTTCAGTTCTGAAACGAGCCTAAAACAAACCAAAATAGAACTAAATTCAGCTTGCGAAATTACAAACTTATTCAAACGAAAAGCTTACTCTGTCATTTAGAATAGTTTCATTTCGAGTCTAAAGTCACCGCGATAAAGGTAATTTTGCATTGAAAGCAGCTAGGCTGGAGAGGGGGTGCGCACCTTGACCCAAGCTATTTATATCATTCCGTGTGTTCGAAGGCTGTAAAAGGCTTATGTCAAATGATGTCACAGCGATAGTACATCACCTTCGGCTCAAGTGGAGTGAATGAAAGGTTTAGAAGAATTTAAAATAGTAGATTGGATTATTTTCGTACACGCTAGGTTATACGCGTTAAGCTTGAAGGTTAAAATGGACTTGAAAAATCATGGTTTTGAGATATTCACAGCCTACAAGTACCTACATTTGTTTAACCAGATAAAAAATTGCTAATAGTAGAAAAGGGCAAAAGGGAAAATGAATCAAAAAAATTAGGTATAAGGCAAACGCCACACGCCACAAAACAAAAGTCCTAACCGGAAACACGGCGAGCCTCGTGACCACGAAAGTTAAGGAAACGTAAAAACGTTGCTTGTAAATCCCGATTCAGCAAACACCGAAACCACAGATTTTACCGAAACTTTTCGTCCGTATTTTAGAAACGGAGAAGTTACAACATTTGTTACAGGGAAGTTGCGTCCCAGACTTTGTAAGTGGATACCCCTGCTGTAATTTACTTTCATGACGGTAGTTTTATAAGGTCCGTAAAGTCGTATGAACGATGAGCCGAGAACAATGCCCGATTCATTTGAGTTAATCCTCGTAACAAAGGAGTCTCCTGATTAAGTAAAAGTTAGAAAATTACGGCTGACGAAACTGTTTGCTTTGAAGATACGCCCAGACAAATGTTACAGAAAGCGTATTAAAGACAAAAAGGATCTTGCGGATACAATTTTGAAACCTTTAAAAAACTTAGAACTGACAATCAATACAGAAACTAATGAATCTGATACATAACCGAACACTAACGTATTCAACTTCAATATATCAATAAGACGTGACCTTATACGCGATGTAGATAAGGATAACTAATCAAAGTCAAAGGATAACAATACCCAACGTATACCACAAATCAATTACTCGTGGTGTGAGGTGACCTTGTTTATATAGATAGGTAAAGGTTGTACCACGCCATCGATGATAGCCAAGATAGCTAATACGATTTAGGTTCACGACAATGTAAGCTAGCGTTAGCTACAGTAACTGCTTACTACGAAATCGGAGTTCATTTGTATCACATTTCGATCACGCGAAACGGCTGCACTTTTCGCTGTATTCTGAGAAGTGGTTAGGGCAATATCCTGTCTGGAAACCACACCCAGACAGCGGTTTTATGCGATGAATAAATTACGTAAAGAAAACTTTCTTTTTTAATGAGAGCTTAAGGCAAGCTTGCCGGAAAAGTATTTTATAAGTAATGAAAAGATGTTATGTGAACGGTGACCAGAGCTCTATTGGATTGAGTAGGAAAGTGTGGCAAAGCAAAGCTTCTGAAAAAAGCTAAATGTTCCATAGCATGCCAATATGGTTAATCAACAACCTAGAAATTCCTCAATAAATACCAAAAATCTTTCCGATTACCAATTTAATGGCTGTTTTACGTCACGTCATAACTTGAAGGGTGCAGGGTGGACTGTGCCTTTATTACAAGCGAGGAAGTTTATGGGGAAGGCGGTGGGCAGGCCCTACTTGACGAAATTGACAGTTATGGCGGAGTAATTGGGCATTTTTACAGTGGCGTGGATTTTAGGACGACGACAGATCTCACAGTACACTAGAGTTAGTATCACGCCAATGTTATTGACGATGTTCTGTTGTTTCTGGACATTTACGAGCTATGAAAGACGAAATTGTTTTCATTGATCTCTAAGATTTAAGTGGATTGAGGACACAGGCTACCGCTGATAAAGCTAAAATTGATACAATGTAGGTTAGCCTTCAACCTCAAAGCGCTTTAATATCAAGTGCATATGTGATAGATTCTATAATAGGCGTTTCTCATCAAAACTTGAATACACTGGTCTAGATTTTAATGAGAAAAAATCCTGAACCATAAACCTTATTATGAAACACTAAACGTGTTGAAATAGCTTCTCATATCCTAGCCAATGCAAGACTGCTACATTTTACACACGAGGGTCACGTACGCTGAACTGGACGCGTACATTACGTATGGAAATAACCCAGAGCTACATTAAACGGCGCGCCACCACGACGACGTTTGACAAATGCCTTCCCTACCGAGATGTCTTAGGCTCATTCACACAGGGCAGCGACGCGACGCGAGCTAAACCCCCGACAAGACCTTTTTAAGCGATACTAGTCGAAAATGTATGAACATAAAGTATAAAGTTGTTTGACACTGAAAGTGCTCGATCCAGTGTGAATTGAGCCTAGACGCGTGCGTGCCACAGTCTAATGTAGTTCCCCCCTATCATAGAAGCAGTAATGGACTATAGGACGTTTCATGACAAACAATTCAATAAGTGCTAACGCAAAGCTACTAGCTCATTTAGATCCAGTTAACGTGATGGGGCAATAATAGATGGACCACAAAAGAGGGCAGATCGCCGCCGACGAGATTCGTTCGACGCAGATTTTATTTACAACAAAGAATGGTACGAAAGTTATGAAGATTGCTTTAAAGCTGTCGCTGAATCTTTTCGACAAAAAGTATTTTAAATAACGACCATTTCATATTCAAAACAAAAAGCACAATGTCAAAAATAGTATGATTTACTTAGCTTCGATGTTTGATCAACAGTTATATGTCTTTCACTAATTGTAATTAACAAATACAATAAGCAGGGTATACAAAGAGACGTCGATGTCGGATAAAATTGGCAGGAGCCTAGTACAGCTGCGTAACTGGAGAAAATCAATACGTTCACTGATATTCGGAGATGGACAATCCAACACGAACCAAGAAATTTACTACAGTGACACCAATTTTCTGAACTGGAGCAGTATCAATCAGAAGTCGCGTAAAAACTAGATAGAAACTAGAGCAAAAGCAATCACAACTCTTTGTCGCAGATCGAGCGACTCATAGACAACTTTATACTCCCGATTGTTGTCAATAAGACCATATTTCTTGGCGGAACTGGTGCTCACGCCAACATGTCTTAACCTCAATAGAGCAAAGGTACCAAAAACCACTTACTAAACCACATAAAAAAAATTGGCTTGTTACGGATTTTGTCCGTCTGACGTGGCGCATGGCGGCGACGACGCGGCGAGGGCGCGCCCCTGCGGGCCGCACCGCCAACGCTGGGCAGTGAATGCGTTAAAGTTATAGGCACTATTATAAGACGAGATATTACTAATTTATAGATGATTCTATGAGAACCTGAAATTTTATGCTTAAATAATTTGATTGTTTTGAAAAAACTATAACCTTACATTAAATTTCTTTACAGGGCGCAATGCGCACCATTTTCTAAAAAGGATAGGCCTAGGATTTCGCATTAATAAGGCGGGACAAAGCATACGTTTTTGGAACGGCGTAAATGCATAAATCAAGTTTTTGCTTATTTACAAGAAAACTACACAACTTATGAAGAAACTGGTTCAAGGAATCAAATAATTAGTAATAACCTACGAATCAAAACATAAGTCATTTCAGTAGAGCAGGAACCCTGCGGGGTTCCTGAAATCTCGACCAAATTATGTGCGAAACCGTGCGCATTCATGATTTTTTTATCGTAATTTTTTATCTCAATTTTGTTTTCACATTCAAAGAACCAAAGAAAAAATGTTGAATTTTATGTTATTAGAGATTTTTACCACGGGGTTCCCGTGAGTACTGAGATCTAGGCCTAGTTCGACAACCAAATTCGTTAGGTTCGCCTCTTAATATTTATAGTTTTTTTTAGTTTTGCGGGACAAAATTAAATACTAATCCCTCGGTAATATTTTTTTTTTAGGATTATCACGGGATCGTTCTCTATACAATAACAAGAAAACATGCATACAGCCGAACAAAGAACCTCCTCCTTTTTTGAAGTAGGTTAATTAAATTAAACATACTTCTAACGAAGCATCCGATTTGCATTGCGAAACCAACAAGAAAAGGTCTTAACCTTAAACCCTAGCTATAATAAAATAAACCGCCAAGTGCCAGTCGACTCGCACACGAAAGGTTAAAGTTGTTACTTATTTATACAAAGTTTCATGTGTCTACCTAAAGTAAGTACAAGAGATTACAGCCTTCACAAACAAAGAGCAAAAATAGACAAAAAAATCAAGGAAGCCCCCTTTAATTTTAATATTTATTTAGGTTTTATTATTTGTTGTTATAGCGGCAAGAGAAATACACATTCTTTGAAAATATCAATTGCCTACCTCTTACGATTCATGAACCGTAAGAGGTAGAGCCCTGTGACAGACGGACGGACAGACAGCGGAGGAGTAATAGGGTTCCGTTTTCATCCTTCGGGTACGGAACCCTAAAAAATTACAATCTGCATATTATCTTAACCATTTCTTGAGCCGCAAAAAGGTGGGCACAATTTAAATCTTAAGCTGTCTATAAAGGTCTGTTCTGACCGGCGTTATGTAACACCAGATCAGAAGGTTGCGTGTTCAAATCACGTCGGGGTCAACTTTTTGCTTTTTGTTTGGGATATTATTTTTTAGAGTTTGGTACTTCACCAATTTGAACTACATATTTTATAAACTATTTCACAAAAAACGTGATAGGTAATCAAATCACTTTAAACATCTGGTTCTCACAAGTAGCTCAGCATCACAAATTGAAACAGAGTTTTTACTTTGATTTAGGTAACAAGTTACACAGCGAGCGTTCGTGCAGTCAGTACGGGGAAAGAAGGCTCGCAACGAGCAACGAGACGGATTTTAGCACACGGCGGTGGCGGCGTAACGCATTATGCTCGCTGAACACCGGTCAGTATCCACCTTTGAGTCTTGCCTAAAATGGTGGGTTAATTCAGGCAGGGAAACTTCAGATTTGATGGGTCGAGGATTAGATAATCAGAGCTTTGACAAGTTTAATGCGAGCATAACAATGGTTTGTATAAGTTGATAGCTTGAACTTAAGTTTTTGTCGCATAGGAAATAGGAAATACAGATAGGAATGAAATAAACTTACTACATTTTTAAAAGACCCTAATCGGGCTTAGGAAATAATCAGTTCAAAAGTTGTTTATGTTAATACCTTAGCTCTCCACATGCCCAGCGTGGGGATTATAGCATAACCCCCTTAAAATAAAAGGACACAATAATGACATCGCTTCGTACATACATTGCGCACGTTATTGAAGTGAAGGAATACATTTCAAATAATTTACGCATTCTATGACAAAGTGACGTAATTTCTCTCTATACTACTCTAGACAACAATCCCCGTGCTTTCCCTACGGGGGAGGCTGCCGGACATATCCAACATTGGACTAATATAGACTGTAGATATGATGTGGACGTTTTATCTAGCTAGGTGAAATTTATTTTAAAGTAAATCCACACTAATATTATAAAATCGAAAGTAACTCATTCTGTTACCTTTTCACGCTGAAACAGCTGAACGGATCTTAATGAAATTTGGCATGGAGATAGATGGTATCCCGGAGACGGTTATAGACTACTTTCTATTTCGGAAACAAACGTGCGAAGCCGCGAGCAGCAGGTAGTAAACTATAAATAAATAACGCTGAATAATCCACATAGCATCATCTAGCCACAAAGTAAGCAGAGCTTGTGTTATGGGTACTAGATAACTGATATAGGTGCTTATTTACATACATAACATAGATACATATTTTTACTATACATAGAAAACACCCGGAACAGCCCCAGATCGTACTAAATTTGTCCCGAGGCGGGAATCGAAACCTCCTGCGTCGCAGGCGGGTCTTCACCCACTGCACCACGAAGTCCATCAATTGTAAAGTAAACTAGCAAAGCAATGCACAAACACGTTCCAGTCGACATAATAAGACAGTATTTGTGCACGTAATTGTGTTGGACCCTTGCGAGATAACATTGTTAGACGTTCTAGTGTCATTTGCATTGTTTGAGTAATGAACGCTGCGACAAGGTTAGATTGACCGTAGAAATTCGCAAATATGAAGAAGTTAATGAAGTCATAAGATTTATTTTTATTTAATTATTATTCCATATTCCGATTCTACTATTCGTGACCACAGCAGAGTGTGAACCAGTTGAAACGTCGGGATATATCTGGTGTATTCAGATGTGAGTGTATCACTCATGCTATTGGCGCCGCTTATTGGCTGCATACCTAACGGATTTGGTTGTCAAACTAGGCCTAGATCTCAGTAAGTGCTCTCGGGAGCCCCGTGGCAAAAATCTTGAATTAAGTACTTATAAAGAAAACGTCTCATAGTTGCAGCAGCGCAAAGGGCAACGCGTTAACGTGCGTCACTAAAACTTATTTAACGGAGTTTCATAAAAATACATATTGCTGGACAATCTACTCAGCATCATTTAGTAAAGTAAGCAGAGCTTGTGTTATGGGTACTAGCTAGATAACCGATACATCAATTTATACATTTTATTGCTTGAACTTGATGGTGCTCTGTGAATTGTCCAGCATTATTTATTTATTGCTTGCTACCCCGAGGTAAGACGTAACTACCCTGTATAATTCCTAAATGCTTTAGAAATAATCTAGATACCGATCAGTGAAATAATGAGAGTTCCGGAGATGACCATTGCAAACAATCTCTTCTTTTACCGAAGTAACAACGGGTAGATAGTGTTTTTATTTTTTTGCAGCAGTCGGGAGAAACAAGCTCTTCTAAAAGCATAAGACAGAGCACGTACTAAGTTCCAACTGGAACGTTAAATTTACTGTGCGGATCTACGTGATCGAACGCGGTCTTTGAAGATTTTATGTGATCTGTCCGCAGATAGTAGTTGCATCGTCGCTGTTTCATGCAGCTGTAAAAAACATGGCAGATGTCTATGGCTGAACCTAACGATCGGTTTCATAAAAATAATATGTGTTATTTTAAATAAAATTACAATTAGTATTTACACTTATTTCATTTTCCTAAAAATCTAAGTCACCAGAAGGCAGAGTGCCCAGAATGTTGACAGTTTCCGTGCAGAACTACTTACAAGAATATATAATAAAGATGGGGTCAAAGGGAAAACGGTAATGCAAATTTTACCGATAAACCGCATATTCTTTATTTAGGTTTAATAATTATAGATTAACAGCGTAAACCCACAATCTCGCAGTTTTTTCAATTTCCGAAAAACTGACATGTTAACTACAGAAACATGTTACAAAAGAAAGGGATCCTAAAAGTAAAATGTAACAACAGGCGTTACTAATCTATATTTTCTTCCTAGGAATAACAACAAAACGCAAATGCGTTAGCAAACTCTTACTGCCTGACATTTTCTCGGTATTATTTTTTTAAGTCTGTTCTGCATAACTCCTACAACTTTATATTGTTTGCATAATTAAAGACAGTTCCATCCGGAGTCCATGCTTCCTTTCATCCTATTCATCCAGTAATTGCAGCCTCCTGGCAAGTTTCGAAAAGTGTCCGCAACACGACACCAACTAGCCATTGCAAGCTGAACTCCTTAGAGTCCGTCAAGATAGAAAAAAATTTATCGGCTCATAACAAAACAGAAGGAAAACAAAGACAGGATATGGAAAAAAAAAACAAGATAGGTAGGTACCTGGTAAATGGGTTTTAAAAAGAAACGAAAGCAGTAGATCTACTTTAGTTACTTACAGTCATGGGTAAAATTTGGTCTTGAGCTATGTGCGCGGCTGAGCAGAAAAGAGCCTAGGTGTCTTCTAGATCGTCGCGATACACCGTCATCGGCCACATCGTCACTATAAATCAGGTGAGATTGTGGTCAAAGGTCTATTGACTATAAAAAGCCCTCTATTCAGCTAAACCAATCGCCTTACTATGACAATGGTATCGACGCAGAATCGCCACCATAGACACGTTTTGGTGTTCTACGTGGCGAATTTACTACGACACCATTGTCAATCTAATTCTAAGTGAGGGAACTGAGATCTGCACAGACATCTCGCATGAAGGTGTATTGTGCATTGTCCCCCTGCCTAACCAGCCCAGCTCCTTGCAGTACCGGAGCAGGACTTTTGATGACTGACAGCTTTGTTTCAGCTTTTCTGTGGGTGTGGATAGGGTTGATGCCTCAATGAGACTCTTCAGCCCGTCTTCTGTCTGGCCTCCTCTGTGGCCGTGCAGTGTATCACAACGTGTTCCACAGTCACTTCTTCTTGGAAACAGCCACAACACGAGCTGCGTGCTGTCTGTGGCTCCAGTCTTGAAAAGATTATGGTTCAGTTCGCAGAGACCTCGCGGCGCACCATTGTCATAGTAGTGAAGCGATTAAGGTTAAGCAATTTGGCCCTAGGTCAAGCCTCAGCTTTAAGTCTCTACCATTGAAATTAAATAAAATG
This sequence comes from Eupithecia inturbata, assembly GCA_963662085.1. Classification (NCBI taxonomy): domain Eukaryota; kingdom Metazoa; phylum Arthropoda; class Insecta; order Lepidoptera; family Geometridae; genus Eupithecia; species Eupithecia inturbata. Next base: position 3,204,846 of record OY759201.1, read on the forward strand.
AAAATATTTATTGAAAAAGAAATACACAATAACAATGGTTAACTCTATGTTAAGCTAAAGTTAGGTGTTATCAGTTTCTCGTCAATTATAATTATGTATAAATTACATAAACTAGTTCGACTTAGGCCAGGCATTGGGGACAATACTCACAGTGGAAGCAAGGCAGGCCGTATTTCCATCACAATTAGTATTTTTCTTGGTTCCTGCTAAATATATGGAAGTCCAACCGATTTTTCTGCAACGACTCAATCACGATTTTTCATCTTGACTCTTCACACATCATCTTGATTTTAAATTATCAGCATGGCTTGGTAAATTATGTATGTGATGCTTTGTTTCTACAGTATGTTTTGCTTACGGATTAACATATTGCGATATACGGGCAAAATGATGAGAGATTTTTTGAACACCCTTTTTTCTTCTGGACGAGTTATTTCCCTCGCAAAATCACAGCAAAAATATCCAGTTTTTGCTTAACGCTGAGGTTTACTTACTCGTTTCTAGAATTCAAGATATTTCTTGTAAACAAAGCCATTTTGTGTATAAAAACTGATAACAATAACAGAAAAGCACAAGGTAACAGCAAGTTAACAACTAAAAGTTCTTCAACTACGTTTAATTGCACACAAGCGGGATAAAAGGTGCAAATTCGTGATTGAAAACGAACGAGAGACAAATGAAATGATGAATAAAAGCTGTCAAAACCAAAAATAATCGCGAGTAAATCGCATAAGTTCGAAACTATTTTTGGTTCTGATAGCTTTTATTCATCATTTCATTATATTCTATGTTCTTTGGTTTTGTGACCTCTTTGTTTACAAAAAATATCTAGGATTCTAGAACCGACTAAGTATAGCTTTTTTAGTGTCCATATTCAGTGAGCAAACAAAAAGCTAGGTTCATAGGCTTCATTTGTCTGTCAGACAGACTCTTACATATAAAACTCTTACACAAAGTCAGACTCTGTCTTCGTGTAAGAGCTTGGCTGCTCAAATCTCAAAAAAAACCGCGTCCACACTGGACGATCCAACGCGCTTCGACCGCGCGCGGCAGGAGCGCGATCCAAATGGAGCGGGCGGTGTAGACGTGCCCGCGTGCGATCCAATAGGATCGCGCGCGCGCGATCCATTTTTCACGGATCACCTATGGATCGCTTGGAGCGTAGTTCTGGATCGCAGTTTCAACAAACTGGATCAGCCTAGTACGATCCACGCTTCACGCATCACGATCCTTGGATCATGGATCGCGGGATCGCGTGGATAGTCCGGTGGACCCGGCTAATGAGACTAGAAATTCGCTAAATCTCGCAGTTCTTGCAAATTCCAAGGCGAGTACAGCATACACGTCATTACGAGTAACCTTGGACGGTAACATTGTAAAACGTTATCAATGAGCAGCATGACATCATTGCGCAAGTGAAATATCAAAACGTTTCAAACCTGGATTCCTCACGTAGTTTAAACAAGTTATCGTTTTGAATGGAAAATGCGATTCGGCACAACGAACAAACGTATTAACATAAACAAACACACCTGCGATTCAAAACGCACGTTTCAATCTCTGGTTACCAAATAAAAAATAATTATCGCTGGACAATCCACACAGCATCATCTAACCCCAAAGTCTATTTGACGTTAGTAAAGAGACGTGCGTGATCGAGACGTCTCATTTTTCCATACAATTTGGTACTACAGCGCCTCTATCGTGCGAACAGGGAATTAGATAGATAGAATGTACTATGGATACCGATTACTTAATACATTAGATATTTATTATATATTTATGTAACACATAGGTTACACCAAGAACACCCGAAACTATCTACAGATTGTACAAATATTCGTCCGGAGGCGGGAATCGAGCCCGAATCTCCTGCGTCACAGGCGGACCTTCGCCCGCTGCGCCACTGATATCGTCACAAAGATTTCTCATGATGATGATGGCAATGACAATTTAAGGCTTCGCTTAGCAAGACTAATAAAATAAGTTACTGTGGTGATGATAATGTCCTAGCAGAATTTTGGCCAGTCTCAACGAACACCAGCGATGTGGCTTGGACATAATAAGTGTGCGCAAACATTGGTGCACTTTCTATTTCCTCACACTCAATCTTTAATGTTACTCTACTGGCGCAAGGACCCGAATTGAGTCTTGACCTCGGATACAAAAAAGTTTTTCGTATTGTTTTTTTTAATTTCGCGGGACAAACAGTAATCCCCCGGGATAAAATTTATGTGGCACCACATCTAGAATATTCTCAAAACAAAACCAAAAAATTCACGAAAATCGGTCCACAGATTAAAATAAAACATACATACAGAAGAACAAAGAACCTGCTCCTTTTTTCGAAGCCGGCTAAAACTACGAGTTTTACATGAGCAAATAACGTTCAAAACATATTACCTTTCACTAAAACTGCGTCGAATCCAAAATGTATGCGATAATAATGGCGCCGGGCGTCGTCGGTATGGTAACAAAGTGCGATAAAGAATCTATTGATAAAATTATCGTATCGCCCCGCGGCGGCGTTAATTCGATTTTCAATTGTGTCATTTCGATGTTGCTCATTGATTCTATAAAATATCTATACTAAATTGATTTATTTATTTTACAAGTGGACTAACAGTTAAAACCAAAACGCCAAAGAGTCAGGAACTCACACAAAAATAACAAATAAAAACATACTTACATAGGCATGCAAACATTAATTTTTCCATTACTCAATATATCAAAGTCAAAGTCAAAAACTCTTTATTTCCATAAATACAATAAATGTATACTTAGAAAAGGTCAAATTCTTAATAATTAAACACTGACACCTATTTCTAAATTACAAATACAAAATAAATTACTTAATTAAACGAATCGGTAAAAGTAAAAAAAATAAAAAAATATTATAAACCAATGAATATATTCGATGTCTCCTTCCTTGACTTTCCTTCGGACTCTAGCGCCTTTAGCCGTTTTTGGGATACAATATCCAAAATTATTGAAAAAATGATTTCTTAGAAACTTCTCTGAGTGTGAGGGATTATGTATAACAAAGATCTAAGCAAAAACAGTTGTAGATTAGAGAGATCAACTGGCAATCAGGGGACTTTGGACCCTGTAAAAAAGAAAAACGGGCCGTTGGTTGATGACAAATATTGATGGAGCCTTTAGCCGTGGACGTTATTGACTGATATGATGATCATAGTAAGGAATTTCTCTCCACTTCAAGTCTTCGCTAGGACTCGATGTGGACGCAGAACCGAAACCGGTGGCGATCTATTGTGGCCGAGTTCAAAACCCACTTTGGGGAGCGACGACAGGATATACCTCTAAAGCAAGTAAGGTATTAGTTCAGTGTTCTTTAAATAAATAAATCATACTAATATTATAAATAAGTTAAGTAGTTATTTTAAATAAGTTAGTTAATACGAAAGTTAGTATGAATGTGTGTTACCACGTATCTCCGTCACTACTTAATTTATTTAGATGAAATTTGGTATGTAGATAGTTTAAGTTCTTGAATAACACATAGGTTAATCTACTTTTCAAAAAATTAACCTGCGTGCGGGTTAAAAAGGGTAGTAAAATTTCTATGGAAAACTATTATTTCTTGGTTCGATTTACTCAAAACTCGGTATAAATATACCATATTAATGGCTGCACGGATCTTAATTAATTTTGGCAGGGAGGTAGATGGTATTTCGGGGACTTACATAGACTACTTTTAATCTCGGAAAAAAACTTGCGAAGCCGCGGGCAGCAGCTAGTAAACTATAAAGTTAATAATGATACACATATTTTTTATTTATACAAAACTACCTCTAGGGAGTGTGGCGCAGCTAGAAATAATAATACTATAAAATAGCCGAAAAGAGAGGAAACCTTACCTAGTAGTAGGATTCGACTCGCCGCGTCTCGCATCCCATGTTTAATGTTTGGTAAGCTTTACTACCACATCATCTAGACCACCTTGATTGAGCTACTTACGAACACCTACCGCAAAGACCTAACCTAATACCCCACGCTTGAACAATAAGTAGGGTGGACAGAAGCAACACTCGAACGTAACTCCCCATGTTCTACCGCTAAGTAGATTATGCTGATGAGAGTGGGTGGAACCGTAATTACTCTATCCAGGTCAAACGCACATCCAAAAGCAAGTTCGTTTCAATTTTTTACAAAATGCATTAGTAGTACCGCTAGTTCAAAGCTCGAATTAATCTTTGATCAGAGTCCACTGGTTCAGGTAAAAGACAAACATTGGTCTGAATTTGAACCACTTCATGCTTTGAGCGTGGCTCGTGTCGGTTTAAAAGCTGGTTGGATTGGAACGCATCGCCCGCCATACGGGCTAGCGCTCTGATATGTACTGAAAACTAGAGTTGAATAAAAAATAATGCTGGACCATTTCACACAGTGTCAATAGTGCACCTTTTTATTATTGATAAGTAAGTAAATTAGGACCTTTTTGTGTCTTAACCATTTAAACCTTTATACTAAACCAGGATTTCAACCGCGAAAGGGTAATGAGCGGAAAATGGTTAGGCTGGACGGATCCGTTTAAATGAAATAGGTTTACGTTTCCACCAACAAAGAGTGGGTTGTTTTCCAGTGCAACTGAACTGAGCGTGTTCATTTCACCATTTTCTGCTCGCTCAGTACTTTCTGCTCGACTATTTGTTGGTGGAAATACATGTACCTATGCAGTTTACTCATGCGAGTTAAACGGAGTCCTCAATGGTCCTGAGCGGATCCATTCAGGACCCCGAAGCCCGGTTGGGCTTAATAGTGTGAAAAGGTGCATGACACATCTTTACATGGATAAATTAATTCACCAGGAATTTAGGAGTTACCACTTGCCAGTTTCTTAAAGATCTTTACTGCCTGTGTCTAAATTCTTGCCCTATTGTTTTCAGTAGCAACTTTAAAATCTTATCCATGCTGATATTATAAATTCGAAAGTAACTCTGTCTGTCTGTTACCTTTTCACGCCTAAACGGCTGAACGGATCTTAATGAAGTTTGGGAGGTAAATGGTATCCTGGGGACGGACATAGGCTACTTAAAAAGCGCGTGCGAAACCGATGGCAGCTGCTAGTAGGTACATATTTTGAAGAACTGTGCCTCGTTATCCGAAAAGCCCAAACAAACGTCTATTTCTGTCAACAAGGCATAGGATTTATGCATATTTGCAGTCTAAGGAAGCTATACAAAATGCTTTGAAAACGCTTCGATGGCTTCAAAAAGCTTTCCTCTATCGCAGAGGCATTGAATAAAAAATGCTGCGTTTAATTTTGTTTGCAGAACCGTTATTTGAACGAGATATAAATGTGGTCAGAGCAATCGGGGAGAAATTTTAAAAAACAAACATGATTTTAAATATCGACAGCATACATCATTATTATCGGGTCTTTACGTCATAAAAAAAACATTTTATGACACAAAAACCCGATAAAATACTATTGACAATTACAAACTAAAAATACCATTAAATAAATAACGCTGGACAATCCACCAGCATCGTCTAGCACTAAAGTAAGCAGAGCTTGTGCTAAGGGCACTAGATAACTGATATATAACAATATTTTATATTACACATAGAAAAAAACCCAGCACACCTGGGACAAATATCTGCAAATCGTACAAACATTTGCCTCGCAGGCGGAACATCGCCCCCTGCGCCGCAGAGGTTTTGAATTTTTTTTTTTGTTGAAACAATAAAGAGAAAATAAATTGTCTACTAATTTTGAAATCCATCCAGGTGATAGTTGTCCTGCCTAATATAAGCTGCCGCAAAACTGGTGTTCTAAGCTGAAAGGGGTAATTCGAGGCCTCGGAATGCAACTTTTGTTTCACTTTTTTTTTATTCAGCCTTTGAGGCGCGTCCGCGCGCCGCAGCATCACGCTGGTGAACCTGGACGCGTCATGGGCAATAAAAGTGTTAATGGTTTAATAAACAAACGTCTTTTCTGAATTGTTGTGTATCTAATCACTTAGGTATCTGATCTAAAATAATATCTTGCAGTTAAACCATTTTATAGCATTTTTCTGTTTTTTTTTTTACTGCTTTTCCTAAGTATGTCACATGTACTAAATAACCCCATTACAGACACGTCATCCAACACACACGCCTATCGACAAATCCCCGCGAATTAATAAACGAAATTGCTTATAAATCTGATGTATGACAGATACGAGAGGCGCTCGGTGATGTAATGGTCGACCTCGACCGCGGACCTCCGAGGCTTTTATTACAGACCACGTGGGCAAGTAGGTGCCTCTCCACACTCGCGCGCGAATCACGCGGATTGTCAGAAAACGGGTAGGTATCAGGTATCGTTTACATACACGTAGGTAGACAGTAGTCCTAAAAAAAAACTTCAAAAACATTAAACTAGAAAAGTCTTCCGAAGCATGGGTCGTTTAACTAACATTTTGAATAAGAAAAATATTTTATACAGTTTTTAACAGAGTTTGAAAAGAGCCAGAGAAGATTTTAGAAGCCCTAAGGGATGTGAGTCACCTCAACTGTATAATTATTGGTCATAGGAAGCACCAAGAACTAGAAAAAACAACGACTTTACATAATAACATCACTATTAGTCATTATCATTACCTTAGCTTACTAGCATTTGGCAGCTAAGCTACTCAAGGTTTTTGAACGTAATTTATAGAAAAACGCGACAAGCGTTCAGGCGATATTGTGTTAATAATATCTATATAAGACTATTTGGGGATAAATCTTTTAAATCCATCATGGTTATTAACACTAAAGTCATTGGTACCGTTGTAATTGACTTTAGTATTTGGGGATATTTAGTGCCTCGTGATGTCAATATTCTGAAAAAGCTGATGTCATGCCGAAAACAATATTTTTGGCTAAGCCTCCATGTTTTACGGCCCGGTTCCTAGCAAAAAGCGGAGAACAAACACAAAAAAATTGTAATTTGTACGGTTTTTTTTAAAGACTATCCAAAAGGATAGTTTATCTTAGTTTTTCGAACCCCGGGGGATCAACATTTGTCTAGTTTAGACAAATGTTGATCCCCGGGGTTCGAAGTCACCCCGTTTCGACTTCGTACACATATTTTGTGGCACCTTACTTCGGCAGTTATAAAAATATCTACACATTGCTGTCTATTCGGTTGTTGCAAAAACTAAACTAATTTCACAGCACTAAAAATGATGCCATACTTTGTTGCTAAAACTAAACAACTGGTTTTCTGACACCCGTATCAGGCCAGCTAAAAGTCAAGACAGTGACTACATTTTAAAGATTATTTATCGGATATTTATCGCGTACCTTTTGTTTATTTTCCCCTAAGTTTCCATCGCGTTGCAGCGATCGTTGTCACGGCGTGACTCGTGACCACAATCGCTGCAACGCGATATAAACGTACCTAGGGGAAACTATAATAAAAGGTACGCGATAAATACTCGATTAATAATCTTTAATACCTATATTAACAGATCAAGAATGTTTAAAAAGTGACTAAATTTTATCCTAAAACTCAAATATTCCTCTAATCCGAAGGCAATCGCTTTTTTTAGAGCCTAAAAACCTGGCCAGAGCGACCGGCGCGTAAACTGCTCGATAATTACTTATTGTTCGTCGGCCATCTTTGTCGGTGACTCATACATCCTACGTTCAGCTATCAGGTACCGCAGTCCAAACAGTCTATCAAAATTTAAACATACAAAATACAAACAGATACTGGTTCAGACTGTATTGTATTGTATATCAGGTGAATGGGTACATTAATTTTAGACCGTACTAGCTGCTGCCTGCGGCTTCGCACGCTTTGTTCCAGAATAAAAGGTAGCCTATGTCCGGCCCCGGGATACCATCTACCTCGCTGCCAAATTTCACCGAGATCCGTTCAGCCGTTCTTGAGTTATAAATAGTGTAACTAACACGACTTTCTTTTATAAATAATAAATAGATATGTTTAGGGGGAAAGCTGGACTAAACGTTTTTCCGGGACAAAAAGTAGCCTATTATGTTGTAGAAAGTTGCATCTAAATGTGCAAAATTTAAGCCCGATCCGTTCAAAGTACATTTATCTTTTACTAGCTTCTTCCCGCGGGCTCGCACACGCTTTCTCGGGATAAAAAGTAGCCTGTGTCCGTCCCCGGGATACCATCAAGCTCCCTGCCGAATTTTATTGAGGTCCATTCAGCCGTTTAGGCGTGAAAAGGTAACATACAGACAGAGTTACTTTCGAATTTATTATGTTAGTATGGATGAATAAAACGATAGGTATAGTCAACGACGAAAATAGCTAGACAGGGTCAATGTTCTTATTTAAAGCGTTTTTGGTATACACGAGGTAAGAAGATTTGGTCGTCCGCTGTATGATTCCGTTGGTTAGTAACTTTGGTTAGCTATTGATTTGAAGGCGCCATTAAAACTAGTAAACCAAACTTCTCTTTTTGCTAATAATTGTGTTAGTGATTTAAAAAGAGACACCAGCCAACCCTACATGTTGTCTCAAATTAAAAGATAAAACCAGCACTTTACTCTAGAGTTTACTATGTTCTCCATTATGTCCAATTAGTTACATACACAGTATTAAATTATACCACCTAGCGTACTCAACTACATATATAACAGCCTTACTAAAGCATGTTACACAGAATAGCTGAGACACCACCATCCCACTTCTGATTAAAACGTAAAGGCATTTTGTCATAATCATTATGTAACTAAAGCTGGGCTACGTTCTACAAAGAATGTAGAACATGGCATATTATTATTTGGCTAGATTCCTGCTTTATGTATTCGATGTAGAACGCCCTCAATGAAGCATTTTCTTAGTGTCAAAAAATAGTTGGACCAGTTTGACTTATTGGCAATATGCGTCTGGTTTGCCACTTTTCTGCCAGTGTCCAGTTCATAGAAATTTCATAGTCATGCAATGGAGGCGTGTTTAGAATAATAATATCAACGGTAAGTTTAGAAAAACACCAATGAGATTTCTTAAAGATGGCGCTTTTTGATTGGGCCTGTCAAATTAAAATGACATAGACCGTGCTTATTTAGACATGACATCCCACCCATCCCAATGACTAGTATTGCTCCGCGAAAGATCCGCGACATCTATTGAGTTCAAATTTAAACTAACATTACTTTTTTCTAATTCAAACTGTTACGTTTTTTTCTTAATTCTAGTCTTCTTCATTGTAACCTTTAGTGATTTTTCCTTCGGTCAATGATCGAAGTATTGGTTCAAGGTTCATATTTCTCATACTGAACCTTTTAATTGCTAATTTAATTTAATCGACACCCACCTTTCTGGGTTATGTCTGTGATGATATCATCTCGTTCTGACCCCTGACCCTTATCAATTGACAACATCAACATAGCGCGATAGGAGTGACAGCTAGCGTGGTCCTTATCTGAGTAGCTATTGACATTATTATGTCATTGATATTTGCTAGAGCATTTGAGCTGTCACAATATTGCTTTTACTGGTCGTTTGGGGCTTATGATCAGCAGTGGACTTATGTGGGCTCAAATGATGATGATTAATGCTGCTTTAAGATTAGAGATCAGAATATAGATGCGTTATTTGTTTATAGGTTGCAGTATGGAATTCATGGAGGATTTAATTAAGTCACTAGGATAATTTGTCATTTTGACACCACAAAAATAATACTTAAATGTTTATTTCCATGAGAATAATACATAAACTTTTGTTCAAATTATGAAGGAAGGGATTTGGAATTTCGGAAGCATAGTAATGAATTCCATGAGTGGATTCCGAAATCGCTACAAAGGCTCTTGGATGTAATTTTAAGTCAAAACAAAAGAAGAGAAACAAAAGGTGCTATTCCCGAACTCTCTTTGTAAAACCCTTTTATCTCAGAGCTTGCCTGAGAGAAATTGTCACCGAAAGCTAAATGGATTGACAAGCAACAAAATCGGAATAAATTGAAATTGCAAGGGCCTGTCGGGCCGGAGCTACCGGTTTAGGCGAGACATGGCTGACGTGGCTTGGAGTTGCTGTTATCTGATAACAGACTGCAGTCAATGAATAGGAAAATGGAGATGGATAATCCACGAGAAAAATTGAACCTTACTTTTAAAGGACTCGAAGACGCATTCATTAGTTAGAGCTTCTTAAATAATTACCGCATTGAAAACAAAAAGTAGGTTATTATACTAGGGCTAATTTCACTAGTGAAATCTTGTAGCCGAATTTCGGCCACGGCGGCCAGTCTCAACGGGCTAGCCGGACATTAATATAGTGAGTTTAGTAATTAAGTTTACATTAAAACTTAAATTATAAGCGCTTTAAGCTAAACGATAAGGATTAAACTGAATTGGAGTGTTGCTCACATTTATTTTTAACTAGCTGCTGCCCGCAGCTTCGCTTGCGCTTTTTAAGTAGCCTATTTCCGTCCCCGGCATACAATTTACCTCTCTGCCAAATTTCACTGAGATCCGTTCAGCCGTTTAGGCGTGAAAAGGTAACAGACAGACAGACAGACAGAGTTACTTTTGAATTTACAATATTAGTATGGATGGTAAAAACTGCGATAATACCAATACACTATATATAGTATTTATTTTATTGTCAATAAACCTTCGTTTGACAACAATCTCACCAGATGGAACGTGAGAAGTTTTTCCAATGGCCTTCTATTATAAGACCTCAACTTCACCATTACCATTACCATTACTATTCAAACCTCATCAAGATAGGAAAAGAAAAAAACGTTCACGAGAAAAAAACAGCCCTTCAGGGTGATAAATACTGAATTCGGGACGGACGTCCTTCCACCTTTTTATGTGTTTTCGAATGAGAACGTCATTTGTCATAGTCGCTGCCTGAATCCACTTAAATGGTTGACGGAAACGCTCATACATTCGCGCCCGTTTTAAGGATATTTATGCAGGGTATTCTTTTCATCTAAGCTGTTTCAATTTCGATGGTTCTATTGCTAAATTGTCGGAGTATAAGTCAGTGAACCGCGTGGGAAGGACGTAGGAAGGAAACACTCCTTGGAGCTTGCTTAAAAGCCTGATTTATGACTGAGCAGGATTAAGTAATCCTCTGATATAGTAAGTTAATAGTTTTAAAACGCAGTTAGAGAGTTTTGTTTTGACGGTGGCGGATCGAATAAAACATTGGGAAAAAGTATACAAAAAACGTCTCAGAATGGTAGATTTTTGTGTTGAGGTCCAAAAACGGATAAATTGTAATTTGAAAATATGGGATCCGCGAGCAGCTATGCAGCTTAAGTCAACCGAAACCTTCATATTTTATAACACTGGCACTAAAAGCTTTGGCTCTAAAAATCATGCCATCCTTTTTATTTCCATCCTTACGAAAGGGACTGCAACATTTTTAAAGCTATCAAATTCGTTTAGTTTAGTTTTGGCGACATCTGAATCACATGGCTGAGCAATGGACGAGGAAATGAGAGAGTTCTTCCCGCATCGAAGACTGGGTCCACTGTATGAGCAGGTAGATCAATGTACTAGGAAGAAGTGGTCAGTAATGTTATGGAGAGCCAGCCTGAAGGATAGTCTCTGGGCCTTACGAGAATGTAGTAAGACTTTAAGAGCTGAAACTCGTCTTAGGTGCAAGTATAGTAACCGTCACGCAAGGCGACGCTGGCGTCACCTCGCGTGGGTCATCAGTGTCTATTCGCGTTGAGTGACGCACGCGCCGTTGACGCCGAGTGGCTCGATCTCAAGCTTTAAATACACGATTGTGAGCATCTGCCCCTGAAACTATCGATCAATCGATTTTCTGAGATCTATTTGATTTTGAATTATTTATGTTTTGAATTCGAAATACATGTATTTTGGTGCAAGTTGCGGAACAAGGGAATGTGCCATTTAACGTCGAAAACCTGCCCTTGGTTTCAAAGCGGAGATGATAGAGATCAGTAAAATATCTAAATATCTGAACCACAACCAATAGTATCTTACTGTATATGTATCATGCGGTAGGTATACCTAAAGTCCAAAGTTTGTGCTTTTGTGAAGATTTTTGGCCGAGGACAACGCCAAAACTACTTAATGGATCGGGCTGAAATTTTGCACACATAAAGATACCTGGAACATCATCTACTTTATATTCCAAAAAACGCGTGCGAAACCGTGGGCAGAAGTTAGTGATGTCATAATAGCATATCACGACATTCACATTATTTGAGATATTTTTGGTTGCATTTTCACATCTCGTTTCCTCTTCGTCTTGGAAACCGGGCGTAATTATGATTATGAAGTAATCTTTTAACAATCTAAAAATTGAATTTGTAAAAAACATCACGTAGGAAAACTTACTTTAGCCGCATCTAGCCTTACTTTGATCAAGCAAACATAAAATTTCGAAAACACTCGACGACAATTTTACTTTATGAACAATCACAATGTTCTATCAAAACATTTCGGTTTATTCGTTTGGGAGCTCCGACTACAGGTGATATTGTATCACCCCAATATCACCCCTCTTTTTCGGTCAGTGGTAAAAAACGTGCTTACAAAGCATTGCTCTGTACCAGATAAAAGACATTTAGCTATTCGGAAGTGCCCGTCAATGGCCTATTTATTTCCGAGTGCGCCCCTCCCTCCCCCTACCACTACTACACGAAAAGAGGGGGTGGGCTCTCATTTCGTGGTTATTGTACATCGTCGGAGCATTGCCAAATTACACCAGACTCAGACAAATGTTATTGCAGAAGGACATTGAAATCTGCTTTTAGGGTTGACACTGTTGTAAAAATGTTAAGTAGTATCATACATACAAACATATTCAGGAGTCAAAAGGACTTATAATAATAATAATAATAATAAGTGATTCACCGTTTTGATATATTTTTTACTGTAGAATAGTTTTATAATATTTTATTTTCTATAGTAAAAAATGTATTTTATAACGAGATTAAAAATAAATGAAGTGAATAATAATAATAAGTTTATTTCAGCTTAGATAGGTACATATTTCGATACATATTTCAGCATATAATGGGTAATAAAAAGAAAAGTAAAACAAAAACATCTTAAATTAATGGAACGCACAATCTGGGACAAACAATGTTCATGAGCGCATGGCTCTATGTGTGCGCGTCCAGTGCTTCATGAAAGCGCAGTCCGTGTCCAGCCTTCCAGCTATTAGTTGCAGATAGCTACTGGTACCGCCCCTAACGCGGCGCATCAAGGATGCTGTTCTGTTGCGGATGATTGCGTAAAAGTCATCAACGCGGGACTCTGCAAACATCCCGGACGCGCTACGAAGTGGTAGTGTTTTTTATAAACAATTGTAACTTACGCAAAACAGCACAGACAGTCGATTAACACATTCATTGCAACCGAAGCACATGAACCTGTTCAAGTTCCACCTTTCGTTTTGTTCCCAAACTAAAACAAAAAAAACTCCAGGTGCGGCGCGCCCCTGCTAGTCGCACGCACCGCATGGCAGTGAATGCGGTATAACAATTTTTCAGCTTAGCCCATTCACTGCCCAGCCTTTGCAGTGCCGTAGGGGCGGGGCGCGCCGCAGAGGCACGCTGGACGACCTGGACATGTGTGTCTAGGCAATGAGTGTTACGTAGTCTGGTTTCAAAAACATTTACTTAAATCAAAACCACAACACAAAACAAGCACATGCATACCATTAAAAAAAAAACTTGGTTTGTGTCGGCGGCAGCCCTAAAAACATGGAAGCCTAACTCATCGTATTGTTTTATTCCCAGCGAAATGGGAACAACAGACATAATGGTAATACCAGACCAACTCCAGCCTTCTATGAATAAGAGAGAAAAGATTTATAGTACTAGTACTGACACAAATACTACTTTTATGACTACCTACAACTTCATCTCTAACAAAACTGTGTCAACCCTACTAGGCTTCAAACTGAAATAAACTTTGAATAGCTTTTATAAGATATAATATAGCATGTGCTCTGCTAACATAAGATTCATATAGAATGTGGAGTAGTTTGCAAAACTAATGTTATTGACTCGATGAACTCATGGCTAGCAACATTAGCAACAAAACATAAATTGCTGCTTTTTAGAGAGATAGCAACGTCAGGTCAGCCCTATCACTATAATATCTGAATTATAGTTTCAGATTGCTAGAATAGGGTTCAACATTGGTTGTATCATATTGGCCTAGAAGAGGCAAAGAATTAAATATACAGCACAACTATAATTTATTCTGTATTTGGCAGATAACCAAGCTAAATATCAATACTGAATATAATTTTATGTGCTTAGCGCACTAAAATATTAATAAGGAAAACAGTAGGGCAAGCAGAGTAGTAGATATGTATGTACATAAGACATGAGTTAAGGTGGTCACTATTCTGTACTATAATAATATGTATTTATTCAGACAAAATAACCAAATACAAAGTTGTAAAGAGATTTTTTTATTACTCTCTTTAATGCGACTAATACTTCAAACAGTGGACTGACATACTTTACATAGTAAAAGTCCTTAACAATAAATTAGAAATTAGATTTAACAAAAAAAAAAGGTACCTAGACTTATACTCAATTTTAAAATTACTTCATATAAATAAATAATACTGGACCACCTATACCTGCAGCTTTATCTAGCCCCAAGCTCAACAGAGCCTGCGGTATGGGTACCTACCAAATACATAATTGAGATTATACCTATTTTACATTAAGTACATGGATAATATTTTTTTACTATAGTTTGCAAGCATGTAGAATAACCGGAACCAATAACCGCACCCTCCTGCGTAGCACCGGGAACCTTCGCCTGCTGCACCACTGAGGTCAACAATCAATTTAATAATAGTAATAACCATTTTAAAGTTATCATGATTTTGAGATAATTATGTACTTTAATTAAGTACTTAAATACAAAATACTATGACCACAGAATCAAGTTGGTTTTTATAGGCATTATATATTACAGAGAAGAATAGTCAATAGTCAATAGTCAAATTTTTATTGCAAGCATGTTGTATAAGGGATCTTATAAAATAACAAGAAGGTGGTTTCAAACATGCACCCTGCTAGGGCACGGCAATATTATGCTAGGTGGTTAATAGGTACCTAGGAACTTATTCTATATATTCTAGGTTTAAAATATAAAAGCTTAAATCAAAATGTTTAGGTTAATATATAATTTGTACCTAGTGACAATGTTAAAGTGTCAATAGAAGGTGTCATTGGCCATTAACTTTCATTCAACCAGCAGGTAAAAATAATTTAGGAAGAACTAAGAAAACTGTTTGTAGAAAAACATTAATGTGTTATTATATTAGGTAAGTACAATTTTTTGTCACAGTTTATTTTTTGTTAATCAATGTCAGGCTGTGTTTTGTATGTATGATTTTAATGAGGTTTGTAGTTGTTGAGAATGAATTGTGTGTTTTATAAATAAAAATAGATGTAGTGTTTAACCTAAGCCCTGCTGTCCACGAAAAAATAAGCACCTCTATGTAGGTGGGTACATAGGATTAATTAAATAGTCTATATGTACCCATAGTACATATAGACGACCAATGTGGCGCGGCGGGCGAAGGTCCGCCTGCGACGCAGAAGGTTGCGGGTTCGATTCCCGCCTTGGGACAAATGTTTGTACGATCTGCAAATATTTGTTCCGGGTGTTCTGGGTATTTTCTATATATAATAAAAAATATCTATCTATGTTATGTATTGTATTAAGTTTATCAGTCATCTAGTACCCATAACACAAGCTCTGCTTACTTTGGGGATAGATGATGCTGTGTGGATTGTCCAGCATTATTTATTTATTTATAGTACTTTGTATATCCTACCTTTTCCATTTGTGAATAAATATTTTTATTATTTTATTATTAGTATCATATGTTAGTGTGCTGAGCAGTAGATTTAAGGTTTAGGGTAAATATAATAATTTCATTCTTTCTAGCATGAACATAATGTGAACTTTGGTATTTCATTTCAGATGTGCAATGAAATGTATTAAATGTATGTTAATTGCTATACCTAAGTTCAAAATCCTTATGGTCAAATTTGGCTCACAACTCCCATAATTACTTAGGTGTTAGAAAAAAATAAAAAAATAGAGGATTTATATTTTAGACTCACAACATAGTGTTGTACACCTATAACTTCCCAATAATTAGATAACTGCACCTATTTCAAAATTAACAATAAATAAAAATGTTATTTCAAAGTCTTCGGGTAACACAACAATATTTCATATTAATCTAAGAGATAGGTACAGATTTAGTTTATAGATATATTTGTACATATGAGTTCCTCGCTCTTACTAAGTTGAGCTTGTATTAAGAAGCGAGGACTCCTGCTCTGGCTAGCTCAGGAAGTTTTACATTGTTTAATTATTATTAATTATTCAGAAAAAAACTCTTAGATGCATTTTAATTAGGTAGATTGTGTTTAGTTCATTTGTGATACATATAAGTACATAAAATAGGTTTATCACAATTGAAATGAATGAATGTGAATGACTCTGATAAGAAATGATTTCTAGAGTTGGTATCAAAAAGTCTGTTTAGTTACATGTGGTGTTAGGATCAATTTGCTGCGAGCAGTAATCATCAGATTAGGAGCCTTGAGACTTTAGGTCTGACATTTAATAAACATAACCTAGCATTGTATAATACTCTATTATTACGATGTCCTCAGCGACGCCTGCCGGCGTGTTTCGATAATACCCACGTACCTATTTATTTTTACACATTACGCACGCACAGCTGCGTCCCAGCGCTCCCAGACCAAGAAAATATCGCTAGTGTACAGGTAGGTAAGTAAACTCACTTTAACTGAGGCTACAACACGGCTACTTGCTATATTTGGAACTATAGAACCCGTTTTATCGGGAACGCAAGAGAAATTGCCGAGCGAACTTGCAAATGTTGTTGGCAAAGTTTACTGGCACTAATCTAGTACACATTCAATGGCACATACCTCTGGCAGTTCCGGAAGCAGGGGGAACACCTCCAAGGTACAGTTTCCAAAAGAGAAATCACAAAAATTCAACACAAGACGGGCGAGAGAGCACGGCCGTAACTCCCAGCCGGCGTTGAAAATTCACAAATCCAGTCGAACACTCGTTATTAAATAAAGATAGAAAAACACAGATTACACACACTAAAATCTATGATTTCCACAAGAAATTGAAGTAAGGTAAATAATTGAAATAAACGAAATCGCGCCAACTGTCACAACTAAAAAACTACAAGCACCAAGTACGCGCCGCGCGACCGCGCGTTCTGTCTGAGTCCGCTGTGCTGACTAAACTGACTCGTCGTCGTCGCTACCTACGCTAGGTCGCACAAGGCCCGCTACACATGAACTCACAATCGTGGTGATCGCACGCTCGTTCGTACACACTGCTCGACAGTTGCGTTGCGGCTTGCGACAAGCAACACACTCGCAGTGTCTATCTACCCTTACATGCATTTAGTATTATATGAATAGAAGCAGCATTGTTATCTCATCATAATTGATAAAATATTATAATATAACAGCAGTATTATCTTTATCGCGATGCGACAAAAATGATAACGCTTGAAGATAAGTTCCAGCGACATAGTTATGTAGGTTGGTGCCTGTAGAACAACCGGGTTATACGAATTACGACCAAGATTAAAAGATCTTAGCTTGCTATGAAAATATATAAGATTCAACCACTCATCTTTAACAGCAGACGTTGGCTAGACGCGCATGCGTCAAGTGAACGGCGTGGCGCAGCGGCGGCGGCGGGGCGGCGGCGGCGGCGCGGCGTGAGTTAGCTCGACGACGACGTCAGTACCAATGACAAGCCTGCGCTCGTACTATCTGATCGATTTCAGAAGAAATGTGAAGTCTTGGGAATAATGATCTGATAAGTTAATTTATGTAGGTATCTAGGTAACTTACGTAGGGACGATAAATAAAAGTGAGCACGATAGATCGCTCGCAGTACTACATTTATTATTGGCTTGCATTTTATATACCTACGTTTGCAGCTACTACCTACACAAGTGCCCGCTAAGTAATATGTATTTATCTTCCACATTAACAAAGAAAATTACAATCAAATAATAAAAACAAATTAGAACTGGTATTAAAGTATCTTCCACATTTTATAATACTACCTACCTGCTCTGCTTACACTCAGAGCTTAAAATCGGAGCTTAAAATTCTTTAGAGTATCCACCCTGATCAGTCATTTTACTTATACATAAGGCATCATCCTTCTAGTCCAGGATCACCTACTGATTTTGGATCAAACCCTCCAATCCAACTCAGCCCAATTTTGATTTAAATGATCGTGTGGTAAGGGAAGATACTAGCCTGAATTTTGAATTTTCATTATCACCCTTGCCTGTCTTGACGACCGTCATGATGCCGTGTACTGAGTAGGTCTGTCAACCTTGGTAGATTAGTGCTCAAACAACATTATCTAGTATTTCAGTGTCGCTTTGCGGTAGTTGCGATGTAATACGTGTTTCAAGAACAATTAGCTTTGCGTCAAAATGTTATCAGTACAATTAAATATTTATTTTGAAAGGCGTTTATGAGTACCTACCTTACTACATACATGCATCATGTAATGTCTCATGCTGCTGTTTTAATTTTAATTTGTGGTTACAACAATTTAAGCAGCTGCTGCATAGGCCCATCATGGCTGTATTCAGTGCATCTTTAATACTATTAATTGCCTAAAGGTACCACCCATAATTAAATACCTATCGAAAAGAGGAACCCATCAGACTAACACTCTAAGTTTGAGAATTATCTTATAAGAGTGTAAATCCCTGCCTATTACTATGTTCCACGAAACGTTTATTTTGACTGTGATATATATATGAATCTGCTAATCAAATCAACAAAAGTGACATCATAATTTATGTTGTAGAGGAAGACAATCAAACAATTCAAGGTGAGCACGCCGATAGAAAACAGACGGACCTTCATGTATCCCAAAATACATTAAACAAAACGATATTGGTTGGTGATTGTAGCGTTATCGTGGAAAGGAAATGCAGCTGTTATTCCGATCTTGTGCCATTAAAATAGGTACTTACTATTTTGCTAAACCATCGCCTATGGTATAAATATTTAATTTAATATAACAGTTCGTTTTTACTTTGTCATGTTAGAAAGAAAGAAAGAAAAGAATGAAAATACTTTTATTTTGACCCGCGATACATAACACGACACATTCCAATAATATACAGGACAAGAAACACACAAGATTGTAGTTTAAAAAAAAACGAAAAAAAGAGACACAATTATCTAGTATGTTTGCACATCAATCTCAAACAAATTAACAGGAATTTTATTTTTTTTAATCATTATACAAGTATGAGACAAACATGGGTGTACTGAACATAAATAAATTGTAAGAAAATTGTTTTATGTTACTTCTCTATGTTACAGAACATCTAAAATAGCCCGAGTTCAAACAAAACACAGACTAAACAAAGGAGAGTCAAGTCATCTATCAATCAGTTTAATATCCGTAACTATATTTAGGTATTGATCAATTGTTTGTACTAAATTACAATGTTAGGTTATAGGCATGCTAGTCCGTAAACTTATTTTAATCGGTTTAATACTGGAAATTTCATTGAAAAAGGTTAAAAAGGGATAGAGATGTTTTTTTACTACTACTAACTAGTACTAGTGTAGTAGGAGTAGTTTGGTACTTTAATTTTTAATATTATAATATCATAAATGCCTACATAACCTAGGTACTTTTATATTATAGTCTTACTATTAACGCAACAACGGCGCAAGTCAAAGATGTGGAAGGAAGGATGGGATGCAATTAGATAGATAGATAATGCTTTATTCACAGAAACTTATATCTAAAACAGTATGGTACAGAAGGTAACAGAATTGGCGGCCTTATCGCTTAAAGCGATTTCTTCCAGCAAATTTGCTCTGGGCAGGGCGCATAATAATAGAATTTACTAAAATTTAAGCACTGAGTGAGGTATTAGGTACTATGTATAATAATTACTATAATTTAAGTACTACGTGAGGTTTTATGGATAAGTAAAATTTATTAAATATTTTTATAAGAAAATAATACGATAAGGTATTTCTCACATAAGTACCTTCAAAATTAATACTAATGACGCAAGTTATTCCATGTTTGACGCACTTTTGATAAAGTTGTTATGTACTCATTGTAGATAGGTATTGCCATCAAAAGTGGATTCTTTTAGTAAACTCCCTATTTAAAGATAAAGCTGGCTTCTCGTGTTATAGGCATAAAATTTTTACTTTATTAAGAATAATACCTAGTGCAGATATTTCAATATTGTCAGTACAGTTCATACAAAAATATTATCTGCTTGTATGAAGATTCATTTTCGTTTAAGCGTTTACTTAATTATCAGAAGTCGTAAAGAATTTGCTTTATATTCTCAAAATCATTCTATCGGCCCACCCGGTGACGATGACGTCACAAACGGCGCGCGCAACACAGAATCGATCCGCACTGCCATCTCGCAGCGCTGCAGCGAAATACCTTCTAGTCGAAAAGCAATGCCAACTTTTCTACATCGCTTCAAGCTCTTTATCACTTTAGCTAAATTCGGCAATCAAATAACATCTAGGCGTGTTCTAAAAATTCTAGATCTAGGTTCGTAAAGACAATTGTAACTATTGTAGTAATAGTCAATAACAAAATATTCTTCGAACTGTCGTGATTGCTGTCGATCCTTTGAGTTAGCTTGTCTACTCGTTAGAACTGAGACAAGAGTGAATAACTAGATGTATTTTAAACCTTCGTGTCGTGATACACCGTCCGTTGGCCACATTGTAATTTTCCATCACGTAAGATTGTGGTCAAACTAAAGGTTTATTGACTAATAAAAAAACTGTCTTGACTTCTTTGGTGATCGTTGGAACTGAAGGCGACATTTTAAAATCGTGTATTTACAGCCTTATACAAACAAGGACCCTTTTAACAACTTTTTCAAATGTGACTTTGACATTCACGACGCGTGTGTGGCAGGTAATTAAACGTAATAATAATTTAAAATCCATCTACGGTGGGCATCATGCATGGTAGGTAGAATGTTTCAAACGTAAAGCAAAACAAAAAAAATAAAATGTTGCCATAACCTAACAAAAACAACAAGATTCAAACGTATTGAGGCTATTTTTTATCTGAATACCTACTTTATGCTTAGAGTCTGTCAAACGAAAGTAGATACTCGATTTTTTTCGAAACTTTTTACATGGTCACACCAAAGTGTTTCCACCTCCGGACACTATGCTTCGTAACGGGGTAAATTCAGGGCGCTCAAAGGTATGAAATAGTTGGTAATAACATGTAACTAACTATTAAAAGTGGACTGTTATTTTATTTTTATTGACTTAGTTTGACTCTTTTGAAATTCACCACTACACGATCATTACATGTGTAAAAAAACGACTTGCAAGGAAAAAAAATATTACAAATAAACCATTTTACTATATATTTTTTTTGATTCTTTGAATCATAAAAATAATCAATACCTACGTGGAGTAAATTCTAATATTTTCCTCAAAGATTAGGGAAAACCGGAATCGGGCTATGGCATTACTATTCCCAAATTCCCAAATGTTTACAAGATGGCGGCACTATGCTTTTGTTGTTTGGTTGAGTTGTGAAGAATTATTGTGATTTTTGTGTGATAAAATGAATAAAACAATCAAGAGTGGCGTGCGAGAGTTATTATTCTGTATGATTTCAAAATATCAGAAAAAGCAGCAGGAAAAAGATGTTGAATTCCGTCAGAAACAGGATTGTTTACGTATTGTGATCGATTTCTTAGGTGAGTAGTGCAAAAATATTTTGATACTTTGATATTAATTTTGTGTTCTCCTCTTATCCCTGTTAATTTATATAATTGTCTGCTATAATGATATCAGAATAACATTAATAGCTTATTATATTACTATACATTTGGTTGAATAAGCATCACATGTGCACTTAATATCATATTTTTCATTTACAGCAAATCTGGAAGCAGTAGCAGGAGTTACCGACATAATGCAAACAATTGAGAAGCTAACTGATTTGGAACAAAAGGATAGGATACAAACCCAGAACCAGTTCTTGGAAGAAATATCTTCACTCTCTGGTAAGTTTTCACTAAGCTCTGGGCCTGTTGCATTTTTAATGTAAAATTCTGTTGTTCCTATCTGCTCGATCACTTTTATTCATTTATTTTATTTTATTTGCAGAAGTAAGTGTAACCACTTTGAAGAGAATTAAAAAGGAAGGTGCGGTGAATGAAGGTGTCTGGAGGACTCCGGGTAAAAAAAGACCCCACCCGTCAACAGTGTCTAACCTAGATAGTTTTGACATGGATGTTGTGCGCAATAAATTAAACGAGTTCTACATTGTAAAAAAACAAGTCCCCACACTAAGAACTTTGTTGGCAGAGCTCAAAGAAAGTATTGGATTCAGTGGATGTCATGAGACTCTTCGTCAAATACTACTGAAGAACGGCTTCGAATTCAAGAAAAACAAAAATGAACGATCATTGTTGATAGAGCGTTATGACATCTCTGCATGGCGACATCGATTTTTAAGAACAATAGCTTCAAAGCGTTCGGAAGGAAAACCCATCATTTATTTAGATGAGACTTATGTCCACAGATCTTACAAGCCTAAGAAGTGTTGGCAAGGCCCATCAACAAGCGGTGTAGTTGAAAACATTTCATCCGGGAAACGCTATATCATTGTCCATGCAGGATCGGAGAAAGGCCCTGTTCCAAATTCATTGCTAGTATTTAGCACTAAATCGAAAATGGCAGACTACCATCACGATATGAACGCTACGAATTTCAATAAATGGCTACAAGAAAAGCTCCTGCCAAATCTGAACGAGCCAAGTCTGATAGTGATGGATAATGCGTCATATCATTCTGTCATTATTAATAAGGCACCAACAACTCAAACTCGCAAACCAGAAATTAGAGAATGGCTTACATTAAATGGTATTGCATTTGAAGAATACCATACTAAGGCAGAACTACTATGTTTTGTAAAACAAAATACACCAAAACCTATTTACGAAGCGGATGAAATTCTGAAGCATGAAGGTCATGAAGTATTAAGACTGCCCCCCTATCATTGCGACTTGAACGCGATAGAACTTATATGGAGTTTGGCAAAACGAAAGGTGGCAAATAGAAATGTAAGCCTGACTTCAGCACAATTTGAAATAGTTGTAAACGAGTCATTTGAAAGCATAACAGCAGATGATTGGAAAAAAATGACTGACCACGTTATCCACGTAGAAGCCAAATACAAAGAAAGAGACAGAATTACAGAAGATAATTTAGAAAGTTTTATAATTAATGTGGGAGGAAACAGCAGTGATACCAGTGACTCCGATGTATCACTTCAAGTAGAATTTTTAGATTCAGATTTTGATTACGGTGAATAAAAAATTGTTTACTTAATAAACTATTTCATTGAGACTCGTTCCATTATCATAATGGAATGAACACCTATTAAATTAAATTTATCTGCCAAATCAGCCTTTTTAATGTAACACCTATTAAATAAGCTTTTTTTATTTAGCAAAAAAGAAAAAGTAAAATAAAAGCCCTATCAATGCATTTGTGTTCTTTCAACTTAATTATTGTCACATGTGCCTTTTTAAGTTAAAAAATATGAATTTGGATGTTAGATGTTTTTGGGCTTCTTGTAACTTTGTGCTAAATTAAGATAGATTTTTCTTTTAAAATCAGGCGGATGCAGCTTTTTTTCCTGATTCCGAATATGTATATAACTCAATTTTGAAAAAAATGTTAGATGTGCCCTTTTTTGTTACGAGGGCAGTATAACTGGTACAGGTATTGAAGTAAGTGCTTAGTATCATTATGAATGATACTAAGTACTTACTTCAATACCTTGATACTAAGCACTTACTTCAATACCTGTACCAGTTATATTACTGCTTGGCGGTAGAAAAAATGGTACACACCTAGGCCTTGATATATTACTCTTATTTATCTCAGAATGTTAATTTTATACATCATCATTTCAACAATGGGCTGGAATAAAAATAAGTGTTTTTATTTAAAGAATAATATCAAAGTATCAAGGTAGGTTATTCCAAGTATCCCTAAAATTTACGGGTTGCCATACTGATATTTTTTGAATTTGCCGCAATTTTTCAGTGTCTACTTTCATTAGACAGACTCTAGCATGACATAAACAAACTGTAATTATGACTAAACCAGAACATGACTAAAACCGAACATGCCATCATCTAACAACCCCTCTTTTCACCGTATGACTAACAAGTAAGTACAGTCCAACCAGAAAGAGTAGAAATTAAATATCGAGGAACTAAAATTTACTGTAAGCTGGCAACTCTTTATAAAAGGCCAGTGTTGCTGCTGTAGTGAATTTGTTGCCAGATTCAGCTTTTTTTTTTCAAAATTTTATGCACGTATTTAGCTTAGATACTTACCTACTTTTAGTTATATATAAAAATCATATTACAAAATTAAAGCATTCAAAAGGTTTTGTTGAGTTAATAATATATAATTTTCAACCACCCAATGATAAAACAAAAATAAATTATATAAGTAGGTATTGATTTATGTATGTAGATTTATTTTCATATCAATAAAATATTTATACATAATTAAAAAACAGACGTGTAAAATAATTTCTTGAAATCTTTCAGTTTTTATTTGCTGGAATAATTTTCCGCTAGCGGCAATACTGCAATTCCCATTGAATCGTATTTTGTAGTGAAACCCTTTATTTTTGATATTTTACTTAAGTTTGGTTGCAGGAAAATCTGAAAGTGCTGTAAGGAGGATTGTTGATAAAGGCATAAAAAATTGCGCAAAATTTGATACTCCCGCGAAGCACAGAAAAGGTTGACCTAAGAAAGTGCTGGATGATTTTGACTATTAGTGCTACCAGACAAAAAAATCATAATTTTTATTCAGTTATGAAAGAAGTTCCTACATTGTTGAAATTGCTAGCTGTTTTAAAAGAACAGAACAGAACATTAACTATGACGTAGGTAAAGAACATTTAAGACAATAGATAAAAATATAAAAAAATAACAAGTATCAAAACGTTCTGCCGTAGTATATGGTGATACCATGTAAACAATAGTGGTGCCCTCATTTATTTTCTACTTTTTCTGGTCGGACTTGTACCTACCCAGGTACCTATGTAGGGTAGGTATGTTTTTTAAAATAAATTAACTGGGTACAATACCATGGTACAACAGTAACCGTACCTAGGTAGGTACCTGGATGCCAAAGATCATATGACTACGTTACGTGGCTGGATGCCATGGATAAAACCGAACCGTCACATCTTCATGCTTGCGAGGGAACCTCCTGGGTTGTATTATCTGGCAGCCAGCAGATAGTTTTAGTTAGCAATAATTTGCTAAGGAAAGGAACAGACGGTGTCTATGCATCAGAAGGTCTCCACACTTTGACTGCCACCGACGACGACGACGTAACGAAAACTAAACTAGACGAAAATTGGATTAAAACGTTCATTCTAAAATGACTCATTTAATGTTAATGCTGGTCTATGGCTCAACGGTCTTGAGAACACAAAATGATTATCTGTAGCCGTATAAATAATTTGTTTTATGCGTTAAATGTTCAATTTGTGTAAAATACTTAGACAAATATTTGAGTGAAAGAATAGTACTCAAACTCAGTAACATTTAGAAAAAATACTTATCCAAATTCAGAATAAAAAAAGAAATTACATTCTTATGCTTATTTGTTAAAGTATTTTACACAAATTGAACGTTTAACGAATTAAACAAATTATTTAAACGGCTACAAATCATTATTTTGTGTTTTCAAGGCCGTTAGGGCATAGACCAGCCTTAATATTGATTTATATTTAATGCAGTCATTGATCTGATTTATGCCCATTTTTCTGGAAGTATTCATTCGGTTTACGATCGACCCCTATTCCTGATCGTCATAACTTTCATCTGTTTTTCGATTATTATATCTATGGAGGGAATGTCAACAACATAATGTTCAGTTGGTAACCCGCTCACTTAGTACCATCAATATTAGATAGTAATTCCTAATTCCTAAAATTCCTTTCTAGAATCCTAGAATTTCTTTTTGTAAACTTACTAGGCTTGTTAGGCTTACTTAACTAAATAGGTACAATATTAAAGTAGATATTTACATAATGGTGGTAAATATTTTACTTACTGGACTACTTTTAGCATTATTTTGAACTAGAGATCTAAAATCGACCAGGAATGTATGTTGCGTATAAAAATACACGGCAACAAAGTTAATTTTAGGTTAACTAAGGGCGGTTTGCTTACAAACATGTCACATCGAATTTGGCTGTAGTATACACACCGAACCAAAACCGAACGAAAAAAACACTGTTAGCTCCTGTAGGTAATCTGTGCACTACCAACTCTTAATTTACTTATATTATAAGTTAAAAGATATTTTATTTATTTTGTATGTACAAGAAAGTCTTCATTCATTCATTCAAACCCGCCAGGCGGCTCGTGGTCAACGCCGACGCGACGACGCGACCGACGCGAGCGACGCCCGCCGCAGCGCAGGCAGCCCCGAGCGGGCTAGTGGACTAGCATTGAAATTGCTAACCGGCTACTTTTGGTAGTGACAATTTCGATTTAGGTAGATAGTAGTAGTAGATACATTTTTATTCAAAATAATTAGTACCTATACTTAGTAACTTTATGGGACATGCTAAATATTCTAGTGTGACGTGACATTTAAAAAGTAATTATAGACTTTCCTTTTGAAAGCGTGATGTGATGTGCCCTTCTTAATATCCACTGGCAAATCCACAGATATCAGAAACTAAAATGGGCAAATCGTTCCAAAGTCGTGACAGCTTGAGTAGTGAAAGAGCCGCTGTAAAAAGATGTTCTCTGCGCTGGAGATACAAGGAGCAGTATACCTACGAAAAATATAGTAGATTATTTAGTAACAAGAGACTAAACCACCCCCATTTAAACGTGGTTGTTATACTCAATAGTTAAACAAGGGAGGATGACAACACCGAGTTATTTTTAACGTGGTTTCGACCGTAACAGATTCATATTATTTATTTTATTGCTTTGTTAAACTACTTATTTGTAAGGTATCCAAAATAAAACTATTACAGAGGCACACAAACTGTCCTTGGATTTTTGAAAATTCATTTGTTTAACGTAATGATAAGATATAATTTGGCGTGTTTTAAAAACGATAAACCGACTTCAAATTCCGGTAGGTACCTGTATAGATAATATTTATCTATGTCTCGGACGAACGAAATCACCCCTCCCTAATTTCCCTGACCGAAGGTCTATGTTCACGTGCAAAAAATTGAGTTTTAAACTGGCGACCTCTAGTTATAATTCAAGTCTAATTCAGTTTGATGACACATGGATGAAACTGTCGACGCCCGTTTCCATGGAAACCATTAATTATGTGATAGTGAAATTATCTTATTCTGAAGAATTTTTACAAACTTACGTTTTACGGCGCACATAGCAATTCCTCGAGAAACAAACAAAGGGGACCACCTCAAAACCAATTTTTATACAACAACGTAAGAATTATCAAAATGTAATAACAATTGGCGCAGATATCACCAAAACTGTAGTAGGTAGCTACTCGTGATTCTCCAAAAACATTATTTTGCTTTTTTAGTTTAACGGGATAAATACTAATCCCTCTCGGGATCATTCTCTCTCTATCTATACAATAGTGAAAGAATCAGTAAAATCAACCCATAGGCGGAGATATCAAGTAACATACATACACAAAAAAAACATACAGGCGAACTGAGAACCTTCTCTTTTTTGAAGTCGGTTAAAAATAGGTGGCGACGCTAATGTGGGGTATTGACATAGATTTGTAATGACGTCAGGAGCAGAGATAGGTAGATAAATATGTCACCTCCGGATCGTAGAATTAGCCCGTTTGTAGAATGGCTAAGCGATTGTAAAAAGGATAGGCATAGGATTTCGCATTCATAGCTGCGGGACAGAAAATACATTTTAGGAACGGCGCGCGGCGCGGCGCGGCGTAAACGCAAATATCTAGTTTTTGCTTTTACGAGAAAACTACACAACTTATGATGAAACTGGTTCAAGGAACCAAATAATTAAAGACAATCTACGAATCAAAACATAAGTCATTTCAATAAACTGCAGGGTTCCTGAGATGTCGACCAAATTATGTGCGAAATAGTGCACTTTCATGTTTTTATGTAGGTATCGTATTTTTTTTCTCAATCGTGTTTTCACATTCAAGGGACCAAAGAAAAAAAAATGTTATTCGAGGTTTTCACCACAGGGATCCCGTGAGTACTGAGATCTAGGCCTAGTTTGCCAACCAAACCCGTTAGGTTCGCCCCATAATTGCTTAATACCAATTGATAGGCATTGACGACCGATGTGGCGCGGCGGGCGAAGGTCCGCCTGCGACTTAGGAGGCTGCGGGTTCGATTCCCGCCTTGGGACAAATGTTTGTACGATCTGCAAATATTTGTTCTGGGTATTTTCTATGTATAATAAAAAATATCTATCTATGTAATGTATTGAATACAATACATTACACAGATATAATTATATTTTTATTTATGTATATCAGTCATCTAGTACCATAACACAAGCTCTGCTTAGCTTGGGGCTAAATAATGCTGTGTGGATTGTCCAGCATTATTTATTTTATTTTATTTGTTGATATCTTAGTCATATCGCCGAATTAAATTAATTTAGTGTTCCCAATAGATTAGAATTCGTTTTGCAATCGGTCTAGCCATTCTACAAACGGGCTGATTCTACGATCCGGCGGTACATAGTTGGTTTGACTTGACTTACCATACATGCCTTTTCTTAGGGAAACGTCCAATTTATTGTTACGTTTCGCAAGGTTGCCTAGAAGAGATTGCACGTAGCGATATGGCCGCTATTTGTGCTTCCACGATGCCTGGCATTTCACTCTAAATTATTAGATGTTCGTGTACGGTGTACGATAAAGCGTTACCTATTTTATCTATGTTTTTGTCTATTTGTAAAACAATGAAATAAAACGCCTAGATAAAAGTTCATAGCAATTACTCCGCTGTGTCAACGTCCTTTGAAAGCAGGAGAATGTTGGACATTTTGTAAAATTGACTTATGGCTGGCGTGGCGTGGGAACGACCTGGAGAAAACAAAATAATTATCTGTAACCGTAGCTATATATAATTTGTTTTATTCGTGAAATGTTCAATTTGTGTAAAATGTTTTGACAAATATTTGAGTGAAAGAAAAATACCTATTCAAACTCGTTTAGAAGAAATATCCAGATATCGAAAATATTTTTTTTATTCGAAATTTGGATATTTCTTCTAAACGCTGTTGATTTTGGTTATTTTTATTTCACTCAAATTTTTAAGTATTTTACACAAATTGAACATTTCACGAATAAAACAATTTACTTATTTATACGGATACCACAGATAATTATTTTGTGTTTTCAAGGCCGTTGGGCCATACACCAGCCTTAAACAGGTTGAGATTAACGAATCTTTATTTCTCATAAAAACTATAAAAGTTTAACTATTTACAATGAGAATAAGTAATTCGTCAATAATGTTTAAATTACATATTACCTTTAGGACCTAGGTACTTATGTGTAGACATAGGTAATCTCATTTCTTATATAATAGTGCTATTTAACATAATTTAGGATAGATGGTACAAACAAATGTAATAACAAACCGACAAATAACAAAAATAAACAGGGTAGATTGCAAAACTATTAGCAGTATGACTCCGACGAAGTATTTTGTTTACTGGTTAAGTCGACCTAGATCCTTGAGGGGGTTGTTGTTTCCATCATTACCTACTGACTGATTGGATTATGAAATACCCTACCTCAAACTTAACCATTTTCGAGATGATAGACAATATTTTTTTTTATTTCCTATTTTTTCTCTATTTTACTAAGTTTTTTTTGCAATTCGGCGATAAAAATTTCATAGCGATAGTATCGCCCCGTACATAGAAAGATGTGTTTTCAGACTTGAATGTACCTACCTACCTACTTTGTTAGGTAGGTACCTATTTATCTTAGCACCTAGGGCCTATTCCACTCTTATCCACTTTGCAGATCCACTAATCAGTTTCCACTTTTTTGTCGACACTGATCCACCGATGGATTAGTTTCGCCTCAAGTTCCACTCTGATCCACCGATGGATTAGTTTCGACTTCAAGTTCCACTCTGATCCACCGATGGATAGTTTCGACATCTTGTTCCTTGCGCCGCGCCGCCGCGCCGCCGCGTTGTCCCGTCCCGTCCCGCACTACCTAAGCCTTTTTTAAACGATATAGCCTGTCCCGCTGAAAATGTTCTTTATCTTTAACTTTATGTAGACCGGTTACAATTAAGTCAACTTGACTTTTGACAAATGTCAAATGAGACTTCTGACAAATGTCAATAATTACAGAAAATTTCCAAACTGACAGAAATTAAATAGCAGGTTAACATGACAAAGTAAAAGCAGTCTGTCAACTCAGATGAAAGACTTGCTATGTAGTTTTGCAGATCGCAGTTTTGGTGGTGGATCTGTTCTACAGGGGGCGCTGCAGTCTGTAAATCTATAGTATGACCCTATGGGTGTATGATTTCGTCCCATCCCAGCTTACCCCCAGGGGTAGCGTTGGGCCGGGAGTATAGTGGAAATAAGGTTTAGGTAGGTAAATAAACCTTTATTTTCGTGTCGGCGTCTAATTTTTATGAATTTAACATTTTCTGAGTGTACATTTATTGTATTTATTATGGAAATAAAGAGTTTTTATTCGATTTGATTTGATTTGACCCGTGATCGTGGCGATCGGCCTCCTACTCAATACTCAATATATTTATTGTTGTCATCTCAGTTGCTTAATTGGTAGGTAATGTTTATGTACGAGTAAGTACCACAATGTAAACCCTGTTGGGCGTAACAACAAGTGGAAGGCAGGCCGAGGTTGTTTTGGTAAAATATGTAGGTACTAAGGTGAGTAAGAGGTAGCTGCTAGTGGTCTACTAGTCTACTCTAAGCAAGTAAAATTATGATTAAATTTTGTCATTTTAATTATGTCAGTTTGTTTACTTTGTCATTTAAAAATTAATTTACGTCTTATTAGCATTTGTGTAATAAGAATTGTTTTAATTTATTTATGAATATGGAATCGGATTGAATGTATTTCATTACGTTTGGAAGCTTGTTGTATATTTTTATGGACCTTTTATAAGGGCCGGTACTGTGCATACAAAGGTTTGATGATGGTTGTATGATTTTGTTGCTGCCTGGTCTAAGTGGATATTTTCTGGGAAGTTCGTCGAGTGTTTTCTAGAAGTTAGGGTATTTTCAAACAAATTTACATAGGTAGTTATACTATGTAAATAGATGGTAATGTTAACGTTTTGAAGTTCCTAAAAAAAGTTTTGCAGCTGTCAGTTCTTTTTATATTTGCTAGGATACGCACACATTTCTTCTGCATAATTAACAGATCTTGTACATCTGTGCTATTGCCCCATAGAAGCACACTTAGTGATAAGTGACTGTGTGCATGTGCATAATAAGCATTTAGCGCTGTCGGTAGGTCAGTGGTTTTGATTAATTCTTGTAACGCGTAGGTACGTGAAACTGCATAGTTTTGATTTGTTTTTTTTTATATGTTCTTTTAAGTTCAAGTGGATGGTCTATAGCTGTAGTGATGCCAAGTACTAAAAGCTATTTAAGCATTCTAAAATTGTGTTGTTGAACTTGAATTTTATATTTAGAGTTTTTTTTTGAGAGGGTCTAATTTCCTTAACTTTTGTTTTTTCATAATTGATTAGTAAGCAGTTGTCCAGTTGTGGGTGAGTCCGTAGGATATTATTGTTCTGTGTGGGTGAGTTAGTGAGCGTGTCGCGTGATATTATTTACGTTTTCACTACTATTGCATGGCATAATCAAAGAAATATCGTCTGCAAATAGAACACAAGGCGTTTTTATGTGTTTGGGCAGGTCGTTTATAAAAATCAAAATTAACTAACACCCTAGAACACTTC
This sequence comes from Eupithecia inturbata, assembly GCA_963662085.1. NCBI lineage: Eukaryota > Metazoa > Arthropoda > Insecta > Lepidoptera > Geometridae > Eupithecia > Eupithecia inturbata. The sequence goes on from OY759201.1 coordinate 3,236,856, forward strand.
CTTGTGGGATCAACCTTGTGACGTGATGTGCCGTGGATCTTACTCAGCCCGTGGATGTCGTAAGAACCGACTAAGAGAATCTACCAGAACCTTAGCAGCAGCTTTCTTCAATTTCTTCACCTCTACTGCAATCACCGATCCGCTTGCCAAGAGTGTTGGTTATGGCAAAAACCTCCCCTTCGGTAGAGGCCTGTGGAGGTATGTGGGCTGATGATGATGATGATGTCAAATCAACATACCTGACTGGATTCGTCAGACCAGCACGATACGCACTTGGAGTCTCCTTGGCCGCCGCTGCATCACAAATCGCCCGCACTCGCGCCGTCCCAAAAAGGTTGATTTATTATCCGAATAAACTAAAAGACTATCTCAATCACGCATCGTGAAAGGAAAGATGAGACTTTTGAATTTGGCAGTATTATCTACATCCGCAGCTCTTGTGGCTGCTCCGTGACGAATCACGTGATGTATACCCGTCTCGCTCCATATAAAGCGTTTTCAGGGGTGTTGGTCTTCTTTCTCTGTCACTCGTGGTACATGAACCTGCAACAAAAGACAGTCTGATTAGTTTGGGGCTGGAACGCTGTTAAAAATGTTGATTGTAGGTTTTTGTAGTTGGGCTAATTGCTCTATTCTGTGCCAAGCTGGGTTTCTAAATACCTACGTATTTCAAGCTGGTATTTTTCAGAATTTTTAGTTAGGAATGCCAATATTTCACTACCTCCTCTGAAAATTCTCAAGATTGTTCTATGTGGTCGTACTTTTATTAGAAATTTTGAGTAGGTAAAATTTCGTAGTATTGCGTAGCCGCGTAGCACGCTCTACGGCTACGAGAGGTCCGGTGCTGGTTGGTGCTACGGCGTAGCAACTTTTGTTTTATTTTGTTGCTTTTGGGAAACTTACCTACAGGATTTGTGACGTCAACGCGATGAAAAAACAAAGACATTTGAAGTTTAAAATTATACTTTACTAAACAATGAAAATTATATTTAAGTTAAAATGAAAAGATAAGAATTCTAATTTTTATCTTTTAATTCTTTTTAACGTTAAATTCTAATAAATAATATATCAAAAATATTCCGACACGACACCCAAAAAAAATTAAACAATAAAAAAAGATGGTCAATGCTTCTACATCAGTGGGTGTGAGAGGTTCTCTAATCGGTCAAGTGCCTGGTTATTTTTTTTATTTTGAGTTGTTTACGAACACAAGTGAATAGAGAGTGTGTTTAAGATACATTTAGGCCGAGGGATTAAACCAGCCCCTCGGAAGCTGGCTTACTGTGTAGAAACGACCACCCAACGTCTTCAGTTCACTGCTCATATTTGGCTAACATCGGAGTAAAATCTCGCTTGCGCGATCTAGGAATTCCGAACTCAAACCCTTAAAAAATAAAAATTTTAAGCATTATTTTTTAACCAAAATATAATTTTTCAAATAATGCGTTGCATATAGTTTTGTTTGTATAAAAAAGTCTGTGCAAAATGGTTTTAATTGTAATTAATTTAGAAGTGAGACATAGATCGCACCAGTAACGCCATCTGTTATGATCTATGGGAACTGTTTAGTGTGGTTCGAGATCTAATCCTCGGACATATGGGAGTAATATTAAATCTGTGATATATGTAATATCCATACAAATTCCAATACCCATGTATTGGAATTTGTTTGGTAATGTGGTTGTGTGATGTATTTATTCAAATTTACAAATTTTGTATTTTTGTTAGATAAGACTCAGACAACAATTAATGTTTTTAACCAACTTCCAAAATAGGAGGACGTTCTATGCTTTTTTATGTATATATTTTATGTTCGTCAATTACTCCGTCAATTGTGGACCGATATGTTTGGCTCTTCCGCAATAGCAAAGAACCATCTAGATGCAAATTTATCAATTTTAAAGTATCTAATTATGTGCAGGAATATACATTACGAATAAGAGGCAACAGTTCCGTTACGTGAATTTATTCAGACTGTCGGCGCCTTCGCCCCGAGCTACCCTCCACCATATTATTAATTAGTACCTCTATGTAGGTAGTTGAGAATACACTACAATCCTCCACACTAAATCTAGATTACTTATGTACATTATCGACTTAAACTACTTACAATAGCCACTTTAAACTATATTCATTGTATAAACAATGGCAAGCTTTAACTTATAATTTGGCTTATTTAATTTACATTGTCTCATGGGGCGAGCCCTTGGCGAAATCTTCTCGGGTGACAGATCTGGCAAAGGTTCCCGGGGTTCAGGTTCCGCTACGAGCGGCGAGGCCTCCTTCGCCGGGTTCTCATGAGGGACAGGCCGCCTTAACTGGTCCACCACTAGCCCACCATCATCCGCATCATGGAAAACATCGTTTTCTGTTAAAACCTTAAATTCCAACTTGGGGCTCTCAGCATCTGGGTGAATCAAGGAACTCCTAGTCCTACGTTTTAATTGATCGATATGACGATGAGCCCTAACACCTTCCTCACCAATAACCTTATAGTTGGACGGACCAACTCGAGATTCTACCTTTCCCGGCAACCATTTGTCTGTTTTAGAATATTGCCTGTACCAGACATCTTCACCTGGACTAACCAACCTACTCGCCCCTCCCGCGTTATCTACTTGCCGCTGTTGTGATTTAACCATTTTTACTTCACGATCAGGTTTTAATGCATCTAAACGTGTTCTCAAACGCCTACCTTGCAATAACATAGCCGGACTTTCCCCCGTCGATGCATGTTCAGTATTTCTGTAATACAGTAAAAATGTATTTAAAGGATCATTAACATTTTTCTTTTCAAAGACTGCCTTCTTGATTACCCGTTTTATGATTTTTACCGCATTTTCAGCAGCTCCGTTTGAAGCAGGATGGTAGGGTGCCGTGAGTATATGGTCAATAGCCTTAGTCTTAACAAAATTCTCAAATTCGCTACTTGTAAACGGTGGTCCATTGTCTTGTCAGTAACAATTTGCTTTGGATAGCCACCATCTACTCCACAACTCATTTAATCTATCTAATGTGGAAGTCGCCGCCGTACTAGACGGGTACGGCCACGGGCGTGGAGCCTGCCTGCGCGTCGGCCTGCACCCCGCATGTGGCGCAAGCTTTACACATGACCTAGATAAAAAAAAAATAGTGTAAATAATAAGAAAATTGAAGTCGGTTTTAAGTTTTTTCAAAACGATCAAATTTTAGTCCCCTCTTTCCCAATTTTAGTCTATGTTCGGCTGGATGTTTGTTTTTTTTAAGTAAGTTCGTCGATTTCGCCGCCATTTATGTATGATTCTTTTGCAGTTGTCTACAGGATGGACCTCATGATTTTACCCCCGAGGGATAAGTATTTGTCCCGCAAAACTTAAAACTGTATAAAGTTATTTGTTGTTATTATTATTATTGGATTTTTGTTTTTGTTCGAACCAGATGCCATGTTAATTCGCCTGGGTTATACAGGATGTTCGGCAGACCATGCGCTATACGGTGTAAAAAAAAAATGTTATTTTCACAACAAACAAACACCGACATTGGTGTCGATTCTGATAGCACCAAAACCTAAACATAATTGTCTTAGAATGTTGCCGACCACAGACTGCAAAATGTTTAGGCTAGTTAGTTTAGGATTTGTGTCAACAGAATAGAAACCATTACGTAAATAAAATAATTGTTAGTCATTTCATCACGTAAAATAATTCATCATCATCATCGACCTATATTAGTCCACAGCTGGACATAGGCCTCCCCCAATGAGCGCCATAGCGCCCTATCTTCAGCTTGCCGCATCCAGCATCTGCCTGCAGTCTTTCGCAGATCGTCATCCTATCGTCGTAAAATAATTATAGTAGTGTATTCATAATTCAAAAATCGGGAAATCATCCAAAAAGTGATGAAGGTACATGAGGGTTAAAAAAATCCCAATATAAAAATCTCAAAAAAAGTGATGCTGTTGAAGGTTAAAAAGGGCACCATAATATTGCACTTGGTTTTACCTACCCCTACTTACCCTGTGGCACAAGTTCTACTGAACTAAACATGCTTACAACACGATTAGAAAAGAAAAGTTAGTACTTTACTTTCAGGGTATTTAAAATGACAGATTTTTTTAATAAACGCTTATTGTGTACGGTATTTTTAACTTTAAACTCAATCTATAGTTGAACTCCTCGTATTTAATTTTCACTTTTCAACACTTTGCATGTCCATAATGGCTTTATTTAACCAGATCTCACGTATATATTAATTTAATTAGTATGTACATGACAGATGTAACAAAATAAATAGTATTAACCATGTTATTTCGTACAAAAAAAGTGATGGCACTAAATATTTCAGATTTCGGGAGAAACAACATTTATTAAAAAATAATTTTTGGGTTAAAAAAGCTGCCAAGTGCACTAAGTTCCACCTACCCCCAGTTACCATATGGCACCCTGTCTGCCGAACACCTGTATAGTCATTGGGTGTCTTCAAACTTTTGTAAATGTCCATAAACATAGAAAAACCAAACAAATACTATGGTACCTATTTCTTATTGACGTAAGACAATAAAACAAGGTATGTATTTTATTGTTATTATAAATTAGAACTAGGCCATTAACTATTCCTCCATGAACTCTCGCAGTGAACTATTTACTTAGAAGAAGGGTTTGAATTATAATGGCCAGTTCACTGTTATTGAATAGAAGCCAACTAGGTAAGTACATATAAAGGCCATGTAAGATAAATCAACACAATTATATTGATGCGTTGTTTAAAATGTAGCGATTTTGAATATTAGACTAATATTCATATTTTTATTTTAAGGTACGGCTTTTGAGAGTGTGTCACGCAATCTGTCTCCGCCATTACTGTTTCTTTTTTTTTCTTAGTCAGGTTGCAGTGAATGAGCGGTGAATATAGAATGCGTGATAAACTTAAGAATGCACGTAAGCAGTGGAAACGAATCCACTCGACCTATGGAACAAAGTGGAATAGATTCAAGCAGTGGAAACAGATCCACCCGGACTATGGATCAGAGTGGATAAAAAGGGGAACTGATCAATTAGTGGAACAGAGAGGAATGGAGCAAATAAACAAGCTGGTTTCCAGGAAGGCATCATGTCGAAGTGCTCTTCGACATGACGCTTCATGTGACCATCATTACTTTAAATGAGATTCATTGGTTGGCCCAAAAAAAAAACACGTTTATTTCAGACCGTTGTGGACCATATACAGCACAGTTACAAATTTTAGTAAGTACTAATAATAACAATTTTAACTAATTTTTATTACATACACACATTTTAGAATAGGTACCTCACGTACGCAGGCGACGCAGCACGGCGGCGCGCAGCGAGTTCGTATCACAGCTGGGAAGCTGACACAAAAAAAAAACATGCCCAAAGATGTAGTAGTCTATGGATTCTTGGGTTCGCTTTACTGACCTCCCGCCCTATGGCAGACGCGGCGAAAGAATTAACCCCACCAACTTAGTCCATGGACGTAGTTAGAGCCGACTAAGGGATTATATGTATATATCAGAGGAAGGGCAGCAGCTTTCTTCTGTGTATTTTAACACCTCCACTGCGAACACCAATCTTCCTGCCAGCGTAGCTACTAACCAAAAACATGTAGGTAAGTAATCTCTTTGACAATAAACGATATCTATCTATATATCTTTACATAATTAAAAAATAAAATAAAATTGGCAATGACGTTTATTAATAAAGAAAATTACTATCAAATAATAGAAACAAATTGGAACTAGTATTTACAATTGAAACAATTAAGCTAACTGCAGACTGTTGCAAACAATCTACAGATAGCTCAAATGATCCACATCAATACATTCGGAAGCGTCCCGAAGACGCTGGCTGCATTGCCCTGCTGTATGGCAATGCCGATGCACTGCGCCAGATACCCACCAGCTCTCGGGTCACGCGTCGCTTCGACCAGACCCTCAGATAACTTTTTAAAAACCCGTGTTGAATTAAATAATTTTCTTTCTTTCTTTTTTTAATTATTTTCTTAGGTACATTTAGATTATATACCGCTGTGTTTAGATTTACTGTAACATTTACTGAAATAGGAATTAACCTAAAAAAAATCTTAAAAATCTTTTCTTCATGTACGCAACGGGCGGTCTCGTATATAAAATGAGAAACATCTGAACATTAGCTGCACAGTACAATACATTACGCTATTACGTAGCTACGTAGTGCAACGTACAACGTTTGTAGATATGCGCCACAAAGTGGCTTTTAGCGTGAATGTAAGTCCACGGGATGCGGGCGATCGTTTAATTCTTTGACGTTACTAGTGTACGTATTTCTATATATACGAGTGTGGGTATATTTATAAGTACAGTCGCCTGCACTAAAATATGTTCAAAACAATGCTTTATTAGCAACCCAGAGCAGTAGTGAAATAGGAAAGGAAGCTGTCATCCTGTCACTTAAAAATCTGGGGAATACCGAGGACAGTGCGAAACCCCGAGCGAAATCCAAACGAAATGTTGGTATGTAACGATACCGGTAGCGAATACCGCGAAGGTCTAATTTGAACAGGCCTTTCGACGGCGGCGCCCCCCTGCGGGACGCACCGCCGAAGCTAGGCATTGAGTGCGTTAACAACATGTTTGTATTATCTTAACTTAGTGCAGTGTTACGATCTGTGCACGTTAAGTACAGCGGGCGAAGGTCCGCCTGAGACGCAAAAGTTTACTGGTGCTCGATTCCCACCGAGGGCATAGCTAGTCTAAGTTTATTTTTGAGCAAACACTTACCTACGTTGCTGTAGAAGATTACTTGTTTTATTTTGGTATTAGGTACTTATCACATTATCTAATAATTTGAAAAACTAAATAGATGGACATTTGTTCTTCACGCCAAAATTACTGCATAAATCTGCTTAAATTTTGCACTGATGTTATTCAAAACATATTAGCTCCAATACCTAATTGCAAAACATATAATTATTATATTAACTAGGTAATGGTGCCTCTCCCAGCTGATATCGGCTACGGTGACTGCGTTACAGGTATGAGAAGATAATGTATGTCGTAAGTGAGATATTCAAGAAAAACTAACGTTAGGAAACTGAAGTAAAGTGGAAGAATAACGCGTGTAAGCAAAGCGGAGCTCCAGCAATGTATAAATTCGCAAAAATGTAATCATTTCAGGACTAAGCTGTAGATGACAGTAATCAAATTCAGTCTTACTACCATTTCCGTCATTAAACAACGCACTCGTAGTTAACGGCCCTCGTAACGTAACGTGACGTAAGTACTTCCGGCCGTTAGCGTAGGCCTTAAATCTATGAGGCTGTTATTTTAATTGCTTTCGCTATTATGACTCTATCGATGCTATGGAATATTATGAGGTCGAACTAGTGGCGCCGCCTTCGTAAATAGCTTGCGGAAGATGAAGAAATGAATTTACTGTACCAAGTAAAAAGTTGCTTTGTCTGGCGACTTGATAATCTTGAGGCCAAAAAGTGGTCAACTTATTTTGTGCTGACGATTTATCGCATTATCGATTTTATTAAGAAACAGTTCTTTTTCCACATTGATTACCACAATAGACATAACTGTGGTATGGTATCGGGTTGATTCAGTGCGGACGCGTGAGCTAATATGTTTCACTTTTCAATGGAAATTTAGCGCGTCGTGAGCAAACGTTCCTTATAGAACTGTCTTGAAATATATCTGAGTGCCGAGTGCGAGTTTTTGTCGCGTTCGACCGCGAGCAAGTAAAAGCCAATTCGTATGAAGAAAATGACAGTCCCCCAAGCGGCGAGTTATAGAATCACCATTTCTTCAAACAAATTCACGTTTACTTGCTCGCGGTCGATCGCGTAAAAAACTCGCACTTGGCACTCAGATGATGATATCAAATACGGTATATAGAGAAAACTCGCATGCACACTTCGCGCCGCGAATGAATACTCGTAGTCAGAATAATATTTCATTCGTTCTTTCAAGACTCGAAAATATGCTGTCGGTCAGCGTTTGTTTTATCTAACTTATATTTTATCTACTTGCCAGTTGTCATGCGGATAGCTGATCACAAAATAGGTATTTCTTTTTCAATAAAGGGAGAGTTTTATTAGCCAAGACAGAATAAACACACACAATAACAGAATAAAACAATTTTACAAAATAAATATAAAGAACTCGTAAGTATTTTACGTTATTTTAAGTTCCTTTTGTGTAAACAGTCCGTTCGTTTAGTCCACGTTTAGTCCTACAGGCACAAGTGTGTCAGGTGAGGTATGTACCTAGACTTTTCTAATTATTTTGTCATTATTTTTATTTATTATTAATCTAATATGTAAGTCTGTATAAATAATACTATATCTGTTCTGAGTTGTAACTGAGTTGCTTAATAAATGTTTCTCTATCTATCTATCTCTATCTACGTTGGATGCCCCTGACACATATGCCGTAGAAAAGCCTTCCGTGGCAGCGCGGGCGGCGCGGCGCGGCCCTCCGTGTCACAAACGTGTGTGTGTTTCGCTAAGCCGCAGCGAATGCCTTAAAAATACACAGAAGAAAGCTGCTCCCTTTCCTGTGGTAGGTTCCCTTAGTCCATTTTAAACCTGCTGACGCTTAAATAATCTAGAAATAAAGGCCTACATCCAATAAACCAACATCGTCAGTTGTGCCAAGTGCTTTGCTATCTCGATATTCTCGATGTAAGAGACACTCCGACTGGGCGGCGACGGGACGCCCTTGACCCACCCCCACCCTCTGAGGGGGTATGTAGGGCTGGCTACATGCTCGCTCTGAATCCTGGCCTGAAAGACAATATTCTGCTTAAGTCATGAAACAAGGAAAATAAAAATCCATTAGTAATAATTTCATTATTTAAAAAAAACTAAAACCAACTTCAAATTCCTTAACATATTGTTGGTAGGTACATAGTTTTTTAAGTTTTGCGGAACAGGTACTAAGCACTCGGGAATAAAATTTTATGGGACTATAGTCAGATAGTCAGATAGTCATTTTATTGGTAAAATCATGTTTACAAGTCAAATGTACCTAATTAAAATTGGTACCTTTAACAAATTAAATAATAATTTTAAATACTAAAATAATAATTAATTGTTAATGTACCTAATATAAAAATAAAATAAAATTATGTCCAAAGTAAAATAATAATTAATACAATAAGTAACTTAATAATTTAAATAACAAATTTATGTCACATATCACAATTTTTGGTCAAGAAAATCCTCGACCTTATAGTACGCCCTCTCGATGAGCCATACCTTTAGTTTGTGTTTGAATGAATAGAAGCTGGGTACGGTGATAACATGCTCCGGTAGTCGATTGTAGACAGCAGGTCCCAGCACGTGAGTGAGCCTATCCGATATCATATCCTATTTCGGGATAATTTTCTTTAGTCTAAAAAAAAAATCAAAATCGGTCAATAGTCAAAGGAGAAATCGACGAAGATACATAAAAAAGAGTAAAAAACATACATACAGCCGGACATCAGAACTTCCTCATTTTTTGAAGTCGGTTAAAAAAGGGAGGGAGCCAGCAGTGGGAGAATGCTGACTGAAAACAATGAATATGTACTTACCGAAAATAAGTATTTTCATCCCATCTATTCGAAAAGAGGCAAAGGGTTCCTCGATAAGTGCGAACAAAGTGGGTCATTCCAGCGCACTTATTAACAGTGACGAAACGACTTTTGTATTTGGAACACTATTAAAAAGTTTGAACGCAGTTCGCTTCAATAAAATCCTGGCCAGTAATAAAAAAAGCGCGCGTGCCGATTGGCTAAAAAGAATACGCGGGAACTTTTTGTTTTATTTGTTATTACTTTTTATCAAAATATTACAAACAATTTTAATTTGATTCACACAAATTAAATAAAAGATGAGTTCTAGCAGTTAAAGTGGAATATTAACACCTGAAATAAATTTGTAATTTGGTTATGTACCTAAATATAAATATTAGTCACAACTAAAGCATCTCCTATTAATTTTTCTCGTATGATGAATTTTTGTCATAGTTTAGGATGAAAAGCAGAGAATGCCACACGGTACCAAAATGATTTAACCTCGAGCGATATACTTTGAATACGTTACGCTTAGGAATCAAAAAATCGCTCTCGCTCTAAATACATTATTTTGTTGCCTTGTGACACAATCTACATTAATTTTTAGTAATTTTCACGAATAAAGATTTCCATTATTCCATGATGCCACATAGCCGAGTCATGATGAGCCTAGTCTCAAAACCGCAACCTCCTGCGTCGCAGGCAGATCTTCGCCTGCTAGCCGCCACAGAGCCTCACTGAGGTCGTCTAAAGGTTTAATTGCAAAGTGGCAGCCCTTGCCGCGCCACTAATCGCTCTTAAAGCCGTGACCTAAGATTTCCATGATAATATATATACATATAATATTATGTAAAATATGTGATAAATGTGAAATTATAAGCAAGCCGAGGATAGGAATGAGGCTTATGATGAATGGAATTAAATTAGATGCAATGGAATAAAAACGGGTGGCATACGGATGACTGGATTAAATAAAATCATACGCATTTTTAATAAATTCTGCAATCTATTCGCGCCTTCGCACGCGTTATGCTATAAAGCCCATTGTGTTAATGCAGAGCTAGAACTATATCTAGGGATTATGGGCATAACCCCCCGTGAGATAAAAGCTGCTTATCAGAGGAAGGCCTGGGTCCAGCAGTGGACCAATATAGGCTGTGGAGGAGGAGAACTAAGTGTATCTACGCAAAATTTTATATCGATTCGTTCAAGAGTTTGGCGTTGTCTTCGCCGATTCATCTCAAACAATAAACATTGATAAAAAATTAGCAAGATGAGTAAGATAAGAGCTTCTTACAAAGACAAACGCATTAATTATAGATTTGCTTCAGCTTCTGTTTATTGGCTCCTCCCTGAAACCCTAACGGTTGCAAAACAATTTCGAAATAATAATACATCAATCAAACAAAAGTCCACTTAACATGGTATCGATGTAAGGTCATCGGTGTTTAGTAACAGTGAACATAAAAACGTCACAGAAACAAGAATTCGAAGTAACGTTACATCGATGAAATAGTTACCGATGGAACAATCTTTGTTTCATTATTTTTCGTAGTTTTTTAGAGAGTAGCCTATGTATATGTTATGTTATTGTCAGTACTATGCAGAATTTTACCTCGGTCCATTCAGTACTTTCGGGGTTGTCTTCGGATAAACATCTTCACAACGGCACAAACTTTTATACCTACTTACGAGTATAAATAGAATATCATTTTTTCTGTTAATTATGCCCTAGTAACAGTGGCAACCAACTAGGTAGGTCCCCAAAATGACGCCATAAATGTTTTAAATCTGATTGACTGCGATACGAGCTGACGTCACAACCAAAAATAGAAACGAGAAATAATGTTTTCTATTTCAAACTTTTCTCCTCCTCAAACGGTAATTTAATTCATATGAAATTACTTCCTAATACGTCACGAATTGTTTAAGATTTTTGGTGTAATACCTAACTGGTCGAAGCAACGCGAAACCTGAGAGCTGGTAAGTATCTGGCGCAGCGCATCAGCATTGCCATACAGCGGGGCAATGCAGCCAGCAGAGTCTCGAGATGCATCCGATTGATATACAACAGTCTGCAGTTAGCTCAACGGTTTCAACTGTAAAAACTTGTTCTAATCTGTTTCATTCATAAATTCAAATACTTAATGAAAACCCAAGAAAAATATATAGATATAGATTAGGTAGCAAGCAATGCTGTGTTAAGTAAGGCATTTCTCATTGCGTGCGTCATGGTAGGCTATTTCATTCACAAACAGCACTGAAGCGACAGTTTACTATGCGAACGCACTGCATCGATTACACATTGATTGGTCCGTTTCTGTTGCTATGTTTTGTTTAATGTTTAGCAGATTTGCGGATGACATAAATATAACCTATAAAAACCTACACAAACACTTTAATAGTATGGTACAAGTGTGTAATGTTGGTGATTACCGCTGAGGCGCTATTGATAGGCGAGGGTCTTATGAGAGCCGAGGACGGTAATCATCAATACACACGTGTATCATACGACGTTTTTCAACACACTTGTGAATAGAATAACAATAAAAACTCATTTTATTTAGAAGAAATAGATATTTTTCCTTGGAGTTTTCAGGTAGTAAACTTTCCATAACGTTAAGGGCTTCACATCTTATATCGGGCGGTGTACAACATAAATCATTTTCTTCGTAACTAGTACTTGTAGACATTTTAATTAATAAATAACTATAATTTCAACAGTGAAAACGAGTTGTGAAAAATGTTTCGCAAAATTAATCAGTTTTCCTATGCGCGCGCATTGCGATCAGCCACAGACTAAAGGGATGAGGTTTTTTTTTATTTTCCGCGCATAGGGTTTGCGCCTATTCTGCCACGTACAGAATGGGGAATTTAGTTTTCTTTTATTACAGAGAATTCAAAAGTTATATCTGAGTGAACGTTTTATTTATTAAACACGTACGAGTTAAAATTACCTATCTATTTAAATAAGAAGTTGCATGAAATGAGCAAGCAATAGGAACATTAATTTATTTGTTCTATTAAACACGATCTTTTTTTTGAATAAAAACTTGTTTACGAACAAAGCACCTCAACCAATAAAATTAAAAAAAAAATCTATAACTCACTAGTAAGTTATAGCAATGAAAAAGTCACAGTTATATAACAGGTGTAATTATGTACCTAATTGCGGTGAAATTAGAGCCACTTTATGAGCAAGTGTGTTAAAAACAATTTTGTTTCCATAGAAACTGAATACGAATAAAACAAAATCTCAAAGCAAAGCAAAACTGACAGAACATAACCAAACATTTGTGACATACTAGTCAAAGGTGACATAGCTACACTATGCGTCGCTTAAAATAGCTGTCTAGCTACTTTACGGGTCGTCCCAAATGAACGCATAGCGTTTACATTATACATCAAATATTGTTTATGAATCGGCCCTATGTGTTAGTGTGCACTGTGAGATCTCAGGTAGTATTCTTAAATACGGGTGTGAGTGATTTAAATATTATTTCGTGTTCGATTTAGACATGTTAATAATTTTCATAATAATTCTACGCGTACGAACAGCTAGTTTGTGCTTATGAATTTAAATAAAAAAGAAATAATAAAACATAAGTACCTACCTATAGTCGAGCTTAGAGTTAGTGGCAAATTGTGTCAACGAATCCGACCAAAAAAGATACTAAAATTGCACATGCTTGGAGTCGAGATAAAGTTAATTATAATCATTAGATTATTATTACCAATAAATAATTTGATCAAAGAAAGGATCTTAAATACACTACAAGAAATAAAGAAGTACTGCGGCAAACTTATAATTTTTGCCGAAAATTAAAAAATCTCTGAAAATACTTACAACATACAAATATAATTGACAGCCTTTTATTCATCGGTTAAAATTCAGCCTTGAATTCACGGAACACGGTCCCGTATGACTGTCACGTTCACGTGTCATAACGTAACTTATTTAACGGCGGAAGTACACGTAGCGGAAGTACCTACCGCGGACCGGAAGTGGCTGTAACGGTGTTGTGCGGTAACTAGGTACTTTTCGTAATGTGAGTTGATACTTTACGTTTTTTACTTGGACACAATTATGTTTAAAACCATTTTAACTTTCTAAGAAGCTTCTAAGTTTGGACCCGCTCATTCTCTTTGTTTTAAAATGTTCAAGGCAATGTAGGTACATAATAATTTGAATTTTGTTTTGGTAACGGATTAGCTCCGAAAATAATTGCCCGACCAAAAAGATATTTTTATCACCCTTCGAAGATGTTATTAAAACAACCAATGCATCTATTTACGTATTACTATACTATGTGTGTCGTACTGCGAACGAAGGCGCGAGCAGAACCTTGTAAATAATTGAATTATTATTAGTCTTCGAACGTCACTGTCAACTCATTTTACCGTCGCAGATCATCGCCGACCACGATGACGTGAATTGACGTCATGATTTGGCAACATGGCGACTGGCGACTATCGTCATTTCGCGAAAATCGTAAAAACTTTAATTAATAGAGTTTTAGAGACGCTTGAGATTTTTATTTGTTTCCTGAAAGTATGGTTTTTGGATATATTATATTGGTTCAGGTTTTGGTTGATGCTGAATTTATTAGTATGATACCTAATACCTATACTCGGTTCTAGAATCCAGGGCATTTATTGTAAACAAAGACATGTACGAGTATGTATGAAAACTGAACTAAAACTAAAAAAAGGTAATTTTCTGTTAATGTTATCACTAAAAATAAAAACTTTCACAACGTGTAAGTTGCGACGTGCAGCGAAAAAGGTGCTAATTTCAGTTCGAAACCGGACGAATGAGAAAACATAATGAGTTGACGAATGAAAGCTGTCAAAACCATAAATTAACAATCATGATCATTATCATCCTATGCTAGTCCACAGTTGGGCATTAGCCTTCTCTAATGAGCGTTACGTCGCCCTGTCTTCAGCTTGCCGTATCCAGCATCTGCCATCTTTCGCAGATCGTCATTCCAGCTGGGAGTGCAGTCGTGTCTCGACATAGCGATCGTAAAGTACCGATCGACTATTAACGAACATATTCGCTTGTAGTACCGTCGATCTAAGTAAAAAGGGTAGAAAAGGTACTAGCTTCCCGAATGTGGAAGGCTCAAATTAGGTTCAATTATGTAGGGACCTACATAATCCGACATACATAATCGGCGCGTTCGTGTTACTTAGCAGATAGCAGGTGTGTTGTAGGTACTTCAATGAGATTTATTGACTAAAAGGTGGCTAAAAGACTACAGCAATGCCCACGTGTTTGTTCATTATAATTATTGCACAAGATTGGAAATGTAACTGTGAGCGAGTGTTTGCGTGTAGTTGTAACACAGGCCAGTTGTTGAGTAAGCGCTGGGAGAACGTAAGATATCTACAGATTTTACTTAGATCTATGTGTTGTTCTGATGTTTTTGCAAGTCTACTACCAAGAAACTGAGACGTAATAAACTTATCCACCAACCGTAACCATAGTGCGGATAAATGAAGCTCGAACTCGAACCCCTTACTATTTTAAGTAACTGAAATTTAAGTAAAATAGATAGAGACTACCGACCGATTGCTTTGCTACATACATAGGCTTTCAAATTTTCTCGCAATCACATCCGCAGAAATCGTAAAGCTGTCGGATGTTGTACAATTCGATAGTTCCGATGGTAGATCTATTTTAATTTTAAGAATTAGCTGACCTTACATACGTTGTCCTGTATTAACTATGAATATTGTAATTTTCTAATTTTCCCGCGCAATTTTCTTAATTTTTTATTTTATTAGAACCTTCTCCTGACAAAAACAAAAAAATTATTAGCGAAATCGATCCAGCCGTTCATGCGTGATGCCGTGACCAAAGGAAATAAGGATTCATTTAATTATAGGTATAGATTTGACCTTTTATAGGTGTACAATTGTAATATTTACGGAAATGAGTAGTTTTTAAAGCTTTTGAATCTTGATTCTTGTGGTGACAATCGAAAATTATTAAAATGTGTCCGGTAAGACTTTGTGACCGATGTAGATCGACGTGCAATTCGAGAGTGCCCTGGCCGGAGGGCATCCTACACTACCTATTAACATTCTTTGTTACTAATAAAGCAAAATCTAGAAATTAAATTGGCTAATCCAACGTCACGTGATCAAATTGGCAGCTCTTCTAACTAGCTAATCTTTGGAATTTTCAGCAGATTGCAACAATATCTACCTTAACCCATTATAACAATAAGGAAGTCTGGTTGTATATTTATAAAAGTTCATAATATTCTTGATTGGGCTATATAAAAAGCATGAATGGCCGTTTGTTAAAGTCGGTACTTTGAATCTTATCATTAGTTATCATTGTATTTAGATTGTTTCTTTAAATCTAGGTAGGTTTATTAATTACTAGCAGCAGCCCACGGCTTCGCACGCTGTTTTCCGGGATATTAGCCTATGTCCGTCCCCAGGATACCATCTACCTCCCTGCCAAATTAATTTGGATCCGTTTAGCCGTTTAGATGTGTAAAGATAACAGACAGCCAGACAGTAACTTTCGCTTTTATAAAATATTACTAATATTTATGGACTGTATTCGTTTACTAGGGTGTGTAATGACTAATTAGATATTATTATTGACTATAGAGTGTATCTCTAATGATTGCAAGCTCAGCCCCAGGCCCATCCATAGTCAAATGCTCATTTTTGTGCTGTGTACAGTAGCGATGCGGCTCAGATGAGCTGCGTCCTTTAGATTGAATATTACGAATGACTACTTCAGGCTCAGTTTTTAATCAATCCTTTTGAACGCGCGCCTATATCGATCACATTGTATTTATTGTTGTTTCAATTTATTTGTCTACCTGTAGGTAGATTGTTTGCAACAGTCTGCAGTTAGCTTAATTGTTTCAATTGTAAATGCTAGTTCTAATTTGTTTTTGTTGTTTGATTGTAATTTTCTTTGTTAATAAAGGCCATTGCCGTTATTTATTGATATAATGGAAATTATATGGATTGAAATAAATAGGAAAGGCGTCCATTATTCACGTGATGTTATTAGCCACTTGTCTAACTCATACAGTTCTGTAGACATTTTGTAACCCATGCAGTTCTGTAGACATTTTGTAAGCCATGCAGTTCTGTAGACATTTTGTAACTCATACAGTTATGTAGACATTTTTTAACCCATACAGTTCTGTAGACATTTTGTAACCCATGCAGTTCTG
Organism: Eupithecia inturbata; assembly: GCA_963662085.1. Classification (NCBI taxonomy): domain Eukaryota; kingdom Metazoa; phylum Arthropoda; class Insecta; order Lepidoptera; family Geometridae; genus Eupithecia; species Eupithecia inturbata. The sequence continues at coordinate 3,253,609 of OY759201.1, forward strand.
TAGACATTTTGATTCATCGTTATTATTATTCTTTATTGACAAAGAAAATTACAATTCAATAATAAAAACAAATTAGAACTAGTATTTACAATTTAAACAATTAAGCTAACTGCAGACTGTTGCAAACAATCTACACGTAGCTCAACTAATCCATATCAATACCAGTCGGAAGCGTCCCCAAGACGCTGGCTGCATTGCCCCGCTGTATGTAGGTATTATTATTATTACTACTCTTTTCGTATTTATAGATACATAAATTCCCGACGCAAAATTTATATATGACGATAAACGTCACTGTGTGTTTACTCGTACCATCGTAGCTCCTAAAACGAGAAACCATTTTTGATTTAAATCGATAGATAGCATCTATCGAAGGGTGGACTAAAATCGTTGCAGCGGTACTAATGTTATATTATAATCGTATTTATCTCAGTAGCAGAGTATAAACTAAAAAAAAAATGCCAAGGTGTCAGAGTTTTAATAAAACCAGCTTGCGCCTGCGTAAGTTACTAAAAACTTCAGCTGACTATTTGTTTCTAGTTACCTAGATAGTTGGATTTATTTCCAATGAACAAAGGCCTCTGGACAATGTTTTGTTTTATTACCATTGGCTGTCGTGCCGGATTTATTTTTAATCGATTTTACACTAGATTTAGTGAAGAGACAAACGGGCGATTGGCACCGTGGAATAGGTTGGCATTTGGCCTTAGGCCATATAAAATTCATACAGTATCTACAAGCTTCCAACCGCGTTTTTTTTCGGGGATATTAAGTAGGCCCCGGGAAATCTTCCTATTAACTCACCAAATTTCATAAAGATCCGTTCAGCCGTTTAGGCGTAAAAAGATAACAGACAGACAGAATTACTTTCGAAATCACAAATCAAAAGAAATCATATTAGTAATTTTAGTATTTATAAGTATATAAAAAAGAAATGGGCCATATACTCGTATGAGCTGTATAAATTTTCTTATAACCTAGATTTGACGATGCCCTTGTACAGGAGCATACTTTGACATACCTTTTAATTTATTTATTATTGATTTTAGTCTGACCAATTATTTTTATTTAATTTGTAGATGAGTCATGTTTGTCTGTTTTTTATTTTCTTAGAATAACCCTTAGGGTCCAAACGCACTGACAGGCGGCTTGCTTAGCGCCTAGGGCCTTTGTACGTACAACGTGCACACTTGGCGCCTTCGCTAGTCGTCAAATGGCCCGTAAGGCTCCAGGCACTAAGCAAGCCGCCTGTCTGTGCGTTTGCAGCCTTAGGGTGCTTCCTATCCCAAAAATTTGTGTGTGATTGTTATAATATAAATTATATAACGTGTAACGACATCAAGTGTAACATGTGTTCCTACGGTTGAATAAATACATTTATTTACACACAGTTCATTTAGGCACACGTTTTTTGGTGAGTCTAAATTATTGACAAAACTTGTTAGAAATCGGTCCAATATTGACAAAGAAATCGGTGAAAATAAAAAAAAAAACTCCTTTTTCCGAAATCTATTAGAAATAGATCCACACGCTTTGGCGATTTACCTATTGCGGCTGATCGGTGGCCCGTTTGCGACGACTTTTTAATTGATTTCTCTGCTGGATAAAATTTATTATAACGCAGTGAATCTATTTTCATTTGTCTGTGAAATTTATCGAAAACATATTCAATGTGGAGAAAAATATTACCTTTTACGGTTAAGGTTTCCTGGGTTAAATTTATAAGAATTTGTTAGATTCTCCATTGAGTAGTTAAGTCAGATATGCAAAAAAAATATTTATGTTTTTAAATACGGGATGGCACCGATTTTTCCAACTTAGCTCTGACTATAGCTGTATTTTTTTCCATACGTTACTAGCGATTGTGACGATCACTGACACTGATGATAGTAACTGTCATTTTGACAGCTGTCATTGAATATTTTTTAAAGGATAGCCACTATTGAAAAAGATAAATAAATAGATTATGTAGATCGTAAATCAAGTCGCGCGCTCTGATTTTCGTGAAACGTTGGCTAAAGTTACGTTTTCGTGAGACGTTGGGAATAACTCTAAATTACCTACTAATATTTTATTCTGTGTCAGAGCAATCAAACCACAGAATATGAAACCGCATAGATGTCTCGAGTTATTTCTGTTACCACCTGGATCCACGCCAGAGAGGGCCCTATCGCACAGTGCGCGAGACACGGCTGGTGTATTTTGTCCTTGTTTAATAACAAATACCTTTGTATGTGTAACTACAAGCTTCTGCTTGCGGGTTCGCCCGCTTTTTCGTTTTTTCGAAATAGGAATTAATCTTGATCCCTATTCCAAAAATAGATCTATAACGAATTAGATTTGTCTTATTTTGTGACACAGAATACATACCTACTTTTATTTTTCTTTTGACCACTGTGCAAAATGTATTACCCTTCAGTGCTCTCAATGGAATGTTGATTTCAACACTCATCTTGCAGCTCTCTGTAAGCAAGCATGCAAAATGCTAGGGTTCATCATGCGAGTCACATGGGAGTTCAGCGATATTCGCGCTGCCCTAATGCTGTACAAAGCATATGTGCGTAGCCGGCTCGAATTCGGAGCGGTCGTGTGGGATCCACATGAAGAGAAATACAATCTTATGCTGGAAAGAGTACAGAGGAAATTCGCCCGCTACGCACACAAGAGGATGTACGGATATTATCCGTATTTATACCCTTCTATGTATGTTTATGGCATGGTTGGACTAGATACCCTACTCTTGAGGCGGAGATTGATAGCTATCACACACTACATTATGCTCCTGCGTGGTAAAGTTAGCAATCCAGCTGCTCTCCAGCAGCTCGGGCTGGCAGTGCCGCGGCGGAATATGGTAGGCACTGCGGGTGCGGTGGGTCCGCGTCGCCGACCTGCGTTATTCGAGCAGCTCCCTTGGGTGAGAACTCGAGCCGGGGCCGCCTCTCCGACACCGCGAGCAATAGCTCTACTTAACCACTTCCTTCACCAATACAACGAAGCCGACATATTCGCTGACAATATAAATGTGTTGTATAGGCTGACTTATATGTTTTTAAATGCAATATGATAACATCTTAAACTATTTATTTCTTTAGTATCTCGTTTATGTAGCATTAATAATTGTATTGACTCGAGATTGACATTAAGATTGGTAATTATTTGTATTCATTGGAATGTATTGTATAATATTTAACTTGCAATGTTTTTATTTGTTATTTTTGTGTGACTTCCTGACTCTTGGACGTTTTGGTTTTAACTGTTAGTCCATTTGTAAAATAAAATAAAATAAATAAATAAATAAATACTCACGGGATCCTCGTAGCAAAAATACTCGAATTACATAAAAATCATCATTATTTCTGTCGTCCCGTGACCACGACAGTGTGTAAACCTGTTGAAACATCGGGAAAAATAGCTAAATAAACGCGTTAAATACTCGGTAAATAATACAAATAATTATTATTTCTGTGGTTGCTCTAATGTAAAAAACGATTGAGATAAAAATACGATAAAAGAATCATGAAAGTGCAATGTTTTGTACATAATTTGGTCGAGATCTCAGTAACTCTGCGGTCTATCGAAATTACTTTAAGTTTTTGATTCGTAAGTCGTAACTAATTATTTGGTTCCTATAAGCCATGTGTAGTTTTCTTGTAATAAACAATTGATCGATTTTGCGCTTACGCCTATTCAAACAGTATACTCTGTCCCGCTCCTATGAACGCGAAATCCTATCCACGGAGATATCCACGTAACGTAACGGCATGACCGTTACGTTACGTGAATTACTCTGCTGATTCCATCTACCTTTCTCGATTCTAAATTGCATACACACCTATTTTACAGGATTATTTAATCAGTAAAGTTTTCTTTGATACCCTAATCTTCTGGCTATTCGTGCACGGGTACCCACGACACGGGCCATGAGCCTAGTGTGGGGCCGTAGCCAATCCAATAGACATACACCCGTATTATAGTTAGCTCTTTAGTTTTAAAATTTTTAATATGTATGCCTAATTGTTAATTTACGTTGTTAATAAATAATTTTGTTTGTTTTGATTTTCTTACAAATCATGCACACCACTTGGACGGAGATATCCTACTATCCCACACTTAGTGTGGGATAGTGGGATATCTCCGTGGGTAGGATTTCGCGTTCATACGAGCGGGACAGAGCATACTGTTTGGATAGGTGTAAGCGCAAAAACCAAATAAAAATGGTAGACGGGTCTACGAAGTCGTACCAGTGCTACGAACTTCCTGTTTTGGTATTAAAAACATTACTTTTTATACTGACGTTAAAAATACATATTTTACGAAATGTTTTGCTAGGACATTATATAAAGGTCGTCCATTAATCACGTGATGTTTTTTAGCCACTTCTTAATCCCCCCTCCTGGCGATAAGTGAGGGAGGTTCAAGACTACCCCCCTACCCGAAATCTTGTGTAATTTTTTGTAGATACAATACAAGGTATCAAAAAAAATCAGAATTGTAACTAAATACAAGTTTAATCTCTGAATAAAGTATAATAACGTTTGTCCGGACAAGAAATCGCGCGTTTAATTAAAAAATAAACACACTTGATATCATGAGCCTCACGTGATTTATGGGCGACCCCTTAAGTAAACCAAACACGACCCCTACAAAGGACTCAGTACATTATTTCCTCGAACGTTGAGGTCTACGGTTTCGTAGTTGTACTACGAACTTGCAAAGAGCACTAATAATTTCATTTTAACTGTTTTAGGGTTCCGTACCCGAAGGGTGAAAACGGTACCCTATTACTATGCCTCCGCTGTCCGTCCGTCCGGCGTCCGTTCGTCCGCCTGTCACAGGGCTCTATCTCATGAACCGTAAGAGGTAGAAAGTTGAAATTTTCAGAGAATCTGTATTTTTCTTGTTTCATTAGCAAATAATAAAAATAAAATAAATATCCAAATTAATGAGGGCTTCCATACAAAAAATGTGTTTTTTTTGGCTATTTTTGCTCTTCGTTTGTCATTCTCTTGAACGACAATAGTAAGACACATGAAAGTTTCTACAAATAAGTAACATTTCAACTGTATTAACAAAAAATACTAAAAATATAATAAAGTTGAAAATTTTAATGGTTCTCCGAATAAGTGATAACTTGATGTTGTTTGAAAAACTTGCCTGATTTTACTGATTTTTACTGTAGGTACGGAACTCTTCTTGTACGAGCCGACTCGTAATTGGCAATTTAATAATTGTTTGAAGTATAGGGAGGTAATAAATGATATTTTTAAGTGTAGGTATAATCCGCGCGGTATCAGAATGGAATAGAACAATTTCGAACTGAAACAAACGTTAAGCATTTACTTTGACAAAGTTCCATACCATTTTGACATCGTGCGGGTCGTTTGAGGCCAGCCTTCATCATTCCTACCGCTAAGGTTTGGAACACGCTGCCAGCTTCTGTTTTTCCGGCCAACTACAACCTGGGTCTCTTCAAGATAAGAGTGAAGGTGTATTCTAGACCTTCGTGATCACATCGCCACTTTCCATCAGGTGAGATTGTGGTCAAACGAAAGTCTATTAATTACTAGATTACCCCGTAAACTTCGTATCACCTGCATTTTTTCCCCTTTTATAGGGTTTCGTAACCGAAGGGTGAAAACGGAACACTATTACTAAGCCTCCGCTGTCCGTCCGTCCGTTCATCCGTCCGTCCGTCTGTGACAGGGCTATCTCATGCACCGTACCATAGGCATGTACCTCCTATGAGCCTCTGCCTATGAGCTGTCTACCTCTTGGTATACAGCTGTAATTTTCAGAGAATGTGTATTTCTCTCGCCGCTCTAACAGCAAATACTAAAAATACTATAAAATTTAAAATTTAATGGGGTCTCTGAACAAGTGAAAATTTAATGTACATTGAAAAAGTTGCCTGTTTTTTACGGTACGGAACCCTTCCTGTGCGATTCAACTCGCACTTGGCGGTTTATTTTATACCATCCCATTATAATACTATAACAAAAAAAAAGAAATTATTCAAATCAGTCAATGCGTTTTTAAGTTCTATGGACTTTTTTAGAACTTCGTATCACCAAAATTCTTTTTTCCCGTATACCACCCCTTTATAAACAAAACACAAATAAAATATTCAAATCAGTCAATCCGTTTTTAAGTTTTAGCACAGAATAACTATAATGTTTTAACAAAAGTAACGAATAGCAATTATTGATCTTTTTCACGTAAAACATTTTGACAAGTTTCTGTTCTGTCCTATTTAGAACGCGTGCGAATTTAACCAGCTGTTCAGCTTGCACTGTACCATAGAGTAATGACTGAATATTGCACAGATGCGTCACGTCACTTATGTCGGGGGCATAAGGTGCAGAATGCAATCGATTTAAAGTTTGAATTCGTAGATCCGAATCGTTTTGTTAGTTTTTATTAACTAAATGGGAACTATTTTTATTGGATAACATTAATTATGTACTTGTTTATGGCCAAATTAATGTATCTTTATTAATTTGAACTAATGTTGTGAATCGGTAGAAGACGGTTGAAGCAAGCTTCTTACAGAGATTCTTCAAGCATCTGTTGAAGAATCTATAATTTTGTTATGCCAAGTAGTTACCTATTGTATAAGTGAGGTTTATGAAACTGTTTTAAAAAAAAACAGGTTTTTAGTAGAGTTTTTTTTTAATATTCTATTTTGATGTGGTCACAGTTACAAGTTACCTGTCCTTTAGGTATGATAGGTGGTATGGGCACTTACCTGAAAAAGAAAGAAATTGTTAATAACCAATTATCATTAGAGCAGAGGCGCTTAAAGGAGTTTTTCCACCAGAGCTTATCTTCGTTGTGTTAGAATAACTGTAACATCAAGTGTTACAGCATACAAAAAAAAATTAAAAGAAAAAAATAGTAAGTGACGATACTGTTCGCGCCGCACATAAATTTAAGCATTATAGGCACTGAAAGTGTTAACTTAAATTGAAATTTAATCACCGAAATGTCGACATTTCATCCACCGGCTTATCTATGCAGCTTAGCTCTAGTAGAAAAATATATACTTTTCCAAAATATTACATGTTTACAAAGCTTTTTATAGAAAGTAGGGCTTTCATACTGGGCCATCATGCTCATCACTCGATCATAACACAGATGGCGCTGTGCGATAAAATGCTATTGTTGGTTTGCATTGTCGCAAGCCCAGCGTACTCCGAGCTTCGACGATGAGATAGTTCAAACAAAACTGGGAAGAGGCTGGCGTTCTTAGGGATCAGGGTATAATGGCTGATGGAAATATCTGGAGTGAGTAGAGTGGGATAACTACCTAGTGTTTTTTGTGATTTGATAGTAAAAGATTTTTGAATTATCTAATAAATAAATCAGATTTGTTATTGACTAGTCCTTTTCAAGGTAGTTTTGGTAATTTGTACGAGAACGGGATTTGAACCAGCAAACTTTTGGGAAAGGCTTTGCTTTAGTTTAAATTTAAATTATTATAAAGACTAGCTGCAGCCCGCGGGTTCGCACGCTTTTTTCCGGAATAAAAGGTAGCCTATGTCCGGCCCTGGGATACCATCTACCTCGCTGCCAAATTTCACCGAGATCCATTCAGCCGTTCTTGAGTTATAAATAGTGTAACTAACACGACTTTCTTTTATATATATAGTATAGATAAAGATATATAGAGATAGAAGAAGATAACAATCCCGCAGTCTTTACATACACACGTCACACGTCTTTACATAGCCTCTACGGCAACAATTAATTTTATATTTAAAATACTAATACATTTCGTTCGCCTGTACAGATTTAAAGAAAAAAATATGAATAATGAAAATGAATAGGTACCTATATCAACAAATACAAATAGTGATGTCAAAATTTTAAAAGAGAGCTACAAGGTCAAGGTATTAATTGAAAGGTATCAGTTTGTACATTTCAAAACAGTTTTTGAAATTTCTGTAGGTTTTACATTTTGAAATATTTTGAAAAAAGTCGAATAATAATCCTCTTTCCCCCTTCTATCTCCGAAGTTTGCAAAGCGATCCATCTAAATGTATGTAGCGTTTGTAGATATGGATCTATGTTTTACAGGAAAAATATAGAGAAGTCAGTATGTAGAACACTTTCTTTTTGAAAAATTTACAAAAAAGCGGGGACTAATTTGCAAAAGAAGGGCTACCTCATCAGGCCCGAATTAGCCCCACAAGGCCCGGGCCTAGGGGCCCTGCAAGCCTAGGGGCCCTCATGGCGAAACATTCATACCCCGAAAGTCTGGGTTGCCCGAAAAATTGGCATTTATTTTTCATAATACCACCCTCGACGCGCGAGTCACACTCGCACTTGACGGATCTGTTTCTTTGTGGCTAACTCTAAACTCGATCATAGAGTACTTTTAATTTAATACATACCTATAAGTACGTAAAATAAGCTTACAAACAAAGTAAACAGTGTGATATATCTCTTAAAAAACGATTTAGAAATAACAATTATTATTGCTAGTTTTCCCATTACTCATCTTCATCTCAAGCAAGGCAATTAAAGGCCCACCAGTGACTAGGCAAAATGACTAGGTACTAAGCGGCCAGTTACTAAATTGGCCGTGGCGATCACGGAGTAAGAATCGAACCCACCAACTCATCCCGTGGATGTTGTAAGAGCTGACTAAGAAAACCTATCAGAGGGAGGGCTTTTGTGTATTTTTAATATATCTACTGTGATTACCAATTCGCCTGCCGGAGGCACTAAAATAACGAGAATAAAAAACAAAAAACACACAATAATAAACTAATTTCTAAAAATAAAAACAGAATAAACCCACACAGTCCCAATGAACCCCTCGGTCTTTCACGAAGGGGTAGCGGAGAGGTTAATGTAAAAATTAGATATGCAAAGAAATCCCCACATATTCATAGCACGACATAAAAAGCAACATGCAAGCTTTTCTGTAATCTTAACATAAGAAAGTATTTAAATTCCCCAGTTCACAGTCGACATTTCGTAACATACCTATCGCTACAACTTTATCTAACTATGTTATTCTTAAGCATTAATGCATAAGATTAGTTTTTTACTGTTGCGTAATTATTTTTAGGGTTCCGTACCTCAAAAGGAAAAAAGGAACCCTTATAGGATCAGTTTGTTGTCCGTCTGTCCGTCTGACAACCCCCTTTTCTCAGGAACGCGTGGAGAGGTGTTCTGTAACCTCCTGGAGCCGTGATATAAATAAAACTTCTTAGTCAACACAATCTTTCTGCAATGGGAGCTTCTCCCCGACTGTTAAGATTTTTTGCAGACTACTTGAGGGACCGCAGACAGTATGTTCAGCTTAAAAACTACAGATCTCAGGAGTTCTACACAAGGTCAGGGCTAAGTCAAGGCAGTACGCTCGGACCTACCCTTTTTTAGCCATGATAAATGATCTTCCCCCAGCTTTATGTGGTTCAAAGTGTCTGATGTTTGCTGATGATCTCAAATTGTATAAATCAGTCACTGATGAGTCCGATTGTGTTGAGCTACAGCGTGATATTGACTCGTTGGACAGGTGGAGCCGACAAAATAAACTGTCATTCAATGTGGCGAAATGTAAGGTGATGACATTCACTAGACTCCAAGCGCCCAATATTCACCATTACTCTCTCGGAACTGACATAATGGAAAGAGTAGATTCCATACGTGACTTGGGCTTGATGGAGGATACGCGCCTCAACTTTCGCCAGCATATCATCGGGATGTGCAAAACCACTAATAGAACTCTGGGTTTCATAATGAGAACTGCTTCGCATTTTGAGGATGTACGGGTAGCGATCATGCTTTATAATGCATTTGTCAGAAGCAAGTTGGAGTTTAGTGCTATTAGTTGGGATCCACGGGAGGCCAAGTATACGATAATGATAGAGAGACTGCAGCGTAAGTTTGCTCGGTATCTGTATAAACGAATTTATGGGTATTATCCGTATCTTTTTCCCTCTCTTTTTGTTGCCGGTATGGTTGGCCTGGATACACTAGAGTTGAGACGCAAACTGCATTTGGCCATGCACTACTGTCTAGTTCTTCGTGACAGAGTGGATAGTCCTGAGATATTGGCTGCAGTTACCCTTTACGTCCCAAACAATTACATTAGAACGGGACGCAGGTTCCATTGACTCTTTGCTCTACAAGCAGCGCGTACGCAACACGCCGGAAACGCTCCTACACTCAGAGCACTCGCACTACTCAACGATTTTCTACAACAGTTCCAACATGTAGACATATTTAATGATAGTTTAAGCCTCATATACCTAAGTTTAAGATCGTACCTTACTTTTAAATAAATTTTCTGTTTATGTATGTAGGTATGTCTCCCTATTTGTAATCTTGTTTTTATTTATTATTATTATTCGATTTTGTATATTGTTTGTAATTGTATTCTGTTCTTTTTTATGTCTAGTAGTTAGTGTTTTGGTGTTAGACTGTAAGCTAACTGCTGTATTTTTTATAAATAAATAAATAAATCAAAGTTACAGCCGTTTATGTCCGAATATTTTGAAATTTCCAAGGGAACCGCATGTTCACTAAAACCTATATGGTACTTACCCTAAACCGGAATCATGAAATTTGGCAAGAAACACGATCATAAAGCACAAGTAAAGGAAAAAATCCGAAAATATTAAATTTGTAGGTTCATTCACCAAAAAACATACTTTTGATTCTCACCATGGATCAAAACATGTAGGGTACTTCCCGTTGACCTAAAATCTTAAAATTTGGCAAGGTCTTACAGCAAAAATAACGGGAAAAATCCGAAAACCGTAAATTTTTAGTGTATTCTCATAAAAAAATGAGTCTTGCCATGGAGATATAGGACCTACTTAAATGTTGCCTGAACCTATTTATATTAGTTTTGTCACTGTTCTCATGCGTAATTATTTTTTTTTTAGGTTAGGAGGGTCTTCACGCACATAAGCAGTTTTGAGACATTCACTAGGAAGTCCTGATTATGCGATCTTTTTTAATGAAAATAATGTCAAACTTATTGTCTTTTACCTATTTAGCATTTAGTTTTTTTATGCCGCTAAGGTGGTAAACATGCATGCTACCCACCTAAACAAAATACCTACTAAAATAAATGTCAATATCCGCTAAATTTTAGTAGCGTATCGATATAGACTCAAAATCAATAAAATGTCACACAATAGTTTGACAAAGAAATCCTGGCTATAGCGAGTGCATGTGCTAAGAAGGTGGTTTGATTCCCATACAAACGATCACATGATATTCACTGCTCATAAATTACATAAACGAATATTTTTAAAGAGAGAATTAAATAAACATAGTTGCAAACAACGAAACTAAAAATAAGTAACCACCACCACTAAAAGTGGCTCGTCTGCAGCTACCCTTAAACCGCACCGCCCACTTTCTATGCCTACTTAAGATTATTCAGCAGTATTTAACTTATTTCAAGCCTTCGCGTGTACTAAGCTAACGTAATACTTACCTAAAGCATTACATAATATTAAAACGCCTTGAAGCGTTGTAAAAGTGAAAAGTTTATCCTAGTTGGCGAGCCCTGACCTCGGGAAATGTCAGGGGTCGACAACATTGTGCCCTGTGCCTGTGCTGCCACCTGTGCTCCCGTTGCGGAGCTCGGAACTGCAGGGGTCGTGAACATTTTCTGACAAAAGGTTTACAACCTACTTATTCGTTTAGTGAGGCATTAGTAAGAAGTGAACATAAAAATTATTATGCTTAAAAAATGTTAAATTATTAACTGGTAGGTTCTCAAAAGGAAAATAAGCTGTTAACTATAACAGATGAATTAATTGAAAACTATTTTAATATAAAAACGAACGTTGCTTGACGAATTGGTTATAAATGTAAGCGGGTTAACTATGAACTTGTTTGTATTGAAAGTACACTAATGTAATAGGCCACGATTGACGAAAAAATCGGCGAACATACAATAAAAAAAGAACGTACGTAGACACATAGAACCTCCTTTGATCGAAGTAGGTAGTTTAAATATAAACTATTTCCCATGGAATACCAATTTATATCTATTTATACGACCTCGTTTCCATTTCTTTATAATTTAACATCAATTGCATATCTCACGAAAGCCACATGAATAAAAGAAAGCTTTGAATAATTCATTCGATAACACAAAAGTATTTATGCTAAAAAGTCAATAGTTATCACTAGCGCCATCTCGTTTCAGCCATGTAAGCTTATTTCTAGGTTAGTATTATAGTTTTAGCAAAATTGCTAGGATGTAAGTAAGATTGTTGTGTAAAACTGTTTTTATACATATTTTTTCTCTTTCATATAAATTAACGACAGCATCTAGGTATAATGTTATTTAATGTTATTTAAAGGTGCCCTTTTGATGAAATGACTAATAAAATAGTAAATAGTTTGTTGGATAGTTATAGGTACTAAACCATTTACTTGGTATTATTAAAGTTTGTGAAGCGTTTGGTTTGATTTATATGCGTTTTATGTCGGTGGATAATTGTTTTGACCAAGATAATAAGCTCAACAATGTATTTATAAATAATAGCAAAGAAAAGAGACAATGTATGCATGATTTTAATAGTTTTTAGTACTATTTTCGGAACAAGCTTCTATGTTCGATTTTAATACATATTGGACGGGCCATTATTCATACATACTTACTCACTACACGCGGCGGATATATCTATGGTACTTATATGTAGGTATATGCCTATTTAAGTGATTAGGTATTTCTGGGTTTCGAGTGCCAAATGATAGGGACTGATCAATAATGCGGGTCTAAGGGCACTATATGCTGGTAACTAAATGGTTGGTGATAGGTAAGACTATCGTGAAAATAGGTGCTTCTAATGTAATGTGGGAAATTCGTGAGTAGAGTCGGGTTTAGAGTGGAAACGTATGTTTTTAGCACCAGCCACAGCCGCAGCTCGGTTTATATTTATCCACACTCATTCCACTCACGAACGGGTCTGCCGCCACAAAAAATAGACTAAACACCAGCACTAAATCCTACATCACAGAATATCTTACATAATTCAATCCGCCATTTAATTTTCACAGTCTTTTCGTGTGTAAGATTTGCTGCGCTCGCTTTACAACCTTGAATTCGAACGCACCTTTTAGCCGGTTAACCTAGATTGTGGCGGTCGATAGCCGCAGTCGCATGCGCTGTGGGGCACTCCTGGGACGGACGAGGCCGGCGCGTGGGGCCAGGGCTCGCGGCTGACTGGCACGCCCGCCGCCCGCGCGCAGGCGCCCAGAGCCCCGGGGTAACGATCGTGACCGAGCGCCCGCCCGCCGTACACCGTACACCTGGACGAGGCGCGAGGCCCTAATCCTCTCCTGCCCTCTTACGATCATCTATCACCAACATCCTGATACCAGCATCACCGTTATTACCATCCTAGGAGCTTTACTGTACAAGGATCTATCGATACAGCTTGAAATTACAGGCGTAGCCCCATTGATTTCTGGTTGGCAAGTCAGTTGAATTTCGTAGTTATCCCTCAGGTTTCCGGATTGATATTTCTAATCTTATTATTTAAAGTTTTTTCTTTACCTTACATACATAACCCATCGATTAATCTAGTAGGTATATAGAGTATTGTAGATATAATCTAAAGTAACCTAAAAACTTTAGTTCGGTGGCGCCACAGCAACGAGCGGCGGAAATTCGTAACTATCTGAAAGCTCGGTTCCGTTTCAGTGACGCTTGACATTATGAATGATGCTTTCTCTTTTGTTTCTGTATAGCGTGGGAGTAAAAAGTTGTTCATGTAAATTAACTAGGTTTAATATTAGGGAAAACAAGACGGGCTAAGTTGAGCTATGTTCTACGAATAAGTAATATTACTTATTCGTAGGCTATGTTAAGTTATGATTATAAACATTTTAGACATCATAGAATATTTATATGAAAATTTCGTGACGCGCACGATGTTTGTTCACTAGTTCTTTGGCTTTTTTACCTACTACATAACCTATACAAACTTAGCATTGCTGTGTTTGTAAAATGACTTGCACTCTCCTATGATAAACTAACATAATTATTAAGACAATTGTTACTATTATATGGATTTATTATTATCTTAAATAATAAATCACTATTATTATTATTATTATAACCAGTTTATTCTTGAAAACTTATTTAATAGGAAAACATTAAAAATAAAATACTTGTTATAATAATCGATAGAGATCTCATCTCTACCAGAGAGTACTACTAACACCATCTATCGGAGTTTTTCCTAACTTAAATGCAGGCATAAAAACAATCCTTGCCTAGAACTCTTCGCTATTCATAAAATTCCACTATATTAGAACTGTAACAGGTCCGATTCTGTAGATTGAAGATTTTTATTTGGAGGGCACTCTAATAGCGATACTGAATTCAAAACTGTAATTTTTCTAATTTTTGTCTGCCTGTTTGTATCTTGGTCAAGCATCACGCAGAAAACTACTGAGTTAATTCAAATGACACTTGGCATGATTTGAGTTCATACTAAGAGGAAGGACATAGGAATACTTTTTATCCCGGAATTCAGTACGGTTCCCTTGGGAGAGGGGATGAAAGTCAAAATGTGTGCTTCGTAGTAATTCAGCAAAGCGTTGTTCGATTTCATTGACTTTTTTTTGTTAGAAACAATGTTGCAATATTGTAAAACTTCTGTCGACATCATCATCATCAGCCTATCCGAGCTAGTCCGAGTTGGTAAATCGTATGGAAAAAGTTTTTTGCGCTTTCAGACATTTCTAGTACCTGCTCAAACCTCAGTCGATCCAGTAGAGACTTTTGATCCATATAAGAAACAGGAAAAAAGCTTTTCTGTGTAAAATTACCATTTTCTTGCTGACTGTAACAAAATTTCCAAAATCTGCGAATGCAGTTCAGAATATCTTACAAAGTTTTGGATGGTCTCCTAGGATCGTTTTCCTGTAACTATAACGGTTAAGGTACCAGAGGAAGGCAACAGCTTCCTTCTGTGTATTTTTAACACCGTCACTGCGCGGTAACCAATCTGCCTGCCTGGCCTGTGTGGTTATTATGGCCCCAAAACCCCCCGTTCGGGGGAGGCGTACATATTCAGCAGTAGACGAATGTGTGCTGAAGAGGAGGTATTTTATATAAAACAAATTAATATATTTTAATGTTTATTTTAAATTAAAATACATTATACACTAAAATGGACATCACATTGTTAGGAATACGTTTATGGTACAAAACTTATAAAACTAATACAATTTTAGACAATTTTTTTACAAATAGCTGCTATATAATCAATAATAAAATGAAATGGCACTTTAAAACCAAGTCCACCTGCATAAAAAACACAAAATTGACAATTTAGCCTGATTTTTCGGTCCTGCCTTACGACATGATTATTTATATGTATTTTCAAACGGTTAGGTAAGTATAACATTTAATTTATTGATAGAAATTCCTATAAAACCTATCAATGGGTTATCATCACTAAATATTACAACTTTCGTTAAATTAAAATATTGGTACATACATATTCTTCATATATATTTATTTAACGTGTTACTGCTAATGCCACATTTACAATACAATTGTACATAAAATTATAACTATTTATGATTTTTTTTATTGTC
The DNA here is from genome assembly GCA_963662085.1 of Eupithecia inturbata. NCBI lineage: Eukaryota > Metazoa > Arthropoda > Insecta > Lepidoptera > Geometridae > Eupithecia > Eupithecia inturbata. Next base: position 3,269,200 of record OY759201.1, read on the forward strand.
TTTATTGATTTTGTAGTAAGTATAACTAGGCTATGCAATTACGAGTAAGTCAGGCCAGTGGCAGCCAGTGGCAATTTGCCATACAACGTTTTTATAGGAATCGAACCATCTATCAGTGTATTAAAATTATGTTTCATAGCGTTTTATATGTTATTTATATACATGGAGAGTATTGTTCGCTTTAAAAATATTTGCTTGTTTTGATATTTACTAATTTTAATATTTGATCTTGTTACCTTTTGCCATTTCAATTTTATTTTGAACACAATAAACAACTTCAACTTAAAATTTCTATAGTTGAATAAGTACTTTCACGCGTTTCAATCTCCAAACAATATATTCACACTAAGCGGCTAATCTTTACTATTCAACAGCTCGATTTACGTACTACATAACAATAAACTATATACACATAGAAATCTCATTTTTATCACATCATTCATTCAAAAATATACCATACGTAGACTAACCTGATACTGGCTTTTCAGAGATGATCAAAATAAAATTATAAACATAGACATAGAAAAATCTATTAAATATGACGCTGACTTATTTCCCAATGAAACGACTTAGTTGTTGCAGTAAAAAAAAAACTTTTTTAGTGTTTTAATCAATCCACAATTCTATATTTTTGATCGTAACTGAAAAACCAGTTTCTGCATCTTGACGGTCTTCACGACCCTTCTAGAGAACTTATGTTTAAGTAAATTGTCTATCTATATAAAGCGTGATACGAATTTGGTGTCACTTCACTATAATTTTAAGTTAAAATGTATTTTGGTGGAGTATTTACTAAAGTAATGTCCTATATCAAAATGAGTTGAATATTATGACATTTATATGAATAAATTAAATATTAGCGCTCATAAAACCTTTCTAAACTTTTTACTCATTCGGTAAGAAGAAAATTAAAAACTTTCAGCTGTTGCTTGAAATTGATACATTTTTTAAATAAGAATGTGCCTAAATCTTATGATCTGAGTTCAACCATTTTGTAACCTTGTTATGTTACTAATAATAATAATTTTAACTCAGTGCCTACTTAAAATAATTCTAACAGTGCTAATGGTCTTGTTATAAGAAAACCAAATAAAGCTTGCGTCAAACGGATTATAATATTAATTCCTAAGCCTCACAGCTGCTCTTAGGTCGAGCTTTTAAATGCTGAGAAATGAAAACTTTTCAATAGCTTTTATTAAAAAATCAATCATTTTATTTTTTAACTTTTTTAATAATAGTTAAAAAATGAAGTTGTAACGACATCATCCGGCGGGCCTTTGCCACCGGTAACGTACCAGCTATTCTCGAACCGAATGGTCTGTTGCATGACGATGGTAAGAGGCCCGACGGCATGACACTAGTCCCATGGGAGTTGGGGAGGCCCATTGAGTGGGATGCTTCATGCGTCGACCTACTTGCGCCTTCCCAGGAGACCCTGTCCGTGGGGTACCGACGCTCTCCGGGATTTTAAAAAGGTATCTGAGCGTCTGGTCAACGCGACGCATGACCCGAGAGCTGGTGGGTATCTGGCGCAGCGCATCAGCATTGCCATACAGCGGGGCAATGCAGCCAGCGTCTTGGGGACGCTTCCGACTGGTATTGATATGGATCAGTTGAGCTACCTGTAGATTGTTTGCAACAGTCTGCAGTTAGCTTAATTGTTTCAATTGTAAATACTAGTTCTAATTAAAATAAAAAGTAATTTGTTTTTATTATTGAATTGTAATTTCTTTGTCCAAAAATTTAAGAGAAGTCTTTTTAAAAATTCAACAGGCTTGTGTTGCACTCTAAATTATGAAACTTTGTCATGATTTGTAACCAAACCACACAGTATCAAACACTCTTCGATTTCGTGTGGTATAGTTATTTCGTGTGGTATAGTTTTGTGGTACCTAAATAGTTTAATTAATCAGCATTTAAAAAGCCTATTATTGTACTCATTTCATCAATTACTAATCTAACATTTCTAACACTCATGTTCATAGGTAATTCCAACATTTCATACATAGGAAACTACTCTATAAATGTTTGCTACAATTTATTAGTATATTGACATTTTCTAGGAATCATTTTAGGAGTAATCGCATCCCTAACTTAAAATGCAATTGATTGATCTAGAATAATAACTTCAAATTGTTACATTTAAATAAAACCCAAGTAAAAAATATTGCCTTTATAAAAATTAATTTGCCTACCTACAAATTAACATATTATATTCACTATCAATCAATCGCATTTGATATAAAATTGGTGTCAAATAATTGATTTAAATCACATTTTCAAATCGATATCACAGCTAAACTATTCTCTATATTTGACAAAATTATTTTTTAGATTTTTTTTCTGTCTAATACTTTGTGCTATAGGCACTTGATTACAATTCACTGGTCATCGACCTCGGCCAGAGTGACCAAAACAACTAGAACGTTGAAAAAATACAAAACATTCAGAGCATTTCTCAAAAATAGCAAAAATTCATGAAAAATAATGAATATATCTTTCAATATGTTGGCACTAATATTTTCGTATAGTTGTTTACTAAAATACTGATATTACATAATGCTATATCACAAAACATAATTAAATACAATAAAATATTTCGCAAAATTATTACAATGATTAAGACCTAGTTGTTAGGCCCAAAAGCCCTTAAGATTAAAGTGAATTACATGCGCATACCCTTTGTTAGGCAGTCAATGTAAACCAAACATAATTGAGAATGTAACAATGATATCTCTACCGCTCTGGGCTACAATTACCTAAAAATAATGGGCTACATAGTTAAAGCGAAGAATCCGCCTATTTGCAACTTTCAAAGTGAAATAGTCTCTACACGCGTTTTGCCTTTTGATTCCTTTCTTGAGTGAAATGAGGAAAGTGTTGTAAAAAGTAAAAGGACTCACGAATATCACCTTTAACATTGTCGCGTAGTTCTTTATTTCTTAAAATTGTTATTAATCTTGAGAAAGCCGAATCCCGTTATCTTTAAAAACTTCTTAACCTGAAAATTGTCTTTAACTTAACCTCTACCCGCGTTGTCAACTTAGCCCCCACTGCTTTATATTTTGCAGTGAACGGCTATGGTGAACCTGGGTTTACGATGGTCTATGGTATGAGCCCGAAATGCAAAGCCAAATGTTTTATTCTTTGTAGGTGTATTGTATAACTGTGCTTAATACTTACACTCAGTTAACATAAATAGTCGCAGTCTAAAAGAAATCTCATAAAAACTGTTGCTCAAACCAAGTGGAATCAAATTCACTCCACGTTATTACCGTATCCCATTCCGAATATGGAGAGTACCACAAATGCGAGACCAAGGAAGACTGAACCGAGAAGGTCGCCCAAGGCGGTAAGGTAAGGGATGGCAGCATTGTCTGGATCCTTCTTCTTCTTCCACATGAAGTGGACGAGGATGTAGGCTAGGTAAAGGAGGACCATTACCTGAGAAATAATAATAATAATTTATTTACTAAGAAAAGAACACTAACGGTGTATACATAAAGCATTATTATTATAGATAGACTTAGGCAGGTTCTAATTGTATGCTAATAACAGGCAGATCAACATTGTTAAAAAAAATACTATGCTATACTAAATTAAATCAATAACTTGCTGATGTTTGGAAATGCTATTAAGTAAGTACATTATGTAAAAATCTAGTCTAATCTAGTCTAAATCGCATAGAATTAAGTTATTACATAACTGTGATCGAACTTCTCTTAAGGGTAAGTTCACAAAACGAATAAGACACGGAAAAGGCTTACTTATGTTATGGTCAATATATGATGTTATGTGGTTATGACGGTAACAATAACCACGTAACATCAGGCCTAGACCTTTCATTAGGAACTAGCTTTACGATGCATGCATTTAGATCCGATAAGCTAATATTTTTGCTAATCCCAAGTTGCTTCATAATTCGCCACAATTATAGAAAAAAAAAGAAACTAATTCAGAAAATATAAAAACTTTTTGAAAATTTGAATAAAATATTTTTAGCTGGTTGAAACCTTACCTGTAGCAAGGAACACAACAAATACGTTAACCCGAACGCAAACTGCAGCGTCACAACGCCTTGGTACACGAAGTCAGCTACCACCATGAAGATGATCTGCCCGAAGATGGCCAGGACCAGCAGCATCCTGGCTACTTTAGCTGCTGAGGCTGGAAAAGTTAATATTTGTTAGTGGTTAAGAGCACTACCAAATTTATTTTAATCTTAAATCATCAACTGCAGCTCATGGCACAGGTGATGACTGATTTGACAGCCTATAAAAGTCTATGGGAGACAAAGCTCGCGTTGGCTTGAACAAGTTCGGCGTACATGACATGTAACTGAATTAATCAAAGTCAAAGTCAAAAACTCTTTATTTCCATAAATACAATAAATGTAGGTATACTTAGAAAAGGTCAAATTCTTAATAATTAAACACTGACACGGAAATAAAGTGATATTTTTGATTTCAGTCGTTTCGGTATATAGACTAAAGTAAAGAAGCGACGAAGAAACCTTTAGCCTGTTAGTGAAAAAAAAAATTAAAAAAGTTTTTTTTTTTTTTATTTATTTACTGATAATGCTTGCAACTCACTAGGAGTTTTGTTGTAGAAGCGTATACATTGCCCTTTAAAAGATACGTTGATTTTGTGTAGTCTAGTTGTGGGCACAGCGAGTTTATGTTTATTTCTTGTATTCAAATTATGTCTATTTTTAGGGAACCGATTGATATTTCTATGAGTGTACAATAGATTTACATAAATATATTGATGGTACTGTCATTATGTTTATTTCTTTGAATTTATCACGCAGGGATTCTCTTGGACCCACACTATATACATATAGGCATACACGTCTTCCTAAGATTGCTACAAGTACAACAACCGAAGAAATTGCCTGGCTTCAAATCAGGTTGGAGGAAAATTGGTGCACGTTACGGTGTGCAACGCTGCCATCAAAAACCACAACTTCACTTTAGTTAAGTACAGGTGACCGTAACATCGCACAAAATAAAACAGATGTACTGTGCAGATCGCAGTTTACTTACTTCCAAAGAACAGCGTCCTCCAAGGCCATTCCATTAGCTTAGTACCCTCAGGCAGTTCTCCCGGGATCGCCGTCTGGTGGAGATGCGTGGCCATCCGCGAAGACTGCACGCAGACGAGATTGCCACCGATGCCGTTGACGATTGGCTGGAAGACCTCATAGCCTCGGTAGTGGTCCACAGCTTGGTCGAGGACTATGCCTCCGATGCTGGGGAAGAATGGACAATACAATTATTATTTAAAGGTTTATTTTTTGATTATTGAAGTTCAGTGGTTTGCCAAGTGTGGGACAGGAACCAGGTAAGTACGTGACGGCTGAAAGTTATTTGCGTCTTATTGAAATAAAGAACTTAGACATTGAATAAACGACAGAAGATCATGGGCCCAATTCTGCTAACCAATCTATTTACTATGACAAAGACTAAAACAATATATTTATGACAAGTTGTTTTAAGTTAACAGCCTCGAATAAACTGTTCTGGTGCGTAATCAAATTGATTCAAGATTTTGAAAAGGTTTGTTCTGAAGCTGACTCAATTAATAAGAACTACTATGAGAATAATTTTCTTATACTGTTTGTGCTCTACCAACTTTATGTATACTTATATCTTTTTCTCCATCCCTAGGTTGCCTGGGAGAAATCGCTCTCAGCGATAAGGCCGCCTATTGTACTGAGTATTTGTTTAATGGAGATATAAGGTTTTATTGTTATTTTTTTAAGTACAATAAAGTGTTCATTCATTCATTCATTCAATATTGAGTCTATAGCCTGTAGCATGTTTTTGTGACATTCAGAATAACTATAACAAGGAAATCTTACTCAACTTACCCACTAATAAACAGAGCAGAGATGACAGGTGTCCAGCCACTGGTAAGTACCACTTTAGTGTACCTATTCCTCCACACCACAAATACCCAGAGAGGGAGGAGGCAGTAGTAAACACAGATGAGGGTGATGGGCTGCCATAGTGATGATTCTGTGAAGAGTTAACAAAATTAGCAAATCGAGTGTACATAAGTATTATAGATTAATTTTATATTATAACTAGTTTTTCTTTTTTTTTTTATTGACCGCTTTAAGTTTATAACTTGTAAGTTATTAACGGCGAAGTGGTGTTGTGTACAACACCACTTCGCCGCCACCACCACAACTCAAGCATTTCATTCAATAGTCCTTTTATCTACCCTCAACTTTTAATTTATTTGTTATATTTTTTTTTTCTGTATTGACAAAAATGTTTTACTGTAAAAAGTTTTTGGTAAATTGTAAGAAATGTAATTGAGGAAGAGCGAAACCTCCTAGTACAAGTATTCTTTACTTAAAAGGAGGTTTCAAAATATTGTAAAGATATGTATGTACTTTGTTAACAAAATAAAAACACATAATTTGTATTTGTGTGTGTAGTTCAATTAAAACTAAACCAAAACCGAACCACATCAAAACCACTGATTGATGTCGTATGGTTTAGTTTGTAGAAGTATTGCATGAAAACCAAATTACTTAGTAAAATCTATAACTTTAGCTAAAATGAAAACTTGAGTTTTGATTTTAGCAAAACCAACATTATCAGAATTATAATATAGGTGGAGTTACATTAGAAAATTTACCTGAATAAGGTCCATCGGGTCCTTTGCAAAGCATAAATAAAAAATTAGATTATTTATTAGCCATGTTTATATTTTTACCATAAGACAACTGATACAAGAATAATGAGTATAATAATGATTTGACTCCCTGAAGGTAGGTTCACAACGCCAAAACTCTCGAATACTCAAAACAAACTCAGATTTAAGCACTTCCCAATAGTCGCAACTATTTTACAGTTATCAATGAAAGTCTGGTATAAATTCGTCTCCAAGTTGCGTTTGAGTATTCACCGGTGCAACTCTTGCGTGATGACTTGGACCGATGACCTAGCTACTGGCTAAGGCCAATACAGAGATTGCACCGGAACGTAAGAAGGGCGAGGCGAGGGAGGGTTAGGGCCTGGAGTGGAAAATAATAAGGCTCACATAAATAAATATACTTACGTATCTGCTCATACATGTACTGCGCAGTCACAGCCAGCACGGTGTTGCTGACGATATCGCCGATAGAGGCCGCCAGCGGCGTCGCGACGTTGTCAGGGTTCACTTTGAACTTGTGCGAGCCGTAGATAACCATCACCATCACGAAATCTGAAAGAAACAGAGGGCCAATAAGAATGTACCTATTTAACAATGTACCATTTCCTTTTTTTTCACATTGCAATAATGTTTAGTAAAATCGGTTTGCTGTTTTACTCATAACGCTGACGAGGAATACCTCATTCATACTCATTGGTTAAAAAATGCTTGAGTACATAAATAAATATATTTATGTACTTATCCATTTTTTTACCCGCTTAGAAAAAGAGGAGGTTCTATCTTCATCTTTTTATATGTTCGCCGATTTCTTCGTCAATTGTGGATTTTTTTACTATAGTATAAAGATGGTCGCTTTAAAATATTATTGTAGAGGAATTAGTATTTGTCTCGCAAAACTTAAAAACAATGTAAATATTTATTATATACGAATTTGAGATCGGTTTTTTCCGAACAATCAAAATAACCTATTCACATCCAGAGTCAGAGGGCGTCTCGCCGCTGTAACGAGACGTCAAACATGCATGTGCGCCATAGGTACTTACTGAAAGTATTAAACAATAACGTCCAATTTATGTGTAAAATGTCTCCATAAAATCCTTGCAGTCATTCGTGGGTGTCTATATATATAATATGTCAATGCACTGCACTGTAGCGACCTCAAGGCAAAACGTTGCCTGAACTGAACTACCAGGCACACACAGCCTTTGCACATTTAACTACATGCGGCACAACTCTGCTAAAGTATCCTCTCTTGTTTAAAAACCAACTCACCCAGCACGAAGCAAGTGGTGGTAGCCGTGAAGACAGCAGATGCTATGATCAGGAGAACATAGCTGCCGTTGATGGTGCGGTCAGTGATGGAATTCACCACTATCGCGAATATTGAGACCACTGTAGCTGCTACGATTGCTTGCACCTGGAATAAAAAACAATATAACGTGAAAATAGACAGAGTATGCAATAAATTAACAAAATGATATGTTCATAAAAACAATTCAATTTCATACCGTTAATAAAAATGTACTTAGGTACCTACAGTGGTGTTCATAGATTGGTTGATGTGGTACGGTTTCACATCGGCGCGCAACCAAACCAAAACCAAATTAAGTGAACCAAAGTCAGTCCGCCCAGCTTTGCTTGGCTTTATAAATTTTTATTCGATGTAACAATAGACAAACTATACATCAACATTGTTGAATTTTTAAAATATACCTCCTTTAACAAACCTTTAGCACATTTTATTAATTCTCTTATTTTATGTGGACCTCATTTAAATATTTATATACAACTACAGAATATTTCCTTGCGAATTTGTAGGAAATTTTATGGAGAATGGAATGTTACTAGGTATTCCTACAAAATAAACCTGCGAAAGAAGTCTGCATGCGCAAGCGCACGCCCCGCATGCGAATACTACATGCGCCAGAATTTCCCTGCCTGCTGAGAAGATAAATAATAGTCTAACCTCTTGTATAGTCCTCTGGTATAATAGTAGTCATTTAGATTTTCTAGAGTATTTTTAGTGTTTTACTAAATTTAATCTTGAAACCCCTATTGTTTGGTTTACCAAAATACTAACCTGTACCAAAGATATATTTCCGACAACCATAGACACGACTTCTCGCATAGACTCCATGTTGCCCAGGTTAGCCTGGGTCGAAAGTCGTGACGCCAGGCACATGTCTAGGTTCCCTGTGAAAGAAACCTTTATTTTAATACACAAAACTTCTGTATACGTTATTCGTAATCTATATTCCGGGAAAGCTGGAATAAATGGAGGGAGGCCCTTGCCCTGCAATGCGACAATGCAGGCTGAAAGTAATAATTATATTCATAGGAAATATAACGAATTAAGTAAGAGCAAACTACTGTGAAAGGAAATGAAAGAGATAGGTTGATTATGATTGATTGAACTTTTTAAACTTTCGCGATCTGTTAACATATTAAATGAGTTGAGCTACCTGTAGATTGTTTGCAACAGTCTGCAGTTAGTTTAATTGTTTCAATTGTAAATACTAATTTCTAATTTGTTTTTATTATTGAATTGTACTGTTCTTTGTCAATAAAGACCTCTGTGTTTCTTAAAAAAAAACAATAAAGATTATTTGTGGGGTATTTATCGCGTACCTTTTGTTTTATTTTCCCCCACGTTTCCATCGCCTTGCAGCGATCGCGGTCACGGTCACAAATACCCTATAAATAATATTTAATATGATTGATTGATTTAGCCATTTCAGTTTCATCTATTTCCCTTCTGAATGGCAGTCTTATAAAATTTCACTTTATGCTTGAGGATTTTTTTAAACTTTATTGCCCCTATGCTGGGCCATGGCCTTCCACTCCTCGCGATTTATCAGTACTGGGTATGATCTTACTTATTGAATGGCAGTCAAATAGTTTCACTTTACGCTACCAAGTGAGTTTTTTTTTTGTATCGATTTTTTGACAGAACTTGTACTACCTACTTGTCGATTTTAGCTCTTTTTACAATTCTTAGGCCTGTATTATGAAAGCTTGCTCAGTCATAGATCTATGCTTGAGTGACATTAATGCCATAGAAAAGCGTTACTCAAGCATAGATCGATGAAATATATAAAACGAGATTTTTGGAGTTTTGTGTTGTGAGTTGTTTACAAAAATTATTTCTTGAGAATGGCTCAAGTATAACTATATACATCCTTATTGCACATAATTCTTATAAAAGATGCCTGGGAAACCTAAAGTACCTTAGTAGGTAGTCTACTACTATCTTATCTACGATCATAGTTATAAATAAGTGTTGGTAATACCAACTTGTAACAACGATAGATAATAACTAATACCAACTTGGTATTAGTTATTATCTATCGTTGTTACTTTGAAGCTACATTATTTGTTATCTTAATTAAACGCTTTCATCGGGGGATCACCCAAATAAATAGTTTAGCCCATAGATCTAAGTAAAATCTGTAGATATGGTACGTTCTCCCAGCGCTTTCGCAACAAATGGCCTGTGTTACAACTACACGCAAACACTCACTCACAGTTACATTTCCAATCTTGTGCAAAATTTTATAATGAACAAACACGAGGGCATTGCTGTAGTCTTATAGTCAATAAATCACACTTAAGTACGTCGTAGCAAGTATGGGTAACACGAACGCCGCCGCCGCGCCGGATATCCATCTATTGCTCCCAAAGGATTTCTCCCAGGAGCAATAAATATCCATGTATTTCTACTGGTACAATCCAACACGATCTATAACGTCAATATGATATTTTTGGGGCTATCAGAAACAAAAGTGTTAAATAATGTTTATAAAATACAGTCTTAACTGCAGACTGTTGCAAACAGGTAGCTCAACTTATAAAATTATATGTGATCTATTTGACGCATACCATGGTATATTAATATACTTAGCCAGGTAAGGCATTCCGAGACATCACAGTCACGTGGGTGACACAAGCCCTACGTCATCGACGCCTTCGGCGAATGAGAAGACGAATCTGTTTTCTGGTGTTACCAGTAGCGTAAGATCGCAACTCCCTGAGCTCCATAAATTACCTGTACGAATCTGATAAAACTATGTGGTTTTGTACTAACCAATTATTTATCACAACTTTACTAGTTAAACTAACTTTACTAGTAAAACTAAAACTGTTTTGACTGATCTAACAAACAAAATTGACGATTGACATTTTTGATGTATTTTAAAATGAAATGAAAAGAAAATGATTTATTTGACACGACACGACACATTACAATTACTAAACATTTATGGAAAAAACTAAACTAGGTACAAATTTATCAGTATGACATTATATAGATTATCAGTAAGATATATAGTATGTACCAACCTAGCAAGTTCCGCATCCTTCTTGGCAAACCACCGAGCGTCGAGTCAAAAAGGAACCAACTCAGCAAGTTGCTGAGTAGATAAATCAAAAATTACCTACTCAGCGCTGGTAATATGTTGACCCATGTGAGGTAAATTACGTCATAAACGACAAGCCTCTCCGTACACCGCTCTATGTATGTTTAGCAATAAAGTGAATGAAGTAAGGGTTTTATAAAACTTTTTATATTACCAATATTTTCTGCGACGCAGAAGGTTGTGGGTTCGATTCCCGCCTTCGGACAAATGTTTGTACGATCTGCAAATATTTGTTCCGGGTGTTCTGGGTATTTTCTATAATAAAAAATATCTATCTATGTTATGTATTGTATTAAGTTTATCAGTCATCTAGTACCCATAACACAAGCTCTGCTTACTTTGGGGCTAGATGATGCTGTGTGGATTGTCCAGCATTATTTATTTTATTTATTTATTATATTTTCTAGATCTAGGCCCACATGCCAAACATATAGCTTACCTAAAGTAATGGACAACTATAACAAAAACAAATATTATAAAATACATTTTAATACCTATTTGCCTACCAACTGAACGGCTTTTCGAATCGACTATTAGTATCCCAACTTCCATGTTTTGTTTAAATAAGTGGCAACTGGACAGTGACGTAGCATGTTTCACTCCCGAAGTGCCAGACCTTGTTTTTTTGAATCATGACTATGACTCATCCGCTTTTAGGAACCAGCCTTACAATAAGAAATCTACTTGAAACGTAATCGACCGATAACATTGTATGACATGAATTCTGTGGAAATAATTCTAAGTGCTTTATCAATATTAACAAATTATTTGGAAATCGATTGGTTCTTGCAGCAACTACATATATAGAAATAGACTGCCTTGGCTAGTTAGGTACACTGGTTGTTAGTCTTTTAAATCCATCATGGTTATTAAACACAAAAGTCATTTACAACGGGTTATTTACCATGTTTGAGTATTGAGCTTCCCAATATTTCGGCACAGTTTCATGCGCATCATGGTAAATATCCCGTTGGAAATTACTTTAGTATTAATAACCATGATGGATTTAAAAGACTAAAAAACTTACCTGTTCTGTTTAGGTATTCGATGTTTAATAAAAAATATATATCTATGTAGTGCATTGTATTAAGTATATCAGTCATCTACATAGTACCCATAACACAAGCTCTGCTTAGCTTGGGGCTAGATGATGTTGTGTGGATTGTCCAGCATTATTTATTTATTTATTTATTTACTAAGTGATGTACCTTCTAGCCGAATTTCGACTACGGAGGCCAGTCGCAACGGAGACTAGCCAGGTGTGCAGTACATATTATGGTGCACAAAAGTGTGGGCGAACACAGGTGCACTCTCTATTCCGGCACTCTCATAATCCGATGGAACGGCAACCTACTAAATACTAATTTTAAAAATGCGAAAATTTGGATGTTTCGTTTCGATACTCGCAAACGTGTTCGTTACGTCTTCACTCGAGAATGGGTCGGTCTTAAATGTTGGATAGATAGTTCGAAACGTGGAATAACATAATATATGCTTTTTACTCAAGAAAAACGCGTGCGAAACCGTGGGCGAACGCTAGTATGTTACAATTACAATTCAGTTATTTATTCCGCCCTGTATAAGTGATTTTGTGTAATGGGTATAGACAAAATGTTTATAAATTAGAACTTTATCAAATAAAATTTAATATCAAATATCGCAAAAAAATTTACTTCGACGGGACTTGAACCCGCAACCTAAGTGTGAGCGGTTACGCACTATAATAACAAAAAAACTTTAAAGCGAATGATTTCTATGGTACTTAGAAAACCCATTAAAATAATCGGCGCAAGGCACATTATAATAAAGACAAGTAAAGTAGTTTAAACTGTTTATATAAGAACTTAAATTGTTGTCAAGACGTCTGTGAAATAGTAAAGTGGCAGTAATACAGGGCATTTAACTTTTACAACCAGCGAAAAAAATATCAGCGGAGATATTGTAACATAGCTAGCTAAATTTCAAGAAGTATGAACTGGTTAAGTTCATCGAACAAGATTGCCTGATGTTCGTAGTGATTTTTTTGACAAACACACGTTCACGCAGACAGACATGCAGGCCAACATCCTCACCTCACCTCAACAGCCTTTATTGGTCGACTGCTGGACGCAGACCTCCTCCTGATAAGCGCCTTATTGGCTTTTATCTCATGGGGGTTGGAGGTCGCAGTTTGGAGGTAGAATTGTTCTGCAGGGGGCGATGCTGCCCGCCCGGTGGATATCCCTTAGTCGCCTCTTACGACACACGCGGGAAGAATTGGAGTGGTGCAAATTCTATGCCAGCACCACACTTCAAGACAGACAGACATGCCTTCGCTCATCAGCACACATACGTTCATTGCTGAAAATACCCGGGTATTTACAGCCACACACACCCAAACGCGCGCTTCCAGGTATTACAATTTGAATACCTAGAAGCGCTTGAATTCAAAACGCGCGTTGGGTGTGCGTGCACCTGGTGTACACGGACGTTGGGGACCAGACGGTTTTTAAAACGCGTGATTCAAAACGCCTCACGTGTAATTTGAGAGTAAGCGACGTTCATCGAAAACCCCCTTCTTAAGTTTGATCAGGTTTGCGTGTGGTATCTGAGATATTCACAGATGAAAATATACCTATTGCTCTAATATGTTTTTTTCATATAAGTATGAATATAGGCTCAATATCATGTGTGGATGGTGGGTAGATGAGTAATTTTCTTATTATCTTAATATGCGTATGTAATGTGTTTAGTTGATTTATTTATATTTGTTTTATTGGATATTGTCAAGGTGTCCGTGACCTTAGCAGAATACCAGCGCTACAGCATGGCGACATGCTGGACATCATGCTGAGCTACGAGCCATTTCTCTGCCACAATAATTACTTATCTATTTAAGCTACTTAGTAATTAGGAATTTCTAAATTTAATCACTACCTCATTGTTTTATTCTTTGTGCTAAATAGTTTTAATATTCTTACTTTGGCTTGATTTGTATTGTGGTTTATGGGAAATAAATAATTTTCATTTCATTTCACGTCAAATATCTCAGAAATCTGACGCTTTAGGACATTATGTTATTGGACATTTTTTATTTGTATAAGTGCCCTCTATCCAAATATAAAACTTTTCACATGCACGACGATTATGACTAAAACTGTGCGTTAGCAGATGTTAGGGCCAAAATCTTCACACCCCTTTGCATAGATGTTGGAATATGCCTGGCATAGGCTTTGTCTTCCGGGTAAACACGTCCGAAGCCGGGGGCAGAAGCTGGTACGACATACAATTTTTCGTGCCAACTATAATAAGATACTCGACTACTTCATTTGAGAATAATTTCCTGTGATTCCCTCGAACATGGTTTTTGCGATAAGAATCTGTAATTTTCTTCAATTTTCGCATTCTCACGTCATTATTACTATTCGCCATTAAGTCATTGTGTGGAGCACAAAAGGTAGAATCACAGTTCCTACATGACATGTTATTTCAAAGGCTGTCTTTTGTGGACGACATCATTGGAGTTTAATCGTTGAGCGACGCCTAATCGTCGCTCAAAAACTACAAAAATTCTTGAATTAATCAAGTGTTTTTAAATTCATACTTAATATTATAAATTCGAAAATAACTCTATCTGTCTGTCTGTTACCTTTTCACGCCTAAAGGGCTGAATGAAATTTGGCAGGGCGGTAAATGGTATCCCGGGGACGGACATAATATGCTACTTAAAAAACGCATGCGAACCCGCGGGTAGCAGCTTATAATAATAAATACCCTATTCTAGAATCCTTGATATTTTTATTAACAAAATAATTGGGTCCCCCCTGAGGACACCAGTCTCATAAGAGTCTGGGCAACATGGAACCCAGACTTATATTATGTAACATAGAGGTATTATATAATTATAAATGTAATATTTATAGCTATACAAAACAATTATATAATTAAAAAAAAATGTGTAAATATTTTAGGACATCATGACATGCAGAAGTTCGAAACAATTTCTGGGTTTGAACATTTTAATTCATCATTTCATACCCTATGTACGACTGCCGTTCGTTTTCGAGCTCGAATTTGAATCATTTACGCTGCGTTTAACACAAATAGTAACGCAAATAGTCGTTGAGATTGTTTTTACTTGTTAGATTACCTCGCTGTTTCCTAGTTGTTTTCTGTTATAGTCATCAGTTCTTTGTGTAGTTTTCATTCTTATGTGCTTTTGTTGACACATTATCTTGGATACTAAAACCTAGCATATGTAGGCAATATCAATAACCAAAATAGTTGATCTACATTCTACAAAGTGACATTTATTTTACTTATTTATTTAACACACAAAACACATTACAATGTCAGCTAAAATTGAAATACAAAAAAATAGTTATAATACATTGTAGCATTAAAATATGTGTGTACAGCTGTACACACATGCTGCGATGCATGCTGTGCTGTGCATTATTTTTGTTATTTATTTTTTATTAGTTATTATTATTATTATTCTTACTAAATGGACTAACAATAAACAGAAAAACCTAGTTTGAACACACTGGTGTTTCAAGTTTCAAATCGTTTATTGTAAGTAAGTGATTTACATACGAGTAGGTAGTGAACTTAGACAAACACACATTTATACAATGTCTTTATGTGTATTTTATTATACACAACTTATTGGGATAAAATGATACTAGAAATTTGTTAACAAAGAAAATTTCAATAAAATTATGAAAACAAATACAGCTCAGCTGCAGACAACATCTACCTAGAGCATTAAAGACAACACGATAATAATTTCACAAACGATGTTCCAAGTTTCGTAGAGGTGATTAGTTAAACGCCTAAATTAAAATTGTTTGGAAGGTTTGATTCTGGTGAGTCACATCATCATCATCACATAAACAGCCAAAACCGGTCCACTGTTGGACATAGGCCTCCCGCGCGCCCATTGTCGTATCATATGGCATTACCCCAATCCCATAATCCCCACTCTGGGCAAACGGGATGCGATCGCAGTAAGCCCGCCGGTGGATATCCTTTATGCCACGTCCACGCATTTATTTTCTTTGACTGAATTAAAGAATACAATATTTCAGACTCTGCTTCTTTTTAAGAATAGTGATGCGAATCGATCAGCTCAAATAATATCGTGACTACTTCACTACTACTATTTCTTTACTAGCTTCGATATTTATCAAGCTTTAAAAATTGTATTGTAATTGTAACTTATTATTATTATGGTATTATTATGGTATATGTATTTTATACGATGTATTTTATGTATTGCATATTTAAGAAAATATATTCTTTATTGGCAAAGAAAATTACAATTTACAATTTTTTTTTTATTTTCTTTTATTTTTTTTTAATTAAAATAATTAACCTAACTGCAGATTGTTGTAAACGATCAACAGGTAGCTCAACTGATCCATATCAATACCAGTCGGAAGCGTCCCCAAGACGCTGGCTGCATTGCCCCGCTGTATGGCAATGCTGATGCGCTGCGTATAAAGTGTTTAAGTAATACGCCACCATCTATACTTGTACAACTGCTTCGTGTCCTTCCCAAGCTCGTCTGGAAGAGATCGCTCTTAGCGATAAGGCCGCGCATTGTGCAACTCTGTTATCTCTCTTTTCCTGTAGGTATCTTTTTTGTAATTTTTGGTGTGCATTATAGTGTAGGTATTGTATTAGGTCCTTACATATGAAATTGGCGTTTTTCGTACTGGCCACTTTAATCACAAATTTCTCCTCTTTGGTAAGGAATTCCAAATTCAAATTTGTACAGCTATAGACTCATGTATTTGTGCTTCGATGATCGTCATTCATTTGTTTTTTTTCTTCTGTTTTTTTCTGTTTACGTCACTCATTTTACAAAATGGAAAACTTAAAATATCGCATTATTTACGAGTACGAGTTCCGCCGTGGCACTAGTGCTGCGGAAACAACTCGAAGGGTGAATGATGTGTATGGCGGTCGTGTTGCAAAAGAAAACACAGTTCGTTTTTGGTTCCAACGTTTTCGTTCTGGAAATTTTGACCTGCAGAACAAGCCCCGTGGACGGCCTGAGACTCAAGTTGATAATGAAGAGTTGAAGGCTATTGTGGAAGCGGATCCATCGCAAACCACGTCCGAGTTAGCTGCAGGCTGCGATGTTAGTGATAAAACTGTTTTAATTCACTTGAAGCAAATTGGGAAGATTAAAAAGCTTGAAAGGTGGGTACCTCACGAATTGACTGAAGCAAACCGGCAAACGCGCGTCGACTGCTGCGTTACATTACTAAACCGGCACAATAATGAAGGTATTTTAAACCGAATCATTACCTGTGATGAAAAATGGGTTCTTTACGATAATCGGAAGCGCTCAGCGCAATGGTTGGATCCTGGCCAGCCAGCCAAATCCTGCCCCAAGCGAAAATTAACCCCAAATAAGTTACTTGTAAGCGTTTGGTGGACTAGTGCCGGTATTGTTCATTACAGTTTTCTCAAATCTGGCCAGACTATTACGGCTGATGTCTATTGTCAGCAATTGCAAACCATGATGGAAAAGCTAGCGGCTAAACAACCTAGGCTGGTCAATCGCTCCACGCCACTGCTGCTTCACGACAACGCTAGACCACACACTGCGCAACAGACGGCTACTAAATTAGAAGAGCTTCAATTGGAAAGTCTAAGACATCCTCCGTACTCCCCGGACCTTGCTCCAACAGATTACCATTTTTTCGAAATTTGGATAACTTCTTGCAAGGGAAAAAATTCAACTCCGATGGGGCAGTCCAAATCGCCTTCAAAGATTTTATTGATTCCCGTCCGACTGGTTTTTTTAGTAAAGGGATCAATGAACTACCTATAAGATGGCAAAAGTGCATAGAAAATAATGGTTCATACTTTGATTAATTAAATATATTATATTAAAAAATATTCGACTTTTTGTTCCTCCCATACAAAACGCCAATTTCATATGTAAGGACCTAATATTATTTCATTAAGTAAAAGAAAATAACTGCGTGGAGTAGGTAATAGTCGCCGGTTACGTACGACAGCCGCGAGAAAAGATGGAGTGGTGCAAATGAGTATTAGCAAATCATATGTTTCTTAGGATAGGTAAAGGCCTTTGCGGAAATTCATTGCAAAATATTAGGATGAAAGATAGCCTAATATTTTGCAATGGATTGTTCTGAAAGAGTTTGTTTAATATTTACTTAATAACTTTCATCTTGGTTTGTTTCTTCATTAAGAATTAAACGAGGATTTGTTATCGTTTGAAATTAAAACAAACGTGACTTTATAGTGGCGACTGTTCGTCTTACATTTTACTTCCTGAAACTTTCGAATATGAAGATAAAAATGGTTTTAATGACAAAATAACTAATATGAATGATTCTTAGTTTGGGGTAGATGATGCTGTGTTGACCAGCATTATTAATTTATTGATAAGAAAACTGTTTCATTCAGGTGCCAACGGAATCAGAGGATTAGTCTAAAAGTAACTTTTAAAAATTTGCTATTTTATTTCGCTTACGCGTGATATTGTGAAAAAATCGATGTTATAAATATTACTTATAAGTGGAGACCTAGATATGGGTTTAATTATTTCCAACAAACTTACTTTAAGGTACCTACTTTTTATTTTATTGCTTAGAAGGCCGCGGATGAAAAAAAGAAAATAACCGTTATCGGACAAGTCACACACATTAAACATTTTTAAGACCATGTAAATTAATATCACTAACCTAACTAAATGTTGTTTTTAAATAAACGTACATTGCCTACGTTGCCTAGATTCTTTACCTTTTGACCTCGCCGGACCTCTGGCGGCGTCGAGCGCACCGCTATGATCGAACGAATGCTTTTACTTAGGGTAATTTGGGTTACTTTATCTGAAAGCTATTGAAACAAGCTATAAGACTGGGTATAAACTGGGCACAAATCATTGTGTCGTATTTTATTTTATTTTTAAATGTAAAGACCAAACAAGCGATCGGCATAAGTTCAACCGACCATAGAACTAGGTTAGGTAGGTACAAAAACGGTGGGAGATAGGGAGGAGGAGGGGTAAGTCTAAAACGAGAAACCTGAAACTTTTCACTTTGGCAAGTGCTTTTCTGTTAATGAGGGAATGTTTTTAGTTTTAATTGCAAGCTAAGGGAGTTTTAATTAATGATGTTGATCTTTTACCTATTTCAATTAATCGCCTGAAAAACTTTTCATGTATTTACGAGTATGAAAGTACGGTCACATATTATATAATAAGTCCAACATGCCCCTCCTATGTACACACTGATGGTTTTCAAATTATTTCAAAAATCTCTCAATTATTCTTTACTTAAAATAAAACTATTTTAGTTAATTTATTTTTTACAGAGTTTGTTTACATTCATTGGTTATATTATAAAGCATGGAGCATGTACAAAGAGGAGACGGCCTAAGCAACTGTGCACTGTGATTCTCAACTAGGTCCTGACGTCATCACAGTAGGCGTGGCCTTAGTCAGTGTACTGCCGGCGTTCGTCCTGTGCACAGCTTTGTCAACGGGGCAACAACATCAATATAACAAAAAGACAGGGCCGTAATTAGAATCCAATTATTTTACCGATTGTCCCACGACTATGATTCATAAATGGAAAGTAGGTACCGTAAAAAAATATAAAATACGCAGGAAATAAAATAAAAGAGCCTATCCTTTAAATTAAATATTCTATCTACATTATTGATAGTACTTTGCTTCCGTGAGACAACTATTATAACATTTATAACAGTTGTTGTTTAGATAATTTAAAGTACGTGAAGCCCACCCATTAATTAAATTTAAATTATTTATGTCCTAGATTTCCATCCGAAGAAAATCTTAAACAGCAATAGAGCACAAAAATTAATAGACTATTAATTAATAGACTATTAATTTTTGTGCTCTATTGGACTCCGACAAAATATACAAAGATTTAATTTTTGTATATTTTGTGAAGCCTTCATCATTAAAATGCCAAAAACAAATTATGTTCTTGCCATTTTAATGATGGAGGCTTCATAGTGACAAGAAAGACGACATGCGACTTTTGTTTTAGGAGGGTATTACTTGTTTACTCCCTGGTACGAAAATTCTGAGTACGTCCCTGTTACACCTTACACTTAGAGATATCTAGTGTAAGGTAGTTAAACTACGTGGTACCATCGACACAGAATAAATCGAGCAGTTTTGCTATTGACCGGTAGATGATAAATAAAAAAGTGGGCGGGATCTAATACCCCCTCACCCCGCAAATCGTCACGCGTTGTTCTTATGGAAATCTAATTACAACCTCTCCTCTCTGTACCTGTTCCGTGTTATAAAGAATAAAAATAAACCGCCAAGTGCGAGTCGACTCGCACACGAAGGGTTCCGTACCATAAAAATCAGGCAACTTTTTCAAAGAACATAAAATTTTCACTTGTTCGGAGACCCCTTTAAATTTTCAACTTATTTTATTTTTAGTATTTGTTATTATTACAGTTGAAGTGTTAATTAATTATAGAAAGTTTATTGTAGTTGTATAATATTTATTATATAAAATCAATATCAAAATCAATGGGGAGCCCCCCATTGATTTTGATATTTAATTTGTGTTTATAATTTGTTGTTATAGCGGCAAAAGAAATACACATTCTCTGAAAATTTTAACTGTCTACCTCTTACGGTTCATGAATCATGAGATAGAGCCCTGTGACAGACGGACGGACGGACGGACAGCGGAGACTTAGTAATAGGGTTCCGTTTTGACCCTTCGCGAACAGAACTCTTAAAAAGAATCTCCTAATCGAAGTTCCCAATTTTTTCCTTGCTAAGAAATCAGAAACAAATAACTTTATTTCTTTTGGCTTACAAAATAAGCACTCAGACAAATCAAATTTAAATTTAATTATTATCAAATAAAAAATAATTTTATTGCTTTTCTCTACACATAATTTTTTTTGGCCACTTGTGTAAGAAGTAACATGGAATTTAGAAAGGCGTAGAACAAGTTTACCTTTCAGTCCTGATAGAGAGGGCACGAGGACGAAGATGGCCGACACGTTGACAAACACATCCCAGTCCTGGAAAATAAGCAAATCCGTGAACCCCAACTTTCGCAATTAAAGACATCCTCTGAAAGGCATAATTTTTTTTTGCTTGATTGAAATTGGGTTACGGAAAAGGACTGTAGACAGCTTTGGAAGAAAATATGGGTGGAAGAGTTCCATTGTACAATCCTCCTGTACTCCCAACGGGAGTGCAGGAGGATTGACTAAAGGAGGACTGACTAAAAACGAACCTTTGGCTAAGCCTAAAAATGCTTTAAAAACCATATGGTTCCCTACATCCGTACAACACTACACTACACACCCAAACGCGCGCTTCTATTCAAGCGCTCGTTTGGCTTTGAACGAACAACGCTCGCTAAACATATCGCAAACGCCTAATGTGCTACATATAGTCTGTATAATTAGAATACCTACTGGTGGGTGCAGTCGGCGACGAGGGTCGCTACCGCATAATCTTCAAACTAACTTGTATGTAAAAAAAGTCATGTCACTGATGTGAGAAGTTACAAAACATGTTTGAAATGTTCATGTTACTAATGTGGGAAGTTACAAAACATGTTTGAAATGTTTATGTTACTGATGTGAGAAGTTACAAAACATGTTTGAAATGTTCATGTTACTGATGTGAGAAGTTACAAAACATGTTTGAAATGTTCATGTTACTGATGTGAGAAGTTACAAAACATGTTTGAAATGTTCATGTTACTGATGTGAGAAGTTACAAAACATGTTTGAAATGTTTATGTTACTGATGTGAGAAGTTACAAAACATGTTTGAAATGTTCATGTTACTGATGTGAGAAGTTACAAAACATGTTTGAAATGTTCATGTTACTGATGTGAGAAGTTACAAAACATGTTTGAAATGTTAATTCGTTAACTTACATAAATTGCTGTTTGTGCTGTATTAGAATTGGTTCATTGAACATTCGTTGCTGACTGTTCCCATCCGTACGGTACTGTACCTACTGCGGGTTCGACTCACGATTATTTGTTTTTAAGCACCACAAATGTATTTTTTCTTTTTCCGATTTTTTTCTATGTTGTACTTCGAAATATTGTTATCTATGGGTACCATACATAATGCGCACCCACAAATAATGTACGCTCCTGCTGACCCAGCACTAGTTATTAACTTTCTGTTACAGTTTTTGCCCTATTATGTAGTTGTTACAATTCGTGGACAACGAAGCTGATTATATCTAGGTACTTAGAGTAAGACTACTTAAGTTTTAATTTTAGTTGACAGTAAGAATTGAGTGTATTAATAAAAAAACTGTTGAATAAATAAAAAAAAATACCTAGCCAAAAATAAATGTTATAGTTTCTAGTTTTAACAAATCTAAATAAAATCGGCCGAAAACTGTCCGGAAGATGTTGTAAGAAGTGATTACACCAAACGCGAATCTTCACGGTCTTGCGCATTGCATATTTTAATGTCTTACAAAATTATGGCCGTGATTTAACAACAGTTGTTAAATCACGGCCATAATTTTGTGTTTTTTTGTATGTTTGTATGTATACACATAAATAATATACAAAATTGTTTTATGACTTAGTGGCGTAGTGAGCAAACGGCCTGGATACGTGGAGCGCGGAAAAATATGGAAATCCCATTAGAAACCAGAAAGGAATTCTGGTACTCATTATTGTAAAAAAGTTTAATCTTGAACCTTTTTTATTTTCATTTCCCGATTTCCCAGGTGCATAGCTTAAAAGTCCAAGTAAAAAGTAAAACTAGGAATCTTTAGATTATGAAACCTGAAAATAAAATTTCACAAAGAAACTAGTAATCATTATTGTTTTATTCGAAATCAACCTAGTTATACAAGAAAATCTAAAGCTTCCTTATCTCTGAGAATTATGACAAAATCTTTTAGAAACATGTTCAAATGCGGGTTCTTACCCTGACAGTACCCAGGACCAGTCCAGCCCCGATGGTGCCACATCCAGCTATGAAGAACGGCACCGCCACTTGCATCAGCGTCGTCCACCATCGTTCTTCTTTCTTCTAGAACAATACGACCCACATTAATTATCATTTCCACAGCATAAGTCTAAGGCCTCGAAGAGCTCAGCGGCCATTTCGGATTATTATGACGTAAGTGCCGACGGAGACACCCTAGCATACCAAATTGCGCCAGGGCGCGAGTAATAATTGATAATTATATTTAACAACAATATTAAATAAAATATGTTTATCGTACATAGCGCCTTTACTTCATTAGTTATATGTACTTTATCAATACACTAGGGTTTTCTATAAGAATAACAATAAGAAAATATTTATTGTAAAATTTTGTAATACATCCATTGTCTTAAATCATAATTTGGTAACAACAATTTTATCTATTTCGGACACACAATATTTTAACAATTCAGTAGTAGAAATTGTACCTACAGGTAGGAATTTATACATCTAATACCTCTTATTATTTTAACCTAGTTAGGATCTTTAAGTATTTATCATAAATCTCCTTTGTGCGTGCGCTATTAACAAGTCATTTCCTTAATCTAGTTTTAAACATATTTCCATTAAGTTCGGACAGCGGAGGCTTAGTAATAGGGTTCCGTTTTCACACTTCGGATACCGGACACTAAAAATCAGTATTTATCCTAATAAACCAAATACCTACATCAATATTACCATTGAAAGTTTTTTTTAAACATGGCTTCATGGAAAATGGTTTACAGTTTGCGGCAAACTACGTTTTCCCTAGTTTAAATCTTTATGGATTGCAAAAAATATTCAGATTAGCAATAAATCGAATTTTGCGGCATCGTAAATCTTTGTGGCTTCTTACTACCTTTAAAATGCTATATTAGCTAGTGAGCCCTGAGTAAAGGCCACCCAATGCTGAGTAAAGACATCTTTCTGGCTTCATCTATTCTCACCCGTAAACTAACACTTTCATGGCCCAAGACGCTCATGTCGGCCTGCTGGTGCCGGGCGGCGCGCCACCTGCGGGTCGCACCGCCGAGGCTGGGCAGTGAATACGTTAAATAGCTCTTATTATTTGAGCACAACTTTAGCGGGTTCGATACCCGATACCGTGTAGAGTCGGAGTCAGGATGTTGGCAGTGCTACAACTCCGACAGAGAGCACGTTATGCCGGTCCTACGCCTGACCTCTATCCGTTCGTGTCGGTCTGCCCTGACGTCCCATCGAATTATGAGAGTCAGGGAATGTGCACCTGTGTTTGCACACTTACATACGTCCTGCATACATACTAGGTCGCAGTTGAGAGTGACCACCGTGCCGAAATTGACCTAGGAGGAATATATTCATCACCGTATAAAACTATGAGATGAAGTTAACAAGCATTTAGTAAAGGTAGTACAATTTCTTTGGGCCAACGTCTGTTTGAGATCACTTGGAACAGCATCCTGTACTGGACCTTACAGCACCCCTATCTGGACCATCTTTACCAAGATCTTCACGCACTTTTGCATCTGAACAGGTTTGTTTAATTTTATTTGATAAAAATGATCCGTAACATTTCATAATTAATGTCAACAATGTCAATGTCGAAATGGTAACATGGACTGGATGGACGAACGAAATTTTTTTAGGGACAATCGTCCAACCTTGTACTATCTTACCTTTGTGCGTCCAACAATCATCTCATACTACAATGATTCTTAGTACCCTACGTTCTGTAGGTCTCATATTTTTAAGCATATTTTAGTTCAGAAAATCACAGCTAAAGGCCTAGCACGCATTGCAATTAAACGCGTGCGGTTTAGGAATACATAGCTGAAAACGCCAAACCGCGTAAAAACACGCATTGCGGCTGGCGTTCTGCTTAATTTTATTTCAGTACCACCATGGATTTCTGCCGAACAGCGGATGTTGTCGCTTTGGTTTTAAAATAAAAAAACCGAATGCGTTTAACCGCTGTGCGTGCGCCACCATACTATTATTATGGGACACAAAAAAATCGCGTGTTGTTAACTAACAATCCACAAACCAAAGGTAGCAAGTTACGTTTTTAAAATCAGTCACTGAAAAAAGTCGATAATGCTTGCGCTTGTATCGAAAGCTATGTGTTAAATTTTGTTGCTGTTTCAGACACGATTAAACGCGTGCGTTTAATCGCAGTGCGTGCTCGGCCAAAGGACCTCTTTATCTGTGATCTGAACTCTATCACCCACCCATAAAATTTTTAGGTTAGATAGATAGATGCCTGCAACACACAATACAAAGGGCACAAGGTATTAAGGGATGTAGATACATCATAACATAACACCATTGATCAAGGTATTCGCTGGCCAGGAGGTGCTGGGCGGCGGATACCTGATCTAAACAACACGGAAATACTGAATAATTATTAGTGGTACAAAGCTTGGGAACACTAATTCGGTGTATAGTACACAATCAAAAAAGTACAGATTCGAAGTCAAAGTCAAAGTCAAAAACTCTTTATTTCCATAAATACAATAAATGTATACTTAGAAAAGGTCAAATTCTTAATAATAAAACACTGACACGGAAATAAAGTGATATTTTTGATTTCAGTCGCTTCGGTACGTAGACTAAAGTAAAGAAGCGACGAAGAAACCTTTAGCCTGTTAGTTGTTATTTTTCGAGTTGGAGCAAATTCCGTCCCACGCTTTTTTATCCTCTAGATAATCTGATATTTTATAGTAGGCCTTTTTACACAGGAAGGTTTTGACAATTTGTTTGAATTTATTTACTGATAATTTTTGCAACTCACTAGGAGTTTTGTTGTAGAAGCGTATACATTACCCTTTAAAAGATACATTAATTTTGTGTAGTCTAGTTGTGGGCACAGCGAGTTTATGTTTATTCCTTGTATTCAAATTATGTACATCGCTATTTTTAGGGAACCGATTGATATTTCTATGAGTGTACAATAGGTTTTCATAAATATATTGACATGGTACTGTCATTATGTTTATTTCTTTGAATTTATCACGCAGGGATTTTCTGGGACCCATACTATAGATAGCACGAACAGCCCTCTTCTGCAACACAAATACGGTGTTAATATCTGCAGCGTTCCCCCACAGTAGAATACCATAAGACATAACACTATGGAAGTAGCTGAAATAAACAAGTCTAGATGTATCCACGTCTGTAAGATGACGGATTTTTTTGACAGCATATGCTGCAGAACTAAGTCTCTTCGATAGCTTATCTATGTGTGCGCCCCATTGAAGTTTATTATCTAAGGTAACCTAAGAAAACGGTACTTTCTACAATTTGTAACGTTTCTCCTTTTACATTTATTATTATTTATTCGTAAAAAATATGTGTGTGCTGCAGCCTGTCAAAAAGGCAATAACTCAGCGCAAAGCTTTGCTCGAAGAGCAAAAACAATGTCCATATTTTAGACCTTACAATTGACCTGCTAATCCTGCTATTGACTAAGTATTTGTTTTATAGATAATTACTGATTATATAATTTTGTAAATCCTAACTAATGTTTTGAAGTTATGTGTAAGTAATAATATTTTATCATAGATTTTGTAATAATGTTTGACGCTTTGGAATATTTGTAATTCTGTAAGTCAAGCTTGAATAAATAAATAAATTAATAAATAATAAAACACAAATTTTCAGTATTACTACCCTTTGAGACGACCAGAAAAACGAAACACTAACAAAACAAATAATGTATAATTGCTAGTTATTTTGTTTAGTTTTAAATTTTGTATTTAAATCATTATGGTTGCTTGACTAATGCAGTTATACAGTGTTTGAGCACATGAGAAATGGGTAGGTGTTTTTTGACGGTACCGTCAAATAACACCTACCCAGAATTATTCTCATCAGTACTACAGCCAGGCTCCATCTACTAAGTGCACAAACTTAGACAGATTTGAAATACACAGTAGTACTTACAATACCTAAGTAATACTTACCTAGGTACCTAAGCTGGAATTAGGAACCATTAATGAAGTAGAAGTAGCAGCCCCAGTTCCCTCTGGCAAACGAAGCGTTTCGATTCCGAAACGCTTCGTTTGCCAGAGGGAACTGGAACCCTCGTTTTGTACGTAAGCTCCAGTTATTTGTAAACAGAGAGGTAAGATAGTAGAAGCCATTGCAGCATTGGTAAACAAACATAACAAAGCTCTTAATATTTTTGCGCACTTTTATTTAACCATAAGTTTATAAAAGCCGTTCTAATGACTCACTCAATCAACAACTTAAAACGCAATCCTCTCTCAACTCAAAGATCTTTGTTTGAACTAAAATATATCTAGGTATTGTTCCACCTAGATAACTGTCAAATTGTGTCGAACTGTCGGAGAAGCACGTGTGAGGACCTCTTTATTTTAATCCTTCGTTCACAAAATGCGCTATTGAAAGCTGATATTGGCAGAATTGTTTCAAACCATGATGCATAGCCAAACGTATAAGAAGAAGAGGAGTTTTTATTTATAAACCAACTATGATAAAACGAGCAGGTTCTATATTCGACTCAAGGTATGTATGTAGGATGTTTTTTTTTTTTAAATATGGTCGCCGATTCCTGCGTTAACTGTAGACCGATTTTTATTATTCTTTAGAGGATAACATATAATACTCTTCTTCTTACTCGTGAAAACCTTTTAATAGCCCTCTGTTTTTATTTTCCTAATTCTAAACTTTTGTATGTGCTGCTGGTTTTCCTTTAAATAATAAATAAATAATCTGACTTGGAAGTGCCATTACCATGGCCTCTGCCTTTAACCGGAGGGATTTCAGCAGTGACCTTCAGCATTTCACAACTATCTTGGCAGCACTGTACGTACTCACGTCGAGTGTTTTAGCAATACTTGTCAGGTGGTCTATTTACCCGTATTGTTTTAAGAGACCACTAATAATATTTGCTTTAAACAATCATTACCTTTGAGTACTCACGTAGAAGATAGGCATGCTTATAATTATAAACAAACTAGCTGCTGCCCGCGGCTTCGCACGCGCTTTAAAGTGGCCTATGTCCGTCCCAGGCATACAATTACCTCCCTGCCTAATTTCATTAAATCCGTTTAGACGTGAAAAGGTAACAGACAGACAGAGAGACAGACACTTTCGAATTATAATATTAGTGTGGATTAACAGAAGAGGATCTAGGACTAATCTATATCTATATATATAAAAGAAAGTCGTGTTAGTTACACAATTTATAATTTATAATTTTTTTTTCTTTTGGTTGTTTTTTGATTTGTTCTTTTGTGTAAAGTTATGGACTATTGTTGTCTGAAATCTTTTTATTTTATTTATTTATAACGAACGGCTGAACGGATCTCGGTGAAATTTGGCAGCGAGGTAGATGGTATCCCGGGGCCGGACATGGGCTACCTTTTATTCCGGAATAAAGCGTGCGAAGCCGCGGGCTGCAGCTAGTTTGAAATGAAGATCATGGCAAACTGTAAAGCTGGGTACTAACCGGTGTTATCTGTTGATCGTTTTTGGCGATAAGGCCGTCGCTACATCTAATTAGGTGCGGTCTCGTATGAAAACTTTTCTTATATTGTTTAATGTTTTGTAATATCGAATCTTCGAGAGCCTAATTGAAACTTTATATGAAAATTGAGTCTATGTTATTATTAACAGATAACCGTCTTCACCGTTCTCTCTAGGAATTTACTCTTATGTAATTTGATTGGAAATTGGTAAGGCCGGCCATCACGAATCACGGTCATAATGGTAAGGAACCATTTTGAACTAAAACAAGCGCGATCGGACATTAACATTATGGTACCTTGACAAGGTTCCACTCCATTTTATTTTTATTTTAATTACTTTATTAATATGTACAAAACATGGGTTATGTAGGGTAGTGATTGCCGCTCTTTCCGCGGGTGTCATAAAAGGCGACTAAGGGATCTCTACTGGGGGCGGGCAGCAGCGTCTCCTGCAAAACAGATCAGTTTGGTGTTTGGCGGGTTGGGGCCCGTCTGCCCAGCGTGGGGATTATGGCTTTACCCCCTTATGATACGACCCAGTAATGCGCTTATCAGGGGAGGCCTATGTCCACCTGTGTGGCAAAGACTGTTGATGTGATAATCTGATGATCATACCTTAGGTTCTGCATCCACATGAGGCGTTTGCGGCGTATGTGACAAGCTCCTTGTGCTTCTAGTCCTCAGTTCCACCTCATCATCAGGGATGGTTGTGTTCTGAACTACGCCACTTAATCTTTGTTCAACGTCTCCTTCCATTACAGACGCTAGATTAAACTGATGTTCTGGGTTCAGGTCCCGTTAAGGTTGTTTTTTTTAGATTACTAGTGTTATGATTTTTGGCAGTCACAAAATTACATAAAAAATGTAAGATATTCTAAAATTGACACTGAATATGTGTGCTGAAGTTAACACAACGATAATATGTAATTAAAAATTATGACGTGACGGGTTGTCACGTCCCACTTTTGGATTATCACCCGACTGAGCAAGAAGGAGGGTTACGTTTTTTATTTAATGTTCTTGTGGCACAATAAGAATATTTAGAGAACTTCCACTTTGTCTTTGTCCTATAAATCCTTTACATTACACCACTAGTATTTTTGTGCTCTGTGCCTTCACAAACTACTTAAAACACTTATTACAATCTAGGAAATTCGTTTTCAAACATTTGTCGAATACTACCTAATCAGAATATGCACATCTATATAAATAGTTTTAAAGGATTGGCTACAGCGATTACCCGATAAACAACGATAAGAAATTTCGTCAATGATTTTGTATTTTCAAGAATCAGTGAATCATAACGGACGTGGAATAAATATGTACAATCACTGTCTAAAAGAGCTAAACAGATAAATACTCTAAAACCACAGAAATCGCTAAACCCCACATTTCCTAAGAAGCCCGCTCGATACCAGAATGAAAGCGCTGAACTTTCGGAAAGTAGGAATTCAAAATTAGGAATTTATAAGTAGGAATTCACCTTCATTCAATACGACTGAATGATCGAATCGACAGTGCTCTCGATTTCATTCAGAGCTTCGTAGGTTTTGGTGATATCCTCCTACCCGAGTTTCTCATGCTAGAAAATTCCCAATAACATTTGTATGGTCCGATCTGGGCTTTAAACCCGGGACAGCAGCGGTTGAATGCGCGACCGCCAAACCAACATGGCAGTCGTAGGTTCTAAGCCTGATATGATATTAGACTTGTTACTTTTTCATTTACGAGTACGTAGTATTTGTTCAGCGTTTTCTGGAGTCGAGCGGGTTTAGCGGCTTTAGGCGTGATGTGATTTAGCGGTGTCTGCGGTTTTGTGTAAACGGTGTTTTGAAGTTTTCATCCTGTTCAACTCTTTGACTGACTGTACCTATTGATTCTGTTTAAAACCTTACGATCACTTTTATTGCCTGCGTCATTGATTGATTAGACGGTAATAGATGATAGGTAACAGAATACAGAACTAATCACTTATTTATATTTATGAGAAAAGGCAGACCACCTGGGGACCTATTCTACTTATTCTAATTCTAGAAGAATGAGACACAATTCCCTTTATTATGACAATGCGGTATTGTGTCTCATTCTTCTCATTTTATTCTCATTCTTGATATAATGGATTGTAGTGCAAGAGCATATTTGTTTCTCTGTATACCATGTCTGCCTAGTACTTACCTATAACAATCTTTTGCCCTGTTTATTTTTATATCTTTTGTAATCCTGTAATTCTTTATTGTACATAATAGTAATACATAAGCATGATTTAATTTAATAGGTTATGTACATAGGCGAGCTTAACCCTGAAAAGAGTTTTCTTCCAGCAAACCTTAGAGTTATAGGAGAGGCGATGGATTAGGTAGAGGAAGTGTACAAAAACAATGATTCGAACAAGATAAACTGACAATTAAAGTAATAGTAGGTTGCTATATACGATACATATAATAAACATACTTAAATTAAAATAATAATCACTAAATAAACCTAATAAATACCTTTTATAATAATAATATACTATAGACAGATAATATTTATGATAGCAAGAAGTGCTCTTTTAACCTAGCTTGAAATATGCTTAGCGACGGACTGGCTCGAATATCATGGGAGGCATATCTTAATGAGGGTAACGGTGTTGATTACACTTAACTTAGAATAAAAAACATTTAATTAGACTAAGAATGTAATTGTTTGTTACTCTGAATAAATAAAAACTAAAAACTAAATTTCACACATTTTGAGGATTGCAGATATTCAGAGGACAGAGACACGATAAGTTCTTCCTCTTTAATTTTAATAACTTTATTTTCCCTCTTCAACAGTGGTTTTTTTTTTGCTACGACGACGCGACGGACTCTACTGGGCCCACAAAAGATTTCAACGCGCACCTGCATTTATACAACTCCTATCGATACTAATAATATAAATTCGAAAGTAACTCTGTCAGTCTGTCTGTCTGTTGCGTTTTAAAGGGCACGACACGAATTTATATATTTTTTAATTTGACACGCCTAAACGGTTGAACGGATCATAGTGAAATTTGGCAGGGAGGTAAATGGTATCCCTCCGACATAGGCTTCTTAAAAAGCGCGTGCGAAGCTGCGGGCAGCAGCTAGTTTCTAACTATTTTTTTCTTTTTTTATTTCTTTCTATTTTTTTCTTTTTTTTTTCTTTTTTTCTGAATCTAGAAGAGGCTGAAGGTCGCGGGATATTTACCCGCGAGGTGTGGTTTATATTTATCTACAGTTTCTATGGACACTTTATTAACTCCAAGCATAAAAACGGCTAAAGCGATTTCGATAAATGAGATATCATATCAAAATACTTGTCTGTCTCCTATATGGTTCTTAGCTACTTTAATGACGACTGATGTGGCGTGGCGGGCGAATGTCCAGCTGCGACGCAGGTTGCGGGTTCGATTCACGCCTCGGGACAAATGTTTGTACGATCTGCAGATATTTGTACAGGGTGTTCTAAGTGTTTTTTATGTTATAAAAAATATCTATCTTTGTAGTATAATATATTAAGTTTTTTGTTTTGGTCTATAGTTTGGGGCTATATGATGCTGTGTGGATTGTCCAGCATTATTTATTTATTCATTTGTTTAATGTTACATGTAGTATCTTAAACACACTGTGTTCGAAAACAACTCAAAACAACTTAATTTAAAAAAATTGTATTTCTAATAACTTGTAGGCCTCCGCCCTCTGAATTGGCGAAAAAAGCGAAAAAGCGAGGACGGAGTTGAGTTTTGAAAAGTTTTCAATTAATCACTTGTTTACTAATTAGCTGCGATAATAGTATGAGTGATACACTCACGAATCGACCAGCTGTCAGCTGTCAACTTATATAAACGTACTATATAACGTACAAGGTGCCACGGAAAGGGTGTACTAAGCCGAAAGGTGGTGATTCTGGACATCGAGGGGGTCAACGTTTATTATACGATTTTCTGAATTTCGTTTTTTTTTAACTTTAAGAAAATAGTTAGACACGTTTTTTCTTAATATTCGGATTGTTTTACGTGCATTCTTACATTATAATTATTGTTTTGAAATTTCAAAGTTGTAATAATTTCATGATGAAACACTGGTTTGGCTGAAAAAACAAGCAAAAACCGTAATAATAGAAACAAAAAAATACTTCATTTTTGCAAAAAAAATTGTTCCCCCCCCTTCGGCTTAGTACCTCTTCCAGTGGTTTGTACAATACTAGATACAAATATTATCTGAGACTCGACCTTACCATTAAAAAAATAAGATAAAAATTTACTTACTCCTGACAGTGGTTGTTTTTCAGTGTCTTCCTCTGTAATTTTCTTATCTGGCGGATCCCCCAGACTCTTGAGGTCCCCATTCGAAGAGTTTACCGAAGACATGATGTAGGTAGTGTCTCCGGTGCCAGACTCATCTGGAACAATGGACACAAGGTTATATTTTACGTTATTGTTATAAACTAGCTGCTGCCCGCGGCTTCGCACGCGCTTTTTAGTAGCCTATGTCCCTGGATACCATTTACCTCCCGCCAAATTTCATTGTGATCCGTTCAGCCGTTTAGGCGTGAAAAGGTAACAGACAGACAGATAGAGTTACTTTCGAATTTATAATATTAGTTTGGATACATTTAAAATTTCATTAAAATTTACCGTGAAAGGCATACATACGTACAATATGATTAAAACAAATTGGCTGCAGTGAAGTTAGCTATAAGCAAAGTTTTCCTATGCGCACCACTATTTTTTATTACTAAACGAGTAAGTACTGCGCAGCCACTGAAGCAACTTCAGGTTGCGGCCAAGTTGTTGTGTGATTAATATAGTTTTTGTTTCAATGCGCACATTTCAGCACGTAATTTATCGTAATGACTATTAAACAAAGGACAATTTTACCTACATAAATTAGAATAATTAGCAATAGTCTATCTTAATTTATTTATTACGAGGAAAGTACGCTCATCAAGTTATTTATTGTTAATGTCACGTCTATGATCTTGAATTATCTGATAACTTATTTTTATAAATAGGATATTAATATGGGTATTCAATATGTGTGGTAGAGGTCACCGGAGAGGTCTTAGTGGGTATTACGGTGGGCCCTAATACCCACTACAACCTCTCTGGTGACCTCTCTCTCGCCATTTTCGTTGAACCACGGGAACATTTAAACCTACCGCGGCCCGACTGGCGTCCCTGTTCCTCCCATACATAGCCGGCGAGCCCACCACACTCGCCGACCCCATTCATCCGTCACGTTTCCACTTTTCAGACACATTTTACTAAAAAAATATTTTTTAGTTTTGTTTTAACTAATGCTTGATTTATTGGCATGGAATCTTCGATCAGGTATGCCGCGCGGCCCTCCATAGATGCACAATGCGCACCCTGAAACAGCCTGTATCTAAAGATAAAGACCATTTGACATGTTGGCATACGATTTCATCTAGTGTCATTTAAGCGCTCGGACAGGAAGCATGCGTAGCAAAATTGCAAAAATCACTAAGACACAAAAAAGGACGGGATTTCCTATTTTCAGTATTTTTAATAGATTTTTCACCACTATAATGTGCTATTAAGCCCCATCCTCAAGAAATCAGCCATGAAAATAATTTTTTGATTTGCCTATATTACGGTTTTGGCTTTGTTCTGAATTCGTGGATAGAGGCTATTGTTTTTATATTTATTATTATTTTATGTGTTCTTGCGTTTATTTTTTTATTATAAAGATGAAAGTAGATATAGTTTGCAATTATTACTAGTTCAAACATTTAAAAAATAATAGCAATAGTTATTTTGAATTTGAATTTTTTTCTTTTCTTTTTGTATTATATTTGTTTAGTACTGACTACACAGGAACAGTTATGTGACTACACTAAATACCTACATACCTAACTATTTGTTGTCCGAAATAAAGGTTTTTAATAATTTTATATAAGGAACCAAATAAATTGGTTATCTGGCGCACCGCATCAGCATTGCCATGCGTTTCCGACTGGTATTGATATGGATCAGTTGAGATACCTGTAGATTGTTTGCAACAGTCTGCAGTTAGCTTAATTGTTTCAAATGTAAATACTAGTTCTAATTTCTTTTATTATTTGATTGTAATTTTCTTTAATAATAAAGGCCATTGCCATTATAATTTAATCAATTTAAATATGATAAGTACAAGGTGTTCCTATAAAAAAACAGCGCTTATTATTTTCAGCTACCTACTTATAATTAAAATAAAATAAATTCGACTCCACTGATTTCTTCTTCCGTATGCAAAGAACTTGTCACGTCTCTGCGCATACTGTCTGCGTCAAACAATTTCGTAGACAATTTCGAGTGTCATTTATTTATTTATTATAGGAAAACCAGCAGCACGTACAAAAATGTCGTAAGGTTCTAGTTATCTACGGGGAGGTAGATGTAACCTCCTTGATCGATGCATGGGATGATACAATACACGAATAGGCACTTTTAAGTATCTATTCCGTGCGATAGCGCAGTCTAGAAAGCCGTGACCAAGTCAAGGTTACTTGCTGAAGTAATCCTGACCTTGCTAAGGGAAGAACCGAAGTTGTACCATTCTTGAAACAAGATATTTACCTATTGGCGAAGTAATGGATAAAAGAGCATTGATAAAGTAAATTATCAATGCTCTTTTATCCATTACTCTTAGTCGTTGGTTTTAAAATTATTTACTTCTTTTTTGATTACTGAACACAAGTCAAGGTTACTTGCTGAAGTAATCCTGACCTTGCTAAGGGAAGAACCGAAGTTGTACCATTCTTAAAACAAAGATATTTACCTATTGGCGAAGGCTAAGTAGAAATGAAAACTCCTGAGTTCTGTTCTGGCTGTTTTTTTTTTTACCTACGCGTGTAAAAGTGGAAACCGAGCCGCGTTTATATTAGGTTTTCATTATAACTGGTTTTACAGTTATACCTACTATAGAAAAAGAAAAAAGTGGTTACGGTTGTTTAAAAAGGTCAAAAATAATCACGCAACGAAATCTGACATGAATTTAGGTATATTCTTTGTGAATTACCATAAGTAGAAAATGAAGTCACCGTGAGAATTTAATGCAAATTCAAGCATTTTTTTATGACCAAGTTAAACAACTTAGTGTAGTAAACAAAGCGATAAAACAAAATATTAGACGGAACTATTGTTATCACGGATTCTGTGTTCAGTAATCGAAAAAGAAGTAAATAATTTTAAAACCAACGACTAAGAGTAATGGATAAAAGAGCATTGATAATTTACTAGGTATATTAATCAAATATCAAATAAAGCCAATTAATTTTATTATAAATACGTCTTGGGGATGCTTCCGACTGGTATTGATATGGAGGCGGGAATCGAACCCGCAACCTCCTGCGTCGCAGGCGGACCTTCGCCGGCGCGCCACAGCGGTCGCCTTTTTTATTACTGGCCAGGACTTTAATGCAGCGAATTGCGTTCAAACTTTTAGTGTTCCAAATTCAAAAATTTTTTTGTCACTGTTATTAAGTGCGCTGGAATGACCCACTTTGTCGCACTTATCGAGGAACCCTTTGCCTCTTTTCGAAAAGATGAGATGAAAAATAAATTTAAATCTACTTTGTCAAGTGTAGGCATTTAGTTGAGTCCATACGATTATTTCTAAAACTTAGGCCTATAGATTTAATGATTTCGTATAATTTTAGCTTTTTACGGTTCCGTACCCGAAGGGTGAAAACGGAACCCTATTACTAAGTCTCCGCTGTCCGGTCGTCAGTCCGTCCATCTGTCACATGACTATATCTCATGAACCGTAAGAGGTAGACAGTTGAAATTTTCAGATAATGTGTATTTCTCTTGCCGCTATAACAAAAAATCATATAAATATCAAAAATAAAGGAGGCTCCAATACAACAAATGTAATTTTTGTTGGTTATTTTTGCTCTTAATTACCTATTGTAGTAACAATAGGTACACATATTTAAAAGCTGTCGTAAAACAGGTTAGTTATCGGATTAAGGGATTGTGGGATATCGAGTTTCTATCTTTTGTGACGTACCTAGATTATAAGATGTGATGCAAATGCATGTATAAGACGAGTGTGAGCACCAACACATACCTATTGTGGTTTAATGTGCAACATTATAAACACATATGTATACTTTGTAATAAATAAAAAAAATAAAGAAAAACATGGAAAATTATATAATTAAGTAACACTTCAACTGTAATAACAACAAATACTAAAAATAAAATAAAGTTGAAATTTATAGGGGTCTCCAAACAAGGGAAATATTGATGTTCTTTGAAATACTTTGAATACTGATTTTTACGGGACGGAACCCTTCGTGTACGAGTCGACTCGCACTTGGCTGTGTATTTATGGTTTATTTTCTTTGAGCGTAGCTGTAGTAGTGACCGAGATAAAACCATTTATGTTCATAATTTTTATCAACATAATTTTATATGTCGGCAACTACAGCACTTTGATTTTTGAAAATCGGGAAGCACTCGCGGCGCCGATTTTCAAAAATCCTATAGAGTCATTAAAAGCTTATGATAGGTATCACAAACTGCCCAAAGAATTCCTGAAAATTCCCTTTTTTAACGTAATAACAAGACAAAATAAGTAGCGGCGGCGCTAGTGTAAGTCACGTAGTGCCTTAAAATAAAACCAACAAAGGATTTATTTTAATTTTAAATTGTATGACAGAACTACTTAAGTCGAATGTAGGGGTAAATGAATATTCATGCTGTTGTCATACGTCGTACACATAATTACCAAAGTAAATATGCACGAAGGAAGTATATGGAAGGCTGCTGAAGTAAATGTTTACATGGTTTTACATTGTAATGTACGCGTCCATACATCCTATTTATTACCCACTTTAATATAGGCGTATAATATATTTACAACTAGTTTTGTCTGCGGCTTAGCACGCGGTATATGGGCACATTTAATACTAGATTATGGACCGAGAGTGTAAAGCAGCTTCTTTCGTCACAGACGTCATTGAATCCCTAGGGCACCTTGCGAGGGAGTTACTATAATCCTGAGTGCGAAAGCAAGACGAAAAGAGCTGTATGCAAGAGGAGAATATCTCCTCTGTTTTTCACAATTTCGCGAGAAAATAAAGTGAAAATTTATAGTTTCGCGGCATTAGTATTTTTTTCGCCTCCTTAACGGAGGTACGTTAGTACTTTACCTATATTTATTCTGTGTCAGACTTAGAGCATTCAACCAGAATGCTCTAAGGTGTCAGAGCTTAGTTCGAATTTCGAAGAAGACCTTTTGTACGGATCTCCTTGGTAAAAAAATTCGCACATATTTTGATATTCCAAATTCAATCTGATTATTCCCTTGAGAGTATAATGTTCATTATTCCCTTGGGAGTAATGAGTTTTATTAAGAACATTGTATTATGGTACCTACTTAGAAGTTAGTTACTTTTTATTCGTTATAAATCACAGCTACCGTCGTACAAAGCAGGGCAAGGGCCGCCTATCTCTTATCTTGTGAACTTTAGTTAGGTATATTATACGTGTAGGCACCATGTTGTATTTAATCAGTTACTGTTTTATTTATGTAAATAAAATAATATGATTTTTGAGCTTTTACTGGTAGCTTGTATGCTCAGATTACAAAATGTCCAGATGGACTGACGCGCGTCAAGAGTGAAAAGGTTGAAAATCATCGACATTAGAATAATTTGCAACAGTTAGTCTATGGTCAGGCGTCCGACGTGACGCGCTGAACTAAAATGTTTTTCTAAAGATTACTCCATTTTATGTCATTCACACGTAGGTACATTCAGCTAGGCTTAAAAAGAATAATTAAGGGATCACATTTCACACGTAGGTACATGCTACATTTAAAGCTCTTAAATTGTTTGTGTGTAATTGTGACCAAATATAAAATCCTTCCTGCACTAATGTGCTTATTAGCCTGTATCATCCCATTAGTGGAGGCTACCTCAGGCAGTGGGAACCTTGACTGTGCGAGATGAGTTCGACGTGTTTCGACATATTAATATACCGCTTCGTGCAAATAGCACCGCACGCACTATCTGGATATTCTGTAATCTGTGTTTGTATGGCAGGTATCAGCCTTTTCAAATCTATTAATCGTCTATGTGAGTGAGAAACGTAAACTCCATAGAAATCTAAAGAAAAATTCAATCAAATAATTTAGAACTATTACAAATTATATTTAGAAGTCTAAATAATAGTGTACCTACATTACAGTTCTTATAGCCGAAGACAGGGCGCTATGGCGCTCATTAAGGGAGGCCTATGTCCAGCAATGGACATGGGATAGGTTGATGATGATGATTAGAGTTATATGGTAGACTCCGGTGATTTTTATAGTTTTGTTGGTGATCGGAATGCTGGCTTCTATTTCGGTCAACGAATTAGCATTGACATTCAGCGTGGCAATGCTGCCAGCATTCTGGGCACACCGCCTTCTGGTGACGACGGCTTAGATTTTTAAGATATAGATATATGTATATGTATATACTAGTTTAATTCTGTAATTGTAATTTTCTTGGCTAATATATCTATTATCCATTTTCTTGGTTGTTCATTATTTAAACTAATCACACTATACTTATCTAAGAATGCGAAATGTATGGATAGATGGATGTTTGTTACTTCTTCACACTAAAACTACTGAACAGATCGGAACACCCAGAACAAATAATTCCAGATCGTACAATCATTTGTCCCAAGGTGGGAATCGAACCGGCAACCTCCAGCGTCGCAGGCGGACCTTCACCCGCTGCGCCACATCGGTCGTCAAATAAAATATACCAAAACATAAGCTTTTGATTTAAATGTTAAACATTGTATTAAAATTTTTCACATATTTAGGCATAGAACTGGAATAAAGCAGGCACATACTTTTTATCCCATAAATAAATCAGTTCTCACGGGATAAAAATAACCTAAGAACGTTACCATAGAAAAAAACTTGTAGGAAGCCGCGGGCAGAAACTATTGTATATAACTATTGTTCACCTATTATCGTATATCCATGGTACTTCTTGAACACCTTCTCCACTGCAGTTTCAAACTTCGTCCCAAAACCGTACCACGACATTTTGCGAAACAAATACACAAACAGGTCCACTGTTATAATATCACTTGTAACTTTATAAGTAAACTCAAGATCATAGATTGTAGTATAAATATTATTTGTATAAACACATTGCAAGGTTTTGAATGTTGGCGAACAAGTGGCACTTCAAACTGATAATTCAACAAACAATTAGATTCAGGAAATTCGCCTTCCTCGTCAAAAACAAGCAAAAGAAAAAGCAATCACATTTTGCTCTTTATCTGTATGTATTTCTTTTATCATTGTTATCAGGCTTATAGTGAAATAACGTCGCATTTGATAACACTTTGACCAACACTGACACTTAAAAAATCTCTTCGAGGGTCAAAAAGTGACACATGCGGACACGGTAAGCGCATTACAATAATGATATACCTACATTGGACCTCAACTACCCACATTCCTGATAAAAGTATTTAAGTAAGCGTTATCAATATTTAGGTACGTGCATAAACTTGTTTATATGGAAATAATATGCGGTAATCTGTAATTCGAGCAGTCGGCAACACGCAATGATAGTTAAATTTGTTTTGTAATGCAATGTCAAGGTTTCTCAAATGTTGCTACTGAAAAACGTGTTTTATTTTATTTGTGTTATTTTCAATTATTATTATATTTTACTAGCATCCGCTAGCGGCTTCGCACACGATATTTCGGGATAAAAAGTAGATAGGTAGTGTTATTCCAGGTCTAGAACACCTCTATGCAAAAGGGGTTTGAAGATTTGTGTATGGAGGGGGGCCCTACCATCGATCACATTAAGTATGTATTTTTTTTTAAATCACCGCGCACAATATTATATGCATATGTATATTGTTAAAAAAAAACAAAAAAAAACATTTATATTTATATACTTATGTGTTTTTTTCAGAATTGCTGCTCACAATTTAAGTTATATATTTCGATAGAGGACACTAAAACAAATCAAATATGTCATAGAAAATAACGTCTTATGGCGTCAGTTTTCTCAGATATTCACCTTTGAAAATAACTTTATTTTTTCTTCATATGTGAATATCTCAGAAATCTGACGTTTTAGGAGATTATGATAAAGAAAATTTTTTATTTGTTTAGTTTCTTCTATCCAAATATATAACTTAAATACTAAGCAGAAATTCTGAAAAAAAAACAAAATTGTGACCGATGTTAGAGCTAAAATCTTCAACCCTCTTTCAGCTAAATCCGTTCAGTAGTCATCATCATCCCGGCTGAACGAAGGCCACCGCTGGACAAGGGCCTCTTAGGCCTCCCCCAAAGATCGCCACAATGACCGGTCCTACGCTGCCCGCATGAAGCGGTTACCTGCGATGTTTACTGTT
The DNA here is from genome assembly GCA_963662085.1 of Eupithecia inturbata. Classification (NCBI taxonomy): domain Eukaryota; kingdom Metazoa; phylum Arthropoda; class Insecta; order Lepidoptera; family Geometridae; genus Eupithecia; species Eupithecia inturbata. The sequence continues at coordinate 3,310,132 of OY759201.1, forward strand.
CGCTTTTCATAATTCATAATTCTTTATTGCACTAAATAAAACAAACATTAAAAAAACATAAAACTAGAGAAGGAATGGCAAAGGCGAGCTTAACCCTAAAAAGAGTTTCAGAGAGCTTTTCCTGTGGTAGGTTCCCATAATCAGCTCTTGTGTGATTTATTTATTATTCATCAAATGTACAAGTAGTTACTGCATTTTTACAGGCGCAGGTGAATGCCTAGTCCCTAGTCTTCAAATTATTTAACTTATAAACATTCATTACAAAAATTAAACATAGGAACCATTAAAAATAATATAAAAAAATAATTCACTAAAATACAAAAATCTGTCAAAATTATTACAATTTCATAATAATAAAATTCGTCAAATCTAATTAATCAAAAGGGGGTACCTTGCAGGGCGACCCTCTTTGTCCGGCCATATTTTTAGCCTTGCCATCCAACCGATAATTCAACGTCTCCAATCCAAGCTCAATGTTTGGAATTTGGATGACGGAACATTAGGTGGAGAAGTAAACACAGTTTTTGATGATCTAAAAATCATCACAGATGAATTTCGGAAAATAGGTTTGGAATTAAATTTTTCAAAATGCGAGCTTTTTATTTCGGAATCTTGTATAGACAAAAACAATATCATTGGAAAATTCAATAGTTTGGCCCCCAACATAACAGTTGTTGATAAATGTTCACTTCGCCTCCTTGGTTCACCAATTCTTGATGAGTCTTTTCAGTCCTTTGTAGATGAGAAAATTCAAAATTTCAACAAAACTTCGGACAGACTGCTCAAAATTAATAGCCATATGGCTTTTACAATAATTCGGTTTTGTCTTTTTGTACCTAAATTTACGTATTCTTTGAGATGTAGTCAACTGTGGAAACACAGCGAGCTCTTGGAAGGCTTAGACATCATAATAAAGAATATCTCTATCGATTTTGTATGTCGATTTAGATGACAAGGCATGGTCGCATACTGTGTACTGCTGTCGAACAGCTTGGTCATCACGGATTATGCGTACTAGGGCCGCCGGTCGGATATCTCGTTATGCCAGCCTTAAAGACGTCATCCATCATTATCATTAATAGGTATCTGGCGCAGCGCATCAGCATTGCCATACAGTGGGGCAATGCAGCCAGCGAGCGTCTTGGGGACGCTTCCGACTGGTATTGATATGGATCAGATGAGCTACCTGTATAGAGGTATAGTTTGCAACTGTCTGCAGTTAGCTTTGTTTCAATTGTAAATACTAGTTCTAATTTGTTTTTATTATTGAATTGTAATTTTCTTTGTCAATAAAGTTCAAAATGCCACAAAATAATAAATCTCACTCCTAGGGCTGAATGGATAGGTAAGAATAGTTTCTAATATCTGTGGTAAGAATGGACCCCCATTCTTACCTCGCGATCGCCATGGGCCGCGGGGCGGCGCGTTTCAGTTCAGCTTTAGCCTAACAGCATAAATTATAGATTAAATAAGGTAAAACTAATGGGCAACATGTTATTATGTATATCTTCGTATGTCGTGATAATATCCTATAACCCAAGGACCAATAACAAAGACGTTTAATTCAATAACAAGGAGGAAGGAAATGGGTAACGCGTAGGAAAACATTTTCCTGCTAGAGTCAGTGATCTTTGATGTACGGTGACAACTCGATTTATGAGGTAGATATCTTTCCGTAGTTGAGTAACCATCATTTATTTAATACTATATGTTGCCCGTGGATTCAAACGCGTCTTTTCGGAATAATAAGTAGACTATTTATGTTATTAAATTAAAATTAAATTAAAAATTTAATTCAATTAGATAACACAAAGATCCATAGATTAGAGTAGGTAGGTAGTTTAAGTCACACAGTTTCATATAAACAAAAAGGTACACAAAAAATTAATTTATATAATAAATTTGTTTGGCACAAGGGTTGATCATGATCAGGCTTGATCCAGTACCTTTGCTACTGCAATGTCTGTCACCCAGAACCCCTATCACACTGTTGGTGCTGCCCAGTACCCTGCGTGTTACAGATATGACATATACTAGGTCCAGATTTTAGTGTGCACAATATCAGCTCGATCCATTCAGTAGTGTTGGCGTTTTCATCGGCTTAAACGGCACAAACTTTTAATGTTTTAAGGATTTTTTTATTTTTTTTTGTAATTTTATATTCTTTATTGACAAAGAAAATTACAATTCAATAATAAAAACAAATTAGAACTAGTATTTACAATTGAAACATTTAAGCTAACTGCAGACTCCATATCAATACCAGTCGGAAGCGTCCCCAAGGTGTTGGCTGCATTGCCCCGCTGTATGGCAATGCTGATGCGCTGCGCCAGATATCCGCCAGCTCTCGGGTCACGCGTCGCGTCGACCAGACGCTCAGACAACTTTTTAAAAACTTGGAGAGCCTCGGTACCCCACGGACCTAGGGTCTCTTCCCCAAAAGGCTCTGTCGAGAGCTGCATATTTGCGTCTCTTGAGATGCTCGGCCAAATCTGCCGCCGCACCAGCCCTCATGATATTAATATTTTTTTTTTAATATAAGTAAGATGTAGACGAGATACCTACTAAATAAGCTCGCACAATTCAATATTAGCTTCTTACTTCGTAAATTTCTAACTTGTAGGTATGAAAGGCGGCAAGCGTAAGAAGGGACGATCAAACTCAACAAGCCTAGCTTGTAAAGTAGGTAAGTTATACAAACGACGCAGCCAGCGTCTTGGGGACGCTTCCGAGTGATACTGATATGGATCGGTTGAGCTACCAGAAGATTGTTTGCAACAGTCTGCAGTTAGCTGTTTTTATTATTTGATTGTAATTTTCTTTCTTATACTCTGGCCAAACTGAAAATATGTTTAAGTTAACTGATAAACGTTTAACAGAACAAATGTATGTTTGTATACATTGCTCCAATAACCTAAAAATTTCCTTCTTATTGTCGAAGACACTTTTTTCACAATTTGCACTACAAGTCAATTTGAGCTCTTTCCTACAATGCATAACGCTGAAAATATAAATCAAACACCACGCGAAAAAGAGAATAGGATTTTTGTGCTGAGAGTTGTTTACAAACATTGTACATTGATAATGGCTGGAGTGTAGAATTTATATTTTACCGACAGGGGCCTTCTTATTTCTACATAGGTATTTTAAGCCTATCAATAATCAAAGTATTTGTCAAAATGCTATGACGTTGATAACACTTGAGATTCTATCAGAGAGCAGATCTAATGCAGATTTTGAGGAATGCGATAGGTTATCGACAGGTGGCCAGACCGGATATGAAATCAAGATGTCAAGATGAGAGGAATTGATAAGATTATCTGAGGGCTACTACTATGGCTACTATGACTTATATTTGTCACAAAAAATAAATGCCTTTATTTAGCGCCTATTTAATGAAAACATGCAACATCAAAGTTCTGTATTTATTAATTAATAAAAGTTCTATACTAACAATGAAAGAAATAAGAAATTACACGTGTGAGTGTCGACTCGCACTTGGCATTTTATTTCTTGTTTTCGGCGCCGACCATAGAGTAATATTCATAACTCATTAATTTAGTACAGCATTCTGAATTTAAATTAGTTTTTTCAACAAGTTGAATAATATCCTTTTCAACACACTTGCTCATAAGTGGCTCTAATTTCACCGCAATTAGGTACATACATAATGACAACTGTTATCTAACTGTGACTTTTTCATTGCTATAACTCACTAGTGAGTTATTTTTTTTTAATTTTATTGGTTGAGGTGCTTTGTTCTTAAACAAGTTTTTATTCTAAAAAAAGATCGTGTTCAATACAACAAATAAATTAATGTTCCTATTGCTTGCTCATTTCATGCAACTTCTTATTTAAATAGATAATTTTTACTCGTACGTGTTTAATAAATAAAACTTTCACTCAGATATAACTTTTGTTTTCTCTGTAATAAAAGAAAACTAAATTCCCCATTTTGTACGTGGCAGAATAGGCGCAAACCCTATGCGCGGAAAATAAAAAAAAAACCTCATCCCTTTAGTCTGTGGCTGATCGCAAAGCGCGCGCATAGGAAAACTGATGAATTTTGCGAAACATTTTTCACAACTCGTTTTCACTGTTGAAATTATAATAATTTATTAATTAAAATGTCTACAAGTACTAGTTACAAAGAAAATGATTTATGTTGTACACCGCCCGATATAAGATGCCCCTAACGTTATGGAAAGTTTACTACCTGAAAACTCCAAGGAAAAATATCTATTATCTACTAAATAAAATGAGTTTTTATTGTTATTTTATTCACAAGTGTGTTGAAAAACGTCGTATGATACACGTGTGTATTGATGATTACCGCCCTCGGCTCTCTTAAGACCCTCGCCTACGGCTCGGGTCTTAATGGCGCCTCAGCGGTATTCACCAACATTACACACTTGTACCATAATGTACTAATATCAATTTTGCTGAACAATTCACACAGCATTATCTAGCCCCAAGCTAAGCAGAGCTTGTGTTATGGGTACTAGATAACCACAATACAATACATAGAAAACATCCAGAACACCCGGAACAAATATCAGCAAATCGTACAAACATTTGTCCCGGGACGGGAATAGAACCCGCAGCCTCCTGTGTCGCAGGCGGACTTACGCCCGCCGCGCCACAAAGTTCGTAATGAAAGTTAAAATTTTGAATAAGACTCGTTAATACTTTACTTAAATTTTTGTCGATTTAATAGCAGATAGGACCATACTTATCCAGAATCACTGTGGATTTGTTTTGTTAGATATTAATGTAGATAATAGTTTTCCATGGCTTAGATAAGACACTCAATCACTATCAGGTAATTAAGTTCAACGGGATAAATACTAATCCCTCGGGAATAAAATTTGTATGTGACCACCTCGGGATCATTCTCTATACAATAGTGAAAGAGACAGCAAAATCGGTTAACCATTGGCGGAGATATCAAGTAACATACATACATAAAAAAAACATACAGATGAATTGAGAACCTCCTCTTTTTGGAAGTTGGTTAATAAGTCACGTTTTTTAAAAATGCATGTTCCAATATAATAACAGACCAGTGCATAGACCTTGGCCTGCATCGTGGGCCCACTTCAATAAATAGTTTGGCTTACATTTGTATGTAGGTACCTGTACAGGGTGTCCCACGGCTATGGGACATGGGAAAGTACCAGAAATATTGAAGTGGACATTTTACTGAAAGGAAGCATTTATTTATGTTTTAAAATAAGTAAAACTGCTTACACAGAATTTTGAAAAATTACTTGCTTTATCCGTTAATCGAACCCACTAAAATCCAACAAAGGACTGATCGGTAGAGTCAATCATAAAAATCAAATCTGTCTTATATAAATAAACATTGTATATAAAATTAAAGGAACACCATGAAATCTCCCAAAAATTGGGACGAGACGAAGCACAAGTGGATCGAAAAAACATTATCGTATTTTATTTATTCTTATTTATTTTGTTTGTGTCTCGAAAAGTCGTTGCAGTGTGAGAGAAGATTGGGGATTTTCCATATCTATGTATATTAAAATCATAATGAAAAGGCGTAGAGTTTGTAAGGTTGTTTGTTATATAAATTTGTAGAATGGTAATCTCCAGAACTATATAGCCAATTCCATAAATCATCTGATTTATGTGATAAAAATTAGCTAATGTGTTATTTCAGGTCTAGGCCTACATCCATGCAAAATTTCATCCCGATCCGTTTAGTAGTTTTGGCGTGAAGAAGTAACAAACAAAATACATCCATCCATTCAAACTTTCGCCTTTATAATATTAGGCTCCTTGTCTCGTGTGCTATGTGTCAGATGGAGGGGAAGTATCTTAAATATTGTAAATATTAAATATTACTGAAAGAACACTTCGTTTTGATTTTAAAAACAATTTAAACTGTATTCAAAGATTTTTGAATAATTGCCTGTCTGAACCGTGAATCGAAAACGACAAATTGTAAAAAAACACCCGTATTAATGTAAATTTCATGGTCTTGCTTTTATTTGAGATGCTGATGTTATTTGGAAAAAATAATCCTTACGATTGAGCTTTTTGATCGGTATCATAAAATTCAAATTTATTTGGCGATTATTAAAAAATATTTGAATGCAGTTTAAAGTGTTTTAAAATCATAAATGAAGTCGTCTTTCATAAAACTTTTCTATCTACAATATTTAATAGGTACTTTCCCTCCATGTGGCATAGCCGTGGGACGCCTTGTATAGGCTCCACGTGAATATCTATTATAAGCTGCTGCGCCCGGTTTCGCACGCGTTTTTGCAAAGTAGCCTATGTCTAGAACTACACCTAAACAAAAATTTCAGCTTGATGTGTTCAGTAGTTTTAGCGTGAATAGGTAACAAACATACCTACAAATTATAAACATCTAAACATCCAAAAGTTCTCAAGTATTCGTGTGATGATGTGATGTGATAATAGCATCAGTTAAAATCACATCACATCATCACTTTCCGAATTAAATAAACGAACGAAGCCGCGGGCAGATAGAAGCAGTCTTTACAAATATGTAAAGAGTGATATATAACGCTAATACACACAGATGGATAATAAAATTTAGGAAGTAGCTAGATTTTGCGAATTTCAGTGTAAGAAATTCATAATTATCTATCATCAAGATTATTTTATGATTTGTCAATAGCAAACATAATTTTATGTACATTTTATATGTGTATGCATGTTTATTAGAGTAGCTACCTTCACCGTAACAATGTAAGTAAATTAAATATGGGCAATTAAAATAACTTGATGGAATGGCAGACAACGCACTGCCATTTATTTACTTAAATTGTTCTGAATTATATATATACTAGTTGCTGCCCGCGGCTGCGCACGCGATTTTTAAGAAGCCTAAGTCCTTACCCGGGATGTTATTTACGTCCCTGCCAAATTTCATTAAGATCGGTGCAGCCGTTTAGGCTTAAAAGGGTAACAGACAGACAAACAGAATTAGTTACTATCGAATTTATAAAATTAGTACCTACCTATGGATGTGTAGACAATATTTAAAATTTCGTGACCTGAGAGCTGTTGAGTATCTGGCGCAGCGCATCAGCTTTGCCATACAGCGCGGCGATGCATCCAGCGCGCAGCGTCTTAGGAACGCTTTCGATTAGTATTGATGTGTTCCTTGTCGACTACGGAACAATAAAAAAGTGACACTCGCTCTCTTTGTGATACCTAGATACTGCGCCATAGTGATAATGTGCAGATAGATCAACTGTTTAATTTGTGAATTCTTTATTTTATATACATACCAGCTTTATTCCGGAATAAAAGGTAGCCTATGTCCGGCCCCGGGATACCATCTACCTCGCTGCCAAATTTCACCGAGATCCGTTCAGCCGTTATTGAGTTATAAATAGTGTAACTAACACAACTTTCTTTTATATATATAGATATATATAGATTAGTTTGGCAGTTGAGTGTAGTGCCGGGTTAGAATTTGCACCACCCCAACTCTTCCCGCGGGTGTCGTAAGAAGCGTCACCCGCGAAACAATTCTACCACCGATTTGCGATCCCAAACCTGCATGCCCAGCGTGGGGATTATGGGCATTACCCCCCATAATGATGAAAGCCAATAAGGGTCTTATAAGGGGAGGCCTGCATCCATCAGAGGACCAGTCTTATGCTGTAGATAACATTTTAGTTGTAATTTTAATTATCACCGTATTTGAACTACATGTATAAAAAAGCAACACTAAACCTTTCTTCAAAAGAACTAAATGAAACTTTAATGAACTGGATTGGATAACTTCTTCTAACTAGTTCTAATTTGTTTTTATTATTTGATTGTAATTTTCTTTGTTAATAATAATTTATTTTATAGTTAAAAAAAAGAAAAACTTCTTTGTTCACCCTGAAGGTGGATGGCGCTTGAGTTTGTTGCAGTTAAAATGTGTGCAACTAAAACCTTTCGTCAAAAGAACTTTAATCTTGAACAGGATTGGATAACTTCTTCTAACTAGTTCTAATTTGTTTTTATTATTTGATTGTAATTTTCTTTGTTAATAATAAAATATTTTATATATTAAAAAAAATAAAAACTTCCTCCCTGAAGGTGGACTAATAGCGCCTGAGTTTGTTGCAGTTAAAATTTGTGTGCAACTATTATTGAGCGCTTGTTAGATATATATAATTATAATATTATTTTATTGTTATCCTTTAATGGGTACTTACCGCTGATAATGTATACAGGGTTATCTTTCCCGTTGAGGTATGGCGACTGACCGTCTACCTTCTCTGATGGTTTCACAACATCGGGTGCTCCTACCATGCCTGCAAAAAAAGAAAGGGAAATTAAAGTCACTATGGTAAAAATAATAATGTAAGAAGCCGGCGGCCGTGGCGTAAGAATTGACCCGACACGGTCTAAGTGAGCACAGCCCGTGGATGTCGTACGAGCGGATACAAAAAACCTTCGTTAAAGGTTTTCGAGAGCTCGAACCGACTCTTTCCATACATTTGACGCCTTGCAGCATGCTGCAAGGCGCTAAATGTATGGGATGTATGTATCCAGTAGAGGCGCTGCAGCGCCTCGACGGACACACATGCATCCGAACATAGTCAAAGTCAAGTCAAGTCAAAGTCAAAAACTCTTTATTTCCATAAATACAATAAATGTACACTTAGAAAAGGTCAAATTCTTAATAATTAAACACTGAAACGGAAATAAAGTGATATTTTTGATTTCAGTCGCTTCGGTATGTAGACTAAAGTAAAGAAGCGACGAAGAAACCTTTAGCCTGTTAGTTGTTATTTTTCGAGATGGAGCAAATCCCGTCCCAAGCTTTTTTATCTGATATTTTATACTAGGCCTTTTTACACAAGAAGGTTTTGACAATTTGTTTGAATTTATTTACTTACTGATAATTTTTGCAACTCACTAAGAGTTTTGTTGTAGAAGCGTATACATTGCCCTTTAAAAGATACATTAATTTTGTGTAGTCTAGTTGTGGGCACAGCGATTTTATGTTTATTTCTTGTATTCAAATTATGTACATTGCTATTTTTAGGGAAGCGATTGATATTTCTATGAGTGTACAATAGATTTTCATAAATATATTGACATGGTACTGTCATTATGTTTATTTCCTTGAATTTTTCACGTAGGGTTTCTCTGGGACCCATATCACAGAAACTCTTTCTTTTTTCGAAGTCGGTTAAAAATATGCCGGTTGAGGAATCTCCCCTTGCAGCCGCATCCAAAAAATAACCCTCTATATTACCTTAAAGAGTGGTAAAACAGCGAAAGATAGCAAGGTTATATCTTCACAGTATATTTATCTTTTATTTACTATACTTTACCTAGTTTTCAAGTATTTTATCAATTCAGTAGACTGATAAACGCCCTGATGAAACCACTTCACCATAAAGTGAAAATTCAATAATGAATCAATTGAAACAGCTGGATCTTGAAAACAATCAATAAAAATAAATTTGATATATCTTTAAAATCATATATATATATCACTTTGCTAATAACATATCAGATTTAAATTATTCCATCGCAGTTTTCTATTATTTGTCTGTTATCCAATAACAAAAATTAAAAATTCCATCCGGTAAATACCATTACAGGCTTTTTAACCGACTTCGAAAAAAGACGGTTTTATGTTCGGCTGTAGGTATGTATGTAAATATGTTTTTTATGTGTTCACCGTTTTGTGGACCGATTTTTATGATTACTATTTAAATTTTGTACAGAGAGATCTCTTTCAGATTTTCTATGTGATGTGGGTAGTTTAATTTTTATTCCCGACTAGCTGCAGCCCGCGGCTTCGTACGCTTTATTCCGGAATAAATGGTAGCCTATGTCCGGCCCCGGGATACCATCTACCTCGCTGCCAAATTTCACCGAGATCCGTTCAGCCGTTCTTGAGTTATAAATAGTGTAACTAACACGACTTTCTTTTATATAATAGATTGATTAAGTAGGTACCTACTATTTGTCCCACAAGACTTAAAACTTTTCTCGAAGACGGTTCAAAATCAGCATAACCTTTTATTGGTGTCACTTAAGTTACGTAGGTAAGTAACTCGAATAGTGAAGCCAAAAAGTTAAAAAAAACACATCTACAGATCAGTCACGTTTGGCCCAGATATTTAAGTTCACCTACTTTCATTACGAAATGCCCTTTCTGCCCCTTATAATAGAAAATATTTCGAATCTGAATCGATACGGTCGTTATCTAAAATAATATTAAGCAAAACTATTGTTTTGTTTTTTGGCAGAAAAAAAATTACCTTGTGAAAATCGAACGTAAGTCCCGTCCCGAGTATACAGATTCGCATCTCTATCTGTCAAAAGTAATCTGTAAACAATAAGGGAACTTCATAGTCGTGCATATGCCAAAAGCAAATAAGAATGTGGACGGGGTAGGTGTGGGGGGGGAGGTAGTACTAGGTTGCGAGTTCAAATCCCGTCTAGGTCGTAAATTTTTGGGATATAATTTATGTTCATAGAATTTTTCCGTGCGATCTTTTAGACCGCATTGCACTGCACTGGTAATATTTTAATTGATGAAAAAACATACAGACGCAGTTCGTCTGTGAGCCTCCTCCTTTTTGAAGTCGGTTAAAAAGGTTGTTCATTAATCACGTGATATAAGTATATTGAGATTTACGTGAGTGATTTTTTTCAGAATTCTACAGTGCTGTTTGATGTGTTCCCGTTGTCCCCATTGACGCTGTCCCCATAATGGCGACAACAAGAACACATTTTTCAATTTTTTTATTTATAAAAAAATCCATGCAGATAGAACTAAAAAATGCATTATAGTCGAGCTTAGAGTAAAAAAAAAAGCAACTGCAAATTATGTCAAGCAATACGAACGATAAAACTAAAATTTACATGCTTGGAGTCGGGAGAAAGATATAATAATTTATTTATTTATTTATTATCACATCGGTTAGAACTTAAAATTTTATTGTGCTTAAAAATCAACAACAAGAAAATTTATTTTAGGTTAAGTATTGACAGTGGCACTGGTAATCTTTTTGGCAGTTATAAAAAAAATTAGGTTTCATTTCAAGGGCAATGCAGGCAGCCAGCGTCTTAAGGACGCTTACGACTGGTATTGATATGGATCAGTTGAGCTATCTGTAGATTGTTTGCAACAGTCTGCAGTTAGCTCAATTGTTTCAATTGTAAATACTAGTTCTAATTTGTTTCTATTATTTGATTGTAATTTTCTTTGTTAATAAAGGTCACTTTCCACGCGGGCGGAGCCGCGGGGCGCAGCTAGAAGTATTATGAATTCTGTGACCACGGCTTAAGTACCTAAGTTCTCGTAATTGTTGTAATATTCGACTTGCTATGCTAGCTATACTCAAATAAATCATTGAGCACGTTTTTAAGGCTGGTGTATGCCCCAACGGCCTTGAGAACACAAAATAATTATCTGTAGCCGTATAAATAATTTGATTTATTCGTGAAATTGTTCAATTTATGTAAAATACTTTGACAAATATTTGAGTGAAAGAAAAATACTCAACACCAACAGCGATTACAAGAAATATCATATTCTTTTTTGATTCTAAATTTGGATATTTCTTTTAAACGCTTTAACGCTGAGTTTGAGTATTATATTTATTATTTATGATAAACAAAACCAAACTAGGTCCTACTTTAGCTAAAAGAAAGATATTATTTATATTCACATCACATAAACAAACTTAGGCACAGAAATAAAAGAATTTAAAGACCACTCAGTACCAGGTAACAAACAGACAGACAAAAGCACAGTGAACTAAGTAATAGTACCTGAGTAGTTTAATATTAAGTAGTTTTCCGAATATTAAACTAAAAGCCACATCAAAATAAAATGCGTGATAACATAATACAATGTGGTAAACCAACTAATTTGAAGTCAATTTTATTTTATTACTTCCATTGCAACTTATTTCCTATTGTAGGTTATTGCTGATGATCAGCAATAATAATGGACGCAAAACACAAGATCAATTGGACATCAGCGAACAGTGTTAAAAAATTAGTACCAGACGACAGCAATTCAAGGAATTTACGTACACAATTTACCGACACAATGTCATGGTAATTTAGCTCAGTTTGCAAGGCTAAGGGGCGTCGCACACTTGCCATTTTAGTCAGCCACACGCAGTTGTCAAGACAACAAGATTTTACTAGAACTACATTAAAATTTGTGTTAAGAAAAGGCAAGGCCGTGATTTAAGACGTAAGCCATTGCATTTCCAAAAGATATTAAAAAGTCAAGCAACTTGTACGGTTTCTTTGTTTTTATGCTGCCCACACTTAGGAAAAATTGTACGAATATAAATTATATCCCAAAAATTTACGACCTCGACGGGATTTGAACTCGCAACCTTTAAAATAAAAGCATTTTAATAACGTAACGTAGGTAACTATACCCGTTCACTCTGTTATTTGCTGTTTGGTACATGCACAACTATGAAATTCCCTAATTGTTGACAGATTAATTTTGACAGATAGAGATGCGAATCTGTAGACTCGAAAAATATGGGAACTTACGAAAGTTTCGATTAGTGTCGAGCCAACATTGTACGTAACGAAAATTATTTAGATGTTTTTTTCCATGAAAAAGTATTGAAAATAGTATAAAAATTATAGTTTACCACAGTAGCTCAATCTGTCTTACTTTTTATCAAGGAAAAACGCGTGTAATGTCGCGGACAGAAGCAAGTAGCAAATAAAATAACAAAAATAATACTATTTTATTCTATTGAATATTCTGACTCCAAAAATAAAGTCATTTAGACGCCGGAGTAAATAATACAAACTGTTGAACAAAAATAACAAAATCGATTACAACTACTTCATAGTGTCATAAAAATCGAATCGGTAAATCATTAGTACATGACTATTCGAATGTCAGTCGAACTACCAAACAGCAAATAACAATAATAATAAGTGGAGTAACTATAGCGGTATTTTTAGCACCAAGACAGAACAACTGAGCTGTTTCTGCGTTGGATGAATTTGCGTTGCCCATAAATGAAAGCGTCACGATAAAAAGCATCACCAGCTTACAAAAAAATAAGCGCAGCGGAAACTGAATAAGAATAAGAAGTCATTATTTGTAGCATACAATTTAAACTCAATCTTAATTTAACTTATAGTACGTACTCAAACACCATAAAAACTTTGTTAAATGAGATAAAACTTAAATGCTACAAAATGGCGTCCGACTCAGCATTTGTTGCGATAACTAGCCGGTGGGCATATTTATCACAACGCTGATTTTTCGTCGAAACCAACTGACGCGTCACGTACATTAACACAATTTAGTTTATTTATTGGAAATACATAAGTTTAGTTAGACAACTTTTTTATTACACATAAAAATATGCACACAAAAGTTTAAAAATAAAATAAAAAAGAATAGAAAATCTGTGGCTCAGAAGTGAGTTGTAAGAGCTTTTAAGTGGTCGCCACTTTTAGTGGCCCGTTTGCACCGAGCCTTAGTTTACCAGATCTAGATTAGCTACCTAATGAAACACGTGCGTGGAACATGTTTCTGTAGGTAATGACAGGTCATTGATGACGATGTGTATGATTAGGAAAACTATGACGTATCTGAGTTTAATCAAGTCCAATCTACGAGATATTTCTGCATCCATAGGAGCGGCACAAACGAGCAACCAACTATTTAGATAGGTATCACCCATCGTGAAGATATTATCCACCTACGAATAAGACAGAAAGTAGAGCTAAGAAAATTACAGAATAGGTAGGTACTTAGGGTTCCTTGGTTTGGATTCCTATGTAGGAGGCGTTCAATTCCCGCTTTAGGACAAATGTTTGTGCGATATGCAAATATTTGTTTCGAGTGTTCTGGGTATTTTCAATGTATAATAAAGAATATCTATCCATGTATTGTATTGTATGAGTCATTAATACCATAACACAAGCTCTGCTTAGCGTGGGGCTAGATGGTGCTGTGTGGATTGTCTAGCATTATTTATTTATTTATATGTGTTACTAGCTGTGCCCGCAACTTCGCCCTCGTAGAATTCACGATTTCATAGTTTTTTGCGCGTAACCCCTATTCTTTTTCATGAATAAAAATGTTACCCGAAAGTCCAGCCAAAATCGGTCCAGCTGTTTCGGAGGTTAGCCCATAATTTCATTTAGTAATAAAGCTTTTCTATTGATTTTTTTGACATTACAAATAGACACTTAAATTTAAATTTAATTGTATTGATTAATGTTATAAGAATAAGAGGAATCACCTCAGCCAGCAAGTATACCTATGTCGTGCCACTATCATTTCTTTGCAACTCTATGAGGAAATGAGGCTATCTCATAAGGCAAAATCATAGCAGCGACAGTTTATTTTTGAACCGCCCCGCGCCCGCCGCAAGATATTCGCCCATGGAGATGGTTTTTCTTCTAAGTAACCCAAATACATCAAAACAATTTGTGAGTAATCAAAGCAGAGATTAAATTGCACCATTTTGAAAGCGATGTGGCAAGAAGGCGTTCAACCACGCTGTTGCGATAGACAAACTCATTGTTGTATTATGTTATGAGGAATAGCCGAAGTGAAATCTACTTTTGGGGATTTTTTATGACCTTTTCTGAAATTCCATGTTCAAAGAGCCCACAAGATTTAAAGAGACACATCCCTTGAGGTGATTTGAAATATTTTAATCAATAAAGAAAATTCCATTAGGAAGGCCTACCAACATTTTTACTTTTTTAAATTCCGTAAGATTGTCAAATCTATGTTAAAGATAGATAGGGGTGCTCTGGGTATTTTCTATGTATAATAAAAATATCTAACTATGTTATGTATTGTATTATGTACATCAGTCATCTACATAGTACCCATAACACGAGTTCAACTTAGCTTGGAACTTAGATGATGCTGTGTGGATAGTCCAGCATTATTATTATTATCATTATCATTTTATTGTAAACAAAAAAAAATTTTTTTGTCTAAATGGTTTAAATGGATTTCACAGTAAGTAGTTAGCTACCTATTTATGAGATTAACTTAATTTGTCAACCAATAAATTTTTTGCTTTGCTTCAGAATTCTATTTTTGTAAAATATGCAAGTACGTCCGACCTGCAATTAAATAATTGAGTCACAGAATAAGGTTTTGTACCTAATTGTTAGCTAGTAGGAGATACTTGCAGTCTGAAATATGAAGTTCAATAAATTGGCGTGTTTTAAAAACCGATAAACCGACTTCAAATTCCTGTTACCTAGATAATATTCATCTACTATGTCTCGGACGAACGAAATCACCCCTCCCTTACTTCCCTAACCGAAGGTCTATGTTCACGTGCATAAAATTGAGTTTACACTGGCGACATCTAGTTATAATTCAAGTCTACTTTAGTTTGATGACACATGGATGAAAGTGTTGACGCCCGTTGCCATGAAAACCGTTAATCCAATTCAATTACAACGTAGGTTAGTAAAGAAGAATTTTTACAAACCTACGGTGCACATAGCAATTCCTCGACAATTAAATTTATAGGAGACCACCTCAAAATCAATTTTTATACAACAACGAAAGAATCATCAAAATCTATTAACAATTGGCGCTTATATCACCAAAACTGTTGTAGCTAGTCGTAATTCTCCAAAAATATTATGTTGAATTTTAAGTTTAACAGGATAAATACTAATCCATCGGGAATAAATTTTTTATGGGACCACCTCGGGAACATTCTCTATACAATAGTAAAAGAATCAGTGAAATCGGTTACCCATAGGCGGAGATATCAAGTAACATACTCGTATACATAAAAATAAAAAATAAAAAAACATACAGACGAACTGAGAACCTCCCTTTTAGAAGTCGGTTAAAAAAAGATAAAAAAAACACGAGACGTCAAGATCACGTCTCGTTACAAACGTCAAATAGACTCAGCCCTCTGCATTCATGGCGCATAAGCTTGCATGGAAGGCTTTTTGTAACTTCTCCTTGCCAAAACTAATAGGCAGGTAGGTATATAACCTGTGACAGACCTCAACCGATGTAATTAATACTTCGTCAACGTAGGCAAAGATCTGGCTGACAAAGTACTTGCCCAGAGCTCTTCCAGTGAAAATGATTTTGGGACCAGGTACAAGACTCGCACTCAGGTCTTGAACTCTGTCTTTCCCCAACAGACAATAATGAGTTAAATTAAATTATCATGAAGCTAAGAGTCGGTAGCTCGCCCAGACTTGACGGATACCCTGTCGAGCTCATTAAGGAAATTAGAAACGTTACTGGACCCTCTAACTTTTTTATGTAACCTGAGTCTCAGTACTGGGAGCTTTCCCGCCAGCTGGAAACTGGCAGTAGTTATTCCAATATATAAAGACGGCCCTAAAAACCTACCTAATAACTACAGACCAGATCTCTTTACTAGGAGTATTCGAGGAGAGGTGGTTTTCTCTCGGATAGACAGTATAGTTTCAGGCGGGGTCGATCAACAGAGGACGAGCAGGTCTACTTACCAAAATTATAAGCTCAGCTTTAGACAATAAAAATTGTTGCGTGGCTGTTTTCGTTGACTTAGCCAAGGCCTTCGACACAGTTTCGATACGGATTCTGTCTCGAAAGCTGGAGGCTATTGGTGTCAGAGGTCTTGCCCTTGATTGGTTCCTGAGCTACCTAGGGCACCGTAAGCAATGTGTACGAGTTGGAACAAATCTAAGCGACGAGCTAACATCTTTCTATGGTGTACCGCAGGGAAGTATTTTGGGTCTCACACTATTCACCATTTATATCGACGAGATCTTAGACCTTCACATACAGAATGCGGAGGTCATTTGCTATGCTGATTATACTGTCGTCGTTTTTCAGGGCTCTTCCTGGAGTAGCGTCTTCGATGAGCCAGAGTTGGGTTTTAAGGCTGGTTGAGGTAGAACTTGCTCTCACATAATACGAAAAAAACTAAATTTCTTCCTATCTACAAAACTTCCGCCTCAGCTCCGACCATCCCACCAATAAAGGTCTACACATGCTCAAACACCTTGCTCTTCTCTCCTCGACCTTCATGCACCGGCACTGACTGCATCACCCAGCATCCATTACCTGGGAGTGGTCACCTATTCCACTGATCTGCTATACTATACAAAGAGGCGGAAGTCCGAAGGGTTCGCCAGTTGTTCATTAAGGCGTTTACAACTGTTCACTCTGAGACCATCAATTCCGACATATACCCAGACCTTCTTAAGAGGAGGGTGTACAAACTTCCCGTTGCTAACACTAAAACATTATTTGCCAAACGACATTCGAACTCTATTCTCCCCCGTATATATAACTATATTTGCAAGGCTTGTGACGTAAAGTCGCTGCCGACGTCCAAAGCCAAATCCGTGATCCGCTCCTGGCTTATTACGAAGTCCTTTGAGGAGATCGAATCGATTCTTTTGTAATCACAGGAGTCTGTGTGTGATCGTCGGTTAGTGGTTCGATCTCCTTTTTTTTTAGTACTGTGTTTATTCGCCAACACATACGCACTCTCAGTCTGAACTCGCACACACTCACACACCCACACACATCATACACACATACACCACACTCACCCTGTTTGCATACATACCACAGTCTCACTTATTTTTTATCCTAAAGTTATAAAGATGCATTATTAATACTTCTGATACCCTCGAAAACAAGTAATCTTCTGAGTATCGTGCCCTGGCGCCCACGTCACGGGCCAAGAGCCTAGTGTGGGGCCGTAGCCAATCTTATAAGACATACCTATTCATTATTTAATTAGCTTTATGTTTCCTTTTTGTGTAATATTTAAGTGTGCCTAAATGTAATGTTTTTTTCAGTAAATAAATTGTTGTATTGTATTGTATCGTATTGTATTGTATTTTATTGTATTGTATTATATTGTATTGTATTGTAGGTTTTGTATAAATTAAGTGCAATATAGTGACCATAGATAATCACGTTGCAATTAGAGCGAATGATTACAAAAAATCGATTTGTTCAGCTTTTTTAAATGCATTCTTTAATTTATCATATTGTTTAGGTTATTTACGTTACCTAGTCGGTAGTAGTTCACGATTTAGAAGATTCTAGTATTAACTAGCATAAATCGCGTATGTATGAATCTTAAACCAACGTATGAAAGCTTAATTTTGAATGAATCCATCATGGAGTGATACAACCTGTAACAATGGACACTGAAAGACGATCCTCGGCAGAACGCAAGTTCACATTTCATTGCGGCTAAAAAAAGAAGAATTAGCAGCGGAAGTCTGGATCTGGTCAGAATGTGACCACAGTAATTGTGAAATGGTTGAATAACGAACTATATTCGAATCTCATTCTCTTACTCAAATAGTTATTGAGAAAAAAATCATAACTTAAAGAGAAATCACTTCGACTGTATGTCTGTCGAGAGCGACCTCTTTTCTCGGTAATACATGAAGAAGGTACCCAGTACCTACGCGTATCAAGTTGAAACTAAGATCAAATCCTAAAGCCTGATATCCCTTTGCGCTTTGAAAAAATCCGAATCTTCCCAAATTTCATGATTCTAGGTCCGAAATCAGACCCAAAATCCGAATCATGAAATTTGGCAAGAAGCACTTATGGTATAGGTATCACAAGGAAATGGAAAAATACGAAAACCATGAATTCATAGAAACATCACTAAAAACTACAAGGGTATATTATCAAACTTCTCATAGAGTCCACAGGTGATCGGAATGCTGGCTCCTATTTAGGTCAACGAAATAGCATTGCCGTTCAACGTTGCAATGCTGCCAGCATACTGGGCAATCTGCCTTCTGGTGACGGCATAGATATGTAGAAATAGATATGTGTCAAATTCAAAATTAAAATTGCTTTATTTCCTTTAGACCTTACAGGACTCTTGGACACGTCACAAAATTCAAATTAAATAAGTAAAACTAAAAAATAAAGTGATCATTTTGATTTATGTTTTAAGGTAAAGGAAAGAAGCGAAAAAGAAACCATTACCTTGACAGGTTGTTAGTTTTCGAGTTGGAGCAAAACTCGTCCCAAGCTTTTTTTATCCTCTAGATAAGCTGATATTTTGTAGTAAGCCTTTTTACAAAGGATATATTTGACAATTTGTTTGAATTTATTTATTGACAATTTTTTACAACAGCCCTCTTCTGCAGCACTAATACGGTTTTAATATCTGCAGCGTTCCCACACAGCAGTATGCCATAAGACATAACATTATGGAAGTAGCTGAAATAAACTAGTCTAGAAGTATCAACGTCTGTAAGATGACGGATTTTTTTGACTGCATACGCTGCAGAACTAAGTCTCTTCGATAGCTTGTCTATGTGTGGGCCCCATTTAAGTTTACTACCTAAGTTTATTTCTAAGAATATGGTACTGTTAACAATTCTAACGTTTCTCCTTTGACGGTTACATCAGCCTTAACTTGTTTTACATTAGGTAGAATAAATGTAATACATTTCGTTTTGGTTTCATTAGGCAAAAGATTATTGACACTAAACCAATGGAATACTTTTGAGATTGCATTGTTCACATCGTCGAAATTTGTGTTTTGTCGTTTCATTTTAAAAATTAATGAAGTATCATCAGCAAACAATAAGATCTCGTAATAATCCTTTACATGATGAGGCAGATCGTTAAAATAAACTTAAAATAGGAAAGGACCGAGGATAGAACCCTGTGGTACACCCATTGTAACTACAGACCCCGAAGACCATTTCCGAGGACAATATTTTTAAAAGTAGGGTATATTCGTCCTCACCGACTATCTTACTAAAGACAATGTAGACATAGAAAGGGAACGTAGGGCTCTGGCGGTTAGGGGAAATATGTTGGCCCTTAGATTTGCCCGGTGCTCTGACGAAGTGAAAGTTACGCTCTTCAAGGCGTATTGTCAGAGCCTGTACACGGGTAATCTTTGGGTTAACTACACTCGAAAATCGCTGGATGCCCTACGTGTACAGTATAATAACATTTTTACGATGCTGTTGAGACTCCCCCGTTTTTGTAGTGCCTCAGAGATGAATGCTCAGCATCGAACTGACGGCTTTCATGCCGTCATTCGGAAGAAAACAGCATCTCTGATGAGCAGGACGAGGGCGAGTCACAACAGCATCCCACAAACTGTGGCAGGGCGTATGTCCCCGACATGGACACATTTTGTCCAATGTGTTGCTCCAGTGTGTGGATACAACAAATGATTATATTCTAATTATTATTTTATTTTACTGTAATCTAATTTATTCTTATATAATCTATTGTAATTTTAGCTAGTATTTTAGGTTTAATTTTAATTTGAATCACATTTGTATTTTAATTTTGTTTTTAATTTAATTTGAATGTTTATTTTAATTCTCATGTGAAGCTATGGATTTTATTATCTGAATTAAATAAATACAATACAATACAATACAATACACATTTGTTGTTGAAAGAAGAACTTAAATAAATTCTAACATCTCACGATGAACCGCACCTACCTAGTCACAAATATATATTTAAACAGTAGAGATATAGTTGAGCCTTTTTAAACCTACCTCAAAGATATTTTATAGCTGAAATAATTCCGTTTCAAATGTGTGAAATTTTCCTGCTTGATCGGTAGACAAATAAAAAAAATATATAGGTAGGTACTGCCAATTACTGACCTCAGAATAATTCACTAAAAGATTGAGCTAGATTTGTGATTGGTAATTTTATTGATAACTAAATTTTATTAGGTATACATCAACGCATGAAAGGGAATCAGTTTATTATATCATGTGTTATTTAGTTGCACGTTTCTATCTTTGTTGAGAGAGTTATTTACAAATTAGTTTATTATTTATAGGCATTCCAATTGTAAAATCATTATGTGTGTGTTTCTAATTTGGAAGCAGATGGAAAAGCATTGGTAGAAGTCGTTTTCAGAAAAAAAATTACCAATAATTACTCAGGTACCACCTACAAATGTAAGCGGGTTAACTACGAACCTAGTTTGTTGGAAGAGCACCAACGTTTCATCCCTTAACGAGAGAAGGGAAAATGAAAAATGAAATAAAAAAATTAAAAAATATTTATTTCGTTCGTAATAACAATCATAAAGTTTTCCTGCGGTCTCCAGACTAGGCAAAGCCTGTATCGTGGATACTTGGAAGGCACTACTGTCAAATTTGACAGTTCTTCTATACAAAAACTGTCAAATTTGACAGTACTTGCCATATTTATCAAACTAGCGAGAATTGCCTTCCTGGAAGGCAATTCTCGTCAATTTATCACTCGATAAATTGACGATCACTATATCAAAAGAACTGTCAAATTTGACAGACTTTTATATAAAAACCGTCAAATTTGACAGTTCTTTGATAAATTGGCGAGAATGGCCTTCCAGTAATTTGGCATAACTTAACGAAATTACGGACTACTTATTAGCTTACTACATAATAAATTAATGAGATGAGCAAACAAAATAAAATGTGAAATAAAACTTCACAGGGTTGTTTTTATTATTCATATTCTTAGTCACACCAAACATGGTGTAACTAAGAATAAGAATAATAAAAACAGATTAAATCATTAATAACTAGGTTTGTAGTTAACCCGCTTACACTTATAATGAATTCCTCAAACTACGAGTTTTTATAGTAAAACTAGCTTGTGGACGCAGCTTCGCAAGAACTTTACCGGCATAAAAAGTATATAAGTCTATGTTCGTCCCTGGGATATTGTCTACGTCTCTGCCAAATTTCATTACGATCCGTTCAGCCTTTTAGGCGTGAAAAGGTAACAGACAGAGTTATTTTTAATTTTCTCGATGATGCTCACACATACCTATATCGTATATGTGAAATGTCCAGCAAATAGTAGGTAGAAATGTTTTTATTTCATTTTGTGAATCAAAAGCAAAAGATCAGTCAAAAGACTCGATGCCGGAATACTAAAACATTAGTAGGCACAATTTAAATTCCACAGGCAATTATTTCAAGGAGACAGCTAGATAAAGACAAAGGAAGTCACTTCCTATTTAAAAGAGTTTGATGCGTGAGAACTTCATTAACGATTACTCGATTATACTACACTAGCTGCTGCCCGCGGCTTCGGACGCGCTTTTTAAGTACCCTATGTCCATCCCCGGGATACCATTTACCTCCCTGCCAAAATTAATTGATATCCGTTGAGTCGTTTAGGCGTGAAAAGGTCACATAGACAGAGTTAGTTTAGAATTTATAATAATAGTATGGAGTATGGATAATAATGGAAAACCCCTGAAGCAAAGAGGCGTTTTCCAAAAATGAAATAACTCCTATTTACCTCAGAACCAGAACGGAACTAATAGATGGCGTGGATTTTTAATGGCGAGGACCAAGGTTGTCAATGTGTCACGTCATCTAGTACCCATAACACACTCTGCTTAGCTAAGGGCTAGATGATGCTGAGTGGATTGTCCAGCAATATTTATTTTATTATTTGCTAGCTACTGTCCGCGGCTTCGCACGTGATTTTTAAGTAGCCTATGTCCGTCCCCGGAATACCTTCTACCTCCCAGCCAAATTTCATTGACATCCGTTCAGCCGTATTGCCTTGAAAAGAAAACAAACAGACAGACAGACAGATAGAAACACAGACAGAGTTACTTTCGAATTTATAATATTAGTATGGATTTATTTATGTCCAAATAAGCACGGTCTATATCACTATAATTTGAAACCTCCCACCAGCCCGTAAAAAAACTAACTATTTTTGACATAGGAAAACGCCACACCACGGTAATGATATCACGGTATTGCATGCAGCAGAGCGCTGAATCTACTCTCTTTGCCTCTGATTAAGAATTTATTTTTTTGCGTATAATGCTAGTTTAGTTTAAAGTTATAGGCAATAAAATGATTTATTATTATTATTATTCACTTCATTTATTTTAAATCTCGTTATAAAATACATTTTTTACTATAGAAAATAAAATATTATAAAACTATTGTACAGTAAAAAATATATCAAAACGGTGAATCACCGGCCGCGAAGCTAGCCTTAAGCGGCCGGTGACTAGGGCTGCAGAGAGAGGAACCTCCTGACGATGCACGCCGAGTCCAGGAGTACCGCCTTTTGAGTCTGACCCTTGATCCAACTTCCTAGCGAGAGTCTCTTGAGATGTTGATCGAGGCTCTATTATACATATCATTACTGGGGCCACATTCTTAATCGAACACAATACAGGGTAAAAAATGTAAGGACCAAAATTACAGAGGTGATTTATATACGGTTATGTCAGTACAGGAAAAGTTTAAAAAGGTCCATTTCGTGCCCCTCAAAAATAGACGTGACGTAGCTGATTATCTTTATATCCTTATGATTATTAACAATGATGTTGACTGTCCAGAACTTCTTGGCAAATTAGACTTCATACTACATGTCCAACATGTTGGAACTATGTATAGACAAAATTCATTTATAGTGCGAGCGAGTAGAACTGTCAATGTTTTCAGCAGGATGTTGAACATTGACCCTTTTAATACCAGCATTCACAGGGCAAGGCGATGCAAGACTCTCCTTTTGCACATGATGTATGTAGTTATATTCTTAATTCTTATTTACCTTTTGTTTCTTTTTTAAGTTTAATTAATATAATTTTATTGCTTTATTAAGTGCGCAATTGTCGACGAAATATTTTTCTTTAGTATTCACACTTAGGTAGTTTGTTATGATTCTATTAGCGAATGCCTATTATTAGGCCTCTGTGTCTATTTTAATTTTTTATTGTAATTAGTTAGGCTGATGGCAATCCGAATTAAATAAATAAATGAAATCCCCGGGAAATAAAATGAAATGCTACCAGACCAGACAATTGACGTGCCTATTCGTCATTTAAAAATTTAAGAATTGGAGCTGATGAGCGTCAAAAATAGTAGAGTGATACCACTAATAATAATAATAATAATATCGTTTATTTCAAAAGGTCTTAACAGTAACAGTACAGTGTTTAGTTTAGACCTAGTTTCTTATTCTTAGTTTCAAGTTTCAACCCCTCGCTCTAACTAAGTTCGAGACTTGTAATGTAGACGCGAGGGCTCTCTACCTCGGCAATAGCTTAGGTTCTTATCTATTTATGAACCTTTTTAAGTTACTTTTAAACAAAGCAACGAAATATAATTAAAGAGAAAAAAAATAGTAAAAAGGACATAAAGATAAATGGAAAATACAATTTAAAACATGTTTAAGTTTACAGACTAACAATTTATTAACAACTTAAACGTGTAATTAATGAATAAGTTCAGCCAATGTTTATGTGAGTGTACTCACGAATACATCTTGATTGACCTGCTATTGGGCTTAGATGATGCCACGTGATATGTTCTAAAATATTTATTTATATATGTTTAATTTGCGCTAATTAAAGTTTTATAATATAACTAATAATCATGGATTAGCAAAATTAAAAGATAACCGATAAAGTCTGATTATTCTTATCACTGCAAATTTATCAGAATCCTGATATACATTTTATGATAATAATCCTTGTATATAAATCATTTATTTTTATCAACATTGTAATGGCGATGGTAAATTAAAATACACCCAAAAATACCTCCCTCTCTTATCAGCACTGCTGAACGTGCATCCCCTAAACAAGGGGGGGTTTGCCATAATAAACTAAACAATAACTAATCAACGTTCAAAAGATTTAGGACTTAAACCCATAGATATAAGTAAAATCTGTAGATAAGGTACGTTCTCCCAGCGCTTACTCAACAACTGGCCTGTGTTACAACTACACGCAAACACTCGCTCACAGTTACATTTCCAATCTTGTGCAATAATTATAATGAACAAACACGAGGGCATTGCTGTAGTCTTTTGGTCAATAAATCACACTAAAGTACTTCGTAGCAAGCACGCGTAACACGAACTCGACTATGACTGAGGTGGACCTAATTGCACCTAATTTGAGCCTTCCGCAATAAAGAACCTAAAATGTATTTTGTCCATGGCCAGATGAGCCAGAAAACGTAATGTATGGGGCCATAACTTGGCTAACGGATCGGTGAACAGAAGTAGTATATCAAATTATGATTATTTTATTTTAAGACCTAATCGAGGCCTTGGGAATGACTAGTGTAAAATAATTAAATCAATGTATCAGTGGATATTTTTTGTCTAATAAATCAATCAACCAATACATTTTTATAACTAAGCAGGTAGATATTAGATATCGATAGCAAACAATCAAGACGTAATTTATTTAGTTTGGGGCTAGATGATGCTGTGATAATTTGTCCAGCATTATTTGTTCTTACGCGTAAGATAATTAAAATGGGTTTTGTATTCTAAAAACTAAAAGGGAAACATGAACTATAATCAAACTAAAATTATCATCTGGGTTGGGACTTGGGACACACCTAAATCCCATAAACCAGTAAAAAATAGCATAAATAAATAATGCTGGACAATCCACACAGCATCATCTAGCCCTAATCTAAGCAGAGCTTGTGTTATAGGTACTAGATTACTGATAATGGTGTCGATTCTGTTGTTTTAGAATTAGCTAAAATTAGGATTTAGGAATGTCAAATAAGACGAAAGCTATTCTATGTTTCATAAATTAGACTGGCAGGTTTAAAATTAGGATGACAGATCTAAAACAACTCAACTTAGTTATAAATAGCTATAACCCTGTTCTTTGCATTACATTTTAGCTATGATTAGAAACGTCTACCTAATTTACGGAGGCATCTAATTTGGTCATGATTAAAATTTATAGGCAAAATGCTGGATGGATAAAAACATTAAGGAACATAAAAGTTGTACGCACCTGTTTGACTGACAGACCGACAGACTGACAGATTTACAGACAGACAGTAAGTCAGTTTGGGATTTTCAAACACGTTCTAATTTAGCTATTTTTAGGATATGTTTATAGAATACAATAATTTTTAGGTCAACCTATCTTAGAAAATAAAGAAATCGTAAATTTAAGTTAAGAATCGTATAACAACAGAATCGACACCAATATATCTACCATAACAACTTAGAATATTTAGCAAAAACAATTATATCTACATACAAATATAGATTTTTGAAACATAGAAAACCCGGCACAAATATCTGCAGATGCGTAGAAAGGAGTTTGAAGATTTTTTTAATCAGAATCGCCGCGCGCATTAAAACTTATTATTTGGATAGAGGACACCAAAACAAATAATAAATGCCTCATATAATAATTTCCTAAAGTGGCAGGTTTCGGAGATATTCATTGATGAAAATAACTATTTTTTTTTCTTCATTATGTGAATATCTCAGTGTATTTAGTGTATTCTATCCAAATATGTAACTTTTATTGTGCGCGGCGATTTGGAAAAAAAAAACATAATGATGTCCGATGTTGTGGCCAAAATTTTCAAACCAAAAGGGGTTTCCATTTTGGTTAGAAAAAGTCCCGGAAATCGATCCCGCAAACTCCTGCGTCAGAGGCGGACCTTCACCCGCTGCTCTAATAACCTTCTTTTTAACTGCTTGCCACCTACTCGTCAGAATGATGTTATTGTCTCTTCCTTGTAAGTACTGACTTGGTTTCCTTAAGAGGGCGCAATACACGCCATTTTGTGAAAAGGATAGGCATAGGATTTCGCGTTCATTGGAGCGCGCGGGACAGAGCATACGCTTTTGGAACGGCGCGGCGGCGGCGGCGGCGTTACAAGAAAACTACACTACTTATGAAGAAACTGATTCAAGTAACCAAATAATAAGTTATTTAAAACCTACGAATTAAAACATAAGTCATTTCAATAGACCGCAGGGATCCTGAGATCTCGACCAAATTATGTGCGAAACAGCAAATGATTCGGTCACTTTCATGTTTTTTTATCGTAATATTTTTACTCAATCGTTTTTTCACTTTTAAGTAACCAAAGAAAGCAGGTTATTTGAGTTTTTATCCACGGGGATCCCGTGAGTAGGTACTGAGATCTATCTATGCCAAGTTCGACAACCAAAAACGGGTTAGCCCCTTAACAAAGTTTGCACAAGTGCAAAACTTGGACGTTTTTGTTACGTAGATATTTCCTACCTACACCAAATTTGGTGGTTCTACATGCTATTGTTTAACACTTTAATTGCCCACGCACGACGCACATGTAGATCTAGCACTGCTTGTAACCGCGCGCGCCGGGGCGCCGCCGGGCGGGGCGACAGCGGCGGCGGCGCGGGGGCCCCTGCGGATCGCACCGTAGAGGTTGGGCAGTGGAAGCGTTAAGTTTATATTTTTAGGAAACAGGTTGATAACAACAAAACTAAAATAAAAATATTACCATAACAGGATTAAAACAAAATTACCTAAAAAATTATTAGACCATACTTGAGTATGGTGGCTAGAACGAACGCATAGGATAGACGTTGGCATAGCTAATGGTGATAAGAAACTCAAACGTTTTTGAAAAACGTTTATAACATTCTACCTTTACTAATATAGCTAATTCCTTTGGTTGCGGTTCAAGATTAAAAGCAAAGAAGTCTGATAAATTCCTACCATGCCTATAAAAGAAAGAGCGACGTTATTTTTAACCGACTTCAAAAATGGAGGAGGTTCTGTGTTCGACTGTGTATAAGTATGATTTTTTTTACAATATATATTTCCGTCGATTTCTCCGTCAATTATGGCCCGATTTTGAAAATTCATTATTGCATTGAGAATGATCCCGAGTTGGTCCCATAAATATGATATTCCGAGGGATTAGTATTTGTCCCAAAAAACTTATAAAAAAATCATCAAGTAAAATTTGACCCTCTTGGGGTTCTGAATCACCCTCTTTCGGCTTAGTACACTCATTAAGCGACACTCTGTAGGTATAATTTCAATATTCATAATTCTCGGAGTTCCATAAATTATATATACCTTTTATTAATATAAATAATTATTAAGTACTAGCTGAAGCCTGCGGCTTCGCACGCTCTTTTCCGGGATAAAAAGTAGCCTATGTCCGTCCCCGGGATACCTGTACCTCCCTGCCAAATTTCACTGAGATCCGTTCAGCCGTTTAGAAAAAATAACAGACAGACAGAGTTATTTTTGTATTTGTAATATCAGTATAATATTATATATCATTCTTACTTTATCCTATCAGTATTTGAAATCCAGAAAGACTTCAAAATACAAGGAGAAAATAATTAAAATTACAAAATATTAAGGAGTCTACCTAACATCTTCAGAATAATTACAAACAAAGAATAGAAACAAATTAGAACTAGTATATTTACAATTGAAACAATTGAGCTAACTGCAGACTGCTGCAAACAATCTACAAGTAGCACAACTGATCCTTAACATACCCGTCGGAACACAGCACGCTGTCCGCATTGCCCCGTTGCAGCTGTACAGCAATGCTGATGCGCTGCGCCAGATACCTACTTCATCAGTCACTGGAGGTATTTCTCATTTTGATTCATAATCTTTAGTGCTGAAAACGTACTAGCATTTCAATGTTTATTATTGATGTAGCCGCAGCAGTGGGAAATTGTTTATAAAACAGCTTTGGTAGTTGGGTATGCAATGCGACATTTTCGTGAGAGAATAGTACCTACTCGTATGTATAGTGGATAACTCGAGGCTACACATTTACCTTACCTACCACTTAATACCTAAGTACTATCACTAAGTAAGTACCTACCTAAACTCCCATTTCTTTATATAAGTTGCTCTTTGATATTTGTAATTTTTTTTTTTTTTTTTTTTAATAATTAGTAATAACCTACGAATCAAAACATAAGTCATTTCAGTAGACCGCAGGGCTTCTGAGGTCTCGACCAAATTATGTGCGAAACAGTGAACGTTCATGATTTTTATATAGTATTTTTTT
Organism: Eupithecia inturbata; assembly: GCA_963662085.1. NCBI lineage: Eukaryota > Metazoa > Arthropoda > Insecta > Lepidoptera > Geometridae > Eupithecia > Eupithecia inturbata. Next base: position 3,338,944 of record OY759201.1, read on the forward strand.
TGTATCGTGTTTTCACATTCAAGGAACCAAAGACGTAGTAGCGGCACACAGGCTTCGTTCGGGACACATGCCACTTAGAAAATTTGCGTACTTAATGGGCAAAGTAGCATCACCCAACTGTGAGACGTGCGACAAGCCGGAGGACGTGCACCACGTGCTGGTGGAGTGTGTCCAGAACCAGGCCAAGCGCCAGCAGGTTCTCCAGGAACTTAACATCAATGTTCTTGATGTAGGCGCCTTCCATCAAATACTAGCTCATCCCAACACCAGTGAGGCTAGGTTGCTAATTGATTTAGCGTACTGTGCTGGATCAAGTGGCAACTTAGCTTCATAAGTACAACACGTGTAGGTAGGTAGTTAAGTTGTGTAGTTTATAAGTTAATTTTCTTTTATGTTTATTTTGTTTTGTTCATTCCAGAAGTGTTATTTTTGTTTACTTTTAAGGTGTTTTTATTGTTACTTTCATATAGTCAACCGACATTAACATTGTTAAAAGGTTGTAAAATCTGAATAAAAAATAAAAAAAAAAGGAACCAAAGAAAAAATGTTGAATTTTATGTAATTCGAGCTTTTTACCACGAGGATCCTGTGAGTACTGAGATCTAGGCCTAGTTTGAGAACCAAACCCGGAAGCTGAGGCTGGACCTGTTAGCCACGCACTAAGGAAAGACCAATTTCATTCATCACACACTTCACGTAGTTTTTTTCATTGATTTAGTTTTAAAGTATTTGTTTTATATACGTCTGGTTGTTTTACGCAGCCTTTAATGTTGTGTTTAGTGTAAGTTTATTGTTTATCTTTCCCTCAGTTTTTTTGTGTGTGTGTGTGATAAATAGTTGGTTTTTTATTATATTCTATTGTTAATCTGATGTCTGGCATCTTAGGCTTTTCCTATCCGTGCTGTTACTTATTTTGTGTGATTGTTCAATAGAATGATGAGGACCTCCTAGCCGAATCTTCGGCCACAGCGGCCAGTCTCAACAGAGACTAGCCAGGTGCGCAGGACATATAGAAAAAAAAAACGAATGTTTATATTTCATAGATTTTGTTTTTAACGTTATTCTTACTATTTTAAAATTATTTATTTAGTACCTAGTTATTTTGTTTGATCATGCATAGACCTTGATATCAATCAACTGGTTTAATAAAAAAAATTGGTACAAAAATAACCTACATCCTACAGATGATGAAAAGAATGTATTTTTCGAGTATCTATATTTTTTCTATTTAGGTACTTTCACATAACTACCAAACCAATATAAGTGCCGTTTTAGATGGATTTTTTCAGAATGGTATTTATGAAAGGGTTTCTAAAAAAACCTCCTTCTTGCGGAGTCAGGTAAATAACAGCTATATAAGTTAAATCTCAAATCTGAATATCCATGAGAAACTTTATATTGTAGGTGCCTTTTTTTTAAAACGACGACGTTTTGTTCGATTTTGAGGGCATTGCTTGCTTAATAACCAAACTGCAATGGGATACGATTTTAAATCGTGTCCGATAATATTTTCCCTTTGCACGGAATGCAGCCAAGGGTAAAAAGGGTTCAAAATGGATCTTAGAACTCTTTATGATGATCTTGTGGAAATTACGATCTTACAATTGCGATTATTAAAGGCACTTAATTTTAATTTAGATCATGTTATAATGGCTTATGATATATTATTGAGTTATCATAAATCGTCGTTATGCTAACAAAATACCCCAAGTCAAAAATTGGCAATTTAGACATGCAAGTTTTATGCCGGCCTCTGTCTTTCTATCAGGTTTCAAAGTTTTCGATCATGCATAACGTTAACAAAAATAAATCAAAATAAAAATTACTATTCAGAGAAAGCCTTGCAATTATGCTATTTCCGCAATTTTTAGACCATGTTCTAAGTCAGTGCTATTTTAACGTAAAAATAATGAGCGAGATTAGCTAAACAAAACATTATTTATCGATTAACCTAAACTGATAATGATATGATAACCAATAATATTTTAACTGCCATGAAGTACCTTGCTCTGTTTTTATAAATAAGTAGGTACTTGTAAAAATTAACATTGTGATTTTTTTTATAATTAGGTTTTTTTGTTATATTTTTCGAATTTATCTCACAATTATAGTAAATTGTATAAAAATAAGTAATCTTTATAATTATTTAATAAAGTACCATATAATAAATGAACAGCTGTACAGTTTTTTGAAACCCAATCCAACCAACCAAAAAATACCAAACCCTTCGCATTTGAAGCCAGGAATTTGTGAGCATGAGTTATGGGTTTCATTCAAACGTAGGAATTTATTCTCAAGAGATGAATCTGGATTTAAATCATTCACTGACGGCAAAAAAAAAACAGTTAAACCGTATTGTACTCAGCTTTTACATTTACCGTTTTTTTTTCTTGTGATCATGTTCGGCATGCAGTACCTAGCGGTAAATGTCTTTATTGACAAAGAAAATTACAATTCAATAATTTAAACAAATTAGAACTGGTATTTACAATTGAAACAACTGCAGACTGTTGCAAACCATCTACAGATAGCTCAACTGATCCATATCAGCGGTAAATACATTTTAAAGTAAAATATCTATCCACTGTTCATCGTAACTAAAATAGTTTAAATAGGTGAAGTAGGTTGCACTTAGTTTCAAATTCATACCAAAAAAATACAAAAACGGGAATCTAGCTTTAATTATTTATGAAACGTGAAAGAACGATTCATCATGTATTTTCCTAATTTTCTCAATTTTATATAACTTTTATGGCACAAAATAAAAACAAAATAGAAAAAAAATACTCACTTGAAGCTTTTTCACCACAGATCCTTATTCTAATATCACAGGATTATAAAAAAAATATCTACACTCACTTAAAAACTTATTTACAAAACACAAGATCGTGTTTTTTTCTTATTTACATTTTTATACGACGTGCGTCGAACAGCGCGGCCGTTTGAGGACTGTCGACACGCGTGCCTTCGGCTTTAATATCAAGTGGATGGCTAAATACCTACTATTGATATGATAAGAGAGTAATGCCGAGGATTAGACTTGTGCAATTCTGTCGATTTATATATATTTGTAACCGTATACGAAAAAAAATTGCGTACGAAAAATTACTAATAGGTACAGTAATATTTTGTGGCAAAATAAACTAAACGCATCTCAATGACTTACAAAATATTATCTATTACTAATTAGGAATTTTACGAGCGTTATATCTTTACAATCGATTTGTATTTATTTCTAATTTTAGTTTTGTTTATGTATGATGTACGGTCTACGTAATCCATGCGTTTACGTATATATTCCGTCAATCGATGACGACGCGGAACAAAACGACCTTATCTTTTAACTGTCTCTGTACTTATCGTTATTATAGGATTTTACTTTTTTCTCAAAAATATAATAATTTTATCATCTAATGATAATTCGTTTCCTTTGTTCGAGAGACGTCGACACACTCGATAAATTTGCGTGCTCGATATCAATGCAGGTTGGTGGGTTTTCACGTTTTAAAGACCTAAGCCCTTAATCACAGAATAGATAAAATTGCACTTACAACCTTACTGTCTTTAATATGCCACTTGGAAAGGCCAACAAAGATTAGGTAAGTACGTAATACCTTCCTACTTATTGCTTGATATCTAAAAGAAATATAATACACACTTAAAAGGCTGGATCTTAGTGGCAAAAAAAGTATGGAAGAAGGGAAGGGAGGCCTTTGCCCAGCAGTGGGAAATAATAACTATTATAAAAACCCTCCTGAACATGATTATGGTGGCAGGTAGACCTTATTCAAAAAATCAGGACATAATCAAATTCAGAACCTTAATATCAATAGATCAATAATGACAAGGCGCCCAGAATATCAGAGTGCGTGTTAGTGTCACTGAACCGAAAGGGGGTTACTCTAAACCCTGCGGGGGTCAACTTTTTGACACCTATTTACGTATCGACGACCTCAGCGGCGTAGTGGGCAGCAGCAGGTTGCTGGTTCGCTTCCCGCCGACAAAAAATGTTTTAATTATACTACCTATTTTTTTCGGTTCCATAGGTACGTAAATGTTTACCTTCCCTACATATCAGTTACATGGCACAAGCATAGTACCCCCCCCCCCCCCCCCACCTGCTTCCAAAAATATGAATAATACTACCAGTACATACATACATGTGTAGGTAGTATTACTCATTTAAATAAAAGTTCCCGCCCGCGGCTTTTATAAATTATTTCTACCCCATGGGAACTGATTTATGGTATATAAAAGCCAGAACCTTGCGTAGATGAAGGTCTACTTCATCTACGCAAGATTTCAGCCCGATACGTTCAGTAGTTTTGGCGGGAAAGCTACAAACATACATACATACTCGTACATACAATCTTTCCCATTTTTAATTAGTGTGATTTATCTATTTTTCTTAATGATTCATTACATTAACAGCGGAAGTTTGCCCCATCGACCGACAGCCCGATTCAGACGAACCCAGTAGAACCGGTTTGGTTTGGTTCAATGGTCCCACCCAACAATAAGCGTGTGAACTTTTTTCAGACTTATTCCGGCAGCGGCAGAACTGGTTTCTATCAGAATTTTTTTCTTTTTTATTGATTTATTATTTTTATAGCTCAATGGTTAAATCAGATGTACCTACCTATTCGTGAATGTATCATCGACATTCAGAATTCACCGCTAATTGGCATTTTAATTGCGAATCACATTAATACAATAAATGCGAAAGTGGATGTTTAGATCATTTTTAGATGGATGGATGATTGCTAGGTACTTCTTCACGCCGAAACTACTGAACGGATCACGCTGAAGTTTTGCATACTGGTAGTACTCACTAGGCCTGGAATAAAATTTAAAACAAATAGGCTACTTTTCATCCCATAAATTAGTTCCCATGGCACCGCACAGCCATAGGATGTCCGGAGGGCTAGTACCTTGCAAGTTTATTGAAGTGTTTAGTTTACCATTTTACTGAATGGAAACATTTCTTTATTTTTATAATAATTAAAACTGCTTTCATAGAATTTTGAAAAATGTCTTGCTTTATCCGTTACCTAATCGAACCCACTAAAATAAAAGAAAATATCATTCTGTATTTTTATGGCACCGATCCGGTAGGTCCCATTGTTCTATGGAACATGACAATTTCAGAAAATATTCTCCCTATTTGTACTATAGAACAGTTTGTACTTTTTGTCTCAAATTGTTCCATACAAGTAGTCGATCGGTAGTCAATCATAAGAGTCAAATCCGTATCCGTACTAATATTATAAATTCGAAAGTAACTCTGTCTGTCTGTTACCTTTACACGCCTAAACGGCTGAACGGATGTTAATAAAATTTGGCAGGGAGGTAAATGGTATTCCGAGGACGGACATAGGCTACTTTTTATCCCGGAAAAGCGCGTGCGAAGCCGCGGGCACAAGCTAGTATTTAATAAGAAGAAAACCATGAAATCTGCCAAGAACTGGGGAAACGAAGCGCTTTTTATGGCTCTCCTACACCCCGGCTAGAGATTAGGCGCTGATCTTGCGATCCTTTTGTTCGGACCCTATTCGGACCCGTCGTCGCTCATGTCGGTGGCCCGCTGTCCCATCGGATTGTGAGTGAGCGGATAGATAGTGCACCAGTATCAGCGCACACACGTGTGCACTATAATAATAATATGCAATAATAACAATCAAATGAAGTGTATAAAAATCAATACTCTTATAATTTCTACTTTGTCTGTGTTGAATCTTTACCTAAATCATTAGTTGTTAAGTTTAGATCTGCATGCCATACTCTCGACATATTTTTTGCATACCGATATAAATTGGTCAAACCTGTCATCACTGTATGTCTGTCTGTTTTTCTTTATGCGTACAATCCCATATGGTGCTTCAGTTTTTTTTTTGTTATAATAACTTGTGTTTTAAATGTGATTGTCCTATTTAAATTTGGTAAACAACGACATCAAGTCTATATAGCACATACGGTGGAAATAAACGAAATGTTGTGTTGTGTCATAAATTATTTACCATCTTTGATAACACGTGTTTTTTTGCAAATAAATTATCTAGCTATTAATGTCCTACGCACGCTAGTCTCAGTTGATACTCCCGCATAGTCGAAATTAGGTTATATTATTATTGTCATATTAAAGTCTAACTGACGATTTTATCATATCACCAGTTTGACTGCCGCCTTCGCCGCACCGCATGCTGCGCACCCCGTGCTGAATTCCACACGGTGGACAACTTCAACTTCTTTTTTTAACGGGGGATCTATAGTTTTTTGTCTTCCGATTAGGTTGTTAATCACCAAAAAAGCTTAAAATTGTTCTTAGCTCCGTGTCTTGCAAAAGATGCCTCACCTTCAAAAAAGTGGCTCACTCCGCATGCGTATATTTATTTTTTACTAGTTTCATAATAATTGTCTCAGCCGCCGCAAACTCTTCAAAATTTTCACGGCCATCTTTTATTTATTTTTATACTCTTCTTAACGTGTTTTTAACACTCGAAAAACTAACAAAAATTTCAGCGGCGCGCTCCGCCTGCCGTTATATGTTTTTTGTATCTAGCTTTTAATCTTTAATCGCAAATGCTGCGGCTATCTCCGCTCGCCGTCGTCTTAGCTTCCTTGTCGTTGCTGCTAACCCCACCTCATCAATCCCCAAAATTACTGCGGCTTGCTGTTATTTATAATCATAGCTTTTTGTCCACCACCGCAGACTTTAAAATATTCGGGGCAACAAAAAAAAATATAGCGCATTTTCTGTCGTAGGTACCTACCGTTGCTTACTTTTCACCTAACATCCAAAAAAAAAGCAGCTCGCTCCGCTCGCCGTTACTTATACTTACTAGTAGTAGGAGTTGAGAGTCGGGATTTTCTTCTCAACTCCCAAGGCAGTTCAGTATTTTTTTTCCGTAGTAGGTTCTTGGTAGAAAATCGCCCCGGGTACCAACCCACACTACGCCGCTACAAACGACATCATAATGTAAAATAATGCTCCTGACAACAACCCACAGCCCGGTCTGTATCAGCGGAGTTGCTGACTTTGGTGAGTAGACTCCATTATAAGTATTCATGGAAACGAATTGGAACTTGCACACAAAGGATAATCCTCCCAACCGAATATCTGCCACGGCGGCGACGGGGCGGCGGCGCGGCCAGTCTCAATGGAGACTAGCAGAACATCTTCACACATCTCTCTGTTCCCTCTTTCTCATAATCCGATGGAACGGCATACCGACACGACCGGGGAGAGGTCACGCGTAGGTCCAACGGCTTAGACACTTATGGATAGGATGCAAGAGAAAATCTTGTCTTCTGATTTCATTGACTTAACTATTTAACAATCCAGGAGCACCCATAGGTACTATCCATTTTAAAAGGTATTATAAATTCGAAAATAACTTTGTCTATCTGTCGGTCTGTCTGTCTGTCTGTCTTTTACTTTTTCACGCCTAAACGGCTGAACGGATCTCAGTGAAATTTTTGACAGGGAGGTAAATGGCATCCCGGGGATGCCATTACCTCCATAGGCTACTTAAAAAGCGCGTGCGAAGCCGGGGGCAGCAGCTAGTGCCTAAATAAACGTAGAAAAATCAATTTCTTACTAGCTGGTGCCCGCGGACAGACAAGGACAGTCAGATAGAGTTACTTTCGAATTTATAATATTAGTAGATATAGATATTAATCCGGATGTACGATTATGTAAGTAAGTACTTTACATTGAATTATTTTTATCAGAAAATAATCGTTACTTAAGTCGTTATGACGTCATTCAAGAAAAGTTGGCGAAAACCAGACTATAGTTATCAGTGTTTATCTTCTTGGTGCGAATCCTAGTTTTGATATTATTATTTATTAAATGTTTTAATGTAAATTTCACGTTTGTTAGGGTACCGTACCCGAAGGGTGAAAACGGAACCCTATTAGTAAGCCTCCGCTGTCCGTCCGTCTGTCACAGGGCTCTATCTCATGAACCGTCAGAGGTAGTCAGTTGAAATTTTCAGAGAATTAGTATTTCTTTTGCCGCTATGACAACAAATAATAAAAATAAAATAAATATCCAAATTAAAGGGGGCTTCCTTAAAAAAAACGTGATTTTTTTGGTTATTTTTGCTCTTCGTTTGTCAAGGCTGTATCTATTGAACCACAATAGGTAGAAACATGAAACTTTCTATAAATAAGTAACGTTTCAACTATAATAACTACAAATACTAAAAATATAATAAAGTTGAAAATTTAAAGGGGTCTCCAACCAAGTGATAATTTGATGTTCTTTGAAAACTTGCCTGATTTTTACGGTGCGGAACCCTTCGTGTGCGAGGCGACTCGCAATTGGCGGTTTATTTTGTACTGTGTGAGCAGTAAATAAAGGTTTGTTTGTCTAATCGGATTTACCTATTATAATTTTATTATTAGACAAGGTGCCACGTATGTGTGTGTACATACTAAGAAAGAGCTTGATTCTGCGTCCCGTGGAGATCAACTTTTTTTCTAGGATCTATTAATTATCCATTTTTTTTTAATTAAAAATACCGGCATCGATTAAATGTTTTTTCTATTTATCGGCAAACATATTTTCACAAAATCCACACGGAATCGAATATAAATATTGATCCCTTTATCGTTATCTGTTTCGATCGATAATCAGTTTGATATTTTTGCAAAATAATCTGTTTACCTAAGTTGCTTACGTTATCAAAGTAGGTAATTATATTATTGCGACGCTTAAAAATAAAATAGTAAAAATAAAATACCTGTTTTTAAAAATAAAATCGCTGTTTCAATGAAAATCCCTGCCTAATTCAAGCCCTTGTTGCAAGGGATACTTAACTTTCTTTTTTAAATTAAACCACCTTCAAAAAAAGAAGGAAGTTTTCTAATTGACTGTACCTGTGTAAGTTTTTAATTACCTTTTTTTTGTACGTACGTTTGTCAATTTGTCACTCAAAAAAGGACCGGTATTAAAAATTATTTCGCTATTTTATTGATAATGGTCCCGAGGCGGTTCCATACAATTTTAATTCCCGACGGATTAGTATTTTGTAAATATTAGTGTAAGGCGGCTTGGCATGGTGGCTTTTTGAGATGGGAGTGGATAGTCTAATCGACCTCCATGACATAAACTGCATAGTTTGATATTTTTTAATCTTTACTATTGCAGGAAATCGAAACGATTGATTTTTCAAAAACTGTGACACCCTGTATTTTTAACTGACTTTAAAAAGGAGGAGATTCTCAGTTTGTCTGTATGTCTTTTTTTTATGTGTGTATGTTACTTGATATCTCCGCCAATGGGTGACCGATTTTACTGATTCTGTCACTATTGTATAGAGAATGATCCCGAGGCGGTCCCATAAAAAATTATTTAAAAATTTATTCCCGAGGGATTAGTATTTATCCCGTTTAACTTATAAAGCAATATAATATTTTTGGAGAATCACGACTAGCTACAACAGTCACAGGTGATGTCTGCGGCAATTGTTAATAGATTCTGAGGATTCTTTCGTTGTTGTATAAAAATTTATTTTGAGGTTTAAGTTTGATTCTCATGGAATTGCTATTTGCGACGTAAAACGTAGGTTTGTAAAAATTCTTCAGAATATGATATAATTATCACCTAATAAATGGTTTCCATGGCAACGGGCGTCAACAGTTTCATCCATATGTCATCAAACTAAATTAGTCTTAAATTATAACTAGATGTCGTCAGTGTGAATTAATTTTTTTGCACGTGAACATAAATAGATCTTCGGTCAGGGAAAGTAAGATAGGGGTGATTTCGTTTGTCCGAGACATAGGAATATTATCTATGAACCGGAATTTGAACTCGGTTTATCGTTTATTAAAACATGCCAGATTATTGTATTAACGGATTCGGTTGCTGATAAGGATCAATCTTTGCAAAGAAAGATATTAGCCTGTATTTTAATTGGTTTAATTGGTAAGGTTTTTGACAGTCATTTTATCTTAGGTACAATGAGTTAGAAAAATCCCCTAGGACTAGAAAAATCCTAACAACAATTTGCTGCCTCTTTGGTCTCGCAGTCACGTCTTCAACCGCTGATAATGAGGTCTCGAGTTCAAAACCCGGATCGGGCCAAAGTGAAGGCACAAAAACTAGGAATTCACAATTTACGAGTAGGTAGTCTACTCTTGATGATTGCTATTTCCAAGAAATATCCTAACCTAACCTAACCAGTCAATCGATTGATTGAAATACCGAGTTACCTAACCAACACACCTAAACAAACCTATTACTCAAAATTATAAATGACGAGTTGAGCGAGACGAAAACTTGGAATTTCAAATAAAACATTGAGTTTCAGCAAAGGACAAAGCACATCTCAACTATGAACTAAACTTGAGAGCAAAAAAATCGCACATTCATGATTTTTTGACATAACTAAAAAAAAAACAAAAAATATTATGTTTCTGTAATGCAGATTCATAGTCTATTTTAATACCTATCCAGTGGTATCTGATTTGTCTTTCAATCATTACATAAAAATGCTTTTGTGGATCAATAACAAAAATGCATGTTTAGTAAAAAATTCTTTATTCAAGTATTGGTGTCAAAGTTATGAAATTAAAAGATAAAATTAATTTAAAGTTTGTTATTAATACCGAGTGTTCCCTCCCCTAGCCTGAATCACTGACTCCATCCGTGTTTTCATTGATGTTACTAGACTTTTGATAAAGTCTTGAGGAATAGCCTCCCATTCCTCTGCGATCGCCTGTTGCAGCTCCTGTAGAATCGATGGAGGAGCATCTCGGCCTCGAACTCTTCTTTTCAGCTCGTCCCATAGATGTTCGATGGGATTGAGGTCTGGGCTTCGAGCTGGCCACTCCATAACGGTCACATCCACCTCTTGAAGGTACTCGATCACTATGCCAGCAGTATGCGGTCTTGCATTATCTTGCATAAACAGAAAGTTTTCGCCGATAAACCCAGCAAAAGGTACGACGTGGCTCTCGAGTACTTCCTCAATGTATCGTATGGAAGTCAATCCTCTTGATTGGCGACCAGTATTCGGTGCGGTGATGAAGGCAAGCTCGGTTTTTGCTTCCATAGACATGCCTCCCCAAAACATGATTGATCCACCGCCATAGGCGACACGTTCTGTTATGGAGCATTGGGCAAATCGTTCTCCCGATCTTCTATACACCTTCCCCCGTCCGTCGTTGCCATGCAAGCACATCCTGCACTCATCAGAGAACAGGACTGCACTCCACTGCTCTTCGGTCCAATTCAAATGGTCTCGAGCGAACTGAAGGCGGGCTTCTCGGTGGGCTGGGGTCAATTTCGGCCCGTTTGCTGGCCTGTGTGCAGTCAGGCCACCTTCTCTCAATCGTCTTCTGACTGTCCACCGGCTAACTGCTACTTCACGAACTTCTTGAAGTCGTTGGCCCAGTTGAACTGCGTTCAAACGACGATTTCTTAAAGATGTCGTTATAAGAAAGCGGTTATCACGCTCTGTTGTAGCACGGGGACGGCCCGATCCTTGTCGCCGTTGGTAGCCACCAGTCTCTTGATACCTCTGGTATACACGCCGAACGGTAAATCGGCTCAAACTCAATTGTCGAGCCACTTGACTTTGCTTAAGCCCCGATTCAACAAGGGCAACCACTTGAGCGGCTACTTCTGGTGTAGTATCCATTTTCGTGTTCCGTTTGAAGCCAATATCAATAGAGAACCTTTCACACTGTACGTTGGTATGCAAATGATGACCATTCCCTCAATATGCACTCTTTTTATACCTGCGATAAATCCCGCCGCCGGCCTTACCTGGATCGAGCGACATAAGGGGGTCTATTGTTTTGTTGCTAATGAGTTGTTTTTAAAGGTAAATGTCAACCCTTTATCAGTTCTGCGAATGCCTAGATTATGCACTTTAATTTAATTTGATTTTAATTTGCTGTAAGCTCCAAATAAAAAAAAAATTGAACTTTTAAGTAAAAATGTGCGGATGTGCGATTTTATTGCTCTCAAGTGTATGAACTATGCATGCTGTCCACGCGCGACAATAGACAGCTAGCTTGCAGTTTAAGCGCGGTCGGCAAATAATAAATAAAAATAATTTATTTCAGCGCCAGAAGATATAATACACATAAAAATTCATACAACGCCTTTAGAAAACTCTACTACAAGGTGCCACGTTATTGGTGTACTAAGCCGAAAGGGGGTTGTTGTGCACTCTATACCCAACTTATCCGCATGGTTGATTTTTATAAATACGTTTTTTTTAAGTTTTCATAGTCAGGACTTTACTCATACGCTTAGCAATATCACAGCCCTATCACTGACGCAAACACACGTAAAGCCAGCCGACCATTTTGCAAGAAAAGCGACAGCCAATGAGAATGGTCAAGAATCTTACGCCGCCCTCCCACCGCCGCCGCCGCGCCAGGGCGTGACAATCAATGACGGTTAAGCATGGGCGGTGACAATTGAAAGGTCAAGTACCTTACTGATGAACAGCCGATGTAGGGTTTTCACTAACATAAAAATGGGCTAGTTGGGATGCAAATTTCAAGGTAATTTTTTTTAGGAAATACCTTGGAGCCCGGAAAGTGCTAGAACAAAAAATATTCGTGGAAGGGGGGTGGACCACCCCCTTTCCGCTTAGTACACCAATAACGTGGCACCTTGTAAAAATTTTAATTATAAATATTTAACAAAGAAAAATATCACAAATTATAATTAATAGTAGGCAAAGAGTGTAATGTACCGGTGCGTGCGGCCTACGTATGCTACAACCTTAATGCCTTAGCAATTTTCCTCAACACGCTGTGATTTGCTTACTTTCCTTATACAGTATTTCTTTGCTTCTATTTTTATTTTGCATTTGCATGGCTTAGACAGGTACCGGTGCCTCACCTTGAGTTGGAAATCCACTTGCTCAGGTGATTTCCCAGGTGAAGAATGGACGTGCAGTCATTGGATATGCATGTTGTAGTCTTTTGAGTCACTGAATTGTTCTTTTGGTGGCTTTCATTGTTGTGGTCGAAATAGTTGAGACGTGGAGAGCTCGTAAATACCTACCTATAGGCAAATACCTATACAGGGTGCCACGAAACATGTATACTAAGCTGAAAGGGGGCGATTCTGAACCCCTAGGAGTGCAATTCTTGTTTTACGATTTTTTGAATTACGAACTTTTGAATTTTTATTTTTGGAACGAATGAAAGTATTTTTTTTTCATAAACGTATTTTTTTACGTGTATAAAGGATCGGCATATTTTTTTTTTTATAATTTTATGACAAAACACTGGTTCTGTTAAAAAAATCAACCAAAACTCTTTTGTGTAATATTTTATAATGTTAAATAATACAAAGGTGCTTTCATTTCCTGGCAGACGATCACAGTAGAAGTCTCCTCTCCTCCGATAATCTTCTCCCATCTATACCTGTGCATAACACCTCCTTCTTTAGAAATTCTTTTTTCTACAGAGGCAGTGCGGTTGTGGAATGACTTGCCTAAGGACATTAGAAAGGTAATGGTGCGCAGGCTTTTTCTTAATAGGTTATACTAATAGTTAGTTTATTTCATAAAATATTTTGTTTCTTTGTTCATATTTATGCTTTAACCTTTTTTTTTAATTTTTTTATTTAGGTATATATACTATTATAGACATCTATATTTTTTTTATTATTATTAGCATGCCAACCCCCTGTAAAACACATGTTTTTGGTCGGCAGGTAGAAAATGCCTCGGCATTAAGCCCACCCTTTGTGACTTAGTGCAATAAAGTGTTAGAATAAATAAATAATAAAAGTGTGTGTAAAAGAACAGAAATAGACAGAAAAAATATAGAAATATAGAAAATCTAGACAGAGAAGAACAATGGCGTCATAATGGCCATTTTTATTTCCATTTTCCTACATCTTTAATTATACTATTAAATAACACACATTTTTTGACATTTATTTTCCATTCACAAATGGTTGACTTAAGGAATATTTATGTGTACCTAAGTACCTACCTATTTATTATTATGGTCTATAATTAAATGATTACATGGCAATCCCATTGTGTAAACAAGAAAATTGTAATAAAAGAACCAGTAAACATAATGATTAAACGAGACACGATTAATAGGTCCAATACCATCATAATAATCAATAACTTTTGCTATCGTTTGTTATATGTTGAGATTATGAATGACGCTTAACTTCCTAGGGAAGCATCTAAAATGTATTTTTCCAGGCCCAGAAAAATTAATGTAACAGGTCAAAATATTCCTTTAAATTTTTTTACTTATTTATTTCATAATAATGAACCTGAGCAATGAACCTCGGGCGGTGATTGCTAGTTACGTTAGCGAGAGATTATTTTTTATTTACTTTTTTGCCAAATTACCTAAAGTTGATAAATGTTGTGTACTCACTTATTTAAGGTTTGTACCTATATATTCAGAAATCTAATAATCATCTATTATTAATCTAATAATCTATTAAGATTTTATTGAACTGATTACATTGATAAGGTAGCTGTTGATGGTATCGAGCCAAGTCATTGATTAAATTATAGATTTTATAATATATCAAACATTTGGCTCGATCAATCATTTTAGGATTAAATATATTAATCATTTAAATATTTGATATGTGCTATCGTAATCAAATTAAGATATTGGTTGGTGGGTTTTTGTTCTTATTAGATAGGTATGCTAGATTGATAAACCAAGTATGAAATTATTAAGACACATAATAAACTGTAAAAGAGTCAAACTTATAACCCACAAGAGATGGTGAGTCTATTTGACGTTAGTAACGAGACGTGATCGTGAAGTCTCCTTTTTCCATACAATTTGGTACAGCGCCCCTATCGTGTGACAGGGATCTACGCAAATTCCATACTAAAAGGAGGCGCCACGGTCAGGTCTCGTTACTCACGTTAAATAGACTCACCTCTCTGGACTTGCATCTACCTCCATATAATTTTATTTATTGAACAAAATCCACAGCCCTCAAGTATTACAAATATGTTAAATATCAAAACTTCGGCCAAAAACGAATTTACTTTTTATACATGACATAAATCTCTGTTGAATCAATCAAGAAGGACCTTTTGTTCTGAATAAAAGTAGTGACAGAGTGGAATAGATTTAAGTAGTGGAAACTAATCACTCGACCCATGGATCAGAGTGGAATAGATTCAATCAGTGGAAACTGATCTACCCGGGCTATGGATCAAAGTGGACAAAAAAGTGGAAACTGATCCATTAGTGGATCTGCGAAGTGAATCAGAGTGGAATGGAACACTAAAGTAGGTACTAGGTAAGTAATAATTTTGACCTCTTTCAGGCTTTGGAATGACCCATTTTCGGCTCAGTACAGTTAGTAGCTTTGGTACAGGTAAGGGTAAGGTAGGTAGGAACCTAATTTAAAATCAAGTCACGCCATAATCACAACACCTGAGATCATGAAGGGGAAATTACACTGGGGAGTTTCCCACAACAATGACAGCAAGCAAAGAACTTTACAAAGTCAACAAACACACATAGGTACACTTAAACAGTCAAATAGTGGACACGAAATTCCTACAAAATATACTTCCTTCTTGCGCACTCGGTTAAATAGAGGGTGTGCGAGTTCAACAGGCGTTAAAAGTTAAAGATATTTTTTGAAGAAGCTTCCCATTTACTTGTGTCTTTTTCAACTGACTTCAAAAAGTAGAAGTTTTCAATTAGCTTTTGTGCCTGTAGAACGTTCCGAGGTGTTCCCATAAAAAAATCTTTCTGAGCGATTACTACGTATGTGACCCGTAAAACATCTTTTTTAATAAATTGGACATCGAGCATCGGTCGGCATAGATACCTAAGGTTATATTATAAGGGTAGGTAGGTACATAAACTAATTCCTAGGGTGATATGATAATGCGCTTCTCCTAATTATTTACAACGACACATCAATCAAGGTATTTACATCGACACGAGCGACGCGACGACGTGCGTGCGAATCGAGTTCAAGCTTATGTAGTAACAAATACCTATCTATTCTGTGGTCTGCCGGCTAACAGTGTCGGTGAAGTATCATGTAATTTTATTAAGCTAATTTCGACACTATCGACAGATGGTAGCGTGGCCGAGCGGTCTAAGGCGCTGGTTTAAGGCACCAGTCTCTTCGGAGGCGTGGGTTCGAATCCCACCGCTGCCAAGAATATTTTTGAAGTTGGTCCTTATTATTTGAACTTTTTTGGACTGTACCAAACCTCATAAAGTGCCGAGCCGACTGCGAACGCCAAAAAAATTATTTGATTTACTTAGAATAGGATTCTATCTCGATGACTTGATGATGATGATGAAATTAAAATATAATTTAATTCTTAATTATTATATAATATTATGTGCACACCTATTATGTGTGTCGAACAAAGGTATTTGGACCCCCCCAGGGAAATCAACCTATTATAATAACCTATCAACAATTTCGATATTTGTTTTTCAATAACACATTACGTAGGTTATTTATTTATTACACAGATTACAGTAACACAGGACATGACATTACAGTTGGTACGGTAGACCTACCTACCAACTGATATACCTACCTGTACCTGCCTAGCCTAGTACTTGTTTTGCTTGCGAAGTTTAACAATGAATCAATGATTTTTATCATAATGAAATGACCAATAGTTCCTAAGTATCTAATATTTTAATCTGATAGTCGGCTAGCTTTGATATAACACCGCCGCCGCCATTATTATTATCATTAACAATGTAGATAATTCGACACCTAAATAACTACATGACCACCTATAATTACTAAGAATTTCATAATACGTGAAAGTACTGTCGTTCTTTGCCGTGATCTACCTTTTTTAAATAGACTTTTTTATGAATAGAGAATCATCTTAATTTTGTATTTTATTTATATACCTACCAACATCGAGATAGAGTCCTCTAACTCGTTGCCTACCAAGCATTTATCCCGATGCAGCGATGCGTTGGGGTGGTACAAAATAACTATAACTAGGTAAATAATAAAAAAAAAACTAAATTTGAGGGTAAGTACTCAAGTATTTAGGGTTCGCTGTTGCCCAGCAGTACGACGAATTGGGCAAACCAAATAAAAACATTTCTTCATGTTTATTGAGCAGACTGCTAACGCCGAAACAAAAAATAAAACAAGATCCGTCAAGTGCGAGTGTGACTAGCGCGCGGGTTTCGAACCGTTGGTTGTCAAGTACCTATTCTAATATGTACTATAGGTACTGGTTAGAGACTTTGCTATTTGATGAATACCAAAAAATTCAAGGTTTCAGATGTATCGGTTTGCACACTTCGGAGTACACAGGGTAATAGTCAAGTTTTCGAGTTTTTTCAAAATATTTCAATAAGTATTAAACCTACAGAAATTTCAAAAACTGTTTTGTGATGTACCTACCTTTCATTTGATACCCCAGTAGTCTATGGATACCCCACTCGGTGAGGTACCCCCCCCCCTTGAAAATTATCCCCTTTTTTTGACCATTTTCCAAAAAGTGGTCTACTTACAGACTTCTCTATATTTTTCCTGTAAAATATAGATCCATATCTACAAATGCTATATATGTACATTTTAGATGGATCGCTCTGCAAACTTCGGAGATAGTATTTTTTCGCGTTTTTTTTATTATATTTCAAAAGTATGGAACCTACCGAAATATTAAAAACTAGAAATGTACAAATTGGTACCATTCATTTGATACCTACCCCACTTGACATTGTAGGTAGGCATCTTTTAAAATTTCGACATCACAATTTGTGCCGAAAATTTTAAGTTTTCATTTTTTTTTTCTTTTAATCTGTACAGGCGCACGAAATGTATTATTATTTTAAATTTCACGTTATTTGCGTTATTTTCTGCGGTAGTTCCTGAGATATTAAAGACGGAAAAAAGGACAGAAAAAGCGAGACCACCGATCTTCGATCTTCGAAACCCTAAAAATATTATTATATTTCTAAACTGTAGGTTAGGTGTTTATGTAGTACTAGGTTTTAGTTGCGATACTTGTAGGTAGTGTTTCAGACAGATAGATACACAATTATCATTATATTATCTTTTTTTGAAAAATGTTTTAAATTGTTGTGAACCTTCTACTGCACTTCTGTATTCAGTAACAAGGGTGTAAACTCTAAAAACATGCTTTTTGCTCATCTCTCTACCATACCACATTGAGCCATCCACCGTCCTAATAACGTGCATTTTACAACAAATTTCTCTACATCCCACGTGCCATATCGATTTACAAACAATAGGTACCTAATGTTCTACGACAAAAGCAACACTTCTAAACACACTGACACTTTTGACTACACTAGATACACATCGAACTAATTCAACTACCCTAATTCACTATTTTCACTGAACTCACCATTTCGCTAATGGTGGACAGAATTCGTCTGCACCACGCAAAACTTGACGTCACACTGTCTCCTTTCTTGGATTCGATTTTAGAAACAGCTGAGACCAGAATTTGCTGACCCCTTTCAGTGAATCAAATATTCCGAAAGACAGATCTTTGAAAGCTGGTGATCACCGTTATGTCAAAGGTCAGACTAGGGGAAATCTAACAATGGCGTCTATTATTCTCATTTTTACATGAGAATTCCAGTAAATTCTATTTCATTTCAATAGATCTTTAGATCTGAGCAATTGTGTAGGTACGTTTTAACTTTAACCTAGAAAATAAATTAAAAAGTCAATTCGTAAGGACGCCATTTTTCAGGGTTGTGTGCGCATGCGTGGATTCAAAGGGCAAGGGTGAAATGTAGTACATTAGGTAGACTCAGATGAAGGTCTAGTTATCTTATAGTAGACGGGTGGCAGACGTCGTAAATTATCAGGCTTTCTAGGTCCTATCCTAAGCCTAACATTTTAACTAGGAATAGATAGAGTTGATTGTCCGCAAATCATTAAATTAACTAATATAAAACCTATATTATACCTAATAATAAAACCTATTAACTCAGACAATACATTTTTTAATTTAATTTATTTGCTGATTACAATAGAGCTGATTTTATAATGTTAAACAAAACACAATTACATTTTTAATGCAAAATTAATAAAAATAATCGATAAACGGCTTTTTTTTTATTAGATTTTTTACATATTTCCTTTCTTTTGAGACACCTGGTATTACAAAATTAGTATTTACAAAATACACATGAAACAGTTGGGGTATGATTATGAATGAATGGTTCTCTCTACCGACAAATAAGCATCGCTGCGAGCGAGGTCAAAGAAATTGGCTAGTTATTTTGAGATACATCTCCATTCTCTCTAACTATAAAATTTCCATGTAACAGACACAAAGAAGTCAAGTAGGCCCTTTCAAGTAACCTCATTAAATAAATATATTAAAAACTCGAACGTAAAATAATTAAGATTTTATTCATATGGTTAAAATAAAAATGTTAACATGCTTTACATATTAATAATCAAGATATACATACATACATTTTATGGTTACCCAAGTGCACATAACATTAAAACTTAAATAAACTTTTGTGATCGGTGACCTCCATCATCAGCTCTGTGAGATCGTCACTTAGTTTTATATTCATCACAGAAAGGTCTGGTTCCACCACTGAAACAATCAAAGTTGTTTATGGCGCTACCCCGACCCAGAATAGCGCCGCCACCTAGTTTATCTTATTATTACGTTAAACAAAGGAATTTTCTAATATCCATTGGGCAGTTTGTGTGTATATCTATTATAAGCTTTTTTTAATGCCTCTTTATTAGTTAGTTGTATTTTGTATAGTTTATGCAAAGATGAGAAGTTGCTCTTTTTGGCCACCAAACTCTGTTTTCGCATCTCTGTCTAAACTATACAATATAAAACTATTACAGAGGCATTAAAAAAAAGCTTATAATAGATATCACAAACTGCTCAATGGATTATAGAAATTTCTTTTGTTTACCGTAATAATAAGATAAACTAGGTGGCGGCGCTGTTCTGGGTCGGGGTAGTGCCTTAATTATTACTATCACATCACATCACATTAATATTAAAAATGCGAAAGGTTGGATGTTTAGATAGATAGATGGAGGTTAGTTGCTTCTTCACGCTAAAACTACTAAACGGATTGGGCTGAAATTTTGCATAGATGTAGTTTTAGACCTAGAATAAAACAGGCAAATAAAATGAAAATTATTTAGTTCAGGCTATGTTTTATCCAATAAATGAGTTCCCATGGGATATAAATAACTTTTAGACTTTTCCATAGAAACAATAGAAACTAGTTTATTATAAGGGCTTTGCCCAACAGTGGGAGGAAGTAGGATTTTAATTTCTTTCATAAATTATGTATGAGACTGCCTGTCCATTGACGCGGAGCGAGGCAGCGGGGCAGAGATTTATGCAAAATTAACCAATGGAATTGCTTAAAATCTCAATGAACAGGCCGCCCCGAAAAAATGCAATGCGTGTTGTGTTGAATACAATCGTATAAATTTTCCATAGCCTGGAAGGCAATTCTCGCCAATAAATATCAAAAGAACTGTCAAATTTAACAGTTCTTTTATATAAAAACTGTAAATTTTGACAGTCGTTTTGATATTTATCGAGTGATTTAATGGCGAAAATTGCCTTCCAGAGCTTGTAGTCGTAAAAACGAAAATAGAAGTTTCGGATTCTTTCTTGTGAAACGCTATCTTATCTTATGCACCTGAGAGCTGATTTTTGAACAAGTCCGAAAAACAAGTTAGCATCAAAATTACCTTCATTACTAGAGAATGTGCCTTCGGATTTAACATCCAAAACCTGAGTACTTGGCTCCATACTGTGAATTTCATTGACATCAGCAAAAACAACTTCGGGTCCACTGTTGTAACTCATTTCTATGTAGTTTGACTTCTGTTTTTTAGCACTTTTATCTGTATCTGCAACCCTTTTGTTTGTCTTCTCTTTTGGAGCTTTCTTTTTATTCAGGTCTACTGGTTTAAGTTTCGTGACCCTTGCAACCTCTGTTTTTATTGTGTCTTTGATGTCATCAGACAAATCAATCCCACTGTCATAGTTCTTCGCATATTTTTTAATTGGTTCGTCATCACTCGAATCATTGCCATAATTATCTTCTGTGTTATACTCTTGCCATTTCTTCACCATGTTTTCAGCGTTTTTCTGAAATACACATAAATACTACTTAAAGCAAGCATATGTGTAAGGTCTTATTCTGTAGTAAAGTACAGGGAGTATGATTTACA
This sequence comes from Eupithecia inturbata, assembly GCA_963662085.1. Lineage (NCBI taxonomy): Eukaryota > Metazoa > Arthropoda > Insecta > Lepidoptera > Geometridae > Eupithecia > Eupithecia inturbata. Next base: position 3,360,137 of record OY759201.1, read on the forward strand.
GTTCCAATTGAGATTTAAAAAAATTGCAGTTGCTTAACTTCGGTGATATAAGGTACTAAACATGGTCCGGATGTTGGCCCCCTTAATTATTTTTATTTATTTATTTTATCTTCGAAATGATAACTAACCCCTTAGTGTAATCTTTAAAAAAACTGGACAAATATTTAATGAGCACTGAGGAAAACTAAGGATTAAACATGCCAGTCAGCTTGAAAGCTGACTGTTTATTACAAATATTAATAATAGAGTGGACCAGACAAAATGGTGCAATAAAGAACCAATACCCAGCAGTGGGTGGCCAAAAGCTGAGATAATGCGAAATAAATGATTTTAAGTGAGTCTACCTTGCAGTTTATAATATTTTCTGCTTTCTACTAGGAATAAAGCTAGCGGAAAATACTTGGCCACAAATCATAAACTCATGACACAAATTCATCAGCGGCATTCAGCAGCAAGCTGAAGACAGGGCGCTAGCCCTGTCTTCAGCTTGCCGCTTCCAGCATCTGCCTGCAGTCTTTCGCAGGTCGTCGTCCCGCCTGGCTGGAGGGCGTCCAACACTACTTTTGCCGAGTCGCGGTCTGCACTCAAGAACACGTTTACCCCAGCGGTTGTCGGTTCTTCGCGAGATATGGCCGGCCCACTGCCACTTCAGCTTGCTAATTCTTTGAGCTATGTCGATAACTTTGGTTTTCTGTCGGATGTATTCGTTACGAATCCTTCATTCTTCATTCATTTATCTTCTTTCTTTTCCTGTATAAATTTTGTGCACACGTAGATACCCACATAACCTTGTCTCTCTCTCTCCCAATAAGGTTTGCTGGATGAGAACTCTTTTTAGGGTTAAGCTCGCCTTTGCCATTCCTTCTCTAGTTTTATGTTTTTTTAATGTACATATGTTTTATTTAGTGCAATAAAGAATTATGAATTATGAATTATTATGAATCCTATCCCTCAGAGAAACTCCGAGCATAGCTCTTTCCATAGCTTGCTAAGAGACCTTGAACTGGTGGACCAGCCCTACCGTGACACAACTTAATTCAATTCAACTGTACCTACCTTAGGGCATTTGGGATTATTACAGATTTATGACCAAAAATCAAAATATTCCCAAATACTCCAAAAGTACCACAAAATCAAAGTTTGTAACAACATTGTCTCATACAAAATGGTTAACGATTTGTGGCAAACAATTTTCTCGCTGGTTTTATTCCTAGTTGAACCCAGAAAATATCAAAAACTGCATGGTAGACTCACTGAAACTTGGATTTATCGATCATTAGTTATTTATTACTCAGTAAAAAAAATAAAAAAAAAAATAATGCTGGACAATCCACACAGCATCATCTAGCCCCAAAGTAGGCAGAGCTTGTGTTATGGGTACTAGATGACTGATAAACTTAATACAATACATAACATAGATAGATATTTTTTATTATATATAGAAAATACCCAGAACACCCTGAACAAATATTTGCAGATCATAGAAACATTTGTCCCAAGATGGGAATCGAACCCGCAACCTTCTGCGTCGCAGGCGGACCTTCGCCCGCCGCGCCACATCGGTCGTCAGTAGAACAATAAACAAATGCTTAAACCACTTACAAACTTGATAGGGTTGGGTATCCTTAACATAAGATGCTGTTCATGTGCCTCCGCCAATTCACAGCCCGAACAGAGGTCGTAGTCCACGCATGTTATACATTTGTATCGGAACCCAACAATATTAGCTTGACAGTTGTTGCACAGAATGTCGCTATGAATGCAGCGGTCATCACTGTCTTTCTCATCTGTTAACAAATATCAAGAGATTCAGAGTAATTCAACAAAAAGGTTACATGAAACTTACATTTTTCTATAGAGGTACGACTTTATAGGTTGGTACAAATAATATTTTGGTATACATTAGTAGGTTGGAGATAGTTTTTGTAAGACTAAAATAATAAGGTAATAACATGAATTACATATTCTATGCCTACAACTATTTTGTTTGTCATTGGTAAAACAAACAGTTTCACAGCAGCCTTGTACCTCGTAGTTTCGTCTCTCTCAAAGTTCCTTCGGGGTCTGCGGGTGTACTTATGTGCGTCGTTGGCACTCAAACTGCTTTTATAGTGATAACAAGAGCGGTTCTAAGTACAAGGGGTACCTAAAAACTCTTGACAGCAGGGCTTCCCTGTAAAAGCATACCTTGAACCTGAGCTCCTGGAAGGTGCAGAGAAGGCGTAGCATCATTGCACAGGTGTTTGTTTTTGATGCTTTGGGCCGCAAAGTGACGTGAACAAAATCGGTAAGTATTCCTCTTTTCTTGAGGTTTCTCTAGAAGATCCTCTCTTCCTGCAGCTATCAGCCATTGTTCTTGTCTGAAATTATAAAAATTAAGCTCATTATTATCGAAAAAGTAGCTAGATCCTGGAAAATCGGGGAAACCAAATAAATCTATCTCACCGAAGTTCGTCCTTCGGCACGCCGTGATAATACAAATGCTTGCTTGTCCTACTGTTGCGGCCGCAACCGTAAACACAGCAATAGTTCACCATTATCCCATTTAATTAAAAATATCAAGATAAATTTTACAACAGGAGCATTTTGTTTATTTTTACTTGTTTTGTCTTTTGGTCTAGTCTAGTTTATTTATGGTTCACTCACTGCCCGTGCCGCGCCGTGCGCCGCCGCCCCGCCAGAGATTTTTTATATTTTTTTCAATTTGTTCTGTGGGACAAATTAGGTTAAAGAAAGACAGGCCATACTACCTCGGCATTCGACAATTTTTCTGTTTAAATTAAAGTTTATAAACTAAATAATTCATATATATTTTACATTTTAAATACACAAATTGTACTGTAATATTTACAAAACAAAATTACAAATAAGGCGCTGAATGTTGAATGATGGACAGATTATATATAAAATATGTAATCTAGAGTTTGATCTCCAGTGTTACAAAAGTCCCAGACCCAGGCCAAAACGAAGACTACAAATAGTTGTAAGAATAAAATATTCTGTTGATAGCCCATTTGACCATGAAGGTCTCTTTTTAAAATTTCGACATCACAAAATTTGTAGGTACCTACTGAAAATTTGAATTATGTATTCGATTATTTGAATTTTTTTTCTTTTAATCTGTACCGGCGTCGCCGGCGGCGGCGCGGCGCACGAAATGTTTTTGGTTTAAATCTCAAGTTATTTATTAGCTGCGGTAGTTGCTGTCATTGGTAAAATCAAATGGGTGTCATTGGTTTGTTTGGCATTTTTTCCCTCATATTAGGTATATTAAGAGGGAAAAAATGCCAAACAAACCGTGTTTCGTAACCGATCACGAAATCCTAGAAACGTAAAATAAGCGGTGAAAATAGTACGAGGATTTTTATAATAATTTTAAATTTATTGCTACAACTAATTTATTGAATTTTATTTTATTGACATTGTTGAATTACATAAAAATATCAAAATTAAATACATAACATATAAATAACCCACCATTCCTCGTTCCACAGTCGGGTTAATACCGCATTTTACTGGCAGCCAAATGGTGGATACCGGCGGATACCAGTGTCTAGCCGCTGCCTTACATCTTTATAAAAATTATCTATAAACCTAGAGCGGTTTGTTGACATTTTTTCATAACATCACCCGTGCGTTCCGAAATAAGATTACAGCGCTGATAGCGATCACAAAATATTTTGTGTTCCGAATTGGTTATCACGATACTGACAGTTGAGTGCTAACAATAATTCGGAACGCTCATGAGCGCGCTCACGATCACACGCACGTCACGAACATTCTAAACGTCAGTCAGTTTCGACTGACGTTTAGAATGTTGACAGACGACCGATGTGGCGTAGCGGGCGAAGGTCCGCCTGCGACGCAAGAGGTTGCGGGTTCGATTCCCACCTTAAGACCTATTTGTACGATTTGCAAATATTTGTTTCGGGTGTTCTGGGTATTTTCTTATAATAGAAAAAAAAAAAAAAATTTTATTTAAAAACAATTAAATCTGTGTAATTTTTTAATGAAACAAGTATAATAATATCATTTATCTAGCACCCATAACACAAGCTCTGCTTACTTTGGGGCTAGATGATGCTGTGTGTATTATCGAACATTATTTATTTTTTAGTATTTTAACCGCACACGCAGAACATTATTAGTTATATTATAACTTACTAACGTGAAAATCAAAAGAGAATGGCAGAAAATAGGGTTTTATAAACTAATAACAGTAATAACAAATAACTCGGTTGAGGAGTGGGACTACGACGATTCTTTACGAAGATAATGCAGAACAACAATTTTACCAACCGACTTCAAAAAAGGAGGAGGTTCTCAAACCGTGTGTATGTTCGCAAGCCAACTGTCATATTTGTCACTTTTGACTGATCGTTCACAGTGATTTCGGTTTGTAGGATGGTCGGTGATATCGCAAAATGGCGTATGTAATGACGTCATCTATGACGTCACACGGGACGTCGTTGTCGCGCTCATGGTAATACGGAACGCGTGTGAGCGCGATAATATCGATATAAGCGTAATTCGGAATGCACTACACATTGGATCTAAAATTTATGAAAATAAAAATTATCTGAAGAATCTCTATCTACGATGGACAACAGGAGGATTTGTCGAGTTTGTCTTATTCGCAACGTAAAAATGTATTCGTTGCGAGAGACAAAATTAGAAGAAACATTTGAATTATTTTCATGCACTAAAGTGAGCACCAATACCTTTTTATCTGATTTAGATCCTGAATATTTAGAATATCTACACGAGAGTTTCACCAACCGCAAGCTCTGCAATATACATTTAAATTTTATTCAGGATTCCGTCATCTGCAGTTCGAGATCTATTAGATGAGAGAGTAGATAAATGTAATTTTAATGTTACAGCTCAATCCAGAAGATGGGAAACCAGATACAATCTGCTACATTTGCTTGTCGCAGTTGCTGAAATGTAGTAAATTCAGAGCCATGTCCCAAAATGCAGTTAATCTACTTGCAAATATTTTTGAAGATAGATTTCAGGTTGGTTTCCTTCACATTATAGTCCCACAATTTTGTTTTACTATTTACCTATAAACAATATTAAGAGTGAAATAAATTAATATTAATATGGGGGATATCTGGCGCAGCGCATCAGCATTGCCATACAGCGGGGCAATGCAGCCAGCGTCTTGGGGACGCTTCCGACTGGTATTGATATGGATCAGTTGAGCTACCTGTAGATTGTTTGCAACAGTCTGCAGTTAGCTTAATTGTTTCAATTGTAAATACTAGTTCTAATTTGTTTTTATTATTGAATTGTAATTTTCTTTGTCAATATTAATACAAGTTCAAGAGAAAGAATCTGTTGTCACAAAACAGCAACAACTTTAATTGTAAAAGAACTGTGCTATGGCATGATCTGATCTGCCATAGCCCATAACACATGCATGCTGAGTGTTGGTAGATTTGACAATGTTTTTCTTACAAGTGAGTTCACATTAGGCATTAAAGTGCATTCAATCAGTACAGGGTGTGTCAGATGTTTCAGATGGTTTTTATATTTGTCCCAGATTGTGCGTTCCATTAATTTAAGATGTTTTTGTTTTACTTTTCTTTTTATTACCTATTATATGGCTGAAATATGTATCGTGTTTCTAAGCTGAAATAAACTTATTGAATTATATAGCATGATACCGAAGTGCAAGCTTCAAAATATAATGTCATATCGGAGCTTCATATGCATACATACAATTATATAATTTAACACATACATAATTCCAAAATGATCATGCCATGAAGTAGGTACTATTAAAATATTTTCTTAAATCATACATTTTGACGACCGATGTGGCGCGGCGGGCAAAGGTCTTGCATCGCAGGAGGTTGTGGGTTCGATTCCTGCTATAGGACAAATTTTAGTATGAACTTGTAGCGACCTTTAGTAGAAGACAGCTGAATTACAAAGCTATGTCAATAGAGTCGTAAAAAGAAAAATAGCACTGGAAAACTGAAGCTAGCTAGCTACCTACCTAAGCGCTTCCATGAATCTCCGCTAGATGTCGTCAAAGTTCTAACAAATTGTCGAGTGCAAAAAGTGTAGAAATCCTGGATCGCGCTAACGCATGTTTCAGTTACAACTGAACATATACGAGTACCCAACATCAACTGTTGGTCGAAAGACCCCGGGCAAGTGGACCAGTTGTGTCGGCCCGGTACAGAGGAGATCTCCCTCTGTCCTTATTTGGGGGAAATACCACCTTTACCCCCAAACTGGGGTATACAAATATTTGTTCCGGGTGTTCTGGGTATTTTCTGTTTAATTTTTAATATTTTATTTATAATAAAAAATATCTATATAATATGTAACATGTTGTATTAAGTCTACTAATAAATCAAGTTTATCAGTTCCGATCCGTTAACATAAACCGTTGATTGGTTTGTCCGAACCATTGATCAGTTCCGACAAACTGATCAACGGTTTATGTTATCTGTAGCATAAGTATGTAAATAATGTTTAATATAAACAAATAAAAAAAAAAAAGTTACCTAGTACCCATAACACAAGCTCTGCTTAGCTTGGGGATAGATGATGTTGTTTGGATTGTCCAGCATTATTTATTAATGTCTGTGTGTGATGCAGAATGTCAAGGCCCATAGAAACATTTTGCTTGGAGAGTGAAGTGTTTTTTATAGCGAATAAAAGTTATGGTAAAAAAAATATATTTTTATGTTTTAATTAAGCCATATAGATTACAACAATAGACACAAATAGATTTTGAAAGAAAATTATTTATAATTTTTGATACACAAACACAATGTCTCTTTCCAGTTCACACCAGACACATCCATATTGTTGGATAACAGAACACATTTTTACTTATCACTATCAGCTGTGCAGCAGACAAGTTTTGATGATATTGAAGCGGGAACTGTGAAGGAAGAATTTGCAGAACCAGCTGACTATTATGATGATGATGATGACATTCCTTTAACACTTATAAAAAAAGAAGGTAACAACTAGGCTATTATTATTTTTTAAAGCATAGGCATCAGCAGCTTTTCAAGCTGATCTTAGGCCTGTATTAGAAAGCTTGCTCAGTCATCAATATCTGCTTGTGTAACGCTTTTCTATGGCATAAACGTCACTCAAGCAGAGATATATGACTTAGCAAGCTTTCATAATACGGCCTTAGTCCTTCAGTGAACTATAGTACTTACTTGTATTATGTAGAACTTTCAGCGCCCACAAACTACCCCACAACACATAATGTCGAACATGAGGCAGGTCTACTTTGAAAAACCAACGAAGTTATGACGATGACTTCGGATCGCACAAAACGAAGGACGGCCGATCCGTTTTTCGATAACCTTACTATGAAAATTATTCTGACATTTATTTCTTAGAGTTCCGAAACGTAAGGTTGACGACGCGCCCGAAGCAACTTGGTGTAAAGATGTTTTGTTTATTGCGATTGAGTTTTTCCGCCAACTTCGTTCGTTTTCCAAAGTAGACTTCCAGAGCTGTGGCAGTGAATGCCTTATTGCCATTTACCCTGTTTCTTTTCATTTCAGCAACTAAAAGACAGCTGGAATCAAAAATTGCCCTGTGTGAAGTAAAACCAGAACTAGACATTAAAATATGTTTAAAAGATGAAGAAAGTTCAGAAAATATAAGAAGAGAAGAGTACAGCAATGAGCCGCTTGATGAGTCTGATTTAAGTTATGACTGTTCAGTTTGTAACAAAAAACATGTGACAAAGAAGGCGTTAGACCACCATATGAAAGTGCATGATAAAAGCAGATCCTTTGCCTGCGAGATTTGCAAATATAGATTCAATACTAAATCAAATCTCAAAACTCACAAGGAAAACCTGCATAGAAGAGATAATGAGACAGTAGCATGCTCCATTTGTCACAAACTGATGAATAGTCAACAAATCTTAAAAAGGCATATGAAAATTCATTTTAAAAGGGTTAAAACTCATGCATGTGATAAATGTGAGTTAAAATTTGGTGATAAGAGCACCTTAGTAAGGCATAAAGCCACCCACACAGAAGATTTGCCAGGTAAGCCTCACTCCTGCCCAATGTGTGAGAAATCCTTCTCAGTTATCTATTACTTAAAAAGTCATTTAAAACTTCACAGTGGAGAGAAACCATTTACTTGCGAAAGATGTGGGAAAGCTTTCACCCTCAACAGCCACTTAAAGATCCATATGAGAACTCACACTGGTGAAAAACCATATGCATGTACAAAATGTGAGAAACGCTACTCGAGCCACGCTCATGTTAAATATCACATGAAAACGCACACAGGAGAGAAAGGATACACTTGCGACGTGTGCGCAAAGTCATTCTCCGAAAGTAGTCATTTTAAAAGTCATTTGCAGATTCACAGCGGAGAAAAGCCATTTGCTTGCGATGTGTGCGACAAGAAGTTTATAGGACACACTAACTTGAAGCTTCATAAGAGAATTCACACGGGCGTCAAGCCCCATGTTTGCGATGTATGCGGGAAGGCGTTTGCTCAAAAATCGGTACTGATAATACATGTGAGGACTCACACTGGAGAAAAGCCATATGCCTGCCACAGATGCGGCAAAACTTTCACCATGTCAACTCATTTGCGAACTCATATGCGCACACATACTGGAGAAAAGCCATACGCCTGCGAATTATGCGGAAAGACATTTGCAGAGAACGCTCGACTGAAGAGACACTTAAGAACACACAGTGGAGAAAAGCCATATGCCTGCACGATTTGTCATAAATCATTCGCCGATTATACAAACATGAAAACTCATATGGTAACTCATACGGGAGAAAAACCATATGCTTGTGATCGGTGTGGGAAAACCTTTACACAACAAGGAACAATGAAAAAGCATATACAGCATGTTCATTTAAAGGAGAAATCTCATATTTGTGAAATGTGCCCCAAGTCTTATGCTAAAAGACAGGCATTGAAAGTTCATATGAGATCTCATACTGGAGAAAGGCCATATAGATGTGAAAAGTGTTGTAAAACATTTATGACAAATGAGATTATGAAAAGACATTTGAAAACTCATGGTGAGCTAATAGATTTAAATTAAGGTATAATATTATTACGGTCAAATTTTTAACGCTTTTTGATATTTGTTCTGGGTTAAAAACACGCTAAATCGTCCCGTCCTGCAATTGACGTATTAAAGCCATTTCATGGCTTACGCGCGTCCCATCCATCATATTGCAATTGGAATAACAGTTTTTAACTAGTTCAGGAGCCTATGGACTCATATTGTCTGACAGTAGCTTTCATGTCAATAAATAATTTATCATTTATTTATTTATATAAGAACGAAATCATGTTTTTGACCAAATATAATCACTATAGCTAACGTTTCATTAGGTAGGTACCTACTGCAATTCTGATTCAAAATACAAGTAGATACCGAACCTCATAAATGATTCAGCCACAATATGTATTATTTAAATAAACAACTTCTGACGGACTTTCGATTTTTTTCCAAACATTTATTGATTTCTCAGTTGTATATTTTATATTTTAGCAAAAACTAAACAGAATAAGAAATCTGCTTCGTTCACTCACATTGACCATCAAGCCATACAATTTTATGCAACTCAATTTGTCCTATTCATAATAACCGAAATGCTTTATTCCCAGTTTCCCATCCATGAATTAAGAGTTATACCACTGCAGATCATTGTGTGCAAAATTGCAATTCAATCCAAGAGTTTCTTCAGCCAAACATCTTCACAACGGCACAAACTTTCGCCTATACATACATGTGCTTGACAATCCACACAGCGTCATCTAGCCCCAAGCTAAGCAGAGCTTGTGTTATGGGTACTAGATGACTGATATACTTAATACAATACATTAGTACATAGATAGATATTTTTATTATACATAGAAAATTCCCAGAACATCCGGAACAAATATTTGCAGATCGTACAAACATTTGTCTTATCATTTGTCATATGTAATATTAGTAGTATAGGACGGAAATCGAAATAAGGAAATAAACAAAAAAAAACACAAATTGGCCTTAAATCTATTTAATTATTTACTAGGATTTCTAGTGTGCACAAACAATTAGGTATCAAAAAAACTAAAAAAAGTACAAATATGAATAGGTACTTTACTACTAACACTTACTTATAAAAACTTATGCTAAATGAAACTATAACAGGTAGTAACATAGTTAGCATAATATGTCCAACAGTGTTGAAAGACGTATAGTTGAGTCAATATAGACATTTTTGTGAGGAGGTTACATTAAATCCGGTTTTGGGGATTCTGGTGAAATATTATAGATAAATCTAACCTGTGTACTATGGATCATTATGAATCCCTGATTTTGGATAAATAATGACTGAGAAATTAGCGATTAATACTAATGTAAGCACGGCAAAATGAAAACATTTCTGTTAATTTTTTACTTAGTTATGTTATGTAATATTTAAAATAGTTGTCACTCCGCCTGATCCTAAAATTATAGCTTAAGGCGTTACCCGGACCTGTGGGCCGCGCTGCCACCTATTTTTATCTTAATATTACGTTAAACAAAGGAATTTTCAAAACACAACAGTTTCAACAGTTTTTGGTACCTATTAGAAGCTTTTTTTAATGCCTCTGTAATATTTTTATTTTGATAAGTTTAGACTTTAGACAGAGATGTAAAAACAGAGTTTGGTTGCCAAAACGAGCAACTTCGCATCTCTGCTATACAAAATAGATAAACTATACAAAATAAAAATAGTTCTGTGTGTCTATCATGAGTTTTAATCTATACTCGCTAGCGACTGTAGTTAAAAAAATGTATGAAAACTTGAACAGCGCCTCTAGTGGATAGTTGGGTACTAAAATGCGCGGTACTATATTTACGTAACTACTGTAGTAACGTCAGGCGATCTAACTGACAACTCATGGTAGACACACAGAGGCATTAAAAAAACATATGATAAATATCACAAACTACCCAAAGGATTTTTGAAAATTCCTTTATTTATCGTAATAATAAGATAAAATAGGTGGCGGCGCTAATGTAATGTGGGTCGGGGTAGCGCCTTAAATTGAAGGTGAAAATATACAAGACTGTGATTACAACTGTCCTACTGTATGGATGGATCTAAATGTTGGGCAACGAACGGGAAGGATGAACGAACTGTGCATGCAGCGGAAATGCGAATGTTGAGATGGATGTGTGGAGTGACAAGGATGGATAACCACATCAGAGGAAGATTGAAAGTGGCGCCAGTGACGATGAGGACTACCAGGTTAGCGTGGTACGGGCATGTTATGGGGAGGGAAGAATATCATGTGACGGGAAGTGTTAGGTTTGAATGTGGAGGTATATAAAGGGAGAGGAAGGCCGACGAAAAGATGAATGGATTGTGTGAAAGAGGACATGGGCAAAAAAGGCTGATAGAGGAAAGTAAAGAAGAGAAATGCCCAGCAGTGATCGACGTTCGGCTGTGATAATGATCCTATGCGTTTCAGGGCTTGACCATTCAGTTTCAGTTTGATATTCAGCCATAGGTATATCATCGTCATCATAGTCTTCTTTTTTAAATGTCATCGTTGCCGAAGTATGTTTTCAGGAGATGGTTGGCTCTCTCGCAAACCTGGGAAATAAGTTAACTATTACAAGAGAAAAAAGCACTACGTTTTTGCTATTATATTAATCACATCAGTATCCTACTAATAAATAACTAAATTTAAAGTGTCTGTTTAAATTTAGTTATTTAAACAGACACTTTTTACTAGCTTTTTAGGGTTCCGTTGTCAACAAGGAACCCTTATACTCGTAGCTTTGCTATGTCCTTCCGTCCGTCCGTGGCTTAACTCAGAGACTATAAGACTACTTTCACTGGTAGATAGCTGATGTTATAGAGAGAAACTTAGGCTTCATTTATAAAAAAAAGTATTAGGGTTCTGCGCAAGAAAATAAAACCCATGAAATTGTAAAATCTACGCGGGCAAAGCCGCGGGTACAGCTAGTTCAATATAAAATGACCCAGTCATGAAAACTATGGCAGCTCTCGTTATCTGGTCTTTTTGCATTTTCTTTTTCATACTCAAGAACTATAGGCAAGTGCTAGAAAAAAGAAGCCATTTTGAAATGTACACGAGTAGAACTTTTTCACGAGACTCCACTTGGTTAGTTTGATTGATTTCAATTTTTTACCCTCTTTCGACCCCCACTTTAAAAAAACCCCTCAACAGATTTAGCCTTACTAGTTACGAGCAAATTTCACAAGTCCAATCTGTACACCTATCTCATGCAAATCAACGGTTCGACAAGTAAGTTCGAAGTGTTGCACCGAACAGCCAAATCGCTCAAGCTGCCACAGATCTTCGTTTGCTTCACTCACACTAATCAATAAATAAAATTGCAATGGTGGTTACTTACCAGCTCGTCTTCATGTTCCTGCATAGGTATCAAAAGCTTTGGTACGTCGAACTCTATCAGCTTCAGACAGAGAGCGTCAAGTGCATTTTGTTCAATGTTCTGTAAATAAAATAGACAAATATGTAGGTATAATAAATAAATGATAAACTCGATAAACTAGATTTACTCGCGATTTTTCAGGCTAAAAAGAAGCTTATTCTCTCGAACTTAAGCAATGTTTTTCTTACTCTCAATTTTGTCAACAAAACAAATCTAATTTCACTATACGACCGCCAAGTGCGAGTCGACACGCACACGAAGAGTTCCGTACCGTAAAAATCAGGCAACATTTCAAAGAACATCAAATTTTCACTTTTTTTATTTTTAGTATTTGTTACACTTGATATGTTACTTATTTATAGAAAGTTTCATGTGTTTAAAGAGATACAGCCTAGACAAACAAATAGCAAAAGTAGCCAATAAAACACGTTTTTTGTATGGAAGCCCCCTTTAATTTGGATATTTTATTTGATATTTAATATTTGCTGTTATAGCACCAAGATAAATACACATTCTCTGAAAATTTCAACTGTCTACCTCTTACGTTTTATGAGATAGAGCCATCTGACAGGCGGACTGACAGCTGAGGTAATATGGTAGCGTTTTCACCCTTCGGGTACGGAACCCTAAAAACTACCGTAGTATACGTGTTCATTATGAATGTGAGCAGAACGCACGAGACTACAACTGCATTCACCCTGAAGATGTCTCTCGTTCCGACTGTACGCGCTTTGAACTAACGCGACGTTACGGGACTCGACGTAATTTAGCGCACCGTTCCAAGGCTGAGTGGAAGTGGAGTGAGGCTATAGTGAGAAAGCGCTTGGAGTAGCGCACTATAGCTTCGACGTTTCTTCAACGCACATCTCAAACACCATTCGACGCGACGTGTATTTGCGGCAGGATATGCTAGCAGAATATACGGCATGCGTTTTAAATTCTATAAAAACAGTAAACACAGTCCTTGGTACGTATAGTTGCCGCCAAACATCTTGTCTGGTGACGGGCAGTGAGAATGGGAAGTTTGCGTAGGTACACTCACGCATATAACTCATGCCGCCGACAACGCAGCAGACGAAAGAGGTAGGTACAGCTTCGTATAGCTCTGTCTCGCTCTTTCATTGTTTGAAACAAAAACTCGCAGTGAACCATCGACGCGACTGTCCTGAAGGTCCACTCCTCTGCGCAATTGGATAGGTTTAGACTGCTGGCCCTATACTTGGACACTCATGGTGGCGGCCTCGTAGAGACATCTCAGCACCTCGATATACCGATAGTCTACTTGGCAACGCTGTAAGGATTCCAGAACAGCCCAGGTTTCTACGGTATCGAAGGCCTCATAGTCCACAAAAGCGAGACACAGGGGCTGGTTGTCCACTTCGGACTTCTGTATAGTCTACCTCATACTAAGCATCCAGTAATATACCTGCAGCAAGTGCGTAAGCCCTCGCAGGACGTCGTAGCTGTTTTCAGTGTCGGCCAGCAGCCGGCAGTAGGGCTCCAGTGCGGCGCCGCCGTACGCCAGCTCGCGGAGCTGCGAGGCAGAGCCCTTGGAACAGAGAGCGGACACCGCGACCACGGCCTGGACCTTGCATCTACAACACAAATGGAATTATTGAAATTGAAATCTACAACACAAATGATATCTCACATCATTCTCATGCTCGAATCATCATCGTCTGGTCCAAGAAAACAAGGTCTGGCACTCCGGGAGTGACACATGCTACGTCACTGTCCAGTTGTCACATATGATATGACACAAAACATGTAAGTTTAGAAACAAATAGGTTAGATCAGTCAAAACAGTTTTAGTTAAACACGAGTAATTGTGATAGATAAACCATTGGTTAATACAAAATCACTTAGTTTTATCAGATTCGTACAGGTAATTTACGCTACTGGTAACAGCAGAAAACCGATTCGTCTTCTCATTCGCCGATGGCGTCGATGACGTAGGGCTTGTGTCACCCACGTGACCGTGATGTCTCGGAATGCCATACCTTAAATAAATAAATAATGCTGGACAATCCACACAGCATCATCTAGCCCCAAAGTAAGCAGAGCTTGTGTTATGGGTACTAGATGACTGATAAACTTAATACAATATATAACATAGACAGATATTTTTTATTATACAGTGGTGGACACATAATTAGAGACACCCCCTAATTGACTACAATAAACATGATTTTGGCACTACCATTAGCCAAAGTAGGTATTAAATTTAATGTAATGGTTACTAAATCATACATGACGTTGTATTCTTAAAAATGGGGGACAAAAAAGAAAGAACTACATTCGGGTTTTCATTGTTTTGCCGCGTATTTGCATGAAACGTCGACATTAATTATAACATTTTACTTTTTGTATTAAAATTAATACGTTTTATACCAATCGATATGGGAAAAAACAAGAGTTGCGATTCGTCCACTAGAAAGATAATCTTGAACGTTCATAGCAAAAGTTTGTCATACAGGAAAATCGCAAACCATTTGAGCTGTTCTTAGGACATGGTTATGAATGATATAAAGCATTTCAAGAAGTTCAATACGACCGAAATCGTACCCAGAAAACCGAGACCTAGAAAAACTACTCCGCGGGAAGACTAGGATTGTGTTGTTGGCAAAAAAGGAACTGTTCAAAGGATCAGAACTGATACGCTCGGAAATATATGGGGCAGAAGGGTCGACGGATGTATCTGCAAGGACAATTAGACGGAGACTATGTGAGGCAAACTTGTATGGAAGAGTGTCTCGGAAGGTGCCACTTTTGAAAAAGCAAAATGTTAAGACAAGGTTAACGTTAGCTAAAAAATATGAACACTGGACTGAAAGAGAGTGGAAAAATGTGCTTTTTTCGGATGAAACAAACATTAATATGATTAATTCTGACGGAAAACAATATGTTAGACGCCCCCCGAACAAAGAAATGGATCCGAAGTACACCAAGAAAGTAGTGAAACATGGAGGGGGAAATATCAAAGTGTGGGGCAGTTTTTCAGGACTTGGTGTCGGACCTGTCAGGAAGATAGAAGGCAATATGGATAAATACCAGTACAAAAATATTTTAGAAGAAACCATGCTGCTCTATGCTGAGCATAATTTACCGGCCATTTGGACTTTTCAACAGGATAATGACCCGATACACATAAACCCGAAACACACCGCAAAAGTAGTTAAAGATTTCTTATGGAACCAGTTTGTGACAGTTTTGGATTGGCCCCCGTACAGTCCGGATTTAAATCCAATCGAAAACTTGTGGTGCCTACCAGGTGAAGAAGACAGTGGCGGCAAAGCGAACATCAAACGTCGATCAACTTTAGACAGCTTTTACAGAAGCGTGGGAACAAATTCCGGTACAAGTTTGTACAAAATTGACTGCTTCCATGGCTAAGAGATGTCGTGCTGTTATTGCTGCAAAAGGACATGCGACCAAGTATTGATACGCATCGGAGTGCTCTATAAAAATGTATTAGAAATCTTACGTACTAAGATAATTTCAATGATAACTCATTTTTTTTTAATTTCTTGTTACGAAATAAAGTGTCTTTAATTATATGGCCAGATCTTACTAATCATATCTTTTATTTACACTGCTTACATTTAAGTTTTACCGATTAAAAGGCAAGTTTTGTTGTAAATGTTTCGTTTTAACAATACACAATAACAACACAAATAAAAATTAATTGTGCAGCAAGTTACAATGGCAGTCGAATAAAATATATACAAGAGGAATAGCTTAGTTATTTCAATATGCTTCCAGTGTCTTTAATTGTGTGACCACCACTGTATATAGAAAATACCCAGAACACCCGGAACAAATATTTGCAGATCGTACAAACATTTGTCCCAAGGCGGGAATCGAACCCGCAACCTTCTGCGTCGCAGGCGGACCTTCGCCCGCCGCGCCATATCGGTCGTCACCTTGTATTAACTTGGTAGCGCTCGCGCGACGTTTTTACTTAAGGTGGCAAACCGCGTACGCTTGGTTGCCGCGCGCTTGAAGCTTGCTTGCAGCTTCCGCATTTTCTTGATCTTTTTGGAGGAATACCTAGTAATATCTATAAATATCTAGATTCTCCATGAAATTTTCTACAAATTAGCATGTAAATATGCTGTAGTTGAATAAAAACAAAAGTGGTCAGATTGTGCTTTCGTAACCAGTGGTCGAGTCTGTTTTTGAAGCTATTCACAGAGGGAGCAGTTACAACGTTCTTCATTGAGTTCTCCGTCAATCGTGGGCTGATTTTGATGATTCTTTTGGTTTTGTATAGATAAACGATTCCGCTGTGGTCTCATATAAATTTTATTCCCGAATGATTACAAAACTTAAAAAAACAATGTTAATTCATAGGAATTTGAAGTCGGTTGAGTTTTTGTAAAAACATCAAATTATAATTCACTTCTCCAACAATGTATGTGTGAGCGTAGCTACGTAAACTAGCCAAACTAGATGTGGAATGTTTGTAAACAAACCGCCCATACTTAACCTAAAATTAATTGTTGCCGCGTC
Organism: Eupithecia inturbata; assembly: GCA_963662085.1. NCBI lineage: Eukaryota > Metazoa > Arthropoda > Insecta > Lepidoptera > Geometridae > Eupithecia > Eupithecia inturbata. The sequence continues at coordinate 3,377,085 of OY759201.1, forward strand.
TTTTATACGCAATTTTCTTGTCGATTTGAGATCCTTCCTTCATTAAATATTGCTTACAATTATATGTGAAACGCCTCCAAGCAAGTGAGCTTCCGTTTTTTGTGTCATATTGTTTGTAAACAATAGTTTATGAACATTTCACATCGAGTTTGCCTAGAGTATAAACTTTTTAAACTTTCGCGATCTGATAACTAAAGGTTATTTATCGAGTACCTTTTGTTTTATTTTCCCTTACCTATGTTTCCATCACGGGGCGACCAGACGTCGACAGGTCAAGAAAATAACGGCTCAGCTGCAGCGCCGGGTTGTACGTCAAATAAGTGTCATACGAAACAAAACGATGATTATTTCTATTTATTTGATTTTTATTAGTCCGTAGTAATATTATTAATTCGATAGTAACTCTGTCTGTCTGTCTGTTACCATAACACGCCTAAACGGCTGAACGGATCTCAAAGAAATTTGAGAGGGAGGTACAGTCCGACCAGAAAGAGTAGAAATTAATTATCGAGGAACTAAAATTTACTGTAAACTGGCAACTCTTTATGAAAGGCCAGTGTGGCCGCTCTAGTGAAAATGTCGCTAGATTCAGCTTTTCTTTGCAAAATAATATGCAAGTATTTAGCTTAAGATACTTACACTTATAGCTATTTAAAAATCATAACAAATACCTTTGGTTCTGTGTCGGATGTATTTCTTACGAATCCTATCCTTCAGAGAAACTCCGAGCATAGCTCTTTCCATAGCTCGCTGAGCGACTTTGAACTGGTGGATCAGCCCTACCGTGAGTGTCCAGTATTACTTACTCGCATATCATTCCATAGGTCCACAAGTAGGTTGCAACCTGCAAGTTGTGTGGAGGGTGTACTGGGCGTCATATGTGACACAAACGGCTTTTTAATGAGGCGAAGGATGAACCAATAACAGACGCAAAAATACACTTTATGGTAAATTTTTACTACTATCTCTTAGAAACAGATATAACAATCACTAAGTTCGACGAACGATTTGAACTTTTGAATGAAAATAATACTAAGAGCGTCCTGTAATTATTCGTTTCTAAATGAAATATTTTTGATATAAACATAAACTTGTCCTTTTTAGGGTTTCGAAGATCGGAGATCGGTTTCGAAACCCTTATGGCATTGCTTTTTTTGTCCTTAATTCCGTCTTTAATATCTCAGCAACTACAGCAGCAAATAACGTGAAATTTAAAATAATAACACATTTCGTGCCAGACGCACGAAATGTATTAGAAGAAAAAGATACTCACGCACACTTTTACAGATTAAAAGGAAAAAAATAAAAATAAATGAATATTGAAAATCAAATTTTTTTAATGAAAGGTATCAATTTGTACATTTCAAACCAGTTTTTGAAATTTCTGTAGGTTTCATACTTTTTGAAATATTTAAAAAAAATCGAAAAAATACCCATTCCCCTCCCTATCTCCGAAGTTAGCAGGGCGAGGCGATCCATCTGAACTGTATGTAGCGTTTGTAGATATGGATCTATATTTTACAGGAAAAATATAGGTAAAATATAGTCTGTAAGTAGGAAACTTTTAAAAAAATGGTCAAAGGGGGGGGGGTTATTTTCAAATGGGGGGGCTAACTCGCCTAGTGGGATATCAAATGAAATGTATCGGTTTGTACATCTCCAAACAGTTTTAAAAATTTCTGTTGGATAATACTTTTTGAAATATTTTTAGAAAAATGTCAAAAAAATATACAATCCCTGTCCTTATCTCCGAAGTTTGCAGAGCGATCCATCAAATGAAAGGTGAGGTATCAAATGAAAGGTATCACTTTGTACATCTCAAAACAGTTTTTGAAATTTCTGTAGGTTGCATACTTCTTGAAATATTTTGAAAAACGTCGAAAAAATACCCATACCCCCCCCTACCTATCTTCGAAGTTTGCAGAGCGATCTATCTGAAATGTATGTAGCGTTTGTAGATATGGAAAAATATAAGTAAGTCTGTAAGTCTTTTTGAAAAATGGTCAAAAAGGGGGGGTTTATTTTCAAAAGGGGGCTACCTCACCGCGTGGGGTATCAAATGAAAGGTATCGGTTTGTACATTTAAAAACAGTTTTTAAAATTTCTGTAGGTCGCAAACTTATTGAAATATTTTGAAAAAACTCGAAAATTTTACTTTTACCCTCTGTACCTACTCCGATGTTTCCAAACCAATAAAGGTTTCAACTTTAATTTTTTGGTATTCATCAAATAGAAAAGTCTCTAACTAGTACTAGTATATATAATGATATACTTGACAACCGTTCGAAGCCCTCGGCGCGCGAGTCACTTGTCGGATCTTGTTTATTCCTGTACCCCTTCTTTCCTAAAAAAAACTTTTTACTGGTGTACAGTCGGCGACAGGCCAATCTATCACAGCAATATAACAATGTAAAATTTTCTCAACTGATTTTTAAACTTCCCGGTAAGGAAAAAAGTTCATTTTCAATTAAACATGTTTGACAGGTTTGGGTAGGTTGCTCCTCTGAGTGTTTCTGTACTCAGAGGGTTGCTCTGACGCCATGATCACTGTAACTTCACAATCCAATCGAGTTTACTGTCTGTAGTCTGTAGGCCTTTATTTCCTGGTTTCGTGACAAAACAACGATATATATGTAGCTTACGGCAACGCATTCCAGCGAGGTTCGGAGTTTAGCTGATCGTGTTGTATTTATGTAGGTACCTATTCCATTTTGACCGCGCATTTTGATACAAGAGGGCACCAGGGGAATGATTGCATACGAGCGCTATATAGGCTAGAGCCGTCCCTGCTCGCGATTACCTAAACTTACTCAGTTCGCGATTGACCGCCATCGTCGCGGGTTCAAACCAACACTTATTACCATTTCGTACCATTTTATCATTTATACAATTAGTTGGCGGCAGTAGTTTAATTAAGCATAAATAACGTGTGTCATGTGAATATAGTCCGCACCATACCACACCAGTGACTTTTCTTGACCACCAACCAAACAACATACCAAATACCAATCTCAAAGGGCAGTTTGGGGATCAACCAGCACCATCTACCACATTCCCCAACCACTACCCTTTTCAGACCTCTTGATCTATTTTCATTCCTTGGGTGTATCCCTCTGTGATTTTTTTCGATAAGTATACATACAAAAATTATATTTTTTATTTGCGTATTATTAGATCCAATGCGATATGCGTCATTACTTCATTAGTGATGTCTTGGTTTAGGAGAATGCAAATGAATTACCTAAGTCCACAGGAGATCGGAATGCTAGCTTTCGGTCATCGAATTAGCATTGCCATTCAACGTGCGTGGCAATCCACGCTCGTTGAATGGCATCATGGCTCTCCACAGCGGCACTCTGCCTTCTGGTGAGACGTCTTAGATTTTTAGGAAATAGATATAATGTACTAACTATGCTATACTAGTTATCATTGTTTCATTCTATAGACAAATAAATAATGCAATATTCAGTATGTTAGTCTTTTTTATAAACGCCTGTTTTGGTATATAATGTAGTTTTGACACATGTGTCATATCGTTTGGCCATAAACTATAGTGCATTCACAGTTATTTTACCTCTAGCTGTTAGGTTGGCAATCTGAGCGTTATATTGCCATATATAACTTCTATGACTCCCTTAAACGAAATGTAAAAACAGTATTGCTAATATTACCTAACTATGCCGATTTAGTATTACACTTTGTGTGATAATGGTACACATAATACGATATTTCTTAAATATTTAATCAGGTATTTTGGAAGTAATTTTTTTAATAAAATATTTATCTCCATACAAAATCAGTACAGTTGTACCAATATTCGATTAACATAATATGTAAGTACCAATAATATTATATTATCAATCAATAATAAACAACAGATCAACATTCTAGTTTCCAGTTTAATTGGGTAAAATATTTAAAACGGGTAACCCTTTTTTACATACCTGTAAGCTTTGTAAGACGACTCGACAGTTATACCAACACTCAGAAAACATCTGTCAGAGGTAAAATAACTGTGAATGCACTGTAGATATGTCTTTAGTGAATTTGAAGATCAGAAAATAGCTTAGTGTTTTTAAAAGTTGAAATCTCCGTGTTTTATTTTCACTTTACAACACTTTGCATGCCTATAGCTGCTCTATTTACCTAGATCTCACGTAAATATTGATTTTATCAAAGAGCTCTTACAAGTGTCAGAAGTAATTCAAAAAAATTGTAAGCCATGTTATTACGTACAAATAAAGTTACAGGACTTATTAGTTCAAATTTCGGAAAAACATCGAAAAATCTCAAAAAATATCTTATTAATAACCGAAAAGCTTTTCGTGGTTAAAAAAGCTGCCAAGCTATTGCACTTCGTTTCTATATGACAAACGTTCTGCCAAACACCCTGTATACCTAATTTACCTCAATTTATGTTTTCCTAAAATAAATGAACTTAGATAATAAACTTCAATGGGGCCCACGCATAGATAAGCTATCGAAGAGACTTAGTTCTGCAGCGTATGCTGTCAAAAAAATCCGTCATCTTACAGACATCTAAACTTGTTTAATTCAGCTACTTCCATAGTATTATGTCTTATGGTATACTACTGTGGGGGAACGCTGCAGATATTAACACCGTATTTGTGTTGCAGAAGAGGGCTGTTCGTGCTATCTATAGTGTGGGTCCCAGAGAATCCCTGTGTGATAAATTCAAAGAAATAAACATAATGACAGTACCATGTCAATATATAATTTATGAAAACGTAGTACACTCTTAGAAATATCAATCTGTTCCCGAAAAATAGCAATGCACATAATTTGAATACTAGAAATAAACATAAACTCGCTGTGCCCACAACTAGACTACACAAAATGAATGTATCTTTTAATGGGCAATGTATACGCTTCTACAACAAAACTCCTAGTGAGTTGCAAAAATTATCAGTAAATAAATTCAAACAAATTGTCAAAACCTTCTTGTGTTAAAAGGCCTACTATAAAATATCAGATTATCTAGAGGATAAAAAAGCTTGGGACGGGATTTGCTCCAACTCGAAAAAAAAACAAATAACGAATAGGTTAAAGGTTTCTTCGTCGCTTCTTTACTTTAGTCTACATACCGAAGCGACTGAAATCAAAAATATCACTTTATTTCCGTTTCAGTGTTTAATTATTAAGAATATGACCTTTTTACCCTGTAACCTACCTGCCTACCTGTGTATATATATTTATGGAAATAAAGAGTTTTTGACTTTGACTTTGAAATGTTTAAGGGAAGATATTTTGAAAAGTACTTTTTATAAGGGAATTTCACGAGAAGTTCGGGGAAAATCAGAAACAGAGGCTGGCAACACTAGTGGTTTTTGTATGCGAGTGCGACCAATCTGTGAAGAATTCCCCAAAATGAAAGGATTTTTAGGATTTTTTATATTGTCAAAATATAAGGAAGACTGGACATCGGCAACACTGTTTAGTTAAAAATCTCTCATTGCTTGGTTTTCTTTCTTTCACCTTCTGCGCCTGCCAAAAGTCCGGTAACGCTGTCATGGCCATCTGCGGTCAACAGCCTTTTTAGTGGTTTCGAAAAAAAAAAAAAAAATCTTCACCAAAGAGAATAAAACTACTCCGCTCCCTTCCCTGTATTTTCACATAAAAATCCAGCCAGATGTTTGTTTGTTTACATTTAGGAAAATCTGGTTAAAATAACTACGATGGACCACGGGATTTGTCGAGTTTGTCTTGTTCGCAACGTAAAAATGTATTCGTTGCGAGAGAAAAATCTTGAAGAAACTTATGAATTGCTTTCATGCACGAAAGTGAGCACAAACAATCACTGGATCAATTAAATCAAAATACAAAAAGAAAATTCAAATCATTTACCTACCAAAGAAGGAATGTAAATAAAGTATTATACTTATATGTTTCAGCTTAATTCAGAAGATGGGAAACCAGAAACAATCTGCTACATGTGCTTAGCACAGTTACTCAAGTGTAGTAAATTCAGAGCCATGTCTCAAAATGCCGTTCATCTGCTTACAAAAATCTTTGAAGATACATTTCAGGTACATATGCTACTCTTCTTAATATGTGCCTCAAAAGGAGTTTCTCTGTGTACCATACATGTATATATTTGAAGTTGAAGAATACATAGGTACCTAATATACAGAAGCTTATGGAGGTGATGGCAAAAGTTATCTAACTATATTATCTAATTCACTGCCCAGCCTTAGCACCCTGCCATATTTTTTATTTGTGGCTTGGACTAGAATAAAACTTGAAAACAAAACAGATCAATCAAATTAAATCAATCTGTATTAATAGGTATTATAAATTCCAAAGTAATTCCGTCTCTCTTATTGTTTGTTTTTCATGACTGAACGGATCTTAACGGGAGGTAGACAATATCCTGAGGCACATCGGCTACTTTTATCCCAAAAAAGCGCATGTGAAGCTGTGGGCAAAAGCTAGTTTATTTATATATTATTGTACCTATCCTAATTCTAAGTGGGGGAACTGAGATTTGCACTAACATCTCGCATGGGAGTGTATTGTGCATTGTGGCCCTGCCCAAACAGCCCAGCTCCTTGAAGTACCGGAGCAGGGCTTTTGGTGATTGACAGCTTTTCTGTATGTGTGGATAGGGTTGATGCCTCAATGTACCTAACCTATCTTGTTCCAGCTTACTCCCGAAACATCCCTATTATTGGACCAGAGGACACATATTTACTTGTCACAATCAGCTGTGCAGCATACAAGGTTTGATGATATTGAAGTGGGTACTGTGAAGGAAGAATTTGCAGAATCAGCTGACAATAATGATGATAGGATCCCTTTGACACACATTAAAAGAGAAGGTACCAAATCAAAGCTAATTAATTGCTTTGATATTAAGAATTTAATTTAGATAAAAATGTACTAAAAATAATGGTGTCAATTTGGTTGGCTCAACACCTAAACTGATTTGATTTGACTAAAAATTAATTTGTAATATTAACTTTGCAACATCTGGCAACAGTGTAGTATTGTGCCAATCTAATTGACACCATTAGCAAAGTATAAAACTCAAATGACGCTAAATGTTGTGAAAAACCTTTACATAGGCACCTACTTTCTAATTTCATCTCATTTCAGCACCCAAAAAGCACCAAGAGTCGAAAGTTAAGAATACATCTAGAATTGACATCAGTGCAGTGAAATCAGAAAATGACATCGAAATCTGTTTAAAAAAGGAAGAAGGTTCAGAACATATGCAAAACCGAACTGAGTATGAAAATAAACCCCCAGATGAGTCTGATTTAAGTTTCCACTGCTCTGTTTGCAACAGAAAACATGTTTCTAAGAATACATTAGACCATCACATGAAGGTACATGATAAAAGTAGACCCTTTGCCTGTGAAATTTGCGCATATAGATTTAAAACTAAAGACTACCTTATTAAACATAGAAAAACTGTTCATAGAATAGTTAAAGAGACAGTAGCATGTTCCATTTGTAACAAAGTAATGAACAGTCCTCAAATTTTAAAAAGACATATGAAAATTCATTTAACAAGTGTTAAAACCCATGCATGTGATAAATGCGAGTTAAAATTTGGTCAAAAATCCACTTTGGTAAGGCATAAAGCTACCCACACAGAAGATTTGCCAGCTAAACCACACCCATGCCCCATATGTGGTAAATCCTTCTCTGTTATTTATAACTTACAAAATCATTTAAAACTTCACAGTGGAGAAAAACCATTTACTTGCGAAAGATGCGGGAAAGCTTACACGCTCAACAGCCATCTTAAAATCCATATGAGAACTCACACGGGCGAAAAGCCGTATGCCTGCACAATATGCCAAAAATCATTCGCCGAATACACTAACATGAAGACTCATATGGTAATTCATTCGGGAGAAAAGCCATATGCGTGCGATCGGTGTGGGAAAACCTTCACCAAAAAATGTTCAATGAAAAAACACATACAGTATGTTCATTTAAAGGAGAAATCTCATATTTGTGAGATGTGCCCAAAGTCTTATGCTAAAAGACAGGCATTAAAAGATCATATGAGATCTCACACTGGTGAAAGGCCTTATAAATGTGAGAAGTGTTGTAAAACATTTATGACAAATGATTATATTAAAAGGCATATGAAAACGCATAGTGAGATGAGCTCACAGGGTTAATTAAGAATTTTCAAACTAAATACAAGATTATTATTTTATAAAGTACTTTAGATTTATTTTTTGATTGTAATGTAATAATGGTAGGTCTGTATTTTCTATTCATTTATTGCAATCAATTGTATGTTTTTATACATTTAGAAATCATACATTTATGCAGGGTGTTCGGTATTGGGACCGATATATTATTTTTGAGGGGTTGAGGAATTCATGGTCATGAGCTTTTTTTAACATTTCCTCAGTATATTCAATGTCTTTAGTATCACGGTTGCCGTTTGAATTTATATGTTTGCCTGAAATTCATCCAAAATATTGCCTTTAAATCGTCATAACTATCTGTTTTTTTTTGTGGTTTTAAAGGGGTTCGAAGATTTTGGCCCACACACAGCTACCAGGCTGTTTTTTTTTCAAAGCCGCCGCTTACGATATCCATAGAAATATTAACAAATAAATTCGAAAGTATCTCTGTCTGTCTTTTACCTTTTTACGCCTAAACGGCTGAACGGATCTTAATGAAATTTTGCAGGGAGGTAGACAGTATCCCAGGGACGGACATAAGCTACTTTTAATCCCGGCCAAGTGCGTGCGAAGCCGCGTCCTAAAGCTAGTAAGGGATATATGTGGGTAGAGGACACATAAACAAATAAAAAACGTCCCATACATCATAAGATAATTCAAATATCTGAAAATCATCGAAAACTTTAAAAAAGCCACCATACTAAAAACTCGTAAAAAAGAAGTTATACTGTTGAGGCTTAAAAAGGCCACCATACTAATTGCAATTGGTTCTACCTACCCCCACTTTCTCTTTGGCGTAAGTTCTACCGAACTAAACGCAACTATTACAAGACAAAAGTAAGTAATTTTCAGGGTTTTCAAAATGACCGATTTTTTTTAATAAACTCTTAGTTTGTGGCATAACGTAGGAATGACCATGAGCTAGAATAGTTTTCAGTGAATTGGAAGATCAGAGACACCTTTATTAATTCATCCAAAGTTGAACTCTCCGTCGCGCCGCTGTATGCGCTCTTTTATAAATTATCACTTTTTAATACTTTGCATGCCCATAGCTGCTTTATTTACCTAGATCTAACGTAAATATTGATTTTATTAGTAAGGGCTAAATGTAATAAAAAAAATGTAAGCCATGTTATTTCGTACAAATAAATTAAGAGCACTAAATAGTTCGATTAACAGAAAAAGATCGAGAAATCTTAAAAACAGTCGAAAAGCTTTTTATGGTTAAAAAAAGCCGCCAAGCTATTACACTTGTTTCCACCTACCCCCAGTTTCTATATGTCAGACGTTGTGCCGAACACCCTGTATATTTGGATAGACACTTAAACAAATACAAAAAATGTCCCTTAACATAATGTCTTAAAGCGTCAGGTTTCTGAGATATTCACAGGTGAAAATAACTATATTTTTTCTTCATGTGAATATCTCAGAAACCTGACGATTTAGGACATTATTTTATGAGACATTTTTTATTTGTTTTAGAGAGGTGATTTTGAAAATAAAGAAAATAAAACAAATGTTCGAGTCACCCTCCATACAAAAATCTTCAAACTCCTTTAGATTACCTAGCCATGTAACTATTTCCGCGAGGGTTTAATTATTTTCTTTTCAAAATCCTGTAAGCTATGATTTATTTGAGGTACGAAGAATCTGGCATCATCTACAAACATGACAGAGGTGTTTTGTAACGTTTGGCAACAAATGTGGTCCTAGGACACTACCCTGAGGCAAACCTAGAGATAAGTCTCAAAACCACATCAGTATCACGTCACTCAGTGTGTTCGATAGTTTTAGTTTGCTTATTATAAAATTATCAATAACCGTTGATTGTCTTCTATCATCTAGGTAAGATTAAAAGTAGTTAACGTAAAAAGAAAGAGCTACTCCTCTGATACCTGTCTTCTAATTTACCTATGAGTACTTTATGAACACGCAATCAAATGCTTTAGATAAATAAGCTAAGAACAATGCAACACCATGTCTTTTATTGTTAATTTCTTCCCGTGCTAGTTTTGAATATTGCCAGTGTTGTGTTTTCCCCTTTCTAATTGATTCGGAATAAGTAAATTATTTGCATCTAAAATGTTGTCACTCGATTGTAAATAGCTTTTTCATAGATTTTTGAAATGCTAGGAAGAATGTATATAGGTCTAAAGTTCCCCATGTCAGATTTGGATTTGCCTTTTTCGGGTTCCATACCGGAAGGGTGAAAACGGAACCCTATTATTAAGCCTCCGCTGTCCGTCCATCCGTCTGTCACATCTTATGAACCGTAAGAGGTAGACAGTTGAAATTTTCTGAGAATGTGTATTTCTCTGTAGTAACTTATATTATAAAGGTATGTGTATATTATGGGTATAGGTACATAATGTATGTTGTTTTTTTAGGGTTCCGTACCCAAAGGGTGAAAACGGAACCCTATTACTAAGCCTCCGCCGTCCGTCCGTTTGTCACGTGGCTTTATCTCACGAGCCGTAAGAGGTTGACAGTTTAAATTTTCAGATAATGTGTATTTCTCTTGCCGCTGTAATAATAAATAATAAAAACAAAATAAATATCAAAATGATAGGGTGCTCCGCTCCCATACAACAAACATGATTTTTTTGGCTCTAAATTTGTCAAGGATCTATCTCTTGAACTACAGCGGGCCAATGCAGCCAGGATCTTGGGGATCCTTCAGACTGGTATTGATGTGGATCAGTTGAGCTACCTGTAGAATGTTTGCAACAGTCTTCAGTTAACTAAATTGTTTCAATTGTAAATACTAGTTCTAATTTGTTGATTGTGATTATCTAAGACGTTAAAAAAAATTTTGATACATTAAGGGATGATTCTCGACCCCGAGGGGATAAAGTTTTGTACGGCTTAGTACACATGTTACGTTACACCCTGAATTGTTTGTCTGAGACAGTCCAAGTTACAAATTAAGCAGTGTGTTATACATATTTTATGTTAGCCTTCTTATGTTTTAATTCAAATGTTTCATTTTAAATTAACAATCAATATAAATTCTGTTAAGTCAGAACCAATGCAAATAAACCAAAGGATGTGCCGTTCCTTTACAACGCAATATAATCTGAACACGATTTCGTATTATACTGGGTAGGCCTCCAGTTTAAATACGACTCGTAAAAACAAAAATCGAATTTTCTGATTCCTTTTTGCGTAAACGCTATCTTTTGTATTTGTATTTATTTATTCCACCGTAGGTACACATGTTACACTTGATGTCGTTACACTTTTTAAATAATTTATATTGTAACAATCTCACACAAACTTAGCAAAGGAAACACCATAAGGGTTGTTCATAGAAAATAAAAAACAGACAGTTATGGACTCTTCCACAAAGTAAATAAAATAAAATTGGTCAGACTAAAATGAATAATAAATAACTTATAATGTATGTCGAAGTATGCTGGTGACATAAGGGTAGGTTTTGCTTGAAAACGAATCACAAACTTCGATTTTTATTTTCACACGCCGGTCGGCACACACTGAGCTAGAAAGTTAAACCCGTGGCTTTAATCTATTAAGAATGAAGAACTTAGGGGAAATAAAATAAGAATCAGCTTTTCTAAATAATGGTATATTTTCAAAAATATCGAATTACACGACCTGCATTGTCTATTTACAAAAATAATAATCATAAATGAAATAAATCCTCGAAGATGCATCACTACTATAAATTAATTATGGGCTGGTAGCGTAATTTGCTTATAAAATATTTACAATTTATGATCCTACCACCATATCAACCGAGTTTTTTGAAATACGGCTTGTCAACAAACTGGCTAAAAAAAGCCTCCTAATCGACAGACTTGAAGTTTTGTGACACAGTCGATAATTCAGATAGATAAATATCGATGGTTTAAACTACAGGTACATTGTATGGTAGCTTAGGAATTCACCACTGGAAGATTAACAAGGGTATCTAACACTGATCAACCAGTAGAGTTTAGCGTTATTCCATCTTCAGCGTACAGTTCAAGCCCGTATTATAAATAAGAAAGCGCATTGGTACATGTCTAAAAGCATGAGCTATATTTGTAGCGCTCATAAGAGATTGTCAAATGGCGTAAAGAATTAAAGGTATGGCTGCATGATTCTCAGATCTTTTCTTTTATTTCTACGAGTATTCTGTAACTAATTTATCATTTTATAAAAATCTGATCAAGGCTAGCCTAAATCTTACTATCTATTTTATTTCAGTTTATAAAAATCAACATCCCTACAAATATTCACTGTTTGATATAAAAAGCTAAAACACACCATCAGTCGTTCTCGGAGACTTGCGTAGTTTCCATAAATAAAGAAATAATGAACACGTTTTTAATTTTTAGGAGATCACTTAATGGTGAGAGTGGAAACTTTATGAAGCGTTCAAATTAAGCCTTAACTTAAACACTAGGATTAAAACAACTTGGCCGCAACCTGAACTTGTGCTGTACTCGTTTATGGACAAAATAGTGGTGCGCATGTGAAAACTTTGCTTATAGCTAACTTCACTCCGGCCAAGTTGTTTTAATCATATTTTGATTGTAAACTATGCAAGTCCCCCTTTCCATAACAATACCCATCAATTCATTAGAAAACAACCTCTAAGCTTGATAGCCCAGAGTTTAAAATCCAAGGAAATTGTAATATCTAGATAGATTTCTCTATGTACTCTAGGGAGCACTGACATAAAATTTATCGATATCTATGTTCATTATGCATATTATGGTAACACTACAGACAGGTAACACTTCACCTGAAAGAGAACCATAACAGAAAAATAGTTATACAGGATGCAATGGATACTTTTCAAAACAGATATGTATCTGCCTAAAGACTTTTGTCATAGGCCTCTTGGTATTCCATCGATATCGATAAATTCCATTAAGAACCCTACCCTAGTGTTGGACGATAGATATAATTCATTTAATTAAAATTGTGGCGATTTAAACTTTCTTTTACCTATATCAAAATCTTCCTTTAATGTTACGCCTTCACTATTTTAGTTTTTATCTCTGTACATTTTGATAAGACCACAATTTTACTTTTCAACCATTCCGTACATACAAGTGTATATTTTATTTAGCTCATACAAAATCTAGTTACATAGGCTTACTAACTATATAGTTTAAACAGTCGCATGTTAGACCAAAATATTTAGTCTCATACAAAAAGAAATGGGTAAATACATCAAAAATCCTATTTTTTTTCATACATATTTTTCTACTAGTTTTGTGTATTTTTACAATGTACATATACAATAATATCAATACACATTCGAGAGGTAAATGTATGAGAATATTTTAGTTCTATTCAGTGCATGCATTTTACATTATTGTAAAGTATTTTTGCAGGAAAAATATGTATGAAAGTAAACAAAGTGTTACAAAAATTCGGGTATACAACAAAATAGAATTTTGTCCCATGCTCTAAAATTTGTGCTTGTTGGGGTATTACTTTATTTGGCCTTATTTGGGTTTTCTCAAAACCCAATTTTAAATCCAATTCTCTGATAATACTATACACAACTTAAAAGAAATACTCGTTTCCAAAATGCACTAAAATATGGCCTCTATAATCCGCCTAATCATCAAAATAAATACATAATATTTTTATTACTCGATATCATTAGGATAGTTAAAGTATATTACTTTGGGAATGTAATATTTTACAAAGTAATATAATCTACCGTGTCACTATTACTATTCGATTCTTTGGGCATGGTTTTTGTTTGGATATAAACACCAAAACTAAATTAAAATTAAAAATAACTACATGTCTACTGCTAAGGTAGTAATAAAGTAGTGAATTTAAAAATCATAAAATATTAATATTTTAATGTTTGCTTCATAACCAAAACGTTTAATGGAATTCATGTGTACTGTAAAATGTATGAAAATGTTTCGTATCAGAATAAGTAAATTCACTTTTTATTTTTAAGTAATAATGATAGTTACAGTACAAAAACTGTCAGCGACTCGAAGCGGTCCGTAAAGCAGAAGCGGTTTTAAATACAAACTTAGCCTAAAATACAAAATTTTTCAAATAATATTTGTTTGTACGTAACGTACATAAGTAACTTTGTACAATATCATAAAGCATAATGATTAAATTATAATTTTTCAACGAAATAGAACAAAGTAGTTATAGAAAAATAGATTTATTGTGATTAACATAGTACAGTTAGCGTAAGAAAAATCGAAGAGTCCAGTGTTGACAAAAATATACAAGTTTTATTTAAACATGATACTCAATCGTAGAACAAAAGTTGACACCCTCGGGGTCCATAATCGTCCCCTTTCAGCTTAGTACACATGTTTCGTGGCATCCTGATCAGAGTAACTTGAGCAGTATATGCTTAGGTTGTTAGTTACAGCCCTTAGGCTGTGGCGCTCATTAGGGGAGGCCAGTGTCCAGCAGTGAACATAGGCCTCCCCTAATGAGCTGATGATGCTAAAGTGGGCAATGGTGTGCGCACCGTGAATTCGTAGTAACAAAGTTGAATTTACGTTACACACTTATGAAACTTTGAATGTTCTGATCGCGTATATAAAACTTCTGGGAGTTTGTCTAACGCATGGATATAAAGGTTGGCTTGAGATAGGAATGGCCAAAGTATTTTACTTTGGCCATTCAGATTAAAAAAAAACTAAAGATGCAGTTTCAATTTTCTCATAAATAGAGCCCGTGACTCCGTTCACGACTTTTGTCTAACTCTCGTGGTTTTTGATTTGGCCATCCACTTCCATCTCAAAAAGCCACTGTATATGACGCTAACTGTAATTTTCTTTGCTTACTATCTAAAAAGGGTTAAAATTAGACCTCCGTTATTTATAAAAATGTATAAGCCACAGCTTTGGATAAGCTACTTCTCACACGACTAGAGGAAAAGACTGAGTTGAACCAATATGAAAATCTTGCACCACGTGCCAAATCGGTATCTCGTGAAACTTGTTTTTAAGTCCGTGTGAGAAGGGTGTCGTTTCACCAGAGGTAAGCTAAGCTGCGTATCTATGCAGTGGCATATTTCAAATCAAGCCAATATATTCGCTCGATTTTCATGCTTACACAGGACCTATTATATTATATGCCTATTCATATTATATGCCCAAAACAATGTACTTACTTATCTGACAATATTATTGAACCTACTTAATTTTTTTTTTAAGTGTTTTGTTTCGTGTCTTTGATAGGTAAATCACTTCTTTACTTTACCTTAAAAATATTTAAGTAAACAAAAATCAAAGTGATCAATTTATTTCCTAGTTTTACTTCTGATATTTTGAACTTCTGGCGCGTCCAAGAATCCTGTAAGGTCTAAAGGTTTTCCTAATGGAAATAAAGCACTATAGAGTTTGAGTTTATGTGGAATTAATATATCTGTTGCTGTATTTGATATATTTCATCGCTTAGCTACGCAGCTTAAATCTGGGAAAGGGCCTTAATCCACTCTCATTTTATATTTGGCATAAACTGAAAACCTATCAGTGGAAGAAGGGAATAAGTTTTGTAAATTAACACATGTATACTTAAAACTACAATATAAAACAAAATTGTTCATGTCCCTCAAAATTGTTCCTGTCCCTCAGTCAACCTTATAAAGTAGGCCTTTTAGAATGCTCACTGAAATACTTTTAGTAAATTAAATACTTGTTAATAATACCTTATCATACTTTTCTATTATTGATATGGTTAGGAAAGCTTTTTGCTGGTATTTTAATGAAAATATGTTATATTATTGAACAATATTACGTCAGTTGTACTGTGATTCATTTTAGTACTTTATCATAGCATATACCGCTTATAAAGAGCGAACGTTGTCGTCGAGTAACAAAGAAGAATAAACAAAATAGAAGAATAAACTTGACAACCGGTTACGAGACAAAACTCAAAAAAATTACCGTGAACTCAACACTGATATAGATCCATCAGCCACAGGCTGCTCGTCTATTAACGAATAAATGAATTAACAAGATTTCTGAGCTAAACTAACTGAAATATCCATCTTCACTCACCAACAAGTGAAATCACTGGAAATGGAACTATTCAATTCAGTGTCTGTTAAAAAAAACCGTTATATTAGAAAACATAATATATTAGCGAGATTGGATTTTGCCACGAGATTGAGCTTTCTAGCTTAAGAGCCAATCTCATTGTAAAAATTTCTACAATTCTTCAGTATTTCAGTGTACAAAAGCAGTATTTTCTGGTAATACCCATAATATTAACATACCAAACGTAAACGTTTAGCTGTCTTCCAGTAGATTGTGAAGTTCCGCGTAGTTAAGTATGGCACGGTGTAGGAATTCGTATTGCAACTGAAACAAAGAAGAACATTGGTAAATATGTCATGCGTCGCCTCGCTAGTCCTTTTCACAAATTGGCGTGCATTGCGCTATCGTATGTCTAATACTTAAAGAGATACGACGAGTCAAGTACGAGCATAACTACTCGTGGAAAGCATAATTTCAAATGGCTGCCATTTAGTGAGGAAGAGGTTATGGCCACTTTTTGAAACATATTTATTTAATCTAGTTTCATTTGTTTTGGGGATTGCAGTTATTCGGGGGACACCCTGTATTTTAGCGGTTTTTTGCCTAAATATTACCAAGATTTTCCTAGATACATGATACTTTCGTTTTTGGCGTTGGAGTGATTTAAGTAAGTCAACGCTTGGTGCGTAAGTGATAAGGATGCAGAGAGCTACGAACAGCTCTGACCATAGCCCAGTCACAGAGGTCATCAATAGCTGTATGCACTTACAAATGTGTTGATAGTCTTGACTCGCTGCGAGCGCACTTTCCTCGCGACGGAGCAGACGTCCACTCGCCGCTCGGTGCGTAGCTGAGTGATGAGGATGCAGAGAGCTACGAATAGCGCTGATCTTTCCGTGCCCAGTCTGTAACAAATGTGACGTGTGAGGCTGTGAACAGGGGATGCACTAATAAACTTGGATATCTTCAAGGTTTATTACATTTGCATTACAGAACGTTTTTGTTTCACGCAAATAAGTTTCGAGCATATGTCTAAGGCATCTACTTTTTCGTGGGACGTCGGAATTTCTGTACTTTGTTGTCGCTCGCTATCAGCGGCTAGTCTCGAAGCAGACATTTTCTGACAGCCCACGGAGGAGGCTGTATAACTCTAAGAGGAGTAAATGGAGAGGATGTATTATTTATTACTTGGTTATGCTTCCATTTCTTCAGATGAAAACTATAAACAACTAGTTTCTGCCCGCGGCTTCTCACGCGTTGTTTGTATGGAAGCGTTTAAAGGTTATTTATATCCCATGGGGACTGATTTATGGGATTAAAAGTAGCCTTTATTTGATTCTAGACCTAGAGTCACCTGAATACTAAATTTCCGCCCGATCCGTTCAGCAGTTTTGGCGTGAAGAGGTAATAAACAAGGGGATTTTTAGACAAAAAGTCTAAGAATCCCCTTCGCAGGGGATTCATTAAGGGGATTTTTAGAGCAAGCCATCCAAACATACAGACTTTTGCATTTTTAATATTAGTGTGATAATGTCTCACATAATATTTATTTATTTTTATTCACATCATTTATTTCAAATCTCGTTATAAAATACATTTTTTACTATAGAAAATAAACTATTATAAAATTGATCTACAGTAAAAAATATATCAAAACGGTGAATCACCGGCCGCGAAGCTAGCCTCAAGTCGGTGCGAAGCTAGCCTCAGGACGGTGACTAGGGCTGCAGAGAGAGGAACTTCCTGACGATGCGCGCCGAGTCCAAGAGTACCGCCTTTTGGATATGACCCTTGATCCAACTTCCCAGCGAGAGTCTCTTGAGATATTGATCGAGGTCAATATCTCAAGAGACTCTCGCTAGGAGCGTCCCCAAGACGCTGGCTGCATTGCCCCGCTGTATGGCAATGCTGATGCGCTGCGCCAGATATATGCTCTCGGGTCATGCGTCGCGTCGACCAGACGCTCAGATAACTTTTTAAAAACCCGGAGAGCCTCGGTACCCCACGGACCTAGGATCTCGACCCTAGGTCGCTACTTGGTTGTGTCTGTGCAAGTACTGGAAGTTAGCAAGGTGCGAACAACCCGAAAGTATATGACGGAGGGTCTCCCCAGGAAGATGACACGCTCAACAAATATTGATCGTGCCATCTTTCATTATACACTTTCGGTAATTGTTCGTCTTTACCACCTTATCCATAATTGCACAGACAAAACCTTCGGTTTCCCCAAAGAGGTCACCGAAGCGTAGCCAGTTTACGGAGCTCAGGAGATCTACATCAGGTCCTGTGAGGACCTTGTAGAATCTCCCATGCAGCTCTTTGCTCTCCCATATAAGGTTATATGGGAGAGCAAAGAGCTGCATGGGAGATTTTACATGACCCTGTCCTGAATGCTCATCACCTTAGGTTTGCGCCAGTTCTCGTTAGCTAAGGAGAGAGGAGTAAGGTTCTTATCAACTGCAACCACATCATGATGTACCTATCTGTTATTCGGATTGATGAAAATGATTTCTGAGATTGCATACCTCACGGTTGTGTAGGGTCTTGGCGTTTAAAAAGCCTCGACCACCACATTTCCACGGGATATACAATCTCATTACCGAAGCTCGGGGGTGTCGCATGCGATGTGTGGTTAAAAGTTGACGAACCTTACAGTCCAAGGCGTCTAGTTCAGTCTGAGTCCATCTTAGTATGCCAAAGTTATAAATGAGCAATGGCATAACCCACCCGTTGAAGACACGCACCTTGTTGCCGCCTGACAAAAGGCTATTTAGCACTTTTGTGAGGCGACAAAAGAAGCGCTCCTTCACCGACTGCTTTATGTCCCCGTATATACCCAACGCTACTGGCATACCAAGATATTTGTAGGTCTCACCCTCTGAGAGATATCTGAGGGTTATTCTCTCTGAAAGTTGTATATTATTAGAATTCACAACTTTCCCTCGCTACAGCGAGAGAAAGTTTGTATGACCGCACACATATCAACGCCGAACTCCATTATTATTATTATTAACGCATTTATTTCAGACAAGTCCATATTACATAGGTACACAAAAACAAACAAAAATAAAATCAATAAAATAAAGTTAAATCTTAGCTATGTCCCATGAAAATTAAAATTAGATAAAAAATATAGTTATAAGTATTATAATATTATATATATACGTATTATTATAGTAAACGAACACATATGAACCTGGTTCATGAATTTTCGGCAGGCTATATCGGCGTTAATGACCTTCCTACAATTTATTTGTCGGCCAGCCCTAGTACTAAGCTCTGATACTCACTGACAGTGCACCAGCATAGCCCCCTGGTCGCAGGGCGCGGCGTCGGCCAGTTCGGCGAGTCCACGAGTCACTTCCGGCACGTGGCCCGGCGCCGTCGGCCAGCCTTGGTACTGAAGTTGTCTAACCGACGATGTACAACCACTCTGCGGATCAGATAAATAATGTTGGATATTACATATTAGACAGAGCGCTATGTCCAGCAGTGGGCTATTATATGGTGATGATTACACATCTCATCTAAGCCGGCTTGGACACCTCTAGAGAATAAAGGCACACATAGGCCGCTTCGCTCCCGCATAACACCCGTACGCCTCCGCCTCAAATCGTGTTGACCGCTCGCAGTCCACGCGCAGTCGGCAAAGAGCCCATGATCGTGCAAATTTGCTAACCGCGCGCTGACTGCCTTTTTATGCTGCCACTGTAAAATGTATCTAAGCATTACGAGTTTAAGCCCATATTCCCATTAGTGTTTGGAAAATCAGAAAATTATAGATAGTCTCCTAAGACCATCTTTCTCTAGCTACATCTGTTAAAGAACCTCCCCTTACTGCCCTGTCCAAAAATCCACCCTTTATACAGAACACATTCAGAACCGGAACAAATATCAGTAGATCATAAAAAATTTCGGCATCGAAACCTCAATCTGCGTCTCAGTCGGACATTCATCCACTACGCCACTGAGGTCGTACGTTTGAAACAAAAAACAGTATTGATATTGAATCGTGTGGCGCTAAGCATACATACTAGTCATTCGCAGATGGTCATCCCACCTCGCCGTAGGGCTACGTTTGCCTAGTCGCGATGATTTGTTTGATTTTGTTGTATTTTACCTTATTATCGGTAACTCTGAACTGGCGCCGCGTATAGTAAGGGCATGATTCGCTCTCCTCGTACTGAACTGATATGTGTTCGTATTGAGCTGTACCATCGTCCCAGTACCTGGGGCATTTGCCATCGCCTATCTGTGAATAAACAAAAAAAAATGCTGGATAATCCACACAGCATCATCTAGCCCCAAGCTAAGCAGAGCTTGTGTTGTGGGTACTAGATAACTGATATACTTAATACAGTACATTGCATAGATATATATTTTTATTGTACTAAACACCCAGAACACCCGGGGCAAATATCTGCATATCGTAATGCAAATATTTGTCTCAAGGCGGGAATCGAACCAGCAACCTCTTGCGTCGCACCTTCACGCGCTGCGCCACTGAGCTCATCGTATATGTGTGCAGACACAAGACGGCGCTGAAGAGTCTCATTGAGGCATCAACCCCACCCTCATCCACAAAAAAGCTGAAACGCATTTGCTGCGTGAAGCTTCGTTCAACGAAGCTGTCAGTCACCAAAAGTCCTCTGGTACTTCAAGGAGCTGGGCTGGTTAGTGCCCGTTTAGGCAGGGGGACAATGCACAATGCACTCCCATACGAGATGTCAGTGCAGATCCCAGTTCCCCCACTTAGAATTAGAATAAGATGTGTGCTGGTCAATGTAAACTACTGGAAGGCACTAACCTCGCTCAGCATGACGATAGTGGTAACGTTATGTTCGGACACCATTCGCCAGAAGTCCATTATCGTGCTCGGCATTGGGTCTTGCGTTATGATGAAGCCTTCTGAGTTGTCGTATGCTGCAAAGACATTAACCCCCTTATTCATAATTGTCTGCTAACTTAGAGCATTGCTATCTCTCACTCTTTGACATAAGTCAGAGTGAGAAATATAGGTGCTTAGCAACTCTTTTAAGTTAGCGGACCATTATGAATAAGGAGGTTAAACGCTGAAAACTTAAAAGTAGTCAATAAAAAAATATACATAAAAAATGTTAATCGTCAATTATGTTTGCTACATCAGTCAAAACAGTTTTAGATAAACACGAGTAATTGTAAATGATACCCATATCAGAGTATTTTGATGGGGGGGGGGGGGGGTTCAGGGTGTCTGGGAGCGTGGGAGGGGGGGGGGGGGTCACAGCATAGCTCGTTTTGCTCGCCATGCGGAACATCCCTCTGACATATAAGGATATAGAGTGAGAAATAGCAATGGTTTACGTTAGGAGACTTAACTCAAAGCCACGCGGCGGTAAGTTATGCTTGGATTTCGCTGGGCAGCGCGCCAAACCGAGTCAAAACCGAGCGTTAACCGCTGCCGCTCTGGGGCAAAATTCTGCATACCAATCGCTTTACTATGACAATGGTATCGTCGCTGAATCGTCCATAGATATAAGAAACTAGATAGTGCGCGCGTAGCAACATTTGCACGGAGATATTAATAGAAAGGTTTCAACCTTGACACTTTTGACACGCGTCCCTCCATTTGTAGTTTCTTTCATCAAAGGTAAAATGAAAACCACACCATTGTTATGGTGAAGCGATGAATTTGGTAAAATCAGGGCCCTGGGTAGCAAATACCAAGCCTTTATACAAATAAATTCCTTACTCGTGGCCTGTTTACATTGATATTTCTGGGGCCTGATAGCTAAGAGACAGCTGTCTTTCTGAGTAAAGACAAAAACTGTAGAGGGCTTCTCTTTCTACACTGTACAAATTGAGCAGGACCAAAACTCAGTTTACTCACCAAAACCACTATTATAGTGGTTTTACACCGGTTAGTTCACTAACTGGGTCTAAAGTCTCTTTCAGTTTGCCTCTGTTAGCCTGTTAGCGCTCTGACGGAGAGTTACAAGCTGAAATGAACTTTTTTGTTTTGAAGCTAGAATCTTAAATGTATTTTTTCCCGGCCCAGAGAGACTAATGTTAACAGCCATTACCTTCAATGAAAGACGCGTTGATATACGTAGAGTAGTCCCTCCCAGGTATAGGCGCTAGAATGACGCGATTTCTGTCGTACGGCAGAATCTCGAGGCTGCGATTCTTCGGCCGCAGTTCGTCGGCGGCGCCGGCTGCGCAGGATTTAAGCGGCTCTGGGATAGGACTGTTTAGGATTTTCTGGAATTACACAGAAATTAAAGCATTTAAAATAATGACACCATGAAGAGTCGTTTTAGCAATGAGCCCTAGCATATTTTTAACTAAACACTAGCCAAACTCGTTGTAGAATGTTTGTAAACAAACCGCCCATACTTAACCTAAAATTCACTCTGTTTCCGCGTCTTTTTATAAGCAATTCACATTACTTGTCGATTCGAGATCCTCCCTTCAATAAATATTGGTTACAATTACATCTGTAACTCGACGCCAAGCAAGCGAGTTTTAGTTATTTGTGTCGTGGTTTATTTACAAACATTCTACATCAAGTTTGGCTGGTGTATAATAACCGCCCGCGGCTTCGCACGCGTTGTTTCTATGGAATCGTTTGAAGTTTATTCTACCCCCATTGAAACTGATTTATGGAATAAAAAGTAGCTTATGTTTTATTCCAGGCCTAGAACTACGTGTACGCAAAATTTTATTCAGCCCGATCGGTTCAGCAGTTTTTATTATGATATACTAGCTGCTGCCCGCGGCTTCGCACGCGCTTTTTAAGTTGCATATGTCCATCGGAAAACCATTTCCCTCCCTACCAAATTTCATTGCGCGCCGTTTAAGCGTGAAAAGGTAACAGACAGACAGAGTTACTTTCAAATTTATATTATTAGTATGGAAGTGTGATGCGAAGTACATTACCTCCAAGCCCGAATCATCATCCTCTATCGGCCTGTGACACAATTTTCAAATGCTAGCACCTGTAATGGTGTTATGTAAGCCATTTATGGACCTGATTGAGGCTTTAACGTATCTCTGAAGCTAAGATCGGCTTTCAGAAGATGTGAATGTTTTGTTTGTAGAAGGTAATGGAACAAGCCTCATGATAACATACCTCGAACTCTATCTCCATAAGACAGGTGGTGGCTTGCGGAGGCGTGTTCCTCAGACGGTCGACGCTGGCTTTCAGTCGATGTGCCGGGATCTCTGTATCGCCGTAGTGAGCGTATTCTACTAACGCTCGGTATACGAATACGTATTGTTTCTGGAAGAAGAAAAAATATCACATAAAAAACAATTCTTATTTCATAATTCGATGCAGTTTCTTGGACGCTATGTAAGCATTGCATAAGCGTTATCCGAAAAAAAAGAAAACGCACCTATTTACCTTATAACTAATAGATGGCGTGGATTTTTGGCGGAAAGGAGCTCGGTAGTCAATGGGATGCCATGTCCAATAAGCACGGTCTATGCCACTATTATTTGACAGCCCCACGTAAAAACAAGATCCGTCAAGTGCGAGTGTGACTCGCGCGCCGAGGGTTTCGAGCGGTTGTCAAATATACCAATATGTACTAGGTATTGGTTAGAGACTTTGCTATTTGATGAATACAAAAAAATTCAAAGTTTTCTGATTTCAGATGTATCGATTTGCAAACTTCGGAGTAGGTATAGAGGTATAGTAAAATTTTCGTCTTTTTTAAAAATATTTCAAAAAGTATAAAACATACAGAAATTTGAAAATGATCCCCCCCTTTTTTACCATTTTTCAAAAAGTGTTCTACTTACAGACTTCTCTATATTTTTCCTGTACCAACAGAAATTCCAAAAACGGTTTTCAGATGTGCAAACCGATACCTTTCATTTGATACCCCACTCGGTGAAGGTTAATTTTCAAAAGGGGCCCCCCTCCCTTTGGAAATTATCCCCCCCGTTTTTGAACATTTTACAAAAAGTGGTCTACTTACTAATTTCTCTATATTTTTCCTGTAAAATATAGATCCGTATTTACAAACGCTACGGTGGGGAATGGGTATTATTTTGACCTTTTTTAAAATATTTCAAAAACTATGAAACCTACAGAAATTTCAAATACTGTTTTGAAATGTACAAACTGATACCTTTTACAATTTGTACTGAAAATTTACATTTTAATTTTTTATTTATTTTTATTATAATCTGTACTGGCGGCGCACGAAATGTATTAGTATTTTAAATTTCACGATAATTGCTGCTGTAGTTGCTGAGATATTAAAGACAGAAAAAAGGACAGAAAAAGCGATGCCGTAAGGATTTCGAAACCGATCTTCGATCTTCGAAACCCTAAAAACGCCCTCTTTTCAGTCTGGTCAAACTATTTTTTTTACATTATGAAAACGCTTCACTGTTAATGAAAAAAAAAGCAAAATATTTTGTGATCGCTATCAGCGCTGTAATCGTATTTCGGAACGCACGGATAGTGTAGCTATGTCACCTTTGACTAGTATGTCACAAATGTTGGGTTATGTTCTGTCAGTTTTGCTTTGCTTTGAGATTTTGTTTGTATATTCAGTTTCTATGGAAACAAAATTGTTTTATTATTTTTGTGCAGGTTTTTATAGGTTATATTTATGTCATCCGCAAATAAGCCAAACATTAAAGAGAACTTAGCATCAGAAACGGACCAATCACAGATCTGTAATCGACGCAGTGCGTTCGCATAGTAATGTGTCGCTTGAGTGTTGTTTGTGAACGAAATCACCTACCACGACGAACGCAGTGAGAACTGACTTACTTAGCACAGTATTGCTTGCTACTCTTACATATTGTTCTTGAATACGGGTGGTAATGTAGTTACCAGTGACTGCACGAGGAAGTTTCTAGAGCGCCGCAGTTCCTGCACGGTGTTGAAGACGGCGGCATGCCCCACCGTTCTCAGCTGGTCGAGGAGACAGTCTAGCGCCACTAGGGTGCCGGTGCGGCCGACGCCGGCCGAGCAGTGCACTACGCACGCTCGTCCCAGCATACCAGACCACGCTTCGTTAACACGCTGCAAAAAAAATAAAAACAATTTGGTTACATTGTTTTACACTTCAAAGTCTATCCCACGATGATACAGAGAAGCTATTAGATATTATCAAGTAAATTATATTTTTATACATAAAGTTAACCTATGCAGTTAGAAAAGTAATTAATCTAGTTTTATTCAATTTAAGTACATTCATATTACACAAAATATTTGTAACACAAACAACATTGTTAAACTAAATGCCTTTATCGTAAGAGTGTAGCATTCTGATTATATTAAATGTACATGGGCATCGGATGTGCTAACCGGTCGAGGGTTTACACGCGCGCTGGCTATTCGCACTCCAGGCGGCAAATCGGCTGGACGAGTGTCTCTGAACAATAACTGTGTTTTATTGGCATTTGGTAGTAACCCTTACCTGGTACAAATAGTAAGTTTATTTAATAATTATAAGTATAGATCAGCACTACTGTCGCCTGAAACACAGGATTACCTAGTTCAGGCTAAATAGTTATACTTAGCTATATTTATTCGTTAAGTGCACTTATGTATTATCTATTTACGAGTTTCTTTGAATACATTTTTTATTATTCACATGATTTATTCAAAATATCGATATAAAATACATTTTTTACTATAGAAAATAAAATATAAAACTATTCTACAGTAATAAATATATCAAAACGGAGAATCACCGGCCGCGAAGCTAGCCTCAAGCGGCCGGTGACTAGGGCTGCAGAGAGAGGAACTTCCTGACGATGCGCGCCGAGTCCAGGAGCACAGCCTTTTGGGTCTGGCCCTTGATCCAGCTTCCTAGCGAGAGTCTCTTGAGATGTCGATCGAGGCTCTTCGCTTAATGGCGCAGAGACCGATTCTCGTTTCGGCGATTACGCCGTTAATCGAAACGACTATCGGGACGACGACGGTCGCTGAATCAACATCCCACATGCTGACAACCTCGCTAGCCAAGTCAAGATATTAGCTAAGTTTATCATTCTCAGCTTTAACGAGGTTTATTATTATAGAGGTACATAGATTTTGAGGGACCTGGGATGATGATGATGAGACTGAGCTGAATACAGGGCGCTATGGCGTTCATAAGGGGAGCCTTAGTACTGGGGAGTCCAACAGTAATCCACTGCTAATATAGGTTGATGATGGTGATGATAGACTATTAATAGACAGTGGAATGGCGCGAAAATAAATCGTATCCTGTGAATAATCTTAGGAAACTGCTTCACTATTCACGTCTCGGGCTCTTTGACCTCGCGGGATGTGGGCACGCTGCCTTCGCACGCATGAGGTTGCGAGTTCGATTCCCGCCGCAAGGAAAATTTAAGAATGATCTGCACGTATTGTTTCTGGGGCTATCTGAGTCTATGTGTATTGTTTATATCGTCTTTGGAGCCAAGATGGTCTTGTGATTTATTTTTATTTATTTATTTAATTCGGATTGCCATCAGCTTAACTAATTACAATAGAAATTAAAATAGACACAGAAAGCTAATAATAGGCATTCGCTAATAGAATCATAATGCAGTACCTAAGTGTGAACACTAAACTTTATGTCGTCGACAATTGAGTACTTAATATAGCAATAAAATTATATTAATTAAACTTAAACAAAAGGTAAATAAGAATTAAGAATATAACTACATACATCATGTGCAAAAGGAGAGTCATGCATCGCCTTGCCCTGTGAATGCTGGTATTAAAAGGGTCAATGTTCAACATCCAGCTGAAAACATTGACAGTTCTACTCGCTCGCACTATAAATGAATTTTGTCTATACATAGTTCCAAAATTTTGGACATGTGGTATGGGGTTGTGTCTAAGCTGCTTATGCGGATATTGAAGTCTAATTTGCCAAGAAGTTCTGGACAATCAACATCATTGTTGATAATCTTAGGATATAAAGATAATCAGCTACAGCCCGTCTATTTTTGAGCGGCAATAAATGGAACCTCTTGCAGAGTTCATCAAAGGTGGAAGATTTGTAAGGGATCTTTACTCTAAAACACGTGTATCTTAAGAACCTCTGAATACTTTCAATACGATCAAACCAGTATTATCCAGTATTATTCTATTTCCCGTGCCAGCTTAAACTAACCTTTATAAACTTGAGAATAGAGTAGGCATGCTCCGGCGCAGCGAAGTCCTTCCACATTAGGAAATGGTACTGCTTCACTATCCGAGTCTCGGGGTCTTTGACCTCGCGGGGAGATGTGGGCACACTGCCTTCGGACGCGTCTGTGCAGTCTGGAATAATTTGGAACTTTAATTGATGATGGGAGCATATTAACGTATTGACTTTTGACGACGAAGGTCAAAGGTCGTCGTCGTCCTGCCTGCGTCGCAGGAGGATGCGGGTTGGATTCCCGCCTCGGGACAAATGTTTGTACGATCTGCAGATATTTGTTTCGGGTGTTCTAGGTGTTTCTATGTATACAAAAAAATATCCCGGTGTAATCATAATGTATTAAGTATATCAGTTATGTAGTACCCATAACACAAGCTCAGCTTAGCTTGGGGCCAGATAATGCCGTGTGAAGTGTCCATTATATTACAAAAATTTGAAAAATTTAGACCCCGTAGTAAACACATATAATATTAAGTTAGCAAGCCGATTAAATGCAAACCATCGGATAATATTTTTCGAGGACTGCTTCCTGTGTTGTTTTTAGAAATTTAGGGGAAAATACACTCGCCGTGCCGTATGTGCGCCTCTCCGGGTGGCACCGCCGAACCTGGATAGTATGCTTTAACAGAAGATGGAAAAATCTAAGAAGCTGAGGTACCACGTGAGCGAAGCCACGAGCGGAAGCTAGTGAATGTATAAGTTTGCGCCTGTGAACTTTGTCTTCTTACCTCCATTTCGTTTGGCGATGCCGTTCCCTTCAACAATCGGCTGACCGTCCGAGTTCAAAGACTGCTTTGTGATCTTCAGTTCTCGCACAATGTAGTCTGAGTACCTGAAAGCCATTATTTAAATCATTAGTGTAGTGAAAAGGAAACAATTCATTAATAGAAAACTATAAGAAGCTCTGCAGGCAGAGCAACTATTGCGGCAACAGGCAACTATATAGCTGTTTACATACAATAAACTACGTAAAAGAAAATAAATATAATATAAAATAATAAATAATCTATAAACAGCGGGGCAATGCAGCCAGCGTCTTGGGGACGCTTCCGACTGGTATTGATATGGATCATTTGAGCTACCTGTAGATTGTTTGCAACGGTCTGCAGTTAGCTTAATTGTTTCAATTGTAAATACTAGTTCTAATTTGTTTTTATTTTTGAATTTGAATTTTTTTTTGTCAATATAGATTCTACAAGTTTATACGAAAAATATTAAAACGTTGAAAGTTTCTTCAACTAAAGTTACTATATCTGCCTAGCGCCAAACCCTCGACTCAGTGTGAGACTGAGTCGAGTTTTTAGTTTTTTTGATTTTATAAATCTGTATAGAGGCCGTCAATAAAACATTTTATTAAAAATAAATGAAAAATATTGTAATTAAATAAATATCTACATAGACACACAGGAACAACGCGTGCGAAGCCATGGGCAGAAACAAGTTGACTATAAAAATATAAAAAAAAACAGCCAACAAACCAATCAAATCACACTTACCTCTTCTCAGTAATATGATGCACAGTCAGCCCTCCGAAATTCCTCGAACCCCGCACCTCATCAGGCCAGTACTTGGAGCACTTAACCTTGGAGTACTCCTCAAGGTTGGTCAACATCACGATAAGTTCCAAGCTATGCTCCCAAATCATGCGCCAGAAATCGTTGACCGTTGTGTCGGTTGGGCCTTGCGCGCAGATAAACTGTTTTCTGTCCTATTGGAGAGGGTATTAGTCAATATTCAAACATTTATTCCATTCTATAGGTAATTTACATAGATCTAAGTATAATCTGTAGATATGGTACGTTCTCCCAGCGCTCACTCAACAACTATATCTGTACCTCTATCCGAACTACAATCAGAGACCCTTTCTTCGAAACCTGCACCAAGACGTTCGTCACCTAAGCTAGCCAACGCACAAGAGCCAGGAAGGGATTCCTCCAAGATGACATTGGGCATACAGCATGTTTCTTATTTCAAATATATCTATCACGAGGTGCATTGTAGATGTCGCAGAGCATCGACTCCCTGCGACCTCTACAACCCACCTCCATCGGGATGGAGGCGGCTCAGGACAGCTATGTATTTGTCGCGTCGTAGGTGACGTGACGTGAGGGAGGTCTATGTCTAGAAGTGGATCTTTGTGGGCTAATATGAGTAGGTACGAGTCGGTTTTTCTGGTGTCTTAGATTTTCTTATTATTTATAAACTTCTTTCAAGTCTAAACAATAATGACTAAGCAGTATTTTTCTTAATCTGTAGTATGTCGAATGAAATAAATGTCGTACTGGTCGAACGGAAATAAACTAATTGCTTGAAGTTGAGAGATGTTTGTGATTCTAAGTAAGGGCACAGATTTTGTAATGCTAGTTCGTTCAGATAGTGGCTTCACCGTTAAAAGAGCTGAGATCATATAGATAGGTGCCAAGTTTTTAGCAGTTCATAATCTTAATAAGTTACGTTCTTACATTATTTCATTTGTGTCTTGGCAAGATTATACCCACCGCGTTTATTTTAAAGTTAGACTTGCCAAGACACAAATCACAGATTTTATAATGTAAGGTGGTTAAAATATATTGTGTTGTATACAAAAACTAATTTTATCGTAATATTCTAAAAATGCAGAACATTTACTACACAAACAGAGGACATAAGCATTGCATGCAATACCTCATTGGGCTCCGAAGGGTCCTTAGAAAGCGAAGGAACAGACATACAAAGCATTAGATATAACAGCCCGAAAGATATTTCAGTAGCACCAATGGAAAAAACAATGCGCGTAAACTGTTATTTATTATTTATTTATTTATTGGAAAACCAGAAGCTTATTTAAACAGAATAACATTTATAAATATATACTAGATCCTATGTTTTGTAAGTGAGGCCGCAAACCTAAACAAATAAATAATGCTGGACAATCCACACATCATCATCTAGCCCCAAGCTAAGCAGAGCTTGTGTTATGGGTACTAGATGACTGATATACTTAATACAATACATTACTAGATATATTTTATTAAAACCTTTTAATAAATCCCAAGGCGGGAATTGAACCCGTAACCTCCTGCGTCGCAGGCGGACCTTGTCCCGCCGCGCCACCTCGGTCGTCTCGTTGTATTATGACAATTGTAGCGCCACATTTGAAACAAGACACAATTATTGTGTATCTGCGCGCAAGCACGCACACCGAGGACTCATATATATAATCATCAGGTTTCATTCCATAGAAAAGTATTTCGGTTCAAAAAAATTACAATAGACGGCGTTAGGTGTACCGTTTAGTAATTGAGGTTGGTGTAAACTAATAAAACAGTAAGAATTTCTATAAATGTCTGCTCTCTTTTAGGAAAAACCCTTGAGTACAATACAATTAAATTGTTTGCTTTTTAATCGAAATCATCACAACAAGTCCTGCGCCATCTAGTGAACTTGAACGATAACTGATTAGCCCGGAAAATATCGCAAGAAACGTGTCACATTTTTTACTATGAGATGAGGCATCTGTGCTGTGTGGTGCCGGCTTAGAATTTGCACCACCCCAACCCTTCCCGCGGGTGTCGTAAGAGGCGACTAAGAGATATCCACCGGGGGTGGGCAGTAGCGCCCCCTGCAGAATAATTCTACCACCGAACTGCGATGCCCAACCCACATTCCCAGCGTGGGGATTGTGGGCATTATCACCCGCGAGATAAAAGCCAATAAGGCACTTATCAGAAGGAGATCTGGGTGCCAACAGTGGACCAATATAGGTTGTGGAGGTGGAAGTGGAGGCTTCTGTACTAGTATTATAAAATCTGTGACATTATTCAAAATATGTCGTTAGTGCGTGCTTGCGAGCAGGAATACGGGGGCAACAAATATGGCGCTACAATAGTCGTAATACAAGGTATGTCCGGTGTGCGGCCTCATTAAAGCAATACATATTTCTATTTAAGAAATTGTTTTATTTCAATGCTTAAAGGCCTAGCCGGCATCTATGCGGTTTCCGCTACCCAGAGCGGTAGCGGTATGTTTCGCTTGGATTTCGCGTGGTCAGCGGTATTCCGTCGAGTATTTTAGTGATCGGATTCCCACACCCATTCGGATTTCGCTACCGTTCTTGGGTATCGAATAACGCGACTGGATGAGCAGGTCTTAAAATTGAGTTTTACGTCATTCATTATACACATGCCAAAGGATAACTGAGCACGTTTCATACGTAGAAATCTATAGCTTAATCGATTTGCATGTAGAGCTCACTATGGGACTCAAAAGTTTTTAAACTAGCACGGTTAATCAGAACACAAAAAGCACATATAAGTTAAAATGTAGTGTGTATTCTATGTAACTAATGCGATCACCAATCCGCCTGGCAAGCATGGTGATTATGCCAAAATCACTCTTTTTTGAGGAAGTACGTTCAAAAATTTATTCCATCTTCTGCGATTCTCTTTTTGTTCAGAAAACCCTTTTTATACAAAAAAAATCTAGGATTCTGAGGAACGTATTATGAAAGCTCGCTCAGTCATAGATCTATGTATGCTTGAGTGACGTTTATGCCATAGTAAAGCGTTACTTAAGCAAAGATCGATGACTGTGCAAGCTTTCATAAAACGGGCCTAAAACCGATAGCAGATTTTTTTCCAGAAAACTTTTTAGCGAAATCTAAAGCTATGTTTAGATAGGCGAATATACGACGAACACTACATAAACCTCCTTCGTGGAAGTAAAAGCCATTCATTGATGATGCTTATCTAAGCATTATCATCAATTACCTTTATTATCTTCTATTAATATACACTTGCGAGCTATAAACTGGAATCACTTCATCGCTGGTTTTTGCAGACCATATTTTACAGTTTCCATGCAATAAACTGTAGGTTGTGGTATATTATTTTAAAGATAATTTTATTAGCTTTCAAACTCTTTCGATATCATAGCGAAAAAAATGTTCATCATATGTCATGGAACGTGAAAACCAAAGACATAAATTTTTGGAACGAAACATCAATTTTTTCAAACTCCTGAATCCCTATAAAAACTGGGAATTTATGCAATATTGTCATCAGTCCAATATATCACGTCACTCAAAATACTGGAATTACAAGAAAATGGAAACCACACCAATAGAAGCCGCTCAAATCGTCACCCTAATCCAGCAAGGGTTCTCTCAGCGTACTATCGCTCGACAGCTTCATCTGAGCCAGTCCTGTGTCTCCAAAGTATACAAGAGGTTTAGAGAGACTGGAAACTTAGTCCGAAGACCAGGATCTGGACGACAGCGATGCACTTCGGCGAGAGATGACCGATTTATTGTCAGCACTTCTCTCCGAAATCGACATCTAACCGACGTTGACGTCCAGCGGGAGCTCGGAGAAGTTCGAGGGAGAACTGTCAGCGAGTGGACAGTGAGGCGAAGACTCAAAGAAGCTAACTTGACCCCAAAAAGGCCAGCAACGGGACCCAAATTGTCTACAGCCCACCGACAAGCCCGACTTCAGTTTGCTCGTGATCGCTTAGATTGGGATATACAGCAATGGAACCGAGTTTTGTTCGCGGACAAGACTAGGATGTGCCTGCATGGCAGCGACCGTCGACGGAGTCTACAGGAGACCGGGAGAGCGATACGCACAATGCTGTATAACGGAAACAGTGGCATATGGGGGTGGGTCTTGTATGATGTGGGTGGGGATTTCAATTGAAGCTAAAACGGAGCTGGTATTCGTACCCGGTGGAGGTCGGGGAGGAGGACTAACCGCAGAAAGGTATATCAACGACATTCTGCTGGGCCATGTACTCCCTTACGCCGGGTTTATTGGCGAAAATTTCCTGCTAATGCACGACAATTCCCGCTGCCACACCGCTCGTGCGACTACACAGTACCTGGAAGAAGTCGGGATTTCCACAATAGACTGGCCAGCCGTCAGCCCTGCCATGAACCCTATCGAACACCTGTGGGACGAGCTGAAAAGGCGGGTACGAGGAAGATCTCCAGCTCCGGCGTCAATAGAAGACCTAAAAACTGCTCTTATCGAAGAGTGGCAGGAAATTCCACAGGATTCCATCAGGAAACTCATTAGGTCAATGAAAAACCGTTTACAAGCAGTCATTAGGGCCAGGGGGCAAAACAAAATATTAAGCGGGAAATAACAAAGATTTTAAATAAAAATTTGATATTTTCATATTACTTCTTATTAATTTAAACATCCACAACTTCGACCTATTGTAATAATTCACTAAATGAAGGTAGGAAACTTAACTAAATTTAAATAATTTTTATACCATTCGAAAGCTAACAAAATTTCTTTTCAAATGGTATACACCAATCTGCAGTTTATTCCATGGAAACTGTAAAATATGGTCTGCAGAAACCAGCGATGAAGTGATTCCAGTTTATAGCTCGCAAGTGTATATTCTATCACTATCTAGTAAAAGCCTCACCTGATAGCCCATAACTTTATTAGCATTGATATAATCCGAGCCAGTAATCCCGTCGATTTGCGACAGCTTAACTCTCGTCTGGTCATACGCCTTAATATCCGGGTAGCGGTTCTTGGGCTGGTTCTCGCGAGCTTCCGACGCGTGCGTTGTCCGGTCCGGGTAGCATTCTGGCAGCATCTGAAGCAACTGTACGTTTGTTGGGTTATTAATGTGTTTTGGATTGTGATAATGAACGATAGTTGTATGACGTGGGAGTAATCTATATATATATATATAAAAGAAAGTCGTGTTAGTTACACTATTTATAACTCAAGAACGGCTGAACGGATCGCGGTGAAATTTGGCAGCGAGGTAGACGGTATCCCGCAACCGGACTACCTTTTATTCCGGAAAAAAGCGTGCGAAGTCGCGGGCTGCAGCTAGTAATCTATATAATGTATATATAAATGAATCCCCATTTCCCTTGGTCACGGCTTCAGGCGTGAACGGCTGGACCGATTTCGCTATTTTTTTTTTGTTATGTTTGTCCGTAGAAGGTTCTTATAAAAGAAAAAATTAAACAAGTCGCACGGAAACTTAGAAAGTTTCAATATTCATAGTAAAGTCAGGACGTCTGTCGTGTCAGCTAGTGTGAAATGTAGAAGGTGATAGAATCTATCTATATACGGATTTCACATAGTTCAGCCAAATACATCATCCGTCCAGCTTTTACCAGCATCATTGTCGCAGTCTTATGATAGGTATGACTCTTGATTCCTTGGAAGATGGGTCGGCTTCTAGTT
Organism: Eupithecia inturbata; assembly: GCA_963662085.1. NCBI lineage: Eukaryota > Metazoa > Arthropoda > Insecta > Lepidoptera > Geometridae > Eupithecia > Eupithecia inturbata. The sequence continues at coordinate 3,411,584 of OY759201.1, forward strand.
TAGGCTGTCACTTGTTTGTGTAGAGACGCTAGCGCCTAGCGCTATCATATTTTGCAGGGATATCAATAAGTAATTTTCACAGCGCCCTGTCAGCTTGCCGCATCCAGTATCCGCCAGCAGTATTTCACAGATCGTCTTTTTTCGGCTATGTCGGGCGCGGCCATCACTGTGTGGCACGATGGGAGCGACGACAAAACATGTTCCTATAATGACTATACCTCCATGTCAAGAGTAGACAGGTACCTCAAACTCCTTCTGGAAGCCGTAGTCCGAGTCTGCCTGTCGCTCCGCGTAGGCGGCTGCGAGCTCGTCTTTGGGGATGGGCGCCATGTCAGGCGGGGTCATCACCGTGTGGTGGGGGCGACGCCCGAACATATTCCTGCGAATAAATAGGTTACTTTCTCTCTTTTATGAGAATGCAGCTAGCTTTGCTCGCAACGTTATGTGAGTGTTTGTGGTTAGCTTCGCTCATCACAGTAATTCAGCAAGGCGTTAGAATTAACAACACCTCAACTCTTCCCGCAGGTGTCGTAAGCGGACTAAGAGATACACCGGGGAGCGGGCAGCAGTGCTCCCCTGTCGAACGCGGCGATTATGGCACACTCCTCAAAACATTTACCTTTGCGGGGCATATGTCTTTCAGCCGATATGTAACAGTAATTTTACCTGAAAGCAGCCTGCAGAGAGTTCATCTCTAAGGGCGCGTGCGGCGGCATTTTACGGGAGCGTCGCGTTTGGCGGATGCAGAACACTATCATCAGGAGGAGCACTAGGGCTGCTATTGCGCAGGTTGCCTGTTGACAAAGTTTTGGTGATGATTGTGATGATACTGACGATAAAATAATATGTTACCTGGGGGGTAGTCTTGAAATAGTTTTAATCGCGATCGCGAGTTATTTGAATCTCACCAAAGGTTTTTAAAGACGAAATGAAGTAAAAAGTAGATTTCATTAAATTTCAAAAAAATTGCACTTTAATCTAATAAGTCTTTCGACGACGACACCTTTCAAACAAAAAATAAATACATTCTAATAGATTTCTCCGCTTGGAACCCACAGAAAGACAAAAACATCCCTACTTTTGTGTCAGGGGTTAAAAGATAAGATATATTTATACCTGCAAAGCAATTTCAATAATACTGGTGGGTTGCGGCGCGGGCGGCGTAGGCGCTGGCATTAGCACGTTCATGTATTCACTGAACATCGACTCCTCGTCCTTTATCTGGGCTGTAAAGGAATTATTTTTAATATATTATAAACTAACTTATTAAACTTATTATTTGTAACGGAGGACTGGCGGGAAATTGCGCAGGACAGGGAAAAATGGCGATTTCTCTTATCCGAGGCCAAGACACACATCGGCGTGAAAAAGTAACAGGCACACAGACAGACATACCGAATTACTTTCGAATTTATAATATTAGAAAGAATTAAAATTAAGTTTCCTTAAGGAAACTGTCAACTTATTAATATATCCAATATTAAAAAGTTGACAGTTTCCTTAAGGACGCATTTACGGAGTGACGCGATTCAATTTTAGGTATTTAATTTGTACTACTACATGCGCAGGGCCACAGACGTATTTTTTTATTCTGTATAAATGATTACAGCTACCTCTAGGTTGTTTGCACAGTCTGCTGATATCTGAGAATCAATTCTAGATTGTTTGCAACAGTCTGCTGATACCTGAGAAACAATTATTGAAAACAGCTACCTCTAGATTATTTGAAACAGTCTGCTGATATCTGAGAATCAATTCTTGAACTTATCTACACTTCTTGAAATACGTAGTCAACAATGTACTTACTGATTAGTTCCACAAACAGCGTGTAGTTGGCGCCTGAATCGAGCGGTCCGTCGGAAACGACGATCGTTTCTCTGTCGCCGATCTGCGCGATCGGTTGTGGCCGGTCTTTTAGTGTTGGGTCATTGTTGAAATCCCTGGAACAATGGGGGGGATAAAGTAAATGTTGGTACAACTATACGAAATTAAATAGGTTAAGGTTGACACTCTAAGAAATATAGATACAGGGTGTTCGGCAGACCGTGTGCCATATGGTAACTGGGGGTAAGTAGAACTATGTGGCGGATTTTTTAACCCTCAAAAGCCTCTCGGCTATTTTAAAGAATTTTTTATGAGTTCTCGATTTTTTTTTCGAATTTTGATAGGACCAGCGCACAGTAGCGTCATCGTTGCTGTGCATAATGCTGAGCGAAGACTTTTTTTGATGTACGGTTGTAACATATATTTGTTTGTACCAACTTTACTTGTAACTTTGTGACACAGAATAAATACTTTTTACTTACTTTTTTTTTACTTTTAGCGGAGTTTATGGTCCTATGCCAGCAGATGGATCCATCTGATAAGAAAAGATGGAACTTACTTGTAATCGGACCGTCTCCTCCTAGCAGGCAGGGTGACCTCCTCCCTAGGGTCCTCCGTATAATCATCAAACTCCTCAGTAGTAGTCGACGTAGTGGTGCTCGTGGTAGTGGGTTCGAGTCTCCGCCGCTTCAAGCACCGGCTGCAGGTGGGATTGTTGAATGTGGGGTCGGATTTGTTGAAGATAGACTTTTCGTCGCCCATCACTATTTCTGAGTCGTGGGGGAAGTTGTCGCTGAAAGAATAAATAACGCTGGACAATCCACACAGCATCATCTAGCCCCAAGCTAAGCAGAGCTTGTGTTATGGGTACTAGATGATTGATACACATAATATAATACATTACATAGGTAGTTTTTTTTTATTATACATAGAAAATATCCTGAACACCCGAAACAAATATTTGCAGATCGTACAAACATTTGTCCCAAGGCGGAAAAGTTTTAACAAGTTATCAATTGAAAACTATTATGGCACCCGACTCTGTCCTCGCTTTTTTAGAATGAATGAGAATGAGAATATTTTTTTGTAACTCAATTAACAAAAACGAAAATGATTAAAAAATAAAATAAAGACAAAGCTTAGGTACTAGTTTTTGTGGAGTCACAAAGCGATATCTGCCTCACCATGAGCTAATTGTAAAAACATTACAACCAACGCTGGTCTTCCGTTTGGTTTTTTAACTTTTTTTCGCCGAATAAGAGTTCGACGACCTACAACATGCAGTTATTTCGTACCATTCATCGTAGTGTTAAACTCCCTAACCTGGGGCCAAATTAAAATAAATAAACAATAATAAGTTTAGCAGAAAAAGGCCCCCGGTTGGTTAGTTTAACGATACGGCTGTGGTCTTAGAGCAGGGCGTTTTAGCTCAGTTCTAGTATTGGTGTCAGTTTGTCTTAGTTTAAGACAAACTTACTTGAAGAATATATGAGTGACCGTATCAGCCCGTTTGTAGAATAGCTAGGCCGATTGCAAAACAACGCCTGATTGTTTGCCTGGAAGGATCGCTTTAAGCAATAAAGCCGCTAATTCTGTTACTTTTTACCAAACTGTTTTATATAAAAGTTCTCTGAATAAGGCATTATCTATTTGTTGGGACTATGAACCTAATTTCATTTGACGAGATGGCTAAGTGACTTTTAGCTATATTGTTGAACGTTGATCGTTTAACAATCTGCATAGGCTATTAACTGAATTGCGCCGTTGTGCAATCGGCCTAGCTAGCCATTCCGGCCAGCTGTGTGGCGCCAGGCCGGTCTACAAACGGGCTAATTCGTAGATCCGGCGGCGAGACAGATAAAACTTACTTAGTGAATATATCAGTGACATAAGCGCCGAATTCCGGCGGCTGCGCGTGCGCATCCTTGTGCTCGATCACCTTTATGTCCTTCGGGAGAGATAGCAAAGTGCGCTCCGTCGCGTGGGGGGGCGGTAACCGGACCATGTACACCCTGTCACAAAGAAGATACACGTTTTAGTACAACTTGGATAGTCGATCAGTCCGAACTTTTGTAATTTTCTTTGTTAAAAAATTTCACTTTATCCCAATAAGCTTTTTTTTCTTTATTAAGGGCTTTGTCGCACATGCGATTATGACGCCCTGGTGACATAAACAACAAAACAAAATCAAATCTTGTAAACTAAAACAAAATGAACCTAATTCCCAAACATAACCAGTTTATACAACGTTCTAGCAGCGTCTGAAACAAGCTCAGCTAGAACGCTGTTGCAGTGACCGATATCCCTTTAACTAAATGACAAAATACTATTTCTAAACGATTCGTTGCGAACACACTCCATTAAAATGTGGAAAACATCGTCTACAGAATTACATAGTAGGCAATTCGGCGTAGTTGATTTCTTCATTAAATGTAAAAACTTATTGCCTGGGACGTGTCCGGATCGAAGTCGTAATGCAATAACAGTTTCGCGACGATTCAAAATGCTGTTGTCAATCCATGAAGAACTCAAGGGATATCCTAATAAGTTGTGTATAATATAATCACATCACACTAATATTATAAATGCGAAAGTTTTGATGTATGGATGGATGATTGTTACCTCTTCACGCCATAACGACTGAACCGATCGGGCTGAAGTTTTGCATGCAGGTAGTTTTATGCCGGGAATAAAACATAGGCTACTTATTATCCCACAAGTCAGTTCCCATGGGATAGTAATAACCTTTAAACGTTTCCATAGAAACAACGCGTGCGAAGCCGCGGGCACAAAACTATTATAATATAATGCAATTACATTGTAAAAATGTGTGTTTACTTAAGTACGATTTGATTTCAAATTGAACTCTATACTTCTCACTCTCGTCTTGTACGGATCTATCAAATAAATATTGCGGGACTATTTTATTTCCCTGATTAACAGACATGATGATTATGATGATGTCAGATATGATAGGGGATACCGGAGAACTGTGTTTATAACGTCTACCTTAATTTGACTTGACTTCTTTGTTATTGGCAACTTATTTGCCACTTTTAGCCAGTGTTATAAAAATCTCATAGTCAATTAATGATTTATTAAGCTGAGTGTGATGATGATAGTTTGTGATACGACGGTATGGTTTTTACTGAAAAGCAGCGCTCTTTTACAAATTACCCTAGGTATTTGTGTAGAGCAACAAGCTGAGTCAGGACCTGTTAGACCTGCACACACGCGCTCGTCTGCTTGCTGTATGGACTACTTAGTATCAACCCAACGCTCGTGTTAGTATATACTACTTAAATAATGATCACCTGTGTTTTTGTCCGTCTACTGGTTATCTAGCACTATGTAGTATTTTATTTACTTAAGTTTGTTTGTGTGTAGCGTCAAATAAATAATTTTCTTTCTTTCTTGCTTACGACAACAACGGCGGGTGTCGATTCTGTTGTTTTAGAATTCCTAACTAAAATTTTACGATTTCTATATTTTCTAAGTTAGGTTGACCTAAAAATTATAGTATTCTTTATACAGGATTCGTAACATAAATTTTACGACTTCAAAATTTTCTAAGACAGGTTGGCCTAAAAATTATGGTATTCTTTAAACAGATCCTAAAAATAGCTAAATTAGAACGTGTTTGAAAATCGCAAACTGACTGTCTGTCCGTCCGTCCGTTGGTCGGTCGGTCGGTCGGTCAGTCAGTCCTAGTATTAAACAGGTCTATACAACCCTAATGTTTTTATCCAGCATTTTGCCTACAAATTTTAATCATGACCAAATTAGATGCCTTCTAAAATTAGGTAGACGTTTCTAATCATAGCAAAAATGTAATGCAAAGAACAGGGTTATTGCTTTTATAACTAAGTTGAGTTGTTTTAGATCTGTCATCCTAATATTAAACCTGTCAGTCTAATTTTTGAAACATAGAATAGCTTTCGTCTATTTGACATTCCTAAATCCTAATTTTGCTAATTCTAAATCAAAAGAATCGACACCATTGTCTATTAAAATCACTAAGTTGTCATCTGCGTGTGCCGCCCCTTGCGTCTGTGATCTCAATTCAACCTCTGTAGGGAATGGCGGAGTAGGGAAGCTCCGACTGGCGTGGGCCGAAGAGTAACCATTCCAGTTTTCCGGGGGCTGGTTTCCGGGATAAAAATACCCAATGTCCGTCCGCGGAATGTCAAAGTCAAAGTCAAAAACTCTTTATTTCCATAAATACAATAAAAGTACACTTAGAAAAGGTCAAATTCTTAATAATTAAACACTGACACGGAAATAAAGTGATATTTTTGATTTCAGTCGCTTCGGTATGTTGACTAAAGTAAAGAAGCGACGAAGAAACCTTTAGCCTGTTAGTTGTTATTTTTCGAGTTGGAGCAAATCCCGTCCCAAGCTTTTTTATTCTCTAGATAATCTGATATTTTATAGTAGGCCTTTTTACACAAGAAGGTTTTGACAATTTGTTTGAATTTATTAATACCACCTACCTCCCTGCCAAAATTCATTAAGATCCATCTGAAGAGTTACTTTAGAATTTATAATATTAGTAAGGATTCTCTGAGAGAGCTTCGTATTTGTAAAGTTAGCTAGTGAAAAGTACTTACCTGTAGCAACATAGTCTGCCATTTCTTTCAGCTATCCTAGGTAGATACATTTTGAACATGTATTTTTCGTCTTGCAATATCTGAAACAACAACTTAGTTATTTTTTGGTACTGGTCTAGAAGTTCCTTGATTGGTGACTAATTTGGTATATCCGGCTTCGAAAAAACTAATTATGTATTGACAGCTAGATATTTGAAGATTTTTGTTATTATAGTGCGTAGGCCCTCACACTCAGGGTAATTTCTAATAAATCAAATAATATCCCCAATATTTTTCGACTTCGACGGGTATTGAACCCGCATTCTTCCCTCAGTACGGGAATGCGCTAACTTTACACCTCGAGGTCAAGTGACGTAGGAGTCGAAAAACTTTGGGACTTCCTTCGGACTCTAGCGTCGTTAGCTCCATCTACAGGGGAAACATTAAAGTTCGTACAATCCATTTTTTCGACAAAATCCTAATCTTTATGCAGGCTTACCAATACCAAATTTAATAATCAATCCTGGCGTCTTCACAAACGTGTTCGTGGTGATGGGCAGAGCCTAGGGTTCACGCAGATTCAGTGAATTATCAATAACCCTGTATAACCCTGTCCGTTTACTCTTTCAAAAATCACTCAAAAAAGTATTACTTGACTCTCAAAAAATACATTCAGCACTAATAAGCCGTTCTTTGCCTCCATAGTTCATTAGTGTTTATCTCAATATTTTCATTGTAGTTTCAATTAGATTTAATCTATTTTAATTTTTAATGTTAACAGCACAAAGCTTATATATACTATTATACTACCTCTATACTATTAATAATGGTTTCTTAGTTTTAGTTTTTGTTATTTAAATTTTATTATTATTTTTAAATTTGTTGTGTGTGTGTATGGGGCCACCTTGCGCACCACGATCTCCACGGAAGACCAGTGCTATGGCACGATCTGCTCTACCATAGCACATGCTGAGTGGAGTCCGATTTTGTCAGATGACTAATTAATGTATGGTTTATTTGTATATGTATATTTTTCTCTGTATGTTCTGGCAAAATAAATTCCTTTTACTTTTACTTTACTTTATTATCTGATATGTGTTTGGTGTATTATCTACCTTCCTCCACCTCGGTTTGGGCGGATGGTCGGGCGGCGCCGGTAACGTGACGCAGCTGTCGGTGGCCTCCATCCCGCGGCGCCGCGTGCGCGTCATGGCACTGAGACGGACTGTGTAGTGGGTGTTGGGTTGGAGGTCGTCGATCCTAGAAGATAATACTCAATATTACATTATATTTATTACACAGAGCGATTTTTTGAATCTTAAGCGTAGCGAGGGATTTAAAGTAGGTCGCTCGAGGTTAAATAATTATAACGAATAGAAACAACTTTATATTAAGGTGACATAACCGCTTGTCTTCAGAACACCTTAAATTTTATTTAGAATTAGAGCTGAAGATGTATCGAATGTAGAGCATTCATGTTTCTATTTCATCATCATCTCATGTTTCTATTTGTTATAAACAAATAGAAACATGAGGTCTACATTTATACTTATTACTTATAAGCTTATGCCAAAACGTTCTGTGTTCAGAACACCTTAAAGTTATTTTTGAATTGTTGAAAATTGTTACATACTACACGTTTAATTAGTTCAAGAGGCAAATTAAAATGCAGTAAAGAAATATTAGTCTGCAAAGAAGCGAATAAATCAAATGTTTTGTAGTATCAAGTAATTTTACTTCCTTTTAATCTGTATATGTGTATCATTTCTCGTGCAGTAACTGTTATGATTTTGAAAAATCCTTTATATTTTGAAGTTTATTAGTGGATCACTTTTTTTTTTAATTTAATCTTTGTTGTCACTTAGTTCTTGTGGCAATAAAAAAATCTACAATACAAATAAAGAAACATTATAAATACAGCGTCAAAAGATTTTTCTCTGTTTTATCGAAACCGCTTATTTTCTCATACTGCATTTTAAGGCCTGCACGGCAGAATTGCGCTGTAATGATCCACTTTGTTCGCACTTATCGAGGAATCCTTTGCCTCTTTTCGAATAGATAGGATGAAAAGTACATTAAACGTCTTGCGCCTGCAGAGAGCACAAAGTGCACTACTGGATAAAGCCGTTTTAGATTTCTGGTAGCAAAACGGAATCCTTAGAATTTCAATCTGTCCGTTTGTTTATCATAGTCATCTGAGCTTTGAGTAATTTTCGCTACTATGCACCCTGTTGTGGTGAAAAAGAACACAAAGACGAATCTTGATGACTCAAAAACAGATAAAAATATTTTATTTTCAACTTATACATAAACAAAACATGCTTTATAATAAAAGTTTGACAGTACAGAGAAAACAGACTTATTTTTACATTGAGTTACAAAACGGCCTCAATATCAATATAATAAAAGTATAATAATCATAGTAGAAACGTTTATCTTCACTTTCTCCATACACAACATATAATTAGTACTCAAGTGACACAGTTTAGCTTAAAGTACGCGGTGCAAACGCGTTTCGGCAATCCAGCTTTTTCAGTAGCTAAGCCGAGTTTAACCAGTCACTCCTCAACCCTCTGTCACGATCATACGTATCCTAAACTAAGGATTATAGACTATCGTAAATGTAACACCTAGCTTGTACTCGTGTCTCTGTGTAGCGAATAGACTCAGTATATCGAATAAACTCTTTTATTTCAACCAACCAACAAAAAGTTAGTAATAATACAAAAGTATATTAAGTTAAAATATTAAGTTTGTTATTCTTTCTAAACCTCCATCAAGCAACCATTTCTTTATAATTCTTAAACAAACTAAATTAAGTCAAAACTTGAACTATGAATGACGAGGAGCGAGGAGGAACACACTACCTGCTGAGATACAGTGCTCAACTAGTTCGGCAGGTAGGGCAACACAATTCAAACCACTGTCAGTCCATAGCACCTATTTGTATATTATTTTCTAAATTTATAATCTACATTATGTTCTAAATTCCTATTTTAACTTTAAGTTTTTAACAACTATAAGTTAATTAAGTTATTACAGAGTTAAACTTCTTTTCTGTAAACAATAGACTATTTATAATGGGTGCCTATTATGCTGTAATATGATTGTTTTTGCTGCAAATAAATAAATAAATAAATTCAGTTCAGTATCTCACTTGACAATACTGACCTGACACCCGTAGTCTCGTTCGTCGTAAACTTAGCAAGCGGTCCCCACGTCGATACTTTCTCTTTGCCATAGCGATCTCTAAACGTTGCGTTTCCGGTCAGTTCCATCTGAAATTCAAGACACACATAGAAAGTGCTGTTTTATATTTTTTTTCGGTATTGGTACGGTACGGACCATATTGTATGCTATAAATAGATAAATCCAGCGCTACCCGGAGCGGCCGACTGCCTACGCCCCGATGATTTTTGTTTTCCTTATTCGCCTCATAACCTCTCTGAAACACCACCTCCACACCACAGCCTATATTGGTCCACTGCTGGATCCAGGCCTTCCCCTGATAAGCGCCTTATTGGCTTATTTTCTGAACGCTTTATGGGTATTTACAGAGCCCATGTAAGGTTCATGAATCTAGACTTATCTAGTTGTTTTGTAAAACATCTCACATGAAAGTTTGGAAGAGCGAATCAATATTTATTTATACCTAAGTGTGTATTGTATAGTACCTAATTTGTGTTTTAATTTTAACTAGCTGCAGCCCGAGGCGTCGCACGCTATTTTCCGGAATAACAGGTAGCCTGTCCGGCCCCGGCATACCATCTACCTCGCTGCCAAATTTCACCGAGATCCGTTCAGCCGTTCTTGAGTTATAAATAGTGTAACTAACACGACTTTCTTTTATATATATAGATTTACTAGCTGCAGCCCACGGCTTCGCACGCTTTTTTCCTGAATAAAAGGTAGCCTATGTCCGGCCCCGGGATACCATCTAGCTCGCTGCCAAATTTCACCGAGATCCGTTCAGCCGTTCTTGAGTTATAAATAGTGTAACTAACACGACTTTCTTTTATATATATAGATTACTAAAGAAAATTACAATCAAATAATAAAAACAAATTAGAGCTAGTATTTACAATTAAAACAATTAAGCTATCTGCAGACTGTTGCGAACAATCTACAGGTAGCTCAACTGATCCATGTCAATACCAGTCGGAAGCGTCCCCAAGACGCTGGCTATGATTATTTATTACTGTGTGTAAGTAATATTTTGCTCAGCATTAGGTTTTTGATTTTGTTCGTATTTATTATTCGTACATATTCCGACGCAAAAAAAACCTAGGTCTTCGCCTCGATGGTTTTCCCTCGTACGCGTTCTTTCCCCCCCCCCCCCATCTCGACCCCATCTTCTATTCTCTCGACGCCCTATGCCTATTTGGGAAACTGGCAACTTGGGTAGCTGGCAATTTAGGATACGGACAAGTTCGGACACGGACTAATTGGGATGCGGGTAGATCGTTAGCGGACATAATAGCAAATGGTCTGTATGAGTATGGTTTACAACTGTCAAACTCACCGTATATCCCTTGATCTCAGCATTCGGTCTATCCGGCGGTCCCCAAGAAAGGTTCATGAATGTCGCACTGCAGATGGACTTGATGTTGGTAGGTTTGCTGGGTAACCCGTCAGAGGTCGCCGCTTCCATCTTCTCGGACCAGTTGCCACATAGGCCTGTGAAGTCGCTACAGGCGCATACCTGAAATAGTTAAGTGTCAGTTTTAACTAAGATTTTATTTGACGACGTCTGTGGCGCAGCGGGCGAAGGTCCGCCAGCGACGCAGGAGGTTGCGGGTTCGATTCCCGCCTCGGGACTAATGTTTGTATGATCTGCAATCTGTTCTGGGTGTTTTCTATTTATAATTAAAAAAATATTTCTATGTATATTATATGTGTAATCTACTCATATTAAGTACACCTGTCATGTAGTACCCATAGCATAAGTTCAGCTTACTTTGGGCTAGATGATGCTGTGTGGATTGTCCAGCATTAGTTATTTATTTATTTGTGGCCAGCGTTTGCCCGCGAGTTGAAGATTATTTTATTAAGGACTTATTCAATACAAGTTAAAGGTATCCCTGGATTTAGTAATTCATTTTATTCTTGAAGTTAATTTACTTTAAGTAAATAGAATTACAAATTTTATAATAACAGTCACCTGTAAGGTTTAACACCTATGGCTAAGCCTGACAACCGCGAGGCAGAACATTGTATTTCAGATCGCATTTGTAGGAATAATTTTCACTTTTCCCTATGGCATGCTATACGGAAAAGTGAAAATTCTTGGTAGTCATTCATTATTAAAATATCCTTACCACAGAAATATATTTAGATAAAAACAAAAAGTTTATTTACCTCGCGTGCCGAAAAGAGTGGCTGGAGAGCCTCTTTGCTCGCCACCGACCGCTTTCCACGTGAGACGTCAATACAAATTGGCGAACTCTTTGCTTCTATCTAGATATATTTCTGCGATCCTTACCTTGAAAATATAAGTGCTATGTGGTTCCAAGTTATCGAACATGTACGGTAGATTATTCCCGTCTTCCGAATGATAAGCCGTCCGAGACACATTCTCATCTTTTTTGTTAGCTTCCAACAAATAGTAGTGAATGTAACGCGCAACCCTATCATCTGGCTTTTTCCAACCAATGGTCACCGATGTAGCAGAAAACCCGTTGATAGATATTTTGGGAACAAACACAGGGTCATATCCTAAAGTCGCCACAGTTTTCACTTCCCATTTAGAATCATATTCTATTTTTACAGGAAACTTAGTTTTGACTTGTAATCTTATAGTGTAATTTGTAGAAGCTTTTAAACCACCCATTACAAAAGAAGTATTCGTCGGTGATATTCTTATAGGGTACTGCTGGAATTCTTTGCTCATATTCATTGACTCGTTCTTGTATGAGAGGTAGTAGCTTTTGATGACACCGTTGTTAGAGAAAACAGTCCAGTTGAGGTAGATTTGTGTTGTGCTGATGCCTAGAGCGGTGTGTATGGCCACTTTAGGAGGCGCTCTGACCCATACATCGACTCTGCCTTGGAGCGTGGTGTTGCCATCTTCCACTTCGCAGATGTACGTGCCATTGTCTATGTCTCGGTGTATGGGAAAGAGTTTGTTGCTTCTGATAAGACGGGGGCTCATCTGTTCAGCGGTGACAATTTTCGAGGTCGCTTCTCCTTCTTTATACCACTTTACGTGAGTGTTGTTGTACACTGAAAGACAATTTTGAAATGTTGAGTTTTATTCAGTTGTGTATTTCTTGATATTATATGGATATATAGATTTGGATATAAATGTTGGACTAGATATAGATTGTAGATGACTATCTTGTAGATGGGGCATTGTTCAAGCGCTATCTATAGAATCAAAGCTATGAAGGCGACTCCATAACTAATATTAGGGGAATGTGTTCGGAATGCAACTTTCAGATCGACCTGCTTTAATGAGAAGCGCGCGACGGATTTAGGATAATTATGTGTACAGCCTATTATCCGACCCTTCTTGTGAAGATATTGTGTTTCTGATTAAGTTATTTTATTAGAGTTAGGTTTAGTTAAACAATAAGTTTAATTTTGTTATATATATTTTTTTTGTATCTTTGTACAGGTATGCTATTTTTTTTACGGGCGATGTTATCGCTAAGCAATATAGACCTTAAATAAATTAAAAAAAAATAATAACCAAGAAGTAAAAAAAAACAGAATCAGCTCTGTGTAGTTGGAGATTGGTATTGGAAATTACCCGTTAAACACAAAATTAAAGTCAAAGCCAACAGCCCATGTAAGGCCATTGTGGGAGATATGCCTTCTGAAAAAAGCACCACCGTGTTTTCGGCTTGCTGGATCCAGTATCTGCCAGCAGTCTTCCGCAGATCGCCATTCCACCTGGCCACGGGGCGTCCTACACTACGATTACCGAGACGCATTCTCTACTTAAGAGCACGTTTACCCCAACTTTAGTAGGTTTTTCCAGATATACGGCCGTCCCATTGCAACTTCAGCTTGCTAGTTCTTTGAGCTATGTCGATGACTTTGGTTCTCTGCGGGATAGCTTCGTGCACTACTCTTATTCTAGTACAAACCTTCAAAAGTGCAGGAGGCATTAACACTGGCAGACTCCGACACCTCCACCTCCAGCCTGGTAGTGCCATTGACCCAGCGTCCCGGGAAGTACAGGTCCAGGTAAGTATCTACCGCTGCTGACTCATTATGAGTGACAGCTCGGCAAGTGTAGTTGCCGGCGTCTTTGACAGTAGCATTTCTGATGGTGATGGTAGATCTCTTGCTTTGGATGGGGAAGCCGTCGTTGTTGACTGTTAGTTTGATGATTCTGTGGAGAGAGTGGTTGAACAATCTTTAAGGCCTGTTCAGCTATTTTGATTCTGTGGAGTTGGTGATTGAACAATTTGTAAGGCATGTTCAGCTATTCAATACCCGGGGTAGAGAAAACTGAGTGGGTATGCGATAATCGTACTGCCATTGAAATAATCGACGGAATGCCACGGAACGCGCGAAATCCAAGCTAAACTAACCGCTCCAACTTTGTGTAGTGAATACCGCGTTGATCTGAACAGGCGTTTAGACAAATTTTAGGTATACGACCATCATGGCTTGTGGCAGCGTTAAATCGCAAAGAGTGGAAGCAGAAAAACAAGGCTTTTGCCCATCAGTGGGACAGTAAAGCTCTGCGCACATTAATCCAACGCCGTTACCGCGCAGCACAAAAATGTTCTTTCAAATATGGGCTTAAACTCGTTATCTTTGGTTACATTTTATAGTGACAAAATGGCTTCCCACAAGCTTTGAACGAGCCCGCGAGCTGAATGTTACGAGTTAAAGCCCATATTTGAATGCACATTTTTGTGCTCTGCGGTCGGTAGCTGTGCGCCACTGATCTGCGACAAGCATAACGCTTAAAAATGAAATAAATAAATATTTTAAGCATAGGACTGCTGGGTATAGAAGTGTCAAGCGGCTAGCGTCACCGTGAGCGAGAAATTGTTCTCCTTGTCGTGTACGATAATGGCGAACCTGGGGGCAAGTTTCAAGTTTCAAATCGTTTATTGTAAGTGATTTACATAGTGAACTTAGGTAAGCACACATTTTTGCAATGTGTTTAGGTGCGTTATATTTTGTCTATACAAGAGTCCGAAATAAAAAGCTCGCATTTTGAAAAAATTAATTCCAAACCTATTTTTCGAAATTCATCTGTGATGATTTTTAGATCATCAAAAACTGTGTTTACCTCTCCACAATGTTCCTAATTTTCTGATTGATTTATTAGATGTTTTGGTAATTTGTTATATAATTTGATGCTTAGGCCTATAAATGACTTATTAATTCTAGCTAGTCTAGTCGTAGGGTTTCGAAGATCGGAGATCGGGTTCGGGCTATTTCTGTCCTTTTTTTCGTCTTTAATATCTCAGCAACTACAGCAGCAATTAACGTGAAATTTAAAATAATAATACATTTCATGCGCCTGTACAGTTTAAAGAAAAATAAATAAAAATAAATGAAAAATTAATATGTAAATTTTCAGTACAAATTGTGATGTCGAAATTTTAAAAGAGACCTACATATGTACACTGCCGGCCAAAAGTTTGAGACCACTGTAAAAATCTTTGTCACCAACAAAATATTTCAAAGTACACATATGATAATGAGCTAATTTGAACACCTGCGTATTCTATTATTATTAAAGAATTTCTAAGAGTCATTATTTATGTTGTTGTTTAAGTTATCATCCTAAAAAGGTCTATTGTTTCAAAACATCAATGAGCGCCGCGCAAGGACCAGGTGGTAGAGTCATTGTAATATTTTTATGATCTGCTCATTACTTATTGTTTTGGGTTTGTTTCGCGTTAACCGATATCAGGGATTATGTTAGCTTCCTAAAACATATTGAGTACCTGAGTTTTTATGGAGTAAATTATTTTCTACCTTATTAGTCTGAGCTCGTCGTTGTTACAGTGAAGACATCTTAAAATGGGAAAAGTTCGCGAAATTAGCAGTGAAACTCGCTCTGCCATAGTTGCAAATCTGAACGTGCGATTGCCTCTCAACTTAAGTTGTCGAAGACTTGTGTTCATAACACAATAACCCGATACAAGGAGACTGGCAGTAATCAAGATCGTTCGCGTTCGGGAAGGCCGAGAACTACCACTTCTCGCGAGGATCACTTCATCGTCACTACCAGCAAGCGGAATAGACGCCTAACAGCACCAGAAATCCGCGTAGAAGTGAACAAATCCCGATCAGAACCTGTATTATTGACTACAGTAAAAAGACGTTTGAGAGATGCTAAGTTATTTGGTCGCGTCGCCGTTCGAAAACCACTACTAAGGCCACAAAACAAAAAGAAACGGATGCAGTGGGCCCTTACCCATCGAGACTGGACTGAAGAAGACTTTAAACAAGTTCTTTGGTCAGATGAATCCAAATTTGAAATATTTGGTTCAAAACGACGAATTTTTGTTCGACGTAACGTCGAGGAAAAGATGATGCCAGACTGTGTGGTGCCAACAGTCAAGCATGGTGGTGGTTCCATTATGGTCTGGGGATGCTTCTCGGGCCATGGAACCGGAGATTTGGTACGAGTCGAAGGAATCATGAAAAAGGAGCAATATAAACGAATACTACAGCAAAATGCCATTCCGTCTGGTTCAAGAATAATTGGAGATGGATTTTTTTTCCAACAAGATAATGACCCAAAACATAGTTCAAAATTATGCAGGGGTTATTTAGAACACAAAGAAACAGAAGGGGTTTTAAAAAACATGGTGTGGCCCCCTCAGAGTCCGGATCTCAACCCGATTGAGCTTTTGTGGGAAGAGCTTGATAGAAATGTGCGCAGTTGTTGTCCCACTTCGCAAGAAGACATGTGGAAGGCTTTACAAGAAAGCTGGAACAATATATCACAAGATACAATCGACAAATTGATTGCTCGTATGCCAAGAATAGTGAAAGTAGTAATAAAATGCAAGGGAGGGTTTTTCGACGAAAAATCTGTATAAAATATGAGCGACATTTTTAAAGTAAATGGTTGATTTTTCTTGATTTTTTTGTTTTCTTCATAATGTATGTGTATTAGGAAATAAGTATTTTAATTCATAATTAAACCTCTTGCTTTGTATTTTGAGTTTTATTTCATTTTCCTACTTTGATGTAGGTGGTCTCAAACTTTTGGCCGGCAGTGTACAATGTCAAGTGGGGTATCAAATGAAAGGTACCAGTTTGTACATTTCAAAACAGTTTTGGAAATTTCTGTAGGTTTAATACTTTTTGAAATTTTTTGAACAAACTCGAAAAAATACCCATTCCCCCCTATCTCCGAAGATTGCAGAGCGATCCATCTGAAATATATGTAGCGTTTGTAGATATGGATCTATATTTTACAGGAAAAATATAGAGAAATCTGTAAGTAGACTCTTTTTGAAAAATGGTCAAAAAACCTTTACTTTTAATTTTTTGGTATTCATCAAATAGCAAAGTCTCTAACCAGTACCTATTACATATTATACTTGACAACCGTTCGAAACCCTCGGCGCGCGAGTCACTCGCACTTGACGGGTCTCGTTTATGCTGGTCACAGTTTTTTCTGACATAAACGATGTTCACATAAATATACAAAGGCATTGTCATGTTATATCAATGGCTTTAAACAGATATTTTAGGAAACTCGAGAGCCAAGTTTTTATATACAGCTCTAATAGCTCTTTTCTGAAGAATGAAAATGGTTTCTGCATCAACCGCGGTACACCACAGTTTTATGCCGTAGGACATGACACTGTGTAAATAGCTGAAGTATACGATACGTGCAGTGGTAACATCCGTCATTTCTCGTATTCTGCGTACTGCATAAGCAGCAGAGCTAAATTTGTTTGACAACGTGCCAATGTGAGGAGCCCACAGCAGCCCCGCATCAACGCCAGTCCTAGAAACATAGTATCAGTTCCTTTTTATCTATGCAAATGTTCAGAGCCTTAGAGTGTCCACACAGAGTGAATTTTATGCATTACAGTACAAACTACAGCAAGTTGTTCGCTACCAACTATTTATGATTACGTCATTTATTTTTTGTCTTCGCACCATTTGATTTCTTTTTGAACTGAAAATTAGAGATGCAAATAGAACGATGTTTGTAAATCTTTCAACCAGATAAGGCAAGTCATTAATGTATACCAAGAACAGGAATGGTCCCAATGTGGAGCCTTGTGGAACCCCAATGTTTACTGGAGAAGCATAAGATCTATTTTGATTTATCACTACGTTTGCTGTCGCTTAGAAAGGTAGCATTTTAAAAGTTTATGCTCTGAGGGATCTACACCATAGTGTTGTAGTTTTAAAGCTAGTAAAGGATGCCGGTGGTAAAATTAGGATTTGTAAATGAAAAAATATACCAAATGAAAGATAAAACGTGCGGATTTGGTTTTTTAAAAGTTATTCCGTCTAAATGTTTTCCATCGCGGCGTACACATTCACGAAACTTTTCGAGATAATTCTGAGAAGCACAGCTAAAAAATTTGACACAAAATGGACTTATCAGTTCTTTGGGTTTTGTGTTCACGGAGGTGGCTCTCGCCGAAAAAGGTGTAGCACTATCTTGCTGGAACCATGTGTGCGAAGTGTTCGATTAATCCTGTTTAAACCTCGGCATAAAATATTGGCTTATAATGCGACGTTAATAATCACTATCGATAGTTACGTTTGCTGCACGGGAATTTCCGAAAAAAATGGTCAGGTCAGATTATTCCAATCTTTTAAGAGCGGCCCTAACGTTGACTGTGGGCTTTTACAGGGCTAGTTAGTGCTTCAATCGCGGGGTTTGTCTCTTGAGTCTTCAATACTGGCAGCATTGTCTATGAACAATCACATTTTCATGGAAATTTGTTTCGTCGAAAAGTGAATCTACAAAATCATACAAAATTGTGGCGCATAACGTATTGGTCGAACAAACGCTTCTACTGTGGAAGCACCATGCTCACTAGACCACTGCGAAATAGTGGTCGTAAAATCAGCATTCAAACCGCGTCGAATGATATCTCTTTCCACCTCATTCAGGCAACGGTTATTAAATATTCAAATTTCAAATCCTAATTTTGCCACCCTTGGACACCCTTTATATCGTGTCGAACGCAATCAAAAGCTTTCGAAAGATCATAGAAAATACCATAAGCAACCTCTGATCTCTCCCAGGCGTCAAAAATTGTCTTCACTAGCGATACACCAGCATCTATAGTACAACTACCCCTAGTGAATCCGAATTGCTGTTTATGCAAGAGATCTTCCTTATCAAAGTATGATGTGAGTTGATCTAGGAGCGTGCGTTCAAAGACTACTGATTACTGGTAGTATTGAGTAAGGTCTGAAGTTAGAGGCATCCTTACTACAGCCATTCTTTAACAATGGAAGAACCATCCTTGGAATACTACAAAAGGTTTGGAAATGTTCTATCATCTATGCACTTATAAGTGATAAGTATGGTGCTAAAAAAATTATAATTTTGTTTAAAAAATTAAAAGGGTTCAGTTTTCTTTATGTTAAGAGATTTAAATGTCTTAATGATAGTTTCCGAGTCGACTGACTGTCACTTTGTGTTGTTTATTGACAGTGAGGTAAGACCTAGCTTTACTAACACATGAGTTAAGGTGCTTAGTATTTTCTATCGGGATATTGGTGAAGAAGTAAACAATGGCGTTTGCTATGTTCCTATCGTCACTCAGAGTAATGTTATTAACGACTAGTTCAATCTTTTGTACATGAACTTTCAGTTTACCAGTTTCTCTATTAATTATACGCCATGTCTCTTTTATTTTACTCAGAAAGGGAAAATCGAAATTTCAGATTCGTTTTCGGGCAATACCAACTCTTGTGTTGCTTGGCGTTTGCACGAAAACGAATCAATTAAGTATATTACATTTTTAATTTTGTGGTGTACAGTAAAGAGTATTGTATTGTAATCAGAAACTGAACAGTACTCAAATTTCATGTAACCTGATAAATTAACTATCAATGGTTACATACTGCATCCGGTCCCAATCCGTGAAAATATGAATAAAAAATGAGCATAGAAGAAAAACACTCTGGCTGAAATCCGATATTGTTATATGCACTGCTTCGATAAAAATACAGATCAAGGATTACAAAAATCTCGAAACAGATCTCTGATTCAAATCCAGGCACTTCAAGGCTTTTAAGCAAAGCTCATAAATGAATTAAATGATTATTTTTTAATAGAATTTTGAGGAGTAAAAGGAATACCACTAGCCTTGAACTCAACATAATTTTTTTTTCTAGCTATTAATTACTATGCCAGTCACAAGAAAAAAATATAACAACAAAACCAGAATGTTTATCGTGGCTCGCTCCGCTTGCTGGCCATGTTTGTTATTTTTTGCTTTGCAACTGCTTTGGGACTGCAAATTTAAAGTCAGCTCCAGGCGGGATAAATAATGCTACGCCACTGGTTGAAATTAAATGTTTTTGCCTTTTTAATATCACCTAGACCAATAAATCTCACTGTTTTTATCAAAATTTTATATAAGAGGCAAGTGCAGTCAAGCCCACCTGTACCTCAATTTACAACTATGTGGCCCTTGCCAGCCAGAAGGTTTCCAACTGCTGCTCTCAAGCAGCACAGGAAACCTTTTTTAATTCTAACTCTATGATCGAGACTATAGAGTTAAATGTAACTAGGTATCAGCAACAGATTTATGCTTTATGGTTTCTGCCCCCAGACACATAATGTATTCACATTATATGTTCTATGGAAACATTCTAAAATAATTTATCTTCCATGGGAATTGATTTATAGGATAAAAGGAAGCCTGTTTTATTTCAGGTTTAGATCTATATTGAAGCAGAATTACGATCCGTTCCATAGTTTAGGCATGAGGATGTTACAAATAGACATCCATCCAAACTATTGCATTAATAGCAATATATATATAAGTGTGATGAGATGCATGGAAAGATCTTCGCTGTTGGTCCCTTTTAGGCTAGAAAAATCCCTCAGTAGATTTCAATTATACTATATACACTGCCGGCCAAAAGTTTGAGACCACCTACATCAAAGTAGGAAAATGAAATAAAACTCAAAATACAAAGCAAGAGGTTTAATTATGAATTAAAATACTTATTTCCTAATACACATACATTATGAAGAAAACAAAAAAATCAAGAAAAATCAACCATTTACTTTAAAAATGTCGCTCATATTTTATACAGATTTTTCGTCGAAAAACCCTCCCTTGCATTTTATTACTACTTTCACTATTCTTGGCATACGAGCAATCAATTTGTCGATTGTATCTTGTGATATATTGTTCCAGCTTTCTTGTAAAGCCTTCCACATGTCTTCTTGCGAAGTGGGACAACAACTGCGCACATTTCTATCAAGCTCTTCCCACAAAAGCTCAATCGGGTTGAGATCCGGACTCTGAGGGGGCCACACCATGTTTTTTAAAACCCCTTCTGTTTCTTTGTGTTCTAAATAACCCCTGCATAATTTTGAACTATGTTTTGGGTCATTATCTTGTTGGAAAAAAAATCCATCTCCAATTATTCTTGAACCAGACGGAATGGCATTTTGCTGTAGTATTCGTTTATATTGCTCCTTTTTCATGATTCCTTCGACTCGTACCAAATCTCCGGTTCCATGGCCCGAGAAGCATCCCCAGACCATAATGGAACCACCACCATGCTTGACTGTTGGCACCACACAGTCTGGCATCATCTTTTCCTCGACGTTACGTCGAACAAAAATTCGTCGTTTTGAACCAAATATTTCAAATTTGGATTCATCTGACCAAAGAACTTGTTTAAAGTCTTCTTCAGTCCAGTCTCGATGGGTAAGGGCCCACTGCATCCGTTTCTTTTTGTTTTGTGGCCTTTTTAGTGGTTTTCGAACGGCGACGCGACCAAATAACTTAGCATCTCTCAAACGTCTTTTTACTGTAGTCAATGATACAGGTTCTGATCGGGATTTGTTCACTTCTACGCGGATTTCTGGTGCTGTTAGGCGTCTATTCCGCTTGCTGGTAGTGACGATGAAGTGATCCTCGCGAGAAGTGGTAGTTCTCGGCCTTCCCGAACGCGAACGATCTTGATTACTGCCAGTCTCCTTGTATCGGGTTATTGTGTTATGAACACAAGTCTTCGACAACTTAAGTTGAGAGGCAATCGCACGTTCAGATTTGCCTTCGCCGTATAAAACAACTATGGCAGAGCGAGTTTCACTGCTAATTTCGCGAACTTTTCCCATTTTAAGATGTCTTCACTGTAAAAACGACGAGCTCAGACTAATAAGGTAGAAAATAATTTACTCCATAAAAACTCAGGTACTAAATATGTTTTAGGAAGCTAACATAATCCCTGATATCGGTTAACGCGAAACAAACCCAAAACAATAAGTAATGAGCAGATCATAAAAATATTACAATGACTCTACCACCTGGTCCTTGCGCGGCGCTCATTGATGTTTTGAAACAATAGACCTTTTTAGGATGATAACTTAAACAACAACATAAATAATGACTCTTAGAAATTCTTTAATAATAATAGAATACGCAGGTGTTCAAATTAGCTCATTATCATATGTGTACTTTGAAATATTTTGTTGGTGACAAAGATTTTTACAGTGGTCTCAAACTTTTGGCCGGCAGTGTATTTACTACTTAATATAGGATGGGCTATTTTATTGTGTAGTTATTTATTGAAGTAGACTTACTTTTCATCAGCATCAATTAGCTTGTCCTTAAAAATCCATGTCACATTGGCAGTCTCGGGGGTAACTTCACAGCTGATATTCACATCCCCTCCTACATTGCCAGGGGTTTTGGGTTCAAGTCTCTCGATGTTGATTTTTTGAGCTGCAATATAAAATATTACTCTATACCCGGCATAAAAGATTCAAAATACATGCAGCGGAGTAATATTCATCTTGTTAAGTTTCTTCCACTCATCACATAGTAGAATGGATGTAAACTTCTATTTATCTGCAATGCTGTGTTTTCATGTCTTTTTGAAGGCTCATACATACAAAATGTTATGTACTAAGAAATATTGTGGTGACAAGTTTATGTAATGTAATGAAACCATTGTATTAGAGATAACAAATTATATAGGTACTTACTGTATTTTTAACAGGAAACAATTACTATGTGTGTCATTTTACATTACATTATGGTATAAATAAACCATTCCATGAGTGCCTAGTGATAGACATGATAATATTATGTGTTACCGACTATCCTGCTCATACAGCAAACTAAAAAAAATACGCTTGTACTTACAACAGAGTCAGACTGGATACATGTAAGGCCAAACATGATCAGATTTAATCAGTCACCGTAAACATCCCTTAGTTGGTCAGAATAGATGAAGAGGATTATTAGACTTACCAGAAATTGTACAAAACAATCCGATAAACACAAATATTATAGTAAATGCGGAGCGGTAGTTCCCGATCGTGCGACCCATTGTCATGGCGGAAGCACCTGCTCTTTACATACAGTGGCCGAAGTTCCACAACATTTATCACTTAGCAGGATTGCTAATCCATCTTCTTTGTAAACAAATGTTCTTTTCACAGATTAATTTGAGAGATTTTGCAGAAAACTACAAAAGCGGCTGACACCCAATGCCGTACAAACAATCCTTCCCTTTCTACTAAACTAACTATCGTGGGCTACCAGCTCGTTAAACATTTTACCCGAAAATAAACTTTGGTTTTTACCACGACGCACAGTGGTTCCGAATTGAAAAAAGTGGACATGGGGTCGAAAATCGGAATTATGACTTTATTTTTTTTACAGAACAGGTCTCAGCTATCCTGACAACATTCATTATTTGAAGAGAATTTGTAAGATACGTAATTATGATGATAACAAATAATCAATTAACTATATTTTGTATGAATAGATTAGATCGATAAGAATTTTATTAAGCTCACACACAAACAGCACAGGAAAACATAACAAATGAACAAAAACAGTATGTATACATAACGAGGCCGGTACACAATTATAAATAACGGACTAGGTAACAGAAAAAAATTAAAGCAAAAGCAAAACAACCAAAATTATATCAAATACATAAATAGACACCTACCTACCGACAGTGCACTAACCCTAATAACGAGTAGGCAGTCACCACCCACCCTGGGCGGGGGCTACTAACCCGTTCCTGCGCTGCACCGCGCCGCCGTAGTGAACCCAAAAGGGTTAGTCTCAGCTTTATATGCTGTTCTGCACCAGGGTAGGCACAAAAAAGCGCTGGTCCAGCTGGTTTCAGACTGGCCCACTTTGTGTGACACCAGAACCCACTTTGTTTGACACCAGGAGGAAACATTTATTTATTTAATCTTATCTTGAAATTAAATACATACAAGCGTAAAACCCGTAAAACGTCAGTAATTTTATAATTTCGCCTTCACTAAGTCGATAAAAATTTACTGCAGGTCATGACAGTACACTAAGAAGTATAAAAACTCTTCGGAAGAACGAACATGAAAAAAACATGACAAAAATTTTCTCGCTTTGCTGCAAGTAAGAGCAATTTTTTTTTGGATACTCAATAGTGCTACTAAAAATATTCTGAACAAAAGACTCGCCAAATTGATACAATTCAAGAAAAATAATAAAAAATATTTTCCTCCATATCAAATATAATTGATTATTATTTATCTTCATAATTAATTACCGTAAAAGGGGGTCTAAGTGCAACATTTTTTAGAAAAAATATTTTGCGCAAATATTAACAAGGTGTTTCGCTTGTACAATTTTTTTTATAGTAGTTCTTCATATTGTCCAGTTGTAGCAGTATACCTGTATTAATTATAGTTACAGAGATAGGCCAATCCAAAGGTGCTGTTCTAAATAATAATATCGCCATTTTGGGGGTATTTAGAAATGGCATATTTTACTTCGATTTTTCCCACTTATACGGATATGTTTTTATTTAGAGAGGGCAAGTGATATTTGAAACGGTATAAAGGTATCTAACCTTTAATTTCAAAGTATTTCTGCTGTTTGATTTGATTAACAAACAGTTAAATCTAAATCTAAGCATTTTGTAAACATTTTATGCATTGAAAAATTTGGGCTAGTTACAACTAATTTGCTATAGAATACTTGAAGCTTATGTCTTATTTGGAATTTAAGTGCAAGTTATCTGAAGGAAGGTTTTGTAGGTTATTGCTTCTTATCTACATATACCTACACGGGTACGGCGCGAAATTTTGGCCTTTCCTTGCATTCGTATACGTTCGTTGATAAGTACGCACTACGCACCATGCTTTCAGTACTGTAAATTAATAGAAACACATTATAAATAATAAAAAAATGTAACTTCCTCTTAAATTTCACCAAAACGAGCACTTGGGGTTATTTCAAAATACAAACAACTAGCCTATAAAACCAATACTGACATAGTTGGGTGGGGCTAATTGGAATCGGATTCCAAATAGCCCCAAAACACCATTTACTAAAATTCTATAATGTGGCGTCTAAAAAGAGCTAAAATCAAATGAAATATATCATTAGAATCACGACAAAATGCAAATGAGCATAATAAATAAGACTCATTTGTACATATCTTTACAGTCTGTGGAATCCAAGAGGAAGTAAGACACGTAGGTACATATCTACCTCCGTCACAACGTCTCCAAACAAACTGCGCTGGCCGGTTTGAGTGAACCGCTAACAACGTCTAAATTCGACAGTGACATTGACATAAGTCATAGTGTTGCCATGTTGCAATGAATTTTTTTTATCTTTACATGGAAAAAAATAAATGCAGTCACATCTTTTTTTTGGAAAATTCCAAATATCCCCTTAATTCCTTATAGCCCCATTTTACGGTACGTATCTTACAGATTTTCTCCTTATAATAAAAGCTGTCAGTATAGCTGAGACCTGTTCTGTTATAAAATCAAGCCAAAATTCTGACTTACGTACGACCGACACTTTTTTAAATTCGGAACCACCGTAGGACGGCGGCGCGGCGACGACGGACGGAAAAGCACGCTAGGATTTATTATTTTGTTTCAATCAATCAATAATTTTTTTATAATATTCGCTATTTAAGTATTTATTTATAAGTAATATCGTAGCTTCTGATCGCGACTTCGCATACGTTTTTTCGAGATACAAAGTAGCCTTCTAAAATTAAAATAGCCCTGCTGATTCCAATCCAATTATATTCTTCTCCTTATTTTTATTGCATGCTATTTGTACCGCTTTCAAACACAATTGTGAATTTTTATTGAATAAATGATTATACCTAATTGACTGATTACGATTAGAAAAGCCCTGCAAATTATGTTATAATGCGTCGTATACGTGGGTTCATTCTGTTTCATCTTTCCCATGTTTTAGGTTAAATTATGTTTTCATGATACACTGACAATTGTCTATGGGCCAATAGGTCCATAAACCATAGACAAATCAGTGTTTCTGTTTTGTACGTTGTTTTGATGTTGGTAGAAATTATTCGAGCAAAATGATTTATGTTTATCTGTCCCTTTTGATTAGCAAGACTGCAAAAAAAATATTTTAAGAGACGATGATGGTCGATGAGTACCTATTTCCTTTCCCGGTCATAAAGTTTGTGTTTATGTCAGTTTGTCTGATTATGTCTCTCTTTCTTCTTCTTATGAGAAGAGATGAGGGAAAGTTTGTGTTTATGTCAGTTTGTCTGATTATGTCTCAGATGAAGGAAATCACCCTCCCTAGACTGGACTGGAAGTACTGTATAGGATGTTCTACTTATATTGACATCGCCTCCATCTATCTGAACTAAAAATTGACTAAAATTTTGACGTGAAAAATATTCTTAACCAAAACAAACAGAAAGTTTCATAAAATTATGAATATTTTTATAATTCGCCATCATTTCGTAATAATGTTGTTATTTCCAGAAGAAATCATCCGGGCACAATATGCCGAGGTGCTCAATTATTCAGTGTACACAACAACACACTACAACAGGTGTAAATCACGAGGAATTGTCGCTCCATCTGTTAGTAGCAGTTTCACGAGAAATCTAGCTTATAAGTGTGTAACTACGCCACAGGTGTTAGTTGTTTGAATTATATTTGATGTGCCCTCAGTATATATGTTTATATTTTTAATGGTTATCCTCTAAATAATGCGAATTACTTAAAAATTATGCAAAATGCATTATGTACTAGTGATGTACCACAATGACCGCGATTAATTTTATCGAAAAAACCTACCTAAATAATTTTTCACTAAGGTTTCCACCTAATGAGTTGATGCGATAGAAGCGGATTGTAGTAATTGGGGTCGAAAACATACGACCCAGCTGCTTCCATCGTCCTTGTATATGTTCATTGCATTTTGAAGATAAAAATAAAAAAAGGACGCTTTAGCGGGTAAGGCCGTGCTACAATACAGTGCCATTGCCTTGTTTTCTGGTATATATTAAAAAACATCATTGTATTAAAAAAAAGGATAAATTAATTTAAGACAACTGAGGAAACCACATGAGAGAGTATGGTATCCTCGATTATGGTACCTACTACTACTTGACAAGGGTAAGTAGTACTCGTGTTTTCATGAAAAATACATAAACACATTTTTAAGCTTAATGTGGATCGCTTTACATTGCGTGCTAGATAAAAATTTGATGTGGAAGGTATTAAAAAATTGTCTTGTGCGTCCTACAAGAAATAAGTTTAACCCCCTCACGGATTTTATGCGAACTAGCGCTTGTATCCCTTGAGCTTGAGCATCACGCAAATTTTCGAAATATGGCGTTACTATTCGACTGATTCCCATTCTGGAAGCTGTTCTCTATCTATTCTTTATGTTTATCTTTGATATTTATTCTTTCTTACTGTTTTTTTAATTTCATGTATACATAAAGTACATGACTTAGGTCAAACTTCGAGTCGATGTACCGCAGAAGGGAAGATGTATTACTGACAAAGAAAATTACAATTCAATAATAAAAACAAATTGGAACTAGTATTTACAATTGACACAATCAGCTAACTGCAGACTGTTGCAAACAATCTCCAGGTAGCTTAATTGATCCGTATCAATACCAGTCGGAAGCGTCCCCGTGACGCTGGCTGTATTACTAGGTAGGTACCTATTTTTACATTGTAAATTCTAACAACAATGTAACAAAATATATTTTCAATAAACTAACTCCTTGTTGATAGGCATTTATGGAATGAACACGATCCAAAGTCAGGACCGCCGAAGCGATTTTAAGTAGTGTTGTGACTGAATATGGGTACACGTCCCTTATAGATAAAAGTTCGAACAGTTCGACTACGTCTCTGTTTGATATTCATTGGATAGAAAATATGTAGGTGAAGCTGCTAATACTTAACATAATAGGATTAGGTAGGATGTAGTAAGTACTAAGATAAGTATGTGTAATGTAAGTAAGTACTATAAAGGTGTATGGAGATTTTTGTACGGAGGGTGGCCCGAACATTTGTTTTATTTTCATATTCGCGGTCACAATAAACGTTATATATTTGGATAGAGGACAATAAAACAAATAAAAAAAAGCCTTATAAAATAATCTCCTAAAGCGTTAGGTTTCCGAGATATTCACAGACGAAAATAACTATATTTATTTAAAAAAAAAAATGAGATGGTGAACTATGTTCGGGCCAGTACACATTCCAAAATCACAATAAAAGTTACATATTTAGATAGAAGACACTAAAACAAATAAAAATGTTTGTCCTAAAGCGTCAGGTTTCTGAGATATTCACATACGAAGAAAAAATTTACTTATTTTCATCTGTGAGTATCTCGGAAACCTGACGCTTTAGGACATTATTTTATGCAATTTTTTTTTATTTGTTTTAGTGTCTTGTAGTTGTGTGAATATGATATAAAGATAATTGATCGCGGCGACTTTGAAAAAAAAAATACACAAAATGGTGACCAGTCATTGCAATGTTAGGGCCAAAATCTTCAAACCCCTTTACTGACTATATGTCTACATCTACATCTACATTAGGAGAAACAAATAAAAGAACTGTTTTATGCAATAATAATTGTTTATTATAATTTCGTACCCAAGACATTAGGTAGGTAGGTTTAGTAAAAGATAGTCATACTTGTTACACATAATCAAAATATTTACATAGCATAAAAAATCATAAGATACATTATTACATCAGAAAGTTTTGTAGTATCAGCCCACATACGTTTTAGTACATATTACAATGAAACAGTAGTTATCAGTAAGTAGGTAGGGACAGACTACCAAAAGTCATAATTTTACACAGAATAAAAAATCGTATCGTAACATATATCTCGTCTATATAGATTTTTAGGATATTACCATATCAGCCCACAGTACATAATTTACAATGCAAACTCACTAAATAATGTTACTCATTTTGTAGTAGGTTTTAGACCACGATTCCACCACGATTCAACCACGATTCCACTGACTACACAAAAGTACATAGTAAGTTATTAAACAGTGTGGATAGATAAAACATTTATTTGCAACTGCAACACACAATACAAAGGTAAAAATACAACAATAAGGCAAGTGCATCAAAACATAAAAAAAACATATGAATTATCGGAGTAACAAAACAATGCTGTACACATGATTGTAGTACAAAATGCTATACCTACATATTATATCATAACCTTCCGGATTTGGAGGAGGATGAATTACCCAAGCTAGCAGTTTCAAACAGTTCAATTTTAATGAAATTGTTTGAAACAGCTAGCGATGCAGAGCGGTACCTGATAGCGCTCGCATTGGTAGGCCGAGCGTATCGTTTTTCTGCCACTTTGATAACAAAGTTGGCATCTCAAACGTACAGCAGTTCGACTTCGAGAGTCTCATTTCTTTACCAGTTATTGGCACTGGCCAATGACCGGAGCTCTCTACGAGAGATGATCGGGTGCCTTGGTCACGTTGTCAGGGCGTTAAATTCAGATGTCGAACCAATCTTTCCTCTACCAACCGAAGGCGGATAGCCAAGGGGTCCTGAGGATGTCCTGTCGAAGACTCAGTATAGAGCAGTTCAGAAGCTTCTTGAACATTTGCATGTACCACTTGATACACCGCTTCCTTTCGATTAAGTAGGGCTCTAATATCTGATCTTTTCTATCTACGCTACCCATATATTTGTTGTAGACTAAGACTACTTGCGGTTTAAATACATCTGTTGTACGACTACCGCGACCAGTAACCGACCCCGTCTCAGCACCATGACAAGTAGATATTGTCATGATGCGGTTTTTATCATGCCAGGCCATTATGGTCATATCATAATAATCTATGTGTTTTACTATATACCTATGGTAAATAGACATAATGTACATGCCAAATATTATTATATTACACAGCTTACCTTGAAATAAGAAAACAACACGCACAAAACTGATAAAAAGTATTCACAACACTGCACCGTGACCGCCAAGCAAACGCAACTTTATGACACGTTTGGAAAGTTTATTCCGAATGGTTTGTCGCTGACATCATTTTTTAAATACACCTCATTCTAAAGAAAGTTATGCTACATAAACTTTTCATATTAAAAAAAACCTTACCTTCTTATAAATTGGAATCACAGTCGACACTACTCATGAACCGGATCCGATACACGTGATGCTCAAAGGCAAAACAAAAATGAACCAGATCCGGTCCGATGGGTTTAACTGACAAGTAGATTACCGGATATCGTAAACAATTTTTTATGAAACCATGTTGCCTCAAACTGGGCTTCTATGGTAAGTACTTTTGTAGCATTTGGGAATAATTATGTTGATTTTAGGTTTTGCTAATATTTAATTTTTGGTTTACAAATTTTCATGACGTCGATGAAAAATGATGGACATTAGAAAGGCAGATGCTTTTAAGCAAATGGTGCGCAGGCTTAAGAGGCTTAAGAGGTTATACCAATAGTTAATTCACTTCATAAAATGTTTTGGTATATTGCTTCATATTTATGCTTTAGATAGGTATTTAGGTACAGGTATATATATATATATTTTTATTAACTATTATTAGCACGCCAACCCCCTGTAAAAACCATATGGTTTTGGTCGGCAGGTAGAAAATGCCTCGGCATTAAGCCCACCCTTTGTACCTTAAAGTGCAATAAAGTGTTAAAATAAAATAAATAAAAAAACGTCAGTCAAGCATATATAAATGGACAGCTGTCTGTTTATAATGTTACGCAAAATCAACCCGTAAAGCTTAACCATTACTTTCCCTAATCGTAGGATTATGTGGTAATTTTATTGTACTTGAGTTGGCAGCATTAGTTGTTTATTGACATGACGGATGACAGACGGCGGGGTCTTGTTCATGGCAGCTTGATTGGGAGAATTTTGTGAAATAAATGAGTCGATAGCGAGATTATTTCCGCTTTCATTTAGTAAAAAGTGAAAATGTGTTTTGTTAATAATATTTAGTTTTGCTGCGCACGTTTTTACGTGCGTATCACTTAAAATAAGATGAATATCCATTACACGATAGGAGCCATTTTTATTGTATTTATTTTGTGCGTTCATTGTGATAATGCATCAAAAGACAACGAAATCAAGCAGATTTACGGTGAGTGTTTTGTTTGTAATGCTTTTGGGGTGAGATTTGGCAGTTTCCCTATGTTTGGTGAAATACAAGAACACGCCTAGTAAGCTGATGCATACCGCCCACGAGCGGGTTCGCAGATTCCGGGATTCGCAATGGCCTATTCTGAATTATCTCGATTCCAGCTAACTGTCCATTTATCAAAGTTCTAGGCGTGGTTATACCTGCTTTTGTAGATCCAGTGAGAATGTGATAAATAACCATCGAATGAATTAGCTAAACATTGCTCCATTAATAGGCAATCAATGGGTAGTCTGGGAATTGGGATAGAACTTGCATACATATTTATCTATTACGATTGTGTGGTTTTCATGTTGTTCAAGATGCTAGTAAGCAACTTTATGTTTTGCATAAGCTGTCATATATTACTCACTTCAGAAATGCTCCGCTCCACAAATGCTTTACAACCTTTGGATGCACATTCAAAGAAAAAGCATTGGTGGGAACCAACATATTATTTATTTGTGGCCTTAAACAACCTACATTATGTTTATATCAATTGATCAAGTTCATAAGTGTCTGGTACTGTGGTCTTTATATTCTGCTTATGCACCTGTGAGTCACTACAATAGCACAATCGATTTGACCTTCCAGTATTATTATGACTACCTGACCCAATACCTTAACCAGTGTGCGCTGGAGATGGTTCTTAGGAACCATCTCCAGTGCACACTGGATTGTGAGAATCTGCGAAATACATGAATACCTTGAAATGCCGACCGTAAGAGAAGAAGTAAACAACTACAGCAAAAAGTACAAAGAAAGACTAAACAACACACTAGCTAAAGATCTACTTCAAGACAAAAACCATATAAAACAAAAGATGGCATACCTATACTGGAACTGGACCAAAGGAACTGAAGTGATCCAACATTAAGATGGTGGTATTCACTGGAATGACAACTGAATATTCCATCCAAGACCACATCTATTTATGTCTAAACAGCCGATAGTAGATAAAAACGAAGAAAAATAAAGTTTACCTAATATTTGTTTTACTGCTCATCTTAAGTCAGCTTCTAATCATCTATAAAAACAAAAAATAACACAGGTTCTGCTTACTTTGGGGCTAGATGACGCTGCAACAAGCAAGCAGTGCTTCACTCCTCAATCATTAATTTCTGGATTCTTCCAAATCATATTGGGGCGAACCTAGCGGGTTTGGTTGGCAAACTAAGCCTAGATCTCGCTACTCAAAGTAAAGTGCACATAATTTGCTCAAGCTAGAGATTGCAATCCGGATTACCCGAAATCCGAATTATCCGGATAATTAGACAATTTTTTGTATCCTGACTTAAGCATTGAATTCCGTATAATTTGAATAATTATTTGTAGTAATTGACAATATTTTTACGCAAGTATTATTTATCTCGCGACAACTCGCGATCGTAAATGAGCTTTTATTTGAAAACTTTACATAATTTTTTAGGTACCTTTAACCTTGGGCTTATTTTTTAGTTTAATTCCGGTTACTCTAGCCCTGCGCCTGCACGGCTAGGTGCATACGTCGCATTGTCTTACGCTTAATATCTGGCTATTCCCCGTGCCACACCACACGCCGCACCTCCCGCTCACTCTCCTGCTCAGGTACCTAATACCTAAGTAGTTCCATGAGTTTTTTTGATAGTGATTGTATTGTGATGTCCGTGTCAGTGCATTGAGTGGCTGATGTGCGCTACCGTACGTAAAAAACTGCAGGCAAATGCTGGATGCGGCAAGCCGAAGACAGGGCGCTATGGCGCTCATTGGGGGAGGCCTATGTCCAGCAGTGGACTAATATAGGTTGATGATGATGATGGTGAAGGAATAACTCGTTGTAATTTGTCGTTTTGTTGTTAATTAAATTTTCTTATTTAAAACCAGACATACTAAGCTTTTAAAGCTGAATAAATGGAAATTTATTAAAAATTATGCTGTTTCATTCATATTTTATTTCATTTAGCCAGTTTATAGCGAACAATGGAAAATAACCATCTATGCAAAATTTCCACCCGATCTATTTTGTAATTTTGGTGTGAAGCGGGGACGTCCAATTTTTGACATTTATAGTATTAGTCTGATAAGAAAGTTTGCACAAATGCCAAAAACACTAATCTAAATGTAGTAATGTAATGTAATGTAGTTCTAGACCTGTAATAACATAACGCCTACGTTTAATCGGGAAATTGGGTGATAGATAACCTAGGCAAAAGGTAGTAAAATATATTTTTTTTAATTCTACCTCGTGTGTTCATAAGTCTTGAGACACAGTAAAACTAAAATATTTTTGGAGCTAAGTTGAGTATTCATTTATTGGATATTAAAATTAAAACTACTGACATCTAGATCTGTATTTAAAAATAAATCATTCAAAATGGCCGCCTTTGCATTCATTGCAGGCCTTCAAACGCGTGCGCCATT
The DNA here is from genome assembly GCA_963662085.1 of Eupithecia inturbata. Taxonomy (NCBI): domain Eukaryota; kingdom Metazoa; phylum Arthropoda; class Insecta; order Lepidoptera; family Geometridae; genus Eupithecia; species Eupithecia inturbata. The sequence goes on from OY759201.1 coordinate 3,445,018, forward strand.
CATCTATGGCGGCACGTATCTTTTCAATGGGAATCCGTTTCGATTCTTTAATAAGGGCTCGCTTGAGAGAATCCAGGTTTGGGTGAGATGTTCTGCATGCCCTCAGCTCCAATTCCGTCCATAAAGATTAATCCAAAGGATTCAAGTCAGGGCTTGACGAGGGCCAATCTTCGCTCCGAATGAAGCCTGGCAAATTGGTCTCCAGCCAACGTTGGGTAGTCTTAGCTTTATGGGAGGGAGCAGAGTCCTGTTGGAAAACCCAGTATTTTCCAGCGAATAGCGTATCATTTAATGGTTTAACCACCGCTTCCAATATGTCGGTTTGGTAATTTTGTGCCTTCACCTTGACGCCTTGCTGGCAAAAATGAAGCGAAGTGACCCCCTCGTAGGAAACACCCCACCAAACCATCACACTTGCTGGATGATGAGTGCGCTGGACATTGCGTACAGATGGCTGGACGTCCTTAGAACTTCTGGCGTAAACCTTATTGTTCTGCCGGTTAAACTTTTCTTCCACCGTGAAGATCTTTTCATCGGTAAACAGGATATTTTTTGGATCGTGTCTCTTCAATAGGTTCCGACATCGTTCCAGTCGCAATTTACGAAGACGCTCGTTTAAATAATGCACTTTCCTTCGACTGTAGGCCTTTAGTTTAAGATCATATTTAAGTATCCTGTTCACCGATATTCGCGAAATGTTGGTCTGCAGAGCTAATTTCTTTTGAGTCCGGCAAGGGTTGCGACGAATTCGCTCTCTGATTACTTTAATGTTGGCAGGCGTCCTTACAGACCGCGGGCGGCCACATCTTCCACGGTCTTCTAAAGAGCCGGTCTCCTTGTACCTCTTTATGGTATAATACACAAAGTTCCGACTACATCCCAAACTTTGGATTTCACTAAAAACTTGCATTAGTTTTTTTCCTGCTTGAAACAGTGAAATTACAGTCGCACGCAAATCTTTTGTTGGCGCCATTTTCACGGAGAATGAAACAAATATTCAAATGTATATTTTTTCTGATTTAAAACATTCGAAATTTAAAATTTTAAAAAAAGTTGCATGAATTACTTTCTTTTTAAATTAATTAAATAAGTTCGTCTCAAAACTTATGAACACACAAGGTACAGTTATTCGAATTATCCGGATATGTGAATGATGAAAACTTTATTATCTGGATAAGAGAATTATCCGGATTTTGCATTCCCTACGTCAAGACCTCACAAAACCTGCGGTCTACTGAAAAGACTTCTGTTTTGATTTGTAGGTTACTACTAATTATTTGGTTCCTTGAACTAGTTTCTTTATAAGTTGCATAGTAGTTGTATTGTAAATAAACAATAACTTGATTTTTGCGCTTACGCCGTTCCAAAAACGAATGCTTTGTACCGCTCCTACGAACGCGAAATACTATGCTTATCCTTTTCACAAAATGGCGCGTATTACGCCCTCTTTAAGGGTCTCTACATGAACATAGCATTATACCACTTAAATATAAGTAGCTACTGCCCACGGCTTCGCACGATTTACGGGATAAAAAGTAGTCTATATCCATTGTCCGTCCCCGGGATACCATGTACCTCCCTGTCTAATTTCACTGAGATCCGTTCAGCTATTTAGGCGTGAAAAGGTAACAGACAGACAGAGTTACTTTCGAATTAAATTAGTATATATTTTAGTATGTATGTGTACGAAATAATATTAGTATGGATAATTTACTCAAGCACTGCAATATTTGTATATCTCGGTTTATAAACACTAACAGTGCTTGTAGTAAATATCTATCATTGTTTGATTGTTCTAGTCTAGATCGTCGCTTATGCAATCAACATGGTAATGGTTTGAAGAGCCTTTATTGTGTTTGCTGAGTTCATTTAGCCTAGAAAAAAGGAATATATAGTAATCTATTCAATATAACAATGGTATTACTCTATCAATATCTCCGTGCAAATAGAACCGCAAGCATTATCTTGAGTTTCTTTCATCTATGAATGATTCTGCATACAATACCATTGTCATAGTAAAGTGATGGGTTCGCAAAATTCGACCCAGGTGGTTTCCACCTATGAGAACACCTTAGAATTATCTCACAAGCTAGTAACATTGACGTAAACATTGCAGTGTATCGTATTTCTATTCAACCTTGCGTATGTTACTTGAGGCTGCATTCTCGTTGTATCAACTAATGTGTTTTGTATCAATTGTTTTGTTTGATTGAGCTACTGTATAGGATATTATAATTATTGAAAGACAAGGCCAAGGGCAAACTGAAAATCCTGGCTTAGTCTAATTTAGAAATAAAAAATGCTTGATTTCAATTAAAGGATATTTAATTGAAATCAATTGAATCAATTCGTAAAGGATATTTTAAAATTATAATCAAAACTAGCCTAATATTTTATAGTAGTAACGAGGAGTTAGGTAATCGCCGGAAATATTGCTGTTCATTCGGATTATATTCGTGAATGTTTCACTAATACTTTATTCGCCGCTCATTGGTTACCTAATTTTCTGTTTTTATTCGTAATCAGAATGCAGCCAGTGAGCGGCGAAAACTATAATTGATACACTCTATCTCATGAACCGTAAGAGGTAGACAGTTAAAATTTTCAGAAAATGTGTATTTCTCTTGCCGCTCTAACAGCAAATCATAAAATTCATAAAAATAAATATCCACAAACTTTCTGTAAATATTAACTCACTTCAACTGTACTAACAGCAAATACTGAAAACATAATAAAGTTGACAATTTAAAGGGGTTTACGCATGTGAAAATTTCGTGTTCTTTGAAAAAGTTGCCTGATTTATACGATCTTCGTGTGCGAGTCAACTCGCACATGGCGGTTTTGTTGACCATGCATTAAACGTGCTTTAAAAGGTTCTCGTAGATCTGGACCGCACCACTGCCGCATAGCATAAAAATGTGCATTAAGATGTTGGCTTTAACTCGTATTATTTACTTAGATGCATTTGCTATTGATGGCATCAGATAACAGACAGCTCGTGGGCCACTCACTTAAACTACCACTGTAAAATTTACGCCCATATTTGAATGGTTATTGTTGTGCCGTGCGGTAGCGGTGCTGGATATATGTGCTCAGTCCTTAATTTACAAGCTGATCAAAGATTTATTAATAACTTAATTTACTAGGGTTTTGATAAGTAGTAGCCTTGAGGAAAAACAACGATTTAAATTGTAAATGTCAGCTTATTAGGCCATCAACCTTTGTATTGAAACCTTTGTGAGGCCTGATTTGTCATTGTTAATTACTAACCCACTTAGAGTTTCCGTTGTAAACAAAGTAGAGGCGGAGTGTCCTTCTTACTGAGGTACAGACGTGATTTCCTCCACGGACGGTTGTAACGCGGCGAGTCGACATTATTCAGCGATAATCTCTGATCACTTCAAATCTGATATCCATGACTTCGCGTGGAGACTCGATCGTGGAGTCGTATTCACGCTCACGCGTGACGTGATTTTGTCTAGAGATAAACTCGCCCGTAGAAGTGGTCCTTTAACGCGTTCACTGCCCAGCCTGCGGTGCGACCCTAAATGGCACGCCGCATGGTTAACACGCAGCGCAGCAGGGTAACACGGCCATCATTAACTGTATCCACAATTGATCAAGAAAGAAGAAAGAAAGAAAATAAATTTATTTGGGCCCATACATAACAAGACACATTACAATAATATACCGGTACAAAAAACACATAAGATTATAAATAAAAAACGAAAAAAAACAGATACAATTATGCGGTGTGTTACATAAGGTTACCAATTATTATTCGCCCTTCGAGCTCTGCATCTTGTTAGCAGACTAGCTCTATTTTTGTTATTTCTATGAATGTATATAGATCGAAACCGATGAACAATCGTAAATTCGTAACACACGGGAGAGAGTGACTAACAACATAACAAGTAGGTACATAACATCGGCATGCGGGCGGCGACAACGGGTCCTGTCCATCACCCAATTAACAATTTAACACGAAATAAAACAAGCGTTTCTACCGGTCGGGATATCCTAATCCGCATTTACAGTTTAACTGTGGGTTAAAATACTTTAAACTAGATTAATGATAAACTTCGAACTTCCGAGAGCTGCAGTTAGTAATTTTTTTAGGGTTCCGTACCTCAAAAGGAAAAAAGGAACCCATATAGGATCACTTTGTTGTCCGTCTGTCAATCCCCTTTTCTCAGGAAGGCGTCGAGTTGAAATTAACTTCAAATACTCAAGTCCGTAACCTCTTGGAGCCGTGATATAAATTAAACTTTTAAGTCATTGCAATCAAAAGTTACGGCCGTTTATGGCCGAATATTTTGAAATTTAAAACATATAGTGTAGTAGACCGTAGACCTAAACTAGACCGAAAAAATCCGAAAACCGTAAATTTGTAGTTTATTCACTAAAAAAATTTTTTTTGATTCTCGCCATGGACCAAAACCTGTAGGGTACTTCCCGTTGACGTATAATCATATAATTTGGCAAGAAGCAAGGTCTTATAGTACAAATAAAGGGAAAAATCCGAAAAAAGTAAATTTGTAAGTTGTTAATTCACAAAAAAAAATATTTTTTAATTCTCGCCATGGACCAAAACCTATAGGGTACCTACCTACTTCCCGTTGACCTAGAATTATGATATTTAGCAAGAAACAAGGTCTTAAGGTCTCTTGGTGCGCGAGTCCGACTCGCACTTGACGTTTTATATTTGTTTTGTGCGGTTTTGCCGAAGCAAGCTTTTCAAAAAGTTTTCAAAAGTTAGTATCTTTTTACCGGACAACCTGTTTTAATAAATGTACTATACACTCGCGAGCAGCAAAATCGACTCAGTTGCACAGTGCGCACAGAAAATAGTTGCTCTCAAAATGGCTCAGGAGTTTCTTAAAACAAAATAAATATTTTTTTAAATCCATCATGCTTATTAACACTAAAGTCATTCGCAACAGGATATTTACCACGATTGGAATTTGAAGTTGTTCCGTGATCACGGCGCATGAAACTGTGCCGAAATATTGGAAAACTCAAAAGCTCAAATCATGGTAAATATCCCGTTGTAAATGACTTTAGTATAAATACGTTGGAACACTTAACTTTTCAGCTTAATAACTGCGCTAAATTCATGAAAGCAGTCGATTATTTTGAAAAAAATTTGCACTTTATTCTCAGTTCTGTGCTTGAATCAAGACAATGTCCGATCCGACAATGTCATATCTACTTAGACATTATTATGTCTATTTATTATATTCATCCGGTAACATTTCTCCAAGGGACGCAATAACGTTGATAAAGTACGATAGTGTGAACGTCCTGTTTCGCTTTTGTCTCAAGGGTGTAGAGTTCACTTTACAATGTTGGCTTGAGATTAGGGCCTGTATTATGAAAACTTGCTCAGTCATCGATTTTTGCTTGATTAACGTTTTTTTATGGCATAAACGTAACTCAAGCATAGATCTATGACTGAGCAGACTTAATACGGGGGCTTAAACTAGGTTCTAGAAGCACAGATAGGTTATTTTTTTACCAAAGGGGTTATATATAACTATATAAATAATAAATAAATAAATAAATAATGCTGACAATCCACACATCATCATCTAGCCCCAAAGTAAGCAGAGCTTGTGTTATGGGTACTAGATGACTGATAAACTTAATACAATATACACACATCAACATCGTCTAGGGATATTTTGTATAAAGTTCTTGAACTCTAAAAATACTGGCCGGTTTTAAAATCTTTTGAAGAAACCTTATTTTTTAGGTCTTTTTGAATGATTCCAAATTTGAATTTGAACAAATTAATAAAAAACAAAAGATTTGCGCGGCATTGCTATAGCGAAGGTCGAAAGTTACAATTTATCTTCCATAGTTTATGGTAATTTTTGGTGTCAAATTGAAGTTTTAAAACACGTTATCAATTAATTTCGATTTTATACTACTAAATGCATCATGCGGCGGCGCCATTTAACTAGAGATAAAATGTTAAGGGCAGTAGGTATGCTCCAAGCTGGGGCTACTCAGCTGAGTGTTGCTGAGGAGATTGGAACAAAACAAAACGTGATCTCAAGGTTATGGTCACGTTATCGTGCTACCGGTGAAGTGGCTGAAAGACACCCAGGCGGGAAGCGCATAACCACCCAGCGACAAGACCGATTTTTGCAAGTTTCCGCTAGAAGACAACCAAATGTTACGGCAATGCAGTTGGTTCAAAGGCTCCAGTCAGAGCACCAGTTGCTGGTGAGTGACCAAACTGTGAGGAGAAGACTGCATGAAGCCAACCTTCATGCTCGCAGACCGCTTCGTACTCCAGCACTACGCCGAGGAAATCGTGGACGAAGATTAGAGTGGGCTCGTGAACATTTGCTCTGGGAAGAGAACCAGTGGTCTGCGGTGCTGTTTACCGATGAGTCCCGATTCGGTTTCCATCCCGATTCAAGAAGAGTACGTGTATGGCGAGTTCCAGGTCGTTAGAGCCGTCTGCAACACCCTCAGGAAGTCCATCCATACCGCGGTGGGACAGTTATGGTTTAGGCGGGAATACGTATTGGTGGAAGAACAGATCTCGTTTGGATCAGAAACACCATGACCGCTGAAAAATACCGTAACCAGGTGCTAGTACCAATAGTCTACCCCCATCGACTACAAATGGGCCAAGAATTCACGCTCATGCACGACAATGCCCGTCCGCACACAGCGCGAGTGGTGACCAGCTGGCTGCAGGAGCACGACGTGTCGGTCTTAAACTGGCCTGCGCAATCGCCAGACCTAAACCCCATAGAGCATGCATGGGACATGCTCCAAAGAAGGGGTATGAACCATTTTCCTGCAAACATCGCGACTGAAGAGCAACTTTTTTTGCATCTTAGCAGGATCTGGGACAATATCCCGCAGCAAGACTTTGATAACTTGATTCAAAGCATGAAAACCCGTTGCAGGACCGTTTGTAACGTCATGGGTGGTTTTACTGACCACTGATTTTTCGTATAATTGCAAAAAACAGGAAATTTCGCATAATTTTGCATTTTTTTTTTAAAAACACAACATCCTAAATGTAAAATTTTTTCACATTTTGTTTTTTATTGAATAAAATTTTATTTACACAATAAAAATATTTCTATTGTATTCGAAGGTCTAGTCTACTAAACGGGCTTTTCAAAAATATATACATGTTGCATGTTATTTATAACAAATTTTGAGTAAATTGAGAAAATATGAAATATCCCTAGACGATGTTGATGTGTGTAACATAGATAGATTTTTTTTTATTATGTATAGAAAATACCCAGAACACCCGGAACAAATATTTGCAGATCGTACAAACATTTGTCCCAAGGCGGGAATCGAACCCGCAACCTTCTGCGTCGCAGGCGGACCTTCGCCCGCCGCGCCACATCGGTCGTCATATAAAGAAATATAATAATAATAATAATAGTTTTTATTCAGATTTAAGTCTTATAAACAAAACAAAGTTATGCGTATTATAGACCTTAATATTAATATAATATTTTCCATAATGATATTAATGGAAAATATGTTAACTCACACTGTTATCATCGGAGCAACACGCAGAAGTTCGATACAATTTTATTTCATCTCTCGTTTGTTTTTCGAACTCGAATTTCCACCTTTTTCGCCCCACTTTTTTATACAAAACACAGCATCATCTTTCTCGAAGCTAAGCAGCGCTTGTGTTATGGGTGCTAGATAAGATAACTCATATTATATTCAATACAATACATTACACAGAAATATATTCATAGAAAACACCCAGAACACCCGCAAAAAATATCTGCAGATCATAAAAACATTGTGCCGAGGTGGGACCCGCAACCTTCTTCGTAACAGGTGGACTTTCGCCCACCGCGCCACAGAGGTTGTCTGTATCTTATGATTTTATTAAAGCAATTAGACACGCTTGCTATGTAAATTTCATCAGGTGTTTACATCGCACCATACTTCACTTTGATTTAATATCAAAAGGATACTCATCTAACCTGAATAGACGTGTTATTCTTTTGCACTTGCATTTGAATTAAAGTTACATGAAAGCTAGAGTTTTATTTATTTAATAAATTAGGCTGCCTTATGCACCAAGCGTGTTAACACTAGGTTACTACTATTTTTGTTTACTTAACAAATCAAATCAAAAACTCTTTATTTCCATGAATACACTAAATTACTTACAAAAGGTCAAATTATAAGATTACACACTGACACTGAAATAAAGTGGTATTTTTGATTTCTGTTGTTTAGTATGTAGACTAAAGTAAAAAAGCGACAAAGAAACCATTAGCCTGTTAGTTGTTATTTTTCGAGTTGGAACAAAACCCGTCCTAAGCTTTTTTATCTACTAGTTAATCTGATATTTTATAGTAAGCCTTTTTGCACAGGAAGGTTTTGACAATTTGTTTGAATTTGTTTACTGATAATTTTTGTAACGCATTAGGAGTTTTGTTGTAGAAGGTTATATTATAAAGAGGTCTTTAAAATATAAGCTTCTACAACAAAACTCTTAGTTTGCAAATATATTAAAGAGATACCTATACTCTTTAATATATTTAAATTAAAGAGATTTTTGAGATTTTATATTTATATTAAAGAGATACCTATACTCTTTAATATGTTTACAATGTATTTACAATGTAACTACTAGTCAAATCCTGAAAATAATTTCACCTAAAGAAAAAAACTGCTACATGCTTATGGCCAAATGCTATGTTTTATATAAGAACCACGACCGAAGCCGCGGGCATTACCTAACAATTTTAAGTTATTACATACAAGAGATTAATTATTTTCGGACAATAATAAGTGAGACATGGAAAATAATAGGAATATAAATCAATTCAGTTTCCTTATTAAAAATATGTACTACATTTAGGTTTCCTCAATTAAACATACCTATGTTTAAGCAAATTAAAAGTGAATTAAGCTCTTATGTATACGTTTTAAGAATGAAGTATAATCTTTCAGAAATAACATATTTCAGCACTAGCTGCTGCCCGCGGCTTCGCACGCGCTTTTCAAGTAGCCTATGTCCGTCCCCGGGATACCATTTACTTACTTCCCTGCTAAATTTCATTAAGATCCGTTCAGCCGTTTAGACAGAGCCGTTTAGGCGTGAAAGGTGACAGACAGACAGAGTTACTTTCGAATTTATAATAATAGTATGGATTTTCATTCATACTAATATTATACATGAACCCACAACTTTGCCTTTAGCCGGTAGATGCTCTAACTAACCATCACACTATGGAAACCTGTTCAATCGCCTCAAAAACTTTTTTCATCTGGTTCCTATCAATGATCTTTACTGCCATCAACACAACTTCTTAGCAGAGGCTGGGCAGTGCAAGAATATGTTAACAATCTTATCGAAGAAATACCTAACACATCAATTTATATTGTTACAGTACCGTCCGCGCCTCAAAACCTGACAGCCGACTACATATCTGACGGCGAAGTCCACCTCTGGTGGGCTCCCCCCTTAGACAACACCATCCACAACCGAAGCCACCAGCAACCAGAGCCGAAAACCGAACCGCAAAGCGACGAACCGAACGAACTCCCCGACCCACCTCTGATCACACCAGAGATCCTCAAAGAAACCCCTTATTACTACCGTAATGACAAAAACAGCAATGAGTTCTCGACATCCGAAATTCTTATGGATTTCAAAACCAAGCGGGATCTGCGTAACCACAGACATAGAAAACAACGGCAGACTAACGCAACCGAATCAGAAAACGCAGAAAAAGACATAGAATACTGGCAGCTAGAACACAGAAAGGATGTAGTCAAAAAGTCCATGCAGCTGAAAGATTCGACTGCTATAGCGTACGTTCTTTACTACGAGCAGGGGTCTCTTAGAAAGGATGTAGTGAATATCGACGGGGTTCAAACGCAGGAGGATGTTAGGAGGAACGCTTTTCAGAGCGATTTGGGGATGACACAGACCACGGTGAAGAATCTTACGCTTTATAACACGTCGGGGAAGGTGACGAAGGTGGTTGGGTTTTGGTTGAAGAATTTAGGTAAGTTTAAAAGTATACTACGAAGAAGTAACCGTACAATCACGACAAAAGCCCTGAACGCGGTCAACCTTCCAAAAGCGCATTTTATTATGTGCAGTTCAGCTTTTTTTGTCTGTCGCTCGATCACTCAACGATCATTCAAGTTTTTCTGGTAGCGAAACCGATCTCCGATCTTCGAAAACCTAAAAACGGCGGTGGAGGTGTCATCGTCCGCAAATCCCTTGTAAATACTACGTAGTATTTTTTGGATTTTATGCTTAGTTACACTAACACATAACAACATACATGATATCAACAGTTTGCTATCATTTTTGTTTTTAGTATTAGTAACAAGTGAAAATGTATGGGCATGCCGCCGAAATGACGCCGCAAAATGCCGAACGATGTTTGTTGAAATAACGATTTAGGTCCAAAATCTTTATCAAATACATAATCTATGAACTAAAAACTATTCATTACTTATACTCCTGTTTTTGTAAACAGAAACCACACAAAACAACCACGAAACACAATAAATCGTTTTACGAACAACTCGACGCGACGTTTTGCGGGTGCGTTTCGAGAATGAGAGGAGACTTTTGTAAAATCTAATAATTGTCGTTGGTTGGGTTTTGAGACTGGTGATGATGGTTTGCCGTTCTTGATTATTTCCCTACACTTTGTGCAAGTTAGAGCAGTAAAGGAGTAGTTTTAGACAGACAACTTTCACAAAAATTCGTCACAGTCGTCAGGGGACTGCATAAGTCCTCTTCACAATGGTGTATCGACACAAGGTGACTTCTCGTGCCCCCTCAACAGATGAAAGGAGCGTCTTACAAATTATCTATTGCTTTTTAGGATTCCGTACCCGAAGGATGAAAACGGAACCCTATTATTACTAAGCCTCCGCTGTCCGTCCGTATGTCCGTTTGTCAGTTAAGTGTCAATTAAAATTTTCAGAGACTGTATTTCTCTTGCCGCTATAACAGCAAATAATAAAAATTTCATAAATATACAAATGAATGGGCTTCCATAGAAAAAAAGTGATTTTTTGTAATTTTTTGATTTTCGTTTGTCAAGACTGTATCTCTTGAACCACAATACGACACATGAGACATTATATAAATAAGTAACACTTCAACTGTAATAAAATAACAACAAATACTGAAAATTTAATACTTCAAGTAAAAATTAAAAGGGTTTTCCGAGCAAGTGAAAATTTGATGTTCTTTGTATAAGTTGCCTGATTTTTACGGTACGGGCGTGTCGACTCGCGCTTGGTGGTTTATTTTAGAGAATGTTGTCTAGGTAAACCTAATTTAGGATTTAAGACACTATTAACCAAAAAATATTTAATCGTTCTGTCAATACGGTCTGAGACCTCACTGCTGTACATAGCCCTCCTCAAAGATCGTCACATGACCAACTTTACTGTTTATAGACATCGATAAAAGTAAAAAGGAGGAGATGAGGCACTAGTTTCTCGAATGTGGTATGCTTAAATTAGGTCCAATTAGGTTGCCCCACCTCAGTCATAGTCGGACCGGCGGGGTTCGTGATTTGCGTGCTTGCTACGACGTACTTTAATATGATTTATTGACTAAATGCTTTTTCATTCACCGACTAAAAGACCACAGCATTGCCCTCGTGTTTGTTCATTATAATTATTGCACAAGATTGGAAGTTTAACTGTGAGCGAGTGTTTGCGTGTAGTTGTAAAACAGGCCAGTTGTTGAGTAAGCGCTGGGGGAACGAAAAATCTACAGATTTTCCTTATATCTATGTTTATAGATATATTTATTTTCTTCTAGCCCCATTCACACCTTACAAGATCTGGGTGCGTGCGTTCTACAACTTCTCACACGGACACTTCAACTCCTCGGATGTTATTGAACGCCTTGGACCAGAGTCTACGCCACTTTACGTCATGACGGATGTGAAACCACCGTCTGCGCCTATAGTCTTGAACCTGACTTGTGATCAGCCTAAACGTGAGTATTCTGAACCTCGACAGTCGTAGTCTCAAGCATGGTATAATAATACAAGGTATGGCATTCCGAGACATCACGGTCATTTGATTCTCGAGCAATTGGTGCGCCGTAAAACGTAGGTTTGTAAAAATTCTTCAGATTATGAAAATTTCATTATCACCACTACCAATAGTTTCCTCCATGTGTCATCAAACCAAATTAGACTTGAATCTCTCACTATACACACTATATACACTGCCGGCCAAAAGTTTCAGACCACCTACATCAAAGTAGGAAAATGAAATAAAACTCAAAATACAAAGCAAGAGGTTTAATTATGAATTAAAATACTTATTTCCTAATACACATACATTATGAAGAAAACAAAAAAATCAAGAAAAATCAACCATTTACTTTAAAAATGTCGCTCATATTTTATACAGATTTTTCGTCGAAAAACACACAGTCTGGCATCATCTTTTCCTCGACGTTACGTCGAACAAAAATTCGTCGTTTTGAACCAAATATTTCAAATTTGGATTCATCTGACCAAAGAACTTGTTTAAAGTCTTCTTCAGTCCAGTCTCGATGGGTAAGGGCCCACTGCATCCGTTTCTTTTTGTTTTGTGGCCTTAGTAGTGGTTTTCGAACGGCGACGCGACCAAATAACTTAGCATCTCTCAAACGTCTTTTTACTGTAGTCAATGATACAGGTTCTGATCGGGATTTGTTCACTTCTACGCGGATTTCTGGTGCTGTTAGGCGTCTATTCCGCTTGCTGGTAGTGACGATGAAGTGATCCTCGCGAGAAGTGGTAGTTCTCGGCCTTCCCGAACGCGAACGATCTTGATTACTGCCAGTCTCCTTGTATCGGGTTATTGTGTTATGAACACAAGTCTTCGACAACTTAAGTTGAGAGGCAATCGCACGTTCAGATTTGCCTTCGCCGTATAAAACAACTATGGCAGAGCGAGTTTCACTGCTAATTTCGCGAACTTTTCCCATTTTAAGATGTCTTCACTGTAACAACGACGAGCTCAGACTAATAAGGTAGAAAATAATTTACTCCATAAAAACTCAGGTACTAAATATGTTTTAGGAAGCTAACATAATCCCTGATATCGGTTAACGCGAAACAAACCCAAAACAATAAGTAATGAGCAGATCATAAAAATATTACAATGACTCTACCACCTGGTCCTTGCGCGGCGCTCATTGATGTTTTGAAACAATAGACCTTTTTAGGATGATAACTTAAACAACAACATAAATAATGACTCTTAGAAATTCTTTAATAATAATAGAATACGCAGGTGTTCAAATTAGCTCATTATCATATGTGTACTTTGAAATATTTTGTTGGTGACAAAGATTTTTACAGTGGTCTCAAACTTTTGGCCGGCAGTGTACTTCTCTCTCTATCTCTTGAATTTGACGACCGATGTGGCGCGGCGGGCGAAGGTCTGCCTGCAACGCAGAAGGTTGCGGGCTCGATTCCCGCCTTGGGACAAATGTTTGTACGATCTGCAAATATTTGTTCCGGGTGTTCTGGGTATTTTCTATATATAATAAAAAATATCTATCTATGCTATGTATTGTATTAAATTTATCAGTCATCTAGTACCCATAACACAAGCTCTGCTTACTTTGGGGCTAGATGATGCTGTGTGGATTGTCCAGCATTATTTATTTATTTATTTAATTATAACTAGATGTCGCCAGTGTAAACTCAATTTTTTGCACGTGAACATAGGCCTTGTGTTAGGGAAAGTAAGGGAGGGGTGATAATTAAATGGACGGAGCTGCCTACTACCTAAGAATTAAGACCTGGCGTCTTCACGAATGTGTTCGTGATGATGGGCAGAACCTGCAGTTCACGAAGTGTCAGTGAATTACCAATAAACCTCGAAGAAGCCACATCTATAAACGCCTTCAAGAATAAACTGGTGACATGGGCTCGTATATTATCGAGTAAATAAAGAAATAAAGAAAAGATTTCTATAATATTCAATTTTATTTGGACTGAAACAGCAGACATCGGCTAGTTTCTAATAAGTATAGCAAATAAAGCACTTTATCCATATTTTATTTAATGATTTACCTCCTACTGTTTTGTAATTAAAGGAATTAACTTGTGGATTATTAAATAAATCCCTACGGCAGTGTGGACGTGTGTTAGAATTTCTCTGCTGGATTTTAAATGATTTAATGGTGTAGTGTCGAATCGGCCATTTTTCCGCCCATTTAGGTAAGTCATTGTAAAGGAAAAAGTTCTCGCACAAGTGCTCCCCTTGCGGTAGAAAGGGGATGTGTAAAAATGGGTGTTTTTGCAGCGACCGAAAAACTAAAACGTATAAAACATCTTAAGTAAGTTTGTACTGGGATATATCTTGAGATTTTGGTGACTTAAAGCGGTGACCATTTTATTCTTGATGTCTCAGATTTTACAATGTCTATTATATTCTAATTTCACAGGCCACACCGTACTCACCCAGTTTTTTAAATCTTGGTATTTCCAAGATTAAAAGCATTAATTAATTAATTTTGCCATACAGCGGGGCAATGCAGCCAGCGTCTTAAGGACGCTTCCGACTGGTATTGATATGGATCAGTTGCGCTACCTGTAGATTGTTTACAACGGTCTGCAGTTAGCATAATTGTTTCAATTGTAAAGACTAGTTCTAATTTGTTTTTATTATTGAATTGTAATTTTCTTTGTTAATAAAGATTAATTTTTAATATAAACGCGTACGGATGAGTATAAAGCATTTACTAGAGCATCTCACACCTACGGTTCGCTGATGACATAGTCTTAATGGCGGAGTCGCTAGAGAAGCTGAACCGGATGCTGGACGGCCTAGCTTCAGCCTCCCGATGTATCGGTCTTGGCATGAATTTGGATAAAACCAAACATTGATCCAAGACCGGTGGTCGTACATGGTGACCTTTTCGAAACTGTTTCTGAGTACTTACCTTAGGCAGATTCTGCAGTTGGGTAAAAACAACTTCGAGAAGGAAGCCAAGTGGGAGATCCAGCTAGGCTGGGCAGTGTTTGGAAAACTACGTAGTCTTCTCGTCATCCATACCTCAATGCTTGAAATCGAAAGTTTTTGATCAGTTTGTCTTACCAGTAATAATGACCTACGGAGCTAAGACGTGGACACTCACAGTAGGGCTGGTCCACTAGTTCAGCGAGCTATGGAAAGAGCTATGCTCGGAGTTTCTCTGAAGGATAGGATTCGTAACGAATACACCCGACAGAGAACCAAAGTTATCGACATAGGTCGAAGAATTACCAAGCTGCAGTGGCAGTGGGCCGGCCATATCTCGCGAAGAACTGTCAACCGTTGGGGTAAACGTGTTCATGAGTAGAGACCGCGACTCAGCAAACGTAGTGTAGGACGCCCTCCAGCCAGTTGGGACGACGACCTGCGAAAGACTGCAGGCAGATGAATGGTGATGCGATGATTAGAGCATTACAATTTTACAATGTACAATACAGAAAAAGTTCAGTTGCCTAACGCATTTACATAAAGGTTACACAAAAATAATAAATTTGTTTGACAAAAGGGTTGATCAAGCTTGACTTGACGTCCAGTGCCTTTGCAGATTACTGCAATGTCTGTCAGCCAGAACCTTTACCAGACTGGTGGTATTTAGGCGAAATAAGAAACGTACAGGCAGACATAGCTACTTTCGCATTTATAATATACTAATTACTGCCTGCGGCTTCGCACGCGTTGTTTCTTTGGAAACGTTTAAAGCTGATTTATATCCCATGGGAACTAATTTATGGGATAAAAAGTAGCATATGTTTGATTCCAGGATTAGAATTACATGTATGCAAAATTTCAGCCCGATCCGTTCAGTAGTTATGGCGTGAAGAGGTAACAAAAAAGAAAGTAGAAGTTATTTATTTGCAAAAACATGTGTAAAAAAGATGACAAATAGTTTTTTTGAGTCAAAATGTTTTGTTTTGTGTTTGTTGTGTTTGTAAACATACAAACTTTCGAATTTATATTTAAAATAAGTGTGATGTGATGTGTGAAGTACATATATGGATAACATTAATAAATACATTTTAATTCCTTCACAGACACGCTGTACCTGCAATGGCGTCAACCACATTACTACAATAACTCGCTGGACCAGTACGTGGTAACCCTGAGGAAGATTCCAGAACAGCAGCCGAGGACAAGACTCACGCTTCCAACCAATAAGAACGATATTGAGACTACAATCAGTGTGGTAAGTAGGTACCTACTCTCAGACAGCCTTATTCAACTTCAACTTCTTGTAGAATGGCTCTGCGTCTGGTTTGATGCAATGCGGCCAATAACCGTCTTATGATAACGTCGCAAGCTTTTAGTTTAGTGGAGTGAGCATTAGTGAATTTAGCAGCAGTTCTCTTGTACAGTCGAATGTTTTAAGATCTAATGTGAGACAAAGTTACCAAAGTGAATGTCGCTGTCAGGTAGGTAAACCAGCCCGATAGCTAAGAAGGCTAGGCAGTTAACTAGCGAAAAGCTAGCCCTTTCAAAAGGGCTGGTATAAAGGAAACTCTCATAATATCGAGGGCTTATTGGCAGACTTAACGCAATAGTCTAGTAATTCAACTTTAAAGCAATACGGAAGATTCTAAGTCTAGACATCTTAGTGCAGACAAATGTTCAAAATAATTCTTTAAAATATGATGGCCCATGGCGACAGCTTCGCTACGAGAGGAGGACGAGACTCGCGCTTCCCAATTATAACAACGATATTGAGACTACCATCAGTAAGTACAGTATATGGTATAAAAATATAATAATAAATAAATAATGCTGGACAATCCACACAAAATCATCTGGCCCCAAGCTAAGCAGAGCTTTTGTTATGGGTACTAGATGACTGATAAACTTAATACAATACATTACATAGATAGATTTTTTTTTTATTATACATAGAAAATACCCAGAACACCCGGAACTAATATTTGCAGATCGTACAAACATTAAGAGCGTTTACGCCCTACATGCGCAGTTTGGCTCAAAAACAGTACTTTTCAAACCCGTTAATAACATGAACCACTTATCTTACAATATATGTTAATTAATAATAATTTTAGGAAATTTTGTTTTCCTAATAGTTAGTTAAGAAAATATTTCAATTAATATAGTATGTACGCGTTCTACATCTATATAACTTGTTAGAGGTTTTCTAAATTTCCCTTTTAGCCTCAGTTTCGAAGATCAAAATATTATGAAAATACTGATATATCTAATGAACAAAAAATAATAATCAATCAATAAGATCCTTAGAAAAATAGTTAGCTAAAAAGATGTTTGGTTTTGGTATCTAACTACGAGAAATTCAAATTCAAAAAATGTGTATTATTACGAATTTTAAATGATTTTTTTACCGATATACCTTATTTAATTTAATATACCAATAGCTTACCAATAAAGAAGAGCATCTTCTTTAAAATCATACATTTAAAATTGTAATTAATTTGTTGTTATTATTTTTCTGTAAATATTTTAAAACTACTTTAAAACGCTGCGCGCAAATTATTTCAAGTCAGTCCCAAACACATCGTGCGCTAGGCGTAAACGCTCTTAATAAAAAATATCTATCTATGTTATGTATTTTATTAAGTTTATCAGTCATCTAGTACCCATAACACAGCTCTGATTACTTTGGGGCTAGATGATGCTGTGTGGATTGTCCAGCATTATTTATTTATTTCTTATTATTTGTCCCAAGGCGGTATATATATATATATACATAATAATATATATTTATGTAATGTATTGTATTAAGTATATCAGTCATCTAGTACCCATAACACAAGCTCTGCATAGCTTGGAGCTATATGATTCTGTGTAAATTGTCCAGAGCCGAAGCAAATTTACGAAGCTCCAAGCAAACAGACAAGCAGAATTTCTAACGATACTGATAATAAAATGATCTGGAAGCACATCTAATTCGTCCGCCATCTCTGCCTGTTATAATTACATAATTTATTTTGTTTACAGAACGTGGAATTCGAAAACATCACGCGATACGAAGTCATTATATACGCGGTCACCAAGTCCGTCGCTCGAGAGAAGGTCATTATCAACGGGTCGGAGTCAGCTCCAGAGGTAAACTATTTATATTAAATAATGCTGGACAATCCACACAGCATCATCTAGCCCCAAGCTAAGCAGAGCTTGTGTTATGGGTACTAGATGACTGATATACTTAATACAATACATTACATTGATAGATATTTTTTATTATTCATAGAAATAGCCAGTACACCCGGAAGAAATATTTGCAGATCGTACAAACATTTGTCCCAAGGCGGGAATCGAACCCGCAACCTTCTGCGTCGCAGGCGGAGCTTCGCCCGCCGCGTCAAATCGGTCGTCTTGTATTTTGTTAATATGGAATAAATGGAGTAAATAAATATCAAAATGGAATAAATAATATCAAAAATAATAATATGAGTAGGTATACTGTTTCAATGTCTAATAAATAATGCAAGGTATTACATAGATAGCTTTTATTTGTATATCAATGTCCTTTTGTAGGATTTCTTTTATTTAGCACAATAACAGAATAAAACAATTAAAACTATTAATTCTTAATTCTTTAATGAACTAAATAAAAAAAAACATACATTCCTAATTCTTTATTGCACTAAATAAAACATACATTAAAGAACATAAAACTAGAGAAGGAATGGCAAAGGCGAGCTTAACCCTAAAAAGAGTTCTCTTCCAGCAAACCTTATTGGGAGAGAGAGAGACAAGGTTATGTGGTACTTTTAAATAAACTTATATATTTTATTAAGAAAATACCCAGAACAGCTACTACTAACACACAAAAAGCTAAAATTTACCTTTCGGCGTCAAGCTTGATGAATGATTGTATGCGTTATACATTGTAGGAAAAATCTCTAATCGACCAGTAAGGCACATCCTGTCAAAAAATCAACAACAAAAAAGTTATTTAAAGGGTAAGATAAGATAAGATTTTTTATTAAGTTCACACACAATGTGCTGTTTGTGTGTGAACTTAATAAAAAATCTTATCTTATCTTATCTAAAACATAACAAATCAACAAAAACAGTATGTAGGTAAGTATACATAAGGAAAAAATAATAATAATTAAAGCAAAAGCAAAACCACCAAAAATAAACACAATACCTAAAATAGACGCCTACCTACCACCAGTGCACAAGCCCTAATAACGAGTAGGCAGTCACCGCCCACCCTGGGCGGGGGCTACTCACCCGTTCCTGCGCTGCGCCGTAGTGAACTCAAAAGGGTCAGTCTCAGCTTTATGCTGTTCTGCACCAGAATAGGTACAGTACAGCGCTGGTTTTCAGACTGGCCCCCTTTGCGTGACACCGGGAACCGAGACGAGAGAAGCCATTATTTGTATTGAATTTATTAATTTTTTAAACTTATTCTTATTTTACATTTTAACATTCTTTAAACCGTTCAGGATTTGTGCAGAATTTTACATTCCTCAAGCTAGATACAATTATGAAGTGTACGTACGATACGTACGTGCGAATTATAACTTATAACTATTACACTTATTTTATAAGAATTAAATATAGATATGTACGTACTTAGACATTGCACAATGTTTTAAGGTAAGTAGGTATTAGTAATACCTACTTCAAATTAGAATAATCTGAGTAAAATCTTAAATCTACTCGAAATGGAAACCGCGCGAAAAAATATTCTAACCTGGTGATACAGCTTTATAATAAATCTATCTAAAACACCAATCCCTCAAAAAACAGCTTTATTTATATTAGAGGAAATAAAATATAAGTATTAGTAAATCACCCTATTGGTTGAGGATAATATGTGTATTTGTTGCTGTTTATTATGTCACACTCTAGTGTGACACTCTAGTGTGACATAATAAACAACAAATACTGTTTCTAAACAGTGTCGACGGTCAAAGTTAATAAAAATAAAGTAATAACAGTACTCAAAAACTCAAAAACAGTACCAGTTGCCAATTCAGTTTTCGCTAAAACTAAACTAATTTTTATTTCGATCGTCATGTAACCGCAACATTTTTAGTGCTCTCAAATTAGTTTGATTTTGCGACATCCGAATTGACACCAATGTTGCTTCAGAATCTAGTCCAGAGGAGGCGGCAGATCTTGCCGTATAGAACTAGGTGACTAGTTTTTTTTTTTAGTTTTTGTAGTTTTACTTATGTCTCTGGAAATTTCTGACGTGTCCAAGAGTCCTGTAAGGTCTAAAGAAAATAAAGCACTGAGTTTTGAGTTATTGATACTCAAACATTTTATTTGTTTCGAACCTACACAAAAAAAAAACGATATCAAGCATAGTCCTGCACATACAACTACAACTACCCAGGCCAACTACTGCCATGCGTGTCGTAGGGTATTTAAGAGCGTTTACGCCTTCCATGCGCAGTTTGGCTCAAAAACAGTACTTTTCAAACCCGTTAATAACATGAACCATTTATCTTACACTATATGTTAATTAATATTAATTTTAGGAAATTTTGTTGTCCAAATAGTTAGTTAAAAAAATATCTCAATTAATATAGTATGTACGCGTTCTATCAAGATAACTTGTTAGAGGTTTTCTAAATTTCCCTTTTAGCCTCAGTTTCGAAGATCAAAATATTATGAAAATACTGATATATCTAATGAACAAAAAATAATAATCAATCAATAAGATCCTTGGAAAAATAGTTAGTTAAAAAGATGCTTGGTTTTGGTATTAACTACGAGAAATTCAAATTCAAAAAATATGAATTTTAAATGATTTTTTTCACCGATATACCTTATTTAATTTAATATAACAATAGCTTACCAATAAAGAAGAGCATCTTCTTTAAAATCATACATTTAAAATTATAATTAATTTGTTGTTATTATTTTTCTGTAAATATTTTAAAACTACTTTAAAACGCTGCGCGCAAATCATTTCAAGTCAGTCCCATACACATCGCGCGCTAGGCGTAAACGCTCTTAAGACCAAGTTCGGTCTGGCAAGCTATATTAAATTAATAAGCAATATTAAATAAATTCCACCGAGAAAGAGACTCCTTTTAAATGAAATAGGTTTACATTTCCACCAACTAAGAGTTTTGTCTGTGTATTACCACCGCAAAAGGAAAATGAGAGATATGCGGAGCGGAGCGACTTTTCAACGCTTTGTGCTCGCTCTATCCTTTCCGCTCGAGTATTTGTTGGTGGAAATACAGGTAAGCAGTTTACTCTTCCTGTCCTTCATGGTCCTTCATGGGTTCGCTCCGCTCGGGGTGGAAACCGGGCTTTGGACTCATCATGACAGAAATGAGAAATGACAATCCGTGATGTTTAGGGTCGCCGTCATCGATATCGATGGAGGAACAATTATTTACAGATCGTACATAGCCCCACTGTGGGCATCTAAGGCCCGTATTATGAAAGCTTGTGTAAGGACGGTCAGCGAAAGTGTGTAAGGCTCAGTCATCGATCTATGCTTGAGTAACGCTTATGCCATAGAAAAGCCCAAACATAGATCGATGACTGAGCAAGCTTTCATAATACGGGCCTAAGATCTTGCTGCTTCGCAGTCCGTCGCCACAGATCATTTGATAATGTAATAATTACCAGGAGGTATCAAGCGAATGGTGCAGTGTCCATTGGGAAGCGATGCCGCCGTCAGCTGCGCGCGGTGTCAGCACGGCGGCGTTGTTAGCAGTGCTGCCGCTGGCTTTGTTAGCGGCTGTGCTCGTCGCTCTGATTTACTGGAGGTAAGAAACATATACAGATAACAAGAGAGGACCAAACATCAAGCCTTGTGGTACCCCTCAGAGTAAATGAAGGATCATAAAAGCGCGTGGTGTCAGCACCGCTGCCTTGTTAGCAGTGCTGCCGCTGGCTTTGTTAGCGGCTGTGATCGTCGCTCTGATTTACTGGAGGTAAGAAACATATACAGATAACAAGAGAGGACCAAACATCAAGCCTTGTGGTACCCCTCAGAGTAAATGAAGGATCATAAAAGCGCGTGGTGTCAGCACCGCTGCCTTGTTAGCAGTGCTGCCGCTGGCTTTGTTAGCGGCTGTGATCGTCGCTCTGATTTACTGGAGGTAAGAAACATATACAGATAACAAGAGAGGACCAAACATCAAGCCTTGTGGTACCCCTCAGAGTAAATGAAGGATCATAAAAGCGCGTGGTGTCAGCACCGCTGCCTTGTTAGCAGTGCTGCCGCTGGCTTTGTTAGTGGCTGTACTGTCCCTCTGAGTTACTGGAGGTAAGAAAAGAAATAGAGATCTTCACAGCGAGCCTTGTGATAGCCCACTGAGCATAAATAAAAAAAAAAACTTAAATTAATAAAACTTAAAGCGTAAATATGTTTTACCACTCGTCACATCCTCATGTGTGTTTATCTCGATCAAACGTCTTTCCAAAGTCTGAAAAATACAATTCCGAACTTGGCTGACACTCTAGCGTTCGTCTCGATTTCATGGGGCCAAATTCAGCTAATCAATCGCTTTACTATGACAATGGCATCGTCGCAGAATCTTCCACAGATGAAATAAACTCTAGATAGTGCTTGCGGTGCACATTAATAGAATGGTTTCAACCTTGACACTTTTTACACGCGTCCGTCCATCCATCTCTAGTTTTTTTAATCCAGGTAAAATCTTCATGGGTTGGGTGCGAGTCTGTTGAATGACTGCTGCAATTAATAATAGTTAAGTATAAATAAATATAAGTTTAATTTAAGGTCTTTTGCTTTCTTTTGTATTTTATTTTTGTAATTTTTATTTATGTAATGTGGACAACTATGTCTCAATAAAGAAACTTTTTATTTTTATTTTATTTAAAATGCCAAAATGATATGATATGTTACGGTGAAGCGATTTATTTAGTGGAACTAGGGCCCTGATCGCATGCAGTCTTTCAATGATTCGGCCACTTAAACTAAATTTCTTTCAAAATCTGATCATCTGTGACTTAATAGTTGATTAATTTTGCAGGTGCAGGTCTCGCCTCAGTAAGTGCATCAGTGCTGCGTACAACTATCTAGAAGAGGGCGGGGAAAGGGCTGCTAGGGCGCCTCTGAATAAGAAACAAGGTTAGTCTGCCGGAAGTATAAGACTTTTCTTTAAACTTAGCTTGGGAAACGAAAGCGGCACTTCCGCTTTCGTTTCCCAGTCTTTTCAGCTTTTTGTCAGTTTTCAATTGAACTCTTGATCCCGATATATTATTTGGAAAATCTAAAAAAAAAACTTAATAACGGGATATTTACCATGATTTGTGTTGTATTGAGTTTTCTAATATACATTGGGACAGTTGCATGCGCCATGATCACGGAATAACTGTAAAAGTCAAAAGTAAAAGTTTTCTCTTGAAAACTGTCCACATCCCGCTCCTGCTTCACCGAAAATGCAGCCTTACTGCGCGTCCATAGTGACGGTGTCGAGTAAATAAATTGCGTAGCATATGTCTAAATGACCTTCTGCTCGCTTTCTGGACCAGTTTTACATGTCGAGTATTTCAAAAAATGGTTTGACACCGGTTAGCGCGTCAGCTAGCTAACTTTTAGCTAGCGGGTTTTAGTATCACTCAATTTTCATAGTGTAAAAAGAGATGCACTCTACGATTTTTTGTCTTAAGCTGCTAACCTGTTTCTGTCGGAGAGGTACAAGCCGAAATGAACTATTTGCGTTGAACCGCCCCTCTGACTGTAACTGTAGTACAATATGTAACCTTAACCTCTCACCTTCCAGTGGTCCAATGCTCCCCGGTGGGTACATGCCTCGATGGCGGCGGCGGGTCGGTGCTAGTGACGTGCCCCGGGCGGCCGCCGCGCATGGCTGCGCCGGCGCAGCCTGCCGTGCGTGCAAAAGCCTTCGTCGCGCACGTGCAGGGTTTACACGCGGACGGAGACATAGGCTTCAGGTGGGATATAAAATAAATACTCCTCAAAGACGCTGATTGAACACACCAATGCTGAGTGGAGGCCATGTTTACCCTAAATCCTGCTGCGCACGTATCACCTCACATAGTCTTGAGTTATTCTTTTGTGTATTAGATTTAAAATAAATAAAACATTTTTATTATAATTTTCATTGATAAGGAGATAATACCGGCTTGCGAGACCCAAATCCAACGACATAATGCAACTCTCCCAGAAATCATGCAAAGACACAGATTATTATAATGCATATCTGCCATGCGGTGAATGTGAAGTGGCACACTCACTGTTCACAACTTTTACTATTTTAAACTTTATTACCTACAGCAAAGAGTATGAAATCGTGGTAGCGAAGTCCGCCGCATTGGGTCACACGAGCCATCACAGCCATCGACCGGAAAATAGACTGAAGAATCGCTACTTGAATATCACTGCATGTAAGTTATTTAGTCAATAGTGTGTAGTTGGAGAAATAAACCTCGTACAATGACAACGAATCTCTGAAATCTGTTTCTGGTTTTGTCCCGGCTCAATTCAAAATTGTAAGCATTATTAACGTGGGCCCAATGCAACAAAATGTTTGACCTGTTTTTCAATAGCATTTTTTGCACTAGGATCCTCTAGATATCATTTCTCGACTCTTTCGTTGTCTTGAAATCAGCTCACCATGCTTTTTTAAAGTCTCATTAAGTTTTGCACAAATTACCGTCGCGAATTTTCGACAGTTTGAATGCAAATTTCTGCGTAATTGTATCGGATTTGCGTAGTTACACGCGCGCTGTATCAAATCCCAGGAAAAAATTCGTCACCCTGACTCTGACGTCTCGGTCCTATCGCAAACCGAACTCAGTGCTCTGCTCAAATTTGATTTGCGTTCGAGTGTGGGGTTCTACTTGTGGTTAAACTTTCACAGCGCTTTAAAAACTATTCTAAATTGTATCTTGTTATACCCAGACGATCACTCCCGTGTGTGCGTCTCCGGCGGAGGTCGCTGCGGCGCGGCGGGCTGCGTGGGCGGCGCGCGAGCAGCCGCCGGCGCCTGCGACTACGTCAACGCCAACTTCATAGACGGCATGCTGCCCCGTCTCTCTACCGAGCACCAGGCCAAGATCCGCACCAAGCTGGAGCATAGGAAACGACCGCACAGGTACTATCCTCATACACGTGCTGCCTCTTCTCCACCGAGCACCAGGCCAAGATCCGCACCAAGCTGGAGCACAGGAAACGACCGCACAGGTACTATCCTCATACACGTGCTGCCTCTTCTCCACCGAGCACCAGGCCAAGATCCGCACCAAGCTGGAGCACAGGAAACGACCGCACAGGTACTATCCTCATACACGTGCTGCCTCTTCTCCACCGAGCACCAGGCCAAGATCCGCACCAAGCTGGAGCACAGGAAACGACCGCACAGGTACTATCCTCATACACATGCTGCCTCTTCTACACCGAGCACCAGGCCAAGATCTGTACCAAGCTGGAGCATATGAAACGACCGCACAGGTACTATCCTCATACAAATGCAGCCTCTTCTACACCGAGCACCAGGCCAAGATCCTCACCAAGCTGGAGCATAGGAAACGACCGCACAGGTACTATCTTCATACAAATGCTGCCTCTTCTACACCGAGCACCAGGCCAAGATCCACACCAAGCTCGAGCATAGGAAACGACCACACAGGTACTATCCTCATACAAATGCAGCCTCTTCTACACCGAGCACCAGGCCAAGATCCACACCAAGCTGGAGCATAGGAAACGACCGCACAGGTACTATCTTCATACAAATGCTGCCTCTTCTACACCGAGCACCAGGCCAAGATCCACACCAAGCTGGAGCATAGGAAACGACCACACAGGTACTATCCTCATACAAATGCAGCCTCTTCTACACCGAGCACCAGGCCAAGATCCTCACCAAGCTGGAGCATAGGAAACGACCGCACAGGTACTATCTTCATACAAATGCTGCCTCTTCTACAACGAGCACCAGGCCAAGATCCTCACCAAGCTGGAGCATAGGAAACGACCGCACTGGTACTATCCTCATACAAATGCAGCCTCTTCTACACCGAGCACCAGGCCAAGATCCTCACCAAGCTGGAGCATAGGAAACGACCACACAGGTACTATCCTCATACAAATGCAGCCTCTTCTACACCGAGCACCAGGCCAAGATCCTCACCAAGCTGGAGCATAGGAAACGACCGCACAGGTACTATCTTCATACAAATGCTGCCTCTTCTACACCGAGCACCAGGCCAAGATCCTCACCAAGCTGGAGCATAGGAAACGACCGCACTGGTACTATCCTCATACAAATGCAGCCTCTTCTACACCGAGCACCAGGCCAAGATCCTCACCAAGCTGGAGCATAGGAAACGACCACACAGGTACTATCCTCATACAAATGCAGCATCTTCTACACCGAGCACCAGGCCAAGATCCTCACCAAGCTGGAGCATAGGAAACGACCACACAGGTACTATCCTCATACAAATGCAGCCTCTTCTACACCGAGCACCAGGCCAAGATCCTCACCAAGCTGGAGCATAGGAAACGACCGCACAGGTACTATCTTCATACAAATGCTGCCTCTTCTACACCGAGCACCAGGCCAAGATCCTCACCAAGCTGGAGCATAGGAAACGACCGCACTGGTACTATCCTCATACAAATGCAGCCTCTTCTACACCGAGCACCAGGCCAAGATCCTCACCAAGCTGGAGCATAGGAAACGACCACACAGGTACTATCCTCATACAAATGCAGCATCTTCTACACCGAGCACCAGGCCAAGATCCTCACCAAGCTGGAGCATAGGAAACGACCGCACTGGGACTATCATCATCAGCAACGTCCACTGTTGAACTTGCTTCCTCAAACGACGAACGGTTCTTGTGATTTTGTTATCGCAGTAGAGGTGTTAAATATACACAAAAGGAAGCTGCTGCCGTTTTACTGGTAGGTTCTCTTAGTCGACTCTTACGTCATCTTCGGGCTGAGCTTGAGAGGTCGATTCGTACGCCGCGATCGCACAGATACTATTCATAGAGCTAGCTAGTGCCCGCGGCTTCGTTCGCACTTTTTAAGTAGCCTATGTCCGTCCCCGGGATACCATTTACCTCCCTGCCAAATTTCATTGAGATCCGTTCAGCTGTATAGGCGTGAAAACATATGCTGAGTCGGACGCCATTTTGTAGATTTAGGTTTCATTAATGTACTAAGTCCAAGTAGTGTGTAGTTGTTATAAGTTCGTAATTTAAGTATCTACATATATTTTATGGTAATAGTGTTAGTTTAGTAGTAATTTATAACTTTAACAAACTATGTAAATGCATATCTACTATAAGTTACTGTAACTTTGCTACAAATAAAGATTTTCTTATTCTTATTAAAAGGTTAAAAGACAGACAGACAGAGCTACTTTCGAATTTATAATATTAGTATACGGATGTTAAACGGATAGGCTGCATCAAGGGCGCAGCCGCAGTGAAGTGCGTGAAACGTCTTATGCGTGCTCGAGAGCAGCACAAGACGCACAGCCCTTTTATAGTCTGTGCACACTATGTACACTATGCAGTGTACATAGTGTACATATAGTGAGGTGTGCGGATCGCTGCGCTCGCCAGCCGCCACGCTGTGTGAGGGAGCGCGGCTTGCTTCACTCATCTTACCACGCTGTGTGCACTGAATTAATCGTGCGTGAGCTTTACAAAAACAGTCCATTCCCGCACGATCAATGTACTGCTGATACTGCTGAGTAATCATTTACTCAGCAGTACACAGCATGCGAGGGCGTTTGTGAGCCAATTTGAGCTACGATAATCTGGTTTGGTCCCACCCTCTAAGAAACATCAACATTCAAATACAATATTTCTTTGTTTCACAGGCAACCTTCAGTGAAACCGACCAAACCGCCTCCAAATCTAGCAGAAGGCATAGAATCAGCCTTCCTTAACATTGAGTTCTCTGGCATCGTGGAATCAGATGAGAATCACGATTCTGACAGCGATAAAAGCGATTCCGATTGCGAATTGGACGATGTTTATGTGGATGTTGGTAAGTTACCATATTCATTGGTAATGTGTATTTTTATCTTCTGAAAATAATAAAAGATAGATAGATAGATAGATAATGCTTTATTCATCACCTTATAAAACAAATAGTACTCATAAAATATAATGTAGGGAACAGCAATGGAATTGGCGGCCTTATCGCTTAAAGCGATTTCTTCCAGGCAACCAAAACGATGGTGAGAAAAATAGAGGATGGCGGTGCTTACAACGTTAATTCAAACTATTTTTACAAACTAATACACATAATACCTACTTACTAAAATAATACACTAATACATGTAACAAAATAATTATACTTAGTAACTCTAAGGGACATGCTAAATATTCTAGTGTGACGTGACATTTAAAAAGTAATTATAGACTTTCCTTTTGAAAGCGTGATGTGATGTGGCCTTTTTAATATCCATTGGCAAATCGTTCGAAAGTCTGACAGCTTGAGCAGTGAAAGAGTTGCTGTTAAAAGATTTCTCCCTAAAATGCCAGTTTTATAATTTTATTCGGTATTAGAACGATGAGAAAAATATTTCTGTGAAAATCTGTCGAATTTAATGCATCAAAAACTCGACTAAGTACACCAATTTTTTCCCCCGGCTCGGTGGTGATTTCGCCATCACGTACTGATTGAGAAATAAACATGTCGTACAGCCATAATTGAAAAGTTGATAGACAAAGTTGCCGGTTGCAAATAATGTAGCAATGTTGTATATGTTCTAAAAAGTCAATTTATTTCCGATAGATGGTGTCCAAACACAAGTGAAGTTAGAATGGCTACTGTGGCGACGCCGGTACATCGCCACTCAAGGCCCGACGCCTGCCACATTAGACGCTTTCTGGCGCATGATCTGGCAACACCGAGTCCATACTGTCGTGATGATCACTAACCTAGTTGAACGTGGGAGGGTAAGTACATAATGGATCTTATACAATAGTATAACAGAAGTCTACAAACACAAGTGAAGCTAGAATGGCTTCTCTGGCGACGTCGCCACATCACCACTCAAGGGTCGACGCCTGCCACATTAGACACTTTCTGGCGCATGATCTGGCAACACCGAGTCCACACTGTCCTTGTAAAAGAAGTTGTGGCGCATGCGGACGACGTGACGGTGTTGGTAGCAGGGGATGCTCGAATAGAGTTGGAGGATAAAGGAACGGCTGTCTTGGGACTGGTGGAGGAATGGGGTGCCAGTAATAGGCTAACATTCGCCGCCGCGAAGTCCCAGACCATGACCCTGAGAGGGAAATTGCAAAGGCCACCCGTGCTAAAGACCAACACGTCTGTCAAGTCGATACGCTCAGTAACAGAAGCTAAGGTGTTGGGCGTTATTCTTAACCGCACCCAATCGTTCTCGCACCACGCGGCTTTGATCGGTGAAAGAGCGAGTAAGAGTTTTGGAAAGATGTCGCGGATATCAGCGTAGGGCTAGCATGCGCGCCACGAGAAGCGTGTTTCGTCTCGATAACTCAAGAAAAATGGCGGTATCTCTATTTATCGACCGATGCTAGAATGCAGCACCAATAGTCATCATGTCTCATCACGTGAACGATTTTAGTGAATGTTTATCTTATCTGTGGTAACCTTTCTCGTCAAACGCTAAGATGCGCGCCAAATTTTCTCAACTTTTGACAGTTTAGCGCGGAAACAAATCATGAATTTTTTCTTCGAATTTTGTTGATCATAGCAGTCCCAAAATTATTTATTGGCGGTGTATAATAATTAATAATAGAGACATGAAAGATTTTGTCGAAGTACCTAACTACCAGTAGGTATCTACCAAGTATTTAGGTAGTATTTAGGTTATTCAAGGTGAAGCTTGGGAACGGTGCCTTATAGGTCCCTAGGTTACGTATTATTGTAAATATCTCCAAGATCTATGTAGTTCTACTATAAGCGCTAAAGGTTTAGCACATCATGTACTTGCACTGTACTTCCTCACATTTTTCTTGACCTTGTTATTTGATACGTCATGGGTCAGGCAAGTGCTTAATAGAAAACATACATAATACTTATTGTAGCTACTAAACTGAACGATTATTTTATTTTTATTACGTTTTGCGCGATGCCATTTTGCAATCGGTACCTACTAAAACAGAAGTTGAGGCGGAGATTTTCGCCCGCAATTCGGAGTAGAAACCCGTCCCAATCTTTAGAATAAAAAGCTTAGGTTCTTAGTAGATTATTATTATAGAAAGAAACATATTAGAACCAGAATTTACTATTGAAACAGTTGAGCTTACTGCAGACTGTTGCAAAAAGTCTACAGGTAGCTCAACTGATCCATACCGATACCAGTCAAAAGCGTCCCCTAGACGGTGGCTGCATTGCCCCGCTGTATGGCAATGCTGATGCGCTGCGTCAGGTACTCAGCTCTCGGGTCATGCGTCGCCTCAATTTTATAAATCTTGTGTTGAAAATAATTAATATTTGTTTGTTCCAGCGTAAATGCGACATGTACTGGCCAGCGGGAGGACGCGGCAGCACAGCCGAGTTCGGAGGCATCCACGTGACGTTATTACACGAAGACGTACGGGCGGCGTATACGGTGCGGCACATGCGGGTTAGGAACAATAATAAGGAACAGAACGGAGTAAGTAGGAGGCACTCAGAATACACGGGCTTTCTTGGAGCTGCAGGGGCCCAGTCGGGCGGCCCAGGCAGATATGAGATCGACATAATAATATGCGGGTTAGGAACAAGGAACAGATAAACGTACTGATCCTATCCATCCAAAGGTTGCCTGGAAGAGATCGCTGTTAGCGATAAGGCCGCCGATTGTGCCACATTATATATAATTAGTATTAAGTTCTTGTTTTATAAGTGTATTGATGGTGCAATAAAGTGATAATCTATCTATCTATCTATCTAAGTAGGACGAAGCTTTGCACAATAATACAGCTGAGTTCCGAGTTATCCACATGACGTTGTTACATGAGGATGTTCATGCAGCGTATAACCTGCGGCGTACGAGGAACAATAACAATAAACAGAACGGGGTAAGTGTCAAGAAAATACACTGCGGTTTGAATGTAGCCTCTCGTATAAGTGGACTGGCTATCTAGGTGTTAGAGAAGAGGCGGCATGCTGGTTAGGAACATAATAGGGTAAGCAGGAAGTACTATACTAGTGAAGTACCGGGAAAGAAAGCGGCACGTACACGTCACGTTGTAACACAAAGACGTACCTCCGGCCTATAACGTGAACGAAGCGAGCGGTAAACACGGCGTGGTCGGCGAAGCGAGCCGCGCTGTGAGTATTGTCATGATATGCCAGTACGGCGAGCGAAGCGAGTGCGAGCCGCCGGCGGTTTTGTAGTGCACACAACTTGTCACATACTTTACTCCGGCTGCGATACAGCCTACCCGATGTTTTAAATCTTTTTGTTCTGTCTTCAGGTGGGCGACACCGCAAGCCCACCCCGCCCCGGCTCGGACGAGACGCGGTCCCGGTCCGTGGTGCAGTACCACTACACGGTGTGGCCGGACCACGGCACGCCGCGGCACCCGCTCGCCGTGCTGCCGTTCGTGAGCGCCGCATCACAGCATCCCGCCACGGTGCTGGTGCATTGCAGGTGCTTTAGCCTACTAGCCTCTGCCCGTGGCTTCGCACGCGTTCCCTCGGGATAAAAGAAGCCTATTCCAGGCCTAGAACTACCTCTATACAACATTTCAGCACGTTGCATTTAGTAGTTATGGGGTGTATTCACCCCATAACTACTAAATGCAACGTGCTAACCCCCATAACTACTAAATGTAACGTGGTAACAAAACATCTAAACACCCAACTCTCGTATTTAAAATATTAGTGTTCTAGACAAATCCAATGACATTTTATTTGTCAAAATACATTCAGCCGTTTAGGCTACACACCCCGTACTTTGTGTGAATATCAAATCAAACAGCATCATGGGTATCGCTTGTCAATCACTACGTTGTCATTTGATTGCACCTTGCGTCGTCCCTTGCATTTGGACCCGCATAATATTTCAGAATATCCGTCAAATTAGGTATGGATTTAGTAGTAGTATGATCTGAATGATAGTTTTTGCAATAAACTAATTATTTATCCCACAGTGCGGGTGTCGGCAGAACGGGAACCTATATAGTATTAGACGCGCAACTAAATCAGCTGAAACTCACCGGGACATTATCGCCGCTCGGTTTCCTTTGCCGTGCGCGTACGCAGCGAAACCATTTAGTACAGGTACAGTTTGTAATTCACTAATGTGCTAATGTTTGGAATTCACACAACAAAATATTGAGTAGTTATAGATATATAGATTAATAAAAATTGAGATTGCTTTACTTTACAATGACATAAGCTATTCATGAATAGATTATAAATGTGAATGCAGTATTCAATAACATTTTAAATTATGAAAACTAAAATGCAAGTCCCTTAGACTCATTTTTGCGACTATCTTCTGTATGGACAGACGTTCCATTGACGTGTGCGAAGTCATGGGACTTAGCAGACGTCAATGGAACGTAAGCTCTATCACTCAAGAGCTATAAGGAATAATTATATTAAATATTTAGGTGATTCTGGAAGTTCCATGGGAAAGTTTATTTTTCAACGTATATATTGTTACAGACTGAAGAACAATACGTATTCGTACATGACGCATTATTAGAACACGTACGATCTGGCAACACCGACGTAGAATTCCCCAAAGCAAGGGATTACCTAGCAAAACTCTTAGAACCCATATCCGAAGACGAACTAGCAGTTTTAGACCTTAACTGCAACAAAACTAAGAGTGTTAATGACTTGACAAACGGCATAGAAAACGGAGAAACATCAAGCATAAAATCTAGCCAATCCAATCACAACAGCGAAAAGGAAATCGTCGAGAACGGAAGCGAAATATCCATCAAAACAGACGATTTGAATTCAGAACATTCGAAATCATCGACACGAGAGTCGAAGTCATCGACAAGAGAGTCGAAATCATCGACAAGAGAGAGTAATGAAATGTCTGAAGAGAATAAAGAGGGGTTGATGAATGGTGATGATTCTCAGGGGGTGTATGACTTGGCGCCGCGGTCTACTGATACGTATAGCAAGAAGATGCAAGCGTATAATAATTTGAGCGAGCAGGAGAAAGAAGAGATTCGAAGGTCAGTGGTTGTATTTTAACTTCTCTATGGCCAGAATGTAAAATGTATAATATGACTATATCTAATCTATAGTCAGCAGTTCTGTCTAGAGACTTGTTAGAAAAATTTGGTCAAATCAGACGCACATGTATTTAAGCAAGGACTTGAAAGAAATTGAAGTGAAAGTTTTAAAATTTTTACTTCACAAAAATGTCGAGTTTACTTTCGTAGTCTTCATTCTTTTAAGTTTCCTCTATAAAACTTATTAGTTTAAGTGCAATTGAAATAAAAATCTAGCACTATTTTGATCAATTCATTGTCCAGTTAAATCGGGTTACCATGCTGAGCTTATTGTGTTTCGTTCTAATAAGTTTTTTTTATTCACTTACAGGGTAAATAGAGCAGAAAACTACGCGTTGTTAGAACGTATGAGGACGCTCGCGAATCGACAGCAGTCTTACCAAGGCCCGCCGCCCACCAACCTGCTAGAGAAACAATACTTGGTAAGGGACATTTTCTTCTATTTCATGTAAAATCTGCCTGAAGACAGATGCTGCATGCGGCGCTGTGTAGCTTATCATAGGCCACTGTCCAGCAGTGGACTATCATGAGCAGATTATGATGGCATGGCATGTTTCACCCGTAAAAAACGATAAAAACCTCTAACCTATGCGCCTATACTGACCTTATATTTATGTCTCTTAATAAATAAATGTCTATACTTCCTCCACGCGTTTCTATTCTCTGACTGAATGAAAGCATGCAGTATTTCATAGATTACATATTTCTATATATTTTTAAAAATAGGGACGCGATTTTCTATTCGAAAAATATCGGGACTAACGAGAGCTTCGATATTTATCGAGCTGTTATATTACGTGTCTCTGAAATTTTACGACTAAGGGATCTAACCAAGGAATAGGCAATAGGAGCATGCTGTAGTTCCCAGTACAAATTCATTTCACCTTTATGATAAATTACGATGACCTATATGTTTACCAATTGCTTACACAAATTGAAGGTAGTTATTTGAGGAGCTGTAAAAAATTGCTGCCGTTATCTGTCGAAAACGTAATCTTACACGACACATCTAGCGATCTTGTGACCTAACGATTAAGGAGTGAACCTAACGGGTTTGATTGTCAACTAGGCCTAGATCTTAGTGCCTAGATCTTAGTTATGGGATCCCTGTGGTAAAAAACTCGAATTACATAAAATTTTAAATTTTTTCTGTGGTCCCTTGAATGTGAAGACACGATTCAGAAAAAAATACGATAAAAAACAATCATGAAAATGCACTGTTTCGCACATAATTTGGTCGAGATCTCAGGAACCCTGCGGTCTATTGAAATTTCTTATATTTTGATTCGTTATTACGAATTATTTGATTCCTTGAATCAATTTCTTTATAAGTTGTGTAGTTTTCTTGTAATTAAGCAAAAACTTGATTTTTGGACTTAGGCCGTTCCAAAAACGTATACTCTGTTCCGCGACGCGATCCTTTTTCCAAAATGGCGCGCATTGCGACCTCTTAAATATTTTTACGGGACCGATATTATAATTGTTGTTAAACTAACCTATTGACTTGCCTGTTATGTAACACTAGTTTCTGCCCGCGGCTACGCACGCGTTGTTCCTATGGAAAAGTTTAAAGCTTATTTCTATCTCATGGGAACTGTTTTATGGAGAAAAAAGTGTCTATGTTTCGCAAAATTTCAGCCCGATCGGTTCAGTCGTTGGCGTGAAGAGTTAAGAAACTTGAATCCTAAAATCTAAACTTTCGCGTTTTTAATATTAGTGTGATAAGTGATAAGATAATGTTATGGTAAATAAATAAAAATCAAAAATCTAAGCTGTAAATCTAAGCTTATAACTTATTCCAACGTTTTTTTTCCAGCTAATAAC
Source organism: Eupithecia inturbata (assembly GCA_963662085.1). NCBI lineage: Eukaryota > Metazoa > Arthropoda > Insecta > Lepidoptera > Geometridae > Eupithecia > Eupithecia inturbata. Next base: position 3,480,019 of record OY759201.1, read on the forward strand.
CCGGTCATGCGTGGAAGCCAGTGTCTGCGCTAGAGCGCCTCACAACGCTGAGAAGAATCGCCCCAACGGCATCCTACCGTCAGATGCCGCCAGGGTTATGTTGGTGCCAAAACCAGGAGTCGAAGGTATATATTAATTGGCAAAAATCGCATCAGTTGAATGTTGCGCAGAGCACCTTTGATATCTAGAAGAGCTTGATCTCGCTGGACACAAGCAATGTGTGTCCATGTGTCTCTGAAAGGATTCCTATTAATTGCAAAGGGAACACATTTGCAGATTTGCATTTACTGATCGATCTATGAAGAGGCGGGTATTACTTTATCGTGGCGGGAGACGTTATTCTTTGAAAGTGATATAAACCGTATTCACACGAATATTTTTTATTTTTTCATGTAGCTTGTAGGATCTTATCTTTCTTCGTATTGGATCTTCAGGGAATCAATATGAATCTCGCCAACTAATTAAATGTCCACAGGCAGCGAATACGTAAACGCCTCATGGGTATGCGGTAGAAAGAGACAGCGCGAATACGCCGTCGCGCAACAACCGACGCGCGACTCCTGCGCAGAACTGTGGCGGCTACTGTGGGACCATACCGCGCAACTAGTACTGCTGCTGCATAGCGAAAACGATGATGAGGTAAGTACATAGCGTAACCATATGTTCCATGCCGAGTGTTCGTGGTATTTACTATGTATAATAAAAAATATCTATCTATGTATGTATTGTATTAAGTACATATATCAGTCATCTAGTACCCATAACACAAGCTCTGCTTATCTTGGGGCTAGATGATGATGTGTGGATTGTCCAGCATTATTATTATTATATAAAAAGACGATAAAATATCATATTATCTAGAGAATAAAAAAGCTTGGGATGGGATTGGCTCCAACTCGAAAAATAACAACTAACAACTAATGGTCGTCGGTTCTTTACTTTAGTCTACATACCGAAACCGTTTATTTCCGTATCAGTGTTTAATTTTTAAGAATTTGACCTTTTCTAAGTTTAAGTTTATTGCATTTATGGAAATAAAGAGTTCTTCATTTGATTTGGTAAAGGTACAGGTTGCCGTGGGGTCGCGGCGCGTAAGAATATAGACCCCTCAGACTCAGCCTGTGGATGTCGTAGAAGCGGTAAGGTCCGCACTAGGGGAAGGGCAGCAGATCCTACTGTTTATTAATCAACACCTTTACTGCGATCAGCAATCCACCCGCCTAGCGTGGTGATTATGGCAAAACCGCCCAAAATAAACCCGATGACATTGTAGCGGTCGCAGGGAGTCGATGGATGGAGGCGTCTCAGGACAGCTATTTGTGGCGTCGTTTGGGGGGGGGCCTATGTGCAGCAGTGGATATATTCGGGCTGATGACGACGATGAAGTTAAAGATTGTAGCGATTAGTAGAGGGCGTCCCTCTCTGACCAGGTGGAATGACGGTCTGTGAAAGACTGCTGGCAGATACTGTGTGCAGCTGAAAACGGCGCTATGGTGCTCATTATTGAATGCCACTTTCTAGCAGTGGATTACCAATATACTGATGATGATAAAAATCTATAAAAATTTATACATAACCCTCTAGCTTTCACCTTTTTGTATTTCCAGGATTCCGAAGTATTCTGGCCGACAGAAGATGAAAAGGAACTCTTTGTAGCCAACTTCAGAGCAAGCTTCGTGTCCAAAGACACATACGTTGCCTACCGGAAGTCCGAGCGGAAACCGCCGGAAAACACACCCGTCACGCCGGAAATGACGAATGGATACGCGAGACGACAAGAAAACAATGACTGCGCTGACGATGAAAGACTTATACCAGAAAATGGTTCGCCGATCAACGAATCTGAGCCGTCATATAGATTTGATAGAACAGAGTTAAGGCTAGAGCGACTTTCAGCCGGCAATAGAGACCTGTCAGCCCGCAAATCTATCGCAAACGGAGATCTCTTCTCGTCACTAACAGATAGAACCAAAAACGGACCGAAATCACCGCGAAGTCCTTCAAAAATGTCGCTAAAAAACTTTAAATTGAGCTCTCCAACGAAGTTTAAGTTCCCGGACTGGGGGTCAAGGACCGCTGGTTCGCCCCCCGACACCGCACCACCACCCCCTCCCGTCGCCCCCGCATTATCCATCGAAGAGGAAGCCGAACTAAGACGACCATGCTACTCTTTCGAGAAAGTTGATCGGGTCCCAGAGAATATACCAACCGACCGAGTGATAGAAGTGACAAACGTTAGTGTTCATTCATTACAAGACGATTACCAACTCAGTGTTAAATTCATAAAGTGTAGTAACTGGCTAGAAGGTGAGACTACAGACTATGTGGCCGGTCGTCCGGATGACAATGATTTTGTGAGAGAAGTGAGACAGAGGACTGGGAGTGAGAGGGGGGCGGCGATAAATAGGCTTATTCGGCCTTATAAGGACTCCTTTGCGTTGATTGAGTACGTCGCGGGGTGTCAGATGGAGTATAAGAATGGACCGGTTGTTGTTGTTGATAAGTGAGTACTAGTTTCTGGTTATCTTTATAATTTATTGGTACTTCTGATACAGTCAAAGACAGAGGCGAATAACATAAACAAACAGGTCTATGGTCAGCAATGAGTCACCAAGGGTTGATGATGGATGGGACAGCAAAACCATGAGCGAGTTTTCCGTTGCTTTTTACAAATTGTTACAATGTTGAATTAGTGAACAGAGGATCATGATCGTACTTTGCCGCAGACAAATAGTTTAATTTTGCGTCGAGCTTCTTTGTTTTCGATGGAAATCAGGTAATGATGCAAATGATGAGGTCAGATGATAATGGTTTTAAAGGCTAGAGACATAATGCCATAATGACATAATGCTGCCCATCCCCTTAAACGACGCAGGTCGCAGGCCTCCCCCTGATATCCCCCTGATATCTCATGGCGGGTAATGCCCATAATCCCCACGCTGGGCATGCGGGTTTGGGATCGCAGTTCGGTGGTAGAATGGTTCTGCAGGGGGCACTGCTGCCCGCCCCGATGGATTTCCCTTAGTCGTCTCTTAAGACACCAGCGGGAAGAGTTGGGGTGGTGCAAATTCTAAGCCGGCACACAGTGATAAATAAAAAACACCACAAAAAATAACAATTAACTTTTATCCACCAGATACGGCGGCTGGAAAGCCATGACCTTCTGCACGCTGTCAGCCGCGTGCGGTGGGGCCCGCGCCCCCTCCGCCGCGGATCCCGCAGCTCCCTTCCGGGCCCCCTGCGACTCCAAGGCTAGCATCTACACGTGGGCTGCGTTAGGGGCCCACGCGCGCTGCCCCGCCGGCGCCACGGCCCACTCACCGCAAGCACTGCTGGCTGCATACTGCGCGCTGGCTGCCTACGACCCTGCTGTGTCCTGAACAAGGTATACTGTAGCTAGATGTTTCTGCTATAAGTCGCATAGATAAAGAATGGCATTGAAAATTACCGCCTCTGTCATGCTGTCCTGCTTAGATCATGTTTAATCAAATATAATCTAAGCGGGACATCATGAGAGGCGGTGATTTTCAACCCCAATCTCTATCTATGCGACTCATATATATAGAAATTCTACTTTCTTTATTTAAGCCATACTTATAAAAAAACCATGCATACTTAAAAAACTATAATAATAAACTACAATATATATACTATAATATACTAAGGTTACATACGTTAGAAAAACAAAACTTTTACAAAAAGGTTTAACAATTTGTTGTACCTTTAATTTTATGGTAGTTAAGATTTTTTAAGCAAGCAAGTTAAAGAGTCATTACCACCCGCGCTAGTGTAACACTGTGTTACGGCGTGGTAGCGATTCTCGTCCCTTGCAATAAGGGTCATTTAAGAACACCCATTCTGTCGCTGACTCGTTATCGCTTGGATCTATCAAGTTGTAAACAAGTAGTATAAGATGACAATACAGACATAGGTATCATTCTTTTGGCCCCCCTGAGAGACTGTGCACAGCCAGTATCTAGACGGGGCACGCTAGATATTCTAGAGAAGCAAGTACATATTCGATTCGAACCGGTCAGACTCACACACTCACACATACTCTCTGTCTACCATAGTGGACTAGTCCGAGCTGTGACGGTCTTATTCGTCCCGCCATCTGCGTCTGAGCATCCCCAATACTTCTTAATATAATATATATGTCTTTTAAGACTATAATAACGAATATACTTATATTATTACCACCTTTTTCATAATAGTCTGCTAACTTAGAGCATTGCTAGCTCTCACTCTGTCTTTTTCTATTGACATACGTCAGAGTGAGAGAAAAAATAAACTGTTTTAAGTTAGCGGACTATTATGAATAAGGGGGTCAGTACTTATTATTATAATAAATCGTCCCCGTGACCACGACAGTGTGTAAACTGTTGAAACGTCAGTAAAAATAGGTAAATAAACGCAATAAATACGCGTCAAAAGTCGTTTAGTACCTTTTACTATTCGAATTATAAAATTAACACAATTTATTAAGATAAATATTTTGTCCGCAGGTCACCACATCACATCACAAGTCCCGACATCACATCAGCAAATACTCAGTGAGTTGTGGTAAATCATTATCGCCTTTATAACCACCGAATTGTAACGAAATCAAGAAATATTCCCCTGTACTCATAGTTTAGTTTGTGTGAGGTTGATAGGTTTATATATATAGACTGCTCCTATAATAACAATAATGTAACGTCATACGTAGGTTTTTTACTGATGTGGAATGAATCTGAATGCTATGCCATTGGCATAAGACCTATTTTATATCACAGTTTATTGTTACGTAAATTCTACTGTTTCTTTTCATTGAAAATTAAAGTATTTTTGATTGAAATAGAGTACACTTTGTATTTTGAGTTTTTCTAGAATTCTATGAACGCTCAAATGCTTACAATAATTTAGTAACAAAATTACATTGGTCTAAGGCTTTTCTTATGAAATAAAATATGGTTGTGTGGTAATGAGTATATTTTGACGATTAAAAATGTATTTTGTAGCATTTTTTTCGATTTAGCCGGCCATTGAAAGTGATGTGTTTAACTCGCTAGTTGTGCATGTTTGTTGATAGATGGCGTTGTCGTAAAACTATCGTCAAACATATGTATTCGCAAAGTTAGAAATATATTAAGTGTCAATACAGAATTGACACTAAAACCAGTCTGCCTAATTCGGTGAAGTCGTTTTATTATAACTTTATGTAAACAAACGATATCCTAGATTTACTTTCCTGTAATTATAATTTGATTGCATTTCACAATCGTTAATCGTAAATGAAAACCTTTTTATTGTGTTACAAAAGAAGGCAGGCAATTTTATAACTACTTTATAGGTCCTAGACACGTGCAATAGGTGAAAAATAAAAAATATATTTTTAATATTATTTCATTAGCACAAGTATTAATCATGTATATTATATATGTCATTAAGACCATTTTTTCTTTAAGTGTGTATAGTGTGAGAGCTTGCCCGTTGAGTTGATGTTTGACCTATTTTAAACCCTATTTCATTAAAATATGGTATTCTTTTGTATATACTAATTGCTTTGACCATTTGGGTTGTTAGGTAAAGGAACCTTGTGTGAAATAATTTAGGGTTTATTTTCGATCAAACATACTCATCAGTGAAGCTTTGTGTAATTCCTAATAATTAAATTTTATGGTCCAGTATTTTATTATATTAAAACTAGCTATTGTAAATGTGAAGACTGCTTATTAGTGGGTCGTCAATTATGATGGATTCGGTTTGATTTCGGTGGTACGAGATAACATCCATGAGTATAATTAATATATTCTATCAAACAAAGAATAAAACACCCCCATTTCCCGTACAGATTTGTATAAATTTTTGTATGTGCAACTAGGAATGTCAATGTAAAGAAGCATCTCATTATTCGACTGTAGACTGTAACTTTTATGTACAACTGGTTTTGATTTAGTAGGTTTATGCTGTTACCACATTGTTTTTTTAATAATTACAGATCTATTCTAATCTCAAATTACGTAAAGATCCCATCTGTTTAATCTTTTGTTGATAGAATACAAAACATTTGTCGGTTTCGAGTCGTACCACTTTTCTTGAATATAGAAAATAAGGAGATATGAAAATTGTATTTTGCTTTAAGCTCTTAAGCACGTCTTTAAACTGGCGCAGCCTTAAGGATTTTTATATAAAAAAAAATTTAACACAATTTTTAGTAAAATTTTGGTTTTGATGTCTCCGTTATTTTATTGTAAAGATGAAGAGAAGAAAGGAAGTTATTGAGAGTAAAGGTCGGGCTGTTTGTGCGTAAAACCTGTCGCGTGCCATTGGTTAGCTAGTGTAGCCATAGCTAAAGTGAAGTATAGCTGAGTTTAGCTATAGCTTAAGTGAAGTATAGCTGAGTATAGCTAAATATACCGTAGATAGTTACAATTCTATTGCAGATATAGTTTAGATATTAACTGAAAGTCCCTTTGAGGTTGTGTCAATGAATCGTGTTATAAATTCATAATTTCATCCATCTAGAATTACTTTTAAAAACGAAATCATGATAATTTATTTTTTTAATAATAGATAATATAAATCTAAAAATATTTGGTTTTGATTAAAATGTTATGCAAAAATCCCCTTATTTAGCTATATTATTATTGGGAATTAGTTATTCTATAGTAAAATAAAAGTACTGAATAGTATAAGATTAGTTTAACAGCCTCGTTTTTGCCGTTATAATGCCTTATAAATAATTAAAGTAATACCACTGCGCGCAAACACCCCAGCCTGTCGAACAACCAAAGAAAGTATGTATAGTGTATGTATAACGATCTGTAGGAAGCGTAGGTTACCGATAGATAAGAAAGAGTATTATTGACTTAATCATTGATGGACTAAAAAGATGAATCTGGCGCAGTCACAATTCATGTATGTAGGTACCACATGAGTTGTAAAATTAGAAAGTTGGCTACTGTAGCCGAGTACACCCGATTCAGTGTAACCAGCCCGAGCGTGATGCGGACCGAAAGAGCTAACGTAGTTGAGGTTAGCTCGCATATAGCTGACTCAGTTCGCAGTCTGCAAGTATGAAACGGTGTCAGGTATTTGAGCTAAGATAAACTTTTAATTTTGCTTAGCTCTCGTTCTGCTATTTACAGGATGGTTAAATTTCGTTCGCTGTTTAAACAAACTACGCCTAAATATAATGTTAACTTCAATAATTACGCAGTAGTCCTGAAATACTCTTTGTTATCCATAGTAAATGAGTGTTGCAGCTATTTAGGTTAAGTTAACTAGGCGTAAGAACTTCCTGTATAATTATCGTATCAGTATATTGTGTGATCGATATTTTGTCTGTTTGTTCGATCCTCGTTACGGCATGTTATATGGCAACATCGGCCATTTTGGCATTTAAAAAATCATAATACCTTTGGAGTGCATCAACATACGAAAGATATTGCGTAGATTTTGATATTTTTTGTACATTGCTGTACATTCTACGCATGCGTATTTCGATGTAAAAGTTCTTTAATTTCAATGAACAAAAATATATTTTATACGATATAAACTAGGCAAAATTACGTAAACATTGTATTTTAATAATTCGTGCATGTTATGGCTCAAAATTATATCTTATGATAAGAAACCCTAAAACGATGGTGAAATATTTCAAGTAATGTTAAAAAAAATGGTTTATTTGCAGTGTAAATTATTCTCAAAAACAGGCCAGTTTTGTATTAAAATGTCATCTTTATTCATTCTAACGTGACTTATTATAACAAGTAGTCACTCTGTTACACTTATTATTGTGAAATTGTGTTTATGACCAAACCATAGTTTTATTTGATTTTACCACGAATCATTTAACTCGATCAGGGTAAAATCAGTCATGGAAAACCATTGTTCATATTGGTTCATGTAAATCAATCTTAATTAACTCCTGATATTTTAAAGATGTGCTAAATTGAATACTTCAATCTGTTATCAATGAATGCCTAATAATATTTTCCATATTTTATTAACGCCTATTATAGGTTAAGATGTGAAACGATTGCCAGGTTTCTATTAAACACATCGTACTCCACATCTGGTTGTAATAACCACGCTAGAGTTTGTGCCGGAAATGTTTTAGCGTAGCGCTAGTGAACTAGCAAGATTTGGTCTAGGATTATCATAGAGAAAGCTGTTAGTTCCGATTTTCGCCACGCGCAAAGTCATCTGGCGCGAAGTCTTGCGTCTATTATAAGGCTGGTATAACCTGCGTTATTTAAAAATGGGACTGAGAATGACGTCATATCTCATGCTGTGTCGCTCAGTTCGGCTTCGAACAGAGCAGGAAAGCATGAGAGATGACGTAATTTAAAGTATACTTTGTAATACCGCCTTTTTGTTACCGTATTGTGCAAATTTTTTATAACTTCCCGAAGCGTTCTTTGCGCGTTCCATGTTATTTTTTACACTCTACTAAAATTTCTGTGAACTCAAAAGCGTTGCTCTAATTGCTCTGGAATCACTAACTCTTCACTATCAAGGAGCACGGTTCTCGATAAGGATCGATAAGCACTGATTTTGACTGGTATGTATAAAATTCCGGAAGAACGGCCATTTCTTGCCGAATTTTATCGGCACCAGAGCCAAAATCGGTGCATAGTAATCCTTATCGATAAAAATTTCGCAAGAACTGTCGTTTCTTGCTGAATTTTAACGACACCAGGGACAAAATCGGCGCTTATCGATCCTTATCCGTGCTCGAGCTGTAGCGGTGGTCGTGACATCCACCAATAAAGGCAATTTATATATCAACTGAGTGTTGTCCACTTCACAGCTATCTTGGTCGAACTGCATCTAAGTTTTTTGTCAAAACCCGGATATTTTATACCTATTTGTTTGTATTGTATCGTTATTATTTTTACGTTTTATGTTTCTGACTAACACATTAAACAATTTATTTTAGTATCTTTGTTATGTGATAATTGAGCACATGATTGCACAATATTTTATGTTAATACAAATAGCACAGTTAGTATAGGTAGTGTTTAAAGCAATCTAATTTATGAAGAAATAACTTTTAATGTTCATTCAATTATGGTTGAAATGATTCTGAATGTCTTTTGATTTTGTCTTATCTAATTTAGAGCCAGAATTCATTACAGATCACAATGCGTTATCTTACTCTACGTCGTACATACGTCATTTAATAAAGTGATTTTCTTAGCTCCAACGTATCGTAACTACAAAAACATCAAATATTCAAATTCAAAGAGCTAAATGGCCATAAAAATCTCATCACCAACTCTTCAGGCGTATCCTAATCCAAGCAAAAATGTTGATATTGCACTCAATATTTGTCTGTTTTATGAGAAACGTAACAAGTTCTAAGATAGATTTTTTACTTTACTCATCGATGTGATAGGAATACTCTAGTGGAGTGGTGTTAGCTCGGTGTAGAACGTGGAGAAGTGTTTCCAAGCTTGGTTTGAACAAAGAGTTACCAGGATTTAAGTTTATAAGTTTAACCTCTCCGCCGTCGCCGCCGTGGCGACTCACCAATTGCATGCAATTGCGCACGCGGGCCGTACGTGAGTTAAGTTTGCCTCTCCCAGGCATCATCTTCATCTCCTAGACTTTTAATTTTATATTGAGCAAAGAACTGAACTGACGCGGGAGCCAGTGCAGTGCTCAAAATAAAATTAAAAGCCTCTAGTTTTCCTATAATTAATATATTACCTACCTACCACAAAATTGGAATTCAACTAGTAATATTGTGTAGCTTTGTTCATTTCATACATCGATCAAGATTCCATACCATATATTTACAGGTTCATACTAGGTAACCACGTTCTATGCCCAGATTATTCTTCTCAACACATCTCTCCTTTGTAATCAGAAATCTCGTTGACTAGTGAGATTCTAATTCATAATGATATTTTATTTTTAAGAAATGTCAATTTAATTTGTACCCTGTTTGGTCTATCTCGAGCGAAACTAAATTATTTGGACAAGTAAAATAGTAACAGATACGTTTTTTGGTATATCATAGGAGATTTTGACTGTTTTCAGTAGATCATTTGCTTTTTGCGATATTTTCCTTGAATGCTGTTAAAATTTGCTCCCGATTTCCACCTAAATAAAATGTATCTACCTATCTCATGCCTTATAACCGTACCTGTTTATTAACAAAGAAAATTCCACTAAACTAATAGAAACAAATTAGAACTAGTATTTACAATTGAAACAGTTGAGCAAACTGCAGACTGTTGCAAATGATCTAGAGGTTGCTCAACTGATCCATATCAAAACCCACCAAACGGTTTATATCGTCTTCAAGACGCGCTGCTGGCTGCATTGCCACGTAGTTGACTCGATGTTTGTTAAAGCCCTGGCTTTTATCTAATAAATTACAAATTGTATTAAGTTTACAAAAGTCAGCATTTTATCTAACAGGTTTCTAGCTAAGAAATATGGTTTAAAGTTATTTTTGAAGTTAATTAACCTTTACGAGGTAATAAAAACTAAATCTATTGCTCACAAAGAGCTACACTTTTTAACTACGAAGGAAACTAAGGGTCGTAAAGACCTCTGTTTTTAACCCGAAAAAAGCGTTATTTCTAAACAGTTTGGTTCCGCTCGAATGATAGAGTAGGTACAGTATGTACATAATATTGGATTTGTATGTAGTTGTTACCCATACATCACATAATTTGTACCTAAATCTAATCGAAGACTTATTTATTTTTTGTGTAACCGCCTGTATTATGGATGTAAAAATATATTAAGAAATTATTTATTCATTTGTTTTATTTGTATACAAATCGGTACATACATTACTTCCCTATCAAGTTACGTTCGGTTTTGACCTACCTAATGACAAAAGTCACCAAATAAGTAGGTAGGTAGGTACCTACTCTTATTTGGTTGCTTTGGTCAGGTTAGGTAACCTACTTACCTATGTTAAGGCTGTTGTATGCCCCAACGGCCTTGAAAACACAAAATAATTATCTGTAGCCGTATAAATAATTTGTTTTATTCGTGAAACGTACCATTTGTGTTAAATACTTTGATATATTTGAGTGAAAGAAAAATACTCAAAATCAACAGCGTTTAGAAGATATCCAAATTTAGAATTAAAAAAAAATAATCGAAATTTGGATATATCCTATATAAAGTGATATAATAAAAGATATTTATAAAGTGGTACGTTTCACGAATAAAACATTATTTATACGGCGGCGATAGTTATTTTGTGTTCTCAAGGCCGTTGGGCCTTAGGCCAGCCTTAAGTAAGACACTATACGTATCGGCAAGGTAATATCTATAGATACGGTATAGTGACTGGGCCCTGTTCTTGAAATAATTACCTACAGACGCTTGGTACGTAAACACGCGCTAGGGCTGCCCGCCTATAGTATTTTAATTTCATCTACCAAGGTACTTGAGTTTCTTTCTAGATTTGTGATTGTAAATATAACATTTTTGTTAAGATAGAACAAATATGTTGTGACTGAAATAGGAAGTGTTCAATAAAAATACATGGATTGTTTTTTGATTAGTAGATTTAATAAAAATCCACCCAATCCTTACTAACTTAAACACCTACCTACTCAACCGAAATGCAATGACGAGTAATGATAATATCTTTTTTAATCTCAGCTTATGTATTAACATCCTTACAGAACGGAGTATCGCTAAATAAAATTTTTTTGGTCACCCTCACCCATTTGATGTCGAACCCTCAATATCTCGAATTCAACTGCACATACGTTAGGCAAAACCTACATAAATGATTTTTGGGAATCTGGGCACATGGTCCTTCTAAAGATCGCTCATACGTGACGGGGTTAGGCCGTGAAGGGGCGCGGCACGGCGGCACGGCGGCACGACGGCGGCGGCGGAGACAACGTGGCATTATGTAAACCCGGACGGGAGTTTATGCATAGGTCATCGAGCAAATGCCCAATAGAGAGGAAATATGGTCTTTCGAATTCCGAAACCGATCAGTGCTTTTTTACTAATAAAATGTCAACTCTCGCTCACTATTATACTAGTGTTGTGCTGACATAATAATAAAATAATGTATCGATACTCCCGATATAACAAGAAGTCATTAAAATGTATCAATTTGATTAACTTATTTGATCAGTGTAACTTTTATAAAAACTCCGGGATTTTGCATATTATTTCATCAATATAGTAAAAAATTTAATTTTTTTTTTCAATACTTATTCATTTTAAATTAGCGAAAGAAATTGCTTTTAGCGATAATAAAGATGCCTTGTACTCCCGCGATTCCTATTAATGGTAACTTCCTTTATAATTCGTTCTTTCTATCTATTATAACAATGGCACACTCAATACACGTATTTGATATGTTTTCTTCTTAAAAATCATAAATTCACTATTATTGACGTAAATAATTTTCGCGATGATCATACACATTGACTTGATATTGATTAAAATATTTGTATGCCCAACTCGAGTAAGTATGATGCTTGACTTTGAGTCGGCCAATCGGAGTGCAGTGGTCGCAGCAGTGATTTGGCGGAATAGTTGTCTAAACAAAATAACTGACATTTCCTCTCTATTGAGTGTGTGAGAATTCCGCGTAGCTAGTGTTGTGAACACGGAAAGATGGATTTTTCATTGGATGAATTGGCATTGCCTTAGGGTTCACTTCACTACACGACTCTTCGGAGCGAACGGGACGACTGTGCATACGCAGGGGAATCCTACTATACAGGGTACCTAGGACAAAATGTGTGTCTACGAATCAAATGAAAAATGAAAATATTTTATTTACCTTAAAACTACTATACACAATTAGCCTTAATAGGTACTATGTTAATTTATACTGCCTAAGTTACAAAATAAATTTACTTTGTGCGTAGCAGTGTTTAAACAAATATGGCCTTCACTCAGCATTATGCTTATTGCACCTACAGGACGTGGTAAACATCGTCCATGACGATGTTTTTTCACGCCCTGTCCCGCACACGCCCCGTCTCCTCCACGCGATGGGAGCGTGGATGAGACTATATTTAACTGAGATATTTTACTACTGTACCTAAGTACTATTTGTATGTAAAGATGTTTAAAAATTGTGCCGTCCCGTGCGGGACGAGCAAAATCACGTTACGTATTCAGCAACCTTAAGCCGAATAGTGTCGCAAAGAAGGAACAATGTGAAACCAGGGTGAAATAATAGAACATTCTGCTCAGGATTATGTAACTATCTTTATTTCCAAAAAAAAAACATCAATAATTTTACACAAGTTCAAACATTATCTAATACTTCATTTATATTTTGATTTAATAGGTCTTTGTTAGTACATTCAGATACATGGGGCAATTTTGCCTTGTTGAAGCCAGCTGCCTTTTTTGACCTAGCCGTAGCGGTAGCTGCCCTCAAATTTTCAATTCAATTCTATTTTCTATTTGTCTCTGAATGTAGGTGTAGGTAGGTATCTATACCGAGTGTTCCAATCTTAAGAATATCAAAGGTAGTGAAGCGGGGTGACTTCATTCTGAATGGACCGCTACGTTTAGCATAAATAATATTTATTTTGGTTTTTTTAGCAGCAGCTGAGCTGCTTTTTATTTATTTTGCTTCTAGAAACCACTTTTTCCAAGGCGTTTCTGTACTACCTATTGGTTATTGGATTTTGGTTAAGATAGAATGACGTGAGGAGACAAAGACCTATCAATTCAATAAAATTAAGTCAAATCGCGATAGTTAAGAAATACGACAATCTAATACATTACATTACCTACAGATATTTGCGCGGATAGGTTATATTCGATCGCATTGTACATTATTGTCAAAGTTTACAATGTATTATTGTCTTTTTAGTACCTATTTATTGTCAATAAATAATTATTTACCCATGAGTAACATTATAACTTCACACGTGAATGAAAAGACATTCACTTGTTTCCAAAAGAATGAATGTAGTAATTGGTGCTGCCAATTTTAAATTTTTCCCGAATTTACTGGAAAGTTTACTCCGGGACTCGGGAAAGTAGGTAGGTTACTTATTTACAGTTATGGATGGATAGCATTTTAGTAAATATTGCTTCATATCAGTAGTTTGTATAATCTTCATTCTACCTCTAGTATATAACGTTAAAATTACTGATATGAAAACTTTTAAGTTAAAAAGATTTATATTTCTTTGAATATGCTTTAATAGTATTGATTGAATTTCTTAGCTGGTTGGATATGTTACTGCAAATTACCTTAATATGTTACTAATATAATAATTATTTTTAAACACCTATTATTTTAGCAATATACGCTTTGAATAACACTACTCAATGCTAATTACTGATTAGCTACCTAACTATTAATGATTTTAAAAGACATTAAAATAATTTGTAAAATTCTACAGAATATTGTTAGAAAATTATATATAAATAAAAATATGTATAGAGATCTCGCTAAATCGTAATGTAGGTCAGGACGACAGTCCCGTTAATAAATAGAAGTTTAATGAATTTGACTTGCTTAAAGCCATATACATGTGTAATATAATTTTAAAGCCAAATTTTATAGTCTGTGAGTTTATGTCGACTAAACTTGTCGATAATTATCAAGTCGAAGTTGATTAGATATACGTAATACATACACAATAGGTAACAACAATCTTAGAATTACAGCCTTCCGCCAGCCTTGCAGCGCGACACACTTGCCCGTTTGTTTGTATGGAAAATGCAGCAAAAAGGGGTAATGGTGGCTCATACAAAATTCCGCTGTATCACTGAGCAGTAATTTTGTAGGTGAGATTACGCCACTTATGAGGGTCCAGAAGTTATATGATAAACGAAACGTCAAAGCTGAGCTGGGTTCGTTATTAGTCGAGCAAAGTTTGATATACAAAGTCGGTTAATCATATAACTTCTAGATAGTAAGAGGTAGAAAGTTAGCATTTCGATTACGAAAAATTCAGATGGGTTATACATGTCTGCCCCCATGGCTGTTTACTTAAATCTACGAAAATTCCAATACACGAATATTTAAGCGCTCCGCGCGCCGCTAATTTACAATTAACTACATTTATGTACTTATGACAACACTCAAGAAACATTTAATTGTAGTTAAAGCATTTATATGTCCGGGAACCGATTGCGTAACCGATATTATACCCTTATTACTCCTACAGTAAGACTGATTATCAGTCGGCCCGACTAGCCGTCTTGAAGGCTTTTGAAATATTGTACTTAGCCGCTAATCACAACAATTACAGATTATTTATAACGATTATTGATTTCTACTATTCAATACGGGTTAAATAATTATTGTCCTTAAAGTCAACTACGTAATTGTATCATACCTCTATATTAATGTTTCCGTCGACATTGGGCAGGTAAATTACCAAACAGCTTAGTAACTAATGCACAATACAAAGGTAAAATATACATTGATTAAAATCTACTCATTGGAAAACATTAGTAGGTAAGAACAAACTATGATAAAAATTAAAAAAGATTCCTTGTAAAATTGAGGCACTGTGAGCAAGTTTGAAAAGATCAATTATTCCTTCCTGAGGTTGAATGATGCACAATTTTCGCTTCGACTCATGGAGGACGTCGGGCTCAGACTTTACCTCGTGAATGTTAATAAAAGTTTAGTATTTTTATTCGATTGCCATTCTCCAAGAGATGTAATTCTGGACACGACCAAGCATTTCATTTTTGATTAGGCCATCGTAAAAATAATCTTTTCAAAGGTGAACCGAAGCGAAAGTAGGCAATATTTCCAGCCGACTGCCCGCCATAATTGAGAATCATTTAACATTGATAAATTCCTAATTTCCAAGAATATTTCCGGGTTCATACTAATTCATTATTATCTATTAAACATCGAATCTTAATACATCAAACATTTATTGTCAGGTATCATTTTTATTGTCATCAATATTTTTACTCATACGGAATTGACAGCAATGTCATATAATTGCACAAATCGTATATTATTAAAGTGCATAATTTTATTGTCACAATGAATTATTCAGACTCGATTACCATAAAAGAGATCAACCTTAAAACTATCGAAAAATACAATTGGGATTAAAAACGGGTACATTTTCAAGTTCGCGTATCTACATAGAAAAATTGGGTATCCCATAAATATAGTAAATAGCGGAAAAAGCTCGCGGAAAATGACGAGAATCGTCGAAGCGACAGCGAAAGATATGCTTTCGATATGACCGTTTTAATGATATTGGATCGAATGTTTTGTACATGGGAAGATCAGTGTCTTCTCGGAAGAAGTGCGCCATGTGAGGGGATCAGCAGTTTCAGAAGTAGGGGGGGAGCTGAGGGGCTGCGTAGTCGAAGTAGGGGTGGAGGTAAGTGCGGCGGACCGGGGGCAGCATGGCGTCCGAGTAGCGGGAGAACTGCGACACCTGGCGACTACCACCCTGGGGCTTCCGGCTGTGAATACAAGGAAACGGTAAGCTAAGTCATTCGTTCTGGTTTAGTAAGTCGTGAATGCACAGGACCGTACTTAGGTAGGTACTACTTAAATGTCCTGCTTAACATAAAGCATTCGGTGTGTGGGAAAAAAAATATCAAAATTATTTATTATTAGAACCTCAGCTACTGTAGTTAAAAACATATTATTTATTCCGTTATTCCATGTAAATTAACTTACTGTGGTTGCCTAGCAGCACCCTCATCAGCATACTCCAAAGGCTGCATTCCTCGAGGTTCCTGTTCTCCATAGTTTCCGAAAACGTACTCGTCACTGTAAGAAAATAAAATGTGCTTAAAACCAATACATTTATTAATTTTAGTCATGTATTTACGTCTTTAACATATATAAATTAAAGTAAGCTTCACACACAAAACTGTAATTCATTAATTCAAATGAATTACTGTTCTGTGTGGAGTGTGGAGAAGCCCTTAAACACCCGGGATTTACCCTTAGATTAACAGCGTTAGTTCATTTCGTTGTATTGGGTAGAAGCAAACCCAAATGTTGCGTGAAAGACAGCCTTTGTAATTAACCAGACGTTACGAAGTGTCAAACCGTTAAACATCAATTTAAGTCAAGTGGGTGCTTTGGTGCTTGGAAAGTTAAGATCTGTAAGCCGGCATTTGTATTTCATTACTTAAGCCATCAAGATATTTTTATATTCTCTTTTTTTTTTTTAAAGTAAAGTAAAGTAAGTCTTTATTTAAATATTACGACCGATGTGGCGCGGCGGGCGAAGGTCCGCCTGCGACGCAGAAGGTTGCGGGTTCGATTCCCACCTTGGGACAAATGTTTGTACGATCTGCAAATATTTGTTCCGGGTGTTCTGGGTATTTTCTATATATAATAAAAAATATCTATCTGTATTAAGTTTATCAGTCATCTAGTACCCATAACACAAGCTCTGCTTACTTTGGGGCTAGATGATGCTGTGTGGATTGTCCAGCGTTATGTATTATTTATTTATTACGGAAAATTCAAAACCGTCAAAGCTTGTCAAGATAAAAGCTGTAGTAGTTGGTTTCTATTATCAAGTTTGGTTACATTTATATTAGGGATGCAACGATACCGATGCCGATAATCGTAAACCGCAGGTTATCGTTATTTTTGATGATCATCGGTATCGAAAAAAGTATTACGATTCATAACGATTCTTGAAACTTTGGTTATATTTTGCGTGAAAAGGAATGCAAGACAGTGAGAATAATGGGAACTCGCTATGGTGATATACATAGATCATTTGCTGTTGAACATGTAAAAGAGAGATTGCATCAAGAAATCTATTTTTAGTTAACAAAATATTGTTATCCACAGCTGGTTTAATCCACATGAATATAAAAACAGACAGAAACCAGAAAAAAAATGTTTTTTTAATAACAATCTACCAGAAATTAATTATATATAGGTATGTCATTTAGTTAAATTGTAAATTTTTCATTTTATTTTAAACTCTCACTTTACCAAATTGTGCCTATTCTTTTAATTTATTTGTAAGACTTTCTTAAGTGCAATGTAATGTGCTTATGAAAAAAAAATGAATGAAACTGAAACTCTCTTTTTTATTAAATGTAAAATAAATGAATCGTAATGCATTCGTAATCGTAATCGCTATTACGATGCATTCGTCATTCGTATCGGTATCGTAATAGAAATATCGTTGCATCCCTAATTTATATGTATAAGAAATATATCCAAACTAATATTATAAATTCCAAAGTAACTCTGTCAATCAATCCAGTCTGTAACCTTTTCACGCCTATACGACTGAACGGATCTCGGTAGAAGGTATCCCGGGGTCGGATATAGGCTACTTTTAATTCCGGAAAAAAGCGTGCGAAGCCGCGGGCAGCAGCTAGTGTATTAAGTAGGTAGTTATCTAAAAGTTACCATACCAAGTAATCAAATCGTTTATTTGCGAAAGTATGGTAGTTAGCAAGGCAAACTATGGAAGTAGAGATAAACCATTCTAAAAATGCATGCCCCTCCACAAAACGTGATAATTTCAACGTGTGAGAGGAAATACTTATTGCATCACTATACTTGTGTGCGTACTGCAACTACACTAGAAACCTGGACTCATCCGCGCACTGAGAGGTCAACTGATTGTGCGATCAGTCCAGTGTAGGTATTGTATGGCGGGGAGCGCGCTCTTTGTTTGGGCGACACGTGCGCTCTGTCGCGCGTTAGACTCATTTATGCACTAGTTGGCCGACAGATCCAGCCGTTCTTTCTTAGTGGTACTGCTTGAGCCGGTGAATGAACAACCAATGACAAAGACCAATTTATGTAAATTGTGTCTATAAACCTTTTTTGCATGTAAGTGTAGCCGCGGTGGAGGGGCGTGCATTTTTAGAATGGTTTATCTCTACATTTGTAGATCTTAAAATTAATGAGATCTGTTGCTTTAACTTACGCTTATCATGAAAATATTTTAATGGTTGAAAATTGAATACTATATTCAACAAACTGGGCTTATCGTTTTAATAAAAGTATTGGAAGATAGAGGAGTAATGGGTGTTTTTTTTTAAATTATGGTATTTTTCTCAGAAGTTAAGAGTCGGGAGATTTGCCTTTTGTTTGAGTTGAACAGGTTTTGCTTGATATATTTTCAATGACAGTGCAAGACAATGGTGACTTACGTTTTTAGCTCATTATTTTTTTTAGTTTATTTTTTTATAGCATTGAAGTAGTCATTATTTTTAGTAATACTTGTGCGTTTCTGCGTTTAATAATCATTGTTTGCTCCTTATTAGTGTTTGATAGGACCGTGAAAACTCGTGGAGCGCAAATTCGTGTTTGTGCATACGTACCAAGTTTGGTTTTGTGCGGGCGGCCCATTTATTTTCTTTCAGCCGAGTTTTGTTCTCTGGGTATGATCTTGCTGTTTTCTGGCTATGTTTTTTGCCACAAACATGCAGCCGCGAATAGTAACGTAAAGTTCCTATTGACGATCTAATAGCAACGAATCTATACAGTTTACTTGTTTAAATAATTATTAAATCGCCGGTATATTAGGAAGAGCAAAAAATATTAAAAGTTGCGAAACGAAAAATAACTCACGTTTGTGACAAGATGGTTAACGTGAGCCTGAAGTTCTCAGAAATTCCAATACAATATGCGAAGGAACAGAATCTGTTGCCTCGTAATACATTTATTTTAACGTGGCTTGAAATGTATAACGGATTTTCCTTATAATTAACGGCAAATGAACGGCATCTCCACAGTTTTTAAACTCATCGTTCATTTGTAACTTATTTATTAAGTAGGTATCTACTTATTCCAAATAAATTATGTGTATTTTTTTATTTAATTTGTATTTTATTTTACAAACACCTAAGAGTACAAGCTCTGCTTAGCTCGGGGCTAGAGGAAGCTATGTGAATTTTCCAGAATTAGTAATATTATTATTTTAAAACGTCGAGGTCAAGACCTCTCTCCAAGGTTTTTGTTATTTTAGTGCTTAAGCCACTCGAGATAATTTCTAAGAAATCTAATATCCCTGGGATATTTTTAAGATTATTTTAAGATTTCTAAGGCCGCGCTCACTTTGGATGCGAGATTGTTCGCACGTAAACGTATGAATACTGATCGTACGAACTGAGTGCGCACAGTGAATACGTTTTTCTCTGTCTAATAGGCAGTGTCCCTTTCGTGAACTCATATTTGTTGCGATGAATAATCTGTATCTTCAAGATAGTTATCTTCTTCACCGGAGATTGCGATGGCGTCATCGTTATCGTAAAACCAAATGGTGCGCGAAATATTTTTAAAAAGAGATGAATTCGGTGAATGCCATCAAATCATATTATGGAAGATTCCAGATAACATTTTTAGAATCACTTTGAGCGCTCTAACATTTATGTCGGTTACCAAGTTAATTAACATCTATTGTGTATGTTCAACGTACGAATGCGTGGTAAAATCCCAACAAGTTCGGATTGTTTTCGGATGTCGTAACTAAACGCAAGTAAGTATACGTACGACTAATTGCAAGCAGTTTGCGCGCTCTCTTAGTACTTGGAAGGTCGGGTTCATTAGTGCGGTCACATTTTCGTCCGAATTTTATTCGAGCGGAAACGTACGAATCCGCTCGAATTAAATTCGGACGAAAACGTGTCCAAAGTGAGCGCGGCCAGATCTATCTCTACCGAAGTTAATTAAAAGTAAATAAAGACAACATCAGCCAATCAAATATACTTATACTTGCTTGACCAGACACACCGGTCGCAATTTCATTAAATATTTTAATGTTTCGAAGTTCGCAAAAGTTTTAAAGATTGAAACAAAGCTGCATAAAAACGCGAGTGACCGCCTTTAAATTTAATATTCATAACATGGCAGCACTGAATCTAACGTAATGTTATAACGATATGTCAGAGAGACTGAGCACGATCACCCTTTTAAATTTTCCTTTTAGCTTAGATTTATTCGTCGTTGAGTTGACAGCGTTTGCATTTTTTTGTCCAGTGGTTTTTTGACAAAATATAATTAAAATTGTGCAAATATAAAGGTTGCTGCATACATAACGTGATTTACTCGTCCGAGACCACTCCATCCACGGCCTAACCTAAAACCTTATGAGGCGAATCTAATGGGTTTGGTTGTCATTTAGGCCTAGATCTCAGTCAGTACTCATGGGATCGCCGTGGTAAAAAACTCGAACTAGGTACATAAAATTCAACGTTTTTTCTTTGGTTCCATGAGTGTGAAAACACGATTGAGAACAAAACACGATAAAAAATACCTGTTTCGTACATAAAAAATATCTGTTTGGTCGAGATTCTCGACCAAATGATGTACGAAACACGACCAAATGATCTCGACTCGAGGTCTCACTGGTGCGGTCTATTGAAGGGTCTTATATTTTGATTAGTAGGTCATTAATAATAGGTTCCTTGAACTAGTTTCTTCATAAGTTGGGTAATATATACATATGTATGTATCATGTAAATAAGCAAAAATGTTACATCTGCTCTTACGCGCCGTTCCAAAATCGTATGCTCTGTCCCGCTCCTATGAATGCGAAATCCTATGCCTATCCTTCTCACAAAATGGCGCGCATTGCGCCCTCTTAATATTTACATTTGTTGTTCGTTCTTATACTTATCTTAATCATTCATTATTTCGTTGTGATTGAATGATTTTAATAACTTTTTATTAGACCGAACAACAAATTTCAATGTTACGTAAGAATAAAACCGGGTTTCTACCGCAAAAGGGTAGGAAAATGGTAAGCAGGACGGAATCGTTTTAAATGAAATTGGTTTACATTTCCACCAGCAAAGAGTTTTGTCTGTTGATTTCCACAGCAAAAAGAAAACGAGAGAGATAAGTGAGCGAAGCGTCATTTCAACGCTTTCTGCTCGCTCAGTCCTTTCCGCTCGACTATTTGTTGGTGCGAATTACAAGTATGCAGTTTACTCTCGCGATTTGAAAGGAGTTATTAATGGGCCCGCTCCGCCCGCGGTGGAAACCGGTCATAATGCGAGTTTATTTTGTTTAACACTCACCCGCGGCCCGACGTGATATCTTTCATCTGTTCTTGCTTCTGCTCTGTCTCGTACTTCCTCTGCAGCTCGCGGACATGCTCCTGGCGGATCAGCTTCTTCAGGGCTTCGAATCTGTCGAGGGAGTTTTAAGTTACACGTCTATGACAACTTCTTGGTAGTAACAAAGTTACATGTCATGTTTCCATCGGATTTAAGTTTTATAATTTAATACCGGTTTTATTTTCTAATAGCTCCACTTTCAACTATTATCTGCAGTTAAAATGGATATGGAAACAAAGGCAGCCACTAAGTGTCTTAATCACTTGAAATTTTCGCTTCGCTCGCCCTGCATTATGGACGCTAAGGTTCGCTTCGCTCCCCAAAACCCCCTGCAAACCTTACCTATCACGTTGAGGAGGCACCATGAAGGAGGTGGGTCCACCACGAGGTCTCGAGGGTCCAGGGTACCGCAGGATCTTGCCCGATGTGTGAGGTACGTTCAGCATGCCAAACATCTGTCGACCAACGTAGGTAACCGTAAGCTTTGTAGAAACTTAATCAGACCAATATTATAAAGGCTAAATTTTATTTAAGTATGTATGTGTGTTTGTTAGGTACTTCTTCACGCTCATACGGATGAAAGGATTTGTATGAAATTTGGTACCAGGATAGCTTATACCCTGGATTAAAACAGGTTATTTTTAATTCCGTAAAATTACAATGTTCCCTTGAACCCAAAAAATCTATGTACTTATTCAAAAGTTATCTTTAGACGATAAAATTAATATAAAAGCCTGCTATGTTATAATTGTAAAATAAAAGTTAAAAGTCATGTGGAATGGTAATATAATTATATAGTTTACTTTTTTAATTAAGACTGCGAAATTAAATTTCAAAGTAACAATTTTAAGCCACCAGATGCTCAAAACTATTGTTGTACTGCAGTTATTTTTACATAATCTTCGGAGGTAAGTTACAATTTTCTAATTTTAGTAGGCACCATGGGTCGGAGGCATCTAATAATAAATTAGCTCGACAAGATGTGAAACTAATTAGACAATTAATTTAATAAAGCTCGCAATTAGGGCCATTAATGGAGCACTCGACGTAATTCACTTCTAAAGTTGAATAAAGGTAATTTTGGGGCAAAAATAGGATCGGTAAAAAAGATTTTGTGACAATCTTTCGTGGAATTTAGCTTTTTATTTTCAGTTGTTTTTTTTTTACAAAACCTATGTTATTTAGTTTTACGGGACAAACGATAATGCCTCGGGAATAAAACTTTTATTAAATTAACTGTTTCAAAAAAAATACACAGAACCTCCTGCTTTTTTGAAGTCGGTTCAAAAAACTAAATTAATTGTTTACTCAATTTTATAACATCATACATAGTAATATATAAAATCCGTGACCACATTATCACGGCCCTAAGAAAAAAACGCAAAATCAATGCAGTCGACCCTGCCAGGATTCGAACCTGGAATCTTCTGATCCGTAGTCAGACGCGTTATCCGTTGCGCCACAGGGCCTTGTGTCTGTCACGCCGAAATTACAAATCTTATCACGCACTCAATGACGTCACTTCACCTTGAGTCTATTTCTGTCCGGGTGATACTTTTCTCTCGCTCATACAAATAGCGTGAAATAGCGAAGACAGTAACTTGGTCTTCACGCATAAATTCTACCTTTAGTATTGTATTCGTATTACCTATCTGATAATAAGAGCCTCGTTGGCATTCATAGAATAATTATATTATATGTGTGTGTGATTGGTGATCTATAATGTGGGGGAAGGTCCGCCTGCGACGCAGAAGGTTAAACACCCCCTGTTAAAAACTAGAGAAAATCGTCTACAAGGAACAAAGACATTCATTCAAACAAAGAACTTTGTCCCGTATAATTGGACAACGTAAATGAATAAAGATAAACGTAACATTATTCGCGTTAACGTTTTGAACGCGCCTTTGATCGCGATGCCTTTTTAAAAGCATTGTCGCTTTGGACGAAATGCGATTGTGTGGGTATTTTTAGATTTTTTTGCGTAATTTGCCATTTTTTGATATGCTTTTATGTCGTTGTGCGATGAACTGAAGTGCTGGGTAATAGGTTAAGTGTTTTAAGTGCTGTTGTTTTGGGTAGGTCTTTCGGGATGGATTGATCTAGCGTACCTATTCTGTAAAAACTTTGTGTTTATTATTAACCTTAATAATTTAAGGGCGAACCTTACAGGGTTGGTTGTCAATCTAAACTAGGCCTAGATCTGAGTACTCACGAGATCCCCGGGTAAAAAACTATAATAACATAAAATTCTTTATTTTTTGTGGAAAGACGACAAAAAAAATATTACTATAAGAAAACATTAATGTGCACATAATTTGGACAAGTTCTCAGAAACCCTGCGGTCTATTGAAATTATCTATGTTTTGTTTCGTAGT
This sequence comes from Eupithecia inturbata, assembly GCA_963662085.1. NCBI lineage: Eukaryota > Metazoa > Arthropoda > Insecta > Lepidoptera > Geometridae > Eupithecia > Eupithecia inturbata. The sequence continues at coordinate 3,504,387 of OY759201.1, forward strand.
TTATTAGAAAGAAAGAAAGAAAGATATACTTTATTTGTAGCTGAGAAGTATAATATGTACTGAAACTAGTTAAATTACCAAAACCATATAAACAATATAATAATATTACCCACTTATAAAATACCTTATAAAGCTACAAAATGGCGTTCGACTCAGCATAATAATATGTTGTGATAGCTATAGGAAATAGCTACTACAACGCTGATCTTCCATCGAAACCATAACGTTACGTCACGTACGCGATTATATAAAGAAAAGTTACTATAAATAAAAAGAGAAAAGTCCAGTAGAGTCTATAGATAAATAACTAGAGCTATAAATAATTAAATATCCTACAATAGACAACGTTACATACTATCTATGCTCATTATAACTACGAGCAATAACATTTTAAAGGTGTAATAATTGACAATAAAGGGAAACTTAAAAGAAAACAAACGAACAAGCATGTACAAGCAGACTAAACACAATTAATAAAAAATTATACCTAGGTTCTCAAAATATTAGCCAGCAGGTGACCCAAGCAAGAGGGCGAGAAGAGAGGGGATTAGATTATGACTAATTATTTGGAACTAGTTTCTTTAGGTAGTTTTCTTGTAAATAAAAATAATATTGATTTATGCGCTTACGCCGTTCCAAAAACGTATGCTCTGTCTCGCTCCTATAAGAGCGGAATCCTATTCCCACTCCTTTCACTAAATGGCGCGCATTGCGCCCTTGTAACTGTAACTTAAATTTAAAATACTTTAATTGCTGTAGTTAGTTGTTTTTTTAATTGCTGTAGTTTATCTAGCTTAGTTTAATTATAGCACGCCTTTTTGTTTTATTTCTACCATGTGTGGTTGGCAGGTAGAAAATGCCATCGGCATTAAGCCCACCTTTTGTATACTTTTTTTAAATGTGTGCAATAAAGTATTTAAATAAATAAATAAAATACCTACTAGTCTTTCATTGAAGTCACAGGGAGTCGATGGATAGAGGCGGCTCAGAACCCCTATTTGTGGCGTCGCGTTGGGGAGAGGCCTATGTTCAGCCTTGGACGCGTGTAGGCTTATATGATTATTTCGTCATATGTACAATATTCAGAATCGAGAAACGTTATTTAAGTACATTAAAATAACTCTTAACTAATTATTATATGTCCAAAGTTTGTTTTTCAATAAACTAAGATTTTATTAGAGCGACTTGATTAAGTCAATACTTTGAAAGTTGGCAAAAGTTCGAGGAATCTTGGTAGTTAGTATGCAAATTACCTTTAGCTCTTCAAGTTCTCGTGCAAAAGTTCCATTTAACCGTAAAAGTCATTAGTTAGTAGGTAAGAGTTTAAAGCATAGTTCCCACCAGTGGAAATAAAGTTTGAAGACAGCACTTTCCGCGCGGTAAAAAGCACAAAATTAAGTATTTTTTTTTATTCTTTTGTTTTCCAGTGATTACTTATCTGAGCAAGGTGGTTTTATAAAATAGCTTTTGCTTTTAAACTTTTAGAGAGAGACGGTTTTCGGGACATTTCGGGGGAATTTTTTAGCTGTACCCCTGAGAAGGGATCTTTAACATATATTTTTAATTTCACGTGTCCTCTTTATTGGTGAGTTTCATCGGGGATTTGAGGCATCCGCCATTTTCCCGATGTTTCAGTAGGATTACTTAAACACTTCAATAACCTCCATCATTTGCTTACCTCATCATAGTCTGGTGTACGCACGACGTTCGGTGGTGCCTTGGTCAGCACACGGCCGTATGCCTCGCGGGGTACCGACGGGTATTGGTAGCGGAACCTGCGGAAAATGGTCAATGTTAGTACCTACTAAAGTAATATAAATATAAATATTTTATATATATATTTATACATGTATATATAAATGAATCCCTATTTCCGTTGATAAAATTAAAAATACTGAAAAAAAATATCGTTTGCGGCTTGGTTTGTTCACTGAATATTATTAATCTGTGCATGACCTCCTTGAGTATTGTGCACTAGTTTCATTAACACCCTATATTTTTATTATATTAGTTACCTTGGCGCCGCCCTCGGCATAGCGGTGTAGACGGGCCACTCGTTGTACATGAGCGGATCGCGGTACGTGCTCACCTCGTTCATGATCTCCGGCGCACGCGCCTGTCGCTTCGAAAACCTGCGGGCGAAAGCGTTTTCATTACGTAACTATTTTCGCACTACAAATAACGCCTATTAAAAGCATTTACATAGATAATAAAATGCAGAATCAATGTTGCCCTATGTGTCAGTAATCACATGTCGGTGACACCGCTTGGTGGCACAAAAACGAAGCCGAGTCGCCTTCGTTTTAGTGCCACTTACAATTACCGAAAAAAAAAAAAACATGAACCAAATTCTTGATTTTTAGGGTTTTGTACCCGAAGGGTGAAAACGGAACCCTATTACTAGGGCTCCGCTCTCCGTCCGTCCGTCCGTCTGTCCGTCGCCACAGGGCTCTGTCTCATGAACCGTATAAGGTAGATAGTTGAAATTTTCAGAGAATGTGTATTTCTCTTGCCGCATTTGGAAGACGTACGGTCAACGTAGGTAGATGGCCCACGTGTAGTTTTGGCAAAGTACTATGTCTGGCCTTGTGTCCTTAAGAAATCAAATTCTGAGCCACTGATTGAAAGGGAACAATATGTTGTAATCTCGGCTTCGTAATAAGAACATCCCAAAGCAAAAGATCTCAAGGAGAAGGCCAGCAGCATCCCTCAAGTAAATACCTACTCGTAGATAATTAATGTTTCTGTGTGTTAATATCATCATCATCAACCTATCTTAGTCCACGGCTGGACATAGGCCTCCCCCAATGAGCGCCACAGCGCCCTGTATTCAGCTTGCCGCATCCAGCATCTGCCTGCAGTCTTTCGCTGATCGTCATCCCACCTGGCCGGAGGGCGTCCTATACTACGTTTGCCGAGTCTCGGTCTCCACTCGAGAACACATTTATCCCAGCGGTTGTCAGTTCTTCGCGAGATATGGCCTGCCCACTGCCACTTCAGCTTGCTAATTCATTGTGTTAATATAAGTGCTATAAACGCCTTAGATTTTGGAATCTTTGATGTTATTTAGAAAATAAAAATAAAATACTTGTTGTTCTAAATAAAAAGCATTATTTCCGGTATTGAGTTGCTTAATAGCTACAATACCTTCACTGCGACCAACAATCTAAATTTACATAGGTACTTATCTGAAATGTATTTATCAGCTCAGTTTTTTTAAACCTGCCTGCCCAATTTTACTCCTACATATGGGCGTAGAGGCTTTCAATAGGTATTTCGCAAAATTATCATAAACCGTCATAAAAATATTTTCCACTAAAATTTCTTTGGTTTTGTGACCCATTTTTAACAAAAAATATCTAGGATTCTACAATCGAGTATTAGCTATCTTGCATGACCCAGTTACTAGATAGTTACAATGACATCTGGAAGCTCGAGTCATATCCGGTTGGACCTAGGGTTAGGTTAGATACGAATGCAGGTGACTATTTGGTCCAAAAAATTGTGTTTTTGTCAACAAAGCATGTTAATTTACCTGGCGCTGGGTGGATAGTTTTATAATTCTAGCAGAAAAACGTTGTAACTTTAGTATAAGTAAGACCTAATAAAGATTAAAGGAGCTAGTTTAAAATAAACGTTCAGACACAAATATTTTGTGTAGGATATTACCGAATCGATCCAGGATTGGCGTGGGCTTGGGTCGCTATAATTACGAGCATCAAGAGAAATTCAGAGGGATGGTATAATTAAATTTATCGTCAGCGGATTCAGCCAGCTGAAAAAGCAATAAGCGATCAAAACAGCAGCGACTTGACGAGCGTCGGAGATGATAGATTGTTACAGAATCCGATATCTGAGAGCGGGCGAATGATAGAGGGTCTTATAATACTACTCAGGGTCAAAATTTCCGTATATTTTTTTACTAGCTTCCGCCCGCGGCTTCGCACACGTTTATTGGAGTAAAAAGAAGCCTATATGTTTATTTTTATTTATTTATTTAAAAACTTTATTGCACACATTTAACAAAAGTATGCAAAAGGTGGGCTTAATGCCGATGGCATTTCAAACAAAAAGGCGTGCTATAATTAAACTAAGCTAGATACACTACAGCAATTAATAATAAAACTGATAATAATCTCTGCACTATATAATAATTAATAATACATATAATATATACATATATATATTATAATCGGTACTTACAATGTTCAATGAAGAAAGGCAACAAAAATCACAAAAAGTTAAAAAGATGGTTGAGTTACCTAACTAGAAGTCGGATAAAGATTCCTTATAAAATGCTCATGTGTCAACTTTTTAAAACTATCCTTTGATTCGAGTTTCCTGATATCATAAGGAAGAGAGTTAACAGCCTCAATAGATTTTTTAATTTTTTTTTGTTATACCATTTCCAGATCTCTATGAGTGCAAAATTTGAACCCAATCCATTTAGTAGTTTCGGCCATCTTTTAGAATCATCTTCACAACGGTAAAAACTTTTGCCTTTATAATATTAGTAGGTTAGGATAGTATATACCTCTATATGATTAGTAGCATTCTTATTTTACAGGATGCCACGGAGAGGGCATCCTGTCGGACTAAGCCTTTCGGACTAAGTCGAAAGGGTGTGACTCTGGACATCAAATGGGTCATCGTTTGTTTTACGATTTATTTTTGAACATTATTGTAAAAAATTTGAAAACGAATAGATGTTTTTTCCTCATATTCGTGATTTTTTTTACGTGTTATTATTATTGTTATGAAATTTCAAAGTCCCTACACAAAATTACTTATTCAGGAATTTTTTAGTAGGTACTATTTTGTGTAATTCATAGATGTCAGTCTGAATAAACAAACTTTTTATTTTATTATTTACAATGCTTGGTGGCACCCGGGACGGGGACAGATGAGAAACAATTATTGTAAGTTTCACTAAAAATGGTTGTGCCGAGCCAGAAAAATATATTTAAAAATATGCGTAGGCTCTGTCAAGACTTGCATATCTGCGCCTCTTGATCTTCAGCAAAATCTGCCGCCATACCACGCCTCATGGATGTCCACGGCAAATGGAAAGGCACAAGTGTATCGACTCACTTAGGTATGTAGCGTCCCACCCACCAACATCATCATCAGCCTATACTACTAGTTCGCTGCTGGGCATAGAACTCCCCTAATGAGCCTCCGCATATCGTCCTACACATTTCTTTTTTAACTTTGTAGGTAACTACACTTTACGACTTCACTCAGAGATCCATTGAGTCTACATAATTGAAAAAGTAAGAAAGGAGGTAAGCGTTTATGTTTTCAATCAAAAAGCCAATGTGCCCAGTACCTATTGATTTTGTATACAAACCTACGCAAACAAATTAATTTGTTTTCTCATAACATCGTTTCGCAGAATGTCCTTGTTTAGTGAAGTCAGAGGAGCAGAATCGAATTTAATTAATATTAAGCAGTGGGCCAGCCTTGTACTGCAGAATTAAGTCTTGAGTATATTTGTGTAAACAATTTCTACGTTATAGCAAATATTTTGGGAGGTTCATTCATAGAATTTCATGAAATTTTTAAGATGTGCTGTTATTTTTGGACTGTTGTTTACTTTTTTATATCAACTTCAACAACAATCAACATTGTTTAACTTTTTAAACTCCATCTCCACAATTATTGAATTTTCGATATTGACAACACAGTGAAGTTAAACACAATAGGTTAAAGAACCTATTGTGTTTAAGTTCACTGTATTAGAGTTTCTGTAACCTCTAACACAGTGAACTTAAACACAATTGAAACAACTAAGTGCTAATATAATTAACTTGGACGAATTAGTTAACTCTATAGTAAATATCAGAAATAACCTAGGGATATTCAAAAACTAAATTAAGCTATGTCATTAAATATCGACAATCACGGTCGACGCTAAAATTTTGGCGTGACTTCAGTCAATGATCTTTATTTCTCATTATGAGAAACTTAAGCTAAGTATTCATATTATGTTATTTTTGTCTTTATGTCTTTAGTCTAGTAGTGTTATATCTTTCTAATTTGCTTTTAAACACGCCAAGCGTTCTAGGACTTTTAATGTCTTCAGGTAGCCTGTTAAAGAACTGGGGTCTTTCAAAAGTAATCGTCTTTTTACCCTGCTGAGTTCTAATCGTAGGCAAAACAAAATGGTCACTCCTTCGCCTACTGTATTTACTGTGTAACCTTAGAGTTAAATCTTAAAATTTGACTTGACTGGCTTTGAATTTCACTGGCGAGTATATGACAAGTTTGACGTGCGTCAGCCCTCGTGGTTTGTTACTGCAAATCGCGAGGAAGTAAAAAACTTTACTGTTAACTTTAGAATTTGGCCTTTAATTTTGACCATAGATATTGACATTTGCCAACATTATTAACAACAAAAATATACTTACAATAAAATAATAGAAATAAATTGAAACTAGTATTTACAATTGTAACAGACTGCGGACTGCTGACTGTTAAACAATCTAGAGGTAGCTCAACTGATCTATATCAATACAAATCGGAAGCATCCCCAAGACGCCGCGCCGGCTACATTGGCCCGCTTTTGCCTTTGCCATTTGATTGTAGACCATACCTCAACTTCACTTACCTCCACATAGCCTTCAGCTGGTCACAACTGGGCTCATCCTGAGCCGCCTTCCCCATCTCTCTCTCGCGCACCCTGGCGGCGCGCGGCGACAGTATGCCGTCCTGCTCTATGCGCTGCCCGAGCACTGCGCAAGCGCACAGGAGCACGCCCCATGAGCGCCAACACGACCACATACTGGAGACAAGGAGAACAATGTTTAAAAACTATGATTTTTTTTTTATATTGACGTTTTGACATTGCATTATTTACAGACATTGAAACAGTATACCTACTTATATTTGTTATTTTAGATATTATTTATTCCATTTTGATATTTATTTACTCCATTTATTCCATAATAAAATACAAGACGACCGATTTGGCGCGACGGGCGAAGCTGAAGCTCCGCCTGCGACGCAGAAGGTTGCGGGTTCGATTCCCGCCTTGGGACAAGTGTTAGTACGATCTGCAAATATTTATTCCGATTGTACTGGTTATTTCTATGAATAATAAAAAAATCTATCTATGTAATGTATTGTATTAAGTATATCAGTCATCACCCATAACACAAGCTCTGCTGGACTTGGGGCTAGATGATGCTGTGTGGATTGTCCAGCATTATTTATTTATTTATACATTGTGTGCGGAAACTTAAATTAAATTAAACTAAAAAATAAACCATTTTATTTTTATTTATTTAACTACATAAAAAATACATACATAAAGTCGAATACAGAACCTCCTGCGAAGTCAGTTAAAAATAAACTCGGTGTTTCGTTCGTGACTAGCGGTAAATTAAATAAAATTCTATATTTTATTTGTCTTTATTTTTAAAGTTGTAAAACTTAGTAACTTTTTAAAATGGTTTATGATTTGCGGCAAATTACTTTACTACTAGTTAGATTACATGTAGAAAGCAGAAAAATATCAAATACACTTAAATATACAACGGTAATCGAACCACTATATTATGACCTGTCGTTATCAATTTAGTTTTTCAGTTTTCTAAGCCCATAAAAGTTCATTGCAATTCGTAGCAAACAGCTACGTCGTAGCATTCGCTACGATTGCGTAGCTATGTACTACGGCTCGTAGCAGCTCTACGACCGTAGCAACGCTCTACGAAAAGTAGTAAATTTCTGCAAATTGAATAGAAAAACTTCTATTTCCTATTGCTTTTAGTCTTCAGTCAAACGGGTATTTAAAAATATACCTTATCATTTTCTATACTTGTACGGACGTATTGTACATTTGCATTAAAGTTAGTAAGTTATTATGTGCTAAATCACCGATCACTTTGCTTTTTCAAAAGTTTATTGAATTTAAGTTCGATAATATCCCAAAAATTCCCAAAATTTATTGAAATAGTTACACGTAATACGTACAAAGTAAACGATTCCCTCGCGTTGCGGTCAGTGTCGCACTAGTGGTTACGGGCGTAAATGTGCCGATTAAGTCAAATTAGAACATGGGTCATACATGGGTAGGTACCTAGTACGTCTTCGTATAATATTCTGATCCAAGATATTTTTGTAATGAGGTTTATGAACGAAAGTTGATAACGGACAACTTAATGACTAAAACAAAAAATTCAACAACGCATCGAAAAAAGTCCACATTTGACTTTGAAAGCGAACAGGAGACAAATCTATCTATCTATATAAAAAGAAAGTCGTTTTAGTTGCACTATTTATGACTCCAGAACGGCTGAACGGATCTCGGTGAAATTTGGCAGCGAGGTAGATGGTATCCCGGGGCCGGACATAGGCTACCTTTTATTCCGGAAAAAAGCGTGCGAAGCCGCGGGCTGCAGCTAGTTAAATGATAAATGAATGCTGTCAAAATCAAAATTCGTTCTGAACTTCTGCGATTTGCTCCGATGAATCCAGTATCGTAAAAGCATATCAACTAATTTGAAAAGCGCTCCGTTGTTGACAATAAATATTTTAGATTCCAGATTGGAATATAGTGCGTCATATTCTACAGTTATTGTAAATCCAAAAAAAATATGAAAATTGGAATTTTATTCTCATATTCTGTAGTAATAACGATATTCAGTTTCATCTAGAGCAAAAACTTTATAGCATAAAATATCGGAAGCGTGTCCGCAACTAGGAAGTTTGTCCGTTTATCTTTCCGTCTAATGAAGGGTATTGTGAAGCCGTACCTGTACGTCACGTGGATAAACGTATACACAGGGTGCCACAAAACATGTGTTTAGCCGAAAGCGGTGACTCTGGACCCCGAGGGGACCAACTAGTGAAAACGATTTTTGGTTGTTGAAACAGTTATTTCTTTTTTTCTTCTATTTCGTGTTATTGTACTAAGTAGTTATTTAACATTATAAAATAATTCACAAATGTGTTTTTCAGCAAAACCGGAGTTTTGTCATGAAATTATTATAAAAAATATATGTAAATCCTTTGAAATTTTAAAACAATAATAATCATGTAAGAATACACGTAAAAGAACACGAATATGAAGAAAACAAAAATTTAATATTGTTCAAAATTCAAAAAAATCGTACAACAGAAGTTGATTCCTTAGGAATCCAGAATCACCTATCCACCCCACCCTTTCCTCTTAGTACACATGTTTCGTGGCAACCTGTAGAGGTATACATATGTGGATTGTTTGATTAGGTGCATAAATGGATTTTCGTTGTCGTACTAACAAAGAAAATAACAATTAAAGATAAATAGAAATAAATTATAGGTTAGGTATACATATATTTTTAACTTATTTTGGTTTTAGTCTTGGTTATTTGATAACCGACTTTAATAAAGGAGGAGGTTGTCAGTTCGTCTGTATGTTGTTTTTATGTATGTATGTTACTTGATATCCCCGCCTGGTTAACCGATTTTACTGATTCTTTCACTATCGTATAGAGAATTATCCCGAGGCGGTCCCATAAAATTATTTCCGAGGGATTAGTATCTAACCCGTTATACTTAAAAAAATAACAATAAAATAACAATAAAATAAAAATAATAAATTAATATTTTTGGAGAATCACGACTAGCTACAACAGTTTCGGTGATATCTGCGCAAATGGTAATAGATTTTGATGATTCTTTCGTTGTTGTAGGTATATAAATTGATTTTGAGGGTCTCCTATAAGTTTGATTCTCGAGGAATTGCTATGTGCGCCGTAAATCGTAGGTTTGTAAAAATTCTTCAGAATATGATAATTTCGCTATCACCTAATTTATGGTTTCCATGGCAACGGGCGTCAACAGTTTCATCCATGTGTCATCATCATCAAACCAAATTGGACTTGAATTATAACTAGATGTCGCCTGTGTAAACTAAATTTTTTGCACGTGAACATAGACCTTCGGTCAGGGAAAGTAAGGGAGGGTTGATTTCCTTCATCCGAGACAGATGAACATTATCTAGGTACCGGAATTTGAAGTCGGTTTATCGTTTTTTTAAAGACGCCAAAAATAATTTGGTGGAAATGTGAAAACGTGTAACAAATACCTAAATTAAAATGGCTAATGATTTTTATTAATTAACATAGAATAATTTTATTTTATTTGTATTTTATTGACAACCAATGACGGTATTAAGCTTGATTGTTTTATTGTTAGCGCGAGTTTTTTTTATAGTGGTTTAAGTTTGTGGGTTTTAGTTTAGCACACGCAGGGTTCCGTACCGTAAAAATCAGGCAACTTTTTTAAAGAACATCAAATTTTCACTTGTTCGGATACCCTTTCAATTTTAAACTTTATTTTATTTTTAGTAATTGATATTATTACAAATGAAGTGTTACTTAATTATAGAATGTTTCATGTGTCTACCTATTGTAGTTCAAGAGATACAGTCTTGACAAATTAAGAGCAAAAACAGGCAAAACAATCACGTTTGTTGTATGGGAGCTTCTTTAATTTTAATATTTATTTTATTTTTATTATTTGATATTATAGCGGCAAAAAAAAATACACATTATCTGAAAATTTCAACTGCCTACCTCTTAAGGCGCGTCCGCTGCGTCATTTTTTGAACATACATTGTTCTTGAACATTGCTTGTTCAAAAAAATTCCCTTCCGCCACGACTTTAGCAATGTTCAGTAAACAAAGTTCAAAACTTCACTTTACATAAAATTAGCAGCGACGAGGCAGTCGTGAACGTTGTTTTGGATGTGGTGGATTTAGTTCTTGGAAGAAGAAAAAGAAATAGATTTCGTGTCAGACCTTACTTACGACAACGCACTTTCAACATTATATAAAGAACTACAAATTGAAAACAGATTTGGAATAAAAAAATATTTTCGTTGTACAGAGAGTGATTTTATATTTATAATATTCTGAGCGAAACGTCTTCCTGCGTCATAAATAGTCATAATATAACTTAAAATGAACCATGCCCCCCGCCCGCAGACGAACGCGGGGTATGTATTCCACAAACTCCGGCAAACACGTTCAAGTGTATTTGATCGACATAACTTTTAGGTCACGCCCCTTTCTTATGTTTTCGAACAATGTTCTGTTCAAAACATGGCGCTGCAGACGCGCCTTTACGGTTCATGATATATAGCCACGTGACAGACGGACGGACGGACGGACGGACGAACGGACGCTTAGTATAGGGTTCCGTTTTCACCCTTCGGGTAAGGAAACCTAAAAAACATTTTTTTCTTAATTTCTCCTAAAATACAATGGTTGGTTGGAAGTTGGTTTTATCATGGGTTCATAGAAAATTGTTTACGATTTGCGGCAATTATTTTTCCGTTAGATTCGAGTCCTTGTAGAAAAAAAACATACAAGAAATTTGAATCTCAAAAATATCAGCATTCGAACCAATTCCCTGTCAATTTCAGTTCCTAGTACCCATAACACAAGCTGTGCTTTGCTTGCGGCTATATGATGCCGTGTGGATTGTCCAGCATTATTTAATTATTTATAATTTCGAACTACAGTTTCGAACGATTCTATTACTTGATTCCTGCATCCATCTCGACCGGAAGCGACGGATATTTCTGAGCAGGAAGCGTCGATCGTATCGGTCCCGATTTACGATACTGCGACTTTACAATGGCCAGCAATTGCAATGGATTGAGAAGTCTGCAACTCAGGTAATTTGAATGTTGTCCTTTGACAGTCAAGGGTGTTAATCAGTGGGCAGATTGGTAGCTCGATTTCTTAAGCGCCTGTTGTGACGTTTTGCTATAGTTAAAGTATTACAAAAGCTTGGTCAGTCATAGATCTATGCTTGAGTGACGTTTATGCCATAGAAAAGTGTTACTCAAGCATAGATTGATGACTGAGCAAGCTTTCATAATACGGGAGATGTAAAAATTTGACACCAGTAGCTGATAATTATAAAATAACAAATTTTATGCTCGCTGCACGCGAGAAATCACATCTCACTAATTCTGAAGTTTATGTGACATAAATAATTGAAATCTTTTTTTATTGTACTGTATTGTTTTCATTTATTTCAGATAATTAAATCCATATTACACAGACACACACAAAATCAAATAACAGTCAAAATTACAGGCAATAAAATAAAAATATTATAATTACTAACATAATATAAAGGTACAATATTGGTGAACAACCGAAAAAAAAATAATTATAATTATTTATCCGAAAGTTTGGTTAGATGGATCCTAGTCCTAGACCTCAATAACTTTCTTTATGTTCCAGTTATTGTAAATTAATTCAAAAGATATTTTTCAAAAACATATAAGTCAACAACGATTAAGTGACCGCTAACAAAATAAACAGAGCCCAATAAATAGTTCAATAAAGTACAAAAGTGGGCGACCTATTTCGGACGAGTGATCACGCTCCGTAGTGCAAACAAGCTTTTAGCTCGGCTTTTAGGCTGCGTGGAACCAAGTAAACATTGCTTTAGACCATCCGACTGTCCGATGGCATATGTTTATCGATTCCGACACGACTAACCTTCACGTTCTTGTCTAGTCGAGGAATTACAAACGGCTCTTTGAATCATTGAAGAGCTAATCAGCTTTGAGTGACAACACAGAACCAAGATACCTGGAGAAGTCTTGCGTAAGAGGCCAGAGTCCTGAGTTCAGTTTACGAGTTTCCGAGTTTAGGACTGATTAGTTTTGGCAAAATAAAGTAAGGTCTACTTTAAAATAGATTTGTGGAAATACGACGAATACAAAGAAGTCTCGAACGTCCGAAAGCTCTTTAGGTCGTCATCGTAAACGCCGCGACAGGTGAAGAGATATCTACGTAATAGGTGTCAAATACGTACTGAGCCCTGAGGTCGGTTGACGATAATATCGAGACGTAATCGTGACGTCTAATTTTTTAATAGGATTTGGTACAGCGCTGCAGCGCCTCTATCTTGCGGACAGGGAACTACGCGTATCCTATACCACGGAGCACGTAGTTTAACTACCTCACACTAGATGTCACTAAGTGTAAGGTATAACAGGGACGTACTCAGAATTTTCGTACCAGGTAGTAAACAAGTAATACGCGCCTAAATCAAAAGTAGCATGTCGCCTTTTTTGTCACTATGAAGCCTCATCATTAAAATGGCAAGAACAAATCTTTGAATGTTATTTTGTTGGATTTCAGTTTTGTCTATTAATTTTTATGATCCATTGCTTGTTTAAGATTCTCTTCGGATGAAAATCTAGAACATATTATGTCCATTTTTTTAAATTTAATTACACGTACTGTAAATTAACTAAACAACAACTGTTGTAAATGTTATAATAGTTGTCTCACGGAGAGAAAGTACTTTCGATAATGTAGATAGAATATTTAATTTAGAGGAGGATATTTTATTTCCTGCGTGATTCATATTTTTAAGGTTCTTTCAATTGATGAAGCGTAGCCGTGGTAGAATCGGTAAATTAATTGGATTCTAATTACGGCCCTGGCTTTTTGTTATACTCATGTTGTGCACAGGACGAGCGCCGACAGTACACTGGCTAAGGCCACGCCTACTGTGATGACGTCAGGACCTAGTTGAAAATCACAGTGCACAGTTGCTTAAGCCGCCTCTTCTGTACAAAAATGAGACGTCACGATGTCGTCTCAATACTATTGTCCACCAGACTCTTTACTGTAAGAACAGGACAGGTAAAGTATTTCTAAGAATAAAATGAGAAATAACCCTTCCGCCAGCAGATGATTTAAAGGCTATAATGATGACATTGATAAAGTTATCGTTAAAAAGAGCTTTTAATATAAACACCTGAAAGCCTGGTGAAAGGTTTTTTGTCGTATCGTATAATGTAAAAACTATCAATAAACGCACTGCGTTGGCTTGCCGATCCACCCTCTGGCGTCGCATGCATAAGTAATACAGGATGTTTTTGATTTCATTCTGAAGCGATGATGTGAACTCGATGGGAGCTTGGCTGAATTCAATCGTGTGATTTTTACCTTTTTGTATCCGTTGGAGTTAAAAGGCTGTTGTTAAAAGTACGGGCAATTCAATATTGTATTTTTTGTCGGACTTCGAAAAACTGAGGTACGCAGACAGCTGCAACATGCATACGCATGTTGGTCAAAGGTAAGGTATATTTGTACGTTCTGTTGGCTCTTACTCAGGTCCAAAAGAAGTAGATTAGAAGAATACTTTATCGTTAGATTATAGAGCATTATTTTACAGGATAGGTAAGTCCACGGGATTTGGCCCTACTATAGCTACTAACTTAAAAGACCTTTTATTGAAAATATATGGTGATTTCCCTAAACCACCATTTTGATTAAAAAAGAAAATATAATTATTTTTTATCAAAATAGTTTTCATTATTAAAAATAAATAAATAAAAATCATATCAATCATTTATTTCAGACCTGGGTCCATATAGCACAGTACCAACATTTTTGGTACACAAATAAAGCAGATATACAAACATATTTTCATTACATACAAAATTAGCAATATGACCAAAGTAAATATACATTGTTCATATTCCTAATTTTGAGGTTCATATTGAGGAGGAGGACAGGGGCAGGTGTGCATTCAGTGCCAGGTGTACGTTGCAAGCACTGAATGCACCCCCACCCAATGCTGCAAGAATCGGCTGCTCAGGTCGTCAGTCATCGCTGCCACAAGGCTGTTGCGGCTGGCTCGCAGGCGACGCAGCGCGGCGGCGCAGCGAGTTCGTAGCACAGCTGGGAAGCTGTCCACGCTCTGCAGATTATGTATAGATAGGTATAGGATTTATTAGCCCATAAAATAAAATCACTATTAACCATCTCTCCCAGAATGTCCGAGAGTCATTTTCGTATTTTTAAAACTGTATCGGTGCTGTAATTTCGTATCTATAAGTTCCCAAACAAACACAAGCAAACAATTTCACGTTTTATGATTATGCTGGATGCGTATAAAAACGTATACAGGGAGTTTTGTCAACGGGTTGTGGGCGTAAAGTGTGAACAGGCGATGAAGGGAAATCGAGCGGAACAAACTATGATTGAAACCTGCTTTATGAAGATTGAATTTTATTCTTTGCTCGGAAAATGCGATACATTTTTTTGCTTAACATAACATAACGGTTAACATAACTTGAATAACATTCCTTGAAATTTTATAGAACTGTTTCGTACGAGGAATTATTATCATAATACCTTTACCTAAGCCCATTGAGAGTTTCGTTTTTGAAGGATGAAGTTTATTTAAAAAAATAACTAGAGAGTAAAATAAATAAATAAATAATGCTGGTCAATCCACACAACATCATCTAGCCCCAAGCTAAGCAGAGCTTGTGTTATGGGTACTAGATGATTGATAAACTTAATACAATATATTACATAGATATTTTTATTATACGTAGATCCATACCCGAAAACAATATCTGCAGATCATACAAACATTTATCCCAAAGCGGGAATCGAACACGCAACCTCCTGCGTCGCAGGCGGACCTTCGCCCGCCGCACCACATGTGTCGCCAGTAGAGTTAAGTAACATTAATCGGTACTCAATCCACCATATGTATAAACTGGACTTCTGAAACTGTGTACTTAACATTTCAACGTCAATAATTAAAGAGAATTATATGTATATACATTACAATAATAAATATATAACCCTTTATGTACAGCAAATAGGTAAATAATACTGCATATTTCCACATAACACCCTAGCCCCACAGAGGACATAGCTGCAGGTCGATGCAGATGTATTCGTGGTAGTAAGTTTTGCTCCAACTCGAAAACTAACAACCTAACAAGGTAAAGGTTTCTTGTTCGCTTCTTTGCTTTACCTTAAAAATATTGAAGTGAGCAAATATCAATGTGAGCACTTTATTTTCTAGTTTTACATGTAATTTGAAATTTGTGACGTGTCCAAGAGTCCTGTTAGGTCTAAAGTAAATAAAGCACTTTGAATTTTGAATGTTTGAATTATATCACCCATACTGTTTTTGCCACTTATTGGATGTGGTTTGATTACGAATAAAAAACAAAATATAATGAACCAATCATTTGGAAATTATAGAAATGATACATTCACGAATACATCTAAATCAGTTCAGTTAATTTATTAAATCATAGGAACACACATTGGAACCCTTGGTAAAGTCAAATTTACCATTTTAAAAAATACTATCTGCGCCCCGCGGCTTTGCCCGCGTGGAAATTGATTGTACACCCTCTAGGGGTAGTTTTGTAAAATAAAAAAAACGTGTATCATTATTTACTTTATAGTTTATTACGAATCACAAACTTTAATAACCCGCTTTACCCCATTTTCAGGAAAATTTTAAAATGTCCTGAAATACGTTTCAATATTTTTGAATTCTGTAAGTTAGCAATTAGCTTGAACTAATTGGGCCACTTCATAAAGTTACAAAAAAAAAACTCAATAACGTCGCCCCGATTTTACACTTTTTTTAATTCTCAATTTACGTGTTTTAATTTATTATTATTATGATAAATACAGAAAATTTCAGGTCAATAGCATTATGCATTGAAAAGTTACAAACATTTCAGTACGGAGCTAAATTACGAATCACAAACTTCAATAACCCAGGACTTTTAAAATTTTTCCTGAAAATGGGGTAACCATTTTTAGGAAAATTTTGAAAAGTCCTGAACCACGTGTTCAATAGTTTTGTATTCTTAATATACTCTGGAACTAGTTTCTAGCTAGTTGGGCCTCTGGTTAAAAAGTTACAAATAAATAAACCGCAAAGTGCGAGTCACTCGCACACGAAGGGTTCCGTACCGTAAAAATCAGGCAACTTTTTCAAAGAACATAAAATTTTCACTTGTTTGGAGACCGCTTGAAATTTTCAACTTTTCTTTATTTTTAGTATGTATTATTATTATAGTTGAAGTGTTACTTAATTGTAAAAAGTTTCATGTGTAGTTCTAGAGATAGAGCCTTGAAAAATTAAGAGCAAAAAAAAAAACAAAAAAAATCACGTTTGTTGTATGACCTCTTAAATTTTGATATTTAGTTTATTTTTATTATTTGTTGTTATAGTGTCATGACAAATACACATTATCTGAAAATTTCAACTATCCACCTCTTACGGTGTACCGTAAGAGGTGGATAGTTGAAATTTTCGTGGTTATATCTCATGTATGAGATATAACCACGTGACAGACGGACGGACGGACGGACAGCGGAGGCTTAATAATAGGGTTCCGTTTTCACCCTTTGGGTAGGGGGTTCCCTATCTAAAAACTATCTAAAAACACCAAAAAAACTTCAACCTCTTTTTCACCCTCTTAGGGATGGAATCCATAAATCCCATAAATCCATAAATCCCTTCTAAGCGGGAGGTTGTGTAGTAACAGGTAACTGCTTTTCAAATTTCAGCTTTCTAGCTGTAGCGGTTTGGGCTGGGCGTTGTCCCCAGAAAATCGCTTGTTGTTTTTATACATATATATGGAATAAAGAACAGGCTATTGAAATAATGTTACAGAATATATATAGACATGCGTATATGACTGATGTACATAATAGATAGGTAGGTACTGTACCTACTTATACTCGATCATTGAATACTACTATTTTTGTTTAATAGTACTATTAACGCATTCACTGCCCGTCCAGCCTCGGCGGTGCGACTCGCACGTTCGCACCTCCGCCTCTCGGTGCTCGAGGAGGACAACTGCGTCTTGGGCCATGAAAGTTTTTAACAAAAATTTGTCCCGCGGTGGAATATTCTACTGATATTTTAAAGGCGAAAGTTTGTGTCGTTGTGAAGGTGTTTGGCCGAAGCCAACGCCAAAATTACTGAACGAATCGAGCTGAAATTCTGCACACATAAATATCAGAACCTGGAATAATATGTCTACTTTTTATTCCGAAAAACGCGTGGGAAGCATCTGTTACCGATTAAATAGGTCAGGTCAATCTTCATCTTAGTGCTACAGGTCACCAGTTTCTGAGCGCCAATGGCCTGTAATCTGAATTGGTAGCCAAATTACAGTGATAATCAATACGAACATTCGCGCACACAAAGCTTAAACCCGATCTATTTGCGGAACAAAGCTAATTGCGTCTGTGTGGTCGATTGTACGGGGGATGGTCAAACAATGTTAGGCTTTGGTGCGTTTATATTTTCAGGCTGAGTTTTAGATTTTAGATTATCAGAAGTTAGTCACAATTTATCTTAATGTAAATGTCTTGTCTTGTGTAATGTATATAAATATAATGATAGATATGTAGTGTATGTATTATTGGTATTTCGGTTTTTATTTGGACCGGGGCAATCAACCATAACTCGGTCGCGCGCCTGAAGTCCATGTTTTTTTGACAAACCGAAACTCGGTAGCTTGACCAGGGAGAAGTTGCACACAGATCCCCTTGTACTGTCCAATGATCCTATCCATCCATGGTTGTCTGGTAGATATCGCTCTTGAGCGATAAGACCGCCAATTGCCCCTTAGTTTTTAAGTTGTCGTGTTGTAAATAGTTTATATTAGATTTAAGTGCGCAATAAAGTACTTTCTATCTATCTTCAGCATCTATCTATCTTCAGCAGCTGGACGCAGCATCCAGCTGTGGACAAGTAATTTATAGGCTGACGCTGACGCTTATCAGGGAGGTCAGCGTCACGCAGGCCTACCTGTTAAGCGTCTATTGGCTTTTATCATTATGAGCGGTAATACCCATTCCACGCTGACATGCATTTGGATTGGGGATCGCTGTTCAGTAGTAAAGTTGTTCTCGATCCCTGCCCGTGGTCCAACTACATAAACACCTAGCTGTACCAGGGGCATTTTTTCTTTCCGTGGTCCACCTCAAGATAACTGGGTGTTCCAGGGGTAAAATATTTCCGTGGTCCACCTTAGTTGACCTGGCTGTACCAGGGGCATTTTATTCTTTCCGTGGTCCACCTGTATTTTGGGCATTCTCCATGAAGGAGACGCTGGCTGCCCACCCCCCTGGGTTGGATATTTTGTTTTGTTTATTTGGTGTGCCAGTGGGTGTTAAAATCATTAATCTTATGAAAATACACACTTATTGAGATAGCTAATTGCACAACCAGTTATAGGTGGAAACTGCATGCTAAACAGTAGGTTATCAGAGGAACAACTATGGCAACAATAAATTTAAACGATGCAGCATTTTCACCAAGTAGTTAATGTCAATAGCACTAAATTTCTGAATGTTATGTAGTTTTAAGTAGGTGCTTGACGCGTATAGAAAATAAATATAGAAATTATGACTTAAATTGTGAATCAATTTAAATTCTATACGATATCCCTTAGTGGCCTCTATCGACACCTGCGGGAAGAGTTGGGGTGGTGCAAATTCTGAGCCGGCACCACACAGCAGGCCGTAGTCACAAACATAAATTTGAAAATTAGAAAAGTTTAGATGTCTAGTGCGAGGACGAGCTAAAAGACAGCAGGAAAATTCAGGCTACTAAACATGATCGAACCAGAAATTAACCCCATCATCAACCTATATTAGTCCACTGCTGGACATATGCCTCCCCTAATGAACGCCATAGCGCCCTGTCTTCAGCTTGCTGCATCCAGCATCTGCCTGTAGCCTTTCGCTAGTCGTCATCCCATCTGGCCGGAGGGCGTCCTACACTTAAATAAACATGAACCCCAAACTACTTAAAAATCATAGCTAGTGTCAAACTTTATTACAACGCAAAAAAGGGTTTTAGATGATGTTCTATTTTACGATATCTGGCTTCGCATTCCACGTATCTTGCCAAAACGTAAAAATAACTTTAAATACATTTACGAGGATTTTTATGGTTTTAGGGTTCTGTTGTGCAAATATTCATGGATTTTTAACAAAAAAATATCGTATAGACGTTTTTATTTTTAACCGATTTCAAAAAAGGAAAAAAGGTTCTACGTTCATAGTATGTTTTTTTATGCATATTCGCCGATTTCGCCGCCAACTGTCAGCCAATTTTGATGATTCTTTGGATTGTGTCCAGAAAATGAACTAATAGATAATGATCCAATAGATCAGTACTTACTTCTCGTGCAGAACTAAAAAGAACTGTGTAAATAAATATTAAGGAGTTTATAGGCAGTCGGTTCGTAGTTTTTTCAACACAAATTAATATGTACCAACTATCGAATTCTAAGGACAAGCGTAAAAGCGATCTTCTTTACTTTCCATTTCGTGGAAGAGACGAAATTTTTTAACATTATTTTCACTGAGCAACTAAACAAATTGAACAAAATTAATTCATTCAATTTAAACCAACTTCATTAATTCTTTTAGTAGTAAGTACTTCATTCTTTTAGCATCAACACTTTGTAACTTAAAATAATATTCACTTGTTTTTAGGGAAATTCATTTTGTTTGCAACACTAATCAATCATGATATGTTTACATTTAGGGCTACAATCTGGATAAAAAAACTGTAATTACAATATTTTTAGACGTAAAAGTGCTTTGTAAACTTATATTAGTGCTTTGTAAATTTATATTAGTATTATATTAGTGCTTTGTAAAGTATATTACAATAAACAAATAAACAAACTACAAATCGACAATGAACGATCCCATGAATTGCCAACGTTGACCTTCGTTCTAAGGTCTACATTGTGGTACCGGGTGTTCGAGAACAACCTTGAGGTTAAGTGGCCATTCCAAGAATTGAGTGGGAGCTACCATAGCCTATATCGAGACGCGCGAACAAGCGTGAGCTGAGTTTTCTAAGGGCCTCATCAGTCATCACACATTTGCGAGCGATTTAAAAGCGAGGCATGCAGCGAGTTTTCTGTGAGTGCGCAACGAGATCGCCGCAAAGACACCGCGGGCGCACAGCGACAAAATTCATCCAATGTTTCCCTCATAATCGCGGCGAGCTCGCTGCGCTCCCGTGGCGTCTTCGCGGCGTATTCGCCGCGCGCTCGCTGCGAACTCGCAGCGTGCTTTGGACTCGCTTGCAAATCGCCAGTGTGATAGCGCTCTAAGCTCAGTTAAAGCTATGTTTTTACTGTGTTTAAGGAATGTTTTTGATGTGTGTGTGTTAGGATTTTAGGACAACTTGTATCGAAGTAAAAATTATGCTGACCGAGGAGACAGACGAACCGACAAGAATATAATACTATTCTTTTCAGTTTTTCTGTCCCGTGATTATTAGAGTGAGGAAATACAGAAAAAAATCAATTAGTAGAAAAATTGGTAAAAATATACATATATTAAAACTCTAAAATTGATGAAATAAAGTCACTTATAAATTAAAATTCCAGATTAACTTTTTGTGGAGCAAGAACTATCATATTATTGATATTCTAATCGCAAACAAATTCAAAAACGCATCGTCATTGAATTTGAAAAATATGTGAAAATAATTTCTTTAACTTCAATAATTCACGCAATGTATAACGATGCAAAGTAATTTTTGTCTATTCTACCATAGACAACAATTGCTATGCTTGGCAAGTCAAGCCTACTCTCTGAGACTAATATCGACACCCTGTACACTACGGGTCAAGTCTTACTGGACACTGGTCTAAGTGACCTTCTGTGCAAATGAGGCTGGCAACAAGTGGCCATGGCAGAGGTAAAAAACGTTATAAAAGTCGCTGAGATGAATCAGAATTAATTTTTATTTTCAAGCTCGTCTAGAAAAGTTCAATTTGAATACAAAATTTTACAGGTTCTGATCACACATACCTCTGGGGTTGTGCCATAATTCGATATCGATACCTTTTCAACATTATCACATCACCTAAGTACTTTCTTTAAATAACTTTACTTCAAAAACGTTCTTTGTTTATTGTATTGTATAGTTTAGATGAATAAAAACCTTTTTTTAATAATCACCACGCTTGGCAGGTGGATTGGCGATCACAGTAAAGGTGTTAAAAATACATTGTAGGAAGGTGCCACCCTTCCCAGAGGGATCCTACCAGAGTAGAATCCCGGAGTCGGCTCTCACGACATGCACGGGGTCAAATTCTATTATGAAATAAAGTGTCTTCTGATCAATTTCACGTCAAACGAAACTACTGACAAATATGTACTTATATCAAAATAGAAAGAGATACTCTGCTAACAAACTTATAAAAATATTAATTAATTATTGTTGTTGGTTTTGTGAGCCCCTATACAGGGTGCCACTTAACATGTGTACTAATCATATTTAATTAATGTAATTGGTTGTGTATACCGTGATTATTAAATTAAATAAAATAAATAAATAAGGGTCACCCCTTTCGGCTTAGTCCACATGTTACGTGGACCCCGAGGAAATCAACGAATATTCTAAGATTTTTTGTAAAAAAAAATTTTGAAGGAGCAATGACTAGACCAATAGTGGATTTGACATATGGAATGTGACTCAAATAAAGGTTCAGATTGGATGATAGCTATTTATCAAGATCTCCCGAAACCTGACACTCACAATATACTTTACTTGGTAGTTATTGTCATGTTCTGCGGATCCATTTATCTCAGGGAATGAGTTAAACCACAGATAAAGTAAAGTTCTACTCGACGTAGCGCGGAGCGCTGTAATTTATTTACCCAATAAAGTTACCTTCTGAGAGGAATTCTGTTTGCATGCCATTATTCGGAAACAATGGATAACTGAACTGCGTATGTAGAGAAAGGTATACAAACATGTTATTTGATGTCGCTATAAAAAAATTGAGTTGTAATTGGTTATTTTTTGGGTTCCAAACCCAAAAGGTGCCAACGGGGTACTATAACTAGGCCTCTGGCAGTCTGTCTGTGTTCTTATAGTGCAATGAAGCTATACTCAATCTAACCTCCCCATCATGATCGCTTGCAGCAGTTGGTATCGATCATGACGTAAAACATGTCCGATATAACTTTTCTTAGCTTTATCGTTTACAAGACTCTTTGACTCCCATTCGCTTAAGGGCATCAATATTCATTACGGATGGAAGCGGGTCTACTACGAAGCTTATTTGTGTTGGATGAACACCTACGTTTCATCCCTTGACGAGGGACTTCTTCAGGGTGAGTGCGTTGAAACGTTAGTGCTCTTTCTAACACTATTAAGGTTCGTAATTAATTCGTCAAACTACGATAGCCTTTATAGACATCAATATTGCTGAGTTTTTATTTTATTTTATTGTTTACTCAAAATCCACAGCTCTCTTAAACAAAAGTAGCTTAACTTAAAAAATATTACTTACCCAATAACAATTTAAATTTATTATAATACTAGCTGCAGCCCACGGCTTCGCACGCTTTTTTACGGAATAAAAGGTAGCCTATGTCCGGCCCCAGGATACCATCTACCTCGCTGCCAAATTTCACCGAGATCCGTTCAGCCGTTCTTGAGTTATAAATAGTGTAACTAACACGATTTTCTTTTTTATATATAGACTAGCTGCAGCCCGCGGCTTCGCACGCTTTTTTCCGGAATAAAAGGTAGCCTATGTCCAGCCCCGGGATACCATCTACCTCGCTGCCAAATTTCACAGAGATCCGTTCAGCCGTTCTTGAGTTATAAATAGTGTAACTAACACGACTTTCTTTTATATACATATATAAATATAGATTTAAAAAACTAAAGATCACCAAAATCGACGACTTTTTGAATTTTTCTTTATTTATTTTAAATTAAAAGTACATTACTTACATTGTAAAGTTTCTGCCATAACTGTACAACAGTTTGACGGCATATATTGAGGTAGGTATCCCTAATTCTGGATTCCGTATAGGATGTAAGGAATTCTTGATTACTCCTTCAAGCCTGTTCATACAACGCACACGCAATGCCAACGTGAACATTGTGAACAGTCCTCGTCGTATGAACGAACCAATAAATCAGGGGTTGCGTGGGAGGGATCAAATATTTGAGGCAAGTACACGGTATAGGGATGAATAAATAGTATTTCACTATTTATCTAAATTAAAATAAAAAAGCGTATATGCTTAATATGCGCATACTCGATAGTAGAATCCAATTAATAGAATGTAGAAAACAAAAATATTTTATTTCACTAAGACATTTAGGAATGAAAATTTAACAAAAACTTATAACAATAATAGAAAACAACTAGGTAACCGCAAGATAATCATTAAAACGTTTAATATCTGTGTAACTTCTAGATTATAATATTAGCGCTCGTGACTTTGACCTTATTGCTGACCGTCTGTCAACAGCTTTACGTAACAGAGGTCTGTGAAACCTCAAACACGGGTCCAAGTAGGGTCACAGTAAGTACCATGTTAACGCTTAACAGGGCCATTTTTCACGCTCTAACCTACCTTTGACAGGCAGGTGTGCCCTTATGCGTCGCATTAAGTCGTTTAATTTTTTCAACTTAAAAGAAGCTTATGCCAATGGATTTTTGAAAATTCCTTTGTTTCACGTACTTTATAATAAAATTGGTGGCGGCGCTAGTGTGAGTCAGGGAACGCGCCTTAAAGGAATTTCTGAGCATATTTTCGTCTTAGATATGACAAGACGAATAATGAGAGAATCCTCAGGGCTTCTGAGAACTTTCGTCCCACTACTTCCGTTAGATTCTAAAGACTCAACACCTACGTAGATTGTAACATCTTTTAAAATGGTGACCGCAAACTCAAATAGGAAGAAAAATAACTGGAAACATTCCCACGCGAACGGAAGGTTTTTTACCTAAATAGCTTATAAAGATACCTTTAATAATATAAATGTACGGTGCCTTGGGATTACGATTTTAAGATTTAGTAGGTTGATGGTTCAATACTGTGTCGCCTTGTCCTTTAATACAAGTTCAGTGCCCCGAGTCCTATCTGACGTTAGTAATGAGACGTGATCGTGACGTCTCCTTTTTCCATACAATTTGTACAGCGTCTCTAACGTGCGGACATGGCACTACGCTCTCGATCGCTTTACATTACTAACGTCAAGAGATTTAAAAATTCCTAGGAAAATTACTGATTTCGAGTCTGAATGATGCTTACGTCACTAACGTATAAATGTACATATTTTGAATTGAAATGGTATAAAACTGTTTTAAGGTACAAATAATGTCTGAAAATGTTTATCATATTTTTAGTAGCAAGAATTGACGTAAAAATATTTTTTCTCTATGGTAAATTACAAAATAATATTTTATAAAATGTTGCATTTTTCATATTAAAAATAAGAAAATAAATTGTAACGCTTGATTTGAGATGAAGATTTGAGATAATGTATTATATTTATTATTTTTGCAATATTATAAAGCGGCTAGCTTTCTAAGAATTACCTTATTTTGGAGTTTGTTGATTAGCAATGAAATAATTCGTAGATGGTACAATTTTACATGGTGTATCCTCCAAACATGATCCAAGCGTACCTAAATTACAGTAGACTGTGTTATTGCTTGGATTTTTTTTATTGGTAGAGAAAACAGTAGCAGAAACTTATTTTTTAAGAATTCTTACCCTACGACATTGTTACCTAAATAAATATCCATGCTAACAACATAATAATATGATTAGTGATAAATCTATTTGTAGATAGGTACCTCAGTTTTGTCGGAGTATTATAAAGTTATAAATAATACGCAAGCACCTAAAATAACTAACTTAGGCGTAAATTGTATTTTTGCAGAATCGCGACTCTAACGCCATCTCTTAGTAATGCAACTACAACTATCATAGACCGTGAAGTTCTTTATATTACCAAAACATGGCACTAAAATCGCTTATTTATTTTGTTACTTTAACATGTAGGAATACTAATAAGTACAATTAAATAACGAACAATTTATGAGCAACTAATTTTGTTTTAATTAATAATATACAAATAAAAATAAAAATCTTGCCTTTTGGTTCATTTAGTTTTTAATATCAAGATAGGTGTTATCAAACCCTATTTAAGGAAAACGTAGGCTAAATTGTTTATGTTTGTTTAAAATTTTTAATCTTTTTCATTCGGTCCAGAGGAGGGCGATACTGAACGCGACACAGTTTTATACCTTTAGCGTCAGTATCGCTCCATTGTTTTGTTTTATATATGTACATGGTACCAATAAACGATTTGTATTTGTATTTTTTTTTCCACTAAGCGAAATCCGAAGATTAGGTTTGTGTGAGAATAGCAGATTAAAAATATTAAACCGTTTTCACATTAAATCTCATTTCCCCGATGCGCACGTTTAATGTCACAAGGATGTAACTCTTCCCACTCTATACCCATAAATTGGGAATAGCTAACAGACAGAGTTACTTTCACATGAACAATAGGTAGATCACGATAATGTTCGGATTCTCTGCTTCTGATAGGCAAAACCAGAAATAGATCGAATATTGGGGACAGCCATAGGTAGGTAAAAGCTCTTGAGTGTACTTTAACCCTTTGTGACCGACGTGGGGTATTTTTAACCCAAGGTCGTAGGTTCGTTAGTGAAAGTGGTGGCTTTGAGATCGCGAGACGTAGGTTCTTGCATTCGAGAAAGTACATCTAAAGGTTTTGTTGCGTAAGATGGAAAACTTGGAGATTTTAAAGGTTAAATGAAATGGTTTATTAAAACTGACTCAAAACATTTTTGGCTTGAGCCGACTAAGGAAACCTACGAGAGGAAGGGCCGCAGCTTCCTTCTGTGTATTTTTAACACCTTCGCTGCGATGACCAATCAACCTGCCAAGCGTGGTGATAATGGCAAGACACTGTTTGGGGGAGACATGTTCAGCAGTGGACCTTAGTGTGCTGTGCCGATGAGGTAAGTAGGTCAATAGGCAGTATGTTATCTTTATTTGATTCCATAAAAATCATAATGTTTGATTCAGTATTTTTTATTATAAGTTCAAAACGAATTAACACAAGTTTACAGTATAAACCATTTCAGGTAACCTGGTAGTCCCGATAATTTTATACGAATCATTGCAAATTGAATTTCATCTCCTTTCAGTTCAATGAGTTAAAATAAAAACGTTATTTAAAATAATAAATGTCTTTTCAAGTGTGAAAACCATTATGTGGAGAAGAGATCACATTTTATTCAAACTACAATCTAAATTAAAAAAAATATCTATTTGAATGTGTTTGTTATTGTTTAACGCGTGACCCGAGAGCTGGTGGGTATCTGGCGCAGCGCATCAGCATTGCCATACAGCGGGGCAATGCAGCCAGCGTCTTGAGGACGCTTCCGACTGGTATCGGTATGGATCAGTTGAGCTACCTGTAGATTGTTTGCAACAGTCTGCAGTTAGCTTAATTGTTTCAATTGTAAATACTAGTTCTATTTTGTTTTTATTATTGAATTGTAATTTTCTTTGTCAATAAAGAACTAAGTTTGTTATTTATTATAATGTACCACTATGAAGTACCTATTAGATCTTTCTATTTCTTGTTTGTTTATAATGTTTTCATTACTAATTTCATAGCTGTGCCGTGTGGCGCCGGCTTAGAACTTGCACCACCCCAACTCTTCCCGCGGGTGTCGTAAGAAGCGACAAAGGGATATCCGCCGGGGGTGAGCAGCAGCGCCCCCTGCAGAACAATTCTACCACCGAGCTGGGACCCCAACCCGCATGCCCAGCGTGGGGATTATGGGTATTACCCCCCGTGAGATAAAAGCCAACAAGACGCTTATCAGGGGGAGGCCTGGGTCCAACAGTGGACCAATATAGGCTGTGGAGGTGGAGGTGGAGGATTTCTTTACAAAAACTTTAGTTTAGGTTTTGCTTTTTGTAATCTGTAGGAAAACAAATCTTAGGTGGTCTTAGGGTAAGGAAAGTTTTATGTGACAAGATTAACAACCTCTAACGCTTCATACTTATCTATGTCCCGAGTAGGTATTTCATTGGTTCTTAAAATTTGGCATAGTTTTGAAGGAGTTTGTTTTTAAAAATTATCTATGTTGGTGAGGTTTGTAGGGTTCCGTACCCGAAGAGTGAAAACGGAACCCTATTACTAAGCCTCCGCTGTCCGTCCGGTCGTCCGTCCGTCTGTCACAGGGCTCTATCTCATGAACCATATGAGGTAGGCAGTTGAAATTTTCAGAGAATGTGTATTTCTCTTGCCGCTATAACAAAAAATAATAAACATAAAAAAAACCAAATTAAAGAGGACTTCCATATAAAAAACGTGTTTTTTTGGCTGTTTTTGCTCTTCGTTTGTCAAAGCTGTATCTCCTGAACCTCAATAGGTAGACACATTAAACATTTTATAAATAAGTAATACTTCGACTTTAATAACAACAATCACGAAAAATATAATAAAGTAGAAAAATTAAAGGGAAAACTTCAAACAAGTGAAAATTTGAAGTTCTTTGAAAAAGTTGCCTGATTTTTATGATACCGAACCCTTCGTGTGCGAGTCGACTCGCACTTGGCTGTTTATTTATTTTGTTTTCTTACGTGTTGGTACCAATGAGATTTAGTAACTTTAATCATTGGTTGGAACATAAACAATGATTAAATTTAATAAATTTAATTTTTTTATTATAGTAAATTCATTAGTTCTCTATTTTTTTTTTTTTTCGTAATTGATTAATCATTTACTCAACAAACCGTTGCGTAGGTATATTCGATTATTGAATGCCGGTTGAAAGAGTTAATTAAAAATTAGAATTATGTGGTGGAGCAAAGCCCTCTGGCGTTTTTTTTGCTTATCATTTATCTCTCTACTGTTTATTTGAAAACCTTTGGCTTTTATCATCCAATTTATAAAATTCTGATGCAAAAACTTTTTGATTGGATATATACTTCGGAGTTTACCTACCGCTTTTGAAACTTCTATTCGAAGGGTATTTTCGTAAACAAATTCTATTATTTAGCTTCGTAATTTAATTTAGCAGTTGGTATTTATTATTTACGTACGGTGAAGGCCTTTTTAATTTATTCATAACATTTATGATTCTCTAACCTATGTATAAAAGGAAATGATGAATAAAGTATTTAATACAGTTTTGAAACGATAAAATGTGATTTTACTCTAAACATAAAAAAAAAAAATATTTCGGTAACTTATAAATTAACGTACATGTATTGGAGTCCCCCTTTAAGCAAAATTTGCTTGTATTAGAGGAAACCGCTCTTGCCAGATATTAATTATTAACATTTTATAAGTTTGTGTACAAATAATATTTTTTAAGTAAATTAACAAATCAAAACTATACAAACATCTTACTTTATTTTACAATCATATAACATAAATAAATTAGAAGTAGTATTGACAATTGAGCTAACTGCAGACTGATGCAAACAATCTACAGGTAGCTCAACTGATCTATTTAGATAGAAAAGTAGGTATTTTATCTACCATGCATGTACGAGCTAACCTTTACCTACTACAGAGGTTCTAGTAAGATAACAATTAAAAACAAAGTGAGAGACGGCAGTGGCCTTTATTAACAAAGAAAATTACAATCAAATAATAAAAACAAATTAGAACTAGTATGTACAATTGAAACTGAAAATTTAAGCTAACTGCAGATTGTTGCAAACAATCTACAGGTTGCTCAAATGATCCATATTCCTCCAGTCGGAAGCGTCCCCAAGACGCTGGCTGTATTGCCCCGCTGTATGGCAATGTTGATGCCCACTATCTCTCGGATCACGCGTCGCTTCGACCAGACGCTCAGATAACTTTTTAAAAACCCGGAGAGCTTCGGTACCTCTCCGTGGAAAAAGTAAGTCTACTGTGAAAAAAGTAAGTCTTATTGGACTTACTTTTTCCACGTAGGTAGTGGAACTACCTACGTGCCTTAAGCAGAGTAAGGTGTCGCCGATCTACAAATTAAAAAGGGGGAGGGGGGTAGTAGGTCTAGCATGGACTCGTACAGACCACATAATACCTGCAATATCCAAAGTTATGGAGAACGGTATAAGCTCACGCCACACAACATACTTGATTGAAACTGAGGCACTATCTGACAGGCAGTACGCGTATCGTGGGGGCCGTTCGACCTCATCGTTGGCACTACGGGTTATACAAAACGTTTCCAAGCTAAAGAGAGAGGAAGCAGCAAGTAGCTCTTATCTGCTGCGACCTCTCGAAAGCGTTTGATGTGGCCGATCATGCGGTGCTCGCGACCAAGCTAGAACACTACGGAATGCGAGGTACTGCGCTCACTATACCATCCAGCATGTTAAGATCTAGGTCGCAGGTAAGTTGGAGAGAATGGGAACCTTCGATCCTGTCCTCTAACAACGATCATGGGGGTAACTCAGGGTTCTGCGCTCTCGAATATCTTGTTTTCCATGCTACTTAACGATCTTGCGGAGGCTGTGAGCACTGCAGAGGTGATGTACGCGGATGAAGTGGTCGCTGGTCTCTGGTACAACAATAGACGCCGTGGAGAATAACCTAAACCTCACCGCGTCCGCACTTGCCGAGTGATTCAAAGCAAACGGGCTTGTCTTGAACATCTCAAAGACACACTTGATTCACGTCTGCCTGTCTGGACGCCTCCCTAGAGCCCTTTCAGTTGTCGCTGGTGGGACGGTGGGATGGAGGGGACGAACAAACAGGTAGGTCAAACCACGTTTTTGGGTTTTTAACTTGACAGGAGCCTCACGTGGGAGTCCCACGTTGATAAAGTGTGCGGAAAGCTTGGTGGTGCGTGCTACGCACTAAGCCGCCTGGCGATATTCCTGCCAAGGCACGTGGTACGCTCTTGTTACTATGCGACTGTTCACTTACTATTGCAGTACGGAGTTGAACTGTGGGGGCGTGCGGCCGACTGGCAGCGTGCCTTCCGCATGCAGAAGCTTGCCATACGTGCAATGGCGAAGATACCACAGGAAGTCTCCGCAAAACCTTATTTTATAGAGCTGGGAATACTTACCCTTCCATGCATTGTGATATTCCAGGTATCAGTGTATGTAAGGAACAACTTGGAATTCTTCACTAATAGAGAAGTTCATAGTACTCGGCGAGCGGCCAAGCCCACCACTCTACCACGTACTCTCGCGAAGTCGGGGAAGCTAACGCGCATAATGGGACCGACAGCAAACAACAGTCTTCCTAAAGTTGTAACGAAGGCTAGCCTAAAATCTTTTAAAAGCAAACTAAAGCACTGGCTCACTGACTCACTGGCTTTTACAGCTATGAGTAATTCCTAACCTGTAAAAGTGACTAAAAATTATTATCAGGCTAGGTAGATAAACTATTTATAATATTTTACATTTATGAATTTATTTTAAAATTGTGTATTTTAAAATCAATATTATTTCTTACGTCAATTTTTATTTAAAATTGTATATACTTACTTACAGTAAAACAAATGTGGCGTGTTATTCTAGAAATTTACGAAGTAAATGATTATTGAATACTCCACGGACCTAGGTCCGAGGGGCAAATGACCTAGGAGCAAATGTGTAGGCTCTGTCGATACCTGCATATTTGCGCCTCTTGAGCCGCCACACCCAGCCCTCAGAAGAAGTGATATCATCAGAACTCATATAGTTTCCACAGAAATCATTACTATAAATAATCTACAAAGGTATCAGCTTAAGTAAGCAAGCCTTACTACAAAATTTTCACTGGGTGCGATCCGCGTTGTGGAATTTAAAAGGTGGTAACCTTTTAAATTCCACAACGCGGATCGCACTTCCACCGCTTGAAGCGCTTCGGAAGCCTTTGAAAGCGGACTCAGCGCTTTGTGAATTAAATCTTTGCAAGCCCAGATTTTGTTTTCATTTTGTTTACAGTTGAGCGCAATTACTTTGTTTACAGGCTTTGCGAATGAAATAAGTTTAAAGCTCTCTTCCGTTGCCAGTTTGAATTTGGATTCTGTCTGTGTGTTTGTGTCTGTTGTTTTTTATATTCGGTTGTAACAATAAAATGTATAATGCCTACCAGTGAACGGAAAGAACATGAAAGCCTTTTTTCGAAGTCAGTTATAGAGGTAAATTGCGATCGCTGTGTCCAAAGATTTCAAAAAGCTTTTCAAAAAGCCAATTTAAGTCCCAAAAATACACTACAAAACAAATAACACACATTGCATTAACATTTGGTACAATATCACTCACAGCAGAAAAAAAACCCTAAATATTCGGTAAAATTAGAAAAACAAACGTACCCGGGTGGGTACATATGTACGTCACGGCCCGCTTTGCATAATTTGTTTGTGAACGTGGGCGGCGGTTCGGAGGAGCCCTTATGGCTTAATCCTCAGAGATATGACAGAGTTGCAAACACACGTAGGTGGTATTACTGCTCGTAATGATGAGAATGAGACTTTGAGACGTAGAACCTCCTGTATGCAGGTGTGCAAAATACGAATACGAAAAAAGTTTTCAAGAGCTCGATATACTTTAACTTGTAACTCGCTAACACATGATGAGTAGGAAACAAATAATATTCCGTGACAAATTCTCTGTCGAATCTCTCAAAACCATTCGAAAATCATAATAGAATTCGTAATCTACGAAAAATGGTTCCTCTACCTATAGGTAGAGGCGCTGCATGGCACCAAATTTAAGGAAAGAGACGGATTCTTTTTCGTTCCCGTAAACGAATACGACTCTGTACAGTTTTAGGGAAATAAAAACCTTTCCGTAAATAGGTTTAAACTGACGCAGGTATCACGTGCGTTAAACTTAGTCCAAAAATATTTGGATCTTTTTAGGAAGCGAGATTACTTCTGTTTTGATATCTTTCACGTCTTTATAACATCAACTAGAAATTTTAAGCGTAGGTAGGTATTATCAATGTATCCACTCACGATGTCAATGTACAATCAATGGCTGCCAAGTATACCAATATGTACTTTATGTGGTTAAAGACATTGCTATTTGATGAATACCAAAAATTAGAGGTACCTACATTTCAGATGTATCGGTTTGCAAACTTCGGAGTAGGTACAGAGGGTAAAAATATTCAAGTTTTTTCAAAATCACTTGAGCTACCTGTAGATTGTTTGCAACAGTCTGCAGTTAGCTTAATTGTTTCAATTGTAAACACTAGTTTTATAATTGAATTGTAATTTTCTTTGTCAATAATGACTGTCACAAATTCGCTTCTGTGTAAAGGTGACGGCTTAGTCGCCCATTCAGTATATATTTTCGCCCGGTTTAGTATTAAACTATCCCATTAATAGTCGCCAATAATTTTATTAATCGCCCGATTAAAAATTAACCCATATAAAATAATAATCTTTATAAGGCAAAAAATGGTTTGGTTGCAACGACATTAATAAGTCATTTGCGCCAGCTTTCGGTAGATACCATGATGCGTATCTCTAAAGTTATTGCCCATCGATGGTATCCCGCTAAGTATTCGGCAAGTCCCTTAAATAGGTCTATCGTGGGCCCTCCCACGTGAAAGAAGAAAGGGATTTGGGACAGGTCCATCCACGACCCTAAATCCTTTCGAAATTTATTCGTTTTCGTACTACGAAGCAAACGCCATACTGTGTAAATTTGACAACCGTTGCTTTTGTACTTAAAAAGTTAATACTGAGTGTCTTACATACAGTGCGAACCAAGGAAATTGCAAGTAATTACAAAAAATATAATTGGGTAAAAAAAAACTACTAAAAATACTAAAAATATAGATAGATAGATAGATTAGATAGATTATCACTTTATTGCACCATCAATACACTTATAAAACAAGAACTTAATACTAATTATATATAATGTGGCACAATCGGCGGCCTTATCGCTAACAGCGATCTCTTCCAGGCAACCTTTGGATGGATAGGATCAGTACGTATTGAATCTGACGGTGGCGTAATTGATGAGAATCAAACATAATAGAAGTACTATAGACAGAGGTCAGAAAAAAAAAAAGACAAGAAAACAAGAGTGTTTACATAATAAAATAAAAATAATATAAATATATACCTACTACGTTTTTTAAGTAGTAATCTGCCTACCGTTTTCTAATTTATACTTCTTCGTAAGCACTTAAAAAAATCATAAGAAAAGAAAGTAGGAAACTACAAATTAACTTTTAGCTTTGTTCGTTTGACGACCGATGTGGCAAGTCGGGCGACGCAGGAGGTAGCGGGTTCGATTCCCGCCTTATGAAAAATTTTTGTACGATCTGCAAATATTTGTTCTGGATGCTCTGGGTATTTTCTATGTATAATAAAAAACATCTATCTATGTAATGTATTAGTAAGTATATCAGTTATCTAGTATCCATAACACAAGCTCTGCTTAGCTTGGAATGATGTGATGATGTGTGGATTGTCCAGCATTATTTATTTATATTTGTTTTGCGTATACTTATAATGTTCACGGAATAACTGAAGTCACTGCGAGTGAATGTTTACTGGCAGGGATACAGATCTCCGTTATCTTTTGTCTTTCCCTTTTTTTTTGAGCTAAGTTCTAAGTTCTAATTTTTTTTATTTTTTTTTTATTTATTTATTTTAATAAAATCCACAGTCCTTATTCTACATAAACTTATAATATAATTTTTAATTTTTTGAAAGTTGTACACAGCAAACTTAGGCCCGTATTATGAAAACTTGCTCAGTCTTTGATTTATGCTTGATTAACGCTCTACGGCAGAAACGTCCCTCAAGCATAGATCTATGACTGAGCAAGCTTTCATAATATGGGCCTAAGTTTTATGGCTAAATAATGATGTGTTAAAACTAAATGTCCAACATTGTAATATTTGTTTTTTATTATATTAAAGAAATAAATGAAAATTAATAACAATAATTTTATTACGTTGCATTGTAACAATATTGCACCATGGGCGTAGGCGTGCTATCAAGACAGCACCGTTCTGACACTAAGCAGATTATCCGCTCTCCCAGCGATAATAGCTCCATAACGGAGTTAGTACCCCACCCTTTGTACAGTAAATTGAATTCGCTTATACGTGTGCTAACTATAAAGTACAAAGGGAGCCAGACTAGCTTCAAGACTATGGAATATAATATAGTATATTAGTCGGTAGTGGAGAAGAGATTTAATAGACATGGAGTTATATGAAACCAGCGAGATTTTGTATTAGCGATCAGTAAGTCTAGACTACTTCAAATTTGTGAAACGATTTGATTATTTCTAGTATTTCGACCAATGACGGTGTTTCAGCGAGTTGTAAACTGAAGAGTGTGTATGCTAACTTCATTATGTGCTGCTGCCTGGGGCTTCGCACGCGCTTTAAGCCTATGTCCGTCCCCGGGATACCATTTACTTCCCTGCCGAATTTCATTAGGATCCGTTCAGCCATTTAGGCGTGAAAAGGTGAGAAATAGAACGAGGTACTTTTGAATTTAAAATATTAGTATGGATGTCTGAAATCAAGGTAATTTAAAAAAAAACATGATACAATGGTACCATTCCGAAAAAAAAAACAACCGTGAAGGAATTTAAAACAACCGTGGTTTGGTTACTGCTCGCACAAGTAGCGATTGGAGTGAACTGTAGGTTCTATCCATCATCAGGAACACGTTCATGAAAACGTCAGGTCTTCATTCTTAAAATAGTTAATATTACCAATTTTTTAATTATAAATTTTTAGTGACATAAGAAATTAGTAGGTACAATTCAATAATCGTTCATTAGAGGAGTTTTTTTAAGTAATAACGGCTCTGCCCTGAATTATCAATGGATGTGTGGATTTAAATGTGTGTGGGACACCGGTCTCGGAGACATTATTTTGTATGGGAGGTGATTTATACACTATATATAATTTTTGAATTGCCTGGCGTCTTCACGGACGTGTTTGTGGTGATGGGCAAAACCTGCAGTTCACGAAGTGACAGTGATTTACCAATACCACTATATAAGTTTAAAGTAGTATGCAGGATGACTAATCTAATAATGTAGAGAACCCTCGCGTCTATATAACAAGTCTTGAACTTAGTTAGAGCGCGGTGTCGAAACTAACAAGTGAAATAGGTCTATAATACACATAACTTTGTTTTGTTTATAAGACCGTAATCTGAATAAAAACTATTATTATTATTATTATTAGTTAGGACAGAGTTCTATGGTTCTGCGAGAGATCGCTCTTATGTGATAAGACCGCCACGGTCGGTAATTTATAATTATTCTTTTTTTTGTAAATTATATCTAACTTAAGTGTGCAATAAGATATTAATATCAAAACGGACCTTAACATAACCAAAACTCAGCCTGATATGGCATATAACGACCACTAAACTTCGTTCTAGGTTGCGGTCCGATAAACCAAATGGCCCAACTGATGTTGAGCACCAAAGATCATCTTGGACACAAAATACAAAGTATCATTCAAAGAGAACTTCAACAAAGCGCATTACTGTTAAAGTTTTACTGTGAAATATAAATCTCGAGCCACCACCGCGCTGCAACATGGGCGGTAGGTGGCTAGATTGGCTGGTTGGTTCGACCTGGGCGCGTGGCTTACAATTATAAATACGCAATGCATAATTTTTTTTAATAACTATTAACTAAATTGATATGGATCAGTTGAGCTACCTGTAGATTGTTTGCAACAGTCTGCAGTTAGCTTAATTGTTTCAATTGTAAACACTAGTTATAATTTGATTGTAATTTTCTTTGTTAATAAAGGCCATTGCCCATAAAAAAAAAAAAATGGCCCATAAAAGAAAACTTTTATGGGCCATTTCATTCATTCCATAGCCTTATTTAATGAAATAAATGTACGGCAAGGTTTGTTTTTTTTTAATTGATTTACTACCGCTAGCGAATTATTATGTACACATAGTACATATAATTGTAATAAAAATAAAACAGTTCGTATGATTAACTGGTTTTTTAAATTATTCACAACGATTATTGTACAAAAACTGGCAAAAAAGTAGCTCACTCTGCTTTCAAGTTAAAATTATCAACACATCGCAAAATAAAACAGGACTTAAACATTTGTATCGTAGAAGCTGAAGTGGACGTGATTCTAACAATATAAGTTATACCTATAGCCTACAAAAGTTTTAGAGATATTTTCATTTGAATCACACGCGCCGCTATCGCGCGCGGCTCTCAGAATAGGCCCCCACACATGCGCTTTTTTTCGTAAAACTACCGCCACAGAAGAAGGGATATGTAATTGTCCTATTTAAATTTAGTAAACAACGACATCAAGTGTATATTATAATACCTACGGTGGAAATA
Organism: Eupithecia inturbata; assembly: GCA_963662085.1. Lineage (NCBI taxonomy): Eukaryota > Metazoa > Arthropoda > Insecta > Lepidoptera > Geometridae > Eupithecia > Eupithecia inturbata. Next base: position 3,541,349 of record OY759201.1, read on the forward strand.
AATGAAATAAAATGAAATTATTCACTTTCCACAACAATGTCATTCAACCATTTGAACTAAAAATAATTTAAAAACTTATCTGAGCGTCTGGTCTAAGCGGCGCGTGATCCGAGAGCTGGTGGGTATCTGGCGCAGCGCATCCGCGTTGCCATACAGCGGAGCAATGCAGCCAGCGTCTTGGGGAGGCTTCCGACTGGTATCTAGTAGCTCAAGTGATCCATATCAGGATCACTTGAGCTACCAGTAGATTGTTTGCAACAGTCTGCAAGTTAGCTTAATTGTTTCAATTGTATATACTAGTTCTAATTTGTTTCTATTCTTTGATTGTAATTTTCTTGCCTTGCATACAAAATAAGCTTAATTTTTGTCATTTAACGATCCTCAAATGAGGGAGTAATCGACGTATGTACATGAAAAAAAAACATACCTACAGCTGAACATAAAACCTTCTCATTTTGTTGAAGTCGGTTTAAAACAGACATCGCCTCGATAAATCCAGCCGACTAGCTTAGCTCGACGCTTGCAGTGAGACCGAAAACGTACATTTTCAAAGGTTTATTTACTCATCTAACATATCAAGCTACTAAATTGTAAGTTCCACTGTTACGCGGATGATGTTCAGGTATATGTGTATGATTTACTAGATCGGCTACCGCTAGCCGTTTTTTTGTTGAATGAGGACACCTTGTTAAGTCAAAGTATATGGTTTTGGGCACTAAGAAACAACTTACAACGTATTTTAGCAACAAATTGCTAAAATACGTTGTAACCCCGATGTAAAGAGCCAAAAGTCTCGGAAGCTCGGGTAGATGAGGCGCGGAACTTGGTGTTATCTTTGATAGCCAGCTTAGGTTTGAGAATCACGTACTTAGCTTAGTGAAGACTTGTTTTTTATCGTCTCAAAGTGCTTTATAACATTCGCAATCAGCTCTTGAGGCGTCTCGCATAGCTCGCGTTGATTATATCGAGGTTGGAATTAGGGTGAAGTGGTGTATGCTCCACTATTGCTAGTTCCGACTCAGCAAGTGATACAGCCAGGTGGGATTACGATCTGCGAAAGACCAGGCAGATGCTGGATGCGGCAAGCTGAAGACAGGGCGCTATGGCGCTCATTGGGGGAGGCCTATGTCCAGCAGTGGACTAAGATAGGTTGATGATGATGATGATGATCAAGTGCTACAGTGTGTACAGAACGCATGTTGTCGCTTTTACTCCAATATCCCACCTCGGTGTCACATAATTCCTTACTCAAACGAAATGTCTGTGTCATACCCATAAAACTGCAGCGCTCAAAGGTAGTTTTCGATATCTGGCAAAGAAGTGTTGGAACAATTTGCCTCCACCCTTACGTAATCTCAACACTAAATTCACTTTCAAAACTCGTCTTAAACCTTTACTGTTACACAAACAGATAGAGGGAACTCCTAAACACTTCGTTTGCCAGAAGTGCTTAGCAATTCCCTCGATACACTGGGGTTGCTACTTCTACCTATTTGTGGGTTCCTAATTCATACACACAATTTTGTCGTACGTGTACTATAATTAAATTACTTAAATAGTATACCTACGACATAATTGTACCCACACAAAACACCTACCCATAGCTTTACTCTTGTGCTCTTCTATCACTGAGTCAGTAAATAATTTATTGTGATTTAAATACTAAGAAACAACATACAACACACATAATTTGATTTTGTTTTGTTGGTTTCGTTTTTCTGGTCACCTCAGAAGGTAATACTGAATATCAGTGTTTGCTCTTCGAGCAAAGCTATGCGCTGAGTCCTTTTTGTCAGGCTGTAGCACACACATACGTACATTTCTGAGAATCCGAAATAAGATTTTGCATATCTGTACCGACTAATTGTTTCCAAGCATTGGTCCTCCGATAAATAAGCAATTTTTATGTCGTGATATACCTACCTTTTTGTTGTGTTTTACTTTTGTATTGTATGTTGCACTTGCAAATAAATGTTTTATCTGTCAATCTATCTATCCATCTACCAACCAGTGTAGCCATTGCTAGTGGATTGCAGTTTTGTTTGCTCTTGCTAGAGCTTTTTCAAACAAAAGTGCAGTTAGAGGGTTATTCATTTAGTTTTCATCGATTGAAGTAGGAGAGATTAATAACTTTTGCGAACTGCATCGTAAATGAAACCACGATTCTAAGTAAAAGGGAAATTAATTTATAGTGCTGGACTCAATGAAGTATTATTAGTTTCTAAAGTTAGTAACTACGCTGGACTTGTTCAAACAATAGCGTATAGCCCTATAGTAAGTAGAGCTTGTGTTTTGGGTAGCAGAATATCAGATGAATGATATTCCTAATAATATATATTACTGGTTTTTTAAGAAGGTTTTTTTTATAAATTTTAATACCATTCGAACATATTGCAGACGGGATTATTATTAATACGGCCAGAAAACATAATAATCTTAGAAAACTTTAATGTAATATCTTACTTCTTATCTAATATATTGTTTACCCAGACAGGCTTACTGATAACTGATTTTTTGTAATAAGTGCTTGTAGAGTATCTAGCTAGCCAGACCAAAGATCGTAGCAACTTACGCTCGTAAGCTGCTACGCTCGTAGGCTGCTACGCTCGTATATAGACTACTACACTCGTAGGCTGCTACGCTCGTAGGTTGCTACAACCGAATTTAATTATAAAAGAATTTAATTTAAAATTTGAATATAATTTATTTTGTTCACAGATGAAATAGCTTTGGCAAACAACGTGATACATACAATGTACATACAGCACCAAGTTGGAAGCCGAAGCATATTTTCTTATTTCTATTCTCTATGCCGTACCTAATATATTCGCTACACAAAGCGATACCTAGCGGTAAGTTTCGCTTGGTTTTCGCGCTCGTTTTCGCGCGGTCCTTGGTATTCCGTCGAGTATTTGAGTGACAGTAGGATAACCGCATATCCACGATTTTGCTACCGCTAGCGAATTATTACGTAGGTCTGAACATGCCTTCATATTATTTAATGCATGTGTTCATCTCCAGATATTAGAGTGTGGCTACTGAGGGTTGATTCTGAAAATGCGCCATGAAAAAGTGCAGTTTTGTTATCGTACGCACTCCATATTTAAGCATTTTCTCCAATGCCTACCTCGTAAAATGGTAAAACAAGATCACCACAAAACCAAATCATCGACAATTGTTATAAATCCTGTTGTCACTTAAATATAGAGCCGTTGAAAAGTTTGTAAATATTTCCAGTCTCAAGCCGCTTGCGTAAGGATATTTAAATAGGCGCTGAATGAATTTCATGATTTAAGTACGATTCCTGTCTTGCACAACAAAAATTAAGCTCCTAAACATAATTAGCAATATGTCAAAGGTTTTTTTTTTTTTTATCTAATTTATTGTTAAGGACTTTTATGTCAAAGTTAAATGCCCAGAAATGGCCATTTATCTATACTAATCGTATTTAGCGCCATGTTTGTTAAACAGCTGTCTGGTTTGTCATCATTGTCATAGTAAATTCATGTAAATATTTGATTATTTACGAAGTTTTCTCAATAATTTTGATTTGTTTGCGTGTCTGCTACTGTTGGGTTGAACTAGGAATGGATTTATGGGACTTATCAGATGACGATAAAGATATCATCGAGTATTTGACCAGGAGGTCAAGTACCATAGCAAGACTAGTTTTTCTATGAAACTTATTTTAGGTGACAGTGGCTATGCACAAACCAAATATATGACACCACTAGCAGATGGCAGTGCAGCAACAAGGGCGGAGTCTCTATACCAAGAGTCACAAATGAAGACGAGGAATGTTATAGAAAGGGCTTTTGGTGTATGGAAGAGAAGGTTCCCTATCTTCCCTTCCTTGATTCTGACTATCCACTTCTCGAAGATAGTATTAGTAACAATATTAATGCTGTACAACAGAGAGGCAATCGTAACCTCGAAAGGACAATGCTGATTGAGAGTTATTTTGCATCATTGTAAACCTGTGTAGGTACAACTGTCAATATAATTCTAGTTACTTCAGGTTATACACACTATGTATCGTCTGGGATTCATTATCAAACAACGTAAATACAGTAAACATTTATATTATTCACATTAAATAAAATTTTACATAAAAAAGTACCTACTTTTTTATTCCTTGTCACATTGTTTTCACATTGTTTTTCTTAATTTTTGTAGGAAGTATGTATTTCTCAGGAATAACAAGTTTATTGGACCATTCCAGGGTTATTATCTATACAATAGCAAAATAATCATTAAAATCAGTCAATTGAGAGAGAAACTGGCAAACAGACATAAAAAACACAAAGCCTTCTATGTTCGGCTCATTTTTATTAATTAATGTACTATGTATGTAACTATTTTTTTAATGTTGGTTAAAAATATAAATTTTTGTAAGTAATGCAAGCTCGCTAATATTGCATTTCGGTAACACCCCATAAGATTCTCGACCGCTCGTGGCCCGCCGCTTCCCAAGCCTTTGTTTTTCACATTGCCGTATACGATCGGTTTTCTTGCACTCAATAATTTTCGAGTGACCTTCTATCCCTTTATAGGTAGGCTTTGTTCCTCTTTTGTGAAATTAGGTGCTCGTTTCATCTGGGAATTCTTTTTTTCAGACGTTTTTGTTAAATTTACTGTTACTAGTTACCTACTTGTGGTATTTATTTATATTCAACTTTGTTTTCATAAACCAACTTGACGCTGGTCTGCCAGTGGCATGTCATATGTTCCATTCTACGCAAGAACTGTTCTGTTTTATGTCAGTTGGATCATGGCTTGATCGTGCTTGATGGCAAATCCGTAACGGAACGGAACGCATGACGATCCATAGACTAGCGCGCTTAGCTAAATGACCGCTGCGAAGGCCTCGCGCAAGACAATTCTATTTATGATTACGCTAATTGTGTTTAAGTCGGTAAATGTATTTAACTAATTATAATTTAAATAAGATCCTAACGCAAGCCGCCCAGTATTCGATAGTCAGTCTTAATTCATCTTAGTTTTCCAATAGTAGACGACGTAGAGTAGATAGAAGAGGTCCAATCTTAGGGTCCAATCAATGAGATGTCCAAACTTCAGATGTGTTTCACCTTTGTAATAAAGACCTAAAACTCCGCTCGATGGAACCAAACAACTTCAGTTCGCTACACACATCACTGAGCGTAATTGTTTTTCCGAAACTTTCACCGTTTCTATTTATAGAGCGACCGTAAAATAAATTCCAAGTTGGTACAGCGTGGGCGGCTCGATCGCGAGACCCTGTATTTGTCGACCTTCTGAGACTTTTGCGTTTGTACTTTACCCTATTTTGGATATAAAAGGAACTAGGTTGTGCCTGCTGCTTTGCACGTGTTTTATCTGGATTAAAGTAGCCATATATTTTATCTATTTAATTATCAAAATTTCATTTATATCCTTTGTCTTGTCGGGGAAAGGTAACAGAAAAGTTGTATTATTTTCACTTATCAATATTGTGGTCAATGAAGGTCTTTCATTGACTACAATCTCACCTGACGCAAAGTGACGATGTTGTCGACGAAGAAAGGTCTACAAAACACCAATTCACTCTTGTATTCGAATAAGGCTGTAATAACTACCAATGTACGAGTTTGTTTAGACTGTAATCTTTGATGGTTTGTATAAGATTTAGGATTATCACGTAGATAAAGTATGGGATTGAAGATTAGTTTAGTTTTTATATTTTAAGTACGTAGATAATGATTTAAGTTGTATTTATATAAAACAGCTTGCTAAACGAAGATATTCTTTTACCATAATATTCTAGTTTTAAAAAAGTATAATTAAATTAAATAACATTCTTCATTGACTAAGAAAATTACAATTCAATAATAAAAACAAACTAGTATTTACAATTGAAACAATTAAGCTAACTGCAGACTGTTGCAAAAAATCTACAGGTAGCTCAACTGATCCATATCAATACTAGTCGGAAGCTTCTTTAAGACGCTGGCCCCTCTGTATGGCAATTCTGATGCGCTGCGCCAGATATCCACCAGCTCTCTGGTCACGCGTCGCGTGGACCAGACGCTCAGATAACTTTTAAAAACCCGGAGAGCCTCGGTACTCCACGGACCTAGGGTATCGACCCCAAAGGGAGCAAATGTGTAGGCTCTGTCGAGACCTGCATATTTGCGTCTTTTGAGATCCTCGACCAAATCTGCCGCGGCACCAGCCCTCACGGATGTCCTCGGAAGATGGGAAGGCGCCAGTGTGTCGACGCATGTAGTGTCCCACACAACGGGCCTCCCCAACTCCCATGGGACTAGTGTCATGACGTCGGGCCTCTTACCATCGTCACGCAACATACCATTTGGTTCGAGAATAGCTGGTACGTTAGCGGTGACAAAGGCCCGCCGGATGATGTCGTTAAGGCTGGCATGACGAGACATCCGACCGGCGGCCCTAGTACACTATAATCCGTGATGACCAAGCTGTTCGACAGCAGTACCGCACTGGCATTGATGAGGCGCGCAACAAATAATTAAATAGAAATTGACTTCAAATTAAAAAGGGGCGCTTCTTTTTGACAGCGTCCTGCGGCGCAGGACGTCACTGTACTTACCAAATATTTTCATAGTAAGCGCCTAGGTGTTCCCCACAAATACTTGCTAATCATACAAACATTTTGTTCTGCGCCGGGTATAGAACCCGCTACCTTCTGAGCCACAGAGAGAGTTTTGTAGCTAGGTTGTCAAACGTTTGCTCATTATCTCTCTCTCCGAGAACTCAAACGACAAACTATACCTTAACAATTTATACTGCAACTTCATCTAGGTACCTACAGGCATCGTCAAAAAGCGTTAATAGATGGAGATTCCAAAACCCCGTATACACACATAAGAACACATACTGCTAAGCGCGCAAGACAACAGAAAACGCTGAACTTTCTAATACACGTTGTATTTGGATTTTTCCAGTCAAACTTTATAAAGGCAATGGGATAACAATACAAAAACAAACGACCTACCTACGAACAAAATAAGATTGAAAAAAAGTTATATACCTCTAAATACAGAAAATAAAAGGAGTTAAGTAATAGATCAGTAAGGAAACAAGAACAAGAGGAAGTGTAGAAAAGGTGGTTTTTCTATTCTCTCACGTGGTTTTCCTTCTTTTCAGTTCAGCTTCTGTTGTTTTGCGGGTTTAGTAGCTATAAGAATGCTGTGGTTTAGCGGTTTCTGTTGCATTGCGCGTACACGGGTTTTTGGAGTATTCACCTGTTCAACGGTTTTTGTCTGTGACTCTACCTCAAAGTGCTGCCACAAAGTTAGTACGAAGTACGTTTTTGCAAACATTCTGCTGTTTTAATCAAGCTCTACATTTAATTAGTGCCTCGGTGCCATTAGCGTTGAAGGCTAAATTCAAGAGGACGTACGAACACGCGACTTTAAGTCGTAAAATCTTTTGTACATACTTTTACAATCTACTAATAGAAACAAATTAGAACTACCTCTAGTATTTACAATTGAAACTATTAAGCGAAATGCAGATTTTTGTAAACAATGTACAGGTAGCTCAACTGACCTCAACTCGCTCACCGCAACAGCCTATTTGTCCACTGCTGGACGCAGGTGTCCCCCTGATGAGCACCTTATTGGATTTTACCTAATAGGCGGTAATGTCTGTAGCTCAAATGATCCGTATCAAAACAAATCGGAAACGTCCCCAAGACGCTGGCTGCATTAACCCGCTGTATGGCAATGCTGATGCACTGCGCCATATACTTACCACCTCTCGGGGCTCGCGTCGTTTCTATCAGACGCTCAGATTTGTTTTTTTTCTTTTAGATGACGATATTTGTATTGTATCACTCATAACTGCCATTTTGAAGTAGTGGTTCTTGCTTATTTCGGCCACGTCGGCCAGCCTCAACGTAACTATTTCACAAACGTAACTATATGTATCTGCGCAGGATAATAGTTATAGTGCACAGGTGTTTGCACGCAAGTGCACTCTCTATTTCTGCCATTTTTAGTAACCAAAGAACTTATAGGTAAAATATATTATAGCGCAAGCCAGGACGGCTTGCGTGACGATTAGATCAATACAAATCTGAATACGTCGTACGCAATTATGAAATCAGTGGAAGTGCCTATACATACGTCCCGGTTTCCGGGTAGCCGGTGCTGGGTATCCGGCGGCGAATTGTATGCAAATTACGCCGGTACGTGTGAAAGCTATCGTACATGCCCATACACTTCGCTGCCGGGTACCCGGCACCGGCTACCCAGAAACCGTGACGTATGAAAAGGTACTTCTACCAGTAGAATCATGAAATCAATTTTATAATTGCGTACGACGTATTCAGTTTTTTATTGATCAAATCGTCACGGAAGCCGTGCCATGATGTACATAGGGTGGGGATAAAAGAAGTAGTCAAATCCAGAAATATAGTCAGTGCTTTACTGCGTTTATGAGATAAAAAGCGACCTGCCTTTTATTCCCAGTCTCACCACCCTTTGAGGTCCTTCTGCGTCACACCTTTTAGAGTATTTAGTATTTTATTGAATTTTTTTATAACAAAAATATTCAGTTATAAAGTTCAAACACATATCGGAAGGTCACAAAATCGTATCACATCGTACATAATAATAAACTGAATCTTTCAGCATAAACCTATTCCAATTATATCGGGCACCCACCGTGGGGGCCAGTATAACAATGTGTTAATATTTAGCCCATTCTAACATTTGTTAATTTAGTTTATTGTGTAATTTGTCTTTATTAACAAAGAAAACTACAATCAAATAATAAAAACGAATTAGAACTAGTATTTACAATTGAAACAATTGAGCTAAATGCAGAATGTTGCAAACAATCTACAGGTAGCTCAACTGATCCATATCAATACCAGTCGGAAGCATCCTTAAGGCGCTGGCTTATTGTAACAGTTTGTTTGTGACAATGAGAGTCGTTAAGCATTCGGGGATTTTGTTCCGAAGTTTGTTATTGTTCTTAATCTCTTTTTGACTGAAATTTAAAAGCTTTTGTTAACAGCTTCTATTGCGGATAAGTTTATTGTATCGTAGTAGACCCCTCTTTCTGCGGGTGTCGTAAGAGGTGACTATGGGATATACCTCGGTGGGTGAGCAGCAGAGCCTCCTGCAGAACAGATTCACCATCGAACCGTGAAATCTATTTTCCGATGGTTATTATTTCAACCCCCTCAGGGGAGTGAATCTGTTTAAAGGTAAAATAGTAAGACAAATCTATTTACTACCACCTTACCAAGGTAAATAGGTTTATCTTATTTATGTAAGACTAAGGTATATGTTTTATATGGGCCGTAGTTTTTAAGTACTTTACTCCTGTACTAGACTAATGTTGCCTCAAAATAAATGATTTATTATTATTATTAAAGTAAAGAAGTGAACAAGGAACCTTTACCTTCATTATGAATGTAAGCGGGTTATCTGCAAACCTAGTTTGTGTACGTTCCGTCCCTCGTTGAAAGTGTCCCAACTAGGTTCGTCGATAACCCGCTTACATTTATGAATTTGTCAAACTAGGAAAGTTTTTGTAACCTTTACCTCGTTAGGTTAGGTTTCATCTCCTAGTAGGAGTTTTGAGTGCATTTTCATTCAATATCTCAATTTGAATTCCTGAAATAGCTCAGTGTCTCTCTCTCAAGCTCTTGGCACGGATTCAAACCTCGCTATCATCATGCACATGCAAATATTTATCAACAACATACCTACCAACACACACTCTTGGATTAGGTGCAAAGATTGGTTGCATTGTAGCTGTATAACTTTGACAAGTAAAGGAAAACTTTTTACGTATTGTGCAAGCTCATACTAGCCACTGACCGGCGTTATGATTTTCGTAAACCATAATTTTATTTTTATTTTTCCTGGAGTGAAAAATGGAAGGTTGTGTATTTTTGCAATTTTCGTTTTCTCATAACTCCCATTATAATAGCATTTATAATAATTTTGGACAATCCACACAGCATCACTTTGTTGTATATGTTTGGATGTTTTGACTACCAGTTGAGCAACGTCGTGTACCAATGCTTGTTTATTATTGGTTTCATACTAATTTCTAATTACCAAAATAAATTATAACGAGTAATTTTCAATCGGTCTGTCTTGGTGTGATAATTTGGTTTATATGTTCCAGATAGATAGATAACTCTTTATTGTACCACACAAATACAACAGATGAAAATGCTGAGAAACAAGAAAGTACAAAGGGCGGCCTTATCGCTTTGACCACAATCTCAGCTGAAGGTAAGTGACGATGTGGCTGACGGAGTATCACGAAGGTCCAAAAAAAACACTCAATCACTCATGTCTCCAAGTGACCCAGGTTGGAGTTTGCCGGAAAAACAGAAGCAGACAACTTCATTTATATATTTTTTTATTTATTTATTTAACTTAATTCTTCTTGCTGCCTATCATCGTATATTTATTTTAGCGCGAAAACCCACAACCTATTTTCAATACACGGTTCGATTGAGCTCCAGAACTATTTCCATACGTCGCGTCGTAAAACCCGAGGGATGTCGAAGTTCCATTTTGTATAGTAGATCCTTATTTTTTATTATACCCTACCACCTATAGTATACACCTACATAAGCATTATGCGTTAGATATAAACAAAACGTTTTTCTACGCAATCTTTCAATTTATTTCTACGTAATTTTATGTTCTCACGTATAACACTGTTACATCGATACATTTTTATGCAAATACGACTATAAAATTCAGTTTGTTACGTCTAACAGGTTTGTATTGAACATCACTAAAAAAAAAAATTCGGTATATACTAAAACCAGTACCAAAACAACAAAACGGTTTTACTAGATCACAAGGGACTTGATCCAGATCGGCATGATCCAGTGAGTGAGAAGTAAAGTCATAAAAAATTAACAGCATGAACTTATTTTCAAAAAGGGCATTCCTCAATTTCCTGTTCGCAACATTGTGTACCTGTTATAAACTGAGCCCTCCGCGTTCTGGCCCACTGCGCGTGAAGAACGGCCGTAACGTGAGCCCCGGGCAGTTCTTATACGTCGTACGCATCGAGGTCGCTGTCCCTCCACAAAAGAACGAGGGTGTTGTTCAAAAATATTTTCATTTATGCACAGGGTCAGCTCTAACCCCAACAGCTACGCTAACCGCCGGCCACTGCTACCAAGAAGAACTCCAGACAAGCGGCTTAGCGAAACATGTAGTGAGATATGGCTCGACGCCCGGTAAACCTGATGACCAGCTCGACCAATTCAGTGATATTTTAAATTACACGACACCGCCGGCGGCGTGGGGTCTCAACCCTTTGTTAAACGACGACTTAGCAATATATACAACAGAACCGATTCAGCTGAGGAGCTACGGGACGATCAGTACGCTTGACTACCCCTCGCTTTTCGGACAACACGTCACTTTAACGGGGTACGGAGCCACAAACCGCAGCAAATTGGATACTGACACCAAGGCTCTAAAGTTGCCGTTACAAGTTATAGATGGGATGATGATTACGTGCGAGGACTTTTATACGTTTCCTTTACTGTGTTCTAAGTCTGCTTGTGGAAACCCACAGGGGGTACTAGGCCCTGGAGATTCTGGTGGACCAGTTGTTCACTCCACGGGTATTGTAGGGGTTAATGCCAAGAGTTTGTTCGGGTCTTATAACGTTCATCCAGATTATGCAAGGGTTCCACTTCCAACTCAAGTATACGTGATGCCTTTAAGTCCTTACATTGATTGGCTAACGAGGGCATTGCAGCAGAATTCTAATTCGTAAATAAGTTTAAACTAATTGGACGCTACCTGGTTATCCCTTGGTGGTTACAAATATCTATACGTTATACGATATAATTCTATATTTCAGAGTCATCCTATTTGATTTATATCGTTCTAAAGATAAATAGTAGATTGTTTTACTAGGGACTAAATCACCCCATTACATACACGAGGTTGTAGGACTCCCGAGCGCAGCGAGGGAGGATGACAAGAACAGGATATATTTATTCTGTGAACAAGACCGAGTTATAATGGGCGGTTTTTGCCCGAGTTAAACACTTTACACTTCGATTACGAGAAAATAAAACAATCAAAAATTACCTTCAGGAAAATAATGCACATCGGTTTAACTTCTCTACTTCTAGAGTTTGTCGTAAGTCTTTATATGTATATAATTTCACGTGACTTCGACCGCACAAGATTCATATTAATTATTTATTTGCCCTTCTGTTAATTTGCCTATTATTGTCCTTATTTTCGCTTGATGACATTCTCAATTAATTTAAATACCTAAGCCACGTTTACCTTCATTTCACCTAAAACTTTTTCAATGTCTTTGTTACGCGCAGCGCTAAGTACGCATTCTAACATGGAGGAAAAATCACCCTTATTCAACTTAAACTTCTTGTCTGAATCCAACAATCAACAAAAGGCGCTTTCAGTTCCATTTTCAACATAAATTAAAATAAAATGTATGTTCTTTGTGGATGGAACACCAAAAAGTCGAGTCTTTACGTAAGAGGACGAATATCTTGTACTGAATGTACTGGCATGACTTCACACAAAAAGAAAAAATACTTTTTAGCCCCAGGGCTTAAAGTCGAATTTTACTCCCGCTACGCTACGGTATATGACACACTTTTTGAGCAAGAGAAGTGAAAAAGCATTAATTGTTTAGCTGTGTTGGTAAATAGTCTAGTTGTACACTTAATCGAGACGGTATCGGTGCTTTTTATATTCTAGGTAAATTGTATATTGTAATATAGTTTCTAACCCGATTCCGACTAAAACCTATCTTATTCTAAGTCTAGGAATAAAACTCTATTCGCAGTTTAGAATTAAATTTAATATCAATGATATCTAATGTTATCAAACCGAATGGTGAGACCAGATCATAAATGAGTAAATAAATAAATAAATTGTTTATTATGGAAAAAAGCAATGGTTATAGTGTTAACACTGTAAAACGATGCCATCTGCAGAAGTATAAATGTGTGTCGCAGATGACACCGCTCTCCTCCGAAATTAAGGCGGATAGAGTTATAAAAAATTACAAAAATTAAGCTACTTTTTAGGGTCCCGTACCCGAAGGGTGAAAACGGAACCCTATTACTAAGCCTCCGCTGTCCGTCCGTCCGTCTGCCACGTGGCTATATCTCATGAACCGTAAGAGGTAGACAGTTGAAATTTTCAGATAATGTTTATTTCTCTTGCCGCTATAACAACAAATAATAATAAAAAAAAAAATATCAAAATTTAAGGGGGGCTACCATACAAAAAACGTGATTTTTTGGCTATTCTGCTCTTAATATGTCAAGGCCTTATATCTTGAACTACAATAGGTAGCCAATTTTCATCTTATCTCGCGTAACTATTTGACGTTAGTAACGAGACGTGATCGTGACGTCTCAGAACAGAAAAATCAAACTACCAAGGACCAAACAAAGGAACCAACCAAGGTTTGAAGTGTATGTATTTGTTTTATTTATTGGTTTTCGTGTCACTGTGGCCCTGACAGGCCTATTGAGATCGACATTTTGTGTGTTGAGCTGCGGCGTTTATAATGTGTTACGTTTCACAAATATAACTATTTGTGTAACGTAACCCTTCTTTCCCTTTGTGTGACATAACTGTCACAACAGTATTAGTTTTACTCATTTGTATAAAAAAATTATACAAACCATTTTCATCATATTGAATTTACTATTTTTATGTTAAAGCAGGATGGAAATTTCGTTTTGTTTTTATTTTATTATTCAAGAACTGTTTTATGTTCAAACCCATAAAATTCCAGATAAATATATTTTTATTACAAACAAAACAGTTTGTAGCTGTGACAAACGCCGCGTTTAATTATAATTTGACCAAATACTCGGAGACAAGATTAACATTGGCCAGAAGAAGTGTAAAGTAGAAACCTAGTTCACTGAAGCACATAGCACTGAAGTCGTAAAATAGTTCACAGCCAGAACTCCTTTTTGATGAGCGCAATTCTTATTTTCATTTTTGCAGCACTGTTTATCTGTTATAAACCAAGCCCTCCGCGACGACGCAAGCTCCGGAAAGCTTGCATATGTCGTATGCATCGAGCTCGCTGCACTAACATACGAGGGTCACGTTCTCAAATATGCACAGGGTTAGCTCTAACCCCATCAGTTACACTAACCTCTGGTCACTGCTACCAAGAAGACCTCCAGACAAGCGGCTTAGCGAAACATGTAGTGAGATACGGCACGACGTCCGGCAAACCTGATGACCAGCTCGACCAATTCAGGGATGTTTAAATATCGAGAGACCACCGGCGGCATGGGGTACGGGATCATTCCTTTCTTACGTCTTAGCAATATTCACGACAAAACCGATTCAGCTATAAGATCAGCTCGCTTGACTACCCCTCGTTTTTCAGACTACACGCCATTTTGATGGGTTATGGAGATATGAGAGTCAACCGCAGTGATTCAGATACCCTGATTCTGGACTTCCCATTACAGTTTATAGATGGGATGATGATTAATTGTGATGAGAAGGGCGTCGGCGATGACAAGTTTCCATTGCTGTGTGTCTAGTCTACTTGTAGATGCCCGCACGCGGCAGTAAGCCCTGGAGATTCTGGCGGGCCTGTGTTTCACTCCACGGGCATTGTTGGGACTACTTCCACCAGGTTTATCGAGGCTCTTCAAGATAATCCTGAAAATATTCCAACTTTATCTCAAGCATATATAATGACTATTAGTCCCTACATTGATTGGCTAACGAGGACATTTGACCATAACAGTAATTCGTAAGTAAGTTTTTGTGCCTATTTGTGTTTTTGTATTTTATTTAGAAACGAGTAACTATATTCGAAGAGGACGTAGATACATATAATAGTCATTAAAAATAAGTCAGTTTACCAAGTTAGGTTGTGAATACTTCGTACTTACTTATTTGCTATATCTAGGTAGGAAATAAATAATTTTTACCAATAAATTAACTTGAACTTAAACTGTAGGTTGGTTTCCCAATTCATTGCCGTCAATATCTTAACAACTTCAGTGCGCGTGTTCAGTTTGTTGATAAAGTGCTTTTATTTTTTAATTTATTTATCTATTTAAACTTGACTTACAGAATGATTACAATCCAAAACGTCAAACATTAATCTGATTCGGTCGATTTTTTATTTTGGCTGTTGGTACTGATCCCTTTGGTACGATCTGGTCAAACCGTTATGTTAGACCGGACTCGTGGCTCTGGTAGCCATGAGTCCGGTGACAATTGTATCGAGACGTGATCGTAACGCCTCATTTTTGTTTGGGATTTGCATACGCAGGGACGTATCCGCACGATAGAGGCGCTGCACCAAATCCCATACCAAAATGAGTCGTCACGATCACGTCTCGACACTATCGTTAACCGGACTCAGGGCTCTGTTAAAATTAGATACTGCTGTTTTATTTTACGAATTGTTGCACTCGTTCTATGCATTTCGATAAAAAAATATCGACCAAGCATTTTTATGTCTGCGGACGTAGATCAACTCTCAGAAATACAAATCAAAACGGTACTTATGTAATAAAATCTAAAAATGGCGATTGCCTGTAGAAAAGTTTGACGACCGATGATGTGGCGCGGCGGGCGAAGGTCCGCCTGCGACGCAGAAGGTTGCGGGTTCGATTCCCGCCTTGGGACAAATGTTCGTAGGATCTGCAAATATTTGTTCCGGGTGTTCAGGGTATTTTCTATATATAATAAAAAAATATCTATCTATGTTATGTATTGTATTAAATTTATCAGTCATCTAGTACCCATAACACAAGCTCTGCTTAGCTTGGGGCTATAATATGATGCTGTCCAGCATTATTATAAATTATAAATGCAATACTTTCTCAACAATACAGCGTGTAGGTATTTCATACTGAGACATTATGGGGATAATTCTTAGAATATTATTTACGTAGACGGAATTTATATAGACGGAAACTCATAGCCTGGAGGTACTGGAGACCTTATTTAGGAAATATTAACTCATTTTTCATCACCACCACACAGCGTCATGACCTATTAGACTGACACACGTGCTTTAGACGTATGCGTGAGCGTACGGTATACGCTACTTTGGTACCAACCAAAGATGTTTTCCACTGCTTAGCTTGATACCCACTCTTCACTTGCTTGGCATCTTTGTATTTTATTCTAAGCAAAAAATAATGAATAAATAATAAATAAATAATAATAATAATAATACTGGACAATCCACACAGCATGAATGAACAATTTATTGTACATACAAAATAAATAAAATATCTTATGTCTAAATTGATAGACAAAAAAACATACAATAGCCGGCCTTATTGCTTAATGCAATTTCTTTCAGGCAACAGTATCTTTTAAAGATTTAAGTAAATTAAAATTTGTATTTTTTATTGTGGTATTTATTTATTTATATCTAGATTAGGCCGCCCATTCTACTTGTCATAATTATGTAATGTTCTTTTTATAGTGTACATAAATATTTTTTTGTATTGTATTGTATATATTTTTATTTAATGTATAGGTCATATCAAAGTAACCTTTTAAACTTTTATTATTTTGTAAGTGTGTTTGTCTACTAATAAAGTACTTCTTTTTATTTTTTTTCTTTTACTTTTTGAAAAAAAACTTGTGGTAATAACAAGTTTTTGGTCAAGCGTAAGTTGTCCATAAACATTACCCCTGTAAAACATATGGTTTTGGTTGGCAGGTAGAAAATGCCTCGACACCCTTTGCTTTTTTATTTTTAAATGCACTAAAGTGTTAAAATAATAATAATAAAAATTGACAATAAATCAGAAATCTTTTGTAACGGTGATCTTCTCAAGTGTCATTTAGTAACATTAATTTTTACATTTTGAAAGAAACTAGAGGTATACTTACTATAAACAGAATCTACACCAACATTTCGGGAATTTTCTGTTTTCCACAAGGATGTGAGAATGTCAATTCGTGTTTTATTCAGAGGCGGTAGAGTGTGAATTTGTGTGGGACTAAGCATATTTGGGACGAATTCCTAGAGGTATTAATGAACATTTTCGTTTAATTTATCTGACCGCGGGATACAACATCGCCCAGGTAGGCCTTTTAATAGCTTTGGGTTTTCAGGTTTTGAAACATGTATAAATAACACAAACGTTTATTACCGCACCAGTAATATATAAAAATAATGAGAAGGTTTGTATGGATGTTGCGCCACCTTTTCAGAAGATTTGGCATGAAAGAGTTTTTTCTTTCATGCCAAATCTTCTGAAAAGGTGGCGATGAAACTTTGCCTAGTTATACAGAGTGTTTGGTATTGCTACAGACATAATGTTTTGACAAGTTGCCCCCCCCAGCCCAGGTTATGGGCTACATTTTTCTGGTAGAATCAATGTTCTATGTAAGTGTCACGGTTGCTAAGATATGATTTTTGGAAGCTCTTTTAAAAAAATCACCTGAAATCTCGCTTTTACTGGCTTTTTTTGCGTCATAATCATTTTTGGTTTGTTGTTGTATTGCCACAAAGTAACATGTGCTGCATTTTTCAATGTATATTTATTCTGAATAAATTACTACTTGACACAATTCACTTAAAAAAAAGTTACGAGCATTCAAAGTCAAAAATCTGTGTAAAAGTTAAAAATCGGACAACTTCTAAATTCACTAAAAAGGCGCAAGTGTGGGACGCTCCTTGCGTCGACACACTTGCGCCTTCCCGTCTTCCGAGGACATCCATAAAGGCTGGTGTAGCGGCAGATTTGGCTGAGGATCTCAAGAGGAGTAATTATGCAGGTCTCGATAGAGCCTACGCATTTGCTGCCCTTGGATTCGAGACCTAGGTCCGTGGGGTATACCGAGGCTCTCCAGTATTTCAACAATGTTTCAGCACATCAGAAGCATGCTAACCATCATCATCAGCCCGTATTGTCCACTCGACACAGTCCTCCCCCAAACGACGACGCCACAAATTTCCTGAGTCCTGAGCCGCCTCCAACCGCTACAATGTCGTCGGTACATCGAGTGGAAGGTCTTCTCACACTCCGTGTCGCATTGCATCGCGGTCGCTACTTGAAAACCTTTACTCCCAACGGTTATCGGTTCTGCGAGCCTGCTAACTGTGAGCTATGTATGTCGGTTACTTTGGTTCTTCTACGGATTTCAGTATTTCGGATCCTATCGCGTAGAGAAACTCCGAACATGTCTCTCTCTATAGCTCGCTGAGCGACTTTGAGCTTATGCACGAAGCCTATAGTCAGCGACCACGTCTCGGATCCGTATGTCATCACTAGTAACACACATTGGTTAAATTGGCATGTTAACAATAAGTGTGGAAAATGATTTAAGTTATTGCAATTATATTACAAACAAAAACCGATTGCTGCCTCTGACATTTTCACCTCCGTTTTCCAATTTCCACGCTATAAATTGTCCATTGTTTGGTAATCACACGGCTGGATCGATTTTGATGAATGACACGTCATCACTCGCTTTAATGCTGTTGTCGTTGTGATTGATTACCGTTCATTAAATATTATTTACTATACTTATTATTTTATTAAACATTCGGAATATTTTTAAAACTATAGCTGCGGTAATGTTTATTAAATTACTCTTGGCTTTACTCACTTGGTACCGGTACACATAGCCTCAAGGATAATGACGGTATTTATCTTCTTCATATAGCTATTCTGTGTCTTATCTAGAAGGTTTGTGTTCGGTTTAATAATTAGAATGGATTGATCGAAAGATCGACGGTTTTTAAGGGGTTTGAAGATTTTAATATCGGTTACCGCACCGTTTTTTTTTTATCGTCGCCCACTGTAAATGTTATATATTTGGATAGAGGACACTTATACAAATTAAAAGTGTCCACCAACATGCCCTAAAGCGTCAGATTTCTGAGATACTCACAGGTGAAAATACCTATTGCTCTAATATTTTATTAACGTGCGTGGCGATTTTGAATAAAAAAAAATGTGTGGTAGCGAATGTTTTTTTTAAATCTTATATTATTTTTCAATAGGGTTTTAAATAATTATGTCACCCTTATGAATAAAGTCTTACATTACTAATCAGATTCTGATCTTTCTTCAAGAGCTGCACGAGCTGTCTATGGCCAAAATCTTCAAACCCGTTTCTTTTCATCTAACCGATAAAAAACAAAGCAGTTAAAAATAAAAATGTAAAGAAATACATAATAATAAAATATAAGTTTTCCCTCTCGACATTATGAAAGCTTCCTTGATAAAATAGAGAATTGTTTACTTTGTTCGCTGTGGAAACTGTAAAGTACGGTCAGCAAATCACAAGAAAAATGTGAAAAATTACTAGAACAGTTAATTCTTCAAACGCCAAACGCCAATTCGCCAAACGCTCTATTAACAATTGGCTACAAACCCTCTACTACGACCCAAGAATTACTTCAAATACTATGTTGAAGGTCACTTTAACTATTTCTTGCTTGTTTTATATAATAATAATAATAACACATTTATTTCAGACAAGGTCCATAGCTTAAATACATAAAATAAAATAGAATTGGTACATAAACAATCAAAGAGTCACATTATCCTACAGAACACATTTATGTATAACATTCATTAAATTGAACACAACAACACAATAATCAAAACAAAGAAAAAGAATATTTAAATATTTATGTTTATATAATTTTTTTTTGTATATGGAAAACTTTATTAACAAAGAAAATTACAATTCAATAATAAAAACAAATTAGAACTAGTATTTACAATTGAAACAATTAAGCTAACTGCAGACTGTTGCAAACAATCTACAGGTAGCTCAACTGATCCATATCAATACCAGTCGAAAGCGAAATAAACATATTTAAACCACATCTGCCTTGGATATTAGATAGGTACATTTAGTTATATAGGTATATGATTTAGTTTGGAAGACATAAACTTATTCTGTTTTTCTTATTTTTAGTTACACTATGTTTGGTAGTTCCCTGTGAAATTTTATTATAATACTTATTTTGTTCGCTCATCATATTATGTAGTAAGCTAGTGAGTAGTCCGTAATTTCGTTAAGTTAAGTCAAGTTCCTGGTCTCCACGATACAGGCTTTGCCTAGTGTGGAGACGGTAGGACAACTTTACGATTGTTATTACAAACTAAATATATATTTTTTCATTCTCATTTTTACTTTATTTAATTCGCTTATTCATACTAATATTATAAATGCGAAAGTTTTGATGGATGGATCTATGTTAGATACTTCATTAACTACTGAACGGGTCGTGCTGAAATTTTGCATATAGGTAGGACTAGCCTGGTATAACACCTGGAATAACACATTTTGGTTATTTTATCTCATAAACCAGTTCCCATCGATCCTGTTTCTTATACAGATTGAAAACTTTTATCTTATGTTTTTATTCTAATAAAAAAAACTAAATTAAAAAATATCGTAGAACATAGGTTGATCCCCTGGGGTCAAGAATCACTTCCTTTCGGCTTACACATGTTCAACACATGTTTCGTGGCACCCTTTAAAGGCTATAAAATTGGACGATCAATTCAAATACGAGATAATAATAAGAATAAAAAAAATATTTTGTGCTTTACCGAAACTCAACGTTTTCAAAGTTACTAGGCAAGGCAATTCTGTGCAGTAAATAGGTCGGTAGGTACGTACCTACCACGGGCTGGTTTTAGTTTACTGTGTGTGCTGACGGTACCCATCTGCTCGAAAGAGCTTACTCGTGGGTAGAGTAATTATTTTCACTTCTGTCAGATTGTGCTCAGTCTGAACCTTTGAAGCCTCGTTACTGTCTCCCAGTAAAATAACAGCGATGTAACTAAATAATGATAAAGGCAAGCAGCGTTTCTGTGTTCCACCGCGAAGTTTATAGGCACTTTAGACTTAAGGGTGCTTGATTCACGTTGCGTGCAGGATACATTTTTTTTGAGGTAAAAGTGAATCGAAGATATTTGTCATGTGTTCATTAATAATGGTTTATGATTTGCACAAATAACCTTACTGCTAATTCATCTCCAGAAGAAAAAATATAAAAAAAACTTGCTCGGAACGCAAATCAGCCCACCATCAGCCAAGGTTATAGTAGGCGCCAAGCAACTTGTCCGGTGACAACTTGTTTGGCGTGAAGCAGTGCTTCGTAGACCACCTAATACGTTATGTAAGGGACTACCAAACACTGGCCATCATCGGCCGAAACGTTCCGTTAACGGAACGTTTTAACAACACTTGATTAAACAAGTACCTACGTTTAATGGAGGTCAGTGTTACCAGCTCTAAATACAAAAAGGAAAAATAAGTTTTAAAAAACAAGTCTATGTAACCTTTTACTAACAGTATTTGAAGAAGTGTGCTAAAAATTACGGTATTACGCAAATCCTTCGAAAAACCTTTTATTCCTAAAGGAATTAAATATTATAACGTTAGATATTCTATTAATATTATGAGTTAGAAAGCACTTCACATTCTGAACCCTTAACTTTGTCCATCAATGTTTGCCGAAACCCGTATTTGGAGTCCCGCACTTATGTACATCCAATCATGCTATTTACGTGATGCTACGTAGGTAGGTACGAGTACATACCAGTGGGTAAATTCAGTGTAGACTCATACAATTCCATACAATACAAAAATGTTTTGTTGTACACCACAAAAAAAAAACATTGTAAATAGACAACAACACCCACTCATCAGACATCAGACAAGATACATCAGACAAGTACAATGAATCATGTTTGGGATAAAGCTTTAGCTACAGGTTGGTTGATAAAAAAGCTTGGGACAAGTTTTCCTACAACTCGAAAACTAACAACCTAACAAGGTAAAGGTTTCTTGTTCGCTTCTTTTCTTTGCCATAAAAATATTGAAGTGAATAAAAAATTAAAGTGATCACTTTATTTCCTAGTTTTACTTATGTAATTTGAATTTTGTGACGTGTCCAAGAGGTCTAAAGGAAATAAAGCACGTTGAATTTGAATTTGGTTTGGTAGATATATACCTACCCGTGTTGGCCTAGCTACCTATCTTGACTAGAGAGAGCCTTTGTTCGTTAAGGCATTCACTGCCCAGCTAGACATGAGCACTTGCGTCGTGGGCCATGAAAGTGTTAGTTTGAAGTCAACATTTTATTTTTAACCTGTTATGAATTTTGAAAATGATTGCCTTCAAGGTTGAAGTTTTATTGAATTAAAAAGAAAATTATTTTTTTCGTAGCTGTTTAGGTTTAGTAATTTACAAGAAACATGGTAGGTTACATAATATTAATTATCTTACACTTTCTGGATTATGGCACGAGCGAATTACGAATCCAAAACCCGTATTATATTTAAACAAATCTCCTATCAAAAGATCCATATAAATTGTAATAATTTAACGAATTAAATAAAATACTCCATTGCAAAAACATTTCATTTCATTTCGTTTATTTATTGCTAATATGTGCATAGGTTGGTGGTAGTTTAATATCTAATTATAGTTAAAGTACATACGCCCTGTTGGACACTGCAATTTTAATTTTAATTGTTAGACATTTACATAAATTAGGTACTTTTCATTCTAATAAATAATGATTTATATAAATCTCTTACATAGGATTGACAAAGAAAATTAGAATTCAATAATAAAAACAAATTAGAACTAGTATTTACAATTGAAACAATTAAGCTAACTGCAGACTGTTGCAAACAATCTACAGGTAGCTCTACCATATCAATACCAATCGGAAGCGTCCCCAGACGCTAGCTGCACTGCCCCGCTGTAAATCTCTTAAAACACACAAGCTATAGCAGTTTTTTGTTACTTATCTGGCATTGCGAATAGCACAGTGGACTGCTCAGAGTTTTTACAACAACTTGACTACCAACTCAATTATATTTCACATTATAACAACATCATTAAAAAATCTGCACAATCAATGGGATTTATAAAACGTAACGCTAAAGATTTCAAAAAACTTAAAACCAAAGTTCTCCTTTTCAATACTCTTGTTAGAAGCATTCTGGAATTCGCTTGCACCATTTGGAACCCAATATACAGCGTTCACTCCCAAAGAATTGAAAGTATACAACGCTCTTTCACAAGACATCTTGCATTTATCTCTCCTGGAATATCCCATAGACCTCCATACCCCGATAGACTGAAACACTTTGAAATAGATTCCCTTTACTATCGCCGTAAGATACTCGAACTATCATTCCTCCATAAAGTTATAAACAGTACAATGTCGGGTTAGCCGTTCCCACTAGAATTCCTAGACGCCCTATTTCAAAAATTCTAAGCACTCCTTTCTGTCATACCAATACTGGCATGCAGGCTCCGACTGTGAGATTGTGTAACCAATACAATTTCATGAACACAAAGATAGACATAGACATTTTCAATGATAGTGCTACAAAATTTAAAAGTAAATTGCTGGACCATTTCCGATATCCTCTAGAGGACCCGCCTGATTAAATATAGTTAAGTAGTTATACGTAATATAGTTGGTCTTATTGTTAATAACAATGTTATTTTGTATAGTTTATTCTCAGATAGTTTATTTTTATTATGTAGATTCATTAAACATAAAAATTCAGTTTATATAATTTTAAGTAGATTTGTGAAGGTCATTCTTACAAATGTCGTGTTTACCTGTTAATAACAAACTTATCAGAACAGAACCTAATTATAAGTTTGTTTTAAATGATTGATAGTATGTGGTTGGTAAACCTTTATTAATAAATACATAAATAAATAAACAACTTGGACTGCATGCTAACTTTAGAACAAACACAACTTTTAATATTTCATCGATAAAAACTAATTAGATGCAGGACACATTAATAATTAGGACATGCATGTGTTTTAATGTTCTATCCAGAGAGGTAGATTTGGACATCTTCTACTAAACTTAAAAGTATTTGTAAATGGTTTTTTTAGTAGTTCTTAGATTATTCTCTTAATTTTAATTTTCACAATTCAATAACTTAAATTCATTAGGTCAAATTAATTAGTCGTCCTGCAACTTTGTTTATGTGATAACTTTCAGTTGCTATATTTTGTGGAAATTTTTAAGTAGCTTTTAGAACCTTATTCTCTTACATATTCATTAAGATAGCTATAAATTTCCTGAACATATTATAAATAAATAGATAAAAACATTATATCTAATTTTTACAATAAACTCAAAATGGCGGCCAAAGCGACTTAATTTTCTAGAAAAGCTGAGTCGGGCTTTCAAGACACAACTGAATGTTTAATAGTTAAGATTAAGCAAGGGTCGCCAAATTTCAACCCTTGTGGTTTTAATTATTTAAGATTTATCTGGACATTCAAGCTGTTGCTATTCGATTTAATATAAAATAATAATTCAGATAAATTCGCTAAAAGAATATTTGAATATTATTCATCATCATCATCATCAACCTATCTTAGTCCACTGTTGGACATAGGCCTCCCCTGATGAGCGCCATAGCGCCACGTCTTCATCTGCCTGCAGTCTTTCGCAGATCATCATCCCACCTGGCCGAATATTATTGCATCAATAAAATTAATTTACACGTTTATTCAAATTCAAATCATTTCTTCGCAGTAAAGTTAAAAAAGCTCAGAATAATAATAAATATTATTTAAGTTTTTTGAGTAAGTGATCAGCAACACATTATATTTTAATTTAACTAGCTGTTCATTGTTAGAACATCAATTTATTTTTAACTGTAACACCAGTTCATAAATACCAAATTTATTAACAAAGAAAATTACAATCAAATAATAGAAACAAATTAGAACTAGTATTTATAATTGAAACAATTGAGCTTACTGCAGACTGTTGCAAACAATCTACAGGTAGCTTAACTGATTCATATCAATACCAGTCGGAAGCGTCCTCAAGACGCTGGCTGCATTGCCCCGCTGTATGGCAATGCTGATGCGCTGCGCCAGATACTCACCAGCTCTCGGGTCACTCTTACCATTTCATCTTGTGATCTTGCCATTCATTCATACCTATTTATCTCGTTGTGTTGTGTCATATTTATCTTGTTTAATAAGTCATAGTATTTAACTTGTTGATTTTTCCGACTTTTCAGATTATATTAATTCAGGTTTACAAACTGCCACGGCTACGGAAAAAAACGAGTTTTACGTAGTTTTTAGTTTTTTTTTTTACCGATAAATACAATTTAGATAGCATTTTCATAAATCTGGCCCCAAGTAAGCGGAGTTGGAGTTCTGGGCCAATTTTTTCTTGTAGTTACAGGTTAGTGGTCTTCTTCACTTAACAAGTAAGTTAATTCTGCTAACATTTTATACTTTCCCACGAGTATTAGTAGATTGAGAGAATCAAAAGATTATAATAATCAAATAAATACAGTTGAAATAAATAAAACCAAACTAGAGGTATTATTTCTAAGAGTAAGTAATCTGGAGCAGCGCATCATCATTGCCATACAGCGGGGCAATGCAGCCGACGTCTATGGGATGCTTCCGATTAGATCAGTTGAAATACCTACTAATACGTTTAAAATTTTAAATACTAGTTATAATTTGCTTCTATTCTTTAATTGTTACTTTTTCCTTTAACCCCAATGTTCATTTAATTTCCAGTCGGATCTAAAGATTTCTTCAAAGCATCGTTTCTTGGAAATTATCCTTCATTTTCCATCACATTAGAGTTAACCATGATTGAAGGGTCGTCGCTATTTATAACTTACTAGCTTTTACACCTGACTTCGTTCGAACTTGTGCGAGTATCCAAGGAAAATAGTTTCTGCCCGCGGCATCGCACGCGTTGTTTCTATAGAAACGTTTAAAGTTGATTTTTATTCCATGGGAACTGACTTATGGGATGAAAAGTAGCCTATGTTTGATTCCAGGCCTAGAATAAACTGTTTGAAAAATTTCAGCCCGATCCGTTTAGTAGTATTGGCGTGAAGAGGTAACAAACATCCTAAGTGCCTTATTTAACACTTCATACTATGTGGGGTAGTGCCCATAAACTCCGCACTAGGCATGTGGGTTGGGATCGCAGTTTGGTGGTATAATTGTTCTGTAGGGGGCGCTGCTGCCCACCCCGGTGGATATCCCTTAGTCGCCTGTTACGACACCCGCCGACACCCGCGGGGAGAGTGGGGTTGATGCAAATACCAAGCCACACAAGTACTTAACTACCTAAAAAAACGTTTTTTTTTTATCTGGATCATTATGTTATTTATGCTCTAGTTTTTTTTTTGATAATATTAATAATTTGTTTATTTTCTCTTTACACAATTAGGTTTAATTAAAATTTAGTTATATTAACACAGAGATCCATATTTATTATTATATATTTATAGATTCAGAAGCAGATGTTATTTTAATTAGGAGGCGCTATGGCATTCATAGGAGGTGGTCTATGTCCAGCAGTGGACTACATGATGATGAAAAAAATAATGTATTTTACTTGAGATGTTGTTACGCCGGCGTAGGTTTAAATGGTGCTAACCAAGCCGTCTACAATATTTGCAACAAAACCAAAATGTCGTCAATAAATAAATAATACTGGACAATCCACACAGCATTACCTAGCTCCAAAGTAAATAGAGCTTGCGTTATGATTACCAGGGCTCGAATTAATTTTACTACAGATTTTTACCTTGAGCAAATGTGTAGGCTCTATCGAGACCTGCATATTAGCGCCTCTTGAGATCCTCGACCAAATCTGCCGCCGCACCAGCCCTGATGGATATCCTCTGAAGTTGGGAAGGCGCAAGTGGTAGACGCATTTAGCGTCCCACACAATGGCCTCCCCAACTCCCATGAGACTAGTGTCATACCTTCGAGCCTCTTACTATCGTCACGCAACAGACCATTCGGTTGTCCTCTCTCCATATATATTGTGTGCCCAGCAGGGTCTATAGTGTTACTTAATTAGATTATAAACACCTCTGTACACCTATAGAATCCAATAAACGATTGAGTATTGAGAATAGCTGGTACGTTAGCGGTGACGTGACTGCCATGGCATCCGACCGGCGCGGCGGCCCTAATCCGTGATGACCAAGCTGTTCAATAGCTGTCATGTAAATACTGTATGAAATGTATATCTGTCGAGATTTTTCTAATTCATTAACTTAACTGTACCCACCGTTATGATATGAGTACAAAGTTGTAACTAACCAAGGAAGAGCACTACTTGCCAAAATGCAAGTTTAGCACAAACATAGTTTGGCAATTAGGGCACAAAAAAAATTATGTAGGTACTATATGTGTAATTTCAAAAAATATTTGAATTTTTTTTTTAGTTATTTTCTATATGAATGGGTACTAGGTAACTGATATACTTAATTCATTCAATACGGGCCTTAGAACGCTTCGTTACAGAGGTCGTCTCTGTTATCGTTTATTATATAATTTCAAACAAACAAAACGGTTCATCGTTTTTCTATATGAGTAGGATCAAATGACGTCAAGCAAGCGTCGTGCTAATCCTTTTGTAGGCGGTTAATGCCATAATCTCAAGTTATAGTAGATGACACCGAGGCCTCATAGCAATGTCTTACGTCACGGGCGTCTTAGAATCCCAGGAGCAACTCAGGATTCTAGAATAACTCACGAGCAAAGCTCCTCGCTTCGCTCGTGAGTTATTCTAGAATCCACTTTACATTTCACACTTTCTGCGAGTAAATAGTAAAAGTTTGGTTACGTGTTTTGCGGCATTCGTTTTTATTCATCCTTCTGAACAGAGGAATTTTCCGCTATATTTTGAGCAGGCGGCGGCGTATACTGATCGATGATGACAGCGTATCAAATTACGGGAATAAGATACTTATATCGCGATAAGCAAAGGCTAATGACAGATTTTCTCTGTAAATTTGGAACGATGGAAACATGTTTGTGACAATAGGCTGTAATAGGATATCTTTCAAACAAATAAAAACGACCTTCATTTCTACTTTTTGAACATGGAACAAAACATTAGGTACTAAATTTCTTGATATACCTTTTTGAAATGAAAATATTTTATTTATCCTAAACCTCAAATCTACTACTCAACAAACTAACATAAGAAACTAACTTATAAAGTACCCACCTCCTAGAGGTGCTTATTATTTTCGTGCGCAGCAGGGCTTAGGATAAATATGGTCTCCACTCAGCATTGTGCTGGATGAAAACTGGTATTTATTTATTTATCACACAAAACACATTACAATGTCAACTAAAAAATGAAAATACAACAAAAATTATTTTAATCTACATTGTAGCGTAAACTTAGTATGTCCACCCGGCGCTGGTTTTCAGTGAAGGCCATACTTCATTCAAGATTATGAGACCTATTTATAGTGTAGGTTCTGCCCGTGGCTACTCACGTATTTTTTCGAAATATAAAGAAGCCACACAAATTTCTGGACCTGGAGTACCATTGTAGTACATTCAGTACTTTTAGTAGAAGTAATTTCACAACTTTCGCCTTTATAAAATTAGTAAGGATGGCCTAATCCGAAATCATGAATATTAGAGACATGTCGTGTCCATGAGCTAGATTTAGAGGAAACGAAAACTATATTATTTTAAATATCTAACAGATTTGCTTCAGCGGGAAAACGAACCGATAGATTTTTCAGGAAAGGTCACACCCTGTGTTATCGCGGGTGCCTACCTAACAACATACTCCACCTAGTGTAGCCGACACAAGCGTGGCGGCTCAATAAAATTTTATTTACTGTTTAGAAAAGTACACAAAGGAGTTTTTAGTTAAAAGTGATGATGGTGTACTTCTGGCCAAATTTCGGTCATGCGGCAAGTCTCAACTGAGGCTAGCCATAAACGCAAAACATATATTGGACAAGTGTTTGCGCAAACACAGGTGCACTCTCTATTCCTTCACACTCATAATACGATAAGACGGCAGATCAACACGACTAGGGAGAAATCAGGGACTTTAGTGGAGTCAAAAATGTCCTTTCTCTTAATCGTTTACAATCTTGCTACAATCTTTCAGTGCCCATGACGTATATGCTCACCATTCCATCACGTAGCAGCATCACGCAGCCGCTTATTAACCGCAAAGCTGAAAGCGTTAAAAGAATTGATCCGACACAGAGGCCAGTCGCAGACACCTGTAGGTCAGGCCAAGTTGTGCGTCACGCCATTAATATATCGGGCTGAATGAAGCTCGAACAATACAATGAATATAACGTCACATGTTTAGAGTACCTACAAGTGCCAATGAGAATTTTCAGAGAAAGAAATTTCGTAGTAAACTCAAAGAACACCTTATTTCAAAATGTTACTACTCCGTTGACGAATTTTTAAATGATAACACTAAACAACAACTATTTGGCTGCCTGAGTAAAAAAAAATACATACCTACTAACCGAGTTATTATTACAATTGTTTTGATGATTGTAGCTGACACGCCCTATATTTTTTATGCTCCTAGCTATAAATAGATTATGTACCTACCTATTACAACAATCTTTAAATAAATTGCTGCGCCCTTACAGTGTACATGTACTTACCTCTAAGCTAATTATCACCTATGCTAAAACGGTGTATATGTATGCATTAAATAAATCTAAAATCTAGAATGGGTAGAGGAAAGCGAGGTCATAGCCGAGCGGGATATTTCAGGCTGAAAAAAGTAGTAAAAATCGCTGTAAAAAAAGCAAAAATAGAACCATTGTTACTGTGATTTACTGTCTGTTGGATGTTAAATGATTCAATTAAGAGATTTTCATTAAAACTACTGTTTAATTTTATTATCATCATCATCATCAACATCATCATCATCATCATCATCATCATTAACCTATATTAGACTACTGCTGGACATAGGCCTCCCCCAATGAGCGCCATAGCGCCCTGTCTTCAGCTTTCCGCATCCAGCATCTGCCTGCAGTCTTTCGCAGATCGTCATCCCACCTGGCCGGAGGGCGTCCTACATTACGTTTGCCGAGTCACGGTCTCCACTCGAGAACACGTTTACCCCAGCGGTTGTCGGTTCTTCGCGAGCCCACTGCCACTTCAGCTTGCTAATTCTCTAAGCTAATTTAATAAATAATTAATTTTAGCGTTTAATTCTTATTACAACATAGTTTTCGGTTTAAATTAAGTTAAATTAGTATTCGGTTAGCCATGTTTTGACTAAAAAGGGTATTATTTATATTTAAGTCTTATTACTTTCGACCGATGGATGTGGCGTGGCTGGCGAAGGTCCGCGTACGACGCAGGAGGTTGCGGGTTTGTTTACCGCCTTGGAACAAATGTTTGTAAAATTTGCAAATACTTGTTCCGGGTGTTCTGGGTATTTACTATGTAAAAATGTCTGTTATGTATTGTTAATAAGATTAACAGTCATCTTAGTAGGTACCCATAAACAAGCTCTGCTTAGCTAAGGGCTAGCATGATGCTGTTTGGATTGTCCATCATTTATATTATATTATTTTTATTCATATTAAAATAAATTGCAACCTTAGTATGGTGGGGTGGCTTCAAATCTGCCCATAAATTGAACATCCCTCTGCAGAGATAGTTGAAATTTAAGTTATTTGAACTTCGTCCACATTCGAGACAGCTCGGTCGGTCCCTCTTGCATTATGTACGACTTGAAATCATCCAGCGGAGGACAAATGGCGCCCTTCAGGATCATATTCATAGAATGTTGTTGAGACCTGTAGTCTTATTTTAGGATTAATTAGTGTCTTATGTTAGTGATTTAAGGTTTAGGATAAATAAAGATTTTCATTTTATTTCAATATTTTGTCAATTTGATTGATACCTGGTAATATGTAGCTTATTATTAAAGCTTATTATTTACCCCATAAAAACACAATACCTGCAGTCGCGGCGTAAGCCGACCCCTCAGCTCAACTCAGCTCGTGGATGTCGTAAGAGGCACTAAGAGACCCACCATATGGCAGCAGCTTAGGTTATGATAGGACTGAGAAACTTAACAAAATAAAGGCCCTTAACAATAAATAAGATTAAAAAAAAGGGCAGTCGCTGTATTTTAACACCTCTACTGCAATCATCAAGCTGCCTCCGAAGCTTGGTGATTATGGCAAAATCCCCCTTGTTTGAGGGGGGCATGTTCAGCATAGGACGTACGAGTGCTGACTGCTGATAGGTTCTTACCTAGTAGTAAAATTTGGGTATTGTGTTCTTACACAATAATAAATTTTACTACTTTATTTGTCTTAAAGATGCTGCCAGCAGCCAATCCTCTTTAAAATGTTATAGTCGTCTTCTACGAAGGTAATTCCGATCCAAGTTATATAAGTTGTGGGCGCCACCCATCCCCAGGGAGGTCTCAGAGGAACTTCTGCAGCTAACAGCTTTCGATGGTTGAATTGTAGGAATTTGAGTTCCGAGTTTGTTGTGAGAAGTTGAATTTACTTTGATGAAAGACTGTGGTGCTAATTCTTGAGCAGGTAAGACCTGTTCAAGAATTAGCACATTGTCAATCCAAGTTCTAGTTTAATTCTCTCTAACACATCTCAGAATTCAACACATACTTGAAATTTGAATTCAATTTCACTTTTGAAGTAGGTACGTATTTTACTTGGTAAAGTAACCTAAGTAGTTTTACTTCTAAGCAAAGTGTTACGTTTTGTTTCATACGAATTTCACTTAAGTTATATACATAGATAGGCAGTATTATGTGCCTAAAAAAGATTGGGAAGGTATCTTCAAATGGAAATTCCATCTCTTTTCCCATAAGCCAAAGACCATGTTTAAAGCATAATTTTCTGAAGTTATTAATAGTAATAATGGCCCTTATTCTTACGGATAAAATCTCTTTATTAATAACGAAGAAAATTACAATTGAATACAATTAAATAATAACAAATTAAATAAGTACATACCTACGAAACAATTTATTTTAATACAGGTACCATCTTCAAAGTCTTTTCTTACTATCTCAGCCAGCCACAAATATCATGAAAAAATTATGTATTATGTTGTATTAGGCAAGTCAGCATTTATGCGAACAAATTTATTTATTCATATCATTTCCATTTCCCCGACATCGTGACAATCCAAAAAGAGAAAAACGTCAGAAATTAGATATGAAAATAGCCACCTTGGCAAGAAGGGCGCACTTAGCAATTCTGATGTCGAGAAATATTTATTTATGTCGAGTTTTTGCGATGTTTCTCAGTCTTTATTGTTTCCGCTTGGCAGATTTGATTTGGATGGTTTTATGATATTTATGATAGGCAAATGAGAAACCTTTGAGCTGTTGAAGGCGGTTTTAATCGCTCTTTGATAAAAAGGTTTAAGACTGGATTATTAGGCCCTTTTCTCACGCATACGTTCACGGCTGGGGTGCTGTTTCGTGTAAAGTAGAAATGTATGAGCTAAATAGGCAGCTTTCACATGGCAGGGCGTCCGTGCCGTGGCCGTGTGTCACTCGTCTCATACATATCTAATTTACACGGCACGGCGGAGGCGCGGCGACTATGCCTCATGTGAGTAGGGCCTTAAGGGCCGAACCTAACGGGTTTGGCTGTCAAACTAGGGCCTGATCTCAGTATTCACGAGATCCCCGTGGTAAAATATTCTAATAACAAAAAATTCAAAATAATTCTTTGTATCCTTGAATGTCAAAACACAAAAGGACGATAAAAAAAATCTCGACCAAATTATGTGCGAAAGAGTGCACGTTTCGCACATAAGTCCAGATCTCGGGAACCCTGCGGTCTATTGAAATGAGTTATGTTAGGATCAGTAGGTTCTTACTAATTATTTGGTTCCTTGAACCATTTTTTTCATAAGTTGTGTAATTTTCTTGTAAATAAGCAAAAACTTGATTTTTGCGCTTACGACGTTTCAAAAATATATGTTCTGTGTCACTCCTATGGACGCGATATCCTATGCCTATCCTTTTCACGAAATGGCGCGCATTGCGCCCAAACGTCTTTCTGTGTACGTCTTTTTGAATTGAAAAAGACAAATATAGAAGACAGACAAAACGAATTATTAACGAATTATTAATTAATTTCTGCTAAGCTGCTGTTTTCTTAGTTTAGCTTCTTTTTTTTTTCTTATTTAGAACCCAATTCCAACATAGCCTCTAGCAATTTAGGATAATTTAACCTATTAGTAAAATAATTAATAGAATCGCATCGTTAGTGTTCTAGAAGTTCTTATGAATTTTCAAATCGGTGGCTTTTTAATTTTTTCTCTTTAATAAGAGAAAAAATGAGCGCGTAGGTAATATTATGCGCTTATCCACATATAACATTTAATTTTTATTCTACAGGATTTAGGTTTGTAAAATTAACTAACAATAAAAGTGCAAAAATAACATCGACAATTACTTTCGTAGCACTGCGTGGCAGCTCTACGCTGCTACGGCTTTCGTAACAGCGTAGCAGTCTTAATTTTTATTCAACTGTTGAAATAAGTTATTTTTTTTCTACGTAATTCATCGAATTTTTAAAATAAGTTTTTCTAGCCGATTCTAAAGGATTATTGACTCATAAAATTTATTTAATTCTGAAACCAAGCAATACATTTTTACCAGCCGCGTAGATGCCTTCGTAGCATAGTGCCACTGTTCAATTTTATTATACCCTCAACTAAATTGTTATTTATTTTAGTCACCAAGCTATCCAAAATTTTTCGTCTTATTGATACTATATGTGCCGAACGATCACAAAAAGTAAGTTATTTTAATGAAAGTTTCCTAGTTTCATTGGATCTACGAACAAATCAAAATAAAGTTCTCTTTTGTTTCATTACTTTCCTTTGAGATTGTTCCAAGAATTATATTCTTACTGTACGAAAGGATAATCTTAACTTTTTCTTTATCAAAGAAATTCTAAGAAAATAATTCTCCGTTGTATTATATGGAACTATCTAGGCTGCTTTTTTAACTCCCATTTCAACGTCGTTTTACAAAAAAAAATGCACATTTACAGATAAAGCTCGGATACGCCAACTTTAGAGTGACATAAAAAAATACTGGACCACACAACATTATCCAAATGTCCAAAGTTAGCATATTACTCAATTGTATATATTTTAGTGTAGCCAACTGTACTGAAACCAGGTTTTTAAAGATCAGGATATAAATTTAAAGTACTCCGATGAATTAAGCCAGAATTGTCAGGGGTGGTATTTCGGAGCTCGCATCGATTTGACCTCCATCAACGAAATAAAGGATGCCTATCTAGAATACCCTGTAAATGTCCATACAGGCCCCTCCAAAGGTCCCAGGCACAACCCATAGGCTGATTAAAGGTGTATATCGTACAATATTTTGGAATCTTTTACACACAGGTGGGTTTTCAGAATAAAACTCCAAAACTTACCACATGACTTCGAATTTTCAGGAACGCAGTTCATGAAATAAATAAGTTGCAGAAGTATAAAATTGCGGCAATATTTTAAGAATATTATCTTCCGATTTCGGCTTAAATTTCACATAAATGTTAAACGTGCCAAATCTATACAACTATTTAAGTAGTCTACTTACCTGTTGTTCAGAACTTGCCTCGAACCACTTGCACCGATCAAATACAATATAATACAACAACAAAATTATCAGTCTATATTGGAAGAATGTCTTTGAACGTATGGTAATTAATTCTAATTATTGTCTTATTTGACGGGGCGTCTGTATACAAAGACGGCCTAGGAGCGACTGATGAGTAGACGTGCGTTGAAGCAGGGGCTGCCTCCAATGAGTGGGAGTAGGGTAGAGCGCGAGGGGTGGATGTAAGGGTTCGTGGATAAGAAAGGGATGGGTGATCAGGGACTAGGTCCGATTGCCAGGAAGAATCCTTACCTTTCGAGTGTGAAGTTGAGAAAACGCCTGAATTTGGAGCGTTTCAGGTTATTTAGTTTGTCATAGGAAGAGTTTTCACTTTGAAATATTTTCCTTCGTTACTCAAATGAACCTTGTATTTGAGTGTATTTGAGTTTTGTGAGAGAGTTTAAGAAAAGATTTCACCATCGGTAGTGTTCTTCGAAATACATATTAAAAGATAAAGGAAAGTATGTAGTTTTTTTTTTCTTGTCATGTTTCACGAGTTTTCTCTTACTCTCATGGTTTCTGATTTGGGCATCCACTCCACTCTTAAAGAGCCACCCCGTAGAGCGTTAGAGTTTTGATAAATTTATTCGTTTGACCTTATCACACTACATAATATTTAAAATTCCAAAGTTTGGATTGATGGATGTATGGTTGTTACCAACTTCTTCACGCCTAAACTCGCCAAAGCTACTGGATATAGATCGGACTGAAATTTTGCTTTAATGGTGGTCTTCAACAGCATCACTTTTATATTTTTTTTTTTAAATGGGGCTTTTTTAACCCTTTATAACTTTGTTGGTGTTATTTTATTTTCGCAAACTTACGTAATACAACAAAGTTATTAGGTATACGTTTTTAAATTATGTAGGTACTAACATGACAGATGTATTAATAAATAGTAAGCCATGTTAAAAGAAAAAAGGAAAAAAGTAAAAAAATAGTTACAGTACTTTTTTTGGCTTTTCAGGGTTAAAAATCCACGAAGATATTGCACTTGGTTCCACCTATTCCCAGTTACCATATGGTGCACGGTCTGCCGAACATCCTATTTATATTTTTTGTGCCTAAAGATACTGTCCCACTTCTGGGCAAAAACCTCCCTGATCCGAAAGTAAATCGGAAAATACGAAACCCTGGATGATGATGTTTATAACTGAGTTGAGAAATGTTCCTTCCATAGCTGGTTAGTATCTTGGTTACGTAAACGTGCTCGAAGGATTTTCCCCGAAAAGTAGTTTATTTTATGAACACGTTTTTTAGTGATTTCTTCATAGCTTTTACTTTATTGCAGAAAAATATTAAAAAAGAAAAACAAATACAAACAAACCTATTAAAGTACCCAAATATTAGAGTATTATGCAATTTAAAAATTATAAAATGTTATTGCGATACTATTGTTGCCGGTCGGTCGGGTAAATGTTTATAACATGTGTATAACGATTTACAATAAATTACCGGAAGAACTAAAATAATTCCATTTCAATGATCCTCATATAGCTGGTCCTCCATGCTGGAGCACTCAACCTAGTGATGTAATAAAATAGGGAGATGCCGGGTCTTATAGCTAGGCGGTGTGCATTGCGCACGTACATGCATAATATTATTTAACTCAAACTTATCACCAGTGTCTTTATATATATATATATACATACTTAGCTGTACACACATAAGTTTATGCTACAATGTAGATTAAAACAATTTTTGCTGTATTTTAATTTTTTAGTGGGCATTGTAATTTGTTTTGTGTGAGAAATAAATAAATAAATTAAATGGAAATTTATTTAGGAAAAATTTAAGAGGATGGCTACTTGAAAAATGTTTTTATACTGTGAACGAATATCTAGAAATATGAATTGTTACCAATGACTAATAAAGTTTAATTTAATATATAATTATAATAATATGACTCGCTTAAATATTTGCAAGCGTGCGTGCAGGCTGAATACATTTACTAAAATAGTTATAAGATCTGACATTGTATAATAATCTTGTATTCTTGCAAATAAACGATTTGATTTTGATTTGATTTGATTGAGTTCGTCCAGCCAGTACGGGCACGTATGGGCAAAGAAGGCGCTCGCAACAAACAACTAAACGGATTTTTAACGTTTCAAGTTCGCTGCAAATGGTACATTTCGCCCCGTAACGCCGTTCAGTACCCGACTAGGTGGAAGGATGGTATTGGGTATACCTCGACGGGCGAGTGTATCGCTCGGCTACATTTTTATCATAATAATATCAACTGACGAAGAAACGCCCAATGCTGTAAAATTCACACGGCTTCATAGATGAAGCCGATGATGCTTAGCATGGGCTAGAGCCCATGCTAAGCAAAGCTTATTTATTTATGCGGATATTCTGGGTATGTAATATTATTTATATTACATACCCAGAATATCCGCAACAAATATCTGCCGATAGTTTAAGTATATTTGTGTATTGTATTAAATATATCAGCTATAAAGTACCCATATCACAAGCTGTGCTTAGCTTGTGGCTAGATGATGCAGTGCACACAGCTGCACTATTCAGTGCAGCATTATTTATTTATTTATGTTCCGAGGTGAGAATCAAAACCGCAATCTTCTAAGTTGCAGACGGACCTTCGCCCGCTACGCCACAGAGGTCGTCAAAAAGGTCGACCTAGCTATTCAGTGATCTCCAATGCTTTGACATTTGCGTCTGTCCACATCCATTTAACCCTAGACGACATTTGCACAGGTCTATTGGTGTAGGATTATAAACAAGTATTTTTGTTCAGTTGGTTCTGTAAATTCACAGAATTGAATTGCATGTGCATTGGTGGGACTTAATTTTTTACTTGATACTTTTCCCCAAATATCAGAAAAAAAAAAATTCGTGGGACGCCCCGCTCGCCGTTGGGGTGAGTATGTATAACTATTGTTGGGAGTTGAGGGTCGGGATTGTCCCAAAAGTAGGTTCGGTATTTTTGAGGGGGCATGGTTAAAACCGCCCCGGGTACCAACCCACGCCACAGCCCGCTTTGTCACTTTCCACTTGGTGATATTGTGGTCAAAAAAACGTCTATCGACTTTAAAAAAGGTACGTGTAGGCACGCCAACCTTTATTATGTACTAAAGATATACCTATACATATGTATATACATCTCTATGCAGCTGATTGTACTTACGTAAGCTTAATCGATTAGTGTAATCGGCTTAGCCAACGGCCACTCCGCCCAACCAATACGGTTGGTATTGAGTACCAACCGTATTGAGTTGAGCGATGGATCTTGTATTCTAAGTATTGAATTAAATAATACTCGAGTGAGCGACCCGAGAGCTGGTGAGTACCTGGCGCAGCGCATTAGCATTGCTTTACAGCGGGGCAATGCAGCCAGCGGCTTGGCGACGCTTCCGACTGGTATTGATATGGCTAAATCTTTTAAACCTGAAGATTGTTTGCAACAGTCTGCAGTTAGCTCAATTGTTTCAATTGTAAATACTAGTTCTAATTTGTTTCTATTATTTGTTTGTAATTTTCTTTGTTAATAAGTTCTCGAGTATACCTACTCTTTATTTATATTTAATAATGAAGAAAGAAGCTTACAGTTTAAGAAGAAAGCACTCACTTTCTTATGCTTTTCCCCCCTCAAAAATACTGAACCACCTTGGGGCTTGATTTTAAATTTCACGTTAATTGCTGCTGTAGTTGGTGAGATATTAAAGACGGAAAAAGGACAGTAAAAGCGTAAGGGTTTCGAAACCGATCTCCGATCTTCGAAACCCTAAAAAAAGCTTTACAGTGGAAGAGTTTTTTGACGTTTCAAAGAAATCTCTCACGACTTTCGTGAAAAAATTACAACTTGCTTTGGCGAAACGATGGACCAATCGTTGTTTTGTTTGTGAGTAAATTAAAAAAGGTTCCGGTAGGAAGTAGGATTGCATAAACTGAGTAACTTGGTTATTGTTCAAAAGTGCCGTAATTTTACAAGTTGTTTTAAAAGTAATTTTTGAGGGTTGTCTTGAAAGTATTTGCAGCAATTTCAACTTTCTGTCAAAGTTCATAAACAGAAATCGTCGTAGTCGTAGAACAGAGACGAAACTGATTTTTTGCAAATTTAGTTTTTTTGAAGCAACCCCCGACGGATTTTTTGACTTTGTAATAATAGGTAGGTGAAAAAAGTTCGTTAGCTATATTTGATTATATATAAATTATAATTTCGGTTTTCTCCATTTCTCTTAGTCGGAGGTTTTACTAAAATTATTTATTTCTTTTACGATTTCAAAGTATCCGTTGTGGGTTTTGCATAATTTTAATTTTGTTGTTATTTTAAACTTTTATGAGAGATCCTACGTTACTTACTGCCTGATGTGACGTAGTAAGTAACGTATGTTTCGTCTTGTAAGTGGTGTATTTTACCGTATTAATTAAAGTAAAATAAATAAATTGAATTAAAATTGTTAAGCCGTTGATTTTGCGCCTGACTTCTCCCAGGTCGTTTCAGTCTGC
Source organism: Eupithecia inturbata (assembly GCA_963662085.1). Classification (NCBI taxonomy): domain Eukaryota; kingdom Metazoa; phylum Arthropoda; class Insecta; order Lepidoptera; family Geometridae; genus Eupithecia; species Eupithecia inturbata. The sequence goes on from OY759201.1 coordinate 3,580,301, forward strand.
CGTCCCATCGGGTTATGAGAGTGAGGGAATAGAGAGTGCACCTGTGATTGCGCACACATTTGGGCACTAAGTATAATATGTCCTGCGCACCTGCCTAGGCTCTGTTGCGTTTAGCCGCCGCCGACCGAATATTCAACTAGGAGAACATCAGAGTTATCAATAGTAGACATCATACTGTCTTCTCACCAATCTGTCATCTGATGCCGTCAATGTACGTCATTTTTGTGCTGTGCGGCAGCGGTCGCCGATTTGAAATCTCCTAATCATTTCCGCAAATTAATTTGCGAAACCCTGTTTCACCAACAATTCCAATCAATATTGTCACGAAATATTTTTATTATCGTGAACAGAAGCAACTGTCACAATAACTCAATGGTATGTACTCGTATGTATGTAATTCTTTAGTAATAGTAATGCTTATAGTTAAAAAAATAAGTGTGAATCAATAATTAATATGTTTTTATTTCGAATTTATTATAATTATAATATAGATTATTGTTATTTAAGAAATATGTACCTACCTACATTGGTAACTACTTGACTTATAACATGGTGTTGTCAATAAAGATATTGTATTGTATTGTATTGGATTGTATGTAGGTAGATAGATACATACATACAAACCAAAAAGATTATAAAATATATATACATATTATTTTTATTTGTTTTGATTATTGTGTTGTTGTATTCAATTCTATTAATGTTTTAAATGTTTTCTGTAGGATAATGTGACTCTTGATTGTTTATGTAGGTACCAATTCTATTTTATTTTATGTATTTAAGCTATTATTATAACTGAAATATACTAAACTAGGTTCTGCCCGCGGCTTCGCACGCTTTTCAAGTAGCCTATGTCCGTCTCCGGGATATTGTTTACTTCCCTGCCAAATTTCATCATTATCCTTACCGTTTATACGTGAAAAGAACAGACAGATCGAGGTACTTTCTCTTTTATAATATTAGTGTGGATCTCTGTTTACTTATTCTATTTTAATATTTTAAGTGCAAATGTATGCAAAGATGTTTGCTCCAAGGTAACGTTACCAGCAGATTGCAACAGATCGTATCTAGCTGAAATTTTGCATAAGTATATTACTTAAGAGACTGGTGCCTTCGAGACTGTGGTCTCCCAAGCAAGGCACACATACACAAAGACTTATCAACAAGAAATAATTATTATGTGAGTGTTATGTGAAGTTAATAATCACCATTTGATTAGTAGACTAATAAACACTAGCTTCTATATTAGTCAGAAATCTAGGAGTTGGGCGTTGACACTACCACACAGTTAGTAAAGCTTCAGTAGTATCATTGTTTCATTAGGTATCTACGATCCTGTCTATCCTTCTACTCCAACCAAATAAATCGACCAACTGGTTGTGCAGAATGGAACTCGAAGAAGGGTTTTTTTTCCAATCGAACCAACTGGTTGATCATATATTTTATTTAGGGTAAACTTGTTCCAGTCGGACCAACACAATGACAAATTGAAGCGGATAAGCTTTAAGTAAAAATGCTCTGAATAAATTATTTTATATTTTATTTTATAGATGTTTTATTGAACCTAGGATAACATAAAGGTTATTTTTTACCGTCGTAAATCTTGTAAATCAGTCTTGTGAAGGCGCAGGTAAATGTGAGTAATACGGTAAAATGGGAAATTCCGACTTCAAAAGCTTCAAAGGCATCGTGGGAGACGGTATTAAATTTGGAGACAATGAGAGAGTACAATTTATCTAATTTGAGTGGGCTATGTTGGCTTAGCGGTTGTGATTTTATAAGTCTTACTGCTCCTGGTGTCAATGAAGAATTTCAGCTCAAGTCCTATTATTTAGAGGTCTGTCCTTTCGAAGGTGACTCACATTCAGGAGAAACTATTGCTCACAATATGCATATTACGTTTCTGGAATGGCAGCTGTTGGATAAAGTTGCAGCAGTTGTAACTGACAAAGCACGGAATAACGCGGGCCTGGTCGACGTAAAATTAGGTTTTGAAAATCGTAATATGACAAGAGTGAAAGACTGTGAAGTGTTTGTCAAATAACGCCAAAACTAAACATTTAATAATATAGTTTTCGCATTATTTTCTTTGATTGTATTTTCAGTAATTATAGGTATCTTAGTAATAAATAATGTAATCCTACCCGAGATTTCAACCACGACGACTAGTTTTAACGGATACCTAGCCATGTGCGTAGACATATTATAGTTCATAACTGCACAAGTGTGAGCGCAAATACGGGACGGCAGAGCGAAACGAGGGGGGAGGTCAGGCGCAGGAACTACGGCTTATCGTGGTTTCCGAGCCATGGAAACGGGTAGAAAACTGCCAACTTCCTGACTTCAGCCGCGCCGCCGCCGGGCTGCTATGGTATATACATTTTTTCTTGCTAGAAAATTAAGGAACTTTTTAAATGGCGAATTAAGGAACTTTTTTAAAAGGCGAATAGACTAAAGAGATTTTGAAACTAAATGAAGTGACCGATTTTGAGAGTTTTTAGCACTTAGACAACCTCTGTGGCGCACCGGGCGAAGTGTCGCCTGTGACGCAGTAGGTTGCAGGTTCAACTCCCGCCTACTGTCTCTACGAACAGATATTGGTGTCCTGGATGTTTTCTATCTATAATAAAATATGTTATTATTAAGTACCTATCATCTAGTACCCATAACGCTCTGCTTAGCTTGGGGCTGGATGTTGTTGTGTGGAAGTGTCCAGTATTATATTATTGTTTACTGGTATATTATTTAATCAAAATTGTTTTGAAAATATCTGGATCAAATGGATAGAATAGAATGTATCCCAATTAATAATTTACCCAGTTATTTCTCGAGGCGTTGCATAGGCTATACCTACAGTCTACGTCGAAGGCATACCTTCGGACATTCCTACAAGGTTCGAATGCTTTTCTCATTTAAAAGAACGTATGGAATGTAAGGTACTAATGTACTTACCTACCTATCAGCAGACAGTCGACATTTCGATATTAACTAGGAGCTATAGTTTTATTTTAGAGCAGATACCCAGAATTAATATTTTAAGAGGCTTTCAAGCACCGAACTCAATTTTTTTTAAATTAATTTGGTCTACATGGGTGTTACTATAATACATCTTAAAAATACAAGCTTCGTAAGGTAGGTAGGTAATTGCAAAACTAGTTATAATAGGGTGACACTGCATCCTAAATAACCAAGGTAAACACCAAAAAATATATATAACTATTTTATATATAAGCCTATTTACCTAGATAGTACTTGCTCATCTGGTAACTGAATAAATCCTATTGGATATATTTGAATGCACATTTTTGTGTTGTGCTGCAGCAGTGCTTTCTAGCTTTAAATGTAGTCTTTAGTACTGTAGGGATAGAGTATCACTATAGGTAGTTTTATCTTACCTTACGATGCATTTACAATTTATATGTTTTTGAAAGTAATGCACCTAGCCAGATTGTCTCATCAACACACGTAGGTCCATTACAGGCCTATAGTGGTTTAACGGTATAACATTGATAAACATATGTATACTCTCTAAATAAATAAATATTCTATTCTAAAAAAATAAATGCTTCGCTGCGGACCCGGCCTACCTTCAAGCCTACCCCTGGTGCTAGGCCGAGACGAAATTCTACCACCAAGAATATAGAGAAGAATATATACAGAAGAACATATACAGAAGTATATATACAAGAATAGTGCTGTCCTAGTACCATTTCACAACACAAGATTTACTTACTACTAGGATAGCTAAATCTCATCACAATCACCAAGGCCGTTCGGCTAACATGTGGACAGATCTGGCTTATTAAAACGCCTGTGCCATGGAACATTAGAACTTGCTATTAGAACTTGGAGATCAGGCAAATTGCCCACCTGGTGTCCAATTACCCGGTCATGCCTGACGTTAAGTAATATAGTAACTTTTGCCTTATAAGAACTTACATAAGAAGTAATTCGTTGCGTAGCTGCTTGCGTAAAAATTTGTTACAAACTTAAGTTTTCTAAACTTCCTTGAAAATTAGTTGAAGTTTTATGTTTTCTACACTTCCTTGATAAGTAATTAAAGTTTTATTTCACGGGAAGTAGTTTTTAGTTTTCGTAAGTAACACGGAAGCTAAGAACAAAGTTATTCAATTATGTTAAAAATACGTCATAATAAGAGATTAGTTACAATACAAGTTACAACCAAAGTGAAACGGAATATAAAGTCATAGTAAACTGGCAGCTTGCTGCCGCGTGGAAAGCTCCTGAACAACATGTGACTGTGTGACACCCGCATCAAATCGTTCTGATTTGATGCGAGGAGGCGGGTGCGGGCTGTGCTTTACGTATGTGCTTTGTCTTTAAGTCTAAAATGTGTTTAGAATTTAAGTAACCTTTGATGGCTACTTCCCATACAAGACTGTTTTAGATGGCCTAAATTTATTGATGAACACCGTTCAAAACAGAAGAGGGAGAATGATTGGACTTCTTATAAAACATGACAGCTTCAGAAGTAACAGAAGGAAGACGAGGAATAGGAAGACCAAGAACTAGCTAGCTAGTTGAGTCAGATCAAGGAGAAAGCCTCTGTCATGACGTATAAAGAAGTGAAAGAGATCGCATTTTAAAGAGAAAAGTGGAGGAAATTGTATTATTGCACCGAAAAGAACTCGGCTCTTTCATTTATAAAGCTTATTGAATTATTTGCAGGAAAATATATTTTAAGGTTGTGATAATAATTTCAAAATATGCAAGGGCTAACTTCTCCGAGTATTATATTTCGTTTGAGTAAAGCGTGACTGAAATGAGTTAAAATTTAATGAAAGGAAGTTCACTTTTTACAAGATGCAAAACTTTATACATGTTGCTTGTTGAAAGTCAAGGCACGAAAAAGCGTGGGAGCTTTTTTAGGGTTCCGTAAGCAAATTGAAAGTCAAACAAAACATAACACGCCAATGATGAAGCAAATATAATGGATCAGCTTAAATAGCATTTGTTTCAAATACGAGGTTTTATAACATATCTTCTCGTAACACACACAATTATTGTTCATTAAGTCTACAGAATGTGAATTCATAATAGAAATGACCCATGACATTGCATTTATTTATTTAAAACTTTGCAATCTTTCTTTATAATTTTACAGCTGATATTTATAAATCAAATATGTTATAAAAAGAAACGATATTTATATGTGAACCTTTTGTACATTTCTCGTGACTCGACACGCCTTGCCCTCGTTACACCCACAATTTATCTCTTGTTTGTTTGTGTTCATTATTTTTGTAATAACGGAACATTTTTCAAACGCCGGCGCTTAGGAATTACACGAAGAAATTTTTAGAAGTTGGCGTTTAGGCTCATGGGATTTAGAACCTGGACTTAGAAACTTCAAGTTGCAAAAGTTATCATTAGATAAATTTAAACAAATTGTCAATACTATTTATTGTGAAAATTATTACTACAAAATATTAAATCATGTGGAGGATAAAATAAGCTTGGCATAGGTTTTCCGTGATTAAATTAAACGGTTTTTAGTTTTGTTCCAACTCGAAAACTAGAAACCCAACAAGGTAAAGGTTCCTTCTTCACTTCTTTACTTTCACTTAAAAATAATTGAGGTAAACAAAACATTTAAGCGGGCACTTTATTTCCCAGTTTTACTTATGTAGTTTGATATTTCTGACGTCTCCGAGAGCCCTATAAGTAAGGTCTAAAGAAAATAAAGCACTGAGTTTTAGGACTGATTGGTGAAAGGGCACGTCGCGTCTCGTCGGAAAATAATGGTTATTTGACCTTTCCGAATGATTTGCTAGACATTTTGTACAAAAAGTTATTGTACCTACTAAATCATCATCATCATCGACCTATATCAGACCACTGCTGGAGATAGACCTCCCCGAATGAGCGCCATAGCACCCTGTCTTCAGCTTGCCGCATCCAGCATCTGCCTGCTGTCTTTCATCCCGAAGAAAATCAGGGCAGTTTAATTACTACTGTCAAGATTTCGTTTTATACTGGGCGTACGGTTATGTAGAAAATAATTGTGTATCGGATTTTTTCAATGTATGTTCCGAATACTTGACGAGCACTCCCTTTAAAATATCTGGTTACGTTTTTGAGTGGACATCTAAAAAAGAAGCCAGAAGAACCCTTTCTTCTGGCTTCTTTTTTAAAGACTTTTGAAGTTTTTCTTCTTTTTTTTTTTTTTTTGGCAGCTGCGTAGATACTGGCATTTCCCCTGAAATGCCAGTATCTACGCAGCTGCCTTTGATTCTTTGTCGGATGTTTTCGTTGCTTCAGAGAAACTCCGAGCATAGCTCTTTCCAAAGTTCGCTGAGCGACTTTAAACTAGTGGACCAGCCCTACTTTAAACTAGTGGACGCAAGTTTTCAAGCATTGCGGTATGGATGACGAGAAGACTCGATGTAGTTTCCCAAATGCTGCCCAGCCTAGCTGGATTTTCCTCTTGACCTCCTTCTCAAAATTGTTTTTACTTAACTGCAGTTTGTGTCCTTTTGTCCAATGTAAGTGTACTCGGAAACAATAATTTCTAGGAAGTGGCCATGTATGACGACAGGTCCTGGATCAATGTGGCCATTGACATGGCCAAGTACGGCTAACCTAAACCGTTATATTCTAGAAAATAGAACAATACTCTAAAATCACAATAAAAAATAAACAATATACACACAAGACCCTCGAACCACGTGGCCTTATGCGAGATGATGGTAAAAGAATCTGATTCCCTGGAAGATGGGTCGGCCTTTAGTTTGGGATGCCGCGTGTGAAGATACCTTAGTTAGCGCCTTCACAACTTGCAGGGACATCGGTAAGGGCCGGCTCCGCAGCAACATCAGCGGAGTCCCTCAAACGGCAAAAATACGCTAAGCTTGACCGAAAACTACACAAAAGAGTCTATTGTCATATAAATAATTTGTAATCTATAACAGATTCCTTTCCTGTTTAGTATGTTGGTATCTTCTAAAATTCTTTTAGTTTTGTATTCATTGAGGTGCAATGCAATACGCGGTATTTGTTTGCATTGCGGTATTGTACCAAGATAAATACGGCTTGAGCTTCGTGGATAATCGATTTTGCTCTGAGCGAATTAAAAGTAAATAATGGGACCCATTCATCTAACATGTCGGTTTCAGGACAATTACTTATTTTACTGGTTTAAGGGGCGAACCGGATTCGGTTGTCAAACTAGGCCTAGATTTCAGTACTCACGGGATCCTCGTAGTAAAAAACTTTAATTACATAAAATTCATATTTTTTTCTTTGGTTCCTAGAATGTGAAAACATGATTGAGATAAAAATATACGATAATAAAAAAAATAACATGAAAGTGCACTGTTTCGCACATAATTTGGTCGAGATCTCAGGAACCCTGCGGTCTATTAAATTTACTTATGTTTTGATTCGTAGGTTATTATTAATTATTTGGTTCCGTAAACCAGTTTCTTCATAAGTTGTGTAGTTTTTATATAAATAAGCAAAAACTCGATTTTTGTGCTTATGCCGTTTAAAAAATGTATGTTCTGTTCCGCTCCTTTGAACGCAAATCCTATGCCTATCTTTTCACAAAATGGCGCGTATGGTGCCCTGTTTAGGATAGCGTCGACAGGCCGGCATCGGACGGGCCGCACCAATCGCATCAGACGGATATTTTGAGCGTTGTGCGGGATTGTGCGTCCACCGTAAACGGATTCCTGACCATATGCAAACGAATAATGACAACATCCGCACTAAACGGATCGCCGGCATTGCCAACAGTCCGATGTATCCGCTCCGTGCAGTGCGGATCAGTGTACGCACTTCTATGTCAAACCGTACAAAGAATACTTAAATCCGTTTAATGCGTCCGGGCGGAGCGTCTGATGCAGGCCATGACCCTTTTTCATCGCACTGAGGCTTTTCGGTTTGGGTTTCTTCATCATTATCAGCATATAATAGTCCACTGCTGCACATAGGTAAGCTAGGCCTCTCCTAATGAGCGCCATAGCGCCCTGTCTGTTTGAGGTTCTTATAGAAAAAAGCCTTGCGTTCGTTGAAGAAATTCAAGTCTTGCTTTATGGCTCTGTGTCTGGTTTGATATCTTCGCTAATAATAGTTGTTAACCGATTTGATGATCGGACTTTGTGTGGAGAGATTTTGTAATGACTTAGAATATAGAACTATATTGAACAATATATATTTTAAGATAGTTACTATCCTAACAGAAGCAGCATCATCTTAGGAGCGAGGGAGAATGCGGAGGAGAGGTGGTTATGTTGTTGGATGGAATCAAACTTGTAGTGGCTTTTCACGGAGAGGCCTGGCTGAAATTTTTGGTCTGGGTTGAAGTCGGTAAGCCAATTAGCGGTAGAGCTTATGACGATATGTGTAAGAGTAGAAGGTCCTTTAAAAAACAACTAAAGTGTCAAGACAGACAAGAAAATATCAAAATGGACATTCTTGCCTCTCATCACACGGCCAAAGAATTCAAGCATTTTTGGAAACAAACTAACAAAATGAATGCTAAATCTGGCCTCCCTGTGTGAATAATGTTAGTGACCATAAAGTGATTGCTAATCTTTTTAAAGCTCACTTTAATGTAAATCAGCCGCCGGACTCTACCGCGTCTGGGGTAATTGGTGTTGGGACTGTCATGCACGAGAGAACCACAAGTTTTAAAGCCAAAGAAGTGAGACAAATGATTCAAACTATGCAACGCGGCAAATCTCCTGGGCATGGCAGTCTCAGCATTGAGCATCTGAGATATGCGGGTGTTCATGATGATGTGAATAATGCAATCTCAAAAGTAGTCCATTGGTTTAATGTCAATAATCTTTTGCTTAACGAAACCAAAACGAAATGTATTAGATTTATTCTACCTAATGTTAAACAAGTTCAGGCTGATGTAAATGTAAAAGGAGAAACGTTAAAAATTGTAGAAAGTACCGTTTTCTTAGGAATCACCTTAGATAATAAACTTCAATGGGGCGTACACATAGATAAGCTATCGAAGAGACTTAGTTCTGCAGCATATGCTGTCAAAAAAATCCGTCATCTTACAGACGTGGATACATCTAGACTTGTTTATTTCAGCTACTTCCATAGTATTATGTCTTATGGTATTCTACTGTGGGGGAACGCTGCAGATATTAACACCGTATTTGTGTTGCAGAAGAGGGCTGTTCGTGCTATCTATAGTATGGGTCCCAGAGAATCCCTGCGTGATAAATTCAAAGAAATAAACATAATGACAGTATGGTACTGTCATTATGTTTATTTCTTTGTCAATATATTTATGAAAACCTATTGTACACTCATAGAAATATCAATCGGTTCCCTAAAAATAGCGATGTACATAATTTGAATACAAGGAATAAACATAAACTCGCTGTGCCCACAACTAGACTACACAAAATTAATGTATCTTTTAAAGGGCAATGTATACGCTTCTACAACAAAACTCCTAGTGAGTTGCAAAAATTATCAGTAAATAAATTCAAACAAATTGTCAAAACCTTCCTGTGTAAAAAGGCCTACTATAAAATATCAGATTATCTAGAGGATAAAAAAGCGTGGGACGGAATTTGCTCCAACTCGAAAAATAACAACTAACAGGCTAAAGGTTTCTTCGTCGCTTCTTTACTTTAGTCTACGTACCGAAGCGACTGAAATCAAAAATATCACTTTATTTCCGTGTCAGTGTTTAATTATTAAGAATTTGACCTTTTCTAAGTATACATTTATTGTATTTATGGAAATAAAGAGTTTTTTGACTTTTGACTTTTGACTTTCATCTGCCGCACGTGCTCTCCATGTTTTACAATCTGTGTTTGTATCATGGGTACCTGAAGACCTAACTAAAACTATGTATAGTGGTACCGATTGTAAAATGCAAAACGGGAGATGCGTCGGACAAAAGCAACGATGTCTCACTAGCGACCATAATGAACATAATGAACGTAACTCTGTGGCACGTCCACTTTCACGATGCCCAGTTCGGTTTCAGGGCTGGACTTTCGACAGAGAGCGCGATCTTAAGCAGGCTGTTAGGTACTACACGGAGAGGAAGACACCAGTGTACGCTTGCTTCCTGGATCTGTCCAAGTCTTTTGATACGGTTCTGTATGTTAAGCTTTGGTGCAGGCTGGGAGCGACGGGTGTGCCGGCTCCATTCTGAAAAACTGGTATCACTGCCAGCGAAACCTGGTAAGATGGGCGGGTGCGTTCTCCGACACATACGGCATGGAGTGCGGTATGCGGCAAGGCGGGATAATATCTTCTCTGCTGTTCAACCTCTATGTTAATGATCTCATCGGCGAGCTCAGCAGCACCCACACAGGTTGTTTTGTAGATGGAGTCGCCGTAAAAAAACTTAGTTACGCAGATGACATGGTGCTGTTAGGACCGTCGGTGGGATCTGTACGCCAGCTGGTAAAGACCAGGGAGGCATATGCGGCAGAAAATGGATTGAGGTATAACTCTAGAAAGAGCGAAGTCCTCGTGTTTAAAGAGTGGGAGAGTTCGACAAGTCCGCCAATTATGCTCAATGGTGCGGCTCTACAAGTGGTTAGAAGTTTTAAATATCTTAGGCACATTGTCACCGAAGATTTAAAAGATGATGAGGACATTGAAAGAGAGCGCAGCGCGCTGGCTGTCTGGGGTAACATGCTCGCACGCAGGTTCGCCCGCTGCTCGAGGGAAGTGAAAATCACTTTGTTTAAAACTTACTACCAGTCCTTCTACTCGAGCAGCCTCTGGATAAACCACACCCGGCGGGCTGCCAGCTCTCAGCGAGTCCAATAAAACAATATCTTCAGGATGCTGATGCGGCTGCCTCGCTTTTGCAGCGCATCGGAGATGTTCGCGGAGGCGCGCACGGAACGCTTTTACGCGATTATACGCAAGAAAGTCGCTTCTAGCGCTATTCTAGCGTGCGCGAGGCAGCGGCAACGGCATCCTGAAGATGATTGTAGCACGGTCCGACTGCTCCATTCAGAACAGGTGTATGCAAATAGTGATGGGCTCCATCTGATCCAAATTCTAATTTTAATTTAAATTTTTGTGTGATTGTATCCTACCGTAATCTACTATTTTTGTGGAACATTTTATTTTATCCTATTTTAATTTTACTGTGATATTTTATTTAATTGTTTTATTTATTTGTTATGTGTAGTTTGTTTATAATATTATTGTATGGATTTATAATTAAATCTGAAATAAATAAATAATAATAATAATGATTCTTTCAAAGAACCATTACTACTAGACTTTACTTAGACATTTTAAAGAAGGATTCAGAAGCATTCCTATTTGAAATCGGTTTTAAAATTTTAGTTTTGGTACAATAAAACACTTTTAGAGAGTCCGGTAGTCTACCGTGAACCTAATTAAATGCCTTTTTATAATTTGATAGTTTAGAAAAATATAATAAACAGCCAAGTGCGAGTCAACTCGCACACGAAGGGTTCTGTACCGTAAAAATCAGGCAACTATTTCAAAGAACATCAAATTTTCACTTGTTCTGAGACCCCTTTAGATTTTCAACTTTATTATATTTTTAGTATTTGTTGTTATTGCAGTGGAAGCGTTACTTAGTATATTTATAGAAAGTTTCATGTGTATTTCTATTGTGCTTCAAGAGAGAAGGGCCTTGACAAACGAAGAGCAAAAATAGCCAAAAAAAAAATACGTTTTGAGCACCGTTTAATTTGGATATTTATTTAACTTTATTATTTGTTGCTATAAGTAAGAGTAATAAACATTCTCTGAAAATTTCTACTGTCTACCTCTTACGGTTCATGTGATGGAGCCCTGTGACAGACGGACGGACGCGCGGACGGACGGACAGCGGAGGCTGAGTAATAGGGTTCCCTTTTCACCCTTCGGGTACGGAACCCTAAAAACCGACCTCGAATCCCTTAACTGAACTATACACTATTTTTATTTTCGCACAATTTTTAAATATCGCAGGATAAAATTTTATGGGGCCACCGGGTCACTCTTCTATTCAATAACGATATAATTATCAAAATTGGTCAATAATTGATGGAGAAATCGACGAACATACATAAAAATATATACGACGAACACAGAACCCCCTCCTTTTTAGAAGTCGGTTAAAAAGTAGAGCTTTCTTATTTAATAAATGCTCCAGTGGGTGTTTTCAAGCAGTTTGCAAGTCGGTCAAAGTTCGGCCAAGTGTGAAATTGCCTATCCCTTATTATTGCGTACCTTTTTCTTTTTATTTCTTTTATGCAAAACATCTCACAATTATATAAGCTACACACAAGTAAGCTGTACTCGCTTTCAACTAACCTTTCAAAAAACAAAAACCTTTTTATATGATTTCTCAAACATACTAGCGTATACTTAGCTAAAAACAGCCAAACGTATTTTTATATCTGGCATCGCCGATACAAATGAAAACGCGAGGCTGGAATTCTATTTTAAATTCCCACATGCCCCAAAAATCTTCCAATAAATCCAATAAAAACCAATTTTCAGAGCACGAGGACTGAGGAGGCTCGAACGACAGCCGAAAAAACGAAAATTCATAATCCGCCTACTACTTTGTCCATACATTGAAAAGGACTTGTGTATGTGTGTGTATGTATGTGTGTGAACAGTAAGGTGGTCGTGTGTCACTTAAATCACTTGCTATGGAGTTTAATAAGGACATTTTACTGCTTGTTAAGTTTTTAGGTATTATATGTATGGTTTGTGCAAGAGTTTCTTTCGTTTCTTAATATCTGCCTAGAAAGTTTCCAACAGACAAGAAGGGCACGATGACTTTACCTAATGGTGACGTCCCTTCCATTTAGACCGCAATAAAACTCGACTAGGGGCCGGCCGGGCGACGCGCGGCGGGGTGAGGAAGCTCCGTCAGGTGGGGGGCGAGGAGTGTTCATTTTATATGTTAGTATTATTATATATTCTCTGCCGATAGTGAGTTTGGTGAGAAGAAAAGTTTGTCGCTGTTCAAGCGAATTTTCTAAGAAAATTCTAAGAAGAAAGAGGAACTCTACCGTAGAGTTTCTCTTTCTTCTTAGAATTTACCCATAACGTAAAAGAGAGATTACAGATTTTCCAAAAACTAGCAGCAGAATGAGAAAATAGAACAAGATAAAATGAAAGAAAATAGAACAAGATAAATTAAAAAATATAGTTATATCCGCATAGTAAAAGCTTAAAAAATGTAGAGAATTTTATTGTTTCCGTTTAACAAGTGAACATTTAATCATATCACAAACGACGCAGTACGAAGGGGTTCTCCTCTACCTTCATTATTTAGTTTGTAACTCGCTGTCTGTTTCTGTTTTTCCGGCAAACTACAATCTGGGTCTCTTCGAGACTAGATAGACTAGAATAAATATAACCTATAAACAAAAACAAAACAAAACATATAAAACATTATTCCAAAAATAGTGATAATCATAATTATGAGACGCGAGGAAAGCTTGAGTTGGTGTTACCTCTGACGAGACTAGAGAAAGTTAGCAAGTGTTTTGTCTTTAATAGTGCTAAATTATAAAATGTATTGCCAGCCAATATTACCTTTGCCGTCCAGGCCACACGCTTATGGAACAGTCTTCCAGTGGAATGTCGCGAGGTATCCTCGGTACATGTCTTCAGATCTAGAGTCTATAATCATTTTCTTTCCCAGGAATAATTCGGTACGTTATATATTTTATTATTCATGTATGTATGTGTATTTCGGTTTAATATAATATATATATATTTGACGACCGATGTGGCGCGGCGGGCGAAGGTCCGCCTGCGGCGCAGAAGGTTGCGGGTTCGATCCCCGCCTTGGGACAAATGTTTGTACGATCTGCAAATATTTGTTCCGGGTGTTCTGGGTATTTTCTATATATAATAAAAAATATCTATCTATGTTATTTATTGTATTAAGTCTATCAGTCATCTAGTACCCATAACACAAACTCTGCTTACTTTGGGGCTAGATGATGCTAAGTGGATTGTCCAGCACTATTTATTTATTTATTTATTTAATATAGTAACATTATATATTTAGTAATGTGAGTACTTATTATTATTATTATTTTTTCTTTTTTTGTATGTTAATGTCAGGATTTATTAATTGTATTTTCCTTTGTTTCATGTAATTAATAATTTTTGTTATTTAGCACTACCTACTAAATTGTTGTCAACACTACCCAAAGGTTAGCAGGTAGAGAATGCTATCTAGCATTATGTTCGCCTATGTACAACTTTTGTGCAATAAAGAATATTCTATTCTATTCTATTCTAATATTACTAATCTTGGCGAAAAAGCCTTTAGGACCACCATCAGAAAGCACCTCATCGAAAGAACTTACTATGACATGATCATATCATGTCATGATGCATTGTGATCTGAGTAATGATGTTATCATTACTCAGATCACAATTTTTGGAACGACATCGCATGAGTCAGCAAGACTTTTTGGAACGACATCGCATGAGTCAGCAAGACTTTTTGGAACGACATCGCATGAGTCAGCAAGACTTTTTGGAACGACATCGCATGAGTCAGCAAGACTTTTTGGAACGACATCGCATGAGTCAGCAAGACTTTTTGGAACGACATCGCATGAGTCAGCAAGACTTTTTGGAACGACATCGCATGAGTCAGCAAGACTTTTTCTATCCTACCTACTATTTTATTTATTTTAAGACTTCCATAAGTGAAATGTAATGTCTCCAGGTTTTTAAAAAGTTACCAAAGCGACGCGTGATCCGGGAGCTGGTGCAGCGCATATCATTGCCAAGCGGGGTAATGAAGCCAGCGTCTTGAGGACGCTTCTGACCGGTATTGATATGGATCAGTTGAGCTACCTGTAGATTGTTTGCAACAGTCTGCAGTTAGCTTAATTGTTTCAATTGTAAATAGTAGTTCTAATTTGTTTTTATTATTTGATTGTCATTTTCATTGTTAATAAAGACCAGTGCCCTAAAAATAAATTACTTTGCCTAATATTTGCACTAAACTTCGGAACTTTTCCTGCACCCTCCCTGTAGCCTTACGTATTTACTCTTTTCTCATTTGAACTCAAATTAAATTCATTTGCCGAGTGGTGATCTCTGGGAGAGGCCTAGACTTAGTGGCCGTCGTTCGGCTGGGATGGCGATGATGGTGATGTATTCATTTATCTGTGAGGTAGCTGTATCGCTGGCAGAGCGGTTATAAAGCAGGTATAGGATAAAATGACCAACTGTAAGATACATATTTTATTTTTGAATGGTTACTTTTGATTGGTTTGACAGTCTTTACAAGCTGTAGTGTGTTGCCTTGATTCGTTGCAAGCTCAAAACACGTCACTTTGTCATCGAATGCGTAAATTATTTTAAATTAATTCCTTCAACTTCTTTAATATACGCAATATATGACGATGAAATGTCATCATTGTCTATTCTAAACGCATTAAATATAGTTTCATTTCAAGGCTCTTGAGGACTCGACGATCCCCCTCGACCAATATAATAATCCTCTTTCTACATTCCTCATCAGCACGCATGAGTTCACTGCTGAACGCATGTTCATGGAGAGGCTTATACTCTACCGACCACGGTTGGCGGGTGGATTGGTAATAATGTTATTGGAAACTCCATGGACTGAAGACGGTGCTGGCTGGCACGGACTGCGTGATCAACGTTTGAAATAAGAAACGTGCTCTATGCCTAATTTCGAGTTCTAAAAGTGTGTCTTTGCAGTAACACCCCAGGAGATGATGCACTAGCCGAAGACACTTTGAACTAACGCCTGGTAGATCATCCTTACGGTCGAATGATCCGCCGCATACCTTAGCTCTTTCTTTTCGTGTTTGGATTGGTGTTGAAGAGTTACACAGTAGGAAGCTACTGTGCTTTCTCTGGTAGGTTCCCTAATCGGCTCTTACGACGGGCTGTGTAAGAGGGGTCAATTCGTACGACGTCCACGAGCTGAGTAATAAGTGAAACGAGAGGTGGTAGTACTGCTAGTGGTTCTGTGGGTCTTCATTGTGAACTCACCAGTTGCTCATGAATGAGTCCATTCAATACTCGGGACGGGACAGCGCATGCGTCGGATCGATCCCGTGCGGCCTGGCTGCGCGGGTGTCCATTAGACAACGATTAAATAATGACCACAATACATAAAATAATTTAACTGTTTGTGTGTTAAGCTTTTATTTTAGATAATTTAATAGAATTGTTATACATTTCCTGCTTATTTATTAATTTAATTTAGAAACCATGTGTAGGAGGGAGAGAAGACTGGTTCACTGTAATACAGTTTAAATTAAACTAAAACAGAAACATGCTACTTGTATAATATAATTTTGTAATAAATGATTTTGTATTTGTAAATAAAGAGAAAAATAAAATCTAAAATAAAAAATTTAAGTCATAATATTTAGATAATTTCCAAAGATTTAGATAACGACGATTTCTAGTTTTAAAATGTTATTTTATAATGAATGAATGAATTAACACTTTTTTGTACTTAAAAAATAACATAATATAAACCTTATATCTACATTTAACAAATACTCAGTACAATAGGCGGCCTTATCGCTGAGAGCGATATCTCCCAGGCAACCTAGGACCTAAAATGTTATTCTAATATTTTACAACTAAAAAAGGTCGTCGCAGATCTGGACCGCACCACTGACGCACAACACAAAAATGTGCATTGATTATGGGCTTAAGTATAGGAAATTATAAGTCAGGCCGCAGTTTTTTTTTGGCCACAGAAACCGACCTCTGATATTATGTCTAAGCCACGGCAAAATAAGAAGGCTTCTAATAAACAAATTCGTCTTGTTTTAAATGCCACCCGAATATTCCAAAGTAAGCTTCAAATATAGAACAACAATTATTTTTACTTGTCGCACTGCTCAATACATTATCACCCAATTTACTAACTCAGCCACGGATTTTACAACTAACCAACATTTTACGTTTTACAGCTTCAAAATATGTTCCTCAAAAAACATAATTTCAAGCTTCAACTAGAAAGCATCATAATATCTTATAATTTAGCATGTGAAATAATACATCGTATTCTTTTATCATGAAAATAGGGACTGCACGATCTGTTTGGCGCGAGTGAGACGGGCGCCACCGGCCTTCCATCAGTCTTTTATTTTGTTTCAATAAATAAATAATAATAGGATAATGCTGGACAATCCACACATCATCATCTAGCCCTAAGCTAAGTTGAGCTTGTGTTATGGGTACTAGATGACTGATATACTTAATAAAATACATTAAATAGATATACATATATTTATTATACATATAAATACCTAGAACACCCGGAACAAATATTTGCACGAGCGTTGCCGACGTCTCTTTAAAGGTCAATCTACACAGTGGCGGATTTACACATTTCCCGCCAGTACCTAAGCTATTGAAATTTTGCCGCCCCTACTGACCTCTACAACTCTACGCCCCAGTAAAAATAACGGCGAGCGGAGCGAGCCACGAATTTTTTTACGATTAGCATTACTGCGGTAATTGTCAGAGTGGACTAGATTGGTTTGGCCGGGTGAGCAATAAAGGTAATGTGGGTGAGTGAGTGAGTGAACCGTGAAATTTTTATGATTTTTTTCGGTTCTGGGCAACAAAACCAAAAGGAAAAGACAATGGTGGCGAGCGAAGAGAGCCGCGGGTTTTTTTGAGAATTATAGCGGTGGTTGATAATAGTTTACGACAAGCGAAGCAACGCCTAGCAAAGCGAGCCCGAGATAAAAAATTATTACGGTAAATAGCGAAAATTTTTGCGGATATCGGATTTATTTAAGAAATTATGGAATGGCAGCGGATCAAGTGCGTGAAAAGTTTTGAGACTTTTTAATGGTTCGATAATTTTTTTTACAAAATCTACTAAACAAACGGCAAGCGGAGCGAGCCCCTTTTTTTGTTATGACTGCGGCGATCGGTGGTTTGTGGCTAGGACCGGCGCTGATACAGTTTATCGGTAAAACACAATATGCGGCATTCGTACATGTGTGAAAATTTCACGCCATGCAACATTAATCTACTGGTAGCAGCCAGAATGTGCACATTCACTTTGTATATTCCTTCCAAAAAGCATTCCACACAACAACTATTCGTTTCCATCGTTTCCAATTTTTCCAAATTCAAATGTATTCCCGCGCCGCCGCTGCCGCCGCTTCGCTACGCGGTACTGGCTTTTCGGTACAATTATCCTTGATTGATTCCAAAGTTTTAAGTGCGCTATTACACGTTGGTTGATTGTAATAATGACGATAATTAATATATTTTTTTTAACTATAATCAATGTGTTTCTTGTACCTGTATATTATTGTAATGTGTTGTCGTGTTATGTATTGTGGGTCCAAATCAATTTATTTTCTTTCTTTTTTCTTTATATTGTGTGAGTGGAGCTAATAACAATTAGGTAGGTAAATAATAAGCTTCTTTTTCTGTATGACAAAAAAAAACATATTTTGGGTCAAATTTGCCGCCCCCGAAAATCTGCCGCCTTAGGCTCCAGCCTACTCAGCCTGCTGGTAAATCCGCCACTGAATCTACAATACAATACAATATCTTTATTGACAACACCAAGTTATAAGTCAAGTAGGTACCTATGTAGGTACATATGTATTCCTTATATAACAATAATCTATATTATAATTATAATAAACTCAAAATAAAAACATGTTAATTATTGATACACAATTATTGTTTTAACTATAAGCATTATTATTAAAGAATTGGTAGTTCATAAAATTATTTTATGGAATAGAACGAGTTTTGGAGGAGCCACTTGCGTAGCCTCGATCTGGATCTACATTCTACAGTATAGAAAAATAAGTGTAGCACCTATATTTCCAGGCAATTTCCTAAATTATTATCCCACTAATGAAGTAGACCGAAGCGAATCTGATCAATTTAACTTTGATGTAAAAAAAGCTACTTTACGTACTTAACGAAATTCAACAAATAGCTACGCGGGGAGAGGTGAAGCAGTGACGTGTCTGCGTTCAACGTAGCACAGTATATTTTTTTCTTATTTTGATACGATTGGCCCTGTGATCCGAATCGCCTCGGTCTACCTTATTTACCTACAATACCTTGGGGTCCACCCAAGGTATTGTAGGTAAATTGGGTAAATAGGTAAGTAGTTGATTTCTCCACTCGGCTTAAACGAATTTTGTAGGATTAAGTTGATACCTAAGAATAAACGTGTATATAGAAGAAATGAAGAATTAGAAACGTAGGTATATGTACGCATAAGAAGAAACTTAGGTGTGTTGAAAATTGAATTTAGGGTTATGACTACATTAATGAAAATGTAATTATTGTACACACAATTTCTACTAGATAATAAAAAGCTTTGAATCAGTTTACCCTATCTATTATGGAAAAATCTAAATAGTAACGTTTCAATACGTGATTGCGAGAAAAGAATAATGAATAGTCGTGTCAATTCTAAAATTAAGTATTTAGGTAGGTACCTACATATTCTATGTACCGGCCTTATTAACAAAGAAAATTACAATCAAATTATAACTAGTATTTACAATTGAAACAATTAAGCTAACTGCAGACTGTTGCAAACAATCTACAGGTAGCTCAACTGATCCATATCAATACTAGTCGGAAGCGTCCCCAAGACGCTGGCTGCATTGCCCCGCTGTATGGCAATGCTGATGCGCTGCGCCAGATATCCGCCAGCTCTCGGGTCACGCGTCGCGTCGACCAGACGCGCTATAGCTTCGGTACCCCACGGACCTAGGGTCTCGACCCCAAAGGGAGCAAATATGTAGGCTCTGTCGAGACCTGCATATTTGCGTCTCTTGAGATCCTCGGCCAAATCTGCCGCCGCACCAGCCCTTACGGATGTCCTCGGAAGATGGGAAGGCGCAAGTGTGTCGACGCATGTAGCGTCCCACACAATGGGCCTCCCCAACTCCCATGGGACTAGTGTCATGCCGTCAGGCCTCTTACCATCGTCACGCAACAGACTATTCGGTTCGAGAATAGCTGGTACGTTAGCGGTGACAAAGGCCCGCCGGATGACGTCGTTAAGGCTGGCATGACGAGATATCCGACCGGCGGCCCTAGTACACGATAATCCGTGATGACCAAGCTGTTCGACAGCAATACCGCACTGGCATTGATGAGGCGCACAACACATTGCACCCAACCGAAGACATGTTGCGATACGGAAAGTTACGGGATGCAATAAAGTGCCAGTGTTAAATGAAGGAAATGCTTGCAACCAATGTCCTGACTCCCATTTAGAAACGGCCAGGAGACGGGCACGATCCGCAGAGCTGGAGCACGTTTGTAACAAACTATTCCGTGTCAACTCACACAGAGGCCCGTCCCATTGCCGTTGAGACAAAAGAGATTTTGGGGGAGCAGCATTAGGGCAAGCATTATGCCAAGCCGATCGAGCTTCGTCTAAAAATGAAATTTTGAATGAAATTCCAGGTGGGACCAAACAAGATGACTTTAAAATTTTGTCAACTAAAGAACTAGTGCTGTAGACGGAAGACAGGAACGCTGGAAGGGCTACACTTGAAATTTTGCGTATACCTAAGCCTCCCAATTTGACAGGCAGGGAGGCCTGCGACCATGCCTTGTCATCTAAATCGACATTCAAAACCGATGATAGAGTATTCTTTATTATGTTGTCTAAGCCTTCCAAGAGCTCACTGTGTTTCCACAGTTGACTACATCTCAAAGAATACGTAAATTTAGGTACAAAAAGACAAAACCGAATTATTGTAAAAGCCACATGGCTATTAATTTTGAGCAGTCTGTCCGAAGTTTTGTTGAAATTTTGAATTTTCTCGTCTACAAAGGACTGAAAAGACTCATCAAGAATTGGTGAACCAAGGAGGCGAAGTGAACATTTATCAACAACTGTTATGTTGGGGGCTAAACTATTGAATTTTCCAATGATATTGTTTTTGTCTACACAAGAGTCCGAAATAAAAAGCTCGCACTTTAAAATATTTAATTCCAAACCTATTTTTCGAAATTCATCTGTGATGATTTTTAGATCATCAAAAACTGTGTTTACCTCTCCACCTAAAGTTCCGTCATCTAAATACCAAACATTGAGCTTGGATTGGAGACGTTGAATTATCGGTTGGATGGCAAGGCTAAATATGGCCGGACCGAGAGGGTCGCCCTGCTGACATCCAACAGCGGACAAAATTACTTTGTTCTTGTATATTAATTTTGACGGCGAACCGTAACATTGCCAGAGAAAAGGGTAAATTTCTGGAATTTTGTCTTTAGCAAGGCGCCCCTGTCTACGGAATTGAAGGCGTTTTTGACGTCTACCTTCAGAATTACCTCCCCATAATTTTGGTCTAAAAATGTACGAAGGGAATGTACTTAACTCGGCCTGACAACATCAGGTTGATTAAACCTGTCAAGTCTTCCAGAAGGACTTCACCTGCATGGCCAGACCCGCCAGACAAAAGATCTTTTAGATGCTGTGGAGTCACAGCATCCAGGCCGCCGGCAGAGCCACTCTGAAAAGACATGACAGCTTTAAGCACGTCCTGCCTGGTCGTGCTTACAGCGACATCACTCTCTTCCGGTGGATCGGGGAGTTGTGTATTGGCCCCTGCTGGTGGATGCTTACTCTCAAGAGATATGAGAGTAGCATCGTCATTTGGCGCCATCGTGTCGTTTGAGAACATTATGCGTGAGGCACCTTTGATATCACCATCATTGAGTTTACTCTCTACAAGTCTGTAGACAGTAGACTCAGCCAATGGCTTATTAGAATTTGAATTTTGTGGTGTGGCCTGATCAACAATGGAAATAGGCTGCGCTTCGCGTGCAGTGTACCTAACACAATTTTGTTTAATCTTAACCGTGACTGATGATTTGTTGCCCAAATCTTTCTTTATATGCAGTACGCTGTAAGGAAAAACTAGTAAGTGCTCCCAAGCTCGCTTGGTGTTTTTTGAAACAGCATTCCTAATGGCTCCTGAGAGAGCGGAAGCGACAGAGATGCGGGCACCTCGAGGAATACGTTTAAAAATAGGGGTTGTAGCTTTGTACTCACTCAGAACTTTCCAAAAAAGGGGTGTATCAGCCGTATAGTTTGAATTTTGTGTCAAAACATCTACCGCTCCTGCAACCGGAGCAGACAGCGGGATACTGGGATCCTTATGGATTCTTGTTTGATGAATTTATTATTATTAATTTATTATTTATTTATTTATTTATTTTCTATGTACCTACCTATCGTATTTCTATGTGTATTTCTGTAGGAATGTTTTATGTTGCATTAAATATGAGAAAACAAAAACTATAAAAAACTCTAATTTCGTACGACAATACGTACGAAATCTCGTCCGATCCAATGGGAAACCGCCCCCGCCCAAACGTAACGTTTGGGCAGATAGTATGTCTGTACTGCACACACACATGCAAACGTGTGAACTTAGGATAGGTACTCAATGTAACCTACTTATGTACTATACTTTGTATTTATAGTGGAAACTGCGCATTATAAGAAATTTTTGGATGAAACAAGGCCTAAGAACATAACTCAAGGCGTAAACAGAGTAGGAAAAGGACTACTTTTTTAGCTATTGTCTTGTGTCTGGGGAATATACTGACTTTGGATTTATTTATAGACGTTCCTTTGTCTTGCACGAGAATCCATTCGCTTACAATTTACTTACAGTGGTAGAGATACTTTGAAAGGCTTGGAATAGAAATGCTATCCAAATAATAGGGTTATTTGGATAGCATTTTGACAATTACCAGTTAGTACTACTTCTTATAATATAAAGGCGAAAGTTTGAGCCGTTGTGAAGATTATTCGCCAGAAGACAACGCCAAAAGTATTAAATAGATCAGGCTGAAATTTTGCAAACATAAAGATCTGGGACCTGGAATAACATTATGGGCTTATTTTTGATTCCAAAAAACGCGAAACCACGGGAACCTAGTTATAATTATAAATATGTAATTTTCTTTCAGTGTGTGTGCGTGTGTGTGTGGTACCTACCTCAAACCCGGTATATCTACCACTCTAACATCAAAGTTGTTGAATAAAGTTAAATAGACACAAAGAGATCGTTATGGATCGTTTTCATTATAAATTAAAAGAACGTTTGGTCTTACCAACCACCCACTCGTTTAAAATAATGATGTAATTCGAGGAATTATGAAATCTTCTGAAATTTATAAATGAATAAACCAGGGCCACCCACGGCTATGAAAATGCAGCGGTTATACCCCCCCTTTTACCCCTGACCCATCCTCTTCTTTCCACCCCCTCCCCAGGGTCGATTGAATGCGGTGGGTGTGCGCCATTCAGAATTTGAAACCCAATTTTTGTCAGGGCGTTCTGCAAATCTTATAGTTCAAAACTACGAGCATCAACTGAACTGGTACCATTAAACCTCCAGTAGGTTTAAAGTGTAGGTAAGTTATAATGATAGTTATTCAAGATTATAATAAGTACACTTACCGAATTTAATAGAATTTGATGTTGCAAAATTTTTGTAATATTTCTAAGATTAAAAAATATTTCAGTATGAATGTTAAATACATTTTTAAAGCTTTGTTGACTCATTTTCCCCGTGAAAATACGTAATGAAAATCACAAATACACTTTATGACTGACATTTCGCTGTAGTCGGGTAAACATGGCATTTGTATACGTCGCCGCAGATCGTAGAATCAGCCCGTGTGTGGAATGACAAGGCTGATTGCAAACGGCGCGGCGCAATTCAGTTGTTGAGCGATGGCTAAGGGGCCATCCTTATAAATATTACGTCACACGAATTTCATGATTTTGGAACCCCTCCCCCGTCCTTGCCACAGCCGGTCACATTTGTGATCCTCTCCGCTTAGTGACGTCACATATCTTATAATTTTACACCAAGAAATTATTAAATTAAAACAGCAGTTCCAAAATTTGTTTTGTTTCAATTAGTTAAAGTAATATAAAAATTAATTTGGTTTAATCGGCCAGGGTTAGCTTTTACTTTTACTCCTAAGTCTGGAACTGTTCATGAGTGAATTACATCGGTGGCTGTCACTATAATTCAAATTTGATTATTTATTGAGATAATAATTCAATCTAAATCAAACAAAAAAAAAAAAACTTTTTGGTAATTTATAAATTTTTGGAGACCTATCTTTTGTGACATTTCAAAATCTACAAGTTATGACCCTCCCTCCCCTCTTTAAGGTGTAACGTAATTTACGGATGGCCTCTAACTGCTAAATGCTGACGAATATGGCTAAACGTCACTTGGGCATTTCGTCGAATGAAATTAATTAGACATTCTTAACAAATCAGCGTTCATTATGCAATCGGCTATTCTACAAATGGGCTGATTCTACGATCCGGTGGT
Source organism: Eupithecia inturbata (assembly GCA_963662085.1). NCBI lineage: Eukaryota > Metazoa > Arthropoda > Insecta > Lepidoptera > Geometridae > Eupithecia > Eupithecia inturbata. Next base: position 3,604,636 of record OY759201.1, read on the forward strand.
GACTTATAATACGTAGTACGTATCACCATAGCACCGCCACCGCCGCCACATGCAGCTAGTTATGTAAAGTACCTACTCCTTCGGCATGTGCTTCGTGGGCACCCAAAGTGTAACCTTCCTACTCATCAAATTTTTAAATCGATTCTTTGGTTATCGTTTGGGTGACAAATGCTACATTATAAACGAAAAAATCAATTAGGTATGTGTGTTACAACCAAAAAAGCATGGGACCAGTTTTTTTTTACTAAGTAGTGTTATGTTATTTTAATACTTGAGTGCACTTTCATGATTTTTTATATCGAATTTTTTTTCTTCATTTTATTTTCACATTCTAGAAACCAAAGAAAAAATTTAGAATTTTATGTAATTCGAGTTTTATATACCACGGAGATTCCGTGAATACTGAGATCTAGGCCTGGTCAGTCAACCAAACCCGTTACGTTCGCCCCTTAAATCATAGATTGAAAACTCAACAGACTGCTCTAGACAGGGAAGAAGAAAGAAACCGAAGACTTGATCAGAAGAATTGCTACTTATACTAAATGCTGACAAATGATGATAAATATTAATCCACATCATAAATTTAGCCCTAAGTTGAGCAGAGCTTGTGTATAATAAATAATATAACTGCATAGCTAAAATAGTATAGCCCACAAACCGGAGAACTGTTGGTACCTCCTTGCTACCTCCTCAGGACGTAGGTAGTTGGTGAAAGGAATGAAATAAAATTACAGAAATTGTAAGGATATTCTTGTTTTATTTCTAGAACTCATGAGGTAAACAACACTAAACTATTATATCAATATACCAATTGTTTTCTCAACCCAAAGTAGGTAGGTTCTAAATTATAATATTGGTGCTACTTACAAAATGAGTAAATAATATCTAAAAATTAGAATTTTGTACGCAATATTTCAAATACACAAATATAAATGATTTAAACACTCCATGTTGGTATCATACTTGCGCAGACAAAAATACTGCACCGGGAAAATAAAATTCATTTTATGAATAGGTACTAAAATTAAAGCTACACGCGCTATAAGACAGAAATTTAAATAATTTGAAACATAAATGTGAAGAAAGAGTTTAAATAAAAAACATCGAACGTATAATTAGATAACAAAAACAAAGTAACAACCAATAAAGAAAGAATAAATTAGTTAGTTATTGCAAAATTTGACTGGATAATAAATAAAGTGAAATATAATGAAACTACCGTGTGATTGATGCAAATCATTAAATTGTTATCGAAATTAAAATAATATTTAAGGTGACTAATGTGTTTATGGCACGGACTAAGAAAATATGAATAAAATAAAACGAAAAGAAACATTTAGATACAAAATAAATTAACAATCTGACAAAACCTGCATTTTATTATATAGAAATACAAGTGGTTTCAAATATTTTTAATTTTGATGTGTTTATGTAATTTATAAATTAAAAATACGTAGATATGACACAATTATAATCAAATACAATAAATTCATCACTAATGGTTATCTTAATTTTAAACTACACGAAATTTGGAATAGAGTATACAAAATCATGCAATCGATAGAACTTTTTAAAACTGTTTTGATCAAAATTTGTTTCTTAAAATATAGTTTAAGTGACACATAGGAACAAATCGATACAGCTTAATCTAAGAAAAATACTGATACACACTAGGAATAGGATAAAGCTCAAGAACAAGCAAACTAACCAAGATTTTAGAGACCTAACATTGAAATTTGAACTCAATGACTAATTGCTTAAAGGTGAAACGTCGTATTTAGTTTACTCGTTCTAAAAGCAAAGTAAAAAACTGTTTGGTCTCAAAGGGAGATCTGGAGTGCTATAGCTAACGGCTTACGGATGCCAGGAATTAATACAGGAATGCTAGGTTTATGGGAGTTGCCATGGTTTAACTAGTTTTTTTTATTAAAAAAATATTATATAAACGAAGTCACTGGATTGTTTTATGCTTATAAACATTGTTTATAAATATTATCATATAAGAAAAAATATTGGCATGACACTGGTCGAAGCATAATCATAAAATTGTTTTGGTAGTTTAGATGAGTCCTTTTAATTTTAAAGACAATGTATTGTAAAAAACACGGAATATATTCACCATTTTATACTTTTATTATATCATGGTATATGGGTGACTAATACTGGTTTCAATATTTTACTCTATGGTGTTATGGCATTATATGGCTACCTCATGAATCACAATATTTATACCCTAATCACATGTTTTTTTACAAATTATAATTATATTTTACCAATTATACTTTTTGAAGTAACAATTATTTTCATTTTATATGTTATATATTCTTATTTACAATGTTTTTATTGTAGAATTGACAATTTTAATACGTTTAAATATACTTTTTTAATATAAAACTAACACTATATACTTTGTCATAAATCCTGAGTATTAATGGTGTAAATTATGATATTTACGTAAAGTTAGTTATCAGGAGTTATGTTAAAATATATTATTTGTCTTATTTAGTCACAGGCACAATGGCGTTCTTAACCCAGTTATTGCCTTATGTAATTTTCACGAAATCTACATTAATAATACTATTCGTAAAAATGTCTTTTAATTGGAAAATAAATATATTTTATATAAAACTACTTGCTAAGTTGGTCAGGAGTTAGGAAGTACACACTTCACGCATTCTACATAGCGCAGTCATATTTTTTTTTATTCTATAAACACTACAGATAAATCTATGCATTGTCAAAAAGCATTCATTATATTATTGTCCTCACCCTAACTCTATTTTGGCACATTACTTTTGCCACACTAATCCGGTCCGTATTTATTTGCATCTAAGGCACACAATTGAGGGAAGTTGCATTAAACTACTATAAAATAGTATTTTCGAAATCTGTTGCATATTTCTTATATAAAAGTCACATCCGTGTATGATTATTAATTCGAATCATATTTTTTTCACATTTCATATCTATTCGTTCTACCAACTCGTCTAACTAAGCACACATTATTCAGTTTTGTCCGTTTTGTTATCTTTTGCAGTTATAGCCACAGTCAGTTGATGCCACTGGTCGAAGGTCCGAGGTTGGCCTCCTGGTGTTTGTACTTGTGTGACGTCATCTGCGAGAGGCCTAGCACCGCGAAGCCACACTGGAGGCAGTGGTAGTGGGTTTGCTTCTTGCTGTGAATGCACTGAGGCTCGTAGCCACACCCTGTGGGAGAAATACATTGTTTAAACTGTGCAATAGACTATTATCCAAAATAGTGTCTAAAGTAGTGTCAATCCAGAGCAAAGTTTATACGGAGAAAGAATTAAAAAAAAAATAGTATACACAGAATTTAGCATAATCTATATGTCTATGCATACAATGATGGCTAAAGCTCTGTTCTTAAGTGTACCCAAGTTACATATAGTTCTATATAGATCTATCTATCTGTAAGTTATATACTGTTTTGTTCTGTGCTGTATATGAGTTGTGTCAATATTTTTTTCTCAATCTAGAAGAGATAGAAAATATATTGCTAGAAAATATAATATAATTGAGCTTATTAGTGTATGCATTTTGAGGAGCAAATTCGTACACCTGTGGTAAGAGTTATCTGCCAAAGCCACGATGATACAAACATCATAATCGCTGATCGTTCGGACCTGTGTTGGCATACGCATAAAAATCTCAGCTTTTATAAAATAACGAATGTCTGGCTGTCGGAGGGTCTTACAATTAGTCCACAGGTGATATACAAGTTGACGATGCTGTGAATACCGACTAACCTTTGCTAGGTGGAAACTTCTCAAAGCCCGCAGCCTGTATGGAGTCCAGCTTCTGATGCTGGCGCCGATGTGCCACCACTTTGTTCGTGTCGGTGCAGACGAAGTCGCACTTCAGACAGTGGAAGTGGGAGGCTTTGTTCTGCCCGGTGTCTGTAAGGGGGTAGAGGGGAGTTAGATTGGATAAATAAATAAATAAAAGCAAAGGCAACAAATGCACGAGAAATTTTCGTAGCGGGACAGAGTCTTTTACAGTTTTCACTTACCTACCATATTACCTACCTGTTATTTGATTTTACTCAAAAAATATTAGATAGGAAAAGAAAACAGTAAAATACTCACTGTAAGCAGTAGCGTGCGGGCACTCTGGTCTCTGGCAGTACACGTTAGCTCTGTACTGCTGGAAATCTCCGCCCATCAGGGTATCCAACCTACGGACAAACACAATTGTTATCAGGTTAGATTGTTCACATATATATATATACATCAGACACTATACGGATGTATGGATGAGCCTGATGACGGAATGCCTGACTTTGTGTGAGTTAGATGCCTAATTGAAATGCTTATGCGTAACTCTGTCTGTTACCTTTTCACGCCTAAAGGGCTGAACGGATCTCAGTGAAATTTGGCAGAGAGGTAGAAGGTATCCCTGGGACGGACATAGGCTACTTTTAATCCCGGAAAAAAATGAGCAAAGCCGCGGGCAGCATCTAGTATAATTATAGTACTTGCTAATTAAATTTTTATTTGGGATTTAATTTTAACAGTTTACCTATTTTTTTTAAATTGGATTTTTAGGACAGTTTCCGATAAGTACATTTTATGAGGAGTCCAAGAGTAATTTAATTTTTTTACTCAATAAAACTTTTTGTAAAATACTTGTTCTAATTTGTTTCTATGCTTTCATTGTAATTTTCTTTGTTATGGAATTTTATTACTAAGCCTTTCTATGTGGAATTTTTAATATAAAATTTTATCTGCAATCGTTAAATAAATTGCAAATGTATTTTATATAATCCTTCAAAGCGAAATGAAAACTTTCAACGTAGGTTTACGGTGTGGGCGAACACGAGGAACAATGAAATACTCATTTAAGTACTTTGAAGACTCGGCTTCCAGGCAGGGCGCTATGGCGCACATTAGGGGAGGCCTATGTCCAGCAGTGGACTTATATAGGCTGATGATGATGACTTTGAAGGCTAACGAATCAGTATTTTTTCTAAATGGTTTTGGACAATTTAAACAGGCCCCTTCTAGCCGTAAAGCAACCAGAGCTTGTGTTACGGCTACTAGACACTGATATACTTCATACTTTACATGACGTCTAGATATTTTCTATTAAACATAGAAAACAACCAGAACACACGGAAAAAATATCTGTAGTGTAGATTGTATCGAAGCCGCAACCTCCTGTGTCGCAGGCGGACCGCACTATTGTGCGGGCCAAGGTGCTGCGCTGTGCTGTCACTTTTGACAATAGCTGTAATTTTTCACATTAGCTGTCAATTTTGACACAATCTATAATTTTTCAGAAATTTTTGACTCTAGCTGTCATTTTTACCTTCTGCCATCATTTTTGATTTAATCTGCCATTTTTCTGCAATATTTGACCAAAACTTTAATTTTTGAAATCCGATTTTTGCGTCGGAAATATACAAAATAATTTTATTCTTAGGCCCGTATTATGAAAGCTTGCTCAGTCAGCTATATCTGCTTGAGTAACGCTTTTCTATGGCATAAATGTCACTCAAGCATAGAATACCATGACTAAGCGCTTTCATAATAATTAAATAATTGTTGTTTTTTTTTTAATTATTTAGAACTTATACCTACTTGAATTATTTTGTTAGAAGACAAGTGTATCAATTAATTTTATTTTGCTTATTGACATAATTTGTATTGTAGGTATGTACCTATTATTGCTATTTTGATTATTGATATTTTTATTGTATTATTTTGCCTGTTAATATATAAAATGTGGCCAACACTATTGTATTAGGTATATCCTGTAAGAATAGATGTAAGTGTTTTAAATAAATACATATACAAAAAAATACGGGCGTTGGAGACGCAAAAATAACATTTGTCGTGATTCCGTGCGTCGCGATAGCATAAACTTTTTATTTTTTTGTCGTGATAGCATGCGTGGAGATGCCGTTGTGCCTCCTTGCTGCGGCACAGAGGCCGACGTATGGTAGGAAACCTACCTCTCGTGCCTAGCGGTGTGCTGGACGAATCTCGTCTTATCGCAAAAGGAATAGCCGCAGTCCTTTCGAGTGCAGTGGAAGTGGGTTTGATGCTCCCTGTTAGAAAAATAAAAATGTTATAAGTAAAGAGAAAGTAATTTGTGGAGAACACAAAAAATATGTAGGTAAAAAAGTTCCACTCAATATTCATCATCATCAGACTGGTAGTCCACAGCTGGACATAGGCCTCCTCTAATGAGCGCCATAGCGCCCTGTCTTCAGCCGTATCCAGCATCTACCAGCAATCTCAAGCTCATCGTGCCGGGTCACGGTCTCCACTCAAGAAGACATTTATAGTAGCAGTAGTCCGTTCTTTGGGAGATTATGACAACTCTGTAGGAAGGTAAGGTTATGTTTAAAAATAACAGTTGTAACAACATTTAATGTTTTAAATGCTAAATTCATGGGGATATCTATAACTTTGTTGTAAGAAGCTTTTCTCCGAATTCTAATTATAAAAAAATTAACGAAACATCGAACGCCATCTAATGAGCGTTTGGGAAAACATTTGGAGCTTGTTTGGAACGTTACAAATGGTTCTTGAGTGGGGATGTTTGCGTTGATGCTTCGTTAGCTAGTTCTTTCTTGGTACGCTAGATGTCGCAAAAACATTTCGTTTAAAGTTTGTTTTTTTTAAAACGTGATTTTTTTGCTCTTTGTTTGTCTCTTGAAGCACAATAGAAATACACATAAAACTTTCTATAAATACACTAAGTAACACTTCCACTGTAATAACAACAAATACTAAAAATATAATAAAGTTGAAAATTTAAAGGGGTCTCCGAATAAGTGATGATAATTTGATGTTTATGAAAAATTTACCTGATTTTTACGTTACGGAACCCTTTGTGTGCGAGTCGACTCGCACTTGGCAGTTTATTGTGCCTAGTACCGTAGCTAAGGTACTAGGCACATACATTATATTCTACACATATGTAGTACCTATGTAGAATATAATAAATGGAATTTGCATTTTATTCTTATTCAAATGTTTGATTAGTAGCGCTCCATAGAAAATGTAAATGTATTATAATTTTAGTTAGAGTAACTTTATATTTTTCTTTGTATGGACACAATCTCACAACCTGCACTTTTCCAAAATGGGAGAAACCACAGGCTCCTGAAATACAGTTTATAATTATTTCGGGAGCATAAGGATTCATCTATTAGGTCCTTACATATGAAATTGGCGTTTTTCGTACTGGCCACTTTAATCACAAATTTCTCCTCTTTGGTAAGGAATTCCAAATTCAAATTTGTACAGCTATAGACTCATGTATTTGTGCTTCGATGATCGTCATTCATTTGTTTTTTTTCTTCTGTTTTTTTCTGTTTGCGTCACTCATTTTACAAAATGGAAAACTTAAAATATCGCATTATTTACGAGTACGAGTTCCGCCGTGGCACTAGTGCTGCGGAAACAACTCGAAGGGTGAATGATGTGTATGGCGGTCGTGTTGCAAAAGAAAACACAGTTCGTTTTTGGTTCCAACGTTTTCGTTCTGGAAATTTTGACCTGCAGAACAAGCCCCGTGGACGGCCTGAGACTCAAGTTGATAATGAAGAGTTGAAGGCTATTGTGGAAGCGGATCCATCGCAAACCACGTCCGAGTTAGCTGCAGGCTGCGATGTTAGTGATAAAACTATTTAATTCACTTGAAGCAAATTGGGAAGATTAAAAAGCTTGAAAGGTGGGTACCTCACGAATTGACTGAAGCAAACCGGCAAACGCGCGTCGACTGCTGCGTTACATTACTAAACCGGCACAATAATGAAGGTATTTTAAACCGAATCATTACCTGTGATGAAAAATGGGTTCTTTACGATAATCGGAAGCGCTCAGCGCAATGGTTGGATCCTGGCCAGCCAGCCAAATCCTGCCCCAAGCGAAAATTAACCCCAAAAAAGTTACTTGTAAGCGTTTGGTGGACTAGTGCCGGTATTGTTCATTACAGTTTTCTCAAATCTGGCCAGACTATTACGGCTGATGTCTATTGTCAGCAATTGCAAACCATGATGGAAAAGCTAGCGGCTAAACAACCTAGGCTGGTCAATCGCTCCACGCCACTGCTGCTTCACGACAACGCTAGACCACACACTGCGCAACAGACGGCTACTAAATTAGAAGAGCTTCAATTGGAAAGTCTAAGACATCCTCCGTACTCCCCGGACCTTGCTCCAACAGATTACCATTTTTTTCGAAATTTGGATAACTTCTTGCAAGGGAAAAAATTCAACTCCGATGGGGCAGTCCAAATCGCCTTCAAAGATTTTATTGATTCCCGTCCGACTGGTTTTTTTAGTAAAGGGATCAATGAACTACCTATAAGATGGCAAAAGTGCATAGAAAATAATGGTTCATACTTCGATTAATTAAATATATTATATTAAAAAATATTCGACTTTTTGTTCCTCCCATACAAAACGCCAATTTCATATGTAAGGACCTAATATATATTTATATAAAAGAAAGTCGTGTTAGTTACACTATTTATAACTCAAGAACGGCTGAACGGATCTCGGTGAAATTTGGCAGCGAGGTATATGGTGAAATAAAGTGATAATCTATCTATCTATCCCGGGGCCGGACATAGGCTACCTTTTATTCCGGAATAAAGCGTGCGAAGCCGCGGGCTGCAGCTATTTTTATACATTTTTAATTCTACTTGTGTCAAATAAATGTTTTTTTACTCTAAATTTTTTACTTTAATAAAATCACGTCATTTGTATGGGTGCCCCCTTTAATTTGGATATTTCTTTTATTTTTATTATTAGTGCTGACTTGGACAACGATCCGCAAAATGGAACATGACGCCCATTTGGGAGAAGCATCCTATGTCCATCAGCGAACTAATCTTTATTTTACAATAGTTACCTAATGCAGAACGCATTATTCTGTGCTTATTCTTAATTTGATAGCCTGTCATACCGCTGGCGCACAACACCAAATAAACAGTCAAATATCGGTTACCGACTTACCACAAGTTTCAAACGAGTGGCCGGCGAGCTGTCTATTGTCCAATCCCGGCAATATAAAATGCACCTAAATATTACATAAATGTACTTTTTTTTTAGTTTTTTCTGCTATCAATTCTTCGATTTATGAGCAGGTGTGTTGTAAGCGCTGGGATTTGCAGGATGAGCGGTCCATTGACCTCTTCTACCTTTCCTTCATATCATAAATCGAGTTCAATTATGTGGTGTCTTTTCAGCCTCTTGGGATAGTTGATGGTTGTGAGTTCAGCTGCAAGGCAGTTCGGATGCCTATCAAGCCTGTCCTTGTAAGCGGTGGAGAATCGTTCGTACTTATTTGAATGCTCATTTTGTGTTGTGCGGTATTGGATGTGTGAGTGCCAACCTTTATCCCGGAAAACACTTGAAGCAGACGCCAGAACTTATAATAATTCAATTTATTTTCCGCTGAGCCATTGCCTTTTTGACGTACTGCAGCACACACAGACATTTTATTTAGATTTTAATTATGTTATTGTCTGTTTTTATTAATTAGTCAACTGTATTTTAATATTGTTTCTTTTTACTAGCATCCTGTATAATTGCTGTAGTCTGATTTGTATGTGTGTCTGAAGTCGTAAATAAAAACCTTTATCTATCTATCTATTCTAAAAACATGAACAAATCTCACCTGTATCCACAATGCGGGTAGGCGCAGTCCTCATTGAACCTAAACCGGAGGTACCCTGCGGGTATGGGCTCGTCTTTTAGAACGCGCATGTGCGGCGCGCGCGTACCGGCGCGACGGCTGAGGAAATTACATACACGTTTTAAGGGAAAATACATACACCTTATAAGGGAAAAAACATTTACCTTATAATCACACTAATAAACGGATGGATGTATGTTTTTTTACTTCTTTATGCCTAAACTATTAAATGGAAATTTGGAACCCGGAATAGCACATAGGCAGACTACTTTTTATCACATAAATCAGTTCCCGTGGGATAGAAATAACCTTTTCAACACACTTGCTCATAAGGTGGCTCTATGGTCACCGCAATTAGGCACAGAATGACACCCATAATCAAACTGTGACTATTAAACGTTCCCATAGAATAAACGCGTGCGAAACCGAGGGTAGAAACTAGTGGAAAATACACGAACACACTGTGGAAATCGGCTGACAAATATAACGATCCCTGTCCGTGGTCCACCTACGTGGTACACCTGACTGTAACGGGAGCATTTTTTTTCTTTCCATGGTTTACATACATATTTACATGGTTTAAAAAAAATGCTGACAGAGCAAGTTCTGGAATAAGATCTTTTAATATTAATTTAATTTGAATGTCTCAAAAAAGAAGTTGCGACAGATAACAGTTATTATTAAATACTTACGATTTAGCAATCATCTCCGCCTCCTTGTCCATGGGTAGAGGGTGGCCTTGCATCATGCTCTGTTCTAACAGCAGTTCTGGCGGGTACATCATCGGGTATAGGGGGAACGGGGAACCACTGGAACAATACATTCTATTTGTTTTGATAGAATTTACAGTCATCATCATTTTCCCACTGCTGGGTTTAAGACCTCTTTTTGGTCCTTCGTATATCCTTGAACCTTGGTGCCAATCGGTTAAACTTTACTCCATTATGACTACGGAACTACACTTGCGAGCTATAAACTGGAATCACTTCATCGCTGGTTTTTGCAGACCATATTTTACAGTTTCCATGCAATAAACTGTAGGTTGTGGTATATTATTTTAAAGATAATTTTATTAGCTTTCAAACTCTTTCGATATCATAGCGAAAAAATTGTTCATCATATGTCATGGAACGTGAAAACAAAAGACATAAATTTCTGGGAATTTATGCAATTTTGTCATCAGTCCAATATATCACTTCACTCAAAATATTGGAATTACAAGAAAATGGAAACCACACCAATAGAAGCCGCTCAAATCGTCACCCTAATCCAGCAAGGGTTCTCTCAGCGTACTATCGCTCGACAGCTTCATCTGAGCCAGTCCTGTGTCTCCAAAGTATACAAGAGGTTTAGAGAGACTGGAAACTTAGTCCGAAGACCAGGATCTGGACGACAGCGATGCACTTCGGCGAGAGATGACCGATTTATTGTCAGCACTTCTCTCCGAAATCGACATCTAACCGGCGTTGACGTCCAGCGGGAGCTCGGACAAGTTCGAGGGAGAACTGTCAGCGAGTGGACAGTGAGGCGAAGACTCAAAGAAGCTAACTTGACCCCAAAAAGACCAGCAACGGGACCTAAATTGTCTACAGCCCACCGACAAGCCCGACTTCAGTTTGCTCGTGATCACTTAGATTGGGATATACAGCAATGGAGCCGAGTTTTGTTCGCGGACGAGACTAGGATGTGCCTGCATGGCAGCGACCGTCGACGGAGAGTCTACAGGAGACCGGGAGAGCGATACGCACAATGCTGTATAGCGGAAACAGTGGCATATGGGGGTGGGTCTTGTATGATGTGGGCGGGGATTTCAATTGAAGCTAAAACGGAGCTGGTATTCGTACCCGGTGGAGGTCGGGGAGGAGGACTAACCGCAGAAAGGTATATCAACGACATTCTGCTGGGCCATGTACTCCCTTACGCCGGGTTTATTGGCGAAAATTTCTTGCTAATGCACGACAATGCCCGCTGCCACACCGCTCGTGCGACTAGACAGTACCTGGAAGAAGTCGGGATTCCCACAATAGACTGGCCAGCCGTCAGCCCTGACATGAACCCTATCGAACACCTGTGGGACGAGCTGAAAAGGCGGGTACGAGGAAGATCTCCAGCTCCGGCGTCAATAGAAGACCTAAAAACTGCTCTTATCGAAGAGTGGCAGGAAATTCCACAGGATTCCATCAGGAAACTCAGTAGGTCAATGAAAAACCGTTTACAAGCAGTCATTAGGGCCAGGGGGGCAATACAAAATATTAAGCGGGAAATGACAAAGATTTTAAATAAAAATTTGATATTTTCATATTACTTCTTATTAATTTAAACATCCACAACTTCGACCTATCGTATTAATTCACTAAATTAAGGTAGGAAATTTAATTAAATTTAAATAATTTTTATACCATTCGAAAGCTAACAAAATTTCTTTTCAAATGGTATACACCAATCTGCAGTTTATTCTATGGAAACTGTAAAATATGATCTGCAGAAACCAGCGATGAAGTGATTCCAGTTTATAGCTCGCAAGTGTAGTTGTGGTACACTGACGTCAAATTTGACGACCCGCAGCGGGTCCGCGGAGGTTGCGGGTTCAATTCTCGCCTCGGGACAAAAATCTGTACGATCTCCAGGTTGGTTTTAAAGAGAAAAGGTTTCTGGTTGTTAAAATAAATATCTAGGTACTATGTAAAATACTAAGTATATGTGACCCGAGAGCTGCTGGATATCTGGCGATGGATGGATGGACGGACGGACGGACGGATGGATGGATGGATGGACGGATGGATGGATGGATGAATGGATGGATGAATGGAAGGATGGATGGATGGACGGATGGATATATGGTTTATTTGGTTCACAAACATACAGCACAAAATAAAACCAAACATAGACATTAAAGTAGGTCACAGCCACAGAACGATGACGGTAGGACCGATAACCATTACAAAATTAAGCTTTAAAGGTGATCGTCACGGGTTGACGCGAGGTTAATTTTTTTTATGTTTTAATTTTTTATGCTTTCTAAAAAATTACTCGATTCACTGGTACTTTTAGAGCATTTGGGAATATAAAAAATTTTTGCCAAAAAATCACGCCACGTACGTAACATTTTCCCAAATGCTCCCAAAATGCAATTGAATCGAAGTTGGCTTGGATTCATAGAAAATGTAACGATTTGCGGCAATTAACTTTTCCGTGGTTTTATTCCTTGTAGAAAAAAATTGAATCTTGCGCCAACCCGTGACGATCAACCTTAATATACTTCGAATAAACTTGAAGGTAGTGTAAAACTCACCCTTGTCCAAACAGCGCGACCTGCGCCAACCCGGGCAGCCCTGCCAGCGACGCTGTATACTGCTGCTGCATCTTTAGCTGCTCTTGCAGACTGCCCTTGCGACCGCCGGCTAGATACTGCTGGAGGAGGAGGCTTTGGACTGCTTGTACCTGCGGAAGAGTTGTTGAAGATGGTAAGATACAGCAGTAGAGAACTATTGAAAACTGAAGAGAAAGTGTTGGTTGAAGACTGTACAGAGATGAAAAGCGCAGCCAGGTAAATGATTGATGTTAATGATGGTTAAGGTGTCTGTGGTGATGATTTTGATAGCTATGATAAATTTAATGATGATGATAACGCTGTAGACCTCACGGAAAGAAAAGTTATTGAATATGGTATGGCTGTAAGTGATGAAGTTAAAAACGTTACGGATGTCGACTATGGTGGCTAAGGCGATGATTATGAGAGATTATAATAAAAGTACCTCTACTAAACTAGAAAAAGCTACAATAGCTGACGATTAATATGATTATTTTGAACAAGATGAAAATAAAAGAGAAGAAGCCAAGATGATCGGGCGCAGTTAGCTTTTTCATACACAATGACTTGGCCCTTTATTACTTTATTAAAAACCGATCTTAATGATTACCTGATCAGCAGGATTCGGAGGCCGATGACCCCCATGTCCAGGAGACGGTGCCTGGCTGGTGGAAGATGAGGCAGTCGATGGCAGGATCGAGATCTCAGGATACTCTCGTTCTAACGTCTCCTGAAACGATAGGGGAGCTATAAGAATCTGATATGATAAACTAAATCTATGAACAATGTAAGAAAATTAAAGTAAAAATATGTGTATTATGCTAACAGCAGAAGATAAAGATAAAGGTAAATTAGGTAACTACTCAGCGGATGCTATGACGGGGAACTTTAGGCAAGGGCCTAAAGTTATGAAAGTCAAACAATCATCGATTTATGTTTGAGTAACGCTTCAGTCATAGATAATCGTTACTCAAGCATAGTTCGATGACTGAGCAAGCTTTTATAGCCTTAATGTTCTTTATGGAGTGCTATCACAAAGCGCATCGAGCGACGTGATGACCGCGTCATGGTGAGACTTGACGTGCTTAGGTTTGTATAACTCGGTTAACATAAAAATTGGTCATTAAGCTGACGGTCTTTAATGAGCTCATTTATTCTATGAAAGTTACGTAAAATATAAGCGGATAGAGTCGCCACAAATACAATTAAATACGTCAACAAATACTGAACAAAATATTAAACAAAAGTTCAAAAGTAACACTGTGAAAGAATTTACTGACAGTGAATCACGGATCATTGAAAAATATTACAAAATGATCAGCTTATCAAAATATTGTTTAATTTGAACACCTGAACAATAACAGAGTTGGGTTTCAATGGATGATTGGTGCATGTTTGTCATTTAAGAGTTTACTTAATAAGAACATGTATTTTGGATGTTTTGAGAAACAGGGTTATCTCATCGTAATTGATTGAAAAAAGTTAATTCAGAGTTTGTACAATAAAATTTATAAAGCTACTTAGAAATGAATGGGCTTCTCAATAAAAAAATGTCCTGTGTGATGATGAGCTATTGCAGATTTTTGACAACAAAGTACAAACCTAGACTAATGATGTCGACCAACAAGTAGATGAGTGTTATGGACATGAATAGAAACAGAAAAAGAAAAAAAAGAAAGAAAATAAAGATACATATAAAAGCAGAAAACAAAATAGATCTTACCTTAGTAGCAGCCAATCCAGCAGGTTGCTCCATAGAATTGCTATGCTTCTTCACCATATGAGAAAACAACAATTTCAAATCCACATACGCCTGACTACAATGAGGACAATGATAATGTAGATTCATTCCTCCAGCATTCTTATTCAACGGACAAGTCTGGTCATGACAAGATGGTGGAATAGTCGGAGACATCTTCGGATCAAATTTCTTGTCCAACTCCATTCGTAGCTTCAGGTCTTTGGATGGTGATGCGTCGTAGATGCTGCGAGGTGATGAAGTGTTGCTTCTGAGGTGGGATGATGGATAGAAGGTGCCCGTCGCTTTTACTACTGGAAGGAAATACGGTGTTAGTTCAGTTTTGGCTCAAAATACTGATAGTACCATGACTGTAAAAGTCATGTAATAATGGACAATTTATTCGCAAAGAAAATAAATAAATAAATAATAAATAATGCTGGACAATCCACACAGAAAATGACAACATCTTGAAACAAATATCTAGTTTTTACAATTGAAAGAGCACAAAAATAAATAATACTGGACTGGATATAATTATCATCTCCCAAAAAAGGTAAACTTGTGATATATATGAATGTGTATAACATTGATTTTGGAAAAAAAATGGAACCGTGTCTTTTCAAGTTTCTTATTGGAATCTTTTTTGTTTAGAAATGAGGCTGCTAAAGAAAAATACTCACCCGAAATATTATCTTGTTCCCTCTCAAACTCACTCTTGATCGAGAAGTTAGCAGTAAAGTCATTGACATCCTTAACCGACCCTACGCTATCAGCTGACGCTCTCTCTTTTAAAGAGTAATCTTTGGCCTCTTCAAAGCTGCCTTCTTCTTTAATCACTGGAGTTCCTCTTCCGTGTTTATGTGTAGCTAGGACGGAGTACTGAGTCAAGATTGCTGGGCAATTATTTCCTTGCGCGCAATGAAAATGGGACCTCAGTTGATTTTTGAAGCAGCTTTTTCCCCCACAGTGGTCAAAAGACGCGAAGTAATCAAAGCCTTCTAGCAAAGGGCTGATGGAATGAGACTCCCTCATGTGAGTTTCCATTATGTTATGTGTTTCGCTGGAGAAGGAACAGTTGTAACAATGCAAGTGGAGTCGCGTGAGACGTAATAGGCAGGACGGGTAGGATGACGTACATGTGTCAGGGCTTGTGAATACCTCGAAGTGTTGGAATTTTATGCGCTGAAAAGAGAAAAATTTAATTAATACTTTGTAAGTAGACACTTTACAGATGTTTTCTATGTATTCTTTGTATGAAGAAAGAAAATTTGTACAATTAATTAATTTTTATGAAAATGGTATCGTCGCTGAATCGTCACGAAGAATTCATAGATTTATGAAACTCTAGAAAGTGCGTGCGGTGCTATTTGCACGGAGAGATAAATGAATAGTTACAAACACATCAATACTTTAGTTTTGACACTTAGACGCGCGTCCCTTCATCTGTATTCAGCATCATTTACTTCATCTAAAGCAGAATACCAAAACGTGTAATTCTGTGACGATACCACTGTCACAGTGAAGCGATTAGTTTAGCAGAATAGGGCCCCAGCTGAACGGAATCACATGTAAGAAGCGCAACCGATCATATTTTGTTGTGTAGATGTGTTCGCAGTTTATGACACTTCTTGACACTGACACAGGTCGAGTCGTAGCAAAAAGTCGTGTAGGTAAAGAATGGGATTGAAGATGACAACATGATAGCATGTTATCCCGCGTAGACTCTACGCGATTTATACACAATCTAGGTTCCATAATACAGGTACATATTATATTAAAAGTGTAACGAGTCCAATTCTGCACATTGAAGCTCTTTTTTTGCACAGCTTTTCTTCGTATGAGAGAAACTGTGGTCATATGTGAATATCTAATTAGTCGGGTATGGCAATCGCGAACGAGGTCGCGGGTACAGCTAGTAACTACTAAAATAAAAACGTATAATGTAACTAAATAGGAGTATATTATTATGTAAGGTTGTTAAATAAAGGCTTTTTGAATTATTGAATTTGAATTGAAATAGACACTTTCATTGTCCGTGACGGACAAGGACGTGTCTGGACCTGGAGCTGCGGATGTACTAGGCAGTGAATGTATTATGGTGACCCACTGTCTAAATGTTACACGATGCATCGAAACGCAAGATAGAAACTTTAAATAAAGATACAAAATGACGTTAAATAGATAAAATTTGTTTATAGCAGCAAACAACTTAGATGGTAATGAGCTTTCAAAGGAATCGAAATAGAAGAAACAACGCTGGAGGATTGTCCATATACTAGCCCCAAGCTAAGCAGAGCTTGTGTTATAAGGGTAAATAAAAACATATTACGAAGATAAAACAAATTGAGATGAGTAAGCCAAAGATAAGATACTCACGTGAAATTCTTCGACATTAGCAATCACTGGAGATGGAATCACTGGTGGCAGCTGATTGCTTTTCGGTAGCTTGAACGATGTGAAGATAGCTTGGGGTGTCACCTGAACAAAATAACCAAATTAGAAATACTTGACCCCAATATTTGACCCTTTACGCAAAAAAGATTTAGATCATTCCTAAATCTTTTTAAATCAGATCCACAACCCTAATAGTTAATTTGATGCTGGTCATGTAGTAACAGAGTGGCAAACAAGTATCCATGCAGAACAATTCTACCACCGAACTGCAATTCCCAACCCGCATTCTCAGCGTGGGGATTATGGGCATTACCCCCGTGAGATAAAGGCCAATACGGCGCTTATTAGACCTGGGTCCAGCAGTGGACCAATATAGGCTGTGGAGGAGGGGGAAACAAGAAAGCAGCTTAGGTCATGTATGAATGCATTTCAGACCTAGGTATATGCAAGCTAGTCTCAAGGTTCAATGTTCGTAAACAACTCGAAACACTAAAATCGAGTGTAGAATTTAATATATAATTTTCAGCATTTTATACACTGTGGGAAAGAACCTAAAAGCAGTGCAAATTCTGTCACAAAATCAACAACAAGAAAATGATTTAAGGTTAAGGGGCAATGTTTACAAACATAGTATCTTGAGTTTGGCTGGAGTATAATTAGGCAAGTAAAAAAACTTACATTTATATTGTCCGTCCATACTTCAACCACGCGGTTTTTAGGCGGTCTTCCCCTTTTTCTACTGAACATTTCATCTAGCGAACTAGACGGATTCAATTGCTGAGGAACCACTCCAGGATTCGGTCCCAGATTCAACTGGGCCTGAAGATTCGGGGTCAGTTGGGACGACAAAGTCGGGGCCATCTGTGCCATTTGCGCCAAATTCGGGGGGAGATTTGGAAGGGAGACTTGACCTAATTGAGCTGCCATATTGGGATGTAACTGAGCTGATAGTTGGGGGGTGAAGTTGGGAGCGAATCTAGCCGCTAAGTTAGGGGACATAGGGCTTAGGATAGCGTGCTGGCGGTGGTGCTCCAAACGTCTGAAGGGGTGTTCTTCTGATGAGAGAATTACTGCTCCGCAATTTTCCTGAAAATGTTTGGTAAATTAGTATTTTTTGTTTGTAATGTATAGTATGTATTTGTTTATTTTCTAAGTAGTAAATAGATATCTTACTATGCACACAGATATTACCCCATGTACAATCCAACGATCCTATCCATTCATGGTCTGGGAGAGATCGCTATTGAGCGACATGACCGCCAATTGTCGCTTATTCCATAATTATTCTTTTGAAAATTATTTCAATGTTAAGTATGTAATAAAATAAAGTATTACCTATCTATTATCTATTTGTGTTTTTTGGAAAAAAAAAGTTTAGTGTTACACTCAATTAGCCCAACTAAAGTTCTAGTTAAACTTAATAGTTAAAACCCGGTATAGATAGATAGATAACTCTTTATTGTACCACACAAACACAAAATATAATACAGAAGAAAATGTTGAGAAACAAGGAAGTACAAAGGGCGGCCTTATCGCTTTGAGCGATCTCTTCCAGGCAATCTTACCGGTATTATCAAGGAACCACAAGATTCATCTAAAACTGGAGAGGTGAGCCCTAATCAGTTTTTTTTGTAAATTACATTATACATAGATAAGAAAGCTAAGGTGATATTGTACACAGAAGGATTTCATATATGTACATCACTTAATATCCACAATTTCCAATTGTTGATTTTGAGGTATTCTTTTTTTTTTAATTTGTTGTGTACAATAAGAAGTATGTATAGAGTATTGCATTGTATTATTCACCACAGAAAATAAAAATACAAAGTAAAACGGGAGCAAATTACCCTTTTAATGATTCCAACCAATGTCAAAAGTCAAAACCAAAAATTGCCAGTAACAAATATCAGAAGCAGAATCCTTTAAACTTACCCAAGTGCAATGATAGTGTGTGATATCCCTGATGTGCTGGCAAGCGGAGTTGCCGCAAGGGTTGTTCCTCGTGTTGGTGACGAAGTAGGCTTCTGTCACCTGGTTCTGTTGCTCGTGTTCCATTACATGCTTCATCATTGTGCTTTGACAGCTGTGAAGGAAATAAAGTTAAAATTAAATAAATGATTATAAAATATATAAATATAGCTGGACAATTCACACAGCATCATCTAGCCCCAAGCTTAATAGAGCTTGTGTTATGGGTACTAGATAAGTGATATACTTATTGACTGATCTATAATACACGTATCTTCAATCAAACCCAGAAACGTAAACAACAAATTTACTCGAGGATTTCGAGGACAATGACCAGTTTTGTGCATAAGGTTTATTTTATGGGTAAAATTATTATACTGAAGATCATAAAAAATATGTTTACTCAGAACTAGGACTTGTAGGTACACAAAGCTTCCAAAGCTTTAATCGAAACAGCAACCAGACTAACATAATAAGTATCAGGACAACAATCATGAAAATGAACTGATATTGATGCTCTCAAAAAGGTGAAACTGAAACTAGATAACAGGCAAAACCTAAATTTTTTATATGGGAGTATAAATTGAATAAACCATTATATAACCACTAAGATCCAAGTGCTTGCAAATTCCTCACCTATGTGCCATCTTGCAGCCATCAGCCAAGCAGTGGTAGTGCTTGTTTAGAGCGCTGCATTTGCTACACTTGTCATCGGCTTCCTTGCTGCCATTGAAGGTCTCTATGTACTTCCTGGATGCCTCTTCCATCATTGCTGGGTTCTGTGAAGACAAGAAGAGATTCGATATTTGAAATGATGTGCAAAATGCTGCTAACTCTTTCTCCGTTAACAACTTGGCACATCGGCGATTCAAATGAACGAATAATGCTATAATAAACGTCAAAAAAACCCTTTTAAAATAACTTTTAAAAGTCTTGTTGAGTTACCCCATCAAAACTTTTTTAATTATTTATTTATTAAGGGTTTGTTCAATCATCATCATCAAGACGTTCATAATAGAGTTACGGTAGGCAGAAGTGGCAAAGACTTTTGTAGAGTTTTCATTGGATATTGTCCATCGAGCACTATATTACCAGAAAATCAATTATCTGCTCGCACTATCTACCAAAAATGCAGCTTATAATGAATTTTTGTTATTAGTATTTTCTACAAAATTATCTCTTTGAAATGTATATATTTGTCAATGATTTCACTAGCTACAAATATATGGATGTTAAATTAAAGGAAACTTACAAATTGTGGAGAATAATCATCCATCATTGGGTTAGATAGGTCATCATCCACGTGGAAGCTTCCTCCAGGAGAGTACATGCTCATGTCAGCTCCTTGCTGCATCAGCGCGTTTTGGATCACTGAGGTTGGAAGCCTGATGAAAGATGACACTTGAGAATTTAACACAACAAAAATAACAACACACAAAGCATATTATATAGGAAGAATTTAGTTTTTGTTTAGTATGTACGATTTGGTCTGTATCAGATGCCATCAAATTAATCATTATATCAAGGCTATGCTAATTCAAACCTATGTATCTGATCTTAAAGTTCACTTATCCAAAGCGCTTGATGTAAATAAGGCTTCAGAAGAAAAGACAAGATATCCGACTGCTAGAATGCAACACATTCTTTCAATTATGCCTGATGTAAAGGATATGGTTCGGTTGCAAGTGAACATTAAAGACTACTCACTCCAACCTCCAGATCAAGTGAATAAAGACACAGGAGCAGCTACAGGAGCAAACGTATCTAAAATTTAAGTTTTTTTTTTTATACTACCTAGTTGGCAAACAGGTATGCGGTCCGCCTGATGGAAAGCGGTTACCGCAGCCTATGGACTTGTGCAACATTAGAGACATGACACGCGCGTTGCCGACCCTTTAAGTGTCTTAGAAGACCCTTTTTGAAGAACCCTTATACCTAATATCAAAGTCCACTTACCCAAAGCTCATCTCCTGTTCCTTCCTCTCATGCTTCCTCTTATGAGTGAAGATCTGACTGCTTGAATGCAACACATAGTTGCAATGAGGCCGGATGCAGTGGATATGATTGCATGTTCTAGAGAAGCGGCAGTCACGGTAAGGACAGGCTTCGTTCTTCATGTACTTCTTGAAACCATCTTTGGAGAGCGCTTCGTCTTTGATGTGGTAGGTCTTGTGCTTTTCTGTTGGAGAGTATAATACGTGAGGTGATACTTGAGGTGATAGAGCATATAAAATGGCTTTGGATGTGATATGAAAGTGTGTTAGACACAGAATTTCTGCTATGGGATTCATCCATTCAATGATCAAGGCTATTATTGCTATTATTTGTTTATGCTAAGTTTTGTCTTGAAGTCTTGTTAGGCTACGCTTTAGAATAGTCCAGTCCAGTAGTCTGGATTTACAGCACCATAACAAAAAAAATTATTCAAAGTAATATATTCGCATTCTAAGAGCTGGCAACGTTGTTAAGAAACGAAGCCAATGCCGTCTAAAGAAATAATATGACTTTACATTATTGGCAATTACTAGGTACGAGAATCCAAGTGAATGAGGAGACTCAATCAAAATAAAGATGCTTATCATTATGACAGCTTAAAAATGGTTTATCCACGACACGATTGAGTGCTATTACCATGATTAATGTTGTTTAGAGTTTCCATTGGGAAACTCGTCACAGGTAGCCATAATCACGTAATAACTGAAGTCAATGTGAGTGAGTTTTTATTGGCGAACGTACTAATCTACGCTCATCTTTATAGTGATGTAGTGGTAATTTTCGTAGCAAAAGTCAAAGGATGAGGGTAGATCGGTATATCTGCCAATAAAAACTGAAATATAGGCAAGCTCAACACCACACAAATCATGGTAAATATCCCTTCTATTGATTTTAGTCACTTAGTTATATTTGTTAAGTTGGTAACACAAAACTGCAATCAAACTATGAAAGATGATTGTTATTTATGTTAATGATTCAGATTTATATTTTCTTACCCATATCAGCCTTATTTTTAAAGGTATAGGTGCATCCCTGCCGTCGGCAGTGGAAATGCGTGGTCCTCTGTCCAGCGAAGATACAATGAGGGGCAGCGCAGCTTTCCGTGGCCCTGAACCTTTGGAAGCCTTCCTGGAGGATTGCGGAGTCCTTACGGTGGTAGTTTGCGTGCATTTGTACGTCGGAGGTGGAGATGTAGACCTAAGAGAGAAAGAAAAGTACAGAAGATCGGTGGAACAGAGTTGAAAGAGAATTAAGATGATTATAGTGATAATTTCGGAATAGTTAAGAACACTTTTGCTAGCAATGCAGTGGGTAGAAATATGTGTTTAGTTACAATGATGTCATTGTAACTAAGCAGTAATGCAAAGACAGATCGATTTGATCAATTTTGTTTGTGGCGGGGCCTCATGGCCCCTATTTAAGTAGTCAGAGTATGGATGGATACTTGAAATTAAATAGTATTATGTTAGTTTAAAACAATATAGTAAACTTTCTGTAGAAAATGTATATAGGTAGTTGTTGTAGAAGGAACCGCTTACCTTATCACAGCCATCTTGGATGCAGTGGTAGTGGGTTTGACTCCTGTTGTGAGGACAGTCGTTAAATCTATCGGAGCAGTCGTCCAGGGGTGAATACCTCATAAAACCATGGGCTAAAGACTCGTCACGCTTCTTGTGCCACTATGGAGTTACAAATATATTAATAAAAAAAATACGATCAAGGAATAGAAACTAAATTGAAACAGACGATCTAAGTACAGACTGTTAAAAACAATTTAGAAGCTACTTCTAGATTGTCTGCTGTTACAGAGTCAACGTAGGTAAATAAATTAGTAAGTAAAATAAAAAAAAAATTCTACGTGGTAATGATGCTTTCAGACAAGTCGAAGATGGCGTGGAAAAAGCTGAACAACTTCTAAACGAATGCTTTCCAAAACGGGGACGACCTTCAGTAATCTATCTATAAAATGATCCCTATTTCCCTTGGTCACGGCATCACGCGTGAACGGCTGGACCGATTTCGCTAATTCTTTTTTTGTTGTGTTTGTTATTGTCAAGAAAAGTTACTTAAGAAATTTGCGCGGAAAATTAAAAAAAATAAGAAAACGTCATAATACCAATTAGAATTCAATATTTATAGTTAATACAGGACAACGGGGAACTCGCGCGTATGTCGGCTCAGGTAGTGAACAATAATGAAGATCAGAGTAGACAATCAAATCTAAGGTAATCTACTATATAAAAATAAGTCGGGTTTTCCTTCCTGACGCTATAACTCCAGAACGCACGAACCGATTTCCACGGTTTTGCATTCGTTGGAAAGGTCTCGGGCTCCGTGAGGTTTATATCAAAGAAAATTCAGGAAAAATTTAAAAAGAAAAGCGGGAAAATCTTTTTTCACATACAGCGTCATCTCTGATACGCGAAACGGAGTTCGCCGGGTTTGCTAGTTGAATTTATAGATACTCATACTCTCGCGATAAATTAAATTACAGGTTCCGAACTGAAGCGGACCAAAGAAGTGAATAATAAATTACCAATAGCATAGCGTCCAGATCGTCACGTAACCGCCAGACATCGTATTGGTTCAAATTCAAAATTCAAATTCATTATGTATATCAGTCATCTAGTACCCATAACACAAGCTCTGCTTATCTTGGGGCTAGATGATGCTGTGTGGATTGTCCAGCATTATTATTTAATATATTTTGCGAAACATACAACAACAGGTTACAGGGATGTTAGATTAAAATAGAATGAGCACAACCATGATCAGCTTTACAGCTTGCAAAGTCACGATAAATGTATATAAATAAATACAATGTCAATATCTAAATTCATTAATAATAAATGAATTGTCTTATCCTACAATATATCCATCAGATATTCATAAACATTGCAACGTATGGTTGTTTTAGACATTTCCTCTGATCTACACTCTGCTGTTCGATTGAGATGTATTTGTGAGTGTATCACTCGTACCTACTCAAAGATCCTAGAAGCGTACGTTCCGTAGGGCTCATACTATTTTCGTTAATCGATTACGAATAAAAAACAAGAGAAAGCGAACCAATGAGCGGCGAAAGTAGTACCTCTGAGTGATACACTCACGAAAACATCACAGAGTGCCAAGTGCCAGTTTTTGTACGCGTTCGACCGCGCACAAGTATATATAAATAGTTTTTATATTATAAATAGTTTTTATTTTTTTATTTTATTGAACGCTTTGAGTTTATAACTTACACCACACCACTTCGCCGCCACCACCACAACTCAAGCATTTCATTCAATAGTCCTTTTATCTACCCTCAACTTTTAATTTATTTTTCACATTTTTTTCTGTATTGACAAAAATGTTTTATTGTAAAAAGTTTTTGCTAAATTGTAAGAAATGTAATTAAGGAAGAGCGAAACCTCCTAGTACAAGTATTCTTTACTTAAAAGGAGGTTTCAAAATATTGTAAAGATATGTATGTATGTACTTTGTTAACAAAATATTTTGTATTTTTTTTTGTACATGTAAACGTGAATTTGTTTGAAGAAATGGTGATTCTTTAACTCGCCGCTAGAGGGTCTGTCATTTTCTTCATACAAATTCGCGTTTACTTGCTCGCGGTCGAACGCGTAAAAAACTCGCACTTGGCACTCTGAATCAACGAGTTGGTGAAAAATTAGATCGCAGTTTCTGTTTAGGCAGATCCCCGACTATTTTCCCAACATCTTCCTAATTAATGCCTTTGTAATAGTTTTATTTTTATAGTTTAGACTGAGCTATGCGAAAACAGAGTTTGGTGGTCACCAAGAGCAACTTCACATACCTAAACTATATAAAATAAAGATAATATAGATTACTATTTACTGCCCGCGGGTTCACACGCGATTTTTAAGTAAACTATTCCCGTACCCGGGATACTATTTCCCTCCCTGCCAAATTTCATTGAGATCCTTTCAGCCGTTTTGGCGTGAATAGGTAACAGACAGACAGACAGACTGACAGAGTTACTTTGGAATTTATAATATTAGTATGGATTACTTTATTAAAAAGCTTCAGTGGCATTAAAAAAATGCATATAATAGGTATCACAAACTGCCCAAGGGATTATTGAAAATCCTTTCTTTTACGTAAATGTCTAAGAATGTGGCGGCGCTAGTGCGAGTCGTGGTAGGGCTCCAAACACTAACCTTGAAATGCCTGATCATCTCCTCTTTCTTGCAGAAGACTCTAGCGGTGCAGTCCATACAGTGGAAGTGTTCCCGGTAGCCAAGATCCTTGCAGTATGATGAACCGCATTCAAGTGTGGAGCCATACCTGATGAGACAAAGAAGTGAATGATGTATGTGGAAATCATGGTAATGTTTGCACCATGGTAGGTATTTATTTACGTCCAAAATTCAAACAGTATTACGACATTTGTGTGCTGTGGGTTCAAGAATCTTAAATATTTTTATGGAGCAAATTTCATCATTTAATTTAATTTTTTTTCGTTTTTATAATTTATTGATTTAAGCAATAATTCAATAATAAAAACAAATTAGAACTAGTATTTACAATTGAAACAATTAAGCTAACTGCAGACTGTTGCAAACAATCTACAGGTAGCACAACTGATCCATATCAATACCAGTCGGAAGCGTCCCCAAGACGCTGGCTGCATTGCCCCGCCGTATGGCAATGCTGATGCGCTGCGCCAGATACCAGATAAGTTAAAAATTTATAACTTTTCCGCTGCGCGTGTGCATGCGTTGTTAAAGTTTTTGTTTTTCTAGGTTGTCTATTTATTATAATTTATACAATTAATATTACCTCTTGACGTATCTTGAATAGTCGACAGTAGTGTTCAAGGAGTTCTTCCTCGCCTGGTCCAGATGACTCAACGCGGAGAGCAGACCTGCGACAAAACAAACATTGGAATAGAAAACAAGAGAATAACGTGACAAGAGCAAATTTATAGGAAAGAAATAGGAAATTATTAGAGATCTTCTGACCATGACTTTGGCTGGTTAGCCGATAAGTCGGTTGTAAAGAGACCGACTTCGGCCAGAATCCCACTAATAATAACCTATAATCTTAAATGTAATTAATTTTATACCTAGCTGTAAGTTTTCCCAAAATTTTGTAAATAAATAAATAAATTCTATTTTTTTATTGGAATAAGATGAAAAATTTATAAATGATTATTGATGATTAAAAAAATATTAGGTATGTTGTTTTGTTTGATGATTAAGAATATAAGATACCTACCAATTTTGTTTGATAAATGTCATAAATATTTCTTCTTTATAAGTAAGCAATTTTAGAGACTGATTACCAGAGGAAAGGTCGCTTTACATTTCAAAATGTGTAAAACTGATTCTGAATTAAAATAATGAATTACCAATCAAGCTTTTTAATAAAAAGCTTGATTGTTAATTTATATTTTTTTCTCCTCCTCCTATATTCATCCTACAAATAAACATTTGATTGAGAAATGCAAAATAAGGAGCCGGATAGTTGGCGCTCTTATCCGAATAGTCAGCGACTACGAAAGTGGCCGAAGTAACTAGTCCGGCCGCTTTCGCCACTATACTATAATTTCTAGAGATGTTCCAACTGGAACAAATAGACGTTGATTTCTGATTTCATGATAATCATTTATTGAGTGCAGACTGTTCCAGTTGTCCAATACCATGGTATTATGGGTCAGTTGAGCTACCGGTAGATTGTTTGCAATAGTCTGCTGGTAGCTCAACTAATCTATCGTTAAAAAAAAAAGAAATCAAAAATCAATAATAGTCGGAAGCGTCCCCAATAAGACCAGCTCTCGCGTCGCTTCGACCAGACCCTCAACATAAACGTAGTTTTTGATGGTGCAATAAAACTAAAATCTATCTAATTACAATGCAACCATCGATTTCGGATCAATTCAATTGAACAACGTACGATTAGATACAAATAAGTCACGGAAGTTCCACCCATAAATCCCTTGCCCATAAATTCCTCAACTTTCGTCCATATGAGTTCCATTCACTAACTCCAGAAAGCCATTATGTAGAACATTATGAGGACCCCATTGTTTCGCTTGAACGGCCCGGCACAATATCTTACGAAATTTCCTAAAAACCTTTGGGAGATGTAGGGCAGAAAGCAGGCAACTATCGACCGACATAATTATAAGACGACCTCTGTTGCGGGATCTCTCGGTTGCGGGTTCTCGGGAAAAGTGTTTGTACGATCTGCAGATATTTGTTCCAGGTTTTATAATATATTTTTAGTATATTTAGTGAATTAAGTATAATAATATATATAAAACAAGCTCTGCTTGGCTTGGGGCTAGCTAGATAGTGTGTGAATTGTCTAGCATTATTTATTTATTTATTGATTTTATAAATAACGACTTCGAAAAAGGAAGAGGTTCTATGTTCGGATGTATGTATGTATGTGTTTTTTTTTTGTATTTTCGCCAATTTGTTTTGTATTCCGTCAATGAATCATGATTTGATGATTCTTTTGGTTTTGTGTAGGGAATGAACACGGGGTGGTTCCATATCATTTTTATTTTAAAGGAATCACTGTTTGTATAAGTACTATAAGTCGAATTCTCGTATTTGTAAAAACATTAAATAATTTTGCGGAATAGACTTCAGCGAATTCGCTCCGTGTAGTGTCTTAAGTTTTTGTGTTGTTAATATAACATAACATTTACTTTTATTTCTTTCCCAGACGGTCGATTATAGATTTATTGAACTAGATTCATTGGTTTCCATTAATATAAATATAGAATAGCAGGTACTGCATAACCTTTATTTATCGGTTTCCAACTCTTCTTCTCGTTTTAACTTGTTAAGTTAGAAATAGGTGCTTTAAAAGCCTTATTTTTCTCGAGATCTGCGTAAAGTACCTGCTTTCCGTGTAAATTCAGTTTTATTATAAGCGTTTATTATGTCTAAGAGGCCATCCGATTCCCTTCTTCCATTGTCTTTTTTATTATCATCAATATTGTCTTTACGCAAATTGTTAGCATGTGTGTCTTTATTTCTTAGATTTTTATTTATACCTTTGATTACTTATTTTATGCTTTTGGTACCGACTCCTTATCCATGTTTCAGTTTATTTTTTATTAACACCGATTTTGCTAATTCTTTCACTATTGTATAAAGAATAATCCCGAGGTGGTTCCATAAAAAAATTATTCCCGAGGGATTAGTATTTATCCCGTTAAACTTAATAAGCAACATACTTAATATTTTTGGAGAATCACGACTAGCTACAACAGTTGTGGTGATATCTGCGGCAATTGTTAATAGATTTTGATGATTCTTTCGTTGTTGTATAAAAATTGATTTTGAGGTATAAGTTTGATTCTCGTGGAATTGCTATGTGCAACGTAAAACATAGGTTTGTAAAAATTGTTCAGAATATGATAATTTAATTATCACCTAATTAATGGTTTCCATGGCAACGGGCGTCAACAGTTTCATCCATGTGTCATCAAACTAAATTAGACTTGAATTATAACTAGATGTCAGTGTATACTAAATTTTTTGCACGTGAACATAGACCTTCGGTCAGAGAAAGTAAGGTAGGGGTGATTTCGTTCGTCCGAGACATAGGAATATTATCTATGAACCGGAATTTGAAGTAGGTTTATCGTTTTTTTAAACACGCCGAATTATTTTAGATACCTACAATACATTTTATGATAATAACAGTAGTTACGACTAAAATATTTATTGGTTATTTTATAACCGACAAAAAGTGGACCTCTGGGAATAAGCCAAAATATTGTATTATAGGGTAAAGTCCAGATTGATGCCCCAGGATTTATTCGTGCCCCACTAGCCAAAAACTTAACTTTCAAAAATCGGAATCAAGTTATAAAGTTTTGATACTTAAAAGCCTCAATATCATTGTCAAGTTTTTACCGACTTCAAAAAAAGGAGGAGGTTCTAATGTTCAGTTGCATGTTTTTTAGTATTTTCGCCGATTTAGTCGTCAATTATGGACCACTTTTGAGAATTATTTGCTTTTGTACGGAGAATGATCCCGAGGTGGTCCTATAAAATGTATTCCCGATGGATTATGATTTGTCCCACAAAACTTAAAAAATGGTGTAAATTTTAAAGAATTTGAAGTCGATTTTTAGTTTATTCAATACAATCAAATTATAATTTATTTGTTGTTTGTGAATCAGGTAATTTTACAGTCGGTACATAAGACTTATATTAGACCGCTGAATTCTGCCGCGTAGGCGTTTAGGCATTTCATTATATATGTATATGTATATGTAAAAATATTGTGACTTACAATCAGAATAATTTTATTTTATACAAAAGCATGCAATTTTATAATTTATATTCAGTACTTATCTATCACTTTTAATCAATATCAAATTATTAAATTTAATTTAAAAGGATTTTTGGCATCACTACTGACTGAGCCGACTATCCGGACCCTAGGCCCTAGGTTTAAATTTTGTGATTAATTTTGATTTTAAATACATTTTATACCCTGCCCATTTTGCCTGGCGCGGCGGGCGAAGGTCCGCCTGCGACGCAGAAGGTTGCGGGTTCGATTCCCGCCTTGGTACAAATGTTTGTACGATCTAAAAATATTTGTTCCGGGTGTTCTGGGTATTTTGTATATGTAATAAAAAATATCTATCTATGCTATGTATTGTATTAAGTTTATCAGTCATCTAGTACCCTTAACACAAGCTCTGCTTAATTTGGGGCTAGATGATGATGTGTGGATTGTCCAGCATTATTTATTATTTATTTATTTATTTTGTTTAACTTTTGCATTTGATGATTTCGCATCATCAGATACCTATTTATTAACTACCATCTCGTTTACCTCTCGATCCGTTCCTAACTAGGCTATCGCAATAATCTTTGCTTTTGTATCATTATCGACCATAAGCACGATTCCCAAAATCATTTGAATCACATTCGCACTTGATCGTGAGTCATTAAGTATATTCGATAGAACAGATCTCTCTTCATTAATAACGAGCTCTCTAAATCCTCGCCTATTATTACAATCACGAGTTCATGCATCGTCAGGGATGTAATCAGGGTGGGGCACAACCTCTATGGGCACAAATCATATGATAGATATAACAGACGTAAAACAAAATTACCTTGTGATTGGAAGTGTTATGAGTCATAAGAGACTACGAGTTTTTGAATAGTATTCTTTACTTTTATAACCTAACTATTTGTTAAAAATTGTAAATGGATTTTATTATAATATTTCTGGTCATAACAATGATAAATTTGTCATGTCAATGTCATTATTTAATTTTAATTGAGACGGAAAACAAACGGTTCGTATAACTTAAATGAGTAGATATGTACATTGGTGGTATAACTAAATCACTCACTTTAAACTTACAGTTTTCACTTCACCTATAGTTTTTGCCAGCAATCTGTTATCCTTAATGTTTTGTGTTGTCTGTAGAGATAAACTTATCGTGATACCAATTGACTCCGTTTATTATAACAAAAGGTGTTTTACTGATGTTTATTTTAACATCTCTGATGTCTTCCCCCTTTCCCCCACCCTGGCTACGTCCCTGCTCATCTTATGCAACATCAAATTATCCAAAGACGCTCTGTACTTTATCCATTGTGTTCACTAATCTACATAAGTATAGGTATTAAATCTTTCAAAAACGATTTTGTAAAAAGCGGAGATATTTCATCAGATAAAGTTCTTTTCAATCTTAAAACGTCAAAGGCGTACAAACCTACATACTTACATATTTATATCATCTCTAATCTACATATACGTAGGTATTTCTCAGAATACAATAGATATACGCATTCGATTTGTGAGCTCGTTTGTACCTACTTTGTATAGCGAAGGTAAAGTCGCCATGACAAGTGTTATAAATAAAAAAATTTTGAAGAAAAATCACCAGATTTTTTATTATATGTAGTATTTTTGAAGGCCTTTGTTGGTCTAAGTATTCTAATGAAGTAAAATTGTGATAAAATTATCATCATCATTATTCGCACTGCTGAGTCTCCCGAAGCTTTTGCAAGCACGACGCCGACGGTCTTGCGCTAAAATATAGATACTTTTATCTCCTAGACACGTCAAATATTCGACTCAATACAACGTTAAATAGGTATCCTGTCAACGAAACTCACGAACTTCGACTCAATAAATCAATACCCGCTGCAAGAAAATAACTAAAACGATACAATCTTAAAACTGGTTCAGAAAATTGAAACAAACACTTGTGTGATGTAATGTACTTCACAATGGCGGAGTGACTAGAGAAAACTTTGATTAATTACCATAATAATTTATTTGATACCTCCAAAACCTGATGTTGAGTAACTGTCGGTTTAACTATCGTATAAAAAGAGTTTTTTGAATTGTCTAAAGGCGCTCCCACATCGCGAGCATTCGTCTGTAACGTAACATTAAAAAACCCGTTTGCGAGCATATCGTTTCAATACCTCTTCACTATTGACTAGCATTTGCCTGTAATGTAACAAACCCAACAACATCGATTTTGAGCATTCTGCGGATCAATTCAGACGTATTCGTGAGTGTATCAATACATTTTCGACGCTCATTGGCTCATTACATTTTCGTTTGTATTTTTATTTATTTATTTCACCATAGGTACACAAGTTACATTTGATGTCAAATACAAAAACATGAAACAAAAGTCAATTAACCAATGAGTGGCGAAATAATTCGGCGTGTTTTAAAAAACTATAAACCGACTTCAAATCGTTAATTGGTCCTAAGAATTGAAGAGTTCCGTTCCTTTGTCATGGATCCCATAATCAGAACCTAACTTTCATCAAACTACCCTTGAAGTAGATCCTTTCCAATAAAAAAATAATCATCAAAATCGTGATATTGAGTTATTCGTCCATTTGTCGTGAACATACTTAGGTAATGCCAATTTAAGACTTATATAGCTTTCTCATGGATTCCACTGTCAGAACTAGACTAAATTGAAATGGGAACACACAGAAAGCACAAGCTTTCAAATAGCAAAAGAACCATCAAAATCGGTTCACCCAGTCGAAAGTTCTGAGCTAACAAACATAAAAAAAATATGCAATCGAATTTAAAAAGTCTTCCTTTTTTGAAGTCGGTTAAAAAGTGTGAGTGATACCCACAAATACGTCTGAATCGACCAGTTGCTGTAGTCGATTCAGTTGTTTTTACGATATCATATGAAGCAGATAATTATCATTACAGGCTGCGCACTGGTTCTAATGCTCGAATCTAAATGTTACATTGAAGGTGAATGCTCGCGGTGAAGGAGTGTCTTAAAAGCATAAAAAGTCCAAAATGTAGGCTGATACTGGTTTAGGAGGAGGTTCCCTGACTTTTGATCTAGAGGGCGTGAATTCAAGTACAATCATGTTCAGTTGACATCTATTGGTAGAACATTTTGATGCGTAGGTATATTATTGAATTCATTGTTGAAAACATGTCCAGGCATAATAATAACATATTTATCTTGTTCGATTCATTGTTTTTGTACACTTCCTCTACCTGTTCCATCGCCTCTCCTATAACTCTAAGGTTTGCTGGAAGAAAACTATTTTCAGGGTTAAGCTCGCCTATGTACTACATATCCTATTAAATAAAATCATGCTATTGTGTACGATAAAGAATTACAGAATTACCTACAGCCGATAACCACATGCATAGGCAAAAGTACAAATACTTTCTATATCGTATCGTTTATAACAATTTTGTAATTGTTTTGAAAAATGTAAATTGAAATATAAATATTATAATCTTTGCTTATTACTGGAAAAATTCATTGAAGAAATATGATTTATTGGTTTTGACGTTTGATGCTGTATGAAAAAGACGTCAGTAAAAAGACGGTCACAGATTCCGAGAACAACTTTAAACTTTTTTTTTAGTATTGTTTTGAGTGATGCATGCTGTTCTGAGATTGAAGGTAATTTGTTTGATCCAAACAAAAGAATATGATCCACGGAAATGTATTTTGATTGTTTCGGAAATTACCATAACGGTGCTTTCAATTGTTTTTATTATTTCCACTAATAATAATAAATAATATGGCACCTCTAAAGTTGGTTGTTATATCTGTGGAGCAAATCATTTTGTATACGATTAGTTAAGAAATAGATTTGAAGGTGTGGAAGGTGTTTTGAAATTATATTCTAGAATTTCTAGAGCACTAGATAACCACTAGATAAAAATCGAGTTACTTAAGACTGAAAGGCTTAATGTTAAAGTATAAATTTAAACTAGAAACAAGCCAAACTCGATGTAGAATGTTTGTAAACAGACCACGACACCAATCGAGTTTCAGATATAGTTGTAAGCAATATTTATTGAAGGAAGCATCTCAAATCGACAAGTAATGTAAATTGCGTACCTACCTATAAAAGGCGCGGGAACAGAGTGAATTTTAGGTTAAGTATGAGCGGTTTGTTTTAAAACATTCTACATCGAGTTTGGCTAGTGTATAGATTTAAACTTGCATAGAGCTATAAAATCGTAGAATAGCCTGGAAACGATTTGACGCATTCAGTAACGAAAACAAAACCGTAAGCAAAAGATACCGCAATATCTTAAGACAAGAGAAACTTAAAACGTATTTTTGATAAGTTTATCTTAATCTTAAGTGACATTCAATTTCAATTAGTCATAGAACTGACATTATTTCCACTTATCAAAATGTCAATTGGATTAAGTCAATTCTTAAGAAATACCGCAAAGCACAGCTGCCAGAAGAATTTTAAAACGTGTGAAATAAACCATTAAAATCCTTCTAAATGTTTGAGTTTTTGCGTCTTTTGGCATTCTCGAAGATTTGACGTAATGTATGGGAGGTGGGTTCGAATCTTTATAGTAAAACAAGTTTCTGCCCACGGCTTTGCATGGATTATTTCTATCCCATGGGAACTGATAGATAGATTATCACTTTATTGCACTAATACGTACATAAAACAATAAAACAAGAACTTAATACTAACTATATCTAGTGCCACAATCGGCGGCCTTATCGCTAACAGCGATCTCTTCCAGGCAACCTTTGGATGGAAAGGATCGATACGTATTGAAGTTGACGGTGGCGTAACTGATGACGTAGTTATTGAAAATAATAAATGGTTTAACCACATAAAAGTAGGGTTTGATTTGTGGGATAAAGTTAGCCTATGTGTTAATCTAGGTTTAGAATTAAATCTATGCAAAATTTCAGCCCGTTCCGTTCAGTAGATCGAAGTCTGTCCCTAATACATACTCCTTTTATGAAAAAAAGAGGTTATCCTAACGTGATATAAATACCTATTTACTAGTTTCGGTAGTCATGAATGTCAGTCAGAAAAGTCTCGCCGCCATTTTCTGTAATATTCAGTTTTTGTCTTTTAAAATGGCTATAATGGCTTTAAATTTGTGGATAAAATCCACAAATCCCCCGAGCGATGAAGAACTCTTAAGTACAAAAAAGTAGAGAAATCTTCCTTGTCCGCGTCGCTATGACCTTTCCAAGATAACACTATCACAACTTGTGAGTCTCATCCAAAAAAACTTAGCCATTCTCAAATACAATTGAATAAAGAACCATAACATCAAGGACATATGAAAACCAAAAACTTGATCTCGCATGCATTCTTTGCAAGACCAACATAAATAGAAATGCGTCGTTGATTACTTCATTAAAATTTTTGTTGTACAGAGGGTTCATCTTAAGCTGGTCATGGGTTCATGGTAGGCTGTAGTAATAGGCGGAGCTTGTATGGATAAGGGAGTCTACACACCAAGTCGATAATGTCGCCAACACAGCCGGCAACTTTTCGGCTACATTATTTTATAGAATCATGTCGGCGACAGAGTCGGCCGAGTGCAACAACAAAAAAGTTGGTTCTAGTAATCGAAGCATACTAACGTTACAAATGCGAATGTTTGGATGGATGTTTATAACTTCATCACGACAAAACGACTAAACAGATCGGGCTGAGATTCTGCATAAGTAATTGTAGGTTTTTATTAACATTATATGTTTTTATTACCTTTTATTAACATTATAGGCTAAGTATTTTTGTCCCGGAAACAACGCGTGCAAAGCCGCGGGCAAAACAAGTAAACTTATTATAAACAAGCGTTGTAACAAGCGCTATACATTGATATTTTTGAAAAAAATCTAAACCGACTTCGAATCTAATTTTCGACTGTCTTAATTTTATTGAAGGCTAAGGTTTCTACAATAACTGAACAGTTCGAATTACGAAATTAGAATTGTTAAACCAAGGTTCAATTGTTTTATTTAGAACGGGAGTTTTTACGCGTGATATTGGATTTTAATGTGGATATTTAGTTCTTTCTAGAATTTGTAAAAGTATGAAGGTATTTTAAGTTTTTCTCTGTTTAGGTATATTACCATGCTCGTGTTATTATGAGTTTTTTTTTATTTTTTGACAAAGTTGCATTCCCAAAAATCTAAGAACACTCTTAGAATTTAGACGAGTGTTTTGATGCTTACCACATTTATCTTAATTTGATTGATTTGATAACACTTATAACAGACTTCGAATTCCTTAATTTTACATTGTTTTTAAATTTTGCGGGATAAATACTAATCCCTCGTAATACCCTCGTAAATATTTTTTTTTATAGAAACCTCGGGACCATTATCTATACAATAGCTAAATAATTTTCAAAATCGGTCCATAATTATTAGAGAAATCGTCGGACATACTACATAATTTTTTTGTTATAGAACCTCGAAGTCAGTTAAAAACCATTTTACGTCTAAATAAAGTCATATTACTTTGAATCTTATTCTAATTCACAAGATGACTCATATCTACGTCAATGTACTATGATTGCTGATGAATCGTTTGTTCAACTATAACCCCAAGACTCAGAGAGTTATGGTTTAGAATTGAGTGTAAATTAGGCATGCGGGCTTGGGAATGTTGGCTTCTTCGATTTGTTTACCAATTGCCACTTGATACGCTTCTCCACTTTATCTTTGTAATCGTAGTATATATTTAGTTATTTATTACCTTTGGTATGTATATATATATATATATATACTTAAATATATGGTTATTTATAATATAATTCGAACTAACGTACAAAATACAAAAACAAAATGGCTAATAACCACTCCATGATTTCTTGCGCCAGGCATGCAATCGCGACGACGCGACGCACACGGTTTTTTGTCTTATCTATGCCTACCCACTTTATTTTTATCCTTATTATATACCTACCTATTGTTGGGTCACTCACCATAAAATCTACGGTTGATTCGCCGAGCGTAGGCACGGTCGCCAGTGTTGTATAGATTACTATGGAAGCTAGAGGTAGTTAACACACATTTTTTTTGATTCGCCAAGTGTATGCACGGCCCCATAAACTAGCTTCCATATCATAGTGATTCATACAAACATTGAAATTAAATACTTTTATTCTGATACAATAGTACACAGTATTAAAACAGGTATTGTAACCTACGTGCTTGCGACCTTTGTTGTCTAGATTGTTAAACGCCGTAGATCAGGGTTTCTTAAAGTGGGGTCCACGGACCCCTTAGGGGTCCGTGACATGTGTGTCAGGGGTCCGCAGCAGCAGAATAAAATGTAGATTGGTAGACTACGCTTAGTAGTGTAATGTGTCGTCGCCGGATCGAAGATTCGGCCCGTTTGTAGAATGGCTAGGTCGATAGCAAAACGACATATGGATCGGCAGAGCTCCTGCAATGCTTGGCAAGACATCTTATTTTACTGCTTTGTTCAATCTCTCTCAAGATTTTCCCTCAATTTTTTTCTGCGGAAAAGCTATTTGCTGCAAATTTTAACCACAAATGAAAAAACTTACTTTAATACAATTTAATTACTGTAAGAAAACTACCAATAAAAGAGTTTTTTTAATATAAGGCTTGTTACTCATTCTCTTAAATATTCTTCGACATTCAAAAAAACCACGGACCCCCCGTGGAATTTTTGAAATTATGAAAGTGGGCCGTGACTGCATACAGTTTAAGAAACCCTACCGTAGATTTACTGTAACTTTACATAAGTAATATTTATTGTTAGATACCAATGTATACTCATTCTAAGTGGACATGTTTGTTCTTTTTTGAGTATAGAAATAAAGATCTTTAAACCGAACTTAGGATTTTGTGCTATGGCGGTCCCGGCGTAAGAATCGACCCCTCCAACTCAGATCGTGGAGGCGTAAGAGCCGACTTAGGGGACTTGCTCACACACGTTTTTTTCGCCGCAAAAATTTACGGTTGATTCGCCATGTGTATGCACGGCCCCGTAAACTAGCTTCCATACCATGATAGTCATTCATACAAACATTGAAATGAAATGAAAAACGTTTGTTCTGATACGTACACAGCATGAAAACAACTTAGATATAAAACAAATAACAAACATTCATCAAAAACACTAAGATAGCTTAAAAACTATCATGCTTTTTAACCGACTTCAAAAAGGAGAGGGTTCTCAGTTCGTCTGTATGTTTTTATTTTTATGTTTGTATGTTACATGATATCTCCGCCTATGGTTAACCGATTTTACTGATTCTTTCACTATTGTATATTACATGATCCCGAGGTGGTCCCATAAAAATGTTATTCCCGAGGGATTAGTACTTATCCCGTTAAACTGGAGAATCGCGACTAGCTACAACAGTTTTGGTGATATCTGCGCCAATTATTAATAGATTTTGATGATTCTTTCGTTGTTGTATAAAAATTGATTTTGAGGTGGTCTCCTATAAGTTTGATTCTCGAGGAATTGCTATGTGCGCCGTAAAACGTAGATTTGTAAAAATTCTTCAGAATATGATAATTTCACTATCACATAATTAATGGTTTCCATGGCAACGGGCGTCGACAGTTCCATCTATGTGTCATCAAACTAAATTAGTCTTGAAGTATAACTAGACGTCGCCAGTGTAAACTCAATTTTTTGCACGTGAACATAGACCTTCGGTCAGGGAATGTAAGGGAGGGATGATTTCGTTCGTCCGACACATAGATGAATATCTATTATCTGTCGGAATTTGAAGTCGATTTATAGTTTTTTAAAACACGCCAAATTATCTAAAAAAAATAATAAAAATATAAATAATAATAATTTTAATATAAATAATGGGCATGTGTTTTGATCGGTGCCAAGTGTACTGCGTAATCAGAAGCGCTCCATGCTCAGCCGAATGTTGCGAGTAAACAATCTACAACGCTGATTTTCAGCATGGACCAAAGTGGTGATGACGTACGATCTGTTTAAGATAAAACGGAAACGAACACTTTTTTATGTTGGCAAACATGCAACTATACGCAAACTATAGGTAGTGTTTAAATTGTAAATACTATTACTAATTTGTTCCTTAATTATAATTGTTTTTGTTAATAAAATAGCCTGCCAATGATTATTAAAAAGTAGTGGCAACGCAAAAAAAAAGAAATTAATAAGGAAAATGGAAAAAAAGAAAATAAAGACGAAAAAATAAAACAAACAAAAACTATACTAGGAACTAAAACTGATAAATCAAAGGTAGACACAGTAGATGTAGTAGATAAAAATAAATGTGATAAAAATAAATGTGTATGCATAAGAACAACTCTTTACTTCATAAATCACTGACAAACCTAAACATCCAAGCAGACGCAATTTTACTTTTAATGTCTCCTCTCCTCTCTCGTCCACATTTCATGATCCGTGCACCACTAGGCGTGCATGTTATATATGTTCTATTATTTATTTAAGAGGTTCTCCTCAGGTCACAAGTTTCTGAAGAGACTTGGCAATAGTAGATACCAAAGTGCGTGTATTCTCTACCTCACTGAGATATTGATTTTGAGATTGACGATGGCGAATTACGAGAGAAAAAGCTTTCGTAGTGACCCATAACACTGGGAACCGTGGCTACGCACGGCGAATCAACCGTAGTTTTTCACGGCGAAAAAAACGTGTGTGAAGTAAGGCCCTAAGGGAACCTACGTTGGGAAGGGAAGCCGTTTTCCTTTGTGTATTTTTAACACCTCTACTGAGATTACCAATCCGCCTGTCAAGCGTGGTGATTATGGAAAATATACACCCTCTTTTGTAGCAGGCATGTTTGGCAGTGTACGTTATTTGCTGATGAGTTGAAGAGATGATGTTCTTGACGGCTACCGAGCGAAGAAGCACTTTATTTTCTAGTTTTTAAATTTTATGATAAACTAGCTGCTGCAGTGCGGCTTTGGCACGCTTTTTTCCCGGATAAAAAGTTGTCTTTGTCCGTCCCCGGGATACCAATACCTCCCTGACAAATTTCTCTAAGATCCGTTCAGCCGTTTAGGCGTGTAAACGTAACAAACAGACAGACAGAGCTACTTTTGAATTTATAATATTGGTATGGATATATAAACTTAAAAAAGGTCAAATTATTTTAATATTTTTAGTGCACAAGAAAGCAACTTTGACTAATAAGAGAAGTAGGTACCCAGACATAATTCTGACGCCTACGGTACATTATTTCAGATGTACAGATATGCGTCTATTTTGATTTTTGTTCGATTACGTATTGTTGAACGAACATTTTTAGTTTCTTAAACGTTTTCCTGTATAGATAAAAAAACGTATATTTCATTGTTATGTTTGGTAATCTTTTCATCTTATTGTTAAGTATTTTAGTTTTGCATATCCAAACATTTTTTGCCTCTTTATTTATCTTCGTGAATAGAAAAAAAATACTGTAAAAAAACATTGACATCTAACATAATAATCTTATAGGAAAAATTACTTACCACACAACAACAATAAAAAAAAGAATCTCATAGAAAAAAATAATAATAAACATAGCTACACATAAACGCAGAGTAGAGAAATAGAAATCAAGAGAAATCAACGTAGAGTAGTTAAATTGTGCTTCTTAAAGTACGAGTAGGTAGATACATAATTAACATTGTTCTTTATAAAATACATTTGTGTAGTCCATTAATTACTTAATATGATTTGAAGACGTTTTACAAAGACACGGTACGATCATAAACATCGGCGGATGAAAGGAGAGAAAGAGAGATAGAGATATTCTGTATAGTGCTGACTCTGTCTTACCAAGGGAGTAATTATGAGCATACATATGCGTAGATCAAATCGCGATCGATCGATCGATATCTGTTAGGCATTACGTGTAGTGAAGGCAATAGCAATTCATTAGGGTAATGATTTAGGTACCTATGTTGTTGCTATTTGATGTGGTTAATTATTGACTTTGGTAATTATTTCTAGGTTGACACTTGCTAGAAAAGTTCATCGAATGTCTAGACTTCCTGTCGTTTCAAATTGCAATCATATCACATTTTAAACCTGCTCATTGTAAAGCGTAAGTTTGGTACGTATCTTTGTTATTTCCATGTGTTATGTCAAACAAAACTGTAGGTAGTTCATTATTACAAATTGTAACTGTAATTTCAATATCTTTAGTGTAAAAGTTATTGTCAACTGATTTGTAAACTAATTGTTATAATCATCTCATCTCATCTACAGCCTATACCGGTCCATTACTGGACACAGGCCTCCCCCCTGATAAACGCCTTATTGGGCTTTGTAACATGGGGGGTAATGCCCATAATCCCCACGCTGGGCATGCGGGTTGGGGACGGTGACTTTGAACATTAATCTATTACCTACGCATGATGTTAATTTTTTTTAAATAATCCTCTATTACTAGTCATTGTTAATAGAGGATTATTTAAAAAAAATCTCAAATAATAGAAACAAATTAGAACTATAGTACCTATTTATAATTGAAACAGTTGAGCTAACTGCAGACTGTTGCAAACAATCTGCAGGTAGCGTAGTACATTTATATTTATAATTTATTATATTTTCGCATTAATCAGTAGAGCACCGCTTTGCTGGTCCAAAACAAACACCAGTACACAAATCCTAACAACGTATCTACGTTTATCTTTTTTTAAGAATTTTCTCAACACATAATAAGTCCGAGGTTCCCTTTTCCAATGGAGTAAATACTTCCACATGATCTTGTTTGGTTTTTGCTCTGTTTATCGGACGCACTTACACAGTAAACAGGCAACTGTTGCTTACAACAAGTTTATTAATTTTGGGTGTATGTGTGCTAGGTTCCAAATAAAGTTTATGTGTTAGACAAAGAACAACTCGCATTACATTTCTTGTAATAAGGTTTTTCGGTCAATTTATAAAAATTAATCAGGAATAGTTTGATTCTATGTAACAATGAAAAACTAAACACAAACGTCAGGGAAAGGTCACCTTAAAATATGTCAATAACCAACAATAATGTCAATAAACAACTTATTTTATTTTAAACTTAAAATAAGTTCTTCTCTGTAGGTACAGTAGGTACCTAATGTATACCATTTATTAACAAAGAAAATTACTATCCTAATCTATATATGTATGTATATGTTAGTTACACTATTTATAACTCAAGAACGGCTGAACGGATCTCGGTGAAATTTGGCAGCGAGGTAGATGGTATCCCGGGGCCGGACATAGGCTACCTTTTATTCCGGAAAACAGCGTGCGAAGCCGCGGGCTGCAGCTAGTAATATTATAAAGCCGAAAGTTTGTGAATTTGATTTTGTTACTTAAGATCTCCAAAACTACTGAACAGATCAAGATGAAGTTTCAAGTACATTTAGAATATAGCCTAAGTTAAATAATAGGCTACGGTTTATTATACCGAAAATACGCGAGTGAAGCCGCGGGAAGAAGCTAACAAAATAAAACAATAACAATTGTTTGCAACAATCTGCGGTTAGCTTAATTGTTTCAATTGTAAATACTAGTTCTAATTTGTTTTTATTTTTGAATTGTAATTCTCTTTGTCAATAAAGTATTTCATTAAAAAAAAATGACAACTAGTATTAATTTCTTATTTTTAATTGAATAAGTAGTTACCATAGACATAGCTAACTAAACTGTCAACAAACGTTTTCTACCTAAATGCGTCAGCTTGACGTCCGCGTTTCGTTTGTTTTTGAGCTCTTTAAGTCAATTAGAGCCGAAGCTCTGATGGTTTGTAATTAACAAGCAGAACGGGGACGACGATTCGGCTTGTATGAAGATAAAAACGTTTGTAATAACTTTTCAGAAGTATTCGGGAGTTGCTTAGCGAAATATTTCGGAGTTGCCATAATAGGCCATGAAGTTATTACAGTTGTTATGTATATGAGCAGTTGATTTTAACTAATTATGGTCCTCATAGAAGATTATTTAAAAAGGAATTTGTCGCCAGTTCATCAACAAAAAAATGATTTTGATCTGACAAAATATGCTAGTATTTCATATAAACCACTCGAGTAGAGGGATAAAGGAAATTAAAAAAAGAAGTGTGCGTTGTGTCAAATTATTTTGTGTTATGTTGTCCGGTGGTCCAAAATATTTTGGCTAACAGCAAACTATCTTTATAGTGCCTTGTTTGGTAAGCATAAATGGGCAGTTAACAAATATTGCTGACACTATGCATGCCAACTACATGTGAACTGTAGAACTGTAGAAGCATGAGTAACAGTTACAAGCAGATGTTCATAGAAACAATTTAATTCGGCTTTGTTACGATTCCAAGAATTACATAAATGACGTCGTTTCTACAAAGAATTTCCACGTTTTGCTTATCCTTCTAAACCCGTGTACTGACCGGTGTTACACGGCGTAATGTACCATTCGCTGCGAGCATGATACGTTACCCCGTGTGCTCAAATCCGTCTCGTTGCTCGTTGCGAGCGCCTTCTTTCCCCGTACTGTCTGCACGAACGCTCGCTGTGTAACATGTTACATTACGCACTGTAATGCCAGTCAGAACCTGACTTTATTCGGCATCCACCTATTAGAATCACACAAACCCTAATGAAGATGAAATCTTACTATAGACGCTACAATCGACTTTTTGCTAGAGTTCCTTTTTGTCCCTTACAAAGTACATACTAGGTGGCCCATCTATGGGACAGCGATGGACACTAATTACGTACAAAATAAAAAACATAAAGGAGGTTGTACACAATGATGGATAGACGTGTTCCCGCTGGATTCGATTAAATATATCGATTATAAGGATTAATGCTTCGATAATTCGATACTTTTTGCTCGTGACGATTGTTTTCGATATCCGATTTTCATCTCGTTTAAGGAACAGAGATGGATGATGTTTGCTGGATTTATTTGCGTAGCGACAATTATTTTTATACAAGAGTTGTCGAATAAATTATTGTACTGACTAAGGCTTTAGATCTTGAACAATTGTGTTTCATACAATACTTAGTATTTCAAAATCATGGAAAATTCGAAAGCCAAATTATTATTATTATTTAACAATAATTTAATCGAGATATTTATGGGAATACATTATGTCATCAAAAAGTCTGTTTAAAACGTCATTTGTTTTATATATAAAAAAAATATACTCAAAATACTAGTTCCGCTACATAAAAACTTGACAGCAAAAGAAAATTTATGAAACATGCATTGTTTCGCCACTTCAATAAAGGGCGGTGCCAAAAAAAGTCGACGGCAGAGCCTAGTCATTATAAAAGCAAGGCCTTTACGATTTTATTATAAAAACGACGAGTATGCTCGCCCGGTCACATAACGCATTATAATTTTATACAAAGATACAAACTGCAAAATGCGAATGAATATGCAAAGGCGATGCGAGCATAACGATTGAGTTATTGTGATCGGGTATGAGTGTGTGCATGGCATTAGGTCGGTTTCCACGGGAAGGTTTAATACATCCATTATATTATTGCATATGCATGGGTATTTGTTTATTAGTATAAAAATGAATTAAGAATTAACCCCCCCCCCCTAATAAGCGCCTTATTGGCTTTTATCCCATGAGGGGTAATGCCGTCCCCACGTTGTGCAATTATAAAAAGCTCTAACGGTTATTCGATTGCATTTACAAAAAACAACATTAGAAAAGTTGTATACTTTTCCCTGTTATTCGAGTAAATACTGTGTTACACAAATATATATTTAATTTTACAGCCATCAATCAGTGGAAACCCACCCTAACCGCATCGCATCGCGAAAGCTCCGCACACAAGCGCCATATTAGTGTGCGGTGCGCACACGCATGAAGAAATGCATATTTTATGACGTCTGCTCACATTCAGCGCGGTGCCACAAAGAAATTATACGCGCATTAAATCTGTGGAGGTGTTGGCTTTTTTTTCTCAATTTTTTACATGACCTACTATGGTTGTGCGTTTTTAATAAAAGTTACTATAGTTGTATATGTCCCTTATAAAGTACAAAGTGTCGATTAATGTTGTTAGCATGTTTATGAACGTGGTAAATTGTTAATCGTAACTTTGTCCAACCTTCATGGGCTGTTAT
This sequence comes from Eupithecia inturbata, assembly GCA_963662085.1. Lineage (NCBI taxonomy): Eukaryota > Metazoa > Arthropoda > Insecta > Lepidoptera > Geometridae > Eupithecia > Eupithecia inturbata. The sequence continues at coordinate 3,649,051 of OY759201.1, forward strand.
TAAATGGGGCTAGAATAATCTAGTAGTAAAGTTATAGAGCGTATTAGTAATAAGAAATTATATTAAATTGTTATTTTTAACACCTTAACGATTTTTTTAATGTTTTGTTAAAAACTTTTCCGTCTTACTTAGTTGCTAAAGTAGCATGTCGTCTCGGTATATATATAATTTTATAGTTATATTTTAAAGTAGAATTATTTTCTTCGACTCCACAGATCTCCTGTTCCGCCAAGAGGATATGCTGCAGGGTCTAAGTTAATTAACAAAAGAGCGAGCTGATGCGAACAGCACATGCGTTGAATGGACCAGTGTACAACATCCTTTATGACAATCCGTGTCAGTGTTGAATACTTATACTGATTCCTATCAAATGGATTATTGTGTGTTTAGTGGAGTCAATGTGCTTTATTTGGTACAATAAAGATCATTTGGATTGAAAACTGGATTATTAACTATTTATTGTTACCACTTGGATAGTTTTATTTTTACTTGAATGAATGTATTTACTTAGATAATAAATAATAAAGATCTTACCAAACTTCTCATAGATTCTACAGGTGATCGGAATGCTAGCTTCTATTTCGGTCAACGAATTAGCATTGCCATTGAACGTGGCAATGCTGCCAGCATTCTGGGTACTTGCCTTCTGGTGACGGCTTAGAATTTAAGAAATAGATATAAGTGTATATACTAGTTGTAAATGTTGTATTCTGTTATTGAAATTTTCTATGTGCTAAATAAATATCTCTGTTTAGAAAATATTCAACCGATTGACTCTGTTTTAATAACTAATGCATAACTTTTATTAATTATTGATGATTTATTAATTTGGGACGCTTACAACAGGTATTGATATGGAACAGTTGAGCTACCTGTAGATTGTTTGCAACAGTCTGCGTTTAGCTTAATTGTTTCAATTGTAAATACTAGTTCTAATTTGTTTTAATTATTGAATTGTAATTTTCTTTGTCAATAAAATTATTGATGTAGGTACGTACGTTAACTGTTAAGCGGATTAACGAAGATAACTTTAGATTAAATGTGAAAACTTTTGACATGCTCTTGACTAATAGACTATAAAGTTAAATATGTGTTACTATTGTTATTTCAATATTATTATTATTAAGTATTATGGACCTTGATAATTTTGATTATCTTATAAATTGATATGATTATGATAATTATATAAGTAGTTTTCATATATACATTCATAAATTCAAAAGTAACTCTGTGTGTCTGTCTGTTACCGTTTCAAATGGCTGAACGGATCTTTATAAAATTTAGCAGGTGGTATCACGGGGGCAGGCTTAAGTTACTTGAGAAGCGCGTCCGAAGTCGCGGGCAACAGCTAGTCTAAAAACATAACTAGCTACGCACCAAAATTAACCTCACATGTCTACTGCAATAAAATCCGTTAAAAAACTGTAACACACAATAACTTTAAGATAATAACATTATATTATTATTACGGATAAAGACATTCGAATAGAAATGCCTTATTATATTACCGACGTAATCGATAAAAAGTCGATAAATTAATCGGTTGCTCGTTCGTCTACCAAATTAGAACATAGCTTTTTGAATCGTAATTATAGTTTTAAATGTATTCATAACAGGTAGCAAGAGTTGGTTTTTTGGTGTTGGGTTCCGTACTATATAGATTAATAATTGAGTTTATTTCGTGATATTTTTTTTAGGTAACTTAAGATGAAAGAGGCAAACACGCTTGGTTAGTATGTATTTATATAAATTATACTTGTTTAAAAACACAGCAAAACCGACATATATTATACCTTGTTGATATAATAAAACTAACGTGTGCCCGCGGCTTTGCACGACTTTTTTTCAAGATACAAAGAAGCCCTTAGTTGTACTACCTAGTAGTAGTTAGTAAAAGCCCAGGATTAAATCTATATTCTAAATAACATATACCTATATAAATTTCAGCCCGATTCTTTTAGATGTTTTTGTGTGAAGAGGTAATCCAAACATCCATCGAAACATCCAAACTTTCGCATTTATAAGTGATCTCATAGATACCAAAAGTGTTTTAGTAGGGTCTCAAAGATATTTTTTGTGGTTAACTGCATACAACTCTTAGCAATCAGCTTTCATCGTCACGTAACAAGTGACATTGTCAAATTAAAATCTTGATAAAATAAGAGCGTTTTCAACAGACGTTACGGAACTCTAAAAACTCACATCCATAACAGATACGTAAGTAACCGAAGTAATATTGATAAATGTCCAGAATCACACCGTAAACCAAAACATAGAAGGAGCTAAACTTAATAATAGCAATTAACAAATTTTTATGTGAATTATAACTTCATAGCCGCAGGCCTAATCTTATAAAACATGAGACGCAAGATACGGTTTCCAACAAGAGTGAAAGAGATATCGATAATCGATGACTTCTATCGAACAATCGGCGTGTCAATGCGAGTAATTTATTTGTTCATGTTTTTATGATTATGAATTTTATTGCAGAAAAGTTTAGTGCGTGAGATTATTTTTGGCTGGTTTTTTGATTGGTTTAATGACTTATATTGATTTTTATCGGGTTTTATGTTTTAAATACGAAAACAGACTTCAAGACAAGACAACCTTTACCTTTTATACCTTTTGCATTTCGTGATACATCGTCACCACGTCGTCGTTACTTCTTCTCCTAAGAGTTCCAGAGAGATTATAAATAAATAATGCTGGACAATCCACACAGCATCATCTAGCCCTAAAGTAAGCAGAGCTTGTGTTATGGGTACTAGATGACTGATAAACTTAATACAATACATCTCTTTATTGACAAAGAAAATTACAATTCAATAATAAAAACAAATTAGAACTAGTATTTACAATTTACTGTTGCAAACAATCTACAGGTAGCTCAACTGATCCATATCAATACCAGTCGGAAGCGTCCCCAAGACGCTGGCTGCATTGCCCCGCTGTATGGCAATGCTGATGCGATGATAGCTCTCGGGTCACGCGTTGCGTCGACCAGACGTTCAGATACAATACATAACATAGATAGATATTTTTTATTATATATAGGAAATACCCAGAACACCCGGAACAAATATTTGCAGATCGTACAAACATTTGTCCCGAGGCGGGAATCGAACCCGCAACCTTCTGCGTCGCAGGCGGACCTTCGCCCGCCGCGCCACGTCGGTCGTCAAGATAGATTGTGATCTAGGTACCAATGACAAAATAATTTGATGTTTTTACAAAAAAGTAAATCCGAGTATGGACGGGTTAATTAATTAATTAACACTGTTTTTTGTTTTGCAAGAAAAAAAGTAATCCTTCGGGACATTATTACATTTTTATGGAACCACCTCGGAAATAATTTCTATAGGAACAATAGCGAAATAATTTTCAAAATCCGTCCATAATTGACAGAGAAATCGATGAATATACATTAAAAAAACATACATACACAGCCGAACATAGAACCTCCTCCTTTTTTCGAAGTCGGAAAAAAAACTACAATGCAGGTATCTCGAATCTCAAAAAACTCAAAAGTAAAGTTCATTGACCAAATCACCAAATATTTATCTGGGATCGATAATTAAGACAAAACCTCGAACTAACTGATCATAGAATAAATTAGTTAAGTGTGAGTTTTCACGTTCCAGTGTAAAGAATGCACTGTTTTAAGGAAGCGGTGTTTTCCATCACTTTTACGGTGGTTATTCAAAATTATTCAAATTATGTGTGATTTCGAACATTGGAGCGCATCTTATTAAACATTTGAAGTATTCCCTTTTGAGCACCGATTTTTTGAGCACCACAGTTTCAGCACCTATTCTATTCCAAATTTGAGCACCTACGTTGTTGCTAGTGATGGGGTCTTGATATATCTATCTATCTTTTTTTTTAAAGAAAGTCGTGTTAGTTACACTATATATAACTCAAGAACGGCTGAACGGATCTCGGTGAAATTTTGGCAGCGAGGTAGATGGCATCCCGGGGCTGGACATAGGCTACCTTTTATTCCGGAAAAAAGCATGCGAAGCCGCGGGCTGCAGCTAGTCTTCGATATAACTAGCTGTAACTTTTGCAATTAGATCTAGATGTTAGATAAACATACATTGTTTTAGATAGGTACTAGGTAAAACCTAGGTGTTTCTTTCGGACGCGCGCTCTGAGTTTTCTTTGTCAATAAAGATAAAAAAAAAGTTACTTACAGAAATAAATATTATTTTATTTATATTATTTTTTCGTAGCATTAGTTGTCCAACAGTGGATAAATATAGGCTGATGATGACGATGGTATAGTAGAATATCCCACAATTCTGCGCAATCTAGTCAATCTGTGTCCCCCACTGGGGACCGGCCCGTTTCCCATTTACTGTAATGGTCTAGTTTCGTTCGTCCGGTGCGCTGATTTGTTCCATTGTCGTGTGACTGTCACTCTGTTTGAATATCGAACGGGCTTCTGATTCGAACGCACTTTGAACTTCGGGAAAATTCCTAATTTGAACTTTGATAGATTTAGTTTGTTTGCTCGTGTGCTAGCACGAACATCACGAGAATGTTTCGTTCGATAACATGTGTAGGTAATTTTGGATATTTTAAATTTACCTTCTAACGCCTAAACGGCTGAACGGTTCTTAAGTCAATTTAGCATGGAGGTAGACGGTATCTCAGGAACGGACACAGGCTACTTTTTATCTCGAAAAAAGCGTGCGAAGCCACTTGCAGCAGCTAGAATTTTATATATTTATTTAGGTAATTTTATGATTTGAGAAGTGCTTGTAATCTAAGATCGACTCGGTCAGCCCTGATATAAAGCCATTCAATCAAATACTAGTTTATAAGCAAAGAAAATTACAATCAAATAATATAAATAGGTAAATCAGAACTAGTATTTACGACAATAATTTATATTTCTGTAATTTATCAGATACTTAGTTTGCGAAATCATAGAAGGTGCTAACTCGTTCGAGCTTACCATCTACACAAACGACAAACAAATTCCGATCGATCGCTATTGTACCTACGCTAAATTTTACAACCGTCACGAAAGTCAATCATCCGTACATCGTAACGTTTGGTATACCCACTTGGTTCAACACGCGGCTTCGCACGCGTTGTTTCGGAAAAAAGTAACCTGTAGATGTTATTCCAAGTCAACAATAATAATTGTTTTATTCAAACGTTTTAATGTTATTTATATCCATGGAAACTGATTTATGTAATAACATTTATGTGACAACTTAGACCTCCAGATCTAGATCTACATCCAAGAGGAATTTCAGCCCGGTCCGTTTAGTAATTTTGACGTGAAGAAGTAACAAACTTAATAACAATAATAGTAAAATATAAAAAAATAAATATTAATAATAAAATAATAATCTCGTTATAAAATGTGATTGATTTTAAATAAATGGTGTGAATAATAATAATAAAAGTATTTATTCATAAAAAAAGGTTAACAAGTAGGTATTTCAAACTAGTGTACAGTTAAAATATTCTAGATTTCTAGAAATTTAGTAGTAGCTAAAGTTCAACAACTTAACCTTTCAATATCAAGGTGACACCTCGCTCCAACTAAGTTTACACTTTTAGAAGGGTGGGCTCATACCTGCGGCCTCTTGACGAATATTAAGTACAAGTTAAAAACATACGTACAAACTTCCGCATTTATAATATTAAATAAAAACATAGGTAATAATGAAGGACAATCCACACAGCATCATCTAGCCCCAAGCTAAGCAGATCTTGTGTTATGGGTACTAGTTATCTGATATACGTATTTACTACAATACACTACATAGATAAATATTTTTTATTGTACATAGAAAATACCCAGAACGCCCGGAACAAATATTTGCAGATCGTACAAACATTTGTCTCAAGGCGGGAATCGAACTCGCATCCTCCTGCGTCGCAGGCAGACCTTAGTTTGATAGTGTGATGATCAGCATAACGTGTGGTAAACATGCCGTGTCTCTAGTGGACCACGAGCGTGTCGTAATGTCCGGCTCCCAGGGTCCAATTGAATCCATTGGCTGAGGTTTCTACAATTACTGAATTGTTCGAATTACGAATTTAGAGTTGTTAAACCAAGGTTCAAACGTTTTATTTAGAACGGGAGTTTTTACGCGTGATTTTGGATTCAAATTAAATTTAATTCATTTATTGATTCAGACAACACAAAGATTCATAGAAGAGTAGTTTAAGTCACACAGTAGTACTAGTACTAGTTCAAAACTAGTTCTAATTTGTTTTTATTATTGAATTGTAATTTTCTTTGTCAATAAAGACTGTCAGTCACACAGTTTCAGATAAACTAAAAGGTACACTTGACATAATTAATTTATATAATAAATTTGTTTGGCACAAGGGTTGACCAGCAGGCTTGACATCCAGTGTCATTGCAGTTTACTGCAATGTCTGTCAGCCAGAACCTCTATCAGACTGTTGGTGCTGCCCAGCATCCTGCGTTTTATAGAGGTTATTTTATTGAGAATCACAGCGTAAAAGTCCTTTACGTGTGCGCCAGCAACGTTTTTTGAATTGTAAAATTTGAATTTGTAAAAGTATGAAGGTAGTATTTAGTATATTACGTTTTTCTCTGATTATATTAGCATGCTTGTGTTCATTTGAGTGTTTCTATATTGTGACACAGTTGCATGCCCGTGAAGCTAAGAACACTCCTAGAATTTAGACGAGTGTTTTGATGCCTACCTTATTTATCATAACTTGATCGTTGTGAAAAAACTTAAAACCTTCGAATCCCTTAATTTTAGACTGAGTTTTGCGGGATAAATACTAATCTTTTGGAATTTTTATTTCATGGTACCACCTCTGAATCATTTTCTATACAATAGCGAAATAACTTCGCCAAGAATCGGTCCATAATTGGCAAAGAAATCGACGAACGTCGTACATAAAAAAATACGTTTTTTTTGTACAGCTGAACATAGAACCTCCTCTTTTCAAAGTCGGATAAAAATTCACCAACGACATAGAAACACTCGAAAACATAGCCCGCGCCTCGCGGGTACCTAATAAATGATGTACAAAAAATGAGTAAAAAAAAAGTGTGCCTACACGGTTTAATTTCCTGAAAATAGTACCAACACTGCAAAACAAATGTATGTCAGAAGATTCTAATAAGTGGTAATTGCCGTTAGTCGGTTACCGAGAAACGTTTCATTTAGCAAATGTGGAATTATGTCAGTGTTGCGTGACAGTTGCTTAAGTGACAGTTCTCTGACAATTGGTTATGGAAAAAAAACTTACCGCTCGCCTGCAGTTTTCTTTCTTGCGAGTCTTCAGTGTCAATGGTTGATTTTTGGAAAAAACCCTGGGAAAATTGAATTTTTCAATAACATAATTTTTAATACTACTCGCTAACCATATCTGTGGGCTCACTATTGCCAAGTAGGTATTTCTATTTTTTACTAATGCATTTCTAAGAGGTAGGTATTGTATTGTTAATAAAAAAATCAAAATGTTTTACCTGCATTTGTAAGTTAGCTAGCTCCTCCAAGTTCTTCCTCATGAGGTTTTGTTGATCGAACTCCGAAACGCTGTTTCCCGCGCTAGAGGTTGTTGACATTTCCTGAAGTCAATAGAGAGTCTTAAAATTTAGGAAGTTAGGAAGACATAGTACGCGTTATTTTGAAAAGAAGTATGTATGATTTTTTTTCCCAATTTTTTGTTGCCATATAAATAGAGACAGAAAACATAATTATAAGAAAATTGCTACAGTTTGTAATTTGCATGCCTTGAGTTGAAATACATTTTATCCTTCCTAAAAAAAAAATTTTTCTTTGACACATTTTCCAGACCAAATTTTCGTTAATTCAATTCAATTTCTATTCCTTTATTTGAAATTTTATAAGGTCAAGTTGAGACAAGAATTGGTCCAAAAATATGATTAAAATTAAATTGTTTACCTGTCCATCCCCATCTCTCGACACGCTGAGATCCAGGGTTTGCTCTCCATCATCAGAACTGCCATCCTCCTCTTGACCATGGCGGAACAGCCTCATTGATTGTTGATTTATTATTTGTAACGCCCTTTGTCTATAACAAAAATCATATTAAGCATAGTATTTTGGGCGAATGCCTATTATTAGCTCTCTGTGTCTATATTATTTTTTTATTGTAATTAGTTAAGCTGATGGCAATCCGAATTAAATAAATAAATTTTAGTTAGCTCTATTTTCTTCTTCTATTTATTCTAGCTAATTTTTGACCTTTAGGTACGTACTGCATTTAATTCAATTATTTTAATTTAATTATGATTCAAGGAAAACGATACTATTGGTTGCTTAATGAAAACATACGAAGTGCACTAAAATATTACCCGTAAAAAATGAGTTCGTAAAAGTAAATTCTTTTTTTTTTATAAGCCTGAAAGAAGTGCAAAAAGTTATGATTTGTTGATAGCAGGGCATTTAAAGGGTTGACCCTATAGATGCCCACTTATCACATAACTTTTTTGTTTGTTTTAGGTTATCATCTCGTTTTTGAGACACTTACCTTTGAGCCTCAATATCGTTGTCTGGCGTCTTCGGCGGCGTAATATTAGTTGAGCCTTCATCCTCAGTCGCTGATGATGACCGTCTGATGCTTCTGTCGGTGCCATCCTCCATGCCGGAGTCATGGCGTCTCTTCAGGCTTAGCGGCAGTTGCGTGAACGGTTTACCTAGGAGTCAATGTTTTGTTGATAGACTTTTCTTGCCAACAAGCTATTTTTACAATAAAATTAAAATCCCCGGCAACTTGACGACCACCAAAGTGCCGTGGCGTGCGGAGGTCCGCTTGCGACGCAGGAGGTTGCGGGTTCGATTCCCGCCTTGGGACATAATGCTTGTACGATCTGCAAATATTTGTTCCGGTGTTCTGGGTATTTATAATAAAAAATATCAATTTATGTATTGTATTGTGTTAAGTATATCAGTCTAGTACCCATAACACAAGCTCTGTCTGCTTAGCTTGGGGTTAGTTAGGTTGTGTGGATTGTCCAGCATTTTATTTATTTGAATTTATTATTTTTTTAATAAAGGCCATTCTATGTGAAAATCGCGTTGAGACTAAAAGACCTACATCATCTTATGATCTCTTTGTTTTTCACTTTTGTGTTTGTTGTTTGTTTTACACTTATGATACGCCGCAGTGTGTACAAATGTTTTTTTACTGACTTTAGAAAATCATAAAAGAACGCCTATTTTATGTCAAAAACACGTGGCATAGATAAGATAAGAATAGTCCGCCCATTGTGCAACTGTTTATGTGTTTGTCTTTTTCTGTTCAGTCTGTGTTTCTCTATCTTGGTGTGCAATAATGAGTATTTGTATTGTATTGTATAGTCTTCTATGTTACCAACAGTGTCGGAGGTTAAAACATATTCCTAAACATAGCTTTATTTTGACGTAGGTACTGAATTAATTTTAAGATTTGTATTATCAAAGTAGTATCAGTCATCGCGAGATGAAGCTGTGTGAAACGTCTTGGTGTTTTTTAAATTTTTTTAATTCATTATTAAAAATCTAATAAAGCGCTTAAACGATTGTTAAACGAAATCTTCTCTAGACTGTCACCGACGTCGATATAAATCACATAGACCAGTCCAAACACTGTAAACATAAGTTATGGCGACGATTATAAAATTATCACCATTTATATGTATTCTGAATTAATGATCTAATGATCTTGGTGAGTGTAGTGGTGGCAGTTGATCTATTGGTTGCTGGTTCAAATTTGGTTGAGCTTTTGAACATTTTTCAGCTTTTAAAACTTATGTATGTATCCTATGATCTTCTCTTTTAAGCTTTATTTGGAAGAATTCGCTTTCAGCGATAAGGCCGCCGATTATTTTACATTCTATAGGATTAAACTTAGTTACGAACAAACTGCTTTTTTTTAATTTTTATGTATTGGAAATAAAAATTGTCTATTTATCTATTTATGGGCCTGTAGGTAGCTACTAGAGACAACTCCACACTAGTAGATACGTGTATTCGAAATGCTATTGCCTGATTCTAAGCACATGTGTAGAATTTGTCAATATAATTTAGAATACATGTCGCGGTGCTATTGCTATTGGTTGTTTTTGGAACTCTTTTTTATTATCTAATATTGCCGTTATAATAAAACGAAAAGTCTCACCTTGCAACGCTTCCAAGGCTCTAATTTGTCCCGTTATCGCATCCGCCACCTCGTTCGAAGATAGTCCATAAATCCCTAATAATTCCTTCATCGTGTTCATCGCATAGTCTCTTAAGATCCTATTCGTAGCATTATTAGCTTCTCCGTTTTGGTTTTCAGTCTCCATAGCTTCCTGACCTTCTAACCTCTCGTTTGCGTTGATATCCTGATGCTTATCATCATCAGAATCGGAATCCCTTCTTCTGGGGGGTGAATTTGTCTTTATAAGCTGGGATATGGCGAAAGGGTTTTTGGCACAAAAGGTTTTATTGTTCCCACTAAAGTTAAGAACTGTTCTGTCTCTCTCAGGGTCTTGGAGACTGTGGATGTATGAATGCTGGAAGGAATCTGACTTCTTGTCATCAGGTATTCTGTTCTCATAATCGATGTTCTCATTCGAATCCGTGCTAAGTCGTCTGCTCAAATCGACCGCACCACTTTTCAGCAGGCTAAAGTTTTTGACTCCTATCTTAGCGTAATCTTTCTCTTCTTCATTATCAGGGGTAGTTCTGTCATTTCCGTTTAGAGGACTGTCAGAACCTCCGTTTGATTCATCTGAAAAAGTGGTAGCGTTTGGTGCGCATCTAGGTTTGAAGTTCTTCCTTTTGTTTCTCTTAGGCATGTTGTAGTAAGGCGACATGTTGGATTCTTCTTGAGGGTCGGCTTCGGGCCAACTGGTTCCATGATGGAGGTATAGTGGTTCTTCTGCAGGTTGTAGTCTCTCATGTATTGATTCCTGATGAGCTGCCATAGCCGTAGTCATTGCAAATTCTGGACTCTTTCCACAAATTGAAACGAGTCCGTTCTAAAAAATAAAACATGTTAAAGCCATCCAAAGTTTAGACAGGTCTGAGAAAAGAGACGACTCGAAACCAAGTAGAAAACAATAATTTAAAAAATTCTTAACGGGATTTGAACCCGCATCCTCCCTGCTCTGCACCTTACTAAAGGTCGTCAATCTCTCAGTTTTTAAAACAAACGAATTACTCAATACAATTTAGTGTCAAATCATAACAGTGATTCATTTTCGTTTTAAATCGAAACAATGTGTTGGAAACATGTTTGAAACAATAGTCTTTTGTTGACAAGATTAGCTGAATACTGTGGAATGTTTTGAATTTAAAATCTCTCTTCATTGTTTCGAAATAATATTGTTTATTCAAATAATTATAGTTCATAATTGAGGTGTCTTTCTGAGGTCAGTTTGGGTTCGCCAAAATTGGTCCATTGTCTTAGTTCATAAAAAACATCGGATACAAATCGGATATTTCTTTTTTTCCCTCACATTTAAAGTTTACGACACCATAAGAGAGTATACTGTGTGTTAATTCAACGTATCTCACAATTCTTCTTAAAATTCGTTTCCTTCGGCTATGAAAAACTACGTTCATCCAGTTTTCGTAACCTCATTTCTTTTGTACTTACCTGGAGAGGTTCATGGATCGCACATTGCCTAACAAATAAATTATTTAATCAGTCTTCAATATCAGCCGACTAGTTGCGTCATCTGAAACAAAAAAAAACATTGTAAGTAAACTTCTTGGTTAACGTTCAAACGAGTTATAACGAAATTGAGCAAAATTACATCTTCGAATATAAAATACGTTATGTAATGCGTCTAGTCGCATTAATACCATAATTTATCAAAATTACTTTTTTTAATGAAACAACTAATTTTTATCAAGGAACGGAACACGTTTTACAAAAAATCTACAAATAGAAGATTTTGCGTAAAACTTATACCGAATCCGTTTCGTTCTACTGACGTAATTCTGTGTAATTTAAAAATAATGATACAAAAAAACGTCGAGTATCACGCATCGATCAACCAACGCTATGAAATTAATTATATTCAACATATATTAGATCTATTTTCGAGAAAACGAGATTGCTCCGAGGCGAGAAAAAAACGTGTATTCATGTCGAAATTGGTAACGTATACAATTACTTATAGAATCTAATACAAAGATACGGCCTTCGGTTTCGTACAGGTCACAAACCGACTAGTTAACCTGAATTGGAACGTCTTGTTTGATATTTAACTTTTGAATGCACTGGGTACTTTTTTATTTCTACACTGGACCTCAACTTTTTTAACTTCTTTATTGCCCAAAGAGTTGCGTAGCTTTAAAACTACTAGGTTGGAACAGGCATTTTTTTTCAATTTTTTACTATGTACATACTACTGGTAGTTTAGAGTTACCAAGTCTTGCAATTATTTCGAAAAGTTATAGGGGCGTAGGTAGGTAACTATATTTTTTTCAAAATGGTGTTTCTTATGCATCATGCGTAATGGAACTCAATAGAGTGTGACAAGTATTTTGATATAGATCCGGTTTTGACTCCGGTTTTGAAATCATAATGTGAGTGATCTAATAACACCACATGTGTGTAAGTACAACAAAAAATATTTCGGAGATCTGGTTATATCATTAGCATGACTGAAGTTTATTTAACGCAAGATTGAAATAAATAGTTATAATTTAATTTTGTAATGTCACACAGTTTTGTATTTATATCCACACAGATGGACATAAAAACAAAACACACTATTCAAATACAATTTTAAAAGTTTCAGAACATTCAAAATGAGAATACAAAAAGAAAACAAAACAAGAACAGGAACCGAAATATTTAAAAATCGAATCAGCTTTCACTAGTCATGTGACATGTATGACAGTCGATGTCGCGTGTCGATTTGTTTGGGATGTGACATCTAGTGATGGGATTTACCGATAAACAATCGGAGTTAGATGTAATTGTTCATATGCGTGACCTGATTTCAATGTTTTAATTGAAAAATCAAAGTGATTCTTATTCCTTTTTATACTAAGTAATTTGTGTTGTGATATTATGATCTCTCTTCTCTCTCGTCTGCCAACACAGATAAAAATTATGACGTCATAGCCCAGAAGCCTTCAAAGGGCCACGTTTATCCTCAACACGTATAAGCAATACCGTGGAGGGAGTTAAGAACCTCCATAAATGCAAAACCACACCATTTTCGGTTCAGCCTTGGCCGGAACAATATCCAATAATAATAAAACCGTGACAATTACACACGAGGATTATTAATATCGATACGGCTAATACGGCTAATGTATTGACTAAGTAATGTGTATTGACTAAATAAACGATTGTGGTTTAGGTACTTAATTTTCTAAGCATTAACGCATTCACTGCCTAGACTCAAAGAAGTCAAAGACGGAGATGTGCGTCATGGGCAATTAAAGAGTAATTTCATTTCATCATGGGGTTCAAGTAAACCATTGGAAATATCCTCCTAAATCTGGATAAGCCAATAATCATAATATTTTATTAGGTACCTTGATACTTTATTTTAAATTACCAAATAAAACACCTATATACATATTTCAGTGCTTAAATTACAAAACTTTTATGTATTATTTTTCATTACAAATCTATCTATTTTATTGTTAACATGATAATAATCTTTGTATCAAAGTTTCACATTCCTTTCAAACGGTTGATTAAAAGCTTTAATTAACTTCCTGACCTTTTAAAACCTCAATTATAAGTTCAATTTAACAAAGAGTTTCTAGTTTTGAACAACAATAGGTTGTGCTGTAAGGACAACTGTTTGCCTAACTTACAAGGTCGATGTAAGTTACAAAACTTTTTATCGATGATTTTGTATCATTGCAATCACTACTGTTTTGAATTAAGAACGAACTATGCAAGATTTTAGATAGATAGTGAACCTACTAGCTGGCTCACCTACCAAACATATGGAATCAACATGTTTTGGCAAATCTACAAAGATTTGATACTCATCAAAATGATAAATAAAATTACCTTTGTGTACAAAAAACTAGGTAGGAGCGCGGGCAAATAGGCAGAAATGAGTTAATAACAAATTATTTAATCAAGACCACAAGTATGTAGGTACTACGTTGAAACAACAATAATTTTACAACGACCTACACACGTGTTTTGAATTAAATACATAATTATTACTATGAAGTAAAACGCCGCGGGCGGGTAATAAATTAAAAAACAAAACTCGCCGATTTCGGAATCACTTACGTTTGAAAAACAGATAAGAAATAGAGTCGCCTACGCGATCGATTTAATTAAATTAAAATATCGATTTATAATAGAGACAATCGATGTAGTACTTTGGAATTAGAGAATGTGCCTATAAATTTGAATTAGTAAGCCTACCTATTGAGTTGTTAATTTTGTAATGAACAAAAACAATAATTAGCTTTTTAAATATCGTACCTACGCGACAAGGTCAAAAACATCTTGTATAAATACTTTTTATTGTACACCAAGATCGAGAAAAACAGAACAAAAAAACACAAACACAGTTCAGAAACAGTTGCACAATGGGCGGCCTTATCGCTAAGAGCGAATTCTTCCAGGCAACTTTTGGATGGACACGTAACTATTGTACAGTTATAGACGGTGGCGTACTATAGATAGAACATACGTAACTAAGTATAGACAATATATTATTATACTTAGATAAATTCATATTTAACTATTGGAAATCGAAGTAAGAAAGTGTTCATAGACCATATGTTTAAAAATAGGGAGAGATTTAGCTTGCCTTATTGGGGTAGGTAAGGTACTCGTATTTGTAGGTCATAGTAGGTATTCTATAATGTAATAAAAATCTCGAAAATACTGTTTGAAGTCGATTTTTAAGTCCAAAAGTCGGAAGTCAATAACTCAAAGGCGCACAACTATTTGACAAGTAATCGTTATAGGCGGTAAAGTCACCAATAAAAACTATTAATGTCAGATTTGAATATTCGAATATCGAATAGCTTCCAAATTTCAATGGATTCTGTAGTTGAGCTATATTGTTGTGGAGTCGGCTATTTTCTATTTTTACTTTTATTTTCAAATTAATAATAGAGACAAAAGCAAACATTATACTTGTCATATCATAGTTATTAATTTGCGAATAAAAAAAACATTAAATTCTAATTTTGTTTTTAGATTGGTAGACGTCATAATTTTGTCTAGATTAGGCAACCATCTTTTACATAAAATAACGAAAAACAAAGTAAAAATAAAAAAAATATCTGCATAGAAAACAAATGCTAACATTTTTTATTACTTACCTAGACATTGATTAAATTGATATATCGACTACTCCTAATCTGAAATTATATTGCGATCGTTTTATTAGATTGAAATCTTAATCTTATTCAATTCAACTATTATTTATTCTTGCCTTATTTATAACCAATACTTATTTTAATCATGACATTCCTAAATTAAATAATTCTATAACAATATGAAATATCACAGTTATCAATCTAACCAGAGCGAACCCAAAATAATTTGTTGCGTCCTGACAGGGTTGTTATGCATTGTGTACCCACTACGACTACCTACCCCTAAGAACAATACCTGTATGCATAAAATTAGAATAAACTATATGAAAATGAATATGAACATATAAAATGAGTAAATGAGTTTGCTACGGTTCTCGTAGAGGCTCTACGAGAACCGTAGCTCTGCGACTTCTGCGAGAGAACGGAAACACGCACGCGAGCTTTCGCCTATTATCCCATTAAACCGTTGTGTTCGTTTTTTATTTAGAATCTTGCTATGGTAGACTTGTTAATTATGTAATAGTTAGGCTTAGAACCGGGTTTGTAGTCATTTAGTGGACTAGATAGATAGATTACTGCTCTATTGCACCATGAATACTTAAAGAAATAACTTAATACTAACTACATATGTATATATAGATAGATAATACTTTATTCTCAGAACTTGTAAAACAGTATGGTACAGAAAGTAACAGAATTGGCGGCCTTATCGCTTAAAGCGATTTCTTCCAGGCAACCAAAGCTTAAAAGAGACGACAAAGGATGGCGGAGCTAATTACAAATATAAAACTAATACAAACTAACTATAACAAACTAAAATAATCCTAATACCTACCAAATAGAAATATACACTAATACATAACAACAAATACATATATCTAGTTTGGTACAATCGACGGCCTTATCGCTAACAGCAATTTCTTTCAGGCAACCTTTTTGTATCGAAACTGACGGTGGCGTAACTGATGACGAAATAAAGACAAATATTTTTACTACATAAAATAAGTACTTATAAAAACCGAAACTGTAATAAACTAAAACAGAGCAAGAGAGAAGAAGACGACACAAAAAAAACAGGAATAATTAACTGGCAAACATCAGGACGACTTAGATAAAGATAAAGATTATAAAGCAACTTTTTAAGCAAATTTTGATATGAAATTCGAAAAACTTTCCAATAAACTTTTACTGTATTCATTATTAATGCACGTAGATACCTGCTTCTGTTTCGTAACCGTAAAGCATACTTGAGAAATAACAAAACATATGGTATGCATCAGTTGAGCTACCTGTAGATTGTTTGCAACAGTCTGCAGTTAGCTCAATTGATTTAATTCCCCATCTCATTAACAAACTAACTACATAAGTAAAAATTAGATAGATAAGAAAAACATTAAAACTATCTTATTCAAATATTTTCTTGCCAAATCTCTAAGCTGAATTGGAGTACCCGTAGATGAAGTATATAAGCAGAGTATATTACAAGCTAATAATTACAGTAAGATTAAAACAACTTGGCCGGAGTGAAGTTAGCTGAAAGCAAAGTTTAGATAAACCTAACATAGGCTTTTGCTAACCAGTTTATGTACCTAACTTTTTTTTTTAATGAATTAATTTTCTATAATTTATCTAGTTTTTATAATTATATATATCTAATTATAAAAACTAGTTCTAATTTCTATTATTTGATACAAAACATAAAATTAACTAATAAGGTAGGTTCATCATCATCATCATCATCAACAACCTATCTTAGTCCACTGTTAGACATACATAGGTCTTCCACAATGAGCGCCATAGCGCCCTGTCTTCGGCTTGCCGCATCCAGCATCTGCCTGCAGTCTTTCGCAAATCGTCATCCCACCTGGCCGGAGGGCGTCCTACACTACGTTTGCCGAGTAGCGGCCTCCACTCGAGAACACGTAAGGTATTTACCTACCTAACCTAACCTAGGTAAGGTTAGGTTAGGTAGGTAAATTCTTACACTAATTAAGAGTTGTCAAAAATTGCACGTATCAAAGTAATAAATCTGTATGTTATAGTAATTAAATTATAACCGACGCGACGTAATTCTAATTGGCTAACGGAATGTCAAGATATTAATCATTAATTAATAATAAAATGTTGAAGCAACCAGTGATTTAGCTTTTTAAAACTATGTTGATGCAATTCGCATGTAAAGATGCGATTTAAGGTGTAAATTGAACCTTTATGCAACATATTTTATCAAACACTAAATTTTGCAAATTTATATCTATTTCTGCCTGAAGGTGGGTACCGACCGGCGCGCAACGCGGCTCAATGTTACGTGTTATACTGCAAGCGTTCGTGCAGTCAGTACGGGAAAAGTAGGCGCTCGCAACGAGCAACGAGACGGATTTGAGCACACGGCGTAACGTATCATGCTCGCTGTGAATGGTACATTACGCCCTGTAACACCGGTCAATACCTTTTAGCACTGCTGCTGGACAAACTATTTCTTGTACTGTAGTGTAAATTTTAAATACATCAAAAAACAATGTATTTTTCTCCAAATAAATGAGCTCAACTTTCAAACCTCACATCTCATTCAATTACACCACAGCGTATCTTTAACTAAGAAAATAAAAAGTCAACGTTCTAAATTTAAAATGCGTTCGAAATATGATTTAAAACGTGTTCCGGAGAAACTCGACGTTCCCAAAAATGTATCTATAGTCGTTCGTCATTATTATACATACGAGTAATGAGTGAAGCGCTCGGGCGAAACGGACATTTCTAGCTAGTTAAAGTCTTGTTTAGGAAAATATTATTCAACAAACATTTTTGATATATATTTTGATAGTAGGTATATTTATTTCTAAATGAAATCATATTTATTTATCATATTTATATTTGTTTTTGAGATTTATTATTTACAAAAGTTTTGTAGGTATGCAAAACTTGAAGTTAACGAATATTGATTTTACATAACTGAATTTATTACCTACCTAATGAACTAACGAAATGGTTGATACAATTTCGTTAATAAGTTTAGGTACCTACCTAATTTTTTATGCTGTACTAACTGAAATGGTTGATACAATTTCGTTAAGGTGCCTACTTAATTTTTTATGCTTAGTGTGTCAAAAAATACAGAAAAACTTAGAAATTATGTAAAAAAATGTATAAATAAAATAAATAAAAAACATTTATTTCAGACCGTTTTAGTCCATATAAAGCACACTATGATGTCCGCATTACTCTAGTATGGAAGATAGTGTACTTTATAATAATATAATGTTTCAAATATTTCAAGGCTAACCGTTCTCAGCTGTCAATCATATTAAGATTCCCATCTCTTTTCCACACACAGCATCAATCTATTTGCTTCTCACTCATTCTACGCGCTCGATCGACCGCCGCAGTTCTTTATTTGAAAATTTGGTTTTAAATGTGGGATGAATAAGCATTATCTTAAGGAATACGTTCTTTTATTTGAATTTTTAATTCCTTTTTTCGGTTCGACTACTGGCTTTGTGATTTTTTTCCCTTTTCGTATATTCGACCAGGATTTTTGTGCTCAAAGATTTATTAGGATGTAAATGTGTTCGGCGAGTGTTCCACTGCGTTTTTTATTCGTTTCCAAATTGACGTTGACTGTTTTATTGTTTGGGAACCGTTTTATGTTCTTCGGATAGTTATTCATATTATTGATGTTGAGGTAAATTAGTTTTTGGAATTTCGACTTAATCCTTAACAAAGTAGGTAGTTAAATTTGATTTTTTATTAATTGTGTACGATTTATGTTTATGAGATTGAATACCAGTACCTAACTCATATAAAAGGAATTTGTGCAATGTGTCGAGTTTGTTATTGTAAGTTAACGCGCTGTCTCGGTAGACTGAAAAATGCAAGATCGGCGTCTACGCAGCCCATATTTTATTGCTCTTTGCATACGTTCAAGGAAAGTAATGAACAATCAATAAATAATGTTACATAATTTGCAATCAGATAATCTAGTTGCAATAAATCTTTCACTCGGACGGAACCAACCAACATAACCACATAAGTTTTATTTTAGTATATATGTATGACTACTTTTACATAAATACTTTTTGTTAGGTACCTACTTAAAGCTTTTAGATTTAAAAATGCGTTGGTTGGCAACATATTGGAATCGGATCCGTACTCTTAAATAGGCAAAATCTCCAGACAAAGACCACCGTGTAACACGAGCTACTGGAACATTCCGAGTGTCCTACGCACAAATCTTCGAATTAATAAATTAATCTCAGTAACTCAACACTTAAATGTAAACACGGCAAAAATTGTTATTATAACACTACGAAGACCTTAAATTCTGAGAAGCCCACTCCGTAATATGGAGCTCTTGAATAACTTCATTTTAATATTGCAAATGAGTTTAAGCTTTATCTGTGTGCAATAGGAAAGAGAATCGATTGTTTTGTGTGGTAATAAATTCAAATTGTCATAAAATAAAAGTTTGAAATAGGAACGTGTGAGGTTTTAATTGTTTAGTTGTAAGGCAGAGGTGAGTACAGGGTGGTTACTTTTGTTTCCTAATGAGTGCAACAGTCGGTTATTGAATTTATTAAAGTTCATCATCATCAGACTATATTAGTCCACAGCTGGACAAAGGCCTCCCCTTATGTGTGCCATAGCGCCCTGTCTATTGAAGTTGCTGGTTTGATATATCGAATTGAACTAACCAAGTGAGGTTTCCCAAATTCCGCTAAAAACCGAAGCTATTTTTCTGTGTTGAGGTTGCTATCAATACGAGACCTATTTTCCATTTTTGGACGCTTACCAACGATGCCAAGATTAAGAATAATATCTATGAGCGTGATATTCCAAGCCTAAGTCAGGTAAGAGATGCCATTTTAATATTAAATCCTCAGTTTTCCACCAACTGAATGGCCATTTTCCTGTCAGCGAAGGCCAGAGTGACTGACGGGCATGTTGAAATGCGTTTGACTGTTGCAAATTGTGCAGTGAATTTTAATGGAATTTAATATAACAATAAATACATATAGTTACATTACGTATTCAGTTATAATAACGTAGGAATTGTATAAAGACAACTACTTACCTATTAAAATGTTTGAATACAGAAACGGTGAGCGAGGGTACTTAGTTAAAAAATGGAACGTTAAAATTCAATTGAAATGTCGATTCATTTTGTCGAACCTTTTGACATCGAGCATGGAATAAGTTTGTTGAACTTTTTTTTTATGTTCGATTCATTTTGTACTTGGTGTAGCTCTAGGTGGTGAGTACCTAATTCTAATTCTAAGTAAAGATCTGATTCTAAGTGGAGCTGAGAGCTGCTGCACGGACATCTTGCATGGGAGTGTATTGTGCATTGTCCCCCTGCCCAAACAGGCCCTAACCAGCCCAGCTCCTTGAAGTACTTTTTTTGCAGGACGTTCGGTGACTGACAGCTTTGTTTTAGTTTTTCTGTGGGTGTGGATGGGGTTGATGCCTCAATGAGATTCTTCAGCCCCGTCTTCTGTCTGGCCGTGCAGTGTTCCACATCGTGTTCCACAGTCGCTTCTTCTTTCATACAGCTACTTAGGACACATGCTGCTGTCTGTGGCTCCAGTCTTGAAAAGATGATGGTTTAGTTTGCAGTGACCTGTGATGATACCCACCATCGTTCTTAGGTGAGTACCTACTTATTTAGAAAACAAAACCGTAAATTCAATAGCTTGTAGGTAGGTAGGGATATGTACGTAACTTTAAATGCTACCTCTAGCTTTTTGATAAAAATAATATTGGACATTCCAAAGTTTTTAATACCTACCGAGCTAGTTTGCGACCGGCAAATCAAAGTAGACTCTATACAATGTTATCTTATGTACAAATCTGTTTTCTATAAAATATTGAAACCAGAATAAGTCACGTATACCCCTAATGATGACATCATTGGATACTCCATCCACTTGAGTCCTCAGAATCATCCGTCACCAAGTTTTTATGTAAATATTTAGGTGTTTATGTTAATACAGCGGGCACTGAGCTTTATGAGGCATTGTTTATTATTTGGAAATGGTTTAGTGATACGATTGGCAGGGTTTTGATGGCCGCCATTTTTTTCCATACCAACTATTAAAAACTCAAACTTTGAGAAACTTCTGCTAGTGTCTTGTCTATGCATAAAAGAGTTTACCGCTCTGAAGAAGGTTTACCTACCCTGTAAAAAGTCAATGTGGCCAACACGCACAACAACACCTAGCTTTAAGATTTAACAATTAATTTAATTTCAATTAAGAACAGGGATCTAAACCTGATTAAATGGTTTCATCCAGGTTTTATCATAATGCCATCAAAGATTAGCTTTCTAAACAGAATTTCAAAACATTTCTAAATTTCACCACACACGACGTTACACTTAATCGTCTTAGGTAGTTGTTTTTAATCTATGGCAATACTTTTGATCTAGCAACAACTGGTTCTGAACAATTGGTATTAGTGACAAACGCGTTTCTAATTGTTGGAATGTTTGACAGATAGATTGTAAGAGATCAGACTTATTACGAGTCGAGTATAAAAACTGTAAAGACAAATTTAAATATGTAGGTAGGTACCTACCTACCTCGTTGGTATCGGATTAGAGATATAACTTTTTTTTTATTTTTACATTCAAAAGTCTTCACCGCGCCTGTAAGCATAAAAACTGGTAGTAAACGTGTTTTTTTTAATTCTCCCATTTGCAAACCTTTGACGAAAATCAGGAAAGAAAGCCCGCTAGAAATTCAAATCTGACAAATCCGAAACATGCACATAATAATATAAACAGAAGATGAAGAAATTCTATACCAGTTTCGAGATTACAATTTCGAGTGGCTAGATAATTCACTGTTTAGCATACAAAGGAGAATTACTGCTTGTGTGTGTGTCACTGTGTATGAGGCCACGCCTTGTTGCTGTCATGTGTACCCTAATTAGGCATAGGTTGCTAAAGGTATGTACCTATTATGTAATGTGCGATATTGGTTTACAAATCACTTATTTCTGTAAAACTACGTAGGCATAGATATATCTTTTGCATTACTAAGTATGCACTCGTAATCAATCGACAGGATCCTTTCTGCATAGTAGTATCCAAAACACGCTATATATATTATTATAGAGTTTCTAAAATCAGTATATCAATTAAAGCTCAATATCCGGCCTAAATAAACCTTTCAAAATTAAGTGATTTATATAAAAATACCTGTCATTAACCCAAAACCCATAAAATCAGAAAGGAAAAAGGAAACATAACTAATTTAATACCAACTATAGACAGTAGATTCGAGTACAGACAGTAAAACTGTTCAATATTTATAAAACAGATCACCAGGAAGACGTCGCGCGGTTTTTACTTAGAATTGTAGCCATTAAATTCCTAACACTTTCTAATTTAAATTCATATATTTCCGGTGTAAGCTATTGTTTATTGTGAAACGAATCACGTACGACCGATTGCAGACAAACACTCACACATTCCTAGAGACATACATTTTATGTTGCCTACTGGTTATTACAATAACTGTGAATTATACACACTACACACGACATAATATAGGCCTGCGATTTTCACAACAAAGATATTGATAACGAACACACACGACACTGCCTTGAATCAATTAAATCATGAAAAATCTTACACAAAGTTACATAAAAAGAGGTGAAAACTAAATTGCACGTCTGCGACAGACACGTAGGTACATATTCTTTGATATTTCCTATTAGTTTGGCATACCAAAATCGGTTCCAATTTTAAAAAGTTCAACGAAACCACTTTTTATTTTTACGATGTTGGTGGTAGATAAATAGAATGCGCCAATTAGTACGGAAATCAAATAAATGACTTTTAACAGCAATTCACGATTTTATTACGCTAATTTGCTAATAAAATACTTGTTGGCTTGAATCACGTTGAAATGAGGTCGATTGTCTGTAATCTATCAGTTTTTACTAAATACGTGGCTTGCAAAAAATCTCGTTCATTTATCTACCGATCTCTATTAAATTGATTGCTAGGAGTATTTTGCCTCAATCTTATCCAAATAATAAAGACATGCTATCAGAAACAACGCTCTCACAAAATCAGACCTCCACAAAATGGACACATTAACAAAATAATACGCAACGTAGATTTCAAGGAATTCCATTTACTACACAATAGAGCATACACGATTCCAAATTGAAATAAAAAGGCGAGCTCGCCACGCGAATTTCAAATGTGGAACGTTTCTCCGTACAATTTTATGCCATTATCTTTTTACAATTATTTGTCATTATAAAGTTTATAATGATTACGTCGATGGTATTGTAAACTCGAAAGCTATTTTCGTGGTAAACTTTAAAGTGTTATTATGGAATTCAATCATTATTCTCAATTACTGCGGATTGGTGTGAGTGAATGATACATTGTGTTAGTTTATTTTTGTTTGGTTCGTTGAACGAATGGAGAAGGTTGCGATTGATTTATCATCTCTATTCAAATGTTTGAATGAAGAGTTCGAAGTTCGAATTTGAAAGTATGCTACTTGTAAAACACCAAATTTAAAATTAGAGCTACGAAAATTATCCTTTATTTTATTAATATGTTATTATTAGTTTTGTCATTAGCAAATTGAAATACTAGGCAATAGGCAAAGTGTATTTTGACCTGCCTAATTGCCTAATATGTTTTAGGCGTTTCGACTAAGGAAGTTAGGATTTACCTACTAACCTGCCCATTCAAGTTCAAAAATGATCTGTCAGACCTCAAAATTTCAAATGTTTTCTAATTTTATAGTAATTATGACCTCGGGCATTTGACGTCACATGTTTTACATGTTTTTAACTGACAGTTTTAGACCAACATTGATTAATGGTCTCACTATCAGTCGTAGTTAATTTCGCTACAAATCCTTTGGGCATGCGAAATTAGGTTTGTGCACAAAAAACGCACAGTTTTTGTTAGAACTTGTTAAAAACTTATGTTTCGAGTTCGTTAATCAGAATGATAAATTACAAACATGAATACAATGAGGGCTAACAAGACTTCTGACCTTAAGAGTATTCCAAATTCAATCCGATTAGATGTTTGAATAATACAAAAGAATCTGATTGGCGTATTAAGATTTCCAGATTTGGAAATGGATTTTCAAATGGATTTTCAAATGGATTTTCTGCTGAAATCCGTTTCAAGCATAGATAAACTTTTTTATATCTATGAATGAAAACATCTAAGCAAACGATTATAATCATTATTCCAAGAAATATTCCTTTGTAGATTCCAAATTTGAAAAAGGTAACAGACGCTATTCGGTAAACAGAGCTGTTATTATAACAGAAGGGGAGAAAAAAACGTAGGTCATTGACATTAGAGTGTTCCCAGGCACTCGAGAGTTTTATAGTAAAAACACTTCAAAACGAATATTACTATTTCCATACTTTAATTACGTACTTACGACACCCACACAGACGAATGCACGCACACCACTGTAGTTTTAAGATAAACATATGGCTTTAAGCGGTTGAATGGTTAAGTTGAATGCCTTGTAAGTAATATTGGGTTACTTTCCTGTAAGGCGGATATGGAGTGTATTTTATTGAGATTACAAACTTAATAATTAAAGTGACGACCGATGTGGCGCGGCGGGCGAAGATCCGCCTGAGACGCCAGAGGTTGCGGGTTCGATTCCCGCCTTGGGACGAAAGTTTGTACGATCTGCCAATATTTGTTCCGGGTGTACTGGGTATTTTCTATGTATAATAAAAAATATCTATCTGTTTAGTATTAAGTATATCGGTTATCTAGTAACCATAACACAAGCTCTACTAAGCTTGGGGCTAGATGTTGTTGTGTGGATTGTCCAGCATTATTATTATTAAAGTTTCAACTGTTTGAGTTTGAATGTTCATTCTCTGGCCAGATGCTATTGAAAAATTATATACCTACTGTATTTAAATAACGTTTAATAATATATATGACCTGAGGAAACTTAGGGGTAGAGAGAAACCAATTGAAACAAGTCGTAAAACTAAACGCTTGCCAAGTTACGCTAGTGTTGACGCACGATTATTATTAGAAAAACAATAAACTTTAAATCGTTTCAATATAATCGCTTATTGTGTTTCCTATGGAAATGCTGGCAGCACACAACAGGAAAAGAACCCGTTCTAAATTCAAATTTGAATAGCATCGATTGTCATTGGTTGACAATCAATCATAATGGTTTTTTGGGTTCTCTATTTGAAATTCCTTAACATACGTGAGGTTTGATTCGATAAGTCAGTACCTAACTGGCTAGCTAAATCAGATATAGACGGAGTATTGTTTTTTTGGCGTTCGGTATTCGAAATCCTGTTTCGAACGTAATGTTTTCTATTTTTATGTAATCTTGATTGCCGGTTCGTTATTAGAGTTCGTGATACTACCGACAAAGATGTTATCTAACATTGACTAGTTAACCAAATTTAAAATTTGCAAAAAAATTACTAGCTATGTTAACAACCATACATTTAAGAAAGTTTAAAGGTTATTTAGGTTTTTAGGGAGAAAAAAAAACTTAATACACACTAAAGTTGTAGGCACCAATCACTAGAGTTGACAGTACAAGCTTAAGTAAGGAAGTACCTACTTACATAATAAGAGGTATTATGATACTTAAACTGTCTCTTTTGTCATCAACAAGTCACACAACGGCTTAAGATTTTAAGCATTGCTTAAATTATAAGAGTCTTGCTTAACTTTGTTTTTGTATAATATCTCTACCTGGCCAATATTTAGATTTCCGATGACAATATTGAGGATAACAAATATCTATACTTTTGAAGCCTACTCGTAATGTTGATCTTTAGATTTAAGAACACAGCAAACACTTGAAAACAACGTTTTCATATTTTTGTGTTTTTAAAGGTTTCATAGATTTATAAGTGGGTTTAAGTGGCAACACTACACTAAGCTATGGTTGTCACTTTATCAAAAACGATTCGAATTCTACATCGTTCATTATTCAAACTAACGTTCGTTCGTTCATTTTTATCGATATCCATGAGATACAGCATTATTACTTCAGAAGTAACCTATTTTCAAATTTAGAATTACAGAGAACAAAGATTTACTACTTTGAATAGAACAAACCAAACCAATGTTAGATAAAAAAGTTAAAATGTATAATAGGTTATTAGAATAATGCGTACACAGTTATGTTATACGAAAAACATCAGGTTATTTAAATATAAAGCTGCGGCCAATAATTGACGTTTAATAACTGTTTTCCATCAAACCGAAATTTCTAATCGGAATCTGACGGACATCACGAGTACCGTAAGTGCCTCCGGCGGCGGTTGCAAGTAATTATACTTACGTATAATTTTCTATGTATGGATTTAGTGCGAAGCTGGGCTGTCTAATTTGTAGCAAAAACTAAATTATAACTAAGTGTTATTTAGTGCTTGAGTGACTCTACACTGAAAACGAAAAACTTTTTATAGTGCCCTGTTATGTATGGTATGTCTGAATTATGAACATTCGTAAGAGGCAAGACTTTAAAAGCGTGATTGATCTTTATTGACTCTCTCTGTATCTCTACATTTAGATTTTTGTTATACCTAAGCACCTACCTACTTTCTCGGTGCCTCACTGATGCTATAAATTTATCAGCACATTCTCAAAGATACATCTAGTTACATCTAGTTCGGTATTTGAAGCATCTATAAAACGTGTTCCTTATTTGAAGAGTATAAAATGCTTATCAAGAATAAATAGTTATAACTTTAATTGGCCATGTTTGTTTATGTAAATAATCCAGTGTTAGGCTATCTATTTAATTGATTTGATAAACTATTCGATTGCGTGGTTTTGTTTACTTTGACAAAAATCTATTGGTTTCAAACTCTGGTTGTTCTGTTGGGTAAGGTGGGATAATAGGGTTGGGAAAAGCATTTCTTTGAAAGACCTTTCTTTTTTCATGATTTTATCGATACCCTTTTGAATTTACAACTATTTTTATTAAGTCCTTGTCTGTAAGCTTGCAATAGCGCCCAAAGAAGTAGCTAAGCAGCTACTTCTTTGGGTCATTTACCAGCTTAAATATAATGAAAATGCTGTTGCATAATTTGAGATATTGATATCATCATAAATCAATACAATCAACACATGTGCAGTCGTGCACACACACATATTACATACATAATGTCATGTCAACGATGACTTATCTGATCTGCTACCTACCTAATCTGTGATTGATCCTGACATGGCACGAAATTAATTAAAGTTATTGATGCAACATAGATCAAAATTAGAAATATTCATAGGTAAAGTTGGAGAAATATATTAAAGAAGGAATTTATTATTTTTCTAAGATAAAAGTTCATAGGGTTTTTTTCGTATTAGCAAAATAAGGGTTTTGTTTATTTACGTAGATACTAATTACCTTATTCTTTGTATATGGATTCAGACTATGCAGATACATACATTGGTCCCGCGGGAATCGACCTCGCAACTTTTTGCGTTTCCGTTTCTGGTGGACCTGTCTGATCATCATCAGCCTATATTAGTCCCCTGCTGGACATAGGCTTCCCCTCATGAGCTGTCATAGGGCTCATGGTAGACCTATGATGGTCATCAATTACAAATTACTTAGTTCAACCAACTTTATCAATAAATAACTTTATCAAAGATCACAGAATAAAAACTGCTTACGCATGACAAGGCATATTCTTACTAATGTCACTCTCAAAATAACAGAAGCAAATCTGTACGTATAGCTCCAACAACTTCTCTGTAAACTGAAGACCATCCAATCGAAAGTCTTATAAGTTTATATATAATTATTATAAGAATTTTATGACTACGTTGTGAGTGTGTTTTTATACTATTATGTTTATTTATTTTAAAATTATTGTTATTTTGACTTGCCAAAGTCATAATGTAACGAAATGGTTAAATAAATAAATCTTCATCTAAATCATCCCATCATCTAATCATTATCCTTAGCCTAGAAGAGTATGTATGACTGGGGCGATGAAGCTTGACTGGACGAGCACTTTTGAGCACCGAACTCGCCGAGACAGTATAATTGAAGTGCATGCATAGCGATTTGACGACAAAAAATGTGCAAGGTGCGTTTTATACCAACTAATCCAAAAAATGGATTCGTTTGGCTCCCTCGGTTAGTTCTGCTTGGAAAAGCAATAGAGCGTTGAAAGTCGTTTCTTTTTCGGTCATTTCTCGTGGTTTCCATGACACAAGCTCTTCTTACTTTGACTTTAGATGAAACTAATTTAATTTATTTGTTAATGTTCTGCTCTTACAATAATATATGCACGACGATTGTATGTAGCGGGCCTGAAAGGGACGACTATTTCAAATATTTTGCAGGTATCTTGGTGGAACTATATCAGAAGCAGCATGCAATCGTCTGTATTGATTGAACTGATGTCGTGAAGTTCATAGACAAGTACCAGTAGCTCCATCTTAAAGTCGGATGCTGAGCTATTTTTCCAGTATTTTTTTGTGATATTAATAATTACCTACTGTTGATAAACTTCACCAAATTACCTATCAGAAAAATGCACAAAAGCTACACTCGAACCTCAGTTGCTTGCAGTCTGTTCCACCACATGTTAGTGTTAATTTAATATAACAAAGCGTTCAAAGCAAAAAATATTTTTCCAAAAGTTTTTATTTTTTAGCTGTGTTTTTATATAATTCCATAACAGCACACTGCTGAACTGTTTGATTATATTTTCAAACATTTTTAACTATCCGTCCTTTTTATCGATAAATCATGACCAGTAAGTCCCAACCCTAGTGTAAGAGATCTGGTAGCTTTACCGACGGCACGTTATCTTCGTCGTGCATCGAACTTAGCATTATTTTGAGAAGTAATTATTAATGTTAAAGTAGTTACCGAAATTCAGGCCGCGGCAGCACAGTTGGCCACTAATGAATAGAAAACTGGATTGGTAGCCGATGGGAAAGATAATCGTGAAAGTTGTTTTTTCTTTGGACAAATTGCCGATGGTGGATGCTTTTATTTCAGTTTCAGCATAGCTTAGATGTAACACAAGTTGGTAACACTCAGGTTACCTAACTTTTAACTTGAAGCTAGTCATAGGTAGGGATATTATAGTCATGAGTTTTCTTTTCTCGCCATTTGTGACTCTTACATAAAGAATGGCGGCGTAACGGGGCGTAATGCAACGAGACGGATATTAGCAACCATCGTAACTCGTAACGCATCAAGCAGCGAGCATGATTAAAACAACTTGGCCGCAACCTGAAGTTGCGTTAGTGGCTGCGCAGTACTCGTTTATATGGACAAAATGGTGGTGCGCATGTGAAAACTTTGCTTATAGCTAACTTCACTCCGGCCAAATTACTTTAGTCATATTGTACGCCCTTAACCAGCAACCGGTACAGTCAGCAATACGATGCAATTTAGTACCCTGTCATTCATAAATGAAATCTTATATTAATTATTTAATTATTAGTGGTATTATCTGTCTACATATACTTCTTTAGTATATTTTATGGTGTACCTACTATTTGACGTATACAACTATATTTTTACCAATAAATGAACCATTGAACCATAATCTAATAAGGGTTTAATAAACTGAACGCGGTCGTCAATAATTTAAGTCAACCTTTAGTAAACTACATACTTATACTTAACTATATCATAAATATAGCGGATCTTAATAAATAAACACAATTCGTCAGTGGTACCTACCGAACCGAACTCACAATTTTTTACCAACCGATATTTTGTCAACATAATAACCGGTAGAAAAAACAAAAACCGATAATTTCCGTAAAGAATCCCACCGCCACTTTATTCGGAACTCGACGTAAATTTGACAAAAGAATTTTATGAACGTATAAATTCAAGATGTCGGCGATCGGTACACTTTAATACTTCGAGATTCGAAGAAACATCAAGTTTTTGTTGTGAATCGCAAGTCGTTCAATTAAAGGTGAAATTAATGATTGAACACATTTTAAGATGTGGTTGATACAGTGCGGCTCACTCGGAATGGATTCGGCCACTGTATCCTTATTTGCCACTGTCAAATGTCAAAGTGTTCGTATCCCTTCATACCATTAATAGATCATATATGATTGGTTTAAAAAAAATACTCGTACACAAGTATTTTTCTTGCGGGTACTTACACCTGCAATTACTTCCTTATGATTTTTAAAGAAAAAATATTTCTGACTTAAAAAATATTCTTGACCGATACGTACTAGGTTCCCGTGCCGTGAAGAACTCACTTGCGCACTTACGTTCTAATAGTTTTGCTGCAATAGGTCTCAATTAATATTTCACGTTTATCACAATTTCATCATTAACTAATCGGCTTCCTTCGAAATTAGACCCTTAAACCAAAAATGGACGCAAAAATTAAACCTGCTTTTATTATTTTCGTCAAAAACATTCGTATCTTTTCATTGTAAAAACTCAGATCCAGCTCAATGTATCACATTGTACAAAGGCACACAAATCCAAAGGCATCCCCTCACAATAGGATTACATCGCCATAAATGGATCGGAATAACCAGTTATGATGGCCTTATGATTCTAGTTGCTTAGCATTTTTGTAGCTTTTGTCTCGATATGTGTTTGTGCATTTTAATTCGGACTTACCGAGTGATTCATGTTGAAATTCGTTTAATAAAGCCAAGTGTCATGGGTTATACCTCCTCTCCCCTTTCCGCCAATTTACGAGTGGGATAGATAGGTACATACTGTTAGATGATATTACTTTTTTAAATTTCACGATCCATACTAATATTATAAATTCATAAGGAACTCTGTCTGTCTGTCTATCTGTCTGTCTGTTAGCTTTTCACGCCGAACCGGCTGAACGGATCTCAATGAAATATGGCACGGACCTCCCTGCCATATTTCATTATATAGGTATAACTAAGTAAGTAGATATCTTACCTGCTCTAAAAATTTTTATTTTTGGTAGAACTCAAAATCGCTTAGAAGGTAAAACCGATTAATACAATAAGGCAAAAAAAAAAAATTTAAATGCAACCCTATGACGCTCATGAGTCATGATCTTTTGATGATTGATGACAAGTAGAAATATAAATTGTTACAGAAGGCATTCTTATGAAAGTTCTACGAGTTTGTTGGTTTTCTTAAATTTTGGCAGAACCCTAATAACTATGCTAGCGTTGCGAGTGACAGTAAAAGATTAATTGAATCATTAGCGCTAGTTAAACCTCTTTCATAATTTGTAAAAGCCAATGCTGTAAGATTTTGTGATAAAAGACTGCTTGCAAAAGATAACTTGTTTTGTTTTTGAAGAAATAAACATTTCAAGTATTAAGTAAGGTTGTTTAAAAAGTTCGATACATAAAGCGGTAAAAACTGACAACTACAAAAAAAAACATTGTGCTTTAGTTCAAACGGTATTTAATGCTCTTCATTAATCTTTGTAAAAACACAAATTGACTAACGATGTTTCACCATTTATTCTTCGTATAAGAGTAGGTAACCTGACCCATTAAAACATCAAACGGAAGCTCCATAACAGCATATCTATTAGAAATAAATTTTAATAAACCATGAAAAACTATAAAAAAACTGTACATTATAAAATCGACCGGATCGAACGAGCTAATATTTCAAATTAGGAACAAATCAAATCAAATCTTCGAATTCTCGTTAGAGCAGGACGCCCGTAGGGTTGATGACCCGTTGAAATGTCAGCACGTGTGCCTCCCTTTCACTCATCACGCCTCTGCAGTAACTCCGTCCCACTCTTCTATGAGATGTTGATCTTGATACGTCACATTTTTAATAAACGAACTTCGTATGACATGGCGCACTGAAATTTGTTCCAATGATTAATATGGCCGCCTCGTAACGTATAGAAACTAATACAGACCTACTTTGTTTCTAAAGTTATTAGAAATATTGATAGTTTCATGTCATTGCGCGTGTTTGTGATCGTCGATAAACGTTTTGAAGAAAGAAAGTATGACAGTACAAAATTGAATGCACGATGTGTGCGTAGGCAGCGACGGCAAAAAACATACCAGTGGACTATCTATAAATTATCAAATCTATGTATACGTAGGTATGCAAGTACTGCCTACCTACTCGTTAAACTCGACACATTGTTCTTACTTTTTTTAATTCGTGCTTGAATAGTTTTAAGCGGGGTTCATACTTTCCGCTTCTTTGTTAGTAACTTGTAATTATGGGGATAATAGACGTTAACTTACACTACACGTACCGATAACGTAATAATCTCATAGCCTTCGGCTCTCACATTCTTATTTGAATTTTAAACCATTAACAAGTACTTTGTACATACAAAACAAATGAAAAACGACCGGCGAGATCCGACAAAAAGCTAAAAGATCTTACCAGACACCACACTGAGCGAGTGTTTCATTACATCTCAAATAAAAAGTTCATATTTGACGTTTAACAAATTGTTCCTTTTTCAAATCGACCAATGAGACTATTGTATTCACTCCTAATGGCGTGTTCTATTTTCAAATCTCATTCTCTTTACAAATCTCACTCAGCTTTCAGATTCATTCGAATTCGGAATGCGTTGGTTGGTACTGTTTTCCCACACGACTTTTTTCGTTTCTTAAATGAGTTTGATTAATAGGAGGATAACGTTAGCGCCGATTGTTCTTGCTCCAACTTCAACAGACATCTTTGAAAACGCTAAGAAAATAATTGCTCTATCCAACGAGACGTGATTGAGTAACAAAGCGAGCGATGAGCCGCCATCAAATAAATTGGCAGCAAATCCGATGGGTGGGCGAGTATTAAACTTTTAATCTCGAATATGCATCAAAAAAATCCCCAGAATGGCCAAATGTCGCGTCTAGCGAGCCGCGAGATATTGCCGAAATGCATAAACATCAAAGGGGTTTTTGTTAAAAAAAGGTTTAAAATTGAAGGGCGCGTCCCCAATAGGCAAAAATGGCGTCCGAGATTATAATAACGATTTTAAAAGTCCCCTATGGTTTTTATTTTTAGTTTTTTGGAAGGGTTGCAAGTGGACGCGGGGTCCGATGAAAATTTGACACTAAGTTTCAAAATGGGGTGAAAGTTTGTATGTTTCCGTTCGCACTACGTTGAATAGTTTGGAGATTACTCTCCTGAGATATCGCGGGTCGATATTTTGCGCGCGTTTTGCATTAATGTACTAGTTAATAAAACCTTCATTGCAAAACAGTATGAACTTTTTACCTGGCGGACAACATTTATTTCAATTTTAGAAAACTTCGTTCATAATTTGAAAATAGAAGCAAATTAACCCTATGTCAACTCTACAAACACGTGCTCAATGTGGTCAAATTATAATGGGGCCGAATATTGAGGCCATCCGTCGTGATTCGGTCAATTCAAGACCAAATCCGTACAATTGTCATCAGTCGCTTTTATCAATAAAAATAAAAATCTTCGAGGAAGTCACCAATTTGTAGCGTGTTTCGAGGCGCGGTATGAATCTTCTATTGAAATTTACGCCTTATATTGATGTAACTTAAGGTTGGTTTTGGCTTGCTCGTAACATTTGTATGGTTATGATAGATTGTGAATTCAATTAAATTAGTCGGCCATAGGATGGGGCCTGAAAGTACTTGTACGTATTTTATGTCATGTTGTACTATGTTGCATTTGCATTGAACATAATAATAATATATGATGTCCTATAATTTACATTCCACTATCTATTGATTGTGTAAGTAGTTAGCAGCATGTTATGTAAGTTCCTAAATGTAACAAAAACCTGCTTTTCCTAATAAATACAGCCCAAAATGGCGGGAAAGCAGCGATTGGAATATTCTAGCACGTGAGCGGGAATCGAACCTGAGCCGTGAATACTAATTCTAACTTATTGTTTGAGTTTCATTTCCTTGAAAATTTACTTTTGTGCACTCAAAATTACAATGTGGTTTCACGAAACGTATGACATCATACATTTTAAGTACATAACTAATCATTAATAATTACACATTGGTGTTTAATGTAACTGCATTGGCATTGGGCCAATGAAACTGCATTGGTTATGATGCTCATGCTGGTCTGCACCAAGAGCCTCCCGCTCAAGGCTGGACAGTAAATGCGTTAAAGCATATAAAAGCTAGGTTCTGAAACATTATTGTGTGGTCTGCATTTAAAACAAATTTTTTTATATTTTTTAAACTTGACACATGCGTATAAATTGGTGTTTATTCATAAAGTTCAATCAAAATTTAACAGCACGCCGCATGCCTTATATTTTATTAGTCAATAAAAAAGAAACTACATACAGATTCTAGTCGCCATATTGCTATTGTGAAACTCCAATAACGCTCGTAGCCCGCATATTAAGGACTTACTATGATCAAAAACGGGAAACAAAGACTTATGCGTTGTGCCACTCTTGTGCCATATTCGTTTGTATGGTGAGTTTATGGAACTATTTAAAATTTCGAATCCGTTGCGTTATCGACTGTACGTGTTGGCGTTTTCCGATTGTTCGAGGGGAAATCGATATGGGACGCGCTTTATGAATATTTTCATTTTGAACTATTAGGCTGTTTTTGTGCAGCCATGGCATTTTAAAATTGGAATATGGAATATAGTAGGAAATTAAAGCATGGTTTTATCTATAGAAGTAGCGTAGATATAAATACCTACGATCGACAGTGAAAGTATACAATGTGTCGATGAGGAAGTACCTCCCCTACATGTTTATTATTTTATGTCGAAATTAAATTATAAAAATACCTACCTTGTTTTTATTTAATACAATGCAGGTGTAGGTACCTAGATTTTAGTAGGTAACCTAGATTTGTCTTTAAGCAGACCTCTGCGTCGTTCCTTACTGACTTTTTTTATGACGATGTAGTAACGTAAGTCTGTTTCCATTTTAAAAGTTTACCGGTATTAACGGTAGCATACCATAAAAGTTTAACAAGACCTCACTTAGTAATTCTTTCATAGCTATTTAGGAATAGTCTAACGTCGCGAATACTAAATAGCTAAAATTTGTTTGGAGCAGGAAATCCATCAACTGGGTAGTAGTTTGTCTATTACTTATTGTAACGTTTTGTCTATTTTGGTAAGTTAGTAGACACGAAAGTAACATGCCTTATTTCTATTTACTTTTGTTCGCGAGTATACCTAAGTCTCGGAACTTAAATTGATTGTTGCGAAGCTCTAAAGGTTAAAAATTAAAAGCGTTCTTAATTTAAATGAAATTATTTTCGACTTCCTTCATTGAATTCCAAATTCAAAAAGTTCAAACAATGTTGCAAATAACTCGCAGGACATCGATTTTTGAAGTTTGTAAGTGGAATCCTTTGGGTTTATTTTCGGTAACTAAATATGGCATTCATAAAGTTGGGGTTTTTCAAAGAACGCGGTTATTTCGTTGAACGTTTAGGTATGCGAGGGTTTTTGAGTTATTTCTCCTTTAGTCCGGCGATTTAGATTCTTTTCATTCTTTCGCATTGTTTGATTCTTCAAAATTTGTAGAAATCTTTACTTACTTTATATATATTTTTTAGGTACCTATGTAAATAAAATTGCCTACTGAAAACGAAGCAGAAAGCGAGCATTTAGAACGATTTTATCATACTTATCAGAGAATCTTCGAAAGGTTTTTATATTTTTTTGTAAAAACTTTCGTTTATTGTGTCCCGGTTCTCGACATAAATAATGTTAATGTTGTTTAAAAGGCGCTTTTCGATGAGTTTATATCCAAAAACGTATTTTGCGGCGAAACCACAGCATCGGGAAATATAAAGTTGTTCATAAATAATTCATCGAAAACCCGCACAACTCGGATATATCATTGTTGCGATATTGCTTATTTTTTCATATTTTCAAATTCGCATATTTACTTTGTGTTATTTGGTGATTGTTAAGTCGAGAGTTTGTTAGTTTCGGTTGTCAAATCGGAATAAAAATCTTACATACGGATGCGAATCTAGATTACTTACAAAAATTTTAGGTATTTTGAAAAAAGTCCTACCAACTCAGTTGCCAGCAAAAATGCTAGCTGAACCAAACCAAATTCGAATTTCAAATTAAAATTGTACAATGTTGATATCGATATCTAATCTCACCGAACACAATTATTAACGTCAATTATGTTCAGAAACTATTATAAAAAAAATCTAATACATCGTTTTGTTAATACAGACGGACAGACAAAGAACGCTCTAAACGCAAGTCACTTCATACGAATTACCGCTTCTTTGTTTCAACGGACAAAAACATTTTTACTTTTTAATACCAATACACCCGAATTCGATTCCCACTTGTAATTTACACGATTGTAATTAACGAATAAAACTGCGGTCTAATTAAAGTTTCAATGCTCAGTAAAATTTTACAAGGAATTTGAAAATTGAATGCTTTTAACTCATTTACGAAGGACGTAAAAACTTTTTTTGGCGATCGATCATTTCTCGGTCTGTTACTGGCCAGTTTGGCTGCATTTTTAAATATCCGATTCGAATTTCGAGTTTATAAAACTTCGTATTTCAACCAAACTTACTAAGTAAGTACCGAGAGTAAGTCCGAGACGTCTATGTATATACATAGGTCCTACTTTATATGTATATATACTTTTTAAAAATAAAGTTTACTAATCTATTAACTGTGTAGAGTTTTGCCAACAAATTAAATACAGTTACTAAGTAATGCTATATTCAAGTTTTGTGCCTTTTTCAACATGCATGATCTATTCCGTAGGTACCGTAGGGCAACCAGATTAAAAGGGGAGCGTCCAGCGATCATCAATTATTTTGTGAATGCGCTTAGCTTTCCATTTTTAAAATAAACTTGAAGGGAGGGGGATTAATAAAATTACGAGGCCTTGGGGACAGAGTTTTGAATGTTTTACACAATATTATTTGATATATCGTTCTATGAGATACGTAGAGATGAGAAGAGATCTTTGATGGTTGTAAAAAAACTTGATTTACCTATTTGCAAGTACCTACAAACCGAATATTAGGTCAGCATGAAATGTTACGCAGTGTGCTAAAATCTGTATCGTTGCTCGTTGCGAGCGCCTTCTTTCCCCGTACTGACTGCACGAACGCTCGCTGTGTAACACGTTACATTACGCCCCATAACGCCATTCAGTACCCGGTTTTAGGATCTTATCCAAACGTATCCATATTGATATTCAAGCTACCGCCACCGCTACGTAGGTTTCATGACGTGAAATTTATAGATTAGTACCTGAAAAAAAAGAAAAAATTGTATTAGGTTACTAAAAAAAAAGAGGTACAGGACTCGTTTAGAACTCGTTCAGAACTCTAGATTTTTTGTTAGTTTTATGGAAAGAAACAAGGCCCAATAATTATAAACACATACCCACAATTAAACTCCAAATTCAAATTTCAACCCAATAAGAAAGATCGATCGACTTCCAATTTTAAAATCTGATAGCCGCATCCGTGTTGCCAGTACAAAGGAATGGAACGAGCATGACGATTCAAATATTTTCGAAAATGGAATATTAAGTGAAGCCATTATACGATCGAACGATTACTATTTCGAACGTGTTATTAAAATCTATATTTTGTACTTTTTGTTAGTCGACTGCTAGGCAGACATCTTAGTCATTGGGTCAGTTTTTAGTGACTAATTTAATAGATTAATTGCATTTAGTGATAGTGCACATTGCATATTGAGGTCAACGACTTGAGTATGCGCGTTGCGTGTGATTCGATGCGTCAAGTGACCCCTTGATTCAAGTTATTGGTTACTCGTTTAAAGTGCGCGGCCTGTCACATACTAATAAGAGACATACAACCTTTATGGCCATTTAGCGTTCATAATGCAGTCTCCTTTTGTATTAGAATGAACTTTTCATTCTTCAATATTGGTATTACTGGCTTTAAACATCAAATTGAACAAAAAATACCCGAGTTGGAGTACAGGGTAATCGATAATGCATCTATCTATGATGTGAAACATTAATATGTCATTGAGACCGCCTGTGGAACGCCCACGCGGCCCAAAACAAAACAGATCGCGGAGAGTTCCACAAAACATCATTAAATTCAATATTTCGTTTAAAAAGCACTCCACATATCTGGACCATTAATCACTAAAACTACCGACCTTCAAGAACATCAGAATAAAATCGGCAAATCGAAATAAAGCACTTAAAGGCGAAACGTCATTATCGCACAACATAAATAAAAAACGCTGAAATCGAACGCAAAAATTGAATATCGAACTCGATTTAAAACAGAATACGAATTTTAAAAAATACGAGCGCGGCGAACGGCATTAATTAAAAATTCTCGGTAGAATATTCAAAAATAGAATTCGCATTCGAACGCTCCTTGTACGGATGGGAAGTTTGAATTTGGTAGGAACAAAAGGAAGAGAGCGCGGGAGCAACCCTTTTAGCGCTGATAATCTGTTCCTTGGCCGTGTTGCGGCCCTTTTTTATTTGTTGTCACTTTTTTGTCCGAACTGAGATTGTACACAACATTCTTTACTTCGAAACGAAGCTTTTTAAAACTCGACCGAAGATTTATTTCTTTTTTATTTGCTTTAATAACGAGTCCCTGCGGCCGATTTAATTGACGAATGGTCACGAGCGAAATGTTTGAAGCTGCTTTAGAGGTCAATAATTACTTGAAATTTTTACATCAACATAATTTTACTCTCTAGTTGAATCCAGGCAGACGCTAAGCTAAAGCATAAAAAGGAATTGTATTCGATTGAGAAATTGAAAAGGGAACCCACAAAGAATCTTGTTCCATGTGTAAATTGCTTCGAAATATAAAAATAGAACGCAATCCTTCCGCCCTCGGTCGGCGGTTAGTGCTTTACATGAAATATTATTTTATGGAATCAACATCTGCGGCTGTGTATGTGTGTGCGTGTGGAGGGGTTCATGCATTAAGTGTACACAAGTGAAATTACTTGAATGTAATGTTTCAAGTGGATGACGGTTTCAGGAATTGTGTTTCGGGTGATGTGTTTTTGTTCTCTGTTCCTGTTAGTCATCTTGTTTCTTGATTATGGTAGAGTTGAATCATATTGAATGAGAACATTCTCACTACTAACTGACCGGCTCCAGTATAAGTCTAATGAAAAGTCCAAGAAATTCGCCTAGTGCTGTAAAAGTCAACTTGTCCCCGGTCGTAAAAGAACTAAAATAATCATAAAATAAATTAAAAACATGACTGTCGTTCTCTCGCATATCGAAATCCATTTTACAATCCGTCCGAATCGTCAAATCACGCGTCGCGGGATCATTTTTTAAAATTGGAACTAAAATGAAACCCTTCCATTTTTGAAATTGCTTTCGTCATGGCGCTCCCTTTGCCACTATTAAACAATACAACGTATTTTAAATTTTTATGAATAAAAGTTTTTATCGCTGGATCTCGAAAATAAATTACAATGGTAAATGTTTAGTTTGCATTTGAATTTTCTTTGTGTTGTTTTGAATGTTTACAAGTCTTAGTTAAATAGCTAGGAACTACCTAAGTACCTATCTCAGTCATTATTTTGCTAACGTTACATGTTAATGTTTAGTGAATCTGTTATGTTATTATGTCAAATATCAAAGTGATTTATTTCCTTAAGATCTTACAGGACTCTTCGACACGTCAAATAATTCAAATTATTAATGAAAAATAAGGAAATAAAGTAATCACATTGATTTTATGTTCACTTCAATCTTTTTAAAGTAAAGAAGCAAGAAACCTTTAACCTTATTAGGTTGTTAGTTTTCGAGTTGAAGCAAAACTCGTCCCAAGCTTTTTTATCCTCTCTAGACTGATAATCTGATATTTTGTAGTAAGCTTTGTGTTTAATAAAGTGAATTGAATTAGTTACTAACATTAATTTAAGGGGAATAAATACGGAGTAAATAGGACTTATTTACTAGGTATTTACCGAGCGATTAAAAATATATGTACTTACCTAATGTTAAATTGTGTAGGTACTTTGGAAATAACTATAGTATAAACTTAAATGTGTACTTCATCATCAGCCTATATTAGTCCGCTGCTGGACATAGGCCTTCCCTTATTAGCGCCACAGCACCCTCTCTTCAGCTTGCCGCATCCAGCATCTGCCTGCAGTCTTTCGCAGATCGTCACCCCACCTGGCCGGTGGCCGTCCTACTCTACGTATGCCGAATTGCGTTCTCCACTCAAGAACACCAGTGGTTGTCAGTTCTTCGCGAGTTATGGCCGGCCCACTGCCACTTCAACTTGCTAATTCTTTGAGCTATGTCGATAGCTTTGGTTCTCTGTCGGATGCTATTAGTACTAAATATAAAAAATATTTAAAAAACTACTTTCATCTTAAATCTCTAAATCCAAAACTGACAAGCCCTTTGAGTAAGTATTATCATTGTACCATTGAAGCAATTAAAAAAATAACTCGAATGCGTCGCCCGCATAAAGAAGCCAAAAATATAACGAAACCCTTTTAGAAAATGTAAAAAACACCCACATAAACGCAGTACGCACCCTACAATAATTGATCCAAAAATATTAAAATAGTCAAAAGAGTTAAATTTAAAATGAAGGGTTAAGAAAAAACGTAAGCTTAATGCTTACACAGCTGTGTTTTCAATAAACTGGTTTTTAGACGAAATGCGTGAATTTTTGTCATTATTTTTGTTGACAGGGTGTTTTGTGTGCAATTTCTTGAATTCTGAATTCAAAGGTTAGGCAAATAAAAAGACATATCGAAAAAAATATGGTTTAGTCACTATTCCTTCTCAGGAACAGTGACCAAAATGCAAAGAATAAATCTGTTATTTTAGCGTCACACTAGGTTTGTGCCAAAGGTAAGTAGGTATTTACTTCA
Organism: Eupithecia inturbata; assembly: GCA_963662085.1. Lineage (NCBI taxonomy): Eukaryota > Metazoa > Arthropoda > Insecta > Lepidoptera > Geometridae > Eupithecia > Eupithecia inturbata. Next base: position 3,690,119 of record OY759201.1, read on the forward strand.
CTTGATCAGAAATCAGAAATCAGTAACTTTTATTACTGGCTTGCAAAATAAGCCTTTAGACAAATTCAATTTTAAACAATACATTTTATCAAATAAGAGATAAAACATGTAATTGATATTGAAGACAATATATGTGCTTCATGGCACAAAAGTTCAAAACATATATTTAGGAATCTAGGCAGTCATGATATTAGATATTTAAACAAACTTATTTCCTTCCTGCCTACATTATTAAACAATTAAGAACCAAATGACTTGTCAACATTTTCATAAAAAACCAACCCTTTACAAATTAAGGAACAAAAACCGAAAAGGATGCGATCTCTTTCGTTTACAAAAAAGCAAAAATAGGGTGAACGTCCTTTTCAAAAGACGTTCTATGACTCTATTCAATTAAGTTCCCTGTGTGATATACATTAACGGTTTTACTACGAGATATTTTCCGAAACACGAAGGAAACACGCAGCGGTTTTCTTAAATAGAGAATCCTTACGTTCCTTTTGCGTTGTAAGAGGTTTTCTGTAAATGGTATTTCAAATTGTTAAAGATAAAACGAATTAGTTCATAGAAAGTTAATAATCTACAGTAAGTGTTTTGGATAAAAACATTTTTTTGAAACAACACATATGTATGTGTGCTATATATTATTTGTAGTCTACTTTCGATATGGATAAGATAGTTTGTGACGAAGGAGGATTTGGTAAAAGTAGTTCCAATATGTTTATTTTATACTTACACATTTGAAATTAACTTCGATATTGTTGACGAAGGAAATTAATGTTAATTACACAAGAGTATAATTACAATCTATTAATATAATTGAGTAATGAGTAATATAGTTTAAACTTATTTTTTTAAGTACTTAAGTACCTACTACGAACGTGTCCACTGGCAATTTTCGTATAGTCTATATTCTTACATGTTCGTTCATGTGCTGTGTATGGGGGGAATGTTACGGGTTTGGTTGTCAAACTAAGCCTAAATTTCATTACTCACGGGATCCCTGTGCTTAATAACTCGAAAAATTATAATTAAAAAAATAGTTCCTAGAATTACTTCTCAAAAATATCTCTTTCAAAAATATACTAGACAAATATTTAAAGTGCATTGACAAAGACTCAGATATACACGCATCAGCTAAGAAGACAAATAATAATAATAATGTGAAAACACGATTAAGAAAAAAAATACGATAAAAAAAATCATGAAAGTGCACTGTTTCGCACATAATTTTGTCGAGACCTCAGGAACCCTGCGTCGTTTTAATAGACCGCAGCTGCGGTCTATTAAAACGACGTATGTTTTGATTCGTAGGTTATTACTAAGTATTTGGTTCCATAACCCAGTTTCTTCATTAAGTTGTGTAGTTTTCTTGTGAATAAGAAAAATACCTGATTTTTGCGCTTTTCGGTTTCAAATACGTATGCTCTGTCTCGTTTCTACGAATGCGAAATCCCAATGCCAATAATTTTCACAAAATGGCGCGCATTGCGCCCTCTTAAGGGAGCAATTTTGTACATACAATATAATTATCACTACTATAACTCAAAAGGTTTTGTTCTTTTGAGCCTTCTTACTGTGTCCTCAGCGTCTGCGTATTTATGTACCTATCACTGCGTCGAGAAATTCAATATTCCAATATGTAAGTAGGTACCTACCCAGTTTTCTTTTACAGTTGCTAAAATAATAAAAATACTGTAAAATAAATAAATAATGCAGGACAATTCACACAAAAGAAATATATCTGCATAAAAAAAAAAAATTACGCAATAATGCATTAGCAAAATGCAAATTAGCATAGCGGTACTAGTAGATATAAGTAGGTAATTATTGTTGATTATTATTGCATCCTTCCAAGTTTAACAATTATATTAACATTTTGCTTTTGTATTTATAAATATTAATTTCCACTTAAATTCTGGTTGCCATTGACAAATAATTGAATATTGACGTAGCTAACTTGCAAGAAAACTAGTTTTTAAGTCTTTGTTAACTAATTTAATTTCTTAGAACCTAGAATAAAGAGATATTTTATGGCACGGCAACCTAATCACACGCGAAGAAAACGAATAAGTATACTTAAAATAGCTATTTGTACCTGGTATAAATAGCTATTTTAAGTATTGGTAATTTTGGTTAATACTGTCATTGATAAATAAGTGAATTGATTAGGACTCGTTTTTATTCTTTTTTATTATGCGAAACGTAATAATTAGTGAGTGAATGATCTAAGATCTATTTCATTTTACTATAAAAACTATCGTTCTTTGACTAATTAATTACGGATGTAAGCGGGTTAACTACGAACATTATTTGTGTTTTAAGAACACGAACGTTTCATCCCTTAACGAGGGACTTTATCAGGGTGAGTGCAGTGCTCCGAGCACTAAAAAAGAAGTCCCTCGTTAAGGGATTAAACGTTGTTGTTCTTCCAACACAAATAAGGTTAGTAGTTAACCCGCTTACATCCGTAATGAATCTATTTCATTCCAATCTATTCCATTTTTAAAAAGTTAATAAAAATTCAAGAAGAACAAAGCGCGTTCTTATTTCAAAATAGCAATTACATACATTCGCCTTCGACATTTGTATTTGTTCGGATCGAGCGCGTTTCTATTTGCGGAGATAGCTTTTATTATTCCGCATGTAACATAATTCTCTGTATTAGAAATAACAAGTAACAAGTTATTACATGATTCTATTCTAATATCGTTTAAAATTAACTCTGTGAGGAACTTATAACTTTTCAAAATAAGGACTTTGAAAACTTGGACTGAATGTGGGAAAAAAATATAATAACTAACCTACATATTTCCTGCTTATTTCTAACGAAAGCACGATGACAATAATATAATTGAAAAATAGGCAGTTAAAGAATGTCATGACATGAACTTTACAAATAGATAAAATAAAGACTGCAAGAAATTATTATCGCGGAAATTGAATCCAGAATTGCAGAATTATGTAAAAAGGACTCCATGCTAGATATAATTATACTCATATAGAATTTGCAATGCGATCTAAACAATCCAGACGCATAAATAACAATAATATTTCGTCGCATGCACAATAATTAATAATGCGTTAACCCTGTATACAGAATTCTATTCTAATATTGAGATGTTCCACTACTGCACTTGTTTTCTTACATAATTATTTATAAATGCTTTTTTAAATATTTTGATTTTGTCATATTGTCAGAATGCGCCTTATATAATTTCTTGGTGCTAGAATATAAAAGTATTTACAACAATCTAGAGGTAGTATATGAATCATAGTTGTAATTTTTAGTTGCCATGATTCGATTGTCATGTCCATCCAAAGGTTGTGTAGAAGAAATCGCTCGCGATAAGGCCGCCCGTTGTGCAAGTGTTTCTGTGTTTGTGTTTATCTGTTCTATTCCTCTCTATCTTGATGTGCAATACTCTTTGTATTTATATTGTATTGTCTTCTGTTTTGTATAGGTACCAATAAAATAAATTTAATTTAATTTACGTATGTACTAGGTATATTATCTAACACATTATTCATAGTACATCTGGAAACAGTTGCAATGCAATGTTTTTTCTCACTCTGAATTAAGTCAATAGAAGAAAACAAAAGACTTAGCTTGTGTGAAATTTATCTAAATATACTTAGTTAAAGCTGTAGGGCCTACAATTTTAACTTAGTTTATTAAGATGACCGATACCTAAATGTCAAATTTTAAAACGACTTCAATTCATTAGAATTTATATCTTCGAATTGATCGATTGTTATCGCGTCCAAGATGCATTTACACTGAAAGATTCATGAGACGCCGTTTGAACCTTAATTAGTTTAGATAGAGTCTATTTTGCATTACTGCGAAACTAAAGTGGCACAATCGTATACTGCAGTTCATTTTAATCGTCGCTTCTGTACGCACAAGAACCCACCTGTTCGGTGATCTGTTATTCACTTTGTATGCACGATGTGTACGAGACTTATTGTCGTTTCGAACGACAATTATTACTTATGACTTATATCGTTTTCGAAGTTTACAGGAATTTATAAATTCTACGTGTAATTATTGTATTTATGCTCGGTAAAATATAAAAATAGCAACTTGCATGGTTTCTTTTGGAATGTCGTCTTTACTATTTTATTAGACAATATTGTTATTGTAGGTTGATCCTATCAACACCTGCAATATGGTCATTAATATACAAAATATCTGAGTTATTATCCGTTGCAAATATTCCATAACGCTTTGTTTTTAAAATAATTCATAAAAAACAAAATAAAATTAATGGAAACGATAAAAGCGAAAAGCAGAACGATAAATCTGAGTGCATTTTTCACAAACGCATAAAATTCGAACTTCGAACGCACGACTATCATCCAGCGCATTACCAGAACTATCTCTATCCTTTTTTGTTCGGATAGCTTCGTCTTTTTCTAACCGCGCACGCGTCTCTATTGTGTCTGGCGTGAATCTCAGATATTTTCTGTTCTTTTCTACCGCGATAGTGTTGTCTCGCTCTAGCGTGTGTCAATGCAGTTTATTGTAGACGTTAATGGCTTTGATTACAAATGTAAATTTCCAGCGCGCGACTTCGTTGGCTAGGATTTTTTTTCATGTTTCTTTATCGATTCTGTTGTTACAATGGTTTTGGAGTTTTATGAACTTTATTCTTTTATTTTCATACATATTTTGATTGGATTTATTTAAGGTCTCAGTAACCCATTGTCCGATAGGCTTGAAAACGATCTTAATAATTATTATGTTACCTTAATATCCTTATCAAAACTTAAAAATATGGGCAGATAAATTTGTAGTTTGCTTCACAGAGCTGAGGACAGCACAATTTGTTCAAACCTGACTCAATTAAGTATAAATTTGATATAACGATACCTAAATCTAGAAATCCTCTCCCAAAGTTAAATTTATTTCCCATTATCTTGTAATTTAATACTCTCATAAACATGCATAGTAAATCCACGAACTGAACGCAATAAGATGCAAAATAAAACATCACGACTACTGACGGACAGACTTACCTATTATTCGCATATCAGAGCACTTTAATATAGTTCGTCCAATTTAATGAGACATATCGGCTGTGTTAATTTCTAATGTGAGTGGTGAGAGACGAAGGTCTTCTTATGCCGGTCGCTGTTACAACGGTTTCCCAACCGAATACCATTCGTGAATAGGGGCAGATGGGAAATTCTGAAAGCCGGATAAAATGGCGTTTTGTCCAAAAACTGCAGATGTTAAAATAGATGAAACTGGTTTATTTCTAATACGTTATAATCTTATAATTAGGGAAGAGTTAATTAAAGTCATATAAAATACTCAAATCTAAATTAAAATAAATAAAAATCAACACCTACCTATATACATATAATGATAATTTTAGCAAATTCATAAAAAAAAACAATATAAATTGATTAACATCAACTTTATGTTATGGAGTCTACACATACCAAACCAACTCTCTAGAACAAACCGCGGTTGAAAAACCAATTTATAATCATTATGTACTAAAAACTATTTATTTTCAGGAATTTACACGAACAAAGTCATTTTGTCTGCTGTTGGATGTCAGCAGGGCGACCTTCTTGGTCCGGCCATATTTAGCCTTGCCATAGTTGCCATCCAACCGATAATTCAACGTCTCCATGCCAAGCTCATTGATTGGTATTTTGATGACGGAACATTAGGTGGAGAGGTAAACACAGTTTTTGATGATCTAAAAATCATCAGAGATGAACTTCGAAAAATAGATTTGGAATAAAATTTTTCAGACTTATTTCGGACTCTTGTGTAGAAAAAAACAATACCTTTGGAAAATTCAGTAGTTTGGCCCCCAACCTTATAATTATTTACCCGAACATTATAGTTGTAGATAAATGTTCACTTCGCCTCCATGGTCTTTTCAGTTCTTTGTAGATGAAATTCAAAATTTCAACAAAACTTCGGACAGGCTGCTCAAAATTATAGCCATATTATATGGCTTTTACAATAATTCGGTTTTGTCTTTTTGTACCTAAATTTTCGTATTCTTTGAGATGTGGTCAACTGTGGAGACACAGCGACCTTTTGGAAGGCTTATACAACTTAATAAAGTAACATAACATAATAAACTCTATCATCGGTTTTGAATGTCGATTTAGATGACAAGGCATGGTCGCTAGCCTCCCTCGGCCGCCTGTCAAATTGGGAGGCTTAGGTATACGCAAAATTTCAAGTGTAGCCCTTCCAGCGTTCCTGTCTTCCATCTACAGCACTAGTTTCTAGGTTGAAAAAATTGTAAGACATCTTGTTTGGTCCCACCTTGAAATTCATTCAAAATTTAATTTTAAGACGAAGTTCGAACAGCTTGGCTGTGTGCTTGCCCCAATGCTGCTCCCCCAAAATCTCTTTTTTCGGGAATGGGACGACCCTCTGTGTGAGTTGACACTGAATTGTTTGTTACAAACGTGCTCCAGCTCTACGGATCGTGCCCGTCTCCTGGCCGTTTCTAAATGGGAGTCAGGACATTGGTTGCACGCATTTCCTTCATTTAACACTGGCACTTTTATGGACCCCGTAACTTTCCGTATCGCAACATTTCTTCGGTTGGGTGCAAGGTGATCCGCCCCGCATCAAAGCCAGTGCGGTACTGCTGTCGAACAGCTTGCTCATCACGGATTACCGTGTACTAGGGCCGCCGGTCGGATATCTCGTCATGCCAACCTTAACGACATCATCCTGAGGGCCTTTGTCACCGCTAACGTACCAGCTATTCTTGAACCGAATGGTCTTTGCGTGCGTGACGATGGTAAGACGCCCGACGGCGTGACACTAGTCCCATGGGATTTGGGGAGGCCCATTGGGTGGGACGCTACATGCGTCGACACACTTGCGCCTTCATATCTTCCGAGGACATCCGTGAGGGCTGGTGCGGCGGCAGATTTGGCCGAGGATCTCAAGAGACGCAAATATGCAGGTCTCGACAGAGCTTACACATTTGCTCCCTTTGAAGTCGAGACCCTAGGTCCGTGGGGTACCGAGACTCTCCGGGTTTTTAAAATTTCTAAATAATCTGAGCGTCTGGTCGACGCGACGCGTGACCCGAGAGCTTGTGGGTATGTGGCGCAGCGCATCAGCATTGTCATACAGTGGGGCAATGCAGCCAGCGTCTTGGGGACGCTTGCGACTGGTATTGATATGGATTAGTTGACCTACCTGTAGATTGTTTGCAACAGTCTGCAGTTAGCTTAGTTGTTCAATTGTAAATACTAGTTTTAATTTGTTTTTAATATTGAATTGTAGTTTTCTTTGTCAATAGAGGCTTATATATTTATTTTCTCTTATAAATTTAAAATCTACCTACTGACTATTTCATATGATATTTTGACAAAAGGAACAAACATAATTTATAGCACATGCGCACATTTTATGAGCTCGAAGAGCAGCGATGTGTCCCGAAAGGGCTGGACACTGTGGTTAATAAATAGAAAATGGCTGCAAAGTCTATTATCTCAGTCTGGCCTAACCAGCCGATCAAAAGCCGGATCCACAATCCGTCCCTAATAGCAAAAGATCTCACACGGCTGCCAATTTTCAGAAAGACAGAGCTAAAATAATTGCTGCAAACTCGCCTATTTCTGGCGACGCACTACAGTGAGATAGGTTTAATTCTAGATCGTTTGTTCTATTTGTTTGAGTGACAAACAGCCAGGTATTTATAGGAAAAATACTGTTTTATTAATCTTGTGCGAGTTAATACGGAAGGATTGCCAATCGGGGTAAGTTTCAGGGGACTTGATACTTAGGACTGAGTCTAAGTTCTAGAATGTAAAATATTATGAGCTGGACTAAGATTTTACCTCATAAACTGTCGCGATTTATCAACGTCAACAAATCCTTTGACCACAATAGCTGTAACATGGTTGAAACTTATGTTTCAGTTTCAGTTTCAAATCGTTTATTGTAAGTAAGTGATTTACATAGGTATAGGCACTTAGGTAAACACAGATTTTTACAATGTCTTTAGGTACATTATTATTTTAAACACAACTTATTGGGTTAAAGCGATTCCTACCAGAAATTATTAAACTGAAAACAAAAAATACCTCATTATTACTTACCTATCAGCATTCAGCACTCTACCTAATTATGGCTTATTTATTAATTGATAATGAAAGTGAAATGTCTAGTAGAAAGTCTAGAATGTGAAAAATTAAGACTTATGAATGTACTTTAAAAATGGTCGCAAATTGTTAACATAAACATTTCTTGTGTTGTAATACAATAGCTGTAAGGCGGATGAAACTAAAATCGGAAGTGAGAGAAAGGATTGTGTGTAAGCCTTGCCACCACCCTTAATTTTACGATTATTGACCCCTCAAGCATAAGAATGTTGAGCCTGAGCAAAAGAACTTTTTCTATGTCAAAGCTGAATGATTATCTAAAGATACCAACTTATTGGAGATATCATAGAACCTTCTTCTTGAAAAAGCTATGTTGATTCGTAACCAGGATAAAAAAGATCCGATTACTATCTTCTCGATATAAAGGTTGCAGATTGCAGACATGCAAAACTAGTACCTGTGCGAAAGTTCAGCTAAGTCTAACGAGAAAGCACTCATTACAATATACTAGGAACTGTTTATTTATAAAGCAGACAATTTTAATGAACATTTGTCTGTTACGGCTCAACGCGACATCTCATATATATTCCACCACTTGATTAAATACACAACAAAACTGAATTGTCACATTTACAAAACATCGTTGCACATACAATTTTGGCAATATGTGACTTTGGCACCGCTACAACTGCATTTTCTGTTTACTTGCATTCTTATGTTACATACAGACATGTCAATCTGACAAGAATGATGACAAACCAGCACGGCGTAATAGCCACGGCATAATATATGATATTGTATGAAAATTGTCGTAAATAGTAAAAAATGTCAACCGTGAACGCTAATAATAAGATATTGAGTGGATCGATAATGTATATGGAAGACGTAAGACGAAACTATCGGGCTCATATTTACAGCAATAACCGGCCGCTCGACAATTACATTTGCACACAATAACCTACATTAAGAAAGCAATACAACCACTTCTAAATCCGAATACAAAGACGTTCGAAACTCGAAAACGCATCCAATGGCATCTAGTGCTGCCAAAATACCAACTGGCGACAACGACAAACAATAAGAACGCGTTCTATTCCAAATCTGAATTCGGATTTGGAATAAATTATATTTGTAGCTCGCGAGACGCGTTCCAATTATAAAATCGTTCGAATTATGCGCGTATGCTCATACATCCTATAGTTGGTAGAGGTAAGTAGTTGGAATATATTCGGCGTATTTATAAATTAGTTTAAATGCCACGGGAACAATGGATTGGCGTCTATTCGAGATTGATGAGTAACGAATAATCTGCTGTTGTCGGAGGCTTGCGCAAGACACCACGCATGAGAATGTCAGATTAAGGACGGTATTATTTTCGGTAAACGATACGTATCTACGTCTAACTGACGTTGCGCTTAATAGTTTAAGCAGCGTAGGTACTCGACCGCGGGCTAATCTTGACTGGCAAAGGCGATTTCTCTAAAAGATCATCTGATCTTTATACGTAGCGGGTTTTTACCATCGCTTTACTAGAGGTATAGTAGGTACCGGTTTTAATATAAGTATCAAAATATCTAATTGTCCTTCTCAACCACATTTATATAAATTTATATGCATTGTTGAAACATTTGATCGCAATGATCTCGCTAGCGATTTGCTAAGAAACATAAAGGTAGGTAAAGAATTCAAATAAAAATCGTTTTCGAGTCCCGAAAATGCGAATTTGAGAACGTTAATCGTTAAAATGGTCGGGCGCATTGAAAATAAGAAATAATTAATACTCGCTCGGCCGTTTAGGATACAATAAAACAATACAACACCGAAACAAAACACAGAAAAATATGAATTCCGATCGAAACGGACCGTGGAAACAAAAGATGGTGGATTTTAATGAAATAAAAATATAAATTCCTTTGCGAGACAGAATTCTTACATTTTTAATTTGGTACCTTGGAATGGCGGGAAAAACTGTCAAATTCTACAGTCATAAAGGTTTTGTTGATTTATGCAGAGTTTTGGAATTATCTTATCCCAGAATAATTTTGAGTTATCCAGCTATTGGTTATTTATATTTAGAAACGCAGACTTTTTTTCATAATTTGAACTTGCCACAAAATTTGGGTAAGTACTTCGTGATTTTGAGTTATATTTACAACTGAATAGGTAGGTAGGTACTTATATATACGGTTGAAAGTTAAATAAAATCTAACCGGTTGATATTTTGACTGTTTTGAAAGTAAAAACTTTGGTATTCGTCTATTTCCGGTGTTCATGTCAGCTTGTGACTAGTTGTGACGCATTCTGTCAAAAATTCTGAGTCAAAATCTGTTTCGAATGCAAAAAGAAATTTTTTTAACACTAGTGGTAGGAGTTTAGTTCAATAATATAAATCAGTAAGTAAAATATTATGGTAACTAACTTAAATTTATAAACTTAAGAGTTGAGTGTATAGAAAATTTAAAGCGAACAAAAACACGAACACTGACATCTTAATATTATTAAAGTGATTAACCATAAATTTTAAACCTATTTACTAAACTAACTATAAATTAACTAGGTAGCGTAGCTTTAAAAAAACGATAAGTACTTTTAAGTAGGCCTTAGCTTATAGCTTAAGTAGAAACATTAAAGTTACCTAATCTAAGTGGTATTATAAATATGTACCTATTTTAATATGTTCAAAGATTACGTAAATAAAACATATAAACTATAGAGGGTTATTATTAATTAATAATCCATCAGATTAATACAACATAAAAGTATTTATAACGCCGTCAAACAATAATAAAACTTTTAACTGACAACGTTTACTCATAAAAGTGTAACAAAATAAACAAATTGACTTATATCTTATTGGCGTCTGCTCTGTTTCATCTCAATATTGGAATACATCTGGCTGTATGTAATGTATGTATGTCTGTTTGTATGGATTGTGTGGTTTTATGTTCATGGGAATGTTGGCTCGATTCATTTTATGGATTGGTTCGTTTAGAATCGATTCAATTTATGCTACTATATTCTACATCGATATAATTTGTAAGCATTTAATATATTTAATATTAGTTTATGCCTTAATCGTTTTGTATGTATAACTTCTACTCTGAATGGTGCAATTTTTTATTTATCAAAATGCTTATCTTATGAATATAAAATCATACTCGTCAAGTTATTTTGAGGTTACTTTTTTAATTAAGTTCAAAACATTGTTACGTTCCGTTCCTCTGGGGTCAACACTCTTAGAAAATATAACCACCGTTCTATCTTGATCCCTCAAAATATTAATAATGTTTGTAAATCATCATCTAGCTACGCTGGTCAGATAGACACAGCATGGTCACCCATCAATCAATGGGATCATATCCAAACGAGCGTCTTACATTATGATTTTGTTTTTGAGTAATATTTTATTCAAATTTTCGGTTGATTGAATCTTGACGTTGTACAAGTGAATTACGTAGTTAATAATAACACTATTTGCAATTCAAATTCCAATATCAATAAGTGTATAGTTTTAAAAAGAAAAATATAAAACGGTCAAGATATTCCAGCCGTCATTTGCCTCATGATCCATCTCTGATATTTGAATATTCGAATTTGGAACGCGCTCGAAATACGAACTTAGTTTCGTTTTTCAATTGCTTCACTTATATTTTGAATTTAGAACGTCGGTAAGAATTCGGAGATTGACGGACCGCTTTTTAGCATTTTGTCTAGACGTTTTTTAGTGTGTAATAAATTATTGTCTATTGTCATGGAGGTGATAGAGAAATCGCAGATCGGTAATTCCTTGCGCGTTCAGTTACGTAAGTGTGCGTATGGCACGCGCCAAGACCACGTATTCGCAATAATGCGCGCGGGGTGGCCGACACATTCTTTTACGCGCGGCCCATAGAGAAAAAAATGTCATTCAGTCTATGGTTGGGTGTAACGTGTTTGGTAATGGAAATTTAAATTTATTTTGATACTTGCCAATACTATACTTGGAAACCATAGAAATGGCTCTACCGTCATAATTAATTAATCATAAACTAAAAAAAACTGTTACGTAATGAGGACATAGTAGAGAACTTATGCTTTATAAAGTAAAAATTAATAATGTTTTTACTATCCGACGACCGACGTGGCGCGGCGGGCGATGCGGGCGGGCCGCAGGAGGTTGCGAGTTCGATTCCCGCCTTGGGACAAATGTTTATACGATCTACAAATATTTTTCCAGGTGTTCTGCGTATTTTTTATTTACAATAATAAATATCTATCTATGTAATATATTGTATTAATTATCTAATATCAGGTCATCTAGTACCCATAACACAAGCTCTGCTGAACTTGGGCTAGATGATGCTGTGTGGATTGTCCTGCATTATTTATTTATTTATGTATCCTACTCGCTATCACCGTAAATCCTTACGTACGTTACTCCTAGCTACGTGAAAGCTCCAAACAGTCTGCAACCATGAATGACTAATATCTAGACGTCACAAGAGGTCACATCACAAGACAATGCTGAATGAAGACATGTGGGGGGAGGGAGGGGGGCAATTATTCGCTGCTAGCTCGTGAACCACGCCCGCTATTGTGTTTTTAACTACAGCTTTTACATGTTAAAGCTGTCTTATAATACATTAAAAACGTTCGAAATAAGCACTGATTTTTGAATTTGTGATCGAAATTTGAACAAAGCTTAAGATTTGAAATTGAATAGTTTGTTCGAATTTGGAATGAATGGATATCAATTGTTATTTGAATCGGTAAGCGGAACTGAATTCTAAACGGAATGTGTACGAAATTCAAACTTGAATTTAGAATGTCAGTTTTTTCCATGTTGGCATTGAAATACTTCATTCATTCTTCAACCAATACGGTAAGAATAATTCTATATCGTGGAAAGGGTTACCTATAATCAAAGCATTTTCTGAATTTATTTTTGCAGGCTAAGCACGGGGATTGTTCTCTAGGGTATAAAAGACAATAATGACATCGAATCGTCATACATTGCGTACATTATTGAAGTTGAAGGAATGAATTTCAAATAATATACGCATTCGATAACAAAGTTATTAAATTTTTCACTATTCTACCCTAGACAACAATCACCATGGTTACCCTACTATAGGCAATCAAGGGTTAAAGAAAGAACCACTCGAAGATATTTTAAACTCATTCATTACCCTGTCCCTTAAACTTAAAAGTGAAGCACTCGATATCTAAAAATACACAAGGATTATAATACAATTACTCTATGAAATATGAAGAAGCAGAAAGTATAAAACATTCACCCGTAGGTACGTTTAGAACGCATCAATATAACTTATCTCCGAACAGAGCACTCAAAATGTCTATTTTTAAGCCAAAACCGAAGCCAGGAGTTATTTGAATGGGAGGCAAATATAAAAACCTCAAAGTAACGTTGAATTTGATTGATTTTATTACTGATCTTTACGTTTTAAAACACTTGTACAGATTCGTGAAAGATTTCCCATTTTCCGCGCGCTTTTAGCGTTCCGATTTTGAATGACGCAAATGTTTTTGAACGGAAATCGTGATTGTTTCATTTTTATGCTATAGCTTTATTTTATTTATTGAATTTCTTTCCTTTCTGATTAGAATCGTGTCTGTTTCAAAAGTTACATGTGTTAGAAAGCCTCTAAGAATCTTGATTGGTAACGGTAGAGATCAAATCCATCAAATCTGTAGCAGTCTTTTATCATTTCCATTTTCAAAACAAAATTTGAATATGAACAGAATGTAACATTGAAGATGGAATGCTCCCTGTGTTTGTAATTCGTCCGTTTGAAAATGGAACGTCTTGTTCTTATTATGAATGCGTTAAGGATGCGCAAGAGCATGCGTCTGACGGTTTAGTAACTGATGCATTAATGCTTCGAATGATTTCTTTTTTCTCGACGCCCGGAGATTGGTCATTACACATATGAATATGTGTGTACAAAACACAAAAAAACTCCTCACGATTCGGTAAAAAGTCGAAACGAGTTGTGTAAGTAGATAGCAAACGTGCTCTTTATGCTATTAGAATTTGAAGTTTCCGGACTGATTTGAAAGTCATTAGAAGAGACATTTTGTAAATTGATTTTTATCGAAATTTCTAAAGGAACTACGCAATTACAATCAAGACCTGTTTGGGTATGAACTTCCGTTAGATCAGTTCACATCGACTGATGAGGCCACTGTTTTGCATAATACTGAGAACCGTAGACAAAAAATCAATGGCACATACAACAATCAATTTTATTGAACTGTCATAAGACGGTTTTTACCATTCACCGCACTATTGAAACGTAGAGATACGTATCGGACTTATGTCTAAGCATCCACTCTTATGAATTGCTTCGATGTAGAATCGACTCACTACGCACGACTCTGGTATTCTCCCAGCCGTCAATTTACTCCATAACATCTTGTCCACTATTATTCTCATAATTAAACTCCACGATATTCCTTAAACGCGAGAATTAACCCCAATTGAGGGACCGATCTATTTAAATTACTCGTTACGTTTCGTTCAGCTTTCTGGAACCGTGTGACACGTCACTAATCTATCTCGCAGCTGCCTTCGATGTTTGAATTATCCTTGTTGTCTTTAGTTCGATTAACAAACCATAATTTTGAATGTGGAACCTTGATAGTTATGGTACGGTCTGACTGAATTCTTCGTTGTCTGCTATATACAATAAACGCTTTCAATTATGACACCATAATTTAGAGTGTGGAATATTATTTTACCAGTTGAGTCCATGTAGTGTCTAGGTTATGAAATGTTCTGAATTTTAATAATTATCTACAATACAGCCAGCGTCTTGGGGACGCTTCCGACTGGGAATGATATGGATCCGTTGAGCTACCTTTAGATTGTTCGCAACAGTCTGCAGTTAGCTCAATTGCTTTAATTGTAAATACTAGTTCTAATTAGTTTATGTTATTTGATTGTAATTTTCTTTGTTAATAAAGATATTACCTACATGAGATTGTTATTTGTCTTACGACAGCAATTCTTTTACTGGCATTCACACGCAAGTGAAGTGATAGAATAGATCCTTACATTTTTAAAAGAGTCATTTGATCTCCTTTAAACCGGAATAACGAGATGAATTTCCGTTCTCGTACTCTACAATTTTGCATTAAAATAAAGACACTATTGTGCCATTCCAAGCTATAAAATTATCATAAGCGAAACTCGCAAGTAATAATCTCATATTTGAGCCAGTCTCAGTCGCCATCTTTAAAAACAATGAACGTTATTGTCTCTTCTTAATTCCATTTTTGAAAAAATAATCCATTTCGCATTTCATTGCGAATGCCTCATTGATTACTTCGAGTCAAGGCAATATCAACTTTGTCGTGTATTCATAAAGTTAAGTTTGTATTACGTCATGAAAAGCAGCTGTATTCTTCAGTTTATTTGTTTGTTGTAAAAAGAGTCTTATCTGAAGGTTTGAAGAGTGGGAATTGTTTACTAATTGTTTTACGAGAAGTGCACGTGTGGAAAGAGAAGGATGTAAAGAAAAGAGCAGGGAGAATGCACGATTCCGATGTTTTCGTTTATTATGATAATTAAATTATTGGTATTCAAAGGGAACCATTAACCTAAGAAATAAACTTTGCTCAATCAGCAAACTTTTCCAAAAGATTTTGCACTTCACTACTTTTTGCAACACAATTTATCGTACTCCGTCCATAGATCTAAGTAAAATCTTTCTCTTAAAATCCATTTTTTTACTTAGATCGATGACTCAGTCGAAAGAAAGTGTGTTTTAAGCTTTCCTGACTAAGATCCGTCACTATTCTCTAGTATGAGACAAAATTGGTAAAATAAACGTATAAAGCAAGTTTAACTTTAACACAGAGACCATGAGTAGTTTGAAGTTAACAGGTTAACTTTAACACAGAGACCATGATTAGTTTGAAGTTCACAGTTTAATACTTAAGTACATTAAACTGTTAACTTCAAACGTCAAAAATAATTATTTCCATAAACGGCACCAGATTAAAATCGCGATATAAATAAATTGCTGATTTACAATTTTAAAATGGTTAATAGGAACCGTTTATGGTTTTGCTTCTCGGCCTGACGGACTGACGGGCAGTTGTCTATGGCCAGATATGGACACGAACTTTAGTAGGCTTGCTCTTTTACGATGAGTTCATTGCTAATGAAGGTAGGTAGGTACCTACAGTAGGTTGGCGCCGAAAAATTGGACAAGAGTAAAATAACTTAAATACCAATGTACTAAAACTTTTTAAAATAGGTATATTTTCTAACTCTTAACACAAATCAAGCAATGAATCGTAAACATAACTCAAAAACCCCTCAAAAGATGATTTTAGGACTGGTTACAAGGAACGTCAAAATAGTACCAGTCATCCTTATGCATGTAAGTACCTTTTTGCGGTTGAATTTAATATTTATTTATCACACAAAACACATTACAATGCCCACTAAAAAATGAAAATACAACAAAAATTGTTTTAATCTACATTGTAGCGTAAACTCATGTGTGTACAGCTAAGTATGTATATATAATAAGACACTGGTAATAATTTGAATTTTTCCTTCAGCGATTTATGTTGCAAATAGACATTTGCTTCGGAAAAAAAAAAATTGTAATTGTTATAAATCTTAATTTAAAGAGTTGTCTCTTTCAGTTAGGATAGGTTATGATATTTGTGAACATAAAACTTAAGTAAAAAAATTCAACTTTTTAAGCGTGCTTGAAATTAAGCCACTGAAAGTAAATTATCCCTGACAACCTTATCTTTAAAAAAAAGGTTAAGGTTAATCAACAATAAATAAAATACGATGCAATTTAATACCATTTTTAGGGACTTGTATCTGAGGGGTGAAAACGGAACCCTAATACTAAGCCTCCGCTGCCCGTCCGTCCGTCTGTCACAGGGCTCTATCTCATGAACCTTATGAGGTAGACAGTTGAAATTTTCAGAGAATGTGTATTTCTCTTGCCGCTTTAACGGTAAATAATAAAAATAAAATAAATACCCTAATTTTTGGGGGTTTCCATACAAAAAATAACGTGTGTTTTTGGCTATTTTTGTCAAGTCTGTATCTATTGAACCACAAAAAGTAGACACATGAAACTCTCTATAATTAAAAAAAACTTCAACTGTAATAACAACAAATACTAAAAATATAATAAAGTTACACATTTAAACGTATCCTGGAGACCCCTTTAAATTTTTAACTTTATGTATTTATTAAACTTTTGCGATTATGTTAACATATTAAAGAATTATCGGATATTGGGGTTATTTTTTACTTTATAATATTTTACGGTACGGAACCCTTCGTATTCGAGTCGACTCGCACTTTACTGAAGGGTGAATAGGTCTAAACTTGAAAAATAGAAAAAGAAACATAAATACATTATTGTGATGTAGCAAAAACTAATTAAAACAAGACATATTGGAAATAATGTTTCTATAAAATACGAAATGAGCATTACTTTTTTCGATCGCGGTTTTTCGTCAACTGGTGTTTTACGATAAAAATCAAACTATAAAACAAACGTTTATTTATCGACTGGTCATGAATATGGAGCATCAAACACTTATGTAGTCCAGTTAACAACTTTGCGGTTAACCTTTTTAGAAAATGACAGTACGAATAAATTTCATTTCTTATACATTTTGATTATTCTACTTCGGCTTCTGTTTGTGATATCTAATTTCTGTCAATAAAATATATAACGTCCATAGATAATTCGATATTTCTGATAATGTTAACAGAGCTTACGGTCAATAACTACATGCCTATTGAACTTTCACTTCACTCACTCAGTTTTTATTATAGTAATTACTAGATATCTCCTTTTTTAATCAATAAATTTTCATAATTTAACACCTAATACCTTCTTTTTAACTAAAAGCATGCACATGTTTCTCTATTAAAGATACATGTTTTAATTAATAACCGCTTTAATTAGGTACTTACAAATATGCCAACTTAATACAGTTGCTTGTATATCTTCTATATATATATAAAAGAAAGTCGTGTTAGTTACACTATTTATAAGTCAAGAACGTCTGAACGGATCTCGGTGAAATTTGGCAGCGAGGTAGATGGTATCCCGGGGCCGGACATAGGCTACCTTTTATTCCGGAAAAAAGGGTGCGAAGCCGCGGGCTGCAGTTAGTATACTATATATATATAAAAAAGGTTAAGGTTAATCAATACCTATCAATATTAATCCTATATCAACACATAAGTCAAAGTGAGAAAAAAATCTTAGAAATAGCTAACATTTCCCCTCTCAACAGAAGAAAACCAACAAATCTTAGCTATTTCTTAAATTTATAATTAAAAGATTAAATTTTCCCGTAAAATTATTTATACCTATAGGTACTAAGTTTTAATTTAATTTTGTGATTATTTCTTTAGTAAACATAGAATATTACATAGAAATAAAAGAAAAAAATTAGAAATAGTATTTACAATTGTAACTATAGAGCTAACTGAAGACTGCAGACTGTTGCAAACGATCTACAGATAGCTCAAGCAGCTGGTACTAAGTAGGTACTATAGAACCATTACATTTAAAACCATGATGATTTCTTGTACACTGATTTGGAAATGACAAAAAATCCTTGATCAATGATTCAAAAAATCAGTGATTCACGGCTGAGTCAAGACCATTGTTCGACTTGTAAGTAAATTAGGAAATGTGTTTTTTATTGGCTGTTTTATGGAATTAGAATGAATGATTTTAGTAGGTACCTAGCATAGGTTCATATACATCGCTCCACCATATACTTAGGTATTTCATACTTAAAAGCATAATTAAGGAAGTACTTAACATACTTTTATTTATGTACATAGTTTATGCTGTTAGATTATAATGAACTCCATTCACGCGTTTATTTTATTTGCCTAAAAAAAATAAGATAAAGTAATACGTTCTTTCATATGTATACACGTAATCTGTCAGCTTGATAAATATCGAAGTTCTCGTTAGTCCTGATATTTTTCTAGCCAATAAATATTTGCGTGGACGGAGTATAAGTAAGTAGTAAGTGCATACCTACCCACTACTTACACCAATTAGAATTTATATATAATATATATTTTATATGTGTCGTTTAATTTTACAAATTTTTTTAACCACATTTGTAGCGCTTCTTTATTTGAATCACACTGACTCTCAATTGAAATTAGCCAAAACAAAATAAATTTTCGCAGTCGCAATCAATTCGCGCACGTTAATCAGCCACACTCCTTTTAAAACAAAAATTCAATTAATTTATCATCCAATTTAATAAAATTTTGCATACAAAGTAGGACCTGATATGAAAATTATGGTAGCTTAATGATAAATTATGAATTTAATTATATAAACGGCTCTGCACGATGCATTTCAATAGGAATCCGCCATAACTTAATTGTCAGAAGTAGCTGCACAACTCGGGTGACAAAATAATGGTAATTGCTAAATATGTTTCAAAATTCATCTGCCTGACTGATTACTTAAACACCTATTTTGTTTGTTAATTTTAAGGCTCAAAAAGAGTGAAAAATATTTAAAATTAATACCTAGGTACAGCGTATTAACTATAGTTACTTTACGATGTCCAGAGTGACATGAGAAATCTCAAGAGTGTAAATAAGTGTGCAATTGAACTTCACTTGCAATAAACAGATCGTAAAACAAACCTGTACGGTCTTTGGTCAGCTGAGGTTGTAAACCTACTTTTGAGCAAGGGTCCTTTCATTCGGTCAGTCATTCATTCGACCAGGATTTGGACCGGAAGCCCTTATCAGGCGAGCGGAGGTGACGTCACAATCAATGTGAGCCGAACGTGATTGTTGTATAAATAAAAGTATACATTTATTGTATATTTTTTTCTCCAAGTTAAGTGTAAAACAATGAACGGGAAATGGTTGGGATTTCGTTAAATAAACAGAGTTTGTAATGCGGGAAGTTTTGATTTCTGCGAGATTTGAATTTAATAAGTTATTATTTTTGTGATCTTTTTTTGATTTTCATATTTTGACATCTGCCATTGATAAACTGTGACATGGGTTAGTTTAGAACCGAATTTAAAAATAGAGTTTACGTGCCTAAGTCCGCGTTTTTTCTTTTATTTTAATAATCTTAATTAGGTTTATAAAACATTAGACCTCACAATTCTAAGAATAATTTTAATAATAATTAATAATTTATTATATGGTATTGATATGGATCAGTTGAGCTACCTGTAGATTGTTTGCAACAGTCTGCAGTTAGCTTAATTGTTTCAATTGTAAATACTAGTTCTAATTTGTTTTTTTTTTTTAATTGTAATTTTCTTTGTCAATAAAGGTCCTAGGTATGTATAACTTATTGACGTCTAAGGACAACACTCAATTTTAATACTCAATTTTTTATTGCAAACATGTTGTACAGGGGGATCTTAAAAATAACACGTTAAAAACATGCACCCAGCTAGGGCACTGCAACGGCTAGTGTAGTTTCTTGAACATTCCATCAAATGCAGTCTGGAAATGTATTGAAATTGTCATATCTTAGGAACTATGTGAGATTACTCAGATCCATTACATTCAGACATCCGCCTGCATTTCGTATGAAAATTCACAGCGTACCAAGTCTAAGCACGTGTAATGGTATTAGACAGGAATTTCGTCCAGTTAGTTTTGAAGAGTTATTTCAGATGTTTTTACAACTTACCGGCTTAGGTACTTATAGCGAAGAAATAAGAAAATTGAAAATATACTGTTAAGAACTAGGAAGGAACTAGATTAGGTATCGGTAGGTAGGTAGGTACTTACGCAAGTATTATTTTGCTGCTGACTTGATTGGTATAAAATTAATTAATTTAACACGGACAAGTTCAATAACATTACATAAACGTATATACAACACATATGCAAAAAGTATATATCATTCCTAAAAGTACAATTCTGGTAATCGGTAAATTTATAAGATAACTTAGTGTTACCAACACAAGAGCACCGCAAAAAAATAACTCAAACATAATATGCACAAGAACAATTCAAGTTATTTTCTTAGAAACGTCAAGATACAAATCGACATCAATACACGATTCTGATATTTTAAACAAACAATAAATAAATTGCGTTTTGTACCTATGTGGGTTTACCTACAGATTTGTTAGTATTTTTCTGAGAATCGAACAAAAAGTTTAGAGCGGTTTTTGAATGCCATATACCTAATGCCCAAGAATCGTTATTAATACCAACTTATTACATGAAATCGTGCGTTTAATGTTTGTTCAGCTATTATTAAGTTTTTATTTTTGCCACTTAACTTAATAAGAAAAATCATAAGTAGGTAAACATTATTTAGGCTGCTGTTAATAACTCCGTGACAAGATACTTTTGGTAATTTTATAGCATTTCCTGTAAATTGCTTCCTAAATTATCTCTCTAAATAAGCTTCAGTCTATAAAATTTATGAAGTGTAAATGGGAATGGTAACAGAGCCATTGGAGATTAAATTTTACTACAAATAAAACTTTATAAGTTAGTTTTATCAAATTGAGTTATAAATACGATAAAAGTAGCGGAAAGCTTAAGTTATTGTATATAATTTCGTGTTATTATTAATAACCTACCTGACTTTAAAGGCTTTTTAATGAATAACCACTGCTTTATCTGTTAAAATCTAAACAATTTGGAAGCTATTTCAATTATGTTTAAAATGTCCTAAAATTCTACTGAACTTAAAAAAAAAGTTTTCGATTTTAAGGAATGTTTTTGATTTTTTACTGTACGTTAACCCTAAATCAATCATATCACATTAATTAGAAAATTATAAGTAGAGCTACCTCTTCATTGTTTGCAACAGTCTGCAGTTAACTCAGCTGTTTCAACTGTAAATACTAAGTAGTTCTAATATAAATATAGTTCTAATAAAATTGCATGTAGTTAGGTACTGTAAGTAGGTTGGAATTTGTGTATCTTCTATTGTAGATTTAGTCGAGGATCTCAAAAGATCGCAAATATGCAGGCCTCGACGGAGCCGACACATTTGCTCCTTTTGGAGTCGAGACCCTACGTCCGTGGGGTACCGAAGCTCTCCGGGTTTTTAAAAAAATATCTGAGCACTTCCGACTGGTATTGATATGGATCAGTTGAGCTACCTGTAGATTGTTTGCAACAGTCTGCACTTAGCTCAATTGTTTCAATTGTAAATACTAGTTCAAATTTGTTTCTATTAAGTATTTGATTGTTATTTTCTTTGTTAATAAAGATTTCTATTGTACCTATTTAGGTTCTTCCTCTGTGGTTTTTACCAACTGACATCGAACAATATTTATTATTTCTATGCTAGTTTCACATCACAGCATGGAACCGATGATCTCTCGACCTGCGACCTGGTTGTCTGCTGCAGATCAGATCCGATCTGACGAGGCTGATAGGAACCGTTGCTTGGTTACGGAAACTGTTTGATTTATCTAGCTTGACGTATCGTTTAATAATTGTTTAAAAATTGTAAGTGAGTATTTTGTAATTATTTAAATAAATTAGTATTGTAGTAGTTTAGTACCTAGTATATTTTAAATGCGTAGGTACCTATAGGGTTTTAAAATGTACCTATCTATAGGTAAATATTAAAATTCGTAAAATGTTGGTGAATATATTTTTGAAAATAAAGTATAGGTAGTGTAAAAATAAAAGGTCAAACGAAATGTATTTATATTTGATTTATGAAACTGGTATTTTAGTAAATCGTTTTGAAAATTTACCAGTCAATAATTTTGTAGGCAAAGATAACAATAAAAAAATATTAATTGGGTTCTTCTTATCAAAGGTTTATATTATGTTCATAAACAAAGCATATAAATAATAATGAACGCATCTTAAATTATGACTTACCTTATTCTAAAGACATCCAAACTTGAAAATAAAGACAGCAACAAACAAAAAGTCATACACACTGTTTACATTTACTAAATCCTTAGTCACTTGCACACACAAGAGTGGAACACAATAGTTTTTCACTGTTCGTAAACCAAACTCTTTGCAAAACGTTCTACCAACCTGAAAAAAAAACTTTCGGTAACCGCTCGCGAAAAGTTCCAAAGCGCGGCAAAAGCCGAAATTAAAATCCGCCAATACACGTTTAACGCAACAGCCGCGCGCGCCTTACACACGCGACTGAAAATATTTGCCACATCTGCGTAAGACTTGGAAACTAAATCAAAATACGAGCTAGTAGAGGGACGAGTCAACCGAGGCCCCACCCTTCCCCCACCACCGGACCATACGCAAAAACATTCATAAAAACAGCGCGACTCCTCCGCGAAATTATCAATTGTTTATATCACTACGAAAATGTAAACCAAAACTCATCTCGACAAAGCCCTAGATTTACAAAACATTAAACAATTAATTCACACAATAGAATTCCGACAATGTCGAAATATTTAAAACAATACGCGTTTAATTTGTACGAATCATAATAATAAACACGGCACGTTCGGTTACAATGTTGGCGGTTTTTTTTTTTCGGATTTGATTCGGCAGATTTTTAGGTTTTGAATTTGAAATTTGGGGTTCGGATTTCCCGCGGGACTGGAAATCCGACTGATGTTACGTGAGCTCGAGTGCGACCGCGCTGCGCAGCCGCCCGGCTACAAATACGTACGGCCCGTCCCGCGCGAGATCCGCCGTCTGTTTTTTTTGCCAAAAAAGTTTGTAAGAAAGGGTCCTTTAGGGTTAACCGTAAGGTCCGACTTTTTATGATTTGAAATTGGAGCGTATTTAGTACGCAGTTTGACCTTCGCCCGAACGAATCGAGTCTTTGCGAATACGGTATGGGTTTTTGTTGGTGATTTTTTACTTGATGACATAATGTATCGTGGTAGCAAATGTTTTCATATAATGACGGGTAGCAACAATGTGCCACGCTGGCTCCTTCGACCGTTTAGGAAAAATACTACCTTGCGATACCGCACCTCAAATTGATAAAACAATTTATGAGCAGAGTTTTAGGACAAGTTTTTGTCCCGAGATAAAATAGCTAATTATACGTTATTATAAGACATGAAGCTAAGCATACCTGAAGTGTAGAGCTACGCGCGTAACTCTACTTGGTTAAGTAAGATAGGTGCTAAAACTTTTTAATCTTTCGCGATCTGTTAACATATTAAAGATTATTTATCGGGTATTTATCGCGTACCTTTTGTTTTATTTTCCCCTACGTTACCATCGCGTTGCAGCGATCGTAATCTGGGGGCGACTGGATGTTCTCGGAGTTACAGCCAAGAATTGGCGGCAGTATCCAAGACTACCCTCTATTCGTCATCAGAATCAGGAATGTCCACGTTCACATTACGACACACTACACTGACCGTGTCCTACTTCAGTACAGTCGGATCACGACGCGCGCACTTATTAATCACTGGATTCCACAAGGAACCTCCCCCACCTCTACCTGCACAGCCTATATTGCTCCACTGCTGGATCCAGGCCTCCCCTGATAAGCGCCTTGTTGGCTTTTATCTCACGGGGGTAATGTCCATAATCCCCACGCTGGGTATGCGGGTTGGGGATCGCATCTCGGTGGTAGTATTGTTCTGCAGGGGGCGTTGCTGCCCACCCCCGGTGGATATCCCTTAGTCGCCTCTTACGACCCCCGCGAGAAGAGTCCACGAGGACCGCGCGGAACAAACGGTACGCCATAAATACCCGATAAATAATGTTTAAAATAGGTGCTGTAATCCATCCATACTTATATAGTACTTATGCAAACTAATATATGTAGTGACACGTGAGCATTTTATATGTAATCTTTACCCGACTTCTAGTTAAGTAACTCAACCATCTTTTTAACTTTTTGTGATTTTTATTGCTACCTTTCTTCATTGAAACATTATAAGTACCTATTATAATATATATTTATATATGTATATATTTAGATATTATATAGTGCAAGTTCCATTATTAATTGCTGTAGTTTATCTAGCTTAGTAATTATAGCACGCCTTTTTGTTTCATTTCTACCATGTGTGGTTGGCAGGTAGAAAATGCCATCGGCATTAATCCCACCTTTTGTATACATTTTGTTAAATGTGTGCAATAAAGTATTTAAATAAATAAAAAATATTTTAAATTCGTAAGTAACTCTGTCTGTCTGTTACCTTTGCACGGCAAAACGCCTGAATAGATTTTAATGAAATTTGGCAGGGAGATAAACAATATCCAGGGGATGGACATACGCTATTTGAAAAGCAGGTGTGAAGCCGCGGGCAGCAGTTAGTATTGTATAAAGATAATTACATATAATTCAATGTTCACTATATTTCCTAACTAGCTGCTGCCCGCGGCTTCGCACACTCTTTTCTGGAATAAAAAGGATAAAAAGTACCCTACTATGTCGGCCCCGCCAGGATACCATCTATACCTCCCTGCCGAATTTCATTGTGATCCGTTCAGCCGTTCAGGCGTGAAAAGGTAACAGACAGACAGATAGATAGACCGACAGACAGACTTACTTTCGAATTTATAATATTGGTATAGATATTTACGTATTAACGAAAATTATTACATATAAAACATAATAGTTGTATTATCTGTTATACCCCCCCCCCCCCCCTCGTGCCTCAGAAAGCACGTTAAGCCGTTGGCCCAGCGCTTGACGTCTCCCCGGTCGTCGGTCTGCCGTCCTATGTAATGTATTATGTATGTATGAGGCTATTTTGTAGAAAACCATTATCTTTATTTATTTTCAATAAAATATACTACTCTACTTTACTCTATCTACTCTAAATAAAACTACAACGACATTTTAAAACAGTTGAGCTAACTGCAGATTGTTCTTAACAATCTAGAGGTAGACACAATATTGACTTGTCAACCAAGCACTAATGGCAGCGTTAGCAAACCATGTCGGAGCAACAAATAAAATTTTTTTTACCTTATGGCACTATGTCCCGACAGTTCTTATCTTATTATTACGTTTATCAATGGAATTTATAAAAATCCATTGGGCAGTTTGTGGTACCTATCATAAGCTTTTTTACTGCCTCTGTAATAGCTTTATTTTGATAGTTATGTTTAGACAGAGACAGACACAGAGACTTGGTGGCCACCAAGAGCAACTTTCGCATCTCTGTCTAAACTTTGATAAGTTTCAAGTTTTTAATGTTATTCTGATGAATAAAATTATTACAGGGGCATTAAAAAAGCTTATGTTATGTATCACAAACTGCCTAATGGATTTTTGAAAATTCCTTTGTATAACCTATTCCACACTGATCCACTTTGCATATCCACTAATGGATCAGTTTCCACTATTTTGTCCACTCTGATCCACTGATGGATTAGTTTAGGTGGTGGCGCTACTGTGGGTTGAGGTAACACCTTAATTCACTCGTTTTCATAATTATTTGTTACATTGTTGGTATCCCCATTATAACGTTGCAGATATAATTACTCTAATTATAAAACGAAACATTTTAACATAGAGCTATTACAATGCCTTATAAATTACTAGATAGAAACTACATAATTTGTAAAGGTTTGTATTTAAAATTCATTATTTTCATTAGTATTTCTTTATGTATGTTCTATTTATAACACGCCATCGTCTATAAATGTACAACAGTTACGTGTCCATCCAAAGTTTGCTTGGAAGAAATCGCTCATAGTGATAAGGCCGCCCATTGTGCAACTTTTTCTGTGTTTGTGTTTTTATGTTCTGTTTTTCTCTATCTTGGTGTGCAATAAAGAGTATTTGTATTGTATTGTATTGTATAAAGAATGCTATGCGAGCGGGTTAACTATGAACTCTGTTTGTGTTAGAATAATGAGGGACATCTTCAGGGTGAGTTGTTCCTCACCCTGGAAATGTCCTCCAGCGTACTGGTAGGTATAATGGAGCACAGTGGGTTTATTACTTAACGAGGGACATCTTCAGAGTGAGTTGTTCGTCTCCCTGAAGATGTCCTCCGGCGTTGTTCCGGGTGTTCTAGATATTTTCTATGTATTAATAAAAAATATCTATGTATGTAATATATTGTATTAAGTATATCAGTCATCTAGTACCCATAACATAAGCTCTGCTTAGCTTGGGGCTAGATGATGCAGTGTGGATTGTCCAGCATTTTTTATTTATTTATTTTGTGTATCCTTGACTCCTAACTTGAAATGTGGTACCTTGTAGTGTCTAATAAACTATTTAATTTCATTTACTCCAATCGTCAACCCGCCTAGCAAGATCGGCGACTATGGCAAACCCCTTGGCTTGTTTGAGGGAGGCAAGTTCAGCAGTGGACATAGGTGTGGGTATGTGTGCTGATAAGATCTAACATTATAATCAGAGATAATATTTACAATTTGTCTATGACATAAATAATAGACTGGCAACATATGATAGTTGCAGGCAACACATTTTTTGGAATCTCTATCCGCCTACTTATTTACATACTCTATGGGTCGAACAATAGAGAAAGTTTATGAATTTACAAAGTTTATATTTATATATCAAAATCCGTCCAAGTTATATGTAACAGTAAAAACAAACTTTTACACAAATCAATTAATTAAGTTCTTTATCGACAAAGATCAATATTAATAATATCAATCAATAGAAACAAATTAGAACTAGTATTTACAATTGAAGCATTTGAGCTAACTGCAGACTGTTGCAAACAAACTACAGGTAGCTCAACTGATCCATATCAATACCAGTCGGAAGCGTCCCCAAGACGCTGGCTGCATTGCCATTAAGTAATTAAATGCAATGTATAATTAATTAAAATTGTGGTAAATACTAACAAATAAAATAAAATTTAGAGTACTAAAATAATTATAAATTGTTAATGTACCCAATATGGAAAATAAATTAAATTCAATATACAGTAAAATAATCATCAATAAAAAGCAACACAATATGTAATAAACTAATTCACAATCATATACCAAAATAAATATGACATCACAATTTTTCGACCATTATTACGCCCTCTCGATCAGCCATATCTAGCTCATATCGTACACCACCAGCGTCCTACATTCCGTTCCCCGTGTCGCGATCTCTACTCAAGAACACGTTTACCCCAGCGGCTGGCTTCAGTTTTGGGTTGTGTGTGACAAATCACGTCTTTAACATCTCACATACACGTCTGTGCAAACTCGTACTGAGGCAAGGTTTCACGCTATGTAATTATTACAATTCTATCCTAAGAAACTTAATAACATGACCTTATTTTCAACAATTATATATTGTTAACCAGTCTAAGGTATACAGTGTTAATCAGTCTAAAGTATACAGTGCTAGCCAGTCTAAAGTATACAGTGTTAACCAGTCTAAGGCATACAGTGTTAACCAGTCTAAAGTATACAGTGTTAACCAGTCTAAGGTATACAGAGTTAACCAGTCTAAGGTATACAGTGTTAACCAGTCTAAGGTATACAGTGTTAACCAGTCTAAGTTCCAATTTCACCGTTTGCTATAAATATTTTTTACGTGATCCGAATACATTATTATAAGTAATATTTAACGGGTATTTATCGCGTTTATTTACCTGATATATTACTCCTGTCATACCGTTACCACGACAGTGTGTAAACCTGTTAAAACGTCGGGAAAAATGGGTAAATAAACACGATAAATACCTGTTAAATTATACTAATAATAATCACCGTTTGCTGCCAAAACTAAGATCATCCAAACTAAGTTCATCTTGATCGAGTTCAAATTCGTAATACCTATTGTGTACCATGACAGCTCTTGAACTCAGTTAGCGCTTGAACCGGATCAACTTTGTGTCGGTAAAATGGGCTGAACTTGTAAGCACTTGGTTGATCACTTGTGTACAACTTCACCCCGCGCCTTACAGCTACACAAAAACAGGACGG
Source organism: Eupithecia inturbata (assembly GCA_963662085.1). Classification (NCBI taxonomy): domain Eukaryota; kingdom Metazoa; phylum Arthropoda; class Insecta; order Lepidoptera; family Geometridae; genus Eupithecia; species Eupithecia inturbata. The sequence continues at coordinate 3,719,076 of OY759201.1, forward strand.
TGACACCGCTGTTTGTGTGCCTACCGTGTTTACAAACTTATCTATACTTATTGCTATTTTTTGAGAACCCTAGTGTCTAGATAAACCTAACTTAGGATTTAAGACACTATTAACCAAAAATATATAATTTATTTGACAATAAACGATATGTACCTATCTATCGTTAAGAGCGCTACACTGCTACACGCGTTTAATTTCAACGAAGAAGTTTCTAATTTAGTTTAAATTGAGTTAGTAATGTCGCTAGTTATGTAAGTCTGTAAAGTTAAGTTCAATTGAACAGAGTTGAATTAAATGATTTCAATTTTCCCATTCAATTGAAAAAAAAAAATTTCATATCATCTTTACAAACTTTAGCCTATATAACACTGGTGTAATTATTTCTATCATTAATTTAACTAAAAGTTGCATCAATATAAAGCGATCACAACAAGCAACATATGTATCTCACGGTTAAGTAGTTGGATTCGGAAGGCGCGAAAATGTCACCGGTTATTTTTGCGCGCGCACACTGCGCGTCTGTCAACGCCTGCTGGTATTGTCTGTTTGGTAGGATTAATATTGTTTTATAGAAGATACTTAATTAGAACGTCAAAAGGGCTGGGGGCCTACACGGAAAACAAAAATCGAAGATTCGGCTCGTTTTTGTGCAACACCAACCCTTGTGTCTAGTCATCTAGTACCCATAACACAAGCTATATTATATTGGGGCTAGATGATGTTGTGTGGATTGTCCAGAATTATTATTATTATTATTATTTTGTCACTGGCATTGATAGCTTTTGTACAAAAAGTAATCAGAAACTTCGATTTTTGTGTTAACGATTACGGGCCCTGATTACAGAAGACAGGAGGCAGTTTTTTTTTTTCTATAAAGTGTTGATGTTTTTATAGGGGCTCCTAATGCAATAGTGTACCTAGTCATATATATTATCATTAAGAAAATTACAATCAAATAGTAAAAACAAATAAGAACTAGTATTTACAATTGAAACAATTAAGCTAACTGCAGACTAAAGTTTTTATTATTATAGTGCGTAAGCCTCACACTGGGTTAATTTATAAGAAATCAAATAATATCCCAAACATTTTTGGACTTTGACGGGACTTGAACCTGCATCTTTCCCTCAGTACGGGAACGTGCTAACCAACTACAGGTAGCTCAACTGATCCATATCAATACCAGTCGGAAGCACCCCAAGACGCTGGCTGCATTGCCCCGCTGTATGGCAATGCTGATGCGCTGCGCCAGATCTTGGGTCACGCGTCGCGTCGACCAGACGCTCAGATTACTTTATAAAAACCCAGAGAGATTCATTAATTAATTTAATTAAAAACTCATTAAACATAGAAAAATTAAATCTAATGAAATAAATGTTGCCTACATGTCAATCCATTATTTTAAATACATAACATTATAATTAGGACATTATAAAACAAGATCCGTCAAGTGCGTGTGTGACTCGCGCGCCGAGGGTTTCGAACGTTTGTCTAGTATACCAAAATGTACTACAGGTACCGGTTAGGGACTTTGCTATTTAATGAATACCTAAAAATTGTCATTTCAGATGGATCGGTTTGCAAACTTCGGGTACCTAATGGTAAAATTTTCGACTTTTTTCGGTATATTTTCAAAAGTGAAATTTCTGTAGGTTACATCTACAGAAATTTCAAAAACTGTTCTGAGATGTACAAACCTTTCATTTGATACCCCTTTTGGTGAGGTAGGCTCCCCTTTTGAAAATTATTCCCCCCCTTTTTGTCAATTTTTCAAAAAGTATTCTACTTACAGACTTTTCTATGTTCTTCCTGTAAATTAAAGATCTATATCTACAAATGCCACATACATTTCAGAATTTCAGATAGATCTCTCTGCTAACTTCGGAGATAGGAGGAGAATTGGTAAATAAGTGACTTTTTTCAAAATATTTCAAAAAGTATGGAATCTACAGAAATTTTAAAAACGGTTTTGAAATGTACAAACTGATATCTTTCATTTGATAGCCTATTTGACATACAGGTCTCTTTTAAAATTTAGACATTACAATTTGTACCTACTGAAAATTTAATTTTTCATTTTTTTTCTTTAAATCTGTACTAGCGCACGCAATGTACTTAATATTGTTTTAAATTTTAAGTTATTTGACCATAAGGGTTTCGAAACCGATCTCCGATTTTCGAAACCCTAAAAAAAACCTAAGTTCAAATAAAGCAACATAACATTACTTAGATCTAACTTTCTTTGTATGGGTGTGGTTTTTAGGGTTCCGTACCCGAACGGTGAAAACTGAACCCTATTACTAAGCCACCGCTGTCCGTCCGTCCGTCCGTCTGTCACAGAGCTCTGTCTCATGAACCGTAAGAGGTAGACAGTTGAAATTTTCAGAGAATGTGTATTTCTCTTGCCGCTAGAACAACAAATAATAAAAATAAAATAAATATCAAAATTAAAGGGGGCTTGGCTCCCATACAAAAAACGTGACTGTTTTGGCTATTTTTGCTCTTCGTTTGTCAAGTCTCTTGAACTACATACATACAATTGGTAGACACATGAAACGTCTATAGATAAGTAACACTTCGACTGTAATAACAACAAATATAATAGAATTGAAAATTTAAAGGGGTCTCCGAACAAGTGAAAATTTGTTATTCTTTGAAAATGTTGCCTGATCTTTACGGTATCGTACAATCCAAAATCAAAGGGTTCCCCTTTGATTTTGGATTGTACGATACTACTTGTTCCAGGTGTTCTGGATGTCTTTTAAGAATAATTTTTAACTATGTAGTGTAACGTATTAAGTATATGTCACCTATCAGATATCCAGTACCCATAACACAAGCTAGTGAGATAATGCTGTGTGAATTGTTTAGCATTATTACTATTATGTATACGCTTCTACAACAAAACTCCTAGTGAATTGCAAAAATTATCAGTAAATAAATTCAAACAAATTGTCAAAACCTTCTTGTGTTAGGCCTACTATAAAATATCAGATTATCTAGAGGATAAAAAAGCTTGGGACGGGATTTGCTCCAACTCGAAAAATAACAACTTACTAACAGGCTAATTCAATGCTTCTTCAATGCTTATTCTTTACTTTACTACTTACCGACTGAAATCAAAAATATCACGTTATTTCCGTGTCAGTGTTTAATTATTAAGAAATAATGTACACTCAGTGTACATTTATTGTATTTATGGAAATAAAGAGTTTTTGACTTTGATTTTGCCTTTGACATTGATTATTATAAAAAAGTAATAAAATAAACGCTGGGTGTTAAATTATTCAATTAAACCAATTTCCAGCTCCATGAAAAGGTGTTTCTAAATCATCTATAAATCTAAATTAATCCCTATTTCCCTTGGTCACGGCATCACGCGTGAACGGCTGGACCGATTTCGCTATTTTTTTTTGTTGTGTTTGTTATTGTCAGAAGGTCCTCATGAAAGCAAAAATTAAGAAAGTTGCGCGGAAAATAAGAAAATTTAAGAAAACTTAACGACTATAATACAAATTCGAATTCAATATTCATAGTTAAGACCAACGTCAGTCGTGTCAGCTAGTAGGTAAATGCGATCTTTTCACTCATAAACGGCTGAACGAACCGTAATGAAATTTGACACAGAGATACATAGATTGTTCACGGAGAAGGACTTTGGACACTCTATTGAGCGGGTACTACCATGTTCAGCTTTTTTTTTGTTATTTTTTTTTAAATATAGTCATTATAAAAGTACGTAAATTATTACAATTAAAAGTTCTTCTAATTATGTATAACTAAGTTATGTTTATTAACAAATAAATTTACAAGAATATAAACAAACTAGAACTAATATTTACAATTAAAACGGTTAAGCTAGACAGTCTGCAAACAATCTAGAGGTAGCTCAACTGATCCATATCAATAACAATCGGAAGCGTCCCCAAGACGTAAGTTCGAAGAACAATGAAAATAATACCTGACTGGTTTAACGGACATCGATATCCACAAAGTTACTTTACCTATTAATTAATTAATTCCTATTAATGGATTGACCATCAACAGAAACAAATCAACCTTATCACTCGAAGTGTTTAGCTCATTTTGTCGTTTATTTATACAGCTATAACAACTGTTAAAATGTAAAACCCTATCTACATGAAGAATGACTGCGTCTAATTGCGTACAAAAAGGTGTTAACGGGTGAAACATAGTTCTAATTTGAAGCCATTATAATCGCCGAAGCCAACTTCTGCCCCGCTACGCAGGTACCGACTTTATTAAACGCATAACTGACATTTTACGAGCCATAAGTGAAAAATGATGCCAACATTCGAAACGATAAATTCGAAAACTCGATACAACACACAATTCCCATCGCTTGCCAAAAAAGAAAAAAAACAATTGATAAAATTAAACTTTTTAAGAAACAAGTAATAATTCCTTTTAAATATGAAGTCGACATTTTCCGAAGTATCACGTCGAAGCGCCCGTCCGCATAATAATCGCAAGTTTGTTTATGTGTGAGTGCGTGTGTGTGTGTGTGCGCGAATGATACTTTCCACACATGAGTTGTTGCTCGTGTTAACAATAAATCATATGAATGTATTTGTGATCGGGGGATTCTAGGGGTGCGACAGTACTGGGATCGATAACTTCGATTCATTTTAGGTATGATTATATGATATATTATATGATTATATATATTGATATATATGATACATTGATTCGTTTGTTTTTATGTAACCGTTATTATCCCACTGCTTTCCCAATGGCATAGTTCTCCTCCAAATTCTTACAGGAATCGCGTTAAGGCAGAGTTAAGGTAATATTCATTATTTTTATAGTATTTAATCAACTCTCTTTTTTTTTAAATCGCGTAAGGCCCGCGCGGGCTAGCTAATGTATCCAAATGGTGACTACTGCAAATAGGTTAAGGTTATTGGTTTTCCATAGCTAGTTTAAAATTTTGTATCATGTAGGGGAAAATTTTAAAAGGTATGTTTTTATGTTACATGATAACCTAAATTGTAAAAAGCAAAAAGGTATCTAATTATATCCCAAAATTTTTTGACTTCGACGGAACCTGAACCTGCATCCTTCCCTCAGTACGAGAATGTGCTAACAAACTACACCACGAGATCAAGTGACGTAGGAGTCGAATTACTTTAGGACTTACTTCGGACTCTAGCGCCGTTAGCTTCACCTACAGGGGAAACATTGAAGTTTATCCAATCCTGATCGAAGACTAAAGTTACATTTAGTTCGTTTCACGAGAGGTGTCGCGTTGCTCAATTCTAAGTTTTTTTTTAACTATTAGTGCGTAAGCCTTCACACTCGGGGTAATTTATAGAAAATCAAATTATATTCCAAAATTTTCGACCCGTACGACAGGGCTTATGCACCATAAAAAAAACACCTTAATATAAAGGTATCTTGTATTGAATGTACTAGCAGACCAAAATTGGCTCATTATGATTTAGAATAATATAGTCATAGCGTAGATAAGTAAACATCATCCATAGCTAACTGGAAGGACGCAGGAGGTTTGTATGATATTTGTTCCGGGGTTTTTTAATGTAGTTTAATATCTATATACTACCTTTGTAATGTATTATGTACATAATATTATGTAGTACGCATAAAGCAAGCTATGCTTACTTTAGGCACACCCCTGACACTAGATAGATAGATAATACTTTATTCACAGAACTTATATGTAAAACAGTATGGTAGAGAAGGTAACAGAATTGGCGGCCTTATCGCTTAAAGCGATTTCTTCCAGGCAACCACTCGCCCATTTCTCCATACAAAAGTTGCGTCTCGGCACATACATGCGCAACTGTTTCGCTACACGTGCAATTCTGTGTGTGACGTCTAGTGTCATTTCATGGATACTTATATCGTGCGAGAGAGAGAGACAGTTGGGAAAACTCACAGAAATTTTATTTATTATTTTCCTCTCATAAAGTGAAATTAAACCTCAAAACAAAAGAAATTTCGCATTTGGAACGCAAACTGCACTCGACTAGGTGCCAGCGGGGTGAGGAAGCTCAGTCAAGATGAGGAGTGAAGAGTGACCATTCTATACGTAAACGTAAATCATAATGCCCATCTATCGACAGACACATCGACATCGATAGAATCGCGCGCAGCCCTACCCCTCTCTTTGTGTGAGTTACCGTAGCAAGTAACCGACGTGCATGTGTTCGAATCGTGTTGCATTTCTTTCTCGTATTGTAATTTATTGGTCTGTAACGAAGTTAATTATTGCGATTTTTGTATTAAACGTTGGAAATTATTTTTAGTATCAGACGATGTACTCATATCGGCTTTTTTACCGAGAAACGTCGCTTTGTATCGATGAATGCAATATTAATATAACATAGTAATGTCCGGTGCATCGATCTACTTACAAATTTTAATTCAGTTCATGATTGTGTGAGTGCCATACTAAGCAGTGTAAAATTCGTAAAAAAATGTAGTGTTAATGTACTTTTGCACATAATTGAAGCTATTAAAAACCGTTTTGTGCGGTTTTCACTATCTATAAAACGCATGTTTTTGCATGTATGTGTGTATGTATTGCTGATTTGTAAATAAGTTTTTGTAATTAGGTGGATTAATTAGCTTTTTTCAGGATAATGGAAGCGTTTAGCAATTATAATGTTATGTTTTGCAAACGACTTGATAGTTGATGATGTGTTTCAAAATTAATAAAATATTAGAAACTTTATGGCATTTTGAGGTGTCGTGGTCGGATAACCTCCTCGTGTGCCCGTACTGCTACCTGTGCTTGGGGATTCGTCCCTGGGTAACGGTAGTAGGTGGCGGGCCGGTGCACCTTGGTTCCCACCGCTAACAATTTTTCTATTCGGGGATATGGTTAGCGGCGGCGAATAATCCGACAAACTAATCTAAGGTGTCAAACGTACCGTGCCGAGGGATGAATGGCTGATGGTTGTTCAGTTGCGAACGGTGTCTCTCCGAAATCAGGGCGAATCGGAGTAGTAGTCAGCCCACCCGTGGGCATGCGGGGCTCTGCTGGCGGGTAGTTTTATTTCCCTAGCTTCTCGTGGGATTTGTATGGATATTGACAATATACTAACCAAATCTTCTTCTCCTTCTGGAGAACCATCTTCTCCCGTCTCGGGAGAAACCTGCAATAGGATGGAGGAGGCCCTACTGGCCTCTCCGGAGCCTATGCATACAGTGCCTTGCCTGGCAGATGACCCAACAGAGGTCGGCGGCTCCGAAGCTGCGGCCCCTGCCACGGTTACGTCTCCAAGCAAAAGCGCTGGTAAACTGAACGGTGCTGCTCGGAAGCGGCTCCGAAGGCTGATGGCTGCCAATGTATGCTTCGAAGAAGCACGAGCACTGGCGGTAAAGCCTTGGAGCCAAATCTCACAGCTGAACGCTCTCCCCGATCCAAAAACGTCCAAAAGACAAAGATCGGAGGAGGAATCGCCCAAGGAGCAGACCAAAAAGGCCCCCAAGCTGTTCCAGGAGTCAGAGGCCAGACCTAGCTTCAAGCAAGTCGCGGAGGCGAAGCGAGTAGGCATTCGCAACATCGCCTCCATGAGCGACAACCAGATGAAGCAGGTCCATCGTTCCCTGACCCTGGCAATACTGAAAATTGCAAGCAGCGGAAAGGGGCCTAGGTTTGCTAGTTTTACTCATAAACCTGGGTGGATACTGGTCACGTGTGAGAACCAGGAGAGCCAAGTCTGGCTCGAAAGCGAGGTCCCTAGGATCAAGCCATGGGTTGGGGCAGAACTCTCAGTCATTCCTGAGAGCGAGTTGCCCAAGCCTGTGGTTGCGGTCACTTTTGTGCCCAGTATCGGCAGAAGCGGCCCAGAAGCGGCGTCGGTAGACGAGGCCATTCAGCTACTGACACAGAATGAGGGACTTCGCACTGACCTTTGGAAGGTTCTGCACAGCAGATCTGAGGGGAATGGGTTTGTGGTAACCTTCTCCTTGGATGATCTGTCTGTGGAGGCCCTTAGAGCCACTGGCTTTCAGGCTGCCTTGGGCTTCAAAAAGATAGCCTTCAAGGTCAAAGGCAGCTCTGAGACTAAGCCAGAGTCAGTGGCTGTCTCAGGCCCACAGCCGTCCGGCTCCGGTGGAAAGGGCTCCTCGGGGCGAAGCACAGGAGGACCAAGGCCGCGACCTGTCGTGGCACGGCCCTCCAATGTACCGCCCCTGGGTAAGTTCGGTCCACCGAGGCAGGGCGGAAGTGGTCCGCAACCGTCCACATCCAGTGGAACGGGCGCCTCGGGGCGAAGCACAGGAGCACCAGGGCCGCGACCCGTCGCGGCAAGGCGCTCCAATGTAGCGCCCCAGGGCAGGTCCGGGCCATCGGATCGGGGCGGTAGGGGTTCCCGGGGTGGAGCAAGGGGTGACAGGCCGACCGAACCTAGCCGAGGACGCGGAGCGCGCCCGAAGCTAGTTAGGTCCAAGCCTCGTTACCAGCGGGGAAACCTGTAATGGCTACCCAGGCAGGGAAGGCGAGGATCCTCTAGGCTAACCTCCACCATGCCGCGGCAGCTTCCGCGGTAATGGAGTGCTGCCTGTCTGAAGGACAAGCTAGCCTCGCCTTGATCCAAGAGCCTTGGGTAGCCAACACTGAGGTTCTGGGACTCGACGCTGCCGGTAAGATTTTAGTTAATGGTAATGGCACAAGGCCCAGAGCATGCATAATTTTCAATAACTATGTTAATTTTTTGCCTATCACAGAGGTATGTAACGACGACCTGGTTGCCGCTTTTGTCGATCTCAAAGGATGGAGTGGGGCGAGGGTAATTATGTGCTCTGCCTACTTACCCGGAGAGAGAGACAACCCAACGAGTGACCTGGCGAAGGTGGTCGACTTCGCCGCCCAGAACAACGCCGAACTTCTCGTTGGATGCGATGCCAACGCTCACCACACAGTTGGGGGAGCACGGACGTCAACGCTAGAGGTGAGTTACTTTTTGACTTTCTTTTAGCTAACAATCTAACCACTCTTAACATAGGACGCGTACCGACTTTTGTTACTCGGGTTAGACAAAAGGTTCTGGACATAACGTTCGCTACTAACAACCTCGCCAGGCACATTAATGACTGGCATGTTAGCAACGAAAACTCCATGTCCGACCACAAACACATCAGCTTTGAGATAAAGGCCTCTCTGGACTCTCAAATCATAACTTATAGGGACCCTAGGGCAACTGACTGGACTGGGATGTCTTTAATGACAAACTAAGGCTAATGCTCGAAGACTGCCCCAAAAGTATTAAATCCCGCGACAGTCTTGAGATAGCAGTAGCTGTCCTTTCAAAAGGCATCTGCACGGCCTATGAGGAAAGCTGCCCGCTAAAGTCCAAGACCACAAAGCGACAAGTCACATGGTAGAACTCCACGCTAGGTAAGCTAAGGAGCAAAATCAGGAAACTTTCCAATAAGGCTAAAAGGACTCGTGAATGGGAGGCCTACCACAAAGCCTTAACGGAATACAACATAGAGATTAGGAAGGCAAAGAGGGCATCCTGGAGGAAGCTCTGCGAGGAAATTAAGAGTCTGCCTCAAAGTGCAAGACTTCACAAGCTGTTCTCTAAAGCCAGAACTAATCAAATAGGCCTCCTTAAAAAAGGAGACGGTACGTTCACAACTAATGAAAAGGAAACCCTAGAGTTGCTGGCTTCGACCCACTTCCCTGGTTCGCAGGATAAAAGTTCGCTCCGACCTGCGCCTGAAAATCTTTATAAGCCTCGGAATGAGGACTGGAACAGGGCGGCTAGGATTATCAGACCGAACCAGGTAAGGTGGGCCGTCAACTCTCTCAAGACTAACAAAGCATGCGGTGAGGACGATATACTCCCTGTCTTCCTACAGCGGGGAATCGACGTCCTCACTCCATATCTGGTAAAAATCTTTAGGGCGAGCCTCGCCTGGGGATATGTGCCAGAACCATGGACAAATGTCAAAGTCGTCTTTATACCTAAGGCTGGAAAGAAGGACTACAGCCAGCCTAAGTCCTTCAGACCAATAAGCCTTTCGTCTTTCCTTCTGAAGACCATGGAGAAGGTAGTAGACAGACACATCAGAGACGTGGCGTTAGCTGCGTCTCCTATCCACCACAGCCAACACACCTATTGCAAGGGCAAATCCACAGAGACGGCGCTGAGTAGCCTCATTGACAGAGTGGAAAAGGCTTTGGAGGACAAGGAAATTGCACTATGTGCTTTCCTTGACATTGAAGGGGCTTTTGATAACTCGCCTACCCTACATGGTTCTGGCACATATCCCCAGGCGAGGCTCGCCCTAAAGATTTTTACCAGATATGGAGTGAGGACGTCGATTCCCCGCTGTAGGAAGACAGGGAGTATATCGTCCTCACCGCATGCTTTGTTAGTCTTGAGAGAGTTGACGGCCCACCTTACCTGGTTCGGTCTGATAATCCTAGCCGCCCTGTTCCAGTCCTCATTCCGAGGCTTATAAAGATTTTCAGGCGCAGGTCGGAGCGAACTTTTATCCTGCGAACCAGGGAAGTGGGTCGAAGCCAGCAACTCTAGGGTTTCCTTTTCATTAGTTGTGAACGTACCGTCTCCTTTTTTAAGGAGGCCTATTTGATTAGTTCTGGCTTTAGAGAACAGCTTGTGAAGTCTTGCACTTTGAGGCAGACTCTTAATTTCCTCGCAGAGCTTCCTCCAGGATGCCCTCTTTGCCTTCCTAATCTCTATGTTGTATTCCGTTAAGGCTTTGTGGTAGGCCTCCCATTCACGAGTCCTTTTAGCCTTATTGGAAAGTTTCCTGATTTTGCTCCTTAGCTTACCTAGCGTGGAGTTCTACCATGTGACTTGTCGCTTTGTGGTCTTGGACTTTAGCGGGCAGCTTTCCTCATAGGCCGTGCAGATGCCTTTTGAAAGGACAGCTACTGTTATCTCTGCTGGTGAACGGGTTGATAAACAAGAATGTTGACCCGTCCACCATCAGATGGGTTAAGGATATGCTCACAAACAGGGGCGCAAAACTAACCCTTCAACGATCAACAATCGAGATATCCACGGCTAGGGGCTGCCCCCAAGGCGGAGTTTTATCGCCCGTATTATGGACCTTAGCAGTGGATCAGCTCCTGTGTGGACTGGCAGACCAGAATATAGATGCGCAAGGCTATGCGGACGACCTTGTGATCATCGTGCGAGGATTTTGCCAGTCCACCATTTCTAGCATCATGCAGAGAGCTCTCAACGCTGTCAGCGACTGGTGTAGCAACAGTGAACTCTCAGTCAACGCTGGCAAAACTGTGATTATACCATTTACAAATAAGCGAAGGCTAGACAAGCTCGTGAAGCCTAAACTTAACGGTAAAATCATAACCTTTTCCACAGAAGTGAAATATTTGGGCGTTACCATCGACCAAAAACTGACGTGGAATACTCACCTAGCCAACGTCTTGAAAAAAGCTAAGATGGCTCTAGGGGCTAGCGGCAGGCTAATGGGCAACAACGGGGGCGTCAACCCCAGGATTGCCTTGTGGCTGTACACTGCCATTGTGAGGCCGATACTCACTTACGCCTCCAAGGTATGGTACGACAAGGCCCTTCAGTCAACCGCAATCAACAAACTAAATAGCCTACAAAGGACTGCATGCCTTATGGCCACGGGAGCCATGTCCACCTCCCCTGGACTGGCACTAAATGCACTGCTGGGTCTGCCTCCGCTCCATATGTACATACATACATAAGGAGGCAAAGACCAGCATGTATAGGGCCTGTACTCAGGGCGGTAGGAACTGGCTCTCCCAGAAACTGAGATCTCTGCAAGACTCTACTCTGGAATCACCAATTTTGGGCATGACAACTGATGTCAGGCTTCCACGACATGTGTTTGAAAAACACTACACAGTGGAACTTCCTTGCAGAGAAGACTGGGAAAACAGCCAGGTACTCTGCAAGAACGGGTGCCTAAATTGGTACACGGATGGTTCCAAAATGGGACTGGATGTAGGCTGTGGAGTGTATGGAGAGCGACCTAGGTTTGGCAAAAGTACAAACCTAGGTAATTACGCCTCTATCTTCCAAGCAGAAGTATTCGCCATCTTAGAATGTGCCGATATAAATCTGGAAAAGCGCTACTCCAACCAAACGATCTTTATCAACTCTGACAGCCAGGCGGCTCTCCTAGCACTGGACTCGAAGGTCATTACATCTAGATTAGTCGAGGACTGTATGTCACGCCTAAACGCGCTCGGCTTGAATAACAGAGTCGTCCTAAGATGGGTACCGGGACACGCAGGAATCAACGGCAATGAGTGTGCCGACGAACTTGCTCGTTCCGGGGCCAAGGGGACTCAGCTGGGCCCCGAGCCGTTCTGTGGCATACCTAAAAGCCTGGCTAACAGAACCCTCTTGGATTCCTGCTTCGAGGAAGCTTCCAAGCTTTGGAAGAATTCCTTGGGCATGAGTCACTCTAAGTCATTAATAAAAGCCTTCGATAAACGGTTCACCAACCGAATCCTAGCGCTAAGCAGAAGCAACCTTCGCATCATGACAAGAGCCCTAACTGGACACTGTCGCCTTAACAAGCACATGTTCAAACTGGGTCTAAGCGACACACAATCCTGCAGATTCTGCGAAGAGGCGGAGGAAACGCCTCTCCACCTGCTAGGAGAGTGCGGAGCACTGATGCAAAAACGTAGCATCCATCTGGGCAAGCACCTGCACAGCCCAGACGAGCTACGAGCCATCACCCCGAAGAATCCTGCAGTTCCTAGCAGCTGCAAGGGTTAGTGGCGAACTATGAACGTCGCAGCTTCAGGGCTGAACACTTGAGTGGCAATCACAATAGGCCTTTCATGGCCGCAGTGACACGAAAGCCACCTAAAGCAAATAAAAAAAAAAAAAAAAAAAATGTGTTTCAAAATTAATAAAATATTAGAAACTTTATGGCTTAGATATTAACGCGGTCAATAAGAAAAAAATGTGTTTTACCGTCTGTCCAAGATTTTATTTTCTGTTCTGTAGGTATACGTTTACTATATACAAAACAGAAAAAAAAATCGTTCATATGCACGACTATGAAGTTACCTAATTGTTGACAGATAAGTGAATGAAGACTGAATGACAAAATGAAATATTTCATAGACACAGTTACTTTTGACAAATAGAGATGCGAATTTGTCGACTCGAAATATTATACGAGTTCTAAAAAAGTTTAATTTTTATCATGACGACTTAGTATGTAATGAAACAAAAAAATAATTAAATTATAGTTTTCCACCGTAACTCAATCTGTCTTACTTTTTATCACGGAAACACGCGTCTAATGCCGCGTGCAAATAATAATAAGTATCAAATAAAAATTCAAAATTAATACTATTTTATTTAATTGGATATTCTAATTAGAAAAATAAAATAATTTAGACGCCTCAGTAACTCTGTAAAATAATACAAAATATTAAGCAAAAATAACAAAATCGATCACAACTTCTTCATAAACAAAATCGAATGTCATAAAAAATCGAAACGGTAAAGCATTAGGACATGACTATTCGAAAACCAGTCGAACTACCAAACATCAAATAAGGAGGCTTCCGTCGTCAGTAGAATAACCATAGTATGTTTGTTTGTACTACTTTATAGGTACCTACTTACCAATCATCCTAACATGGCTATATTCGAAAATGCAATTACTAAAAATAAACATTATATCGATAGACTTCAAAACTAAAATTGACTCAAAGTTTCTTTTAGCAAAGATTCATAGCAAATGGCTTACAATTAGCGCAAAGCTTATCTTCTATCTACGATTACTTGTAGACCTAGAACAGTAAACGCCTGATTTTTTTTTAGTCATTATCCTCCTCAATGATGAATTGTCAAGGAGCCAAAGATTAATTGGTATCATATACACAAGATCACACAAAATAATGTTAATATTAATTTTGATACGCTTTCATAAAAACAGGTTAGTTAGTAACCTGCTTGTTTGGCATTTTTAAATATCAATATGTCATACTACCCGCACATATTTCTATGTAATTGTTAATTACCAGAGTCCTGGGGGGTCTTTTCACTAAAATAATGACAAGTTATCGTCTAAATACTACCCTTCGATTGTCTTTGTCAGGCAGCTAGTTGCTATTTGCTATTATTTAATAATTACCTGATATTAATGATGTTCCCAATTACAAGAATAAATTTTTGATGCATTACAATGGAATTATATTTTTTAAGAGACATGACATATTTAATTAGTCGTTGATGTTCTCTGCTGTTATGAAATTATAGAAATAAAACGATATTTTTGTAGTTACCAAACTGCTTACTTACCTATTGAACAAAATATAACTTACTATCAGTTATAAGAAATGACTGACGAGTCTCACTTTTTAGTAAATAAAAACAAAAACTGAAAAATTATAAAATTATATACTTTGAAACCAGGTACTAACCCTCGGAAAACAGCTACCTACTTAATTTCTCACAAGACTTTCATCGAAAAAAAACACAGAACTTTTATAAAAAAACTGGATCGAATTTCAAAATAAGCAGGGTTAAAAGCAGTTCACAATGTCGAGACCTCATCAAGAAATAGGGTCACATTTTTATCGTTTTTTTCAAAAAAGATACAATTTTAAAGTGATCTCCTTAGTTCAATGCGCGTAAAAATAGATAACCCTAAAATTGGGGTGACCCGTGAGAAACGGTTAAAATAGGGGAGGATCGCGAATTCTAAAAATAAACGAGATTAATTTAAATTAAAATTTGTTTTTTTACTAAGATTTATCTCTTTTAAGTATTGTTGTTTTTGCGTTATTTCATCTGAATGAGAACTCTATGAGTACTATTGTAAGCGTTCACCGTGCATCTGACATTATAAAATATGAACGAATATTTTATATATTATAATTAAAATAACATAAATATACCTAAAATATTTTTAAAAATCTTCAATCAAAAACCTACTTAAATAAAATAAAATTCTTCACTTCACAGACATGGTTATTGTGTACAATAATACTTAGGTAAATACCAGCTTAAGATTTTAATGAATCCGATCAGTTTCATAATTTAAAACAGGAGATAAAAATAATAATAAGATAAATAAAAACGTAATATTTCCTGGGAATATAAAAATTGGTATTTTATTAGGAACCCCAGGCTTTATTAACCGCTTAAAATTTCGAAAAGCAAAGTAAAAATTACTTAACAATCAAAATCCAATTGACCTGAGGTCACACAAATATCGAATTTCTTTTACAATTTCACACACAATTCTACAAAAATCGATTCAACCACTGACCTCTTTTCTTTAAAGTTTAAGAAATGACCCTATAATAAAAGGGGTCATCTATAAGAATTGGACAATAGGTGACTTATGGCCGTGGTGACCTTATTAAATGGACCTTTTTTCTCTATTTTTTGCGGGGCCGTGGTCAGAATGGGTCCTTTGGCCACATTGTGTCCGTGCACAATGCTTACTGATTTTGATGCAAAAAGGTTTTATTATTTTTGTAAATGAATGTAAAATAAAATAAGTAGGTAGGTAAGTATTTATCCTTAGGTATGTGTAACAAAAGTCCTACTAGACAGGTAAAAAAAATTCGATGTTTTCAATGCGTAGGTACGTAGGTAGTACCTACTGCGCTCATCGAACAAAGTTCTCACCAAAAAAAGTAACGTCATAAATTCAATAAATGATACAGCACCTTTTATCAGAAACCGTTATTAAATCCTCAAAAAATCACCCACAACGGCACAAATCTCTAAAAATCTCAAATTACTGCAAACAGTCATACGAAAATTAAAAAAAACTATCTCACGATTCGCATCTTGCTTCCTAAAAGGGGTGAATTCTATTTTCAAAGGTTGCACAAAAGAGTGCGAACGGGACTCTACAATAGGTAAAAAACACGGAAGATCCCAAATTAAAAAAAAAAATTACGCGGGAAAAGGGAGTAACTCTTTCCCATGGGTCTTAACCTTGGCGAACTTTTTTTGTTAAAAATTGAGACACCTTTGCCATCTTTACGGTTTTTTTGTGATTTTTTTGATGTGGAATCTATTGGTTTTTGCGAGGGGTCGTGCATTGTGCTTGCCCTTTCATTGTTCGCGCTGAGAATTAGCAGGTGGGTCAATCGTAGTGAAGGTTTCATCGTTACTTTTGATGCTGCGTCTCTAAGTTTTGATTTTTAAACTTAATTTATTTTTGCTAAGATTTTAATTAAGCGCATAGTTTTTTACTGTTTTTAGTAAACTGTGTGATATCTGAGATATAGTAATTATTGTTAAAGAATGTTATGAAATATACCACCTGTTTTCCATTGGCTCGCAGCGGTAGAATCATAATCATTTATTTCAAAAGACAACGACGGAGATGTAACGCTTAAATTAAAAAAAATACAAAGTATCTACCACACGTAAAATACTCTACTGTTTCTTCAAAAATAATAATACACACTGATTACCAATCAATGTAATTAATTTGACACTGAAGTATGGCAACACAGTGTAATAACCGGTAACAATGTCCGATGAAAAAGTTTCCGATTGAACTCAAAGTACCTATAATTACGACAAAGTTGGCGTGCCGGTGGGATTTTCCGAAAATATGCGCGACATAAAAACTAAACGTTTTTGGAAATTCAACACGTCCAGTCTGCGAAGTGTGTTTTATGACTGCATTTTAAAATATGTAGTAGGTAGGTATTAATAATGAGAAAAATCTCGTATCAGGATGAAGCATCCCAAATTATTTATTAGTATTTTTTTTATTAGAATAACATCTAACCACTTACTAATGGGTAATTTTGTTTTAACTTATTTTTATAAAAACATATTACTAAGCACGTGTCCATCGGCACTTTTCTTATTGTCTCTACTTAAAGGGAAGACACCTTATTCATGTGTTCTTTAAAATTAGCACTTATGTACTTATGCACTTACACTATAACTATCACTACACAAACTCAAAAGGTTTAGTTCTTTTGATCCTTCTCACTATGTCTGTGTTGTCGTGGAGCTGGATAGCCTCGACATTTACATGATGTAGCCTATGTGTATGAGCCTCTGCATATTTTTGCATTATTATATCGAAAAATTCAATATTTAGGTCCCGATGAAGATCGTCATATTTAAATAGTACTTATCGTAAATAAAAAAAACTCGTGTCGTAACAGGATCAACCGTCCCAAATTATTTATAATTATGTTTAGAAAGTTTTAACGAGCTTTTAAATATTGTCAGTGATTTGATTAGTACAATACCTACAAATAAAATGTGGCAACATATGTTTTGACATAGATTTGTAAAAAAATATAGGTAGCTCAGTGGTATCATTTTAAAAATATTGTTTTAAATATACACTGCCGCCGCCGTAGCGTATAATTATTGAAGATACCCTTTACACGATCCTCATTTTCTATTTCACTCTCTCCCGCCAAAAAGGAACGGAAAAAATCTGTGGCGCGCAAAATGTCTGGCATAGTTGTCGAACTGAGATATGTCAGTTTTGTTAAATTTTGAAAATTAAATTAATATGAAGCAGCGACCGCCAAATTTTTGCGCCGGTCCTTTAATTAGAAATATTTGGGGATTTAGCAATTTTTTATTTGAAAGAGAATGCGAAATAAAAATTACTTGGGATCTAACAAAGGAGGAATGCCTGTGTTTTGATATTTTTCGGACATTTTCCAGAGAGCGCTTCTTAATGTCAGTTGAATGGCATTGGGTTTTTATTTTAATATGTATACCTACCTAAATTATGAGCTTACCTACCTGGACATATAACAATCATGTAGACTTGTTCAGGAGGTCTGGCATAAAATATTATTATATTCTGGATTTTGCCTAAACTAAACTAAATTACTCTAAAGCTAACGAACGTGACCTAAATTTCTTTGTTAGGTATTTAATATATGTACCTACCTAGGTATAATATTTTTGACATTTTATAACTGTTCTAAAATAATTATCTAAAATAAATAATACAGAGAAACCTACATAGGTATCGAGCGGTTTTATAAAAGAAATCAAAATTGCAACAATGCTTACCTTTACTAGAAATAACATTAACATCCTGTTCCGGCATTTTTTTCTTAATTTACCTTTTTTGTGGCAACACCAGGCCGTAACGTGACTCCGCAGTTTTATCAAAATATTACACTATACATTTTTTATCAAAAATCAACCCCTTTTCGTGACATTTCTTTGCTTTGAAAGGGTTTGGCAACATCTGATCCTTTTTGCGATGGTAGATAACCGTTATAATTGTTAGTTTTGATTGAAAACCTTCAAAGTTAAAGGTTTAAACTTCTCATTCTTCTTTGAATAAAATACTAATCTTTACACAGAACAGTTATAAATTTCGGTAAGAATAGGATAGGTAGACCAAGTTTAGGTAGGTAAGTATAAACTTCGGTATTTTTTTAATAAAAAAGGTAAATGGAAGATGTATAAAAGTATTAATTTTTTTAAAAACAAAACTAACATTAACAAAGAACATACAACTTTGTAAACCACCCACCTTTCGAATATCAAACGCTCCATATTAGAATCCTTAAAAACAAACTAAAATATTCCGGCTACGTCTCGTTCTATATTTGAAAATCTCTTTTTTGTCAAATATGGAAGGGTTACGTTAAAACATTCTATTTTTGAATGTTAAAAAGCCACATTGTATGGAATACGTCAAAACTTCATACGCGGTGATGGGAGTGTGTGTAGTAGATATATTTTATCAGATAAAGCATTAGTAGCTACAAATGCTTTACTTTTTTCAGCTTCGCACGTGAGTTTTCGGGATAAGAAGTATCCTGTGTCCGTCCCCTGGATACCACAGAGTTACTTTCAAATTCATAATACTAGCTGCTGCCCGCGACTTCGCACGCGCTTTTCAAGTAGCCTATGTCGGTACTAGATAACTGATATACTTAATACATACTACATACATAGATAGTTTGTTTTAGAAAATACCCAGAACACCCTGAATAAATATATGCAGATAGTACAATAATTTTTTCCGAGGCGGGAATCGAAACCGTAACCTGCTACGCCGCAGGCGGACCTGCGCCCGCTGCGCCACAGAGGTCGTCAAAGTATATAAAGAGATAAATAGAGAGAAATCTACAAAACTCTATAAAGGCCTAAAATTGCAAGATCTAAACACTACATTATACTATGCAGTACATATTCCTTTTCCAAATGACTCGAAAGACACAGGAAGCACGAGTTTTTTGTCACTTCCACGTTATACCGTACCGATTCTATCTCATTATCTCTTTCTCTCTTATACGTTTTCCTAAAGAATGTGCGAGATAGGTGATGGCCTCAGGTGTGTTGACAATAACAGATGTTCAGAATATTACACAATTACAATTTTATTTTATTATTTTTTCTTTCGTTTATTATTAGGCTTTTGGATAGTGGGCGTCTCTTACTCAGGCAGTATGACTGTTGACTATTCTTATTGTAATTTTGAATTTAGAGTCTGAGGAATATCTGGATGGATGTGGTATTTTCCAGCGGCTGAATTCTGCTAACAAATCACTTTACTATGACAATGGGTGTCGTCGCAGAATCGTCCACAGATGAAATAAACTCTAGATAGTGCGTGCGGGTGCTATTTGCACGGTAAAGATTGATAGAATGGTTTCAACCTTGAGATGGCAAATACGGGGGGTATTTGCCATCTCCTTGTTTGGGGGGAAGTCACGTTCAGCAATGGTATGAGGCAACTAGCTACCTAGTCTATGTGCATGTTCAGTTTCAGTATAATTATACTTGATCGTCGTTTTTCACAATAACCATGTCAAAAAATTAGGTAACTACCTGTGTTCTCGTAAGATGGACTGAAGAAAAAAACATGGAACATAATCTATCACCTGTGTAGGCTGACTTTTATTGTTAATTCTAGCTAAGATAACCTTACTTAAAATAAGGTAGAAACCTTTAATATCTAATACATGCGAAATGTATTCAAGTTAATTTATTTTTATATAATTTAACTTGAAGCAATGTCTTGAAATAACACTTTTCCCCCTTGTTCATAATGCTCTGCTAACGTAAAACAGTTGCTAAGCAGTGTTTTCATATTTTCATATTTAGTTTATTGGTTAATCAACAGCGTAGCTTATAAATATATGGTAACACATATTAATCTTAAAATTAAGCCAAAAAAGATTTACACGTATTAGGTAAATATTAGGTTTAGGTTAGATAAAGTGGTATATGTTACCTACATTTAATAAAACTTCAACTAAATAGGTGTAGTTAAGTACAAAGATACTCACTGCAATGTAGAGGTATGTGTCTCACTCTGACATATTTAAATAGAAGAAGACAGAGTGAAAATTACTAATGCTTTAATATATATTATGAATAAGGGGTATATAATAGATTCAGGCGTTACTTTGCAGAAATCCATTGTAAATATAAGGATGAAAGATATTTGGTAACAATTTATAGTATATTTTCTTTTTTTTTGATATTTTCTAAACTGTATGAATGCATAGTGTATTTAATATTCACACTGTCAATTAGCCGCGAAGGCCATTTATTAGCTTTATTGTTGCCAGGTTTTTGTTTCTTATTTAGTGTTTATATAAGCTGTAGGCCTTCCTTAAAATTAAATAAATAATTTCCGCGAAAAAAAACCTCGCGCGGAGCTCGGAGTGACAACATCTCTGGTGGGACTCTTCCGGTGTTGGTTGGTGCTCTCAATGTCAAAGTCGAGTATTGTGGTGTCCTGATGATGTCACGTGGAGAGACGAAACTGTCGACGACTTGCTTTGATAGATGTTCTTTCATTTTGTGGTTGGTGTGGTCTTCTAAACGGACTACTTTTTGTTTGATCTTATTGGTGAAGGAGGTTAGAGTTTAAGTTTTGATTTGAAGCAATACCCACTCAAACTCTCATATCTATTTTTTTATAGCTCTATGTTGAAAACAATTGAATGGTTTTCTTAATGTCATGTCGTTCCGTAACCATTTCCGTTATTCGTGAATTTTGATTAGACTTGTAAATGTGGCCTTGTAGAGAAGGAGCCTCCTACTTTTGACGACCTCCGTGGCGAGGCGGGCGAAGGTCCGTCTGCGACGCAGGAGGTTGCGGGTTCGATTCCCGCCTCGGGACTAATATTTGTACGATCTGCAAATATACGTTCGGGTATTCTGGATGTTTTCTATGTATAATAAAAATATCTACCTATGTAATGTATTGTATTAAGTTTATCAGTCATATAATACCTACCCATAACCCAAGCTCTGCTTAACTTGGGGCTAGATCATGCTGTGTGGATTGTAAAGCATTATTTATTTATTAATTATTTACTTTATGTATCATCGTCTTCAATATCATTTCACGCCTCATGCCCTGTGGTGGTCGCAGCGTTAGAATAGACCCCTCCAACGCAGCCCGTGGGTATCGTAAAAGCCGATTATAGAACCTACTTACTTTTGTATATTTTTTAAACTTTAACTGCAATTACCAATCCATTTGCCTAGCGTGGTGATTAAGGCAAAACCCCCCTTTGTTTGGGGGGGGGGGGCATGTTCAGCAGTGGACGTACATATGAGTGCTGATGATGAATATGACATCTACCAACGTTGAAAAATAAAAATCTGACTCGCATGGGTAGAGTCAGATTTTTGTTAGATTTATGGAGATCTAAGTAAATTCTGTAGATATGGTACGTTCTCCCAGCGCTTACTCAATAAATGGTCTGTGTTACAACTACACGCAAACACTCGCTCATAGTTATATTTCCAACTTGTGCAATAATTATAATAAACAAACACGAGGGCATTGCTGTAGTCTTTTAGTCAATAAATCACACTAACGTACGTGGTAGCAAGCACGCGTAACACGAACGCCGGTCCGACTATGACGGAGGTGGGTGGACCTAATTGTACCTAATTTGAGCCTTCCACTTTCGAGAAGCTATACTCTGATTCAGAAACCTGGATAATTGAATAAAGAAATGTCATGATATGTCACTGTCATAATGACAAGTCAGGGGTAGAATTTTATTTTTTACAGTGTCACTAATTATTAGTAATGGCGGGCGGTTTTGCTTGCACCATATATACCTACCTAAATATTTCATAACCAACTTCAGAACACTGAAAAGTATCCCCATATAAGGTAATTTATCTGGATGCGGCATTACAAATAAAACAATATGAAATTATTACATTATTCTGACATCTCAGATACAGAATCGGATTTCTACGATAAAACTGGTGAACAATCCGTCTTATCGTTTCGAGTTCGTATATTCGTCCGTTTTTGTAGGAAGTTGGTTTTTGGACCAGCTTTTTTGGGAAAACTGAAAGTGCCAATTATTTTGCGTTCTTTTATGATTCTTTGCACAGTTATTGCAGAGAGCCCCATAAGCTCAGCCGTTTTTTTCGCACTAGCTCCAACTGATCAAACTTCCCCCTGTGGCCACTATTTGTATGTACCTCTATTTTTATAAACATTCATCACCATGAGTTTTTCTGTGGAACTCATAGATTTCTTAGGACGTTCTTCTTGTGGCGACAGATAGTCACTTGTTGACGATGTTGATGGACCCGTCATCTCCGCCATCGGCGCGGACGGCACAAAAACTGCACACAACAACTGACAACAACAATGTAAAAACGGAAACAAAACAAAAACTCAACAACGCACTATTGCACACGAGCAGCGAAAAAGGAACACATTTGACCTCGATGAGAGAGAGACGAATGAAATTAAGTGGAAATTACAAACACGAAATAAAATGTCAAAATGCAACAATTGTTTCGAACTTCTGTGATTTGCTACCATTTTACTCCGGTGATACTAGTGTCGTAAAATATTTTCTGCTAATATTTCTTCATCGTTTTATAATTTTGTTAATAAAATGAAATAAAATATAATATATAGCACAAAACCATTGCTATTTTCCATTCTATGGATATTGATTAGAAAATAAACCCTACCATAAGTATTTAGAAAATGGAGTAGGTAATCTTCTTTAAACTACTATTTCGAAACAATGTTTTTGATATGGTAACACATTTCTTTACAAAAAATATCTAGGTTTCTGAATTATGTATAGTACCTCATCTCCCCTTTTTTACTTAGATCGATGACTATATCTCCGCTTTTTCTGTTTGCACAATTTTCGCTGAAGAACATGCTAAACGAAATTCAGACGCGTAATTAATCTTTCAAATCAAATACAAGTCACGAAATCGAAATTTCATTAGCCGTTTTGAGGTTAAGGTTGTGAGTACCCTAAAATATTAAACAGTGCTATCTAGAGTATTGTTAATAAACTAATTTAATTAATTCAGGTAGAGTTATTCTAAGACTTATAAATTAAAAAATATTTATTTCAAAGGTAAATTGTATAAGCTATTATCATGCGATGGAAGTGAATTCGCCTTACCTAGAGTCTCTAGGTAAGGCGAATTCACTGCCAATAACACTTTTCTGGTGTCTCTAGTGTTAGTGGACACGTTTATAGAAATGTCTACCTACTTAGTTTAAGTTAAATTAAAAAAAAATCTTTCAAGAATTTTTCTTTTAAGACTTATAAATTAAAAAATATTTATTTCAAAGGAAAATTGTATAAGCTATTATCATGCGATGGAAGTGAATTCGCCTTACCTAGAGTCTCTAGGTAAGGCGAATTCACTGCCAATAACACTTTTCTGGTGTATCTAGTCTTAAAGACACTTTTCTGGTGTCTCTAGTGTTAGTGGACACGTTTATAGAAATGTCTACCTACTTAGTTTAAGTTAAATTAAAAATCTTTATAAATTATAATTAAATGATTCTACAATATATAACACATTTTTTTAAGAAAAAAAATATATTTTATTTACTTTTATAATCAACGACATACCTCTTCTGTAAGAAAATCCGGCTTTCCACCGCGAAAGAGTCATGAGTAGGAAATGAGAGATCTCGGGCGGAGTTAATTTCAACGCTTTCTGCTCGCTCACTCTTTTCCGCTCGACTATTTGTTGGTGGTAATACAAGTACCTACGCAGTTTACTCTTGCGAGTCAAAATGGGTCCGCTCCGCTCGCGGTGGAAACCCGGCTTGAGTGTTGAATTTTATTATTCATATAATTATTTGCGTCTAAATTAGATTTTAGTGTTTATCTAAGTAATTGCGTAACTCGCGAATGGTGTTAACAATGTTGTTGAGTTGAATAACTATACACTAGACAAACTCGATGTGAAATGTTTGTAAATAAAACACGACAGAAAAACTAAAACTTGGCGTCGAATTTCAGTTATAATTGTAATCATTGTTAATATTAAAGTTAATATTAAAACAAATAAAAAATAACACTAGTCAATGTATAGCTGTCAAATAAAAAAAGCGCCATGTTTGTTTAACTTGTATATATACCTATATATACATCTTGATTACCTATGTACTAAATAGTTTTTAATATTAATACCTAGGAACTATAAGTTCACTAACACCACCCCCCTTTCTATTGCAGTAACTTGTGAATAACGGTGCTGGTCACACTTTTAGAATTTAGTTTATTTAAGATTTCCTATAGTTAACATTTAAGTGTGATTGTTAGTTATACCTAAAAGATAAAAATAAAAATAAATAAACAAGATCAAAAATCGACAAGAAATGTTAATTCCGTATGAAAAGACGCGGCAACAGAGTGAATTTAAGGTTAAGTATGGGCGGTTTGTTTACAAACATTCTACATCGAGTTTGGCTAGTGTAAAAGTACCTACTTACTAGTGTTATCATTATTAAAATAATATATTATTGTGAAAATATATTTGTCGCAGTAACATCAGAATTTAAATTGAATAGGTAAGCAATTCAAAGTTACGATACATCATCCAATACACAACGATTTCAAATTTCAAATTTAAACTCCGACAAAAGACCTCGAAACACAATATCTCATTATATCCAAAAAGAGAAAATACAGATTTGACCCAAAAAAATACACCCTTTGTCAAAGGGTTAAAGAAAGAGACGGCGGATAGTTTTTGTATAGTTAGACAGAGATAGAACTCAACCCTTTGCTCGCACCTGGATCATTTATCCGATTTTTTGTGAGTAAATTTTTTAAAAAGTGCAAAATTTCTTATTGTTTGGGGTCAATATTGATTTTTATGTGGAAATAGAGTAGGTTGACAATGGCAGTTCGTTAACTGATGCTGCAATGAGGCCATTAGTTCACGACCTCAATGCCAACTGTCATTTATTGACAATTATAGATCAAGTTTGACAGAAAAGTTTTTTTGTGAGGTTGCAAAAAATATTGCCCTCTGAAACCATAAAAAAGAATTTTACTGTAGTTTTCACTGCTAGGGTTTTGCGTGAGTAAATGTTATTTTGATCATTCTCTCCATATACATTTAAGTAAATATCAGGGTTTCTTTTAATTGGCACATATATTGCAATAACAGAATAAAACAATTACAACTAGTATATACACTAATACCTATTTCTTAAAAATCTATGCTAGTATTTACACTTATATCAATTACCTAATAATCCAATCCGTCACCAGAAGGCATAGTGCCTAGAAGGCTGGCAGCATTGCCACGTTGAATGGCAATGCTAATTCGTTGACCGAAATAGAAGCCAGTTTTCCGATCACCTGTAGACTCTACAAGAAGTTTGGTAAGATCTTTATATGTAAATGGCGTGTGTTCCAGGTCCCCAAGGACCAAGGGTTTCAACCCCAAACTGCTCAAATAGGTAACCTCGGTCAAGATTAGCGTATTTTCGCCGTTTGAGGGACTCCGCTGATGTTGCTGCGGAGCCGGCCCTTACCGATGTCCCAGCAAGATGTGAAGGCGCTAGGGTATCTACACACGTGGCATCCCAAACTAAAGGTCGACCCATCTATAAAATATAAAAAAAAAAATATAAATAAATAAATAAAAAGAAAAGAAAGAAAATAAGTAAATATAGTTAATATTTATAAAATATAGGTAGTACATAACGAATTTACCTAAGTTTTATAAATTTCAAAGGTATGGATTTTCCAGCATTATATTTCCTGTAAATCCATTATGGTACATTAAAGTCATTTACAACGGGATAGATATTTAGCATGATTTGAGTTTGAGTTTTCAGTTAACTTAAATTTTTGACTTTAGAGCATTATATTTATTTACTAGTTTCTGCCCGCGACTTCGCACGCGTTGTTTCTATGAAAACGTTTAAAGGTTATTTCTATCCTATGGGAACTGTTTCATGGTATAAAAACAGCCTTTGTTTGATTCCAGGCTTAGAGCTACATCTATGGATAATTTGAGCCTGATTGGTTTAGTCGTTATGGCGTGAAGAGGGAATAAACATCCATCCAAACATACAAACTTTCGCATTTATAATATTAGTGTTTGTGTGGTGTGATCTGATTTATTTATTTATTTGTAAATAAGCAACTAAATGAATGTGTATTTTTAAATCTTATGTAAACTCTAAGTAAGTAACTCTACTTCAGCGGGTATATAAAAGTAGGTAATTTATTAAGTTAATAATCAATAGATATCAATATAAGATTTAAAATTAGCTTTCTTTTTGATCTAAGAAAAGAAGCGAAAGACTTGTGTTTAGTAAAGGCAGAGTTTTATATGTTTAGTATTAAAAAATATGTTTCCCAATTAGGATAATCAATGTTTCCAGCAAGAAAGCAATTAGTTTCCCCAAGTGAATCGAATGCGCAAGAGCATATCGCGGCAACACCGCCGCCGGCCACAGATAAAATATAAATTAAAACGTCTCCCCAGACCGAATCGAACAGATACCAGGTTTAATGTACAAACAGAACAGAGCCCTTTAAGGAACAAGCGAAAAAAGAGTCAAAAAGTAACACAATCAAATGAGGGATGCACAAAACGGCATAACAAAAACAATAACAAAAAACAATATGGCGGATTGTTTTTAATTATCGAGTATCGGCATAAATCGATGGCCGTCGCCGCGGGCCCGCCGCGACCGTGCGCAGGCGCGGCGTGGAGACGAAACGCTCAAACATTATTTTTATTATTTAATGTTTGGGATGTCCGTGGCCTGGGAATGAAGGAAATGGGAAACACATTTTCATTAGTTAAAAAAAACCTAGTGTAAGCTTAGTATACTATTTATTTACCCATTTACCCATTTACCCAACTAAATAGGTATATCACAAACATAACAGATGGTGTCGTCATCATTATCATCATTACAAATTTTGAAATTTTAAAATACTTTTTTATCTACCATACAAAGTAGAATCACAATAAGACTGAATATGTAAATACTTTACACAATACAATATACGGGATACTACACTATCCCAACTTTACTATAAAAAAATATTTATAATTACTTATTAAAGATTATTTTTTGGTATATATTATGTAACCATCGCGTTGTGCGGTTTTTTACGAAGCGACTTTTTAGGGGGACTTATTTTTAATTAGACAATTATACTGGGGCCAAAATTTTATTTAACTGTTACTCTCTTCTGAACTTACAAAATACGCCCAATAAGAATACTTTACGACCAAGACTACTCCACACCTTTACTCCCTTTCCATAAACTCATACGTACTGGTACAGTCGCTACACACGCGGATAGAAATGGAACATTGTTGCCGTGTCTACGACGAATACTATTTATAGCTCTATGTGCACTAATTGAGCGGGGAAATTGATATCAGCTGTGATAAAATAGATCTAACATACAGAACTTAGCTATCGTACATTCTTACTAGGTAAGGGATTATTCATCTCTCTGTACGATCGTACGTATTTCGTGAAACGTCGGCTCCAGGCTAGCAGTGTGGAAATAATACTGGCGGCTTGAAAAAACTAAATGTTTGTCTTCGGCGTGTCTTAATTTATCGTAAAGCAATGAAAACTGCGAATATTTTATTCCCTCTCATGCCGCTCGCATACGTTTTACGTAAATATAGCGCGAGGACTTTCCGTTGATATTTGGGTTACGTTTTTACGACTTATATTAAGTACAGTAAAACGTTATCAACTACGTGTAAGGTTACATCGAGTATGTGTGAGCTTATGGTATGAGTAAATAAAATTAAATAAAAAATATATATAAAATGGAATTGCACCAATAGTGTTCCAAGCCAATTTCAATAACGTTTGTTATCCTACTCTACCGTACCTACCTTATCTTTACTTAATCAAACACCGCTGCCGCACAGCACAAAAATGTGCATTCAAATATTGGTCTTAAAAATTATACATACCTATGTATATATTTTACAATGACAATGTGGCTTCTCCCAAGCTTCAAACGAGTGGCTCGCGATCTGTCTGTCAACAGATGCCATCAATATGAAATGCATCTAAATGTTACGAGTCAAAGCCCAAATTTAAATGCATATCACAAATGCGCATAGCACAAAAGTGCTATGCGCTAGCAGTGGTTGGACCCGAGTCTAAATTGTAATCTCTAAATTATTTATTTGTTTCTCACGCCTAGCAATAAGAGTAGGTACAAGTTCGAGTTCGTAAACGGACGAGAGATGAGTGAAATAATGAAAGCTCGTTTCTAAACATTGTTTGGAACTGCTGCAGTGTGGTAACAGTGTCGTAAAATATTTTCCAAAAATATCCTTTTGTTTAAAGACTTACTTAATATTTATTTCAAAGAACATTACTATAAAAGATTTAAAACAAATTACAACTAGTATTTACACTTATATCAATTACCTAAAAATCCAATCCGTCACCAGAAGGCAGAGTGCCCAGAATGCTGGCAGCATTGCCACGTTGAATGGCAATGCTAATTCGTTGACCGAAATAGAAGCCACCATTCAGAGAACCTGTGGACCCTTTATGAAGTTGGGATGTCCTTTATAATTGCATGTGCCCCAGGACCTAAGGTTTCCATCCCAAACGGCTTAAATAGCAGTAACATCAGTCAAGACTGGCGTATTAGATATTAAATAAAAACTGTGTTTTATTAAATATCTAAGAACCTTATTATGAACGCTTGCTCAGTCATAGATATATGCTTGAGTGACGTTTAGTCCATAGAAAAGCGTTACTTAAGCATAGATCTATGACTGAGCAAGCTTTCATAATACGAACCTAAGGTTCTAGAACTGAGTATACTCTATACTCTACTCTAGAGTACCTAACATTAGGAGTTTCTTTTATTACAAAAAACGCATGTGAAGCCGCGGGCTAAACCATTCTTTTGTAACCCAGTCACTGACCTCAGTCTATTGTCTCTCCAAAAAGCCGGTAAACCGAATATTCCAATTCCAAAGATATTCCATCATTGTGAGCGTTTTTGGGCTGTCATTGATCATTTTTCAAAAAACCCACAAATTCTCATTATAAGAGATGAGAAGGGTTAGATTTTTTATTATTGTTTTGGAATCTGAGACGAGTTTTGAAGGAAATGAGGGATTTGGATTGTGTTAAAGCATGCAGCTTTCTATTGTTTGGGAGGCCGAGGTTTTGATGAAAGGAAAGACTAACGGATCGAAATGGAAGATTGTAAAGACTTTAGTGTTTTGTGGTAAGAAGTGATAAATCGAGAAGCATTTGAATAAAGTAAGATAATTATAAAAAAACATACAGCCGAATTGAGAGCCACCTCCTTTTTTTAAGTCTATTTAACATTCATTTTGATAATGTCCTTATCAAAAAATTTTGTAATTACAGTAAGTAAGTACATAGGTACTGTTACATGTAATTTAATTTATTTATTTATAGTAAAGTTTTTTACCACATAAACTATTGGTAAGTACTTGTCAGTATCAAGATCTTAAACTAAGTAGTAATATTGGATATATATAGTATATGGATCAGAGCTACCTGTAGATTGATTGCAACAGTCTGCAGTTAGCTTAATTGTTTCCAATTATAAAAACTAGTTCTAATTTGTTTTTATTATTGAATTGTCATTTTCTTTGTCAATAAAGATATTATCTATTTATTCAGTAGTAATTAGTATAGAAATAAATAGTGAATTATCTATGAATAAGTACTGGCAGAGAATGTTTAATTGTTCGGGAAAATTACAATTCAATAATAAAAACAAATTACAACTAGTATTTACAATTGAAACAATTAAGCTAACTGCAGACTGA
Organism: Eupithecia inturbata; assembly: GCA_963662085.1. Classification (NCBI taxonomy): domain Eukaryota; kingdom Metazoa; phylum Arthropoda; class Insecta; order Lepidoptera; family Geometridae; genus Eupithecia; species Eupithecia inturbata. Next base: position 3,749,126 of record OY759201.1, read on the forward strand.
TGCAAACAATCTACAGGTAGCTCAATTGTTCGGGTAAATCGACCACACAGCAGATATGCATTTAGCTGCGCTTGCAGTTGAATGCGTATTTGCTCGCGATTACCTAAACTTACTCAGCGATCGACCACCATCGTCGCGGGTTCAAAACAATACTTATTTTATTATCATTTCGCACCATTTTATCATTTATACCATAAGTTGGCGGCAGTAGTATAATTAACCATAAACACGTGTGTCTTGTGAATATAGACCATACCACACCAGTAACTTTCCTTGACCACCAACCAATCATCATACAATATACCAATATCAAAGGGCAGTTTGGAGATCAACCAGCACCATCTACCACAACCCCCAAACACAACCCTTTTCAATAATAGAAGATCAAGAAAATAAGAAAAGTTAGGTGACAAAATTAATTTAACCATTTCGTTTTAATATAAGTACTACCTACTTTCGGAAAATTATCACAATTAAAAAGATAGGTTATGAAGGTAGTTGGTTAGGTACCATGTATTTACGTAAAAATGATTAAAGCCACTGATTATTTCCATAAAATGCTAGACGATCAACTGATAACGAAATAAATAATAATTCGCATCAGCTGAAATAATTCAAAGTAATTTACATTCCGAATTTATCAAATAATACTTATCTACGGTGATTCTGAATCCATTCATACAAAATACAAGCTAAAACCGACCTTATAACGACTAGAAAAAGTCTACATTAACTGCAGTTGTGTGTTCTGTTACTTAAATTGTTGCGAAGGTACAAGCGAACAAACCTTTAAAAATCAAAACGAACTAAAATATACCTTATTGAATGGTAATAAAGAAGATAGGGATGGCAAAAGAGAAATGATCGATTGCTATGATACGTTCGACTAGAGATGGGATCGAGATCGATGAGTCTTGAAATGAGCCTTGAGAACTGGTTTTGGTTCGGTGAGGAATAGTTAAGTTTTGATAAGAAGAGTACCATTGGTACACTCACCGCCAAAAAGCTTTAACAGATGAAGACTTTAAAATCCCGTATGTCAAAGAACCAGAAAACGCTAAATTACACTTTTCCTTAAGCAGCTAAACGAGCAAAATAACAGAAGCCACTGAACAGATACGACGTAAAAAAGCAAACGTACACGTATTTCTTAGTGGCGACGCGCGACGTCTGTTTTAAAACTAATCGCACTCCCGATTGGACCATTCAGCCAATTACACGTGATGGTAACATTGTAATAACTTTGACGGTAAAATTAGTTACCCATCGAAATAATTTAAAAATTCAGCGGTTTTAGGAATGGTATTGTTTAGCGGTTTCTATAGTGTTGCGTGTACACGTGCGGGCTTTGGAGTATTCATCTAATCAACACTTTTTGGCGGTGATTGTACTTTGGCTGGAGCGGTAATTTTAAGGATACAATGTAGATGAAAAATAAATGCTGTGTTGTGATTACGACCTTTAAGTTTAAGCTCTACAACTAGATTGAAGTGTTTGTGCCATTTAATCAAATTCATACAGCCAGAAATTTAACCGAAGATACGCGCATTTTAAATCACTACTTTTGTGTCACCTGTGTGACTGAAAATGTTAGCCCAATCTTGAATCTTGTAATTCTCTACAGCCTCACAAAGAGCATCCGGCCGGGAATCGAGCCGAAGACACATTCATTTTAAATCAATACTCTTCTGTCACCTAATGACTAAAACTCAAGCCCAGTCTTGAAACTTGCACTTCCCTACAGCCTCACAAAGAGCACCCGGCCGGGAATCGAACCGAAGACACATGCGTTTTAAATCAGTACAGAGCGATCGCGCAAATAAACGAACCAACAACGACGTAATAAAGTATTGTGAGTGTAGAGACAGGCGAGCTGTGGAGTCGACTTTAAGGCGCTACCCCGACCCACAATAGCGCCGCCACCTATTTATCTTATTATTACGTTGAACAAAAGATTTTTTTTAAATCCATTGGGCAGTTTGTGATACCTATCATAAGCTTTTTTTTAATGCCTCTGTTATAGTTTTATTTTGTATAGTTTAGACAGAAATGCGAAAACAGAGTTTGGTTGCCACCAAGAGAAACTTCGCATCTTTTAAACTACCAGAAAAATAATTTGTGTAGTTTAAAAGTAAATCATAAACCATTTTCTATTAACTTATGAAAAACTAACTTCGATTCAGCGGTATTTTTGGAGCATTTGGAGATTTTGGGCTAAAAATCAACATATTCACAAATGCTCCCAAAATACAAGTGAAACAAAGTTGATTTTATAATGGGTTCATAAAAAAAATGGTGTACGATTTGCGGAAAATTACTTTTCTGTTAGTTTTATTCTTTGTAGAACGCAGAAAAAATTAAAACCACACCAATTTTTTTTATCTTGTGCCAACACGAAACGATCCATCTTGAGAAGAATCAAAGAATCAATAATTCATTTACGAACGATTATTATGAACGATTATTATTGTACCTGTAACAAATATTGAAAAAAATTACATAAATCTTAATAAATATTTATAAGAAATGATTAGATACCTAACGAGAAAATTCCGAGTTTTACAGTTTGTAAGTGTCTCCTGGAACCTGGTTCGGTCCTGAGATTTTTTCACTATTAGAGCCTAGAATTTATCGTGAGGGAAGCCGCGGACAAAACGTTATTTTTATGTTTTAGAGAAAGTGTTTTGTATGAGAGTAATATGCTGCTCGATACGACAGACATCTACGCGCTCGCTATTATGAAAACTTTACACAATTAGAGGAGCTACGAAAAATCTTAAACAGCTTTGTTGAAAACCAGCGCGTTTATGTCTTTTGTGCGGAGCAAGCTTCTGCTGCGCTCATACAACGAACAGAAAAACTGTGTTAGCAATTTTCTTATGGCGTAGATAAAGAGATACCTGGGTAAATTATATCTTTGACCAAACTCATTGGCTTTGTGTACTGTTTGTACGTACCTAGTTGTAAGAACTATTATCACAATATATCTCTTGTATACATAAATACATTGTAACTGTTGTATTAAGCAAGCATTAAATCAACTTATATAATGCGATGCACTTACAAAAGAAAAACGAAAACGCAAAATTGTTTTTAGGAAACCTTGCAGTGGATTCGACTCTACAGTTTGTCTTGTTCTGTCTCGGGGAATCCAATAAAATTATGGAAAATGAACTAATGCGTCCAAGGCACGGTTGTATGTACTACGTAAAACGGTTTTTACAATTAATTATTCTTACTAATTGATTTACGGTTTATGATTGTGTTAGGTACCTGGATGTAGGTAGATGTGGTGCCTTACAGATTTTTTCACCTAGACTAGAACTTACTAGGTTCAACTGGTAAGTTAGGGATCTACATTTAAGATGACTCAATTAATTGACTTGTAACCAATAAAATGACTATCTATAATTTAAAAGAGTTTATGAAACAAACTTATTTAAAGTTAGCATTATTATGTACCTAGGTATTCTCTGCAAGGTAATTCGGTCTTTTTATTATTCAGTCTAAACCATTCCTCTATAACACTTAGGTGAAACCAGAGGGGCGAGTCTATTTGACGTTAGTAATGAGACGTGATCGTGACGTCTCCTTTTAATATGGGGATTTGCGTAGTTCCCTGTCCGCACGATAGAGGCGCTGTACCAAATTGTATGGAAAAAGGAGAATTCACGATCACGTCTCGTTACTAACGTCAAATAGACTTACCCCCTCAGGTACCCCAGGTACAAGGAGGTAGTTGACCTAAGTAGGCTACCACCTAGCCTATAAAATAGTTCTAATAACTTTACAAAAATACGAAACTATCACTTAACGCAGGAAACTAAAATGGGATGATATAAAATATAATATGCATTCATTCCCGAAGTTCATTTATAATAAGAAAGTGGAAACAAAAAAAAGCGATTTGAGTTGTGTTCGAAAACGAACGATCTCGTGATAAAATATGGTTTTGGAGTTCCGTAAAAAGTTATTTATATTCTACCTCAGGGACAGATTTTTACCTCAGGGTTCATCTTTATGGGCAAATGTCGCGAAGAGTTAATTTATATTATCGAAAAGTGGATGAGCTCTACCTAAACAAATAGAGCTGCATAGAATTAAAAAAAGCACGATCAGACTATTGCTAGCGAGACATACGCCCGTTGAGGTAGTTCTTATCACTTTCATGGCCCACGCATTCTACCTGCAGGTACTTGAGGCTGGGCAGTGAATGCGTTATACTTACTTACACTTTCATGTTTTGTATGCCGCCTCCTTCCCGGCTCGCACCGCGCCGGCGACACGTTGGACAGTGAATGCGTTAATGAATTTTGAGACTTGTTAAAACTCCAGGAGAAGATGGTTTCTATTCTAAATAGGTACTACTTACTCTTTTTTGATAATTTACCGCGCAAGCTAAAAATAATTATACAATTGCAAATCTTATTTTCTATGAATTCCATATAGTCAACGATTTATTTAGATTTTTTTGTGATTTTAAGGCTGAAATATCGCCTAATAAAGTCGGACACATAATATAAATGTACCCAGTTAATATGTATGGAACCCGTTACGCGTACGACACTCATTCTGACACCACGGAGTTTATGGTGGGTAATGGAACCCGAGCTACTGTTTTATGTCTTTTATGGACTATTCGATACTTCACGCTTCTAAATGAAGTTAGATGTGTTTTGAATTAAGTACCGGTAGTACTTTAGTCGGTAGGTAGTTTACCAAAAATGTTTATGGAGTTTTTGATAGTTCTCACCAAATAGGTAGATTTTAGGATCGACCAAATAGGTCGATCTTTTAGTTTTGTTTCATTAAGAAACGTTTTCCAATAGAGTATAGTTAGTTAGATTATTAGGCAAATTTTTTATTGGAATTAATCCTATGAGTAAACGACTTTTATGGCATATTTTCTGGGCAAGTAAGTAGGGTTGAAATGAACGGTCTCAAAAATTATGTTCAGTGTCGTCATAATTTGAACTTAATAGTAAGAAATTCTTATCTTTAGAACTTCTTCTTTTTTTCTAAGAACTAATTAATTTTAGACTTATCCTTACCAATGTTCTTTCTGGGCCCGCTTTAAGGTCAGCGACCTCACAAATATGCTATTCTATTCCTCATCTACTAATTCACTCACACATGAACAACAAAAACTACAAAAACCAAAACGTTTTCCTTAAGAAAGAAACCGCCATGTCATTTCACTCATCGCTCGACGATTAAAAAAATAAAAAGTTATAACCCGTTCTTGGATTCCATATTTAAAATTTATGATTCGTTTGTTGTGCTAAGTCATGTTCGGGTTCTTAACACGTGGTGCGCTTGCGCAGGATAAAATAGCTAGAGCCTCTGTGTGGCCTCTAAGTAGTTCCCCCAACTTTTTGGTTAATTAATAGAAAACATTAGTCCGAGACACCAAGTTCAAGGACCAAGGGCTGACGCAGAAGGACACGAGTACAACTTTAGGATACACGCAGCCAATGAGAACGGCATGGGACCTGTTTTACATTAATTGCTCGACTTGTCTTCGAGAATGACGGTGGCTCTATAATTCAAATCAATCTATGCACAGCATCGATTAAGGTATCCGCTGGTCCCCCTAGATTCACAATGATCATCCTTAAACCGTCTGATTCAAGATTGGTTTGCCTGTGTTAGGATTTTGACTTTGTTCTAAATTCATGAAAAGAGAAGAGGCTATTGATTTTATTTTATTATGTTTTCATGCGTTTAATATTTTTATTATAAAAATACTAGTTTGCAATTATTACTGTTTCAAATATTTATAAATTACAGAATATTTTCTCGCTAGTCGAGGTGAAAAGTAGTATGTTGAACTCGAGAACAATGTTTTTTGTTTCGTATTTTTTAAATCCCTCGCTACGCTCGTGACTCTACTCTAGACTGCTTCGCTAGCTCGGGATTTAATATCGGCACGTACAACAAAAAATCGTTTTGATCAATTGTTAAACAAATAATTATTACTCCATATGAGAGCAAAACCCGATTCTGCTCACTGCTTTTGAGCAGCAAAGTCACCGTTTTCGAGAGAAAGTGGTGAAAAAGATGTTTATTAATTTTATTAATAATTAGAAGGTACCAAATAAAATTCAATGTGATAAGTACTAGCTGACGGTATGATTTTCAGATTGTTCCTATAAAGAAAACAGCGTTTATTATTTTCAGATACTTACAAGTAAAATAAAATAAATTTGACTCCACTTATCTCGTGTTCCGTATTCACAGAACTTGTCACGGCTCTGCGCAAACTGTCTGCGTCAAAACAAGTCGTAAACAATTTAAAGTGTAATTTTTGTGAGATAGAATCTTACAACAATTACTTAATTTTTGTAAGATTCTAGGTAGTCTCTACGGAAGAGGCGGCTGATACTTGATCGAAGATGTACAGACAAAAATGTGAATAATGACATATTACCAAACTATTACTCTACATAACTGAAAAATATAGGTATAGATAAAACCAATTTATAGGATAGTAAAACTACATAATTTTTAACCAGACCTAACAGATATAATAGACACGATAACGTCAGAGTTTATTCAACACAAAATGAAACAACACCATTATTTTTAAGTATACATATTTATTCATAAATTACGCGGTCACATAATATAAATTTAATTATGTACAATAAAATAATACAGTTAAATTTATAAAAAAATAGTTATAATTCCATGAGATGGGTCGAGCATTTTCAGCAGAAGGCGGGTGGCGTCGCAATCTCCTAAAAACGGTGTTTCCCACCCCCAGAACCAACGCAATGATTATTGAAAGCTTAATTTTAAAAAGCTGCATATCGGTTAGGAGGACGATAAACAAAAAATAACAATTCGAATAAATAAAAACGTTAACATTGACTAGAGATTTTGACTTTCTCGTAGGCATTCGACAGGGTGTAACACTTAACCTAAACAATAAATAAAATAAATAAGAGCTTTGTTACGACTCCATATAGTATAAAAATCGTTATCCATATACATTAATCGAAATTAACTAATAATATTCCAGTTTTCAAAGAGATAGGACGTGGAGTCCTGCAAGGATCTGTCTTGGGTCCCGTGTTGTTCAGTCCACATATACGTTGAGATAGAAGGAAGCTAGTGCATCGCCCTTGGATCCGACTGCTCTGGCCTGGTACTGGCCGCTGTCGTCTGAGCTGGTCTTGGCGATCTCTAGCCTGTAGGTGGAAGTCCCTTCCATTGTGAACCTATACCTAGTGGAGGTCTCGTCGACTGGCTTGCCGTCCTTCAGCCACTGCAACTGGAGTGGTGGCTACAAAGAAAATATACATGTTAGACTAGTACGCGAATAGTTAGACTACTGGGCCAAAACTAGACGTCTGTGAAATTGTCAAAATTTTTACGAAACTAGGCTCCTAGATAAGCAAGAAACACTGTGTCAACTCAGACCTACCATTACGCTTAGTGTGGTAATCACAGCTCGATTCCCTGGTAAGATTCCATAGTCACCTACTACCTCAACCGACTGAGTTATTTTCATTGCATTTATTTACAATTTTAACGATCGTGTTTTAATTATTCTTATTGTAGTTTGGGTTCCTTACCTTATCCAGTGCAGCAGTGAAAGCCGCGGGCTCGCCGCTAGCGACGGTCACGGACCCAGGGAAGCCTGTGTACTGCGGCGCGGTGGCAGTCTCTCCCGGGACACCTACTACCAGGGTGCACGAGGAGAACGACTCGCCTGCGTCGTTGAACGCTTCGCATGTGTAGACGCCTGAGGGAAAACATGTATAGGTTTGTGGTGTTGCTATTGAAAATATGTCAGGAGATGTTAACTCTAAATTGTAAGAAAGTATTGACCAAGACTAAGATAATCGGATGATTACATTTTAATTGGCGTTTTAGTATTTTTGTCTCCCGTTTGCCTTTTAGAGAACACTACCCTAAGCCATCGAGTAGCATAGGTAAGCCTCTAAATCTGTAATTTCATCCAGCCCCAAGCTAAGCAGAGCTTGGGGATGCTGTGTGGATTGTCCAGCATTATTTATTTGTTATTATTTATTATCTAGAATAGATATATCATATTTGTACATACCAGCATCTTCGGGGAAGATCTCAGCGATGTGCAGCTTGTGAATATTCGCCTCTGATGAGTACTGGAAGTCTTTGGATGGTTTGATCTCCTTGTTGTTGTGAAGCCAGACAATGTCGAATCTTTCTGCGCCCGTGATTCTGAACAAAATATAAAGTAGGTTGAAGTTTCTAAACGTTTAAAGATATTTGTTGCTTCAAAGATAAGTATTAGTAACTAGCTGTCCCGACATACGTTGTCTTGTTTAACTATGAATATTGAAATTATCTAATTTTCCAACGCGCAAATTTTTTATTTTTTTTTATTAAATAATAAAGAAATATCATTATTTTTTTTAGAATTAGCGAAATCGGCCTAGCCGTTCACGCGTGATATTGTGACAAAGGGAAATAGGTATTAATTTGTATATTTATAGAAGGTAAATATGTTCAAAGCGTTTGGTCTAGTACGATCGTCGATCATGCCTTCATACATATTCTATGTATATCGCGTTTGGTTTTAATATCTATATTCGAACCTTAACCAAAATATCTAATCAATAAAGTCTGTGCAATATCAACCAATGGTTTAAGGCACTACGTCTTATGCCACGTTTATTATAATACATTTTAATTACACTAATGTTCACATTTCTACGTGAACATTTTAGAAAATATTGATCTTATTTTTAATTTCTAAATTAAATCTCATAATGCATCATGGAAAATCGCTATGCCCATTAAATATTATGTCTGTAAATTACTTAAGGCAAGTCGATTCAGAAGTATTCGTGAGTCTCAGACGACTTTCTTTAATTAAGGTACTTTAGTTTTTTATTCTGCAAAATGCAAATGAGCTAGTGTGAGCGATACACGACCGAATACTTCAGAATCGACCTGCAGAAGGCTTAATAATACTATAATTTGTTTCCCACTTGTGGGCTACATACCTGCACGAGAGCGTGACAGTGTCTCCATCTGTGACGTTCTGTGAGACTGCATGGTCGACTATTCTGGGAGGCTTGTCGCCCTTTATCGCGCCGTTTGTTACGTTGCTTTCCATAGCTGAAATAAATAAAGGACATTTAATGATTTGCAATCACATTACCATATCACACTAAAACGATAGTTTGGTTGGATGGAAACTACTGAACGGATCGGGATGGAATTTTGAACAGAGGCTGGAGTCTATTTTACGATAGTATTTAGACGTGAGCGTGACGTTTCCTGTTTCATACGATATGGTACAGCGCCTCTATCGTGCGGACATAGAACTACGCTCTCGATCGCTTTACGTTACTAACGTAAGGAATGTAAAATGCCTTGGGAAATGACAGATTTTGACATGAACTGCGAGTCCAAATGAGGCTTACGTTAGTAAAGTAAAAATTTACTAAAGCCGAGTTATTTTCTTGTGGAACTTACGCTTAACAGTAACTTTGCACTTGGTTTCGACCTCGCCCTGGCTGTTAATAGCCTTGAGCGAGTATTCAGCCTCGTCTTCGGGGAATATCTCGTTGATTGCCAGCGATGCTACGCCGTTCTTGTATTTTAGATCTACGACCTGGAAAACAAAACAATTCTATTAAATCCTAATAACATTATCATTGTGAACGCTTTCAAAACGTGAAGATGTGTGTTTCTCACAAGACAACGCTGCAAGTACAGAGGGTACCGGGCTGAGGTATAGACAAATTTATTATAAAGTTAATTTTTTATACACGTTTAAAATATTGTAAGTTTAGAGATATTTTTGGGCATCATGCATTCGCATTCCCTTCATGTTCTACCCAAAGAAGCCTACGCAATGTTAGTACTGATACGGGTACTGTACGAAACATAGCATCGTGATCTAGAGTGGACTGCGACTCGGCGAACGTAGTGTATGACGCCCTGTGGCCAAGTGGGATGACGATCTGCGAATAGCTGAAGACAGGGCGCTATGGCGCTCGTTAGGGGAGGCCGCCGTCCAGCAGTGGACTAGCCAAAACTGATGATGATGATGATAACATACCTCCGAAGAATGCAGTGGCTTTCCATTCTTGAACCACTCGACGCGAGGGTCGGGGTCGCCTCGGACTGCGCACGACAGAAGCAGTGGGCAGCCATCTTTAGCAACTAAGACGTCGGGCAACGCTCGGGCGAATGATGGCTTGCACATTGTTGAGTCTGATGCAGGTACTGTAAAAAAAATTGGAGTCAAAATAGCGGCATAAAATTTAGACGTTTCTGATTGATACGCAACGTTTTTTTTATACCACCTAGCCATGCGGCCCGCCTAAAGAAAAGTCTGACGCTGCAGCGCTGGTCTGGTAAAAATAAAGAATGGTAGAATAAAACTTGGCAAAAAATTTTAATTTACGTGAAACATATTTTCAAGTTTAACATTATTGTTTGACCAGATCCAATCTAGCGTTTGGTATACATAGAATCAGCATATTTATGTATCTATATGAACATATGTTCGTCGATTTCTCCGTCATTTATGGACCGATTTGGATGATTCTTTTGCAGTTGTATAGAGAATGATTTCGAGGTGATCCCATAAATTATTAGGGATTAGTATTTATCTCGCAAAACTTAAAAGAAACCGTTTAAAACTAATGGATTCGAAGTCGGTTTATAGTTGTTTCAAAACAATCAACTTATTTGACAAAACAGATGGACAAATTATGGGCGTTGCGTATCTACAAAAAAAAAAACACGGTTTGACGAATTTATTTAATGGTAATTAGCCTTTATTGACAAAGAAAATTACAATTCAATAATAAAAACAAATTAGAACTAGTATTTACAATTGAAACAATTAAGCTAACTGCAGACTGTTGCAAACAATCTACAGGTAGCTCAACTGATCCATATCAATACCAGTCGGAAGCGTCCCCAAGACGCTGGCTGCATTGCCCCGCTGTATGGCAATGCTGATGCGCTGCGCCAGATACTTACCCACCAGCTCTCGGGTCACGCGTCGCGATGGTGGATTTCATAAAAACACTAGTTGACGTTAGTTAGTTGACGTTGATAACGTTTTGACATGGCTTTTAATAATCCTAAATGTTAGTCAATCAAGAACAAAACACAGGCCATTTTATCGACCCAATTTTTCGAAATTCCACGAGTCTTTTTAATCGTGGAATTTCCATTACTTTTTAAAATGAAGGTACTTCACAAAAACTACTTACATATAAGCTCCTTAGTCGTGCTTCTCGACCGAGAAGACGCGTCGGAGTCTAGTTTAGCTCCGTACTTCTTCTTGGCCTCCGTGGAACTTTGCGGCGAGTACTTTGGTCTGAGCGCGGACTTTACTGGTGGGTCGATTGTCACCTGTGGAAATAATTAATATTTTAAGAGGGCTCTAGAAATATTATAATATATCTATAAACTAGCCAAACTCGATGTAGAATGTTTGTAAACAAACCACCCATACTTAACCTAAACTTCACTCTGTTGCAGTCTTTTTATATGCTAATTAACATTAATTGTCGATTTGAGATCCTTCCTTATATAAAAAAAAAAATATTGCTTACAATTATATCTGAAACTTGACGTCAACCAAGTAAGTTTTAGTTATTATTATTATTATATATTACATAGTTATATATTACATGACGACCGATTTGGCGCGGCGGGCGAAGGTCCGCCTGCGACGCAGAAGGTTGCGGGTTCGATTCCCGCCTTGGGACAAATGTTTGTACGATCTGCAAATATTTGTTCCGGGTGTTCTGGGTATTTTCTATATATAATAAAAAATATCTATCTATGTTATATATTGTATTAAGTTTATCAGTCATCTAGTACCCATAACACAAGCTCTGCTTACTTTGGGGCTAGATGATGCTGTGTGGATTGTCCAGCATTATTTATTTATTTTATTTAGTTATTTGTGTCGTGGTTTGTTTACAAACATTCTACTTTGATTTTGGAAGTGTTATACCTAAGTTCTTTTATGGATAACTAGCTGCAGCCCGCGGCTTCGCACGCTTTTTTCCGGAATAAAAGGTAGCCTATGTCCGGCCCCGGGATACCATCTACCTCGCTGCAAGCTGATTTCACCGAGATCCGTTCAGCCGTTCTCGAGTTGTAAATAGTGTAACTAACACGACTTTCTTTTATACATATAGATATTAAAATACTTTATAACTTAAACGTGTACGTCAATTTTTAAAGCGTTTTCGGATATAAAGTGTCCCGCCGGGGATTAATTTTATACACAATGGTCACTTTCTCCTAAGGGATCTATAATCAAATGGCAAACATAGAAACCTTCTAATTTCGCCTGCCACAGTCGTATATCTAGGTCATTTACATTTTTATTATAGTTATTGTTGCCAAATTATTTCATCGGCCATCAATTAGTTGCCGTCTTTTATTATTTCCTGGAAAACATCTGAATTACCTTAGTCTTGGTGATAATCGGCGGCGGCGCAGGCTTGAGCGGTTTCTCGATGTACCGCCGGTCGCCAGAATGTAGGAAGTTGTGCACCATCTGTGCTTGCTCCGGTGACGTTACCTCGCCTAGGAATGATTCGATTTTTAGAATGATAATACATGATGCAAAAAATATTTGTACCAATCAAAATCATACAAGAATCTTATAGCAAGAATTTAAATATTTCATTCCGACAAAAATTATGTTAAGAAAGATGGTGCGCATTTACTATTTTGATGTAGTCTTGTTTTCGACGTAACTTTTGGGATGTAAAAAGTAAAGTCACCATTATTGACAAAGAAAATTACAATTCAATAATAAAAACAAATTAGAACTAGTATTTACATTGAAACAATTAAGCTAACTGCAGACTGTTGCAAACAATCTACAGGTAGCTCAACTGATCCATATCAATAATTTATAAGTCACCATTATAAATATGGTGGAAAAACAGAAGCACCTAATATCGGTAGCTCTGAAAATTTGACTATTTGTTTTCACTTACAAAACTTTTTTTTTTCTTTATTAAGGGCTTTGTCGCACATGCGATTATGACGCCCTAAAAAAAAGTTACTATAATTACAAAACAAATTCCAGATGTTTTTCCGATACATAAAATATCTTATTAGGTTTTTTTGATTATTATTATTCGTGGATCATTGTTGTCTGAACGTATACAAAATTGAACACTATTTACCTTCAACAATAACGACGGCCGAGGTCTCATCAGTGCCGTGCACGTTGGTCGCGACACAGGTGTATTTCCCGCTGTCCTCTGGTCTGCAGTCGATGATTTCAAGCGTAACGACGCCGTCAGAATGCGACATTGCGTACTCGTACTTCGACAGTTCGCGTTTGTCTTTGTACCTGGGGATTGAGAAGAAGCATGTTAGAGAGTCATAGTAATAGAGTATACATTTATCAACAAAAACATTACGTGTGAATACAGCCACAAGGAAAACTAACCAGATTTCCTATAAGGAATGGAAGACAACAGCAACCATGCACTATCTTCCTTCTGTTAGCAAAATTACCATTACAGAACGTTAGAGATAAGAAGCACTGTCATACACTTTTAGAGTGTCGCACAGGGCTCATTTAGAAGATCGACAACATTTGGCAGTGGGCGTGGGCACTTAGACAGCAAAGCAGTTTGCAGATGTCCCGAGCCTGTATGACGCGCGGGCGCAGCTGGAACGTGAACGCGGGCGCCGTCTCGGAGGATTCCTGCCAGAACGTGTAGAGAGGGCTTCGCGGGGCCTCGGGCCATTTCATATCAGAGTCTTAATATTTTGGGGTGTAGCACAGCGTTCTACACTGCCAAATATTTTCCTTCCGTTCACATTTGACCTCAGAGTAAGTGTAAGTCAGAGTAAGTGTATTTTGCAGTAAACTTAAGATGTTACGAAAGTCGTGGTGGTGCACAGGGTTTGACTCTAGGACCCACTCTCTTCCTTCTATTCACGAATGACATTGATTTGATAACTCATTGGACTCACCATTTGACAGTAGGCGTAGGCTGCCCGCTGAGACAGCAGAGCAGCTTGCAGGTGTCCCGGGCTTGCATGACGCGCGGGCGCAGTTGGAACGTGAACGCGGGCGCCGTCTCGGAGGATTCCTGCCAGAATGTGTAGGGGAGGGCCTCGCGTCTGCGTGGCGCTTCGGGAAGATGTTGGCGTTGGACCTTTGGTACGGCTAGAAGGAGAAAAATAACACAATTAGTACGTCCCCTCCAACTAGGCTCGTGGATGTCGTAAGAGCCGACAAGGAAAACCACTAGAAGAATGACAGCAGCTTCCACCCATTTTTAACACCTGCACTTGGATCACCAATTCGCCTGCCAAGCGTGGTGATTATGCCAAGACCCCCTCACCATCCACAGGACCTATTTGTGGCGTCGTTTGGCGGAGGCCTATGTCCAAAAATTGACGTGTGTGGGCTGATATGATGATACACGTTAGAGGCACAAGTTTGAAGACCTATACCCAGCGGTGAATGAAGTCGAATAGCAGATGACGTTGGCCAAAATCAACCCTAAAGCCGGGTACTGACCGGGGTTACGCGGCGTAATATCATTATATTACGCACACACAGCGAGAGTTCGTAGGTACGGGGTAGTCAGTAGGTACGGGGAAAGAAGGCGCTCGCCGAGACTGATTTTTGACGTTCATGCTCGCTGCGAATGGAAATATTACGCCCCGTAACACCGGTCAATACCCGGCTTAAGATGTCTTAGATGTGCGAAAGCGCGTTAGGTCAACGACATTAAAAATGTACAGCTCGCGATGCGAAGATGAAATCAACGACGGAGAGGCCTTAAAAAGTTATAGGAGACCAAATACCTAGCAGTAAGTGACAGAAAAGTTGTGATGATGATCACAAGCTTTTCTATTTGCTGACAAAAACGCTGTCGAAATCAACTAGTTAGAAAACTCGGAATAGTACGCGGATACAGAAAATTCTATACAAAATTCTGACAAATGTCCATAAAGTAATGGAGTGTGTTGACTCTCATACATTTATTCGTTAAACTTGACATAAAAAAAACGGACAAAAGTGTGTAATAGCTTCAAAATCTATCGCTTAGCAAGCTAAGCTTGAAAACCAACCTGAATAAACCCTTTTAGTTTGCTTGCAATATACCAGGATTATGCAATTATCGAAATCTTTTCACATTTATTTATATCAGAACTACTAAACGCGGAACCGATCACAAGCAACCGACAAAACACACTAGCTCTTTTGATATTGACTTCTCAAACACGACAATAGAATAAAACAAATCACAACAAGCTAAAGAGAACTTTAAATCTACTGAAATAAGATACATAGTATTAGAGGGAGACGTTGAACCTAGACAGATAATAATAGAACAAGGTACTTGCGACCTAATTCCTGACAATTAAGAGGTTAAGCCGATAGAATAATAGCGAAGGCTTAATTAGATGATCATTAATACTAATTGGAGGCAATAACTGAGTGCATACTTAAGGTATTTCAAAAGGTAAAGGTATTTTTATTTCTGCAAAACACCTGAGAGTTTTATTATTATAAGTTGGAAGTTAGCCTGCTAGTGATCCAATTCATGCTGTCAATGGACACTTTTCCTCATAAACTAAGTTTTGTTTATAAGTATTATTTAGTATGTACTTAAGTTCTGTTTATAAAATAAATATATTTTATTCTTATTCTTATAAGTAAATGTCTGTATTAAATTGAGTTAACCAGAGAGGTGAGTCTATTTGACGTTAGTAAAAGTTCCATACAATATTTGATACAGCGCCTCTATCGTGCGGACAGGGAACTACGCAAATCCCATACTAACGTCAAATAGATCCCCCCCCACCCGTCAGATTATATACAATTTTATTTTATATAATCTGATCCTTTATTTGAAGCATAAAACATGATATGTTTTGAACGATAACCTACGACACTGTTATAAAACTGTGTTGCGAGTTCTGGTTTTCGGACAGAAGTCTAAGGAGTTGGGTAAGTTGTGGCATCAGCCCACTTCCATGGTTTTACTATGAGGAATGCCTTTTCAGCTTTTGTATACCCTAGAACTATCTCGCCTGCCACGTATGGTTTTCTCTTTACGGGAAAGACCAGGGCCCCTGCAGGATTTCTCATATCTCTCACAATTCATCATTCAGTATATAATCCAGAGAAAATTAAAAATTTAATAATTAAAATAAAGTGTCATGTTAGTTTAACTTTAATATAACACAAATCTTGATTACCTACGTACTAAATAGTTTTTAATATTGATACCTAGGTACTATAAGTTCACTAACACCACACCACCCCTTTCTATTGCAGTAGCTTGTGGTTTTTACGGAGCTGAGGCGTGGACACTCACGGTAGGGCTGGTCCACCAGTTCAAAGTCGCTCAGCGAGCTACGGAAAGAGCTATGCTCGGAGTTTCTCTGAAGGATAGGATTCGTAACGAATACATCCGATGAGAACCAAAGTTATCGACTTAGCTTATAGAATTAGCAAGCTGAAGTGTCAGTGGGCTGGCCATATCACGCGAAGAACCGACAACCGCTGGGGTTAACGTGTTCTCGAGTGGAGACCGCGACTTGGCAAACGTAGTGTAGGACGCCCTCCGGCCGGGTGGGATGCCGATCTGCGAAAGACTGCAGGGCTGGATGCGGCAAGCTGAAGACAGGGCGCTATGGCGCTCATTGGGGAGGTCTACGTCCAGCAATGGACTAAGATAGGTTGATGATGATGATGATGATGAACTTGTGGTTAATCAGGCTGGACACACTTTTAAATTCTAAAGTGTAGCCAGCCCCGTTAATTTTAAAGTTTATTTAAGATTTCCTATAGTTAATATTTAAGTGTTACTGTTAGTTATCCCTAAGAGATAAAAATAACAATTAAATGAAATTGTTACAAGACATTAAATAAAAAAACAACAGTTTAAAACACTCACGTTGCACATTCAGGAAGACGACCTCTTCTCTGAACCCGTAGCTGTTCTCAGCCCTGATTATGTACTCCCCTCTATCCTCCAGCTTCGCGCGGTTGATGATGAAGTAGTAATCTTCACCGACGTACCTGGTGGTGATGAATTTGTATTTCGGTGTTAGATTGTGTGTGAAGGGTGGTTGAATTTTAAGATCTCCGACTGCATTTTAACATGGAAACAGATTTATAAATCTTCAGACGCACGGAATGGTTATTTAAAAAAGTAACCATTCCGTGCCTCTGAAGATTTATAGGCTTGTATATATAAATTATTTGATCGCATAGCGCTGTCTAAATTAGTTAATTTTACTTTTATTTGACAGTGCTCTGCCGAAATTATTTAAATTCGAATGATTTCTTGCTAAATTGAACAGGATGACCATACGTCCATTATAATAGAACTCATCAGCACCTAAATTCTACAAACTTCTTCCAAATTTTCTCACATACCAACCGTAGCATTTCGTAACATTCATATATTTAGTCATTAAAAATTGAATTAGCTATTTTGATACATTAACACAAATTTGGTTACACCCTCTTTATAAACATGACAGAATGTCTCAGGTCAGGTCGTTTTTTTTTAATCGCATTTTGTGCCATTAGCCCATGGCATGACGGAGAAGGTCAGGTCCCTTCTCATAATTAGTTAACATTCCAACAACGCTCTTTGATTTCTGGCCCGGTTTCTTACTAAACGGTACATTTATATTGTGTGTTGCAGTAGCAAATAAATGCTTGTATCTATATATTTAAATTTGGCTTAAATTTTCACCGAATTCCATAAGCTTCTGTACTAACCTCTTCATAAACTTGACCGACTGTCTCAGCTCGTGGTTGTTACGCGACCATGTGACAGTAGGCGTTGCGCACGCAATGATTCTGCAGTACAGTTTGACGGACTGCCCTTCGTAACAGAACGCCGATTGAGGGCGGATCACGAAGCGGGGCGCGGCTTGACGACGGTCTAGAGAGAAACGAAGGAAATTAGAAAAAGCATTGGAAACAAGTTTTTACATTACATCATAATTCCGTACCGATGATATAAAATTGAAGAAGAAGTAGTTGAAGGCCCTGTCTTATGCTATGGCGCTCATTAGGGGAGGCCTATGTCCAACAGTGGACTAAGATAGGTTGATCATGATAATGATGATATTAAATTTGTCTGTATTATGTTATGTTTGTGAAAACAAGACAAGTTAGATAGTACGACTGCTTTAAATATAGTTTTGGACTTGGTTTTACAACATTATGAATGACCAGAATCATTCAAAAACTCTATAATTTTCCTTTGAAATTTGGGAACTGAGCCAAAGATGCCTGCTATCTGCTATTATCACAACCTAGTGGTTAAAAACATTCGTGAAAAATAGATCAGATTTTTTTACAATACTAATAATTAGTATTGTAAAAAAAATCTGTCTATTGTATTGAAAAATCTGTCTATTGTATTGAAAAAAAATGTGTGTGAAAAAATCAAATATATAAATTATTTATTTATTTACTTACCGAACTGTCCGTCGTAAATCTTCCACTTCTCGATGAGAAGCTTCCTGAGCGAACTATACTCGCTTAGTCTGCCGATCGGCAGTCTGAATGATGACCAGTTCTGTAAAGTAGATCTTATGAGTACTGAGGTAAAGCTTAAGATATCTTAAAACTAGTTTATAACACAACTAGACAACGAAGATGTGATAAAAGTTTTTTTATTGATACTCTAAATATAAGGATGAAAGATATTTAATAACAATTCAGAGAAAAAAACTTTTTTTATTTTTATCTTCGCGGAATTGTTAGTAAATATCTTTCATCCTTATATTTACAATGGATTTCCGCAAAGTAACGCCTGAATGTATTATATATTGATACTCTAGAAACTAGTCAATCACGACACGGGCCATGAGCTTAATGTGGGGCTGCCGTAGTTAATCTTTTTGACAGACCCATCTATTAAAGTACTTTTCTAGTTTTAATATGTACCTAAATTGTTATAATATTTTTGATGTGCACCTTCCAAATTGTCCCATAACATCATCAAGTGAATATCCAAAGGGAGGTATTTGCTGTCGAAAATATATTTATGTTATTTATTAGTACGAGGCTTCGCTCGCTTTTTTTCGGGATAAAACGTAGCCTATATCCGTCCCCAGGATACCATCTAAATCCCTGCCAAATGTCACTGTGATCCGTGTGAAAACGTAACAGACTGACAGACTGATAGACAACTTTCGAATGTTTAAACTATATACTTTAAACATTCGAAAGTAACTCATCATGCTAATATAAATATTTATATTAGCATGAAATATTTTAATTATTAGATATATCAATCGCTTCCCTAAAAATAGCGATGTACATAATTTGAATACAAGAAATAAACATAAACTCGCTGTGCCCACAACTAGACTACACAAAATCAATGTATCTTTTAAAGGGCAATGTATACGCTTCTACAACAAAACTCCTAGTGAGTTGCAAAAATTATCAGTAAATAAATTCAAACAAATTGTCAAAACTTCTTCTTGTGTAAAAGGCCTACTATAAAATATCAGATTATCTAGAGGATAAAAAAGCTTGGGACGGGATTTGCTCCAACTCGAAAAATAACAACTAACAGGCTAAAGGTCTCTTCGTCGCTTCTTTACTTTAGTCAACATACCGAAGCGACTGAAATCAAAAATATCACTTTATTTCCGTGTCAGTGTTTAAATATTAAGAATTTGACCTTTTCTAAGTATACATTTATTGTATTTATGGAAATAAAGAGTTTTTGACTTTGACTCTATTTTAGTAAGGTAGATGGTTAATTTCCCCACCTCGTATTTCTCCCTAAGCCTGTTTCTCAGCTGTTCGTATCTCCTGATATCAATGGCGGCGGTGCGCGACGCCGAGGCATCGCCCGCCAACCATCTGTGCATTAGGCACTCGTGGGCGGTCATACGTTTCCTGAAAATAATTGCTTGTATTAGAAATCTATCTGAATGTGTACAACTCAAATTAGATGCCAAAATAGAAAACTGCGTTTTTGGTTGTGTCTGATTTTGCAAGGAAAGTTGTGCGTGGAGGGGGCTAGCAAGTCATATTCGCAGACATCAGCGGAATATCTAATCGCCGCCGATAAATGCGTAAGCTATAATAAAGCTAAGCTATAATAAGCTATCAGCTATAATAAAATAATAATTATATTCTAATTATTATTTTATTTTACTGTAATCTAATTTATTCTAATATAATCTTTTGTAATTTTGTAAATTTAGCTAGTAATTTAGTTTTAATTTTAATTTGTATCACATTTGTATTTTAATTTTAATTTTGATTTTAATTTAATTTTAATGTTTATTTTAATTTTAATTCTCATGTGAGGCTATGGATTTTATTATCTGAATTAAATGAATACAATACAATACAATATAAACATCATTTTGCTGTTTGCAAATATATTACCAAAATAGATATTAAATAATGCAGACTTTAACCCACATGAATAATAAATGTTATAAAAATAAGTTAAAACTAAATTACCCATTAGCCAATTCTATGGCTAGATTGTAATTATACTCTAGTGTATTTAACATTAATTTAAAATAAGTATACTAGACCATAATAAAAAAAAGGATTATGGTGATAGTAATAAAGCTAGAAATGATCATCCCCAGTCACCGATGCAATAAGACAAAATCGAACAAAACGTAGCCAAGTGTATCATTTAACGATTTTATCATTTACTCGTGAAAATAAGTTTACATGCTATATTAACCCCTATCCCGTCTACTTACTCCTTATTCTTGATCAGCAGTCTCCTGATGAAGTCCTTAGCATCATCAGACACGTGTTGGAAGGCTTCCTCATCAAACTCCCAGTCGCAAGCCTTCACGTTCTTAAGCGTATCGATGTCGTTGTTGCCGGCGAACGGTGACAGGCCAGATAATCTGAAACATTTTAATATATAATTATGAGAAACACTTCGTATTTGTCTTCGGTCGTTTTCGTCGTTATACCTTAGCCAAACTCGATGTAGAATGTTTGTAAACAAACCGCCCATACTTAACCGAAAATTCACTCAGTTGCCGCGTCTTTTTATACGCAATTTACATTACTTCTAGAATTGAGATCCTTTTTTCAATAAATATTGCTTACAATAATTATATCTGAAACTCGACGCCAAGCAAGAGTTTTAGTTTATTGTGTCGAGGTTTGTTTACAAACATTCTACATCGAGTTTGGCTAGTGTACAGTTTGTTCAGTTTTTCAATTGTTCGACGAATAGTTTTAATCTGAAGAATTTATTTGGTGAATTGACAAGCCGTCTACACAACTGACAAAACTGTTTCCCGTGATAAAAAATATATTCAGGATAAATATTTTAAAACCATCATGGTTATTAACACTTAAGTCATTTACAACGGTATGTTTAATGATTTGACGTTTGAGCTTTCCAATATTTCTGCACAGTTTCATGCGCCATGATCACGGAATCATGGTAAATATCCCGTTGTAAATGACTTTAGAATTATCTTCAGGTTTAAAATCAGACCAGAAGATCCTTTTTGTCGACTGGAAACATTTTAAATTTTTTATTCTATTCTACACCTTCCTAATTCCTAAGTATATTTTCTACTTACAATACATATGACAGAACTCCAATAGCCCACATATCCGTGTAGAAGCCAACTGGCTCTCTGTCGACGATCTCTGGCGCAGCGAACTCAGCTGTACCCGTCGATATCTTGACGACGTCGTTCGGGTCGAGTTTTGTTGCTAGGCCGAAGTCGATAACCTGAAAGAAAGAGGTAACATTAGAAAATCAAACTCATAGAAAATGATATATCTTTTAAATCCATCATGGCCATTAACACTAATGTCATTTACAACGGGATATTTACCATGATTTGATTATTGGAAAACTCAAAACTCAAATCATGGTAAATATCCCGTTGTAAATAAATTACTTTAGTCATAGAAAATGGTTTAAGATTGAGGTGTTTTGTTTTATTCTTTGCATGGGGTTTTTGCTTGCATCGTCCCCAAATTTTCTGTAGTATGTTAGTCTTTCAAGAACTTCTTCCTTATCAAATATATGACATAAAATGTATTAAAAAAATTAACTTTAAGGACATTATGTGCTTCTATAAAATTATTTACTAATTGTGTTTAGTGTACGTGACGCGTTGGTTCCAACGGAAGATCAGCGTTGAGATAGCTAAGCTATGCGCAATGGCTATTTCAACGTAATGCTGAGTTGGACGCCATTTTGTATCATTACGCTTCTAATTTGTAAATTGTTATTGTGTAGTTTTTATGGTGTTGGTTAATTTTAAGTAATTTACATTGTTCGTTCATGCTATGAATAAATATCTTTCTTTTTTCCTTTTTTTTCAAATGAGCAAATCTGTATCTACGCGATTTATATGTGTGCCGATGAGGAAGAAGTTATTGAAAGATTAAACGAAGGCCGTCATTTTCAATTCCAATATTTATTTATGCGACTTATATGTTTACTGCTAAGCATGTCTCCTAAATCAACACGCTTGGCAGAGGGCTGGTGATCGCAGTGACAGTGTTAATAACAGAATGAAGCTGCTGCCTTTCAAGTGGTAGGTTCCTTGAGTCAGCTCTTACGACATCAACAGGTTTAGTAGGAGGGGTCGATTCTTACGCTGCGATCGCCACGGCCAAGTCATATAAGCCACTAGCTCTCCGGGATAAAAAATCCAGGTCTAGAACAACACTTAAGCAAAATTTCAGCTTGAACCGTTCTGTCGTTTTGGCATAAAGAGGGCAAACATCCAAACTTTTGCATTTGTAATACTAGCTGCTGCCCGCGGCTTCGCACGCGCTTTTCAAGTATCCTATGTCCGTCCCCGGGATACCATTTATCTCCCTGTCAAATTTCATTAAGATCGTTTCAGCCGTTTAGGCGTGAAAAGGTAACAGACAGACAGAGTTACATTCGAATTTATAATATTATTATGGATTACTGTGAAGTGTGATATAAGTATTACCTTAACATCTGTGCCCGTCCTTGTCTGACACATAACGTTCTCTGGTTTGAGATCGAGGTGGATGATGTTCTGCTCGTGCATGTGTCTCACTCCCTCACAGATCTGTCTCATGTAGTGAGCTGCCTCAGCCTCTGACATGCTGTAACCTGGTTCAGTGATGCGCTCGAATAACTCGCCGCCGGATAGGCTGGAAGAAGGCATGAGATTAGACAGTTATTATTATAAAACAGTTTCTGCGCGAGGCATCGCACGCGCTGTTACTATGGAAACGATTAAAAGTTATTTATGGACACTGATTTAAGGGATAAAAAGTAGCCTATGTTTTATTCCAGGCCTTGAACTGCCTATACGATAACCGTTTGTGGTTATTTTTTTATTCACAGAATAAAAACTGATATATTAAAATGAATCGACTATGGTATTTTCGTAGCCCAGGAAATCTGCAATTAATCACCCAAAATAAACTCAAAAATACTCACAACTCAAATATCAGCACCATTTCATCATCATCTTCAAATGCATCATGTAGATTAATCAGCTTCCTGTGATGCAGCTGGTTCATAATATCGATCTCCTTCTTGATAAGTTCCTTCTCCATTGCTCCAGCAACGGGTATGAACTTGGCAGCGAAGATGTTGCCCGTTGCTCGCTCGCGGCAACGGTGGACGACGCCGAACGCGCCTGTGCCTACAACGGTGGAAACTCACCTCGTGTTACAGCTCTAGGTTACAGAAACTAGCATCGTTATCGATATCGTTGCGGAATAACGGTTTTAGAAATGTTATTTTGACCAATGACGTAAACAAAATACTTAATTAATTTGACAACAGTAAAAATGTCCTTTTATTTCGATCGTAAAGAAAGGGACGTCCACATTTTCTACATGATAGCATATCTTCGAAATGAATACGAAGGAATAGCTAAAAAAAATTGCAGTTATAACGTCGATGCAAGCTTGCATTTCAGTCATCAACTGTTGTTTTCAATAACAGTTATTATCATGTTAAAGATAACTTAACTGTTTGGTAGCAACTTGTTAACCGTTTCAAAAACCGTTATTATTTTAATAATATCGAGTTGCACTAAATATTAAATCTAGTTTTGCCAATTCTTCTACCGAACTCTTTAAAATTTTGTGCCAGTCAGTATACGTCTAGTGATTACAATTTTGCATAAACTAAATAAATTTTTAAGTATGCTTTACTTTATTAAGCGCAAACGCGTGCGAGTAGGTATCTACGACTATAAACCCTGTTATATTGTTTTTTTTAAAATACATTTTAATAAATTGCATATTTAAATTCATGCTTATGGAACATACAGGAATGCTCAAAATATGATTCAAATCAATAAAATTAAAATAAAATAAGTACAGTTGATTCTAAACTTGCCTTGACAAGAAAATTATAGATTTATTGAGGCTTGCACAAGAATGTGTTTTTAAGAGCTTATTCCGTCTTTTATTGAATGCGATTTATGGAATCATATTTTGAAACAACTTGTATACCCTATAATGCGTGTGAGACAGAGAGATGCAGAGAGAGATAGCACTACATCGATCCATTCACACACCTGTCCGGCGCTTAGACGCTCTCACGAAGTCACCTGCGAAATGTATCTTATATGTATTGGAACAAGGTTCAAACTCTACTGTTAGTCGCTATGTTAATTCAAACATTTCAGAAGTCACTTCATGAGTTCTTTTAGTTCTTAATTCATGCGCAATATGAAGTCATTTAATATTTTAATTTCACTTTCGATATCTTATCCTTGCTTTTTCCTAACAATGAAATCAATTTATACATTTTAGTTTTTTAATAACGTTACATTACTGTTAATATTGTATTTGTCGCCATTAAAAATCTTTTATATTCTTTTACCAAGCTCAAAGAACAGGCGAATCATTATTTGTCCATACAAATCAGCACAACAGCATAACAGTCCTTAGTCCATGACTAAGGACTTAGGCTGATGTTCATCAAAATATAATTGGTTAATTAGCAGCTTCGTCGGTTAACTTTGACGTATGATCTGTGAAAACTGGTGTCAAAAGCGTCAAATATTAATATTAACTGACGCTTTTGACACCAGTACATATTACGTAATATTTGTCCGATTTTATCTTTATGAACATTATCACCTGCACATTATAACAAAACCTGCTACACGCAAACTTCAGGCAACATTTTTAACTTTATGAAACCATTCATTCTTAAAACAAATGACTATTTTTTATTATTATGTGTTTCTCATTTCCATGATCTCAAGCCATATAGTGACCCGGTTCTTTGTGAGGCATACGTGGGGCCGAAGCCAACAGCACAGAGGCCCGAGAGTTCTTCTAAAGGCGAGGGCTAAACATAGCAAGTATCACCCTCGGGTGCAAAATATGATACAACCGAGATGATACCCTTGCCTCAAGATGATGCTCGCCCATGTGCAACTTTTGTGCAATAAAGTATATTCTATCTATCCATCTGTATCCGCCAGGTGTAGACTATTGCAAAGGAATAACAACCAGGTTATTATTGTGATTTGTGGATGGACTGGGTAATCGGGCTTTGGGGGAGACAGCAGACGCCTGCCATAAACATGGTCTCAAACTCGGAGGAAAAGGAAGCCCAGCAGCCGAAACCAGCGTGGCGTCGCTCCGACCGGACCTAACTACTTGTTGCGCCCGGCCGTGCGTTCGACGTTGCTCTACGTGTCTAGGCTTCACCATACCACGAAGGTGGAGGAGATCGTGGAGTATGTGAAGGTGAAGACCAACACCTTGGTGAGGGTCGAGCGGTTGGAGTCGCATCATAATGATTTTAAATCATTTGTGGTGCGTATTCCAACTGTTAATATTTCGACCTTCACAAAGGAAGAATTCTGGCCGAAGAATGTGCTGTTCCGACGTTTTCGCGGACGATTACCGGTCGCAGCACATAATGCGTGTCACACGTCGTTGACACTACGTGCTAGTAAATAGGTTTATCTTATGTATGTTACACTAAGTTATATATTTTATATAGGCCGTAGTTTTTTAGTACTTTACATCCTCTACTAGACTAATGTTGCCTGAAATAAATGATTTATTTATTTATTAATTAAAACTGTTAAAAGCGGCAGACGGTGGCTTGCCGAATGCTGGATACCCATCCAATACTCAATATATTTATTGTTGCCATCACATTGGTAGGTATACTACCTACACTTGAGAGCAATAAAATCGCACATCCGCACATTTTTACTTAAAAGTTCAATTTTTTTTTTATTTGGAGCTTACAGCAAATTAAAATCAAATTAAATTAAAGTGCATAATCTAGGCATTCGCAGAACTGATAAAGGGTTGACATTTACCTTTAAAAACAACTCATTAGCAACAAAACAATAGACCCCCTTATGTCGCTCGATCCAGATAAGGCCGGCGGCGGGATTTATCGCAGGTATAAAAGAGTGCATATTGAGGGAATGGTCATCATTTGCATACCAACGTACAGTGTGAAAGGTTCTCTATTGATATTGGCTTCAAACGGAACACGAAAATGGATACTACACCAGAAGTAGCCGCTCAAGTGGTTGCCCTTGTTGAATCGGGGCTTAAGCAAAGTCAAGTGGCTCGACAATTGAGTTTGAGCCGATTTACCGTTCGGCGTGTATACCAGAGGTATCAAGAGACTGGTGGCTACCAACGGCGACAAGGATCGGGCCGTCCCCGTGCTACAACAGAGCATGATAACCGCTTTCTTATAACGACATCTTTAAGAAATCGTCGTTTGAACGCAGTTCAACTGGGCCAACGACTTCAAGAAGTTCGTGAAGTAGAAGTTAGCCGGTGGACAGTCAGAAGACGATTGAGAGAAGGTGGCCTGACTGCACACAGGCCAGCAAACGGGCCGAAATTGACCCCAGCCCACCGAGAAGCCCGCCTTCAGTTCGCTCGAGACCATTTGAATTGGACCGAAGAGCAGTGGAGTGCAGTCCTGTTCTCTGATGAGTGCAGGATGTGCTTGCATGGCAACGACGGACGGGGGAAGGTGTATAGAAGATCGGGAGAACGATTTGCCCAATGCTGCATAACAGAACGTGTCGCCTATGGCGGTGGATCAATCATGTTTTGGGGAGGCATGTCTATGGAAGCAAAAACCGAGCTTGCCTTCATCACCGGACCGAATACTGGTCGCCAATCAAGAGGATTGACTTCCATACGATACATTGAGGAAGTACTCGAGAGCCACGTCGTACCTTTTGCTGGGTTTATCGGCGAAAACTTTCTGTTTATGCAAGATAATGCAAGACCGCATACTGCTGGCATAGTGATCGAGTACCTTCAAGAGGTGGATGTGACCGTTATGGAGTGGCCAGCTCGAAGCCCAGACCTCAATCCCATCGAACATCTATGGGACGAGCTGAAAAGAAGAGTTCGAGGCCGAGATGCTCCTCCATCGACTCTACAGGAGCTGCAACAGGCGATCGCAGAGGAATGGGAGGCTATTCCTCAAGACTTTATCAAAAGTCTAGTAACATCAATGAAAACACGGATGGAGTCAGTGATTCAGGCTAGGGGAGGGAACACTCGGTATTATTAACAAACTTTAAATTAATTTTATCTTTTAATTTCTTAACTTTGACACCAATACTTGAATAAAGAATTTTTTACTAAACATGCATTTTTGTTATTGATCCACAAAAGCATTTTTATGTAATGATTGAAAGACAAATCAGATACCACTGGATAGGTATTAAAATAGACTATGAATCTGCATTACAGAAACATAATATTTTTTGTTTTTTTTTTAGTTATGTCAAAAAATCATGAATGTGCGATTTTTTTGCTCTCAAGTGTAGTTATCTATAACTAAGTACCACAATGTAAACCCTGTTGGGCGTAACAACAAGTGGAAGGCAGGCCGAGGTTGTTTTTGGTAAGAATATGTACTAAGGTGAGTAGTCGGTACATACTTGTCTAGACTAAGTAAAAATTATAAAGTTGGTAAATAATAACAATGTAGGGTCTAGTGATTGGTTGTGATGGGGTTGTTTTCATCTAATTAGTAACCAATAAGGGCATTTTTGCTAAAACGTACACCCCTACGTAAATTAAGGAGTTTTTCTACACTTGTGTTTTTGAGTTGATTGTGGTTGTTCATTTTAACCGGACTGAGAGAACACGTACTATAACAAAAATATAGTTATGCAGGTACGCAAGTTTACTAAAAAAAGTTAATAATAAATTAGAAAATATTGGAGATATGGTGACAAATGCAGAGGTTCATTGTCATAACACTAGGAATAAGGAAAATGTAGTAGCTCCTCGGACCAGACTTAGTAAAATTTTGAAAAGCTACCAATGTACATATATCCTTAATATTTTATAATAAAATACCAATCGACCTAAGAAAAAGACCTGACATTGAATTACTACATTATGTCAAAAACTATTTAATGAAAAAATGTTATTATACAATTGACGAAGCTTTGGCGGACACATCTTTATTTTGTGAAGATAATTATAATATTGAGTAAGTGCGATCTAGGTACATTTGTACACATTTTTATGACATGTCTAAGTGCTTTGTATAAGTTTAAAGATGAAATAAATGACTTTAATGACTTTAAGATTGTTGTACTTAAATTAAATTTTGTCGTTTTTATTATGTCAGTTTGTCTATTTAATCATGTAATATTAATTTACGTATAGGTTCAAGCATTCGGCATGCCACCGTCTCCTCAAACTGCAGACGCAAATGCCGGAAAAGAACATCATCGGCGCAAACAAGTGAAGTTATTATTATTACTTACCGATTTCCTCCAGTATATCATACTTGTCGTAAACCGAGCAAGTGTTGATGTCCACTGGCTGAGGTACGTATTTGCTGTAGATGTCGAAGACGTAGCTATCGTAATCCTTCACTGGACCGTGGTCTGCGTTGGTACGGATGCGTTTGCCTGATTCGTCCACTGTAAATAAATAATTTATTGAAGTCAACTAAGGACTAAAAGAATTACACTCATCAGCACTTCTACAACACCCACAGGCTGAGTTAGAGGGTTCGATTCTTACGCTATAGAAAATTGTAAGAGTACATAAACTGTATTAATTTATACAGGGAATAAAGGTCTAGATTGGTGTGCAATGGGGCTGAAACTTTCAAAAACCTTGAAGAGAAATTAAAATTATTGAACATGCTGTTTGATGGAAAGAAATCCCACCCAGATATAACTGGGTATTTCTAGGGAAGATTAGTTTCACCTAGATAGTTATCAAGTTCAGATTTCAGAGTATAAGATGTAAGGTGTAAGATGTTTCGTTTAGTTTTTTTTTACAAATTAGCAAACTTTATTAACATGCAGCCAGCGTCTTGGAGACGCTTCCGACTGGTATTGATATGGATCAGTTGAGCTACCTGTAGATTGTTTGCAACAGTCTGCAGTTAGCTCAATTGTTTCAATTGTAAATACTAGTACTAATTTGATTGTAATTTACTTCGTTTATTGAATTAAAATTATAATATCAGAATTGAAAAAGTTTTTCGTTGAAACAGTTAAATTGTGATATTGATTATTTTGGAAAATAAGTCAAGATTTCGTTACCCGTGGACAAAACCATCTGTAAATATGATAAATGTTTGTCCACGGGAGTTAGTATTTGAGAGTAGTTATTTCATTTCACTATTTCATTGTGCTGTGATCCCATCTTTCCATTTGGATTTTATAACAATAGCAGACCAAAATAAAATATGCTGCAGAATTTAGCACTTACCTGGGTATTCCTTCTTCTTGAACTCCTTCTTGACAATCGCCTTGGTCTGTACAAGAGTAGTCGGCTCGCTCGGCTCGGACCTTCCGTAGATATTCTCAGCGTACACTCGGAATTCATACTGCTTGCCGGGCACTAGGCCTGTGATCGCCATTGTTGTGAACCTGGGGAAGATTGTTTATATATATAAGTCTTTATAGTGTCACACAAACATAAATAACTGATGAATTACCGAAAACCGCAAAAGTACAAAGAGCTAAGGGTAAGTTAATTATGATGACACAAATGGCTAAATTCAACTTCAATTATTGATTCAGACAACACCAAGATTCATAGATTAGAGTAGTTTAAGTCACACAGTTTCAGATAAACAAAAAGATACACAACCGAATTCATTTAAATAATTAATTTGTTTGGCACAAGGGTTGATTAGCTAAATCAGCTAAACAGCACCCAAAACCCTATTACACAATAGAACGTTTGTATGTAAAGCATACAAACGTTTTTAAGATAACTTTTTCGCAAAACAACAATTTTTCAACGTGGTGATCGATAAAAAATTGGCGGTGTGAAACGGGTCTCTAGCTCCGCCAATAATTTAAACGTTACGTAACCTTCAATCGTAAACTTTCTTGAAAACGGGAAAAAATATTTTAATACTGGGTTTTGCCTTTACCTGGTGTTGCCAACTCGGATCCAGCTAGACATAGGATGCTCTCGCTTCTCGACGAGATAGTTGGTAATGTCGGAGCCTCCGTCCCAGACTGGAGCCTTCCAACTGAGAGCCAGAGAGTCGACTCCAATGTTGTCAACTGCTGGGAATCTTGGTGGGTCCGGACGATCTAAAGGAGAATCAAAGTAATGTAATTCATGACAAATACATAAATAAAATAGTCAAAATAGCCTAGCTTAAGCTTCTTTAGTTTACTTTAAACGTTCTGCTATAAAAGCAGTTTCATAGTCGAAACGATCCATTAACAGATACTTTTGCGAATAAGCGACTATTCTCAGTAGGTACCTAGTTATTAAGTCATCATCAGCAGCCTATATTTGTCCAATGTTGGACATAAGCAATCAATCAATCAATCAAATTTATTGCATGAAATACATGTTATAAAATTAGTTATAATATAATGGAATGTCACAATGTATTCTGCCCTATTGGGCGTGCAATGTCTTAAAATGTACAATAATAACTATTACAATACTAAATAAAATAATACATAAAATTCACAGACACATAAAGAAATAATAATACTACAATCCGTAAAAAAAAGGCAATGTTAAATACTTACAATTTATCGGTCATAAATTCATTAGAGGAGTACTAGCATTTTTTTGTCAATAAATCAATCACCTTCCTCCGAAACAACGCACAGGCCACAGGCAACGCATAGGCCTCCCCTAATGAGCGCCATAGCGTCCTGTCTTCAGTTTGCCACATCCAGCATCTGGCTGCAGCCTTTAGCCCCAGTGTTATAACTCACCGCTAATTTCAACGTTGATAATGGCGCTGTCTTGACCGAGCTCGTTATCTGCTGAGATCCTGTACGGACCTGAGTCCAGTTTGCTTGCGTCGCGGATTGTAAGTATCGCGTGACGTTCTGAAAAGAATTAATATTAAGGCTTATATACGTTACCTTCCAATAAAACTTGCTGAAGTCGACTTGCGCAAGCTTATTTCAGCGGGTAAAAATGCAAGTCAACATTTATATTATTTCTTTGCGATAATTGCTGTCGTCTGCATATTACTGACCGAGGAAATTACAATTCAATAATAAAAACAAATAAGAACTAGTATTTACAATTGAAACAATTAAGCTAACTGCAGACTGTTGCAAACAATTATTTATATAGATAAGTAGTTAAGGATTAAACCACTTTCTTTTCCTGTATGAATGTTGTGCACACGTAGATACCCACATAACCTTGTCTCTCTCTCTCTCTCCCAATAAGGTTTGCTGGAAGAGAACTCTTTTTAGGGTTAAGCTCGCCTTTGCCATTCCTTCTCTAGTTTTATGTTTTTAAATGTATGTTTTATTTAGCGCAATAAAGAATTAAATAAATAAATAAATAAACAATCCACAGGTAGCTCAACTGATCCATATCAATACCAGTCGGAAGCGTAAATGCATATTACTACATAGGAATGGTCTTACTAAGTTCTATTCAGAGTTTATAAACGGTTGCAATAAGCTTTTTTTTGCTAGTTTTACAAATTCTGGATAACTTGTCAAAGTTTTAAAGCAAACTTTGACAAGTTATCCTAGGCTATCGTCTCGTCGCGCAAAATAAGTAGACAATGGTGACAGGTAATACAGATGTCAGGAAAGCTAAACTCATCTCTATCATTAACTAGCGGACCCGACATACGTTGTCCTGTCTTAACTATGAATATTGGATTCGAATTGGTATATGGTCGTTAAGTTTTCTTTAAATTTAAAATTTTTCGCGCAACTTTCGCGCAATTTTTATTTCATAAGAAACTTCTCCTGACAATAAAAAATATAACAAAAAAATAAGTAGCGAATTCGGTCCAGCCGTTCACGCGTGATGCCGTGACCAAGGGAAATACGGTTTCATTTTTATATACATATATGTATACATAGATGTAAGCGGGTTTCCTATGAAACTAGTTTGTGTTGGAAGAAGCAGTTAACCAGTTTTCATTCATAAATAATTCGTTAAACTACGAAAACTTTTACAGTAAAATAAACTTAACTTATTTGTCAGCGATGCCATTCTTTTTACTTCGACTAATAAAGGACGACATCATTTTGAGTGCTACGACTTAAATTAGTTTTCTGAATTGACATTCGTCAGAAATCAGTTGACTAGCAAATTCTCGTATTCTTGCTGAAATTTCATGATATTTATATCTTACCCTTTCTCTCCACATGATAATGATGCCCACTCTCGATTGTTTCTCCCTCTCGCACCCATTTGATAGTAGGCACGGGGTGACCAGTGAACGGAATCTTGATGATGACGTTTTCTCCCTTGTCGAAGTAAGCGGTGACGCGGAAACGTGGTGGCACGTTCAGTTTTGGTGCGGCTGTGAAAGAAATACGAGTTAATGTCGATTTTTAACATAAATGGCTGAATATACTGGTTCATAAGTTCCTTGATTATTTTTCTTGTCTGTTTTATGGATTTGAATCATAATTGTGTGATTCAAATCCATAAAAAATGACGTGTGAATATATAAGTATTAGTAGATTGTAACCGAGTAACCGACGCATTGGGAATTAAATTGTATGTGACTATTTCGCGCTCTGTGCTTATTTAATGATTACTTAGCAGTACTTTTAACGATGTGTGCGGTAGAACGAACTGCCATCTTAGCGAAGCGAGCCGCAAACCTTCACATAGCGTAGCGAGCAAAGCGAGCCGCACGCTCTAACTCAGCGTGGCTCTCTAGCACGCACAGGACGGTTTACGCAATTAACTTCGGCCGCGTCCCACGTACAGCCTTCCGAGTTCAAAATACACAGAGGAAGCTTCCTTCTAAGTATAAATTTTAACACTGAAGACCGTATCAGGGAAGGACAGCGTCTACTGCCCTTCTGGTAGGTCCCTTAGTGGACTATTACGACATCCACGGGCTGATTGGAGGGTCGATTCTTATGCCGCGACAAGTTTCAAATGATTATATTCTTGACACCATCATCCTCAACCTATCTTAGTCCACTGCTTGACATAGGCCTCCCCTAATGAGCGCCATAGCGTCCTGTATTCAGCTTGCCGCATCCAGCATCTGCCTGCAGTCTTTCACAGATCGCCTTCCCACCTGGCCGGAGGGCGTCCTACACTACGTTTGCAGAGTCGCGGTCTCCACTCGAGAACACGGTTACCCCAGCGGTTGACGGTTCTACGCGAGATATAATTCTCTGTGTTTGATTCTACTCACTCATAATAAGCAGCTCGGCCTTGGTGCTCCTAACTCCTGCCTTGTTGACGGCTCGGCAGATGTATTCGTCAGCGTCTTCTCCGTACACGTCCATTACTGTCAGGAAGTGGTTGTCGCCTTCAGACCAGATGCGGTGACGCGGGCCGTTGGTTATCTCGCGGGCGCCTGGAAAGTAACGGTTTAGATAACGTTGGATGTGATTTTCAAAATATCGGTAAAGTAACAATACCAATACGATATTGATACGAAGAAGATGACGTAAGCAATATTAAGATCAATATAATTACCCACAAAGTTGAACATAATGCTAACAACACAGAAATACAAGTAAAAACTTAGAGGCGAATCTTCGAATTTAGCTTATAGCGCTAAAATATGAAAAGCCTGTCTTCGTAGAAATCAAATAATATCCCAAAAAAGTTCGACTTCAACGGGACAAACCCCTTTGGAAGTCCTAAAGGTTTTCTATTTCACTTGACCTCGTGGCGCAACTGGTTACCTAGCGCATTCCCGTATTGAGGGAAGTTGCGGGTTCAATTCCGTCAAAGGCGATTTTTTTTTTTGTGTAATTTTTGATTTCTTATAATTTACACTAAGGGCTTACGCACTATAATAATAAAAATCTGTCTTCGTAGTCCGATCAAAAGAAGTAATATTTCGTTATTATATTGATTAAACCCCTTACTCATAATAGTCTACTACTTAATTTTGTAATATTAATCTACTATATAAAAATAAGTCGGATTTTCCTTCCTGATGCTATAACTCCAGAACGCACGAACCGATTTCCACGGTTTTGCATTCGTTGGAAAGGTCTCGGGCTCAGTGAGGTTTATATCAAAGAAAATTTAGGAAAAATTTAAAAAGAACAGCGGGATAATCTTTTTTCACATACAGCGCCATCTCTGATACGAAGCCATCGGTGGCGAAACGGAGCTCGCGGGGTTTGCTAGTGCTGTATAATTTTGGTTGTTTTGCTTTTGCTTTAATTTTTTTTCTTCTATTAGTCTGTTATTTATAATTGTGTACCTGCCTCCTTACGAATACCAAAATACTGTTTTTGTTCATTTGTTATGTTTTCCTGTGCTGTTTGTGTGTGACCTTAATAAAAATTCTTATCTATCTATCTGCTAACTTAGATAATTCCTATCTTTCACTCAGTCTTCTTCTATTGGCATAAGAGTGAGGAAGAACGCTGCTTAACATCTGTTTCAAGTTAGCGGACCATTATGTTTAAGGGTGTTGGTCTCTAACAATACCATAATCAGGTAGAAATACTATATCGCTGACCTAATTTGAATAAAACAAGACAATTAAACAGTAAATGTTTGTAACTCACCCTTGTACCAAGTGATGGTGGGCTTAGGTTGTCCAGTGATGGTGCACTGGAACTTGGCGTTGTGGTACTGGATGCAGTTGGCGTTCTTCAGCGGTTTAACGATCTCCGGTGGCGTTGCCGCTGAAATAACGGTTTTGTTAATAACATGTCAAAAAACAATACTTAAAGAACCTTGGCTACGGCCCGAAAGGGAAATGGGTCGGTAAATATTCAAAATGGCGACTTTTCCATTGTAATAGTTATTGGCGCAGCTTTATTACAGGAACAACTTTAGATTTGCAGCCAATATTTATATCCCTTGACGTTTTTGAAAATAGATTTTTGATTTGTTGAATGCAAAGTATCTGGTATCTGGCGCAGTGCATCAGCATTGCCATACAGCGAGGCAATGCAGCCAGCGTCTTGGGGACGCTTCCGACTGGTCATGGATCAGTTGAGCTACCTGTAGATTGTTTGCAACAGTCTACAGTTAGTTTAAATATTTCAATTGTAAATAATACTTTTAATTTGTATCTATTATTTGATTGCAATTTTCTTTGTTAACAAAAGCCATTGCCAGCGCAAAAATAAACCTAGGTTCTTGATTTAAAAGATGAATAAAATAAACTTTTTTTTCTACACACATACAAAATCCTTCCTGCGATCAACAAACCACTCACCAAGCGTGGTGATAGTGACAAATAAAACCCCCTTGTTCAGCAGTGGACGTACGAGTGTGTGTTAATGAGTTAGTGACTTACCCTTAGGATCAGTGACTTGTTGGCTGGCAGTCGACAGCGGCGATAAGCCCACCTCGTTGACAGCCGCCACTCAGAACTCTTATCTTGCGTCCACCAGGTTGGAACATTTGATTATTTAACAAGCTATACTATAGATACTTACTTTTGGGCTATAGATACTGGGCGCGGCGGTAGCAGCGTATGCATCGACCCAACGATGACGTATCTTCTTTCTGGGTATTTATATATATATATATAACACCTTCACTGCGATCGCTAATCCGCCTAGCTTGGCGTCATTATGGCAAAAAAAAAAACCCTTGTTTGTGGAGGCATTTTTAGATGCTTACCCTTAGGATCAGTGACTTTAACTTGTTGGCTTGCAGTCGACGGCGGCGATAAGCCCGCCTCGTTGACAGCTGTCACTCTAAACTCGTACTGCCTTCCTTCTACTAGGTTGGAACAGTTCAGTTGGTTCGGGAGGCAGAGGGTAGCGTTCACGCGTTGCCAGGTCGACGCTCCCACTTCGCGCTTGTCGACCCAGTAGCCTGGAAAAAATTTGGAGTTAGATTTCTGGTTTGCGCTGGATTGTGATGGAAGTTGGTAAATATTGGTATTCATATCTTTATTTTTTCAAATAGAAATGGCAATATCTGCTTCGAGAAAACGTATAAAGGAATTTACTAATTTTTACAGGGCGATCGCGCTTTCAACAAAATCCTTAAAAGCCTTTCGTTGGCTATCTAAGCTCCAGTTGTAATTTTCATAAGTAGCCCTAAGTTCAAATTTTAAGCGATTTTTTGTAATTAGTATTCGAAAAGTTTCTTTAACCATGAGCATTTATAGCAGTTAATACATCGACATATTAATATATTGATGCCACATAGCAAAACCCCCCTTCTGTCCATCAGTCATTTGCCCCATTCATTGTCAATTGAAGACATTAGAAGAAAATGCTATCTCTCATAAAAATATTTTGTGGCCAGAATATTTCAAGACAAATTGCGTCGACGCCTTCAGGCTAGATTTAGTGCAACACGAACGGTTTGTACGAAGGTCCTTCGTCCCGAGTTATCGTATAGAAATCAACTAAGTATTTCGTTTATATTAATAATAATTCATTTATCTCTCTATAGTCTGAACTATAGAAAAGTTACAGATCTTATTTAATTTATTCTCCGGTCTATAGTAATATATACCTTAAAACTAGCATAAATATAAATATAAAACCTGACAGTAGAAACTGATCCACCCGGCTCATGGATCAGAGTAGAGTAGATTAAAGCAGTGGAAACTAATCCACTCGACCTATGGATCAGAGTGGAATAGATTTAAGCAGTGGAAACTGATCCACCCGGGCTGTGGATCAGAGTGGACAAAATAGTGGAAACTGATCCATTAGTGAATCTGAAAAGTGGATCAGAGTAACAAAACAACTAATATAGGTACACGTTAATTGAGTTTTTTAATAGAGCACGGCCCCCGAGCCGTCAGTCCATCCGGACGAACACCATCAGTCCAGCACGTACGTGCACGATACGTCGGATAGGAAGAGCTATGCTTCTTTCAAAGGGCAATATACGCTTCTACAACAATAATCCAAATGAGTTGAAAAAACTATTATTAAATAAATTCAAACAAATTGTCAAACACATCCTTTGTAAAAAGGCTTACTATTTTTATAAATATCAGATTATTTTATTTATTTATTGATCACCAACATAGTGTACACTAAAACAAGCTTTGAGTTACCATATTATAAATCATGTCAAGTGTCAGTATAATTAAAGACAGCATGCAATACAATAACTTTTTGGATTTAAAAAAAAATTATAAAAAAATTGCAAAAAAATTAAATTAACACAATAATTCAATGAATTAAAGTCACTTAAAATTTTTTTTTTTTATTTTTTAATACGGCAATGGCCTTTATAACAAAGAAAATTACAATCAAATTATAACTAGTATTTACAATTGAAACAATTAAGCTAACTGCAGACTGTTGCAAACAATCTACAGGTAGCTCAACTGATCCATATCAATACCAGTCGGAAGCGTCCCCAAGACGCTGGCTGCATTGCCCCGCTGTATGGCAATGCTGATGCGCTGCGCCAGATATCCGCCAGCTCTCGGGTCACGCGTCGCGTCGACCAGACGCTCAGATAACTTTTTAAAAACCCGGAGAGCCTCGGTACTTAAAATTAAAACTAGCGATTAACAATTTGAGGAGCAAGAACTATCTTTATCTAGAGAGGATAAAAAAAGCTTGGGACGAGTTTTGCTGCAACTCGGAAACTAACAACCTAACAAGGTAAAGGTTTCTTGTTCGCTTCTTTATTACCTTAAATACTGAAGTCAACAAGAAATCAAAGTGATCACTATATTTCCTAGTTTTACTAATGTTATTTGAATTTTGTGACGTGTCCAAGAGTCCTGTAAGGTCCAGAGGAAATAAATCACTTTGATATTTGATATCTAATAGACGCGTTTGGTGCTGTGCTGATGCAAAACGGACTGACTATACTTGTCCGAGCCGTACTTACTAAATCCAGCCTCAGTGCCGTTCTTTAATTATTGTTATATTTCCTTACCTTGTATCCTAGATCCTCCGTCGCTATCGGGTTTGTCCCACTCGAGGTGTACGAAGTCACCTCCGACTTCAAGGATCTTCGGAATGCCAGGCGCTGATGGCGGGTCGAATGGTGCTTTAGCCTGGCGAGACATAGATAGTTATACTTAACTCATTGGTCTATAAATCTTCTAATGGAAACATTTACAGAATACAAATACTACTAAGACCACCCTAAGAAAAACAAAACAAATTTCGCGGAATAATTGTACCGGGCGCTGCGATTG
The DNA here is from genome assembly GCA_963662085.1 of Eupithecia inturbata. Lineage (NCBI taxonomy): Eukaryota > Metazoa > Arthropoda > Insecta > Lepidoptera > Geometridae > Eupithecia > Eupithecia inturbata. The sequence continues at coordinate 3,787,651 of OY759201.1, forward strand.
TGCCCACCACAATATTTGATTCGAATGCTGTCAAAACTTTGGTCTGGACTCTAGGTATGGGGGTTCGGCAGGGTATCAAAATTAAATGAAATAAATAAATAAATAATGCTGGAAAATCCACACAGCATCATCTAGCCCCAAAGTAAGCAGAGCTTGTGTTATGGGTACTAGATGACTGATAAACTTAATACAATACATAACATAGATAGATATTTTTTATTATATATAGAAAATACCCAGAACACCCAGAACAAATATTTGCAGATCGTACAAACATTTGTCCCAAAGCGGGAATCGAACCCGCAACCTTCTGCGTCGCAGGCGGACCTTCGCCCGCCGCGCCACATCGGTCGTCAATAAAATGAAATGTTGAATATATTCGGTCACTGACGAGTACTTTCCTAAATTCATGTTGCATTTAAAATAATAAAAAAAAATTTATTCAGACCAACATCCTTGAAAATATTACAAAACAGTACACAAAAAGATAAAATAAAAATAGTACCATAATTTAGTTTCGCAGTCGTTCAACGTAGTCTCTGAATCTAAGTTAATTTAGATAGATAATTTGTCAATTCAGCTGTCACCAAAACTAAACTTATCTGGCAGGACTTAAATGTTGCCGTCCCTTTCATAACAATTGAATTAAAAAGGATGTCATAATTTTAGTACTGTCTAATTAGTTTAGTTTAGTTTTGGCGACATCTGAATTAACACCATTGTCTTTATTTAGTACCCAAGCACCTTTTTAAGGAGTAAGTCAATACCTTGATCGGGTTGACGCCCTCCAAAGCAGGTCCCATGCCGTTCTCATTGGCTGCGTGTATCCTAAAGTTGTACTCGTGTCCTTCTGTCAGCCCTTGGACCGTGAACTTGGTGTCTCGGACTGATGACGCGATTGTGATCCACGCGGTTCCTGTATTAAGATAGTTACTTACGGTTAGGTTATGGAATTCTCTCCCACACGATATTCGTGCTAGCCCGTCACTCTTCACCTTCAAGCGTAAAGTCAAAGAGCATTACCTATCTTTATGACTCTGTTGTATTTTATGTATTTATTATATTATTACATATGTATTGTATTTTATATATTGAAATAGGTATCATATTTGTAGTAATAATATGTAGTAGTCTATTAATTATGTAGTTAAGGATTAAACCACTTTCTTTTCCTGTATGAATGTTGTGCACACGTAGATACCCACATAACCTTGTCTCTCTCTCTCTCCCAATAAGGTTTGCTGGAAGAGAACTCTTTTTAGGGTTAAGCTCGCCTTTGCCATTCCTTCTCTAGTTTTATGTTTTTTTAATGTATGTTTTATTTAGTGCAATAAAGAATTATTATTATTATAAATTATAAAAGTTACTTAGAAAATGAGATAAGTTAGTCGATACTTAGTTTGTAACAGGCGCACGCCTCCCAATAAAAGGAGCCTTCTTTTGATGTAGAGGACACACAGACCTCTTTATAAAGGGGATAATCGGCCTACAAAATCTCATTAGGTTTCCTATTTATTATGTGTCACGAGCTTTAATCCCACAAAATTCGTTAATTCTGCCAGACGTCCATCGGTAAGCACTCATTCAAATGCAATTCTTTTCAGCAGCCCTTAGGGCAGCCCGGGGAGACTTGTGACTGCTAGTACTATGTGACATGTAACATGTGTTCAAGGTAACAAACTTTAGAGAACTATTAACGCCACCTAGCTGTGTGATAGCGTACCTACTGTCTTATAGTGTAGATTTGGAACGTCAAATAATAAATAACTGTCTGATCTTAACCGGCGTTTTATTTTAGAAGCCTATCGATCATTTACCTGATGTATCATTCCTCTCGATGATGTAGTGCGTGACTGGAAGGCCTCCGTCATAGGCGGGCGGCCTCCAGGCGAGCGTGCACGAGTGCTTGCTGACGTCAGTGGTCTCCAACGGCCCTTGGGGAGGCCCGGGGAGGCCTGTGACCGTTATACTGAACGTGTCTGATGTTTCGCCGGAGTTGTTCTTGATTGTTATCTTGTATGTGCCTGGAGAAGAACGCTTTCGTTAGAAACAAATCATTTGAAAATAAGCTGCGTTCTTACTCAGTATCATAAACAGTATAAGGGAATAAACGAGGCACCGCATGAACGAAAATTTGCGAGATAAGAATATACCTGTTCAGAACACTTAGTGAAAAAAAAAGGTTTCATACATTAAATGTTTTGGTGGAGAATAGAGCTTACCAATTTGATTCCAAACATTTTTGCTAGCAAGAATCAAAGAAAAAAACGTTGTAAGAAGACAAGTTGAAGTTGAAGTCCTTGTGGTCTACAATTTGAACAATGTAGAGGTAAAGTGCGACACCTAAATGTACGCGGCACTAAGACCACGCCACACATTTACGACATTATTTTCTTTAGTTCAGTTTAGTTTTGGCGACATATGAATTGACACCATTATATACTTCTGGAGTGGTACACTCAGTCTCGCGATCCGTATAGACCCTGGCCCTAACCAGTATCTGTATTTCTGTGCCTTATTTTCAATTGACATTACCAAGTTTGGCCCACAATAATGAATGACTGATGAATAACGTTAAGTGTAAGCATAGAAATCTTACCCATATCATCCTTATTGATATCCCTGATAAAGATAAGGATGTAGTCATCAAAGACAGTGTATTTGAGATGTCCAGAGTCTGATTTCTCAGCGACTTTATGCCCGTCCTTGGTTAGCACGACGTCGGCAGGCTGGTCGCCCGTGTAGAGGATCTTTATCTTGGTGTTTTCGTGCTCTGGTAAGTGAAGGTCTCCAGGCATACGCACGATGCGAGGTGGGTCTGGTGGATAGATAGAAGTTGCATAAGAGCGTTTGTCTCAGTTCAATTCAATTTATTTATTAATACCATGTGCTCACAAGGAACACTTAGTCAAGTCAAATACTTAAATTAATTACATTTCAAAATTACATAACATTCAATCATAGAAAATTCTAAAATAATAAGAAGAAAAAATAATTTAAGGTAGCTGAAAAAGCATTGTCAAAAATGTAAAGTATAAAATTAAATTAAAATGTAATGTCAGTTTAAATGTCAATCATCAAACGCAAAAATATGTTTGCCTGCAAAAGCTTCATCTAGTCTGTAATAATAATAACTCTAATGAATTAATCCATTTTTAATAGTTGCTTTAAAATTTAGATCTGACATTGTTTTAACACTATTTGGTAACATATTGTTCAGACTCTTATAAATGATCAGTGTTTCCAGCTAAGAATAAAGCAACTACGGATTCAAATCCGGAAAAAAACTGTGTCGTCCACAGTCGCCGTAACTATTATTGCAATCACTAATACCACCAGATTACCGTGCTGATCGGCACAACATGGACCACGCATTCAATGCCATAAAAACATTACTGAACATGAGAACATGATTCAATCGTAAAGGATATTTCAATTATGTTATCAAGTTGCTTAAGTTTCCATTTAAAATGCAGATATATAGAAATTGCATTAAATAAGGCTGTGTGTGTAATGGACGATAGATAAGGTATGACGCTGCCGGTCTTCTTCCTTGCTTCGTCCTGGCTGCGAAGCACAAGACAGAAAAGGCTGGCAAACGCGAAAGGAGACCTAAACCCACCAGTGGGTGATACCATGCTAGAATGATGATGATGCTGGCTGGAAATACTCACTGCCTATCTTCAGATGCCCAGTACAGTAGATGTAACCAATACTGTTGATGGCTTCACAAGTGTAATCGCCTTCATCGCCGTCGGCTGCCTCGTTGATGTCCAGTCTGAGAGTGCCTTCGCGTGATATGGCTGCGAATCTGGTGAGGGAATCAACAATATTTTACTTACAATATTAACTTCGTAGGAATTAAAGCATAATCCGGTAGATTTTGCTAAGTCAAACTTATCTACAAAGCGTTAAAATCTAATTTCTATCTACATCTATCTGCCCTTACACGGAGAGTAGGGCCGAGCCAGTAGATGTTATGTTCTGTAGGTCTCCCACAAAATTTTGGATTAAAACGTTTCTAGAATCTTCTATAACTTCTTAGACTTAGCATTTAACTAAGTTAGTTTCCGACTCCGACTTTTCTGAACCTATGACGTAATGAAAACTATAAATGGGATTATTGAACAACTTATGATTTTGATTTCTTCATAAATTCAGACCTACCAGGACAGGCATGTAGTTCAGGCGACATACCTGGTGACCAGAGTGATCTCTCGTCTGTTCTTCAGCCACCTGCCCCCATGGCCACACACACCACGGCCGGGCCAATGGCGCTGCCATGGGAGACACTATCTGCCTAGTTCTGGCTACATACCTGGTGCCCAGAGTGATCTCTCGTCCGTTCTTCAGCCACCTGCCTGTGGGTACAGGGTTGCCCGTTGCCACACACTCCAGAGTGAACGGCCGGCCCAATGGCGCCGCCATGTGTGGCATCAACTTCCTCATCCATTCGGGTTTGGTGCCGCCGATGTCTTCGCCGGTGCGCACTGGTGTCGTGCAGGTTGATGGCTCGGATTTACCTGGAGAAGAGTAAAATAATTATTTAATAAAAATCATCAACTCGAAAGAAAACCAGCTAGCTAATGTGACCTTGCAATATTTGCTATTTTACAAATTGATGTTTTAGTTAGAGGTGAACTATCCAATTTGTTGAAATTAGGCTTGGTGGATTCAAAGTTTAGGTAGAACAATGACAAATTAAGTTTGTAAGTATACTCTCTACATGACAAGTTAAGCTGACACGGTTTTGTTAGCAAATGATTTTCATTAACATCTGAACTGCGATCTCCCACAGACCGAGCTGTCCTACGATATTTACAGATGTAGCGATCTCTAGTAGAAATTATCTGAACTACAAAGCTAACGTCAATAGAGGCGCTCAAGATAACAACATCGGAAAACTGAAGCTAAGCTACCTAAGCGCTTCAATAAATCTCCGCAAGATGTCGTTAAGACAAATTCCAACAAATTGTAAAGTGCGAAAAGAGTAGAAATCCTAGATCGTGCAAAACCCATATTTCAGTTACAACTGACCATATACGACTACCCAACATCAACTGTTTGTCGAAAGAACACCGGGCAAGTGGACCAGCAGGGTCGGCCCAGCTCAGAGGAGATCTCCCTTTGTACTTATTAGGTGGAAAATACCACCTTATCCCACAAAGCAGATACAAATACAATACATTTGTATTGTATGTTCAGCAGTGGGGAAGTATGTGTGCTGATGAGCAAGGAGACAGTCTTACCAGCAGAGTTAACCGCAATGATCCTGAACTCGTAATCCTGCTTCTCGCTGAGGTTCATGGCTGTGAACGTGGTGTCTTGTACGTGGTAGTCGTTGCATTTCACCCAGACTGAGCTGCCTACGTCGCGGCGCTCGATTATGTAGCCAGACACGCGGGAACCTGCGAATAATGAAATTTAGTTTTCATCCCATCTATTCGAAAAGAGGCAAAAGGTTCCTCGATAAGTGCGAACAAAGTGGGTCATTCCAGCGCACTTAATAACAGTGACGCAATGACTTTTATCACTGAGCCAGTAAATGTGGTAACAAAATAGACTAGAATGTTAACACGTAGTAGACAAGACAAGAAAAACAACAGGCGTATAAAAGAACTGTCAAAGAAGTTGACAGGAACAAGGAAATCTTTATTGGGCTTAATTGTATGTAGACTACCACATAAACCAAATTGTTAAAAGATATTGGTCTGTTCTGATTTGTTCTGCGGCGCATATTGAAATCCTGGATTCATACCACACAGTACCAAAATGTGCATTCGAATGCGTGGGCTCAAACTAATTATATTTAGACACCGACAAGCTTTAACCGCGAGCTGTCTGTTATCTGATGCCGTCAATATAAAATGCATCTAAATGTTACGAGTTAAAGCCCATATTTGAATGCACATTTTTGTGCTGCGCGGCAGCGGTGCTTTTAGGTGTGCGACAAGTTGCTGCAATCTGGAATAGTTTAGTGGACGCGCGCCATTAGGTAAAGTTGATTGGAGATTGTGTGTACACGAAAACTGTGAGGATTCTATATGTAATCCTCTAGTCAATATGACTCACCTCCATCATTAGCCGGCGGGTTCCACGTAAGGTCCACATAGTTGCGTCCCACGCGTGCGACGCGCGGCTCGCGCGGCGCGGACGGCGCCGACGTGCGCGCGCGCACCTTGTAGCGCTGCGAGCTGAGCGAGTGCTTGCCGAGGCCAGCTGCGTTTTGTGCCCGTACGCGGAATTCGTACTCGTGGCCTGGTTCTAGGTTGTATGCCTGGGGGTGAAATTTGTGTTAGAATATATTTTCTACTAAAAATATTGAATAACTAATTTGGCTAATAGTAGTTCCAGATATATTTTTCCATCTACCAAGGACATCCGTGAGGGCTGATGTGGCGACAGATTTGGCCGAGGATCTCAAGAGGCGCAAATATGCAGTTCTTGACTGTATAGTATTTTTGCTAACTACCCTCATTATTTTAATTAAGTATTTGCGCGTACCGAACCACTAACAATAGATAATAAGCTTGTTGTGTTTCTCACCAGTGATTATTAATCTTTTGAGAAGTAAATTAATATCTTATACATACAGCGGGGCAATGCAGCCCCGCTGTATGTATAAGATATTAATTTGACCAGCGTCTTGAGGACGCTTGCGACTGAAATTGATATGAATCAGCGGAGCTACCTGTAGATCCTTTCTAGACCATACGCTGCCCGTGACATTCTTGAATTCGATCTTGTATCCTTGGATCCTGGCTCCTCCATCAGATCTAGGTCTGTCCCATACGACGGTGGTGGTGGATTCGTCCCTTTCGACCTTATCTTACTAGCTATATGACACAAACTCACCTGGTAAGTGCAGTCCTTCACGAGATAATCAGCTCCAGACCATACGCTGTCCGTGACATTCTTGAATTCGATCTTGTATCCTTGGATCCTGGCTCCTCCATCAGATCTAGGTCTGTCCCATACGACGGTGGTGGTGGATTCGTCCCATTCGACCTTATCTTACTAGCTATATGACACAAACTCACCTGGTAAGTGCAGTCCTTCACGAGATAGTCAGCTCCAGACCATACGCTGCCCGTGACATTCTTGAATTCGATCTTGTATCCTTGGATCCTGGCTCCTCCATCAGATCTAGGTCTGTCCCATACGACGGTGGTGGTGGATTCGTCCCATTCGACCTTATCTTACTAGCTATAAGACACAAACTCACCTGGTAAGTGCAGTCCTTCACGAGATAATCAGCTCCAGACTATACGCTGTCCGTGACATCCTTGAATTCGATCTTGTATCCTTGGATCCTGGCTCCTCCATCAGATCTAGGTCTGTCCCATACGACGGTGGTGGTGGATTCGTCCCATTCGACCTTATCTTACTAACTATAAGACACAAACTCACCTGGTAAGTGCAGTCCTTCACGAGATAATCAGCTCCAGACCATACGCTGTCCGTGACATCCTTGAATTCGATCTTGTATCCTTGGATCCTGGCTCCTCCATCAGATCTAGGTCTGTCCCATACGACGGTGGCAGTGGATCCGTCCCATTCGACCACGCGAGGCGTGCCAGGCGGGTCAGGTACAGTGAATGAGAACTGTGAAGAAATGGGGAGTTTAATATACGTTGTTTGATAGATTTTGAATACACATTGACGCGCCATGCTTCAAATTGTTTAATGCATTCCCTGCGCAGTCTGCGAACCAGAAGGGCACGCCGCAACTCTACTACTAGAAGACTAGAGTAGAGATACTAAAAGGTCACGTGCGTCTTGAGCACCCTAAGCTCACTCTAAGTAACGCACTCTTACATGTCTATTTCTCAAGACTAAGGCCCGTATTATGAAAGCTTGCTCAGTCATTATTCTATGCTTAAATGACATTTATGCCATAGAAAAGCATTACTCAAGCATAGATCGATGACTGAGCAAGCTTTTATAATACGGGCCAAAGACAGTGTGTTGCGGGTAAAATAAGGAGGGCCACTTCAGCTTACATTTTAGGAGTCTGAATCTGCAAACTACCCCTTTCAGCTTGTGAAAATCGAAGAGTGCGGCTAAATAACGAATATTTGTGTTTTAATCGTAGTTTTGAATGACAGCGATATCTAAAATTAACATTTACTGCGATCAACTTAACAAAGCATGCCGATAATTAATACGCACCCTTATAATTTCACAATATGAAGGAGACAAAGTGGTGGTGCCATTATCATTGGCATTATGGCCACTAGCAGACCGCTTTAGATTGTTTATGATAATCGAGATTATGATAACGATGTTTTTTTTTATATTAAACTTTATTTACATACATATGCTACAGCTAACATAAACCGTTGATCGGTTTGTCCGTCAGCCTCAGCGTATTTACCTTGGCTGTGATAGGATCGTCCATGGTAAGTGGGTCTGAGACGCCATATTGGTTCTCAGCGCGCACGCGGAATGTGTACTTGTGGTTGGGTTCTAGTCCCATAACGTTGTAGTGGCAGTTACGAACGAATGATGATGTCTTCATCCAGATCTGTGGAGACAATATTTATTTTAATTTATTTTGTTGTAAAGGAGAACAAACAGTTTTACATACTTAATAAATAATCTTTGATAATAACAAAACCATACTCGTACTGTGTCCTCGTACGTAAAGCTAAAAGACTATTCATACACACAAAAAAACAAGAAGACAAAGACATTTCACCTCCGGTAGCAATACCGGAGGAGAAATGGAACTGTCTGCGTGTGTCTTGTTAACAGCTAGGTACAATGAAGTAACTTACAATTACTATTTATTTTTATACAATTTACTTACAATAATTAACAAGAAATTAGAGGTTAATTTTGTTCTTTTGTGTTATGGTTTACACGTACTTTAGCTACAACAAAGCGCGATGCGAAGTGATGATTATTTAGTCATGTCGCGTGAGTAGGCTAACCCATCAGGGTTGGTCTACTTACGACCAAATACTCAAACGCAACTTACAATTGAGCACGTCTCAAGTCGCGATTTTTTTACAGTTTTCAATGAAAATCTGTCAAAAATTGGTCACTGGAGACGTGCTTAAATCTGAATTGCATTTGAGTATTCAGGGGTTAGGCATCAGTCAACATCTTCTGAAGTCTTCTGTGATTTACTGTCTTCTGTAGTTTAGTAAAGCAAAAAGTATTTATTCTGTGTCACAAAATTACAGAGTTGGTTTACTGTCTTCTGTAGTTTACTGTATCCTACTGAATCTTAAGTTTACTCCCGTCTACAACAATACTCACTCCATTGCTGTCCATCTTCTCGATGACATAGTTGGTGATGGGCGATCCGCCGTCGTCCAGCGGCTGTTTCCACGCCAGCGTGCAGGTGTCGGGTGTTATGTCATACGCGTCGAATGGTCCCACTGGTGGGGATGGCCGGTCTACTACTAGCACCTAGGGAAGGGAAAAAACACATTAAGATAATTCTTGGTATGGTACTCGTTGTTACAATGGTGTTCAATTGCCAGATATAAATCTCCTTCATGCGTTGTCGGGTAAAAGTCGACTTACTTTGATTTTATAGATAGTAGTTTAGTTCAGAAACATTGTGTTTGTTGTTTTTCATCTTCATTTATAAAAGAATTTGCCTTACAGTCGGCAAATAAATTAAATCAAACATATTTACACTTCTCTGTACGGAAAGTGTCATTCTGGACAAACTCCATAAGAACATGCAATCTTTGTAGGTTGTTGTTTCAGAAACTCCTACGCAAAAATTGTCAAAGAGATGAAGAGTTGATAAAATAGCTTGCATCAATGTAGCAAAATCAAGATGAAGTAGATCAATGAACAGGTTTATAAAATAAACACTTTTAGAGAAGATTATTTTAAGATAAAATCCCATCAATGGAAAAATCTGTTAGAATGATTGTAGCAAACAGTAGATTTTTTTTTTTGAGAAATCGCTCTCAGTGATAATGCCGCCTGCTGTACACATTTGTTAAATGTAGATATAAGGTTTATATTATGATATTTTTTTAAGTACAATAAAGTGTTCATTCATTCATTAATTTGTCACATTTTAGTACTTTTATGATTCCGACAGATGATGGACACCTTTGGTGTGCTTTTCTCTGAGAAAGCTATCTAGCTTTTACAATCAAAGATATAGCTGAATTTTATTTACCCTGCAAGTAGCACTGTCCGATCCTTCGCTGTTTACCAGCTGGATAGTATACGATCCGGTATCAGAGCGCTTGGCAGATGAGTTGTGGAAAACAGTATTGATGTCTGACGTCACGAAACGAAGGCGTCCGTCTGGGAATACTTCGTCGTTGTTTATTATCCATGATACCTGGGAATAGAAAGTTGAGAATTAAAAACGACGATTTTTATAAGTTTTTAGAATTAATTCATAAATAATTAAAGACAGTTTTACACAGCATCTAGCCCAAAAGCAGCCTAATGTAAGCAGATCTTAATGATGGATAAATTCAAGAGCTTTTTTTAGAAGCATTATTCAAATAGTTTATCGAAATATAGGAATTACATTACGACTGCTAATAAACTTAACGAAAATAAAAATCAACTCACCTTAGGCCTAGGATTGCCAGTAAACGGTACAGTGATCTTGATCTCCTCTCCAGCAATAACTGTGATGTCCCTCAAACTGAGATCTGACGTGATCTTAGGCGAGTTCGGTGGCGCACAAGCCCTGATGGCATCAGAGGACTGAGACCACGGTCCTTGACCAGCAGCATTCACTGCTGATACTCTGAATTCGTATTCATGGTTCTCGATTAGACCCATAACCTTGTAGTTTGTATCAGGAATGTGTGCGTGGCATGCTTTAGTCCACTTATCTTCGGTTATAAGTCGCTTTTCAAGGATATAACCAGTGATAGGTGAGCCACCGTCGTGACGGGGCTTCGTCCAAGTGAGAGTGATGGAAGTCTCTGTGGTGTCCACGGATTTCGGAGCACCCGGTGCTCCGGGCGGGTCGAACGGATGTCTAGCCTTAATTGGCTCTGTGGTCTGAACCGGATCAGATTGACCGTACTGGTTCTCAGCCATGACTCTGAAATCGTAGCTTTTGCCGACAGATAAGTTCTTCACGCGTAGGAACGGTGTTGTAACATAACCTGAAACCTTGATCCAGTTGGGCGTTCTAACTTCGCGTTTTTCAATGACGTAATTGGTGATTTCGCCGCCACCGTTGTCTTTCGGTGGATTCCAGTACAGAGTAAGCGCTTCGCCTTCGAATTCGTCGGCGCGAAGGTTCTCTGGTTTACCAGGTCTGTCCAAAACACGAACGTTGATTGTGGCTGTATCGTATCCAGATGGATTGCGCAACTGTAATCTGTACTGTCCTCCGTCGGAGCGCTTCGTGTTTTTGACGACGAGTGAAGCTGATTCGGGTGTAATCTTCTGGAAGATTCTGGAATCTCCTTCGACATCAATAAGGTTGTCTTCGGCGAACCATTGCGCTGTCGGTTGCGGGAAGCCGGTGTATGGAACGTGAATGGAGAAGTCTTCTCCAGCGCGGACTGTGATGTCCCTAACACCTCCAAGGTCCATGCAAGGTTTGTTCGGCTGTTCAGCGATGGTGATATCAGCTGTTGGCTTGCTTGGTTCGGATCTGCCGACCTCGTTGACGGCGATAACTCTGAACTGGTAGTCTTCGCCTTCTTTGAGCTTGGGTACAGTGTGTACCAAGCCAGCGATAGGTACGTCATTGACATCCTTCCAATCTTTGTCGCCCTTTCCTTTCTGTTGGACGATGTATCCCTTGATCTTGGCTCCACCATCGCTCTTCGGCGGCCTCCAGGATAGGGTAACGGAGTCCTTGGTGACCCTGTCTGGTTTGGGCGCTTCGGGCGCACTCGGCTTGAGTCGTTGCGTTTCAGCTGTGATCGGCTCGGTGGGTTTGCTAGGCTTACCCGGTCCGGCCTCGTTGACGGCGATGACGCGGAATTCGTATCTGTTGCCTTCGCGTAGATCAGGTACAGTGTAGCAAGTGTTGGGTGTTGGATAGTTGTTGACCTTGACCCATTCGCCTCCACGTTCTCTCTTCTCGACGTAGTAGCCTGAGATTGGCTTGCCTCCGCAGTTCGCTGGTGGCTGCCATTCGAGGGAACAGCTGTTTGCTGTGTAGCCGGTAATCTTTGGCGTGTCTGGCGCGTCGGGGGCATCAAACGGACTCTTTGCCAACGTCGGCTTGCTTTCCAATGGATCTGATACTCCGTATAAGTTCTCAGCGCGTACGCGGAACACGTATTTCTTTCCTTCTGTGAGATTCTTGACAGTGAATGAGCATTTCGGACAGAAGCCGGCAACAGTACGCCAGTCATTGACGCCGAATTCGGCGACTTCGACGACGTATCCAGTGATTTCGCTGCCGCCGTCGTCGCTAGGCGGATGCCAGGTGAGACTCATAGCATCATGTGTCACGGGCAGCGGTACCAATGGTCCTCTCGGTACTCCAGGCTTGTCAACGACAATAACTTCGATATCAGCGGAGTCCCTTCCATGAGCGTTTTCAGCTGTGATCGTGTATTTTCCAGCATCATCGCGAGTAGACTTTTCAATAGATAGTTTAGTCTCTCCATTCTTGGTTTCAGCGGTGATTCTGTGCGAAGGTATGAGGTTAACTGATCCCTTAGTCCAAGTGATGGTAGGAGTAGGAGCTCCATCAATAGGAATGTTGGCGTTGATTGGTTCACCAGCTCTGACCTTGATCTTCTTGCCAATGAGATGTTCGAGATGCAGCTTCGGCTTCTCTTTCATTGGTTTAGCGATGATGACGTTGGATGGGTCGGAATGTTGTCCTGGGCCAGCCGCGTTGACAGCTGCTACCCTATACTCGTACTGATGACCTTCCTGTACCCTGTCATCTTCGTATTCGCTGTTCCTCACAGGGTCTTTGTTTAACTTTATCCATCTGCCCGTAGCTTTGTCTCTCCTTTCAACGTCGTATCCAATGATGTTGGATCCTCCGTTCGAGATGGGTGAAGACCATCTGATCTTGATGTGGTCCTTGTCAGCGGACGCAACCTCTGGTTTACCAGGCTTGCCAGGTACTGTGTATTGGTTCTTTGCGACGATAGGCCTGTCAGTTGTCAGCGGTTCAGACCTTCCTTGCAGATTCTCTGCGAAGACTCTGAACTCGTATTTAGTGCCTTCGGAAAGTCTTGGTACAGTCGCATGGTTGAACTTAGGGTTGATGTATGTGACAGCTGGAACCCATCCGCCGCCGTGAGTCAAATCACGCTTCTCAATGACGTAAGCTGTCAGTTCGCTGCCACCATTGTCTTTTGGTGGTTTCCATGAGAGCGTGACAGATTGCGCTGTGATTTCCTCGTACTCGAACGGCGCTTGAGGCGCCCCAGGTACATCCAAGACGATCAGCTCAAAGCTTCCCTCATCAGTACCGGAATCGTTCTTCAGTTTCAAGTTATACTTTCCAGCATCAGACCGCTTGCAGTTAACAGTATGCACAATAGTGTGGTGTCCGACAGAAGTAACGGTCGTTCTTTCGTTAGCAACGACAGCTTTTCCATTGCAGGTCCACGTTACATCTGGGAAAGGTTCTCCGATGAAGTCCACATCCAGATGGAAGATAAGACCCGCCTTGATGCGGATTTCCTTAAGGGGTGTTAGGATCTTCGGTGCCACGAATCTGTCCTTTGCTGTGATGACATCAGATGCTTCAGACGGCTCTGATTGGCCAGCCTTGTTAACGGCGATGACTCTGAATTCGTAATCCTGTCCTTCAGTTAGATCTGGTACTGTAGCCTTGTTCTTTCCTGGAGGGACGTGAGCAGCATTTACCCAGTACGGGCTTCCCTTTTCTTTCTTCTGGATGATATACCCTGTCAATGGTGCACCACCATCGGTCCTCGGTGGAGTCCATTCCAGGTCTACATGATCCTTGCTCCAGTCTGTAGCTTGAGGCTTGCCAGGAGCAGAAGGCTCATCACACTCGTTCTTAGCGATAATAGATTTATCAAGCTCCAACGGCTCTGATTGACCGATAGCATTGACCGCGCTCACTCTAAATCTATACTCTTTCATGTGAATAAGTCTTGTTACTTGATGAGATAGGTAAGTACTCATACCAGCATCGGACCAAGTACCACGAGACAGGTCCATCTTTTCGATAACGTAGTGAAGGATTGGAGATCCGCCGTCGTCGAGCGGAACTTTCCAAGATAAGGAACAAGAGTCCTTTGTAATATCAGCGACTACCAATGGTTTCTCTGGTCTTGAAGGTTTGTCTAGGACGGTCACTTGAGCAGTGGCTGAGCAGACTCCAAGGTCGTTGGTCAGGGTTAGTTTGTAAACGCCTCCGTCCGAACGAACGGAGAATGGAATGTCTAATATAACCCTGTTATGGAGCACTTGTACATCGATTCTGTCTGTAGGTTTAACGACCTTTCCGTTGATCTGCCATTCGACAGTTGGCTTCGGCGACGCTTCGATCGGAATCTCGTATTGGATTCTCTGCCCTGCTTTAACGGTCTTATCTGAGAGCAGAGTTTTATCGAAGTGCGGGACACAGAATCGTGCCTTAGCGACTTGTGGCATCGAGCCGTCGCTAGGTTCGCCGTTACCAGCTTTGTTAACAGCGATCACTCTAAACTCATATTCCTCCCCTTCTTGTAGGTTAGGTATGGTCGCTGTGGTCTTATTTCCTGGTACTGTAGCAGCTACCTCCCAAGGTCCATAGCGTTTCTTAGCTTCGATGACGTAGCCAGTGATGGGTGATCCGCCATCTTTCTTCGGCGGTACCCATTCGATATCCATATGATCCTTATCCCAATCCTTGACGACTGGTGTTCCGGGTTTGTCGGGTGTTCCGTAGGGATCCTTGGCTGTGATTGGTTCGTGACCAACCAATGGTTGGGATTCTCCGTGTTTGTTGACAGCGCGGACCCTAAAGTTGTAGTCGTGACCTTCGATGAGGTGGTCGATTCTGATGCTGCAGCCTTGGACTTCTCCCGCTGGGATCCACCTGAGGTTTTCTTGGTCCATCTTTTCAACGACATAGTGTGTTATCTCGCTTCCACCGTCGTCTTTCGGTGGTCGCCAGCGTAAGGAACATCCTGACTTGGTGATATCATCAGCTCTAAGCGGGCCTTCGGGCGGGGTTGGCGCATCCATTACTAAAATCTTAACAGTAGCTTTGTCTTTGCCATTAATGTTCTTAGCGTTTAGAGTATAAGTGCCAGAATCACCTCTCTTTGCATCGATGACGCGAATCTTAGTGTTGTGGTCATCGTGTACGATTTTGACCCTATCGCTGTTCATAATAAGGTTGTCTCCGTTGAGCCATTCCTTGGTAGGCACTGGTTCCCCAGCCACAGGTACATCGAGCTCGAAGTTTTGACCGACTTTGACCTTTATGTCGAACATGAAGTTTCTGTCGATCTTTGGTGCTAAGTTCTTGGGGCGGGCTACGTGTGGTGCGGTGGCATCAGATGGTTCACCCTGGAAGATAAAATACTCTTTTATTCGATGTTGTTTAACAATTATCGGAGATAAATATAAGTATCTATACCGCCTTTTGTATCGAAAAGAATAAGAGAAATTAGTCGTTAAGAGCTTAAAACAAGA
This sequence comes from Eupithecia inturbata, assembly GCA_963662085.1. Taxonomy (NCBI): domain Eukaryota; kingdom Metazoa; phylum Arthropoda; class Insecta; order Lepidoptera; family Geometridae; genus Eupithecia; species Eupithecia inturbata. The sequence goes on from OY759201.1 coordinate 3,803,233, forward strand.
TTGGACGTTATCTTGCAATTACCACCTTAAATGGAAATTAGAAAGATTGACGTCTTAAACCCAGTTTAAGTTTTCAATCAGTGCCAAAACTGGATGCCATTTTGTAATGACCACTTGAAACCGCGATACAAAATGGAGTCTTTCCTTTCAAAACAACCAAGTTTAATAGTTTTCTTACCTTTCCAGCCTTATTAACAGCACGCACTCGGAATTCGTACGTGTTGCCTTCAATAAGGTCGGGCACCTTGCCTGTCGTTACATCGCCCTCGATCTGAAATAACAGTAGAACGTTTAAGACTTGTTGATCGAAATTAGCTTATAGAACGCATGGAGTAGTCTAAATTTTAATGAAATGAGCATATGGAAAGCTTAACTACGTTGGATATAAACCAAGTGTTTTATTGTTTAACTAAAACTGGATAGGTTAGAAATTAATCTGAACCACCATACGCTTTTATATTTTAACGTACGTTTCATTTCTTCTAAACTCATCACAATGTAAGTTTTTAGTTCAGGGAATTTCGTACTATCAATATGACATGACCAATTTTACTTGAGCATACTGCTTTGATTTATCAATAATGTGTTTAAACATCTAGTAAATAGAATTTAATCTCACCTGAGCACACTCCTCCCAATCAGGCGAGAAGCGATCCTTCTTCTCAATAACATATCCCGTGATCGGCGCCCCTCCATCCGAAGTGGGTCTGGTCCACTCCAGCTCCACAAAATCTCTGTCGAAGTCCTTGACCTTCGGGAGACCAGGCTTGCCGGCGACCTCGAAGGGGTTCTTGGCTTCGGTTGCGTGGGGGGTGGTGAGAGGTTCGGATTTTCCTTGTCTGGGGGAAAAATATTGGAGTTTTTTCTAGTGTCAATATAATTATGCACAATAAGCATCTTACTTATAAAGTTTTCTCAACTAAAGGCAATAGCTTAGTTCGTTTGTTTTTTTTTAAACTAAAAAACTCTGTCTAGCCATTACTTAAAGTTGGCAGAGCTTTGTACGTAAAGGGTAACAATATGATTAAAACAACTTGGCCGGAGTAGTTAGCTATAAGCAAAGTATGCACATGCGCACCACCATTTTGTCCTTATAAACGAGTACTGTGCAGCCACTGACGCAACTTCAGGTTGCGGCCAAGTTGTTATAATCGTAGTGCACATTGCATTGCACATAGCGCCATGTAAGTCTCAAGTTAAACGAGAAAGGTTGCTTGTGTAATTAAATCAATGAGAATGAAATCTAGATTGACTGCTGGACATAGGGCTCCCTTAATGCCTACCATAGCGCCCTGTCTTCAGTCGCATCCAGCATCTGTCAGCAGACTTTAGCAGAACGTATTTTTTTTTTTCACCTGGTCTACGCTCAAGAACACGTGACCCGTCGGTTCTTTGGTAGATATAGTCGGCACACGGCCACTTCAGCTTACTAATTCTCTTCCACCATGCTCACCGATCCGTCTCCCAAGCGTGGTGATTATGGCAAACGTCCCCCCTTGTTTGGGTGAGGCACGTCCAGTGTACTAATGAATTCTGATAGGCATGGTCAATAACTTACCTATTGACAGCCCTGACTCTGAACTTGTACTTGTGTCCCGGTTGTAGCCCGTCTACTTGTAGACTGGTCTGAGGCCCGTCGGTCTCACCGGCGGTGACCCAGCGGCCCGTCGCCTCGTCCATACGTTCTACTACGTATTTGTCTATGGGCTGGCCGCCGTCGTCTGATGGCGGGTTCCAGGAGAGTTTAGCTCCGTTTGCGTGCACGTCGGAAACCTTGGGATAAGAAAGAGTATGAGGTTAAATAGGGTTGAAGATTTAACAGTCTGCATGGAATTAGATAGGATGTGGTATAACTCTGTACCACACAAACAGGAAATCCTTAGAATTAAGGAAGTACCTCTACAAAGGACGGCCTATCGCTTTGTGTGATCTCTTCCAGGCCACCACGGGACGGACTGGACATAAGAGAACAATATAGACGGTGGCAATTGAATAACTTAAGGAAATGAAAATAATTATAATTAATAATAAATAAAAAATAAATAATAATGCTGGACAATCCACACAGCATCATCTAGCCCCAAAGTAAGCAGAGCTTGTGTTATGGGTACTAGATGACTGATAAACTTAATACAATAAATAACATAGATAGGTATTTTTTATTATTATACATATATAGAAAATACCCAGAACACCCGGAACAAATATTTGCAGATCGTACAAACATTTGTCCCAAGGCGGGAACTAAACTAAACTACCACCTAACTTGCCATATATTACCTACTAATGATAAATATACATACACATAAAAATAAAGTTGTTGTTTATTTTACACGGCTAAATAACGCTGATGAAGATTTTTTTTAAGTAATTAAACTGCGCTAGACGCAGATAAGCGCATCTTGCGGTCAACATTTGTAAATGCATTGTAAAGAAAGGTTATTTGGCACTTAGGCCCGTATTATGAAAACTTGCTCCGTCATCGATCTATGCTTGAGCAACGCTTCTGTCATAGAAAATCGTTACTCAAGCATAGATCGATGACTGAGCAAGCTTTCACAATACGGGCCTTAGTGCAATGTAACCAGTGTGGTTACTAACCAAGCAATACCGGTGTGGCGGCTGACTTCGAGCAAAGCTCTCCATTGCTCTCTGAATGACCTTGAGCTTTTTTAAGACCTCATTAAGACACCATGTTTTTGTAGGGCATGTTTTTACTGGCATCACACACTGATCTGACTTTAGTCACACAAAGACTCTTGTCTTAAGATACTATAGATGCTAATAGAGTTGGTGTCACAGTATTTTAAGACCGATGAAGAGACGAAACACACCTGTCAACATATTTTACACACAAATACGGCCAAAACATAATAAACCAAAAACACTGACATGAACATTTTAGATTCCAATATTTATAAATTTAAGCAATGCGTAATCTGGTTGCTATATTATATGGCGTTCAACAACAATGTTAAATAACGTTAGATAAACGTTATTATAGTTAGATAACTTAAAAAAAAACACAATTAATAATGAAACAAATAAGATTATTTGTTTCATTATTAATTGTGTTTTTTTTAAGTAATTGTGTTTATTTTCTTAGTTACAATTTTTTTTTAATAATTTTGTATAAAATCTCGAGGTTTATTGGTAAATTTTAAATTTTAGCTTGCAACATTTTTTCATCACTTTTTATTTTTGCATATTTGGGTAAAATTTAGATCGTAACAACAACTGTATTTTTATAATGATTTTTCTCTGTCTTGTGAACTAATAAATATATAGACGAACCATCATCTGTTCATACCTTGAGCGGTCCTCCCGGCGGGCTCGGCACACTAAGCACTATAACCTCCACTTCAGCGACGTCCTTCCCGTTGACATTCTCAGCAGTGATGGTGTATCTGCCGCTGTCCGCCCGGGTCGCAGCCTTGCAGTTGATCTTAGTGTTGTAATCTGAATGCTGAACCTTTGTGTCCCCGGAAGTCTTGACTTCGCGCTTCGCGAGGAACCATTTGGTTTCTGGCATTGGTTCTCCGGTAACCTGAAGAAAAGGCGGAATTTTAATGCTTAATGTATCTGGTGCTGGTGATCATGGAAAAACTTACTAAAGTAGGGGAAAATGTCCAACAGAGAACAGCATAGAGATTTTGTTGAATATCCAAGATGTACGAAATCAAAGTGGTGGTGATATGGTACATTTTCAATTCATTAAACTCAACACCAATCAAAATCCATATTTTTTGGGTCAGAAGTGAAACACTTTCCAGTTTCAGTATGGCTTTTGTCATAAGCACACTTATTGAATTTGATGCCTGACAGCAATATTTTAGGTGATGACAAATTCATTTAGTTTCGTTTATGTGACGACGGAATCAACACCGTTGTTACATATCATGTTTCTTCGTTTCATCATACCAAAAATCGCCTCAACAACTTATGTCCAACAGAGACCAAATACTACTTATCACATCTGGTAGCGAGAATCGTGCCCGCAGTAACAGGAATCAGAGTGCGAGAATGAAACTGGCGAATCCATTTAAAAGTAAAACGTTGATAACTATATAATAATAACAACGTTTATTGAAAAAGATTTAAGACTTAAAATTACATCGTTGATCCCCAAACTAGGATACACCTGTATCTTGGGTATAGTTTATGATACATAACCAGATACATACCTTGACATCAAACGCGAACTTCTGTCCAACCTTGATCTTAATATCAATCAGGTTGGTCCTATCGATCTTAGGCGCCAGATTCCTGGCCTTAGCGATGATGGGATGTGTGCTGTCGCTTGGCTCGCCTGGGCCAGCCTTGTTTACGGCTCGGACCCTTAAAATTTAAAATCAATAATGTAAATCATTGAAAGTAGGTAGTATATCATAACTCGTCGCATCTTTTTACTCGCGTAATTTATATTTTACGGGCGCGCTTGTGTATTTGGTTGGATATCTGGGACTCTTTATTAACTCAAAGCATCAAAACGATTGAAGCAAATTTTAATGAGGTATCAAATATATTTGTTTGAATGCTGTCTGTGTTTGTAATACATTTATAAAAAATTGGTTTTGCTAAAAATGCGTCAATTAAAAGGAAACAAAGTAAAGTTCACTCAATAGGGGGACCACTAAATTTTGGTCTCTATCCCTTGGATATAAGGTCTATTCTCACCTGAACTCATAAGTCTGTCCCTCGATCAGATCAGGCACAGTAGCCGTGGTCTGATCAGCCGGGACCTCGACCGCCTTCTCCCAGTTTCCGAACTTGTCCTTCTTCTCCACGACGTAACCCTCGATGGGGGCGCCACCGTCTTCGCGCGGTGGTGTCCACTTGAGGTCCACGTGGTCTTTGTCCCAGTCGGTCACTGAGGGTGTGCCTGGTGCTCCTGTGAATTGAAGAAAATGTATGAATTATCTGTGAAAACGTTTATTCTCTGATGCCTTTGTGCAGCAGTGGACTGGTGAGGGCTGTTGATCAACACATGGTTGAAAATACTTGTTTCGTTATTTATTATGTGTGCCATTGGGCAGTTTCTGATATCAATCATAAGCTTTTTTTAATGCCTGTTTAATAGTTTTATTTTGTATAGTTTATGCAGAGATGCGAAATTGCTCTTGGTGGCCACCAAACTCTATTTTTGCAACTCGGTTTGCAATTGTTAAGCAATTTTAACAGTTCCATATTGCATATACAAAAAACCCACGTCAAAGTGGGATTTGTCTTTTACTAATTGACCAATCAGATTACATGTGTATGTATTTAAACAATCTAGAAATCACGGTTCACTCCTATCGAACGTAAATATGGCAATTTTATGAAAATACATGTCACAAACAAATCCACTTACCAGGCTCATCGAATGGATTCTTGGCAACAATGGTCTGTTCAGAATCCAGTGGCTCAGACTCGCCTTCGCTGTTCACAGCGGAGACACGGAATCTGTACTCCTTGCCAGGAGTTAGGCCGGTAACGTCGCATCCTAAAAGAAATAAAATAAAAAGATTGGTCTAAACATGTCAAACTGCTTGCAAACTCGTCGCTCTTAGAGAAAGACAGCTCATAACTGAGATGCCTGGAGAAGTATTGTGTCGGAGGAGATCAAGTTTAGGTCGTCACAGAAGTAAATAGGTAAAAATTGCTTGGCCTTTTTAGTTAACCATCGAGATGTTTCCTCTTAAAAAGATAGAGGCCGAATTTATTTTTGGCACCATCAAAACAAACAAGGATTACCTCTATACCCAGCAGTAGGCGATGATGGTGTTGATGGAAATAAATAAGTTGTCTACCAAGTTTACCCTCTAATTTACCATGGGACTACCTAGCAAGGCGACTAAGGGTTCTCATCAGTAAGACCTAGACAAAATCATTCGGGAAATCGATAGGCCTATATCTATTAAGAAGTATGCCGCCGCCATGACACCTCCTAAAGCAGCAACAAATGGTTTGACTTACTCGGCTCATCAGATCTAGAGCAAGGCACCCAGACTCCAGTCTCTGTGTCCAGCTTGTCCACTTGGTAATACTCGATGGGAATACCACCGTCGTCCTTGGGACGCTTCCACTTGAGGGTGGCTCCCTCTTTGTGGACGTCGGAGATCTGAAAAGAAATGTTGTAATGTTATGTCAAATAGTCAACGATAACAAAATTTACGAAACATCTAATACCTTCGAGGATTTTACTATAAAGAACGGTATATAAATGGACACCACGAACAACAACACAACGGCACACATTAGAACGGCTACACAGATTTATTGTCACAAAAAAAGAATACTCTCGATCACGTCGCCTTATCAAACAAAAACTTTGTAATCTAGTTTTGCATGCTTTAAAAAACTTGTTAGTATATATATTTTTAACACAGAACTGCTCTTTTAAATTAATGATGTGTACACATACTTAGGGATAGAATCTAGGTCATAATATTGTGTCTTTAAATTTTTTTTACTGTGATTGTGTTCTGTTTTGCGTGCTAAATAAATAAACAAAAAGTAAATCGGAATCCGTCCTTTCGCTTGGGATCTACAATACCCCAGAAATACACAGATAAACACGTAAACTTACAACCCCCCTTTTTACCAATAGCGTATATTGAATCTGTTTTTGTTATATTTCTAAAATTTTTGGCGTTGGGTGTTTATCAATAAGCCATATAATATACATACACCTTAAAACATTATCCTCCCAACACAGTCAGCTAAGAACAGCCCACAGAGTGAAACGAACACTCTGCGTCTGTTTTCCCGGTGGAGCACAATCTCTGAGTCAAGTCCCAAGTGGATAAGTTCCTTCTGAGCAAGCGTGCTCCATCTTAGACCATATCTTCACTTTCTTAAGCGAGATAGTGGTCAAACGCCTAATTTTTTTATAAAAAAGCCATTACACCACATTTACAGAGCAAAATCTTACCTGCAACGGTCCCTCCGGCTTAGTCGGCTTATCAGTAACCAGCACATTGATAGTCACAGTGTCCTTCCCGCTCGAGTTGACAGCCGTCACCGTGTACTCTCCCGAATCGTCGCGCCGCACAGGGCGGACGATAAGCTTCGTGAAGTAATCGGGACTGTCGATAGTGATCGCTTTGGATGGGCGGAGCGGCATGTTTTGGGATCTGTGGGTGGAAAGAGGAATAAGTTTGATGTTTTTAGGGTTATAACAGAGTGAGGCGTTTTCCAAAAAAGAGAAAACCCAATTAATCAATGTCAAATTCGTAATTCGTTTTTCATAGTGGACTTCCAGAATCACCCTGCAATGTTTGGGAAATCAGTCTTCCGGCGCTGGATACACGACGCTTCTGCACCATGCAGTCTTGAGGTTTATTAAAAAAAATCTTTCAAATTCCTGTCAAAAGTTATTACCTCCATTCAACAGCAGGCGCCGGCTCGCCAGTGATAGTAGCCTCTAGCTTCAGCGTGGATCCTGCAGACAGTGTGACGTCACGCAGGTTGCGACGGTCTATCTTCGGAGCTAGGAAACGTGGCTTGGCAATGAAGTTCTTGCTGGCTTCAGAAGGCTTGCTCTGGCCGGCTTTGTTGACTGCAATCACGCGGAACTGGTATTCGTTGCCTTCGATCAGCCTGTAAGAAAGAATAGAATATAACTTTATTGCACCATCAATAAATTTATAAAACCAGAACTTAATACTAAAAGGTCAAGATTTGACTGAAATTGAAACGTAATTAGTTAGTGAAATAACCAACAGAACTTGGTTCGAATTATATAACCATTAGACATTATATAAGGCCGTGTAACATTGGAGTGCCCAAGTTGGCGGCAGTCCAATGTTACACTTTATCAAAAGTAAATTTGACCTCAAGAACTATTTTTTCCTGGCAAAAGACATCTTGAGTTCCTTATAACAGAGAATGTTGGGTAATAAGCTACTTTGATGACACTAAATGATTTTTACTTTGATGATTAACTTTTTTTAGAGGCCAGAGTTCAACATTATTCCTAAAAGCTCATAATTTTTTACATAACTAGATACCTACCCTCAAAATCAAGCAAAATATGTTCCGCTAAAAGAAGCACTTGGCCAGAGGCACTTGCGTTTCCACGGCCTTCTCCCAAAGCGGGCTGTATTTGTCCTTATTCTCGATGATATAACCAACATAGGGTGACCCCACGTCTGAGATAGGGGCTTCCCATTTGAGGTCTACATGACTGACAAGTCCGACAAGACAAACTCGCATTCTTAACATTTACATTTCCCCCCACTTTATCACTATAAACAACACAATTTCGCGGAATTTTAGACACCCTATTAAGTGTAATATAGAGGTATATCCACAGCAATGGCGTTAAATGCAGGAAGAGAAAACCAGCCAGCTATAACAAAAATTCGGTTTACTCGTTACAAGCAATTATGCCTAGTTGACAATTATGGGAAAGAGGCCGGCATAGATCGTAAATCCGCTTTTATAGGTTTGAACAGGTGGCGGCTGTACGAACTGCACGTAAAAATCAAATAATTAGGTACGGGATATCGAAACCTGAGAAAGGTATGCAGTGCAGCCGTTGAGACACAAATGGAGCTGTATTCAACAAATGGTTACCCACAGCTGAATACATAGAGTCTACTAAAGATCACATCAAATACACACTAAATCATACCGGCCACAGGCTGCTTGTCTTTTGTCTTATAAATACGTTTTCTTACCCATTAACAGTAGCACTTGGCGTAGGCACATGCGTTTCCACGGCCTTCTCCCAAAGCGGGCTGTATTTGTCCTTCTTCTCGATGATGTAGCCGATAATGGGCGACCCCCCGTCTGATATGGGGGCTTCCCATTTGAGGTCCACATGACTGGCTGACCAGTCGTCGGCAACTGGTACCGTGGGGGCGTCCGGTACCGCTGTGGGAGAAAAAGATAGTAGAATTTAAGGTTATAGGAATCAAAGAGTAGGGTTTTAGTTTTTAGGATTAGGGGCATTCGAGGACGCATCCAAACTGCTTTAAAACTCCTGTTCTCGAATAATGGCGTCTCGATAATGTAACATGTAACATGTTCAGAGGCTAATATCTACTTTGTGTCATTGAAGCACAGGAAGTAACTCTGTCTGTCTATATGTTACCTTTTCACGCCTAAACGGCTGAACGGATCTCAATGAAATTTGGCAAGGTGGTAGATAGTATCCCGGGGACGGACATAGGCTACTTTTTATCCCGGAAAAGAGCGTGCGAAGCCGTGGGCAGCAGGTAGTAAATCAATATGTTTGCTTGTAGCTATTGGAACCCTAATGGACTCTACAAACTAAACCCGCTAACACAGCCCGGCGAGTTCGTGCGAAATGAACGAAACGGCTGTCGGAAGACCAGCGTTGGCTGTACGCTAATACAACCGTGTAGTTAATTTTGTTTTGTTCATTTCAGAAGTGTTATTCATGTTTACTTTTAAGTTTTTTTTTTGTTACTTTCATATAGTCAACCGACATTAACATTGTTAATAGGTTGCAAAATCAAAAAAAAATAAAAAATAAAAAAGAAATCTCAGGCTGAGACTGGAACCTTTTTGTAACTCTAGCAAGCTGTCTTCTTTTCTATGTTCTTTTCTTTTATATTGTATATGTCTGAGTTACAAATAAACGTTTCTATTTCTGAATTTCAGTCTGTAAATATTGTGGGCAGCCCACAGTGTTTTGTCAATATGTCTTTGCACTTTGTCTTTTGACTTTGGTGTGTATACTCCAATAGACACGTATAAGTATGACATTGTTACTTACTGAACGGATCCTTAGCGATGATGGCACCGAAGGTTTCTAGCGGTTCCGACTCGCCTTCCTTGTTGATTGCTTTCACGCGGAACTTGTACTCGTGACCCGGGATCAAACCGTCAACCTGAAAAGTGAGAAGGGTAAGTAATCTATCAATACGACACCCGTCACACAAGGCGAGCGAAGCGAGCCTTGCTGTGTGTCAAATTGAGCGGAGTCGTAATGCGGTGAACGAAGCGAACCGCAATGCAACGTGCTGACACACAGCACACCCACTAATATGGATATCGTTTTCGACATACTCGACAGTGTAGATTACGAAAAAGATGTCCATTTCAAATTCCAAGATAGCTGACATTTTTATATCGCAGTTCTCGCTCCTGGATATCGATTTCGACCAAATCGAGGGTGTATGTTACGAAAAGGGGAATTAAATAAAAAAAAGAACTGTATACACAGCCGCCGCTCGCGCACATATAAAAAACTATCTATTTATATAAAAATGAATCCTTATTTCCCTTAGTCACGGCATCACGCGTGAACGGTTGGGCCGGTTTCGCTAATTCTTTTTTGTTGTGTTTGTTATTGTCAAAGAAAGGTTCTTATATTCTTATATATAGTGTTGTTTCGGGTATGGAGAGGGCGCCACTGCGTCCTAGTTTGCATCGGCTCCATAAATTTTTATTACGAAAAATATAAATAAAGCTAATTCAGTCAGGAAAAGATAGTTAATCGGTGTGACAAACTGTGAATATAAGGTACAAACGTTATCTCGGCGATCTATTGAGAACTGTGATCAAAAATCGAAAGTGAATATTACACTAGTGTCTGGTGAAATCAGTGAGAAAATCGGAGATTGGCTAATGAATGTGAGTAGTAGACTATAACAATACACTACACTTCATACAACTCCCCTACACTCATCTCCAGAAGATATTACGACCTGACATCTTCGTAATAAGTTAACAAAACAAACAAAATCCGTTGCCTATCACAGTGACTCATAGCTACACTTCAAATCAAACTCACCAACAAGTAAACATCAGCTGACCAATCAGCTGGCTTACTGCGGCTACTCTGTAACGCTATCTAGTGAAAACGACGCGACCTAACACGGCAAACAGCTAGACAACATTGACCGACGCTCAACGCAACTCACTGGCGGCGCCAGCGCCGAGCTAGATAGAACCCAAGATGTCAAAGAGCTCTGCTAAAGCTGCCACGAGTGACCGCAAGATGGCAGCGCTTGTCACTTGTCATAAATGTAAAAAAATTGTCAATGCAAAAAGTACGATTCACTGCTCTGAATGCGAGAATAAATTTGAATTTGAATGCGGTGGATTACCAGAAAAAGTATATCGATTAATGGAACTTGACTCGAAGAGGAAGTGGAGATGTAAGTTTTGTATACAAAAATCGAAAGATCCTAGAAGAGATGCCAGTAACATTACGATGAGAAAAAAACTTACCTATCCCAAACTGGACGAAAGCATTGAGTCAATTCGTTTTTCTACTCCTGCAAGCGAAATTTCTCAGATGGATGACTCACACATTCTGACGGTATTAAATACGTCTTGTGATTCACCGCTGCCTCTCTCTAGAAGTGTTGACTTAACTCTCTCTGGTAACAATTCTGTGCATGAAATGAAGGAGACTATCTCTATGCTAACCTCGCAGCTGGCTAGCACACAAGTAGAGCTGGAGAACACAATACTGGAAAATAATGACTTACATAGACAAATGAATAAACTGACCAAAGACAACGAATTTTTGAAGACATTATGTCAAAGACCACTACCGGAAATAAAAACGTACATGAATACAACAAAGAAAAATAGAAGATGCTCAGCACAGTTTCCAGACATCAAAAGAGCTTTGTTTTCTTCCCCTAGACCTCAGTCTTTGACAAAAACTTACCCGAAACCAGAAGAACATGCGGTATTCCATTCTCTTCATTCAAGAATAACTGAATTACGTCAAAAACTCCAGAAAGCGGAAGAAGAAATATCTCATCTGACGATTAAATTGAGTTCACCACTGTCTGACCAGCCTAAACCGGGGGTCAGTAGGCAAACCTGGGGACCCGATCTACAGAACCAGACTTCCAAAATACTCATTCTTGGTACTCAACAAAGCGTTAATCTATCATCGGCCCTCATACGCTCAAGATATTTTACCAAATATAATAAGTACCAAATTCAGTCCCAAATAAAACCACATGCGTTATGTAGTGAAGTTCTGAAAAACTATGAAAACATTAATCTGGAAAAAAATGATAAACTAGTGATTTGCGTCGGTGAAAATGATTACGACTTAAACATTCTCTCCTCGCACTTGCGTAAACTTAGTAACAAGTTTATCAATAACAGTATATTAGTACTTAACATTTTCAGAAGTCATTACATAAATGTGGACGATTTAAATAATAATATACAAAACATTTGTAATGAATATAAAAACTGTCATTATGTTGAAAGTAACTCTAATAAGTTGTTTGATATGTGTAAATCACTAAACTTCAAAATCGATTGTATTGATTATGACAGTAAATACCTAGATATTAAGGAACTAAAGAAATTGATACTTCATAAAAAACCAATTTACGAACCGAAATCACAAGGCAAGGGCATGCTAAAGACCAGGGGAACGATTCCATATTATTTCAAATGTTGTCAGAAAAATTGCTCTACCGTAGCGGGTAACACTTCAATGAATATTTCTAAAGCAGATGACCATAACCAGTTTTTTCGTTACAAACAACAATCCTAAATCAAGTAATAAGCTACAAACATTGCATTTTAAAGTGTTACATCAAAACATTGCCAGTGTTTTGTCCAAACAAGCGCTTTTAGAACTTACACTAGATGAGCTTATAGAAAATAATAATCAGCCAGATGTAATTTGTTTATCGGAAACGTTTTTAAAAATGGGATGTAGTGGATATCTTAAAATAACGGGATATGATTTAGCTTCAGCTTTTTGTAGGGAGAAACAGAGAGGAGGTACATGTATTTTAGTAAAACAAGGTATTGCTTTTAAAGAGTTAGCATTTCTTAACGATTATGCTTCTCAAAAAACATTCGAAACATGCGGTATTGAGATCCCATCGCATAAGCTACTTGTTTTTTGTTTATACAGAATACCTTCATCTGACCCAAACATTTTTTTGGAAAAATTAAACCGTGTTTTATACGAAACGCGGAAAAAATATAAAAAGATGACAAAAATAATTTTAGCAGGTGACTTTAACATAAATACACTGAAAAAAAGTAAAATTACTAACTATTTAGAAGATTTATGCTACAGTAATGATCTTAAAATCCATATTAATGAACCTACACGAAAAGACTCTTGCATAGACCATTTATTAAGTAATATTAAGGACGCAACCGCTTCCGTGCTGCCGCTATACCTATCGGACCATGATACGGCACAGATTCTATCATATCCAGTTAATTTTAAGAAAAAGTTTGCAGCATCGTATTTTATTTATAGAACGGACTTTAGTCACGAACATTTACACAAATTTAAAGAATGCCTCACGAAGCTCTCTTGGCTTCAGATCTATGCGGAGACAAATCTAAACAAAGCATTCAACGACTTTCATGAACTTTACTGTTTATTTTACAAGTTGTGTTTTCCTAAAATTAGAGTAAAAATACGGAATGATACTCAGCTCAAAAAAAATTGGATTAGTCCTGGATTAAGACAGAGCTGCAAATCACAACGCAGGTTGCGTCATTTATACTATAAGGAAAAAACAGTTATAAATAAGCGCAAATACCGGTCATACTCTCGCATACTAAAAAAATGTATCTACAGATCGAAAAGGATATCAAATATAAAATACATAATAAATAGTAAGAATAAATGTAGGGCGACATGGACTGTGATAAAAAGAGAAATACCAAATAATAATAAACTTGACGATAATATTGACAAAATTTTAATTAATAGCCAAATAATTTCTGAACCTATTGACATTGCCAATAGTTTTAATAAATATTATATTAATTTGACAAATAACTTGTCATCTTCTCAATCACAGACATTTTCTAATAGTCTTACGAAATTAAATTCAATGTTTTTATTACCTATGACTGAAAATGAAGTAAAAAAGGAAATTTTGGCTTTAAAAACCAGTAAGTGTGAAGGCTATGATGGAATCAACACGAATATTATAAAAGAAAGCATTACTGAGATAGTAGCTGTATTGACGTATCTGATTAACCTGTCCTTCTCAACAGCTACTTTTCCCGACGCACTAAAAAAGTCAATGGTCAAACCTCTATTTAAAAAAGGCGAAAGGACAGAGATAAATAACTATCGTCCAATAACGCTAATACCAATTTTCTCAAAAATATTTGAAAAATCTATGTATCTAAGACTTAAAAACTATTGTGACAAACAAAATATAATTACAAAAGAACAATTTGGTTTTCAGAAAGGAAAGTCGACATCTCTTGCCATTTTTACCCTAGTAGAAACGGTGTTAAATAGTCTAAACACTGGTGACTTAACGACAGGACTGTTCTATGACTTATCTAAAGCATTTGACTACGTTTCGCATGATCTACTTTTTAAAAAACTAGATAACATCGGTGTCAGAGGCCAAACTCTACAATGGTTCTCTTCTTACTTGGAGGACCGTAAGCAATGCGTTGTTATTGAGAAACTAACTAATAACAACGAACTAATTACATTTACATCAGACTATGAAATCAACAAATCGGGCGTGCCACAGGGCAGCATTTTAGGGCCCATATTGTTTCTACTCTATATAAATGACATAGTTACCGTGACAAACCATAGGTGCATTTTATATGCTGATGACATTTGTGTAGTTGTGACATCTGATAAAAAATTATATAATAAAACTGACCATGAATCTGACATTAATAACACAATTGATAAAATTATTGAATGGCTTGACATTAACAATCTTAAAATTAATCTTGACAAATCCAAATATATTCAATTCAATAAATCTAAACATATAAAATATAATTTTAATCTAAATATAGCGAAAATAGAACAAGTTCCGCAAATTAAGTTTCTAGGCGTAATAATTGACGAAAATCTGGACTGGAAGGCACATATAGACATGGTAAATAAAAAATTAAACAAATTCGTGTACGCTCTAAGTCAAATTAAAAATGTCACAAATGTGAAAACTGCAATAACGTCCTTTCATGCCCATATTGAATCTGCTCTTCGCTATGGGCTTGTAATGTGGGGCAACAGCACTGATAAAAACAGAGCATTTATAGCACAAAAGAAATGCATCAGAGCGATCTGTGGAATCCCCCCGGATGAGTCATGCAAACCCTTGTTTAAGGAGCTTGGTTTATTACCTCTACCGTCGCTTTATATTTATGAAGTATCAAATTTTGTTAGAAATAATTTAAACTTATTTATAAAAGCATGTGACAAACACCCTAGACTATGTAGAGATCCGAATAGACTTATTCTAAAAGATACCCCGCGTTCAGCCAAGTTTTCAAAAAGTTGTTTGACTCTATGCGTAAACATATACAATAAGTTACCAAATGAAATCAAATTATTAAATAATTATTTATACAAAATCAAATTGCTTAGATGGCTGAATGAAATGAATTTTTATGACATCAATGAGTTTTTAAATGTAAGATAATAAATAATAATATCCAATTTAATTTGCCACCATAATTATTGCATGCTAGAATATAGTGAGACATGAGTGCATTACTTAGAACTAAACCACCTTTATACCATGTTTGACGCAATAAATATATTTTGAATTTGAATTTTGAATTTGAATTTTATAAAAGAAACATTTTTGAAATATGCGCAAAAAATTAAAAAATTTAGGAAAACTTAACGACCATAATACAATTTTTTTTAACATTATTTATTGACAAAGAAAATTACAATTCAATAATAAAAACAAATTAGAACCAATATTTACAATTGAAACAATTAAGCTAACTACAGACTGTTGCAAACAATCTACAGGTAGCTCAACTGATCCATATCAATACCATTTAATACAAATTAAAATTCAATATTCATAGTTAAGACAGGATGACGTCTGCCGGGTCCGCTTGTATTCCATAAAACGAATATACCTACAATGTCCTAGGGCATACTCCGAACATGTTGGACACGTCAATTATCGGCTGTGATAGGCACAAGGTGGGTTGGTGGTGCGTTAGGCTTAGGTTTTCGCTGACATTTACGGTATATTACAAGAAATTTTACAGTTTTAAAAAGAAAAATTGCGTTCTTCTGCCTACTAGAAATGTACCCTAGTTATAAATGTGGCCGGCCGTATTGTGATAATCCAGACTATGGTATATTCTAAATTCTCAACCAGGTTCTACGGCGCAAAAGTACATTAATAGACAAAACAAAAATGTTTTCGTCTATGAATGTTGTGAAGCATTGAAAGTCATGTGAATCTGGATTTCATATCATCCTGTCAGAAAATCATAGCAGATCCTTTCGACCATGCTTCGACCTGTAGTCGTTTTTTCTTCTTTCCTCAAATTAAATCACCAAAGACAATACAACGTACCTCCATTTCCGGCACATTGCCCATAGTCTTGCCTACGGGCACCCAGCTGCCAGTCTCAGGATCGTACTTCTCCACCAGATAACCTTCGATCGGCTCTCCGCCGTCGTCTTTAGGCCGCTTCCAGTTGAGTTTGCAGCCATCTTTGTGGATGTCTGACACTTCTAGTGGGCCTTCTGGCTTCTCTGGTTTCGCTGTTGGGGAGGAGTAAGTTAGTGATCGTCTTATATGTAATTTTATGACTCGTATGGCATTTACTATTAAATTTAAGGTGTGATTTATTATATTTATAGTCGCAGAAAATAACTTATTTGACTATGCTTAGGAAAACTAGACCAAATTACGAATAGCACAAACCTAAAAACAGTATTTATTGCGACATGGTAACAATAAATAAGTAACATTCTTATAACTTTTGATACATTACGGATGTAAGCGGGTTAACTACGAACCTTATTTGTGTTGGAAGAACACCGACGTTACATCCCTTAACGAGGGACTTCTTCAGGGTGAGTGCGGTTCGCGACGCGCCTGTACCGCTAACGTGCGCTCACGAACCGCACTCACCCTGAAGAAGTGGTGTTCTTCCAACGCATGAGTCATACGCTTTCATCCGCAATGAATTCGTCAAACTACGATAGTTTTTATAGTAAATCTTAGTAAGGAGACGTGATCGTGACGTCTCCTTTTTCCATACAATTTGGTACAGAGCCTCTATCGTGCGGACAGGGAACTACGCAAATCCCCATACAAAAAGTAGACGGCACGATCACGTCTCGTTACTAACGTCAAATAGACTCACCCCTCAGACTAGACACACTTTCATACGAGCACACAAACATTCCCTAGTCTGTTAAATTTCATCTCACTGGACTCAATGTATGGCTAAGTTATATTTTAGTGTTTAGACTATGTTTTAGGTGCCACGTGATACATTTCTACTAACAAATTAGTATTTGTTAGTAGAAACATAATGAAGTAGGTAGTTAAATATAAAATACGTACAAATAACAATAACATCCAGCTCCGCGGTATCCTGTCCATACTTGTTGACCGCTTGAATCTTGTACGTTCCGGAATCCTTACGTCGCGGGTTGGAGTGCTGGTACTTGCTTACGTACGGCACGTTTATCACTGGAATGGAAAATTAGTTTTATTTGCTGATAGAAAGGATATTTTTAGTACATTTTTTAAACCGCAAACGGAAAAAAGTGATGTACACTGGTGTACATTACTGGTGTTTTGAGCGATTTGTTGCTTTGATAAGGATGATTAACTGCAATATAAATCATGTTTTATTTTCTGGAATTTAGTATAATATTCTGCAAAGCTTAGCACCTAACGGCTGTGTCGAAAGTCCAGAGTTTAATTGTTGATTTCTTCGTAGGCGTTAAGACTACTATTGTGTATACCAATTGTAATGTAATTTAAACCCTTAAAACGATTAACACTAAAGTCCACTTTCATAGGACACAATCCACAATCTTCATTCCATTTACAGCTCTAAAGACAAAATACTGCATTTTAATCTACATTTAAGTCCACTGTCAGACGAGACGACGATTTCCATTCAGAGTCCATGATCACTCCCATGAAACAATCAGTATCTTCATTCCATTTCGAACTCCGTGCCATTGCAATTACATTCCTAAAGCAACTTACACTTCAGTCCATTTCCGAACAACACGCTCTTGCCATTCAGAGTCCATGTGACGTCAGGCGCTGGTTCACCAGAGATCTTAACGTCCAAAGCGAGCGGTTCTCCTTCTTTGACCTTGATTTGATCGTACACAGTAAGTGTACGATTATAATATTCATTGCATTTTCATCCCTAACTACTTACCATTGAGTCCACTTCCGGAAGACACATTCCTTCCATTACCAGTCAGTGATACATTCAAAAATAAAATTATGCCGTAGCAATCTAATCCCTAAAATTGCTTACATTTAAGTCCACTTCCGGACGACACGCTCTTGCCATTCAGAGTCCATGTGACGTCAGGTGCGGGTTCGCCAGAGACCTTAACGTCCAAAGCGATCGGTTCTCCTTCCTTGACCTTGATGGTTCGAAGGCAGCGGCGGTCGATCTTGGGAGCCACTAAAAAAATAAAAACAATATTGAAAACAAGGTAGTAGAAAAAAATTATAAGAATAGAGATGATTTTTCAGTAACAAAAAAAAAAACCTTAATGTCATAGTGGTTTCTCGTACTTAGAACATTACTTTTCCAATGTACCTAATGAATGACTACGTAGAAGGCGTCTAATGGACAGTATCCACTATCTTATATATATATTTTTTTTATTGGTATAAAAAAAACCTTTTCACCAGCTGTGTTTTTTAATGATTACTCAGCACCAAACAGTATATTGATTGATTCATGTGGTCGCGTTTGATAGAGCTCACAATCATTCCTTACACAGCATGGCGAGAGAAGCGAGCCGCACTGTGTAACGATCTAGCGATCGTTACACAGTCACATCATCTCAATACACAGAGTATGTAGGATAGCTCCTACTCTGTGTATTGAGATGATGTGAGTTAGTGCGGCGAGTAAGGCGAGCCGCACACACACCCTCACACAGCGTGAGAGCGAAGCAATCCGCGTTGTATGCCTATATTTATACTTACATCTCCTAGGCTTGCAGACGACAGACTTGCTCGCGTCGCTGGGTTCGCTCGGGCCGGCCTCGTTAACGGCGCGTACTCTGAACTCGTACTCGGTTCCTTCGTCGAGGTTCGGTACGGTTGCTTTCTCGTTGTCGTTAGGTCCGACCTGAGGAAAACGGGTATGTTTTAAGATATTTTTCTGGCTATCGTTTCATTTTATGATATAATATATACAAATTTCAACTTAAAAACTGGTTTCTGCTTTGGGCTTACTTATCGGATTACAAGAAATTTTACTAATAGCTAGCCCATTTAAACTAAGTTAAGCTTCAACGGGATTAACGTGCGCTATGCGCTGAACTGAGTTGATGATTATGTTGATCGCGTTATGGTATTATGGTGATTGCTACGGTAAAATTGGACCTTAGCCTACGTATTTTATATTTAACAACAATCACACCTCACAACAAGATGTGAAGTTAGAAATAGGACTATCATCATCATCATCAACCTATATTAATCCACTGCTGGACATAGGCCTCCCCTAATGAGCGCCATAGCACCCTAGGACTAGGTTTACTACAAATAACAACGAGCACATACCCAACAGAGAGGAAATATGGTCTTTCGAATTCCGAAACTGATCAGTGCTTTTTACTAATAAATGTCAACTCTCGCTCGCTATACTAGTGTTGTGTTGACATATTCAAATTATGTATCGATACTCCCGATATAACAAGTAATAAAAATTTATCAATTTGGTTAATTTATTTGAACAGTGTAACTTTTATAAAAACTCCGGGATTTTGCATATTATTTCATCGATCTAGTAAAAAATTTAACTATATATTTTTTTACAATACTCATTCATTTTCAATTATCGAAAGAGATTGCTCATAGCGATAATAAAGATGCCCTATGTGTACTCCTGCGATTCTTATTATTGGTAACTTCCTTTATACTCGTAATTCGTTCTGTCTATCTAATATAACAATGGCACACGTATTTGATTTGTTTGCTTTTTAAAAATCATAAATTCACTATTATTGACGTACATAATTTTCGCGACGCTCATAGTTTATGTTATAATCATTGACTATCGATATCGATAAAAATATTTGCTTGCCCAACTCGAGTGTGATGCTTGACTTTGAGTCGGCCAATCGGAGTGCAGTGGTCGCCGCAGTGATTTGGCGGAATTGTTGTTTAAACAAAATAAATGACGTATCCTCTCTATTGGGTATGTGCTCGATAACAAATATAAAGTTAGCCCCCGAATACTTACGCGCAATGTTTTGGCAGATTTTCATTGTAAACTGTCAAAACAATCGCTAACTGTAACGTTCTTCGAGTACTCAGTGGTAAATCCTTACCTCACAAGCCTTCACCCATTTGGGCGAGCCGACTTCCCTCTTCTCAATGATGTAGCCAGTGATAGGAGACCCGCCATCTTTGAATGGCTTCTCCCATTTGAGGTCCACGTGGTCTCTGTCCCAGTCCACGATGTCTGGTTTTCCGGGCTTGTCGGGCTCGTCTGTGGAATAATTAGATACATAACTAGTTTTAGAACCGCTAAAGGAAGGCGGTCCTTACTGGATAGTAACCGCTACGAAGATACAGAGCTAAGATTTAGATACCTACTTAGATGTTTATTATTGTTATTTTATGTACTAGCTGGTAATGAAAATAAAGCTCTTTACTTTACTTTTCTCTTAGATCTTAAAGAAGGACTCGGGCGGCCTTGTCCAGCTGTGAGACGAAACAGTGCTGAGTAGGGGCTTCAAACTTCAAAGTCGAACTATTACAAAGGCTTCTTTAGGTGATAGTAATTTTAGAATTAACCCCCATTTTCTGCGAGTAACTAACTTTTCCAATTTCGTTCTGTCTCCGATGGTATAAGAAAAATACGAATGATACCAAATATCAGCGATATATTCACAGCCGTTGCTCCATAAGACCATTACTCAAATCACCCGCAGAGGCACGCCGCAGCACCAGGGGGGTGAAGTAGGCTATGTGCATCATGGCAATGAAAGTGCTAGGTTCGCCCGACTACAAAATGAACCTGTTAATTTCTAACATGGAGTATGTTTTCACTGCAACTTTTTACCCGACTGCGCAAGAAGGAGGGTTATGTTTTTCACAATAGTTTTCTTCTAGCAACTAACCGAATGGATTCTTGGCGATAATGGAGTGGTCTGCGTCCAACGGTTCAGACACACCCTCGTTGTTCACAGCACTGACTCGGAACTTGTACTCATGACCTGGCACCAGGTTCTCAATCTCTGCCTTTGGATCCTGGAAATCAGAATTAGAATATTAATGAATTGCTAAAATATATGTATGTGTGATATCTTCTAAGCCGAATTTCACCTCGGCTGCCAGTCTCAGTTGAGACTAGCCACTTGGCTAGTCCAGCAGGTAGGCCTATGTAAAGCTGTGGACTAGCATAGGTTGTAGATGTATGACTATGATTTGGATTTAGAAAAACTTTCCATTATGTTTTGTGGAAATAATGTAAGTGAAATAATAAATAGTACCTTGGTCTTCAAAGCCGGCATCCAGCGACCAGTTTCCGTGTCGAACTTCTCGACTAGATAGTGGTCTAGGGGGGCGCCACCGTCGTCTAGTGGTGGCTGCCACTTGAGCGTACAGCCTTCTTTGTGGACGTCGGATATCTGGAGATAAATAATGGTTTGAGAAATAAAGAAAAAAAAACTGCGTAAAGTAGACACAGTAGACAATACAATATTGACAACACCAAGTTATAAGTCAAGTATGTACCAATGTAAGTACATATTTCTTAAATAACAATAATTTATATTATAATTACAATAAATTCTAAATAAAAACATTAATTATAGATACACAATTATTGATTTTACTATAACACACAATACAAGCTAATGGACAGATTTGATTTTGTTGTAGTTGATGTGAATCTAGTTGTAAGAACTAGCATGTGTGTATGTCTGTGATGTCCCTGTGAAGCCAAATAAATAATAATAATAAGGCTAGCTTCGCGGCCGGTGTTTCACCGTTTTGATATATTTTTTACTGTAGAATAGTTTTATAATATTTTATTTTCTATAGTAATAAATGTATTTTATAACGAGATTAAAAATAAATGAAGAGAATAATAATAATTTGTTTATTTGCTCTTTACACAATAGGTTTAGTTAAAATTTAGTTATTATAAGCTCAGGGATCTATCTTTAAACCTGTATTGTGAGAGGCCAAATGAAGCCAAATAAATGCATCTTAATGTTTTATCTTTAACTACAGTAAGATACAGTATATTGTAAGTATTCATTAATTAATGGTATTGTTTTCAGAAAACCTTACTTCGTAGGCCTTAGAAATAATCTTAGGTTAACTAACAATAAAGTTATATTATATTCTATTCTAACAATATTTTCATACAGCATATTGTGGCATAATGTAGCTTCAAAGTTACAGATCATCTTTTATGAGAACCAAATGTCTGACTGAATAGAAAATTATAAATAAGTTTATAGAGGTAGTGATGCGACTCTGGCGAGCTAAGCGAGCAGAGTAGAATAAAATAAAATTAACCAGTACGGAAACCGTTTAAAAAATTGGAAAATAATAATAAGGTTCAATTTACCTTGAGCGGTCCCTCAGGCTTAGCAGGCACGTCCAATACATTGATCTGTATAGTAGCCTCATCCCTTCCACTGTTGTTCTCAGCCTTAAGAGTATAACTACCGCTGTGCTTGCGAGAAGTGATGATAACAGACAGTTTTGTCTTGTAGTCTTCTGCGTCTATGGTAAGGTCGTCGCGTGTTGACAAACGCTCTTTGTTGTGGAACCTGGAAAAGGAAAATAGTAGTTATGATGGGAATGGATGGGGTGCAGTTTTCTTTGAATTTGTTTGCGAAATTGACCAGCTTCATATGATTAACCATTCGATGCTGGTCCTTTTTCGTTTTCTGATCTTGGGAGAGCATTTCGATGCTTGAGATTTTGAGAATTTTAGAGGCGACTATTTCATCAGCATTATGAGCTTGTATCCACTCACAGTTGGATTTAGGTTTCCTTCAATTGATTAGTCCTTATTCGCTTTTAAATAGGTATACTTTACTTACCAAGTCTTAGTCGGTGGCGGTTCGCCGCTGACCTTGATGTCCAAGCGGATGTTTTGGCCAGCCTTGATGGTGATGTCACGCATGTTGGTGCGGTCGATCTTAGGAGCCACTGTGGAACAAAACAGTGGGTAAGATAGCTGCTAAGGCACGTGTTATTGAAAAAGATAATCGGGCAATTACAACGTATTGACAGAAATTTCTAATATTAAACGTCAATGTTAATCGACGAAGCTGCTAATTGTCCGGTTAACTTTTGGTACACCAGCATAATTGTTATTACAGTGATTGATTAGCTCAGTTTTGACTCGTCTTAAGTGCTTAATTTGTAAACCTAAACAAATAAAGTTATTGAAATCTGAAGCCTCAGCTAAACCAGAAAACGGAAATGTGCTTAAGCGCACTCAATGTTTTTCACACTCATTGCAATAATGGTAAATAAAAAATAATTTTGACGTAAAGCGGCATGACTACCCTGTGAAATACAAGTAGCATTTAAGCTTTTTTCAGTTGGGATCCCCATCTCATTAAAGAAATTGCGAAAAATCACGAAAAGTTTTGTGGAAATATCTTATTTGAGAAGTTGCAATACTTCCCAAAGCTTTTTTTGCGAGATTAAAATCGTTTATGAAAGCATTTTTTGAATTAATATAGATAAGCTACTGCCAAAATTAAAATAGAAACAAACACAGCCACTCTTCAGGCCAGGGTTAGTTAATTTCTTACCGAAACGATCCTTAGCCAGCAGATTTTCACTGGCAGTTGAAGGTTTGCCCGGGCCAGCCTTGTTGACAGCCTTGACTCTGAACTGGTATGTCTTGCCTTCGATCAGATCTGGTACTCTCGCTTCGGTCTTGTTTCCTGGCACCTGAGAAGAAATTAAGGGAAAAATTAACTTTGTGTATTATGGAAATAATGTTGTTAATTGAAAATGGAGGCTTGCCGTGGTCTGTAGATCAAGGCGGTGATGGGTGCTCCGCCTTCGCTCATTGGCTTCTCCTATTTGAGATCAGCAGCGTAGACTTAGACCTTAAAGTCATTGCAATAGAGTACAACTTACCTCAGTAGCCTGCACCCATCTACCAGTATTGTCCTTCTCCACGATGTAGGCGGTGATGGGCGTTCCACTGTCGCTCACTGGCTTCTCCTATTTGTGATCAGCGTATACTGGACCCTATTCTCAATGAAATAGAGTGCTACTTGCCTAGGCAGCCATCACCCATTTGCCAGTATCTCTATCCTTCTTCTCCACGATGTAGAAGATGATGGGCTCTCCGCCGTCGCTCACTGGCTTTTCTTATTTGAGATCAGCTTAGACTTGCACCTTATTGTCATTGATATAGAGTGCAACTTACCTCAGCAGCCTTCACCCATTTGCCAGTATCTCTGTCCTTCTTTTCCACGATGTAGCCGGTAATGGGCGCTCCGCCGTCGCTCGCTGGCTTCTCCCATTTGAGATCAGCGTGCTCTGCGCTCCAGTCTTTGACTTCTGGTTTGCCGGGTGCGTCTGGTTCACCTGTTACAGAAAATTAAGAAGTTTTAATTGCTAAAAAGCCATGCTTATATTTAAAATGCGTAAGTAATTGCACAAGCCAGCGCCTTGGGGACGCTTCCGACTGGTATTGATATGGATCAGTTGAGCTACCTGTAGATTGTTTGCAACAGTCTGCAGCTAGCTTAATTGTTTCAATTCTAAATACTAGTTCTAATTTGTTTTTATTATTTGATTGTAATTTTCTTTGTCAATGCATGAAATGAAATCAATCAATTACAATCAATTTGCAATTAAATTTTGTACTACAACAACCTATAAGGTTTGTCTTGGTACTCACATGGTAATGACGTATTAATCTATTTGTTGTTCAATAGGGAATGGAACGTGAAATAGGGGATGCGAACTAATCTAGGCGCAGCACGTGCGACGGGGACAAGCAACTTTTAAATATTTCGTTGTAAAAACATTATTTTTATATAATAAGTTTTGAACTTAAAAATATTATCAAAAGAGTTTTGAACCCGCGACTGACCTTTGCCAGCAGGTGCTTTTAATAACAACGGAGAAAAGAGCACTCAGACAAAATGTGTTAGTTCAAAAGCTGGTTTTGTTGTTGAAACTCTCACGATTTTGTGACTGTGGTACTATATTCAACCTTATCCACTTACCATAAGGATTCTTAGCAGTAGTTGCAGTTTCGGTAACCAAAGGCTCGCTCTCTCCTTCGGGGTTGACTGCCTTCACTCGGAACAAGTAATCCTGGAAAACAAAAGACATTGAAGTTTATATCAACAGTTTTAGACATAATTTGCTTTGTGATTTAGCTCACAGCACCCGCCGACGAGATAAGTCTGTACGATGGACACTAAGGTTTCCATACGTTCTACGACGTAGCTTTAACTTGAACCTTATGTAAATGACATTAGAGTCTCACCTTGCCCTTAAGAAATCCCGTGACGCCAGCCTCAGGCTCCTTAGTGACGCAGAAAGACATCCACCGCCCGGACTCAGTATCCAAACGTTCTACGACGTAGCTTTAATTTGAACCTTATGTAAATGACATTAGAGTCTATTCTTGCCCTGGTTAAGTCCTGTGACGTCAGCCTCAGGCAGGAGCCTGAGGCTGACCTGGTCACTAAGGATAGTGACCCACCATCCGGACTTGGTGTCCATACGTTCTACGACGTAGTTTTAACTTGAACCTTATGTAATTGACATAAGCGTCTCACCTTGCCCTCGTTAAGTCCAGTGACGTCAGCCTCAGGCTCCTTAGTGACGCAGACAGGAACCCACCGACCAGACTCAGTGTCCATACGTTCTACGACGTAGTTTTAACTTGAACCTTATGTAATTGACATAAGCGTCTCACCTTGCCCTCGTTAAGTCCAGTGACGTCAGCCTCAGGCTCCTTAGTGACGCAGACAGGAACCCACCGACCAGACTCAGTGTCCATACGTTCTACGACGTAGCTCTCGATCGGTTCGCCGCCATCGTCTTCTGGTTTGTCCCATTTGAGCTTGCAGCCGGATGCTGTTACATCGGATACCTGGAAAAGGTTTATTGGAATTATTTTCAGTTTCATTTATATTTCAAATATCTATTCCAATCATGTACTGCATTATGTACTTTAGTTATCTAGTACCCATAACACAAACTCTGCTTAGCTTGGAGCAAGATGATGCTGTGAAAATTGTCCAGCATTATTTATTTATTTTTCACTATCGTTTTGTCTTTATCCCATCCAAGGTGGGGTCGGCGCAAACATCATCGTCTCAGGACGTCCACCGCTGGACATTGGCCTCCCCTAAAGATCGTCACTATGGCCGGTCCTGTGCTACCCGCATCTAGCGGTTTCCCGCAACCTTAACCAGGTCATCAGTCAAACTGTGACAGACCCTGTGGCAAAACATTAGACAGGAAGATTTTTACATGTTTGTTATTATAGTTATTCACTTTTGATTCGCTGAAAGTGTTAATACCAACCTTCAAAGGACCCTTCGGCTTAGCGGGTGCACTGACGATGGAGATCTCCACCTCAACGGTGTCGGTTCCAGAGCTGTTGTCAGCAGTAACGATGTAGGTTCCTGTTGATAAATAAAATTACAAATTAACTTATCTGTTAACAACAATCTATTCGTTTATTATTACTTGACTAGTTTCTGCCCGCGGCGTCGCACGCGTTGTTTCTATGGAAACGTTTAAAGGTTATTTCTATCCCATGTGAACTGATTTATGGGATAAAAAGTATTATACCTTTTTAATGTAAATTCAATTTAAATTCAAAGTGCTTTATTTCCTTTAGACCCTACAGGACTCTTGGACACGTCACAAAATTCAAATTAGGTAAAACTAGGATATAAAGTGATCTCTTTGATTTTTTGTTCACTTCAATCTTTTTAAGATAAGTAAAGAAGCGAACAACAAACCTATAACCTTGTTAGGTTGTTAGTTTTCGAGTTGGAGCAAAACTTGTCCCAAGCTTTTTTATCCTCTAGTCTAGAGATAATAGATAATGGCATAAATTCCAGGCCTACAACTACCAGAAAACTACAAAATTTTATCCTGATCCGTTCAGTAGTTTTGACGTGAAGAGGTAGCAAACATCCATAGAGGTACATCCAAACTTTCGCAAAATACAATTTTTACAGGATTTGTCAAATTGACAAGTAATTTTATAGCTTCATAATATTACTGCTTGTGTTAGGATAGTGTCTAACAAAATCGATTCAATGAGATCATTTTCGTCCGTTAATTTATACCTACAACTCCACAGCTTATATTGGTCCACTGCTGGACCCAGGCCTAAGCGCCTTGTTGGCTTTTATCTCATGGGGGTAATGCCCGTAATCCCCACGCTGGGCATGCGGGTAGGGGGATCGCAGTTCGGTGGTAGAATTATTCTGTAGGGGGCGCCGCTGCCCACCCCCTGTGGATATCCCATAGTCGCCTCTTACGACACTTGCGGCAAGAGTTGAAGTGGTGCAAATTCTAAGCCGGCACCACACACCAGTTTATTTATACTATGTATTGTATATTTAAATAATACGCCACCGTCTATACGTGTACAACTGCTTCGTGTCCATTCCAAGGTTATCTGGAAGAGATCGCTCTTAGAGATAAGGCCGCCCATTGTACTCTATTATAACTCTTTACCTGTATTTTTTTTTTTTCTATTTTCTTGGTGTGCAATAAAGTGGATATATTCCCAACCACCCCATCTGGTTGTTCTAACATACTTCAAGGATGAACTTATAAAACGAAAACTACTAAATCACAAAATACTTTTTTCAATAGAAAATCGTGAAGTGATTGACCAACATCTCACATAAGCATAAGGCATTAGTTTGAGAGTCGAGAAGTTGGAGTCACGCCGTAATGTGAACTTCGCTTCATTTATGGTGAGAGTGCCGACAGATCGTCTCTCAACTTTCATGGATAGCGGATTTTGGCCGAAGAGTGTCCGGGAGGAAGTTCAGGAAGTTCTGCGAAAGGCTGATACGCGACACGGCGCGCACGTCATAGACCTCTGTATTTTTATAATTATGTATGTTAGTCTCTAAGGTATTTATCATATGGGCCCTACTTAAATTCTTTTGTACTTCTCTTATGCTGCTTGAAATAAATGTTAATTATTATTTATTTTATTTATAAGAAAGTGAAGATAAGGTCTAAGATGGAGCACGCATTCCCATAAGGAACTTATCCACAGCTTATCAGGACTTGAAGACTCCGAGATTGTACTGGGGACTTTTCCCAGCAGAGTACACTCTCGGAGTCTTGAACTCCTTACAAAAATATAGGGCAACAAAAAAACTTACCTGTGTCAGCCCTAGTAGTCTTCTCCATCACAAACGAGGTGTGATAATCCTTATTCTCAATAGTCAACCGTCCGTCTGACTTCAGCTCCTTTCTATTCAGCGTCCAAGTGATGGTAGGCTCTGGTTCACCCTTTACATCAGCCTCCAACTTGAGCGGGCTGCCGAGTTTGACTTTACGCTTTTGTAGGTTCTTCCGGTCGATTTTGGGGGCCACTGTTGGAGAAAGCGATGGTTAGATTGTTTAAAACAGACAGGATATTGCTGTTTATCTTTAGCCTTGAGTTACGATGCTGTACATCGCATCTTTCATAATAGTATGACCTTGATTTTCTGTAGTAACTACTTTATTGTTGATTTAAGTAAACGGACGTGACTAAATTTTTTAAATATGGCTTATTTTTTTATAATTATCATAGAGATCATATAAATTATTAAAGATATTACAGAATATTATGCGTAATAAAACGATAACAGGCAATTAATGGAAAACAGAAATTTTAATTTGAACTTTCGATAAGGAATCTGTGACGAGCTATTTTTTTTATATCGATTTATAAGTGGGATCATAATATCCTATAAGTCCTATAGTACGCCAACTTTTTACTGTGATTTTGTCTAGCTATAGTCTCTTTGGAGTCTATTTGTCCGGCTCACTCTTAACATAGGTTTAAAATAGGCAACCTTTATCATTGTTTATCTGGTGATCTGATGTCATCTAGCCTAGAATTTCGGCTACGGGGCGGCACGTCTCAACGAAGACTAGCCATGTACGCAGGACATTATTATAGTGCACAAGAGTGTGCGCAAACACTGGTGTACCTCCGTGCACCAGTGCGTGCGTGAGGGCATACCCCTCACTCTCATAATTCATTGTTCAAGGAATATACTTACAGAAGCGAGGCTTAGCGACCACACTCTTGCTTGCATCGCTGGGTTCTCCAGGTCCCGCCTTGTTGACGGCTAGAACTCTGAACTCGTATTCATGACCTTCTTCCACGTCGGTCACGTGGGCAGTGGGACGCTCGCCTGATGTCTTGAGACAGTCTTGCCATGAACTGTTGGAAAAATAAGTTTTTATTGAATTTAGATTTAACCTCTTATGCTAATGTAAGATAGTGAATAACAGGTACAATAGTGGACAAAGAATACTAAAACTGCAATAACGCCAGCCTAGTTCACTGTTGATGTTTCATCCAACAGTGGACTAGGCTGTCCATCATTAGCCAACAGTCCTCATGGGGCGCCATAGTGCCTTGTCTTCAACCACATCCAGCATTTGCCAGCAGTCTTTTGCAGATCGTCATCGTACCGGGCCACAGGGCGTTCTACACTACGTTTACCGAGTCGCGATCTCCACTCAAGAACACGACGTTAACCGGTTGTCGGTTCTTTGGAAGATATGGCAGGTCTATTGTCACTTCAGCTTGCTAATTCTCTATGCTGTACCAACTACTTCGGTAGTTTACTTACCGTCCGCCCTTCTCTCTCTTCTGAACGATGTAGCCAGTGATGGGGGCGCCACCGTCGTCTTTAGGCGGACTCCATTCCAAGTCCACAAAGTCCTTGTCCCAATTCTTAGGCTCGGGGCGGCCTGGTTTGCCAGGCTCGTCTGAAAGATTCAAATAAAAAAAATATAAATAAAAAGGTAACATTATCCCGAAACAGCATCTGGCCCCAAGCAAACTCCGCAGAGCTATTGTTATAGGTATCAGATTACAAATACTTATTAAATTAACAAATACATTGTTATTACAGAGAAAGCAACCCAGACCATAAAAAATAATTTTGACAATCACAATAACTTTGGTCCTGCGCGGCGGGAGATGGGAATCGACCCCAACCAAAGCCTTCTGTCTAAAAGGCCGACCTGCGTTCACAGCGCGTGATAGCGCTACAGAAGTCGACAATTGTGTAAAATATTCGATTAAAAGATAAGCCATACTTCACGTTAGTGTGAAGAACCGTTTACAGTGGTAAGGGTAAAAAACTAATTTTCCTATCACTAGACTGTTACGTAGTGGAAAGTGACAAAACAGTGTGAAGGTTGGTCAGTTGTCACTGTTGACTTCCTTTACCCTGAACTTCTAGGGTTTAACTTCTTAGTCTTTATGTCTAATGAAATGAGGTTCAAAATACTCACCGAAGGGATTCTTAGCAATGATAGGCTTCTCAGTCTCTAGTTCTTCAGACTCTCCCTCCTTGTTGACTGCCTTTACCCTGAACTTGTAAGGTTTGCCTTCTTGCAGACCGGTGACGGTTGCTTGTGGCTCCTTGGATGTACCGCATGGTACCCATTGTCCTGGGAAAAATTATAAGATGAGAAAAGCAAGGTAAAAAGTCATGTGGATTTTTATTTGAATAATCTAGGTAGAGGCAGGCCTAGGAGACGCTGGCGCATGGCGAGACGATTTCGACGCATTCCGGATAGATTGGTGGGACCTACCCAACGACCGGGATTCCTGGAAGTGTTTGGGGGAGACCTTTGCCCAGCAGTGGAACTACTTAGCTTAGATAAAAAAAAGGTACGTAAAGAATCGCTGAACAAGGTCATTCTACCTAATAAAGGTAATGGTAATGATGACCAACTTCAGCCATTTTTAACAACTTTACTAAGTTTTAATTTACTGCTTCTTGGCTCTATGTGAAAGCTGATATAAAAGCTATCTATGGTTGGCGTTTTTTGAAAAAGAAATTGGACGACCTAGAGTTGTCATTGGTTAATTCTGCGTATGATGCAAGCTACTGTCAAAAACCCTCAATTAATAATTTACGACGCCGGCTTCAGCCGAATCAAGTATCTACCAGCAGGCTCTCGCAGGTCGTCAACCCACCTGACCACTGGACGTCACCTATACTACGTTTGCCGAGTCGCGGTCTCCACTTAAGAACACGTATACCCCTGTGGTTGGTAACACCAATAAGATACATACCAGTGACCGGATCAAGTTTCTCAATCTCGTAGTACTCGACGGGCGATCCGCCATCGTCATCCGGTTTCTTCCAAGACAAGGTACATCCGTGCTTGGTGACGTCAGCCACTTCTAGTGGGCCACCGGGCTTGGACGGCTTGCCTGGAAGGATGACGTCATTAGTTTAATATCATACAATTTTCTAGAATGATCGAATGTAGGTGTTTTTCGCTGATGTTATCTCACACACAAGAAAAAGATTTCGTTGCGCTTATAAATAAATAAAATAAAAACTTTCTTTACTCAGACATATTGTCCACACTTACATACATACCTAAATAAAAATTACAAAAATAAAATACAATAAAAGAAAGAAAGCAAAAGACCTTAAATTAAACTTATATTTATTTATAACTATTATTATTACTTGTAGCAGTCATTCAACAGACTCCCACCCAACCCATGAAGTCTAAAGAGTGAGGACTCTCTATAACCCGCGATTGCGATTAAAGTGAAAACTTGATTGTCAACTGGAGCCGATTCAGCCTAACCAATCCGAGCGTGGCGGTTCAGTCTCGTTAACTGTTCAGATAAAGTGCAGCTAATGAAGTTTTCACAATAAATTCCTTGAAGATTCAGCTATGAATGTTAACACACGCAGTTCTTTACAGAATTTTATTGCTTTTGATATAAAAGTTGTGTATCTAAAGATTTCGGTTTATCAACGCACAAGAACTTAGTGTGCTTTAAATAAAATTTCAAAACATCATCAGGTATCATAAGTGCATCTCGTAACCACCAAACCCTATGCAGGTAGTAATAAGGTTCAAAATCCACTTCGTTCTTTGCTTGACGGTTCAGTCTCGTTAACTGTTCAGATAAAGTGCAGCTAATGAAGTTTTCACAATAAATTCCTTGAAGAGTCAGCTATGAAAGTTAACACACACAGTTCTTTACAGAATGTTATTGCTTTTGATATAAAAGTTGTGTTTCTAAAGATTTCGGTTTATCAACGCACAAGAACTTAGTGTGCTTTAAATAAAATTTCAAAACATCATCAGGTATCACAAGTGCATCTCGTAACCACCAAACCCTATGTAGGTAGTAATAAGGTTCGAAATCCACTTCGTTCTTTGCTTTGATGACGTATTTGCCGGTGTTAGCGCGTTTGTTCAATATTACATCTTACTAACATCAACATAAGGTGCAAACTCACCTAGAATAGTGATCTCTACTTCAGCCTCGTCTTCTCCGACCTCGTTCTTTGCTTTGATGACGTATTTGCCGGTGTTGGCGCGTTTGCTCTTCGTCATTAAGAACTTTGTGTTGTAATCAATGTTGACGATCTCCAGGTTTTCACTGTAGGATGGTAAAGTTATGTTAGTTTCAAGTAGTCAAGGCAAGTTCTGTAAGTAAGTTTCAAATAATTTAGTTTACGAAAAACTGCAAGGGTCGATAACTTAGGTTTTTTAACATGAAAAACAATCAAAGATGAAATCTAGATCCTCAATCAGCAAAAGAGGTTCGCTCTCAAAAATGCGACTTTTAAAACTAAGTCCCAATTTCTTTTCTACAAATAATAATGCATTCGAAACTTGTCAATGAAGATCACAACAGTTTTCATAGCTGTTGTATAATTCTGATTAAATCGAAGTTGCCTATTTAAACTATTCTTCGAAGACTGAGACGATTCTAGAAAACCTCGCAAGTCCTTACCCATTCTTAAGCTCCGCTCCCTTGAAGTACCAAGTAACGGTAGCTGGTGGTTCACCGAAGACCTTGACGTCCAGTGAGACAGGAAGGCCAGCCTTGACGGTGACCGGATTTAAGTTGGTACGGTCGATGCGTGGCTTCACTGAAATAGGAATGGAAATGTTAGTTAAGAGTTTTTTTTATACTTTTATGGAAACTGGTAGAGTACCTACCGGTTTCCATAAAAGTACTTTTCAAATTTAAATTCAAAGTGCTTTATTTCCTTTACACCTAACAGGACTTTTGGACACATAAGAAAATTCAAATTACATTAGTAAAACTAGGAAATAAAGTGATCACTTTGATTTCTTGCTCACTTCAATCTTTTTAAGGTAAAGTAAAGAAGCGAACAAGAAACCTTTACCTTGTTAGATTGTTAATTTTCGAGTTTTATGGATACTGATAATAGGGATTTGCGATTAGGGGGTGGAGGTAAAATCTGTTGTGTCAAATTAATTATTTCATTTTATCTTGGAGACTTCACTGACATCATTGTAGTTGTATGCAAGCGGACAGAAAAACAAAAAAACATTAACCCCTGAATACTACTAAAACTTCTGTCGATCGAATGACCTCGGACATGTGGACCAGATGGGTCGGCCTGATCTGGAGCAAGAAAGCTTTTTTATGCTATGCATTTTTGTGATATATATAGTTATAATAGAAATAGAAAGACATTTACTTATAACAACAATACGAACAGTTAAAAAGACAAGACACTTATAGGATAGGTACATATATACAGCTGTTATAAAATGGTCCTAACTCAGCATAATGCTGGCTGAGCTCCCATAGGAGGCCTAGCCAGCGCTGATCTTCTGTTAGAACCCGTATAATTGACGTCACGAATAGACTTACGCTATGTAAAGTACAAAAATATATATACCAAATTTTAATATATAGGACCAAATTTTAAGCTTTCTTAGCTAAATGTATACGCTTCTACAACAAAACTCCTAGTGAGTTGCAAAAATTATCAGTAAATAAATTCAAACAAATTGTCAAAACCTTCTTGTGTAAAAAGGCCTACTATAAAATATCAGATTATCTAGAGGATAAAAAAGCTTGGGACGGGATTTGCTCCAACTCGAAAAATAACAACTAACAGGCTAAAGGTTTCTTCGTCGCTTCTTTACTTTAGTCAACATACCGAAGCGACTGAAATCAAAAATATCACTTTATTTCCGTGTCAGTGTTTAATTATTAATAATTTGACCTTTTCTAAGTGTACATTTATTGTATTTATGGAAATAAAGAGTTTTTGACTTTGACTTGACTGCAGACTGTAAGGAAATGTAAGAAAAAATACTTCCGGCTATTATAGCCTATAAACCCAATTTTGGAGGCTCGTGTACAAAAGTCGACAAATAAACGAAAGATGAATGATATAACTTACAGAAGCGTGCCTTAGCGGTGTGCCAGTTAGTGTTTTCGCTCGGCTCCGACTGTCCGGCCTTGTTGAGGGCGCGGATTCGGAACTGGTACTGGTTACCTTCCTCCAGTTTCGGCACTGTGCCTTGGCATACGTTGCCTTGGACTTCCGCCGCCTGGGAAAACAAAATATTGAGTTCATCATCGCAAACGCCGTACTAGATCTGAGTATTTATTTTAAACGTCTTGAATTTTGCTGTCTTGATATTTTTTGATTAAATCAATGTTAACTAAAGACTAATATAGTGATGACGGCATGTGTTCTTCTAAAAATAATTGAACGATTACACAATTTTTCAGAATCTTTTCGAAATAAGTTTTTATTTTACGTCAAAGTTAGCCGACGAATCGGCTAATTATTTTTCAGCAACACCACCGTTAAATCAACTAGATATCAGATGATTCTTAGTGCCTATTTAGCGAAAACCCTACAAATCACAACTATACTAACCTTGACAAACTCTCCTCTATCCCTATCCATAACTTCAATAACATATCCCGTTATTGGCGCTCCGTTATCCCTAATCGGAGGCTCCCACTTCAGTTTAGCTGACTTCTCATCCCAGTCCACAATGTCTGGGAGGCCTGGAGGTGCTGGTACGTCGTACGGGTTCTTGGCGAGGATGCCGTGGTCGGTTTCCAGAGGTTCTGATTCACCTTCTTCGTTCAGCGCTTTCACGCGGAACTGGTAGGTGTGGCCTGGTTCTAGACCTGTAGAACGATATTAGATTTAGAAATAACCATTAGAGTTCTGGCACCGAATGGCAATAAAGTAAAGGAAATTATATAAATTTGTTGTCCCTTTGCCTGACCTAATGTCCCTGTAACTTTTCTGGCCTCAAAATTGGCATAAATTACATTACAATAGAAGCATGCTGTGGTCTGACACGTTCTGGCCGATTTATCCACAAAATCGTAATTTTAGGCTAACTTGCGACATATTTCTTCACATTTAGTCTAATACGACCGATGTGGCGCGGCGGGCGAAGGTTCGCCTGCGACGCAGAAGGTTGCGGGTTCGATTCCCGCCTTGGGACAAATGTTTGTACGATCTGCAAATATTTGTTCCGGGTGTTCTGGGTATTTTATATATATAATAAAAAATATCTATCTATGTTATGTATTGTATTAAGTTTATCAGTCATCTAGTACCCATAACACAAGCTCTGCTTACTTTGGGGCTAGATGATGGTGTGTGGATTGTCCAGCATTATTTATTATTATTTATTTATTTATTTATATAACTACAACTGGTAGTGTCAATCAATCTGCAATGCGGTTTTTTCTGAGCGGTCCAAATATATTAATTTTTCACACAACACATAACTATAAAGTCTACTTTACCATTGACGGTAGCATCTGATGGGCAATGGCTGACTAGGTTTTTGCAAAACGAAAATAGCACAACTACCTTTAAACTAAGGTCCTTACCAGTAACAGTAGCTTCAGTAGCATCAGGCTCCACAGTACCCGCTGGAACCCACTTCCCAGTCAGCGTATCCATCTTTTCCACGACGAAAGCGCTGAGTGGTAGACCACCCGTATGTTTTGGCTTCTTCCATGCGAGTTTAACGTGGTCCGCGTGGACATCTGAGACTTCTAGTGGGCCTTCGGGTTTGCCTGGTTTGTCTGTGGATGGGAGATTAATGAGTTAAATCCTAGTTCATGGATTTTTGGCGCTGGATTTGGTCAGCGATTTCTGTACAGATTATGCGATGGATCACTAAGTTTTCAGTAAAATTTACCCTCAGTCGATATGGTTTGTTGGTATAGTTATAGATAGTTATTCAAGTTGGTCAGTTTTGTAGAACAAGGCAATGGAAATATGTATATAATGAGTATAAAAGTAATATGTATGTATGAGTAGTAAAAACTCAAAAGAAATAATCAGGGCAGAACGTTGCATTAATTATCATAAACAGAACAATGCATATTCAAGTCCCTGCAGATTTATTTTCTATCTTATGTTTCTATTTTATGTTAATGTCTATGTTTTTTATTTAACTTTGTGGTGAAACTTACAATAAAGAGTTATGTATTGTATTTTTTCTCAAGGATGTTAAGGGGGGTGGATGGATTAAAATTTTCATTGCCCACCGCGCTCATGTGGATCTAGCAGTCCTACTAGCTGTTCGATCGAAGAGATAAGGTCGCATATTGTTCCTCCATTATTCTCGACATTTTTTTCTTTATACTGCTATTTGTTTTGTGTGCTATCAACCTATCCTTTATTCAGCAATTTTAAGGTGCGTAATGTATGACTTACCAAGCACAGTAACCTCCACGGTGGCCTCGTCCACGCCAGATTCGTTTTCAGCCTTCAGCGTATAGATGCCAGTGTTTTTCCAGCTGGTTTCAAATAGCTGCATCTTTGTGTTGTAGTCTTCATTCTCGATCTTTATGCCTGGACCGGTTTCCAGGGGCTGGGGAATGATAAAAAGCATAGTATTTTAAATTTCACACTATGCTCGTTACTCGATCGCACACTATACTTAGAAATACGACGCCGAACAATATAGTCTATTTTCACGCAGGAACCCAGAAAAGTTTGCTATTGCTTCATTTCACGCTACATAACTGTCTAATGTTTATGTCAGAAAATTACGCGTAAAACAAAGAAAATGTGACCATTCAGGGAATGGTTCTTATGTGTAATGGAAATTGGTATGCGGATCGCAAGTTTCAAGTGGAATTGGGCTGGACATTGGCGAGACGTAATTTACGGAAATGCCCGAGACGCTCAAAGAGAAAGAGTCCAGCCGTACGTTGGCCAAACATCGTTAGTATAGCAGAGAGTGAGTGAATGGTTTAGGACTAAAGAGAAATCATGGGCGCTTCCCGGTTGACCGGGTTCAACAAAGATCAATCCTTTTAGGTCCTCAAATTCTTGATCAAAAGTGGATATTGAGTTTAACAAGTAGGTACGTTTCTGTATGATATAGTAATAAAATAGATTAGTGTTCTTCTTTTAGAGTTTACCTTGCCAGCAAAGATCCAAGTCTTGGTTGGTGGCGGTTCTCCGCGGACGTCCACGTCGAATTTGATAGCGGTTCCCGCGCGAACGCGCACCGTTTGCATCTTATCGCGGTTGATGTGAGGTTTCACTGGAAATAAGCAGATATGGTTAATAATAACAAAACATAAAAACATTTTATTGGGTATAATAATAAATAATTTTGGACAAGCCACACATGGTGTATTAGTTCGGCTACGCTAATATGTATAAATATATACAAATTAACGATACAACACCCCTCTTTTCCGTCAGAGATTGAATAATGTTTGGTCGCGTTTGACAGACGAGTCATCCCCCTTCACAAAACATGCTGATCGAAGCGAGCCGCACTGTGTGCTAATTCAAGCGTGGCGAGCGAAGCGAGTTCCTAATACTTACACAGTATGGCGAACGAAGCGAGCCGCGCTGTGTTTCTCTAGCACGCACCAGACGTTTTACGTGCTCCACTGCGGCTGCGTATAAAGGTAAAGTGTACTTACAGTGTCGAGCCTTAGCCACGTGCGGCTGCGTGGCGTCCCCAGGCTCGCCCGGGCCCGCCTTGTTGACCGCGCGGACCCGGAATTGGTAAGTGTTGCCTTCCTTTAGATCTGGTACACGTGCTTTGCATTCCGGGGTCTAGAAATAAGGGAGAACACAATATTACACATTTCGAATTTCAACTAAGGATTTTATTGGTCGATTCCTGCAGCGCATTCTGCATAATTTGCAAATATTAAAAATTGTAAGAGATTCTATGGCTATTTCCTAATTTATCTACAGGAAACCTTCGTGGGTCAGACTAAGAATACATATCTATTTTTGGTCACGACATGTGTGTGTGATTTTATTCATCTGCACACGGTCTGCGCCCATTCATGACCCATAAAGAATCGTTATTAATAATCACATGGACCCTCGTGGGTCAGACTAAGAATACATAACTATTTTTGGTCACTACATGTGTGTGTGAATTTATTCATCTGGCGATTTATGCGGATGGTTTTGGACTATGTCCTGATTGTCCAGTAGCGATATGATATTTATCTTACAAGGCCTTGATGGCTACCTATCCGCCTTCAAAGTTCTCAGTCTTTATCTTATATTCTACTATATAAAAATAAGTTGGGTTTTCCTTCCTGACGCTATAACTCCAGAACGCACGAACCGATTTCCACGGTTTTGCATTCGTTGGAAAGGTCTCGGGCTCCGTGAGGTTTATAGTTACATAAAACGAAGCCATCTGGTGGCGAAACGGAGTTCGCCGGGTTTGCTAGTGACATACTAAATCTTGACAAGCAAATACTACATACCGAGGTAGTGATCGCCTCGGTCCAAGATCCGTATTTCTCCTTCTTCTCTATAACGTAGCCGGTGATGGGCGCTCCGCCGTTGTTCTTGGGAGCCTCCCACTTGAGATCCACTCGGTCCACGTCCCAGTCCTCCAACTCTGGGATCGAAGGCTTGCCGGGGGGATCTGGGGGAAAGACGGGATTATTATTCGTATATTGCACAAACTTTTACATCTCAGCCCGTGAATAATGTAAGAACGGACTAAGGTTGCGTACGCACTGACAGGCGGCTTGCTTAACGCTTAGAGCCTAGCGAGTCACCAAGCGAGTACGAACATTTCAGAATGTTCGCAACCGGCCGAACTGCTCGCTTGGCGCCTTCGCTAGTCGCTAAGTTACTAGGCTCTAGGCGCTAAGCAAGCCGCCTGTCGGTGCGTTACTTATTATTATTATCCATTTATTTCAGACTAGCTGCTGCCCGCGGCTTCGCACGTCTCGCCGGGGTAAATATATATGCCAAATTTAACTGAGATCCGTTCAGCCGTTTAGGCGTGAAAAGGTAACAGACAGACAGAGCATTTATATTTACATAT
Source organism: Eupithecia inturbata (assembly GCA_963662085.1). Classification (NCBI taxonomy): domain Eukaryota; kingdom Metazoa; phylum Arthropoda; class Insecta; order Lepidoptera; family Geometridae; genus Eupithecia; species Eupithecia inturbata. The sequence goes on from OY759201.1 coordinate 3,842,505, forward strand.
TTAAAACAAAAACAATGCAACGATACTGACGCTAAAAGTATAAAACTGTGTCGCGTTCAGTATCGCCCTCTTCTGGACCGAATCAAAAAGATAAAAATTTTAAACAAAAAAAGAATTTAGCCTACGTTATCCTTAAATAATAATATTATATAATATTAGTAGTATGGATAATTGATTAAAACTAAATTATTTAAAACTTAGCCTTAGGGAACCTACTACAGAACGGGAAGCAGCTCCCGTTTGTCTATTTTAAACACCCCCAGTGCGATTACCAATCCCTCTGTCAAGCGTGGGGATTATGTCAAAACCCCCCTTGTTTAGAGTAGGCACCTTCAGCAGTGGACGTGTGCTGAACCACTCACCGTAAGGATTCTTCGCAATAATAGAATGATCAGTCTTCAGCGGCTCAGACTCCCCTTCTTCATTGACCGCCTTAACCCTGAACTCGTACTCCTCTCCCTCCTGTAAACCCTTGACATCCATCTCTGTGTCTTCGGTTTTGCCAACCGGCACCCAGCGTCCCGTTGCTTTGTTTAGCTTCTCTACTACGTAGCCCGTTACTGGTTTACCTGAGAGAAATAAAAATACATTAGTAACAATCAAAAAAAAAACTACAGATCAGGCACTTTACCAGAGAAATGGAAATATATGAATAGCAGTAAAGAAGCCTGCACATTAAGGACATAGTTCTTATAATTAGTTCTTAGATTCAGAACATCTGTTTAAGACATTTAAGACCTCACTTCTGGCGTATCTCTGATCTTGTAGAAAAGCAGCATCTACTAAGGAAATTAAGAAGAACAGGACGTGGTAGACCTGTGTGTGACGTTATTTTGACGCCATGGTATTGGTTATTTTTAATACGACTTCGAAAAAAGGAGGAGTTTTTATATTCGGCTGAAAGTATGTGTTTTTTTACTGTATGTTCTTCGATTTCTCCATTAGGGACGGATTTGGATGGTTATTTTTCAGTTGTATAAAGAATTTTCCCGAGGCGGTCCCATAAAAATATTATTCCCGAGGGATCAGTATTTATCCGGCAAAACTTAAAAAATCGTTTCGAAGGAACTTCGAATCCCGAAGTCACACACAGTCGTCTACAACCAAGATACGGAAACTTCGTAATTATTTTTAGGATAACTTACCACCATCATCTTCAGGCTTCTTCCAGGCCAGTTTGCATCCATTCTTCGTGACATCAGTCACCTTCAGCGGTCCTCCAGGCTTGCCCGGAGAGGACAGCACTGTTATCTCGACCTCAGCTTCGTCTTTTCCGTGTTGGTTCTCAGCGAGGATGCGGTAGATGCCGGTTTGCGCGCGGATTGATTCCTTGATGTCTAGCTTTGTGTTGTAGTCTACGTTTATTACGCCTTCTTTCACCTATGGAATTATATTTTATTAGTAAGATCGAAATGGACCTAATTTTAAGCAGAATATATTCCATTTCACTCTATTCTACTTTGCAGATCCACTAATGGATCAGTTTCCACTTTTTTGTCCACTCTGATCCGTAGCCCGGTGGATCAGTTTCCACTGCTTGAATCTATTCCACTCTGATCCATAGGTCGAGTGGATTAGTTTCCACTGATTAAATCTATTCCACTCTGATCCATGGGTAGAGCTCAATTTCAATTTATTTTATTCATACTATAGATTCACAGGGAACACTTAGTCAAGTGGATTCGAGTGGATTAGTTTCCACTAATCTATTCCACACTAATCCATAAGCCAGGTGGATCAGTTTCCACTGCATGAATCTTTATGAAGACACGTCGAATGGTAAGATTTAACATTGATGCTAAATCTCAATTCTTTGGCACAGATTATATAATACTATAAAATTCAAAAATATCACTTTATTTCCGTGTCAGTGTTTAATTATTAAGAATTTGACCTTTACTAAGTATACATTTATTGTATTTATGGAAACAAAGACTTTTTGACTTTGACTATACTTTCTGGGTTAAAACTGTGAAATAAAGGTATGTATAAGGTACTTTTTTCAACAGTAGCGCCTTATTGGTGATGTATGAGCAATGACATCGCTTTTTAGCAGCTACAGTGGTCCCGTTTAGCAACAAGCGGGTAAACAGCGAATAATCTACACAGGAACACATTTAAAACTAAAATACTGGAGCTGACGGCTACTTTGACAAAGTCCTTACCTCCTTCTCTTCGTTCTTCCACTTCTGGAACCATGTCACTTTAGGCGCTGGTTCTCCCTTTACATTCACGTCGAAGAAGATAGGCTTGCCAGCACGGACGGCCAATGGCTTCAGGTTGGTGCGGTCGATGCGGGGTTTCACTGTGGAACAAACATAACGGTCAATAAACCTGTTACTTCTTACTCTTCTGCCTTTTTCTTAGACAAAAGTAGTCTGTATGATATTCCTGTTAAACTGCATCTACGCAAAGTTCCATTTCGCATGTGATGTGACGTCAACGTTAGGATGGATTTTTGTTACTTGTTGGTTGAACGGATCGGGTTGAAATTTTGCATCAATGTATACCTTAAGAGGGCATTATGCGCGCCATTTTGTGAAAAGGATAGGCATAGGATTTCGCGTTCATAGGAGCGGGACTGAGCATACGTTTTTGGAACGGCATAAGCGCAAAAATAAAATTTTTGCTTATTTACAAGAAAACTACACAACTTATGAAAAACCTGGTTCCTTGGACTAATTAATATTAATAACCTACGAATTAATATATAAGTAATTTCAATAAGCCGCAGGGTTCCTGAGATCTCGACCAAATTATGTGCGAAACAGTGCACTTTCATGGTTTTTTTATCATAATTTTTTCCTCAATCGTGTTATTCAAGGAACCAAAGAGACATTTTTTAATTGTATGTTATTCGAGTGAGTACTAAGATCTAGGCCTAGTTTGACAACCAAACCCGTTAGATTTGCCCCTTAAACCATTTAAAAAAATATATCAGAGTTACTCACATGCGCAAGCAAAAACATAACTGCGCGCATTACTTTATTATAATAACTGTATGATGATTTAAATAGGTAACAATGGCAAATAGATTTATATAAAATAATGCTGGACAATTCACACGTAAGCATAGCTATAGGTACTAGATAACCGATTACTTGGCTTAATTCATACATAGATAATTTTTTTTAATTTACACAGAAAACACCCAGAACACCCGGAACTCAATATCTGTACCAATGCTTGTCCCGAGGCAGAAATCGAACTCGCAACCTGAACGCTCACGAACCTTCGCTCACTGCACCTCGGAGGTCGTCAAATGAACCTCATGGATACTTACAAGCTTTGTGCCTGATGATAGTGTTAGGCGTGGCATCAGAAGGTTCAGATGGGCCTGCCTTGTTCACAGCAATCACCCTGAACTGGTACTCGCTACCTTCCGGTAGACCATCCACTTTGCCTGATTTCGCTGTTCCAGGCACCTGTCAATACATTTAACGAAATTAATACATTGAAAAAGGGTGTAAAGCAAAAGCTTTTTTCAAGCGAGATGGTTAAAACTTCAACCGTCTTCTTAAACGCTGTTTTCAGCATTCGTTAAGGATCGGCCTAGCCTTGCATCTCTGCCTAGCCGTCCATATAACTGGCAGTAAGGACTTTCTTAGAATTAGCATAAAATATTTGGCAGTCTTTATAATTTTATAAGAGGATCATAAATATTAAATCTTAATTGGTTCATCCATTTGTAACATGATGCAAGAGACACGCAAATAACACTTTTTTTGCGTCTGGGGTGTTTTGATTTTAACAGATTTGCAAGGTCTCGGTAATGTCATCAACTCATTATATAATTGTATGTTACTTTTGCTGGCTTAGAATTTGCTTCGACCCATTTATCAGGAAGAGGCCTGCGTCCAGCAGTGGAACAATACAGGCTATCGAGGTGTGGTGAGGTGAGGATGTCACTTGTTCTGGATCTATTGGAAAATCTACTCGGAAGAAAGACAAATATCTTTATTACCTCAGCTGCATTCTCCCAGTCTCCACCTTTAGGCTTCTTCTGTATAATGTACTTGAGTATGGGCGCTCCGCCGTCGTTCTTGGGTGGGTCCCAAGCGATCTCGGCGCTTTGGTTGTCGTGGTCGGCCACTTTCACGTTACCGGGCTTGTCGGATACCTCTGTGGAAGTATAGATAAGTCAATAACAATTCAGATATAAAGTACATCCTCGAAACTGTCTAGGTTAACTTGTTCTACCTCTATGACATAAATCTCAATAGCCTATAATATATATATAGGCTTTGAGAAATCAAATAATATCCCAAAATGTTTTTGTCTTCGACGGGACTTGAACCCGCAACCTTCCCTCTCCCGTACGGGAATGCGCTAACCAATGTTGGAACTTCCTAAGGACTCTAGCATCAATCTACCTGTTGGCCTGGCTCTAGACCTGTCATGACTAGAGGTTTAACTAAACAAGGTATTTCTGAATGGATTCTTAGCCAGCGTAGCACGCTCCGTCTCAAGCGACTCAGAGTCGCCCTCGTCGTTGACAGCTGTATTGAACTTGTACTGGTAGCCTGGCTCTAGACCAGACACCTCTAACACTAGAGGCTTGAACGAAGATCTTACCGAATGGATTCTTAGCCAGCGTAGCACGCTCCGTCTCAAGCGGCTCAGAGTCGCCCTCGTCATTGACAGCTGTCACGCGGAACTTGTACTGGTGGCCTGGCTCTAGACCGGTCACCTCCATTTCTAGAGGTTTCTTGTCGCCGGCCACTCTGGAAGGGAAATAGATTTGTCAGCATTGTCCCTTTGTCAGCAAATAATTAACTTATCTTCTCACTGTAAAAACAACTCATAAGGTATAGGTAGCTTACCGCGAACTAAAGCATGCACGAGAACTTTTATCACCTGAATTAGTGATTCAGGGTTCTCAAGTTTTATTTAATAGTGATTTTAACATCCCTGAATGCTAAAGGCTACGCTTTGTCCAAACCAAGTAAGCAAAACCGCGCGCAATAGCTAAAGTTACTACGTCATGGCCATTCTTAATCCATACTACACTATTATAAATTCAAAAGTAACTCTGTATGTCTGTTACCTTTTCACGCCTAAACGGCTAAACGGATCTTAATAAAATTTGGTAGGGAGGTAAATGGTATCCCGGGGATGGACATAGGCTACTTTTTAATCCGGAAAAGAGCGAGAGAAGCCGCGGGCAACGGCTAGTATTCAATGAATGAATGAATATATATTTTTTCAGACAACTGAGTCTAGTAATCTATGTCTAGTAAAAATAAGTTATAATAATATTCTTTATAAGAATAATTTATTGAAAAATCTGATAAAATTCCACCAAAGAATTCATAAGGTAGTAAGTGAATACATAAGGTTTTTAGGTATAACAATATATACATATATAATATAATGTATATTATAAACATCTATATTTGTAAATTAATATAAGCACACCAACCCCTTGTAAAACATATGTTTTTGACTGGCAGATAGAAAATGCCTCGGCATTAAGCAAACCCTTTATAACTTAGTGCAATAAAGTGTTTATTTATATAAAAAAATACATAAGAAATGTTGAGAATTGCTCTCAATCTACAGTACTAACCTGCCAACCCTAACCCATTTTCCAGTCTGCATGTCCATCTTCTCAAGCTCATACTCCTTCACTGGAGATCCACCATCATCTTCCGGCTTCTCCCACTTGACCTTGCAGCCTTCAGCATGGACATCAAACACATCTAAGGGTCCTGGGGAATAGTGGAGATGAATAAAAAATGCTGAACTATTACACAGCATGCAGTCTCAAAGTAAACCGAGCTTGTCGTCTGCTCACTCTCAAATTAGGAAGAAAATATTTGCATATGAAGATAATCGTAATTAAGTCCCGCGTCGGAAACAAACCCCTAACCTTCTGAGTCCACAGAGCTCATCAAGTGGTAAAAGAAAACTTATTGACTAGAATCATTTTTGAGAATTCTGTGGTCCCTTTGACAGAGTCATGGTCCACAATGCACATATTTTCCTTGCAGATCCTGACTGCGGCGGGATACTCATGGACAGGCTGGGCAGTGAAGGTAACCAGTTCTTTTTTGTGTAATTTTTTAAGTAGTTATCAGAATTTTATTCTCTTACATAAACATTAAGTAAGCTGTAAATTCCCTGAATATTTATAATTTTTTTCTTCATGTATGCTGCTGCTTGGCTATCTGATTTTTAAATCAAAAATTGTATCTGTTCTCAGACAAAGTGTAGTGTGTAAAAAGAACTAACCTTTAGGAGCACTAGGCTTGCTAAGCACAGTTAGCTCAACAGTCTCCTCATCAAATCCATTGGCGTTCTCAGCACGCAGTGTATATTTTCCTGTATCCCTCCTCACAGCATTTATGATCGTAAAGTCTGTATGATACTCCTTGTTCTCAATCTTAATGCGTTCAGTGTTTACAAGCTTGATGTTGTCTCTCCATGACCAGGTTGTGTCTGGTACTGGTTCACCGATGACGTCGACCGACCACTTGTGGGTGCGTCCAGCCTTGATGATGATAGACTTGAATGTACTGCGTTCGATGCGTGGTTTCACTATGGAGAACATTGATTAAATAACATAGGTGATAGTTTTTTTACAGAAATAATTGCTTGATCCGCTGCTGGTATGATGTGTTATGAAACAAATAAACTGTTTATCGCTTGGCTACAACTGCAAAGTCGAGAGTAGAAAAGGTACAAGCTGTAAACTTACAGTTCTTATGCTTGCAAAGATGGTTATCGGTGGGCTGCGAAGCTTCACCGACTCCAGCCTTGTTGTGAGCTTTCACACGGAACTGGTAGACCATCTTCTCCTTCAGACCCTCCACTTTGTACTCGGTCTTTGTATCGTTTGTCTTGACCACCTGTGAGGTAGAGCATGAGCAAATGTGATTATAGATTCAGGTGTAATTCTGGCAACCAAAACTATTACGTTTTCTTCGGATTCTCTGTATGCAGGACCATGAAAATTACGCAGCAAGGAGATAAAAGCTTTGTAAATACAACTATAAGTACCTCGATCCAGTCAGGTGAGAATTTGTCCTTCATTTCAACGACGTAACCCAGAATCGGGCGGCCGCCGTCGTCCTTGGGAGGCTCCCATTGCAGAGTTGCGGACATGTTGTCGTAGTCGATGATGAGAGGCTTGCTGGGCGCCCTTGGTGGATCTGATGAGCATTATAAACAGTTAATATCATTGTTGTGTGATAAAACTGCGGACGTATAACCGCAGCACAGTCCAAAATTTGTTTGTAAACAAACAGCCCGGCGCCAAAATATTTTCTGACTGCCTGACATTTACAACCAGGCAGTCTGTCTGTCAATGTCAGTGGGATATTTTGTTTTGCGTTTCTTCATACGCAGAAGCCTTAAACCTTAATATATTTTTTTTTATTAACCGAGGCCATCGTGTTATTTGTTGTCCAAGGTTCAATAAATATTTTAGTAACGTATTTTTAAAATTCAGAATAATGGACATTTTATTGTATATTCATAATTTTTTGTTATGTGAAAACGGATCATGAATTCACTTTCTATTATCAGGTTTGCATTTAAAAGCATAACAATGACCAATGTGAGGATGTTTATAGGACAAGGAGGCGGAGGCAATAACGCGGAAAAAACTCAAAACATAGAAAAAATTAAGAAGCATCTTCAATCGGAGATCAAATACCACAAGGACGAAATTAAGCGTCATGAGGAGGCCATCAAACGTATCACAGAGGTAAAAAAGAACAAATAAAGACACTGAATCTTACACTGAGCGTTCATTTGGGTACCCTCAGGGCGGGTTAGGTCAGCGGCAAGATAATCTCAATATCTTGCAGCTTGGTTTTGGATTAAAATGATGTGGGACTCAATTAAGGTTCATCTACTTATCTGTCTTTAAGCAATTTCTTAATCTTAGGTAGGTACGCTTAGTCAAGAAGCTAAAGTTCTTAGGGTGCTGTCATGTAGGTAGGCGTAGGCACAAAGCTCAAAAGCCAAGCTTACCGTAAGGATTCTTCGCCAGGATGAATCCGTCAGCCTCCAGCGGATCAGACTCTCCCTCCTTGTTGACAGCGCGGACTCTAAACTTGTATTTGTGGTTCGGAGTCAGGCCCTTGACCTGGAACTGGGTCGGCTCCGGACCAGTCTCGCCGCACGGCACCCAGTTGCCGGTGTCCTGGAAAGAAGGCATGAGATTTACATCAAACAGTCACTGAGTAAATCCAATATCTCATTGATAGACCGTTGACTAGGTCTACATAACTGAACTTGGGAAATAGAAACCTACTCCCAACAGAATTAGGTAAATAAATAAAACTCATCCTCACCATGTCCATCTTCTCGAGCGTGTATGCAGTGATGTCCGAACCCTGCCAGTCATCAGGTTTCTGCCATTTGACGGTCGCCTTCTCGGCGCGGATGTCCACCACTTCGATAGGACCATTGGGCCTGTTGGGCTTGTCTGCGAAAATAATGGTGAGATAAATAGGGAGGAATTTTTCAATTTGTAAATTGGTATTTAAAGGTCGATCTAAAGTGGGTAAAGCCCCGCGTAGAACGAGTTAGTCATCACTAAATAAATAAATAAATATAATAAATAATACTGGACAACCATCATCATCATCAGCATCATCTAGCCCCAAGCTAAGCTGAGCTTGTGTTAAGGGCACTAGATGACTGATAAACTTAATACAATACATAGATATTTTTTTTTATTATACGAAGAATACCCAAAACACCTGGAACATATATTTGCAGATCGTACAAACATTTGTGCCAAGAGAGGAATCAAACCCGCAACCTGCTGCGTCGTAGATGGACCTTCGCCCAGCGCACCACATCAGTCGACACTACAATGAATCTTTTGTTGCTTTCTTACAAAATATCATAAAACGGATATTGAGTGGTAATGCTTAAACTTTCGTCATCTCTCTACATAAATTAAACTACAACAGCAACGTAAGTATGTAGATTAGACACTGACTCTAACAGTAACTGTTTCAACTGTCCTCATCTCTCCATTTAAAATACAAGAGCAACGTAAATAAGTATGTAGAACATCGACTCATGAGATAAAAAACCTGGCAGCAACTGTTCAACCTTTCCCCGTCTCTCCATATTAAATAAACTTCAAGAGCAGTAGAACAGAAGCTGACAGCGACTAGACTCCAACTTCCCCTAGACGGTACACTTGAAAGGAGACGCCTCCTTCAAACTCGTGTAAATTTTTTTTTTGAAGGAGGTCTCTTTGTCCCTGGTCAAAAAATATACAAACTTACCAAGCACAACAACATCAGCAATGCTCTCGCAGCTGCCAGACGTGTTAGTCAGCACCAGCTTGTACTTTCCACTGTCAGGCCTGGTCGTCTTCCTGACGTTGAGGACTGTGTTTTTCTCATACTTGTCGATCGTGATGCGGTCTCCGTCATCCTTGATCTCCTGTTACGAGCCAATCAGATCAGAGATGGTTTGGATGGGATTCGTTTGACTCACACCATTGATAGAGTAGACAAGCCAGAAACTAATAAATATTAAGTTATTCTAAATCTGATGAGGAAACTGCGATCTAACTGCTGACATCTCATATAATAAGTAGGAATACATTCTAATTAACCGTTGCCCTGCGATTATTTCAGAAAGATGTCAACGTAAAGTAATATAATGGGATATCATAAATTCAGATTCGCGAGAAAGGAGGCGCTGGCTGATTCATTTGTTTCGCTAACGGTGGCCCTTCGAGGTTGATGAGCTAGCTATCATTATTTTACCGAGTAAGTATTCCGAACAATTTAATTTGTGTAACAAATGAGACAACAATAAGTAGGTAAAATTAAATACCTTAGAAATAATTTCCTGGCTTGTCTACTTAAAATATGAAATTGGAGCCAAATGCAATCCAAAAAGTAGCTTGTGTGTTAGATTGCTTGTTATGTTTAAGTGCAGTTTTTGACGCTCTAAAGCCATTCTGCAGTGTTATTACATTATGCAGAGATCTATTAAAGATTATTTATCGGGAAAATAAAACAAAAGGTAAGCGATAAGTACCCGATAAATAATCTTTAATATGTTAACAGATCGTGAAAGTTTAAAAAATGCAGAGATCTCTTGCAGAAGAAAGAAGATACGATCTCTTATGCAAGTCCGTACAGGATTCTGGACTCTGTGTTATGAATATAGAGTCGGTGTTTCTCTGAATTCAAGATTGTGATTTGTGCACTTACTCTATACTAGTGAAGGTGAGGGTAATTAAGAAAATTTAGAACAAGCTGCAACTCTGCATATACCTGTGTAGAGTACAATTTGACCAGTAGCTTGATTTAGATGCTTTTGCCAATCAGTATTAAAATGTTGCCACAACATCCAAAGCTGACATTGCGGTTTACAATGACCAGTGTCCAATGTAAAATCGCGCCCATAGCGACATAGTTGTTATAATTTTGTCACACGGAATTATACTGCTATCGTATCTACCATTCGTACGTACGAATGGTAGGTGCGATGCAATCTAGAGGAAAAACAATAAACACATTAGTTTTTCTGTCTATAGGTCAAATGTGTGTAGGTAGGTGTGGGTACCTGAATTAGTGACCCATTACAAAATAAAGTTAAAGGCTGAAAGTATGATACCGCGTGACGCATAGCTTATATTATGGGATTAGCCACATTGTTGTAAGAGTAAATTCGAGAAAAATGTAAATGTTTCGTCATTCGTTGTTTTAGAACATAAAGTGTGAGAACATTATAGTTGCAATTGCAATCCTATCTGACCTTCTCCGTTGTCGCCTTTCCACGTTTCTTTTAGAGGAAAAAACAAAACAATTTTATTAGAAATGGTCCAATTCGAGCTGCTAATTCATAAAAGGAAACGTAAACACAATTTTAATCAAGATACACTTAGATATGAACATAGTTATCAAACAAACAAAGATACAACTTATGGATAGACAATGTTTGGTGGAGCCAAAATGTACCTGCAGATGATGGCCATACAATAGTCCATAGAATCAAATTGTCAAGTGTAGTACTGAAAGTGATAACAAAGATGTAATTACGACCGATAATTCCAAAACTAATAATGCATACCTCATCGATTTTGATCCATTTAACTTCAGGCTCTGGCTCACCACCGTATTTGATGTCGAAGGTGATAACCTGGCCCTTCTTGATGATCATGTTCTGGAGACCCGCACCAATGATGAACGGCTTGACTGGTGAGAGAAAAAGAAAGTCAATCATCAATACACTAACGGATAATACGGAATGAACTATTTTAAGAAGAATAGTAGGGAATAAAAAAAAATTAGATTTGTAGATTTGTTTTTAAGATTATTGATAGACTAAACAATAACGGTGGCTTTAGAGTGCTTGATGTATAATATCTAGATGTATTATATACTCACCGAATCTGCACTTAGCAACAATGGGTTTAGTGCTGTCACTAGGTTCACCAGGTCCAGCCCTGTTGATAGCGCGGACCCTGAACTCGTAAGTGCCTCCTTCCTTCAACCCATCCTGAGTTCCCTTCAGGCAGTCCCCGGGGACTTCCTTGCCTTTCACCCAGTCCTTGCCGAATTTCTCTTTGTATTCAATAACGTAGCCAGTGATTGTCGCTCCACCATCGTTATCTGGCTTTTCCCATTTGAGGTCTGCATGGTCCTTGTCCCAGTCTTCGAGCTGCACGTTCTTGGGCTTGGATGCTTCATCTAAAAATACAATGATAGATATCATCAATTTAGTTATTCATTAGAAATGTTACTAGGATTTCAATGCTTTTATCAAGACTATGCTAAATAACTGGAAAATATTTCTTACCCCAAGGATCCTTAGCCAATACAGGCTTGCCGAACAAGCCCGGCTCACTAGAGCCGACCTTATTCACCGCACGAATCCTAAACTTGTATGACTTCTTGGGAATGAGGTCTTCCACTTTGAAGCTCAGTGGCTGGCCAAAGAGCACTTCGGCCACGTTATCCCAACCAGCTTTAAGAGACATATCCTGCCTCTCGATGATGTATTTGACAATTGGAGTGCCTCCATCGTCCGTTGGAGTCTTCCATCCGACAACGCAAGAAGTTTGGAAGACCTCTGTGACTGTAACGTCTAGAGGAGGTGTCGGCGCACTCTGCATGGTGATAGTAACATCCTTGGTATCTTCGCCCTGGGCGTTGGACAGCTTGATCTGGTATTTTCCAGAAAGATCGCGTGCGGGCTTCTTAAGCTTGAAGAGGACCTTCTCTTGCTCGACGATGACCTCTACCTCTTTAGCGGGTAATGGCTTGCCGTCCTTGATCAGTTTGCCTTCTATCGGTGTCTGTCGGGTGCCATCAACTACGAAATAAAATTAAACCAATGATAAAATCATATCAATTTTCCTACATTAAAGCTCTGCGCCCATTAATTCGATGCCGCTACCGCGCAGCACTAAAATGTGCATTTAAATATGGGCTTAAACTCGTTATCTGTAGATACATTTGATAGTGACACGTGATCTGTCTGTCAACTGATGCCATCAATATGAAATGCATCTAAATGTTACGAGATAAAGCCCATATTTGAATGCACATTTTTATTCTGTGAGGTAGCAGTGCGCCTCTGATCTGCGATAATCTTAATTTACTAAGATGCTGATGTTAGAAACAACTTTACCTTAGCTGCCCAAAACATATAATAATTGTTTGATTATATAATAATTATATGATAATTTTAACCAAAACTGAGAAAAAAAGAGAGAAGTATTATGTTCACACAATGCCCATAAACTTACTTTTATAAGGCACCTCAATAACGAAAGGCCTGTCAGCGGGTCCGTAGAAATCGTCCGGACAGTCGATGGTGGGCTTGGACTCGCCCTTTTTGACAGTCAGCTTGCATGAAGAGTTGAGGATGCCACTCTCGCACAGGATCTCACCGTCGTCTTCCATCTCCAGCTTGTTGAAGATCAACTGGTGCTTTCCTCCACCCAGGTTCTTGATCTCGATCCTGCAAAGATTGATGAATGGGTAAGGCTGTTCTTTTTTATCACACTCGTTTCTAAACTATCAAAAGTAATAGACTTGAGGGCGTAATTAATAAGATACAAGGCTTTCTTATCTTTGTAGAATTATTAATGCCGTGTTAATTATAAAAATATGTTTATTTACAACGAAAATTACAATTAAATTGTAATTTTAATTACAATAAATAATAGTTTCTTTTTTGTTATTATTTTTTAGTAATTTTAATTAATTGTAATTTTGTTGGGTGGGCATTAAGTCCACCCTTTGTACCTTAAAGTGCAATAAAGTGTTAAAATAAATAAATAATAAATAAATAAATAATAAAAACAAATTAGAACTATTATTTACAATTAAAACAATTTTGCTAAGCCAACTGCAAACTGTAGTAAACTATGTATGTATGGGTATCGTGCCCATTACTTTTGTTAATTCTGTTTGTTTTGTTTTGGTTTCCCATTCAAAAGTAATCTTCGAGAAAATAAAACATCTACACGTTTTCGGTGGGATTGAATATTTTTCCTCTTCTTACAATTTATCCTAATAGCGTATTAAGGTACTTAATTCATACATATGTTCTTACCTTTCATTTGGCACAATAGGCGTGCCATTGAAAGACCAAACAGCTTCTGCAGTCTGATCCTGGAGCTCTATCTCCAGCACAATCTTGTCCCTCTCAATTGCTTCGGTGTCCTTCAACTTCTTGTTGAAGCGATTCAAGTCTGAAACATCACCATTGGGTTAAGAACGAAACATAAAACACACAGCAGACGAAAGGCAAGGGAACCAATTATCACTTTTCAAAAGTCGAGAACACATAGGTATTTCGTTTTATAGATGGAGCATCTTGTCGCTTCTAAATAAGTAATTTCAAATGCAAAGCAAATGAATGCGAATGATGAATGATGGCGAATGATTGATTCTATAAACTAACACAGTCAGAAAATACGATACCGCTGCGCTGACGTCGCATCGTCATCGTCTGGTAGTTTAAAACAATGAGTCTCTAGCTAGCGTAACCCTAATTCTAGATTATAGTCAAGTCTAATAAAACAAGGAAACTTATGTAGGGCTGTGGGTGAATAGCCAGTTGAGATGTGGGTTCGAATCTTGATCGATCACGGATCATATTAGAGAGAGAGAGAAAGTCATCTTAATCAAAATGTAATCTTTATTATTGAACCGCATGCAGTGCAATGGATGTACTGAATGAGAAACGATCTAGAAGGTTCTCTTATGTAGAACAACAAGATAAAATTTACTCACAATTGACAATCAATTCGCAGCTCGTCTCATCAGCATTACTGACGCACTTGAAGTTGCCAGCATCAGTGACTTTGGCGTCCTTGATGACAACCTTGCGCTTGCGACCCTCCTTCACGATGGAGATACGCTTGTCTGCCTTCACCGGCTCATCTCCCTTGTACCTGGTGACGTCACAAATGGTCATTATCATCATCCATCGCCCCATGCTCATATAATTATGTACTTATACTCAACTCTAAAAATACCAGGCAAAAAGATCTGCCAAAGTAACTCTGTTAATGTAATAAGCCAAAGTAATAATGTTTTTAAAATAAAGATTTGAATAACTTTCATATATTATTTGTATTGGGAAAAAGCAGGGAATATTAGTTCATGTCCCTCGATGAACAATAAAATCACGAAGTTTCATTAAAACTCTTTACCATTTCACATCACCGCCAGCATCATCGAGCTCGCAAAGCAGTGTGATGGTGTCCTTTTCGATGGCTTGTTGTGACTTGAGCACTTTCGTGAACTTGTATGGGTACTCTGCAAAAACATCCTTCATCATTATCCGTTTTATTTCCTAAATCAATCACCGGGTACAGGTAAGTTCTAGATTATCTTGTTTTCTTATAAATACTACTGTCAATTTGGAAACTAGAGATAATCCGAAATAGGGATCAAGTTGGTGTAGAAAAAGATTACAGTTAACTTACCGACAATCTTAACTTCAGTCTCTGTCTTGTCAGGTTGCTTCTCAATCTTACAAGTGTATTTGCCAGCATCTTCAAGCTTCGAGTTCTTGATAAGAAGTCTGCAGACCCCAGACAGATCCTTTGAGATCTGGTAAACATCACCGTCTTCCAACTTCGTCTCTCCCTTCCACCAGGAGACAACAGCAATACTGTTCGATACCGTACATTCCAGTTGAGTCTCGTGTTTAGTGTAACCACTGGTAGTCTTCTTCAGTTGCTTGGTGAATGTGTAAGTTGGGTCTGGTTCGTCCACTTGCAAGAACGCAGTGCAGGTGACACCTCCGATCTCAATCGTGATCTTGCCAGTATCTTCTACCTTCGGGTTTGTGATGATGAGCTTGTATGAGTCTTGCTCATTCGTAAACTTGTATTTGCTGCCCGGGAAGAGTTCCTACAAAAAAATATTACATGATATATTTTGAATCATTTTAGTTATAATTATAGGGTTGAGATTGAAGATACTCACGTCCTTACGGAAGAACCACTTTGGCTTGGAGTTAGGCTTTGTGAAGATGGCTTCGAACGTCACCTTCTTATCCTTTCCTTCCTTTGCAAATTGATCTATGAGGGGCTTCAAGAACGACTCTTGTTTCTGGAAAACATTCGCCAGTGGACATTAATATACCAGATCAATCATATTCACAGAGTGCAGACAAAACAAAAGTGCTGTCCATACAAAAAGCTGAAAGTGCTGACCGTAAAGGACTCCCTCTCATCTACTCGTATAACACGGTCGTGGAGTGCAAAATCAACGAAAACAATCGTCTATGGATAAACCGAGGCGTTAGGATCGTCAGCCATTCTTCGACAAGTGAAATCCATGCTTATGGTACAGAAATCGGATTTTTCCTTCAAGATGTGCAAGAGCTCCATAACTTTCATTTGACAAATTTGACTTAACACACATAAATTGACAGCAAGTAAAAATCATGAACGCTTACGGATTCTCAACAAACTATCTAAAGCAAACGTTCATCATTCTTGTAAGAAGACAACAATGACCTAAACATCGATCGGTGCCCGTGCGTTGTGCTGCTATAATATCGACGAAGAAGTGCCCAAAAGTATTGCTTTAGAAGAGAACAGAAGAAGTACCAAGAGAGTGCTGTCTATAGATTGTCCGGTTGATGACCTTGAAGCTGGGTTTCAAGTATTCATGAAACTGAAGATGCTTTAGTAACAATATCAGGAAACTATTCAATTCATAGAGTAATTTCAATAGACGTGACTATTGAAATGAACAAAATTTACTTAAAAAAATAACAGAAAACTATGGAATTAGATCTAATATTGTTATTAGGACCTTCAGTTAAACTACTCGAATACACAGCGGACGTGATAGAAGATTATGTGCTTGCTTTTTGTGATACACTTTCAAGATGCTTTGTGCCATCTAGTGACATCGTTATCGGCAAACCTCGTTTTTTTTGAACGAGTGAAGGACCGGCCAATCGGGTATCAGTTCCGCAAGTGACGGTCTTCTGTTATGGGTTCTCTACAAAATATGCATTTCTTTCTTAGTGTGTAGGTACTTGTCATCAAAACCACCAACGTTACCGTCAGTTTCTTAAACTGTCTCTTAACTAAGCTTAACCGGCGTCATGCGGACTAAGCGGGGTCTCAGAGGGATCATACAAGCTAAATCATTGTTCAAAATTCCAACATCTGCAAAACATGGTGCATCAGCTGAAATTAATGAATAACATGAAGGAAACATTCGTAATAATGACGTGACAGAAGCTCCTCAACCTGACGTCAAAGATACAACCGTAATTGAACGATATCGAAAAAGAGTCATCAAATTCATTCCACTTACATTCCCTGGAAGTTATGTTCAAGTTAAAGAAACGTGAAGTGGTGATACAAAAAACCTCGGTGAGTTATTTTAAAATCCAGTTTAATGCATTTAGTTTAAAACGCTCAGAAATTTTCGTCATGCACTGTCTTCCGTCTATTTTTACTTTGTGGAAAATAATGACTTGGTTACCAATCAAGTGGTTCCTTAGTAGTCACAACGACAATTTTTGAGGTCAATTTTAGGTTTGGTTTATCATTCGTGATTTAATTTCATTCATTATTTAGAAGATAATTTCAATCCTTTTGAAACAAGCATCGAGATCGGTAGTCTCTGGGACCAGAGCCTATAGTTATATGATTTGAACAAGTATCTAAATATTGAATTTTAATAGTTTCAAAAGGATAGAGACTCTCTTAATTTAATGTTTTTACTTTTACGTCTCCTTATCGAACCTTTATTTTGACAGCCTCCATCAATTTGGGCCAATCGGGTACAATTTCAGGCAGAGACATACGTCTCCGTATCTCATAAACGCCCTAGAATTTGATATAATAATGTTACTCTCAGTAACATAATTATGTGAAACTAAAGCAAGTTACGTGGAAGCCAATGTGAAATGGATCATGATGAAGTTCGTAAGTGAGTTTGGCTCATCGTTAATTTTAAATGAATAATGTAATCGGTACTAACGTTAAACCAGCAGTAAATCCTTTTGGATAACCACATTTTATATTTTCAATCAACACAACACGGCTTACGAATTGTAAACAATTCATAAATTATCCTGACATTGTCAAGTTTGTTTTATAAAATCAATGACAACGTCAAAGAGGTAGTTATGTGCAAACACCCAATGAGTTCTGTCAAGCTTGTCTTTGATCGTTTCAATTCCAAGTTCAAAACCCAAGAAATAGTTAATTTTAATAGTAACAGTTGAATGCTAAGACAATACAGTGGCAATGTAAGATGGAATGAATGATTTCGTATTTTGAAACACTGATGACCTTAAACCAGTCCCAGTTAGAAGAGTTCCTGCGCCTGTCAGCGGGGAATCTACCCATCTCGACACCCTCAGAGATGACCACAACGAAGCCGCCCTCCTCGTAATATCCAGTTTCTAAGCCCTAAGAATCAAATTATCATGATGCACTCGAGGTTCTACGCAAATAATTCTACTCTACATTGAATGTAAGTATCAAAATAACCGGAATTATTATAACAAAAATACAAAGTAATAAACACACAGCCTACATACAAATCGTTCTTCACAAAATATGTATAGCGACCGATTTAATTATTTTTATTATTATAAAACGGGTCCTATAATAAAATCTACCGTAAAAATGAATGAAATGAAATTGTTGAATCATTGCCAAAGTTTAAATAATAAAAAGAGGTAGTCGCCAGTAAAAAGACATCAGTTAGTAAATATTTTACACAGGTAATAAAGTATAATCTAGTTCTGCAACTATTAAAATGTTGCATATAATCTCCAGGACAACGAAAAGTATCTAAGGAATAACGGGAAGATTTCATTTTACTTAATCAATCGCATTTCATTGATGATCATAATGGCAAATCCTAATATTAGTAAGAATCCAGTGAAACTGGTTACTAAGATGGTAGAGTTCTGTAACTTTCTTCTTAATTATGGCCATGAATGGTAATGAAACAAGGATATATTCTTGTCTGCCTGATGGAGCTGTCATTATTTTGTTTATTTCGAGCTAATTATTTATAGCTTTTATTTACTTTCTATTTATAGTTTGCAAGACAATATAGAAACCATTGCTAATTTAAATTTCAATGCCAAAGTTATGCTGGCGCTATGCTGTTGACAGTTGAATTCATAAATTGTACAACTGCTCTGGCTATAAATGTAACACATTTGTCTTTGACATTTGAGAATTAGTGCCATTTTTAGTGCTTGAATTTTGGCATTCCTTTGCCAAATGATTAAGGCTTCCGCAAATAGATATGCAATGGTTATTACATAATCTTGAACCATTTATTTGTTTGTTTATGTTAATCTCAGTATTTATATCACCACTTTTTGCGCTCATAATATTATTTTTCGAATATATTAAATGGTTAAAGACCTTACCTTATCGACCTTCTTAAGTGGAGGAATGGGTTTCTCTGTTTCTTTCAGATCCCAATCTGGATCCTCCTTCTTCTCTCCCCATTTTGCGTACTTTCTTTTCTTGAGCATAGCACGGAAGTCCATGCCACTGGAGTCTGGACATTCCAAATGATATTGAAGAAACACATTGTATCAATTATCTGTTAACTTCAGTGTGCCAAGCACAGCGATTTTGTTTAGGGAGTATAGACAAAAATGACATTGAATAGTCATTAATTACTTAAAATATTAGAATTTCATTTCATTCAACGACAATAATAATTTATACAACATTTTAATTTTTTTTCTATTTTCGCCTAGATAAAAAACTAGTATCTACAGCTAGGGAGCCAGTTATCAGAGTGTTTGTGTTAATACGGAAACTAAATAATCTGCGTCGAGCTTTTTCTAATTCACTCCATATGTATGGTAATAAATAATTTTATAAAAATAGGTAGATACTACTTCAATCATTTTTTGTGGATGTAAGGACGTAGATTATGTTAATTTCAAGGTATTTTTATTTGTATTTCCGAAAAACAAATAGGTACCTAGTTATCAAAAAATCTAAATTAAAAGCGCTAAGACGTAAGTATCGTACAGTTTTATTCTTCTATGGCATAACTGGACATAGCCTAATGGTTAACATCTGACCAAAAACAAAAGGGAGTGTAAGATAGGAAACATGATAAGATAAGACAATTTTTTGACTTACCGGATACATAAAGTTGCATTTCAGCAGAGTCCTCTCCGTGGATGTTGCTAACAACGATTTTGTATTTGCCTTCATCGTTAGGCTTTACTTTTCTCATGCAGAGTGTGATAAGACCAGTTTCACCGTCGGTGATAAACTTGAAACGACCTCCTTCGATGATCTCACCAACGCCCTTGTAGAATTTAAACGTCGGCGCTGGGTTACCCTCAACCGTAACCGTGAGGTATCCAGTTTGATCTGTAAATTGTCTTCCTATAGTAACCTGAAGTCTTTAAGTTTCATCTGTATGAAAATTAAAGACTTTTGTTCAACTTTTAACAAAATTGCTTTTGTTAAAAGTTGGTCTTACCTTCAACAGCCGAGTAGCTTTCTTGCACGTCAACGATGACTGGTGGTCCCTCATTTCCGAGGGGCTTCAGAGGAACTGAAGGCTTATTGATAAGATCCTCAAGGTCTTGAATCGAAGGTCTTCTCGCATCTCCAGATTTTCGCCGCTATATAATTAATGTAATGTGAATAATGACCCTTAGGTTTGAACACACATTAAGGTTAATCACATTTGATATAATCAGTTGGTGTATTATGGAGTTTCATCGTTTTTAAATAGATTAATTTACTATTGGGTCAGTGACATTTTATAACAAAAACTGTAATTTATAATACACCACGACTGTTTTATAATATGATTTACTATGAAATTGGACTGAAAATAAAAAGTTAAAAAACTTTAATTAGAAAGAGAACATAAACAATGTTTCTATATAAAATATGGTCTTTAAAAAATATCAAAGGTTAATTTTTATGGATGTACTCACTATTATGTTATTTTATTTTGTTTGTATATTTATAACCTATATAATGTTTCATAATAATGTTAACAATAATTAATTGTGGTCTATAAGACCCCAACTAGCGTGGGTTGATAGATGTAACAAAAGCAAAGGCCTTTTCCCTGAACTCAGCCAAAAATATCTAATGATGATGATGACAGGCATCATTAGAGTAGCACACGGTTAATTTCAAGTTATGACAAACAACATGAAGAGCGTCGCCAAATGGTTCGATAACTCGTTGAACTGATGTATTAAGTGCTTATGCCATGATTATGATATATGCTCAGTCCAGATATCAAAATAATTAAATATTTAATTCTGTATATCTGCCGTAACAGGCTATATCTAAAGTTATAGCTGTCTGAGTATTAAAATATTCATAGTAATAGCTAGCTGCTGACTTTTTATTTTAAAATTTTCAAATGTTTTTTACGTTGTCTCAAAAGTATTTTGACTTACTCGAGGACTTTTAGAATTTAGAGCGGATTATTAGTCATACATTTCTATAAAAAAAAGAAAAACTAAAAATTTATGGTTTAAACTATTTTCAAGTTGTTTCTCCTCCTTCTTCTCCGTTTTCTTTCTTCAGATTGTAGTTTGTTAGCCTAAGGCACATGATTCGTAAGGATTCACTTTTAAATCGAAATTGATATTTCCAATAGGTATAATAACGTTTCACTGTAAATATACGCTATGTTCTCTGGCTGTAATTAAATTTTCTCTTGACATTGATCAAATATTAGGATTTTCTGAAATTAAAATTACTAGTTTCTAAAATTGACCTTTGACATTTTTGTGGCACATATTTACTTACCGTGTCCTCACCCGGCGGCTTTAATTTAGGTATAGACAGCTTTTTAGTCACCGCTGCCATTGTTGCAAGTTAAATGTTATCACTAAGATGCCACAATACTATATTATTTATAACACAAAAGTTTATTACATTTATATCACATATTTTTCTGCTTTCGCCCGTTCTACGCAATAATTGTACAGTTTCTTAACATTATGTTTATCTCCTACACCTTCCATAATCACAGTAATAATTTCAAATATAAATGCATTTTAACAAGTGTTACACTTTTTATTTATTATAAATATTTTTTGTCGGAATTGGATTTTTTGATTTGGGAAGTTCATAAGTGTCGTTCCATCTAAAAATGGGCGCGAATATCAAAAGACTGAAGAGGGGGTCGCGAAGCATGGTCGCTCGCCTAGCCATAGAGGGGGGAGGTGGGGCGCGCGGGTTCTATTTGTGCGCTGCACAAATCAGCAGACCTATTCAATTAATTATCAGATTAAGGTGAGCCATCCGTGTAGCATGTTCTTGGACGTGTTTGAGATCCGTATGGAACCGTTGACACAAATCTGTAACATTTTCACCTACATTATTGGCGTAGAGTCTAGGAAACCTGTATTTAACATCGATCACATGTCGATCCTGACATTTACAATGCTGTAACGCTGGAAGAGTCGTTTGAAGTTTCATATAGCATTGACACGTACGCTTGGTAGTATTTATATTCTCAAATCGTATCATCGCTGCTATAAAAACATTGACAACAAGAACAATCGTTAAACTGTCGTAATCAATGATGAGATGTCCGAAAAGATGGAGTGGATACGCACTTATTTGTAATTAATAAATTACAGCATCGAGGTGTGCAAGGTGATGGAAAGATTGATTGGCACCTTGTTATTAATGCAGACAATTCAGCTGGTAGTCATGTTTGGCACGCACTGCAGCAAATATCCACATCGAGAGCGTGTCGAGAAATTTTTATTTCATCTGTTGACAGCGTTGTCAGTTAGCTTTCAATGGCTCCCCTGTTCTTAGTGTGTAATCGAAGTGACAGTTTTTGCGCGCCTGTTGCGAGGCCTCGGTGTATCTTCCAATACGTCGATATGTATTAACGTACCAGCGTTTGTGTGTGCTAAGTGATTTATTGAGGGACTGATGGCCAATACGTGCTTGCCAATATTTTTGATTAGACGTTCATGTAGATAGACCATACGAAGAGTTGCAGTTATCCTGCCCACGCGTGCTGAGGTAAGCCGCCCCTCCGCGTCTGCACTGTTAATCTTATTTGTATATATTAATTAACAGTTTGTCCTCGAATCTATTTATAAAGATATTTATTATTATTTATCCGCTCTATCAAAGCAGTCGTTGGATCTATTTGTGTTTCTGAAGATAAACGGGGGACTAGTCACCAATCTCGATTGTGACTTCATCACCAATTTAAAATATTTTAAGGTACCAGGCAAAAGTTTTCCATTTTATAACTATCTCTTAGGATTAGAACTATTATTTTGTTTAGACTGACATCAAAATTTGAATAGATTTGTAATCATTATTTCAGAAAGCTTGGAGTGCGAAGATAACCAACACTGAAAGTGCAACGGACCATATATCATCCGGCCTGGCAACTTCGTCGCGTCAAGGGTGAGTACGTTTCAAGATCAATCTGCACTTGGCCTACATCTCCTCCCATATTTATAAGAATTACAATCAATCATAACAAAGCATTAGACTACTCCTGGCTCGCGTCTCATAACGCTTCATTTATTTTATTAAAATCTCTTACGTCATACCTTACGTCATTAGATGAAACAGGTGTAATAATTTTATTCTTCTTCTAATTTACAGCTTATTTACCTACTTACTACTTTTTTATTTCTATTTGCGTTTTTATATATCCGTTTTTTTCTTGAAATTTTTATCATCCTTATTATCTTTCGTCACTTTTTCATTTTCCAGAACATTTATTTTTAACTTCTTTGAAAGTTTAGACGAGTGTATATTTTACATCTGTGATGTTTATCTTTATGTACTCAGGTAACGATGCTATGTGTCATTTTGGTTGACTGTTGTTATAAGTGTTTGTGATATTTGCGTCATACAAAACTTTGGCTCCGTACGTGAATCATTGGTTGTTAATTATAATATTTGTTAAGCTTCCGTTTCTATATCGAATGCACAATTATTAATAAGTGTCCGCAGAGGCACTGTCATATTAACGTGTTACATACGAAACGCTTTTAGTTTTGTGGCATCTTAACTAAATAATTAAATATCCGTGATCAAATTTACTGAAGGTAAAGTCGATCATATAATTATGTTTGTTTATTAGTTCTTACTAAATAACATGTTGCCAAAGCAGTTTTCGTGCTGCTAAAGCGCGATCATGGGCTGAGGTTCATGGTTCATTTCATACCATGAACCTCAGCTTTTTTTTTAAAGTGATAAGGTAATATTGTTGCTAGTAATTTATCGTTAACATTCCATTAGTAACTATTTAATTTCCATTTTAATAAGGAAACATGCAGCATTTTTTATCCAGACTTTTTTTTAGAGAATGTTAGAATGACAAGGGATTAGTTGCTCTGTACTATGGTGAATTAGTTGTCTATTAGGATTATTCAAACTATATCGAAGACCCATTGACCGTTCAACTGCGTAACTGATTTCGGAATCTAATTACGAGGTTGAAACTTGCTATATTTTGTGAATTCAACTTGAACATTAATCACTTTCTATGTTAGCCACGTATCTAAAAGAAAAACTTCTTCTATGACATATATTTTCTCTAAACATATATATTTTCCACACTGTTTGTGATAATACCTCTTCAGCGACTTCTCCCGGCCTGCCGCGTTTCTTTTATTGGAAAAAAATATAAGTTTTAGTACAACATTCTCTGTTAATGTTTTGTGCATTTGCCTAAATTAAATTAAATATTACAGTTTTTGTATGCTTGTGCTTGTTGGGTGAAAGTTGTGTGTATGTGGTGCAATGTGATACAATTTTATTGTGTTACAATATAAGTAATTCAGCTTTTGTGTAACGTTATAAAATATTATGATGATTGAAAGACAGTTACAGAAAATATTGTTGGAAGGTATTACATATTGTTGAAAGAAGGTTTGCATTAAAAACTAAAACTTACAGTTTAATAAGTTATTACTAAGCGGAAAATCTAATACATTATTGGAAATCGAAACTTGAAAACAAGAGCTATTACTAAAAATCTAAAAGCATCGTTAATGAAAGAATATAATTCACAAATTTTATATGATAACTAGGTAATATAAAAATAAGGAGCGTGAAAACAATTCTTTCATTAAACTTATTAAACTCAAACTCCAGCGAATTCGTCAAGTTTTCCCGCTGGTCGGCAAAGCGGCAGCTATCAAAATTTTAAGACTTCTAAAACTAGAAAGAACGGTATTTAAAAGAATTTCTAGAAAAAGAAATAAAATTTAAGAAGGAACAGTTTGGACTCAGGTGTGATTAAAAAGTATCTATAGAGGTATTGGATGGGTCTATAGAAACTGTAGGGCAAAAGAAAATGGAATGATATTTGGAATTCTAAGAGTGTACGATCAATTTCCTTAAAAGTGTGCAAAAAATTTAGTTAAAACATTCAAATCGTGTAGTAAAAATCGTAAAACTAAATCGTGTTCACTGAAAAATTATCGTCCGTCAAATTGTGTAATGAAGAAAATTAAACTATACACAAATGCTTTGCAAAGCGAGCAACTTCCACCTAAAATTGACCAGGCCCAGTCGTTCTCACCTTTCGCTCGTCTAAAACTTCTCCAGGGCGTAATTTGGTGACCTGTTGTGAAAAATATGGATAATCCCTTTGAATTTTATGTTTTTGTCCTAAATCTCCGCTGCCGAACCTGGGTGCCCTAACTAAAGTTTGTGCGCATTATTTGGTGCAGCCCTAACCAGCTAGTGCATAGTTATTACGTTACATACTGCGTCATTTTCATGTTAATTCCTCTTGTTAGTGTCAGATTTACGACTAGTGCCTGAAGCCTTCTCCGACACACTATTTTTGTCAAACCCCACTGGTCGTGTACCCTGTTACCGTTATTCTGTGTGCGATACGTGCTTGTAAGCTGTGCGGTTTATCTGGGTGCATTTACTTCACAAGTGTGCAATATAGCTTGGTGCTTTTGACGACAAAATGTTTTTGACCTTGGATAATCACATATTACAGTAGACTCTCCAGATATATGTGATTATCCAGTATTATTACGCCGGTTTTAAACCGCATCCGATGCAAGTGCGTTAAATGGATACGTTTACAGATAAAGTTAAGTAATTTATCACGGCAACGTAACGTTTAGCATTCTGTGAAATTATAGCCTCGTATAATTTTACCTTCTTCTCTTCGATCACTTCACCAGGTCTTAGTTTTCTATGCTCCTGTGGATTACGTTTTGCACGGTCTTAATATCGCTACTTGATTCCCAAAACTGTGTCTTTACAATATTTGCAGTGTGATAGCTAGTGTCTAGGTCTAAAAGCAGGGAACTGAAGGGTTCAAGCTTCAATCCATCTTCAGAAAACTTTTTTTTGTCATTGTCACTAGCAAGCGCTCAAAGTGGCAGAGTGTGAAGCATCATCAAGGTTCTGATGTTGGCATTGGCAAATTCTGATAGGGGTACTCGGGGGTAATGTTATGGGTTCGGCTTGAGAGAGTAGGATGTCTACATAAAAGGTTCAACATTGATTCAGTGAGCGGAAATATTGAAGAAAATCGCTTATTGTTTACTTTTACTTTATTATAAAAATAAATTGAATATTAAATTAAATGATAATTATGAAACAGTAAACAATTCTAGTGATTCCAATATTAAGGCTTAGGTTGTGTGTCAAAATGATGTGGATTTTATCTACTGTAAAAGACAGCACAAAAGAGTAAAATCTTTTCATACCTTCACTGAAATTTATGGCATTAAACTCAAATGAATAGTACAAATCTTTCTATATAAAAATTTCATAGATAAAAATACGAAAACATACCTCATCGCTGATGATAAGAGAAGGGCGTCTACCCATCTCCTCAGGTGGAGGAATAAGGGAACCACGTCTTGCAGGGGGTGCCCCCGGTCCCAGAGACGGTTTCCTGGGCATGTCTGGTTTTGGTGACCTTTCACGGCTTACTTCAATCTTTGGTGCGGAAAGTTGATCAGGTGCCTTAATTTCAGGTACCTTAGGCATTGGCTACGAAAAAATACCATTGGTTTTTATTTCGAAAATTTGAAGCGTTATTATTTCATTATTATTGTATATGTATGTACTTAGATCTCGCTATTAGGATCTTACCTTATCTTTCTCAGGCTTATCTCTAACAGATGGTGTGTAGTCATTTGCTTCGTAAACTTCAAGCTCTGGTCTTTCGTAATCAGGGATTTCAGGCAACTCTTCAGCCTTCTTCTTAACTGAAGTCACTTTAGCTTTCTTTACTTCTGCTTCAACCTTTTCTTCTTTTATGGCAGTTTTCTGTAAAACAATTTTTTTTAGCTGTTTGTCTTTGCTGCAGATATGTATTCATTATATTTCTTTGTTTTGCGTTTTTGTTACATATTGTTTTAATATTTTTTTCCCAGTCAGATTCTTACCACACTAAAACTTACCCGTACCGTTTTGTTAAAGTTAAATAATATAAAACATAGATGAAAAAGTGTGGTGTTAATAAGCAAAAGCAGAAGCAGGAAACAATAAGAAAACATTAAAAAGATAAGTCGCAGTCTTATTAAATCATTGCTTAGTTATTATTTGAGCACATAAACAACTACACATATACAATTGTACAAAAAATTACTGTGACCTAATTTAAGATCCTATTTACCTCTCAATACTATTGCCAAAGTCTACATTAATTCAGCGATAAAACTGTGCATAAAAAAACTATTGTGCTAGTGCTTAAAAACTAGCTACTGGTGCTAAAAACGTGTCAAAGTGCTTTGAATTCGCTGATACCTCATCATCAAGTTTGAAAGTAGGCTGTGGTATTCCTAATGTAGTTGATTTAACATTGTCTTCAGCTGCTTCAGCCTATAGAGTAAATATTTATTAAGTATTGAATGGCGACTCTTCGAAAGCATTGCTATACAACGTAGTTTTAACTATTGCCAATCGTCTGTGTGCGTGTATGAAGTGATGTGCTGTAAGTATTTGTGTTGAAACCGAATTAGTTCTACTTTAGACCGAATAATTTTCCTGCCTTATTATGAATGTTAGCTGGGTTTGTAGTTTTAAGCTGTTTCTTGTGATTCGTGAATGTTTAATTGTATGATGTAGTATGATTGTGTACCCTCAAATTCTTTCTCCAAGGTGTTGCACCAGGGTCTTCCAATAGTGTTGGCTTAAACGTATCCTCTAACTCCGGTGTCTGTTCAGCCTAATTTCGAAAATATAGATTTAAAATGTGGACTCATACGAGACGTAATAATGTTACTTTTTAATAAATTTTTATACCTGAGGTATTTCTGGAATGGCTTTCCAAGAGAATGGCACCTCTTGTTTAGTTTCAGGTATTTTTAATGCTGGCACCTGACAAATGATATTGTATTAAACTTTACTCTCTAAATATACAATTCATCAAAAAAATTTGACGATGCATTTTTATGTTTATGTTGTGTTACCTCTGTACGCGGTTTTCTCCAAGATGGTGTGGGTTGTGTAGGTGTTTCCGGTGTTTGTTCTGTTGTGTCTGGAAAAGCTACCACTT
This sequence comes from Eupithecia inturbata, assembly GCA_963662085.1. Lineage (NCBI taxonomy): Eukaryota > Metazoa > Arthropoda > Insecta > Lepidoptera > Geometridae > Eupithecia > Eupithecia inturbata. Next base: position 3,870,476 of record OY759201.1, read on the forward strand.
TCGGTGCTTCAGGTGTATGAGTGTCGGATGTAACATAATCTTTCCGTTCTATGTCAGTGTCTTTTTCATTTTTGGGTGCAAGTGGTTCTTTTATTGTCTTTTGTGTCTTTGGTTCTTCCTTTGGTATAATAATTTTCTAAAATTGTAAGTTAACTTTATAAATAATAAAAAAGGAGTAAGATGTAAAGTATTATGTTTGTTCCAGTGTTACTCTGTGTTGAATTTTCGTATTTTATATTGGTGAATGTGGTGTTTTCGATCGATTGTGTTTGTGCATCCTAAATAATAGTATTAGAAGTATTAGAATTGTGGGAATTCTTAAATCAGTTGTATTTGATATTTTGTACAAAAAAGTAACAACCGACTTCATATTTCTGAATATATTTTTTAAGTTGTACGGAAAAATAATAGTCTCTCTGTAATAATGTTTTTATTAGGAAATAAGGAGAATAATTTTTCAAAAAAAACCTATTTCGCTCCACAATTACCGAGAAGTTGGGGAACTTAGATGAAAAAATACATTCAGTCAGAAAGAGAAAAAGGTGTTCTCCTTTTTTGAAGTCATTTAAAAAGTTTAGTGAATAAAACTACCTATGCCATATTTATTCATTTGACTCGCCATTCATTGGAAGTATATCATTTACTGGTGTTAAAATAAAATTAACTTAAAAAAATGTTGGTTCTGGCTTATTTTTTGAATGTTATAAATGTCATACTACTCTATTAACTACATTATAATTGTCTACTAAATGAATAGCAAGTCGTTGAAACCGCGACTGAATTGTTTACTCTTGATATGAAATTCAGTTTATTTAAACGTCTTTGTATTTTTTTATACCTCATCAGCTTTACTCGGTAGACGCCAAAGCTCTGCAGGTCCATCGATAGACCATCCATCAACATCCAGAACATTTTCTGTACCCTGATTACAAAAGTTGTTATGGTGTATAAATGGGTATATAAAAAACAAATGATTAATTTGAAAATATGTTTTTTTTACCTCATCAACCATGCTTGGCTTTCGCCATCTAGTTTCTGTTGGCGTATCGAACGATACTTTTCTTTTGACTTCAGGCTTTTCTGATTTCTCTGTCTCCATAATATTTTCCTGTACAAATTTAACAATGTAACAAACAGTTACTGCTTAAACATCTTTTACAAAACGCAAAAATACACTAAGAGTTTATTTACCTCATTCGTTTTATTTATACGTTCCGTAGGCTTATCGATAGACACTTTTCGTCTGATTTTTGATTCCTCAGTTATTTGTGTGTCTTCAACTTCTTCAGTGTCCTATTATAGAATTTTTTAATTTTACTTTTTTTATCAAACAACTAACTTTATCTCTCGTTAACGAACGATCATAATTTATACCTCAGTACTGCTTTGACGGCGCCCCGGAGTTTTCTTTGCTATGTTGTTCAAACTAGATTTACGTTTTGGTTCCACTGTTGACGTCGCTTCCTAATAAAGTGAAGTAGTTTTAAAATTTTCTAAGTACAGGGTATTGTTTTTGTTATTGGAATGATGTATGAACGTGTTGTGTTACCTGTGTGTCTGCTTTCGAAGGTCGCCTAATCTTTGTTTTGTCTGTAGGTTTATCTGTTACCTCGTCTTCCTTATTGATGTCCTATTTACAAAAATAATATTTACATCTGATAGCTTTGACGGACTATATCGCAGGATTCGCAGTGCGAAGGTTTGCTGGAGACGTAAAAGGTTGCAGGCTCGGTCCCGTCTCAGGATCAATTTTTTTTTCTACCTGTATATATTTTATTTTACTCATAAATAGAAATTATAGAAATCTAAAGCGTTGTTCGTCGTTGTTAAAATTGTTATAGACAAGTTGGTGGTTACTTTACATTGTGATTTTCAAACTCGTACCAATTTGTTTGAAAATCTTAGAATCAATTTTATTTACAAAAGAACATAGAATAACATTCGTTTTGTTGTGTTGTACATATATTTTACACATGCATGCAGCTTGAAATTGGGACTTACCTTCAGCTTTATTTTGTCCATTTCTTTTACCTCTGGTTCTTTTATTGTCGTCTAAAAATCAATTTATTGGGATGTAGAAGCGTAATAGGGGGCAAACAGTCTTGGAATAGTGTGCAATACAAAATACAATGTTTCATCTTCATTAATTAGCTGTCAACCACAATTTTGTTAATGTTACTGATAGCTAATACAATAATCTTTACCAAATATTTTGAAAATACAAGAAAGATTGTACTTTATAACCATTTAAAAGAACTTAACTACATGACTAATGTGTAGTTTATAAAAGCTTGTATCTATATTATACAAGTTTGTAAAAAGCCTTCTATAAAAAACTTTTTCTGGTATCATTTTGTTTGCAAGGTTGATATAACTAAGTAAAGTAAAAACTCAAACCATCTTGGATATGCGATTTGCGAGGGAGTTTCAATGATCAGCGGATTTTATTGGGAGAATCAGAGTATAATTGTCTTTACATAGTCTAGAAATAGTACCTATCATAAAACTTTAAGGTGATAATATACATTATCACCTCCAAAGTTTTAATTGTAATTAAAACGATTTTAGCTTTACATCGATAATGGTGTCAATTCAAATGTCGCCAATTAGTTAAGTTTTGGCGACATCTGAATTGATACCAATATTAACTATAATGTTTTATCCAAATTTAATTATTAATTTAAAAATGTGTTTTATTTTTATTCAGTTTATACCTAGTTAATGGCAGATTATAACTTCTAATTTTACATTTACGTGGTTATTCTAATTTTACATTATAGTTTACGTGGTTCTCCCAAAATAAGTCTCAAAAATTATATGTTAATATTTCTAAAAAACTAACCTTAACGCCAGTCTTTTTGATGGCTGTTGCTTCTTGCGTTTGGGCTTGTTGAACAGTCGCAATTGATGATTTTCTGCTTTCGGCATCTTCCTTTGTAACCTGTGTTTTTAACTAAGTTTAGCGAGTAGGTATCAAATATTTCAATTACATTAATCTAACCTTATTTTTATCATCAGCAGTATTTCTCTAGGTCTAGTTTTCGTCCACTATCTATATTATTTAAATTAGAGATTTACTGCTAAGTAAGAATGTGAGGTCTCCCGCCGTTTTTGCTAGTCTTTCCTGTTCCGTTATTATATAATTGGAGTATAAGTCCTTATTAACTTTTGATAGACCATAGAAACATTGTTTATTAGAGACCACAGAGAGTAGAGACCATTCCTCTCCATGCCAATATCTTTGTCTTTCCATTTTTTATTTAATGTATTAATACGACATAATTCTCCATAAATAACTAAGAACATTATTCTTTTTTATTGTTTTGTTTACTATCTTTAAGAATTCTATGTAACATCTTTTGTAGGACACACACAATATATATATTTTACATGGGAGAACTCCGAAACACAGTTTATACTAGTTCGGAAGTCAATGGACTCATTTAGATTATGGTATGGTTATGTTTAACTGTGTCAAATAAATGATTTTTACATTACTTTAAAAAAACTCAAACATCTTTGATAACATATACGATTGCAAACAATTCGTTTAAGTGAACAGTTAATTTTATCAACAATTAAGATAGTATTTACCGTAACCCCTTGTTTGGTTTCCATGATAGAGCTTCGTCTGCTCTCAGTCTTTGTTTCCTACAAAAATATATATAGTTAAAACAAACAAGCACTTTATTTTGTTTATAGTATAATACAAAAACAAGGTTGTTATAAAAGAAGAGAGAGAGAGACGTAAGAAATCTTTACAAGTATTTTCAATAAACATATTTATTATAAGAGATTAAAAATGTAAGCGATCTCTGAAAAAAGCGAAAATGATATCAAAATAATCACGTTACAAATAGCCATTGATGTAATAGCCAAAATGCCAATAGATTCTTGCATTACAAACCTCTGTTTGGATAGAAGTCCTGCGGCTTTCGCTCTAAAGAAATAAAAACAAATTAGCACAGAACAAAATGACAAACAACATGATTTGTACAAAAAAATTAAAAGGATATATGTAATATTTACAGGGAAGTTCAACTAATCGTGACTATCGTAGAACATTCTCTTTGGAATAGTAATGAAATGTATTCTAGACAATTGTGATCTATCATCATAATAATGTATGTATATTCACAAAAAGTGCAAGGTGATGAAGTACATGATAGGAAAGGAACTTTAGGTAAACACTATAGTACCAACATTAAAGTCAGCTAAAGGAAGTCGATTATATGGGAAGAAGAACATTTTTCTTTGATAGTTTGTTTTAACGTAAAAGTGCGTGAGACATATAAAATAATAGTGTCAGGATCACACAGTGCAAGTATTGTATTTAAGTATTTGTCTCGAAAATGTGTTTCAAATATTTAAAACAATTTAAAAATTGTGTAGCCAGTCTGGGTGTTTTTGAGTCACAGGAACATGCTTCGTCAAACACTGTTTTGTCTACCTTCATTTCTACAGCAAGATGACTTTGTTCAGATACCATCGAGACCTGATTCATTGAAATAAAATTAATATCAACTAATGAGTTATGAACATAGTTATGAAATTGTTTTTATCATTTTCATTCCCATTGTACTGTAGAAGTGCTGTGGCTGTAATTTAACCTTTTCGAACTCAGTTCTAGTAGTTTGCTTACCTTCAGTTCATCTTTTTGTTTCTTCTCCTTAACTGAAGGCGTTGGTGTCATCTTCTCGTATTTCTCAAGAACCGGCCTTTCGTAATCATCGACAAAGTCCAATTCATACTGAAAAAATTATATAATAAATAAATGTTTGCTTATGAGTGATATTCGCTGTAAATATTATACAATAATAATAAGCTCTTGCTTGACTGTACTGATAGTTTTAATAAATTTAAAGGTAATTGGAGCAAAAGCTATCATGATCGTAGCATATCTATAACTTAAATTCATACATTTTGCTAAACTTGCATAAATGCACATTATAGGCAAAGCAAATGATAAGTATTAATATATTATACAAAAACAGTATACAGGATTCCATACAGGAGCATACGATAAAAATCTGTAAAGTGAAAAAACATAAAAACATGAACAAGCTACATGCAACTTTCGATAATCAAAGATAAATTATATCGACGAGTAGACCGACGCAGGACTCAGAAACTCAACGAAAAGAAATCAATATGTATACAATTCCTGCAAAAGTGTTTGTTTGAGTGATACGTACATTTTTCTGATGTATGTGTATAATTTTAATAAAACGCCTGTGTGAATTTATGTAGTAACACAATTTGCAAAGAAAGATTGTGCTTGTAAACCATAAAGTGAGTAGTAAAAACGCAGTGTGAATTGTGTAGGTACTTACAAAATTTTGAAGAAGTGCTTGTGCTTAAAAAAAACATTGTGTGAAAAAGTGAGTGGCTACATCTTGTGAGATGTAGTGGTAGTATTATTAAATGTGTTTGTATAATTTACAGTGTTTGTGTAAGTGTGTTGCGTGTGCCAAGTTTTGCTATACAATAGTACTTCAAGAAAGTGCGTTGAAATTGTGCGTTACGAAGATACAGGACAACATCAGTTTAGAAAACTGTGTATTTTTACCCCGAGTTTGATATCTCTCTCAATAACGCTAGCCTTTTTAGGCTTTTCTGCCGTCATCCTTACTATTTTCTTCAGCTGCGGTCTTTCGAACTTTCCACCTTGTACTGTGAGAGGATCCTAAAGAATCAACAAAAGCTTTAATGGTAATCAATAAGCCTGGGTTTAGTGCAGTGTCAAGTGCGGGTGATGCGTCATATAGCTTGGAAACAACATGCTTCCAAAACTATTTTTTCGCCAAATGTTAGTATGACTTTTCTAACTATCTCAGCGTCTATGGGAACATCAAAACTGTTATCTGTCACGTTCACACTATATTCTACCTCATCGTCGTCTTTTTTGTCTTTTTTGATGACAGCTGGTTTTTTAATCTTCAGCTTAGCGCCATCTTCTCCCTGCTAAATATTTTTTTTTTTATTAAAACATGTTCGTCATTATTTTAACCTGAACCATTTCGCAGCAGGGCACGTGCCTTCCTTTTCTCCTTTGGCACTTCACAGTATGGTGTTGCAGGCTGTGCCCATGCCTTTAGTGCCTTTTCACATGCTTACGGCATGCTCATACATTTCTACTTTACACGGCATGGTGACCGTACCGTGACCGTATGCATGTGAAAAGGCCCTTAGGAGTTCATAACATACGTTTTCTATTATTATTATAGTGCGTAAATCCTCACACTTAGGGTAATTTAAAAGAAATCAAATAACATCTAAAAAATGTTTCGACTTCGACGGGACTTTAACTCACATCCTTTCCTCAGTACGGGAATCCCGTCGAAGTAGTAAAATTTTTCGGATATCATTTGGTTACTCATCTCTATAACATAGTTTTGCTTGTCTCTTAAATGTAAATAAATATTTAAATAACGCTGGACAATCCATACAGCATCATCCAACCCCCATATTAAATGAACTTTAACATTTGCTATAGTGTTAAAAGCTCTTCGCCATATCTTAAGCTCTTAAAATAAATTAAAAGTACAAGGTACGCCACGGCCACAGTACAATGTATTTTACCCAAAGCCGAAGCTCAAAGTAATAATTTGAATAGATCCGCTGAGATAATAAAAAAAAATGCTTATCATAGGTACCGTGAGTGTTTTCTTCGGTGTTTTTTGTGTGAGCGATGCCTCTTCAGGGGCAGTTGTGCTCGTCTTTTGACGGGGTTTTGCCACACTGACAGACTCCTCAGTGTCCTCGCCCTGCCCCATGTAGAAACACACGTGTTAGATTGCAGCACACAAGAAAGAGATAGATAAAAAAGGTGTTAAATATTTTGAAGATCTAGAAGTAACTAAATAATCTAAATATAAACAAATCCGCTAAAGGAAAAAAGTGATAACTTGCAAAATAAAGTGTACGAGAGCTCTAATAAACGTGGTGGTTTTGTGTATTCACAAAAGTTCATAGTCTAATTGCGAACTATACTACGCACAATTTTGTTATCAGTGTCCTAATTTGTCTTAGTTTACCTTTACTAGGACATTCAACCGCTTTAAAATAATTGACGAATAAGGTGTGATAGGGTTCTGATCCATTTCTATCTGCGAATTTCATGTTACCATTAAAGTATTTTGATAAAATAAAATGTTTGTTTCTTTTAATATCTTTGTAAATTGAAATTGTACCTTAGTTTCCTTGCGCTTAGGTGTTGGTCTCTTAAGAGTTTTTTCTTCTACCACCTCTGGTTTCTTTATCTTAAGTTTAGCTTCCGCTTCGTCCGCCTATATCAAAATGTATTTATTAGATATCTGTGTGATAAGTTTGAAATTGATTTGATATTCATTAACTAACCGTAGGTGTAATTGCAGCAGGTGTTTTTTGTGTGAGAGAAACATCTTCAGGTGTTTCCCCGGGTTTGACTGGAGCCTTAGGTTTTGATAAACTGACACTTTCGTCAACATCCATTGGCTGTAGAAATATTGCTTAGTTAATATTGTGAGCGATTAAATTCAAATTATCTGTGATGTGTATTGCATTATTTCCTACCTCAGGTTTATCTTTGTCTTTGACGGAAGTACGACGCCTGGTGGCTGTTGCCGATGATGGCGTATCTTCTTCAGGCTTTTTGGTTTCCTAGTATATAAATTAGGATTGCATAAATTTGTGTTTAATGTACTTAACATAGTGTATTTTAATATCTTATGTAAAATGTAATACGCTCTACCTCTGGTTTGTCTTTTGCTTTGACAGACGAACGTCGCCTAATCGCTGTAGCCGGTGCTTCTTCCTCAGGTTTTGAGTCCTCCTAATAAAATTGATTACATTAAATCCATGTGAAAGTGTACCTAATGTAAGTGCGTCTTATGAGTGTATACCTTTTTCTTTTTCTCGATAGGTGTAGGTGTAATTTTCTCGTATTTCTCGAGGACGGGCCTTTCGTAATCGTCGATAAATTCTTCTTCAACGACCTGTGTGGTTAGAGAAATATTAGTACAAGTAAATGAAATAGATCAGTCAAAGAAAGTTGCATCTTCTTGACTTGTAAAAAGAGTAAAATATTTGGTTTCAGTTGCTTCTGTTCAACTTTTATTGATTTGTTACTGACTTTAAATTTTAAAGATTTTAGTTATCATTTTCTGAAACGATGTTATGTACCTTCTTATTTGTATTCCTTGCTGCATCTGAAAACCTTAAAAGACAAAACGAAGCAAAGCCGAACATTCTGCCATGCGAATAGCCCTAGATCATCTCCGAAAATACCTCTACGAAAATAAAACTCACCGTTGTAGAAAGAGGAGAGATTAGTGTGTGTTTGAAAGAGTTGTGCAAAATTAAATTGAGTGCAAATAAATCAAACAGTTACCCTAAGCATAAACAAGTGTTATTGTAAATGTATAAATGTGCAGTACCTCCTTTTCTTTAATGGAGGGTCGTTTTTTGACTGGTTCGTCTTTCTTTGCTGATTTTGTTTTTGGTTTTTCATCAGACTTTTTCTCTTCTTCCTATACCAGAACGAAAATAATTAATGAATAAAAAATCTTTTGTAAAATGTAAGCTATTTTTGTATCAAATTAATTGTACCTTGTCTTTCACAACAGAACGCTTTCGAAGTGTTGGTACTTCTGGCTCTGGTTCCTTTTCCTTGGGTTTTATTTTGCCTTTCATCATGTCAACATCCTCCTAACAAACATCATTGAATATTATTATTAGGTTACGTATTTATTTTCTGTTTATATAATTAATTAGGTTATGATTTTACCTGTGATTCACTAGAACGTTTGTCTTTAGGAGTAGGTGTGTATTTTTCATATTTTTCAAGTTCAGGCTTTTCATAATCATCGACGAACTCAGGTTCAGCCTAGATATAGATAATTTTATTGATGAAAAATCTACAAAGTGTAGGTATATTTTTTCAAATAAAATATACAAGGAAATTACCTTATTAACTCCATTCTGTTTTTTGACCCTATCAGATGGAGTTGGCGTAAATTTATCGTATTTCTCAAGGTCTGGCCTTTCGTAATCGTCAACAAACTCTTTTTCTTCCCCAGGCTATAAAATATTAAATTTTTGTGTAAATTTTAGTTTATAGTACCTAATATAAATAATTGTATTTTTTATTGCGATTTGGATGGTACAATTTTACCTTCTTAACAGGTTGTTTTGATTTTGCGACCTGTGGTTGTTCAAGAGTTTCTTCAGTTGCTTTAACTGGAGTCTTGTTTAATTTGACAACAGGTTGGTCCTCAGCGGGTTCTTCGACTCGAGAAAGTCCCTTTTTGATGCTCAGTCTTCTAGGTTCAATCTTTTCGTCAACCTAAATAAATTTTGTTATAAATGTTTTAAATTGTTATCGTTTTACTGAAGTCATTAAGATTTGTTGGTTTAAACGTTATAATACCTTATCCTTTGCAGCTTTCGGTTTTTTTTCTGGTATAGAGCCTGCTAAAGATGGTTCCTCGTCGCTGTCTTGTTCGCTTCTTATGCTTGATATCGAAGCACGCTTACCCTAAATCAGTTTATATTTATTAGCTTTCTAATGTTGTTTTTATTTTGTTATATGTATAGTGTAATGTTTTGTTGTGTCGTTTACCTTAAGTGTGTCCTCCTCTTTCAGCTTTTTGGCAAGTGGTGTAGGTGTTATCTTTTCGTATTTCTCCAATACAGGTCTTTCGTAATCATCAACGAAATCGAGTTCGAGTTCATCCTATACAATGGCGACATAACGTTAACACAAAACACACAACATATATACTAGTTACCACGTACTAAATTACTAAGGTTTAAAATCTGAGGGAATATGGTCTAATTGAATAGGTTTAGGGAATTTACGTTTGCAAGAAACTATCTACATTTATTATGAACATTTATACGAGTACCAACGTTTAAAATATTTACATTGGCTAGAAGTTACACTTACGTCATCTTTCTTGGAAACAACCTTCTTTTTAACCACTTTCTTTTTAACCTCAGTTTTTTTGGCTGCTTCTTCTTTCTTTTCCTCCTTGGGCTCCTCTTTCGGCTTGACTGATTTAAGTTTTGGAATGCCCTCTATCTTACTTTCAGGTTCTGGTATAGATTTTTTCCTGGTCTCTAGTTTTTCAAGAAGAGATTTCTTTTCTTCTTCAGTCTTGGCCGTTTTCTTTTCAAGGACCTTTTTGGTTTCTTCGAGTTCTTGCTCGGCCTTTTTAGTTTGTTCAGTTATCGAATCGACTTTTTTGGTCTCTGTCTCAGATTTCGTCTTAGATTCTGATTTCGATTCCGTTTTTGATTCCGTTTTATTAGTCTCCATTGAAATATCTTCATTCATCTTTTCAATGTGAACTTCTTCTTTCTTAGATACCTTTCTAGCTGCGGTCTTCTTTTCTTCAACATGGTTCTCTTCAATCATAGATTTTTCTTCTACGATTGACATTTCCTCCTCAGACTCTTCAATAACGGTTGTTTCTTCCTCCTCTTCCTCCTTCTTCTTTTTCTTTTCTTCCACTAGTGTCAAATCAGCACTTGATTCGTCTTCACCGAATTCGTTCTTGATCACCACTTTGTAGTTAGCGATGTGCTTGGACGTCACCTTCCTAATGATGAGCCGAGCGTTAGTGCCATCGAACGATGTGTTTATTTCTGAAGATTCTCTGATGACGGTCGAGTTCTTGTACCATGTGCATCGGCACGACTGGTCTGATGACTTGAGGACTGCGATAAACTCTGCTTCCTCGTTTTCTTTTTTAGCCTGAAATTAATAAATGGTTCTTGTGGTAATTTCCTTTTTTGAACATATTTAATGAGAAGTCATTAAACTAGACTTGGCATTACTGAAGAGTAATGCCAAGCCTGATAATAAGTGACTACTTAGCAAAAAATAAATTTAAAAAAAAAACGAACTTACTAGACTCCTAAAGTGTTTGATTATGGTGGGTTTGTCTCCCTTCTCTTCAGGTATTTCAATCTCCACTTGCTGTGATATCGCCTCACCCTTTTCGTTCTTGGCGACTAGTTTGTATGAACCCTTGTCGTTTTGTGAGACGTTCGATATTTCCAATTTAACTGTGAATTCACCCTGAAACCAAAGAAATGCATTCTGTATAATTTCGGTTACATAAACAAAAAGCTCTTCTTAGTATGTGGAAGACATCTTAATAATTTATAAATAATAAAGTAAAGATACTCACTTCTCTCAGTGGCTCAATAAGCACAGTATGCCTAGAGTCCTCTCTGACAGCACTAGCCTCCTTAAACCACGTGCAAGCTGGTGCAAATTTACTTAATACTTTACATTCAACAATAACAGTCTTCTTTTTAATTATCTTAATGACCTTCGGTTTCTCTTTGATAACTGGAATGACTGTAAAATAAACAATTTAATTAAATACCAAGTTTTTGAATAAAACATAGGTCAATATAGGTAAGCTGTTATGATTGAGCGTTTAAACTTACTTTCAATATTGAGCGTAAGATTCGCGTTGAGCTCTCCAAGTTCATTTTTAATGTTGCATTTATACAATCCGGAGTCTTCAATGCCAGGGTCAACAAGCTCCAGGATTATTGTGTAAATGTCCTCATGCACCTCGACTCTGGTCTTTATTTTCATCGATTCTTTGATTTCTATACCCTCGTGGTACCACACTATTGTCGGTCTCGGACTAGCTTTAACCTTACATCCCATAATAACTAATTTGCCGTTGTCCCTTGATTGGATCGTTGGCTTTTCAACGAACGTCGGGCCATCGCCTTCCGGTTCCGGCTCGGCTTCGATGTTGAGGTTGAGGTTAGCGTTGCTTTCTCCGAACTCATTCTTCACATGACAGCGGTAAGCGCCACCATCCGCTGCCGATGGGTTACTTAGAAGCAACACCAACTCGTATACATCTTCTTCGATTACTTTCGATTTGATTTCTATTTTACTGCTAGCCTTGATGACCGTTGTGCCTCGGTACCACGTGACTTCAGCCGCCGGCTTAGCTTTGCAGACACACCGCATAGTGATGAGTGTGCCATCTTCGTTGGGAATGATTCGAGGTTTCTCGATAAACGACGGAGCGAAACCGTTCTCGTCATCCCCACCTAAATGAATAAGTTTGACATTACTTTTATATATCGGTTTTTAAAGCTTATCATGCAGCTTAAAAGCCGAAAGCTTAGCATGCTTCTGCTACTGTATGCGTACATAAAATATTTGACTAATTTTGCTAGTGATAATGACCCGTTTACCTTGGAAATTGAGAGCAATGTTGGCGTTACTCTCACCAAACAAATTGAAGGCATTACACCTATAATTGCCACCATCTTCCCTAGTTGGACTTAAAATTTCTAGTGTCAGGTTAAATGTATCTTTTCCTATTGCCTTTCTGGACATTTTCATTTTAGCTCCGTCTTTGATTTCCTTGTCGCCGTGGAACCAATTAATGTCTGGAACTGGATATGCTTCTAGGACACATTCCATAATTAAAACATCTCCTTCTTGCCTAATTGTCGGTTTTTTAGGGAATCTCGGTGCTTTACCGTCTGGTATTCTGTTCAAAATACAAATATTTTAGCAAAAACACTACCGTCACTAACGTCATTGAAAATATATATCGCTATTTCTTACTTAGGTTTTCCGCTTCCTTCAAAGTTCAGGTTAATTTTGGCTACACCTTCACCATGCTTGTTTTTCGCTAATGCCCTGTACTCTCCCCTGTCCGAATTCTCAACGCCTGTTATCTCTAGCCGCGCCATGTGATACAACGTTTGGTCCTCTTCTAACGTTATTTTGTATCTACTGCTTTCTTTTATTAATTTCTTTCCTTGGTACCTGTAGCAGCGGGTGTGAGTGTTAATGTTGTTACTTCATTGAAGTGCAGTGCAGTTAAAATGCGTTCTGTTCTTACCATGTGACGGTTGGTTTCGGTTTGCCAACGCATCGACATTCGAACGTGATTTTGGTACCATCTTCCGATTGCCTGATGACGGGTCTCTCCGTAAAAGTCGGTTTGATAAAGTCCTCAGGCACGGGCGCTTCGTCGCCTATTTCAGCAACAAACGTTATTATCTCGGAATTTTCATCACTTACGCGGAAATTCGCAGCGTCCACTTTTACGTAAATAATTTTGATCATCAAATTTTAAGATGTTTTCTTTTCGTTTTGTGTATTATTAAAATCCGCAACCAAATTCAAATAGAGTTAATTGAGGAATGCAATAGAATAGATAATGATATCAATAGAATAGGTACATAAATATAAAATTTGTATTATTCGTGTATAATTTTCCTCATTCTACGTTCAATCAAACCGTACGCATGACAGTTGCTTTGATTATTGTGTTACTTGTGCAGACGCTAAAGCGCAGAAGTTATGTCTAACTACAAAATTTCTAGGGTTAAATTAGTAAAAAGCCTAGTTGTTTCGAGGGTTAATACAAATAACGGTGATAGTGAGATATATGTATATAGATAAAAGGGTTAAGGAAACATGCAACTAAGAAACTAAAAGTAAATAACTACATATTGATGAGTAGTTTTGTATGAATGTGCAAATGTGTATGTTTGTGTAGTGTAGCATGTGTTGTGTCCTAACCAAACTGAGTAAAAAACTTAGAAAACATCTTAAAATTATAAAATATCAGTGTATTATGTAGAGTAACGTTATTAGTCGATGATCACAAAAGCTTTGCTGCAATATCTACGTTTGTGACGTGATAATTACATATACTAGTTATATTAGGATCACACATTAAAATAACTAAGGTTACAACAACTCAAGCGTGTATAAATAAAATAATATCAACGTATTTTTTGTATTTTTACAAATTCTTTGACACTTTTTTAGCTGTCATAAGTTTGCAAGAGATAATCATATCCCACTGCAGGACAAAGACTCCTTTCTTTAAATTTTTTCCTTAAGTAAAGATCAGGGTCACTTTTAAAATCCCAAATAATAATTATATGGAAGCTTCGTCGTTAGGTGAACATGGAAAACAAGCCATTATCTGTAAGGTGCTATACAGGCAGAGCAACTATTGCTGCAACGGTGTTCTTTAAACACGTATGTTTCCACCAATGGTTTATGAACCTTTGTAACACACCACTATGTGCTCAATTAGCTACAATTCCATCTTTATTTACAAAGCTCTACTCTTTCATATCCGTTTTCTAATCCACATGGAAGCAGTACTCACTATCGAAGTTCAAGCTGATTGTCGCATTGCTCTCGCCGAGCTCGTTTTTGGCCGTGACCCTGTATTTGCCAGCATCCTCCACAGTCACGTTGCTGATCTCCAAGGAGGCGTGGTATGACTTGCCGTCCTTGCTTACGGTCAGCTGAAAAAGCAAATTCCAAATCGTTAATAAAAAAATTACAAAGAAAATTACAATAAAAGAAATACGAAACAGTTGAGCTAACTGCAAAGAAAAGAAACATATTTATGCATAAAAATCAGTTAAATATTTTAACCAATATACAACAGTATTTCACCATATACTTTGCTAGTTAGTTATAGTTTTATTAAAATTGTATCTACCTATCTAATTTTGTTCAATAAATAATTATTCATCTAAATAAAACTACAACAGACCAACAACGTTGATGGTAGAGTAAACTAATTATTCCTATGTTTTAAATAAATGTTAGGTTCCAGAAAACAGGAATATTTTTATAAATACCTTACAAGAACTTGATATTATACCAAGAAATAAAAAGTAAACTGTACTAGAAGAACAAATAATAATTTGTTATAAACAGGATGAACAACTATTGTGTGTTCTGAATATTTTCTATGTATGATAAAAATTATTTATCTATGTAGCGTATTCTATTAAGTATATCAGTCATCTAGTACCCATAACACAAGCTCTACTTAGCTTGGGGCTAGATGATGCTGTGTGGATTGTCCAGCGTTGTAAAAAAAAAACTCGAAACAACAAAATCGTTAAAGTCCTCTGTTTATTATGGGTATACATATATATTAATGGGTATAAATAAAAAATAAAATGTTAAATGAAATAAACCGTACCCTAGGAAATGAACCATGTAATCCCGGTGGTAAATGACGATTAATGAAATTAATTTTGTTAACCTAGCAAAAGTAACATTAGGGTTTACTGAGAAAATGGGTCAAAGTCTCAGTCGTTAAGAGAGAAAAAATAATTAAAAAATAATGCAGATGATGCATATGACAGAATTAGGACGAGAGGTCACCAACTCGCCTGAGATCTAGCCAAATAACATTGCTCTAGCCAACTGTAGAGGTATTGAGGTCAAGGCCATCTTGAATCACTTTTAAAACTAGGACACCTGAAGTTTGTTATTTATAAATTATATTTATCAAATTAGAAATACGCTCTCGTTTTTATCCTCATCGAATTCCAGAATATCCCTTGATGTTTTGATCAAATTGGCTTCAACATTCATTGATAATGTACATAATTGGCAAAATTTTGCAATCCATGACATTAGCTTTATGCACCTATTCGTTTTAAATCATCCTTCGTGATTATAATGTAAAACCTATGGCATGCATAAAGGATGTTCATTGTCATCAGAGCAGGTGCAAATTTTATTTGAGAACAGTTAAAAATAGCTTTTCCTACAGTAAATGCACTCTAAGCCCCTTTTCACAAACACACGAAAAACGCACGATCACCATGCCGCGTAAGAAAGCCCATATGAGAAAGGTCTACTTCATGAAGTAGACCTTCACAGAATGTATGATACATTACTACCCGCTTGCTCCACTACGAAATAAAACAGTTCTGAGCCAACAACTTCGAAAAAATAAGACCTTTAGTTCAGATAATGGTTTTTAATTTAAAAATAAAGGTATACACTATCTTTAAGTGTTTTTTTTAGTAAGTAGATTCAAAATAAAGCAGAAAACAACAAAAAAAGCCTTCCATATTACAAAAATATTTATTTGAAAGTCTACGAAACCCGTGCAATATATTTTTTTTTCTGTGATAACTCTATAAACTCTATATAAATGATAACTCTATAAAATTTCAATTAGGTTGGCAGACATGCTTACCAAGCTACAATAAGTGGAAAAAAATGGCACTCGTTCTTTACGGCCATTTGTAGGAGAAAAAGTAGGACAGAGCGATTTATGCCAAGCTGGCGCGAATTTCAAATTTAGGTTCACGTGTAACAAGGTTTGTATACGTACTTTAAAACTTTAGTATCAGTTAGATACCAAAGTTATTCAAGCGGTTGTAGCCGCTTGAATTACTGTGACTTTAACGTTCTGTAATTTGCTATGTGCAGGGGAAAAAAACAAGCGGCGTGGTTATGAGAAATTACAAGGCCTTACTCCTGTGAGTAAGGCAACTTACGTTGCCGTTGCGTAGTGTTGAACTTAAGTTGTGAGCAGGGTGGGCAACAAATTTATCGCCGAACTGCAATCCCCAACCCGCATACCCAGCGCGGATATTATAGTCATTACTCCCATTATGATAAAAGCCAATAAGGCGATTATCAGGGGGAGGCCTCTTGCAGTGGGTCAGTGTAGATAATGATAAAGTGAGCAGATTTTTGTTATCTTTTACCTTATGCCTGGCATCAAGCTTGACCTCCTCGGTGTTGTGGAACCAGACAACGCTGGGTACCGGCTCGGCCTCGATCCGGCACTCGAAGATGAGTCGCTTGCCGTCATCCTCTTGCCGGATAGCGGGCTTGCGTGCAAACGTTGGCGCTTTTCCGTCCACTTGTCTGGAAATGCAGTTAACTTGTTAATATTTGACTTACATAGACATACTACCGATGTGGCGCTGCGGGCGAAGGTCCGCTTGCAACGCAGGAGGTTGCGGGTTCGATTCTCGCCTTGGGACAAATGTTTGTATGATCTGCAATTATTTGTCTCGGGTGTTCCGAGTATTTTCTATGTATAATAAAAATATCTATCTATTTAATGTATTTTATATCGTATAAATGTCATCTAGTATCCAAGCTCTGCTTAGCTTAGGGCTAGATGATGCTGTGTAAATTGTCCAGTATTATTTATTTACTAGTTGACATGACAGACGTTGTCCTGTCTTAACTATCAATATTGAATTTGAATTATTATTGGTATTATGGTCGTTAAGTTTTCTTACATTTTGTAATTTTCCGCGCAACTTTCTTAATTATTCTTTCGGATAACCTTCTCCTGACAATTACAAATCCAACAAAAAATTGCGAAATCGGTCCAGCCCTTCACGCGTGATGCCGTGAAGGGAAATAGTGATTAATTTTAATATATATAGATTATTTATTATTATTATTTGTACCAATTAAGCGATATAGGCGACAGCGAGATCACATAGAAAGATGAATAGAAGAAATATAAATTACGAGTGTTCGTTTTCATATAATATGTACTTAGACACCTTTCAATTTTATATCTTGGGCAAAAAGCGACAAAGGCGACCTTATATAGTCTGGGGCAACGCAGCCAGCGTCTTGGAGACGCTTGAATTAAGTCACAGACAGCTTAGGCGTACATAAAAGGATAAGAGTAGGTAAGTTAATAACTTAGTTAATTATAGTACCTAATTTAGGCACGGTCTGCCTAAATTAGGACGTTATTCAACTGAAAACGAAAAAATAAGATTTACTTAATTTTAGTTATTTAATTAAATATATTATGTACGTTATGTAAGTTAACAATTATGGCTACAAACTTTACACTGGGATAATTCCTGTGTCGTAAAGTTACACACACGTACACAGACTCACTTTAATTTGAATGTCTTCATGAAATTTGGCAAATCGATGAGCATTTATTAAAGGAATGTGTTTGTGAAGAGAACTAGTGGACAGGGCATAGTTTAGAAGAGTTCTCAGTTGACAAATTTGTTCAGACTGATGTCGTAGATTCACACTTATAATATAATAATATTTAAATACTCTTTGTAAGATTACCAAGGAAACTATTACGTATTTAGTTTTTATAGTATTGTGTACCTAGCTAAGTTATTTTGATATATGTGTTTGTCATGTAAGAACATT
This sequence comes from Eupithecia inturbata, assembly GCA_963662085.1. Lineage (NCBI taxonomy): Eukaryota > Metazoa > Arthropoda > Insecta > Lepidoptera > Geometridae > Eupithecia > Eupithecia inturbata. The sequence continues at coordinate 3,888,441 of OY759201.1, forward strand.
TTCTTATTAATGAATAACTGAACTGAATTGAATTGTTTGATATATTGATTAGGTACTCATTAAATAAATAATGTTCACTATGATAGACTAGATTGTGAAATTCAAAGACGCATATGTTTCTGATTTATTACGAAAACAATTATTATTAAACTATTGCCTGCTATTTCTTGAAACAGAGGTGTGAGTAAAAATTAAACATTTTCATTTATAATAAGTAAATAGTAATAGCTTTAACAGGTTTCGAGAATTAAATTAAAATTTAATTAATCATACTTATGAAAAGGATAAGTAGGTATTTGTTTTGTAGCTATGGAGCAACGAACCGAGCTTAATTTAACCTAGAATGATTGGCATATTTGTGTTAGAGTTTTGGCATATAAATAAATTATACTCACTTCTGTTTTTCTTCGTCAGCGGCTGAAAATACAAATACAATCATTAGTTATGAACTTACAACACAAATTACCTATGACGACGTTAGTATGGTTCAAACCATACTATTAACGTACGTGCGAATTTGCACGGAGTTGGTAGGAAAATCTGTATCATTGTAACTCTAGATAAATATAATTATTATGGCGAGTAGGGTTCATGACGAAACTATCATTATACTACATTGCTACAGCTTCAGGTCTAAGATATATATATACATATATATATCTTAAATAAATATGCATGAAACCAATATATAGAGGCCGAGACGGCACAATATCAGGGCCCTCAACGTGCTACCGAGCTACGCTACGGCGTAGACCACCTACGAGTTTTTCGTTCGATTTGTTGTATTGAAGTCTGTATTAAAAAAAATCGCATACAAACTTTATTAAGTTCTTCATGCCTACGCAAATTATCATTCCAATACCAAACCCAACTATGATTTTGGTTACTTTTGTGTCTTCGAAAATGATTATGTAATAGTAAGAAAAAAAACATGTTTTAGTTGTTTAAATTTATACCTATTATTTCCTTTAATATGTGACTACAAAGTGTATAAAATAATATTTTCTAGCAGATCATTTCAACTAACAGGCGGCTGTTACATAAACAGCTTCCAGACATAAACATTCGAGATCGCAGTGATAAATCTAGAAATAACCCGACGTTACTAACACAAACTTTTGCGGTTCGGTTATTTTCCGAGCTTCATGCAATTTAATTTTAAAATGTTTTATGTATATAGTTTGGTTCCCAGAACAAGATTTGGTTTCTTTGTGGCTATATGATTTTTGATAAAATCTTCAGCATTGTTTTATTTCTGCTTCTAGTACCTATACTGTGCATTCTCTGCTTTACGCATTTCTCAAAATCAAAAAGTTACCACTTTTAGTCTTAGACGAATAACTGATTTGTGTACAAATAGTTGTTTGCAATATTATATTGCAATCTGTCCTTAATTTCTATTTTATTACAACCTGCTGTTTTATCCACGTAACAACAAATATTTCTACAGTCACAATACATCATCGCCATTCCTCCTGGCCACAAAGACATGATCATAACATCGGGCCACAGTGTTATCCACATTCCATAAGGAGGTGGCCATGCATTGTCATGTGACAAACGTTAATGTTTTTTCTATTTTGTTGAGTTTGTGTGTTATTAGGTTACATACATAGAATTGATCTCTTACTGTATGCATACAGTTTTTTTTGTGTGACATCATTTAGTCTCCTATCATTTCATTATGCATACCAAAATGACTCATCAAAAGTAGGTACTTTTGATGAGTCATTTTGGTATGCATGCAATACACATATATATATTCAATATACATAGGTAATAGTAGGACCTACCTACTATTATCTACTTCTATAACACAGTGTTAAGCTACATATGTTTAGTTTAGATTTAGAACCAAAATGATCGATACCAGTCACATGGCTCATAAATTCTTTCTGCCAACGAACGTGCTCGAATGCTTGGCGCAAAGCATACGTGAGTTAAATAGAGTTTTGGACTATGAGTAACTCTGTTATTTGCGAAACCTTGGCTATGATAGAATACATAGCTGGTATTCTCTGCCTTGGCAGTGTTGAGTTACTGTTGACAAATGTTTGTTTTTGTTTGACAGGTGTTTGATTCGTGTAATGGTGTAACAGTTTTGTTAAAACGATTTAGAAATGTGTTAGCAAAAGTTTTTCTACCCTTTAACTTTCCTGTGTTAGTATAGTGAGCTATATACTTAATATTGCTAAAATTAGTACTATATTTCTGCCAATATAAATTATTGCTATTTATTGCTTATTGCCGTGTATAAGTTCAAACAGGCATAAGTTTATATGGATTATGTGCAGCGGCAATTACAATAATACTCAGCTGGTTTAGCTTGATCATTATAAAGAACAATTTGTCTTTATAGTAGACTAGACTAAAAGTACATCAAATGCATAAGATATTGGAAATTCGCTACACTTTTCTGTGTTAAAATCTAGATAAAACATTGTCTATGGCGTTCATTTTTTACATAGAAACAAAGCATTTCTATGTTATTTTGTCATACCAAAACATATAATATTTAAAAGAAAAAGAAAATAGAAAAGAATACAATTTGCTTGAGTCACAAAACGGGCCCAGTCTCAGCATGACATAGACATAGACAGGTTGGCTTTGAGTGCAGTAGGGCAAGCACGGGGATTGTTGTCTAGGGTAGAATAGAGAAAAATTACGTCACATTGTCATGGAATGCGTAAATTATTGGAAATGTATTCCTTCAACTTCAATAATAAACGCAGTGTATGTCGATGCAATGTCATTATTGTCTATTCTATCCTAGAGAACGATCCCCGTGCATAGCCTACAGGTAGTAAAAGTAAAGCAATACTCACGGCTAAAGTTAAGATTAATAGAGGCGGCCACCTCGCCCATCTTGTTCTTAGCTTTGACCTTGTAGAGCCCCGCGTCGGTCTCGATCACGTCGTCCAACTCGAGCACCACCAGGAACTTGTTGTTGGCGATGCTCTGGATCCTGGGGAAGAAGAATTAAGTTAGTTTCCATAGAGAAAGTATAGCAAGATCCATACATCCATACTAATATTATAAAACCGAAAGTAATTTAAACAGCTGAATGGATCTTAATGAAATTTGGTAGGGAAGTAGCCAGTAATCCAGTGAAGGCAATAGGTTTACTTTTTAGCCTTGAAAACTTCATGCTTCATGTGGTATCCCACAGGCAGAAGTTCGTTATAAATGCCTGTGACGTTCAGTTGAACAAAACAAAGTATATGGACATTTTTCCCTATTCCCTTTGTACACACTGCATGGTGGATGGTTGTGGATCAATCCTTGTCTATAAATCTTGCTCATCCCGTCACGTTTACCTATGTCTGCCAAGAAGATCGATGCGTGTTTACTCTCCACTTAAAATTATGTCTGCTTAGAAGAGGACTGGTAAAATCTTTACCACAGACCCAATGGCAGCCATCAAGGCACTGGATGACAAACTGGATGGCTGTATAACCTTCTTCAAGTCCCGCATGGCAGCTGCCTCAACAGGTACAACCTTAGAACAACTGGCAGCAGACTTCAAGCAGTTTAAGACCATTATGAAGCTAGCTGTAGACCTCATCCGCTCCCAGATGGCGCAAGTTACTGCAGTGGTTGATGAGGCAGAAAATCACAGCCGACGCAAGTTCCTTCTGTTTCGTGGCATCGAGGAAAAGGAGGGGGAAATACTGAAGGATGTCATACCAGGTATAACAACTGAGAGACTTAAGATCAACGGATTTACTGCTGAAGGCATACGCTTCTGCTATCGTCTTGGCAGGGACTCAACCCAGGGAGAATCGAGACCTGTGCTAGTCAGATTCCAATCCTTGGATACTAGGTCAAGTATCTGGCGCAAAAAGACTGCTATGAAAGGATCAGGCATAACTATAGCTGAGTATTTAACGGCCGCCAGGAGAGCCATGTTCAACGAGGGTCGACGTCTCTATGGTGTAAGCAAGTGTTGGTCGCAGGATGGCAGCGTGTATCTATTGACGTCGGACGGGACGAAGCATCGTATCGTGTCGCAGGCTCAGCTTGCCGAAATCACAAAACAAATTCCCGCCTACGTCTTCCATCATTTGGTTCCATCATAGGGTAGATTCTTGGCTCAGAAGATTATCAATCATGCGGCAGACGTAGCCAGCCAGTTTGAATGATCAATTAAAATTTAATCGTCACAGTATCTTTTATAATACGGTAAAAGCTCAAGGTTGGTGTAACCTTGGGTTTTTACCGTGACTCTACCACATCATCAAAATTAAAGTTCTCTACATGTGCGAATGTGGTTTTTATATTTACGATCCCAAGTTTAGAACCACTTGCAAGAAACTCCAAATTATGTGCTATGACATTTCATAGCACATAATTTGGAGTTTCTTTAATTACGTGCTAAATTCCAACGTCAATGGTGTTCCATTGGTTATTATCGTTGAAAGTGGTTCAGCTATGAAACGCATTAACCGATTAAAACAAGAGTAACAAGTTTAGGTAAACATGTTAATGTTATGACTGTCTTAGATAGAACCCCTTTGATGTGATTTCTTCGAAGTATTTCATTTTAAAGCTTTGGCATAATGAGGAAAATTATTCAAAGAAACAAATTAGAACTACTATTTAAAGTAGCTAATTCCAAGTAGGTATTGAAACTGTTTGAAACAAAGTTTTTAAATTCTCCTTAACAAAAAAAATCCTAAGAATGAAGAATGAAGTCATTCCCGGTCCGTAATACCCTGTCGTCAACACTATTGACGATTGGGAAATAAAAAGTTGCACTCGTTCACAGTGTTGACGAACGCAACATTTTATTTCACGATCCTTTCTAGCACATGAGTTAGAATATAAAAAGCGGATTTCAATGAAAGATTATACACTTTACTAGACTTACTACTATTAGACTTACGACTATTTAGACTTAAAAAATACTTTATAATTATAGTTACCTACAATATTTTATTTATAATTATAGCATTTATCTTAAAATAATGTAATTTCTGTTAAAAAGCTCCTACCTTCTACCAGTTCAATGAACTTGAATGTTCACTACCTAATCAATTAAGTTTATCAGTCATCTAGTACCCATAACACAAGCTCTGCTTAGCTTGGGGCTAGATGATGCTGTGTGGATTGTCCAGCATTATATATTATATATTTTTATATTATTATAATCACTAAAACCTGTGAAGGTATTTTTTTTTCAGGTTTTAACAAAAATAATACCCTCCAAAACCTTCTCTGATAAGAACATCTTTCAAAGTAAGTCGTCAACTAGAAAACAACAACAACTAGGATAATTAAGTATCTAAAAAAAATAAATAAATCAGTACTTTTAATTTCAAGTGTAACGGAAAGTTATTTTTACGAATGTGAGACCATTAACGTAGATTGCCAACTGTGTCACTCAGGTTTTGGCTATCTTCAGTTGGTTAGTATCTAGGTAGGTAGGTATTTCAAACGAAACATCCGTAGAAATACTTGCACAAGGGTACGTTGACACTTGGCCTGGAATTTCGGTGGAATTTCCAATTCATTACTGAGTCTCGTACATGAAAAGCCATTGATGAATGAGAACTGTACGAGCTTGGTGGTAGGAAAGCTGGCTATAAAAGTAGGTACTGACCGGTGTTACAGGGCGTAATAGACCATTCGCAGCGGGTATGATACGTTAAGGCTGGCCTATGCCCAACGGCCTTGAGAACACAAAATAATGATCTGTAGCCGTATAAATAATTTGTTTTATTCGTGAAACGTACCATTTGTGTAAAATACTTTGACAAATATTTGAGTGAAGGAAAAATACTCAAACTCAATAGCGTTTAGAAGATATATCCAAAATTAGATTTTAAATATATTCGAAAATCGGATATATCTTCTAAACGCTGTTGATTTTGAGTATTTTTCTTTCACTCTAATATTTGTAAAGTATTTTACACAAATGGTACGTTTCACACGAATAAAACAATTTTTTTATACGGTTACAGATAATTATTTTGTGTTTTCAAGGCCGTTGGGGCATAGGCCAGCCTTAAGCCGTGTGCTAAAATCCGTCTCGTTGCTCGTTGCGAGCGCCTTCTTTCCCCGTACTGACTGCACGAACGCTCGCTGTGTAACACGTTACATTACGCACCGTAACACCGGTGAGTACTCGTCTCAAGAGTCACATTCTATCACGTATCATATCGCTATTGAAACCGTGTCTATACGCAGATTCTCCACTGGCACTGCTAAGCGAAATGAATATTCGAAATCTATTTCGAAAAAGACCTGTTCAGGGGTCTTCCATTAATCACGTGATGTTTTTCAGCAACTTTTTAAACCGCCCGCCCCCCTAATGATACGTCGTGAGGTTTTAGACTAACTATAATCAGGCGTATTTTTTGTAGATATATACAAAGTATCAAAAGATTTAAGAATATTGGCTCTAATATCATTCAATAATTTTATTCTGAAAAATTAATCACCGTGATATATGTCTGTCGGTCCGGTTTAGAAATCGCGTGTTTAACGAAAAATAAGTACACGTGATATCTCACTACTCTCCCTCTCCCCCTTTTATTCCGACCCCACGTCTAACTATAAAAAACTCGACTACGTTACAGCTTTTTTACTTTTTTCTCAAAATGAGGGGCAAAAGCTTACAAAATACAGCAAAGGTCCAGACGAGAGTGATAACTTAGTTTTTAAAATGACTTCAACCGTTTTGACTTTTTAAGGTAATAAATAATGATAGGTACCTACTAAGAAAACCATAAAGAAACACTCGAAAAACATAATTCGCCACGCCCCGGGAAAAAACAGTGTCGAATTAGTTCCTCCGTTCTAGAATGTCATAACGTATTTACAAAAGTTATTTATAATTATTATTTTTATTTAAGATATTAAATGAAAGGGTTCGATGCTCTAATGGCTTTGACAAAAACAAAAATGACACGTTAACTTGCGATTTTAACCTCGAAACACCTAATCGTTTTGGCAAAGGTGGAGCAACAATTATGTGATGCAGTCGACTTCATTGAGTTGTTAACACTTTAGTAACATTGAGACTTCTTACTCGACAACTGCAACCAGTCTAAAATCATTTACAACGGGATATTTACCAAATGCGATCATGATAAATATCCCGTTGTAAATGATTTTAGTGTTAATAACCATAATGGATTTAAAAGATTTATTGCATCCAGTCTGTTAAGAACGCTTTTTACAAGCTTTTATATAACTTCACTTGTATGTGATTATCCACCCTCATGTCCAGCGTTGGGATCATAACATTATCTCCTAATGATGAGCCGAGTCTATGAGGTACGTATTTAGGGAGGCCTAGGTCTAGCAGTAAAGAAGTCGTTTTCAGGGTTCCGTTTTCATCCTTCGGGTGGAAACGGAACCCTAAAAACGACTAAGCCTCCACTGTCCGTCCGTCAGTCTGTCACAGGGTTCTATATCTTGAACCATAAGAAGTAGACTGTTGAAATTTTCAACGAATGTATATTTCTCTTGCCGCTAGAACAACAAATAATAAAAATAAAATAAATATCAAAATTAAAGGGGGCTCCCATACAAAAAATGTTTTTTTTTGCTCTTAATTTGTTAAGGCTTAATTTGTCTCTTGAACTATAATAGGTAGGTACATGAAACTTTCATCAGTTTCAGTTTCATTCATTTATTTCTCATAGGCACATTACATTGCACTTAAGAAAGTCTTACAAAAAAATTAAAATATTAGGTATAGGTACATAGTATCAAGAGAGAAAAATAAAAGAATAATTTAACAAATATTGCTGACTCATGAATGTCGTTCCAAAAATTATGATCAGAGAGATAATCCTTTATGCCATAGTAGGCTCTCTCGGTTAGATGTTTTTTGATGGTGGTCCTAAAGGCCTTTTCGCCAAGATTGGTAATATTGGCTGGCAATACATTATAAAATCTAGCACTATTTACGACAAAAGATTTGCTAACTTTCGCTAGTCTCGTCTGAGGTAACACTAACTTAAGCTTTCCTCGCGTCTCATAATTATGAATATCACAATTTTTGGAATAACGTTTTCTGTTTCCTCAAATATAATAGGTTAAGATAAATGAATAGTGATGGCATAGTCATAATATAAACTTTACCAAATACGTTTCGCAGGCTCTCTCTAGGTCCAAGTCTAGCTCTGACTGCTCTTTTTTGTAGAATGAAGATTCTTTGTGCATCCGCAGCATTCCCCCATAACAGCAATCCATATGACATACGTGAGTGAAAATAACTATAATAAACCATTCTAGCTGTTTTTATGTTAGTTAATTCTCTAATTTTACGGACAGCGAATGCTGCAGAGCTTAGTTTGTCAGCTCGCTTATATGTTCACCCCATTACAATTTTGAATCAATTATTATTCCTAAAAATGTTGTGTTTTTAATTAAGTCAATTTTATATTCATTAATTTTTACAGGTATTGGAACATTAATGTTATTAGTAAGGGAAATTTAATACATTTTGTTTTAATGGAATTATGAATAAGATTATTTGTGTTGAACCAATTTTGAATAGTAGATAAGGAACCATTAATGCTTGAGATGTCAGGATTGGATCGATTAATTTTAAATTGCAACGAAGTGTCATCAGCGAATAAAATAATGTCAACAAATTTATGAGCTAGGAAGGGAAGGTCATTAATAAATACTAAAAAGAGAAATGGGCCCAGAATCGAGCCTTGTGGCCAGCTACAGTGAAATCCACGGCAGTCGACAATACACCATTTACGTCTACAGATTGCTGTCAATAAATAAGTAACGCTTCAACTTCAATAACAACAAATACTAAAAATAAAATATAGTTGAAAATTTAAAGGGGTCTCCAAACAACTAAAAACTTGATGTTCTTTGAAAAAGTTGCCTGATTTTTACGGTACGGAAACCTTCGTGTGTTAGTCGACTCGCACTTGGCGGTTTATTGTATGTATGTAAGTATGAGATAACTTGCTTACAACAACTCAAGACCTTGAAATTTTGCTTGGTTTTTCAGATCAGCTGATAATACAATACATTGGTAGAATTGTCTTGATGCTGCAGCCAGGGTTGTGACACGAAAATTGAAATACACATAAGAATAATATTTTTCTTAACTAAATAACTTTTATTTAAAGTTTTTTTTATACGGATCTCGTATTAAAATATATAAATTCTGATTGCAGTTGACTGTACCTACCCATTGAACGAAAATGTATAATATAATGATAAATGCATTTAATTTTAGCATATCTTATAACGGGTGTTTCATTTTAGTATTAAGCACGCCGCCGTGCACATAATTTGTTTAAAGTTTATTTCGATCTTTAGGTATGTACCAATATTGTTTTGCAGGAAATGAGAACGGATGGAGGATTTCTGCGAATTTGTGAATGTGAATTGGCCCTGTATAATGGAAGATAAATATTCTGTTATATTATAACAGAAACAAAAAAAAAACAGGTGAGTTACGGTATGAGTTTACGGTGGATTTGATTAGACGACTTTATTTTACACTACGCGATTCGCCGGCAAGTTAGTTTAAGTTTACTCTCATTTCCGAACCTACCCTTAGTAGGTACCTGGTACATAGTACAGTTAATCTCTTTTGACTGCTTAGCTGCATGTGCAACAATTCTGTTTATATATAAGGCAATTTTCTCTTTTCTTAGAAAGCTACATCAAGGAGCTTTTATTTATCTACCTGAAACTTACAATGCGTATGCGTAGTGCAAAATTAAGTAAATAAATAAATCACTAGTCCATTATAAATTAGGGACAAGCCTCAATAGCGTTCGAAAAATAGCCCAAGGCACCATTTTTCAAACGCTTTTGAGGTTTGTCAAAGCAAAACGGTCAGCAAAAACTGACGAGAATTCTCTGTTTGGAACAAATAGATTTAAAAACTCACTTAAACTTAGTCCTTGTATCCTCCTTGAGCAGTTCATCGCTGCGGTACCAGCTAATCTCCGGCTTCGGAGACGCCTGGAGCTGACACTCGAAGACCAGCCTGTTGCCATCGTCCTCTTGGCGCAGAGCCGGCTTCTGCGTGAAATTCGGGGCTAAGTCGTCGGATACCCCCATGGTGCTAGCTACAGGTCATAACGGTAGGTAAATGACCCCTGTGCTGTCGCTGTGGACAAAGAGAAACGATATAATCAGTAAGGGTAATTAAGAATCCTTTAGAATTATTATTTGCCATTAAACATAAACACTGTGCTGATGAAGTGGGCAAAAAAAAAAAAATAGAATCAGTTAGGGTTAGATCATTAGGAACCCTCCGGAATCATGATTAGTCATCAATGAACCCTGTTGGGTCTCTACACGAAGATGCAACAACATACCTACTAAAATAAATAAAACTTAACGTTTATACAGCATCATTATAGCTCAAAGTAAAGAACTTGATGTTATTGGTACTGAATATTCTTTATTATTATACACAAAACTATAAAATAATAATTCAGACAAACAAAAGCAATGGCTGGCCACTTTATTGCTACGTAGCGATCTATACCTGGCAACATTAATTGCACGGAGAAACATAAGTTAGCAATACGAGAACAGAACAAATAAAAAAAGAAAATCCGTTATGAATGATTCCTGTGTAATTGTGAGGCTAATAGGTGATCGCTGTTTTCAATCATAGCATTTGAATGTCGTGTGTAGACATACATTATAGCCTCTGAAATAAGTTATTATAACTGTATTATAAAAAACAAACGGCAATATAGTCGTTACGTTATCAGGCCTTATGGTGATCTAGTCCTAACGCGATGTGGACATAATATCGAGATTTAGTCAAAATGCGATTTAGCCATAGCTGCTAGTGAAATCAATGTGTAGTCAAAGCTTCCAACTCATTTGTGTGCCGTCTAGCCACGCCGCCACGCCTACACAGGCGTGGCAGTCGCGGCGTAAGAATCTACCCCTCCAACTCAACCCGTGATAGTTGTAAAAGACGACTAAGGGAACCTACCAGAGGAAGGGCAACAGTATTTTTAACACCTCAACTGCGATCACTAATCTGTCTGCTAAGCTTGGTGACTATGGCAAAACCGGGGGGTGGCATTTTCAGCAGTGGACGTATTTGTGTTGAGTAGGTGTCGTCTACAGAAGTCCCCGGTTGCAAAACGTCATAATACCCAAATCATAATTAACAAGTTATATTTCGTGCATGTTAGTCGATAAGCTCTTTAACATTTGTAAAGAAAGGAAATGTGTGTGATCAAATATCACAGATCACGTGATAGCAAATAGTATCATCAGACAAGCCAGGGTAATAATTTAATCTAGCTACAATATCACGAGAAGTAGACAAAAACATTAAACTGCATATCCACTGCAGCTAAGCTCTTCAAAACCATGTTTAAAACCTTACGCGATCACAGCACATTATAATAAAATATTCACAAGTATTTATCGCGTTCATTTACCCCTTTTTCCCGATGTTTCAACAGATTCATAATGTCGTGGTAACGGGATGACTGGAGTACCGAAGTTATCGCCTCTGTGAAGCAGCATTATTCGAAACTATACCTTCCCTTGCTCTTTGAACAAGGTACGTCTAATTGTCCATCTGCACACTCGGGCGTCAAAAACACTTACAGAAGCGGACAGCTTCGCAGAGACGATAACTCTTGTCATCCCCAACGACGTGTAAACCTGTTGAAACGTCGGGAAAATTGGGAAAGAAACGTGATAAATAGAATAGTTATTATAACTTGTAGCCTACAAAACCAACCAAGTTTTCGTACATCACTTGCAACCTAGCTATATAACTAAGATTGCCTTGAGACCGATTCAAATCTATTGTATGCTGGTGAGTCTGATGCCAAAGATAAGAGTCGCAGATAAAAAAATTACACTTAAGCAGACCCACCGCAAACTGCGATCGCCAACCCACCTGCCAAGCGTGGCGATAATGGCAAACCCCCTGTTGTTAAGCGACTATGTGGCCGACGACGATGTATCACAGATAGAACCTTTCAATTATTAAGTCTCCTCTGTCCCTTTTATGAAACGGTGGGACCGTTTCATAAAAGGGACAGATCGAACTTTCTTTCCCAACTATCGCTGTAGCTAGGGGGACAAAGCAGGGAGACAGAAGGAAATAAACTATCATAGTAAAGAGCGATTGTTAACAGGCGAAAGGCTATCATCAAACAAGTCTACATGAAAGCAACAATGTAACAGATTTAGTTATAACAATGTGCTAAATTTGTGCATTTTAGTGCAGTTGAGGACGGTTCTTGCGCAAAATCAATGCATTTATTTACATAGCATTTACTTCCTTCCTTTTTTTTGACGACCGATGTGGCGCGGCGGGCGCAGGTCCGCCTGCGACGCAGAAGGTTGCGGGTTCGATTCCCGCCTTGGGACAAATGTTTGTACGATCTGCAAATATTTGTTCCGGGTGTTCTGGGTATTTTCTATATATAATAAAAAATATCTATGTATCTATGTTATGTATTGCATTAAGTTTATCAGTCATCTAGTACCCATAACACAAGCTCTGCTTACTTTGGGGCTAGATGATGCTGTGTGGATTGTCCAGCATTATTTATTTATTTATTTATTCCTGTTTTACTGTACAAACCCTAAGAGAACTACCAACTAAAGATCGGTGAAAGGACTGAATTAATTTCTCAGTCACATCTTTGTTAATACAAATCCTTTGTTATGATGCAGAAGTTATTTCATTGGGTTGCGTGATAGGATGTGAATAATGAGATGAGAAGGGATACCAGAAAAGAAAGAATAATAAACTAGCACACCATAATTCCTGATATGAATATGGACATTTGAGGACATGGACGTCATGCTAGAGATAGGTCAAAGGAAAGGACGGACAGTATAAAAGAACTGCACGAGTAAATAATAGAGGAGAAAACAGTTGTATCGACCCCACCTAGCGTGGGGTATGGACTGGAAGATGACAATGATTTTAATGAAGAGCTTAGAAATAAAGTCCTTGTGTTTACGACTACCTTGTCCCAGTAAGAGGATCAGTGCAAAATTATTATGTTTGTCAGTTATATGCAAATAAAACCAAAGTTATATTTAATAAGAGGGACATTTTATTATGTTTATTATTGGATAGTTATGTTGTTGGCCTACTTTATGTCATTAAATAGGATTATTATTTAGTTTATGATATCTGCATGTCATAACTATTTTACTGTTTATTGTCATTATTCATTTTTAGTGCTTGGGTCTGTTCATTATTTCGCATAAAAGTCAGATTTGGATATTGGCGAATAGCATAAACATACATAGACTCTATGCACAGTATTGTGTGGCCAAGGTCTAATCGTGATGGAAAATTTTAATATTCCATTTTAGTATCCATTTTGTTAAATAGCCCAGTATCTGTTCAACCTAATAAATGTTCAATGCAGTTTATTTCAATCTGAGTTTGTCCCTAATCCCTATTCTTTATTTTTACTACTATTTGTTTTTTGCTTTACTTTATTTATTTATTACGGATGTAAGCGGGTCAACTACGATCCTTATTTGTGTGAACCTGCTTACCGTATCCGTAGTGAGTTCGTCAAACTACGATAATTATTGATAGAAAAAATATATATTTAAGTATTTATTTTTGCTGACTACAAATTCCAGTGTCGCGTAATTGTAAAACAAATTTGTACCTATGCTATTTGTATCTATTACAATGTATTGATTAAATCAATTATGATTTAATCAAGACTTGCACGACATACATTACTCATTAGTCTGTTTATCATTCGCCATCTGTGATTTAATAAATCATTGGTTGGGTCATAGCTGAAAACATTCATCACAGCAAGAATTAGCTGAAAGAAATATGAAATCTTTAGCTACAACGCTCGTTTGAACGGACATGAGTCAAGCGGTCAGCGCCATCTCTATTCGCAAGGTGAAGTGTAAGCGGGTGGGTGTCCAGTGTTAAAGTTTTCACGAGTGTGAACGATACGTCTCGATCTATTTCTGTAACGGCCGAAGGCCCTCGAAATCATGGAGAGCACGCACAGTTTTTATAATTTGCAGTTGAGAGTTTATAACTATTATCTAATCGAATAATTTTGCATGAATATAAATCCAATTATGAATGATAATCTACTTTATAAAAGTAGTTAAATATAAAACTATTGATTTTAGAAATATTTAATATAGTTTTTCCCAAGGTTAGATAGTTGGACCTCCATCGTTCTCGTTTTGTGAGAATGACACTTAACTATTCTAGGCGTCCTTTGACATTGAACTTGAAAACAATCAGGTACGTACCGGTGCACAGGTGAAATAAAATCCAATAGTGTCACTAGCACTACACAAACACTTAGCAAGACGTTCGAGAACTTGACGATCGCAAGTGAATTTCGTGAGAAATCGGTTCGCCGGCGGCGGGAGGCGTCGGGTCGTTTTCGAAATCGTAACTAAACTATGAAAATTTTGGCTTTCGGCCGAGGCCGGCGGACAGGAACGTCGTAGGAACGCCGCCCACGCCGCTGCAACCGACGGCAGCGGTTAGATAACGAACCCGTCATGCGGTGACGAACCACTGCAGAGGTGTTTTCCGTTGAAGATAGAAGCTGATCTAACACCTTTAGGGATCTTTGTTGCAGCTATTGGGATAAGGCTGGTGGCTTATGCCAAATTCAATGCGTTTAGTGAATGAGAATTGTTGTTTTTGGAACTGAATTGAGTTTGCGAAAGGGAATCTTGTCTAGACTCTTAGCTTAATCTTTTTATGTTCATCAGTCATAACTGTAACACCATCGAATGATTCATTTGTACCACTTTTTAATCTTACCAATCAGACCATTTTATTCAAGGTATTCACACCTTCAGCCAGGTATTTATACCTTTAGGTATAATTTGCATACCGTCTCACTGCAGTTGTTAATGGCAACCTAAACAGCGTGATTTATTCCTCACTTTCAGTGCCATTAACATTTCCAAGTGCAGATCATTTAGCAATGTCGGGACTTATGTAAACTTATCTGTAACCAGCAAGACTGACAAACAAGTGGCCCTGGTTTTATATGCTCATAAATCAGATTGTGTCATGAATTTTTCTTCAGCGTTCTGGATTTAGCGTGTTGGCAACTGGAGGAGAAGTCGCTTGACCTATAAATCTTCGGTTGGATTGTCAACATGTATTTTAGTTTTGGAGTTATGATTGATGCCTTCTATGACGGCTTGTAGTGTGAGGCTGGGATGACTTTGGGTTGTATTTATTGTAGGCGGTCTTGAATTAGAGTATTTGTCATCAGCAAATGCATTGCATGGCTCAGTATTATACTCCACTTCTTATAATTTAGTACATCGTAGATCCATTTCTTTTTAACCTTCACAAAAAGGAGGACGTTCTACGTTCGGTTGTATGTGTATTTTTTATGTATGTTCGTTGATTTTTCTGTCAATTATGGCCCAATTTTGATAATTATTTTGCAATTGTATAGGGAATGATTCCGAGATGGTCCCATAAATATTTTATTTCCAAGGGTATTTGTTTCGCAAAAATTCAAACAAAGTTTAAAATTACGGGGATTCGAAGTCTGTTTTAGTTTATTCAAAAAAATCAAAGTATTCAATACTTACCTACATATGTAGTCAGTACTAGTAATCTGTTAACAATTAGTGACAGCCCTAATTTTAAGATACAAGTGACTCATAAACTCCAAAGCCAGAAAAAATCACTAAGCTACTACTCCAGCAATCGATAAATATCCGTGCCGTTTTTTACAGTAAAGAATAGATTCCTATTTTATATATAGAAGAATCTTATTTTTTTGGCTGTGATATGAACTATGCTGAACGTTGTAAGTTCTACAAATTCTAAATCAGTAAGCGCCAAAACAATGTAATGACGTCCATACGATTAGTAATTCAGAATAATTAGAAATTTGTAGGTAGGTACAGCTATGCATGAATGGATCACAGGAAATCTATTTCAGTATGTGGGAACAAACAATTGGCTGCTCGCTGCGGTATTGATGTTTTGATGAGTCTTACATCCTGTCCTGTAGTTTGACAAATATGATTCTAGCTATAATTTTTCGAAAGGTTACTTGTATGTAAAGTAACCTAGGAAATTAAATGCAACCTTAAGAAGAAATTTTTGATAAAGTATGGTAACTAATCATATTTTCAAATTCCTCTAACTCGTTTTTTTTGAAATTTTGCTATCAGACCCTCAATCTTATATATATCTTATATACTTTAGGGGTAGAAAGAGGAGGCAGAACTTCAGTTTTGACATATTTTGTACAAGTACTGCTCACTGCGTGATATTTCTTTTAAAATCTGGCAAAAAAGGTGCCCCGGCTTTTGACCATAGTAAATATCTGATTTTGTACAACTTGCTGAAGGCTACAGCTCAGCAGGAAACTTTGAACTTTATTTATCTGAACTTGATTCTGTTGTAGTCAAACATAACCTAGGTAATTTGTTTTTCAAACAGTTTTCATGTGTATTCAGTATTTAGTAAGAAGGTTTCTACCAAGTTTTTACTCAAAACACGCATTGAAAACTCGGATTTCAAAACCTCATGAAATAGACACGACCCTGAAATATTAGAAATACACCTGGCAACTCCCGCGCATTAAACACAAGCTGAAGATAATGCTAACAGATGTTAACGTAAACACTCCGATCTTGTGATCTTACTTTTGGGTAACTACATACGTTTCACCTTCCTTCATTCATTCATTAATACGAAATATCATGAGGATTAAAAAAAATTAAAGTGAGCCGTATTTTTTGTCATCAGATTTTCATGACCACACTTTCCATCAAGTGAGAGACTTGATGGAAAATGTCCATATGGCTGACAATGTATCACGAAAGTCTAGAAGAAACCTGTGCACTCTTGTCTTAAAGTGACCCAGGTTGTAATTGGCCGATAAACAGCAGCAGGCAGCTTGTTCCAAACCTTAGCGGTGCAAACGAAGGTACATCTTCATCGTATTCATATACCATCGACCAATACATCCACATTCTATTGCTATGGTCACTAATGACCTCAGCAATCGATTTTATTAACGAGGTTAGATATAAATACAAAAGTCTTGACTTGGAATCTACTAGCGAGGTATCGAGCGCAACACTAGGAGTAAGATTTTCAAACTGAATAC
Organism: Eupithecia inturbata; assembly: GCA_963662085.1. NCBI lineage: Eukaryota > Metazoa > Arthropoda > Insecta > Lepidoptera > Geometridae > Eupithecia > Eupithecia inturbata. Next base: position 3,905,531 of record OY759201.1, read on the forward strand.
GATACAACGACAACCGATGTGGCGCGGCGGGCGAAGGTCCGCCTGCGACGCAGAAGGCTGCGGGTTCGATTCTCGCCTTGGGACAAATGTTTGTACGATCTGCAAATATTTGTTCCGGGTGTTCTGGGTATTTTCTATATATAATAAAAAATATCTATCTATGTTATGTAGGTATTGTATTAAGTCATCTAGTACCCATAACACAAGCTCTGCTTACCTTGGGGCTAGATGATGCTGTGTGGATTGTCCAGCGTTATTTATTTATTTGTATAAACAAAACACGAATCAAAGTTGTTATTCACCAAGCGGGTAAACTAAAATGGGACTGGATTGTGTGGGTCACGTCTGTCGCATGACGATTAAGACGTGGACGAACTTACCACTGAATGGTTCGAGAGATAAGAAACGAACTAGCGACAAACCAAATCGATGAAGTGAGAAACTATATGCACAACGAAAACATTGCACTTTAGTGGCGGAAAACAGATACGAGTTGATAGAGGGAAAGGGGAATTTGACATGGAGGCAGTACCTACATACATGCTCCTAAAATGCTTGACTCATTAGGTATACTGTCACTCCATTGAACGTTGTTGTCGTGAAAAACCGAGGAAGAGAAAACTTGTCCCAGTCGTATGGCACAATCAAATTAAATCAGTCTTTTTGACTGCAGTAGAAATATGAAAAAATTGCTTGTTGGTGATAATCACATCGACCCCTCGACAAGAAAATGTATGACGACCAGGGCTGCTCCAAGCCGCCACACACAGAAAACGTAGCCGTGCGGGTTGTATCATACGAATTTCCGAAAACCTTTCTTATAAATTCGTATGATACAACCCGCACGCCTTCGCCTCTGGCCCGGCCACGGTTTCTGTGTGCGGTGGCAGAGCTGATCTCAACCACAAAAGGGAAGCGGAGCTAATATGTACATATTTGTGTAGAACAGTGCACTAAACACTTCACATTATGTGTTAGCGAAATATTACACGTGTTTTATTTATTAGTGCCTTAAACAGCTTTACTTATTGGAAAACACATCTTCACAACCGGATCTAACAAGAGTGTGAACTGAAAAAAAGAATGCTGGCAAGCGCACACTCATTTTAACTTTATAAATAATATACCAAAGTATGAATCAGACCATCAGCCTCACAGGCGCATATAAAAGCTCCTATGCCTAGCTGACATCTCATCTAATTAGCTAAACGGAGTTATTTTTAACTAATTAGTGTTTGTTTGTTACAACACGATGGATGTAAAACGTTCCTTTGAATTTTAATCAGTGTCGACGACGTTAGAATAGTCATCAGGGACAAATACCTACTATGAGCGAGCGTTTCGTTGACGATAGTTTTGTCACGCCACATAATTGTACTACACTAAGGTTATAATATGTAGTTTGGATGTTTTTCTTGGTTTTTTCACGTCAAAACTAATGTACGTTGTCTATTTCGTAACGATTGCCCCGGTTGCGGTCGCTGCAATAAGAAATTATATCAAAAACTGATAGAAATGTTGTAAAACATTTTTCATTAAGGGCTTCCTATCTTTAAAGTTAATTAAAACAAAGTGTGTGTAAGCTATCCTTGAAATTTTTTACTCATTTGAAAGGCCTATCGATACCATTATGTATGGAATATAACATCGTTTATTTGTCCGCCGCGGCTTTACTGGGTGCTACCTTTAGAGTGATAGCAGTTACCACAATTCACGAGATATTCAAGTTAAATTTCCACAGGTATAGTTTATATCTATTTTCTAACATAGAATTCTCAGAAAATTGTAAAGGAAAGACGTTATAATATGTAAGTACGAGTAGTAACACCATGCGCGTGATTTGAAACGAAAAGATCTACAAATAGTTTACAAATGGCCTGTTACTATTCTTAAACATCACTAATTCCACAGTAATATATTATCTAGATAGAATTAAAGAGTTCGCCGATTGAAACCGAGCGTGTAACATTTTGCATAGCTACTTCGACGTCACGAGTGTGATTTAGTGATGTAAAACCCCACTAAATTACACAATTTCCTTTTTTGGTGGTTTGTGAACAGTTAATTATTGAACAACAAGGTATTATGTTTTTTTAACCTGACGTCTCACGTGGAAAGCGGTCGGGAGCGGACTGAATTACGCGGCGAGCATAGAGGCTCTCCAGCCCCTCTTGTTGGCACGCGAGCTATATAAACTTTTCGCTTCTATCTAAATGTATTTCAAACCTCCTAACACCGGAAGTCATTTGACCGTTCCTATTCATATGGAAACGGGAGCGCTAACTCAGTGACCCGTGTTCTATTCCCAACGCCGATGACATTTCGGGGATATGTAGGAACAAGGAAGTGTTGGTTGTGTCGTCGCAAGACATGTGTTTCTAATATCATGATATTTGTACGAGGAAAAAAGAAGGGAATTCACCAAGTTATCAATTCAAATCAAATCGAAAACTCTTTATTTCCATAAATACAATAAATTTACCTACACTTTGAAAAGGTCAAATTATCAAATTAAACACTGACACGGAAATAAAGTGATATTTTTGATTTCTGACGCTTCGGTATGCAGACTAAGCACTAATTTTAAAATACTATACTACTAAAGTAAAGAAGTGACAAAGACTAACACGTAATTTTTTTATTTTTTATTTTAATTTATGTCTTGTTACTTTGTAAACGTACAGTTAAACTTTACTGTACGTTCTCTCTCTATGGATAGGCTGTGAAAAATATACCTTTATCTCTGTTAAACTAATGTACTGTACCAAAAAACCGAAAATCATTTTATTGGACAGCAATACCACAACTTATCAAACGTACCGACAATCTACTTCCTAATTCTACATTAGAATTAATTACAAAAATATTTTTGTCGGCTGAGAGTCCCTGCCTCAGCCCAATGTTTTCCTATAAACGGATTTGATTTATCAAATCAAATTGAATTATTTATTGCATCCATTATCTATGTTATGTGTTGTATTAAGTATAACAGAAATCTAGTACACATCACACATGCTCTGCTTAGTTCTGGCTGTGTCAATTGTCCAGAATCACAATAGTAATTTCAAGAATAATACGACCTACATAATTAGAAATACTACATAGGTACATGTTCCATTCCTTTCTAACTCTCACTCTCTCTTTCTTTGGTACATCTGAAACCCTCTTCTTAAAAGTCCCTGTCCACACTACCACTTTCTACGACAAATCTTTCACTGTACAAGCTACCCGTCTATGGAATGCTCTGCCCCTGGACATCAGACGTGCCAAATCACTCCCTATCTTTAAAAAACTGCGTCATCAGCATTATCTATCCTTGTAAAAGTTAGAAAACCTTATTTTTATGTTTATGTAAGTTTATTATAATGTTTGTAGGTATGTAGTATAATTATAGTATGTAGTTTAAATATTATTGTTTTCTTTTATTCTTCGAGTGCCACCGTCTATTTTGTTCTTACATGTCCAGTCCATCCCAAGGTTGCCTGGAAGAGATCGCTCATAGCGATAAGACCGCCTTTGTACTTCGTCTACTCTTAGCATCTATTTTCGTATCGTTTTTCTGCCTTTGTGTAGTACAATAAAGTATTATCTATTTAATATTATTATTTATTGATTATTATTTATTTATTATTATTTATTTATTATTATCTATTTATTTAGGTTATAAATCAGTACCCGAACAATATACGAGGTTTCCCCCGGAGATCCTTTCACAGAGAAAATCAAATATGCTCGTAGATGCATCAAAAAACGTCTTGCACAAATTTCTCCGACATTCAAAATGCACTCGTGCCAAAATCTTGATCTTTCTACATCTATTGACGTTATGACTGATGATTTGAAAAATGCGACTAATATTTTATAATCTGAGTCACATTCATGTCTTATCGCTTGATCGCTTCGAATTGCTCGCCAATTTATTACTGGCAACATTTATTCAACGTAATTAATCAATGCTGGCAACACAAAAGACTTTGAAATCAATTTGTTGAACAACGCTCTTTGTTGTAAGATTAAAAACTCATTATTATTTATTGTTAACGGTTGTTAACAGGCAACGTGTTGATAGTTTTTTATTGCAACCTAGGTTTTGCCCGCTGCTTCACTCACGTGGTAGCTACGACCCTATCAGCAATTTAGTTGTGAAAGGGTAACAACGAGAACACAAACTTATTAGGCTCAATTCACACCGGGATTGAAACGGCCTCGGCGCACAGTCGATCAAACGTATGGAGTAGGCCGGAGTTTAAATTTCCGAACACGTTATTTTATAAATTGGTATATGCTATACGATAGCTTTTTTAAATCTTAGTAATAAATATTCTATTGCACTTTAGGCCTAGAGTGCCTGTATGCCATTTACTCCTAGTTCAGGAGTAAATGGCACAAAACTGATTTCATTGTTTTATGCCACATACATACAGAAATATATTTGGGAAGCAACATACAAACAGAAATAGTGGGCGTTTTTCGTCCTTTTTCGTTCTGGGGCTTATTATAGAATGTTCTTGGCACTGTGCCGGAACTTTTCTTCAAAGACACATCTTGCGCTATCTTGAAATTTATGAGTAACATAGAAAAAAAAAATTAGATTGAATTCTGGGGATGCAAATTTAAAAAAAAAAATATGGACGGTCTCCTAAGACCATTATCCTGTAGCTACACTGGTTAAGGCACCGCCTCTTACTGCCCTGTCGAAAAAATAAACCCTGTATAAAGGCCAATTTCACCCACTAGGTTTTAATAATTCACTTAAGTAATTTGTTCAAACTTCTCTATGATTTAAAGATAAAAAGATAAAGCTAAAAATGTTTATTTCGTCTGGTAATCTGAAAAGCAGAGCTGTTTTGTACCTATCCTGGGCCAGAACAGCATAAAGCTGAGACTGACCCTTTTGGGTTCACTACTGCGCAGCGCAGGAACGGGTGAGTAGCTCCCGCCCACGGTGGCATTTTGGTGTTTTTTTTTCTATTAGTCCGTTATTTATAATTGTGTACCTTATGTATACATACCTAAATAATGTTTTTTGTTGATTTGTTATGTTTCCCTGTGCTGTTTGTTTGTGAACTTAACAAAAATTCTTATCTATGTATCTATATTGTGTAACACATTAGCATTTCTAAAATATAAGTACAGGTTTCGATAATTTGCCGCCTGATGTGTGAAAAAGATCCAAATATAAAGCATCGCTAGTGAGTTCCTCGCTCTTACTAAGTAAAACCTTGTATTAAGAAGCGAGGGCTCCTGCTCTGGCTAACTTAGGTTTTTTTTACTAACATGGTGTACATACGAAATGGTAAAAAATACATAAGTACTAATTACTCTAAATAACAAAAAAATATGTCTAATTTAATTTATACAAAAATAATAATACTGATTAGTCTACAAATGGAAAAAGGATTTATTAACTAGATCCTGCCCGCGGCTTCGCCGAAATAAAAAGTAGCTATACGTTTTTCCAGGTCCCTAAGCGTGTCATAAAATGATTTGGTATGGTTATAAATCGCTTGGAACGGAATATCCAAACGTACGCTACTATATATCGGGGCATAACAGATGATGTAGATTGTAAATCACGATACTCTGACTCTCTTGAGACGTTGGGAATAGGCGCGTCTCACGTGAGACGCTTAGAAAAGTCAAAATTGGTCCTGCTTTGGAGTTGTCGCATAGCAAACACAGTTACTACACATAGTTTAAATTCATAATATTACCAGCTGCTGCCCGCGGCTTCGCATGCTTTTTTCCGGGATAAAAATCTACCTCCCTGCCAAGTTTGACAAAGTAAGTTTCGAATTTATAATATTAAGTATGGATTAGGATTTTAAATGGTTGTATTGTACCCTTGTTTATTCTATTATCACATTTATTTGAGTTTATTTTGGGTTCACATTGGAGTGACTCGGTTGACCCTTCAAAACAGAGAAAAAAAAGATAAAAATAAACATTTTGTCAATGCTTAGAAAAACAGTCAGCATTGAATTATTGGATGACGCGATGCGCTTGGCATGGATTTTTGCCTCTACTACGAACAAATACCTGTTGAATGGTCGAATAGTACAATTTTTTTTTTATGCGACGCGTGACCCGAGATTGTTGAGTATTTACCACAGCAGCGCGCGTTGCCATACAGCGGGATTGCGTCTTAGGGGCACTTCCGATCGGTATGGATATGGATCAGTTTAGCTACTTCTAGATTTTTTGCTACAGTCTGCAGTTGGCTCAACTGTTTCAATTTTAAATACTAGTTCTAATTATGACATGACGGTATGACTCTGATTCCCTGGAAGATGGGTCGGCCTTTAGTTTGGGATGCCACGTGTGTAGATACCCTAGCGCCTTCACATCTTGCAGGGACATCGGTAAGGGCCGGCTCCGCAGCAACATCAGCGGAGTCCCTCAAACGGCGAAAATACGCTAATCTTGACCGAGGTTACCTATTTGAGCCGTTTGGGGTTGAAACCCTTGGTCCTTGGGGACCTGGAGCACACGCCATTTATAAAGATATTACCAAACTTCTTGTAGAGTCGACAGGTGATCGGAATGCTGGCTTCTATTTCGGTCAACGAATTAGCATTGCCATTCAACGTGGTAATGCTGCCAGCATTCTGGGCACTCTGCCTTCTGGTGACGGCTTAGATTTTTAAGAAATAGATATTAAGTGTATATACTAGTTGTAATTGTTTTATTCTGTTATTATCTGAAATAAACCGTTCTAATTTCTTTCTATTTATAAATTGTAATTTTGTTGTTAATTAAGAAAATTCCATTTATTTATCGTACCTATAGATTGAGTCCATTCCGCCCTAATTAATATTATAAAAAGCTTGTACAAATGTTTTACAGAACCACTGACCAGATCAAGATGAAGTTTGACGGATTTAATGTATATGTCTCGGCATATACATTAAATCCGTCAAACTTAGGCTTAGGCCGAGACGAGGCTTTTGTTTAGTTTTATTTGGGAAATATACAGTACATAATATCTAAAATTAGAAACGTAAAATTAATTGTATGGAGATAATATATATATGTAATTAATTGTATGGAGATATGGTCGAGTTTCCGGGTTGTGGTGTGGGTAGTGGTAGGTAGGGTTGGATCTTGCGGGTTACAGCTAGTACTGAATAAATTATTGTGTATATGTAGGTATGTTGGGATCAATCTAGTCGTTACTAAATTAAAGTAAACTATAGGTACATCCAGAAACCATCTCTACACATTAATCCGGGTTTACCCGCTCTTAACTATCTGTGAAGGACGTAGAGCCTGTACGGAAAACAAGTTTAAAGAGGTCAAACAATCAATAAATTATTTAGGTATGTTGTAGTCGCTCTTTCGTAACTTCGCTCTTATTGCTCATGCCATAGCAACAGTGCACTATCTTAAAGCGCTTGTAATGACAGGCTACCATTAATGGCAGATGAGACTTGAATAAAGTTTTTTTGAACATAACACACAATCGAGACTAGGTCGGTGGGCTGTCCGAGATATGGTGAGTATCTGGCACAGCGCATCAGCATTGCCATACAGCGCGGAGCAATGCTGTCAGCGTCTTGGGGACGCTTCCGACTGGTATTGATATGGATCAGTTGAGCTACCTGTAGATTGTATGCCACAGTCTGCAGTTAGCTCTAAATAGATACTAGTTAATTTTTTTTTCTTTTCTTTAATTATAATATTTTTAGTAAACTAATCTATTTAACAGATGTCGTTTCTAATTCCGATTTTCTTCTACTTTCATAATATCACAGACTCGAATTTAACCAAGTTCGACCCCAAGTCTACAAAACGCCAACCGAAAACTATATATATATAATTTTCTATAATTTATCTATAATTTTCATATTTCGTAACACGCATGACGAGTAGTTTGGCACGTCGCCACCGCAGGCGCGACAGCAATACGTTTCCGCCCGAGTTGAAAAAGGACAGGTGATATTGTGTGAAAAATATTTATGCTAAGGTTGCCTTTGCGACGGGAATAGGTAGTTCTTGGCTATTTTTGCGTTGAATGAAGGTTAACAGTAACTGATTTTAAGAATTTTCTAGTTAAACAAATATTTGGGTATTCGCTGTTGATATGTTTTAGTTTGGGTCTATCTGGTTGATTTAGAACCGGTGAATAGAGATGTAGTTTAAATGCCGATGGTGGCCTTGCTTGTATGATGTTTGAAGATCCTAATGCGTGGACAGTTTCTATCAGAGTGCAGTAGTCAGCTGACTCATGCGAATGCCCATGAAGCGACATGGTACTGATGGTGATCACAGCAGCACCACACCCCGGACACTCGATCGTTCCTCCATACAAAAGTCGCGTTTCGACACATACATACATGTGCCACTGTGTTGCGCTACACGTGCTTTGTGTGTGACGTCTAGGGTCACGTCCCTTGCATTTGGACCGCAATAAAACTCGCCTAGGAGCCGGTGGGGTGAAAAAGCTCCGTCAGGTAGGAGGCGAAGAGTGTCCATTCTATGCGTTAGTATGATTATATATTAGGAGAAGGTGGTAATATGGCCCCTGCAGGTATTTTGGCCCCTTGAAAGGGAAGATTGAAGTATTTCCTTATTGAAACAGCTCCATGTCTTAGAAAAAAGCTGAAAGGGTAGATAACTTGGCTAAGGTAATTTATACACCCAAAACCACTATTAAAGAGCCTTTCATATTTTTTGATAATCAATCAAGTCGTAACGAGTAGGTACCTACCGACGAATGGTTTTGCGCGCGCGATGGTTGTTGTACCAACGCGCCACCACAATTGTGCCAAAGTGTTATTCTGGACGCACTGTTGCATTGATTTTAAGTGTTGAACATAGACGAATTGGATTTTAGCAGATTATCATTCACTAATTTCTTTATTTAAAACATTTATGACGCAGTAAGTGTGTAATGTCTATTAGGGGGTTCACAAAACCCACCACTGATCCCAACTACTCAAACGTGTACTTATTTTAAATAAACTATTTTGATAATAAAATAAGTGGATTTTATTGAATAGATACTTAGACACGAATACAATTATAATTATAAGAAATCAAATAATAATATTCCAAAAAAAATTCCGACTTCGACGGGACTTGAACCCGCGTCTTTCCCTCAGTTCGGGAACGTGCTAACCAACTACACATCGAGTTCAAGAGACGTAGGAGTCGAAAAACTTTGGGACTTCCATTGGACTATAGCGCCGTTCTTATAAATTAACCCAGTGTGAGGCTTACGCACTATAATAATAAAAACAATTATAATTGTTGAATTTTTTAACATACATTTAAATACATTATACATTTATATATTGAATATACAATATACAAATAAGTCATTAAATAACCCGCCCTGACGATTCCCAGTTCAAAGGTGCCCATATTGCTTGCAGCATAGCGTCACTGAATAGCGATGACAATCCTTTGCACCAAGAACGACCCGGAGCGGGACTCTCCTGTCACTTCGTTAAGTTTACGGACTTTATTTTCCCACTAAACACTTCGCATCCGCACACAAATGCTACAGGTGCAAAATGGTAAAGCTGCTCTAAGGCAGCGCACATGCCTGTTTTTTGAGCAAGCGTCTTCGGCAGCGGCAGATGCAGAGAGCATGGTGCGACTCAGGTGACTGGCGGCGACAGTGCTGATGCAAGTTGCGTCCCACATCAGGCACTTCCCTTTTTTACATGGCGCCACAGTCAGCCCATCTGGCCTCTTCCCATCAGACCTGCTGAGACATGGAGGCTCAAGCACGCAGGAGACATTCACCGATCTACCAACCGATCCGAGAGCTCTACGAACTATGTCGTTCAGGGCATGGTAACGCGGAAACCTCCCAGTGCACCGCCGACAACTCAGAGCCTTACAGCCCAGGCGGACAGCCACCGCCACACGCAAAGAGTCATCGTCGAGAAGAGTGCCCAGGTGAGGCAAAGGAACCGCTTGTAACCAAGCCCCGGACTCAGGTTGCGACACAGCTCGCAGTCTGGCTTATCGCCTCCCAACGCACCCTCTAACAATAGCTCTTAAAGCCGCTTCACCCCTAAGTCGTCCCACGCCCACTGAACATGCGTAAATTCAGGGATTGTTGCACCCGAGTTAAGGGCCGACCAACCTGATACAGCATCCGACACAAAAGGTATGCTTTCCCCGTCGCCATTAGAACGAAGTAAAACTGTGACTAGGTTGGCAACTCCGTGCGCAGACGCCAGGAAAGTCAACAGACCCACCTCCTGAGCGCCCCGTACCCCGAGACTACCACACCGGACAGGCAGAGCCACCTGACTCCACTGGTGCCCATCTATGGGGACGTTAAGAACCGACTCCACCACCGGCTTTCCTCAAAAGATGAAACTTCCTCAGGACAGAGCCAAGTTGGGGTGGTCCGCAATAAATAGGTGGCCTTCGGAAGAGCGAAGCACATGCGCAATAAGGTAATCGCCACGTGTGCGGAGAGACCCTCTAGACGTTCGTGAGCGGAAAGGAGAAGATGCTTTTTTGCATTGATGGCCTCAGGGACTCCAGTAATAAATATTGGGGAATCTAAAAGTCAGGAGCAGAAATTTCCTTGAGGCCAGCTAGAAGATAATGAAAACGAGAAAAGTGTGTTCGAGCCTCGGTACCACAGGCGAAGAACTCGCACTTCGAGGGGTTCACCTCTAGACCCAGGTCTCTAAGACGGGGTACTAATGCCTCCAGATCCTGAAACACGTCTTTCGGTTTACCCCTGATTGTGCCATCGTCTAGCCGTTAAGAGCAGATTTGAATCATTTAACGTATAATAATAATTTAAAGAAATGTTATTTCAAATTCTACAGACAAAAATCAATATGGGGGTCCACATTACTACCTTCTCCTCTGTTCTCTGGGAGCACTAAGATCATTTTAGTGCTATGTCACTTTAATATTATTTAGGTACCTTGGCAACCTTGATCGGTATACCACCAATTTGAACCAGTTTCTTCATAAGTTGTGTAGGTAGTTTTCTTGTACATAAGCAAACGCTTGATTTTTGCGCTTACTCCGTTCCAAAAACATATGCTCTGTCCCGCTCCTATGAACGCGAAATCCTATCCCTATCCTTTTCACAAAATGACGCGCCTTGCGACCTCTTAAGCTTGGGGTTATCTGGCAAAAATTGCTTTAAGGAATAAGACCAGCCATTAGTAATAAATATATCAACTAAAAACTTAAAAATACATGATTTATTATTCGAGTTATGTGCAATAATGAGTTATTTGTTCACTTTGGGCATAGATGATGTAACGTTATAAATAAAAATTCATGCAAGACAATTCACCTAGTCCCAAGCTAAGCAGAGCATGTGTTATGGATACTAGATAAAAGATATTGTACATAATACATTATTCTACATAGATAGATATTTTTATCATACATAAAAAACACCTCTCAACAAACATCTGCAGATCGTAGAAATATTTGTCCAGAGGCGGGAATCGATCCCGCAACCTCCTGCGTCGCAGGCGGACCTTCGCCCGCTGCGTCACAAAGGGTGTCAATGTTATTTTAACTTTGGAGCTTATTGATGCTATTTCCATTTTTTTTATGTGTAGGTACGTAAATGTTTTTGTACAGGCGGATGTACTAATTATAACTTCTTGCAAGTAGTAGTTAAAATATTATCGTTGAACAATGAACGCATCGTAAAATATAATTGGTCGTTTAGCTATAAATTATATTACCAACCGTTTTGACGGCCAACTCTGCGGTCTGACTATAAAATACTTTTAGATAGATTAGATAGATAGATAGATAATGCTTTATTCATCACCTTATAAAACAGATAGTACTCATTAATTACTCATTTATGCCATGTCTTTACCAATAACTCTGTTAAATAAATGGATCTTACTAAAAGCTTCGATAGCATGAAATTTTCAAGTTTATTATTAAAGTTTATATATTTGAACGGTATCTTTATTCTGCGCGTAGCAACTCTCAAATGTTATAAATCATCGTATAATAATACAAGGTACGGCATTCCGAGACATCACAGTCACGTGGGTGACACAAGCCTACGTCATCGACGCCATCGGAGAATGAGAAGACGAATCTGTTTTCTGGTATTACCAGTAGCGTAAGATCGTAACTCCCCGAGCTCCATAAATTACCTGTACGAATCTGATAAAACTATGTGGTTTTGTACTTACCAATTTATTTATCACAATTACTCGTGTTTAACTATGTTATATATTGTATTAAGCTTTTCGGTCATCTAGTACCCATAACACAAGCTCTGCTTACTTTGGGGCTAGATGAAGCTGTGTGGATTGTCCAGCATTATTATTATTTATTTAACTAAAACTGTTTTGACAGATCTATCAAACAAAATTAACGATTGACATTTTTTACGTATTTTTTTTATTGACTCTTAGTTTTCCAACATCCATGTTTTGAAATAAGTGGCAACTGGACAGTGATATAGGATGTGTCACTCCCGGAGTGCCGGACCTCGTTTTCGTGGACCATGGTATAAACAAAAAAGACTTAGGAGTAACGAAGCTAGTGCCTATTTGTGAAAGATTCGTACTAACCGGTTCTCCTCACCGTTAAGCTTGTCGCACACCTGAAAAGCACTTCTGCAGCACAGCGTTAAAATTTGCATTTAAATATGGACATTTATATGAATTATAAATTTTCGGCATCAGATGATCGTTTGAAGCTTGTAGGAAGCCATTTTGTCACTGTAAAGTGTATCTAAAGATAACGTTTCCTTTTTCCATACAATTTGGTACAGCACCTCTATCGTGCGGACAGGGAACTACGCAAATTTACACACACGCGCGCTCCGGAGTCTCCTGTTGCCCGGACTCTTAAGAGAACGGTGTCCTCAGGAGCTCCTCACACGTACACACACTTATAGGAACACCCTCACACCCTCTCACACACACGCACACACCCTCGCACTCCCTACGATACCTATATACACAGCACTGTTTATGAGTTGTTTAATTATTATTACGTACCTATTTAACTGCATACCTACTACTCATTTTAATTTTACTATGTTTTTAATTTATCTTTAAATAACTTGATTAAGAAATATGTATACTTTCTTATAATTTATTTATATAGTGCCAAGGAGGCGGGCGATGCGACAGCTCCACAGTTTTTAACTTTTGTCTCATCGTACATTTGTATCTTAAATAAATTATTTTTGTAGTTTGTATTTTTTGTATATAATGAACATACTTATTATACACAAATTCCATACTAAAAGGATACGTCACAATCATGTCTCGTTACTAACGTCAAATAGACTCGCCCCTTTGTTCATTTTAAATTTGTATGACACGCGTTATCTTACTAGCGTTAATTTGAATCTATTATATTTATCAAAATTTAATTATAAGTTACTTAAGAGACAGGTTTAATATAACTTTAGAACTTTATTATTAAAGAAAATTACCATTAAAGAATAAAAACAAATGAGAACTAGTATTTACAATTCAAACAGTTGATATTACTGTAGTGTTGCAAATAATCTACAGGTAGCTCAACTGATCCATATCAATACCAATCGAAAGCGTCCCCAAGTCGCTGGCTGCATTGCCCCGCTGTATGGCAATGCTGATGCGCTGCGCCAGATACTAACCAGCTCTCGGGTCACGCGTCGCTTCGACCAGACGTGGGGTCTCGACTTTTGAAAGTATCCAACTGAATCTTTCTATCTTCTACTTTTTTGTATTACGAATATCATAATGTCACATTCCTCAACCAATGTTGCCAGCAAAGCTGGTAGTAGCATGCAACATTTCCTCGCAATAATTCTTCGTAATCTTCCATCTACAGCCTCGAGGTCTGCCAGATCTGATAAGCTGACTACTAATGACTGTTGTATTGTAACTTTGCAATGGTTGTTTTGAAAGATGAAAAGATAGTGACTAATTAGTTAGGCACCTGATGTATAAGTTTGATTTTTTATATTCATCTAGTATGTAAATAATATATAAATCGTACATCGTATTATACATACATAGGCCCCTAGCTAATTAGTTAGGCACCCGATGTATAAGTTTGATATATTATATTCATCTAGTATGTAAATAATATATAAATCGTACATCGTATTATACATACATAGGCCCCTAGCTAATTAGTTAGGCACCCGATGTATAAGTTTGATTTATTATATTCATCTAGTATGTAAATAATATATAAATCGTACATCGTATTATACATACATAGGCCCCTAGCTAATTAGTTAGGCACCCGATGTATAAGTTTGATTTATTATATTCATCTAGTATGTAAATAATATATAAATCGTACATCGTATTATACATACATAGGCCCCTAGCTAATTAGTTAGGCACCCGATGTATAAGTTTGATTTATTATATTCATCTAGTATGTAAATAATATATAAATCGTACATCGTATTATACATACATAGGCCCCTAGCTAATTAGTTAGGCACCCGATGTATAAGTTTGATTTATTATATTCATCTAGTATGTAAATAATATATAAATCGTACATCGTATTATACATACATAGGCCCCTAGCTAATTAGTTAGGCACCCGATGTATAAGTTTGATTTATTATATTCATCTAGTATGTAAATAATATATAAATCGTACATCGTATTATACATACATAGGCCCCTAGCTAATTAGTTAGGCACCCGATGTATAAGTTTGATTTATTATATTCATCTAGTATGTAAATAATATATAAATCGTACATCGTATTATACATACATAGGCCCCTAGCTAATTAGTTAGGCACCCGATGTATAAGTTTGATTTATTATATTCATCTAGTATGTAAATAATATATAAATCGTACATCGTATTATACATACATAGGCCCCTAGCTAATTAGTTAGGCACCCGATGTATAAGTTTGATTTATTATATTCATCTAGTATGTAAATAATATATAAATCGTACATCGTATTATACATACATAGGCCCCTAGCTAATTAGTTAGGCACCCGATGTATAAGTTTGATTTATTATATTCATCTAGTATGTAAATAATATATAAATCGTACATCGTATTATACATACATAGGCCCCTAGCTAATTAGTTAGGCACCCGATGTATAAGTTTGATTTATTATATTCATCTAGTATGTAAATAATATATAAATCGTACATCGTATTATACATACATCGGGCGCCTAACTAATTAGTTTTGCATGTGCTCTTTTGAGATTTACATATTATTTCTAGGTCCGTGTTGGACCTAGAACAGCTAACACAGCATTTATGCAGAAAACTGTTGCTAGTATAACACATCAAATTTATCAAAAAATATCTAAACAATTAAGAGAACTAAATGTCCAAGACAGATTTTTGTTTTAATATTCTTTATTGACAAAGAAAATTTTAATTGAATACTTAATAAAAACAAATTAGAACTAGTATTTACAATTGAAACAATTAAGCTAACTGCAGACTGTTGCAAACAATCTACAGGCAGAAATTTAAAATTTTATTAATCAGTATATTGACGATTTTTTCAATGATAAACTTTAGTTATTTCACGTGAATTTATCTCAAATATTTTTGCATACCGACTACGGTCAAGCATGTTGATTCACAAAATGCAACCTGTTACCTTACTTAACACATGTTTTGGCAAATAAAAAATCTTCATCTTTATCCAAAATTATAAAACCTATTTATTCTATATGTATAATGATAATTCCTGCGTAGAGCGGAATTATATATATTATATATATATATTTAATACACAATATCCTTTTCAAAATTTTTTTTGGATTACTGTTCTTATAGTTTTGCTTTGTTACCTGTTTTTTTTATAGAAATAAAGGTGAAAACACTCGCTTTATTATTTTATCTTGTACAACAATAGACAAACTAAGCTTTTGACACCATTACTGTAATCTATTAAGTATATCAGTATATAGCATAAATATCACCATAACACAAGCTTTACTGATAGATTGTTTGCAACAGTCTGCAGTTAGCTTAATCGTTTCAATTGTAAATACTAGTTCAACTTTGTTTTTATTATTGAATTGTAATTTTCTTTGTCAATAAAGAATTAAAAAAAAGCTTTAAAAATGTGTTACATGATGCTGTGTGACATCTCACACAGCATCATGTAACCCCAAGGTAGCAAAGATATGAATAAATAATGCTACTGGATAATTCCAATAGCATTATTTATTGATTATTCACAAATTTTTTCTACGGAAAATCTAACTTATCTAACTATGTGTGGAAATCGTATTTTGGGGAGTAACCCCCACGTGCCCACTCACTGTCACATGACATTTATCCACACGTGATTCTGCATGACGTCACTGATTTATTTCACTGAATCAAAATTATCTCGCCAACTATAATGTATTCTATACTGTGCAGAACAAAAACAAGATTCACAATATTTCAACCGAATTTGAAGTAATTGCTATCCGATTTTAAAAATAATAATAGATCATGGTAATGAGAATCACATAATTTACACATAATAAAGAGCACAGGACAATCCATACAATCAATGATTCTTTCAATTATGTATCGAGCTTGATTGGTCCCATGTAAGTTTTATATTTAAGAGATTATTCCATTAATATTGTTAATGGATTATTGATTTCTATTGACTAATAGTCCAGTAAACCATAAATGATAACACCGTCCAAATGCGAGTCGAGTCGCATACGGAGGGTTCCGTACCATCGTACAAAACTGTATGCACAAAAACGTACATAACTTATAATTAATTAATTGTATGTATGTATGTATATAATGTATGTATGTAATACTATGTAACGCATGACTTAAAATAGTGACATTTTATTTTTGAAATAAACGTTTACTTTACTTTACTTTACATTACGTAGAATAAATCTAATACTTTTCTAATACATTTCAAAACTATTTCACAAAATAAACCTTAAAAATGGTTTTTTTTTATTTAAGTACTGACCGCGCCCGACGTTACTTAACTTTGGTGACTGGTACACAAAATTTGTCAAAATTTCAACATTCTAAATTTTACGGTTCATGAGACACAGCCCGCTGGCAGACGGACAGCTAGCGCAGGCTTAGTTATAAGGTCCCGTGTTCACACTTCGGGTGCGGAACCCTAAAAACAGTGTATATTCTGGAATTTGAAGTCTGCTTCTAAGGTGACTCTACATACCCTAATTTCTTGAAGCAATACGATCGACCCGAAACGGGTCGCTTGCCCGCTAATTACGCAAAACACAGCAATTGTCAATATTTTGTAGCGGATCCGTAGCACTTTTGTAGCATGGAACTTGGGTGCTCTACGAAGCTACGAGGGTGCTACGAAGTTGCTACGCCGTAGCACCTCTACGGTTTAGTATGCCAAAACATTGCAAATCAACTTAGCAATATTCTTTCTTTCTTTTTTTCTTTCAAGATTGTAATGCACAACTAAATCTAGAATAAATTATTCATAAGATAACATTTTGTGTACCTTGTGTAAAGCCTAAAATGAGGCTCCAACACCGATGTTCAATGTCATTATTTAGATTTGACCAAACTCAGAGGTTTTTCCGATTTGACGTACGAAAATTTACCTACGTAATTAATCTCAGCACTTTAGTTTCAAGTTAACACTTGAAATTAAAGTGCCATGCCTAATCAGTTTGATGTAATGTGAATTAAAGCAAGAATTTAAAAAATGCAATTTGATTAACTAATCAAAAAATATTTATTTAGTAAAATTACAAAATGCACGTAAAGACAACATTCATAAAAGCATCATGTCACTTATTTTAGTAAATATGAATAACGTGAGGTGACAGTTGTCACATTTGACATTTAGGACTGTGTTCTGTCATTACGGAGTAATTTTGTGGTAGAAAAAAAAACAAACTAGATGTCTCTTAATTTGTCTAGTAGGTCATGGAAAATATGTCTGCGGTTTTGTTTTCTACAATTGTTACCAAGAGGTTTAGTAACTGTAAATGATAATGTCTAGGAAGGAATTACAATAATGTTCCTTATATTTGGACTGGCTGTACCTAAATGTGCATTATGCACTTAGAACTTTGTATAATTAAAAGCTTTAATGTGCTCCAAAAAAATATATCAGGATAATTCTCAGCCACATAGCTAGCCGCTCATGGTAGACGGCTACCATCGCAGCAACCCATTAGGCTACCATAGGCCATCTTAACCAGCACCGTGCAATGCGTCCGTTGCCTTAAAGCAATTCAAAATCGAGTTAGAAAATGCCACTAAAAACCAGTTGCAGGGATAAGTTGCCAATAACAAAGAAGTCATGTCAAACCACGGATAGATTTGATATTAAAATTGGCCGATAGATATTCAATGTTATGATCAAAGATCAATTATTGCATCTATCAGTTTGCTAACCCTGGGTGAGGTCAGTGACCAGAGGTGACTTTTGTTAATTTACGAATTGGATTGTATTATTTTATTGTGTTGGACAGATTAAGACTAGATTATTTATTGGGTGCATTACACGCATCACGGTGTAAACAAATTCATTTTAAAACTACACATTAACGGTGAAGGTACGTTCTCATATAAAATTGGTCCTTTACCTTCTTTAAATAATAAAGTTTTTCATAACGGTTGAAATACGAATTTAATAATATTTTTATCTTTAAAAAATGCATTTTAACTAGGACCGGGCTACTAAAAAGACAACCTGTCAACAAATCTAAGATTAACCTCAAATGTCATCGTTATTAGTTAAGCTCCTATTTTTCGTAACGATTCGTTGTTTTTACTAATATTTTACATGAACCATGGATCTAGTTAGCTCTATTTTATTTACACGCAGGTATCTATCGAGTACAATTCATCGGTCATTGATGCGCTTGCGCCGGCAACGTCTCTACAAACATGGACTCTACACAACGCACCGAACTTGTACTAAGTTCACTCATATATATAGGTATTTAAAACCTTGTTTATGGGTCAGAAGTATCATATTTTCGACCGAAACTCATCAATGACTCATCCGTCTCAAAATAACCATTGTACTTATCCTATTTCATCCAGTTTTTATCGCAAACGTACGTCCGGCGTCGCCGCCCGCCTTAGAAATACAAGCCACACGGCCGTACTAAAATAGTCGCCGGCTGCCCGCCTCGCCGCTGCATACAAAAGTGGCCAGTTCTCGCCTTATCAAATTTCTCCACCCACACGCGCCCACGCAACATAGACCATGCGTTAGTGTGTTAGCACATATGCGGGGTTAGCTCTGTTATCCCGAGCGGTAGATAAGCACTAACACTTACTCCACTTAGAACACTGCACTGATACCGACCGCGACGTGATTCGAGAAGCGCACTCGCCGCTTGCTACCTCCCAACTGGTGCTGCAAACCCTACGCAACGTTCGACGCTCCAAAAATACCCATCATTGTGTACACAACACATATAATACCTAGGCTTTGGTATAAATCTCGGGACTTATAAATAGTAGATTGGGATGGTATAAATGCAAGATGCCGTTAACCTAGATGATATGACCTGGATTTGATTCAGGTGGGCCGCAGGTGTGGTGGACTAGTGGGGATTCGTGAATCGACTGCTGCAATATTTTGTTAATTCAGTGGGCGAACCTGGATTAGATTGTCGCAGGACCGTATGGAGTGGAACAGAAGTTTGGAGGCCTATACCCAGCAGTGGGTGAAGTTGTGTTACGGATAATGATGATGAATGAAACCACGGTTTTTTTTAAAGCCGTCTTACTGTTCTTTATGTTTTCATTTCAGAAGGGTTTAAGCTACATCTCTTTTAGATACTAATAAGACTAGAGGTAGTTCTTTCTAAATCATAAAAATCTCTTTCAATTTCTGTAAAAATACATTACTGATAAGTTAAAATAAAAATACTTGTCCAATTTCTTTGTAAAATCCTTCGAAGTTTAAAACAAGAGCATCTTAAGTAGTTTAGAAGCATTGAACAGTAAAAATTATGCGAATCGGTCTCTATAATTCTGAGTCATACTTAATTTAAATTCAGAGAACTATGTTCCGATGCTAAAGGTATTGCCATAACGTAACCGTGGTTAGGTCGGTCCAAGGCCCAAAAAAGCAGAAAGAGATGGAGTTATTACTTTTCTTTTTAGAAATGCTAGTTTGTGATGATTTCTGATTGTTAAGACTTAAGGTTTTTTTTTTTACTGAAGCTAGGAATAAATCTATTTATATCCCGAAAAATTTTCTAAAACCCGCCAGAGCAAATTTTTATTACATCCGGTTTGTTGCCTATTCGTGAGAAAAAGATTTGCATGCAAGGTTAGGGACGCACCGAGTCTCGTAAATTTTAAACAAACTAAGAAACTGGCTCGTAGAGAAGACATTCACCTACGACGAATTTTTGACGGGTGATGTTTAGATGCCGATTTTTTAAATTTTCTTTTAGTTTATGGTTTATTAAAAACAATGGTTTTAATCATGCATAAAGTGAGAAGGGAAATTTAAGCAAATTTTGTGATTTAAAATTCATGCAGAAGAACAAATATTAAAAAATATCTGCTTATTGAGTCTATTAGTACCTATCCTTTAGTTTGACCACCTAATTAATATTTTTTTATATCATGTAGCATATTGTTAAAAACCTTTATTGACCAAAAAAATTACAAAAATAATAAAAATAAATTAGAACTAGTAATATACAAGTGAAACAATTAAGTTAACTGCAGACTGTTGCAAAACATCTACAGGTAGCTCAACTGATCCATATCAATACCAGTCGGAAGCGTCCCAAGGCGCTGGCTGCATTGCTTCGCTGTATGGCAATGCTGATGCGCTGCGCCAGATACCCACCAGCTTTCGGGTCACGCGTCGCTTCGACCAGACGCTCAGATAACTTTTTGAAAACCCGGTAGGCCTCGGTACCCCACGGACCTAGGGTATCGACCCGATATCCCCGGGTATCGATAAAAAGGGTAATAATTAAGACTTTTTTAAAAAGAAAACTCAATATTACTTTTAGTTTTTTTTTTAATGGCTGATATTAAAAAGTTATATATAAAATTATAACCCAGCAACCTCGACACTTAGGACATTGACTTTACCGGAGAAATGTAGCACATGACTTCCCCAACTCCTCAAAAATTATGTCGGTCGCAATAACAAAGACCCTGTATATGCTGTGAGTCTGTTTATCTGATGTCGGAGAGTTGAAGTTGAGTTCTTTGAGACTCTGCGACCTCTTGCATACAAATGCATTTTATCACAAATACACAACAAATCTCCTCCGTCACCACATTAGCTCCTTACAATAACAGGCGCCCATCGCTCGAATACCAACTGAAACCAAAGATACCAATCTGTGAAGCTGAACAAACGGATTCACGAGATCTCTATAAAAATGTTATCGACCTAATGTTCTGAGCCAAATTATTGTTGGGTTTGTCACCGCAATTTGCAAAATGTTATTCAATGTGAGAGATTGACGAAAGCCAAAAAAAAAATATATCAATCTAAAAATAAACATGCAATATAACTAAGAAGGCTATAGTGGACGCGAGTGACCACATGAATTTGCTGAGTTGCAGGTTTAGTATTACTACAATGGATCGTTTACTGTGACTGTGAAACTTCCCACGAAAACCCAGTCATGGCATCATCATCTATCATTCTGCTGATTGAGGGTTAACACCTTTAACCCTCAATCAGCGCATAGGTCTCTAGTTACAAGAATATCTAGATAAGCACTGCACCTGTGCACTAGTTACACATGAGATTAGTTTTGTATACTTTGAAGAACAAATATAATAATACAATAAATAAGACTGTAGCGGGTATGACTCCATAGGTATCTAATAAGTCTCTGCCTATGCACATATAATCGAGCTTAGAGTTAGCTACAAATTATGTCAACAAATCCGAACAAAATAAACTAAAATTAACATGGAGTTAGAGATAAAAATATTATTATTGTTACCAATATTCATCGAAGAAAGGATCACAAATCAACAAGTACTGAAAATTGTGTTTATAATAATTAATTGACAACAATAAATTTTATTTAATTTAGCAGGTTCAGTACTGTGGGATCGTTCATAATTTTACCGATAGTTAAAAAATCGAGTATAATAGATCTCTACACTGTAAGAGGTAGATCGATAATCAACCAAGATCATTGGTAAAACTTCCAGGTATCTGGTTACCATAGGTACATGTTAGAGTGCCGACATTCGAAGGCAATCTTTAGAGGAACCTGGAGAACACAACCCCAATCCTAGGGCTATCGATGACCATACCTCCTCTTGGTGACTTCTTTTTCTTAGATGATAAGTTAAATTAGTTCGTTCATTGAAGGCTGTTTGAACTAGCTGGCAGGATTTCCGATCAAAGTTTTTTTGATTGGATTATTTCTTTACAGGTAAAAACCTGAAGCGATGTCTGATGTTGGAACAACCGAGGACACCTGTCACAGTTGCCACCAATCCAGCAGAAGAGCGTAGGTGGTGGAGACGTAACAGCACCCGTGCGTTCTTTGCAGAAACCTGCAAATCTCACAATCCTCAAGCACCTTCTTGACAGAATTATACTACAGATTCTACTCTACAGTGCCTTAATTCCACTAAATTACTCGCTTCTCTATGGTGAAGCATAGTGAGTCCCTTTGGTGAAAGAAACTACAGATAAAAGGGCGCGTGTCAAAAGGTTCAAGGTTGAAACTATTCTATCAATATCTCCGTGCGCACGAGTTTCTTTCATCGATGGGAGTATAAAAGGGAGAGAAAGTGTGTCTTATTGCGGTACTCGGTAATGTGGTCATACTTGCGCAGACCGAAGATGTAGCGTATGCAGAAGTTTTGAAGCCGCTCAAGCCTGTCAAGCTGCATTTGGGTAAGATTGGGATAGCTGGCGTCGGCGTAGTCTATTTATTATAAAAATAAATAGCTTTGCTGCACGTGCTCTCTAACGCGTTTCCGTAAATCATAAAATTAAATGGAGTGCATAAACTACGGCCGACAACTGCTTTTTATGATTCAATCTGCTGTTCTGTCACAAAAATAAGATGTTAAAATATTTTGAGTAAGGAAAGCTCTTAGGAATATAGAATAAACATTTTAGATTCTATTCTATCATCATCATCATCATCAACCTATCTTAGTCCACTGCTGGACATAAGCCTCCCCCAATGAGCGCCATAGCGCCCTGTCTTCAGCTTGCCGCATCCAGCATCTGCCTGCAGTCTTTCGCAGATCGTGATCCCACCTGGCCGGAGGGCGTCCTACTCTACGTTTGCCGAGTCGCGGTCTCCACTCGAGAACACGTCTATGGGATACTTATTTTCTAGACATCATCATATTTATTACAGCCAGGCCATCCACTGCTGTACCTATTGCTGCTTGCTAAGCTGAGTTCAGTGGCAATCACACTAATATCATATAAACGCGAAAATCTGGACGAAATCTTGTTAACTCTTCACGCCAAAACTACTGAACAGATACGGCTTAAATTTTGCATAAATGTAGCATACGTGTATTAATATATGGGCAAATTTTCATTCCAGAAAGACTACAATTGACTGAGAGTCGTAAACTACAATTGATTCAAAGTTTGTTTTAGTAAAGATTCTCATAGACATTTACTATTTTCTAGGCTTGTAGAACCTAGAAAATAGTAAAAACAAGTTTTGTTTTCACGCCTGACCAACCACTTTAAAACAATTACGTAATTTTTTTTTTAAACTTGTTAATGCTATCCGTCTTACAAAACATTTATGTGTACTAAACAGTTACATAACGCTGTGAGACTGCCAGAGAAGTGTAGTGATATTTTATTGTAATTATCACATTATTTACTACATATTATCAACTCTACATTGTGTAGTCTTACAATTAATTATTCGTCTCTACTATATCTATTGTTAGAACAAAAAATATAGTTATAAACTAAAACCCTACATGAAAGTCAAACGTTCACCGATTGTCTTTATCATTTTCTTTTGTTACTTAACTAAGTATGGTAGTAAGTTAAGTAAGGTAGTAGTAAGGTAGTAGTAAGGTTATACAATTTGGATATATAATTTGTCCCTATTTTTACCTTACTACTAGTAGGGTAAAAATAGGGACAGACGCCTCATATTACCTAATCAGAGGCGTTTGTTCCTACACAAGTGGGATTGCGCAGCGAGCATGTATTCGTACCTAGGTTTTGTACCCCAGGTATCTCGATATCGCCTCGCTTTGAAATCGCTCGTAAATCGCCAGTGTGATGTGATGTAGGCCAAGCACGGGGATTGTTCTCTAGGGTAGAATAGACAATAATGACATCGCATCGTCATACATTGCGTACATTATTGAAGTTGAAGAAATGAATTTTAAATAATTTACGCATTCGATGACAAAGTGACGTAATTCTCTACTACCCTGGAGAACCCTGGAGGTTATTTTTTCTTGGTTTTTCTCTTTTCTCCCCGTGCTTGGTAGGCCAAGCACGGGGAGAAAAGAGAAAAACCTCCAGGGTTTATGCGTTTGTTTTAGAAAAAAACAAACGCATAAATGCTTTAATTATGTGGGGGACATGAGCATATTTACTGACATTCTAATGTTCGACCCATCCTTAGTCCCGTTATCTTGTTAGACCCTTGATCTAAGCAGTCTACGTTCATACTTTCTCTTAGGCCCGTATTATTGAAGCTTGCTCAGTCATCAATATATGCTCGAGTAACGCTTTTCTATGGCTTAAACGTCAATCAAGAATAGTTCTATGATTGAGTAAGCTTTCATAACACAGACCTTAAATTTCGGCGACTATGATTGCGAGCAGAAAGCCCGATAAGTATGTAGCGAACGTTTATCAATTTTCTTTTGTAACCTCCTTTATGCATATCAAAAAAGAAAATTTAGATTAATAAAAAGATATCATGTAAGGAGGTTACAAGTCTAGTCGCGAACCACACGGTGTAAAATGTGCAAAGACATGTCTTGGAACATGTAACGTTAAAAGATATTAAGGAGAAGGAACTAGGCTACTTTTGATCTCATAACGAATCTAGAAGGAGTTTGAAATAGGGGATGGATATAATATGTACGGGTGTTGCAACATATTTTGCCAAAGTATCGAATTAAAAACCTTTGAGAATATCTTCTGGATGTCGATTTGTGCAATAACAGAATAAAATTTGTAAGAAGATAAATTTTATCTCTGGCCATAGACATATACTAATTGGCTACTTTTTATCCCATCGCGCCATTGTAAATATACAGATCGTTACCTATATTTTGCAAAAATAGGTAAAAAAACATGGATTAAATCAAGTTTATAAAAAAATAAAAATATTTAAAAAAGAAAATATTGAAGTGAGCAAAAATCAATGTAATCACTTTATTTTCTAGTTTTACTAATGTAATTTGAATTTTGTGACGTGTCCAAGAATCCAGAGTGCCAAATGCGAGTTTTTTACGAATTCGACCGCGAGCAAGTAAACGTGAATTTGTTTGAAGAAAAGGTGATTCTTTAACTTGCCGCTAGGGGGACTGTCATTTTCTTCATACAAACTCGCGTTAACTTGCTCGCGGTCGAACGCATCAAAAACTCGCACTTGGCACTCTGTAAGGTCTAAAGGAAACAAAGCACTTTGAATTTTTAACTTTTTTGAATTTTTTTTTTAGTTTCTAGCTTTTATATAGACTTCAATTAATTTGTGAAAACATAAAAAAGACAAATGTGTGATATGCAAATTGTATTCAAAAAACTGACACGTTCTATTCATATACTATCTATACTTACAAATCGTTCAACCAACAAGAACAACGATTGGTACGAGGAGGCCTACCGCGACTGCCGCAAGCGACGCTATTTTATACTTATGCTTCCTGGCGTTCACATGCATAAACGCCTCGAATCTGTGCAAGTTGTCCACGTTGTAGTTCATTCTCTGATATTCCTGCAAAGATAAACTTTTACATTTATATATAAGAGTCAACCCCTCCAATTCATCCGCCCGTGGATGTCGTAAGGGGCGACTAAGTGTGAAAAGTGCCGCAGTTTCCTTCTGGGTATTTTTAACACCTTTATTTTCTTCTATTTCCTCTATTTTGATCACCAATCCGCTTTCAATTCATCAATTGTTTGGGGGAGGCACGATGTACTCAAGCTCATACTCATTTATTCGCCAAAGGAGCACTAGGCACACTTGGAGACGTCGAATTACATTATAGGTTACAGTAAATGTTGCTTAAATTAGTAATTCAAAGCCATAACGCGATGGAAACGTAACGGAAAATAAAACAAAAGGTACGCGATAAATACCCGATAAATAATCTTTAATAAGCTGGTATACTTGATTCAATTAGCTTTGGAATTACTCAGCACTGGGTGGTCATTGTAGCTGTAAGGCACAGACAAGATAGAAAAATAATCGAGGAACTTAGGAATTAGGGTACAAAAATAGGTAAAATAATAAATAGATCAGCTGTAAATGGGCATCGTTAAAGTCAAGGTGCGATTTCGTCGATTTCAACGCCACAATAACAAAAGGAGCACCGCAGAGGGACAAGGTGGGCTATTTAAACTTTCGCGATTTAATAACATCATTATGGGGCAAACCTTACTTTAGCTTTTGCCTTTTTGGGGTTTGGTTCTCAGACTAGGCCTAGATCTCAGTACTCACGGGATCCCCGTAGTAAAAAAACTCGAATTACAAAAAAATCAAAAAAAATCTTTGATTCCTTGAATGTGAAAACACGATTGCGAAAAAAAATTACATGAAGATCACTGTTTCGAACATAATTTGGTGGAGATCGAAGGAACCCTGAGGCCTATTGAAATGATTTATGTTTTGATTCGTAGGTCATTACTAATTATTTGGTTCCTTGAACCAGTTTCTTCATAGGCTGTGTAGTTTTCCTGTAAATATGCAAAAACATGATTTTGGCGCTTACGCCGAAACGTATGCTCTGTCTCTCTCCTATATTATGCCTATGCTTTTCACAAAATGGAGCGCAATGCGCTTCTTAATGATTATTTATTTATTTATCGCGTACCTCATGTTATTATTTCCTCTAAGTTTCCATCGCGTTACAGCCATCGTGTTAACTGGGCAAGTTGGTCAATACCTGACCATTAGTTACAAGGTGGACTAATGACAAATTTGACAATGGTGAAGGTTCTTTGATACCGCTGAGTGTGGCCAGCTCGGGACCAGACATTATGGAGAGATTTGGGGAGGTGTAAAATTACCTACATATTATCAGTATCTCTTGGGATTTTTGAATGTACGTCTTTGAGTTTTTGCGAACCATGGCGAAATTGCTGAAGATTTTTTAAACACTCGTAGGCTAGGCATATTTAAGAGCATCCTACGTTCCTCTTCGAGTGTATCAATAAGAAATTAGGATTATTGAGACTTTGATCCCCCCCTAGTACCAGCGGATACAAAAAACACTCGATAAAAGTTTTCGAGAGCTCGATTAGACTAGTTCCATACGTTTGGTGCCTTGCTGCGCCTCTACCGGATAGAGAGGAACTATTTTTCCTAGTTTGACAGCGGTTGAATAGTTTCATACGAACTCGATTTTAGCCTCGTCTTATTCTTTTTTTGTACGTGTAAGCAAGACAAAAGGTCTCGAAAACTTTCTTCGAATTCAAAATGACGCCACTCGTGATAGGGGTACAGTGGACGTGTTTTGGCTACGCTGACGTCAGAAAACGTGGAGCAAGACGTTACCATGAAGTTCCGCAGGGTTTTTATTATGGAGTTCTGGTCGAGTATTTGTTTACCTTCAGCTGGTTTACAAATCCATAATTAGGGTTGATGAACCGACGGCGTTGCTGTACAAACGCGTGCGCTTGGTCGTACGTCAGCCGGTACTTCTCCATCAGGTAGGCGATCACCAGTGTGGCAGAGCGCGACACTCCAAAGTGGCAATGGACGAGAACATTTCCTGAAATGTTTCTCAATTATACACTAGCTAAACTCGATGTGAAATGTTTGTAAACAATTCCGGAAATTTGTGTAAAACCGTGAACAGGAGCCAATTCGCAATAAAACTACGAGTGAAAACGTATCTAATATAAATACCTATATTTTAGCCAAATTCTATGTAAAATGTTTGTTAACAAACAGCCCATATTAACCAAATAATTCACTTTGTTGCCGCGTCTTTTTATACGCAATTTACATTATTTTTCGGTTTGAGATCTTTGCTTCAATAAATATTGCGCACAATTAATTATATCTAAAACTTGACGCTAAACAAATGAGTTTTAGTTCTTTGAGTAGTGGTTTGTTTACAAATATTTAACATCGAGTTTGGCTGGTGTATATGTACTAGTGTAGCATAAATGTGAAGGAAGTAGGTTCGTTTGATTTTATCAGTGTCTTGTAACTTCCTTATTATTGTGTTGTATGTTTTGTAACCGACTTTGAAAAAAGGAGGAGGATCTAAGTTCGGCTGTGTGTATGTACGTTTTTTTCATCGATTTATCCGTTAAATTACGGACCGATTTTTAAAACACTGGCGGTAAAGAAAAAAAAAATAAAACAAAATAATTCAAAAGTATTTGTCCCGCAAAACGTAATAAATGCAGTGTTAAATGGATTTGAAGTCGGTTTTTAGTTTTGCAAAACAATCTTATTATTTTTGTAATATTGTGTTACCTTTTTGTATGCCTTCATCGATAAATGCGTTGGCCATTGGGAAGTAGGGCAGGATATGGGTTTGAGGAGTGTCGTAGGCCCTAATGAAGAGCGTACTAATATTGGAATCCTCAAAAGTTGACTTTGGTAGCCGGTGCGCCTCAATTGTGAGCACATGGGTGATGTTAAGACGGCGGAGGACATTTCTGTCAGCAGCAGCTCTGGCATTACTGAGGTAAAGCCCTGGAATTACAGAAATTATCAAAACTCAAGTAGTAGATAACTTTTAATTTTTGTTACTACCTAGTTTCTGCCCGTGGGTTCGCACGCTTTGTTTCTAAGGAAACGATTAAAGGTTATTTATTCCCCAAGGGAACTGATTTATGGAATTAAAAGTTCAGTTGTTTTGGCGTGAAGATCTAACAAGCATAAATACATCCAAACATCTCCAAACACATCCAAACTTTCACATTTATAATCAGTCCTGGATTAGGCCCTAGGCCCACAGGGCCTGGGCCTAGGGGCCCTGCAAGCCTAGGGGCCCTCATGGCAGTACATTCATACCCCTAAAGTCTGGCTTGCCCGAAAAAATTACATTTATTTCTCCAAATAAAAATGCCAAAAAGAACGATGTCAAAGTAATTAGAAACATACGTAGGTTTCCTCGTCAATAAGATCCTCTCTAACAACATTGAAGAGACCTCCATTGTGTCGACCAGGATAGCGTACCTGATCCTTCGGCTATCCAAGCGCTACAGCATAAATTGGATGGGACTCGTCTTAGCTATTACCTCAAGGGCAAAAATAACCACCACCCGGGTACCCAGTACAGTACCTACCAGGCATAAGTATATATAGCTCATATCCTGGAATAACACACATAGGCTACTTTTCTTCCCGAAAAAAAGCTGTGTTTCCGTGGGATGATCCAAACCAACTTATGCGCCCCGCTGTGTTACAGCGTGCCATAAAAATCAAAGTCGGCAATCGTAGCGTTGAATAAAAATCAAAGTGATCACTTTATTTCCTAGTTTTACTTTAGTAATTTGAATTTTGTGACGTGTCCAAGAGTCCTGTAAGGTCTAAAGGAAATAAAACACTTTGAATTGGAATTTTAATTTGAATCAATTTATGATTTTAAAATGTACCTAACTGATGACTTTATTAAGTAATTTTAATTATAACAATTATTTTATTAATTTAATAATTTATGTAGTTTTTAAATACTGTAATCGCACTATATTTTTAAGTTTACGGTATACCTTATATTAACGCCTATCATTTGGGGGAGAGCAAGACTTCCTACCGTAATACAGTTTTAACTAGTACGGAGGACAGTCACTCGACCACGGGTAACAGCACATACAAAAACGTATATAACATAAAACTAATTAATTGTAACCCTTAACTTTAAATAGTGCCATTTTATTTTTGTAATAAACGTTTAGGTACTTTACTTTACTTTACTGTATGATAAGAAGTGAATATGTGTCCTGAAAACCTATGAACGTTATGAATAAATGAACTATGAAATAGAGAAAAAACAGCAAAACCGTGATTATCGGTGCATCCGTTCTTATGTCACGCGGTTTTTTAGATTCATCTCGGTTTTAGAGTTATAAATTATTAAAATCGTCGCGAATTTGTATATCTCTGGAAAGATATTAATCACCTGGCAGGATCTGCGTGTAGCAGGCTTGCGTGCAAAGGTCGATCTTATTGTAGAGTGCTTTCCGTGTCCAGTTCTTGATCCCTCCGAAAGCCACGACTGGTGTTTGAATGGTAAAGAAGGCAACTATAAAGGCGCTCCTCCACATCACCTTTAGCAGGCTGACCACGGTTTGCATGAACACCATCACATTTTTATAGTTTTGTATATTTTTTTGGCAAATATTACGATCATTTTTGTGTTTGTGCTCGCTGACGGGAGGTTTTCGGGTTTCTTCTTTTCTGTCAGATGACGTTTGGTGTCGTTATTTAAGTAAGAAGTTTATATAGCAAGAAGTGTCGTTTAGCTCTTATCATTATCATTTCACAGAGTCTCACAATCTGTTGATTTAAGGGTCTTATCACATTGCGAGCAAGTTCAAAGCGACGCGATTGCGCAGCAAGCTCACTGCGAGTGCGCAACGAACTCGCCGCGAAGACAAAGCGGGCGCGCAGCAACAAACCTCTTCCTTCGAATATTTAGCAAAACCTCTTCCCATGCTTACTTCGTAATCGCGGCAAACTTGCAGAGCACCCGCGGCGAAGACGCCGCGGGCGCGCTGTGAACTCGCGGCGAGCTAGCTAAGCACTCGTCGCTTTGGACTCGCTTGCATCGCTAGTGTGATAGCGCTCTTAAACAGGTACTTACTTCTTCAACGACCGTGTCCACTATACGTATGACAAGGTTTCTACTTTAGCTCGTTATTGCGAGCGAGAGTAGTCTATTGACCATACTTTTGGCGCGAAAAACACTAGAAACCTTCTATAAAGTGACACCTTTAGTTTGAACTACCTAGCCCAAGATCTTTATGACGCATGAAGGGAACTGGGCTTAATTTGTTTCCAAAAATGGAACTTGGTGGTAGTCTGAAAATTATTAAGATACATCAAACATTTTAAACTGTAAGTACACCGTCATCGAACAATTTACCGCAAGAATTTATGACAGACAATCTGGCTAGACTACAAATAAATTGTGAGTAATGCTCGCTGTCCATTCTTCTAAGAAAATGCGTTTGATGACCATCATCCTGGCATATTTCCTGCGCGGGAGTGGATGTGCCACCTGTCTTACTTACAGTAAAGATGTAAGAGGTCATAAATTTCATGAAAACGACAAAAAAGACTTACATAATTAAATTACTTATTAGCAAAGAAAGAATATAAAAAAGAAAAAACTGAGTAGAACAACTTTATTAACAAAGAAAATTACAATCAAATAATAGAAACATACCTACAACAAACAATCAATTAACAGATAGCTCCAGGAAAAATTTCACCCTCTCCTGAGAACTCTACCTAATGCTAGATTCAGACAGATTTCCTTAAAATTATCCAATTTGGAACCACATTACTTTGACCCTCATGTGT
This sequence comes from Eupithecia inturbata, assembly GCA_963662085.1. Classification (NCBI taxonomy): domain Eukaryota; kingdom Metazoa; phylum Arthropoda; class Insecta; order Lepidoptera; family Geometridae; genus Eupithecia; species Eupithecia inturbata. The sequence continues at coordinate 3,937,147 of OY759201.1, forward strand.
TAAATGGTTACTGTCATGACAGGTTAAGGAAATCGTTGGAATAACGATCCCCTACGTTTCAAACAAACAAAGCACGAGATAAATAACTAATAATTTGATTGTTATGAAAAAACTATAAGTTAATTTCTTAAATTTCCACTACTTTTAAGTTTTGCGGGACAAATACTAACCCCTTTTAAAAATTTTTAAGGGACCACCTCGGGATCATTCTCTATACAAGAGCAAATATTTTTTAATCGTTTTTTTTTCTGAGAAATCGACGAAAATACATACAGCCGAACATAGAACCTCCTTCTTTTTTCGAAGTCGGTGAAAAAATAGTTTATATATCAAAATACACTTAATGCTGCATGTTACAAATGAGACTTAAGTCTTATAGATTATTATTTCGTCGTTGCCATTCGAAAGGGAAAATTATTGCAGTCTTTTAGGTTGATTTTAACAGCTTTCATTTTGATTTTATTAACCTCGTAGTGCATATCTAACTATTTATTTTAAAGATATCGCTGTAAACTCTGTCTAGAAAATTATCTGAAACTTTTTCAATATGCGTAACTTTAGGTGTTTTGCACTATATATTGTAATCTCTCGTGAAAAGCGAAACACAGACAGTGCCAAGTACCTACTTCGTGTTGTTTTACCACTCGTTATTAATTGGCCAGATATTTCTGTATGTTTAAATATAAACAGAGGTTAAGCAGGTGTGGAACTGTGGAACTGTCACTATCTCTTGGGATTGTAGAATGTTCGTCTTTGAGTTTTTGCGAACCATGGCAAAATTGCTGAAGATTGTTTAAACAATCGTAGGCTATGCATATTTAAGAGCTAATATTGTAGCATCCTACGTTCCTCTTCGACTGTATCAATAAGAAATTAGAATTATTGAGACTTTGATCCACTACCCCTAGTACCAGCGGATACAAAAAACACTCGATAAAAGAATCGGAACCGGATGGAGATGAACTATTTTTCCTAGTTCGACAGCGGTTGAATAGTTTCATACGAAATGGATTTTAGCCTTGTATTATTCAGTTTTTGCGTGTAAGCGAGATAGAAGCTGAGGAGTGTCTGTTAAAAAGGGCCACTTTAACAAAATTTTAGGAAAACGCGAAATCCTGTAACTTTGTCTGTGTTTTTTTTACGTAAAATCGAATAAATTGTTATTATATTTTATAGTAAAGTAAGTGTATGTTTTCACTATCATTAATCTGAGATTCATATTTTAGAAGATATAAGACATCCAATTTCTAAAACAGGCCCTTTTGATCAGAATTTTCAGATTCGACAATTGTAACAAAAGGCCCTTTTGATTAACTAGGGGCCTATTTTCCTAGTACTTTTTTGCTTTGAAAATAAAATAAATAGAAATACTCTTATTTGACAAATGGTAGCTCTGCTTTGCTTGGGGCTACATGATGCTGTTTGGATTGTCCAGCATTATTTATGAATTATTTATTTATTATTGTCGTTTAATTTTGTTTATCTTGTACTAATATAACCTAACATAATAATAAATTCTCAAACTACCGGTACCAGGCTCCAAACATTCACATTCTTCATCATTCATTAGGGGGAGATTCATTACTGATGAGTGTGGTACTGATAGTATAAATATTTTAAATCCAATTTTTAATTTGTACTTATCGGTTGAAACCTCAAAAGCAATACACAATGTCTGCCGAATCACTACGTCAAACAAATCACAGAACATGGCAAGTAAAAATTCAAACCGACGACATGCTGTCAGACAATGTCAGCGGTCAAAAATATTGAAGTCATTCATCTGACGTACTTCAGTTTCTGTCATTGTCATTTTATATTTACTGAAATCTTTGGATACGTTTAGAAAAAGAAAAAAAAATACCATAAAAATAGACTAAAATAGGCCGTTTTGTTAGTAAAAAACAATCCAGTATGAAAAACAGCCCTTTTTGTGGAGTAATTCGTAGGAGGTGTTCCCTAATGAATTTATAGGCCTTTTTGAACAGAATTTTAAAATTTGACATTAAAAATAGGAGAGAAATAGACCGTTTAGCGCGTTAATATTTGGAAGGCTTATAGAATTCAATATGAAGAGTACGATTCGAAAAAAAACCCGGATTTTTTTGGAAAAGTGAAATATCTTCTTGAACAGACACTCCTTAGCTAGTCTCGAAAACTTTCTTCGAATTTAAAATTGACGCCACTCGTCAAAAGGGTACAGTTCAGTGGCAGTTAAAAACAACTGAATCTTTAAAACAAAGACTGAAAACGTACGACGATGGGTTTCGTAAACCTATTTTAATAACGTTTAAACAAATTGCTGCGCCCTGACAGGGTACATGTACTTACCCCTAAGCTAAAACAATGTATAAATATCCAATAAATATTTCTAAATACCTACCTGCTCTACAATTTTCTGATTAGCTACGCTTTATAAATAGTATTTTCCTCAGTAGGTAAACATAAAAATACGCAGAAAGAAGCTGCAGCTCTTCCTCGGGTAGGTTCACTTACCTAATCGACTCTAACGACATCCATTTTTTTCCATATTAACAATATGGATTGTGTGCGGAATACTTAAATTAAATTAAACTTACAAAATTATGATTTTAAATTAACTTATTGAATAATTGTCACATAAAATAGGTACAATTTAGAATAGATTAAAAAATAAATAATTAAGGTAAAATGTCAAGTTACAGATAGCAAAAAGTACAAATTATAATAGCATAGAATAACAATGAAATATTATAAAAATGTCAACATACAAATAATTTATGTAATGTTTTATGAATTATATTTCCTCAATGGAGTCGGTGTTATGTTGGAGGTGTCGATTCCTACGACGAAACTGCCACTGCCAATTTCTTCAAATTATGTAAAAAAAATAAAGAAGACTAAGACAGGAGGAGAGGCAGGAGGAGGTTGGTACTAAGTAGCATGTAGACGAGCGCGTGTGTGCAGGTCTAACAGGTCCTGACTCAGCTTGTTGCTCAACACAAATACCTAGGGTAATTTGTGAAAGAGCGCTGGTTTTCAGTCATGTACATATTCTCTTTTATTCTAATCTACACTTTAAACGAGACGAGGGCATCACTGGACACGAAACTCGGAATGAAGACTCGTTGGAACGTCTTGTAGCCCAGGAAGGGTAGGTGATCGTTCTCCAACTATGGTCGGACCACATCGTTTCTCTGACACAGTCCACCATGTCCGACTGTTCCCACAACGCATCCAACAGGGCATTGCACGAGCAGACGTTTATTAGGGCCATAACCACGACCAATCTTCCAAAAGTTAACTACTGAGAAGAATAGCTATGTCGAGGCAGAGAGAACTTCATCGATAGATAACGAAATATTTTACTGTAAGCTGGAATCTTTCGGTATATATTGTAGGAAGTTGTGCAACTATACAGGGTTATTAGTTATTCACTGACACTGCGTGAACAGCGGTTCTGCCCATCATCATGAACACGTTCGTGAAGACGCCAGGTCTTAATTCTTAAACTTGGTATTGGTAGTGGGTACCCCTTTTTATTCAATAATCGTTCTTTAAAGAAGATTTTATTTAATAAAACTGCAAAACGGCTCTGCCGTGAATTAACAGTGGATTTGGGGGTGGGAGATCGGTCTTTAGTAAATCATTGGGTTCCGGACAAACATGGTTTTTCATTTTGTATCTAAGATGGTTAAAAAAAAAATAAGAAATAAGACCTGGCGTGTTCACGAACGTGTTCATGATAGGGTTCACACAGTGTCAGTGAATTACCAATAATCCTGAATATGTAGTTCTAGACCTGCATTATCATTTATAGGCTACTTTTATCCCAATAAATCTTATAAATACAATGAATGGACATACAAAAATATATTTCTTTTAATTACGTGTTTGTCGTGCCGCTCAAGGAGATAGCCGCGATGTCAATTCGTTTAAAGAAGTAAAAGAGACTGCATTGAAAAAACAAAAGTGGAGAAAATTACATCATTGCACCGACAAGAGACTGGAATGAAGAAACACAAGACTTTGATTTATAATAACGTGTTTATTGTGCTATAGTATATTTCTGTCATAATAATTATCTGGCTTTCTTAGCCTTACTTCTTTCACTAAACTCATATAAAAGCCGTCTGCTGGCAACGTTGGCGAAAATAAATCGTCTATTTTGATTTCAGGCGTTACGTCATCTCTTGGAATGTTAACGGACTATTTTGGTATCGCTATTCTTGATGGTGAGAATGGCTTTCTTGAATTTGAATGTTCGGTAGAGGAATTAGTTGGTAGGATTCAATCGATTGGTTTAAGACAAATTTTCACAGGTTCAAGCTTACTTATTACTCTTACTTATCATTGCTTATTTATGTGTAGAGACCGGTTGTATAATATAGTAGACTTTAGCTATTACAAATATAGAGAAGACTGTATCTCAAAATTTTGGTAAATTAGCTATCATATAAAAGCTGTTAAGCCCAGCGTTTTAAAAAATCGCCACATTTTATTTTTTCGACAACTATAGCTATGAGTAAGAGAACTTAGTATGAGTATAAGTCACTCGTAAAATAAATTTTACGAGTGACTTATACTTATATTATGATAGTAAGTTTATTTATTATTACATTACCTACTCTTATAGCCATTATAATCCGAGTCTAGTTTAGTTCAGCTACAAATAAATCAACATTGTTTGATTTTATGCCATGATAGGTGCAATACTGTTTAAGTTGCCCTGATGCCAGAGTGATAAATAAATAAATAACATAAAATATAATTTATTTCTGTACCAGTTTTCGGAGACCTTCATTAAAATAAAAGAGTAGGCTAAAGAACGGAAAGGAAAAGTTCTTAAAGCTTAGGAACCGCTTGCAAGGACGTCTGAATAAAACATGATTAATATGTTATCGCACCATACAAACACGTCTGGCATTAAAAATCCTCGTGCAAGCAGAGCTATAGCTTCCCTACATCATACCTATGTCATTTAAGTTAAGGCCTAGATATACGGGTAGCTTGAAGCAGTCAGGATCGACTGTTTCAAGCTGGCGACTGCATAGTGAACTAGTCTTCTATTTACAGATACACACGGAACCACACGAGCAGTTTCATAGTTCACTATGCACTGCAGTAGTAGAAACTAATCCACTCGACCTATGGATCAGAGTGGAATTGATTCAAGCAGTGGAAACTGATCCACCCAGGCTATGGATCAGGATGGACAAAAAAGTGAAAACTGATCCATTAGTGGATCTGCAGAGTGGATCTGAGTGGAATGGAGCGTCGCAGCTTGAAGCAGTATCCTGACTGCTTCAAGCTGCTCGTGTATCTAGGCTCTTAATTGTTGGGTTCAGCTTAAAAGCTGTAAAATGAAATACTTGACTTTAATAATAATTATTTTATTATTGATTTCGTTGATTTATTCGTCACAGATGAAATATTCAATAAAAACAGTTAAACAATAATTTATGAAAAAGTACAATGTTTTGTTCCATTTTGTGCGTTTAGTTTTAAATAAAATAATTAACAAAGACTTAACACTAGTAATCTCATAAAATTAATCTAAGAGATTCAATGAGAAAATCTAACTTACATTAAAAGTTTAACTACCTAAGTATGTAGTAATTAATGTAAGATGTAAAACTTTAACAACTCTGTAAAAATTCTAGAAAAACTACTTTTTTGTACAGATTTAATTTTTCCACTATCTAATAATCTCAAAAATATATTTGACAACCATAACTTATCTAAAACTATCTAAACCATACAATACATTTATTTAATTCATTAATTTTATTAAACAATGTTAGGAATTATAAAGGCACAAACAGGTAATCTGATGTTATGTACACTTTTTTAAAACTTATGTACAATTAGAAGGCACTTTAAGAATCTTTACATAAAAGTTTAATGTAAATGCATAAAATAATGTCAATTTACTACAAATATTTCCTAAAATATGTGGAAGACTTTTATCTACTTATATTTACAACACTCAAAATAGTCGTTTCTTTTTGAAAACTGTACAAATTATGTACCTAAAATTTTGTTAATATATCTAAAAAATAATCAGTCTCCAAAAGAGATACAACCTTTGTTTCTATGCACCGCAGAGTCAGATTTATTTAAGGTGTTAAAATTAAAAGTTATGGTTGTGTATTCCAACCGTGTAAACTAAGTAAAAGTGTACTTTTATAGCTCAAGAAGCTCCATTATCCAAAATCGCAGCAACTAAAGAAATATTTTTTTGTCAATTATTGGCTGGGCTTAAGCATAATTTTGATTTCAATGTCATCCTTTGAGTAAAATTAACCAACTTAACTATAATCAACTTGACAAAGATATTGTTGAAATTGTACTGTCTTTTAAATTCCGTCTATTGTCTCCAACTAATTAGTCTTTTTCAGACCTTTATCCCGACGAATCTTAATACCAGCACCTATCTGATAGGAGGACTACTGAATCAACTGAAGGTACTGGTTCTCTTCATAAAATGAAGACAATGATGTTTGCAGATCATTTACCACCATATTATCCCCCCCTTGCAACGGGTGGGTGCTGCTGGAAACCATCTCCGAACTCTTCCAGTTCTCACAGTTCTCCACATACTCCAGCGTTCTCTGATACGTGTCCTGGCGCATGGTTGAGGTGTTAGAACTCTGGTTTTGAGGTGGAGGCGGGTTCTGGGTCTGATTCTGGTTTTTCTTCCTTCCATTTGTTGCCTCTATCTGTGACTGGCTTATATCCCACACCTGGACTTCTGTCTGATTCTGATGTGTTTGATTGTTTTGACTCTTCAAACTGTTCATGCTGCAGTCTGTCTGTTGGTCTTTTATCGGACAGTTCATTGGTCTCGCTGGTTTCTGATTTTGGTTTTGACTGCCGGTGGACATGTTGACGGAGTTCTGAACAGATTTCTGGTTGTGCTTATTAAATTGGTTGCCGGGGTAGTCCCACTGGTTGTACGGACGCTGGTGGTTGTAGTATTGGTTGTTGTTCATCATCGCTTGGTTGTATTGGTGATTGTTTTTAGGTGGAGGTGGACCCATGACGTTGGCAGCGTTGACAACAGAGTTGTACGGCGGTGGTTGCGGGTATTGCATATTTTGGTTATATTGTGGTTGCATATGGTTCTGGACTTGCATTGGAGGCTGGTTTTGTTCGCAGTAGCTGTTCATTTGTCCTCGACTCATGTTGCCACTGTTGTCTACGCTCATGACTGAAGACCTGGACATTTGGAGTTGTTGCATCTGATTTTGTTGGAAGCCTTGAGGGTAGTTCATAATTTGCTGATTGTAGGCTATGTTTTGTTGATTGTTTATATGCATCGGCATTTGGTTCTGGTTGTATTGCATCATTTGGTATTGTTGCATGTTCTGGCTTCTCATAACCTGTTGGTTTTGAGGGTATGGTGGTGCCTGAGGGTAGTTTTGATTTGGAATATTGTTGTATTGGTTCGGGGGTTGCATGTTTCTATTGGGCATCTTGTTATTGCAGTTTTGTCTGTTCATGTAAGGAGGAGCCGCCATTTGAGGAACTTGGTTCATCATTTGGTGTTGGTTCACCATCATCTGGTTTTGGTTGGGCCCGTTTATTTGCATGTTCTGCATGTTCTGATGCATTGGGCTGTTCATGCTAGGAGCCATAGGACTTTGTAGCCCTGGATGCATTGGGCTCGGAATGCCATGACTCATAGGGCTAGCTATGTTCTGGGTCACAGGACTTGGCATGTTCTGAGCCATCGGACTGGCCATATTTACCATGGGGCTGGCCATGTTTTGAGACATTGGGCTGCCGATGTTGTTGTGTCGTGGGCTCATCATTTGATTCGGCAGTTGAGGGCTCATAATACTCTGCATGCTCTGTGGGCTCATAACATTGTGTTGTGGAGACATAACGCTCATAGGGCTCATGACGTTGTAGACGCTGGGTGGGCTCATTAGGCTGCGAGGTATGTTGTGGGGGCTCATGACGCCCTGCGGGTTAGTGTGCGGACTCATCACGCTCTGTGGGCTCATTGCACTATGAGGTAGGCTCTGTGGACTCAGCATTGCGTGCGCTAAGCTCTGCGGACTAAGCACGTTCTGGTTCATAGCTGTCCGGGGACTCATAGGCTTTTTGTGAGTGATTTGGTTTACTCTCATCCTGTTCGACTGCTCTGTCTGATTGGCAGCCATTGTTTGCAATGACTGAAGTGGATTGATCACTGGTTGGTTTGCAGCTGGTTTAGGATAGTCCTTCTCTTTCTCACTTACTTCAGGAATTGTCTGTTCTTGTAACGGAGGGTTTTTATCGTCAGGCGATTTAGAGTTGAGCAACGAACCACTGTTACCGGACATACTAACGTCTAACGACCTTAAATCGACTGGAATATCACTAATATTGAGATCACTTCCTATGGCACCTAGGTTTTTGAGTAAGGAATCGTCACTGGTGGTTACGTTGGTTATTTTGTCACTGGATTTGTTAGTGTCTTCTGGTTCTTTGGCGTCTTTGTCGTCGGGGTCTGGTGGGTTGTCAGCTGGTGCTACCGTGTCGGTTCCCAATATTGATTGGTTAAGATATTGCATCATTTCGTCTGGTATCACCAGCTTGTTCTCCACCATTTCACCTTCGGCGACCTATAAATAAGGAATAGTATAATAGAAAAGATCCTAATGGTTCATCAGCGATTTTCTTCTTTAACTTTATCAATTAATATGAACACTGTAGAATTTTCTAACAAATCGGCGTGTGATTATAAGTGACAAATAAATGTATTTCCTTTTTGTCGTGTTACAAAATTCAACAGTCGTTAACCCTCAACTGCTCACCTGTTCAAGATTGACCTCCTGGTTAGGATGATGCACCTGCGCGGTGGTCACCACCACAGTGCCGGTGGAGTTGGAGCGAGACTCCTTGTACGAAGGATCCTGGTCCACTTCTGTCTTAAAAGGGAATGGGGCGTCACCCTGCGAAGGAAAAAAAATGGTCTGAATTCCGCGTAGGAGAGAAGAACAGGAAATTTTGACAACCTTGCTCTTTAATTTTGTCAACTTATCATGTTGTTTGATTTTCGCAATCAGAAATATATTTACTGTAAACTGTTATACAACAGATGTATTGATGTGATGCTCGAAACTTTCGGTAGGCTAGTTATTTACTTATTTATTTGGGAAACAAAAAGCTTATAGATAAATAACCATAGAATGTTATACTAAAACAAATTAAGCTAAATACAGTTTCCACTAATAGTCAACATAAGCTGCCGCATAAGCTGCATCTAGTAATCCATACACATAATCTTAATCTAAGGTTAAACTGCCAGTGTGCAGAATTCGAAGAATACTCACCACATCATCAGCTCGACACGAGTACGGCTGGTAAACTTGCGTCTGGTCACTCAGGTTAGACTGCTCTGACAGTCTCCTGGCTTCCTCCTTTACTGTCACGTTCGGGTCTAATTCTAGCGCCAGCTCTTCGGCTCGGACTTCGGAGCAAGTCACGCCACGGAGTAGGACAGCCTGGGGAGAGAAGATAGGGTTTTGTTAGTTTTGAGGAAGAAAATAATATTTATATATACTTTTGGTCGAAGGATCGAGAAAAGCAGACTCCAACGTAATCTGATAGTGGTTCTCATCTGGAAAATTGTAAAAGTAATTGATGGGGTGACAAAGACAGAATTATATAGTCGTAGAATGATGAGAATATGCAGGACTTTATTTCTTATTTGATAATAATTTATAGTTTCAAATTTGACTTGTCTAATAGCTTATTTTGTAAGCCTAATGAAATAAAAGTTATTGATTTCCGATTATGAAATCAATGATGATTGGACTTACTTCACGAAATAGTTAGTGTTAATTCATTCAGCATACCGATTTAAATAAATGTCATTTAAAAAGGTTTCGCTTACACTCTAAACTCAAAAAAATGCGGTTATGAGTGTATTAAATAGAAATATTTGAGGGCCGCTTTTGAACTGCAGAGAGGTGTTAAAAGAATTGCTATAGGATATATTCAACTTACCTGGTTGCCCTGCGATGTCCTGACAGCTTGGACAGCCGCCAGAGCTGATGACGGCGCCGGAGCGTACCCCACGCAGGACACTTGACTAGATCTGAAACATTTCAAGATAAATATCAATCATTAAAAAAACTGTTGTCATAGAAAATCAAAATACGTTAATCGTAATTGTCAGTTTCCGCCAAAATGAAAAGAAGAGGATTTTTTTTTTAAATCAACCAATAGCATGGGGTCAAAGTAGCGTCACATACATAAACCAACGCGCCATGATTGTCTTTTTTCGTTACTAATTTATTTATTTAGAAAGGAAAGCCAACAGCGTTTGCAGGAATCATTCTTACAGATAAACTCACGAATTCTCTCCACTTATATGGAAAATGGTGATAGAGTAGCACGTGGCACAGAGGACAAAGGTCCACCTAGGACCAAAAGGTTGCGAGTTCGTTTCCCGACGCGAAGGTTGGTATTTCGAGTTTTATCCCTATGCCGAAATAAAGGTAGGCTCAGCTTTGGGCACAGTCAACATACCTTCGACTGCTGTCAGGCGAGAGCTGGTCGTATCCGGCGACTTGTTGCGCGACCAGTCGCTGCGACACGGTCGCTCCTGTCGCCGCCCCGCCCACTACCGATGCTTGACTGCTTTTACGAGATATGTCTGAGGATCTGCGGAATATCATAAGACATTAGAGTCAATGTTCGAAAGACATAGACATAAATATATGTAACAAGCTTCTGTCCAAGGCTTCGCACACGCTTTTCCGAAACATACTCCTTGCCAAATTTCATTTAGACCCGTTCAGCCGTTTAGGCGTAGGTAACAAAGTTACTTTCGATTTTATTATTATTTGTATGGATTTACTACATATAATACAATAAAAATATACAACAGAGAACAAAAAGACGTGTCTTACCTCTATCAGAAGGAAACATCTAAGTTCAGACATGAGAAAATAAATGACACAGAAGACGTCATTGTTATGATGGTAGCCAATGCTGTAGCAAAATGGACTCTGAATCAGCCTAATTCTATCTATCGTATAGAGCAAAAGGCGATGTTATTCTTTCGATTTCAAAAAAAGCATCTAAGTAAACCCTAACGCAGTACAAGTTTGAAATCATCAGTCCTTTAATTCATAAATGCAGAAGTTCGTGAAGTTCTATGATAAACAAGCATACCTTGCACTATACAGACTGCTTCCAGAAGAGATGCCGGAATCCCGCCTCGTATTGGGAACTCCTGTCTTTAGCTCCACGGCCACGTTTGTACTGCTCAGATCGGTGCGACCTGGCATGCCACCTGAGGAACCAGAAACAATAACGGTTCTAGAGAAAACTTGACCTACAAGTTGATACATTTTTCATTCAATCATGGTATCATGGCTCGAATCATGGTATAATAATATACTTCGCCAGGTTTGACATTCCGAGACATCATGGTCATGTCGGTGACACAAACCTACGTCATCGACGCCATTGGCGAATGAGAAGACGAATCTGTTTTCAGGAGTTACCAGTAAGTGGCAACTGGACAGTGACGTAGGCATGTGTCACTCCCGGAGTGCCAAACCTTGTTTTCTTGGATCATGGAATGATATCGTGTAATTCACACCGATGATAGCTGCCGTATTTTCGGCGGACAAAGGCAGCTTTTTTACAACTTTCAAAGTAAATTGAGATCTATGAAATCCGCTTCAGCTTCTGCTCTTACTGTCTACCGAAACTCGCCCGTACTCTTTGAATTTGCCCTTAAAGTAGGACGAGTGTTAGGGTAGGATAAGAACACGTGCACACTGATCTGTTATATCTTATGCGAGCTACAGATGATGCTGCATATTAAAAGAGATCCACAAAGCACAACGTTTTGTTTGTGTGTAAAGGCTGGTGTTCCCAAACATTCAGCTTCATTGGTAGAGTACCTATGGAGTGGCATGCTGCATTCAGTGAAGCATGCTTGTTCTACGACCAGTCTTACCTCCACCAATGTCAGCGGCATGCGGCGGCGGCATCAGACGACATAGCCCCATCTTATTGAACCTGGGAGCGTGGTGATGCGCGCGCGGCTCGCCGATGGCCACCATTGCTCGCAGCATGAGTGGTAATTGACCGACTTCGCCGACCACTTCTTGTTCCACCTAAGTAAATAAAAAAATAATTTTGTACTTTTTACACAGCATTATTTAATCAAAGTATCTCTGCTTACTTTGAAGAAGATCTTGTAAAAATTATGGACTTAAGAGGTTAATTAAATGCTGCAGATTTTTACGCCAAAAGTAACATTTAGACAACTTTTCTTTATCGACAGATCAACCCGTTTTGTTAAGGCTGTGTTTTGTCTTGATATTTTGTTTAAATTTATTTTTAGTATGCAACCCTTATACAAACTCCAATAAGTGAAAAGATGCGTGTACTCACTTCTCCATCCAGCCTGAAGTAACCCGAAGCCCCGTTCTCATCACCAAACCCACCGAGTCCTGAGCCTCCGAAGTCAATCTCTCCACCGCATTGGGCTGATAGCTGGAATAACAACGAAATTGTTAGTATCATGCCTTCAAAAACAGACTCAAACCTTCAATGGATGCATTCTAAGTGAGCAAGTTTCTTTTTAAAATGGTCAAAAATCGTGAACAAAATCATAACTTCTATTCCGAAGAAATCGCAAAACATACGGGGATGTATTCGGCGCAGATCAGAGGCCCCAAACACCTTAATTCCTGTGATTCTCAAAGAATGAACTGAGAATGAACTAATACTCACCCTGAGTATTAGTTTGTTTTGTGACCCTGCATGGCAAGAAAGTCCTGTTGACAGCCTATCCACTTTATTACAATTGGGAATCAAAATCCAATAAGGGTTTATAGGAAAATGACGAGAAGATAAAGAAAACTAAAAGTTCCTTACCATCCTCACCTGGTGAGCAGGCGTATGCAGCCCGTGAGGCAGCGGCGACGCCGGACTCTCGCTCTTGACGGAAGCCGAGGACGTATGCCCGCGGAGCCCCGGGACTCCCTCCTCGGACCGCGGTGAGGAGCCTGCCCCACCGCCGCCGGATTCTGCTGAATCGTCGCCTCTGCTGCAACCTGGGGTAAGGAGATAGAATAATTGTAGAAATTACTCACAACACAAACTAAAATAGAATCACGGACATCTTGTACATTCGAAGGACGTCACGCAGTGCCTAGTCTAGAACAAGAAAAATCTGTCCGTAGGACTGAAATGGGTTAAAACTTGATTCCGAGTATTATTTCTTAACCTACTCTTGGAGGCCTATAGCAGTGGTTGAAGATGGGGGTACCCTGTTGTAATGGGTCCGCTCCGCTCGCGGTGGAAACCCGGCTTTACACTGCAGCACTGGTGTCAACATAATAACAGTAAACTTTTCTAATTATTGTGATTAGATGAAGGGGTGTCGTTTAAAAGGGTTTTATTTATACAGCAAAGCTGTTGTGGTCTGCGCCCTTAATTGGGCTTAAACCGTAACAACCATTGGCTGCAAATGATGCATGATATATATGAACCAGAAAATAATAAGTCTTCAATCAAAATAGAAGGTACGTACCTTTATGTTTCTTACTGGCGTAGAACTCAGCTCCGTGCACCGTCTTTACGTGCTTCCTTAGAGACGAAGGATCGGTGTAGCGCTTCGTGCAGCCAGGCGCTTTACAGACGTAGGGTTTCTGGAAGGAGAAATTATTTTTTCTAGTGACGACCATTATAGGTTTTATTTGGTCAGTAAAATATCCTAGTGCGAGCTGATGAGAAATAAACTTTAGGAAAGTTCTTGTTTAAGAGGGCGTATAGCGCGCCATTTTGTGAAAAGGATAGGCATAGGATTTCGCGTTCATAGAAGCGGGACAGAGCCTACGTCTTGGAAAGGCGTAAGCGCAAATATCAAGTGTTATTATATTATTATATTTACAAGAAAACTACACAACCTAAGAACAGACTGGTTCGAGGAACCAAATAATTAGTAATAACCAACGAATCAAAACATAAGTCATATCAATGGACCGCAGGGTTCCCGAGATCTTGACCAAATTATGTGCGAAACAGTGCACATGATTTTTTTTATCGTATTTTTTATTCTCAATCTTGCTTTCACGTTTAAGGAACTAAATAAAAATGTAGAGTTTTATGTTATTCGTATTCTTTACCACGTGTGTACCACGTATCACGTATATAGGCCTAGTTTGACAAACTCGTTAGGTTCGCTCCTTAAGATGTTTTCCGAACTGAGCCAAAAGGAATGTATTCATGGAGATTTTGAACTCCAGAACTTCTAAGACCAATGAGATCTCCAAGAAGAGCCCACCTGTCACCTACTATTTGTTATTGACTTTGAGAAAAAGATGAAATAAGTTTTAATTTTCCTTGTGAGTATGATAGATGACCTTCCTGACTTATAAACTCTTACCTCATTACTATGCGTCCGGTTCTGATGCTTAGCCCGATCGCTTGCGTTGGAGAATGCCTTGGCACAGCCAGGGTATTCACAAGTGTACGGCTTCTCTCCCGTGTGGCTGCGGAGGTGAGTCTTTAGGTTCTCCAGTCTGGAGTAGGCTTTGCAGCAGCCTTCGAACTGAAATAGCAACAATATCTATAATGACAACACCAAGTTATATAAGTCAAGTAGGTACCAATGCAGGTACATATTTCTTAAATAAAGATAATTTATACTATTATAATTTTGTGTAATAAATTCAAAATAAAAACATTTTCAGATTGGTAGATTAAATATTGATTTAACTATAAGCATTACTATTACTAAATAATTGACAGTTCATAAAACTCTTTTATAGAGTAGAACGAATTTTCGAGGAGCCACTTGCGTAGCCTCAATCTGAAGGCCGTCGTGGAGGTTGCATCCCCTCGGATTGTGTCCGGCAGCCTGTTATAAACAGAGGGAACCATGACGTACACGGACCTCTCCGATTTGCACAGCTTATGAGTAAGTGCGACTAAGAGGTGGGCTAGCTTATTGCTGCGGAGAGCCCGAGAGGTGTATAATCCTCTACGTTTAAAGCTATCGATGTTTTTGTGGGTGAACGTCGCCACCTGGTAGATTAGTTCGCAGACGAGCGTCATTATTCTTAGTTCTTTAAAATACTCGCGGCATGACACGCCGTCTGACACACCGACGATGGCGCGCACTGCGCGCTTCTGCATGACGAAGACTCGGTCAACGTATATTCTCTTGGAAACAGTTTATTTAATGTACATCCATCGAAGGTAGGTTCTGTCAAATTTAAATCCCGTTTGGAACAAAATAGTGACAATATTTAATTATGGTTTTCTTATTATGACTTTGCATTTGTCAATATTTAATTATGATCTACATGTCAGGTAAAGTAGGGCTTTGGGCTGGTTGGGACTTGGGAGGTACCCTAGCTCGACTCCCAGGAAAAACAGACGTATTGCTGGCAGACCACCAGATAATACAACAACCTGGATGCAATCAGCCCAAGACCGGTATGACCCGATATTAGAACTGTCTATTCTATGACTATAGCTACCATCACACTATGCCAGCTGTTTGCTCATGAACTGTTCCAAGATATCTGATGATGAATAGGTACTCACAGTACACTTATGAGGCTTCTCCCCCGTATGCCTCCTCATATGGACCACCAGCATGTACTGGGCTTTGAAAGGTTTCTCATCCCTGGAGCAACCAACCCAGCGGCAGACGAAGGCCTTCTTGGATGCGTGGATGTGGTCCGTGTTGATGTGCTTTACCAGGTCGTCCTGGGTCGGGAACTCGAGTTTGCAGTCCACCTGGAAATAATTCGTGGCGTTTTAGTGCTATGCTGTCAGCAGGAAAGTTAATCGTAGCAGGGAAACACTCTTGTCCCTGACTTTGAGCACGAATTTAAAATGTAAATTCAATGAGAAGTCCTTCAGGTGGTATTGTCAAGTTCTCGACACTTTCATTTTTAAGAACTAGGTAGAATTATATATTTCGTACCCAATCGTGTTTCAAGAGCACATGAAAGCTAATAAATTCTGATTATTTTAATCGTCCGAAATGGCGCAGACCAATATGCAAAAGCTAAATGAATTTAATCTCTATAACAATTTAGGACATGCCATGGGTCCAATTAACATTTAAGCAGATTTTTAGGTTGATAGATTGATAGAAACTTACCCAATGACAATTTGTCTCTATAAAGTCCCCAGGTTCATCCTTAGAGTCCAGTCCATCATGAACGGTGCTCTCCGCGGCGGCCGACAGCGGCTTGTTGCTGTGGTGGTGGTCTCTCATGATGATATGCGGGGACTTACGCTGGGTCATGCCTGACGCACTGTGGATAAAAAGGTTTAAGTTAACCTTCTAGCTTAGTTGAAGATATAGAAGAACCATCTCTCGAAAGATCTGTTAGAAAATCAAGCGAGTTCCTTACCAAATTTTTAAGTAGGCGTATAGTTGGCCATAAAACCTCATCACATGATATGAGACGAAAACCATGAAAATCTCCTTATGATTTATTTCAGGCAATGCAGACAGAGAATCAGTATCGAGAATTGCAGTGCAAGGGAACAGTTTTGTCAACAGAAATTTGTGTTCAGCTTTGTCACAATACAGAAGTCTTACTGGGTTAACGTAAGTATAGAAGAGCTTATGTTATTCACAAACCTATCAGCCTCCATAACACTGGTGATCTCAGGCTGCTGCGGCGGCTGCTGGAGATGCTGCGGCGGCGTCCCATCCAGCCCTAACCCGGGTCGGACATCCACAGGAGCTCCCATCAGGAGTTGGGTCGGTGAGGAAATGTGAGATCTGGGGATTCGGAAAGCCGCGCTGTTAATTGTGATTACAAAAATCTGCTCTTAAAACATCTAAAACAGAAGAAATTGCGGAAAACCATGTAAGGCCATTCAGTTCAGATTGGAACATCCCACTTATATTCTCTATATCTTAAAAATTTGGTTCTACAAAGTTCCTATACTATTA
The DNA here is from genome assembly GCA_963662085.1 of Eupithecia inturbata. Taxonomy (NCBI): domain Eukaryota; kingdom Metazoa; phylum Arthropoda; class Insecta; order Lepidoptera; family Geometridae; genus Eupithecia; species Eupithecia inturbata. Next base: position 3,954,074 of record OY759201.1, read on the forward strand.
CAGCTAAATAAAAAAAATGCTAAACCAATATTATTGTTTTTTTGAGGACACATAAATGGTTAGTTGTTAATTAAGTAAGTTTATTTTTAAAGCAAATCTGTATAGATTGAACCATTTATGTGTCCTCACAAAAACAATAATATTGGTCATAATAATAATAATCGGTAATATTATTGAATTTGAAATCAAAACATGTTGGTACCTTTTTAGTTTTTGGTGTACCCACAAGGCATATTCGATTCCTACAGCGTGGGTTCAACTGGCTCACGATCCAGATACGTAGAGAGCCTTTGCCCACTGGTAGGGAACCTAAAGCTTGTAATAATTGTATTGTTATTGTTTTACGTACCTGTGTATCCCAGCAACAAGATGAGCATGAGCGGCATGGTGCGCCGCCGCGGCCGCCGCCTGCTGGTGCGCGGGGTCCAGCAACACCCCGCCCCCTAAAACTCCGCTATTGACGACCCCCCCTCGCGCGAGGAGTTGCTGCGCGAGGGATGCGTGCGAGAGGGAAAGAGCTGGCGATATTGCTCCTAGAGGATATAAAAATAATATTAATAAGGGATAGAAAAATATGAAAAACTGCAAAACACAGCAGAGAAAATTAAAAAGAATAAGAAAGAAATTTTTGCTTAGGCGTTAAAATTTTTGGGCTATGATTCAGTCAGTAAACCGAACGTGCCGACGACGGAGTCAAAAGTACCGATTGAAACAAATGACTTCTGAAGACTCGTTCAACTAGGCGCGGACAGTTGATACGATTTCATAAAATTTTATTCGACAGCTCCATATGCGTGTTTGGCTCAAAAAAGTGTGTGTTGCGTAACTCATAAATGTTTCTACACCCCACGTCAGCCCAGAGTCCAACATTCTGAAACCATTAATCGGATGACATTGACTCACCTGCACTAAGATGCCCATAACTCCCGGTAGAAGCTGCCGATGGAGCCCTAACCGCTAAGCTAGCCGGAGATGCCCTGATCACCGCCGCAAAGTCTAAGGACTCCGCGGAGTAGGGGCTCCAAGAAACTGCTCGCTTGCGGTTCGCTGAGGCTGCGATGGCACCGCCGGATAGCCTGAGGCGGGTTGGAGAGGCTATTCGGGATCCTGGAATGGTATAAAAAATAACTCATTTACATACGTAGGAAAATCGCAAACTTTTAAAGAAGATATAGGGAGAGAAATAGTGAACGTATTTAAGACTATGGCGACCAGAACCCGCTGGGCGGATCAAAATAATTTAAAATTTAAAATTCACTCGAGGCCAAGGCTCTAGTTGGTTTCTTATAAAAGTAGGTTGAAAGACATTCACGACAATTCATAATAAAACGACGATTTCAGAAATCATTCTGAAGTCATAATTTTTGTAGGTACCCCCATTACTTTCAGTTTTTCAATGATTGAAAGTAATTGGAGTATCCAAAAAATCTATATTTTCCAGACTCACCGTCTAAACTAAGCTGGAAGTCCTGGCTAGCTAGGGTGCTGCCAGCATGCAGCTCAGGATGCAAACTTCTTGCTGCACTCAGGTATTCTAGACCTGAAACATGACGACATCAACATTACGAATATAACATTAGAGATAAGATTTTTGGTTTACGTCAATTGAAAGAAAAGTATTGGCTAAAAAATAACATTAATACAGGATATTTACAGATTATTTAGGTATGTATATTTTAAGATCTTTTAAAGCCTAGTAACAAAAAGAGTTTCCGCAATTAGCGGTCTTATAAAAAAACGATTTCTCACACCTAGGGCTATTTCCAAGGTTATTTCTTTTTTCACTTGAAATAAAATTGAGAAATACCAACTTAAAGTATAATATATGCATAGTTTTGGGTCCTTGATTTTAGACTTCCTACTAATCTTTTGACAGATTTCGCCGCCCGCAAAAAACGTATATAAATGCTAATCGCGGTATTTATCACTTCTTTCATACAAGAGCTGTCAGATTTAATAGCATACAAATAAATCTCAACTTAGTCATCCTAGTAATAAGATTGAGTTGTCAACGCGCTCAGACCTGCGAGAATATAAGCGGCCCACTTAACACAAAGTGTGATTAATAAACTACATTTTACGAGCTATTTCACCGAACGCATTTTTGGGCACTAAATAAGGAATTTCCCGATAAGTCTTGCTAATTGGACACCTTAACTCACGGCTAACAATGTTGACGCCATTTTGTTTTCAAATTTTACGACCGTGACGGGCTGACTACTGAATAATTAATGACAAGCTTAAGAATCGGATTTATATTATTACTTTTCCTAAAATTGACGACCCAATTTAATACGGTTTTATCAAAGGCAAACGATAATTAGTATTCAAACCGCAGAGCCCAAACTACCGAGGACAAGACATAAAAATGGTGGGCATTAAAACAGACATCATGATATATGAAGAGGCGTTATTTTATGGCCGTGAATATCCTCGATAATCACTAACTTATACCTAAGAAAACAAACACGCCGAAATGTAAGCAAAAAAAGTAAAAACGATCACTGCCCGCTCTGGCGGTCGGCCCAGGCGTCATCGACCACCAATTTCGCAAGCATCCAAAATGAGGTTGCCTCCCAAAATCCCACGTAAATAACCCATGTGGTCTCCTTTTGACGCGCCGCGTAATTTTTATGTCTTCATTGTGAGAACCGACGGATATCGAACGTCCTCCAAAAAGACAAAAAATATCGATCGGATTTAGTCGAATTCCATTACGCTATGGTCACCCTAACGACATTGGTGTAACCGCGGGTAAAAACCTACGATCTAAAAGTGACAGTAGGTTCTTTTTCCGTATGAATGAATTTCAAGACATGTGACGGAGATACGATTGAGTCGTTTTTTGTTTGTCTGTTATCGATTGATGTATTAATTTTTATGGGGTTGATTGGGCGTGAAATTAGTTGGGTTCAAGTCTAGTGGTTTTAGCGGTCACTTTTGGTGTGGAAATTTAGGTTAAATTGGTAAATTGACTTCATTACAGGTTCCTGATTAAAAAGGCGTAAATGACGTCTTTTGGGCACAGCGGCATGGTAGAGCGATAGGAACAACAGCAATAATAACAATAATAGCAATAACAAGATAAGCTTGTTTGTACACTTTTGTACACAGCGAGTCTATGGGTCAGCAATCAATACAACAACGCATTTGGGTTGCTGTTGCGGCTGCCTCACTGCTCAGCAGAACCCACGGGAGCAGCAACAGCATCGTAAATGCTATATTTACCAGATATGATTGTCATCTGATGTATTATCTCATTTAGAGGACTAAATCCCTGTTTAATATCAAGTACTTACCACTCTCGTTCTTCAAATTACGTTAACAAAATAAACTAAGTTGTTGCAATAAATAAGCATTTTATTTATTTGTTTAATTCATTCAGTTCTAACAGTAAATGGACCGAAACAGAAAGATAAGTCGAGGTTACTAAGAGGTTTATCAGAAAGAAAATCAGAGAGACCATTTTATTATGTTTCCATGAAAAACGTCGACCACGTGTGTGGAATATCCGTCGGTGATTACCATGGTAACTGCTTGGCTCAGCACGTTATGGTAATTGTATGGTGTGATGCGACAGGGTCGGATGGAGTAAATTCTGTCTGAGGTAATGCTTTTTAACGGAGAGAAAACACGCATTTACTAAGATGCGTGTTTACTTTCAAGTAAAAAGTATTAGGCATAGTTTGTACTGTGTAGATGCCCTATAAGTTTTCATTCTGCACATAGTTATCTTAACCAATGTACAATCCAAAGTCGCTATCCATTCAAAGTGGTCTGATAGAGAATGCTCTTCAGTGATAAGATCGCTGATCGTCACTTATTATAAGTTTGTTTCTTATCTTAAACTTGCTTTTTCCTATATCTTTGCACAACGAGCTAAATTAGGTGATATAATAGAATAACAATTATTTAGTGAATATTACGCCCAAAACCTTATCTGATGAGATTCAACCAAATGCGCATCGTAAATTGAATCTCATCAGAGAAGGTTTTGCGCGAAATTGTTACAAAATATTTTTTATCCTAATATTTTGCAATGGTTTACAAAGTAATGCCTGATATTTTTTTTAAATTTAATAATGTTAGACTTAGAAATTCATGGGGATACATGGTATCTGACAGAGTAGCAAATAGAGTCAAGTCATATTTCGAGTCTAATAATACAACTTAATATTTCCGTCCTACCTTACATTAGATTTAATCAAGACATATTAATAGGTGACCTTTTTGTATCAATCATCTGTCATAAAACGAATGGCTGCAAAAACTACTACAATAATAATAAATTGATTAGTTCTAAAACTTTGGCGCTATCTGTATTATGAATTGCAGTAGAGTAGAGCCAAAATTATATTAAATTAGTTTTTGGTATCAAATAACTTACAGATCTATAGATTAGAGTAGAACATAGAATACAGTTTCAGACAAAACGCAATTTAAAACATTACAAGTTTTACTCAAAAACCTTTATCAATTTAAATAATCAATTTGTTTGGCACATGGGTTAATTGGCTTAATAACAAAGAATCAAAAAAATAGGTAAATCTTATTATAATTATTATTTCACGGGTATTTATCGCGTTTATTTACTTATTTTCCCCGACGTTTCAACAGGATTACACAGTCGTAATCACGGGATGACATAAAAATAAATGAATAGGTAAATCTTATCTTGTGTATCAAGAATCAAATAAAATAATTTTGTTTTTAAGAGAACGCTATGTTTTGGTATGTTTTATGGAAATAATAGGCCCTATTTTCGTAATGGACAAATTTTAATTATTAATAATACCAAACTAAGAGAGTTATTTTAATACTTAAGCTATATTTGAGCATCATATAGAAATCTAGGAACTGCTTTTAGTTTTCACTGGTATTTCCTGAATGAAAAACAGCTTGTTTTGTCAGGTTTAGGTATTCTAAATTTCAGCTCGATCCATTCAGTATTTTTGGTGTGTAGAAACAATGAGTTAAGTAACTATAATGCTTCATCTTGTAGGACTAACAAACATCCAAACTTTCGCCTTTTATTAGTGTGATCAGAAGCACCTTCGCCCTCTACAATCAAGTATAGTAATTATAACATATTCCTCGACTAACGAGGTTTTTATACCACCATCAAAGGTGATACGACGCAGGTAGCAGTTTATAATGGCTGGTCCCTTATTCACTAACACGCAACGACGCGGAGTTTTTTTACGTTTTGCTGGATCGGATTTTTTTTAATAATTGGGCGTCTGAACATTTTAATACTGAAATAAAAATTCACGCTTTCCTCATTGACAAACAATCTTGTTGGTCAATGGTAGATAGATAGATCATTTGTTCATTACAAAATTTGTTACATAAATTGGTAAGCAATGCCTTAGCCTATGTTAGGTTTGTCTAAGCACTGGGCACTAAGTCTTTTTTACGTAAATTCTACGTAAAAAAGACTTAGTGCAGTGTAGTATATTACCTACTGTAGTTTAACATACATTCAATGCTTTAGTTTATTAATTTAATAGTTTTATTATTTTCATAATGCAACATTATAGCTATGCGAAAGCGTTACAATATGTACATAGAGAAATGTAGGAAGTAGCTGTAATGTATACTTATTAAGGAATTAGTATAATATATTAACTAACATATATAACAAATTAATTTTAAAAAGTTGGAGTTACAAAAAAAAACTCGTTAGACAAGCAACCTATGGATTAGAGTGAAATATATTTAAGCAGTAGAAACTAATCCACACGACCTGGGTCAGAGTGGAACAAAAGGTGGAATGGAAACTGATCCATTAATGGATTAGCAAAATGGATCAAAGTGGAATAGGCCTAGAAACTAACCAACATTAATATTTAGAAAGTATCACATACCCATCATTTCATTGTCAGGTCAGTATTATGCGCCAGTTAGACGTTACAGGTAAAGCGTGTGATTTGGTTATGCTTGTACTTTTGGAATAGCTGTAAAACCCTACGCGCGAACGCACGGAATAAGGAAGAATATAATATAAATAACAATACCCCCTCCAATAAGGAGCTTGCACTGTGCCTTATTGGAGGTTTTTATGGGGTTAAACTTAAACTACGCAAATTTGTTTTTGAAGGTCAGAAGAAGGTAAACAAACGCGGTAAATTAAATACTCGTTAAATAATACTAATAATAAAGTATTTAGATCGCGTAATTTTAAAAATATTTAAGGTCAGAAGAGGCAAGAGAGTCATTAAAACGATACAAGTATCATATAATATAAGTACTTAATATCAATGTCCCATAACAGTTATTCTATGTAATACCTATAAATAATTTTATAAAATACTAGCTGTACCCGTCCGCGACTTCGTTCGCGATTACCGATTACCATACCTGCCGACAAATTAGGTATTCACATTTCACCACAGTTTCTCTAATGTTAAGAAACGGTGTGCAAAAAAACTTCAATGTGCAGAATTGAACCTGTTACACAATCTTGGTACCTAAATAAAGGTATTTCCTAAATAGATCTTATTCTTTTAATGTAACTTTCATTTTCATTACGTCAAAACATAAAATACTCGCATGGAGTTGGTATTTCAGTAGTTCATATAACTTTCATAATAGATTGTGTTGCGAAGAGCCAGTTTCTCGTGTGTAACTGTAACAGTAATTAGCGTAACGTAACATACTTATAACAAAAAAAACTAATTTCTTAGACATTTTATTGTGTATGTAAACGCCGCTTCGTAGTAATAATTTCAGTCTTTCTTTTTCATAAACTGTGTTGTAGCGGTTTTATTTTCCGTGACGTCACCAAAAGGCCCTGTCGGAAGATCAGCGTTGGTTGCAAACGCGACTTACTTATGCTAAGACAGGGACCATTTTGTGACTCAAGCAAGTTGATTATTTCTATCTTTTTATATATATTATTGTGTTCCTATTCGTACGAGTGACAAATAAAAATGTTGTATTTCTATTCTATAAGTACGGAAGCATTTTAACATCTACCAACGTAGTAATATTGTTCGGTGAGATAGCTCTAAAAATGCCTACAAAATTTATATCAAACAATAATAATTGTTAAGGTAACTTTTATCAAAACTGATTGAAATGTTTCTAAGAAATGCAGATATTTATTCAGGGTGTTCTGGGTGTTTTCAATCCTTACTAATATTATAAATTCGTAAGTAACTCTGTCTGTTTGTAACCTTTTCACGCCTAAACGGCTGAACGGATCTCAATGAAATTTGGCAGAGAGGTAAATGGTATCCCGGGGACGGACATAGGTAACCTACTTAAAAAGCGCGTGCGAAGCCGCGTGCGCAGCTAGTTTATATTTAAATGTCTATCTTTGTAGTATAATGTATAAGGTAAATCAGTTATCTAGTACCCATAACACAAGCTCCGCCTAGTTTAGGGCTAGATGAAGCATGATTTATTAATTAAAATTACTTAAGTTTTCACCAACTTTATCCCATGTGCTGATAACGCGAGCTTATCAGACTACTGCCTGATAAGCGTGTCGTATTATTAGCACAAAAACGATAGAGAATACGGACACGACTTCTTGGAAACTGGTCCAAAAACTGCCTTTTGATGGTGCGCCTGATTGAATGCTTGAAGAATGATCTCGCTTTTATTTCATGTTGATTATGTTGCTGACTTAATTACATGCATATTGTTATAGGGATGAGAAAAAGTTTGATAGTTAGAGCAGGGACCTGCATCTTTTATTTGATTTTATATATTTCGATGATATATATACTATACTAAATTAAATCAATGAGATCAGTGTATCGATTAATATATATCAGAGTATCTATATATATATACATATAACTCAGTGATATATTATATTAATAGATACTTCATAAAATTTTTAAAAACGTATTTTTTAAACAATTTTGTGTCCGCCTGTTATCAGCGTATATACCTGCATATTCAGTTTATTTTTATGATTGCTTTATGTATACGCTATTGGCGTTTCTTAATAATAAAAAATTCTTATATATAATATTTTTTATTATTGAATTGTAATTTTCTTTGTCAATAAAGAGAAAAATAGAGTATAATAAAACACCAAGATGATTGATTGTTGTTTTTTTGACATTGAAAGGCCACATAACCTTGTCACTCTCTCTCCCAATAAGGTTTGCTGGAAGAGAACTCGCCTTTGCCATTCCTTCTCTAGTTTTATGTTTTTTATGTATGTTTTATTTAGTACAATAAAGAATTAAGAATTGTGAAAGGCTTTTCGAAGTTTTTGAAGTCAATGCCTACACGAATTAAATTTTTAAAATCATCTGATTAAAGCATCGAGTAGATTTGATTCGTTGTTCGTTGCTGGCGACAGTTATTTTTTGAAATGCCCTCATTGTACGGTCCCCTATTTGTATTTATTTTTATTTTTAATTACCCTACTTACAGCTCATCGTCATTATCAACAGCATGCTAGTGCCATGGCTGGACACGGCGGTCATAGGCTTTCCATAATAAACGCTATAGCTCCCTGTTTTCAGCTCGCCGCTTCTGCACGAATAGGTTATTCATTCCAATATGATAGTAAAGGTTTCTGTAGCATTAATGTTATTATGTAGTATACCTAGATAACTTTCCTTTATCAATTTTTAATATTCTATCTTCGTAGCGAAATAGATCTATGCTAAAGAATAGATTGTATATTAATCAATCTTCGATAATAGTTCAATTTCCTCAAATATGTATCCATTTCAAAGTTGTTACGTCTCAATCTAAAATAAAAAAGTTAATGTGACGCATACATCGCCTTAACAGCCAAGATTATATTCCTAACAGCATAATTGCACCTTGATAGATCTAGTTATACTCCGTCTCTATCACTCTCATTGATTTTAATAAAGCCTGTCTCTGTTTAGCAAATTATTCTCTTTTGCGAGATGAACGTTTATGATTTATTCATAAAGTGTTTTTTATTTTTAGGTCTTCATTTTGAAGTGGTTTTGAACTGCGATTTGAGGCACTACCGAATTTAAAAGGCAAGTCGGTTCATTAATTATTTTTAACAGGTTGTGTTGTTTGTTTAATCGTTATGATTATATTTGTTTTGATTGAAAATGCATTTGTAACAATATTAATGGTTTTTGTAACCATATTTTATAAAATCCTTAACATAAAAAACTAAAGTGATTAGGTACATGATGTGTTTGTTGCACTGACAATCAATAAAATCGCACTATTATGTGAAATTTGCGTGCCTCTGTGCAATTCAAGACCTGCATAGGTACAAATTAAAACAAAAGATGGAATCTAAAACAAAAGAAGAGCAAAACGATCTATGAAAAATTCTGAATACCGCGAAGATAACGTGGGATAAAATGCCAAAACTATTGGCCGTTGCGGCCGCGGCGTAAGAATCGACCTCCAACTCAGCCCGTGGAGGAAAGAGCCGACTCAAGAAACCTGCCAGAGGAAGGTATTCCTTCTGTGTATCCTCTACTATGATCACCAATCCACCTGCCTAGCTAGGTGATTATGGCAAATGATTGGATGTATGGGATTTTGGGGGTTTTGCCACAACCCCCTTGTGGCAAAATCCCCCACTGCTGAACGTGCCCCCAAGGAGGCACGTTCAACAGTGCACGTACGTGTGCTCATAAGTGTGAACTTTGGGATAAACAAGTCATTTTTATTTACATTTCCTTCCTACCGCGTCGTTTATATCTAAAACATTTATCACCTAAATAAAAACTGATAATTGGGCGAAACAAGCCACCATAATTCGACACCTTGTTAGCGTAATCTTTGACGTGTGTGAAAGAGAAACATTTCAGAAGGAAAAGTGCTCAGTGTGTTAGACAGAGACAAAACATGAAACTGTACACCAGCCCGCGTCCATATGTTTCCGGTGTCTTAATTACTTGTTGTGTTTGGATTTAATTGCTTTGACTATTTACTAACTTAAGTTTATAATTATCAACAGCCGGTACATGTGTATACATGCCGAAACTCTATAAGACTCGTCCAAAACTAAAGGGTTATGTATGTCTTAAACAGCACGTAGGAGGATTGATGACTGCAGTGAAGGATTAGGTAATTTTTATTAATTTTGTACTCTGCAGGTCAACCTTACACGTATTGCTGTGATAGTAAAGGTACTTTCGCAACTTATTCGTTCATTTTCTTTTGGTTTTTATTTGTTTTAAAAATGCAGCATACAATAACACAATCTGTTAAAACCAATTAATCAAGAATACTTTATTTCAATATATATTATTATACAGACTTAGAAATAGTAAAATTCTTGAAATTAATAGACATGGAAACCAAGCGAAACTTTGGGTTTTGTTCGAGCAAACCCCGTCCTCCAAGCTTTTTTATTCTCTGGCTACTTTTATATTTTGCAGTTAGCTTTTTTGCACGGAAAGGTTTTGACAATTTGTTTGAATTTATTTATAAAATCAGTACCTGGTAAACCGACTGGCTTTTAAAATTCGGTTGTGCCTAACACAAACTAGCACGGAAAATAAATGTGTTATCTGATTAAGTACCGTGATTTTCTTTTAGCGATGTTATATAGATTAATTATTTATTTATTATTATTATTATTTCATTAATTATGATATGTTGGTGACGATTTTGCATGAACAACTTACAGTAGGTACTAAAACAATGTTTTAATAATAAAATTGTACAAATAAATATTCTTATTCTTTGATCATTACGTATAAGATATATAAGATAGTAAACAAAAATCTAAATAATCAAAACGCAGTATGAGTGATACACTCACGACTACATTTGAACTGAATAGAGCAGCAAGTAGAAATAAATGTCATGCGATAAGATTAAAAACTGCAACTTCAGATTAGACATTGCAACTTCTTTCCAGTCCATTATTCCAGTCGCAAATCAACCTACAAAAACAAAACGCACATCAACCAGATGTTCAACCTAACACATTACTCAAGCAGTCTCAAATATCAAACTGCCCGACCCAAAACAGAGATGTCACCACATGCATTCGCAAAAACACGTGTCAACTTGATAATTAACTTTCTTAGAAGTAAAAGAACGGCACATTTGGCAGACGAGCCATGGTGCCGGTTATGAGACCAAATGACTAATTTCACCCGAGAGAAATCGACGCATTTCGTGTTTGTCTCGAAGATGCAGTACCTAACTTTTGCAATCAAAGTCCAAGTCAAAGTCAAAAACTCTTTATTTCCATAAATACAATAAATGTATACTTAGAAAAGGTCAAATTCTTAATAATAAAACACTGACACGGAATTAAAGTGATATTTTTGATTTCAGTCGCTTTGGTATGTAGACTAAAGTAAAGAAGCGACGAAGAAACCTTTAGCCTGTTAGTTAGTTGTTATTTTTCGAGTTGGAGCAAATCCCGCCTTAAGCTTTTTATCCTCTAGATAATCTTATATTTTACAGAAGGCCTTTTTACACAAGAGGGTTTTGACAATTTGTTTGAATTTATTTACTGATAATTTTTGCAACTCACTAGGACTTTGGTTGTAGAAGCGTACTAAAGTACTAACAAAAGGAAGGGTGAATTAATTTTTAAAAACCATGTTTGGTATTTCTGATATGATATCACACAAAATTCCAACTTCTCTTTTTAATTCTCTTGTTTCTTCTTCTACAATATTTCCTATAGCTTCATAGTTGTCGAGAAAAAACAAAGAAACATAAAAAAAAACTATCAACTTCAGTCGATAGAAATCCTCAGCTTTCTACTTTTAATATACCATCTATTTCGAAACTTTCAGCTGTTATTTGATTTATGTCTTCCGTGACGCACATTTCTGTTGACATGACGACCAGAATTAAAACTATTAATTTTAATTAGTGCCAAAGCGCCAACACATGGTTCTAAAATGTCATATTGGGTTGTAAAAAAAATTGTAGATAGCTCAACCAAACAGTAAAAAAAAAGTTTGACACCATGAAAATATTTTAAGCTCGGAAATCAAAGGAAAAATACGAATTGAAACCAATAAAGGCAATTCTCATGGGTTTGAAACCCCCATCAAAATCGGGCTAAACAAAAACTGTGAAATACTCACTTAGCCACGCTTAAAAGTGTGTAAAATTGACGCACAAAGGGTTCTTAAAAGCTCAATCAAAGATCTTGATTGGAAGACACATTTGGTATCTGTACGCCTATTATTCTACGCCAATCAAATCATCTATCGTAGATGAATCGAAGATCGAATCGACGACGATCCGATAGAGTCGTTGACAGTAAGATCCTTTAATTGACCAATAGTTTCTGTGGAGTAACTTTGCGCTTCGCAAATGGTAAAAGACAGCAATTCAAACAAAAGCTCCTCTAGCTTTTGTTTGAATTGCTGTCTTTTTGCGATATTCTTGTAAATACAAATTAAATAATAAATTGATTTTCACCACGCATGTTGATAACCCGGTTGTGAAGTAAGAACATAACTACATAGCTGGTTACAAATCATGGATCTTTTGACGCACTTATGGTAACGAACGTTAGTGACTCAGTATAGCGAATACTTTCTGAGAAATCATACAGTCAACAGAGAAGTATTATGTAAAGAGAACAGAAAATAGCTAGTACATAATATAAAACATCACGAAAACACGTAGGTAATTACTCCTATCGACGCGCGATTAAAGCATCAAAATTTTCTGGGAAAAAATAATGCGTGGCGTGGATGTTGGTAGTTGGTACAAGTTGAAGGCGGCTGAGGCTACTAGGCACAAAACATCTGAGGCTCATAAACGAAAAGAATAATGAAATAAATAAAAGTTTTAGAGAACATCTTTACAGCATTTAAATAGACCAAAGAGCGCGTATATGTATGTCTTTTCTATAAAAAAAATTTAATAAAAGACGTGACCCGAGGGCTGGCGGATAATGGCGCAGCGCATCAGCATTGCCATACAGCGGGGCAATGCAGCCAGCGTTTTGGAGACGCTTCCGACTGGTATTAACATAGGATCAGTTGAGCTACCTGTAGATTGTTTGCAACAGTCTGCAGTTAGCTTAATTGTTTCAATTGTAAATCTAATTCTAATTTGTTTTTTTTTATTATTAAATTGTTATTTTCTTTGTCAATAAAGAATGTAATCAAGGATATAAAGGCCGTAAAAAATGCAAAAAAAAAAATTAAGAACTTTTTGACTATATTTTCGTAGACTAAAGAGCGCGTTGATGTCTTTTATATGAAGAAATGAAATCCCAAGTTTCTACTCAGAATTATGCACATTATAGAGTTTTTACGCTACCTCTTAAAACATAACACCGCTTAACCACAAAACAGGTTACAAGATGTCTCAATCCAGATACCAGATCAATGGTTACCGACCAACTCTAAAATCGATCATGATTGAACAGGTTTTGAAAAAAACCGATACGCCTTCGTCTCATATAATGGGAATTGGTTGATCAAGACAAAACTCGAAATAGAATGATAGGGAAATATAGGGAAAGGCTTGGGTCTTTATTAGTTCGGTGATTACGACGGCGCTTTCGGGTAAGGTACGGTCTACGTAAATAATAACTAATTTTTTATTATACACAATAACAAAAACGTCGAGGGTCGTCAACGTGATACTTTTGATCTAAGAAAATCGTTTTGATTTTTTTAAAAGATTTGGAACGTATTTTGTAAATAAAAATTACATATCACAAATTTTCAATGTGTGGTGTTTTCTTTGTGTTTTCGTTGTGTGTAATTTTCGTTGTTCAGAATGAACATGATGGCTTAAAAACTCTACCTAATTTTCAGTTAAGGCATGTGTAGAGTTTAAAATTGTATCACGTTGACGACCCGACATACACGGCTGGGTTTTCCCGGATGACTCACAAAGATTTAATTATTCTAGACGTCAAAATTTAAATAAATGAAAGAATGTCGATGGTTGGACAGCGCCATCCGTCGCAATAATGACTTAGCGTTGAAAAAACACTTACCTCTCAAAAGCAACTCTCTCAATTAAGTAACCTGAGACCAAAATTAAGGCCTCTACGTTTAAAATGCATTTAACCGGTCACTTGTCAGCATCCGCTCTCTTTCTAAAACACGTTCAGATCTCCCTCTCTCTCTTTCTCGCAATATTAAGGCTCGATTTGACAATGCAACTAAAAAAGACCGACATGTCAAAGTCGCTTGACATTTTGTAAATTGAAATTTGCGGCATTTTATTGGAAGTAAAAAAAGTTATCAATCTTTGGGGTTGATTAATCCTTTAACGAGTTCAATGACATATTCTGCGTTTTTCAACCTTTTTATTTGTGTTGTCAAATTTGTGTCACAGGAATTTCCAGTTTAGTTGTGGCAAAATAATAGATTCCTAATAATTATATTCTAGATATTGATAAAGGCAACTTATAATCATAATAAAAAAAATCCGTAAGAAAGAAAATAGTAAGTTAAAATGAAAATCTTAAAATGGTGGTTGGATTTTAACATATAACTCTAATATAAAAACAAAAGTACCACAATAACTAAAACCATTTTCACAATCGTTTCTTATGTCATTGCCTCGGTACTTTGAAACACAGTTGAAACAGTGATTGATAAAGCACATTTAATAGATGACCCACCTGCTGAGCGCAACGTATGATCATGCCTTTGAGTAATGATCATGGCAAACAGTGATAATTCCTTCACTTATCGATTTTATTTTTCTTACATTTGTATAAATAAATAAATAATGCTGGACAATCCACACAGCATCATCTAGCCCCAAAGTAAGCAGAACTTGTGTTATGGGTACTAGATGACTGATAAACTTAATACAATACATAAAATTGATAGATATTTTTTATTATATATAGAAAATACCCAGAACACCCGGAACAAATATTTGCATATCGTACAAACATTTGTCCCAAGGCGGAAATCGAACCCGCAACCTTCTGCGTCGCAGGCGGACCTTCGCCCGCCGCGCCACATCGGTCGTCGAGTTCCTTATATAATAAAAAATATCCATTTATGTGACGTATACTAAGTATATCAGTAATCTAGTACCCATAACACAAGCTCTGCTTAGCTTGGGGCTAGATTATGCTGTGTGGACTGTCCAGCATTATTTATTTATGTTTATGTAATTTCATCGTATTTGACTTTTTCACTTTCTCTATATTTTAAATAGAATTTGTTCAATACTTTTTTTTAAGGAACTCGAACCGTTATTCGCCAAGTCAAACTAAAAGGACCAATTTACGATTATCGGAATGAAGACATGCACACAAATATCAGTTTTCATTGCCTCAAGCTCATTACTTTTCTCATTTCGGACCACTTTTACAGCTGGATTTTGAGGTATAAAACTTTTATGGTCTCAACTTTTGCGAGTATCCCTTCCAAGAATACAAGTGTTTGTTTTATTATCATCATTATAATTTACTTTTGTATTTATTAAAACTGTAAACTGCATGTTCTGATGAGTATTGGCAGCTGTATTATTAGCGAAAATATTCGTAGCTGGATACCATAAAAGTATTGTTGTCTGTTGATCAAAATCAAGTTATTCGATTTAGAATTTAGATCTAACAACACTATTCTAAACTAGTCGGATTGAGATGCATTCATAAGTGTATTTTCGCCGCACACTGGTTTTTTTATTTTTAATCGTTATTCAATAAAATACAGCCAATGAGCGTTGAAAATAGTAATAGTTATACACTCACGAAAAAATTAAAATTTACCAGGTATAAATAGGTAGGTAGATGTTATACCAAAATAATGAGAATATATAAAAACTTAGCCGGTAGAAATAACTGAAGAGATGAATAACATACCCTCTACCTTCCTACTAATTCCAAAAAATTGCTTTAAATCTCTGAAAATCATAAACCCACAGCGAACAAAGCCACGGGCGTTACATGTTGACCACAAAGTTCCTTAAAACAAGAACCACCGGTAAATGTAGTGATTAACATTTGGGCCACAAAAAACGGTTAATAATGAAGGGTATCCGTGCGAACAACTTTATCAAAAAGGCAAAGAGGAGTTAATTCTCGTCTTGTTATCCTTGAGGGTCTTATAGACCAGATATTGTGCAATGACATTATTGTGACTTATGGATATTGCTTCTTAGATTGTCTTTAACACCAAAATGTCCCAAAACTTTCAAGAAACTTTTTATGTCCAGCTGAGCATGGGTTTATTCGGGTTCAACCTAACAAGGTAAAGGTTTAACTAACAACCTAGCAAGGTAAAGGTTTCATGTTCGCTTATTTGCTTTACCTTACAAATATTGAAGTGAGCAAAAATCAAACTGATCACTTTATTTTCTAGTTTTACTTATGTAATTTGAATTTTGTGACGTGTCCAAGAGTCCTGAAAGGTCTAAAGGAAACAAAGCACTTCGAATTTTGCGAATTTTGAATATTATTAAAGCATATCTTTGCAATAACTTACTTTTTTGAACACTGTTCGTATTTTTTACGGAGAGCATCATGAATGTTTTAAAGCTATATTTGAATATTGCCTCACATCACATTCGTGATGCTTTTTACCATATCTTCGGACACCCCGCTGAGTAGAAGTACAATTAACCGGACAACTTTGTCCCAGAACCTCTATATGCACTTTATGCGTTTCAGAAATAGCATCGTCAAAATCCCTCGCTTTATCTGGTGCACCCACGTCATTCGAAACTGATTCTTTTGCCTCTGTAATCAGATTATAATTTGGCTTGTTTACATAATGCGTGTAGTTTCTTTCAGCATTGTCGCGGTCAGGAATAATCATGACATGACTTTCTTCTTATGCTACAACTCTGTTACTGCATCTTTAGAGTTCTATATACGCTGTCTTTTCAAGAGTATATCTCCGAGTCGTGGTGTTTATGCTGTGGGGTTAAGGTAGAAGTTAGCGTGATTTTAAAAGTTGAATGAGAGGTTATTTGTTCTAAAAGGCTTTATCGCAGCACGTAGGCTCGATTTGAATAAAAATACAATTTATATGTGTCGGAGAGTTCGGTAAAGCGGTGTAGGGTTACGGAGCCGGTTTTGAGACGGCTCCCAATTTGCTGGTGGATTTTTGAGTAAGTTATTAAGTTTCGGCTTGTCACTTTAGTTGCGAAATTTTGCAGTTGGCTGGTGATTGTACGCCGACGGCCGCCCGGTTGCATCTAGATTTTTTACGTTCTTCTTGACATGATTGATGGGTTATTTTGTATTCCTATCATTATATTTCGAAAGCTTTATTAAGTGAAGTTTAAATTGATTAAAGGGTTTTGACATACTTTTGTAGGTATTATTTGAGAAATTTGCAAAACTAAACTGTACTTTAATCATAAGGCCGTACATGTAGAATTTTATTGTACATTCGTATATTGACGATCGTCATTCATTACAGAATAGATTATGGTCGATTTCTACGTAAATTTGAGGATTATTAAGCTTCAAAAACAAGAAAACTTAAAGGATACACTTAAAGGATACGTGACATTAACGATGATCATTTTAGCAATACAAATTGTTATTAAAACAGTTTACAAATTGGTATATCAAGATCCCTCGATGCGAAGATATAATCTTGTTTTGCCGTTCCATGGTCACTTTATTGAGGAGACTGAAGGTCAGCAGGGGCAAATAGGTCTGTGTACCATAAAACTGGGTACGGTGGTGTAACCTGAGTGTTGCTAACGTACCCGTTAGGATGGGTTGATACGGGATAGTGACATGCAAAATATTTATTTTTATTAAATCAATAGACCTTCGTTTGACCATAATCTCATTTGATGGAAAGTGACGATATGGCGGACGTTGTTTAAGGAAAAGGCACATTTCACTCTTGTTTATTTACTTACCGAATTCAATTTAACGAAAATTAATTCAGTGTTAGATAAATCGATTAAAAAATTACGTGTATGATGCAGATACAGTATAATAGCTTAAATCATGAATTTGATACAGTAGCTTACAATATTGATTGATACATAAGCTTAAAATATTGATTAAGATTCTTTAATGTTCAGTTCTTCTTTTAGTTAATTAAACAAATGACTACAGAAAAGCTACTGACAGATGATAACTTAATTCGATTGCACGACAACTATTTTGTCACAAAAACTTGCCCAGCTCATTAGCTATCTAGACCACGCAATTGCTAAAATACATGACAAAAAAAGTGAAACATCTCAGAATGAAGTCGTTAGACAGAGTTATTTGAAGTCCGATCACAAAATGCGAGCTGAATTAATTTACTTCGATAAACTGTATATTGGTATTAATTGGAGTTTTGTATACATTTTTATCCTTTTATTAACTTGTTATAAGTTTTAAAATAGGTACATCCATAATTAAAACTTTAATAACCTATACTTAATAGTGAATAATTAAATTTCTACATTTATAAAACACAAATTTTTCACCAGAACAAACTTATAGGTACTTATCATTCTTTCATAGTCATCAGCAATACTTTCTGCTGGACATAGGTCTTCCTTGCTTGCCTTGGAGAGTGGTGACAATTGCCTTAACACTTAACAAAACAAAAATTATGTAAATCATCTTGCATAAACCCATCCAGAATAGCATGGTGAAAAATCGCACCTAATTGACCATCCTATGGATGCGTCTGACTGAAATTCGAGCCGTCTGCTGCTGTAAACAGACACCGGCGGACCATTCTGTTTTATTATAAACATGTTCATTTTGGGAATAAAGCAAGGCCGTGAGAGGGTTAAGTTTCTTGCGTGTGAGTTTTTTTTGTTGGGTATAGGCGAAGAATGTGTTTTTCAATGATAAATATATTCAATACTGATAATCACCTCACCTCAACAGCCTATTTGGTCCACTGCTAAACGCCGGCCTCTCCATGATAAGCGCCTCATTGGCATCTCATCGGATAATGCCCATAATCCCCACGCTGTGCATGCGGGTTGGGGATTGCAGTTCGGTGGTAAAATTATTTTGCAGGAGGCGCTACTGCCCGCCCCGGGGAGACCCACGGGAAGAGTTGGGGTGCTGAAAATTTTAAGCCAGCGCCACACGATACTAATAATTTATGATTGCTAATAAAATATTTGAGGTTAGTTATGCGGTTAGGTTACGTAAGTTACGCCTTAATAAACAAGTATTTTTTGGATAATGGTATAATACGAAAAACAAAACACACAAAAAATACATAAAAAAGAAAGAAAGTAGGGAACTAGACTTGACACAATATATTTCGCTATCACAATTAAACAAATTTATAAGTCATGAAGATATAGTCAAATTTTTAAGAGCTCTTAGCAATTTACCATTCACTGAAACAATAGATTCTTATGACTTTAACTTATAGCCACGTTTAGTATCTTACCATTACCAGGTTCAATGTGCCCCTAGTACATGCACCCTGAGTGCATACAGGCACTTACTGATTCGACACAGTGGGGGAACTTCATACCCTTCTGAGAAATTCTCTATTTATCAACTGAGAAACGGGTTCAATTTCACATCCAACGCAAAATTTACTTTCGTGAGAAACCATTTGAATAACATCAGCGTAAATGTTACCTACGATATCTGAGAAGTAGATAATGTTTTGTACTAGGTAGGGTGCGATTCCTGTGGACAAGCGCAAGCGGATTTATTACTGTATCCTTGTAACTTTTGTCATGCCTACTCATTAGATAATTCCTATATCTCATCAGTACACATCCACTGTTGAAGATGTCTTCCCCAAACAAGGGGGCTGCCATAATTATCAAGCAGGCAGATCAGAGTAGAGGTGCTACCACCCGTAGGGAAACTGCTGCCCATCTTTGGGCTTATCTCTTAGTCGGCTATTACGAAATCCACGGGCTGAGATGGAGTGGTCAATTCTTACGCCACGACCGTCATGCCCATTTCCGGAATATTCCTATGTGTTTTGTACCATAATTGAATTATATTTTCTATTTTTTCTTCTGAGATTTGTGACAACATAATATACTTACAACACATATAAATATTGAAAGTCTAGTCCAGATCTAAACAGCGACCCTGTTTTCAATTTTTTTCGCGCGCTATACGCAGAAAGAGATCGAGCTATTCAATCACCGCCAACAAGCGACGTCAGCGCCCTCTGTGGAAAAAACTTACTTCCGCTCGGGCAGAATATGGTGTGCGTCGTGGCGCGACCAATTTCATAAAAATTGAAGATTTTGTGCATTTTTGGGACTCTCAAACCGTGTAAACCAAGACTAACCTACGAACTACCTATGTGATGTTCCTAAAGCTGTGCCTAGTCAAGATAGAAGTTACACCAACTCGATTCCACCGGTGGACCTGCGAGCGCGCCGGCTGCTAGGTGAAACACAGGTTTAGGCGTAGACACTATGTACCGACTTCAAAAAGGACGAGGTTCACAGATCGTCTGTATGTTTATTTTTATGTATGTATCTTACTTGATATGTAAATGTTTTATCACAGTTTTTCTCACGAAATTAATTGAATCTAATAAGTTTATGACTTACGCCGGTCCATCGACAATAGCAGTATTAGTACAGTCATGCTAAGTAAGAAAATAACGTACCAACAGTTAACTACCCACTAACTATAGATGTAAACATAAACTATTGATGAAAAGCATGTTAATGAGTTTCCTTAGTGATTGTTACTTTATGAAACTTTCATGAAATTTGTGTGAAAATTAACAAGTTGTTAACTGATTGGGCTTTAGTAAGTTTTGCTTAACTTACAATCTTATTAAGAACTTGTTTACTTCGGCTTTAAGTAGTGAGAGTTTTTGTAAAAGGGCTATTTCAGCTGCTTCGTTTCTATAAGTTACCGACAAGCCTTTATATAACTTGCCTTGTATGTGTGGGACTACCAAGCAACAGAATTTTAGAATTTTATCCTCAACCGATTGAGTTGAAATTTGGCATATTTATTTAATATGTCTCTCAAAGTCACTATTGTATTTGTTGTTATGTATTAGTTTATGTTTCTATTTGGTAGATTAGGATTATTTTAGTTTGTTAAAGTTTGTATTAGTTTTATATTTGTAATTAGCTCCGCCATCCTTTGTCGTCTCTTTTAAGCTTTAATTGCCTGGAAGAAATCCGCCATAAGGCCGCCAATTCTTTTACCTTCTGTACCATACTGTTTTATATATAAGTTTCTGTGAATAAAGTATATCTATCTATCTATATTTATGTAAGTTCGGTGACAATGAAATGTTATGGTACCATCGAGCTGGTCTGATGATGGAGACAGAAGGTGGCCATAGGAACTCCTAAACGAAACGACGCGACGTAACCCCATCGAGTTCAGGTTCGTCGGATTTGTCTTTCCAAACTTTGGCCCTACATGATGACCAGGATCCTGATGATGGAGCCGGGGAGAGGCCATAGAAACTACTAAGCAAAACGATATAACCTGACTGAGTTTATTCTGAACTTTAAAGCTTGCTTTTATTTATATTAATATTATTTCAGTGGCCGTTAAAATACCAGGCACATGAGATCTAACATAATACCAAAACAATCTCAAAGGGTGCACATTATAGATATTGCTTACGTATTTAATTTTTCTAGAGCAACCAAGAAATAAATGAATAGGTACTGAGTGCATATACTTCTCAGAATGTTTTTTTATCGTAGGGCACGTTTATGAGCTGGTGCCCTTCGAGATAACATTTGTAGTTGGCTATTTAGCTTTTATTAAAAAAACTTAAAAAAAAATCTTCTTAAAGTTCTCTCTACATCACTCTCACTGAACCAAAAGTCACCAACTGAGCTTTGAACCCGCGACTCGTTACTGCATGCCAATTTCAACCCGTGACTTACACAGTCCTTTAATAGCCAATTTTGCGTATCTGTCATCTTTTCTACTCCAACTGAACTTTAAGCTCTATGGTATTCATTACAGAGCTGCTTTTGTATTGGAATATTTGATTCAGCGTTCGTGAGTTCAAATCCTAATTAACACCTTTGTGTGTAGATAAATTGAGGCGATAGGTGCCTCGGTCGTGGTCCGCTTGTGTGTGATATGTTTGTGGCCATTGTGATGGAATTTATTCAATTGAGGTTGGAATGAAGACTGTTTATACAGGGTTATTGGAAAATGCTGGCAACATGCTGGAGTTATTAGATGCTTCGTTTATGTGTACGTTGCGCAGCGACTCACGCGCTTCATTCTGGCCTCCACGGAAGGCCAGCGCTATTGCAGGATACATCCTGCCATAGCATCTGCTGAGTGTTGGCCATTTTTATTACCGTAATTGTTACTTTTATCTTTACCTTTATCTGTTGTATGTGCTATGTATGTATTGGGTAACAATGATTGCTTGGGTTTTAAAAACACCAATAACAGCAAACTTATGAATACCTATTGTAACGTAATTATTATGTTGTATTGGGTTTTAAGTTCGTTTAAAAGGCATTTTCCTGAAGTCTTATTAATCAAGGTACGCTACATGCGTCGACATACTTGCGCCTTCCCATCTTCCGAGGACATCCGTGAGGGCTGGTGCGGGGGCAGATTTGGCCGAGGATCACAAGAGACGCAAATATGCAGGTCTCGACCTACGGATTTGCTCCCTTTAGGGTCGAGATCCTAGGTCAGTGGGGTGGTGGTTTTTAAAAAGTTATCTGAGCATCTGGTCGAAGCGACGCGTGACCCGAGAGCTGGCGCAGCGCATCAGCATTGCCATACAGCGGGGCAATGCAGCCAGCGTCTTGGGGACGCTTCCGACTGGTATTGATATGGATCAGTTGAGCAACCTGTAGATTGTTTGCAACAGTCTGCAGTTGGCTTAATTATTTCAATTTTGTTAATACTAGTTCTTATTTGTTTTTATTATTGAATTGTAATTTTCTTTGTAAATAAAGTACGCATGTATTATATTGTATGCTAATAAAGGATAATATGTATGAGAAAAACTAGGAAAAAGTTTTTAAAAAATTTTTATACAAACTGAAAGCATTATTTACACATTACCTAATTATAGGTTGAGAAATAGACAATCAAGACCACTATCTAGAATGTCCTAGACGGAAAGAGAAGAAAAGGAAAGATGACACGACGAGATAGTGAGAAATAGTGAGAAAAACATGGACGGGGAAAGCAGAAGATAGAAAGAAAATGGCTACAACTGAGGAGGCTATAGGTATGCCTCCTCTACACCCGCAGAGGGGTACTTAACAAATAGGAAATTTTATTTTTTTAGAGAAAAAAAATCGGATGTAATTAACTTGTTATAGGAATAAAGGCTTTTTATTATAGTTATTATAATATCCATTATGTAGGGTCCATTACGTTTTGAGTGGCTGGACATATGAGATATAAAATTAAATTATTTAGAAGATATTGAAGGATATTTTTTACTTCACAAGTTTACCTGCACAAAGCTTAGAGCTTTCTCACCCTCAATTTCAATTGAGATCTTAAATGGCAAACCTTTAAATGAAAAGGCTTCACTAAATTAAACATCTCTAAATCCCATCTAAACTGTTTAAAGGTACTCCATACACAGCAATCGTAATAAAGTCTATAAAAATACCTCTGTCTGGCTAGCCCCTATAAACTTGCAAAACAATGAAAACAACCTGATAAGCACAGCGATTGAACCTGAGAATTATCGACTGAGCTGAACGCAGGGTTGCCACCAACCGGTTCGCTCTACCACCTGTTGTTCCGTGTGAAGCTTTCGTAGGGAAATTGTGTGCGGGTAAAAACAAAGAACAAAATAATATCACAAAAATAAGAAAAAGACATTATCTTTTTCTTATTTTTGTGACTGAGAAATAGTGGGGTAGATAACATGGGATGATGAGACGACATTGAGTCTTAGTATCAATGCTATGTCATAGATAAATTAGTTTGTTCCTTCAATGTTATTCTGGTGCCTCATACTATAACATTTTGGCATTTCCTTATCAACTGACAAGCGCGTTGTTTGCATCTGCATTTTTTAACCATAATGCGTATAAAGAATAATTTTCCTCTTTGAAAATATGCTCCAAAAACAGTGATCATTACTTGTTTATCATCATCATCAACCTATCTTAGTCCACTGCTGGACATAGGCCTCCCCTAATGAGCGCCATAGCGCCCTGTCTTTAGCTTGCCGCATCCAGCATCTGCCTACAGTCTTGCGCAGATCGTCATTCCACCTGGCCGGAGGGCAACATACACTACGTTTGTCGAGTCGCGGTCTCCACTCGAGAATACGTTTATCTCAGCGGTTGTCGGTTCTTCGCGAGATATGGCGAATACTTGTTTATAAGGTAGTATTGCCCTAGCTCAGAGACTAAGACAAAACTAGTTTCAACTTGAGAGTTTGCAACACTGGGCACAATTCAGTCTTATTTTACCACCTGTTGCTTCTCTGCGTTATGTAAGGCGTAACATATGGCATTTTATTTTTCATTGACGATAAAAATGGTGGCCCGCTGCGAGAATAATTATATGGAATGATTTTTTCACTGTGATCTATGATTTTTCGACACGGAAGCAGCAAGTTATTGCTGGTAGGAATATTGAAAGACTTTTATGTGTTAGGTACCGAAAATCAATCTGATGCATTTCACCTATAAAACTTTTTGTAAAAAAAAATACTTCTTTCGGTCAACGACTAAATTTACTCTGGTTTCAATTTAGTCGTCATTTATTTCGTTGGCTGTAGGTTATTCTTCTTTTGATAGTCTTTGTGATTTCTATTGACATTGTTTTGTTTACAAATACCTAACAGAGTTGTATTTTTTATTGAACATAATATATTATGTAGCTATCAGGGAGCGAGCACCCGATATTAAAGTAAAACGTAGCTGCTTATCATGATGACGTTTGGTCACATCTATAGTATTGTACTACCTACTAACTAAACAAATTAATAAAATTGTAAGTAATGAAGTACTTAATTACTTAACTGGCACCCACCACATTGCCACCAATTCATTCATGATACAACGTGCCAATTTTTTCATAAGTAGTGTGACAGCCCTACCAGCGCGAACAAGGTAATTCTATACTAGACCGCTTATGATATACGGACAGCACGGTTATTGCTAGCAATGTGCATACCGGGACAGCAAACAATAAAATCATTGCTTTCCAGACAGCAACAATAATATTGCTGCGTCCCGATACTCCTAGAAGCTCGTTAAACGGTATTATTATTTGTTAATATGATGCCTACGACACTTTAAGGGAGTAATAAATATGTATGGAAATATTAATGTTGTTACACTGTCGGTTTGTCCAATACTGCATAAGTAGTGTGGACAGATTCTTAGATATACAGGGTTTGCCCAATAAGTTTGGGTATCGTGTTGCAGTTCGGTTGTTGTTCTCGGGGAGCGCCGAAATGTCTAGTTATCATAAAACGCTTGAACTGATGAGATTAACTTGTTTAGTATGAAATATAGGAAGGGAGCTTCCAAACAAGGTAACAGGCGGACCATTACCTTAAAAAGTGGTGTAAAAGCATTCTTCTATTGCACTTTTTAAGGTAACAACACAACAGGTAGATAAGTAAGTAACAGCTAATTTTTAAAGATAGCTTCCAAAGGAAATGTATTCCGTTCCTTGCAAAATCTAAATTAAAAACTCGACCAGAAGTACGCTTTATCTGCGGCGCTCTTGCCCGGGTCGCACCTGCTAGCCGAGCAGTGAAAGTGTTAAGTTTGAATATCCTGCGCGCAACGTGCCAGCTTTCACCTGCTGAAAACTTATAAATCCACACTGCCCCAATAACAAACCCTAATCTCTTCTTCTCATCTACAACTTATTTTGGTCCACTGTTGGACGCAGGCCTCCCACTAAATAAGCACCTGATTAGTTTATCATATGGGAGGTAATCCCATAACCCCCATGATGGGCATGAGCGATGGGGATCCCAGTTCGGTGGTAGAATTGATTCTTCTCCTCACAAGTTCACAACACCAAAAAACTTTAACACTTACCTCTAAGAGTATTGGCATTGTAAAGTGGATGGTCGTATGGCACAGGCCGGTACGCGGGGTGCAGAGCGGCGAGGTAGCTCAGCTCACTGGTAGCGCCAGCTGCTGCCGCTGCTGCTGCTGCTAGCCTGATGACAAAGAAGAACATTGTTAGATGACCGGCAGGTGAAGAAGGAAAGCACAGAAATAATTTATTGGGCTAAAATACCTATCTTGCAAATATTTAGCAAGATGCTATAGGTCGCGTCGCTTAAAAGAACGCCGGAATGTACTGCGCAGCTTGACCGCCAGCGTTATTTTTACATGACGCGACCTATACTAAGTTGGTACCTTATTTTACAAAGTAAAGGGTTTCTAGCTAGTGGAATAAATGTTCTGCCTCAGCATGACGTTGCTCTAGAAAATATATACAGAATATGTAGGTATATAGCAACGCTGGTTTTCAGATATGACCTTTGGCAGGCGTCTAAGATGTTTGAGACAAGTATAGGTACATATTTTATTAACATCATAAAATGAAATATAATTTCCCATGGGAGTTGGGGAGGCCCATTGTTTTGGACATATTGTGTCGACACACTTACGCCTTCTCATCTTTCGAGAATATCCGTGAAGGCTGGTGCGGTGGCAGACTTTGCCAGGGATCTCAAGAGTCACACACATGCATTTCTCGACAGAGCCTACACATATGCTTCCTTTGAGGTCGAGACCCTAGGTCTGCGGGGTACCGAGGCTCTCCCGGTTTTTTAAAAGTTATCTGAGCGTCTGGTTAAAGCGACACGTGACCCGAGAGCTGGTGGGTATCAGGCGCAGCGCATTAGCATTGCCATACAGCGGGGCAATGCAGCCAGCGTCTTGGTGATGCTTCCGACTGGTATATCAACGCTAGTCGGAAGCGTCCCCATATCAATGGATCAGTTAAGCTACCCGTAGATTGTTTGCAACAGTCTGCAGTAAGCTTAATTGTTTCAATTGTAAATATACCAGTTCTAATTCGTTTCTATTATTTGATTGTAATTTTCTTTGGTAATATAGTATTTCACTGTCAAATTAAAAATAACTAGGTGATACAAGTTTTCATTGTTTTTGTATTATATCTTTAACTCATCCAGTTAATGTCCAGATAGATTATTAATGGATATAACCTGTGGATAGATGTCTTTAAGAATTCAGTGAGAAGTATCGTCGGAAAGGTTCGTTAAAAGTCCATATTCTAAAGATGTCAAACTAAAAAGTTGTTGTTACATTGTAAAATTATTAATCATACTTAATTAAAAACTAATTAGTATTTCATCATTGGGTGTTGCTAGCTCGAAAAAATGCCTTCAATTCAACCTTAACATGATCAAGACAATCGGTAGTTACAGCAATTTTTGTCCCAGATTCCATTACAAATATTTGAACGCTGTACTTAATTAGCTAATTACTAAGCTCATCAGAGGTCTAAAAAGTCAGAACACAATAACACATTAGATAGAGGCTTTTTTGACCCCTGAAGGAGGTATTTAAAACATGGACGGTATTTCGAGCCGAGTCCAAGGTCTTGCCGGCAAACCAGCTAAAGTAGAAATTCAGATTAAAAAGAGAATGAAGGTTTTACAAGCCGTAGTAACTTGAAAGTAAGCTGTGGCTTCGAGGCATCCGTGACGTAATGTCTGGATGCTTTGGGATAAAAACGCTAACAGCTGGAGATTGGGTGAAATGCGTTTATGTGTAAATTGCCTGGGGGTACAAAACGTTTCAGTATTAATTATTTATGATCAGGCTTGGAAAAGGTCAGCTGCTGCCCGCGGCTTCGCACGTAATTTTTAAGTAGCCTATGTCCTTTCCCAGCATACCATGTACGTCCCTGCCAAATTTCATTGAGATCCGTTTAGCCGTTTAGGCGTGAAAAGGTAACAGAAAGACAGATAGACAGACAAACAGAGTTAATTTCGAATTTATGATATTAGTATGGATAAAGAATTCGGTAAAATAATTTGTCGAGGAGAGTTCAAAGATAAATCTAACCGAAACTCTCCCACAGTACAAAAGGAACACGACCGCTAAACGTGCAAACCCAAAACAAAAGCACAACCGCACGCGCAATGCCGTAATAAAATTATTAAACAAATCAAGCTCATAATAATGCAGCACAAAATTGTCGGGTGGGCCGTAGAATAAAGAAATTATCCAACTTACTGCGGGCCGATTGCGCCCTCGAACAAAGACGTAGCCTTTGAAAAACGTAAAAAAATATGGTGGTTTACAAATAAAACAAGTGCAAAAACACGCGCCTTCGCCCCGCGTGACGTCTTCATGTTTCCTATCTTCCTCGCGCACGCGACTCACCGTTGAAATGCCGTGAGTGTGACAAGGACGGACGGATGCGCAGCTTCCAGCCGTCGAATAGGAAGAAAGTTTGAAATGTGAATGTGAAACAAGTTTTACAGATTTCGCGCCGACTTGTTCTTTCGGTTTAAGTGTTTGTTTACATTATTTTCTAGTTTAATTGTGGCTATTTAGTTTATTTATAATTTTAGACTGTACATCTAATTTCTTGAGTCTAGGGAGATTTGCTTTTAATTGTTACCGCTGTTCACACAATATTTACGACTTTAATAATTGCAAATGACTTCTAATTCTAATTACACGCCAGAATAACCATCATTTCAGAAAATTATTTGCTTATAGCTTTTGGAAATACACAGCCGCCATTTTGAAAGTACTAAACTTTCAAAATGGATGTATGTATGATTCCAAAATAAATTATCAAACTGTCACATTTTAACTGTCTTCATTGAATTTAGAAAAATACCTTCTCAATTTCACTGTCAATTTCTCGGTGACTATTTCTTCAATCATTAATTAAGCCGTCGATGTGAAACCCTATACGTCTAGACTCTACATCTTGCATGTCAGTTAGCGACTCAATCATTGCGTCATGAATGTTTCATGAAAACCCGTTTGCAATTATCCGTACGACTATTTACAGTTTCTGGGCTTTTTACCGAATGTCCAATTAGTCGATATTGCCAGTGGCATAGCGACTTTATCTTCATTTTATACAGGGTTTTCTAGGCTCTTGGAGTTACAAATAAATCTAAGAGACGCTCAAGAAGATTATTCCGGTTTTCTGTATTTGATATGAAAGAAAGGAATTATTTACCAGAACTGTGAGATTGCGCTTTTTAGGTCCATGAAGTCTGCTAATTCCTTTGTTTATTATACCTGGTAAATTAAAAGCTTCGACAGCAATAGAAATATCCACTTCGACGACTAATTTACAAACCTTAAATAATGTCATAATTTACACTAAAAAACACCTTGCAGACAAACAACGCGACGCGAAAAGCCCCGGTCCTCAAGTGTCGAAATGACAAATTTATTAGGGTCCAAGGAATTGGAGGCAATGAATAAAAAAACACACAGCTCCTTTTCGATCCTTCTGTGGGAATTAGCTCGACGAAACACAGAATGGCCAGCTTTGTACAGTATGATTTATTTTACGTTTAAAAACGAAATTTAAATAAGCTGAGGTGAATTATGGAGAAATATAAGCAAACAGAAACCGTAAGGACCAAGATAAAATGATTGTTCCGCGAAGGTGTCAAAAATTTGAATGTAGAAATCGGATCGAGAGTTTTTTACTTACTTATGGAAGAAGTAAAGACGATTTCTGCAACGCGATCGAAACGTAGGAATATAAAACATATGACACGCGATATATATTCGCTATTAATCTCTACTATGTTATCTCCTTGTGAAAATTTAAAAACTTTCATAAGGCAAATCATATTTACATTCATTCAAAATAATATAAATAAATCAGAAGCTTTGAAACTTATAACTTTTCACCAAGACTGTCTCTAGTAGTCAGCATCATAGATAGATAGATAGATAATGCTTTATTCATCACCTTATAAAACAGATAGTAGGTATTCATTAACCATAATGTAGGTATGTAGTAGTCAGCATCATCTACTAGACCAGTAATTAAAAATACGATCTAATATTCGATGAATCACTCTCGGCTATCGGCACTTGAGGGATTTAAACAAAACAAGTAGGTAAGCTATTAGTATAAAGTATTTTATGATGTGTTGATTTGATAGTTCTCAGTATACTAAAAAAGGAGCCGCTAACATCATCGTTCATGGATCATCAATAAAAACAAACACCTAAACGATTAACAAACGTTAAATTGCACAAAAATTAAAACATAACTCTGACAGGCATGATTAAGCTCTTGTCAACGTCACTTTTTAAAAATGGAATATTATTCCGACTTTATGAGTCACCCTACTCACCCTGTATAACATTTCCTTGTGTTATCCAATTAGGACTTTAAATAGAAGCGCTTAAGATCAAAATCGATTGATTTTTATTAGAAGTTTGCAGCATAAGCATGATTTGAGATCAACCTTCCGAGAAGGTTCCAAATGGTCACCACAGGAGTCCGTGGTAGGAGTATTGTTTGACACCGATATTTTATGGTCACCCCAGGCCAGGTCCGAAATGCACCAAAATGGCCACCTTCCTATATCTTTGTTTTTTGCAAAAATGGGCGATGCTTATAGCCACAAAATTCATACCTACCGTTGATAAAAAATATTGCATGAATGACTGTTTCATTGAAATAAATAATAAGTTCAAAGTTTATCGTAAAAGTTAATTTACTAACTAAGATAGTATTCATAAGTTATTGTAACTTCTGCTATCGGAATGTTAAAAGGATAGTTCAAAGTTATGAACAGTACCTAGTTTCAAAACCCACGATAGGTAGCAAAAGTAACCAATGAAACACTCACCACTGTAAGTAGAATATTAACAGAAAACCATAGATAAATATGTCAAAATAAGCACAAAGATCTCAAGCAAGAGGATAGTGGAACAATAGATACAAACGATCCAAGGAACAATGTTACAGACAGACCAATCTGCAATCTACACGCTGACATGTCAATCCTACTGAATAATGCAGCTATTGGAACTGGTTGCGCATTGCCAACACAAGGTGATCTCAAAGAGGATGAGGCTAAAAAGAGAAACGAGCGTTTGCAAGCATTTGAAATCTTTTTATCTAAGGATTTTATCAACTACATTATCTATAAAACAACTTGGGTTCCCATAAAGGTTGGTGGTAGGTTAGAATACACGTCTTAAACTCTCTCTCTCATGTCTGAGATAGGTATATTATTATTGTAATACAATTTGGAGCAACGTCATTCCCAAGCAAAAACTTATGTCTCTTCTCGATTAAAAAAATACAGTGGTATGGCAACAATATGGCTTGGAGTAAGGTATTCGAAATCTATAAGCCAACATGGTCTGTAAGACACCCTGTATGTATATTGAAATAGAGTCCAGGTGCCAATACCACTCGGTTTCTGGCTTTACAGTCTCCCATTTTGGAGCTAGGACCAAGTTAGGAACGACTAGGTGTTACTTATTTAGGGCTAACTATATTTACGATATGGTATGTCTACCTGTGAGCTGCATTAGTGCTTGGGTAGAAAGGTTTAGCCCTTTAGAAAACTACTTCGTTAGAATAATCATGTCACAACGTTTCACGATTCGTACACTGATTTAGAAAATGTATAATCACGAGAAAAAAAAGTAAAAAGCAATCGCAGTTGCATTCCCGGCGAAATTGATTATACAGTTATGAAAAAGATTTCATTATTCGTAACATATTTTTTTCATGATGTTATCGATCCTGCAGTTGGCTAGTAATAGACGTTATTAAACAATTGACAGAACCTAATGTTCTTATTAAACCATCCAGAAGAACAATCAACCTTAAAACAAGTTATAAAACTTCAAAACAATAGAGCGATAAAAGCTGCACTTAATAGGACCGAGATCTCCTAACGCATTGCTCTTTTAAAATCAAACATGGCGGCGGTTGTGGCGCGAGCAGAATCGCAACACACAATTAAGAGTCATGTGGCCTTCAAGATTACCACGAGATAATTGATATGTGTTTAATTGAACATTATTTATCTCAAACGGCACTGTCCACTAAAGCACTTACCAAATTGCCACTGTGCAAAGAGTCGTTAGCGGGATATTAAGTAGTAAAATTGGTTGACACGTTATATGCTGCTCTTAAGCAGTCAGCTGATAACTGAGCTTTGGTGTTTAGTGTTCTTTAGCATTATAAACTCATTTATATAAATACAACATTTTATTACAATCAATTGTTTGAATGCTAACGTCTTAATTAACTTTGAATTAACATTAGAATATTAAATAACTTTATCTTATGCACGTGTTAAAGAAGGGGAACTAAAATGACACCCTGTGACACTCCGAAGATAAGATGACATTATGTTATTGGATTGTTATATAAATGGCTTAGTAAATTATATAACATAAATTGTTGTCGTGGCTGTATGAATTAATAATGTTGACAACAATGCAGAATACTGATACAAAGAGAATTTCATAATAAACACGACAGTTTATTGATAGTCGACATGATCAAAAGCCGCAGTGAATTCACTGTCCTGAATGTTAATTGAGAACATTAATTAGTTACAAAACTGAATCAATCATTCCTAACCTCTCTAATAAGGTTAACATTGCCACAGAATTTGGTGATATTACCATTTCCTTGTTATCATATTAATTGTCCTATTTTAGGTGTTAGAGATCAGAGTCAAAGATCAATCGACTATCTTGCCTGTTTACATAATAATGAAATTGGTTTTACAAATGGTAGCAGTACATAAATTCATACATAGATATGGTGCTTGTTGAGGGTATTTCTTTTTCAAATGAAGATTAAAGGGTTATGTTATAATTAATATGTACGGTTTTAGATAAATCACTCATTCGTCCTGTCTAAAGAGAGCGCTAAATACGGCTGTTGACTCGGTCCCTCCAATACTGGTGCTAACTGACTTATTGACAATAAACCCATTTAATTTAACCTTTTCGTTAAACTCTTTCAAACAAAACAAAATTTTATAATTGAATTATAATACTTAATTAATTTATAAAAAAAACAGCCGGTACTTGGGACTAGGTACTAAACTAAGGAAAGAACAATCAAAATGGGAAGAGAAGCACCTAGTTTATTCCCCCTCAGATTGACTAATAAACAAACAATTGACCGAAACAGTACACCCCTGACCTTTCAATTGAGCCCTCATAGCTTAACCCCATAAGTCCATCGTAAACTATCAAAATTTAAATGATGCCATTATATTAACTGTCTTTAATGTTTCTCTATATGTGGCCTGCTTCTGGTGTTTTGTTTATACAGCTTGGTTTACTTCGCAAAAACTCTCAGATCTAGAATCCGCAAGTGCAACTCAACGTTTTTGTTTTTAGACACGAAACGTGTCTAAAAACACGTGTTGTTCTAAATATGACCTTCCTTTTTTTTGTCTGCTATATCCTACATACTGCTGACGAAAAATCTTCTCTTTTCTTGATACTAAGGTATGTATTTTATTATTTAATAGTCTTCTTTATCAGTGTCTGTCTTTTTATATATTTTATATTGTTTTGTATCAATTCGCTATCGAAATGTAACGCGTTTAAACATCTACCATGTGTTCTAGTTTCTTGCGTTATATCTGTGTTACACAATTTTATTATTTAAATTTACGACGTATACGAACGGAGATGTCATAAAAAAGTAGTTTTGTTTGAAAACAGTAAAAATAATAGCTTTATTACTGATATTTTGTGGTGTCGTTGTCGAAACATGGGTGTCATTCTGTTGAGATTGATTTATAAGTTTGAAATTAGGGAGCGACAATTTATTGATTATAACTTTTAACGGTTCTAGCCGTGAAATTTACAAATTATTAGCTGTAAATCTTTTGGCATCATCCGTTGAAGATTGGTTTTATCGTCAACAGTTCTAAATGAACGGGAATTAAAAAGTTAAATAAATTATATGTTTTTATTATGTTTCTTCTAAAATATTTTAGCAATTACGTTATATAGCCTCAAAAGTAAGTATAAACAACGAAAAATATGCTTAAATCAAGAAAGAATTTCGTAGAGTTTGAGAGAAAAGTTTTGTTATTGTCTTACAAGTAATAAAAATGGTTCTAAACGTCTAAATAAAAAAGCTATAAACTCCTAAAATGGAGTTGGTGAGCTTTTTAATCCATATGCAGTGAAAATAAACAAATCGTCTATTATAAACAAACTCCCGGGTGCGTGCACGCTTGTACATATGCGAAGAAAAATCGTTTAGAAACCTGAACAGAAAGAAATAAACAATAATAATCGACTATTATTCGACATTTTAGATAATAATTTACTAACCTGAAATAGGTATAACGTGTGACAGAATAGTTAGATGTAGGCGTAACATAACCGACATTAACATAGACGTAACAGAGACAGAACATTTTATTTTATTTTATTTTAACAATATTCAGAAAATTAACAGCTAACTTATAGACTAAGTAAGCTAATAGGTAGGACGACCGATGTGGCGCGGCAGGCGAAGGTCCGCCTGCGACGCAGAAGGTTGCGGGTTCGATTCCCGCCTTGGAACAAATGATTGTACGATCTGCAAATATTTGTTTCGGGTGTTCTGGGTATTTTCTATATATAATCAAAAATATCTATCTATGTTATGTATTGTATTAATTTTATCAGTCATCCATAACACAAGCTCTGCTTACTTTGGGGCTAGATGATGCTGTGTGGATTGTCCAGCATTATTTATTATTTATTTATATTTATACGTTCTGATGGCTAATTACAAATTTCCACAGAAAGTTACTGTATAATTATATAATAAACAGAGTTAGAGCGACTATTTTATGACTATGCTTGTACTAGGTATTTAAGAAAATAAACTAATTAAATTACAGACAGATATGACATAAATGGAATACTTACTTTGGTAACTAAGTTAAGACACTGAAAAGGAAGAAGAGTTATTAAAAAATTCACCACTTACAATCCTTTTTAATTTGAGTCATAAAAAATATTATTATCTAAGTTTACCATGATATCTAAGTAAGTCTAAGTAATATCTAATATCTAAGTTTACATTTAACCTTTTTCACTATAATTGGGTTTGTTGTTGTGAGTATTCTCCATATTTATTATTGACTGAGGATTTTACAAGTAAGAAGTAAAATATTAGGATAAACAATAAGTTAAGTAACAATTCTACGAGAAACGTTCTCTTATAATCAATGTAGTTCCGCACAGCAACGCCTGAATCCTGGATGCGACAGGCATAGGATAGAGGAGGCTGGCAAAGATTGAAGGACACCCACCAGTGGGTGACATAAAGAGCTGCTTTGATGATGATGATCCCCTGAATTTATTATTTAAGTAAGAAGTTTTATCTTTATGGCAGGTTTTGTAGCTTAATTAACTTACACTAATACTCAGTAAATCTTGCTTGAACTTACATTACTAGGCGCTTTCATAATAATTAATAAGGTATCTATTAAAAGGAGCGAACTCTTTAACATAATTTAAGCCATACTTTACTTTCATCTACACCACGAGTGAAACCGAAAAAGGAACCTAAATCATCATTTATCTTACAGACAACCTTGTCACTACTTCAATCATTATTCCTCTTGAATGCATAATTCATGAAAATCCTGATGGCAACACCTTTTACAGTCATTGTACTTAGTACAGTCAGCCTGATAACAACCAAGGTAGTCAAAATTGTGTCGGAAAGTAACTTTTTTCTGTACATTTTTAAGCAAATGCCACTCACAGATAACTAAGATGTACTTGTACATATTTGTTAGTGTATCAGATGTGTGTATCATGTGTATTAGATTACGCATAAAAAAACCATCAACCGGTTAAAATTGTATAGGTAGGTAGGTAGAAACATGTTGGTTGTTCCATCCATAACTGCAACTTCACATTGTTCGATGTGAAGTTGCAGGAAAATGTTTCAATCAAACAAGAAAACATCGCTCAATAGGTTTTGTTGTGTGATACGACCCCAACTCTTCCCGCGGGTCTCGTAAGAGGCGACAAAAGGACCGAGGGCGGGCAGCAGCGCCCCCTGCAGAACAATTCTACCAACGAACTGCGATCCCTAACCCGCATGCCCAGCGTGGGGACTATGGGTATAACACCCCGTCAGATAAAAGCCAATAAAGCGCTTATCAGGGGGGGCCTTCGTCCAGCAGTGGAGCAATTTAGGCTGTGGAGGAGGAGGAGGTGTGATACGTTAACACAACACTTGTGTTTGTATTAGTGTTATAACCAGAGTGCCCCTGAAACGCACATGGAGATTTTCAGTTCATAGAGT
This sequence comes from Eupithecia inturbata, assembly GCA_963662085.1. Classification (NCBI taxonomy): domain Eukaryota; kingdom Metazoa; phylum Arthropoda; class Insecta; order Lepidoptera; family Geometridae; genus Eupithecia; species Eupithecia inturbata. Next base: position 3,990,147 of record OY759201.1, read on the forward strand.
TAGCTTTTGCCCGCAGCTTCGCACGCCTTCGTAAGTGATAATGATAAAAGATCTAACACAAAGCAAAATTTCAGCCTGATCCGTTTAGTAGTTTTGGCGTGAAGAGGTAAGAAACATTCAAGTATCTAAACATCCAAACTTGCATTTATAATTATCAGTGTGAGTAGCGGGCGCACCCATGAGGTTGGGCAGTGAATGCGTCAATGACATTGTGAAGGATATACCAAAACGCTGATGCCAACGGTACCTTCTCCCATTATTGCGTGCAGGCACTGACTGACACATACACAACACACAGTATGTTTACAAATAAATCATCTGGCGTTATTTTATTGCTTCGCGTCAGTATTGCCAGCGTCTGTAGTGGTGGGAAAAGTGAGATAATTTGCGGTTTAGTCTGTTTTTCCGGTATAGCCGTGATTGTTTTAAAATGGCTTGATGTTTTGAGGTATTTCGTTTTTGTGTTTCGATGATTTTAAGTGTTATTTTCAAAATTATATAAAGGTTAGTAACACATATCACTATCATCTTCTGTAATTCACTACTACTACTAGATAATATTATTATAAGGAGCACTTTTGGACTGTTGGATAACTATCCAACAGTGCAAGTAGTACGCTACTCTTTTATATTTGTTTATTAATATAAATAAAAAATAATAATAATGCTAGCTAAACTTATTTTTTTTTTCCTATCACAAATCCGTGGCTAAATTAATCAACAGTGCGAGTCGTACGCTAATCTTTAACCCTTGTTCTTTTCGTACTTGAGTCATTTTAACGTCACTTGTTGAACGGTCTATAAACGTCACTAGTTCTCATCATTTCATCTGGCTAATTCAAATTGAAATTCAAAGTGCTTTATTTCCTTTAGACCTTACAGGACTCGTGGACACGTCAGAAAATTCTATTTACATAAGAAAAGCTAGAAAATAGAGTGATCACTTTGATTTTTGAGCAAATACAATACAATAGACCTAAAGCCGGATTCATTTATCGAATAGCAAGCTAATAGGCGGATCGCCCCTCCCTAGTGCCTAGAGCGGTCACTTCCGCCGTAGGTCATCGGACCCGGTGAATTATGATGTACGGCTATTCTTAGACGGATGTTGACGGAACACTTCCGCTATGGAGACCTTGGGAATCCTGGGATTGTTCCTCTTATCTAGATTTTCAAGCCTCTATCAACAGAGTATGAAAAGACATACACAACTGTGAAGGGTTACAAGTTGCAGAACTAACAGAACAATGATTTTACATGATCCTTCAACTCTCACTAAACTAAATAGTGTGAAATGTTCAGTGTGAGTTGATCAGTTGACAATCTGTTGGAGTGAAACTTTAGTGCTCTCGATTGGAATTAATTTTCTATTAATTAAAATAGTGATTCGGTCGTATCGCTAAGTGCAATTTCTTCCAGACACACTTGTAAAGCTATGTATGTATGCTTGACGAGTTCGCAGTATTGACGAGTGTGCAGTAGAATGAACTGGACGAAGATGCAGTAAAAAAAAAATAAGACGACGAGAATGCAGTCTTGACCAGTATGTCGTGAGTCGAAATTTTCATGCAGCTCTTAGTTTCTCTCATAAATTATATTTACTTATAGTTAGTTTTGAAATAGAAACATCATTAACTTTATCTATTGCTACACTTGGAAATTTTTAAGTTTAAACAGAGCAAGATGATAATTATTGTTCCGTCGTACATGGAGATAAAATATTTTTTTTATTTTTTTTAATATACTAGTTTCGGCCCGCAGCTTCGCACGCGCTTGCCTGGGATTAATAGTAGCCTATGTCCGTCCCCGAGACACCATCTACCGGGAGGTACTCGTAGATGCTACATTTTATTGAGATCAGTTCCGCCGATTAGACAAGAAAAGGTAACAGACAGACAGAGTTACTTTCGAATGTATAATATTAGTATGGATATAGCAAAAATAAAATTATGTAGTTATACGCTCATAGATCAATATCCGTGCATATTCCAAGCATTCAGTATCATCACAACAATGACACTCTTGGGCATTTATTACTGCCCTTGTACTGTCAACGTTCCTATTGACCCCACAACGAAGCACTGTCATTTAATTTTAGACCAACAGCTTTTGATGACGTCACTTATTGGAAGGACTTCGCATGCAATTGGTTTTATTGGTCCAGGGTCAGTGACATCGTCAATGGACATAATGAGATGTAAGTTATAGTTATAATACCCCAATAATAAAATACGTGTTTCTAAATGCTTTCAATATTAAAAATTTGGACCTATGACATACAGCTCTGGGGCTGTACCAAAAAGACAAATAGAGCAATCATATAAAGATTCCAGAATAAAGTACTCAGGGCAATCGTTAATGCTTCTTGATATGTAAAAAATAACGATCTTCATCAGGGCCTGAAGATTGAATTCATTGATAAAATAATACAAAAATACGCAGAGGCTTATGAACAAACAGCGGCATCATCATAATGTGAACGTCGAGGCTATCCAGCTCCTTGACAACACGGACATAGTGAGAAGGTTCAAAAGAATTAAACCTTTTGAGTTAGTGTAGTAATAGTTATAATATAAGTGCATAAGTGCTAATTTATAAGAACACATGAACCAAGTGCCTTGCCCTTAAGTAAAGACAATAAAAAAAGTGCCGCAGGACACGTGCTGATATGTTTTTATAAAATTAAGTTAAAACAAAATTACCCATTAGCCAAATCTATGGCTATATTGTAATGTTATTCTAGTGTATTTAAATATGTATGCTAGATTTATTATTTACAAGTTATCAAGGAGCAGGTTTTAGCCCAGTAGCCGTTACACGTTACATGGTCGACTTATGACTTATTTCATTATATACAGTAATTTCCTGAAATTTTAATGTAAGACATATTTGTCATGCCAAGAACGGCATGACCTGAAAGAGTTCATGTAATTTTAAACTAAGATTACCTTGAGGACGCTCCCGATTAGTATTAATAAGGATCAGTTGAACTACTCTAGATTGTTTGCAACAGTCTGCTGTCAATGATTCAATAGTACCTACTAGTTCTAATAATGTTTCTGTGCTTTAATTATTATTTGCCTTGTTAATAAAGTTATATTATACTTTTATTCGGGTTATCTTTATACTTTTTATTTAAAGAAGCTATTTTGATGCAGGAGCGGGTTATATACCCTACATGCCTTCATATACAGATTATCTAGAAATTCCAAAAGAAGAAACTTTTATTCAACTTTTTGTAGAATATTCCTATAATTCCCTCGAATTTATAGAGATTAAACTCGTAAGCTCTTTGCAATTCAAGATAGTTAAACATTATATTCGCTTCGTTTATTATCTAGCGATGACTGTGGTGACTAGGATATCAACTAATCGACTACGTTGTCGACTAATTAATGAATCGTAATATTCCGTTAAAAGGAAGTCATTCAGTCAAGTTATTCATAGATAATGAGGTCAGGTGTCGCATTCCGATAGCCTTATCCAGCTGCAATCTTTGTGTTTTGTATGAGAAGTAGTCTGTTTGTTCTTATGAGTCAAGATACAAGCTTTTTCCCTTTTTAATGCATTCACTGTCTAGGCTATGCGGTGGGACTTGCTGGAACGCTCCACTTTCTGTCTGCTGCTCTACGAGCTGCTCAAATTCATGGTCATGAATTTAAGCAGCGTTTAAATTTAATAGCTCTTCAATTCACGATATAAATCGTGAATTTAATTAATAATAATTATATAATTAAGTCTCAAGTCTCTCAATGAATTATGCTCAACCCAAAAAAGTAGTAGTCTTAAACAAACACCTTAAGGGTGGGTTCTTTGTAAGTTAACCGAACGATCAAGGGCTGTTTCTCTGTTAACTTGACGTAAGATGTACGAAAACTGTTGTCAATCAAAACCATTTGATATAATTTAATTGTCCGATTATATTTCAAAGCATACCCACCATAAGATAGTTACAGAAGATGCAACAGTGACTACAGTTTTGTATCATGGAGCCCTATTCTGCTAAACTAATCACTTCACTGTGACAATGGTATCGTCGCAGAATTGTCACGTAGAATCCATAAAAGACAGAAACTCTAGATAGTGTGTGTGGTGCATAGTAAAGCGATTGGTTAGCAGAATTGTGCCCCTGAGTCGCCTCATGTCGTGTTTTCTGTAAGTAAAGAGACGATCGTTAAAAACCTTTAAAGCTACTAAAAATATATTATATATTATGATCACTTATGTCGGTAGATAAATGTTCTGTTATTATGTGTTCCCAAAGAAGACATTAATACTTGATTCAGGTCATTAGATGTATAGCTAGATTCTGATTCTAGAAACTCAGAGTCGTAAAACCCAGGCCAATCTCTCAGAAATCATTTCAGCATTGTCTTCATCATGAAATCATAAAATCTATTATTAAAACACATATTCTTGAATGTAGAAGTTTAATTGCCTTCTTTAATTATTTGAATGTCTATAGGTATAGACGTTGAGGTGTTATAAACTTGGAATCGTAAAACCTAGGGTTTTTATTGAGACTTTACGAGTGGCAGGGTTTTTGACCCTTATCTATAACAAGACAGTCCTGTTCCACAGATAAAGTTACTTCATCTTTACGTTAGGTTAGACAGTGCGCATCGGAAGAAAATGATGGTTTGGATGGATGGTGACTTTATGACGTCATAGTTTGTCATCAAAAAGAAAATATCTTCACTTTGTTTTATGATAAAGTTATCAATTTGTAAGTTAAGTTTCTACATAGTTTTAAGGGGACTGTGCCGTTTTGTCTTCTGTCAACATATTTTATGTAAAATTAAGGGTAAGCTTTTCAAAAACTTTCAATTACTTTGAAAAAATAGAGCACTAACTATCTATATGTCTATATTATTTTAAGGCACATATTGGCAATTATAGTTTACGAAGAGCCTGAAGCTTACGTAATATTTTGATCAAAAAAAGGCATATTTCGTTTGTCACAATTTGTACCAAACATATCTTTTTGGTTTGCCTTTTCTCATTTTGTAAACTTAAATCAATAATGTTTATGCCATTTCAACACAACCCATTTTGTGCAACAATTTACCTAAAGTAATTTTGACAATAAGACCCGTTTCTCTTCCCAACAAGGACTTATTCCCAATTATTGTGTCGATTGAACCGAATAAATATAAAAATAAAACAGATGTCGAAATGAAACAGTGATCACATTTTATGACAATGTTTTTTCCGAAATTTCGCTCTTCACACCTTTTGTCCAAATTTGTAAATTGCGATGTTCGATTTTGATACTATTTTTGTGGTATAAGATTTTAATAGCAATAAAAATGTCAGGTGTTTTTACATAAGCACCGAATTTCTTTTTCTTGTTATTGTAGAGGTTATGTTTATTTTGAATCTGCACTCGTGAGCTATTTTCGATTACCAACGATCTTTAATCAAGAAGAGGTCCTTTCAATAGTCGAGAAAAGCTCACTGCTGATTAAAAAAATTGGTTTGAATAACAAAACGCATAAAATACGAAAAATAAACAAGAGTTAGCTATCATATTGCGAAATCGCTATCGCTTTTAGTGGCATAACTTTTTTACGATTTCTCGCAAATAATCACCTGCGTCGATTTTATTTTTTAATAAAAATACAGACATTTATGTCAGGAGTGGAGAACATATCGTAATCTCCCATGTTTATTGTATAGTTAGCAGATTTGAACCTCGATACTTAGGTTTATTTTATTTCTTACTTCATAAAATTCATGAACACATTTTGGTAATTTAGCAAAATGTTCGATTCAAAAATTTTATTGTTTTATGCAAAAAAACATTATACCATTTTTTACTACTTAGTATTTTTTTTTCTTTATATAACTACCGGAATTCAAAATAAAACTTACCCTTCACATAAAATATTTAAATTGAACAGGAATTTTTAATTTGTAAGAAGTCAGCGTTTTTTGTCACTCATTTTTGAAGCATTATTAAAGTGCCTGAAAGTTAAAGGTTAACGCTATTTAAAAAATAAATAAAAGTATCAATTTATAAATCGCATGACACATCATGACATCACGCTACTTAAAGTCGCACGTTAAACAGTCGCACGACTTTTCACTACTAACTTACACCAATCACCAAGGTTGTTCTGTGTAAACACTAACAGGTGTTACGTATCCCGCGCATAAGCTTTGAAGGTGTATTCTGTTACATTCACTAGATTGGAAGATGCAGGCTGTGTTTACAATGTTTTGTGATAAATGATAAATTTAGTGCAACAACACATACTAGCTTCAGAAAGTGAGTGCGTTACTCATCAAAAACGTTTAACTTTTTATTAATTTATTTTCATATCTTTCGTATAAATAATATCTACAGGATATTTAACATGTTTGTGTTTTTTCTCACTCTTCAGACAACCTCACTCGCAGTGCCGTCAGTTATTCCGTGATCATGGCGCATGAAACTGTGCCGAAATATTGGAAACCTCAAAACTCAACAATGGCACTCTACTTCAAAAGCTTGAAACTTACGGCGTTAGAGGGATCTCACTAAAACTAATAAGATCATGCCTTGAAAACAGAAAGCAGCGGGCCGAAATAAGAAATATTAACTATAGGACAAAACTTGAGGGGACATATATCTCAGACGAACTTGTTATAAAATATGGTGTTCCCCAAGGTAGCGTGTTAGTACCTTTACTTTTTATAATCTATACTAACGACTTGCCGAAGGCTACAATTCAACCAATATCTCTATTAACTGATGACAGCACTGTAACAATTTCATGTAATTGAAATTGACACTTATGAAAATAAAATAAACTCAACTTTGAAATCAATAATAACATGGCTAGATAATAATAATTTAAAAATAAATATGAATAACACATTGGTGTTTATAATATTGATTATAAATTTTAGACAACGCGATACTGCTGCACCTACTCACCTTGACATTCAATATAATCATAATAAAATCAACGATATTGTCTTTACAAAATTTTTAGGACTTCATATTGACAAAAAACTTAATTGGAAACTACACATTGAACATTTATGTAAAAAAAAAAATATTCTCGTCTACATTTTTTACAAATAATCCCATGTTGTTAACTTGAAAACGCTTCTCATTCTCGTATCACGGGTTGATTGCGTCAAATATTCGCTATGCTATAATATTTTGGGGCAATTCAACGGACGTTGACAAAATTTTCAAGTATCAGAAGCGCTGTATACGAGCTATGTTTCGTCTTTCTTAAGGTAACAGATTCCTGTAAGCCTTACTTTGCTTAATATAATATTTTACTCTAACTTCACTGTATATTTTCGAAACGGCTGTTTGTGAAAAGTAACCCTGATTTATATTGTCAGCTTTCCGAAGCTGTTCCTCGAAATCGATGTGATCAATACAAAGTCTGCATGCTTTGATGCGCAAGGGTATTTTCTGCATGACCATTCTACCATTCTTCCATTTACAATAAAATTCCATTTAAATAAATGCCAAAATCACTTAGAGAACTACCAATATCACATGTTCGGAAAAAGTTAAAAATCACTTTGGAAGGTAAATGCTACAGTAAACTGGATGTAATTAAGTCAAAGTCAAAAACTCTTTATTTCCATAAATACAATAAATGTACACTTAGAAAAGGTCAAATTCTTAACAATTAAACACTGACACGGAAATAAAGTGATATTTTTGATTTCAGTCGCTTCGGTATGTAGACTAAAGTAAAGAAACGACGAAGAAACCTTTAGCCTGTTAGTTAGTTGTTATTTTTCGAGTTGGAGCAAATCCCGTCCCAAGCTTTTTTATCCTCTAAATAATTTGATATTTTATTAAGACACTTGTTGTCGTAAGACACTTGGAACCTTGAAAACTATCGATGAAAGCCACTTTATCTTCGTTTTCATTACTATAGTTATAAAAAATAATGAGTAAAAATAAAGCATTAACAATACAAAATGAACGTTTAGATTAATTTTAATTTGTTTAAAACTCCAAACTCACAGCTGTTAAATTTCCATTAATAAAGCACAATCAATAGGTTTAACCATAACTCTGCCGCACTAAAACGCTAATTCATTACTGCACACGAGCGACTTTAAATCTCACTACCGTGCGACCGTTTTACGCACGATTGTCTGCAGCGTACCGTGTCGCGCGCTACCTCGATAAATGAGTTTTTTTATTGGTGGGTATCGAATGGATGTTTATTGGCAATTTGGTTTTGTTTTTTGTGGAATACGATTCCTTACGTCTGGGAGCTATTTGTTTTCTGAAGGTTCTATTTTACGATACATTTTCTTATTTCGAAGGCATTCTTTTTAATGAAATGTTTACTTAATCATCCGGCGATTTTATAATAATGTTAATTAATAATCTGTGACCCAAGTCTGCTAAGCCAATCGTTTTTTAAGACAACGGTGTCGTTGCAGAATCGCCACTATGGACACCTTCTGGAAGAGATGAGACAGAAAATAAAAAAACCCTTTCTCTCACTCTTTTGCTATTAAATCGAACTCATTAGCGTGAACTTCCCGAAAGAATAGAGGTTGTCATTGCGATGTCATCTCCAACTACGAGTATGCACGGTCTTTATAGCATGGTATTGCCATTATAATTTGACTGACCCAAACTCTTAGCGCCTCCTTTTCAGTCTAGTCGATATTTTTGGCTATAAGAAAACGTCGCATTGCCTACGCGGCGATTCTGTAACGAGACTATTTATTTATTTTTGTATTTATTTATAACTAGACGATTAAACTTAACCTACTACACTAGTTACATATGATTAAACAATAAAAATAACCTTAAATATGAACACACAGTAGTTTTAAGAAATAAACAATAATAATTGTTTCGCCATGGTGAACCATTGTCACAGTAAAGCGATAAGTTTTTTGGGCCCTTGGAACAAAAATGCTATTTGCCTTCAGGTAACACGCAAGCGGCAGACGCTTAGCTACTTAAAAACTAAAGCTTAAAGGATGAAGCCAATTTCCGAATCCCTTTACAATATCCTACCATCAATCGGGTGAATAAATCTAAGGGAGCGCACGCACGGGCGTCTTTAATTAGGGAGACTTTACACGCAGATCGGGCGCGCGCTCGCGATTGTTTCGGCTACCGTGTGGTGCGCACGCGACGTTGCATGACTGCCATTTTTTATTTTTAGGGCCATTCTACAGAGCTCTTTTGGGAGTTCAATGTCAGCGTGTGATAAAATTACTAATGCAAAAGCACTGGACAGTGTAGGCTGTAAAGAATGATCTGATAATACTCGGCATAGGTGATGCATGTCAGTGTGAAAGAAATGTATTTAGTAGGTATCTGTAAAACTTGTGACGAAATACCTACTAAATACATTTCACACGTCAGTGTGAGAGATGTATAGGTATTTGTAAAACTTAAATTTTTACAATGAATATTCGGTTTTCAATGGTTCTGACAACGAAAGCAAAGGACAAAATATCGGCATCAGTCGATATTTTGTCCTTTGAATAGAGCTTGTGAGACGTTTATGTCACACATATTATTTATACGTAGGATTATTTTGCTTACTACGCTTTTGTATTAGTATTACCTATATTAGTAATATTTTGAATAAATACAATACAATTGTAGGCGATCGAAAGAAAATCACTTTCTACGACATATGAAGTTGGTGCGAAGACGTAAATTGAACATTTATTTTTCAAAATTATAATCTTTCACGGAGCCACGTCGAGCGAGCAACCGTTCCCGACATATTGCAAAGTTACAACTACCTCGTAGGAAAAAATAGCATTTCTTTTCAGAAAGTTCTGCGTCCACCCGCAACTTCATTTTATTTATTTAAAACACACAAAAACCAACAGATGGCGTTAATTACTTGTTCTTAAAACTTTTCTCTTCAACGTCGTCTACAACAATATTTAGAAAAAATCCTTTCCTATAACAGTTCTGACCTGTTGCTCTTAGCAGCAGCACTGTTGCTAAGAGCAACAGTGCTGCTAAAGCTGAATGTTTTTTTTTTTCAGTAGTGCAGTTACTTTATGAGCTACAACATCATAAATCTATGGTTTTAACTGCTATTTTATTTCGTAATTTAATAGGTAGGTGGTAACATGATTAAAGCTTATAAATTTATAAGTTCTGTATTATATAAAAGTTTAATGGCTTAATCTTGGATGTAACTGACCGTTCCAATGATTTTATGATGAGTAAACCATAAGTATAGGAATATTTACGATATTGTGATAAAGCTTATTTGTTTTGTGTATTTCGATTAAGATTTTATTAATGTCTATCTATACTTATATGAGGAAGCAATGTTTTTATGTTTGTTTGATGGAGGTAGGTAGATACTCCGGAACTATCTACTGGTCCGATTTCGATAATTCTTTACAAATTCATATTTAATAAAGTGTGCTTGTACGAAATAAACCGCAAAGTGCAAGTCGACTCGCAAACGAAAGGTTCCGTACCGTAAAATTCCGGTGACTTTTTCAAAGAACATCAAATTTTCACTTGGTCGGAGACACCTTTAAATTTTAAACTTTATTATATCTTTATTATTGTTGTTGTTGTATGATAGTTAGAGTGTTACTCCCTTTAATTTGGATATATATTTTATATTTATTATTTGCTATTATAGCGGCAAAAGAAATATATACACATTCTCTGAAAATTTCAAGTATCTACCTCTTACGGTACATGAGATAGAGCCCTGTGACAGACGGACGGACAGACAGACGGACAGCGGAGGCTTAGTAATAGGGTTTCGTTTTCACAATTCGGGTACGAGACCCTAAAAACGATCTAATTACCCAACCCTAATGTTGTATTTAGCTCGTCTCATCCTGACTCACAGACCTGAATAACCAAAGTTCATAATTCAGTCACTCTGTCCTCTTAAATAACTTCTCCTGATTCTCATAAATAATCGTCGGCTGTTTTTAAATCAGCACTCACAAACTGGTTAGCGTAAAGTTACGGTTGCGAGGCGAAAGCGACTGTGTTGGTCCAAATTCATTACTACTTCTCTAGGGACAGGGCAACATAAACTAGATGGAGACTAACTTGAAATCCATTGCTTTCTGCAGTATGCTAGAAGCGGTGCAAGACGGGTGCATGAAAAAAATGGCAGCTTACCGAAAAGAAACAAATTGTCGAATGCAGTTTCAGTTTATTTATTCACAAACTAGCTGCAGCCCGCGGCTTCGCACGCTTTTTTCCAGAATAAAATGTAGCCTATGTCCGGCCCCGGGATACCATCTACCTCGCTGCCAAATTTCACCGAGATCCGTTCAGCCGTTCTTGAGTTATAAATAGTGTAACTAACACGACTTTCTTTTATATATATAGATAGTACCTATAGATATAGAAGATATATATAAGATATAAGAGAAGATTAGTAAACTTGTGTCGGAATATTTACAAACAATAAATTAATTCAAAATCAGCGTTTATTTTTCAAATGTAATTTTGGCAGTAGGTACCTATTTGTTATCACTTTATCATGGCTTATATACTTTTTATGAATGGTCAAGGTAATCGTATTGTATGCGAAGTAATCTATGTAAACTACTAATTAACTACTTTAGTAATGTCTAATATTTATTTAATATTTATTATATAAAATTTAGTTATAATTTATTTATATATTATTTATTTTTTATTTTAGGGCAAACATCAGCACTTTATACATAAATGGGTGATACAATAGAAATTGATGGGCTATTAACAAGAATCCACTGATAGAACATTATTATAGGTACCAGAGGTTAGTTGATATATTGTAAAACCTAGATGTGTTTGTATGATAATAAAGTTCTTTAAACCTAGGTATAAACTATAGTGGCACCTACTGCAAAAATGAGTTCCAGTTTTCCCCCTTGAACAAAGTTTCTCAAGGGGGAAAACTGGAATAATAAATAAAGCTGAGGGGAAATTCCGGACTTTTAAAAATTAAGTTTCTAGTTTTCCCCCTTAAGGAGGATTTGTCAAGGGGAGAACTAAAATAATCATACTTTAGTAACATTCCACACAACGAGAGAACACACCTTTTCTACGAGCCTGCAAATCTTACGCTTAAGCTCCTGCAATTCAAAGAAATATCCCAACTTCCCAGGATAATTCCAGACTATTTATGCCCGGGGCGTGGTCACGACAATAATGACTGTCAAACAGGATGCAGGGCATGCCAGGACACAAATTTATGACCGGAACACATTTATGGTACGATTGACCGATACGTATTGGGCTGGGACAATCTACACCCAAGTAAAAAAACGCTATAAAAACATCAACTCACCGAAATAGGCATAGAGGTCAGAATTCGCTTATGGGACTCTTTGTCGGTAGGTAGTGATAATGGTGTTTAGAAACATCGGGACATAAATAGAGAGTAGACGACTAATGGCTTTATCTTCTCCGGAAACAATAAAGTCTGATCTGAAACTTGACAAAAGATTCGGCCGTGGTTTTGGCCAATGGGAGATAGACCAAAATTAAAACCTTATGGGTTAAATAAAATGTTTATATAACAATTTATAAAATGAATGCAAAACCAACAGAAAGGGAGAGTAAAACAATGCTTTGATATTTTTCTAATTAAAAAATTCGATTATGTTTGGTTTGCGATTGGACCAACGTTTTAATCACTAAAATGTCCCTAATCTACCAAATATAATATATATGTATTTCGTTACCTAAGTATCTAAATCAGTGCCGATATACTCTGCGAAAGGGTCAACACAACCATTCATCCTACACGAGATTTCATTTACTCGAAACTGTATTTACACTAGGTGCTCCAATGATTTACAGTTCTTTAATATTTTTGTTTTGGAACTGACCGTAAATCACTTTTCGTTTTATGTTTTACAAAAACCTAATAATTACGTACGCGTATACTGGTTATTTATTGTTTCTAAAACTTTGGTTGTGTTAGCAATAAATAAGTTAATCTGGTTTTAGCTGAAATTGATGAAATATTATGATTAGGTAGACCTTTCATTCTATATTTCTTGTTTTAATGTTGTGTGAATTGTCCAGCATTCTTTATTTATTATAATTAGAGTATAGTAAAGTAGATATAGCAGAGTAACACTAACAATATTAAATAAATACATAAATAAAATAATGCTGGACAATCCACACAGCATCATCTAATCCCAAGCCAAGCAAAGCTTGTGTTATGAATACTAGATAACTAATATACATAAACTCATATAATGCAATGCATTACATAGATATATAGTTTTTATTATACATACAAAATACCCAGAATACCCGGAATAAATATATGCAGATCGCACAAACATTTGTTCCCAAGGCGTTAATCGAACCCGCAACCTCCTGCGTCGCAGGCGGACCTTCACCCACCGCACCACATCGGTCGTCAATTATATTGTTATAGTGTAGTACATGACCACATAGTATTTATACCCATAGCCAAATTATTGTTATGTAGACCCACATCACACAAATATTATAAATGCGAAAGTTTGGATGTACGGATGGATGGATGCATGTCTGGTTCTTCTTCACGCAAAAACTTCTTCTCAGATCGAGTTCAAATTTTGCATAGCTAAAAGTGCAAACAGAGTAAACCTGGCATAATACACAGGCTACTTTTTATCCCATTATTCAGTTCCCATGGGATTGAAATATCCTGTAAAATTTCCATAGAAACAACGTGTGCGAAGCCACGGGCTGAAACTGGTATTGTTAGAGGTACCGTGAAATATAACTCCAATGATAATTCGCAACTGAATTGCTTATTAGATTTAAGTTACATGAAGGTTGAATGCGAAACAACATCAAGTAGACACTTTAATGTACGACTTTAGGTGAACTAGATTCTCGGCCTGAGCTGACACATTGTACTTTGTACATCTTGGCCACTAGAAAAAGGGAAAACAAAGTAATGTGTAAGAAGAAGAATACAAATACATCTAGGATTCTTCCCTGATAATGAAAACTACATTGTACTTCGTACAAGTATTCTAAATTAAGAAAATCCAAGGTCCAAGATACTACGTTCCAGTTGAAAATAAAAACATTAGTAATAAGATTATATATAAAAATCCAACGTTAAAACTAATCGATGAGCATAAAAAACACGACATACGATCAAAGTCAATGCCCTAATTGAATTGCAAACGTACACTGTCGGAATCTCAAAAAGCCATCAAATAAAAATAAATAATGACCATAGTAAGGAATTAAATGATGCCTTAATATCAAGTGACAACTTGACTTCTAATAACAATGTAGATGATGATTACAGATTATACGATAAATATAAATAGGCAGGTATGTGGTATGTTTTTTTGAGCTACGTGAATAAATGAGAGACAACAACAATTGCAAGCAGAAGATTCCAGACTAGGTATTTGAGTCAAGAGATAGAGAAAGATGATGCCGAACCTTGAAATTTGAGCTTTAGTGCCTTAGCAGTATGCAAGAATTTTGCGAAATTATTGATGAACCTTTATGCAATAAAAGGTCTAATTGGTTTTGAACACCGAACCTAATTCAACCCTAGGTGTAGAAAAGTTATAGAGTTCAAGCAATTCCATCTTCTTTAATTGCTTACTAAAACAACCCAAAGAAATATTACTCAATTATCGCAAAAGCAAGATGCTCAATCCAATCGCCCGTGTAAGCACCTAGATAGAGCTTGTAATTGCATCGGACGCGAACAATGGGCCACCGCACACGTAGACCAATCAATACCTTTTGTCTTTACCCATATTTTTTTCTGATGATTTGTGAAGACAGGACAAGATCACAAAGGGAATAGTGGGATGCGGGCGCGTGAATAGAGTCTCAATAGTCCTTATACATACTCATGTCTTTGTGGTGACATGTGTTAGATGTGGTCTTGCGGTTGAGGACAATGGTGAAATATTAAAAAAGAATAAGCTAGTGGTTAGTTTCGTTGAACTATATGCACTCACTTTTTTTTTTAAACCATTTTAGTGATATTGAAGATAAAAGTTCCTATAGCAGTAGATAGCAAAATACATTTGAAAAACGGTAAGAATCTGTGAACATTGAACGGCAAAAACAGCAAAAAATAAAATAATGAGCACGTTTGTTAGTCTAATATTTCTTGTCAAAAGAAATCAAGATCTAGTCAATGACAAATGTAACAATGAAACACATTTAGTAGGTAATAAATAAACGCCAACAGCAAACGATGCAAAACCGACGGCTCTATTTGTAGAAGCTGAATCGGCTGCATCGAGCAATCATGAACCAAAAGAGCACAAAACGCTGGATAGAGAAGTCACTAGTGAGATTAAAGCTACAGAACTTCAGCTTGTGACTATTCATCAGTTCAAAGAGGTTCTTAATGAATCAAACGACAACTGACTCGCAACACCTCTTTTGTGGTAACGCTCCACGTCTTGCCGGACTGAATCAACTTTGACGGACCGATGTAAAGCTAATTTCACATAGTAATATAAGTATGTAGGGTTTGTCAACAAATGATGGCGAACGTCACTTTGCAACTAGAAATAAAGCTTCAGAATATTTTGCTATTTTACTAGCAAAAGAACCAAGAACTATCACAGAAAACTGCTAAGCGCTGGAGGAAGTTTAAGGTAGAAAAATAGTAGTGTTTCAAGAACTTGCTTATTAAATGTCCCAACTCGCAATGCAAGAGCATCAAGTAAGACAAGGAGAGTCAAGAAAGTCCCAAATTAAATCCGATGACCCACTACCATCAATCATTTTACATACCACTACCATCATTGAAAAAATCGACAATCACACTCTAGAACATGACTGTCTACCGTCCACCCACATAATTTGAAGCCTCATATAAATTTAACCACTGCAATAAAACAGCATTGTGTAAACGCTGCCCAAGCCGAAATGCCGGACTCCAACCCATTGTAAGTTATTAATAGTAGAGTTGGAAATAAACACGTGGTGGCAATTATCGCTGGCGGGTTAAATGAACCGCCGAGAACTGTCGTTAATGAATCCGGCGACTAAATCTGAAATCTACAAAGGGGTTTCGGAGAAAACTACTTATGGCTTTACAAGGACCTATGTCTGGTAGAGATCGCTCTTGAGCGATAAGACCGCCAATTGTCGTAACATATTTTTTGTAATGTTTATTTTATTTGTTAATTGTTTCGTAAAATGTGAAATAAAGAATTTTCTTTCTATCTGTCTAAGGACTACAATCCTCAATAAGCGAGAGAGGGAACTGAAAAAAGATCATAAAATTAGCAAACAGGAATGAACAAATTCGCTCGCACTTTTAATTTTCATAAAATAATAATTCAGCTAGACCCAAATTATACAAAGCATTGACATACTTATCTGGAAGAATCTATCCAGAGAGCTTACGGAATTTCATTTTATGTGAATAGTGAATACACAATCATCCACATGGTCGAGTCAAAGCGAGTATTAACTCATTTAGGCTTGTAAAGGCTTTCAAATCAAACAAAACAAACTACTTTTGTAAAGTATCAGCCAACACGTGGATGGACCGTATATAATTATTTAAATAGGTACATTGTTTATGAACACATTCTACTTTGACATCATGATGTCGATTGCAGCGTCTTTCTGTAGTTATTGAAAGCTGATTTATAAGTTATAACTTACTTCAATATAATATACTGCTTAGTACAGCATTATGTGAGTTGCTTCAATAAATAACGTGTGTACATACATATAAGATTCATGGAAATGTGGGCAGAGGTACTAACAGAGTTGATTCAAATTGATTTATGTTGACTTTTTTGTTTGTTGAATGTTTCATAAGGCCTACTCGGTTTAGACTTTTACTTAAGTGCCTTAAAAGCAACGCAAGCGCACTGAGCGAATGCAATTGTTTACCTACTAGGAAAAAGTAATATTATAGAGGGAATGGTCTTGGATTGTTTTGCATGAAAATCGTCCCCAAATGAATCATAACATGAAGGCACCTGACAATGGCCTTTATTAGGAAAGAAAATTACAATCAAATAATATGAACAAAAAGAACTAGTATTTACAATTGAAACAAATAAGCTAACTGCAGACTGTTGCAAGCAATCTACAGGTAGCTCAACTGATCCAAATCAATACCAGACGGAAGCGTCCCCAAGACGCTGGCTCCATTGCCCTGCTGTATGGCAATGCTGATGCGCTGCGCCAGATACCCACCAGCTCTCGGGTCACGCGTCGCGTCGACCAGACGCTCAGATAACTTTTTAAAAACCCGGAGAGCTTCGGTACCCCACGGACCTAGGGTCTCGACCCCTAAGGAAGCAAATGTGGCTCTGTCGAGACCTGCATATTTAACCTTCGTTGAAAAACACAATTGAATAGCTACTTTTATTAGCACCTAACGTCTCAATCCCGGTGACTTCCTGTCACCCCATTGATCCAACCGAACCTTCAATTTTACGAGAGGCTTTTATTGTGTCCAGTTACAAGAGATTGATGCTGTCGTCAAATCGGGCGGCTTTCCTCCAAGTTTCGCAATAAATTATCATTAAGTAACACCTTGTCTCCCAGGCAGTTTTACGGTGCGCCGTAAACCGAAGTTAATACTCGCCGGTCCTAATCTTATCTAAAAAGTTCTACCTGCTCCCGATAAAACCCTAGGACGTAAAAAAGCTGTTAGCAACGCAAAAATAAAAACGGCTGCACTAATGGAACCAGCAAGGTGTACAGCAAATATGAAGTTTATGACCGGAGTAATTATAAATGACAATGTTCACATTCCGAATCGTATGGACGCAATTATGTAATAATAAGGGATAGCGGATAGTGGTCCGTGTTCGATGCTAAATGAACCACTCTATTTTATGGACCGGTTCGATAAATGCGCTGACGTTTAGGAGCAGGCACGAACGACGCGCATCATGCTAAAGGACACTTGCCTTGCAGCGAATCATAATAAAATTACAAATGTAGATGATTCGGAGAGTTTACTACATCCAACGGAAATAAGCGCAGTAAAAATGGAGTTAAAGTTAAAAACATGGCACGAAGAAGGTAATTTGGCGTTATTAGTGGATATTTCAATAAATGAGAATTAACGATTGGCAGTGAGCTATTAAAGTAATGGGGGTTATTAGGGAGGGTTTCTTAGGTGTATAACACGCAAAAGGGTTTGTACCAATTTGTTAATAATGATAATAAAGCTAATTGCTTTGTTAGCAGTATTATTCAGTCACAACCTAATCTAAAACCTGTACATTAGAACTACTCATAAATTCAAATTACTTCGAATCCAGCTTACTGGATAAGAGAAATTTAAGTAAATAAGAGTACTTACTGAGCGTGATGATGATAATGCGTCGCGTGATGCATCGCAGACTGCTGACCCTGAGGAGTGGTGGCATGAAAAGCGGCAAAGGCAGAGGGAAACTGCAGCGGTAAGAAACCACCCCCTGGTCCCACCGTCTCCCTATCTGGCATCCTCAAAACCACATCATCTAGTCCACTTTAAGTTCTTTCCACCACTTTATCTTCTATCTTTAAATCTGTAATCACTTTTCTTCTCATCACGTCACTTTGTTCTGTATCACTGGTTCTTCCAATCGCGTCATTTGGATCTTGCAACTGTGTCAAGTTAGTTCTAGTTTTATGGTTGCCATGGTTATCATAGTTGGGTCATGATTTATATTCTATATGAGTATATTGCGCTGTCATTTTGTTTTGTCTGAAACAAAGAAAATATTATTGTTAGTTAATAATTAGATTATTGGCTATTGCTTTATACCTCTATGTATAAGACGTTTAGATAGCTAGTGTTTAAATTATTGTCAGTGATCTCAGTCACTGTTTCTATTTACAAATCATAAAAAGCTCTTTCTTTACAAAAGATCAAAGCACTTTGCTAAAAATAATTTCTTAAAAAGCCTCTTGTCGGTGCAATGATACAATTTCCTCCACTTTTCTCTTTCCAACGCGGTCTCATTTACTTCTTTATAAGATATGACAGCGGCTTTCGCCTTGATCTGTCTAATAATATAATCATTCTATCAATCCTCATAATGTCTATCTTTTTCAGTTCTTCTGTACAATATTATTTTTATCTGGTGAAAAATGTGAAAATGTAACGCGTGTACATACATTGCGTGACCATCCTAACAGCTACCATTCCATTATGTCTTAATTTCACGTGTGGGTGCTCTACCAATTTAACGATGCTTAGTTTTTGTTGTTTCTCGATAAATTTCTATTAAACATTTTCTAGATTACAGCTCAATCTTTCATCGTTATTGGCTTCAGCTGTTTTACCCACTGATGGATCTCTCACAGGTCACGTGAAGTTGGTGCTATTCACCCCGGTCTAACCCTAATTGCGTATATTGTTGTTTTTGGTTGTTGAAATCATCAAAAACTGTTTTATTTTTCGTTAGTGTTGGTGGATACTTTTCAGGAGCTGTTTTGGAAAGTCGGCTGACAATTCACAAACAATTATTTAGTAAATTAGTGTTGGGAAAAGATTTTAAAAGAATGTCGATAAAATCACACGGCAAAAACTGTAGCGACAAATTGAAGTGAGGCTCTCCACCATCACATTGGCGGAAATGAGGTGCACCTTGATGCTAGACTATAATATCTATCTCAAACAATCTCAAGTCAAGTCGCGTTTCAATGTATTTTTGTTGGTGTACAATAAAGCATGTATTTTATTGTATATCTCGTAAGAACCGAATAGTAGTAATAACCTTAAAAAAAAGTTGCCGAGTCCAGGAGAAAAGTCATCGACCGGGTCCTTATTGTGACACTACACAAAACAATGTCATCAAACAAGAGGTTCGTAATTAAAACATACAAATTCAACTTTTTATTCCCCTTCTGTGGAACTCATTATATCATAACTACAATAAAATTCTTATCTGATTATCACTTGCACCACGCCCTATTTGGGGTAGTCATCAAGAAAATTCTTAACGTAATTAATGAAGATGTGATTGTTTTGGACGTGAGACGAGATTGTCGCAATGGCCACATTGGTCACTAGTGTTGTACCTGTAGCAGTTGAGGTGAAAGTATTGATATCGATGACTCATAAAATGATTTAGGAATCTTTTGCAAGAATCGAAATCAATATACCTTTTCTTCTCACACTGTACAGAGCGGCTCTAATTACTAAAGATGTGATTATTTGAACTCAAGTCGACATTGTCCCAATGACGGCCGTAGTGCGGTAATGAATCGATCGTAAACTTCAATATTGATTATCGATACTCATTTTCATTGAATGAGATTTACGATGTTTATGCATGTGAAATTGGCGGGCGTTTCGAGTGTCGAGTTTTATCGGCCATTCAAAAATCGAATCGTGAATTTTGAATGCATTGGATTAATGGCTGGTTTTTGTTTTGTTAGTTTTTGTAGGCGTCAAACGATTATGGGTACGCTTTCTCACGAAACTTATGGCTTTATATGGATTTTTACCGCGTAATAATAAATTATAAAGGCTTACTAATCTGACTTCGCAATGGTGGGTGAGAATGTGAAACGTTGTTTGAAAACTTGCGACAGCAAATACATATACATACTACAAGTATTTTCGTTTTATTTTAATACGAAAAAATATTTCAATAAAGATGGACCCAAAATCATCGATACATTTTGGTAACAACACTAGTCTTAAATGAGAAAAGAAACGCGTCCGCGCATACCACCTTTCTTAATACGGTCCTTGATTACGTTTTAATTGTTTTTAGTCGACGAGTTGTTTTGAAGACTTCTCCGAACCAAGATCGAGATTGACTGTTTTCTCTTTAGTACGGAAATTAAAATTAATTATTGTAAAGTGTCGATACGATACGGTCTTTTAAAAAACATAGTGACAAAATGGATCCTTCAAAAGAGACTACGTTATAAAAAAGGAATAATTAATTAATTAAAAACTAATTTAAAAAAATTACAATTTACAAGTACCGTATTCTTTTATTTCTTTTACCACGCCTGATCAGCTTTATTGCAGAAACCCGTTTTTAAAGTTGCCAAACCGTTATAATTGGAAGTGCATTTTTATAACGCAATTACGATATCACAGTTTCTACCGAGTTTTTATCGATACCGGTTGCAGTTGACAACCAAAACTCGTAATATTTCATACAATGTTGCCACAATCAATGCTAATTATTATTGTCAATTGTAATTGTAAATACCTTAATGACAAAGAAAATACCTTTTTATTTACTAGTCTTGTTCTTGGAAAATATTTGTTGTCAACTCTATCTTAATAGCTATAAAGTTTATTTTGAGAAAACAGTGAAGTTTAAACTGACGTTTAGTTTTCTACGGAATTAAGTTGTAATAACTCTAGAGAGCGCAGACGCAGATATTCGCCGCTCTTAACATTCTAACGGACTCTAGTCTAAAGGAACTGGAATTGGCATTCTAGACATTTAGACATTCAACTTGTGTCGGCCTGTGGCTTCACATACGTAGTACTTAAAGCATTTACTGCCCAGCCTCAGCTGGACGCTAGAGAACCTGCACAAGACAAATGTACATGTCCTTCGTAGGCATTATGCATTAACACTTCCTGTGATTACCGATTGATTACCCATTACGAATACAAACAAACTTTACAATAAATGACAAACATGGAAATTAGGCATTCGTAAAAAAAAAATTTTCATGAAGGTAAATAATAATAAGACTTCAATGAGCAAATGCACTTCAAATTATAAGTAGTATATTGTATGTTTATTAGTATAAAGTGCATTCATACATACCAAATACTAACACTACATGGCGAACACGTGCAGACCGTTAGTAATAAAATCTCTCCTTGACCGATATGTCCTTGATGCATGTCGAATAGGTACCTATAGGCACCTATAGGTACGATCCACTGTTAATAGTCCTTGGACCTTCCGATTTAAGGGGACGATTACACTGTCCAATTTATAAAGCGTTTTCTTTCACTAGATACTTGTCTTTCTTTGTGTCTCTATATGGTAAGTACCTAACAGACAAACAATACTACATCATGTCAAAACAATGGCCAACATGAGTGACTTTATTGAAATTGATTTTAATATTATGTAATTTTGGTGCAGCTGATTTTTTCAGACAGTTTTCTATTAGCAAACTATCCATTGGAATTGAAATATAGAATGGGAGCGGGGCTGATTATTGACAAAAGAAATCTCAGCGTCAGGGAAACTATCCTTTTAAAACCGTTAAAAACCCCCTTACGGTTTTTCTCCCGCTGTCTACCTAAAACTCACTACATACACTAAGTTACGCCCTAACTAACTAAATCGGGTCGTCTATCAAGATCTTAACGATTAATATGCAACAGAAAATCAGCTATGCCAATTACGCATAAGTGAAGTCACTCTACCAAAGATCGCTAAATTAACCATTTGGTTGTCCAAGCACGGACTCGAACCTATTACCTATCGTATATGTCTCGTATAAGCCATGCCAAAGTAGTTGTTACAGGAAAAGTTTGTATGGAAGGGTTTGGTTTCATAGTGCGCTTTTATTTGGTAAAGAAAGTATAACCAAGCCATTTTGATACAATATTTGCATACATAAACTTGCAATGATTTTTTGAAATTTGGCGTTTTATGTGGGTTTCAGTATTTTATTTAAAGTACGTACCTTTTTAATTTGATTGTATTCAGTAGGCCAAAAGCCAGACACTTTGAAAAAAAAACGACGTTAAAAATGCTTTTGTAAAAGTTTTGTAGCATAATTACTATACTTTAGATTTGTCTAGGTGGTTTCTCTGGGCTTAGGTGGGTCAACACCTTAGCTGGCCCAAGTAGGTATTTAAGGTAAATATATAGGTAAATAAATTTAGTGCCGGTCTAGGTAGACAGGCACTAAATTCACTCATTAGCTCCCCACAGCACCATAGCGTACATCAGCTAAGACAATGGAGGTACATTTCGTCCTCCATTCGCGCACGCGCGGTTTGAACGCGAATCGTCTAATTAGAAACGTTTAGGTGGTAGCACCTTACTTAGTCTGTGGCACAGGTGCGCAGGAGTATTATTTACGCATAAAATATGATCATCATTATTTTGATAGCGCGTTTATATGTTGACAGAGTCATGGCGAGGCTTGTGTGGGATAAAAATAAAAAAAACAAATGTTTGTGATGTTATCATAAACATTGGTTAGTATGTGGACAGACCATTAGTTTGGTAAAAATCACTTTTTTCTCAAAGAAAGCTTTATCTTGCAGGTCATACGTCCGCCAACTTGAGGTAGTATGCTTTGATTATTCGGATATACTTTTCATCATCATCATCCTATAGGCCTCCCCTAATGAGCGCCCTGTCTTCAGCTTGCCGCATCCAGCATCTGCCTACAGTCTTTCGCATATCGTCATCCAACCTGGCCGGAGGGCATCGTTTGCCATACATTTACTTTTAATGAATAGAAACAAAGAACTAGTATTTCAGCCAACTGCAGATTGTTGCCAAAAAAATAGGTAGCTCAACTGATCCATATCAATACCAGTCGGAAGCGTCCACAAGACGCTGGCTGCATTTCCCCGCTGTATGGCAATGCTAATGCGCTGTGAGTTCTATGTGTGCTTTGATTGTTTATAAGTTAGTCATATTTATAACTTATTGTCAAGCTTCAGAGGCCTACAAAATACTATAACTTATATAATATCGGATATCTTCACCCTTGAAACCGAAACACATTGCATTTTGTTATTAAACTTATTATTAACATAAAATACCGTCGGAACTTTAAAGAAATACTCAATGTTTTTCCACCTGTGCATAATGGCTTACTTGCCTGCATTAGATATATAAACATGGCGGTTTCGACAATTAATTCAATTATAATATATCACATGAACTTGTATTTGCTCGCCAAATAATTATGACTCTTAAACTTAATATTGGTCCATGTGTGTTTTAGGGTTTCGAAGATCGGAGATTGGTTTCGAAACCCTTATGATTTCGCTTTTTCTGTCTTTTTTTCCGTCTTTAATATCTCAGCAACTACAGCAGCAAATAACTTGAAATTAAAAATACTAGTACATTTCTTGCGCCTGTAGATAGATAGATAGATAGACAATGCTTTATTCATCACCTTATAAAACAGATAGTACTCATTAAATATAATGTAGGGAACAGCAATGGAACTGGCGGCTTTATCGCTTAAAGCGATTTCTTCCAGGCAACCAAAGAAAAAAGTAAACGAAATTAAAAATTTCACAAGGTCAAATGGGGTATCAAATGAAAGGTATCGGACTTTGGGGGACGTGAAATACGGTAAATTTTATCGACAAATCACTATCCCTATTTTTTTTGTATAATAAAATGGCAGCCGTTTTGTATTTTTTTGGTTCTCCTTGTACTGATTACGCCATAAGTACCCTTGTAGAAGTCCTAGAAAGACGTAAGTAAGAGATCTCATTTCATAGCTAATAACGTAGACAATAAACCATAGCTACCATTTTATCAGACCAAAAGAAAAATACAAAAAAATAGTTTATTTTTTAAGTTGTCGCTGTTTTTTAAATCGAAAATGTCATGGTGAATTTTTGTTTCTGAACGATAGTACATAATGTCTGATTAAAACTAAATCTCACATCTCAGGCATAAGTAAGATAGTTAACCAGTTAGCAAAACCTTATACCTAAAACTATTGAACGTTTGTTCAATGGTGAAAGCCGCAAAGCTTTCTGCGACGTTTATTTCGAGAGATATTAGGAGTCTTATGATTTTTGGCAATTGCACAAATTTTCACTCGCGAAAATGTCTTCTCGCGCAAATATTCATCGCGCAATTGTCTCTCGCGCAAATGTCCTGACCAACGAGTAGCTGGGTTGCGTCATGCTAGCTTACTGATTAGCGAGCGCTGGCTGCTTTTTTATGCCGTCACTGTAACATATATCTAAAGAATACGAGTTTAAACCCTAATCTTAATTAAAATACTCATTTTTGAGGTATGCGGTAACGGTGTTGGATGCATGCAAGTAAACTAATATACTTAATTCGATGCATGTGCTACGTAACTGAGCTCTAGCGAAGCTCAACAAAGTCATTTATTTAAACAAGAAAACTCAAAATAGTGAAATAGATGATTTTGGCATGGAATGTGATCTTTGGGAATTTGTGTCCTGGGAAAGGACATAGTTTGATTTTGGGATAGAATTTTTAAATCCAGGAAAAACGCATGCTTATTTTTATTCTTTGAAGAAACTACGAAACCGATGTATTTGTTTTCATACCAAACAACATATTAGTTTTTTGTAGGCAGGAAAACACAGCATAACATTCTTAGACCTGGGTAGACCCAATCTGTGTGTGAATATCAGTGCACGTCTAGAACTCATCCTGATGATGTAGGTGGTGTTCTTCCAACACAAACTGAGTTCGTTGTTAGCTCGCTTACATTCATAACGAACATTAGCTCCTTTTTACAAACTCCATCTCTACAGCCTATATTGGTCCACCGCTGGACTCAGGCCTCCCCCTGATAAGCACCTTGTTGGCTTTTATCTCACAGGGGGTAACGCCCATAATCCCCACGCGGGCATGCGGGTTGGGGATCGCAGTTCGGTGGTAGAATTTTATTGTTCTGCAAGGGGCGCTGCTGCCCACCCCCGGTGGATATCCCTTAGTCGCCTCTTACGACACCCGCGGGAAAAGTTGGGGTGCTGCAAATTCTAAGCCGGCACCACACAGCAACTCCTTTTTAGCAAAGAAAACATTGGATAACTGCCGAGACTATTTTTTTTGAAACAAAACGCTGGATACTAGAATTATCCCTCTTTTTGTTTTTAATACTAAGTAGCTTTGTTTCTTACTAAGTAAGTAGCATACTAAGTAGAAGAACCTCTAGCCGGACGCACGTAGCAACACCATGCTCACATACCCACCTCATTGTAATTTATGGATGTCGCCTCTGGGGTGACGGGACTGCTAAGTTTATGATGAAACGATCAGCCGGCAAAACATCATTAAATCACCAGTAGGAATGTGTTATTAATAAGGATGAAGATGACGGTGTTGGTTGGTGCTCTCAATGTCAAGGTCGAGTATTGTGGTGTCCTGATGAAGTCTCGTGAAGAGACGAAACTAGTTGACGACTTGCTTTGATAAATGTTCTTTAATTTTGTGGTTGGTGTGGTCTTCTACAAGGACTACTTTTTGTTGGATCTTATTGTAGAAGGTTTTTTCGCGGAATTGTTACTAAATATCTTTCATCCTTATATTTACAATGTATTTCCGCAAAGTAACGCCTGAATCTATTATATATATTATCATAAATTAATGAGCCTAGCTCTTGTCGGTGTACTGATGATTTCCTCCACTTTTCTCTCTTCAATGCGGTCTCTTTTTCTTCTTATACGACATGACAGCGACTTTCTCTTTGATCTGACTCATATAGGTAGATATGTAGATAGATAGATAATACTTTATTGCACACTTAACTTAGAAAAAATTTACAAAAGAATAATTATCGAATAAGCGACAATTGGCGGTCTTATCGCTCAAGAGCGATCTCTCCCAGACAACCTAGACTTGATAGGATAGTTGGATTGTACATGGGGCATATAGCTAGTTCTTGGTCTTTCTCTTCCTTGTCTTCCTTCTATGATGTTACTTACTATGTTGTGATGTCGTATAAGATGTCCAATCATTCTCCCTCTTCTGTTGTGATGTCGTATAAGATGCCCAATCATTCTCCCTCTTCTGTTTTGAATGTAGGATAACCATACAAAAAAGTTTAATATAAAAGTTAATAATTGGTATCAGCAAGTTTTATGAAGCTACTGATACAAGCTTCTGCCCGCGGCTTCCTTATGTAGCCTATGTCTGTTTCCGGGAGACCGTTTACCTGTCAAATTTCATTAAATTAAATTAGATCCTTTGAGCCGTTTAGGCGTGAAAAAAGACACAATTCCTTTCGCTTTTATAATACCAATAAACGGTAGTTTATGGTAAATTAATGTTAATTGGTAAACTAACATTACGAACATTGACAACTTTGAACATTTTAAAAACATAATCAAGCATTTCTTTGAAAGCCATGAATTCTACAGCATCAGTGAATTTATGAGTACTAATTTATTGCAATCCCTTTCTTTACATAATATGAAAACATGACATTGAACTTTATGATCTGGATTTTTAAAATGATTTATTTAAGTATTATGACTTTTCAAATTGTACAATTGCCTTGTATAACGACCTATGTTATAAATGGTAAATAAATAAATAATATTAGTATGAAGTGGCCGTCATAGCCTGGCGGGTTAGTGTATCATTTCAGTTCAGGAATATGATAGGCAGCCGAAATAATTTAGTCAAGTTGTCGGCGGCGGCGCGGCGGCCCGCCAACTTTGGTGTGTAGACAATTAGGTGTTTAAAGTTTTGCGTGATTACTATCTCTTTACTATTCTTCTTTCTTATAATACTTCAAAAATAGTTGCTTTTAAATGGGTATCGAAATGTAAGTTATTTATAAGAAATCAAATAATATCCCAAACATTTATTCTTGAAAAAGAAAAGGGAAAGGTGCGGGACCTTTCCCTCAATACGGGAACTTGCTAACCTACCCACGAGGTCAAGTGACGTAGAAGATGAAAAACTTTGGGACATTCATCGGACTATAGCACCGTTAGCTCCACCTACAGGGGAACATTGAAGTGTTATCTAATCCTGTAAAAAAAATAACCTAATAATAAATTAAAAAAAATATAATAAATAGTGTAATAAATTAACCCATAGATAGATAGAATATTCTTTATTGCACAAAAGTTGTACATAGGCGAACATAATGCTAGATAGCATTCTCTACCTGCTAACCTTTGGGTAGTGTTGACAACAATTTAGTAGGTAGTGCTAGATAACAAAAATTATTAATTACATGAAACAAAGGAAAATACAATTAATAAATCCTGACATTAACATACAAAAAAAGAAATTATAATAATAATAAGTACTCACATTAATACATATATAATGTTACTATATTATATTATACCTAAATATACATACATGAATAATAAAATATATAATGTACCGAATTATTCCTGAGAAAGAAAATGATTATAGACTCTAGATCTTAAGACATGTACTGAGGATACCTCGCGACATCCCATCGTGAGCCTTACGCACTATAATAATAAAAAAACTAAGTTATTTATATTCACTTATTATAGTTATTGAGTGCCGCGGAATAACCATTCCTTGATGTGGTCAGTATTACTCACTTGCATTGCGGTATTTCTAAAATCAATGGGCTAGAATAGAATATTCCAGTAGGTAAAGATACATTCACAAAAGGTCTAGTTTCTCTATTACCTTACGTCGAAACTTCCCCACAGTGATTCAGTTATTTCTAAGAGAACAAACGGAAGCAGTTGACACACTCCGACATTCTGTGAGTTCCGTACTTTCTATACACCACAGTTACCACCACTTGCTACCGTGGGTAAAACACAGATAATGCTGATTCAGAGCACACTGGGCAGGTGTGCTCAACCTGAGGCTTGCCCGTGAAAACTGAGGGGACAATGTATAAACATCTAATTTTCAACACAAATAAACCAAAAAGAATGTTCGCTATGATTTCTGACGTCAAATGACGATGTAACCAACGATGGATCAAGGTCATCTGATGACCTGTTGACCCATGAAGGTGTAGGCACAGGTTTTATGACACGTGTAGGTAAGTTGGGTTTAAGGAAATTTAGAAGCAAATAAAGAAATTGGTTCACAACTAGAGGCTGTTCTTGTGATAATTTATTATATCTTTATTCCTGAAAGAATACCTGAAATAATTTTCAGCCAAATAATAACAACCAAGTGGCAACATCTGGCAGTGAAACTTTCGACGTTTTCCGATCCAGATTGACTACTCCGGCAAGTCCTAGTTGGCACCAACGAAGTTGTCACAAGCTTCGCCGACTGCTCAATTCAGGCAGCGTATAGCAAATGTGCTCTTAGCATTATAAAATGGACAACAGGATCTTTACTTAGAACAGTATTGGTGGGACTCTAGTTGTAACATTTTAAAAGTGAAATACCTTAACCAAACCTACCTACAATTTCATCACACGTCTTTTGCCAACTTTGTCCAACTGCAACAGCGTCTGGAGTTCCGCGACCTCGTGGGTCGCACAGCCGCCGCCGCCGCGCCGTGGCTGAGCAGTGAATTTGATATACATAACTAAGTAATTATTGCCTGGCTTTGCTAAACTAACCCAACTAACGGCCAGCAGCTAGCCTACCTAACCTAACCTAACCTAACCTAACCCAACTAACGGCCAGCAGCTAGATGACAATTTATACATGCATCGGGAAACCAATATAGTCCTACGGGATACAGCTGTGGGGCTCAGCCAGTCACAGCAATATTGAGATTCTTGAATGGTTTCAAAACAAAACAATAGGAAATATGCTACAAATATCTCATCATATCACCAACAAGTTTATATATACGGATATCAAACCAAACACAGTGAAACACAAAATTGAAGCCTTCAGTAAGCACTATTAGCTCCGGCTAGACAATCACAAGCGATCTGGAACCTTTGAATTCTCTAGACTGAAAAGACACAGTATCCCAAACCTAGCTGAAAGATTCACAGACAAAAGCTTACAGGTGACTCACTGGAATCAACTCTACTAACGACACAAAAAGAGGATCATATCAGAGAGTAGATTGGATAGTTGTTTACTTAAACAAATCGCCAAGAAGCAGTAAAGAAAAGGAAAAAATAATAAAATAAAATTGGCTTGTTTTGAAGTTGGTATTTTCTATCCCGGAACGAAGCCCGGAACCCTAAAAATTTCACAATAGATGCATTATTATTTACGTTTTCTAGTTTTTATGACTTTTTGGCGACGCGACGACTCGTTAATGATTTGACACCTCCGTTTCTAAACTCTTTGACAGAGATTCAAAAATGTATCCTAAGGCTGAGTAATACAGTTGATTTTCACTCCTGCTCATTAAAATCTAGCTTGCATGTTATTCTAAAATAAGCTTTATGGGTTGTTTATTTGGTTCTAAGTTTGTTTGTCAAACCTCAGAAGGTATATTCTTATCAATCATAACACGCATAGGAAAGAAAAAAATAATCAGGGTCCGTACTCGTAAAAACGAAATCGAAGTTTCGGATTCGTTTTTGTGCGAACGCTAATCTTATGCAAGCGACATAAGAGTTAGTTTTGCACGAAAACGAATCAGAAACTTGGATTTTCCTTTTCCGAGTATAAATTTTAAGTTCAAAGGGGTAAGTTATTAAATAACAACTATCCCCTTTGAACTTAAAATTCATGAAAAAAAAAACAAATCATTCTATAATCAAAACTTAAAATTCATAGTATCCAAGGTAAAGGGGGCTTCCATATAAATAACGTGTTTATTGGGCTATTTTTACTCTTCATTTGTCAAGTCTGTATCTATTGAACCACAATAGGTAGACGAAATTTTCTATAACTAAGTAACACTTCAACCGTAATAAAAACAAATCCTAAAAATATAACAAACTTGAAAATTTGATGTTCTTTGAAAAAGTTGCCTGATTTTTACGGTACAGAACCCTTCGTGTGCGAGTCGACTCGCACTTGGCGGTTTATTAATACCGTTTTGAAATTTGATACTACGCCTCGCATGCCTGCCACGGCTACTGTTTATCTCCAAATGAACCTTAACACTAACAACGTAAAGCTCATTAATTACATTAATTCTAATAATTTAATTTTATTACATCGATTGGTAGTCATTTTCCGAATTTAAAGACCATCACATAAATTTTCAGTGTTTTACGGTTAATTTTTATGACTTCTTTTTCGGGAACTATAAATAAATTCATTGATAGGCCACTGTGTTGAATAACAAATTTAAAATAAACAGGTAGCTCGATAGATCGTTAGAGGGGGGGGACACATCCGCGATGAAGCTAAGAGGTACCCATGGGGCCGTGCCAAGGTAGACAGCGATACGGCCGGCCCCATGAGAGGCTGTTCCTCTGGGTTTGGTCTCTAAGCTCAGTTGGAGCTGTAGTAGGTGGCGGTGTCATCGAGGCACCGCAGCTGAGGCGGGCGGCTGTGCTGTATAGGCAGCATGGCCGCAGAGAGGTGGAGGCCGCGGCGGGAGAGGAGTGCCGGTATTGAGGTACACCGCTCTCCCTGCCTTCCGCGGTCTTGGCGTGGTCGCCACCGTGTGATGACGGACGCGGTGGGGTTGCAGGGGAGGAGGAGTGTCGGTTCTGCCTATCCTCTGCGACGACCGTGTGGCAGGCGGCAAGGCCGTTGCAGGGGGACCTAGGGCGTTCGGACACGGGGTCGTCCGGCACCCAACTTGCGGATAAGGTCACCGAGGTGGTCGCGGTGCGTCATGTGTTTCTGGCGCGTTGCGAAAGGGGTTGCTCCATACCCCCCAGTAAGAGGTTCGATATCGGGCAGCCGCGGAGGTTTTGTAAAGAATAGCGTCCCCACGTTCCCACCACAAGCGGCAGAGGCGGAAACACCCTGAGGGTTTTAGAGGTGTTGGAGTCCCTCATAATGGTACTGTATCCCCGTGGCAGTACGATATGCGTGCGCATTTCCCTCAGGATAATAATAAAAAAGTAGATAAGTAGGAACTGTAGGCCTATAGGGATTGTTCTCTAGGGTAGAAAGACAATAATGACATCGCATCGTCATACATTGCGTACATAATTGAAGTTGAAGGAATGAATTTCTAATAATTTACGCATTCGATGACAAAGTGACGTAATTTTTCTCTATTCTACCCTAGAGAACATTGCCCGTGCTAGGCCTACTGGATTACAAGTTAGTGAAATATTTTTGATATTCATCTATTGTTCTATTGTAAAAAAGAAATAGCAATAATATAATAATAATAATAAGTTTATTTCAGCTTAGATAGGTACATATTTCGATACATATTTCAGCCATATAATGCGTAATAAAAAGAAAAGTAAAACAAAAACATCTTAAATTAATGGAACGCACAATCTGGGACAAACAATGTTCATGAGCGCATGGCTCTATGTGTGCGCGTCCAGTGCTTCATGAAAGCGCAGTCCGTGTCCAGCCTTCCAGCTATTAGTTGCAGATAGCTACTGGTACCGCCCCTAACGCGGCGCATCAAGGATGCTGTTCTGTTGCGGATGATTGCGTAAAAGTCATCAACGCGGGACTCTGCAAACATCCCGGACGCGCTACAGAAGCGGGGCAGTCCCAGTAGCACTCTGAATCCATTATTATACTGGACGCGCAGGGCATTCCAGCATTTCTGCGTGTAGTTAACCCACAGACTGCACGTATAAAAAGATTGACAGTACGCTCTAAACAAACTTATCTTAACAGCTGTACTGCATCGCGCGAATCTGCGGGCCAACATATTTGCTCTAACTGATAATGCCCTGCGCTCCCTTTCTACATCTAGGTCATCTGAGAGAGTCTCGGAGACCCAGTGGCCCAGATACTTGAACTCAGCTACGTTCTTCAGTTCAGTGCCTGCCAGCGAAACTGATGGGACCGTGGAATAGGTCTTTGCTCCAGCTTTAAAAACCATCAGCTCGCTTTTGCTGGCGTTGTATCTGAGCCCATGAGCTTCCGCATAACTCTCGCAGATTTTCAACAGCTTCCGGAGGGCACTGATCGATGGGCTCAGCAGCACCATGTCATCGGCGTAACTTATGTTGTTAACTGTCATTCCATCAATTGAACAGCCTATACCGGTGCTGCTGAGCTCACGGATCAGACGATCCATGTACAAGTTAAAAATTCGTGGAGAAGAAATTCCGCCCTGTCTCACACCACATTCCAGCCTGTACTCGGTCGATAACGATCCTGCCCATTTGACAAAATTACGTTGATTGCCATACCAATATCTTAAAAGCATTATTAGCTCAGGCGGCAGCCCTGTATCACTGGACAGCTTCGGCCACAGCCTGTCATACGCCACAAGGTCAAATGCTTTTGATAAATCTAAGAAGCAGGCGTAGACAGGTGTGTTTCTGCTGGTATAGTACCGGACGGTGTGTTTGAGACTCAGTATTGCTGATTCAGTAGACAGTCCGGCTCTAAAGCCGAACTGGGCATCATGTAAGCTCAAATTATGACTGAGATGCTTATCAATCACACCGTCCAGCACCTTAGCTATTATTGTCGCTAGTGATATAGGCCTGTAGTTGCCCAAACTAGAGGCATCTCCGATTTTATTTTTAATAATGGGTACTACTAGAGTTCGCATCATTTGTTCAGGAAGGTAAGAATGACCTATACAGAAGGTGAAAAGCATGGCGAGCACTCTAGGTAAATGAGGTCCTGCATGTTTCAAGTGCTCGATACTTAAGGAATCGTGACCAGGAGATTCACCCCGTTTCATACCTTTCACTACCTTTGCCACTTCCTTAGCTGATATTCTTAAGATTTCCTCACCAGCCTGCACGAGCCTTATTTCAGATAACAATAGCATCTTAGAGATAAGATAACAATAGCATCTTAAATATTTTTTCAAATATAGAGCTGAAAGTCGATTAGAAATATAAAATAATAATATCCTGCATGTACCTAGTGAATAAAATAATCCGTGTTTTGTCCTTTAAGCAAAACAAAAAGTTTCCAATAAAAAAACAATTTCGGTACGTTCTGTACATTTTGTATAAGGCTGCAAAATAGCAACGCAATAGTGTTTTTCAAAGTGCAAATTGACAGACGTGTAGTTGAAGCCAACATTTATGAAAAACTATGGAGGCTTGCCAAAACGAAGTGCGCTCAAAACCAATAATATACTAAAGTGTTGAAGTATTTGTTACTTCAATTTATTTGTCCCTGTAAGTTTCTATTTTTGTTGACTTTAAAAATATTTGATGGTGTTGATTTGGTTTGATTTGTAAGAGTTTGCCCGATTTTTTATCTGGAGGCCGTACGGAATCCTGCCAGTTTTAGTTCTGCTTTCAGTTTCAGTTTATTTATTCTCAAACTGATTTAAAAAATATGTTCACGAACATATTATTTTTACACAGACGTTGATACTTCTAGACTAGTTTATTTCAGCTACTTCCATATTGTTATGTCTTATGGCATACTGCTGTGGGGGAGCGCTGCAGATGTTAACACCGTAATTGTGCAGCAGAAGAGGGATGTTCGTGCAATCTATAATATGGGTCCTAGAGAAACCCTACGTTAAAAAATCAAAGAAATAAACATAATGACAGAACCATGTCAATATATTTATGAAAACTTGTTGAACACTCATGGGAATATCAATCGGTTCCCTAAAAATAGCGATATACATAATTTAAATACTAGAAATAAGAATAAACTCGCTGTTTCCACAACTAGGCTCCACAATATTAATGTATCTTTGAAAGGCAATGTATACGCTTTGCAACAAAATACCAAATGTGTTGAAAAAAATATCAATAAATAAATTCAAAATTATCAAATTATTGAT
This sequence comes from Eupithecia inturbata, assembly GCA_963662085.1. Classification (NCBI taxonomy): domain Eukaryota; kingdom Metazoa; phylum Arthropoda; class Insecta; order Lepidoptera; family Geometridae; genus Eupithecia; species Eupithecia inturbata. The sequence continues at coordinate 4,024,510 of OY759201.1, forward strand.
TGATTTATGTATTTATGTTTATTTCATATTTTAATCATTCTGTGGTTATAATTACCAGCATTATAATTGTTTCAATACCTATATATTAGTAACACAGGTGTCTATTCAAATGTCGCCAAAACTAACTTACACTAATTTGACCGCACGAAAAATATTACCGTCCTTTTCGTAACGATCGAAATAAAAAGGTGTAGTTTGACAAAACTAAAAATGATGGGTACCATACCTATCATTTTTAGTTTTGTCAACCTACACTGACCTGCAAAACTAAGTATCACACTTTTATAAACTTTAAGTTTTTTCTAGAACTGTAGAGATTTAAAATAAAAAACGTTTTATAGCAAATTTTATCAGCTTTCTTTGAAACTATAGTTAACTATACATTAGTAACATTTTTAAATTAAAAAAAAGATGAAACAATAAAACATTTTATAAGTATGTTTTACAAAAAATAAATTAATATACTAGTTCTAATTAGTATATACACTTAATTGTTCTAATTTGTTTTTATTTTGGAATTTTAATTTTCTTGTCAATAAAGATGTTTTACATGTTATTAAATTTTTAATAACTGGTATTGCCCCCACGGGCTCTGATTTCAGTTTCGAGCCGGTTCGGAATACAGAACACGCGGTTTTGGACCTGATTTTGGGGAATATACTCCCTTTTTTATATAAACAAAATAATGATAAATAATTCTTACATACAAAATTAAACTCTTTTTCGAGTCCTTTTTATTTCGAAAGTATATCTTGTGTACATAAAAACTTATTGCAATTTTTAAAGTGCGATACTTAGTTTTGCAGGCCAGTGTAGTTTAGTTATGGAGACATCTGAGTAAACACCATTACTAGTTCATTTTAACAAATAACAAGGTAGAGTTCATACACAACTCATCTTGTATACATTGTAACCGCGAAACAATTAAAATTTGTGTCACGAAGCTAGGAAATATTTTATTCTTTTGTTAAGACATTTAGTGCCGGCGCGGATTGGTTTTAAGCGACCGTAACTCAACTAGACCGTTATTTGTAAACGTGGATAGGAGATGTCTATGCAGTCTTCTACGAAGTTCGGTGAAGGACTCGCTCATATTATTTTGCCGCTTATTGGATGCATTCTGGTTCTTTTTCAGTACGTGCTGATAAATAACCAATTAACAGCGAACAAAATACGACCGAATGACATAAATTGATATTCCGTATAATATATCAATTTATGTCATTCGGTCGTATTTTTAAAAAATTCTATAAAATGTATAGAAATACTCTTGCTTCAAATTAAGGCATATTTCCAATATTCAATCTAGCCTTCGATATGGGTGTTTACAGCCATAAATAAACAAAATAAATCTATAAAGCTGAACAATATGTATGGGTACCTACTAGATATACTCCAATATTAAGAATTTGTATACAAATATTTTGAGTACACAAAGTACACAAGGAATGTCAAAATTGAACTACCATAGGCAACACTTTATAGAGATTCATTGGAACCGTTCGTTAGAAAACACCACCTTTTTTTTAGTTATCCTGAGGGAAATGCGCACGCATATCGTACTGCCACGAGGAGACAGTGAAATATTTTCTCAATTTTCCATTAAAATCAGGCTCTTTTTCCTAGTCAATCTAGAAAACCACCTTAGCAATTAAAAACACATTCTTAGATGAGTAGGATTTTCCCATCGTTTCTAGCACAGTATGCATAAAATAACATTACGAGAGAAGTTGCCGATTAACTATTAACATTCAACTGTTTTAATAGGGCGCAATGCGCGCCATTTTGTGAAAAGGATAGGCATAGGATTTCGCGTTTATAGGAGCGGGACAGAGCATACGTTTTTGGAACGGCATTAGCGCAAAAACCAAGTTTTTGCGTATTTCAAGAAAACTACACAACTTATGAAGAAACTGGTTCAACGAACTAAATAATTGGTAATACTTACGAATCAAAGCATAAGTCGTTTCAATAGTCCGCAAGGTTCCTGACATTTCAACCAAATTATGTGCACACACATGTTTTTCTCGGAAATAAATGTTATATGGGATTATTCTTCATACAAAACAAAAAAAACCGGTTAACAATTCACGGATAAATCGGCATACATACAAAAAACATACAATCAACCAAAACTAAAACACATTTATAAAATTGTATAGAAATTAATCAAATCTGGATTTTATCTTTCAGTTTCAAACCCCATATCTTTCGTGTCTGTTAAAAGTGTTCAGTTTGCTTTGCCTACATCGAAAACTCACCCTGTGTAACCGAACTATAGTTTCTAGACAGATATTCATAGATCAATCCGTGGAATCCGAAACGATTGTATATTCAAAACCAGCGGTCGTTTTTGGCGTAGGTATGTTATAAATCTATGTTTAGTACTGTATGCATACTAATTTGATCGTAAACTTACTGTCACACATTATTTTATTTTATTTTTATCTCTTAGGGATAACTAACAATCACACTTAAATATTAAGGCGCTACCACGACCCAGAACAGTGCCGCAACCTAGTTTATCTTATTATTACGTTAAACAAAGGAATTTTCTAATATCCATTGGGCAGTTTGTGATATCTGTTAGAAGCTTTTTTTTAATGCCTCTGTACTAGTTTTATTTTGTATAGTTTATGCAAAGATGCGAAGTTGCTCTTGGTGGCCACCAAACTCTGTTTAAGCATCTCTGTCTAAACTATGTATACAAAATAAAACTATTACAGAGGCATTAAAAAAAGCTTATGATATCACAAACTGCCCAATGGATTTTAAAAATTTCTTTTGTTTTTTATTTAGATTCTTGAATGTAAAAACACGATGGAGAAAAAAAAATACGATGAAAAAAATAATGAAAGTGCTCTGGTTCGCACATCGCATTCGCTGGTCGAGATCTCAGAAACCCAGCGGTCTATTGAAATTACTAATGTTTTGATACGTTATTTCTAATTATTTGAACCAGTTTTTTCATGAATTGTGTAGTTTTCTTGTATACTATAAGCAAAAACTTGATTTTTGCGCTAATGCCGTTCCAAAAACGTTTGCTTTGTCCCGCTCCTATGAACGCGAAATCATATGCCTATCCTATTCACAAAATGGCGCGCATTGCACCCTCATCATAAACTAGTTGAGTTACGGACTCATAGAGCTACCGAAACTACAAATTATTTATTACACGATTATTAGCAAATCGATGAAAATTCAAAATCAACAAATAACTTGATGATTATAAATAGTGTGAACTACTGTATTTTAGTGACGACCTTAATGGAGCAGCGGGCGAAGGTCCAACTACGACGCAAGAGGTTGCGTTGCGAGTTCGATTTCCACCTTTGCGGCTAGATTGTCCAGCAGCAGTGTTATTATTGTTATTTCGTAAGGTGTGCTGGTGTACAACTGGCTAAGGGGTAAGAACAATATTATAAATTAAATCTTATTCTGTCATTGAGCATTCTAAATATCAATAGTTATTTATTTAAGAATAACGTTATTTCTATTTTATCACCAAAATATGTTTATCTTTATTACGATTAAACTTTTAAAGAAAACTTAACTTATTATAACGTAAATACACAAAACCACGAGCTAAAAATAGGGCAGTTAAGTCTGCGGTAAGAAGGATCGTACTTTTTGTTCTAGTTAAAACTGAGCATGAAAATCTCACCGCAATTGGCTTAGGCAACGTTCTTGGGCTAATCTCAAAACTACCTTTAGCAAGAATCTTATTCTCCTAAAATATTTCGGTGAGCAGAATCAAGCCAGTTTATTTCAACCGACTTCGAAAAAAGGAGAAGGTTCGGTTGTATGTACATATAAGGTAAGGCTGTATGTACATAATATGTTTTTTTATGTATGTTCGTCGTTTTCTCCGTCAATTACGGACCACTTTTGATAATTCTTTCGCTATTTTATAGAGTGATTTCGAAGTGGTCCCATAAAAAATGTATTCCCAAGGGATTAGTATTTATCCTGGAAAACTTAAAAGCAGTGTGACATTTAGGTTGTTAGTATATTAAGTTTAAATAGCTAAATTTTACTCCAAATTCAGTCCAAACAGTCAAATTATAGTTTTGTCGAATCGAGTTTTATTTGTGCTGTAGTTGAATAACTGGGATTAGTTATTCCGACATTTATAATTTAATTACATTTATAGGAATAAATCCCTGCAAATGTTTAATCATTTTTACAAAAATAAATTTGAGAGGAAATGTTTTAAACAATAGTGTAGTTCAGGCCTAAACATATGAGATATTCATTAAAATATTTTGAGGTATTTTTCTCTAGACAGCGTTAAATTTTTTCACTTAACAGGAATTTATTCTTATATTAGATGTAAAAATAAATGTCGGAGTAACTACTCGAAGTTATTCAACTCCAGCAAAATAAGCGACTACCTATTTTGAAACGTATTCGGAAATAAATCAAAAAGCGTTGTTACGCAGTCAATAACAATGCGTGCTAAAATTAAGTCAAGTAATTTTTATGTTGCGTACTTACATTGTTATTTTTAAGTTGTTACAATGTTATGTAATAACAAGGAGTAAGTCACGTGCAAAACTTCATAATGGTTTGAAGTAAGCTTAAATTGAGTTTTGTTTGATTTTTAGGGTTCCGTAACCGAAGGGTGAAAACGGGACCCTATTACTAAGCTCTGTCTGTCCGTCTGTCTGTCCGTCCATCCGTAAGCGGGCTGTATCTCATGAACCGTAAAAGGTAGGCAGTTATTTTTTTTATAGAATGTGTATTTCTGCCGCTACAACAACGAATAATAAAAAAATTAAGGGAGCCCCCATATTTTTTTGCCAATATTTATCTACCTCTGTCAAGGCTGTAACTTTTGGACCGTAATAGGTAGACGAATGAAATTTTAACAGGATGTGTATAACAATTGTTGCTATAACTGCAAATAATAAAATAAAATTAATTATGGGGTCCAACGTCCATACCAAGTTGAGTACCGTTCACCGAAGATAAGCAACGTTGGCAGCGGTTAGTACTTTGTATTTATTTATCTACTAAAAGATTATAAAAATATAAAAATAATAATAAAACCCAAAAAACCACTCTTCGAGTTCTATTGTGTGTGAGTCAATCTTGGGATAGTACCATGTGTAATTATGATTACAGAAAAAATATTGCAATATTTATTTATTTATTTATTTTATTTTACAAGTAGACTAACAGTTAAAACCAAAACGTCCAAGAGTCAGGAATTCACACAATAATAACAAATAAAAACATTGTAAGTCAAATATTATACAATACATATCAATACCAGTACAAATATACCAATATACCAGCCATTCTCGAACCGAATGGTCTGTTGCGTGACGATGGTAAGAGGCCTGACGGCATGACACTAGTCCCATGGGAGTTGGGAGGCCCATTGTGTGGGACGCTACATGCGTCGACACACTTGCGCCTTCCCATCTTCCGAGGACATCCGTAAGGGCTGGTGCGGCGGCAGATTTGGCCGAGGATCTCAAGAGACGCAAATATGCAGGTCTCGACAGAGCCTACATATTTGCTCCCTTTGGGGTCGAGACCCTAGGTCCGTGGGGTACCGAGGCTCTCCGGATTTTTAAAAAGTTATCTGAGCGTCTGGTCGACGCGACGCGTGACCCGAGAGCTGGCGGATATCTGGCGCAGCGCATCAGCATTGCCATACAGCGGGGCAATGCAGCCAGCGTCTTGGGGACGCTTCCGACTGGTATTGATATGGATCAGTTGAGCTACCTGTAGATTGTTTGCAACAGTCTGCAGTTAGCTTGGTTGTTTCAATTGTAAATACTAGTTATAATTTGATTGTAATTTTCTTTGTTAATAAAGGCCATTGCCATTATTTTATACATATCAATGAATACAAATAATTACCAATCTTAATGTCAATCTCGAGTCAATACAATTATTAATTCTAAAATTTAAACTGATAATACTACATAAACGAAATACTAAAGAAATAAATAGTTTAAGATGTTATCATATTGCATTTAAAACATATAAGTCAGCCTATACAACACATTTATATTGTCAGCGAATACGTCGGCTTCGTTGTATTACACAACAGGTAGGTATTACAGGTCGGATAATACATGCAATAGCTATTTTTAACATGCGTTACAGATATGGGCGAATTGTATTTCTCATTTTATACTTTATTTTGTGTACCTAGTTGATAACTACTGAAATTGGGTAGGCAATTAATTCAGAAAAGTTAAAGGGAACGTAGGTTCGATAATAGGTACGCTTTAAGTTTATATTTGATGTGTTGCTTCAAGCAGGAGCATGGATGGATGACCACGTCATGTTAGCTTCCTGCATTTTAGATTAAATTTTTTTTTTGTGAAATAGTTATGTATGATGGTACGGAACCCTTCGTGTGCGAATCGACTTGGTCGGTTTTATATTAATGTTCAAACAAATTGTCAAAACCGTCTTGTGCTAAAAGGCTTACTATACAATATCAGATTATCTAGACTTCTAGAGGATAAAAAAGCTTGGGACGGGATTTGCTCCCAACTCGAAAAATAACAACTAACAGGCTAAAGGTTTCTTCGTCACTTCTTTACTTTAGTCTGCATATCGAAGCGACTGAAATAAAAAAAAATCACTTTATTTCCGTGTCAGTGTTTAATTACTAAGAATTTGACCTTTTCTATGTATATATTTTATTGTATTTATGGAAATAAAGAGTTTTTAATTTGAGTTTGACTATATTGTATTAAGTATATATCAGTCATCTAGTACCTGCCCACAACGCAAGCTCTGCTTAGCTCGGGGCTAGATGATGCTATGTGGATTGTCTAGCAGCATTTATTTGTTTATTTAACCTTCCTCTGGTAGGTTTCCTTCTCTTACGATATCCAAGGGTCCTTCTTTATGTCGCCGTGACCACGACATTTGAACAATTATATATTTCTAGCTGCTGCCCGCGGCTTCGCACGCGCTTTTTATGTAGCCTATCTCCGTCCACGGGATACCATTTACCTCCCTGCCAAATTTCATTGAAATCCGTTAAGCTATTTAGGCGTTAAAAGGTAACATAGAGATTTACTTTCGAATTTATAATATTAGTATGGTAATTTGTTTTTTTTTGAAAAAAACTGAAACCGACTTCGAAGACAAGTTATAATTACTTCAAGAAACAAACAAACGAGGAACGAACATATCATACAATTTGACTGTGAAACCGTGCAATTTCTCGTTTTTTTTTTGTAATAATCCTCTTAATTTTTTACTGTTTTTAAGTTTTGCGGGACAAATACTAATCCCGCGGGAATAAAACTAGGGACCATCTCGAGATCATTCTCTATACAACAACCAAAGAATTTTCAAAATCGGTCCACGATTGACGGAAAAATCGCCGAACATACATATAAAAAAAACATAGATAGACAGTTAAATAGAAAATTATTTATTGCACACTTTACGAAACAATTAACAAATAAAATAAAAATTACAAAAAAATGTGACAATTGGCGGTCTTATCGCTCATGAGCTATCTCTACCAGACATACATACAGAACATACATACATCCAAACATAGAACCTCGTCCTTGTTTCTCTCTCTCCCAATAAGGTTTGCTGGAAGAGAACTCTTTTTAGGATTAAGCTCGCCTTTGCCATTCCTTCTCTAGTTTTATGTTTTTTAATGTATGTTTTATTTAGTGCAATAAAGAATTAAGAACCTCGTTCATTTTTCCTAGTCGGTTTAAAAGTACGACTTTTCTATGTTGTTGAATCATAACTATAATTTCAAAGTTCAAAGTATTTGAAACCTAAACGTTATAAAAGGAAATGAATTACAAAAATGCATGCAAATGTAAACAAATCATCGACATCCGTTGTAAGGTTCCCTATTTAGTACACCCTTATCACAAAGGATTAGAGTTCAGAATAAACGGACTTTCAGTTCAATGGCATTGACCAGGAGCCACGCGGTATTTTTAAATTATATTGAATTTCACATAGCTTTATGTTATGATTCACAGATCTAAACAGCGGCGCTAGAGTTAATATAAATAAATAATATAAATAATGCTGGATAATTCACACAGCATTATCTACTCCCAAGCTTAGCAGAGCTTGTGTTATGGGTACTAGATAACTGATATACTTAATACAATACAATACATACATATATAGATATTTTTTATTACACATAGAAAACATCCAGAACACCCGGAACAAATATCTGCAGATCGTTACATACATTTATCCCGAAGCGGGAATCGAACCTGCAATCTTCAGCGTCGCAGGCGGCCCTTCGCACGCTGCGCCACTGAGGTCGTAAAATCACAAGCGATTGCTATGTGCGCCGTAAAACATAGGTTTGTAAAACATTATCACATGATAATTTCACTGTCACCTAATGGTTTCCATGGCAACGCGCGTCAACAGTTCCATCTATGTGTCATCAAACTTTCGACTTGGATTGTAACTAGATGTCGTCACTAGGGAAATTAGATCGCACAATCGAATCTCCGTACACGTGCAAAAAATTGGGCTTATTTTTTGCACGTGTACGGAGATGAATCCTATTAAACGGAATTTGAAGTCGGTTTATAGTTTTTTAAACACGCCAAATTATTACATACTACTTACTTCACTATTTGGTTTCGTCTATGGACTCTCGTATCCTTATATTAATATTAGTCTGCTAGCTTACTACAGTTATCACTCTGTCTTATTCTATTGACATAAGTCAGAGTGAGAAATAACACTGCTTAGCAGCTGTTTTAAGTAAGCAGACTATTATGAATAAGGGAGTCTAAAGTCATTCTTTAATTTTATTGTTTCTTGTTGTATGTTATGTGTTAATTTCTGTAATCATATTTAATTAATGTATATTGTGTATACCGTGTTAATTAATTAATTAAATTAAATTAAAATTAAATAAATAAATTAAACTAAAATAACTTAAACTACAAAAGGTCATACTTTTCCGCCATGACTTGAGATAGTTATATGGATAACTAGCTGCTGCCCGCGGCTTCGCACGCCCTTTTTAAGTAGCTTATGTCCGTCACCGGCATACCATATACCTCCCTGCCAAACTTCATTGAGATCCATTCAGCCGTTTAGTTGTGAAAATGTAACAGACAGAGAGACAGAGTTACTTTCGAATTTATATTATTAGTATGGATATTTCGCTTATATCAAATTTAAGCGTGCAATAAAAACGCTTAACTTTGAAATAAATAATATACAGAATAATAATTTTTGAATATGTAACAATTGGTGGTCTTGTCGCTGAAGAGCTATCTCTCCCAAACATCTTTGTTCCTTATAAAGGGTAAACGTTTTAGTACTTTACGTTACATTAGCTTCATAGATGTCGAAACAAATTTGAAGGATAGCCTTATCACGCCCTTGACTTGACCATGGTCTAAGAAAACAAGAACTGGCACTCCGGGAGTTATACAAGTTACGTCACTGTCCAGTTGCCAGTTATTTCAACAAAACATGGAAGCTGGGAAACAAATAGTCAATTAAAAATAAATACAAATTTAATCGTCAATTTTGTTTGTTAGATCTTTCAAAACGAGCACTTGTGATCAATAATTGGCTGGTACAAAACCACATAGTTTTATCAGATTCGAACAGCAGGGCTAAGATGCGCGCCACGAAAGACGTCGCGCGCGTGACGTCTATTTTTGTCGTCGTCAGTTGTTTTCTCATTTACTCTAACATGCGCACCACGAAAGATATAATACTCGTTGTCGAGTAGTCCTTCTCGCGTAGAGACAGCCACCCAGACGAACACCCGTTTAGTTAATTCAATTGTCTATGGTTTTTGTGAACTGCACGGAAGAAATAAACTAACCTTCTTAGTTTTCACCTTCTTATTGGTAGCTTGAACATTTTCACTGGTAGAATGGTGGTAAACTGTCGAAAAAAAACCAAAAAAAAAAAAAGAAGTAGTTATTTCAATATTGTCGGGCGAAAATCGTCGCTTCAATTTAGTAGCTACAATAAGTATTATGTATGTTTTCTATTATGCAAGTGCCTGACCCACATGACCTATCTTATAACAAGGTCAAGAAAAATGTGTGCAAGTAGGTACATGATGTGCTTCACCCTTAGCGGTTAAAGTAGAACTACATTGCTCTTGGAGATATTTTACAATAATACGTAGACCAGGAAAATACGAAGAAAGTATTCAAAAAAAAGTTCTCAAGAATTCTCGTGCTCAAATTGAAAAACGATAGTTATCCCGCGCTAAACTGTCAAAAGTTGAGAAAATTTGGCGCGCATCTTAGCGTTTCACGAGAAATGTTACCACAAATAAGATATACTACATTAACTAAAATTGTTCACGTGACGAGACGTGATGACATTTGGTGCTGCATGCTAGCATCGGTCGATAAATCGAGATACCGCCATTTTTCTCGAGTTATCGAGAAGAAACACGCTTCTCGTGGCACGCATCTTAGCCCTGCAGGTAATTTATGGAGCTTGGGGAGTTACGATCTTATGCTACTGGTAACACCAGAGAACAGATTCGTCTACCCATTACCCGTCTAAGACGAGAGGCTTGTGTCACCCACGTGACCGTGATGTCTCATCCATCAGATTCGTACAGGTAAAGGTAATTTATGGAGCTCGGGAAGTTACGATCTTACGCTTCTGGTAGCACCAGTAAACAGATTCGTCTTCTCATTCGCCGATGACGTCGATGACGTAGGGCTTGTGTCACCCACGTGACCGTGATGTCTCGGAATGCCGTACCTTGTATTATTATTTGTTGACAATGCAACGGAACTTGAAACTAATAAATAAATGTACCAACATTATGGGCTGTGTATACTGTGACCTCAGGTAGACCGGATTGGTATGCCGACTAGCATCGCTTCTGGGAATTGAGATAAAACGTAGCGACGACACTCAATTTATTGTCGTTCGAACGCTTTGGTATGTTTGTGTGTATGGGTATGGATATATTAGATCAAGTACTAAGGAATATGTTTTTTGATATTTATGATTTTTAGGTTATCTTTAGGCGCGAATCAGTGCTTTGTCTAGCTTTAGTAAAACTAGACGACTAATCATCGTTAGGTATTTGATAGGGGGGGGGGGACCACAAAAGATAACAGACACAAAGTCAAAGGCAATGCTATGGAAAAAAACTCTTTATTTCCATAGCATTTCAGCAGCTTCCTTCTTTTTTGAAGACCTCAACTGCGATTACCAATCCGAAGCTTGGTGATTATGGTAAAACCCCCCCTTGTTTGGGGAGGCATGTTCAGCTGTGGACGTATGAGTGTTGAGGAGGAATGCAAATATTGTCGTGTAACACAAATTTCAAAAAATGTTTATATAAACACTAACAAACAAAATAACTGCCCGTCTTGAACAAAATAAAAGTCAAAAACTCGTGGTGGACTGAAATAAGCTAAGAAATTATCAGTATGTTTATCAACTGGTACCACCAGTTGATAATCAACTGTTTTCAACTAGCAAATAAAACTATCTTTGTCAATGACGGTCTGTCAGAGACAATTTTTTACGAATAAAACCGAGGGTTAAAAGAAATTAACAAATACAATGTCATTCATCAGCAATCAAGAGGAAAAAAAAAATCTTTTTGAAAAGGTCAGGAAAAACGACGTAATATTTCATCGCAAAACCTCCTATTAAAATGATATTAGTTGGTTTTTAACTTACCGCATTTACTTCGTCACTGGTCACTAAGCATCTGCAAAAGATAATTATATTTAAAATGATTGTTGTCATTTATAAAATAAATATAATGTTTTTTTTTTAATTTATTGATGAGGCTCTTAATTAAACGAGCTGCTTGATGTTGCTTTCAATTTAAATAAATATTGCTAGACAATCTACATAGCATCATCTACCCCCAAAATAAGCAGAACTTGTGTTACGTGTACTAGATAATTGATATACAATAGTCAGATATATTTTTATTATACACCTGGAACACATAACTGTAAATCGTACAAATATTTGTCTCCGCCGGAATCAAGTCCGCTACCTTCTGTGTTGCAGGCGAACCTTCGCCCGCTGCGCTACAGAGGTCGTCGAATTTGAAATAGCATTAAAATAAATCAAAACAAATTAGACAAAAAGTAAAGCAAAAAAAAAATAACCGGAAACGGCGTAAATGCGCTATATACGCAAAAGTACCCTTTTGTAAAAATTACACTATAGTCATTTCCGAATAGCCTTTACTTACAGCTGTCTTAATTAAGAAAATAAGATTGTCACCTATACAGTGTCTTAAAACAAATTACAGTAATTTTGTAGCAAAAGGTGTTCTTTAATGCCTTTTCTGAAAGTAAATAAATATTTTTTACGGCGTTGCGTTGATTGGTTGGTTTTATCTTGGATTGAATCTTGAAAAGAGGTTCATGTACGTTCAAAATAAATCTTTATTGTACCTTGGCATTATTGCGTGTACACAAAACTCAATTTTACGGTGTTTTATGCAATCTAGAAATAATAAATAAATAATGCTGGACAATCCACACAGAAATAAACGAATATTGAGAAGGGTGAACTACTGCTGGTCGAATCAGAACTTGAGTTTGTTATGAAATAATCATTACTTTATTTAATTTTAATTAAAAAAAATTCATCCAAATTATGAAATTTAGTAACCGTATTATTGTATAACATTGCTTTTTTAAATTGACTAATATTTTTTTTTACATTAATTTCCAGCAAACATTAATTATTAGATATATTATTTTTAATTTAATTTCATAATTTGACATTGATTAAATTAAAAGTGATATGTATTGAATATATAAATTATAAAATTGCATGCTCTTTAATGAAATAAAATTATTCTGATTGTTATATTTTTACATATTTAAAATGAATTTTAATATAATGAATTTTAATAAAATGAATTTTAAAATGAATTTTTACATGTTTAAAATTATATATTTTTACATGTTTAAAATGAAATGTTTTCACGCCTAAGCGGCAGAAGTCAGCGATCTAATACAAGTCTTATGTACCGACTGTAAAATTACCTGATTCACAAACAATAAATGAATTATGTTATCGTGAGTGTAATCACTCTCACTGTTTTCGTCTTTCATTCGTTCATTTTCTTTTGTTTTTAATTGGTACACTCACGAATTCATCTGCATCGACTAGCTGTAGTCTGGAAACTGTATCTGGACAAACCCGAGAATATACAAGATTTCCATGAGGGAGTCACTCAACTAGAGGTTTAAATGGCTTTGCTGAACCGGTTTTGAAAATTTTACTGATAGAAAGCTTCCATCTCATGAAGCTGTTAGGTGCTATGAAGCTATGATTTATCCAAGTCAGTTCCGTCGGCGTAGATATAGCCATGGTATATCATATTGCCAAGCAAACTTAAACCTTCTCCTGATAGACTTAAAATATTAGCTAGTTAACCAATGAGGCATTGTAAGATGAAGTTTTTATTAAAACTCTACCTTAGATGACTATTTTTATGACTGAGCTAAGCTTTTTTGTATGAAACTTTATGTGTAAGCGGCACTTCAAACACCTAAGTTGTTTATTATATTAACAAGGGTCGAACCAGCAGCGAACACATAATTTATGTTTTTTTTACGCTTAATTATAATTATTTGTTTCCTCACATTTTTTACCTCGATGGTCCTTTAGGAATGCGCTAGGGGTGGGCACTGTGGGCAGTCGATTCTATTTTTATCGATACCTGTCGATATTTTTAGCGAGAATCACCAGATCATTTTCTTGGTATTATTGTCTTAACAATAAATTGTATAATTCTTTATAATATTAAGGTATCTCATCTCATAGTTGTGTTACAATTATCGTGATGGTGGACAAAGATACTATTTTTTGCAAAAGCATAGCATAACAAGTATTTGAGCCAAAAACCAGCCACATGACACGTTTACACGTTACACGTTACACGCTTGTTAGAGCGAGCTAGTACTAACACAGAAATCCACAGATTTTATAAAAGATTAATTTCGATAAAAAGTTAGAAAACAAAAATTGATTTTCACAGAAGCAGAGGCGTTTTTGAAATTCATCGATATCTACGACTCTCGACTCTCCATCCCTACAGATCGTGGAGAGCTAGAGTCCACGCACTGCTCGTGGTCACGACAAAAAGGCTCTCACGCGCTCTCATCAACTGGGCCCTTTCGATTATACATGCGCTACGCTGTCGCAGGAGTCGACTACATTAACAGAGATGTTTATACCCACCCCTGCCTGCTTTATTTCCACTATGCCTGTTAACCACCACCTCTTTCGTGAGAATATTCCTATTTTGTATTTTTTCCCCTTTTTTTGGATTTTCGAGTATGATTCTTTGAGAGGTGCTTTTATTGTATGCTAAAATGATTGTTTTGATAAGTAAATCGTTTAATAACTTACTGTAAAAGAAGTTGTATTATTGAACTATACCTAAATAAAATTATTAACAAATGTATACATACTTTTATTAAATAATTTATTTAAATAGATATGTTAAGCCTGTATAGCAAGTGCAACTAAATAAAACCTTATTAGCGCAATACTCAAGATATAATTCAAAGGTACAAGCATTAATTACATCGTTCAATTAATAAAGAATGTTTAGATAAACTTAATGAATGGCATTTCATCTGTCAAATAAAACTACGGCTAATAGCTTATTTATCACATTTATAATTACCATTCAATTAGAATGCGCTGAATGAAAAAGCTTGACCTTTACGCCGTACTAGGCGAAGGATTCTTTTGCGGTATTAACAACTCTATGCGCCCGCGCAATCAACTGACGGCCGATAGAGTCGGTCAAGATAATGACATCTGTGGTAAAAACACGAACAGTCAGTTATTTATCATCTGGCCTCCTTAATTATCGAGAAGCGACTTTATAAAGCCGTTTTGCCTTATGAGAAGGTGATTTTTGACAGTTCCAATTTGTTGTTTTTTATGGCTTTGGCTAGGGTGCCGGTAATTTTGTGTGATTAATCAATGGGGAACAGTTACTTTTCTGGAAAGGTGTAAGGTTCGAGGCTTTATTTTTAGACCGGCTTTGGGTTGCATTATGAATAAAAAACCTTTTTGGAAGCGGTGATTCATATAGCAGTTATTTTTTTTAATTTGCTTTTGAGGAATAAAATCTTTCTTTAAGTTTTTTCTCTTTCTTATCATTACGAAAATAAAATGTGTTGATCTACTCCATTTATATCAATTTTAAAAATTTCTCTGTTTTAAAGTATTATTTCGGACAAAATCGATCAGATTCCGTCGTAATTTTTATTTATTACCTCCATAATAGCGATAAAAAATACTAAATTATATAATTTATTATTCGAAATCAATGATCAATTACTCATTCAATGCTGACATATCGATAAGTTAGTGCACTAAGAATTATCGATAGCCCGTCACTATTGATATACTGCAATTGAAAAAATTTTTTAATATCTATATTTCAATTAACCTGAATAAGAAATCGATTTTGAGAAACAGTTGATTTGGGTCGTTGAGTCCCACTTTATCAAAATTTCGGCAGGGCTGTCGCGCAATGAAAGTGTTAGGTACATTGTAACAAGAACTTTTAATCAAATTTCTTTAACTAGAGGTATAGTAAAGTTTATAGTTGTTTAAATGTTGAAGATATATTATATAGTTTAACGATAAAAAATTGTTTTTTTTTCACGCTGAATCGCGTAAGAACCGATCGGGTTACATGTGTCATGCATGTTATACATGAGACCACAAAAAAAGTTATGACATTACTGCAGGTTTATTTGTTTATATGCTTTAGATAGATAGATAAATCCTTATTGTACCACACAAACACAAAATATAATACAGATGAAAATGCTGAGAAACAAGAAAGTACAAAGGGCGGCCTTATCGCTATGAGTTATCTATCATAAAGTGTTTGTTATCTTAATGATTTTCCCCTTAAATAACCAACATGGGTCTCATTTAACCCATGATTTATTCACAATGGCAACCCTAACAGAGACACGCGCAAGTGAACGCGATAAATCTTGTAGGGTTAATTAAATGCCACCACAAGCTTTATAAGTGTTTGAGGATGTGTGCGACAGAGGGTTGGGTGCAAGAGACTGGGTTGGCGACCCTGCAGCTCAATGGTGATCCTACAACAGGTACCAGGTGGCGTTAACAGGTTAGTTATGTTATGTTATGACTTATGCGCCAATGAATTCACCTACCCATAAAGCTTAGGTTACTGACTGATGCAGCCAAAACCTTCTTAATTCTTTATTGCACTAAATAAAACATACATTAAAAACATAAAACCCTAAAAAGAGTTCTCTTCCAGCAAACCTTATTGGGAGAGAGAGAGAGAGACAAGGTTATGTGGGTATCTACGTGTGCACAACATTCATACAGGAAAAGAAAGTGGTTTAATCCTTAACTACATAATTAATAGACTACTACATATTATTACTACACTATGCCTAACCTTTAACTTTATACTCATCCGCGTAGTTTTTTGTTTTTTTTTTGCAAGCCCCAGTGCTGTTATCCCATATCGGGCCGCACTGTTAACGCCATTTCGCAAAATTTTGCCGCACTGTTGAGAGGTTATGTTGCGCACCCAGGAAATCTTCTCCCAACCGAATGATATTAACCAGCCAGGCCTAATAGGATGCCAAAAGCTAGGTTTCTACACCTAGAGGCTCTTCTAATGAAAGCAAGGTGACAAAATGAAAGAAATTGACAATCCAAATATTTTCAAGAATAATTTAAGAAATCTTTGCTGAGGGGGTGTTTTTACACAATTGACGAGTTTATCACACGAAAGTAATTATTAAGTGAGCAACAAAGATGAATTGTATTATACATAAATGCATGCTATTATTTTGATTATGTATATTCATACACGATGTAATTTTTTTTAATAATTAAAGTAAACTTCTAACTTGCACCAGCCTAGTTCTAATACACCGATTAAGATCTAACAGAAACCAGATACCGGGATCTCGGCTCTAGTTATCTGGTCATCTAGACATTGCGCCTACAGTGAGAAAATGTTGGGTAAGACGCTTTTTGCTGATTAATGGACAACCCTATTAAAGTAATTTGGTATAAGAAGTTTGGTCTAAAACATTTTCTTCTTTTGAACAAACTCTGACAAACTCTGTTAGCCTTACTGCTAGGGGTTGTTTTAAATTGCAGCGATTTTAGATTTTTTATTAAGTAAATAATAAGTGATTCTTTCAGCACAATATACCTCTAAATAGCGATGTGTAAAATTACAGGAAGCTATTAACAAGCCGTCTTTTATTTTGGTTGATTTATAAATGTAGTGATGGGTATTTTTTGTCATTATCGATATTAATTTATTTTTATTTTACTTCTGATATATTCCATCAACTTTATGTCATTCAGTTTTAGATACTTATTATACCTACACTATATGTTAAGCAGTAAAATATTCATAACTCAAGTATAAATGCACCTTAATACTATAAGCTCATCGCACACGTATACGCCCTAGATCAATAGCCATTATATTTTAAATCTCGACGTGACAAATACAGCGGTAACCAACCAGCTCCGGCGCTGTCTATAAACCGTTCGCGCGATTTATCGACACATATTGACCACACATCGATATCGATAGGGATGTGACGTTTCGATAATGTGTTATCGATGTATAAGATCTTGTCGGTGTGGTGACACTGTTGAAGACTGAATGCGGAATATGGAATCAATACGCGTTCTGATTTTGAATTTTGTTACTGTTACGACTCCAAAGAGTCTGTCACTAGTAGGTATCGGTACCTACTATGACTTTTATTTGTAAAGCGAAGCTAAGACCGATACTTTTATCAAAAATTACTTGCAGATTCAAAAGATAAAAAACTTGAAAGTACTCATTGGTTTTAAAGTAGCAAATATTTACATAAGTCAGTTATTCAATTGATTTAAAAGAAAAGTAGGTAACATCTCGATTCGGTTAAGTTTTTCGGTTGCAGTGTGTTTGACGTGCCTTGTAATTAGGCACGTTCCGTTCCACGCACGGCGTGCGTTTCGTGAAATCGATAATTTGTCCCGAAACGCATGCAATTACTTCATCGGTTTAATAGCTTACTTTGGAGGAAAATGTAATAATACAAAATACATTCCTCTTACAAGTTCTTTCCTTTACATACAAAAGTTGTGAATATATTTATGTCCTTTCAGGTTCCACCAAACAATTGATTATAATAGATAAAATTTATTTATAGCTGTAAAGCAACATGCTATCATATTACAAAAAAAAATGTGAACTAACATTAAAAAGAGATGTCTCGAAAAGATAACAATGAATCCAACAATATACGAGTGTACATACGCGAACAAAAACAACATTAATCTGAAGGTTTGCTCCAGAGCACTCTTATAGTTTAAACTCACAAAATTACAGATGGTGGTTAAAAATCATAAAAGTACATTATTTTCTATGAAACATTAATAGGTATAATCAAAATATTAGGAAAATAAATTAAATTATTTTGAATGTGAGGTAAGTCATCAGTATCTTTTATGATGTACCAATTTAATACCTTTACTATAAATAATTTTCAACCCCGCATTCATAAATATCTCAGTCTACAATCTTGAGGTGGGCTTATTCTAGAGGTGCGCTAAGGAACAAACCAGTTCCAGCCCAGCAGTTTATCTCTATTCAGCGATTGTGGAGGTGCAATAAATACGGCGCGCGCACGTCTGCAATTGAAACGTACACTACTTAATAATCGCGCGCATGAGTCCTATAGCACTACGTGTGGCCCGGAGATTTTATCGATAGCGATATTTTTGCCCAACTCTATTTTTTAATCATTTATGACGTTATTTGTCAACTTGCGCGTTTTTGCTGTCATTTTAGTTTGATGTGAAATACAGCAGAATGTACCCCGCATAACTTTAGGAATGAGACTAAATTACATAATCGGAAAATTTTCTTAAACACTTTCATCGCCCAAGACGCACATGGACGTGTTCAACCGCCTCCAGCTGCATGGC
Source organism: Eupithecia inturbata (assembly GCA_963662085.1). Lineage (NCBI taxonomy): Eukaryota > Metazoa > Arthropoda > Insecta > Lepidoptera > Geometridae > Eupithecia > Eupithecia inturbata. Next base: position 4,043,488 of record OY759201.1, read on the forward strand.
AGTGACTGCGTTAGTAACATATTTTTTCACATTCCCATCACTAATTTATTGACAGGTCTAACGAATAGGTTGATTATGTTTGATTGTTAATCTCTCTTTTAATCACAGCACTATTATGTTATTGATCGGTTATCGATTCATCGTAATTTGATGATTGTTGTCGGTAATTTTCGATAAAAAGTTAGTATGACAGGTGTTATTGTGTAAGGTCTAACTGAGGTGCTAGGTCTTATAGTTCATGTAACTAAGATATTACAATTTACAACTTTGTTCAGGCTCAAATAAAATTCCAAAATTTTTTCGACTTCGACGGGACTTGAAACCCGCGTCCTTCCCTCAGTACGGGAATGTGCTAACCAACTAGATCACGAGGTCTAGTGACGTAGGAGTCGAAAAACTGTAGGACTTCGTTCGGACTCTAGCACCGTTAAAACGTACACTAATTAAAAAATCAAAATCAAATTTTTTTGAGATATTATTTGATTTCTTATAAATTACCTACCCCGAGTATGAGGGCTTACACACTATAATAATAAAAACCTTAGTTCAGGCTAGAAAGAGTGTTGTAAAAATATCTCACGTTTTTTAAAAAACTGTTAATTTTTGTTAACATATTGTAAATAAATGTATTATCCATTTTTATTTAGGCATTTATTTTGAAAAAATAATAAATATATAAAGTAAAATTAAACACAAAAGGCAGATTAATTATTATTGTTCTTTAAAAATAAATGCAACATTAATGTGGTGTCTGAACCTACTACAATGATGACGCAGTTATGAGGTCAGGCGACTCACCCACTGCTGGTCATACCCCACCTTCCCTTTACGCTGTAATGATAAACTCCTTCAGTACCTGTCATTACTTGAAGAGTAGACCCACAGCACGGCACTTAGTAAAGACACGCTTATCGAAATTTTAAAACTTGTTTGATTTTAATTTAATTACATCTACAGCCTATACATACCAGCCAACTGCTGGACGCAGGCCTCACCCTGATAAACGCCTTATTAGCCTTTGTAACAAGAGGGGTCCATAGTCCCCACGCTGGGCATGCGGTTTGGGCGCAGTTTGGTGGTAAAATTGTTCTGTAGGAAGCGGTGCTGCCCACCCCCGGTGGATATCCCTTAGTCGCCTCTTACGACACCCGCGGGAAAAGTTGGGGTGCTGCAAATTCTAAGCCGGCACCACACGGCAAAATAATTAATTATTAATTTAATTATTTATTATAATTTACTGCTTCTGTGAGATCTTCGAACCCTAGCTGTCAGGCGCAGGTATTTTCCAAAAAGTTGATGAGTAAAGATAAAAAACTTAGGACATGAAAATGGTTCGAACTGGTGACTGGACTATGGAGCAGCATCTGATAGGATTTAGGACCGATCTCTATCTAAAAGTCGACTCGAAGAGCGACCAAAAGACATGTTATAATAATTAAACGCCCTATTCCACTCTGATCCACTTTGCAGGTCCACTAATGGATCAGTTACGCCTTTTTTGTCCACTCTTATTCACCGATGGATTAGTTTCCACTTCATCAAGTTCAAGTTTCTTATCTCTGCTTAGCTTATGATATTCGATTAGAAGAAGGTGCAAGCTAAACGTATCTTGGAGGCAGCGGCACCCTCAACTTCTAAAAAAACCTACAGTGGTTTTGTAACATTCCCGATTGAGCATTATTGTAATTCCAAAAACACGTTAATTATATGCTGCGCAGGTTTGGAGTCGGTTAAGATAAAAAGAAATATGTTATAAGCTTGAGAATAGGTGAACCTATTGAATGTATAAAGTCGTAAAATAACTACTTGTAATAACCACTGACATATTTCATGTCGGTAAGGTGGCATTTAAAAGAGATGTTTTAAAAGTTCTGCGGGAGGACTCTGTATAGATTTGAATAATAGTTTTAGTAATTGTTTTTCTTTTTCATTAAATATGTACATATATAAGTAGGTATTGTAGGTATATAATTAAGTAAAATTGAATGTCAACTAGCACTAGACTAGGCAAGTACATATATATATGTATTTAAATTTAGGTTAGGTTAAATTATATCTTATTTGTCTAATTTACCTGTACTTTTAATAATTCTATAAGTTGTATTTTGTTTGTTGTGTTTTGTTTATGTTAGACTGTCGGTATTTTGTAAGTTTATTTTGTATAATGTAAATCTCTCATTGGCCGTAAGTTAGGTTATTAAGGTTAGAACTGTTTAGATATAAGGGCTGTTGATTTTGTTAAACAATAAAAATAAAATAAATAAATAAATAAAAATAACCCTGTAGGTACCTATCAACCGATAAACAAAAAAAAACATTCAAGTGAACTGAGACCCTCCTCCTTTTTGGAGTCGGTTAAAAATCAATCTCAATATGCTACATGCTCAATATCGACTAAGACTTTTGTCCCAAATACATACGCAAAATCAGGAAATTTCTGAACTAAATTTACCGAAATCCTCTTTGAAGAGAAGATATGCTATTTGTTTTATATGGAAGGAAACTATTACAGTTAGGTACAACTAAGCTACAGAAATGCTAAATGGCCTTAACTTCACATTTAAGAATTATGACGTAACATCGTTGAACCCCTCTCCCCTGTCCTCCCTTACATACCTGGTCCTCTAGATCCAGTTTTTGCATCGCCCCGGGGAGCTCTGAGATTCCTGGCTGTATAATGAAGCCATTACAGCAGGAACAAGCACTCGAGAAACTCGTATACAATAAAAAATACCCAAATCGCCTGAGGAAAGGAAGAGTTTTGATGAAAAGCAGGTAGGTAACGTTAATTTATCTGAAATTTAGTTTTTTTCAGACTGCTTAGGTATTATGCGCCAATAAAGAATACACTAGGGAAATTTGGTTAGGACGACGGTGTGGACATGTAAAAAATAAATCAAATAAAATAAATCCGAACCACCGTCCGAGAAATGTGGGTATTTTAGAAACAATTCACGACTGAAAACTAAAATAAACTTGAGCGATTTAACAAATTTTTCTTCTTCTTGTCATCTTTGGCTCTGCATCATTGGTTTGACACAATTCTGCCAAAGTCAGTTTCCAATTGCCTATTTGTAAACGAATAGGATTAAAATTTATGACGCTTGAGTTTGAATTATGTATACAAAATAAAAAGGAGATAATTTAATCACAATCAAGTTCATTAGTAACAAAAGCAACCATAAAAAAAAACAAATTAAAAAATTTCAAGCTAGGTATTTAAATAAACCGCCAAGTGCGAGTCGACTCGCACTCGAAGGATTCCGTACCGTAAAAATCAGGCAACTTTTGCAAAGAATATTAAATTTTCACTTGTTGGGAGACCCCTCTAAATTTTCAACTTTATTTTATTTTTAGAATATTTTGTTATTACAGGTGATGTGTTACTTATTTAAAGAAAGTTTCATGTGCCTACCTATTGTAGTTCAAGAGATACAGCCTTGACAAATTAAGAGCAAAAAAGGGGAAATAAAAATGTTTTTTGTATGGGAGCCCCCTTTAATTTGGATATTTATTTTATTTTATTATTTGTTGTTCTAGCGGCAAGAGAAATACACATTCTCTGAAAATTTCAACTGTCTACCTCTTACGGTTCATGAGATAGAGTCCTGTGACAGACGGACGGACAGCCGAGGCTTAGTAATAGGGCTCCGTTTTCACCCTTCGGGTACGGAACCTTGAAAAGTACTAAAATAAACTAACAGCTTTAACATGAAGAAACTAAATTTACACAAATTCAAAAATGGGAACTTACATCTTCAGTCTCATGACAAATAATGTAAAAAAAATTACAGGTACCTATGTCAAAGTGGCTACTGGCAACCGATTGTTAAATGAAGGGGGATAAGTAAAGAGGCCGGTTAAAGGCCGGTTAAAGGCCCTGTTTTAAGTGTAAATTTAGCCAAACTCTCGCCGACATGCTGTCTTGCCAGCGTAGAAAATAAAAAATACATTTGAGTTCGTTAGGACTCGTTTCGCGGTATCTTGGTTTGGTACCTCCTAAATTTGTTTTCTTTATTTTCGGTCTCAGAGCTAACCGGCTTGTCATATATTATCTAAGGGCTTGAGTGAGACCTTAGAGGTTTGATAGTAAGGGAGAGGAATTTTAATGATATTTTAATTGACACTGGATTTTTTGGGACAAAGGGCTTTCACAGGAAGCAGTAAGGTCGAGATTTTGATGCAGCTTTTCGGGCATTAAATGGCTTGCCCAGCTGAAGACTGAAGCTACAAGCGAGTGTCCCGCGAGCTGTCTGTTAGATATCTGATGCCGTCAATATAAAATGCATCTAAATGTAACGAGTTAAAAGCCCATATTTTAATGCAATTTCTTAGCCAACCTTTATCATCCTGCTTAAAGACCTCCCCAACAGGCGAGCGCGTCGCTAACGCTGGTCTCGTCGTACCATTTTCTGTAACAAACCTTATGAGCGTCAATTTATAGATTCGAGCCACTTTAATTCTATAACATACTAGCTGCAGCCCGCGGCTTCGCACGCTTTTTTCCGGAATAAAAGGTAGCCTATGTCCGGCCCCCGGATACCATCTACCTCGCTGCCAAATTTCATCGAGATCCGTACAGCCGTTCTTGAGTTATAAATAGTGTAACTAACACGATTTTCTTTTATATATATAGATAAGATTTAGAAGCAGTCTTTACACGGCGATATTTCTATACACTAAAGTTAAGCTAATATTATTCACACTTGGAGGTTGACTCTAATTTCTGATACATACAACCAGGGGCCCAATTCTGCTGACCAATTGCTTTACTATGCAATTGGTCAGGTTTATGACCGTATCGTCGCATAATCGTCACCTAGAATCCCTTAGTGAAAGAAACTTTACATAGTGCGTGCGGTGCTATTTACACGCAGATATTTATTGATAGAATGGTTCCAACCTTGACACTGAACAAGCGTCCCTATCTGTATTTTCTTTCGCCTAAGGCAGAATACCAAAATGTTCATATTGAAGCTATTAGTTTGCCTATCAGAATAGGACCCCAGAGGATAGAGCTGGTCAAATTAATTACTTCTCATAAGGGCAAGTCACCCTCATTTATGCTAAAGATATTGTTGAACATGACAGGGCAGTTCTTTAATAACATTATAAACTTTTAAGTAGGTATTCATTTAATTCTGTCTTGAATAATATTTTGAATAAATCTATAGAGACATCACAGTAGAATATAATGTTTAATTCATAATTAACCATGTAAGTACCTACCTAATGTTTATAATTAGAAGCTCAGTAAGTTTTTTTTTTTTTTCGTTTTTGTTGTGGGAAGAAACAAGAGTACAGTCTAACGAAGTTATTAGCTTAATTGTTTCAATTGTAAATAATAGTTCTAATTTACTATTATTGAATTGTAATTTTCTTTGTCAATAAAGTCAAAGTATTACATACTAAAAAGTATATCTGTTTTGTATTATTTCGAATGAGTAATCACAATCACATAGGTAAGCTATTCTGATTATTTTTTTCTTTTTTAAATTAGGCGAAAACAAAATTTGACAATTCTATGCATAGATTGTAATTTTACTCTAGTGTAATTCAATATGTATGCAACACAAAAAAAAAAAAAATGATCATGAATATACAAAAGACTCATAATCTCTAAATCTACGACGTATTTGCCTAACCATTCCTTAAAATGCATTCCAATAAACCCCTTTTTGCAAGTGACCATTTCCAAAGGCAAGGGTATCGCGATAAATTACTACTGACTGGTCGCGAGACCCTCGTCCACGGAGTCAGCCCCTTCTACTTATAATGTAAGTTATATTTTAGACAACGTCTCATGTAATTTAAATTTCAAAGTATCACACAAAAAGCCTCCTTGTCGGCTCTTCACACATTTGACTTTCCAAAAAACAAGTCACAGAATAACAACAGTTGCAAGTCATCATGGCCCCATCATCATTATCATCGCCGCGACATGTTAATCTGAGATCATTACATAAAGAGATGCAGTGATTACCCTACAATGCGGGACAATGATGTTTATGTGTAGGTGTATTGTATGGGTTCTGTTTGGAATTGTCTTCATTGCGTCTACGCCGTAGACGCAACGAAAGAAGTGACTGAAGTGACTTTTTTGGAGATGTTGTTTGATGGAATCATGTTTCTGAGCATCCTTCAGCATTAATCAACTAGAATTGACAAAAATTACGGATAAATACTAAAGCTTGACGAAGAAAATTACTTTTGAAGAATTAAACAAATACCTACTTACTTATTTTGGTCAAAATAAGTTAAATCCAAGAGACTTTCGTTAGTAATATTTGTTACAAATTCTGCGATGATGATAAAAATCAAAAATTCTTTATTTCCGTAAATACAACAACGCACAATTAGAAAAGGAAAAATTCTTAAAATGAAAATAGAAAGATATAAGTTTTATTTTTTATTTTATTCAGCCGATGATAGCCGATGAGTTTGTTGTCTGTCGGTCAGACAAACAGCTCTATCAAGATAAAAAACTGAATAACGGATTTAATTTCAACCAACAGAACCCTTAAAAACATAATCCATTCAAGATGTCCGTAAGAAAACGACGTACACCCACGAGCATCATCCGGCTCGAAGGACCATAATAAGGTAATTTGTGTAAGAAAAAACACAGCTGACACTTAATTTGATTACATCTCAAGTTTATGAGGTTTCTAGTGTCAGATTGGATTAGATAGATATAGTCCTGACTAAATTTTTGTTATAAATTTCTTGTTTTGAAGTGTGTTTTTGGTCTTTCGAATTGTGTTATCAAATATCAAGTATCAATTTTATTTTTTTGATAGTTGACTATAATAATTTAATGGGGAGACCAAATTTTATGTAACTGATATTTTTTTTAAATAGCTTTATAAAAGTTAATTAATCAAAGTGTTAATTTCCTTCAAGTAAGGTAGGCACATTGTTACATACAGCATAGTTATGTAATATAAGACAGATCACATTTATCCATAATTATAGGTAGGTACCTAAAGATACCACTATTATTATAGAACTAAATATGTAATGCACGGATTTCCGACACAAGATTATCAAAATAACATTAATATGTTCAAAACATTAGGTCGGTACTCGTTTTAACTGGTTACTTGACCATAGAGTTTAACTTTATAGAGTTGTTAAGTTAACAAAGCGGTAGGTTAAAATGTATCATATTAATAAGTACAAATAAATAGTAACAAATCATATTAAACGAAAAAAACTGGCATGTAAATCAAAATGAGTTTGGGTAGGGCATAATGATTTTAGTCTACCTACAGAGTAAATGACGTTATATTAGGAGGACAGAGCCAGATAGAATGTTTTTTTATGGTCTAGTAATCACATTTTAAATTATTGTTTTATACACTAGAGTATAATTACAATAGAATTGGCTAATGGGTAATTTAGTTTTAACTTATTTTTATAACAACATATTACTAAGAACGTGTCCATTGGCACTTTTCTTATTGTCTCTATACTTAAAGGGAGGACGCTTTGTTCATGTGTTCTGTAGATAGCACTTATGCACACACAATATAATTATCACTACATTAACTCAAAAGGTTTTTTTCTTATGAGCCTTCTCTCTCACGATGTCCGTGTTGTCGAGGAGCTGGATTGCCTCGACGTTCACATGATGATGAAGCCTATGTTCATGAGCCTCTGCGTATTTTTGTATGACTGTGTCGACAAGTTCAATTTTTAGGTGCCGATGAATATCGTAATTTCTTACGTACCAAGAAGCATTAACAATTGACCTAAGTACTTTGTTCTGGAATCTTAGTATGATTGCTACATTTGTCCTTTTTGTACAGCCCCAGAACTGTATTCCATAGGTCCAGATTGGCATGAGGACTTGTTTATATAATAGAAGTTTATTGTGTACTCATAAAGTAGAATTTCTTCCAATCAGCCAACACATATTTTTGTAGCGCATCTCAAGCTCCTCTTTTTTATTTTTTTTCTTTTTGACGTGAGTTTTCCAGCGTAGCTTCGCTTCTAATGTCAACTCCAAACACTTCGCTGTATTTTCGTATGGTATTATGGCCCCGCTGATGAAAACCGGATGATATTGAACTTTTTTGTTTGTGAAGTTGATATGACTTGACTTCAATTCATTTTATTTTATTTGCCAGGTTTTGTCGAATAAAATTCCGTTTGTGTATTTTATTAGCCGCAACTTGAACCTTTTTGCTGCCTCTGCATGCGTTTTTCCAGTGACTTAATAGTCACTGGAAAAACGTTATTAACAAACGTATTTTAGCAGTGTCATCGGCACAAGTTGCGATGGTGTTGCTTTCAGGGATGTCATGAGTATATAATAGGCATAGGACCGGACTCAATACACTTCCTTGTGGCACTCCAGCTTTGATTTCCTTTATTTCAGAGTAAGAACCCTCTTGCCTTATTCTAATGACTGTTCCAGCTAAATATGATTTAATTATTTCTACGTATTCTATTGGTAATATACTAATTAGCTTTATTATTAGGCCTGCATGCATGCCATACTTTGTCGAAGGCTTGTGCAACATGAACAGACAAAACAGAGATAGATAGATAGATTGATCGATTCAGAGATAATTTTTTAGTGCGAAAGGCCAGTCGTAATTACAAACCTACTTTATTTATTTAGAATGTATTTATTTAACCTTAGATATCATGAACAAGACTATGAACTAACCTATGTCTATTCTAGAACATCATAGCTCTATGACCCAACCGACGCAAGTTTACAAGCGCCCTGAGAGAAGTATATACAACGGTAGAAGGTACTAATAACTCAATCCTTAGTAAATTACACGGAGAAGAGCCGTCACTATCATTACTGCGCCTGCATCATTTCGAGCAGTACGATATACGTCACGATTGTGAGGGGCGGGGATTCAAACGGTACCAGATTTTTATTTTACTTCGTCTGATGGTTTACTTACTCCCTACTAATCCCAACTAATTATAAAATCATAAATCGACCAATTAATATTATTTTGAAAGATTATTCAGGTACCAAAGCACAACTGTTTTGAGTATTAGGGAGACAGAAGATCACTCTCGTGCGAAAATCAACGTAAAAAGCAAATTATCAAAGTCACGCTCATGATGTGCCAGAAATACAGACAATTTTCAATCGCCTCACTGGCACATGCTACAATATACCGGAAGGCTAGCACAGAAATATTTTTTTTAGATTTTAAATCGTCATCTTGTAACATACACCGGGGCACTTATTTATTAGTTAGAGGAAGACACAATTCCTTTCGAAGCATCTTCTTGAACTGAACTTGTACCTGTGAGGTTTTTAATTCTGGTTACAAAGCGTTGAACCTGTCTAATAAGCCCACACTCGTGGTATTCTATCAATACAAGAAGTAAGACACATTTCCTTTCAAAGCGTGTTCTTGAACTGTACCTGTAAGATTTTTATTTCTTGTTACAAAGCGTTGAACCTGTCTATTAAGCCCACACTCGTGGTATTCAATCAATACGAAGCAAACAGTTTCGTTTTACGTTTACTCGCACCTGCCAATTTGCAGATCGTGCGTGCTGGTATTATGTATGTACCTGGAAATTGTACATGGATTGGCCTGGAGTTTGTAGAGCACTTATAGAGTCGTTACGCGTCTATTGATTGAGCTTGATTGGTTAAGCGAATAAGGCAAAATTAAGATCTCAGTGGCAAATTGGGTCATTAAAAACGTTTATCACACTTGTATTATAATTTTGTAAGTTTGGTTGTTTGTTACCTCATCACGCCAAAACTAAAAAACTACAAAATCGTGCTGAAATTTTGCATACAGAGTAGTTCAAGGCCTGGATTAACATTATAGGTTAATTTTATCCCGATAGAGTGAGTGCGGAACCGCGGGCAGAAACTAGTATTTTAATACTTCATTCTGTTATAGATTGCCCCATGCTTTTATCTTCCCTCTGCATCAACACATACTATAGATCCCGAAACCCCGCACCATTTTCACTGATCACGTTAAAAAATAACACATCGTACAATGCCCCATTATGTAGAGCGTGTCGTCTTTATAACGAATTGGCTTCCAAAAACACTGACATGGACATTTTCGATTCCAATATTTATAAATTTAAGCAATGCGTAATCAGGTTGCTATATGGTGTTCAACAACAATGTTAAATAATGTTTATCTTATTTGTTTCGTTACTATTTGTTTTTTTCAAGTAATTTCTCTTATTTTTTCTTAGTTACTAATTTAATTTTAAATAATGTACTGTAAAAATCTCGAGTCTTTTTGGTAATTTTTATATTTTACATTGCAACATTTTTTCATTACTTGTTATGTTTGCATATTTGGGTAAAATCTAGTTCGTAACTACATTGTACCTACTGTTTTTTTATAATGATTTTACTCTGTTTTGTGAACTAATAAATAAATAAATAAATAATAAAATTCAAATGCCTTTCAAATGACGCCCAACAAAACTTGGTTCTTTGTATTTGCATCTGTATTCTGTCTGAATATTTCAGTAGTTATTTTTTCTTCAAGAAGTTACATTTACTCTTAAAACTCAAGACGCAAGTATACCAATCTATCGCGGCTTATGGCTAACCACTTAATTCAACCGCTAGTGCGTAACTCAACTCAAAAGATTGCATGACCGTAAGTTTTCATGAACCTGCGCACGCGCATACGTATTGTCACTACGTAATAACAATATACCCGTTTTGTTCAACTCGGTACCGCCCTAGCTATTATTGTAAGAGCTTGAGATTATCGATAGTGCTGTGCGGTATTTTTATCGATATCACCCCGCCTCCAACGATCGTGGCTTTGTTTGGCTTGACTAGTCAATTCGTTTGCATTGTTTTCAAGATATAAAAGTATCGATATGTATGAAAGACCTAAGTGTACTTAAGTGTGTTAGTGTCATTTGTACAGATGTATGGTATTGGGTTGTAAAGTTTTCATATTGTGTACTTTGAAGCATTAATGTATCTTTAGAAGATATTAATGTATCTTTGAAGGTAGTGTATGTTAGAGTCATTTGAGCATGATCACATCACTGAGGAATGGAATTGGGTTGTAATTGTAAGGGAGTAATACCTGCAATCTAGAAAATATATGCTTTTTACAAGGCAACAGTATTTTTATTGGAACACGTCATGAGAAATATTATAATCCTTCCTTGTGTGCTTTTTCATGATCACTTTCAATGCTGACTCTGGGGAGGCTTGGCTTGGCAGTGAATGCCTGAGGTGGCAGACCGTTCTAACACATCATAGCGAACGCAAAAGACGTAACCAAAAAGGATGGAGATAGGTGTCGATACATTTTCAAAGAAGCTTTTTTCTCAGCACTATTTTGTGGTTTAAATAATAATATTATAATGTTGTTGTGATTTCTTTCCATGTACTTATTATAGTTGCGGTTTTAAATACGATCACTTGATAGTGATGTGTGTAAAACTTTTTTGTGGTTGCGTTGCAAATCTTTACTTACACTTTGTAAATGGGTATCGAATATCGATGCTTAGTCGTCAAGATGCTACATTGCAGGGAAAACTCTTTAATATTTTAGAAAAGTAACCAGTAAGTATTGGTTGAATTTTCTTATCTGAAACATTTTTATATTTCAAAACATAGATAGTACAAGTCAAGTTTATATAGATTAGGACTGAAAATTGCCGCCTCTAAATGCTGTCCCGCTTAGATCATATTGGTTCAAACAAGATCTGAGCGGGACAGCATGAGAAAGGCTGTCAGTTTTAATCACAATCTTTATGCAGGCGACATTTAGTAGTTTTCTCAACTCAGGTACAGACAATTAGATTATTGGACGTGTTTTCATCGATAATATATCAATATCGATGAAAGCTTACACACATCTCTACATATTTTGGTCCCATGCCGTGTCTTTATCACTTCAAGGGACAGAAAAGTACCAGATTACACTATATCAACTTTTATACGTTGGGCATTGTGCAAATATTTATGTGGAAAATAATGATATAGGTACATGTATACCTTTTAGGCATTGATTTAAACTTACATATTTTAGAGCTTTGTAAGAAATGAAGTATGAATTCACTTCTATTGATTGGATATGTTGAGATTTGTGTAATACAAATGATGTATCGAGAGACGACGAGAGAAGTGGCGAGCGGTAAGGCCTGGCCAATCCTGGCCAGTCCTGGCCAATCCTGGCCAACCAGGAGTAAGAAAATACATATACATACGAGAACTAAAAAAACTGTTAAAAATCTCTACACTATTTACTAAAAAAAATATTTGTAGGTTCGTGATAGTTAGAAAACCGATCTGGCAAACCACAAGGCTTATTTTTATCCCAACGCGCGTGAACCCTCGAGCTTTCCCTTGTCTCAGTATCAGATCAACCAAACCACGCTCTATTTGTTCAGAACAAGAATTTGAAGCTCCACTAAAGTATCATGGAAGTGCATTATTGCTACGATTCCGTAGGGTAAACAACCCAATATTGACCCAAGTCAGTTTGCGACGCATCGGTGGAGCTTACTGCGTGTGTCAATATTGGAACGTGCACCCGTGTTAGGGCTGGCGCTACAAAGATTCAACTAAATTATTTTAAAAAAAAATCTTTGTGGTTTCAAGTGTTATTTTTATTTTTAAGATCTACAGATAAACTTGTCTTGTCTTTGTAATAAGAACAACTCTATTTATTAACTCTCACCCATATAATAAAACTTATAAAAATTAATAAAAATGTGAATTAAATTAATTGTTTTTTGTAATCTTTAAACGAAGTCTTTTTACAAATTTACAATAGCAAACAAATGTATGACAAGTATTTTTTTTCACGTGACAACCCTCCTCGCTGTTGTATGACTAGGAGCATTTCTAGAGCAAACGCTATGATGAGAGAAAATACTAAAAAGTCTGCCGTCTAAATGTGGACTGTGTTTGGTCTTAAGCTAAAACTAATTTTATTTTAAGTTCGGATACTTTCTCAAACATTTAGATTCTTTTTTTTAGACATATTTACCAGTGGCTAAACCGAACGATTAATAAGGGTCCCCTTTTTGCCATAAGCAACGAAAATAAGAAGGTTATGACATAAATAAAAATTGCTGATATCAGTGTTTGAACGCATTCAGTCTTATTTAAACAAAGCTGTTAACATAATTTCATATTTATATGTCATTTTGTATGTTGGTATATTACATTTATATGTAATTTCGTGTGTTGACATTATTTTGGTAGCTCCTATCGCTGTATTTGCGTAGGTGCACAAAGTTTGTGTTCAAAAATAATATTTATACAAGTTTCTTGTCCGTTCGTTGATTATTTTCGTGATTATTAAACATAGGTGATTTTACATAAAATTGGTCTTACGTTATTAAAATAGTAACGTAATTTAACTTTTATTTTTTAAGTAAATTTTTAACTCTTGACTTTTTATTCATACCCCCTGCAATTACCCACCCTACACCTTACTAACCCACTTTGGTTTGGAATTAATAGTTACTTGGTTGTTAACATGATTGTTAGTTTTTTGGTCCCCAACATTAAAGGAAAGAAAATCATATATTAATCATTTTTTTTTCTCGACGCGAAGCGTGACCCGAGAGCGGACGGGTATCTGGCGCAGCGCATCAGCATTGCCATACAGCGGGGCAATGCAGCCAGCGTCTTGGGGACGCTTCCGACTGGTTGGATATGGATCAGTTGAGCTACCTGTAGATTGTTTGCAACAGTCTGCAGTTAGCTTAATTGTTTCAATTGTAAATACTAGTTCTAATTTGTTTTTATTATTGAATTGTAATTTTCTTTGTCAAACCTATAAATTACTTTAATTATATTCTGTTGCATTGCTATAATGACGTAAGCCCTCGATGCACTGTGCTAGTTATTTCAACTAAATTACATCGCACGACTTCATATTTGACTAAAACTGGTCAAAACTAATATTGACAAGCTCAGAATCCAAAATACCAATATGCTACTGTACCATGGTCAATATTAACCGAAGCTAAAACAGTTTTCCGAGAATCAGTTTTAGAGTTACCTCAGTGCACTTCAAGTTATGGACAACAATGCTAAAGCATTTCCTACTCTAAGCCCTTAATAATAAGAGTGAAAATAGTGACAAAGAAAAGTGTGAACTTACTAATTGAAGCTAGAAGAAAATAGTAACAACTGTAAAGAGAGAATAAGTAAATAAAATGCAATAGATAAGGTTGCATTAATATTATAAAAGCAAAAGTTTGGATGTTGAGATGTTTGAATGTTTGTGAAAATTTCAGCTCGATCTGATTCTACTACTGAGCGGATCGGGCTGCAATTTTGCATAGATGTAGTTCTATAACTGGAAAAAAACACAGACTCATTTTATCACGAAAAAGCGCGTTTAAAACTGTGGGATGAAGCTATTAACTGCATAATACAAGAAATTCCTTAATATTTATGCAGATAAATATATTTTTGAATATGTACAAGAATATCCACAAATACTCAAATCATTACAATAAGGAGTAAAAAAACTTGAAGACAGATAATAGGAACCCGTCAATTTTATAATATCCTCTTCAAATCTTTCACAAATCCGCACTTCGTGACAGCTTGTCAATATTGTATTCATTGGGACTTTTAAAAATACGGCCATATTTAAGCACTCGAATTTAACCAATGGACACTTGTTCAAACAGGTTAATAGCGGTTATTATAAGCATTAGCTATTGTGTTCTTTAATCCCTGTAATAGTGAAAATATTTGTAAAGATTTAAAGTTAAATTGCATCTTTTCTGCGAGTTTTTGTTATACTTTATTTACATTCTCTAGAAGTGACTTTCTGACAAAAAAAAAGAACTAGTTTCTAATCAAATAAATTTTATAATCAGTGAATAAAATATATTTTGGTGATGTTATATATAATTTTAATTTTAGTTTTCAATGATATATTTTAATAGGTATATCGCTTCTAACAGATATGTTAGTCTATAGAAGACAATGAGAATACGTTCCACAATAAAATTGTGCTCGTTATTCAGAGCCCTCGGCGAAATAATCACAGATATTTATAGGCTATGCATTAAACCATAAAGCAAACGGCGGGTTGGTATAAACTACATTTACTACCTACCTGGTGTTTCCAGTTGATTTAATTGCAATGCTTTGAGTTTTAAGAGATAATGGAGATATGTCTAGAATGCAGTTTTTTTTTTCATATCGCAAAGGTGATTCTATCTAATCATAATGTGTCCTTTGAATTTTTTTATGCCGCGCTTATATTCGTTCACTTACAAGAGGTTACAAATCAAAGTGGATCAAGCATTGTGATCATAAAAATAAACTGATTTTTTACGTTGATTATATTTGCCATCTATTTATACATATGTATATGAATGTTAAGTGTTAAAATTATAGTAACGCGCCGTTTCTTTATAATTTTCTAAGTACATTTTTTTTAATTTGTTTATGAAAAACTACATCTTATTTTAATATAAATATTTTGGTTGACAAATGCTTTTGAAAATTCAGTAGCATTAGCATTCAACAAACAGCCTACTGGTTCCGGGGTGATAATGTCAGTTTGCCGAGCCAGTTAGCGGGAGCGTGGCAGCTATCGTGTGGTGGTTATAATGCTGGGCCAAAGTTTGGGCAAAAAATTAGCCTCGTTTGTCCCAGTGCTGCGCAAGGCCAAAGGCCCTGGGCCACGCCACGCATCTTGGTCCTGAGCACCTAAGCCAGCTAAAACCAGCTTTTTTATGTGTCCAATTCATCACGCCTATATAAATAAGTAGTTTTATTATTTTTTAATGGTAGGTATCTGGCGCAGCGCATCAGCATTGCCATAAAGCGGGCAATGCAGCTAGCGTCTTGGGGACGCTTCCGACTGGTATTGATATGGATCAGTTGAGCTACCTGTAGATTGTTTGCAGCAGTCTGCAGTTAGCTTAATTGTTTTAATTGTAGGTACTAGTTCTAATATGTTTTTATTATTTGATTGTAATTTTCTTTGTTAATAAAGTTAACAGCCTTTTTTAATATACATAATAAAAAAAAACTTTTTCAAATTCAGTAGAACTAGCATCCAGCAAACAGCCTACTGGTTCCGGGGTGATAATGTTAGTTTGCCGAGCCAGTTAGCGGGAGCGTGCTAGCTATCGTCGCTAGCCAGGTTATAATGCTGGTTCAAAGTTTGTGCATTAGGCGGGTTAAGATTGGATGGGTTTTTGGTATTATGAAACGGAACTAGTTTTTTTGTTTTGTGTATCTGTTGAAGCTATTGTTATATCTGTTAATTAATCGATGTATTCGGATATGTGGGTATTTTTATTTACTAACTTATTTCTGCACGAGACTTCTTACGCATTTTTTCTATGGAAACGTTCAAAGGTTATTTTGATCCTATGGGAACTGATATAGGATAAAAAGTGTATGTGTTATTCCAGGAAGACTATCCAAGCAAAATTTCAGCCCAATCTGTTCAGTAGTTTCTACTTGAAGAAGTAACAAACATCCATCCATCCGTTTTTAGGGTTCCGCACCATAAGGGTGAAAACGGGACCCTATTACTAAGCCTTCGCTGTCCGTCTGCCCGTCCGTCCGTCCGTCTGTCACAGGACTCTATATCATGGACCGTAACCCGAAAGCCACGACATGCCCGCCCGCGCGACCTGCGTCTTGCGTCTGCGACCGCGGCGAGAACAAATTGTATAGAAGTTGTTTGAGCGTGCCATGAGTCGCCGCGCCGCGGTTCGACTTGCAGAGAAGTGGATGGCGGGCGCGGAAAACATTCAAGCGACCGCGGTGGCCGCGAGCGGTACGGCGGCGTGCGGGGAAAACAAAAGTAGTAGATCGTGAGCGGCGGCCACGGCACAGTGCTGCAGTGCGGCGCCACCTGCGTCTGCGGCGGATGAATTGAGCGTCGAGCGTGTGGATCAAATAATTTTGTTTCAACGCCCCGCGCCATAATGAATACAGAACTCTTTATAGCGGAAATTATGCATGCTACATAGGTACATTCGAATTTATCAACAGCCATTACTGTATAACCAAAAAAAGTATCGGGGTATTCCCTATATTCATTGTTTAAGAATTGAATTTTCATTTGTGTGTTGCAGGCAGATGCTGGATGCGGCAAGGCCTATTTCCAGAAATGGACTAAGATAGGTTGATGATGATGATTAATGTTTAAAGACTTGAATTTTGCTATATTTCTTCTTATCTTTTTATTAACGGGATGTACTCTTTGCCTTGCCTCTAAAATATCTTCAGCAAAAAAGATAATTTGGTTCTAGGCACGATGGCACGATCCGCACCACTCCACACGCCAAAAGCCACCTTTGATAAAGACATTCTGAATACGTCCGACGCGGTCGCAGTCGCCGTCGGCGTCGCCTCTGGCGGGTCGTGGCATGGCGACGCCGCGCCGCCGCCGACGACGCCCCAGTCGCAAGACGCCGGACGCGCCGCAAGACGCATAGCCCCATGTCGTGGCTTCGGCCTAAGAGGTAGACATTAACATTTTCAGAGAATGTGATTTTCTTGCCGCTATAACCACACAAAAAGAAATATCCAAATTAAAGGGGGCTTCCATAAAGAAACCGTGATTTTTTGGGCTATGTATGCTCTTCGTTTGTAAAGGCTGTATTTCTTGAACCACAATAGGTAGACACATAAAACATTACATAAATAAGTAACGCTTCAACTGTTATAATAAGTAACATGATAGTATATTAAAAATATAATAGTTGATGTTCTTTGAAAAAGTTGCCTGATTTTTACGGTACGGAAGCCTTCGTGTGCGAGTCGACTCGCACTTGGCGGTTTATTTAATTGACGTCAGTAAATTCGTTACTTACACCCCCAAGTCAAGTGAATAATAACTTTGATGCCCTTTAATTTTTTAGTTTAGTTAATTCCAAACAAACAAACTCAAATGCTGTTCTCAAAAAAAAAAAATACCAAATTAACGTAAACTTTATTATACCTAGTTGCATAGATGTTTAAAACAACTTTCAAAGGGCTGCCTGTGAAAATATATCACATTTGAGACAGAAAAAATCATATAAGGCGAATTGATAACCTCCTCCTTTTTTGAAGTTGGTTTACAACAGGGATAAAATCCCTACGAGCCAAGCAAGGTGTTAAGGTAGATATCCCAATCTAATACACATCTATAGTGCTTTATCAACACTCATAGTCTTGCTCTAATAACTAAACCAGTTTCGGTAAGAATTTGAGTGGGCGTCAGTACAATGTATGAACGCCTTTCTGGCTGAGAATGGATTAGCGTAAAAATAGATAAAATATCTTAATTTTTTGTAAATTTGTCTCTGACATGACTGTTATTGTTGATAATTTATGTTTTTTCTTGAACATAAATGGTGTTTAGAGCCAGCGCGCAGCGTCTGTGTGATAATCGAGTTAGAATTTGAAGATATAAATTATTTTAAGTGTTTTGTAAAATATGACAGATATTCATAAGTTTTTTATATAGAAGAAAGATATCTAATTATTTAAAAAACGGGTATTTGCATTAGTTATTTTCTTTTTGTTTTTAATTTCAAATCATTTGCAGCTTTTACCCACAGCTTCAGTCCGCGGTCATTACAAATTTTCTTAAATAATATATAGATTAAAAATTTGACGTTATTTAATGTGCATATTACTTTTAGAATTTTAAAATTTTGGTGTTGAATTCTATTGATTTTTAATTGAAATTTGATGTTTATATTGATTTATTTAATCCATATTTTATTACTACATTTTATGTTAAATTTGTTGTTTTATTGCATTATTTAATTTTAATTAGTTAGTGTAAGGTATGACCGTTCTAAATTAAATAAATAAATTAAATACTTATGTATATTTTTCATTTAAATTTAATTCGAAAATACAGTTACAAACATGTTAACAGAAAGCAGCATTATTTTCCCTCGTACGATTTCATTTAGGGAAAATGCACCTGTATGTTTATATCTCAGTAACCTGTTAAGCGACCACTAGCAGCTTAGGTCGGCAAACAGTTTACCCCAAGCTCTGTCTGCCACTCATAAGGGCTCACATCCTGCTGTCTGACTGTTTGATAAGATTATTCTTGATTGTTTAATGCGAGGGCTATGCGATTTCCGTTGTTACTTGAGATAAAATTAAATATTGCCCTAAGGGTCGCAAACGAGCCACTGACGACGTTCTGAAGGTGGTCCCTGTGTTTCAATGACCGGACCGGTAATTAGACGCACGTAAAATATGTAACTTTACACTTTTGGCACTGTTACGTATGCAGTGATAAGCAGCTACGTATGTGTGCGTGCCTGCACCAGCCTGCGTCACCTCAGTGCAATAAACCAGTGTGTTACCAACCAGAGCGGTCGTTTCACTCATGTCCACAAGCTCCCGTATCCGTACAGGCACCAAAATATTCTTCATATCAACTGTTCTGTGATCTCAACTAATCGTCTCAGAAGGATCATGTGTTAATTGTTGCTGAATATTTTGGTGCAAAGAACCAAGAGCTACGACTTTTTAATCAGGCACATCCTTTAACGAACCATCTTCAGTAAACGAGTACGCTTGATAACATAACAATGCACAATCCTGAATACTATGCTTCTCTATTAGTAGCACCAATAACAGTAGACACCGCCAGGTGACTAAATACTATCACGTGATTTTAATCGTAATCTTTCTAATCATTGAATTTCTTTTTCATGTCAAGTTGCTTAGATTCTCGTTAAGTCGCTCGTCTGCATCAGTCCTAATAATTTAGATATTGGTTAATTTGAACTGGAAATTGGCCATTTCTTTTTGCGACGGATGTCCGGATGATTGTGATTAGTTAATTACAACAGAACAATCACTGAATAAGGTTTTTATGAATAAATAAAATAAATAAGTCTAGTAAGTACAAGTACTACATATATGGTTATTCTATAATATAACGCATATATTGAGTCGCTCTGGACTTGGACATCAGACGTGCCAAATCATCTTTAAAGAACTGCTTCATCAGCATTATCTATCCTTGTAAAAGTTATAAAACCTAAATTTTATGTTTAAGTAAGTTTATTATAATGTTTGTAGGTACCTATTATAGCATGTAGTTTAACTACTTACTATTGTTTTTATTTTATTCTTTGAGTGCCACCATCTATTTTGTTCTTACATGTCCAGTCCATCCCAAGGTTGCCTGGAAGAGATCGCTCATAGCGATAAGGCCGCCTTTGTACTTCGTTTACTCTTAGCATCTATTTCTGTATTGTTTTCTTTCTTTGTGTGATACAATAAAGAATTATCTATCTATCTAAAACGCAATTTCTTGAAAGTTTAATTGTAAACTGTTAATAGGTATTAAGTGGTCTGTCCAGCATTATTTAGTTATTTATAAGTCAGCTGGCGTTGTTGTCCACTGACTCACTTCAAAAATTGTAAAATCATTAAATCAGCCTTTCTATTCGGTAGGTAAGTAATACCTATGTATAATTATTCCAATGATTTCATAGACTGCAACTAGCTTAAGTCTAACGAAGGCATTTTCCGTAAAATCCGTTAATTCAGCATTTAAGTACCTTTATCAATTTCTGCAACAAGGCATTAGCAAGCAAAAACGCGGAATGTTGTCGTAAATCTAACACAACCAAATAGCAAAGTTGATATCACTTACACGGGATATGTCACGATTGATGCCTTCACCCTATTGGGTTGGTTGGGTAACACCTTGCATGGTCGTTTTACCCAATAGTGGGAAATACAGGGTTGTCTGTCACTAGATAATTTTTGAGAAAATCTATGCTGATAAAAACATACGATGTATGCAGAATTTTTTAGAATGTCGAGGGGTTTATAAACCTTGAATGTGAACTTATTTTGATTTGAATCTGAACAACCTTTTTGCTCTACTTCTAAATCCTTTTATGGAGTCATTATAATGCAATTTAAAGTCTTACGTTCGATATGAATTTTCTTTCCAAATTCGATATTTTATATCAGTTACTCTAAGTGGGTATTTAATTTCTACTATTACATACCCTTTAAAATTTCTCGAGAGCCCAATGTCATTTAAGTTTTTTTTATTTAAATTTTTGGCAACCCTAATCACCGCTATTCAAACACACGCAAAACGCCACGTGCACCTTCGCGGAACCAAAGCACCGAAAATCATTAAAGAGCAACACAAAAGATTGTTTTGTGCTCGTTTCACAGATTTTACACAAAAAGTGTATTTTGATGTCTAAATAGACACATCAGCGGCGCAGACGCAGGTAGTTTGGTGTTGGGTATCGGCACAGAATAGAAAATAGTAGGTACTGTATTGGGCGCTGTGATTTCGGATAGGTAACATATTTTTTTCGAAGACAAGCATCGTTAGACCGTTAAATTTTTGCGTCAATAAAGTGATTTTTCGCGTTAATCGATAATTTGCGTTGGGTTTGGGTTAGGAATGGGTCGTCGACTTTTTTGTAGTCAACGAAACGAGACCGTTTCTCGTCCACGATAAACTAGTTTATAAAACTGTTTAATTTTCGAAGTTTATGAAGTTCAGGACATGATCGATCGTTGAACGTAGATTCACTGATTGGTAAATAAAATAAATAAATAATGCTGGACAATCCACACAGCACCATCTAGCCCCAAAGTAAGCTTCTCAAAGCTTGTGTTATGGGTACTAGAGGACTAGAATAAACTGTGTAGGATATTATAATCAATACGCGTATTATGTCAGTACCTATACGAACAGTAAACAAAATGTGATATTATGCGAGTTAGGTACTTCACTCTGATTAGAAAAGTAATCACCTAGACCTACGCAAAGCGCATTTCAAACGAGAATAATAAATAATAATGTAAACAAACAAAAATCATAAATCCCGATAAAGAGCCGGTGCATGGTGAAAGAGATAGGTAGTCATGATAGCAATACAAGCAAGTTTGAAGGGAACGGAATGCTTGATAGCTGGCTAAAGAAACATTTTCGGAAAAGCTCGTCATTGGACTGCGTGATGCAAATGTCGTTCACATGCAAACTAGTTTTATCAGTGGACTGTAAACCTGTCTAACAGTGGACGGCTAACAAAATGTTAAAAAACTGTTCGTTCATTCAACGACCACCACTAGTTTGTGTAGATTATAATGAGTTTACAAGTATTTTTTCTTAAATGAAAATGTGAATAGTATTGAAGTTTTTTCTTGATTTTCAGTTAAAGTGCTTATTTAATCTTAAATGTATAATTATCCATTAAAATTATATATTAACCCGTTGGTGTCGTTGTAAATACGATACACCAAATCTCATTCGAATTTCTGGCTACAGAATCGACATCGATTTCGGTGAAAGAAACGTCATTAATTTTAACGGTCGCCCGTCGATTTGTTCGGGATGAAGAAATTTACTTTTTTAATCATTTTTAGTTGAATATTCGGAATTTTATCAAGATGTGATATGAGATTTTTTGTTAGAGAATGTTTTGTAGGCACTTTTTTAGTTTATTAAATTTTATTGACTTGATATTGGGTTACAAATGTTACAATCGGATCTCGAGGAAGCGAATTATAAGAATCACTAGTTTATTTTTATTTTTATTTTGACACTATGTTCTGCCCGCGGCGTCGCACGCATCCGGGATAAAATCAGCCTACCTATGTATGTAATTTCATTATTCTTTACTGAAATCCATTCAGCCGTTTAAGCGTGAAATGGCATCATAGAATTTCCATAGCTTTATTTTTATAACGTGATTAATTACTCTTAAAATATTTAACACGTTTGGGGTCACGTAATTTTTTAGCCTTCTGGTGAGTAATATAATAAGAAAGATGGCAAGTGAAACTAACCAAAACCGAGGACAAGCCAAGGACAGACCGTAAACATGTAAGTTATCGAAGGCCAAAACGGAACCGAAAAAAGGAAGATTGCAGCAAGTTTCACCGAAAAAATTTAGCGTCCACCGAAATTTTATTACGCCGACCTCCGAAATCACAACCAAATGGTATTCGAGATTCAACAATAGGGAATTTATTCTACCTGCCGGGTCGGGACTATTGTTCCCGGCAGTTCTTTTTTTCTGATCCTTCTTGTTAGCAACTCTTCGAATAGATCTTACGGGACAATGGGGTTACATATTTATAAGTGGAGGTAGGCGGTACAGGTGTTTGGAGCAGTTCGTATCTTACCATCGATTTTGTAAGTGATCGCTTTATTCCTGAGATTTTTGATGCGATGTTACTTGATACAATTATAGGGAGCCTAGTATTACAAGTTATATTTTTTTGTAGCAACGGCACGTTTGCGATGACAATTAATCAAAAAGAAGGTTCTATCAGGCGATCAAATGTACAAATATTCAGCCGATAGCTTAGATGACAGTTGATAAAAAAGTAGATCATTAAGATTCGTCTTTTATTTTATCCTTCATCTAATTTAATAAGATTCTTATTAAATTAAACGTAGCCTCAATTGTTTTAATTTCTTGAACGTGATTGCAACATTTATTCTATTAGTTTTTAGACGCAAAATGAGTTGAAGCCGACGTCGCTGCGTCGATTTGATCAACAATTTAATCGATTTTTTAGGTACACTCAATCACGCAGCTATTCCCAACCGTGACACGACCAGAAAATACGAACACAAAATATTTGTACAGTCAGCATCGTAATAAACACAGGAGCGTAACGAATCCTTCTATAAAAATTCCCGAACAAAAAACGCGACGAAAGAGCCATCTATGCGGAGTAGAACTAATTAGTGTATTACGACTCTATTTCTTCATAGATAAAGTTTAAGTTATAATGCGTTGGTTTTGAGTTAAAAAAGTTATTTGTTAAACTCGCACCACTATTTCGGTGTCCGGTTTGAAAGTTCTACAAAAAGTTTAACACGTTATCCGCCGTGGTCATAATGATTGAGTCAATTTACAAAGACGTTCAGCAGCAGCTATTGGATCTGTTAATAACGAAATACCTTAATTACAGGTAAGTAAATTATAAATTAAATAATTATTAATTACAAATATTAATTACAGGTAAATTATAATAATATATATAGCTATTATAATGTAACTGTGCGTGTGAACTTAACTATATACAAAAAGTGAAAAGTAAAAAGTTAAGAAACATCAAACTGCCAGAGAAATAAACAATACCTAAAACCAAATCCAAAATATGTAATAAAGTAAGTTTGGGTTCCCAATGAGTATGGGCATAATGGGTGTTTAGTTAGATACAGGTGCTTCCCATATGGATCCAAGGGCAGTGAACGTGTTAAATTTAACCGGCAGTAATCCTCTCCAGATTGAATAAGCCAGAGCTTTCTAAGCAAGATGAAGTACAAATTACTGGAATACTAGACTCGGATAAAAGTATTGGAATTATAAAAGTTTCGGCTAAACTTGGAAAAGAGTCTTGTTACTTATTTGTAATTTATATTATTTATTATGTGTTGACTTTGTTCGCTTATTCCTTTTCTGAAGGCGAAGAATATTTGGCGGGAACAAAGAGAACTCTTAGACATAAGTAGGTATATTGTACTGGCAATATCGTGTTCGCATCGCATCGTATCGTTTAAAATTTGAATTTATTTATTTCAGTTCTATAGAGAAAATAAGATTGGCCTGTTTTTTTATGTTTTCGCGTCACCGCCTACTAGCAGCACCTGTCTCATGGTTGTCTGGTAGAGATCGCTCTTGAGCGATAAGACCGCCAATTTTAGTTATGTTTAGTTTTTAAGTTGTCTTGTTGTAAATAGTTTCTATTAGATTTAAGTGAGCAATCTGTATTTTTTTTTTTAAATAGTAACATAAAATAATTTAAGTGAGGATTCTTTTATAAGCTTCTTACTCCAACGAATTACCTTGTGAAACAACAATAAAATCTTTATTTTTGTAATGATAAAATCTAAGTTTTAAAATGAAAACTGCGATTTTAATAATATAATTATTATGTTGTACATATTCTACATAATATGTTGCTTTTTTTTTATAAAAGTCAAATATAAGATAATTTTTGTATGCAGGGTGGCACTAACTTGATATTTTTTTTATATATATAAATAAAAATATAGTTATTTTTATCTGTGAATATCTCAGAAACCTGACGCTTTAGGACATGACCTGTTTTATTTGTTTTAGTATTCTATCCAATTAAATAACTTTACCAATGCGCGGTGATTTTGAAAAAAAAGCAAGCGTGTTACCCATTTCAGGGCCAAAATCTTCAAACCCCTTTCGCATAGATGTAGCTCTAGACCTGGAAGCTATGTTATTTTTTATCACATATATCAATTACCATGGGATGAAAATCACCCTTAAACATCTCCATAGAAACAACGCGTGCGTAGCCGCGGGCAGAAACTTGTAAATAATAACGTAAAAACCTACTCTAAAATACGAAACCGCCAGCAATCGGTTAAATATTAAGGTACTGCTTCATACTCCTCGACGAATGTCTTCATCTAAAGGGCGTGACCGCACTTGACCTCGACCAGTTCTGGGGTCCTACTCTCGGGAGAATCTCGTGCGCGAGATCACGGTATCTCGATTGTAGGCCCTTAATGTATTATTAACGTTTCTGGTCTGTTGTGTTAGTATTCATGTCAAATTTCAAGTTTAAAAATAATTATTTAAATTTGACTCAATGAAACTGATGCTGTCTAAATTTACAAACCATGATTATGTATGAGCATACAGAAAAACATAAGTAAAAAGCTAGTTAACTAAAACAGCATGAACAAGCTAAATTACAAAGAAAAAAATGTACAATAGGACATTAGGAATTATTTAATCTAAAATTATCGGAAATTTAATGTTAAAAAATTTATTTGAATTAGGTACTTTGATATCAGCAATTATACTCGTAGTTCGTGTTATAAAGTCAGAAAATATTTCTTTCATTTTAAACTATAATGTCGATTACAGAGAATAGCTGCCCTGGGAAGCCCGACTAAATAATTAAACGACTTAACGATGTTGGTGAAATAACTTTTTGTTTGTTTTGCGAACGCATGCGAACCGGGTTTATTGGAGTAAGCCTTTGTAAATGAACGTTGTTGTAGTTTTGAACTTAGATATATAGGTTATTGCTTTATTGCACCATCAATACATAAAAGATTTAACAAGAACTTAATACTAACTATATCTAGTGTGGTACAATCGGCGGCCTTATCGCTAACAGCGATTTCATCCCGGCAACCTTTGGATGGATAAGATCGGTAGGTACGTATAAAGACTGACGGTGGCGTAACTCATGACGAATTAAAAATAAATATAAATATTTTACTACATAAAAGTACTTATAAATACAGAAACTATTATAGTGAACTTAGAATATATTAAATAAATAAATAAAGCTGGACAATTCACATAACATCATCTAACCCCACACTAAGCAGTACTTGTGTTATGAATACATATAACGATATATGATATTAATTAATATAATACATATGTTTAAGGTGATAGATAAGACAAAAAAAATCTATATAATTTAAGGAATAAGTATTTCACTAATCTTTATTTATTGAATTTGGAAAATTTTGTCAATACCCTAGTAAATTATTAGTGATTAATTTTATTTAAATAATGTCTAGTGGACATACTAATAGTTTTAAAAGTTTTGATTCTATTTAAATTAATAATGTTGAATGCTCTATTTTTAATAGATTCTAAGCTGAATATAATAATGCCTTAACTTTAATCAACAGAAGTTATTGTAAAAATTATGCTTAACTTTATTCGACAGAAGTAATGTTGAAAAAAAAACAAAAAAGATATACTAATAAAAACGTTAGACGCAGTGGCGGTTAGACCACTCAGTCCACTTTACTATCTACATCGAAAATAAATTTCACGTTCTTATTGGATGCAATATCCATATTTTATTGAGCACTGAGCATGATTGTAAATAACTTTATTTAAGTGTGTTATTTTTGTTCTGATACACTAGACCAGCTCGTCCATTGATCAAACTTGTTTTAACTGGGTTTAGGATTTTTTGTGATATAAAATTGAACTGAATGATGGATAGTTCCAATTTTTAGTGACCAACATTATATATTCATAAATTAATTATAATGTTGTTACACTTCGTCCACGCGTTAATTTTATTTCACTGAATGAAAGAATGCATTCGATATCGAAGCTTTCGTTAGACCCGATAATTTTCGAGTTGACAGATTCACATCACAATTTTAAAAAGAAACGGAATCTATGAAATAATGTAACATTCATTCAGTCAAAGAAAATAAAAGCGTGGGCGGAGTCTAATGTTATAAACACTGTGGATTGTTGTTGGCAAAACAAACATTTTGTTTAATTCGGGACAGTTGGAGTCGTAAGGATCTGTTGGTGTGGCTAGCTGGAGCAAAAACCGCACAAATATCATAAAGTCATGACAGGCATACAAAAGAAATTCACTTATCTATAGTTTTTAGCCTAGAATTTTCGATAAACAATAAATAATTGAAGCACAGTTCATCGACTCTTCCCCGGTCACGTATGAAATGATATAAATCTTTAAACATACGCCTAATAATCGGTTATGGATTTCAACAGCAAAGATTTGTGAAACCGCGAGCGACGCCGAAGGCGGAACTAGCGATATTGTTTGAAACATGAGAGATGAAGATGGCTGGATAAGTCGATCTATTACCTACTCTTTGAAACGTCAACTGAAAGGCACATAATCGAAGAAGGAAGAAGTAAAGAGCTGAGAACCCTGATGTAGAAGATTGCAATAAAAATATTTACGATAGGAGGAAAATTTTACAGAAATAAAGTACCTATACCTAAATTTATAAAATAACAAAATTTTGCCCAAAATAACCCCCCTCTTCTCTTGGTGGTTACATAAAAAGCAAGTCCTTGTTCAGCATTGATTGTCGCTCGACAATGATGGATTGAACAAACTGTATAAATGCAAAATTATCAAGAAATTGAACAACTTATACATTTTGGCCATCAAAATTCCACTCAATCAACGTTACAGGGATCTTGGATTTGTTCTTATTTTAATGCAATAAAAATAACATACATATTACATTCGAAGTGATCTAACTGTTCTTCCTACGCTACTCTAGACGTATAGTTTCGATAATTGCTTAATCGAGTCGATAGATCTACCGAGTGAACGACCGCTGGATCGA
Organism: Eupithecia inturbata; assembly: GCA_963662085.1. NCBI lineage: Eukaryota > Metazoa > Arthropoda > Insecta > Lepidoptera > Geometridae > Eupithecia > Eupithecia inturbata. The sequence continues at coordinate 4,071,567 of OY759201.1, forward strand.
TATATCGATATTCGATAGTGATTGGTGGATGCTGATTGCCGGGTGATTTCGGGTAGATACGCTGAGAGGTGATTTTTGGGAGTTGATAGGATGAGTAAATTGGGTAATTTAGATTTTTGGTGGTAAATTTTGTTGGAGGAACTAGTAGCGCAGTGGATGGAACTCCGCTTTGAGATTGTATGTTGTGCAAATATTTGTCCTGCGTCTGGGTGTTTTCTTTGTGTTGGTGTATTTACAACATTGCAACGATAATAAGTTGGTCCAAATAGCTAAAATTACCAATGGAATATGATGGATGTCAAGATGATGCCTATTGGGTTGGGACTTGGGACATCACACACGTGCGAGGCGACAGACCTTTTGGAACTTGTCTCAAAACTGCTTAAATGGTCTCATTCCTAATTTTAGTGTGTTTGTTTACTGGAATTTACTAAAAACAAGTCAACTCTTTCATTGGTACTCATAACATTACTCAACAGTACAAAAGAAGTGTTATGACGAGTCAAAATTGAATATTATAGTTAGGTACTTAGCTCAACAGCTGGTAGCTCAACTCTTTCATTGCCAAAAGTCTTAAGCTGGGTACTGACCGGCGTTACAGGGCGTAATGTAACGTATCACACAACACGCGTTCGCGCAGTCAGTACGGGGAAAGAAGGCGCTCGCAACGAGCAACGAGACGGATTTTAGCACACGGCGTACCGTATCATGCTCGCTGCGAATGGTACAGACAGCATCATCAACTGGTAACCCGCTAGCGGTAGAAGAGGGGTTACCAAATGATGCTGCTCTCCGTACTTTACCCAGTACAAAAGAAGCGTTATGCTACCAAAGCCGAATGTTCTGGATAAGTAGCTCACAAAGGGGATAAAGTGTTAAAATGACGAATGACTTTCTTTGATAAGAATAACCCTTGAACTTAGATAAACTGTGATGATAACTGTGTCCGTTTTATTTAATATCGTGGTTATTTTATTATTATACAGGGTGCCATGTAGCAGCCGAAAGGGGTGACTAAAATTAGGTTTAAGTTTATTTTAGAGTATCATCATCATCATCCGCCTATTAATAGTCCACTGCTGAACATAGGCCTACCCTAATGAGCGCCATAGCGCCCTGTTTCCAGCTTGCCGCGTCCAGCATCCTTTAAGAGAAGTATATTTGCATTTGCCTACAACTCCTAAAAACCTACAACATGCATGATCCTAATTTTAAGTCGAATTGAAAGTCTAAGCTTTCCATTCGGGGTCCAATCGAGCACAACCGGGGCGCTTTGGCCATCTACGACGGGCTTCGTGACGTCTTCTCAATATGAAATTATGCGCGGAATGTATTTAGTTTTTAATCTACCCTCCCTATTTATGAAATAAGTCACAGGCACAATTAATTTCTCGATCAATATATTAATTTAGTTATGTACTGTCACAACAGTAAAATTATTTAGATTAGTTTTAGATTTAATTTTGTAATAAGTACCTAGGTTGTAATAGGCAAAACATATACGGGACTGACATAGCTAAACCAAATAAATACTCAAAGTCCATGAACTTTTTAGGAATTAAATTAAACTTTTTTTTTATGATGTTGCTCCTTTAGTACGCGTTTTTATGTTTTTACAGTATTTTGCAATGAAGTAATTATGATAACATTTAAATTAAACTCATTGGTAGTGATCAAATATTTTTACTCAATTTAAATGTAAAAATACTATTTTATGTCCTTTCTTTAAAATTACAATCAAAAAATACATACAAACTAGAACTAGTATTTACAATTACAATAATTAAGCTATCTGCAGACTGTTGCAATCAATCTACAGGTTTACTACTTTTAATGAAGTGTTTAATCAAAACGAGTTCATTATTCTAGAGTCAAGCAGAAGCCACATTCAAATAAAGAAAATAGGCAAGTTGTAAAATAGCTTGAGATCGGTAATTTCGTTTCATATTTTAATTAGTGTAATAACAAGTAATTAACTTAGAAATTACAAAAAGTAATGGTATTTTTATGTTTCTTCTGTTACTGCTTTGAATTAATTAGTTCTTATCTTGGTATATATGTATGTGGTAGGTACCTAAGTACTAAACGTGTAATTATTTTTTTGAATTTTTACAACTTATGGTTTAATTTTTTGTACCCCATGGTTTTAATGCTTTACATATGTTGATATTAAGAATTAAATTTATTAGAAGTTGTAAAACTTGAAAATACTATTTATATCCATACTGTAATAATTATACTAAAAGCCATAATACAAGTGCTTAAATAAAGGTTCAAACCTAATTTTATTCGATAATTATATTTTAAAAACTAACTTAATAAAGAAAACACAAAAGGCCTTTGAGATAACCGAAGAAAATCAGGATCAGTAGGCTCCGGGCATAAAACTATACTGGATTGTCCGTGAAACACGCAAATTATGGACGTGCTATCCATAAACATGCCTATATAGGTTTGTAGGTTTGCATCTAGATCTATACCTAGGTAGTTATTTAGATTTTTAACGGGTTCCTTACCTAGGTACCAAATCAAGTATCAAAGTGCTTTATTTCCTTTAGACCTTACAGGACTCTTAGACACATCACAAAATTTATATTACTTAAAGTAAAAATAGGAAATAAAGAGATCACTTAGGTAATCATGTTAAGGTCCAGTAAAGAAACGAGCAAGAAATGTTTATCTTCTTAGGTTATTACGTTATTAGTTTTCGAGTTAGAGCAAAACTCGTCCCAAGCTTTTTTATCCCCTAGCTAGCTAAATAATCGCTATTTTGTGGTACCTAAGCCTTTTTACAAAGGAAATTTTTACGTTTCACAATTAGTTCGAATTTATTTATTGATATTTTTTTTAACTTATTTGATATTTGGTTGTAGAAGCATAAACAAGCAAGATATGATAAGTTACTTTACTTAATATTTTGTGCTCTTGTTTTTTTATAAGTGTGAGCTTATGAATGTTTTTTTCAATTCTTGTTCTCGGAACAGTCCGAGAACAAGAATTACCTACTAATAAAGAAGATCATCCCCGCCCGCAGCGATGTGTTAAATAAATAAAGACAAGTTATTCAAGCCAGCAAGGAGGCGATAAATAAAAGTTCCAGCTATTCCTGGGACTGACTAAACACGTGACTGCACTGCAACACGGGCTCCCCGTCGACCGGGACATTTTCTTTGTTTTTAAAGTAACAAAAACTCAGCCCCTTTTCGCTGTGGCCGAAGCAGGTACAAAATTATTCAGCTTTCGGCCACATGTTTAAATCTTCGCCTAAATTGAACTTGTCACTACGTCAAAATGACAAATTTAAAATAAATATTGAAGGTATTCTGAAAAAGTCGCGGTGCATGTATGAATCCTGCTATTCTGGCAATAATCTACTTTATAAACGAAAAAGTTATAAATTATGATATAAGTCAAATGAATCTGATAAGAGTGATATGACTGATAGATATGTTATGGGTTAATGAAGTGTTTACTTACAAATGATATCTTCATTAGTCAGGTCATCTTGTGTCAAACTATATCGGTGAACATAAGCAATCCATTGGCATGATTAAAAATAAGGCACTTAACACATGCTCACTTTATTTTGCCCCGAAAACCATTTTGTCACTTTCCGAAAATCCGGTCGAGTTACTGCACTTGCACTGTCAAAGCGTTGTCCTGGAATGTCAATGTTTTTATTGAAAAGGAAGGCGATTGTGTTTGCAAGTTCAAGGAGGAAATAAACACACGTCCAGCGGCGACGCGGCGCGAACCGATATAGCAACGCGGGCGCTAGCGGGAGGATTCCGAATGCAGGCAATTTCATCTCAATCTCGCCCGTCGAAACGAGACAGTAACATGACAATAAACGATTGTAAGACGTCTAGAGCGAAAGAGACAACAGATTTCTCATTATGCACGCGTCGAGGCTGACATTTCAATCGCGCCGTCCCACTCCCACGGAAAGTTATTTCCGTACAAATTATATGCGGCTGTATTTGTGCTCTGTCCTGTTCTAGCGCGGATAGTGCTAACCAGATAATGTCTCAATCGCATTTTCTTTGCTATGCTGACTGATGCACTAACATAAACAAAGATAATTCACAGATTTGCATCAGCGATAAGGTGTTTTAATCGAGTGAGCAATGACAAGTTTGTAAATATGGCGGTGGGAGGTCTTTATGCGTTTTCCTTATAAGATGAGTTTTGCCTCCCATCTGTCTGTCTCGCTTTGGCTATTAAGTTATTACACCTGAGACTTTTATTTCCATTCAGAAAAGTTACGTAAAACTCGCAAATTACTTTTTGATTTACCTAGCTTAGGTATCTCATAAAAATTACAGAGCAAAAATAAAAAGTAGTACCTACTTACCTTTTATTTTTTTTAGGTACCTATTTTTAATTAGAAGGTTATTTATTTTTTTAGGTATTTATTTATGGCATATACTGCTTAACGAAGTTATTTTACTGTATTTAAAATGCATTAAAAATTTCAAGCACCTAAATCATTTAATTTTGTTATACAAAGTTACCGTTAGAAGCTTGTCTAAATAGTAATATTAAAAACGCTATGTTATCTATTGTTGGTCTACTGTTAAATTCCTACTTCAAGTAAGCAAATAACTTGTTCTTTGCTACTTCTTAACACCTTCTTACTATCTTAACACAACAATAAACAGATTAATTAGGCAGACAGAAATGTTTAAAATTATGTGTAGTATGTAGTAGGTATGTGTGGTTTTAGGTAAAACAATACATATATCCAAATCATTATAAAGTGTTCACATGAAGTTTCAGAACAAAATATAATGAAAGGACAATTAATTAAAACTCAACTTTTTATAAATGCCAAAGTCAACCTTTTTTATATTATTTATTTGTTAATGTCAAATTATGCCTTTTTTACCGCTTTTCTACGAAATATTTTTGTAACTAAGAAAAGTCATCATCATCATATATTAAAAATTGTTTGATTGTTTCCCGTGTTGAACGATACTCTTAGATTTGTCTTTATTTCTAAAATATTATTAGGAATGTATTATTGAGTTGTTTATTTATTATAATGTCACTAGCTATAAATTTTTTATTTTTTTTGTGTACTAAGTCTACATAAGTCTGAAAACCGAGTAGACACGCACGCACTAAAGGTCCTGCCAGAAAACCAGCGTTGCTCAACTTTCTGTTGAGCAACAACAAGCTGAGGCAGCGCCTTTTTGGTTCACATAGCTTTGTTTTTTATTTATATTATTTATTATTACTTTTTGATATGTGAGCCTATAAATTGATTTTCTTTCTTTCTTTCAAAAGAAAACATCCACCGCAAGTTCTTTATCTAAATTGTTACATAATTTGTTTCGGTGTTAATATTGCACCTCCTGCATTTTAGATATTTACCTCAATTTTCTATATTGACTCACAAAAGCTTCGAAGCAAAGTAGTGCAGCTCCTGTATGACTAAGACATTTTTGTAGTTTCCCAGAAGCAAGCACTGCTTGAGTCGTCAACTCTGTCAGCGACGGACAAACATTTGCTCGTCACCAGTTCAAACAGAAAACTGAAGTGTTGGCAGACCACTTCACAAATAGATAATTATTTAGTCCGTCTCGTTACGATTGCTTTTAATGAAAATCTGTGTTATATAACAGTTTTGTGCTTTGGTTTCAGTTTACACTCAGGTTCTTTTTATTTGAGACTATCTATACATTACCTTTGATTTTAAAATTCAAATTTATTGTATTACATATTTTTTATCTGATTATTACTATTCTGGGCTTATTGAGCTTACATCGCTAAGTCAGTTTTCTTAACTAAAAAAGTAAAATCCTAAAATCTTCATGTGGATATAGGAACCCAGAGGATCAATTTGGTAACGAAGATTGTATTGTAAAATCAGACAAATCATATGTCGTAAACATGCTATAAATATAAACTTATGTTGAACTGAACTCATTTAGAACGCATAAAACTTAGGTATACTTCTCAGAATATTCATAACAAAAATATATGTAGTTTCAAGAAACGCAACAATGTTTGTCTACTTAACACTCTGCTAAGAGCCAAATGGTACTTCAAGAAACAGGATCTTGTGCATGCACTTACGTTACTATTCCTGTACAGTAAAAATCAGTATAACATAAGAATGTTGGCAAGTTCTGTTGACAGTTGGCGTGAAATCGCCTCAATGCAATAGACACCCTATGAATCATTTATTTATTAACTGCTTGCATGAATGCAATGACTTCATGCCGACTCAAAAAAAAGCAAAATATCTCATCAGCGCAAAGTGACAGTAACATCTTCACGGTGACATAAAACATTGTCATTTGCACACAAAACAAACCCTTAAAAACAATAAAATTAAGTCTATTTTTATTCAAAAAAATATTGAAACGATTCGAAGATCAAACCCGTTTTACGAATGAAATACTTCGAAAGGGACAGGGCTACAAAAAGCATCGCGGTACAGCAAGGAACTCGAAAGCGCAAAGGACTCAAGTCGAGCTGTATTTTGTTTTGTCTGAGCGAGATAACTTGATCATCCAGCCAGTATCTTGAAAGACTTTCATTTAATACCTTCTACGAACGCAACCTTATTAGAATACGCTTAAAATTCAAATCAGGTGGTATGGCAACACTTGCGCTGTTTCGTTCCGGGCGTTTTGTAAAAAGAACAATTTACAAGTTCGTCTGGAGCAGAACGAGAGAGGAGATAAAAACCGCTGCGGTAGAGCAAGAAGGGCGATCTGAACCGGAGCTGGAGTCTGTGTATTTTTTCTGAGTTATTATGTTGGTTTCGATCATTTAATTAAGACATTTTCTGCATTTATAATGAAATAACAATATCAGTCAGCGTTGCAAACACCTACTCGATTTGCAGTGTGAAATTTGTATGGCGTTTGAGTAATTTTTGTAGTTTGTTTTTTTTTATTTTTTAGGGATCCGTACTTACCTGAGACATGCCAACATAGCTTTTGATAGTTCGTGTCAGTGCGTTAACGCAGCCGGTCCTTCCACCTTGCGTCGGTCTTCCTGCTCTAGTTATAAAAGGAGACGACGACGTACTAATTTATAAGGGGTTAGGGTTAAGGTTATTGTTTTCTTTAAAAGGTTGTGGGTGGACATTAGATATTGAGTGCAATTTAATATAATATCATATGTCTGAAATAAAAGCATATTATTATTATAATTATTATAATTTTTAAAAAGAGAAATAAACGAAATATACATATATCAAGTATTCAAATAATTGAATTCTACGAGCAGGTCTCCACGAAATCTTCTACAAAAATTCCTGTTACTTATTTTAAAACATAAATCAAAATAATATGTAGAAGATAGAAAATACTTTTATTGCACACTTATAACTAAGAAACAATAGCTACAAGTAGTAGAAAGAAAAAGAGTCTTTGCTTCATCTGAAAATCCAGTAAGTCTTTAATAAAAATTGTACGGAATCCCCGCCATACATCCGTACTCACAGTTGACCGTTTCTTTTTGTTTGCGGTGAAGCCAGTGAAATATAGTTATTGGACTGTCTCTCTCTCGGTAAACGCGGCTCTAAAGTTTTTATGAATATGCGAAAATAAAACACTCATAATTGTATTTTTTATACTCCCCTGTTGTTTGCAAGTGCTTACAGGTGATTAACCGTTTTTTTTTTAGTAAACTCTGCTCTTGTAATGAACGTGACAGACAAGAGAGAATACCTACAAAATAGAAGTACGAGAGTGGAACCTACAACCGCCGGTATCTAAGCCGACTAGCCACTCACTACGCCAATGCGGTTATAAGAACTCATTAGCAACAATTTAGGTTGTAGGAACAATTTAGCAAACTACGAGTATTTCTTTTCCTGTTTTCGCTAGCAATCAATTCATTGTATTTTTAATCGACTTCGAAAAAGGAGGAGGGTCGGCTGTATGTATGTAACATGTTTTTTTTTAATGTATATTCGTCGATTTCTCCGTCAATAATTGACGGAGAAATCGACGAATATACATTAGTGCACATTTATTATTATAGCGACATCGTTTTTAAAATCGGTTCATAATTATTATGAACCGATTTTAAAAACGATGTCGCTATTGTATAGAGAAATTTTCCGAGATGGTTCCATAAAATGTATTCCCGAGGGATTAATATTTATCCCGCAAAAATTAAACCTGTGTAAAAAAATGGATTCGAAGTAAGTTATTAGGTGTTTCAAAACAATCAAACTAATCGTATAACGAAGGCCTGGATTTGTGACGTAGGCGTGGATAATTGTATGAAAAAAAAAAAAAAACCGCGCCAGCTTTTAAAAATTTACCTAAATTTACCTTTGTGTAAAAAGTACATTACTATTAGTACACATTATTGGTAAGTACATGATGATAAATAAACCGCCAAGTGCGAGTCGACTCGCACACGAAGGGCTAAAAATCACGCAACTTTTTCAAAGAACATCAAATTTTCACTTGTTTGGAGACCGCTTTAAATTTTCAACTTTATTTTATTTTTAGTAATTGTTGTTATTACAGTTGATTTGTTACTTATTTATAGAAAGTTTCATGTGCCTACCTATTATAGTTCAAGATATAAAGCCTTGACAAAATAAGAGCAAAAATAGCCAAAAAAAACACATTTGTTGTATGGGAGCCCCCTTCAATTTTGATTTTTTTTTTATTTTTATAATTTTTTTTTATATTTGCAAGAAAAATACACATTTTCCTGAAAATTTAACTGTCTACCTTTTACAGTTCATCAGATAGACCCCCGTGACAGACAGACGGACGGACGGATAGCGGAGGCTTAGTAATAGGGTTCCGTTTTCACCCTTCGGGTACGGAACCGTAAAAATTACTTACCTAACTTAAAGAAGGTACCTAATTATTTGTTCATTGAGCACCTGCGAATTTGCATGCTCTACAATATCGTAATGAGAACCGTGGGATTGTTTACAAATAAAATTTATAGCCATGCGTTACTCGGTTCTAGAATACATAATATTTTATGTTAACATTTATGAATAAAAGCTTTATAAAACAGAAAACAGCTAGGTAATCACTAAAAACAAAGAAACATACGACAACAAACCAATATCTAGGATTCTGGAACCGATTAGGTAGGTAGATCTAGCTACCTAATAATGAACGAGCTCTAATCTAATTTAATCGCGATCACCACCCATTTATAACATATATTTAATTTACTATTCTATTTTACCGTTTTAAAAAACCTATGCATAAATACTTAATTAAAAGTATGTAGTTTTGTATGTACAAAAACTGTGTTATGATGTGTCTCTTCTGCGGTGTAAAATCATCTGGTCAATCCACAGCACGCTTGCCCAGCGCTGTCCTTAGTTTGGTAGGTATATCTTCCTTATACCTACGTAGTATTTGTTATTGTAACTCAATGGTGCTCGCACTTTGATAGCTCCCATAGTCCAATAATGCTTGTAATAATTTATTTAAAACTACAAGACAATTTACACTGGGCCCATGAACCGACTTCAAAGAATAAGTGATCACCTTTATTAAGATAACATGAGAATCCTTCAAGTGTGAGTTAAAGTGAGCTTTATTTGGGTGTTCCGTAGGTATGACAAAAGTTGCTGACTATTCGCTACCGACTCGACTTACAACTTCATGTTATCAATGTTATCAATAAATATATTGTATTTATTGTATTATTAATTACGAAATATTATTCTTAAACAAAATTTAATAGTAATTTTGTGTTATTATTGTCTATTGTCTAACTATTTGTGGGTTGGTTGAAATAAAAGAGTTTATTCGATATACTGAGTCTATTCGCTACACAGAGACACGAGTACAAGTTAGGTGTTAGATTTACGATGGTCTATAATCCTTAGTTAACAATTTGTATCGTCGTGACAGAGGGTTGAGGAGAGACTGGTTAAACTCGGCTTAGCTACTGAAAAAGCTGAATTGCCGAAACGCGTTTGCGCCGCGTACTTTCAGCTAAACTGTGTCACTATAGAGGCTTAACTTACCTTGAGCCCACTTTCGGCAACACCACCCAGAGACTACCAGAGACCACCACTTCATGAAGTGGTGGTCTAAATGGTCGAGAAGCACGAGGTAACCGCGGAAAGGCAGCGCAGAGGAAGTCGCTAAGGACCGCTTGTAAGCACAGTGGCCATCGCAGCGATAATATTATATTAATTGACTCTCTGCGATACTCGCCTGTGGGAAGAGTCCGACAATCACCTGCAAGCTGGGTTGAAGGCTCACATTATTAGCGTACTTTACGGAACCCTAAAAAAATAAAAAAAAGCATTTTGATTAGAGTAAAGTGTCACATGGAATGGAATTTATGTTAATCGTTCGGATAAAAAGAAAAAAACGCAGGTTTGGATTATCGGGAAGTTTGAATTGTAATTTTATTCTGGAGAGAAAGCGAAGAGGCTTTTCGGCAGGTATATTGATCTCTCGTTGTTAAAGTTCTTATTTAAATGGAGAGTAGGTTAAAAATCACTTGTGCCTAGTCAATGTGGCACAATATTAAGTAATATTGGTAGAGTTTTAGCTCTAAATATAAAATCTTTATAGAAAAGCTTTTCCACAGAAAAGCACAGTACCACAGAGCATTTTGCTACAAATGACTGATCACAGTCAAATTAAAAAAAATTGCTGTAGCAAAGCCTACCGCTTTTTTTTATTTTGTGCTATACCGTATTTCTTGCATATTGAAAATTACAAAAAATCGTCTTATTCAAAGTTACTTATTCATCCATCACCTCAGACGATAAACACCCACTGCTGGATAGTGCATTATGAACATCCGGAATAAAAAAAAGTATAAATAAAATAAACGAATTATTATACAATAAACACAGCATCATCTAACCCCAAGCTAAGCAGAGCTTGTGTTATGGGTACTAGATAACTGATATCAGTTATCAGTAATAAGTATATACTTATTACACCAACGAATAAGTACCTCAAGTTGTGCGCAAATGATTATAATATATATATATATATTTAGGTGGCACAACAACACTATTCAACGTTGAGACCACTTATAAAAAAATAGTTGTCTAACTCTATTAACCTCTCAACTCTCCTACAAACTGCTACGAGCCCTGTGTTCTCGAATAAAAATGATAAATAACTTCTTAACCCGATAATGCTATGACTAATCGAAGGGTTCCCGAATATAATTAATAAAACACACTAGTGTCAAGCCCGCGACAGGGTTCCGTATAGCTTAGTCGGATTTATTGACTTGTACTATTGTACAGGCGGGAACAAAAGTTCTATAAAGTAACTAGCTCATTGAGATTTATTAGTAGCTACATATAACACTTGATTGAAGTGGCTTCTGACCGGGAATTTGCACGCGTTGTCCTGGAAATAAATAAACTAATGTCCTTCCCTGGCAGGAAACAAATACTATCCGTTTTCATGCCACGGCCTAGGCCGCTGCGGCCCAAACAGTTTTCCGTTAATATTTTCGCAATATCGGTCCGATAGGCCGTTTTGTAGTGAAAGTGCCATTACATATTTGGCGTGGCGCAGTGACCTGAAGTGTAGCTTGGCCTCCAACACTAAAAATCAAACAAAAGGTATCAGTCTACTCATGGCCAGAAGTCCTAGTAGGTATTTCTTAACTTCGTCGCTCCAGCGGTACCTCGGACGACCGAACAGCCTTGGACCACTTGGACGACTTACGTGCTCACTGGTCAATTCTTCACATTTTTTTTTAAATTCAATACAAATCTCAGCGCAACATCTATCATAAAGAACACATGAACCAAGTGTCTTCACCTTAAGTATAGAGACAATAAGAAAAGTATGGACACGTTATTAGTTAATATGTTATTATAAAAATAAGTAAAACGAAATTACACATTAGCCAATGCTATGGGTACATTTTAATTATACTCTAGTGTATTTAACAATAATTTAAATTGTGTGTACTAGACAAAATACAAGCATTACACCGCAGCGGCCCGGTAAACTTGATTCACCTGGAGTAAATCACCTGGGTGTATCAAGTGCTACGCACGGTAGACTTGGTGCACCTGGGTGAACTAAACTTGTATATTTGACAAATATTTTTCTGTGTGAAGTACTGAAATCGCAGGAAGTATAAATAAACAATACAAAGTATATATTCATCAATCTTATGACACTCATGTTGCGTACCCATTGTCCTCTAATGCCTTTCTTTCTTTCATTATTTAAAATCAACAGGAGCAGCCATTGACCAGATCTTATTATTTTAATCCTCTTCTATTATTTCAAAGGCTACCACTGTGCTAATAACAAACCCTTAAAGTGTCCCTTCTTAGAAACTCTTAAGTATAACAGAGGCAATTTTTTTAAAGGCCCAGTAGGAGGCACTTCGATATCGACTCCGAGATTTTGGGTTTGTGCCGATACAGGCGATATTTACGTCTATTCTTAGTTTTTGTAACACCCTCGTCAGACCAGCCGTAATGAGACGTATCCAGCACGATTGTATAATCCGCGAGCGATCAGAGTGGCATATATACCTTGTCAAAGTAAATGTCCGACAGCGCTTGTGTCAGTCAGTTCAAAATGGTTCCTTCCCGTTCTGACTGCGCGCCGACTATGATCTATAAACATATTTTCTTGCTATGAATGCATTTTATTTGCATTTTAGGGCCCTTCATTGATAGTTTACTATGATCTAGCGGCAGTCTTGTGAAGTCTTGTGTAGACCTAAAGGGGTTTGATGATTTTGGCCCTAACATCGGTGATACATTTTACACTGATATACTTATTTGCTTACCGCAAGCTTAAAGCGCGCCCGCGCGCAGTCTGCAAGTGTATGCCGTCACTGTAAAATGTAGTACTAAAATGTTATGAGTTTAAGTCCATATTTGAATGTTCATTTTTGTGTTATGCGGCAGCGGTGTTGGATGTGTGAGCGCCAACCTCATAAATAAATACCTTTCCTACATACATATTATTATAATGCCCATGAATTGTCATCTTTTCATTTCTTGGAAGCACTTAAGCGCGCGCCTGTACCGACCCGGCAAACGACATCGGCATAGAATTCGAGAAAAAAGTATTGTATGTCCAGCTGGGCTATTTATGATCTTATCCAAGGCTGTCTCTCTTTCTCTTTAGCCTGTAGCCTATTTTTTGTCTCCCACCCGCTGGTCTATGGAATTATAGTGAAGTTTCACTGTGATATCCTTTCACCACACTTGGTTTTACACAGCTAGAAGATTGCCTGGAAGAAAATGTATTTTAGCGACAAGGCACTACAGCGATACCAATTTTAAGATTTTCGTGTTATTGTGTAGTTACAGTTAAGCCTATTAAGTGCCTTGTAAGATCCTATTCAGGTATTGAAAATGCCTTATCTAGAGCGTGTTGGCTTTCTTTCTGTTTTGTGGAACCCTACCAACTTTTTTGCTTTAGCAAGTCAACAATCTCGGCATATTATTATATTGGTCCACTGCTGGACGCAGGCCTCCCCCTGATAAGCGCCTTATTGGCTTTTATCTCATGGGGGTTAATGCCCATCTCTACACTATTACATAAAAGGTACATTAATTAGTAGATACTTACATAATTAACAATGATAATTACAATCAAATAATCTGTATCTGGGTATCTGGTGCAGCGCATCAGCATTGCCATACAGCGGGGCAATGCAGCCAGCGTCTTGGGGACGCTTCTGACTGGTATTGACATGGATCAGTTGAGCTACCTGTAGATTATTTGCAACAGTCTGCAATTAGCTTAATTATTTCAATTGTAAATACTAGTTCTAAATTGTTTTTATTATTGAATTGTACTTTTCTTTATCAAATAATAAAAACAAATTAGAACATATTTACAATTGAAACAATTAAGCTAATTGCAGACTGTTGCAAATAATCTACAGGTAGCTCAACTGATCCATATCAATACCAGTCAGAAGTGTCTCCAAGACGCTGGCTGCATTGCCCCGCTGTATGGCAATGCGGATGCGCTGCGCCAGATACCCACCAGCTCTCGGGTCACACGTCGCCTCGACCAGACGCTCATATAATTATATACTTGTACTTGACCTCGGTACCTACTAAGTAAGTAGGTACTCTTTGGGGAAAGCCCCATCGTGTACACACTTTTTTTGCTAAAGTTGGAAAGCCGACCGCTAAACCAAGAAGAAGGAATATAAGACAGATCTTTTCTCAAAAATATTATTGCTACCAAAAAAATCAATAATTTCGAAAAAACATGTTCCGCGGCGAGCATCGAACCAACCACACCTCAAATCGTACCGAAGTGACAAAGCTCCATGGTATTTCAATGAGCAGTTTAAGGTTACGGTTTTGAATAATTTAACCCGAAAACCATTCAATAAGTCCAGGAATAAAGTGATCTCGGGACACCTGCGCCTGTAACGGGTTCTAATAAGGATAGCGTCGTCGGTGTTGATGATGATTGTGATGGCTTATTCCTAAAAGTTCATCTGCATACTTATTATTAAAAATTCGAAAGTATCTCTGTCTGTTACCTTTTCACGCATAAACGGCAAAACGGATCCAATGAAATTTAGCTGGGAGGTAAATGGTGTCCCGGGGTCGGACATAGGCTACTGTCTATCTCGGAAAAGAGCGTGCGAAGCCGCGGGCAGCAGCATAAAGGATACTATAGAAAAACACAATAATTGAATAAAACAATTACAACTATTATATACACTTATATTATCAATTACTTAAAAAATATTTTATCGTGGTTTTTTTTGTTAATAAAGGCTACAGTATCGAAAAGGTAGTAATTTTATATTCAGCGCAAATTTCTAATTACCATGAATTTAATAACATACGTACGAGTAGCTTTAGAAGCCATGTACTCATTACTTGAACTTGTTACTTTGCAAATGAGTCTTGTATTAGGTCCTTACATATGAAATTGGCGTTTTTCGTACTGGCCACTTTAATCACAAATTTCTCCTCTTTGGTAAGGAATTCCAAATTCAAATTTGTACAGCTATAGACTCATGTATTTGTGCTTCGATGATCGTCATTCATTTGTTTTTTTTCTTCTGTTTTTTTCTGTTTGCGTCACTCATTTTACAAAATGGAAAACTTAAAATATCGCATTATTTACGAGTACGAGTTCCGCCGTGGCACTAGTGCTGCAGAAACAACTCGAAGGGTGAATGATGTGTATGGCGGTCGTGTTGCAAAAGAAAACACAGTTCGTTTTTGGTTCCAACGTTTTCGTTCTGGAAATTTTGACCTGCAGAACAAGCCCCGTGGACGGCCTGAGACTCAAGTTGATAATGAAGAGTTGAAGGCTATTGTGGAAGCGGATCCATCGCAAACCACGTCCGAGTTAGCTGCAGGCTGCGATGTTAGTGATAAAACTGTTTTAATTCACTTGAAGCAAATTGGGAAGATTAAAAAGCTTGAAAGGTGGGTACCTCACGAATTGACTGAAGCAAACCGGCAAACGCGCGTCGACTGCTGCGTTACATTACTAAACCGGCACAATAATGAAGGTATTTTAAACCGAATCATTACCTGTGATGAAAAATGGGTTCTTTACGATAATCGGAAGCGCTCAGCGCAATGGTTGGATCCTGGCCAGCCAGCCAAATCCTGCCCCAAGCGAAAATTAACCCCAAAAAAGTTACTTGTAAGCGTTTGGTGGACTAGTGCCGGTATTGTTCATTACAGTTTTCTCAAATCTGGCCAGACTATTACGGCTGATGTCTATTGTCAGCAATTGCAAACCATGATGGAAAAGCTAGCGGCTAAACAACCTAGGCTGGTCAATCGCTCCACGCCACTGCTGCTTCACGACAACGCTAGACCACACACTGCGCAAAAGACGGCTACTAAATTAGAAGAGCTTCAATTGGAAAGTCTAAGACATCCTCCGTACTCCCCGGACCTTGCTCCAACAGATTACCATTTTTTTCGAAATTTGGATAACTTCTTGCAAGGGAAAAAATTCAACTCCGATGGGGCAGTCCAAATCGCCTTTAAAGATTTTATTGATTCCCGTCCGACTGGTTTTTTTAGTAAAGGGATCAATGAACTACCTATAAGATGGCAAAAGTGCATAGAAAATAATGGTTCATACTTTGATTAATTAAATATATTATATTAAAAAATATTCGACTTTTTGTTCCTCCCATACAAAACGCCAATTTCATATGTAAGGACCTAATATTTAACAACAGGTAGGTAAATTGGAAAAGTAATGACTTGTCTGCGAAAGTTAATGGTAAAATAAACTACTGCATTCTTAAAATATCCATGTTTTTCCATTGTACTATGATAGTTTTTAACTTTTATTTTGTTTTAAACTTTTATTGAAATAATATGGAAAAGGTGTTGTGCAAAAATACAAAACTTCAACATACAGAGTTTAATTTTTTAGGCCCCGAAATACAGACGTAGGGGAAAAGCGGTGCAGGATCATCCCCTTGTACCTTGTAATTTTTGAATTATTTAGTAATCATAGTCTGGCCAGGAATTTTTTTGACAACCCACTCGCGATATAAAATCAAATCAAATATAAACTCTTTTTTCCATAAATTTAAGAAATGTACACCTAGAAAAGGTCAAATCTATATCTATTATATATCTAAAAGAAAGTCGTGTTAGTTACACTATTTATAACTCAAGAACGGCTCTACGGATCTCGGTGAAATTTGGAAGCGAGGTAGATGGTATCCCGGGGCCGGACATAGGCTACCTTTTATTCCGGAAAAAAGCGTTCGAAGCCGCGGGCTGCAGCTAGTTCTTAATAATTAAACACTGACGCGGAAAATAAAGTGATATTTTTGATTTATGTCGCTTCTTTACATACATACGTATAGAAGCGACGAAGAAACCTTTCGCCAGTTAGCTGAGGTTAAATAAGCAATACGAAGCAATTGCTTAGAAAATTAAAATAAACGAAAGACATAAAATACTAGGGATGGGTACTATCGTTGATGACCTGAATTGCATGTTGGATTGCTGGAGGTTAGAGTACGTAAGTTATCCTGGATGTTCATCAGCTAAGACATATAGCTGATACTCGTCTCTATGCCAGTCTATAACCAAATATTGCATCTCTGTTTGGGGCGGAACCGCGGAACACATAAAACCATCCTTACGCCCCGTTAGAAAGAACACAAGCCAGTTTCGCCAGTTAGTTGTTATTTTTCGAGTTGGAGCAAATCCCGTCCCAAGCTTTTTTATCCTCTAGCTAGATAATATTATATGTTATAGTAAGCCTTTTTGCACAGCATATTAGCATACCTACTAAATTTTATATTAAATACGTTTCATCTAATACAGATGGATATCATCCTTAATTCGGCTCTTAGACTATATTATACACATCTTGGGCTAAGTTAGACTTCCACCCAAATTCGGTCGGTACCTATTGATTAGAACTTTTGATTGGACTAATTAGAAGACCGTTCAAGGATAGTGTAAATACGTCCATTCCAAAATATTGAAACGTCTGAAACAAACGGAAAAGGCCGACATCACACGTTTCGAACTGGATGGAATAAGAAAGCACTGATTTCGTTCTGATCAACGAAACTTTCGTAATTCTGTATTGTACGAAATCACACTTCAAACTAAAAATTATAATGCGAAATTTTGGATGTATAGATGGATGTCTGTTACCTTCAAACCAAAACTACTGAACAGCTCCGGCTGAAATTTGCACACAGATAATTCTAGGCCTGGAATCAAACATAGGCTACTTTCATCCCTTATGTATGAGAGTTATCAGTTCCCATGGGTAGAAAACAACGCGTGCGAAGCCTCGGATAGAAACTAGAAAAAACATATTTTATCTACATATATAAAATTTTCTCTCACAATCAAACACGATACTAAAACTAAAATCCTGCTTGTAATTTGCGGGTACCCAGTTAAGGGTTGATCGTCACGGGTTGGCGAAGGATTAAAATGTTGTGTGGATTTAATTTTCTCTGCTTTACTAAGGAATAAAACTAACGGAAAAGTAATTTGCTGCAAATCGTAAATCATTTTGTATTAAAGTATGAAAAAACTAAGTTTGGTTCACTCGTATTTTTAGAGCATTTGGGAAAATAGGAGATTTTGGACTAAAAATCAACATTTTCCCGAATGCTCCCAAATAACAATGGAATCAAAGTTGGTTTTATCATGGGTTCATAAAAAATGTTTTACGATTTGCGGTAAATTATTTCTCCGGGCTTTTATTCCTTGTAGAACCCAGAAAGAAATCAAAAACCACGAAAAAATCCCATAACGCGCTAACCCGTGACGATCAACCTTAATTGAGCAGTGCAGATACGATCTCATTACGTAATGGTTTTAATAAAAATGACATTAATATAGCTTTGACATCAATTATAGACTGGCTAAATAATAATAATCTTAAAATTAACATAAACAAGACAAATATCATACATTTTAGACAACGCGATAATGCAGCTCAAAAAATTATGGACATTTATTACAACAATAGCGAAATCGAAGAAGTGGAAAGCACAAAATTTCTGGGGGTAAATATTGACAACAAACTGAATTGGAAATCACACATAGAAGCTCTCTGTAAGAAAATTAACAGCTCAGCATATGTCCTATACAAATTAGCTCCAATAGTGGACATAGATACCTTGCTTATAACGTATCATGGTATAATTGCCTCTAATATTAGATATGCGATAATGTTTTGGGGGAATTCGACAGATGTTTTAAAAGTTTTTAAATATCAGAAGCGCTGCTTAAGAACCATGTTTCACCTCAAAGTAACCGACTCTTGTAAATCCTTTTTCCTTAAGTATAAACTGTTGACGCTACCATCACTGTATATTTTGGAGACGGCTATGTTTGTTAAGAATAATCAAGATCTCTTCGGTCGACCTTCGGATTTCGTGGTCCGCAATAGGCGTGACAACAATAAAGTCTGTCAAATAAATAGGAATACCACAATGATGGGCAAGAGTATCTTTGCTATGGCACCCTAATAAATTACCACAGTCTATAAGACTACTGCCGAATATGGAGTTTCAGAGAAAGTTAAAAACTATTCTTTCAAATAAATGTTATTATGCTATAAATGAATTTTTAACTGACAAAGATTTTTCTGCTTCATGATGACATTCTTTATTTTTAAGTTGTTTTTATCCAACATTAGTTTCAAGTTCAGTTTTATTTTGTTTTATTGTAAGCTTAATTAATTAGATTGTTATTATTTGTACACAGACATTGCACACCGTAAAGGTAGGAATACATTGACTCTCATAGACATAAAAACACCTGTACCTACATGTATTTCAAGCAATAAACGATACTTTACTTTACTTTACTTTACTTTAAAGCCATAGATATAAGGACAATCTGTAGATATGGTATATACGTTCTCCCAGCGCTTACTCAAAAACTGGCCTGTGTGACAACTACACGCAAACACTCGCTCACAGATAAATTTCCAATTCACTAATTTGAAATTAGTTAATATTAATAATTATAATGAACAAACACGAGGCCATTGCTGTAGTCTCTAAGTCAATATATCACACTAAAGTACGTCGTAGCAAGCACGCGAATCACGAACGCCGCGCCCCGCCGCCGCCGCCGCCCCGCCGGCCCGGTCCGATTATAACTGAGGTGGGAGACCTAATGGGACCTAATTTGAGCCTGCCATTATCGAGAAGCTAATGCTCATCTCCTATTTTTCTCAACATCGTTTTGGTTGCCTGGAAGAAATCGCTTTAAGCGATAAGGCCGCCAGTTCCATTGCTGTTCCCTACATTATGTTTAACGAGTACTATCTGTTTTATAAGGTGATGAATAAAGCATTATCTATCTCTCTATCTCCCCTTTTTTACTTTTATCGAAGATTAAAGTGCAATTTATTTTAACATGATTCTAGTTGCTTCTAAATGGTAGACGTAGGTTGGGGTTGGTACCCACACGTGGGAGGTACTTCAGTCAGATTAGTTGTTTTGTCTGTTATTATAAGCTGGTTTTCCTATAAATAAATATAGATATAGAAAGATGTGTGCTTTCTCTTAAAAACAGTTCAAAGATCTAAGTATTTATAGTTGTGTATATATTTTTTAGTCACATGTCAATATCGTTCTATCTGTATATCTGATATATATCTGATGCGAGCAAACTTTGGTGTAATTTTAGGCAAATAAATAGAAAGGTTTTTTAATAGGTATTACATTCTTTATTGATAAAGAAAATTACAATTGGATAATAAAAACAAATTAGTACTAGTACAATTAAGCTAACTGCAGACTGTTGCACACAATCTACAGGTAGCGCAACTGATCCATATCAATACCAGTCGGAAGAGTCCCCAAGACGGCTGGCTGCATTGCCCCGCTGTATGGCAATGCTGATGCGCTGCGCTAGATACCCACCAGCTCTCGGATCACGCGTCGCGTCAACAACTTTACAACAACAACTTTGTAAGCTAAGCATCTAAAATAAATTGTGTCAGTTCCCTCAAAATGAGATGAACTGGGTGGTATCCTGGCTGCATCTACCTTACCTAGGAACTCTAACTCAGGTAGGTACGTAGTTTGCATTTCACAAAACAGAGTAGGTAATGCATAGTGTGATAAAATAAAACCGAACAAATCCATGAATTATACAAAACATAATTATACTAAAGAAACGAGTTGGTCTCAGAACTACCTACCTATTAATTATCACGTCTTAGCCGATAGAGCTGTTTTTGTTTTTCTGCCTACCCACTTAATAACATTCTTCACGCTTGAACAAAAAGGAGTGGAGTGGGACCAAATTATTAAGCCGTTTTAATACAGTTTTTACGAAAAACACTAAGTTATTATTATTATTCACGGGTTTCTTACGACGACGTTTCAGCAGAATTACACGCTGTCGTATTAGAGGGATGACACCACTGTTGATAAACGAACGAAGTTGACGGAGGTCGTCAAATCGCACAAAACGAATAACGGCCGATATGATTCTGAGTTTTTTATTTCTTAGAGCTCCGAAAGAATTTGGTGACGCGCCCGAAGCATCTTGATGGTAAGGTTGTTCGTTTTGTGATAGATTTATTTATTTATTTATTCAAAAATATTGTTAGTACACTATCCTTACAGGTACACCTAATGCGATAGTGTACTATCTATATCTAGATACTATCTATATATAGATATCCGACGTCATCCATCAACTTCGTTTGTTTATCAAAGTAAACCTCCTGGAGTTCCTTTGCAGCATGAAATATTGGTCCTTGATAGAAAAAAGGACGCGAGCGAGGCATGTTTCTCATCTAGGTACCCTTACACCTATTTAATCTTCTAAACTAAAGACGGTCACAGGCAATCTTTGCCTTGTTCCGGGGTACAGATTACTAATTTTTTATTTATTTCTATACATACAACTTTTAGATTAGCGCCAAACTTATGTAGTAAAGCGACTCTACGATTTCAGCAACACCTCTAATGCACGGTCAACGGGCGGAAGTCTACCAAAACCGTTCATTTTGGGAGTTTTTCAAACTTTTTTCTCACTTACCTCTTCTTGGAAAGTTTGTTGCCAGAAAAAACTTAATCTTAGTTTTTGTGACTGTTATTTGTTCTGTGTGTTTGTATGGAATATTTATATTCTATACATACCTTTTTCAAACATTCTACATCGAGTTTGGCTAGAGTAGGTAAGTTATTTATGGTAGTTTATCATGTTAATATCCGTTTTGGGTTAATTTCAACGCGTATTTTTATTTTGAATGAATTTGATGAAAGTATGTGTAATGGTACATTCATACAGCTATAAGTGGGCGACATTAGTACAGTACAAAATGTACCGTAAAAAGCAAAAAATACTTAAAGGAGATGCATGTACGTTAGCTAAGAAATGCTGTAAGCACGAAGGTAACAACACATACTTGAGGTTTGGGTGGTGGAGCCCCCTCAATAGCCTAACCAATAAAAGACGTAATAATAGAATCTGGAATTCAATAGCCACTACTTCCAGTTTGTCAGGAACCAAATGTCTACAGCATTTGACACTCAAGTTTACCTACTACAAAAACGGGCCGTAATGCCGTAAGGGGGCCGGAGCCCCCCAAACATTATGTACGAAGCCACCCCGCGCGTGGGTTGGTATCATACGTTTCCCATTTTTTAGTTTGTATTAAACCTGAACTTTACTAATTTTGTAGCCTGATTTATAGGCAGGTAATAAAGTGGCATTGAAACGGTATTGAAATAGCTACAAGTTTTTATTTTACGGGGCTTGGAAAAAAAACCGTATAAATGCTACCAAGCGTGAGTCTGTCAAGGCGTGATGGAGACTTCGACGTCTCCATCACGTCTCGACTGTTGGTAGTCCGGTAGCTATCGTGTACGTCTCGAGTAGCTGTCGAGCAGGGATGTAAAAATGATTCATATCTGGAACGCAGCACACATACGAACCATTGATATTCACAACCACGCGACGCAAAGACAAGGTTATTATGTTTATATGCATATTATTTAGTAAAACAAAATTAGTTGCTCATAAATTCTTCGTTATTTTATTGTATTAGTATTCCTACATGTTAGTTAGAAAAACAAATAAATAAGCGATTTTAGCGCTATGTTTTGGTAAATAAAGAACTTCACGGTCTATGGTAGTTGTAGTTGCATTACTAAGAGATGTCGCTAGAGTCGCGATTCTGCAAAAATATAATTTATGCCTTATTTTAGGTGCCTACGTATTATTTATCACTCTACAACACTCCGACAAAACTGAGGTAGGTCCTACAAATCGATTTATCACTAAACATTGGTCCTGATTGGTAGTGTGGATAGGTATTTATTTAGGTAACAATGTAGTAGGGTAAGAAATCTTAAAAAATACGTTTCTGCTACTGTTTTCTCTACCAAAAGAAAAATTCAAGCAATAAAACAATCTACTGTACCTAATCAGGTAAGCTTCGATCATGTTCGTAGGATACACCATGTAAGATTGTACCATCAACGAATTATTTAATAGCTAATCAACAAACTCCAAATTAATGTAATTCTTAGAAGTTCCCGCGTCATAATATTGCAATAATAATAAAGATAGTACATTATCTCAAATCTTCATTTCAAATCAAGCGTTACAATTATTTTTCTCATTTTTATTATTAAAAATGCAACATTTTATAAAATATTATTTTGTTATGTACCTCTTACCTACCATAGAGAAAAAATATTTTTATCTTTATTCTTGCTATTAAAAATATGGTAAGCATTTTCAGACATTATTTGTACTTACATTTAAATAATTTTATTCTATTTTAATTTAATTATAAATATGAACAGTTTTACGTTTGTAACGTAAGCATTATTCGGACTCGCAATTAATGTGAAAATCTGTAATTTTCCTAGGGATTTTTACATCTCTTGACGTTAGTAACGTAAAGCGACCGAGAGCGTAGTTCCACGTCCGCACGAAAGAGGCGCTGTACCAAATTGTATGGAAAAAGGAGACGTCATGCTCACGTCTCGTTACTAATGTCAGGCGGAACTCGGGGTCTGCTGATGCTCTCCCCTACCTACTTTGACATAAATAGGTAGTAGGTACATTTATGTTGAACTTGCACAAAAACGGATTCAAAGTTTTGTGGGTGAAAACAATGTTCCCTTGTTTGAAGAAGTTTCGAATTTTAATTTTTGTTTTCTGAAAATAAAATAAAACTATTGCGCTAAGCGCCGTCTGCAAACATGAACATACCTTTGAAGTTCCTTACCTTACATTGAGAAGCGACATCTAGTTATTTCGTCTTGAAGTAAATCATTGGGTAGTCTCACTGCAGTGTTTCTCGTTGTGGAAGTTTTCAATAGATGACGCGGCGCTACAATTGTTTCCTTTTTTTTCGGTCAACTATTGGCAGTAAGATCATAGACAGTTCTCGTTTTCTACACAGATGGCGCTCATATAACCCGGCTATGCGACAATGTTTTCGTGTGACTTGCAATCAAGAGACGGTTGGTAGCCTTTTCAATTTAGTCGACTCATAGAAAATGGAGTCGATATCTACGCAACAACCGAATGAAAATGACAGATGTTGACAGACGCTAGCGAGCGAACGAATTTGATCAATTTTGAGCAGTCTTTTGCCGCTATCGTTGCGGAGCGTTGTGTTTGTCAACGCTTAAAACGGATTTATCGTGCGAAATCTGTGTGTGATTGTGTTTTTTACATGTTTTGTGACTGAAATAATACAGTTCCATATCCTTCTGTGGTAATATACAGCAGTGCAGTGTTTATTTATGTTTGAAAGTGTACTTTTCTGTGCTAAATCGTAGCGTAAAGTTGTTGTGAGTTAGATGCTCTTCAATTTCGCCGGTTTTATCCTTTAGGTGAGCGTGTGATCGATTTTTACCCCCTTTAATTGTCATGTTGTTGTTATTCCTGTTTTGTTGCACGTTCTGGCAATATGCGTGATACGCGTTAGAGTTATGGCTAGCGAGTCGTCAAACAAAACGTCGTGCTTCCTGTTGGATTATAATTTATCCAATTTATATGTATTTCTTTATTTCCGGCGTATTAGACGCTTAGTGGAAAAGTATCGTTCTATCGATATTCCAGTCCTGTTACGTAGATAGTTGTAATTTTCTATTAGATCTAGTAAAACTGGGGATGGGAACAACACAACTGTTAATTTTGAAGAAAGACTCATCTGTCTTACACGCTTTCTGAGCTTGAGGAATTCCCTCATGAATTATGAAAGACTACATAAGAAGTGAGTAGAATAATTAGCTCGGAGACATAAAAGAAAGTGACTTCTGTTATTTTAAGTCACCATCACAAAGACTATGCCTGCCTGAGGTAATAAATTATTTCTTGATCTTTTGTATTTAGATTCAAAAAATATATGTATCTGTAACAACACCAATGCAAGCATTTTATAGCTACTTTAGCCGTAGCCCTTTTAAGGTGTATTCAAAAACTTCGAGAAAATAAATAAATAACGCTGGACAATCCACATAGCATCATCTAGCCCCAAGCTAAGCAGAGCTTGTGTATTAATGTATTTTCTTCAATAAGCCTATGTCTTCCCACTGGAAGTTATTAACTCAAATTTTATTCACAGCTAACTAAATTAATATTAATTTTAGATGTAGACTGGACCAATATAGACCGGTGAGGTGAAGTAGAAGCAGAAGCTTATTTGGTTTGCTTAATGTTTATATAAAGCACCCTGTTTCTCACACAACAGGGTGTGGTTGCCCATATGTTTGATAATAAACTAAGGGTTCTCAAAGTAATGACTATAGATAGGTATCTCTTTATTTAATTTATCTAATGACTCGATTCAACTAAATTGACATACGGTTGCTGATATTGAACTTGGGGAGAGTTTAAACTTTTGAAGTAGGTAACTCATAATCACAAAGTGTAGATAGTAGATTTGGTATTTTAAATTACTGAGCCTATGAAGGACTCGCTGGCCAAAATAATAGCCAGTGACATTAGTATATTGACTAAGTTTGAACTTTATTTTCATAATAAGAAGATAAAGTATCGCACAGAACGGAATCCTCCATATGTTCCTGCATGTGCTTTCCCATTAGAATACAATCTTGGAGTCTTCACCAGGGTGAATAAGTTCCTTCTGGGAAAGCGTGCTCCATCTTAGGCCACATCTTCACTTACTTATGTAAGATAGCGGCCAAGTGCTAGACCACTAACAATAAAAAGAAAAGTATGCTTTGACAACCGATGTGCCGCGCTGGGCGAAGGTCCGCCTGCGACGCATGAGGTTGCGAGTTCGATTCCCGCCTTAGAACAAATGTTTGTATGATCTGCAAATATGTGTTCTGTGTATAATAAAAAAAATCTATTTATCTAATATATTGCATTATGTATGTATATCAGTCATCTAGTACCCATAGCACAAGCTGTGCTTAGCTTGGGGCTAGCTAATGATTGCGAATGATTGGTAGACTTGATTGTCTAGCAATTTTTAAAAATTTATTCTGTAAAAGCTGGCTACGTCATCAGCACACACATACATCCCCTGCTGGTCATGCATCCTCCAACCAAGGGGGATTTTGCCTGGTACAAGTAACAAGTAATACCAGCACTGTATGTTACGTTAGTTATTCTGGAATTAAATCACAGAATAACTAACGTAACACACAGTGCTGGTGTTACTTGTTTGTTACTTGTTTCTGGACTGGTTTCCGCAACTAGGCCACAGGTGGGCCCTTTTTGCGTGTCGGGTGGGGGGCTGCTAATCTAACCACCCGATGCCCTCCAGGAAAGCCAGCAGCTCGCTGACGCCGGTGCATGCCTCCCTATGTGTCCTCGGTGTCCCGAGGTAGTGTAGTCGTTGAGACGCTACGCTATCGCACTCTACAAGCACATGCGTGGCCGTCTCCTCTGCGTTCATGCACACTCTGCATAGAGGGCTGTCCGTGATACCCAGATTAAATGGATGTTTGTTGAGCATGCAATGTCCTGTGACAATACCGACGATTAGCCGGAGTTTGTCACGTTTCAGATTGAGGAGATTTCGCGAGAATCTCGGGTTTAAAGCCGGGAAGGCCACCTTTGACTGCCTACAATCCGGAATACTTGCTCAGTAGTCTTGGTGTTGTTTGACTGTACGTTGACGGATCCATGAGCGGACTTGACTGAATGCAGTGCTGTTGTTAAAAATACACAAAAGAATCTGCTGCCCGTTTGTAGGTTTACTTAGTCTGCTCTTACAATACCCACGGGCGGACTTGGAAGGTTCAATTCTTACGCTGCGATTGCCTCAACCCCAACCACCCCAACTCTTCGTTGTGTCGTATGAGGCGACTAAGAGATATCCACCGGGAACGTGCAGCAGCGCCCCCAGCAGAACAATTCTACCACCGATCTGAGATTCCCATCCCGCATGCCCAGCGTGGGGATTACGGGCATCATCCCCCGTGAGATAAAAGCCAATAAGGCGCTTGTAAGGGGGAGGCCTGGGTCCAGCAGTGGACCAATATAGTCTGTGGAGATGGAGGATCGCCACAGCTTAAACGGAGTGGCGCTACTGTGGGTCGGGGTAGTGACCCCGACCCACAGTAGCGCCGCCACCTATTTTATCTTATTTTTACGTTAAACAAAGGAATCTACAAAAATCCATTACACAGTTTTTGATACCTATTATAAGCTTTTTTTGAATGCCTCTGTACTAGTTTTATTTTGTATGGTTTAGGCAGGGATGCGAAGTTCCTTTTGGCGGCCACCAAACTTTGTTTTCGCATCTGTGTCTAAACTTAGCTATAGTAAGCATATACTTAGCTATGGTAGGTAAGGTACAGGTGCTAAGCCTCATGTGATTGTAATTTTATACAATAACATAGTCAATGCAGCTGGGCATAGTAATTTCCATAACTCCTAAGTAACTAGAATATTTTACACCTGTTTACGTTCACCCCTGTTCCACTGCTGGTCAAAATCCTTCCTTCCATTCTTTCACTCTTTTTGATTCAAAGCTGAAAGAGGCCTCTTGATAAGATGAGAGTCCAGCTTTTCAGTTATCAGCAATTCAGCATATCACACACGTGCCCACACGTCGACTGCTGGACTTAGGCCCCATAAGACGCCACAAATAGTCCTGACCTGGAGGCCTATCTATTTTAATTTATCAACGTGAAATTTCGTGTTTCGCTTCGGCCAATTGGTGTAGTATTAGGATGTTAGAGTACACCCTAATACTACACCGAATTAGAGTACCAATTTGCACATAAAAAAACGAAACGAAACAATTGATTGCGTATTTTGGAGAATCAAAATAGGCCTTCACAAGCGAAGCGACTCTCCGCGATTTCTACTATAGATTTAAATACTAATCCATAGTTTTTAAGCCGACTAACACTTTAGACTGTAAACTAATCTTAATAAATAAATTGAATTATTATAAGTATCTCATATTATTAAAGGAGTTCTTTCGCCTTCATGCATACTAAAATGATATGGTTGGAAGTTTGCACAATCATGTCATTGTGTCGACTTGAATCTGGAATGCCATATTTTAAAGTATTCTAACCGCGAGCATAAACTACAATATATATTTTGTAGCCTGCAAAATACAATCAGACATTAAATAAGCCCCCCGTTTAGATATCTATTCACGTAATCATAAATACACCAATTAGCCTTTGTGAGTTACACCTAGAACCATTACAAAATTGCGTTATGTACGTCGATTTCGTGCTAGTTTACCATTTTAATGGTCTGAATTTAGGTATGTTCTTTATTTTTGGGGAAATCTGGAACTTGGTAGAGGTGAAGTAATAGGTATACCTAACCATCAAAAATATAATAATAAATATTATAAAGTAACAAGAACCTGGCAACAATAAAACTAATAAATGGCCTTCGCGGCAGTGTGATTAATATTCACACTGCCGCGATACGCTATGCATTCATACAGTTTAGAAAAGAAAAGAAAATTTATAAATTAAATAAATTGACTTCTTCTAAACTGTCATTAAAATGAAGATAGCAAGCCTGTGCGATATAAAAACAACAAATTTTATCTTATGAAATCAAAACTAATGTATTAGGTCCTTACATATGAAATTGGCGTTTTGTATGGGAGGAACAAAAAGTCGAATATTTTTTAATATAATATATTTAATTAATCAAAGTATGAACCATTATTTTCTATGCACTTTTGCCATCTTATAGGTAGTTCATTGATCCCTTTACTAAAAAAACCAGTCGGACGGGAATCAATAAAATCTTTGAAGGCGATTTGGACTGCCCCATCGGAGTTGAATTTTTTCCCTTGCAAGAAGTTATCCAAATTTCGAAAAAAATGGTAATCTGTTGGAGCAAGGTCCGGGGAGTACGGAGGATGTCTTAGACTTTCCAATTGAAGCTCTTCTAATTTAGTAGCCGTCTGTTGCGCAGTGTGTGGTCTAGCGTTGTCGTGAAGCAGCAGTGGCGTGGAGCGATTGACCAGCCTAGGTTGTTTAGCCGCTAGCTTTTCCATCATGGTTTGCAATTGCTGACAATAGACATCAGCCGTAATAGTCTGGCCAGATTTGAGAAAACTGTAATGAACAATACCGGCACTAGTCCACCAAACGCTTACAAGTAACTTTTTTGGGGTTAATTTTCGCTTGGGGCAGGATTTGGCTGGCTGGGCAGGATCCAACCATTGCGCTGAGCGCTTCCGATTATCGTAAAGAACCCATTTTTCATCACAGGTAATGATTCGGTTTAAAATACCTTCATTATTGTGCCGGTTTAGTAATGTAACGCAGCAGTCGACGCGCGTTTGCCGGTTTGCTTCAGTCAATTCGTGAGGTACCCACCTTTCAAGCTTTTTAATCTTCCCAATTTGCTTCAAGTGAATTAAAACAGTTTTATCACTAACATCGCAGCCTGCAGCTAACTCGGACGTGGTTTGCGATGGATCCGCTTCCACAATAGCCTTCAACTCTTCATTATCAACTTGAGTCTCAGGCCGTCCACGGGGCTTGTTCTGCAGGTCAAAATTTCCAGAACGAAAACGTTGGAACCAAAAACGAACTGTGTTTTCTTTTGCAACACGACCGCCATACACATCATTCACCCTTCGAGTTGTTTCCGCAGCACTAGTGCCACGGCGGAACTCGTACACGTAAATAATGCGATATTTTAAGTTTTCCATTTTGTAAAATGAGTGACGCAAACAGAAAAAAACAGAAGAAAACAAAACAAATGAATGACGATCATCGAAGCACAAATACATGAGTCTATAGCTGTACAAATTTGAATTTGGAATTCCTTACCAAAGAGGAGAAATTTGTGATTAAAGTGGCCAGTACGAAAAACGCCAATTTCATATGTAAGGACCTAATATTAGGGTACGAGACTTTGAACCCGTCAGAGGGGAAGTTACCTATCTATGAACGCCTCTGTACCTATCTCATTTAATTTACAAGTCCCATATGATCAGAACCAAGAAGTCATTCCACACTGGACGTAAAAAAGTTCCTGAAACTAAAAGCTATTATTGAGGACAATCAAATGTCCCTGTTTAGTATCATTTGGAGGTCGCAGTAAACCCTTCCTTATTTAAACGGGCTCGGGGCAACGCCCTGCCTTTTTACGTTATTTTTCTCAGTGTGCTTTGTATGGGAAACAGCTAGATCAGTTCGGAAAGCTTCTATGCTCAGCCATGTATATATTTTTTAAGCTTGTAACAATTGATACAATTCTCGAAAAATCTTCAAAAGGGGGATTTGAGGATTTATCTATGTCTCGATGGGCCCCGAAGTTTTCGTTCTGAATGTTTTATGGGCTAGATAACTGATATACTTAACACAATTATATTACATAGATATAACGCGAAAATCCGACACGCGTATTTTCGGTATAATAAGTAGCCTATTATCTAAAGGCTATATTCTAAATATACAATTACATCTTCATCTGTTCAGTAGTTTTGGAGATCTTAGGTAACAAAATAAAATTCACAAACTTTCGGATTTATAATATTCGTAGGATATGCATAGAAAATACCCGGAACAAATATTTGCAGATCGTACACTCATTTGTCCCGGGGCGGGAATCCACTGAGGTCGTCAAAGTGTACCAGCTGTTTAGATTACTGTGTTCTCAAGCATCCACATGCGGCGAAACGTACCTACTCGTTAAATCGCGCCCAAACAAAGCTATCTTCACATCTGCGACTGCGTGACGTAGTTTCATGGCTATTCGTTGTATGGGAGACCGAGTCTATAGAATACTGGCCAGTGGCCACAGTAGAGAAATTTTCTCTACTATGTAGCTCAAACATTTCAGAAACCAACGATCTTTCTAGCTAGGATCTGGTGTATGGCCCAACGGCTTTGAGAACAAAAAATAATTATCTTTAGCCGTATAAATAATTTGTCTTATTCGTGAAATGTTCAATTTGCGTAAAATACTTTGACAAATATTTGAGTGAAAGAAAAATACTCAAAATCAACAGCGTTTAGAAGAAAGCTAAGTAAATTACGAATATATTTTTTAAATTCGAAATTTGGATATTTCTTCTATAAATGCTATGGAGCTTGAGTATTTTTTCTTTCCCTCAAATAATTGTCAAAGTATTTTACACAAATTGAACATTTCACGGATAAAACAAATTATATAAGTACTTATGCGGCTACAGATAATTGTTTTGTGTTCCCAAGGCCGTTGGGCCATACACCAGCCTTAAGTAAGTGTAGCGCTTTTCCGTACACTCAGTATGGAAGGTCGCGGGTTCACATCCCGTAACAAAAATTGGAATATTATATGTATTGTACAAATTCTAACAAACTATCTTTTTATAGAGGTACTTTTGTCTGGTACCTGGGTACCAGACAAAAGCGAGCGAAGCCGCAGCAGAAGGTAGTACTTACTACACTTAAAACAACCGGGTCTTGTTTCCTGAGACAATTTGCCGAAACCCTAACTACTTAGTGCTGCCGTTCACTTTCAAAATTATGGCAACTTTAGTTTGACAGTAGCTCCTGTTTTTTCTTGATCGCGTTGTTCTGCAGAAATTGTAACCCGTTATTCTCTGAGTCATGCTTTAGTTCGTTGAGTGAGGCCGCACACCAGACATGCACTTGTACACAATTGTAGCGCCACATTTTAAGCGCGAGCGCGACACATTATTCGCTTAATCTCCGCGCAAGCACATAGGTACACCAAGGACACCTTTGTAGCGGGTGCAGTTTGTATAGTTTTTAGTAAAGCCGCACATCATAAATAAACTTGTGTAACGACAATAATTGTAGCGCCACATTTCAAACCCGACACATTTATCGCCCCCGTATATCTATATACCAGCACGCAAGCACGTACACCAAGGAACCAAGGACACATAAATTGTAGCTGGTGCAGTTTGTACATTTTGTCAGGTCGCTGCATGTGACGCGGTATATGTGGCGAGGTAAATGTAGCGTCGAGGTAAACGTGGTGCCGGTGTGCGGCCTCACTTACTGCGCCACAACTGAGTAGCCTAGATATCAAAAGCATGACTGCAGTGTATCGTATTCTATCTGCAACGAGACCGCATGATAGTTATCCAAATCTGAGGAAAATCCGACCAGATTGCAAAGACACGTAATGGTTAAAACTCGTACCAGTTTTAGGAAGCGGCATTGCACGTATTTTATGAATAAAAAAATTGCTCAAATATATTTTTCTACGTATATTTTTTATGCAACAATTCAGCCAGTTTCGTTCTGTAGTCTAAAGGGAGGTTTCAAAATATTGTAAGGATATGTATATTTTGTGAACGAAATAAAAACATTTGTATTTGTATTTAGTCTTGGAGTGCAGATTGATTCACGACATTGGTACTGGTCAAGACAGCATTCTCTTATGTCGTCAAGCCTTATGTTTTTTTATTTTTGTCTGCATATTCGTCAAGTTCATTCCAGCAAAATATCCAATAAATAACAAACATTTCGATGTGTCTATTTATCATCTAGGTACTTCTACTAGATGCATTTCAGCTGAGACGTTGCCTCTAGACAACTTTTCAAACCTACAGAGTCGGCTCCGTAAAAAAAAAGACAGTTCTTGATGTAATCTCTGAAATAGCTGCTAAACGCCTTTTTTATCTGCTAACAAAACGGCAATAAACAAATCTGGAGCGTAGTCCTATTTCTCATTTGATCGTAAAAAGCTTGCTTTTTAATCTGTCAGACCTAGTTTCTTAATCCAGTTTATTACACAACGAAGCTTAGGAAGCTACGAAATGAAGGCGTCAATGAATGTGGTTAGCGCAGGACCGTGGTGGAGGGGCGGTCCATAAATAAATAAATAATAAATAATGCTGGACAATCCATTCACCATCATCTAGAGCCCCAAGCTTAACAGAGCTTGTGTTGTGGGTACTAGATGACTGATAAACTTAATACAATATATTACCCCCCTCCCCCCTACTTCTTATTATGCCACTCCATCGCTAAAAGGTCATCCACTTAGGTCCAATTTCACCGTTGCAATTGAACGCATTCAATATAAGATAAACTCAGTATAGCGCTTTAAATATTTTTTTTAATGAGTTCAGCCCATTTTACATAAGTTGATCCGGTTCAAGCGCTAAATCTAGTTCAAGAGCAGCTGTCATGCCGCACAATAGTTATTACGAATTTAAACTCGATCAAGCTTAACTTAGTTTTGTTGAACTTAGGTCCAATTTCACCGTTACAATTGAACGCGTCCACGTTGCAATTGAGCGCGTTTAATATAAGATAAACTCAGTTTAGCGCTTTAAATCAGTTCAGCGCATTTTACGGACATAAAGGTGATCCGATTCAAGTGCTAAACCGAGTTCAAGAGCTGTCATGCCGCACAATAGTTATTACGAATTTAAACTCAATCAAGCTGAACTTAGTTTTGTTGAACTTAGGTCCAATTTCACCGTTACAATTGAACGCGTCCACGTTGCAATTGAGCGCGTTTAATATAAGATAAACTCAGTTTAGCGCTTTAAACCAGTTCAGCGCATTTTACGGACATAGAGGTGATCCGATTCAAGCGCTAAACCGAGTTCAAGAGCTGTCATGACATACAACAGGAATTACGAATTTGAACTCGATCAAGCTGAACTCAGTTTTGTTGATCTTAGATTTGGCAGCAAACGATGAACATGAACGAAATTGGAATTGGATGAAATTGGAATTGGTGAAATTTTGTATTTAAGTATCTACTCACTCACTTTTGTTTGGCTTTAGTAGCATTCACCGCCCCGTCGTCGTCGTCGCCATGAGGGGCTGCGGGGGGAAGTGTGCGTCGTGGGCCATAATAACACAAAGAAAATTCGACTGCAAATTATGATGACCGTGATGGAAATCGGTCAAAACTTTCATCTTACAATGTAGGTAGGTAATTCGTATGTGCACGAGTATGCAAATCTCGAATGTAGGCCAGGCTCCGTGTATGGTCTGATAATATCTTGCTCCGTTGTTTTGTACTGGAAGTTATGTTTTCGAGTGTGATATACTCCGGCCAAACTCAAGTTATAATGTTTGTAAACATTGCCCTCATACTCATAAAAATCACTTTCTTGTTGTTGATTTTTATGATAGAATTTGAATTACTTGTCGATTTGAGCTCTTTCCTACAATGCATAAAGCTGAGAATTATTTTTCAAACGCGACGCCAAATACGTACATAATTTTAGATTTTTGTGAACTGTGTTGTGAGTGGTTTACAAACATTGCACCTTGAAAATGGCTTGAGTGTAGAATATATATTCTTTTAATGTGAGATTGCACAATTCTAGGGCCACTTCTAGGGACAATTCCAGTAAAACTATTTACTTACATAAGTACCTAAACCAAAATACGATTAACAAAATGAACGATACAAAATTGAACGTTCCGAATTCATTTTAAGCATCTTCTGACCAAGGCAGGTCAACCTTATTTAGAACTCTATTTAGATATTTTAGCTCACAAAGTGTAACTGTTGACCCGGAATACAGTTACAGTGAACCTAATGGTGGGTCTGGGTACAGACCGGCGTTACAAGGCGTAACGTAACGTGTTACACATATACAGTGGTGGTCACATAATTAAAGACACTGGAAGCATATTGAAATAACTAAGCTATTCTTCCTGTATATACTTTATCAGACTGCCATTGTAACTTGCTGCACAAACAATTTTTATTTGTGTTGTTATTGTGTATTGTTAAAACGAAACATTTACAACAAAACTTGCCTTTTATTCGGTAAAACTTAAATGTAAGCAGTGTAAATAAAAGATAAGATTAGTAAGATCTGGCCATATAATTAAAGACACTTCATTTCGTAACAAGAAATTAAACAAAAAATTAGTTATCTTTGAAATTATTTTAGTACGTAAGATTTCTAACACATTTTTATAGAGCATTCCGATGCGTATCAATACTTGGTCGCATGTCCTTTTGCAGCAATAACAGCACGACATCTCTTAGCCATGGAAGCAATCAATTCTGTACAAACTTGTACCGGAATTTGTTCCCACGCTTCTGTAAAAGCTGTGTAAAGTTGATCGACGTTTGATGTACTCTTGCCGCCACTGTCTTCTTCACCTGGTACAACAAGTTTTCGATTGGATTTAAATCCGGACTGTACGGGGGCCAATCCAAAACTGTCACAAACTGGTTCCTTAAGAAATCTTTAACTACTTTTGCGGTGTGTTTCGGATCATTATCCTGTTGAAAAGTCCAAATTACCGGTAAATTTTGCTCAGCATAGGGCAGCATGGTTTCTTGTAAAATATTTTTGTACTGGTATTTATCCATATTGCTTTCTATATTCCTGACAGGTCCGACACCAAGTCCTGAAAAACAGCCCCACACTATGATATTGCCCGATTTATTGACAAAAAATGCTATTACTCCTTTAATTAATTTATGACCGATAAAATGTACTTATTTTTTAAATGATTGTAGTATTATTATTTCTTTGTGTCTGTTTATTTTATTTACTTAGTATTGTAATAGTAATTATTGTACATTTTAAGACATTGTGTGCCCAATAGGGCAGCATATATTGTGACATTCCATTGTATTATAACAACTTTTATAACATGTATTTCATGCAGTAAATTTGATTGATTGATTGTAATGTAACGTATTACACAGCGTCAGTACGAGGAAAGAAGGCGTTTGCAACGAGCAACGAGACGGATTTTAGCACACGGCGCGCGGCGGCGTAACGTAACATGCTGCGAATGGTTACACCCCGTAACATCGATCAGTACCCGGCTTTAGGTCGCGGTGCCGGCGATGACAACTCAATTTGTTTGTGTCGCTTGTTATGACATTCCCGTTTTAGTGTATAGAAAGTGATGTGAGATTTCTTTCCGACAAATGGTACGGTGCCGCGTTGTGACGAATGATAACTAGATCGAAAGGTGTTTTGAAAGGTTGTGTTGGAATGTTTTTGTAGATGTTATTTCTGAATGGACCTGATACCAATTTTGGTCAGGGGTAATGTAGTGCTTGGCCGTGTAAAAAGTCTCTGTAGAAATACACTGATCGCGGGATTTATTTAACAGACTAGATGAAACTAGATTCGAGAATTCTAAACTAATGCTTAAGACGGACAAGATCTATCGTCAGGTTCTTGATGTGGCGGCGCGCCCCACCAGGTCGCATCGCTGACGCTGGGCAGTGAATGCGTTGAAAGTAAATAGAATACTCGTATTTCTCCAACAACATCCCGTTCTTCCAAGACAAATCAATTGTGTTTGGCCTTGGTCTCATATGATCACTATAGGCTGCGTTAGGGCCGGCGCGGCAAACGATTCTATTTCAGACTAGCTGCTGCCCGCGGCTCCGCACGCTTTTTTTCGGGATTAAAAGTAGCCTATGTAAAGTAGCCATTTAGCAGGGAGGTAGATGGTATTTCGGGAACGGCCCCGGAATACCATCTACCTCACTACCGAATTTCACTGAGATCCGTTCAGCCGTTTAGGCGTGAAAAGGTAACAGACAGACAGACAT
This sequence comes from Eupithecia inturbata, assembly GCA_963662085.1. Taxonomy (NCBI): domain Eukaryota; kingdom Metazoa; phylum Arthropoda; class Insecta; order Lepidoptera; family Geometridae; genus Eupithecia; species Eupithecia inturbata. The sequence continues at coordinate 4,107,946 of OY759201.1, forward strand.
ACATAGTTACTTTCGAATTTATAATATTAGTATGGATTAAGTTCTTTTTATACGTCAATGAGTTTAGAATTAATATTACTTTATGCCTTGGCATGCCGCCTCATACCAAAGCGTCCTACGGGCTGACGAAGCGCACCGTGCCCTGCCGCGACGTCAGTCAACGCCGGCCCTTAGGATGTATGTGGTGCCGTACACATAATTATATCTATGAAAAACGTCTGGAGTGATCTTTTGTGCCGTCGAAGTCTGTTTCAGCGGTTAGGGGTTACAGTACGCTGCGTACTGCGTAGTGATCAAGAGAACAGAAGCTTTAAATGTAGTATTTACCTACAATTTATCAGACAGGTACCTAGGCACTTATTTATCGCTACAAGTTCCCGTACATATTCACCTCCACTCTACTACATAACCAACGGGCTGGAAATTCATCGGTGAACAGGTCAATGAACTCGAAAAAATTGGTAAAAATGTCGGATGGAAATAAAATTCATTGGACATCAGGGACGCTGGAAACTTTTAGGAGAATAGGATAGCTTTTAGTCCCATATTCAATTGTGGCTTTTTTGCCCTAATTTTGTTCTATTTCGTACCTGCTTTTCCAAATTTCCATTTTATTTCTGCGCGCAGCCATGGTCAGTTCTCCCATAGAGTAACTGCAGATAAACTTAATCGTAGGAAGTTCATTACCAACATAATAGGTCAGAAGCAGATTATTCTCGATATTTCCTTTGCTGCAAAACGGGCCAAGTGCGAGCGCAGTCTGCCACCCAGAAATAAAAGAACCCTGGGAGACATTTAAACCCTCCCACTTTCAAAACAAACGTGGGAGGCATCGCAGCTCCAGCTTAACTGGTACAGGTGCACAATATGCCCAAGGTAATTAGAACTTCCAAGTATAATAAAATTGTTTATGATGAGTTGGCAATGAAAGTTCATTGTATAGTGGTTGAAGACAGTAACAATGTGCATTATAGCTGTTGCGTCATTAGGTCATTCATTGTAAAGTTTGTGTAGTATTTATCGTAATGGAGTTCAAATTGACATAATATGGCGCTTGCTGGTGTTTTGTGAATGGCTTAGTTGTGTCATTATGTCGAGTATATCAATATTTTTTTTATGTCGTGCAAGCTAGCGGCCTCTGTAGATCTTACTGACCTACTTACTCGCGGCCTCTGTAGATCTTACTGATCTTGAATAGTTATATTGAAGCACTGATTTGACGGTTCGTAGATTAGTGCAACTTGCAGTAGAAAAAAAGATTATTGGTACACAAAAAGGCAAACTCGTTAATACTTCCGTATAAAATTAACATTAACTTAAAGTAAAAAGTACCTGCCCGCCCAGTGAACCAATAGGCCCCTCCTCAGCTTAAAGCTTGTCGCACACCTGGAAAGCATGGCTGCAGCACAGCACAAAACGTGCATTTAAATAAGGGCCTTAACTAGTAACATTTAGAAGTTTTTATATTGACGGCATCAGATGACAGGCAGCTCGCGGACCGAAGCTTGTGGGAAGCCATTTTGTCACTGTAAAATGTATCTAAAGATAACGATTTTAAGCCTATATTTGATTTAAAGTCAAAGTCAAAAACTCTTTATTTCCATTAATACAATAAATGTATACTTAGAAGGTCAAATTCTTAATAATTAAACACTGACACGGAAATAAAGTGATATTTTTGATTTCAGTCGCTTCGGTATGTAGACTAAAGTAAAGAAGCGACGAAGAAACCTATAGCCTGTTAGTTAGTTGTTATTTTTCTAGTGGAGCAAATTCTCGTCCCAAGCTTTTTTATCCTCTAGATAATCTGATATTTTATAGTAGGCCTTTTCACACAAGAAGATTTTGACAACTTGAATTTATTTACTGATAATTTTTGCAACTTACTAGGAGTTTTGTTGTAGAAGCGTATACATTGCCCTTTAAAAGATACATTATCATTATTGCACGTTTTTGTGCTGTACTAGTAGGAGTAGTAGCGGCTTACCGCGCGGTCAGAAGATAACACCTTACCGTTGACCACTCCAATCTGGGGTGAATTACCTACGCTGCGAACCTATCACGCCTGCCAAGCAAGCTGGTTATGATAAAACCATCTCAGTTTCAAAAGAGGCTCATAGCCGCCAGCAGGCGGTATCAAAAGCCACAAAGCGCTTTGTGTCTTTCTTGTTCCTCTTTCTTTTGTCGTAACTGAACACTATGCATCAATAAAATCCAACCGTACCATCCATGCTAAGCAGACTGTCTGCTCGTTGTTAACTTTCACGCCTAAACGTCATTTCATAATGTCAGACAAATTGCTATGTAATTATTTGTAATTTTTTTGTAATTTGTAACGGCTCAACGGATCTTAATTCTAAGATTTTTGGTATTATAGTGCGTAAGCCCTCACACTCAGAGTAATTTCTAAGAAATCAAATCTTAAATCTTAATGTTTGGGAAAAAGAAGGACACGTGATTAACGCACAATTTGTATCCAGAAAAAACGCAAGGAAAGCCGCACGCTGAAGTTTAGTTCCTCTATAAATCAAACTCTCCGCCAATATCCAGTTCTCAAGTACATATCTCACGCAATCTCAGTACGGTTCAAGAGGCATTCAGCTCAATCAGTAGCTCAATTAGGGCGCAATCAGCCTCGTCTAGATAATTGCCCGTTGCTGTGAGAAACTTGTGGTGTCCAGTTGGGTTTACGACACTGGTAAAGCTTGGGTCTTTAGCGGAGTCCAGGTGATCAAATATCAAAGAGCTTTATTTCCTTTAGACCTTACAGGACTCTTAGACACGTCACAAAATGCAAAAAAAAGTAAAACTAGGAAATAAAGAAAAAGGTTTGATTTTTTTTAAGTTTGTTCGCCGCGATCGTGATATAGTGAGGGTTTGCTTTGATTTCCAAATGCCAATGCCATTGATATTGCATAGACCTCACACCGGCTAGTAGGCCAAGCACAGGTATTGTTGTCTAGAGGAGAATATACAAAAATTACCTCGCATCGTCATCCATTGCATAATTTATTGAAGTTGATGGAATTAATAATCCATACCACCATTCTTAATATTATAAATTTGAAAGTAACCCTATCTGTACATATATCTGTCCGTCTATCTGTCTGTCGGTATGTCTGTTATCTTTTCACGCATAAATGGCTGAACTGATTCTAATGAAATTTGGCAGGGAGGTAAACGGTATCCTGGGGATGGACATAGGCTACTTGAAAAGCGCGGTCGAAGCCGCGGGCAGAAGCTGGTTTCTAATATTTTACGCATATGACGTGACGATGTGCCTAATTTTACCCTAGACAACAATTCCTGTGCTTGGCATACCTACTGCTGATCAAATTTATTCGCCGTGATCGCGTTAGTTCACGAGGTTTTGATTTGGATTCCCACTGCCATTGATAAAAGTTCTTATTACTTTCAGCTAATAATCTTACTCCACTGGCTCAGCGAACCAAAGTGGTTCTTGGCATCCGGCAGAAGACTTCTCCAAGCATCTCGGTGCTGAGCTGTCTATCGCTAGTAGCGAGAGACGAGTTCGCGGAGATCGGCTCTCACTTCCTCCTGATCCTGGGGCGAATAAATGCAAGCTATTACTATAACAACCATCTTTTAGGATCAAAAAAGTGCCTTAAGATCTTGTAACCAGTTCTGTCGCGGGCGGAAATAAATCAATTGGAATTTATGGAATCAGTCACGGCAATAATCCGATTTCATGGTTTGAGCCCGTCACTGAACTTTGACATGGCGCACGGTGCCGCCGGCGCGACGATGGCTTACAAGGCTTAAAATAAATGGAATTGGCTTTTGTTTATGCATATTTACAGGGGTTCCGATCCTAACGTCAAACACAAACATTATTTTTTTTAACGTACTGTTAATTTATTAAAGTTAAGTTCATTATTCCCAACTTTCCAAGACAGTAATGAGTATGAATTGGGAACCTAAAAATATTAATGAAAATGTTGACCTAGGAGACTTGCACTAAGTCTCCTTGGTCAAGGTTTTACCAAATTCGAACGAATTGGATGTGATCTTCATTCGATTAGGTCGAATTTGGTAAAACCTTCACCTTTTTCAGCCAATATAATAATTTCCTTTCAGTTAGGGTAACATTGAAGTGTAAAGTACCTTTTTCAAATATGAAGTTTGAAAAATATAATTTCCTCCGTCCATCAAGTTCATAATTAATCTTTTTATTTTATTGTCTCAAAGTTTTTTTTTGTGTGTGTAGTGAATAAATGATTTTCTTTCTTTCTTTCTTCCTTTTCTTATAATTACTGTCCGTATTGGTTTTACAAAACATTTCCTCTCTAAATACTAACATTTCAGAGGAAAATAGCTTTTCACCAAATAATAATGGACTTCGGTAAACTTGTGGTTTCTGTCTAGTTCGTACTTAAGTCGTCAGAAGAGTACATTAAAAGCTCTAATGGAACTATCTGACAGAGTTTCCATTTTGTTGAGTTTTCCCCAGTTAAATAATTATAGAGGGATTATATAATGCTGTTTTCTGTGGAATTGTTTGCGGCTTTAATGGAGGAGGAATCCTTGACCTGCCTCACACCGTTGTAACGGAACAAGTTACCTGTTTTTTTGCTGCCTTTATAAATAATTTAGTAACTACAATTCAGAGTTTTGCAATTAATATATATATATATATATATACTCAATGTTAATCAACGACGTCTTTATTTCTGTGATAGGCTAAAAGCCCTTGAGACAATTTCAAGCATCTTTATTTTAGGGAAGAGAGTTCCATCCACGCACTTTTTTTGTTGGTACTTAATTATTCAATAACAAATAACATTTATTAACAAAAAAAATCAAATAATAGAAAAAAAATAGAACTATACCATATCCAAAATCGATGCAGAATGTTTGTAAACAAACCACGACACAAATAACTAAAACTCACTTGCTTGGCGTTGAGTTTCAGATATAATTGTAAGCAATATTTATTGAAGGAAGGATCTCAAATCGACAAGTAATGTAAATTGTGTATAAAAAGACTCGGCAACAGAGTGAATTTTAGATAAAATATGGGCGGTTTCTATACAAACATTCTACATCGAGTTTGGCTAGTGTATAGTACCTACCTAATAAATGACGGAGTGTTTTTGTCCTCTCACGGAAATAAAACAAATATACAGGATGTTGTTCAAATTAGTGCATAATTCTGAAGGAGACCTTCCTTCCTTCTGAAGGTGGTCCTTAGGTATTGTTCACCTGCTACCACAGATTAATATACAGTGAATTTGCAAATATTGCTTACCTTGTATATTTTCTGAAATGTAACCATTTTAGTATAATTACTTAACAACATAATTCATCTCTATACTTGATGAAAAAAAAATCTGCCAGAAATTCAAATACTATCCCAAAAAGAGATATTTCGAGCGTTTACGCCTTCCTTGCGCAGTTTGGCTCAAAGACAGTACTTTTCAAACCCGTTAATAACATGAACAACTTATCTTACAGTAAGTATGTTAATTAATATTAATTTTAGGAAATTTTGTTTTCCAAATAGTTACTTAGTTAAGAAAATATTTCAATTAATATAGTATGTACGCGTTCTATCAAAATAACTTGTTAGAGGTTTTCTAAATTTCCTTTTTAGCTTCAGTTTCGAAGATCAAATTATAATGAAAATACTGTTATATCTAATGAACAAAAAATAATAATCAATCAATAAGATCCTTGGAGAAATAGTTAGTTAAAAAGATGTTTGGTTTTAGTATCTAACTACGAGAAATTCAAATTCAAAAAATGTGAATTATTACGAATTTTAAATGATTTTTTCACCAATATACCTTATTTAATTTAATATAACAATAGCTTACCAATAAAGAAGAGCATCTTCTTAAAAATCATACATTTAAAATTGTAATTAATTTGTTGTTATTATTTTTCTGTAAATATTTTAAAACTACTTTAAAACGCTGCGCGCAAATCATTTCAAGTCAGTCCCATACACATCGCGCGCTAGGCGTAAACGCTCTTAAGCCATGTCGAGCCATCAGGCATTTGGGTACCTGTTGTTTTTCTATGCCACTAGTAAGGCCCATTAAAATTCTTATTTTCCCAAATCATAACACATGTCTTCTTAGACCAAATTCAGAAAACACTGTACAATATACCGAGATACCTTTAGAATTCTACCAACATGGCGTTTCGCATAGCGGAATCGCAACAATGTGTTTTCACATTACCGCAATGCGTTACCATCACAACGAAGATAATAATTATCTTGTAGATGTTGGTATTTTGTAAATAGCTATGTTTTAGCTAACAAGACAGGCCAAGCTGCAAAGTCTGTTTAAGATATATTCATGGTTTATCAGATTTGTAGAAAACGACGGCTCCTTGTACAGCTAGATACCTAATTTATGATAGGAAAACAATATGTAAATAAGTGCAAGACGTATACTGAAGGCTCATAAAATTCAGTAAATTAATTTTTTTTTTTACCATCTGTTTTATAAGGTGACGAATAAAAGTATTATATCTATCTATCTTTATTCACCATTACATTATTAATAAGTAATATGGGCATGTCAAATAATAAGTAAATAGTAGAGTAGGTACAAATAATAATGTTAAACAAAACCCTAATTAATGTTATTTATAATATTACTTATAATATTTATTATGATTAAATGTGTATTACAATAAGCAACCCCTTATGAAATCTCGTTCGTTAGGAGGTCTCCACTGCTAGCACTAGCAACTGGTGGTTTTGCAAGAAAAATGTCTCTGATACCATTAATAAACCATTCGCCGCGAGCATGATACGTAACGCCGTCTGCTAAAATCCGTCACGTTGCTCGTTGCGAGCGCCTTCTTTCCCCGTAATGACTGCACGAACGCTAGCTGTGTAACACGTTGCGTTACGCCCCGTTACGCCGGTCAGTATGCTTAACATTGTTTGTCAAATGACAAATTTCAAATGAATAATCATATATCTGTAATCATACCTGATCGTAATCATATGTGTGTTCATCGGTTATGTTTTGTAAATATGGGTCACACACATAAATTACGACATATGGATTATCTCTTATCGTTATCCAAATCGAATAAAGTTAGTCATCAAATTGGCTGGTACAGTTGCGATAACTTTTTCATTCAGTATGCAATGATCATCACACCAATTTGGTATCTTTTAAGACTATTAACTGTTGGTTCTTGTTATTTTATGCTCTGATTACTTCAAATCAATCATGTTCTTACGCACGCACGACAGGTTTTAAAGTAACGTAGATTTACGACTCACTTACCACGTGTAAAACTAGATTAAAACTGTTATTCTGTGCTATTATCAAGAATAAATCCTTATTCCTATGCCTACCTAAAGGTCTTAAATTTTTGCTTAAAATTGTAGCATAGACAAAAAATCCATCGATGCTAGCACTTCTTTATTAAAATTAAACAATCAAAATAAACTGGATCTGTCTGTCTGTCACCTTCTGACTGCTAAACGGCTGGACGGAACTGTAATGAAATTTGTCAGGGAGTAAAATTTGGATTTTTTTCTCAAGGCGCGTGTAAAGCCGCGTTTAAAAGCTAGTAAAATTATGCTCGTTTTATGTTCGTAATCGGTAGTAAAAACTCGAAACAATGTAAAACCGAATAGCTTCATAACGAGGCGCGTGCTCATATTCAATTTACATTAACAGAATCGAGCTAAACGAATTGCACTAACAATGCTCTATTGTCCGATTATCGTAATGCCCTCGAATTATTGCCGATAAATTCAACAATTAACTTCCTGTTTTATTATCATTTAAGTAGGTCTTTTTATGCATTTGTATATAAAAGGTTTTTAGAAGTGCATATATTTTCCGGTAGCTGTGGAATCACAAACAGCTATGAAATCTATTGTACTTAATACTCTAAACGTGTTTACTATTAAAGCCCCAACGCACTGGCTACCATGGTCGCGTCGCGGTCGTTCACGTTCTCGCCATGAAGGTGGACGCTGGTCGCCAAGTGCGGTTTGAACAAAGGTATTGCTTACAAATCCCAGAATTTACTGGCCGCAAGTGCGTTGGCTTCATCGTCTATATCTGATTCAGATTTCTCACTATCACTTTCACAACATCAGAGTTCTGCAAGGAGTTACAGCCCTTGGACATTTGCTGAGTCCAGGACTAGAACAGGGTGTGGTGGGATTGCGTATCTAAGAAGCATAAGCAAGACACAATATGACTCACTGGGCTATTGAAGTATAGTTAGTGAACTGATTAGTGATAGTTCCAGCGCGGTTTCCAGCCATAAACCGCGCGGAGTTAGGTGGAACGCAAACCAGCTTTCTTGCCTTACATAAAAGAAGTGACGGCTTAAGTTGCAAACATCCTGCAAAAAACCTCCATCAAAACCATTTTAACGCCTATGAAAAAGATCATACACTACCTGCGCACACCTAAGGATACGTTCCCACTTGAGAAACCAGGGGCGTACAAGATCGACTGTAGCTGTGGAAGCTCCTATTGCCTGCAGAGCCAAGGAGCACATACGAGTGGTTAAGAATCTGGCAAATGAGAAGTCTGCGGATCCATAGCGGAGCATCTTCTGGAGCAGACTCCAGAAGATGCTCCGCTATGGCAGACTTCACCAGAACCAGAGTGGTTTGAACCAGAGTTCAAACCGCTGGATCGAGTTACACAATCCACAAGTAATCTCAACAGAGCGACGTTACATACCAAGATTCGGACACGAGGCCATTGAGATTACCAAACACAGGAACTTCAACCGAGAAGAAGGTTTCCAATTTTCCGGAACCTAAAACCCTGTGATGAGAATGTGTAAAAGCCGAAGAAATGATATACCAATTGGGCCGCGTTCTGCTACCGTCAATGTCGTGATCGAGTTGCTTTCTATAATGAAACCGGTGGAAGTGGTAACGTTCGTAGCAAAAGACAAAAAACGAAGGTAGATCGGTATGTCTGCCAATTAAAACTCACTCGCAGTGCCTTCAGTTATTCCGTGATCATGGCGCATGAAACTGTGCCGAAATATTGGAAAGCTCAAAACTCAAATCATGGTAAATATCCCGTTGTAAATGACTTTAGTGATAGTCCCCTCACTTACTCTCTCATCTTTAAGCAATAGCTAAGCAGCGTTTTTTCTCATTCTGACATTTAAACAGTAGAAGACATGGATTTTAGCGATAGTTTAAAGAGTAGCTTGAGAAAGGTTTTTATGTAAGAGTATTTAAACAATTTAGCATCTCACTCAGCTGACACATCTCGAGTTCAAAAACGGACGAATTCTTAAAAACTTTTTAAAACACATGTGATGATGATGAATCACTAAACTCTCCAAAAACATCCAGAAATTAGTCATATGACGTGTTCGCGGCAGTTCGTCGCAAAAAGGCAGAAACGTCGCGTCGCGTTGGTAACTCCTAAATTAGACTGGCGGTCCCAGCAATGCTTTTGATTTCTTGGATGTATGGAATTAGATGTGTTTCGAGGATAGCGTGGTTGATGCTGATGCTGCTTCATTGAATGAAGATAAGTCAAATTAACATAATTCATATATAAGTAGGTACTTAATTTATTTTAAAATTAAATGCTGGACACAATCAACACAGCATCATCTAGCCCCAAAGTAAGCAGAGCTAGTCTTATGGGTACTAGATAACTGTACCTTATTTTGAGTATTAAAATATATTAATTAGGTACCTACTTACCTACATACTTTTGATAAACTATTTTTAATATGCATAGAAATTTGTCCTGAGGCGGGAATCGAACCTGTAACATCCTGCGTCGCAGGCGAACCTACGCTCGTTGCACCACGAGGTCGTCTTATTTGAAAGGAAATGTCGGAATAGAGATGGAAGTGGGTAAATATAATGCTGCAAAACCTATGACGTAAGTATTTCTTCAACGATTTACATTGTTGGTATGTTGGACAAATAGACACGCTAACAATGGTAAAAATACCGCATGCTGTGAGACCAGAACAAGTAGGTTGGAGACTTCTTAGCACATAAATCCAGCACCCGCACAGCACATAATTAAGCATTCAAATATGGGCTAAAACTTATAATCTTTAGGTACATTTTACACAAAATTTAGATTTGGCTAGTTAAAGTCCATATTTGAATGCACATTTTTGTGTTGTGCGGCAGTAGTGCGGTCGAGTTCTACGACAACCTCGTAAATGATGAAAATTGAGTTGTTGTGGATTTTATGATTATGGCTTACTCAGAGCTAGAACAAAAGCTTACTGTGAGTCAGTCGGGGCTTACATCAGTGATTAATTGCTGATTTACAAGTAGCATTTAGATTTGAGATAAATATATCAACAGGCAAATTGCTGTATCATAAACTTTACCTTATTTTGCTATTAATTAAATATGGGGGTGGAAATTTAAGCTCAAATTTTACTATATCCTTGAAAAATTTATATTTTTCCTCGTATTTTTCAAGAAAACTACACAATTTATGAAGAAACTGGTTCAAGGAACAAAATTGTTAGTAGTAATAACCTACGAATCAAAACATAAGTCATTTCAATAGACCGCAGGGTTTCTGAGATCTTGACCAAATGATGTGCGAAACAGTGCAGTTTCATGTTTTTTTTATCGTAATTTTTTCTTTCAATCCTATTTTACATTCAAGGAACCAAAGAAATAATGTTGAATTTTGTGTATAATTCGAGTTTTTTACCACGGGTATCCCGTGAGTATACTGAGATCTGGGCCTAGTTTGACAACCAAACACTTTCGCATCATTGAAACATAAAAAAATTTGCATTACATTAGGAAATTAACGCGTTTATTTCCTTTGACTGAATAAAAGAATTTAATATATCATAGACTCAGTTTCTTTTTAAAAACAGTTATGCGAATCTCTTTTCTTCTGCTAGTTAGTAAGTCACAATGACAATGTATCAATCTTTTTACTCAGCCCATGCGCACCCACTGCTGGGTACGTTCAGGCCTCATATCTAGCCCCAACGCGTCATGTCCGTATGACGCGTTTTAATTTCAGTTGAAGTCTCACACAATTGCGTTTTATTATGCTGTTTTTCAAGCCTAGTTGATGTCATGACATCATGCCATGATTCAACCAGTTTACTTTGTCTACATTCACCTGTTACGTAACTGTTTAGAACCCCTTAAAAGAAGTAGTTTCTCCCCTCGTAACCGAAAATAAGATATCTGTTCTATTTCGGTTGCGCACGCGATGCACTTGACCACAGAATGTGTGACAGTACACTTGTCGATGAGTCACGGCCAATGCACTCTGTGTTGTGATTTATTGTATGAACGTACTTGCTAGGCTTCACACGCGCTATTCCGGAATAAAAACCTGAGAGAGAGAAGCCTACGTCCTTCCTCAAGACACAATCTATCACCTTGCCAAATTCCATAAAGATAATTTCAGTCGTTTTGTCTTGAAAAATTACAGACAGATTAAGACAGAGTTACTTTCATACTTGTTTTTAGTATTAGTGTAACGTTTGTGGATGCAATGTGTACAGTACTTACAAGTAAATGGTATGGTATGACAGCGTCATGGGCTTCTTTCTTGTTTTAGTGGGTGATCGTTTATCTGTCAGAGGTTGTAGTGTGATAGTTTGTTTCGTTACAGAGCCATACTAATATTGTAAATTCGTCTGTTCATCTGTGTGTTACATTTGCACAACTTAACAGCTTCACGAATTCTAATGTAATTTGATGGAGAGGAATGAATCGTGGGGAAGGACACATTTAATCCAGAGAAGCTGTGCAAAGCCGTTGGCAAAAGCAAGTTTACGATAAGTTTGCATTGCTATTGTGGATTTTAATTTGTGGATTGTGGATTTTATCGTTAAAGCCGAAAAGGTAACAAACAATTTTTTTATTATGTTCCGATTAACTTTTCATTAATACAATTTATTTACCACCTATTCGACTTCATCCCTCAAATTGTAGCAATCCTAAAACATCAACAGCAAAACCGAAGTTCCTCGTACCTTTGAAATGTGTATCTTCCATTGTATCCGTTGTCTTTACATCGATTTCAGGTTAGGTGCTTAATATTCTGATCAAACTTTGCTGTTCTTCTAATCCCCTGTTATTCTTCACCGTCTACTCATTATGCATGCCTAGTCATGCCTTTGGGGCGCTTAATAATAAACGAAATTGTTACGGGTTCGGTAAAATCTGCGTCGGGAGACGATAAATTATGTTCAACGGGAGACTCAATCTGAAAATTCCGCGTCACTCTATGAAACTTGTGTATGGAAAATTATTGAATTTGATCGCTCTATAAAAGCATCGTATTCAAATGTTGTGCAATTACTTCTAAATGTTTTAACGATTCATTGGTTTAATAATAATGTTATGATGAACATAATATGAAACTACAAATAGATTTTATATTTCCATTAGCGCCTCCGTTATTCCAAAAAGCTAAATGCTGAATCGAATTTTCAAACGCGAAAAATATTTGAAAGCTAGAAATTCACCTCCATCAGAAAACTGAGAGCATTATCAGCAAAATGGCGGCTATAAAATTCCCCAATAAACCGGTAAAAGCAATGGCCGCTGTTGTGCGCCTTAAAATCAAAGACGCTAGGGTTCTTGGGAGGATTCTACAATGTAATCAGTAACAGCAAGAACGCCACCACAGCTATAAACCTAAAGATCGTTTCACACCCGTGAACAAAGGAGATGCCGGGAGACGTTGATTGGGATTCGTCTCGCCTGATAAATTGTAATGCCTCTAAATCAGGGCGCTTTGGGAACGGAAATGACTGGGCTTGTGACAAACAGGGGCATCATTGTAAGAACTAGGTGGTGACTGCAGCTAGCAAGATAAACTTTGTTGGACGGTTTAGTTAAGACCTGTTTCATCCGTTGAATTTATATAATCATCTTCTTCGCCGAAAGACGTCGTCAGTTACTGGACTCGCAACATTAGGCATCTGCCAAAGATCGTCTCAATGATCAGTCCTCCGCTGTCCGCACCCAGCCGGCCACTCGCGACCTTTATAAGGTCATCTTCGATTCTTACATTGATAGAACACCCAGCAAAGCCTTTTGTATCGATAACGAAGCTGATTTTATTAACAGACGTGCGTGCGTGACCTATTTTGAATACGCTCAGTAGCTTTCACACCAGAATTTTATTGTCATAATTTTTCAATGGCATTTAGAGCCTTTCATTTCCGTTTTTAAGGCGGTCATCGACTCGACTGGTCTTAAAAGGAAGGAGGTTTCTCTTTCCATCATTTTTGAGGGTTCGGTACCCGAAAGGTGTAAACGGAACCCTATTACTAAGCCTGCGCTGTCCGTCCGTCCATCCATCCGTCCGTATGTCACGTGGCTATTTCTCATGAACCGTATGAGGTATACTGTTGAAATTTTCAGATAATGTGTATTTCTTTCGCTATAGGTATGTAACTACAAATAATAAAAATAAAATAAATTTTAAGATTAAAGGGGGCTCACATTCAACTAACGTGACTTTTTGGCTATTTTTGCTCATAATTTGTCAAGGCTGTATCTCTTGAACTACTTTATGTAGACACATGAATTTTTCTATAAATAACACTTCAATTTGAGTATCACTTCAACTGTAGTAATAACAAATACTAAAAATAAAAAAGTTGAAAATTTAAACGGGTCTCCAAACAAGTAAAAATTTTATGTTCCTTGAAAGTTGCCTTATTTTTACGGTACGGAACCCTTTGTGTGCGAGTCGACTCGCACTTGGCGGTTTATCTAAGAAATCTATTAACGTGTTTGATAATTGACATCTAATCATCATATCTTTATATTTTGTTAAAACATAACTTAGGCTATAATAATGGTTTGTTTCTTAATACCTATTTTATACATAAACGTAAGTTACTTATAAGTTCATGGAATGTGAATGTGTTTTGTAGAGCACCAGAAATGTCAGCTGCTTAATGAGTAGTGTCAAGATTGATCACGATTGTATAGAATTACAAGAAGGGCTATTTTAATTTCAATAGTATGCCCTTGGATAGTCAAGATTCATTTGGCCCGAATACTATCATGAAAGAAACCGCTTAGTCATATCATATCCTTTACGTTAACTTTATATTATGGGCTTATTCATGTGGAATAAATAAATATGTTTATTGACAAAGAAAATTACAATTCAATAATAAAAACAAATTAGAACTAGTATATACAATTGAAACAATTAGGCTAACTGCAGACTGTTACAAACAATCTACAGGTAGCTCAACTGATCCATATCAATACCAGTCGGAAGCGTCCCCAAGACGCGGTGGCTGCATTGCCCCGCTGTATGGCAATGCTGATGCGCTGCGCCAGATACTCACCAGCTCTCGGGTCACGCGTCGCGTCGACCAGATGCTCAGATAACCTTTTAAAAACCCGGAGAGCCTCGGTACCCCACGGACCTAGGGTCTCGACCCCAAAGGAAGCAAATGTGTAGGCTTTGTCGAGACCTGCATAAATGCGTCTCTTGAGATCCTCGTCCAAATCTGCCGCCGCACCAGCCCTCACGGATGTCCTCGGAAGATTAAAATGCGCAAGTGTATCGACGCATGTAGCGTCCCACACAATGGGCCTCCCCAATTCCCATGAGACTAATGTCATGCCGTCGGGCCTCTTACCATCGTCACGCAACAGACCATTCGGTTCGAGAATAGGTGACAAAGGCCCGCCGATGATGTCGTTAAGGCTGGCATGACAAGATATCGGACCGGCGGCCCTAGTACACGATAATCCTTGATGACCAAGCTGTTCGACAGCATAAATATGTAGGTATTGAAATATGATTGATCCTCTCAAATTGCGTAGGAAGCTGATGAGATGTGACGAATATAACGAAAAAAAAAAAAAAATTAGAGGTTGAAAATGCGACTGAATACTGGTTTAAACTTTAATGTTCATTTTGAAATGCTGAGTGAAGTCTTCATTAAATTTGAATGTAACACAACTAAACTTCATATAAAATTAAAAGCGCCACTTCAGAGCCACAAGCCAAGCTTGACAGTGACACTGAATTTGCATACATTTTAAATTTCCTCTTGCTATGCACGTTGGTCTAATTTTATTTCATGTCATCACCGTTTCATAATTTATAAACTAACTTTTAGAAGTTTCATCAATTCTTCCAGCAGAAGTAATCTCCTACATTTTCACTACATCGTTTTGTAAGGAGTTTTCAAGGAATTCTCGGTCTATTGAACATTGAAAAGTCAAACCACTTGGAAAACACTTGGGTTGGAAGAATTTGTGAAATCCTAGGCATTTTTTGGGTATTAGGGTGAAAAAATCTGTTAAGTCCGCGGTCAAGAAAGTTTGAAACAAAAATGTTCTCTGCGGAATGAGAGTCTGAATAAGGTTTATTTTTCCTCAATTCACCACCAGTAAAACGAATGTAGCGGTTTTGTAGACTATTAGACTAAAATACTAAACAGGGAAACCCAACACATTTTGAAATCTCCATTTAAATTGTCCGTGAACAAGAACCTTTGTTTTCACTTTCCCTCTAAACGTTCAGCATTAGTTTTATTCTGTTTGCAGCAGTGACTTGATTTACAAGGCGAGATCTAATCCCTTTTCATCGTACTCTAAAACCTCCATCACTAGCATAGAGTTTAAATTCGAACGCAGTGGGCATAGCTCTCGAATCTTGATCTTATATCCTGGAAAGCGTTTACGAGTGCCTTTACTGTCGTCATCGACGATTGTTTTATGAGATCTGGTATTGAACTGCATTAATAATGGTTTACACCAGATTGAAACATGGCAGATGTTATAGTATAGTTATAACTATGTAGCAAAAAAGTTACATATACACTGCCGGCCAAAAGTTTGAGACCACTGTAAAAATCTTTGTCACCAACAAAATATTTCAAAGTACACATGTGATAATGAGCTAATTTGAACACCTGCGTATTCTATTATTATTAAAGAATTTCTAAGAGTCATTATTTATGTTGTTGTTTAAGCTATCATCCTAAAAAGGTCTATTGTTTCAAAACATCAATGAGCGCCGCGCAAGGACCAGGTGGTAGAGTCATTGTAATATTTTTATGATCTGCTCATTAATTATTGTTTTGGGTTTGTTTCGCGTTAACCGATATCAGGGATTATGTTAGCTTCCTAAAACATATTTAGTACCTGAGTTTTTATGGAGTAAATTATTTTCTACCTTATTAGTCTGAGCTCGTCGTTGTTACAGTGAAGACATCTTAAAATGGGAAAAGTTCGCGAAATTAGCAGTGAAACTCGCTCTGCCATAGTTGTTTTATACGGCGAAGGCAAATCTGAACGTGCGATTGCCTCTCAACTTAAGTTGTCGAAGACTTGTGTTCATAACACAATAACCCGATACAAGGAGACTGGCAGTAATCAAGATCGTTCGCGTTCGGGAAGGCCGAGAACTACCACTTCTCGCGAGGATCACTTCATCGTCACTACCAGCAAGCGGAATAGACGCCTAACAGCGCCAGAAATCCGCGTAGAAGTGAACAAATCCCGATCAGAACCTGTATCATTGACTACAGTAAAAAGACGTTTGAGAGATGTTAAGTTATTTGGTCGCGTCGCCGTTCGAAAACCACTACTAAGGCCACAAAACAAAAAGAAACGTATGCAGTGGGCCCTTACCCATCGAGACTGGACTGAAGAAGACTTTAAACAAGTTCTTTGGTCAGATGAATCCAAATTTGAAATATTTGGTTCAAAACGACGAATTTTTGTTCGACGTAACGTCGAGGAAAAGATGATGCCAGTCTGTGTGGTGCCAACAGTCAAGCATGGTGGTGGTTCCATTATGGTCTGGGGATGCTTCTCGGGCCATGGAACCGGAGATTTGGTACGAGTCGAAGGAATCATGAAAAAGGAGCAATATAAACGAATACTACAGCAAAATGCCATTCCGTCTGGTTCAAGAATAATTGGAGATGGATTTTTTTTCCAACAAGATAATGACCCAAAACATAGTTCAAAATTATGCAGGGGTTATTTAGAACACAAAGAAACAGAAGGGGTTTTAAAAAACATGGTGTGGCCCCCTCAGAGTCCGGATCTCAACCCGATTGAGCTTTTGTGGGAAGAGCTTGATAGAAATGTGCGCAGTTGTTGTCCCACTTCGCAAGAAGACATGTGGAAGGCTTTACAAGAAAGCTGGAACAATATATCACAAGATACAATCGACAAATTGATTGCTCGTATGCCAAGAATAGTGAAAGTAGTAATAAAATGCAAGGGAGGGTTTTTCGACGAAAAATCTGTATAAAATATGAGCGACATTTTTAAAGTAAATGGTTGATTTTTCTTGATTTTTTTGTTTTCTTCATAATGTATGTGTATTAGGAAATAAGTATTTTAATTCATAATTAAACCTCTTGCTTTGTATTTTGAGTTTTATTTCATTTTCCTACTTTGATGTAGGTGGTCTCAAACTTTTGGCCGGCAGTGTATTATAAATACGCAAGTTACGCATAGTTTGTTTCATGATCGTATAGTCTACCTCTAAACCCTTTCAAAGACCGATTTTAGATTTTACTTAAACAGTTTAACACTAACAATAATTGTACAGGAAACATGTTGAATGTGTCAAAAGCTTGGGTCGTTGACCTCTTTACTGGTAAATCGATAGCGCTCATTGTGGAATAGGCCAGGCTCGAAAGGGAGGAAATTAACTAAAGTCGTAAAGATATGTTGGAATGTTTGCTATTGTTTAAATTACTGACGTGATATAGTGTGTCAGGGTGCTGCGTGACGTAGTTCGACAAAATAATTAGAAATCAGAGGGGTGAGTTACGATCACGTCTCGTTATTTAGGTAAAATAACCTACGTAACGAGACGTGATCGTGCACACTTTTTTTCCCATTCAATTTGGTACAACGCCTCTATCGTGCGGACAGGGAACTATGCAAATCCCATACAAAAAGGAGACGTCACGATCACGTGTCGTTACTAATGTCAACTATCACCCCTCAGGACTTATGCAGTACATCATTTACAACTTAACATGGTTTTGTGTTATACCAACAATAGTTCTTTGGGAAATACATTGCATTAGCACTTTTAATCACGTTCCGATGAATTCTAAACTCCAGACGGATTAATATTTGGTCCATTTGCATTACCACAAACATTAATTACTCTATATCAGTTAATGGTTACTGGGAACCGAATCTCGACCACATTGAAATCATGACCAGCGATTTCAATTAACAGTTCCGCAATCCGCATCGTTAACTGTAACAGTATCTGTATCATCGAGATATAACAAAGCAATGATTTTGCCTCTAAAATAAAATTGGTTCCTTTATTTATATATAAGGTATAGTTTACTTTGCATGCGTATGTTCTCTTTTCCTGGTTATACCATTTACTCAATTCGATTTGAGTATAGCAGTGAAGTTCTGTATCATCCTAGTTTCTTTATGAATTCATTTAATTTTTACTGGTCTGTTAAGGGATGGGATTTGTTTGCTGTATTTGTGGCTGTTAGGTAATGTTTGCCTATTACACATTTTCACATATTGGAGGTACTCCTCCATAACATTCAATATGTAAAACATTTTTCGCTAAAAGCTTTGAATTTTGAATCAAACTGTAGGTACCATAATCCAAGCCAGTGTAGAATCAAACCAAACAGAATAGTAGAAACCAAATTTCGCAGTATCGATCCAATGCAAGAGAGCTTGCAGTAATTTATAACAGGAGGGGCGTTGCATTGCTCTTGATATTCTCACGCCTATCTCGACTGAGTAAGGTCGAAAGATGACGGAAAATTCCCCTATTTTGACAAATAAGGGGTTTGGAGTGGACCTACGTGTTTCGTGCATTATTGCGTAATCTGCTTTTTAGGATTCCGTACCCAAAGGGTGAAAACGGAACCCTATTACTAAGCCTCCGCTGTCCGTCCGTCCGTCTATATCTCATGAACCATAAGAAGTAGACAGTTGAAATTTTCAGGTAATGTGTATTTCTCTTGCTGCTATAAACAAATTCCTAATAAAAATAAAATAAATATCAAAATTAAAGTGGCTCCCATAGGTACAACAAACGTGATTTTTTTGGCTATTTTTGCACTTCATTTGTCAATGCATACAGCATTGACTCCTAAACTACAATAGGTAGACACATGAAACTTTCTATAAACAACACTTCAACTGTAGTAAGTAATAACAAATACTAAAAATAAAATAAAGTTGAAAATTTAAAGGGGTCTCCGACAAGTGAAAATTTGATGTTCTTTGAAAAAGTTGCCTGATTTTTACGGTATGGAACCCTTCGTGTGCGAGTCGACTCACACTTGGCGGTTTATTTGAGGGTTTGGATGTTCATGGGTCGGACTGATATGGACGAAGATAACTTCGTTCTGACCACATTCTTAGATCCAGTTTGCATTGAAAACTACATCAATTCTCTCAGGAATGTATTATGAATGTCTAGCTTTGAAAAAATATAATTATGTGCGACTTGATTCTCCTCTTATTTTCCGTGGGTTTAAACTAGCAAAATAATATATTGAAGTGATATACACTAGTTCACTTTGATAGACATTTGGCAGTCTGTTTAAAACATTTCTATTCGCTCAAAGTTTTTGTTCAAAAGCTTTTAATAACAGGGAACATTTATTAAACACCAGACTGCGATAAATGTTCTCCAATGCAATTATGCGGTTTATAGTTCATCGATCGCCGTCACCCCTCGTCTACACAGCATGTTCGCAGTTAATCGTTTTCGCTATACAATTATTGCTGTTTGGAGCATGATTTGCTGTGTTATTCTCTTTCAATAGACTCGAGCTCTTCTTTTTGGTTTAAGCTAGCTTCTTTTAAACTTCAAGCTTGTTTTAAACTTACGAAAGCAGCAATTTTCTGTAACCTTATGAATTTACTATACTCAATACGTAATTGTTCTTCGATTTCGCTCTTTTTCAAAAATCGATTGATTTTTTTCATAACGACCATGCTGCATTTCCCCCTCGGTATAATTGTTCGCTTTGCCGTCAATGTTATTCGGAACATTGTTCTGTTGTACACTTGTCTCGCCGATCCTTTTGTCTGTTTCAATAAACTCGCCATTCAGTTTATTTGCTTTTAAATCAACTTGATCGTTTAGCTTTTGTGCTGCAATCTGTGCTCTGTCAACTTTTTGATTGTGTGTTTTGGTGCATTTGTTTGTTGTACACTTACTTGTTACTTTCTTTCATTGTCTGACAGAGCTTTTACTTTGTTTGTCTTTACTTATAGTTTCTTTTTATTTTTTCAGAAAACGTTGTGGGACGCTATCAATTGAAAAAAAGCAAAGCATAAGGTAAGCTTTTTAAATGCTTATTCAAGCACGCAGCACGTTCGAACTTATAGTCTGTTCACGGAGACAAGCTAATATAGCGCGCGCTCTCTTGCACAATTGTACGAAAGTGAAAAGGACGGGACTACTAGCGTGAGAGACTAAGATTGGTCAGTGGGAGTGACCATTATTTTAAAATGTAAAGCTATGTTTAGAATGCTCACTTCAAACTATTACTAAATTACATTTTTCACTAGCTTTTCGCTCGGGGTTTTGTGGATGAGTGGGTATTGAGAAAATTGACCTACTTTTTATGATACTGAGAATCTAAAAATATATATTTTGTTTAATTTGGGTAGTGTACAAAAAATAAAACATCAGAAATTTTCTTACAAATTTATTTACTTTCCGATTCACTTGAATCTGAATCATACTTGTACACTGATACCCAATGAACTCCCATGCTTGATGCAACAGTTTTCAAAATGTCATTGTTCGATGTGTTAGGTGTAGCCTCAAGAAAACTATTATACATATTGTATATCATAGTTTTTTCCGATAATGAAAAAGCTCGTTTCCGCCTTTTTATAACTGGGTTACCGGCTGTAGCGGCCATAACAGTGAATCAGTCCAAAATACACGCCAAGTCGCAAAATTAATAGGAGACAGTCCGATGAGCAAGCCAGGTCAACAATAAAACAAGAATCAGTCCGACACGCCAAATCACGAGGTAAATAGAAAACAGTCCAAAAAGCAAGCCAGGTCAACGTAAAATCCAATACTGAGAACACATGTAACGAGCACCAAACGACACGTCCGCACCGCACAAGAGACAGATAAGACTAACTTTTGGCCACACAGCGTGCACAGTGTGCACGTGCCCTATGTTCGTTATTTACGACCAATAACGTGCAGTCTATGATTTCCCTATTAGCTTGTTTCGGCGAACAGAATATAGATATTCTTAAGTTTAACTTATTCGTATCAACACAGAAATTTATGAAAAATGTCACTGCTGCTTTTAAAAGTAATCTGCCCGAAAAGTTTTATTTTATTGCTAAGATCTTTGAAATCATGAAGTTTTGCTTAATATTCTACCCACCTCTTGACTTATTTACCGATAAATACGCCTTTACTCTGGCCTGTATTTTTAATTAAAAGCAACAGCAATCTTTACCGACGGTAGTTATGTTATTTGATTTACAGAAGGGTCCGGTCTTTAATTAAAATAATATAACCCTCTAATCTTTGTAACGCTCTCAAAGAAGAAGTAAGTTGCCTTGTAAAATTCACTAATTTATAAATTTTAGGAGCGACCGGATTTTGATCGCGTTTCTGTTGCTTTTAGGTGATTGAAATGTCAAAAACCGAAATTTATCATATAATTCTTTCACGTTTCTTTCGCGTTCACATGAACCTGGCATGCTCAAATTTCAAGCCTAAATTACCATTCAGAATTCTGGCATTTATTTCACGAAATTCAGGTTTAAAATTGAAGCATTTCCATTTTAACAAAGAAACATGTGTGTTTACATCTCTTTATGATTTTCATGCTGAATTCAGGTTATTGTTTCCTTTCATTTTGTTTATTTTTATTTAGTTTTCGGTTCATTTAATGCTTGCTTGTCTATCAGTTTGAATTTGCAACTGAACACACTGTTATCTTTGTTTTAAAGAGATTGTTTAGTTTTATCCTTTTTGTAAATTGTGAAGAACCGATCTCGTGTACCTATTTCTTTTTAATTTTAGCAGGTAAATCTTATCTATAATTTTGGATTTATTTGATAAGTTTACGCTACATCACACTTATAAATTATAAATGCGAAAGTATGGGTAACTGGATGTTTCGATGTGTGTTGCTTTAGTAAAAAGATAAGAGAATCATAAAGTTATATACTATATCAGCGAAAAATTTCACGTGCAATTAGGATAGCAGGAGCGGAAGCGTTTGCGTGTTCAACATTTTGAATTGACGTAGTTTTCGCCGCGCGCGATATACTAGTTGTACTTCACGCTAAAATTGCTGAAAGGTTTGGGCTGAAATTTTTCATAGACGTTGTTCTAGACCTGGATTAACATGTATAGGGTACTATTTATCTCAGAAAAATGCGTGCAAACCCGTGAAAATTAAAAGTAGCTTGATTCAAATATATTCGGTTCATCGCTTGTTGTTTCACAAGGGCTTTATTGCGATTTGTCTGAATCACCTAGCAATTCCAACCGGAATCTTTCAGTTTGTATAATATCCAATAATTGATTGGCCGAGTTTATAACAAGTCTTAGTCAAATGTCTTATAAATCATACCCAATGTTGTTCTCAACAGTCATAGCAAAGTCAGAAATCGGCTTATTGTGCATTATCTATCATTCCCTAACTATGAGTAAATCCTCTATCTAAATCTGTTGAGTCTTGTTCACCATTCTCTTTGATCGCCAATATTATTGCAATAGCTCTACCTCGATTGCTCTAAACCCCTATAATTTTCTAGTCCACTGGGCACAAACGATACTTGAGTTCCGTTCCGTGTGCCTGGGGTGTATCTTTGAAAGCTAATTGGGAAGGGGGAGTGCCTAGTGATTTTGATGGTAATGAACACAAATAGTGCCTTAGTAAGGTCATTAAAAATATGAAATTAATTGTCACCCCCGTGGTTTCCTATGAAATCAAGATAGCTTTGTTTTGTACCTACCTATTTAACAACGATGATTCTTTAATTCTTTATTGTACACAATAATACATAAGCATGATTTAATTTAATAGGATATGTACATAGGCGAGCTTAACCCTGAAAAGAGTTTTCTTCCAGCAAACCTTAGAGTTCTAGGAGTGGCGATGGAACAGGTAGAGGAAGTGTACAAAAACAATTACCTAATCGAACAAGATAAACTTGATGATGAGTAATTTTAAATAAATTTCTTCTTGGATTAAACTTTTCTAAGCACTTCATCAAAGCTGAATCATTATGAATGTAAGTGGGTTAACTACGTACCTACCTAGTTTGTGTTGGAATAACACCACCTAAAGCTTAATTAATCCCATAATATGCCACACGTTCTTAGGTCGCTTACTTCAAAATTAGAGTTCTTTTAAAGTTCTCACCACACTAAATTCGCCCATTACGTCACCTGCATACAGTTGGCTCAAACATAGTGTGAATATTGTCCAACAAAAGTTTTTGATACCGCTCCTAGTCCCGTATGAGACAACTGTTACCTACTTACCGCCTTGGACAAGACTATAAAGATTTTCTATACGATAACGAATCAAGATCTACTGTAAGATATAGTTTTATTCGAAAATAGCAAAAACATAGTTAAAATGAACTTGTTGAGGTACAATTTTAATTAGTTTTTTCTTAAAGTTTCTCACAGGGGCTTCTTTGCACATGATTTCTTTACACTACTTAACACTCTGACTGCTGCCGACGCACTTAGCCTTCCTTGGTAGGTTCTTGCACAGCGACCGACGACGCGCCCCGCCGCGCTCCGAGTCGCATCGCTGAAGCTTGGCAGTGAACGCGCTAAAGAAGCTCTGATTTCCTTGACTTGCACACTATTGCCAGTGATCCATCATTTTCAAGCAACTCTCAAAAAGCTGTCTGAAAATCAGCGCTGGTACTAGCTTCGGCTTTTAGCGGCATAATACTGAGACCTTTATGCCACCATAATCTAATACATTGTCATATTGATTCTGTTTGTACCTATCTGTATTCTTCATGTAGGTAGGTAGGTATGTATGTATGTATGTATGTATTTCCTGTACCTACCTATTATTTAAATGTGTCGTGTTAGGTACATGTTCAAATAAATTAATTTTCTTTCGTCTTTCATTATCATCTGCAATTCAACTTGACGCACTGCTGGGTTTGGCCTCCAAACTCCTGTGCCACGCATAACTAGAATACAAGAATTTATAATAAAAATAATATTTTACACGTCCATTGTTTACTCTATAATTATAATACATTATAATTCATTAATCCAACATCCGTGCCGAACTAGAATCCTAAAACTATAAAAAATCCTCCTGTTAACAATTTTGTGTAGGTAGCTATCAAATTGCTATTAGGCTCGTCCGAGCGAAAGTTTCGCGTAATTTCCAGAAGCTGTAATTTATGGAGTTGCTCAGCCATGTGGATTTTTAGACCCTTGTTTTGGTGTTGGCCTTGAATAATAATGGACAAAGTGAAAAAGTGACAAGCGAGGAAGAAACCAAAAGCTTATATTCAAGGATCTGGAAATCCTGTTGCTACAAATTTTTAATTTGCTTTATTATAAACTAGCTTCTGCCCGCGGCTTCGCACGCACTTTTCCGGGATAAAAAGTAGCCTAGTCCGTTCCCGGGATAGCATTAACCTCCCTGCCAAATTTCATTGAGATCCGTTCAGCCGTTTAGGCGTGGAAAGGTAACAGACAGACAGACAGAGTTACTTTCGAATTTATAGTATTAGATGGATGTTGACTTTACTGCTCGCGGTGGTAAAGTTATTCGGAATTTGTTACGCCTATAGCAAGAATTATCTTTAGCTACACATAATATTCATAAAACAAAGCCTATTTATCGAGATAGTTTTAGTGTATATCTTTTAGTTAGGTATATAATTTGGCAACTAGCTTTTTGCCGCTTCAGCAACCCAACTTTAACTTGCAAATTTTGCTTGTATTGATTACTTCCTGCGCTGAGCTCATCAGGGCTAAAATCAAGATAACCTTGCTTATAGTCTTACCACAACGATAAAACATATGCAGAAATCATTATTGTTATATGACCATTAGAATAACTGAAAATTATAAAATCGTTACTACCTTAATCATTCCTAAGTTTACTACGACAAAAACCTCGTGCGTGATCGTTAAATTTGTTTTGTGATATTGGTTTTTGTGTAGGTTACATAATGGCCATGTTTTTTATTTTACTTTTACAGAAAAGAAAACAACATGGTAAAATTCAATTTATATATTTTCTGTACGTCAGAGTCCATAAGGAAACAATCGATCACACGTGCTGAACGATATTGCAAAACGCAACGATACACCATCACAAAACAATAGCTTTTTGGTTACGCCTTAGTTTGCGTGTTTTTAAAACAATGGTAACTCGGATATACTATTTTGTTATAGGCAACATTTTACATATATACTACAATATTTTGAACGTGACTTCGCATAGAGAAGGAATTTGGGAAAGGACAGTTTCAAATTCCTCTGTGCAAGAAAATTTGGGAAACAATATACTTGCCGGCCGCTTTTGCCCAAAACTTGACTTAACTTCAACTCCAGGCATATTAATATACCTTATGATAAGCTGCAGAGTATCTTTATCTACCCCAACTTAACCCACATCATACGGAACCTCATGTGGAGATTTCTAAACACACAAAACTTTCTAATTACCCACTACGAAACAAATAACGCCAAAAACAACCCTGATGCTTCATGTTATACCTCCCCGAATTGCCTCTGCACCTGTCCCTATTGCCAATACCGGGGCCTACGTCATCGTTTCGAATATTTAAATGCTTTTTATTCGAGGGGATGTGAGGGTAGGTCCGGGAGCTTGATAAATTACCCCCCTGGCCAGACGGAGGGTCCCGGAACGTGCGCTGCCATTAGATACGCAATATGAACCAATCAAAACAAAAAAAAATAAAATTCTCACTATACTCCGTTTTCTACTACTCTCATGTTTTAGTTTCTGTATTTAGTTTTATGACGGACTTGGCCCACAATTTTGCAGCAACGCACGCAAGGTTAGTCAATTATCAGCTAGCACGTAGGTACATACGCCGACTTTGCGCTAAGTTAGATGATAGCGATAAAGTGCTGGGCATGCTCATTCTAACCTCACCTCAATGACGTGTTGGTTGAACCGTATCGTGTAGAACTCGCAAATGCTCTACAGACGTGTGGAAAGCCTGGTTGGTGTTGTCCAGTGACTCAAGTCTCTGTCACCTCGTAATGTGTAAGCTGGGGTCCGATAGCCAAGGGGTGTAGATTCGGGCAGACGAATGTTTCTTAGCAGTAAGTTGGGTTTTATTATGTCCTGGTTTCGGCTGCAAAAGGTCCAGCTGCGTTTAAGTCAAACGATACTCTTAAGTTTCCTAGAAAGGACTACGAAAATACATGTCGTTTTCTTTTTGTGAGTCAATAATCACATATATACTGAATAAGATACTCCTAGAATCTGCCGTAACATGAATATTGATATTGTTGAAGTTGTGTGAATACCTTACCTACCTATTTTCTTACTAACTAAGTTCCACATCATAAAACAATGGTAAATTACCCACTTAATTAAGGAGAAAGTGTAATAACAAAACAACTCCGCTAACTAAATTAGGGGCACAATGGGCAACTTCTAACATGAAATCGAATAAAGGAAACTCTAATTTATTACGTTCACTTACGGTTTCTTTTGAAAACATCCAAACATTGAGCCATCGCAATCTGAACCCTACAACACTGACTTTATAGGCTTTATGCAAAAGGAATCTATATCATGTAGTATCTAGTCAAATCATACATATATATAAGTAAAATCTGTAGATATGGTACGTTATCCCAGCGCTTACTCAACAACTGGCCTGGGTTACACCCAAACATTCGCTCACAGTTACATTTCCAATCTTCTGCAATAATTGTAATGAACAAACATTAGGGCATTGCTGTAGTCTTTTAGTCAATATTACACTAAAGTACGTCGTAGCAAGCACGCGTAACACGAACGCCGGTCCGACTATGACCGAGGTGGGTGGACCTAATTGCACCTGGTTTGAGCCTTATGTAAACATATTTTCATAGCAAAAGCGAAACTTTTGCTCAATAAAATGTTCTACTTCTCTCCGCTACGCACTTGACTCTCCCATACATCCCTATCGAAGTTGTACAGTAAATTGTGTTTACTTTGTTTGTTCTAGCTAAACAAATGGCACTCGCTTGTACTCCAGACTTCCTTCCCTCTGTTACGTTTTTCACGGCCCTCGCTTCCCCAGCATAAGGGTGTTTTCTATTAAACCTCACCTAACGCATAACAAACGATCTTTTACCATGACAACAAAGTTCATTTTCGTTGTAAACTGAAAGTAATCACGTATATTGAATCCGAAACAAAGGAGGTTGATCTTTAATGTAATGATGTTTGGGGTGTTTGTTCCACGCGTTGTTAGTGAATCGAAAATTGGTAACTGGCGCCCAACGTGGGACCGCCTAGCCCCGTGTTGGGCGCCAGTTACCCGGTGAACAGTTATGAGGTGTTGAGGGACAATTTATGGGCGTTAAATGTTTGTTAACACTTCCTTCGGTGAGCGACTGAGTTACTTATTTATATCCGGTTGGTTCGAGACAGCTGCGTTGTTTCCTTCGCCATAATTTACTTTAAACTTCGGCAGCTTCTTTATCTTTTCTTATTTATATTCCGATCACTAGTAAGTAAATCCCTCTGCTCCTTTTTCACACGTGACTTGAGTCTTAGCAAATCACTCAGAAATTAACTAGGTACGTTGTTACTAGCTGATGAAACAAACCAGCACACCAAAAAAACACTCACATTTACCCATTTATAAAAGGGATACTTAGCAATTATTGTAACATTCTCCTAGATATTCGCTTTTGGTTATACGCAAGTTTGCGTAGGTAGAACGAGTGACATAAATATTAAAATGGGTATTGTGTTTGTGTCCCTGATAATCTTATACTCCGCAATAAATATAAACTAGTAAAATTATACTCCTACAGAAGTAAGTCTGATACGTCCAATGTACATACATGATATTGTTTTAAACAAAACTTCATTGAATGGTTCTGTTGTTTAGTTGTTGACATGAAATGCCCGTAAGTTGTTCAAAATTTTACCCAAGTCGGCCATTCTGTTTAACACATTATTTAACGCAACAAACATAACAGCGTAAACCGATTTGACTGTAGTTTATTCAGGTTTGAAATGCTATCATTTCAGAAGTTTCAGTGATTTGGTTCGTTCCTGGGCGTACATATTAAATTGGTAGCAAAGTGGCTCTAAGCTCAGTTTATATTTGGCCCATTGGTGTGGACAAATTCATAATAATGACCTGTGGAAACTCACCAACACATACGTCCACTGTTGAACACGCTGGAAATGAACACATAACGAATGAAAATGAATAATCAATTATGAACTCATAATGGGTTTCATGTTTGATTGACTTCCTAAAATGAACTCTGTGTGAATCAGGCTTTGAACAATTTTGCAGCTGCGTAATGACAGAATATTGCAGATTCAGAAGACAATTTTGCTGCTTAAAATTTTGCAATTTCATAAAGACACGGACGGTATCGTAGAATGTTATGTAATGTATTATCAATATTGTATATCGACGATATACAATATTGATAATATATTGGAGATTTAGATAAGGAGCATGATCTTATTACGTATTTTTCTTGTTCGAGATTTTACTGATTTCAGAAACATTTGATCTTCGTATCTCCCTTGTATTTCTTTATCACTAATGATGCGTGATATGTAGTTTCATTCATATCATTTATTGGGATTTTGTGCATACAGGTATTGTTCTTAGGTATATGTTGTCTTAGTGAGTAGATACACAATGCATAAAAACCTTATCAGGGCGCTTAAATTATTTTGGGTTCGCTCTTGATACTTTGACACTTAATTTATAGAATTAATTAATTTAGGAATGTCATGTTTAAGATAAGTATGGTTATATAAGGCAAGAATAAATAATAATGTAATTGAAACAGATCGATTTTTCAATTTAATAAAACGATCGCAAATTACTTAACGTTCGATTAGGAATGGTCAAATTAAGTATACGTGTCACAAAAAGTAGATATTCAAAATAAAATATTTTATTATTTTGTATCCTATTTTGTGAAAAGCTCGCCTAACCCAACGGAATACTACATACAGGCTTATAGCAAACCATTTTACTCGTATTTTTAATATGAGCGCCCGAAAAATGAGTTCAAGGACATCACATGCCCGACTTACACTAGCGCCGCCACCTTTTTATTCTTATTTTTAGGGTTCTGTACCCGAAGTGTGCAAAAGAAACCCTATTACTAAGCCTCCGCTGTCCGTCCGTCCGTCCGTCCGTCACAGGGCTCTATCTCATGAACCGTAAGAGTTAGACAGTTGAAATTTTCAAAGAATGTGCATTTCTCTTGCCGCTATAACAGCAAATACAAATTAAATAAATATTCAAATTAAATGGGGCTACTACACAAAAAACGTGCTTTTTTGGTTATTTTTTCTCTTTTTTTGTAAAGGTTGTAGGTATCTGTATCTCTTGAACCACAATAGATAGACACATGAACTAACACTTAAGTATAGTAACACTTAAATAACAACAAATACTAAAAATATAATAAAGTAGAAAACTTAAAGGGGTCTCCGAACAAGTGAAAATTTTATGTTCGTGTGCGAGACGACTCGCAATTACTTACACTAACTTTATTACTTTAAACAAAAGAATGTTCAAAAATCCATTGGGCAGTTTTTGATATCCATCATAAGCTCTTTTTAATTCCTCTGTAATAGTTTTGTTTTGTATAATTTAGTCAGAGATGCGATGTTGCTCTTGGTGGCCACCAAACTCTGTTTTCGCATCTTTGTGTGGCAGTGTCTTAAACAGTGCAGGTTCAATGTTTCTCTATTCCACCCATAGATCTAAGTAAAATCACTTTTTTACTTTTATCGATGATTACACCATAAATTTTAAATGCTGAAAAGATTTGGATGTAGGTATGTGGTATCGTTACAATCCTTACAATATCATCCCGATGGGTATATTTTTTTTTTAAGTTTAGCAGTTTTCTTTTTACCCTATCGCGGAAGGAGGGTAATTGAATTTTCGCAAAATTAGCACGTGTTATGTTCTGTAGAGAGATACTTCTAGTAAAGTTTAAATTGATGAAGTTTTATTTGCTTACGTCATTAATTTACTCAACATACGCTTACAAATAATTAATTGTGGCAATGCGCACAATTGGAAGCGCTGTGAAAACTGCAAAACATCGTAAATAACATTGGAAGCATCCGGGTCTAATATGTATATCTAATATTTATGGTAAATTGCACACTACTGCGGCAAATACTAGTAATGCGAATAATATCTACTGATCGAATAAACATGGTTTATTTGTATTCCGTGACCAGATATCTGTTCTCCAGATCTCTGATGACCGGTTTTGTATTCCAATAATTTTAGGCAATTAGCTTCTGCCCGCGGCTTTGCACGCGCTTTTCAAGTACCCTATGTCCGTAGGATATTGCCCCCGGGATATTGTTTACCTCCCTGCCAAATTTCATTATGATCCGTTTAGCCGTTTAGGCGTGAAAAGGAAAAGGACAGACAGAGTTACTTTCGCTTTTATATTATTAGTATAGACTTTTTGTTTACACGGTTGAACTGATCATAATTCCAAAGATATCAAATAACATTCCAAAGTTATTCGCCTCACGCACGATGTCTCGCCATCCTGCTCTATTTTTGTCTTTCTACGGCACTCATGTAAGGGGGCTTACCGGTTTTTCGGAAAACTACAATATCCTTACCTACGAAAACATACTCTCAAAAATTTTGCCAGCATTATTAACCCATTTGGTCCCACTGCTGGGCAAATGCCTCTTGAAAATATTCCTAGACAACCTTACCGATCTCCTCCCTTTTTCAAAGGATTAATTTATTGAATGAATGAACACTACCTTACATAATACACACAAAATTTCTTATATCTAAATTCAATATAGTGTTATAGGCGGCTTTATTGCTAGTAGCAATTTCTACTAAGCAACCCAGGCAACCTTAGGATGAATAAAAGGTAATACGTAGGTATGTAAAATAACAGTTGGTAGTGCTCATATATTTAAGCTTACTCCTACAGTAATTTCTCTGCCAAAACCACATTTCCCTCCAGAATTGCGGTTATGTAATAATATTTACCGATAGTACTGAATCATTGTTCATTTCGGAACAATACGGGCTTACAACAAACAGAAAAGGTCAAGGTTGGGTCAAATATTCTTGGTTCCGGCTGCAAGAGCTTAATTATACCTCCTTTTCATGGCTGACCAGCCCAAAGTGACATGTGATTGTGGCATGGGGAATGAATAAATTATGCATAATTGCCTACAAAATTAACATCGATCACAGATACGCGTCACAGACGGCGCGTTGCCAGACTTGCCAGACTGTCATTGCCTTTCCATACGTCCAGATATCCGGGTAGCCGGTGCCGGTGAAGTGTATGGGCATTGTGCATGTACGATAGCTTTCACACGTACCGGCATAACTAGCATACAATTAGCCCGCGCCGGGTATCCGGCGCCGGCTACCCGGCGACCGGGACCTGTGAAAAGGCACTCAGTCTTCTACGAGTACCACTTTGGTGATTGTGCGCAGGGATTGCACGACCTTATCCCATATTCTCCCTTATCCCATCTTCTCCCTTCCACCATAGGACCATCAGACCCAGCACCCGTACCTGGTCGACATACCACAGTCTCGAACCAAAAAATTCTGGTCTACGTTCATAATAATCACGGCCAAAAAGTGGAATGAGGTTCCTGCGCCTTGTTAGAATACAATCTTGGAGTCTTGTTAGCAGTGTAGCGCTGTGTAGCGTTAGGCTACATCTTCACTTGCTTAAGTGAGATGGTGGCCCAACGCTTGACCATTATTATTAATATTTTATTACTAGACTGTGGGATCCACTGCAGGGCAAAGGCCTCCCTTTCCTCTTTCCATTTATCCCTATTGACTGTCAGGTACTCTTTGAGGTACGTGTCCAGCTCGTCCTTCAATCTACGTATGGGCCTTCCTCGCGGCCTGCGCCCATTTGGAGTTTGACCATTATCAATTTAAAAACAAAAAGAACTTGACTTGCCAGGCTTACAAGGCCTTTTTCAAAAAGCAATAGCCTGTTGACATGTACGTACAAGACATGATTGAGATGGCATCAGCTTGGTTGGGGAGGTCTTTTCAACCACGCTCGAAAGTCCAGTAAGGTATGCTTACCAAATTTCTGGAAATGAAAAATCCCATACCTATTACTAGCTTACGCCCGCGGCTTGGCACGCATTTATCCACGATAAATAAATAAATAATGCAATCACACAACATCATCTAACCCCAAGCTCCTGCGACGCAGACGAACCTTTCGCCTGCTGCGCCACAGAGGTCGTTGTAAAAAGTAGTCTATGTCGCTTCCCAATAAAAAATCACTGCTAAGTTACATTAAGGTCCAATTTCACCGTTTGCTGCTAAAACTAAGATCAACAAAACTTCGGTCAACTTGATCGAGTTCAAATTCGTAATACCTATTGTGTGACATGACAGCTCTCGAACTCGGCTGAGCGCTTGAACCGGATCAACATTATGTCTCATCATATCATCATCGTATGGTAAAATGCGCTGAACTCGTTTAAAGCGCTTAACTGTGTTTATCTTATATTGAACGCGTCCAATCGCAACGTGAAGGCGTTCAATTGCAACGGTGAAATTGGACCTAAGATCCCTTACCTAGAGTAAAACAATAACAGACATAAAAAAAATCGCATTTTTAGTCAGTATGTATGTGGAATGGACAGAGCGACATTAAACATGAGTATTTATTTATATCGAACAGCGCGCATACAATCCAATGATTTTGGGTGTATTACGATTTCGCATGTATTACGATTTCACGCTTAAAATGCCACGTAATTGTAATCGTTATCCATATTCATTCATAATGAGAATCTGAATATTTGAGTTAACAATTGTTAAATTAGCATCAAACTGTAATGATACTCTCTATTATGATAATTTGATTATGTCATTATGAAAGTGGAAAGGGGGTACCCCTTTCCACTGTAATTTAATCTGAATGCTAATGTAGTGAGGCCTGAAAAGTTAGTTATTCCACAGAGACGTAGTGAACTAGTTATTCTGTTGCATAATTTTATCTAACTAGTGATTTGGATACCGCACGACTTAACTGGGTGTATTGTGCGCCATTTTGTGACAAGATTAGGGATAGCATTTCGCGTTCATAGGTTATAAACGTAAAAGCTTTGTCCCGCAACGCATATTGGTACGTTTTTGGTACAGCGTAAGCTTAAAAATCAAGTTATTGTTTATCTACAAGAAAACTACGCAACTTGTGAAGAAACTGGTTCAAGAACCTACGAATCAAAACATAACTCATTTAAAGACCGCAGAGTTCCTAAGATCTCGAGCAAATCATGTGCGAAAAAGTGCACTTTTGTGATCCATTTTATTCTTATTTATATCAGACTTATTATATAATGTTCTTATTCTATGTGTTTCTAAATGTACAACCAATCACATTATCCACAATACAAATATAGTATATATATATAACAAATATAGTACATAAGATAAGTAATATTTAGTACATCATTGTAGCAGAGAAATGGACCATAGCTCAGCTTGATGATCCAGCCTGTCGCCATTCTGGAGCGCTGGTATTCTGCTAAGGGATCCATTTAGGTCACGGACACCTTGATTATATCCACTTACACAAAACTTAAAACAAAAATAAATTAACTAAACACAATGCTCTTAAGATAATAAAAAAACTACTAATCTACCTACACATGAGCTAGTGATTCACTTTTTATAGGTAACATACTTGTATAAAACTTAGAAATAAGCTGTTTCTGGAACCGTAAAGTCAGCACAATTAGTTCGCTCTATGCATTTCTTTCGACATCATTAGTTGTGCGCGGTGGCGTGGAAAGGGCGTTTATCTGCTCAAATTACTCTCTTCCTATCCGTTTATCTGATTTAAATAAGGGCCTTATCATTTTATCTGAAATTTTTTGATTGCGACATTCTTTATCTGAGGAAAACCTTAGTGCTGCTGTTGTAAAATCGTTAATCTAGAATTTACAGTTCTCCTGATACTGTAGAGGAAGACTCTTGATTTTGTAACGCATAGTAACCGTGTTCGTGCTCTGCATCAAATCTGTATTCGTAAATAAGAATAGTCTAGAAATCACGGACCTTATATCTACACCATCATACTTCATACTTCCATACTAATTTGAAAGTAACTCTGTCTGCTGTTACCTTTTTTCGCCTAAACGGCTGAACAGGTCTTATGAAATTTGGCAGGGAGGTAAATGGTATCCCGGGGACGGACATAGGCTACTCGAAAAACGCGTGCGAAGCTGCAGACAGCAGCTAGTTATATATAAATGTTAAACACTGCATCCAAGCTAATTTCGAGCATATTGCAAAGTTATTTTAGACTATTTACGATTACCTTATTCAAATTATTCAAAATTTTTATAATAATCACCCGATCAACAAAATGGTCCATAATAAACTTAACGCTTTACATCGCTCAGCCTGTAAAATATGACCAGCCGAATGGACAAGTTCTCCCGGGACCATCGACGATGACCCATATACATAGAATGGAGAAGAAATATAGGAAAGGTGGCGGTTACTAGCAGCATGGTTCAAGTTTCAGAGTGTATTTGACGAAAACGGGAATATTTGGGGTGTGTCTCCTTTTTATTTCCGGGACAACTTTCTCGTCGTTTTTAGGTGACGGAGTCCCTAAAATTACTGATTGATTTTCCCTGAACCTTAAATAATACTAGCCAGACAGAACTTGGTTTTAACCCCTTCGACAATGACAGCAGACCCGCCGAGTAGTAGGTGTATGTGTAGGAAGGGCTTAGGTCTGTCTAAATTGTTTTACGTGTTCCTCGAGGCAATTTCCCCCGAGATATGACTGTTTTGATCAGTTACAGTCGAGCTACGTAATCGTAGGTGGTGTAACTAATAATACGGACAGACGGACGAATTGACCGAATCGACGGCTAGAAATAAATTATGAATCACACTATATGCGAACGTTAAGATGTTTAAATGTTTGTTTGGCTGAAATTTAGCAAAGTTGTAGGTCTAGTCCTGGAATAATACATATACTTTTTATCCCACAAATCAGTTCCCATAGGATAGAAATAACCATAAAACATTTCCATAAAACAGCACGTGCAGGGACGCGGGCAGAAACAAGTTAAGTGAAATGCGTAGGTATTTTTTGGCCACAAACAACATTCATTATATCATATCATCTTACATTTTCTTTATGAAAGCACGAAAGACATTCACAATAAACTAAGAACTTACATTCAGAACTAAAATGTCGCATTAGTAAGCCATTAAGCTCATACATTACACAGTTACACTCTAAAAGACAGCTCCTAATGACTACGTGGTCTTCAAAGATGCAACAAGACTTGCCTTTATGGCGTAGTGGTGGAGGAAATTACTAGGCCGTTCGTACAACTCTTTACTGAAGCCGCGCTTTAGAGGTCTGAGCGAGTAAATTTTATTTTATTGATGACTTGTGTTATTATGACACCAAAAGACAGCTCCATATGACTACGTGGGTCTTCAAAGATGCAACAAGACTTGCCTTTATATGGCGTAGTGCTGGAGGAAATTACTAGTCCGTTCGTACAACTCTTTACTGAAGCCGCGCTTTAGAGGTCTGAGCGAGTAAATTTTATTTTATTTATGACTTATGACACAGGACCGAGGCTAATTGCATGAGCAGAGAAGCCTATGCCCAGCTATGGGTCGACAAGGGCTGATGCTGATTATGAAAGCAAATAAGAGTATGTCCAGCCGAGTATAGTCTGTATATACTCGGTCCTAAAAACTAAGATTTTTATGTTTGAGCAATTTTATCACTGTCAAATATCTAATTGGACATGCCTTTGGACATTCGTCTTTTTGACATTTTTCTATTTAGACATTAAGTAGTCGTGCGAAGGGATATTTTTTGTAAACATTTATAAAATCATATAAATTCTGGTGGAAAATATTTTATGACTCTGCACTGGTTTCATCTGAGCAAATCGCAATAGTTCGTCAACATTACAGATGCACTCTCTTAATTGTCGTACCATAAATCGAAGCAAAATAAAATATTAACCAAAACTCGATTTGAGGAGACATTTTCGTCGTGCGTTGTGGTGACACATTGATAATGACATTAATGACCGACCATCGATCAAATTGTATGGCCTATTGGCCAATGATTTTGACCAAAATAAATTGATTGCTGGCTATTGAAAGGTCATTAGGCCCAACACTGTCTTAAAGGTTATCCACCTACACTTAATTATAAAATTAATATGATTGCACAAACCGTGAGACACGTGCGAGAGCTACGTGCGATTCTAAACGTTAAAGTCGATCGTTTCGTGTTGGTGCAATATTTTTTTTTTAGTTGACCGCCGCAAATCGCAAACCATTTTCTATTAACTTATTAAACAAATTAACTAAAAATAACTGGTACATTTGGGACTTTAAAAAAATTTCAATTTTATCCTAAAAATCAACATAACCCCAATAAAACCCAAATGGTTTACGAATTGCGGTAAATTGCTTTTCCGTTAGTTTTATTCCTTGTAGAATGCCAAAAAAATAACACAAAAAAATATGAATCTCGCGCTAACACAAATCGATCGACCTTAATCTCTCGACGAGAGTTCCCGAATACTTTGCTATAATAAGTACGAGGATAGCAGCCTTCTGGAATCGACTGAGTCGCTCACATACAACCATCCTGAGCGCTGTTTCTGACTATCTGGCTAACCCCATTTACAGAAACTGGATTTCTGTCCACATGGATGTAAATAGAAAATAGGTAACTTATCGTACCTAATGTTAGTTAAAATCTTTAATTTTTATTCCATTGTGTGCACTGTACGTATTTTTAGTATTTTTGTCTAATAAGGGTCTTTTTGTGCTTGCAATAAACTGATTTTATTTTATTTTTTATCTTACCACCTGTGTATATCATTCATACAAATGTTCAAGGGAAAATAAACTTCCGTTGTTTGAATAAATTGTTTTTGTAGAGAAAATGGTAGGTATTACATTTCCCTTATATTTTCATAAGGGAAATGTAATACCTACCATTTTATCCATCCGCCATCTGAAAAACGTCTCTTCTCGGCTCCGCTTCGGACATCTCCGCACATCTGCGCTCTGGTGGAGTCTGAGCCTGACGTGGGTACTGTGTACCATGCGAGATCTGTCAAAGGCGGTGGTTGCATTAACTTCCGGTTGGCCTTCTGATAGTTCCCGCAATGAACAGCCTAAAAACCATTTGACAGAGACGTAATTAGTTATTTAAATATAATACAATAATGTCTTGCTGGTTAATAAGAATTTGAAAAGTCTGCCCGGGTCTAATCGGGAATCTAATCGCTATCATCACGTCATAGTTTATGCGATGCCTGTTTGGCCCATTCATTAACCGACTTCGAAAAAAGGAGAGGTTCCTATGTTCGGCTGTATGTATGTTTTTTTATGTATGTATGTTCGTCGATTTGTCCGTCAATTATGAACAGATTTTAAAAATTATTTCGCTATTGTATAAAAAAATATACCGAAATGGTCCCATAAAAATTGGGAGTAGCATTTGTCCCGTAAAACTTAAAATCAGTGTTAAGTTAAAGGGTTCAAAGTAGCTTTTTAGTTTTTAGGGTTCCGTACCCGAAGGGTAAAAACGGAACCCTATTAGGTATACTAAGGTTCCGCTGCCCGTCCGTCAGTCACAGGGTTCTTTCTCATGAACCGTAAGACAGTTTAAATTTATAGAGAATGCGTATTTATCTGGCCGCTATATTATCAGAAAATAATAAAAATAAAATAAATATCCAAATTAAAGGGGGTTTCCACACAAAAAACGTGATTTTTTTGGACACATGAAACTTTCTATAAATAAGTAACACTTCAACTGTAATAACAACAAATACTAAAAATATAATAAAATTGAAAGTTAAAAGAGGTCTTCGAGCACGTGAAAATTTGATGTTCTTTGAAAAAGTTCTAAGCCTTATTTATACGGTAGGTAACCTTCGTGTGCGAGTCGACTCGCACTTGGCGGTTTATTTAAATCAATCAAATTATTATATCCAGTCTTGTACTGTTATCATATCACACTTAGAAAGTTTGTTGGATAAATATATTATGGACAGATGTACATATGTTGGTAATTTTTTCAAGCTAAAACGATTGAACGAATCGGACTGGAATTTGGAATAACAGATGCTACTTATTAGTCTATAAATCAGTTTCCATGTGATAGAAAAAACCTTTGAACGTTTCCATAGAAACGACGCTTGCGATGCAAAGAAGTGTTATATATTCTAAAGTAACTCTCATTGGTGCGAAGCCGCGGGCAGAAAATGATGTGAAATATAAGAATAAGAAGAATCATCTCAGCTAAAAAGGCGATGACTGCTGGACAATGGCCATACTGTATATGGCCATTGTCCAGCAGTAATCGCCTTTTGAGCCTGCCCCAAACAGTCCTGAACCGCTCATATTCAGAGTTTTCCCGCGACCTTCACGATATCACTGATCTACCTTGTCAGCTAATTGTCTAATCTCCTTATCAACAGATGATTTGACTCTTACGTCATCATAACTCATAAGTCATGGAAGCCAACAATACCATTGCGGTTAACCACGTAATGGCACAATTAACATGACCCCGTCCATTATCCAATTGAGTTAGGCTGCGCGTGCGACGCTATGCTGTTGATCTGCCAGTACGTTTTGATTTGGTACAGCTTAGATCTGAATCAAATTCCGTGTATTTCTTTAGGGCTACAAAGTATACTCATTTATTTACCTATAGACAAGTCGAATTTGAAACTAAATATTCAAATGAGAAATGTAGTGTTAAATTTTGATTCTTTGCGCTGATTTTTTTTGTTTTTAGGTACCCATAACACAAGATCTGTTTACGTTGGGGGTAGTTGACGCTGTGTGGATTGTTCAGTATTTTTTTATGAATTCCAATAAACAAGAATTTGTTAATAATGTGTTGTTTAAAATTTGACTTGTCTATAGTTAAAAATTTAAATAACTATATATATATTTTTAAGAAAAATACTATCCTTGCCAGTTTTCAAAGCTGGTGTCAAGGAATTTTTCCTTTCAGAAAAGTGATTAATGGTACTTAACTTACTATTTATTTATTTATTATGTATCTAAGTAGTATATTTTTGTATGTTTATATATTTAATTAGGTACCTATTGATTATATTTATCTATACCTACATTGTTTTAGGTATTTATAACGTTATGTTAATATTTATTTTAGATCACGGTACACCCCCCGTCTTTCTTATATTCACAATTCTTTCCATCCAAAGGTTGCCTGGAAGAGATCGCTTCAAAGCAATAAGGCCGACCATTGTACTTATCTTATATAACGTCTATTTGTAATGTTGTCTTTTTTGTGTACAATAAAGGATTTTTATATACTGTTGTATTTTGTAAGTAGATATATCCCATCCCTGCAATCCCTAGGCTTTCATAATAAAACAGTCAATGTCTAGACTCGGAATACCTACGCGTATGTCCCTCAGAACTTATTCCCTAAGCAACACATGCCAGTGAGTGATGCAACCACATAGATAGATACTTAGGCCCGTATTATGAAAGTTTGCTCAGTAATAGTTCTATGCTTGAGTTATGTTTATGCCATAGAAAAGCTTTACTCAAGCATAGATATATGACTGCGCAAGCTTTAACAGGCTAAAGGTTTCTTCGTCGCTTCTTTGTTTTAGTCTACATACCGAAGCAACTGAAATCAAAAAAAATCACTTTATTTCCGTGTTAGTGTTTAATTATTAAGAATTTGTCCTTTTCTAAGTGTACATTTATTGTAAGTATTTATGGAAATAAAGAGTCTTTGATTTTGACTTTATGAATATAGAGGTATGTATATGAAAGTCATAATAGCATAGCTTTCATTAAACTTTGATGAATATATCTAAATTCCGCTTGATCGAGTTCAAATGCGTAATTCCTATTGTGTGACGGGACAGCTCTTGAACTCGGTTTAGCGCTTTAACCTAATCAACTTTATGTCGGTAAGAGCTGAACTCGTTTATAGCGCTAAACTCAGTTTATCTTATATTGAAATTGGACCTTAGTATTCTATAGTTGAGTGAAATATTATTTCTACTTTCGGTAAACAATTGTGTACTGCGCTGATTCAATCACAAACAAATTACCGGCGCTGTGGTTTACCTCAATAAAAATAAATAAATAAACTCGGCCTGTGGATGTCGTAAGAGCCGATTAAGGGAACCTGCCAGGGTGCAGCAGCTCCCTTGTATTTTAACACCTCAACTGCGATCACCAATCCCTCTGCCAAGCGTGGAGATTATGGCAAAACCCCCCTTGCTTAGCGGAGGCATGTTCAGTTGTGGATGTTGGGTGCGGATGAGGGATATGGCGCGAACGATGTGGCGCGGCGGGCGAAGGTCCGCCTGCGACGCAGGAGGTTGCGGGTTCGGTTCCCGCCTTGGGACAAATGTTTGTACGATCTGCAAATATTTGTTCCGGGTGTTCTGGGTATTCCTGTGTATAATAAATATAATATAATATTTCTATGTAATGTGTTGTATTAATTACGAGTATATTAGTCATCTAGTACGCATAACACAAGCTCTGCTTAGCTTGGGGCTATGGGCTCTATCTCTGGGATTATGGGCCTAATTATGAAAACTCTTAGTATTATATATAGCTAGAGAGCTATTTCAAGCTAATGGCTACGTTTCATTTAGGTGAACGAATTCGCGCGCAGAAGCCCTAAAAAAATATACAGTCTACAATTCAATTTCCGTAAAGTTGATCAAATAAATTCTGAAATTGGTATGACAGGTTTTTTTACGAATATTTGCATGAATTTTCAGAACGATCATATTTTAAAGTATCTCCCATGTATTTGTATTCAAAATTCCAGTCTCTTTAGAAACAAAATTTTTGATGAGCAATGTACTTAATGCAAAAAAAAAATATTTTTCTACTTCAAATATGTAGGTGTTGTACTACATTGACAAAAGAAAGGACTCAGCTCCTTTCTTTTGTCACTGTAGTACCTAGTCGATGCTTATTCCGGAAATGTACCAGACAAAGGTCGGAAGAAGGGGGCAGCAACCCCCCCTTCACCTCCAGTTTAAATGGGAAGCAGAGGAGATGACTCCCCCGAGGCTTCACTTCCTGGTTACGTATAAATCTTGTCTGGAAATTACTTTGATTTGTTTGATGGAGGAAGATTTACGGTGGCTAGACAGTATGTTGCTTGAGAAAGTTATTGATGGAACAAACTCGATTTAAATTGTACACCTAAGTAATGTATATGACTACAGATGTGGCGCGGCGGGCGAAGGTCCGCCTGCGACGCAGAAGGTTACGGGTTCGATTCCCGCCTTGGGACAAATGTTTGTAGGATCTGCAAATATTTGTTCCGGGTGTTCTGCGTATTTTCTATATATAATTAAAAATATCTATCTGTATTAAGTTTATCAGTCATCTAGTACCCATAACACAAGCTCTGCTTACTTTGGGGCTAGATGATGCTGTGTGGATTGTCCAGCATTATTTAATTTAATTTAATTTTTATTTCTAATTTGCTGCTGGATAGTAGAATCAGCCCGTTTGTATAATGGCTCCACTCCTCCGCCTTGGGGTAAAAAAAGTTTTACTACCTATGTACGTAGGTATGTTATTGTCCTTAAACAAAGCCGATTTAATCGTATTACCATACTATAGTTAAATCAGATATTAATCTTAGTAAAGAGCATCTGATACTTTTAGTCTGCCCCAAGTTTTACCAGAACGTTAATTAAATAAATTAGAGTACCCAATTACATCCCACTTACTAAAGTAACTTATTAAATCTGAGCCTAAACACTATCCTAATGATGTTGATCACAGCGTGGGTGGTAGAATCACGCTGACCTAATGACACAGTGGCTTTAGCTTGTTGGGTTGCGAATAAAAGATGGTGTGGGAGGTAATGTGCCGAGTCACAAACATCTTACTAAACTATCGCGCTCATTATTGGGGAAACGAAGAGATGATACAAGTTTTTGAAACGGGTCTCAAAATACCCTGATCTAGAAACAAGTAAATCCAAGATATCCTTTAGCTATTTTTCAGCCAGCTAGCTGAGATACTAACAAATTGCAGTGCCATATCCGGGTCCATCTTTGTTACAATTTATGAAATAAAGACCTTTTTGACCAAAATGGAATAAACAATAGCGAATTTGATATGAATGATTTCTCTGAAATACCTGCCTAGCTATTTGAACTTCTCCGTGATCGCCTCCTTCACGAAAACCTCGTGGTCGGCTGTCTGGTAACCGAAAGTGAGTCGATCATAGGAACGTTCTAAAAGCGCTGCTTGCTTCGACGAAAATCAAATAACTACACGTGTAAATCACAAAATTCTCAGCAAAACGTATCCCATTAGGTCCAGCCAGCGCTCATTAGCCCACCATCCGCATTTACAAGAACACATGCTAACAGCTAACACGTCAGCCCCGTACGGAATCCAACCACATAATGAGCCTATCATCACGTCATGGTACCGTAGCTGTAGCGCTACCTCTATTACGGTATATGACGTCACATCGGCGCCGGTGCACGTGGCGAACCGTAAACTTGCGATATGGGCCTCATGAAGTAAATAACATAATGGAAAGCTAAAGGTTAAACGGGGCTTTGTGAAAAGTTTGTTTATTCCTTTAGGGATGGGATAAATCCCGAAGTCTGTTACCTATATCAGTTAGGTCTTTTTGAGTATGATATCGATCAATAATGAAATTAAACATTTTGTCTATGATAGTAGGTGAGACAGCGTGGGCGGATCTTATAACTATCTAGTTTTTTAAACTCCTCACTTGGGTCGTGCAGCCTTATACTTAGACTAATCTACGTGATGTGGTTTCACTATTGGACGCGAAAGTTTGTTAAACATGTTTATGTATAAAATGGATCCAAGAAAAGCTTTTTTACCCCAAGGTGAAGATTAAGACCAATTTTGATATCGTTGTATTTCCCACTGAGACATGACAGTGTTTAAAACAATATAGCGCCATAAAACAGTAGTATTACAGTAGTAGTGTCTTTGGTACGAAGTAACAAGTTAATAAAAGCCAAGATTCTTCTTTACAAACACTCTGATACCGACTGATTACGTTGTTGGAAATAAAGCTAGGTACAATCTGAAGATGATTCGTTAGGTGGGTTAACCCTGAGCTATGATATTTCAGACATGTGGAGCCTTAAGTCGTTTACATTTTTAGATATATTTTTTAGGAAAATTTTAGTTGATTCACAAGATCACAAGAAATACAATGTTAATGATATGATAATTTTACCTATATGCAATTGTAAATACTAGTTCTTTTTGATTTGTTTTTATTTTTTGATTGTAATTTTCTTTGGTAATAAAGGCCACTCCCTTTTCCCACTCTTCCTCGTTCTTATAAGCAAGAATAAAAAAAATGTAACAGCAAAACGGCTTCTCAGCGTGTGCTGCAGGAGCTTAAGGAGCAAATACAGCACTGGTCTTCCAAGTCTCTTTTTCTAGATAATGTTTTAGAATTTTTGACTTTTGATGAGTTTTGCTACGCCTAATCAGCCTAATCAGGAGATCACCACGCGCGACACAATTGTCAAAATAAACGGCACTTAAGGACCGGACCGCAACTAAGTCATACCGTCTCAGGTCTTTTAAAATAAGCCGGCTTTTCTAGGCGAATGAGCAGGAGAATGACCGATGGCGGGTTGGAATGACTTGAAGCTGTGACGTTATTACTATGAATGGTGGGTGGAGAACCACCCATTATTCAATCCAATTAGACCATTAGAGCTGAAGATTTGGCCTCCTAGAGGATGGCACCCAATATCTTCACGCGCGTCCGATGGTATTGGAGTCAAATACAACCACTTTGTATTTTGTAAGTGTTTGATATCCAACGGACATAAAATAGGACAGTATTTATTTTTCTATTCCGCTTGGCCTTTTCATAGTTTAGTTAGTTCTTCAATGTAAACTTTTTTTACTTGCTCTAATGAATTAACACTTGTTTTATGTCATCATTTAGCTACGGCTTCTATAACAGCATGTAACTGGTGCACTTTTTCATCGCTAACTGCATCTTTTCTTATATTATTATAAATTAATGAGCCTAGCTCTTCTCGTTCTAATGATGCTGTTTATTACTTCTTTATACGACATTACAGCGGCTTTCTCCTTGATCTAAATCTTGGTCTTCCTCTTTATCCTTCTACTTTTCCTTCTATGATGTTACCAATGAAGTGCTCTTTTCTATATGTCAGCCAAA
This sequence comes from Eupithecia inturbata, assembly GCA_963662085.1. Lineage (NCBI taxonomy): Eukaryota > Metazoa > Arthropoda > Insecta > Lepidoptera > Geometridae > Eupithecia > Eupithecia inturbata. The sequence goes on from OY759201.1 coordinate 4,152,399, forward strand.
TTGCTATGACAAGGGTGATAATTCCATCAGAGCTCATGTCGTTTCCAAAGCCACTGAACACGACTCTATCCAGTTGATCAAAGGAGCATTTATTCTCCTTTTAGGAGAACGTTGCATTGATTTATCGCACCATTATACGAGTAGTAAACTGTCTCGTTCCCGAAAGTTTCTGATTTATTGTGATGGATATCAAAGGGTATGTAGTCCCACCAATATATGTATTTTGTGACATGACCGAATAGGGGACATTCGCCTCAAAAATATTTTAACTTTCGTGGTTGAACAACGGATTTGTCGCGAACGACTGGTGACGAGCACCATTGTTTCTTAGCAGGTTTCATTGTAAGGTGACTCTATTTGCAACACAAGCATTTAATATCTTCCAGCTGTGTATTCTGATGTACCTTGTTTGACTTTTTTATAATTTAGTAATGTTTATTTAATTACAAATTCTGTATTGTCTCTATGTGTAATTCGAATTATTTAAGATATTGTACTCGTATACGCTTTGTTTACATATAACAAGTTGTTGACATGTAAATCGGCTTTATAAATAAATTGTATCCCTGTATTTCTCTGCCCGCGGCTTCGCCCGCGTTGAGTTTACTATTTAATGGGTTTAATATATTTGCGCGAAGCCCTAATTTTTTTTTTTAAATAAAATTAGTCTAAGTTATACACTATAACGTTACTTATCTGCCAGTTCAAGTACCGGCATAATCGGTCCAACCGTTTCGGAGATTAGCCAGAACAAACAGCAAACAAAAAGTAATATAGTGTCTTAAGTTATCAGGACCGTATCTTCATATGCATTTAGTAAAAAGCTGTTGTTTTGACATTATAAACAGACACTTAATTTGTATTTAACTGTACAGATACCATTTTGTATAGATTTCATCCGATAAGCAAAAACTTCAAACTCCAATTGAGAAAGATGGATTCTGTCCTGGATATGGGGTAGGGTCGTCGGTCGTTATTACTTTCTGTCTTAGTAGTCGTTTGACCAGGGCGGTCAGTGCAACGCTTTTTAGGTTACAAATATTTTGGTAAGACTGCAAGAATTACTACTGGGAAATTTTTGTAGTAAATTGGATTAGTCAGATGCCAAGCAAGCAAGGATTGTTGTGAAAGATGACATCGACATATCATCGAACGCGTAAAAATATTAGAAATTAATTGCATCAACATAATTTTTTTAATTTACTTTCTTATGTTTTGTAACTCTATTGACAAAGAAAATTACAATTCAATAATAAAAACAAATTAGAACTAGTATTTACAATTGAAACAATTAAGCTAACTGCAGACTCTTGCAAACAATCTACAGGTAGCTCAACTGATCCATGCATCAACTTTAATAATTTACGCAATATAAGTATAACATTTTCTCTATTCAAGCGTAGGCAAAAAAAATCTATGCCCTTGTGCCAATTTAGAAAATTGTGAGATAGTTGTAAGACATGAAGATCGTTTTTCTAGAATAAGGAATGTAAAGAAAAACATTTAACTAGGCTTTTGGGAATAAAAGGTCAAATTATTTAGACAATGTAACAATTTCTTATTTTTGTGAAGGGAAATAATTCTCAGAATCAAAAACACAGAAAGCATTGACGTAGTACTTAATTAATTATGCACTTGGGGATTCAAAGTGATACCAATCAATTATTTGGACAGGTAAATGGAAAAGAAAAGACTTTATTTTATAATTTTTTGTTCTCTGTATTGGATCAGGAGATAATTTGCTACGTTATTTTAAAAACTAACTATGAAATTTTCATTTAGATATCTTTTTTTAGGTTAATTAATAATATCAACTATATGATAATACTAATGTATTGTAATAGAAATATCAAATTTATCGTAAACTAGCTTCTGCCCGCAGCTTCGCACGCACTTTGCTGGGATAAAAAGTAGCCTAAAAGTATCCCTGTCTCTGGGATACTGTCTACCTCCTTGCCAAATTTAATTAAGATCCGTCCAGCCGTTTAGGCGTGAAAACGTAATAGACAGATAGACAGACAGTTACTTTCGAATTTATAATATAAGGGATTAGTATGGAAAATAAGACATTCCAAAAATATTTTAAGCTAAAGGTCTTTTAGTCGCTAGCTAGGTAGGTTAATATCAGTACCTAAATCATCATATCAGCCCACACACATCCACTGCTTTCTGGACATAGAGCTCCCCATAAGACGCCACAAATAGCGGACCTGAGCCGCCTCCATCCATCGACTCCATTGTAGCCGGAGTCGCTACAATGTCGTCGATCCATCGAGTAGATGGTGTCCCATCAGTCCGTTTCGCGTTGCATCGCGGTCCCCACTCGAGAACCTGTACATTCCACCGGTTATCAGTTATATGACCTGCCCACTGCCACCTTTTGTACTAGTGCTTACTTTACATTTTCATTGCTCATGGCGCACATGGACGTATTCCTGCTCGTAGAGATGAGGCGCGCGCAGCGAGCGAAGGCTGGGCAAAAAATGTAAATTAATAATTAAATTTACTTCTCGAATGGTGGATTTTTTGGAAGGGGCCGTAAGAGGAGTTACTTTCCTGCCCCGTCCGAAAAAAACACTTTGTATATAAATCTATGAAGTAAAAGAAGCTCTACTGTAGTTCGTTCTGTATTAACCTTACTCTAAACCTCTTTAAGCTCTACAGGCGTAAAAATCATTAAAAAACTGTAAACAATTGTGCGACGACTTACCAAAGAATAACAAGGAAAGAACCCTGAGCATGCTTCCTCGAGTCCCAAGTAAACGGTGTCCGATTACTTTTGAGTTTTTCTTTGGGCTTTTGGATGTTTCGCGTTTGTAACCTTTAATAAGCTGGAGAACTGTTGAGGAATTGCGTGAATACTTTGACGTTGTTATTTAAAAATACCTGGGGAGGCTTTGAAATTGTTATCGTTTTGTTTGCCCGGAAATAATTGTCGCGGTGTGAAGAAAGAGTTATCAAACGTTACGACGGTTTTTTGATTTTCGTGGTACAATGTTCTTATAGGTGATCTGTTAGTACGATCGGCGTAACGGGGCGTCGAAAAGTAACTTGATACATCGCGAGGGTTCGTGAAGTCAGTACGGGGAAAAAAGGTGCTCGCAAAAAGCAACGAGACGGGTTATAGCACACGGCGGCGGCGGCGTAACGTATCATGCTCGCTGCGAACGGAACATTACGCCCCGTAACACCGGTCAGTGATCAACCCGTCTTTACGATTTTGTAATTAACAGACTAACTGACTTCTCTGTCCGAAGACATGTCTGAAATTCACTAATAACTACCCTATTTACTAACACACTTGACCATCAACCTTCAAGCCTAATGTTGGGATTATGGCATTTCTACTTAATAAGAGCCATTCAAGGCGCTTATGTGGGCCACCCCACTAGGTCCTAGGTCTAGCTGTGGACTAAGTTATCGGCTGGCGTTGTTTTTGTATCCTATTCACACACACAGTTTATGCATGCTCTTCATATATAACTCCACCTAAGCTAAATAATACAGCATACGTAGTAGAAGATCCACCTCAACGTATTTCTATATCAGTTCACATCTACCACAGTAATTATGTATACGAAGTATACAACTTCGCATACATAAACCGCTGAATCTGTGAAGTTTATTATCATGTGAGAAGCACCGCAGAAATCGATTATAGGTGCTCGTGCTTTGTGCTGTGTTAACTAGGGCGTTTGCTGACGTGAGGTGAGGATTCAAGATGATTTCGAATAACGCGACCATCTTTTTTGCGCTTAGCATAGGCCGTATATATTGATTGTAATTTCCATTGTCAATAAAGGTCCCCCTCAAAAAAAATGAATGAACACAATGAAGAATATTTTTGAACGCAATTTGTCGTGACATTTTTGCCTTTGCATTGCATCCGTCACTAGAACTTCGAAGCATCCTTTTGTACTACATACATAGTTTTCTCATGTTTTTGTTATAATAATAAAACTGATTAAAAGCCATTGTTATAGTCCGGTGCCTTGCTTGAAAGAGTCACAAAAATACGTGCAATTAAACTACTAGAAGATATCATGGAATTCTCGTTTCAGAAATAAGAAGTTTGTTTCAAAGCTATATAAATACCTACAAAGCAGGCAGCACAAAGTGATACGTGCAATACCTTTTCTGCATGCGGTAAGTCGCGCAAAAATGTTCTCGGAAGATCAGATCAGACTTCGAGAAAAATTTCGTTATTTATCGTTTCTACGTTATTTACGAAAATATCTAAACTCCAGTCAACTCTAGGTACATTGTTTTTAAACATGGCCTCCATATTAAATCACCTTCTTGAGTTGATTTTTTGCCAGAATTTGCACTACTCGACGATTTGAGCACTTTCCTACAAAGCATAAAGGTGACAGTTATTTTTCAAACTCGATGCCCACAAGATAATTTCGGATTTTTGTGTTGTAAGTTGTTTATAAACATTGTATCTTGAGAATTCTATAGTAAACAGTTCGGTTCAGTTATTTATTAATAAGAATATGTTCTTACATGTCAAACAAATACATCATAATAAAATAACTTAGCTAGTTACAAAATAATATGAAAACTAAACGTCGCGGGCCGTCAAAGGATGCGGCAACAAATTAAAGAAGGGCTATTTAAATGATGATGATGATTCACGCCGTAGCTCACGTTGTAATAAAACGTCGCACTAATATTATAAATTTGTGCCAAAGTTTGGATGGATGAATGAATGGATATTTCAGGGATAAAGGTGCTAAACAATATTCAAAGAAATTCCATAAAAAAAAATTGGCGTAATCAGCGCGGAGTTACCCATTTGCTAACTAACAAATATACAAATTAAGCCTACGTTAGAATAGATGGTTTAAATAAATAATGCCTTTTCACACACCACCATCACCTATCCCCAAAGCATAGCTCGTGTTACGTACCAGAAAACTGATACACTACCGTGTGCAACCACTCTTATCCAGCCGAGCTATCAGATATTCTGCTAGGCCTTTGTGGAGGCTATTGGATATTGCATCGGACAGGTAATCTCTCCGTTAGCTTTTAGTGGTCAGTGCATAGCTGGCTTGAAATGGGTTTATGCTGACCTTTGGTTAAGAAGTTTCGTGTTGTGTTTCAAATTCAAAGCTTGTTATGATAACCTGTAAACAAGTCTGTCACAGGATTCTTTTCTCTTTTACTTTTTTTAGCTTCTGAGAAATACTTCCGCCCACTGTCACAGTGCACCGTCAATGAGGACATCAGGAACAAAATTTTTTTTTTTGAGGTCCTCTTTCACCATTAACGGGGACACCGTCAACGGGGACAACAGGAATAAATTTTAATTATTTTTATTGAGTTCGCTTGTCCCCATTGAATGAGAACAGCGTCAATGGGGACAACGGGATTAGATCATTTTAATTCTTTTTAAAGCATCAGCAGATATGTTCGCGAGTGTGCCAATCATGTTATTTACGCTGCTCATTCGATGCATTTTGATTACCTACGAATATAAAACAAAAGAAAATGAAAATATGAGCTGCGAAAATAGTATCAGTGGTACTCACGAATACATCTGAACTGACCAGCATGTAGTTTAGTTTTCATTTCAACTATAGCAGGCAATGCATTACAAAAAGCTTGCGAAGAAACCTCATGAGCGGTGTTTTTGCTGTTGCTTTCAGAGTGCAATTCACTAAGCTTCTGCCTTTAGCTGAGAGTAGTGTGTTTCTGATCCTCTTGTGTTGCTCTATCTATAACAGTACAACTGCCTAAAGGCTAGCATTGACAGGCTGTCATCGGATGGTCCGCGCTTAACGCATCAGACGGATCTTTTGAGCGTAATGCCGGTTGGTGCGTCCACCACTGTAACCGCAGCAACCGGATTACCGACCATTTGCAAACTAATAACGATACTAAACGGATCGCCGACATTGCCGACAGTCCGATGCGTCTGCACCGTGCGGGGTGGATCGTACAAAAAATATTAAAATTCGTTTTATGCGGTATGTGCGATGCCCCGTGGCGGCCTGTTAGGCAAAAGTCGGAGCGTCAGTTCTATGTATGTCTTGTTTTTCACTTTAATTGGTTGGTGACTTTAAACTGCTTCGAAAATTTCGCGTCTTTGATTGGATGAACTGACACTTACGTAGCTAGGTAGCAAGGAGCCTCGTATCTCCTTTTAGGTGCTTAATAGGGTAGGAATAGGGGTATGTTGTCAATCGAAATTCTGGGATTAACTAAACATGTTAGGCGCCCTGATTGGCTGGAGAAATGAGATTACCTGTGTAGCCGTTTTTTTACCTTGTGTTGATTGGGTAAACTTCGCCTTTCTTGGGTAAGGTTCGCTATGATGGGATTTGTCTTGGCCGTAAACTGATCACGTCACTGGTTTGGTTATAACAGTTGGTGTGAATGTAATGCTTATCTGTACAGCAGGTCTAGCCAAATCGCAAACGAATCATATCTATTCTCTATCTACAATTGTAATCGCTTTAGCGAAAGCGATTGTAGAAAATGAAATGTTGATAGCCAAGTTGACGCGACTGTACACACAGTCGCGTCAACTTGGCTATCAACATTATATTTTTCATTTTATATTTATCAACATTATATCAACATAGGTCGTTCTACAACACGGATAGAATACAATATTATATTTGTCTATGATTAGTGTTCTCAAATGTCAAAATGATGTCAAAGTCATGGGTTTTACCCACACTTAATCATTATGGGCACACCGCAATGTATAAGGAATGCATTTAGAAATGCTAAAGGGCATATTTGTCTTAAAAAGTCCAAAAAACAATTTTTATTTCACACTTCTCCATCACAAAAACTCTTCGTTTAGAACAGCTGATGCCAACTGCGCCATTTTGTATCGTTTTCTACTTGGTCACAAACTTAGAATTCGTTTCGTTAGCGGTTGTCAAAAGTGCGACTTGTCTACCATTTTGCATGGGTTATAGCGATCAACATAATATAATCGACAACATTCTATTCTATTTGTGTTGACGAAACGCTAACTTGTAAACTTGTCTACGGTTTCTCGATTCGTTAGTTCTGACCACGTGACTTTGCGTTATAGAAATGTGATTCCCATACATTATTTTAGTTTTCTATAGCGTTAGTGATCATAGATTTGCAACTTGGCTGGACTAGCTGTACTAAATGTAAATATGCACTATCTGCACGGAGTAGGTGCAGAACAGCACTCGACACATGGAAAGTGCCGATGTTGGCCGGTGATGTATCACGAAGGTCTAAAAGACATCTCTTGTTTTGAAGAGGCCCAGGTTGTTATTGGCCGGAAAAAAAAGCAGCAGACAGCGCGTTCTAAACCTTGATGAAGGTAGAGGAAAACAGCTTAGTTCGAAATGAACGAATGGAAAGTATATCCACATCCACAAGGTAAGGATGGTATTTATAAATGTGTTCGTTTCGTACGATCCTTCACCTGTAACTTCGTGTTTCGTGTCACAAAGTAGAATCCTTGGTACTCTTCCCGCTCAGTCAGAAGTTAAAGGCCTTCATCGCGTGTCATAACAACTTGGCAGCCATACCGCGTTCGTCTCGCGGTCCCAATTCAATTAACTGGCATCTAGCGAACGTTGACACGACTAAAGGCAGGCCAGCTGTGATTTCAATTAAATGATTTGCTTACAATCGTTCTGTGTGGGTTTATTCCCCTACAAGACAAGTGCATGCAGCCCTCAGGTGCAGTGTATGAACCCGTATGGTAGCTGAAACAAAGACTGTGAAATTATTTTATTAAAAGATCTTACTTACCGTTTTACATTTGTTTTTTACTGATGAAAGTGGCACTATATTATTTACACTTGACCGGCCAGACGCGCTGCAAATATCCTCAAAAATAGTGACAGGTTTGACACACCATAGACAACAAACCTTATGTTCACATAGAAATGCTTGATATGATTCAAGTGAGTTTTTTAAAAAGTGTTCATTAATAAAATTTACTACGAACTGTAAAAAAATAAGAAACTTTAAGTAGCATAAATGGCTTTGTATGCGGTGCAGAAATTCAGTGGAAATATCAACTCTAAAATTTTTGCTCTATTTCAGAAAATTACCCCAAAACCGCAAAACCTAACTCGGAGAACCGTAGACAAAACAAAGGTTTCTGAAAACACCAGATTCAGTTAACTTGTTCTTCAGTTAATATAATTAAAGCCGTAATATTTAAATTGGTTTCTGACAACCCCATAATGAGCCTGCCACAATTCATAATTTATTTGCACTTGTTGACCAACCGTGGTTTTGGATATAATTAGGTATCCAGGTATTAGTCGTTTGTTCTGCGTAAAATTTTTTAGGACGAACTAAGAAAGCATAACTTAGTCGAAAGAAATCTAAAAAATGGTTTTTTCCTTAAACCATATAAAATAATTTTAAAGAAACCGTTATCCTTAGTTTTCTTGGATTTAGGCAAATAACTGTTTATTAGTATTATAGTTTCATTTTATAATGTACTAAAATGTTCCCTAGGGAACATTATGTCTTTTAAATGCTAGTATTAATAAATTATAAATACTAAATAGTAACTAAAACAGCCCCATTATTTGTCTAATTCCAAGGAAACTAAGGAAAAGGGTTTCTTTAAAATTATTTAGAACCTTCAAACAAACCTGTATGTTTGTTCAGTTTTTTTTTTTTATGAAAAATTGTCAATTAAGTGAGGAATTAGTTTAAATTTTTTATTTTCTACTTCGTCGAGGGGGTATCAAATGTAAGGTACCGGTTTTTGTACATTTTAAAACAGTTTTAATAATTTGTTAGATTTCTTACTTTTTGAAATACATTCTAAAGAGTCAAAGTTTACCATTACCGCCGAATCTTCGAAGTTTGCAGAGTTATATAGATTGTTAATCACGACTCTGCGCTCTGACTTTGGTAAGACGCTGGGAATGAGCACGTCGCATGTGATACGTTGGGAATAACTCTGAAAAGTATGTACCAACTGTTTTTAGATATTCATATAATAACGAAGTCTCTTAATGGTACCTATAGTATTTGTTTATTTGACAAAAGTTTGAAACCCTTTGCGTGAGAGTTATACTCGCACTTGACGGATCTTGTGTATCATATTCAGGCACAAAGATTGATCGTTTCTTTTTACTTGACTGCGCAAGGTGGAGGGTTATGTTTTTACTATCACACCAAGAATGTTACTCCCTAAAAGCGCGATACATTCACAAAGATGAATACACTCGGCAAAGTTCTTTGTTAGTCTAGCCTTTTTAGTCCATAGGGTTCAGCCTCAGGATGCCTAGCACGGGGATTGTTGTCAAGGGTAAAATAGAGAAAAATTACGTCACTTTGACATCGAATACGAAAAATATTTGAAAATTCATTTCTTTAACTTCAATAATTTACGCAATTTACGTCGAGGCGATGTCATTTTACTCTATTCTACCCTAGACAGCAATTCACGTGCTAGGCCTACAGTTACTCGATTAGGTTGTGATTGTGAACTATACAATGTACAAATATCTATGTCGTAGGAATATAGGAAAACGTCTGGACGTCTTTAGCCTGGCGCCACAATCTATTGTCTGCACTGTGCCCTCGTTACTGGAGTTCCTTTATGCATAAGAAGTCTCCTCGATAATATTACTGTCAGCTCCTTAATTTATAAATCAGCCTCGTACATAAATAATGTGATGTCTTTTCTATTGCATGGATGCACGTGGTTTCCAATCAGCTAATGTATGTCTAGCTTATTCTACTCAATTACTGAAAGGTAGGTGGGTCATTTCCTTGGTTTCAAAGTGGATTAATGTTGTAAATACAGAAGAATTACATAAGGAGACAGAGTTTTATTATCGTTTTACATTCAGACCGTGAGATCTCACTTCGAGGTACAGGCTTCTTCTCTATTACGCCATCTTGTCCGGTCCTGTGTTACCTCTTCTCTAACATCATAACCTGTTGACATTGATACCCACTGCTGGGTAATCTTTCCTTATTCATAATAATCTACTAACTTAGAGCATTGATATGTCTCACTCTGTCTTCTTCTTTCATAATACGGGCCTAACCCCTTATAATGGTCCGCTAACTTAAAACAGTTGCTAAGCAGCGTTATTTCTCACTCTGACTTAATAAATCTGAGTGAGAAATAACGCTGCTGACCAAAACGGTTGCTAAGCAGCGTTATTTCTCACTCTGACTTTTAAGTCTGATTGAGAAATAACGCTGCTTAGCAACTGTTTTAAGTTAGCGGACCATTATGAATAAGGGGTTAGGTTAGGACCATATTTTGCAAGCTTGCTCAGTCGTCGATATATGCTTGAGCGCTTTTCTAAAGCATAAACAAATTTTATAGTACAAAACACTCCAGATCGATGGCTGAGCAAGCTTTGCGCTAAGGCAGGATGTATCCTGCCATAGCATCTGCTGAGTGTCTGCCATTTTTATTACCGTAATTGTTACTTTTATGTATGTGCTATGTATGTATTGGTTAACAAAATAAACGCAATTTACTTTTTACTTTACTAAATCCAAGCACTCAGCCAATTAACGAACGGTTTAAAATCATATACCTACTGGAATATATTCCCAGACTACGCATATTAATTAGCTAGCAAAGTGACGTGACGTCATGAAATTTGTTAAGGGCACATGTGAAAATATTAGCAAAGAAGCTACAGATTTGTTTTCTACGTCATATGATGTGACGACATAAGGCATGATATCCACGGCATACCTAATATGACGTGGTTGGGAGAAGACCAACGCCGTCGTCAAAATCAGCAGCAGAAGTTAATGCTATAGAAAATACTTTATTGCACACTTAAATCAAACAGGAACAATTCACGATTATTGGTCCTATAGCTAAAGAGCGATCTCTACCAGACAACCTTGCATGGATATGATCATTGGTTAGATAAGGGAGATCCCCTGATCAGGGTATCTCAAGACATGCAATATCCTAGAGAGAGGCATTGTGTTAGTTTGTTCATCGAATGTATGATGTAAAAAATATAACCATTAGCTTCTCGAGGTAAAAACGTACAGATTACCTCGTAACCAGTTATCCCTTTGATCTCTCAGCAAAAGTGTAGCCATTCGCGACACAACACTTATTTTTGGCGACGTTCCAAAAATATTTTCACGTTAATTAAGTGTGTATTAGTGTGGCGTAAAAAGCTGATGGGAGAGGTAAAGGCTGGTTTAGAGATATACTCGCTTCTAAACACTTGAATGAAATAAAGTATCGTTATTTATTTCTCATAAATCGCAATACAAATCCAAACATTGAGAATTAAAATTACTTAGAACTAAAGAATAAAGAAGGAAAGATACGAAATTCCAATCAGTAGCTTAAATACACATTAGTTATGTAATACATTATTGTGGCAGAAAAATGAGTAGGTACTCCCATCAATTTTAAATTAGGGTTCCGTTAAAACTTTTGAAACTACCTTTCGTACCTACCTGTAAAAATGCTAAAACGGGATATACAAAAGCATTTATTATAATAAAGTCTGATTTTAATCAAATGACTCGGACTTTTTTTGATTTTTTTGGTTTCCTTACCCAAATGGTGCCAACGGGGGTCCCGTTATTACTAAGCCTCCGTTGTCTATCCGTCTGTCAGCGGGCTGTATCTCATGAACCATAAAAGGTAGACAGTTGAAATTTTCACAGAATGTGTAAGTATCTTGCCTTAATTAAAGGTCCAACATCCATACTGAGTTGATTACCGATCACCGAAGTTAAGCAACTTCGGGCGCGGTCAGTACTTGGATGGGTGATCGCGTCATGTTGGCTTTTTGCTATTTGTTTATTTATTCGATCCTTAAAAAAAACTGTTTTGTAGGGTTTCTTTTGCGAATTAGTTTTGTACGATGGTATGGAACCCAACGTGTGCGAGTCGACTTGCACTTGGCCGGTTTGCCATTCTAATGCTTCAGTGTAAACGCAGCTTTCGCATTCACTGACGGATTTCGGATGTCATTTTGATGAAACGTTGATTAGTATGTAACCGTTACGGGAGATATTCTTGAATCGGAACGGGTTTTGTATTTTAGGAAATTGCGATTTTATGTGTCTAGAGAGCTCTCGAAATTTCAAGAGCCTTACTATTTGTTTCTTTGCTTGACATAGACAGATTCTAAATGATCATAATAATTCTCTCCATTCAAGGTTTTTTAGTAAGGATTGCTCATGAGCGATAAGACCGGCTAATATCGCTAAATATTTGAAGTTTGTTTTATTGTGAATTGTCCTTTCGATTTAAGGGTGCAATAAAACAGTTTTTTTTATCTATCGATAACAAGCTCTGAGGGAAAACGTGAATGGCTAATTATAATTTAGCCTCCAAGACCTGCCAATGACTTCACTAATATCAATTCGCCTGTTACAGGTATGAAGTACAGAAGCGATGTATTGTTGTTATCTACATATCAGTAAGTGAATCGCATAATGATGACGTCATGAGGTTTTCCGATGACTCATCAGACACCTTTCGACAAGCACTGATTCATTTCACGTTTCCCCTAGGGTGCCTTAGGTAGGGGGGACGGAGGGGGGGGGGGTATAAATTGGGGTCACGCTTGACAAAACAGGGGGTGTGGTAGTACATTTTATAACTTCGCTCAAATTATGAATAATTTTCGTTGCGTTCTCACCAAGATAGAATTTGAACGAATGAATTTTATACCATCAATAAGAATTAGAATATAAAATACTAGATTCTACCTGCGGCTCCGCACGCGTTGTTTCTATGGAAACGTTTAAAAGTAATTTTTAACAAAAAGTAGCCTATGTTTGATTCCAAGATTACAATTACTATTGAATGCAAATTTCAGCTGGATCCGTTCAGTATAGTTTTGGCGTGAACAGGTAACAAACATCCAAACTTCCTCATTTATAATATTAGTGTGATTGACATTTTAGACCAACATTAAACACAATTTCCATTATTTCTGCTGCCGACCGAAAGTTATTCTACATTTACTGTGAAATACAAGACCGTCAAAACTTTTTATATGTTTCGGGTTGCTTAATGTTACATTCTAGAATTTCCACCTTTAGACGAACTTGTGGTGAATTTTTAAACGATTTGAAAAGTAAGAGCGTACAGATTTCGGAATAGTACATATACCTGTAGATTGTTTGCAACAGTCTGCAGTTAGCTTAAGTGTTTCAATTGTAAATAATAATTCTAATTCATTTGTACATTACCTAAATTTTTACCTTTATGTTTTTCGTAAGGGGCGTACCTAACCGGTTTGGTTGTCAAACTACGCCTAGATCTCGTTCCTCACGGGATCCCTGTGGTAAAAAACACTAATAATACAATAATAATATTAGTAAATGCATAGAAAATAGTTACCAAGGTGTGTGTTTATTATGTTTGTTATCTTTAATTGTTTTGTTTAAGATGTAGGATTATTTATTTAACTAAGCGACGCGACGCGTTAAACCACAGTAGGTAATAATAAATTCTAAAAATAAAGAGAACCCAGTGCTTAGACAAACCTAACATAGGCTTTAAGGCATTGCTAACCAATTTTTGTAATGAATCTTTATTGAATAAATGATCTATCTATCTATCTATCTAATTACATAATATTCTACGTGTTTTTTTGGTTCGTTAAATGTGAAAAACAAATTGAGAAAAAAAACACTGTTTTGCACATAATTTGGTCGAGGTCTCAGGAACTCTGCAGTCTATGTATTCGTAATTTATTACTAATTATTTGATTGAACCAGTTTCTTCATAAGTTGTGTAGTTTTATTGAAAATAAGCAATAACTTGTTTTTTTTGCCGTTCCAAAAACGTATGCTCTGTCCCGCTCCTATGAACGCGAAATCCTATGCCTATCCTTTTCACAAAATGGCGCTCATTACGCCCTGTTTGCTAATCAAGATTTAATACTTTTGTACGTGTAAAATTTAAGAATTGCTCGTCTTTATCATCGACTAGCTTATGGCCTCGGCTTAGCCCAAGCTATTACTAAACCAGTAATCATACGTCCAATATGTACTGAACTTGCATCCTGCACTAAACAAAAGGGGCGGGGGGGAGTTTCCCGTAATCTCCATGCTTGGCAGACACTTCACAAGTCGAAATGCATCCAGCCTTTTAGGTTATATGTCATCATCAACCCATCTTAGTCCACTGCTGGACTTAGGCCTCCCATAATGAGCGCCATAGCGCCTTGTCTTCAGCTCGCCGCATCCAGCATCTGCCTGCAGTTTTTCGCAGATCGTCATCCCATCTGGCCGGAGGGCGATAACTTTGGTTCTCTTTCGGATGTATTCGTTACGAATACTATCCTTCAGAGAAACTCCGAGCATAGCTCTTTCCATAGCTCGCTGAGCGATTTTGAACTGGTGGACCAGGTCTACCGTGAGTGTCCGTCCGCGTCTCAGGGAAGGTCATAACGGGCAGGACACACTGGTTAAAAACTTTCGTTTTTAAGCATTGTGGATGACGAGAAGACTCGACGTAGTTTCCCAAACGCTGCCAAGCCTATCTGAACCCTTCTCTTAGTCTCCTTCTCAAATTGTTTAGACTGTATGTAGGGCGTGCCAAAGAAACCTCATACATACTCTCGAAAACAACGCACGATATACCTATTAGGTATACCTAAGGCTTTTTGGCAGTTGGGCATTGTATCCCTCCTGCCTGGGGTTTCAATCCGGAGTCCGGACTTAACATAAGTAAATAAATAAATAATGCTGGACAATCCACACAGCATCATCTAGCCCCAAGTTAAGCAGAGCTTGTGTTATGGGTACTAGATGACTGATATACTTAATACAATACATACATATATAGATATTTTTTATTATACATAGAAAATACCCAGAACAACCGGAACAAATATTTGCAGATCGTACAAACATTTGTCCCAAGGCGGGAATCGAACCCGCAACCTCCAGCGTCACAGGCCGACCTTCGTCCCTCGCGCCACATCGGTCTTCATCAACCCCAACTCAACAATATCAACCTCAAATTCGCTATTGGAAAAATTTTAAGACAAACTTTACCATGCTTAAAACTGGTGACGTGTTCACTTTAAAACCCCAGACCCCTCTAAATGGCAGCTAACTTAATTATCCGGTGCTTCATTCAAGACCCCGCTTCCCTTTATCCAGAATTAAGACCATTGTTCGCGTTACCATTGATTCTTGTTTCCTGTTTAAGTACATACCCACCTGGTATATAATCGATATATATGTATTAGGTATATCTATATAATTATTATAATGTTTTGGCGAACTTCTAGTAGCTGAATTAATACTTATCAACGGGTGTTAATCTTAGATTTATTTACAGCAGACGACGACGTTTCGCCTGAATTTACAAACTGTAGATGTAGGTATTGTATTAATAATAGGTCTTTACCTATGAAATTGCCGTTTTTCAGTACTGGTTGTTTTAAATAGAGAAAAAGTTTGGAATGGCTTTGTATTATAAATTCAAATTAATTTTGTTTTAAAAACATGACATTCTTTTTACAAACACAGTCTTTTATTTATTGATTAGCGTTGTATTTTCATTACATTTGAACATTTTTTGTCATAATGGATACTTTAAAAATTCGTGTAATTATGGAATATGAGTTTCGTCGTGGCACCAAGGCAACTCAAACGACACGTAACATCAAAAACGTTTACGGAGAGAACTGTACAAACGAACACACAACCCGCTATTGGTTTTCCCGGTTACGTTCTGGAAATTTTGACTTAAAAAATGAAGCTCGTGGTCGTCCGGAGACTTTGGTCAACAATGATGAATTAAAGGCGATTGTGAATGCTGACGAAACTCAATCTACAGCTGAGCTAGCAGCAGCTTTTGATGTTAGCATCAAAACAATTTTGATCCATTTGCGACAAATAGGCAAGGTAAAAAAACTTGATAGATGGGTGCCCCACGAACTTAACGATCGCCAGCGCAACGTACGCGTCGAGACCTGCCTCGCGCTGCTCAATAGGCAAAGAAATGAAGGAATTTTGAACCGAATTGTTACGTGCGATGAAAAATGGATTCTGTTCGACAATCGAAAGTGCTCAGCAAGTTGGTTAGATCCTGGTTCAGCACCAAAGCAATGCCCTAAACCAAAAACGACCCCAAAAAATGTGATGGTCACTGTTTGGTGGTCTAGTGCGGGTGTGATTCACCACAGCTTTTTACAAAACGGCATGAGCATTACTGCAGATGTGTACTGTGAAGGACTGGAGACAATGATGGAGAAGCTTGCACATCAGCAACCAGCTTTGGTCAATCGGTCGTCCCCACTGCTCCTTCACGACAACGCGCGACCCCATACTGCACAACAGACAGTCTCCAAGCTGCAAGAGCTGGGGTTGGAAGCTCTCCCTCATCCGCCATACTCATCAGACCTTGCACCTACCGACTATTACTTTTTCCAAAATTTAGACAACTTTTTAGTGGGTAAAAAATTCAATTCCCGAGAGGCAGTACAAAATGCCTTTGAAGAGTTTGTTGCCTCCCGTCCAGCAGATTTTTACAAGAAGGGCATCAATAAACTGCCAATGCGTTAGCAGAGATGCGTCGATTGCATAGGTGATTACTTTGAATAATAGAAATAAAAAAGATTTTAAAATAAGAACTTTCACTTATTCCATACAAAACGGCAATTTCATAGGTAAAGACCTAATATTATTATCAGTTATCTAATAGACAAATGCTGTGTGAATTGTCCAGCATTATATAATTAGGTAAACGTTTGTGAAAATGTGTGGTCGTGCACTGACAACGGCAGAACTGGTAAACAAAAATTGCAATCTGAAATTAAATTTTGTAATTAGATGTAGCTCTCGGTCTCAAATTACATGTAAGCTGCTTTTAATCCTGGAAAAGTATTCCAGACATTGAATGCAAGGTAGTTCAAAGGTTACTATTACACACACACAAACAATGCACTTGCAATACCTTCAATTTGCAGTCGGATCTAGAAGTACCAAAAATCTTCCTTGCAGACTAACTTTCTCATTAATATTAGAGTGTGCCAAGAAGCAGCTGTTAATTACACCTATCCATAAAAAGATAAAACCCATCTTAGATTCTTTTTCGCATGCGTCTTACGCCAGGTGCGCGTGCGCATCTGCCGGGCCGGTCTTGTTTACAGCCTCGCGCACGTGTTGGAGTGTTCATTGTATTAGGATTCATTGGATACACGTGTAGAGTGTTATGATCTGGCTGATGGATTTGAAAGGGCCCCTCTGGATCATAACATAAGGATACACCCCTCCAAGGCTCGAAATAAGTTTGGACACACTGGTGTACTTTAAAAAAGTAATATTGGACAACGCAATCAGCGACTGCTTCTGTTCATTGTCTGTGATCATCATTATTAACAGGCGGATTTAATTTTACCTTTGCTGAGTATGGGTACCGTGGTCTTTTTATCTTCCAAAGTTTGTGCCTTTCATCACGGGCATGATGGCCTTTAGCTGTTATACCAAATCAATGATATTCTTCAAAATACAAACCCAGTGATCCAGGTTTCAGGGACTTTTCATGCAATTGATGCCACAATTTTATTTAAAGTGCGTCTAGTATATGTTACTTATTATTTATTTATGTTATTAGAACGGTATTAGGCCAATTATACTAATTACAGGGTTATACTAATTAGATTTTAATATTAAATATAGTTAAATTAACTAGGTACATAATGCTAGAAATAATACATACCTATGTCAAATAATAAACAATGATCAAGCTTAATTAAATTATGCTAAAAAATATTCTAGTGTAAGATTGAAGTAATATAAATTTAGTAATTAAATATGGCTAAATAGGGCAAAATTTAAAAAAAAAATGTAAAATATAAAAGGGTAGTATCCCATGACAGTGGTTTATCGAGGAATTACATCACCATGTAAAGTATAGTCAAAGAGTATTGGGTGCCACATTCGTCCTAAGGTCATTACTAATCACTTTTTTAAGTTGAATTCCATTTTATTGGTAAGGCCCCATCGACAAACTTTATCAAAGTCCCCCTGCAGAGCCAAGCAGTCCTCCAGAGACTCAATAGTGGAGTATAACTTAAGATCGTCCGCGTAAAGAAGGCAGTTAGCAAATTCTACAGAGGCAGGCAGATCATTCAACATCAACAGAAACAGCAGAGGTCCCAGTACTGAACCCGGACTTACTCCAGAGCGCGTGTGATAGGGCCTCGACTCGTAGATTCCAAGCCTAACATACAGTTGTCGATAGCATAAATAGTCCGCTATAAGTTGAAGTAGGCCAGGCGCGAAGCCTATGGCGCTAAGTTTCGCCAACAGTATGTCATTGTTAATCAAACGCTTTTAGAAAGTCAAAGTACAGCACATCTACCTGCCCCTTCCTGTCAAGCTGCCTGGAAATAAATTCAACAATGGAGAGTAAATTTCACTGACCTGCGGCTTCTGAAACCATGCTGATCGGCATTCAGAAATCTTTCCACTTGTGTGTACTTGTGTGTCTTGTGTTTCCACTTTATGCAGGGTATTCTCGAATGTTTTAGCGGCAGACGACAATATTGCTATAGGTCTGTGTTCATCAGCAGCAAGCCTGTTTGAGGTCTTCAATATCGGAGTTACTCAGATGTCCCGGTTGCCGGGTAGCCTGTGAAAAGCGCGGTAAATTATACCAGTACGTAAAAATGAAATGAAATGAAAAATATTTTATTTACCTTAAAACTATTATACACAATTAGCCTTAATTCTATGCCACTTTATACTACCTAAGTTACAAAATAAATTTACTTTGTGCGTAGCAGTGTTTATTGAAATATAGCCTTCACTCAGCTTAGCTTTCGTGGGAAAGCTATCCTACATGCCCAATACCCTTACACTTACCCGCCGGGTACCTGGATATATAGTTAGATATGTAGATAATACTTTATTATAATACTTTACACAGAAACTTAAATATAAAACAGTATGGTACAGAAGGTAACAGAATTGGTGACCTTATCGCTTAAAGCGATTTCTTCCAGGCAACCAAAGCTTAAAAGAGACGACAAAGGGTGGCGGAGCTAATAACAAACATAAAACTAATACAAACTAAAATAATCCTAATACACATATACCTACCAAATAAAAATATACACTAATACATAACAACAAATACAATAGTGACTTTGAGAGACATACTAATTACTTACTTAAATAATAGTCCTGGAAACCAGGACGTATGAAAAGTCACTATCAGTTTGCTTATCCGGTTTAAATCGTCAATTTAAACCAACGCGACATCACCTGTAAATTCCTCGTAAATCAGTCAGACGCGCTAATCGGCGATTAGGCGAGTTCTATGACCCAGGGATTATTAGTGCTGTTAAATGCTATCTTAAAGTAATTGAGCTACGAATGTATAGGGTAATAATATAAAATATATCAGAGAATAGTATTTTGTGGTGTTGGTAAAGGGTTAAAAATACCTAGACGTATTAGAAATTTTGCCCTGAAAGGTCCGCTGGAAAGATTGGCACTCTCTTTGCAAAAATAGGCCATTTCAAATCTTTTTAACGGAGTGCATGGAGGCAGCGCAAGACAATGGTATCTATTATTTCGGAGCCCAGGAGTTATTAATTACCGGCGTGGCGTAGTGATCCTAAGCTAAGCCAGTTATCCGGGTTCCTTGTCGTTCCTGTAGGTCTTTCTCAAGACCGCGCTGGTAGTTTTTGGTTCTCTATGAACTCCGCTGAGAAGAGTCTAATATTTATTTATTTATTTGCAGCAAAAACAATCATATTACAGCATAATAGGCACCCATTATAAATAGTCTATTGTTTACAGAAAAGGAGTTTAACTCTGTAATAAATTAATTAACTTATAGTATTTAAAAACTTAAAGTTTAAATCTAAATTCCTATATTTAGAACATAATGTAGATTATAAATTTAGAAAATAATATACAAATAGGTGCTATGGACTGACTAAACATAGTGTAAACATAGTGTAAACTCGGTTCTACAATCCAAGAAATTTTATGTCAACAAAGGCATTCAAGAATGAATACTTTACAAAAAGAGATAACAATAACAGACGAATGAAACGATGAATGAAAGCTTTCACAACCAAATATCGTTTTGAACTTTTGTGATTTGCTCCGGTGGATGATACCTGTGTCATAAAATATTTACCATTTCTTTATATTTTGAGAATATCTTTATTTTGAACGAAACAATACATAGGTTTCATAAACCGATCATATCTAAACACTAGCCAATATAGATTTGAAATGTTTGTAAACAAACCACGACACAAAAAACTAAAACTCACTTTGTTGGCGTTCAAGCAATATTTATTAAAGGGAGGGTCTCAAATCGACAAGTAATGTAAATTGCGTATTGCGTATGAAAAGACTCAGCAACAGAGTGGTTTTTAGGTTTAGTATGGGTGGTTTGTTTACAAACATTTACATCAAATTTGACCGCAATATAGGTTTCGTACGGTCATAAGAAAGTAATGAGTTTTATCAAATAAGTCCAGCTTGCAAAAACGATATAGCTTAGGCTCGTATTATGAAAGCCTGCCCAGTCATAGATCTATGATTAAGTGATATTTATTCCATAGAAAAGCGTTACTCAAGCATAGATCGATTGCTCAAGCATTGATAATACGGGCCATAGTCACACACAACTCTGCCGCGCGTGCGTGTAGTGTGCAGGTACTAAAAAGCCGGTAGACTGGAAAATGTATCCGATACAGAACGCTTATTGATTTTTAATTTACGCCCAACGCAACACCAGAATGGCGCTTTGATTTAATTGGTCCGGGTTCCGATAACTACCCGCTTACTTGGATTTATTCATAGATTTCAATAATGTGTACCGCGATTGATATATCGGTAATTACGGATTTACTTGGAATGTGTGTATGAAGGCGAATAAAAGCTATTTTGAAAAATTGGTTATCTAGTATCCATGGATAACACAAGCTCTCCTTACTTTGGAAAATGGAAATAGATATGGAGTAATAGCTAACGAAGAAAGAGAGAGAAGAAGCCGGGCTGAAATCTCTCTACAAGAGCCAGATAAAAAGAAAGTTGTCGTCGTAGAAACCAAGTTAAGGCTTGAGTTACATCTCAGGCAGGACGCATCTGTTTTGCAGACATGGGCCATAATGCGACATGTCTAGAATTTTTATCATCATTGCAGCTCAGTCAGCTTTGATGTTTTTTACAAAAACTTAAAACCAACTTTAGAATTTAAAATTTTGGCTCAGGTTTTTTTTTATTTTAATGGACAATTAGTAATGCCTAGGGAATAAAATCCTTTTATTAAACCACTTCGGTACCATTATATATATAAAATTGAAATAATCATCAAAATCGGATAACAATCAAAAACATTTGAATATATTTTATTGTAATTCCTGTATAACTAGTGTAATTGGAAATGTATAACATACAGCCGAATTGACTCCTTTGTGAATTCGGTTCAAAATTCATACCGAACAAAACAATCAACGCAAACAGCTGGCCATCCTATAATTTCGAACAACCAACCAACTTGCAAAATAAAGTGCAGGTAAATTCGCGAGGGTCCCTGACACCCCTCTTGCAAGTTGACTGACCCGGTGGAAGGCACTTGGCGCCCACCTACGCTTAGCGCCGTGGAAATTATATGGAGGAGTTGATACTATGCCTTGTGTTTGATTTTTACAGTGATTATTGATTAAGGTAGAACTTTGTATAGGTATACAATACAGTTAGCTGCGAAAATATGTAGATACACTGGAATGTTTTCAATTTGAGTAAATAGTACTTAAGTGTATAGTCAATTGTGATAATTTATATACCGCATTACAATACAATACAAATATTCTTTATTGCACGCCAAATAATCAATAAAAATCAAATAACACAAAAAAATATAAAGATAATGTACAATGCGCGGCCTTATAGCTAAGAGCGATCTCTTCCAGGCAACCTTAGGACAAGAAGTGATTGAAAAAGTATAGACGGAGGCGTGTAAACAGAAATAATGTTCAGGTTGTAGGAAGAAATTAATATACTTAGATATATAATTATTTAACTACTTATATACTTAACATAAATATACTAGTATATATTACATAACATAAAATACATATAGTAAATATACAAAATTTCTTAGATGTTGAGGTGAGGAAATGTTCATAGACCGTTATTTTTGATTATAGGGAGAGACTTAGCATGTTTAATACTTTCGCAGACCGAAGATAAAGCGTATGCAGAAGTTTTGAAGCCGCTCAAGCTTGTCTGCTGTGCTTGGGTTAGATCTGGATAGCTGGCATCGGCGTAGTCGAGGATAGGAAGCAAAAGTGACTGAGCAAGCGCAATTTTGTTGGATGTTGGTAAAAAGTTTCGCAAGCGTCTGAGCGAAGCCGCCGATGTGAAGGTCTTTCGGATAACTTCTGCTGCTGAGGTCCCCAGGAGACATTGACAAACTTAGGGACAAAAAAACTTAGGGAACGTGAACCCTATCAATCCTAGACAACATTCGCGAGCTACCGATTACCTGGGTTTTCGTGGGGTTCAATTACAACCCATGCTTATTGCTCCAATCAAGAATAATATTTAAATCTTCATTGATCCTACAGATGGCTTCCCCTAGTCGATCTACTGGCCTGGCCTGGGTAAATATATGTAAATCATCTGCATATAGGTGGTAGGAAGATGAGAGTTCTTTGGAGATAGAATTCATGAAAATAGCGAAGAGGAGAGGGATAGAACGCCGCCCTGAGTTACACCAGTACTCAGTTGACACCAGAAGGAAACGTTATCGTCAATAGTATTGCGTTGCTGGCGACCAAACAGGTAACTACGAAGCCAGTGAGTTACAGTTGGAGAGATGTTAAGGAAGCGAAGGATACCTAATAGATCGTCAAAATTACCGTTGTTAAAAGCACTATTGAAATCTAGAAGGGAAAGAATGGTTGCTGATCCGTTCCAGATACCATCTCTTATGTCGTCGGTTGTCTTGATGAGGGCTGAAGTAGTGCTATGGTCTGGGCGGAAACCGGATCGGAAAGGATTAAGGAGGTTTTTGGAACTACGGAAAAGGCTGAGTTGGTGCGCTAGTCGTTCAAGAACTTTGGATAAGAAAGGCAATAAGGAAAGTGGACAGAAATCAGAGAAGGACGAGGGTTTAGATTTCTTAGGTAGTGGGGTAACTTGTTTCCACGTGCCACTACTGATAGAAAAGTTCTTTATATAATGTAGGTACATGGACGATTTCATCCAGGATGGGAAGAATCATTTTCTTACCAATGCCATCTCGGTACCGACAGCATTAGAAGAAATGGAGGAAATGCTCTTCTTAACACCGGAGTCGGTAAAATCACAAAAGTAGAAAGGGACAAAGTCAGGAGTTGGGATTAACGAAAGAGATTTTAATGTTTGAGATTTAATAGTTCCCTCAAACTGAGAGCAAGAAGAAAAGAGAAGGTTTAAAGCGTTAATATCGAAATCTTTTGAGAAATTACTAAGCCGCGATTCATCAACCCCTAGTGATCTGAGAAACTTACATAACTTAGCGGGGTCATTATTTTCAGACTTATGGCACATTCTGACGCATTCTGACAAGTACGATAACAATTTTGCACGAAAAATGTGTACGTGGACTTTTATTTGAGAAGTTCCGAATAAACTGTAAGTGAAAACTTGGGAGTGTATAGGTACATATCTGAGCAGTTGACTGTACATGAAAATGATAAACAAATTCTCGCTTCTGTTGCAAAAAATCTATGGCAGTTATGTTGCAGATGTACTTCAATATATCTACGATTCTTTAGCTATCCAACAAGTTATAACAATCTAGAGTTTTGTCAGAACTCATAAGAAAAACATGGACCAAAAGCTAATTAATGGTCACTACCTGACACCATGTCTTACACAAAAACGGTTAAAAAAATATAACGTGTCACACAATTTACAAAAAAATGTAAACTAGATCAAAAATAGGCAATTTTTTTTAAAACTTTATAGTCCGTATTTCGAGAACTGTTACGTTTGGGGGATGTGGTGTTTCATAGTCAAATTAGTCATAATGTTGGAAACTAAAACTCCGTCAAGGATCTAGGTCGCCTTAACCAGTAAACCTGTAGATCTAGACAGGTGGTTGTGTCTGCTCCATACGACTGCTGAAACCTACACAAATGTTTATGCTAGGTCGACTTATCCCTAGGTTTTATGCAAAGATGTCGATGAAGGCCACTTTGTTATTCAGAATATTCTCTTCTTGAACCCTCACAACAGGTGTTAGAACTCACTTTATCATTTATTAACCGACCGAGGGAAGACTCTTCAAAGTTTCAATGGTGCTAAGTTAATTTCGCTGGCGCTGAATCTTCTTTACCTTGCAATTTATAAATAGCTTAAACGAGCTTAAAAGTATCGCACCCCCTTCGAGTCTATGAATTTAGTTTTATATCGAATGCAATGGGCATTCGAGTTGCTACAGAAATCCACACGAAGGTACTGAATCTCTCCTTGCTTTTCTAAATAAACTCTCAATAATTATTTCTTCAAAGTTGAAACCAGTTTCAATTAGCACCTTCTCGGTGCGTCTTTATTTAAAGCCCGTTCGCAAAATACATACAACCATTTCGAAAAGCATCTGAATCTCGCTCCTCAGTTTCCATTTTTCTACCTTTACAATTTGGTATTCCAACTTTAATTTTGTTTTGAATGCGACGCAGTTGGGAATTTGTAGTTGAGAACAATTAACTTTGAATTTCGTACCTAACAGATAGAGACGTAAAAAGACTGAGGCAAGTTAGTTAGTATTGTATAAGTACAAGTAATATACATTTGCAAAGATTTAAGTCTATTTGGCATTATCTTTGCTAATGCGAGACTGTTACCCTAACGATTTTTACGCCTTTTTAAAACGCTTGTCGTAGTAATCAAAATATATATTTCCGTTTCTTATTTGGCATTTACTATTTTGTCCATACCCATGATCACTTCCGCCAAATTCACAATATTTATTGGAATGTTTGCGTTAAAAGCCTCGCCAATCAGGATTTAATTATTTATAGTCCTAATTTTAACCGTTTTGGACGACCCAAAACGGGTGTTTGTCCCAAATCTCTTCCTGTGTTAATACTTTATTCGAGACCTTTCCACAGGTAAAAGGCGGCGGCCATTTCTATTTGAAAATGACTAATTTTTTTTACCTGTAATGTAACCAGATCAAAAACAAACCTGTGCAAAACTAAACTTGCGAATAATCGTTTTCTAAATTTTATTCGGGAACGCTAAAGCTTCTGGGTATAATCAACAAGTACGAGTATGTGATGAGTTTCATAAATATAGATAAGATTGTAACATCAAAAATTATAGCTCGACTAAAATTTCATAAAAGTAGGTTTTCCTTATTGCGAAAATGGTAACAACTTGAGAAAATAAACACGCTCCGGGGCACAGAACGGATATTGTGTTCTCTGTCAAAATTTACGAAACCGGGAAATCAGTTTTTGATATAAGCTATGGATTCTTAATTTAACTCAACTCTTTTATTTGTTTTATATGCCACCCTTTTGGTCCCCATGCCTTTTGTGTCTATTTGTCCCCGATAATACTGCATTCTTAAAAACCTGGTTTCATGATCATTGTTTTCTGCACGACCAAATAACTAGTTTGGTTAAAGTTCATCCAGTGACTAATCGATCCAATGTAATCTGAATCTGCACGCGTTATCTCAAGAGATGACATAATATTAATGTGGTTCATGTAAATTTGATGCCACACCTGTTGAGTGGACACCTGTGTCAAAGATTTTGCTTCTATGAAGGCTATTATGGTCTTGAGCAGTGGGGGAGTTGTAACTTTTATGAATAAAATGTGATGCTTTAGAGAAAGACTTGTGTTTAACCTTGGCCAAAAATATTCGTATAATAAAACAAGTCTTCTACAATCCACACAATTTATCACTCTCAAAATTCTGTTTTTATAAAAATAGCCCCACCTAATGCAAAGTAATCCTCATAAGATATTCATTCATTTGTCTCTGTCACAGTCTGGCGTATAAAATCCAGTGAAATCCTTTTAGTATGCACGCCTGCATCTCACCTTATACTGGATAATGTGACAATTCTCTCTCCCGTCCAAGATTCTTAATCCTGTGAAAATGAAAGTTGCCTCCTTTATTATTTCCGTCTTATGCCGAGAGTTTTAAGGTTTCATTTTGCTAATGGTTTGTGATTGTTACCAAAACTTTCTGCGGGATAAAAAATCTTGGATTAAGTTCAGAATTCTCAAATTGCGCGAATGTTTCGTCAGTTCTTTCAGTAGATTGGCTTTAGTTTTTGTTTATCGTTAACCTTATCGATCGGTTGGGTAGTCACGTCATTCAAGCATTGTTACGGTCTGACCTTTAAAAAAAAATAACCATCCTCATTCCGACA
Source organism: Eupithecia inturbata (assembly GCA_963662085.1). Classification (NCBI taxonomy): domain Eukaryota; kingdom Metazoa; phylum Arthropoda; class Insecta; order Lepidoptera; family Geometridae; genus Eupithecia; species Eupithecia inturbata. Next base: position 4,178,759 of record OY759201.1, read on the forward strand.
AAATCACATTAGTTTACGTTGAAGCATTATACCTCAATAAAAGGGGCCCAGAGTGTCCCCTTGCCCAACCATGTTAGTAGTCGATTAATCATCAACCATAAAGAAAATCGTGATGGGAATGAGAATATAATGAGGACATTGAACAAAAACTCATTAATCTGCAATCACGAGGTCTTTTATTTGTAATTAACTTCTGCCCGCGGCTTCGCGCGCAAATACAAAGTAGCCTGTATCCCGGGATACAATCTATCTCCTTGCAAAGTTTTATTCTGATCCATGCGGTCAGCCGCCGCGCACCGTTTAGTCACAGACAGTGTATTATGGATATTACTAAGGTAGTATGGAACAAAAAGACTGTCTGTAGATTTGGAAAGTTTTTGTTTTGAAAACATTGTGAACACAACAAGTGTTTTGGGGAAGAACAGGTCCAGCTTCCACCGTTGTGAATAGGGGTGAGGTGAATGGAGTCCCTTTCATTGATTTACCAATTAAATTAAATATTAAAGTTCAGTAATTATTAATTAACTTTGAAGAGACTGTCACGCATCGTTTAAAGTTCGATATAATTTGTAACTTCTAACTTAAATTGCTGGGTACTTTGCTAATGAATGTAACTTTTGGGCTTGTTATGATTTTATTTAAAATTTTGCTTTCAGATAATACAATACAATTTTGTTTTCTCCCTTGTTTGGTTCTTTTGGATACTTTATATTACAACTAAAGCCGTTAGATATTTATTTCAACTTTGCAATTCGTACTACATTAAAATCTTTAAATTCACTTGTATCCTTATCTTTAGCATCCTTATGAAATTGAATCCCGAAACAATTTATATCTTCCATTAACTACCATCATTCAATAAGATTGATTTACTTTCTTTCCCTCCAATAAATCCGAAACCACTCAAGTCGTTACGTTTACCACCACGAATTAAGAAAACAGAATAATGTAAGCAACTGATAAAATAAATCCTCGGGTTTCAAAACAAGCTATCTTTGGATCTTCGAAATCGAAATTTGGTGCCGCGGGCGCATAGGCATTTGTACAAACAGCATGATCAACTGGTAACCCTCTAGCGGCAGAAGTGTAAACGTTAAAGGGGTTAAAATGATGCTGGGTTAACCATTGACATGAGTGTAATTATGTTTGTAAGGTCTTGGGGGTTGTCTAAATTTTAATCTTTAAGATTACCAATTGTAAAACTTATTTGATGGATCCGAAGTAATTATTTACATTGGAGACGTTAGTTCGGCTAAACTCAAGAAATAATGTTTGTTAACATTGCACGTGCATTAGTACCTCTGCTTTTTAGGGTTTCGAAACGATCGGTTTCGACATGATCTCGCTTTTTCTGTCCTTTTTTCCGTCTTTAATATCTCAGCAACTACAGCAGCAATTAACTTGACTTTTAAAATAATAATACATTTCGAGCGCCTGTACAGATTTAATAAAAAAAAATAAACCGCCCAGTGTCGACTCGCACACGTAGGGTCCCGTACCGTAACAATCAGGCAATCAGGCCCTCTAAATTATCAAATTTATTGAATTTTTAGTATTTCTTGTTATTACAGTGAAGTGTTACTTAATTAAAGTTTCATTTACTTATCACGTTTGTTGTGGCACATTGTTTGAAAATTTCAACTGTCTACCACATACGGTTCAAGTGATATAGCCACGTGACGGACGGACGGACGAACAAACGGACAGCGGAGGCTTAATAATAGGGTTCCGTTTTTACCCTTCGGGTACGGAACCCTAAAAATTGAGTATGCGAAAATTTTCAGTACAAATTATGATGTTGAAATTTCAAAAGTGACCTACAAGGTCAAGTGGAAAGTCAAATAAAAGGTATCATTACAAAAGTTTTTGAAAATTCTGTAATATTTATTTAAGTCCAAAAATTACTCAAACAAAGTCTCTATCCGGTACCTATATACCTACATATTGGTATACTTGCCAAACGTTCGAAACCCTCATCGCGAGAGTCACACTCTCACTTGACGGATCTTGTTTAATGATAGGTAGAATTTACATCTCTTCATGATAAAGATAATTTTTGACAAGTTCAAGTCAAGTTTTGTTTATGATGTAAGATTTCATCGTACATACGCAAGTTGCTAGACGTCAACAGACACAAAAACCAGAGCTGGGAAAGTATTCCTACGAAGTAAGACCGGTTATCATCATCACCCCATAAGACAGAGATTATTAGTAAATAAAAACACCAATTATTTTAAATGCACAGTGCGGTGACAAGTTCTTCATCATCATCATCAGTCTATAATAGTCCACAGCTGGACACAGGCCTCCCCTAATGTGCGCCATAGCGCCATGTCCTCAGCTTGCCGCATCTAGCATCTGCCTGCAGTATTTCGCAGGTCGTCATGATTATCGTGGACCTTCAAGTTATAAAAATGTGATCAAGTTTTTTTGCGAAAAATTTCGCGGTCTTGAACGCGGTGCCGGATTGCCACACCAACCATTATTTTATCACATCACTACGTCTGTACCACGACATCTTTTAGTGTTGTGTCGTAACCTTGGCAACAGAAATTGTACTTTTATGTGAATCTTGTGTTGCTATTACTATAATGTACGAAAAATAGGAAACACCGTCTCGTTTAAAATTTTATGTTTTTGCTTTCCGGGTTGCACTGCACAATACACCATATTATTGTGGAGCTCTGCTCACCGATACGAAGCGACGCGAACTGGCATGAGACCCCGGGCGATTGATAATATATACCGTGCTAAGCATATATTTGAATGGTTTTGATGTGTGTGTATGTAGTTTTCGGAGAGGAAACGAGTTAGTAAATCGTTTCCATTTGCTAAATATTCTAAGGGTATATTAGGGTTATTGATTAATGTACTGTCTGGTACTTTACTATCCTCAAAACGAAAAAATCCCGTACCAAAAGAAAAAAAAACAACTTTTGATAATAACTTAAAAACCATGACATATTTCATAATAGCTTATGTGGTTTAAAATGATCACATGGGTCCCTTGATCAGCTCCTTCAATCCCTACATCGTTCCACCAAACCCTGTGTATTTATATAGTTCGGAACACTCGGAAATGACTTGACGCCCTTTATCTGATTTCCGATCCCGAACATACAAACTACATCTGTGCAGTATTTACAATTTGTTCAATAATTTTCCGTTCGCACATAAACACCCTTCTGCACAAACTTTTGCCTTCATTTATCCAAAAAGTTAAGAACAAAAAGGTAATTCTAACAGTTGCTAAAAGCCACTCACACGAGCATAAACAATACTAAAACGTATCCGATAAATCCTTCCTGTGTTAAATAACCGCACGGTATTGATCAAGATCGTTGGTATGCCATTCGGACAGTGAAACTGCAGCGACGATCTGTAATAGGAATGCGAGTAAAAGTATCAAGACGCCTTAGTGTGACCAAGTTTACTGAAGAAGAGGGATATTTTGGCTCATATTTGAATTTATTTGAGTACGCTCTGAACATACTCGTGCTGTTCCATGTAAGCTAACAACGTTTCAATATCAATTTATCCATTTTAGCACTCCAAATTTAAACTACTTACCTTTATTATTTGTTTTCGGAATGATTCAAACGTAAAAAAAATATTTAAAAGGAATATACATACTGAGAATGTTTGTTGATATTACTCAAAATTACCTCAATACATTTTATACAAAAATTTAGTTCATTCTAAGACTACATTATTTTCGGTCTACACTAGCAAGCAACTCGCCTGAATTGGCTACTTAGAAACATTATAATTTTGTTCGCGTTAGTAATTGTACCATTGTATTTTATTTGGCCTCGAACTTGCCGAGTTATTCATCTATTGTTTAGGTATAGCTAAGCTAATGACCTGATGTGACGTTTTGTAAATTTTGTAACGTATAACAATAATTACATCTTCGTGATAAATTCTCAAATAAAGATAATTATCCACTTCTCCCCATAATAATGTACCTACTTAGTTTGTGGCTAGGGCATTAAGAATATTATTTGGAGCTGTTTATATTATCCTGTTCTGTTAAGTTATTTATAGTGAGTATTGATATTTTACTATAAAAACTATCGTAGTTTGACGAAAACCACCAAAAAGTTCAAACTATCAATACTCATTCATTACGGATGTAAGCGGGTTAACTACGAACCTTATTTGTGTTGGAAGAACACCAACGTTTCATCCCTTAACGAGGGACTTTATCAGGTTGAGTGCGGTTCGAGACGCGCCTGTACCGCTTCCGTGCCTGCCTACGAAACTTATTTGTGTTGGAAGAACACCAACGTTTCATCAGGAAGGACTTTATTAGGTTGAGTGCGGTTCGCGACGCGCCTGGACGGGTCCGTCCGCACACTACGGGCTAAAGCACGCAATGCGCGGCTCGTAGGCGCCGCAGGCGGGGGTGGTGTTCGTTGGTGTAAGGTTCGTAGTTAACCCGCTGGATGTAATCCATAATGAATGAGTATTGATAGTTTGAGCTTTTTGGTGGTTTGCTTAGTAAAGTTTGCTGTGCAAACCAATTTGTAATTTGGCAGTTGATAGTTAGCAATTAATCCGTTTACTTACAAATACACCAAGTTCGCGAGCCCGTTCATTTAATTAATGAAATAGTTTTGGAATTCACCAGCTGGTACTTTGAATTGCATATTTGATGAATTAAATTTCAGCAGGTATTCTGTCTGTAACTTTGATCGAAGTTGTAGATAAATTTGCTTATGTAATCTAGTTGTCAATCTATTATCTTAGTTTATTGAACGTACGTATTATCTGCATTTGGACTCATTCTGAAAGTTGCATTTGGAAAGTTGGTCCATTACGAGTGGAGGTAATCTATCTTACCAAGATAGATATCGTATCAAGTGCCACAAGTATAATAAAAAAAACTTCTAAATAAAATTGTCCCGATAAAACAAATTCATTGTCAACCTACGCGTAACGGCTTTCTTGAAATAAATTACAACAGAGTAGATTCACTTTCAATTTGCGTTAGGTATTGTAAACAATCGATGTTGTAAGTAAACAAACAGATTGCGCGCGGGCGCCGACTGTTTATTTTATTTATTCAGGAAACAAACAGTTGTTTTGACTAATATATATATATAAAATTTAATATATAAAATACTAGTATTTTGATCTATCATGATTGATTACTAAAAAAATTCAATACTAGCTTCTGTCACCGATTTCGGTTACGTGGTATTTTGATAAAACCCCAACCCTTAACAACCCTTAAAACTGAGGGATAACCTTATCCCTCAGTTTTAAAAAAGACTAGCTTTTCGGTTAAGTAGGATAAAGCATTAGCATTAACTATCTAATTAGCAATGTTTTAGCTATACGTATCGAAAAATAATCGTTATGCTTATAAATTCTTACTTTAAATTAAAGAGCCTAGCTCTTGTTGTCGTAATGATGCAATTTTCTCCTCTCTTCTCTCTCCAATGCAATGTCTTTTACTTCTTTATACGACATGACAGCGACTTTCTCCTTGATCTGACTCATATATATTTAATTCTTGGGCTTCCCCTTCCTCGTCTTCCTTCTTTTCCTTCAATGATGTTTCTTATGAAGCTGTCATGTCGTATAAGATGTTCAATCATTCTCCTTCTTCTGATGTTCTGTTTTGAATGGTGTTCATCAAAAACCTTTTTACTTGAACTCTTTTCATCACCTCCGCATAGTAACCTTCTCCGTCCAGCTAATCCTTGCCATCCTCCTACCGCACCACATTTCAAACGCCTCAATCCTATCTCTATTATAAATTCCATGCATATAAAAATCGCCAGAACCATACTATTCAACAGAATGGAACCATACTATTCAACAGACAGATTTTAGTAACTAATGTTTGAAGTCTGATTGCTAACCCGAGTGCGACAGACCGGTTCAAAAAATAAATTGTCAGAAAGCCTCGGTTCGTTTACAGAGTGACTGAAAAAACTTAAAAAATATTCACTCGCCTGCCAACTAGGTTAGTAATTAACGAGGTTTCGGAAGAGCTGGAGTAAAATACTGGGTGCCACGTAACACGTCTATGTACTAAGACGAAAGGGGGTGATTCTGGACCTCAAGGGAACCAACGTGATTTTTTTTAATGTTTTATTTCTTTATCGTGTTCCTTTTCACGCACTCTTCTATTATTTAACATTATAAAATATTTCACAAATGTTTTTTGCTTGTTTTTTCAGAACGGGGGTTTATTACAAAATAAACATCTTTTTACAAAAGAAAAAGTAAATCCTTTAAATCAAAATAATAATAGTTATGTAAGAAAACAAGTAAAATAACACGAATATGAAGAAAAACAGTCGCTAATTTAAAAAAAAATCATAGAACAGACAGAAGTTGATTCCCCCAGATCCAGGATCACCCCATTTCGGCTCAGTAAACATGTTTCGTGGCACCCTATATAGGCTGATCTACTCGTACATTTGTAGAATGGTATGTTTGCCTTGATGGACGTTTTACTGTTACAACGAATTAGTTGGGCAGGTAATGAACTGAATTGGAGCTGACGCATAATTTGAACTGCCGGGCTATGATGCGCGTCGCGTCAATATGTAGTCATCCGTTTGTTCGTGCATTTATTTCAAATTTGCGCCAAGCAGTGTAAGACAACGGCGCGCATCATATTCCACCTGATCTGGGTCCTAATTCCACTAAAGTCAGAATTACACATTTGGCATTTTACCTTTGATGAAAGAAACTACAGATGCTACAGGACGCGTGTGTCAAGAGTGTCATAGTTAATGAAACTATTCTATCAATCTCTCAGTGCAAATAGCACCACACGCACTATCTAGAGTTTCTTTCGTCAATGGACGATTCAGCGACGATACCATTGTCATAGTAAAGCGATTGGTTAACAGAAGTTGGCCCCAGTAATTTAAATTCTTATCGCATCTACACACCAAATTCGGCGGGCCGTTGACAAACCGCTGTTGACAACCGTTGACGACCGCGAAAGTAGACAAAACACTGCCGGCAAATCATACACTAAAATGTCGCACGAACCCGCCGGGCTGTGTTGGCAGGTTCGGTGTGTAGAGTTCATTACGGTTTGATTCATCTCTCAAGCTTTTTAAACAAAGATCCAGCTTTTACATAAACCGCCACTTAATGTGGGCATGCTCCTTTCTCGGCTAATTGGTCCAAAATGTCTGTTTCGTTGTCGCTGCTTACCAAATAAGACAGCAACAATTGAACAAGTTTAGATTGTCGTTTACAGAAAACTGTTAAGCGGGTACACGTAAAACAAGCACTTGTATCCTTTAGTGGAAAGATCTGGAAACCCCACGTAACAAGCAGCATAAACCATCATTTGATTTCAGCAAATCTACACAGAATCTGGTAACTAAGTCCCTCGTTACCGCACAGTTTGCAGTTCGACATTCTAGTTTGTGCAACGATGTAATTTTATTTCAGGTTGTTCAGCAATAATTTGTAAATTTCATTGTGTAGAGAAAGGTACGACCACCGGTGATGGTCATCTGCATGATCAAAAAACTGTAATGTATCCTCAATTTTGCAAGACGCGAGCTAACTCGCTTTTTGGTTCGAGTTGATAAGCTAGTGATGAAAGAAGGGGCTTGAAAATTCAGTCTTAACGACATTATTCATACAATCCGACCGTTTCAGAGTGGAAACACCTGTTAAGACCTAGTAAGAATAAGAACAGCAAAAGCAACATCCGTTAGTCAGTACACTATGTCTAAATTTTCATTTCATATAATGCATATCTTCGCATTGAACTCCGTCCTGAACGAGTGACCTATTTATTACAATATGCTATGCATGATATTCCACGTGCTCCCATTCCAACCTTTGCATTGAAACCAACTGTTTGCCCAATTCCACTGCAACCTGAGTTTGAAAGTTTTAATTGGATTTTGATGGAGACGGGGTCCGCCGTTTTTATATTCTATGTCTTACCAATCGTAGATTGAAATTCAACTGGACCAATTTCAATTTCGCTGGTAAATTGGATGGTGGGAGCTGGATTTGTGTCTGATATGTGGTCTGACCCGTTTTTGTCAATAGAGATGGCCAATCAATCTGGGTCAGTTCAGGTCGTGTCGGATTTGGGAGTAGACTGGATTGCTTCCGGCTTGCGGTTAACCTATCTGTAAAGGACAAGTTCCCTGGATGTTATTGTATTCTGGTGTTTTGGTTTTCCATTTGGTACGATGTGGTCAAACGCGAATCTTTTTTTAAAGTGTTGGAAGTATTTTGGGACGAATTACTTAGTAATTAAATAATTTTACCAATTTTTTTTTTGTATTGTATTATAGCGTTATATAATGCTCAGTTGGGGAGGCCAATGTCCAGAAGTGGACTAGTACAGGGCGATGATGATGTTTAATTAACTTTATCGCCATTGTCAGAACCTGAAATAATTTTTCTTTTGCCACATTCAATCGCACCTAGCGTTTTCCCCTAACCATTTATCCCTCTTCTTTAATTAATTATGATCAACATGCATCAGCTTCGATTCACCGTCTCGTAGCGCCATCTGTTAATATTCCTTAGCACATCAAGCACCAGCTGATCGTTGCGCGTGAGTCAGCTGAGCGCTGTAGTACGAAACTGAACTAACAGATGGCGTTGGTTGTACTACAACATATAGGCTAGTTATTCACTTATCATGAAAGCAATAATTATAAAGTTAAATTTATTAACAGTTGTTTCCTTGATTTGTTGAAAACATTCGCATAAAATGGAAAACCTTCTAATGAAATAATAGGGTTTGTGTCCACGGATATCGGACAATAGATTCTCAGATATCAGCAGACTGTTGCAAACAATCTAGAGGTAGCTGGTTTCAATAATAGATTCTCAAATATCAGCAGACTGTTGCCAATAATCTAGAGGTAGCTGGTTTCAATAATTGATTCTCAGATATCAGCAGACTGTTGCAAACAATCTAGAGGTAGCTGGTTACAATAAATGATTCTAAGATATCAGCAGACTGTTGCAAACAATCTAGAGGTACCTGGTTTCAATAATTGATTCTCAGATATCAACAGACTGTTGCTTACAATCTAGAGGTAGCTGGTTATAATATTTGATTCATTAATATCAAGACTCAATATTAAACATATTGTTTTTATTTAATCTAAACACTGGAATCGCGATGCGTTTCTAAAACAATTTTATTTCATATCTTGTCGATCAGCGGGTAAAAATATTTATTTGTTTTTCGTTTGAGACCGATTGCGGTATCAGTGGCTAATTCAATCTGATCCCGGTAACCGTGGACACAAACCTAAATAATAGCCACAATACAGTTTTCCTTTGTAATATTAATTTCAACGCCAGACTAACACAGCACGTCATTGCACCATTTTCCTTGTTCTCTTTTGCACTTTTTCTGCTTTGGACCTACTTACTTCTATATTTTCCATTAGCTAACTAAGTTTTGTTCCCCAACTCCAATATGCAACAGTTAAGCTTAACTTATTCGACTGGCAGAAATAGGCCGCACGGGTTAAACGTTTTTGGGTCAAACATATTTTGTGTGGGTAGATTTTAATTAGGGAAACGGGAGAATTATATATGTTTTGCTAGTAGGAGCTCTTTAAGCGTGCTCTGGGTAGTTTTTATCCGACTACTCTAGAAAGGCTTGTATTTTTATTACAGGCATGTATTTATATAAACAGAAAGAGATAGTTCATTTATTCATTACGTACGTGACATAACTTAGTTAATAGTGCCTTAGAGGTGACTGCGCACCTGTCCCCGCCGCACGCGCCGCGCCGCCGCCGCTGCCGCAGTCATCGAATCTTCTCATGGTCCCGCGGAATCTTCCGCATCGAACGCGCCGCACTCATCGAACGATCGCATCGAAAGTGCGCGCGCTAACCGATGATGGGCTGAATGAATACGGATGACGTCATTCGTCCCGAACGCACCGCGCCGCACTCGCCGATCGTGCCGTAGTCATCGCACGCGCCGAATTTTTTTGATGGGATCCGTATACCTACAGTATTTTACTAAAATTCGGATCGTTCGGCGCGCATAGGTGCGCAATGTTGCATACTATTTCATACGAATATTTTTAAATTGCGATGACTTCGGCGCGTGCGGCTCCTGCGGCGCGGACTGGAGCGCGTTTAGCTTAAAGTCTATGGTATGTTAGGTCATGTGACTTGAGTACAAGGGTTCTACAGATGTTTTTCTTAACTTTTTTGGATATTCTAGTAGGTATATTTGTAAACTCTGGTAAACCCAAAACGACTTCCAGTTGTTGAGTATGTGCTAGCACATGCTTTATATGCCATTGGAAATCGTACATAATGATACAAAGTATCAGGGGCGCTTTTCTTCTTTTCTTCTTTTCACGCCATTGGGAAAGGCTATCTAACCTTATTAAGCATAACGGGCGTTATAAAATAAAGTTATCCCAAAAAGTATCTATTTGCTTGCCCTGAACAAGTAATAAAAACGAAAATGTTATTCATACTGGTACAACTGTACGTTCTTTTGTTACTTCGTTCGTTGTTCATAATGGAATTTCATGCATTTTCTGTCTACATTCCGACCGGGAGCAATTTATTTTTACACAGCCTGTAACAGAGATTTATTGTTTCAGATGCCTTCGACTCCGGATACGATGAATCGCTGAAATATATCCCATCACTAACATCGCGAGCGCGCGCAGTTCGAATCTCAAAATGTTCGAACGCGATTGGCGCGATTGCGACTTCAGTTGTGAATAGTGATGTGCTGTATCGATAGCGGTTATCGATAGTAGTCATGGCGACGATGGATTTGACTAACGAGGTGGTCCGGTTGCGGGCCGAACTGGAGAAGGTCTCTACTGAGAGAGATATGCTGCTCTGCGAGGTTTCCAATCTACGGCGGGAGCTGGAGCTTAGCGAGCTGAAACATTTGCAAGATGATAGGTAAGACTAAGTTTTACATATACTTATTTATCAAAGTCATTCTCAAGAAATCATGTTTGTAAACAACTCGCAACACAAAATTTTCGTATTTGCTTCGAATTTGTATTAGGTACCTAGAGCATTAAGCATTGTCGGAAAGACTTAAATCGACAAGTTGTGCAAATTATATCAAAAAATCTAACTGAAATTGATTTTTAGGTTAAGTATATCGTCATATTTAGAAACATTATATTTTGATTTTGGCCAGAGTATAATAATAACGATTTAGTCGTTTACGTTTTACTACGATTCAAGTGGATCTTCCGTGCTTATCTTAGATATGACAGTGGCGAAAGACGTGAAATTTTATATTGTCAATTAATCAGTTTCACGATGACGGATCAAAATCCTCTATAACTACTCATTCCGGAAATCCACGACTGCATGAATTGCATCATTTGACAGCTATCAGTGTAAGTACGTACGTACCTAGTCACTTCCGCGGCAACAAAGGCAGCCTATGTCTTGCGGGTCCTTTCAAAAGCTCGACGTGGCTCGACAGTACGTCGCCGGGGTCTCTCGTACAACAGATTGTGGTTTAAGTTATGTGAACAAAACTATCATGTTCCTAATTACCTAGAGGCTTTATTGGTTTATAGCTAAACTAGCCTTGATTTTGTTCGCTTTATTACTATTCAAAACTTTAACGTATTTTACCTCAAACGACTTTTCTTAACTCGATCTAGACCTAACCATTATGTGTCCTGACATGACATGTGGACGTCTATTATAGACGTCCTCACTTTTTTTACGTAAGATAGTAACAATGTTAGCTGACTGTACGTATTTATGTATTTGTTGATTCTGCCGGATTGTGAGTTTTTTTTTTTTTTTTTTTTGAATAGATTAGATAATTGAAACATTTATTATCTACTACCATAATGTGTCTTCCACATGTCATGTCAGTACACATAATATTGCAAGCATCGCACAGGACTGATTTCAGATTTTATTAACTTTATTTATGTTTACAAATTAAGCACTTAGACAAGTTAAATTTTATACCTACTATCAATTAAGAAATAAGGTGTTATAGATTTTATCCTCTAGTGGAAGAAGTAAAAACGATCATTGTGGCGGTCTTTGCGATAAGATCTAGCAGTCTTTAGTCTTTCCAAGATGATACATTTGTCTTACGACCTTCGTACTACTTACAATATAATCGCAATAAAATATCATGAAATAAGTTTGGTCCAGCCAGCCAAATTTCTAGATTTCTACCCGCTTCAGCCTCTTCATTACCCCACCACCACCCCCGCACGCATGCCTATTACCGCTATTGTTCGCCTCTCGGCTTCCGACGACACTGTCGGAAGGTCCCCTGAAAAGAACCCTAGTGGCACTCTACACGTGCTCTCCTCAGGTGATAGTACTGCGGTATTTGTGAAGGTTTTGTCTTTTGAGGGGCGATGAACTCTTGCAACTTCTGAAGAAATGAACTGCTATTGCGTCGCGCGTTTCTTTCCGAACTTGGCTGTCACCTTGCGCATCTAAATGTGAGATTACCTACTGTTGATGAACGACCTTGTTTTAAAGTTTTATTTTCAAACTGACTTATCCTGAACTCTTGTGATTAAGTGATTATGCATAGGTATTACCGCTATTTTTCGCCTTTCAAATCTTTCTTGAAAATTACCCTAATGCCACTCTACACCTGCTCTCCTCAGGTGATAGTACTGTGGTATTTGTGGCGGATTTTGTGTTTGAGGGGCGATGAACATTTGCAGTAAGAAGACGTATTTTCAAAAATACTATTGAAACTACACTAACTTACCCCGAAATAATCTAACTCAGATTTAACCACATCTCAAGTCGCGATATTTTGACAGTTATCAATAAAACTATAATTTAGGTAATTTTACTAACCCATGACCCAAGTACCTAATCGGGACGTTCTTTGTACCCCCCTAGGGTTCACGTCACAATTTTAGTATGCATATGCTTATGTATAGGAGACAAATTCCTAACTAGTCCAAACCAAGTTCCGAAGTCAAACTTTCTGCTTTCGCCCTTTCCATCCACCCCCCTCTTTCGAGGACTCATTGAAAGGACTATTGACTATATTATTTAACGGGTGTTTATCGCATTTATTTACCTATTTTTCCCGACGTTTCAACAGGTTTACACACTGTCGTGGTCACGGGATGACTGGAGTACTGGAGCTACCGTCTCGGGGGCGGCATTTTTTGATAAAAACTCGTTAAATATTACTAATAATAATGGTTTTCAGATCGCGTAAGTTTATAAATATTTATGGACTATTAACTGTTAATAGCGTGTCACTTTGAACTTCTATTTTAAAATATTATCAAAGTTTAAGAACGATAATTAGGTAAAGCCCCAAGATGACCCTGCGTATGTACTTATGAACTAAGCCAAAAGATGTTTTCAGGTTAATTATGTTAATTCAGGCAATTGATAAAATTTTGAGCAGTGTCCCCAAAGGAGGTGTCCGTGTTTTAAAAGTCAGTCAGATAAGTAGATTAATATTACGAAAAATTTTGTCACAAAAACCCATGTAAGACGTAACTAATTACTTTTACTTTCTATTTGACTTGTATGGAGTTTTTATTTCGTCATGTCACACTTCACGGTGACTAAACGATCTTCATGGAGTATAAGAACCATTAGATTCTAACGTGAAAGTGAAAACTGGTGATGATTACCTCGGTAAAGAACACAAAACTAAACAAAAAGAACGCAGGGATCGTTTACTTTATCCGAGTTATACCTAACGGCTCACAGGAGACGCGGCTATTCTCAACGAAGCACGCGTGACTATTCCCAGCGTCTTAGCCTCAGAGCATCGTCATTTACGTGTGAGAGGTTGGGAATAGCCACGACTTACGTGAGAAGTTAGGAATAACGCCTCTCCTCTATCCTGTCTACACGTTAGGTTCTTTGGGGAGCACTTAAATAAACTAAGCGTGCTATTCTATCTATATATACACTGCCGGCCAAAAGTTTGAGACCACCTACATCAAAGTAGGAAAATGAAATAAAACTCAAAATACAAAGCAAGAGGTTTAATTATGAATTAAAAAACTTATTTCCTAATACACATACATTATGAAGAAAACAAAAAAAATCAAGAAAAATCAACCGTTTACTTTAAAAATGTCGCTCATATTTTATACAGATTTTTCGTCGAAAAACCCTCCCTTGCATTTTATTACTACTTTCACTATTCTTGGCATACGAGCAATCAATTTGTCGATTGTATCTTGTGATATATTGTTCCAGCTTTCTTGTAAAGCCTTCCACATGTCTTCTTGCGAAGTGGGACAACAACTGCGCACATTTCTATCAAGCTCTTCCCACAAAAGCTCAATCGGGTTGAGATCCGGACTCTGAGGGGGCCACACCATGTTTTTTAAAACCCCTTCTGTTTCTTTGTGTTCTAAATAACCCCTGCATAATTTTGAACTATGTTTTGGGTCATTATCTTGTTGGAAAAAAAATCCATCTCCAATTATTCTTGAACCAGACGGAATGGCATTTTGCTGTAGTATTCGTTTATATTGCTCCTTTTTCATGATTCCTTCGACTCGTACCAAATATCCGGTTCCATGGCCCGAGAAGCATCCCCAGACCATAATGGAACCACCACCATGCTTGACTGTTGGCACCACACAGTCTGGCATCATCTTTTCCTCGACGTTACGTCGAACAAAAATTCGTCGTTTTGAACCAAATATTTCAAATTTGGATTCATCTGACCAAAGAACTTGTTTAAAGTCTTCTTCAGTCCAGTCTCGATGGGTAAGGGCCCACTGCATCCGTTTCTTTTTGTTTTGTGGCCTTAGTAGTGGTTTTCGAACGGCGACGCGACCAAATAACTTAGCATCTCTCAAACGTCTTTTTACTGTAGTCAATGATACAGGTTCTGATCGGGATTTGTTCACTTCTACGCGGATTTCTGGTGCTGTTAGGCGTCTATTCCGCTTGCTGGTAGTGACGATGAAGTGATCCTCGCGAGAAGTGGTAGTTCTCGGCCTTCCCGAACGCGAACGATCTTGATTACTGCCAGTCTCCTTGTATCGGGTTATTGTGTTATGAACACAAGTCTTCGACAACTTAAGTTGAGAGGCAATCGCACGTTCAGATTTGCCTTCGCCGTATAAAACAACTATGGCAGAGCGAGTTTCACTGCTAATTTTGCGAACTTTTCCCATTTTAAGATGTCTTCACTGTAACAACGACGAGCTCAGACTAATAAGGTAGAAAATAATTTACTCCATAAAAACTCAGGTACTAAATATGTTTTAGGAAGCTAACATAATCCCTGATATCGGTTAACGCGAAAAAAACCCAAAACAATAAGTAATGAGCAGATCATAAAAATATTACAATGACTCTACCACCTGGTCCTTGCGCGGCGCTCATTGATGTTTTGAAACAATAGACCTTTTTAGGATGATAACTTAAACAACAACATAAATAATGACTCTTAGAAATTCTTTAATAATAATAGAATACGCAGGTGTTCAAATTAGCTCATTATCATATGTGTACTTTGAAATATTTTGTTGGTGACAAAGATTTTTACAGTGGTCTCAAACTTTTGGCCGGCAGTGTATATATATAATATATATTTAGTATCTACTGAAAAAAGCAGAGCGGTAGTGGTAGCACTAGTGGATTTTTGTCAGTAATCAAAACGCGTTGGGCGAGCAAACGATCCATTGAGAACATTGGTTCTGATGAATAATAAAATGAAGTAGTATTTCCTAAAGTTACTCAAGTTAAGAAGATCTGACAAAAAATGGCTCTCCCGGCCACCAATTATAATGTGCTTGCTCTATGCTAGCCAATAGGCCTAAGGCACCAATAGATCTACACAAAAGCACCACAATGTCTTCCTTCGCCGAGTTCACCGATTTGCAGATCAGAAATCAACAAATTTTATTTCTTTAGGGTTACAAAATAAGCACTTAGATAAGTCAAATTTTAAACTATACTTTGTTTTCAAATCCATATTAATATTATAAAGTCGAAAATAACTCTGCTCACGCCTAAACGGCTGAACGGATCTCAATGAAATTTGGCAGGGAGGTAAATGGTATTGTTAGAGGTACCGTGAAATGATAACTCCAACGCTGATAATTCGCAACTGATTTATTTATTAGATATATGTTACATGAAGGTTCAATGCGGATCAACAAAGATCACGTATTGCAAGTAGACATTATAATGTAGGACTTTAGGTGAACTGGATTCTCGGCCTGACCTGATACATTGTACTTTGTACTGGTATCCCAGGGACGGCCATAGGACACAAAAGCGTGTGCAAAGCTGCGGGCAGCAGCTTGTAGGAAATAAAGTACTAATTGATTTTCTCAACACACTTTTTGATCACTAGTGGAAGAAGAAAGATTTTGATACTCCTCAAAATACCCTTACCAAGGTTAACCCCATAAATGTCAACATCAATTCAGTTTATGCAGTCCCTGTTCCCCTTAATCGCCTCGAGGAGGTGCTATCGTGTAAATGGATACTTAACAGAAGGTTGGGAAATGGCTAGTGAACTATGACGTCACTTACCTGCTCACGATTGTACTTGATTTATGCACAGGGGGGCGGCCTTCAATTTAGCCTATTGGCTTCGTGGTTATTTATTTCTTACGTATTTAATAAATAACATATAACAGACCAGTGGTTGCCCGCGGCTTCGGTAACCTATGTCCGTCCCCGGGATACCATCTATCTAAATGCCAAATTTAATTAAGATCCGTTCAGCCGTTTAGGCGTAAAAAGGTAACACACAGACAGACAGAGTTAGTTTCAAGTTTATAATATTAGTATGGATAGCAGATATATATGTGGATAGATATTGTCAAAGAGATTACATATTTTTGGTTAATATTGTCTTAAATCCTAAGTTAGGTTTATTTAGGCACTAGGGTTCTCTAAAAATGTAAATCTCTCATTGGCCGTAAGTTAGGTTATTAAGGTTAGAACTGTTTAGTTAGATATAAGGGCTGTTGATTTTGTTAAACAATAAAAATAAAATAAAATAAAAATAGCAGTAAGTATAGATAAATTTGTAAACACGGTTTACGCACACAAACGCAGCAGGACGAACGTAGTAAGTGGCAGAAGATTTTGGAGGTATATCTTTAGGTCTTTTAGACGGGTTTTTTGTCGATGATAAACAACTAGCTCCTTACCGCGACTTTGCACGCGTGATTTTTTGGTTAAAATAAGCTTATAAATGTTATTTCATGTCAAAAAGTACATACTAATACAAAACTTCAGGCTGATCCCGTTAGTAGTTTTAACGTGGAGGAATAAAAAAAACATCCAAGCTTAGGTACTAATAAAATTAAAAGTGATAACATAATAATAAAGCATCATACTCGTAAACATATGGCATAATATTTATGATGCTTTTAATATCGGTCACTGAAAAATCGGAACCGTGAGAATAAATAAATGAAATCATGTCATATCTTAAGAAAGTTATATCATATCTATCTATATCTATATAGAGGTATATAAAAGAAAGTCGTGTTAGTTACACTATTTATAACTCAAGAACGGCTGAACGGATCTCGGTGAAATTTGGCAGCGAGGTAGATGGTATCCCGGGGCCGGACACAGGCTACCTTTTATTCCGGAAAAAAGCGTGCGAAGCCGCGGGCTGCAGCTAGTTAACTTATAAATTACAGAGTCAGGACCAAGCAAGAAACCTCAGTCAAGTTAAGCCTTAAAGAACCTTGACGACGTGAATTGTGTGACCAATAAAGTGTAGCCCGAGATTTATGTTACAAGACTTTACTAGGTCACATACCTTACCTGTAACATAAGTGGAAACTTATTATGCAATGCTGTAATACGCAAGCACAGGTAGGTACTAACGTGGAGAGGCTGGAATCTCTGGAGACAAGATCACACACCAATTGTTGATTTAAGATGGTTAATTAATAATTAATTAACCATCATAAATAATTTTTTTTTTACTTATAAAGGTTTATTGACAAAGAAAACTACAATTCTAAAATAAAAACAAATTAGAACTAGTATATACAATTGAAACAATTAAGCTAACTGCAGATTATGTTTTATAATTAAAATGCAAATTTGCGGCCGAGTCGTTTTGTGGTGGAAATGAGAGACAGTCGGATCTTTAGTGATGGGTAAGTAATGAATTTGGGATTTGGAAAAGAGATGTACCAGTGAATGACATAATGAAACGTTCGACCGGTTTTTATAGATTGACAGATGCGAATACCAAAAAGCATTGCACTAGTTAGAGCTGTGAGTGTACCAGTTAGTCTTTTGGATATTATATTTTGGTTCATGGTATCAGCCCACACACGACCACTGCTGGCCATAGGCCTCCCTCATACGACTACGCTACAATTTGCGGCCCAGAGCCGGCTCCATTCGTCGACTGCGACCGCTACAATGTCGTCGGTCAATCGAGTGGAGGATGGTCTCCCGACACTCCGTTTCGCGTAGCGATAGGTTAGTCTCTTAGAAAGTTGTCCCACCGCCGGCGAGGAAGCGACTAACTATCGGCTATTTTCTTGCTCAAGATAGATATACATTTCGTGTTAACAAAAGAGATGCATATACATATTAATAGTTGATCGCTGACTGTTTACACTGCCGGCGAGGATGCATTTGGACTCCCAAGCTGAATTTTGAATACATGTCAATGATCAAGTGACGCTGGCATTTCCGCCATGCAACATGCAAGTCACAGTTGAGCTTGACCGGTTGTTGTGGCTATCCGGGGATGATATATAGGAAGCCTAGGTATGAGAGTAGTAGTAGGTACTTAGTGGATATCGATCACCTGAAATGATGATGCCAGATTCCGAAGACCAACATGATCCCTGCAAATCGTGCGTATGACAGATTCCTCACTAATAGATAATTAACTCGTCAAGATCCGCACGTACGGGGTTTCTCGTGATAACTTGATGGTCATCGTAACGCAATCTATTCGTAGATGGCGAACGCAGACGTGCATTTGTGACCGAGTGGTTACTCAATTCTAACGCAAAGATGCTTCTTCAAAAGCCGCTTCACACCTATCGATTTGTCGGTCCGATATCTGTCATCTTTAAGTAGGTTAATTTCGTTCAGTTTATTCCTTGTTTTGTTTTATTTTTCTATTCTATTCGCTGTTTATACTATCTTTTCTCTCCGTGTTCTTTTGTTTGTAAATCGTGTCACGTCTCTATATTAATAGAGATAAGATTAACAAATCACCATACCACAATAACTGTGTTTGGGTAAATATTTGTATCTTACTCCTATAAATATAGTAACTTGATTGTTTTGGAAAAACTTAAATCCGTCTTCGAATCCCTTAATTCACTCTGTTTTTATGTTTTGTGGGATAACACTGATCAATCATGAATAAAAATAAATAAATAATTTCCAAAATCGGTCTACTCGTATGATTGTCGGAGAAATCGACGAACATACAAAACATACATACAGACAAAAATGTATTTTAAAAACATGTGTAACAATAGAGTTAGTACTTAGAACCTACGCCTTTTGTCGAAGTCGGTTAAAAAAGCATTCTTATAATAACTAAATGTCGCCGTGTAGTCTTTTAGACCGAGAACAAATAACTGCATTCCAGTCGCACACCCCCCTATCTTCTACGTTTAAAAAGTCTTTCGCATTCTCGATGGATTCAGTTCAGTATGTTAAAAAGCTTCGGATCGGATGGTGTTAAATGCCCCTTACGCCTATGGCCTGTGACCTTAACCCCCTACCTTAATATGACCTTACACTCTGCTTACAATATTAACACGTCTTCTTTTGTTTTGGCCATCGCTAATTGAAAGTCATGCGTGGGTTTGCTATGGCATAATATTTAGGAGTATGAATTTTTTACGTAAAGTTGAATATCATAGCGAAACTTTTCTACTATGAGACGAGGTTAATTATTATTCTACTAATTGTTTGAAGAAGGAGAAAGTTTATGAATATTGCAGTGAATAATAATCTTCAATAACTTACTTTATAAATTTTTTGTAAAGTTTATAATTATAAACCTCTGGTTTTCCTAAATTAAAAAACATGTGTGAGAAGAAACTAGTGAACTGATGCATCTGAAGTTTCTAGATGTTTCATGGTCTTCAATAAAGATCTGTAGGCTACTTAGCACCGCGGAAAAACTCGTGCGTACTTACGCACGCGTTTTTCAACTTCAACAATAACTTGTTTGTCATGCAAGTGCGTGTTTCTGTCGCGGATATAAGTTACTAGTTGTCTTAAAAATAGATAGACATATTTATTTCGTATGTTTCGCCCACCACTGGACAACTAGAGGCTAAGAACCAAGAAGATTAATGATTAAAACATAATCATATAGACAAACTAGATATCTCAATATTTGCGTACGAAGTTTATCGTGTCCATTTTAAAGAAAATTATCTTTCCCATAAAGTAATCTGGAAAATACGCCGTGAAGCCCCATTCGCAATAAGATTGCGATGGGCTTTTAGTTATAGTTATGACTTTAATGGTTATCTATAACGTACTACTCTAATATGTTTTATTTTGATACAATATAGATAGATAGATAGATAACTCTTTATTGTACCACACAAACACAAAATATAATACCTACAGAAGAAAATGCTGAGAAACAAGGAAGTACAAAGGGCGGCCTTATCCTTTTGAGATATTTTAGATGTAGGTACCAAATATTGTTTTACCTGCATTGTCAGCTCGTTTGCCTTGTATTTATTTATTGAGCACTAGCTGCGCCCCGCGGCTTCGCCCGCGTGGAAATTGATTACCATCCCCTGTTTTTAAAAATAAAAAATACGTATATCATTATTTACTTCATAGTTTATTTATACCGAGATTTATTGAATCGAACCAAGGAATGATAATTGTCCATAGAAACTTCCCCACCCTTTTTAACTCAGAGGTTAATTTTTGAAAATTAGATAAGCCTCTATGTTATTTTATTATATAATAAATTTCATCTAAATAGGTTAAGAAGTTACGGAGATACTGATACGTGTTAACAAAGATTCACACGAACTTTCGCATTTATATTATTAGTATGACTACCTACAGAGGACACGGCATTACCAGCTATTGTTGTTCTAGTCACAGTTACCGATTTATAAAAAACATAACGTATGATAGAAAAAGATAGATAGATAGACAATACTTTTATTGTACACTTAAAACTAAGTAGCAATAGTTAACAAAAGAAACAATTATAACATGGTCTTATCGTTCAAGGGCGATCTCTGCCAGACAACCTGGTATGGATAAGATCGTCGGAAATACATGGGGTAAGATCTGTGTGCATCTAATATGGTACTACATAACAATAAATATTAACATACTACAATAAAAATTACAAAAAATACATGCATCATATAAATATTATTATATTTACACCTACATACATATATTATGGAAACAAGAGTGTGTTCAGTTACAGCAGGACAAATAGTGTTCCTTTACCATATCTTAGAAAATTGATAGTGACTTCGCACACCATTCAGTAACCGGCAATGCGTTCCATTGCTGGACAGCCCGGACAGTAAATAAGTTGCCGTAGAAGGAAGAGTGGATAGGTATTTGGAGCAAAAGGGTTGTACCTATTTTTTATACCATAAAAGGCATGCGGCCTGCCTGATACAAAGGGGTTACCGCAGCCTATAGACGCCTATAACATCAGGGACGTTACATGCGCGCCTAAGTTGTAATACAGTTATCTGTTTCCTATAATAATAACACAAGCGCTGATTACTTCGACGCTAAATAGAGCCTTGTGAAATGTCCAGCCAGCATTAAACTTAATTTTTTTGACATTAGTTTCTATATTTTTCCCAATAACAATAATGAAAGATCCATAGAAACAACTCGTAGTTTGTTGAGCCATAAACAATTTGGCAGCCATTTTGTATCCGGTTCGAAGGAACAATTTAAACGGTGTATATCGTGAAAATAACTTATCCGTATCGTATGGCAGACATGTTGACACACTTTGCAGCTAGAAATGCTGAAATACAGGAAATCAGCTTCCATTCCCTCGGCAAGAGGAAATTCGTCTGACGACACAATTTAAAATTTAACCAGATGCTAATTTAGATTTAAATTGCAGATATCAGATCTAGAACTTAAAATCACAAAATCTAAGACTTTTAAGAAACAAGACATTAAAATAAGATCTCCTGGTTTGTAAAATTGATCATAATACTTACTTAACATAATTTAACATTAAACCAAAAGCGCCTTAGGAATTAAATAGCAGATATCAGATCTAGAACTCAAAATCACAAATTGTACAACTTTTAAGAAATTATAATACGATCTCCTGATTTGTGAAATTGTAACAAAAAGTCGTAGTATGTTGATGAACAAAGGCTGATACAAAATTTTTAACCCTTGAAAATTTTACCCAGAGAAAATTAAAACACAAGAAAAAGGAAAACGGGATAAACCGGTTTCGCCCGTTTATAATTAGTAAAATATAAAACAGGACATTTCAGGACCTCAGAAATGTCTGAGATAAAGTTCATGAGGGTGTAGTAGAGCTCTATTCATTCGTTGGAATAATAACGAAGGTTTTTCATAAGATTCATGTTCCTTTATCATACAATCTATTTACGCCTTCCAGACTGGCCAGTAACACATAGACATATAAAACTGTAAGGAAAGTGGAAAGAAGTACTTTGATCTGCAGTGGGACTAATGTCGGCTTAAAATAAAATTACTAATAATTATAAAAAAAAATTATGGGTTGAGTTCTTCGAAAGATAATCGGGCAATTAGCAGCTTCGTCGGTTAACTTTGCCGTATAATGTACAAAAATGTATGTCAAAAACGTTAATTAAAATGTAATAGCCCGATTATCTTTTCGAAGAACATCTGCCTAAATAGAATATAAACAAAACAATTAAACTATTTTAGTTCGTCGTACTATTCGTCGCTCATGATTCAATACTGCAAAGTAGCGATTCGATTTCAGTTTCTAATCCTATTAAACCGAAATCTAACAAACAGACTAGACCGTATCACTATGCAAACTCTGCCACTTAGATAATGAACACAGATGCGGAATCTTTATTAAATAACGTTCATATTGTAATCGTTATGTTTTATTACCATAAATTATTTATATTGCGGCCAGATGAAGCTATGTGAAAATGGCCTTCTCATTGATTAATTTAAACTTATTATTAATATGCACAATTAACTATTAATATATTTTATGTTTTACTTTGGTGGAATTTTATTTTAATTTGGAAAGATTTACTAAACTGTAGGTATCATTTCATATTAATTTTTTGTTTTGGATGCCATTCTCTCTACATTTTTGTAAATTGTTTGCATACTTGAGTATGTAAATCAATCATGCAACATAAATAATATTTTGTCATCTCACTTTACACAAAAATTATCTATCCGCCATTATATTCGACTGTATGAGGTAACGGTAAATTATGGCCAGAATAAGTTGTTATACTATCAGAATCATTGTAATAGATTATCATTATTATTATTAGAACAGTAGTCTCAACAGCCTTATCGGCCATTACATCATAATCTTCAGTGAAATAATCTTCTCTCATAACCAGATAACTCATTTCTTCCTCTCTAGGAACCTTAACGAGAATCGTGCAAAGAATAAAATGAATTTCACATCTTCGAGTGCAATGTTACAGTCAAAAGACGTGGGTGACTTTGCTTCGTAAGCTTTAAAATTGCAGTGGATTTTTGTACGTTAAATTGCACCATTGCCCGAACAAAGTGTCTGAAATTGATGACTGGATAAAGGTAATTCTTTTGGTTGGTCGCGTTCTTTTTGTTCTTATTCCTTTTTGATCGGACTGAGCTACCGAGGTGCAATTTAAAGATCAAAGCTGCTCTTTTATGTCATGGTCATCACCACGTAGCAGATATACCTTTCTAAAAATGTACCTGTCCTTATCGACAAATACAAATTAAGTTTCAAATTTGATTATTACTTAGAATTAGATAATTGCCAAATATATTACCTACCTAAGCTTGTTTTCAATTTGGTAATCAATTACCCGTTCAAAACGAAAGCGAAACAGCATGAACAACCTAAAGCAACAACAATATGAGCGATCCCTTACCATTATCTCGACAGATCCGCCCACCGTGTAATGACGTAGCGAGCCACCCACCTGCAATGTTACAATCGATATTGTTCTCCTATCGGGATATCGTATTTGATATTTTATTGAACGGAACGCCGAACGTGCTCATTTTCTTGCCAAGTACAAGTACTTTGAAAAGGTTTAATGTATGTTAAATTACTGCCTTGGGACAAACGGAGACCGGCGCGGCGCGTTGGAATCGTAACAGTTGAACTAAAATCAAGCTTTTATCTAAGAAATCAAGTGACTTTTTGTGTCTGTGATGGTTAATGGAGTTTGTAAAGTTTTAAAATGTAGCTTATGACTCTGGAGAAACGTACAAAATTATGTGACATTGTGTGTGCTTTGCAGACGTAGTAGACTTTAAATTGAACTTGGAAAACTTTGAAATGAATGTTCTGACTTTATGCAAATAAGTAAAAAATTGGAAACCAGTCTGAAATCAGGAATGCGGTGTAGAAGGAGATCTAAACAATGGATTTGCTCAAACGTCGCTTGTAAATGTGCTTATAAAAGGTAAGGTGATTTTAATGTTGTTACTTTATCCCTAGTGTGTAAAAGATATTTTAAAATAACACTCTTTTCGTCTTTATTGTACCATCTGATACGTGTTTTGTTTTAAGTACATATTTAATTAGGATCTAAACAGATCACCTTACCTAACATACTTATACTCAAATCAGGCTTTGAATATGCATGGAATTAATAAGGCTATTGACACTGTAACTGATCCTTTTTCAACATCTTATAACAGATCACAAGTGCTTATATAACACGGAGATAAATATTGCGTGAACAGTTTAACTAGATCGGTAGTTCACCGCACGTTAGGCAATAAGTAAAGCAAGTCAAGAGTCATTTAGCTGCAAGATTACACAAGGGGATCACCTGGGTTCCAAATTGTTTAACTTGCATGTGAGCTAGTTTGAGTTCCTACTTTGTAATTTGGACTCTAGGTGTTTTACTTAGGGCATTGAATATTAAACGGATACGAAGCTGGGTAGTTTCAGATTGTTTCAAACGGTTTTTGATTTTAAGCTGCTGGACTGTGCTTGTTTAAAAGCTTTATCTTTCATGCATTATTTTACTTTGAAACGTCGGATTCTGTTTTGCTATTAAACTAGCTATTTTCATGAAACAATCTCATCAAATAAATCCGCATGGAATTTAAAACCGATATCATAAAAAAACTGATGGAAAATGTAATAATGTAACGGAATACAAAATGCTTTGAACGCTGTTTTGCAAGAAGCAAAACAGCGTTCAGCAGCTTATGTGATCTGAATCGTGTATCATCGATCTTCTGCGGAGGTATTCACAAACGGTACAACGGCGCAACACAATACGTTGACGTAACATTATTTAAAAGGATTTTATTTTGAGTAAAACCATCTATCTCTTACAAGTCAGACTATCTCAAAATTTATTTATATTTTGGTCACCCAACAGAAACAGCCACATAGGTGTATGACGACACGAATCTATTTCAAACTGTCAACACCAAAAAGTAAGCTTTTTTGTATCATAGGTATCAGAAGCTGCGACGACAACCCATTTCCAAATTATCAGATTGTTACGAATAAACCAGCAAAGTGAGAGTCGGAATCGCGAGTCAGGATTTCCGTACAAACTTGAAGTATGTACGTAGTTCGTCCATTACGGGAAACAAAAAAGATTTTTGTGATGTAGGTAATGAAGTTAGTTTTTTTCACAGCTTACAGAGATTGCAGACCTGAGTATGTTATATTAATTTAATCTTGATACCCATACGTTTCTGAGTAAAAGAGTCTTGACAAACAAACGGATAGACTGGCAACAAAGTGATCCCATAAGGGTTAAATTTTTCTTTTTGAGTAACGGATCCCTAAAAAAACACGCCTCGTCGGGTATATAAGCACACCTCAGTCGTCTATCCCCACTAATCTTTAAAAGCCAACCAATCCTACTACTACTTTTAACTCTATCTCACTGCAGGATAAATAATTCCCGCTACTTTCAGCAGCTTTTCGATTTGTGAATAAGGGTGCAGCTTTTCCACTTCAGTGTTTCCACATGTTATCTTGTCGTTATTTACACTTACACTGCTATCCAAGAATGCCTTATGCGTTGATATTGCTTTACATTTTTTATTGTTCATTGTCGAGAAGAAAGAGATAAAGTCTTTTAGTTCAGTCTGAAGGGTTTGTTCGTTAATAGTAATAACCACGTTGTCTTTAACGTTTTAGTGTATATTTCTATTTATATAATCTAGGAAATGGTTGATTAACTCGAATGAAAATCTAATTTAAATATAGTCCTCGGCGTATTACAAAGTGGTAGGTACTTGTATATTCTAGTTTAAGTTTGCTATTTTTCACAGCTAAATATTTTTGCTAATTTAACCTAAGACTTTTTTAATCCTCATGTAGGTAGGTAGGTAGGTAACTTCTTAACTTCTACAATGCAACATTCTCATCTTCTATTAGGCATTAAACTGCGTTAAAGTAACTTATTTATTTGAGTATCTAACTCAAGAAATTCTCATTCAAAAATATGTGAATACGTTTGCCACAAACCATTGCAATCTAAACTCTATCTCAAGGGATTCCTACCTCGAAACATCTAGGATTCGTGAGCAAATATTGCTGTATTATGTCTTTGCTGTATATACTGGAGGAGGGTAGCTATAATAAACCAACGTAGCTTGCACTACTATCATAGTTCACGTAATAGTTTCTATGGACTCGTGAATACGGGCTATAGAATCGAAACTTACAGTAATCACTACGAAGTGAAACTTCAAGCGCTAGTGAACAAAGCAAGATATATTTGTGTCACAAAGGAAGGGCGGCTCTGTGACTTAAATATAATATCATCAAGATTGATATGATAACACAAATGTCTTAGCAATGAATTAATTTTTTACACATTAAAACTATCACTCATCGACGAAGAAACGCTAAGGCTTAAGTAGGTATGTTAAACTTTCGTTTTGATCTTTTTAACTTGAATATTTTTATATCTTCAAAATGAACACTAAAGCTAAAACAGACTGGTCTCACGTAACCAACGTAAGCGATGCATTTATGAGATCTGGACGCTTGAATTTGTATGAAAACAGATGGCCTAGCTAGAAACACACTAATCGTACGCCACGCTATCCGACATCCGACGTGTCCTACATTTATTTATTTATTCATTTATTCATGAAGATTCAGGCTTATACATAGATTATTCTTATAGTAACTACTACTAAAACCTGCCTTTACAAGCGTATGAATATAATATTAGAATGTAAATTCATAAATTAAATACTATTATCAATAACATACTTAATTAAAATCAAAAACATGTCAAAATAATGCAAAATCAATAAATAAAAATAGTTACAGTTTATATTCAAAGAATTCATCGCGTACGTTGCGTGTCGTGGGCTCAGTCTGTCGTTCCTTCCAAAAATCCAGATTTATGGTATTCACACACTGACAACTGACTGACTCCCTGTCCCAGCGTGTGAGTGGTACTAAAGTCTAGTCTAGAACATGTCCCATGGATCAGTTTACAGTTTCGCTTCTGTTATCTCAAGTATTACACCACGTTTCTACTACGTAACCTAGGTAAATTTAGCATTTCTGGTAGCTGTGGGTGAATTGAATTACTCGGTCCACTGCAGGCAATGCGTCTGAGATTGCGGATTCTAACTACGAGAGAGCATTCGCTGGAATCATCTTGTGTGAGTGGTACTAAAGTCTAGTCTAGAACATGTCCCATGGATCAGCTTACAGTTTCGCTTCTGTTATCTCAAGTATTACACCACGTTCCTACTACGTTACCTAGGTAAATTTAGCATTTCTGGTAGCTGTGGGTGAATTGAATTACTCGGTCCACTGCAGGCAATGCGTCTGAGATTGCGGATTCTAACTACCAGAGAGCATTCGCTGGAATCATCTTTGAAACTGTATATCTATGAAGTTTGAGCGAGCGAGCCTTACTTGAGTGTTAATGGTCGAACTTCACACAGCATAGCAGCGACACGGTATGCAGTATGAAATTGAATATAACTCTATGATGTGTCAAATGTCTTTGAAACGGAATATTACTGATAGATTGATATTGAAAGTCCTATCTTTATGACTCTGTTGTATTTTATGTATTTATTATATTATTACATATGTATATAATTATTGTATGATTAGGAACATACGAGTAGGTATTGTATTTTATATATTGAAATAGGTATCATAGACATATTGTAGTAATAATATGTAGTAGTCTATTAATTATGTAGTTAAGGAATAAACTTTCTTTCCACTTTCTTTTCCTTTATAAATGTTGTGCACACGTAGATACCCACATAACCTTGTCTCTCTCTCTCTCTCCCAATAAGGTTTGCTGGAAGAGAACTCTTTTTAGGGTTAAGCTCGCCTTTGCCATTCCTTCTCTAGTTTTATGTTTTTTAATGTATGTTTTATTTAGTGCCATAAATAATTAAGAAAGTGGTTGAGATATTCCTTCATACAGGCAGCGTTAAAGTCTATGCGTTTAACACTTTTATTTCCCAATACGCACTCGGATGTCGCCCGCCTGCTGCACCTGCGGCACACTCCCTTGGGTCGCACGCGCACCGTAGAGACTGGCCAGTGAATGCGTTGAGGTAGTCAATAATAAACCGACTAAGACTCGCTTACGGTAGCAGTATTCGAAAGGCTAAAGGCCTGAACATTTTAAGGCTGGTGTATGGCTCAACGCTACAGATAATTATTTTGTGTTCTCAAGGCCGTTGGGCTATACTTCATCCTTAATCCATCACCGCTACCGCATACACAGCACAAAAATGCGGTAGCGGTGCAGCCCTGATGTGCGAAGGCTTGGTAATAGGGAGGGTCGCTATAATACTCTTTGCATAGAATCTGCGAGAATCTTGAAAATGGATGCGATTTTTTTTCAAAGGAAAGATAGGTGGATAGTTTTAATATTTGAGGTAGAAAATTAACGAAAAAATTAAAACGTCTTTTTAATATAAATTATGGTAGATTTTTTTTATTTTGACCTTCCTCTGTAAGAAAAAAATAGTCGCCGAGCTCGCAGCCACTATTGATGGGGTTGTCTAGGGCAACACATAGCAATTTTTGCCCATGGAAGCCATGGAAGTGACTACACAGAAGTGACTTTTTTGTATGATTTTTTTTTCTTTAAGAAGTTTAAAATCAGACGTGTAACACGACGATTTAAATTTCTATTATTGATGTACATATAAACGCAATTTATCACAACCATAGTTCAAAAATAGAAAAAGCCTTTTCTCTGATAGCCGCCACGAGAGTGACTGTTACGCTCGTCGAGTTCTGAGAATAAAAATTTAACTTCAATATTCTCGGAGCGGTTACAACGCAGGAATAAACTGAAAGCTCCACTATAACTTTGTTTATAGTCATTTGGGTTTGGTTCACCATGCAATAATTTTCAAAATAAGAGGGGTGTGACATAGGTCACGGAAGTGACCAAAAAAAAATCTATTAGAAACTTTGATATGATGGTTCATATTGAAATCTGTGTGACTATAGGTACATGTATAAATTTACAATTTCATGACTAATTTATCGTAGTAAATATTGGTTCACTTTAAAAGTGGATATTATAAAGAAATAAAGACTTCTGATTTTTTGCTTACGAAAACGGGGTGATTACATACATGGAAGGGAAATTTTTGACACTTAGACATGTAATAAAAAAAAATACCTGTGGCTTATTTACACGAACTCAGCTCAAGAGGATAGTATTTCATTAAAATTTTACTAAAATAAGTAACTCAACTCATATTTAGTCATACAGTTTAAAAAAAATGGAGTTTACACTGATTTTTGTCGAAAATGAGAATTACTCAGGTACGCTATTTAATCAGGAAAGCAAGGCTCACTTAATGGTTTCGAAGATCAAAGCTACGTGTGAAATATGCAAAATTTAAAATTGCGAAAAGTTAATTAACTCACCACGCAAATTTAAAAAACCTTCATGGCGTTTGTGAGGCCGGTGGTAGCAAGGTCATTTGATGATATGACTCTATGTAGATTTGGTAGAAAACTGCGAAGTCACGATAAAGTGGTCTATTAAATCAATTTTGACGTTATTATCAGGCAGGTCAGATTTTATTTTTTAGTTATGATTTTAAGACAGTCTGAATCTAGTTGAGTTCAAGTTTAAAGATATATGCTCGTTCAATGTTCAAGACCAAGACGGACACCTATATTGTCAGGTGAACTCTTCAAGGTCTTGAAGGTACGACGCCACTGAGATAAGCTTTAGGTGAAACAGATTTTAGAATCAGACCAGTGGATTCTGAATTAACCGAAGAAGTTAAGAACTAGAAAGTTTACCTATGTATAATATTCTTATAGATTCAGCTCCAGACAGAAGCTGTAAGATGCTGCTGAAATCTGTGAATAATACTCCTTTAACTGAATGGGAATTGGAATTCACTGCACTAAAACCTCAGTCCGCAGTAAAAGCTCCCAGCGGGAACAGTAAATAAGGCTCTATTGCTCCATAAATAGCCTTGGACTAGCCATCTGCAAGCCTTAAGTGTAGTAAAGAATTGTAGGAAACAGGTGGGGAAACACCTGTCAGTAGGTGTTTATGTTGGTGATTGATTGTACGCGAGTGTGGTGGAAGTTAGGATGGATTAGTTAGTACTTACTTACTTCTGTAGCTCAGCAACCTAAAGGGGATCTTGGCTTCCAGCCCAAGACTTCTCCAGGCAACTCCGTAGTGAGCTTTCTCTCGCCATCTAGTAGAGGGTGGTGTACTAGTATTTGTTATTGTTTCTCGCTGCAGGGCAAATACCTCACTTCTCCTAGCAACTTTTCGCAGTCTTGTGCTAGGTGCCTTTGGGATATCTATAAACAAGTTCGTCCTGCCATGTCACTTAGAAACTGATCTGACGCACGTGCTGTCTTCCGCCTTTAGGGCTCATTCTGTTTTATTTTTAATCGTCAGTAGGCCTTCGTTTGGTCACAATTTCACCAGATGGTAATTGACGATGTTTTTGCGATAGTCCAAAACAGAAACTTATCTCGAAGGTTTTTTAGATTATTCATGTGTATTAGTTGCATAGCTGCTAGTTTTCATAAATGCTGTCAATTTAAGTAAGTATAATCTCGTTACGCACACTAAAACACAAAACGCAATTGTCTTTAGAGTTTCAATAACCATTCAAAGCTAATGCTTGCTAGCCTCTGCAGTGACCCAATTCAATTACCAGTGGTCAATAACCGTTACTTTATGTCTCGTTGATTAGTTAGAGCGGGCGTCAGGTGTCCGATACAGGTGGCTATAAACCGAGTGGTTGTCTTGTGGCGACTTGAATAAAATATGAGCTTTTTATCTTCGAAGGCTGATATCATACTTTCGTTTTCTGTTAATCTGTTGATGGTGCTCTCATTATTACACTCGATGAGAGACCAGATAATAAGTAAGCGAATACGAAACTATATTTAGGTACAGAATACTGAGCCTGATAAACATTAAAAAAAACACTTATAAAGTCTAAAAATGCTAATTTATGCACGACTTGACGAGGCAGAATGTTTAGAATAAGCTTTAATCATAAGATCTTTTGTAGACCTACATTCCTGCAAAATAAACGATTATTATTATGAAAGCGGGCAACTCTTTGCCAAGCAGCGAATGATACAACGTGCTGATTAGAGATGTCTTGACGGTGCTTAGGACAACACATAATTGCATCATCATCATTACTTATTATCTCTTTAGATCCATTCTTTGGTGAATGTCTCACTAGGACTCGTTCGACCCGCACAGTCCCACTTAATAGATAGAAGTTTCTCTATTATTTACTGATTTCCGATTGAATTATATTTGTCACACAAAACACGGTAGCTTATCCAAGACATCCTAAATGACGAGTGTGATCCGATCAAGATAGTAGGATAGTATATAAATATACCTACACTAATCCTACTAATTAATTCTACTAATACAATAAAGGCGAAAGTTTGCGAAGATGTGTATTTGTGCGCGAACAACGCCAGAACTGCTGAATATGACAAATCAGGCTGAAATTTGCACAAAGTAGGTAATTGTAGCTCTAGAAGTCTAGAGTAATATAAGTACGGTTATTATCCTAGAAAAATCAGCGCGAAGAAGTAGAAGCTAGTCAGATATGGGTGAAGCCAAGCTAGATGCGTAACTAGTGATATTAGATTTACTAGCTGCTGCCCGCGGCTTGGCACGCTCTTTTCCGGGATAGAAAGTAGCCTATGTCTGTCCTCGGGATACCATCTATCTCCATGCCAAATTTAGTTAAGATCCGTTCAGCCGTTTAGGCGTGAAAAGTTAACAGACAGACAGAGTTACTCTCGAATTTATAATATTGGTATGGATAACACTCGACGTTCTCGCAGCATTGCACATTTACAACCAGTTGGTTATAATTGTAGTTCACTGCAAGTCACGTTTCCACACTGATGATTCTACAATTCTACAGTTCCACGGAAGCCATTAGCGCTTGTCACGTTAACGTTAGCTCTGTATTGTACATCTGTAGTTCTGTATAATAGCGGAATCAGAATCTGTGTCAGTATGCAAAAGACACGAGACGCATTATTCGGACGTTGGTTCACTGACATTGTTTCGATCCCGATTGGTTGGAGTTGGTCAGTTTCCAGGCCATATTGCGAACAGTAAATTGCATAATTTGACTTATTATATTACCTATACTTCACTTTACAAGAACATTTACATATATGTATATAGGGTCAATGGATACGCGCATGGTTAAAATACTGTTCCCTTCATCATCGTTGTCATTTCTTTCCCTGTTCTTATTTCAGCAGGGTCGGCACATGTTTTTTTCTTCCATGCACTTCTATCACCCACCGTCATCTCAACAGTCATCCCTTTCTTCTAGAACCGCACCCACCCTGATGATCTCTCGTTACGGAATGAAACGTTAGTGTTCTTCCAACAAACAAGGTTTGTAGCTCAATATTTATAATGAATTCATCAAATTACTATACTTTTATAGTGAAAAAGTATAAATAGTACGATCCTGATTCTGAAACATAATCTTTATAATCTTGACAGGAATATATTATCTAGTGGTTGCAAAAGAGCTAAGTGAATAGTGGTTGAGTTGGAAACCCAGTTACATGTATGTATATCAAATCTTGTATCTAGAGTTATATAAGATTTATACGAAACACTACCGACCGAGATGTGGCGCGGCGGGCAAAGGTCCGCCTGCGACGCAGGAGGTTGCGGGTTCGATTTCCGCCTTGGGACAAATGATTGTACGATCTTCAAAGATTTGTTCCGGGTGTTCTGGGTATTTTCTATGTATATTAAAAAATATATATCTATTTATGTATTGTATAAGTTTATCAGTCATCTAGTACCCATAACACAAGCTCTGTTTAGCTTGTGGTTAACTGATCCTGTGTGAATTGTCCAGCATTATTTATTTGTTTATTTTATTAAATGAAAAAATATCAATACTTGATACCTTTTAGAAACTACTAAATATGTGTTGGGTTTCGGGTCCGTTATCCCTTGAGCGAGACCTAAAGCCTTTTCTCAATTAGGTACCACGTTCACTGGGAAAAGTCGATAGCTACGGTTACATTTAGTTCCTTCCGTACCCGAAGGGTCTAAGCCTCCGCTGTCTGGCCGTCCGTCCGTACGTCCATCTGTCCGTCCGTCAGCGGGGTATATTTTGAACCGTAATAGGCCGACAGTGAAATGTGAAATTTTGCAGGGTGTGTATTACTATTGCCGCTATAACAACAAGAAATAAAAATAAAATAAATTTGTGTTTCATTTGTTTCTTTTGCAAAATAGTTTTGTACACGGAGGGTCCGTGTGCGAGTTGATTCGCATTTGGACAGTTTTATAGTACCTAGCTCCAAAGTACGTACCTAAAGACACAACTTTTAATATTTAGATCGACTAAATAAATTCTCATAGATCTCCACATCTTAAGCCTGTCAAACTGCGACAATATTGGTTAAGCTGTAATAAAGTCGAGCCGAACTGACCAACCGGTTTCGAACGACCTTGCGCCCGCGCACGTTCACTTCGATATCTATAGGTTGAGGCTTCGTTACATTATGCGATTGCTGGTAGGTGGTACGGTCAGTTGCACAAAAACTGAGTGGGCTAGCGCCCATTCACCTGTTATGATTTACTGTTTGATGGCTGTCAACATAACTCAATAAAGTTTATATATGCATCGTTTTAGCCTCATATTCAGCAGTAGGAATAACTTCTAGTCGTGATTGTTTGATACGGGTGACATGACACTCATACATTTTGATTAATTTGTGTTGTTAAGTCACCATTTAAATGGCTATGTGCCTAAAAGTGGGCACTAAAGTTAGCTTCAGCTTCAACTTATTGCTGACTGTCAATTTGAACTAGTCATCAAATCTATATTAATCCATCCACAAACGCACACCTACACACATCTACACTGCAGCCTTGTTTACTTTGGGCACCTGTTTCAGACATTTTTTTTTTAATTAATTGTGATTTTGTCTATACAACGTAAAAAAGCCAAGAGAATCCATTACAAATTTAAATAATCACTTAAAATTTGCTTAAGAATGCTCATAATTCAGCAAGTCCTGTGTTTGTTGAATGCTTACTAAACTCCGACGATTATTATTATGAAATTGTTAATTAACAACTCCTGAACTTTTACTGGCTCATCTGCATTCACTTTCAATCCTCGTTTGTACTTGTTGCTAGTTAGAAAGTCATATAGTTCTGATCTTCTGCCATGCCATTGACCTTCAAAGCTACCTCGTAGGCTATTGTAGCCAAACCGCACACAGGTGTTCCAAATTGTTTGTCTAATATGACGTACTTCAACATAAGGCTTGAACGGAGGCTCTTTGGTGGAAAAACATTTGCATACATAGTAGATCCGTACCCTGCAGCTTCTAGCGTTCAAGATATTTGCTCTTTTAATTTTTTTAATATCAACTTGTTTCGGACACAAAGTGGATTTTCCAGAAATTTACCAATAGAATAGACAAAACAACGACATATGGTTCTAATGAATTACCAAGGCTTCGCAGATTTCACACAGGAAGGCCATATGGCCACCGATGCCGCACCAACTGGGGCAAATATGATTGCTACCTGTTTGATTACCTGTCAGACGCCGCTTTTCCCTTGTCTATATGTAACTCACCATAGAAACTGTGATCACTGTTAACATCTTAGAAAGCAATGCACTATTCATTCAGCAAAATCAGCGCTTTGCGAACTAAGTGCTGGATACCTGCGCAAGAGTGCTGCTTTCTCTCAAGCGTAGCGCCGCTGAATGCGACGTTCGCCAGTCGCTATCGGCCTTTCGGTCAGGCCGCACGCGTGTCGGGATAAAAACATTGACCGCAACATTACGTCATCGATAGTTACAGTGACAACAGTGCAAAAACTAATATTTTGTGATCAAACAACTTAGGACTTACCAAGGTTAGAAGTGATGTGTTGTAAAAACTGAAGGATTTCAAGTGTTTGTGTCTTCGCTGCCCGTCACGCAGAGTGACTCTTTTTATGTGCATATTTATATTACAGTAATTGTTTTTATAATTTACCCTATTGTTACTGTCTTCATGGTTTATTGTTTTGAAGTCTGCTAACCTACGTATTCTTTCCTTTCATATTTAGACTTCATTAGGTTTCCTAATTACATTCGTATTACTGTATTATTGTATGCTTCACGGTCTTTTTCGTATCTTCTGAGTCACCAAATCCTATATCATGGTTGTGTAGGAAGCAGTCTCCAGCACCTTGAATCCGTGATTTAATGAAGTTCTTGAAAGTAAATCTGCATAGTATATCAATAAAACCTAAATGTTTGTGCGGTTACATCTCGGTTTTGTCACGCACGTGTATGTTAATAATGTGAAACGCATAATATGCGATGTCCCGATAAGTTTCTACAAAAATACATAATATTTCAACACGTAGGTAGGTATAGGTTTTTTTACGTTTGTTTTATGATTTAATGTTTGAACTCGGCGACCTTAACATTATCATACAGATAGAAACTATAATGTATTTGCAAATCTTTCTAACAAAATCATTAATCATTATTATTTACGCACATCGCAATTATTTTATCAATATCAAATCAACACTAGTCGTCATAATTATCAACCTGCATATTAACAATATTAACTAATCATATTTGATTAATAGGTACTAGATTCGATAATCATCAGTCACAGATTCCGTCAGATAGGCTGATATTGAATTAATGTAGCTATTAGTAATTCAAGATCAAAGTCGAGCAAAAATATTCAGAACGAGATGATAATTATTCCAAATTACGAGTATATTAAAAATTAATATGTGTTTTGCAGATATATTACATTTTATAACTGTCATCATCAGTATTCCAATAGTGTAATCGCTTGCGCTTATTTAAAGTTAGATCTATTCAATTGCCAGGCCACAGAAGAATACTGAGAAAAAATCCGTGATAGCAATTAAAACAGCAGCTTACAACATTTGTGACGACAGACTGTAATGCTGAACGCGCATCTGTCCGCGCCGCAAGAGCCGCACGCGCTGAAATCACCACATTTTACAAATCTTAGTATAAAAAAAATATATGCACCATCGCGCAACTATCCGCGCTAACGCGCCGCACTTTGGTAAAATCCTGTAAGTTTATGGAATCCATCAAAAAAAATCGACTCGTGCGGTGACTGCGGCGCGTTCGGTGCGGATGACGGTATCCGTATTCATTCAGTCTATCATCGCATCAGTTCGCGTGCGCAGCGCACGTACCTACCTACTTGCAAGTTTTTGTGCAACAATATGAAGAGTTGTACAACCTTCAATATCCGCAATATCATTATCAATATCATCAGCCTTTGCTAGTCCACTGCTGGACATAGTACTCTGTCCAGCAGTGGATTACCAAAGGCCCCCAAAAAATAGGAATATAGTAATCATAAGTTCCATAATTCTTTACAGTAATAATAATATACTTACGTAGGTACCTAATAATCTGTATTGATATTCTCGTTCTCGACTCTCGAGTTCCATAGAACACAGTATTTCGGTTTAGATCTGACATCTAAACCGAAATACTGTTAAAAATTATGAATACAATTCGGCTCTTTCGTTGTGTGCGTCTCGTTCGTTGCGGACAAGTGCGCAAGGCCATGAGAAAATTCGATGACTACGGCTCCTGCGGCGCGGACATGTGCGCGTTCAGCTTAAAACATTTGCAAGCTAATCTTTGATCTTTAAGACCTTGGCGGATCAACATGGTAGCTTCTCGCTGTCGCTTCGTGTGTTTTATAAACGTCTTATTGCTTCTTGTTTATTTTCTGAGAGTCTTCCCATCAGTAGGTTTCTCTTAATTTTATTCTACATTCATCTGTGGAAAGTTTAATTAATCGTATCCGGAAAACATAACCATGTAGCAATCTCATAGTTAAGTTCTTCATAAACAAGAACATTTTGTAGTGTCTCATATTTATATTCCTTTTGGTGTGTAATTTAATCTTACATTATGTACAATCATTGTCGAGTAAATTCTTCCTCATAATTCTTCCATGTAATGTTTACAAACATTTACCTGCTTCCAACATTATTTTCTTCGCTGACCTAATTTCGCCATTCGCCACCATCCAACATTTCCGAGGCTGATCAAACACTTATCTCGAGTCCATTATCCATTTTATATATATTTTTCTTCCGTGATCCGTTGAAAGTTTTCCTTCCATGCGCAACCATTCACTGATGGACTGTAGGTTTACTTTTTCTCGATGAAGTTTAAAACTTTCTACGTTTCCGCGTCAGTGGATAGGTATGAGTGGTTGGATATTTTTACTAGAAGTTTATAAATGTTTCTTAATTAACAAATTAAAAACCAGAATATTTTCTCAAAACCTATAGGTACCTACCGCAAAACATCTACAGAATACGTCGTAGGTAATAAAATGTTTGCTGGAGTTAAATTTAATGTGAACTAATGATTTCTATCATCTATAGATACTTTCACCTTCCCATTAAAACACCAATAAAATATTTATTCGTTCGTAAGGGACTCGTGTGTCACCGTCAGACGTTTTGACGTTTTACGAGGTATGAAGTTACTACCTCAGCCCACATTTGTATTATTGGGTTACGAACTCTAGTGAAACATAACAACGTTACAACCAGAGCGTGTGCCAAATTCAACGAGCCTTGTACTTTGTGAATTTGTAATAATATAACAAGCTAAAGACTTAATAAATTGTATTTCTTAAACACTTAAAAGTCAAGGCTGAGGTGTCAAAACTTAAGGTAAAGGACCTGTAAGACCTTGCGTTTACTTCAAAATTTTCCTTACATACGTTTTGTAACTTGTTAACTACATATTTCGTAAAACAATTCGTTATAGGCGATCTATTGGTGAATAGCTCGTGTTTGTGTGAAATTGGCTTTTGTCGAAACTATTTTGATTGAAAAACTAAGCAGGTATTAAGGTATCTACTAATCTTAAGAATTTTACTTTTTTGGTATTTATAAATAGAGGTATATGTAGAACCCATAAAGGATTTGAATTTTATTTTATTAGTTTTTTATGAAAAAAAGAACTTATTGTTAGCATAAAAAATAAAAACTAGATTAGAATTAAATGAAAAACTGTAATTTGACAAAGCTTTATCACGCCAGTTAATTGGATCTCTAGAATTATTTTTTTAGTAATCAGCGATCCAAATATTAATAAATGAATATATTTTGCGATCTACGCAACTCTCAATATAATTTTCAATTTGTTTATCTATCTGCTTGAAAAAGTTGCTATAAAAAGGAAAAAAATATCTACAACTGTAGGAAGTATAAGACTCCAGTGTCACCGAAGGCGGAAACTAAGTTTTTGTCCATCTGTTTGTGGGCTTTTATTAAAACGATTCGCCTCGCTCCGCGGCAGACGAATCCGCGAATGTTGAGGACTATTGTGATTTTATAGAGGTGTACCTACGTTTTTGACGATGTTTTTCTGGGGCTTGAAAAGGCTATTGCGGATCTCGTGCCGGATGCACTTGGGTTTTTACAAAAAGGCCCACCAGTTAACCAATGGCGGAATTTCAAATATATAATAATAATAAAAATATAATATATATAAAAAATATATAATATAATAATAATAATAAAATAATATGTCATATGTTGTTGTTTGAGAAATAAACCTACAAAACCCTTTCATCTAACAAATGTTCTAGTTTTATTCGTCAACAAAAAATATCAACCACGTTTTTTGTGTGGCTTAGGCACTTAGATCTCCATAATATTCTGTATGACCTTGAAATCAAACTATATTTTTTTAAATTAGTGACAAATATACAAAAAAATATGCTTTTGTCACTACTTCAGATATAGTTTTGCGACTTTTAATATGTCAAGGTAAAATACCTAGTAGCCTATTTTTTATCTGAGTCTTATTATGTCGTCAAGTGCGTCTGTGTGACGTCAACAAGACCGTCATGAGGAGGGATGATTTATGTACTTGAGAAGTCAGTGCATTACAGCATTTTAGTTTCAATAATATCAGTCGTTGCTTAATTTTAAATGTGGTGGGACGCGTTTATATAGTAAAGAAAATTACAATTCAATAATTAAAACAAATTAGAACTAGTATTTACAATTGAAACAATTAAGCTAACTGCAGACTGTTACAAACAATCTACAGGTAGCTCAACTGATCCATATCAATACCAGTCGGAAGCGTCCTCAAGACGCTGGCTGCATTTCCCTGCTGTATGGCAATGCTGATGCGCTGCGCCAGATACCCACAAGCTCTCGGGTCACGCGTCGCGTCGACCAAACACTCAGATAACATTTTAAAAACCCGGAGAGCCTCGGTACCCCACGGGCCTAGGGTCTCGACCCCAAAGGGAGCAAATGTGTAAGCTCTGTCGAGACCTGCATATTTGCGTCTCTTGAGATCCTCGACCAAATCTGCCGCCGCACCAGCCCTCACGGATGTCCTCGGAAGATGGGAAGGCGCAAGTGTGTCGACACATGATAATTAAAACGTTTATATCAATATAGTCGTTAAAAAACTAACTAAAACTAAAGTGTTTCTATATAAAAATCATAAATATAAAATACTAGCAAACCCCGCGAACTCCGTTTCGCCACCGCTTCGTATCAGAGATGGCGCTGTATATGAAAAAAGATTTTCCCGCTTTTCTTTTTAAATTTTTCCTGAATTTTCTTTGATATAAACCTCACGGAGCCCGAGACCTTTCCAACGAATGCAAAACCGTGGAAATCGGTTCGTGCGTTCTGGAGTT
Organism: Eupithecia inturbata; assembly: GCA_963662085.1. Lineage (NCBI taxonomy): Eukaryota > Metazoa > Arthropoda > Insecta > Lepidoptera > Geometridae > Eupithecia > Eupithecia inturbata. Next base: position 4,219,136 of record OY759201.1, read on the forward strand.
ATAGCGTCAGGAAGGAAAACCCGACTTATTTTTATATAGTAGATTATTATTATTGAAAACTGTTCATTTTACACAGCAACGTCTAGTGACACCTAAACTAAGCAAAACTCATGCTATGTGAACCAGATAACTGATAAATTATTTATAAACACATTTTATAGAGGTACATAGAAAACGCAAATAAAATCAATAATCCGGAAATCTTCCTCATAAATCTGAACCATCATTAATCTTCAGAAAACCTCTGCTTTCTCAAAAATAAACAACATAATGAACGAAAGAGAAACTGCTGTTGCGTTATATAATATAACATAATTATAAGGGCGCTTTCTTTGAAATGAAATGTCAACGTATCTGCGTGATCTTAACCTGTTTCTGAATAACACACAATTAAGGAGGAAGACAATGCTATCTCATTGTTTTGGTTAAGAAAGGGGAAATAATGTGGACGGACGTGCCCTAGTTTTGTTTTTATTTTTTAAATTCTGTGGATCTAATAAAGGGCCTAACAGATAAGCTACGATATTAAAGTAAATAAGGTTTACCTGTGCTTTGAGTTCCAATATATAGGATGCCACGAAAAGGATGTACTAAGCCGAAAGGGGGTGATTCTGTACCCCGACGGGATCAACTGGTTTTTTATTATCTAACTTACTACGTACCTTAGTAAGTTAACCTTTAGTTATCTAGTCTTGTCTAATTAAGGGCCATACTTATGCTTGAATTATAACTTGAACTAAATTAGACTTTTTCCTCTTATTGAGTTCATATCATCCACTGTTCGCATTTCTCTCAGCTTACGAGCGATATGTCATTTGAGAGATTTATCATTTGCAGCTATTACTCCATATCCATAAATAATGTGTTTGACTGACTTTCCATTATTTAGATTATGCTGGATTTGACTTCCCATTACCACAAATATCTTCTATATTATTTTAGTTTAGGTACTACGTGTTCTGTAAATTGTATAAGGAAACCACTGTTTTGTTGTGTCCTTTACCTATCAGTACCTCTATATAGAAATAGATCATATTAAAATGATTTACGACAGTTACAGTGCACGAGGTGAAATAATAATTAAATCTGAACAATTTACAGCCACTTAAAAATAGATATAAGTACCTAACTTTACGAATCATAACGTTTAGAAACACGTTTTCTAGAAATAACATATTTATTTATAGACAGAATAATAGACATCAATCATCGAGTAAGGAATCACTTTATTAAGGGGGCTTTTACAAAAAAACGAGAAATTGCGTGGTTTAATCACCCAAATTGTATGATTTTCGTTTGTTGCTTCATATAATAATTAGTAGTTGTTAATAATAGTTCAATTTCCCTACTACAATAACAATAGAACAAATTTTAGAAAACTTATTTTTTTAGTTATAGTCATTCTCTCGATGCATGTTTAGGCAAAAACTCTCGGAGACCTGTTTTGGGAGCTCTAATTTGTAGATTCTTTGGAATAAAGACCACCAAAATTTTTTTTTCTTTTTACTAATATCCTATGCTTGAATGATGATAGAATACATTTTCGTTACATGCCTTTATGTAAAGAAAGAAAAAATTTAACCATACTCGATTATCGACCGAAAAGGCTTCGAAACAAACCACAATATCTCCGAAGTTCCTCTTAACGTTTTTGAGTTAATCCAATTCTTATTGGATTAACTCAAAAACGTTAAGAGTAAGGGTAACTATGATATTAATAAAGGTTTGATAAACGTGGCTAATAAAATCTACGAAAACTTTGCATTTCATAAAAAAACATAATAAAAGGAAAATCCAAGCCCTTTCAAAGATTAGGGTCTTTAGTTCAATGTATCTACCGGTATCACAAAATACCGGTAAGCCAAAATATCGGTATCACGAAAACGGCAATATCTATGGCCGTAGTTTCAATAGCGATGGATATGGGTATCGTGAACGCTTATCTGGCTTATCTTATGGTTGAGATTTTATAGGTTTCAGATGGTTTGGTGGGCACTTAAGCCAGCTAAATGATACGCTATTACGTATATGAGCGTAAATTCAAGCAAGTTTTTGATTTCGGTTCAAAAGCCTTCAATATAAATTAACTGTTTTATTATAGTTTCGCATTACAATAAACTAACGTAGCCCTAGTAACAATAGCTGTTAAGATTGGAATAAAGCCCAATATGATAACTAATGATAAGTCATAAAACCCAAATTTTAGTTTGTGTGTGTTTTATGAAACATAATATACCTACAGGATGTTTGGTATTGCGACCGACACAATTTGTCAAGAAAGTATTAGAGTAGATACCTTCCAAAAATTCAATAAATTCTAGATTAACTTTTCAAAGTAACTGCAAAAAAGCATGTTTGCAGTAAGCAAAATTGTAAAACACAATGTTCCTGTTAAATAAAGTGGCAACTCAACCTTCCTTATATATATCAGAGTTACCATCCCTTCTATACGACTTATGTACTTTAGAGGAAAATATCCTTTGTGAATGACAAACCCGGTCGCAAAGGTAACACGTAAAGTGTACGTATACCTACCCTACCTTCGAGTCGGGTAAGAGTCTAGGCACACTGGAAGCGAGTCCAAGCGTCAATCTTAAAATTTACAAAGCATATGGAGTCCTGTCTTATCCACTAAGTATACGGAGTGCATGAACTTCTTTCAAGATATTATTTATTTCCTCACAGTGCCGCAAAGAAAAGCTTTATAGCTTTATCAGTCGCAGAATGGTTGACCTGTCGACCTTTGTCATTTTTGTATAATCCGTTATTTGAACTGGTGAGTTGTTTGATTTGCACATCGATGTAGGGTTTCATGTAAATTTTATTGGAGGAAGTGAAATCTTTGCTCTTTTTTGTTTCATCGGTGTTTTCTCTATTCAGTCTATCGTGTTAAATCACATTGTAAGAATTATTTGCTTATACCATGCTGTAGTTATAATATAATAAATATATATTTTAAGTTGTCATGGATGTATTTTTTGCAACAATGCCTAACACTTACAACGCTTCGCAAATCGTGTAACAACAGCTAACAGATTTTACTCAAACTGCAACCAGTGAATGAAATTCACGATGGTTAAATTTAATTCCTCCATTATAATATTATATATCGAGAAATGTAAGCACCCTTGGGATGGCCCTTTGCGCGCCTACGCTATGTGAGCGAAGACAAGTAGCCCACAGATATTTTTTTTTATTCATTTTGAGCTATATTTATTTAAATTAATTATATTTTAACTTTTGCTAAGCTTTTTACTACACTAATAAAAATCTTTCGAAATTGGGGAGAATCGAGACTTGTTTAAGGTTTGTTGCAACAGCAGCGTCTTGTTCTCATCATTCTTACACATCTTCACATCATCTTTACTGACTATCAGACAAATCGGTTTTGTAAAGACTTCAGCTTGAGACTTTTAGTTGAATATTGTAAAGGTAGAAATAATATTATATTGTACCCAATAAATTCATAAACTACGAATAAACTTCGAATGCGAAAACGAAAGTGCCTAACGCCACAAGAAACCGGTTTTTTATCCAAACAATTAAAATGTCAACGCTTACGCGTCAAACTGCGTCGGCTGGAGTCAATTTCTCGAGCAAAAATATTGTGCAGAAAGTCGTGAAAATTTTAAATATAATTTCCCGGCAGTCTTTGTGGTCTTCGTTTTGTTTTATTTCTGCGAAAAGCGGTTGCTCAGTAATTTGTGGTGCCTTCTCCAAGTGGCTGAAAGTGAATTTGTGATTCTAGGAATTGGCGGGTATATTTTTGAGTGTAACCACGATTCTAAGTCCCTACAGCAGAGTAACATCAGTCAAATACAAAGGTAAATACATTGATTGAGTGAATCAATTCCGGACAATTATACAAATATGTATATCGCCTTTTTATTTCAAAACATAACTGCGCCAAGAAACAATTTTATTATTGTTTCTTGACTCAGTTATGTTTTGTAATAATGATGACATGACTTATAAATAAATAAATAGACATTGAAAGTTCGTTCAATTAAAGAAGGAAATCCCTTATCGTGTATAAACTATATAAATTGTATTCATAGCTACTTATAAATGTAATCCACGTGTAATCCCGAGCTCTCTTCAGCTTGTTCAGTGATTTAACGTGCCAGCGCTTCATCCCATTAGGTATCAGCGAATAACGTAATCGCGTGAACATATCGACACTAATCTTCTCAAACATATCTTGCAATGTCTCTCGCATTGTGACATCCGACCTACAAATCTTACAAAAGGGTCTAGACGACATTTGTTGTCGCTCGTTAGTCAATCGCTCTGTAACCTGTCGGTTTGTCGGACAATGGTCGATTTGTTCCGTTACGTCACGGCACTGCAAGGCGTTGTCACTTTCACTCGAACGCAGCTGTAAAGCGGCAGAAGAAATTTTGAAATTGGGACGCTTAGAAGTGAATAAACTTCATTCAAAAAGTTAATTTTGTTGCTTACAACTCTATTTTGTAAGGCACGTCAAGGTAACAAACGGCTTTTAACGTCCCATTCACCTTTTTAAATGGAAATTCTTTTCAATCCTTCGCATTACTTTTATTCTGATTATTTTTAAACAGCTGTTAGTTTTTCTTTGAGCTTACACTTTTTTTCCTTCTCCCAAAAGAGGAAATTGATTTCTTCCGTGTTTATGTCAGGGTATCAAGTAGGTACTTTCGGTAAGGTCACAGTCACATGACACATCGCAACCTCTAGTAGTCACGAAAAATAATTTATGACCAGCCTTCTCGCTAAGTGAGATGTAAGTTCTTTAACTTCATCTACCGCTCGATGTTCGTACTTTTCCTTAACAACGCAAGACTCCAATTGTCATGGTCAATGACTTCATATTCCGTGTCATGCCATCATCACCTCAACCTACCTAATGTTCATCAAAGCTAAAACAATAACAGGTAGTGAGTTAGATATTTTTGGCCCAGGGTTGTTACATCGGCCTGTGTAAATTCTGGTACCTACTTTATAAAAAACTATGGTACGGTTTCCAACAGTCTTTTTATGTAACTCGATCTGCCTTCTTGTTAGCCAAGTTGATGAGAGTTAGTTATTTACGAGTTTACTTTCTGGTCAGGAAACAAGGGACACAGACTAACCAGAAGTAGAAAGTGAATAGTCTAACCCTAATCCGTCTTTATGTACATCCGAGTACATGGAAAGAGCCCCGCCGTGACAAATAAATAAAGATTTCACTCACGGAAAAGAGAATTAAATGCTCTTGAAGCCCACTCTGGGTTCCTTAAACCCGAAGCAATAGCGTTTGATGGTCCCAGAGATGGTGTAAAAACGAATTGAGGATATTTATATACCACATGCTTCATATGAAATTCATTGGGGACGCATTCAATTTGTCGCTACCAGTATGAGACACAGTCTGACAATCTAAGGAGTGTTTTTTGTGTTGGAGAGGTAACTAATAATTTTTCTCAAAATCTTTATTGACAAAGATAATTACATTTCAATAATAAAAACAAATTAGAACTTGTATTTACAATTGAAACAATTAAGCTAACTGCAGACTGTTGCAAACAATCTACAGGTAGCTCAACTGATCCATCTAATCCATCCACTAATAATAATTTTCGTTTTATAAACATAGTCTGAAACACTTTTGCTTGTTTATTTATCACTTCAGATAATAAATTACATGATATTCTACCTAGTTAAAGGACTTTTTTTAAAGTTTCTTTAAAGGAATGTTGAAGGACGCTTCGTCCTTCAACATTCCTTTAAATGTCATCGATTATATAACCCAATTTCCAATCGAAACTCGATTTAAAGATGTTATGCAAATACACGGATGTCGTGGAGGTCATTGCCGGAGGTACCTTACACGCGACCTCTGTAGCTTCGAACTGGTTCCCTACGACAGTCTGCCGTATTGTTAGCTTTTTTGTAAGTAGTTTTATTTGCATGTTCAAAAACACTGTAAAAATGGGCATACATATCTGATTCAGCTTTTATATCCTGATTTCTGACCACGGCAAAGTCAAAAACTATGTCTAGTTATCACTTTTATTGTAATACATTTTTTTTGCTTGAGTTGTTCCTTTTCATTATAAGCAACACCAAAACTACAAACTGTTATTCTGTCTGTACCTTATTTACTTAGCTTCTTTTTCGCTTTGCATTCAGTCTTATTTTTTGTTTGCATTTTCTAGTATTTCTAGTATATATGTACCTCGTTAAGTTATTAGATATGGTATTAGAAAGCAAACATATATATATATGTTTGCTTTAGATCTAATAACTGTCTTACATTTCTATAACTTGCGTCTGCTCTAAATCTTTCAAGACCTCATGCCCCAATTGACTTTTTATCAATACTAACACTTCAAAGCTCAGCCGTATCAACCGTCTTATTGTTGTTGTAAGTAAATCTCATGATCCCTTTGATGTGATTCATAAAGTCAGTTCCGTTTTCGTTTCGTATAGGTTTGGGGTGTGTTTCAGCGCTGTTATTGGTAAACATTTGAGCCCTTCGCGAAAACTTCCGGCCCAAGGAATACCAGAATCCCTGCGATTCTGGTATTCCTTGTAATCATTACAAGAACCCTGCCAATTAGCTGTAGTTTTTCAAAAATTGAGCACTTGATATTTTATATCTGCTAAGAAAAACGATAAGTACGCAAGAAATCCTCAAACATATATCAATCTTTTCGCGTCGTTTGCAAATAACTAGCGAAAGTTTAGCTTTCATACGTTATTTGATCAATTTCGCCTCGTATCCGTGTTTGTTACGTCCCGAGCACTTCCGAAAACTTTGGGGTACAAACAGTTTTATTGAATGCTTGTTTTCTTTCTTAGTTCGCTTTCGTATGAGTTAGATCTGACTGTTTCTTGGTGTAATTTAAGTGTTTCTTTCTACCATGCCATTTAATTTAATAAAACCGTACCAATCAGAAGTTATTCAGTTTACTGTAATGTTTCAGGTATTCCAAAATTCTGTTTTGCTTTCATACTAGCTCCTAGCCGCGACTTCGCACGCTCTTTGACTGAATGAAAGTAGCCTATTTCCGAACCCGGGATACCACTTACCTCCAAATTTCATTAAGATCCGTTCATCCGTTTAGGCCTGACAATATAACAGAAAAACAGTTACGTTCGCTTTTATAATATTAGTATGGATTGAAAAACTTTAAGGACCTAGTTTATAAGTTAACTTCATCACGTCTGCTAACAATCAACATTTCACCTTTCCCTTTAAAACTACTTTACACATTTACAAATTGTTTATAGAATATTGAACCGTGATGATATTCACTTTGGTTTCATAATCATGCTATCGATCCCGTTCTATTCGGGTCAATAGGCTTCTATTTTCTGCTTACCCGTGAGGAGAGTGTCGATGTGCCATGTTTAGAACTTCACGGTTCATTCTTTTTTTATTTATATGTAGTTTTTTATAATACGCTCCAACATGTGAAACCTTGGCTTCATAAATTTTGGGAGACAAAGTGATATTACCCGGTAGAGTCTAAAAAAGTTTTAACTAAATAGTTATGACAATCCATCATGCTAGGAAACAAAATCTGAGATATGTCTTAGGAAATAGTTTGAAAGCTTTTGATGATCTTGAGCAATCCGGACTACATTGTACATAATTACTTTGTACTCTTGTTTCTTCACCAACTGACCCGACAGTTCCACAATAGAGAATTGAGATGAAATGTTACCAAATTTTATAGCCCCATATTCTATATCTTGCACAAGAACTTCACACGACGCACAGTGGATCGAAAAAGCCCTTCCTATAGACATAGAACTTTTTTTTTCTAAACATGCTTTTTCTTATTGGAAACCAAGACAGAATCTTATTAGAAGCCCAAACTATACCATATTTTATGAACCTAGGTGATAATGACGCAGAAAAGATTTTTTGAACTTTAATTTGTATGGAGAAAAACATGAAAATCGATATTTTTCGGCTCTCGTGCGAGTGCCCGTTATTTCCTCCGGCATAAATAATGTTCCTATTTTTTACTATCTTTTGACATATAGCACATATGGGGCACTCGATGGACTTCAGGTGAAAAAAAATTAAATATATTTTTAAATTTTCATTTTGCATTTTATTCATTATACAAGGTACATTACGACCTAAAAATAATATTTCAACTCACCTAATTATTGTTACAGTTTTAATGCAATATTTCACCAGCCATACTTTATAATTTTACCTGATAATTCCATATTATATGGTGGTTTTATGATATTTAGCCGTTAAAGACGATACCTATTGTATATTTTTTTGTTAAATTTACAAGGGGCCATTAAGTTAGGTACTCGACCTTATCATTGTTACAAAATTTATTGCAGAGGTTTACCTACTTATCTTGAACTACCTGCTAACCCGTCACTTATGATTGTATTATTATTCTATGAATTCCTTAAGCCCCTTGGCTTTATTATTAAAAATGGATGTTATTTAAGTAGGTACTTACCTAATTAACAATTTGTCATTGTCTAGTTTTTTCTAGTAGTCGTTAGCCGGTATGAAGTAAGTATAAATATGGAGGAAACTGAATATTTTTTTAGTTATATTAAAACTTACTACGTAAAACATCTGTGAAATTTCGAGTTAAAAATGGAAAAGCATAGTGTGGTGACCAATCTGGATCTATTTGTGATTCGTTTTAGAATCACAAATAGATCCAGATTGGTCTGGCAAGCTTGGAAACTATTTAAAACTGTTAGAAAGTGTTAAATTTCAGTTGAATTTGAGTTTATCTGAAGAAGATACAGACACTCTCCAAGAATTCTGTCGAAGTTTAGTCAGTCTGTGATAAAAAGATGGAAATCTGCAAAATGTAACACAGAAACTTTCAAAAAACACTATACAGATTGGTTGGAGCAGAATATCGAGTGGCCAACTTGTGTACGTGAAAATATACGACCACAACAGCTAAATACTGCAATTCAAGAAACAAGTGAAGCTGGCGAATTGTTTTTACCCTCTCCGAGTACATCAACTGTTGGAACATCAACGAAAACGGCTCCAAGTCCGCGCAAACCTTTCACAGAATTTGGAACAAAACAAAAGGTACGAAGGATTTAAAATTATAATTATAAAGGCCGAGAAAGTTCAGAATTGGCCTTTGCTTTAATTGCTAATATGAAAAATGAGGGTAAAGATATTTTGGCAGCAGCCATAGATCATATTCTAAAGAATCCAAAAGAGGCGGAAAAAATCGTGGAAAAAAAATAAATGTGTTTTCACCCCTACCAAAGCGCTCGGCTTATTACTGTCACTTAAACTATCAAAGTGGCAGTATATAACGTTGAGAGAATCTGCCATTCAAGAAGGCATTACAAATTTGTATCCATCATATTACAAACTGCAGCAAGCCAAGATGGATTGTTTTCCTCCGAAAGACGCAATCACTGTTACAGATACAATGGCCAAAGTAGCTCTTCAAGCACTCCTTGACATAACTGTTAAAATAATAATAAAAAGTTTACCTGACGAGATTACAAACCAATCAATGATATTAATATCGAAATGGGGATTTGATGGTGCCTCAAGTCAGAGCACATTAATTCATTGATCCAGAAGACACAGATTCTGACACAGATGCTGATATGGATGTCTTTTAATATGTTCTAATTGTTTTACAGAAACTTTGTAACTTATATGTAGGTACATAATACGTGTTTTTTAAATAATTATTGTGTATGATAACTTGTAATATAGAAAAATTTGCCTTGTGTCTAAAAAAATAGTAATATTTATTTCGTGTGAATTGTTTAATCGCCTTTGTAGTTTGTAATTATTATTCTTTTCTTTTTTAAAATAATGACTGTATTTGATAATTATGCTTTTACTTTATCAAAATATAAAAATTTTATATATTTTCATTATTATGATAGGTGAAATATTACATTAAAATTGTAACAATAATTAGGTGAGTTGAAATATTATTTATAGGTCGTAATGTACCTTGTATAATGAATAAAATGCAAAAAAAAATTTAAAAATATATTTTATTTTTTTTCACCTGAAGTCCATCGAGTGCCCCATATGTGTTATATGTCAAAAGATAGTAAAAAATAGGAACATTATTTATGCCGGAGGAAATAACGGGCACTCGCACGAGAGCCGAAAAATATCGATTTTCATGTTTTTCTCCATACAAATTAAAGTTCAAAAAATCTTTTCTGCGTCATTATCACCTAGGTTCATAAAATATGATATAGTTTGGGCTTCTAATAAGATTCTGTCTTGGTTTCCAATAAGAAAAAGCATGTTTAGAAAAAAAAAGTCCTATGTCTATAGGAAGGGCTTTTTCGATCCACTGTGCGACGTTACGGCATTCGTTACATTGCATGTATGTATCTAGTGTCAAGTGTGAAAACAATAACGTGTGAAAGGCCCTTTGCTTATGTAATGTTTACTCTATTATTTGCCTTATCTGGTCTGGGAATCTGAATATGTATGTAGGTTGGGAGCAAACATGGTATTTCTCTAAAAGTCGTAGGCACTGGGAAGGTATTTGAAACATTATTTTTGTTGTTGTGGTTGTGTTTGCTGATATTTGAAGTTTTTACCAATTTAATAATTTTTTTTGGCCCTCGTTAAGTGAAGTCATTAGATAATCTTATGTGTTTTTTGTAAAAAACTATAAGTTTACCTAATGCTCAAAATATAAGATTGAGTGTTTGCTTTTCAATAGATCGTGACAAGAAACTCAATGTCATTCCACTGTTATATATTTTTTTATCCGATGACGAGATCGTCATCGCTGTTATTCAAGTCAAGTACATTTATATTACGTTATTTTAAAAAGAGTTCAGGTATCCGCCGCCTAGGGAGCCGGCGGATACCTTGATCGATGCGTTCACGTTATTAAAACGCACGCAATATGGCACTTTCGTTTGTTTACTGAATAAATCAGTATATGTAGGCATCAAGTGCTAGGTTACACAACCTTTTGTATTAACAGCCAGTAGTATAATTTCATTCACGAGTAATTTCTATTATTAGCATTTGGCGGATTTCCGTTTCAATTCCATTCCAGATGATATTTCAGAACTTATTTCTACCAATACAATGGCTTGACCATTTTAAACTATTTTGACGTGGTAGATTGTTTAACCTGTTTCAAATTCAACTTTAGCTGTAAAATGCTGATAACAATTACAGTGGTAATAAAGTAACTCGTCTCATTATCATACCTAGTGGTAAACCCGTATTTACTGTTATCATTTCTAATTATTTTCTCTTTGCATATCAACATTTTGGTTGAATTGGTTCTAAATTTTAATCTTTTTAAGAATTTTTGAAAAACATGTTAAAATGTCTCGCTGTGTATTCTTCCATCATTGTGTTTATATTATATATACTAATTCATATTATCTACTGTATATGTTGTATTATATACCTCTAGATGCGCTTGTAGCAGATGCAAGCTTTGGTGCTACTGATTAAAGTTTGATATCGAGTCCTTTGTTACAGTTTTTGTGTATTTTCTGTTAAACCTATGTCCAAACAATATGATACCTTAAGGCTGGTCTCCACCAAAGCGGACACAAGCGGAGAAGCGATTTGTTTTAAACAACCAATAGACACTATTCACACGTTTTCATTATTCAGCATTATTTACACATCATTCCGTCTCCGCTCAACTTCACCACTGAAGCTGAGCGGAAACACATATACACACAAACCGAGCAGAGATGTATCAATTAGTATGCGAAGAAAACAAAAAAACATCGAAGCGAAGATGTGGGATGTGCCTCGGCAGCTGGCGACGGCGACGGAGACGAGAACAGATGTGAGCGGCGGCGCCACTAGTGCATTCATCTTAACAAACATCCGACGCTCGACTCCCGCAGCTCAGTTCCGCCCTAGCCAGCACACATCACCGCTCCAGTCTAGCCAGTACGCATCTCAGCAGAACTTCGGCGCAGACACCCTTGCTGAAAAATGTCTCTTCTTTTCTCCGCTTCGGACATCATTGCACATCTTAAAAAAAGACACATCTTAATAAAAAATAGGTAGGTCTTACCTATTTTAGTTTAATCTTTTATTTTATATTTTTTCTATTGTGTGCATTGTATTTTTTTTTAATGTGATATGGGTCTTTTTGTGCCTGCATTAAACTGATTTTATTTTTATTTTATTTATTTACATCTCCGCTTTGATGGAGTCTGGGCCTCAGATATAGGCTGACAGCCGTATTTCATCTATTATCTCAGTAGCATTCATCATTCCCGATACTACGCTAACATTTGTTCCATCAATACCCAATGGTCAAGCATTGTCGTACCTTATTAATATTCATCGTCGGTTAACCTGTTTTGGGATGAGGTCGGATGATTCAATGGAATATTGTGGTTTATGGATAAGGTAGAATAGATTTACAATCCATTAATAAAAGGATGGTGTTTGCTTCAATCTGTTATATTTTCTTGAAATTTCTGACGTGTTCTGTCCTGTTACGCCGTTTGTCCGCCGGTGCCGTCAACGAAACGTCACCGACAACGATATGATTTCAGGCGATTTTCATTAAAAAACCACCACCGTGTGCTAACTTGAACTCACCTTGTCAAAAATAACCTCGGTAGCTCCATCGATTAATTGTTCACCATCATCATTCAGCAACAAATAGGATCGTAATTAGTACAAAAAAGTTTTCAATAAAAATAAACCAGCTCATCACAAACGTAGCTTCACACTTTCATGTAAACAAGTATGTGTAAGTATGATTGATTGTTTTAGCAATTTCCATCAACGTGTTCTCGTACGTTCTCGAAACCAATAAATTTTTAAGCACGCCGAATTGGCTTCGTATTCCGACGACAAAATTGAATAAACAAGTCGAGAGTATTTACTCAATTGAATCAATCGTTACGACAATAATTGAAACAAATTGAACACTAGAAATAATGTAAGAGAGTGAATATGTGTCTTCTAGACCTTCGTGATACACCGGCGGCTGGATCTTGACTTTCCATCAGGTGAAATTGCGATCAAAAGAACGTCTATTGACCATAAAAAACATACGTCCACTGCTGAACGTACCTCCCCCCCAAACAAAGGGGGTTTTTGCCATAATCACCACACTTGGCAGGCGGATTGGTGATCGCAGTAAAAAGACATAAGGAAGCTGCGACCCTTTATCTGGTAGGTTCCCTTTATCGACGCTTAGAACAGGTAGAGTTGGAGGAGTCGATTCTTACGCCCCGCCGCGACCAACTTGTATCATCATACTAATGTTATAAATGCGAAACTTCGTGTGAATGTTTACTTTGTTATCACGTATCCGTAACTACTTAACCTATTTAAGTAAATGGAATTTGGTATGTAGATAGTTTAAGTTCTAGAATAACACATAGGCCTATCTAGTTTAAAAAAATAAATTTTAAAATTATCCTCTGATAGGGTTAAAAAGGGTGGTAAAGATTTTATGGAAAATATTATTCCTTTGTTCGTTTCACTCAAAACTCGGTATAAATAAACTATAAAGTAAATAATGATACGCGTATTTTTTACAAAACTACACCTAGGGGGTGTGCAATCAATTTCCACGCGGGCGAAGCCGCGGGGCACAGCTTGTAGTATTATAAAATCTGTGACCACGGCTAAAGTACCTAAGTGCTCGTAATCGTCGTAATAGTCGACTTGCCATGCTAGCGATACTCAAATAAATCATTGAGCACGTTTTTAAGGCTGGTCTATGCCCCAACGGCCTTGAGAGCACAAAATAATTATCTGTAGCCGTATAAATAATTGGTTTTGTTCGTGAAATGTTCAATTTGTGTATAATACTTTGACAAATATTTGAGTGAAAGAAAAATACTCAAACTCAATAGCGTTTAGAAGAAATAATATCCAAATCCCAAATATTCTTTTTTTATTCTAAATTTGGATATTTCTTCTAAACGCTATTGAGTTTGAGTATTTTTCTTACTAAGAGAGTATACAAAGTCACTCCTGTAGAGCTGAGTATTTCACCTGTCAAAATGATAGCCAATTTGCAATGATGTGAGGAAATCTCGCTGGCGCGGCGCCTCGAAGCGAAAGATTTTCTCGTCAAAATTGGATTCCTGATTTATATCACACAGCATTTCAATAAAGTGGAACAGCCTTCCAATAAGGAAACATTATGAATGGGTGTTACCTTTGGGAATGTATCAGCCCGGGTTTCTTGATGTTTCTATTTCCACTTTTATGGTATCCAAGGGCCGAAACATTATCTTGTTTTGTTTTAAAGTCTGTGACTTCAAAGGTTTTGTGTTGGGTAAATTATGGATGTCACTTATAAAATGTTTAGACATTGTGAGTGTTGTATATATTTCTTCGTTGATAAATATTTATATTCTGCTTGACTTAGTTCCACGTTTTCATTATGTATCGTTTGAATTTCCGTTTATACTACTAATCTGTTACACTCTACTAACGTCTTCAGTAGTGCGTGAATCGAGTGAATTTAAACAAATTTTATCCTGTACTCACTTCGTAAGTTTCACACGTTTACTTCCTAAAGGAATACTTTCTCTTACGAAAGGATTTACATATTCGTCCTGGGGTTTGTCTTTTGTAAACACGTCTTTTGTTCGGGTTCTACCATGTTCCTCGTGTATCTTCAGCCTAATCGAGCGTTGTATCGCGTGAACATGTACGCTCCGCTCTACTTGCCGCTTTCATGTGTTTATGACCTTAAACTGTGCGAACATTGCTATTTAAAGATATAGCACGTTGATAAATTTATATTTTTCTACAAGAAATATGAAAGTCAAGTAAGTCATGATGATAAGCGTGAATATGGTGTTGCATGCTTAATGCAATTAATACTCGTAACTAAGCATAAAAAACTGATTTATGATTATACGACTGTATACCAGGGGTACTTGAATAACTAATCTTATTAAAACTTAAATTACCAATACAAATTAAAGACAATGTAGACATAGAAAGGGAACGTAGGGCTCTGGCGGTTAGGGGTAATATGTTAGCCCGTAGATTTGCCCGGTGCTCTGACGAAGTGAAAGTTACGTTCTTCAAGGCGTATTGTCAGAGCCTGTACACGGGTAATCTATGGGTTAACTACACTCGAAAATCGCTGGATGCCCTACGTGTACAGTATAATAACATTTTTGGGATGCGTTGCCTCAGAGATGTTTGCTCAGCATCGAACTGACGGCTTTCATGCCGTCATTCGGAAGAAAACAGCATCTCTGATGAGCAGGACGAGGGCGAGTCACAACAGCATCCTATAAACTGTGGCAGGGCGTATGTTCCCGATATGGACACATTTTTTCCAATGTGTTGCTCCAGTGTGTGGATACAACAAATGATTATATTTTAATTATTATTTTTATTTTACTGTAATCTAATTTATTCTAATATAATCTATTGTAATATTGTAATTTTAGCTAGTAATTTAGGTTTAATTTTAATTTGAATCACATTTGTATTTTAATTTTGTTTATAATTTAATTTTAATGTTTATTTTAATTATAATTCTCGTGTGATGCTATGGATTTTATTATCTGAATTAAATGACTACAATACAATACAATAATCGCGTGTTGTAGTGCCGATGATGGTGTTGAATATATTGACATCAATCAAATGAATCTGACCTATTTTTCATACCTTAGTTAACTAAACCCATGTCATTAATTCATTATATCTTCTGACTTCTGAGACAATCTGTACACCGACACCTTACTGTACAGGTAATTCCACACCCTAATGTGTTTACTTTAGGTGTCATTTGGCATGCACATGCACTCAAGGTATACGAGATTTGATATCGTATCCGAAATGCGATCACTATTAGGTCAGTTTAAACCGCCTCTATACTTTAGCTAGTATATATCCCTATAATTACAAATTACAATTAGCCTTTAACGTCCCACTGTTGGGCAAAGGCCTCCCCCTGATCCCTCTATGTATATTCTGAGCCAGTTGGACCCACGTTCTATCGAAGGTGTCTAGTCATCGCGCCATCGTTTCTTCCGCCTACCGCTACGCCTTTCTTACTTAACTTAACTTAATTATGATCTAAAAATGTTATCAAATGAATTAATATAGAGCTTATTGAATTATTAAACACGCTTGTGAACATTCTTGATAGGGAAACGATTTAAATACGTATAATAAATAAGATTATGTTAATTGATCCATTTGCGTAAAGCTTATCAACTAAATCGATTATTATGTATAGATGACCTTCAAATATTATGCGTGACACCCACAAACATATGGTTTTTGAAAGTTTTATTATTATTATTGTTTGGCTATAAGATAGTTATCCATCCTTAAATCCAACCTTTTATGTTGAATGTTATAAAGTTCAAAATCGTCTGATTGAGTAACATGTGACGTGTTTGTTGGATTTTAAATTTTATCGCCCATAGAATTAAGTTGCTTATCGGTTCGAATGGTTTGTGTAAGGTGGCGATGTCTCCACCGTGCCTAGTATCGGTGTGATTACGTTTTGTTTTGATTTGTTTGAGCTGTAGACTTAAGCGGTTGAGGTTTCTTTTGGATAGTACATTATTATCTTGAGCCAAACAATTCAACTTTGATGTTATTGTCAGCCTTACTAAATTGACTTTCTCTAAATATCCGATTCATAGATTTTATCCTGAAATACCTATTCGTTTAAAGCATCATTCAATTCTACATCTATCAATGCCAACTGCTAAATGGGTTCTTTTCTGACACAACTGCTCCTTTAACTTCTCTCGGATAATTTATCATGTTCTTTTATTAATCCGCCATTCATTAATATCTTAGCCTTCATTCACCAAGGCCGCTTGCGAACCTTTGCTTACTTGAACCTTAGTTTGCTCTTAGCTTACCAGTGCCTAGTTGTCGCGTGTAATTGTGTGCGTACAAATTACTCAGTAAAAGCCTCTGCGTTAGCTTTGAATAAATCATCAATTGCTGCAGTTTTCTCAATAATAACATCTTTTTGTAGTTATTTACCGATGAATCAATAATCAAAGACCGCCGGTATAACTTGCTTTTGCAAAAAGACTCTTGGTATTGTAAGGTTTTGTAAGTTTTTGCTTTCCAATAAAACTTTCTACCATTTAGTACTTTTGCAATAACGGCAACGAGTCACCTAAGTCCTACTGAATTTTATCCGGATTTTATGTATTGTTTTTTATTTCTTGTAACGTATTCTGTTTTAGTTTTGTTCTTTAGAATATTACTCAGAAGTACATTTTATAGTTACTTCGGTTTACGTGATTATTCATACAACTTGCCTGGTAAGGGACAGATTTTTTTCTTTTTGTGGCCTCTAATGGATCGAAAACATGTAACAAAGTGCCTTTACCACAATCAACCATCGCGATTGAAACGGGCTGTGATTGTGAACAATAAAACAATCTAAACGGTAACCAGGCGGTTGATATAACACCAGTATTACCAGTCGACCTTGCGATACTTCCCAGTTTCACTTGTACTTTTTAACTTTTCTTTTTGGAACTACAATAGATCTTGTTTCTGTTGCTCTGCGGCTTAAACTATGCTTATAACCTTGACTATGATTTATGTCAAGCCTCTAGCTAGACCCTATTATTTTACAAGTCGATTTTCTTATTCGTCAACTAACGGCTAACGCTATTCGAAATAGATTCAAAGTCATAGGCAAAAACTCTTTATTTCCATAAATACAATAAATGTACACTTAGAAAAGGTCAAATTCTTTATAATTAAACACTGACACGGAAATAAAGTAATATTTTTGATTGCAGTCGCTTCGGTATGTAGACTAAAGTAAAGAAGCGACGAAGAAACCTTTAGCCGGTTATTTTTCGAGTTGGAGCAAATCCCGTCCCAAGCTTTTTTATCCTCTAGATTATCTGATATTTTATAGTAGGCCTTTTTACACAAGAGGGTTTTGACAATTTGTTTGAATTTATTTACTGATAATTTTTACTCACTAGAAGTTTTGTTCACGACATTATTTGTGATATATCTATCTCTTAAAAATAATAAGTAATATTTTCGATATTAAGTAAAATTCAAATGGTAATAATAATCTCTAACAGTCACAATTACTCTGTCTCACACATTAAAATATTCTCGATCAGTAAAGCTTTTTGCTGAGTAAATATTTCAATCAATTGTCTTAACTGCCTTGTTTTTATCACGTCTAATTGAGTCGTTTCTTCTTTTGTCTCGCCTCATCAAATATGGTTTCCTGTGTATCCTAAAATGTTTGTTTCATTGTATTACTTGCCTTCTAAATCTTTTGCCTCAACCTGTCGGATTTAGTTTAAAAAATGGAACGTATACAGTAATAAAGAAGCTGATACTACAACCGTGAGTATTTAATCCGTTTGTCATCTTGCTTTAGGTCAGATTTTACGATGACCAATCATTTGAGGAATTTACTTACACTCATCAATTAGGTTCTGGATTTGTCATTCTTGGAATACAAAATTTGATGTTTATTATCCTCACTATAAAGTGCAATTTGTATTGACGGCTATCGGACGGCTCATAAACAATTCAGCATTTAAGTATCCGATTGAGTTTATTGAAGTGGTCTGCTTGAACGCTTTATATGCATCTCTGTCAATTTAAATCGAACAAGTTTTCCTTTTTAATCAATAACATACAGATTCAAAGTGAAGGTTTTACTGTTTAAAAGTATTTTGTAGGATTTCGTAACAATAACTTTGAAGAATAGATTTCGGTACGTCGATTCTCGAATGCTGTAAACAAACAAATCACATATTTCCACTCAATGAAGTAAGAACGGTAGCAGCGAATGTAGGTTATGTTTAACTCCATTCGACCAAAAATAAAGCTAGACCGATTAGTCGCCAGACAGACGAGCAGAAATAAAAATAAGTCGCAGAAACGAAATTTAGACGATATTTATTGAATAGGTAGTAGAGGCAAGTAGGTAGATGAAAAGTTATAATATAACCGAACTCTCTGCAAAGGTTATCGTAAAATGGTAACCGTATATATTTATCTTTTTAAATTTCATAACACAATAATAAAAACCTCAACATTTTGAGACCTCTGACAAAAACCTAAAGTTTAACCTGAAATTTAAACTATGGAATTACCATTTCAAATTACAAACAGAATAATAAATTTATTAATCTACATATCTGCTTAATTATTGAATACGTGCATAAATATACAAGTTCAAAACCGGACGAAAATGGACAAATTCTTGGTAACAACCCAAAGTGATTCCATGTAATGCCTATTCTATTTGCCGTACCTTCGACCGAAACTTGTTATAGGGTCCTAAAATTTGCAAGCTTGTTCGGAAATTCTGATAAAATTTACATTAGCAGTTTGAATATTTGCTTCTTTTAAAGTTTACGATCGTAATGGGATATAAATGATCGTTGATTTCAATTAACTGTAAAGAAAAGGGCCAAAGGTACAGTGTTTGGTGTTCATCTTCATAGTTTACCTCTACGCATTGTGATTCGTATGTACCACTATATCTGCGATTATTATCATACATAATGTTCGTACGCATTAACATTGTAAATTTTCTTCCGAGGACTGAAGCGTAGCAAATGTTTTGTTATGTTGGTCAGTATATCATGCTATTGACATCATGATCTCTCTTTTGCGTCTCCAATATGCTCCCATTCTGCGCCTAATGATCCAGTTACATTATCAGTATCGTTATCTTGTGTGAATTTATTATCGATGCGTGACTCATCTTATCTGTTGGGTTCTCATCTTTTATCATTATCACAAATATGGTGTTTATATCAGAAGAGTTTTACAACTTGTTTACACTTGACGTGCAAGCGACAGTTTCCCTGTCAGTTTCCTTCATTTTGTGAATGTGAGCTGACTTGTTTCGATTATTTGTTGTGATTTTTGTTTGTTCCACTGTTTATTTTGATTGTTTTGTGTACTCGATTTTTTCTTGCTTATCTTATTTTGGTTATATCTTAAATGATTCGCCATTATATTTATAACTTGATATGATACGACAGTGCTCTCATCAGACTAATATTCTCCGTTCATGACACCTGTCATCAACTTTGATACCAAAAGCGGTACTAACCATAAATGGTCTCAGGTATTAGTCATTATTGCTACTCGTTAACGAAGCCAGTTATCGTATGCAATACCAAGTTATTGGCCGGTCGTGTTGACGGAGCAAATTCCGTTTTTTATCGTCTTATTGTTGTTTTTATTAGAAGCCAGTACCAGCCAATACAAAGTAACTGTCTGCAATGTTGAAGTGAAGTTAACTAGTGAATTTGAAAAAACGAAAGTGAACTTAATTAAACTGAAATTAAATAGTGAAAAGTGCAATTAATGAACGAGAAGTGCGGATTATTACTGGATTTCAGTTTTTTGGGATACAAAGCAGAACAAAATTCTGTGGATACAACGGTATTCTGTGTAGAGAGATCTAAGCCCTTTCAAAGTGGCGAAATCAGAGTCACGTCTAGTGCTAGTGGGCGAAGGGGAGGATGGATGCTGCTCGTGCTCTGGCATGAAGATCGTAGACCTCGGCGGAGTGTTGCTTGAAGCTGCCAAGCTGACCAGGTCTTGGTTCTGTCAGACGCCTAATCACGGGTAAGTTGGGAGTATAACATGGATTGGTCGTAAAACGAACATGCAATAATTTTCTTATGAGATATTGAGATAGCTTGCACAGTTGTTGACAATTTTCTTGATCTAAAATTTTAACGTCTCTACAATAAATATATATATATATATTTATGTAAAACACTATTATAGCTACTCCACACTCTAACAAAAAAAAACAGAAAATTATAGGTTGTAACTTCCATGATGATTTCTTAAATGGGGTGACCATTTACAATACATTTTCCTTAGTTAATATCTACTTACAGGAATCTGCTAAAATAAATTTATATTTTGCTGTAAAAAAATGTAACGACCGAAGTTGTTAAATGTATTCCTTGTCGGTACACAAATTGCTCAATACATTATGTTACATGATTAATACCTCATTTAGCTAATTGCGAACAACGTTAATCATGATTAGTACTTAGAAATACTTACCCGAGTCTAAGTTATATTTAATATCATTTACTTAGACTTTGGTTTCAAATTATCAAATTTCAAACTCCTGATACTTTTGGTAGTAGGAAAGGAACCAAAGTGTCTTTTTTATTTATTTATCAATATTCATAAACAAAAGATAAAATTTATCTGATTATACTTCTCTTGCTAATATTAGAACTTCAAAACAGTCTCAATAAAAAAGTTTAATTACTATAATATTTCACAGTAACTGGGGTCTTGCCGCTTGCGCAGCTTTTCATAACTCTAACTTTAATTACACCTCCTTTGAGCGAACTTTAACTGGCACGTGACGAAGTATAAGATATTGCAATTTTCCTTTTTCATCTGAGACTGGTAGACTTACGCTCCAAGGAGAATAGACCCACTTCAACCGCATCCGGCATCTGCCTGCAGACTTTCGCAGAACAGATCGTCATTCCACTTGACGACAGGGTGCAAGCAAACGGCCTGGGGAAAACGTATTCTTAAGTGAAGTCGTGGTCTAACTTCACATAAGAACACCTTTTTTTCGACGGCTGTGGGCTTTTTCGGAGGATTAGCGATGCTTTCTAAATCCACACATACCTATTTAGGTCTGTGTATCTATATGTACAGCAGTAGACTAGCAAGGACTATTGATCATGGATGATGATCTGAGACAAGGTCTTGGACTGTGTAAACGTAGACTGTGACTTGCTATTCCAACTGCACTGACTTTAATTATATGTACTTAGTAAGTTAGGTTTTGGTATTGAGACTAAAGGTAAATTCTGGAACACACTCGAATTTTTTTCGTGATCGCAAGTAATTAATAAAATATAACATTTAAAAGCTTATTTATTGCCTCGTCAGGCGACAGTTTCTTGAAAGCTGTCAAAAATATCCACTGTCCACTAAAAATGTAGCTTTATGACAACGCATCTATGAAGCCCCTGCTCGTACAGATTTGAGTTAAATAAGGGTAGGTTGAGTTTTTGTCGAGTAATTAAATTACACATAAGTAGGTACAGAAAAAGCAACTTTAGAAAATTCTGGATTATCAGAAGGTCTTACTAGATCGAAATAGGAGTTTGAATTAAACTTCTTGGAATCTGAGCAAAAAGATTTGTTACAGGCGGCAACCTATAGCCTCTTGATTTACTTTGAAATAGCATTGATTTATAGAAAGATCTGTTAAATTGCGTATTGTTTATTCATAATCTACGTGCCCTTGTGTAGGGTCAGCCTAAGCCATAACGACTGCGTTATTACATCCACGCTTAACTTTGAGCTCAGCAAGTTTAGATTGGCTTTAGGTTTTCCATTTGCATAAAGTTCTCGGCTCTATAACTGTACGAAACTATTTTAGCAACATAAACAGTGAAGGAATCGGTATGCTAAATCGATAAATTATACCGCGGTGCATTGTAGCGAGGTACTGCTGGAGCGATGAAGTTCAGAAAGACCTGCATGAACTTCGTGCCGTCAATTGGACTCAAAAGGTAAGGGACAGGGACAACTGGCGATCTCTGGTGTCGGAGGCCAAGATCCACTTCGGGTCACTGCGCCAGGCCAGTAAGTAAGTAAGCTTCTGTCCACGGCTTTGATCACATAGCAGATTGAAGCCGTGCCCACCTCTGCAACACTGCAATAATCTCGACAGACAAAGATCTTTGTCTGTCGAGATGTGTGCATTCAGATGGATAAACCCACCAGTCTGGTGGACTTATCCCAAAAAGATAATGTTTTATGGCACGGTCTATGCCCTGGGGAACGAATGCACTGAAATCATGTCTCTCTTTGGGGGTGTTGTAGCACCCCAAATCATCTTGTCTAACAGAAAACATCTGGAACCCTATTCTGCTAAACTAATCGCTTTGCTATGACAATGATATCGTCACAGTTGTGGTGTGACACGTTTTGGTATTTTATCTTAAAAGAAAGAAACCACTGATGGAGGGAGAACGCACGTTGAAACTGTCAAGTTTAAAACCATTAGACCAATCTCTCTGTGCAAATAGCACCGCACGCAATATCTGAAGTTTGTCTAAATATTATTATTATTATTTATTGTTAACAAAATAAAAAAAATCACATTATACTTGACGATTCTGCGACGATACCATTGTGATAGTGAAACCATTGGTATATAACCCAAACTACTACCGTCCGACTACTACTGCTGACTAATTTCCCTATGACATATAGGGAAATTAGTTTTTTAAGTTTTTAATTTGTATTGTGCTGTCTTAACGCGTAGTACTCCGATGTTTATCTTTATGGGTGAATTTCTACGTTATTTTTTGAGAACTGATCCACCATTGCGTTGTGATAACAATAGATGAAAGGCAAACAATTAAAAACGTTTTTATTTTATCCCACCTTATTGTTGGCGTATCATTTAGCTAATCATTATCATTAATTGTTTGATTCAGATTATAGTTTTAATTGATTACCTGTACCTTGTTCTACAAGCTTGGAATACATGCATTTTGTCCGGAGTCCTGAATTATAAAGCATATTTTTAGTACCCATAGAAAACTTCCTAGCTGCAGATCGTAAAAACATTTGTCGTGAGGCGGGATTCAGCACACAACACCGCAACCGCAACTCGTGAGTTGCGCTGCGAATCCCTCATAACGACAACTGTTTGTTCGATCTGCAGCTAGGGTGTTCTAGGTGTTCCTGCGTTGTAGGCGGACCTTCGTCTTCTGCGCCATAGAGGTCGTCTTAAAGATGCACATCTTACCCGTCCAACCCTCTCAGTGCGCCTGGGACCCCAGCCTTTAAATTTTCAGGAAATCGAGTTATTCCCTTCTTATAGACTCCTGTATTCATGCGCCTTACCATTGTAAGACGCATAACCAATCTCCCTGGCTTACACATGTTGCTTATCAGGAATTATGTATTGTAACTTCAGACAAGCTTTTTTATCGGAATTTCGATTAAACCTATCGATATTGAGAGTTGAGTGGCATTAGCTTGAAATTGATTAAAAAGTTGAACGCTCAAATCCCTTACTGCCACAAGTTTCTTCCGATACTTCATAGCAAGTCTTATTTTTCCAATATTGTAATCAATATTAAGTTACTTTAAGGTCTTGCGAAGTCTTTCTTATTAGTGTTAGTAATAAATAAGCTAGAATGACAGTGAAATTGTTATGTATAATATTCAGTTTTATATAACTTAACCTATTTATAACCGAGCGTAGTTTAATGCTAACTTATTATTCCTGTATATTATGCTTAATGACTTTGATGTAGGTAGTTAGTTTATGTATTTATTATAAATGTGTATGTAGATAAAGAATTGTTATTATATTATTCGGAATATAGTATTTTATATATTATTATGTAGTAGTTTATTAACTATGTAGGCTTAGGATTCAATCTTCTTTCTATCTGTATATGCACACGAACCCACTATGACAAACTTGTCTCTCTCTCTTCCAATAGGGTTTGCTGGAAGATAACTCTTTTTAGGGTTAAGCTCGCCTTTGCCATAACCTCTCTAGTTTTAAGTTTTACATGTATTTATTTTATTAGTGCTATAAAGAATTAAGAATAAATGAATAGAATACTGATATTTGTAGTCAGCATACAATACAACCAATGATATGCCACTGTTGGGTTTAGGCCTCCTTTTACATACGTAGTTACGTCGACCTCCTGAGTTTCTCCGGTCCTGAGCTTTACGCATCTAGCCATTCCCGCGACAAGTATAAATTTATCGTGTATCTGACGACCGATGTGGCGCGGCGGGCAAAGGTCCGCCTGCGACGCAGGAGGTTGCGGGTTCGATTCTCGCCTTGGGCCTTGTACGATCTGAGTTCCGGGTGTTCTCGGAATGTTCTATGTATAATAAAAAATATATATCTATTTTATGAACTTAATGTATTGAAGTATATGTACATAATATCAGACATCTAGTATCCATAACACAAGCTCTGCTTAGCTTGGGGCTAGATGATGCTGTGTGTATTGTCCAGCATATTTATTTATTTATTTATATATCTAAAAAATACTTTAAGACTTATATAAATACAGACGTTTACATAAATAAATAAATAATGCTGGACAATTCACAGCTCCAAGCTAAACAGGGCTTGTGTTATAGGTAGGTACTAGATGTCTGATATTATGTACATATACTTCAATACATTAAGTTCATAAAATAGATAGATATGTTTTTATACATAGAAAACACCCGGAACAAATAGACAGACCATACAACATTTGTCCCGAGGCGGTAATCGAATCGCAACCTCTTGCGTCGCAGGCGGTCCTTCGCCCACCGCGCTACAGGGGCCGTCAACATATTGTTGATGATGATAATGCCAGTTGGATAGGTACTTCCATTCTTGTCTTTTTGCCTTATCGAAGCAATACCGTAGGATTAACCTTAAAGTACCACACGAATTACGTGATAACAGTTCTGTGACCATTCCCCAGATTGCTCTATAAAACTCCCAGTATCTTACCGAAGAGGCAATCGAGGGTTGTTTCAGGTAGGTTTGGCAAGTGCTGGTTTGGATCCCGGCCAATAGATAGCAATGTTTTGAAACTGCATCTACCTTTACGGAATTATTGGCAGTTGCACACGATTTGGAAATGTGAGTTGAGTAAGTTTTATTGTTATCTTGTATGAATTGTATGGCTTGTAGCAGGCTTGGGTCAACTGTATTGCATCATAGATGTTATTGGTTCTTTGTTTTATGACGTTTTGTATGTAGCAAGCAGTATCACAGCTGAATGGTTAGTTAAGGAATGTTTCTCATACAATCAGTTCAGTGCGAAGAAATAGGTCCATTTCCACTCCTTTACTCTAGAAAGATCTCAATGCCTGAGGATTACGCTTCAACAATATTATACATAGTTTATACCCTCACAAACGCACTTTAAACAGTCAAAACAATAGGAAACTTAGCTCATTTCTTTGAAAATGTACTAATTATTCGAGTAAATCTAGAGATCTATTATAGTATTAAGGTGGAAGAAATTCCAGACAAAAGCTTTTTTTACTAACTCAAATAAAACGTGAAAGATTAGAGAATTGTCAGTGTTTTAATGATCGGACAGTCAAAAATGATTTCTAATAATAAAAGCGAGCGATTTTATTGATTTTTCGACTATAACAACACGTTAATTCGCATAAAGTTTGAAATATAATTTAGATAGCTACATGCAATGTGCAAATGGGATTATGGGCATTACCCCCGTGAGATACAAGCCAATAAGGCGCTTATATCAGAAGGAGGAATGCGTCCAGCAATGGACCATTATCCTGCAGGTTGTGGGCAGCAAGTTTGCCTCGCCCATCATGCAGTCTTTCAACAGAGTCCTCACTCTTTACACTTCATGGGTTGGGTGGGAGTCTGTTGAATGACTGCTGCAAATAATAATAGTTATAAATACATTTAAGTTTAATTTAAGGTCTTTTGCTTTCTTTTATTGCATATTATTTTTGTAATTTTTATTTATGTAATGTGGACAACTTAATATGTCTGAATTAAGAAACTTTTTATTTTTTATATTTTATTATTCACTGTGGAGGTGAAATGTGCAAAAACTATTTATTTGAAAATCGTTCCACCATTATATGAATATTCTCAGTTACAAGAGGCTCAGTTCGAACAATGGGGAACAGAAACAGCTTCAAGGCCTCTCAGCTCCATAGTAAATTAACCTTTGAAATCATAAACATTGGCAAAGGCAGCTAATGATTTCGCGACAGTGTTTTCAAATTACAGTAGAGACTTCCAAGAAGTAATTTGTAAGTTGTCTTCCTGTGCATCTAAATGTGTTCTTCAATTTTAAGAGCATAGAAAAAGAATATCTCTAAGCTATAGGTACATAGTGGACATTCTTAAGAGCCAGGCCAGCTGTGCAATTACGCAAAAATTACCTTTCCCATAATTGACATTTGAAAGCCCTTTGAATGGCCGTGAAAGCCATATCCATACAATAGCAAATTACGAAGGCCATTCAAAGGGCTTTCAAATGTCAGTATAGGATGGGTGGTTTTGCGTAATCGCAAAGCTGGCCAGAGCCTGTAACAGAAATCGCAGCAACATGAACAGGCTCCTAAAAGCGTTTCTACCTACGAGGGCTACGAGGATTTGTTTTTTATAGGTAAGATTATACATCTGGGTTCGCCATCGGCTGGAGTGTATGAAGTGGCAATAAATCTCAAGCCGTGTGCGAATCATAGTGCACTTGACAGGTTAAGTCATGGTCATCTGACTTTGGTTAGATAATAATATAGCCTGTATAGAAATAACAATAGTAGATGTATCATAAGGGAGCAAAATAATATTTTTACGGCGAAGGCGCTTTTTTGAATCCAGAGCGAAATGAGGTATTCTAGAGTAGAATCCCGAGCGTAGCGAGGGATTCTTTAGTAGAATCCTGAACGTAGCGAGAACATTAAGATGTTCCAATTTCAAAAAGAGCGCAGCAAAGATAATTGCGGCGCACTTATAAAGAGAATTAAAAACTCATTACTGCCCGCTAAAAGTTTGTTATAGAATGTTTTCTATACCACCTTTGGGTGCACTTAAAGGCGAACCAAGTCTTCCTTTTCGAATAGATGGGATGAAAAACAAATAATATAGGTATCCAGACATGAATCAGACCTTCAGTAAAGATCTATCAAAGTTCAGTAGTTGCCCGCGTGTAGTAAGTAAACGAGTTCAGTTTATTTGTCGAATGGAGCGCAACATCCCTCTTTGTTGCGGGTAGTCTGCCCAGGGTTGCCAGATTATGCCGGACATGAATTTCTATTATCCGAAACCGTTATTGATACTGTGGTTCTGTAAAGCGACTATTTAGTTCATGATAAAAGGTCCGATGAACTGGTTTGTTTGGGGATTTAGATTGGTAATAAGGCAATGCAATAAGTGGATACTGATAAGGTACTGTATAACTTAATAAGCAATCACTTGATTGTTTTTAAAAAAACTAAACCGATTTCGAATCCCTTAAGTTTGCACGGTTTTTAAAATTTTCTAGACAAATAGGTACTAATGGAACCACCTCGGGATCATCCTCTATTCAACTGCAAAAGAATCACCTAAATCGGTCTACCTCTATGATGACGAAGAAACCAACGAACATACATACCTACAGCCGAACCAAAAAAACCTTCTGTTGTGAAGTTGGCTAAAAATGGGACGAATTAAAAGAACTACTTACCTAGAATCATCCTTGTCTAAATGATTAACTGCAATTTAAATCATATCTAATGCATTACTTCGAGGTTAACTGCAGTTAAAACCTGTCCGCTTACGTCATGCTGTGATTCTACAAGACAATTTTTCTCATTATTATCTTGCCCAAAGTTTCACTCGCTCGAATCTCAGATAAAACGTAGCCCTATGTATACTCAGGTATTTATGTAAATTACCTACAAGAGAAATTTATTTATGAATCGGACCAGCTGTGCCATTACGCAAAAACCACCCATCCTATTTAGTCTTTTGAATGGCGTTCGTAAATTTCAATTGTATGGCAAAGGCCATTGAAATGGCTTTCAAATGTATAGGATGGGTGGTTTTTGCGTAATCGCACAGCAGTATTTCCGAAACATACCCATAACAAACAAACTTGAAATACCTTCCTTTTAAAATAAGCATTCATTACCCCTTCAAACTAGCAACCCTAGGCCGTCCTCCATTCAGTCGCCGACTTGATTAATACGCCTGAATGGTTGCTGCCGACCTAGTTTCTGGCGAAAAATTGTAGGTTATTATGAAGCAAATGCCTCTGTGGAAGGGATTGCGTTTTATAGACAAAGCCGGGTGCTTTAGCGCAGTTTCGACTGTTGCTGAAATCGTTTTTCTGTTGTTTTAGCAGTAGTGTAAACTATTTTCTTCGTTGTTAGAGTGGTGAGCGACGTTGTTTCCATTTTGTGGTTGTGAATTGTAACAATGAGCAGCCTGTAGATTTTACAATGGACAAAACCGCGTATTTACTGTTTATTATTTTCATATAAAAGGCCCGATCAACTGGTTTGTTTGGGAATTCAGATGGAATAAGGCAATGCAATAAGATTCTCTATAACTTTATAAGAAATAATTTGATTGTTTAACCTATCCTATTGCTCAACTACTAAAAGTGTGTTTTGGCGTCCAATAAGAGAAGTGGCCATTTAACCACCACGTGGCTTATTTCATGTTGTTAGGCTGCACTATTATATTAATGACACTTGCATGGGGCAGGAAGCAAATCTTATTCTCTGCCCAATAGTATCCCAACTCGAGAAGTTTAGCCTGCCTGTAAACGGTGACATGAGACTCTTGGTATTTTTGCTTATCTTGGTTACTATTCGATTACGCCTTTCGTCCATCTCTCTACTTAGCTTGGGACTAGATGATGTGTTTAATGTCCAGCATTATTTATTTATCTTCCGTCATCCCTTTAAGCCAAGAGCTGAACTTTAGGCCTGGATATCTGAAGCGACCTCTAGCCATCATGAACTGAAGTACAAAGCAAATGTCAGGCGCTCAAGAAAGAAGTATCGCAAAACTGAAACTAGCTACTTACCTAAGTGCTTCAGAGAAGATCCGCTAGATGTCGTAAAAACAAATTGTGGAGTGCAAAAAGACAACAAATCCTATATCGCGCAAACGCATGTTTCAGTTACAACTGACCATATACGACTACCCACCGTCAACTGTCGTTCAAAAGACCACCAGGCAAGTGGATCAGCTAGGTCAACCTGGTACAGAGGAGATCTCCCTCTGTAACTATTTGGGAGGAATACCACCTTTACCCCCAAAATATCATCTTACCAACGTCCATCTACTATCCGTTTTTAATTAAATCCATTAATTTTACGGGAAACATTGGTTCAATGTTATCTAATTAAACAGTGTTAAACGGTGACCATTAAAAATCCGAGGTGACCGTTAAAAATTCATTCTGCGTTATTTATTTATATCAAACTCAGTGTCTGATGAATTTCCTCAGCTATTAATTTCAGATGAACTCGGTCTTCCGCAAAACCTTTTACGAAGTTATTCATAAAATCTCATGAGCCAGCATTTAGTATCAGTTCTGCTTGGCTTCCGGCCAACACGAAAGCCCGACGGCCTGACGGGTTAATTGGTTGGCTTTGTTTAACGGAGACAGTTAAAACTATAACAATGTGTTTTGATGGAAGTGTTATTGAGTAAACTCAGCTTTAATCGTCAATCCATGACTAGGGATGTAACGTTTACAGAAATTATGAAAAGTAGCAGTAAATTTAGTTTGGAAAATTTTAGTTTTTAGTTTGGCTCAGAAGAAACTTAAGTGAGAAAGAAACAAATGAACTTGTAACCAATAACGTGTGACTGTTAATACAACAACTTCGTAGAGCATACAATACTATCAACAAAAAAATTTTGTTCATGTATCTTTTCCTAAATAAAATAATTGCTACGGCTCTTTTAAATATATTTTGTGTGTTTTATAATCGAATATGAACCACCACTGAAATAATCTTTCATCCTTACTTTTTGTTCCACCCTGCAAACAAAAGTCGTTACATATCACACAGCGAAAAAAAAACTATGTTTCAGCTTTAAATTATGTAAAACGTCATTCAAACTATTTGACTACAATTCCCAATCAAACTAGTAACATTAAATAAAAAACCCAAATCCAATAGCGAAATTCAACTAGCAACTGTGATTGCTTCGAATCCTGGTTTAGTAGTCGGTAGGTAAACATCTAGGTTTCTCAGTTTTCTAGTGCAAATAGAAAAGTTTCGGGCGTCGTCGTTGGTTCAAAGTATTGCGTTTGCACACTGTATTATCTATTAGTACTTATCTCCGAAGATACTTAGGTACCTACTTGGGTAGTTACTTTTACGACGAACAATTTTGTGATAAATGTATATAAACAAAAATGTA
This sequence comes from Eupithecia inturbata, assembly GCA_963662085.1. NCBI lineage: Eukaryota > Metazoa > Arthropoda > Insecta > Lepidoptera > Geometridae > Eupithecia > Eupithecia inturbata. Next base: position 4,250,020 of record OY759201.1, read on the forward strand.
TCATGAATAATCGTCCAAGTCAATTTTTATTTCACTTAATTTTATATTAACATTTAAACACAATAGTGTACCTACTTACTTCCATAAAACTTGTTTAGTCGTAACTAGTGCTCTCCTGACACCCAAGACACAAGCCTAGTGCTTAGTTTGGTTCTCACCAGAAATCCTTAAGTAAGTATATTTGGTAAATAAATGAATAATTATTTTTTAAGCGTTCCTTGTTGTCCGAGGAAGGTTCTTAGGAAAAGAAAATTTTAAACATTTCCGTTTGTAAAAATCTCCCACCAAATTCACCGCGAGTAACGCCGCAGAGCGCAGCTAGTTTTTAAATAAAGGCATCCATTTCCATTTTGAATAACATAACAAGAAAATGGCAAAGGCGCTGCTGTGGGACAATGCGGGCTTAGGAAAGTTAAATTTTAAGTACCTACTTGCGTAAAAGTAAATAAAAAAGTAATGTTATTTCCAAAAATGTCAGATAAACCAACAACAGTCAGCTTGACCTACATATCAGAAACTTATCTCCTGAAGCATACAATACATGTTATCAATACCATACCAACCCATACCAGATCTTTCATAACATTTCTACAGAACTATCTCGATCAAACATTTGCTCACAGGAGATCTGGGCCGCAGCTTGGCAAACAGCCTGTTTCTTTCCTTTTCTCTCTTATTACGAGTTCAAATGAGAAAACGGGACGTGCTCAACTTTCAAAAGAGCAATTAAAATCTTAGCTTTGAAACGACACGTGTGGATTAAGATGTAGGAAAGTTGGGGCTTAATTGTAACGAGGGGTTTCTAAATTAAGGATTCGCTGATTAGCATCTGGGTTTTGCTCTGTTTCTTTTCCGGATTTTTCTTTCTTTATCCTGGTTGAGTTTGCCGTTATTTGTGCTCTATATAATACAGTTCCTTGCCCCGCGGCTCAACTCACAGGGATAGATATCAAGTGAATGAGTAGATAAACGTAGGCGTTGAGGTTAGCTAACTATCTAACTCTAGTGTTATTTACAGGAAATTTTCTTCCTAACCATCACCACCGGTAGTGAGACAGAGGGGCCTAATTCTACTAAATTAATCGCTTCACCATAACAATGGCATCGTCTACGAATGACCCATTTCGGCATTTTACCTTTGATGAAAGAAACTTCAGATGGACGGACGCGTGTCAAAAGAGTCAAAGTTGAAACCAATCTATCAATATCTCCTTGCAAATAGCCCCACACGCACTATCTAGAGTTTCTTTCATCTATGGACCATTTTGCGACGATTCCATTGCCATAGTCAAGCGATCGGTTAGCAGAATTCAGCCCCAGTGGAAGGTTAGTCTTGGTGATAACTAAGCTTAGCTATTTATAATTAAAATATTGTTTGGGTTCGACATTCTACTTCAATCTTTACTTCTCTACTATTGATAGAACTTTAAGGGCTTACAAATTGTAATATGTTCAGAACATGTTTCAATATTTATTATTTACATAAGTGTCGTCTACGAGTATTATGTAGAAATTGTAAAGTCAATAACAGGGTTTGCCGTTATCTGATGTCTTCGGTTCCGATTTCTAGGCACGCGTTTAGAAACACCATCATTTAGATATTCGCTGTCTTTATACTAAATTGTATGGACTTTCACCATCGTCGTGACAGCCGATGCTTTCAGCTATTCTGCTAATTTAATATTCACGGACAGTATCCAGTTGTGAGGAACAGTTATTTTGAAATAGGTATCCAATATTCATGCTAGGTATATGTATACATATGTATTCATAGGTTACATGTGACTCCATTGCCAAGGCGTAATACAATTTTAATGAGTTTAGTTGAGTTTCAGTAAGTGCCATGCGAAAAATCTGCTATTTTAGTGAGAGCCGTTTTCGCTGTTCATTTTAAATATACTAGCAAGTATTCGCTACATACTATAGTGTGCACAATAATATTCGTATTTCAAAATACCATTACTCCGATAATTCAGCTATCTCATGGCCACTGCGGTGCATAATCCTGCCAAAACATCCGGTAAACGAGAGAAAATCCCGTGGAGATCTAAAATTGTATTTCTAGTCAGTGCTATATTTAATGACTTTGCGGTTGTATTGTAACGCCTAGGGTAGCTCCCTAGGTTACATCTACAATGACAGACAGCCTACCTCATAACAAAGAATTCTATAGATCACAAAGGCTTAAAGAATTAACTGATCTAACATCATTCATAGAACATTATTATGCGGCTGTAATGGTTGAAGCGTTACGGTCATTCAGTGCGGAGGTGAGTATGTACGTTATGTGTGCGCATGAGTGCTTCGGTCAGTCATTGTCAAGGAACCGCTGATTTGTGCTTTAAGGTCGACACACCCGTCGATGTCTGGTAACTAGCTATTGTGAGCTACTAGCTTCTCCCTGCGGCTTCGCACGCATTTTACCATGAGAAAAAGTAGCCTATATTTTATTTCAAATCTAGAACTATATCCCTGCAAAATTTCAGCTCAATCCGTTGGTTGACCCTTACACAATTTAGCAAAGGTCCTTACTCACGATTAGTAAATATTTATAATAAAATACCTAGCTCCATAAAATATCTTAAAGTAGATTCGGGTTTTCGTAGTGAACTTAAAGAATACCTTATTTCTAAATGTTACTACTCCGTTGACGAATTTTTAAATGATAACTTTAAACTATAACTATTTGGCTGCCTGAGTAAAAAGTTTACGTACTTACCGAGTTATTATTAGATTTAAAATAAATGAAGTGAATAATATTCACTTCATTTATTTTAAATCTCGTTATAAAATGCATTTTTTACTATAGAAAATAAAATATTATAAAACTATTCTACAGTAAAAAATATATCAAAACGGTGAATCACCGGCCGCGAAGCTAGCCTTAAGCGGCCGGTGACTAGGGCTGCAGAGAGAGGAACTTCCTGACGATGCGCGCCGAGTCCAGGAGTACCGCCTTTTGAATCTGACCCTTGATCCAACTTCCTAGCGAGAGTCTCTTGAGATGTTGATCGAGGCTCTTCGCTATTACGCCGTTAATCGAAACGACTATCAGGACGACGGTCGCTGAATCAACATCCCACATGCTGACAACCTCGTTGGCCAAGTCAAGATATTTGTTAAGTTTATCTTTCTCAGCTTTAACGAGGTTAACATCACGTGGTATAGTGACATCAGCGAGCACCGCCCTTTGTTCTAACCGATCTATCAGTACAATATCAGGCTTATTCGCAAGAATAGTCCTGTCTGTAATGATAGATCGGTCCCAATAGAGCGTGGCACGGCCATTTTCGAGAACTGGCGCCGCCGCGCCGGTGTGTACTTATAGTACGGAACTTCATGGCCAGTAAGGCCATAACGCCCTTACAGGGTACTTACCCCTAAGCTAAAACAATGTATTAATATATAATGTATGCCATAAATAAAACTGAAATCTGAGTAGTTTTGGTTTGTCTTTAACTAAACATCTCACTATGCCAGGAACTTTTGCCCGTATAATTTTAGGATGGATGATTAATGTTGGATGTCGTAAGAGGCGACTAAGGGAATCTGCGAGAGGAAGAAAGCAGCTACGCTTTGTGTATTTTAACACCTTCACTGCAATTATCAATCTGCCTGCCAAGTGTGGTGATTAGTTAACCCTCTTCGTTTGAGGCAGGCATGCTCATCTGTGGACGTATGTTTGCTGATAATGATAAGGCTTAGGCTTGGATGATTTATGCCAGCTTGCAAGACAGCGAACGACAGGATCGCATTTAATAACTATACATTGGTAATATGGACTGTTCGGTTGTTTGATTCCAAATATAATAGCGATCGTTTTAGAGCAAAAACACTTAGCTTTTACCGCTTGTAATATCCTACAAAATTCGCTAAAACTCCCTTTAAAATTCAAATGAATGCTTTACAATTCCGCCTTTGACTATTCACAACATTTTTAACCAGAGAACACGGCATCTGCATAGAAATATTAAGCTAAAAACCTGCTGAGATTTTTCAAAATTTGCATTTTATGCATGCAAGTTTTATTACAATGCATTGTTACGTAAGAGAGACTGGTGAAAGTAAAATTGTAGCGGATACCTACAGAGTTAGCAGTGATTGTATGCAAAGACCACCTGTTGGATATTCGACAGTCATTGTAGATGGGTGTTACCTATTTACATCTATGGTGTAAGGAAAATCTGAATTAGACAGCATTCATATAATTTTTTTGCCGGATTGAAAGCGGTTTTCGCAGCTTATGGAAGCCTTGTAGCCTTTGATTATTTATATCTATAGATAGTGTTTCGCGCTGCAAAAAAAAACAAACAAACAGGCCAAGTCTGTTGTGCTGATAGGCGTGACAGCTACGACATACATTCGCGCTACGCCATAATTTTTTCGCGTAATGATCAGTCGTATCAAGGCCTGTAATATCAGGGTCATAAAAATCACGTTGCCGACCACTTAAATGTTAACACCCTTATTGCGAACCCGATATTGTCGTCCTGAGAAAAAATCTCAGGATGATACTATCGCAGGACCTTATAGGTAGAGTTTGGGGGTCTATACCCAGCCGTGGGTAAAGTCGGGTTGTGGATCATAATGATAATGTAACTCTGAAGACTGTACGTGTTTCAAACTAGTACCAACTAAGTTCTAAACTTTGCTAGAAACTAAATTGCAAATCGCTTACCAACTCGATTCCACTATTTCTATTCCAATTCCGAAGCGATACACGGCGCGCTAGTTCAAGTTTCAAGTCTGTAAGTGTGAGGCAAATCGAAATACCTACTTACATTCAAATTTTATTAGTACGTAGTAGAATGTTAACATGTTTTGCGTAAAAATTGGTTGAATTTGAGTACCGTTAGCCAAACCGATCGGTTGATTGAATATAAGGAACGGGCATTACATGGCAAGGAACCAAACTGTCTCGTTGCATGTCTGTAGGTAGAGTATAATACATCTTAGTGTAGTTGACGTTACCTAGCCTACCATACCTATCTATGCCATGGTATTATAGGCCATGGTAAGTAATCAATGATAGATGATGATGAAAGATATAACCTTTTTTTTTTCTTTTTAAGAAGTATTTTGTCCACACCGACCACACCGTCCCATAAAACTCAGCACAAACAATTAACTTAACATACCTTCTACATGCGCTACACGGCGAGTCAATACAAAATATTAGCGTTGAGATTTTCAGTTTCCTTCACCGGAAAATAACTCAAACGTCAGATTCAAGGGTCTTAAAATCACGACAACTTCCAGATGCTTCTTTGAAAAAGATAAACCGCATCGGGTTAAGTAAAAGAAAGCTTTTAAAGATTTCTTGCACCCTGTTAGGCGGCTTAAAAGTGTTGCCAAGGAGCATAAGCTTCATAAATTAGGTCCAATGTAAGCAGCTTTATATTTTCCGTATAAAACCAGGTTATTTTATAAGACTACACACACACTAATTGTTTTTGATAGTTTTGAAAGCAATTCTCGCGCACAGCGGGAAAACATTGCATTGAAAACTGACAAAAATCCACTTTCGCGCTCGCTCCAGCTGTCTAACGAAAAAGCAGCCTTATTGAACATTAACATATTATGATAACATAAGATTAGTCAATGTTCCTTCCACATAACTAACGTCCTCTTTTCCCTTATCCACAGCTTCTCCCAGAAAGTAGACGAAGAGGAGGGGGGCGGTGGGGTTCCCTTGCACCCACCTGACGGGTTCTACACCCACCAGCACGGCATCCACAGCCACCATGCGCACACGGCCGAGCCCGACCGGGGCTACATGGACGGGAACAGATACGTCACGTCGGTGCATAGACCTTTGCCTGGTGAGTGTGAGCTGTAGGAAGGAATTTGCCAGGGAGTATTTTCTCTTGGATCAAAAAGTCTCCTTTCAATGTAGACAGCAGGCAATTGCCAGAAGCGCGGAGAACGTCTGATATATCCTATTGGTCTACGAAAGATCTACGTGTGCGGGACTAAACAGTGTAGACGGGATCAGGTTCGCTTCGGCCATCCTGTGCTAACAGCAGAAAATCGCCAGACGCACAGACATGCTTGGCCAAAGTCTTCGCCCTTCAACCCAATCTGTGCGTATGGGCCTCACGTAGTGTTCTTCATTACTGAGGGTCATGATTTCCACACAGATATTTTATTCTAAATATTGCGCCACGTGTAAGAAGACCAAAGACAAGAGCACGTATGATTGATATTGTTCAGGACTATAGGATCATCGAATCATCCTTTGAATACGTGTCTTAGATAAATAAATGTTGCATACGTGCTTCCGACCCATGACATGAGGGCTGTAGTATTCGCCGGGAAAACTTAATCTCAAAACCATTTTGCTATTTGCCAGGATCTGCAAAATTACTACCTATCTGTAAACTTGCAATCTAAACGTAAAAACCTCACAATTTTTGACATACTCCGTTTACATTATAAAATCGTTAATCATATGACGACCAGAAGGTTCGGTTCTATTTCCCCGCGGTACAAATGCTGGTACGATCTGCAGTATTTTTTTCCGAGTCATGGGTTTTATGTTTACAGCCTCCTGATACCCATAACACAGACAATGCTGTGTGGAAAATTACTAGTATTTTTTCTTTCCAGCTCTAAACCACTCGAACTCGTCATGCTCCTCGGCCTCCAACGCGTCCACGGGCGCAGGCTTATGCCCCGCAACGGAACCCGGACCGCCGCTGTACATCGCCGCGCCGCCAGAGGGCTTTGGCATGGCTGTGCACACCAACAGATCTGTGGAAAGGTGAGGAGCATCAGATACTAATGACTAAGGTTTTTTTTATTATTATAGTGTGTAAGCCCTCACACTCGGTGTAATTTATTTATAAGAAATTAAATAATATCCAATAAATTTTCGACTTCGACGGGACTTGAACCCGCGTCCTTCCCTCAGTACCTACGGAATGTGATAACCAACCAACGACAAAGAGTCCGAAGGAAGTCCCAAAGTTTTTCGACTTCTACGTCACTTGACCTCATAGTGTAGTTGGTTATCACATTCCCGTACTGAGGGCAGGACGCGGGTTCAAGTCCCGTTTTGAAGTCGAAACATTTTTGGGATACTATTTGATTTCTTATTAAAGACTAGTTTCTGCCCGTGCGCTCGCGTGTTTCTATGGAAACGTTTAAAGTAGTTGGCATATGTATTATTCCAAATCTAGACCAACATGTATGCAAAATTTCAGTCCGATCCGTTCTGGAGTCTTGGCGAGAAGAAGTCAACAGTAACAAACATCTATCAATATTAGTGTGATAGTTATTCACACTAATATTATACTGATTTCGTTGGTTGATCGGTGAGGCACATAAGCAGAAACACCAGTGACCCAATTCTGGTAAACAATCGCTTATGACTTATGACTATGACACTTTACTTAGTTGAAAGAAACTCCAGATAGTGCGTGCGGTGCTTTTTGCACGGAAAGATTGATGGAATGGTTCTAGATCGGTTTCAATCTCGACACATTTGGCGCGCGTTTCTCTATCTGTAGTATGTTAGAATACCAAAAAGTGTCTATAGTGATACCTTTATCATAGTAAAGCGATTAGCTTAGCAGAATAGGACCCCTGATGATCTATCTAAGCTTTTCAGTGAATGACAAGTACATACTATTTTCGCCGCTTATTGGTCATTCTTCTATTATTCAGAATGCAGCCAATGAGCGACGAACTGCATGAGCGAGTTGTTCACTTAATTGCATAGTAAGACCAGTAGATGTTTTAGAGATACATAGATCAATCTTTATGTGTGTGTCTTTATGTGGGATGGGAGGTTTTTGGTTATGTATGAGATATCTAGAACTTGGTAGTAAATATTGTAAATACTTGGCATGATAATCTTAAAGTAGGATGGGTGGAAGGTAAATTTTAAGGACTGGATATCTAGTAGATTGGGTGGTAGAGCTGGATATCAGCAGGTTGGGTGGTGGTAATGTCGTCAACTACAACGTCTCAGCACCAAACCAGCATACCATTCGCAAACTCACAAAAGTTCGACGTCCATTCTGTGCGCGCGCGGTCTACGCGTTGACACCATTATATTTCATAGTTCCATTAGTAGAAGATAATTTTACACAGGTAGTTACTTGTTCCATTCGGTAGCACGCACGTTTCAGAGAATCACGTCGATTTAAATCGATGCACAACTCTAAAACAGGTATGCCTTCCCAACCCTACATCGCTAGCAGAACGCCATTCTTTTTAGAGGATAGGCACCCACCACCCAGCACCACCATAAGGCACCCACCACCCAGCTTAAAGTTTGCTGGTAGGTGGTGGGTGGGTTCTTGTTTCTTCTACTAATGGAACTTATTCGTATAATAGCGATTGAACAAATTCAAATTCAAAGTGCTTTATTTCCTTTAGACCTTACAGGACTCTTGGACACGTCACAAAATTAAAATTACATACGTAAAACTAGAAAATAAAGTGATCGCCTTGATTTTTGTTCACTTCAATATATTTAAGGCAAAGTAAAGAAGCGGACAGGAAACCTTTACCTTGTTAGGTTGTTAGTTTTCCAGTTGGAGCATAACTTGTCCCAAGCTTTTTTATCCTCTAGATAATCTGATAATTTGTAGTATTGTGTGGTGTCCTTTGTAAAAAGACAAAGGATATGTTTGACAATTTGTTTGAATTCACTTGTTCTTCAGTTCTTCCAATCACGTATTTTCTTTTACTTTTCTTTGGTCCTGGTTTGTTGTCGAGGCGGTTAATAGACAATGGTGTCGATTCAGCTGTCGCCAAAACCAAATTAATTTGTCAGCACTGTGTTGCCGTTCCTGTCATAACGATCGAAACAAAAAGGATGGCATCATTTTCAGTGCTGTCAAATTACTTAGTTTTAGTTTTGGCGACATCTTAATTGACACCAACCATAAATATTTGGTATTGAAGGATATAGTTCGGAAGGTAAACGCATCTTGAACTGTACACTACACGTATTTGATTGTACATTACACTGGCAAAAGGGAAACTGTGCAGCAAATGGCAATTCTCGTACTGCATGTTCACGTCATTTCAAGCAAGATTCTACGTCTGACACTATACTATGGTATGGAACTGCCGACACAATACTGACGCACTACAAACTCCAGGATAACCATTGAGCAAAAATAATAGGTATCGTCGACGTTGCGTCATTATTACTCACTTATTTATTATTATTGATTAATATTCAGTCTACAACGAACTCCCATTTAAAGTGTTACTTTTCATAAATTTCTGAATAAGTTAAATTGTTTTATATTGTGTGATTCAATGTTTGTTTTTACGAAAATCCGTAGGCGTGGCACAGACGTGTCGCTCATAGGCACCAGCGGGATAAGGCAAAAAGATCCATCACTACCCCAAAAAAGGGGTAAACTGACACGAGGGTACGTCAGACACCTGGAGCTTGTCATGTGAACCCTTCGATAGATAACACTTACTATCCTTGACTACCTTCACTGCCTCAATAATACGCATGACAAAATCACATTACTTCAGACCTTGGTCCATTTGCACGCATGGGAATCGACTATTTTATCGATTTGTTGATCGAAATCTTGTTGGACCTTTGTCGTTAATTTATATTCATCAGTAACGAATTGTTTGTTAGAGTTTTCTGCGTTTAAACTAAAAGCATGCATTGGAAACTAACGCAAAACTAAAAGTATTAATAAGCAAATTTCTATCACATACAATCTATTAGATAAAGTTACGTTAAAAAGGAAACAAGTTTCTGATCATTTCAGTAGTTAATTCAGTTGAAACCTCATTTAATTAGACATAATCAAAACACAGATAACATGCCCTAAAAACAGCAAAATAAACCATTTGGCACAACTCAAAGTCATCTAAACAATGCTTTAAAAATTCCCTTCACCATCTACTGCCAACAATATAAAATTCCTGAGACCAAAAATGATTATTAATCGAATTTCCAGTCGTTATGAGATGTCCCAAGACCTTCTCGACAAGCAAGTTGAGATCCTCGAGAGGAGATACGGCGGCCTCCGCGCTAGAAGAGCCGCGGTGACTATACAGAGGGCGTTCAGACGACGCCAGCTACTGAAGAAGTTTAGTGCCATCACGGCGATGGCGAAGGCTGCTGATTCCACCGCTAGGAGGATGGTGGATGGCCCGGAGCATGGGCAACTAGTCAATGGTAAGTCCCCAGAAATTTAAACTTGACTTGACTTTTAACTATTGACGAATCGAAACTGGCGAGTTTATTCCGTAGACCAGAAGGAGCAGGAAAGTCTGAGTGTATTATAAATGTCTCTACACAAGTGTATTATAAATGTCTCTATATCTCTATCTATTTGTATTTTATTGCTTTTTATTAGTGTGTTTTGGTTTGATTGTTTTATGTTATATTATTTTTGTGAATTATCCGTATCCGTAATCGCCAACAAGTGGCTCTGGCGGAAGACCAGCGTTGGATGCTAGTTTGCTAGTCATCCAACACATGCTGAGCCAGAGCCAATTTTGTAAACAGACTTTGTCTTCATTTGTTTTTTTTTCCTCTTTAATTAAGTTTTGTTTGTATTATTACGTGTATGTTGTGTATGTTTAAATCTGTATATAAAATAAATATATTTTATTCTTATTCTATTCTCATTCGTAGAGATTTCAGTCTCTGCTTGTCGCGATTGTTGTCATGTAATAAATGTTGGACAAGAAACGTTATGCTAGACCTCTAGAAAACGTATATAAAATGACAGGAAATAAGATACCGACATTAATCAGCAGTAAAATTGTAAACATTAAAATAAATTTTAAGTACATTTTTGTCATTAAGGTTTTAAATACACCTCTAGAGAACGTATAAAATTACACCTTTTAAAATACCGACATCAACCCACAGTAAAACTGTCCAGAGATTATAAATTTAAGTAACGAAATATTCCATCCTCGGCGCCAAAACATTCTACACCAATCGTGTACCACTCACGGCAACAAAACCACAGAATGTTGCTTATGAATTTTCTTATTTAAAAATATGTTACTTTCGGTATCAATTAAATACCGACTAAGAGTCCAATTTTTCTTGGCGGTGTCAGCGTAAGAAACGTCCTCTCTAACTCAGCCTGTGGATGTCGTAAGGGAAACTACCAGAGGAAATGCAGCAGCTTCCTTCTGTGTACTTTTAACACCTCAACCTAGTGATCGCATCAATTGCGAATCCAATAGCCAAGCGTGGTTGTATGTACCGTCTGTTTTGAAACCATATTTTGACTTGGGTTGGTGTTAGGCTGAGTGTTTTGGCTAGCTGTTCTCATTCTGGCGCGGTGAGGTACCGCCTTGTTTGGAGGAGGCACGTTCACCAGTGGACGTCTATGTGCTGACCAATATACGTCTCCATTAGCTGTAACAGCTAAGTTTTGGAAAAAGTTACTCTTTTTCTCTCATTAATTTCTCGTTCTAAACCAGTAAAACGTCTACCCCTCCTTTCCAGGTAACGATATCTACGGGAACACGTTACTTCAGAAGAGCCCAGGGGGCGTGGAGAAGTCCCTGGCTCTCACCAGGCCCATGAGATCCATGTCATTGCGAGAACGCCATGATATGGACATGAGGTAAGCCTTAGTTAAATAAGAAATAGAAATATTTATTTGTAACTTAGACACAGTTTAAAAAAAGGATGTAATATAAAAGAAACGGTCTGCTTGAGTCACAAAACGGTCCCTGTCTCAGCATTCAATCAACTGCTTGATAATGGGCAAGGCACATTGACATTTGAGTTTTAGAAGTTATTAATTGTACCTATTGAGACCTAGAACGGCGAACTACCATGTTGGTGAGATTTCTTTGCGATTCCTTATGATATTTTTTTAATGATTTTTTTAAAGCCCAAATGGAGTTTGACAAAAGCGGAAGGAGAGGCCTTGTCCATGCCTAGCAGTGGGTAACGGGATTACCTCAGAATAATGGTGATGGTTCAAAGGGGCATGATGTACTGTACTATGTTGGTGCCTTGTTGATGAACAAACTTTAGATAGATAGATAATTCTTTATTGTACCACACAAAGACAGAAAACAATACAGAAATAGATGCTAAGAGTAGACGAAGTACAAAGGCTTTAGTTGGAGTCCTTGAAATAACAATGGGAAAATTAGACTGCGAAAAACACGAACGAGGCTACGTGCCTGGACTTCACAACAGTACTATGTATGACGTACAGCATCCCCTATGTCGTGACATAATGACACATGTTTTGTTGTTCTGTATTGACCAACGCTGTGGTTTATTTTGTGGTTAAGTGTGTACAACAACTATTAGAGTCACCAAATGTCACGAGTGAACTTTTTCTCCCAAAATCAACAAGAAAACTTTCTCATATGTAATCCCGAAACAAAAGATAACTCTATTCGACTCATATGTTATTACGTGATATGTGTACATTGTACACATATCACGTAATAACATATGAGTCGAATAGAGTTATCTTTTCCGTACATTCCTTAATATTGGCGTCGGGTCTCTCCCAAGGGATATAGTTTTATTCTTAAGTGGTTAGGTTGATATTGATATGGGTGCTAGTTTGAAGAGTTTGACTGGTTAAGACTGTCAAGGTTTTTACAAGTTTGCTTAGTTGGGATACTTTATAAGGTGACTTTTTGACAATTAGTAGACCTTTATGGGCTAATGGAGGGTTGTGTCTTAATAACCACGGCTTAGGTGACATCTCTAAAGAGATTAATTTGATGTACACACACACTGCTTCCTAATCCCTGGACTTAAGTTTACACAAGCCGACGACAGCGCGAAATCGTCGGCAGGCGAGGCTTAAATGATAGGTTACGCTACCCGCGCGCTAGTATGAGATGCACAAGGATTCATTCCTAAAAAGACCGCGTAAAAAAAGTGAACGGACTTTTAACACAAGATCTATTATAGAAAAACTATTGAATGTATATTTTCAATATAAATTTATTTCAACTTTTGAATAACTAAACTATGTATGTCGGAACGGGATTTACTTAGAGTTTTCTTTCTCCGTATATTATTTATTTTCGCCCAAATTTGGGCTAAAATCAGTATTGAAGTACGAAAGTTTTGAAGCTTGCAATTTTGAAATGTATACTTTTTTACGTTCCTCCACCCTCCACAGTCTATATTTGTCCACTGCTGGACCCAGGCTTTCCCCTAATAAGCGCCTTGCTTTTATCTCACGCTGGGCATGTGGTTTGGGGATCGCAGTTCGGAGGTAGAATTGTTCTGCAGGGGGCGCTGCTGCCCACCCCTGGTGGGATGTCCCTTAGTCGCCTCTGACGACACTCGCGGGAAGAGTTGGGGTGGTGAAAATTCTAAGCCACACAACTACACAACTTTTGGGTGTGTACAAACAGATAATGACGATATAAATTGATATTATCCTTAGTTTTGGATGGTCAACATCAAACAGTGTAGTAGATACCCATCCACGTTCCTATGGAAAGATGAGCCACTCGTGTACCCTTAAGTTAACTTAGTCACGATTTATAATCTATGGTATCCATGGGCTGAGTTTGAAGAATCATATACATATTGGCGGTCCAATTAAGTCGCCTTATCCATTTTCTGTATTTTAGCATTATTAGCCTGTAATCATCCACTGTTAGCATATTAAAGATTAGTCACCGGGTATTTATCGCGTACCTTTTGATTTATTTTCCCCTACGTTTCCATCGCGTTGCAGCGATCGTGGTCACGGGATACCTAAACTTTAATATGTTAACAGATCGCGAAAGTTTCAAAAGTTTTATCCACTATTAGGTTCATGGCTTTCTATATTAATTTTTTTTTTTCTTTTTCCAGCAACCACCTCCAAATGGACACATCTAGCGAGGTAGAAGCGATGGTGGCGCGCGTCCAGCATTCAGCCCACCAGATACACATGATCGCCAACGACTTACCTCACCATCGCGATGCGGACAGCGGCGTATGTAGCGCACACGTTAGTCACTCTAGTATAAGCATGGACGGGTCACTTTAGTATGAGCATGGACGTGATAGGTCTTTAGGGTTGCTAACGACTTCACTACCGCGACGCGGACAGCGGCGTATGTAGCGCACACGTTAGTCACTCTAGTATAAGCATGGACGGGTCACTTTAGTATGAGCATGGACGTGATAGGTCTGTAGTGTTGCTAACGACTTCACTATTGCGACGCGGACAGCGGCGTATGTAGCGCACACGTTAGTCACTCTAGTATAAGCATGGACGGGTCACTTTAGTATGAGCATGGACGTGATAGGTCTGTAGTGTTGCTAACGACTTCACTATCGCGACGCGGACAGCGGCGTATGTAGCGCACACGTTAGTCACTCTAGTATAAGCATGGACGGGTCACTTTAGTATGAGCATGGACGTGATAGGTCTTTAGGGTTGCTAACGACTTCACTATTGCGACGCGGACAGCGGCGTATGTAGCGCACACGTTAGTCACTCTAGTATAAGCATGGACGGGTCACTTTAGTATGAGCATGGACGTGATAGGTCTTTAGAGTTGCTAACGACTTCACTATCGCGACGCGGACAGCGGCGTATGTAGCGCACACGTTAGTCACTCTAGTATAAGCATGGACGTGTCACTTTAGTATGAGCATGGACGTGATAGGTCTTTAGGGTTGCTAACGACTTCACTATCGCGACGCGGACAGCGGCGTATGTAGCGCACACGTTAGTCACTCTAGTATAAGCATGGACGAGTCACTTTAGTATGAGCATGGACGTGATAGGTCTTTAGGGTTGCTAACGACTTCACTATCGCGACGCGGACAGTGGCGTATGTAGCGCACACGTTAGTCACTCTAGTATAAGCATGGACGGGTCACTTGAGTATGAGCATGGACGTGATAGGTCTTTAGGGTTGCTAACGACTTCACTATCGCGACGCGGACAGCGGCGTATGTAGCGCACACGTTAGTCACTCTAGTATAAGCATGGACGTGTCACTTTAGTATGAGCATGGACGTGATAGGTCTTTAGGGTTGCTAACGACTTCACTATCGCGACGCGGACAGCGGCGTATGTAGCGCACACGTTAGTCACTCTAGTATAAGCATGGACGTGTCACTTTAGTATGAGCATGGACGTGATAGGTCTTTAGGGTTGCTAACGACTTCACTATCGCGACGCGGACAGCGGCGTATGTAGCGCACACGTTAGTCACTCTAGTATAAGCATGGACGAGTCACTTTAGTATGAGCATGGACGTGATAGGTCTTTAGGGTTGCTAACGACTTCACTATCGCGACGCGGACAGTGGCGTATGTAGCGCACACGTTAGTCACTCTAGTATAAGCATGGACGGGTCACTTGAGTATGAGCATGGACGTGATAGGTCTTTAGGGTTGCTAACGACTTCACTATCGCGACGCGGACAGCGGCGTATGTAGCGCACACGTTAGTCACTCTAGTATAAGCATGGACGTGTCACTTTAGTATGAGCATGGACGTGATAGGTCTTTAGGGTTGCTAACGACTTCACTATCGCGACGCGGACAGCGGCGTATGTAGCGCACACGTTAGTCACTCTAGTATAAGCATGGACGGGTCACTTTAGTATGAGCATGGACGTGATAGGTCTGTAGTGTTGCTAACGATTTCACTATTGCGACGCGGACAGCGGCGTATGTAGCGCACACGTTAGTCACTCTAGTATAAGCATGGACGTGTCACTTTAGTATGAGCATGGACGTGATAGGTCTGTAGTGTTGCTAACGACTTCACTATTGCGACGCGGACAGCGGCGTATGTAGCGCACACGTTAGTCACTCTAGTATAAGCATGGGCGTGTCACTTTAGTATGAGCATGGACGTAAAAATATTTAGTAATTATTCCGCGCAAAACCTTCTCTGTTGAGATTCTCCAAAATGCATTCGTGTACACTGCCCTCCCTCCCACAAATTGGCATGCCATGTAATCAGAGAAGGTAAAAAAACAGACTTGCGATATTAAATTGCACTCTATCTAGTATAGGCATAGACGTGTCATTCTATTTAGTATAGGCATGGACGTGATACTTTAGTACAAGCATGGGCACGATAATTCACTTTATTACAAAGATGCTGGTCATATGTGTCACTATAGAATAGAATAGAATAGAATATAACTTTATTGCACTTCAATACATTTATAAAACAATAACTTAATACTAATTATATCTAATGTGGTACAATCGGCGGCCTTATCGCAAACAGCGATCTCTTCCAGGCGACCTTTGGATGGATAGGATCGGTACGTAATTAAGCTGACGGTGGCGTAATTGATGAAGTGTCAAAAATAATAGAAGTACTTTAAAAACAGAAACTACAATAATTAACAAAATAAGGCAAAAAAGACAAGGAAACAAGAGCGATTACAAAATAAAAATAATTATATCAGGAAGACTTATCAAGAGTGCTGTTGCTTTACAATATGCTTTAACTTTACTACGATCACAGAATAAATTGCGGGGCATCCCCATCTCATACAGCGATATGTAAACAGCCTTGGTCGAATCATAAAACGCTAAATAGAATAATCTTTTTTAAGAAAGTTACTTTTCAATCTAATCTATAGTATATTTTCCATTCAAAAGATATAACTAAAATCAAAGAAGAATGCGTCATTGTTTACTTTTTACGCGACTATCTGTGCAAATTTCTCTAAGTACCTACTGAGTTCCGGCTAACAAATTCATCCTTATGCAATTGTGATAAGACTGAATTTTATCACCATTTTATATATCATTAGTTCTTCGAACCTAATAAAGACCGCTAAAGCTTTAAAATTTGCAATGTGTACACAGCAGGTTATCACGTTATCAGGCCTTATCAGTCAGTCTTTCGCGTGACGTTGCTATGTAGACACTTATGGAAAATATTAGATTAACGTGTTGGATATTTGTGTAAAATTGATTTTTAATTATGTGAATAAATAACTATTTGATGGGTTACTTGCTGTGGTCCGCGGCTTTCCTCACTTGTCTAAAATCTACTCGATTAACATCGGTTGATTTTTTTTTTGGCTTGGCACGATAATTTTTTTTCTGTTTTTGTGATAAGTTGATTAAATTGTGTGAGTAGTGTTCTTATAGAAATGCATGATAGTGTAAATGTCATACGTAGAGTGAAGAAAATCAGGCTTTGGAGGTTTGGTGTGACCAAATATACAATCCAGAAAGTGAGTTTAATTTCTCAGCTCTATAAAGTCCCATTAAATCGTCGGGCAGCAGCGCCTCCTGCAGAATAATTCCACCACCGAACTGCGGTCTCCAACCCATGTTGTGAACCCATGTGGGGATTATAGGGACTTCCCCTAGGATAAATGCCAATAAGGCGCTTATCAGGGGAAGGCCAGCGTCCAGTATTGGACCAGTATGCTGTAGGTAGTTACAAATGGTACGGCGTCTATAGCAACCTGAGTTATCTATACATTATTTTAATGAATTAGATAACTGTTCTGCAAAGTATAATTACTCATACCTATTCGTCCCATAAAAAAAAGAATTTGATCCGTTAACCATAACTATCACCTACTTCAGGCTTGCTAATCTATATATACCTCAAGAAAGTCGTGTTAGTTACACTATTTATAACTCAAGAACGGCTGAACGGATCTCGGTGAAATTTGGAAGCGAGGTAGATGGTATCCCGGGGCCGGACATAGGCTACCTTTTATTCCGGAAAAAAGCGTTCGAAGCCGAAATACATTTCACTTATCTGAGAAAACATC
The DNA here is from genome assembly GCA_963662085.1 of Eupithecia inturbata. Taxonomy (NCBI): domain Eukaryota; kingdom Metazoa; phylum Arthropoda; class Insecta; order Lepidoptera; family Geometridae; genus Eupithecia; species Eupithecia inturbata. Next base: position 4,267,729 of record OY759201.1, read on the forward strand.
TTAATTAAGTATATTAAATAAAGCTTCGAGGAGCCAAACAATTTTGGTTACCTACCTAAGTAGGTTACAGTTAAAAATTGTGTAACAAAACAAAATACAAAAGTTTTACAAATACATATTACGATAATTAACAGAAAGAATTCATAGATTTAGTAAGACACCAAACATTTTTAACACTACCCGCAAAATCCTGCACATTTATTAACTCCTATTGAAATAATAACATACAGAAGCTAGATATACGTTATGGTCGCAAACTGTTGATAAATATTATTTTATTGTCATTCGGCTCGCTTGACAAGTCCGGAGAGTATTCGATAAACATTTTTTGCTGTATATTTTTTTTTGCTATGTATTTTTGCAGTACAATGCCGTGTGAACCTAGTTTAAGATTACCTATCTTAAGCTAGGTTCACACGGCGTTGTACTGCACGTTTTTTTGCAGTATGAACCTTACCGAAATGGCAGTGGCGCATACATTGAGTATAGAATCGTTCACACGTCGCTTGTACTGCAAAAATACGTAGCAAAAAAAAATATACAGCAAAAAGTGTTTATCGAATACTCTCCGGACTTGTCAAGCGAACGGAATGACCTTATAACGTACTAGCTGCTGCCCGCGGCTTCGCACGCGCTTTTCAAGTAGCCTATCTCCGTCCCCGGGATACCATTTACCTCCCTGCCAAAATTCATTAAGATCCGTTCAGCCGTTTAGGCGTGAAAAGGTAAACGATGGACAGAGTTACTTTCGAATTTATATTATTAGTAGGATTCGGTTCGCAGTGGCGCTTAGTATAAAGAACGCTGTTTGAAAACTGCGGCTCCTCGTTTTTAAACGGATAAAAAATATATCGTGTGGACTGCCCTCTGTTTGTACGGCTAAAATCGAATACAGCTAAAAACGTGCGGTGTATTGCCGTGTGAACCAAGCCTAAAGCGGTAAGCTCACGGCAAGATCACCTGTCCGATGGTCAAGCGACATTGTGAGCGCAATAAGGCATGACACAAATTGCCAGGGGTGACGTGACAAAGAGGCACATTCTCAGCAATAGGTTTTCCCAGCTGTAGGCCAAGCAGCGATTGTTGTCTGGGATAGAATAGACGAAAATTACATCGCAGTGCAAATTTTTGAACCTTACATACCTTGGGAAATTTTGGAAGTTGGAGTAATAAATTTCAAGTACTTTAAATGAAATGCTTTATTAAAAAAGAACGGCATTCTATCAAACATATTGCATAGTCAGTACAATGCGGTCGATTTCTTGTCTAATACTTAGTTATAGATTATAGATAAGTAGCTTCTATCCGCGGCTTTGCTCGCATATTTTCGGTATAAGAAGTAGCCTATTAACTAAGTTAGGCTATATTCTAAATATACTTCAAATTTCATCTTGATCTGTTCAGTAGTTGTGAAGATCTTAGGTAACAAAATAAAATTCATAAACTTTCGGCTTTATAATATAGTAGGATAAATACACATAAATGTTACAGAAATAATTATAAGTAGTCAGTTTAAGTCACAATAAATACCTAGGTATGTTTAAAAGATACGTTAACTTAGATTTTACTCTCTAGAATCAAGTAGAAGCATCAAATTCCTTCCATGTAGTTTTTAATGTAATTTATGTTCTATTCCAGGTATGCAGCTGCTCAGTGAGTGGCTCAGTCACCAACATATCCACGTCGTCATCGCACAATGAATCTCTACACAACCATCAGCTTATGAATAACACAGGTAAATATATTATCAAGAATTGCTTACCAGTATTTTAAATATCAAAGTGCTTTATTTCCTTTAGACCTTACACGACGCTTGGACACGTCACAAAATTCAAATTACAGAAGTAAAACTAGGAAATAAAGTGATCGCTTTGATTTTTTGTTTACTTCAATCTTTTTAAGGGTCAAAGAAGCGGACAAGAAACCGTTACCTTGTAAGCTGTGTTGAGCATAACTCGTCTCAAGCTTTTTTATCCTATAAATAATCTGACATTTTGTAGTAAGCCTTTTTACAAATTCGGGTGAACTGACGAGGCTGTCGCGGCGTAAAAATCGACCCCTCCAACTCAGCTCTTTGATGTCGTAAGAGCCGATGGGACCTACCAGAGTATGAGCAGTAGCTCCCTTCTTTGTATAATTCAACACCACTACTGCGATTTCCAATCCGTGGTAATTATGGCAAAACCACCACGTTCAGCCGTGGTAGCTGCTTCTCATCAGAGCTGATGAGAAGCAGCTACCTACGCAACGCTGGTGGAGCACAGGTTGAACGTGGCTAAAGATTCAGATTATTTATTAGCAACATAGTTACACGTCTAGTCGTGGTACATTCTTACTAAATATTAAATGTTGCTAACATATTTTTCATTATGATTTCTATATTTCCTTCAGGTCCAATCTACGGCAACCTGCTATCATCAGGCGGAAAGCCGCTATCCTCGCCAACAGCAAGGCAGCAGCAGCAGTTGGCAGCTATACAGGCGGCTAACGCGAGGCGGTTGCCGCCCGAAGTACCCAAACGGACTAGCAGTATCACACTCAAGTATGTATAAATCTACGTCAACTTGCAATCATCAGCAGGCAACCTGCAATCATCTGACTGCAAGGCAGCAGTTGGCAACTATACTAGCGGCTAACGCGAGGTGGTTGCCGCCCGAACTGCCCAAACGGACTAGTAGTATCACACTCAAGTATGTATAAACCTACGTCAACCTGCTATCATCAGCAGGCAACCTGCAATCATCTGACAGCAAGGCAGCAGTTGGCAACTATACTAGCGGCTAACGCGAGGTGGTTGCCGCCCGAACTGCCCAAACGGACTAGTAGTATCACACTCAAGTATGTATAAACCTACGTCAACCTGCTATCATCAGCAGGCAACCTGCAATCATCTGACAGCAAGGCAGCAGTTGGCAACTATACTAGCGGCTAACGCGAGGTGGTTGCCGGCCGAACTGCCCAAACGGACTAGTAGTATCACACTCAAGTATGTATAAACCTACGTCAACCTGCTATCATCAGCAGGCAACCTGCAATCATCTGACAGCAAGGCAGCAGTTGGCAACTATACTAGCGGCTAACGCGAGGTGGTTGCCGGCCGCACTGCCCAAACGGACTAGTAGTATCACACTCAAGTATGTATAAACCTACGTCAACCTGCTATCATCAGCAGGCAACCTGCAATCATCTGACAGCAAGGCAGCAGTTGGCAACTATACTAGCGGCTAACGCGAGGTGGTTGCCGGCCGCACTGCCCAAACGGACTAGTAGTATCACACTCAAGTATGGTTGTACCAGCTTAGATCGTGTTTTCTATAAGCTACGATGAAAGCAGCACATCTAATTCTGTCTCTGTTAAAGATGATGGTAAGGTCGTAAATGGCCATGATCTCAACAAAGGCAAGTTTATCGTGCTCTGGCTAGAGCGCGAGCACGGACTTCGATAAGGATCGATAAGCACCGATTTTGTCTCTGGTGTCGATAAAGTTCGACAGAAACGGCTATACCTAAACCATTTCAAAATTTAGCAATTTATTCTCTGAAGTGTATCGACTGAAGTCACTCAAGCGGCCAAGCAAATAAATAAATTTGCCAGGAACTGTACTAAGATACGGCACCTCAAGCCCCCTCAATGCAATTGGTCAATAACAATACGACGGCCACTCGTTCTTACTAAATGTAATCTACATCAAAGACAAAATCGGTGCTTGCTCCTGGGCCGATCTAAGAAGAAGTATAGGAATCGTTAGCGAGAGGCACTTTGTAAATACTAATGACAGATCCTTGAAGTTGGTCATCCGTGTATATTTTCTCAGGTACCCCAACAGACCAACTGGTTCAAAGTGTTGTCTTACCAATAAAAACACAAAATCTGAACATTTTACTAATGTAAGTAAACATACCCACCAATTTAGTTTTACCAAATCATTGCTCAACCTTATTTCCAGTGCGGAAAGTCCAGTTTCCTTGCGACGGGCGGAATGCGGTGCTGTCCGGGGCGGGTCAATGTCGTCAGTGCAGTCATCATCATCGTCGTCATCGCAAGAACACAGACATCATTATCATCAACCATACCAACCGAGAGCGCCGGTAAGTAAAAAGTTTTAAACAGCGCCATCTAGTCTCAAGCTAAGTAAAGTGCCGATTTTGGTATAAGAAGCAAATATAATAAGAAAGAAACACTATAGTTTTGCTTTCGATGATAACATAATTCTTAAAAGACAAGAAATAATCACGGCAATGAAATTCCAATTAATGAATTTCCTCGAGTGGAGAAACACTAGTTAGATTAACGTGGGATGCTCAAAGGCTTCTCGAAATTAGATATCAATCTTAAGTTAGTTTCTGCAATAATGTGTTTCGCGCCTCATCAATGCCAGTGCGGTACTGCTGTCGAACAGCTTGGTCATCACGGATTATCGTGCACTAGGGCCGCCGGTCGGATATCTCGTCATGCCAGCCTTAACGACGTCATCCGGCGGGCCTTTGTCACCGCTAACGTACCAGCTATTCTCGAACCGAATAGTCTGTTGCGTGACGATGGTAAGAGGCCCGACGGCATGACACTAGTCCCATGGGAGTTGGGAGGCCCATTGTGTGGGACGCTAAATGCGTCGACACACTTGCGCCTTCCCATCTTCCGAGGACATCCGTAAGGGCTGGTGCGGCGGCAGATTTGGCCGAGGATCTCAAGAGACGCAAATATGCAGGTCTCGACAGAGCCTACATATTTGCTCCCTTTGGGGTCGAGACCCTAGGTCCGTGGGGTACCGAGGCTCTCCGGGTTTTTAAAAAGTTATCTGAGCCGACGCGACGTGTCGACGCGACGCGTGACCCGAGAGCTGGCGGATATCTGGCGCAGCGCATCAGCATTGCCATACAGCGGGGCAATGCAGCCAGCGTCTTGGGGACGCTTTCGACTGGTATTGATATGGATCAGTTGAGCTACCTGTAGATTGTTTGCAACAGTCTGCAGTTAGCTTAATTGTTTCAATTGTAAATACTAGTTATAATTTGATTGTAATTTTCTTTGTTAATAAAGGCCATTGCCGTTTCTGCAATATTTTGCATTAGGGTTGAAAGACTAAAGTGACATTACGAGAGTATCACCAGTGAAAAAGTCCTTTGTACCTTTTATTACGATTTTATCAGTATTTTAAATCATCGACATTGCAGTAAAATTAGATTTGACTAATTTTATAGAAAAGCTAGCGAAGTGAAAAATTAGTGACATATACACGTTGTGTCAATTCAAATAACACAAAAACTAAACTAATTTGACAGTGCCACTAAAATGATACCAAAATTTTTATTCCGATCGATAAGAAATGGGACAGGAACATTTTAGTGCGGTCAAATCAGTTTCGTTTATGCGACAACCGAATAGACATCACTGTGTGTCAATGAGCTGAATATTAGATTTAAAATACTTTATTTTCCAGGAGCCGCATGTCCTCATCCAAGAGCAGCACTTTCAGCAACACCAGAGAACCTCTTCAGCATCAGGACCTCTCTACACCAGTCCAGCTGACTACTCCGTGTGGAAACGGCAGGAGGCGCCTCCTTACTACGAGCCACCGGCTGTCTGCTGCCGCCCCCAGCACGACCATCACCAGCCCATGAAGGTAAACTAGACTACCCAGTGTATCATATATAAGACATCCTAGGGTCTTTATTCTCCTTGCATGGCTTAATGCATTAAAAATAAAACGGGGCAGCAGGCTTGTGCGTTCTGGAGACTAACACACAGGGCGCCACGCACCGTGAGACTACGGCTTGCTTTGCTAACTACGCTATCTAAGATGGTACGGCTCGCTTCGCTCGCCGGACTGGAACATTCGTAAGCTCAGTCAAACGCGACCACTCCGACTCGAATTGTTCAATGTACTGCTTTTTTAAATTTAGTCCTATATGCCTCGTTCAGCGCGATTACAGCGCCATTTACGGCGGCGACATTATGCATAGCCGAATAATAGCTTCAATCCTCAAAATTTTGGTACTAAAATAATGCCGCTAGGTGATTTACTTCCAAAGTAATAAATCTTGCCATACAACATATTTTATTTGTTCGTAACATTTTTTTTTTGCTAGATTCCTAATAATCCCTATACATCTCTACTAACCTTTTTAAAAAAGTTTCTCGTCATAAAATTGCGTGCCACTTTCAAAATGTAATTGGTTGTGTATACCGTGTTAATTAAAATAAATAAATAAAATGTCGCTCAAAAAGTTTATTGCTTGCTTTTTACATCTCTTTGTTGTATTTGGGACAAAGAACATAGCCAAATATCCCTTATGCCCAGTTTTCATCAACCCGAAAGTTATCCCCACTATGTTTAAGTGGAATCCAGTCCCCATTATACAATTCCTTTCTGTTTCTATTCAAGATCCTCTCTGCAAAACTACTTTAATTTCAAACTAGGAAAACTACTTTAATTTCAAAGTATTGAAACAAACACTTTTAATTACTCTCTTCGCAGGTGTCAGAAACTGTCCGCAAACGTCAATACCGCGTCGGTCTAAACCTCTTCAACAAGAAACCGGAGCGCGGCATTGCTTACCTGATGGCGCGAGGCTTCCTGGAGAACTCGCCGCGGGGAGTCGCCCGGTTCCTCATCACAAGGAAAGGCCTCAGCAAGCAGATGATAGGAGAGTACCTTGGAAATCTGCAGATAGCTTTCAACATGGCAGTGCTAGAGTGAGTACTTTATTCTGGCGTCAAATCTCCAAGAAACATACCTCGACTCATGTAGTGTTGCTCTCCAATTGACACTTTGATCTATGGATCCAACTTATGTCAAAATGACGTAAGCTCATTATTTAGTGACTCGCAACATTGACTAGTGAGCGATTATTGGACCGTCTAATGTTAAAGGCCGGCTTTCACCAACGCGACCAACATCGGTGTCGAACGGTGCCAAAATAGCGTCACGTGACTATCACGTCATGCAGCTTAGCGTATGACAAGATGTCGATTATTTAATCGTGTAATGGTATAGAATAGACTGCCTGCACGGTACACTGTTATAGGATACCAAAAAAGCGTCACAGAATATCGAATTCGAGATGTTATTGCTTGATCTTACCCATGTCCTCGCATAATGTATTACAATATTTACCGTTATGGGCGTAGTACCTATAAAAAGTGGTAGATAGGAAGTTTTCTAATCAGACTGACTTTGCACATGTTTAATAAATAGCATCCCTCTTCCAGATGCTTCGTCAACGAGCTTGACCTATCAGGAATGGCGGTAGACGTAGCCCTGCGTAGATACCAAGCGCACTTCAGATTACCAGGCGAAGCGCAGAAGATCGAGCGACTGGTCGAGGCGTTTGCGCGTCGCTATTGTATCTGTAACCCCGATTTCGTGCAAAGATTACGTACTCAGGACACGGTAAGGGAGTTTAAATTGTACGTTTGATGCTATAAAGTTGAGTTTTGAAGTGCAGTTGGTTGAGGACATAGTGCTTTGTTCCACTCGAGTTAAAGCTTTTTTTGAAGACGAGGAGGAAAATCTGTAATATACTATTCTGTATCTTTGTCGAAGAGAAGCTTCGACAAACCACTAAACAACCCCTTGTTGTCCGGCCTTTATGCTTGATAAATGGGCCTGGGTGGGTACTCTGATGGACCGCGGCCACTGGACTCTACTAAAATACTCGAGAACTCGAGTTTAAGCTATGTTAACACATAGCGTAAAAATTAGATTCTTAACGACTGATTCTGTGTATCACTAGACTTTTACGATAGGTACTAGGTATCTTACACATCTATTTCAGCTTAACTTCATTAATTTAATTTATAATTTAAATTACAATAAAAGATATAAATATGAAGAAAGAAAAAAGAAATATAAAAGCGCGCTCTACTTGCTCAAATTGCAATACTTCAGATCTTTTTGCAATTTTTTATTTCCTACAGAAAGCTCCTAATTATCAAATACTTTTCAGATATTTGTCCTCGCATTCGCCATAATAATGCTAAACACGGATCTCCACACTCCAAACCTCAAACCCGAAGCTCGGATGTCCATCGACGACTTTGTACGGAATCTGCGAGGGATCGACGATTGCGGAGACATCGATAGAGATATGCTCTCCGGGATATACGACAGAGTCAAGTCGAGCGAGTTCCGACCGGGAAGCGATCATGTCACTCAGGTAATAAGAACTGTTTTTGTTTATCTTAGAATATTCTAAATGACAACGATCCTATCCATCCACGGTTGTCTGGTAAAGATCGCTCTTTAGCGATAAGACCCCCAATTGTCACATTTTTTGTAATTTTATTTTATTTTAAAAACTGTATTACAAACTTAAATAAGCCTTGTTTTTTGTTCAGGTGATGAAAGTGCAAGCCACCATCGTCGGCAAGAAGCCGCACCTAGCGTTACCACACCGGCGGCTAGTCTGCTACTGCCGGCTGTACGAGATACCTGACATACACAAGAAGGAACGACCAGGAGTGCACCAGAGAGAGGTAAGATTCTTTTACGAAACAAGACTATTCTCGAGGTGCCATCTCAGGCCAGATCTCTGAGGACTCAGATCTCCCCTAAAGATCGACAGCTGGCCGAAATATCTGATATACCTACGTAAAAAGGAACGACAATGGTGCACCATTTATTACAAATACGGGAAGGAAGGATGTCACGAAACTTCATGTCGCCTGCAATTTAAAAATTGTTTCCTATTTGCGCTGCATGCATACTTGTGACGTCGTCAGCTCCAAAATCTTACGCCTTTCTACCAAATCAAAAAGGACGTTGCAAGCGGGTTAACTACAAACCCTGTTTGCGTTGGAAGAACACCAACGTAAAAAATAAGGAGGTATTAAAACTACAAGAATAACACTGGAGTACTCCACAAAATAAACTCACCGCTTACCTTTTCTTTCAGGTGTTCCTATTCAACGACCTGCTGGTAATAACCAAGATATTCAGCAAGAAGAAATCCTCCGTAACGTACACGTTCCGTCAGTCGTTCCCGCTCTGTGGCATGATTGTTAACCTCTTCTCTGTGCCGCGTGAGTATGATACGTAAACTTAAATAACAAACTACAATACAATACAACTTTATCAGTCATCTAGTACCCATAACACAAGCTCAGCTTACTTTGGGGCTAGATGATGCTGTGTGGATTGTCCAGCATTATTTATTTATTTATTTTATTCCAGACTATCCATTCGGAATCCGGCTCTCCCGCCGCGTAGACGGCCGCCGATTAGCTACATTCAACGCGCGCAACGAACACGACCGCTGCAAGTTTGCTGAAGACTTGCGCGAAAGTGTGGCCGAGATGGACGAGATGGAGGCAATGCGGATCGAGGGCGAACTGAACCGAGGAAAGGGGAGGAACAACGCGGGGAATAATAATAGGAATGGTGAGTTACATATGTCTAAAGTGAATTGTAACTAAGATGGTTAAGGTCCAAAGTCGTCTGTAGTATAGTTTGTAGAGGACTTGAGCTAAAGTGTGGCCGAGATGAACGAGATGGAGGCAATGCGGATCGAGGGTGAACTGAACCGAGGCAAGGGGAGGAATAATGGGGGAATAATAATAGAAATGGTGAGTTAAAGTTTATGAGATGTCCACTGAAGTTAACTGGACTAAAGAAGTAAAAATAATGTATTACTGTATAGTAGAACTGGCTTCTTCCCGCGGCTTCGCACGCACTTTACCGGGTTAAAAAGTAGCCTATGTCCGTCCCTGGGACACCCCTCCCCGCCATATTTCATAAAGATCCGATCAGCCGTTTATTGCCAATTTGAGCAAAGTCGGTGCTTCGAAGAAGCAAGTTTTTTGTGCAAAGTAGTACCTTCCAAGCTGCTGGCGCCATATATGGGAAACATAATAATGTAACCAGAAATATCTATTAATTATACTCAGCTTACGGTTTATCAAGAATCAAATAATAATCAAAAGGAAAGATTTTGGCCCTAACATCTGTCACCATTTTGTTTTAATATTTTTTTTTAAATCGCAGCGCACAATAATTGTTTTATATTTGGACGACATTTTTTCATTGTTTTAGTGTCCTGTACACTAAAACAAATAAAAAATGTCGTCCAAAAGTAAAGCGTCTGGTTTCTGAGATAAAATAACTATATTTTTTCATCATACGAGTAATGTGAATTGAAGAAACAATATACTTATTTTCATGTGTGAATATCTCAGAAACCTGACGCTTTTGAACATTGTTTTATAAGACATTTTTTATTTGTTTTAGTGTGCTCTATCCAAATATAATACTACGTTTATTGTGCGCGGCGATTTTGAATGTAAAACAAAATGTTGACAGATGTTATGGCCAAAAACTTCAATCCCCTTGTATAGTATTCCATATAAATATCAAAACTGACATGACGTTTCTTGTTGTTTCAGTGATGGAGAACCGAGACAGTGGTGTGGCTGACATTGAGATAGATCACCAGCAGTGCATGGACCACGCTATGCATGTTCACGGGTAAATTTACAACAGTTTTCACATCAAAATAATTATAACAGAATCTATTACCTTAGTCAAAACATCTACTGTCGTTGCAATCACCAATCTGGACTTGCCCGTATGCGTTCTGAGTGACGGCGCACAGCAAGCTAAATCGGGTGCGCAAGAAATAAAAACCTACTTGATAATTTTCAACGTGTTTGGAGTGCGAGCGGGGGCATACTTTAGATAGCCAACCGCGTATTTCTATACGCGCGTTCTGAGCCTGAGCTCGTAAAACAAAAATCCAAATTTCTGATTCATTTTCGTGCAAATGCTATCTTATTTAAGTGACATTAGATAAGAGTAGGTTCTGCACGAAGACGAATAAGAAACTTCGGTTTTCGTTTACCGAGTAGGCAATTCATGGTCCCTCAGGGGACACTCCCTGTGCATTGTGAAGCGAATTGCAGAGCTTACGACTGCTGGCGCATGGCGCTAGTTGAAAACGCAAAGTACGAAACAAATTCTTCACCATATAGGCGGATTCTTGCGCGATGCGCACGCGCACTAAGCCAGATGTACATTATGTTATTTTGTTGCAGTGTGGTAGTACCACCACCGCCATCTTGCCCCGCGCCCGCCGCGCCGCGTCTCTCCAACCCGCCCCCCACCAGCATCATCAAGCGGAACGTCCTCAGCAACTCTCTAGTCGACATCAACGATCCAGGTAATATTTGAACCCCGATAGAAAACGAAATAAATAAATAAATAATGCTGGACAATCCACACAGCATCATCTAGCCCCAAAGTAAGCAGAGCTTGTGTTATGGGTACTAGAAGACCGATAAACTAAAAAAAAAATTAGAAAAGATATGATGCATCCGGATACACGTTCAGGGCCCTGAGTTCGGTGTGACGATAGCATAAAATCGTCATTGTGACGTCTCACTTTTTTTTGGGATTTGATACAGCGCCTTTAGCGTGCGGATATGAAACTGCAAATCCCATACAAAAATTAAAGTTAGATACTATAGTCAAATCGAACTTAGTGTTCAGAACACCACTGAAAGCCGCGTTATAAGTGCTACTGTGTGTGTGACTTCTAGATATCCTCATGAATGTTTTGTGCGACTGAAACAGTTGCGAAAAACTGGACAAAACGTAGCTTTACCTCAAGCTACGTCGAAATAGTAATTCTGGAGATAACCCATGTCAATTAAACCTTACTTCTTATAATAATAAAAAATATCACTTCATTTCCATGTCTATTTTAGTTTTAAGAATTTAACTTTTTTGGGCAGTTTTAAGTTGAAGTGTACATATTTTGTATCTACGGAAATAAAGAATGTATGATTTTGACTTTTTAAATTTTTATAACATTAGCGTACATGTTGTTCCGCAGCAAACATTAGACCCTCTCGACCCCCCTGTCCCCGCCCCCTCTGTCAAATAATATCTGTGTTAACTTTACTTTTTTCTGTCAACAGTTGCCCTAGCGGCCGAACGCCTACAACGCCGAGGTTCAGTCGGCTCACTCGACAGCGGTATGTCTGTCTCCTTCCAACAAGGCAGCCGCAACGCTCTCGTCACCTCGCCGCGCCAGCCCGACCGCTCTCCTGGTAAACCTTACCCCTGATCAGGTCCTCTACATTACATTCACTTGCATGTCTTTAGATCATAATTTATTTCTTTAGTTTTCCTTTGGTTTCGGCAGCGCTAAATTCTGAGTTGCGCCTTTTGTTTTATGCATACCGACTGCGCCAGATTCTATGTTAGTTCCTCTACATTTCATTCACTTGTATGTCTCTAGAACATCATTAAACTATTTGGTTGTATTTGGTTTTGCGCTTTCTTTTGTTTTATCCGCTCCGGCTGCGATAATTTCGATCATGCCTTTTACCTACATACATTCACTTGTACGCATCTAGCTAAGTTCTAGCTAGATATAATTAAAGTTATTCATTTAGCGCCTTATTTTGTTTTATACTTTCCGGCTGCGCCAGTTTTAATGTTGTGATTTATAATTAAACCGTTTGGTAAAACTCTTCATTCAATTGTTCAATTATGAATATAATAAATTGCGCTTCCTAACTCATACCAGCCAATTTGAAAACATTGCTTTTCTAATGCATGATCATCTATGTAACATGATGCTTTATTTACTAACCTAGTTTCTAAAATAAGTTGATATTAGGTCCTTACATATGAAATTGGCGTTTTTCGTACTGGCCACTTTAATCACAAATTCCTCCTCTTTGGTAAGGAATTCCAAATTCAAATTTGTACAGCTATAGACTCATGTATTTGTGCTTCGATGATCGTCATTCATTTGTTTTTTTTCTTCTGTTTTTTTCTGTTTGCGTCACTCATTTTACAAAATGGAAAACTTAAAATATCGCATTATTTACGAGTACGAGTTCCGCCGTGGCACTAGTGCTGCGGAAACAACTCGAAGGGTGAATGATGTGTATGGCGGTCGTGTTGCAAAAGAAAACACAGTTCGTTTTTGGTTCCAAAGTTTTCGTTCTGGAAATTTTGACCTGCAGAACAAGCCCCGTGGACGGCCTGAGACTCAAGTTGATAATGAAGAGTTGAAGGCTATTGTGGAAGCGGATCCATCGCAAACCACGTCCGAGTTAGCTGCAGGCTGCGATGTTAGTGATAAAACTGTTTTAATTCACTTGAAGCAAATTGGGAAGATTAAAAAGCTTGAAAGGTGGGTACCTCACGAATTGACTGAAGCAAACCGGCAAACGCGCGTCGACTGCTGCGTTACATTACTAAACCGGCACAATAATGAAGGTATTTTAAACCGAATCATTACCTGTGATGAAAAATGGGTTCTTTACGATAATCGGAAGCGCTCAGCGCAATGGTTGGATCCTGGCCAGCCAGCCAAATCCTGCCCCAAGCGAAAATTAACCCCAAAAAAGTTACTTGTAAGCGTTTGGTGGACTAGTGCCGGTATTGTTCATTACAGTTTTCTCAAATCTGGCCAGACTATTACGGCTGATGTCTATTGTCAGCAATTGCAAACCATGATGGAAAAGCTAGCGGCTAAACAACCTAGGCTGGTCAATCGCTCCACGCCACTGCTGCTTCACGACAACGCTAGACCACACACTGCGCAACAGACGGCTACTAAATTAGAAGAGCTTCAATTGGAAAGTCTAAGACATCCTCCGTACTCCCCGGACCTTGCTCCAACAGATTACCATTTTTTTCGAAATTTGGATAACTTCTTGCAAGGGAAAAAATTCAACTCCGATGGGGCAGTCCAAATCGCCTTCAAAGATTTTATTGATTCCCGTCCGACTGGTTTTTTTAGTAAAGGGATCAATGAACTACCTATAAGATGGCAAAAGTGCATAGAAAATAATGGTTCATACTTTGATTAATTAAATATATTATATTAAAAAATATTCGACTTTTTCTTCCTCCCATACAAAACGCCAATTTCATATGTAAGGACCTAATATTTTAATTTCAATCTAAATTTTCCCTGTCGTTATTCATGTCTATTGTTGTCAGTATTTTCATGCCCTCAATCTCTTGACTATCAAAACATTTTCATTCACAATATCACGCACAAAAATCCCGTTCTGCTGCCCTTACAAATAGAGCAAAGAGCTAATGTAATTATTGTCACTTACAGGTCGACTTTTCGGTGGTATAAGTGGAATCATCCCGGCTCGTATTCGCAAGCTCAGCGCGTCAGGCGTTACCGACAAACATGGCGTCGGGAAAAGTACCGAAGTATGACTTGTAAGCGAGAAAAACTGTGGATTTTGATTTTATCTCGATCAGAAAATATGAAACTAACAGTTTCTATCGGTTTTTGTCGTATTTTGGTATTGAAACATCGATTTTGGCGTTGGTAAAATCAGAATGTTATTCGGTAACGATTTTCGAATTGTCTTGTCGTTGAAATAAAAATGTTTGTTCACCGAAAACGCGTAACATTTTCAATATGAGTAATTATCCAGCATTATTTATTTATTTATTTATTAATATGAGTAATTATTGAAAATTTGACGTAACGTACCTTCGAAATGTCGAATCTGTCATTTAAAGAAAATGAATAGCGATGTTGCAATGGAATGCGCTTTCGTATTCAAAGCATTTGTTCGTGTCATTCCTGAATGGAAAAATATTAGTACTTTTAGTGCCATCTATTATTTATTTCACTTAAGAACTTACAAAATGATGCATGCACTTAAGAACATTTCACTTAAGAACTTACAAAATGATGCATGTATTTGGTGAGGAGAGTTGAGAGCTAAAATTTTAATCCTCTTGCATGATTGAATATGGCAATGATTTGTTTCTATCTCAATGTATTTGAAGCATTAGAGATACTGATCTAAGAAATTGATTCTAAAAGGGTGTTGTTTTTGATAACAACGAATAGCATCATAAAAATTGCCCGAAAACTTAGGAGAAAAATGTAACCTAATGAAATGGTTTTAAAGTAGCTTTTCACTACGTAAAATAGTAATAAAATCAGGGTAAGGTTCGGTGTTTGGGGTGGCTTGGGGAGTGCCAAAACTGATGGTACTATTTACATAATATTATGACTACTTAGACTTTAAAACTTTGGTCAAACCTGAGCGTCGAACAAGCGGGACGCGGGACGCGAAGCGGTAGCGTCAGCCCCGCGGCGGACGCTTCCGCTGCAAGGCGCCATTGAGCTGCGCGACCGATACGCGGGAGCTTTATAATGGAAAGGTGGAAGGTTGTTGACGCGCCCGCTTCGCGTCCCGCATCCCGCGTGTTTGACGCGCAGGTTTGGCCGAAGCTGTAGGTACTATAGTCCATTATAAATGCAGAACGAGACTCTGTCCTTTTAGCTAGCTTGAGCCGATCTTCACATGATTTGATAAGGCTGTCATAACTGAAAACGTATTACAAAGTTCTTCAAATATTTGAAAGGCTGTTTTTTGCTTTGTGTTTAAAATGGACTTCACTACAGGATTATGTGGCAATATTGTGCACATTGTAACCTGCGTACACGAGACTGAGAACGATGTCATCTCTCATGCTGTCCCGCTCGGATCAGATTCGAATTGAGCATGACAGCATGAGAGATGACGTCATTATCAATCTTATTTGTTAATTACGTTGGTTATAGGCAATTTAGGGCCTATTTACATGTACATTTATTTTGAAAAAATACCTGTGTATTGATCAGAACTGTGAAGTTCTACAAGATTTTCGCCACAGAACATATGGTCTTTTAAAATAAAGTGAGCGTTGTGAAAATGGCCCTAAATACTACCTAAGGTAGGTATTTAAAACTTAAGGCCGCTCGGCGGAAAAATGCTCAATTTTGTCCGTTTAAAATATTTCTCTAAAACGAATCATAAAAAAGAATGCGGTCATATTTTGTGATATGTTTGATGATAATGAAACTTATCACAAAATATGACCAATATCATATCAAAATGACCAATAAGGTTTAATTTGTTTTGGAAAAATATAAATTTGCTCCAATTATTTCAAAAGGCACTCTACAAAAATATTGAATTAATAGTGAATATTGTATTAGTAGTTTTAATGTTGTTTTATTCATTTGGTGTTTTTTGTTTCCTCTGAGGGTTTAAATATTGTTTTGCAACTGCAGAATATTTACATGCTAATTTGTAGGAAATTTTATGGAGAATCTAGATATATATACATAGATGTTACTCGGTATTCCTACAAAATAAACAAGAAATCTGCGAAAAATGCAGCACGCGCGTGCTGCGTGCCCTTGCTGCGTTTGCCATTTGAAGGGGGTGTCCGCGCGCGTGGTCGCCCGGTTGAGGTTATAAAACAACACAAACAAGTGTAAAATTAAATATTTTATCTTTTAGATCAAATATTGGTTATATTTAGTGGTTAGTTTCATTACTTTTAGATTCATTTTAGAGAAATGTTTAAAACTGTGAGGACGAAATTGGGCAATTTTACGCGGACGCTTTAAACATACTAATAAAGAATGAAATCTCTTGGTGATGGAGGTTAGTCGTATGAGAATCGAAGTTAAACCTGTGGGTCCACGATTTTGGATGTTGTTTAAATGTTAAGGAGGACGGTGACTCTATTCTTTTACTTAAAATTTTAATTTTAATCTTGTTTAGATTTAAATTTTAGTTTAAAATTATAAAAATCTAAATATTCACTTAACTCTGAAACCTTGTGCAAATCACTTTTCATTAAAGGTGATTTAACTTTATTCTACTTATGGATTTTTGATTACAATTTTTTTTTAAATGTTTGAAAGAATAAGTCACCGTATCATCCCAGAATAGATAGTTACATAATTGGAATACGAATGAGAGAATACTATAAAAGGAATTTGAATACATTTCATTTATTTAAAAATAATGCATTTAAATAGATCGTTAATCGTTACCAACAAAAAGTATTAACATATTCTTTAATATTTGAGGTTTCTTTAGACATAATTGTAAATACGTTCGGTAACTGTCACAATTATTTAACATTACAGCACGGTAAAGCAATAAATAATTAAATTTAATGTACAGGGTGTCTGGAAACACGCTCTTCAAGTAACATTGTGAACCTAGAAAAGGAGCCAATAGCTTGGTAGTCTTACGATAGCTTCGTTTATTATACCTCTTATAAAAATATTCTACAGTCAAACCGTAAGATATCTACAGACTATAAAAATACTCTTCATGAAGAATCAACGATTCTGTCGATGTTTCCGTGGCACCCTGTATCATAACCCTAATACAGACATTGTTAATCTTAGTGAAAAAATAATCGAATTTATTCACTGTTGTTGATCTATTAGAAATCGTAGGCGTTTGAGAAGATTTTTAAATAGATATAGTATCCTAAATGCATCGTCCTTCCAACCATTTGACACTTCTACATTTGAAAAAATCTTTCCGAATAATGGTGTCTCTTTCACTCCTAATATACAATCATGTACGATGAAGAGAGACCGAGTTGCTATCTAATGTAGAAGTGCCAACTGCACTTCACGTGAATTCTTCCAAAGTATTGTGCTACTATTCTAAAACTTCTTTTATTCTCGAGTTGATTCTAAATCCATACGATTATAAGCCAAAACACCTAAAATTTCGGTTGAAATTCATATGGATTAAAATCACTAACACTAATTCTCTGCTACCCTGTTTGTGTATGATTTTGGTTGGACTATATTTATATTTCAAAACTGTGTATAACTAACTATAACAAAGATGTGTATAACTTGAGCGAATACGTATAAAATATAGTCCAACCTTAAGGTCGCCGTACACATATCAGCTTCAAGACGAATTGACTCCGCAATAACCGAGACCAAGCGAGGCTACATTGCTTAGTGCACGTTGCAATAGGGAGATTTCATACAAAGAACGCCCCAAATTAAGACGATCCGATCGCAGTCGAGTAGGACATGTGTGCGACGACCTTTAATCAAACGGCTGACGCTACATCTACGCCAGACATCAACATTCAGTTCGATATGAGTGTAAATTTTGACAGCTATCAAGAGTTTGACAGGTGTACCGTCAGCCGCAATAAAATGTTGACTAATCGTATACGTAGCTACTGTTGACTGTACTCTCAGGTTATTTCTACTATTTGATACGCATTAGATATAATAATACTTGTTGAGCTAAATTATAACTAGATCGACTTACAGAGAATGCTTTCTCGCTCTAACTCGTAAATAAGTACACGTATCTCTTTTCTTCAAGATGCTACTGTCCATGCATATTAATTGAATCTCTATTATGTTATCTTTATACGTAAGGCTCAATTTACACCGCCGCGGAATGGAAGCGTCAATTTCGCCTCATGACGCAGGAAGTCGCGGGAATGCTCGAGAATCCGCTGGAATGCTCGAGCATTCCCGCGAATTCCCGAGTATGCATGAAGGATGTTCCGTTGTTCAGTTTAGGATATTATTTTGACAAGAATGGTTGACTTGGATCTTATTTTTATATCGCTTATTTGTGAGGCAGAAGAAGAAGAAGAAAATGTAAATAAAATGAATAATAAACGAAAAAGGAAAAGACGTATGTGGATTCATGATTTATGGAAAAAACGAAAATGTGTTGGCCAATACGAAACATTTTGCAAAAACTTGCATCTATATCCACCTATTTTTTATGACTTTTATAAAATGAACTTTCAACAATTTGATAAATTGGTGACTATATTACGGCCACATATCCAAAAACAAGTAACAAACTATAGAATGCCCATTGCTGTTGAAGAACGGTTATCCATTTGCCTGAGGTAATTATTATTTTTTCTTTTTATTTTTACTCTTTTTTTCGCACAGCACACAACCTGTTTCGTAAACGCCCCGCACTACTGTGACCGACCTGCGAGCGACTTCCACAGACGGCACCGGAGAATTCTCGAGAATGCGCGAGGATTCCGCGGAAGACGCGCGTCAAATTTTTTGGCTCGATTTTAGTTTGTGTGTTATGCAATTGATATAAAGTTCATTATGCTATGTACAATTTCGTCGCTTCCGTTCCATTCCGCGGCGGTGTAAATTGAGCCTAAAGGTTTTTCATAATTGAAAAGATAAATTTACTTTTCATGCGTTGTTTTGGCGACTTTTCCATTAATTCTGTCCTTATAATAATATGCATGATAAAGGAATTGATATAAAAGTGTTTTGTCGTTGAATTTTGAACCTTATGTATTGAAGTAACATTTCGATTGTGAAGATAATTATTGTAACCTTAATACTTTGTCTATAAAACTCGAATGTAATTTCTATCGTATTTCAAGCGAAATGCGTCCTTATTTTGTAAGGTGTACGGTATGATTTTGTGATAGGTGTGTTTTGTTTTTAGTTATTTAGAAATGAATCATAACATTTTGCGTTACACTAAAAACTACAGACGCGAAAAGGTTTTTGCCATTCAATAACCGCTATTAAAAAATGTCGAAAATTTAAATTTAATTTAACTACACATAGAGACAAAGCTTAACTTCTAAAGGAGATTTATAGATTTTTCTAAATAATTAAATCAAAAATTGTGGGTTTTAAAAGTATGCTTTTTGTAAATTTCGCTTGAAGCCAAAGATGTAATATTTTCTTGTGTTCAAAGTACTACTTAATTTAAAAATGTGTTAAGATTGTCTATGAGCATTACTTTTGATAATTATATTTAGTATTCTAAACACTCTTAAAACTAGTGTTTTTGATTAAAATAATAAATATTTTCGTAATTTAATTATAATACCGGTGTTATTTGTCATTTTAGTTATAGTTATAGTAAAGGGTTTATGTTCTGTATGATATTCTCACTAACTTATACTATCATTTTCTATTTATATCAAAGAATTCTAATATATATCTCTTAGTTTCGTATTGTTATAAAATAAATAGCGTAAGCAATAAACGCATTTGCGTCACATAATATGTTGTATTATATAAAAATGTTGTTGAAAGTTGCTACAACTAAGTCACTTACAATAGTTTAATTTAATAAAAGTAATAAAATACGAAAAATGTATTTATTTATTAAATATGAATTAACTTTCATTATGATATTGCGTTTTATTTATAGTTAAATACCTAACCCTTAGCAACATAAAATGCAGGTACATTTTTACTGACCTTTTTACTGACCGGCGTTATAGGGCATAACGTACTATTCCAGCGAGCATGTAACGTTACGCCGTGTGTTAAAATCCGTCTCGTAGTTCGTTGCCAGCTCCTCCCTTCCCCGTACTGACTGCACGAACGCTCGCTATGTGATACGTAACATTACGCACCGTATCACCGGTCAGTACCCGGTTTAATGTCAAAATCAAGTTAAAGTGTTGTTGGTACTCTGTGCACCTCTGTGCACTGATCAGCGCTTACGCAAATAACATAGGGAGCACTGATCAGGGCTTGCGCATATCAAAGGTTAAGAGCGCGCATTGCGCGCCATTTTGTGAAAAGGATGCATATCCTTTTCTCTATCTGTCCCGCTCCTATAAACGCGAAATCTTATGCCTGGATTTCGCGTCTCAGCGGGACAGCGTACGTTTTTGGAACGGCATAAGCGCAAAAATAAAGTTTTTGCTTATTTACAAGAAAACTACTTATGAAGAAACTGGTTCAAGGATACAAATAATTAGTTATATATAACCTACGAATCAAAACATAAATAATTTCAATAGACCGCAGGATTCCTAAGTTTTCGACTAAATTATGTGCGAAACAGTGCTCTTTCATGTAATTTTTTATCGTATTTTTTTTGTAATATTGCCTTCACATTCAAGGTCACTAGAGATTCGTTTTTATTTTATTTGATTTAAGATTTTTGTATTGCGGGGATCCTTCAGAAGTCTAGGCCTAGTTTAAGTACTCACGGGATCCCCGTGGTAAACGAGTGAGATATTTCAATAATTACTTACTCTCCAATATTACCTAGTCGAGACACGGGTAAATTTCGGACGTTTAATCCCTTTTATACCTCCACCAATCGGATAATTAGGCCAAGCCATTGCCGTCGGAAACCCAAGTGTCTACAGAAACTATGAATGGATCCATCTGGTTCGGAAGGCGCCCCCAGGGACGAAATTCTGTGTAGCTATGTGAGCCTCACCTAATGAGTCACCAATGCAGCCCTCTGATTTTTCCTAACAATAAAATATCTTCTTTAATATAGTCGGTATGTATTTATTTTGAATACATCACATTACACCATACTAGCGTCATGGGGATGCTTCCGACTGGTATTGATATGGATCAGTTGAGCTACCTGTAGATTGTTTTCAACAGTCTGCAGTTAGCTCAATTGGTTCAATATAAATACTAGTTCTAATTTGTTGCTACTATTTGATTGTAATTTTCTTTGATAGTTAAGACTTATTTTGCACGTGCAGAATAAATTGTTGAAACTGAACTCTCTTTTACTGAAAAAACCTTAGAACCTTAGAATAAGATTAAACATAGGTCAGGAAGGTAAAACAAGCGGGCTACCCCGCCAGCATATCACCACATTTTGTTTTGAAGCTTTGCATATACTGCACTTTCATGGCCCCAGACACACATGTCCACGTTCAGCACCGTGAGGCTGGGCAGTGAAAGCGTTAAGAAGGGTGCAGACCGGTGTTACAGGGCGTAATGTACCATTCGCAGCGAGCATGCTAAAATTCATCTCGTTGCTCGTTGCTCGTTGCGAGCCTTCTCTCCCCGTACGGACTGCACGAACGCTCACGTTGACACCCGCGCCGGTTATAGGTACCCACCTTCAATTTCTACCAAAGAGCCATACAACATTTCTACAAGAATTCACTCGCACAAAATAGACAAAAAACATCCTCCTAAGTATTGTTTCACACGGCTTCTAATACCGCAATGGGTATTATACGTTATTGTAAGGCTTCAAACTGACGGAGTAAGCTGTGCTTAGCAAAAAGAGTAGTGAGGTAATAGTAAACGTCCGAGTGTTCTAGGAGCGAACAGTGTGGAGACGGTGTTTGAACTAAAATATTTGGAGTTTATTATTATTAACGCATTTATTTCAGATTTCAAATCCATATTACAAATAAAATATTTAAAAATATCACAATATAAGTATACAGACAATAAAATCAAATTAAATTAAATCTTAGCTATGTAACATGGTAATTAAAATGAGATAAAAATACAATAAAATTATGGACGATTAGATGAGGTTGTCATAATAAAAATTAGTAATTATTTACTAACCTAAGCTATATGGAGCTACTCCCCCATTACTATCCTCATCCACTTATTTTGGATGGGACAGTCCAGACGAGACATAATCATTTGCAGGATGCTGTTGCTGCTGGCTCGCGCGCGCTGAGATAGGGATGCGATTTTTTTGCGAATGAAGTTTAAGTTCAAACTTTACCCTGCAATGGGCAGCTGTAGCTGCTGTTCTTTGAAGCCTAATTTCACGAGTTAAAATCTGGTTGGGTGTGCATTTTCATAGCTGGCGAGAACCAGCCAGAACCAATCCAGATGCCTGGAGGATTCTTGGGGCTCAGGTTTTAGAGTACTTGTAGCCAAGAACCTACCTGTCAAAGTGGCAGGTGTCAATAAATGTCGGTCTCGTTTATATGGCGCTTCATTCTTCATCCCAAACACCAAATTGGCGACGAGGATGGGATGGGAAGGACCACATTGGGTCCTTCCCATCCCGTAATATATTTTTGTCAAGTAATGTTTAATTATTTAGCTGTAGATTAGGTAGGTACCTACTTTTCTAATTTAAAACGAATCCTTTTAAAAAAATATATAATATATATATATATAAAATAAATTATTTACCATATCTACGGCGCGGTAAGGTACCTGGAGAGATAAATATAATTTCGCAACTTAAAATCATAATGTTTAAATTAAATACTTACCTACCGCAGGCAATATTAATTTGTTCAACAAGTGAGCAAAACGATTTTTTGTTATGTGCCGATATTAAATCCCGAGCTAGCAAAGCAGTCTTGAGTAGAGTCACGAGCGTATCTAAAGTAAACTGGCTCTAAAGTAGACTGCTGCGTTAGCGAGGGATTTAAAAGGCACAAAACAAAAAAGTTTTGCTCTCGAGTTCAAGATACAACTTTTCACCTCGACTAGCAAGAAAATATTTTGTAATTTATAAAAGAGGTCGAATGTTAGAAACGTATTTTGGTCAACCACTATGGAGGGTATAAACGCTATAAACCTCTTTCAAACCATGAACGAACGAAATTAAGCGTTTCTGTGAAGATTGAACGCTGTCTAACCTCCTTCCGTACGATAAGCTTAAATGAGTGCAGCTCACAGGGGTGCAAGTTCCATATAAATTCCGACCCTGTTGTTTGGTAGATTATTGAAAGACGGCGCTGTCCGCCTAGAAGATGTCTTCACAAGCCATGTTGTCGAGGTACACATAAAAATGGCGATGCCTTCAGTGAGAAAGTTTATTCTTTTTGTCGGCGCCGACCATAGAGTAGAGTGAATAAATAAATATATAGTATCAATAACATATTACACCATCGAAATATAGTCCAGCATTCTAAATTGAAATAACTTTTCTCAACAAGTTAACCCCTTAACTGCATGGATTTTTGATTGGCATGAAAAAAAAATTTAGCATGATATATCATGCAAAATTTTTTTTCCTACCCCTCAAAAAGCCCATAAAAATAAAAAAAAAACATACTTAGTATTTTTGAAATATTTTCAAAAAATTATCACTGTCACATATGGCATCGTATGCAGATCTAGATTTATTAACGGGCTTGCCAAATATGTCATAGTATGCAGAAATAGTTGCCAAATTATGGCAAAAATGATCAATATTCAGAAAGTATACCGGGTATATCTAAAGGTTGGCATAGTTTAACGATAGGTTATATGAATAGATGCGGAGTATAAAATTCATGCAGAATATTTGTGTTTTATTATTTAATAGCTGCTGCCCGCGGCTTAGCACGATTTATTCCGGAATAAAAGGTAGCCTATGTCCGGCCTCGGGATACCATCTACCTCGCTGCCAAATTTCACCGAGATCCGTTCAGCCGTTCTTGAGTTATAAATAGTGTAACTAACACGTCTTTCTTTTATATATATATAGATTAGGAACTTGAACCTTTATATGCACTGATGATGATGGAAACACCGTCTCGGCATTTCTGTTGTTGTTCATATTTGTATTGTTCTTTTAAATATGACAAAAACAGCTACTCCACAGTTTTCCGAACCCCACATGAACAGTGGATCCGCCTTTCAGTAGCGCCCACGTGATAGAGCCACCACCACAGTTTTATTAAATTAAAAACCAAACTTCGACGGAGCT
This sequence comes from Eupithecia inturbata, assembly GCA_963662085.1. NCBI lineage: Eukaryota > Metazoa > Arthropoda > Insecta > Lepidoptera > Geometridae > Eupithecia > Eupithecia inturbata. The sequence goes on from OY759201.1 coordinate 4,291,943, forward strand.
GCCCATAAGGTAAGTGTTAATCGAGTTGTGATTTTAATTTGATTATGTTGATTGAGATGTGTTCGGTCTATGGAGGATGGTACAAATTAACGTAGGTAATTGTTAAGTTTGGCTTTCCTAGCTAAGTTTAATTAACTATTAGTGTTCACAATCGTTTTCAGTAGAGCTTCATAATATTTCATGCAATTTCTGTAAATATAATATTTTTTTCTTACGTGATTAGTGATTTTTTCTTTCGTATGCAGCGCAAAGCGCATTGCATTATGTCTGAGTGATTCCAATAAAAATATAGTCCTTGTAAGTAAGATTAATTGATTAACACGTTAGTCTTCATAAAAAATGTTTTATTGAGTAGGATGTTACCCTATGTTAAACAGTTCTCAAAATGTATATAATAATACCTACTACTGGTGTTGTGACACCCCTGTGTTCTCCCGTTAGACCACCTAGACCTGACTTAGCAGTGTTCAATGTAAGTATTTTGCAATATAATTTTGTACATATACAATAGCCATCTCGATGTAAAATGTTTGTTAACAAACCAAGACACTAAATAGATGAATAAGTATTAGAACCTACTTTAAACCCGCTATCCTAACCTCGGAGCCCTCCTAACCCGAGGGGAGTAGATTTAAAATCAGCGCTGCATGTTCCTCGCATGCAGCACAATGCTGAAAAAAAGTTTCTAATGATAGGCAAAGGGCTAGGTACCCTTTGCCTATCATTAGAAACTTTTTTTGTGTATAATTCTAGTTTAGGTTAAGAAGTTATAGGCAATAAATGATTTATTATTATTTTTATTAAATTACTAAAACTCGCTTTGCGTCGAGTTTCAGATATACCTAATTGGATTAACGGCAATGGCCTTTATTAACAAAGAAAATTACAATCAAATAATAAAAACAAATTAGAACCAGTATTTACAATTGAAACAATTAAGCTAACTGCAGACTGTTGCAAACAATCTACAGGTAGCTCAACAGATCCATATAAATACCAGTCGGAAGCGTCCCCAAGACGCTGGCTGCATTGCCCCGCTGCTGCTGTATGGAAATGCTGATGCGCTGCGGCGATATAATAAACAAATAATGTTAATTGCGAAAAAAAGACGCGGGAACAGAGTTAATTTTAGGTTATGTATGGGTGGTTTGTGTACAAACATTCTACATGGAGTTTAGCTAGTGTATAGTATTTGTGAGATTTATTGGTTCTTTTGAAATAATAATGAAAAGAGTGAATTCAATATATAGATCTATCGGTCTGATAAAAAGTCCTTAAAACTTAAGCCTAAGTAGCTGAAATAATGATGATTTTGGTCAGCCCATTTTATCCCACTGCTGGGAGATAATAAGATCCCATCCAAAGACATTGACCTATCTGCATCTACAAAGATCATTTACTTATCAATACTACATCACTAAAATTAAAATGATTCGGTCTCAACTATAACATCAGTCATTAAATGTATAATATTTTGTTCATTTCAATAGACATGAAATAAAATAATTTGATTATATTAAAAAAAAACTTAAAACCTACATTAAATCCTTTAATATTACTCTGTTTTTAAGTTATGCGACAAAAAAGAAATAAAATTCCGAGAGATTAAAATTTTTATATAATGAAATAATAGAATGAAATATAAATATTTTAGATTATGGGACCACTTAGCATCAGTTTCTATACAGTAGCGAAATAATTTTCAAAATCGGACCATAATTTACGGAAAAATCGACGAACATAAAAAATAACATAGTTCTTCCTTTTTTCTAAGTCGGTTAATAAATAAAAAACCCGATATAAGGTAGGTATACACAGACATCACGAACATACTGCACTTAAAATTCAAAAGCTTTTAACACCTTATTTCACTGCCTATTTGAAAATCCAGTAGAAATATTTCAAACTGCGCTCTAAAGAGCCTAACATATATTTTCACAGTAAAATTTTCACCAACTTTTTTAGTGCTGCACTTCACTAAAACATTATTTGGTTAGGTATACGATTTTAGAATTCAAATAAATCTTGCTCCAAGTAATTTTACAGTTTAGAAATTATTTTTTGTAACTAAACAAAAAACTTTACACCAAATTTTACGTTAATTTTAAAAGTCTAACAGTCTCATTTTTTTAATTTAGTATTAAAACCTAACTCATCGGCCTCCGTTTCTGAACTTCACAATAGTTAAATGACAAAATAGTGAGCTCATTTAGTTATAATTTAATAAACTTAACTAAATTATAGGCATTTAATTCAATTTAGCTGGACGGGTGGATGGGTACAAGCCCGGTCAGTCACCCACCATGCTAAATCCTTCCATACGAAGATCATAAATTCGAAATTAACTCTGTCTGTCTGTCTCTCTCTCTGTCTGTTACCTTTTCACGCCTAAACGGCTGAACACATCTCAATAAAATTTGGCAGGGAGGTAAATAATATCCCGGGAAAGGACATAGGCTACTTAAAAAGCGTGCGACGCCGCGGGCAGCAGCTAGTGGTTTATATTTATGAGTCGGGAAATCATGTTGTATATTTGAGGATCACTCGTTATTGGTATGCCTCTCTCTATAAGTAAAAATTTAATGTTTGGTACTTATGTAGATGATGGCACCGAGGTGAAGTGGACACGGTATTGAGAGATTTAAGTGTTTTGATTGAGGAATACAAGCTTTGGAGCAATTTTGCGAAAACCAAACTATACAATCCCGGAAACCGAACCAGCTTCTAAAGTATTAAATATAAAGAACCGCTTAGAAAGTTTAGCTGTTTTTAGTATAAATACTACCAGCAATTTTTTCGTTAAAAGAGGCAACAGGGGGTTGTTTCGAGGATTGTTAACAATGAAAATTAAAATCAAAAAATAGAAACAAATTAGAACTAGTATTTATAATTGAAACAATAATGCTAACTGCAGGCTGTTGCAAACAATCTACAGGTAGCTCAACTGATCCGTACCAATACCAGTAGGAAGCGTCCCCAAGACGCTGGCTGCATCGCATTGCCCCGCTGTATGGCAATGCTGATGCGCTGCGCCAGATACCCACCAGCTCTCGGGTCTCGCGTCGCTTCGACCAAACAACTTTCACACTCAGATAACTTTTTAAAAACACGGAGAGCCTCGGTACCCTACGGACCCTAGGTTCTCGACCCCAATGGGAGCAAATGGGTCTGCCGAGACCTGCATATTTGCGCCTCTTGAGATCCTCGGCCAAATCTGCTGCTGCACCAGCCCTCACGGATGTCCTCGGAATTGTTGCAATTGTTTTATTATTTTAGTGTAGTTTTCTATGGCTTTACAAATCAACCGTTACCTATTAAGTTATTGCTTTGTTTACCGACCTTATAATCAGTGCCTGTATGTGTCGATCGTCGTCGACCTAGGTGTTTTTTACAAACACAATTTCTGTTTTATTCTACTTTATGATTGGCAAAAATAATGGCAGAGATTTTGACAAAAACAGACAGTTATTAGAAACATCTAGGTACCTTTTAATTCCTTAGTTAAAGTCACAAAATGCACGGCACTTGAGTTGTAGGTAATTAGGCGGCATAAAGCTTGTCGCACACATGGAAAGCATCGCTGCAGCACAGCACAAATATGTGCAGTGGATTAATGAGCGCAGAACTTTATAGTCAAAAGAAGTTTCAAGTTCGATTCTTGCACTGTTCCCTGACATAACAGATTAATACAGCAATATTATTTTTCCGAAATCAGGCCAACTGAACATTATAATCGAAAGCATATGAATGATGGTCTGATCAGAGACAAGTGGTACCACACGAATGAATATTTTCACTGGGAGCCGTACGCTATTGGCGTGTAGTTAGCGATTGCCTTGTTTGTATTGATTTCGGATATCTTCTTCATCATCAACATCAACGTTTCAGATGGAAGAGTCCCTAGACGGTAGAGAAGGCGTGTCCGGTACCTCGGGATACGACTCTGCGACCATCCTCAATGATGACGTCTCACCGACAACCAGTTTCTGTTACAATATACCTAATCTGTTCAATGGGTAAATAAGTTATATTTTATTAATTATCTTAAGAGAATTCACTGTCATTAAGGCAATCGAAACAAGGATGGGTTATCAATAGAAAATATTTTATTAATGATTAAAAAAAATAATGTTATTTCGTAGCCCCTCTAGCTAGGCCGTAGACAGCGTTACTTCAGCAAACTTCTCTAACCTAAAAATCAAGAGCAGACGTAAAAATTAATTTTTAAATGGCTCCCATTTATAGTGTAGTAGTTCATAGGGTTGTGGTCTCCTTTTACATATTGCATCGATCTTTTTATAAGTAGTTGCACCCATTTCGGGATATCAAATTAACAGGGACACCCTAAATAACCATAAGTCTAAATCGGCAAAAAAAAAAACTCCGCAGTACTTGTTTATTCAAAAATTTACTTTCTTCATATAGATTAATGAACTTGAAAAGAAATAGGAACTCGTCCTTTCCTCAATTAATTAAGTGTTTTGTTAGGATTTGGTTGAACATATTTTGCAGCTAACTCTAAAATTTACGATAATACTATACCCTTTACATTTTTTCCAGGTTAGGTCCAGGATCAGTCCTCTGCGAGCGTCCAGAGGCTGAATCTGGTGAAACGTACACCGTGGAACCTTCGGAGGATGCTGAACATCAGCAGTTTGAAGACGATGAGGAGTACTCTCCCAAGTCTAGTAAGTACCTATGAGGCTATCATTATCATCCTTATCATATGACTCAATCCGTTTGCACTCTTTATTGGACGTAGGCCTTCTTATCAATGAGCCCTTGATGACCTTTTTGACAATGTGAAATGTTTTTGCCATGTATTTTATTGCTTATTGCTATTACACCTGTAATTTTAGTATAACAACTTTCTAATTGTAAAGGCTGTCAAATTTTTAAGTGTGATACATATCTATATATTTATAGGCGTATTTTTATTTTAGACTCAAAGAGCGACATTCCAAAACGGAAGCAGCGTCGCTACAGGTATGTACAAGATTTAATATTAATATGATTTATGATATAAACAATAAATAAATAATGCTGGACAATCAACACTGCATCATCTAGCCCGAAGCTAATCAGAGCTTGTGTTATGGGTACTAGATGACTGGCAGTACAATACGTTACATAGACAGATGTTTTTAATTATACATAGAAAATACTCAGAACACCCGAGACAAATATTTGCAGGTGTAAATACAATTGTCCCAAGTCGGGAATCGAACCCGCAACCTCCTGCGTCGCAGGCGGACCTTCTCCCGAAGCACCACAACGGTCGTCAAATGACGGTATGATGGTAGATAGTCACTATACCTACAACCTACAATCTTAAAGTTACCCTTAGACGACCTGTGCTTCCTATTCGCGAGAAATAATTTTTTTTGTCTCACGTTACAAATCAAACATTTTGTAGTTATAACTTAGTATATCTGTCAAGATCCCCATAGCAAAGTTTTGTTTACTTTAATAGTAGTTGATGCTGTGTAAAATACACCATCAATTTTCTTCCAGGACCACCTTCTCCAACGTCCAGCTTGAGCAGCTAGAAGCAGCGTTCCATAAGACCCACTACCCTGACGTTTTCTTCAGGGAAGAACTTGCGATGCGGATAGATCTGACTGAGGCGAGAGTCCAGGTATGTTTGTTAGTTATTTTGCATCTAAAAGACATGATTTTCTATGAGTATAAATAGTATCACGAATCTGGCAAACGGCGTTTCTATGTTTATGAGTTGAAATGACAGCTTCAATGAAAATGTTTGCATTTTCATCTTATCGTGGAACTTAGATCACTACGTTAGCACTATACCTTGCAGGTATCATAACCGGTGTAGCCACAGGAAAATGGTTCCGCTGGCTACACCGGTTAAGGTACCTGCAATTACTGCACCGTCAAAAAATCCACTACAGCACTATAAAGAGTGCTAACGTAGTGTCTAAGTTCAACGATTAGATGAAAATGCAACAATATTTTTCATATTAATAGAATATCCATAACTTTTAGAGAAATGTTCATCCCCATTTGCAAATTTTTATAAAAATAGTTAGCCAAAAAATGGGCCATATACACGAAACTTTTTTTGATGCCAATTGGTCCTGTTTATTAAACTGATCAAAAACTTCTAACGGACCAGCTGAAGTTGGAGTACTAAAAATGTCAGAAATCGGAAACGTTTCCAATACAAGGAGTCCAAGATTAATTTTTTTCTCATTAATTCTTTTCGTACAAAAATTGTACTACCCAACCTGGATGGGGTAGCTGATACGAAGGTTTGGTAGCAAGAAACTTTTCGAAGCGGCGATGTTGACAGCGATGGCGAGCTTTTACAAGGTTTTCGAAGCGGCGATGATTTCCTACAAAATTTAATGGGTGACGTGTTTTGCGATTTAACCTTAGGTGTCTTAGTTATAAACACAACTAAGGTTAAATTAAATTTAAGCGCCGAAAGAATCGGATTCTATCTTTTGTTGTATGGAATTGAATTAAGCTTGTCCGCGCCAAGTCAAACATGAGAATTAATTTTAGTTGCAATTATTGATTTCTTTCGGCGCGTTCGGCTAGGAAAGTGTGTTAACAAAAGAAAGAAGTTTTTTCGGAAAGCACTCTTGAACAAGGACTTAAGTCTCTAGGGCATCTATTAGGTCAAGTGTCCAAGATCAAAATAACACCCAAAGAACCTTATAATAGAACTATAATTTTGGTTTTCCAGGTATGGTTCCAAAACCGCCGAGCAAAATGGCGCAAGCAACAGAAATCCGGCTGCGACCAGTATCCTGCACGACCGCACACTCCTGAGAGGTCACCTTCAGCACTGGCTTTGGAGATGAGGGACTTTATTACTATTCCTGGTACGATCTATTTTCCTTTAGCAGAGAACTAAGAGACATCATCAGGGAATGGGCAACAGTCTCTTATAGAGAAAAAAAGAATACCGCCACTGACAGCCACAATGTGATGATTGCTAAGGAGAATGAAAGTCGTGCATTGGGCGAATGTCCGCCTGAGAGGCAGAAGTTTGCTGGTTTGATTCCCGTCGCGGGAAAAATGTGTGTATGATCTGTAAATATTTGATGTGGTGCCCAATTCTGGAAACCAATCGCTTTACTATGACAACGGCATTGTCTCCATCAAGACCATCTGTAGTTTCTGTAGTTTCTACATCTGTAATTTCTTTCATCTTAGGTAAAATACCAAAACGTGTCATTCTGTGACGATACCATTGACATAGTGAAATGGCTGGTTTAGCAGAACAGGGCCTCTGGGTCTAAGTTCTCAAAAAAAAGTCTCAAAGCAAAATGAGTAGGTAATTACCAAGAAGAATTTAATAGTAGGTAATACTGTCATCTTGTTTCTATCATAAACTCTGTTTTCTTATTGTGTGCAATGTGTCCCACATTAGGTACCTATTATTTTAACCTTCAAGTTTATGAATGTATATCCAACAGGAGATGACTACGCGTACTTAGTGTCATTTATTTGTCTAATTTTCCAGTTTCATCAACCCAAATGGTCATCGATCAGAACCAAACCTACACTCCAAAATCGAAGTCCCAAGGACCAGCCATCCACATAGCGGCACTCCCCACCAGACAGAACCAGGCAGAACTACCTTCCTTTTCCATCCCCCTCCAGTATAACCTCGGGACCTTCAAGAAGATCGACGAGGTCCAACTCGACCTGGAGGTTCCAGAGACCCAAACCTGGGACGGTCGAATAATACCCAACTTCAACCTTATGAACATCAAACCTATGATCGAAAATCGCGAGAAGGATCTCTCTGATCTCAAATACGAAGTCAAGAATGAAGCAGCTAGAGTGAGCTATGAAATAAATTCTGTGCCAATAGAGACGGAAGATATGCTGAAAGAAACTGCGAATGAAGGACAGACGATATCGCCCGATTTTCAGATACAGAGGTTTCAGTACGAAGAGAAGAGGTATAGAGAGGGTTTTGAAGAGAGTATGATGGAGGAGAGAGCTTTTGTTTGTGATAATGATTTGTTTAAGAATAGCTTTGGGAAGGTTGATGAGAAGAGGGGGGAGTTTGAGGAATGCCATTTGTTAGAAGACAGTAATGTTGGGCTGAGTAATTTTGAAAATAACATGTAGGTTAAGTTCGATAATGTTATAAGTCGTGTAGATAAATAATGGGATTTAATGGGATTCTCCCGCTGTCATTTTATATCAATATGTTGATTACTTTTCCTTTCATAAGAGTTTATTTTCGTAAATAGAAAGATTGAAAGCGAATAATAACACCGGAATATTATATTATATTATCACTACATAAGTGGGCGCTTGAAAACTTTTTTAAGAAAATATCCCGCATCTATTGATGGTCTTATTATTCACCCACTCAATCTAATATTAAGTAAATGAAAACAGAACTTTATTAACTTGGAACACCGAATAATTTTTCAAACTTATTTACTTGGCTCACAATTCTCGACTAACATAAATTCTATTCAGTAGAAAATACACAGGCAAAGAAACCCAATTCTTAAATCTAAAGGATGAAGTTACCTATTAAGCCGGGAATGCTCATGCCTGTAAAACGGAACAGTAGCGCGCATACTTATGTAGTTAACGGCATGTAGAAGTAAATTGTAGGTACACAGTAAAAATGTCACCGTAGGATAGTAAGACCCGTAAAATTATAAACTTCCAAGTCACTTTATGATTTTACGTAAAATAATGAACAGGGCCGTAGCACTTACAATCTTACCGCATTTTTAACACGTAAATTTATGATTTTACGAAACCTTTATGTAATTAACTATAGAGCCTACACATTTGCTCCCTTTGGGGTCGAGACCCTGGGTCCGAGGGGTACGGAGGCTCTCCGGGTTTTCAAAAAGTTATCTGAGCGTCTGGTCGTCGCGACGCGTGACCCGAGAGCGGGCGGGATGCGCTGCGCCAGGTATACCTGGCGCAGCGCATCAGCATTGCCATACAGCGGGGCAATGCAGCCAGCGTCTTGGGGACGCTTCCGACTGGTATTGATATGGATCAGTTAAGCTACCTGTAGATTGTATGCAACAGTCTGCAGTTAGCTTAATTGTTTCAATTGTAAATACTAGTTATAATTTGATTGTAATTTTCTTTGTTAATAAAGGCCATTGCCCCTAAAACAACTAGTGAGTGATAATGAGTGGTGAGTGAGTGACGCAAGACGTCCGCTGATTGGCTGATTGGGACGTGCTCCGCACCGCCTTCTTTGTCTGTCATTCATTAATCGCCCAAACAACAACAACAAAATTTTCATTGCGTGTTTTTAAGTACGTTTGTTCAATAATATCCATATTAAAGTTGTATAATGAGTGGAACAGTGGCTAATAGCTAATAGTGTCCAAATTATCTGTGAATACAGACATATGAGCAGTGGCCACATCGACCAATCAGAGGGCAGTTTATTATTTTACGAGTAAAGTGAAGTGATTGCCGGTGAATTAGTACAATAGTTAAACAAGGCCGTGATTGGTTCACAGATTTGTTCGTTTATTATCTTACTTACGTTTAAGCGAGGAGAATTATAAAGTTACGTGTTTGAATACGTTAAATTGTACGTGCTACAGTCCTGTTGATTATTTTCCGGAAAATTATAAAATGACTAGGTTTTTATAATTGGTCCTATCTGACGGTGACATTGCTACTAGCAATAAACATAATGTATGGCTAAATAATGAGAGAAAGAAAGAAAGAAATGAAGAGAAGGAGACGGCAAATTTGGGTGAAAATCTGCATTTGGTCGTGTGCGTTCACACGTGCCGGTTTTACTGCCCCCTGCGTCCCGTCTCGCAGGTTGCATGCCAGTAAATCAAATTGCTTGCAATATACTTGCATGCCAGATACCGGCATGCCAGTTAGTGTATACACTCACAACAATGGTGTCATTCGGGTGTCGCCAATACATATCTAAACCAATTTGTCATCACTAAAAATTGTTCCATCCTTTTTACTTTGATCTTGTTGAAAGTCGGTAACATTTTAGTCCTCTCAAATTTAGTTTAGTTTAGTTTTTGTTTCGGAGCATGTGTACCTGCAACGGGCATGTGCAATTGGCTTTAAGCTTGATACTAAAACACGCCAAGCGTGGTGATGATGGCAAATCCCCCCATGTTAGGGGGGTGTTCAGCAGTAGATGACATAATTATGTGTACTGATATGAGGAGGAACACATTTGTGACTCAGCGACCGAAATTGGAACAGTAAACCTTTCTTTTAGAAGGGATTTGAAGCGGTTGTCTCCGACACAAGACCTCTCCTTGTATCCTGGTTCTGAGCTGTCTCTCGCCAGTAGCGTCGAGTTCGCAAAGATCGGCTTCCACTGCGTCAATCCAGTGACTTTTTGGGCGGCTGACTGGTCAACGCTCCGATGGTTGAGTTTAACTTCAGTAGGTGTCTACCTCAATGATAGGTACTTCATGATGCCTGAATTTAATCTACCCCCTTAGCACAGCGATGTATCTCTAGGCTAGGAGAGAAGAAAATAAGTTTTTAATTTTTTTTTTTTAATATTGAATAGATATTCGTTTGATCCCAGTCTCCCCTGATGGAAAGTGACGATGTGATCTATTATTGAACTTGAAGAAATGTATTTCAAATATATTAGGTCCTTACATATGAAATTGGCGTTTTGTATGGGAGGAACAAAAAGTCGAATATTTTTTAATATAATATATTTAATTAATCAAAGTATGAACCATTATTTTCTATGCACTTTTGCCATCTTATAGGTAGTTCATTGATCCCTTTACTAAAAAAACCAGTCGGACGGGAATCAATAAAATCTTTGAAGGCGATTTGGACTGCCCCATCGGAGTTGAATTTTTTCCCTTGCAAGAAGTTATCCAAATTTCGAAAAAAATGGTAATCTGTTGGAGCAAGGTCCGGGGAGTACGGAGGATGTCTTAGACTTTCCAATTGAAGCTCTTCTAATTTAGTAGCCGTCTGTTGCGCAGTGTGTGGTCTAGCGTTGTCGTGAAGCAGCAGTGGCGTGGAGCGATTGACCAGCCTAGGTTGTTTAGCCGCTAGCTTTTCCATCATGGTTTGCAATTGCTGACAATAGACATCAGCCGTAATAGTCTGGCCAGATTTGAGAAAACTGTAATGAACAATACCGGCACTAGTCCACCAAACGCTTACAAGTAACTTTTTTGGGGTTAATTTTCGCTTGGGGCAGGATTTGGCTGGCTGGCCAGGATCCAACCATTGCGCTGAGCGCTTCCGATTATCGTAAAGAACCCATTTTTCATCACAGGTAATGATTCGGTTTAAAATACCTTCATTATTGTGCCGGTTTAGTAATGTAACGCAGCAGTCGACGCGCGTTTGCCGGTTTGCTTCAGTCAATTCGTGAGGTACCCACCTTTCAAGCTTTTTAATCTTCCCAATTTGCTTCAAGTGAATTAAAACAGTTTTATCACTAACATCGCAGCCTGCAGCTAACTCGGACGTGGTTTGCGATGGATCCGCTTCCACAATAGCCTTCAACTCTTCATTATCAACTTGAGTCTCAGGCCGTCCACGGGGCTTGTTCTGCAGGTCAAAATTTCCAGAACGAAAACGTTGGAACCAAAAACGAACTGTGTTTTCTTTTGCAACACGACCGCCATACACATCATTCACCCTTCGAGTTGTTTCCGCAGCACTAGTGCCACGGCGGAACTCGTACTCGTAAATAATGCGATATTTTAAGTTTTCCATTTTGTAAAATGAGTGACGCAAACAGAAAAAAACAGAAGAAAAAAAACAAATGAATGACGATCATCGAAGCACAAATACATGAGTCTATAGCTGTACAAATTTGAATTTGGAATTCCTTACCAAAGAGGAGAAATTTGTGATTAAAGTGGCCAGTACGAAAAACGCCAATTTCATATGTAAGGACCTAATATTAAATAAAATGAAATAAAAATCATTTAGTTCAGACAATATATCTATAGATTACACACACATCATTATTACATTTAAATACACAATTACAAATAAAATAAAATAAAATATATTGAAATTTTGAATTTAAATGTACAATCAAATTAAATAATAAAAAAAAAATATTATTGAGTTGTAATTTTCATTGTCAATAAAGTTGTTTTAATCAAATTAAATTGAATAGACCTAGCGTTCAGATCATTGAGCCACCAGCGATGATACCGGTTTCAGCATCATCATCCAGAGGCCCATGATACTGGAGCGGAGGTCCTGCGCCAGCAGGCTGATGGAACTGCGTCGCTCCAGTCCCAACCCCAACAACATCCTAAGGCCGTTATTGTACTGGACTCGTAAGGCGTTGTAGGCTTTGTGTATATCTAGCCCACAGACTGCACGTGTAGAAGGAAGTACAATACGTAATGCTATTTTAACTGGCGCTGTACAACGTGCGAATCTGCGAGCCACCATTATTACATCTCACCGACAACGCCCTACGCTCCCTTTCGACATCTACATTGTCTGACATATCTTCAGTGACCCAGTGACCCAGGTATTTAAATTTTTTGACATAACTTAGAGGAGTACCGTAAAGCGAGGCCGGAGGTGCAGAGTAGCTCTTCGTACCGGCTTTAAAGAGAAGCAATTCAATCTTTTTTACATTGTACCTGAGTCCATGGGCCGCTGCGTATGTCTCACAAACCTTAAGTAACCGTCTCGGGGCACTGATTGATGGGCTCAGTAGAACAATATCATCTGCTTACCAGATATTATTTACACTATTAAATTCAGCGATGATGATTTGATACCATGTTTGTTGAACTAAACATGAAAAAGTGCTTAATCGGCCCTAGCAGAAGTATCTTTTAGTTTGACCACATAATAAATAATGTATTACGTCATGTTGCATATCGGTGGAAAAGAAAATAAATAAATAACTTTTAAAAAAAATAAAAAATTAAACATGTCTTTTAGTGTTTTTTATTAACGTAAAATTTGTTACGATTTATGACTATTACACAGATTTTTTACTTTGAATGCTCGTAACTCTTTTTTTAAAGTGAATTGTGTCAAATAATACTTTATTTAGAATAAATATTCATTTAGAAATACAGAACAAGTTCTTTTGTGGTATAACAACCACAAAGAAAAAAATATGGCGATTTAAAAGCGAGATTTTAGGTAATTTCAAAACCAACTTTAAAAAATCATATAGCAGTAACCGTGATAGTTAGAACATTGAGTTTACCACAGAAATTTAGCCTATCACCCCTCCAACTCCCCAAAAAATTATGTCCATCCAATATTATACACTCTGTATATTCTCTGTTAAGGTCTATATGTGCACCAAGTCATTAACTTATTTTGTGTTACAAGAAAGTCAAAATAAAGTTTGACGCGCGACAGCTCTACGACCATTAATTACATTTATTGGCGGGATCGCCAATAAATGTAATAATGTTGTGTGTAATGTTAATCGGGATTCCAACGCAAAATTTCAGTAATCCGTGTATCGTCAAACTGGAAGCGAGCAAAATATCTCTCACTGCCAAAAAACAACTCTCGGTATAACAGAAAACATTAAAACGAAGCCAAACCACGACAAAGTCATACCATTCTGCAGCAAATACAAAGTAATACATATTCAAGAGCGAATTATCCCCAATTCAAAGTAACCAGAAGCAAATTAACTATTTAAACGCGGCATATCTAAATCTTGCGGCGCTGGCCCGCGCCACAGGCTGCGAGGGGCCGGCTGGATCACGTTTAAAATCGAAACGACAAAGCATTAGGACATAACTATTTGATTGTCAGTCGAACTACCAAACAGCAAATAAGAGTAGGTTAACTATAGGTATGCTAAAGGAATCACGTTATCTAAAGATTGACAACCGATGTGGCGGGGCGGGCGAAGGTCCGCCTGCGACGCAGAAGGTTGCGGATTCGATTCCCGCCTTGGGACAAATGTTTGTACGATCTGCAAATATTTGTTCCGGGTGTTCTTGGTATTTTCTATACCACTGTATTGTATTAAGTTTATCAGTCATCTAGCACCCATAATACAAGCTCTGCTTACTTTGGGGCTAGATGATGCTGTGTAGATTGTCCAGCATTATTTATTATTATTATTATTTATCACTATTATTTAAAAAAATTTAAAGTATGCTTCATTGACTAAGCTCTTTACACTGAGCTATGCCCGTCGCCGCTCGTTATTGTTGGTGTAAACAGCCCTCCCTTTGGGAGACGCACTAACCTAACTTATCATACTTATACTTAAGTAAAGTTCTGCCAATGTTAAGTCGCGCACGACACTTTATGGAGTTCGTTTCCACTCTGATCCACTTTGCAGATCCACTAACTAATGGATCAGTTTCCACTTTTTTGCCCACTCTGATCCACCGATGGATTAGTTACGACTTCAAGTTCCACTCGGATCCACGCGTCCCGCACGACGGATTAACGATGTAAAATTTAAAAAATGTTTTAAGAAATGTTTTAACCCGGGGAATCGGGTATGGGTCGATGGGGTATATATTTGTGTCGTACATTTGTGTATCTTTTTTTTTTGTTTTTATTTTCAAAGTTTCATGTCGTGAAGTCACACGCATGTTATGACTGGAAGAACTTTAAAGCTACTCTGAGCAAAACTGGCGCCACGACAATTTTATTTAAACTGAAAAATAACAAACCATTGATAAATAAAGGTGTCTCTGAGTCCACTCGAAAAAAAACAGGTTTTTACTATTTTCTAGGTTCTACAAGTAATTGAGATAGACGATAAGAAGTTTTGCGCACATTGTAAGCCATTTGCTATGAATCCTTGCTAAAAAAAACTTTAACTTTAACTAACCATAAAAAAGAAAAAATTCGAGCGTCCCTCGACCACCATAAGTCGTTGTATTTCGTAACTCCATCTCGCAAGTGAATTTAGTTGTGGCGTGACCATCAACATGTCACACGCAATTTTATAAATATCAAAATTTCCCCTCATCAGCACATATAGGTACGTCCACTGCTGGACACATTCCTCTCCCAAACAAGAGGGGCGGGGGTTCTCATAATCACCACGCTGAGAATGCGTATTGGTGTTCTGGTGACTTTTAAACATCACTAATACCTAACTGCACATACTTTCCAAAATAAAACTTATGTTTACTGTGTTCCCTGACTTTAAATGACTTAAAACTTTAAAAAAAATAAGATAAAAATAATAATAATAATTGTCAGCATGTGGGATGTTGATTCAGCGACCGTCGTCCCGATAGTCATTTCGGTTAACGGCGTAATAGAGAAGAGCCTCGATCAACATCTCAAGAGAAGTTGGATCAAGGGTCAGATTCAAAAAGCGGTACTCCTGGACTCGGCGCGCATCGTCAGAAAGTTCCTCTCTCTGCAGCCCTAGTCACCGGCTGCTTAAGGCTAGTTTCGCGGCCGGTGATTCACCGTTTTGATATATTTTTTACTGTGGAATAGTTTTATAATATTTTATTTTCTATAGGAAAAAAAATATTTTATAACGAGATTTAAAATAAATGAAATGAATAATAATAATAATGACTGGTATTGATATGGATCACTTGAGCTACCTGTAGATTGTTAGCAACAGTCTGCAGTTAGCTTAATTGTTTCAATTGTAAATACTAGTTCTAATTTGTTTTTATTATTGAATTGTAATTATCTTTGTCAACAAAGAATAAAAAAAAATTATAATAATATAATTAGTGCTAAATACTAATCTCTCGGAAATACAATATTTATGGGACCACATAAGGAGCATTATCAATACAATAGCGAAAGAATTTTCAAAATCCGTCAATAATTCACTGAAATCGACATCCATCAAAAAATACATACATCCGAACATAGAATCTCCTAATTTTTTCGAAGTCGTTTAAAAATCCAAGCTCACTTTTTAGCCAACCAACACAAGCATTAATATTAGTACGCATAATGTTGGCATAATGTAAAATAATTTTCGTTTAATGAGGCAATCACGCCATGAGCGACGCGACGTGACCGCATTATGAGGCCGCTCAATAAAAGCTATAATAGGCAGGCAGTGAGGACTGGACGCCAGCAGTTGCTAAGGACGTGGGTTTGATTCTGGCCTTGCATTTTACAGTAGGTGTACAGAGATTGTTGTCTAGGGTAGAATAGACAAAAATCCATACTAATGTTATAAATTCGAAAGTAACTCTGTCTGCCTGTCTGTTGTTACCTTTTCTCGCCTAAACGGCTGAACGGATCTTAATTAAATTTGGGAGTAAGATGGTATCCCGGGGACGGATATAGACGATACAGATATACATATATTTCTATTTTTTTTTAGTACTAAGTAGTTTCTTTTGTTTTATTGTCTCAAAGTTTGTTTGTGTGTGTAGTGTGTAATAAATAATATTCTTTCTTTCTTTTTTTTCTTTCTTTAAATATTTCTAACTCGAAAAAGAATCCGCGGGCAGCAGCGAGTGATATATAAATTGTCATCGAATGCGTAAAATATTCGAAATTCATTTATTCAATTGCAATAATTTGTAATGTATAACATTTTCTCTATTCTAGCCGAGACGAATTAACGCTAAGCTATGCCAATATGCATTGATTAGGAGTTTGAAACAAATGAATTTTGACGATTCGTCTGGACAAAGTGCGAGCTGTGATTCTATCATACTTTATATAATACCAGCGTCTGCCCGCGGCTTCGCGCGCCCCTTCCCGGGATAAAAAGTAGCCTATGTCCGTCCCCGGAATACCATCTGCCAAATTTCATTGAGATCCGTTAAGCCGTTTAGGCGTGAAAAGGTAACAGACAGATTACTTTCGAAATTATAATATTAATATGGATTATAAATGCGAAGTTCGTGTGAATGTTGTTTACCTCGTATCTCCGTAACTACTCAACCTTTTGAGATGAAATTTGGTATGTAGATAGTTTAAGTTCTAGAATAACACATAGGGTAATCCAATTAAAAAATATTACCTCTGGGGGGTTTAAAAAGGGTGGTAAAGTTTCTATGGAAAATTATTATTCCTTAATTCGATTCACTCAAAATTCGGTATAAATTAACCATAAAGTAATGAATGATACATATATTTTTTATTTTTACAAAACTACCCCTAGGGGACGTGCAATCTTTATCCACGCGGCGTAGCTATGGGGCGCAGCTACTTACTAATAAACAAGTCTAAAATACGATTCCTTCAGCTTCTTAAGTCATCTCTAAACATAGCAGTAGCAATAGGTACAAAATGTAGCAGTTGATTTTCAAAGGTTAATTAACTAAGTTTTGGACTCATCACCATCAGTTACAAACGAAACGATTTCTATGTTTTTGTAAACGAAGTAAAATTCATTTATTTTGTCACATAAAATACGAGTAACACATTTAAAAATAAAAAGTAGGAAACGTAACAAAAATGGTAACTCAGCGTGTGCTAGACAGAAAAGATCATGCCACAGCGCTGGTGTTCCGTGCTGAGCGTGCTGCTTGAGTGGTTTCACAAGGAGTTGTGTCAAATCGATTCTGTGACGTGATTTTGATCTGATACTTGCACAAAACGACCCAGTCTTGAAACCTTATTGAATTTCCCTGCTACTTATATTACTAAATTCGTGACATAAGTACAAAATTCACGCTGGACACGCGAGAGCTAATGGCTGGACTGAGCGAAAATATAAAAATTTACGATTTATAAGTGGCTACCGTGGTTAACCATCGTCCATTTTGTTATTTTTGTACCATAACTTTCGATTTATTAGGTTTAAATGTGCTTAGCTACCTAATGGTGATTGTTCTCTAAAAGAAAATTGGTCGATCAGCATCTTCGTCGGTTACTTTGACGTAAACTCACATGTATATTATGTGATAAGCCATAATTATAATATATATACCTAATATCCAGATGCTGCCCGCGCGGCTTCACACGTACTTTTTAAGTAGCCTATGTCCATCCCCGGTATACCATTTACCTTCCTGCCAAATTTCATTGAGATCCATTCAGCCGTTTAGGAGTAAGAAGGTAACAGACAGGTAGACAGAGGTACTTTCGAATTTATAATATTTGTATGAATACATATGCAATAATTATAGTTATTGGTAACAAAGCCAGTCATGATGGTCGTTCTTTCCTTCACAAGAAATACAGAGATTTTTAGCATTATATATTTGTAAGATAATAAATTAGTTTAGTTTTTTTTTGCACTGTAATTTTCACCAAAGTTAAACTCATTAATAAAGTAAATTTTAAGTTTCATCAAATCTACATTTTCTATGTGAAAATTAGTAAAGAGTAGAAACTTAGTAAATAAAATATAAAATAGATAATACTAGGTAAGTAACTAATAATATTGTTGCAAGAAAACACTCAAACTGCTTCAACAACAGACTTTAATTAACAGTATTATTACTTATAGTTCTCATCTAACCAGACAAGATAATTAGATCTGAAGTTGCTAATTTAATTAATAACTCGGGGGATACCTCATAGGGAGGCCATGGCCTTAATATTTTAGCTATAACGGAGACAGAGGAGTAGGAAACTTGGCTACCTTTGGCGACTAAGAACTAATCAATACAAGTCAAGTAAATCTGCATGTCTAAAAATCATACTAATGCAAGCCGAAACTTTGGTAATTTTATTTTATTACCTATGATCTCCAAAACTACAAATATAGGCTACCAATTATACCGAAAATACGCGTGCGAAGCCGCAGGCAGAAGCTACCGTGGTAAACATATTATATACTACATAAACTAAATCTGAATTTTGACTTATCAGCCTTGATGCGCATACAAAAACTAAAATAGTTGTTTAAGATTGAATTAGGGAATCTAAAGGGTATATTAGTATCATAAATCTGTACAAGTGAAATTGAAATGCTACAAGTAATGTAGTCTTTTTTTAGTAAGCCAGATTATTTACATAAAATTACCAGCTAGTGACGTTGTTGTTAATCCGTTGCCTAGTGAGTTATCGCCACACATTTCGATTTATTTGCCATGGCCACCTAGTGAGGTATACCCCCAACGAATGAAACTGAGCTTTTAGTTTGTTTAAGATATCGTTGTTATAATAATATTTGTATTTTAAAATTTTATTTAGGTAGATCGACGAACTGATGAAGGTCGCGGGATACCGCTGCGTGCGGATCGGCCGCGCATGATCGGTCATTGTGGCGATCTTTAGGGAGGTTTAGAAGACTTTGCCTCCATTCTGTATTACATTGTCATCGTAATATTGAGCCGTATCTAAATTTAATCTGTTCCGGGGTTACGGAATGAGGTCACACCGTCTGGGTCATAGGGTGTTTTATACTAGAATAAAATACTAAAATGAACCTTATTGTGAACAATGATAAGGGTGGTTGTCGGAATTTTGATTCGAGTGGTGGCCAAATAAATTGAAACTGAATTTACACGGATTGGCTGTTTTGTTGGGCAAAGTTTTTATAGCAAAAGTTGTTTTTTTAAAGTCGTCTGGAATAGTTCTTGACATATGTAGTTCACAGGAGATCTGATATGTCTTTTACTTCGATCAACGAAATAACAGTGCCATCTACCCCCGACCCCAACCGAGTGGCAGCCATAATACACTATCGACAGTGACACTCCTAAATATTTAATTATAATGAACTATTAATTAACAAAAAAAATTACAATCTAATAGAAACAAATTAGAACTAGTATTTACAATTGAAACAATTGAGCTAACTGCAGACTGTTGCAAACAATATACAAGTAGCTCAACTTATCCATTATGATTATTTTAATTTATATGTAAAATTTTTTATAAATGGTTTTACGAGCAAGGAACATATTGGATTGGATTTTGTTACCTTAATTTGACTAAAATGTTCCACAGGTCAGTTAATAGGTACATTTCAAAAAACTACTTAATCAAAAAGACAACTAGCACATTAACTAAACTCAAATAACTGCATTATTCAAACCTCATAATAAACCTCACTGGCTAAACATTTTACAAGCAAACTCACGTAAAGAGAAAATGCATCATTCTTCATAAAGAGGAAAATGCACTTTTCCTAATTCTCATTTGACAAAATCTACGTTGGCAGAAATATTAGTCTTGGGGTGTTAAATTTCGATTTTTCTTGTTATAAAACTACCAAAGTAAAAGCAACCTTAGAGCCATCTAATACAGCTCCTAATGCATCGAACCTATAACTATGTTTTAACGGGCGAAACAAACTTGCCATCGACTGTGTTTTATTTATTTATTAACCAGGGAACGGTGACCTATGTGTCTGTGGGACCGGGTGACTTGAAAAATTCGAATAACTTTTTCGCCCGCCACCGATTTTCGTCGCGATTTCGAGTAGCTGCCTCATTTCCCCTCCCCACCGCCGAACTGGCGGTGGGGAGGGGAAATGAGGCAGCTCACTGCGACGTCAGAGCGGCCGCATTTCCTGAGTTTTGGCGCCAACCCCGTGCGGTACATCGGGGTCACCGAATATTCAAAGAATGTTTTTTGTTATGATTTGTTGGTAGGGTGCAATCTTTTGTTTATTTTAAGGAAGTTCCTAGAGTCTAGAAACAGAAAAGACTGAACTAATTTACAAATAATGTTGATTGATGTGTTTTAAATTTTTTTAAACGTTTAAAACCAACTAATTTTACAGGTTCTATGTGAATTTGTCTAATCATAAGAAAAAGTAAATAAAGGAAGCTGTAATTAATGAAATATCTTTTTTTTATTGTCAAATAATTTATAATTATCAAGAAAAATGGTCAGTTAATAAAAGATTTTGTAAAATCTTCCATTGAAAACCCCGGTGCGTGGGACCGGGGTCACCGAAGATGTAAGTCTAATCGACGTCACCGTTGGCGGGAGCATATTGTATTTTTCTAAGAATTGATCAAAGGAAAGATAACATCTTTGACATCTGTAATTTGATGCACGTAGAAACTTTCGCTGAACCCTTTCAGTTGACTCTTTATATTTGCAGTAAAAAGGGGATAGCATACTCCAGTTGAGAGCGGATTAGTGAATTATATAGGTACAAGTATGTAGAGCAGCGTTTGAAGTCAATGGAGGATCTCATGACAAATACATACATACATTTTAAATCATTTCCTGATAATACTGTCAATGTGCATGTTCAGGCAGAGTTTCTTATCGAGGTGTATTCCCAAGTCACGCAGAGAATCGGCTTTGGCAAGTACACATTTTTTTATTGACGTGTGTAAATACTAATTCTAATTTGTATCTTGTTTTCTTTAAATATGTGCATACGTACACATAAGCTGTATAGTTTATGTCTTAATTAATATTAAGACAGTAAATAAAAAAGTATTTATTGACATTAGCTAATGGTAATGTCAATAAATACTTTTTTTTTATTCGGCGACGAAATTCGTTTACGAATAAACTGGTCTGGTGGGACCTGAACTATGTGGGACACGACATCCTGAGAAGAACGTTATACCCACTAAAACCTCTCCGGTGACCCTCTCTCGCCATTTTCACCGAACCACGGGAACATTAAACCAACCGCGGCCCGACTGGCTTCCCCTCTTCCTCCCGTACATAGCCGGTGAGCCCACCATTCCACACACTCACCGACCCATACTTCCAGCACGTTTCCTCCCCCCCGATTGGGACACAGTCAGGACAGACACAGTTGAGCCCGCGAAAGTTGACCTCTGTTCCCAGATGGTCATTTCTGTCGCCACCCAAGTGTGAGTCTCGCATTTACACACACAAATGCTCACACTAGGTCCTTAAATACTTAGTACCTACTTGTACCGTAGTATATTGTAGTTTCTGAATCCAGTGAAAAACATTTGATTAGTACTACCAAGCTTTTCACTATTTACCATTTCAATTTATAAAATTCTCCACATCCTAGATTGCGGCTAAAAAGTTACGTCACTACATTCTTGTTAAATATTCAGCATTCTTTTGTTATAATATACTTTCAGTACTTGCCGGAGTTTCTCGTTTGCACTGACCCAAAGCATTGTCTAACATGAGCTGTAGAAAGCAAACAGTATAACCAAAAAGCTCGGTTGTCAAGCGAAAATGTCCCCTACAATAATGACCAAAGACCCATTATTACGTGGCCGAACATAACAATTATAACATAATCGAATTCGGACATTACCCACATTTTCACCTGGCTTCGCTCGTATCCATCTGTGAGCCGAAATCGATCTTACTCCGCGCTGATTAAGTCGAAAATACATTAGGATTAAAGTAAACTGTACAACCTATTGACTCGGGGGATGTCGTGCATTCGCTTTTCAGACACACAATCTTACCAGTGGAAAATCTATCAACTTCTCAACCTTATTTCAACCCTGAATCAGAGAACCTAGAGTCTAAAGTTATATGGAGAGGGTAGAGCAGAGGGGCTGTTTTGGCGCCAGAGCAGTAGCCACGGCCGAGGACTGAAAGGGGTTCGCGGGGACAGAAGGGGGTGGGGCAGCTAAAGCCTTTCCAGGTCTTACTACGTTCAGTAGCACCCCGACCGCCGCGCCGCGCGCACGTATGGCACGCTCTCCTACGAGCGTGCGTTTTTCGATTTTTTTTAAACGTAATTACACTACATCCCTCCTATTCTCTATTTTTATTGCTTAAAGTTATGAGCGTGTGTTAAAGTTGTATGCTGTGGATTGTTCCAATGGTAGAGTATGGTGCGATTGCTATAATGTATGACCTACTTATAGCCGATGGCCTGTAGATACATATTCTTTAAAATGGTCGACTAACGATGAATGTAGCGATTTATGTGTAAAAGTAATTTGCGCGGGAAAGTGTGAGCAGGAATAAAATGGCGGGAACTGCGTGAGGGAGTTATTAAAATTCCGGTTGGATTTAAATCGTGATGTAATCCCGTACTTGTTCAAGATGGAAATTGGAAAGTAAAATATTAATTTTATTAATTCTTCACTCCAGGTTCTTAGGATAAGCTCGAAATTGAGTATTTAGGTATCAGTATTGCTATTGGAAACGTTTTGTTTATAATTTTCTAAACTCTTCTTTATAATTATAACTGTATTCTGGTTACTCTGCCTTCTGGTGACGACTTTGATTATTAGGAAATTGATGTACGCGTAAATATTTGATCTATTAGTTGCAATTTTATCATTGTGTAGATAAACTATTATTAATGACTGGTAAAAAAAGTTTAAAACGTATTTTCATAAATACTGTAGGTCAAAACTTTTAACGAAATTAAATGAGAATAAAAAAATAGGTTTGTGTGGCTAGACAGGAACTTGTAGGAATCTTAACATGATGAATGCTGAAGAGAACAATTAGTTTGTACGGGAAATATTTTGTTACAAACTGGTCCTTTTCCCAAAAACTATCAGATTAATCCTTATAGGAAACTAGCTTTTGATCGCGGCTTCGCACGCCTATGTCCATCCACGGGCTACCGTTTAACTTTCTGCCAAAATTCATTAAGATCTGTTCTGCCGTGAAAAGGTAACATACAGACAGAATTACTGTCGCTATTAAAATATATGGATAATAAAATATGGTTTACGAAATTATGAATTCTATATTCGGTTATAGAGGATTTCGGACTTGTACAGACAATAATGATAAATACCGTTCATACCGTTAAGCGAGTGTCATCTGGCAAGAACAGATGGCTGCGTTAATTTCGCGGCGTGAAAACACGCTCATGGAGTGGTTACTGGTAAAGGAATAAAGTGGCATTTAATTATCGTCGGTGATATACTCGCTCGTCGAGGTATTTTGAAGCAAATTTCAAGTCATAACCTAAACCATTCTAATTTTTACAGCATTTCATATTTTAAGTATTATGTAAACTCTAATAAACTCGTGTTAATAAAACAATCGTTAATAACGATCTAAAAATAAAAATTTTATTATTGTCATGTTCGATTTTACGACGTTATATTGACGTAGCGGCGTAGAGCCCACTAATGTCGTAGACCTCTAATGTCTACGGCGTAGAGGTCTCGTAGAGGGTGCTACGAAACCGTAATGTTACGTTTTATGACCGAAAAACTTGTAACTTGTAAATGTATAGTTGTTCACATACCGTAGGTGGAACGTGGTTGTTTCTAGAGCCATCATCATCATCAGCATAAGTTCTATAACCATTATTTTAGGACATTCGTTTCTTTTAAAAAGGTAATTTCTATATTTTGTATTGTAACTTCTGCCCATGGCTTTGCACGTGTTTTTCTTAGGCTTCGGACCCAGGACCATCCATAGTGTTGCCAGATTTTATTAAGGTCCGTTAAACCGGCATGAAAAATTAACAGACAGACAGACCTGCGCATTTCACTTAAACAAGAGTAAAATAAATAATTTTAAAGCTCATACCTACATCAAAATAAAAAACAGAATACGCTCACAAACACAGAAGAAAACATCCGCACATTTAATAGTTTTCATAACTACCCACGAAAAGGATATTCTGTTTACCAACGCATAAAAATGGGGGTAAGCCATTTGCAAATCACAAGGGATGAAACATTGTATTAAGGAATATGCCAAAAGGTTAGTGCCTACGTGCCGGACGCAGGCTGTGTATTATTTATGTTGATGCGTGCAAGCCAGTGAAATAGCCGTAGAGCCTGATTATTGATTTTGAACGAAGGGCAAAGCTAGTTAAGCTATGAACTGTTTTGTCTTTAATACTTATCATGGTGATCTAGTTACTATTATTCATTTATTACAGACTAGTTTCTGCCCGCAGCTACGCATGCATTCACCGGGATAAAAAGTAGCCTATGTCTGTTCCCGGGATACCAGCTACCACCCCGCCAAATTTCATCAAGATCCAATCAGCCGTTTGTGCGTGAAAAGGTAACATACAGACAGAGTTACTTTCGAGATAATATTAGTATGGATAACATATCTATAACAAATTATTAAAATCACAAGTAAAACACATGTTATATATATATAACACACATGGTGGTCTAGCTATACATGATGGAACCAAATATGTACCTCATTCACGGCAGAGACCTTTTCATTCGTAGAATATTTAGTTCTTATGAAACGATAAAAGAACTGTTAAGTTTAAAATAATTGCCAAAGTAATTTATTATAAAATTACAATTTGATCTGAATCCATATTAATATTATGAATTCCAAAGTAACTCTGTCTATCTGTCCGTCTGTTACCTTTTCACGCCTAAACGGCTAAGCGCATCTCAATTAAGTTCGGCAGTGAGGTAGATGGTATCCCGGGGACGGACATAGGCTACCATTTATCCCGGAAAAGAGCGTGCGAAGCCGCGGGCAGCAGAAAAAGTGTCCATAATTCACATTATGGACACTTTTTCTTTAGTAACTTAATAAAAAACGTAAGATTATGCAACCATGTTTTCCATACAATTTCTATAAAGCTCCACAACATGTGAGTTCATGTACGGTCAAAAGAAATATTTGTTTTTACTACCAATAGCAGTCATTCGTTGTTTCTTTCGCCTTTACCACAAAATAACAAACTCGTGATATTTTCTAGCAATTTATTTCCAGCCAGCGTCTATTCCAACCCTAAAAGTTATCTAGATCTGGAATCTAGAAACAACAAGCGCAAATCGATAGCAGACTATTTGGCCGTTACGATGAATTTCACTGAGAGTCCGTTGCACCCGAGTAAATTCGAAACACGAATATTTTCATAATTTCTCTGTTTACAATACAATTTGGATTGTGGTTTTGGGTATTCTGCATTTCTATACTAGATTGTACGGGTAAGCTTCTGATTTTCTATTGATTAAGTGGGACTGCACACCAGACAGACTGCGAGAATCTTAGGGCCACATTTGGCGTTCCGTGTATCTGCGAGCAAGCACGCACACCAAATACAAATTTGTATGGCGGGTGCAATTTGTACGTTTCATTTGGTCGCTACATATGGGCGGATGGCGAGGTAAATGTAGCCTTGCGGTGAATGAAATTCAAAATTTTAACTGTTAAAATACTTATACGTAAGCATTTTAACAGTTAAAATTTTGAATTACGTTGTAAATTAAAATTTAGAGTTACTTTGTTGCCAGCCTCTGTTGAGGCTGGCAACAAAGCCACGCCATCATTCAAAATATCATCATTCGGCATTTGTGGCCATCAGTCACGGTGGCTGAGCGGGTGGATGGCCCCATACTCACACTGGACCGAGTTGCATGTGTTCCGCTGCAACTCAATGCGTTGTGCAAAATAAAATAAAAGTTAACATTCAGTAGGAATTAGAATTTTCAGTATTACTTATTACAGATATAAGTGTATATACTAGTTGTAATTGTTTTATTCTGTTATTGTAATCTTCATAAATAAATAAATACAGCAAATGTAAAGGCGTAAGCTACTCGAATTTGTATTACTTACTTAATTTAATTTTGCAATAACAATTCATTGAATGTATTCTGAAGTTTATGTGACATGAATAATTGAAATCTGTTTTTATAGTTACTAACATAGTCAGGTAGTTCCACTAACAATTATGGTAAACAACAGAAATAAAAATTTATTAGAATTGTAAAAGGGTTTCCGCGAAACTACTATCTTAATCAAAAATATTCTGTTTAATTTCTGAGAGCTATAATGGTATGTTGTATCCAACACGTGGGTAGAAGCTAGTTATATCTCGAATATAAAAACCGATTATCATGATAAAGAGTGTGTTTTGATGAGCCTCCACTCTAAGCTAGCTTCGGATGGTATGTATTTCATCATCTCGCCCTTATCTCACTCTGGGACGGAAACTGATCCACCCGGCCCACGGATCAGAATGGAATAGACTAAAGCAGTGGAAACTGATACACCCGGGCTATGGATTAGAGTGGACAAAAAAGTGGAAACTGATCCATTAATGGATCTGCAAAGTGGATCAGAGTGGAATGAAGCTCATAATAAACAGTATTTACCAATTCACTGTTGGAAGTAGGCCTCCCCTGATAACTAACTTATTAGCTCTTATCATTAGGTGCTTAAAGACACCTATGACCTCTGCTTAGCTTGGAGGCTAGATGATGTTGTGTGGATTGTCCAGCATTATTTATTTATTTGCTTAATGAAAACCTACAGCTGAAAGGGAGATGCATCTATAAGCTACCTGCGCTAATGAAGTGAAAAGTGAAGGCAAATACGCGACCTTCGTTTGATATCACATACAAAAGTATTTTGCTAGCTAGCGTATTACTTAATTTACGAAGGTAAATCAATGAAATACTAAAAATAAAGTACTGACCGATGTCTTCAAGCACATCATTAATTATAAATTCTGTCCTTGGCTTCAATACATTATCAAAATTATAAGGCAGCTAACTTACGTATTCTGAACTAAAATCCACACGATAATCACCAACTGTCAGTGTGTTTTAACGTTAATTAAATTTTGTAAGGAGATAAATGAAACTCTAGAATCTGACACATGTTATTTTTATACAGAAAAAACGCGTGTGTATGAATGAATAATTCATTATATCAACACATAAAAATCTCATTACGGTTAACAAGTATGGTAGGCGGCCTTATCACTAAGAGCGATTTCTCCCATTGTGCAAGTAACACAAAGCCACCAGCACAAGCTAGTAATATCATAATTTGACACTGCTATAAGCTCACAAAATTACTAATTACACAACTTTTGTTTGATGTAACAATAGAAGATCGTAAAACCGTCAAGACATTAAACGGAAAGATGATGGGCAATACTTTAATAGCGGGTAGACCGCATTTATACTGTCGGTTTTGTGTTTCCATAGCGTAGGTCCGTTCGTGACATTACATATCGTCCCCAGTTCCCAGTTCCGGAAGACCAGCGCTGGCTAGGTCTCCTCTTGCGGGCTGGCTAGGTCTCTTGCAGCCAGTATTATCTCGGTTAAGAATGTTATTTTACAAAAGGATATATGTACGCTTAGAGAGAAATACAGGATTATCTTAAAGTAACATGTGTGCAGTACGGACTTTGAATGTTTTGAGTTGAACCTTGTGTTTTATTATGCTGAGTCTAGGGCCTTTTTCATAACAACTTTATGTGTATCTTGTGTGTCTTGTTTATATTTTGTATAGTTGTTATAAATAAATGTCTTTCTTCTTCTTCTTTTCTTCGAAATATACCTTCTTCTTCTTTCACACAGAATCTTCCTGGGGTCTTCACAGGCATCGCGGAGTGACCTTAGCAAGTTGAGGATTTATGTTCGTTCTGCTGTTACTCCCTCGCATTCCAGGACTACGTGGACAGTTGATTCGTTGCCCCTGAGGCACCCTCTGCAGAGAGGGCTGTCCGTCGCTCCGATGGTGAATAAGTGTTTGTTCAGTGAGCAGTGTCCTGTTAGTGTTCCCACCAGAATACGCAGGTCCATTCTCTTTAGGTTGGCTTTAGGGTGGCTTTTCGTTAGCGTCGGTTATGTTGATGGATGCGCCGCTCTGGCTTGTCTGCATTCTAGCAGGCGTATCCATCGTTATGCATCTCTCTGGTTCTGAGCCTAGTCCATGTCTGGAGTAGTGAGAATGGCAGGGGTAGTTAAGGTGATGGACCTTCTGTGGTTGTTTCCGATTCCCTCCGTGCCAATTCATCAGCGGCCTGCCCCTTTTCAGATAAATAAAAATAATATATCTAAACTACCCTGACACTTAGGACATAGGATCTATCGGGAAAAACTAGCGCATGACCCTCCCAACCCCCCAAAAATATCCTGTCAGTCCATGGGCCAAACACCCTGTTTTTTCAAGAGTAAAAAATCTGTCGTGGCAAGTAAATGCTTTGTTGCTTTGATATATTTGATTCAACCCAAAAAGATTATTGAATATTAATGAAACAAAATTAAAATTAATGCTTTTTTGAGATTTCATGTGAAATATTTATTTGTGAAGGCTAATATCGATCATAGTGTCATTATTTAACAGTTTGGAATACGATCGGCCGCACGCAAGCTTTAAAAAGCTCGGTCTCTTTATAGTTATGGGCAATATAATCAATTAGGTACGTTTTTTCTACCACGTATGAAAAAGCCTTTCTCGAATGCTTTATCTGACAAAACATTAACAAAATCTCGAGAAAAAGCTTACTGATATTCTCTAAACTCAACTTCCCCAATGGAAGTACGGAACCCTAAAAAAGATTTCCTTAAAAAGTAACTGAATTGATATCTGTCAAAACTTAGTACACTTTCCGAAGAGAGGCCCTATTTGCAGTTAAAAATTCAAATGTCTACAAAGTAAAAACACGAAAAAGCTTTTGTAGAAGAAAACAATACGAAATTGTTCAGTATAACGTCTCGCAAAATTGCAATTAATATGAATTATCTTCAAGTCATTCGTTACCGGAATAAAGGAAAAGTGGGAAAAGAAAGAATGTAGAATCTAGAGCCTTGTTCGCAGAGGGGAATTAATATGGAGCGGATAACGAACTGAGAGACAATAAATCTAGCATATCTAAAAAAAAATACAGAGAATAGTATAAAAAATCCTACTTCCCAAAGTACAAACTATACTTAGGTTTAGTTTCTTTAATTATTTTTAAATATCAATGTACGTAGGTAGGTAAGTAATAAAATAAACCCATTAAAACAAAATAACCAACTTATGGATTGAGTATTGATGGCGCGTTGATGAATGTTAAAATTTTATAAGCGTTAAAATTGGTACTTAATGTAAAAAAATAAAGCACTCGTTTTATTGATAAACCTATTTGCTAATGGTCAAATTAATATTTTTACGATTTCAGTATATTATCAAAAGCTATATAATAAACACATACGTATCTACTAATCGCAGTTAGCATATTGTTATGTTTTGACTCCGCCCGGAAATTCTTTGCACATCTTAATGAAATTTCACGTAAATAGAAGAAGTTTCCAACAAAAGTAATATGCGTTGTGATTTCGAACAAGTTTAATAGCATATTAGGAATTCAATTTGTTTAATGCCCTCTTAACTTCGTGTCGAGGTCGAAGCGATTCGCATAATTATTTAGTTCCGTAAACTGGATTTTTATCGATATAAAAATACTATCTCGATTCTCGTGTGCCATTATACTATCGTTAGTAGAAAAAATCGAAAATGGTGTGAAAACAAGAATTATCTAATGTTTTTCTCCCTCATAAACAGAACGGACATAATGTCAGCCATCTTGAATTTTAAATTCATTGCATGGATGGATGGTATGAATGTAAACGAATGATATAAGACTAAAGTATAAGAATTGGTTGCTTTTTAAATTTTTCTGATTTTATGTTTTTTCTTATTTTACTTACTGCTTATCAATATTTTCTTTTATTGCAATACCTATTTTGAATTCCAGGTACAAATAAATATTTATGAAGATATACAAAAATCAAAGTTCCGCGAAGTCAATTAAAGTGAAACAAAACATATCACTAGTGTGTAAGTAACAATTTATAAACAAAAGTGTCATGTGAATAAAACAGATGTGCGAAAACGAAAGTTGCGATGAAAAAAGCAAAACCGAAAAGGACGAAAGAAGGTGGCTGTTTCGAAAAAAACGAACTGGGTTAGACAAAGGAATTCTTGAGCCGCCATTTTGTGCGACACGGCGGCCATCTTGCCGTCCGCCATTTCGTGTTGGTAAATCAGCGTGGATGTGTCGTTGGAGATGGTGGTTGGCGGCTGTGCTGCTGACTGCAGGATGGGTCGGAGGCAGCGAGTTCCCGGAGAGGGAGTGCTGCGATCCTGTATATCCTCCAAGCACGCAGACCACGGCTGCACCGGTCACACCGCCGGTGCAGACCAGTGTGAAACTAGTTGGTGAGTTTAGTTTATTATTATCATTTTAATCTAGGAATTTCTTGGAGAAGAAGACAGAACTACGCCTATACGCCTTTACTTCTTGTAAATTTGAAGTCTGTGCCGGTGATTAAGCGGTTTCTTAGCCGGAATTCTCAGTAGGTATTACTTAATTAGGGGTTACTTACTCTACTCTGCGAAAATAATTCGAATCTACAAGGCAACCCTACGTTGCAAGCTATGATAATCACCGCGATCTAAATATTTCTCTTTTTTTGTAAGTAATAAAGGTAATCTTCGTAAGTACTGGCTAAAAAGAATGTAATTTATAGGAAACTTGGAACTAGCCCCGCGAAGACAAAATCTCCTACGTCTACAGCTTGTAAAAATATAAAAACTCTACAGAACATAAAATTAGACAAACATACACAAACAGAACATATGATACCTACAAAATTAGATCACAAAGAAGCTAAAAATAATAGAAAACAGAAGCAAAAGAGCCCCATCAACAACAGCTGAAAATAATTAGATACAACAGCTGGAAATAAAGAATTCCAAACTTACACTGAACCCGAAAAGATAGATGTACAAACACAGACTTCAGTTTTACAAACTGAAACAACTAGCTTACCAGATGATAACCATCTGCATACCACCTGTCAGATTCCGTGTATAACGTCAGCCTTAAAACAGCGATTAGTACGAAATCAGACTTATAACTGCAAACCAAAAATATGCATGCTGAGTAACCACAAACAAAACAACGTGATAACAAACACACAGGACGTCCTATACAATGGCTCTACGATCTGCCATTACCTTAGCCCTAAAGCAGACATTCCGCAGTTACTACATGGTCCACACTCAAAGCTAAAAAGACTATTGTATTATTCTACTAGGTGATAAAGACTTTACAAAAGGACAGAGCATACCGAAAATCTTAGATTGCATCAAAGAACAAGAAATCACACATACGAATGTGATATTATGTGCGCCAACTTATCAATACGGTTTTGGAAAAGACCAAATAAAGCAAAGAATTAAAAGTTTCAACAACCTAAAGATGTTCAAATACATAAATATGCCTACTTAGTCGACTCGAACAGGCACCTAACATACAACTATTTTATGTTTCATAAACCTTCAGGAAAAATCAGCAACTCTGGCCTTCGGACAATTTTCCAAGTCTTGGTCGAGATCATTGCAAACATAGAAAAAGTTCAAAATTCTAGAGATTATTCCAAACCAACCATTGTACATAAAGGTGATGAATTGGATTACAAAACCAGTTTTTTCTTGAATTAAAACCTTTTTGTTCTTTATCTAAATATTGCAGGTCTTCTAACCAAATTGGACTTACTTACTATATGCCTAAAATAACTACAAGAGCGTAACAATAAATTAGATATTTTATGTATTACGGAACATTTCATGATGGACGTACAAGATTAGTTCCTTACCATATCGAATTACACCCTGGCAGCGTGCTTTAGTTGCAACTGTAGCAAGGCGAGCAAGAGAGGCGGAGCCTCCATCTTAATGCATAATACGAGTAGACTCAATAGGTGGACAGAGGTGAAGAAGTTGTCAGACATTTCCATTAGCGGTATATTTGAATGTTGTGCAGTGGAATTAATTGATTATAATATTGTAATAATTTATTTAGCACATAGATTACAATAACAGAATAAAACTTCAAAATCTAAGCCGTCACCAGAAGGCAGAGTGCCCAGAATGCTGGCAGCATTGCCACGTTGAATGGCAATGCTAATTCGTTGACCGAAATAGAAGCCAGCATTCCGATCACCTGTCGACTCTATAAGAAGTTTTATATTGTTGTTATAAGTGTATAAAGAGTACCAAAACTAAGTAAACTTGACAATTTTATAAACTGTTTGTAATTTTATAAAAATTTTATAAAAGTTTTACATGAAATTCCAAAAAAGCGTTATGAAAACATACTTATAGCTACAGATTTTAATATTGACATCTTAAAGAAAAATTATATTACTCTTGACTTCGAATGTTTATTACTAAATTTTAACCTTAACCTCGCTCTAAGGCAGCCACCTAGGCTTAGAAGTAAAATTTGTATCGATAATTTTGCACACAACTTTAAAAAAGCGATGTGGTACCGAGGTAATTGAACTCGCTCGATCAGATCACACTTCTTAGCTTATTATATGTCGACTCGACAATTTTTAAAGTGTGTTTTCTTATTAATATAATGCTACATGCATTATTCACTAGACA
Source organism: Eupithecia inturbata (assembly GCA_963662085.1). Classification (NCBI taxonomy): domain Eukaryota; kingdom Metazoa; phylum Arthropoda; class Insecta; order Lepidoptera; family Geometridae; genus Eupithecia; species Eupithecia inturbata. Next base: position 4,324,838 of record OY759201.1, read on the forward strand.
AATAATTGCATGCCTATAATGGGCAAATTACATTGTTACGCATTTAGTTTGTACCATCCTTTCTACATGTGATTGCAATAAACATTCTTTTACTTTTACTTTTTAAACATTGTAAAATCAAAAGGTCATCCGTTTGGACCTCACAAAAACTAAGTCGAGGGCCAAACAAAACCTTTTTCTATCCCTTCAATTTATATTATCGTCAAATCAGATTGAGTGAAGGGAAAGTTGCCGACCTTGCCGTGCCACAGAATAAAACGGTAGTGTTTATTTGTTGACGAGTCACTTACCTACACATATCAAGATGGTGTTCTGGATGTGACTTTGTGTTAAGTCGGTCTTCGATAAATAAATTTATTATATTGACTGAACTCTGTCGTCAAACAAATCTAAACCTTTAGGGAACATTCGTCTTCTCTTCAAGAGAAGTGCTTCAAGTGCAAGATCTTAGTGATCGACCACGTCACCCATATCGTCACTTCACATACCTTTAGGTGAGATTGTAGTCAGACGCAGGTCTACTAATAAAAAAACATTTACCCCAACATATACCCAAAAACCACTCTTAACAGTTAAGAGTTGTTTAATTTCTCCTGTTGACATACTCAAAAAACAAAATTCAAAGGGCTTTATTTCCCTTACACCTTTGGACTCCTGGACACGTCACAAAATTCTAATTACTTAAGTAAAACTAGAAAATAAAGTGACCACTATGATTTTTGCTCACTTCAATATTTTTCAGGTGAAGCAAAGAAGCCAACAAGAAACCTTTACCTTGTCAGGTTGTTAGTTTTCGAGTTGGAGCAATCCTCTAGATAATCTGATATTTTGTAGTAAGCCTTTTTACAAAGGATATGTTTGACAATTTGTTTAAATTTATTTGTTGATAATTTTTTAACTCATTTGGTATTTTGTTGTAAACTCTGTTGAGACTCGTAGGTCAAAGTGAGACATGGCTTTACAGATTTCAGTTGAGTGATATTTATAAGTAAGGGGTTTGTGTAGGTACTTTACGGACTGCACATGTCAGCAGTGGCCATATGTATAATGTATACTCCGGCCAAACTCCAAATACAATATTTGAAAACATTGCTCCATTCCTAACTTAAACACTTTCTTTTGTCTATTTGAACTCTTTCCTACTATGCATAAATAATGTTAACTATTATTTTTCGCGCTCGACGCCATAGACAATTATTTGTTGTGTTGTAAATTGTTTACAGTCATTATCATACCAGTCTTAACTTGAGAATGGCTAAAGTATAGGTATACTGTCCAATCAGTAGGTATGATATATGTATGTATGGTAGATAGATACAGATTTATTTGCTTCTGCAACACACAGTGTTGGATTTCAGATTACGGATTTCAATAACTTTTTTTTTCTTTAGGTTTTCAATATACTTAGACATTTGACTAAAAAATAAAATAGGTTGCATAAATTAATAAACAAGGTTACAAAGACAGTGTAAGCTGCAGCCCAGCAAAAAGGCAATGACTCAACGCATAATTCTGCTCGAAGAGCAAACACTGATTTCCAGTATTACCCTCTGAGGTAACAAGAAAAACGAGATACCAAGAAGTAGAACCATGTGTCTTGGTTATTAAATGAAGATACTGGTTGACCGTGGCAATGTTTGAAAACCTGAGTGAAACAAGTCCGCCATACATTGAGTATCGACCAAACTTCTCATTTCGTAGTTGTACAACTCTTAATGTTAATGCCACGGCAAAGTTTCACGGAACTAATACCGAAAAGCCGGTAGAGGGCGTAATAACGACGTTACAGAAGTAATATTGCTTTGGAACAGATGGATTAGATAGGATGGGATTCATCTACAGGGTTATTGGTAATTCACTGGCAATGCGTGAACTGTAAACAAAATAAATGAAATATAAAAAGGAGTTTATTCATCAAAACTATATCTAAGTTAAGTCAAGTTCAACTGATCGTAAATAGGGTCCTATGGCCCTTATAAAGGGCTATTGGTAATTCACTGACAATGCGTGAACTGTAAACAAAATAAATGAAATATAAAAAGGAGTTTATTCATCAAAACTATATCTAAGTTAAGTCAAATTCAACTGATCGTAAATAGGGTATCCTATGCCCTTATAAAGAGCTGTTGGTGATTCACTGACAGTGCGTGAACTGCAGGTTATGCTCATCACCGTGAATCCTTTGGTGAAGGAAGACACCAACAATAAATTACATGGTTTATTCCGGACGGTAGATTTTTAATACTCAACTAAAACTTAATAAAAATTATGTCAATATTTATTATTTCTTTCTGTACAAAAAAATATATTTGAAACCGGAAAATATTACAATTTTGCCACTCGCAAAACTAAACCAATTCTGCTAAAACTTTTACATTATTTTAATTTTTCTTGTGACGCGTCAAAATTTGTCACATTATTTTTTTATGATGTCATGAGTCGTCTGAGACTGACTGTCTGAGATGTGTAATTTATGTATATATTAAAAAAAAACTTACGTAATCTCCAAAATAGACACGTATAGACCGTTTAGTTTGTAAACATAAGGTTTATAAGATCAGTTATCAGATCTTACCGTATTTAACAAGTGAGAGAACATCATTTATCAATTAGACTGTCAGGGGTCGGAGCCCTAGGCCCTCAGGGACCGTCGCTAACATGTGCGTCGCCGAGGAAAACTAATCTTGTTCTGTCTGTCTGACTTCTGTTTGAATTGGTTGACAAAAAAAGATATACGAGTCAAGATCGACATTTGTAAAAATTGTTTTTTTTTTTGAGTTTTTAATAAACTTTTTTAATATATGAACATAAGGTATAACTACTATAGAGACTGAGACTTACGGACACATCGATTAACGGTTTATGTTAGCTGTAGATTAATTATGTATACAATGTTCAACATAAATAAATAAATATAAAAAAATATTTACAAATTTCAACTACCATGATCGGCAACAACCACAGTTGCCGACCCACCGACACAGCCCGCCGACAAAACCCAACGCCTGTCTGCCATCCCATCGGATAATGAGAGTGAGGGAATAGAGAGTGCACCTGTGTTTGCGCACCCACTTGTGCACTATAAATGTCATGTGCACATCGTTGAGACTGGCCTGATAGAACCAAGTTTAAGTTGTTATTCCACTCGAAACAAGCCCTTATGAGGCAATAAAGTGTTTGAACTCCATAACTTTTACACCTGCACTTGCGTAACTTATAGGAACCGACATAAAGTTCTGAAATTCCACACATTTTCATAATGATAATAATAATAACGATACCAGCTCCAAATGAACGCTTATCAGTACCTGTTCAAACTTGTAAGGTGTTCTGTATTTGAAACTTTCCAGGGTTTCACGGCGTTATTAATAAATTAGTTTTTCTTGTAATATTACCTACACCTACCTATTTGTAATGCTATGACCTCCAGTTTTAGCTTTCGAATGTCACTACTTACAAGCGTTTTACTCGCAAAGGCCCGCGGGGGCTCGCTTTTGTCTGCAATTGGTCTGTCACCAGGGCTAAGAGGAAGAAATTATGAAAATATAGGTAACCTTAAAGAAATAGTGAACTAAATCACACTTTTGCGAGCCAGACGCGCTAAAAGGAGCCAAAGGTAACGAATTTTAGAATTCATTACACGATTCCACGGAATTCCTTTCTAATTCAATTGAACTCCTATGGCTCTCGAGGCGAATAGTTATGCGTACTTCCGCTTAATGCAAAGCAGCGCTGTCAAGTCTCCTGACTCGTATGTAAGTCTAATCCAATACTACTGTCGTAATTTAGACAGGTTTACTTTGTAAGATTTTTATTAATATAGTGCGTAAGCCTCACACTTAGTTTAATTTACAAGAAATCAAATAATATAGGTTTACTTTATTTTACTGATAACCGCTTCCCGCCGATAACCACTTGGTACGAATTGCGTAATTCTACGCAGTACGTACCAAGTGTGTTTTTATCCTTTATGTAATTATCTAGAATGAGCTAAATGAGAACGCATGATTTACTTATAATCATTGTAATACTTCATCATCATCTTCAGAGTCTATACTATCGGCCTATACCACAAGCATCCTGATAAGCAAGTTTTTTGCATAAAGGAGGTGTAGCCAATAAACCCCACGCTGGGCATGCAGGTTGGGGATCGCAGTTTGCTAGTAGAATTGTTCTGCAGGGGGCGCTGCTGCCCCGTCCCGGTTGATATCCCTTAGTCGCCTCTTACGACACCAGCAGGAAGAGTTGGGGTGGTGCTAGTTCTAAGCCGGCACCTCAAGGCAAGCACCTCAATAAGGTAAAACGTTTTGTTTATGTTTGCACATCACTATAACTTTTCAAGCCAATATGTGTGAGCACTGTGATTTTTACTTTGGTAACTTTGCTAATTCATAAAAGTCATGGACGTACGAAACCGCGTCTACGACATTTTAGAATGTGTCTGCGTAAACCGGAATGCGAAAAGCTCAGGATAGAAGGGAATGGCAAGACTGGTGATGATCTAGTTGTTTCTAAAAAATTAATAAATCAATAATGCTGGACAATCTACACAGCGTCATCTAGCCCCAAATTAATTGTCATTATAGTAGCTAGGTCCCAACTCTTCCCTCGGGTGTCTAAGAGGCGACTAAGGGATATCCACCGAGGGTGGGCAGCAGCGTCTCCTGCAGAACAATTCTACCACCGAACTGCGATCCCCACCCCGCATGCCTAGCCTAGTATTATGGGCATTACCCCCCGTGAGATAAAAAGCAACAAGGCGCTTATCAGGGGGAGACCTGGGTCCAGCTGTGGACCAATATAGGCTGTGGAGGTGGGATGTGGAGTAGCTAGGTATGTCCTCAAATCAATTTTATTCATTTAGTGTTTTATTTATGAACTTAGTAATATTTAGTTTTAATGCATGCTTTAAACTTGTTCATGTATTTGTTAACGCAGAACTGCTCTTAAAGATTCATGATGTGTACACATACTTCAATAATAAAAACAAATTAGAACTAGTATTTACAATTGAAACAATTAAGCTAACTGCAGACTGTTGCAAACAATCTACAGGTAGCTCTACTGACCCATATCAATACCAGTCGGAAGGATATAATATAATTATATATAAAATACATACTTAAGGATACTTAAGGAAGGTCTATGTATATCATAATATTGTGGCTTCCCATTTTTTTTACTTTGATTGTGTTCTGTTTTATGTGCCAAATAAATAAATAAATAAACTAAGCTAAGCTTGTGTTAAGGGTACTAGATGACTGGCATACTAAATCCAATACAATAAAAAATATATCCTCTTTTTTATTGTATTTGATTAAGAATGACAGTCATCTAGTACCTATCAAAGACGAAATAATTCTTGTTTCGGTCAATTAAATTTTAACAGTTGAGCCATTCCTGTACTCGTACTGGCCAAGTACTCGTTACTAGCTTACTAATTCATTAAAATAAAAGCATACACATATTTCCAACTAAGTTCAACACAAAACTTTGCCCCTTTACCCGAAACGGCATCACATTGTCCCGGCCAGCTTTCCAGCCACAACAAAATATTTAACACAATCTAATTATACCGGCCGTTCGGCTGTCACCGGATATATCCAGTTTAAAATATATTAGTGGTGGTCGTTGACTGAAGGAACAGTTTTTTTAAACAGTTTGTTAGCTGTTAACTGTTAGACAGGCTTACGTTCACTGATAAACTAGTTTACATGTGAACGACATTTGTATTGCGCAGTCTAACGTCGAGTGTTGCCGAAACTGTTTCTCTAGCCAGCTAGCCACCCGTCTATGGCCATGCACGCGACTCTATAACGGTTGAGTGGGCGGTGTTTTGTATGTGCAATGTATTATTGTATTAGTAGGCATTATTCTAGTCCTCGTTTACCAATCAGTGAATCAACGTTCAACGATCGATCATGTCCTGAACGGCATAAACTAGTAGAAAATTAACTGTTTTATAAACTAGTTTATCGTCGACGATAAACGGTCTCGTTTCGTTAACTGTCAAAAAGTCGACGACCTATTCCTAAAATATACTCGTAGCATGTTTCGCCAAAATCCTGGCAGAATAAAAAAGTATCGTTTAAAACGGTTCAACTTGATTCTCCAGTGACTTCAAAATGGAGGAGGTTCTATATTCAGCTGTATGTGTTTCCGTATTCAATACCTTCAACAACGAGGCGTTTTCTAAAAACAAAAATCCCTAATAGCTTAGAACTGAATAGGTGGCAGGGATCTTTCGCGGAAGAATATTAGTTGTCTTTGGGATGTCATGTCTATGCACAGTCTGACATTTTAACTTTACTGACCCAAACCGCCATCTTTTCAGTCGGCTCGGACAATTTATTGCCATTTTTTGAATTTTTTGACAAATATTGATATATTTAATGTCATTGCCGAAGTATCGCAGGGAAGTTATGTTAAGCGTTGCCAAAACCTCGTAATAATTTGTTGTTCTATAGTTTTTAATTAAGGTTGTTTGTTATTACGTACTATTGTTTTTTTTCTTGCTCTGTTTATTAAGCTGTAATTGCGTTATTTAATAGTGGAAATTCCTTTGGTTTATGTTAATTTTACGTTTCTAATTTTAAGTATATTTCCCAAATAAAACAAAATAAATAAATTAGAAAACGTTTCATTGCTATCGCCAAATTCTTAGTTAAGGGCCGTGCTTACAATAAAATTAGAATACACCGATGCAATAAACCTCAGTTAAACCTATTTTATTACTAAGCTTGTCTTAGTTTTGCAAGATTTAATTTGAGTAATTTGTTTATTAATATTGTCTGAGGATTTCAGGTAAGATTAAGAGTAATTCTCATTTATTCGTTCTAATGAGACGTCTGACATTGTAATGTAATAGCTTAAATACAAGCTTTTTCATGTTTTTGACCGTTTTACAACAAAGCGAGGCAAGGCGGGATTTAGAGAGCAAATGAAGGTCTTAACTTTTCATTGGCCAGTGAATGGTGAATGCATACTTAAAAATAATAACGTTTGAGAGTTAGAATTTAATTTCCTAATTTTCTTATTAATTTTCATTTTATTTTACGTAAGTCAAGTAATCTACTTGTGTAACGTTTAATTTTTTTTATTATATTTCGTAAGTAAGTGTATTTCTAGATATTGTTACTTCTGCATAGTCATAAATAACAAAAAAAAAAGATAATTTTCATAATGTACCTATCGGTAAAAGGTTACAGAATGTGGTTAATTATACAATTTATAGCAACTGCTTTAACGTTGACGTGAAAACGATTCGCTTGGCAAGATTCACGGCACCCTAGGCGTTAATAATGCAACCGTGAACGTAAATAACGTTATATCAAACTTTGTATGAAAATCTGCGATAGTAAGCTTAATTTTATTTATATTACAATAATTAGCTTTTGCTATCGGCTTTACAATCGGTTAAATAGTAGTTTATATTATGTTAATTCAGGTCTAGAAACTACATTTATGCAAAATTGAAGCCCCAATCTGTTCGGTAGTTTTGCTTGAAGAGGACAAACATCCAAACATCTAATTATCCAAACTATCGCATTTATAATATGAGTGTGACAAGGAATTGAGAAAGGAGTGAAATTGAAGAAGCCAATCATATAAATCATTGTTTATACGATCTGCAAATTTTTGTTCCGCGTTCAGAGGAATACGTAAAAATGTTAATTATTTTCCTTAAATTAGCATAACAGTTCACCTTAATCTTGCAAGAACATAAGCTTAAAATAAATAATAACAGGACAGAACTGAAATAAGTCCAAGCCTTTTCAGAATTCAGATAAAGAGGTTTCCAAAAGGCTATTTAGGTTCTACACTAGAATGGTGTATTTTTTTTTCCTTTTTGTCTACATTCTGGCAGAGTTACAAAATAATATTTTTACCTTACCTACGTGGAATTTCTACCAAAAAGACATCAATATTGTTAAAACAACACAACAAACAACTTTATTTCGTATATACGTTATCTATCGTAGGATATTTATTATTTATAGCTCTAGTTATTTATTTATAGACTACTCACTTTTTTTCTGTTTGGTAACTGTTCATTTTTTAGTCGCGTACTAGACGCAACGCAGGTTTCGCCGGAAGAGGCGTTGTAGCAGCTATAGCCTAGCTATCAAAACATAATGCTGAGTCGAACGCCATTTTGTAGCTTTAAAGTATTTTATAAGTTTGTATTATATTATATTGTAGTTTATATGATGTTGGTCATATATTAAACATTATTGACAAAGAAAATTACAATTCATTAATAAAAAGAAATTAGAGCAAGTATTTACAATTGAAACAATTAAGCTAACTGCAGACTGTTGCAAACAATCTACAGGTAGCTCAACTGATCCATATCAATACAAGTCGGAAGCCTCCCCTGGCTCAGCTGGCTGCATTGCCCCGCTGTATGGCAATGCTGATGTCAGATACCCACCAGCTCTCGAGTCACGCGTCCCGTCGACCAGACGCTCAGATCACATTTTAAAAACCTGGAGAGCCTGTACCCAGGCTCTCCTGGTTTTTAAAATGTAACAAACATTTTATTAATTAATTATTAATTATTTATCCCACGGACATTTAATTAGTTTTAGTGCATATTATAGTTTTCAGCTACAAATAAAGTATATCTTATCTTATTTAATGTACATATTAGGAATCTGTTACAAAACAGTTCAAGTAATAGTGGTTTTCATATGAAAAGTAACAACAAATCTCATAACTTTGTGAATGTCATATCTGCACATAACTGCCAAGAATTTTATGCATGAGCGTTGAAGTACGTCTAGACGATACGATGTCACTTATGCAAATTCAAGATAACCTCGTTCGTTGCGAGCTGGGATGAAGAATCAAAGAATATTAGATGAGTTTCCATTCTATGTGTGAGATTATGGAATTAGTTTTGAATTTTACTTTCAACATTTTTAACGACACAGAGAAGCCAGCAGGGAGCTGACTAAGGACTAGTCAGCTCCCTGCTGGCTTCTCTATATAATAGCTATTTCTTATCGGCTCTGCGATAGTCGAGTGTAGTGTAACCTCTACTTTTAACCTAACCTAACAAAGAAGGTTACCATTAAATAATACCAATCGGAAACGTCCCCCAAACGCTGTCTGCATTGACACATAAGGCAATGCTGATGCGCTGAGACTTGAGACAGATACTCACCGTGCGCGCTCTGATAAGTTTTAGAAAACGCGGAGAGCCTCGGTACCCTACGAACCTAGGGTCTCGACTTCAAGGGGAGCAAATGTCTAACTAGAATTAAACGATCAGGTCAGAACAGGAACAACAATTCCTTTTCTTGACCGAGGACAATGAATGCTTTGTGATCATGTTTAAATTCTAATAAATAATGATAATAATCCTAATAAAACTTAGAATTCCGTGGGGTACCGAGGCTCTCCGGGTTTTTAAAAAGTTATCTGAGAGAGCTGGCGGATATCTGGCGCAGCGCATCAGCATTGCCATACAGCGGGGCAATGCAGCCAGCGTCTTGAGGACGCTTCCGACTGGTATTGATATGGATCAGTTGAGCTACCTGTAGATTGTTTGCAACAGTCTGCAGTTAGCTTAATTTTTTCAATTGTAAATACTAGTTCTAATTTGTTTTTATAATTGAATTGTAATTTTCTTTGTCAATAAAGATTGTATTAAGTCCTATTTAAATAAATAAATGAATTATATTTGATGACCGATGTGGCGCGGCGGGCGAAGGTACGCTTGCAACGAGGTTGCGGGTTCGATGGGAATCGAACCCGCGTCCCAAGGTGGGCCTTGGGACAAATGTTTGTACGATCTGCAAATATTTGTTCCGGGTGGTCTGGGTATTTTGTATGTATAATAAAAAATATATATCTATGTAATGTATTCCAATAAGTATATCAGTCATCTAGTATCCATAACACAAACTTTGCTTAACTTGGGGCTAGATGATGCTGTGTGGATTGTCCAGCATTATTTATATTTATTTATTTCTTTTTTGCCAGCAATGTATCTATTGTCAACACTGAACTACTGATACAAAATAAATCTCAACGGTCTGGTTCACATGTTGCCATGTATTTTTGCGTATGACTGTACTAAGCAGTATTTCATAAAGGTCAATTTATTAGATTATTGAGAAGCTGTTAGGCTACGAGGAAAATAATTAATTTTACTCGTAGCCTAACCAGTTAGGGCGCGTTCCCACTGTGCGTGACGACAGAAAGTGGGAACGTGCGTTTAAAGCACCGTGGCTTGTATATTGAAATGGAGGTGTTCACATAAAGAACTGCACGATTAACTGTCGTCCACGACTTATTTTTGTTGTGACGATAGTAGGTATTATCGTTATAATGGGAACAGCTAGCGCGGCAGTCATACAAAAATAAACAAATTCACGATTTAATCATTACTGCCGTGAACCGTAAATTGTCGTCACGATCCAACGGGAACAACTAGAAACGATAGTCGTTCCACAAAAACAAATCGCGACGACAAACATTCGTTATAATGGAAATAAAAGGGGTATAATGGAAACAGCTAGAGACGATAGTCGTCCAACAATAATTTACGGTTACGACACAGTGGGAACGTGCCCTTAGGCATTCTAGTTAGACCACGAGGAAACACCCACCCAAATGTAATTTCCATCTAATAGGTACTAGTAATGTTTTGCTATGATTATTTGATAAAATATAATATATTTTATCAAATAATCATAGTAGCTTAGATTTACTTTCATCTTAATGTCTACAAAGTAAATTGAGAGACAATTTCTAAGCTAGATTTCATTGCCCAAAGGGATTGAAGAAAGAATACGAAACAAATTGAGGTCTTTTCAAATAGTAATATTGCATACATAAGGTTGACTTCGTCTTACTTCGTCAACAAAATGTCTGTCTATTATAATAAAAAACTACGTTAGTAAATAAATATGAAATTTGTTGTATTTGTTGGAATTCGATTACGGATAATAAGTGTCTCGATAGGTACTCTAAAATAATTATCTCTTCAACAATCTGAATAGTCAATTCAGATTTTTGCTAATCCATTAATGGATCAGTTTCCACTTTTTTCCAATCTGATCCACCGATGGATTAGTTTCGACATACTGTGTGTCACTGATAGGTCCCTCTAAATTATACTTTTTATAAATAAAAGAAGACGAATAAAAAATATTATTGTTCGAGTCAGTCAGTTCATAATCCAATCCAGAAGTGAGATGGGCTTGACAGGGCAAATCCTTTCTTTTAGTTTAGTGGAGTGGCCCAAAACGTCAATTGCCCTTTTTAGTTCCTTGACAAAGGAATAATGGTTTCCTTTTATAGCGGAAAGTTAAATGGGGTTTTTAAATGAAAATGCTGGTATTTTGTTTGAGAGTTTTTAGGGTGAGTTCGGTTAGAAGGGGCAGAATTGCATAAAAATTAAATTTGCTAAAGCTTGTCGAAGCTGTTATGAATTAACAATTTGAACAACATTAACCATAACAATCAACCAATGTTGCCAAACATCGGCTAACTTTTTAAAAATAATGTTTACCTATAAGTACTGGAAATAACGGCGTGATACAGGTATATCCCAACTGAGGGCAAATGTGCTATCCAGGTCAAGAACTTCACTACTACATAGCCGCAGCCAGGGCACGCAAGAATGGTATGACCGCCGAAGACCTAGGATTCGCAGGAAACACAAATAGAGTGTTAACAATGACCATCTAACGAGGGAGAACAAACAACTTCTTACCAAGGTAAAAAAGATGGCACAGGAGAAAAACCAGAGGCATGTCTGGTTCCAAAACTGTAAGATCCTAACCCGGAAAAATGACACTTTGCCGATCATCGCTGTGTACAGTGAAAAATACCTTATAAAACTTAATTAACTATCTTGCTACGTGTTACTAACCTATTTATAAGTTTTTGTGTTTGTTTTTAACAATTACCCTAACCAGATTTGCTTATTTACCTACTTTGTCAAAGCCATATCAATCTAACATAATTTGGCGTGTTTTAAAAAACAATAAACCGACTTCAAATTCCGGTTTATAGGTAATATTCATCTATGTGTCGGACGAACGAAATCACCCCTCCCTTACTTTCCCTGACCGAAGGTCTATGTTCACGTACAAAAAGTTTAGTTTACACTGGCGACATCTAGTTATAGTTCAAGTCTAATTCAGTTTGATAACACATGGATGAAGCTGTTGACGCCCGTTACCATGGAAACCATTATTTGGGTGATGATGAAATTAACATATTCTGAATTTTTACATACCTACGTTTTACGGCGCAATTCCTTGAGAATCAAACTTATAGGAGACCACCTAAAAATCAATTTTTATACAACAACGAAAGAACCATCAAATCTATTAACAATTGGCGCAGATATCACCAAAACTGTTGTAGCTAGTCGCGATTCTCCAAAAATATTATGTTGCTTTTTAAGTTTAACGTGATAAATACTAATTCCTCGGGAAAATTTTTTTTATGGGACCACCTCGGGATCATTTTCTATACAATAGTGAAAGAATCAGTAAAATCGGTTACCCATAGGCGGAGATATCAGTTAACATACATATGTACATATAAAAAAACCATACAGACGAACTGAGAACCTCCTCCTGTTTGAAGTCTTTTAAAAATACATTTACTTACCACAACCTATTATCTATAATTACATTAATTACCCTACCTCTAAACTACATTAATATTAACCTATGTACCTACCTAACCTACCTACCTATACCTACAATAATTATTATAGTTTATTATAAATATCATGTGTATAACCTATACACAAGGAAAGTTAGATAGAAGAAATTGTGTCGTTTTTATGTATGTATATGTTTGCCACATACATCATAAGAACCAAGGTCTCTTACAAAGTCTATTACCTACTTTATTTTACTTATGCACTTGCGCTAAGAATAAATCTTGGTGTATGTGTTGGACCTGTCAACAACTACTCCAAAACCGAAGCTTATTATAATAACATCTTTGTGTTAATATTTTTTCTAAGATCTAATATTTTCCTGGGTGGGATAACACAACTTACCGTAGGTTGCGTAGGTCTAAATCATGCATCTACAACCTTTTTTTGTGCAAGGGCCAATAATCCATTTTTCATCGCCCGAAGGGCCGCAACCCCACTATACTCTATTTAATTTTACTACCTGCCCTAAAAAAGGAATATAAAACAAGCAAGTTTAAAATTTTCAATAGGTTTTATGGGTTTATTTATTATCAAAAATTATTTATTTATTAAAAACCTTACAAAATAAGTACGGGAACTTGAATCAATGCGATGTTTGACACTGTTTATTTTTGACGAGTGTATCGATGTCAGGATTTATTTTTGAAGTTGCAACCCGTAGACTACCTTCCAGATGTGCGTCTGTAATTCTTGTCCTTGTTTTAGACGAAAAAGGGAATCGTTAATAAGAAGTTATTACTGTAAATAAAATATTATAATTTGCTATGGCCTCCGAGGGCGGCAAGAAAAGACCCGGCGGGCCGCGGGTTGAAGACATTTGGTCTAAATCGTACCCACTCGAGTGCATTTATGACTCCAACTTACCGTCTCATAATCAAGTCATTCACCCTTGATTGTAAACAATTCAAGTCATCATCACTAAACTATGTATTCGCCTATTCCTGCCTTCGAAGACGTCATTTGCACAAGCTGTCACCTTATCTGAACTTTTCGCAAACCTATAACATTAATTCAATTAATTTAATTTGTTTTCATACACTCGCTGCATGCTCCAGCCAACGAAGTTTTGGCTAATTTGTGTTTTATGGGTCTTAACATTTATTACCAAAATGGGGTTACCCAGGGGGGGGTAGGGGTTTGCGAACAAAAACAGTTCAGTTAAAAAGAAATATACACAGCGATGCAACTATGACGTAATAATTTTAACGGAAACTTCGCTTATCGAATTATTCAATGATATGTACACTAGAACTGCTGCTCTCTTTAACAGCACTTACAGCACGGCTGACTTCGATGACTTTACATCCAGGCCAAATGTTTAAAAAAAAAAAAATAACAATAATTTCTTCTGCACAACACGACCACCTTCCTAATATTAACCTATATAGGTACTGCTGTAATTTGTTACTTTATTATTATTACTTTTTAATTTATAAATCACTTAAACTATGTATAATATAAACATAAAAAATATTACTTTATGGACCTGGTAACTACAATTAAAAAAAAAAATTGAACATTGCATAGAAAAAAAACTGCAACCCTATTTTTTTTAACTTTTGGTTTTGTATGATATTTTCGGATAATTATTCTCTTTCTATGTGTGGAAACTGCTTAGTTTAATTTTTATAATGTTAAGTGTTTAATTTTCTAGTCCTATAGATTTTGTTTCCCTTAGATAAATAAATAAAATAAATAAACTTCATGCGTGCAAAGTTGTCGCCCGATCCGCTTGGTAGCGTGGTCTCGTGACAAACATACATCATCATTACAAATGTTAGGGTTACCAACATTTGAATTTTTTTTCAAAATCGCCGCGCATAATAAAATTTATATAGTAATTTCATCTGTGAATTTCTCTGAAACCTGACGCTTTAGGACATTTTTTTATTTTTTTACCGATGCTTTTAGCCTTTTTATTATTAGTAGGATAGATACCTACTTACATTATCCAAGGAACGTAAAGGAGGAAAGTTAAAGACATAGCACATACGTCCCACCGCGTTGCCGTACATCACAAAAACTGGCATTCAAATATGGGCGAAAACTCGTCTTAGATATATTTTACTCGTTACAACCTAACCACTCATTGGTAGACGCCTCATTTAGGTACCGCAAGATTCAAGTGACTAGCCCGCGCGCGGTAGCCGCGTGGACAGCCCATTTGAAGTAAGTACGCTCATACGGCTTTTTGCCGTCAGCTCAACTCATGCATCATGCATCTGCAAAACTCGCTTTCGCGTGGACAGCAAGCTCGCTGTCCACGCGAAAGCGAGTTTGCTGCTAGCTGACGACGCATGGACGAACAGCGTGCGGTCAACATAATTTGAAGCGGAGGCGTGAGGGTGCTCTGCGGAAGCGGTTGGCCTAATACGCGACAACCTCTACTTAAAAATTATTTTCTTTCTTAAATCGACAATCATTAAGGTTATGTTTCATGAAGGGTATGAATCATATTTGGTACTCGAATATGAAATCACATTTAATCAGCTAGTTACCAAAGACAGTAGGTGTAAAATTAGTTTAACGTAACTGAACCAAACTCAACTGTATTATGTTAATGGCGTAATTCTAACTAGGAATCATAGACTTGATATTTATGTAACATAAATTAGTTTATGTAGTCTCCTTTGAACTGAATTGTTTATTTAGGTAGGAGGCAGCCTTTTGACCTTTTGATTATGTTGGTGGGTGGGTTTTCTACTTTGTTTTTGATTTAACAAAAAATACAAAGACTCGAAATTTATTCTGCCGTTCAATAAAATCAGCTAAATAGAATCAATAGCTAAGTAAAATCAGCTATTCTTCTAAAACCCATTACGAAGGTAATTTAGTCTACTCAGAACCAAAGTTCCTAAAAATTCTGAAACTCTTTTCCTCCATTTCTTGCCTGGTTTTGAGAGGAAAGACAAAAATTTTGTGAAATATTCATATATTTCAAAGAGACAACTGTCACAGAATATCAACTCCAACGTTTTTCCCGCGACTTATCTCCGTGAAAGCCTCCGACCCGATAGCGCCATGTCGCTTCGACATAGCGTGCCCCCCGGCAGTTGCGTTTGCCCCTGACTTTTGTAGATAGGGTGTAGGTACCGACCTACAGTCGGCGAATTAATGTAAGGGACTAAGGGAGTCCTAAAGTTTTTGCACAATTCGGTAATGGTTCATCGCGTTTACTTAACTTCAATCAAGATGCTGTTCAGTATTTTTTGTCCAAAACTTCCTATTAGAACGCACATGTCATCAAGTATAACATGTGTACTACCTCCTCCACCTCTACCTCTACCACCTATATTGGTCCACTGCTGGACCCAGACCCCCTGATAAGCGCCTTGTTGGCTTTTATCTCACGGGAGGTAAGGTCCCACGCTGGACATCCGTGTTGGGGATCGCAGTTTGGTGGTAGAATTGTTCTGCAGGGGGCGCTGTTGCCCCCCCGGTGGATATCCCTTAGTCGCCTCTTACGACACCCGCGGGAAGAGTTGGGGTGCTGCAAATTCTAAACCGGCACCACACAGCACTGTCACTACCTACGGTGGAATAAATAAATATTCTGAATAAATTGTTTGCTAATAGGTGGACAAATTATTGAGTGTTTTTTATTTTGTGAACGTCATAATTAATTCAACTTTTTTCGTGTTTATGAATTTTACTGACATTCTAATTCTTGATGACTATTGTATGTAACTTATGATAAAATTTTGTTTTATTTTAATTAACAGGTTAACTGTCCGGGCTCCAGAGTGGGAATGGTACATAAGTCCAGTTATGTTTTTATTCAAAGTTGGTATATTTGTGGTTAAAATGTATACTTATGTTATATAAATAATTATACTCTACTGAAATAGTTTTTCTTAACACGGACCACATATGGTCTGTGGACTCGTGCTCCGCTCGTGCTCATGTTCCACCTTCGCCAGCACAACATTTTCTTCAAATGCTGGATAAGAAAGATGGTAAACTACAAAGACGAAGGTGTACGGCAACTTAGATTGACAGGCGATACAGCACAGGCGGCCACTAATAAGGCGAAAAGAGTTTCGCAAATATGCAATATTTGCACGAAACCTTATTGTTTGCAATGTTTTCAAGAAGTTCATGTTTAACTTTAGTTCAATTTAAAAAATTGTCAATTCATTTCCCGTATTTTTTTACTTACTTACCCATTGTTTAGCTAATTCTAAGTAAAGAAACAATAAAAACACGAACACATTATAAAAATCCCAAAAAAAATATTGCATTTTCGGCACTTTTTAATTTCCTATCCTATAAAAAATAATATCGATTATTTCCCTATGTCCCATCACTTTTTATAATCCTTATGATGTGTCCAGCCAAGTCCGCATTAATTAAGAGACATTCTTCTTACGTCCACAGTGTCAGATGGCTTAGAAATTGGACGGGCGAACAGACCACATACAGTCTGTGGACTGGTATGGAAGTGGCTCTACAAACCGTATGTGGTCTGTGGACAGTTAACCTGTTAATTTAATTGTTTTTAATAACCGTTTTAATGAAATAATAAAAACAAATTAGAACTAGTATTTACCACGTTAAGGAAATAAATAAATAAATATAAATAAGGAAAAATACTGAATACAACATACTCGTACTTAAGGTTGGTGTTCTTTAAAAAATAATCCGATAATTAGCACCTTTCTCGGTTAACCTTGACGATCAGGTAATTTATGAAAACGTTCGATTTTATTTGCGAAGAACACGTCATGCTTTATAGCGGCATCGTCTTCCGTCTTTTGTTCTTTCACTAAGCCTTGACGGCAAAGCGATTTTGATCCGTTTCCAAAGTTTACATTGTTTATAAGTTTATAAGTTTTTTATTTACAAGTAATTGCATCCTCCCATGATCAAAAATTTCTGAGCTGTTTAAATGTGTGCGGCAATGCTGAATTGTCATTGAAAACTGAAAAAAAATCTCAGATCGCGCTTTTCGCGCAATAATGCCTTCTAAAACTATCTCATCAAAAACTATATAAAAAGCAAATAATTTTATGCTTCCCAGGGATACCAAACCCAGAAACTTCAGATATCTCATAAAACATTAACGAACTGTCCCAGATCCCAAAACCGGACGTTTCAGGACCTCGTTTAATAATTCACGGAGGAAACCACTCACCTTGTCTTTAGTACTCATAACTGTCCCTTGAAACTTAGGAGAGGTGAACCCATCGATTAAAGTAAAAAAGGGGAGATGAGGTACCAGCCTCTCGAAAGTGGAAGGCTCAAATTACATAGGTGCAATTAGGTCCACCTACGTCAGTCATAGGCGGACCGGCGCCGCCGGCGTCTGATTTTCGCGTGCGTATAGATAATACGCACGCGAAAATCAGACGCCGGCATCTTTGTTGATAATTATAATTATTGCACAAAATTGGAATTGTAACTGTGAGCGAGTATTTGGGTGTAGTTGTAACACAAGCCAGATGTTGAATAAGTGCCGGCAAAACGTACCATATCTACAGATTTTACTTATATCTATGGGTGAACCTTTTTCATTTTGAGGCATTAGATAATAGGCTCGGCTGGGACTCGACGGCTGGACTACCGAATTCTCATTTTATGCTCCATGATCGTCCCATGTTGGCAAAGGAAAGAAAGAAGAAAGAAAGAGTACACATGTTTTTTCGATCATACACATACCACAACACATTACAATATTAGACAGGTACAAAAACACATAAAATTATAGAAAAAAATCGAAAAATCGAACAGATGCAATTGTGTACAATTGCATCTGTTTTTTTTTCGATAACACACTGTAGTGTGTAGTGTGTTAAAAGGTCCCTGTCTCAGCATTATGCCGCTACAAGCTGAAGCTAGTAACGGCAAAGGCTCGTCGATTCTTGGTGAGAATTCACTTGCTTGGGTTGGTTGGCTGAGAAATACATCCAAATAACCGCAATTTGCATTGGCTCGTGGGCACGTACTATTAAGTTCAAGAGTTCGAGCTGAAGGCGATCGTTTGTCCACTACCACCGTCGTCACTGAGGAGGAGAGGTTATATTAACAACCGGCCGAACGGCACGGTGTGACGGCTGTGTGTGGACAACTTCAAACATGTTTTTAATTGCCGGCACATCAGTTCGTCACAATCTGATGCTGAGTTCCAACAGTCGCGCCAAACTACTCGGTCGGATGAAGGCGCTCGGGTGACGGGCGTGCAGTGGAAAGGCAATAAAAAGGAAGATGTAAGGTGGAATAGTAAATGTATGAGTCGCATTTTGGCTCCGTCATCTCGTTCTCGGTGACGTACGATGTCGGCGGCGGAGGACAACAGAGTTAGCACCCGGTTCGCCAGATAACAAACGAGATCGTGCGATTTCGACACTACAAATTTATTCAATATATGTACTTGGCCTGCTTGTACCAAAAGTTGGAGTTAATTAAAAAAAAACTCGAGGCTTACTAATTCAGTGTTAATGTTTTGAATTTTCAGCTGACAGTTTATATTTTTCTTTTTTGGCTACGGAAACCAACCTCTGATTTCATATCTAAGCCACGGGAAAATAAGAAGACTTCTAATAAACTAATTCGCCTTGTTTTAAATACCACCTGAATATTCCAAAGTAAGCGTCAAATAAAGAACAACAATTAAAATATAATTTATTATTGAATTATATAATTCATAAAATATGAATATGACGTGAAATTCTTATAATATACAAAATAGATAGATGATTATTATGATTATTATTATTTTTACTTGTCTCACTGCTTTATACATCATCACCTAATTTACTAACTCAGCCACGGATTTTACAATTAACCAACATTTTACGTTTTACGCTTTAACAAATGTTCCTCAAAAAATACACCTTCAAGCTTTAGCTAGAAAGCATCATATCTTATAATTTAGCATGTGAAATAATACATCTTTTTTTTTTATCATGAAAATAGAAATTGCACATCTGTTTTGGCACGAGTGAGACGGGCGCCACCGGCCTTCCACCAGTCTTTTATTTTGTTTCAATAAATAAATAACAATAGATTATGCTTCACAATCCACACAGCATCATCTAGCCCAATCTAAGCAGAACTTGTGTTATGGGTACTAGATGACTGATATACTTAATACATTATATAGATACATATATTTATTATACATAGAAATACCCAGAACAAGCGGAACAAATATTTGCAGACCGTACAAATATTTGTCCCAAGGCGGGAATCGAACCTGCAACCTCTAGCGTCGCAGGCAGCCTTCACCCGCTGCGCCACATCATCGGTCATAATGGTTCCTTACATTCAGTTGCCATATTTTACTATTAGATGATATTTTAGGTACATTTTGTTGTTTAATGAATATAGGACGAGTTATAAATTATTAATGTTTCACATCATTCTAAACATACTGAGTTATAAAACTAGATGTAGATACAATTACTTTATTGCTGTCATGTATAAATATTTTAGAAGTTTACTGCTTGAATATATATAATATTACAAATGTAGATGCTAAAAAATAACTGCCGAGCTAAGTTGTATTTACAGTAGCTTACTTCGAAGATATATAGTGATAAAGATTGTAATTTTTAGACGCGCATTGATGGTTGCTGGCTTAGTAATACAGAGGACAATGTAGATTTTTAACGGAGAAGAATGCTAGCCATTTTTTACATGCGACCAAATATAGTAGGACGAATGCTGAATGATTTAAGTTGGTATACTGTTCTCTCTCACTCCACAGTACTTTAAATAAGTCTATTTCTTATTTGTCAGATTTGACATGTCACGTGGTTCTTGGTCGCATTATATGGACTGTTGTTTATTTTTAACTAGTTTCTTTCCGCGGCTTCGCATGCGTTGTTTGTATGGGAAAATTTAGAGGGTATTTTTATCCCATTGGAACTGATTTATGGGATAAAAGTCCTGTGTTTGATTCCAGGCTTAGAGTATATGAATATATGAAAATTAATATATGAAAAAAATTCAGCCTGATCCGTTCAGAAGTTGTAGCGTGAAGAGAAACATTCAAATATCTAATCAGAACATCCATCCAAACTTTTGCATTTATAATATTAGTGATTAAAACGCACCTATATAGGTACTTTTGATCAGTATCACCGCCTAACGCCTCCGGCGGATACCTCTTCATCATCTGACAACAACCATTAATTTATTGTTCAGGACAAAAAAAAACGATAACTATTCAGTGATATCGATTTTTTTTTTTGCATTCGCAATAACTCTTGCGGGCCGAAGAGAGACTAACCTATTGATATTCGTTCTTCTTCTTACGCCTTATAGTAAAGTATAATTATATAGTAAAAAAGTATTTATTTTGTCACATAAAATATAAAACATTTAAAAATAACAAAGTCAAAAAGTCAAAGTCAAAAATTCTTTATTTCCATAAATACAATATATGTACACTTAGAAAAGGTCAAATTCTTAATAATAAAACACTGACAAGTAAATAAAGTGATATATTTGATTTCAGTCGCTTCGGTATGTAGACTCAAGTAAAAAAGCGACGAAGAAACCTTTAGCCTGTTACACATACATATATAGAAGACGTGACAAAAATGGTTACCACTAAGCGTATGCTATGAACAGAGCGAATCATGTCGTAGCGGTGGTCTTTCATGGTGACCGTGGTACCTGAGGTGGCTACTTCATACACGTATAAATAAATAAATAAATAAATAATGCTGGACAATCCACACAGCATCATCTAGCCCCAAAGTAAGCAGAGCTTGTGTTATGGGTTGGATGACTGATAAACTTAATACAATACATAACATAGATAGATATTTTTTATTATATATAGAAAATACCCAGAACACCCGGAACAAATATTTGCAGATCGTACAAACATTTGTCTACAGGCGGGAACCGAACCCGCAACCTTCTGCGTCGCAGGAGGACCTTCGCCCGCCGCGCCACATCGTTCGTCAAACGTATGTGTATATAAATACAAAATAAAACAAAAACAAAGTGGACAGAGATAAACCATGAAAAAAAAAATAACTTGAGTAGGTAAATAATACTAAATATCAGCTAAATTGATATATCGTCTGCTATATTGAGCAAAAACGTTAACGGTGTCAATATATTACCAGCACTGAACGTAACGAATAAATTCAAGGTCTTCCCTTTCCCTTATATTGGACACTCAATCATCCCCGAACGAGAGGTACTACTAGGTAATTACGCGTAATGCTTTATTAGTTTGGCGAAAGGGACCCTTGGAAGTCAGGTATTGATGGTAGGTATCTTTAGGGTGGCGGATTTGCAGCTGAAGAAGTACAATACAATACAATACACTTTATTGCACACCACAAAAAAAAAATACAAGAAAAAAATACAGGAAAAGAGAGAAAACAGAGTTGCAAAATGGGCGGCCTTATCGCTAAGAGCGATCTCTTCCAGACAACCTTGGAATGTACACGAAGCAGTTGTACACGTGTAGACGGTGGCGTATTACTTAAATATACAATACATAGTATAAAATACACAGTATGTATACTTTTTTTTATAAAAATTTCAGGCAACTTATCTGTGTACTATTTATTATGTGGCTCATAAACTAAAACCATTCATTAGATGTAGATGGGAAGACGGGCCCTAATTCCACTAAATTAATCGCTTTACCATAACAATGGTGCTTGCCTCTTGCCTCTTTCAATGAAATGTAATTTAAATATAGTAAGACCTAAAATAATGACCCGTGACCTCCCCCGCAGCTCAGTAATGTGGGGGGAGAGAAGTAATGCCCAAACGAGTAAGTACCTCGAACTATGCCATAAAGGTCTACGTGATATTGTTTTTCCCACAGAGTTTATCGGGTGCGGTCGCGGTTCATGTGGTTTATTAGAACATAAGCTCTTGCTGGACAATATGTATAATGATGTTGTACATATTTTAAGTAGCGCGGCTGTAAGCACGAGAGGTCAACCTAGTAAAAAATCTAAAAAGAAGAGACTACTATGTGGCTGGAATGAGCATGTCGGTGCAGCTCATCGTGAGGCCAGGCTTGACTTTAAAATGTGGGTACTTAGCAACCGACCTTCTTCTGGAGTAACTTATACTAAAATGCAAGAGTCTCGCTAAATTTTCAAAAGTCGTGTAAACTGGTGCCAGAAAAACCAGGATCAAATTAAAATGGATATTCTTGCTAAGCATAGATCAGAAAAAGACTTCAGTAAATTTTGGAAAAAAACTAATAAACAGGAGGTCAGGCCTAGTCTCCCGGTGAGTGTAGGTGTAGTAAGTGAAGCCGCAGACATCTCGAATCTGCTCCGGGAGCATTTTAAGGTGCGGTCCCCGCTTCGTCCTTCTGCTTTGTCGATCGATACTGAGTCCATAGATGGAGTAGATGAGCCACTTGCTCGTGTTACTGCAGGACAGGTGAGAAAGGTCCTGAGTAAAATGAGTGGTGGAAAGTTTCCAGGTCACGATGGGCTCAGTGTTGAACATTGAAAGCAAGCGGGAGTGCACCTTCCGAATGTTCTGGTTATGTTTTTCACTATGTGCATTAGTCACTCTCACCTACCACTAGATCTGATGAAAACAATAGTGGTACCCATAGTGAAAAATAGAACTGGGGACGTCTCCGATCTCAGAAACTATCGACCTATTTCTTTGGCTACCATTGTTGCTAAAATCCTGGATGGTGTCCTAGATGCTTATCTAGATAAATATTTAAATCTTCATGACGCTCAGTTTGGGTTTCGGCCTGGACTGTCTACTGAAAGCGCAATCATAAGTCAGAACACCATCCAGTATTATACAGACCGCAGGACGCCGGTATACACCTGTTTCCTTGACCTCTCCAAAGCCTTTGACCTTGTGTCATATGATGTGCTGTGGAGAAAGTTGAGGGACAGGGGTTTACCAGTTGAAGTCCTTAAGCCTTAAGCTCCTTAAGCTCTTCAATTTATATGTGGACGAGCTTATCGGCGAGCTCAGCAGTAAGCGTATCGGCTGTCGCATGAACGGTGTTAGCATCAATAACATAAGTTATGCAGATGATATGGTGCTGCTGAGCCTGCCGGTAGGTGGGACTAGAGAGCTTTTAAAAGTATGTGAAGTCTACGCTGTTAAGCATGGGCTCTCATATAATGTTAATAAAACTGAATACATGGTATTTAAGGCCACCGGTAAATGTCCCGATAATAAACTTAAGATTACCCTGAATGGCCTAGATATTAATCGCGTGTTTAGGTTTAAATATCTGGGACATATAGTTACCGCCGACCTTAAAGATGATGAAGATATTGAAAGGGAACGTAGGGCTCTATCGGTTTGCGGTAACATGCTGGCTACAAGTTAAAGTCACACTCTTCAAAGCTTACTGTCAGAGTTTGTACACGGGAAGTCTGTGGGTCCGGCATGCCAAAAGATCGATGGACGCCCTTCGAGTCCAATATAATAATATATTTCGGATGATGCTGCGACTGCCCCGATTCTGCAGTGCGTCGGGAATGTTTGCGCAGTATCACACTGATGGTTTTCATGCCATCGTGCGCAAGAGAACTGCGTCCCTAATGCGCAGAATAAGGGACAGTCGCAACAGCATCCTGCGGACTGTGGCAGAGGGGCT
Organism: Eupithecia inturbata; assembly: GCA_963662085.1. Taxonomy (NCBI): domain Eukaryota; kingdom Metazoa; phylum Arthropoda; class Insecta; order Lepidoptera; family Geometridae; genus Eupithecia; species Eupithecia inturbata. The sequence continues at coordinate 4,349,098 of OY759201.1, forward strand.
ATCTTCTCCACTCTGGAGATACTATGTGGTGAGGGTGATCAATGAAGGAAGATATTTCCTTCATTGATTATCCTTACGTCATCTGACACAGTTATTCTAAAATGTTACTTTGTTCTTTTTTATTATTATTATTATTTTTCTTTTGGTTGTATTTTGATTTGTTCTTTTGTCGTAAAGTTATGGACTATTGTTGTCTGAAATAAAATCTTTTTATTTATATCTTTTTATTTATTAAGTATATCAGTCATCTAGTAACCATAACACAAGCTCTGCTTAGCATGGGTCTAGATGATGATGTGTGGATTGTCCAGCATTATTTATTAATTGTTCGTTTCGTGCGATCCGACGTCATCCGTCAACTACTTTTGTTTTTCAATGTAGGCCTTCTGTATCTCTGTACATTATGGAGTCTACACGCATAAGTATGTTAACGTAGTGTAGGACGCCCACCGGCCAGGTGGGATGACGATCTGCGAAAGACTGCAGGCAGATGCTGTATGCGGCAAGCTGAACACAGAGCTCTATGGAGCTCATTAGGGGAGGCCTATGCCCAGCAGTGGACTAATGTATGCTGATGATGATGATGACGCTAATGTTGGCGAGTCGCCGACAAATTGACAAAACACTGTCGGCTACCTACAATATGCATACACAATATTTGACATTTGGAGTCATTTTTGTCATTTATGATAAATTCCCTAATTTTTTACATTTCCTGTACTAATTTTTGACATTAGGTGTAATTTTTGACATTTGATGTAATTTTTGATGATACAAAATAAAAATGTATTATAGACACTTTAGTTTTCTTCTCTCAAGGGGGAATAGTGTAATAAGAAAAATATTTAAGGTGGAATTCTGGACTTTTAAAAATTATATTGTAAGGGGGATTTTTCAAGGACAAAACTGGAATAACCAATAATATCGTACAAACCCGCCGGGTTTTGTTGGCAACATTGCTACGACATCGAATGAGTTAGTCAATATTTCAACCTCCTCAACTCTACAAAGTTACGTCAACTTTTATTAAGACCGATTATTACGTCAGTGTAGCTATCCATCATCTGTCATGCAATACCGCAGCCTACAACGATGGAATGGAACCGCGAATGAAAAATTACTATCTGGGTACACTAGGTAATAGATTTCGATTTTATAAACATTACGTCACAAAATTATGAGTTGGTGTTCGTGCGTCTGTTGCAAAGGAAACGGATCTTGGGATCACTTACCATGCTTAGGGATGCACGAGTTCCAACATGTCGACATATTCCACGACAAGCTGAAACGGGATAGTTAAATCTATTTTAATATATTTCAATTTTAACCTCGATTTATAGTCAATAGCTTCAGATAAAATGAATAAACGTTACGAATCCTATCCATTCGTAACGAAAACATCTGACAGAGAACCAAAGTTATCGACATAGCTCAAAGAATTAGCAGGCTGAAGTGGCAGTGGGCCGGCCATATTTCGCGAAGAACCGACAACCGCTGGGGTAAACGTGTTCTTGCGTGAAGACAGCGACTCAGCAACCGTAGTGCAGGACGCGCTTCGGCCAGGTGGGATGACTACCTGCGAAAGACTGAAGGCAGATACTGAATGCGGCAAGCTGAATACGATGAACGCTATGGCGCTCACTGGAGGAGGCCTATGTCCAGCAGTGTACTAAAATAGGTTGATGATGAACTAAGTGATACCTACACTGTGTATTTTAACACCTTTGCTGCTAGCGTGGTGATTAAGGCTGAACCTACTTGTTTGGGGGATGAATTTTCAGCATCGGACGTATGTGCACTTATGTGAAAAGTATTATGATCCAGGTGATTTATTTATTTATTAGATAAGCAAGGAGTTTAAAGTGTAAGAACCAAAGTAAAATAAAATTTGTACTATCTAATTCTTTAATATAGTTAACCAACTGTTTTTTTAAGGCTATGAAATAAAAAAATCTACCCAACTCTTTTGACTCGTCGCGAGGCACACACCCGTCCCTTTTCATCCCGAGTTTATTCCTAAGAACCAGCGAGCCTATCCATCACAGAATCAGAGACAATCGACGTTGGCAGTGGATATCGGACGTCGAGGCAGATTTACTCCTGTCAGATTGGTCGAGGCGACCACCGTTGTAACTTGATCCCTTCCCTTACTTTAAGCGAACTTCGAATCCATACTAATTTGATACAAGTATTTTATTTAGTATACATAGTCTGATGTTAGTAATTAATTCTGTAACATAAGTAATATAAATTAACAGGCTTATTGTGTATAGTGGTTTTAAGGTAAACAAAAATATTCTCATTAATATATTCTCATAAAAGTAAAACTATATTTATTGCAATTACATGTGGAAAGGATAGTACATACAAAAGGCGTAACAATGTAATTTGTCCATTATGGGCATGCAATTATTTGTCTAGTCTTCTTATCGTTCATAAATTCTTTAGCTGTATAATTAGGTTTTATCAGATAGTTTTTTTTGGTGGTATGGTTATAGTATTATAAAAGCGATATCCCGGGTAAGGACGTGGGCTAATTGTTATTTTGGAAAAACGTGTGCAAAACCGCAGGCAGGAGCTAATATTAAATAAACAAATCAAAGAAAAAAAAATAATCAAATAAGTTGAGCTACCTCTTGATTTTTTGCAACAGTCTGCAGTTAGCTCTAACTGTTTCAATTGGAAATACTAGTTCTAATTTGTTTGTATTCTTTAATTGTAATGTTTTCTTTAATAACGATTAATAAATTATTATAAAAGTAAATCTTTATTTGGAACCGAGTAACGGAAACAATCAAATTGTTAAATCGAAACTAAAAGTTGCTAAAATGTATCGCGACGAGCATAAACGCTTTACTGCCACAGCCAACGAGCAGGAAGGCAGACATGTGCGACATGAAATGAAATTGTAAACGCTTTTCTTCGATATAAATTATTATGTATGTACATATAGTAAAGGAAATTATTATTATAACTTGAGTTTGTCAGGAGTATTGGTGCCTACAGTTTGACGTTTTTATTTATTTATTTATTTTAATAAAATCCACAGTCCTTATTCTACATAAACTTATAATATTTTTTTTTTCTTACGACCAATGAAATTGGTTTGAAATCGACAGGTTGAACCAAACTTTAGAAATCAAGACAAGAACAATTCGCTAAAGTTCGGTTTATGATTCAGGTTTGATCTAGGTACTCGTAGTTGTTGATTTTGACACGTTCCGCAAAAATGGGAGTCTTGGTTTATCATGGTGCTGGATTTTATGCTGACGCGCACTCAATCTTTTATTTTATTTTCGGCTATACCTGATGACCCGAATTCTTTGGGCCACAGCGGCCAATGAAGACTAATAATTGTAGGTCACAATAATTGCAATTCGTTCCTTCAAAGGACTATTAAGTCAAACTCAGAACCTACAAGTGGACAGTCTATCGTCTCAAAGTTGTTCAAAAAATACATTATTTCTTCATCTTTTTAGAACATTCACAGAGAAAAGCCTGTAGAGCTTTCTTTTGCCCAAATACGTGACCAATTTGCCCATGGGTTGTACGTGGCGATCGTACAGAGTGCCTCGGTCTAACTAGATTGCTGGTAAGCAGTAAAAGTACCTATTTGTGCGCTAAATAAAATATATGTTGTTATATAAAACTGTTTTAAGGGTTCTTTGTGTCTTTTTACAGTTAAAAATATTTAACTTGATTTTGTCCATGCAAACCAACTAAAATATTTTCAACTATTGCTCAGTTTTTTTATTTCTCTTAAATTGTAAGTAAACACACCACGACAATAAATTGAATAGCATATGTTAAATCAGGAATTAAAAATAAATAGAGAGCGCGTAAATGCCAGTTATTTTGCAGAAATTGCAAAACAAGCGAGCAAGATTTTACGAGTTTACAGTTTTATTTTTACAGCATCATAAAATGTACCGACCACCAATATTTTTATATAACTCAAATACTAGATAATTTATGGCGATTTATAAAAAGTCCTTTCACTAATCTTCTTTCATGGCGTTATAAAACAAGAGACTGATAACTTTAAGCATAAACTCTTCCATTTGGCTTTGACGCAGTTGGTTAAAAATATAAATCACAGATTAGGTAATATTAAGTCATCAGAACACGAATGTCCACTGCTGAACAAATGTACCTTCCCCAAACAGATTATGACTTCACCATAATCACCAAGCTTGGCAGGTTGGCTTGGCAGGTTGGCTTGGCAGCTTGGCTTGGCTTGCAGCTTGGCAATATTGTAGCAGGGGTGTTAAAATACACAGAAGGAAGCAGCTGCCCTTCATCTGTTAGGTTCCCTTAGTCGTATACGACATCCACGGATCGAGTTGTAGTAGTTGGTTCCTACACCGCGACCATTATGCCAGACTGAAACTAAAATGACATAACCCTTCCATTTGACTTTGCCGCAAATCGGGCAAATCGCGTAAAAATAGAAACCCCAGAATAAGTAGTATGAGTTACTACGGTTAAACTATTGATTCGTAGCAATTTCGTGGACGCTCTACGTCGTAGAACCTCTACGAAACTGCATACGAACTTCGTAGAACTCGCTTCATGTATAGATTAAACGATATGCCTTCGCGGAAACCACTCAAAACTCGATTTAAATTGCAAGTCGTAAGGTTGAATTTGCTTTTGCATAGGCTTATGCATGCTATAGTCACATTAGTGACGTCACGCGCTAAATAAAAATTGCTATATTAGGAATAATTGGTTAAAATAGAAGTTTATTGTTGAGTGAAAAGCTCATATTCAGGGCTAGGGGTCACTTCACATGTACAGCAGTGGTCTTCGACATAAACGACGCGACTTAGTACGTGTAACTATTTTCACGTTTTTTAATGTCTTATTAAAGATTATTTATCGGTTATTTATCGCGTACCTTTTGTTTTATTTTCCTAGTCGTGGTAACGGGGCGACTCAGTCGCCCCGTTACCACTGCAACGTGATGGAAACGTAGGGGAAAATAAAACAAAAGGTACGCGATAAATACCCGATAAATAATCTTTAATATGTTAACTGATCGCGAAACTTTAAAAAGTTTGATGACTTGGTTATACTGCATTAAAATGTTTTCGTCGCGCATAGTTTAAAAACAAAACATGTATTTTTTTTGACCAGAATCTGATTAGGCCTATCACTAATATATGCAACATACTTTTTCTAATCATATTTTTTTTCAATATCCCACCAGTTAGCAAATCAGTGCTGTCTTATTGCGCTATGCACCCTTTGAATGCACCCTTTTGTAATAAAATCTAACAAATCTATGTCAAATTTATAGGCCCTATTTACCAGGGGTGACCTGAGTACGCCCCTGGTCGCGCCCCGCCGGCGCCAGCGAAGGTTATCGATCATGCGGCGTAATTACCTACTTGTCCTTACCAGTTACGGTGTTTGTGGACCACCATTACTGCAGGGCTGTGCCCATGGGCTGCGTTTGGGTACCTCTTTGATGGTAACGAGGTGGGCCTTAAGGTCACCTTACAAGCAAAGCAATTGGTTTTTTCTTTGTTTGTATGGTGAGGGTCCATCAGTGGACTACCAAGGGTTGATGATGATGATACAATTTAAGCATTGTAAGCGACAGCACATGAAATGTGCTGTTTTTAAGTTATATTCTTGGGGGATGATTCTCCATAAAAGTAGCAGTTATTGAATTTTAAATCTTTGCAGTAATATTACGTTCAGAATATAAATAAATTTTGTTTGCAACAGTTTGCAGTTAGCTCAAATGTTTAAATTGTTAATACTAGTTCTAATTTGTTTATTTTATTTAATTGTTATAATCTTTGCTAATAAAGTTATTTTGTATATGTAACTGCTGAATTTATTGATAAAACGGCAATTTCATATTTTAACCCCTTTTATGTGGGGATTTATTTATTTAGATACTAAATGATGTTACACAATAAAACAAATACAACTAGTATTTACACTTATGTATTTCTTAAAAATCTAAGCCGTCACCAGAAGGCAGTGTGCCCAGAATGCTGGCAGCATTGCCACGTTGAATGGCAATGTTAAGTCGTTGACCGAAATAGAAGCCAGCATTCCGATCACCTGTGGACTCTATGAGAAGTTTGGTAAGATCTTTATAAATGGTGTGTGCCACAGGACCCCAAGGACCAAGGGTTTCAACCCCAAAGGGCTCAAATAGGTAACGTCAAGATGAGCGTATTTTCGCCGATTGAGGGACTCCGCTGATTTTGCTGCGGAGCCGGCGTTGCCGATGTCCCTGCAAGATGTGACAACCCTAATCGCAAAATTAATTTCCCCTAAAAAGGGTCCACAGTACTATTACAAAAGGCGACTTATATTCTTACATTTCCTTGCTTCATTTCCTACTCGCGTCACTCAACCTTGGCCAAAACATTGCGGTGACTATATCTCTACACTACATGGTCTTTTGATGTTCTTTCTTTGTAATATTTGTAAATAGATATTATTTTTACTAGCTTTTGTCTTCGACTTCGCGCTCGTTTTCTTTGAAAGTTAATATAACCACGAGTATTTAACGGATCGGCATCGAGGCTTTCTAGACCTCATATACATAGTGGGTAAATTTAGTTTTCGCGTCTACTTTTTCTACTTATATCTGTTCCCATGGGATAGAAATAACCTCAAAACTATAGAACAGTGATAAGGTCTTTGTTGACTTGCAATAACATATACAGGTTTATTGGTAATTCACTGACACTGCTTGAACTAGAAGATCTGCCCATCATTACGAACACGTTTGTAAAGATGCCAGGTTTTAATTCTTAAATTTGGTTTTGGTAGTTGGTGTGCTCTCCATTCAATAATCATTCTTTAGAGAAGCATTATTTGAAATTAAACTTAAACTATTTGAATTAACAGTTGGTGTGGGCATAGAAGATCGTTATTCAGCAATTCATTGGGTTGCGGAAAAACGCGTTTTTTCAGCTTGTATCAGAGGTGATTTACAAAAGTAAAAATAAGAATTAAGACCTGGCGTCTTCACAAACTTGTTCCTGATGATGGGCAGAACCTGCAGTTCACGCAGTGTCAGTGATATAGCAATAACCCTGTATAAAAACTATTTCATCCTGGAAAAAACGAGTGCAAAGCGGCGGGCAGAAACTAGTTTTACAGTTTAATAACACGAATGAGCAAATTTACCTAGACCTATAACAGCCGGGTACTGACCGGTGTTACAAGGCGTAATGTAACGTGCCTCACAGCGAGCGTTCGTGCAGTCAGTACAGGGACAGAAGGCGCGTAAAGAGCAACGAGACGGATTACACGGCGTAACGTTTCATGCTCGCGGCGAATGGTACTTTCGCCCCGTAACACCGATCAGTACAAGGCTTTAGAAATAGCAGTGAACATGTTTACAGCGGTAGAAATTACCCGTAACCTAGTTAGCTGAATAGCTATCGGTAAATAAACATTATGCTTAACCATTTTATGTGTCGACGTGACATTCTAGTTAATGTACCGCCCGTGGTTTCGCCTTAATAATATGTTGTAGAAGGTGGCTTGGAATCGGTAGTTTATGGAAAAATGTTAAAAAGCAAAGCAGGTTTAAGAAAAAGTGCAGGTTTGAAAAATTTTTACACAGAGTAATTCTTTTATTTTTTTTCTCTCCATTTAGTTATTATAATGCCAGAACGTTAAATTATTATTTATTATTTTTGGTGAAGAGAAATAAAATTACATATTAGATCAAAAATGTCTTAAGTTTCTTATAACAAGAAAGTGTAGTTTATTTTATGTTTTATTAAGTTACACTGGCACTTCACACGTTACCTATCTAATATATCCTCCAAAACATGCCTTTTTCGAGGCACCCTGTACAATTGCTATAAGCTACGTTAACGTGAAACGTTAACGGCAGATCACATTACGCTCCAACTTTTTTCTTAAAAACTACGTTAAGATTTAACTACCTAGTTTTATTGTAGTCATCGTAAGCGGCAGATTACTTCAAAATCTGGTTTAGGTCACATTATTTATGTACAATTAAAACAGGTATTTAATAATATTTATTATGAAGACTTAAAGTTTGTAATTTTGTATGTCTGTAATCTCGGGAACTAACAACCGGTTCGCTACAGTTTTTTTTTTAAATAGATAGTAAATAAGGTAGGTAAATTCTCGGGTATTACCTATCTCGCAGAAAGAGTATACAAATATTGGCGCAAAACGGGAATCGAACCTACCTTCGGTGTCACCTTTGTCGGTGATTTCATCTAGTACACCAAAAATGTTCAATGGTTCGTGTGCACAAGACGTAACTTTTCAAGTCAATCTTCACTTTTTTAAGGCAATCTTTGAAGACATGTCTGTCTGTGACCCAGTTATTTCATGTGAGAATGCACTGAGTGTAGGTAAGTAATCCAAGATGGCCGATCCTGAAGATAAAGTGCACTTGACCTGGCTTTGCATCACTGGTTATGTAGGTAAGGTTCCTGAACGAAGTCTGATGTCACCTTACGTATGTTTGCAGGAAATTATCATCAGGAAATAAGTTCAGGAAAATCAGACAATACAAGAGTAAGTTGAAGGGTTTATCTTTACTGTGGTTCATGTTGATCGTCACGGGTTGGCGCGAGATTAAATTTTTTTCGTGGGTTTTAATTTATTTCTGCGTTCTACAAGGAATAAAACTACGGAAGAGTAATTTGCCGCAAATCGTAAAAAAATTCTATGAACCCATGATAAAGCCAAATTCGATTCAATTGTATTTTGGGAGCATATGGGAAATATTGTTTTAGCCCAAAATTTTCTATTTTGCCAAATGCTCTAAAAATGCCATTGAACCGAAAATAGTTTTTTCATAGGTTAATAGAAAATGGTTTACGATTTGCGGCAAATTACTTTTCCTTTAGTTTTATTCCGTATAAAAGCAGAAAAAAATAAAGACCACAAAAAAATTTAATCTTGCGCCAACCCGTGACGATCACTCTTAACGGGAACCTTTGATTTGTTCTCCTGAGACATTAGTCCAAATAAATCGTCAACAATCAGCTTCAATCTGTGTATTTTTACCCGACTGCGCTGATTGATATTGCTAATTAGGTATGTCACATAAATGTATGTACTAACACTTTTATATGTGTATGTTTATCGAAATTTAAGCGGTAGTTATTTTATTAGTTACCAATTCTTTTTGTCTATAATAACATTTATTGTCAAAGATTTACTAAATAGCAGCAACGTGACTCATTGTGACAGCAAATGGTCACGAAACATAATGCAAACTTTACTAGAGGTACAGTCAGGAACATAGACAAAGATGCCATAATATTGAAACTTCCAAAGATTTACAAAACAGTCTAAAATGGAACATTAAACGCCGCTCGCCACTGAGCATAATGTTCAGTTAGGGGTCCAAAGAAGCAATCTGCTGGCTAATTTGATATCAGCAGACAAACGAGCGAGCGAAAGAGGGTGCGTGGCATAAGCTGAAGCGGGGGAACAAGCGGGCGAGCGAGCGATGAAGCGCGAATCATAAGCTAAGCGGGAAATCAGTGTTGATCATTGATAGGTGAAATCACTGGCTTTTTAAATATTCCCGCGACAAAGGGTACGTAAGGCGCGCGTGATTCGCGCGCGAGTGAGGAGGCCCTGGCAGTTTCGCACCGCAATATGCGACGCGATTTCACGCCGTGATTCGGCTTTAAGCGTCATTGCCAGTGAGGCGTAGAGCATGTCACTGGCTATGACACACTCTTGACAATATAGGTAGGTAAGTCATCAATCACCTCGTCCTTTGATTTATCATATTAATTAAAAATGAATCAAAATTAACTGTTATTTATAAAAATGACCACAAAAACGGACTATCATTTAAATATAAGAGCTTGAAATCTTAAAACCAAAACTGTTTTTGATTCTCAGATCTCTAGGTTTTTCATTCAATTACATCCATCCAACAACCTGCGACAAATGTTTGTCTGATCTGCAAATGTTTGTTCCGGGTGTTCTGTTTATTTTCTATGTTTTTTTACAAAAAATACTTATCTATGTAATGTATTGTATAGTCATATGTACCTCTATAGTACCCATAACAAAAGCTCTGCTTAGCTTGGGGCTAGATGATGTTGTGAGAATTGTCCAGCAGTATTTATTATTTACATTAAGTCTATTATTGTGGCAATCACAAATAGGCCTATCATGGCCGCAACGACACGAAAGCCACTAGAGGAAATAATTAGGTCTAGTATATTACCTTGGACCACCAACGAACATTAAGCGCGTGTCACGCCCAGCCCGTCATTCCGTTATGTGTCACTTTTGACACGTTATGGTATTAGTGACTTAGCGACGTTAGAGGTTAGTGACCAACTCTACTCAATGCGTGACATAACCATGGCTATGCTTTTATGGGGTTGAAGTTTAATATACAGGTAGTGCTCACTTCTATCAATTTGTTGGCTTATGGTGCGTTTCGAGTGATGCGGAGTAAAGTCGAGAATTAATACTACTTTACTTTGAGTAGATACACAGGCCTGAAAAACCAAGTATCACTCTTATTAAATTGCAATAACTTTTTAAGTACTAAAAAGGACTCGAAAAGGAGTTTAATTTTGTATATAAAAATTATTTATTATGTTTCATAGGTTCATTTATTGATAAAATATATCATTACACGTCAAATAGTACAACGAACACCTTAAAATATACTTATGTATATTTTAAGTTGGTAAGTACATTCAATTATAATATTTCAATTAATCAATTATACTTTTCAATAAAAATAATAAATCAATTCAATTAAAAAATTAATCTATTTAAATTATAAATAAATCAATTAACATTATAAATTGATCAATAATAATTATGTCATTGGAATAATATTATTATTTTATATACAATATTATTGGACAATCCACACAGCATCATCTAGCCCCAAGATAATGGGAGAATGTATCCCAAAATCGGCTCCGAAACCTCGTGTTCAGCATGCCAAACCGGCTCGAAGCTGTAATCAGAGCCCGAGGGGGCAATACCATATAATACAAATTAAATAACATGTAAAACATACTTATAAAATGTTAATTGAGTTTTTGGACATTAAGCTAAAACTGGCTATTATATTGTTATATCTTTTTTTGAAATTAATAATATTACTAATGTATAGTTAACTATAGTTTCAAAGAAAGCTGATAAAATTTGCTATAAAATGTGTCTTATTTTAAATATCTAACTTCTACAGCTAAAAAAAATTATTTACTCTGAGAATCAAGGAAGTACAAAGGGCGGCCTTATCGCTATGAGCGATCTCTTCCAGGCAACCTTGGAATGGACTGGACATACTCAATACTCAATATATTTATTGTTGTCATCACATTGGCTTAATTGGTAAGTATATATGTGTATGTAAGTATCACAATGTGAACCCTGTTGGCCTGTTACATAACAAGTGGAAGGCAGACCGAGGTTGGTTTTGATAAAAATATGTAGGTACTAAGGTGAGTAGTACACACACACAAGCGGTATATTTTTGCTTAACAGATAATAAAATAAATTAATTACTCGTAAAATACCAAGCACTATAGCCGGAAGTATGATTCCTAATAAAATTAAAATACAAATGTTATTGTTTTATGGATATGTTCAATGTTTGCATTTTGTGTATAAGTGGTTTTTATTTTTTGTATACTGTATTTCATGTTGTTTTAATTTGGTCCTTCTTTTGCATATTATTTAGTTTTTTATTTTTTGTTTTGCTTAGCGTTCGTGACGTCATTTGTACGGGTTCTAAAGGAAGATCAGCGCTGGCTAGGCTTCCTACGGGAGCTAAGCCAGCATTATGCTGAGTTAGGACCTTTTTATAACAACTTTATAGAGGTATATGTACCTATCCTATAAGTGTGTCTTGTCTTTTTTAACTGTTCATATTGTTGTTGTTATAAATAAATGTCTTCTATTATATTCTAGTAGGTATAGGCACTGGTTGTCTAGTCTACGCAAGTAAAAATTATAAATTAAATTTTTGATTTTTATTATGTCAGTTTGATTATATTGTCATTTAAAAATTCATTTACGTCATAGTAGCATTTGTCAATGAACAATTGTTAAATAAATTAAATAATTCTCGAACCGAATGGTCTGTTGCGTGACGATGGTAAGAGGCCTGACGGCATGACACTAGTCCCATGGGAGTTGGGGAGGCCCATTGTGTTGGACGCTACATGCGTCGACACACTTGCGCCTTCCCATCTTCCGAGGATATCCGTAAGGGCTGGTGCGGCGGCAGATTTGGCCGAGGATCTCAAGAGACGCAAATATGCAGGTCTCGACAGAGCCTACACATTTTCTCCCTTTGGGGTCGAGACCCTGGGTCCGTGGGGTACCGAGGCTCTCCGGGTTTTCAAAAAATTATCTGAGGGTCGACGCGACGCGTGACCCAAGAGCGGGCGGGTATCTGGCGCAGCGCATCAGCATTGCCATACAGCGGGGCAATGCAGCCAGCGTCTTGGGGACGCTTTCGACTGGTATTGATATGGATCAGTTGAGCTACCTGTAGATTGTTTGCAACAGTCTGAAGTTAGCTTAATTGTTTCAATTGTAAATACTAGTTCTATTTTGTTTTTATTTTGGAATTGTAATTTTCTTTGTCAATAAAGAATAATAATTGTTTTAATTTATTTATGAATAAGGAACACATAGAGGTAAGACACAGCTCACATACATAAGACATCAGAGAACTATATAGACGTTGGCGTTTGAAAACCTTAAGGACATGAAAACAATTACATATACCCACACTACGTACGTGCCATAAACTACCTACTTATAATAAACTTACATACACATAAAAATAAATTAGTTAATAATTCTACACGAATAAATAATGCTGATGAAACAGTTTTTTGAAGATTGGCAGTGACTTCGCACGTCTGATGTCCAGGGGAAGAGCATTCCATAGACAGATAGCTTGTACTCAGCTCGTGCTCAGCATGTGCTGAGCGGTTGCCACTCAGCGCTGTTTATCAGCCCTTACTAAGCACTTGGCTTACAAAGTAAGCACAACTCAAATTTTATGCTATAAATTGTTATCAAATAAGAGATAAGGTGTTATTGAACTTCTCTTCACTTAATTTTTTTGACCACTAGTGGAATAAGTGAATTGTTACTACAAGTTGAAGCAGAACATCATCAAAACTCTTCCAATTGCATGCCAAATATTGCTAGAAACAGAACTTGTAAGCATCTCTTTCAAAAGTTCAATATAATTTATTTTTCGTACAAAAAGAACACCAAAAAGAGCTCACTCCTGCCTCCCGTACATTACTATGTACAATTTGAGGAAAAAGCGACTCTATCGCACATAAAATAGAGTTGGCAGATGATGAGTTTGTTTGTTATGACTAATTCAGTTAAAGCCAACCCGAGGGTTTTATTTTAAACTGGTTTTATTGAATCGTTTTGTTTTGGATGTACAAGGTGCGCCGGAATAAAGCCATTCTGAAATTACAAAGGGATGATAACGATAAATAACATTTTCTTAATTAAGGAAATATTCGTGTTATTTTTTTACAAGTTTTTTAATACTAGCTGCTTCCCGCGGCTTCGCACGCTTTTTTCGTGATAGAAAGTAGCCTATGTCTGTCCCCGGTATACCGTCTATCTCCCTGCTAAATTTTATTAAGATCCGTTTAGCCGTTAAGGCGTAAAAAGGTAACAGACAGAAAGAGTTACTTTCGAATTTATAATATTAGTGTGGATTGTAAGCGTTATTAAGAGCCATTAATTGATACCTTCCTTTTAACTGTAACTGTACTGTGTAGCTGTTGGTCTAGCGCCTAACCCCTCCCCGGTCGAGTCTATCTGCCGTCTCATCGGTTTATGAGAGTGTGGGAATAGATAGTGCACTGTGTTTGAGCGCACACTTGTGAACTACAATATGTTCTGCGCACCTGGCTAGTCTTCGTTGAGACTGAGCCATCAATATTAACTACAGGGGTAGTTAAAGGTACATAACATAGGTAATTTTATTGCTATTGTTCGTAAAAAAACTGCAATATTAGACATACTTTCCAATAGGAATTTATTTAAATCAATACGTATAAGTACTAAAAAGTGGGCTCTAAAAGTTCTTTTTGACTGGTTTGATTTTGAACAATAATAATATTGCTGGACAATTCACACAGCATTTATTTATTTAATTTAATTTAATTAACATGGTATACACAACCAATTACATTAATTAAATATGATTACACATAATATACAACAAGAAACAATAAAATTAAGCATCATCTAGTCCTAAGCAAAGCAGAGCTTGTGTTATGAGTACCAGATAACTGATATACTTAATACAATACACTACTTAAATACTATTTTTTATTATACATAGAAAATACCCAGAACACCCTGAACAAATCTACAGATCATACAAACATATTTCCCGAGGCGGGAATCGAACCCGCTACTTCGGACCTTCGCCCGGTGCGCCACAGGTAATAAATAAAAAAAAATATATGATTGTAAATTATTCCTGCCTACAATTTTATGCTGTGTTTTATCCACACGAAGCTAGCTAAAATAGATCCATTGTCTCTACTTTGTATGATGTTTATAATGATGATGACAATATGACATGAAAAAGTGTTATTATTATTTTAGAAGGTAGTCCATATTCAACGGTTCTAGAAGCTTCTCACCCCACCTTTATGTATGTGACAGTCGTAAAATGAGAAACAGACTTTTATGGTATCGTCCGGAGGTTTGGAACTTTTAGGAAAAATATTAAAATACCTGACAAATGTATGTACCGTATTCTCTTTTTGATTCGTGGGAAAATGTTATTTCGTTAGCACTATATTATAATTATAACCGACTTTAAGGAAAGGAAGAAGTGGTTTTGTTTCATTAATTTGGGTAAAGACCAACTAATTCTTAAATTTTCCTGAATATCGCGCCCTTATCGCCCACATAAACATAATATCGATTAATTTATTTTGCACCGAATAATTCTTAAAATTTAATGGACACCATAAAAAACTGCACCAAAACCGACGTAAAAATTATTATACTGTCACCAAAAAATTCACTCTATTTTCAAACATGAATAAAACCAGGAGATTCGCTAAAGTCTTTTTTATTTACCTGATTATGATTAACCTACGGTGCGCGATGTCTCGTCAAAGTTCGCAAAATTTATGCTATCGTAAAACCGGTGTCGTACCCACTATTATTTATTCTGTGGTAGTTATAAAATACCGTCCTCGGACCATTGCGTAACTTTTGACAAGCGACCGCGACGGAATTTGACCCTTATGTACCCCATTATTGGAATTGGATGTGGTGAGAATGGGATGCTTTTAAGAATATGTTGAACACGAATTTGTAGAGTGGTAGACTTCTACGAATTTCCCGTCGGAATCTCGACATAGAAAGCAATAGCTGTTACTCAAAACTTTGTGAAAGTTTTGAGTAACAGCTATTGTAGGGGTTCGAATAACAGTTATTGTAGTAGGTACCTATGTATAACCGTTATTCGAAGTTTATTTTTCTATTAATTTATTATAATTTTGTACAACCTGCCTTCTTATGTGTACCTAACTGTTTTATTTTTCATCTGTTATTTATTTCCTGTGTTGTGTGTGTGTGTGAACCTAATAATTTTTTATTTTTCTATTTACATAAGAAACTCCAGAGAAAAGGTTCTAGAGGTATACTTGTTAAAACTTGAAACAAGCTAGTAGGACTCAGTTGTTTAAAATACCTATTTCATGTATACGGAAGATATCAAAAAAAGATAAACACTGGACTTCTTATTTTTTTTCGACTACTCATGTTATGAAGGCCATTCGTATTAGTTTTTCGGTAGCAACGGAATTGGTAGCAAATTTTTGTAAATTTTGACATAATATGGTGAGTGGTGGCCAATTTCGTCAGTGTTTTTTTCTTTTTTTTAAGTTGCATCTTCTAAACTGTGTGTTCTGACAATATAAAATATATATTTACTTTTTTGAAAACCCGCTCCCACGTCTGCTCATGCTTTTGTTCCCGCTGTCAATCTAAAACGCAATCTATCGCTAACAAGTTTCAAGTTCTGTAATGGTACCAATTTGGGTTGCATCTTACGAGTATATCTCAAATAAACAATAATATAAATCAATATTTTACAAATAAAGTACAATGAAATATAATTATCGTAAAAATAATTGGCGCTTACATTCGTTTCAAACAAAATAAATTTGTATAAATTCAAGTTAAAATGTCAGATATGAAAATAATTGTAAATTGGGTATGTGCTCGATGTAAATTGATAACAATCTCAAATAATTTTAAAGAACAAATTTGAAATGACATCAAATAATTTTATAAATAAAGTTAACTTTAATATATTATGTATGTCTGCACGCTATGCAGGCATTACGACTTATGCCTATAAGAGCGGTAATGCGACGAAGCCCTAATGCAAATACAGTTCCCCAAGAGACCATCCTGACTAATGTTTCGTGAGTGCAAACTTACAAATGGGAGCTTGTATTACAGCCTAACTTTAGGCATAGTATAGTATATCTTGACAGTACAACAACTACTGTCAAGGTATAAGAAGGAGGTGGGGAGGGAAAATGGAGAAGATGATTCAGATGATTGTCCAGGACAATCATCTGAATCCTATCATATCATATGGTAAAATAATGAGGGAGGACAAATTGTCCTCCCTCATTATTTTTAACTAAAACTGGGTTCTGACCGCGGGTTCGCCTCGAACACGCATATCGGAGACGCCTAAGAGTGCCGATTACCTACATTCTATTTTTTATTCTTAAGCGGTGTGTATTGACATACTTGGTAGTACCAATGTAAACTAGTTTAGCGTAGTAAGTGTAACTTATTTAAAAAGTCTGCATTGTCGTTTCATTTTATGTACATAAGTGACTATAACATAACATATAATATAACATAACAGTATAACTAAATAACATAACTATATAACATAACAGTCTGCAGTTAGCTTAATAGTTTCAATTGTAAATACTAGTTCTAATTTTTTTTTATTTTTGAATTGTAATTTTCTTTGTCAATAAAGTTAAAAAAAATAAAAAAGTGACTATTGTAAAAATAAAATTCAATTATAGGTTTATGTATTTCAGTACTTTTTTATTTATTTTTTACTTTTAGCCCTTTTTCTGTTATGGAATTTATGGTGTTTGCTATACCTACTGAAATAGATATACTATGCTTTGGTAGAAGCGGATGACAGTTTACAGGTAAATTAATATTTATACACGAGTGTTTAGTTCGACTGGAACATGAATTTTATCTATCTATGTTATGTATTGTATTAAGTTTATCTGTCATCTAGTACCCATAACACAAGCTCTGCTTACTTTGGGACTAGATGATGCTGTGTGGATTGTCCAGCGTTATTTATTATTATTTATTTATTTAATCTAATTAACTGATGGCTTTTTCACGATTTTGTAGCAGTTTTGGTTAAAATCTGTACCAACTCAAAAATCTCTCTTGAGAGGGCACCATGCGCGCCATTTTGTGAAAAGGTTAGGCTTAGGATTTCGCGTTCATTAGGACAAAGCATACGTTTTTGGAACGGCGTAAGAGCAAAATCAAGTTGACGTTTATTTACAAGAAAACTACGCAGCTTAATGGAGAAACTGGTTCAAGGAACCAAATAAATAGTAAAAAAGTTTTATGCAAAATCTGAAGTAGATTTAACCAAGGAATCACGTTGTCCCATACTAACTTTGCCCTCTTTTTCTCCCCCTTAGGGGTAGAAATCCTTTTTTATCGGATGCCTACGTCATACAAAGAACACACCCTCCAAGTTTCAGGCCTCGATCCGCGGTTTAGGCTGTGCGTTGATCCGTCAGTCAGTCATTCAGGACAAAGCATCTTATATGTATAGATTAACAACGAATGGCTCTGGCGGAAGACCAACGTTGGATGCTAGCTTGCTAGTCATGCAACACATGCTGAGCCAGAACCAATTTTATAAACAGACCTAAGTACCAACATATTTTTTTCTCCTAAATTAGTATTATTGAGTAGGTAGGTACCTACTCGTAAGTTCTGTTTATAAAATAAATTTATTTTATTCTTTTATTCAATGTCGGTCTGTCGTCCCATCGGATTATGAGAGTGACGGAATAGAGAGTGTTCCTGTGTTTGGACACACACTTGTGCTCTATAAAATATCCTGTTTCCGTTGAGACTGACCGCCGTAGCCGAAAAATCGTCTTCGAGGACATCATCATCATCATGGGCTGAAGGATGGCATACCTATACTAGCCAAGCGCGATGTGGAATGTTTGTAAACAAACCGCCCATACTTAACATAAAATGCACTCTGTTGCCGCGTCTTTTTATACGCTATTTACATTACTTGTCGATTTGGGATCCTTCCTTTAATAAACAATGCTTATAATTATATCTGAAACTCGACGCCAAGCAAGTGAGTTTTTTGTGTCGTGGTTTGTTTACAAACATTCTACATCGAGTTTGGTTAGTGTATACGTGACCTTGTGTGCACATTTCTGGCCTTGACAAAAATAATCATCTCTGAGTAGTCTGAGTACAGTTTAAAGACACAACATCCCTCGCCAAATTACATACGGTACTTATAAAGTTAGGTGCTATTTTCTCGGGAGCGAGATTTACGTAGAACAACATAATTTTATTTACTTAGTGCCAAAGGGCCATACAAGCCCTTTGTAATTGACATCTATAATTTAGGTGCTCTTTTCTCGGGAGCGAGATTTACGTAGAACAGCATAATTTTATTTACTTAGTGCCAAAGGGCCATACAAGCCCTTTGTAATTGCCATCTATACCACGAATTTTCCACATTAGCCGGGCAAAGTTGTAAAAGCACAATTCGCGCCGTAAAAATTATTAGACATGCTGTTTTTGATTGTTTGAATGTTGGAATACCTGTTATAGAGAATTGCTATTGTGAGCGAAACCACAATGTTCCAGTAAAATATAATATTTGTTAATATTATATATACATTTATTTGTACATATAATTCAATGGAAATGTGACATTTTATAAGCATAGATTTATAATCGTCTTTCATATTTATTTGCATAAAATACACAATTACCACAATAGTACTCTCAGCAAGTATTAGAGGAACTGTTGAGGGTCTTCTAGAAGTTGTCACTTCGACGATTGGAAAACGAATCCGGCTTGGTACGACCACAGAGCGCTTAAAAACAAAAAGTCCCGCACTTGTCCCGTGTTGAAAAAAAAAATGGCGGTAAGCAGGCTGGATTCGTTCAACGATTCACAATTTTAAATACTGTCTTTTTAGAAATGACTTTATAGATTGTGTTAATTTAATTTAGAATTATGTTATACTTGTTTTTATTAAGCTATAACAACTATCGTAGTTTGACGAATTCATTACGGATGTAAGCGGGTTAACTACGAACCTTATTTGTGTTGGAAGAACACCAAAGCACTGTGAGTTACGCACGGAAGCGGTACAGGCGCGCTGCGAACCGCACTCACCCTGATAACCGTTGGTGTTCTTCCGTCCTTCGTTTCGTCGTTCTTCGTGTGCGAGTCGACTCGCACTTGGCGGTTTATTATTTATTTATTAATCAAATGTACTCTATCTATACAGGCGCAGGTACCCTATTCAATATGGTAAGTCCATAGTCTTCACATTATTTAACATTTAAACATTAATTACAAAAAAAAAATATAAATTAAAATATTATAAAATAAAAAAAAGTGCGAGTCAAAGTGATTACAATTTCATAATATGAACACATAAAAATCGTCAAACTTTATTAATCAATGATGTTGTTATAAACTGCCACGGTGGAGTGTGCTCGACAGCGTTGACGGCGGTCGAGCGTACATAAATCAATGATTTCAACGAAACATAGAAATGGATACAGTGCAGCGCTGATGAATTTCTAAGTGCGCGTACGGTACGCGCCCACCGTCGTCAAACATCCGCCCTCAGTTGAACTCTAAATTATGCCTCAAAATTCCGCTCCATCCCGACCAAAATCGTAACATAAATCGCTAAAAATGCAAGATAAGAGTTTGAAACGTTATTACAAAGATATTCTAAGGAACCAAAATGCTAAACAAATCAAGGAAAGATACAAGGAAATCTGGAATTCTATCATATAAAATACTCGCGCAAATATTCCTATTTCTTTGTTCAGTGAGCCTACACAACGGTCTTAGATATGATATGACATACAGAGACATGTTGCAAGGGAATACCTCCATAGGCGTGTGTATCGCTGACGTTTATATTAGCCGCCGCGACGTGTCTGTCTATAATTGTCAATTTTAGTAACAATACTTCATAGATAAGATGATTGATATCAGTTTTTGAGTGTGTCGGAAGGCATCGCGTCGGTATTTTAAATTTACTAGCATATCTATTAGATGTGGTCCATCTGAGAAAGGTACAAAAACCTATTTTGACATTAATATGAAACAAAATAAACGAACCTTCTCGTTTATTTTGTTACAAATTGTACATTGTCGGTACGTGTGCGGCAGCGGACTTCTGACGGATTTAAATAAATCTTTTGCCCGATATTTATTTTATAGGCTGTCGAAAATCAATATTTAAATTTAAAAAAAGAAACTCGTAGTTTGGCCAATTCATATGATTGTGAGCGGGTTAACTACGAACCTTGTTTGTGTTGGAAGAACACCCGTTAATAAGGGACATCTTCAGGGCATGATCTTATATGGTATATGAAACGTTGATCTTTCAACACCTAATGTGTGTGAACTAGGTTCGTAGTTAACCCGCTCACATTCGTACTGAATTATTTTAATTGTTTCATTTCTTTGACATAATTTCTTATAAAGAAAAACATTATTTTCTATAAATATGCGTGATCCGATATAGGCCACCGGGTTCACTGAACTTCTGCTAAAAAGCCTTTGTCGCGTGGAAATCTTATCGCCAAGAAAATACTATTTAACCGTAATATTGTAGCGTAATTATTGGTCTGGCCTTTCGGAAGCAGGAATTGGTATTTTGGTGCGTGACAGGTTTTTAGGGCAGTGAAAAGGGAGCTTTAGAAAATAGATCAGACTTGCATGTGACTAGGTCAAACAAAATTCGGGTATAGTCGGCGCGTGATCAGAATGGGATTGTACCTTGTCAAAGTAAATTTTTGTCCCAAGTTAATCAACCCCCCGGACTGTGTTGGCAGTGTTGCCGACTTTGGTGTGTAGACTTCATAAAATAAGTCCGAAGTCTCTCAAATGCAGTTTAAATTTTCATGGTTTTGGCGCTAAGACCATGTCAAAGTTTTGACGTTTTTTTGACGTAATCTTATTTCTGTTGACAACGCCGCTCCCAACCCAACTATTATATCGTAAATGAAAAAATCAAACTGTTCTGGAAAATTTAAAAGCAGTTTTTGGCCAGTAACTTAGGCCAAAAACTTGTGGTTTACGTACAAGTTCGATTTTACTTGCCTCTACATTTTTACATTGACTAGCTTGAGTACCTACTTAAAGACACTCAAGCTTAAGTAGGTACTCAAGCTACACATTTTATAATTTCGATTATTTTATTCAATTATGAAACAATTTAATATTATTTTTATACATTTTTATATAAACAAATAAATTATTTCAGCAAGACCTATGTATAGAGGAAAGAATAAAATATATATTAGGTCCTTACATATGTATGAAATTGGCGTTTTGTATGGGAGGAACTAAAAGTCGAATATTTTTTAATATAATATATTTAATTAATCAAAGTATGAACCATTATTTTCTATGCACTTTTGCCATCTTATAGGTAGTTCATTGATCCCTTTCCTAAAAAAACCAGTCGGACGGGAATCAATAAAATCTTTGAAGGCGATTTGGACTGCCCCATCGGAGTTGAATTTTTTCCCTTGCAAGAAGTTATCCAAATTTCGAAAAAAATGGTAATCTGTTGGAGCAAGGTCCGGGGAGTACGGAGGATGTCTTAGACTTTCCAATTGAAGCTCTTCTAATTTAGTAGCCGTCTGTTGCGCAGTGTGTGGTCTAGCGTTGTCGTGAAGCAGCAGTGGCGTGGAGCGATTGACCAGCCTAGGTTGTTTAGCCGCTAGCTTTTCCATCATGGTTTGCAATTGCTGACAATAGACATCAGCCGTAATAGTCTGGCCAGATTTGAGAAAACTGTAATGAACAATACCGGCACTAGTCCACCAAACGCTTACAAGTAACTTTTTTGGGGTTAATTTTCGCTTGGGGCAGGATTTGGCTGGCTGGCCAGGATCCAACCATTGCGCTGAGCGCTTCCGATTATCGTAAAGAACCCATTTTTCATCACAGGTAATGATTCGGTTTAAAATACCTTCATTATTGTGCCGGTTTAGTAATGTAACGCAGCAGTCGACGCGCGTTTGCCGGTTTGCTTCAGTCAATTCGTGAGGTACCCACCTTTCAAGCTTTTTAATCTTCCCAATTTGCTTCAAGTGAATTAAAACAGTTTTATCACTAACATCGCAGCCTGCAGCTAACTCGGACGTGGTTTGCGATGGATCCGCTTCCACAATAGCCTTCAACTCTTCATTATCAACTTGAGTCTCAGGCCGTCCACGGGGCTTGTTCTGCAGGTCAAAATTTCCAGAACGAAAACGTTGGAACCAAAAACGAACTGTGTTTTCTTTTGCAACACGACCGCCATACACATCATTCACCCTTCGAGTTGTTTCCGCAGCACTAGTGCCACGGCGGAACTCGTACTCGTAAATAATGCGATATTTTAAGTTTTCCATTTTGTAAAATGAGTGACGCAAACAGAAAAAAACAGAAGAAAACAAAACAAATGAATGACGATCATCGAAGCACAAATACATGAGTCTATAGCTGTACAAATTTGAATTTGGAATTCCTTACCAAAGAGGAGAAATTTGTGATTAAAGTGGCCAGTACGAAAAACGCCAATTTCATATGTAAGGACCTAATATATATATTTTATTCTTTATTGACAAAGAACACTACAATTCAATAATAAAAACAAATTAGAACTAGTATTTACAATTGAAACAATTAAGCTAACTGCAGACTGTTGCAAACAATCTACAGGTAGCTCAACTGATCCATATCAATACCAGTCGGAAGCGTCCCCAAGACGCTGGCTACATTGCCCCGCCGTATGGCAATGTATATATTATTTATACAACGTTATTGTTAATTTAATTAGAATTAAGAACATGACATGTAACTTACAAACGTTATCAATAAACAAAACTAAACTACACTTTACCACACTAAAGGAAAATTACGAATCCGTACCTTTGTACGTACACATTCATGTGTACGTACAAAGGTACGGATTCGTAATTTGAGGAACTTCAGTTCCTCAAAACATGGTAAACATCCTATCGTAGTTGATAAGGTTCATTATCTGTTCATTCCAAATTATTTTCTTGGGATTAAGAGAGAGGAGACGAGCGATTGCATGTTTTTTTTATTTTAATTCAAATAGCGATAAAAAACTTGTGAAAATATAGAGATAGGTAGTAGGAATTGATCCGATTTAAAAGCTCATTATATGATGTCTATTGTTAGTTTTTATTTATGGTACTTGAAATTTAAACAAGATTGACCTTATGAGATTTTAATTGGAATTGTGTGTCAGTGGTTACACCTCTGATTTTCGGGCGCTGAAGAGTGGGATTTGATTTTTGATAGATTACTTTGAAAATATTACCCACAATGTTCAGCGTAATTGCACCCTAGAAAAAAAACTCAGTGCTTTATTTTCATACGAATGTAATTTGCGTAGTTCCATGTCCGTACGCTAGCGCTAATAAATCCCATACAAAAATGGAACTTCTCGGATACCGCAACAGAACAGCATCCCTGATGCGCCGGGTGTTGGGCAGTACCAGTAGGATATCTTAAACTTACCTACTTCTTAACTTAGCTGGAAGGCTGGACACGGACTGCGCTTTTATGAACATATATTGCCATGCGTCTGTGAACGCAGGTTGTGCCTTTTATGAACACACATTGCCATGCATCTGTGAACGCAGGGTGTGTCTTTTATGAACACATTGCCATGCGTGTCTCTTCCGCTTAACAATGTTTTATGTACCTAACCTATTCATTAACTTATAGTTACAGACAAATTATTCCTACATTAAAATATGTACCTACAGAAGCTCAAATAAATAAGTATTATGAATTGAATAAACGGGGTGTTTTATAAAAAAAACACAATTATGAACCATAACATGACAAATAATTACAGCCCGTATTAACATTTACACAAATTTTCAAAAAATCTAAGACGTCACCAAAAGGCGGAGTGCTTAGAATGGATTGAATTGATGACTTCTCTATTCTATCTAGAAAACAAACCCAGGGCCCCCTGTAGTCCAGTCCATGCTCAAAAGGGGCGGATCAACATAAAGTTTGATTTCGGAACTTTGTTTAGACTAGTTAGAAGACAAACATACTAAAAGTTTCCAACCCTGTGAGGTAAGCTCAGCGAGCAGGTACCCCTCTAGGGTGAGGGCAAAAAGAAGGTTCCGTTTTTAAGATATTTGCTTAGATCTCTTAAACAATGTGTCATAGGAAACTCTTTGCTTACGCACGACTTTTCCATCCACAACACAATCATTCGTTGACTGGACTTCTCTAGTCTCCGTTACTACTGAGTACTTATGAACATCGATTTAAGTAAAAAAGGGGAGATGAGGTACTAGCTTCTCGTAAGTGGAAGGCTCACATTAGGTGTAATTAGGTCCACCCACCTCAGTCATAGTCGGACCGGCGTTCGTGTTACGCATGCTTGATACGACGTACTTTAGTATGATTTATTGACTAAAAGACTACAGCATTACCCTCGTGTTTGTTCATTATAATAATTGCACAATATTGGAAAAGTACTGTGAGCGACTCTTTGCGTGTAGTTGAAACACAGGCCAGTTGTTGAAAGCAATTAATCAAATAAAAACGCTTCATCTTTCCCTACGTTCCACGCACTAAGTAGACTAGCTGGGGAATTTCCCGAGGGGCCCACTCCGGGGTCCGCGGCGACCCCGAAAAACTAACTCGTACATGCTTGCTCATGCTTATGATTTGTTTAATTTTACCCTGTATTGTGAACTTATTTGCCAAGGCTGTGTTGAGGCTATTTAAGCAATAAATAAACTAGCTACGTGAGAACTAGCGCTAGCGCGTGAGAAAGCCAAAGAAAGAAAAAAAAGAAAGTGTAGGCAACCCTACGGCTTTCAAAGTCAAAGTCAAAGTCAAAAACTCTTTATTTCCATAAATACAATAAATGTATACTTAGAAAAGGTCAAATTCTTAATAATTAAACACTGACACGGAAATAAAGTGATATTTTTGATTTCAGTCGCTTCGGTACGTAGACTAAAGTAAAGAAGCGACGAAGAAACCTTTAGCCTGTTAGTTGTTATTTTTCGAGTTGGAGCAAATTCCGTCCCACGCTTTTTTATCCTCTAGATAATCTGATATTTTATAGTAGGCCTTTTTACACAGGAAGGTTTTGACAATTTGTTTGAATTTATTTACTGATAATTTTTGCAACTCACTAGGAGTTTTGTTGTAGAAGCGTATACATTGCCCTTTAAAAACAACAATACATTAATTTTGTGTAGTCTAGTTGTGGGCACAACGAGTTTATGTTTATTCCTTGTATTCAAATTATGTACATCGCTATTTTTACGGAACCGATTGATATTTCTATGAGTGTACAATAGGTTTTCATAAATATATTGACATGGTACTGTCATTATGTTTGTTTCTTTGAATTTATCACGCAGGGATAAATTCAAACTCTGGGACCCACACTATAGATAGCACGAACAGCCCTCTTCTGCAACACAAATACGGTGTTAATATCTGCAGCGTTCCCCCACAGTAGAATACCATAAGACATAATACTATGGAAGTAGCTGAAATAAACAAGTCTAGATGTATCCACGTCTGTAAGATGACGGATTTTTTTGACAGCATATGCTGCAGAACTAAGTCTCTTCGATAGCTTATCTATGTGTGCGCCCCATTGAAGTTTATTATCTAAGGTGATTCTTTCTCACGCGTTATCTACAAAAAGCGCTGACATTATTTTTATTAATCCGACTTTGATTATATTTAAAAACCCAATAAGTTTGTTTGGCGTTAAGAACTTGCTAGGCAAGATATACATACTCTGTCCACGCGTTTATTTTCTTATTGACACAGTAGCAAATAAAACAACAAAAATATTATTATTTTATTCAATTTAATGTTCGGATTCTAAAAATAAAGTCATTTAGACACAATAAAATCGATTGTCATAAAAAAATAATCGATAAAGGATTAGGACATGACTAATTGATCACTCGAGCTGTCAAAAAGGTTAACCAACTACTTATCATAAACTCAAACTATCGAACCCACTTTTCGATACAAGCTATTCCAGTAATGTCTCCAGGCCAATATTACCCTCAAAATCCTCAATTGAGTTCCATTTTTCGAGTAAATATTCGACATTGTTTTTATTATCTGTAATCTCTTGGAAGGACTTTTACACCGACCGATTTATCCGGCATGATCGGGTCGGACTACTTGTGAAGAAGTGTAACTAGATTAAGGGATTTAGATGCGTTTTCAATTGGTAGTGGGCGCAGGAGTTAAACTCCAAAAACGAATAACGAAATTTAAGGATGACGGACCGAACAAAACGAAAGACGGACGATGTTTTATAAAATGATTTTGTCATTAATTTCTTGGAGACCCGAAAAGAAAGGTGTTGGTCTCGGTCAGATTAAGACAGTTTTTCAAATTTTTTCTGGAAGAAATCGTGCGCGGTGAAACGTTCTATTAAAAACTGTCTTAATCCGCTGCCGGTCCCGCTATCCACTGAAAACGCACCCTTAATCTATTTTGCGCAACTAATTCATGAATTAGTCATTTAACACATCAAATCAAGACCATTTAACACATATATTTATCCATTTTCCATATTTCAGTGATAAGGCCCTTTTGCAATGTATTGTATCATTGGTTTTTGTTATTTGTATTGTAAAATAAAGTGTTTCAATCATTTAAGTGAGAAAATTGTCTAAAGTTATTGATGAAAACTATTAATGTTTGATTGATGTGGTAATTTTTTTATGTATTATTTCTGGCTAACAGACTAGAGAACTAGAGTAAAGTCGGAGTGTGTAAAAGAATTGAAACGTGAAATGTTATCGCTGCACGATAAATATTATTTTAAACGAAAATACGAGTATTTGGCCAATGATTTTGGGTTTCATTGCGCTGATACTAGATTTAGATTTAGTTCAAGACTGAAGTGGGTTGAAGAAGTGGGTTTATCTATTATTTTATTTTCATTTAGATATTTATTTAGCAACAAACACGATTAAAATAAACTAATTACAGAAGTTACTTCAGATTAACAGCTTTATCACACTGGCTATTTGCGAGAGACTTCAAAGCGAGGCGATTTCGCAGCGAACACAGCACAATAATAATTCATCATTTAACTTAAAAGAAGAAGAAGAAGACGTGCGCAACTCTGTTTTGCGTTTGAGTCGAGAGTTAATTAATCGTAGTACCTATCATTCTAATGAAAGCAGTTAATGCTTTGATTGTTATAAAAATTCTTCTCCTTTATCCTGTTCTTCATTACTGAAGGTCATGCCCGCTTTGAAAAACTTTAAAATTTAAGGAGTTAACCGGCTGCTTCCACGCCACTCTATCTTCGGCTTTTCTCAGAAAAGTGGTCACTGCGAGTCCCGTTATCTCTTTCAAAATGTCAGACCAGCGGCTTGGTGATCGGCCTCGTGGTCTTTTCCCGTCCATCTTGCCCACAACAACCAATTTCTCCAGGTTATCTGGGTTTCGTCTAGCTGTTTGACCTAAGCAGCTGAGGAGACAAAATATACTCAGGCAAAAAAAACAAAAACTCGCATCCAAATATTCAAACAAAACAAAGCACAAACAGAATAAGATCAGAGGTCGCAGCTATGTGCACTATGCACTATGTTTATGGCTCATTGTGCCGACGAAGTGCATTTGTGTTCGTTCTTGCTATGCAATTTTGTTCCTTGTAGTGATGGGAGAAGATTTTATCGATAGTTTTGTTTTTGTTGGGAAATTCATTTTTATCTGCTTGTTTCTTGGAGGTATCAAAAACTGATCGCTGTTGCGCAACGGAAAATCATAAAATTTTATTTCAGAAAGCTGCAAAAATTACTGCAAAGAATTTCTATGTAGCTTACCGTAATTAGTCTACTTACCGTAATTAGTCTACTTCATACTTGGGTAGGTACCAGAAGCTGTGGCTAAAATTTCTATTAACATCTTGAATTACCCTTTCGAATTGAAATGTTGCAAGCAAAATCTTATATTTATTAAAATAGTGATTACTAATAATATTAGTGCGCAGTAATTTCTTTGTAAACGTGTAAAATAGAGTTGGAAATTTTTATAAATTGGTGGTGGAGCTAGTTTCTGACACTAACGCCCTTGGTAAAAAATGTTTGTCTAAAATTTGGACTCTAAATAAACTGTATTTAGTGATTATTTAGAGTCTGCGAATCTAAGAAGTTTTAAGAATGCTTCTGATTATTTTTTGTAACTGTATAAAGTATATATATAAACTATATAATATATCTATTACCAATAAATGTAGTTTTTTAAAGGACTAAAGTATCGAAAGAAAAATAATTTCCATCGACAAGTCCCCATCTCCATTGAAGTGCGCTCGAGCGTTAGGTCGCGGGCTGTACGTTTCATTTGTCTCAGTTGAATTGTCTAGTCCTACAGTAGGCTTAGCCGGGCTTTGTGTGACCTGCCTGGCTTGTGTAGCTTGTTCCGGCGTGGATCTTGATGCCTGCTTTTGGTTAGGTGAATTTAAACCTTCAAAGCAAAAGTCAGCCACAGATGGCGGGACGATGTCATATTATACGTAAACCGAAGTGATAAAGGGGAGGCCGTAAATGATCGCGATAAAATTGGAAATGTCTAGGGAAGGAATAGACCCAGCAGTAGGACAAAATTAGCTTGATAAAAAATACAAATTTTGAGACCCTTGACTAACCAGACCATAAAAATATGCAGCTACGTAGGTAGCTAATTTATCTACCTTTCTACCAGACGCCTAAAACAGTTCGAAGTCGAAGAACACTATCGGTCAAGTCATCTCTCAAACAAAGGACACAGCTTGTGTTATTTTCGTGATATTTTATAAGATTGATAAGATCTTTAATTTTTATTTCATTTGTTCTGTTTATTTTTTTTTCGTATTAACGTCGTAATCTATACTTTTTTTATTGACTAAAAATCTAAGCTCTTTAGCAATGTAGTACCTACTTGCCAACGTTTGTAATAATGCTGTTATTTTTTGATAAAGTAAATTCATTTAATTTCAAACAAATCAAATCAAAGTGATTTTATCCTTTCGGGCTGGTCCACTTCTTAACATGCCTCCCCAAACCAACGCAAGTACCCTTTTCAAAACTGAGATTGCTCAAAGATAAAGACAAAGATACATTTATATGGCTTCACAGGAACTGCACAGACATAAGCTTAATAAGAACAGCTCAGCTCAACTCAGCTGCGAATAGTTGAGCAATGGGGCTTCCCTTTTGCGCAACTCATTATGTTCCCGATTGCTCAACTCATTAATTAATTGCCAAATTGAGCACTTTCTAGTTGTTGTTTGAAAAGGGTTTTGTACCCTTAGCAGACTCTCACAACTTCCACGGGCTGAAACGAAAGGGCTGTTTCTTATGGTGCGCCGCCATCGTCTCGGCTACACTCTGTATATCACTTATAGGTCAACAAAATTGTAGATTTGATTATTTTTCAGTTTTAGCATCTTAACCCGGAACCCTCAAAATACCTCGACATCCCAGTAAACACTTATCGATATCAATCAGTGTAATTGCGGCTGCGCCAACAACGGACCGGTCAGTCGCTAAGTATAGGACAAACAGACAAACAGCCATTGTTGGCTGAGGATCTACTTAGTGGAATAAAGCTGCGCGTTTCGGAATCGTAGCTTACGGAACGTAAGGATTTGTTGCTTTGTATTGATTTTTAAAGTACCTACAGCGCGCAGTGGATCGACATCTGCCGACACCGGAACAATATTGTCGTCAGTACGAGGATTTTGTTGCGTCATGGGCAAACAAGGTTGCTTTGAAAATACCTATATAGCCGATGCAAAATCCGAAAGCAGTAGAAGCACGGCATATTGTAGATAAATACCGACGGCGACGCCACGTACGCTCCGATACCGATGCAGAGGAGGCGCAAATTATGCGGATGGTTATGTAAAGGAATAAGGTGTATCTATTGCAGGGTAATTATTTGTTATAATAATTTACTTTATAATTACGTGAGCATTATATAAGGAATCTTTACCCGACTTCTAGTTAGGTAACTCAACCACCTTTATAACTTTTTGTGATTTTTGTTGCTACCTTTCTTCATTAAAACATTGTAAGTACCTATTACAATATATATTTATATATATATACATATATATAGATATTATATGTATTATTATTTATTATATAGTGCAAGTTTTAATATTGCTGTAGTTTATCTAGCTTAGTTTAATTATAGCACGCCTTTTTGTTTTATTTCTATCATGTGTGGTTGGCAGGTAGAAAATGCCATCGGCATTAAGCCCACCTTTTGTATACTGTTAAATGTGTGCAATAAAGTATTTAAAAAATAAATAAATAAATATTTACTATTTGTTTAATTTTATGACCAAATCCCTAATAGAAATCATCAAACCTCAGAAAATGCTAGAACAATCAAATTATTTTAGCATTTATCATAAGAAACCAGTGATTTTATGAAATCCCTAAACTATATTAGGAAAATGGTTAAAATAAACGAATCTAGGCAAGCACGTACTGTTTCGACCTTTTCTCTGTGCCAGTAAGAATGCTGTAGGAATGCAGTGAGGTACATTAATACAGCAGTGCGATTACACTAAATCCTCGCATTGCATGGATGGATGGTTGGGGAGACTGCATAAACGATTACACATCACATAGCTTTTTTTTTTTACCATTTCCCTAATATAGTTTAGGGATTTCATAGAATCACTGGTTTTATCAGGGAAATGCTAAAATAAATTGTTCGTTCTAGCATTTTCCGTACATATACATAAAATATTCTAGCTGGATGCACGTTTACTGTGTAAGTAGAAACTGTGCAAGCTCTAAATCTACTATTTCACACCACGGGTTCGCGTTTGGCAGTCAAACTAGGCCTTGATCTCAGTACTTACGGGATCCCCGTGGTAGGACCCTCGAAAAACATAAAATTCACATTAGTCCTTTGGTACCTATTGTAAAATAAACCGTCAAGTGCGAGTCGACTCGCACACGAAGGGTTCCGTACCGTAAAAATCAACTTTTTCAAAGAACATTAAATTTTCACTTGTTGGGAGACCCCATTAAACTTACACTTTATTTTATTTTTACTACTTGTTATTATTACAGTTGAAGTGTTACTTAATTATAGAAAGCTTCATGTGTCTATGTACTGTAGTTCATGAGATACAGCCTTGACGAATTAAGAGCAAAAATTGCCAACAAAATCACGTTTGTTATATGGGAGCCCCCTTTAGCTTTTATATTTATTTTATTTTTATTATTTGTTCGTCAAGAAAAATACACAATCTGAAAATTTCAACTGTGTACCTCTTATGGTTCATGTGACACAGCCACATGACAGACGGGCGGACGGACGGACGGACGGATGGACAGCGGAGGCTTAGTAATAGGGTTCCGTTTTAACCCTTCGGGTACGGAACCTTAAAAACTAATGAGAAAAAAAACACTGTTTTTTCACACATCTTTTGGTCGAGATCTCGCAGGAACCCTGCGGCCTATTGAAATTACATAATATGTTTTGATTCGTAGGTTATTACTAATTATTAGGTTCCTCTAAGCCAAACTCTTTATTAGTTGTAATATAGGGACAATAATTTGATTTTTTTGCACCTACGTCTTTCCAAAAATGTATGCTTTGTTCTTCCTATGAACGCGAAGCTATACCTGTCCTATTCACAAAATGGCGCGCAACGTGCCTTCACCCTTAACGTTAGCGTTTGAAACAATTGGAAATGAAAACCCTACAAAACTAGGTTACCCATTCCATTCAATGCCATCATTTTATAGCAACAATATTTCAGTGAGTAAACAGAAGATTATCTTGGCATATAAAACAACATTTTTATTACAAACCAAACAACATTTAAAGCAGTGCATGCATATTTTCTAGCACTTAGCTTGACCTAGCTCTAGAAAAGCTAGGTTACTACGTGTATTGACGCGCAATACACGGTCAAATTTAAAGAGTGTTCAGATGATGAGCGTCAAGAGATGAGTGTTGCGAGCACTCGTCATTGGTTGTCAGTCTGGTAAAAAGGTACGTGCAATCGCGATGAAAGCGCGCGCTCAACTGAACAGCAAACGGACCGGACGTTCCATTGATATCAAAGCGCGCGTCAACGCGCGATCGCTGCGCTTAGAGACTTTTTCTCTAACAGTACCAAGTGCGTAAGCGCTGCGTTAATGCGCGCTGACGCGCTTGGTACTGTTAGCAAGGCTTTTAGGTATGCCACAGAACGGCTCAGGGCCCAGCTGAGTCCCCTTGGCCCCGGAAGGCGCTAGTTCGTCGACACACTCACTGCCGTTGATACCTGCGTGTCTCGGTACCCATCTTAGGACGACTCTGTTATTCGAGCCGAGCGCGTTTAGGCGTGATAGACAGTCCTCGACTAACCTCGATGTGATGACCTTCGAGTTGCTAGGAGAGCCGCCAGGCGGTCAGAGTTGATACAGATTGTTTGGTTGGAGTAGCGCTTATTTTGAAGTAGGTTAAAAATGTATTCTATTTAGTTACAAATTCTAAATAATTATTATGGCGCGATCCTAACGGCTTTGGTTGTCAAACTAGGCCAGTATTCACGACACGATTATAAAAAAAAATACGATATAAAAAATCATGAAAGTGCACTGTTTCGCACATAAATTGGTCGAGATCTCAGGAACCCTGCGGCCTATTGAAATGACTTATGTTTTGATTCGTAGGTTTATTATTACTAATTATTTGGTTCCTTGAACCCGTTTCTTCACAAGTTTTGTAGTTTTCTTGTACCTAAATAAGCAAAAACTTGATTTTTGCGCTTACGCCGTTTCAAAAACGTATGCTCTGTCCCGCTCCTATGAACGCGAAATCCTATGCCTATCCTTTTTGCATTGCGCCCTCTTAAGTAAAAACCAAATAACAACTAAAGTCAACGGGACAACAACCCCCGTTGTTGTCCCGTTGACTTTAGTTGTTATTTGGTTTTGAGTTTTGAGCTTTCCTTAATTCAGCACGGTTTCATGAAATATTGGAAAGCTCAAAACGCAAATCATGGTAAATATCCCGTTGTAAATAACTTTAGTGTCAATAACCATAATAGTTTTAACACATAAAAACACAAAACGCCCCAACACACTTCGCAGAAATAAAGCAATCACCAATTCCTATACCTACCCAATAAAAGAACTCAATACTAAAGCAATCTTACAGAGACAATTCGTTTTTTTTTTAATTCGTCTCACGTCCACGCGGTATTCGATGTCAATTTTACTTGGGATTTGTAAGGGAGATTACACCCTCCCAACTTTATAGCGGATCTAAATCGGATCTGTTACACACCGCTATTAGACGCTTTTGTGTAGAAAGCGAGTTTTTAACAAATAAGATTCAGAACTAAGTGATTTGTAAACAAGCTCTGTCTAGCGTGGGGCTAGATGATGTGTGGATTGTTCAGCATTATTATTTATTGTACTATGTTAATATCGATCATCACATCGATCCATTAGGTTAACCTAAAGAATATTGGTGTTACCAAAACTATTTTAGCACTGAGTGATGCGGCAATAAAATTATTTAGGTTAGTTTTAGATACAATTTAGTTCTAAGTATCTAGTTTGTTTGGTTAAAATACGGGACTGACATAGTGATACCAATGAGTCAAAGTCCTTTAAATATCTATATATATAAAAGAAGGTCGTGTTAGTTACACTATTTATAACTCAAGAACGGCTGAACGGATCTCGGTGAAATTTGGCAGCGATGTAGATGGTATCCCGGGGCCGGACATAGGCTACATTTTATTCCGGAAATAAGCGTTCGAAGCCGCGGGCTGCAGCTAGTTTTACAATAAAAATTAAGATTGATATTGCAATTTCAATGTTTACTTTTAGGTACATACAGGATTGGATTGATTTGATACTCTTTCTGAATTACATATATTTATATATTATTTACTCTATCGACTCATATTTCCTTTGAATAGTCAAAATCATAATCATGAACGAAATCAGATGTTACGTGTAGATATACATAAGTACCAAAAAAAACATCCAAGAACATACGATTTGATTGGAAACATAAACTATAATACTACCTATTTACTATAAAATACCCTGTAGGTACAAAAAAAAATTGTCAAAGCAAACAAAATAAAAATATAGATTAAGTACCTATACAGAATATATTCTGTAATAACTATAAAGTATCTTCGCAAATCTCGGCGGGTTCCGGTTTCTTGTGTAAATGCGTGCACAGAGCCTCTTCCTTAATTAAGTCACAGGAAAACGACAATGTTATTTGCATAGATAGATAACCCTTCAAGTCTTTAGGGGTGTTTAAGGACTCTGTGTGGATGGAGCAGTGATCAGATTTCGGTGAGGTTTTGGAATGGGGGAGGTGACGTGTGACGTCATGCGTTGTTTTCGTTATTTCCTCTCGTGATTCTACTTTCATGATAAAACCTTTAAAATTGCATCGTTTCACAAAAAAAGTTATTAAAAAGCATTAAATACTTCACATTCATTATTAAATACTTTAATCTAGTTTAACATTCAATTCAATTCTATTCATTTTATTAAACACAAAACAACAAATGTTTCCACACATAAACAATTATTTTAAAAAGTGGGTGAAATTCAGTTGTACGACACACTGGCAGTTGCGGGTTCAATTCCCGTCTCGGTTTCTATGATCTGCAAATATTAGTTAGCGTCCTTCGTTCAAAAATCATGTTCGAACCACCCATTTATTTATTTGTGATAATTTCGATTTAGACATATTTAGACCCTGTTTAGACCCTATATATCTTACATAAATACCTAAACATAAGGGAGTATTCGGAATCGAATCGTTGCAGATGGGAACACCCCCCATCTGCAATTCTTCTGTATTCTGTATTCTCACACATCCTGTATAGTATAGGTACAGTAGAACAAAAGTAGTGATTCTAAAGACATTGTCTTGCAGCCATTCGTGGTCCTCACGGCCTTTTTTAATAGATAAAAGGTAAATAAACTTGAACCAATGATAAGTATATTGGGCTTGATAAAGTTATAACCTTTTGCATTATATTTTATGAGTAAGTACTTAAAACTTTTTTTTTAATTATGTTTATGTAGTAAAATTATTAGATTAATAATTACTACTTATTTTTCTAAAAAAAAATGCGTTAAACAAGCTCATTAATTTTTTTTTTTTTTTGTATCTTAATCGTTATGTATATAATAAAGAATAAACAAGAAAAATAAATTGATATTAATAAATAAAATTATGTTAAAAGGATTTGAACACTGAAATGTTGAATTAGATGGAATTTACTATTTTAAATCGTAGTAACCTTCAAGCGAATATTCTTCTAATAATGATCTTTAAGGTATGCCTCCAAAAAAACATCATACATGACTTTTGCTGCAATAAATAAACCTATCCCCAATTTTCCCCCTCACAATGACATTATTATACCGAGCGATAAAGAAAAATACCTCGGCATGTGGTTGGAATCAAAAACCAATCACGTAAAGTCAAAGTTAACGGCCTTATTAATATCATTACGCCAAATGGCACACAGCATTCCAACCAAAGCAATTAAAAAATAATTAAAGCAGTCAATTATTTATAATTCCCTTAGTCAAATTCCACTTAAATTATCTCATCGAAATTTAGGGATCGGCTGCTAGTACAAATTTAAATCCTCCCCAAAGGACACAAAATAAAATTATAAGAACACTGTATCGTTATAAACAACAACGAAATAAATATATAATTAACTAAACTATTAAACCTTGGACAAATGTATACATACTAAACTTGCATCCTAATACGAAACATTAATTCTGACTTAATAAAATCAAACATACAACTACGTAAAAAGAATAATCCCTACACATTTAGAAACAAATATAAACTAGAATTAGCTAAAGCATGTACTGATTACGGCAAGAAAACAATTGTTTACGAGGGGGTGCAATTACTTAATAGGGAGATCAAGGAATGTGCTAGCATATGCTTATGCTAGCAAAATTAAGATCCGTCAAGTGCGATTGTGACTCGTGCGCCGAGGGTTTCGAACGTTTGTCGAGTATACCAATATGTTCTATAGGTAACGGTTAGAGACTATGCTATTTAATGAATACCTAAAAGTTAAAGGTACTTACATTTCAGATGTAACGGTTTGCAAACTTCGGAGCATAGAGGGTAAAAGTAAAATTTTCGAGTTTTTTCAAAATATTTCAAAACTTTCATACTTTTTGAAATATTTTGAAAAAACTCGTTCCCCTACAGATATCCTACAGATATTAAAAAACAGTTTTGAAATGTACAAACCAATGCTCTTTCATTTGTAACCCCACTCAGTGAGGTAGAAAAAAAAATGCTCCACTCGTCGTATATTTTTCAAAAAGTGTTCTATTTACAGACTTCTCTATATTTTTCCTGTAAAATATAGACTCATATCTACAAACGCTATTTACATTTTAGATGGATCGCACTGCAAACTTCGGAGATAGGGAACTCGGCCTGGGTAACTTTTCGACTTTTTTCAAAATATTTTAAAAAGTAAATTTTAAAAACTGTTTTAAGATGAACAACCCAACACCTTGCATTTGATACCCCACTCGGTGAAATATCTGTGAAAGTCTGCCAGATGCGTAATAGGTTGCGGGTTCAATACACACCGCGCATAATCAGTTGTTATTCGAGAATATGTTTCTATAAAATATAAAAAAAAACACAGTTTCAAATGCAAGCTACATAACCGAAAAATCTTAGAACAACATCTTTATGTATCTTTTTATCTATCTATCAATCTATCATCAATGATGAAAAGAACATCCTTTGTATGCTTTTCTGTACTCAAAGTCTTTTATGAGTAGGTTGATCTTTACATGCTCCACTCACGACACCTATCGGTAAGCACAAGTAACACACACTAACTAAACTACAACTTGTTAAGAAAAAAATCCAATGAATTAAGCTCGTACTGGGGCATCAAAAGGGCTGCAGCGGCTGCCGCAGACCTACCATCATCTAGGTACCTGTACAAGGTACAATGTGTTATTCAGCCTATGCGTGTGATACCAAGGTTACCTAACTTCCTTTGTTACTATAGCTTAGCAATATCTACGTGAGGTTATGTATCAACGTGATTTCTTATCTTCCGCATAATGTCTTCATGTTAACTTAAATCTAACAAATAAACCAGTTGCGAACTATCAGCGTTGGAGTTATCATTTCACGGTACCTCTAACAGTACCAATCCATACCAATATTATAAATTCGAAAGAAACTCTGTCTGAGTTACACAGTACAGTCAGCTGCTCCACTTCCAACTTTTCACTTTTATTTTATTCGGAACTTTTCAAATCAAAGTCTACGCATCGTCCTTGTCAGAATACGGTATATAAATTATCACAATTACTATACACCCACTATTTTATCAAATTGGCAGTGTATACATATTTTTGCAACTGACTGTATCTACCACAAATGAAACAGGCGACTTATGTGGTGTAGTGGGTGTAGGGCCACCTGTTACGCAGGAGGTTGAGGTTCGATTTCCGCAATTACTTAATAGGGCAAAAGTGTATGTCTCTTATATATGGAAATGGTACAAACTTTAACAAAATCACAGTTTAATGCAAGCAGAAAATCTCAGAACATGCAAGGGGATCCATTTTATTTGATGCCATTTTATAGACTTTTGAATAGCACAACACCCTGTTTATACCTTTCTATGCTCAGTCTTCTATACCCACATAAGTAGGTTGAACTAAGCATGCTCCACTCACGACACCTACCGGTAAGCACAGGTAACACAGACTAACTTAACTGCAACTTGTTATACTCCAAGTAATAAGTTTCCCCGTAAACAAGCCCCGCATATCCGGTTAGGCTGTTTACACACCGTCAGTTTGGCTTGCGGCTTGATTGGACTGATTTGCAGACGAAATTCAACTCTGTTTATAACCTTATCAGCATTAACAGAGATTTTCTGTAAAACAAGAAAGTATTACGTTACGAATCAGAGAGTTGTTATTGTTACCTCTGTCACAGCTTAGGTCATGTAACTTCGCCTCTGTGACGCAGTGTGTGAAGATCCATCTGCCTGTCTATTTAAAACATGCACTGAATGATTCGCTCAGCTATTAAATTCAGATGTATTTGTGAAAGTATTACTCATACTAATTTCGCAAATAGTTTATATCTGGTTCATTTTCTTTTGTCTTTATTCGTAAAAAAAAAATGCAGCCAATGACCTGCGAAAATGGTTTGAGTGATACAGCCACGAATACATCTGAATCGACCAGCTGGCTATTTTTGCTGTTCATTTGCTCTAAATAATCTGAGCGAGTTACTAAGTGAATGTCATTAATACACAGACAGAACTATGATCTGAAAATTTTTGTATTAATAATTTTGTATTATGAACAAAAATGTATCTACTCATTGGTCAGTTTACAGGCAGAAAAGCTTTTTATTTTATGATTCAACTAAGCTGTGTGAAAAATGTATCATTATTTCGAGCTGTCACGTGCACTGTACATTAGTGTACATATCCCTCAACTTTTCTGAGTATTGTCTATACTGACATGTAAAATGTTATTGAGCATTCTGATAAGGACTCCAAAACTATTTTTAAACTTAAGCGATCTGAACACATTACTATTATTATTATTTAACGGGTATATCGCGTTAATTTACCTATTTTTCCCGACTTTTCAACAGGTTTTCACACTGTATTAACGAACACATAGCAAAAAACAAAAAGCGCGGTCAAAAATCGACAAATAAACAAGTCGGCAATAGCTGAGCGCGTAGTAGACTCAGGACCCAATCACTAGATTGAATTACACAAACCGCATGTCATCTGTAATTAAAGGCATTACAAGACAATGGATACAAGAGAATGGTTCGCGAAGTCATTGAAATTAAGAAATATCCTAATTTCAATCGTGAAGATGGTTTCAGACTCTCTACCTCGTGGAGTCCAGTTATAACTAAGTGTACTCGTCGAAGACCGGTTTTTCAGTGCGTCGCGGACACAGTTAGTGTTGTGTGTCGTCCGAGTGTGCAGATAGACATGACTAGTTGCAAAAACCATGTGAGGGTAGATTCAAAACATGCTGCCTCCGCTTTGCAGAGCCGATAGCTCCAGTACTCTAGTCATCCCGTGACCACTACAGTTTGTAAACCCGGCGAAACGTAGGGAAAACTAGGTAAATAAGTGAGATAAATACCCGTTAAATAATACTAATAATGAGGACTCTAAATGTGTTTAGTGTGCACCTGCCCTAAGACATGACTGCTGCCAACTTCAGCAACTCATTACCACTAATTTGACGGAAAGCTCGCTCGTCTGTAAACGGCCTATCCTATCTTACCTAAGTTTCAAATATTTAGGACGCGACCTGAACATGCATTTTTGGTCGCTTTTTTGAAACTTTGTGAAGTGCATGATTTAACACTAATAATGTATTTACAGTTTACAATAAGTTTGGGTGTTTAGATGTTTTTTGTTACACGCCAAAAATACTGAACGGATCAGCTGGAAATTTTTAACTCTACGCAAAATTTCAAAATCAAATTCCAAAATTTCCTGGTCCGTTCAATATTTTTAGAGAGAAGATGTAGGTATTTTAAGAGGTGATTGCATTAAATATTCTACTTAACATCAACAATGTCTTTTATTTCTTTAAAAGCATATTAGTACATCTTTTATAAGCGACTGTACCGAATTAGTATCTGCTTTTAAAGAAAATAGGTATCGGGTGAGTTGACTCAAGAAAACAATATATATTTATTATTCAAGGGGTCAACTCATCCAAAAAGGATGAAATTTGCTTGGGTGAGATGACCACTTTACTCATCCAAACATCTGGATTAACATCATATGGTTAATCCATATGGGCATCCTCTAATTACATGAGGTGATTTTGGCGATTTTTCGGCACCTTCTCTCCCCTTGGTGAGAGGGGGATTGACTAAATGCGTATATTTAATGTAAAAACCTTTAGTAACAATTAAACTACAATCAAATATTAGAAACAAATTAGAATTAGTTTTTACAATTGAAACAAGTGCATAAGTTAATTTGTGCTTGATAACGTGGGTTAAAAACACACAAATTGTTTAATAATTTTTATTTAAAACTTCTAAGAACTTCGTAGTCTAGAAGGTGAAAATTTAACAATAAAATAGGTACTTAAGAAGGAACTATATAAATTCGTAAAAAAATACGTGACATTACGTGAGATTGGGTGAGGTTCGAATGGACCTCGTCCCCCTAAATGCCTCACGTAATTAATGGACGCCCCTAGGTACTTCTTATCCCGAAATAAAAGCGTGGAAAATTGCAGCAAGAATTCCTGCTAGTCCTTGCTTTCCACAATCGCGACTAAAAATCGCATTTACATGTCGCGTCCGATACCGACTTTCAAACTTAAACAGCCTCAAGATCTGATAGCAAATCTAGGTTAAACTCTCATTAACTGTTAGTTAATCTGCGTTCAACGATTTAGTTCCGTTGAAAAAAATAAGAACTTCAAGAATTCTAATAACTTT
The DNA here is from genome assembly GCA_963662085.1 of Eupithecia inturbata. Classification (NCBI taxonomy): domain Eukaryota; kingdom Metazoa; phylum Arthropoda; class Insecta; order Lepidoptera; family Geometridae; genus Eupithecia; species Eupithecia inturbata. Next base: position 4,389,980 of record OY759201.1, read on the forward strand.
ACTGAAAGAACAATGTTATTTTATACTACACCAGCTCGGAAAATGGCTTATTCCTTTTCCAAACTTGAGCTAGAAAGTACGTCATTGGAGGCGTACTAGAATGCAGGTCGAAAAAATCTATGGAATTTCATTACTCACGCGTTTGCCGGGAGAGAATACTGTATAAAAATCCATTACTAATGTGTTATTTTCAAAATCAAATACTAATATCCCAAAAATTTTTCGACATCGACGGAACTTGAATCGGCATCTTTCCCTCAGTACGGTAACGTGCAAACCTACGAGGTCAAGTGACGTATGAGACAAAAAAAATTGTGTTATTTTTTTAAAATTTTCTGAAATCTCAGCCTTTAGCACCTTTATTTTCATTATATGTAGGTTAAACTGCAAATAGTTTTTACTTCGAGTCCCATAATAGCCGAGCCATAATATGGCGGACTCGGAGTAAAAACTTTTTGTATACCGGCCTCTTCCGTTCTTACAAGCTTATGAAGATTTCGTGTATTGGAAAAACGAGAAGAGTGCAACTTCTTTTTGGGAAATGTTTTATTTTCCTCGTAGGTGTATTATAATGCACTATGCACTATCACTCAGGAGAAAGTGCGATTCCTACCTCGTGTGTTTTAAGGCCCTCGGCTGCGCCTCGGGCCTCAAATGACACACTCGATAGGAATCAGTTACATTCTCACTTCGGTGAACAATGTACTAATACGGGAACATTTAGCTTCGCTTATCATTTTCTTTAGATACTGATTATAATTTTCGTCTATACTGGTGGCTTGGTGCAAAATTGTCGGAAAATTACATACAAAATGATGGATTAAGTACTTCAAATCATAAACAAAACTTCAAACATGACCCATGTCAAAATAAAGAATATTTAAAGGGCTTTGAAGATTTTTTATGGAGGTTGGCCCTAGCATTGGCTAGCACACTTATTTTTTCAAAATCTAGGTGCACAATGAAAGTTACATATGGACAGAGGGCACTAAATTATACATGCTTATACAAATAAAAAATGTGTGTGAGTGATTTCATGTCAGACGAAAATAACTATTGCTCTCATAATTTTTTCATATCTCTGAAACCTGACGTTTTAGGACATTATGTTATAGGAAATTTTTTAATTGTATAAGTGTTCTCTATCCAAATAATTTGCATAGTGTGGTGCGACTTTGAAAAAAAATACAGCGTGGTCAAAATCTTCCAACAACTTTATTAAGACACGCCAAGTTCGAAAGCAATGACGCAATAGCATTATTTTTTCTTTGATGACTGGTATCGGGAGCCAATTTTTTGTAACTATATTCACATAATATTCATAGAAAACACCCAGAGCCACATAGGTAAATTCAAATATTTTTTGAATATACCCTAATTTTTTCAGAGGCGGGAATGGAACCCGCGTCTGCGGTCTGAGACGGACTTTTACACTGCGCTAAAGAGATCGTCAGTTCAGACCTACATATACTAACCTACATAGGTTAGTAAAGGCACCCAAGATACCGAATATCTCCGAAAACTCAAGCAAAATCTTCTATAGTATCTTGTTCTCAAGTTTGGACCACCACTCAACGTTTGTCTTTACAAAGTTAGAATTAGTATGTGAAACTCGTCGCGCGGGACAATCAGTCTGTTGACGCGGCGGATCATTAGAACGAATTGCCGCAGTCACCATGCTTGCTAATCAGAGTGGTAATGTGGTTCACTGTAAATCAGTTATAGGGCTTTCACTATATTTGATGTAACAGTAACCCTCAAATACTCAAATGCAACTAAGATTTGAGGACATCTCAAGTCGCGTTTTTTTGAAAGTTTTCAATGAAAATCTGTCAAAAATTCGTCACTTGAGCGTTATTGTAGAGGTACAAATTGATTGCATGGCGGTTGGTCGAAGAGGAATAATCACATCACGCTTCTGATGTGATAACTTACGAGATTGATGGATATAATCATTATGCATGTAGATATACGTTTAATATTCATTTATTCTCAAAAAGACTAAATTATACAATGTCACTTACATGAGAACAGGATTCCTAGGTTAAGTATAGATAGATATAATATAGGTTGTGGTCGTTCAATAGCTGACTCATTTAATGTGTTCACTTAATAAGAAGTGAATCATCATTTATGATATGTTGAGCTAAATTGAGTTTGAACGCATTAAATGAGCTATATATAGATATAAGAATATATAGCTATATATAAGAAGCCATATAGCTATATATAGATATAAAAATTTGTATGTGAAGGTCGTCGCGCAGGACAATCAGTTTGTTAGCGCGGCGGATCATTTGAACGAATTGCCGCAGTCGCCTTGCTTGCTAATCAGAGCGGTAATGTGTTTCAAATAGCATAAAAGTCATACAACTCAGAGATGTAGTTCTTGTCCTGGAATAACATGATAAGATACTTTTATCCATTGATCTAATTAAAATCTACAGATATGGTACGTTCTCTCAGCGCTTACTCGAAAACTGGCCTGTGTTACAACTACACGCAAACACTCGCTCACAGTTACTTTCTAATCTTGTGCAATAATTAAAATGAACAAACACGAGGGCATTGCTGTGGTCTTTAGTCAATAAAACACACTAAAGAACGTCGTAGCAAGCACGCGTAAAGCACGAACGCGCCGGTCCGACTATGACTGAGGTGGGTGGACCTAATTGCACCTAACTTGAGCGTTGCACTTTCGAGAAGCTAGTACCTCATCTCCCCTTTTTTACTTAAATCTATGTTTTTTTCCCAAATACGAGCGTAAATCCGTGAGCAGATGCCAGTAAAAAATAATATTTCTAAATCCTTCAATACAGTAAGCACCACTTCAAAACATTTCTATACAAACACTGCATTCACTTTGACCTAATAACACACTCAAAAACAATCTAAATTGGATATCGATTTCAAACTTTATCCATCCATTCGTGAAGGACCAAAATTGATTATAATTTATTCATAATAGCCCAGTTAAATGAAATTGCCACTTTACATATTCACTACATAGGATATTTTATGGGTTCCCTATTCTATTATATCTGACGATTTCTTTAGTGAATATGGTTGTAATTTACAAAGTATGATGTTACTAAAATTACTTTATTAAGTGTATATTTTGATTTATATTATTTCAATGTTAAATTTATTACGTACAATGAAACGTGTCTACATGACGTTTTTATATGAACTGAATTTTATTATTTTACTAAGTATGAGTTTTGTGACATGCTGTTATGAATAAAGAATCTGAATCTTTAGCTTCAATAATAAGCCTTGTGGTGCTGGCTCTGAATTTGCACCAAACAATTACTTCCGCGGGTATCGAAAAGGCGACTAAGGGAAATCCACCGGGGGGGGCGGGCAGCAGCGCCCCCTGCAGAACAGATCCACCGCCGAACTGCGATCGCTAACTCGCCTGCCCAGCGTGGGGATTATGGCATTACCCCCTTATGATAAGAGCCAATAAAGCCCTTATCAGAAGAGGCCTAAGTCCAGCTGTGGACAATATAGGAAGTTGATGATATCGGTACGAGCTAGCTTGAAACAAAGTTTACTGACATGAAAAGAAAAAAAATTAGAACTCTCAGCTTGCACAACGATTTTTATACGCCAAATCATATTTAAATTTGAAATAGATATTTGTATGGTTTGATAAGTATCTGATCTTAGTTAACCCATTTATATACACCTAAGTGCAAGCTGGCTTGAGAGTTAAGCAGGAAACACACTATTGATACAACCAGCGACCCGACGAAACGCGATGCTCGTTGAGTTGAATCTTATCGTATCAATTTTATATAACCAGAACCACATTCCCGACGCGACAACACGTTGGGTAAACATCCAACGTGTTGTCGCGTCGGGCGTTAATAATTTGTTTCTGGTCATTGAAAACTAATACGATTTTATTCAACTCAACACGCGTCGCGTTTTTTGGCGTCGCGTGGCGTGTCATTAGTGTGTTTTCGGCTTTATGCAGACTTTTACGTGAATAAAAATTCCTTAAAATAAATTCATCATCGATATAAATCAAATTCACTTGTGCATAAACTAATCTTAGAGATCAATAAACCTTTGTAGCCCTTCTAACATTGATTGACAACCCTGAAGTTAGGCTCACCAAGCTACTTAGGTAAATTCAGACCTTGACACTAATAAATTAAGGCTCAAATTGAGTTACCGAGAACACAGGCCGTACATCACTAATCAAGAAAATTGGGATGTAGAAACAGTGGGATCTCAAGAAATGCTTGAATCTTATACGAAGGGTGTAAGGTTCAAATTAGAGTGAAGAAAACAAACGTCCAAGTGCGAGTCTGATTTGCAGTTTAGCGAGGAAGGGTTCCGCAATAAAAACGCCGGCAAAATCAGGTTTTTTGTATGGTCCTTTCATTTTATTATTTTAAGTTATATAAATACGCAATTAGTGCAATCAGAAATTAATAACAAATTAAATTTCTGGGATATTATTTTATTTCTTAGAAATTTAGAGTATGACGTACATAACAGAAATAAAGTGACAATTGATTTTATCTTTACTTAAACTTTTTACCCATGGTGAATAAGAAAATTTTAACTATTAAACTAGATTACGTTTGATGAGATACAGCCCGCTGACAGACAGACTGACAGATCGACAGCGGAGGCTAGAGCCTTACAAGACTGGCGATTTGTGTGCGATTTCAAAAAGAGGCGAGTGCGCAGCGAGCACGCCGCGACGACGCTGCTGCGATTAGCGACCGCAGCTCTGCACTCGCCTTAAAATCGCTCGCAAATCGCCAGTGTGGTAAAGCTTCTATCAATAGTGGTGTGGTAATAAGGTCCCGTTGTAATTTTGTAAGTACGGAACCCTAAAAACAAACAACGCGGTCTATTATTAAACCATCAAAATTGTCCTGAAAATAAAATCAGTTACGTGGAAAAAGTTTGAAATAATTTGTGTGACCCAGTTATCGTAGACGAATATTGGTTTTATCGATATGAGAGTTTTTAATTTTATTATAAGTGAACATTTGGTCTCTGTACCATTTAACTAACCATTTATTTATCCTCAGCATATAACTTTTTATGTTTAAAAACTAATTAAATATAAACAAAATTATAAGATTTAAGGATTAATTTGATTAAATAAAAGAGGTAAGATTTTAGGGAAATATCGAAATAATTAACCTGCGCTTGCCGCTCCAAGCTAATAATGGTTTGGCACTTTAATAAATCGTTTTGTTAACACGCGACGTTGACGGTTCAAGGGTTAATTACAGAAAGTTGAAGCATTTCCGATTGAAAATAAATAATAATTGGATTTCTTTGGATTGTAGATGTTAAGATTATATCAATGATATCCATGAAAAAGAATAAATAAATATAAGGTTAAGTAAGTATAAGTCTGCAGTTAGCACAATTGTTTCAATGGTACATACTAGTTTGAATTTGTTTCTATTATTTGATAGTAATTTTCTTTGATAATAAAGTAATAAAAAATATGAAATATAATCTTAAAATAATGGGAAAGTTTGTTGTTTAGTAATTAACTTTAACTAGGTATATTTGCAGAACATTTCTACCACCGAACTGCGATCCCCAACCCGCATGCCCAGCGTGGGGATTATGGGCTTTACCCCCCGTGAGATTAAAACCAACAAGGCGCTTATCAGGGGAGGCCTGGGTCCAGCATTGGACCAATATAGGCTGTGAAGGAGGTATATTTGGGCTGGAATTTCTGCTTATTATGATTTTTATTTGTTTTTTTTTTGGATTGGGAATTAAATTAAATAAATGATGTTAAGTAATAAATCAGCTACCTATGCTCGGAGTTTTTCTGAAGGATAGAATTCGTAACGAATGTATCCGATAGAGAACCAAAGTTTCAACATGGCTCAAAGAATAAGCTGATTTGGCAGTGGGCCGGCCATATCTCGCGAAGAACCGACAACCGCTGGTGTAAACTTAATCTTGTGTGGAGACCGCGACTCGTCAAACTTAGTGAAGGACGACCTCCGGCCAGGTGAGATGACGACCTGCCAAAGAGCACGCCCGCTCTTCATAACTACGTCATGAAGAGCGGGGTACTCTAACACAAGCATATTATGCTTAAAAGAGAACCCCCGACCCATGATAATGTAACTTACCTATGTACAGAAATAAACATTTTTCATTTTCATTTTTTCATTTTCATCTCGACGCACGCTATCCCGACAATAAACAAAAAGCAAATGGAATCGCGACGCACGGGATCTCGATAAATGTTAAATATTGGTCTGCACGCAGATGCTGGATGCAGCAAGCTGAATGGCTATGCGTAAAATGTTCAACCACAGCATTCATTTCTGATAAAATCTTGAACAAAAACACATCTCGACTGAAAAACTCAATTACACCGCTGCATAAATAAATAAAAAAATATTTCACGCTGAATAATTTCCAGTGTAATTCACATCTGCGTACAAAAGACCACAATATGGACACAGGTATTGTTTTGAATTTGTGGGACAGTGAGAATATTTTGCTAGTGGGAAATTTGTTGTGTCGGTTTTTGTTTTGGTGTATGCATTTCTTTGTCTGTAGGGTTTCGTAGATCGGAGATCGTTTTCGGAACCCTTGTGGTCTCGCTTTTTCTGTCCTATTTTCCGTCTTTAATATCAATTGTGGGATACACATTTATTTCACACACTATCTCCTTGATCTTCTTGTAATGTAGGAAGCCCTGGACGTAGCTAGGGCAATATCTTCATCATTAACCCAATCGGATTATGGTAGGTTTTGATAGAACTCAGAGTATGTGGCCGGAATCAACCCAGTTCTAAGCATCTCCTGCAGATCCTTCAACTTTGCATTAGATACTGGTAATTGGCCATTATAGCAAATTGGAACATCGACAGATGCTCTTGTGCACATTAGCAGTCGCACTGCTTGTAACTGCGCATAATTGAAGTCCAGTTTGAAGAATATTGTGTTCGCATTTTCTTTTTCAAATCGCAACCACTTAACGCGATTCCCGTCTTTTCCATTACTGGTACGCTAATCAGACAAATAATGTTAGATGGGCGGGCGAGTTTTCGGCGTGAGACAAGGTGGGTTTTTAAATAGTAGTTATTTTAATACGATAGAAATTTAACAAAATATAGTTCGTTGGGAAAGGGGTATAAAATTGTAGAAAATTAAATTACTTAATTATTTAAGTTTAAAAACCTTTTGAACTACCTCTAGATACAAAAATTTATTTGAATTCTTAAATACATAATCGTTTTAAAATTAAAAAATATTTATTTTCATTACAAGAAGCATTTAGAAAATTCTTTGCTTTTGTTTTGTACATCGAAGAAAAAATTACGAAATTGATTTAATTTATAAAAATCACAAATAATTAAGACTTGTAAAGACTGAGGGCCGCTTGCGTAAGAATATTTAAATAGGCGCTGAATGAATTTCATGATTTAAGTACGATTCCTGTCTTGCACAACAAAAATTAAGCTCCTAAACATAATTAGCAGTCTGTCAAAGTTAAATGCCCAGAAATGGCCATTTAACTCTGCTAATCGTATTTAGCGCCATGTTTGTTAAACAGCTGTCTGGTTTGTCATCATTGTCATAACAAATTCATGTAAATATTTGATTATGTACAAAGTTTTCTCAATAACTTAGATTTGTTTGCGTGTCTGCTACTGTTGGGTTGAACTATGTTGATTTATGGGACTTATCAGATGACGATGAAGAGATCATCGAGTATTTGACCAGGAGGTCAAATACCATAGCCAGACTAGTTTTTCTATGAAACTTATGGCTATGCACAAACCAAATATATGATGACACCACTAGCAGATGGCAGTGCAGCAACAAGGGTGGAATCTCTATACCAAGAGTCACAAATTAAGACGAGGAATGTTATAGAAAGGGCTTTTAGTGTATGGAAGAGAAGGTTCCCTATCTTACCCAGGGTCATTTACATCTGCATAAGGTGCCCGGAATTATTGTAGCTACAGCTGTTTTGCACAATATAGCTATAATGCAAAATGAAAGTGAGCCAGAAGAGGAACAGGATTCTGACTATCCACTTCTCGAAGATAGTATTAGTAACAATATTAATGCTGTACAACAGAGAGGCAATCGTAACCTCGAAAGGACAATGCTGATTGAGAGTTATTTTGCATCATTGTAAACCTGTGTAGGTACAACTGTCAATATAATTCTAGTTACTGTACATAACCTGAATCTGCACAATATGTATCGTTTGGGATTCATTATCAAACAACGTAAATACAGTAAACATTTATATTATACACATTAAATAAAATTTTACATAAAAAAGTACTTTTTTATTCCTTGTAATATACATTCACATTGTTTTTCTTAATTTTTGTAGGAAGTATGAATTTCTCGGGAATAACATTTTTATGAGACCATTCCGGGGTTATTATCTATACAATAGCAAAAGAATCATTAAAATCGGTCCACAATTGACAGAGAAACTGGCAAACAGACATAAAAAACACAAAGCCTTCTATGTTCGGCTCCTAATTTTTTTAATGTTGGTTAAAAACATAAATTTTTGAAAGTTATTAGGTAGTAATGCAAGCTCGCTAATATTGCGTTTCGGTAACACCCCATAAGATTCTCAACCGCTCGTGGCCCGCCGCGGCCCAAGCCTTTGTTTTTCACATAAATACACATTTCCACTTTGTTTTTTTTCCGTTTATGATCGGTTTTCTTGCACTCAATAATTTTCGAGTGACCTTCTATATATAGAAGGTAGAGACCGCGACTCGGCAAACGTAGTGTAGGACGCCCTCCGGCCAGGTGGGATGACGATCTGCGAAAGACTGCAGGCAGATGCTGGATGCGGAAAGCTGAAGACAGGGCGCTATGGCGCTCATTGGGGAGGCCTATGTCCAGCAGTGGACTAAGATAGGTTGATGATGATGATGATGATGATGATACCTAACTGAATAATTATACCACACTTACGCCCAAAATCTGATTTGCGTTTGCATATTCGGGGGTAATTCTGCCCTTAGCTTCGGTACGTAGTAGGTATGTGGTTACTTGAAAAAAAAACAACAATAAGCATTCAGAAGCTCCTACGAGTGCATTTTTAAACGGACTAGTTGTTTTGAAGGTTACCAAACACGAACATGAAAAACATAATTCACAACCAATTATTGAGCTTGTATGTGATTCGTGATTTAAAAAAATAGATAGATAGATAATACTTTATTCACAGAAACTTTAATCTAAAATAGTATGGTACAGAAGGTAACAGAATTGGCGGCCTTATGCGATAAGGCCGCCAATTCTGTTACTAAAATAATACAACAATTCTGTCGCTTTATGCGTAAAGCGATTTCTTCCAGGCAACCAAACAAAAAATCAGTAGGTACTCTAATAAAATCAAATATTATATTTAGGAACCAGTTTTAAAAAATAATCCGAAACACCGAGAAAAAAGAATTTACAATAAAAATTTTGAAGAAGGATAAGATATGTTGGTATTTACTTAATTAAATAATCATAAACAAAATACTATTAATAATACTTAAGCTAAAAAAAGCATAGAATATAAAAAAATCGGTATCAACTTGTCTCTGTATAAATATATAGGTGTCAGGTGTCGCCGGGTAAATGTATCTCAAGTCGACTGCGCGCTCCCACAGGCCTACGCTGCAGTACGGGCTTGTCCATACCGGGAATACTTTTGATATATTTTATACAGGAATATAAAAATGAAATAAAATGAATCACAGTTTAAGTAATGTAATAATAATGTAATGATAATCATATTATGTATTACGTACTGTGCCATCATTCCGTAAGGGCTCAGCAAACAGGCTCAGAAACCAGCGTCGTATTGGGCAATTGCCTAATACTGCAAAATTCTAAGAAAGGGATCCATTTTACCCTATGTAGGTATAATATTAATATAAATTGTTAGATGCGGCAATGGCCTTTATTAACAAAGAAAATTACAATCAAATTATAACTAGTATTTACAATTGAAACAATTAAGCTAACTGCAGACTGTTGCAAACAATCTACAGGTAGCTCAACTGATCCATATCAATACCTATTGTTAGATGTATAAATCTTACTTCATATTACCTACTTTATGCACGTTTTTCTTGTTTATTTTCTTGTGTTTTTGGGTAAAATATATGTATTTATATTGTATTGTATTTACTTATCTATCTTATTAAATGCCAAATTTTTTTTTATAAATTCGGGAAAGTTATTGCCAGGAATACAATATTTTTTATTTAAAGTTCTTTTTTATGACAGAAATAATAATAATGGATTTAAATTTATTTAAAAAAAAATTAAGACGAGTTGTCACAGAATACCTATGTCAGCAAACACTGCTACATCGAAATATGTGTTTTATTGTTTTTAAATATACTTCTATTTAAAAAAAATACACTGAACCACGAGTTATAGTGACTCTATGAGTACTCTACATTTACCTACATTAAAATACACTGAACCACGAGTTATAGTGACTCTATGAGTACTCTACATTTACCTACATTAAAATACACTGAACCACGAGTTATAGTGACTCTATGAGTACTCTACATTTACCTACATTAAAATACACTGAACCACGAGTTATAGTGACTCTATGAGTACTCTACATTTACCTACATTAAAATACACTGAACCACGAGTTATAGTGACTCTATGAGTACTCTACATTTACCTACATTAAAATACACTGAACCACGAGTTATAGTGACTCTATGAGTACTCTACATTTACCTACATTAAAAAAATACCAGAATCACTTTGAATAAATAAAACGCAAGAATCAAACCAGTTTCAGTACAAAACAATCAACATAAAAAAAAACATGCTACAATCACACTCTATTAAAACAATGGCGCTTCAACCGGAATATCTCACCCGTGATTGATGGTGCTGCCTCACTGTTTACAAAAGTATTTTAAAACAAATACATCTTTATTTACCTTCGAGCCTACCGGGTTCGTAACCACGGCTTAATATTGTACGCATACGGCATTCAGCAGTGCGCATGTGCAAACTCCAGTCATTCGGACTATTTGTTTTGTCGTTACACTATCAAAAAGCATCGGATTGCCTTGAAAGTAGGATCCTTTCTGCTTATCCTGGTCACCTAGGTGCTAAGGAGTCTCTAAAGACCCCAGAACAGTGTCTGAATGTGTGAAGTGAGCTGAATCAATCAACTGTCAAGTGTTCGCGCCAATAACTTTGACGTTTGACCGCGCGCGGTCGCTCCAATTTTGAATTTGTTTGTGAGTGCTACATAGACGAAGGTATCGACAGTGTATTGAACCTTTTTTGTGTTTTGGACTAGTGGAGGTGTCACTTATCTGCAATACGCCAGCCGCAGTCGCCCACGGCTCCCGAGCCATAAGGACGACAATCCCGTGAGCGTTGCACCATCCCTGTGTAGCGTTGAAGCTCAAGTGTCTTTGAAGTTTCAATCAAAAACAGCTTCTAAAAGCATCCGAGATGAATATAACATCGACGGATGGTGAGTGTTTTGAATTAAGAACATCTGCAATGTAAAACTGCTTAATTGGTTGCATTTCATATTATGCTGCGGTAATTTTTTCGTGTGAACTAAAGTGTGCTTTCCGTTCGTAAGCTTTGGGTTTATATTTAATTGATGTGTATCGCGGTAAAATTTTTCTTTCACGTAGCCTCTATCTCCTTGTGTCTTAGGTTTATTTTAGGATCGATTTTTCTACGCGTATTCGAAGAGTAAATGAATGTTCGCGTGATAACAGTGTTCTGTTAGATTAGGTTGTGGTTTCTATTATTGTTTTCAGAACAAAATTAGTTTCGTCAGGCGAAACGGGATGTCTTTGTTAGGAAATTGAGCCCATCTATCTTGTCTAGTTGGTGACTGGGCTATAGTTCCCCTTTTAAGCGAGGCTTTTGTTAAGCGAGTTCTTTCAGAGGAGATATGACAGTTGTTTAGTTGTTTTAATGATCATTTGTTTTGGCTGCAGCTAGATAGAGCCTATATTTTCCTAGTTGATGAATGGCGTTGACAGATGGCGTTTAAATGTTAAACAATTTCCACATGACTATATAAATCGTTTATGACAAATATGTAGGTCGTAGGTACTTAAAAGATTTTGACCATAAGTTGTAAAATAATAAATATATAAACCGACTTCGAAAAAAGAAGTTGTAGGTATGTATGTTCGGCTTTATTTATGTTTTTTTTTTGTTCGCCTATTCCTCCGTCAATTGTGCAAGGATTTTTATGATTATTTTATTTGCATTGTATAGAGAATACTCCCGTTATTGTAAATTTAAAGAATCATATTTAGATATTTAGTTTTTTTTTTAAATAATCATATTAATAAATACCTACAATACAACAAAATAATATTAATGTACCATATTAGTTGCACACAGATCCCTATGTATTTCCGACGATCCTATCCATACCAGGTTGTCTGGCAGAGACTGCTCTTGAGCGATAAGACCGCCAATTGTCACTTTATGTATATTTGTTTCATTTGTAAATTGTTTCTTAGTTTTAAGTGTGCAATAAAAGTATTTAATAAATAACGATCTCAATTAAATAACCTAATAAGGCAGCCTTATCGCTAAACGAGAAATAATAATAATTAGTTAAAGTGAATGGATGCTATTCCTTCGAACTGTTTATGTTTAAAAGCTGCAACGCTCTACTCAGATCCTGTGGCTTCTATTACAAAGAAATAAAGTTCAAATTGATAACTTTAAAAAGTTTCGTTTAGAAGTTGCAACGCTCTACTTTTGTAGCTTCTAACACAAAGGCGTAAGGTTCAGTTTAGTTTTGCGAAAACCACTTTCGCACTGCAGAGGATGTCTTACGTTTTTATGGGACCCGTTATAGGGGTTTTGTATTCAGGGTAGGTTATGTAAAGGGTTTACTTTGATTTATGGGGAATCGTAGGTAATACCTACCATTGGGGTTGTCATGCCTTTAAGGATATTTCATGCGAATTTCAACTTTGAATATACCATGCAAAACCAATTTTTTATGTAATTTTCTTGATTTACATATGTATGTAGGTGATATAAAAAAGTAGTAAACAAAAGTTGTTGAGTTTTATGCGTGAGAATATTCTTCCGGGTTTACGCACGTGTTTTGGTATACCTTGTACACAACTTTGAATACACTTATATCATCTTTCGAAGATGCAAATAGATCGATGATGATGATGACACAACTTTGTGATGCACACACATCACATCACACACACACAAAGTTAAAAAACTCTTTATTTCCATAAATACAATAAATGTACACTTAGAAAAGGTCAAATTCTTAATAACTAAACACTGACACGGAAATAAAGTGATATTTTTGGTTTCAGTCGCTTCGGTATGTAGAGTAAAGTAAAGAAGCGACGAAGAAACCTTTAGCCTGTTAGTTAGTTGTTATTTTTCGAGTTAGAGCAAATCCTCTCCTAAGCTTTTTTATCCTCTAGATAATCACAGGAAGGTAACAGCCTTTACCAGTACACAGCTGGACATAATATATAAAATAATGAATAATGAAATAATATATCGGCTACTTTTTATTCCAAAATACACTTGCGAAGTCGCGAGCATAAGCTAGTCTTATACAGGGTTATTGGTAATTCACTGAAACTTCGTGAAGGCGACATGTCTTAATTCTTACAAAACAATACAATTATTTATTAATAACGCCTAGTTACCAGTCAAAGGGAATAAGATAAGCAATATAGTGTTTAATATTGACCTTAAATAATAATAATAGTATCTTGTATAAATATAATTAGTAAATTCATTTACATATAATCCAAATAGGCAAAGCGTAGATCTCGTCTACAGAATAAAAAGAACTCTTCGACAGCCATTACCTTAAGCTATTTTTAAATATCATGGTGGAAGTTGCATCCTTTTTAATCGTGTTCGGCAGCCTGTTATAGACAGAGGGACCCATTATAAACACGGACCTCTCGGACTTGCGCAGCTTGTGCGCGGGCGTGACGAGGATGTGAGCGAGCTTGTTACTGCGCAGAGCGCAGTTTGATGTTTTTGTGTGTAAACGCAGTGCTGCTTGATATATCAGTTCACAAGGGAGAGCCATGATGTTAAGCTCTTTAAAAAAGTACCTGCAGCAGGTACTTTTTTAAAGAGCTTAACATCGTAGGGTAACATCGTAGGTGGTGCAGCGCACCAGGGCCCCCTAACCTATGCTTTGAGAAGAGAGGAGCAGCCAGCTCCCGAACCTAGAAAAACTCGAGCCTGCTCAAAAGTATTTTTTTTAATTATTTTAAAACCCGTTAGGTTCGCCCCTTAATTGCGATAGAAAATAAGGCGGGATCAATTATATCAAGTTATATGCGATGTCAAGTTATAGACGAATTTACAAAAATTAAAGCGCGCAAGAGATAGGTCTTTATATTATATATATTTTCTGTATATTATATATTTTCATGTGTGACGTTTTTTCCTTTATTGAACTGGTAGAGATTCTACCGCTCAAAGGTGACGTATGGATTTATCCTACTAGGGATCCCTATACCTATCTATAATTTAAAAGGCCAATATAATATTCAAACTATGTGGAAAGAGAGGGGGTGGGGGCCCGATTCTTTCTCTATGCACCGGAGTCCTTGTCCACCTAGCAACGCCACTGTCTGCACGACACATCGTCATCCACGCCGACGATCACGCGCACTGCTCGTTTCTGCATGACGACTTAAACTTAATATTGGGTTATAGTAAGTACCCCCTTTATTCAATAGTCGTTCATTAGATGGGTTTTATTTGATGCTTATCTTAAAAATAGCTCTACCCTGAATTAACAGTGGGAGTGGGTTTTGTATTATTGTTGTATATTCTCTGACTATTTGTGGGTTGGTTGAAATAAGAGTTTATTCGATATACTGAGTCTATTCGCTACACAGAGACACGAGCACAAGTTAGGTATTACATTTACGATAGTCTATAATCCTTAGTTTAGGATACGTATGATCGTGACAGAGGATTGAGGAGCGACTGGTTAAACTCGGCTTAGCTACTGAAAAAGCTGAGTTGCCGAAACGCGTTTGCACCGAGTACTTTAAGCTAAACTGTGTCACTACATGGGAAACCGGATTTTAGTACGCGCGCCATCAGAAGTCTAAGAGATGAGTTGACATAATTTTATGAATATTTTTGACATTTTTCATAATAATATACTTTTTTTAGTTACACTTTTACAATTTAGTTTATTTAAGATTTCTTATAGTTAATATTTAAGTGTGATTGTAAGTTATCCCTAAGAGAAAAAAATAATCCCCAAGCTTGGCATACTTGTTGGGGATCGCAGTCCAGCGGTGGATCTGTTCTGGAAGCGCTTCTGCCCGCGGGCAGAGTTGGGGTGCAAATTCTAAGCCAGTACCACACGGCCAACTTTATAACACTACGGGAACAGAACCCAGGACCTTCCCGCACTATCATAACAAGTGAAACCCTATCCCTGATAAAGCCCTCTAATGTTTCACGTACACGTACGTCACTGTCTACGGGCAATACGTTACAACGTGAAAACATTTACGTGAGGGTCAAATTCGTGGCTCATGACGGGAATTAGTAATTTTCTTGAGGGTAGGTGATATAAAAACATGTAGGTACATTTAAGAATGTGCCGAACAAAGACCTTTTCGTATTGTTTATTGACCTCGATGGCGCAGCGGATAAGTTGGCTGATGTGTTATGGTTGCGGCTTTAATTTCCAAAATAAACAGATAAATAATATTTGATATATATCACATTGCATGAATTAGTGAGCGGAGCTATTATTGAAAAAGAAAATTATAAAGCAATAATAAAAACAAATTAGAAGTAGTATTTACAATTCAAACAATTAAGCTAACTGCAGACTGTTGCAAACAATCTACAGGTAGCTCAACTGATCCATATCAATACCAGTCGGAAGCGTCCCCAAGACGCTAGCTGCATTGCCGCGCTGTATGGCAATGCTGATGCTCTGCGCCAGATGAGCTTGTTTTATTATTTTATTGGTTACTACATACGTACAAAATAATTATGAACTGTAAAAATTAAAACCCAAACCCAGATCAAAATACAAGATGTAAACTTCCAAAAAATCAAACTTTGATTAGTATTAGAGTGCTAGGCAGTAATCGACCTCACATCATTTTCCGTTTCTGCTATTCACTACACCACGGCAGTTTATTGTCAACTAAAGAAACAAAACTGCAGAGATAGCCTAGCCTACTACGTATGAGTAAACTTAAATTACCATAGAGCTGTTGAAGACTCGTAGAAGTACTACGAAACTCGTAGAAGAGCTACGAAACCCGTAGAAGTGCTACGAGAAACGTAGACGTTCTACGAGCGCGTAGGTGTGCTACGAAGGGGTGCTATGAGACACCTAGGTAGGTTTGCTACTTATACAATTTTTTTTAATTATCTGCATTTTTGGCGGTACCCGATTTCGGATAAACAATCCCGCAGTACTTCACCTAATATTAACTTCCGTGATTTGTTTGTTTATATGTTGTCTTGTTTTTTCTGTTTGATTTAAGTGTGCAATAAAGCATGTTATATTGAAAGAATCTTTATTGTCAAAGAAAATTACAATTCAATAATAAAAACAAATTAGAACTAGTATTTACAATTGAAACAATTAAGCTAACTGCAGACTGTTGCAAACCATCTACAGGTAGCTCAACTGATCCATATCAATACCAGTCGGAAGCGTCCCCAAGACGCTGGCTGCATTGCCCCGCTGTATGGCAATGCTGATGCGCTGCGCCAGATACCCGCCAGCTCTCGGGTCACGCGTCGCGTCGACCACACTGAAAGTACTTTCTTCAATAAATACTGTTCATAATTATATTATCTTTATGTCGACTTCGAGCATGTGAATGCTAGTTTTGTTTGTTTGCATTTGTTGACATAATTTGTAGCTAACTCTATGCTCGACCATAGACTCATAGACGTGCTCGTGCTATATTGAACGACTGCTCTGAAGACTTTAACAGTTGTTTCATTAATTAATTAAAATACAGTTGGAATGTTGGCAGTTAGTATAAGTTACGAAAGTGGTTGGTTCGTGCCTCAGAGCAAGGAAATGCACTTCCAGGGAAGTTGCAAGAAACTAGATAGATACAACCAATGAAGAACTATATTAACTAAGTTATTAAATCTGTGTAGTTGTGAAGATATTTGGAAGAAGACAACGCCAAAATTACTGAATGGATCGCGCTGAAATTTTGCACACGTTAAGGTCTGGACCTGGAATAACAATTATTCAAAAAACTTAAAAACTCTTTTGACGTCACAGATTCGAAGGAAGGTTGTAGTTCTGGTATGAATAAAGACTAGCGTCGACAGACTGGCATTGGACGCTCCGCACTAGCCACATCAAACGGATTATTGTAAGAATAAAAGAAGAAAAAATAATATTCTTCTTCATTTTTGGTCACATCTTCACTTGCCCAAGTAACCACTATTGTGGCCAAACATCCACTATAACGGTAAAAGATTTTACGTAACGTCTTTTTTTGTTGTTTTTTAATTCACCAACTTAAAATAATATAACAGTAAAACGTATATTAATAATATTAAGTAAATCACAGAGATTGTAAAAGAGTCTTTTTAGCTAGTCAGCTGAGTTACCATCAGATAGACGTGATAGTAATCCATCCATATTAGTATAAATTCGAAAGTAGCTCTGTCTGTCTGTCTGTTACCTTTTCACGCCCAAACAGCTGAACGGAATTAAATGAAATTAGATAAAAAAGTATAATAAAAAGGGTCAATCTAAGTCCAGCTGGTGTTGTTGTTGAGATATACCTTATTCCAGATTTTTTAAATTGACAGTCTTTAGTAAATTTTTGTCTTTGGCTTACAAACCTACAAAGGTATCGTTGCTCACACAAGTGGTTCACATATATAACTCGAATTCCTTCACACAAACGCGCCCTTGGGAGCGTTGCCTCTCGATCGGACGTTGAGCGGATTTGTTACTTTTGATGGTGATTGTACCTGATTTATACTGTACTGTTGGGTATTTGGAAAAGAGATTTGGGAAAATGGGAGTTTTGTTTTGAGAAAAGGATTAACCCTAAAAATAAGAATATGCTTACAGCTTATTTCTCGAACGCAGTTTAATAATAGTTTGGCAAGCGAATGATCGAATAATGTCCAATTTCACAGTTGCAATTAAACGCGATCAATTTAAGTTAAACTTAGTTAGTTTAGCGCTTTAAACGATTTCAGTGCATAAAAAATTTGATTCTGATCAAACTCAACTTAGTTCAACTACGCCCGTGCAACAGCCATCATGTCATACAACACGAAAAACAGCGGACAGACTGACATTAATCCATTCAATGTCGGATATAAACATGGTTTTCGTAAACGCGATCAAAATGTAGCTGGTGAAATCGGTGTCAAATGAACCAAGATCAAAATCAACATTTGAACTCGATTAAGCTGAACTTAGTTCTTTTGAACTAAGACCTAAGAAGTTTTCACATAGTCAGTTGTTTCAGAGCTGTCTTATTATAACAAACCACAAATATCAAAGTGTTTTATTCCCTTTAGACCTTACAGGACTCTTGGACCCGTAAGAAAGTTTAAATAACATACCTAAATACTAAAGTATAACTTGGAAATGAAAGTGATGTACTTTAATTTTTTGTTCACTACAATATTTTAAAACGTTAAGCGAGTTTTTTCAAAGCGATAAGGCCGCCCTTTGTACTTCCTTGTTTCTCAGCATTTTCTTCTGTACTATATTTTGTGTTTGTGTGGTAAAATAAAGAGTTATCTCTCTCTATCTTTTAAAGGTACAGTAAAGAAGCGAACAAGAAACCTTTACCTTGTTTAGGTTGTTAGTTTTCGAGTTGTAGCCAAACTCGTCCCAAGCTTTTTTATCCTCTAGATAATCTGATAGTTTGTAGTAAACCTTTTTACAAAGGATATGTTTGACATGTTGTTTGAATTTATTTATTCATATTTTTATTCAGCTCACTTGGAGCTTTGTTGTAGAAGCTTATACATTGCCCAAGATAAGATACTTTACTGTTCATCTTGTATAGCCTAGATATGGGCACAGCGAGTTTATTCTTAATTCTAGTTAACTATGTATGTCGCTATTTTGAGGGAACCATTGATATTTCTGAGACTCTTCAACAGGTTTTCATAAATATATTGACATGATACTGTTTATTTCTTTGAATTTATCACGTTGGGATTCTCTGGGACCCATAATATACTCGTAGATGCGCGAACAAACTTGCGCATTAACGATATTGGTAGGATTTTGTACTAAAAGTATCTAATTTATATAGGTTTGTTTAACAATGACTTAGTTATGACCTCTCAGTTTACTGCCAAACTTTCTCCACACAATTTAGATTAAATCTCAAAATCCCGGGATAAAGTACCTTTACCCAAAACAATGCTTGTCCGCAATAAGCACAACTTCTTGTTATCCTATCCTGAATAAATAAAGGAACCCTTCACAAATCAATATACACTTTTATTACAAATTGGTTAACACCATATCAAGATGAGAGTTTCGTAGTTGTGTGCGTGATTGTACTTATCCGGCTTTTGGCAAATAATGAGGAATTTAGCTATCAAAAAGGGTGTCTGGTTAATATGGTTGCATTTTGGTTGTATCTATGTAGGTATGTTTTTAAAACTCTTAAAGTATTCTATTATATAATGTTTTCAAATTATTAGTTTATTATGAACCAACCGGTTACGAGACAATGCCTCTTCAACAAATCGTCTACAGTGGAAAGCATAACAAATTTCTTTGCTCAACAAAGACTATATCGACAATAACCGCAAAATAGGTAAACCCTCAAACTTTGACGTATATTTTATTTCAAAGCAATCGTGGGAAACAAAACTATTATCTTACCAGGCTCAACTTACTTCCGGTTTTGTACATTTCTGGCTATTTCTAATGTGTTGGTACAGCCCTACCCCACGTTGATTGGGCACCGTATGAGTTTTTGTTTTACAGCCGACCGACGAAGGGTTCCGCTATCAAATCCGGGGTCACTACTATTATAGGAAAGTAGTTATTGGTGCGCCAGTTCTTTATTTTATTTTCTTTTGGTGTAGTAACTTGAGCGGAAAACAAAAAACAAAGAAAAGTGTATGATGGGTTGTATTTCTACGAATACCGTGAAAAAAACAATTGGATATTTGTAGGCCCGCTTTCTTCAACGGAGTTTATCGTGATTGTATGCAACTATGGAAACAGCCGTGTTTGATTTAAATGCATTTAAATCAAGTCAGTTTAAGAGGGCGCAATGCGCGCCATTTTTGTAAAAGGATAGGCACAGAATTTTGCGTTCATAGGAGCGGGAAAAACATTAGTTTTTGGAACAACGTAAGTGCAAAAATCAAGTTTTTGTTTATGTACAAGAAAACTAGACAACATAATATCATGAAGAAACTGGGTTCAAGGAACCAAAAAATTTGTAATAACCTACGAATCATAAGTCATACATATCAATAGACAGCAAGGCTCCTGAGATATCGACGAAATTATTTGCGAAACAGTGCACTTTCATGTTTTTTATTTATCGTATTATTTCTCAATCTTGTTTTCACATTCAAGGAACCAAAGAAAAAAATTCGAATTTTATGTTATTCGAGTTTTTTACCACGGGGATCCCAAGAGTACTGAGATCTAGACCTAGTTTGACAACCAAACCCGTTAGGCTCGCCCCTTAAGTCTAACTGTGTTGAAGTAATAAATTGTAATATGGAGTAGCGCAAGGCTCGACTTATCAATCAATATGGTTTCTTGTCTATAAATGTGAACTAACCTGTACATTGTAGTGCGAGTCTGGTTGTGGGTGATATTGAGACGTGTGAATACGCTCTCCGACCAGTCGTCTTCGCAGCGAAAGGCTACGTACGTTACCACAAACCCTAAGATTATTATTCGATGCTTAAAACAATGTTTCTTTTTTGTTCACAGGTAAGTGCTTGAACACGTCATTTCAAACCAGACTATCGACAACCAAAATAAATCGTTTTGGAACGCTGGCGTTTTATGCACGGTAAGTTGTAGATACCTACATACATATAAACAATTCGATATTCGTTCCAATAAAAAGTAGACTAAGAAGCGTCGTCTTAATCCTGATCTAAAGGTGGAGTTAGAAATTGTAACTCTTCTGAAGACCAATAGCAACTAAGATTTGAATTTTGTATTTTCATACAATCTTTTTTGAGTATGTTTACCTTCCACGGAATGAGTACACTGGTGACCTGTCCTACAAGTCTTTCATAAACCTATAACAGGCACCAGTCTCTCACAAAACAGGTGTAGATAAGCATATCTACTATATAAAAATAAGTCGGGTTTTCCTTCCTGACGCTATAACTCCAGAACGCACGAACCGATTTTCACGGTTTTGCATTCGTTGGAAAGGTCTCGGGCTCCGTGAGGTTTATATTAAAGAAAATTTAGGAAAAATTTAAAAAGAAGAGCGGGAAAATCTTTTTTCACATACAGCGCCATCTCTGATACGAAGCCATCTAGTGGCGAAACGGAGTTCGCGGGGTTTGCTAGTTATTTATATTATTGTATTTTTTATCTCATTTTAATTATCATGTTACATAGCTAAGATTTAATTTAATTTGATTTTGTTGTCTGTATATATCGTGATATTTTTATATGAAATAAATGCGTTAATAATAATAATATTAAGTACCTATGTATTTACTCTCCCACCAATAGCTTTTACACGACCTAGTGCAAGCAGTAAGCTAACCAGTAAGCAGTAAGCTTGAATAAGTACCTACCTTCGTGAGAGAAAATAAATTATATAATATTATTTTTAATAATATTATATTATTCTGCAATATATAAAGGTATTCGCAGCCATGATCGAGGCATTTCACAGACATATCAAATATTGTCAGAGTCTGGTGGGACTATACAAGTAAATCGATGAATACCGATCAGTACTTAGAATAATCAATTTAATGGTAAAAAGTATTTATTACACGTAAGTCATAAATCACTAATTACTTAATATAAATATGTTCAAAAATAATTAAATTAATAATGCACATAAAATAAATTTATTAAAATATTACTGGTATTGATATGGATCAGTTGAGCTACCTGTAGATTGTTTGCAACAGTCTGCAGTTAGCTTAATTGTTTCAATTGTAAATACTGGTTAAATTTTTTTTTATTATATGTTTGTTTTTTCTTTGTTTAAAGGATTAAATTTAATAAAAAAAAATATAATTATATTTTTCGCACAAATTCTTCGACATTGTCGAACGCCTTCTCGACCAGACACGATTTTAGTCTACCCCTATACGTCCACTGTTGAAAGAGCCTTATTAAAACAAGATCCGTCAAGTGCGAGTATGACTCGCGTGCCGAGGGTTTCGAACGGTTGTCAAGTATACCAATATGTACTAGGTAATGGTTAGAGGACTTTGCTATTTGATGAATACCAAAAAGTTAAAGGTACTACATTTCAGATGTATCGGTTTTCAAACTTCGGAGAAACCTACAGAAATTTCAATAACTGTTTTGAGATGTACAAACCGATACCTTTCATTTAATACCCCAATCGATGAGGTAGCCCCCCTTTTTGAAAATTACCCCCCTCCCCCTTTTTGACCAGTTTGTAAAAAGTGGTCTACTTACAGACTTCTCTATATTTTTCCTGTAAAATATAGTTCCATATCTCCAAAAGCTACATACATTTCAGATGGATCGCTCTGCAAACTTTGGAGATAGGGGGGGAGGAATGGGTAATTTTTCGACTTCATTTCAAATTATACTTTTTGAAATATTTTGAATATTCATTCAAAATATTTCAAAAAGTATGAAGCATACAGAAATTTCAAAAGCTGTTTTGAGATGTACAAACCGATAATACCCCACTCATTTAATACCCCACTCGGTGAGGTAGCCCCCGCTTTTAAAAGGTATTTTTCAAAAAGTGGTCCACATATAGACTTCTCTATATTTTTCATGTAAAATATAGATCCATATTTACAAACGCTACATACATTTCAGATAGATCGCTCTGCAAACTTCGGAGATAGGGGGGGAATGGGTATTTTTTTCACCTTTTTGAAAATATTTCAAAAAGTATGAAACCTACAGAAATTTCCAAAACTGTTTTGAAATGTACAAGCCATGATACATGATACCTTTCATTTGATACCCCACTTGACATTGTAGGTCTTTTAAAATTTCGACATCACAATCTGTACTGAAAATAAAGATTTATTTTTCATTTATTTTTATTTATTTTTGTTTTAATCTGTACAGGCGCAATGTATAATTATTTCAAATTTCACGTTATTTGCTGCTTAATATCTCAGCAACTACAGCAGTAGTTGCTGAGATATTAAAGACGGAGAAAAGGACAGAAAAAAGCGATGCCATTAAGGGTTTCGAAACCGATCTCCGATCTTCGAAACCCTAAAAAGGGCTTTGACATAATCATCGAGTCGAATAAATCGACCTTTTTTTATTCGACCCAACATCACAAAGAGGTAACAAACCCCTGACAAAGCGCTGCTGGTTTGATGCGTTAGCATCTTACATATATTACAATTCTATTGTTACCAGTGTCCAGTTAGTATTAAGTTTTTTTCCTTATCTATCAGTTTGTGTCTTGTATAATTTATTTTTAATTATTGTTAGTATTTTTATAAGTTTTGCTAATTGTTAATTACACTTATACTCTGTTCACGGAGACAAGCTAATATAGCGCGCGCTCTCTTGCACAATTGTACGAAAGTGAAAAGGACGGGACTACTAGCGTGAGAGACTAAGATTGGTCAGTGGGAGTGACCATTATTTTAAAATGTTTAGATTGCTCACTTCAAACTATTACTTACGTTATTCACTAGCTTTTCGCCCGGGGTTTTGTGGATGAGTGGGTTATTGATAATAGACCTACTTATTATGATACCGTGAACCTAAAAATATATATTTTGTTTAATTAGGGTAGTGTACAAAAAATAAAACTTCAGAAATTTTCTTACAAATTTATTCCCTTTCTGATTCACTTGAATCTGAATCATACTCCAAGCTTATAATAAAGTATTCTGCCATAATTTCTACGTTCCTATCCATAACATCCATACCAGGCTCTACTACATCACATCCGCACTGCACAAGAGACAGATAAGACTAACTTTTGGCCACACAGCGTGCACAGTGTGCACGTGCCCTATGTTCGTTATCTGCGACCAATAACGTGCAGTCTATGATTTCCCTATTAGCTTGTTTCGGCGAACAGTGTATAGTTACATCATTGCACCTAGTTGATAACAATACAGAAACAGTTTTGCCACTTCTCCTCCGGAAGCAAGCAGTCTTATAGCTTCTACATGCGAGAACACATAAATGGTTAAGGAGTTATTATGTTAGTTTATTTATAAAGTGTGTACAACTGTTTGTTCTCCGAATAACCAAAATAATAATAAAATAAATCATCACGCTTGGCCGGCGGGTTGATAATTGCAGTAGAGGCGTTAAAAAGCAGAGAAGGCAGCCCTTCTATTTATTTATTTATTTATTTATTTATTTAACGTACAAAACACATCACAATCACTTAGAATTATAAAGTAACAAAAAACTAGAATAAAACTTGATTGCAACATAAACATAATTATGTACGTGCTGCTATAATATAAATATATATCGAGTAGGTTGAGTTATTACTATCTATAATGGGTTATTGGAACAATAAAGTAAAAAAAAAGGTAAAAAATAATTACTTTTACGGTTGCTAAAATTAAATAACATGCTATATAACTGTAAATTCTACTTACTTACTAAAATATAGGTTATTGAAACAGTACACCTTCTTCTGTAGGTCCCCTTAGTCGTCTCTTACGATATCCTCGGACTGAAATCGAGGGATCGGTTCTTACGCCGCGCCGTGATAACCACGGCAAATGGGTCAATATTAATAAGCATACGACCTGCATTCAGGAAACGAATAGTCATCGTGTCCGATCAATTAATCAAAATGAAATATCGCTCGATTTACCATTCATATCGAATCGATTAAAAGTAAGACTGTGTTTTTGTATGGGCAGAGCTATAAGCGGAGCGGTTTATGCTTGTATGTTGTTACCAATACTTAGGTAGACATTTATAGAGCCTCGCACACACAGACGGTCGCAGCGTTTCTGCCCATTAAGGTGTACAAAAATTAACTCTATATCACAGAAACAGAACATCACCGCCTTAATTTTAGCCTTTCAGCTTTTGCTTTTAAATTAAAGGCTAAAATGCTCATATAAAATTATCACATATAAAATGATCATAAGATAAAAGAAAAATAATATAATAGATGAAACTTAACAGTTTGCGTGCGTGCGGTGTTTTTTTCAAGAGAGATTGATATAGTGGTTTCAAACTTGTAATGCATTTTAGTTTATTAGTTATCTAGTACCAATAGTACGCAAGCTTTGCTTAGCTTAAATTACCAAACTTGCTTAGTTTGGTAATATAATGTAAATTTTGATAGCCATGTTACAACAGTAGTGAATGTACAATTGCGGTTTTTTTTCAGGTATTGCTAATCGACTGTTCAAAAGTTTAAAAAAATTAAAATACGCATCGCTTATGAAACGTCGCTGCTACCTTACACATTCAACCATCCACGCATATCTAGTTGGAATATCGTATTTGTATTACAAAAATAAATTGTAAATCCCATGTTTACTAGAAGCAATGAAATGTCTTTTCGATTTGTGGCGTGATTTCTTTTTATGTTCCGTATCGTTTTGAACACAGTAAATTAATTTTTAATTATTTTATTCCAATTATATTTTTATTAATACAAGTTAGTTTTAAAAGTTAAATCAAAGAGCGTTATGCCGCACTCACACTTTTGGATACGTTTTCGTCCGAATTTGATTCGTCCGGTGACGTACGAATACGCACGAATGATCTGGACCTTCCAAGTACTATGGGAGCGCGCAGCGCATTCTTCAACAAAGATGACTTCACGAACTCGATATTACTGGGACCCCGCCTATTTGACGGAGAAAAACGTCTTCAGTGTGCGCACTCAGTTCGTACGAACAGTACTCGTATTCATAAGTTTACGTGCGAACAAATTCGCATCCAAAGTGAGCGCGCCTGACAGGTGTTGGTTACGGTTGCGATTGCTGTCAATCACACTGTCAACACGGTCAAAGATGATTTTTTAACCGACTTCAAAATGGAGGAGGTTCTCAGTTCGTCTGTATGTTTTTTTTAATACTTAATATCGGTACACCGATTTTACTGATTCTTTTACTATTGTATAGAGAATGATCCCGAGGTGGTCCCATAAAAATGTTATTCCCGAGGGATTAGTATTTATCCCGTTAAACTTAAATAGCAACATAATATTTTTGGAGAATCACGACTACTATATAGCTACAACAGTTGATTTCCATAGCAACGGGCGTCAACAGTTACATCATGTGTCATCAAACTAAATTACACTTGAATTATAACTAGATGTTGCCAGTGTAAACTTAATTTTATGCACGTAGACCATAGACCTTCGGTCCGGAAAAAAACCGGCTTGACAACCGGCTTTATTACCCGACTGCGTTCTAGTGTCTAAACCATTAAATGATTTATTTATTTATTTTACTGGAGTGTGCCGCCTATGATCTGCTACCCGTGCCAAGCTGGGGCGGACCACTAGTATCAAATAAAACATTTAGACATACTCACCTACTCTTACCTACCCTATTTGATTTGGTCCATAAAACTACTTCTCCATCCAGCAATAAGTCCTCCCTCATTAGCATGCTCCAGCAACGCCCTCTGTCGATATTCACCCAAAGCCTGACTTATCATACTGATTCCCGGGGCACCTTGTAACTGTGATTTATTGCGACAGGTTCTGATTAACTACTGTTCTACTATGAACTAAGCATATTGTAGAATGGAGTTTAAAGGTGTGTTTACTGTGGGAGCGGAAACGGATTTCTCAATGGAGCACTTGCCACGTCCATACATTATTAAGTATGTGGCAAGCGCTACAAAAAACAATAGAAAAAAATGCAATTAAAAATTCGAAAGTAATTCTGTCTGTCTGTTTGTCTGTCTGTTAACTTTTCACGCCTAAACACCCTAAAAACTAGTTATTTAGAACTAGTATTTACAATTGAAACAATTATGCTAACTGCAGACTGTTGCAAACAATCTACAGGTAGCTCAACTGATCTATATCAATACCAGTCGGAAGCGTCCCCAAAACGCTGGCTGCATTGCCCCGCTGTATGGCAATGCTGATGCGCTGCGCCAGATACCCACCAGCTCTCGGCTCAAATTTTCATACAAATACTAGCAAACCCGGCGAACTCCGTTTCGCCACCAGATGGCTTCGTTAAGAAAGATTTTCCGCTTTTCTTTTTTAATTTTCCCGAATTTTCTTTGATATAAACCTCACCGAGCCCGAGACCTTTCCAACGAATGCAAAACCGTGGAAATCGGTTCGTGCGTTCTGGAGTTATAGCGTCAGGAAGGAAAACCCGACTTATTTTTATATAGTAGATTACAATATTATTATCGAATTAGGATGTTCCTGTAAGAATAGTTTTAAGTTGAAAATAAATACCAAATACCAAACTCATGACGACCGATGTGGCGCGGCGGGCGAAGGTCCGCCTGCGACGCAGAAGGTTGCGGGTTCTTGCTTGGGACAAAAGTTTGTACGATCTGCAAATATTTGTTCCGGGTGTTCTGGGTATTTTCTATATAAAATAAAAAATGTCTATGTATGTTATGTATTGTATTAAGTTTATCAGTCACCTAGTACCCATAACACAAGCTCTGCTTACTTTGGGGCTAGATGATACTGTGTGGATTGTTCAGCATTATTTATTTATTTATTAATTTTATTTATGTTTTCGGATTTGGACATCCACTGGCATCTCAAAAACCCACCCTGTATAGATCAAGATACTCTTACTACCACTGCACTGTTATAGCTTAGCACTCTAATACAGAGTGACTTATAAATGGTAGAATGATCAAATTAAATATAAAATAGGATGCAACGAGGCCGATCAACATCGAGCGAACGAATCTTTTACCTTTATGGGTATACCTACCCCTACTGTTTGCTTTGATGCGATGTCTATGATAGGTATGACGTCGAGTCTCGCTATCGAGATTCTCACATTACAATCATCAGTTGAGTTGAGACATCATTGAATGCCTTTGTTTCTTAAGCTAATTGCAAATGATACGAGTAGATTTCCTTGTTAGTTTGTTTTTTTAGAAATTTGCATTTTTTTATTAGAAGAGGCCTATTTCTATCAATATACTATTAAAGGCTGATGATAGATTTCTTAAACATTTGAATAATCAGAGGGGTTTGACGTTTGCAACGAGACGTGATCGTGACGTCTCTTTTTTCCATACAATTTAGTACAGCGCCTCTGTCGTGCGGACGCTACGCTAATCCCGTACTAAAAGGAGACGTTACGATCACGTCTTTTTACTAACGTCAAATAGACTCACCTCTCAGGACATTTGCCTAAAAAAGAACTCTTACTCTCAACTCTCTTACTTGCAGCTCTTATAAAGGTAGGTAATTATGAAATTAAACTCTATAAATTACAATACAAGATTCTAGTGTCCCACTCTATGACTCCAGTCATGGGCCCTCATCATTATTATCATCACTACACATTGTAAATCAAACCCCCCCCTTCCCCCCATCGCCGCTGCGTCTGCCTGTCTCTGTCGCAATGAAATCAAAAACTACTGAACCGATTTTCATAGGTTTTACTAATCCACGGAGTGATTCACGAGGAACGATTAAGTGATTCATTAACATTTTGTGAAAATTGGCTGAAATTTGACGATGATTGTTGAATATATCGGAAAAAATTATGCCGACTGGGATCTTTGCTGGCGTGCACTGCGTAAACCAATAGAGTGAGTTACATAAACACAATGTATTACGGCATTGTACCTCTAAAGCCGGATACTGACCGGTGTTACGTGGTGTAATGTAACGTTTCACACAGCGAGCGTTCGCAACGAGCAACGAGACGGATTTTTGTAATTTCATGCTCGCTGCGAATGGTACATTACGCCCTGTAACAGCGGTCAGTACCCGGCTTTAAACAGATCTATTAAACTGCTTTGCTACTGGGACCGTACGAAGCCGGGCGGGTCGCTAGTTATTTTTTAAAAAAGAGTACCTTGTTATTAAGCGGTTGAAAAAACTTTTTGTCAATCGAGAATCTCAAGTAGGGGCGCAGCACTCTCCTGCCGTTATTTATTGAAAGTCATGAATACAAAACAGACTAAACTTGTTCTTCTTTCTTTCTTCTTCTTACTGTTTATTGTTTGTTTATACTTTTAAAGCATTGAGTGTATTTAGATAATTACCTATTATAAGTTATTTTGTAGTAACCTACGTTTACCCTTTTTTTCTTTATCTTTTATGATATAGCCCATCTTCATCTTTGAATATATGTAGCTTGGTTATGTTTTTTTTTTATAGGAGCGAAGTACGCTGACGCTATAAATCTGTCGGCACATTATACGAAACTGTGTCATGGCGGTCGCAGCGAGAATCGACTTCTCCAACTCAGCCCGTAGATGTCGTAAGAGTCGACTAAAGGAACCTACCAAAGGAAAAGCAGCAGCTTCTATTTGTGTATTTTTAACACCTCACATGCGGTCACCGATCCGCCTGCTATGCGTGGTGAGTATCGTAAAACTTTATGGTGGTTTGGGTGAGAAAATACAGGGTGCCACGAAAAGGGTGTACTAAGCCAAAAGGGAGTGATTCTGGACCACGAGAGGATCAACTTGTGAATAACGACGATTTTTTAATTTCGCATTTTGCAATAAATTTAGTTTTTTTTTCACTCTATTCGTGTTCTTTTACACGCACTCTTGCATTATTTAACATTACAAAATATTTCACAAATGTTTTTTGCTTGTTTTTATCAGCCAACCAGTGTTTTGAAATTAGTACAAAAAAATTGTGAAAATCCTTTGAAATTTCAAAACAATAATAATAATGTAAGAACACACGTAAAAAACACGAAAATTAAGATACAACGTCTTACTTTTTTTCAAATAAAGTAAAAGAAGTGGTAGAACAAACGTTGACCCCCTCGATGTCCAGAATCACCTCTTTTTCCCTTTCCGTGGCACCCTGTATAATAATACTGACCTGTGTACACCGCTAAACGGGCAAAGCCGTACAGAGTTGTGTTCTATCAAGAAATCTTGAACGTCTAGAATATTTACAACTCTTGTATGGCATCATTATGATTTTAAAATGTTGAGTTCGGTCTAGAACGTCTAGAATTCTAGAAGTCTTGCTTGTTTGACATTATAATGAAAACTCGCACACTAGGTCCAATGTCACCGTTTGCTGCCAAAACTCAGATCAACAAAACTAAGTTCAGCTTGATCGAGTTCAAATTCGTAATACCTATTGTGTGACACACAGATATCAGAAACTAAGGAGATGTGAAAAGGGGGCGGGGCCGGTGTCGCAGCAATATGCCCAAAAACAGAACACATTGCTCGCGGCGTTAATTGTTTCATTCAGTTGTAGTTCGAACGTTGGCTACAAACGGATCTTCATATTCTAGCAACAAGCCGTAATATTCCATAGTAATTTGTAAAAATAGAAGTGAAATTAAAAACTTTAAGTCAAATGGAATCTCATACCATCGGAAAGTACTGAAAATAATATGTTTTTCTTACTAAAACATTAAAAACAATTATACGTAGATTTATTTCTTGATTTTGCAACTTTTTTATTATGTGACTGAACGCCAGTCACGATATTGTTGTAAACTATTTACAATGCTTGCTCTGTACTAATGACTATTCAAACATTGAGTTCTAATACCGCAATGGATAATTAAAATATTGAAGCTAACAGCATAAGTTCAACCGCGTGGTAAGGCCATTGCTCGCAGTCGTGAGTTAGTGATGAGTGTGTTCTTTGTATATATTGTTGCGTCTGTGTGGTTCTGTACGAACATCACTTGCAACCTAGTGTGCGAACGAATAGTTGCACTCTATGCCTTGTATGCATGACAAGCACACAACGCGAAGTATTGTTTATATTTTGTTTACTATGTGTGCGTGAGCTTTTTATGCGACACTAGGTTTTGTACTCAGCGTAAAGGATTGGCATCTCTTTATAACTCTGTGCTGTGACATGACAGCTGTCAAACACGGTTTAGCGCTTGAACCGGATCAACTTTATGTCGGTAAAATGTGCTGGATTCGTTTAAACCGCTGAAGTGAGTTTACCTTTATATTGAACGCGTTCAATTGCAACGTTAATGCGTTCAACGGCAACGGTGAAATTGTACCTAAGTCAGTCAGTCAGAATTCATTTATTTCTTGGCATTCTTGGTGTGTTCGGTTTAGATAGATAGATGATAAAGACAAAGATACATTTATTTGGTCATAAACAGGTACAAACAGGCTTGACAAGGACTAATAAGTAGGTATTTTTAAGTACATTTACATACATAGACACAAATGCACGCAGAGAGTATGTCTCTCAAAGACAGGATACATATAAAATAACTCATGATAAACATAAATTGGCTTTCTAAGGGAAAAACAAAGCTTATCTACAAACTAAGCAGAAACCCTAAAGTTCAGTCAGTCGAGAATTTACGGTTTACAAAGATCAATAACATAAGTATCCGTAAACCATCAATTCCTCCCAAACACAGCAAGGGCCTCGACTATGAGGCAATGGGGCTATAAAGATTATTACCTTATTGCACCATCAATAACCTACGAGTATGTATGTATATAAATAATATATAATATTGCTGGACAATCCACACAACATCATCTAGCCCGAAAGTAAGCAGAGCTTGTGTTATGGGTACTAGATGACAGATAAACTTAATACAATACATAACATAGATAGATATTTTTTATTATATATAGAAAATACCCAGAACACCCGGAACAAATATTTGCAGATCGTACAAACATTTGTCCCAAGGCGGGAATCGAACCCGCAACCTTCTGCGTCGCAGGCGGACCTTAGGCCGCCGCGCCACTTTGGTCGTATGTATGTAATGTATAAATAAAACAATTAAACAAGAACTTAATACTAACTATATCTAGTTTTTTTATTAATATAGTGCGTAAGCCTCATCCTCGGGGTAACTAACTTATAAAGAAATCAAATAATATCCAAAAAAACATTCGAGTTGTAGGTTATTCCTGTACTGAGTTACTGGTTTAAGTCCCGTCGAAGTCAATTTTTTTTTTTTTTTTTTTTTTTTTATTTGACGACCTATGTGGCGCGGCGGGCGAAGGTCCGCCTCTGACGCAGAACGTTGCGGGTTCGATTCCCGCCTTGGGACAAATGTTTGTACGATCTGCAAATATTTGTTCCGGGTGCTCTGGGTATTTTCTATATATAATAAAAAATATCTATTTATGTAATGTATTGTATTAAGTTTATCACTCATCTAGTACCCATAACACAAGCTCAGCTTAGCTTGGGGCTAGATGATGCTGTGTGGATTGTCCAGCATTATTTATTTATTTTTATTTTTTTTCGGATATTATTTGATTTCTTACACATCTAGTGTGATACAATCGGCGGTCTTATCGCTAACAGCGATTTCTTCGCAAAGGTCAGGCAACCTTTGGATGGATATGATCGGTACGGAAAACTGACGGTGGCGTAATTAATGACGAATTATAAATAAATATTGTTGCTACATAAAAGTACTTATAAAAACAGGAACTGTAATATACAAAAACAGAGCAATAAGAGAGAAGAAGAAGAAGAAAAAAAATGAATTATTAACAGACAAACATCAAGACAACGTATCAAGAGTGGACAGATGAACCATACTTTTGAAGATAGGAAGGGATTTAGCTTGTCGGGTTGTTATTATTTATTCTCCCCTTTTCTCCCTTTTTGAATAAGTATTTCAATATCATTCCTTCGGATAATTCCTCATTACTTTTTGTGGGTTTGAGGAAATTTTAAAATTCTTCACCTCTGGTTTGGTTTTATTAAATAAAACTGAGACTATCTCATAACTCAGTGCTTGTGCATTTAGACCTTACAGTACTCTTGGACACGCCCGAAATTTCATATTACAAATTTAAAACTAAGCCAAACATGTACTGGTCTATCTTGGCATGTTCTATATTTTCATCTGAATTTTTGTAAGCCTAGCTGTAAGTTAAAGTAAGTTTCTCCAAAATGTTGTTAGGAAATAAATAAATAAGAAATAAAGTCTCGTCAGGGTTTTTCCCAGCAGTCAGGGCCAAGGTAAAGCAATCTCACGGCGATAGCGTGAAACACGACTCTCGCCCTATTGGCTACTGATTTATTTTACTTCCTTCTTATTGGCTGCTATAAACACCGTTAGTTGGCCAAGGAAGTTTCTGGAACCGACTTTTAAAAAAACCTTGAAGGTTCTGCATCTCCAGTACTATATAATTAAGGAACTCTGTAGCCATGTATTCGGAGTAGGGCGTTAATGCTCGCGACACAGTTATTTTCACACCTGTAGTTTATTTCCCCTGTACTTTGTTCCAAATAAATATATTTTTTTAACTCTTATTGCTATAATACAACTTCTGCTACTTTGAGGCTAGATGATGCTGTCCAGCATAATTTTTTACTGAGTCCTTCCTTTTACCTCCTTATGTTCTGGGTGTTTCTATAATAATATATTAAGTATCGTTAAATATATCAGATAAAATTTTTAAAAAAGTATGTACGGTCCGTACAACAGGTATAATAGGTAACTAAGCTGGATATATCAGTAAAACCAAGAGATAAATTTTAACTGATATATTCAACGATAAACTTTGGTTACTAATGAAATGATTCTTCTTCTTCTTTTATGTTTGGCACTGCATCATGTTTTGACACAATTCTGCCAGTGTCAGTTTTCAACGAGGGCTTTTCAAGGCGACCTTTAAAAAAAAGTGGTAACTCAAGTGTCAAAGATATGCCAAAAAAACAGAAAGAAAATTATTTCGTTGTTTATTTTATGACACTTGACATTGACACCAGACTTTTGTCCAGCACCATCTAGTTTCAAAATAAAGAGCGTGATTGTTTTTTTTTTAAAAAGATTGCATTGAAAAGCCTATTATTAGTATTAAGTTCTTGTTTTATAAGTGTATTGATGGTGCAATAAAGTGATAATCTATCTATCTATCTAAAAGCCTTCATTGCGCATCTAATGAAATAAAATAATATTATGACGCCGGAGTCGATTGACAACTGATCGCGAACTGATTACAATAAAAAGTATTGCTAAAATTGATGACTGGCGTAAATGCGCGGTTGGCATTAATTAGGGCAATGTACAATGTGCGTGCTCGTATAATTATTTTGTATTGTATTAAAGTATATCAGTTATCTAGTCTAGTACCTACCCATAACACAAGCTCTATTTAGCTGGCTAGTTGATGCTGAGTGAATTGTCCAGCATTATTCATTTATGTTGAATTTCTCCTGATACATCTGCGATATATAAAACGTAAGATGCGAGGGATCCCAGCCTCGATTAATTTCTAGTTATTAGTTTTTATTTCATGTATTTATAACACTAAAACTAACTGAATTAAATCAAAAAAATATTATTAATACCTTACTTTCAGCTTAAAAGAAACCCTGTTGTGTTTGTTTGTAAATAATGTATTATAATGTAGGTGTCTGCTTTAGTCTCCTGAGGTCACCAGTCTCATGGGAGTCTGGGCAACAGAAGGACGGCAAATATAGAGTAGTATAGTAGCGTAGTAAAGTAGAGTGGTATAGTAGCGTAATTCAAAATTCAAAGTGCTTTATTTCCTTTACACCTTACAGGACTCTTGGACACGTCACAAAATTCAAATTACATATATGTACATATAACTAAAGTAACTCTGACCATGTGTTCATTATCCTTTCACAACTAAACGTCTGCCAGATCCTAATACAATTTAGGGTAGATAGATCCCAGTAAGGACATAAGCTTGTAAATAAATTATCATCATTATCATCAGCCTATATTAGTCCACTGATGGACATCTCCCCTAATGAGCGCCATAGCGCCCTTGCTTGCCGCATCCAGCATCTTGCAGCTTGCAGTCTTTCAGTAAAAAAATTATATATAACAGTAATCGCGACAACAATCTTCCCTGAATAAAGCAACAGGCGCACTACTAACAGAGAATACGTAAATAAATTATTATAATACATATATTTCATACACTTGTGGTACAGCGTTTAACCGAGGTTGTGAGCGTTCGGTCTGAAGTTTTTCGAAGTGTGTTTAGATATTTCGTAATGCAGTTTTCTGTACTTTCTGGATTTCACCTCCACAGCCTATATTGGTCCACTGGTGGATCCAGGCCTCCCTTATATAAGCGCCTTATTGGCTTTTATCTCACGGAGGGTAATGCCCATAATCCCTATGCTGGGCATGCGGGTCGGGGATCGCAGTTCGCTGGTAGAATTATTCTGCAGGGGGCGCTGCTGCCCACCCCCGGTGGATATCCCTTTGTCGCCTCTTACGACCCCCGCGGGAAGAGTTGGTGGTGCAAATTCTAAGCCGGCACCACAGAGCAACTTTCTGGATACCGTTCAGCAGTATTTGTGGTTAAGGTATTCCGTAGTATCTACCTACAGTCATACACAACGGCAGTCACGCTTCAGTCACGACGTGATCGCGATGCTTTCTTCAAGATTCAGTCTCCTCCATTAAAGTAACGTCTACGTTTCTAAAAATAAACAGTCCGAGTTCCGTTTTATCGCGAACTTACATACCTGCATGAAACCTTACCTAGATGTACCTAGATGTAGACTGCGGTGTTTTATTGAAAATTACGGTTCCACCCGATAGCGAGGTGTGTAAAAGTAAAACCATACTACGTAGAGAGCTCCACGTGTAAAAAGTTCCACCCGGTTGCGAGATATGTAAAAGTAAAACCATACTACG
The DNA here is from genome assembly GCA_963662085.1 of Eupithecia inturbata. Taxonomy (NCBI): domain Eukaryota; kingdom Metazoa; phylum Arthropoda; class Insecta; order Lepidoptera; family Geometridae; genus Eupithecia; species Eupithecia inturbata. Next base: position 4,425,947 of record OY759201.1, read on the forward strand.
TAGAGAGCTCCACGTGTAAATAGAATCTCTAATCACGAATCGGAATTAGTACAAAGCAACAAATCCTTACGCTTCCTTATGCTCCGATACCGATTCAGTGGACGCGTAACTTAAAAAAAAGCTCACGCTCAGTTGTGGTAGTGTAGAAACTTTATGGTTTCTTCACTTGAACAAAGCTACCAGTACACGCGTCGCGCTAGTAAATTATGAAAATCTGTTAGTGGAACTCGTCTAGGGGTGAAGTGGGAGAGGGTTACGCAAGACTTGGGGTGACTTAGGGTTCTAATTAGAGCGCTCCGTTATATTTTATCTAAATGCGTTCCGCTTGTAGTGTTAGTATCACCGAGGACCAAGAGAATATGACTATACTATCGGCTTCGCATGCACTGTTCCAGGATAAAGAGTTGCCTATGTCCGTCCCCGGGATACCGTTTACCTCCCTGCCAAATATCATTAACATTCGTTTAGCCGTTTGGGCGTGAAACGGTCACCGACAGAGTTACTTTCGATTTTATAGTATTAGAATGGATGTGATTTGTAGATAATTTATTTATTGTCCTTCGGATTGAATTCCATTTTCGGTCATACACGATTTATCCGACCTCAGTAAAAATTTAAAGTAATAAATACCTACAAATTACATGTAGTATAGTGCAATTAAAACGTTTGAGCTAACTGGAGACTGTTTCAAACAATCTAGAGGAGGAATATCCAGCATTAAGCCCAACTGATCCAAATCAATACTAATCGGAAGCGTTCTCAAGACTTTGTAATTTATTTTTTATTTTTATTGATAATCCCACATCTGGCCAAAGGTAATACGTTTAAAATAAATTTCATAAGGACAGAATAATTTAACTCGCTAAATTAAATTAATCCAATCTATTAGCCAACTACCAAAATAAGGTTGTTAATAAGTTATCAACTATATAGCTTTTCGACAATGTTGAAGTCCCGAATAACTCGCAGTCCCGCATTGCAATCTCGTTTCAGATCTTGTGAAAGGTACGTATATATTCAAAAACAGTTTTATATGCAGATAACTATAACACAATAGTTCAGGCTTTCACACTAATGACAGGGTAGGGGTGGGTGGGGTACTTGCGAGTGACATTTAAGACAGATTTATAAAAAATAAACCGCCAAGTGCGGCTTGACTCGCACACGCTGGGTTCCATACCGTAAAAATCAGGCAACTTTTTCAAAGAACATCAAATTTTCACTTGTTGAGAGACCTTTTAAATTTCCCCATTTAAATTACCCTTTAAATTTTAAACTTTATTTTATTTTTAGTATTTGTTGTCATTAAAATTGCAGTATTACTTATTTATAGAAAATGTGTGAAGTGTGTTTAAAGACTGTATCTAACTATTGTGGTTCAAGAGATACAGCCTTGACAAACAAAGAGCAAAACTAGCCAAAAAAACACGATTTTTGTATGGAAGCCTCCTTTAATTTTGATATTTCTTTTATTTTTATAATAGCGGCAAGAGAAATACACATTATCTGAAACATTCAACTGTCTACCTCTTACGGTTCATGAGATAGAGCCCTGTGACAGACGGACGGACGGACCGACGGACAGCGGAGGCTTAGTAATAGGGTTCCGTTTTCACCCCTCGGGTACGGAACCCTAAAAACGTCTTAAAACCACTTCGGTTTATTATGATAACATTTCTATAACTAAGAATAACTATAACTATAACTAACGAACGATTAAATAACTTAACTTACTTTAATTTACAATTGAAGCAATTGAGCTAACTGCAGACTGTTGCGAACAATCTACAGGTAGCTCAACTGATCCATGTCAATACCAGTCGGAAGCGTCCCCAAGACGCGCTGGCTGCATTGCCCTGCTTTATGGCAATGCTGATGCGCTGCGCCAGATACCCACCAGCTCTCGGGTCACGCGTCGCTTCGAACAGACGCTCAGATATTTTTTTAATAACCCGGAGAGCCTCGGTACTTCACAGACGGCCTCAACTCCAAAGGTGCTCCCCTTTGTGTAAATGTGTAGGCTCTATCGAGACCTGCATATTTGTGCCTCTTGAGATCCTCGGCCAAATCTGCCGCCGCACCAGCCCTCACGGATGTCCTCGGAAGATGGGAAGGCGCAAGTGTGAACAAGATGAAATGGTGCCAAATATGACTACTTCTTAGACACAAATTACAACTTCATATTCTAGAGTGGCCCCATAATGCTGTGTTGTAAATTAGAGGGCAAAAGATGGCGCGATAACACGAATAGCGCACATTGCACGAATAATGAAATTATTAGGTCGTCGGTCTTTGTTTATTAGTATTTACAATTAAAATTGTTGAACTAACTACAAACTGGTTTAAACAGTCTAGAGATAGCTCAACTGATAATTATATGAACGCTGTCAGCGCGTTGCTTTTCTACGAACTTGGCTGACACAGTATCGTATCTAGATCCAGATAAAGTAGAAAAGAGTGAAAACAAACTGCATTGCAAAATTGACTTCTTTGTCCTTTTAACTTTAGCAGTTTTCTAAAGAATCTAGTACACCAGTTCAACTTGTCTGTTTCTGTTTTCTTCCAAGTTGGGAATAACGGGTATCGAACAACTTTTGGTATATATAGAAACTACAGTAAACTTTTAGCTACGAGTAGTTCTATACTATGGGTGAGGCCAATCTTTGAATCTACCCGCAAAGCTAGCAGAGTTTCATATTAAAACTATTCACGGGTACATATTTACCTATTTTTCCCGACGCTTCAGTAGGTTCATACATATCTAGAATATTTTTATGTTAACGTGCGATGATCGCTTGAATTTGAAAAATCTTTTACAGAGCTTTAGCCTGACTATTATACACTTGAGGCCTGGAATAAATAGTTGACGACTTCTGTAGCGGCGGGCGAAGGTCTGCGTGTGACGCAGGAGGTTGTGGGTTCGAATCTCGCCTCGGGAAAAATGTTTGTACGATCTGCAGATATTTGCTCCGGGTGTTCTTGATGTTTACCATATGTCAAAAATATAATATTGTATTAAGTATACCTATTGCAAGCTCTGCTTAGCTTGGGGCTAGATAATGCTGTGTGACTTGTCCAGCATTACAGTTTTTTTTTTATTAGCTGTAGGTGGCTTTCGTGTCACTACGGCTTTCGTAAAACTGCGGCGTCCATAGTTCGCCACTAACCCTTGCAGCTGCTAGGAACTGTAGGATTTTCTTCGGGGTGATGGCTCGTAGCTCGTCTGGGCTGTGCAGGTGCTTGCCCAGATGGATGCTAAATTTTTGCATCAGTGCTCCGCAATCTCTTAGCAGGTGGAGAGGCGTTTCCTCCGCCACTTCGCAGAATCTGCATGATTGTGTGTCACTTAGACCCAGTTTCAACATGTGCTTGTTAAGGCGACAGTGTCCAGTTAGGGCTGTTGTCATGATGCGAAAGTTGCTTCTGCTTAGCGTTAGGATTCAGTGGGTGTACCGTTTATTAGGCTTTTATTAAAGATTTTTAGTGACTCATGCCCAAGGAATTCTTCCAAAGCTTGGAAGCTTCCTAGAAGCAGGAATCCAAGAGGGTTCTCTTTTAGCCAGGCTTTTAGGTTTGCCACAGAACGGCTCGGGCCCGGTTGAGTCCCCTTGGCCCCGGAACGAGTCAGTTCGTCAGCACACTCATTGCCGTTCCCCTGCGTGTTCCAGCACCCATCATAGGAAGAATCTGTTATATATTTTTTTAGTTAGTGCTTTTTCACACATCCCGGTCGCCGGGTGGCGAATTGTATGCAAATTATCCCGGTACGTGTGAAAGCTACCCTACATTCCCAATTCGCATACACTTCACCGCCGGGTACCTGGCACCGGCTACCCGGAAACCGGGACGTATGGTTAGGAACATACAGAACACAAAATACTTTCCCCGGGAATCAAAACCCGCGCATCCTTCGAGCGACTTGCAGCCACTGCGCCACAAAGTTCGTCAATATTTCATCTAAATTACCATACCATGATTACATTCAAGCGTTATTCTTAGACCTTATCCAATTCATCACACCCTAAGGAGCGCAGAATTTATGGTGGTAATCGGGAGGTATTGGCAGTAACATCACGCAGCGTGGGGATCTGCGGAAGACCAGGCATTTTTCAAATCCAAATTTACATATACGAATGAGAATTTTGGCGGTTGAGGAAGGGCTCAGACGATTTTGACTATAAAACTATTGGTTTTTATGTAAAATCTTATCACCATTTTAAAAGGGTGTAAAGAGTTATCTGTACAGAAAATTTAGATGCAGCATTTCCGTTCAGCTGTAAAGTGAAAATCTATGATTTTCTGCTTTAAAAAAACATAGATTTTCACTTTACAGATTTGTGATTTTTTTCTCTGCTGTTATAGTTTACTAATCGTGTAAAACAACTACCTATTTGAAGTTAAAAAACATGAAAAATTCAAAATATAAAATATAAATTCTGAATATATTGTAATTGCTGAAAAAAGTTGAATTCTCTTACGCCAATATCGTCAATGAAAGAGAGAAAATTATTTATTACACACTACACACACAAATAAACTTTGAGACAATAAAATAAAAGAGACTACTTAGTACTAGATAACAAACAGTACAGACAAACACATGTTTTAATAAGAGTATATTTTGTATGGCACCTCGTATCTATAATCATCACCTACCTAGAAGCATTATAGAAAGCAATACTAATAATTTTTTTAAACTCAAATTAAAACAATAATTGTTAATTGATAAGGCCTATTACAATGTGAATATCTAAAGGATAAATTCTAGAATAAGACAATTCATTGATTATGAATTAATTTAATTATTGACATTGTATTTATTTATATACATTTATAGTGACTTTGCATGCTGTAAAGCTGATCATGGTAGTGCTGATTCTATTTTAACCTAACATCCCTGTAACCCATGTTTCGCAAAATATGAATTTGATTTGATTTGTGAACTAAGTAAGCGCCGCGTCGTCGTCGTCCGAATTGTGGCAGTTATTCCTCAACACGAGTTTGTCACAATCGGCTCGCTTGGTGATTATAGCAAACTTTCCTGTAGGCTCCCCCGCACGTTGATATTTGATCTCATTGGCTTTGTCTAGCAGTGATCTTGGCTGAGATGTTGATGTGTTGAAGCCCAAAATACTACTTAAGTACACACATAAATTTAAAACTAGAAGTTTTGCCGCCTTTGTTGATTAAGATTAGTTTTAGAGCGACTTATACTTAAGGTATTGATTCGTTGATTTGGTTTTAAAAACCAAAAAATTTAGGATAGGCAAGTACAACGAGAAAAAATAAGTTGTGGAATCATCCCTCTGCTGTATCATAGTGGACAAAAAAGTAGAAACTGATCCATTAGTGAACCTGCAAAGTGGATCAGATTGGAATGGAGCGTAAAGCAACGAGTTTTCTTTATTATAAATTCGAATGTCTATCAGTCTGTTTGTCTGTTACCTTTCATGCCTAAACGGCTGAACGGATCTCAATGAAATTTAGCAGAGAGGAAGATGGTAGATAGATAGAACATTCTTTATTGCACACTTTACGAAACAAATAAAATATAAATTACAAAAATGTGACAATTGGCGGTCATATTGCTCAAGAGCGATCTCTACCAGAAATGATGGTAAAAGGATGGTATCCTTTTTTACCCCGGAAATCGCGTGCAAAGTCGCGGCAGTTTTCGCAAGTAATTATGTCTGTTTGTCTATTTGCTTTTCACGCCTGAACGGCTGAAATGATATGAATTTAATTTATTTATTTATTTATTTAACGTACAAAACACATCACAATCACTTAGAATTATAATGTAACAAAAAACTAGAATAAAACTTGATTGCAACATAAACATATGTACATAATATAAATATATATCGAGTAGGTTGAGTTTTTAGAATTACTATCTATAATGGGTTATTGAAACAATACAGTAAAAAATGTATTAAATAATTACGATTACGGTTGCTAAAATATAATTGTAAATCCTACTAACTTACAACAAGTAAGTAGAATTTACAATTAATATTATTGTATTATTGAACTTGAACTCGGTTTCGTTTCTTTGATATTGATATTGAATTGGAGGATCACTTTTATGATTTTAATGAACTGAACTAATTTGTCATTATTTAAGAAATCTTAACAACTACCAATTCGAATTCGATATTCATCGTTAAGACAGGGCAACATCTGTCAAGTCAGCTAGTTCTTAAATAAAAAACATCAAAACCCAAACAAACCCTGCATTTAAACAAACGACAGTTATATTATACGGATGCATGAGAGCCACCCTTAGCCGTTAAATCCTGAATTTATGAGGAATCCAGGAGGCCTACTGTGAGAGAATGTGGCCTTGCGTCGAAGCACAAAATAACTATATAGTACTACGGTCGAAGGACCTTCGATTTTCTTGAATCGCTTCATCACACGCGAACGTGTCTTATGAATTGGACTGTGGGTTTTATGATGTCAACGAATTTATAAATTTAGATAACCTCAATCAACACCTGGGGTAATTTTGTGATTCCATACAAACATGACAAAAGAAAGCGAAATAAATATAAGTTTATTTCTGCAAAGCACAATGAGGTAAGGCAAACCAAAAAAACTACCACCACGCTAGGTACGTGAGTTGTTGATCGCGGTGGGGGTGTTAAAATACATAAAGGAAGCTGCTGCTCTTCCTGTAGTAGGTTCTCTAAGTCGACTCTTACGACATCCACTGGCTGAGTTGAAGGGGTCGATTTCACGCCGCGAACGATGCAACTTTGTGCTCTGCATATTAAACTTATATTTACTTAGCTAAAGAGAATAACAATAACAGAATACAACAATTACAACCAGTATTGCCAGCATTTACACTTATATCTATTTCTTAAATATACAAATCTATAACTTACAAATTTCATAATAAATCACCGTCCACAGTGATCGGAATGCTGGCTTTTATTTCGGTCAACGAATTAGCATTGCCATTCAACGTGGTAATGCTGCCAGCATTCTAAGCACTCTGCCTTCTGGTGACGGCTTAGACTTTTAGCTAAATAACCTTCTTTAGTTAACGTTAAAAAAGCAAACATTTCACAAGAATAAGATCATAAGACATATCGTCGATATTTAATAGACTACACCCTTCAAAACGATTTAACCTCTCAAAATTGCCCATCGTATTCGCTTTTTCAGAGTAGGATCCCAAAGGGTGGCGCGAGCTGAGTTTCTCAGATTTGTCTCAAACAAGGATAAAGAGATGCCGCTGATACGAAGTTCCTTTGATCTGGGGAGGTGAGGTTCTTTGCAGGGGGTCGAGGATGGTTTGGTTGAATTGTGAACTTTATGTGTGGGGATGAGAAGAACTAGGCTTGGATTTTTACAAATAATCATCAAACTAGACTTTATATCAAAAAAATATTTTTTTATATTTAAATAATGCTGGACAATCCACACATCATCATCTAGCCCATTTTTTTTATTAGGTATTTAATTACTAATTGTGATTTAAAAAAAAATTTAGAACTAGTATTTACAATTGAAACAATTAAGCTAACTGCAGACTGTTGCAAACAATCTACAGGTAGCTCAACTGATCCTTAACAATACCAGTCGGAAGCGTCCCCAAGACGCTGCCTGCATTGCCCCGCTGTATGAAAATGCTGTTGCGCTGCGCCAGATACCCACCAGCTCTCAGGTCACGCGTTGCTTCGACCAGACGCTCAGTTAAGTTTTTATAAACTTGGAGAGCCTCGGTACCCCACGGACCTATGGTCTCGACCCCGTCGACGCAAATGTGCAGGCTCTTTCGAGACCTGCATATTTGCGTCTCGTGAGATTTTATTTTTATTTTACTTTTATTTATTCACGGCAACATACAAATATACTCAGCTCTTACTGTAAACTAAAATTAAAACTTAAGTAGTCTTACTCTAAGTATAATCAATCAGCCCTGTTGTCCACAAATTGTAACAATTACTTAATAGGACAAAAACGGTCATAGAAAGTTGATAATGCTAGTTGAGCAGGAGCCTACATTATTTGTTAATTGGTGTGCATTATGTTGTACCCATCAATTACAATACTTATAATCAACATAGAAAAACCCCAGATCGAAAAAAGAAAATAAATACAATTGTGGTGCTTAAAAACAAATAATCGGGAGTCGAGCCCGCAGTATGTATAGCACCGTACGTATGGGTACAGTCAGCAACGAATGTCGGCGAAAACAAATCAATTCTAATTCAGTACAAACAGCAATTTATAGTATGTTAGTTAAACAATGAAAATTTCAAACATGTTTTGTAACTTCTCACATCAGTGACATGATTTTTTTTTACATACAAGTAAATATTATAAATTATATAATTATTATTATGGGTCAGCGGAGTTTGTGACAAAAAAAAAAGGTACCGACAAAACTAGTTAATTTTACAATATTGTTTAATTATTATGTACGTAATCGACAGTAATATGTCTATAACTTCTTTTCTTAACTGGCCAGAAGTACTTGCAAATAAATCGATGGTAGTAAAATGTTTGTTGAATAATTTCATTATTCTATTTAAAGGGGCACGCTCACCAGTGCGCGTTTGTCTTGCAAGGAATAGGCGCGAACAGGCTTTTTTTACGTAAGTACTTCTCGATAAGGTACCCTTAAGTATGAAAAGCTGATTCATTAGTGTGTTTGTGTGTTTGTGTGCTACAGTCAAAATTGGAGGGCTTATTCCCAGAGGTCCACGACTCTGCGAGTGGCAAATTTTATACAACAACGTTAAATCTAGAAGTAGTCTCCTCGTCTTTAATGTGTGCATACTGTATTTACTAAACATACAGGCTGAATACAGTTACTAATATATAGTTATAAGACCTGACATTGTAAAATAATTATGTATTTTTGCAAATAAATAATTGATTGATTGATTACTTAGTTAAAAAGTAGGATGACCTAAAACAAAAACAACGATAGCTCATCGCAAGAACTTACACTGTCTCCAGCTGTTGGTTATATTTGTCAGTCGCGTATTCCAGCTGAGATCTTACGAGCGATTTGTGTAGGAGTAAATATTAAGCTGGTTTTTTGAACGGAATACTTGTGCTCATTACAAAACGATACAATTTATAGGCTTTGATTGTAATGTGATTTATATGGATATCTTATTGAAGCTTGGAATCCATGAATAGTCCTATAGTTTTCGTAGAAAACGCTTACTGAGATCCTCGGCCAAATCTGCCGTCGCACCAGCCCTCACGGATGTCAAATAATTGAACCTACTAGAGGAAAGGTAGCAGCCTTCCTTTTGTGTTTTTAACACATCAACTGCGATCACCAATCTCCCTGCCAAGCGTAGTGAGTATGGCAAAAGCCTCCTTGTTGGGCCTGCCAAGCGTAGTGAGTATGGCAAAAGCCTCCTTGTTGGGCTCGTTCAGCAGTTGACTGTACTGTGCTGAGGAGAATTTTTCTTCCACTCTCCCCTTTAAGCCACCATCCCTTTTGAACTGAATAGAAATATTAAAATAATATTCTGCCCATGTAATAAACCACAAAATTAAAAAATCTAAAATTGAAACGATCCCTGCAAATGTCACGGAAACCCATTAAGGCCCTCTACAATACAATTATCCTATCAGTAATACAATGAAGATAGTTTAGTAAACTAATTCTGAGCAACAGGTGGGCCCATCGTGGGCCTATAATTATGCTAATCCGATATGAATGAAGCTCAAAGTAACGACCAAAGATTTCTGCTATATTAAGGGTTCCATACACTGTTGAAATTGTAAACACTCGACGTTTCGTCGCGTCGGGTGTTAATTATGATTCTGGTCATAGAAAATTAATATGATTTGATTTAAAGGAGGAAACAGACTATTGAAACGCCAACTCAATTAATTGTTCGTCGGTCATTTTTGCCAGATAAAACGCAAAAATATATTGGTAACAACGTATTCTGCGAAATTCTCGAACGACTGACGCGTGGCGTCGGGTGTTGCCAGGAAACACACTGCGTACGCCGTGTCGGGTGGCGTGTTTACCCCCCCTACCACCAACACGTCGATCTGGATAGATTGGATCGGGTGGCGTGTGCGCGCATCGCGTCGCGTCGGGTGTTCATAATGTAAATCTGATCATAGAAAATAGTAGAATTTGATTTGAGTCAACACACGTCGCGTAGGGTCGGGTCGCGTCGCGTTCAATAGTCTGTCTCCTCCTTTACCCAACGCACATCGCGTTTTATCGGGTCGCGTGGCGTGTCAATAGTGTGTTTTCGGTTTTAAGCTTTCAACGGAGGGCGGTGCAAACGGGCCGCTCTGTGGCGGTTACATATCTGAGTGTCCATAATTGGCCAAGCCGCTATTGATGCTTAATATGCCGTGAGGCAGTCTTCTTCTTCGGGACTACTTTCATTTGAAGTTAACAGTCCTAATTTCTTGTTCCCAGGGCATTCTCTAAAAGAATATTTTCTTCGAAGATCATAATAAAAGACATCCAAGATTTCAACAAAAGTGCTGCTTGCGTCAGTCTCAGGACAAAGAAATAGTATCCACTGTAGGTGTACAGTGGAAAACCCTGGACAGTGCACGATGGTGATAAAGCAGTCTATCAAGCCACACACATCTTTTTTTCTACCTATACAACTGTCTTTATAGCTTTGTTTTTTGTTATGGATTAGAGGAAAATACTTTATTGCACACATTTAACAAAAGTATACAAAAGGTGGGCTTAATGCCGATGACATTTTCTACCTGCTAACCACACATGGTAGAACTAAAACAAAAAGGCGTGCTATAATTAAACTAAGCTAGTTAAACTACAGCAATTAATAATAAAACTTGCAATATAAAATAATACATATAATATCTATATATATATTATAATAGGTACTTACAATGTTTTAATGAAGAAAGGGAGCAACAAAAATCACTAAAAGTTAAAAAGATGGTTGAGTTACCTAACTAGAGGTCGGGTAAAGATTCCCTATATAATGCTCACGTTTCAACTTTTTAAAACTATTCTACGCTCCCGACCGATATGGATCAGTTGAGCTATTGATTGTTTGCATCAGTATGTAGTTAGCTCAGTTATATCTATTGTAAATACTAGTTCTAATTTTTTCTATGGTTTTAAAGCTCTTATCTATTTAATCAAAATGCAACCTATCATTGACAAACAAAACTAGCCTAAACTTTTTTCCATTGGCCAGGTTATGATCAGGATTGGCAAGCGGCCCAGGTCAGGCAATATAGGGCAATACAGCCGTTCATTGGCCTAGCTCCAACTTCAGATCTAGATGGGCTGCAATGAAATGCAGCTAATTTTGTTGACTAGGCTGGAAATAATGAGGAATCAGAGGCAAGTAAGAAGATCCGGGACTTTTACATACTATTTGAATAAAATCTCCTTTCTTCTTATTGGATGGCAAAACCGAAACTATGAGAGTTTGAGAAAAGTCGTGAAAGGAGCCACGAGCCTAATTTATAAGAAAATAAAAACTACATATTTTGATGACCTCTGCTTATACTCAGGTATGCGTTCAGTGATAACAGGAAAAATAGTGTTCTTTTACCATGGTTTTGAAGATTGGTAGCGACTTTGCACGCTTTACCGTGACTGGCAAAGCGTTTTATATTTGTACAGCCCACGCAGTAAAGGGATGGGCGAAGAAGGAAGTAGAGTGGTCAGGTACTTGAAGCTAAGGGTTTTAGAAAAGCGCAGAGAAATAGCGTGAGAAAGATGGAGAGAGGCAAATCGTTATTTGAGATAAGGGGGTACAGAGGCGAGAAATGATAAAGTGTAGAGAAGAGTTCAAGTATGACAATTTCTGCGAAGCCGTACAGGTAACCACTTGAGCTTCTTGCGAATTTTCCGAGACATTGTCATACTCGCGCAATCCAAATATGAACCTTATCCCGACATTCTGCTGGCACTCAAGTTTGTCTAATTGTTGCGTAAGTTAGATCAAGAAAGGAGGAATCTGCGTTATTGAGAACTTGAAGGAGAAAAGACAGTAAGAGAAATTTTAGTGGCAATAGATAGAAAGTAGCGTAGCCTTCGAAGGGAACCAGCTGAAGCAAGCATTCAACGACTGATTTCACATGGTCGCCCACGGATACAATACATATGTAGTATAAGTATCTATATTATCGTAGTGTCTATAACAGCTTACGTCACGACTGGCTATTCGCTCAAGCCGCATCTAATATTCATAGCTTCTCTTCTTCGTCTTTAAGATGTGTGCGAAGTCGGGTTATTGGGTGAAGGTCGGAATAGCACGCGATCTTGGATGATATCACCTACGTAGGTATACCTCATTGATTATGGCTGGGTGGGAATTTAGGCTTTGCTGTCAAATCAATAAAGGGATTTGAAAAACTTCTGAAAGTCGTTATCATGAATTAATAAAACGTTCCAAGTGCGAGTCGAACTAGCACACGAAGGGTTCGGAACCATCGTTTTATTATAGAGACTATAGTAATACCCACTCTGTGAAAATTTCAACTGCCTACCTATTATGGTTCATGAGATACAGCCCGTTAATAGACGGACAGGCAGACAGGCAGACGGACAGCGGAGGCGTCTTGTTGGCACCCCTTGGGCACGGACCTAAAAAGCAAAATTTTAACACAGACATTGTGACCAAATATTCCTGGACATAAAATAAATAGTTGTGTTTTGCACGTTTTTATAAACAAGTGCTAAAGTTTGACGAGAGATTCTCTTCATCTCGCTCTAGAAGACTCTAGAAGACAGTTTTATAAATATAGTACTAGGGAAGTATAAAAAAAAATAATGCTGGACGATCCACACAGCATCATCTAGCCCCAAAGTAGAGGTAAGCAGAGCTTGTGTTATGGGTACTAGATGACTGATAAACTTAATACAATACATAACATATATAGATATTTTTTATTATATATAGAAAATACCCAGAAATATTTGCAGATCGTACAAACATTTGTCCCAAGGCGGGAATCGAGCCCGCAACCTTCTGCGTCGCAGGCGGACCTTCGCCCGCCACGCCACATCGGTCGTCAGTATGAACACCGGCTTAGCGTAAAAAGGGGGGACATGTTTTTAATTAAATAACCTATCTACGGGGTGCCTCATTTCAAAACGATACTTAATTATTGGCAGAACACCGCTTGTGTCAATTAACTTCAAAGTAGATAAAACGCGGCAACCATCCAATCAACGAGTGGTTTTTCGGTTTTCCGGTTACCCCGAGTTCTGGCGAAACGACCTACAATTACCTGAAGAATTACCTTGATGTCCGCCATTTTGCGAAAGCGTCCATCTCAAAAGCATGTCAAATGGAAACCAGTTAAGTTGAGCACGCTCGAACAAGCAACAACTTAGTTTTCTTAATTGCTTAGGCCCAGTTTTGTTACGTCTTGTGCAGTTTGCGGCTGTAGGCTTGGCCCATCGTGGGTAAATGATATAAACAGCCTAATTATAAATGAAAGTCTTGGTTGTCGAACCGGTGACAACGGGGAATGTTTTTGTTCTCGATTGCCTCCACAAGTGGCTACTTAGAACAAAAACATTCCCGATGGCCACCAGCGGTGGCGACTGGGTTTTTTATCTCGATGGCCACCAGTGGCGGCCATGATGGTGACATTTGGGAGTAGACGTGTTTTTGCGGTTATCCAAGAGTTATACATGAACCCATTCTTTGAGTCAGAATTAATAACGTTTATTTCTTCAGTCATACAAAATAATCAAATAAAAGACAAGTCACATTTTAAAATTAATACAAATCACTACCATCCGAATGTTTGGATGTTTAGATGTTTGTGACCTCTTCACGCCAAAAGTACTGAACGTATCGAGCTAAAATTTTGCAATGTTGTAGTTCTACACCTGGATTAACATATTCGTATTCATATTCCAGAATAACGCATGCGAAGCTAATAGCAGAAGTCAGTACGAACTAAAGTGTTAATTGGTTCTCTTCACTTAAATTTTTTGTTCACTAGCGGAAGAAGATTGCATTAGCCTACGTTCAGTAACGTACTCGTAGGCTTCTACGATTCTTGAAGTGGTAGAAGTGACGTGTTGTACCCTCCATGGCATGGCTCTAGTAGGCTCTAGTTATTGACATGAAAAGCTAAATATTAAAAAAAAAAACTCGTGGCATTGATTGTAGAGACGATTATTAAACACAAGTCTTACTACTTACTTATAAATGTTTACATAAAAAGATAAAATGCAACAGCACTTGTCCCAGGATTGAGCAAGTAAATGAACATACTTACCTTGGTTTGGTGATTGACAATAGATTTAACTGGCACAAACACATAGATAAAGTTTGTAATAAATTAAGAGCAGTTTTAGCAAAATTCTACATAATCAAATGTAAAGTTCCTTTTAACATACTATGATGTATAAAGCACTTGTTGAAAGTATTTTGTCGTACGGTCTTACTAGCTATGGACGTACTTATAAAACGTACTTAGATCCAGGTCTATAATATACAATACAGAATTCTAAAACTGCTAGTCCCTTTCAAGATTAAAAATAAATATAAAGAATACCCTGAACAACTTTTTGAATATTGTGGTATTATTCCTATATATAAAAAGGTCAAACTTAACCTACTTATCGAACAATACTTCCGCACGGACATCCATACTCCAATAAAGCACCCGATCACCACTAGGAGCATCACGCATGAAATGTTAACAAAACCCAGACTTAGACTTATCTACGGCCAAAGAACCTCCCAATATTTAATTCCCCATCTCATTAATGAACTACCTTTAGAAATTAAAAATAAGATAAATAATAAAAACATTAAAACTATTTTAATGCAATATTTTCTATCAAAAACTATGCTGAATTGGAGTACCCTGTAGATGATGGTAATAAGCGGCGATAAGCGCTGAATGAATGAACTTTGCAACATTCCAGTCGTAGATAAGTAAATGCATAGAAAATAGTTACCAATGTGTGTGTTTTTTATGACTGTTATCTTTGATTGTTCTGTTTAAGATTTAGGATTATTTATATAACTACGCGACGCGTTTAACCACAGTAGGTAATAATAAATTCGTAAAATAAAGAGAACCCTGTGCTTAGACAAACCTAACATAGGCTTTAAGGCATTGCTAACCAATTTATGTAACTAATTTTTATTGAATAAATGATCTATCTATCTACTAAGTTAGAGCGAGGATTCGATGCATTTTCAACAGACAGGGTATTAAGGATAGAGTTTTCATACAGGTAAGTCTTTATTGACAAAGAAAATTACAATTCAATAATAAAAACAAATTAGAACTAGTATTTACAATTGAAACAATTAAGCTAACTGCAGACTGTTGCAAACAATCTACAGGTAGCTCAACTGATCCATATAAATACCAGTCGGAAGCGTCCCCAAGACGCTGGCTGCATTGCCCCGCTGTATGGCAATGCTGATGAGCTGCGCCAGATATGTACCTGCCAGCTCTCGGGTCACGCGAGGTGTAATTTGTGTAATTTTTTGTGTAAAAAAGATAACCTAATTAGTCTATAACTACTAAGAGTGTCTGTTAACCTATAGAAACCTATTTTGGAAATAAATACTTTTTTATTATTATATTTTTAAGTATATTTCTTGACCCGAAATGCGAGTGTGTTGCTGAAGATGTCATTATAAAATACCTAATTGGTGAATAAGTTCGAGTGAGTAAGACTACTCACGGAATCAAGATTTATTTTGTAAGCTCAATAATTTAGTATTTTAACATTCCGGAAAAACGAAAGACCTTATCCCCATTAAATTTAACGGTAACAAAATCAACGGTATCTGTAACACAACCATTTTTTTACGCAATGTGCCATTGTAAGGTACAGTCGCTACAACATATCACTTATGAACACATAATATGTACCTCTATACTCTACCAAGTTACAGAAGTACGAGTAGGTACTTCTGTAACTTGGTCTTATGATCTTTGATTTAGCCACAGGCTCTACGCTGTTAATTGTGCCAAAGTTTGGTTATCGTAGATAAATAAATTATAATAAATTAATATTGCTGGACAATACACACAGCATCATCTAGCGTCAAGCTAAGCAGAGCTCGTGTACCCTTAAACTAGATGACTGATATACTTAATACAACACATTAAAAAATAATTATTGTAAAAATGGTACCAATAACCAGTTCTCGAGAATAATTATCTCCTCTCCAACGCCACTAAGGTTCAAAATAACCATTATAAAAATTATAGAACATACAATTTCCTACAACTTTTGTAAGCAATATATTTCAATCAGATAAATAGTTCAAGAGTTACAGCGAAGTCAAGCTCATCGAATTTTTACAATTCGATAAAAAAGCTTTCCTCTGCAGCAGCAATGACCTCAGGATCAGCGTTTGGCTCTTTGAAAACTTGTACAGTTTGGCTTAGTTATTTATTTTTCACAAATGTTTTTATATATTTTTACTTTTTATTAGTATAGTAATCGATATTATACCATATTGTTTGCAGCAGTCTGCAGTTAGCTTAATTGTTTAAATTGTAAATACTAGTTCTAATTTGTTTTTATTAATTGATTGTAATTTCCTTAGTTAACAAAGGCCATTGCGATTGTTAAAAAAAAGTTTTTTTTTTTAATTCTGATAAATAATGTAGCGATTTTGCGAATTGTAAACATTTGCAGAGCTTGTTACAAATAGACGTTCTAATTCTATAAATGTTTATTTGACAACACACAAGTTTCAATATTTCCTTGAGTAACTTTCTTTAGACAAGGCACATCCAAAAACTAATCTTAGTATGGGACCAGATGGAATTATTGGTGGCCCTATTCCACTCTGATCCACTTTGCTAATCCATTAATGGATCAGTTTCCACTGTTTTTCCCACTTAGATCCATAGCCCGTGTGGATTAGTTTCCTTCCACTGCTTAAATCTATTCCACTCTGATCCATAGCTCGGTCGCAAAACCTGCTACCACGGTAAAATTCCATGGCTCAGTGAAAACAGTTTGTACCTAAGTTGTTGATTGTCTTCCCTTCCATATCATGTGAATGTCCAGCAACTAATACTCGTACTAATAACTAAACTATGTACCTTAGTTTAGTTATATACAAAATCAGCATCACAATAAAATATGTGTAAAGAAATAATATTTCTTAATTTGAATATTGGCGCGCTCTTGACTAACTTACCCCTGACCTCTCTTGTTGACATTAGGAATGACAGTTGATTGATAGGTTACCTGGCAGTGACAGTTTAGAAACAAGAACCAACGTGGAAAATTGTGAAAACTCAAGATGATTGGAATCAAAACTCGTCGTTTCTCTATTTACAGGTAGATACGTAGAGATAAGATGTGATTAGAATAGTCAAATTGTAACTAAAATAAGAATAAAATAAAAATTCCCTATTTACAAAGCAACACATGTGTAGGTATCATTGAGACCAACCATAATTTTAGGAATCCAAGGCATAAACAGAAAATAACAACTTAACAACAAAGCGACAATTGACGGTCTCATAGTTCAAGAGCGATCTCTACCTGTATACTTACAAAACAAACTTTCCACAATCACTGCTTACTTACTATATGTATACATACTAAAACCTAGTGTTGTAATAATCAAGATCAATGGGACGTAGTTACGCTGAAAGGACTCAATCCACAAAATGTCACTTCGGAGATATGGCGTTTTAAAGTTTAGACGATGATTCAACGATGTTATTGCATTCGGAAAATTTTGAAATTATTGTGTTAGATGACAAAAAATACCATTATTTTGATGAGCTTAATTTTACTACACAGACTATCGTAATTTTTCAGTTATTGAGAAAAAAATGGGGTTGAGTCGTTTTTGCTAAATAGGTTTTTTCATTACGGAGTATTTTTTTTTATTTCTCTATAAGGACTTAAGCGACAAAAAGTAGTAATCAAAGTGATATTTATTATTAAAAGAGTTTTATTATTGCACAAAATATCATTTATTAAAAAAAAGGATGTCCTTAGATGTCATCTTCAAAGTCCTCACCCTGATCCACCGTAAAATCTAGCTGTGACCCGATACCGTCTACGTCCTCTACAAAATGCATCCCTTTCAAACTTTTATAAAAACCCTGGCAGTCTTTTGGTATCAGATGCATCATTGATTTTAGGTCATCTAATTTAGCCTGGGCAATTTCTTTGCCTTCAGGCCAAAGACAAACGAAATCGCCTTCCGTAATTTCGGATATTATTTTTCCTTTAAGGGTTTTTTTATGTCTATCTCTTTTTCTTCTCCGTCTATTTTCATATAGATGGAATGTTTACAGTGTTTTTTTATCGAAATTTCTTTTGTTTTAATCCAATTAACTTTTTCTTTTGTTGTAAATATTTTTCTATTTACAATCTTTTTTTCTATTTTGGATGTTCCAAAAAAGTCCTCCTTCTGCATTCTATAAGGTATAAGAGGATTCCTCTTTTTACAGGATTTTATTACATTTATATACTCTTCGGCGGTATACAATCTCTCGTGATATTTTAATTGATACTCGATTTTTGAGAAGTCGGTGTCATTCGGGAGAAATGTGTGCCCAGACTCTAAATATTTGAAACGTATTGTTTGCAGGGTCGGGTGTGAATTTAGTAGAGCTTTCAGCATCAACACTATTTTGATATTACGATTCTGGCCTCCACAACAATCGCTCCAAAGTGCCAGCTCTGTGACGTTTGCATCGATGTGATTTTTTATATAATGTACTAGACACGATCCGACCTCTTGTGCTCCTCGGCCTGCCTCGCCTTCCAACCACACGTTGCAATGACCGGTGTCTTTTGATCCATTATGAATCCCACTGTTATACAACCATAGCTGGCGCTTGTAAAACACGACATTGGTTGGGATGCGCGGAAGCGGAAGTGTCTTTTCCAAATCGAATGTGAGGCATTCAAACGTTTTATCTGTTTTGGCTCTTGATAGATCATCATTCATTTGCTGTCGTAACTCATGTGCGCGTTTCAGATGATCTTCCTTGTCTTTTTCAAATACTAGCTTCTCATCGATGGAAGTGCAGTTTTTTATCTTTTGTGTCAAAGTATCGCACTTATTGCAAGTGTCTTTCTTTAAAGTTTTGCAGCGCAAGTTAAAATTTTTATAGAATATTTTTTTTAGGGTTTCAAACGAAACAGGTTTCATGGATTCGTCGTGTAAAGCTTTGAATTCCTCCACGTAAATTTCGTAAATTTTTTGTACGGTCATTCCGAGTTTTAAGTATAGGCAGTCACCATTGTTCTCTCTTCTGTAATGGGACTCGTACTTAGGTAGAGAGTTAATTACCTTTTTAATGAACTCCACATCTTCTTCTGGCGTTTTATTCCAGCCTCCCTGTTTGAATCCTCTGTTGTCTTTCAAACTCCGGTTTGATCTTTTTTTCTGCAAGCTCACGTCAACTTTCTTAGAAGATATTTGAGAGAAACTGAGATGACTCACATAGCTTGGGTCACTACAACTGAAAACAAAATCAGCTAGTATCTAATAAAATGAATTTATCAGAAATGACCCACACAGATTGAGTCGTTTTAGCTAAATGCTAAATTGGTTTGTTTCTTGTAATTCTTTATTGTACACAATAATACATAAGCATGATTTAATTTAATAGGATATGTACATAGGCGAGCTTAACCCTTAAAAGAGTTTTCTTCCAGCAAACCTTAGAGTTATAGGAGAGGCGATGGAACAGGTAGAGGAAGTGTACAAAAACAATTAATTGAACAAGATAAACTGACAATTAAAGAAATAGTAGGTAGCTATTTACAATACATATAATAAACATACTTAAATTAAAATAATAATCACTAAATAAACCTAATACATACCTTTTATAATAATATACTATAGATAGATAATATTTATGATAGTAGGAAGTGCTCTTTTACCCTAGCTTTAAATATGTTTAGCGACGGACTGGCTCGAATATCATGGGGGATAGAGTTCCACAATCTAGCAGCTTGAGCGGCGAAAGAACCTCCAGACCTACTGGAAAGACGGAGTGATATTGACGTCCTACACGGCACACCGCGGGGAACAAGGAATTCAAATCGTTCGCGGAGGTATGTTGGAGAAATGGGGCTAAAGAGAATGAAGTAGAGGTAAGACAGAATGTGGAGATCGCGCCGCCGGCGTATGGGTAGCCAATTAAGTTTGGATCGAAAAGCAGACACATGGTCGAATTTACGCAATCCGTATATGAAACGGATGCCCAAATTCTGAAGGCGCTCGAGCTTATTCCAAAGTTCCTCTGTTGCGTCCAAGAAACAAACATCCGCGTAATCGAGGAGAGGAAGTAGAAGACTTTGGGCAAGGATAATTTTAGTCTCAAATGGTAGGAAGTTTTGAAGCCGTCGAAGAGAATGAAATGTGTAATTAACCTTTTTACTGATGCTGTTTACGTGGCTTGCCCAAGATAAATTGCTTTCAAAAATGACGCCCAAATTTTTAGCCTTTACAGAGAGTGGAATAATGTTATCGGCCAAAGTAATAGACGGAACGGGAGAAAGAGCTAAGGATTTCAACATAAAATGACTACCACAGATCATAGCTTGTGATTTTGAAGGATTGATCAGAAGACCATAGGCCTTCGCCCATGAGTTTATTTTACATAGATCCAAGTTAATGCTATCAACACCTTCAGAGATGTCACCCACTTTAAAATGATGTTTCTTAGTAAATCAGTTAATTAGAAATGACCCACATGGCTTGAGTCCTTTTAGCTAAATGCAAAAAAGTCTTGTTTCTCAGTAAATTACTTTATCAGAAATGACCCACATGGCTTGAGTCCTTTTAGCTAAATGCAAAATAGTCTAGTTTCTTAGTAAATTACTTTATCAGAAATGACCTACACAGTTTGAGTCGTTTTAGCTAAATAAAAATAGACGGCTTTCTATAAAAGTGAATTTAACTGAAATGATTCAGGTGTTATGAGACAATACTGCTAAATTACTTAAATACACACTTCTTTGAGATTAGATTTCTTAAAAAGGATCCATGTAGCCTGGGTTATTACAGCGTTTTGCAAAAAAATACCTGCCATACATGTGGCTTGGTTCTCGTATATCAAAAAACCACCTTAGCCTTATCCGATTACGGATCTTTTTTGCGAGGTGATAGAACCGATTTTTAGAACCATTTTGGTATATTTAACTCATTTTTGACCAAAGTGTGGATTGAGTCCTTTCAGCGTAACTACGTCCGTTTCGTGTTTTCCATCTGCAGAAGTTCTTGCGATTGTTTTCGTTTGCTTCCTGAGTGCAATTAACAGAGAACTAAATATGAAGTTACAAAGTTCTAAAGTTCTAGTTCTGTAGTTCTTCAATTAGCAGTGTAGGGTTTTAGTTTGTATTTGGGAGGTCTGAGTTTGGAGTGCCGCAAGGCTCTCTTGTCTTCCTCTCACTTTTATTTTGTTCAGTTCTTAATTTATAAGTTGGAATGATATTTTACGATTTTAGTAAGTAGCGCTGGCCCAAACTTTTTCTTTGACGTTTCTTAATGTCCTCCAAGGATCTAATGGAAAACAGAAATTTATGTTTGAAATAGAAATTGAAGAAACTAAGGCCCGCTTGCACAAGGATATTTATCTGGCTAAAATAAGATTAGTGAGTTGTCAAACCATACAAATACGTCAAACTTTGATTTGACATTTAAAAAACAAACAAACGATGATTTGACATTTAAAATTCGCTCCACTCATCAAAGGTTATAATTTTTACCTAGACATACTAGGTAAAAATGAGAATCGTTGTCATATTTAAGTTTAACGTTTTTGGTTTGGTGTAATGGAATGATAAAATGGTATAATGAAAAATATCCAATGTTATTCCCACGTATATTATACTAAGCATAGGAAACAGTACAACTATTTAAGTATATGTATACACACACCCTTAACCGCAATAGCACTCTAAAATTGGTTTATTATGAGAAGTTTACTAAGTAAGTTATACTCTACAAAAAAATAAAAATATTTTGAATGAAGACGTAAGATGAAAATAAAAACAATCAAAGCAATATGAGGTTTTCGCTTCCGATCTTCTCTACCTATTTGCAAAAACCTTTCTGAAACAAAATAAGATAGACCACCGATAAAATAACCAGCCAGACAAATCTTTACCCAAAGCAAATAATGGGATGTTTTCGTGTTAATGTAGGCAGACCGGTCATCCATAATGTATTATTTTCGATGAATCCTAATGCCGACTTACTAAATACAGCCTTTCTGATCCTACAAAGCCTTTTATCCATTTGGATTTGGGTTATGGGACAGTCAAACTATACGATTTCGGTTTCACAGTATTCATTTACACTTAACCAGCTTCAGCCCGCGGCTTTGCATGCTCATTAGTGGGATAGAAAGTAGCTATGTCCGTCCCCGGGATACCGTTTACCTCCCTTCAAAATAACATTAAGTTCCGTTCATCCGTTTAGGCGTGAAATGGTAAGACAGGCAGACACAATTACTTTCGATATTATAACGTTATTAGCTTCGCCCGCGGCTTCGTACGCACTTTACCGAGATAAAAAGTAGCCTTTGTCCGTCCCTGGGTTAACATTTACCTCACTGCCAAATTTCATTGATATCTGTTAAGCCGTTATGCGTGAAAAGGTAAGAGAGACAGAGTTACTTTCGAATTTATATATAATATTAGTACGGAAGTATCTTTTTTTGTATTAATTTTTGTGGTGTGCAGTAAACTGTGTTTATTGTATTGTATTGATTTATGAGTTTACCTATGTGATTTTCTTCGTAGAGTGAATTCAAACCTTTACTATTTGAAATAAGTTTAGATATAATTTCACGATGAATGTGAGATTTAAGTCGGTAAGTAGTTATAGGGTAGTAAGCAAGCAGGGTTAGGTTTTCGTCAAAATAATAGAATAGTAATCATAACTACAAGTGTTCTGCTCTCTACATTTTGATTTTATTAATTTGTTTACCGTAAGTTTGCATATTTTGTGGTCAAATACGAAATGAGATAAACGCCTAGGGTGAACACGGCGTATTGCCTTGTCCATTTGTGGATAGACAGAACAATTTAATTCAGGCGCTTGTTGTGTGTAAGGAAATCCAAGAAACCTCTTAAACTTATCGCATCCAACTAAATCGGATAGTGTAACCCGCCCTTAACACTACGTGCCGAAGTGGCCTGCTCGGACTTGTTTAACTATTTTATTTATGTGCCGCGACTATTTGTAAATCTAACGGTCGGACGTGACAATTTTTATATGTAGCTAACGGGACCATACGAATTTGTTTTGGGGTTGTCGGGTGGATGGAATTGTTTGGTTTGGATTTTGTTAGTTGAAGTGGATATTTAGGAAGATTATTATGGTGTCAAACCAATATTGGCGACACAGTACGACGGATTGTATTAACAGTAGTTAAATAAATAAATCTTTCACATTACTAGTGCTTACAAGTGTATTAATGGTGGATTGGTTCAACATTTCAGTGTAGGTGGCCGACAGAGCTGTCGGCTACTAAGATTGTCGCAGATCTGTACTGTACCACTGCCGCACAGCATTCAAATGTTCATTGTAATATAACTCGTAATATTTAGATTATTTTTTTATTGATGGCATCAATTAACAAACAGTTCGCGGGCCACTTGCTTGAAGCTTGTGGTAAGCCATTTAGTCACTGTAAAATGTATCTAAAGATTACGAGTTTAAGTCCATATTTAAATGCTTTTTTTTTGTGCTGTGCGGTAGCGGTGCTGGACGTATGTTCTGTATGACCATAGACCAAAAGTCGGCAGGCCGCCAATAAGTTAAAGAACTTATTGGCGGCTTGCCGACTTTTGGTCTGTAGACTCCATAATAGATACATAACAATTTCTGCCACCAACGAATCCAACGAATTCTACAGTTTCTACAGTTTTCTACAGAAATTCTATAGTTTTTCAGTACCTACTGAGTTAATCAGTTGATTACCTTGAGGTGGATAAGAAACATGGCTTATGTTTCTCAACCACCAATATCTATTTCTTAAAAATCTAAGCCGCCACCAGAAGGCAGAGTGCCCAGAATGCAGGCAAGTGTTTTATTCTGTTATTGTAATTTTCCAAATAATAAAATAAATGTTTACCTCCAATCAAATAATCAATAATAAATTTAAGCGTAGGAGTCAAAGTCAAAGTCAAAGTAAAAACTCTTTATTTCCATAAATACAATAAATGTACACTTAGAAAAGGTCAAATTCTTAATAATTAAACACTGACACGGAAATAAAGTGAGTCATCTTTATTAAAATTTTTACGCTACTATCATATTTTTGGTTGATAAGTGACACTAGAGACACTGCTAGATTTTTATCATTA
Organism: Eupithecia inturbata; assembly: GCA_963662085.1. NCBI lineage: Eukaryota > Metazoa > Arthropoda > Insecta > Lepidoptera > Geometridae > Eupithecia > Eupithecia inturbata. Next base: position 4,450,245 of record OY759201.1, read on the forward strand.
TTTGATCCAGTACGCTAAAATGTTCATGATAAAAATATGGAATATAATAAATGCCAGAAGTTGCTAACCGCATTCAAATGTGAAGCCAAAGACGTATGTAGACTTATAACTTACACGTAGAATCAAACGAAGCGGGGTTTGAGGCGCGAGAAAACGTATATCATATATTATATTTTGAATGCTTTAAATGCGAAGCATCGAGATATTTCTCAGAATATTTTGTGAAACGTTGAGATAAATTCAAATTCAAAGGATAATTTACACATATTTTTTTTTGCATGTGACGAATTTACTTTCAATGTATACAAAAATGTTTACAAAAACAAAACAAGTTTACAAAAATGTGACGAATTAACTTTGTGGCAAATGTACAACAACCCTCTTAAAGTACTCTCACAAACGTCACAAAAAACAAATTACATAATAATATGCAAAATAAAGTGATGACTTTTATTTTTTGTTCACTTCAACCTTTTTACCTAAATTAAAGAAGCGAACAAGAAACCTTTACATTGTTAGGTTGTTAGTTTTCGAGTCGGAGCAAAACTCGTTCTACGTTTTTTATCCTCTATAATCTGATAATTTGTAGTAAACCTTTTTACAAAGAATATGTTTGACAATTTGCTTGAATTTTTTATTGATATTTTTTTCAACTCATTTGGTATTTTAATGTAGTAAATTTAACGTGGTCTTACGTTACCGGTACTTTACATTTCATACTCTCGATATCTTGGCGCCGTTATGACGTCATCAATTTGGAGACGCCTAGTGAAGAAGTGGTAGACTACGTGAAATAAAAATATTGTTCTGCTACTCGGCCAATTGCACACACTACTAGTTTCTGTCCGTGGCTTCGCACGCACTTTTCAAGTAGCCTATGTCCGTCCCCGGGATACCGTTTACCTTCCTGCCAAATTTCATTAAGATCTGTTAAGCCTTTTAGGCGTGAGAAAGTAACAGACATACCAGACAGAGTTACTTTCGCTTTTAAAATATTAGTATGAATGTATGTGTGCTCGCAAAGAAAAACTGTTGACTTAAAATGGTGACGCAAAATCAGTAGACAATTTACTGTACCTGAAAGTTCCGAATTATGATAGTTTGCTCAGTTATCGATACATGCTTGAGTAACGCTTTTCTATTTCATAAACGTCACTCAAGCATAGATGTATGACTGAGCAAGTTTTCTTAATACGGGCAGACACGGTGGCTTCTTAGCACACTAGATAAATAAAGAGATTTAAATATTATAATATGAAGGAGAATATAAAGGAGGGCAAGAGGAGGATTCAGCTAGGCTGGGCAGCGTTCGGCAAACTACGTCGAGTCTTCTCGTCATCCATACCGCAATGCTTGAAAACGAAAGTTTTCAACCAGTGTGTCCTACCCACGGAGCACACGGAGCTGAGACGTGGACACTCACGGTAGGGCTGGTCCACCAGTTCAAAGTCGCTCAGCGAGCTATGGAAAGAGCTATGCTCGGAGTTTCTCTGAAGGATAGGATTCGTAACGAATTCATCCGACAGAAAACCAAAGTTATCGACATAGCTCAGAGAATTAGCAAGCTGAAGTGGCAGTGGGCTGGCCATATCTCGCGAAGAACCGACAACCGCTGGGGTAAACGTGTTCTCGAGTGAAGACCGCGACTCGGCAAACGTAGTGTAGGTCGCCTTCCGGCCAGGTGGGATGACGATCTGCGAAAGACTGCAGGCAGATGCTGGATGCGGCAAGCTGAAGACAGGGCGCTATGGCGCTATGTCCAGCAGTGGACTAAGATAGGTTGATGATGATGATGATGAAATATTTAATAATATTAATATAATATATATACATACATATATGTATATATTTATTATGGTAAACGCGAATATTAGCCTGCTTTTATTATTTTGTGTTTTTTGTAAATTTGTATTCTGTTTCTATAATTGGGAACTTGTTAATAGCCACCTGTCTCTTCGCTATTATGTATATTGTGCTGAAAGATCCCCTGAAATAAATAAATCTCTAGTGTGTCTACAAGACACATATATATGTGTACAGTTATAGAATATAGTGTACAGAAAATGTTATCAATGACTAGAAAACAGTCTGATTTTATTTAAACTTACAACGCTCTAGCTTCTATTCTACAAAAAATTTATATTCTAGAACTACTTATTTTAAATGAATAAGTAGTTCTCACTTGGTTTCTTTAAAAATGTTCAAATGTTATTTATATCCTATGTGAACTGATATCTATATATATAATAGAAAGTCGTGTTAGTTACACTATTTATAATTATAACTCAAGAACGGCTTAACCGATCTCGGTGAAATTTGGCAGCGAGGTAGATGGTATCCCGGGGCCGGACTTTTATTCCGGAAAAAAGCGTGCGAAGCCGCGGGCTGCAGCTAGTATGGGATAAAAAGAAGCCTGTTTTCTTCCAGGACTAAAACTACCTAACACCTGTATGCAATGTTTCAGCCCGAACCGTTCAGCAGTTTTGGCGTGACTTCAGGTGACAAACATCCAAACCTTCATTACCTAAACATATTAATATTAATAAGCAATTATATTATTAGTGTGATATGTTTGAGGCTACAACATTTTTAATTTCATACCTTTCCGCACCGCTGCTTTAACCTACTTCCAAAAGTAGGTACTCAACAATTTTCTAGAAATCTCCGTCTAATTGCTAAGTAGCTTCTGAAGAAGTTTCTCGACTACGATTATGCAGTCGTACGGAGAATAATAACTAGGATAGAGTCGCATCTCCACTGTGTCGTTAGGGTTCAGTTTTCATCGCTTTAGTGAGCGGTAACCTTTATTGGTGTTCATAACTTGAGTTACCTTGCGTTCAAGCATTTATTTTGAGTTTTTTAATAATAATTTGGCGTGTTTTAAAAACGATAAACCGACCAAACAAATCAAATTCCGGTAGATAATATTCATCTATTTCTCGGACAAACGAAATCACCCCTCCCTTACTTTCCCTGACCGAAGGTCTATGATCACGTGCAAAAAATTGAGTTAACACTGGCGACATCTAGTTATAATTCAAGTCTAATTTAGTTTAATGACACATGATGAAACTGTTGACGCCCGTTGCTATGGAAACCATCTGTTGTAGCTAGTCGTGATTCTCCAAAAATATTATGTTACTTTTTAAGTTTAACGTGATAAATAATAATCCCTCGGGAAAGCAATTTTTATGGGACCACTTCGGGATCATTTTCTACACAATAGTGAAAGAATCATCAAAATCTGTTCACCCAGTCGAAAGTTCTGAGGTAACATACATAAAAAAACAGTTGAACTGAGAACCTCCTCCTTTTTTGAAGTCGGTTGAAAGTAAACGATTATTATATTGATGGTGCTCTGAGAAAATGTTTGGTTATTTATGGCAGACATATGTTTTTTGTTAGCTTCTGTCCGCGGCTTCGCACGAGTTTTGACGGTCTAAAATAATATGTTGATCTAGATCTAGACCTACGTCTAAAGCAATTTAAAAAAAATCAGCCGTTTCCATTCATATATTTTGGCGTAAAGAGTTTACAATTAATTATCTAAACATTCACATTTATCATAGGAATCATTCAAGCAATTGAATCATTGGTGTGATGTGTGTGGTGTTTGTATAAAATTAAAATTAGCGAACTAGTTTCCTTTGAAAATGGTGAAAATAAAGTACTTACTTCGCTCTTATTATTATTAAATTAATAATAATACTTAGCAAGCTACAAATCGCTTCTTATTCAGCGATTTGTAGCTTACTTGTCAAGCTACAAATCGCTGAATATACAAAGCGGTCCATTTGCTCTTGCTGACTGACACCTATGCCTGTTATAGGACAGATCGAAGCGGGATGTTACATCAAGCGCACCTGCTTGCGGGTTGAATACGTTTGACATCACTCTAGTTATAAGATCTGACATGTACCTGTAATAATGTATTCAGCAAATAAATGATTTGATTTCATCGATCTGTCCTTTTACTAAAAATATATAAATAATGCCGGACTATTCATACAGCATCATCTAGGCCCAAACTAATCAGAAAATGGTACATCCATCGTCGAGATCGGCCTGTGTCCAACACATGAAGTGAGAGTGGTCGCCATCTTCTCTGTGATGGTGATTTTCTTCGTATGTAGGGTTAAAAAGATTGTAAATACTTAGATGAAGAATAGAAATAGTAAAAACCTGAGATTCTATATAGAGCTCCGGCGTTTATGGTTATGAATATCTATAAAGTAAGTTGGTACAATACAAAGGTAAGTAGCAATGTTAAAAGCCTCATCGCCAAGGGATTTTAACCTGTAACATATTTATAATAACCTCAGTTTTAGTGTGAATTAATTAATTGCTTTAAAATAGAGCCCTAATCCCTAAAGTCGTAACCTGTCTTAACACGTAATCGTGCGTGACCTAACCTTTAATAACGTCGCCTTTAACGTAAGGGTCATAGAGGCCACTTTGCTCTGCACTTTCTTGTGACCGCAATGCAGGTACTATTAAGGCATGACAGAAAAGGTGGAAATTATAAGGGTTTTATAAGTGGCTGGATTTTTGACGAGGATTGTGAGGTTGGAGAGAGCATACAAAGTTTTCGCCCGACTGCGAAGGAGGGTAAATATTTTGCAGTAAATACACTCAAGGGACCTGAGCTTACCTACTTAGCCTCATGGCTAAATAGGTAAGTTAGTTCAGCTACATGGCTAAATATGTAGATAAGTTAATTCAGCTATGTAGGTAAGTTCAGGTGGCTGTCGCTGTAGCCCCAATCAGCTGGCCTGACAATATATATATATATTGTCAGGCTGATTGGTAATATATATATATATATATAGATAGGTCCTTAGAATACCCATGCTTTGGCCCATGATCATGATGGCCCATGATCATGGTTAAGGCGAAGCGGGGAAGTTGCCCGCCAAACATCTATCGGATGTTGGCGAGCTACTTCACCAATCGCAGGGTGGCCATGGTTGCGGGCAGTCGGGCGGTGTGGAAGGCTTCCACTATGGGGTGCCCTCAGGGCTCTGTGTTAGGCCCCACGCTGTGGAACATTCTCCTGGATGACTTGCTTCGCCTGCCGGTGCCGGCTGGGGTGCAATTTATGGCATACGCGGACGACGTGACGGTGTTGGTAGCGGGGGATGCTCGGAGAGAATTGGAGGCGAAAGGAGCGGCCGTCTTGGGACTGGTGGAAGAATGGGGAGCGAGAAACAGGCTCACATTCGCCGCCGCTAAGTCCCAGACCATGACCCTGAAAGGGAGATTGCAACGGCCACCCCTGCTCAAGACCAACGCGTCTGGCACGTCGATCCGCTCAGTCACTGAGGCCAAGGTGTTGGGGGTCATTATTGACCCCACCCAATCTTTCGCGCCCCATGCGGCATCAATAGGCGAACGAGCGAGTAGGTCCTTCGGGAAGATGTCGCGTATCACAGCGAACAAATGGGGAGTTCGGTACAGGGCACTCAAGGTGCTTTATAGGGGGACGTACGAGGCGACGGTTACCTACGCGGCTAGTATATGGCATCACAGGTCCTCCGTCCACGTGGTTCGCAGTGTGCTACTTAGGACCCAGAGGCCCTCGCTGGTTTTGCTAACGAAGGCCTACAGGTCGTGTAGCACCGCTGCGCTGCCGGTTCTGGCGGGGGTTCTGCCGGCCGATTTGCTGCTTGCCCGTGCTGGTCGTAGACTAGCGGTGACCGAGGGTGAGCCTGGAGAGGTGCATGGGCGGCTTAGGGGGGAGGTTGATAGGGAGACCATTGCCACTTGGCAGGCTCGTTGGGAGTCGGACGAAAAGGGCCGTGACTTGTTTAGGTTCTTCCCAGACGTGGGAGAGCGCATGAGAGCGCACTGGGTGGAGCCTGATCACGAGGTGTCGCAGCTCCTGACGGGCCATGGTTGTTTTAGAAAACGTCTGAGTGATCTGGGACTGAGCGACACAGCGGCGTGTGGTTGCGGCGAACATGAGGAGACCAGGGACCACATTTTATGGGACTGCCCAAATTATTTGGAAAATAGAATTGTACTACTTAATAGCATTGAGCGGGAGCATCAGGGACCCATATATTACCAAGATCTTGTAGCATCGGCGCACAACTATAGACAGCTTAAAGCTTTTGCGAATAAGTGGCATAGATCGCGGCGCGCTGAGGAGGGCACACTTTCGACAAGGGATGGGGGGGGCACAGAGCAGCACCGAGCTGGGGTGGAGCAGCCCGGCAATGAAGTCTGTGATGTGATGTGGCATGCCCCAGAAGGGGGAGAGTGTTCGGGACATAGTGCGTAGGTTTTGTAGAGTCTGGAGTCACCCGAGTGACTCTTTTCTCACAGATTCGGTCCGTATAACCGCAAGGTTGGCAGGACCATGGGAAGGTGGAGGTCCTTAGAATACGTCTGGATCACGCTTGGACGCAAGCGAAACGAAATTACCTTTTTTACTCCCTGGTCGCAAAAAATGTGGCGGTCAATACTTCGGGTCGAGTAAGAAGTCGATACTTAATAGATACGTTATGAATAAGTTCAGGTGTCTGTCGATTCAATCAGCTGGCCAGACAATAGGTCCATTGAATATGTCTGGATCAAGCTCGGACGAAAGTGAAGCGAAATTACCCTTTTTACTTCCTGGTCGCAAAAAATACGGTGGCGGTAAGAAGCAATGTTCAATACTCAAATACTTCGGGTCGAGTAAGAAGTCGATACCTAGATACGTTATTAATAAATCTCGTTTTGAGAGTTATTGGTAAGTGTTAGGTATTTATTAAATTAGCTATGGTATGGTTTGGGCTCTCGATGGTTTGACAAACATTATCAGCTGTCACACAGAAACAAAAATAAAAATTACAACAAAGATCTTAACTCGCTTCGCTCGCTCGATCAAATATGTAAAACTTGTCAGAATATGAAATGAATTTGAAATGGTATCGGCGAGTTTTAACGAACCGAAAAGAATCGATCGCAACCAATTTGTGACCCCATGCATTGCTAAATAGACAACAATCGGTTATTTGCCGGCGAAATAGACTCTTGTTTGTGGGGGATTTTAAGGGTAAATAATTTATTACGAATCACACAAACGTTAATAACCTGATTTACCCAATTTGCAAAAAAAAATTGACACATCCTAAAGCACGTGCTCAATAGTTTTGTATTTTTCGTATTCTCTGTAAGTTTCAAGCTAATTAGAACACTGGTTAAAGAGTTACAAAAAACACCAAACAAACGTTTTGTTTTCTTGTTATTTTTCATGTTTTTTTTTCGTCAAACTGACGAGCTAAGGCCTCCAAATTACATCAAAGTCAAAGTCAAAAACTCTTTATTTCCATAAATACAATAAATGTATACTTATAAAAGGTCAAATTCTTAATAATTAAACACTGACACGTAAATAAAGTGATATTTTTGATTTCAGTCGCTTCGGTATGTAGACTAAAGTAAAGAAGCGACGATGAAACCTTTAGCCTGTTAGTTAGTTGTTATTTTTCGAGTTGGAGCAAATCCCGTCCCACGCTTTTTTATCCTCTAGATAATCTGATATTTTATAGTAGGCCTTTTTACACAAGAAGGTTTTGACGATTTGTTTGAATTTAGTTACTGATAATTTTTGCAACTCACTAGGAGTTTTGTTGATCTAGGTATGTAGGTACATTTGTATTACAAAGACATCTCATGTTGTCTTCAATAGGTAAGCATTTAGGGTGGTTGTCTTATTTAATCAGAACTTAGTCTTGATCAAAAAATCTTAACATATAAAAGAACGAGCGATTTTCTGGCGACTACGCCCAGCCCAAACCGCTGCAGCGCTGTTAGAAAGCTGAAATTTGAAAAGCAGGTACCGGTTACTACACAACCTCCCGCTAAAAGGGATTTTTGGAAATTCCACTCCTAAGGAGATGTAAAGGGGAGTTGAAGTTTTTTGGTGTTTTTTGTAACTCTTTGCCCAGTGGCCTAATTAGCTTGAGCTTACAGAGAATACGAAAAATTCAAAACTATTGAACACGTGCCTTTTTCAAAATTTTCCATCAAATGGGCTAAATCAGGTTATTTAAGTTTGTGTGATTCATTATAAACTATAATAAAGTCAATAATGATACACGTATTTTTTATTATACAAAAGTATTCCTAGGGGATGTGCAATCAATTTCAACGCGGGCAGGGCGCAGCTAGTAGGTAAATAAACGCGATAAAAACCCGTTATATAGTTATATAACACTTTGTGTCTGATCGCGTAAGTATGAAAAACTTTATCAACAAGTGCCTGCCTTTAAGATACAAATTTTGCAACCCCCTGCATGCTTTCATAAATATCTTAACCAGAAAAGATAATTTCCAAAAACGGCCTCACTTATTATTACTAAAACCGTCATCCAGCTAACATTAACTGTATTTTTATAGCCAATTTCATCCGATTTAGCTAAGGGGTGATAATGGACAATGTTATTAATTTTTAATCTGCATTAAATAAAGAATAAATGGGACACTGAACAATGTTATGGTTTGTTTTGTCAGTGCGCCTGAAATGAGGTTAATGATGCCGTCCCTCGCAGATGCTGGTTTTAATCGTGGATTAATAAAAAACTTAGATTAAAATCTGGTGTAGTTTTCCTTAACCGGAAATGATTGGAAGTCCATGAAGGAGTGTTTGCTCAGTAGTATTTTGGCTAAAATTATGCCTAGATCACAGAATAGCTATACAGAGTGTTTGGTAATTTACTGACACTATGTGAACTGCAGGTTCACATCGTCACGAACACGTTTGTGAAGACGCTAGTTCTAAATTCTTAAATTTGGTATTGGTAGTAGGTACTCCCCTCCATTCAATAATCGTTCTTTAGAAAAGTTTTCTTTAAACTAACTTAAAAACAGCTCTGTAGGCCTAGCACGGGCATTGTTGTCTAGGGTAGAGTAGAGAAAAATTACGTCACTTTGTCATCGAATGCGTAAATTATTTGAAATTCATTCCTTCAACTTTAATAACGTACGCAATGTATGTCGATGCGATGTCATTAATGTCTATTGTACCCTAGAGAACTTCAATCCATTATATCTTCATTGAAGCTAGAGAACAATCCCCGTGCTTGGCCTGCTGCCCTGAATTAACATGCGTGTGTTGGAGTGAATGATCGGTCTTTAGTAATTAATTGGTTTCCGGACAAACGTGTATTATTTTCATTGTTTTTTCATTGTCTATCAGAGGTGATTTACAAAAAAAAATAAAGAATTAAGAGCATCTTTTCGAACGTGTTTGTGAAGATGCCAGGACCTGTATTAACGCAGTGTCACTAAATTACCAATAGCCCTATATACATAGTACTGAGTACGTAGTTCTAGGGCTGGATTAACGCGTGCAAAGACGCGGACAGATGCTAGTGATACTAAAATCGATCGAGTTATAAATCGAATACTAACGTAATTGGTAGAAGTTACTTTAATTCAAACGTTGCTCATTATTTTGGGTTAGCTTAGCTAAGAAAATCTCAGTAGGTGCCCAAGAATTTAGAATTTCCTTGTACAATATTTTTTTCTCCCATAAGAAGCCATGCAAATAAAATAAAAGCAAAGAATATCATCGGAGTTAGCAATAATTTTATAGGCCTCCATATCATTATTACACTTTAAAAACAAGTAGGGACTCTACCTTAATATTCTCAATTATATTTTATTGATGAAAAGCCCGAGTTTTGTGATTTTACGACTTAGTTTCGGGTTGGATGGATTTTGATAAAATTTTATAGTCGGCGGAATCTATTCTCGAATAGAATTTCTACATCGAGTTACAGAGGTTTGGTTCAATTTATAAAATAGAGCGATATAAAACTATGTTGTTTACAAATTTACCATCTATTTACCGACAATTAACATAGCGAGTTGTTCGAAACAGAGAAACAGTAGGATAATTTTCTTATCCTTTCCTATCTTTCGCAAACTGAACACATTATTATTAGTATTATATAACGAGGATTTATCGCGTACCCTCACTTGGTTTTCGAAACTAGTCGTGTCCATCTGCACACTCGGACGACACACAACACTTAGGGCCGCGGCCGGGTCACTCACTGACGGCGTGGCACGGCATGACACGGCAGGTTGTGCCGCGGCATCCCGCGGCGTTCCGTGGCATGCCGTGGCATCCTGCTGAAAGTCCAGCCACTCTGTCTGGCATCAATCGGTTTTGCGCGGATTCAAAGTTGGTTGTGTGTGTCGTTATGGTTGACTGGGATTTAGTACCTATTAATAGCACTTCTAACTGAAGATAAAGAGAGACAAATAGAACCGACCGGACTGCGCCCCAATAACCGAAATGACCGCTGCACAAGTTTCAACGTTATTTTAACTAGCTTAGCAATCATAATTCCCCGACATAAAGTGATACGTCTCGCGGAATGCAATGGCGCGCCGCGGCAACCCGTGGAATGGAACGGCATGACACGTCATGCCGCAGCATCCCGCGGCACGTCGCGTTATTTCACGGCATCGTGGTATCAAAATAAAGTAACATGAATTCTAAACTCATTGAAATAAGATTCAAAATAACTTGATAGTAATAAAATCCTTTGCCATGACACGCCCTGCCGCCGCCGCGCCGGCCCTAACGGCGTCTACGACGAGTACACTTGGCTATAACTGGAAAAATGTCGGGAAAAATAGGTTAATAAACGCGATAAGTTCCCGTTAAATAATACTAATATATTAAAGAAAAAACATAGGTAACCAATAAATGTATATCTAGATATAAAGATATTTATTTAAAACTGTTATTGTATGTCTATTAAAGATAAGCTGTTGAAACTGTACCTTTTGTGTAACTTTTTTATACTTAAGAGGGCGCAATGCGAGCCATTTTGTGAAAAGGATATTGATAGAATTTTGCGTTCATAGAAGCAGGACAAAGCATACGTTTTTGGAACGGCATAACCGCAAAAATCAAGTTATTGTTTATTTACAAGAAAACTACGCAACTTATGAATCTGAATCTGGTTCCTGAGATCTCAACTAAATTATTTGCAAAACAGTGCAGTTTCATGATTTTTCTTTATCGTTATTTTTTTTTTTCTATCGTGTTTTCACATTCAAGGAACCAAAGAAAAAATAATAATTTAATTATTGACTTTTATGTAATTCGAGTTGTTTACCACGGGGATCCCGTGAGTACTGAGATCTAGGCCTAGATTGACAACCAAACACGTTAGGTAAGCCCCTTAAGATCTTTTTTGTACAACAGTTAACAATGAACATAATTCTGATGCTGATTATGTTTCTGCACATGTTTTTAGGTGCAAAATTGTGAAAATGTTAAGTTGTGACATGTCTGAGCGAAGACATGAAGACAATGCCTACCCAAAAATTACTAAACGGATCGGGCTGAAATGACACATTACGGCAGACGGCGGATTTCAGGTATTCATTAGTACAAGAAATGCCTATGTTGTACAGTAATCTTATGTTCAAAAAGATACATTGTCTTTTTTAAGATTCCCAGTACCTATTATGACAAGATAAGTGTATAATTATGTATTTGTAATCAAACTCGTGTTTGATTAAAAACACATAATTCTTAATATGCTTGTTCCTTTTTATTGATTTTTACCTACTAGGTAAACACATTTCTAAGCTTAATGTGGATTGAATTACATTGCGTGCTAGATTAAAATATTATGCGGTAATAAAAAATTTCAGCGACGACGTTCTGCGACAAGTAGTTCACCAAAAATCGTACTTGCCACAAACTTGGATTCAATGGTACTTTATAGCATTTGGGAATAATTCATATGTTAATTTATATATTTTGCTAAACTTTAATTATTGTCTCACAAATTTTCATCGACATTGGTGAAAAATTTGAGTTAAACACTACTTTACAAATTTACGCAAAACCAACCCACTAGATTGTCCATTATTGGTCGAATATAATTAAAAGAACAGAAATAGAAGGGTAGAATAGACAAAAATGTCATCGCATACATTGCGTAAATTATTGAAGTTGAAGGAATTAATTTCAAATACTTACTTTACGCATTCGATGACGATGTGACGTAATTTTTCTTTTTTTCTACCCTAGACAAATTGTTGTCTAGGGTAGCCCTGTGCTTGTCCTACTGATCAAATTTGACTCCCTCGTCGAAACGTCGTATATTCTCGGGCAAGTCCAGATAGCAATTTTCGCGGTGGAGTTTTCGTTCAGAAAACGTTACAATAGCACATCGTACTTTGGCTACGAAAAACTAGTTTCATCCACTACTATCTCGTTTTGGATGGTTGCCTAAAATAGCCTCAGAAAAAGGCCCAAAGGCCATTCCTCTCGTATCTTGGGCCACCACAAACAGTCCAGCTTCGGAGCGAGCCAAATTGCAACTGCCTAGATCTATGTACCTTTAGTTATACTGACCTACTTCAGCCGCTTGGTACATACCTAACTTGGTAGTCGGACAGAATTATAGATAGTTCTGGAGCGTTATTCCTGGGAGTTCGAATAGGATTCAGGTGCAAAGTTGTTCTACCTATAAAATGGACGTAAAAAATGTAGTCCGTATATTCTTCTTCGATGGTTTATTTTCCTAAATAAGCCATCGAATTTTAAAATAGCGCGCAATGCGCCCTCTAGGGTGCATTAGGCGCCATTTTGTGAACAGGATAGGCATAGGATTTCGCGTTCATAGGAGCGGGACAGAGCATATGTTTTTGGAACGGCGGCGTAAGCTCAAAAACCAAGTTTTTGCTTATTTACAAGAAAACTACGCAACTAATTAATGAAGAAACTGGTTCAAGGGACCAAATTATTACTAATACCTACGAATAAAAACATAAATAATTTCAATAGACCGCAGGGTTGCCGTGATCTCGACCAAATTATGTGCGAAACAGTGCACTTTCATGATTTTTTTGAGATCGAGGCCTAATTTGACAACTAAACTCGTTATGTTCATAAGTCGTAGTCGCAACGAAAGTATATGCAGCGTGTTCGATTAATAAGGGTGAATTCGTTCGTCCAAGATGCAGGGTCTAATTCTTATTCTTTGAGGGGGAATCTGCACTAACATCTCGCATATGGGAGTGTATTGTGCACTGTCCCCTGGCTAAACAGGCAGCTCCAGCCCAGCTCCTTGAAGTACCGGAGCAGGACTTTGGTGACTGACAGCTTCAGCTTTCCTGTGGGTGTGGATGGGGTTGATGCCTAAATGAGACTCTTCAGCCCCGACTTGGGTCTGGCGTCCTCTGTGGCCGTGGTAAAAAACTTGCATAACTCGCGCGCCAAGAATTTCGAAATTATAATAACCTAAAACAATAATATCTTTCTATGTACGTAATGTATGAAACATGTCAGTTTTCTAGTAGGTACCCATAACACAAGCAATATTTTATTTCAATTTTATTTTAAGGGTTAGCCACCAGTTAGCCATTCCACACTTCAAAGACAATTTATTTATTACTAGCTTCGCACACTTTTTTCCGGAATAAAAAGCAACCTGTGTCCGTCCCCGGGATACCATTTACCTCCCTGCCCAATTTCACTGAGATCCGTTCAGCCGTTTAGGCGTGAAAGGTAACAGACAGACAGACAGAGTTACTTCCAAATTTATAGTATTTTATGGATTATGGATAATGAATTTTACTAGAACCTACCGGAATGCTGGCTTCTATTTCGGTCAACGAATTAGCATTGCCATTCAACGTGGCAATGCTGCCAGCATTCTGGGCACTCTGCCTTCTGGTGACGGCTTAGATTCTTAAGAAATAGATATTAAGTGTATATACTAGTTGTAATTGTTTTATTCTGTTATTGTAATCTATGTGCTAAATAAAAATATTATTTTTATGCACTTAGAACCTACCTAACTATTATTATTCTGCCACAGCAGTAAATTTATTCCTAATCCGTTGCTAAATTTGTCTCGGTAGGTATCGATGCCCTCGGGACTTGTTCGCCGACAACGCTGCAGGTCAAACTTACTAATGCAACTATGCTATTGACAAAATTAATTGAAACTACAAGACTGTGTGGACTAATTAAGTTGCAAGTTATGGACGCTTTCGAGGCCCTGGAACTTAGGTAGAGTGTTGTTCATTGTTACGTTTGAAGTCAATATCTATGAATACAGAATTATTTTAAAACTAGAATCTTTTGGTAAGACAGCAAGCCGTTAAATAAAAATAAATAATAAACCGCCAAGAGCGAGTCGACTCGTACACGAAGGGCTCCGTACCGTAAAAATCAGGCAACTTTTTCAAAGAACATCAAATTTTCACTTGTTTGGAGACCCTTTTAAAATTTCAACTTTATTACATTTTTAGGATTTGTTATTAATACAGTTGAATTGTTAATTAATTGTAGAAAGTTGCATGTGTCTACTTGTTGGTAGTTCAGGAGATACAGCCTTGACAAATTAAGAGCAATAATAGCCAAAAAAATCACGTTTGTTGTATGGAAGCTCCCTTTAATTTGGATATTTATTTTGTGTTTATTATTTGGTGTTATAGCGGCAAAAGTAATACATATTCTCTGAAAATTTCAACTGTCTATCTCTTACGGTTCATGAGATAGAAACCCATTTGTACGCGCTCATTCGAAAAGGGATGCAACCGAATATAAGCCCTGAGTTTGGTTACTCGATAGATATCGAGACGTCATCAAGACTTGCTATTTTTGTTTGGGATTTGGGAAGTTCCGTGTCTGCACGCTAGAGGCGCTGTACCAAATACCATACACAAATTTAAATTCTTGATGACGTCTCGATTGTACTCTGCTATCGAGACGTCATCAAACCAACATCATCTGTTCATATGATACCTTAACCCAAAATCGTCAAGCAATAAAACTGGATTCTTTTTTCGATTCCAGTTTTCCCCCTTTAGGGTGATCTTCAAGGGGGAAAACTGTTTTTTTTTATATTCCTGTTTTTCCCCCTTTAGGGGGAACATCAAGAGGTAAACCTGGAATTCACTTTATAATTCTGGTTTGTAGGGTTTCAGGGGGAACACTGAAATAAGCCCAAAATACCTATTTATTGGAACACACGCAAATGTTTTGACCTTACATAAGGCCTCCTAGCCGAATCTTCGGCCACGGCGGCCTGTCTCAACGTAGACTAGCCAGGTGCGCCGGACATATAGAGCACACGTGTGCGCGCAAACACAAATGCACTCTCTATTCCCTCAAAGCAAAAAAAAATTAAAATAATCCGATAGGACGGCAGACCGACACAAACGGGGAGAGGTCAGGCGCAGGACCAACGCTTAACGTACTTTCCGAGGCACGTGGGTGTAACACCGCCAACGGAGAATGATTGGACATCTTATACGACATGACAGCTTCATAAGAAACATCATTGAAGAAAAAGTAGAATAAAGACGAAGAAGGGGAAGACCAAGAATTAACTTTAAGAGGCAGATCAAGGAGAAACCTCTGTTGTGTCGTATAAAGAAGTAAAGGAGACCGCATTGGAAAGATAAAAGTGGAGGAAATTACATCATTGCCCGTCGGTGCAACAGCTAGGCTCTTTAATCTATATATATATAAAATAAAGTCGTGTTAGTTACACTATTTATAACTCAAGAACGGCTGAACGGATCTCGGTGAAATTTGGCAGCGAGGTAGATGGTATTCCGGGGCCGGACATAGGCTACCTTTTATTCCTATATATATATATAAAAGAAAGTCGTGTTAGTTACACTATTTATAACTCAAGAACGGCTGAACGGATCTCGGTGAAATTTGGCAGCGAGGTAGATGGTATCTCGGGCCCGGACATAGGCTACCTTTTATTCCTGAATAAAGCGTGCGAAGCCGCGGGCAGCAGCTACTTTATAATGAATAATCTACATCATTCGTTTTTTCCCTATTCTGTGGCAGGCAGAGTACTTACCTCAATAATATCGATTACGTTAAAAATTCAACGGCTCCACTATAAATACGAAAGTTCTAGAAACTTTTCCTGAAATAACAACACAAGCTACAAAGTTCTTAGGAATGGTTATTTAAATGTTATCTTTATCGTTAGACAGTAGTTATAATAAAAATTCCAAATGGTTCCAGAACTTTACATTCAACGGACTTTTTTCAGCGGAGCAATGCAGCCAGCGTCTTGGGGACGCTTCCGACTGGTAAATATAATATAAGGTTAAAAGGATCATATTAACAATGGGATGTCAAAAAAAACTCTACCAAACATCCCATGGAAATTTCCGGTTTCATTATATCTACATATATTACTCAAAAACCCCCTGATCAGTTATTTTTATCTACGTTTAACTTCTATTACGTGTAACCATGGAACAATAATAGTTTTGTGCTCTCGACGTCGTCGTCCTTCCAATGTTGACTAACCTTATTCGGTAAAAAGCCTAAACCATAAATATTACAATTTTTGATTGATAATCCTGATTACTGTTAAGGGGGGTGTGATATTAGACGATAAGGCTTAATGCGAGCATGGCGTGTAGGCACCCACGCAGTTCTTGGAGAAAACTGGTGTGTGGACTGGCGGGTCCCGTGACTTTGACGCTTTTTACGAGCTATTATTTAAGGAGCGAACCCAACAGGTTTGGTTTTCAAACTAGGCCTAGATCTCAGTGCACACGGGATCCCCGTTGTAAAAATCTAGAATTACATCAAATTCTAAATCTTTTTTTTGGGTTCCTTGAAAAAAAAAACATGAAAGTGCACTGTTTTGCACATAATTTGGTCGAGATCACAGGAACCCTGCGATCTATTGAAATAACTTACGTTTTGATTCGTAGGTTATTACTAATTATTTGGTTCATTGAACCAGTTTCTTCATAGGTTGTGTAGTTTTCTTGTAAATAAGCAAAACTTGATTTTAGCGCTTACGCCGCCATTCCAAAAACGTATGCTCTGCACCGCTCCTATGAACGCAAAGTCCTCTAAGCCTTCACAAAATTAACACAAAACTGATGTAGATCTCATTTTATGTTCATGGGGTCGATTCTTACACCACGACCGCTACGGCCAAGAACTGAATAATAATGTATAATGTCTATTGTGTGTCTACCATATTGACATACAAAACTTTTTTTGTTTCTTGATAATTAAATTAGATTAGCTTTACTAACTTACAAGCCTGTCTAGGCTTGTAATTTAGTTTTTTTTAATTTAGTAGCTGACTTACCTAGCGTTCCTAGATTGTTATTCAATTTTGTATTCAGTCTGTAAGTTAGGTAGGTATTTTGCTTTTTTTTTGTTCTGTGCATCTTCTGTCAAAAAATGTGTCTCTATCTTTATCTGTCTCTAATTTGGAGAGATTTGGGCAGGCATTTTTCCAGCATGGATAAAATAGGTTGGGATAAGAATAAATCCTGGACATTTCCTAAGCAATTATTTAGCCCTATATGCGTTATGGAAACTTTATAAATGTCTGTAGGTAAGTACTTACCTATACTACAGGGCGCCACGAAATATGTGTACTAAGCCGAAAGGGGGTGATTCTGGACCCCAAGAGTCCAGAATCACCCCCTTTCTCCCCTTGAGAGACTTGTTCTAAGATTTATTGGAATTTAAATATAAA
Source organism: Eupithecia inturbata (assembly GCA_963662085.1). NCBI lineage: Eukaryota > Metazoa > Arthropoda > Insecta > Lepidoptera > Geometridae > Eupithecia > Eupithecia inturbata. Next base: position 4,467,758 of record OY759201.1, read on the forward strand.
AAATAGAGTCTTCTTTTCTTCATATTTGTGTTCTTCTACGTGTATTCTTACATTATTATTATTGTTTTTAAAATCAAAGTATTAACATAATTTTTTTTGTAATAATTTCTTGACAAAACACTGGGTTTGCTAAAAAAACTAGCTAAAAACGTTCGTGAAATATTTTATAACGTTATGTAATGCAAAAGTTCGTGTAAAAAAACACGAAAAGAAAGAAACATTATTAAAAAAAATCAAAACTATAAAATAAATCTTTACACACAAGTTGACACCCGGGGTCCAGAACCTCCCCTTTTCGGGGTGACCTAAATATAGCCACGTAACACATGTTACGTGGCTATATGTAGGTAGGTAGAGATTTCTAAAATTTCTACCTATCTAAAAATTAAAATCCCCAAACCCAAAACAAACACGTCGACAAAGTTATTATGTGATACCTACTTATTTACTACCGGCCGCAGGAATAGAACTTGCAACCACCGGCGGCTCTTTTCCACTACACTACTGAGGTTGCTTTACTATTAATGGTTACCATTGCTCTTTATCTAAAAACCTACAATTTGTTTTCTCAACTCTTCCTTTTACAACTTAACCTAATTAGCTTGTAATCAGACGTTTTTCAGTAAATTTGTCGCAAAGCAGCGTTTCTGAATTGTGTATGAGAGAGCTTTAAGGCCTTCGCCGTACGTTGTGAGGAGATGATAATGCCGCTTTTGAGATATATTCAAACGATTTTTTACTGAAGAGTGTTTCACATTTAATATGTACGGTTTTTTAAAACAATCTTTTGCAGGATCTTATCCACTATAAAAAGAAAAGTGTAAACATATAGATCTATCTGCTTAGAGTTCTTTTTATCGTCATATGACGGAAAACTGTCTCAGATTCCTGTTCCTAACACCTATCTGTTAGTAGACGAACAGATTTTGGACAAACGCATCGCGTCCATTCGTTTATAAATACCATCAAATGCAAATTCCCATTTAGGTAAAAAACTTCAATGCTTTGCTCACATTATTCCAAATTTGGATAGGTACCGCTTATAATGAGCATTAGAGGCCATCTTAAGAACAATTCCTAATATCTATCGTTTTAGTAGTTTTCTATTTGTATGCGAGTTAGGACACATTTCAATAAAAATCACAATTTGACAACCGCCAGACACAATTTTTGCTGCCTTTCTTCTAACTTCGTTCGACCACAAACAATCCCACCTGTTCATAACTCGTAATAGAATAAATATTGGAGCATTGCCATTAGATAACAACTTAGTAGCATCAGCTCTATATACCTCCGCAATTATTCGAGTGGCCAATTTTAACCAGCTGGAAGTCGCCAGCTTCGTACAAAGCTAGTCTCCTGGCGTGTAAATGATGTGCCAACATGGCCAACGTCAGTCTCCTTCCCTCCTACACGACTCTGCATATCACCTTCCCTGTCGCGAGTAGCCTTATGACCTTTAGCAAGGGTAGCATTTTTAAATGAGTTGTAATGGGAAGCTCTGAGGGAATCGTTTAGTTCAATCTACGTTGAAAGTTTTAATGGGGATATTAGCTTTTATAATTAGGCTTATGATGTTGCTTTTAGTGGGACAGCGTGTCTGGAGCAGTTAACTTTTTTCCACTGAATGAGCGACTAACACCAATTCTAGAATTCAATAAGTACGTATATTTTATGTGATTAAAGGCATTTTTTTTTAAACAAACTGATTAAATTAACATAAAATAAGGTCCAATTTCACCGTTGCAATTGAACACGTTCAATATAAGATAAACTCAGTTTACCGCTTTAAACTAGTTCAGCGCATTTTACCGACATAAAGCTGATCCGGTTCAAGCGCTAAACCGAGTTCAAGAGCCTGTCATACAATAGGTATTACGAAGTTGAACTCGATCAAGCTGAACATAGTTTTGTTGATCTTAGTTTAGGCAGCAAACGGTGAAATTGGATCTAAGAGGTGGATTTTCTTCGATTAGCTCCAATGTTACCTAGGTTTTTAGAAATAAGTAGTTATTTCCTTGTTCCGAGACTAAAACGACACTAAATTCTTTCTACCATTTATTAAAATTTCGAGTTAAAGCTTAAGCCCGACTATAATATTTTGGATACCGTAAGTACCACAAGTAAATCGATAGAGGGCGATTTTGAGAAAAGGCATGGCCTATGCACACTATGAACATCAATGCATGAAATCTCTAGTAGAAGTAATTTAGAGAAAAGATCTAAATTGCCAACCAGGATCTCCCAATTTCGTCCCTTGGGCAACCTGGACCCACGAGATCTCACACGTAAATTATAATAATATTCTTTTATTTCAGACACATGATCCATATACAATTACATTTAAAATTCAAATAGTCAGCCGCGACAAATCACACAAACACTAGTGATTCCCCAGCCTGATTACGCTATGGAAGAGGTCAGTCATGAGAGCATTGAGGTAAGTACCCAAAATAATGAGCAATTGAGAAGGGCTTTGGAAGATGCGATTCTAAATTATAGACATTCGAATGAAAGACCATGTCTGCCTCGCTTTCCCACCCATAGACGTGGTTTAGCTATAGTGGGGGCCTTGAACCCACTACTAGTCCCATATCTACTGACTAGTAGTGATATTGCTGATACGCACTCTATTCTCTACTGTGGGGCTATTGCGGCTTGCCACGTTGCGCGGGTAAAGTTTCCTGACTATGACCGTGCTCCGCGCCAGGCTAGCAGTACTCCTACTTGGCAGCAGAGAATAGAGAGGCGTATCAGTAGGTTCAGGACCCTCATAGCTAAGCTAATTTGCTTTAGGGAGGGCAACCATAGACCGAGGGTTATGCGCTCGTCTATTCTCACTAGTTCAGTTGTCCAGTTCAGTTGACTGAACTAGTGAGATTTATTTTCTCGTTTGTTGAATTGAAAATAAGACTAGCTTTTGCACCTTGTTACATTTATTACTATTAATTTACACGAAGTTTTTCCAAAAAGGTAGCCACATTAATTTCGCCATTTAGTAACTGCATTTGTACATGACGAATGAATTCGTCGTTTTCGATTTGAATTTCTGTTCTCTTCTTTGTCAATTTCTTTTTTGTAAGTACTGCAAAAAACGCTGCGTCTTGTTTTATATTATTAAGAAATTGAACAATTGTTGCTGGTCTTGTTTTAAACATGCCGTTGATCGCACGATGCCAACCTTCAGCATAATTTGTAGTTCTGTGGCGCCTCCCGAATACATTCCACGAATCTTGGCGTTTCATCCAAAACCCCATGTACTGTATAAACTTTTCCAAATCAGATTTATCCTCGAAATCATCAATTTGTGAAACAATGTAACTTGGACTGTAAGGTTCGTCAATTTTTAACCACTCATCGCATGCGACACCCCCGAGCTTCGGTAATGAGATTGTATATCCCGCGGAAATGTGGTGGTCGAGGCTTTTTAAACGCCAAAACCCTACACAACCGTGAGGTATGCAATCTCAGAAATTATTTTCATCAAGCCGAATACCAGATACATCGTGATGTGGTTGCAGTTGTTATCAACTGCAACCACAGAGAGAGGAGAGAGGAGTAAGGTTCTTATGAACCTTACTCCTCTCTCCTTAGCTAACGAGAACTGGCGCAAACTTAAGGTGATGAGCATTCAGGACAGGAAGGCTATATGGGAGAGCAAAGAGCTGCTTGGGAGATTCTACAAGGTCCTGATGTAGATCTCCTAAGCTCCGTAAACTGGCTACGCTTCAGTGACCTCTTTGGGGAAACCGAAGGTTTTGTCTGTGCAATTATGGATGAGGTGGTAAAGACGAACAATTACCGAAAGTATATAATGAAAGATGGCACGATCGATATTTGTCGAGCGTGTCATCTTCCTGGGGAGACCCTTCGTCATATACCTCTACTTTCGGGTTGTTCGCACCTTGCTAACTCTCAGTACTTGCACAGACACAACCAAGTAGCCAAAATTATACACCAGCAACTTGCTCTCCGATATGGCCTTACTGGCCCTGAAGTTCCGTACTATAAGTACACACCGGCGCCAGTTCTCGAAAATGGCCGTGCCACGCTCTATTGGGACCGATCTATCATTACAGACAGGACTATTCTTGCGAATAAGCCTGATATTGTACTGATAGATCGGTTAGAACGGAGGGCGGTGCTCGCTGATGTCACCGTACCACATGATGTTAATCTCGTTAAAGCTGAGAAAGATAAACTTAGCAAATATCTTGACTTGGCCAACGAGGTTGTCAGCATGTGGGATGTTGATTCAGCGACCGTCGTCCCGATAGTCGTTTCAGTTAACGGCGTAATAGCGAAGAGCCTCGATCAACATCTCAAGAGACTCTCGCTAGGAAGTTGGATCAAGGGTCAGATTCAAAAGGCGGTACTCCTGGACTCGGCACGCATCGTCAGGAAGTTCCTCTCTCTGCAGCCCTAGTCACCGGCCGCTTAAGGCTAGCTTCGCGGCCGGTGATTCACCGTTTTGATATATTTTTTACTGTAGAATAGTTTTATAATATTTTATTTTCTATAGTAAAAAATGTATTTATAACGAGATTTAAAATAAATGAAGTGAATAATAATAATAAAGATATTTATTTACAAAATGGTACAGGTAGAATATACAAAGTACTATGGATACTTATAGACTATTTTATTAATAAATCCTAACGATTAGGTACAGATTTTTCGTACACACGCTTGTAGAGAACCTATACGTGTAAGAGATAGTGACACCTCGCTCTAACTAAGTTTACATTAAACTTGTATTTAGACACGAGGGCTCAAACCTCCGGCTACTTTTAGGTTCATATTTGCTTTTACCGGGATTGTTACCGCAAGTAAGATTTATATTAAGTTTTAATTGTACAACCCTTACTATTAAATACTTATAATAAATGCTTCTAAGTGAAACTATCTGATTATGAAACTATGATGAAACTATCTTGATTTTTGCCACCGATGCTACTCAACAAATCTAAAGACTCTGTTTCAATAAGATTCTTGCTTTTTAGATCATTTATGACGTTTAATAATGTTGTATTCTTTTTATCGAGTTTACGATTCTTTTCTCTTAATTTTTTAATGGTCCTTAGTCTCCTCAAAGCCACTGATCGAGATCTTGCTAGAGATTCTAAAACTCTCACTGCACGCCTGGGTGTTGTAGGAATGTCTTCCGTCTTCACACCACTCTCTTCCATCTTCCTCCGTTTTCTAGGAGTAATACATTGAATTTCATCTCTGTGCTGAGGTGGTTTTCTTTTCTTCACTACCTACAACATTAATTTTGAAAATCTGACTAAACAATAACCTAAAAAAACAAAAGTTCGCAAGCAGTGTATTTAACACTAGGAGAGTACCTATTATTGTTGCAGTTAAACCTCTCATTGATAGGTGTAAGTAGTTACAAGAAAAACTAACCGTTTGATAGTATACTGGATATCCTTCAAAAATACTGCATCAGTTTTGAGTTTTTTGATTGATAAGCCAGGGATATAACAGGATTCATCAAAATGTCTCGAACAAAGCCTGGAATATTTTGTAGGCTCCCAGTTATCACGTCTAACAGCTTTGATCCATTCACTTCTTATTTCTGGGCATTTAGGGAACCTAAAAATGAATGGTTAAATTTAAAAACATGACACTAAAATATTATCGATATCAACTAAACTTGATGGTAAGCGCCTCACTAGTACAGATGCTAAAATTGTCTTGTTACTTTTTATTGTTTTTAGATATAAATTTCATCTTATTCACATAGGAACATGAACTAGATTGTTGAAATGCTATTACTAAATGTTATTACTGGTTTTTCTAGTAATAAACCTCATTACTTTAGCATTAATATTCATGGAAAATGTTGATAAAAACTTACGTATGAAATGACAAGTCCGGGTCTTTTACTCCACCTTTTGTGGTTCTTGATGAACAGGACACAGCTGAACAAGACATATTTTCAACATTTCAATGCAATGAAATGCTAGAATACGGGAATTTCTTATAATTTCTAAAAGCTCTCTACGCTAACCACAATGTTTTGACCGACTAGTCGGTCATAAACTGACACGACTCACACGGACAGTGCGGCGTTGCCAAACGTCCACCAGCTTTCTCTTTTACTCGTAGCTAGGCTCCGTGGGATAGATAAAGATACATGATCACTATGGTGTTACACTGATATAAGAGCGACAACGTCTCATGGCTCTGTCCAGTATGATTATTGGTCCGAGGATGAAGCTGTAGACGCCCGTTGCCATGGAAACCATAAATATGTAATAATAAAATTATCATATCCTGAAGAACTTTTAAAAATCTAAGTTTTACGGCGCAGTTCCTCGAGAATCAAACTTATGAAGAGCACCTCAAAATCAATATGTATACAACAACGAAAGAATCATCAAAATCTATTAATAATTGGCGCAGATATCACCAAAACTGTTGTAGCTAGTCGTGATTCTCCAAAGATATTATGTTGCTTTTTAAGTTTAACGGGTTAATACCTTAGAGCATTAAACCATGCTCTAAGGTTAATACCCCTCGGGAATCATTTTTTTATGGGACTACCTCGGGATCATTCACGATGGTGATTTCGCTAAATTTCGTCCTATCTTTAATATATCTGTTGTTTACGTTTGGATTATTGTTTCTACGCTAATAAATATTTTAAATACTACCTAACAGCTTTCAACAGTTTTCTTAACAGCTTAGGTAAAGCACATCGGCCAATGATACGCCACCTTGACAACCTTTGACGCATTGCATTGTCGATGGCATTGTCGTACGACTAACGAATTGTATTACACCTCTTCAAGTCGTCGTCGATAAAAGTCCGTACGTCGTCGCATAACGTAGGCCACACATTCGTACGACTTCTTGATATTTTTACGTCGCGTTGCGTTATGGCGTTTGTCGTTTACCTAGGACAGTAATTCAGGATTGAACGAAGCCTGAATACTTTTCCCTGCTTATCTCTGATCTCTTATTTTGGGCTTACTGATATTTTTTTATAAAAAAATAAAAAACTAATATAAAACGAATAATGTAATAAAACTAAATATAAAATAAAAACAATGCGCTTAGTCTCCCTCGTCGCCACCTTCCTCTTCCTCGTCAAACTCTCCCTCTTCCTCAGCCGTAGCGTCCTGGTACTGCTGGTACTCCGACACGAGGTCGTTCATATTGCTCTCGGCCTCAGTGAACTCCATTTCGTCCATGCCCTCTCCGGTGTACCAGTGCAGGAATGCCTTGCGTCTGAACATGGCCGTGAACTGCTCCGACACTCGCTTGAATAGCTCCTGGATGGCCGTGGAGTTCCCGATAAAAGTTGCAGACATCTTCAAGCCGCGGGGTGGGATGTCGCACACGGCAGTCTTCACGTTGTTCGGAATCCATTCAACGAAGTATGAGGAGTTTTTGTTCTGGATGTTCATCATCTGCTCGTCTACTTCCTTCATCGACATGCGTCCTCGGAAAATGGCTGCTACAGTCAAGTATCTTCCATGGCGAGGGTCACACGCCGCCATCATGTTCTTTGCATCAAACATCTGCTGCGTAAGCTCAGGAACGGTCAGAGCTCGGTACTGCTGGCTTCCTCTGGACGTAAGTGGAGCAAAGCCGGGGATGAAGAAGTGGAGACGAGGAAACGGCACCATATTTACAGCCAGCTTCCTCAGATCTGCGTTCAGCTGACCGGGGAAGCGCAGACAAGTGGTCACGCCAGACATCGTCGCAGACACAAGGTGGTTCAAGTCGCCATACGTTGGCGTAGTGAGCTTCAGTGTTCTGAAGCAGATGTCGTACAGGGCTTCATTATCGATGCAGTATGATTCGTCAGTGTTCTCTACCAACTGGTGCACGGAGAGCGTTGCGTTGTACGGTTCGACGACAGTGTCCGATACTTTAGGCGACGGGACAATGCTGAACGTGTTCATGATACGGTCTGGGTACTCCTCTCGAATCTTGGAGATCAGGAGCGTTCCTAATCCGGCTCCAGTGCCGCCTCCTAGCGAATGCGTCAACTGGAACCCTTGAAGGCAATCACAGCCTTCTGCTTCTTTCCTCACGACATCCAAGACAGAGTCTACTAGCTCCGCCCCTTCAGTGTAGTGTCCTTTTGCCCAGTTGTTGCCCGCTCCGGACTGACCGAAGACGAAGTTATCCGGCCGAAAGATCTGGCCGAAGGGTCCGGAGCGTACCGAATCCATGGTGCCTGGCTCAAGATCGACCAAGATCGCCCTGGGTACGTATTTACCGCCAGTGGCCTCATTATAATACACGTTGATGCGCTCCAGCTGAAGGTCCGAGTCACCGTGGTATGTGCCAGTGGGATCTATTCCGTGCTCGTCAGATATCACCTCCCAGAACTGAAATGGAAGCAAAATTATGACAGCTGTCTTCGTTCTTTCTGAAAAATTGTGACATTCTTGGGAGAAAAAAAAATGGAAGGAATACAGAGCACATGAATATCAGAATATAAATTAAAGAGCTTAGCCATAACAATAATTGCATGGCTGTAGGAGAGGAGATATTAACATTGCATCAAATACAAAAATAGGGAGGTAATTGAAACATGACTGAAACTTACCTTAGCGCCAATCTGGTTCCCACACTGCCCAGCTTGTATATGCGCGATTTCCCTCATTTTTCTTAATTTAAAACTTTAAATTCCCTACACTCAACAACTTATAAGAAGGCAGCAGACGGAGAAGTAGATTGAAAAATACTGACAATCCTACAGGAGAAGAAATGACGTACTCAGATCGAATTTTTAAAACCGAAGCTCGTTTTTCAAAATTTCTATGTGGCCAATATAGAATGCTTTCATCCTCTTTGGCCAGCCTTAAATAAACGACTATACAGGGTTTTTGGTATTGGGACTGATATAATTTTTTGGGGAGTGGGGGGGTCATGAGCTACATTTCTCTGGTAAATTCAATTTCCTAAGTAGCACGGTTGCTGAGATATGATTTTTTAAAGTTTTTTGAAAATCACTTAAAATCTCACCTTTAATTTGCCATATTTTTTTTGTTGCTAGTTGTAATGCCACAAAGTAACTTGTGTTATATTCTTCAATGTAAAGGTTCTTATTCCAAACAGATTATTACTTGACACAGTGAAAAAAAGTTACGAGCATACAAAGTCAAAAACCTATCTAAAAGTTATAAATCAAAAAAACTTCTAAATTAATTTAAAAAAAAAACTAAATGTAATATTGTATTTCGGTTTCTTTAAAAAAGATTTTTATTTAATTTTCTTTCCATCGATATGCTACATCATGACGTAAGAAACTATTTATTAGGTGACAAAACTAAGAGATACTTTCCTGCTAAGGTCATGATTAAGCAGACACTTTTTCACTTTTTGTTTTGTTCTTCTGAATTAATTTAAAACACAAACTTTACACAAGTTGGCCACCTTCTCACCTTATACAAGCACAACTCGATTTTCTTATGTCGGTGGTGGTGGTTAGACGCGAACTTAATTTTTGCATTTATGTATGTTTTTATGTATTTCAAAACAATGGTTTTGTGTTTGCTTATAGTGAGAAGGCGGCCAATTTGAGTACATTATGTGATTTAAATTCATTCAAAAGAACAAAACATAAAAAAGTGTCTGCTTAATCATGACCTAAGCAGACAAGTAGTTCTTATTTTGACCACCTAATAAATAATTTCTTACGTCACGGCATATCGTTGGAAAGGGAAATTAATGAAGACCTTTTTAAAAGAAAACTAAATGCAATATGACTTTTTTTTATAAGTGAATTGTGTCAACAAATAATTTATTTAGAATTCGTTCTTATTGAAAAATATAGCACAAGTTACTTTGTGGCACTACAACTGGCAACAAAAAAAATATGGCAAATTAAAGGCGAGATTTTGAGTGATTTTCAAAAAAATTCAAAAAATCATATCTCAGCAACCGTTATACTTAGGACATTGAATTCAACGGATAAATGTAGCCCATGACTCCTTCAACTCCACAACAAAATATGTCGGTCCCAATAGCAATGACCCTGTATAAATATTTTTGCTCAGCCATAGATTGATAGATAACGCAAATTATATGCAAAGGTTTTCTTTTTCATCGGTTTTATAAAATCTTGGCAGCATTTTATCAAGAAGTATTGTACTACCTATTTTACAATGAAACAAGATCCGTCAAGTTCGAGTGTGTCTCGCACGCCGAGGGTTTCGAACGTTTGTCAAGTATACCAGTATGTACTATAGCTGGTACCGGTTAGAGACTTTGCTATATAATTAATACCTAAAATCGAAGGTACCTACATTTCAGCACATACAAAAGCTACATACATTTCAGATGGATCGCTCTGCAAACTTCGGAGATAGGGGGAATGACTAATTTTTCGACTTTTTTCAAATATTTCAAAAAGTATTAAACGTACATTAAATGTAAAAAACTGTTTTGTGATGTACAAACCAATACCTTTCATTTGATATCCCACTTGGTGAGTACTCCCCCTTTTCAAAATTACTTTTGAAAAATGGTCAAAAGGGGGGGGGGGGGCTTTTTGACCATTTTTCATAAAGTGTTCTACTTACCACGTGTTTCCGCGTGGGGATTATGTGCATTACCCCCGTGAGATAAAAGCCAATAAGGCGCTTATCAAGGGGAGGCCTGGATCCAGAAGTGGACCAATATAGGCTGTGGAGGTGGAGGTTCTACATACAGACTTCTCTATATGTTTCCTGTAAAATATAGAGCCATATCTACAAATGCTACATACGTTTTTCATGGATCGCTCTGCAAACTTAGGAGATAGGAGGGGAGTAATAAGTAATTTTTCAACTTTTTAAAAAATATTTCAAAAAGCATGAAACCTACAGAAATATCATGAGTACTTTAAAATAAGCAAACTGATACCTTGCATTTGATATCCCACTTGACCTTGTAGGTCTCTTTTAAAATTTCGGTATCACCATTTGTACAATTGACAGTTTTTTTGTTTTTTGTTGAAATCTGTACAAGCGCACGAAATATATTATTATTTTAAATTTAAAAAAAAAGTAAAAGTAAAGTAAAAATGTGTTTATTTTGTTGCACAATTCAGACAGTAAAAAGGAAACAATCAATTACGATAACAACAAAAATGGCCAACACTCAGCGAATGCTATGGAAGGGAGAACCTGCCGTAGCGCTGGTCTTCCGTGCAAGCCAGAACGAAGCGCGTGTGTCGCCGCGCGATGTTTAACATGTTGCACAAAAATCAGAAAAACATAATAATATTAACAGTAGTTAAATGACATAATAATAAAAATATAATAAAAATAAACCTGCTTTACGCTGGAATAAATTAAAGTCTAAAACATGATGTCTTACGAGACTATAGTTCACTTTTTGAGTTTAAGAAATTATTTATTGTACTGAGGCCCAGAACGGCTGCCTATCATGTTGGTGTGATTTTTTTGCGATTCTATAAGATATTTTTTTAATGATTTTTTGAAAGCCCAAATGGATTTACTATTTTTAACGTGAGGTGGGAGGTCGTTCCAACATTTCGTGGCAGCAAATCTGAAACTGCCACGAAAAGCAGCCGTTCTATGTCTCGGGTAAATAAAGCGTATGGCAAAACGGACATGACAATTGGAAAAGTGAAGCTTTTTATACAAATAGGCTGGTTGCTTATATTTAACAATACCAAAAATTAAAGTAGCTAAATGAAGCGTACGGCGAGATGACATGTTTACAAGACCATTAGCATTGATATATGGAGAGATGTGACTCCTAGGTGGAATAGGGAAGCAGAAGCGTACACAAGCGTTCTGGATGCGCTGGGTTAACTTCTTCGTCGGAGTAAGTAAACATTCTCCGAACACGTTGTCCGCAAAGTTCAGCTTAGAGAGAATAAGTGTGTCACATAGCTTGATCCGGATGTCTACACTTAAATGTTCGCGAACTCGATACAATACAGAAAGTCGGTAGAGTTTCAAGTTGCTGAGATATTAAAGACGGGAAAAGGACAGAAAAAGCGCTTTGGCTTTTTTACCATAATGTATATCACTCATCTAGTACCATAAATAACACAAGCTCTGCTTAGCTTGGAAGTAGATGATGCTGTGTAGATTGTCCAGCATTATTATTATTCACTTCATTTATTTTAAATCTCGTTATAAAATACATTTTTTACTATAGAAAATAAAATATTATAAAACTATTCTACAGTAAAAAATATATCAAAACGGTGAATCACCGGCCGCGAAGCTAGCCTTAAGCGGCCGGTGACTGCAGAGAGAGGAACTTATTATTATTGTTATTATTATTATTATAATCTACCTTCAGACAAAACGAAATGGCAGTATTTGACAATGAAAGAATCTAATTTTCGGCATCTAGTCTGTTTGGTCGTAGGCAGAAAAAAAAATTGTTTGTGTATTTTACACACAAAACCAATGTGATACTTGTACATTATCATAAAAGTTTTGTGATAGAATGGGAAGTAAACGGAAAAAAAACACTTTCATTCGTGAGTAAAACTAATATTTACACTATGATTTTTATGAGAGAGTTGTACCACAGGCTTTCCAAATATAGGTAGGTAGTTAACGCTTCCAAAACGGTTTTGATTTGATTTGGCCATAACTGCGATTTTTTCTACTGTGATTTTTCGTGATTTTTCCGGGCTGCTACTGTGATTTTTTCTAGCAGATAATATATTTATAATTGGTAATACGAACACACACCCACACGACGACGTCCAATGCTGGACATAGGCTTCCCCTATACATCGCCTTCGCCACAACGACCAGTCCTGCGCGGCCCAAATCAAACTCTGCTTTGATATTTATTTATCAGGTAGGTCTATCACATACTCCAAAAAGATAAAACAATTATAAATTAAATCAAGCATGTATTGCATAAAACTACAGAAAAACAAAATGAATAACATAATCTAAAAATCAAATAAATGTACGTATACTTTATGCTTATTGTTCCTCGTCGCTACCATCAAAATAAAAGACTTAATTAATTTTAGTCTCCCTCGTCGCCACCTTCCTCTTCCTCGTCAAACTCTCCCTCTTCCTCAGCCGTAGCGTCCTGGTACTGCTGGTACTCCGACACGAGGTCGTTCATATTGCTCTCGGCCTCAGTGAACTCCATTTCGTCCATGCCCTCTCCGGTGTACCAGTGCAGGAATGCCTTGCGTCTGAACATGGCCGTGAACTGCTCCGACACTCGCTTGAATAGCTCCTGGATGGCAGTGGAGTTCCCGATAAAAGTTGCAGACATCTTTAAGCCACGGGGCGGGATGTCGCACACGGCAGTCTTCACGTTGTTCGGAATCCATTCAACGAAGTATGAGGAATTTTTGTTTTGAATGTTCATCATCTGTTCGTCTACCTCCTTCATCGACATGCGTCCTCGAAAAATGGCTGCTACAGTCAAGTATCTTCCATGCCGAGGGTCGCACGCCGCCATCATGTTCTTCGCATCGAACATCTGCTGCGTCAGCTCAGGAACGGTCAGAGCTCGGTACTGCTGACTTCCTCTAGACGTGAGCGGAGAAAAGCCAGGGATGAAGAAGTGGAGACGAGGAAACGGCACCATATTCACCGCCAGCTTCCTCAGATCTGCGTTCAGCTGACCGGGGAAGCGTAGACAAGTGGTCACGCCAGACATCGTCGCAGACACCAGGTGGTTCAAGTCGCCGTATGTTGGCGTAGTGAGCTTCAGTGTTCTGAAGCAGATGTCGTACAGTGCTTCATTGTCTATGCAGTATGTTTCGTCGGTGTTTTCTACCAGCTGATGCACGGAGAGCGTTGCGTTGTATGGTTCGACGACAGTATCCGATACCTTGGGGGAAGGGACAACACTGAACGTGTTCATGATACGGTCTGGGTACTCCTCTCGAATCTTGGAGATCATGAGCGTTCCTAACCCAGCTCCAGTGCCACCTCCGAGAGAATGTGTCAACTGGAACCCTTGAAGGCAATCACAGCCTTCTGCTTCCTTTCTCACGACGTCCAAGACAGCGTCTACCAGTTCCGCTCCTTCGGTGTAGTGTCCTTTTGCCCAGTTGTTGCCCGCTCCGGACTGACCGAAGATAAAATTGTCCGGTCGGAAGATCTGTCCGAAGGGCCCGGAGCGTACAGAGTCCATGGTACCCGGCTCGAGGTCCACCATTATGGCCCTAGGCACGTATTTACCGCCGGTAGCTTCGTTGTAATACACGTTGATGCGCTCCAGCTGAAGGTCCGAGTCACCGTGGTAGGTGCCCGTCGGGTCTATGCCGTGCTCGTCAGATATCACCTCCCAGAACTGAAATGATAGAATACCTATTTATGACAGCTGTCATTCTTCTGCTGTAGCCCTTTTCGGGGCCGCAGCGGCCCCAAAGCGAGCAAACAGCAAAATGGATCTAGAAGGTTCGCGAGTGTGACAGCACCAATTTTTTTACCCGCTTTCTATAATAATGGTTTCTGATTATTCACTACTGTTGCAAGTAGGTATCCCTACTCGCACTAACCCAACTGCTTTTGAACTAGTCAAAAACTGCTTTACCTTCGCACCAATCTGGTTTCCACACTGCCCCGCTTGGACATGCACAATTTCCCTCATTTTCCTTTATTGTTAAACTTTTAAATGGATATAATCAAAAACTTATCGAGAAGGCAGCGGATGAGCGTGGCCTACTTAATCGACCGACTGTTTCAAAATCGAACTCCAAAGTGTAGGTTTTTTTTGTGCCGAGATAAATACCTAAGTTTTTTGGGAAAAGAGGCAGGTTGGTAGGTTATATGTGTTGAGATAATATTTGATGAGATGCTATTGTTTCTCAAACATGAGTTTAGGTAGTAACTATTTTTGGTTTTTCCGGAGAGGCAATTTTAGATCGATGCCTAAAATCCTTGTAATTTTCCCTGTTTTGTGCCTCAATCTAATGTTTGCTAAAGCTAAAGCTTAGGAAAATAACGGCCATTACCGAGCTATGAGAACCGGAAGAATATTTGACTTTATTATTTCAAATTTCGAGAATTCTCTGCTGAAATAAACCCGAAGTTAAGGAGTTAAGGCCGTAGCCCTTGGTCCGAATTTCATCTATCTACCTCGGATGGTACCACTTATGCAAAACTAACGTTTGATTTCGTTTAAATACATATTATATTAGGTTATATATTACTTTTTGCATAAAAAGGCATAAAAGATGGTTTTGCGCTATCGGCATACTAGTGTTTATCAGAATAATTACAAATATTATAGATTTTTCAACAAAAATCGCGAATGTTTTGATATCATATATTTTTTGAAAGTGTGCAATTTTTGCGCTCCTTTTTTCTACCCATATGAACTTTGCAAGGCATGTATAAACACAAAGCGACTGTTAAGTTATTTAGTATATTGACACAGAAACTTGTATGGAAACGATCAACCTTAGTAAATTAAACTACATTTGATTTGATCTCATGAAATTTAAATTTATTTGGTAGGTACCTAATCGTGTGTGTGATAAAAATTCCATTCACCGTTTTAAATTAGTGCACATCAGGCTAATATGTGCGCTGGAATGACCCACATTGTTCGCACTTGTCGAGGAACCCTTTGCCTCTTTTCGAATCGATGGGATGGAAAGTATTTTTTTATTTCTTAAGAATGGTAGCTAGCGCTCCACTGTCACGGCTTTCGATTTACCCATTATACGTACCGGTACACGGGTATTACAAAAACGCTGAATATACATACACCCTGTACAAGTTTAAAATAATAGTCTTTTAATAAGTAGCATAATTTGCGATTTTAGCTTAAAATTAATAATGAATTTTACCTGACACTTTTCGATAATGCTTCGTGGTCGGGTACCATTATTTTGGAGATGCTAAAATGCTTGCAATTTTGATAATGAATATTTACTTAGGTACTTACTCCATTTGCCACGGATTGAAAAATAAACCGCCAAATGCGAGTCGAAAAATCAAAATCAGGCAACTTTTTCAAAGAACATCAAATTTTCACTTGTTCGGAGACCCCTTTAAATTTTCAATTTTATTTTCTTTTTAGTATTTGTTCTTATTATAGTTGAAGTGTTACTTATATATAAAAAGTTTCATGTGCCTACCTATTGTAGTTCATGAGATACCCCTTGAGATGACTTGATAAATTAGGAGCAAAAAAGGCAAACAAAACACGTTTTTTGCATGGAGCTCCCATGCCTCCTCCCATCCCCTTTAATTTTGATATTTATTTTATTTTTATTATATTTTGTTCTAGCGGCAAGAGAAATACAAATCCATGATTAAGGTATTACATAGCGTCAAAATAAAAACAATGTTTTTATCGAGGCGATAAATAGTGACAGAAACTGAGTGGTGAAAAAGTAGAGCTCGCTGCGTCCCGCCGCGCCACCCCTGACATCTGCGTTGCGCCGTCGCCGGGATCACAGGTCACTCTGCCTATGACACTAGGTAAAGCAAAGGCATAAAAAAGTAAAATAAAGGAAGCAGCATACCCATTGCATTAAAAAATATAATAAGAGGGTTTTTTGCAACGGTTTTATGTACAAAATTAAATACAAAATTAAATTCTAAAAATTAACGATCATAACCTAATTTTAGAAATAGCCCTGTATAACGATTATCAGTTCGCTCCTTTCGCTGACGAACGCGCATATTGTAATTTTGCTCGTACACCGGACAGCCGATCATTGTACCCCGCTTGTCTTTTTTGGCTTCCAGATGCCATCCACAATTATTTATAACTAGGTTCATTCAGTTTCTGACCTGCGCTGCGGTGGGTGCATATTGTATTTATTAGCCTATGATAAGTGTACGAGTTGTTGTATTCATTAGATACTATAATTACCATAGAGACTGAGGCTGACGGACAAACCGATCAACGGTTTATGTTAGCTGTAGCATATGTATGTAAATAATGTATAATATAAATAAATAAAATAAAAAAGTATTAGTGGTGGTATTTAAACTAGCCTACGCCTTACATATTACATATAAATAAAAAATCTATCCCCAAGTTAGCCTTCCATTTATACAGAAGTACATAGGGTACTTAAAATCACTGAATTATCAGCCTACGTTAGTCCACCGCTAGACTTAATTAGTGAATGTCGTATAATATTTAATTTTCAATGCAATCATATTTAACTTTCTTATACTTTTTTTAATTATGAACAGTATTTTCGCAGAACCCCTACAGAACCCCCAAACTTTGAGTATGGCTGTCCTACTGTATTCTGTCCACCTGAAAGCATTAGTCCAATTGATCAGATAAGTCTCCAATCGTAAATTAGGCTGTACCTCTATGTTGAGTGCATTAAAGTACATAATTCATTTACAGCGCTACAAAGTAAAACTTATGATTTGATGAGCGAAGGGTGAGAGGTCACTCTGGTATGACCCTTTTAGGGCTATACCCTTGGATCAATTTGACTTAGAATTTGTTACGTGATTTTTGTTTTGTATACTAGGACTTACATATATAATGTAATTTATAAATTAATCAGCACGTAAATATTTACCTCGACTATTTTTATTTATTCTTTTTTATGAAAAAACCACCATTGTTTTTGCGGGAAGCGCGTTCAGCAGTGGACGTAATGTGTGCTGGTGTTTAGTATACAGGGTGTTTGGTATTAATCATCATCATCAACTTATATTAGTCCACTGCTGGATATAGGCCTCCCCTTATGAGCGCCATAGCGCCGTCTTCAGCTTGCCGCATCCAGCATCTGCCTGCAGTCTTTCGCAGGTCGTCGTCTCACCTGGCTGGAGGGCGTCCTACGCTACGTATGCCGAGTCGTGCTCTCCACTCAAGAACACGTTTACCCCAGAGTTTGTCGGTTCTTCGCGAGATATTGCCGGCCCACTGCCACTTCAGCTTGCTAATTCTTTGATTTAGCAAGCTGAAGTGGCAGTCCTGAATCAGTCCTGCAGTGATGTGGTGTGCGTTATTCGATTTTGACGTATTCGGAGTCTGTCCGCCATGTTTACTGGTGCTGCCCCCTTTTGTCGATTTATTATGCCATTTTGCTGCTAGTGCTGAGTTACGTTCCGTTTCACTTGAATTTGCCACTTCCATATCAAGTAACTTCGACTTGATCGAATCAGTGGTTATCTGAATTCCGGAATGTTCTATAGCCATAATCATAGGCATAAATCGTTCAGGTAATCCGGCAAGTAATAATGAACCAACCCATTCGTCATTAATATTAAAGCCTGTTCCGCTCAAACGTTGAGACGTTTCAACAATCTGTGTCACATAATTCGTCATATTTTCACAGTTTTCTAACCTTAAAGAAATGAGATGACGAAGCAACGTAATCCTCCGAGACAATCCTGAATCGTCAAACAAAGAACGTAGTTTTGTCCACAATTGCTTCGCGGTCGTTGTGTCCTTTATGTGCACAAATAGTGATGAATCAATCGTCAAAATCATTTTTGCGCGTGCCTTTGCATCGGCCGCTGCTGCATCACCCGTTCCTTCTTGCTTTAGGTAATTGTCCGCGCTCTCCAAAATTAGCAAGTTCTCAACTGCGAACGCCCAATCGTCAAAATTTTCGCGACCTTTCAACTTCGGCACGTTAGCGAGATAACTGGAACTCGTTTTTAGCTTTCACAACACGAAAAATACAGCAATAATTAACTATTTGGGACTGGGCCCATAACCTATAATTCAAACACGTTGATTGCTGGATAACGACTTATAAACACCTGACATGTTGACATTGACAGTTCAGTTCTTATGGTTGTCAACAACGTCTACTATTTTGATATCAATCTTTACAACATAACGATACTTTTCATTTGATACCCCATTCGGTGAGGTAGCCCCCCCTTTTGAAAATTATTCCTCCCCTTTTTGACCATTTTTCAAAAAGTGTTCTACTTACAGACTTCTCTATATTTTTCCTGTAAAATATAGTTCCATATCTACAAACGCTACATACATTTCAGATGGATCGCTCTGCAAACTTCGGAGATAGGGGGGAATGGGTAATTTTTCGACTTTTTTCAAAATATTTTAAAAAGTATGAAAACTACAGAAATTTGAAAAACTGTTTTGAGATGTACAAACTGATACCATTCATTTGATACCCCACTCGGTGATGTAGCCCCCCCTTTTGAAAATTATCCCCCCCCCCCCCCCCTTTTTTTAACCATTTTTCAAAAAGTGGTCTACTTACAGACTTCTCTATATTTTTCCTGTAAAATATAGATCCATATTTACAAACGCTACATACATTTCAGATGGATCGCTCTGCAAACTTCGGAGATAGGGGGGGGGGGGGGGGGAATGTGTATTTTTTTGACCTTTTTCAAAATATTTCAAAATCTTTCATTTGATACCCCACTTGACATTGTAGGTCTCTTTTAAAATTTCGACATCACAATTTGTACTGAAAATTTACATTTTCATTTTTCATTTATTTTTATTTATTTTTCTTTTAATCTGTACCTACAGGCGCACGAAATGTATTATTATTTCAAATTTCACGTTATTTGCTGCTTTAGTTGCTGAGATATGAAAGACGGAAAAAAGGACAGAAAAAGCGATGCCATAAGGGTTTCGAAACCGATCTCCGATCTTCGAAACCCTAAAAAAGAACATAAAAAAAATAATATTGCAGCCGCCGTTACGCTTAACTTCCCAATAATTCAATTCTAATTTAGTTTGATGACACATGGATGAAACTGTTGACGCTCGTTACCATGGAAACCATTAATTAGGTTATAGTGAAATTATCATGTTCTGGTGAATTTTTACAAACCTACGTTTTACGGCGCACATAGCAATTCCTCGAGAATCAAACTTTTAGGAGACCACCTCAAAATCATTTTTTATACAACAACGAAAGAATCACCAAAATCTATTAACAATTAACGCAGATGTCACCAAAACTGTTGTACCAAGTCGTGATTCTCCAAAAATATTATGTTGCTGTCGGGATAAATACTAATCCCTCGTAAATAAATTAATTTAATGTTATGGGACCACCTCGGGATCATTCTCTACACAATAGTGAAAGAATGAGTAAAATCGGTTAACCATAGGCGGAGATATCAAGTAACATAATATGTACTACATACATTAAAAAAAAACGTACAAACGAACTGAGAAGCTCCTTCTCTTTGAAGTCGGTTAAAATGAGTTCTCTTCCAGCAAACCTTATAGGGAGAGAGAGAGACAAGTTTAATGGGATATTTCGGAAAGTCACTTCGGAGGAGAGAAAATAACTCGCGTCCCAACGTATGTATAAGCAGAGCCTATGTATATTAGGTTAAATTTATACTGTGGCATAAATAAGTTCCTAAAAGTAGGTACCAACCGATTTAGAGATTCGCATTCGAGCTCATTAAATCGGGGCCTTCGCGAGGCACGTCTGACCGCGTTAGGTAGGTGTATTTGGAGCTCCGAATAAGTGGGTTTATTTTCAAAGTTCCGAGGAGTCGAATATAAGAACGAGTATAAAATAAAGCAAGCAAGGTTCTATGCAAGAAGCAGCTAAATTTTACAGAAAATCGAATATAATTTCACTTTGAACCATTGTAATGTTATTTAAGTAAGGTATCTATTTAAGAACCTGTGTTTATCTAAAAGAAAGGCTGCACCGATGTTATGAAAACCAAGCTAAGACTTTTTATATTGTACTGTCGCAAGATTGACTCACTAATAGCACCCCCATACAAACTTCTATGGGTTTTAGGGGTTACTATTATTTATATTTTATAATATTTAGTAGATAAATAAATTTAAAAAAAGAAAACGAATACCTCCGATGAAGTCATCAATAACTTGCCTAATAGTCGAATACATAATAAATCTTGTATTCAGTACAAATCTCCTATTAAAATGCTTTGCCTTGAATTACTGACTGACGGATCAACGCACAGCCTAAACCGCTGATCGTAGAGACCTGAAACTTGGAGGGTGTGTTTTTTGTATGACGTAGGCATCCGATATTAAAGGATTTTCTGAAATTCTACCCCTAAGGGGGTGAAAAAGGGGGCAAAGTTTGTATGGGACAACGTGATTCCTTGGTCCAATCTACTTCAAATTTTGGATAAACCTTTTTTTTAACAGAATTGATGAAAGACGTGTTTCGTGTTTTATTGAAATTTATCCCCTAACGGGGTTAAAAAGGGGGAGAAAGTTATCTATACATATAAAATGCTTTGTCTTGAATGACTGAGTTACTTTCGAATCTATACTAATATTATAAATTCGAAACTAAGTCTGTCTGTCTGTCTTGAACGGCTGAACGGATCTTAATGAAATTTGGCATGGAGATAGATGGTACCCCGGGGACGGGCATAAGCTACTGTCTATCTCGGAAAAGAACGTGCGAAGCCGCGGGCAGCAGCTAGTAAAAAAAGTATCAATAAATAGTTTTGGCGTAATATGGTCAATAATTTACCTAAGATTATTTATTTTGTGAAAGGATTTTGCGTTCGTAGAAGCTGGACAGAGTATACGTTTTTGGAATGGTGTAAGCGCAAAAATCATGTGTTTGCTTATTTACAAGAAAACTACACAAGAAGAAACTGGTTCAAGGAACCAAATAATTAATAAAAACCTACGAATTAAAACAACTCGTTTCAATATACCGCAGGGTTCCTGAGATCTCGACCAAGTTATGTGCGAAACAACGCACTTTCATGATTTGTTTTTATCTTACTTTTTTATCTCAATCGCGCTTCCACATTCAAGGAACCAAAGAAAAATTTAAGAATTTTATGTAATTCCAGTTTTTTACCACGGGGATCCCGTGAGTACTAAGATCTAGGCCTAGTTGGCCAACCAAACCTGCTAGGTTCGCCCCTTAAAACATTAACTGCCCAACCTCAGCGATGCGACCCGCAAGTAGGGGTAGTGACAACGAACTGACGCGCCGTTTCTACGTTGAACACGAACATGGGACATGTCCCATGATGCAGAGCCACTGAAAGTGTTAATGACAGCAGCAATCCCGACAGGCGAACGCAACCGCAATCGTTACGGAATCAGCCCACCGTAACATTATTCATGATCCTGCTACTATTCTGGATATCGTACATTCAGATGGTGGCTGAATATTTTATAGTCGTTATTTGCGAGTTTGGACATTTCATACTCAGATGAACACGACGACAAGAATGGAGTTTTTGAACCGAAAAGTGCTGGGAAATGGTATTTTCTGTACCTACCTAGGTGCGAGTGTCTCACGGAAGCTTAAGAAAAATTAACCCTGAAAATTATGATAGCAATCCATAAATAGGAATAGCTATGGAAAAATGTATTCATAGTGATAAAAAATAAAGATAAAATACATTTTATTTACCCCAAAAAAAAACACAAGAACATAACAAAAAAAAAGTGTGTGGGTACAATAGTATAGGTGTTTTAATAATTGGTTGGTATTGTGATGACACAAACTGCTAACTAGTGTACTTTACCAATGTGTACAGGGTGTATCAAGACTACTACCGAAAAATGGGGGGATGCAATCAGACCATGATTTTGAAAATATTTACCAAAAACAAACCGCGAAAAGACTCATCAACGTCCTTTTTAATTTTTATCTAATTTTTACCTATAGTACAACACTATAAGAACACATCGTCCTAATTATCTAATTTAATGAACAAAAATCCTCGCACACATTTTTCGTGCAAAGTAGACATCGTACTTGTCAGAATGCGGTATATAAATTATCAGAATTACTATACACTGACCATTTAGTCAAAGTGCAAGCTTGGGAGTGTACACAAATTTTCGCAGCTGACTGTAAAGTAAAGTAAAGTAAAAATGTGTTTATTTTGTTGCACAATTCAGACAGTAAAAAGGAAACAATCAATTACGATAACAACAAAAATGGCCAACACTCAGCGAATGCTATGGAAGGGAGAACCTGCCGTAGCGCTGGTCTTCCGTGCAAGCCAGAACTGTACTTGTGAAACTGTCAAAAATAAGTTGGTTTTTAGAAGATAGACCAATTTATCATCTGTGAAATAACATGTTTGAATAACTCAATCTAATAAAACCAAGAAAAAAATTTTGAAAATAATATTCCCTCGACCTCCTGAATCATTAAGGAGGCTGCCGATCATCGACTCTATTAAGTAAATCGGATAAGATTTAGTTCGACAGTTTGGCAGTTTGAAATAATTGCGAGTAAATATTTAATTGGTGGACTGTTATATCTAAAACGAAGAATAATGTTTTTACGTTAATCTTTTTTACAATGGACGTACATAAATTCGTAAAAAGGTTTTAAGAATACTTAATGTTAAAAGCACGTAAAGCCTTTTTATTTGTTTTCTTTTCGTTTGTTCTGGACATGAAACCTTAGATCTTACTATTCTTAAACTCTAATTCTTTGGTTTAAGAATGATGCTAAAAGCAAACGAAAATTCATTTAGGTATTTCATTTTTCACTATCGACCGCTAAAATCAGTTCTGCTATTTCTGCTGTGATATTTACGTCGACTGGTCTGCTCTGCTCTATATGATTCTATTAACCACAATGAAACGTACTTCAAGCTGCCCTATTCCACTCTGATCCACTTTGCTCCATTATTGGATCAGTTTCCAATGCTTGACTCTATTCCAGTCTGATCCATAGGGCGAGTGGATTAGTTTCCATTGCTTAAATCTATTCCACTCTGATCAATAAGTCGGTTGGAAAAGTTTCCACCTGATTTTCACCGCCGCTGTTGTACCAGTATCCGTTTTGATACTGAACCCTTGAACGATGATCTACTCGTGAGCGAGTTGTCCACTTCACTTTGGGATAAGGACAAGTGTAGGCCAAGCACGGGGATCGTTCTCTAGGGTAGAATAGTCAATAATGACATCGCATCGTCATACATTGCGTACATTATTGAAGTTGAAGGAATTAATTTCAAATAATTCACGCATTTGATGACAAAGTGACGTAATTTTTCTCTATTCTACCCTAGACAACAATGCCTCTGTTAGGCCTACTGGCCTGCTCTTGATTTCTGATTCGGGCGAGTTGTCCACTATGCTCTTTTGATCAAAACTCAAAGTAAAAAACTCCAATTTCCATAAATACAAAAAACGTACACTTAGAAAAGGTTAAATTCTTAAAAATCCCCGACACAGAAATAAAGTGATATTTTTGGTTTTCTGTCGCTTCGGTATGAAGAATAGGTACAGCTCAACCCCAGGTGATTTTTTCGCGGGCGCGATGTTCCCAAATCCCAATTTTCATGACGATTCAGGCACACTCAATGCAAAGTTCAAATGTTAGGTCTGTAGTTCTTGTTCCATCCGCGCTTGGAATATCGACCGGTGAAATCTGGTCCGGCTATTTGCGCTGGTGTATTTACGTCGACCGGTCTGCTCTATTTTATCTGATTCTATTATTCACTATTCTCTATTAACTCCGAGTTTTTGGTATGAATTCAAGAGGTGTATAATATAGGTCCATTACCGAAAGGTGGCATGAAGCGTTTTCAGGAAACTTACCAACCTACACCAGCGCAAGTTCATAGAATACTACATACCTCTAGAATTAATTGTTGTTTTCTACAATTCTATTATTTGTTTATTTGTATGACTTGTATTAGCTTTTCCTTATTTTTGATAAGGTTTCGTTGTGGCCTGACGGAAGTTGAAGCGATCTGGCTGGCAATTCTCGCCAATATAACACACGATAAATATCAAAAGAACTGTCAAATTTGACAGTTTTTACATGGAAGAACTGTCAGATTTACTAATAAATTTGGTAATAATATCGTAATACCACAACAGATATATTTTTTTTCCATAAATTATGTATGTAGATATGCCATTTTAACAAAGACAACAAAACCTGCAGATGTTCCATTTCAAAACCGGTTGTAGGTAAAAATATGTGATTGATGGATGGCGGTGTGCATGTTTTTTTTTTAAGTTTGTTCGTCGATTTCTCCGTCATTTATGGACTGATTTGGATAATATTTTTAGATGTATAGAGGATGCTCCGAGGTGGTCCCCTAATTGTTTTATTCCCGAGGGATTACTATTCATCCCGCAAAACTTAAAAAACAGTTTAAAACTAAGGTATTCGAAGTCGGTTTTTAGTTTAAAAACAATCAAATTTTTGAAATTTTATTTCATGTTTTTCCTTTCAGTAGGTACATAATATATCAACAATAATGAACAAAGTTCAGAATGACGAAATGCGCATTTCAATACTGCAAAAGTAAGTACATTATTTGGTTTCTTATTTAAGTTGATTTTGAATTATTGTAAACTTGTTTAAGTTTAAATAAACGCATAACAATTCATTTTCTTTTACTTTTCTACTTCTTGGTAGTATTTTTTTTTAATAGATAATGAATTCTTACGAAGTTTTGTAAGGAATGAAAACTGTGTCACCTCTGCGCGGTGTAAAATCTATAGGGTTGAACAAAACGTGTCAAGCGTCAAGTCAAAACTATACTCTATAGGCGATCTAGCGTAATGTTTTAATAGTTTGGTTAGACGAATTATATAATGTTTTAGCGCTGCAGCGCTTGCCGCGCGCAGGCTCCCGGCCCTCCGTCATTCGTCATTCAGCAAGTTACGATACGTTTTTTTGTTTGGAATAGCTTATCTGGTACTACATAATAACTCAATGTTACCATAAATTGAAGTCGGTTTATCGTTTTAAAATACAACAAATTATTTTATTATATTTTTGTTATTATCGTTGTTAATGATTAGAAACAAGTTCGATTGGAATAGGTACAGTCCAATCTTCTGTCATCGTAATGAAGCAATAATACATTATTGGTAAGGCAAGTAAAAAATTATCTTGTTTTAATAGAAAAACCTAGTATCTAAAGCGATGGTAAAAACAAAGTAAAAAATGTATATTTTTGTTAATTAATTCTGAGCCATTCGTGAAGCAGGAAAGTTTTTAATGATCTGGCTAACAATTCAAAAGCGCAAATTATCTAGCGAAGACAAATACTTTTTACCTTATGAACCGTGGAATAATGAACTTAAGGGTTGTGTTAAATTTATTTATAACTAGAATTGATATAAACAAATAAACGCATAGGAATCGAAGCAAATCTATAAATACTTTTCTCGAAATCAATTTGTATAATATATCTTCCGACTGGTATTGATATGGATCAGTAGTGCTACCTGTAGATTTTTTGCAACAGTCTGCAGTTAGCTTAATACAATACAATACAATACAAATATTCTTTATTGCACACCAAATAATAACAAAATAACACAGAACACAAAAACAAAAAGATAATGTACAATGGGCGGCCTTATCGCTAAGAGCGATCTCTTCCAGGCAACCTTAGGATGGACAAGAAGTGACTGAAAAAGTATAGACGGTGGCGTGTAAACAGAAATAATTTTTAGGTAGTAGGAAGCAATATTATACTTACACATAATTATATAACTACTTATATACTTAAACATAGATATACTATTACATAACATAAAATAAATATAGTAAACATACAAAATTATACTTAGCAATTAGATGTTGAGGTGAGGAAATGTTCATAGACCATATTTTTGAATATAGGGAGAGACTTAGCATGTCTAATAGAAGTGGGTAGGGCATTCCACAGCTCTATGGCATGTACGGTAAAAGATGAGCTATAAGAATGGAAGGGGCGGAAAGTTTTCAGTTGAAGAGTGTGAGTTGAGCGGAGGAAGCGGCTATGGGTTTGATGGAGGTATTCAAATCGTTCCTTGAGGTAACGGGGTGTATTTGGGACGAAAAGGATAGAATATAGGAGTGAAAGGAAGTGTGCGTCCCGGCGAAGACGGATGGGCAACCATTTAAGCTTTTTGCGGTACTCTGTAATGTGGTCATACTTTCGCAGACCGAAGATGAAGCGTATGCAAAAGTTTTGAAGCCGCTCAAGCTTGTCAAGCTGTGCTTGGGTTAGATCTGGATAGCTGGCGTCGGCGTAGTCGAGGATAGGAAGCAAAAGTGACTGAGCAAGTGCAATTTTGGTGGATGTTGGTAAAAAGTTTCGCAAGCGTCTGAGCGAAGCCGCCGATGCGAAGGTCTTTCGGCTAACTTCTGCCAACTGAGGTCCCCAGGACAGTTGGTTATCTATAAGAATCCCTAAGTTTTTAACAGTTTTACTGATTACGATTTGTACATTGTCAAAAAAAACTTGGGGAAGGTGAACCCAATCAATCCTAGACACCATTCGCGAGCTACCTATTACGATTACCTGGGTTTTGGAGGGGTTCACTTTCAACCCATGCTTATTGCTCCAATCAAGAATAATATTTAAATCGTCATTGATCCTACAGATGGCTTCCCCTAGTCGATCTACTGGAGCCTGGGTATATATTTGTAAATCATCTGCATAAAGGTGGTAGGAAGAAGAGAGTTCCTTGGAGATAGAATTAATGAAAATAGCGAAGAGGAGAGGTGATAGAACGCCGCCCTGAGGTACACCGGCAGTCAGTTGACACCAGGAGGAAACGTTATCGTCAACAGTAATGCGTTGCCGGCGACCAAACAGGTAACTACGAAACCAGTGAGTTACAGTTGGAGAGATGTTAAGAGAGCGAAGGATACCTAATAGAATGTCAAAATCAACGTTATTAAAAGCACTACTGAAATCAAGAAGGGAAAGAATGGTTGCTGATCCGTTCCAGATACCATCTCTTATGTCGTCGGTAATCTTGATGAGGGCTGAAGTAGTGCTATGGCCTGGGCGGAAACTGGACTGGAAAGGATTAAGGAGGTTATTGGAATTAAGGAAAAGGCTGAGTTGTTGGTGCACTAGTCGCTTAAAGTAAAGTAAAGTAAAGTAAAGTATCGTTTATTGCTTGAAATACATGTAGGTACAGGTGTTTTTATGTCTATGTGAGTCAATGTATTCCTACCTTTACGGTGTGCAATGTCTGTGTACAAATAATAACAATCTAATTAATTAAGCTTACAATAAAATAAAATAAAACTGAACTTGAAACTAATGTTGGATAAAAACAACTTAAAAATAAAGAATGTCATCATGAAGCAGAAAAATCTTTGTCAGTTAAAAATTCATTTATAGCATAATAACATTTATTTGAAAGAATAGTTTTTAACTTTCTCTGAAACTCCATATTCGGCAGTAGTCTTATAGACTGTGGTCATTTATAGTAGGTAGGTATATATAATCAAAATTTGTCGAGCAGACAATTGATTGTTAATTGTTTCAATTGTAAATACTAGTTCTAATTTGTTTTTATTTCTGAATTGTAATTTTATTTCTCAATAAAGAAGTTAAAAAAAAAAATTATAAATATGATGGATATATTTTTTCTTTTTGTTTTAACTTCTTAGAAAGAAGTTAAAGATTACGTCGTCACGTAGCCTAACGTAAACTCGTATACTTACACGTAACTTACGTGTTTGTGACGTTTCAAAGTGATATAGTATAATATAATGGAAATTTCTATTATATTTTGAATTATACAGGCTGGATTTTTCTCATATCCCATTTATAACTACTAAATAAGTCAAAGGCACAATATGTATTTTCTTTCACTCTTCTCTATCAGCCGTTATCTCCATTCCTTTCTTACACACATGAGTAGATGACATCCCCTTTCACGCAATAAATACATAGATAGATAGATAGTACTTTATTGTACCACACAAAGACAGAAAACAATATATCGCCATAGGTGGGACGAGTTGCGAAAGACTGCAAGCAGATGCTGTATGATATGCGGCAAGCTGAAGACAGGGCGCTATGGCGCTCGTTATGGGAGGCCTATGTCCAGCAATGGACGAATAAAGGCTGATGATGATGATGATGGAAGAGATCGCTGTTAGCGATAAGGCCGCCGATTGTGCCACATTAGATATAATTAGTATTAAGTTCTTGTTTTATAAATGTATTGATGGTGCAATAAAGTTATAATCTATCTATCTATGATTACGTAATGCGGAACATTTCACATTTAAGCAGAGCTAATAATTAAACTGGGTTCCAGTTTTATTACCAACCCGGAATAATTTTATTTCTCAACCAAACAGCTAACTAATTTAATAAGGAAAGTTGGAACAGAACTCAAAGAAAATACATCCAGTTATTTTGAGTT
The DNA here is from genome assembly GCA_963662085.1 of Eupithecia inturbata. Taxonomy (NCBI): domain Eukaryota; kingdom Metazoa; phylum Arthropoda; class Insecta; order Lepidoptera; family Geometridae; genus Eupithecia; species Eupithecia inturbata. Next base: position 4,496,771 of record OY759201.1, read on the forward strand.
TGTTTGAATTTCAGACCGTTTCTGTTTGCAATGTGTGCAGATTTCAGTTCTAGTGATAACACGCTAAAACTACTAACCATTAGCGTAAAATATTGAAGTGGTTTAGTTCTACATCTGGCATATAAACTTTTTTTTTATGCTAAACATTGTTTACATAACTAATCTACAGCTAACATAAACCGTTAATCGGTTTGTCCGCCTCGGGACAAATGTTCGTACGATCTGCAAATATTTGTTCCAGATGTTCTGAGTATTTTCTATGTATAATAAAAAATATATATCTATGTTATGTACATATTGTATTATGCATATTAGTGATCTAGTACCTATAACACAAACTCTGCTTAGCTTGGAACTAGATGATGCTGTGAGGATTTTCCAGTATTATTATTTATTTATTTAAGTATAGTAAATAGATATATAAAGACAACAACTAGCACTTTTATTTGTCTTATCTTAAGCTAATAAATACATTATACACACACTGCACGACAGAAACTGAATGTACATAAATGTAAATAGTTGTAAATGGCATCTGGAAGCCAAGCAAGACAAGCGGGGTACAATGTTCATTGTGCATTAACATCATAATAAGTCGATATTTTTAAACAATTTATCTATTGTATTAGTATACTCGACTTTTATATCAGTATCCCGGGAAGAGGCAGACACGATCCTACAGTCTATCTCACTAGCTGTGTTACCAGCTATACCAACTTCTGAGTAGCGACGAGACGAGTATACGAGTGTTAAATCTTTTTAATCCATCATGGTTATTAGCACTAAAGTCATTTACAACGGGATATATACCATGAGTCCGGGATATTTATCAACCAAGAAGAGGGTTTCTAATTATCCGGAACCTGAAACCCTGTTGTGAGAATGTGCAAAAACCGATGAAGTGATGAACCAATGGAGTACCAATGGAGCCGTGTTCTGATACCGTCAGTGTTGTGGGTTGTGATCGAGTTGCGTTTGATAATTAAACCGGTGGTAGTGGTTACGTTCGTAGCAAAAGACAAATAAACCGGCAAGTGCGAGTCGACTCGCACACGAAGGGTTCCGTACCGTAAAAATCAGCTCACTTTTTTAAATAACATCAAATTTTCACTTGTTCGGAGACCCCTTTAAATATTCATTTTTATTTTTATTTTTAGTATTTTTTTATTATTACAGTTAGTCTGTTTAAGTGTTACATAATTATAGAAAGTTTTATGTGTCTACCTATTGTACATAGTTCAAGAGACCTACAGCCTTGACAAATCAAGAGCAAAATAGCCATAACAAATTACGTTTGTTCTAATGGGAACCTCCTTTAATTTGTTTGTTATTTTATTTTATTATTAATTGTTATAGTAGCAAGAGACTAACACATTATTTAAAAATTTCAACTGTCTACCTCTTACGGTTCATGAGATATAGCCACGTGACAGACGGGCGGACGGACGGACGCACGGCGGCGGAGCCTTAGTAATAGGGTTCCGTTTTCACCCTTCGGGTACGGAACCCTAAAAATGTGTGTAGACTGGTATGTTTGCCAATAAAAACTAACTCGCACTGCCTTCAGTTGTTCCGTGATCATGGTGCATGAAACTTTGCCGAAATATTGGAAAACTCAAAACTTAAATCAATACGAGCGTATTGTAATTTCGCTCGCAAACCGGACAGCGGAGCAATTTACCCCGCTGGTACTTAAAGGGTGTGGCCGTACTTAGTTTCTGATGCGATATTTCGGTGTGTTTATATTTTTTATTTTTATTAGTTCATTTTAGTAAGTGTACTAGTTGACTGTATCTGCCTACTTAACTAGGTTTACTATTCATTGTATATAAAACTTACCATAGAGACTTTGGCCCGTATTACGAAAACTTTCTCAGTCATAGATCTATGATTTAGTAACGTTTATGCCATAGAAAAGCGTCACTCGAGCATGACTGAGCAAGCTTTCATAATAAGGGTCGATGAAGCACACGGACAAACTGAATTACGGTTTAAATTAGCTGTTGATTAAATGAGTACTAACTGTAGAACATAAATAAATGAATAAAATACTAGAGGAATGTAGCACGAGATGATCCCCTAAGGGGAATGGCTGTAACTTTCAAAATAACCATTGAAATCCATTTAGAAAACAAAAATTTATTAGAAAATTTATCTGGGTAGCCTGCTGCATACTCAGAATGCTGAATATACCTAGTTAAAATAAAAAAGGTTTTTTTTAAATCTTACAAATTGATCACCTTGTACACGGGGTGTCCAAGATGATCCCAGGGATCATCTAGCCCCACTTAGCCTATTTTTAGGGTCCTATAAACGCTCAGATCTTAAATGATTGAAGGCAGTTATTTTTGCAAACCGTTCTATTATATTTAGATATTCATATTTAGATGTACACATTCACACAGTGAAGCAGATTATATACAGAAGTGCGAAGAATATAATCAGCCCCTGGCAGGCTTTTGTGTAGTATGAGAAGGCCTTTGACTCCGTCGAAACCTGGGTTGTTCTAGAATCCTTACAGCGATGCTAAGTAGACTATCATTATATCGAGGTGTTGAGATGTCTTTACGAAGCCGCCACCATGAGAGTCGAAGTACAGGGCCAGCAGTCCAATTGCGCAGAGGAGTGAGGCAGGGGGATGTCATAGCACCAAAACTGTTCATAAGCACATTGGAAGATATGTTTAAGATGCTGGACTGGAAAGGTAGGGGCATTAACATAAACGGCAACTACATCTCACACCTACGATTCGCTGATGACAAAGTCTTAATGGCCGAGTCGCTAAAGTAGCTGAACCAGATGCTGAACGGTCTAGCTTCAGCCTCCCAATGTATCGGTCTTGGCATGAACTTGGATAAAACCAAAGTCATGATCAATTGCCACATTGATCCAAGATCTGTGGTCGTACATGACCACCATCTCGAAACTGTTTCCGAGTATACTAACCTTGGGCAGATTCTGCAGTTGGGTAAAAACAACTTTGAGAAGGAAGCCAAAAGGAGGATCCAGCTAGGCTGGGCAGCGTTTGGAATACTACGTCGAGTCTTTTCGTCATCCATACCGCAATGCTTGAAAACGAAAGTTTTCAATCAGTGCGTCCTACCCGTCATGACATACGGAGCTGAGACGTGGACACTCACGGTAGGATTGGTCCACCAGACCAGTTCATGGTCGCTCAGCGAGCTTGGAAAGAGCTATGCTCGGAGTTTCTCTGAAGGATAGGATTCGTAACGAATACATCCGACAGAGAACCAATGTTATCGACATAGCTCAAACTTACTTACAAGCTGAAGTGGCAGCGGGCCGGCGATATCTCGCGAAGAACCGACAACCGCAGGGGTAAACCTGTTCTTGCGTGGAGACCACGACTTGGCAAACGTAGTGTAAGACGCCCTCTGGCCAGGTGGGACGACGAAAGTCTGCAGGCAGATGATAGATGTGGCAAGCTGAAGACAGGGCGCTATGGCGCTCATTAAGGGAGGCCTATGTCGAGCGAGGGCTGCGAACTGGGGTGTGAAGAGCTATGTTTTACTGAAGAAAGTTACTAGATGGTGTTGATGGTATAGCCACAATCGTGTGGGATCGTTTTACCCTGAGGGATCAACTCGTACCAACTTCCCCTACTAACCTAAGAACAACTTCTCTAAAACTCAACTTCTAGCGGTCTTGACACAAAAACTCTATATTATTTTGTCCAAGATCTAGGGTTTGCACATCATTGTGTAGGCAGGCATATGGTAGGTACCTACTCACAAACAGATATTGATTTATTGTTTAAAAATGTCTTTATCGAGTGTGTTCTTCGATTTGTTTGATGAAAATGGCGGCCGTTCTAAAGTTAAGACGTGATGAAAATCACATTTAAAAACATTTTATTACTTACGTTACTGTATCTCATATCATTTAACTTGTTTTGGGATTTATTTATAAGTGGTATTCGTTCGGAATATAAAATTAATTACGATAATAAACAATACCATTGGTATTAGAGAGAGAAAAGAGAGAGAAATATTTTATTTGTAACACAAATAAACAAAAACAAATTTGATTAAAAATTAAAATAAAAACAAAGCTTAAGTACTAGTTTTTGCATTGAGTCACAAAGCGGTCTCTGTCTCAGCATGAGCTAGTTGTAAAAACATTACAACCAACGCTGGTCTTCCAGCGTTGCGGTTATTAAGTATTAGAAAGGAGTAGATCACATCTTATCAGAAGAGTTGCCATGATATTTCCATGACAGAGACGATCGCAGCATTTCTGTACCTACCCGCGTTTTAAAGTCTATGTATATGGAAAATGGGCAAGAGATTTCGATGTTTTGTAAAAGCTTATGTTTTCTATTCGTTTAGCTTGTCTAACAGAGAATGTCTATTGTCTACAGGACCAGGGCTGAAAGGCACCATGGCGATCCTGAACTGCCTTCTGGCGCGGCAGCTCTGCTTCGAAGACGCCTCCTGCTCCGCCATCTTGGAAATCATCCCTCGCGTCTGTGGTTCCGAACTTGGTGAGTACTTATTCCGTAAGTTAGTTCGGGTCAAAATAAAACTCTTCTTTTATATCTTTGCACATACCTTCAAAGCCATTAAAAGTCGATTATTTAATATTTAGGTTATTGTATCCATAGGTACAGGTAGGTACATGAATATTTTACTATTCTAACACTCTTAGTTGGTAGCTTCATCTCTATTTCTAGTACACTATAGTTTATCTGTTCAAGAAAATACACTTTAAAATTTGAATTTTTAAGCGTGTATAATTTAAAAACTCTACTTAGGTAGTGCTAGTGCTTAGTTTTTAAGAATATTTATTTCTCATAAGAAATACATTTCACTTATCTGAGAAAATATCTTAAAGTTAAGTATATTTAACAAAACTTCGAGCATCCAAACAGGTCCTAAGTATACAGTTAAAATTAATATAAAAGTATGTAACGTTTGCAAAAGTTTTAAAATTAAGTACAGTCAGCCAAAACAATGTTAGTGAAATAATAGACATGACGCATATTTTTATGAATATTTATTTCAATCATAAAAGCTAAACTGGTACGCAATAAAGTACTAACTAAATCATCCACAGACCATAATGTACATAATTTTTTTAAGGTTAACAACAATGAGTAAGAAACATTTTTTTTTATAAAAATCAAAAGCTTCACATAAATAAACATTTTTTTCGTAAACATAAGCTACCTATTTAAAAACACAAACAAAGTTAAACAATATTTTGTATTTCTTCTGGTATTGATATGGACCAGTTGAGCTACCTGTAGATTGTTTGCAACAGTCTGCAGTTAGTTTAATTGTTTCAATTGTAAATACTAGTTCTAATTTGTTTTTATTATTTGATTGTAATTTTCTTTGTCAGTAAGGCCATTGCTGTTTACAACATACATTATAGTTCTACGTTCAACGATAATAAAAAAGTCTATCTGTCCACGGGTACCACTAGACTCTCTATTCAGGGACAAAAACCCAAAACCTAATAAAAATACTCCACAACTTGAGAGATTCATATTTGTGTCTTTTAGCCAGGCCAGAGAAAATGAAAAAGTTAATGGCCCATATATTTGATATTTCAATTTCGTTTTCAGCCCGTTATCAACTGCAAAGAATAAACAGTTAGAGGCACCTAGCAGTCACATAAATCTCGTCAAGGTACGGGATACAGTTGACGCTATTTTCATACAATACTTTTTTATTAAAACTGTAATTTTGGTACAAGAACATTACTCAGGTTATCAAACTAATATTATAAATGGGGAAGTATGAGTATGTGTTTGTTACCTCTGCACGCCAAAGCTAATGAATAAACAAATAAATAAAACTAGCTGCAGCCTGCGGCTTCGCACGCTTTTTGTCGGAATAAAAGGTAGCCTATGTCCGGCCACGGGATACCATCTACCTCGCTGCTAAATTTCACCGTGATCCGTTCAGCCGTTCTTGAGTTATAAATAGTGTAACACGACTTTCTTTTATATATATACTAGCTGCAGCCCGCGGCTTCGCATGCTTTTTTCCGGAATAAAAGGTAGCCTATGTCCGGCCCCGGGACACCATCTACCTCGCTGCTAAATTTCACCGAGATCCGTTCAGCCATTCTTGAGTTACACTATTTATAATAGTGTACGACACGACTTTCTTTTATATATATAGATAAGATATAAAAATACTGCTGGACAATCCACACAGCATCATCTAGCCCCAAGCTAACCAGAGCTTGTGTTATGGGTACTAGATGACTGATATACATAATACAACACATTACATAGATAGATATTTTTATTATACATAGAAAATACCCAGAACACCCGCAACTGATATTTGCAGATCGTACAAACATTTGTCCTAAGGCGGGAATTGAACCCGCAACCTCCAGCGTCGCAGGAAGACCGCCCACCGCGTCAAAAGGATCGGGCGAAAAAAAAATAGGAAATTGGAAACAAAATCGAAGTACTTATTACTGTATGTATGTGATACTCTGTCTTTGTTATCAATTTCCTATTTTCTGTCTGATTTTTTTTCTTATTTTTCTCCTGATTTATTCAGATCACATCACACTTCACATTAATACATAAAATAATGCGAAAGTTTAGATAGATGTTTGGATGTTGGTTTGGAGCCTACATTTTCTATACGTAGTTCTACACCTGGATTAACAATATTCTTCTTAATTAAGTAAAACATGTGCGAAGCCGTGGGCAAAAACTAGCTAATCGTAAAACAAGGATATATTTTATTATCTTAAAATCCCAATGAATTTAATCATAATGCTCGATCTAAGATTTCAGATTGAATACAAACCATTTAACCTGATACATTTTCTTAATTCAAACCAACACAAAAGTCTGTAACTAAAATCAATCTTAACTTTTCAACAAAAGTCGTTTAGCAAACATCTATTTGAAAAGAGGTTAACAAACGTCTATTTGAAAAGTGCTTTACCATTACCTTAATATTTTATTGTATACAGCGCAGTGCAATGCAAACTTGAAAATAAAAAGGTCGATGAAGTCATAGGGTCAGGTACGAAGGACTGCAAAGGACATGCCCTCTCTTATCTGGGACTTATTCACTTGGATATTTAGAGTGGTAGGGCGCTAATAATACCAGAATATGCAGTTATTTCTTTCATACCAGTGATTTATTTTTGTTAATAGCTGCTGCCTTCGCACGCGCTTTTTAAGTAGCCTGTGTCTGTCCCCAAGATACCATTTACCTCCCTGCCAAATTTCATTGTATCTCAATGCTTTGCACGCTTCTGTATAACTGTATATCTGTTACCTTTCACGCCTAAACGGCTGAACGGATCTCAGAGAAATTTGGCAGGGAGGTCGGTGGTACCCCGGGGATGGACATACGCTACTTTTTATCCTGGAAATAAGCGTGCAAATCCGCAGGCAGCAACTAGTTTTTATATTTATAGATTTCCATTATGAGTTACCAATAGGAGTAACAACATAACAACATAATTTAAACTCCATATCTCTGTCTGTATGTAAGTTACCTTTTCACGACTAAACGCCTGAACAGATCTCAATGAAATTTAGCTGAGAGGTAAATGGTACCCCGGGGACGGACAAAGGCTACTTAAAAAGCGCGTGCGTTGCCGCGGGCAGCAGCCAGTTGTTCATAAGTAACTACGCAAAACATATGAGAAAAATACATAAACAAAAATATCTAAAGAAAAACGTACTATTTAGAAGAAATACGAATCTTTTGTTTTGAAACACTTGCATGATAGCGAGCACCAACCGCGAGCGACACTCTCCCTGTGGGACGTGAACGCATTTACACTGATGTGTAACATAATAGACAACTGTTTAGAAGTAACAAAAAGACTAATATAAGTCCTTACTCAAAAAAAATTATAGATTATACATTCGAAAGTAACTCTGTCTGTCTGTCTATCTGTTTGTTTGTTACATTTTCACGCTTAAAACGCTGTACGGATCTGAATGAGATTTGGCAGGGAGGTAAATGGTATACCGGGGACGGACATAGGCTACTTGAAAAGTGCGAACGAAGCCGCAGGCAGCAGCTAGTATGTAACAAAATATACCTTTATTAGTTAGGTATTAGTATCCAAGATAGTTTATGTCAACAAAGACATTTATGAAAACTTAACAAAAACTCAAATCAATTACTCACAATTGCCATTGCACAATTGCAGCGAAATAAAGTTCATATTCGAGTTCGAAACCCGAGTACAGACAAATTAAATGATGAATGAAGGCTTCCAAAACCAAAAATGGTTTGAATTTGATGTGTCATATAATACTTTCTACCAATGTCTTTGGTTCTGTAACTCCATTGTTTACAAAAAATTCTAAGATTCTAGAAGCAAAAATAGCTAATTAACTTTTTTGATGATTCTTACATAAACATGCAGAGTTGAATTCTGGCAACGGATTATGTTACTTCACTAACACACTTTTTCCGAGACCTTGGTAGGATTTTTCCGTTGTTAGGTTTTATAATTTTTTTTACTATTTATTACACAGGTGATTAAGGGAAATCATCAATCAGAACCTCCCCAGAACAGTAAAAGGTTAACAAAAGAGAAAACATTTATTTATTAGTTTGTAATGCTAAAAAAAATATTATTTATCCTTCCTTGCCGCGTGGAACCGACTTAAAATTCGCACCACCCCAACTCTTCCCGCGGGTTTCGTAAGAAGCGACTAAGGGATACCAGGGGGCGGGCAACAGCGCCTCCTGCAGAACAATTCAACCACCGAACTGCGACACCCAACCCGCATGCCCAGCGTCAAGATTATGGGCACTACCCCCATGAGAAAAAAGCCAATAAGGCGCTTATCAGGGGAGGCCTGCGTCCAGCAGTCGACCAATACCAAGGTAATGAATAAAGCATTATCTATCTATCTGCCAATAGAGGCTGTCGCTGAGGTGTTTGTCATAAATAAAACTACAAAACTTGAAATATATAAGAGCACACTGCTGAATATTACAAAAGCTACTTGTAGGAAGAACACACATCGGTGTAAGGTGCATCCAAGTATTTTGACCTCACCACAGTAGGACCCTAGGAATAAAACATCACAAGGTTTACTTAAGTGAAACGTCATCAAATAACCAAGGGTCGTGCTAAATGTATACTTGGGATCATGGATGCGGTTTCTACCTTCTGATGTACCTACGATCGTATAGTCGACGACAAAAAAATAACTTGAAAGTCTGTAACAATCATGCTAACCAAAAACACTTCTCGCACAGCTGCTGCTTGTGCGCTCTCTAGGTGCCCAAAAAAAAGGTCTGGCATTCCGCGAGTGACACTTGCTTACGTCGCTGCCCAGTTGCCACTTGCAAAAGAACATGGAAGTTCGGAAACAAAGTCAATTAAAAAATACATAAAAAATGTCGAACGAATAATTGGTAAGTAGAAAACCATAGTTTTATAAGATACAGATAATAATAAGGAACTCGGGGAGTTACGATACTCTACTGGTAACGCCAGAAAACAGATGCGTCTTCTCAGTCGGCGATGGCGTCGATGACGTAGGCTTGTGTCACCCATGTGACCTTTGTGTCTCGGAATGCCATACCCTGGCGAATTATATTATTATACGGTGACGCATAAAACCAGAGGTTTTATCCATTCCTCTTAGTCGGGGGTTTTACTGAAATTATTTAATTCTTTTTCGATTACACAGTATCTGTTGTGGGTTTTGCGTTATTTTTATTTTGTTGTTATTGTTTGTAGTTGTAATGCTACAAAATAACTTGTTCTGTATTTGTCAATCTATACTTAATCTAAATAAAAAATTACATGACACAATTTACTTCAAAAAAAAGTTACGAGCATTCAAAATCAAAAATCTATGTAAAAGTTATAAATCGTATCAACTTCTAAATGTAGGTACTTAGAAGTTGATGATTTATAACTTAAAAGAAAACTAAAATTTATATTGAGTTTAGTTTTATTTTAATTTTAAAGAGTTCTTCAGTTATTAAACTTTCCAATGATAAGTTACATGATATACAAAAAAAATGTTGGTCAAACTAAGAAATACTTTACTGCTAGGGTTATAATTAAGCAGATACTTTTTAGGGTTTCGAAACCCCGTCTTCTTTTACTGAATTTTTTTACGTGTTTAATATCTCAGCAACTACAGCAGCAAATAACCTAAAATTTAAAATAAAAAACATTTCGTGCGCCTGTACAGATTAAAAAAAATTAAAATGTATATGAAAATTTTCAATACAAATTGTTAATTCGAAATTTTAAAAGACCCCACTTAACCTTGTTGGTCTACAAGGTTAAGTGGGGTATGTTACAAACAATTTGTGTATATTTGTAGGTTCCAACTAAGTTAACTTTATGCATAAAAATATAATTTACATTACAACAACGATATAATAATTACAACTAGTATATACACTTATATCTATTTCTTAAAAATCTAAGCCGTCACCAGAAGGCAGAGTGCCCAGAATGCTGGCAGCATTGCCACGTTGAATGGCAATGCTAATTCGCTGACCTAAATAGAAGCCAGCATTCCGATCAGAGGGGTATACTATGAAAGGTATCAGTTTGTACATCTCAAAGTAGTTTTTGAAATTTCTGTAGGATTCAAACTTTTCTAAATATTTTAAAAATGTCGAAAAAATACCAATTCCCCTCCTCTATCTCCGAAGTTTGCAAAACGATCTATCTAAAATGTATGTTTGTAGATATAGATCTATATTTTACAGGAAAAATATAGATAACTGTAAGTAGAACACTTTTTGAAAATGACTAAATGTGGGGAATAATTTGAATAGGGAGGGATACCTCACCGAGTGGGGTATCAAATGAAAGGTATTGGTTTGTACATTACAAATCAGTTTTTAAAATTTCTCTACATTTTATACTTTTTGAAATATTTTGAAAAAACTCGAAAAATTAACCCCCCCAATCTCCGAAGTTTGCAGAGCGATCTAAAATTTATGTAACGATTGAAAAAATATAGAGAAGTCTGTACGTAGAACAATTTTTGAAAACTGGTCAAGAAGGTAAGATATTAAAGGAGCTGGAACGTTTGGCGTGTCTAAAACTAAATTGCAAAGATATATATCCGAAGACGTAACACTACTAAACTAAACCATAAGAGACGAGAATAACATAATAATATTACTAGCATAAGTTTCTCATGTAAGTAACATGTTTGTTGTAAATGAGAAAAAAAGATCTTTGAACTGAAGGTGGGGAATAATTTTCAAAAGCTTACTACACCGAGTGAGGTATCAAATAAAAGGTGTATTATTTATACATCTCAAAACAGTTTTTAAAATTCCTGTAAATAAATAAATAAATAGCATCATCTAGCCCCAAAGTAGCAGAGCTTGTGTTATGGGTACTAGATGACTGATAAACTTAATACAATACATAAGATAGATAGATATTTTTTTTTATTATATATAGAAAATACCCAGAACGCCCGGAACAAATATTTGCAGATCGTACAAACATTTGTCCCAAGGCAGGAATCGAACCCGCAACCTTCTGCGTCAGCGTGTGTGCGTAAGTTACATACTTTTCGAAATACCTTTAATTTATAGGTATTCATTATATACTTAAGTCTCTAACCGGTACATACTCGTGAGTATAGTAAGTACATATTGGTATACTTGACAAACGTTCGAAACCCTCGGCGCGCGAATCACACTCGCACTTGACGGATCTTGTTTATGTTTTGTTTTTCTGAAAGAATTTAAATTACAAAATTTGCAAAATTTAACATATTATTAAAATGTTTAAAAGATAATCCTTTTCAGTGATTTTTATCGCTGACTGTAGGCACTAACATGGAAGTACTTTAAAATATTCACATGATGAATTTACGAGGAATCTTAGGAAATTTAAATATCCATTTTGTTTTTAGTGTTGTTGAGTAGGACAGCAATTTTACATTTGAGAAATTTACCCGTATTTGATCCAGCCGAAATGAAAATTTATAAAAAAATATCTTAGGGTGGCTGCGAACACCTAAGCCATACCTAAACGTAGTCTCCGATTCATCTGGAAACATCCCCGAGGTCAATGAAATATTGCATACATAATCTGATAAGAAATAGCTATGTTTGCAGCCTTTTAATTGCAGCTTTTTTTGCATAACGCTATCAATTTAAACACTTGCCTGCAAAACAAAGTACCACACTTTCAAAAATGCAATAACTTTTTAAGTCCACAAGATATACTTTCGAAATAAAAAGGGCTCGAAAAAGAGTTTAATTTAGTATATTAAAAATATTTATTATTTTTTTGTACCTATATAGAAAAATGGGAGAATATTCCCTAAAATCGGCTCCCAGACCTCGTGTTCAGTATGCCAAATTAATTTAATTGTAATACAAATTAAATAACATGTAAAACATACTTATAAAATGTTAATTGAGTTTGTGGACACCAAGCTAAAAATGGCTGTTTTATTGTTTTATCTTTTTTTTAGGTAAAAAATGTTACTAATGTATAATTTACTATAGTTTCAAAGAAAGCTGATAAAATTTGATATAAAACGTTTTTATTAAACCTCTAACTTCTACAGTTTAGAAAAAACATAAATTTTTAAAGTGTGATACTTAGTTTTGCAGGCCAGTGTTTCTTCGCCAAAAACAGAATTTTGAATTTTTGTGTAGATAGTTGTTTACAAACATTGTACATTGAGTATGGCTGGAGTATAGTGCTAAGTATTAAAAAGGGCCTGTGATAGACGAACTAACTTCATAGGGCTTCCCTAACTTGTATCACCAAAAGTCTGTTATGTAAGTACACATAAAACTTTTTGTAGGTGGGTTGTATGTAGGTAAGTACATAAAGGTCATTTTTTAAAAGCTGGCGCGATCCGCTTTTTCTTTTCTTATACTGGAGGGGTGACGACGACGTCAGCGTGGATAATTGTATAAAAAAAACAAAAGACAAACGCGCCAGCTTTTAAAAATTTACCTATACATCTTAGGGTGAAAATAACTTTACATGTGATTTACAGCGAAAGTTACTTGAAAATTAAATGTAAAGTCTGTAATCTTACTCACTTTCTACTTACAAGTTTTTAAAGCTTCTTGCCTTACCTACATTAGCAACTTTGTGACATTTTATTTAACGGCTTTGACTTCTTGCGTACTTTTAGATTAGATAGATTATCTACTTTGGTATAAGTTGTGTAGGCTAAAGACTGGGATTGAAAATGCTATGCTGTCCCGCTTAGATCATATTTGTCAAATGTAACCAGCATGACATTTTCAATCACAATATTTATCTACACGACTTAACTTGTAGGTAGGTACGGTCTGTGTCAAAAGTAGCTGAGCATTGGCAATTTTCAAAAACTGGTATACGTCTTGTAAGTATTTGGAATGCTTGAGTTAAATTCTGCTACTATGGAAATACAAAGTAAAATCTTGTAAATTTGCTATTAGATTGATCGTTCAATAGTGATCGTGGTGAGTCAGTGGCTGGAAGCTGCTCACGGACCTGTAGGGTAGGTAGGCCTTATGCCCTTAGATATTTTATAATGATCATGAGATTACGTAAGTACTTAGGGGGTAGTAACATTGCCGCGGTAGGTTTATATGTGCCGCGGTAGGTTTATATGTTCCCGTGGTTCGGCGAAAATGGCGAGAGAAGGGTCACCGGAGAGGTTTTAGTGGGTATTATATTACGTCCTTGTCAGGACGTCGAGTCCCACATAATTCTGGTCCCCCCCAGACCAGTCTATTCGTAAAAGAATTTCCTCGGCCGAAAAAAAAAAAGGGGTAGTAACATCAGGTGCAGCTGTTGCCAGGATAAGAAGAGTGTAAAGTTACCTATAGTAAAGCCATATTACCTGCCTACGTAGGTACCAGCAACACGATCTCTTAAAAACTGTCAATAATATTTAGGTTACGCGTGCGCCACTATCAGCTTGCCGTTGGCAACTCTCTTAGTAGTTTCTGCCGCGATTTTAGGTACACACAGCGCCATAAGCGTTTATTGTCATGGGTCATGAGGAGAAAAAACTGACCACCATTTACTGGAGTTCTTTTTTTTGTTTCCCTTTCGTCGAGGATTTTAATTTACGAATAAACTGGTGCGGGGGGGGGAGGGCAGAATTATGTGGGACTCGAAGTCTTGGGAAGGACGTACTCGTAATACCCACTAAAACCTCTCCGGTGACCCTCTATCGCCATTTTCGCCGAATCACTGGAAAATTAAACATACCGCGGCCCGAATGGCTTCCCCTCTTCCTCCCATACATGGCCTCAATCAACCTTTAACAAGCTATGGTTGTGGTATAACGAGAAAAAATTGCAATATCTAGTAGAAGCCATGTAAGTCGAATATAATTGTTACCTTATGTAAGCTTGCGGAAAAATATATTTAAAACAGTTGGCAATATTTTGTGATAGGACTAGCAGAATAGGTTGTTAGAGCTGGCAACCCCACTATCTCATACCGAATTCTTCAGGGCAGTAATGATTTTATAATGATTATTGTATTGAGCCTTAGAAATTAATATAAACCTGGTTTATAAGACAAGTGATCCTATCTTTTATTTCAGTGATTCACTTATGCCTTCACCTATGTGTGAATAAAAGAAATAGGTAGTTTGTAAGAAAGTATCCACTTTTCTTTAAAGTTGGTATAAACATTATCTCGTGATACCTGCATCAAAATTAAAAATACGTCAATCTAGTCCACACTCAATGGCGGTAGAAATCTATAATAAAATTCCAGACAAGGTTAAAAGCCAAGAAAATAATACATAGATAGATAGATAATACTTTACTGTACCACACAAAGACAGAAAACAATACAGAAATAGATGCTAAGAGTAGACGGAGTACAAAGGCGGCCTTATCGCTATGAGCGACCTCTTCCAGGCAACTTTGAGTGGACAGTGGACATGTTATAATATTTTTCAAATTGAAATCTTGCCTTAGTTTTATTTGACATACCATTCTTACCATTTTATTAAATTATTAATAAATAACGTATCTGGCCATCTCCCATTGCAACACATTGTGTGTACACAGGTACATATTGTGTGTATTCCTTATGTCCTGACAATGTATGCACCATAATAATGATGCAATACATTTTTTTTATATTTGTATACAAATTTACATTTATTCACATTTTTTTTCTTTATTGATAAAGAAAATTACAATTTATGAAATAAATAAATAAATTAAATTTCGAATCTTATTATCTAAAATTTTATTGCACGTTGTTTTTAATAGACTTCAAAAAAAGGAAGACGTTCTTTGTTTAGCTGTATATTTATTTTATATGTCCGTTTCTCTGACAATTATGAATTGGTTTTGAATTTTTTTTCGCTATTGTATTGAGAATGATCCCGAGGTGGTCCCATACAATTTTATTCCCGAGTAGTATTTATCACACAAAACTTAAAAACAATGCAAAATAAAAACAATCAAAATAATAGAATAGAAAATAAATGTTTATTTGTCACTCGTACAAGGATAAGAACATACATTTATAAAAAACAAAAAGACACAGATATAAATAATTTGCTTGAGTCACAAAACGGTCCCTTTCTCAGCATTAGTCGCGTTTGCAACCTACGCTGATCTTCCGACAGGGACGTTTGTTCTTTATTAAATCATTAACAGTTACAAATATGGAAATATGGAATTTTTGTAACCCTTTATAATATTATATTAGGTCCTTACATATGAAATTGGCGTTTTGTATGGGAGGAACAAAAAGTCGAATATTTTTTAATATAATATATTTAATTAATCAAAGTATGAACCATTATTTTCTATGCACTTTTGCCATCTTATAGGTAGTTTATTGATCCCTTTACTAAAAAAACCAGTCGGACGGGAATCAATAAAATCTTTGAAGGCGATTTGGACTGCCCCATCGGAGTTGAATTTTTTCCCTTGCAAGAAGTTATCCAAATTTCGAAAAAAATGGTAATCTGTTGGAGCAAGGTCCGGGGAGTACGGAGGATGTCTTAGACTTTCCAATTGAAGCTCTTCTAATTTAGTAGCCGTCTGTTGCGCAGTGTGTGGTCTAGCGTTGTCGTGAAGCAGCAGTGGCGTGGAGCGATTGACCAGCCTAGGTTGTTTAGCCGCTAGCTTTTCCATCATGGTTTGCAATTGCTGACAATAGACATCAGCCGTAATAGTCTGGCCAGATTTGAGAAAACTGTAATGAACAATACCGGCACTAGTCCACCAAACGCTTACAAGTAACTTTTTTGGGGTTAATTTTCGCTTGGGGCAGGATTTGGCTGGCTGGCCAGGATCCAACCATTGCGCTGAGCGCTTCCGATTATCGTAAAGAACCCATTTTTCATCACAGGTAATGATTCGGTTTAAAATACCTTCATTATTGTGCCGGTTTAGTAATGTAACGCAGCAGTCGACGCGCGTTTGCCGGTTTGCTTCAGTCAATTCGTGAGGTACCCACCTTTCAAGCTTTTTAATCTTCCCAATTTGCTTCAAGTGAATTAAAACAGTTTTATCACTAACATCGCAGCCTGCAGCTAACTCGGACGTGGTTTGCGATGGATCCGCTTCCACAATAGCCTTCAACTCTTCATTATCAACTTGAGTCTCAGGCCGTCCACGGGGCTTGTTCTGCAGGTCAAAATTTCCAGAACGAAACGTTGGAACCAAAAACGAACTGTGTTTTCTTTTGCAACACGACCGCCATACACATCATTCACCCTTCGAGTTGTTTCCGCAGCACTAGTGCCACGGCGGAACTCGTACTCGTAAATAATGCGATTTTTTAAGTTTTCCATTTTGTAAAATGAGTGACGCAAACAGAAAAAAACAGAAGAAAAAAAACAAATGAATGACGATCATCGAAGCACAAATAAGTACATGAGTCTATAGCTGTACAAATTTGAATTTGGAATTCCTTACCAAACAGGAGAAATTTGTGATTAAAGTGGCCAGTACGAAAAACGCCAATTTCATATGTAAGGACCTAATATATCACAGTTTCGTGTTTACAGTCTGTTACGCCATCGTGAAAAGAAATCGAAAAACGTGGCTGTACGTGAGTTTTTTAATTACATTCAGACATGCGAAATTTTACATTATTTAATAATAGACTTTATTTTAAAAGGCTAAACCAGCTCTCCTTGGCAGTTTTTTCTATACACTAGCCAAAATCGACGTAGAATGGTAAATAAATCTAAAATACTTATTCTAAAATTCACTCTGTTGCCGCGTCTTTTTATACGCAATTTACATTACTTGTCGATTTGAGATCCTTCCCTCAATAAATATTCAGGTTTAAGAATATTTTATTTCTCACTAAGAATAAATTCACTTACATGAGAAAATATTTTTTTTTACAAAGTAGGGCTAACTCGTACCAAAACTAACAAAAGAAAAAATAAAATGCTACATTTTTAACAGAAAAAAGTAGGTAGTGGGTATGTCTTTCAAAGTCAAAGTCAAAGTCATAAACTCTTTATTTCGATAAATACAATAAATGTACACTTAGAAAAGATCAAATTCTTAATAATTAAACACTGACACGGAAATAAAGTGATATTTTTGATTTCAGTCGCTTCGGTATGTAGACTAAAGTAAAGAAGCGACGAAGAAACCTTTAGCCTATTAGTCTGCGCGTAAACAAAACAATAGCCGCTCGGCTATGACGCGGAGCGAGCACAATTGGAAGGGGCAAGCAAACAGTATGCAATAAAAAAAAAAATACGAAACGTCAAGCGACCTAGTTACTTTTACTTATTGTAATGTTTGTAAGTATTTTTTTAAAAGTTGACATTGATTTGGCTTCTCGGTAGTTTATTATACAGCTGTGCACTTTCGTATTTAATATTTTCCTTGCCATAGTTAGTTCGAGGAGTGTAGTTTTATGTCATTGGCACTACGGAGTCTAATCCTATGAAATTGTTTTTTTAGTGTAACTTAATTGTGTATGTATATCCTTGGAAAGTATTTTGCGAATCAATATGCAATTATAGTTTACTATACTTGGATTTAGAATTCAAGATATTTTATGTCAACAAAGACTTTTATGAATAAAAAATTAAGAAAAACTAATAACAATAGCAGATAACAACAAGGTAACAGGAACGTAATCACTCAAAACCAAAACACAAACTTCAACAACACATAATTGCACACGCCCAGCGAAAAATGTACAAATTCGTGCTAGAAAAGGAACGAGCTACTAATGAATTGACCAATGAAAGCTTTCATAACCAAAAACTGTTTCGAACTTCTGCTACTGCATCCGATGATACCAGTGTTATAAAATGTTTACCACCAATATTTCTTTGGTTTTGTAACGCCTTTGTTTACAAAAAATATTTAGGATTCTAGACCCGAGTATAGTTATAATATTTAAGTAGTTGGTAACTATTTGATAGAAGTTCTCTTCGTTTATAATAGCGCCAGCAGCTTCTAGTTTTTTGAAATTGTTGTCGTTGTTTTAGGGACGCCTTTTATATACACTTGTACTTTATAAAAAGGTCCTTGTCACCGTCATCGCTTTGCCGCTTCAGCTCCTCCTTTAAATTTCTCATATACGCTTGTTGTTGCGGCGTTTGGTCTGTGAAAATCTTTATCGTGCCCGATTTCAAGTTATTCCTATTACGCAATATGGCTAATGCTGCTTTTTGGGATTTGTAGCAGACCTTTATCGGGCGGTTCTTCGTTGGGTAGTATTTCCTAAGTCACAAAATGTGTACAGGCTTACAGCAATCAACAGTCACGATTTTCGTTAGCTTTAGGACTTCCTCTGTGTCCAACAATTTCCACTCGTCTTTGCTGTCACCGGTCGGTTCTGGGACTCCTGCAATTATATTGTGTTTGATTCTCGCTTCTCGTTCTTTAATTTCTGTTACCATATTTTCTAGCGTGTTTTCAGTGCATGATGTTGCCGGGTGGCTAGATTTAAGGATAGTGACTTCCATTTTATTTTAAGCTTATCCATTTTCTCCACTGATCCTGCTGTTGAAGTTTTTAAGTGGAGTATATCAGACTTCATGGCATTTTACAAACAAATATTGATTACAATTATATCTGAACTCGGCAAGTGATTTTTAGTTATTTGTGTCGTGGTTTGTTTATTAATATTCGTAGTTTGCATAAAGGCTATGTTTGGTAGTATATAGGTACCTACCTACCAACACCAGATATAACTGAACATTCACAACAACAAAAAAAGCTGTTGTCTTAAAAACGCTTTTGAAACGTTTACCCTGCTCAGCGGCTTTTGTTCCTAAGGTAATCTTAATAAGAAAAAAAAATAAAAAAATATTTATTTCCAAAAAAGAGGTTGATGGCTTACAGAGTAGGTACTTAAATATCTAATTAGGTTTTATATTGTTTAAGATAAAATTACCAGTAACTCAATGCATCGTCTCCTCGCTCTAACTAAGAACAAGGTGTACACTAGAGCATTATTATTCCCTAAAAAATTATATTATTCTAATTAGTCCACAGCTGTACGTAGCTTCACCAAAATACCTTGTTTTTTTTATTTTGGGATTTCTTTTATTTAGCACATAGATTACAATAACAGAAAAAACAATTACAACTAGTATATACACTTATATCTATTTCTTAAAAATCTAAGCCATCACCAGAAGGCAGAGTGACCAGAATGCTGGCAGCATTGCCACGTTAAATGGCAAAAAAAAACATACATTATTATATTACTGATTATGTTATTTTATTTTTGGGCCAAAATTCTAATCTGTGTGTCTACCATGAGTTGTCACAGTTAAATCGCCTGATGTTACTACAGTAGTTACGTAAATAAGCATATAGTATAGTTAGTACCATTTTAGTACCCAACTATCCGCTAGAGGCGCTGTTCAAGTTTTCATACATTTTTTTAACTACAGTCGCTAGCGAGTATAGATTGTTAAAACTCATGGTAGACACACAGAATCACTAATTTTGTTTTATGATCTCATAACACATGACGACATAACACATAACGACAACGTCTGTACGCGGCGGGTGAGGTTCCGCCTGCGTCGCAGGAGGTAAATTCGATTCCTGCCTCGGGACCAAATGTTTGTACGATCTGCAGATATTTATTCAGGGTGTTCTGGATGTTTCTATTTATTATTTATTTATTTTATTTGCAACACAAAACACATAACAAGCAATAACAATAATAGAACACAAAAATCTGAGAAAATATGAACTGGCTTGACACGTAACACTTTGTGCACTCAACAAATAATTTGGTATATTGAGTAGAAATGTAAACAAAACCTTGATTGGTTTGAAAACGGTGATACAAACAAAACAAACAAAAAAATAAGACCAGAAATATAAAATAACACAAAACAGCAATACTTATGTATTTAATGGTGACTTTAGGATACAGCGGCTATGTTGCTCTCACAAGCATCAAATCCCCTGCAGTTCGAATGGAGGATGTCCTTAGCAGTTTCCTATGTATAATAAAAAATATCTATCTATGTAGTATAATGTATTAAATATATTCAGTCTTCTAGTACCCATAGCACAAGCTCTGCTTAGCTTGGGGCTAGATTTTCCTGTGTGAATTGTCCAGCATTATTTACTTATTATTTATTATAGATCTACACAGATGAAGGCACAATCCCCATTTCTAAAAGATATTCGAGCAACATAAGTTCGTACCTCTCGAAATCTCTCACAATAATGAGGTCCCGAAACCCCAGAATCCTCATAATAACGATCTACGACCCCAAATAATGGCTTGAGAACAAATTCATACGATATATCATGAAAAAATTAATAACTCATGGATGCCTAACAATAGAGCAGCAACAATAGAAGGTCTTGTGCGGCCTTACAAAAGAAAGAGGTCAGACTTACTTTAGATATCGATTTTTACGACAAATCGGGCTTTGAGTTTGAGGTAGGAACATTTGAAGGTATTATTTAACTTTTGTAGCCACTACAAAAGTGAATTGATTTTGAAATTCTTTATCGATGCCTGTCTTAGTAGACTTATTAAATGGCACAGCTCGTGATTAAAACATAATGTTTATATAAGTGTATTATTTGTATGTACCTTAGACCAAATAACTTAATTCTATAACTAGATCTAGCATCGTCTTAGTATTAATAAACCTGTAATTATGTTATTTTCTCAATAAATAAAAATATATTAATACAACTTTAAGTACATTCGGTCATCTAGTACCTATACACAAGCTCTGCTTAGCTTGGGGCTAGATTTTCCTGTGTGAATTGTCCAGCTTTATTTATTTATTATTTATTATAGATGAAGGCACAATCCCCATTTCTAAAAGGTATTCTAACTTCAACTATTCCCGCCTTGGGACAAAAGTTTGTACGATCTGCAAATATTTGTTCCGAGTGTTCTGGGTATTTTCTATGTACAATAAAAAATATTTATCTATGTATGTATTGTATTAAGTATATCAGTCATCTGGTACCCATAACACAAGCTCTGCTTAGCTTGGGGCTAGATGATGCTGTGTGAATTGTCCACCATTATTATTATTATTAGATAGATAAGGTTTTAGATAAGGTTTTTATTTAAGACTATAGACACACACATACATATCAGACAATAACAATTAAACAGGATGGTAGTAAAAAAGAAACAATAATAAAAATACAGTTGACTAAATAATAAAAACAAATAATAACATAATAATAATATAACTATAATTTATTATGAAAGTAAGAATAACTTATTAAAGCAAGTAAGTTTGGTTTGGCCGGAATATACTCGTAGGTAACCAACACGTTTTTATTAAGCTAAAACTATTCAATAGGCACTACACACACACACAGACTATGATAAGGAGGTACAGTAAACAAATTATAAAAAAAAAACTTTTACCCTCTGATAACCTCTCCCAAAATCTATTTTAGAAATACCTGACGAGTAATTTGTTGTATTTTATGTGAAAGCTAATTTAAGATTTGTACGTATAGAAAAACTACAATGGAATTACATCAATACCTATGATCAAACATATCTATGTCTTAACAATCTTGTTCTTCGTCGGAGAACCCTTGAGGTCGTCTGAAGGGCCCTTACGGACCTCCAGGGCCCTTTACATCAATTTTATACGTGAAATTTGATTTGTGACCCATATTGGTGGTTGACAGTGATTTTGGCCGCTCATAACCAACCAAAAAATCAAAAAAAGTACCTACTTATACATAAAAATACATACATAAAATTTAAATATACATAGAATTTATAAATAAAAATACAATTTTATAGGTACATATATATAAGTTGTTTTTTTTTATTTCTAAAAAACTTTTTATGATATGAGTAGTGAAAAAAATTACGTTTTTAACAGTGACGTCATAAAAAAATTAAGGCCTCACCCCCGGGGGTACCCGAAAATACCCCATGTATGTTTCCCGATTTTTCGTAGCTTTCGAGTTATGACTTTTTTACGTCTAATTTATAAATTGCACGTACCGCCTTTTTTTGCAGGTTAAGATAATCTAGATGTCTGCTGCCTGTCCCCAAAGCAAAATACCATAAGAAATAATACTATGGATGTAACTGAAATAAACTAACCTAGCTGTATCTTCATCGGTAATATTATACCGAATTGTTCGAATTGCATAGGGTGCTGAACTAAGTCTGCCTGTGAGAACATCAATTTGATGTTCTCACAGGCAGGTGATTTTGGGGTCTCCATTGAAGAGAACAATCAATAATTATTAACCCTAGGAAAACAGTTAAGTCTACAAAGTGAATATTGTACTCGAACTCGATTTGCATACCTACCGTTTTTCAGAAAATGTCCCTGTTTAGCAACCTTAGTCGTTAATCTACCTTCTTGTAAAAAAAATCATACCTACAATTAAGTAATAATCAAAATCAGCAGGTTATTATTGCCAGCCGCATATTGAAGGGAATCAATAAAAATTATCCAAAAAATCAAACTCCATAATTTACGGAATATTAAATTAAGTCTGTTTAGAAAATTACGCGAACAAAGGTGATGGAAGAAGGAAGTAATTAAGAACAAAGGCTTCATATATCGAGTAAACTAATTTGTCTTACGTTGTTACCGCGCCGGTAATGATGAAGTCAAATTATGAAGTTAGAATAAAACAAGATCCGTCAAGTGCGAGTGTACTTTTTTTCCTGTAAAATATAGATCCATATCTACAATCGCTATTTACATTTTAGATAGATCGCTCTGCAAACTTCGGAAATAGGGGGGGAAT
Organism: Eupithecia inturbata; assembly: GCA_963662085.1. NCBI lineage: Eukaryota > Metazoa > Arthropoda > Insecta > Lepidoptera > Geometridae > Eupithecia > Eupithecia inturbata. Next base: position 4,519,942 of record OY759201.1, read on the forward strand.
GGGTAATTTTTCGACTTTTTTAAAAATAGTTATGAAACCTACAGAAATGTCAAAAACTGTTTTGAGATGTAAAAACCGATACATTTCATAGATAGATAGATAATTCTTTATTGTACCACATAAGGAAAGAAAACAATACAGAAATAGATGCTAAGAGTAGACGAAGTACAAAGGCGGCCTTATCGCTATGAGGCAACCTTGGGATGGACTGGACATGTAAGAACAAAATAGACGGTGGCACTCAAACAATAACAGAAAAACAATAGTAGTTAAACTACATCATTTGATACCCCACTCGGTAAGGTAGCCCTCCCTTGTGAAAAGCATCCCCCACTATTAGACCATTTTCAAAAAAAAATCTCCTTCCAGACTTCTCTATATTTTTCCTATAAAATATAGATCCATCCATATCTACAAATGCTACATACATGTCAAATGGATCGCTATGCAAACTTCGGAGATTTCATACTTTTTGAAATATTTTGAAACAAGTCGAAAAATTACTCATCCCCCCCTGATGGGTAATTTTTCGACTTGTTTCAAAATATTTCAAAAAGTATGAAACCTACATCAAACACTGTTTTGAAATGTACAAACTGATACCATTTTACATTCTAAATCTCTTTAAAAATTTTGACATTACAATTAGTACTAATTTTTTTTCTAAATCTATACAAGCGCACGCGCAAGTTAATAGCTGCTGTAGTTGCTGAGTTATCAAAGACGGACAAAAGGTCAGAAAAAGCGAAACCATAAGTTTGTTTGGTTTCGAAATCGGTTTCGGAAATTAGTTTTTTAGGGTTTCGAGATCGATCTCAAAACCCTAACAAACTAATTTATTCTAAAACTAGAGTTTCAGAATTGTTTTAACCATTTAGTCTGGAAAACTTAGGTAGGTCTCTAACTATTTAGTCATTATTGAATAACATACAATACGGACCACCAATTGTTATTAATACTTACTAAATTATCTTGTAATAAGCAGATACCTACCTAATGTATTAATTTCAAAGTCCCTACCATAAAGTGATCGGCTCAATGCTCTTGATCTTCATCAAACTACAATAGTGACTTGACAGGGGACGCGCGACCATTTTCTAACATGGTCGATGTTAGAAAATGGCGTGCGTCTTGTAAATGGTTTAAAAGCGCGCCAAAACGCCATACGTCTTCCAAAAAAAGGTTCTGGAGGAAACAATGGTTCTCCGAAAAGAACATTCATCTTAATTACTTTGCCACCAACTTATCTTAGCAGGTGACAGGGGCGCTAGCGTCGAGTTTAGTGTAAAAATCGAAGAGAAATTTCTAAGAAATGGCGTTAGTTCTGATTTTACCCACCAGAAGAGATAAGTTGGCCTAAAACTGTGTTGAAACTGTTCGACTTTATCAGTGTCGCGGAACTTCCTATTAGAAAGTTTTAGTCTAAGTATGTTACGCTTACACGTGTAGAGTGCCCTAACACGTGTAGGTATTATTTTTGGCATGGATGATGAAACTTGGGTAAATATATTAATTATTTCGGAGAAAGGGCTCAATTTTGCTTGTGTTGATGTGTATGGTATGAAGTGTCGACATGACGAAGTGTTTACCTACGTTATGGATTTCAATAGATTCCAACAAAATTGCCGATTTCTACGAAAATTCTGTAATGGGTAGGGTAAACAACTTCTTCTGAAACCAGCATAGTTATTAACACATAAGTAAACATTATATCCTTCTTACGGCCCCTTCCCACGACCATCCTGTTCTGCGGAACCGGTTTTTTACTGCATCCCGCAACAATCATTGGTGTGTTCACACACAGTAGTTTTCATCCTGTTTTTGTGGTAGAGCAACGAGCGGTTATTAGATTAGATTAGTCTTAAAAGACCGTCCTTATCGTAACTTCGGCGTAAAGTGAGCGCGGCGCGGGCGCGTTCGATAGTCAGCGGTTGTCGGGGCGGGGGGCGTGCACCTCAACCCCGCTTCCCGCACCCTATCCAGCAAAAAACGGTATGCAGGAAGTGGGAACACTTTCATTAAACTACACGAATAACGAAACTGGATCCTGGACTTTTACTGGACAACTGGATCCAGTTTGTAGTGGCAAAACCGAATGGATCGGTTTTTTGCAGGAATACAGGATACTCGTGTGACTGCAAGTATGGAAACTCGTACACTAGGTAACAAAGGGGATCCTGCAAAAAACTGTACCTGCAAAAAACGGGATGTTGCCGTGGGAAAGGGTCGTTAAGCCGCAAAAAAAGCAAAAAAAAAAACTGAATATTCTCTGAATATTTGATTTTTTTCTCATAACATTAATATTTTTTACCAACCTATTGAAAGAGAAGGCAGAAATCCGGCACGAATGCAAATTTAGGATGAAAATCAACAATAAGAAAGTAATTTTAGGCTAAGAATCTGCGGTTTGTTTACAAACTTTCCAAATGAGTGGATTGAGTAAAGACGCTAATTGTGTAGGTAATTTCAGTGGGTAGCGTAGGAAAGCGAAATTTTTCACAGTTTTCAAGGGCAAATGCGCTTTCAAGAATCTTCTCCATTGGTCGACCGAAAATTTGTCCTTTTATCAACCACTAGTTGCAGCCCGCGGCTTCGCACGCTATTTTCCGGAATATAAGGTAGCCTATGTCCGGCCCCGGGATACCATCTACCTTGCTGCCAAATTTCACCGAGATCCGTTCAGCAGTTCTTGAGTTATAAATAGTGTAACTAACACGACTTTCTTTTATATATAGATAGATAGACTAGCTGCTGCCCGCGGCTACGCACGCTTTATTCCGGAATAAAAGGTAGCCTATGTCTGGCCCCGGGATACCATCTACCTCGCTGCCAAATTTCACCGAGATCCGTTCAGCCGTTCTTGAGTTATAATAGTGTAACTAACACGACTTTCTTTTATATTTATAGAAGATATTCAATTTTCAATGGGTCCAAGTAAGTATTAAGTACAGGGTTCCGAGCAAAAACTATCGTAAAAAGCCCTTATTGGCATTCTTGCCAAATTCCATCATGTCCCTAATAAGAATTGGCAAAAACCGTTGTATAAGGGATGCCGGACATACTGAATTACCCCAGAAATTAGTTAGGTTTTTGTATAGAACCCTTCGCAACGTTAATAGTTCATGGTAAGTAATGCTACACTGCCTTTTTACCAGGGATGTAAGGATGTGAAGATGCAAAGGCCTGACGAATTAATTGTACATTCAATTTATTTATTTATTTATTTATTTGGTACACAAAACACATAACAAGCAATAACAATAATAGAACACAAAAATCTGAGAAAATATGAACTGGCTTGACACGTAACACTATGTGCACTCAACAAATAATTAGGTATATTGAGTAGAAATGTAAACAAAAGTTTAGATTGGTTTGAAAACGGTGATACAAAAATAAAACAATCAATAAAAATAAGACCAGATATGTAAAATAACACAAAACAGCAATACCTATGTATTTAATGGTGACTTCAGGATACAGTGGCTATGTTGCTCTCACAAGCATCATTTCCCCTGCAGTTCGAATGGAGGATGTCCTTAGCAGTTTTAACAAAACCATACAAACTAGGACAAAATATGTCCAACACTATATGCGACTTTAATAGCTCATTATACTGGCGACACATTCTCGATAGTGGGTTGTAAAAAGAAATGTTATTTTTATAAGTAAGTAATGAAAATAAATTAGAATGATTTGCTCTACGGGCGCTAAATTTAGTATTCAAAGAAATATGCGACAACAATTCGGGAGAATCAATAATAGAATGCATGATTTTGTACAGGTAAACTAAATCAAAGTATAATCGACGCGTCTCCAAGGACTGAACATTAAATCTGCATAACCTATCTTCATAGCTCAAAGTAGAGCGCCCAGGTTGTTGACGATAAATTAATAATTTTAAGCAATTTTTTTGCACTCGTTCAATTGCATTGATATGTACTTTGTAATTTGGGGACCATATTGGACTGCCATATTCCAAACCACTTCTGACCAAGGCAAAGAAGAGGTATAAAAGACTGCGAGGTTTTGTAAAACCCTTTGTCGTCCTAAAGACAAAACCAAGAAGTTGATTAGCCTTTGATATGATTTGATGATAGTGAGGTCTAAAAGAGAGTTTACTATCAAATATAATACCCAGATCCTTAGCCATGTCAGAACGATTTAGTAAATTTCCATCTATAGTATAGGTGTTATTAATATTTTGCTGCTTATTGGAGAAAGAGATTACGAAACATTTGTCTACGTTTAGACACATCTTATTAATCTCACACCACATAGATACAGTATCCAAATCATCCTGTAAAATCAAGCAATCAGATGGCTTAGAAATAACGTTATAGATTTTTAAATCATCTGCATACAAAAGACAATTAGAAGATAAACGCGTAACTAAATCATTAATAAAAATAACAAAAAGTAGAGGTCCTAAATGGGAGCCTTGAGGAACACCTGAAGACACCTCCACTGGAGAGGAAACAAAACCTTTTAATGCCACCAACTGACTTCTATTATCAAGGTAAGACGAAATCCAGCGAAACAAATTTCCATGTATACCATAAGTAAAAAGCTTACGACAAAGTAGTCGATGATTGACTTTTTTTTTTTTTTTCGAATAATGCTGTTGACCGCAGATGGCCATGACAGCGTTACAGGATTATACATTCAATTGGTAGGTAAATTGGGTGGTACAAACGAACTTTACCTGGAGGGCAGCTACCCGAAATATTCAAGACAACTAAATTGTACGGAAAGGCAACATTGCTTTATTTTAAAAATAACTAAGACTGCATTCACATAATTTTCAAAAACTACTGGCCTTATCCGATAATCCACTAAAAACTTACTACTTACTAAAAAAACAGCCTAATTTTTATGTCACTGATCGGTAGAGTCAATCATAAGAATACAATCTGTCTAAACATCGCATATTAAATTAAAGGAACACCAAAAACTGGGACGAGACGGAGCACTTTTCATGGCTGGTTTACACCAGTTAGGTACTCCAATCTGCTTTTGTCGAATGATGTTGTGGAGACAACCAATATTAAACCTTTCACAGGTCTGCCAATAATATTAGCATGTGATATTTTTAAGAACTATTATCTTTTCTAAAGCTTAAAAACCTAGGTTGAGTGTGACATCTTGACAAGGGTCTATAGCAGAAACGCTCAAAAAATCCCAGACATCTCTAATTTGCCTCTTGGCCTTTTCAGCCGGCAAAATATCGTCGGTGATTTGTCATTTAGACTCGTTTCCTTGTTGGCAACATCAATTTTGTACGAAATCGGATAGCTTTGAATAAGAATAATTGTAGGGACTCTAATGGGCTTTTATCGGTATATTTTAAAGTAATGAGGCGTTTAGTAGAAGTAGGTAACTTGATAAGGTCACATTGCTCGCGAAAGATCAGAACAACAAAATACTAGTAAATTCAGTGGGTAAAATTTACCCACTGAATTTACTAGTATTTTGTCTAGACAGGCGTTTTGAGCTTGTGATGTTTACCCAAGAAACAATACTGCGAAAAATATTGTTTTTATTTTTCGCAATTACATATATTCAAACTCATTAAGTACACAATATTGCCTTTCGCAAAGATTGGTCAACGAGTATGACAATGAACGAGAATAAGAATATTTTATTTGTAACTCATGATTAAAAATTTAAAATAAGACAAAGCTTAGGTAGGTACTAGTTTTTGCGTCACAATTGAGTCACAATTAGTCACAAAGCGGTCTCTATCTCAGCATGATCTAGTTGTATAAACATTACAACCAACGCTGGTCTTCCGACAGAGTCGTTTGGTGACGTCACTCGGAAAAGAGCGTGCAAAGCCGCGGGCAGCAGCTAGTCTGCCAATAAAAACTGAATCGCAGTGTGCCTTCAGTTATTCTGTGATCACGGCGCTGCAACTGTGCCGAAATATAAAAAACACAAAGCATCACAAATCATGGTAAATTCTTGATAATAATAACAATAACGTTTATTGAAAAATATTTGAGACTTAAAATATTACATCGTTGATCCCCAAACTAGGATAAACCTGTATCTTGGGGACCACCTTCTATGGGTTCTTTACATAAAATATATTAAGCAACGTTATGTCTAAATAAAATCAATAATTACAAAATAAACATTAAGTGATGGATCTCCTGAGGACACCAGTCTCGTAAGAGTCTGGGCAACAGGAGACACCATTCGTGTGAGTGCATGTGTGTAGTGTGTAGTGTGTGTGTGAGGGTGTGTTTGTGAGTTGTGCTCCTGAGAACACCGAACTCTTAAGAGTCCGGGTAACAGGAGCTTCACAGATGTGTGTTATGTTTAGTTATGTATGATAATATTAAAATATATATATATATAACAGTGTAGGTAATATATATTTTATAATACATACTGTGTGTATAATTAAATTAAAATAGAGATACCATAAAATCATCTCACAAAAAGTAAAAAATCTTCAGTTTGATCATAATCTAGAGTTAAGAGCCATTTAGTCGTTTTAAATTTACATTCAGAGTAGGTAATTTCGTGTATACTTCAATGTTTATTAATTTTATTATATAAATAATTCGACATGTATGTGAACTGCTGTTTTATATACTCTGTACGGGGTTGAGTATTAGAGCAAACTTGATAGCTTCTCCTTTTAGGGGGTAAATTTTTGTCGTACGGTGTTATTTTGTGTTTTTTTAATATTACTTGTAGTATGTATAATTGTCTAACGGTAAGTAGTTTACATTCAAAATATAGTAGTCTAGTCGGGTATCTATAAGGCATGAATGACATGACCTTTAAAACACTTCTTTGTGCTCTTTCTCGTTAGAAAGAGCACAAAGAAGTGTTTTAAAGGGAACACATAAAACCACCCTTATGCCGTTGCATAAGGGTGGTTTTATGTGTTCCGCCCCAAACAGAGATACAATATTGGGTTATAGACTGGCATAGAGTTTTGTTAACAATAGTTATAAGACGAGTATCCGCTATAAGTCTTAGCTTTTTGAAAATCCAGGATAACTTACGTACTCTACCTGTCAGCAACCCAACATGTAAGTCCCATTTGCAGAGGTCGTCAACGATAACTCCCAAGTATTTTATTTCTTTAGTTTTTTTTAATTTCTAAGCAGTTGCACTGTGTTAAAGACGAAGCACGATCACAACTATGCAGAAGTAGTTTAAAGGATTCTGGTGGTTTAGTTGATTTATTAATGGTGAAAGTCATATATTTAGTTTTATCAATATTTAGTGTTAGTAAGTTAGAATTGAGCCACCTTGACACACTTTCAATGCCTCTTTCAGCGAAAAAGTACGCCTCAGACCAGGTTTTTCCGTGAAATACTAGGACTGTGTCATCAGCAAAACTTACGACAGATCCATTTGCTAGGGCCATGTTACATATGTAAGTCATTGATGTAAATCAAAAAGAGACTTGGGCCAAGGACGCTACCTTGAGGAACACAGAAAAACACTGGGGAATCATTACTAATATAGTTAATTATTTTTACTCGTTGAAACCTATGACTCAAATAGCTTTTAAACATCTCTAGCGGTATACCACGTATACCATACCTTTCCATCTTTTTCAGCAGAATTGGAACCGACACAGTGTCGAATGCTTTCTTCAGGTCAAGAAAGACTCCAATAACCTTTCCCTTACTATCGATCTGTTTTGTCACTGTATTTATTAAGTAATTTACAGCATCTTCTGTGCTCTTGCCTTTTCTGAAGCCAAATTGATAAGATGAAATAATATGGTTTTTTTCCAGGAAGTTTACGAGTCGGTTATTTAATATTTTTTCTAAAATTTTTGAGAGGACAGGCAGGACAGAGATAGGACGATAGTTATTGACATCTTTTCTGTTCCCGTTCTTATGAGTAGGATGGATAAGTGATTTTTTAAAAACATCTGGAAAGACACCTTCATTTAGACAGAGATTATAGATTTTTGCTAGGTAGGGTACTATGATATGTCGAGCTTTTTTAACAAATGTAGTTGGTATTTCGTCCCAGCCACAGGCACTACTGTTTTTGAGGTTTGTAATTATACAGTCAATTTCTTTCTCTGTGGCTTCTAACAGTACAAGGGAGTTAAGAGTGGAAGAAGGTAATTGCGCAGTAGATTGCCCATGTAAGTTCTCGATAGCTTGGGCGAGATTTTTACCAACGGATGAAAAGAATTTATTTATGTTGTCCAGCGATTTAGTTGGGTCGGATGTATTCATTATTAATTCGGAAGGAGGGGTTTGTATATTTTTAGTGTTAGTTATGTCTTTAATCTTTTGCCACATAAGTTTAGTATTATTACCGGCTTTTTCTAGTTCCGCTTTTTCATATGCATTTTTTAACTTCTTTAAGATTGATCCACAGTAATTCCGGTACCTTGTATATGTTATTTTAAGAACAGCATTGTTAGGACATTTCCTTAGTTTTAAGTGCATTTGGTCCCTATTACGAATGCAACGTAGTAGGCCAATAGTAATCCATGGCTTTAGTATACGTTGGTTACGAGATACAGAAAGTATTTTAGTATTAATACGAATAGAATCCATTATAGCATTTGTTAAGAATTCTGCTGCTTGGTTAGGATCAGAATTATTTAAAATAGAGTTTAAGTCAGTATTTATTAAGTGTTCAATAGCTTTCTCATAATTAATCCTCTTTATTAATCTTCGCTCTGGTTTATGTTTAGGCATATTATTCATTCCAAGCAAGACCACCTTATGATCTGTAATAAATGTGTTTAAAACCAAGCAAGTACCAATACAATCGGGTTTAACAAATATATGGTCTAAGCATTTGTTTTCTCTAGTACATAATGTGTGTGCTGGTAAAAAACCTAAACCATAGAGCAGATCAAGATAAGAAGAGCTATTAAGATCAGTGTTTCTTGGCCGTATATTGATGCTAATGTCGCCTACAATGTAAATATGTTTATAGGTAGTTAGTTTATTTATTATATCTTCTAACGAGGTAAGAAAATTAGTTATATTCCTAATTGATGGGGATCGGTATATAGAAATGATAGCAGAATCTTTGTATTTGATTAAGAGACAGGTGCCGTCCCGAATTGGTGGTTCCTCACATGAACAATCTATACATACTCTCACATATACTACAACTCCATCGTTTTGATTCCGCAGATTATTAGTTGAATATAAATTGTAATCATATAACGCGGGGGGTTGAATATGGCTTTGTAACCAGCATTCTGTCAGAATAATGAAACGGGGTTTTAGCTTACATCTATGTAACAAAATTTGAAATTCGTCTATGTTTTTATAAATACTTCTAATATTTAGTGTCATAAGAACATTACTAATTTCTTTATTATTTAAGTAGGGTGTACAATCTTCTGGGTTACATGTGAAAGCTTGCGTCATTGCAAGATCGTCTAGCTCTTGCGATATTAGCCCGTTTGGTGTATTATCCATATTGAGCGATAAAAAAGATCAGTGATTCAAATAAGGCGTGTATATTAGGGTAATAATTTTTTGAAAAAGTTTCCAAATATAGAATAGGTTCCGTACAGATTAGTTGGTTAGATAACTTAGATAGCATAGTGAATAGTAATAATAATGTGCTGTGTAATTTTAATATTTTGTGTTTCAGTTGTGCTTGTTGTTTTCGTGTGTATGTTTGTGTACTCTGTGGTTTATGGTATTGTAAAAAATCTAAGATAGGCAAAATAAAAATAAAAAATTAAAAACTAGCAGAATCTATACAAACACTAAACAATTTAAAGCAAATGTATGAAAAAAAATATTTATGAAGCAGTCATATGCTAGTTTTGAATCGCGCTAAATCGTCTTCGCTGGTAATTCGGATCGCAGGTTGGCCGTCACTTTTGCGAATGAACACGTAGCCATGTGATGTCCAGCAGTATTTGTAAGAGTTAGTTTTGGCAAAATCTCGAGCCAATGCAAACAACCTCTTAGTTTTAGAAGTAAGCGTTTCTGATATAAACACTCTGGTCGACGGACCCTATACCCCGAGGGATGAGGACTCCAGTTGCCCATTTCTATCCCGCTTAAACTTTTTTAGAGAGTCTTGAATGGCTTCTTTTTTGATTACCGACGTCAACTCTACAATAATCGGTTTATTTCGGTTTTTGATTTCGTCCGGAATACATCGCCTGTTTTTTGCGCAAAGTTACGAAATTCAAGCCCTGTAGAGCGGGACGAACGTTCCATATTTTCCAATTTATCTTCAAGGGATTTTATGTACAGAACTTGGTCCTTTCTCTCGTTATCCATTACCATGAACTTCTTTTTTAAATTATTATGCTCTTCAGACAAAAAATCAACAGTTTTTTGTATATCTGCATTTTGCTGTTTAATCTTTTTCTTTGACGGTAGACATCAAAGCGGAAAGCTTGTAATCCTGTTGCGTCATAGAGTTAGTGAGAAGTTCTCTTATATCGTCAATCGAATTCTTTAACTCATCTGTTCCAATTTCTCTCCTTCTTTTGCTTATTAAATTAGAAACAAAGTTTGCTTGCTCTTTTCCGGTTTTACCAACCGTAGTTAGATCCGGTGCGGAGTCATAATTCAGCTCTTGTGGCAAAACTTCTTCCATGTTCGTTGAAGTCGCCGCCGGCGGAGAACGTTCTATCCGTGGCATCGTAGGTTACTGTTTACTCAGGCGTAGAGTAAGCGTTGTCGTCGCCAAGCGCCGTCCGAAAGTGTCCAAAATGTACCTACTTAACTACTTGTAGCGCAGCGCGTAAAGTACCAGGCAGTCATAAGCGCCAGGCGGTGAACCGGTGCGCGCGCGCGCGGTGCAGTGCAGTGCAGTGGCAAGCGTATACGTGACTTGTAGCGGTGGTGTGTGCGTTCCCGCAGGTAGTAAGCGTGGTAGCCGAGCGGAGGCGGCGCGGGGCAGCGGCGGGCGTGCGCAGCAGGAATTGCGTTAGTGTGCGAGCTGAGTTGGTGTGCGCGTTTGTAGCACAGACGAGTAATAATACGTAAGGATTGACTCACTCTTGCGTTGGCTCATAGATCTGTGTGTGTGCGCCCGTAATTGTTGACACCTTCTGTTTTATGCAGTCCTATTTTCTTGAAGCGTTATTTTTGTGACAATTGTATTAAAATTTACGAAATAAACTGGCGCAGGTCAGACACGTCTACTCAAAACGGAGGTCCGGGAGGAAGGGGATATATAATATTTAGTGTTAGTAAGTAAACTTTTAAAACTATCATGGTCATAATAATGATCATGATAGTTTTAAAAGTTTAATAATACAAAAGAACACACACACGCGTTTCAGCGTGTCAGCTACATGATTTTGACTCTATTTATTATTATACCTAATTTCTAAGGCATTTATTCCTTGGTTCCAGTTGCCTGCTCCACCGTGACCGTGACGAAGTGCCAAGCGGCACTGAGGACCCTGCAAGCATTTCCGTTCTTCAAGCCAACCTGCCTCTGCCGCGAACCTAATGTTGACCCAGAGTGTAACTCCTTCCGCGACTTCCTGTTCGACCATCCCTGCGTGTTTGTGCTGAAGAAGGGTAAGTGGATCTTAACCTATTCGCTTCCATGTATCACGCAGCTGCAGGAGATGAAATTCGTCTATGTGCATCGGTGGCAATTAAAGTGTTAAGGAGTTTTAAGATGTTTGATAAATGTATAAGGGGCCTAAAATTTGGCGTTCTCTTTTCCTCAAAGTTGCATAAAGTAAAGGTAAAGTCAGTAATGTTCAAGTTCTAACATTTATTTAGAGTATTTTAGTAGGCGTACAGAGCAGCAGCGTCAGCAATTTATCCAAAATAAATCCTACCTTACCATATTTTGACATTGCAGAGGTTTCTTTTTCACTTCTTTACTACGAGGTTATAAATATTAAAGTGGTGAAGCAGTAGCGGATAGGGTAACGGATTTTTGACTGTTCTAATAGAAATATTGCACTTGGCGGTCAAAAATCCATGAAATACTCCTTGCTTAAAAATTCATGCTGCTCCGAAAATACCCCCTTTTATTGTTCTCATTCTTATTCTAACTCTTGTCTTCAGAGAAAGACCCCTACCCCGTGGAAACCCTGCCGACCTGCACCTACGCCCTATCCGTCTGCCACAACGAAAAGGCCTGTTCTGTCCTCTTCGACCGCTTCAAGAACGCCTGCAAGGCCCGTGATGGAGAGTGTCGTATGGAAGACAGGTAGGTTATGAACAATGTCATATATTCATCAGCCCCAAAAAATCCACTGCATAGGCCTCCCCCAAAAATCGCAAAACAAAGACAGTCCTGCGCTATCCGCATCCAGCTGTTTCCCGCGAGCTTCACCAGGACATTGGTACATTTTTTTGAGGGTATGGAGAATCCTACCGTGCAGGCGAAGACCAAGTCTTAGCTTAGTCACTCCAGCGAGCGGTATCTCGGAAGTCCTAAGGTTGGACGACCTACCAGCAGAAGAAGAGCGTACCTCTTCTTGCTGCTCGATCCTTCGGACTACCTAAATTCCCGAGCCCAGAGTGCTGAGGAATTGTTTTATCCTATGACTTTGGGGCACTAGATCAACACGTTCACCAGCTCTCATCCTCTTGCTACAAGTATCTGTCTACAAATAAATTTGACTTTCCCTAACAAGTTACATACCTACAAAGCTGTTTTCCCCCACAGAGAGACCGGTCGGGAGCCCGGGTTGGCCTATTAAAATAAATAAATAAAACTCTTTTATTTTGGACAACAAATGGATCCATAATTTGTTAGTAGGTACATAAAAACAAAGAGAACTTACCTATAATTAGGGTTAGTTATTTTGCATAACACTCGGCACTTAATAATAAAAGTAAGATCACTCCCTGCACAAAACAATCCCACGTGGGAGAGGTGACCCTACAAGCTATAGTTTACGGAGAATGGCAGCAAACCCATCCGTCTCATATTCTGCAAACATCCCTGATTCACTGCAGAAACGCGGCAGTCCCAACATTAAACGTTGTCCAAAGCCTTTGATACAGTTCTGCTGGGAAGCGAGGGTGTGCCAGGAGAAGTTTTTTCCTTCATGAGGAAAAAACTTCAACGGTACAAATGTCAAAAAAACCAGGCAGGCGCTATATTTGAGGAGTATGCCTTGGAGTGCGGAGTTCGGCAGGGTCGAAGTACTTCGGGGCTGTTATTTAGTTTGTATATTAATGAACTCATCGTTGAGATCAGCAACACCCATGGAGGCTGTATTGTTGATATGATAATGTTTGTGTAAACAACATAAGTTACGCTGACGATATGGTGTTGCTGGGTCCATCGGTGGGATCTATTCAAAAACTTGTAAACATATGTGAGAGCTACGCGGCTGAACATGGGCTCACATACTCTCCAAAAAGAGTGAAGTCCTTGTATTTAAAAGTGGAAATGTAAGGCCAGCCTATGTTCCGCTTATAGATCTTCTGTGGTGCGGCTCTGAAGGTAGTTAGTACGTTTAGATATTTAGGACATGTAGTCAACGACTCCTTATGTGATGATGCAGATGTTGAGAGGGACCTTAGAGCTCTGGATGTACGGGGGAACATGGTTGCGCGTAAGTTAGCACGCTGCTCGAGAGAAGTGAAAGTGACGCTATTTAAAGCATACTGGCAGTTATTCTACTCGAGCAGCGTGCTAACATACGCGCAACCATGTTCCCCCGTACATCCAGAGCTCTATGTCAGCCAGAGACTGGGCTGGAAACAGACAGGTCTGTTCCCAGCCCACTATTAGGCGGCATCAAAGCATGCAAATGTCAACTTACTCAAGTTACATATAAAACTGATTTTCCCCCACAGGGAGGCCTGTCGCGAAGCCTGGGCTGGCCTACGTTTGTCCCCTCTATTCGGCTGCATCTGCCCCAACACCCACATGAAGAAGCGATGCGACAGGATCTTCTCCGTGGTGAACCACAACCCGTGTGTCGGTGAGTACGCAATTGTGTTGCTGACGCTGGCTAGCATGGGTTCTGAGTTAAATTTCTGAATATCTGAGTAAAATTTAATATTTACTCATATTTTTACCTTTATAAAACTTTATAAAATATGTACACAATGTATGTATATATATATGGTGAGCAACAAAAATTTAGGTCCAAGATCATCAGTGTGGTAATGAGATGGGTTATGTAACATAGTCAGTTTTGAAGCAGTTTCCAAAAAAAAGCAAAAATCTAAATATGCTGATAATTTAACATATAACTAAAGAAACATTGAGTCTCCTTTAACAACAACAAGGCATAATTAGATATGGATAAAGACATATCATTTAATTTCCACGACATAGTATACGCACAATAAAAATTAACAATATTGAAATAAAAATAAAATACTTCACCATAAATTATACAATAAAGAACGTACAATTAATTAAAGAAACTAATTTACAAAATTGTAGAAAATAAGTTTGTAAGTGACCAACGTGTGCTGCAGTAGCTAATGGCCTAGGCTCAGCACCACAAATTCGTCACTGATTCCGCCAAATTCATTCAAATTTCAATTTTAATTATCATCCCCTTCATTAAAGGTATCAAAAAGAGTCCAACCTCAATTCTAAAACCGAAAGCCTTTCCCAAAGTTTTCAATTAACCTATCAATTCAAGGGTAGTTTTGGGCAGGCACCCCTTTCGAACCTCTCTGCCAAAAACCGACTATTTCCATTAGCGAAATCAATGCTGTCCATTCACTAGATCATTGGATAAGCAATACACGGGCTGAGAGCACAGACTATCAGAAACAGCTGGATTCGTTTTATTAATACTCTGTATTTCCTTTCACTTGTGAAGAGTTCCTAGTCAAAAGAAAATAGTCCGAAGAGAACTTCGGCGTTATTCATGCCCATCTGATACCACCTGCGAGAAGAGAAAAGGCAAGAAAAGCAGACCCCACAATACTTTTCTTGTCTTCGGTTCGCTCTATCCAACGCAAGATTATTCAAAACACCGCAGTCCATCGAATAGTATTTGATCATTTGTCTGTACACATTTTTTTGAAAATACACTTTCAAATGTATGACCGTTCTCGTTAAATGTAAATAAACAGATACCTAACAGATACACATTTAATTAATAATTTGTCAAATTACATGTCATAAAATTGTTTTTACAAAACAAAATAAAATAACAATATCTAATAAAAATTAGTTAAAATTATTGAGAATCTAAAAATTCGTCGTAGGTATAGAACGTTTTCTCAACGAGCCAATATAATCTGCTTTTGGTTTTGCCTACTTAAGTAGGTAGGGTTTACAGGAGTTTTTTGAAAAAAAATTGGATGAAATATTTTATATCGAAAACAAAACACTGAATAAAAGAATAAAGAATTTATCCATAGCCACACAAACACTGCATGAATTGGATTGGATTGGATCCCACAGTTTCAACTAAGTATTATCTTAGTTAGTAAGAAAAGCAATTTATTTTCATCAGGACTCGACCTATTTACGAACATGTTCTGGTATTTTTAAGGTTATATATGGGTAGCAACTTGCTACCCATATATAACCTTTTTATTTATTAGGTTCTCCAGTTGCTACTAGCAACTGGAACTAGGAACCTTATAATATAAAATCAAATAATATCCCAAAAATTTATCGACTTTGACGGGACTTGAACCTGCATCCTTCCCTCAGTCAAGTAACATACGAGTCGAAAACCTTTGGGACTTCTTTCGGACTCCAGCGCCTTAGAAATTGCCCTGAGTGTGATGACTTACGCACTATATTATCAAAAACCTTATAATATAGTTCACCTGCCGTTTACTCACCCCTATCGCGCGTAATTGACTGTCTGTCTGACTTGACGTGATGTGACTGGACGTGCAAAGATTAGGTAGTTATGTGGAAGAGTATGTCTATAAATCAGTAGGGATAGTTACTAGTGACTTGTAAGTTGTAGGTAGGGCCTGAATGACTCACGTTGGTTGATAATCTGAAACTGAATCAATATTTTGACAAACAATATTTTTTTTACTGTCTTTTTCAATATTTTCAACAAAGAAAATAGGTTCCTACTTGTTTACCTCAGGATCAGAACTAAATCGGAGTGTCAAAGATACCGTACTGTAACTACCGTAAGTTGTTCGTAATCTACTATAGATAATAAATTACAAACTTCGGAGTTTGAAATTCTGAAAAATATTTTGGAAAACTACCTATTTTTTTTAACAATCTTTATTGACAAAGAAAATTACAATTCAATAATAAAAGCAAATTAGAACTAGTATTTACAATTGAAACAATTATGCTAACTGCAGACTGTTGCAAACAATGTACAGGTAGCTCAGGTAGTAGTATTATTATGTAAGTAATGGACGTGTAAAATATTATTTTTATTAATAAATTCTTGTATTCTTGTATTCAACTGATCCATATCAATACCAGTCGGAAGCGTCCCCATGACGCTGGCTGCATTGCCTCGCTGTATGGCCTGTTTTGAGTTTTTCAAACTTTTATTCCAAATTTGAAATTTTTCCATCATTCCAAAAATTTCACATCCTTGACAACAATGCAATCTCCATGGAAAGTATCTATAGTTTTTACAAATTAAATCGGTATTATTATAAGTTTTCACTAGTAACCTTGATTTCAATTCTTCATAAACAGTATGAAAATCACCACAAACTCAATACTCAATATATTTATTGTTGTCATCACATCATTGGCTTAATTGGTAGGTAATATATCAACCAAACCATTGGCTCTTCAAATGACCCATCTTCCTAACCACTTCATCTGTCTACGCTACTAAATCTATCTCTTTTAATACCCCCGATTCAATATCCCCGTTTGATTCATTTCTTCTAATCCCCTGGGAGTTCTTAGCGGGACGCCAATCTTCCGTTAATCCCGGGATGCCGGGATCTCGACTGAAGCGGTACTTCCCGATTATAACTGCCCGGTTATACTTATAAATTGAGGCGTCAGTTTTTCTTATAATCAGCTGAAGGTTTTTTTTTGTAAACAAGGTTTTTTAACTGAATGGAGGATTTTCCTATACAGTAAGGTAATTGGGGTTGAAATAGGGTTTAATAGAATAAAAAAAAGATTAAGACAGTTTTTCGTGTAGTTATAAATATAATAACAAATATTAAATTATTATTGTAAACTTTAATACACAAAATAGCAGCACATGCAGCGCCGCTGTAATGTAAGAACCATATAAATCTTAATAATGTTAGAACCGAATAACACATTTTTGAAGATATTTATCTTAAAAAAGTTGTTCTAACCCTTTGTCTGTGGCGGTAGTTTTGCGAAAAAAAGCGCGTGTGTGGGGGCCTATTCTGAGAGCCGCGTGCGATAGCGGCGCGTGTGATTAAAAAGAAAATATCTTTAAAAGTTTTGTAGGGAGCTATAACTTATATTGTTAGAATCACCTCCACTTCTGTTTTATTTTGCGATGTGTTAATAATTCTAACTTGAAAACAGAGTGACCAACTTTTTTTCCAGTTTTTTAACAATAGTCATTGTGAATAATTAAAAAAACCAGTTAATCATACAAACTGTTTTATTTTTATTACAATTATAAGTAGACATAATAAATCAATTAAAAAAACAAGCCTTGCCGTACATTTATTTCATAAAACAAGGCTTTCAAAAAGCGGTCCGAGCGCCAAAAATCGAACTTCTAAAGCTTGATCAACTTGTTACGCAAATTCCTCGGGGTTATTACATGTACTTACTAGAAGTTCAAGGGCCCTTTCATTAAACACGATAAAGCCCATTAAACTAGCAAAGTTATATTGTCATCTTTTGCATCGATTAAGCTGAAATTAGTTTTTTACGACAAAATATTTCGAGCTTTCATTTTTGTTTTATCACTCTTTGCAAAATCTGTAACAAATAATTGAACCCCAAATTTTCCTTAAAACCCAATGTCAAGTACAATCAGTAGCAAAAGCAATATTAGTAACGATCGTAAATAGATAGATAGAATATTCTTTATTGCACAAAAAGTTGTACATACGCGAACATAATGCTAGATAGCATTCTCTACCTTTGGGTAGTGTTGACAACAATTTAGTAGGTAGTGCTAGATAACAAAAATTATTAATTACAAGAAACAAAGGAAAATACAATTAATAAATCGACATTAGCATACATAAAAAATTATAATAATAATAGGTACTCACATTAATACATATATAATGTTACTATATTATATTATACATAAATATACATACATGAATAATAAAATATATAACGTAGGTACCGAATTATTCCTGAGAAAGAAAATGATTATAGACTCTAGATCTGAAGACATGTACTTCGCATTGTACCAACTAGGTAATATGTTTGTTATAATGCCGTTCTTTTATAATAAAGCATTTCATTTCATTTAATGGCGCGAAATACAGAAATACACAGAAAGTCGTAATCTCATCAGATTTCGAGCTTAAATTCGCGAGAAAAACTGAAACCTCGGGATCTCACTGGCTTCTTGTTGGGTGCAAGTGAGAAAATTGTGGAGTCGCTAAATGGCTATTGGTTTTTTAAAAGTTTAAGGTTTATTTGGTACAAATTTTTTGTCGGGCATTTATAACGTACCTTGTGTTAATACTGCTGGACTTAGGTCCTACATCAAATTTTGAAGTGGTTATTGTAGAGCTCCATACTAAAAGTGAAATTGCACGAGAAAAAATTATAACTCGTCAGTATGCATACCTACACGCCTCGTATTCTTACCATCTGCAAACGCTTTGAGACTCTTTTCTTTTCATACTGGTCATTATAAGACAAACAAAAAATTGGTTGAAGGTTGATTGGGTGTTTTTTACGAGTCGGCAGATATTCCAGCTCATCAGCACACATAACGTCCAATGCGTCCCCCAAGAATGGGGATTTTACCATACTCACCACACTTGGCAGGCGGATCGGTGATCATAGATCACAGCAAGAACCTCCTGCCTGGTATGTATGTACTATGACTCTTTTGACATGGACACTGGCAGAGTTGTGGCAGAACAGACACAGCGAGCCATGAAACAAGAAGTTGAAGTTGGTACCTACCAGACAGGAGCTAAGTAAGACCCGACTAAGAAAAGGTCCCCTTGGGGGGCTGAGTTGGACGGGTCAATTCTTAATCTGCGACCGGATCGGCTTAAAATTCGCTGCTTGTCTTATGAAGCAGAAAGCTTTTTATTTTTTTGTAACTAAAGTTTCTAGAAATCGCTTCGTCTCCTAACTTGATTCATCGCAAGAAAATTCCGATTGTAACTCGAAGCATCAGATTAAGGATTAGTGAATTCAACAAACAAAATACGTAATTCAAATAACAGACGAAACACGATAAAATACGTTCTTCTTCCATCAAAATAAAAGAAATGAGGAAAGCCGGCTTAGAATTTGCACCATCCCAATTCTTTCCGCGGGTGTCGTTAGGGGTGACTAAGGGATATCCAGATGCACGGGCTGCCGGGCCTCCCGCAGAACAACTCTACCACTGAACTGCGATCCCCAACCCGCATGCCCAGCGTGGGGATTATTGGCATTTCCCCTTATTTAAATAGATAGATATCGTTTATTGTCAAAGAGATTACATGTTTTTGGTTAGTAGTGTCTTAAATCCTATGTTAGGTTTATCTAGACACTAGGGTTCTCTAAAAATAGCAATAAGTATGATGAAAGCCAATAAGGATCTTATCAGGGGGAGGCCTGCGTCCAGGAGTGGACCGGTATAGGCTGTATATGAGGAAAGGTAAGATCTATTGCGAATGTGTACGAGGTTATATTGATTTAAATAATAATTTCCACAATTAAGACTTTGAGGAAACTAATCTAACCGGGCTATGGATCAAAGTGGAATAAAAGTGAAAATTGATCCATTAGTAGATTAGCAAAGCGGATCAGAGTAGAATAGGTCTAAATGGATGGAAGGATATAAAATACAGGTCTTGGTGTACTCATCTACCCAGACTATAAAAGAAATAATAGTACTAAATTGTAGTTTAGTAATTTAAAGCAAGTATCTAAGAGGTAGATTTGAACTCTAACATCTTGTGTTATCGTGGGCAACTCAAAACGTAGTACAAAACAGGTAGGAACTAAGATCATGTTTTGATGATACGCAGATCACACTTGGATCATACTAAAAACACACTTAGGTCAATTTAAGATTTTACTCAGGTCTTAAAGCCCAGCCACACGTTCCGTCTTACCTGCGAGCATGCATGTACAAAACAGTTTGCTCAGGGGCTCAGGTAAGAAGGTGCGTGTAGACGGCGAAAGCGCGACTTAAGCAATCGTTGACATACCGAAGATTGAACTGCGCATTTGGATTGCGCAGGCAAGACGGAGAGTGTGGCCGGGCTATTAGGTACCTATTAACATTTGTGAGGGATAAATGTTAATATTTGTGAATTGAATCAAGTCCACAAACTCTTAGTCTTGTATAAGTCTTGGTCTCACAGCTCGTAAGGTACCTATAGCGTTCTATCAAATCTCAGTATACTTAAACCCGAATTTCCCCTTATAAAAATACTAGAAAGAAAACGGCTCTAAATTGAAAACGAAAAAAGGAATACCGTGAAATAACAGAAATTATTTGTACGATTTGTAAGACGCGAATCGCTCGGGAATTTTTCTCGTAAAATTGAAAGAATGAATCAACGAGTTTCATTCGATAAAAGAAAAAGTAGATTTACGGCGCGGACCAATTAGAAGAAGTCAGTCGGTAATTATCCAATGAAAGCAAAGGACGATAGTGACGTCAGTTTTTCAAGTTGAATCGTTGGATGTTCTTTGATCCATATTCATTAGTATATTATCAGTTATCTAGTACCCTTAACACATGCTTGGGGTTCGATGATGCTGTGTGAATTGTCCGGCATTATATATTGATTTATTTATACTAATAATCCATAATTAGTCATATTAGTTATTAATATTATTGTTATTCATATTAGTTATTTGAATAAGTAATGTCAGCCAATTGCTATGTAATTATTTGTAAAGATTCTTTTTGCAATAAACTATTATTATTATTATAATAATATTCTAAAAGCTATTCTGCCTGTCTGTTTGATACCTTTTCGCACCTGAATGGATCTTAATGAAATTTGACAGGGATGTAAACGGTATCCCGGGGACGGACATGGCTACTTGAAAATCGCGTGTAAAGCCGCGGGCAGAATCTAGTAATCTGCAGCCAACTGTAAGATGCATTTTTTTTCTATGTTAGGCTTTGACAGTCACGAGAAGTCCCCAACCGCGTTCTTAAAAGTCTTGATTTTAGCCAGGGAAAGTTGAAAAGCGGCCGAAAACCCTGAAGCTTTGTAAAAATTCCAGCAAATGAAATATGTATAAACAAAACGAAAGGAATGACCAGAACTAATAACTAATTTTTTATGTTTCTTAATAATTTTCCTGTAATTTTGCATTTGATTTTCTCTCGTAGAAACATAATTTCAAAACCCTCTTTCTGTCGCCTATCCCAAAACAAATCAACAATAACGTTGAACTCAAAGCAAAATAAACATTTCCTCATTGTCACGAACAAACAAGGAACAAAAATAAAACAGTGTCCCAAAGTTCGTACCAAAGCTCCCAACTTTCGGAAACCACTAGAAACGTATGTAATGAACATGTTTGATAGAATTAAAACCGTGTTTTATCATAGAACATAAATTCGCTGTGACAAACGGACACACAGACAAACATACATACATATAGCGAAACTTGACGGGTTCAGATGTTGATATTTGCCACTGGACTCATTACTTAATAACCGGGCATGTGCGAGTCTTACAATATTGTCGGTGCCTAAAAAAAGTTACAGTACACACTATCCTGGCACTGAAATATTCAGAGAATGTGTATTTCTCTTGCCGTTATAACAGCAAGTAATAAAAATAAAATAAATATCCAAATTAATGGGGGCTTACATACAAAAAAACGTTTTTTTTTTTTGCTATTTGCTCTTCGTTTGTCAAGGCTGTATCTTTTGAACCACTAAAGGTAAAACTTTCTTTAAATAAGTCACGTCCTCAGTTAACTTCAATTGTAATAACAACAAATACTAAAAATATAATAAAGTTGAAAATTTAAAGGGGTCTCCAAACCAGTGAAAATTTGATGTTCTTTAAAAAAGTTGCCTAATTTTTACGGTACGGAACCCTTTGTGTGCGAGTCGACTTGCTCTTGGCGGTTTATTTCCTTTTGAGGACGGAACCCTAATAAACAATTGAATACGCAAGCTACTATTAATTAACAATGGGAAACCAATTATATGTTTCTCTATTTTGCCTTCAAGATCTATTTACGTCTGTCTGTAAAATTGTACTCGTAATTGAGTTTCCTCGAATTGTACAAACTAATTATTTCTACGACCTCTATCGCTCAGTGATTGGATTTTTAGATATGCGAGTTTGATTCCCACTCACACTAATTGTTATCAAATGATAGTTTAAATGTTTGGTTTTTTTTACGCCTAAAGGACCAAACCGATTAGGCTGTAATTTTGTTACTTTCTTACATATGTATGTAATAATTATATCCTGAAATAACTTATACCTACTTAAACAACGCATAAAAAGGGGGATTTATATCAATAATCAATCAAAGATTTTCGTAAAATTTTACGTACAACACTACTATCAGACTAGAACTATTTTGTATTTCGTAGGTTTCGAAAACGTATCTATATTTCAAATTCCAGTAAAACTGAGTCGACCCTCCAATTTCCTTCCAAGAAGTACCAGGGAAACATAAACAGCGAAGAGGCGAAAACTAAAATCTTCAGATTCCACGAAAAACGACAAAGTTCTATGAAACCACTTCGAAAAGATAAAAGTACCTCTACAATCTACAGTGCCACCAAGTTATTTATTTAGTTGACTGTACTAGCGTTGCATATTTTATTTACACCCAACAAATATGGTGTTAAAGTTTAACTTGTCCACTTGTGTATCCGGAGAGGAAGGTTATTTTTTCGAGGGTTTTATGTAGTTTTCTGATACTCTTTATTACCTCGAAGCATCCAAACGGCTGAAGTGATTTTGATGAATATGGTATAAAAATACTCGTCTGGATTCATATATGATTCTTAACAACATTTTGTAGGCCTTTGCCCTCTCATTCTGTGAAAAAGAGTGTGAAAGTGGGAATCGAGTAGGATCTTTTTTATATTTTTCAATGATTTACTACATAAAGGTCGCCGGGCCGGCATCGGACGCTCCGCACTGACCGCATCAAACTTATTTTAGTATTCTTAGTATGGTTTGCGGCTCTCCTAGCACTGGACTCGAAGGTCATCACATCTAGGTTAGTCGAGGACTGTCTGTCACGCCTAAACGCGCTCGGTTCGAATAACAGAGTCGTCCTAAGATGGGTACCGCGACACGCAGGAATCTTCGGCAATGAGTGTGCCGACGAACTTGCGCGTTCCGGGGCCAAGGGGACTCAGCTGGGCCCCGAGCCGTTCTGAGGCATAACTAAAAGCCTGGCTAGCAGAACCCTCTTGGATTCGTGCTTCGAGGAAGCTTCCAAGCTCTAGAAGAATTCCTTGGGCATGGGTTACTCAAAATCATTAATTCCTTCGATAAACGGTACACCAACCGAATCCTAGAGCTAAGCAGAAGCAACCTTCGCGTCATGACAAGAGCCCTAACTGGATACTGTCGCCATAACAAGCACATGTTCAAACTGGGTCTAAGTGACACACAATCCTGCAGATTCTGCGAAGAGGCGGAGCAAACGCCTCTCCACCTGCTAGGAAAGTGCGGAGCACTGATGAAATAACGTAGCATCCATCTGGGCAAGTACCTGCACAGCCCAGATGAGCTACGAGCCATCACACAGTGGGTCGAAACTGCTAATAAAGGGGAGGGGGTAGACGTGCGTCCACTGATCCACAGCGCATGTAGCGGACGCATCGGACAGTCAGAAATGCCGGGGATCCGTTTATTTGATGTCATTCGGATTGCCGATAAGAGGACGCACTCGCACGCCCGCTCCGTCCGCCTTTCCTCCCCTTCCGCGCTCCGCGCCGCCGTATCTACATTCCCATTCTTACAAAATTCGCCCGCTAGCTACAAAAATCCGGATGTCACGTTAAAAATTCCTTGCATATGGCGGACGCGTCGGCAATCCGGTTGCTGCGCTTACAGTGGACGCACCACCCGGCATTACGCTCAAAAAATCTGTCTGGCGCGATTAGCGCGGAGCGTCCGATGCCGGCCTGTTGACGCTAGCCTTAAAACGCCTTATTGGACAGATAAGTTCATAGCAATGCAGGGATCAAAGCTAAATTGATGTCTGAAAACTTGAAATGTTATTCGGTGGTTTCAAATATTCATCGACCGGATTTTGCTTATCTTCGTTCGTTAGAAGTTATGACCAATCAATCTACCCGGGGGTGTTTTGACAAAAGTAGGTAGAACCTACCCTATCTCCATATATGTCTGAGTAAATGTCTAAGTTTTTGAAGACGAACTGTTTTCTTTAAGCAATGCAAAATAATATGAAGAGATTGTTAACCCCTTGCCTTTGTTTCATCTGTTTTGGACATGCCAAGCCAAAGAACAAAAGTATGCTGTCTTTGGCATGAGTAAAGCTTTATTCTGGCATTATTCAAATAAAATTTAGACATGCAAGATTACAAGTCTGTAGGTTTGGTAATGCTAATGTCTGAGATACAAAAGGGACCAAAAGCGTGCACAATGGTTCATGTAAAGATACACACTGCTATTGCGTCGCACGTTTTTTTCCGAACTTGGATGACGCTAAATCACACAGCTCGACTTACTAAACAATAAAATATCTCTAATTCATTAAATTCAGAAAATTACCTTTTAATTTGCAGTATTTACAAGCGATTACGAATTCTCTTCGTTATGAAAGCCCGGTTTACCTAAATTAATATTTATATTGAATTTTAAGTACGCCGTCTACTGAAACGATTGCGTTGAGGAATAAAAAAACTGCTTTGAAAAACCCTAACGGCCACAGTGAAACCGTTCTTCATTTATCGCGCTGACTGTACTGTTTACCTTGAGGCCGTCAAATAAATTCGCGATGTAACGTCTCGCTATGTAACGGGAACCATTTACATTATGTAACGGTAATAAATGTTCTATGTTTTGCGTAATTTAATCAATTTAGTTGAAAAAAGTTTAAGATTGCCTAGATGAACTTACGCACAAATTTATTTCCACGAACCTTTTGTAATTCGATTAATTACGTTACATAAATAAACAGCCAATTTTTATGATTTTTCCAGACAAGAAATATTTTTTTATTTATAAACTTACGCGATCTGAACAAACTAATGTGATCATCACGTATGACGAACTGTGTTTCGCCATGTGCCTAAGTCAAACGCCTTATAGATTTGCTTTAGCAGACATCAGCCTTCGAAAATATATTTAGCATAGCTATTGTGTTGTTTTTTCCTTCTTTGCATAAATTAAACACTTGACTAGAGTGGCCTGTTGGTCCTATTCCTCTTCGCAAATATTTGTGCACAACAAATTCAGTTTTGGGGGAATTATTTCAGTTGTCTACGCCTCGTTGGGGCAACTTAAACTGTCCGACACGACTACCTGTGTTAGTACTAATTCCATCAAAGCTCATGATTTAGTTCTATAATGAATGATGTCTCCTAGTTACCATTTCTATTCAAGAATATTCCTTCATTTTGGATAATTATCTGCATTCGATTGTTGGTACATAGGTATTATTGACATTTCTTTCATCATCAATTTTGATAAACAAGAAAGGAATGTCTTAATTCATCTCCTGAAGGGCAAATCCAGAGAGATTAAATATTGGGAATGGCCATTAGAGTGTAAATAATTTCATGGTCATGGAATTAAAAAGCTTTAAATTTGGCATGTATTTGTTTAATTGGGATTTGTACTTATTACCGACGTCTCCCCTGAGACGCGCCCATTCCCAACTTCCCACGCATGACTATTCCCAGCGTCGCCGCGTCGTCACAAGAGACTCCTATTTCCAACGTCATACGAAAAATGTGACCAAATTTCCTTCCTTCATTCATAAACATGCTTTGAATAATTAAAATGAATTCAACAATTCTCCTCTATGAACTGTCGCCTCACTCTTTTTTGAGTTTTATTCTCCTCTATGAACTGTCATGGCGCCTCACTCCTTTTTGCGTTTTAAATCGCCATGTCGGTACTGCATCGTTGGATGTAAAAGCGCCAAACTTGGCTTATCCGAGTTCACCAATTACGGCCCCAAATATTTGGCGAATCGATAGAATTGACTGCTCCCGTGAAAATATCGAGGTGCTCTTGCATTTTATTATTTTACGTACGTTATTTATTTACGAGTAGGAAACAATGTGAACCTGATTATCGTCCATAGTTTTCCAGACATTGCTGGGTATACAGGGTGAATTTTTGGAGGCGCATTTAGAGGGTGTACCTTAATCGATTTAACTACAGGAAAATGGTCATAAGCGACTATCCATAATTTTTCGATATAAAATCATCCACACCCTTTCTCGATTCTAAATTGCATACCACACCTATTTACAGGAATATTTACTCTGTAAAGTTGTCTTTGATACCCTGGAACCAGTTAATCTTCTGACTATTCGTGCACGGGTACCCACGATACGGGCCCTGAGCCTAGTGTGGCGCCGTAGCCAATCCAATAGACATACAAATGTATTATAGTTAACTCTTTAGTTTTAAAATTTTTAATATGTATGCCTAATTGTTAATTTTGTTGTTAATAAATAATTTTTGTTTATTTATTTTTTTTTGTACATAATATAGATTTTAATAAATTTCGATTTGCAAGAAAATTGAGTTTTACACAAAAAATCGGTATAGGCATATAGACAGACAGAGTAACTTTCGAATTTATAGTATTTGTATGGATTTCAAATAAAGTCACCGAATAAATAAATAAAATAAAATAAATAAACAAATTAATAATGCTGGACAATCCACACAGTATCATCTAGCCCCAAAGTAAGCAGAGCTTGTGTTATGGGTACTAGATGACTGATAAACTTAATACAATACATAACATAGATAGATATTTTTTATTATATATAGAAAATACCCAGAACACCCAGAACAAATATTTGCAGATCGTACAAACATTTGTCATTTGTCGATCCTAAACAAATCCAAAACTCCTCCCCGAACTAGTCATTCACATCACACGAATCGAATATTAATTTGGGGGACCGAAGCACCTTACGAGTACCTACCTACATTTGTAAAGAAGGAAGAAACAAAAGGGCCGATTCATCTTTTTGTGAAGGCACTTTATGCTGGGGAACCTTTTGAGCCCTTTGCTTTTGACGCGGATTTTGATTTCTCTTTCGGTTTATGCTAATAAATTGGTTGGTTACCTTTAGAATAAGGAGTGTTTGTAGCAGTGTGATTTTTTTTTATAAAGATGTCAGGAAACTTACACTTTATCTATTCTACTTTTAATAAAACTGGTACCTATAATGACAAAGAAAATTACAATTCAATAATAGAAACAAGTTAGAACTAGTATTTACAATTGAAACAATTAAGCTAACTGCAGACTGTTGCAAACAATCTATAGGTAGCTCAACTACTCCATATCAATACCAGTCGGAAGCGTCCCCAAGACGCTGGCTGCATTGCCACCCTCCATCTATTCTATAATCCCCTGAGAATATAATGTATCATACAGGATTCAAACCCATTTCCTTTAAAGTAAAGGCATCAAGCTAAGCTACCGAGATTTCTACTACATCAATTTGATTGTTTGCAATTGCAATTTCAACTGCTTAATAATTAAATAAGGAAAATACCCTCCAAAACCTGTTAATTCAAACTCATCATTTATTTAGACGTTGTATCATCGAATACTCCAACTAAAACGTACTTATACAGGGTGTTACAAAAAGTAAGGTCTAAACTTTAAGGGGGGTTCAGTTTCGATCACAGAACACGGGATTAATATATCGTACCTACGGTACAATAACGTCACTTATGCAATTTTTTCCAAAACTGAACTGAGTATGAGAAAATACACCTAATCTACCTCTTTACTTGGTGCGTCATTGTCACTTGTGTGGTACGCATACTTTCCACTTGAGGGCACCAGTGTTGTTATGATTTTGGCGCGAATCTGGACGGCACTAGGAGAAACAACGTTTCATTGGTCAGTTGCGCGCGGGCCCCCGCACGAGAAGCAGTCTCCTGGAGCTACAACGTTACTAAGGTAATTGTGACAATTTATTTTTATGTTTTTGAAGCTGAATACTGAATGCTGACACTTGTGTAGTAGTGACGTTATTGACGTGAAAAGTTTTTTAAGAGCGTTTACCAAATTTCTGTTAGATATAAGTAAAACAATTATTGATTAATGCGTAATGATAATAATTCTCAAATGCCATACCCAATCATTGATTGAACACAAACCTTGGCCTAATTAATAGTAAGAAGATCTCTGTTATAAAAAAGTCTGATTAATAAAAAAGTTACTTTGTAGGATTAAGAAATTTTGTTATACTTATTTGCTACTTTAATAAATATTGTTTTAGATATGTATGATTTCGTGTTTTATTTGTTTTGACATAATTGACCGGTTAATTATTTTCTAGTGTCTTATCGTCACTTCTGCGAGATAGTAATTTTTAAACGTGTATATTTTTAAAATAGTAATTAGTGAGATGTTTGCTTTTATTTTAAAATAACGTTTATAGATGTAGTTTAGGTATTATCATCTTATTTTTTTAGTCGAGACGAACTATCTATTGTAATAGGAAGTTGAATTTTCAAACGCCTCTCCTGAAAAATTACATCACTTGCATAAGTGACGTTATTGCACCGTAGGTACGATATAAAAATACAAATTTAGATTTTGAAAAAATCAATTATCACTAGACTAGGCAATGGCTGATGCATGTGCTCATTGGCATATAACCGAGGGAAAATTCATTTGTAGTACCTGCCTACCGCATCTAAGGCGTGTCACTCGCTCCGATGATGTCGCGGGTCATTGACCGGTTCGGTCAACAACCCGCGACGAAGATGTTGTGCGTTAAAAGGAGATGTGAGCTGGTACGTAGGCCATTGTAGATTTTTTTAATGACAATAACACATACATCAGTAATAATAATTGCTTTACCTAGTGGTTATTTTGTTTTTATTTATTTTTTCAAAAATCCGGGAAATTTTGAAAAAGAAATCGTCGGTTTATGGCCAAGACTGAACCACCCCTGAAAATTTGGTCCTTACTTTTTGTTACATTCTGTATAGTTAGGTAGGTATCTGAAAGTAATTCTCGACAATGTGAAATACCTAAAGTGAATGTATATTAGCGATGCGGCCGAGTAAAACTTTAATTTCCCCCTTAACTGACTGACAATAAAATCCATACTAAAATAATAAAAGCGAAAATAATTATGTCTGTATGTTACCTGTTCACGCCTAAAGGGCTGAACGGATCTTAATGAAATTTAGCAGCGATGTAGTAGGTATCCCGGGTATACTTTTATCCCGGAAAAAGTATATAATCCATAGTTGCTTTACACGTCGTTGAACCATTATTCGAATACGCATTCGAAGAAAGGTTTAACGAACAATGCCTTTACGCTGTCGATATCCTACTTGCCCTCGACCAAAGTAGAAAAGGGGAGATGAAGTATTCGCTTCTCGAAAGTGATATGCTACCATTTATAAATAAGTAATTTTATAAACAAAATCTACTACAGGTTTTCAGCTCGTAGTATTCATACAGAAATTTAACATTAATTTAAATAGAGGTAAATTGCTATATATTACATACAAAGTAAATATAATTTCGTCGAGGTCGTGCTTGGCCTCAGTTTAAAATCCAAAATGGCGCCCGTAGCGTCCATTACGTGGGAACATACAACTGCTTGAACCAACCTACCTACTTGTTGAAAGTTCAAGGCATAATTTTTCGATAAAAACACCTTTCAATGTTAGGATAATACCCTTCATATTAGATAAGATAAGAAAAGAAGCTGAATAATAAATGCTAATGCTCCAGTTTATTTTCTTTTAATCTCTTTTTTCTGACACTCTCACGTTAATAGAATAGCGTGTAATTTTTTAAAACTGATTTCCGTATTAGGTAATTAAGTGTGTTTTTGATTAATAATGAATTTCACTCAGAACCCGTGTTTAAATATTAAATAGCTTTAAGTGTTTAATGTGCATTAAATTTAGGTACTTACACGTAATTTTACACTTTACAATGTGTATAATAATTGAACTCTGTATGACCCAGTACTGTGCCTTGCGGGACACTCATGATAACGAACTAAGTAATTCATTTTAATATCAATAAATTCCAACTGCTTCCGGCGTCTAAGAAAGTTTCTAATGACTAGGTATTATAACTACTAATAAGCTACGTCAAATACTTACAAAACTTATTAAACCACTACACTAACACTGTCAAACGCTTCATAGGAGTCCGAGTATTAGACTCGCTCCATAGCCGTCAACGTGTTATTAGTTGTTTTATGTATTATGATTTGTTTATTTTCTTTTATTTTATTATACGTGCCTATTTTATTTATACACAAATTAGATGCCTAGGCCTTAGGGTTGACTTAGATCACTACTTTACCACACCGGCTGCCGTTTATGTTTCACGGACACCGAGCTTGTTTTTAGTGTACTCCTGACCTACACACCATACAGATGCCCGCAGTTACCCAACTCTTGGCTTCACGCCTTCAGCCTTCGGTGATCGAGATCATACACTACCCTAACCTTGTCTCTGGGAGTACTCTCAACGGATGCAGCGGGAACGATGCTTCCGATGAGGGTATTCAGTGCGGCGTTCGGGCCTGGCCTGTCGGTAACGTGTTGTGGGGCAGCGGTGGCGTGGGGTGAATGCCCGCCGGCAGTGCTCGCGCTGTTCGAGGCGCCGGCGCCGCGGACGAGCGCGCGCACGGCCGCCCCGCCGCTGACGCGCTACGCCGCCCCCGATGGCACTCTCCTGCTGCTGACGGAGAACGGCACTCGCCTGATGACGCGCGCCGCCGCCGCCAGTCTCCTGCGAGCCGCTCTCCTCTCCCCGCGCCCCCCTCGGCCCCGCCACGGTGAGCCGCCGCCGCACTCTCTACTTCTCTCTTTTTCTGTGTGTCTCTGTCCGTCCGTCGCCTCTAGCACCGCACGCTTTACACTCGCTCGCCAACGTAAGGTAGGAGCCCTCCTTTTTGAATACTCTTTTACATTGGTTTCCATTTTTATCATCACGATTTTTAGGCTGTTAGAGAATTCAACGGTTTTAATATTCAACGGAACGGCTAACCCGTTTAATGAACAATGATGCGGACTCAGATTTTGCTCACGCATTTTAAATAGTTGTGGACTTAGCTAGGTTTGAGTTTTCAATATTTAATGAGTATTCGCTCCTACTTTGCCTGCATGATTTTAGATTTCTGCTATTTCCTTTCCTCTTTTCCACTTTAGACTTTCATTCGTGCAATCGCATTCACCTCGCCTCGAAAGTCTACACGTGGATCCGTGCATGCGCATGCCATCCTGCATATCTATTTCTACGATCTCTATGGTTACTGCGCGGCATAGACTTGGCTTATAGTTCCACCGGGTATACCAGAGAATTCTCTCCGTATTCTTTTTGCCCGATGAATGTCGTAACGTCTGCAGTGTTTTATCTTTCATTAATTTAGGGCTCTTTTATTCTAAATGTGTGACGATCGGCCGGCGCGATGGCTCTGCTGATACTGAGGGTCTGGTCGCGCTGCGGTTGGTCGTGGAGTTAGCAATCGCTAAGCGATTCCATGGATGCAATTCCAGTAAAGCTGATATCGGACGGACGGACCGCGAATCGGAACGGAAGCGGCGTGACCTCCTGGATCGGCGGTATGTCCATAACGCAGGACGGGAACCTGATTGCCCCGGACAAAATTATATCACACGTGCACCGATACGCAAGCCCTCACTACAAACCCCACGGGCATCATTACCACCGGTGGAACCATGAGCCGGGGGGGAGCGAAGATCCCCTTTACGCGACCAAGACTGTCTACGGACCAGGATACATTGATGAGAACCGTACGTATGGTTTGCAAAACGTCATCTAATCTTTCTTGAAGGCGGTAAGACATTTTTTCCAGTTGTTTCTGTGGTATTTCGATAACCATACTTCACACACGGCTACAATCGAAAAATCAAAGACAAAATTGGGAAATGTGAAAGAGGAAGATTAGGTGACGGATTACGCGATAGAAAACACACAAAACCTAACTCTAACCATAGATATCGTAAGGCACACTGAGCTCTACTGTTAATAGAAAGGCCACATCATGGAATGGTCATTCTTCGGCAATCATGAACCAAGTGCTCCTTCCATCACTTTCAACCCCCTAGCACTTTTAGAGCCCAGACACACCGATTCGGACAGAATTGGTACTTGTTCGTTTGCGGTGTTTGTTTGATCACCGAACAAATAACAATTTGCTGTCGGTCTTTAGCACGTGTGTCTGTGCCTAGTCTAGATTCTCGTACAAATAGTCTAAAACGGAAGTACTTAGAGCGTAGATCGATTTTAGATTGTAAAGTGTAGACACCCAAGAAGTTGCTTCCTTTCCCAGTAAAACGTAGGTTTAGTTTAAAAGGAGCGATTTAGCAAAGACGCTTAGACTCGGGGATTTCCTTTTCCGGGGAGATCTGTCTTCCGGAGAATTAATCTTATTGATCCGAGGAAACAAAGACGCTAGCCGTTTATGGAATATTTTCCCTTCACCTTGCAATCTTTGCATGCTCCATAATAGGAACCATTTTCGACAAAGCATGTCGAACAACGACTCATCTGGCTCTTGGCAAACTCATGGGTAACACACGTATATTTGCCATCTCACACAAGTTGTTTTTTTTTAAACACATTGTAATTATATTTCAATCTTGGCATGAGCATATATTGTATCTTTGATGAACCACACCATATGTTTTTAAACTTTCATTTCATTGATGTATCTATGTATTTTATTTATATTATCTATCTATTTTTTACTTTTTATATTTTTGACAAACCTGAATTGCTTTTTGTGTTATATCAATAGGATACGTGAAATTATTTTAGAAGAGTTTATACTATTCTTGCCAATATTATCAAGACAGTAGTTAATTTCAACAAATTTCGGATATAGGCTTGCTAAATTTGTAAAACCACTAGGAACCTATTTTGTTTAGATAAGATTCTGAACACGCTTAACAATATTTTGACTAATTTCTAGATTTTTTTCCAAGCACTAACGCTAAAAACCCAATTCTAGTTACAAAACCATGGGGTCAAATCTAATACGCTTTACTAAATAACAAAACAGTTCACAATGACATGTAACACAACTAACCTCACACTAAACCAACAGAGAGGATTGGCAAAGAGAGTGGTAAATCAGGTGATGACAAGGTGGCTCTCCAATCGACATGCCACTTGGCCCTGGATTCTTGCATCAAGGACTCTGAGTGTGTGACGTCATTGACACCAGTTCTGCAGAAGTGCCACAACAGCGACTGCGATAGGGAGGGCTGCATGACAGCCTTGAGGAACTTCTACAGGAAACCAGCTGTTGAGTGGAATACTGAGATTGCCTTCTGTCTTTGCAAGTAAGTGGAAATTCAATACAACGATAACTATCGTCTTTACCATCATATTGCATGTTTTTCCACGTCTCCCTCACCTCTCTACCATCCCTCTCTCTCTCTTATCATTTTCTGTTCTCGGTTGGCCATCTTAGGTTCATACCGTCGTTGCAGGACTCCTCCTGCTCCTCAGCTTGTGTGACATGAGGCTTAAGCGATGGCTATACCTTCCACCTAATATTAATTGGGTCTTCTACCTATTTCTTTCGTCAATTAGTCTTCAACTTCTTGTGAAATGTCAATAAGACAGTTTTCATGTACTGCAAAAAATGTTGACAAAGAAGTAAATTATTTTGGCCTAACATCAATTCAGGTACCAATGTGTTCCTTGTGAGCGTCGTCTTCATTCTATCTTCCACAGTCTTGAACATTGCCAATGATTATTTCTTCATTGCCGAATGTGACTGGTTCTTCGTTCTGTCCTCTTTATTGTATTAATTCAAGAACCCAATTAATGTTTTCAGGAAAACCGACAACCGCGAAGATTCCTGCATGAACGCCCAGGAGCGCCTGCACCCGTCTTGTGCCCAGCGCCCACCCGTGGGCTCTCCGCTGCCGGCCTGCCACACCCTCGCCCACGCCTGCCGGGAGGAACCGGAATGCAGGTAGGGATCTGCTATATGATCTGAAATATAATTTTGTGCAACTATCCTCATCAGCGATCGTACGTCCACTACTGAACCTACAGCCTTACAGGCGTGGTGATTGTGGTAAAACCCCCCTTGCGTTTTGCTCACAAACATAAAAGGAAGTTGCTTCCCTTCCACGAGCTGAATTAGAAGGTTCAATTCTTACGCCGAGGCCGCCACGGCTCGGCTTTTACCACAATACCAGCATTGATTTAGTTTGAAATTAAATGATATATTAGGTCCTTACATATGAAATTGGCGTTTTGTATGGGAGGAACAAAAAGTCGAATATTTTTTAATATAATATATTTAATTAATCAAAGTATGAACCATTATTTTCTATGCACTTTTGCCATCTTATAGGTAGTTCATTGATCCCTTTACTAAAAAAACCAGTCGGACGGGAATCAATAAAATCTTTGAAGGCGATTTGGACTGCCCCATCGGAGTTGAATTTTTTCCCTTGCAAGAAGTTATCCAAATTTCGAAAAAAATGGTAATCTGTTGGAGCAAGGTCCGGGGAGTACGGAGGATGTCTTAGACTTTCCAATTGAAGCTCTTCTAATTTAGTAGCCGTCTGTTGCGCAGTGTGTGGTCTAGCGTTGTCGTGAAGCAGCAGTGGCGTGGAGCGATTGACCAGCCTAGGTTGTTTAGCCGCTAGCTTTTCCATCATGGTTTGCAATTGCTGACAATAGACATCAGCCGTAATAGTCTGGCCAGATTTGAGAAAACTGTAATGAACAATACCGGCACTAGTCCACCAAACGCTTACAAGTAACTTTTTTGGGGTTAATTTTCGCTTGGGGCAGGATTTGGCTGGCTGGCCAGGATCCAACCATTGCACTGAGCGCTTCCGATTATCGTAAAGAACCCATTTTTCATCACAGGTAATGATTCGGTTTAAAATACCTTCATTATTGTGCCGGTTTAGTAATGTAACGCAGCAGTCGACGCGCGTTTGCCGGTTTGCTTCAGTCAATTCGTGAGGTACCCACCTTTCAAGCTTTTTAATCTTCCCAATTTGCTTCAAGTGAATTAAAACAGTTTTATCACTAACATCGCAGCCTGCAGCTAACTCGGACGTGGTTTGCGATGGATCCGCTTCCACAATAGCCTTCAACTCTTCATTATCAACTTGAGTCTCAGGCCGTCCACGGGGCTTGTTCTGCAGGTCAAAATTTCCAGAACGAAAACGTTGGAACCAAAAACGAACTGTGTTTTCTTTTGCAACACGACCGCCATACACATCATTCACCCTTCGAGTTGTTTCCGCAGCACTAGTGCCACGGCGGAACTCGTACTCGTAAATAATGCGATATTTTAAGTTTTCCATTTTGTAAAATGAGTGACGCAAACAGAAAAAAACAGAAGAAAAAAAACAAATGAATGACGATCATCGAAGCACAAATACATGAGTCTATAGCTGTACAAATTTGAATTTGGAATTCCTTACCAAAGAGGAGAAATTTGTGATTAAAGTGGCCAGTACGAAAAACGCCAATTTCATATGTAAGGACCTAATATTATTGCATAAAACATAGTATAAAGGTGATAAAATTAATTATGAGCTCAAATTTAGCTATTCTATAGCATGCTATTAATTAACTTATGTCGAAGGCTTTATAATAATAAATTCATTATTAAAATTAAAAATTGCGTTCATTTAGCAAGTTAGAAACTTATCTATATATTAGGTCCTTACATATGAAATTGGCGTTTTTCGTACTGGCCACTTTAATCACAAATTTCTCCTCTTTGGTAAGGAATTCCAAATTCAAATTTGTACAGCTATAGACTCATGTATTTGTGCTTCGATGATCGTCATTCATTTGTTTTTTTCTTGTTTTTTTTCTGTTTGCGTCACTCATTTTACAAAATGGAAAACTTAAAATATCGCATTATTTACGAGTACGAGTTCCGCCGTGGCACTAGTGCTGCGGAAACAACTCGAAGGGTGAATGATGTGT
Source organism: Eupithecia inturbata (assembly GCA_963662085.1). Lineage (NCBI taxonomy): Eukaryota > Metazoa > Arthropoda > Insecta > Lepidoptera > Geometridae > Eupithecia > Eupithecia inturbata. The sequence continues at coordinate 4,556,104 of OY759201.1, forward strand.
ATGGCGGTCGTGTTGCAAAAGAAAACACAGTTCGTTTTTGGTTCCAACGTTTTCGTTCTGGAAATTTTGACCTGCAGAACAAGCCCCGTGGACGGGTTGAGACTCAAGTTGATAATGAAGAGTTGAAGGCTATTGTGGAAGCGGATCCATCGCAAACCACGTCCGAGTTAGCTGCAGGCTGCGATGTTAGTGATAAAACTGTTTTAATTCACTTGAAGCAAATTGGGAAGATTAAAAAGCTTGAAAGGTGGGTACCTCACGAATTGACTGAAGCAAACCGGCAAACGCGCGTCGACTGCTGCGTTACATTACTAAACCGGCACAATAATGAAGGTATTTTAAACCGAATCATTACCTGTGATGAAAAATGGGTTCTTTACGATAATCGGAAGCGCTCAGCGCAATGGTTGGATCCTGGCCAGCCAGCCAAATCCTGCCCCAAGCGAAAATTAACCCCAAAAAAGTTACTTGTAAGCGTTTGGTGGACTAGTGCCGGTATTGTTCATTACAGTTTTCTCAAATCTGGCCAGACTATTACGGCTGATGTCTATTGTCAGCAATTGCAAACCATGATGGAAAAGCTAGCGGCTAAACAACCTAGGCTGGTCAATCGCTCCACGCCACTGCTGCTTCACGACAACGCTAGACCACACACTGCGCAACAGACGGCTACTAAATTAGAAGAGCTTCAATTGGAAAGTCTAAGACATCCTCCGTACTCCCCGGACCTTGCTCCAACAGATTACCATTTTTTTCGAAATTTGGATAACTTCTTGCAAGGGAAAAAATTCAACTCCGATGGGGCAGTCCAAATCGCCTTCAAAGATTTTATTGATTCTCGTCCGACTGGTTTTTTTAGTAAAGGGATCAATGAACTACCTATAAGATGGCAAAAGTGCATAGAAAATAATGGTTCATACTTTGATTAATTAAATATATTATATTAAAAAATATTCGACTATTTGTTCCTCCCATACAAAACGCCAATTTCATATGTAAGGACCTAATATATAAACGAAAGTCGTGTTCGTTACACTATTTATAACTCAAGAACGGCTGAAAAAAGCGTGCGAAGCCGCGGGCTGCAGCTAGTTTTTAAATAAATGGTCATTCAGTAATTTAAATTCATTAGGTTATTATAAATTTTTAGACAAATAATCAAGCAGCGCTTTTGATGTGTAGCTTTTTTTAGAATTAGCCTATTCGGGTCTTTGCATACTGCCTAGGATTTTTGACACATGCTTAGTGGAATTATTTCTCACAAAATTTGAAATTTCATAAATAAAAGCGATCGTCCACAGAAATAATTCTGCCGCTCTGTAAATATCATACAATTGCTATTGGGTATGTATCTAACAAACCTTCAAACAAAATTGACTCAAATCTAAGTGTTTCTAAAATCTAACCGAATACATACAAAATCCATTTTCCTTTATCATTCAGTTAACGCAACATTTGAAATCATCCCATAATGAGCCATAAACAATTTGCATACAATTCTATACGAGTATTAATACTATTGTGACTAACATACGCAGTTGGTACTGTAGCATCAAAATACGAATAAACAAACAAACCAGAATATTATTAAAAGCAATTCTATCTCATGGTGAGTAGAGTTGGGGCTTTGATAGAACTAGAATCGTCGACTTTCCGAAAAAGACGGTTACCTTTGCAAAACTGGATCTTCAAAACGGACAAAATTAATAAAGACAAAAATCATTCGTGCATTATTTAGCTACTTTTTAAATATTTTATTTGATTATTATGCTGACGTTTTTAAGACCCGTCAGGTCTAAAGGAAATAAAGTACTTTTTAGGGTTCCGTACCCGAAGGGTGAAACCCTATTACTAAGCCTCCGCTATCCGTCCGTCCGTCTGTCACAGGGCTCTATCTCATGAACCGTAAGAGGTAGACAGTTGATGTGTATTGATGATGTACATATTTCTCTTGCCACTATAACAACAAATAATAAAAGTAAAATAAATATCCAAAATAATCCATACATGAACGTTTTTTTTGGCTATTTTTGCTATTAGTTTGTTAAGGCTGTATCTCTTGAACCATAATAGGTAGACACATGAAACTTTCTACAAATAAGTAACACTTCAACTGTAACAACAACAAATACTAAAAATATAATGTTGAAAATTTAAAGGGGTCTCAGAGACCCCTTTAAATTTTGGCAAGTGAAAATTTGATGTTCTTTGAAAAAGTTGCTTGATTTTTACGTACCCCCTTCTTGTGCGACTTGACTCGCACTTGGCGTTTTATATAAGTAGATATAATATCAGGCTAGTACCCATAACACAAACTTTGTGGCGCGCGCCACCGCGCCTTACAGCTATTTGAAAACAAGACGCACACCGGTGCATTTGTGTGCGTACCTTCCTACCGTGTTTACAACTTATCAATCAATACTTATTGCTATTTTTGGAGAACCCTAGTGTCTAGGTAAACCTAACATAGAATTTAAGGCATTATTAACCAAAAATATGTAAATTCTTTTACAATAAACGATATCTTTATGTCTGCTTACATATTGGGGCTAGATTCTGCGTGGAATGTCCAGCATTATTTATTTTATTTTATTTTTTCGACGGGGCACGGCCTTTAGTAATGAAGAACACGATAGAACAGAAGTACCAGCGGCGGCCCGTCACGTTCAACCCGGACATCTTCAACCGTCTATCCGCCAACAAAGCCGGTCCTCCTCCAGCACAAACTCACTCTACCCACATTCGCTGGAAATTCCCAGAATTTGCTCAAAACAATTCCGCAAAGCATTATCCACGACCGATTGGGCTCCGAAATAAATCCAAACAAACATTCAAGCTTGGAAATTAAGCTGGATAGAGAATTGTGTGATGAAATTCTGTTATGCAAAATATGAATATTTCTCATTTTCTTGCTATAGGTATATCCATACCTATAGCAAGGAAATGAGAAATATTCTGACCACGAACAGCTTTAACATCTAAACACATGCAATGTGGAATAAGAGGACAATTTAATTTTAAATCAACTCCACAGAAATTTAGATACTATTTTGTGATGTTAATGTTACTCAAACAAAACGAACTAATTTTACTTAAATGTCTTTGGAAATCAAAGAATATATAGCAAGTACGTTTTACCTACTTTTTTGAAAACTAATTTTAAACAAACTTATAAATATAACCGACTTCAACCTATCTCATCATTTTTTTATTTATCTACATATGTGTTCGTTTTGTGGCACCTGGTCAGAAGAATACCATTGGAAAATAAATCGGCATTATCAATTTCCATCTTATGTATTATTAGGTATAAAGGTTGGTAACAAAAAGTAAGGAACAAACTTGCAGGGGTGGTTCAGACTCTGTCATAAAACCTAGGAAAAATATAAAAAAAAAATCCCGACTAAGTTTTCGATAAAATAAATAAAAACGAAATGACTACTAGACAAGACAATGACAGATGCATGTGCTTTATAGATATCCAGATAATATTTCTGTGATGCTACTCAAAATTAACTAGTTTTACTTAAAAGTATTCTGGAATTCATAGAACACATTATATAGCAAGTACGTTATACCTACTTTGTCGAAACTAAGGCTAATTTTAAACAAACATAATAATGATCAAATTTTTGATTGCAACCTATTTCATCATATTTTCATCTATTTACAAAATAATATGACATGTGTTCGTTTGGCGGCACTCAGTCAGATTGATATCATCGAAAAATTATAACGGCATTACCTATTAACATCGTAGGTAGGTACATAGCTGAAAAAATCCAAATCATATCACCTTTCCAACAAAACAAGTAAAATCGAAATAGCTTCATTCGTTTGGGAGCCACGCTGCCACAGATAGATACACTGGCCCTAATTCCACTAAATTATTCGCTTTGCCATAGCCACCATGGCTATGGCAAAGCCTTCGGCAGACGATGCGTTGGTGGCAAAGCATCGTCTCAGAATTACACAATTTGACATTATTTTACCATTGATGAAGGAACTTATTTATTTATATTTAAATACAGAAGGACGCGTGTCAAGGTTGAAACAATTCTATCAATCACTCCGTGCAAATAGCACCGCACGCACTATTAACCAAAAATATGTAATCTCCTTAACAATAAACGATATCCTATAATGTCTGCTTACATTGGGGCTAGATTCTGTGTGGACATTCCGTCCAGCATTATTTATTTTATTTTATTTTTTCGACGGGGCACGGCCTTTAGTAATGAAGAACACGATAGAATAGAAGTAGCAGCAGCGGCCCGTCACTATCTAAAGTATCTAAAAAATTTTTTTCTATTCTGTGACGATACCATAGTTAAAGCGATTGGTTTGCAGAATTTGGCCCTTGTAAACAACATAATTGCTTATTTATGTCTCGAAATAAGCACGTATACCATACCTACGAATAAGAAAATCCTATTCGTAGGTATAAGATAAGTTAGGTATGAAATTAATTTTAGCAGAATTAAGCCATAATTTCTAATGCTGTCAACATTTTCTACTACGCCATTAAATTCGGTTTAAATTAATTTTATACGGTCTTCACCAAGCCTGATCATATCCAACGCACTATACGAGCGTTTTTCGTCAGAACTAATCAATCAAACTTTAGTAACAATTTGATGAATTCTAGTTGTTTACACTCGTTCGAGGTAAACGTCGGCAAAGCTGGTGAACCGCATGTAAATGGTAAACAGAGTGTGTTCAATATAATTGAATATTTGGTTATATACGTTGGCCTTTTGTTGGTTCAATTGCGGTATGGTTATAATTACAGCGGGTTTGTAGATGTTTGATTCAATTGTTTATTTTGATTCGTAATTATTTAACTATTTATACATCAGTAGGTACCTAATTCACGCCCTAATCTATTGAAACTCGACCACATACAAAGCATAGTCATCATCATCATGATGTCTACAAAATCGTGGCTTATTCGCGGAGGTACATGATTCTATTGTTTTTAACCGACTTCAAAAAGGAGGAAGTTCTCTGTTCATCTGTATGTTTTTTTTTATGTAGGTATGTATGTTACTTGATCTCCGCCTATGGGTAACCGATTTTACTGATTCTTTCACTATTGTAGGTATAGAGAATGATCCCGAGGTGGTCCCATAAAAAAATATTCCCGAGGGATTAGTATTTATCACGTTAAAGTTAGAAAGCAACAGAATATTTTTGGAGAATCACGACTAGCTACAACAGTTTTGGTGATATCTGCGCCAAATGTAAATAGATTTTGAAGATTCTTTCGTTGTAGTATAAAAGTCGACATTGAGCTGGTTTCCTATAAGTTTGATTCTCGAGGAATTGCTATGTGCGCTGTAAAACGTAGGTTTGAAAAAAATCTTCAGAATATGATAATTTCATTATCAACTAATTAATGGTTTCCATGGCAACGGGCGTCAACAGTTTCGTCCATGTGCTATCAAAATAATTAGACTTGAATTATAACTAGATGTCGCCAGTGTCAACTCAATATTTTGCAAGTGAATACAGACCTTCGGTCAGGGAAAGTAAGGGAGGGGTGATTTCGTTCGTCCAAGACATAGATGAATATTATCTTTGAAGTTGTCTTATCGTTTTTTAAAACACACCAAACCATTATTTCCCAATGGGTCCATGAAAAATATTACTATAATTTAAATTATTTGTGTCATTTAAAACAATACAACGGTATTTCATTAGTTAGTGAGTCTTCATGTCATTTGAGCGAAATGACAGCCATCACAGCTCGAAAGACGGGACGCAAATGTGAATGAGTAAACACAGGCCTGAGTAAGGCCCGTAGGTATCAGTCATCGCTTGCTCAGTCATCAATCTATACTCGAGTAACGCTTTTCTGTGGCTTAAACGTCACTCAAGCATAGATCTATGACTGAGCAAGCTCTCATAATCGAGTATTTATCACGTTATTATAACGTAAACTTTGTTTTGTTTTATACCTCTAGATGTTGAGAAACATAAAAAATTATATAATAAAATATTGTCAAATCGTAGTTACTATCTTGTCACGATTTCCAAAATAATTCAAATTAATTCAAGGCACAATCATTTCCGTCTTTATTCTACAGCGACTACAGCACACTCACTGTTGGTCGCAAGTAGGTAGGTGGAGTGTTGACTGCCAAATACAACTGAACACATCGCCTGTTCTTACAAAGAGAGCTGTTAAATGCGACCGACCTTTATAAAAAAAAAGTGGTTGCCATAGACTAAGATAGATGACACCTGACATTGACACCTGACTTTTGTCCAGCGCCGTCTAGTGTCAAAATAAAAAGCACGATTGTTTTTTTTAAAGATTGCATTGAAAAGCCCTCATTATTCAGCATTTTTTGTCGTTGACTGTTAAGACCAATATTCTCGCAAAAGTCGTTTGCGTCTCAGGGCTTTTTCTTAAACACAAACAGTTTCTTTCCTTGCGGGCGTGATTTATGTAGATACAGTAAGCTGATTACGTCTAGTTGTTTGTTAACTTTACTAACTTCTGCCCTCGGCTTCGCACACGTTTTATCTAATTAAAAAGTAGCTTTTATAATATTCCAAGTCTAGAACTATATGTGCGCAAAGTTTTAGCTCGATCGATTCAGTAGTTTTGGCGTTGTCTTCGCACAAACATCAAGACCAACTTTCGTCTTTATAATACTAGTACTGTTAATTAATGTATATAGTAGGATATCCTTCAAAGGCCTCGAAAGCCTCAAACACACGCACCTTTCCACAGATTCACAAACAGGATATTTTTGGAACGGTTAATCTCAATCAATATAAATATTTGACCTTGTTGCATGGCGACCTTTTCAAGCGACCGACCTTCATCGATCATAAGTTATTTATAGAGTTATTTCATTAAATATCCCTCTCAAAAGGTTTTATTAAGGTTAAAACTTCGATAAAAGTTGCACTGAACAATATAAATAAATTATATTATTAATATTTATTGTGGTGGACCTTAAGAGAACGAGTCCAGGTTTGACATTAACTCCCGAGCAAAAATGTTGTTTTGAAATTGCTAGGGTTACAAATTAGGTACACATACTCGAAATCGTTTTCGAATTATATCAAAATCGATGATTGCACCGCAATGCACCGACGACATTGCATCGGTCGCAGATAGTCGATGGTTGGAGGCGGCTCAGGGCTACCATTTGTGGTGTTGTCGTATGTTGGAGGCCTATGTTCAGCAGTGGACATGACTGTGTGGGCTAATATGACAGATAGACATTTTATTGGTAAAAGCAAATCATTTAAAATTAAATTAAAATAATAATAATAATTTACTCATGAATAAAAATATTGAAAGTAATCTCAATACTAAATGTAAAAAAATCATTCACAATAATAATTTTATTAAATGTAATGAGTAGAGTTAATAATTTAAACTTTAATCAAACTTTTTTTGTCTGAAAATTCTCGTACCTTGTAGTACGGCCTTCTTGATGAGCCACATCTTTAGTTTATTTTTAAAGGAAACTAGGGTGGGTGTATTGACAAATTGCTCCGGCAATCCGTTGTAGACTTGGCAGAAACTTGGCAACGCAAGTTTGAGGCCCGTATAAAAGCCCTGCCCAAATCCCCATATTTTTACCTTTCGTGCCTTCAGCAGTTATAGGTATAGATCTAGGTTCTTACGAGGGTGGGGCGGGACATGTCTCTATCACCTTCAAGAAAATCAGAACCAAAATAATCCGAAAACGACCAATGAACCTCTTTCAGAATCCGCCTTGAGAACTACGAGCAATGGTGCGCCGTCGATGCTGTCACCCAAGGCTGCGCGGGCTCCGCTGCCGCCTGTCGCTCCGCAGTGGTCGCTGTGTTGGGCACTCAGCTTCGCGCCGCCTGCGCATGCCGCGGAACCGACTTCGCACAGCTGTATGACTGTCTAGGATGGCAAAGGCTGTTGTGGCTGAATCCTTGCGTTGGTACGTATGATTACGAGTATAACCTCTTCACAGCCAACCTCAGAGGTGCGACCTGCACGGGCGCGCAATATGTTTACGGCCAGACTACCATTCCATAGCTTTTTATGAATAGGCAAACACTTAGTAGGCTTTATTTGCGGTTTCACACAAAATCTAACATAGCAAACAAATAGATAGTTGGTAGGAGTCAAAACTCCTCTTAAGCTTAAACAACTCTAGCTTTGTATCGAGGTCGTCCTGATATAGATTTCTTCCGATTCTTTGTCTATTTCTGCTTCAATTAACAGCTAAAGTATCGAAACAAATCGTTTTCTTTCCAGTGGAATCTCAAAGCGACTACCACCAGAAGACCTACGGCTCCATCATCACCACCACTCCTTTCGACAACGGCATCCGTTACATAACCGTCGCTCCCGAGTCTCCTTACCACCGCACCACTACGCATCAAAAGCCAACCACCTCTCACACGCACTTCCCCGTGAGTGTGCAAGTCAGTCAGGTAGGTACTTTAGGTACAGCTTTAGTTGGTTCATCTGCAAGTGTAAGAAAAACAAAGTGAGTTCAATGTACAGACACTAAAATGGCTGGTGATTCTAATTTTTGAAAACTAAAATATTCACGCTTTGTATTCAATTTATTTAATCTTGTTCAATTACTTTCCAAAAACGAATAAAGTTACAAACGAAACTCATTTTAGTTTTTGAAAATTTATATTGGTTGGCAACTTTTAGCTCAGATTGTGGATGGAAAGGTCGAAAGCAGAATGTTTGCCTTCGGTACCACAGTGCCTCCACTCCTTGGGCTCACTCTAGGAGCGGGGGCATAAAGAAGGCCCCTTTTTTTTTGCTTTTTGCTTACATCTCGTAAGCGATGCGTCATAGGAAATTTTGTTGTACTACGTAATGAAAATTTATAAAATTTTCTACGACTTTGGTTCTATACATATTTTATCTGAACCCCACTAGTCCAAACAAAATTCCGTCAAGTTTTCTACTTTCGACTTTTCCATCCAACCCCCTCTTTTGAGCACCCATTGACTGGACTAGAAAATAACAACGGTAATACCTAGATTTGAAAAACACCAATGGATTATGAAATTTCACACTCATGTGCCTACATAATTTAATGTTCATAATTAGTTATAGTTTAACAGCACTAAATAGCAAAATAGTAGTAATAGTAAATAGGCAAATATCATCTCCAAAAGCACTAAAAATAAACCACCAAGTGCGAGTCGCTCGCACACGAAGGGTTCCGTAACGTAAAAATCAAGTAACTTTTTCAAAAACATCAAATTTTCACTTGTTGGGAGACCTCTTTAATGTTTCTATTTTATTGTATTGGTAGTATTTGTTATTATTACAATTAAAGTGTTACTTAATTATAAAAAGTTTCATGTGTCTACCTACTGTAGTTCAAGAGATACAGCCTTGACAAATTAAGAGCAAAAATAGCCAAAAAAATCACGTTGGTTGTATGGGAGCCCCCTTTAATTTTGATATTTATTTTATTTTTATTATTTTTTGTTATAGCGGCATAATAAATACCTATTATCTGAAAATTTTAACTGTCTACCTCTTACGGTTCATGAGATATAGCCACGTGACAGACGGACGGACAGACAGCGGAGGCTTAGTAATAGGGTTCCGTTTTCACCCTTGGGGTACGGAACCCTAAAAATAACTACATAAAGTTGACCCCATTTTCAATTTCACCCAAGAATTTGTTTTACATGAAGAATTCTGCACCCACGTTTTTGCTAGAAGTTAGGAATCTCACGAGTTCACGAATAGAAATTGTACAAAGCATACATTTTTGACAATTCCGTAGTACCCATAGTAACCAGGTCAAGACACTCTTGATCAGGCTTGTACAACCTTAGGGCCCATTTTACTATCCGATGCTTCTAGATAGGAAGGTAAGACACAAAGCAAACTTTTAAGTAAGTATTGATAGTGAAAGTGAACACGCATTTAGTTTAGGAACCTTAATGTTGTGAATCAGAACAGACAACACAGCACTTTAGCATAGAAATAGTCAAATGAAAAGGACGAATAAATAAAAAGATGATAGAAAATAAGAATAAAAGATGGGTTTACAATCAAATGTGTAAACATCAATGCTGATGCCAATGACCCTCTTCCAGGAAAACCACGAACTAAGCCCGATCACGACTATGTCTGAGCAAACGGTAAACCCCTCCGAGGTCGCGCAAATCTCCGAGCCGGTCGTAGAGACGACCACGCAAACTACCACAACCACGACTAAAGCGACCACGACTACGACGGCCACAACCACGACAACCACAACAACGACGCCAAAGCCGACGACCACGATGGAGCCGGCGAAGTACTGCATTGTGAAGAAGCCGGAGAATGATGATCAGGCGCAGTATATCAAGATGGGGGAGACGAGACGGGTGAGTTGATTTGCGGAATCAGTTTCGTGTTATTTTTTTATATTGGATGTTATGTCATTTTTACTAGACAAGCAGAAGGCCAAATGAGGTATCGCCTTTAGCCTCGTTAGCTTTACTGCTGCTGTTATCAAAGGGTATCAGGATGTTTGCGCGAGAGGCACTTGCACGATGGACATGTGCGCGAGAATACATTTGCGCGAGCGTTGGCGCGAGTGGATACTTGCGCGAGAAATCACAACACCTAAAATCTCTCGAAGGAAGCCGCAAATAGTTGCGGATTTTACCATTGTATATATAACAATGCTCTCTTTCCTCTGATGTATGTCACTTTCCCCTAGCCCTCCCTCTTCCTTCCCCATCACGAGAAACATTATTTTAACGTAGATCTTTGACGAGTTACGAGCTATGACGACCGACGGACCGGCGTAGCATACAAAAGACAAGACAAGCCTTCAACGCGCACCCAGGTTTCTATACATACTAAAGTCCTCTTAGCCGGGAGCAGTAGACCTAACGAGTTGCGGTTTTCAGGATGATAAATAAAACCTCTTGCGCTTTACTTTCAATGCACTGACTTTTCGCTTCTCCTTCTCTTTCCTTCCGATATATTCCCATCTGCCCCATTAACCTCCCCATCAATGGGGCGGCTGGGAAAAAAATCCCATCCACCCCATTACTCAAGTCAATGGGGCAAATGGGAATTTTCGCCCCATTGACTTAAGTAAACCACCCGATTGACTTTTTAATAATATAAATATTAAATCTCACTATTCATTTTTATAAAGTATTCATTTTACTATTCAAATAATTGAGTATTAGTAGGAACGGTCGGAAATAAATTAGCCAACTTATTTGAGCAAATGAAGTTCTGGTATATTGTCAATAAAAATTTTCGTAAAATAATCACTACGCAAAATTGTAAAATCAAATAATAATCTTAGGAAAAACAGTGTCGGCGACCGATATACTTAAGTGTAGATTAATTCGGTTAAGCTAGTTTTAAGATTTTATTTCCACGCATTATCAGTCGAACATTCTAGAGCTTTCGAGAGACGTGAATAAACGCGTAGAAAGCTTTGGAAAGTCCTAGAATATTCTAGAATAGTCAGGAACATGTGAGAACTTTCTAGAAACTTATGGAAGCCTATGGAACGTTATGGAAGTCCGTAGAACATTCTGGAAATCCATGGAAGGATTTAGAACCTTGTGGAATGTTCGAGAATCTAGTTTTTCATGTAGCTATTTGTCAAAAGTTCTAGAACGAATGGAAATGTTAGACAAGGACGGCTGACAATGCGTAGGATGTGTGAGTGAGACAGAGCTAGTTCACTAGAGAATTGGAGTATATTCTAGTAAGTTTTGAAAGGGCCGACGGAGGTATAAAAACCTGAGCTTGTCCGTCGGTCAGTCAGTTCTATTTTAGCAGTCAATGTGAAGTGATCTAATACGGAAAAGTGAACAAGTTCTGATCTGCTCTCAAGGCCCGAGCCTGAAGAAAAGTATTCTAAGTCTTGTGTGAATTCCTGAAAGTTTCAGTAGTGCTTTAGTGTTCGTGTGTGCGGAAATAAACACATATAATTGGAAGGTTGGACTTTCACTGCATCTTCAGGGATTCCTTCTAGTATACGCCGGTAGCTAGGTCCAATTCCACAACAGCGCTGGGTGGCTGGTTAAACAGCTGCTTGTAAGTCATCTACTTCACGCCCCTCGACTACGTCACCGGACAGCAGACGCAGACCGGGTTTGCCGAGTGCCACGTGTAGAGCACCGAGTTGAAGCTTTGAGCTCGCAACCCGCGAAGCTTGGCATTGCCTGCACTGACCCTTGGCCTGGCGATTGAGTGCAGAAGCTGGTATCCTGAACCGATTGCACTCGCCGCAACAAACAGTGATAGTGTGGTCAAAGCATTATTCGCAGTTACTAAGGCCTCTCAGGAACAAAAGTCACATAAAAAAAACTATAAATCCTCATAAAAGTAAGTAACATTTAACAATATATTTTTATCTACTATATAAAAATAAGTCGGGTTTTCCTTCTTGACGCTATAACTCCAGAACGCACGAACCGATTTCCACGGTTTTACAATCTGGTGGCGAAACGGAGTTCGCCGGGTTTGCTAGTTATTTATAAAATAACTACAAAAATCATTGTAAAATATAGTGTGATTAGATTACTGACGCCATGTTTTATCATTTTTCTAACAAATAATATCTAAAGTGCAGCATTGAAATAATTTTTAGCACAGTGTAATCATCACATTTTACAATAATTATCTTTATAAAAACTAAGGCTATCTTTTACATCACAACAACCGCCAACCAAAGACCGCGCGAGCACGTTTTTGTAAAAGTCATGAGCAATAAATCATGACTCATCCTGGCCACCCGGTTGAATATGTACTAAGTACTAATCAGATCAAATCAAAAACTCTTTATTTCCACAAATACAATAAATAGAAAAGGTCTTAGAAAAGGTCAAATTGTTAAAAATTTGCCTTTTGCCGGTTCGTTTTCCGATAAATCCATTGAACTTTATAAAATGTTACGGGTTAATTTTGTGTAAAAGTCCTATTAAATGTTATAAAAATAGATTCTTGTAGCTTCTTCTCGCGAAAACAACGACAACAGGGTAAGGTTTCCGTAAAAAAAAAAACTAAGTAATATGAAGATTATACTTAAAAAGATAAATACAAGCATAATACAAATAATCAACATTTGATTGTATTAATAAAATCTATAAAGTTTCAACAATATTTATACAATATCAAAGTTATCAGATTCACTGTTGCGTTTTCTTTAATAAATAACGACAAACATTTCGAATGCAACTTCAGTCAGTCAGGGCCTGTGCGCCACAGTGAAGGGACGTCCTTGTGTAAAATAAAACAAAAACGCGGCAGCAAAATCCCGCGGATGAATACATCGCTGTGCCGATAGGAAAACTCAGTTAGGTCAACTGGTTCTAACACTTGTGCGGAAAAGTAAGAACCTATTTCTTTTATCTTATTGTTTGGGCTCGTATGGTTTGTCTTCTAACTACTAGCACTCTTGTGTTATATGAAGACCAGAGTTCTGATGATGGAGTCGGAAGGGTGGCATAGGAACTCTGTAACAAAATCATGTAACCCTCTCGAATTTCAGCTCGTATGGTTTGTCTTCACTAGCACTCTTGTGTTATATGAAGACCAGAGTTCTGGTGATGGCGTCGAAAGGGTGGCATAGGAACTCTGTAACAAAATCATGTAACCCTCTCGAATTTCAGCTCGTATGGTTTGTCTTCACTAGCACTCTAGTGTTATATGAAGACCAGAGTTCTGATGATGGAGTCGAAAGGGTGGCATAGGACCTCTCGAATTTCAGCTCGTATGGTTTGTCTTCACTAGCACTCTAGTGTTATATGAAGACCAGAGTTCTGATGATGGAGTCGAAAGGGTGGCATAGGAGCTCTGTAACAAAACCATATAACCCTCTCGAATTCCAGCTCCCCTATTATAGTATGTAGTTTAACTAATATTGTTTTTCTTTTATTCTTCGAGTGCCACCGTCTATTTTGTTCTTACATGTCCAGTCCATCCCAAGGTTGCCTGGCTCATAGCGATACCGCCTTTGTACTTCGTCTACTCTTAGCATCTATTTCTGTATTGTTTTCTGTCTTTGTGTGGTACAATAAAGAATTATCTATCTATCTATCTCGTATGGTTTGTCTTCACTAGCACTCTAGTGTTATACGAAGACCAAAGTCCTGATGATGGAGTCGGAATATCATCGGCATAGGGCATAGGAACTCTGTAACTGAGCCATGTAACTATAGATGTAAAGCAGGTAGGTACCAGTTTCCACCCATATCCAGCGGTATCCACCATTTAGCTACTAGTAAAAAGCGGTTGTAACCCGACTGGAACGAGGAAAGGTGGGTTATGACAATCGTTCTGGAATCTTTCTGTTGCAAACAATCTAGAAGTAGCTGGTTTCAATAATTGATTCTCAGATATCAGCAGACTGTTGCAAACAATCTAGTGGTAGCTGTTTTCAATAAATGATTCTCAGATTTCGGCAGACTGTTGCAAACAATATAGAATTAGCTGGTTTCAATAATTGAATCTCAGATATCAGCAGACTGTTGCAAACAATCTAGAGGTAGCTGGTTTCAATAATTGATTCTCAGATATCAGCAGACTGTTGCAAACAATCTAGAAATAGGTGGTTCCAATAATTGATTCTCAGATACCTATAAGCAGACTGTTGCAAACAATCTAGAGGTAGCTGGTTTCAATAATTGATTCTCAGATATCTGCAGACTGTTGCAAACAATCTAGAGGTAGCTGGTTTCAATAATTGATTCTCAGATATCTGCAGACTGTTGCAAACAATCTAGAGGTAGCTGGTTTCAATAATTGGTTCTCAGATATCAGCAGACTGTTGCAAACAATCTAGAGGTAGCTGGTTTCAATAATTGATTCTCAGATATGTATCTGCAGACTGTTGCAAACAATCTAGAGGTAGCTGGTGTCAATAATTTATTCTCAGATATCTGCTGACTGTTCCAAACAATAGAATAATAATAAAATCATTATTATATTAAAAAAACTAAATGGGGAATACAATTTATAACTATATAAATTTGGCACCTGTTCAGTACATCAAAACAATAAACCGCTAGTAGGTCAAAGGTGTGACAATACAACAATAAACTTTATTGCAAACCACAAAAAAAAAATTACGACTCATTAGTAAGTAAGCCAACTTAATAAAAATCGATGTTACTAAATATTTATTTAAAATTAATATTACCTCTACACTGAAATCAGTTATGCAGAATATAAAAATACCAATGTAAGAAAAAATACACATCAGTATGTATTTGTACAAAGATTAATTACTTATAGAAAAAGTATCATCATTTGTTATTTCTATTATGTGTATTAGGATTATTTTAGTTTAATATAGTTTGTAATAGTTTTATATTTCTAATTAGCTCCGCCTTCCTTTGTCGTCTCTTTTAAGCTTTGGTTGCCTGGAAGCAATCGCTTTAAGTGATTTATTTATTTATATTCATTTATTGTTTATTTACTTATCCGTGATAAGGCCGCCAATTCTGTTACCTTTTACCATACTGTTTTATATATAAGTTCTCTGAATAAAATATTATCTATCTATACAGGGTGTCCAGTAATTAATGGATAACCCCGCAGGTGGGGGGGCAAGGGGGCAACTCAAAAAAAAATTAAAAAAAAATCTATCTGCAAAGGTCTAGGATTTTTTTTAATTTTTTTTAAAGTCCGAAATTTGATACCTTTGTTAAAAATTTTGAACACTACGGCTACAAATTCAATGATAACGAATTGATTTTCTCTGGAAATAACCGTGAATAATTGGTCTTGCTATGGCGTATCACAAATTATTCCTAGCCACAACTGTTTGTTTTTTTCAAACAGTTAAAAATAAAAATTAGTGTATTCGATTTTTTTATGATAAAGTTTGAGCACCTGTGGTATAAAAAAAACGTATGGAGACCGGGGTGGCCCACAGCTTAAAAAATATGCCTACTTCATGTAGTTTCTTAAAAAGTATTACACTTAATTTTTTTTATTGTCAAATAACCGACTTATGGCTACCTATGTTTCTCTAGCCCTATTTTTCTTATAACAAAAACAAATAATAAGATAAGAAATTTATTTTGAAAATCAGTGAAAGTGTATTTTGGGGTGGTTGGGGTGTTATTAATAATTGAAACAACAATTTCAAATAGGTAGTCTTATAATAAATGTTCAAATTGTTTGCCACCTACTCCTAAAAAAAAAATTAAAAAATCCTAGACCTTTGCAGATAGATTTTTTTTTTAATTTTTTTTGAGTTGCCCCCTTGCCCCCCCACATGTACCTGCGGGGTTATCCATTAATTACCGGACACCCTGTATATTATTACCGCTGAGCATTCGTGTTACTGCTTCTGTGTGCCCTGGGCATGTAGTAGTACAAATTAAATATTTATTTGTTTAATTCGGATTGCCATCAGCTTATTTAATTAGAATAGAAATTAAAGTAGACACAGAAAGCTAACAATAGGCTTTCGCTAATAAAATCCTATTAAACTACCTAATTGTGAACACTAAAATTTATGTCGCCGACAATATTGCGTACTTAACAGAGCAATAAAATTATATCAAAACTTAAAAAAGAAACAAAAGGTAAATAAGAATTAAGAGTATAACTACATACATCATGTGCAAAAGAAGTTGAGAGTCATGTATCGCCTTGCACTGTGAATGCTGGTATTAAAAGGGTCAATTTTCAACATCCTGCTGAAATCATTAACAGTTCTACTTAGATAGATAGATATAGTTTATTGTCAAAGAGATTACATGTTTTTGTTTAGTAGTTCTTATGTTAGGTTTATCTAGATACTATGATTCTCTAAAAATAGCAATAAGTATAAATTTGTACACACGGTAGGCAGTTACGCACACAACAAACACCGCGGTGTCACCGTCCGTCCTGTCCGAGTGTAGCTGTAAGGAGCGGTGCGAAGTTGTACACACGTGATCCACGTGAATCACGTGCATCAGGCCAATGACAACGCTGCGCTTGAGTGCACTTGCTCGCACACAAGTGTAAATAACTAATGAATGAAGCGCGTCTCGCCGTAAATGCTTCTTTAAACACTGATACGGAAGCAAAGTGATATTTTTTATTTCTTTCGCTTTGGTATGTAATGTACCCCTCAGATGTACCAATCAGCGGAACTAGTAGACTTAAAATACCGATAATGGCTGATGGTGAGAGTTCATGCTTGAGTAACGGTTTTCTATGGCAGAACGTCACTCAAGTATTAATATATAACTGAGCATGTTTTTATAATACGGGCTTTATGAACGACCGATGTGGCGCGGCGGGCGAAGGTCCGCCTGCGACGCAGGTGGTTGTGGGTTCGATTCCCGCCTTGGGACAAATGTTTGTATGATCTATAAATATTTGTTCCTGGTAGAACACGAGGGTTGGGTTATGTATAATAAAAAATATATATCTATTTAGTGTATTGTATTAAGTATATCAGTCATCTAGTACCCATAACACAAGCTGTGCTTAGCTTGGGGTTAGATGATGATGTATGGATTGCCCAGTATTATTTATTTATTATTTATTAATTCCAGCTGTACCGTTCAGCGGAACTAGCAGAATGCACAGACCTGTGTGTCTGCGAGGTCTCCCTGCAAGTGTCGTGCAAGGTGGCGTGCGTGCCTCGCGCGCCGTGCTCGTCGCGCCTCGCGCACTACTCGCACGCGGCGCCAGCGTATCAGGCCTATCGTGGCCGCTGTTACTGCTACTCCGGGTCTTTCATCTGCATGAGGCCTAACCCTGGTAAGAAATCAACCTTATACTCCGTTTTAGAATCCAAGATATTTAATGTAAAAAAAAGATTAGATTTACATACGTATGTAGAGGCTTAACAAAAACTGGTAACAAAATCGAAAACAACAAGTTAACCATTAAAAACATAATAAAATTTCAACGTCGCGTAATCGCACGCTGCGAAAAAAGTGCAAAATTGAGTATGCAAACGGACGAGAGGATATATAAATGATGAACGAAAAATGCCAAAACCAAAAATTAATAGTTACTAATCTTTATAGACAAAGAAAATTACAATTCAATAATAAAAACAAATTACAACTAGTATTTACAATTGAAACAATTAAGCTAAAAACAGACTGTTGCAAACAATCTACAGGTAGCTCAACGGATCCATATCAATACCAGTCGAAAGCGTCCCCAAGACGCTGGCTGCATTGCCCCGCGCTGTATGGCAATGCTGATGCGCTGCGCCAGATACCCGCCAGCTCACGGGTCACGCGTCGCGTCGACCAGACGCTTACATAACTTTTTAAAAACCCGGGGAGCCTCGGTACCCCACGGACCTAGGGTCTCGACCCCAAAGGGAGCAAATGTGTAGGCTCTGTCGAAACCTGCATATTTGCGTCTCTTGAGATCCTCGGCCAAATCTGCCGCCGCACCAGCCCTTACGGATGTCCTCGGAAGATGGGAAGAAGCAAGTGTTTTGACGCATGTAGCGTCCCACACAATGGGCCTCCCCAACTCCCATGGGACAAGTGTCATGCCGTCGGGCCTCTTACCATCATCACGCAACAGACCATTCGGTTCGAGAATATCTGGTACGTTAGCGGTGACAAAGGCCCGCCGGATGACGTCGTTAAGGCTGGCATGACGAGATATCCGACCGGCGGCCCTAGTACACGATAATCCGTGATGACCAAGCTGTTCGACAGCAGTACCGCACTGGCATTGATGAGGCGCGCAACACATTGCACCCAACCGAAGACATGTTGCGATACGGAAAGTTACGGGGTCCAATAAAGTGCCAGTGTAAAATGAAGGAAATGCTTGCAACCTATGTCCTGACTCCCATTTAGAAACGGCCAGGAGACGAGCACGATCCGCAGAGGTGGAGCACGTTTGTTACAAACAATTCCGTGTCAACTCACACAGAGGCCCGTCCCATTGCCAAAAGAACAAATGAGATTTTGGGGGAGCAGCATTGGGGCAAGCACCATGCCAAGCCGTTCGAGCTTCGTCTAAAAATTAAATTTTGAATGAAATTCCAGGGGGGACCAAACATGATGACTTTAAATTTTTTTCAACTAAAGAACTAGTGCTGTAGACGGAAGACAGGAACGCTGGAAGGGCTACACTTGAAATTTTGCGTATACCTAAGCCTCCCAATTTGACAGGCAGGGAGGCCTGCGACCATGCGTTGTCATCTAAATCGACATTCAAAACCGATGATAGAGTATACTTTATTATGTTGTCTAAGCCTTCCAAGAGCTCGCTGAATTCCACAGTTGACTATATCTCAAAGAATACGTAAATTTAGGTACAAAAAGACAAAACCGAATTATTGTAAAAGCCATATGGCTATTAGTTTTGAGCAGTCTGTCCGAAGTTTTGTTGAAATTTTGAATTTTCGACTCTACAAAGGACTGAAAAGACTCATCAAGAATTGGTGAACCAAGGAGGCGAAGTGAACATTTATATACAACTAATATGTTGGGGGCCAATATTTATATATTTATTGGTAAAGATATAATATGTCAGAAAAACTCCAGATACACACAAGATTGTGTTTATTACGGGACAAAAAGTAATCCCTCTAGAATAAAATTTATATGGGACTACCCCGAAATTATTTTCTATGCAAAACCAAACAAATCATCAATAGACGGAAATATCAGGGAACATACATATAAAAATACATACATACAGCCAAACTTCGAACCTCCTCCTGTTTCGATATCAGTTAAAGATAAAATAACCTGTCGTGAATTCGCACCTGCTATGTACCAAAGCCTTGGACTGTTTCAAAATTACGAATGACGCTGTAATTTCCAATTCCAGGTGAATACAAGTTGCCTGAAGGAGTGTACCTACTCCTCGGGTTCAGTGCTGTCGACGAGGCCCTCCTCAGGCCGCACACCGGATTAGGCGCTGAAGACGCAGTGAGGCTGCTGCAGCAGTATTTACATTACGTCAGCAAAGCTGGGGTGAGTTGTCAACTGAACAATACCACCAGGTGTATTCAAGCTGCCTGAAGGTGTGCATTACGTCAGTAAAGCTGGGATTTGTCGGCAACTTTTTATCTTGTCTATGTGTCTTATAAATAAATAAAATAAAAATAATGCTAGACAATCCACACAACATCATATAGCACCAAAGTAAGCAGAGCTTGTGTTATGATGGGTACTAGGTAACTGATATACATTCTTTATTGACAAAGAAAATTACAATTCAATAATAAAAACAAAATTAGAACTAGTATTTACAATTGAAACAATTAAGCTAACTGCAGACTGTTGCAAACAATCTACTGATATCACATATATTACATAGATATATATTTTTATTATACATAGATAAATCCCGAAAAGACCCTAGAAAATTATCTGCGGATCGTGCAGATCGTACGACGCAGGCCTCCCTCTGAAAAGCGCCTTACCTATTCGCTTTTATCATATGGGGGTAATGCCCATAATCCTCACGCTGGGCATAAGGGTTGGCAATCATAGTATAGTTTCAAAATTGTTGAGGAGGTGCCGCTGCCTGCCGGTGGATAACCCTTAGTCGCCTCTTACGACGACACCCGCGGGAAGAGTTGGGGTGGTGCAAATTCTAAGCCGGCACCGCACAAGCTTTGATATTTTAAATTTTCAATTCGTTGTTTGTTTAATTGCAGACAAACTGCACCTTGACTCTGTTCAACATTAGCAACGAGAACGTCATCATATCCGCGAGTGTGCCGCCGAAGGAACACGAGATGATGAGAGAGGCCGGGGAGGCGCTTCTTGATAGAGAGAAGGTAAGCGCTATGAAATTAAATTAAAATTATATATTTCTCATAAACAACAATACAAATCAAGCCAAAGATAGAAAATAAAACAACTGGTTTATCCTTTAGTTCTATAAAGGATAAAACAAAGACGTAATTATTAAGTTTAGAAATTCCAGTAAGTAGCTTAAATATAGGTAGGTTATACGTAGGGTACATTATTGTTTAATCTTTATAGTTTGTTTTGTACGTTACATTATTGTGGCAGAGAAATGGCCCATAGCTCAGCTTGATGCTCCAGCACGACGCCATGCTGTAGCGCTGGTATTCTGCTGTCCATTTAGATCACAGACACCCTGATAATACCCAATAAAATAAATATAAACTAACTAAACACAATATATTTTGTTTACAAAAAATACCTAAGACTCGAGTATAGATGATTACTTTCTCTGTTTTTCAGGAGGAATGCATCGACGTTCTCAAAGTCGTCAAGTCTCGGATCAACTCCCAACATGAAGACATCTCCTCTCATCTTCTGCTGTCAATTTTCAAGATCGCTGAGGTTGACGTCGTCTACCCAACTCCACCCAGCTCGGCTATCTCCTCCCATGGACCTAATCTTAACTTTTATATCCTTATTACTATCTTCACTATCATTTATAACCTCAATAGTCTCAGAAATGCAATGTCCGTCTTCTTCCTCAGTATTTTCATTAATATCGTCATTTTTATATCAAGTTTATTCGTTAATCTTAAAGATACGTCTTCGAACGCATTAGATGTCGTTCCTTTTGTTAAAGAAAGATATTTTTTCAATATCTTTGGATCTATTTTGGAGAATTATGATGAATTTATCGAAGAAAAAGTAGTGGTTGTAAATTTGGTAACTATGCACGATGCACTCGCTTTAGGTTACGCACAAGAAATCACTGGTGAGATGATAGATGTAAGTGTCATAGAAGTAAATATTTGTAAGGGAAAGAAACATATCAAAAATGCTGTGAATATTACAATATTTGATAATTTTAATGAACTTGTTGCTGATATACCTAAATATTTTTCTAGAGATGTGTATTATGAAATTGGATGTATTGATTCGAAGCTTTTCGATGATTTCCGTTTTGAAAATATCGCGTCCTCTTCTTATGGGATTATCAAATCCGTTAGCTTAGGACTGACTCTAGCAGTAGTATGAAGACTGAGATGAACTAAACGTATCATAGTTAAATGTATTTCGTTTTTATTTTCGACTTAGAACTGGTGCTTTGTAGGTCGATCTTTAAAGGCTGGGTTTTGTATATACGTGTGTTATGCCTTTTACACTGTTAGTGTTTCGTTCTTAGTTCTCGTTTCTCTAGACTAGGAATCGCAGACATGCCTTGACTACACTTACTCTTCTCTATTTTCCTATCTCACTTTTCTAACTGTAACTTCCTCTACTTTGTTTTTTTTTCTGTCGTATACTTTCAAAAGAGTTTCATCGTCTGCGATTTGGCTTTTAAATGTTGTTTTCCTTGACGGTTAGATGTAGATTTTTGTAGTAATAAGCGCCGTTTCGTTAAATAGATAGCTGTACTATATAAGTAGTATGTCTAAAATAAATGTGGCTGCACTGTTAGGGAATATGTGAATGAACATCACATAACAAGGCTAAAAACGAGAACGTTGAAAGGGATAAAGTATTGGCACCGAAATCAATGCTATCGTTGCTTGATAACCCACATACAAACATAAACGGGTTAAAATGAGACCCTGCAGTATAGTGGATGAAACTTAAAATAATAATGATAATCGAGACTCATTTTAAATTAAGAGCAATTTTCTTGAATGTGTCGAGTTAGTCCATATGAATCAACAGGTAACCAGGGCAAAAAAAAAGTATATTACGAAGTACAGTGGAGTGGTAGTTTTGTCTTGTTCATTCACAAATAGTTTTAGGTGACACTTAGATAACTGTTCAGAAATCTTACATAACCTCATGGTTATGTAAGTGTGTAATGGTAAAGAAAGAAGCTTTAATTTGGAGTAGTAATCGACAATTGTGTTCCGAAAAATTTTAGGAGTGCACTAAACTAAAATGGTCACCTGAATAAAACTTGGTATCTATGTGAATTATTAGTAACACCGACTATTATAGTTAGGAAAGAAAGTGATACACGGCGAAATAAAAAACTACATCTGATTAATAGATTCTTATTTGTCTCACGATAATTATACCTACCCAAATGAATAAGCAATCGGATATTGCTGTGTCAGATGCCATAGCGTTTTAACGGTCATTTATAATAATAACTTTCGTCGTTCGAAGAATTTATTACAAAAGATACATGATCTTTACATACCTTGTATGACTAACGTTTCGCCCTCTAATAAGAGTTATCAGAGTGCGTGTGGTTTCGAACGAGGTTCATGGTTCGTAACTTTTGAATTCCTTCTGAAGTGGTGTTTTCTTATCGTCAGTTTTTAAAATAAAAGTAACGTATATTCAAACGCTTTATAAGTGTTGGTTGATGATATTATTGAATAGATCTAGATCCATAAAGCAAATATATTTGAAACTGTTAAAACCTAAATTTTACTTATTTTCATATAACACCAGAAGGTATGTTTTAATTCACCAAAATACAATTGCGTGTTTCGTGTCGTTCTTTTTTCAAAGTGGTACTCATAATTTGTTTTATTAGAGTGCCAACATACGCCTCCAGGACCTGTTAATATTTATTTCATTCACATGCACACACAGTAATCTTGAAACTTTATATGTATGAGTAATATGAAAACAAAAATAATTATTAATCATATTAAAAATATACCTTATATTTATAATAACAAGATATTGTTTGTTTTGTAAATAAAGTTTAAAAATATTTGTTAGAGTACATTCTTAAACTGCTTTCTAAATTAAAGTCAAACTGACTGAAAAACATATCAATGTTAAAGAAACATATCATTAGGTATTAGAAGCTATTTTATAGTATCTTCGTTTTAGTGCAATTTTTACATAAATAATTTTTAATTTTTGTATGAAATATAAAAAGTTTAGCTTTACGTCTTATTTGATTATTTTATAAATATTGATAACAATGAGGAATTTCTTTATTTTCAATCTTTTTTCGAAGGTTTTATAGTATTTATATTTCTAATATACTTTGCAAATTGTTTTTTAGAATTTATTAACATTTAATAACATATTTCTCTTTGAAATTTAAAGCTTGTGAAAATATCGAACGATACATATCATCAAAGCTCAATTTTTAACTATAAAATTAGATCTAGACGTTGCAAAGCAAGTACATCTTTATGTAGATTAGATATAGAGTAGATATAAATATACAGAAAATAGTAAAATATTTCTAAAATTAATGTTAAGTTATGTTAGAATACTGTAATCTTTTGGATTTAGTAAATGTATTACTTTTTGACTGTTAATGTTTTCATTAGATTGAAAAACGTCCTATCTTCTGGAAGATATGTAAACATAATTATGCATGCCTATGGCCTTCCATGTAAATAAAACATTAAACTTATAACACAATACTCAGAAAACACATTAAATAAAAATCGTGTATGTATGGCCATCAAATAACGGCAAAAATGTTATTTAATGATAACAAAACAACCAATACTGCTATTTCTTGATCCTTTCTATGGCCTACTCACAATATTGAATAAATTATGTATTTCAGTAGTGCACAAGTCTTTTAAATGTTTAATTATGTAAAATCAGTTACAAATTGTAGCAATACCTTCATACCTTCATATTTTATATTAACACTGTTACACAAATTATATCACACAAAACGTACGTACAAAATTTGTGTACTTACTAAAGATCT
The DNA here is from genome assembly GCA_963662085.1 of Eupithecia inturbata. Taxonomy (NCBI): domain Eukaryota; kingdom Metazoa; phylum Arthropoda; class Insecta; order Lepidoptera; family Geometridae; genus Eupithecia; species Eupithecia inturbata. The sequence continues at coordinate 4,580,639 of OY759201.1, forward strand.
TTTATTTTATAAAATTATGTATATTTCAAGAATAAATGCAATAGAAAAAGTTTAACTATATAAACATAAATTAAAAACATAAAATGGTTTGGATCAATAATCGGTTGTTTTAGTTATTAAATCAAACTCTATTGTGGAAAATTATATACTTCACAATTATTTGTTATTTTTTTAAAATCATGTGTTGTTATCTATGCAGAACTATAGTTACGTTTTAATAATCTAGATAAATGTTTATATTAGAAAGAAATCGTTTTTATAAGAGTTTGTTTTATATTGTCGCTTTTAAAAGTTGTGTGTAGACTTGGCAGTGAATTAGGTAGTCTCAATGTATAGCAATATTACTTAATTATGTAGAAATTAATATCGGTTTGGAAATACCTATTACTCATCGAAATCATGAAAGATGCCCCTTCCTGAGCGGATTGAAAATATTTTATGATAATTTTAATATAAGAAAAAATCTATACTTATGTATAAGTATCAAACATTATTTCTTCAATACATTCATTACTTTTTGATTCAATATTGTTTAATATTAATTTTCAGAAATTTTCATCTATTTAAATCCTACTAATCTTACTACTTTTATCTATTTTAAAGATGAAAGTTTGTGCCGTTGTGAAGATGTTTGGCCGTGAAGACAACGCCATAACTACTAAATGGATCGGACTAAAATTTTGAACACAAAAAAATCTGAACCTGGAATAGGCATATAGGCTACTACTTTTATTCCAAAAAAGGCGTGCGAAGCCGCGGGCAGATGCAAGTATTTTATATAATTTATATATACACTTTCACATTTTGTTTTTATTCCCAATTTCCAGACCGACATTGATTAAATGTGAATACACAGCACCGTAGTGATATGCGTAACAGAGCTTCTAAAGATTAATACATGTAATTGTTTTATACACTTATTAAAAGTAATCTGAATTATTTGTGACTCCTGCTGCGGGGGAACGTTAATTTTGTTGTAGCTAAATAAAAACGATTCATATAAAATTTATTAATTGGTTTTTTAAACCCCTGCTTAACCTAATCATTCAGTGGATGACTCGGTCAGAAACCGGCCGGGCCCAATACTCGTCGAAGAATCGTCACGTAGAATCCTTAGTTGAAAGAAACTCTATGTACTTAGATAGTCTGTGCGGTGCTACTTGCAAGGAAAGATTGATAGGATGGTTTTAATCTTGACACTTGACGCGCGTCCGTCCATCTGTAGTTTCTTCCATCTCCTTAGCCGATCACTATGACAATGATCGTCACAGAATTACTCATTTGGATTCTAAAGGTAGAATCCAAATGAGTCTAGTCTAGTCCTACTATTCACGGGAATTAGTGACCGTTAACTTAACATGGATATGCCGTCTAAATCCCGGGAAATATCCGTATTTTCCGGAATATATTCGTATTTTATATAGGACTTATCCAGCTTTGAGGGAAGGACTGTAGTAGTCGTCTATTTGTCTCATTCGACTACTACTTACTCTTGTTCTTCGGTTAATTGAGGGCGCACGTGTGTTTAAAGTGATACTATTGTTTGACCCAGACTAGTTTACCTGACCTGTATTCTTCTTTAACGATAAAGTAAGCTGAATTTCTAGAAATGAAGTAGACAACTGTCAAAAATGACGTTGTAGCGGCCTCTAGTAGAAGTCAGCTGAACTACAAAGCTAACTCAAGAATAAATAGCACTGGAAAAAAACTAAGCTATATACTTAAGCGCTTCAATGAATCTCCGCTAGATGTCGTTCGTCAAAGTGGACCAGCGGGGTCGGCTCGGTTCTGAGGAGATCTCCCTCTGTAACTGTTTGGGGGAAATTCTATATTATCCCCTTCCGCAAGTGTTCGTAAGTTAAGCTAAATGGGTTGCATTGCAGCCAGTTGTCTAGTAAAAAATGATTCATATTTTATAGTATTCCGAAATCTTTAAGCGAACCTGCTCTAAAAACTTTCAACAGTCATACATAGTTACGTTTCTTATTTAGGTGACGATTGCCCCATTCCTGCCTTTTGAAGATCTGGAAGCCAATTCTCGCCAATTTATCACTCGTTAATTATCAAAAGAACTGTCAAATTTGACAGTTTTTATATGAAAGATCTGTCAAATTTGACAGTTCTTTTGATATTTATCGAGTGATAAATTGGCGAGAATTTGCCCCCTGTTGCGTCATCGATACTTTTGCTATATAACTGACTGCAACTTGATACTGATTGGACTTTCCGCGGGGATCTGTATTCTTTATAGGTAATCTAAATGTTTACCATTGGTATTTTTAGATATATTATAGAGTTTTAATTCATTATTCTATTTTCGTTGTTTAGGTTGCTTCAGCCCTGCAGTTTTGGAGATCCATTGAGTTTCAAATTATTTGGTGTATTTCATCGATACAAGATAGCACGACAAATGAAGGAAAGAACAGTACTCATACGGATTGAGTAACATCCTGATTTATTTTACGAATTTACTAATAATTCTACTTCTATATATTGCACAAAATGTCAAACTAATATCGGGTGCAAAAAAAGTATTGTGAAAAGGCATATCGAAGGATCCGTACCTACCTACATCAAGGGACATTCAAAAAACCCGATGAACATTTTTATTTTGAACTGAACAGGCATCTCATATTGTGCAATATTCCTTGGTCGCAATTGAATAAAATCCTAGGTACCTATATATTATAATTAGGTTTATACATATTAGGTATAGGTAGATATATTATATCTCCACATAATTCATGAAAACCGGCACAACAAGATTGGCTTTTGCTCTTCGAGAATACTAATGTCACGGTCAAATAAGTAACAAAACAGGCATAGCATCGAACAACTGATAAACCTTTTGTGTTTACAAAAGATAAAAATTGAATTAATAGCATTAATAGTTTAGCAACGCTGTTGGTGGAATGGGTGTAGTGTTAAATAATTACAGAAAACATCACGTCGATGTTTACACGAAAGTGAAACCAGCTTCACATGGATTGGTATTCTTAGAGTATCCTGCCGTATTTTATAAAAATAAAAAGAACCAGGTACAAAAAAAATGTAATTAAATCCTTTTATCTAAACGGACTTCCAATATCAATTTTTTATATATTTTTTTTTTTTGCTTTTTGAGATCTTCAATACAATTTAGTTGCAAGTACCTACTTATATTTTAAGATAGATAAGTATATAACTATTATTTTTTAAGAACGTGGGCATGTTTAGCCATTCCAAGTAAAATCTATTTTTTTGTTAACCTGTAGCTATCTCTACTACCTTGCATTTAAAACATATTCTTCCTTAGTACAACTAAAGTATTCTAACGTTTTACATGTCGGTGGATATTATTTATTTTTAACGTTTATGAAGCTAAACGAAATTACCTTATTAAACAGTTTGAAAATAATATAAGGTTTGTGACTTAGTATTTGTGTATTGTGTTATTATTGTTATTTAAAACTGCATGTGGAATTATTTTTAATACTTTTAGGTGTCGATTATTTGAGGTGATTTCATAAGGACTTTTGATTGTTTCTCAAACATAACGTTTACATGCAAAACATGTGATCAAAATATGATTTTTGATTGCCGAAGATTTTAATTTTTCCAAAAATTAGAAAGTATGTTTTTTTTTGTTTAATATCGTCAAATGGTTTTCTGTGAGAGTAGTGTTCTTTCGGATCTTTGAATTTCAAAGTAAGTTTATGTACCTAATAAAATAACAAATTAGTACTAATTTACAACTAGCTGCGCCCCGCGACTTCGCCCGCGTGGAAATTGATTGCAGGGGTAATTTTGTAAAATTAAAAGATACGTGTATCATTATTTACTTTATAGTTTATTACGAATCACAAACTTTAATAACCCGATTTACCCCATTTTTAGGTAAATATTAAAAATTCTTAAACACGTGTTGGATAGTTTTGTATTTTTAGTATTCTCTGTAAGTTTCAAGCTAATTGGACTACTGGTCCAATTAGCTTTACAAAAACACCAAGAAAACTTCAAACCCCCTTTTCACCCCTTTAGCGGGAGGTTGTGTGGTAACAGGTACCTGCTTTTCAAATTTCAGCTTTCTAGCTTCACCGGCTGGGCGTTGTCCCCAGAAAATCGCTTGTTCTTTTATATAAGGTGTGTCAAGACGACTACTATCAGTCTGTCAGTCCGTCAGTCCATCAGCCCATCAGTCCGTCAGTTCGTATATCTGTCAGTCTATCAGTCTGTCAGTCCGTCAGTCTGTCAGTCTGTCAGTCTGTCAGTCTGTCAGTCCATCAGGCCTAGAGATAGCCTTGGTTTCTCGGTCCATTGTCTTCGAATTGGATCAGATCAGGTTAATGCATTTATAAGAAATGATTGATTAAATTAGGCTAATCTAGTGTAATTAACACTGTACTATCATCAGCGAAATGATTTATTTAAGATCATAAAAAATCAATACCTAACGCCCGGTTTACGATCTATTGATTGAAACAAAATTAGTCTTTAAAATTATGTGTACCTAGAACATTGATCAAAATTTTTTACTCTGTTCGATGACCTAGAACCTTTGATCAATTATATCCAGATGAAGGGTCAGCGCACCAAATACGTCTCAGTAAATAAGAGCGCACTTGATACGTGAGCTCTTATTTTGTTTAGTACGATTGAAGCAGCGCCAACGCAAACACGTGTCGCAATGCCGCAATGTGTTTTCAAAAGTTGTAAAAATAATGCCCGAAAATGCAATTTAACGGCCGGAGTGTCATACTGTCGGTAAGAACATGCAGAATAAGCTTTAAACTAACTAGTAATGTCAAATTTTGAATAAAATTACCGATTTATAAACCACCGCACTGCTACAAAGGTACGGAAAAAGTACGCAAAAAATACGCCAGAAATACACGCGTACAATTTTGTGTAAGAGAACAGCAGATGCATGGAGTAGATTTGTATTGTAATAATTTTAAATAATATGTTACAAGAACTTTATAATTGGTAAATGTTACATTTGTATCTGTTTGTGGGATTCACATTAGATACTTAACGTTCCTTTTTTATTTTAGCTTTCCGTACGTACCTACGCAGAATGGAAAAATCTTCAATGTGATATCTCCTGTTTCTTTTTTACATAATATGTAATGTAATCTTACCTCAATAAATTTTAAATAAGTTTTAATTTTAAATATAAACCACTTTATAATATAAAGTGGCTATCATACTTTTTTGTGTGGAACATGGAACAATGGAAAAATCTTCAATGTTGAGTCGTTAGTAAATATTTTTTATTTATTAGATAGATAGATAGATAGATTATCACTTTATTGCACCATCAATACACTTATAAAACAAGAACTTAATACTAATTATATATAATGTGGCACAATCGTTATTATTATTTTTTATTTGCGTATCAGCATTACCTTAACAGCCGGGCACTTCAGCCAGCGTCTTGGGGACGATTCCGGCCGGTATTAATTTGAACCATCAGTTGAGCTACCTGTAGATTGTTTGCAACAGTCTGCAGTTAGCTTTTTTTTTGTTTAAATTGTAAATACTAGATCTAATCTGTTTCTATTATTCGATTGTAATTTTTTTTTGTTAATAAAGTTTAGATTTTTGATTTAGGAATTGCACTGAACTGTAAAAACTTTACATTATAATATAATAAATAGGTATGTATAATACAAATAAACACGATGAAGTTTTACTTATCAACTAAACTTTTACGTTCGTAATATAAATTATTTTAGGGTTCAACGCGACTCCATACCTTCAGAGTAAAATTCTCGGAAGCAAACAAGAAACGAAACAAAACAATGAAGCTCGCAAGGCAATAACGGGAAAATATACTTTATTTGTTGCGTCTTAAGGTTGATTTCACAAAAGATGTTATTTAACCTAAGTCTTTTCATTTCTAAGTGATATGAGTAATTTATTGCTTTGCTCGCTTTTTGTGACGAATGATCGTAAGTATGCGATCATATTTTGAACATTTGTGACTTTATTACCAGGTGCCATGGTTGGAATTAGGTTGAACTTTAACTGTTTTAAAACGTTTGTCTCAGTTCGTTAGTAAACAAATGTAGCTGTATAAGTATATATTCACGCGGACAGCTTTTAGCTTTGATTTTGTATGTGACCCTTCATCTGGATATAATTGATCGAAGCCTAGAACCTATACTTTAGTCACATAATTTTGTCGTTATGTGTATTTTGTCGTGATGTCCTCTAGCCGAATTTCTGGCACGGTAGCCAGTTTCAACGGAGACTAGCCATATTATAGTGCAAAAATGAGTTCGCAAACACAGGAGCACTCTCTATCTCTCTCTCTTATAATCCGATAAGACGGCAGACCGACACGATCACACTTGATACCTATCCACGTTTCTTATTGATCGACCGAGACCGAGCTTTAGATCGCCAATTTTCTCTAAATTAGCAAACTTACGTTGTCTTTGTAATCAATCCACAAACCTAATGCTACGCCTGACAGTAAAATTGCCAGTATAACCCACATGGCTAGAGCAATAATCACAGATAAAGATAATATACTCTCCTATGTACATATCACCAACTAAAATTTCCCTAATTATAACGTCCCTCTGTGCGCAATTCACTTTATAAACTCTCAGACACCGAGTCTGAGGAAAGTCCATCAATCCGTCAGTCCGTCAGTCCGTCATTGTGTCAGTCCGCCAGTCTGTCAGTCTGTCAGTCTGCCAGTTTGTCAGTCTATCAGTCTGACAGTCCGTCAGTCTGTCAGACCGTCAGTCTGTCAGTCCGTCAGTCTGTCAGTTCGTCAGTCTGTCAGTCCGTTAGTTCGTCTGCCTGTCAGTCTGTCAGTCTATCCGTCTATCAGTCTGTCAGTCTGTCAGTTTGTCAGTCCATCAGCCCTTCAGTCCGTCAGTCCTTCAGTCTGTCATTATATCAGTCTGTCAGTCCGTCAGTCCGTCAGTCCGTCAGTCTGTCAGTCTCCCAGTCTGTCAGTCTGCCAGTCTGTCAGTCAAACAGGTGCGTACAAATTTTATGTACGCTAATGTCCATCCAGCATTTTGCCTATAAATTTTAATCATGACCAAATTAGGTGCCTCCTAAAATTAGGTAGACGTTTCTAATCATAGCTTAAATGTAATGCAAAGAATAGGGTTATAGCTATTTATAACTAAGTCTCAACTTAGTTATAAATAGCTACAAGTTTTTAGTGAAATCCAAAGTTTGGGATGTAGTCGGAACTTTGTGTATTATACCATAAAGAGGTACAAGGAGACCGGCTCTTTAGAAGACCGTGGAAGATGTGGCCGCCCGCGGTCTGTAAGGACGCCCGCCAACATCAAAGTAATCAGAGAGCGAATTTGTCGCAACCCTTGCCGGACTCAAAAGAAATTAGCTCTGCAGACCAACATTTCGCGAATATCGGTGAACAGGATACTTAAATATGATCTTAAACTAAAGGCCTACAGTCGAAGGAAAGTGCATTATTTAAACGAGCGTCTTCGTAAATTGCGACTGGAACGATGTCGGAACCTATTGAAGAGACACGATCCAAAAAATATCCTGTTTACCGATGAAAAGATCTTCACGGTGGAAGAAAAGTTTAACCGGCAGAACAATAAGGTTTACGCCAGAAGTTCAAAGGACGTCCAGCCATCTGTACGCAATGTCCAGCGCACTCATCATCCAGCAAGTGTGATGGTTTGGTGGGGTGTTTCCTACGAGGGGGTCACTTCGCTTCATTTTTGCCAGCAAGGCGTCAAGGTGAAGGCACAAAATTACCAAACCGACGTATTGGAAGCGGTGGTTAAACCATTAAATGATACGCTATTCGCTGGAAAATACTGGGTTTTCCAACAGGACTCTGCTCCCTCCCATAAAGCTAAGACTACCCAACGTTGGCTGGAGGCCAATTTGCCAGGCTTCATTTGGAGCGAAGATTGGCCCTCGTCAAGCCCTGACTTGAATCCTTTGGATTATTCTTTATGGACGGAATTGGAGCTGAGGGCATGCAGAAAGTCTCACCCAAACCTGGATTCTCTCAAGCGAGCCCTTATTAAAGAATCGAAACGGATTCCCATTCAAAAGATTCGTGCCGCCATAGATGAATGGCGCACGCGTTTGAAGGCCTGCATTGAATGCAAAGGCGGCCATTTTGAATGATTTATTTTTAAATACAGATCTAGATGTCAGTAGTTTTAATTTTAATATCCAATAAATGAATACTCAACTTAGCTCCAAAAATATTTTAGTTTTACTGTGTCTCAAGACTTATGAACACACGAGGTACTTAAGTACACATACTTACATACGTTTTTAAAAACACTACGTTTCTCGTGTTGTGGTCATCCAAGCCAAAGTTGACTTTTGACTTTTAGTCCGAGATACGGTTTATGGAATGCAAATTAAGATAAGAATTCTTGATATGAGTTGCATGCTGCTGCTTTTATAGGTACCTAGCTACATCTGTGTCCTAGCTACATGTGTGTATTTGACACACACACATTCAATTTAGCCCCAAGCCATAGATTACAGAATATCGCTTGTGTTATGGGTACTAGATAACAATAGATTACATAGATAGATATGTTTTTATTATACATAGAAAACACCCTGATGAACAAAATAATCTAACCGTAAAAAGATTGAAGTGAACAAAAATGAAAGTGATCACTTTATTTCCTGCAAATTGAATGTGTGTATTTGACACACACACATTAAATTTTGCGGGATAAATACTAACCCCTCGGAAATAATATTTTTATGAGGCCACCTCGGCATCATTACTTATAAAATAGCGACATAATTTTCAAAATAAGTCCGTAATTGACGGAAAAATCGACGAACATACATACAGCCGAACACAGAACTTTCTTCTTTTTCGAAGTAGTTTGAAAACAAAAGAAAACGAACCAATCAAAATCTACTCTGAATCGAACAGTAAATATCTAGCCTAGCCGAATTAGGCTAGGCCAGCTCTCAAAAACATTATCATACTACATCATAAAATAACATAATATATTTAAAACTGGTTTTAACATCATGTTTCACCTTTATGCTTTGGAACCTTTTGCGATTTATTTATAATATCAGGTATTTCCGAACTGGTATCAAAATAGAGCATTTAAAAAATAACACAGGCTTCTTTGTTTTAATTTTAATCTCTAAATAATTTTAAAGCCTTTATTTAGGTAATAATTATTCATCTTGATTATGTTTGCCTAAATTTACATATCTTTAATATGGTTGCAGGTTGTACAATAATGCTGGACAATTCACACAGCAGCATCTAGCCCCAAGATAAGCAGAGCTAGGTAGCTACTAGATATCATATATAACATAGATAAATATTTTTATTAAACATAGAAAACACTCAGAACACTCGTAACAAATAGCAGCAGATCGTACACAACAACGTTACATTTTATCCCGGGGCGGGAATCGAGCCCGCAACCTCCTGCGTCGCAGCCGGACCTTTGCCCGCACCGCGATTGTCGTATAACTTAGGTACCTTCATATTTATAAATAAACTCAATAGTTAAAAGTAGTTTGTTTTCTTTTATTGACATAAGAGAAAGGGAAAAACACTGCTTAGAAACTATTTTAAGATAACAGATAATTATGGATACATAATATTAGGATTAACGTTTATCATCTAGATCTAGATCATCTAGATCATCTAGATTATCTAGACATCTAGATTATCGAAGAAAGATATAATTTCATCAAAGATAAGTAGGGTATTTGTGAGATGGCCAAAAGTTGTACTACATTTGACTACTCACTAATTTAACAGCAACAAAAATGTCACGGTTCCTTTCTCTAAGATCGAAATAAAAAGGACAGCAACATTTATAATGTTGTCAAATACTTTATTGACAAAGAAAATTACTATTCAATAATAAAAACAAATTAGAACTAGTATTTACAATTGAAACAATTAAGCTAACTGCAGACTGTTGCAAACAATCTGTCAAATTAGTTTAGTTTTTGAACCATAGGAATCGATAGATACCTTAATGGTACATAATAAATCAAACGTTCTACAATTCACAGAAATCTTGGTGGATCTAAAATCACATACAAATCAAGTAATCATCTCGTTTGATCAAGATTCGACAATACACATTGTTTAATGTAGTGTTTTTTTTTTACTTTTCAGTAATACCTGTGATTTCAATGAACAATGGTCTATTAATATCCCAAGATGGTCAACAAAATAATAGCGGGTGTAGCTAATTCATTTCAAAACAATCTACATCTACACAGACAGGTGAGTTTTTAAAGAAAATTTATGTGAGGTAGATATGTCGAAAATGGCGGTAACTCCCATTTGTTCTATAGAACTACTAATACATCAGTTCCATACAAAGTTGGTCCATAAAATAGCTGTATGATGCCGGCAAAAAATTTGCACCACCGCAACTCTCCTGTCGGAACGTGACGATCGCGGCGTGGGCACCGACCACTGCAGCTCAGCCCGTGGATGTAAGAGCCAACTATTAAAACCCACAAGATTCCTCTGGTGGGTTCCATAACCCACCAGAGATTTGGTGGTGCAGAAGCTTCCTTCTTTGTATTACTCAACACCTCCACTGCGATCACCAATCCGCCTGCCAAGCGTAGTGGTTACGGCAATAACCCCTCTTGTCTATGGGAGGCACGCTCAGCAGTGGTAGGTATGCTGATAAGGTAATTGATCCCGAGGGTGTCATATAGTATAGTCGGGATATCCACCGAGGGGGCGGGTAGCAGTACAGTCGCAGTTCTGTGCATCTGTTTTGCAGGGATGCACAACAGATGCACAGAACTGCGATCCCCAACCCGCATGCCCAGATCGCTGGTCCCATGGGGATAATGCATTTCCCCCTAATAATTAGAATCAGCGCTTATCAGCCGAGGCCTATGTTCAACAGTGGACAAAGAGCGAGGCTGTTGATGTGATGAGGAAAAATGTCAGCTCAGGATTAGTCAGACTGATTTCCGAGTAAGCTCTAAAAATTCTACGTATAGAAAATATAGTAGTTCAGTCAAGGTGCTACCTTTTTTTCTCATATATTACTGACAGAACATGTGAATAAATGTTTCTGAGGCTCAAATTTAATATTCAGGCAGTACGTTACCAATAGTCAGGCAGTCTGTATTTTTAAGTCATAGGAAATCTATTGACAACTAGCTAATCCGACAGACGTTGCTATGAATATTGAAATTTTCTAATTTTTCGCGCAACTTTCTTTATTGTATCTTTCATAAGAACCTTCTCTTGGCAGTAACAAACACAACAAAAAAAGTTCACGCGTGATGCCGTGACCAAAGGAAGTAGGGATTCATTTATATACATATAAGATTTTATTTCTTGAGAAATAATCAGAAAAGAAAAATAGTTTAAATATATTGTTTATATCTTACTTCGGGGCTACATTTGCATAGCATTTGGCAAGCATAGACAAGCAGACAGACATAGGATAATACTGTTAGACAGACATAGGATAATACTGTTAGATTAGTCTATTGCAATCCCTTTCTTTACATAATGTGAAAACATGACATTGAACTTTATGATCTGGAATTAAATGACATGTGTATTTTATCTTTTCAAATTGTACAATTTGTGACTTGCCTTGTATAACGACCTATGTTATAAATGGTGAATAAATAAATAAATAAATATGTATATATAGATAATTATTTATTCAGAGAACTTATATATAAGTTATTATCAAAATAAATAAATAATCCTGGACAATTCATACAGCATCATTTCCAGCCCCAAGCCATAGATTACAGAATATCGCTTTTGTACCTACCAGATAACAATAGATTACATAGATAGATATTTTTTTATTATACATAGAAAAAACCCTGAACAAAATAATCTAACCTTAAAAAGATCGAAGAGAACAAAAATAAAAGTGATCACTTTATTTCCTAGTTTTATTTAAATTTTGTGACGTGTCCAAGAGTCCTGTAAGGTCTAAAGAAAACAAAGCACTTTGAATTTGAATTAAAAAATTTAATTGTTTCTATCCATATATTTAAACAATTTCAGATCCTAGCAACACTAGCATCATGCCTGCTCTCAATGACCGCTGGGATTACCTTCGGCTCCACAGCCGTGATGCTGCCTCAGCTTAAGGATGACCCTGACTTCCCCTACGATCCTGCCTTCGACTCATGGATCGGTAGGCATCACATTACCTGCGTACTTAAATAAAAGTATTGTGTATGGCGTCATCTGTCATGCTGCCCATAAATCGAATTAGAACTAAAAGCAGGACAGCATGAGAAATTACGTCATTCTCAATACCAGTCTTTATGAACGCAAGTTATACAATTACTTATTCATACATAAGCTTGCGCCCACGGCTTCGCACGCTTTTTCCCGTGATAAAAATTAGATTACATGTTATTCCAGGTCTAAAACTACTCAATTTCAGTCCGATCAGTTCAGAAGTGAAGAGGTATTAAACATCCAAACATCTAATCCAAACTAACTAGCGTAAGTAAGAATACTGTGTGTAGACCATCGAGCACGCCTAGAATAATTAGAATTAGAAGTTAAATTATGTAATAGCCACCTAGCAAAATTTTGCCGTGCGCGTTTGAAACACTTTATCTATAAGATACAACATGTTTGCAATAAAAGTATTGAGTATAATGTGATAAGTGTAGTATAATAGTGTGACTATGAATGAGGGGAAATGGGAATAGGACCTGTAAAGTATGATGGATGGACGGAATACAGAAAAACAGGCTGTGAAAAATAACATAAAAGAAAGTTGTAAGTACGAAGACCTTTAGAGAGAAGATTAGAAAAATGTCGTATGTTGCGTGCTCCCACTTAGAGTGGTTTAAAGGCAGAAAGGAGAACAGAACAGTTGTATACTTACACTATACTGACTCTTGAGGCCAACGAAGTTTGAGAATAGAAGCTACGGTATCTCACAAGACCGGGTTTACACGCAGGCACCTTATGCAGGGGCATAAGATAAATTTTACAGTTTTTGTTAAGCCGGCCTCGTGGCATAGGTACAGTGCCTAGAAGCAAAAGTCCTACCTAAATCATAGTTGCGTCGATAATCTTCTACAACAATTAGTACTAAACAAATAAAATAAAATCATTTAACATATATTTATAAACTTTGGTTTTTATGTAACTACGGCCATGATAGGCCTATTGTGATCTCCACTCGAATGTTCAGCTCTGAAGCTGCGGCGTTCATAGTTCGCCACTAACCCTTGCAGCTGCTAGGAACTGTAGGATTTTTACGGGGTGATGGCTCGTAGCTCGTCTTGGCTGTGCAGGTGCTTGCCCAGATTGATGCTACGTTTTTGCATCAGTGCACTCTCCTAGTAAGTGGAGAGGCATTTCCTCCGCCTCGTCGCAGAAACTGCAGGATTGTGTGTCACTTAGACCCAGTTTGAATATGTGCTTGTTAAGGTGACAGTGTCCAGTTAGGGCTCTTGTCATGATGCGAACGAAGGTCGCTTCTGTTTAGCGCTAGGATTCGGTTGGTGTACCGTTTATCGAAGGCTTTTATTAATAATGTTGAGTGACTCATGCCCAAAGAATTCTCCCAGAGCTTGGAAGCTTCCTCGAAGCACGAATCTTGTTAGCCAGGCTTTTAGGTATGCACAGAACGGCTCGGGTCCCAGCTCAGTTCCCTTGGCCCCGGAACGCGCAAGTCCGTCGGCACACTTATTGCCGTTGATACCTGCGTGTCCCGGAACCCATCTTAGCACTCTACTCTACACCTCTTCTCTCTCTTCTTTTTCTTCTTCTTTCTGTAGCTACGCTTTGCTCACTCACTTAACCAAGCTTAATAGGCTAAATAAATATAATGCTGGACAATCCACTTAGCATCATCTAACCCCAAAGTAAGCAGAGCTTGTGTTATTTTTGGGTACAAGATAACTGATATAAATAGGTACGTAATAGATTACAAAGATAGATTTTTTAATAGCCACCCAGAACACCCAGAATAAATATCTGCAGTTAATATAATATATTTGTCCCGAGGCGGGAATCTAACACGCAACCTCCTGCGTCGTTGACCTTCGGCCGCTGCGCAACTTAGGCGAGTGTAGCTAGTGTGCGTATATCGAACGAACGAGGAACTCTATAAAAAATAATTAACAGTAATTAGAACAAAACTCGTTTATTGCGAAAAAATTAAGTATGTACAATGAAAATACTATTGCAAATTATGGTGAATTTTGGATTTAGAAAACGTCATGGTGCGTCAAGCATTGCAAGCTTGACTTAATTCTTACTTCTTGATAAAAGTGGAGTAAGGGGATGCGACGTAAGGAAGGGTAGAAATGTAGGGGGAAGAGTAGGGGGAAGTGTAGGTCGAAGAGTAGATGGGAGAAACGGCAGCGTAGGCAGCGTTCGCGTACGCGGGGGCAGCTAGCACTTGGGCGGACCTCTTCTTGATGGCGTGAAGACCAACAACACCGGGGTAATTGTAGTCACCAAGGTAGGTGGTAGGCACAGACGGGATGTAGCTGTTGTACAGAGAGGGGATCGCAGAGTAGGGAGCAGCGTACGCACCAGCCCATGAAGTTGCCAGAGGAAGCTGAGCAGAGCGCTTCTTGATCAAGTGCTGGACCACATCGACAGCGCCGGGGTAGGTGGTAGCGTAGTACGGGTTGTAGGTTGGCACGGAGTAGGTGCTAGGCACGTAGGTGGTGGGGGTCAGTAACTGAGCGGAGCGCTTCTTGATCAGATGAGTGGCTAAGGGGTAGGTGCTGTAGGCGGAGTAACTAGGGATGAAGGGGTTGAAAGCGGATGTGTAGGTACTAGGGTAGTAGAGAGAAGAGCCGTATGTCAGTAACTGAGGGTCGGGCTTCGCCTCGGGGTCGGCTTCGGGGCTGGCTTCGGGTTTCGCTTCAGGCTCGGGCTCAGGGTCGGCAGAACGCTTCTTGATCAAGTGAGACAAGGCGTAGGGGCTGGAGTAGACGAGCGGAGCTGGCTGCGCGATCAGGCTCGGCTGGGCGATGGTAGCCGCCGGAACCACCGCAGGGTATGGGGTGTAGGCCAGAGAAGACCCATACAGGAGAGTCTGAGGCTCAGCTACCGCTGCGGCGAACACACACAAAACCACAAGTTTGAACATCTTGCTTGCTATACTGTCTGTCTGGGACGACTGATGCCTGACAAATCCACCGGACCCTTTTTATACAAACCTTGCACCTCAGAATAAGGGTAATCTCGTTTCAAAAACCGGTGCAAGGTCCAGGAAGCTGGTATTAAAACAAGGACAACTAGCTAGCTCTCATCAGTCTCTTTGTGATTATTGTAAACAAATAAACTTTAGTGGTATATAGCGCCAATGTTAAGGTCAGATAGTAATGCACCCTTACAAGTTATCGGTGCGAAACCAGTACTTAGTTGTTTTCTTTATATCTCGAGGCATGTATTGGAGTGGTTTCTTTAGTTTTGTGTCGACGTTCCATAAGTTAAGCTGTTTACTCTGGAAAGATGTGCGCACAAGAGTTTTTAAATGTTATATTTTACTCGACTGCATTCACAGAGGCGAAATTAATCTTAACTACGCAATAGCTCTAAGTTATAATAAGATTTTATGTAAAAGAAGAAAGTTTATTTGTTTCTTGTATTAAACTTAATAACGTTATCCTCCAATCTAAACAATAGTATTGAGAACAAAAAAATAAATATTTTTTTTCGTCAACTTTAAACAATAAATAGTACCTAATCTTAGGAAAGATAAAATGTATTTCATCATCATCAACCTATAGTGGTTATAAACCGTCTTTTAATAGACCTTCAGGCGTCCAGAATGAGAAGAACATTACAGTTTTAGAGAGAGATCTTTCATTAACAAAGAATTATGTAAAACGTAATAGCAAAAATTGTGATACTGACATTCAATTTCTTTGTTACAGCATCCATGTCTCCCTTTGCCATGATGTTTGGCAGCGTCATATCCGGTCCCATGAGCGACACCATTGGTCGGAAGCTCGGCCAGACACTTCTTATCATCCCATTTACCATCGGCTGGTTAACCATAGGCTTCTCTCCAAACAACACCATTGTGCTTATAGGAAGATTTATCATTGGTCTCTGCACGGGGTCTGTTAGAGCAGTTGGCATGGTCTACGTAGGGGAAATCTCTGATCCAAAGCACAGACCCGTTACCTTATTTTGTCCGTCTTTCGCAATTTTCTTAGGAGTTTTATTCAGCCACACGGTTGGCCCGTGTTTGAGTTGGAGAGCAGCAAACTTCGTCTATATAGTTCCTAATCTTGTATGTTTGATTATGCTGTTGTTCTTGAAGGAAAGCCCTCTTTGGCTGTTGAATAGAGGCAGAACAAAAGAGGGTATAGAGTCGTTTAAATGGTTTAGGGGTGGAGGCGATGCGGCAGAAACAGAATTGAAACTTGTATTAGAAGCTTTAGAAGACAAACCTAAATCGTCACTGAAAGAAATCGCTAATGTGATACTGAGCAAAGCATTTGCTAAATCTATGATGAACATTTTGTTCCTTTTCCTCGCTGTACAATTCTGCGGGATAAATACGATTAGTTTTTACGCGCAAGAAATTTTTAAAACAACTTTTTCTGGTGAAGTTGACGCGTTTATGTTGATGATTGTTTCTGATCTTATCAGGGTTGTAACCACTGGTACTATGTGTATGTTTGCTAAAAAACTGCCGAGAAGGGTTACATTTTTAACCAGTTGCTACGGCACAGTGTTAGTACTTATATGTTTGGTGGTTTATTTGTATATCAATCCAGTTGGGTTAGTATGGGTTGCTATAACTGGTTTAGTCGTGTACCTCGGTATAGCAGGGATAATGACATGTATATCTTGGTCATTTGTCGCGGAAATTTTCCCTAGTAATATACGTGGGTTAGGTTCTGGAGTAAGCTCGTTGATATCATTCGGTTTGCTGTTCATTTCTGTGAAAATAACGCCTGGAGTAAGATATAACTTTGGAGACGCGGCATTGTATGGAATTTTTGCGATGGCAACATTGATATCGGCTGTGGCCCTTACGTTTTCACTGCCTGAAACTAATGGTAAGAGTTTGCAGGATATAGAGAACACTCTGTTTAATAAAGATAAAGATATGGTATTGAAAGAGCAACAGTCTGTTAATAACCATGGTTAATTAACAGACTGTTGCTCTTAAACCTATTGGTTTTAAGTGAATATGTATGTGAACGAGCATTTTTAATGCGGGAATATATAAAATGTTAGGCCCAACATCTACATAGGTATATCGAATATACAGAGATTTGTAACTAAATAAGTTATTAGCTATATGTTAATTTGCAACGAGAAATTAAGTAACAAGTTATTGAAAGAAAGTGTTTAAATTTATTCTACATAGTTACTTATTTAATTAATTTTGAAAGAATGTTTTTTAATTAATTACTTGATTGCTGACAATTTATTATGTAGGTACTATTTATATATTTCCCAAATAAATCAAAACAAAACAATTAATTTTGTTTTGTGTGAGTTGTTTACAAACAATATTTCTTGACAATGGCTTTTGAGTAGGTATACTTATTTAGTTGCGTTACTCCCATTTTATCGTTTACCTATTTCATCATTCATAGCCGCTGACGCAGGATCGATCTTTGACCATCCGTTCGGCTGAGATAACGATGACCTAATAATCTCTGGTAGGTAAATCTACACATTGTCTTTAAAGAAATGCTGCTTATAAAAACGTTTTATTGTTTGTACCTACTCTGCAGCTTAAGCTGTTTTTTAACCGACTTCAAAAAGGACAGTTCTCAGTTCGTCTGTATGTTTTTTTTTATGCTACTTGATATCTTCGCCTATGGTTAACCGATTTTAATGATTAATAATAATATCGTTTATTTCAAAAGGTCTTAACAATACAGTGTTACAGTGTACAGTGTTTAGTTTAGACCTAGTTTCTTATTCTTAGTTTCAACCCCTCGCTCTAACTAAGTTCGAGACTACTCGACTCAACTACTACTACTACTACTTGACTACTTGACTCGAGACTGTTCGATGTAGACGCGAGGGCTCTCTACCTCGGCAATTCTTTCACTATTGTATAGAAAATGATCACGAGGTGGTCCCATATAAAGTTAATTCCCGAGGGATTAGTGTTTATCCCGTTAAACTTAACAAGCAACATAATATTTTTGGAGAATCACGACTAACTACAACAGTTTTGGTGATATCTGCGCCAATTGTTAATAAATTTTGATGATTCTTTCGTTGTTTTATCAATATTGATTTTAATGTGGTCCCCTATAAGTTCTATTCTTGACGAATACGCTTGCGCTATAAAACGTAGGTTTGTAAAAATTCACAATAATATAATGGTCATTTTACTATCACCTAATGGTTTCCATAGCAACGGGCGTTAACAGTTTCATCCATGTGTCATCAACATCATTCATCAAACTAAATTAGACTGGAATTCTAACTAGATGTCGGCAGTATAAACTCAATTTTTTGCAAGCGAACATAGTCCTTAGGTCAGAGAAAGTAAGGGAAGGGTGATTTCGTTCGTCCGAGATGAATATTATCTACCGGAATTTGAAGTCGGTTTATCGTTTTTTAAAACACGCCAAATTATTTTGGGTTTCGTGTTCGGTTACGAAACCTCTTCAGGTCTTCTTTCAGGTCTTGCTTTGTCTGCCCTATTTTCCCTCTTCAATATCTCAACAACTACATACTCCAGCTATTAACTGGAAATTTAAAATCACAATACATTTCGTGCGCTTGTACAGATTGAAAGAAGAAAAACTAACATGAAAATTTTTAGTTCAAATTGTGATGTCCTAATTTTAAAAGAGACCTACAAGGTCAAGTGGGCTATCAGACGAAAGGTAGCTTTCAAAGATTTTAAAATATTTTTAAAAATGCCCCGAAGTTTGCAGAACTATCCATCAGAAACGTAACCTAGGTATTGTTTTTAAGTACTCATTAAATAACAAAATCTCTAACTAGTACAAATTGTTGTACATTTCTGTATAATTGACAAACGTTCGAAACCCTCGGCGCGCGCACTTGAAGGATCTTGTTTAATCTGAGCGTCTCCTTATTACTTTATATTAGCAACACTTACTGGGAGCTCAGTCAGAACAGCTCCGAGACGACTCTAAGCCGATTCAGTTTAATTAATTTTATTTAAAACTCAACCTAACATTACTAAATCTAAAGCGTTATTTATGGCACTTATAATTAAGACAGAGAAACATTATCTAATTACCACTAGGTAACTATATTACCTTCTAAATCAAACCTAAGAAAGTTCAACGGAAAATAATCTACGCTTTCCAGGAGTAACATTCACTACTTGTACTGAAGGACAAGATATACCCAGCAGGCATAGCATTAGGTATAACATTGGACGTCATGTGTAAAACATGACTTGCCTTGTATAACTTCCAATTAAATCCTTAGAAATAGCATGGTATAATAATACAAGGTATGGCCTTCCGAGACATCACGGTCACAAGGATGACACATGCTCTACGTCATCGACGCCATCGGCGTATGAGAAGACCAATTTGTTTTCTGGTGATACCTGTAGCGTAAGAACGTAACTCCCCGAGCTTAATTAATTACCTGTACGAATCTGATAAAACTATGTGGTTATGTGCTAACCAATTATTTATCACAATTACTCGTGTTTAACTAAAACTGTTTTGACTGATCTAACAAACAAAGTTGACGATTGACATTTTTTGGAATGTATTTTTTTTCATCGTCTAGTTATTTGTTTCCAAACTTCCATGGTTTGTTGAATTAAGTGGCAACTGGACAGTGACGTTACTTGTTTCACTCTTGGAGAGCCAGACCTTGGAGAAATAGGATGACTGCATTCAAAGCCCAAAACAAAACTCACAGTGCTTTATTTCCCGTAGACATAACAGGACTCTTGGCCACGTCAGAAACTGGCTACCTGGCTACCACAGATACTAGTAGCCTTCTTTGCCATTAAAAAAACATGGTCTGGAATTACGGGAGTGACACTTGCAAACGTCACTGTCCAGTTGCCAAATATTGCAACAAAACATGGAAGTTGGGAAACAAATAGTCATGATAAATAATTGATTATTACAAAACCACATAGTTTTATCAGTTTTTAAATTTTCTATTATACATTCAAAGTATTTATGAACCTTTAAGTACCCAGAGGATTGAGCCCTCGTCTCTAAATACAAGTTAGCAAGCTTAGTTAGAGCGAGGTGTCATTATTTATGTTACTTGTACAAGTAGATATGTACGTAATGAAAGACGCAACTAACTACACTTAATATGAAATAGATTGTAAGTTCCTACTTTGTAAACCCATCTCTGTGAATACATATTTATTATTATTATTATTAGATCCGTAGGTAATCTAAGGAGCTCGAGGAGTTACGATTTTACGCTACTGGTAACACCTGAAAACAGATTCGCCGATGGCGTCGATGACGTACGTTGTGTCACCCACGTGGACGATGTGTCTCGGAATGCCATAGGTACCTGGCGAAGTATATTATTTATACCATGCTGGATACTAACTGGGGGAGGTACTGGAATGCTTAGAATTACGTTATATAATTTAGGTTAGGCACCTAGCTCAATTGCCTTTAACTAAATAGTATAGCAAAGCAAACTGGAGTTATTAATTTTCTGGAATATAGTTAAAAACAAATAACAAAGTTTAGTAGATTAGTAGTATACTTTTATAATACTACTTTAAAAAAAAATAAGTACAAATCGTGTGTTGCACGGCATTAACATAATTAAATACACATATAAACATAATGAAATGAAATAGTATTTATTTGCTTAAATATAAGTTAACAATGATGGTTTTAGAATAGAGTACCTATCACTATATTTGACTTCTTACTCGTGCAAATAATGTAATAATAATAATATAGACATTTATTCCCATTTCTAATAAAAACAGTAAATGAATTAGATTAGAATTAAGATAATAAAAAAGTAGGTACTTATTGCATGCATTAATTTACATAATGAATATATTAATTTTATTTCTTAACAATTTGTATTTATTTTGTATTGAGTAACTAACATGATTATTTACAACCAATTACATTAGGTAAATAAGATTAAGATCATAACATAATATAATATAACAATTACATAATTATAATTATTTAAAAAAAAGAATAATATGCGCAAATACTTAAAAATAAATTAACTATAAATAACTTCGGAATTGAGGTAAAATAAATTAATTAATATAATAAAATAAGAAATACAAAAACAAAATAATATAAACAAAACAAGCATGCATCCTTTCATTCATCACTCTCGCAAAACCTCAGGCGTACCAACATTAGACTCTTCCATTTATCTGCGAAGATATCATAGTCTGGGTTCTGGTCAAGGAGTCTGTTGAGTCCGGCGAGGGTGCAAGGCAGTGGAGAGTTGGCACGAGCAGCGGTTTTACAGAAAGGCACAGAGAAAAGTCTGTGGCTTCTGTTGCGAACGTAATTATCGGGCAGGTAGAGACGAAATAGAAGGTTGTGCAGATCAGGAGCATCGATCATACCACGGAGCACCTTGCACATTGTTGTCATTTGGTCATAAGCCCGTCTGGTTTGCAAAGAATTATATTCAAGGCACCCTTGAAGAAACTTCGTTGGGTACATAAATGGATAGTACACTTAAACTCGCTTGTACAGTAGATCTAAGTAACGCCTTCTGAACCTTCTCCAGTAACAAATCCGTACGTACTTTCGTGGGTATTCCAGACACAACTGCTTGCCTCCAGCTTGGTTCGCACCAGAGTCCCGAACTAGAGTCGCATAACACTGTCACTGCGAAAATCTCGGGCGTTTCTCATAACAAAGCCAAGTCTCTGAAAAGGCTGTTTGGCGATTGTAGAGGTGTGCTCTTGAAAAGTGAATTTTCGGTCAAAAGTAACTCCTAAAACCTTGACTACCGTTACTCTAGGATTACCACGTTGCCATGAATCGTGTAGTCAAAGGATACCAGATTTTTCCTTCGACCGAAAGACATTACGGAGCATTTAGAGGGATGAAACTAATAACTAACAAATAAACGTTTTAATATTAATTGTCATTCTGGGACGCCCATTTATGAATGTAGGCCTCCTCCGTCCTGCTCCACTCGTTCCTGTCCTGAGCCAGCCGTGTCCAGGTGGCGCCGGCGACGGCCACGATGTCGTCCGCCCAGCGGCGGCGCTGGCGCCCGGATGGGCGGCGCTCGCCACGCGGGTGCCAGTGCATCAGCCTCTCGCTTTACCTGTTTTCCGATTGGCCAATAATATCAAATTTTATGTTTTTTGTTGCGTGTTCTACCTCTTCTTGTGGCCGACTCCTACTAGAGATCTTACGTTCAATGTGCATAATTATGTATATTTTTTCGTTTTCTTCTCTGCTTAGGATGGAGGGTGATTGTCATGGAGATTCCATGGTGATGGTCTACTACTTCCTCGGTGACCAGCCGTATTGGGAGCGTTATGGTACGTGTATATTATGTGATTTGGTTTTGGCGAGAGGCTTCGGGTCGCTGCTATTATTGTGCTTCTTCAATTTCGGAGTCGCTTAATGTTGCTTCCGTTTTCGCTCTAAATAAGTTAGTTCTAGTCCGTATAAAAGATTGTATAGTTCTGGTTTTCTTTGTGTTTTGATACAAGCTACCTTGCGTTGATTTTAAAGCCTCCGATGGGTTCTGTTTCCTTTTTTGATTTCTATCTGGTATAACTTTACATTGACATAATGTATTTATGTCTTGTATAATTGTCTCTTTCATGTCCCTTAAATCCTGTTCCTGCTTTTCAATTTTTTTCCTATTCCTTTTAGAATTCGCATCATCTCTTCCATCTTGAATCAGATTTTATACTAAAAAAAAACAAAGTTTTTTACAGCGCCCTCTGTATGATTTTCTATGCTCGTGCCAGCAGTGAGTGAGTATCAGAAGCTCTTTAGCTCTTAGTACCTAGGTTGAAGTTAAGCTCGTTATCAGTGTTTTGAGTATCAGATAGATGGCGCTATAGGTGGATACACTGATTTTATCTGGTCGATTTTCGATTATGATTATGACACATCAATTTTAAAGAGGTTATAATTTGCAAGATTATCGATAAATTGGTGTTTATTCACTGGATTTAGCTTGGTCAGATAGAGTGCAGTATTTAATATCCCTTTATCGTGCGATGTTTGAAATTTCTAATAGTTCAGCTACTCCTTCATAGCTGGCGCTGACTGTGACGTACAGAAAAGATTGCCTTGAAAAGTTTTGCATCCACCTTCAAGCAGATAAAAAACAATCACCCAACGTATAGATCACACACAATCTCTTTGTCCTTGATTTAGGTTTAATTGCACTGACTGTCGGTAAATAGGTTCAATAATGTCCACATTCCAGCACAATATATACAAATCTGTCTATTTCACTTCACTTTAATAATTTTTGTTTACGTTTCGGTTACGATTGCCGAGCTTGTTTTTGAATGTTTTTGTCGTTTTTTGGGCAGATTAGTCCTTGAAACCAAAGGTACTTGGTTTTTCAGTCTTTTTTAACAGAATTATATGCTTTTCGCACTAAATAGTCTGCACTGTTTATATTTTAAAACCACTTTTTACGACAGAACACGACTTCACCTTTTGCGGCTGTTGCCCCCTCCTCTGTCGTGTAAATGTGTATTAGTAATTTAGATACATTTTACTTAGATTAGAAAATTAACATATAATCGTAAAGTTGTACATAATTAAATAAAAAAATATATAATATATAATAAAAAAAAAATTTGCGAACACATGCATAAAACCTATAGATAATAAAAAATACTACTCTCATTAATACAAGAATATCGTAAATAAATACACCTGAATAGCCAAGGTTACCTATCCACCTACAAAATGACAGATGAATCATCCTAATTTCTAAATATAACAAGCACACTGTATTTTTTTCTGTTAATGATAAATGTATAATATACATTTAACAGAAAAAGTATATTATATAGGTAGTATATATATTATATAATGTAAATGAATTCATTGCTGTGTAAATAGGTGGTAATGTGTACCTACATTAGTCTTATGTCAATATACAGTAGGTATACATACCTATCTAGTCTCCCATGGTCAGGCTTACAGAATAACATGCAAAATGAGAAATTATCAATAAATAAGGCTAAAGTTTTCCAAACCTAAAAAACATAATTTTCTGTAAAGCTCATTAAAACTCAATAAAACTCATTAAAACTCAGTTAAAAACCTAGAATGAGGTAGCAAGACGACTGATGTATTTGAGTTAGTCGTACTTTAAATCTAAATAGACAGGTTTACCTACTTAGTATTAATTGCAATAGATGTAATTAATGACGAACTCTGTGGCGCAGTGGGCGAAGGTCCGCCTGCGACGCCTCCTGCGTCGCGGGTTTGATTCTCGCTACGAGACAAATGTTCGCACGATCTGTAGATGTGTGTGTGTTCTGTGTGGTTTATATGTTATAATCAGAAAATCTATCTACGTAGTGTATTGTATTAAGTATATCAGTTAACTAGTACCCATAACACAAGCTCTGCTTAGCTTAGGGCTAGATAATGCTGTCTGAATTATTGTCCAGCATTATTTATTTATTTAATGGAGGGACGGAACAGAAGTCCTTTGCCCAGCAGTGGTATAACATTAGTTACGAAGAAAAAAGAAAGATTAATAGTGGATACTCTTTTTATTAGAATTAACCAAACAAAACAAGAACACAAATGTTAATTCAGGATGCTTCAAATTTTAAAATGTATGTTTACTCATTTGGTAGTTAACAATAATAGCAAAAATTCAGTCTCATTAAATACATATACATATAACAAACCACAATAACGAATGTATGCCCTCTTCACACGTTCAGGCTATTCCTTGTCATCAGCCTCAGCCACGTCCCTCCTCACTGGTCCCGTGTGTGTAATAGGCACGGCTCTCTCACCCTTAACAACTTCAACCTTCGTCGGCGCCACAACTGTCAACACACCATCAGAAGACAGCCGCGACTCCACAACGTCAGGGCTCACACCATCCGGCAGTTTGAACTTCCTGATAAACTGCCTAGAGACGTAGCCATGTTCATCTTGCTTCTCCTCGTGTTTGCCTTCAATGACGATGGTCCCATCAGCAATTTTGACGGAGATTTCATCCGGAGAGAAGTGTTGGACATCAACGTTGATCTGCCACTTGTCTTTGTCGACCTTGATGGAGCTTCCATCCAGCCAGAAGGGACGGAGGCGAGGGATGAGCGGGCTGGTTGGTGCTGCGAGAAGATCCTGTGGCGTGATGGCTAGGCCGAAGTTCTGATCGAGGAGACGCCTTGGGAAGCGTGGCAGCTCGTAGTCCAACAAGTATGGGAGGAGAGACATTTTTAACGGTTTCGAAGCGTTAGCTTTAGTTTGCAAGTGTTACATACAATGTCTGGTAGATAACTGAGTGCGAGTGAGGAGCGATCTGTTTAAATACCAACTTCTCTGACGATGTACACGACACACGTCATTTGGCAGCGTTGGCAGAGAATATTCTGGACTCGTCGGCACTGTTCTGACTCCTTCGGTGTGCGCCGGTCAATGAAATGATGCGTCAGTGAAAAATTGTAAACAGCTGATTACGCTAACGATAATTATGTTTGCTTACTTGTTTCGAAAACTTTCGAGAATAAATACTAAAATTTAGTAGTTATCGAAAGAACAAAATTTGGTATTACTTTTAAACTTGATTTAAAAATCGATTGATAGATCGATGCTGATTAAAGGCCTGATCAATCACCTTTCTATGATTGTAATGGAACATCCTCTCTTTTTCACTAATATCAGAATTGAAAATACTATTAGGATAGGAATTTGCTATAAATAAGTTCAGGCGCCCACGTAGAAGCGAAAGAAATCATGACATGACTTGGCCATGACTTTCTTCTAATTTGAAAACTGTTATTCTGTGTCTAATAATACTAAATGTAGGTCACTTCTAATTTTAGCTCTTACCTATCTATTTCAGTAAGTAATAAATCGTAGAGTTTGATCCAAGCATTTTATTCAACGATTATCTTATCTCTGCTTATCTTGATTAATTATTTCTTCCGTTTATTGCCAGGTACATCACACACACTTACAAATTTATCCTCATCTGGGTTTCTCGACTCACCATACTTGATGGGAATCAGAGTTTCAAGTGGAAACAGCTCGCATGGATGCCGTACAGCTGTTATAGTCAATGCACCATCGGGGCTCAGCTTCGCTTTCATCTCCTTCGGGTCACACCGTGACGGTAGCTTATATGTCTTCACAAACTTCCTTATAACAAATCCTGCGTCTGTTTCTCTTTCTTGCTTTCCTTCTATTTTTATGTGCTCTGTGCCTGCTTTTATTCTGAGCTCTTCTATTCTGAAATTGTGCACGTTTATTGTCAATCTGAATATGTTCTTTCCTATTTCAATTGAGGTTCTGATGAGGCGGGATTGTTTTAATATCCATGATCTGAGTTTTGGACGTAGAAAACAGTGAAAAGGGGTAAGGAGCATGGTGTTTATTTGTGTAATATCACTTAATATCACTATCGCCGCTATAAATTAACTATTCTATGTAGAGCTCGTAAAGATGAAATCTTACAGGACTGCTGTTTTGCCGAAACATCGAACTTTCATTTATTGGCAGTGTGTACTAGATTTTGCTTCAAAGTCACAGTGATAGTACCTAAGTATTTTCGATGAGGGAGTATAGAGAAACTAGATTTTTTTCTCAATGATAAGACAAGTAGTAGATTTTGTCTTATACTCGTAGTATAAAACAAAACCCCCGCCGCATCTGTTTGTCTGTCTGAACGCGATAATCTACTGAACAGATTTTATTCGCCTTTTACCATTTTACGGATTGAGTCATGACGAAGGTTCAGTACCTAATACATTAGGGCTGTTTGTAAATTGACTGAAAAATTACGATATGCGTTGAAGATGTCAGAAAAATCATGCCAACTGGGCGTCCACCTCGTACACCACTAGAGCTGTAACTATGAAAACAATGTCATCATTATCGTCAGCCTTATTAGTCTATCTATAAAAAGCAATTTAATACAGAATAATTCCTCAAGATCTATTAGACTGATTTAGACTGCTCTTCTACCCGTGCGAAGCCGGGCGGCTTGCTAGTAGTCTCTAAGATCAGGCTATGTAAATTTAACCAAGGAGGTTTCAAAAGTAATGGACATTGATCCTATAGATCATTTATATTATATCGTTATATATTATATTACTTTACTCTTTGATCATGTCAGTTCTTTGATATTCAGAAGGGGATCTTTTTTTTCATTGATTCAGGCAAACTGTGTTTTTTCTTCTGTGAGGCGTATAGCCTTTATGGCTTTAGCCTTATTTGTCCAAAATGACTATGGTCTGCTCTGCGTCACGAAGTACTTTTGTTTATCGGGAAAGTCTGCGTCTGGTTTGAGTGAATCAAAATTTTTGTATTATATTTATATATTATTATTTTTATGTACCTATATAATATTATGTATTTTATTTATTAATACAACAAAACACCAATATTTACCTAATCTTCACTGACAAATGCCTAATATGAATATAATGTCCGTAAGCCCTTACATCAGATTTCTACGACCAAAGGTTAATTCATGGATCCAGCTGACGTGCGGCCTCAGGAACTCGCTGAAAATTGGAAAGGAGACATACAAACTGTGTATAGACGTGAGGCATTTCTGTAAAGATGAACTTAGAGTAAAAGCGAGGCAAGATCGCATAATAGTAGAAGGCAAACATGAAAAAAAACTAGACAAAGGTGTCATTATCAGACAGTTTTCAAGAAAATACAAGCTTCCATCCTGTGTAGACCCTAAGAAAATTCAATCAGAACTGACAAATGAAGGTATTCTAACCATAAAAGCGCCAATGGATAATAAGTATAGTACTAATAAAGAATGTCTACGTGAAAATGAAATCCCTATTATGATAAAAGACAAAACCGATGCTGAAGCTAAGGCGAAAGAGTCAGATGATGACAAGAAAAAATGTCTGGATTCTCCAAATGTAAAATATAAGTAAAATATTTTTTTTGTAATATTACCTATTTCTGGTAAAACCAGTCATCAGTCAGATTAAGGCAGAGGTTTTTTCTTTATTTTTGTACTAATATCCTTTTGTGCCACACTATGAGTAAGATACCTATTATTCCTGTTAAAACTGATTCTCTTTCTTGCTTTCCTTTAATTTTGATGTGGTCTGTGCCCCCTTTTATTCTGATCTCTTCTTTTATGAAGTTTTGCACGTTTATTGTCAATCTGAAAACGTCCTTTCCGATTTTAATTGAGGTTCTGAAAGGGCGAGGTTGTTTCAGTATCCATGAGCTGAGTTTTGGACGAAGTAAACAGTTGAAAGGGGAGGTTTATATTGGTGGTAAAAAGCATGGTATTTTTTGGTGACAATGTGCATAGAAAAACTGTAATGTAGCAGCGGACGGATTGAAGTTCTCCAGTAAAAAAAAAAAGACTCCTAAATTTTCAAGTATTTCTCAGTGTTATGTACTTACCTACCTACAAAAACTGGTGAAATTCATACAAACGTTCTGCAGGGTAGGTATCAATTTTTATTTTATTATTTTAATGTTTTTCATTACAACCAACCCTCAATCTACATACCTAATCTACACCGTTTCCACAAATTCATAACATAAATATAATGACCGTAAACCCAGACATACCTAATAAGTAATTACAATTAGGTTATGTTAAGTTTTGATAAAAATCAAGTCTGATGTTTAAGCGAAAGAGTCTGACGATGGATTAAAATCTCTGAATTCTCCAGATAATAAGAGATATATTATCTTTTGGTCAAAGTATTTCTAGTTATTATACAGTCTAGTTCGGTAAGTACTTGCTCATAAAATATCCTCACTCTTAGTGGGGATAAAGGCCTGTTTATGGAACACGCACAGATGACAGAAAGTCTGTCATCTGTAGCCACACGATGAGTTAGGTACTATGTTTGTAGGAAGAATGCATTTTACGCGACTTGCATTGCAACTCACAGTTTTTGTACGTTTGGTCTAAAAGCGTAAAAGAGCAAGAGACGTTCTGAAAAGGTAGGTAAGGTACATTTTGAATCTGAGCGTAACCGAGTTGGTATTGATTGGTACTCGTCTGTGTTGCGCAGTATTGCACCATAGCTATGTATGTAGGTAGGTATCTACATTGTTGTGTCTGGCGCTGTAAGGGTGCCTTTCCACCAGTCATATAATATTGCTATGCGAGAATTAAAGGACAATATTATCACTTGATTTTACAAGCCACTGGTGCTTTGGTGCTTATACCACTGGTGGAGTAAAACAGTTTCAAAGCTTAGGTAGCCTAGGTACTCCTAGGCTAGGGCTACATCAAACAAACAAGTCTAATGTGGTACTCCACAGTATGAAACAGTGGTTAATTATAAATGAAAAAAGAACCTCTGTTATTTTAATGGATTTTCATGGTCCTGTATTGGGTAAGTAATACTTACTACGTTTTCCCAGAAACTGCTAAATTTACCTAATGGGGAAAACGTATAATATTCAGTATTATCCAGCAGTCCATTGCTATAGGTAGGCCCGCCATATTGGCAATTTTCAATAAGGCGTGGAATGTTCACGTCGATGTTGTTATTGTTGATAAATACCTTACACTGGCTCAGGAGTACAAATATAAATACAAACATTGCTATTAAGTGTCCAAGTTTACATAGCATAGCATAGGATATCTTTTGGAATGACAGCTTTACTACAGCATCCACATTCTTCAGATAACAATAGCACGTAAATATACCTTTAAGCACAATCACCCTTCTGGTTACTGTCTGCGAATGCACAATGGGTGCACGCACATATTACTTAAGTACGTATTTCATAATTCCTACCAAGCAAAAACCATCATCACCCATGCAATAGAAATAAAGAGAAAGGTGTTAATTATTAATAGATAGATAGATAATACTTTTATTCTTCACTTTATAAAACAGATAGTAGTAATTAAACATATAATAGGGAACAGCAATGGAACTGGCGGCCTTATCGCTTAAAGCGATTTCTTCCAGGCAACCAAAACAATGGTGAGAAAAATAAAGGATGGCGGTGCTTTACAACATATTATTCAAACTATTTATACTAACTAATACACATAAATACATACTAATAGAGATTTGAAGATTTCGGCCCTAACATCGGTCACCGTTTGGTTTTTTTTTTTATTTTCAACATCGCCGCGCACAATCCTAATAATATTGTAAAGCCTTTGTTTGTGAATTTGACTTTGTTACCTAAGATCTCCAAAACTACAGAACAGATCAAGATGAAATTTGAAGTGAATTTGAATATAGCCTAACTTAGATAATAGGCGACTTGTCTTATTAAACCGAAAATACTCAAGCGAAGC
Source organism: Eupithecia inturbata (assembly GCA_963662085.1). NCBI lineage: Eukaryota > Metazoa > Arthropoda > Insecta > Lepidoptera > Geometridae > Eupithecia > Eupithecia inturbata. Next base: position 4,611,006 of record OY759201.1, read on the forward strand.
TGCGGGCATAAGCTAATATAAGTATAATTGGATAAAGACACTAAAACAAATATAAAATGTTATATAAAATAAAGTCCTAAAGCGACACGTTTCTGAGATATTCACAGATGAAAATAACTATACATTTTCTTCATGAATATCTCAGAAACCTAACGCTTTAGGACATTATAATCATAGATTTTTTTGTTTATTTTAGTGTCCAAATATTACTTTTATAGTGATTTATGTAGAGGGTCTATATTACGGAAAGGTAACATGGGTCACTAATGATTTTTTTTCAAAGTCGCGACACACAATAAAGTTTATTTGGATAGAAAAGATACTTTAAATGAAACAAAAAATGCTCTAAATTTTTATTGATAAAGAAAATTACGTATCAATAATAAAAACAAATCAGAACTAGTATTTACAATTGAAACAATTAAGCTAACTGCAGACTGTTGCAAACAATCTACAGGTAGTTCAACTGATCCATATTAATACCAGTCGGAAGCGTCCCCAAGACGCTTTCTGCATTGCCCCAAAAAAATCTTCTATACCATAATGTCCCAATTATTCACATATTAAGAAAAAAATCGTTATTTTCATCTGTGAATACCTCGGAAACCTTACGCCTTAGATTAAGAGCATTATTTATTTGCGATTTTGTATTTGTTTTAGTGTCCTCTATCCAAATATATAATTTTTATTGCGCGCGGCAATGATGAAAAATAAAAAAATATGTTAGGGCCGCCCTCTATACAAAAAACCATCTAGGTAGAGGTACCTAGCCCTAAATAACTTATACGGCTACCTTATTGTAATTGAAAAATAAATAGAAAGTTGAACTAATAGGATCAATGGTGTCCAGAAAGTTTGACTTTTACAAAAAAATATAAAAATTGAAATACTTAGTTAAGTAGGTAGGTTAGTTGCAGGTAGGCATGTCCTTAGGCTCGCGAGCTTTTCCTATGCCTAGGGAGTTTACCGTCATCATAGTGTAGTAGGTAGGTAGACATAATAAAACTGGAGAGTCGAGAAGGTCCCCTAGGTAGGTCACTTGACCATAGAAGACCACCTAGGTCACCACCACTTGAACTCAGAGTTGAACTTAGTGGAACTAGGTGGTCTCTTCTATGGTCTTGAACTCAAAAGTTGAACTTAGTGGAACAGGTGACCTAGGTGGTCATCTATGGTCTTCTATGGTCAAGTGACCTACCTAGGGGACCTTCTCGACTCTCCAGTTTTATTATAGTCTACCTACCTACACTATGAGACGGTAAACTGCCTAGGCATAGGAAAAGCTCGCGAGCCTAAGGACATGCCTACCTGCCTGAAACCTATCTAAGTAGGTATTAGGTATATCTAGGTATATCGGCTACATCTCAAAAGGTAGGTAAAGAAGTCATAAAAACAAAGAATTTGTGAACAAATATTGTGAGTTTTATTCAAATTAAACTTAAAACAATCAGTCTTACATAAATACAGTGCGAGAAACCGAATTATAGGCATGAAAAACTACCCGCATATCTAAAAATCACAAATTAGTAAGAACTAGGGGTAGGTAAGCTGAAAATAACTTTTCCGGCTCGTCAGCTTGATCCTAGACTTCCTTAGAATTAGAAAATTTTAGCAAGAACTAGGATAGGGTGCCGCTTTTTGGTAGAATTACTTCTCCACGCTGTCTCCATTGGCTTGATCCTTGACCTCCTTGCGCACGGGCCCGGTCTGCGCGATGGGCACGCGGCGCTCGCCCTGCACCTGCGGCGGCACCGTCCGAGGCGCCGTCACCGTCAGCACGCCGTCAGAAGACAGCCTGGACTCAACCGTCTCGGGCAGGCAGCCCTCGGGCAGCGCGTAGCGGCGCGAGAACTGGCGTGAGATGTACCCGTGCTGGTCCTTCTTCTCCTCGTGCTTGCCTTCCACCACGATGTAGCCGTCCGCCGTCTTTACGCTCACCTCCTCGGGCGCAAAGTGCTGCACGTCCAGGTTCACCTGGAACTTGTCCTTGTCGCACTTGATGCTGGAGCCGGCGTCACGCGCCGCGGCCGCTAGGTGCCGCCATGGCCGGCAGTACTCGCGAGACAGCAGTGGGCCTGCTGTCACCTGCAGCAAGTCCTCAGGGGTCAGCCCCAGCCCAAAATGCTGGTCCAGCAGCCGCCGCGGGCGCTCCACCTCGTAGTCCCACAGGAACGGAAGAAGAGACATTTTGCTTAGCTTTTCTGTACTTGACACCACTGAAGAAACTTGGAAAATTCGCGTTGAGATTGCAAGGAATCGCTTTGAAGCTCAGAAGTTCGCTTTTCAATTGTTCGTTTTGAACTGATGACAACCGGCGCGCGCAAAAGTTTTATATACAGTAGCGGCCTCTACGAGAATATAGTAGAACTTTCGCGATGCCAGGGGAGATAGACATTTTTTGGGATCTTAAATTGTTAGTTTATTTATTGCGTTCATGTTTGAGAAAGAAATTTATTTCAAGCATGAGCTGAAATAAATTTCTTTGCAGTTTTATATTCTTATCATCATCATGTAATCATATTTTATTCACTTTTTTTACATAGTACAGGGTGTTTGGCACAACGTTTTTTTACGTTAAAACGGACCTGTACAACGGTTAAAACCTTAAAAATCGTGCCATCATTGAAAAATATATGTGCTTGAGGGTTAAAAAAGCCACCACACTAAAAAATCTTAGGCCATGTTATGTTGTACAAATAATGTTACAACACTAAATAGCCCAAACACTAAAAACTTTTAAAAAATCTATAAAATAGCTGAGAGGCTTTTCAGGGTTAAAAAAGCCGCCAAGCAATTGCACTTGGTTCCACCTAACCCTGGTTTCCATAATGAATGACAAACATTGTGCTGAACACCCTGTTTAATCGTTTCGCTGAGATGATGATGACATACCAACACCTCCTTCGCATAATGAAGAAGGTTTAAAACAAATTTTTAGTAGGTATTAATTAATTTCACTAAGTGTTAATTTCGTCACATAATCGCAACCTAGGGACCGTACCTACTTTTTGCATTGTATTTGGTAAAATAGACTAGATTAGATACTAAAATATACGGTAGGTACTAACTTTTAGCATAACATTTCAAATTCGGCATTATCAAGATAAGGTACGCTAGCCAAAGGTTGACATTCCTGGACAGTGGAACCCAGTAAAACTACTCAACACTAGATGGCGCTGAATAGAAACGTCTCGAACATTTTCGAACAAACCAGATCGAACATTATTCTAGAACCATTGTAAAGATGATTACAGACCAGTGTGGAAAGAGTCTTTGTTTGTTACAACTGATACGGGTTCCTTTGACTTTTAATCCAAAATGGTTGGGTTTTGAATTTGATCTGTGATAAGTAGGAAAGTATTACCTACCTACTTACTTTCTTCCATAATAGGTAGTTACTATAACTAAGTTGTCTATTAAAAATATGGGTTTTCTTTAATATCACACAAATGATAGAACCATATAATTATTTTTTTAATATTATTTCTTTCAAGTGTTGTCCGTAACTGCGGTTAACATGGTCCAATGCTGTTCTAATTTTCAATTATATTACAATTAATTAGGTACCTTAATATGAAGCACATGGTATTAATATACTTGTCAATAAAGCTAGGGATATAGAACACGAATAAATTTATATAATAATAAAATAAACAGCTATGAGTTCGAAGAACAAAAATTATTGAAAGGTTTCCAAATTTTTTGTCGTCTATTAATCCCCTTAATCTAGAACCTGGTAGAAAAATTCTTAATATTTTTATAAAGCGCCATCTAGCATTGAGTAGCAGAACTTAACTGTTAACACTGGTATCATCAACCTTTGGTCTTAAATTTATTTGTTTTTTTGTGTTTATATTTTGTCGTTTAATAATGCAGCTCTTACTACCTGGTGCACCAGTAGGTACCTATACACACAAGCACTTACTACCTGGTGCACCAGTAGGTACCTATAGGTACAGCTTAGCAAAAATGTTTAGAAAAAATGAATATTTCGTTCTACCCAATTTTTTTTACCATTTTGCCAAGCTGTACCTATTTCCACTTACTCATAACTTTTAACAATTGTTTTTTAATTAGTAGTACGTGGGTAGGTACTTGCAATTATTAGATTTTTTGTTGTTTGTACGATATGTAATAAAACAAAAGGGAAACTACTTTCTTACCAATAGTACCAAGCTACTACTATGTTTGATTTTCTTTAGTGATGTCTGTGTATTTGAATGAACCAAATAAACCATGACTACCTACGTTCCATAGGGTATAGATAAAGCGTATTTTCTTTTTTGAAAAAGTTACCAAATAGTTGTCATACCTTTAGTTTTTTCATATGACAATTGTCTCTGTAAAAGAATGTGACGACAGCCTAACCATCAATGCCATCTTAAATAGCAATGTGACACATTTTGAGTATGTTTCGTGTTTGTTTGTTACCATGCGGTGAGCAGCGAATTTTCTGTCAGGAAAATGAAAATTTGTGTTTATAAATTTCCTTTTTATTTTTGTGCCGTAGGTATAATATTATGAAATCGAGAGCCAAAGCTGTAGGCTGCAAAAGCCGCGCGCTGCCTTTATGTGAAAATAACTAAAAGATATCTTTCTCTGAAAACTGTACCAAATTTAGGTAACTTATTACGGTAGGATCTTAGTAGGTAGGTATGTATCCATCTATTAAGATTCTTCTGGCCTGAACCTATGTAATAAAGCCCATATTATGAAATCCTATATAGCCATCTGTGAACGTTTCAGTAACGCTACCTAAAGCATAGATCGATCTAAAATCATATCTCACTATCGCGATACCGTGACACAAAGGATGAATCTACCGGCGAAATGTAGCGCATGCATGCCGCACACAACCCCCAAAAAATTATTTCAGTCTATGTACGCAACACCCTGTAAAGGTAATAGGTATCATACCAAGTTTGTTAAAACAACCAATCTCAAAACATACTTATTACTTTTGTTTTTTTTTTCATATTACGGCGTAGTCCCTAAGAGCAAGAAGTCAAAACAGAGTAAAAATTGAGTTTTTGTAACGAGGTATCTGTAGATATATCTTTGGAATTAACCAAATAAACTATCTATCTACTACAGAAATCGGTGAGTTACAATAAAAGTGTTGATAAAACTGACTGGATTAACATTAACTAGGTCTGTCGTGAAATTTTGATGTAGGTAGCAAGCCGAGTGTTTAGTATCCCTGTCTTCGCGAAAGTTCCGCTATGTTCTCGTAGAGTGCGCCACTGAATAAAAACATTCGATGGCGTCCCTCGTCATCAGTTGAAATTTGAAAACAAACAAACAACACAAAGAGTATTACAAGCAAAGCAAGAGAAAAGTTCCGAAGCGGTAACTTGCGATTTGCGACTATTTTCAAATTTATTCACAAGAAAACCAGTTCAACGAGAATTTCCCAAGTTTCTTCTGCTGTGTCAAGTCAAGAAAAGCTAAGCAAAATGTCTCTGCTTCCATTTCTGTACGAGGTGGATCGCCCGCGGCGGCTGCTGGAGCAACACTTCGGGCTGGGGCTGACCCCTGAGGACCTGCTGCAGGCGACAGCAGGCCCGCTGCTGTCCCGCGAGTACTGCCGGCCATGGCTGCACCTAGCGGCCGCAGCGCGCGACGCCGGCTCCAGCATCAAGTGCGACAAGGACAAGTTCCAGGTGAACCTGGACGTGCAGCACTTTACGCCCGAGGAGGTGAGCGTAAAGACGGCGGACGGCTACATCGTGGTGGAAGGCAAGCACGAGGAGAAGAAGGACCAGCACGGGTACATCTCACGCCAGTTCTCGCGCCGCTACGCGCTGCCCGAGGGCTGCCTGCCCGAGACGGTTGAGTCGAGGCTGTCTTCTGACGGCGTGCTGACGGTGACGGCGCCTCGGACGGTGCCGCCGCAGGTGCAGGGCGAGCGCCACGTGCCCATCGCGCAGACCGGGCCCGTGCGCAAGGAGGTCAAGGATCAAGCAAATGGAGACAGCGTGGAGAAGTAATTGTACCAAAAAGCAGCACCTTACCTATCCTAGTTCTTGCTAAAATTTTCTAATTCTAAGGAAGTCGAGGATCAAGCCATAAGACGAGCCGGAAAAGTTATTTTCAGCTTACCTGCCCAGTTCTTGCTATTTTGTGATTTTTAGATGAGCGGGTAGTTTCTCGCACTGTATTTATGTAAGACTGATTGTTTTAAGTTTAATTTGAATAAAATTGTCACAATATCTTTGTTTTTATGACTTCTTTACCTACCTTTTGATATAGAGATAGGCATCAGGCCGGCAGGAGGGTTCCCGCCCATGACCGCTGTCTTCAGCGGTCATTAGGGAACCCTCAAAGCTAGTCTCCGCACTGCTATAATTTATGTTGACTGATTATTTTTAAGTCTACAGGAAAACATTCCTAGGAGACCATAAGATATTCTGAACTGCATTCACAGATTTTAGAAACAACTATACAGTCAGCAAGAAAATGGTAATTTTACACAACCTATTTTTGATGCCAATCGTTCCTGTTTCTTATAAGGATCAAAAGTCTACCAGACCGACTGAGGTTTGAGTACTAGATTTGCCCGAAATCGCGAAAAACTTTTTCCATACATTTTGTACGAAAAAACGATTAACCAACTATAAATATTTTTTAACAATCCAATTTCTTACTGTGATCAAGACAGGCCAACTGAAGTTTGAGATTTGAAACTATGGTAGGTCTAGTAGTCACAAGACCAGGTTTACACGCAGGCACCTTATGCAGGGGCATAAGAAAAATTTTACAGTTCTTGAGCCAGGCCGGCCGGCCTCGTGCCATAGATATAGATACTGTACCTAGAAGCAAAAGTGCCTATGCTAAAAAATAGTTGCATCAATAACCTTCTACAACAAAAAGCTAAAACAAATAAAAATAAAATAAATCATTTTAATTTGAAGACATTTTCTAAAAAGAAGTTCATATTACAACTAACAATCTAGAATTTTCTCAGCGCAAACATGAATGACCCTAAAGATATTCGAATCGAATTCGAAGTTTGAAAGTTATAATTTGTTTTACCAATTTTTTTCAGCAGGTTTCTTTATAGCGGATCCACCCAGAACATAAAGTTTGGCTCATTATTGAAGAAGTTTGAGTCTCTTACCGAAATGTATGGAAAAAGTTTTACGCGATTGCTGACATTTCTAGTACGTACTCAAACCTCAGTCGGTAAAATAGAGACTTTTGATCCTTGTAAGAAACAGGATCGATTAGCATCAAAAAGTTTTTGCGTAATATTACCATTAGTGTCTTGCTGACTACATTTTTTCCAAAATCTGTGAATGCAGAATATCTCAAAATGTTATGGCTGATGAAGATGGTCTCCTAGGAACGTTTTCCTGTAACTATAACGATTAAAGTACCTGCCCTTAGGTACCTACTGTCCCGTCTCAAAAAATCACCCTGTATACTTTGTTGTTATTAGGCCGTAGGAACCTATACACTAGCCAAAGTTGATGTGAAATGTTTGTAAACAAACCACAACATTTGTAATATGAAAGAAGCATCTCAAAACCTGTATACTTTGTTGTTATAAGGCCGTAGGAACCTATACACTAGCCAAACTTGATGTGAAATGTTTGTAAACAAACCACAATATTTGTAATATGAAAGAAGCATCTCAAATCGACAGGACGTACCTATATAAGTTTTATAGGTGTCTGATACGACTGAGGGTCCACATTGGAATTACCTACCTAATTCTGAATACGTACGCTATAAATTCAATAACATTACCTACCTACTAAAGATGTCATTGTATTCATTATTATTATGTTCTAAAACATTTGTTATTATGTAGGTAGGTACAGTCTATAATCAATAGTTACAACCGGTTATACTTAAGTGGTCCCTCAGTCGGTCAGTCGTGGCTTGGAAATCGCAAAAGTGGATTTGTTTGATATTATGGAATGTGACTCGTCATAGGTATCTCATCTTATTAATTATTTGATCAAAGCTCAGATTCCGCGCAACAGAGTAAATTTTAGGTTATGTATGGGCGCTATGTTTACAAACATTGTACCTACATCTAATTTGGCTGGAACATAGATGGCGCTAATCGTAATCACAGAACACTAACCAATCAATAGTTGTCCCTACTCATTACTAGATGGCAAAAAAGTAGCACTTATTATATTTTTAGGGTTCCGTACCCAAACGGTGCAAACGAGACCCTACTATTATGCCTCCGTTGTCTGTCAGCGGGCTGTATCCGTAACCGTAATAGGTTATAATTTTCACAGATCATGTATTTCTTTCATGTAGTTTTTTCGGCGTTATTTGCTCGACTTTATCAATAGTGAGGGTCGAGCAAAAAACGCCGGACCGTAAAAAATAGATAGTTGAAATTTTGACCGGGTGGGTATATAACTGTCGCTAATAAAATAACCACTAATTAGTTGTTATCAGCGACATTTATTATTAATTATAAAATAAAATATAATTATGGGGGCCAACAAACGTCCATACTACGTTGAGTACTGAGGCGTGAGTCTGTCAAGGCGTGATGGAGACGTCGACGTCTCCATCACGTTTCGACTGTTGGTAGTCCGGTAGCTATCGTGAACGTGTCGAGTAACTGTCGAGCAGGGATGTAAAAATGGTTCTTATCTGGAACGTAGCTCTTATACGAACCATTGATATTCACAACCAGACGACTCAAAGGCAAGATTATTATTTTTATTTGCATATTATTTAGTAAAACAAAATTGGTTGCTCATAAATTCTTCGTTATTTATTTGAATTAGTATTCCTACACGTTAAAATATAAAAATAAATAAGCGATTTTAGCGCCATGTTTTGGTAATATAAAGACCTTCACGGTCTACAACTACCATATAACCATATGATGGCGTTATAGTCGCGATTCTGCAAAAATATAATTTACGGCTTATTTTACGTGCCTACGTATTATATACAACTTTGAAACACAAAACTGAGATACCTACCTAGAAATCAATTTATCACTAAACATTGGTCACTGATTGGTAGTGTCGATGTTTCCACTGTAGTAGGTAGGTTTACCAATGTAGTACGGTAAGAAATCTTAAAAAATACATTTCTGCTACTGTTTTCTCTACCAAAAGAAACATTCAAGCAATAACACAGTCTACTGTAATTTATGTAAGCTTGGATCATGTTTGGACGATACACCATGTAAGTTTGTACCATCTACGATTTATTTCATTGTTAACATAATATTGCAAAAATAATAAAGATAGTAGATTATCTCAAATCTTCATTCAAAATCAAGCGTTATAATTTATTTTCCTTATTTTATTATTAAAAATGCAACATTTTACAAAATATTATTGTGTTACTTACCAAAGAGAAAAAATATGTTTACCTCAATTCTTGCTACTAAAAATATGATGAGCATTTTCTGACATTATTTGTACCCTTGTACAGTTTTATTCTATTTTAATTATACATAATATGAACATTTTTACGTTAGTAACGTAAGCATCATTCGGACTCGCAATTCATGTCAAAATCTGTCATTTTCCTAGGGATATATAGATCTCTTGACATTAGTAACGTAAAGCGATCGAGAGCGTAGTTCCATGTCTGCACGATAGAGGCGCTATACCAAATCGTATGGAAAAAGGAGACGTCACGCTCACGTCTCGTTACTAACGTCAGGCAGGACTCGGGGCCCTGCTCACAGTAGGTACACTAACACTAATTTTATCACACATTAAAAATAATACCAAAGAGGATATACATAATAATTATGTAAGAAGTTGTTTAAGCTAGGTAGATAGCTTTGAAATAAGTGGGGCTAGAGATACTAAGCTACATCTAAAATACAAAATATTTGTTGTCTGTATAGAGCGCCGGATGAAAAACCAGACTAGAATCTTTATTAGAACACTTAATGGTATAAAAGGTGTATTATTTTAGGAGATTAGACTTAAGGACGAAGCCTAGAGCAAAAAAAAATAAATTGTACCTATTAAAACTGTTTACTATGCTTTAGTAGAGTCCAAACTGAGATACAGTATACGTTTTTTTGGGTAATAGCTACTTGTATAACATAAATCGGGCTTTCGTCGTAAAAAAACGAGCTATTCGCACTATTGTGCGCATCCCTCCGTGGGAATCATGTAAAGATTATTTTAGAAATCAAGAAATTCACACCATGCCCTTCTTATACATATTATTATTAGTTGTAAGAAACCCTCTCAAATATGAAAATGCAGGGAAGAGAACAAAAAGACTCATGATGAAACAAAGAAAGCCCTTGAGCTCGAGGTATATCCGATCGAGGCTTATTGGAGCAAAGCATGGAAGTAGATATCAGGCAGTACAATTATATAATAGAACATTAAATAATTTTCCTACTGAAATGAAAGCAAATTGACAACCCCAATATTTTCAGAATAATGAAAACTTTTGCTGAAGTAGTGTTTTTACACAATTGACGACTTTAACACACGAAAGTAATTATAATGTTAGGAACAAAGATGAATTGGATTATAAATAATTGCATGCTATTAATTTTATTATGTACCATAAAATCATACACGATATCAATTTACATCTTTTTATAAACTAAACTAACCCGAAGCGCGAAGCAACGTCGGGCACGGTCTGTCAGTACTTGGATCGGTGACCGCGTCATGTTGGCATTTTGCTCTTTTTCCATCCATCAAAAAAAAGTGTTTGTTGTTGTTTATTTTATTTCTTTTGAGAAAAGTTTTGTACGACAGTACGGAACTCTTCATGTGCCAGTTGACTCGCACTTGGCCGGTTCTATTTTATGACAACACAGCTTGGGCGCTGCTAAAAACGTTCCGTTTCGTATTCGCTTTGCTTGCGTTGCCTTGTTGAAGTAGCAGCAGCGCCGCGCCGCGCGCCCCGCCAAGAGCATGCAGCGTATTGTTTTGTAAAGTTTTGTTTGATTGATTGAATTTGACATTTACGTTTCTTCGTCGCTCGAGTCGCGTGTGCTGTGTTGGTTGAATTGAACGAACAAGCAGTTTGTACGATTTTATTTCGTAAACAACCGTGTTTTATGATTTTGTACCCATTTACAAGTTTTTTTGTAAGAATACAGTGAAAAATCAGGTTAGATTGTGTTGTAAGAGTTTATTGCGATCAGTTTTGTGGATTTAATCAAGTGACTATGGCTGATAATACAAAATTGACCGAAGAGGAGATAGTGGAAATTCGGGAGCAATTTGCACAGGTATTTTCTTTGAAATATGAATTCTTTTTGTCCGTTTTATCAGCGTCGTGCTCGTTATGCATCTATAGTCAGTAATAAGTAGGTAAGCGTTCGTAGGCATAGTGTTTTGCGTACGCTCTCTGTGTGGGAATCCTAATCACCAGGTTTTGTCTTGGTTTTCTTACAATATATTCAAGTACGCCAATCTTTTAGTTACAATCATTCCTACAATCTATTAAAAGATGTATGTAGCAAGTTCTAAGTTATGTGTCTGCAAAACCGTGCAATCCAGTACTGTGCCAATAGCCATCGGCACAAGACGTGAGGCCTCATAAAATATTTCCTTTTCTACATTTCATCATTTAGCTGCTGTTCTATAGTAAATGTTCTTGTAGAAACTAATTTGTGTAGGTAGATAAGATAATTAAGTTAATGATGGACTTTTAATTGTAGATAAGTATTCAGCTAAAACATGTAGAATACCTAACTATTTTTACATGGATACCATGTCTAATGAAAATGATGCTAATTTCACTAATTTACTCTTCATTTCATCCATATATAAATTTATGATGCTATTTTGAAACCGATGCCAGAAGACATGTGTCAAATCAAAGCTTAAAATAAGAAGTGGAAATGCTAGGAATATAATACCTCGGTAAATTGTATATGTAGTTGCCATTGCTAAGTATCAAATTATTATCAATAGTAGGTAAATTTGCGAACCAAGTCCAACAAATAAAGTGACACCAACAAATTTATTCAGAAGGACTGCCTAAGCAATATGTATATTGTCACATTTGCATGCTTAATCTTTTCCTGCATACAAATCATTTGTGAAATGCAAGAATGCAATTATATGGAAAATGCTGAAGTCTTCGCACTGTGGAATTCAGTATATAATTTTGCAATTTTTATGAAAAATTGTATAATACAAGCAGTAGATTAATGAATAATTTTGTTGTACTAATTCTGTTGCCTATTGATTTGGCTTATTCCAGATTGTGTGTGATAAACTCTGGCTCTTTACATAAATAAAACATATTTTTGGGACCCTGTCTGCAACTGCCTCACTGCAGTGGAATTCTCACGTCTTCCATAATAATTTCGCACTTTATGGACAACTTCACCTGCTGCACACACATCACATCCACAGATATCATCAATTAATGAATAGGCCTAAAATTTTGCACACTAAGTAAGTAATGTAGTCCTCGATAGATAGTAAATAACATATTAGATGGAATATGCATACAAAGCTGCACTCAGAAGCTACCTAGTTAATATCATATCATATTAACAGCAGAGAAACGCATACAATATCTCTAATTAATATGGAATGGTTAACAATCCATCCATTAATAGTTATGGCATAAAAGAATGGATTTTATAATTATTTTGGTATAAATTGAATGAAAACATGGTTCTTGTTATGAATAATATTGTAATGTGTTATCTTTGTCTACAGGCCTGGTTATTAATAATATTTGATGATATACAATGGCTAATTATACTTTACTGCAGGCCTTAAAACATATTGCTACATTTTAACTGTTCCTAGGTCCTTGTGTTATATACATACACTGCCGGCCAAAAGTTTGAGACCACCTACATCAAAGTAGGAAAATGAAATAAAACTCAAAATACAAAGCAAGAGGTTTAATTATGAATTAAAATACTTATTTCCTAATACACATACATTATGAAGAAAACAAAAAAATCAAGAAAAATCAACCATTTACTTTAAAAATGTCGCTCATATTTTATACAGATTTTTCGTCGAAAAACCCTCCCTTGCATTTTATTACTACTTTCACTATTCTTGGCATACGAGCAATCAATTTGTCGATTGTATCTTGTGATATATTGTTCCAGCTTTCTTGTAAAGCCTTCCACATGTCTTCTTGCGAAGTGGGACAACAACTGCGCACATTTCTATCAAGCTCTTCCCACAAAAGCTCAATCGGGTTGAGATCCGGACTCTGAGGGGGCCACACCATGTTTTTTAAAACCCCTTCTGTTTCTTTGTGTTCTAAATAACCCCTGCATAATTTTGAACTATGTTTTGGGTCATTATCTTGTTGGAAAAAAAATCCATCTCCAATTATTCTTGAACCAGACGGAATGGCATTTTGCTGTAGTATTCGTTTATATTGCTCCTTTTTCATGATTCCTTCGACTCGTACCAAATATCCGGTTTCATGGCCCGAGAAGCATCCCCAGACCATAATGGAACCACCACCATGCTTGACTGTTGGCACCACACAGTCTGGCATCATCTTTTCCTCGACGTTACGTCGAACAAAAATTCGTCGTTTTGAACCAAATATTTCAAATTTGGATTCATCTGACCAAAGAACTTGTTTAAAGTCTTCTTCAGTCCAGTCTCGATGGGTAAGGGCCCACTGCATCCGTTTCTTTTTGTTTTGTGGCCTTAGTAGTGGTTTTCGAACGGCGACGCGACCAAATAACTTAGCATCTCTCAAACGTCTTTTTACTGTAGTCAATGATACAGGTTCTGATCGGGATTTGTTCACTTCTACGCGGATTTCTGGTGCTGTTAGGCGTCTATTCCGCTTGCTGGTAGTGACGATGAAGTGATCCTCGCGAGAAGTGGTAGTTCTCGGCCTTCCCGAACGCGAACGATCTTGATTACTGCCAGTCTCCTTGTATCGGGTTATTGTGTTATGAACACAAGTCTTCGACAACTTAAGTTGAGAGGCAATCGCACGTTCAGATTTGCCTTCGCCGTATAAAACAACTATGGCAGAGCGAGTTTCACTGCTAATTTCGCGAACTTTTCCCATTTTAAGATGTCTTCACTGTAACAACGACGAGCTCAGACTAATAAGGTAGAAAATAATTTACTCCATAAAAACTCAGGTACTAAATATGTTTTAGGAAGCTAACATAATCCCTGATATCGGTTAACGCGAAACAAACCCAAAACAATAAGTAATGAGCAGATCATAAAAATATTACAATGACTCTACCACCTGGTCCTTGCGCGGCGCTCATTGATGTTTTGAAACAATAGACCTTTTTAGGATGATAACTTAAACAACAACATAAATAATGACTCCTAGAAATTCTTTAATAATAATAGAATACGCAGGTGTTCAAATTAGCTCATTATCATATGTGTACTTTGAAATATTTTGTTGGTGACAAAGATTTTTACAGTGGTCTCAAACTTTTGGCCGGCAGTGTATATGTATGTATATAGACTTCTATTGACAGTATCATAATGTTATAGAAATGTAATATTAGACAGAAATTTTACTCTGGAGGATACAAGTTCTTGTTGTTGTTAGGGTTTAAAAATTGTTTTTTTATTTGTGTGGTAAATTTAAAATTTACCTCTTCTCACTTTTATTATAAGAACGGAAAAAACTTATTTTATCTGCCAACTAGAGGAATTCTTACATATTTAATAGTTCACAGGCAAAACTTATTTAAGTACTTATTTGTTGTTGAATATGATAAGAACCAATTAGTAAAAATATTCAAAGACAATAAAAATTACTCAACAAGGACAAATTCACCATCATACATGTTTCTGATAAAACTCAACAGAATATCTGACAAAGGCTCAAAGCTTACTTGATAATTCAACAGCTAGCCTCACAAACATGTCAAGGCTATTGTAAATTCACCTGCTTTGAATACTTGAAACATATGGTGGATAATGCCTTTTGGGTTATGCATGACACATTATTTGTTATAGTTAGTTGGTACAGGTACCATGGTCAAAGGTACTGCTATGATTCAGGAATATGATAATTTAATTATTTCCATTATTAATTTATTAGGTACTTTACTTAAAATCATATGGGTGAAATTGCCTTTTGCTTGGACTAAAAGTATGACCCATATAGTAAAGTTGGTTCCATGGTCATAATGCCATGATTCTGGAATATGATAATGACATTTTAGAAATGTTTTTTTTTAAATTTTAAAAAAAAGCTTGGTGGTTTATTGATTTCTTATGTTCCAGAAATGAATAAATCCATACTTACTAATATTATAAATTTGTAAGTAACTCTGTCTGTCTGTTACCTTTTCACGCCTAAACGGCTGAACGGATCTCAGTGAAATTTTGCAGGGAGATGGTATCCCGGGGACGGACATAGGCTACTTTTTATCCCGGAAAAAAGTGTGCAAAGCCGCGGTCAGCAGCTAGTTACTCATAAGCCTAGAATGTAGGTTGTAGAGTACCTAAACTACTATTCTTGGAAGCAGTTAACGATACTTAGTCGTATTCCAGTTATGCAAGACAATAATTACGAAAACACGCTTGGCCACTCGACTCATAAGTACTATATTTAGCAATTTACGTTGGTCTTCAATTAAACCTATATTTTACCTACTTTGTTGATAAGTTATCTATCACATGAGGTTTGGTTACCTGTTCCTCGAAGGTTCGTGTTGCCGATAGGCTTTTTTTTATGATATTTAATAAATCGCGTGGGTAAAGAAAGACGACCTTTTATAAAATAACCATGTAAAAGAAAACCTCATTCATAATATACTTATGTAATTATTTGAGGAAGTAATTTCGACTTAAGTGGGCGCTATGCGAGGCATTTTGTGAAAAGGATAGGCATAGGATTTCGCGTTCGTAAGAGCGGGACAAAGCATAAGTTTTTGGAACGACGCAAAAGTCATGTTATTGTTTATTTACAAGAAAACTACGCAACTTATGAAGAAACTGGTTCAAGAAACCAAATAATTAATAACCTACGAATCAAAACATAAGTAATTTCAATAGACCGCAGGGTTCCTGAGATCACGATATTATGTGCGAAACAGTGCAATTTCATGATATTTTTCTCTATCGTGTTTTCATATTCAAGGTACCAAAGAAAAAAAAAATATTATGTAATTCGAGTTTTTTACCACGGGGATCCCGTGAGTACTGAGATCTAGGTCTAGTTTGACAACCAAACCCGTTAAGTAAGCACCACTTAAACACTTTTGGGACATGTATTTTTTTTAGTAGCTTTTAACCTGGTCTTTTCACGTTGCTCAAACAGTACCCCATTTCCTTAACAGTAAAAAAAAAATCAAGTCACACAATTAACTACAATTCCCTCAGTGAAGTTAAACGGCAAGAGAGTTTCTCTTAAATTGCTCTCGCCCTATCAAGATGGCCTTCTGAGGTCGGAGCTCGTAACAAATAACTTCAAGTACACGGTCGTTCTGAATAATTTGACATCAAAAAACATTGTTTGTGTCAATTTAAGTACCCTTACTTCCGTAGATTCCGTTTAAGATTAAGAAATTTATATTTTTTTGTCATTAACTTCTGCCCGCGGCTTCACACATGTTTCCACGTTATCAATTGATGTCCTACCCTGGGACACGATCTATTTCCCTGCCAAATTTCTAATCTAGATCTGTAGGCCAAGCACGGGTACCCTAGACAACAATGTCTAGGGTAGAATGGAGAAAAATTATGTCACTTAGTCATCGAATGCTTAAATTATTTGAAATTAATTCCTTCAACTTCAATAATGTACGCAATGTATGACGATGCGATGTCATTATTGTCTTTTCTACCCTAGAGAACAATCCCCGTGCTTGGCCTACTATTCAGCCAATTTGGCGTAAAAGATAACAGAAAGAAGAAAGAAAGAAAATAAAAAAGAAAATTTATTGGCTCACACATCAAAAAGGTACCTACACTATAATATACATAAAAAATAAAGCTATGTGAACCAAAAAGGCCCTGCCTCAGCTTAATGTTGCCCTGCCTCAACATAAAGTTGCGCAACGCTGGTTTTCTGGCAGGACCTTTGGTGCATGCGTGTCTACACGGCTTTCAGACTTAACTTAGTACCCAAAATATATATATATATGTAATAAGATAATTTATAGCTAGTGACATTATAATAAATAAACAACTCAAAAATACTAAAATATAAAAAGTTACTTATGCATCACAATAATATTATTAATGGAATGTTTTGTTCTTCCTGACCTCTCCATAACATAACTACTAAAAGGATCAGGCTGAAATTTTGCATAGTTTTATACCTACCTGGATTAACATAATATATGTTAAAGGCTATTTATACCGGATAAACGCGTGCGAAACCGAGCATATAATATTCGCTTGGGTTAGTGTGGATATGGACTATAATAGTAATAATTAGCCCTTTGAGTAGTTTTTGACAAATACCAGTCCGTGCTATGATAGTTTAAACATTACAGTCGTCAGTGTGTTAGAAACCCCAATTTTTTTGTCGTCAACGTAAGGTTTGTTTTACACTTTTCCTAGAATAGAACATGGTTTGCGTGACTAACATACAAATCTAACCTAGGCCATTACAGTTCACTTTCGAGTTTCGCAATAAGACAATAGTTCTAGGAAGTCGCCAAACCAGCTTTTGTACCTTTTGTCCAGAGAGCTGGCCGAAATCTGCGAGCTTGCAGCGTAGCCGTGGGTAGTGTGAGTGACTCTAAGGATAATGAGTCATTATCCTTAGAGTCACTCACACTACCCAACTTAATGACGCAATATTTACTTTGGCTTTTATGCAAGCATACGCTAGCATGGATATTAAAATCTCTGAAGGATGACAATTTGTTTTGACGTACCTAACGTTTGAGTACACAAGCCATTTATAATATTTAATTCTTTGGAGTAGTTTGAGAATTAATGTATGGAATTCTTATCATTTAGAACAAAATAATGGAGTAGGTACTTTAGAAATAACGCAATTTTTAATCCCATAATCAGTCCCTAACCTTTGCGGTAAGAACTAGGTACCTAGCGGTAATGTCTAATAAAAATATGCTTGTAATCCACTATAATATTGTAGTCATTATATTAATATCATATATGTAATGATAAAAATCAAATGTTACTCCTCATTTCTTTAAATATTTACGATGAAACTTTAACATTAAATTGAATAAAACTAGTAGCAAAATATATCGCGATAATACAATTTCACAGTTAGATTTAGATTTATTTATTGCATACATACCTATACATTAATACATAGTTTTAGCTTAGGTGGTAATTAGTTTAGAGTACAAACAGTTTTTTAGTCTATACAAACCATAAAATATATCAATGGGATCTGTTGCCCGAGTCAAAATAGCGTTAGATCAACTGATCCCGCGGGATGAGTTCGAGTGGCCTCAGTTGACTAAAGATGCCATGTACACTGTAAGGGCGCAGCAATTTATTTAAAGATTATTATAATAGGTAGGTACATAATCTATTTATAGCTAGAAACATAGTAGTCGAAAAATATAGGCAGAATCAGCTACAAGAATCAAAACAATTGTAATAATAACCTGGTAAGTACGTAAATTTTTTACTCAAGCAGCGAAACAAATATCAGTTCATAAAACTGTTATCAAAAGTAAATTAAATTAACGATCCGTTACCGTTACAGCACCTAAAGCGTTATCAGTGTTATCAAATTGCGGCAATAATTTTAGTGCCGGATACTTTAATCAGGTAATTGGAAAGCAAATGAGCATGTAGGATACTTCCATCGAGAATCTCAAGATGGAAGTCTGATTACTTCTTGCTTGGGGAAAGCGATAAGAGAGATGGGGACCTGAGGAGACTTAAGAAAATTCTTACGTCTCAGGTGTCCGGTCATCTTAGGGCTTAAGAGACTTTGGCCTGCCGCCAAGCAGTAGGTCAAGCACAGCGATTGTTTCGCATCGTCATAAATGCGTAAATTATTGAAGTTGAAGGAATGAATTTCAAATATTTCACGGGTTCGTTGACGATATTTTGCAGCCCGATCCTCCTCCAATCGTATCACGTGGGCTTCCCTTGGAGCGCAAGTCGGGCCACCCAGATACAGGTGGAAGAACGAAGTGGAGAAGGACCTTCGCTCACTTCAGTCTTCGCACTAGACAGGAGAGAGGCGCAGGGCAGAAGCCGGTGGCGATCTATTGTGTAGGAGGGATTGGCCTCCTACATAATAGATCAAGAAGTGATGATGAAGGGGGTATTGTCCCACTTCAGGGTTGATGTGCCAGGATAGTAAGTAAGTGTACGTGCATAACGATGTGATGTAATTTTTATTTATTCTATCCCAGACAACAATCGCTGTGCTTGACCTAGAGGATAGTGATAGGAAAAAATAAGTCGCATAAACATCATTTGGTTCCCTCGCCGCTCACCGCTCCGCGCGCCGCTGCGCTTATGAATCCCACGACGAACTAGAAAAGCAGTCAGCTAATGTCCGAAGACGGATTTATCTGACAATGTTTAATGTTGCGTGCAAGCCGGTGAAATTGATTTAGAATCAGTTCAGTCATGAATCTACTATTAACATAGTTTAGAGTTTTAATAAGTATTTGAGGCATTAATGCACGCTATGAGAGGAAGTGAGTTTCATTCAGCTTTTTAAATAAATAAATTAAATTGAATGCTGTGGGTCACTCGCTCATACTTTTCACCTGTTTTTGCCTGTTTTCTCGAACGTGGATTAGTTGATCAATGATTTGACAGAATGGTCAACAAATCTTTTTTCAAAATCTATCCTCTAAGCACTTGTCAAGAGGTTTGACCATTGATGAGTATGATCTGCATTCATCTTAAACCATAGGTCTTAAACTTAGCCTTACCAAACCGGAGCTTGACTAACCCTATCTCATCCTAGGCACCCAGTACCCGACTGTCTGCGCTATGTCCAGATTTTGTCTAGAAAGGTACAATTTGATAATAAGATAGATACTGATTGAGGTTACATTCCTTTGTACTGTGCTAATCGCATTTGTGTTAAGACCGGCCTGGGGCTAGACAGAATTATAGGATTAAGACTGAACGGGACTGGTTTGGTGGCAAAACTCGTTGTCCACATTTCAGTAAGAAACTTAGAAAGTAAAATAGAGCTAGTCCAGCCCCTTACAGGGCAATATGCTGTCTAGGCTAAAATAGAGCAAACTGCATTGTTTCCGTTAATTGTTAATGAAATGAAATTCAAATACTATACACATTCGATGACGATTCGATCTCTTTACGATGTCTATTATATCCTAGACAAAAGACACTGTGCTTAGCCTACAGGATAAGATTATAGGCGTAAGAAACACTGCACTGTTGTCTTCAAAACATGGCAAAAGTAGGTTAAAATTTAATG
Source organism: Eupithecia inturbata (assembly GCA_963662085.1). NCBI lineage: Eukaryota > Metazoa > Arthropoda > Insecta > Lepidoptera > Geometridae > Eupithecia > Eupithecia inturbata. Next base: position 4,631,310 of record OY759201.1, read on the forward strand.
GCGAAGCGATTCGTTTGTGTTTTGATCACAGCAATGCCAGCAATGTAATATGAAGAAGCAGAAAGATGGCAAACCAAACACAAGTTTCTATCACCACACCATCATCATTCACAACCTGTCTTGAAGGCCTACCCACTGCTGGACTAGGCCTTCAAAGTCTTTCCCACGGGGCCACTGCCCACGGTCCTGCGCTAATCTCATCTAGGTTCACCCATAAGTTGCCATTAACAAACAATTCAAGAGAAAATGTTTCATTCATATAACCATTCATACACTACTAACTAACCATGCGATTCTCTTGTCATTTATCACGTAAAACAACAATCATATCACGGAAATATGAGTCACGTTTGTTATTTCACCTAGTATAACCGCATTTGTATGTTTATTTACAAACTCTGAATCACGATTTTCTAATTCGAACCGCATTGGGTTACCGCGATTGGAGAAAATACCTTTCAAAGTAATTCGATAGTTAATGCTTTTTAATTTAAACTGAAAGGGAATAATATAATCTTTCAAGCGGTATCATATAAGCACGAGTAATAGAGAAAACTGATAGTGTAACTTATTATTTTACGAGTAGCTTTACGCATTCTCTGCCAAGCCTAGCCCGGCGCGGCGGTAGCAGCAAAATTTCAGGCAGGTCATTTAAGTTTCAGACGTCACGTCACGTTTTTTTTTTAAAGGACAAAGTATAATTGACTGGCCTCAAAAAACGCCTAGTGCATATCTTTTAATTTAGCTAAATAAACGGAAGCGCGCAAAATAAATCGTACCACCTTTAACTGAAGTGTGCCGTTGACATCTTAAAGAACCTGTATTTATTTTTTCATCTGTGTCTAAGTTCATTGCCATTGCAAATCTGTACCGACCAGTGAGGCGTGAGCTCCTCTTGACCACCATCTCAATCAGCGTCCCTTATAAGTGGAGATCTTGTAATCTTGGGAGTTCAGGTTACCTGCGAATTTTATAGGCACTCAGTTTATAAAATTAGAAGTACTCGTACAATGAATGATTTGTATTGATTTGATTCCTGTAATACAGGTTCTCTGACTAAACCTATATCAGGCTGATGCCTGATGGATGAGTGATGAGGCTGAGCCCTGCCTGCTGAAGACTGATGTCTTTATACGCGTCGGTTTTCACAATTATTAATTCCTAAATTCTATCTACAGGGTGGCCTATTGAGATGGGAGTGGATGACCATATCCGAAACCATGAGAGTTAGAGAAAAGTCGTGAATAGAGTCATGGCCCAATTTATGAGAAAATAAAACCCAAAATTGACCAAAATTGATATCGAATCGTCCACATTGACATGTGTCTGGTTTGCCATTTTTCTACCAGGGTCCGGTTCGAAAATTTAGTAAATTATTGAAGTTAAAAGAATGAATTACAAATATTTTACGTATTTGATGACGATGTAACGTAATTTTTGTCTATTCTCCCCTAGACAAAAATCCCTGTGCTTGGCCTACCGGTTAGAGTGCAAAAATTTCATAAAATCCTAGTCGCAACTAGCCGCAGGCAGACAATGGCTCTCTTAATATAAAACATAGGTTAGGGTATAATACGACCTGCGCTTGCGCAAACAAGCCTAGGTTACTGCGCTGTTTACTCCAAGCCTTATTAGACCTAACATCTTACGTCATAAGGTTGAAATGAGCAGAATACCAACTGCATTCCTTACCAAGGTCGATCTTGTATGCCTAGCAAATAAAGAACAGGGATTTATCATTGCATGCCTTTTGAATGCAATGAAGCGTTTTCTAAAGTAAAAAATAGTTCAAACTAACTGGAAAGATGGCGCTTTTTACGTGGGGCCACCAAATTGAAGTGCCTTAGACCGTGCTTATTTTGACATGACATACTATTGACAAACTTGCTCCCCTCCGTTAAAAATCAACGCCATTTATTATTTTTAAGGTAAATAGGATTTTTTTCTTTTTTTGTAAAAGCGTCATTAAAGATTGAAGAGAGCCTGTATAAGGATATAAAATAAAGAGAAACAGCGCCTTAAGAAAAGTGCCGTAAGGACTTAGGAAAGTATAATTGAAATTTCTTGACCTGATTTGAACCTCTATGGTTGCTATTTCTCACTTCGCATTTGCTTACAAATAGCTAAAAAGTTCGTTTATATACCAAAAATTTATAAAAATATCCGAATTTACTTCTATACAAAATATGTTAAAATACAGAACTGTTTTCAAATTAGTTCTGTAATACATACAACTCATTACCTTAATGTGTTTTTAAAGAAACATAATGTAATTACTTAATAAAACACATAAATAAATGTAACACAGTTTAACAGCAGAAGACGCAAAAATAAAAATTCCATACTCAACTCATTTCCTTATTGTTATGTTAGACAAAGGAATTTTCACAAATCCATTGGACAGTTTGGGGTAACCTATTAAAACCTTTTTTTTAATGCCTCTGTAATAGTTTATTTTGATAAGTTTAGACGAAGATGCGAAAACAGAGTTTTGTGACCACCAAGAGCAACAACGCATCTCTGCCTAAACAATACAAAATAAAACTAGTACAGGGGCATTCAAGAAAAGCTTACGATAACAATCACAGATTTTTAAAAATTCCTTTATTTAACGTAATAATAGGTTAAAATAGGTGGCGGCGGCGCTAGTGTGAGTGGTAAACGCCTTAAATGGTAAAAATATCGTGCTACTCACATTATTCATTCATATCTGAACATGTGTTCGTTACCTACCCTACCAGGAACTATGCGTACCTAATGTTGAGTCAATCCGTGTGAGCTAATAAAATTTACTGTTATATCGAGAGGTACACACGACCAGCACGATTAATTTTATTAATAGGAACCTACCGAACCGCTTATGAACTCCTGGTATTTATCTATTCTGAACTCCTGGTCACATCGTCAGTTTTATTATTTTTAACAATATTCGCAAAACAATTTTTAAGAATAAGTATAATATTATTGTAAAATTGTGTGAAGGTCTTTGATATTAAGTATAGTAAGCATCAACAATTTTGTCCTATTCGGACATACAATCTTAATCAAGGCAGATAATTACCTAATGTTAAAATCCTTCTGGTAAATTATTGAATAAACAATTCAATGTTCCACAAAATATCAACACATTGAATTGTTGATTTGAGTTATACATAGAATAATGAGAAATAAATTTTTATTTATTTCGCGAGTTATCAAATCTATGTACTTATTAGATTTTATTTTTTGTTTCAAAAATTGTACGCAAGTTAATTTGATTTTTAGGGTTACGTACCCGAAGGGTGAAAACGGAATCCTATTACTAAGCCTCCGCTGCTGTCCGTCCGTCCGTCCGTCCGTCTGTCACAGGGCTCTATCTCATGAACCGTAAATGGTAGACAATTGAAATTTTTAGGGAATGTGTATTTCTCTTGCCCCTATAACGACAAATAATAATAATAAAATTAATATCAAAATTATGGGGGCTCCCATACAAAAAACGTATTATTTTTTGCTTTTTTGCTCTTCATTTGTCAAGGCTGTATCTCTTGAACTATAATAGGTGGGCACAAGAAACTTTCTATAAAATAAGTAACACTTTAACTGTAATAACAACAAATACTAAAATAAATTTAAGTTGAAAATTTAAAGGGTCTCCGAACAAGTGAGAATTTGTTGTTCTTTGATAAAGTTGCCTGGTTTTTACGGTACGGAACCGTTCGTTTGTGAGTTGAGTCGCACTTGGCGGTTTATTTCGCCCAAAAATCAACCATAAAACCGTCTTCTTTCATGAAATCCTCTATTTCCCCCCGAAAACGAAAACTAACCATTACATATTTCACAATGACTAAAGTGTAGAAAATTTCAAGGTTTTTAAGCTCTCTAAATATTTGCTTACGAAATCCAACATGCTTTGAATCCTATACATGACTCACTTCAAACAAATGGTAGGTACTTTATTACAATACGTCACCCAACTGGTTTGGAAACTGGACACTGTCCTATCGCCCTGTTCTATTCGCGATTGCTCATAGGGTGCTAGGGTGATTTCATTACAAGGGTTAAATTAATCAATAATGTGAACGCGTTTTATATGCGTGATTGTAACGATGTTTTTTCTGTAATATTTGTCTGTAGTTAGATCCATCTAAGATCCTGGAAGTGTGCAATTTTCTATACTTACCAGAAGAAAAACTGAAAGAGATCGTTTCTAAAGATGAAAATTGTATTTACAACATTCCATAAATAAGTACGCAAGCACCGCAAAAGCTGGAATCAAAAAGCACTCAACGCTTCGAAGTACCAGGAGAGCATATTTCAGTAAGAGGTGCTCGGATTTCTCACAACACTACCAGTGCACACAAGGACACGTTCACTGTCGGGCCAACAGTTCGTATGAAACACTTCGGTGGGTCAACAGACTGTGACTCATCGAAGGTGAGCAACTGAAGAGAGATTCACGATTTAGAACGTACTCGAGTACTTTCTTGAGTGCCTGGTAGCTACCTCTTGTTTTGTTAAACTTGTGCTATTGCTGTGATTTAAACATTGATAGGTTTTCAGCAAATCGATAGTTACGTTGTAAATGCAAAAGTAACACGTAGATTAGTCTATTTGATTTTTTGTTGCCTTTTAATGAGTCAAGAGACGGCTAATATGGAAGCAAAGATATTATGTCCTAGGAAGTTTAGTAGGTAATAATGAGGAACCATGTCAGCAATCCGTGATGAGAAGATATTTTTGTAAAAAGTATGTATCTTTTCTGTGTGTAAGTATACATTTATATGTAAGTAATTACCTATATTTTAAAATATTTTAAAAATATAAAAAAAATAATAAATAAAATAAAATAATATAAAATAATAAAAAAAAATATTCTATATTTTAAACTTTGTATTTACTAGGTCTACCTAATTTACTGTTATTTTGATGTATTCCAAATTATTCTGCGGAGTAAGGCCCTGGTGACCCGTACCACAGGTTTAACAAGCCTCTCTCGGGCACCAGTCTCTTACAAAACAAGATAACTTCATATAAAATTAAGCTTAATCCAAAAATTGTAAACTAATATCTTTCGTAAGAGGAAATAAATATATTATATTATTATTATACTGTTAACAAGGAAAGCTGAGTAAATGCATGATAAATCCGGGTAAAATATTGCATTTACCACAAACTATGACGTAAAAACAAGACTAGGGACGCACGTAGTTGGCATATTATTAAGATATTAAAATCCCCTGAAAAACCTATGAATATTCATAAGTATATGATTAATTTCGTATTGCGCACCATCACCAGAACTGTATTGCGTAAACTGGTAACTTTCGCCGACAGGAAAGGACAGCTCTTATAACTAGCTTTTGTCCGTGGATTCGCACTCGTTTTATCAGGATAAAAAATAGTCAGCCATAAACAAAAATAGCATGTCAAGTTTTTGTCTCTGGTAGAATAGAGAAAATTGTTAACATTGTGTTAATTATTGAAGTTGCAGGAAATTTTAAATATTTACTCATTCGATGACGATTTGATGTCATTTATGTATATTTTTTACCCTAAACGAAAATAGCTGTGCTAGATCTGCATGACTTTATCGATACAAAATACTGTTCTGTAAATGGTCGACCTTTGTGGCATAGCGAGTGAAAGTCCGCCTGCGACGCAGGAGGTTGCGGGTTCGATTCCCACATTAGGACAAATGTTTGTAGTACGGTGTATCTGCAGATATTTGTTCAGGGTGTTTTATGTAATATATTAAAAAATATTTAGTACCTATAATGAATTTGGTAAGTATATTAGTTATCTAGTAACCAGCTAAGATGCTGTGTGTATTGTCCAGCATTATTTATTTATTTATTTATTATTTTGGTATTGTTTGTACACGATCATATTATTTACAAAAACTTTTGCTTTTATTTATTCTCGTCAAATTTTCTGTATTGTGAATGTATGAATAATCAAAGTTTCTGACAAATGGTAAAAAAAAACACAAAAATGTTTATTTCATTAAGTAATAAAATATTACATTAAACTTTGTTCCGTGCTCGGAACCGGTTAGATGATGATCATTTACGTCAGCAAGTAGTTTCACTGTAAACACATCTTGTCAGTGATAAACATTTCCTAGTCCTATTACCTAGATATAGTCACTGACTCACTCCGCTCATCTATTTGCCATTAAAGTCATTAGTATGTTTTCTACATTAACACTTTAACAGTATGTAAAGAACCGTTGCTTTTGAGTAATAATGTACTGAAATGATTAAAGAAACAAAATCAAAAATTATTATTCGAAAAATATCTCAAGTCTCAAGTCTCCTATAGCAACTCTATGGGCGTTAAGAAATGTACACGGCGTATGTGTACGGCGGGTTTATATATTTTTTCTGGTCGCGATATATTTGGCCGTGGAAGTTTTTTCAGAACGAATAGCTTTCCATTATTACAATAGAACATCCACAGCCTGTAATATCTGTACTAAATAGATGAGAAGAAAGACGTTCTTAAAATTCATCCACTGCGTGCCACCAGTGACCAGACATTTCAATATGAAATCAACAGAAATAATGGGAAAAATACAGCGAGAAAACAGAATTTTCTCGCTGTATTTTTGAAACTTATTTAGCAAACGAGACACGTACTTACAGGATTACAAAAAATCTTATTCACTGACGAAAGTGTTGCGACAACAAAAAAACTTAATTCAAAACATGCATCGCACACTGTTGCGTAAAAGAACCAATTAGAAATAGGGTTGCTAAATAATTATTATACTTATTTGGATGAAATAAATAATATACTTCACATTTTGTAGGTACACCTTGTGTAGGTGGGTGGGTAGGTACATGCCTACTCTCTTCTTAATTTGTTTTTTTTTTTTTCTCATTTACTTAGGTATTTTTTTTTTGTATTTTATGTTTAATTTATTGTTTGTAAGTTATGTACTATTTCTGTTCTGTGCTGTATCAGGGTTGTGTTCGTTAATAAATGTTTCTCTATCTCTATCTCACATACATTTTATTTGTCACGACTCCTGAACTAGATAAGAAATTGTATTTCAGAAGCCAATAAGAAAAGGATACTTTTTTTTGATATTATATATAGGTAACAAAAAGTTGAAACATACAATTGTCTGATTTTAAATAATAAGAGTTAATTCTAAAATATATACTGTTAGACTGTTTGGTAATTCAAAAACCTTCAGCCCGCATATCAAGATCACAAAACGCAAAAATCTATACCATGTTCTACATTTTGCTTTATATTTAATCACATCCATGCAGGCTGTACAAAAAAAAACATAATAAAGAATTATGCGATCGGTGCGTGCCATTCAAAAAAGGTTCTGGCAATACGCATTTACACAGGTTGTTACGTATAAACATTAATAAACCTGCAAGTTTCACCCAATCGCTCCATTTTTGGCAATGGCAACCGTACTAAAGTATTCAGCACGCAAGCTTACCAGCATAACAATACTGTGACACACGGCAATACCACATCAAAACCCCGAATCGGCACGAATTCACGCCGAATGATAAATACTGTTGCAAAATCCACTTTACTGTCTTATGGAAATCTAGATCACAGGTGACAAGCCTGTTTTGCAATACTACCTATTGGTTATATATAATACTACCTATTGTATAGCGGATTAAAGAGATGATTAAGGTGAACGTCGTCGTGACGATAGCGGTGCGAGATTTAAAAAAAAAAGTACATGTAAGAGATAAATTATTAAATTCAACGTAATGTCCATAGACTCCAAAACGACACTTCAATCAAAGTTTGTTTTAGCATATGTTCATAGCAAATAGCGTATAAAAGTCGTATCTACTTATCATCTAGCTAAATTACACTTAGAACACTGAAATTACAAAAAAACCGGAAAATTTTAGAATCTCGTGCCGCCTGCGTCACGTTCCACCTTTAGGAACGTGGATATTTCATACATCATCTTAAATCTAATCCCATGTGGTATGAGTACAAGGAGTACAAGGTTACAAGAAGAAGACTGTTAAATATATCATCGAAAATACCCAGAACCCGGAAACAAATCTTTCAATATTAATATTTCCAAATGATACAAACGTTAACATTAAGTCGCTGTCCCACCGCTGCGCACGCTGTGCACGCTGCTGCACGCTGCGGTTTTAGCCGCAGGCCCACTGCAAAGAGGAAGTCAATAAATTTTTTTCCATTATTAATCACAGCTATCCATTGTGTATCTTTTGTCTCTATTTGCCGCATTGATTTATATGGGATCTCTTTTTTCATTGATTTGCCGTGTATGGTCATAATGTAATGATGACAGCTAACGTTGGTATTTATTACAATCTTCCTGGTATTTAATAATAAATTATCGAATCGCTTTATTCAGCTGCTTACTTATCTATCGATTAACTCGCACAATTTCTATATGGCCTTAGTTTGTAACCTTGCAATCTATACTCAATACTCAATCATTTATAGCATTCTATAGGTGTACAGCGGTGTTTACTATAAACCCTGCTGGGCACACAACATGTATGGAGATGAGGCGGATGTCATTTTTAACATGTCATGTATAATTTACTCGTTTGCATTTCTTACTTTTCGTTTAAATATTCGTCAATTTTGTAATATGCTTTTGAGATAAATAAAAGCTTTAATTGTTTTGTATTAAAAAAAAAATAGTTTTTCTCATTTTTCAACGCGTTAGGTATGTAGTTTATTAATTATCTAGACTGGAAGTAGAATCGTAGCAATTTCAAAATCTGCATGGTCGTTGAACGTTACGTTATCTATAATTCTTAGGTATTACAGTACTAATATTAACAAGTCTTTAATTGAGAACAATAAAAATACCCGACTCAGTCCACGCTTGTACACATTTTTTCGGAAAACGATAGGGCAAAGGCCTACTAAATGTAGATAAGAACCAAAAGGAGTTAAGATAAGTATTTTGATACTTCATTCACCACAATAGGTTTAGCCGTTTTGATACTTAGAGGTAAAAAAGAGTGTCCGCCAACCACACGCCTCGCGGGTAAAAAAATTTAATATTTAGGCTTGCTTGTTGAATCAGTCCCTATCAAAAAATATTTTACCGATAAGTCGCTTTATTACATTTTCCATTAGGACTTACCCTTACATAATATCCCTAACTCGTGAGCGAAGCCGTAAGCAAGACCTAGTCAATGTATGTGGCGAACAACTAGCTTCTAATATTGGGAATTGGAACAAAGACCTTCTATATAACAAGGTCCGTGATCAAAATAATTAAAATTCCATTATAAATATGCTACCTTTGCACCTGCTTCTAGACTAAACATTCGTCGCTCGGCCACACGCTGGTACATTTACAGGAGTAAGTGGTACTTAGTAAACACGTCAGCGAAGCCACGTTAAGAAACTAGTAAATCTAAGCTGGACAACGAATCCACACAGCATTATCTAGCCTCAAAGGAAAGTAAGCTTAGCAGTTTGGAAAATGGCTTCTTAAAACGCTCCTATATAGGTATTGTATATCCTAACAAGTTCCAAGATCAAAATACCAAAAATCATCCCAAGCAATAAGTTTTCATATCTTTAAATATATAAAAGAAAGTCGTGTTAGTTACACTATTTATAACTCAAGAACGGCTGAACGGATCTCGGTGAAATTTGGCAGCGAGGTAGATGGTATCCCAGGGCCGGACTACCTTTTATTCCGGAAAAAAGCGTACGAAGCTGCGGGCTGCAGCTAGTTTAATGATAAAATCACACCAAATCAGACGATGCTTAGCACATTTTGATGTAGTGTGTTCGCAACGAATCGTTTTGAAAATAGTATTTTGTCATTTAGTTATAAGGATAGGTCACTGCAACAGCGTTTTAGCTGAACCTGTATCGGATGCAGCTAGAACGCTTTACAAACTGGTTATGTTATAGGTGATTAGGTTGCCTTTCTTTAGTTTATAATTTTTGATTTTGTTTTGTTTTGTGTAAATCACCAGCGCGTGTCATAATCGCATATGCGACAAAGACCTTAATCAAGAAAAAAAACGAAAATACCCCCTACCTTCGCACCTGCCTCTCGACATTCTTTGCTCGGCCACACGTCATTACAATTACCCGTCCTTCCTACCGTTACCACCTGCGACTTTCCACCGCGCCATTCAACTTCACCTTCCCATGCTCTGCTTCCCATCTCCATTGTTCGCAACCTGACCTTTAGCGCGTGACATGACAGATCAGGTGCTAAGGAAAGCTGTGGTTTTGCATCTTTACTTTGATCTGGGGTCAGCCTAACCAATCTCTTCGCTATGGCACCGTCGCAGAATCATCACGTAGAATCCTTATATGAAAGAAATTTCTGATAGTGTGTGCGGGTGCTATTTGCACGGAGAGATTGATAAAATGGTTTCAACCTTGACTCCTTTTACGTGCGTCCCTCCATCTATAGTTTTTTTTTTATCTAAGGTAGAATACCCAGACGTACCTCTATATTTCTGTGACGACACCATTGTCTATTTGTTCGCAGAATAGATCCCCTGGACCTTTGTGGCATGAGGTACCTGTTTATACCTCGAAATCACCCTGAAATACAACATAACTACTATTTATTTACAACTCACAAGCACGCACACGAAAACTTAAATAGACAACACAAAAGAAAACAGCGTGCTTGAGTCACAAAACGATCCATAAGTCAGCATATATTAGCGGTTTTACAACCAACGCTGCTGGTCAGCCTTGGTGGCAGAGCCGTTTGGAGACGTCTTGAAATGGGCCTGATGTTCTTTAGGTGATGTTGCAGCCATAGCTTTATTGATCTTACGAGCAAGCGAGTGAACTTAGATTTATTTCACTGTCTCGCTGTGGAGGCTAGGAAACTTAAAACTTTGAACTGTGAATGTAAGCCAAAGGAGTGGTAAAGCCAGAATGATTTTACAACTTTACCTTGTGCAAGACACAATGAATTAGAATTCGTGCAAAATTAACAACACCTTCGTCTTCGTCTAGACTAGATAATTGTCTGTTTTATTATTGCATATTAGATTCTAAAGAGACTTACTCAGATAAAACTTTGCAAATTAATCTTATAATTTTAGCTGTATCTTTTACTTTTCTGATTCTTAGACCTATACCGTTTAAAACGTGACGACAACGAAATGCTAATATTTCTTCTTTTCTGGATTTAAAGACCTATTTTCAACAATTTCTTAAAATATGGCGGACGTTCCCCATACCAATAAAGCCATAAAATCATCATAAAGAAATAATCGTAACGGAGCTTCGTCCTTTACGACGACAATAATCCACTTACGGTGCGTCCGGTGTCCTGATAGTGTGGTGTAGGGAATCGAAAGAGTTACATCATCATATCCTAGAAAAAGAGTAGATAATGACCCTGCGGAAACTGGTCTAAAAGGAAACTTGGCAAGATTCGGAAACAGGGGCAGGAAGTAACTTCCGGGAAATCGACGACGACGTAACTCACCATGTCCAAAAACCTTTTTTTTTGTAGAAAGGAAAGATTCGAATAACGTTGCGGAAATTCCTATGAAAAACTTGTGAGAATACGGAACAAAGGTCTATTTCTTTCTCCTTTATGAAATATTTTGAAAAAATTTATAAAAATTTACCATTTTGTACCCCAATCTTAAAGTTAAAAAACGATACATCTGAAATGTAGGTATTTCAGATGTATAGTTCTTTAAACTTTATTTGTATCTTAAAGTTTACAGAACGATACATCTGAAATGTAGGTATTTCAGATGTATCGTTCTGTAAACTTTAAGATTGGGGTACATATTGGTAAATTTTTATAATTTTTTTCATAATATTTCATAAAGGAGAAAGAAATAGTAACACCTTTGTTCCGTATTCTCAAAAGTTTTTCATTGGATGTTCCGCAACGTTATTCGAATCTCTCCTTAGGTAGATAGGTACTGTATTGAGTACGTATTCATTAAAAATAGCAAAGTCTCTAACTGTTACCTACCTATAGTACGTATTTGTATAATTTCTTGTACAAAATGTCAGTGGCACTTTTCTGACCTTCACCCCACCATGACATACGTCGATAAAGCCGAAAAAATTTACCTCACGTTACCCTTTACAAGCCCGTCGTTTTGTCGAAGTATGAACTATACATTGAACTTCGATTCCTTGGAGGGCTTCCTAATCGGGCAAGGCCCGTGAGTCAGAATATAAACCTAAAATGTTTGCAGGCCCCATCAACATATTGTCTTTTTACGACCTTCGTATTTTAATACTACCTTGGAGTACCTTAGGGACTCGTACGAATATACCGCAGCTTTGGCTCATGTTTGGTTCTTGTATAATGCATGGATTATCCATGACAACATGTAGATTGCTTTCATACAAAACTATAAAATTCAGGGTTTTATTTCCTTTCGGGACATAAGACCTTACAGGACTCTTGGACGCGTCAGATATTTGAAAATACTCGTATTTTACTCCCTAACTTTAAATAATACAATCCAAAATGTAATTAGATAGATAGACTAATAATGCTTTATTCATCACCTTATAAAACAGATAGTAATAATTTGCTTTGCTGAATTTGTGTATATTGCTTCTTTATTTATATTGTTGATTTGTAAACTAAAATCAAAATTAAGTATATTCGTTATTATGAATACATAACTAACGTTCCTATTACATACTCTAATTCGGAGGAGGGCGTTGTCATCTGCGACACAGTTTTAGCTTGTACATCGTTTTTCATAGTATAAACTTTTAACCTTTGTTTATGTTTCCAAATAAACGAATAATTATTAGTAGTAAAATTTTAAACCTAAAATTCGTGGCTTTTTCAGAGCCAAAATTTGATCGCGTTCACTCACCGAATCATAATAGGGTTTGGCCGCTCTTCTGCATCCAAATTTTAAAGCAGTCGCCTCCGGCTGTCAAGACGACTACCCTTCTGAGAAAACGTGGTTTATTTTGACTGCTGCAGTATTTGGATGAACGAAGATTGATTTTATGTAAACAATGGAACGCTTTGTGTCGGTTGTCTTGCTAAGGATGTGACGATAAGATCTCCATGATCTATTTTGTCTTAGGCCAGTATTATGAAAGCTTACTCAGTAATCGATCTTAGTTTCTGTAGTAGTGGTCTGGTAATTCTGATTCTACCTATTATATCAATTATCAATGTCTATTGATTATTTTTTTATGGAATGTAGGAAACCTCTATAAAATAATTGGTCTGGTCTGGAGACACCAAATTGTGCCAAGGACTATTTTCAACTCCAACATTCAATCTATCTATGACGGTGCGGTAGTCAAATTATGTCCTGTTTTGCTCTTTTAGAATGAAATATGTGTCAATATTCGACTGTAGTTAGCGAAAACGACGGATACGTTAGATTTATTATAGAAATTGGCCCTAAAATATTTTGGTATCACGGAAACTACTTTCACACTGACAGTCTGCATGTCCACGTGGAGAACCACAGGTCAAGATCCTCGTCAGAACACCGCACAGCGCATGCGTGCGAAGAAAGTGACACATTTCGCTGTCGCCACATCTGCCTTTTTTCTACCACGTAATTGGTAATCAGCACGCGATTAAAAAACTATTTGATGAGATAAGCCAGACAGTTGGCGAATTAAAATTTCCCTCTTTTTGTATTGAGAGTGACATGTTAGAAAGCAGATGCTTGGTGGATGAGTTATAAGAATTTTGGTTGGTAGAGTTTTAACAACGAATGGGAAAACTTGGTGTTTTGGATGGGTACGAAATCGTATAATGCCGGCCATTAACAATATCATATTATTGTTCATTTTTATTTTATTAAATTAACTGTTAACAAAAAGTTCTTGCACAAACGTAAACACAAAGGCATAATCAGCTTGTTTTTATCCCTATTAACAGGCAGCTAAAATCTAGATTAAGTTGAAAATACACAAACATTTCAGCGTAAGCTATTCTTTGAAGCAAGCTTATAAAAAACTCAACAAAGTGAACTCGTGATAGAAATAGAGAATGAAGTATTGAATCACTTCCATTACGGCTCCCGTCAAACATTTCTAAAGCTCCATTGACGGCAAACAAATTACTCGGAGTCACAATCAGAAACCTCAATACTAATCCGTAGATCTCAGTACCGTACACACGACAATGGTTTAAGCTAAGTCGTACCATGCCCAAACTGGGTTTCGATACTTCGGGTCATTGGTCCCCCAAACGCGTGGTCATCGAATACAGTTCACTTCGAAAGTATCGTACCAACACGGCTTTACATCCTCCCCGAATGTATTTGACTTCCCAAATGCATTAATGATGTTTTAAGATGCAGAGACCGATATGTGGCCGTAGGTTCTTTTCCACTTCATTAGGTACTTTATTTGTGAATGAAATGACGGATTGAAGGGAAGTTTATCAATACTATTTTAGTTCCTAGGATGTTGTTTTAAAATACATATTCGAGGTTTATTGTAGCAGAGATTCATTGCAAATATCTTACAATACAATGCAGTACTACACATCTGCTAGCTAAATTATTTGTAGAACGCAAAAATTCCAAAAAAATCTGGAATAGTGAGAATTTCGTGATGCTCGTGTCGCGTTCCACATTAAAGGGTTGATTTACTGATAAAATCACATGCCCAAGGTATCGGTTTCTGAGGTTGACTGTACCAGGTCCTTCACCTTACAATGCCTTTAGTACCCCTGCTGAATACTTAAGTCTTGTGCTTAATTGTGACTTAATGGGTCTAGAATTTTTGCGACAGTGATATTGAATGCAGTATAAAATAAACATATTGGCTATTCTGTAAACTATAAGATAACAGAGTGTAATCCAAAAAATAAAAATCTCTACATTTTACAGTCTTTAAATGATGTTATTAATATTAAATAACTCTAATGATGTTAGATGCCGCATAATACGTGATTGCACTCAAAATGTTGTGTTGATTTACAAAGTGTAAGTTACACCGTTTTTAACTCAAGAAGAAAGATAAAGATAGTTGATAGTTGTTGTAAAGATAGTTATGCTTGAACACAATGTAAGTTACACAGATGTTAATAACATTTTAGTTTCAATTATGTTCTACTAAGATTAGCATGCAAATGTTACAGTAATTTTTCAAGTTAATATTTTATTCCTATAGCCTACATATGTAAATATAAATAAATAAATTAATAATGCTGGACAATCCACACAGCATCATCTAGCCCCAAAGTAAGCAGAGCTTGTGTTATGGGTACTAGATGACTGATAAACTTAATACAATACATAACATAGATAGGTATTTTTTATTATATATAGAAAATACCCAGAACACCCGGAACAAATATTTGCAGATCGTACATACATTTGTCCCAAGGAGGGAATCGAACCCGCAACCTTCTGCGTCGCAGGCGGACCTTTGCCCGCCGCGCCACATCGGTAGTCAAATATATAATAATATGTATAATGTAATTGTGCATAATGTCAAAAAATAAAAAATTATAATTAAAATTATCAATAGTAACAGGCGCAATAGTAAAATAAGGTGATTTCAAAATGTATCTGTCATGAAATCGTTAATATTATATTATTTGTTAATTAATAGTTGTTTCAATTTAGTCTTAAATATACTGTCGTCATGATCATTTAATGCTTTAGGTATTTTATTATAGATTTTACGTGACATACAGACTACACTTTTTTGTAGGAAAGCTAGGCATTTAGAGTTTTCTGCCATCACGTCTATTTCGCACCACGAAATCAGACTTGCGTGGGAAAAGATGGAGATGTTTTCTAACAAATAGTGCTGTATATAGCGCCGGAAGCGTTGGTATCTTGTGCTCAATGAACAAAGGTCTGCAACTGTCGGTAACGTGCAGGTTAAACATTGATCTAATACATCTTATTTGTTTTTTAAATATGAAGTCTTTATTGGTAGAGTTAGCCCAGAAAATTATACCAAACCTTAGGATAGACTCTACTGTTCTATAATAAGCTGTAAGTAGTGTTTCTGTATTTACAATGGAGGATAATTTATAGAGTGCGTAGGTAGAGCAACTTACCCGCTTACTTAAAAGTTCTATATGGGATTTCCAATTTAATTTACAGTCAATTTGAATGCCTAGAAATCTTGTTGATTCTACCACGTCTACTTTACTACTATTAAACTGTAGGTCTATTTGACTGAAATGCATTATGTTTGTTTGCAAATGGTATTATATTTATTTTTAGATTATTATTGTCAAGCCATTTAATTATTGAATTATTTGAATTATTAATGTCAGAATTATCAGTATTTATGTCATCACATTTTATTGTTAGTGTAGGTACTATCGTCAGCAAATAAGGTCATAGGTTGATTGACTGATCTAGGTAGGTCGTTTATATAAATAATAAATAGCAGAGGTCCCAGGACACTCCCCTGTGCAATTTATTAATTTTCGTTTTTTTTGGACACATTGAAATGGAAAAAAAATGTTTCCTACCGCCTTAATAATAAACAAAGTATATCTCATAGTCACAATTATCAATAATCTGATGTTGTAGTAGGTATTTTCTGTAAAATGATTGTAAACAGAACACTCATCGAAACAGAAAAAAAATCTTCTACCTCATTATCCAACAAAGTATGTCCTTGCCCATAATTATTTATATATCATCTCTATACTATTCCATTTATTAATATTCCTAGAAAGATAAACCATTTCCGGAGTAAATAAACAGACTTTCAGACTGTTTGCCGCCTACACGAGTCCCGTCTTGATAACAATGTAAAAAGTAAACTTTGTTATTTTTCGCTCTCATTGTTGCCATTGTCCTTTTACACGTGAAACGCGTACAAGGTGTGTTATTTTGTTTTTAAATCCACCATTTAGCTTTTAAAAGAGTAACATGACACTTTGTTTTTCAAAGACTTTTGTCTGTTTTTTATAGTGCGAAGGGTAATTTCTAAGAAATTAAATAAAATCCCAAAAATTTACTCCTACGTCACTTAACCTCGTGGTGTAATTGGTTAGCGCATTCCCGTACTGAGGGAAGGATGCGGGTTCAAGTCCATAATGGGATATATTTTGGGATATTATTTGATTACTTTGTTTTTCTGTCCTATTATAAAATGACGTTCGTTTCACCTGGTAGAAAGTGATGATGTGGCTGGCAATGTATCACGAAGGGCAGCTACTATTGTCTTAGAGAGACCCAAGTTTATTAAATTTATTAAACTAGATTCTACCCGCGGTTTCGCACGCTTCTTCCCAGGATAAGAAGTAAATATTTAGCAAGCAGAAAATAGAAAATAATATAAACCGCTAAAATATTTGAATTTAACGCGAATCTGTGTCAGATTCCGTGTCGAAAACTCTAAAACGGAGTTTCTGTATAGCTTAGATATCACATTTGACAATATAATTATGATTTAAACGGGACCCGGCACGCATGACATTTTCTATCCAAATCAAATCAAATCGTTTATTTGCAAGAATACAACATTATTATACAATGTCAGATCTTATAACTATTTTAGTAAATACATTTACTAAAATAGTTATAAGATCTGTCTGTGTGTCTGTCTGTGTGTGTGATAGTGGTAAGGTCTGCGTGCAGGCTGACTGAATACATTCAGCCTGCACGCAGACGTACAAATATTAAGCGAGTCATATTATATTATAATTATATATTAAATTAAACTATATTAGTCATTATCCCAATCTTTATCCACACGACATAAACAAGGCTTTGTTGTTCGATGTTATAAAAACATTCCAAATATTTGATATCTTCTAAATAACAATTAACGTTTTACTCGTTTTTAAACATTGTCTGTAACAAAATTATTATTCGACTAACAATGATGTTACAAGGAACGTGTTATTTACTTACATGATTCACTCCACTGACTCACTGGTATGTAATGTCGTACTTACTTGTGATTTACACAGGGCCGTAAAGGTTGTCGCAGATCAGGGCCGCACCGCTACCGCACATCACAAAAATGTGCATTCAAATATGGGCTTCAACTCGTAACATTTAGATGCATTTTACGAGGGGCGTTCAATGTATTCTCGGTATCGAAGTGATATACTAATGATGAGGGTAGGTAAATTATCTCATTAGTTAATGACACTCTTTGAGGGTATAAATACATAATTTCATTTAATTGTCACCATTAGTATTCAAGATATTATTGCGAAAAGACAACTACGATGACTGATTCGACAATGATGAAAAAAATCGAGCATCGCGCTGTGATAAAATTCCTCACAAAACAAGGAAAAACTCGAACATTAATTCACGAAGAAATGGTGGCTGTTTACCAAGATTCTGCGCCTTCATTATCTACAATTCAGAAATGGTCAAGTGAATTCAAACGGGGTAGAGAGAGCATTGAAGACGATCCCCGTGCCGGTGGGCCGGTTACTGCCTCTACTGAAGAAAACGTCAAATTCGTCGAGAAACTTGTACTCGAAGATACCCGTGTAAGAGTGAAAATATTAGCAGAAAGAACTAAGCTATCCGTGGGTACTATTCACACTATCCTTTATGAGAGTCTGAATTTATCAAAGGTCAGTGCAAGATGGGTGCCGCGAATGCTCACAGCGCTTCAGAAACAAGTGCGAGTTGACTGTTGCAAGGAGTTTTTGGAGCTCTGTGGTGAAAATCCGCAAAGTATTTTCGATCGGCTTGGTGATGAAACGTGGGTTCATCACTATGACCCTGAGAGCAAGCAAGAGTCTATGCATAGAAAAGGAACAGACCCACCGAAGAAGTTCAAAGTCACCCCGTCCGCAGTAAAGCTCATGGCCACAGTGTTTTGGGATTCTAAGGGAATCTTGCTAATCGAGTACACAAAAAAAGGTCAAAGTATTACTGGTGCATCTTACGCAAACACCCTGCGTAATTTAAAGGAGGCAATAAAAGAAAAAAGACGGGGAAAATTGACTGCAGGTGTCTTGCTGCTTCACGACAACGCGCCGGTTCACAAGGCGCGTATTGCCAAGGCTGCTGTGCGGGAGTGCGGATTTGAAGAAATCAATCATCCACCCTACAGCCCGGACATAGCCCCTAGTGACTTTCTATTCCTAATCTTAAAAAAGTTCTTCGTGGAAAGCATTTTTCCGACGATGAAGAGTTGAAGGCAGCAATAAATGAACATTTTTCAGGCCAGGAAGAAAAATATTTTTTAAAGGGAATTGAAAAGTTACTTTCCCGAACAAATAAGTGTATTGAGATTCTAGGAGACTACATTGAAAAATAAATTTTATTCAGAATTTTTTGCTTATTCTTTCATACCAATACCGAGAATACATTGAACTCCCCTCGTATATTGACGGCATCAGAGAAGCTATCCGTGGGTACTATTCACACTATCCTTTATGAGAGTCTGAATTTATCAAAGGTCAGTGCAAGATGGGTGCCGCGAATGCTCACAGCGCTTCAGAAACAAGTGCGAGTTGACTGTTGCAAGGAGTTTTTGGAGCTCTGTGGTGAAAATCCGCAAAGTATTTTCGATCGGCTTGGTGATGAAACGTGGGTTCATCACTATGACCCTGAGAGCAAGCAAGAGTCTATGCATAGAAAAGGAACAGACCCACCGAAGAAGTTCAAAGTCACCCCGTCCGCAGTAAAGCTCATGGCCACAGTGTTTTGGGATTCTAAGGGAATCTTGCTAATCGAGTACACAAAAAAAGGTCAAAGTATTACTGGTGCATCTTACGCAAACACCCTGCGTAATTTAAAGGAGGCAATAAAAGAAAAAAGACGGGGAAAATTGACTGCAGGTGTCTTGCTGCTTCACGACAACGCGCCGGTTCACAAGGCGCGTATTGCCAAGGCTGCTGTGCGGGAGTGCGGATTTGAAGAAATCAATCATCCACCCTACAGCCCGGACATAGCCCCTAGTGACTTTCTATTCCTAATCTTAAAAAAGTTCTTCGTGGAAAGCATTTTTCCGACGATGAAGAGTTGAAGGCAGCAATAAATGAACATTTTTCAGGCCAGGAAGAAAAATATTTTTTAAAGGGAATTGAAAAGTTACTTTCCCGAACAAATAAGTGTATTGAGATTCTAGGAGACTACATTGAAAAATAAATTTTATTCAGAATTTTTTGCTTATTCTTTCATACCAATACCGAGAATACATTGAACTCCCCTCGTATATTGACGGCATCAGAGTGCCAAGTGCGAGTTTTTTACGCGATCGACCGCGAGCAAGTAAACGTGAATTTGTTTGAAGAAATGGTGATTCTTTAACTCGCCGCTAGGGGGACTGTCATTTTCTTCATACGAATTCGCGTTTACTTGCTCGCGGTCGCACACGACAAAATCTCGCACTCGGCACTCTGATTACAGACTGCTCGCGGGCTACTAGTTTGAAGTTTCTGGGAAGCTATTGTGTCACTGTAAAATGTATCTAAAGGCAACGAGTTTAATCCCGTATTTGAATGCACATTTTTGGGCTGTGGGGTTGCGGTGTTAGATTAAAGCGCAGAGCTTTAGTCCTTGTACAACAAGGATAATTGCCTTGGTAATAAAATATGAAGAAAGCGAACAAAATATTTACTTTTATTCCTTTCGATATATATGCGTAGGCATAATAAGGAAAGGGAGGGAAGGAAATAAATATTAAAATGTTGTCAACGCTTTTACCTTCTACGTTTGTTTTACTGGAATTTCTGTGGTCTAAGTACTTAGTTTACTTTTAAAATTATTAAGGACTATCACCTCGCTCCAGCTTTGCACGAGTAGCAGAGCAATTTAGTAGATGTTTTAACGAGAAATCATTCCGTAATACACTGTTTTCCTACAGCTTTGTTGTTGCACGCGAAATCATCAGCAATCATCGTCATATTTCGGACATTAACCGTCCGTCCATCTGACACAGGGCTCTATCTCATGAACCGTAAGATGTAGTTGAAATTTTCAGAGAATGTGCATTTCTCTTGCCGCTATAGCAACAAATAATAAAAACAGAATAAATATTCAAATCAAAGAGAGCTTCCATATAAAAAACGTGATTTTTTTGGTTATTCTTGCTCTTCGTTTGTGAAGGTCTCTTGAACCACCATAACATGAAATGGACATGAAACTTTCTATAAATAAGTAAGTATTATATTCACTGTAATAACAACAAATACTAAAAATAAAATAGAGTCGAAAATTTAAAGGGGTCGACACACAAGCGAAAATGTGATGTTCTTTGAAAAAGTTGCCTGATTTTTAGGGTACGGAACCCTTTGTGTGCGAGTTGACTCGCATTTAGCGGTTTATTTATATTTATCGTGTGCCGACAGACAGCCGTGGCTGGGGATTTTCTTTTATTATGTAGTGATGAAGAAAATTTCAACTACTTTTCACACCCAAGAGTATTTCGTTATATCCATCCATACTATCCATAGAATACTTACTTTATACTTAAATATTATAAATTCGAAAGTCACTCTGTCTGTCTATGTGTCTGTCAGTCTGTTACCTTTCCACGCCTAAACGGCTGAACGCATCTCAATGAAATATGGCAAGGAGGTAAATGGTATCCCGGGGACGGACATAGGCTACTTAAAAAGCGCGTGCGAAGCTGCGGGCAGCAGGTAGTCCTTCATAATAGTCACTGCTTGGAATTAGAAAAAAAACCTTGCGTGTTTTACCATCATTTATCACCGAAAAGTGATTCAAAGCTTTTCCACTGTCGCAGATAGCAAGTTTAAGTTGCTGAAAAGTAGTGGAAAAGTGGATTTCGCAACGCAGTGTTTAGGTTCGCATTGTGTTGCGTGTCTAAGTTTTAAACTTTTATAAGGCTAGTCTACGTCGTTATTCGGAATTTGTATCTTCATAACATATAGGTAGGTATTATGCTCTTTTATACCTCAATTTTTACCACTTTTCCGTACACAATAACGCGAAAGTCCTAACGAATCAATGCCCTATCGAAGAAACATTAGCCAATACTGTGGTCCTATGTTCTATATAACACATTCTACGATCATGTTTTCTGTTACCAAAAGAGCCTTCTCATTTGGGAAAAATATTAAAAACCCACATTATGAAATTGTATCATAGAATATTTAGAAAGACAATGTAAAGTTGTTCATAATGACAAAACATCTGCGCAAATATAGAGGTAGTAACTATAAGTACACTGACAAAAGAAGAAGAACATACTCGTACCAACAAAACGAACCAAATTTAACTTATAGTTCATAGGTCATTTATTCATAACATATTGGTTACAGGTCAAATATTATATGTTTTATGTAAAAAACTACATACATAATCTTATATTAAACAATTAGACATTATAAATTAAGTGCATTTTGAAATCATGGATTCATTGAAATCGTATATCGATTGGGATATCAGCCACTTCTTTAATTTTACCTTAAAATATTATATGGATTGTGCGCTGGTAATAGAAGTTGGAATGCGGTTGTAAACAGCCGTCCCCATTACGTGTTGCAGCTTGGACGTCTTCTCCAGTCGCCGCCGTGGTAGCGCCCTCAACCGGTGTGCGTGCCTCGTGTTGTCTATGACCTTCCCCGCACCTTGTATATTTGTCCAAGTTGTTACGGACATACAGCGCCGACTGGTATAATACAACTAATGTCCATACTTTCATACTAATTAATATAAATTCGAAAGTAGCTCTGTCTGTCAGGCCTAAACGGTTGGATGGAAATTAATGAATTTTGGCAGGGAGGTAGATGGTATCCTGGGGACTTAGGCTTCTTTTTATCCCGAGAAAAAGTGTGCGAATCTGCGGGTAGCAGTTAGTATTGTAAATTCGAAAGTAACTCTGTCGTTAGTACCTTTTCACGCCTAAACGGCTGAACGGATCTTAATGAAAGTTGGCAGTGAGGTAAATGGTATCCCGGGGACGGATATAGGCTACTTGAAAAGCGCGTACGAAGCCGCGGGCAGCTAGTAGGACTATATCTGAATAGAGTCATAGAACGTCCCTGGAGTTTGACTTGGAGGTGTAATTGGCAAACACATTCCCGTACAGAGTGGAACTTAACGGGTTCCGCCTAAGTCGATAACTTTAGGGATAATTTTTTTTTTTAATTTTCTCTAAATTGTGGGACTGTTATTATAACAAAAAACCAATTTTATATTAATATTGACGGAAAAAGATATACAACGCAACATGAGGATATTTTCAGCTATAACAAAGAATTTATTTATTTTCAGTAACAAACATGTTTGTGTTTGTTACACTGCAGATTGTTTCAACAAAATTAACATAAAATACCTATAGATTGAATTCATATTGAGCTTATCAGCTGATTCTCAAACACGTCATTGTAGATAAAAAAACGTATTTGAAGATAGGATTCGTAGATTTAATTTTATCATTACTAACATGGCGTAACTACTTTTTCGTGTTAAGTGTAAAGCCACTGCTTTACACTGTGTACACATTTACAAGCCACTATGTATACTTAAGGGAACATAATTATATAAATGTGAACTTTTTTTTATTTCCTATCATATGAACTCATAGCTTAGCCGTGTGTTCGCGGCACGGCGTAAGAATCGACCCTCTAACTCAGACGTGGATATCATAAGAGCCGACTAAGACAACTAGAAGGAAGAGCAGCAGCTTCATTCTGTCGATTAATGGCAAAATCTCTCTTTTTTAGCAGCATTTCCAGCAAGTTCAACTTTTAAGTAGTTCCATTTTCAATCTAATATTTAAGTACTCGTTTTTGTTGAATTTGGCAATCTTGACTACTGCTATGCTAGAGCAAGAGTGGGATTTAACAAGCCCTTTAAGAAACCTAATAAATCGTTTTTCTGCTCAATTTAATTCATCGATACTACTGAAGCATTTCATGAGATTTCAATTATTGGAACTGGAATAGAGATTCAAGTGCTACAATTTCAAAAGAGAGTGCTCTCGAAATTCAGGAATTCCAAGTAAGTAAATCCAGCATGCTCTACAGGCAAAGTCAATCGACCGTAGTCTATACCTACTACGGTTATCTAAGTACCGTAGGCTCCGGTACCTACATCAATACGTATCGATCCCTGGCCACAAAAATATATGCGTCTCCTCTGATGACTCATTTACACAAACTATAGTATTACTAAAAATATAAATAAATAAATAATGCTGGACAATCCACACAGCATCATCTAGCCCCAAGCTAAGCTGAGCTTGTGTTATGGGTACTAGATGACTGATAAACTTAATACAATACATAACATAGATAAGATATTTTTTATTATATATAGAAAATACCCAGAACAACACCCGGAACAAATATTTGCAGATCGTACAAACATTTGTCCCAAGGCGGGAATCGAACCCGCAACCTTCTGCGTCGGAGGCGGACCTTCGCCCGCCGCGCCACATCGGTCGTCAAAAACATACTTAATTGATTTTAAATTTGATGGAGTTTATCAGTAAATTATTCACCTAATTATCATGTATTCACGGATATTTCGATAACATTACCATTATCAATAGAGGAAATATTATAACATTTCTAA
The DNA here is from genome assembly GCA_963662085.1 of Eupithecia inturbata. Lineage (NCBI taxonomy): Eukaryota > Metazoa > Arthropoda > Insecta > Lepidoptera > Geometridae > Eupithecia > Eupithecia inturbata. The sequence goes on from OY759201.1 coordinate 4,655,723, forward strand.
CGTCGTATTGGTGTCGATGTTGGCAAATCATCATCGTCAATGACCTTTGGCACCCACGTAGACTTATAAGGCCTATACGGGAACGACAGATTCGGCCGTAGTATTGACATCCTTGCGGCCTAGAGCCGAATTCTGATAACCATAATAACTACTATGACAATGGTATCGTTGCAGAGTCGTCAATAGATGAAATAAACTCTAGGTAGTGCGTGCGGGTGCTATTTGCACTGAGAGATTGACAGAATGGTTTCAACCTTGACATTTTTGACTCGCGTCCCTCCATCTGTTGTTTCTTTCATAAAAGGTAAAATGCCAAAATGTGTCATTCTAAGACGATACCGTTGTTATGGTGAAGCGATTAATTTAGTGGAATTAGGGCCAAAGGGTATATACCAGAGATATTGGTGGGTCTGCGGCAGCCGTTGTATACCGTTGATGTCTCAGTAGTTTTGGAACCACGCTTTGTCATGAGCAAATTCTGCTAAGCGTGATATGAAATGAAATAGTATTTATTTGCTTTTATAGGTAGGTTACATGGTTTTATAATAGATTAAGTATACTTTTTTTTTACTATTAGATACATTTTAGTTTTAGTTTGCTAATATTTTTATTTTTTTTAGTATTGTATACTAAAAAAAAAAAAATTTAGAGAACACATGCATAAAACCGTAAAAATAAAAAAATAGCGAATAATCGCTAAAATAATATTAAGTACATGTCAAAAATGAATATTATGTGAATTTAAATTTCAAATATATATATAAAAACAATTTTGACAGAACCAATTATATCATTTATGATTAAATTCATTATATGTCAGTTTTCTCATGTCACTTGGAAGTTTATTATATAGCCGTATGGGCATTGCTAAGCAGTTCTTTTTACATAATTCTAATCTAAATTGAGGCATCTTAAGTGGTTTTTGTACAATTGTTCTTTTGTGTTTCGACTTTTCATCAGTCTCAAAGAATGACAAGTTGTTCCTAACAAATTTTAACATCTCGAAAATATACAGTGATGGAAATGTTAAAAGTTTATTCGTTACTAAGCGTGATATGGTGATATTTAACGTGTGTAACGTGATATTTTAAAATAGACCTGTCAAATTGGGAAGAGGAATCGGAGGGTCGTGATCAGTGGCGCAAAATATGCTTAATAGCGGAATGAGTTGTTGGCACAAAACCTATTACTAACTAGCGGTTTTGTTAGACTATGTTAGTTTAGGTTTTGAGTGGCAACAGAAAAAAAAAATTTTTTATAAGTCACCATGCTTTCTAGGAACTACAATTAGACACTATTTGCCCTGTAAATTGTACCCTAGCGCCCTAGATTAAAATTTATGGGAGGACGGAAGAAAGACCTTTACCCAGAAGTGGGATCCACCGAGTTAATTCGATAGGTAATTAGATGATCAATAAATAATAAAAAAATAATGTTGGACAATTCACACAGCACCGTCTAGCCCCAAGCTAAGCAGAGCTTGTGTTATGGGTACTAGATGACTGATATACTTAATAGAATACATTACATAAATAGATATTTTTTTATCATACATAGAAAATACCCGGAACAAACATGCTCGGTTCTAGAATTCTAGATATTTTTTGTAAACAAAGAGGTCACAAAACGATTAGTATAGCACAATTGGGCCCCTGATGCATTGTGGCTATTTATTTACCTTAACATCTATCTGGTGGAGCATTTGTCCTGTTTGCCACAAGTTAATATTTTATAACTTTGGCGCAAAGTGGCAAATTACTCGCTGCCTGCTTCTATTTTCCGCCCAACTACAACCTGGATCTCTCCAAGACTAGTGTGAATAGGTGTCCTCGTTATACATCTTTGGCCACATCATCATAAGTGACAATCTCACCTGATGGTAAGCCACAATCTCACCATGGTATGGTGAGATTGTGGTCAAACGAAGAGAGTATAAAACATACATACAGCTGAACATACACATTGTCCTGTTTTAACCGACTTCATAAAGGAGGAGGTTCTCAATACGACTCTATGTTTTTTTTATGTGTTTAGGTACTTGTTATCTCTGCCTACGGTACGCCGATTTCACTGATTCTTTCCATGTTGTATAGAAAATGAACCCAAGGTGGTCCCATAAACATTTTATTCCCGAGGGATTAGTATTTATCCCGGTAAACTTAATAAGCAACATAATATTTTTGGTGAATCACGACTTCACAACAACAGTTGGTTCTTCGACGATCAAAACAACAGTTGGTGTCCATAGCAACGGGCGTCAACAGTTTCATCCATGTGTCATCAAACTAAATTAGACTTGAATTATAACTAGATGTCGCCAGTGTAAACTAAATTTTTTGCACGTAAACATAGACCTTTGGTCAGGGAAAGTAAGGGAGGGGTGATTTCTTTCGTCCGAGACATACATGAATATTATCTACCAGAATTTGAAGTCGGTTTATCGTTGTTATGAGACGTCACTATGACGTCTCGATACTGGATTAGTTGCAGTTCGTGCTTCGTCATTTAGGAGTAAACAACCAAATAAGTGCGTGCGTTCTGCTGCGCGGCGAAAAAATGCCTAATCCTTTTGCCGCATTTAGTGCGTCATTGAGTACATTATAATTATGTACGACTAACTTTTAACCTTAGAGCAGCAAAACTTTTAAAAGACTATTGTCTAACCCAGGTGACGTCGATCTACGAAAGACTGTTGGCAGATGCGACCAGCTGAAGATGGGGCGCTATGGCACCCATCATATTACTAATAAGTTAGGTGTAAAGTATTTTCTATCTAACTAGGAGGCCTAAGTCCAGCGCTGGACTAGCATAAGATGATGATAAAGAAATTCTTACCGTTATAGCCGCATTAATTTCATACATGAATAAGTATAAATAATTAGATTGTTTTGAAAAAACAAGTTTTGCAGGATAAATACTAATCCCTCGGGAATTAAATGTTCATGGGAACACCTCGGGATCATCCTCTATGCAACTGCAAAAGAATCATCGAATCGGTCCATATATGACGGGTAATCAACGGACATACATAAGAAACAACATTCATACAGCCGAACATAGAATCTCCTTTTTCTAAGTCGGTAAAATATAGAAGTAGGTTGTTACATTTTACTGGAACGCAGTCCTTCATTATTTCATAACAGTTATAAAAACACTAATTAGACCTCGGAGTAATGACCGCGTTAGTGAAATTGGTGCAAGGTCGTATGTAATTAATTCAATTTTTTTTTGGCTGTTTAGCGCTTTTGGGATTACACAGGCAAATGGCAAACATTATTTTGAAATGTTTAACCTAATTTCAAAAGTTACAAATTCTTCTTCGACGGGCCCTTGAATTCGAATTCCGAGATTCCTTAGATAATACCAACTCATCATAATTTTTGCCATTATGGCAAAAAGAAGATACCTATTGATTTAATTTAATTTTAGTACATTAAGAATCACACACACAAACAGAAACAAGAACAAGAAGAAAACAGAGCTTGGTGGCCACCACGAGCAACTGCGCATCTCTGCATAAACTATACAAAATAAAACTATTACAGAGGCAATAAAATACATGATTGGTATCACAAACTGCCCAATGGGTTTTCAAAAACTCCTTTGTTTAACATAATAATAAACTGGCACTGGCACACATAACCGCAAATGTTTACTCCGTGGACTACGCTGTAAGTCTAACATTTTTGTAGTCTTAACATTAAGTTGAATTGGTATATATATATATATTATATTCTAGTTAAATCATAATAATCCCATCGCCATACAGCGGGGCAATGCAGCCAGCATCTTGGGGACGCTTCCGACTGGTATTGATATGGATCAGTTGAGCTACCTGTAGATTGTTTGTAACAGTCTGCAGTTAGCTTAATTGTTTCAATTGTAAATACTTGTTCTAATTTGTTTTTATTATTTGTTTGTAATTTTCTTTGTTAATAAATGCCATAGCCATTTCTTATAAGATACATAAAGTGAAATAGGTGGTTGCGGTGATGTGGGTCGGGGTAAAGGTAACAGAAATAGTTATCACCCATATGACTAATGCAACTGCTGTGTCGATGGGTTGTTATAAACACATTGATTGTCTATCGATGCCATAGGACGGCGTAAGAATAATATCTTCATTATTAACATTCTTTAGATTCCTCCAACAAGAGTTCATAGAATCTAAAGAATCATAATACTAATCTATACGCTCGGTAGAAAAATAAATGATAGTAAAATAACGCTCGAATATCTAGGTATGTAAATATAAATAATGCTGTACAATCCACACAACATCAGCTAGCCCCAAGCTAAGCAGAGCTTATGATATAATAATAATAATAATAAAGATATTTATTTACAAAATGGTACAGATTTGGGTACTAAATAACTGATATACTTAATACATAGATAGATATTTTTTTATTATACATGGAAAATACCCAGAACACCCGGAACAAATATTTGCAGATCGTACAATCATTTGTCCCAAGGCGGGAATCTAACCCGCAACCTCCAGCGTCACAGGCGGACCTTCGCCCGCCGCGCCACATCGGTCGTCATGTCGTCCATGTCTGGAACTTACGTTTCGTCCACGCATTTATTTTTTTTGACAGAACTAAAGCATGCAATATTTCATAAACTGCTTCTTTTTCGCTTTAAGCGATAAGGCCGCCAGTTCCATTGCTATTCCCTACATTATATTTAATGAGTACTATCTGTTTTATAAGGTGATGAATAAAGCATTGTCTATCTATCTATCTTTTTCAGAAAGTGATGCGAATCTGTTGACTCGAAAAATATCGGGACTAAGAGAGCTTCGATATTTATCGAGCTGACGGTTTACGTGTCTATGATTTTTTTACTCTTTTATTAAGTCAAAGAAAATAAATGCGTAGACGGAGTATACTTAGCAAGAATTTCTTTAGAATCTCTATCTACGCGATCTTTTCTTTCATTTCAATATTGTAAATGCGATAGTAATAATATCTCCATCTGTTGATTAAATTGTTACATTTTTAGGACTAAAACCTGCACCGATTTTCATGAAAGGGAATTAATCCTGGAGAAGGTCAGTAGTCCATTTGTCTTAAATCTATGCAGTTCTAGAATCAAGATTATATCGATGCCAACAAAGACATTCCTGAATTAAACTTTAACAAAAACTTATAAAAATAACAGAAAGCAACAAGGTATTTGCGCACTCGCAGCGAAAAAGGTTTAAATTCAAATTTGAAAACGGACGATAGACGGATCAAATAATTAATGAAAGCTTTCATACCAAACATTCTTTCGAACTTCTGCGATTTGCCCCGAGCAATGGTACCAGTAGTATCGTAAAATATTTTCCACCACAGTTCTTTTGGTTTTGCAACACCTTTGTTTCCAAAAAAATTACTAAGATTCCGGAAAAACCCGTACGAAGCCGCGGTGATAAGCTAGTTTTTATATGGCTGTTGTGTGTGGTATCCTAGCAGGGAATACCCACCCACTTAAGGTTCCCCATGTGTGTATCGTGCATGTGGCTTGATCTTAAACAAATTAAAGCGAACTTTTTACTCAAACCTGAATAATTTCTTTAATTGCAGAATTCTTCGTTGTAATTGCAATTTCATACGGTCATTAATTTCAAAATCAAAAGTTGTTTTTGTATTTTTCTTGTTTCAGTACCAATGTCGGTAGGTATTAAATTAAACTACTTACGAGTAAAAAAGTAAGACCGCGAAAGTGGTATCAGGTTACTGTGTGTACAGCGTGTATTGCCGGCAATGCTGTACACTTGCGGCAATACACGCTGTACACTTGCGGCAATACACGCTGTACACTTGCGGCAATACACGCTGTACGCTTGCGGCAATACACACTGTACGCTTGCGGCAATACACGCTGTACACCTGCGGCAATACACGATGTACTGTCTTGTCGTCGTTATCATCTACAACTCGACATCATCTTGATCTTGGGTTGTTGCCTCTACCATCGCTTTATGATTATGAAATCTCAAATTTTGTAAGGATACATGGATATTTGTTCCACAAAACATGTGAAAAAAATCCTAGAGAATGTAGACTCGAATAGGCTTACTCCAAAAGAAACTTCAAAATCAGCGAGACATCAAAAAAGCAGCTGTGTGTAAAAAATTATAATAAGGTACCTAATGAATTTAAATTATTGAATGACCATTTATTATAAAAGAAATTATTTCATTGGCTAAATGAACGCAATTTTCATTACAATAATGAATTTATTAATTTTAAGTCTTAGACATAAGTTAATTAATTGCATGCTATAGAATAGCTAAACATGAGCTCAAAATTAAACTTAATCACATTGTATGCAATAACATATAATTTCATTACACCAACTCTATTGTCAATCCCTACGGTACGGGCGGGGCGCCTAGTCTCATCCAGGTTTAACATCTCATCTTGCCAATTAAGAAAAAAACGATTAGTACATTCCATCAACGCACACATCAATGCGAATATCCGCAATGATATAAATTGCGACTACAATTCGAATTGACTGGAAATAGTTTTAAAAAAATATAATTAAGTGACAGGACAAGATTGGTTGTCCATTTTAAAGGCGATCTGCCTTTCAATCAATCAGTTAAACTACCAACATGTGAAGAATTTTCTAATTTTCTAATTTTGAGCCTACTAAATCAAGTGAATATCAACGCCATAAACCAAGACACGCGCATAAGGCAGTTTCGCTCGGTATTTGAAGGGAGTATATCGTCGGCGATACCCTCGCTCGTGGAGGTATCTTTCAAGCCAGACGATCCCCAAACTTATTCTTACTTCCCTAAGACTGACTTCTGTTTGTATTGTTTCAGATCGACACAAGCGGGAATGGGTTCATAGACCTTAAGGAACTCAAAGACGCCCTCGACAGCGTTGGCTACAAAATTCCACAATGGAAGGTAAAATTCTACTCTCATTCTCAGCGTTATTTTAGTAACGACTCTGTGGCACACCTGATACTTCATCATCATCATCAACCTGTATTAGTCCACTGCTGGACATAGGCCTCCCCTAATGAGCGCCATAGCGCCCTGTCTTCAGTTTGCCGCATCTAGCATCTGTCTGTAGTCTTTCGCAGGTCGTCGTCCCACCTGGCTGGAGGGCGTCCTACACTACTTTCACCGAGCCTGATACTTAGCGGATTCAAATCCCTTCAATGCACAAAAGTTTAAATGCAAAGGTGTTTACTTTTCGTTTCTCCCATCCCATAGAAATCCAAATGGTCTCCCATCCATCCATTGAACAGTGTGATTGCATTGCTGGTTTCCTAAATACAAGCTCTGCTTACTTTGAAGCTAGCTATTTTACTATAAAAACTATAGTAGTTTGACGAATTCATTATGAATGTTAGCGGGTTAACTTCTAACCTTGTTTGCGTTGGGAAAACACCAACATTTCATCCCTTAAAGGGCGAACCTTACGGGTTTGGTTGTCAAACTAGGCCTGGATCTCTGTACTTACGGGATCCCCGTGGTAAAAAACTCGAATTACATCTAATTCTAATATTTTTCTTTGGTTCCTTGAAAGTGAAAAAACGATTGTAAAAAAAAATACGATAAGAAAAAACATGAAAGTGCAATGTTTCGCACATAACTTGGTCGAGATCACAGGAACCCTGCGGTCTATTGAAATGACTTAAGTTTTGATTCGTAGGTTATTAGTTATTACTAATAATTTGATTCCATGAACCAGATTCTTCATAAGTTGTGTAGTTTTCTTGTAAATAAGCAAAAACTTGATTTTTGCGCTTACGCCGTTCCAAAAACGTATCCCGCTCCTATGATCGCGAAATCCTATGCCTATCCATTTCACAAAATGGCGCGCATAGCGCCCTCCTAACGAGGGACATCTTCAGGTAGATTAGATGCTGTTGCTAAGATGCTGTGTAAAAATCTCCAGCATTATTTATCTCCCTGCTAAGGTATCGATATCACATGTTTTTACCCGACTGCAAAGAGATAATGTTTATCAATTATTGTTGTTATTAATTCTTCTTATGTTTTCGTAATATATCTCGCAAAACATACATGTTTATTTATAAAGCGAGTTCAAGGTCCTTACAGATCAATGGACTGAATTATCGTACAGTCGACTGGTTTTGAAATATCTTAGATTATATCAAGGTTGTTAGTGTTTTATGCGATATTAGTCTCTATTTTGTTTTGTAATCTCCTATAACAACTATGGAGAACTACCGTGGCTGTTGCGGTGTAAGAATTAACCCCTTCAACTCATCCCGTGGATGTCGTACGCGACGATGAGAACCTACACGGGGAAGGGAAGCAGCTTCCTTATGTGTATTTTAAACATCTCCATTGCTATCACCAATGCGCTTGTAATGCGTGGTGATTATGGCGAATTCTTGCTTGGGGAAGCACCACAGAAATATATCTAGATAGAAGCAAAAAGTTTTTTACCACGCGTGCCGGAAAGAGGTGCTGGAGAGCCTCTTTGCTCGCCGCGAACTTTAGTCCGCCCCCGACCGCTTTCCACGCGCGACGTCAGGTTATAAAAACAAGATGCGTTGTTTTTCAATAATTAACTGTTCAAACACCACCAAAAAAAGAAAATAGTGTAATTTAGTGTTGTTTTACATAAAATTACACTAGTGACGTCAAAGTACCTATGCAAAATGTTACACGCTCGGTTTCAATACAAATCGGCGAACTATTTGCTTCTATCTAGATATATTTCTGTGAAAAGCACGCTTAGCTGTGGAAATAGGTTTGTTGACAAGACATTCTATTGCGGTTCTAAATACTCTTGCCTCGTAGTCAAGCTTTTATAAGTTGGTAAGTTCAATATATAAATATAAAGGTATGTTGCTCTGTGGTGGCGGCTTAGAATGTGCACCACCCCAACTCATCCCGCGTGTGTCGTAAGAGGCGACTAAGGGATATCCACTTTGGGTGGGCAGCAGCGCCCCCTGCAAAACTATTCTACCACCGAACTGCAATCCCCAACCCGCATGCCCAGCATGGGGATTATGTTCATTACCCCCCGTGAGATAAAAGCCAACAAGGCGCTTATTAGGGGGAGGCCTGGGTCCAGCAGTGGACCAATATAAGCTGTGGAGATGGAGTGGAGAAGTACATATAAATAAACACACCACACCACACAGGATTTTTTTTCTTATGTGACGTCATAAGACCCGCCTGCCGGGCAGTTTATGACAAACTATCATAGATATGTTGGAGGAAGCATATGCCCAGTTGTGGACTTTCGGCTGAAATGATGATGATTACGACCAGTTAACTAATAATAATATACAGCTGGACAATGCAGCCAGCGTTTTGGGGTCGCTTCCGGCTGGTATTGATATGGATCAGTTGAGCTACCTGTAGATTACACGGATGAAAATATTTTGTTTGTTACTAATCCGTGTAATCTAGAGGTAGCTCAAGTTCCGCGCCTGAAACCTTATCTGATATTTTTTATGTACGGATTGTTTTTCATTATGTACTCGCACTCTTGTTATCACTGTTGTTTTGTTTTAGTCTTATGTTAATTAAGTAGCCATGTTAATTTCAAATTTCCGTTCTGTATACGCTTTAATTTATCAGTTTTAGATGTTTCTCTCTTCTTTTCTTGCATTTCCTACATCATTTCTTAAACTTGCTTCATCTGTCATCTATTTAATTAATCCTCATGACTGTAACTCACCTTAACTGATGACCGTGTCACCAATTCCATTACTTGTACCTACCTATGTTTATCTGATGACGAGGAGCGAGGAGGAGCACACTACCTGCTGAGATACAGTGCTCAACTAGTTCGGCAGGTAGGGCAACACAATTCAAACCACTGTCAGTCTGTAGCACGTATTTGTATATTATTATTTTCAAAATTTATAATCTACACTAGCAAACCCGGCGAACTCCGTTTCGCCACCAGATGGCTTCGTTTTATGTAAAAGATTTTCCCGCTTTTCTTTTTAAATTTTTCCTGAATTTTCTTTGATATAAACCTCACGGAGCCCGAGACCTTTCCAACGAATGCAAAACCGTGGAAATCGGTTCGTGCGTTCTGGAATTATAGCGTCAGGAAGGAAAACCCGACTTATTTTTATATAGTAGATTATGCACTAAATTCCTATTTTAACTATAGTTAAATTAATTTATTACAAAGTTAATTTTTAAAAATTATTACTGCTATAAAATTGGTATAATTTAAGTACAAATGTTATAACTTTTCTCTTTATGTGAACTATGTTCTTTTGTTCTTTGAAATAAATATCTATCTAAATTAACTAAGTTAAGTTGAGCAACATGTGTAGACTTAAGTGGTTTGTCCTGTAAAGTTGTTTGAATAAATAAATCTATAAATCTTATATGGCTGTTCCTGTGAAGCGAAACAAATGTATATTTATCTGAAAAGATCCAACAAAGTAGTTTGTAAGAGAAAAACCACAACAACTAAAAAAAAGAAAAAATACTATCAAAGTAAGTCATCCGACTTACTTTGATTTCTTTTTGCTAGACGACCTCTGTGGCACAGCAGGCGAAGGTCCGCTTGCGACGCAGAAGGTCTGGGTAATTTACGATGGGATATTTACCATGATTTTTAAGATTTAGTGTTCTGGGTGTTTTATAAGTATAAAAAAAAATTATATCTATGTGTTATATTATAATGTATTCAGTATATCAGTTATCTAGTACCTACCCGTAACACAAGCTCTGCTTAGCTTGTGGCTAGATGATGCTGTGAGAATTATCCAGCATTATTTATTTTATTTATTGTAATGTTTCTTTGTTAATAAATACTGTATTAAGATAACTAATCATGAATTTTCAGGTCAGATGTATGATCGAAGAGTACGACGGCAAAAACGGCAAAGGCGTAAACGGTGGCATGAACGGCAACGCACGGAAGAACGACATCAGTCTCAACGAGTTTGAAGAGCTTTGCGCGAATCTGAAGGCTCAGCAGGTAACTTAAAGGAGGAGTAGCTGTTGCAATTAAATATAATCCTGGCTATTTTGATAGTAAATATGAAATCCTAAAACAAAACTCTGGTTGGACCTACAATATCGAAATAAAAATTAACTTCACCTTTTAATGCCAAAACTATACGCTTTTTAGCGCTTTAAACGAGTTCAGCGCATTACACCGACATAAAGTTGATCCGGATGAAGCTGAACTTAGTTTAACTTCTGAACGCCCGATTTTCGGCGTTTAGCCTATAAACCGAGTTCAAGAGCTGTCATGCCACACAATGTCAAACACGACGAAAAACAGCGGACAGACTGACTTTCATCCATTTAATTCTGTAAACTTAGTTTTCCTAAATGCGAACCAATGTATAATGTAGCTGGTGAAATCGGTGTGAAGTAAACCGATATCAAAATCAACATTTGAACTCGATTAAGCTGAACTTGGTTGTGTTGAACTAAGTTTTGGCAGCGAACGGTGAAATTGGACCAGATCAACAAAACTAAGTTGAGCTTGATCGAGTTTAATTTCGTAATATCTATTGTGTGACATGACAGCTCTTGAACTCTGTTTCGCGCTTGAACCGGATCAACTTAACGTAGGTAAAATGCGATGAACTTGTTTAAACTCTAAACTGAGTTTATCTCATATTGAACGCGTTCAATTGCTATGTGAAGGCGTTCATCTGCAACGGTAAAATAGGATCATACTCCTGACCAGTGAACAGCCGAGGATCTACCTACATCTATACCCCCTGAGGCCCTACCATTATGTGGCTTACATCTGCCCGTGACTTCGCTCACTTAGCACCTGGATAAAAGGCAGCCCTTATAATTTTGGGATATTATTTACCTACCGAATATCGATAAAGTTCTTGTATTACCATTTACCATTAATGGGTAATTTTACGACTTTTATCAAAATATTTCAAAAAGTATGAAACCTACAGAAATTTCAAAAATTACAAACCGATACCACATCATCATTTGATACCGTCCTTGCCTCTGTAGGTCTCTTTTACAATTTCTACATCACTATTTTCATTTTAATTTTTTATTTATTTTTCTTCAAATTTGTGCAGGCGCACGAAATGTATTATTATTTTAAATTTCAAGTTAATAGCTGTGTTGTTGCTGTAATATTAAAGAGTGAAAAAAGGATAGACAATGCGAGACCATACAGGTTTCTAAACTATATCGGAACGCAAAAAATATTTTAAAAAATCTGGACTGCATTATCTATAATACAACATTATTTTCAGTAATGTCTTTTTTATAAAAAAAATATCCTTATTATATTTTACCTTACGGTCCAATCGTTCAATAAAAGCCGTTTAGATAAAATAAAGAATAAAAAGTTCGCCCACAACGATAGATAATTTATTAAATTGCCATGATAAGCTCTAGGTCAGCTGTTTGAACCCAATGTAAAAGTGAAATGACTGTCCATTATGTTAGTTTACTGGGGTAGACGTATTCAGGGCTTGGGGAAGAAGGTGGAGATCCCCCAAATCGGTATAGGAAGATATTCACCGTACCGGGCCGACCTAACTGGCCCACATGCCCGGGGTCTTTCGACCGGCAGTTGGTGTCAGATAGTTCTATATTAGTCAGATGCTGTGAATTAGGTGATCGCGATCTAGGAATTGGTGCTTTCTGCACTCTATTGTCTCATGCCCCTAGCATAATATCAGGCAGGGAATGTCAGCAGTAGTACTGCTTTCTTATCACTACGTAATAATAAACAAAGTACCTACCCCGCCACCGCCTATTTACGCGATAAACTCAAAAACTACCGAACAGATTTTAAAACAGTTCTCACTAATACTAATGAATGAGAATAAATAAATGGGAGGCCAATCCCTAAACTCATTGATTTGCAAACTTATAAACCTGTGGCATCCCTAATACGATACACCTGCCCTGCGTCTTGTAGGTATGTGAACCACAAATTGAGGATTTCTAAAGGCCCAATAACAGTCCCTGAGTTTGCCTCTGCCACAGCTATAGATTTAGCTTGTCTCAAGTTGTCTCAGTCAATAAAGTAATAAATTATAGATATTAAGGTCGAATAGATGACAACACTGTGCGCATACATAATATTACAGTATCGTTTATGATGATTCACTAACTCTTTGTTAAGGCAGATTGCGTAATAATGATTTGTTGGAAAATATCTTTAACGACATTTAAAATTGAAACATTTGATGCCTACGCCGTCAATAAATGTTGAATAGTTCGTAAGAACGTGCTAGAATATTATTTTTTCGCTCAAAGATTCTCATTAAATGATGGTTCACAAAATATCTATACTTACTCTAAAGTAAAAAGTATTTATTCTGTGTCACAAAATAACAAGCAAAGTTGGTGTGTCTTGTGTCTTGTCTTGTGGTTTACGTAAGCTAGGGATCTTTTATTTGCTTATTTCAATTTGCAACCCCCAGTTTAATTCGAGTCGTTTACAGGAGAGTTATAGTATTACAGAGCTTTGCAAATCTTATTGTCACATACGAAAAAAAAAACTTTAAATCCTATGTGTATGATTTTAGTTATATTATTGTTTATTTTCCAGGTGTCAAGCACATTCAAACAAGCTGTTAGTAAAAAGGAAAACCTGGAACATTTAGGCGGCATGAGCGAGGCTTCCAGCGATGGTTAGTATTTTGAAAAATGTTTGGTGAAAAATTTAAAGAAATAAACATAATGACAGTACCATGTCAATATATTTATGAAAACTTGTTGTACATTCATAGGAATATCAATCGGTTCCCTAAAAAGAGCGACATTCATAATTTTAATACTAGAAATAAGAATAAACTCGCTGTGCCCACAACTAGGCTACACAAGATTAAAGTATATTTTAAAGGGCAATGTGTACGCTTCTACAACAAAATACCAAAAGAGTTGAAAAAATTATCAATAAATAAATTCAAACAAATTGTCAAACATATCCTTTGTAAAAAGGCTTAGTACAAAATATCAGACTATCTAGCTAGAGGATAAAAAAGCTTGGGACAAGTTTTGCTCTAACTCGAAAACTCACAACCTAACAAGGTAAAGTTTTCTTGTTCGCTTTGATTTACCTTAAAAATATTGAAGTGAGTAAAAATCAAAGTGATCACTTTATTTTCCTTGTTTTACTGTAATTTGAATTTTGTGACATGTCCAAAAGTTCTGTAAGGTCTAAAGGAAATAAAGCACTTAGAATTTTGAATTTTCTGAATTTTGTTGGCAATATTTTTATGTTTCTACATGCACTGGGGCAGTTTCTGCTATATGATAAGACCCCGAAGATATCATAGAATCCGGTTTCTACCAGGGTGGAGATTAGGTAGATGTCTATCAAAACAGTTTGACACCCTGCTGGTTGTTCTGATTCAAATACCACCTCCTTTCCAGAATAAATAAAATTAAAATTTTATTTTATTAATGTATGTTGTATCTAATTTTATATTTCCTTATCGCTTTGGTGCTGCACTGTAATGATAATGTAAATATGTAACTAAATAAATAAATAAATAAAAATTAACAACTCCTAACTCCCTGCCCACAGGCACAACTCACTCAGTCCGGTTCGAAGAACAGATGGCCTTCTCCGGGTGGATCAACAGCAACCTGGAGCATGACCCGGACCTTCATCACCTGCTGCCCATTGACAGCGAGGGAAAACAGCTCTATGAGAAACTGAAGGACGGTCTTATACTCTGGTAAGTGGGGACTGGGGGCTCTAGAGCAGGTCTGTTAGACCAAGATCAACAGCGTCTATGACAACGTACATTTTAGACCAGAATCTGCAGTAGATATATCGTATCAAACAGCAATCTGGAGCATTACCCAGACCTTCGCCAGCTATTTACAACGAAAATTATAATTTTGGAGATTATGGATAAAGAGTTTCCTTTTCTTTGAAGTTTCTAAAGAAAATTCTTAACAAGACCAATGTTTTTTTAAACTTTAGAAACTAATTATAATATCTAATTATATTAATTATAATTAACTAATTATATTAATTATAAAAAACTAATAATAATTAACTAATTATTTTAATTATAATTTTGGAGATTATGGATAAAGAGTTTCCTTTTCTTTGAAGTTTTAAAGAAAATTCTTAATTTTGGTTTACAAGACCAATGTTTTTTTAAACTATAAAAACTAATATTAAATAAATGTGTGTACGCTCCCGCTGAAATCGATCAATGTGCTGAGTTATCATAAAATAAACATAGCGCGTGAAATGGTAAATTTAGCTCCGAATGCGTCGTGCAGCGCGCCATTTCAGTCAGCTGCATAATGCACTATCTATATACTAGCCAAACTCTATGTGAAATGTTTGTAAACAAACCACTACATAAAATCTAAAACTCACTTGCTTGGCGTCGAGTTTCAAATATAATTGTAAGCAATATTTATTGAAGGATCTTAAATCGACATGTAATGTAAATTGCGTATAAAAAGACGCGGCAAAAAAAGAGGTATGGGTGGTTTGTTTACAAATATTGTACTTCAAATTTGGCTGAAATATAGGAATGGATTCTGTCCTCTATCTAAATTATAGTAATTAAATATTACCGCTAGGTGCTTTCCAAAGTATTAAGCGATCATGTCATTTCATATTCTCGTTTACTGGTTGGAAACACGTTTCACGTCAAAACATTTTAAATTTCCATTCCAATATTATCTTGGCAAATGCTTGCAGATTATTTAGATTTAAGAAGAATTATTATTTAATTATTTAGATTTATAAAGAATTTTCTAATTCAGGAAGGTTTTTCTTATACTGGTATTTCCATTTGAGAGGGACTTCAATCTTATTGATTTCTGGGCATAAGCTGTCCCGAACCTTTCGGGGAAGTAGATATCCAGCTAGCATTTAGCTGCATATCCACTTTCCCTACAGGTTAAATTGTTAGAGCTTTAAGTACTCTAAAAAACATTTTATGCGAAAATTCTGTAGAAACGGTAGGCCACTGCAGTAGTTTTTGCCATTGTCATCCCTTTCCTTATTAAAATAATCCCTAGTCTAGACACAAAACACTTATTCCATCTTTCCTTTCCAGCAAAGTCATAAACCACTCTTGCCCCGACACAATCGACGAGCGAGCAATCAACAAGAAAAATCTCACACTCTACACTAAACACGAGAATTTGACGCTAGCCCTCGTCTCTTCGCAGGCTATTGGGTGTAACATCGTCAATATTGACGCACATGACTTGGCGAAAGGTAAGGAACCTTCCAACTCCGCAGCCTACAGTCCACTGTTGGACCAGGAAGGTAATTCTTGCCAAGTTATCACTCGATAATTATCAAAAGAACTGTCAAATTTGACAGTTTTTATATGAAAGATCTGTCAAATTTGACAGTTCTTTTGATATTTATCGAGTGATAAATTGGCGAGAATTGTCTTCCAGGCCTCCACCTGATAAGCGCCTTATTGATTTTTATCTCACGGGAGGTAATGCCCATAATCCTCACGCTGGGCATGCGGGTTGGCGATCGCAGTTCGGTGGTAGAATTGTTCTGCAGAGGGCGCTGCTGCACGCCACCGGTGGATATCCCTTAGTCGCCTCTTACGACACTCGCGGGAGTTGGGGTGGTGCAAATTCAGTGCTGGCACCACACAGCAAAAGGTGGTGGGTTTTTTAGTTAATAGACCTCCGTTTGAGCACAATCTCACCTGATGGAATGTGACGATGTGGCTGACGGCTAGAAGACCTCGTCACTCTTGTCTTGAAGAGACCCTGGGGCCTAATTCTGCTAACCAATCGCTTTACTATGACAATAGTATCGTTGTAGAATCGTCCACAGATTAAAGAAACTCAGATAGAGCGTGCGGTGCGATATGCACGGAAAGTTTGGCATATAATAGCTTTAACATCATCACCAACATCTTGGTGATGATGTTAAAGCCAGCGTCATAATGATTTTAAATCATTTGTTGTGCGTATTCCAACTGATAATATTTCGACCTTCACTAAGGAAGAACTCTGGCCGAAGAATGTGCTGTTCCGACGTTTTCGCGGACGATTACCGGTCGCAGCACATAATGCGTGTCACACAAGTGGTAGTAAAAAGGTTTATTTTATGTATGTTAGACTAAGGTATATATTTTTATATGGGCCGTAGTTTTTAAGTATTTTGCATCCTGTACTAGACTAATGTTGCCTGAGATAAATGATTTATTTATTATTATTATTTATCTTTGCCACTTTGGACACGTGCCCTTCTATCTGTAGTTTATTAATTTCATGAACGGTAAAATGCCAACATGTGTCATTCTGAGACGATACCATTGAAAGAATGAATAAATGAATACTGTATTGCACATAAAACTTAACAAAATAAATAAAAAAACCTTTACACACATTTAAAACATAATCAGCGGCGGCCTTACCGCTGAGAGCGATTTCTCCCAGGCAACCTAGGGATGGAAAAAAGATATAAGTCTAATAAGAGTTGGTAGAGCACAAACAGTAGAAGAAAATTATCAATAAAATATTACATACATTCTAATACAATAGGTGCTACAGAAAGACATTACAATCTGATCACCGATGACAAAATTAATGTATCTTTTAAAGGGCAATGTATACCTACGCTTCTACAACAAAACTCCTAGTGAGTTGCAAAAATTATCAGTAAATAAATTCAAACAAATTGTCAAAACCTTCTTGTGTAAAAAGGCCTACTATAAAATATCAGATTATCTAGAGGATAAAAAAGCTTAGGATGGGATTGGCTCCAACTCGAAAAACAACAATTAACTAACAGGTTAAAGGTTTCTTCGTCGCTTCTTTACTTTAGTCTACATACCGAAGCGACTGAAATCAAAAATATCACTTTATTTCCGTGTCAGTGTTTAATTATTAAGAATTTGACCTTATCTAAGTGTACATTTATTGTATTTATGGAAAGTAAAGAAGAAAGTAAATAGTTTTTGACTTTGACTTTGATGGAGAACAATCACATCTGAAGTAATAGAAGGAGTAATGACCTTTGTTTTGGTGAAGCGATTCATTTAGTGGGATTCGGCTCCAGGTTGTAATTGGCCGGAACAACAGAAGCAGGCGCGAGTTCTATTCCTTAACGGTGCGAATGATGAAGGTGGAGGAAAACAGCTTAGTGCGAGTGGAAGGTATTTCCATCAGTTAATGATAGTATTGCGCTGTCCGTCTGCTTGCCTGGAGTGGAAGAGGTTGCTTGCCCTTGGCTTCGTTTGGTTACCGGATCAAACAGCCTATCACCCGTATTCAAGAACAATACTTATGTAAGGTAGCAAACAATACTGTGCTAAGTAAGGCATTTCGCACTGCGCTCGTCATGGCATATTTATTTATGTTATGATATGATGTTATTATACTCATATTTATTCTTCTTCAGGTAAACCTCACTTGGTGCTTGGTCTTCTCTGGCAGATCATCCGCATCGGTCTCTTCAACCAGATCACGTTGGAGCACTGCCCCGGACTCACAGAACTGCTCAATGACCAGGTATTTATTGCAAAATTTTCGCCACAGCCCTCCGCGACCACTTTGTTTCTTGTGAACTTCATAAGTGACTGATTGCAGATTTGCCTTTACACTGGTTGTATCGGCCATGTTTATGCCACTTCTTACAGTTCACTGATAACGTTATTCTAGACCAGCTCCTGCTCGCGGTTTCACACGCTTTTTCCAGCACATACATACATGTATCTACCATACATGTTATCTAGGACTACATAAGATCACAGGCCTTAAGGCCCTTGCTGCTGGTTCTAGGTCCCTTTTAGTTTTTGCCAGCCCCTCTGTTCTGTGCTTTTCCACCCTCTGGGTGAGAAAGCCCAGCCACAGATTTAATAATACTAGTACAAATGCCGCAAGTCATAGTAAAAAAGATTTCACGCTTCAGGCCATATTTTTCGGGCCAACCAGTTTATATTGTTCACAAGGGTTTTTCCTAAAAGAGTGCAGACATTTTCATAGTAAAATTCTATATTGTTTTGTTAGTTTACACAAACCTCAATAACTAAACGATACACCTAACGCCATCTATGGTATTTCTTTTGAACCGAAAATCTTTTCTATGGATTGAGACCCAGCGAAGTTACTCATTTTCATTTCATTTTAAGTTTTTTATTCAGATTAAAAATATTTTACATTTTGTTACTTAAATATATATATTGCTTATACTATTGCTGCGACATCGATATTTTGATTTGTTGCCTCTGAAAAAGGCCTCTTCCAACATTTTCCACTTTTCTCTATCTCTCGCTAACCTAATCCATGTTTTTCCTGCTATGTCTTTTAGCTCGTCCTTTTAAACTGTCTTCCTCTATTTCGTTTATTATATTTTAGAAACCATCAGCGTTCTGCTCTAGCGAAGTTACTACGACTCTGCTTTTAGCCCAACCCGTTCAGAATTTTTGGCGTTCTTTGCTGGATGCTGCTGGTCATCCCCTGGGTACTAAATAGTCTCACATTACTAATATCGTTTTATTTCTTCCAGGAACGCATCGAAGATCTGCTAGCCCTGTCCCCAGAAGCGATCCTTCTCCGCTGGGTGAATCACCAACTCGAGCGCGCCGGCGTCACCAGACGTTGCACCAACTTCCAACAAGATGTGTCTGATTCGGAGATATATTCGTATCTGTTGAAACAGATCGCGCCTGATGATGCCAACGTTACCTTGGACGCTCTCAGGGTGAGTCTGTTCAAGTCAACTAGTAGACCTAGTTCTGCGAAGGTATCAAGACTTTGTGAATAATGAAGGGTGTTAAATGCTAAAGTGATCCAGAATGTTCTCAGAGTGAGTCGAAGACCTGTAATCGTCTCCAGAAGTTGAAATACCGATAAGAACACCAGCTGGAATTGCGGCTGTTTATCTAGCTATGGTAGAACTTAGTGCAAACAATTGCATGTCTTTAGCTATGGTAGATAAAGACATGCAATTGTTTGCACTAAGTTTATAATACCAGGTGTAAAAGCACCCTCTTCATCTTCACTTTCGGACTTTTTTGGACAAACGCTTTACCACAATAAAATGAAAAATAATAATAATAATAATTTAATCAAAATAACTTAATAACTAAATGGATTATAAAAGAGTAAATAATATCTAATATAGGTATAAAATAATACAATTGCCTGAACTAGGTAAAACCTGTATCTCAGGCAGAAAGTGCTTAAAACGAAAAAATATTAATCACATTAACCAGAAGTCATAATATAACAAAGCAACGGTGCAGATTTGTTTAATAAATTAATTGTGCTAAATACGCTAAAGTAGTAATATGTAATTAAAGATGCTTAGGTACAAAATGATTAGCCTACACTTTAACAAGGCCAATGTCTATTCTGTGTCATCGTATTGACATACTTTGCACAATACTTTGATTCATCTAAATTCTGAGTAAAACTAAAATTATAAAAAAATTTAAACTAAAACGAAAAAATTATTGATTGAAAGGAAGGCTAAATAATATTATAGTAACGATAAAAACGAAAAAGAGCTAAGGAAAAAGCTACCTACATGTTGTGTGACTTTTATTTTGACCTTGACTCAACAAAATATTTACATAACTACCACAAATTCACTACACCCTAAGTTAAGTTCATAATACGGCCCTAAGTTAGGTTATAGCAGGCTAGCTATAACCTTACTTAGGGCCGTATTATGAAAGCTTACTCAGTCATCAATATACGCTTATGTCATTGAAAATCGTTACTCAAGCATAGACCGATGACTGAGTGAGTTTTCATAAAACGGGCCTTAGTGTTCACTTTTTAGACCTATGTAAGACAAATGTTTTATTTACTCACCATATTTCTTCCCAGGAGTCCGACCTACACCGCCGCGCAGAAGTGATGCTCCAGCAGGCTGCCAAGCTCCGCTGCCGAGCCTTCGTCAGCCCAGCAGACGTGGTTGGAGGCGTGTACAAGTTGAACCTGGCGTTCGTGGCCAATCTCTTCAACCAGCATCCAGCGCTGCAGAGGACCAGCGACGCGCAGGAGTATCATCAGCTGGACGAGACTAGAGAGGAGAAAAGTGAGTGTTAAAAAGAAAATTGGGTTGGCTTTATCACGGACGCAGCACCATTGTAGTACGTGAACAGAACAGCACAGAATACGCCATTATGTGAGAATGTAGAGTTCGCTTCTATCACTATGCTGTGTAGGGATGTGCGGCTTGCTTCGCTCGCGGTACCTGGATAATCGTGATGCGACCACTCCCGCTCGAATCGATCAATGTACTGCTGAGTAATCATTACATGGAGTGGACAGCGCGCAAAATGAATGATGATGAGATATGCATTAGGAGGAGACAAGTGATGCTTCAACAGGCCTCCAAGCTCCGCTGCAAGCGTTCGTCAGCCCAGCAGACGTGGTCGGAGGCGTGTACAAGTTGAACCTGGCGTTCGTGGCCAATCTCTTCAACCAAAAAGTCAGATAGGCTGTATCAGGGACGCAGCAGCAGTGCAACGAAGTGCGTGCTACAGCAGAGCGCCACGCTATGTTAGGGTGTGCGGCTCGCTTCTCTCGTCACGCTGTGTTAGTGTGTGTCGCTCGCTTCGCTCGCGGCACTTGGATAATCGTGAGCTCTGTCAAACGCGACCATTCCCGCTCGAATCTATCAACGCACTGCTGAGTAATCATTAACAAAAACAATACAACAGCGCGCGAAATGGTATAAACTTAGTTCACAAAATGGCTCGTTTCTCTCGCCACGCTCGTAAGGCTGAGCCGCTCGCTTCGAGCGCCGCACAGGGATAATCGTGAACTCTGTCAAACGCGACCGCTCCCGCTCGAATTTGATAACGTACTGCTGAGTATCATTAAATAACAGCGCGCGTAATGGTAAATTTAGTTCCGAATACTTCGTGCAGCGTGCGATAACAGCGCCATTTACGCCAGCGCTATGCAAAAATTCAGCTTGATCCTTTCAGCAGTTTTGGAGTGAAGAAGTAACGAACATCCATACATCCAAACTTTCGCATTTATAATACTACTAGCTGCGCCCCGCGGCTTCGCCCGCGTGGAAGTTGATTGCACATCCCCTAGGGGTAGTTTTGTAAAAATAAAAAATAAATTTTGTATTCTATTGTATTCATTTAATTCAGATAATAAAATCCATAGCTTCACATTAAAATTAAAATTAACATTATAATTAAATTAAAATCAAAAATAAAATACAAATGCTATTGAAATTCAAATTAAAATTAAAATATTACAATAGATTATATTAGAATAAATTAGATTACAGTCAAATAAAATACGTTTATAGTTTATTACGAATCACAAACTTTAATAACCCAATTTACCCCATTTTCAGTAAAATTTTGAAAACGTCTGAAATACGTGTTCAATACGTTTGTATTTTTAGTATTATCTGTAAATTTCAAGCTAATTGGGCCACTGGTTAAAGAGTTCCAAAAACACCAAAAAAACTTCAACCCCCCTTTTCACCCCCTTAGGTGTGTTAGGGTGGTATTACCAAAAATCCCGTCTTAGCGGGAGCTTGTGTAGTAACAGGTACCTGCTTTTCAAATTTCAGCTTTCTAGCTTCAGCGGTTTTGGCTGGGCGTTGGCCCCAGAAAACAGCTGATTCTTTATATATTAAGATTGTGATATTGTGATTATTTATTTATTATCTTTATCTTCCAGCCTACCGTAACTGGATGAACTCGATGGGCGTGGCTCCCCACGTGAATTGGCTGTACTCCGACCTCACGGACGGACTGGTCATCTTCCAACTGTATGACATCATCAAGCCGGGCATCGTCAACTGGAAGAAGGTAACATCTCCCTTGAAGAAAGTAATAGTTACATTGTACATCAAGGCGAGATGCGCCTCGGGCCTTTAAAACACTCGAGTTAGGAATCGCATTTTGTCCAAGTGATACATAAGTACTACGAGGAAAATAATATTTTAGGATCTTCAAAATCACTCAACGATATTCTGACTAAATTAATGTTTTGTCGTTTGAGCTCTATTGAAATTTGCCATAGCAACTGAATGCATGGAAATCACACAATGGTTAAATACATATTCTTACTAGGGTTTAAAATTCTAAAAATTCTAAAATCAAAGTGTTTTTTTCCTTTAGATTAGACCTTACAAGACTCAAGTAAAACTAGAAATTAAAGTGATCACTTTGATTTTTGCTCACTTCAGTATTTTTAGGGTAAAGTAAAGAAGCGAACAACAAACCTTTACCTTGTTAGGTTGTTTTCGAGTTGGAGCAAAACTTGTCCCAAGCTTTTTTATACTCTAGTTAATCTGATATTTTGTAGTAAGCCTCTTTACAAAGGATATGTTTGACAATTTGTTTGAATTTATTTATTGATAATTTTTTTCAACCCATTTGGTATTTTGTTGTAGAAGCGTTTAAATCGACACACGAGACGTCTTGGGACTTTTCCTAAATATAACTTTGTGATGAATGTTGCAAACAACCATCTATTTCAAATGTAAATACTTACTAGTTCTAATTAAAACGAAATTTTGACTGGCGGGTCTCGAGTTTCGACAAGATTGTCTCGAGTCATCGGAAAGTAATAATTTACTTATCTGCAGGTCCACCGCCAATTCTCGAAGCTGCGCAAATTCATGGAGCGTCTAGAGAACTGCAACTACGCGGTGGAACTAGGAAGGCAGCTCGGCTTCTCACTGGTGGGCATCGCAGGCGCTGATATCAACGAGGGAAATGCTACTCTCACTCTGGGTAATAAGATACAAAATTCCTTGGATATTTGACGCTTTTATTTAAAATAGCATGAAGGGAAACGCTACTCTCACACTGTACTTTACAAAGGGTTATTGAAGTAGATTCTCTTACGTGCGACTAATCGTTAAGTTTCATGACCAGAACCACGGGTTTATTTCTGGTCTACTGTTCATTGGTTCTTTAATCTATTAGCAAAATCCAACGCAGCACAACAACGTCAGAGTAGCAATCAAGCAAAATACGATTAAAACAACTTGGCCGTAGTGAAGTTAGCTATAAGCAAAGTTTTCACATTCGCTCCACCATTTTTCCTTATAAACGAGTACTGCGCAGCCACTCACGCTGCTTTAGGTTGCGGCCAAGCTGTTTTAATCCGAGTGTAAATAAACCGTTAATGTGCTTGTCAGGCCACGCGCAGTGCAGGGTTCCGTAGTTGAATTGTTCATTATATGAAACAAAGTTATCTACCTCAACTAACAACTTTATCTAAGTAATTTTCAATGCAACTTGTACGATATTTTCAACTTATAAGGTTCAAATTATGCTCGTTTCGAGACCACGACTACAAGGTCAAATTAATACCACTGTGACTTCCCAAATTCCCTACAAACTACACACACTGGATATTATAGCAAATAGTTTTTGCCAACAACTTTTATCTTTTCACAGCTCTAATCTGGCAACTCATGCGAGCCTACACCCTGTCTGTCCTAACACGACTCGCTAACACTGGCAACCCCATCATCGAGAAGGAGATCGTTCAGTGGGTCAACAATAAACTGCAGGGAGCTGGCAAGACCTCTTCTATTAGGAGCTTCCAGGTATTGTTTCACTTATAAACTACTAATTTCTGTCCGCGACTTCGCACGCGCTTTTCCGGGATAAAAAGTAGCCATTGTCCTTCCCCGGGATACCGTTTACGGGTGAGAATGTAAAGAAGCAGCTATTCCGGTACGCACTTGTCGGTGCGGTTCGGTACGGATCGGTGCAGGATACGCTATATAAAGAAACAGGTAAATTTGTCTTTATTGACTATCATGGCTTCGAGTTCGACGGACGGCGATTTTCTTCTGGAAAGTGTTTATTTAAAATGTGGGAAAAGAAGGACGGTTGGTGTATCTAACTGGTATTGGTTGGTGTTGCTGTGTGGTGCCGGCTAGAATTAGCACCACCCCAGCTCTTCCCGCGGGAGTCGTAAGAGACGAGTAAGGGATATCCACCGGGGGTGGGCAGCAGCGCCCTGTACAGAACAATTGTACCAGATAAAAGCCAATAAGGTACTTATCAGGGGTAGGCCTGGGTCCAACAGTGGACCAATTTAGGCTGTGGAGGTGGTGTATCTAATAATAATAGTAAAAGAAATAAATATGGCGCATATCACCATTTATTTCTAAGAGACTTAAAGATTGATAAAGACGAGTTTTATGATTATACCAGGATGCCACCAAAACATTCGACTACGTGTTAAACAAAATGGAACATTTCTTAAATAAGAACTGGTGTGACTGGCATCGTCACGTCAGCCCATTTCACCCGAAGAAAGACTAGGTACTTGTCACCCTACTCTGACATACGTTCTAGCCCGTATGACCCTGTCCAGGTAGTCGGTACCGACAAGTCCCAACCTGTTTCTTTATGCGTGAGTGCATAATATGATGACAATGGAATATTTCTGCAAATATTTGTTCTGGGTATTTTCTATGTATAATAAAAAATATCTATTTATGTATTGTATTAAGTATATAAATGCAATGCAGCCAGCGTCTTGGGGACGCTTCCGACTGGTATTGATATGGATCAGTTGAGCTACCTGATTGTTTGCAACAGTCTGCAGTTAGCTTAATTGTTCCAATTGTAAATACTAGTTCTAATTTGTTTTTATTTTTGAATTGTAATTAAAAAAAATTACAATAAAGATGATAAAAAAAATTAAGTATATCAGTCATCTAGTACTCATAACACAAGCTCTGCTTAGCTTGGGGCTAGATGATGCTGTGTGGATTGTCAAACATTATTATTATTATTTTGCCTGTACGGATCGGTACCTACCCGTACAGGTTTGTCTGCACAGGGAACCCGCCTCTTTATGTCCTTACCCTACCTCCCTGCCAAATTTAATTAAGATCCGTTCAGCCGTTTAGGCGTGGAGAAGCACCAGATAGGCAAGCAGAGATAATTACATTCGTTTTTATAATATTAGTATAGAAGTGAGAAAAAACCGATTTTGCTCCCTGTTTTTGAGCAGCAAAGTCACGGTCTCGAGCGAGAGTGTTGAAAATTGATTTTGTATCTTCGTGTTTCTTAATGCTTTTAATAATGTTTCCAGGATGAAGTGCTGGCGGACGGCAAAGTGGTGATCGACCTGATCGACGCCATCAAACCTGGATCCATCAACTACGATTTAGTGCTGTCCAGTGGAACTATTGAGGTGGGTACTTATTTAGCTAACTAGAAGCTTGTATATAATAAGGAAGTTTGTGACAATGGTAAATAGTAAACCCCTTATTCATAATAGTCTGTTAACTTAAAGCATTGCTAATTCTCACTGTCTTCTATTGACATATGTCAGAGGGAAAAACAACACCGCTTAGCAACTGTTTAAAGTTAGCAGACCATTATGAATAAGGGGTTAAATAAACACGACTTATGGTGTATTAGAGATACATTTACGCTGTGATTCGCAATAAAATAATATCTATAAAACGCAGGATGCTGGGCAGCACCAACAATCTGATAGGGGTTTTGGCTGGCAGACCAATGTCAGTCAGTAAACTGCAAAGGCACTGGATGTCAAGCCTGATCAACCCTTGTGCCAAACAAATTTATTATTTAAATTAATTCTGTTATGTGTGAATTAAATTACTAATAAATATTAATAATTAATACCTTTATGAAACTGTGTGACATAGTATACTACTCTAATGGATCTTTGAGTTGTCTGAATCAATAAATGAATTTAATTTTAATATAATTTATTACCCGCGAGGTGTGGGTTCTAGTTTTCGAGTTCTGAATTCTATGAGGAATGGAGAATTCTATGTGGTTTCTGGACACTCTTTATTACCTCGAAGAATAAAAACGGCTAAAGCGATTTTGGTGAATACGGTATCAAAACACCAAGAGTGTTTTGATACCGTATTCACCAAAATTCCGGGAGTGCGTGTCATTACTAATTTTTTTTAGTCATTTCTCTCCCCATTACATGGCAAATGCCTCATTTCCTGTCCACTATTCTTGATTTTAGCTGAGCTTTTTTGTTTACGTGTTGATTAATAATTGCAAACATTAAAAACGTTTTTTCTCCACAGGATAACCTAGCCAACGCGAAATACGCGATATCCATGGCTAGGCGATACGGCGCGCGCGTCTACGCTCTCCCAGAAGACATCACTGAGCGCAAGCCTAAAATGATCATGACTGTGTTCGCATGCCTTATGGCACTGGACTACATACCTACTATGGACGCACCTGTGAAGGCGTAAGTCTGGGGAGGTTGAGTTTTCACTGAAGCTAGTTTCTTAAGAAGTGGGTAATTCTTCATCTGTATTCCACTGCTGATCATGCCTCCACCAACAAAATAGGGTGGGTAACATATGGGCCGAAATCTATCTTGTACTGGTTAAAAAGAAGCAGAGTCTATGAAATATTTATTTCATTCAGTCAAAGAAAATAAATGCGTGGACGGTGCATATGAGGGTTAAGAGCTTCGTTCGCGTTCTATGATTTATGTATCCTGTTTTAATATGCGTTTTTAACGTGCCTTTAGGTAGAGTATTCATTTAATAATCGAAGGTAAGGTAGGATTGTTTTTTGCCGGCGAGTGTGGGTTACGTATTTCCATGGTCCAAGAAAACAAGGTCTGGCACTCCGGGAGTGACACATGCCACGTCACTGTCCACTTGCCACTTATTTCAGCAAAACATGAAAGTTGGGAAACAAATAGTAAATAAAAAAATACATAAAAAATTACATCCGTCAATTTTGCACAGTCAAAAACAGTTTTCATTGTGATAAATAATTGGTTAGTACGTACAAAACCACATAGTTATATCAGATTCTTACAGGTAATTTATGGAGCTGGGAGTTACGATCTTACGCTACTGGTAACACTAGAAAATAGATTCGTCTTCTCATTCGCCGTTGGCGTTGATGACGTCGGGCTTGTGTCACCCACGTGAATGTGACGTCTCGGAATGCCATACCTTGTATTAACATACCATGCGTTTTTCGAGTGTTTCTAACTGGTTGGTTTAACTCTTTATTACTACCAAGAATCAAAACGGCTGAAGCGTTTTCAAAAACGAGTTCTCAAAATACTGTTCTGGTCTCATGTTTCATAGCTACAATTTGTAGGCCAACGCCCTCTCATTTGCCGAAAAAATGTCAAAAAGACCGAAGTCGATTTTATGATAGTTTTCAATTAATCACTTGTTTTTCATCATTATCAAATGATCATCAGGCTTATATATTTTTATATCATTTTACGTCAGTGAAAACTCACTCTTATTTAAGTGTAAGCGCGGCGCTTAAGGGCAGTAAGCGATGTATGTTTGTTAAGCTATAAGTTGTGTTGTCCGTTTGATTTATAGAAATTGGTTAAGCATGGAAAGACTTACATGTCTTGATTTTTGGGTTCTGTACGAAACAAGAAAACTTGTAACGAAAGCATTGATGAAGGGGATATTTGCCATGATTAAGTGGTTCTAACAATGATAGTTTTCGGTTGAAATGGTTCGAGAAATACCACACAATAGAAAGTTTATTAACAGTGCAGTGTTATCTATTTTATTGGGTAATACAAAAACACTGTCGCGGAAGACGAATCCGAAATTGGCATTGAAAAGATCATTCTTATTTTTAACATCATTGGATATATAACAATGTATACTTATATGGTACGGATATTTACCGTAATATGAGTTTGCAAAATACCAAAACGGGAAAAGTTTTTGAGAATAGTTTTTTTTACCGCTTAGTTGTCAATGTTGCCAACATTCCAAAATTAAAATGCAACAAATCACTCAAAATCTTTCGAAAACTATAATTAAATTCGAAAACAACACTTCAACTTAGCACAAAAACTTTTATCGTTTTCGTAAACTTGCAACTCATAATGAGGCCTCTGCTGAAAACTTTCCTGTCCGTATTTAAATCATGCTACGTTTGGAGTTAAGATTTTCCCGTTCTCTGTGTTAAAACTTGTTTTGTACCAACTATTTGGATAAACATTTCGAATTATCGTGTTTGAATGTTGTGATATTATTTTCACACAAATTCATCAAAAAACCATGAAGCAAAAAAATACCTTGCTTTTTTTTAAAGTGATTTTATGTGAAAGTAATTTGCAGCTGGCTTTGGCCTATTTCATACAATTTAATATTTCGTATTTTTTTATGAATAATCGTGTTTTTTATTGTTATGTATGAAAACCCACCTAATCATAGAAGTCAACCTTAAATAAATCTTTGTAAAAGACAATTTCTTGAGCTAAGATATCATGAATTTCATTCCATATATATTTTTTGTATTAAAAACGAAGACGCCTCCATTAATGAAATTCGGGTGACCATGATAACCAATTTTCACGTTTATATCTTATGGCACAACTTTCTGTGTCGAAAATTTTGTATTTAATCGTGTTTGTATTAATAATATAGTTATTTATAGCAATCGTAAACTATATTAAGATAAACTATAAACAATGGCGGGCCTAGATAGACAACAAATTTACATTTTGTGTATACTTGCGTTTCGGGCTTTTAGACTCAATATAGCAGAACAAACTTACTAATTTTAATTTTTTTTCGTTATACTGGTAAAAAAAGTATTTTTCGGTATACATTTTGCCTAAAAACATTAGTATTACGTGGTGTCAATGTTTTTTATACATTTTTACAACGAATCGTTATATATAACTTCAGAAATTAGTTTTTATAGTTAAGATATAAAGTACCAGATATAATTATAGATAACTTAAGAACCCTGGGTACTGAACATAGTCAATTCATCAAAATTGTATTAATTCGTCCATTATTTTCATTTTCTGAAATTGGAAATGTCATTGGCTTCCAAAATATGTTTATTCTTATGATAATTTGTACTACTTTTGTTTTTTTATATGTATTTATATTATATACATAAATGTGGTGTGTGAGTTTGGGATTTGGCAATAAAAGGATTTGTGTATGTGATATGATAAAGTATTGTATGTATCGATGTATCGCCATATTATAAACTAAATTCTTCTAATATTATGTATTTTAAATCATGTGGCAAAACTTGAAAGGGACTCATAAAATCTTTCATCAAAATTATGTTTATTTGACAGAAAATTCCGCTGTTTTTGCTGATCAATAAATATATGTAACTTAAGCTCAGTGTTGCCACTAATATAAGACATTATTTTATAAATGCAACGAAAGGATCTTCGTATGTGACATTCCTTAAGTATTTATCATTCCTTGTATTGGCATTTCTAATCAATTTATTATAATGAACCCTTAAAATATTAGTTTAAATGTATATTTCATTTAACTTTAGTTTTGTGAATTATTTTTAGAGCTTTTATATTACATTCCTTTGGGATACAACGATTATTTACAAAATATATTTTAATTGTAAATTTTATTTTGTTAGACTTTATAAGCTTTTATTTTGATATAACTAATCAGTTTTTACGTAATTCTTGATACTGGAATCACTAATCTAGGGTTAGCCGCTAGCTTACGTTATTATAAAAGACAATGTAAGCTTTTGAATAAAAAGGAATTGGTAAATAATATTTATTTTATTTACATACCTCATTTCATTTGGGTTTCATGATAAGCAGAACGCTGTTTTAGATAGGTATCGAAATATTGAGCTATGTTTGAAAGTTACATATACAAATAATATTAGCCATTTTTCACATAGCGTGATTTGGCCCCAAAGCTAAGCTTGTGTTATGGGTGATATATATTATACAAAGACAGTCAGACCTGGGGCCGAATTCTCCTAACCAATCACTTTACTATGACAATGGTATCGTTGCAGAATCGTCCATAGATGAAATAAACTAGTGCGTGCGGTGCTATTTGCACTGAGAGATTGATAGAATGGTTAACCTTGACATATTTGAAACGCTCCATCTGTAGTTTTTTCATCAATGGTAAAATGCCAAAATGTGTAATCCTGAGATGATACTTATATTTTACTTAGATCTATGGATCAGTTGATCTACGTATATATTGTTTGCATCAGTCTGCAGTTAGCCTTAATTGTTTCAATTGTAAATACTAGTGCTAATTTGTTTCTATTATTGTTTTTTTTAATCTACCAATTTTATTGTGAAGCGAATCATTTAGAAGAATTCGGCCCCCGGTTTTGAACATGCTCCCTATTTCGATATTATGAGACTTTCCATGAGCATATGGAGGTTATTCATGCTTTTTGGGAGAATTGTGTGATGTCCTTCGGTATAACGTAATATATTTCATAAGGCGGTATTTAACGGATCACGATAAAGTCGCTGTTGAAATTTGCTTTTAAATAACATGGATTGTGACTATGTATTTTATTGTAATGGGTTTCGCTTGCGGTGTCATGGTGCCATCATGTGGGTAAGTCATATAATCATCAATAATTATTACATTTCATAAAATTATAATTCAACTAGGTGACCCGACAGACGTTGTCCTTTCTTAACTATGAATATTAAGTTTCTTAAATTTTCTAATTTTCTGCGCAACTTTCTTAAATTTTTCTTTCATATGGACTGACTAACCAACAGTCTCCTGACAATAACAAACGCAAAAAAAAAAATTTGCGAAATTAGTCCAGCCGTTCACGCGTCGCCGTGACCAAAGGAAATAGGGATTAATTTTTATAGATTTATAGATATAAGATAGATAATACTTTATTGCACACTTAACTAAGAAATTGTTTTTATTATTGAATTGTAATTTTCTTTGTCAATAAAGAGTTATTCGACTAAGAAATAATTCACAAAATTTGGAATAAGCGATAATTGGCGGTCTTATCGCTAAAGAGCGATCTCTCCCAGACAACCTTGAATTTTTATATATATATAGATGTACTGAGTTGAGAAGGTATCTCTTGTACCTCATGTGTTCATAAGTCTTGAGACACAGTAAAACGAAAATATTTTTGGAGCTAAGTTGAGTATTCATTTATTGGATATTAAAATTAAAACTACTGACATCTAGATCTGTATTTAAAAATAAATCATTCAAAATGGCCGCCTTTGCATTCAATGCAGGCCTTCAAACGCGTGCGCCATTCATCTATGGCGGCACGAATCTTTTCAATGGAAATCCATTTCGATTCTTTAATAAGGGCTCGCTTGAGAGAATCCAGGTTTGGGTGAGACTTTCTGCATGCCCTCAGCTCCAATTCCGTCCATAAAAAATAATCCAAAGGATTCAAGTCAGGGCTTGACGAGGGCCAATCTTCGCTCCGAATGTAGCCTGGCAAATTGGCCTCCAGCCAACGTTGGGTACTCTTAGCTTTATGGGAGGGAGCAGAGTCCTGTTGGAAAACCCAGTATTTTCCAGCGAATAGCGTATCATTTAATGGTTTAACCACCGCTTCCAATATGTCGGTTTGCTAATTTTGTGCCTTCACCTTGACGCCTTGCTGGCAAAAATGAAGCGAAGTGACCCCCTCGTAGGAAACACCCCACCAAACCATCACACTTGCTGGATGATGAGTGCGCTGGACATTGCGTACAGATGGCTGGACGTCCTTTGAATTTCTGGCGTAAACCTTATTGTTCTGCCGGTTAAACTTTTCTTCCACCGTGAAGATCTTTTCATCGGTAAACAGGATATTTTTTGGATCGTGTCTCTTCAATAGGTTCCGACATCGTTCCAGTCGCAATTTACGAAGACGCTCGTTTAAATAATGCACTTTCCTTCGACTGTAGGCCTTTAGTTTAAGATCATATTTAAGTATCCTGTTCACCGATATTCGCGAAATGTTGGTCTGCAGAGCTAATTTCTTTTGAGTCCGGCAAGAGTTGCGACGAATTCGCTCTCTGATTACTTTGATGTTGGCGGGCGTCCTTACAGACTGCGGGCGGCCACATCTTCCACGGTCTTCTAAAGAGCCGGTCTCCTTGTACCTCTTTATGGTATAATACACAAAGTTCCGACTACATCCCAAACTTTGGATTTCACTAAAAACTTGCATTGGTTTTTTTCCTGCTTGAAACAGTGAAATTACAGTCGCACACAAATCTTTTGTTGGCGCCATTTTGAATGAAACAAATATTCAAATGTATATTTTTTCTGATTCAAAACATTCGAAATTTAAAATTTTAAAAGTTTAAAAAAGGTTGCATGAATTACTTTCTTTTTAAATTAATTAAATAAGTTCGTCTCAAAACTTATGAACACACGAGGTATGTAGTCTATAAATGGTATGGCGGGCGATGTTAAATTAGCCCTGCTCATACCTAACATCCCTTTCTAACAGAAATTAAAAGGTAAACAAAAACTATAAGTCCCATGTGACAAAGAAGAATCTCGTCAGCCAGACAAGACTTAACCCATGATCATCATATTTTAGGTCTGATTTGGCAAATCTTATATCCTAGGTCAAATTATAAGTACAACAACGTGAAGTTGGAGCAGGAAGCATCTTAAATTTAAAGAACAAATCTCTTCAACTTTCTATATTTTATTTCCACAGATCCGAACCAATAGACGTCCTACTAAACCAACCAAGTCTGACCCGCCAATCCACAAAGGACTCAACCATAATCACCGAGGACTCCGTAAAGTCTGGCACCGACAACTCTGTTTGTGACAATGTGGACGATTTGGCCGATTCAGAGTTGGCAGTACAAAATGGAAAGCCGGTCGTACCGCCCAAGCCGAACAATTTGGTTGTCTCTAGAACGGCGTCAGTTCAGTCGGAATAAGGCCTGAAGAACGAATCTAGAGACCTATTCAGATGAGCCTATGAAGCGCACTTTTATTATCATCGTCAGTTAGTCAATCTATATTCCAAACAAATTCGATGTAGAATGTATGTAAACAAACCGCCCATGCTTAAGCAAAAATTCACTTTGTTGCCGCGACTTTTTATACGCAATTTACATTACATGTCGATTTGATACTTCCTTTAATTGTATAATAATTAGCGTCGAGTTTCAGATATTTATAGCGTTTATAGCAATTACAATTATATCTGAAACTCGACGATAAGCAAGTGAGTTGTAGTTATTTGGTTCGTGGTATGTGCACAAACATTCTACAGCGTGTTTGGCTGGTGTATAGATACTAAGGTCACGTAGAAACACCCATCATATCAGCCCAAAAACATCCACTGCTGAACGCCGACCACAGACTACACCATAAATAGCGAACCCGAGCCGCCTCCATCCATCCCACTCCCTGCGAGCGCTAAAGCTCTGCACACATTAATATAACAACGCTGCAGGACGCACAAAAATGTCCATTAAAATATGGGCTTTAACTTGTTTCCTTTAGATACATTTTACAGTGATAAAATGGCTTCCCACAAGCTTCAAACGTGTGGCTCCCGAGCTGTGTGTCATCTGATGCCGTCAATATGAAATTCATCTGAATGAACCTTTTTCGAAACGTATTTTTATATAGTAAAAAAAAAGATAAATCATTGCTGACTTCTAGATAAAGCAAAAAAACCTGAAAAATTACCTATGTGAGTGGTCCAAACGCTTACTGATTGCTGAGAAAAATGAAGATTGTGCAGTTGAACTTTTAAAAGATTATTCAATACTGAGGTATAAGGTGAGCCTTAAAGCTCATATTTGAATTTATTTTTAGTAGATGAGCGCCTCTGGTCAGCGACAACTTTACAATGTCATCGATCCATCGAGTGAAACAGGACAGCTGCCCTTTACCAAAGGGGTTTTCTTTTTTCGTTAGTGGTACCTACAGTTCGGCAGATTTCAAGTCAAATTTAAAAAAAATTATATCCATATCAATACCAGTCGGAAGCGTCCCTAAGACGCTGGCTGCATTGCCCCGCTGTATGGCAATGCTGATGCGCTGCGCAAGATACCCACCAGCTCTCGGGTCACGGGTCGCGTCGACCAGACGCTCTGATAACTTTTTAAAAACTAATAATATAAATTCGAAAGTAACTTTGTCTGTCTATCTGTCTGTCTGTAACCTTTTCGCGCCTACACGGCTGAACGGATCTCAATAAAATTTGGCAGGGAGTTAAATAGTATCCCGGGGACGGAAATAAGCTACTTAAAAAGCACATGTAAAGCCGTGAACAGCCGTGAAGCAGCTAGTTCCTATAATGTTGTTGAAATAATTAGGGAACTGCTTGAATTTGAGTTGCATCTGAGTAGGTAAACCGCCCTCAGCGCTTTGTTCTTTTTCTTTCCCACCTATAGCTCACTCAATCAAAGAGTTAAGCGAGTTATGAGATGCGTAACACCTCTGTGAATGCAACACTGAGAATGATCTAATGGACTCTACACTCTAAAGTCGGCGACACAGGTGCGACATTTCACACCCCCCAGATACTCGTCCAATTCGCCATACAAGTCGCGTCTCGGCACATACAACTGTGTTGCGCTACACGTGCCGTGCAACGGTGTGTGTGATGTCTAGGGTTATCAACATCATAAATACTTATACCGCGCACGTGAGACAGCTGCAAAAACTCAAGACTTTTTATTTTTTATTTTGCTCTCACAAAAACTGAAAATAAACCTCAAAACACAAGAAATTTCGTATGTCCATGAGCAAACAAACAAAAACCGGGGCCGGCGGGGTGAGGAAGCTCGGGTCAGGTGGGGCGAAGAGTGTCCAACGTTAGCATTATTATATATTCTCCACCGACAGTATTTTGTCAACTAATCGGCGACCTGTAAACCTTGGTGTGTAGACTCCATAAAATTTACTATCTTGTTATTAACTTTCTTTAGTTCTCTGCTATTACATTTTTTTTTTCTAGTAAGAGATAGTTATGTATCTATGTTTAAATTTATTTAGATTAATTTATGAATAAGTTTTTAAATGAAAAGGTGAATTTTATAAACTGTTTTACAAAACATTGGTTTTATTTTATCTGCTTATTTCAAAACTAGGTATGTCTGTAGGTATGCTGACTGGTGTTACTGCATGTGATATAAGCCGTTGTCATAGGATGGGTCGTGTGGCGGTCCCAGACCGCCCTCGGCCTATTCAAGTTGCAAGACTTGGCGCTACGCAGTAAGATTTGGGCTGCCAAAACAAGTTTGAAGGGCTCCGGCATAACCATGTCCGAGTTCCTAACGAAAGGCAGGCATGAGGCATTTATGGCTGCTCGCGAACGCTTCGGCATCACCAAATGTTGGACGATGGACGGGATTGTCTACGTCATGGTCGGCGATGGAAAGCGGCACAGAGTACGCTGCCCTGAAGATCTGAACTCCATTAGGCCCACGGCCACTGCTTCCGGAAGCCTGCAGGCTGTAACCCAGATGCTGACGGTGCCCAAGGTATCAAAGACAAAGCGCTGCGACGTCGTCCAAGAAGACTTAGACTTCATGGCTGTAGTTTGCTTTCTGAGTCCAAAAATTAAGGTACAAGCAGATTTCTTTGTCCTCTCCTTTCCAGTCTGATGTAATATATCGTCCGACCCTCAGTATTTCACAATGAATGAATTCATTTGATTGTTTTGATCGTCCTAATGTCAGTCAACTTCAACTTTTTAATAATGTCAGTCGCCACGGCCACCGGCCACCAAATACACAAAATTGATTAGAGCAGTCAGTTTGACATCAAGATGACATGAAATTGACACTGACATAATAATGTCCGTTCAGTAACTTTAGATACATCATGTTCGAGCCCAAATTTTATTAGAGGATAATCTGTTTATTGTTATTGTACAATCCTAGATAGGTACTCTTAATTTTAAATTTTGTTTGTTGTTTACATTATGTACCTAAGTAGAGTTTTATTTACTTTTTTTTTTAGTTTGTTCGCTTTCTTCCTAGACACAACTGGCAGATGGATAGTAAGATTGTGTAAGTACTTGTAAATTGTTATTTATTTGTAATATTTTTTATTTTATTTTTTTGTATATATTTTTTATTAGTGTATTTAATATAACCCATACACAATGTCGTTCAGTGATAACAATTCTGACAGTGATGAATATGTATCTTTTTCTTACTCTGATTCCGGAAGTGACGATAGTTTCTGTAGTATTCCTTCTCTTTCAGATTCAATTTGTTCCTTCTTCTTTGATGTTCCTAAAAATCTCAATGTCCTCCACATAAACGCTCAGAGTATCCCTTAACACGTCCCTGACTTACTTGCTTCTTTTGACCATAAAAACATTCATGCTGTTCTTGTCTCTGAATCCTGGCTGAAACCATGTCTTTCTTCGTCTTCTTATGCTCTTCCTGGCTTCAAACTTATACGCAACGATCGCGTGGGATCCCGTGGTGGCGGTGTTGCCATTTATCTTAGATCGCGTATTCCCTACAATATTGTCAATATGTCTGCGCAACCACCACCGTCCAAAGCAGGAGAACATCTCTTCATAGAAATCGAACTTTTGCATTCAAAAGTGCTTCTTGGAGTGTTTTACTGTCCTTCTTCTTATATAAACTATTTCCATTCCAGGAAGGGGCTAAATTTTCAAGAAGTGTTTCAAAAAACACTTCTTGAAAATTTAGCCCCTTCCTATGAGCATTCCATAATTATGGGGGATTTCAATACCTGCTTACTTATGAAAGACAGTAGGTCCACTTCTCTTGAAAATCTTGTCAGGGGGTGCAACCTCACCATTCTTCCTCTAAACGCTACTCAATTCTTCCCAAATTCAGCTCCCTCTCTACTTGATCTCATTATAGTGTCGTCTCCTTCTCGTGTTGCCAGGTATGGTCAATGTGAAGCTGGAGCTTTTTCATACCATGACATGCTTTACATGTCGTACAAAGTTCGTCCCCCTAAAGCCAAGCCCCAGGTTATTTTGCAAAGAAATTTTAGTGGCATCAATATGGAAGAACTTAGACGTGATGCGGAAAACATTGACTGGACTAGGCTATTTGGCGGTTCGGACGTTGATGGCAAAGTTGAGGAATTTAACAGAATCATCATCAACCTCTACGACAAACACGCTCCGCTCAGGGAGATTAAACTCAAGCACTTGCCTGCGCCTTGGATTACTCCTGAATTAAAATCGCTTATGCATCTGAAGTGTCTAGCCAAATTGAAACTAAAGCGTAAACCGACAGAGTCTGATAAACAGAAGTACATTGATCGACGGGACCTTTGCAATAGAGCGTGTCGTGACGCGCAACGCCGCTATATCCACACTTCAGTAGAGAACTCCGACCCTGCTAAAGTTTGGAAGTTCTTACGGTCATTAGGAATCGGAAAATCTAAAGAACGCACTAAAATTCCTCCACAATTTGATCTTAACTCTCTTAATAAACACTTCACTTCTCTTTCCGATCTCGATATAGTTACAGCTGAAATCAAAAACTTTGACTCATCTTTCTTCTGTACCGGTTCCTGACTACTCACCTCTTCATTTTAGTCAGTTCACTGTCTGCGATGTTAAGAGAGCGGTCACATCTATATTTCTTCTAAGGCAACGATAGCATTAGCCGAAATATGATTATCCCCATCCTTGTCCAAATTGCTCCCATTATTCAACATATTCTTAACTACTCCCTTTCCACTGGCTCATTTCCTACTGCTTGGAAAATAGCCCAAGTTACTCCTGTGCCAAAAAAATCGAATCCTGCTTTATTCTCTGATTTTCGCCCAATATCTATTCTTCCTTTTCTATCCAAAGTCCTAGAGCGCCTTGGCCACCAGCAACTTAGTGCATTCCTGTCTAGAAATAGTCTCCTCAATCCCTTCCAATCCGGTTTCCGTCCAGGTCACAGCACCGTATCTGCGTTTTTTATTGCGTAATTTTATTTTTGGTGCTCATTTACTTAGGGCTCTTAATATTTTTATAATTTTAATCTTGACCCGAGTCGACATGGGTAACACACGCGCGTGTTTATATAACAACCCCACCCATGTAGTTAAAATATACCACACGCACAATCTGGACTCTATAAAAATCTAAATAAAATATTCTATGTGACGATTTTGCGACGTTATCATGGCCATAGTGAAGCGAGGTTAGCAGAATTGAGCCTCTGGTACTATGATTTCACTTATACTAGAGAACTCTTGTGAACCTCAATTATGAACCTTGTTATGGGTAAAATAAAACAAAATATTAAAATTGTGATGATCTATTTATTACAATCCATAGCCGGCAACAAAAGGGGTACAAATTCACATGGAAAAGCAACACGCCGCAAATTTTACAAAACAAGAACAAAGTTGTTTCTTTTTCATATAATTAAACTAACTAGGTAGGTACATCAGGGACTATACAAAAAGTTTACAAATTTACTAGCAGCCAATGTATTATTTACCTTTAGTTGCACAAGATTCCAGTTTATTGAAGAGTAAAAATTATTTACAGAATTTACACAATAAAATACGACTATAGCTACATGATATTTACTTGTCCCAATTACATACTATTAAACAGAACGTAACTGGAAAAATAAAATTTCTAGGATTGTCATTTGTCACAAGATTAAATATTTTCTAGCTTTCATTAATTTGGAATGTATTTATGTTAATTATAAAAAAAAACCGATAAATTTTATGAGGATGGTTCTTACAGAAATTTAAAAGATGCTATTACTTACTTCAATAGTGAAACCTAAGTGTCGCGTACGGCGAATCAACAAGTAGAAAATTTAAAAAATTCTTTAGATTATTGAGTATTATATACTTATATAAAAACCACCCTCTTACGTATGGGAACTCCAAATAATACAAATCACACAGATCGATTAACAAATTGAACTTATTCTAGTTTATAAATGAGAATGAATAACTTTAGAAATATTTATCACGATTAACAATGTCAATGTTGTTTTTTTAAATAACAAATAAATAAATGATAAGAAGAATCTCCACTCATTGACACTTAAAAGAAGAGTGAGCCTTCTCACAATTTTTTTCTATAAAGTGGCTAATGCAACCGAATTAAATCGATGAATTGACACAATTAATCAATACAAACACCGTTCCAAACACCTAAAATCGCAAAAAACCCTCACCTAACCCATTTGCATTTTTAACATCAAAAATAACCAAAACTAAACTCGAATTTATACAGAACAAATTTTCAAAAGCAACAAATAATTTAAAAACAAATCATAATTTTAATTTACCTACTGAAATTAACTATAGGAGAAAATATCACAATAGATTGTTCTTAAAACATTTTATAATTGTACATTTTTAATTGCTCATTATTCAAATACTTTTAGTTTTTTAATTCCTTCATGATTTAAATTGAAATTTATCTTAGGATGGGCAAATATAATTTATGTTCGCCAACCGAAGTGTTCTTTCGGTCTAATAAAAATACTTAAATCCTTTAGACAGCCAATTGAAATCAACCACATAACGCATTGCATTCATACCTGTTGTGAAAAAGAAAAACAAAATTAAAGCAAAAATACTAAAAATACAAGAATAACAGGTATTTTTCATAGTGGCAATCCTTAGCGGAAGGTTGGGTTGTTGCGCATGCAAAGTTAAATAAATATTAATTTTAATAATAACAAAGCATAATTTTATTTAAATTATATATTTCAATACACTTTCATAGTTTGACGAATTCATTACGAATGGGTTACCTACGACCCGCGCACAGCGCGCTTTAGCCCGTAGTGTGCGCAACAACGACGCGAACCGCGCTCACCTTAATGAAATCCTTCGTTAAGGGATGAAACTTTGGTGTTCTTCCAACACAAACTAGGTTCGTAGTTAACCCACATACATTCGTAATGAATATTTCAATAATTTACCAATCATTATAGTTACCTAGTAAACCCATGCAGCCATTAAACAGTATAATACATAAATTCAATGTACATAACACGTAACAAGCCTTGGTCTACAAATTATTATACAAAATAGACTTTGATGGATAAACATTGATTATTTATTACTATCCCTCACCAAGATTGGTAAATGTTTGAAGCAAGATACAAAACGTTAACGTATTCATTCAAGACTGAACCCCTGTATAAATAAGTGTGTGTGTCCTATAAGTCCTATATAATAAGGGAAATAATAAACCTGTATTACACGTATGTATTTAGATATTCGTTCCCTGGTAAACGCCACGTCTATCTCCGGCCACGGTCGCTTGACAACTGCCGACTCGCGCCGCCCGCCCCCGCCTGCGTTTGCGCTTACACTAGGATTAAAACAACTTGGCCGCAACATGAAGTTGCGTCAGTGGCTGCGCTGTACTCGTTTATATGACAAAATGGTGGTGCGCATGTGAAAACTTTGCTTATAGCTAACTACACTCCGGCCAGTTGTTTTAATCTTACCGTACTCCGAAACGACAGGATACCTACATGTTAAGGTATCTATTATGGTAAAACATAAGGAACTTATAATTCAATTAAGACCTTATTTTGTATGCACATAATGTTTCTGGAAAATAAATATGTATGAACAATTTAACGTGTGAGTGTTCAGGTTAACACAAGTAAAAACATGTTAGATTTTAGATTGAAGAAAAGCTAGATTTAACGCTTCGGTTTCTAGAAGCGATGAGGAACGAAAACTTGTAAAACAACCAAAAGTTAGATAATAAAAATCGATAATAAAAATTTTGACACATTACTGTTGTGTTTCTGTGAAGAAACCATGTGCAGTATTCTCTATTTTGTTAATTAAATTAAAATAATAAATCATCTAAATCGGATCTTGTATCCTTGTCTTCAAACATCTATCTCACTTCCACCAACATTAACAATAACAATACACTTTATACACATTAGTAACACGCTTAATAAACGATATAAACAAGTGGTTTTCTGACCTATTACCATGCCTTATTGTTTAAATTCAAATAAATTTTGTTTTAAGCTGCTAATTTTTGCATTCACTGCCCAGACTAAAAACGCGCGGTCCGCGGTGTTCTGCCGAGTATTTTACTGTACCACGATGCGCGCGAGCGACATATACCGCTACCGCTTTGGGTAGCGGATATCGCGTAGGTCTTTACTGGACTTTACAATGAATACTATTAGAGTGCTTTCTTTTCTAACAGCTAAGCTGAGAAGGTGGTTCGTTTTACGTGTAGAAAAATTAAAATTTATTCCGGTTCTAGTATTTTGTGCGTGCTACAAGCGCCAGCGGCCAGCGGATAAGTAGTTTTGCTCGTTAATTTCCATAATCCATTTTCTTTAACCTCCTCAAGCGACGAAATGAATCAACAGCAAATAGAATCGTTTAGCAACAAAATCGAGCGACTCGACTTAATAAAGTTGGGTTTGACACATTACCTATGGCAGCTTAGCTTAGAAAAACATATTTAGAACCGTATTTTGAAAAGAGTAGTATTATTATTATCAATCGGATAGAATGACAAAAACTGAACATTTTAAAGCAAAGCGTACGACGGACGGAC
This sequence comes from Eupithecia inturbata, assembly GCA_963662085.1. NCBI lineage: Eukaryota > Metazoa > Arthropoda > Insecta > Lepidoptera > Geometridae > Eupithecia > Eupithecia inturbata. The sequence goes on from OY759201.1 coordinate 4,697,888, forward strand.
TAAAAAGACCCTTTTCTACATAGGGCAACTTGAATTGACATTTGTTTTTTTCTAAGTTAATATCAAAACTATAGCATTCTTATACAACTGGTTTTTAGTAAAAATTTGATTTAAGTGATTTTATTAAACTAATCACTGGTTTGGTTCTAAAAAATCTTCTACATACATTCACGGAATGCTGTAAGCTTCGTTTCGGTAACATAAGCGAAACCGTTGGCATTGGAAACCGATAGTTTGAAATAAATAACATCACCAGTGGGCCAAGCACTAGGATTGTTGTCTAGGGTAGAATAGAGAAAAATTACGTTACTTTGTCATCGAATGCCTAAATTATTTTAAATTCATTCCTTCAACTTCAATAATGTACGCAATATATGTCAATGCGATGTCTTTATTGTCAATTCTACCCTTGAGAACTATCATCGTGCTTGGTCTACAGTTATAGTTTGAATTTGAGTCCTTTCTTGAGTTTCTACGAAGGCTACCATCATTATCATCTCAACATTATTGTTGACTCTAGATAACTATAAAATTAAAAGTCAGTCCTTATTATTTTGATAAATAAGAAATGGTCAGTAACGTTTTAAGCGCTGTGAAATTAACCCCTGAATATTCAAAAGCAAATCAGATTTAAAGACGTCTCAAGTCCCGATTTTTTTACCAGGTTCCAATGTCAATCTGTCAATAAAATCATTGACAGATTGACATTGGACAGACATCAATCGCTTAATTATGGCAATGGTATCGTTGCAGAATCGCCACGTAGAATCCTTAGAGGATAGAAACTCCAGATCAGATAGGGCGTGCGGTGCCATTTACACATTTGTCAAGTCTCGAGGTTTCGAACCCATCGAGACATAAATCTAGTCTATAAAGGAGACGTTATACCATACAAAATGTACTAGATTGACACTGTATAAGCGTAACCAAAATTTGAAGTAAATTTTAACGATCGCATCAAAATACTTTTTTTTTATTAAATTTAACTAAATTTTTCCGATAGATGACATGTGTTGTTATAGCATCCTCACCCAACAAAGGGACTATGAGTTAATTGTAGATAAAAATATCAAAACAATTTTTTTTAAGTAACCTTCAATTGTCTTGTGACACTACAGATAATCAATTTGATTTTAGTTTGAAACTCAATATTTTGTAAGAATTTACTATAAAACGACCACATGGGTAAAGCCGCGTAAATTCAGCTAGTTTAATAAGTATTTTAATGAGGTTTCTTCTCTATTATTGCTATTTTGTGCATTGATAATCCAAAGGAGGTCTTATAGCGTATCCATTAGACTCCCTGATCGAAGTTTCAACATCGACACTTTTACCGTGCATACCTCTATATATAGTTTCTTTCATCTAAGGTAGAATACCGAAACGTGTATATGATGGCAATTCTGCGATGATACCAGTCATAGTGAAGCGATTAGTTTAGCAGAATACGACCTCTGTTCAAATGTGATTTGCGTCTCAGTACTTGGGCGTAATTTAGTTTAGGTTTAAGCAAGAACATTGTCATCACCAATGCGCTTGCGCAGTCAGAAAACCACTCCACCGCGCACCCATTACCTGTCTCTGTTGTCCAGCAGATACTCCTTGAGGCGCCGCACTAAATGCTCCGAGAGCTGGGTCACCTCAGGCCATTGCTTCAGAACCATCACTCCCACCATCACTGCCACGCTTGTCGTTATAACTCTTACTCTGCAAAAAGGGAAATAAAATTGAAGTACATTATTCTCGCGGTCTGTAATAACTGCGTTGCTGGCACAGATGATGATGGCCGAAAACGCTGCGTAGCGCAGTTCCAGGCATTGCAGCAGCATTGCATTGATTGATCAACATTTACAGCTAAACAATTAGAGGATATAATTAAACATTCTATACAGTACAATCGAATATACAGGTGAACCTAGTTTCCTAAAGTCAGTCTCTTTTTTCCCCTCAAACAGAGGCCCCCAATTCCCCCCTCTTTTACTCAAACAAAACCGCTAGTTGAAGAAACTAGCGTTATTACAGGTGCTACAATAGCGGGAGTTGTCATGCCTTTCATTAGACCTTGCTAAGCGTTTTAGAAAAATGGGGCTCGCTTTGAGGTACATGAGTAGTGGTTTGAAAAAGGTGGCCCGATCGACCAAGCCCTACCAATGTGGCACATTGAGCAATTTTACAAGTATACATAAATAATAGTCTGGATGGTAGGGCTGTTCCTCAAAACGAGCCCCCTTTTTGTAAAACACTTAGCTAGTTCTAAGGCATGGCATATCCCGCTATTGTAGCAACCAGTAACAACGCTAGATGCAGAGATTTGAGCGCCAAGTTGAGCAGTCTGACCAACAACAGTCTGGGTGGCACCAAACGGATGCCCAACTCAAACCGAGCCCTTTTCAATACAAAACGTTTTTAAGATTTCAGTGACAAAGTTATAGTTATTTACCTCCTTTTTACCAAAAAGGCGTGGGTTCTATTTTTCGAGTATCTACATGTGATTGGCGGGCACACAGTATTTATTACCTCCAAGCATTAAACGGCTTTATGCAACTTTGACAAATGAGGTATGGTAAAGTACTCGTCTAGTCTCCAATAAGGCCCATAGCTACTACACCTTGGAGGCATCTGCCTTCTCATTTGGCGAAGAAATTAAAAAAAATAGTACCGAGTCGGGTTTTTTACAGTTTTCATTTAACTGGTTACATACCTAGTTCTAAGGAAAGGCATGGCGACGCCCGCGATGGTAGCTACTAGTAATAATGCTAGTTGTAGTAATGTGAGCGCCACGTTGAGCAGTTTGACCAGCAACAGTCTGGGAGGCAGCGCCCCGGCGCCGCCCGCGTCGCCGCCCCCGCCGAGCCCGCCGCCGCCGCCCCCGCCGCCCGCCATCCATTGTTCTAGTTTGCTAATCTGTACACAAATTATATTAATAAGTATAGTTGAGAATTAGTTGGAAGGAAGAAAAGCAAAAAAGATCTAATAATTTTTTTTCACATTATTCTAAATTAGAAAGTAAACCAGTTTTGTTTTATTTGGTACCAGTTCTGCCCGCCGCTTCACACGCGTTGTTACTAAGATAAAAAGTATCCTAAATATACGTTTTTTTAAATCCACAAACATCAAATAATTGTTGTGTTATATTATATGTTATTTAGTTTTCATGGAAACTGGTTTACGGGATAAAAACTAGCCTATATGTTATCCAGGTCCTAAACCTAACCTAAGCTCGTCAAATGAACTTAATGAAACTTGAGTCTTTGAACAGGATTGGACAACTTTAATGTTTCCCCTGTAGGTTTTCGACTAGTAGTAGGGGTAGCGTAATTGGTAACGCATTCCTGTACATAGTGAATGGTTCCGGGTTCAAATCCCGTCTGAGTTGCTAAGCCACCCGCGGCTTAGCAGGCGGTTTTCCGGGAAAAAAGCCTAGTAGCCTATGTCCGTCCCTAGGATACCATCTACCTCCCTGCCAAATTTCGTTGAGATCCGTTCAGCCGTTTAGGCGTGAAAAATGTAACAGACAGACAGAGTTACTGTCGAATTTATAATATTAGTGTGGATTCTGAATTTCTTAAATTGCTTATTCAATCAATAAACTTACATTAAGTTTTTTGTTATTATAGTGCGTAAGCTCTCTCACTCAGGGTAATTTCAATAAAACAAATAATATCCCAATAATTTTAACTAGATATTAATAAATAAAAAAATTGAACGGCGCTAGAGTACGAAGAAAGTCCCAGTTTTGCCACTCCTACGTCACTTGACCTCGTGGTGTAATTGGTTAGCGCTTTCGCGTACTGAGGGAAGGATGCTGGTTCAAGTCCCGTCGAAGTCGAAAAATTGGGATATTAATATTAGGTCCTTACATATGAAATTGGCGTTTTTCGTACTGGCCACTTTAATCACAAATTTCTCCTCTTTGGTAAGGAATTCCAAATTAAAATTTGTACAGCTATAGACTCATGTATTTGTGCTTCGATGATCGTCATTCATTTGTTTTTTTTCTTCTGTTTTTTTCTGTTTGCGTCACTCATTTTACAAAATGGAAAACTTAAAATATCGCATTATTTACGAGTACGAGTTCCGCCGTGGCACTAGTGCTGCGGAAACAACTCGAAGGGTGAATGATGTGTATGGCGGTCGTGTTGCAAAAGAAAACACAGTTCGTTTTTGGTTCCAACGTTTTCGTTCTGGAAATTTTGACCTGCAGAACAAGTCCCGTGGACGGCCTGAGACTCAAGTTGATAATGAAGAGTTGAAGGCTATTGTGGAAGCGGATCCATCGCAAACCACGTCCGAGTTAACTGCAGGCTGCGATGTTAGTGATAAAACTGTTTTAATTCACTTGAAGCAAATTGGGAAGATTAAAAAGCTTGAAAGGTGGGTACCTCACGAATTGACTGAAGCAAACCGGCAAACGCGCGTCGACTGCTGCGTTACATTACTAAACCGGCACAATAATGAAGGTATTTTAAACCGAATCATTACCTGTGATGAAAAATGGGTTCTTTACGATAATCGGAAGCGCTCAGCGCAATGGTTGGATCCTGGCCAGCCAGCCAAATCCTGCCCCAAGCGAAAATTAACCCCAAAAAAGTTACTTGTAAGCGTTTGGTGGACTAGTGCCGGTATTGTTCATTACAGTTTTCTCAAATCTGGCCAGACTATTACGGCTGATGTCTATTGTCAGCAATTGCAAACCATGATGGAAAAGCTAGCGGCTAAACAACCTAGGCTGGTCAATCGCTCCACGCCACTGCTGCTTCACGACAACGCTAGACCACACACTGCGCAACAGACGGCTACTAAATTAGAAGAGCTTCAATTGGAAAGTCTAAGACATCCTCCGTACTCCCCGGACCTTGCTCCAACAGATTACCATTTTTTTCGAAATTTGGATAACTTCTTGCAAGGGAAAAAATTCAACTCCGATGGGGCAGTCCAAATCGCCTTCAAAGATTTTATTGATTCCCGTCCGACTGGTTTTTTTAGTAAAGGGATCAATGAACTACCTATAAGATGGCAAAAGTGCATAGAAAATAATGGTTCATACTTTGATTAATTAAATATATTATATTAAAAAATATTCGACTTTTTGTTCCTCCCATACAAAACGCCAATTTCATATGTAAGGACCTAATATTTAATTCCTAAACTTACTTTAGTCTGACAGAGATCCAAGGCCTCGTGTATATCTCGTATTCGTTCCTCGCTCTGGTATTGTACTTTCTCTTCCACATCTGTTAGTGCTTGCTTTAGGTTTTCCACCTATAATAAAATACAATTAAGATAATAACAATCCAAAATACGTGGAGGGACAAGAGGCCTGCGCAGCAGTGGAACACAAGGCTGATTATAAAAGTTAATTGGTAGAAAAATGAGGTGGAGTTCCAAATTGCAAAAGATGCATGTCTGATACAATATAATACAAATTATACTCATTATTGCACACCAAATAAAACAGAAACAAAACAGGAAAAGACAAATACAGATAACGTTGCACAATGGGCGGCCTTATCGCTTTGATTTAGTTTTCAACCAGCTATCACTAGGTCAATACGTTTCTTCCAACGAACTGCCATTGCAGTTTACAGAATGAACCGGCCAAGTGCGAGTCGACTTGCACACGAACGGTTCTGCTCCATACTTAATATACTTTCCAAAAAGAAACATGAGAAATCCTAAAATCATAATTTATAGATGGATCGCAAAAAAGCAAGAAGCTAAAATGTCGCGGTCAAGCATCCAAGTACTGACCGCGCCCTCAACGCGCTGCTCAACTCATCGACCCAGTGTCAATGACACAATTATTTTTTTAAGTTTAGAATTAATGTATATTAGTCTCTAAGGTATCTATCATATGAGCCCTAGTTACTACTACGCGTAGGTACTATGTACTTGTCTTGTGATGCCTGAAATAAATGTATATTATTATTATTAACTTCGGTCATCGTTGTTCCACTTGGTATGGACGTTGCCCCCTGAATTATTAAATTTATTTTATTTATATTATTTGTTGATAAAGTGTCAATAGTACACGATCTGTAAAAAAAATTATAACTGTCTACCTTTCACGGTTAAAGAGATAAAGCCTTGACAAAAGAAAAGCAAAAATAGCCACAAAAAAAATAAGATTTTTGTATGGATCCTACGGCCCTTTAATTTGAATATTTATTTTATTTTAATTATTTGCTGTTATAGCGGCAAGAGAAATACACATTCTCTGAAAATTCCAACTGTCTACCTCTTACTGTTCATGAGATATAACCCTCTGACAGACAGACGGACAGCGGAGGCTTAGTAATAAAAACAACCCATATATGTACTTGTACCCTACGGTTGATATTACCTCATTCTGATGCAATTCCGTGAGATCATTGATTTGCTCTTCTAGCCGCTCAGTCTTGAACCGCTCCTCTTGCAGCGCCGCTGATAGGAACGACACTTCTTGCGATAGATTCTGTAATATCAACCATATTGCATTAGGTTAAAGCTCAATTATTAACACAATAGATTCTGTAATATCAACCATATTACACCGAGTTAAACCTGAATTTGGAACTACACCATGACGGCCAGCAAAATCGCATAAGAATATTAACGACCGATGTGGCGCGGCGGGCGAAAATCCGCTTGCGACGCAGGAGGTTCCAGGTTCGATTCCCGCGTTAGGACAGATGTTTGTGCGATCTGCAAACATTTTTTCCGGGTGTTCTATGTATTCTTTGTACAAAATATCTATCTATGTAGTGTATTGTATTAAGTATATCAGTCATCTAGTACCTATAACACAAGCTCTGCTTATTAGCTTGGGGCTAGATGATGTTGTGTGTATTGTCTAGCATTATTAATTTATTATTATTTACAAAAAGAAAAGTGGATGCGATAGAGAATGTTATATAAATTTCACTAACTGTGATGATCTCGGCCTATGAATCAATTTGATTGAATCTCTCCAACAAACCTCATGAATGAAAGAAGAAAGTCAAGTCGACTGAGGTACCTTACCAAGGAATGGAAATGTAGGGCAAACGGGTGATTTCTAAGATGGGACAGTTCTGTTCGTCAATTTTTTTTTTAAATCGTTGAACAGAAGTTAAGCGGAAACCTACTTATCACACCTTTTCAGCCAAGTGTGTGTGATTTGAGTACACGCTGCCACAAAACGTGTGTAATTATATGGGTGATTTAAGGGATACGATAAAAGCTGTTGATTATGATAGGGAACGTACCTATGCTACGTGCGTGACCCATTTTTTTAAATTACTCTCTTACTCTTTGTGACCACCCGTAGTATATGCCAAGACACCCACCCCCTCCTTCTCCCCCTCTAGTTTTTACGTAGTAATTCATAAATTAAAACACGACAATGTCATTCAGACACTTGTTTTCCCCATATTTTTTGTACGCATCTGAGACGTGGACCCTGCGAGAAATTGAGAAGAAAAAAATTGACGCTCTGGACATGTGCTGCTGGAGTAGAATGCTTGGGGTATCATGGCCCGAGTTTGACACGAATGTCTGTATGCTCCAATAACTCGGCATCAAACAGCGTCTATCCGTATTGGTCCTGACTCGCATCCTCAAATACTTCGGACACGTCTCAAGGCGGGACGGTGCGGTGACTCTATTGAGCGTCTTGTCGTGCAGGGCAGAGTGGAAGGCACTATACCGCGCGGAAGATCACCCATGCGATGGAACGACCAGATTAGATCCGCGGTGGGCGATCCCTTACATGAGTGGAATAGAAAGACCAAAAAAGGAGAAAGATGGCGAGACATCGTGAGGCGAATCACAACAGCCACCCAACAAGATTGAACATGATGACCACGATCGCTCTGACGAGTGTTACGACGAAGAAGAATTCATAAAATACGGTTTTCAATCATTTTTTGTACGTAGTATGGGTACGTTCCCTAATATGAATCGATCCATTGATTGTTCTTCCCTGAACTCCTTTAGGATGGCATATGTTTTGTGTGTGGCCAGTGCTTAGACAAATTCAACATAGGCTTTAAGGCATTGCTAACCAAATTATGTAACGAATTTTTTATTGAATAAATGATCTATCTATCTATGTGTTAAAAAATATACCTACCCTATTTAAATGAATGTAATAAAGACAGAAAACAAGTCAAACTAACAGTAATCTAAGTTAATAAGGGAAAATGTAATGCTATGGTCCATCTAGTATTCTAGTACAATAACACTACATGATAATAGTACTTGCCAAGCCTCTTACGTGTGTCTATCCACGTAATGTCCAGGCATAGAACGAAATACATACAAAAAGTTATAGCAAAAACTCAGAGTTCGCTTAAAGTCATTCCAGCACATTTCAGCAGGTTTACATTCTGCCGTTGTCATGCCGTGACAGTGTTTTATTTAATACGTAATTGTTGACTTCCTTATAATCTTCGGTATCTCAGTTGGGTTTGAGGATAAAATCAGCGTCGTACTATAAAAGCTATCGTAGAAGCGCGTTTGGTTCTTCAAACATAATAAAGGTTCAGAGATATGGCGGATCGTCACCGGTCGCGCGGGAAATTCAAGTATTTTCGCGTTTTCTGTATTTTCTGCGATCAATAAGTAATCTATCTAAAAGGAGGTACTTTTGTGGCCAGTCTAAGCCCACATATCTAGATAGAAGCAAAGAGTTCGCCGATTTGTATTGAAACCGAGCGCGACCGTATAACATTTTGCATAGGTAGGTACGTTGAAAATTACACAATTTTCTTTTTTGATGGTGTTTAATCATTTAATTATTGAACAACATGGCATTTTGGTTTTATAACCTCACGTCTCACGTGGAAAGCGGTCGGGAGCGGACTGAATTTCGCGTCGAGCAAAGAGGCTCTCCAGCCCTTCTTTTCGGCATGCGAGGTAAATAAACATTTTGCTTCTATCTAAGTACATATATTTCTGTGTCTAAGCCATTTGCTATGAACCTATGATAAAAAAAACCTCCGAATCAATTGTCGTATAAGGTACTAGCTGCGCCCCGCGCCTTTGCCCGCGTGGAAATTGATTGCACACCCCATAGGGGTAGTTTTGTAAAAAAAAATATGTGTACGAATCACAAACTTTAATAACCCAATTACAGGATTTTTTTAAAAATCCTGAAATGTGTGTTCAATAATTTTGTATTCTTAGTATTCTCTGTAAGTTTCAAGCTAATTGGGCCACTGGTTAAAGAGTTACAAAAAAAAAAGTCAATAACTTCAACCCTCATTTTACCCTTTTGAAAGGGTTTTTTTTTAATTTCTGCAATATGTGTTGTAATTTATTACCATTTTGATAAATATAGAAAATTTCAGGTCAATAGCATTATGCATTAAAAAGTTACAGAGATTTCAGTACGGAGCCAAATTACGAATCACAAACTTTAATAACCCAATGTATCCTTCAGGAAATTTTTGAAAAATCTTGAATCACGTGTTCAATAGTTTTGTATTCTTAGTATTTTCTGTAAGTTTCAAGCTAATTGGGCCACTAATTAAAGTTACAAAAAACACCAAAAAAAACTTTAACTCTCTTTTCACCCCCTTAAGGGTGGAATTTCCAAAAATCCCATCTTAGCGGGAGCTTGTGTAGTCAGCTTTTCAAATTTCACCTTTCTAGCTTCAGCGGTTTGGGCTGGGCGTTGTCCTCAGAAATTTATATATTTATATAAATTTCCTTTTATTCCCTTTTAAATATTAAGATAATAGTAATTTGGAGTCTATTGACTTGTAAAATATTTGTTACTAATATCAACGTAACGTCAATACAATGCAACGGTTTAATCGAAGTTAGCTTGGGTTCATACTCCTAGCAAATGGTTTACAGCGGTCGCAAAACTACCTGCTTGCTAGATAACATACATTCCGTGTAGAATTCGATAAATACAAAAAAAAAAACATTAATAATCATTCATTCAATAATTAGTTCAATGTTGCCATACCTTGAGCGCGTCAAACTTCTCCGACAATCGTTCGTAGTCTTCTCTCCTTTCCCTTAGCTCGTTCAGTATCGGTTTGATCGTAAACGCCGTTTCCGAGATATTGTTTGAACCCGCTTGGGCTGGATATCTGAAGAAATAAACAAAAAAAAATACTATAACATGAAGATGTCTTTTGTTATGATTGTGAACGATGTTTAATACAAAACGAATTTAACGCTTCTGACGTCATCACTCATTGTTTGAGATCCAGGAAGGCAATTCTCACCAACTTGTCACTCGATAAATATCTAAAGAACAGTTGAGCTACCTGTAGATTGTTTGCAACAGTCTGCAGTTAGCTTAATTGTTTCAATTGTAAATACTAGTTCTAATTTGTTTTTATTATTGAATTGTAATTTTCTTTGTCAATAGAAAAAAAAAACAATCAAATTTGTCAGATCTTTCATATAAAAACTGTCAAATTTGACAGTTCTATTGATAATTATCGAGTGATAAATTGGCGAGAATTTGCCCCCTATTGTATTCTCAACACCATATTTATAATAAAATACCTAGCTCCATAAAAGATCTTAAAGTAGATTCGGGTTTTCGTAGTGAACTCAAAGAATACCTTATTTCTAAATGTTACTACTCCGTTGACGAATTTTTAAATGATAACTCTAAAATATAGCTATTTGGCTGCCTGAGTAAAGAATTGACGTACTTACCGAGTTATTATTACAATTGTTTTGATTCTTGTAGCTGACTCTGCCTATATTTTCCGACTACTATGTTTCTAGCTATAAATAGATTATGTACCTACCTATTTAAATAATGTTTAAATAAATTGCTGCGTACATGTACTTACCCCTAAGCTAAAACAATGTATTAATGTATATATATACAATAAATAAATCTGAATCTGATGTATCATATTCAGATTTATTTCGTATTCACCAGGGTATGTATGTGTCATACAACGCGATGTCGACTGATGTCCATTCATACATCCTGTGTGCTTACACGTGCGACCTACTTCGTCAACATTATTTAGTCTATTTAGTGACTTAGTATTGTTAATTTTCGACATGTGTCGCGGGAGAGATTTCCCCTGATGAGGGCAAAAAGGGCTGTAAAGTACTCACGGTGCTCCTTCACTGGTAACACTTGAGCTCGGGCTGGCATCCGGCGAGTATTTAGGTCCAGGAGACGTCGCTGCACGAGGTAAGGTCGACCCTCGCGGCGCCGCCTCGCCGGCTTCAGACGCCCGCGAGCCTTCGGATGACGCGTTCGCTGGACGTTGTAGCAAAACTCAATACACGATATATAATGCTTTATGATTTATATGATGAAAGAGGTCAGAAACTGTATATAAGAGGTAAGATTAATTCCGGATCTAGAGAGGTGATCTTTCGTTGTATTTTTTGTAAATCTAAGGTCCGTTTTATGAAAGCTTGCTCAGTCATCGATTTATGCTTGAGTGACGTTTATGCCATAGAAACGCATTACTCAAGGAGAGATCGATGACTGAGCAAGCTTTCATAATACGGGCCTAAGACGTCTTACAAAGAACTTGGATGATCCCCTTTTGGCTATAGGTATACCCAATTTATGGTATATTGTAAATGCTATCTTTAGGTCTGAGCTTTATATGGACTATTCTTAATATCAGAGTTATTTTAGCTGCATCACCAATAGCCTATATTGCTCCACTGCTGGATGCTGGCCTCCCACTGATAAGCACCTTATTAGCTTTTATCTCATAGGGGGTAATACCCATAATCCCCACGCTGATTTACCTACATATTTAAATTGAATACTGACTTAAAACGGACATGCATTTAAAAAGTTTATATTTAGTTGGGTTGGGACAAAGATTCTAGAATAGAATACCTATGGCTATGGTTGTTACTGTTGTTAGTAGATAACAATTAAAATAAAACCTCAACCAAAACTAAAGTTATAACATATACCTGACAATGACTGAATTAATGGTATGAATGTAAATATCACGGTCCAAGAAAACAAGGTCTGGCACTCCGGGAGTGACACATGCTACGTCACTGTGCAGTTTCCACTTATTTCAACGAAACATGGAAGTTGGGAAACTACTAAAATAAAAAATATACATAAAAATTACAATCGTCATTTTTGTTTGTAAGATCAGTCAGCAAATTTACGTTAAACACGAGTACTTATGATAAATAATTGGTTAGTACAAATCCTCAGAATTTTATCAGATTCGTACAGGTAATTTGTAGAGCTCGGGGATCTTACGCTACTGGTAACACCAGAAAACAATTTCGTCCTGGCGTCCATGACGTACAACTTGTGTCACCCATGTGTCCGTGATGTCTCGGAATGCCATACCTTGTATAATTATACCATGTGTTATATTAATTACAACTCGAATAGATATTAGTTACAACTCAAATACTTAGTTATGTATAAAGCTAAGCCGTAGCGTGAATTATATTTACCTAAAGCTCCTTCCCAAATTCTTACATACAGCGTAACATTTGACACATTTTGCGAAGTTTTGTACTCGTTCTCAATAAACTATAGATGACAACACCTTGCACAGATTCTGTGTCTCGATTCAAAGACAAATTTACAAATTTTACTCTGTTAAATAATCAGCTTTGTTTAACTTTCATAACTTTAAAATGATAGATTCGGAAAAACTTTCTAAAGGCAGTATTATAGATGGCGCCACTAGTTTATTGAGATCGCGTAGTGTTTTACTATTTACCTCTCAGCTCCGCGTGTGGAGGGGCTAGCGTGCAAGAAGGAGACAGCATATAAGCACATTTCACACACAGTACACAATGTGGCGTACGGTAAACGTAAGCTTGATGGAAGCTTTGTAGGAAGACCTATTTTAAGTCTCCAAAATACGCAATCGATTGTGTCGTTTAGTTTTTTGTGGAAATTGGAACTCTAATTCGGTGTGTTAGAGTACAACAATTAGCAGAAACGAAACACGAAACTTCGTGTTGGAGCAATAAAATTAGCCCCTGACACCGGAACGAAACGGTTTTTCAGTCATTTATTTCTTGGAAATGTTTACACCCGTTTCATTTCGACTTAACACTATATTCTAAATAATACTATTATTTAATTTGGTTGTAATGGTGTCAATTCAGATGAGGCCAAAACTAAACCAAATTTACAGCACTAAGAATAATGCCATCATTTTTATTTCGATCGTTATGAAAGGGACGGCAACCTTTTGAGTCCTAAGGTTTTATTATTATAGTGCGTAAGCCTCACACTTGGTTTAATTTATAAGAAATCAAATAATATCCCTTAAAATTTTCGACTTCGACGGGACTTGAACCCGCATCTTTCCCTCAGTACGGGATCGTGCTAATCAACTACACTACGAGGTCAAGTGACGTAGGAGTGGAAACACTTTGGGCCTTCCATCGGACTATAGCGCCGTTAGCTCCACCTACAGGGGACACATTGAAGTTTATCCAATCCTGTTCAAAGACTAAAGTTACGTTTAGTTCGTTTGACGAGAGGTGTCGCGTTGCTCATTTCTAAGGTTTTTATTATTATAGTGCGTAAGTCTCACACTTAGTTATAAATTTATAAGAAATCAAATAATATCTTAAAAAAGGGAAAGACGCGGGTTCAAGCCCCGTCAAAGTCGAAAATTTTTTGGGATATTATTTGATTTCTTTTTACCCCTGTCAAATTAGTTTAGTTTTGTTATAGCAACACCTGAATTGACAAAATTGTCAAATATTTGTCGATTGATTCAGTTGTCAAACATTTTATTACATATTTTAGGAGGGAATTTTCTTGTTTCGGGTCGGACATGAACCAAGCGAAGTTATTTTACTATAAAACTTTCATAGTTCGACGAAATCATTATAGACGTAAGCGGGTTAACTACGAACCTAGTTTATGTTGGAAGAACACTAACGTTTCATCCCTTAACGAGGGACTTCTTCAGGGTGAGTGCGGTTCTAGATGCGCGCGATCCGCGACTCTTCCACCTCAACCATGATTCGTAGTTAACCCGCTTTCATTCAAGCTAAGTTGATTACCTCTGTATGAAATATTTCATACTGAGGCATATACCTCAACTACGCAAGGCTTAGGCAAATGATTTGCTATAATTAATCTACCATTTAGTATAAGGGCTATCCAAAAGTTTAATCATAATTTTAATAAGGGGTGATGGTAATAGGGAGGTAATTTAATTTCTCATAATTATAATAAGGGGAATAGGGAGGGAATTTGATTTCTCGTAATTATTAAGGGGTAATAGGGAGAGAATTTAGTTTCTCATAATTATAATAAGGGGTAATAGAGAGGGAATTTAATTTCTCATAATTATAATAAGGGGTAATAGGGAGGGATTTTGACTTCTCATAATTATAATAAGGGGTAATAGAGAGGGAATTTAATTTCTCATAATTATAATAAAGGGTAATAGGGAGGGAATTTAATATATCATAATTATAATAAGGGGTAATAGGGAGGGAATTTAATTTCTAGCGAACTATGTAATGTTTATAGATCTGTTTCTAGTTATGAGTAAATACTGTGCGTGTAATGGACAAGGTGTGTACGTGTGTAGGTAACAGCTTATCATGATTTTTTAGCTATACACTAGCCAAACTAGATGTGAAATGTTTGTAAACAAATCTTGATAAAAAAAATCACTTGCTTGGCGTCGATTGTCAGATATAATTATAAGCAATATTTATTCAAATCGACAAGTAATGTAAATTGCGTATATGACGCGGCAACAGAGTGAGTTTTAGGCTAAGTATGGGCGGTTTGTTCACAAACATTGTACATCCAATTTAGCTGGAATATAGTTTTAAGAACGCAATGAAGTCAAATCTACCATTGTGTGTGATTAATGACTATATGATAAGAAAAACAATAATACACTGACGCAAACAAAAAATCGTAAACACATAAAAACCTAAATTTAAATATGAATGGAGGAGTATTTACAATGTTTCCGACACTTTTTGCACTTTTTAAAAAACATAGTCACTTTTGAATCACAGTTTAATAAATCTAAGCACTGATTTTGATGTTAAAAAACGAAGATTTTGCAATAAGATTGTATTAATATTAAAAACCTTTTTACAATTTTACGTTAATAACTCTTATTTACAAATTCTTAGTAACCGTTGCATAAACTTCAGTAAATTTTGATAAAAAAACACAGCACATTTCTAAGGCAAATGCCAATGCAAACTAACAACATTATCATGTTTTCTCAAGATAGTGTCACAACTTTGAATGACGCGCCGGACTTGTCTCAGGT
Source organism: Eupithecia inturbata (assembly GCA_963662085.1). Lineage (NCBI taxonomy): Eukaryota > Metazoa > Arthropoda > Insecta > Lepidoptera > Geometridae > Eupithecia > Eupithecia inturbata. Next base: position 4,713,103 of record OY759201.1, read on the forward strand.
ATTACATAAAGTAGGATGAGTCACTCGGAATGAATGGATTCAGATAATCTAATACTATGTTATGTATATATATATACCGGGTGCGGCGATTGAACTGTCCGTATGTGAAAATGAAATATTTCTGTTAATTTTCAATATTTATTTATACACTTTTGGCATGTGAAAATAGAAAGTTCAAAGTTTTATTATCACTTATTCCGAAGGAATAAAACCGCCTTTAGCCTTTACTACAAGCTAAAGTCTCTTTCTGGAAGAAGCGCAGGCTGCTCGAATGACATCGTCACTCAAACAATTCCATTCTCGCGTAAGAGTAACTTTGAGCGCTTCCAGCCAAGTGTGTTTTTTAGCACAGGCCCTGGCCTGTAAAACACCCCAAATACAAAAGTACAACGGATTCAAGTCGGGTGATGACGACGGCCACAAATCTCGGTCGAGCAGCACTGGAACGTTTGCTTTTAACCAATTTTGCGTTCCAATTGCTCTGTGCGATGGTGCCGAGTCTTGCTGGAAAGTCCAACGCTCAGAACCGAATGTGTTGCGTGCCCACGGTATCAGACCTGGTCGCAAGACTTTATCTTGATAGATTTGTTGATTTATTTTGACTTGGTTGCGACCCATTGGACGAAAAACAAGCGGAGAACGGCCTTTTTCAGACACCGCCGCCCAGAGCATGATTTGGTCGGCTCCTTGGCGTCGAGTGACTTGCAATTCGTCTGAATGGTCACTGACACGTCCCTTCAACCAAACACGGTAATTTTGTTTGTTTAAAAACTGTTCAACGCAAAAAGTTTTCTCATCTGAAAACACCAAGTTGGGAAGCTCGCCAGAGTCGAGCAAGCGAATCAGCTCTTTCAATCGATCCAACCGTTTGCTACGCTGTAAAGCAGTGAGTTACTGAGAAAGGTTTTTTTTTAATGGTTTGACTTTAAGCTTTTCCTTTAATATGCGACGAACGCTGCGATCGCTCACCTTGAGATCCTTCGCGAGCTGGTTTGCTGAGCGCGCTGGATTTCTGTCTAATCGATGACGCACCTTTTCGACAACTGCTGGGCCTGTTGCAGTACAGCGTCGTCCGCCACCGTAGCGTTTCTTAACGCTACCAGTCTCATTATATCTTTGAATAGTGCGATGCACAAATTTCTCGTTCAATGAAGATTTGGCAGCGCTCGACGTATTTCAATATTCGATGATCCCCCAAATGAAGAGCAATCACTGAATTTCGTTTTAAATTCATTGTTCTAAATTCGTATGTGTTTTTCTCACAACAAAATCACTTCAAACGATGATAAAGAATATGTCAAAGACCAACATTTGAAATTTTGGCGGCGTTCGATTCAGTGGTTCAAATTTTAAAACAGTTAGACAGAGACGGACAGTTCAATCGCCGCACCCGGTATATATGAAAGAAACTCCAGATAGTGCGTGCGGTGCTGTTTGTACGGAGAAATTTATTTATTTATTATAACAGGTTTTTTTTAACCCTAAGGCGATGCTAGATTTACGTAGGAACTTATAAATAAATACTTTTTGTTTCTATCACGAGCTGTGCCATTTCCATGACTTTCTGCAGGTTTTGATAAATACATATATCCACGCTATTTTCGAATAGGATATTGAGTAAAAAGATAGCGAGTGACATGGGGGCAAACTTTAGTAGGTTGGCCCTACAGTAGGGCACCTCCAGCATAGCGGGGCGGCGGCGCGTACGCCCAAGTAGTCGTTGGGCGCGCGCAGCCAGAGCGCCGCCAGCACCGCCGGCTGGTGCAGCTCCCCACGGACGGAGCACGTGCACCATGTACTTCACCAGCGCCACGTCTCTCCGCACCGACAGCCTACAGTAGCCTACCATACCTAACACGAAATGGGTAGTACGGATAAACTCCATACTCTTTTAAATAAACAAAGCGAGTAAATTTAATTTCAATTTTATCTACCATTAGCTTGTACTTAGCTCCATATGATGGCATTTGTTTCCAAGTGACTCCGTACAAGGGCTATGTATAATATTTTTATAACATTCACATTTTTTAAATTCACACTCTGTCTAAGAATGAATCCCAGGTTTGTAAATAATTTGGCGCAAACATTTAATTTTTTTTTAATGGATAGATTGGTTCTAGATTGGTTTAAATCTGGACAGTTTTGACATGCGTCCCTTCTGTAATTTCGTTAATAAGGTAGAATACCAAAACGTGTCTTTGGTGGTGATTCTGCTACGATATCATTGTCATAGTAAAGCGATTATTTTAGCCGAATAGGGCCCCAGGCCACTTTCGAGCACGAGACAATTTCATTTTATATGTGTTCCTTTTTATAAGCTATCTTTAAAATCCTTGTGATTATTTTTGACTATGACCGGAACGGAAAAAACATGGAAGCCTTCCTTCAGAGAAAATATGCGTGAAAATTGACACAAAAATACATGTCAAAATTAAATATCCTTCGCTGATTAGCCAACAATTTGTTAACACCCGGGAGCGTCTTGGGTCCTGTTCAAAGTCGACTTTATTCCCTCGACATTTGAGATTAAATTGTCGTTTAACGTGTAAGTCGCGTACGTCATTTTCTGCAACGCCCTCCAGTTGCTGCCGCGCCGCGCCAGTAGCCTTGCGAATTAAACTCGTTCGCAGCATAGTTTACAAGCGCCGCCTACCACAGCATACCTTGCTTTTGGGTCATTTTCTAGGGCAAGGAATGTTTCTATGTTTTTTCCGTTCACTGATGTGATGACCATATGTTGATATTATTGTACAATGTGCATAAGTGACGATTTTCTGTTGCAGTATGCATTTACCAACTAACATTAGATATTATCGCGAGGCCGGTGATTGTAAAGAATGACAATGTCAATTACTATAACCCCGGTTCTATTTTTAGTTACTGTTTAAGTTTTTATTTAGCACATAGTAAAAACTTAAAACTGCCTTGATGCTAAATTTTAACCATTTTTTGTCGGAATCATAGGCTTGGTTAGCAATGATGTTAAATCAATTATGACGTCTCTAGTAAAAAATAAACAAACCAATCAGAAATAATATCGAAAAAATATACAGAAATGTATGAATATCGAAAACCATTAGCTAAATGATGAACTATTTTTGATGGGTTTTAGTCACAATCACGAGGGTTTTTTACATAAAATACTCACAAGGACCCGTGTTCTCTGTGAGAGAAAATACATAAGTTAAGAATAATATAAGAATACAAAAATGTATGATAAATATAAAGCATATAAGCCCAATATAGACGTAACAATTATTTAAGCTGCTTTTACACCATAGATGTGCCAAGCACGATTTACGTTTATTAAATTGATTGTTGTCTTTTGAATTTGTCTATATTGTATGTGTGCAATAAAGAAAGGTAAATTATCACATCTGGTAGAAAAACAGCTTATAGCTCCTATTTATTGTATAAATAATTTTATGTACCATGAATGTATTCGGTAAGTTTGTAGTATTGTATGTATTGAGTATAAAGAATTGAGTATTAATAATTGAGTATTGAGAATTTTAGACCCTTTAGGGCTTACTTAGAGATTTTACTGTGGATTTACCTAATCCAAAGCTATTAGAGCGATAGAAAATAGGTACTCTATTTCACTTATGAGTAGTTATGAGGAACTCAAATGAGAACAGCATACATACAGGGTGTCCGGTAATTAATGGATAACCCCGCAGGTACATGTGGGGGGCAAGGGGGCAACTCAAAAAAAATTAAAAAAAAAATCTATCTGCAAAGGTCTAGGATTTTTTAATTTTTTTTTTAAAGTCCGAATTTTGATACCTTTGTTAAAAATTTTGAACACTACCTATTTGAAATTGTTGTTTCAATTATTAATAACAGCCCAACCACCCCAAAATACACTTTCACTGATTTTCAAAATAAAGTTCTTATCTTATTATTTGTTTTTGTTATAAGAAAAATAGGGCTAGAGAAACATAGGTAGCCATAAGTCGGTTATTTGACAATAAAAAAAATTAAGTAATACTTTTTAAGAAACTACATGAAGTAGGCATATTTTTTAAGCTGTGGGCCACCCCGGTCTCCATACGTTTTTTTTATACCACAGGTGCTCAAACTTTATCATAAAAAAATCGAATACACTAATTTTTATTTTTAACTGTTTGAAAAAAACAAACAGAGCTAGGAATAATTTGTGATACGCCATAGCAAGACCAATTATTCACGGTTATTTCCAGAGAAAATCTATTCGTTATCATTGAATTTGTAGCCGTAGTGTTTAAAATTTTTAACAAAGGTATCAAATTTCGGACTTTAAAAAAAAATAAAAAAATCCTAGACCTTTGCAGATAGATTTTTTTTTAAATTTTTTTTTAGTTGCCCATGTACCTGCGGGGTTATCCATTAATTACCGGACACCCTGTATAATATGGACCATAAACTGGCAAAAGCAGGCTTCAATATAGACCAGCTAACTGGGATAATATTGAAGCTGAAGAACATAACGTTTTATTTATTTATAATCATACATATCTCTGTGCCTGTGGCCTCGCCCGCGTAGAATTTTTATTTATTTAAATCTTATATTTTAACAGGGCTTTTAACCAAGAGTCCAAGGTCAATTGCATTGCAAGGTGCAATCAAGATTTAGGAACAATAGACCCCCATAGAATTTATAGCCCAGAGATTCATAGAAGAACATAAATATTAAAATGAAATTTTATTTATTAGCAATAGAGATAAATATAGACTGGCTAACTGAGATACGTTATCAGCTGTCCCAAAGGGTAAGAGCGAAAAAAGAGATTCTTTAACAGACCCACAGTCTGACTGAAATGAACCTTATACATCCAACCAACATACATAAATGAGTTGTGGGTTAAATTAGACACGGTGGTCACTGCTGCGTGGTTCCAGTCCACATTGCATGATTCGCCCGGTATAGTATGAACGTTTATACACTAGCCAAACTAGATGTAGAATGTTTGTAAGCAAACCGCCCATACTTAACCTAAAATTAATTCTGTTGCCGCGTCTTTTTAAACGGAATTTACATTACTTGTCGATGTGTGATCCTAATGTGTAATAAATATTGCTTGCATTTTTATCTAAAACTCGACTCCAAGCAAGTAAGTTTTAGTTTTTTTGTTGTGGTTTGTTTACAAACATACTACATCGAGTTTGGCTAGTGTATTTTATAGTTAGATCCCAGTTTAAATTATAGATCCTGCCGTGTCTGACTAGGCCCGAAAATGAGCCGTAAAGTATTAGAGATAGAGTTGAATACAGACCGGCTAGCTGGGATATGTTGTCGGCGGACCCGAAGCGGTTAGAGCGAGAGAATAGATGCGCGAACTCCCTCGGCGCCGCCATCACGCTGCCGCCGAGGCCGGTTATACCGTCGCGGATGTTACCGCCGACGTTTCTAGAAAAAATAACAATTTTAAATTTATAAGATAGACAAAAGGGCTTTGCACTATAATCAGAAATGCGAAAAGAACTCTGTGCGTCTCTCGAAAATTAGTTACTTTTAATTGGCTACTTTGAATACAGAAAAAAACGTGTGCGAAGTTAATACGACAAAGGTAGTAAAGTAGTTATTTGATATTTGGAGTAAAATTATCATCATAGCTCATAAATGGCCACTGCTGATCAAAGGCCTTTCCCAAACGACGCCACATATATCGGGTTCGAGCCGCCTCCATCGACTCCCTTCAAAACAAACCATACACACAAAATATCCTTCGAGATCCCTTCGAAGCGATCTCTTTCAGGATACTTTGTGTGTATGGTAAGTACATTATATATTATATACTTAAAGAAAAAAAATAATTACAACTAGTATAAACACTTATATCTATTTCTTAAAAATCTAAGCCGTCACCAGAAGTCTGCCTTCTGGTGACGGCTTGCCCAGAATGCTGGCAGCATTGCCACGTTGAATGGCAATGCTAATTCGTTGACCGAGATAGAAGCCAGCATTCCGATCACCTGTCGACTCAGAAGAAGTTTGGTAAGATCTTTATAAATGGCGTGTGCTCCAGGTCCCCAAGGACCAAGGGTTTCAACCCCAAACGGCTCAAATAGGTAACCTCCGTTAAGATTAGCGTATTTTCGCCGTTTGAGGGCGATGTTGCTGACTCCGCTGATGTTGCTGCGGAGCCGGCCCTTACCGATGTCCCTGCAAGATGTGAAGGCGCTAGGGTATCTACACACGTGGCATCCCAAACTAAAGGCCGACCCATCTTCCAGGGAATCAGAGTCATACCGTCAGGTCATTTACCATCATCTCGCATAAGACCACGTGGTTCGAGGGTAGATGCCACACTGACGCTATTAAGGCCGACGGATGATGTCATAAAACGAACTATGACGGATAATAATAATAATAATGCTGGACACACCATCATCTAGCCCCAAGATAAGCAGAGCTTCTGTTATGGGTACTAGATGACAGATATTTTTTATTATACATAGAAAATACTCAGAACACTCGGAACAAATATTTGCAGATCTTACAAACATATGTCCCAAGGCGGGAATCGAACCCCCCACGCCACATCTATTATTATAATTAGTTAATAAACTAGTAGTAAGCTTACTTCAGTCCTTGTCCCATGTCGCGTAACACTTCTCTCGGCTGTCTGTGCGCTTGACCGCTTGTGCCGTGCAGCTGCGAACAAATAACTACTTTACTGCTTTGGATTACAGTACATATTCCGTATAAATAATTTTAGCTTCAAAATAGATGTCAATTAAATTAATTTACTCGTATCAGACCGCATAGGGAAGTTTTTGTTGTTTTTATAATCTAAATCCAGTAGAATTTGCTAAAATTAAAACTTGATTTCATTTTCTATTTTCTGGAGAAGGTTTTTCCTATCGTAGATATAGAACGAAATGGAATTCATTTAATGAGGCAAATGTATGTTTTAAGAATAATTTCGGTGTCTAAGTTGTTGCAGAGTTTTTGTTCTAGCAAAAACACTCAAGCATAAATAACAAAAATGACACGGCTCCCACAAAACGATTTACGTTTCCAGGTTTTAACATTTCCACGTAGTTTAGTTATAAGCAGGCCAATCAATCCAACAATACTTTAGCAGGATATATACTCAAGCATTATTCACATTAACAAGCACACGAGTTTTTTAACTTTTCTTTAATGCCCAGCGCTTCAGCCATGTAACCCGGAACACACACGGGGGTGCGTTTATTGTGACATAAATCAGATTTAGAAAAACACTGCTAAGCCAAGTAGTAAGTGTAGGTTAGCCATTGCTTAGTTAATTTTCATAAAGGGGTTAATCCAAATTCTATTTATGACTTTGTTTTTAATTTACTTGATTTTATATAATTTTATTTGTAATTTCAATAAAATTTTACTTTTTATTATTTAAATTTGACATGTATGTGTGTGTTTTATAATTTAATTGTATTTCTGTCATCTTTATTTAATTACTTATATTAAACATTATTTTTTATTAATGCTGTATGAGAATGTTTCGCTATTATTTATATATTTTATTCAAGCAAATGGACTAACCAACCAATAATACTATAGCAGGATACTTACTCAAGCATAATTCGTAATTCGTCCAATATTATTCACATCACATAGGTGCTCAAGCATTAGGATGCGTTCCCACTAACGCGAAATCGACTTCGACGGCCGAATTATATTTGTAAAAAAAATATCTCGATATTCCGTTGCGTTCCGGATTAGTCGATACCACTCCGATCTACATCAATGGAAACGCACCCATTCAAATACTAAAGCATTAAACACAAACTCAAGCATCATACACAAACTCACGCATTGATCACGTACTCAAGCATAACTCAATCTTCTCCAAACCTTCTTCACAGATACTGACTCTAATTACCTCCCAGCTTTTGATCCGTTTGTTGTATCCTTCTAGCTTCTTCTGCAGCTGAGCTATGCATAGCGCGCTCTTTTGATTCTTCTTCTCGAATACAGCCTTTATGCGTTGAAGCTGTTGTTTGTCTGCATTCGCTGCTAGTTTTAGGTACTCGTTCACGTTATCTAGAAAAATAAATTATTATACTAGCGGCTTCTCACGCGTCATTTCTATCGACACGTTTCATGGTTATTTCTATCCCATGGGAACTATTTTATGGGATACAAAATAGTCGTAGCCTATGTTTGATTCCAGGCTTAGAGCTACGTCTATGCAAAGTTTCAGCCCGATCGGTTCAGTCGTTATGGCTTTAAGAGGTCTTTGTTACCTATTTAAGCCATAACGCATAGCCATCCATACATCTAAACATTCGCGTTCATAATATAAGTGTGATTCAAACTCTAGAACTCTGATTTAAGCCCTAAAATATTTACTTAGCTTATTTACAAAAACTTAAAAACCCTCAAAGATGTATTTTGAAGTATTATAATAACATTAGAAGGAAACCTAAAGAACATGTAACTAAACCAAAATCGGTTCATCCGTTTAGAGCTAAAATGAAAACGATAAACTTTTCTCTCTTCCTCTTTTTTGCGACGGAGGTTAAAAGTACCATCACATGAACAGTGCAACATGCTTTTTAGATTATATTGGCTGTTTGGACACCTTTTCTTAAGGCGCTACCCCGACCCCCACTAGCGCCTCCACCTATTTCATTTTTATATAAACCATTGCGCAGATAGTGATCCCTATCATTAGCTTTTTTTAATGCCCCTGTAAATGTTTTATTTTAATAAGACAGAGATGCGAAAACCGAGTTTGGTGGCCACCAAACGCAACTACGCTTCTCTGCCTTAACTATACAAAATAAAACTATTACAGAGGCACTTAAAAGCTTATGATAGGTATCACAAAATGCACGATGGATTTTGAAAAATTCTTTTGTTTAACGTAATAATAAAATAAAATAAGTGGCGGCGCTATTGTGGGTCGGGGTAACGCCTTAAGTAATATAAATAATAATGCTGGACAATCCACACAGCATCGTCTAGACCCATGCTAAGCAGAGCTTGTGTTATGGGTGCTAGATGACTGATATACTTAATACAATACATTACATAGATATATTTTTATTAGACATAGAGAACATATATTGGCAGATCCTACAACATTTGTCCTAAGGCGGGAATCGAACTCGCAACCTCCTGCGTCGCAGGCGGACCTTCGTTCGCCGCGCTACATCGGTCGTTACAAACGAAATTAAACTTGGCGTAACGTTCTCGATGCCGAACACTAAAGATAACTAAAGGTTTTTCATCAGCACATAAGTCCACCGCTGAACGAGCCTTCCCCAAAGGCAGGTTTGCAAAGGTAAAGGTACATACCATCACGTATAGTCTGTTCCAACCGTATCAAGTCCTTAGTACGTTCGATCTTGGAGTTGAGGTGGGCGATGGCGTTCTGTGCCTTCGATGACGTCACGTTACAGCTGTCGCTCTCATCTGGAACAACGTTTATTTTTAGCTGGAAAAGCAGTATGAGAAAGCATTTCGTGGTTATTCAAATTCAAAAACTTATTCCTATAAATATAGTAGATGATGTACGAGAGATTTTTGGCTCGACACGCGGTGATTTGCAAATCAGATTTCGAAAGTTACTAAGTTGCCTTATTAATTTTAAGATATCCAACTATTTGGTAGTTTTTGTTTCTGCAACAGTGGCCTTTATTAATAAAGAAAATTACAATTTAAATAATAAAAACAAATTAGAAGTAATACTTACACACGAAACAATTAAGCTAACTGCAGACTGTTGCAAACAATCTACAGGTAGCTCAACTAATCCATATCAAGTACAAATAATAATTAATTTTTGATATAGAGGTATTGTCCTTAGTTTTGTATTTCCATAAATGTTTGAAAATTGTAATGTGTAAATAAATTATATCATTTCATTTCATTTCAGATGACCACTTTGAAAAACTTAAAATTAAAGAAAACATGGAATCAAAGTGATTTTTTTTTCGGTCGTTTTGAAATGTGGCTGGAAAAGAAATGACCAAGAAATCTATAGCTTGTAAGTTGTGTCACAATTATAAACCAACTTGCTTTGAATTAAAATAGAATTAGCGGCCAGAGCAAAGGTGGAAACAACATAATATGCACAAAATGGCGACTTCTCTTATTAATTGCCAATACACACTTCGGATATAGATCCGAACTTACTTATAGAACTTACTTATAGAAGTAAGTTAGATACGAGTAAATTTAATACAGATGGAAATTGACCTTTCTGTTGTAGGTTTTCTTTAATCGGTTACATGAACGGGCTGAGTTGGACGACTCCATTCTTTTTTACGCCGCGAGCGACACGGCTGAAAACTTATTTACAACGAGATATTAATCAATTATGGAAATATTATCATACCATGTTCAGGAATATTTTGAGCCACAGAGCCAAAGGAGCCAAGTATAGAGTTTTCAGGGATTGTTTTAATATCTCCAATAATAGTCCAGCGGCGTTTCAGCGCCATTGTTGAATAATACTGACTGATTGAGCGTCGAGTAATGACTATTTCAGGAAAACTGCTCTAAATATAATAATGAGCAATTTACCTCAGTACTGAACTATTATTATTAATACTAGTTTGTGCCCGCTGCTTCGCACGCGTTGTTTTTATGGAAAAGTTGAAAGGTGATTTCGATCGTAATATATAGTGTACCTACATCTACTATTTTGAAAATTTTAAAATTCTTTTGTTTTATGTTAATTTTACGTTTCTAATTTTAGGTATTATGTACTGTATATCTCCCAAATAAAACAAAACAAAACTATTATATTAATATTTACCTATAAATAAATAACCTGTAGTTATAGTATGATATAAAAATAATTAAAAACAATTACTATTAATACCTAGATTATAATAATACATAATTATTCAAAAAACAAATAATATTTTAAGTTTGTTACGCACGCTGATTTTGGTAAGTATCTACCTACAAGCTGTCGTAAAACAGGTTATTTATCGTAATAAGGAATTGTGGAATATTTCTATATTTTGTCTCGTTGATTATAAGAAGTGATCCAAATGCAATGTATGTCTGTACATTTATGTATACGACAAGTGTGAGCACCAACATAAACCTGTTGTGGTTTAACGGTGCAACATTCATGTCATAATGTATACTTTCTAAATAAATAAATATTCTATTCTATCCCATGGGAACTGATTTATGGGATAAAAGATTGATTAGAACTACCTGTATGCAAAATTTCAGCCTGATCCGTTCAGTAGTTTTGCCGTGAAGAGGTAACAAACATCCATACATACAAACTTTCACAATTATAATACTAGTGTGATACTAATAATGTTCTATAGGTATATATAATAATGTTTGACAGTTTGTCTTTATGGTGATTCGATTCTCGTTGCCCGCGAGATTCAATATTTATGCAGTGTTTTTTTTTTAAACAGTCGCGCAGGGTTTTGTGACTATAATGGTTTCGGCAGAATATCAGCTCCTATCTACTTTTGAGTTGTAACTGAGCCGAGACCTATTTGCTGCTGTAACACTCAGAACAGTCTACTTTATTAAAAATATTTGGTGTAGGTAATTTTTTTTTTTCTTTATTGACAAAGAAAATTACTATTCAATAATAAAACCAAATTAGAACTAGTATTTACAATTGAAACAATTAAGCTCACTGCAGACTGTTGCAAACAATCTACAGGTAGCTCAACTGATCCATATCAATACCGAGGCTCTCCGGGTTTTTAAAAAGTTATCTAAGCGTCTGGTCGACGCGACGCGTGACCCGAGAGCTGGCGGATATCTGGCGCAGCGCATCAGCATTGCCATACAGCGGGGCAATGCAGCCAGCGTCTTAGGGACGCTTCCGACTGGTATTGATATGGATCAGTTGAGCTACCTGTAGATTGTTTGTAGGTAATTGTTTTTGTCGTAATATTAGGTCCTTACATATGAAATTGGCGTTTTTCGTACTGGCCACTTTAATCACAAATTTCTCCTCTTTGGTAAGGAATTCCAAATTCAAATTTGTACAGCTATAGACTCATGTATTTGTGCTTCGATGATCGTCATTCATTTGTTTTTTTTCTTCTGTTTTTTTCTGTTTGCGTCACTCATTTTACAAAATGGAAAACTTAAAATATCGCATTATTTACGAGTACGAGTTCCGCCGTGGCACTAGTGCTGCGGAAACAACTCGAAGGGTGAATGATGTGTATGGCGGTCGTGTTGCAAAAGAAAACACAGTTAGTTTTTGGTTCCAACGTTTTCGTTCTGGAAATTTTGACCTGCAGAACAAGCCCCGTGGACGGCCTGAGACTCAAGTTGATAATGAAGAGTTGAAGGCTATTGTGGAAGCGGATCCATCGCAAACCACGTCCGAGTTAGCTGCAGGCTGCGATGTTAGTGATAAAACTGTTTTAATTCACTTGAAGCAAATTGGGAAGATTAAAAAGCTTGAAAGGTGGGTACCTCACGAATTGACTGAAGCAAACCGGCAAACGCGCGTCGACTGCTGCGTTACATTACTAAACCGGCACAATAATGAAGGTATTTTAAACCGAATCATTACCTGTGATGAAAAATGGGTTCTTTACGATAATCGGAAGCGCTCAGCGCAATGGTTGGATCCTGGCCAGCCAGCCAAATCCTGCCCCAAGCGAAAATTAACCCCAAAAAAGTTACTTGTAAGCGTTTGGTGGACTAGTGCCGGTATTGTTCATTACAGTTTTCTCAAATCTGGCCAGACTATTACGGCTGATGTCTATTGTCAGCAATTGCAAACCATGATGGAAAAGCTAGCGGCTAAACAACCTAGGCTGGTCAATCGCTCCACGCCACTGCTGCTTCACGACAACGCTAGACCACACACTGCGCAACAGACGGCTACTAAATTAGAAGAGCTTCAATTGGAAAGTCTAAGACATCCTCCGTACTCCCCGGACCTTGCTCCAACAGATTACCATTTTTTTCGAAATTTGGATAACTTCTTGCAAGGGAAAAAATTCAACTCCGATGGGGCAGTCCAAATCGCCTTCAAAGATTTTATTGATTCCCGTCCGACTGGTTTTTTTAGTAAAGGGATCAATGAACTACCTATAAGATGGCAAAAGTGCATAGAAAATAATGGTTCATACTTTGATTAATTAAATATATTATATTAAAAAATATTCGACTTTTTGTTCCTCCCATACAAAACGCCAATTTCATATGTAAGGACCTAATATAAGTTAACTATGTCCACTTTTTTAAATTTTTTTTTTATCTCTTTTGTACATACTGTGTGAGGTGTTTGAGCAGCAAATAAATGATTATCTATGTCTGTGTCTAAACAATTAATAAAATTCGTAGAAAAGAAATAAGCCGCAAATAGTAAACTATCCATTCATACTAATAATATAAATTCGAAAGTAACTATGTCTGTTACCTTTTCACGCCTAAACGGCTGAACGGGTCTCAATGAAATTTGGCAGGGAGGTAGATGGTATCGGGCATAGGCTACTTTTTATCCCGGTAAAGTGCGTGCGACGCCGCAGGCTGGAAGCTAGTTTTCTATAAAACTATGTTATTAGAAAACTTCGATTCGAAGGGGATTGAAAAAAGGACTTCTCCGGAACGACTTTCTTTAACTTATTCTGATAATTTACTGTACCTATCACTTTCTTTGATAGATAGGTCACTACAGTTTCCGTTAATGTTTCGCTACGTTTGAAGTACCACATGAGCGAAGCCACGATGCAAAGCTAGTATAGCTAGTAGTAGCAATAAATAAATAATGAGCGATTTTTCCTCGACATTGATTCTGTAATACTTATAATTAGTACCTTTTTGTATGTTTATTTTTATAATATTAATTATGTCAACGATAGGGAAAATCGTAAAAAAAATATATTCACCGTGATTTGAGTAATCTCCATCTTGACCTGAAAATATGAAGCAATTTTGGTTAGTTTTTCTTAATCATTCGGTTTATCTATCCATACAGGCACACCTAAATCCCTTGGCCATAAAGGTAAGGATTTACTAACTAGATTCTCCTCAGCAAAATACATACAAACGTTCAGCACAGTGTTACACAATTTCTGTTGCGAATGTGAGCGTAACCCCGCCTGTGTTTGCATCTGTGTGTTTACCTCACCTCCCCGTTAGAAAATCGGAGAGGGATGTGGGTGGGGGTGTTGTGGAAGATTTTTTTGTATAGCGTGTTCCTCCTTTATGGTCGAAGCCGTCAACGGCGCGGCGCAAAAAGGGTGTGCCATGCGATCCCCAAGCCGCATGCCCAGCAAGGGGATTATAACATTAACCCCTTATTAGGTCTGGTAGGAGGTTATCCAGCAGTGGACTACTATAGACTGATGATCTGCGTGTATGATCATACGAGTATTATTGACATGATCAGCAATAAAATAAAAAAAATTGCTTACTCTGTCATTTCTAATCTGTACATATGCACTAGCCAAACTCCATGTGGAATGTTTGTAAACAGCCCGTCAATACTTAACCTAAAATTCACTCTGTTGCCGCGTCTTTTTATACGCAATTGACATTACTTATTAAAGATTAATAAATATTATATTAATATATTAAATTATTTATCGCGTACCTACCATTTCTTTTATTTTCCCCTACGTTTCCATCTCGTTGCAGCTATCGTGTTCACGGGGCGGGGGGATATTTAATATGTTAACAGTTCGCGAAAGTTTGAAAAGTTGGACATTACTGTAAAAATAATTGCTTACTTTATTAATTATATCTGAAACTAGACGACAAGCAAGCTAGTTTTAGTTTTTTGTGTCGTTGTTTGTTTACAATCTTTCTACGTCGAGTTTGGCTAGTGTATAGATGCACCTAAGTCATTTACAACGGGATATTTACCATGGTTTGAGTATTGAGCTTTCCAATATTTCGGCAGTTTCATGCGCCATGAAATATTGGAAAGCTCAAATCATGGTAAATATCCCGTTGTTAATGACTTTAGTGTTAATAACCATGATGGATTTAAAAGATTTAAGTTTCACCGAAGTTGCAAAAGTTGCTACACATCTATGTTAAAACTACAAAGAAGAATGAACCTTACTCCTATACGCAGGCGATCCATATTCGTCCGCCGACGACAGCCCGAAGGAAACATTAGGACTGTACGCAGCACTGGAATACTCTCCTGGCGCGATGAGACCTGATATTATCTTCTTTTGTGGAGAGTCTTCTAAACTGAAAGAGTTTAAAAAAAAATGTTATATAAGTACTTTACTATAAAAACTATCGTGGTTTGACGAATTAATTTCATTACGCATGTAACGAATTCATTATGCATGTACCCGCTTACATTGATAATGAATGTTGATATATTTTTTACCACAGCGTTACCTATGATTATACTGTGGTAAAAAAAAACTTCTTATTAACTAACCGCTTTGCTGGTATAGGATACTGCCCACCATTTAATATGAAAATTTTATGTGCCGATCAACATCGGCAAGAAAGACGGCAAGAGCAATAATAGAATTGAGGCGTTCATTTTACAAATACTACTAATAGACCATCGCATTGTAACATTGTAACATCAGGTAGGCGAAGTGGGCCTGGGTCCGAGTTCTGCTACCAATCGCTTTACTATATGACAATAGCATCGTCGCAGAATCGTCCACAGATTAAATAAACTTTAGATAGTGCGTGCGGTGCTCTTTGCACGGCGCGGCGAGATTGATATAATGGTTTCCAACGTGACAGTTTTGAAACGCGTTATCCGTAGTTTCTTTAATCAAAGATAAAATGCCAAAATGTCTCATTCTGAGAAGATACCATTGTTATGGTGAAGCGATTAATTTAGTGGAATTAGGGCACTGGTTGAGCCGCAGCCCAGCTGTGCGATCACGCAAAACTACCCATCTTATATTAACATTTGAAAGCCGTTTGAATGACCTTCGTAATATAATAATGTATGGATATGACCATTGAAATGGCTTTCAAGTGTCAAATTATAGGATGGGTAATTTTTGCGTAATTGCACAGCAGGGCGAGCAATGGGTTTAGAGGGCTTACTGATCTCGCCCAGGGCGCCAGTAGTGTTAAAACCGGCACTGGACAGTGTTAAGCCTATTTGATCTGTCATTTCACCGGCAACCGTACCGTACACTTCAAACCAGGGCACGGAATTGCTGCATGACAACAGAACCAGGCATGGTGGTAGTAATTCCACTTAGACACCAACCGTTGCGTTGACTAGACCAACTCATTACCATTTTTCTTCATAAAAAAGCTTTAACGTTTACTTACTCTCTAGAACTATTAGCTGTGTTGTTTCCCGAGAGAGGGCTGTTCCCAAGATCCCTGGAATGGGACTTCACGTGGTGCGACTTCTCGCCGTGCCGTGATGATGATGACGATGATGGCTCCTGAAATAAGAAAGTTGAAGTTGGAGAAAACTGCTTTCATGAAGACGAAAGAGGTAGCAAGGCCTATACAGGACCGAGGTGTATTTTATAAAAGGGAGAGGCCTCCCTTAAGTAACCCATACAGGATGGAAAACGGCTAATAATGTTGGCTTCATGATCTGGTGATGGGTTTTTCCAGAGGTCACTTGTGTATGGTCTTCATCAGCAGTCCCTTACCGGCTTCATTTGGACATGTCACGTAAGGATCCTCCAAAATTGAAGGGTGGCGCCAAAATTATTAGTCTCTACATACATAAATCTTATGAGAGAAAAAAACATCTCTGGTAGATGGTGCTCCTCATCTCCTACTAGTGACATCCTATAGTCATCGTCTTTTGCGTAATTGGATTCAGAACAGTAAATTTAATTCATGCAAGCTTAGAATGCATTTCTTTTTTCATCATCATCAGCCTATATTAGTCCACAGCTGGACAAAGGCCTCTCTTAATTAACGACACAGCGCCTTTTCATCAGCTAGCCGCATCCAGCATCTGTCTGCAATATTTCGCAGATCGTCATCCCACCTGGCCGTAGGGCGTCCTAAACTACGTTTGCCTAGTCACGGTCTCCACTCAAGAACAGCGGTTGTCATAACTTCGCGAGATATGGCCAGCCCACTGCCACTTCAGCTTGTTAATTCATTGAGCTATGTCGATAACTTTGGTTCTCTGTCGGATGTATTTGTTATGAATTCTATCCTTCAGAGAAACACCGAGCATAGCTCTTTACATAGCTCGCTGAGCGACTTTAAACTGGACGAGACTGGGACGGGTATGAAGCACTGATTGAAATTTTTAGTTTTCAATCATGCGGTATGGATGACGAGAAGACTCGACGTAGTTTCCCGAACGCTGCCCAGCCTAGCTGGATCCTCCTCTTGGCCTCCTTCTCAAAAATATTTTTACGTAACTGCAGAATCTGCCCAAGGTAAGTGTTCTCGGAAACAATTCTAGAAGGTGGCCATGTACGACGACCGGTCCCGGACCAATGAGGCCATTGATCATGACTTTGGATTTATCCAAATTCATGCCAAGACCGATGCGTCGCGAGGCTCAGGCTAGGCCGTCCAGCATCAGCTCCTCTAGCGACTCCGCCATTAAGACTATGTCTTTTTTACTAGAATATAATAAAAACTCTACATTTATAGCAATCTAACTGCTAGTGTACGATCACGACAATGCCATTACCCAGCGAAAGTTCAGTAATGTTCCGCCTTTCCGCTGACCCCGAAACAAGTGAAATTTTTATTATGATTGCTATTGTTAATTGTTTCTTGAGTATTCTGTGTCTATTATATTCAATAGCGTGACCTTTCGCGTGTTCTAGATATCACAAAACTTACCAGTAAAAAAACCCAAATAAATCTCGAATACTACTCGTTATGTAAAATGTACGTAAGTAAAATCACTAATCCGCTCAAAGGTGGAAAACGCCTCTAAGATATTTGTAAATGAATTTTCGCAATGATTTTATCGGAAGTCTTTTATTTCCTACTGATATTAAGAGGAGGTTTATGAATGACTGTATTCTGCCAGTGGCATCGCACGCAATTTCCTGAGATAAAAAGTAGCTTATTATGTTATTCTATGTTTAGAACTACTCCTGTCTATGCAAAATTTCGCCAGCCGGATCTGTTCTGTAGATTTGGCGTGAAGAGGTAACAAACATTCAAAGTTTCGTATTTATTATAGTAGTGTAAAGTGTGATTATGAATTGAATTCATAGATCAAACATCTAATCAGCAGACCCCGGCGTTTTTTGCCTACCTACGTTCGTTCCAAAACCAGTTAGCGGTTTTTGTTCTAACTGCACAAAAACTTGCTATATGACTCAGCCTTCTAGTCTTTTTAATAGCACTCAGTTATTATATTACGGTCAAAGTATTAAGTATTACATTCCTTAGCTAACGATTCATCCAATTTTATCTTTAAAAGTTTGAAAGCAATGAAAATGTTTTAAGACGCAATAAAAGTATCTCTGTCTGTACCTACTGTTTTAAACGCATCGATTTATTAATTAATTCTATTGCTTCTACCTTTTTTATTAGCAAAGTCTGTGCATATTAAAACGTTTATTGTATACTTTGTATTCAACTATAGGCCCTCGCGAACGTACTTATTGTTTTAATTAATCTACGAGGTAGTTTTATTGAGTAGCACACACAATGTATATTGAGAAGAGCAGTGATGAGAGCACGGAGCCTTGTGGAACACCACATACGGAAACCACCAAATTAAGCAAGAAGCCCTGTAAAAAACAGCGTATTAAAACCATCTAAAATAATAGGATTTATAGATGCCTAAATCGAAATAAGTACCTTATTGAGAAGTCAAAATATAACTTCTGATATTTGTGTCTTTACTCAAAAGTGTATGCAGGCAGACAGACAGAAATTAAAATCGAATAACGTTATTGCGTTTGAGCAGCATGTTTTAACTACTTTAACCTACATAATGGAAAGCTTGATGATACCGCGATATGAAATCAATATAGCATGAATTATTTAAAGTTCCTTTGAGCTCTACTGCTGCTGAGTGCTACTTCAGTCTACTTCATCATTTCATTTCTGCTAGAAAAATTCATGACTTTCTTTGGCGACCTCTGTGGCGTAGCGGTCCGCCTGCGAAGCTGGTTTGATTCCAGTCTCGGGACAAATATTTGTATGATCTGCAGATATTTGTTCCGGGTGTTGTGGGATGTATAGTAAAAATAACTATCTATGTAATGTATTAAGTATATCAGTTACACCACAACGCAAGCTCTGCTTAGGTTTGGTGCTAAATGATGATGTGTGAATTGTCCAGCATTATTTATTTAATTAATTATTTCCTAATGAATGAATGACACAATGAATCCTGAAAACTGTTGATTCTAGTCACAAACTTATGTCACGTATAAACTAATCTAACTTATCATTCATTTATTTATCATAGGATAGCAACAATCACTATTTATAGGTTTATGTAACGTTTTCTTAGAAATGAAGCATCTAGTACTTATATGATAAGACCTTTTTATTATTTATTGTTTGACCAATTGTACCTACCTTAACCAAACCTATTTTATATTTTTATTTAAACAGATTATTTGCCTTACTTTTAAGAGATTTATAAATTCTTGGATAATTAGAACAAAGAGTAAAGTCAAGTCAAAGTCAAAAACTCTTTATTTCCATAAATACAATAAATGTACACTTAGAAGAGGTCAAATTCTTAATAATTAAACACTGACACGGAAATAAAGTGATATTTTTGATTTCAGTCGCTTCGGTATGTGACGAAGAAACCTTTAGCCTGTTAGTTGTTATTTTTCGAGTTGGAGCAAATCCCGTCCCAAGCTTTTTTATCCTCTAGATAATCTGATATTTTATAGTAGGCCTTTTTACACAAGAAGGTTTTGACAATTTGTTTGAATTTATTTACTGATAATTTTTGCAACTCACTAGGAGTTTTGTTGTAGAAGCGTATACATTGCCCTTTAAAAGATACATTGATTTTGTGTAGTCTAGTTGTGGGCACAGCGAGTTTATGTTTGTGTGTGTGAATTGAAATAGGTATCATAGACATAGTGTAGTAATAATATGTAGTAGTCTATTAATTATGTAGTTAAGGATTAAACCACTTTCTTTTCCTGTATGAATGTTGTGCAACGTAGATACCCACATAACATTGTCTCTCTCTCTCCCAATAAGGTTGCTGGAAGAGAACTCTTTTTAGGGTTAAGCTCGCCTTTGCTATTCCTTCTCTAGTTTTATGTTTTTTAATATATTATGTTTTATTTAGTGCAATAAGGAATTAAATTAAATTAATTATGTAAATTACTAAAAATCGAAATTGAAATGCCCAACTGTATGTACTTACTTTAGCTATAATTAGATGGTGAGCGACCAACCTATGTGCACATTGGCGATAAATAAATCAAAGAAAACAAATCTGTTTCAAACCTGTAAGCGAAAAATGAGAATGTGAATATACTATTTACAAACGTTGCACGGTAAAAGTTTGCTAAAAAGGTAGATATTATGTTAAAACTTTTGTGTCTGTGAGGAAATTTTACGCAGAATTCTGAGTTTTCTGACAGGGCACTGACGGGTATAGTTTTGAGTAGGGTCGGAAAGATAAATTTGCTGACAAAAGTCTGTCTGATTTGTTTGAGGCACTTTTGTTTGTAAATAATTAAGGGTTTATCCATTTAGAAATCTCGTTTCACGAAATCCTGGTATATTGGTTGCAATAATATATTTGTTCTTGTCCTCGTTTCCATAGATCCCCATACTCTACACTGCCTCTTTTACCACCGCCTAGCTATTTCGTTAGTAGCGTATTATTACGTTTTGGGCTCAAAAGAACAAAGCTTTTTGAGTTAGTGTAGTGATAATAATAGTGTACGTGCATATGTGCTATTTTAAAGAACACATGAAACAAGTGTTTTCCCTTTAAGTAGAGACAATAAGAAAAGTGCCAATGGACACGTTCTTAGTAATCTGTTATTTTATTATAAAAGTTAGTTGAAACTAAATAATACTTATTAGCCAATTTTGTGGCTAGATTATAACGTAACTCTGGTGTATTATACATTAATTTAATATGCACGCTAGCCTATAAAAATTTGTTATTTTTTAACCTTTCTTTCCCAGCTAGCCATCCGGCTAAGGATGCCTAAGACGACCATTATTTTTTTCAGTTATTAGTAATTTCTAGGACTTTGCTATTTTTGGCCTTGGCCTTTGTCATTTCCTGTTTGTTTGTATATTTTAATCATTTAATCCTTTGCAGAAATAAATAAGCATCATTAATTCAATATCGTAAACCCTACGATAGTTACTTCCTGACAGGGAACGTCACAATCGCTACTCTGAGTCACAAACGCAGAAATGTTTGTCGAAATCGATTTGATTTTCAGCATCGTAAAATGCGTTACGACGTACAGCGTTAGATTTTATATCGCTGATAAGATATTTTTTATTTCCTAAGTAGTAAACTCTTAATGGTGCTCAGAGAGATTGCAGATGTAAGCGGCTATTTGGCTTCAAAATTACTGAAGAAAATATAACAGTTATTGACCGAAGAATCCTTTTTTATTTACGTACGCTCACACACACACAATTTTTTTGTATGTCGCAGGTTTGTGTAAGGACAGCTAGCTAGCCTATGCTGCCACCTATTGAAAATAGTTACAAAGCTAAACAGTGAAAACGAAAGATAATGCAATTTAACCATGTGTTCGGCGTTCACAAGACAAAATAAATAGAAATCAACACAAAATAAATTCTTCAATCTACACATTTCACACATCATTATTCAGGAAGTATATTCAAAATGTTTAGAGCCAATGTTGGCATCATACGGGCCATTATTTATTTCCTGCCGTCAAGCGCAAATGTGTTCACTTAGGACTATAGCTCAATAGCGACTATGAACACTAAATGAAGTATGTCTGTATGTACATACATTTAATCTGAAAAACGCAATGCAGCATAAACTAGGTCATGTGCCAGAGAGGCCAGATGGTATCGCTAATTGCAGCTATGGGAACACGGTGAATTAAAGGAGTAATTATATTAGAGCTGTTAAACGAACGTTTGGGGCAGTGGCTGTTGAAGTGTGGCTCCACCTGCGCTTTAGTGGAAAACTTCCCGCATAAAACAAGCAGGTACTCAGAAGAATATCGACAGTCTAATAATGAAATAATGAAAAAACTACTATTGTCTTCCTTTAGAACTTTAGGTACCTACACACAGATTCTCCAATTATCTTCCATTATTTAACTCCAATAAGTATTATACCTCGTGTGTTCATAAGTTTTGAGACGAACTTATTTAATTAATTTAAAAAGAAAGTAATTCATGCAACCTTTTTTAAACTTTTAAAATTTAAAATTTCGAATGTTTTGAATCAGAAAAAATATACATTTGAATATTTGTTTCATTCTCCGTGAAAATGGCGCCAACAAAAGATTTGCGTGCGACTGTAATTTCACTGTTTCAAGCAGGAAAAAAACCAATGCAAGTTTTTAGTGAAATCCAAAGTTTGGGATGTAGTCGGAATTTTGTGTATTATACCATAAAGAGGTACAAGGAGACCGGCTCTTTAGAAGACCGTGGAAGATGTGGCCGCCTGCGGTCTGTAAGGACGCCCGTTAACATCAAAGTAATCAGAGAGCGAATTCGTCGCAACCCTTGCCGGACTCAAAAGAAATTAGCTCTGCAGACCAACATTTCGCGAATATCGGTGAACAGGATACTTAAATATGATCTTAAACTAAAGGCCTACAGTCGAAGGAAAGTGCATTATTTAAACGAGCGTCTTAGTAAATTGCGACTGGAACGATGTCGGAACCTATTGAAGAGACACGATCCAAAAAATATCCTGTTTACCGATGAAAAGATCTTCACGGTGGAAGAAAAGTTTAACCGGCAGAACAATAAGGTGTACGCCAGAAGTTCAAAGGACGTCCAGCCTGTCTGTACGCAATGTCCAGCGCACTCATCATCCAGCAAGTGTGATGGTTTGGTGGGGTGTTTCCTACGAGGGGGTCACTTCGCTTCATTTTTGCCAGCAAGGCGTCAAGGTGAAGGCACAAAATTACCAAACCGACATATTGGAAGCGGTGGTTAAACCATTAAATGATACGCTATTCGCTGGAAAATACTGGGTTTTCCAACAGGACTCTGCTCCCTCCCATAAAGCTAAGACTACCCAACGTTGGCTGGAGGCCAATTTGCCAGGCTTCATTCGGAGCGAAGATTGGCCCTCGTCAAGCCCTGACTTGAATCCTTTGGATTATTCTTTATGGACGGAATTGGAGCTGAGGGCATGCAGAAAGTCTCACCCAAACCTGGATTCTCTCAAGCGACCCCTTATTAAAGAATCGAAACGGATTCCCATTGAAAAGATTCGTGCCGCCATAGATGAATGGCGCACGCGTTTGAAGGCCTGCATTAAATGCAAAGGCGGCCATTTTGAATGATTTTTTTTTAAATACAGATCTAGATGTCAGTAGTTTTAATTTTAATATCCAATAAATGAATACTCAACTTAGCTCCAAAAATATTTTAGTTTTACTGTGTCCTCAAGACTTATGAACACACGAGGTATATAAGTATTGAAACTCAATATCCGATTTACTTTAATTATTCTTAAAGAATTCCTATGTCCGATGTCCCCATATTAGGCCTTCCTCACACGATACAAAGATGTCGCTTATGTCTAACATTCGCTGACGGTAATATCTAGTACAGCGTTTGATGACATCATCAACAATGTGAAGGCTTAGAACCCTTCTCTTCGTGATCATAACTACTCTGCGCACATTAATCGAGCGCAGCACAGTACAAAAATGTGCATTTAAATACGGGCTTAAACTCGTCATCTTTAGATACATTTTGCAGTGAAAATGGCTTTCCACAAGCTTCAAACGCCCGCGAACTGTCTGTCCTAGGATGCCGTCAATATAAAAAGCATCTAATTGTTACGAGTTGAAGCCCATATTTGAATGCACAATTTTGTGCTGTGCGGTAGCAGTGCGGCCCTGATCTGCGACAACCTTTATTCTTGTAAATTGTTCTCTGCCTACATCGTTTGCATTTGCGAGACGATATGTCTAGCAGGAGCGATCTAAATGCCTTCTTAGAACATTACTATAAACCAGCGATTCATTAACGCAACTGATTAGATGTTTCGTAGTATACGTACTACGAGTTTTACAATCTTTGTGACTCATGCACGTAGAATGCTACGTTTGGGTAGGAAGCAGGTAATCGGCGCATATTTTCTGGTGTAAGGCACCAGAAAATAAGCGCTGATTACCTGCTCTCCCACCCCGGTGAAAAAAGTCGATCATATCCGAAAGACCCCGAGTAGCAAGTGGCACAGAATGGCGCAGGTTCCGAATGTTATAAATAAATAAAAATAAATAATGCTGGAAAATCCACACATCATCTAGTCCCAAAGTAAGCAGCGCTTGTGTTGGTATAAACGAAGGGAAGAGTTTGCCTAGCAGTGAGTAGCAGAACGAAAGATGTTGTGCTAGTGAAGATGAAGTCTTGCGGTGCTCGAAGATGTTCTTGAAGTGTTCACAAGTATTCAGTGACATTATGTTTCTTATATTAGAAAGTTTTTCTGACTTTAGAGGTGCCACGCAACCTTAAAACATTGTTGATTGCTCTATTTAGTTTGTAGTTAAGTGCTGTTATTTCGAGACTAAAGTTTAAAATAAAAAAATATCTAAAAAATATTTTTATTACTTTAGACTTACAAATAAACTCATAGACATGTAAAATTTTAAACTAAATTAAATCAAATAAATGGTAAACAATTAAGTAAAAAGCAAAATTATAAACTTAAAATAGTCACCAAGTCTTTTTAAATATAATCCTGCCCCGTATGAAAACCTGCTTTCATTGCAAATTCCTCCTCTCATTTTCAAGGACCTGGGAGCTAATCAAACAAACAGACTGACCCGTTACCTAAACAAAGCGCCAATCGATTGCGGAATTCATACCGTCCAACTTCAATTTCAAAGGTAAACATCAATAGAGATTCCATTATGATGAAGCCTGCATCATTAGGGAGTATAAATAAAGTTATTTAGATAAATGGCGATGTTATGGGTTTTTTCATGGGAATATTTTGTGAGACATTTAGGTATACAACAAAAACAATTGTCGGATTGTTTTCTGTTGGGATCACGAGTGTCACCCACCGCTGCTAGGTCTCCTGTTTTACACGCCAGTTAAATCGGTCACTTGCCAGCCTTTTCCAGTCTTCAGGCAAACCATATTATGGTATCGCCTGATCAGTGTTTTTTCACTAATACAATGTCAACTCTCGCTCGCTATATAGTGTTGTACTGACACAATAAAATAATGTATCGATACTGCCGATATAACAAGAAGTAATTAAAATTTATGAATTTTATTAAGTTATTTGATCAGTGTAACTTTTATAAAAACTCCGGGATTTTGCATATAATTTCATCGATATAGTAAAATATGTAACTATATATTTTTTTTTACAATATTCTTTCATTTTCAATTATCGAAAGAGATTGTTCATATCTATTAATCAAGATGCCCTATGTACTCCCGCGATTCTTTTTAATGGTAACTTCATTTATAATTCGTTCTTTCTATCTAATATAACAATGGCACACTTGTAGTTATACACGAATTTGATTTGATTGCTTTTTAAAAATCATAAATTCACTATTATTGACGTAAATAATTTTCACGACGGTAGTTTATAAACATTGACTATCGATATCGATAAAAATATTTGCTTGCCCAACTCGAGTGTGATGCTTGACTTTGAGTCGGCCTATCGGAGTGCAGTGAGTTTGTCTAAACAAAATAAATGACCTTTCCTCTCTATTGGGTATGTGCTCGATGGTGCTAGGTGACTGGATTCGCGAGCTGATGACGTTATCAATGGCGTCGGCGACTGGCTCCGGCTCGAGTCCTTGCTCTGCCCATGCAGCACATTCAGGGTATCCAGGTTATGTGTTGCGACGCCATTGTTGTCACTAGCTACACTTACACTCACGACATGGTGCGTGCTAGGTGACTGGACCCGGGAGCGGATGACATCATCAGTGACGGCGGCGGCCGACTCCAGCGCCGGCGACTGGCTCCGGCTCGAGCCCTTGCTCTGCCCATGCAGCACATGCAGGGTATCCATTGGAAGTAGAAACTATGAGGTTATGTGTTTCGACGCCATTGCTGGACTCTGTGAAGAAAAATGTTGTTGTAAATTTTGGTGGTACAATCATGTATCTGCTCCGTGGTAAAATCGGTATAATTGGATTCAATCAAAAAGCTCAAAAAACAGCAATCAAAAGCTAACGTAAAAAGCAAATTGATCTTCTGTTGAAACTGAAAAGGACAGAAAGAAATTCATTGGCCATCATGAATTTGAACCGTATACGTCACATAATTTTATAAATTTTGATTCTTTGCTTATAGTAAATAAATAATTGTTGTTGCAGCAATTATTTATTTACTAAAAGCAAAGAAACAAAATTTATAAAATTATGTGACATATACGGTTCAAATTCTTGATGATGGCCAATTAATTTCTTTCTGTAGGTAAATATATTAATGTTTCAGAAAATATATTAATGATCACAAAGTATTATGACAGTAAGGCACTTAAATACGTTAAGTCCGGAATCAAAGTGCTATTTGCATTAAACTTTATAAAATTAGCATCTTGGTATGCGATGCAATTTTTTCGTTCATTTTTTGCAACAGACGTCAATCTTTGTAAATATTTGTGTCGAGTAGTAGTGCCGAAAATGAGCCCCATCTGGACTCAGCTTCTGGCAACGTAGCAGTTTCAATGAATTTTAGAATGTTATGAGATCGATTCGAAATGTAATTTGCAGCATCTTAGCATTCACTACTATAAATTTTATCGATACAATATTTTATATTTTCTTAAATGTTTTTTTTTCTAATACGAATATTAAATTACCTCCAATCCATTACAATGAATAGATAATATATAGTTTGTATTGTTTTGTTTGTTATATTTTTTTTTTAGTTATATTATATGAATATATTGTTGATAGAATAGCGTCATGGAGAGGAGGCATATGTCCAGAAGTACTTCTTTGAAGTACATATTAAGAGCTTTTTTCGGTGGTTAGGTGGGTCCAAAACGTAAACTGTATCGCGCACATCAAAGGGTGTCATTAGATGCGGAAAGCGCCATATGTAAAAGTAGACGCCCAGTTAGTGGGTAAGATTTGACTGCGAATGGAGATTAAGAGCATCAATGCAGTTCCTTACACAAATAACTGTTTTCTTTAACCAGTTGATCTAAGAACTCGGCTTCTAAGAGAGTTTGAATTACTCCAAATCTCGCTGGCTACGAATATATGCCAAACAGTAAATAATAGTGTACAGTAGGTCTCGTGTAACTCTGGCAATTCGCCAGGTCCTAGGCTGAACACGCTGAAGTTATTGTAGTAAAGCGTATCATATGTTTTGGACATTTAAGAGGAAGTAGGGTAACTTCGAGACTGTAATTCTCATTGCGCGTCGCAACATCGGCGTTAAACGCATTGCAGAGCTATAAAACATCTCCGCGAGCATCTTTCTAACAGAAACTAGTGCCCGGATATACCCTAAAATATGCTAGAATTATCAGGGTAGGTAACCCGTAACACTCTGGGTATAGGTCCAGCAGTGGACGGGTAAAGGCTCTTGATGATGATGATACGACATTTAGTTAACAGACGTGGTGATGGTGATCAAAAGCTATGACCGAGAGGTGTCCAAGATCGTGGACATCCGCAGAATGCACAGGGCAGAAGAGGCTGGCAAGAATTGAACTAAGCCTTCACCCGCCCAGCAGTGGGTGACATGCCGTGTGGTGCCGGCTTAAAATTTCCACCACCCTAACTCTAACCGCGAGTGTCGTAAGAGGAGACTTGGGGAATCCACCGGGGGTGGTAATATCCCCTAAAGATAGAAGACATAAGGGCGGTTCTCAGGCCTATGTTCAACAGTGAACAAGGGTATGCTTTAGGTAGACGTAGATAGAAGCGAAGCGACCTTTGCTGTGTGACACTAATATGGGTATCGTTTTCGACAAACTCGAGCTCGTAGATTACGAAAAAGATGTCTATTTTAAAATCCAAGATGGCTGACATTTTTTATTCGCAAAACTCACTCTTTGTTTTCGGTTTCGACCAAATCGAGGGTGTAGGTTACGATAATAAAAAAAAATACAAATTTTTCCTTTTAAATTCTGCTTTTTGGCGATCTGTCACAATGAACAATAATCCAATCTGCTCTCTGATATGATCCGCTTTTGTGTCGTTAGTAGAGTTGACTCCAGTGAGTCACCTCTACGTTTTTGTCTGTGAATCTTTCAGCACTAATAAATAATAATATAATAAAGGTTTTAGTGGTGTTGGAGTCCCACATAATCGTACTGTCTCCCCGTGGCAGTACGATATGCGTGCGCTTTTCCCTCAGGATAATAAAAAAAAGGTAGATGAGATGGGCTGGAATGACGGAGATACGAGATTTTTGAGTCAACGTGCAAGTTATCCATTCGTCGATATAAGTGATTACGTTCTTAGTTCTAAGGTTATCGTGTGAACTTTTTAAAGTTTGTAATTTGTAGGTCGCGTACGCTTATCGTATTTTACCGTTTTACTCAATTTAATGTGTCATGTACACGAAAATCATATAAATACGAAGTTTAGTATTAGACTGTAGGTATAGTCAAAAGCACTAAGGTCTCTTGATCACTACGCAGTACGCTGCGTAATGCGTACTGCCCCTTACGCTGAGGCAGACTTCAATGGAACAAAAGACCACTCTATACGTTTTTCGTACGATTATGTGTCCGGCACCGCATAGAGCATGACGCAGCGTACTGCGTAGTGATCAAGAGACCAAGGCTTAATGCGTGTCGCTTATAGTTATCTTACTGACAACCACATTCAGTCTTCCAAAAAGCGGTATTTTGTTAAAAAAACATTATTAGAATAGTCCACAGCTGGACATACATAAATATTATGCTAATGAGCGTCATAGCACCCTGTCTTCAGGTTCCCGCATCCGAACCGCGCGAGACCTGAGCCGAATTTACCGCTACCGCTCTGGGTAGCTCATACCGAGTAGGTCTGAACTGACTTTTAAAGTCATATATGTACCGAAAGTACAAAGTACATAAATGTACCGAAAGAACTAAGCTAAAATTTTACAGCTTTTAGCGCAGCGAATTTATAGTAAATAAACGTTTTATTGCATCTCTTAGCTTTTAATATTTCTATGTCCTATGTCTCAGTTAATCTGACACAAGGCCATTGTGTCAGATTAACTGAGACATAGGAGAAGGTCTTTGTCCTGCATGGATGAATCAGACTTACATTTTATATTTACTGCATTGAATTGTAGTGTAATATAATAACTTATTATTAAATATCAATAAACTCGGCTCTAGACGACGGAACGTTATATTTTCTGATTTATTACTTGACCTCGCGGTTATGTGCCCTTTGATAGTAAAAATGTTCCGTCGTTGTTTATTATGTCTGACAGATTTTTATTTTATTTGATGAATTTAGATTCTTTTGCAATATACTAATAAAATCATAATTTCAGGTCACATCACATACTTTATATTTTACAGCGAATGCAACCAACAAATATTTCGACTATTACGCAGAGATAAATGAGAAAATAAATAATTGATTTACATTTAATTTATGTAGTTACATAGGTAATAGGTCCATATTACGTATTATGCAACACAAATTATGGAAACCTACTCAGCAAAGCTTTTGCTACCTGATTATCATTAGGTACGTTACAACGCTGGTTTTCAGTGATGGGTGGGTACGATACGAGCTCAAATCTCGTGCACACCAAAACTGTTAATGAACTTTAGCTTACAAGTTTTTCTTTCATACCGCTTTTTTAAGGTTACAATTATCTTTATTATTCCACATTATCCCCACTTTCTAAGCGACATTAAACTCGTAAGCAGAATCATGCAGGTCGGCTTTTAAATAATTACTGGTCATTAAGAGCAGATGCAGTTATGAACTATCTACACCGGAAATTGGACCGCGAGCACAGCACACAGACCGGGACTTGACTCATTACGCTGTGATAATAATATTTATTTTACACTCGCTGCTGCCCGCGGCTTCGCACGCGCTTTTTAAGTAGCCTATGTCCGTCCAAGGATGCTATTAACCTCCCTGTCAAATTTCATTGAGATCCGTTCAGCCGTTTAGGCGTGATAAGGTAACAGACAAACAGGCAGACAGACAGATGAAAAACAGAGTAATTTTGGAATTTATAATATTAGTATGGATTAAGCTTATTCTCGGTTATTCAAATACTAGCTAATGCCCGCGGCTTCGCACTTTTTTTTCCGGGATAAAAAGTAGAGTATCCACGCACAGGCATCGTTATAATTTGATTTGTCTTTTCGTAATGTATTAAATAAATTAATATGGCGTTTTTAATCAGAGAACTCTTCCCGAGTCTTTTTAAAATGGGACCCCGCTGGCACACCCCGGACACTCGCCCTTTTCTCCATACAAAAGTCGCGCCTCGGCACATACATGCGCAACTGTGCAACGCTACTCATTTGACTGTGTGTGTGAAGTCTAGGGTTACTTCATGAATATAATCGTGCGAGTGAGACAGTTGCGAAATAGCTCATAGACGTTTTATTTTTTATTTTCCTCTCACAAAAGGTTTAATTAGACCTCAAAACAAGAAATTTCGTATGTCCATGATCAAACAAACAAAACAACGAACACCATCGGCGCCGTCTGATAAAATCATTTAACATGCCATCCTGCGTCACGTGAGTGTGCCGTACATCCCGTGCATTTGGACCGCAAACCGAACTGGACTAGGGGCCGGGGCCGGCGGGGTGAGGAAGCTCGGTCAGGTGGAGGACGAGTAGTGTCCATTCTATACGTTAGTATTATTATATATTCTCTGCCACTGATCCCATTTTTATTGAATTTTTATCTTTGTTTTCTATTTTTGGGTCATATAAAACGTCTGGTATACTTAAATGGTATGTCTGCTGTGAAAATTTAAGTGCAAGCGATAAAAATATCTGTTGCAGACGACGGAAGGACAGGCAAAGACAGACAAAACTAAAATTTAATGCTTTGTTTTTTGCCCTTTGGTACCAGTATCCTAAAACACACCCTGATGCACAATAAGTATTCCAACCTTTACATTAAAAGCGTATCTCCCACTTGACCAATATATCTTAGTAAAAATATATGAACGGAAATCCCCATGCGCATCACAAGATACCAATCAGTCTATTTATAGCAAAATAACTACAATTCTGTTTATTGCACTAACTATAGAGCCTATGTTCGCCCGGCTGCTCTAACTGTTCCACCATAATTAGGAGGCAGAGATGAGTGGTTATCATAACTGTATTTATATATTGGACGACCGATGTGGCGCGGCGGGCAAAGGTCCGTCTGCGACGCAGGAGGTTGCGGGTTCGATTCCCGCCTTGAGAGAAATGTTTGTACTATCTGCATTTGTTCCGGATGTTCTGGGTATTTTCATGTATAATAAAAATATATCTATGTATCTATGCAATGTATTAAGTTTATCAGTCATCAACACTCATAACACAAGCTGTGCTTAGCTTGGGGCTAGATGATGCTGTGTGGATTGTCCAGCATTATTTATGATTTATTTATTAGCTGTAACAAATCATTGTTTACAAAAACATACTTTTTAGATTTCTAGAGTATTTTTGTATTATTGTATTGGATTCTAGAGTAGAATCCTAAGCGTAGCGAGGGATTCATAGTACGTAGCTCGAGGTTAAATAATTTAGGTACCGTGTGGCACAATCTGCTTTTCATCCATAAGAGGTCTATTACAAAAAAAACGAGAAATTGCACGGTTTCATCGTCAAATTGTATGATTTTCGTTTGTTGCGTTAAATTATAATCACTTGTTAATTAATAATAGTTCGTTTCCTCTACTACAATAATCATAAAACAAATTTTAGAAAACTTATTTTTTTTATGTAGTTATAATAATTCTTCCGATGCATGTTAAGGCAAAAACTCTCGGAGACCTGTTATGGGAGCTCTATTTGTAGATTCTATTAAATAAAGACCATAAAAAAAAATGTTTTTCTTGTTACGTGTCTCCTATTCTTTAATAATAATGGAAACCCAGTTATTAAATCACTGCTTATTTTTTTTTATAAACTAAATAATAGACTATAATTGGATTGCGCCGGCGCCGGCGGTCTGCCCTCAGTACCGCGCGTGTTCGAAGTATACGTGAATAACAGTGTTTATTATTTCAAGATACAAACGAAAATCATACAATTTGACTATGAAACCGTGCAATTTCTCGTTTTTTTTTGTAATATCCCTCTTATCTATGAGAAAAATTCATCTTACGAGAAAAATAAATAATAGATGCTTTTAGTAGTGACGAATATTTATATTTCGGTACATAACCAAATTACAAATTTATTTCTGGTGTTAATATTTCACTTTCACTGCTAGAACTCCTCTTTTATTCAATTTGTGTGAATCAAATTCAAATTGTCTGTATTATTTTAATTAAAAGTAATAACAAAACGAATAAAAAGTTTCCGCTTGTCTTTTTTAAATTTGGATAGCCAATGCCGCGTCGGCACGCACGCTTTTTTTACTACCGGTCATGACTTTATTGAAGGAAATTACGTTCAAACTTTTTAATTAAATAATGTTTCTAATTTAAAAGTAACCCTTTGCCTCTTTTCGTATAGAAGTAATGAAAATATTTTTTTTGTTTCCTTTATTTTATACTATTTAGTTATCATAGATACCTACATTGTCCGAAAGCGAATTAGAACAGACATTATTTAAGGGATCAAAAAAAAAAAGCTAAATTTTACTCGGTGTACACTTACCGCGTGATTGGACGAGAACCGCTAAACTCATTAATTTTTCCTGTTTTTTTTTTCGTTGGAGCCTACTTGAATTCTTGAGCCCTATGACACTTCCACTATAATAACGATTCGAATGACATCGGACGAAGTCGTTGACAAGAGGTAGTTTACAATATGAGCAGGGATTATTAGTTGATGGTCAGAGTCGGTATAGCTAGCGTATCGGTTTATGTTATCATTGCGGTGTCGGGTTTCGCTTTTGAAGTGTTGGTAAACATCAATATCTATGGTTATTATTGTAAACCATTATCAGTAAACGTACCCAGGCAACATTAAAACATACTCGAATCTAATTGCGAAAAGGACGGAGGCTAGCAAGAGTGGCAAGAATAAAATGAGCCGTATACTAACAGTGACTATACCGCTATGTTGGAACATGTATCAATACTAATATTATAAAATCGAAAGTAACTCTGTCTGTCTGTCTGTTACCTTTTCACGCCTAAACGGCTGAACAGATCACAATAAATTTTGGACTTCCAACACAAATAATGTTCACGGTTAATCCGCTCATAACGAATTTGTGAAGAAGAACTTCATATGCAACAATATGATAAAGTACCTACCCATTTAGTGGAACAATTAGACCGTGCAAATTGGGTTTTATTTATTGTTATTAGCCGGTGACGTGTGATTAGCAGTAATTAGAGAAAAACAAACAGGTATTTCGGTTGGCTAAACCTGCTTTTAGAACAAAATTTTATAGAATTTTTTCTGGTATTAGTTTGACGTGTATATCTTTTGTGTTGTGGCATTGTAGCACAGTGCCAGCTTAACACTCGACCTTAGAGGGTCGCTCAAAACCATTTTAGAAAAAAAAGAACAATAAAAAACATACGGTTATTAAACTACATAAAGCTAATAATTTATATAATGCTCTTGCCCGCGGCTTCGCACGCGCTTTTTAAGTAGCCTATGTCCTTCCCCGGGATACCATTTACCTCCCTGACAAATTTCATTGAGATCCGTTCAGCTGTTTAGGCGTGAAAAGGCAACAGACAGATAGACAGAGTTACTAGGTGGCGGGACTTGAACCCGCCACCTTCCACTCAGTACGGGAACACGCTACCAATTGCGCCACAAGATTTAAATTCCAAACAAGTACATTCTTAAAATTTTTCCTTGAAGGTGGATAAGTAAGTACTATCACAAAAATAAACCTCCAAGTGCGAGTAACTCGCACACGAACGGTTCCGTACCGTAATTTTTACATAGAACATCAAATTTTCACTTGTTGGGAGACCCTTTTAAATTTTCAACTTTTATTTTAATTTTAGTATTTTTTGTTATTACAGTTGAAGTGTTCCTTATATAGAGGAAGTTTCATGAATCTACCTATTGTTGTTCGAGAGATACAGCCTTGACAAACGAAGAGCAAAAACAGCCGAAAAAAAAACACGTTTTTTGTATGGCCCCCTCTAATTTCGATATTTATTTTACTTTTATTATTTGTTGTTATAGCGGCAAGAGAAATGCACATTATCTGAAAATTTCAACTGTCTACCTCTTGCGGTTCATAAGATAAAGCCCTGTGAGAGACGGACGGAAGGACAGCGATGGCTTAGTAATAGGGTTCCGTTTTCACCCTTCGGGTACGGTACCCTAAAATCCTTAAAGCCCCTAAGTAGAAGTACAGTTGAACAACCATTTTGAGCAAAAACGGAGCCTAAATTCAGAACAGTGCAAACACAATTATGAATAAATCATAAGGTTAGATAGAGCGCGTGTATGTTACGGGAGACGTGCCATAAAATATGTAGTGATAAAATACATATTAGATACGCTCATATTAGAGTATATAGACGCTCATATTAGAGTAATAAATAAAGGGTTTTGCACAATAATAAATAACCTGATGAAGAATAACTGTACGAGCTTTTCTACTTGAGATGTGTGCCATAGCACCCAGAAAAGTAAACGGAAGAATTTGACAAAAACTAGGTACCTACTTCTTCTAGGATTTCGCGTTCATGGGAGCGGGACAGAGCATGCGTTTTGGAATGGCGTAAGCGCAAAATTCAAGTTTTTCTTTATTTACAAGAAAACTAGACAACTTATGAAGAAACTGGTTCAAAGAACAAAATAATTAGTAAAAACCTACGAATCAAAACATAAATCATTTCAATAGACCGCAAGGTTCCTGAGATCTCGATCAAATGATGTACGAAACAGTGCACTTTCATAATTGTTTTTATCGGATTTTTTTTTTCGCAATCGTGTTTTCACATGTAGCAAAGATTTTTTTGTAATATTATGTGCTTCGAGTTTTTTACCACGGGGATCCCGTGTGTAGGTTCAGATATCTAGGCCTAGTTTGACAACCAAACCCGGGTTCGCCCCTTAACACTGTTTTTTTAAGTTTTGCGTGCTAAAAATAGCATAAAATTGATACGGGACCCCGGATCATACTATATACAAAACCAAAGAAATATCAAAAACGGTCCATAATCAACAATTATTCCAGCCGTACATTGTTACGGCCTCCTCCTAATTCTGTTAAAACCAACCACTTTTCTTCACTAAGTAAATCTGGCGATCATTAGTTATCTGAGCGTCTGGTTGAAGCGACGCGTGACCCGAGAGCTGGTGGGTGTCTGGCGCAGCGCATCAGCATTGCCATACAGCAGCGGGGCAATGCAGCCAGCGTTTTGGGGACGCTTCCGACTGGTATTGATATGGATCAGTTCTGCCACCTGTAGATTGTTTGCAACAGTCTGCAGTTAGCTTAATTGTTTCAATTGTAAATACTAGTTCTAACTTGTTATCATTAGTTGGATTTTGGTTGACACATTCTACCGCTCTGAGCGGTCCGCTCAGCTAAAAGTTCATCTCATATGGTCCAAAGGGATTCCTTCGTCAACCCTTAACTAAAACAGAGAATACAGGGTGAATTTTTGCGTCGGGGCAATAAGGGCAGTAAGGGCAGGACCTTAACCGGTGTAGCCACAAGAAAATGGTCTTAGGAGACTATCCACAATATTTTTAGAGAAATTATTCATCCCTATTAAGACTTTAAAAAAATATTACATTTGTACAAATTGGCACTCACACGAAAACTTTTAATGCCAATCGATCCTGCTTCTTATACCTACTTATCGGAAACTTATATCGGACCAACTGAGGTTAGCGAATTAAAAAAGTCAGAAATCCCAAAAAGTTTCCCATACATTTTATGAGGACTCCAAGAGTAATATATATTTTTTTGCTCAGTAAAATTATTTTCTATATGTATATGCAGATATTTATGCTGGGTCTGGGTGATTTCATATAACAAGCTCTGCTTACTTTTGGGTTAGATGATGCTGTGTGGAATGTGTGGATTGTCCAGCATTATTTATTTATTTATGAATGTAAGTGACGTGACGACCTCAGTTGTGCAATAGGAGCCAGTTCAGTCGTATAAAATTGTGGATTCTATTCCCTACGCGAAGTCTACATGTTTTCTATGTATATTAACTTTACAAAACTTCCTTTAAACACGGCTGCAAGTTCGAAGTATCGGCATAAATCATGAGAAATCGAGGGAGGAATACGAATTATGCATACAGTTCTGGGAACTTCTGACTAGCAGCGGTACACGAATGCAATCGACTGAGTAGCAACTCAGTAGTTCAGCTGAACTACTGTGGAAATTTTAAAGTGGGTAGGAAGTTTACCTGTACGTTAAGTTTCTAGCCTTAATATTACGAGGACAGAAGTGGACGTCCGTTACATTTAAAAAAAAATGTAAGTACAATATGGCCAATATGGAGCCAATATGGCGCCCATGTCTCAGGCCTATGTCCAGCAGTGGACTGGTAAATGATGCAGAAGATGATGATGATGATAATAATAAGTGTTTACAATACAAACATACATACAACTACGTTCAAGAATTCGGCAAATACCTTAAAATAATACTGGTTTGCTTTATGAATTTGAGATTTGAATTTTGAAAACAGAGTTTGGTGGCCACCAAGAGCAACATGGCATTTCTGCCTTAACTATACAAAATAAAACTATTACAGAAGCATTAAAAAAGCTTAAATGATAAAATCACAAACTGCACGATGGATTTTTTAAAATTCCTTTGTTTAAAGTTGTATAAGTTAAAATAGGTGGCGCGGCGCTAGTGTGAGTCGGGGCCTCAAAAATTAGGTAAGGGTGAATAATACTTAAGCTTGAGTATTAAAGCTTTAAAATGTAGTTCCTCTAAGTCTAAGTTTATTATGTATTCTGTGTAATAAGTCTTATATAACTATAACAAATAAATATAATTATATTCTACACTATTCTTCTATGCTATTCTATTATTAACACTTACCTAATTTTTGACAATAATTATCGGCTCGGCAACCTTTCATTGGATTCAACTAATTATTTCCTTTACTTTTGACTCACTCATAAGAATACAATCCCTCACAATTTTAAAGGAGTCGTTAATACTATCATTTAGAATTTAAAGACACAACAGCAGTACTAATAGAGAGGAACTATTGTTCCCAAATGAAAGTTTATTATAACTTATAAACACATGACTAACACGAAGTTATGTAGTTAAGCAAGCATAATATGAACAATCAATGCATTGTTGCATAGTGGACGATCGTACAATAATACCTACAGCTATAGTATTATTAAATCTGTGCATATAGTCTTGCAATATTGTTTAGATAACGGCACGGATTACGGTCTTTATACGGGCGTACTTAACGGGTTTGGTTGTCTAACTAGGCCTAGATCTCGGTACTCACGGGATCCCCGTGGTAAAAAACTCGAATTTACATAAAATTCAACATGTTTTCTTTGGTTCCTTGAATGTGAAAAGACGATTGAGAAAAAAAAATCACGATAATACAAAATCATACTACCTATGTACTGTTTCGCACATAATTTCGTAGAGATCCCAGGAACCCTGCGGTCTATTGACTTGTGTTTTGATTCGTTTGCGATTACTCAAAATATTTATTGTTGTCATCACATTGGCTTAATTGGTAGGTAATATACTATGTCAGTATCACAATGGTGTTGGGCGTAACAACAAGTGGAAGGCAGACCAAGGTTGTTTTTGGTAAAAAAATGTGCAGGTACTAAGGTGAGTAGGAGGTACGTACTAGTCTTGTCTAAGCAAGTAAAAATTATAAATTAAATTTTGTAATTTTTATTACGTCAGTTTGTCTATTTTGTCATTTAAAAATTTATTTACGTTATAATAGCGTTTGTCAATTAAGAGTTGTTTTAATTTATTTACGAATAAGGAATCGGATTGAATGTCTTTCATTACGTTTAGAAGCTTGTTGTAGATTTTTATGGAAATCTTATAAAGGCCGGTACTGTGCATACACAGGTTTGATGATGGTTGTATGATTTTGTTTCTGCCTGGTCTAAGTGGATATTTTCTGGGCAGTTCGTCAATTATTTGGACCCTTGAACCAGAAACTGGTTCAAGGGTCCAAATGATTGATTTATAAGATGTGTAATTTTCTCGTAGACAAGTAAAAATTTGATTTTTGTGCTTACCCCGCCCGTTCCGAAAACGTAAGCTCTGTCCCGCTCCTATGAACGCGAAATCCTATGCCTATCCTTTTCACAAAATGGAGCGCATTATCGTACCGTACAACCATATGTGCCTCCGTACTAGTACAACAAGAGTGGTCACGCTTAGACAATCCCTTGCTCATCGGCACAATTACGTCCACTGCTAATCTTGCGTCCACCAAACAAGGACGGTTTTTTATAATAACCACGCTTGGCAGGTAGATTGTTGGGCGCAGTGGAGGTGTTAAAAATACACAGTAGGAAGTTGTTACCCTTCCTCTGGTAGGTTCCCTTAGTCGGCTCGACATGACGCGGCTTCCACGGGTTGAGTCTGAGGGGTCGATGCTTACGCCGCGAGCGCCACGGCTTTTATCCGCAGATAGACAATCCCGTATCGGCGTATACAATTTTATCAGCGTCAGCCCTAAGTTATTTCATTATCTGCTTATCGATTTCATGAATCGTTAATGGACTCAACGAAGTCATGATCGCGTTTCTCAACAACAAGTGATTTTTTTTAAATAAACTGAACTGAACTGAACTAAGTTAAATAGGCTTGAATAGGAAATTTTGTAGGTGGATTTTGTACAATACACTTTATTGCACACCAAAATAATATACAAAATAAATACAGGAAAAGAGAGTTTACAGAGTTGCACAGTTGGCGGCATAAGGTAAAGGTTTGTTGAACAGTTGTTAGATAATTTTAGCATTTTGAGAGATGATTTTTGTGACATTTATTAACACTAAAGGTTGGCGTTCGCACGTCCAACTGACTGCCGCAGACACAAAAATTACCATTCAAATATGGGCTTAAATTAAACTCATAAAATTAAGATACATTTTACAGTGACGGCTTAAAGTAGTAGACAGCGCGCGAGCATTTGAAGCTTAGTATGCCACAGTTCAATATAAATATTACGGGTTTTATATTTATATTATGCCCATTTTTTAATGCTCATTGTTGTGTTGTGCGTTTGTGCGGCAGTAAGTTAGAGGAGTGAGCGCCAACCTTTAGTTGCAGTGTACAATGGGGCTGAATCTGGCTGAATTGCAAATATTTTTTTAAAGCAAAAATGTTTTAATTTTGTGATAAAATCGGACATCTCCATATATGAAATAATGTAGGCGTAGCTAATTATAAAACCAAAGCTTGTGTTTTACAACATACCTTTATCTAACTAATATAATATACTGTAGTTTAGCGCCCACTTGGCGGGGATCGTTGGTATTTATTAAATCTGGCGCAATGCCATTTAAATGTTAATGTTATCAGTAATACAGATGGATAAGATATTTGGTAAATAATTAAATTAAAAATAGAACTGGACATTTTCACACAGTATTCTATTTATTTTAGTCATCTAGATCTTTTGTTATGGGCACCAAATAACTGATGTACATATACAGGGTGCCAGTTGATCCCCTCTGGGTTAAGAATCACCCCCTATCGGCTTAGAACACATGTCAGGTGTCACCCTGTCATCATCATCATCAACCTATCTTAGTCCACTGCTGGACATAGGCCTCCCGTAATGAGCGCCATAGCGCCCTGTCTTCAGCTCCAGCATCCAGCATCTGCCTGCAGTCTTACGCAAGTGGTCGTCCCACCTGGCTAGAGGGCGTCCTACACTACGTTTGCCGAGTCGCAGTCACCACTCAAGAACACGTTTACCCCAGCGGTTGTTGGTTCTTCGCGAGGTGTGGCCGGCCCTCGAACAAAGTCGAAGGCCTTCTCATAGTCCACAAAAGCGAGACACAGGGGCCGGTTATACTCTTCGGACTTCTGTATAATCTGCCTTACTGTGTGAATGTGGTCTATGGTGCCATATCCTCCTCGGAACCCTGTATAGGTACATAATTAAAAAAAATACAAAAAAGGGAATCAAACCCACAACCATCATGAAGTTTATAAAATCACTCTTCATATTATGACAGTCTATGGTGCTATTGCTTTTTAGTAATAGATACTCTCAACTTGTGTTAATGTAGATGCAGAGCCGTAATCAAGAAGAACTTAGATCTTTCTTAAGGAATTTTCTAGCAATGGTTTCAAACATTTGCCATAGTTTTAAGACCTTCCACATGACAAGAATGTTTTTAGAAATAAGAGTATTCCATGATGAAAACAATACCCTTCCATCTGTGTGAAATCACAGTTCCTATTTTAGAATAGGAATTGAGTATTTCTCAAGTGATTATGAAAAGAAGAGAATAAAGAATAGAGTATTTGTCAAGTTAGTATGAAACTGTCCTTGACTGATTACTATCTCAGCTGCAATCACCTTCATTGTCATTGCAGCCTTAAGTCATCTACTACTAGGTATTGCTATCTTTACCTAGCAGTAGATGCCTGCTTTAATTTTTGACTGCCTCCTCTGACCTGTGCTTCCGGTCAAGCGTTTGACCAACAACTCACTTAAGTAGGTGTAGACGTGGCCTAAGATGGAGCACACTTTCCCAGAAGGAACTTATTCACCCTGGATTTGAAGACTCCAAGATTGTACACTAAGAGGAAAACAGACACAGGAAGCTCGTTCCACTCTTTGGCCATGCATATTATGAAAGTAGAGCAGAAAGTTTTGTAATGTAGTCAACCCAACAAGCTTTCGAACAAGCAATAATTGGGAATAAATAAGGATACAACAATATGTACCTGTTCTATCTGAAATTATGATTAAATTTTTATCACAATTTAAAAACATTATTGCAATTATTGTAGTAGAGGTGGTTAGTGCAAAGTGCCAAGGTCAGCCGGTCAGATAAATTGCACCTCAATTAATTTATAACAAAAATTTGACAGATCTACAGAGGATGTAGGTAAGGTATTTTATTTATTCTATATTTATGCTATCTTTTTGGCTTTTACAGATAAACCTATACCAAATAAAATATTTTTATTTTCTATGTTCCAATATTTTCTGTTACAATTATTGCTTTGATGCATTTTTGATGATAATCTGTCATGATCATGCCGGCAGGTAGCCAAGGTAGTCCTTATATTAATAATAATAGGAAGTAATATTTATATTATTAATATACTTACTCATGTAGGTAGGTTCAATAACCAAATGTAAACTTACACACAGGTAAGCTTCTTAAGTTATGGATAAGTCATGCATGACTCAGACAGATAGGAGATTACAACTTACAAGCTACCATAAAACAACAAGTGAGTCATCGAGAAGAAATAAATAACAAAGAGTTTTTATTACATTTCATCTCTGAATGCAAGTACCTACTTTTGTTGCACTGGCACAAAGCCAAACAAAATGATATTAGCCTTGGATACCACCGAATCGGTGTGAATAGGAAGTCACTAACTAGATAGGCAGTAGGTATGATTATACGAGCCATAATAGGCGCCCTACCACCTTGATAGGTTCATGTACGCATGACGTACGTACTTGCTATTGTGGGAGAGTGATCATGTTTATGATAAAGATAATTTTGATCGCGAAATTACAACTAACTTGATTTTTAGACGATAGGAAAGAATCAATGA
The DNA here is from genome assembly GCA_963662085.1 of Eupithecia inturbata. Classification (NCBI taxonomy): domain Eukaryota; kingdom Metazoa; phylum Arthropoda; class Insecta; order Lepidoptera; family Geometridae; genus Eupithecia; species Eupithecia inturbata. The sequence continues at coordinate 4,754,944 of OY759201.1, forward strand.
CAAAACAGTTGAGCAGACTTTTTAATTAATGTGGAACCAGCGGTATTTGTGAAACAATTTAAGCCAACCTACCTACCACAAAAAACGTTTAGGATGCTTGAGCAAAGAAAATAAACTGAAAAATCGCAGCGAACAAAACGATTTGTCTCACCTGACAGATGTAGGGAAACAAAACTTACCGTAAAAAATAGAGTAGCACTCTTTTCGTTATTCCAATGAACTGTGTCTTTTTGTTACACAAAAAACTACACTGTAGCTTCAACTAAGAAAATAAAAATCACAGAATAATTTACTAATACGATTTTTAGGAAATGACAGAAAACAAGGAATAGAAAAAGACGTGTGGTGCGGTTGAATGACAGAACAGCACTTTGGAATTTTTACGATAGATGGCAGCACTAGATGACAGCTGTTAGAAATCATAGACAACGGAATGGAGTATTATGAAACTCCCAAGCAGCTAACGTTTCCTTTGACTTTTCTCGCGATAGGTGCTCCTTCTTGGAAAACTAATCATGTACATTGAATATTTGTTTTATCTTGATGTGGTTGTAAAAATGGCTAGGCTACTTTTTATCCCAATAACACTCGAGCGATGCCGCGGGGAGCCGTGCTATTTTATAATAAAATAAACAGGCTGAGCCTGTAACGGGTCGTCTAAAAAGTCATAATAATAATGAGAAAAATAAGTGAAATATATTTGCTATTTTTATAGGATCTTGTGTTATGTTATCATTAATTTAAAGTTTTTCTATTATTTTTGGATAGAATTTTTTTTTTTTTTTTATAGCTATTTTGTGGTATTTTTTTTAATTGTATCTTATTAGTTTGTTCTTTGGCTATGATATGCCACATTGTTTTTACCGCTTATCCGCGTTTTTATTATTTTTATATTTTGAAGTTATTTTGATCTGGCGGTTTTTTAAGAGTTTTTCCACATTATTTATAATTTTTATTTGTCGTTTATTTATAAATTAATACTGTTGTTTTGCTAAATATCCTTTAGTTCTCATTTACATTTTTTCCACTAGTAATAAATACCTAATAGAGATGAAGTCTATTTTTCTTAATTCTATTGTTAATAATTTTATGGTCCCTTCATTTAATATTAGTTCTGTGAATTATATATAATTTATAAATAATTAATAATAATATGCTATCATATACAAACTATCTAGACAAATTATATATATCTAGACAAATTGTTCCGATCCGTTCCGTAGTATCGTCGCGATGAGCTAACAAACATCCAAACAACTGCTTTTAGGGTTTTGAGTATTTTTGATAAAAACTCAGTACCTAGCCTTTCGATTAAAAGGGTCATGTCATGACATGCCGGACATGCAGACGGTAAAAATATAAAATCAAAAATACCTAATTTAGGACTCTCATAATGACAAAAGTCTTGTCTTTACCTAAGCAGCGCCATCTAGTAAATAACCAGAAAAACGGATAATAAATGTCCTCTCTCACTCGCTCTCGTGCATTCCGCGCAGTCGAACGGTTCAATGACTTTGGCGACCGTTTCTATTTTCTCTCTGGTTCTGTCGTCGGGTCGGCCAGTCGGCTCGCAAGCGAGGTGTCTTTGTTTGCGTTTTACGTTCGCGTCGCGAGGTTTCATCCACGACCACCGCTCCACCGTATCTCCGCCGAGACGGAATGTGCCCGCATAAGTGGAACCGCGGGTCTCGCTCCTCCCGGTCGTTGTGAAATGTGCAGGTAGCGGTGCCAGACTGGCGCCTTCGACGAGTGCAAGTGCAGTGAGGTGCAGTGGTGCGCGCTCGTACGCGTGGGTCGGAGGAACCTCCGACACGGCGACGGCGTCCATGACCGGCGACATGCCTCTGGGGAGCGCGCACGCCTTCGGGCGCGCGCTGCTGCGGGACGGCGCGCTGCCCCCGTTGGAGCCCGGCGCGCCCGCCCCGCCCGCGCCGCCCGGCCCGCCCGACAAGCGCCCGCCCGCCGCCGCAGCCAGTCCCGACCAGGTCATGAAGCTCTACATGAACAAGCTCACGCCCTACGAGCACAGAGAGATCTTCGATTACCCGCAGGTCTATTTCATAGGCGCGAACGCCAAGAAGAGGCCGGGCCTGGTCGGCTTCCCCAATAATTGCGAGTATGATAACGAGCAGGGCTCGTACATACACATCCCGCACGATCACATCGCCTACAGGTACGAGGTGCTCAAAGTGATCGGGAAGGGAAGCTTCGGCCAAGTTGTCAAAGCGTACGACCACAAGAAGCGAGAGAACGTCGCTCTGAAGATGGTACGCAACGAGAAGCGGTTCCACCGCCAGGCTCAGGAGGAGATCCGTATTCTGGAGCACCTCCGAGAGCAGGATAAGGACAATACGATGAATGTGATCCACATGTTTGACTCATTCACATTTAGGAATCACACTTGCATAACCTTTGAGTTGTTGTCAATCAACTTGTACGAGTTGATAAAGAAAAACAAGTTCCAAGGATTCTCACTGCAGCTTGTGCGCAAGTTCTCCCACAGTCTGCTGCAGTGCCTGCACGCGCTCAACAAGAGCCGGATCATACACTGTGATATGAAGCCGGAGAATGTTCTGCTGAAGCAACAAGGTCGCTCAGGAATTAAGGTAAGAATATTGCACATTATTTGAAGTCTGACAATGGGCAATTTAAGCTATATTGCATATTTGATTTTGTAAGCTAGCTAAAATCTATGGCGTATTCAAAGTGAGGTTACATTTGGAAAATATTGACTTGATTGTTGTTACACTTTCTTATTCAAATATTAAAGTGTTCCTCAAATCTAAAGTCATTGTGATGCAATATATTAGAAATACCTACCTACAAATATTTGAAAAAAGAATAGGTTATCAGAAACACACCAATTAACCACAATGTTTTTTATTATAATATGATTGTGCATCTTAAATACTTCTCAAAATTACCATCTCAATGTGATTGAAGCCTGGTTGGCTTCAATCCTACTTTCAATATTTTAGAATAAGTGTAAGTGTAAGTGTGTTTTGTGAAAATATTATGAGTTTGAGGCTTGTGGTTTGATTTTGCTATATGTGATAATGTGAATGAAATGCACTACAATTCTTTTCAGATTCATAATTTTTTGAACAATTTTTTTATATAATTTTTTGCACGTTATGAGTCCTACAGAAAACAGAAATGAGTGTTGAATCCTCTATCAACCTGCCTATCTTGATAGGCAGGTTGATAGAGGATTCAACACAGAAGTTTGGAAAAACTTCTTATACCTTCTGAAGAAAAGTATGAAATCTTGGATTTGGGTTATGTTATGATTATGAGGACTTGCACTCATTTCTAGAACCTTAAATATTTATTGTAAACAAAGGGGTCACAAAATCAAAAAGGTAAATATTTCACTACTCTGGCATCATCCCAGCAAATCGCAGGATTATCAGATTTGATTTACTCCGCGTTAATTTAGGTTGGTATGCTTAGTTAGAGTTGTTGTTTTTAGTGATTACGTTGCTGTTACCTTGTTGTTTTCTGTAATTGTTATCAGTTTTTGTTAAGTTTTCATTCTTAAATGTCTTTGTTGACATAAAATATCTTGGATTCTACAACTAGCCTACAGTTTTGAATCTTTACTTGTATTATTCTTCACTTTGATGGCCTGCTAAACCTCAAATCTTAGTTATCAATTTAAGATTCTGTGTAGCGTGTGGCCTTGAACAATCGCGGAAACACGACGCTTACAATTTTTAATGATTAGAGTGGTTTCCTTTCTTCGTACTAACTGTTCGGTATTCTTCCGCGTAGCAACAGACTTTATCACCGATATCGAATCTGTGCTAGTCATTGTAACTCTGGTTATCGGAATATGGAAGTGTGGTACACGTTTTTCTTTGCATTAGGTATTTAGTCGACTTCGAAAAAAGAAGATTTTATTTATGGATTTTGACCGTTTTCTCCGTCAATTGTGGCCCGATTTTGATGATTCTTCTGGGCTTGTATAGAGAATGATCCAGAGGTGATCCCATATTTTTTTCCCGCGTAACCTAAAAACCTGTGTAAATAAAAGAAATTCGAAATAGGTTTCTAATTTTTGAGAAAAAATAATATATTATTATTAATTTTCAAGCCCATCAGTGACTAAATCTAAAACTAAAGACCTTTTAAACAAAAAAATTAACCATTTCGTCATTCATTAATCTAAACCCATTTTCACGAAATTTCTAAAACACCTGATTGACATAGCATTTGAACTCATATTGAACCAATTGTTTAGAATCGAGACGTTAAACAGTCATTGCCAGCGCGCCTAACACCTGTTTCAATACGAGATCCAATCAATAAATGTAAACGTAAGCTTTGACTCAATCAGCTGAGCCACACCCGGCCTTAGATACTGCTACGTAACCTGTGCCTGCCCTTAAATTTGTACTGTACTGCCCTTAAATTTCAACCCGGCCGTAGATGCATACACAGTTACTACCTACCCTTGGGGTAACAGGAAAAGGGACGGACTGGAACGTACAAACTTATTATTTTTGCATTCTATGAATTTTTCGTTAGAGATTTCTGCGTTTTGCGTCGCCCGCTTTTCGGTTTTGAATACATTTTGATTATTGAATTTTTTGATTGCATTCTTTTGTGGGTTGATGAAGTGTTGTCGTTTCCTTAGATTGTAAATTCGTGAGTCACTTGATCGAGCTTGTCTGGTGTAGATAGTCTCCCGATATTCCCAAAATTAGCTGCCAATCAAAATTGAACCAAAATCTTGAAGTGTATTATAAAAAAATCAGTTATATTTATCTACTTAAACCAATTCGTCTTTTGAAGGTGATAACTTTGTAATGCCTGCTCCGTATGTACGTAGTATAGATATGTATAAATTAATTTAAGGTTTTTGTTATTTCTTGTGCGTAAGTCCTCAACTCAGGGTAATTTCTATGTATTTATTTGCTGCTTGCTCGCTCAGACAGTACAATTAAAACCGACATCACACTAATATTATAAATGCAAAAGCTTGGATATTTATTACCTCGTCACGCCGAAACTACTGAACGGACCCGGCCGGTAAATTGCATAAATGTAGTTCTAGACCTGGAATAAAATATAATTTTCATCCCGGCGGCGGAAGCTCATAAAATGTAATATGTGTGTATTAATCCTACATGATTTTGTTTCTCCTAAATATTAACTTGATATCCGCATCGACCTACAGTACCTACCACCCGTGACGTGGTGACGTCCAGTCTATTTCTATAATCATCCCGATACGCTCAGCCACGTGATGTAGGTTATTTACGTCAATACATCCGCGTTTAATGTGACTCGTAACGTCTCGAACCATCAGATTTTTCTGTCTTGAAACTCCCTTGGATTGTAAGACTTTTGGTTGGAGTCGTTTTTTACTGCAATGAAAACAGAATGCAGTCAAAAATGTATAGGCAGTGCCCAAATTAAACTTCGATGCACACGCAATGTGCAAAACTGCTCCCCTGGTTGAGGATTCAGGGAATCCTCTGAAATTAATAATATTCACGAACTTTCGTAGTTTCCTTCATACATTAGATGCTTTAGTTAGAACATTATTTCCATAAAGTTTAAATACTGCAAGATCTCGAAAAAAAAGATGTTAAACTATGTGCTTGCGGCAAGTCATAGCTGTTTTATAATTGAAATAAAAAATAAATGGACTTATAGTTCTCGAAATTGAAAAAGAAATTTAAATGATCATGTAAGTAGGTAGGTAGGTACTTAAAGGTTGTTTGTAAAGCTCGAAAAAAAACGGGATTTTTATGTTCTAGGTTCTCCAAGAGTTTAGTTAGCAGATAAGAAGTTTTGCGCTTTGTGAGCCATTTGCTGAATTTTATATTTCTTTAAACCAATTCTCTCCAATATCAAGTGCTGTGTGGATTGACCAGCATTATTTATTTATTATTATTATTATCAAGCTCGAACCAAAGTTAATGTTTCCCCAAGACTCCCGAAGCTGGTGCATTCACAAAAAAAGGTTAACAGCAAAAACATCGAGAAACCTTCGACCATTCACTTGCATACAAAAAGTTTGACCTAGAAGCGGATGATTTGGCCATGTTTACGTTTACCTGCTCACAAAACAATACTGTGCCTGTCTGACGTCATCATCGCATTTGGCGAAGACAGATTGCCTAATGCACCTATCTATTATTTAGAAACATAATGCTACATCCAGCTGATGGACAAATGGGTACGACAGATCTGCGAAATTAAACAAAACTTTGCAACATCAGCAAAAAAAAATTCGCGAAAAGATCGCTTTCTTGACTAACGTTACATCTCAAAAGTCCGCTACTCTGTCCGCTTAAAATGCAGCACCTTTCGTCACAGTAATTATACACTACAGCATCTAGTTCACGCTAAAACTAAACTAAATCGTTTATCTAGGTTAGTATTATATCCGTGGCGAATATGACCCTAATGACAGACGGTCGACGTCAAGTGTTTTAGTTATAACGTTGTTTATTCAACTGAGACCCACATTGGTGATAATACAGGTAGCCGATAAGATACACGCCTCAATACGTAGTAACGGTACTGCCTTAACAGTTTGTGCTATTGTCGTGTTACAACATACATGATATACTTTGTAATATAGCTGGAACGGATGTTATGATCAAGAGGACACTTTGAAATAAATGTTTTGCAGTGATTACTGATTAGGTATAATGCTGGGTCACCCACAGAGTTAGATGATGATTGTTATTGGATATATACATATTAAAATATATGTTATATGTTATTGGATATATTATTAAAATATAGTTGTTATTGTAAAGCAATTACGTAGGGAGAAGGGAGAATTATCTTTGCTTGTTCGAAAGTCAATGTCAAGGACATTTATCCATGCATTGCAGATTAAATTTACTACTCTACTACAGTGGTCACGATTAGTTACTTAGCTGTTGAATATCACCACTTAGACAAGGTTTTGAGCTTTGATTATTTACCGTTTTGAGTTATGCTTTCCGGTGCGCATTGCATAAAACGGTACATTTCTTTTTGTACCGGTTTACCGGATATTTAGTAGCCACAAGTAATTAAAATATCCTCTTGTAGCGTTCTCTTATGTTTGGTAACGGAACGTAATCAGCGAGCATCGCGCTAAAATGCATTTTACTGCAGAATATTGACGTCATGATATAATTTATGCTAAACATTCAGAGATTATTACATTTACCTAGATTTATTTTTTTCCTTTGTCTACACACAATTCTTTGTCACTGCTGTTCTATTGACATAAAATCTTAGTTCCAATTTCACCGCTGCAATTGAACGCGATCAACATAAGATTAGATGAACTCGGATTAGCGCATTGATCCGGTTCAAGCTGGACGTAGTTTAACAATCGGCGAAATTAGACCTAAGAAGACTACACTTCATGTACTTACGTTCATGGAGTGTAGTGCCACAGAACTATACCGAAAAACTTTTTTTTTTCTGTTTTTGCAAATGTTTCTTGGACAAAAGCGGTCGAGTAGTCTACCTCGAGGCCGCCGCATATCTCGGTTGTAACTGACCGTGCTAACCAGGCTATTGAAATCAATACCCTCTGAAAATCGAAACTAGTAAACCAGCATCCAGCAACACGCAAGTGTGAAGCATGTATTGTTTTAAAATAGCGGAATTAATTAGCTAGCTACTGATTAAACCATTAGAGCGAAAACTGTATCAGAATTCTCCCCTCAGCTGATTTTAATTTATGTCAGGCATTCATGGTTAAAAGGTATGTTAATTGGATAAGGCATATTAAATCTGAGTATTAAAAATTAATTTATGATGGAAATCAGGGTAATCGTTCAAATTTCTCCAAGCGTGGCGTTGAAGTGTGTACCTTTACTAGCTGGGGAGAAGTAGTTCTGAACCGAGTCGCCTGAACAAGTCTTGTGTCGGAGGCAAAGATCCACACGTCGTTTAGCGCACAGTAAGTCGTTCTATAGAAACCCGACGACAGTAACATTCCATTGTTGCGTTTCTGCAAATGTACAAGAAAATTCAAATACCTAAAACGTTAACATGCTTCGTTAGAATTTTGAAAGCAAACTTTTTGCAACGTTTAAATGTTTTTCCCATAGTTAATCGGCATTCCTATGTGAGTCCAATGCCAGCTATTTCTGACTCCAGCGATTTGTCGCGACCCGCCTCCAATCACGCGAGTCAAACTAATCCCTTGCAGGCCGCGTGAATGACTTTATTGAAATTCTCACTGGAAATTTGCGGTGTAGATGGATCGAATACGTGATAGTTGGGTAATGGAACTTATGTTCTGCCTTTGGGTGCAGAAATCTGACAGAATCGAATTAAAGGCTTCATAGCCACTTCGGTGCATATAATACGAAGGATAGGAAGAAGTACCGAAATACGGCTACTCCGCTTAACATTTCCACTTGACCTATTTGCCGAATTGAAAATCGATATTCGATACTTACCTACTATCCCTAATTTTAACCTAAACGATTCTCGAATCTTGGCCTCCCAAATATTGATGTAGGGACTAACAATAGACTCCAAAAGCAACAAAAAATCCACGAACTGTCGATTCAAAAACATATGTTGGCAAGCAAATAGCTCATGGGGATATGCACCGACCAACAGACACCCGCCAGGTAGATTATAAATAAAACCCGCATAACTGGATCAGAATCGCCCCACAAAGCTAAGGACGTTCATTCCCGACGTATTGTCAGCCCTGCGGATAACTGACTGACGACTGTTAATTTCTGAAAAAGCTAACAATTCTACGTTTATTAAGCACTCGTACTTTTCGTGACTACATGAAGCTTTCGAGCGCAGTTGGCTCACAATTTCATATGTTTGCGAACGCTTTTCGTGATGCAAAGTTGAAGCGAACTTTCTGTAGAGATTGCTCGCTCGGATAAAAACGGTAATGGCAGCAAAAACCGAGGAAAAGACACCTCTGTCAAGAACGCACCATGCGCTGTGTTTTACCTGGAAAATTAACTTACGAGTTATGCGGTACTTCGTCATGGCATCGTCTGCTTCTTGCAATCTCGTCTGTACAACGTCAATGAACTCCCAGGTTTTTTCGGATTAAGCGCGTGCAAAACTTGACATAATCCGACACTTGATAGTACTGTCACCGGTTTTACGGAGGGATAATGTACCATTCGCAGCGAGCATGATACGATACGCTGTGTGCGTGCCTTCTTTCCCCGTATACTGACTGCGCGAACGCTCGCTGTGTAATGTAACATGTTACATTACGCCCCGTAACGCCGCCGATCAGATCTTTACCTTTATATTCAGTTGTAAGCATTTTCTCGTTCGGCAACTCTTCGAAGCGCAAGTTAAATTGCTCGTACTCTGAAACCTTAAGAGATAAAAAATTATTTATTTTATCCAAAAAACACTTATAAATACCTACTAAATACATATTATTAGGTAGACAACATTACATTAAATCAATCTTATTAACTACACTCGTGAGCAAAAAAATCGACTCAGGACGCACGCCCGCGGTTAAAAAACTCTGGCAAAAAATCTGAAGCTTTCATTCTATTTCTGATTTTAACATCTCAAAGCTGTTAGTTTTAACCTTAAAATGAGTGGTCTACCTTGTTATTTACATTTTTATTTTGGTAATGAAAAAATATAGAATGAGAAGGAGTCTTATGCAATGAAAAAGGGTGATAATTAACAGTAAAGAAAATACCAGCTTAAATTCGTCAAAATATTAATTTATTAGAAATTAAACTATCAATATTTAGTGTTGCCCCCCCTGGCCCTAATAACAGCTTCCAATCGCTTCTTCATGGATCGAATAAGTTTCTTTACTCGATCTTGTTCGATGCTATCCCATTCTTCAATGAGCGCCGCTTTGAGGTCCGATTTCGTGGCTGGTGCAGGATTTCTAGCCCGAACTTTTCGTTTCAGTTGGTCCCACATATGCTCGATAGGATTTAAGTCCGGGCTACGCGCTGGCCAGTCCATAGCGGCAATTTCGACCTCCTGTAAATACTGCCGGACGGAACCTGCAGTATGTGGACGGGCATTGTCGTGCATTAAGATGAAGTTTTCGCCTATGAAACCGGCGTAGGGAACGACGTGATCCCCTAAAATCTCTTCGATGTATCGGTTCGCCGTCAATCCTCCCACTCGACCACCAGTTTCAATAAAAACCAACTCGGTTTTTGCCTCCATTGAAATGCCCGCCCACACCATCCAGGAACCTCCTCCAAAAGCCACATTTTCTTTGATGCAGCACTGCGCGAATCTTTCTCCAGATCTTCTGTAGACTCGTCCTCTTCTATCGCTACCATGCAAGCACACTCTGCTTTCGTCTGAGAAGAGGACGGAGCTCCATTGTTCGTCAGTCCAATCAACGTGTTCTCTGGCAAATCGTAGGCGGGCTGCTCGGTGGGCTGGGGTTAATTTGGGGCCAGTAGCTGGCCTTTTTGGCTCAAGGCTAGCTGCCTTAAGTCGTCTTCTGACTGTCCAGCCACTAACAGCCACTCCTCGCGTTTCTCTGAGCTCTTGTTGGACTTGAACGCCAGTGAGGGCCCGATTTCTCAGCGATGTACTGACAATGAAACGGTCATCTCTCTCCGATGTGCACCTTTTTCTTCCGGAACCGCGTCTTCGATTAAAGTTACCAGTCTCCTGGTAACGACGGTAAACTCTGGAAACAGCAGACTGGCTCATGTTCAACGCACGTGCCACTTCACGCTGACTCTGGCCTTGTCGCAATAGGGTGACCGCTTGAGCAGCTTCATCACTTGTTGTGTCCATTTTCAGGTAGAATTCTTGTTTGTTGATAACGGAGATGTGTATCGGTTGACGTTTGACGGCTAACTGATAAGGGTGGGTCAGGTAGATAACCTTTTATATGGGTAAGTAACCCTTAATTAGCACTATTGTAAACAAGCGCAAAAAGGGTGGTTACTGATCACAACATGTTGTTGGGTTGTGTGAGCAAGAAACATTACAATATTTTATATCATTTTGAAGCTTATAATAGCAGCTTTATGATTTTACTATGAAAAAAATATTAACACGATCAGTTTTTTTGCCAGTGACTTTCGACTGCAGGTGTGTCGCCTGAGTCGATTTTTTTGCTCACGAGTTTAGGTAGGCATGTACTTATATTGAAATTAGTGGTCAAGGGTAAAGCGGCCCCTGCTGAAGCAGGGACCTGATGCTGATGCATGTAGCAGTATTAAAGCATTTGCCCAATACTGCGCAGGTTTTCAGGCAGGCAGGCTGGTTGTCAAGCACCTTGACCTGACTTACTTTATCCATATTACTATTTTGGCTGTCGTAGCGTATTTTAATGATATGTACATACGTACAAGTCCCAAACAACAGTTAGTTTGAAGACCGTGAATTTCTGCTTTAAAACGTGTTGGCAGACAGGTGCTTTGGACACAAGACACCTGATGCATCGTCGCCAGTATTATTATTAAGGTACCCGTCGAACCGCTTTTAGGCATATGGTTTCAAGACGGACAAGAAATCTTACACCCGGTTTCGATATGGTAGAACGTTTTTTTCCTACACGTGTAGTTACACATAAATGTGTAACTACACATTTATGTAGGAGATATCTTTAACAAAGAAAATTTTTATTAAGAATAGAAACAAATTAGGACTAGTATAAATTTACAATTAAAACAGTTGAGCCATATCAATACCGATCAGAAGAAATGACGTTTGATTTTGGATATATCCATATGTATAGTCGGTACCACAAGAGGTTAAATTCAGCATTCGTCAGATTATTTCTCCAGAATTAACAAAGCGAACGGACAGCAGGGTCAAAAGGTCACGTCCAACACGAGAACACCACTCGAGGTGACAATGACACCGGTTCCTTATGCCCATTGTCGGCGCGAGCTCATTGTGGATCAATTGTTGATGGCACGAAAGGAAGCTTGGCGAGAGGCGTTTAAAATCAAGAGCCATGGGAACAGCATTCACACGGATGGATGATGTGCTTTGAGGGGTCGTTCATTAATCACGTGATGTTTTTAGCAATCTTTTAGTCCCACTTTGCCCCATGGTGATAAGTGGTGAGGATTTTTTTGTCTATCAAATCACGTGGATTTTTTTCTAGATACAACAAACTAAGCATAGTGATTAAAATGTCAGTGTGTCCGGTTTATAATTTGGACTTTCAATGGAAATTAAATACATGTGATATCTCACTACACCCTCGTGATATTTCGTGATTTTGCCGAACCTTTCGAGCTTCACGTGATTAATAAACGTCCCTTGACCAGGGATGCAACATTTTTACTTCATAACAAACAATAGGTGATGTTTGTTGACGGAAAAATAACTGCACCAAAAGGGTAGAAAACCAACATCCTATCTAATGCACTCTGGGTAGTCCTGTAAGGTCCAAATAAAATAAACCGCTTAGACTTTGTTATGTTTTAATGATTTCCTAGTTTGCACAGTCATCAATCATTATCAAATCAGGACAGGACATCATCAAAATTAATGCTGGTGTAAACTTTTTTCTAATAGTTCAACTCTGCATAAATAGTACCAATAGCCAAGAAATAATTCAAGCAAGATTAATGCAAGCGGACAGGGTAATATAATTTGATTGTTTTGAAAAAACTAAATCCGACTTGTAGTCCCTGTTTACACTGTTTTTAAGTTTGGCGGGACAAATACTAACCCCTCGGGATGAAAAAATTAAGGGACCACCTCGGGATTTTTCTCTATACAGGAGCGAAATAATGTTTAAAACCAGTCCATAAATGACGGAGAAATCGACGAATATACACATAAAAAAACATACATACAGCCGAACATAGAACCTCCTCCTTTTTCGAAGTCGGTACACACAAATTGCTTAAAGTGCATTTATGCTGTTTGAATTACTTAAAAAAAGCAATTAAATCTGACTTCCGTTTAAAACAGTTCCATTAAATAGCTAAAGGCCAAAGTTTGAAGGTGAGCAAAGGCTCTCACTAGCGTATATTTAATTGTGACAGAAACAAGAAGGTTCTTATTCCTACTTATAATTTGTGGCTAACTTAAACTGTCACTCTGAACTTCGTAACAGAAACTAATAAATTGTAACTTAGATTAGAAGTAAGTAAAGTACCTACACACTAGCCAAACTCGACAAAGAATGTTAGTAAACAAACCTCGACACAAATAACTAAAGCTCACTTGCTTGGCGTCGAGTTTCAGATATAATTGTAAGCAATATTTATTGGAGGAAGGATCTCAAATCGACAAATTAGATTGCGTATAAAAAGACGCGGCAACAAAACAGTGAATTTTAGGCTAAGTTTGGGCAATTTGTTTACAAACATTCTACTTTGAGTTTGGCTAGTGTATAGAGTTATTCTATGGACATAATAGACGATGTGGCGCGGCGGGCGAAGGTCCACCTGCGACGAAGGAGGTTGCAGGTTCGATTCCCGCCTTGGGACAAATGTTTGTACGATCTGCAAATATTTATCACCTGCAACAAATTCTAGGTATTTTCTATGTATACCTAATAAAAAATATCTATCTACGTAATGTATTGTATTAAGTTTATCAGTCATCTAGTACTTATAACACAAGCTCTGCTTAGCTTGGGGCTAGATGATGCTGTGTGAATTGTCCAGCTTTATTTATTTTTATTCAAAAACGTATTAAATGCAAACCAGGACCTGTTGTCATTTGTCATACCAGCACGTTCACAGCTGGACATAGGCCTCCTGCATAAGACGCCCATCGTTTATCACTCCACTCTTCAATTCTCAGGTATGTATTATAAAATCAAAAATAAGGTAGTATTGGCGATCTTGTCACTGAAGATCAATCTCTACCAGACAACCTTGAATGAATATAACTTGATGGAACTCTAATCGATTGATTGTCATTCCAAGGGCTCGGGCCTCGTGTCGAATAAATAAGTTCCCTCGATTCTAATCAGAGAGCCAAACGAATTCTCTAATAGGAGCTTTGACATTGTATTCTTACATCCTATTAGGTAGCAGGGTTGCCACTTGTTGTGGGAAAACAGATATAACAACAATATAAATTCAGCAGTAGTGATGCAAAAGAGAGCAATTAGGACGATGATAAGCATATCTCAGACAGAATCATGTAAAGAATATTTCATTACTTTGCGCATACTTACTGTGCCTTGTCTATATCCATTAATTCTACTCACATACCTAGTAAAATATTTAAATTTAGTCGAAACCCCTTAGGCAAGGGCTTTAAGGGAAAAAAGTAGAAGAAGGGACATAGTAAAGGAATTTACGCCTATGCTGAATATACTATGCAGAGCACAGCGTACGGCACCAGGCTGTAAAACTATATAATATATCTCCTATAAAAGTATATTTAATGCAGACAAATTTAAAAATAAACTCAAAAGAATTCTTGTTGCTACTATTCTTTGGAGGAGTTCTGCGCCGACAAACATAAATCTGAGGATTTGTAATGATAATAATTTAAGTAACATTTAGGTACATATTTAAGTAACATAGTTGAGATTATTTTATGAATATTTTTGACATTTTACATAATTATTGTTCATATATATGTTAGGAATATATTTTTAATTTGACATTTTATATAATTATTACTATAATTGCTTAAGTTTGATATTTTTATTTTAAATCTGACATTCTTGATTATTAAGTAATTGTTTTGACATTTTGAGTACTTAATATTTTGAATATGCACTATTATTGTTTTCTTTTTTTGTCTATTTATAAAAAATGTTACTTAATACTGTAACTGTACCTACTCTAATTCTCCGTTTTGTATTATTAGATGTGTAATTTCCGACACAATGTAAATTGTTTGAGAATAAATGAAAATGAAATAAAATAAAATGAAAACTTCCTTGTTCATGAGTCGTTGAGTGACTCGTCGTCATCAGTTGCAGCTGAACTTTGCTTCTGGGCCTCGTTTGTATGTAGCATCCATAAAAATCCTGTAATACTCTTCAAGATAATCTGATATCATGCATGACTGTCATGAGTTAAATTTACAGTAAATTGGGTCAATTTCGCATTTGCTCTACCAATCAATATGAGGCATAATTGAATAGTTCAATTATTTTCAGAGTCGGTATGAGTAATGACATTAATTTGAGTAATTTACTAAAAGCTCATCAAAATCCAGCTTTCAAAAGTGCCAAACGTAAATGAGCCAGTGTTCATAAAAATTGTTACGTTTCATCGCACATTTTGCTAAAACATTATGGCAACCCTAACGTAGTACCAACATAACATCCTATTTAAAGTTATTGGATCCCAGGAACCCAACAAAGGAATACATGACAAAATTCTAAGCTTACTTCAAACTGGTAATGTTTCCTCCTTGGTTTTTATTGTGTTCCTTATTACCGAGGAAATAATGCACATTATTCCCATTTAAAGAATCGTAAGTTACATTAGTATGCAAACTATCGTAATTTTCACAGAATACTATAGACGTTTAATGTCATTTGGAAAAGTGCGCTGTCCGCTATAGCTTTTTTGTTGCATAAAAATCCTTCCTACTATGATGTTCTCCTTAGCTGACCTTCAGCATCGGCGGCCAGTCTCAACGGAGACTAGCCAGGTGCGCGGATAAGTGTGTGCGTAAACACAGGTGCACTCTCTATTCCCTTAATCATAATCCGTTGGCACGGAAAACCGACACGACCGGTGCTAGCTCAGGCGTAGGACCGAAACCTGACGGGTTTGGTTGTCAAACTAGGCCCAGATCTCTGTACTCACGGATCCCCGTGGTAAAAAACTGAAATTAAATAAAATTCAATATTTTTTATTTGGTTCCGAGGATGTGAACACAGGGTAGAGAAAAATAAATACGATATTAAACAAACATGAAAGTGCCCTGTTTTGCACATAATTAGGAGATCTCAGAACCCTGCGGTCTATTGAAATTACTTATATTTTAATTCGTAGGTTATTACTAATTATTTAGTTCATTGAACCAGTTTCTTCATAAGTTGTGTAGTTTTCTTGTAAATAAGTAAATCTTGATTTTTGCGCTTGTGCCGCCGTTCCAAAAACGTATGCTCTGTCCCGTTCCGCTGAACGTGAAATCCTATGCCTATCCTTTTCACAAAACGGCGCGCATGGTGCCCTCATAACGTGCTTTGCAAGGAACGGGGGTGTAACACCGCCAACATCCTGACTCCGGGATGCTACTGTGAATTTTTCTTGCTAGAAAAATCTCAATTACAATTTATGGCTCGACCCGGGATTTAAACTTGGGACCTTATTAGGTGCTAACACGCGTCCGCTAAACCAAGGCAGGCTACTAACTATGCTTTGATGTAGTAAACTGTGACACACCACAACATTATCATATAAATTAAATCGTCTCTATTATTATGAAATTACACTTCTGTTTACACATTACAGCAACAAGATGTGTTGTGTTAATAATTATTGCATTTTATGACTAGGGGCACTTATGTCCGACACATTCATACAAGACTTTTATACTGCATGCTCGCAATAAATAATTTGTTAATTATTATCTCAGTTATTTCAGATGCACAACACAATCCATATAGTCCCACATAATTAAATCAAATATAATTAAATTTAAGAAGAATTAGACATGTAGTAGGTACTACAAATTTAAAGAACTAAAATAATAAATAAATTTAATTAATTCGTAAAATAAGAGTTAAAGAGGCGTGTTCTGAATGTCAAAAAATAGTTCGACCAGACTGAAAAGATGGCGCTTTTAGTTTGAAACAATATGGCATAGACCCTGCATAGGTGGACATGACACTACCACAATCTTTATTCCTCCGCGAAAGATCCCTGCCATCTATTGAGTTCTAAGGTAACTAACGATTTTTCTTCTTTGGAAAACGCCTCATTGGTTAAAAACAGGGATGTATTCTGGCACTGACTGGGCATATCTAGATCTGCTTAGTTTAGGGCTAGATTTTATTTCAGCGTGCGAAAAGTCTAGTATCTACAGGGTGTGGCATAATCTGTGGGTAATCCTTTACCCACGGCTGGGGGGCATCACGACTGTTCGGATAATCAATTTTTTTTGTTTTTATTAATTAATTGGGCACTCATGTCACCCTACACTTTTTTTTACACCACTAGATACCAAATTTAGAGAAAATAAAGAACTAATCACAAATTTTGCGTTCAAATATAAATTTAAAAAAATAATTATGGCTATCGTACAAAGTTGGTAGTTTACGTTTGATAGCACCACTATCTAGGAATGCTATTCAGAAAACAGACTGAGAAAAAGTTTTTTTTTTAAATTTGGCACCTAATTAATGCTCTCGATAAGAGTGTAACTTTTACTGAATACAAATTGTGATTTTCCGAACAGTCGATGCCTCTTAGCCGTGGGTATTATCCACTCATTACGCCACACCCTGTATTAATTAACTACATGTTATAACAAACTAGCTGCTGCCCGCGGCTTCGCACGCACTTTTTAAGTAGCGTATGTCCGTCCCCGGGATACCATTTACCTCTCTGCCAAATTTCATTGCGATCCGTTCAGCCGTTTAGGCGTAAAAAGATAACAGACAGATAGACATACAGAGTTACTTTCGAATTTATATTATTAGTATGAATGCGTTATTGTCGACTCCATTAATTAACAGCTTCTGATTAAAATTTATCACAAGTCCTATCAATTAAATTATTAATCGCCGCTTTGGAACCGGCTATGAAGGATGTGTCAGGTTATATATCCGTTTTAATATGTAAGTTTTCTCAGGACTTTCTCTTCCCACACTTAAAGCGTTGGGGAAAATAAAATCGTTACTTAATTGTTTTAGTGTTGAACATCATTAACATCAGCATATACCTACTAGGCCACTGCCGAACATAGGCCTCCTATAATGAGCGCCATAGCGCAGTCTTCAGCTTGCCGCATCTAGCATCTGCCTACAGTCTTCGTTGGTCGTCATCCCACCTGGTCGGAGGGCGTCCTACACTACGTTTGCTGAGTCTCGTTCTCCACTAAATAACACGTTTACCCCAGCAGCGGTTGTCGCTTTTTCGCGGGATATGACCGGAACAATGCCACTTTAGCTTGCTAATTATTTGAGGTTTGTCGATAACTTTGGTTCTGTCGGATACTAGGACCCTCGTTGTCCAGAATCACTCCCTTTCGGTTTAGTATACATGTTACGTAGCACCCTGTATTCGTTACGAATCCTGTCCTTCAGGGAATGTATAATTTAAAGATAGTCACTTGACCGCGCTCTAACGGAGTCTGCACACAAAGTAGACAGCCCGGCCCGGCGGCGGGTTGATGTCGGCAACATTATTTTATAGAATTATGTCGGCGACAGTGCCCGCGTCTTGCGACGTGTCCGCGACAAATGCAGGCGGCACGTCTGCGACAAAATCTGTCGTTGTCTGTCTTCGTCAGTCTTTTTCATGTCCACGACACTCTTGACTTGTCGAAAGTTGCTGATTTCGTGACACGACCCGGCGGCGGGTTTGTTGTGTTGACTCCTAGATGTGAAGCCACCAACATCCAACCCGCCGCCGCGCCGTCGGGCTGTGTAGGGGACTTTGGCGTGTAGACTTCTTATAACGTGCCCTGTGTTTGCTTTTGGTATTAGTCTTAATGGCTTGAGAGACTTTGGTGTAGACTTCCTAAAAGGTATCCCTCTGTTTGATATTTGTCTTAATGGGTTTTACCATCTTCAGTTACGTCTCAAGATCTCATCTTCAGAAGTAAATTACGAATCATTTTAATTCATTCCCATTACATTAAAAAAGGCTGACTATACCGCTTTGTAATTTAATTACTTAATTAAATTACCAGTCTAGTAGCTTACCGACGTATTACCTATTGGATGAGTTGGAAAATCATTTATAATTGCGATTTCTATTATAACAGAATTAAATTAAATAGCAATAGAGAAATTTTATAAAAATGCAAGTGAACACAGTTATTATTAAAATGGTAAACGCTTACTAGACCTAGAGAATGAGGTTGCCAATGTCCACCTGTTTTGCGAAAAGTGGTCAATAATTGTTGCACACTTTTCGCACAAGTCAAGTCAGAAGTCATTAACATTATTTCTTTAGGCTTACAAAAGAAGCACTTATTGACTGACATGTCAAATTTTAAACTATAAATTATTATTAAATAGGAAATTGATTTGCTTTTCACTTCAATTTTTTGTTCACTAGTGGAAAAACTGAAATAAAAGAAGTCTCGATATAAGTACCTACCTACACGGCCATATCTGAGACTCACTACACTATAGTCGAGCTTAGAATCCGATGCAAATTATGTCAACAAAACTGAACAAAAAATCTGAAATTAACTTGCTTGGAGTCGAGATAAAAGTAAAGTTGTTAAATAATATTCATTAAAGAAAGAATTTCAAATCGACAAGTACCTACTATAAATTGTGTTGAAATTAACAACAAGAAAGTTTATTTTAGTATAAGTAGTGCGGAATTGATTATCTTTTTTGCAGTTAATTAAAATATCGAGTAAGTAGGTATAGACAGCAAAACCTCATTTTGAAATACAGTTGTATTATTATTTATTTTTTAATACGTACTCATCCCAGAATACAAAGTGAAATCAATTCGCGAGAGTGTAAAATGTATAGATGATGTCACGACGCGTCCCTATGACCTGATTCCGTCGGAGACAGTCTTCCGTGCCGTGTTATAGCAAATTTATAGCTGTAATCTGTATAGCCATAACATCCATCTATAGCCACAAGGGTTCCGATGTCAACTGCGTAGGAGATTAGTGTAAGATGACTCTTCTGTGACTCTATTGTGGTTTCAACAAAGCCAGTAGTTAGGAGCTTCTGAAGAGCCAACTTATCGTACGTAATACTAGTTTCTGCCCGCAGCTTCGCACGCGTTGTTTCTATGGAAACATTTAATTTTTTTCATTTATAGGAACATCTAAACATTTTTGGTTATTTCTATCACATTATCTCCCAAATGAGTTCCGATTTGTGTGATAAGAAGTAGCCTGTATGTGTGTGTAGTCGGATTTGTGTGTAAGGTATTATGAAAGCTTGCTGATTCATCGATCCATGCTTGAGTAACGCTTTTCTATGGCATAAACGTCACTCAAGCATAGATCTATGACTGAGCAAGCTTTCATATACGGGCCTATATGTTATACGTCTAGACCTACATACATCTATGCAAAATTTCAGCCCAATCCGTTCTGTAGTTTTGGCGTGAAAACGTAACAAACATACATCCAAACCGGATTTATAATATTAGTGTAATGTGATGTATGCGGAAAACTAATTAGATCCGTATAAATAATTCCATTATTTCTGGAATTCGTTATTGTTATAATTTAAGTTTATGTTTCCGCATAGATGAATAAAATCGTGCAGTTATAAACCAAATCGCTTGCTAGCGATTTGGTTAATAACTCGCTTGCCAAGCAAGGTGGATGAGTCACTAACCCAATAGTTTTAATAATTTGTATCATTTCAGTTTAAACTATTTCAGGGTTTTCTTTTCATACATTCTTTGACAGAAGATTAATATAACAAAATCTGTAGAGTAAGAGCTGTAAGTCAAGGTTTAAGTTTACCAACTCAGAGATCTGTCAGCTTTGCCTCTAAAGGTGAGTATATACTAGAGCATTTAACAGAATATCGAGCAATCGCTGTTTTTAAATTTACTCGAATCACTCTTCGAACATGAAGCTCGTTGTTTCGTTACACCCTGATTTTAAAAACCAACGAGCGTTTTGGTGTAGCATTTTATCGAGCTAAGGCACGAGCGCGGGTGACGGGGGTGAGAAGCGCGGGGCGCGGTAAATGTACGCTAAGAACAAATGTTACGCATAAATGCTCACTTATCGTGAGCATTACGTCGAACACAGCGTCGAGCTTTCGCAAGGACGTTACGTTACATGGAAATGCTTAAGGAAAATAAACATTAATTTGTCTGTTTTGTACCATTCGTAAGAACGTTACATTACAATGTTATACTCTAGCAAATGCTCTATACATTAGCGAAACTCGATGTAGAATGTTTGTAAACAAACCGCCCATACTTAACCTAAATTTCACTCTGTTGCCGCGTCTTTTTACATGCAATTTATGTATATTACATGTCGATTTGCGACCTTCAATAAATTTTGCTTACAATTATATCTAAAACTCGAAGCCAAGCAAGTGAGTTTTAGTTATTTGTGTTGTGATTGGTTAAAAAACATTCTACATCGTGTTTGGCTAGTGTATATTCTATACTTAACACAATAGACGTAATATTATTATAGATGTAGAGTTTGCTCTTAAAATAATCAGGGCACCAATTTGCTTATCCCCTTATCCAGCATATCTCAGAAAAGATTCCACTTACGCCCCGTATGCAGATCCGTATTGGAAAGTAATTAGATTCCAGATCCAATCTCGAGTATCTCGTGAGCGAACTACGGTCCCGGCTAGACTACATAAACTATACTACACATAGAGTGGCAGAGCAAGATATGGAGTTTGAACAGGTTAGTGAGGTGCGAACAGTCGAACATCCAGACTTCAGACCAGCAGCTAGTGCTGGTAAAATCTATCAGCACACAACTATTTCTGCAATGAGCCAGGAACATAGAAATACAATTTATTGTTAAAAATAATTTACATGTCTTTAGAATCAATGTTTCTCGCATTGAGTGTAAAGACACATTCCTTGTCCAGCTTCATGGTTTATTATCAGAGAGGTGAGTCCGGTTGACGATAGTATCAAGACGTGGTCGAGATGTCTGCTTTTTCTATAGGATTTGGTTCAGTGCCTCTATCGTGCGGTCAGAGTACTAACTACGCAAATTCCATACAAATATGAGACGTCGCGATCACGTCTCTTCGCCCGAGTTGACGATAGCATCGTCAACCGGACTTCGGGGCTATGTTTATAACTATCAGAGCTTACGTGTGTGCGACGCACTCCATCAGGAAATTTGGGTTGCGTAGTTATCAAATAGATAAAACATACAATACGCAATAGCAAATCAAGCATGATAAAAAATGCCGCCGTTTCTACTAATTTTAGAATTACAAGTATTAAAAAAGTGCAGCTTATCAAAGGAGGGCATTTTAATTGACTTATAGATCAGCTGTGTACCAAGAAATTGTTTTTTTGACCAATTTGACGATCTCTGTGGTGCGTGGTGGTCGGTTCGATTCCCGACTCGGGACAAATGTTTGTACGATCTGCAGATATTAGGTCCTTACATATGAAATTAGCGTTTTTCGTACTGGCCACTTTAATCACAAATTTCTCCTCTTTGGTAAGGAATTCCAAATTCAAATTTGTACTCATGTATTTGTGCTTCGATGATCGTCATTCATTTGTTTTTTTTCTTCTGTTTTTTTTCTGTTTGCGTCACTCATTTTACAAAATGGAAAACTTAAAATATCGCATTATTTACGAGTACGAGTTCCGCCGTGGCACTAGTGCTGCGGAAACAACTCGAAGGGTGAATGATGTGTATGGCGGTCGTGTTGCAAAAGAAAACACAGTTCGTTTTTGGTTCCAACGTTTTCGTTCTGGAAATTTTGACCTGCAGAACAAGCCCCGTGGACGGCCTGAGACTCAAGTTGATAATGAAGAGTTGAAGGCTATTGTGGAAGCGGATCCATCGCAAACCACGTCCGAGTTAGCTGCAGGCTGCGATGTTAGTGATAAAACTGTTTTAATTCACTTGAAGCAAATTGGGAAGATTAAAAAGCTTGAAAGGTGGGTACCTCACGAATTGACTGAAGCAAACCGGCAAACGCGCGTCGACTGCTGCGTTACATTACTAAACCGGCACAATAATGAAGGTATTTTAAACCGAATCATTACCTGTGATGAAAAATGGGTTCTTTACGATAATCGGAAGCGCTCAGCGCAATGGTTGGATACTGGCCAGCCAGCCAAATCCTGCCCCAAGCGAAAATTAACCCCAAAAAAGTTACTTGTAAGCGTTTGGTGGACTAGTGCCGGTATTGTTCATTACAGTTTTCTCAAATCTGGCCAGACTATTACGGCTGATGTCTATTGTCAGCAATTGCAAACCATGATGGAAAAGCTAGCGGCTAAACAACCTAGGCTGGTCAATCGCTCCACGCCACTGCTGCTTCACGACAACGCTAGACCACACACTGCGCAACAGACGGCTACTAAATTAGAAGAGCTTCAATTGGAAAGTCTAAGACATCCTCCGTACTCCCCGGACCTTGCTCCAACAGATTACCATTTTTTTCGAAATTTGGATAACTTCTTGCAAGGGAAAAAATTCAACTCCGATGGGGCAGTCCAAATCGCCTTCAAAGATTTTATTGATTCCCGTCCGACTGGTTTTTTTAGTAAAGGGATCAATGAACTACCTATAAGATGGCAAAAGTGCATAGAAAATAATGGTTCATACTTTGATTAATTAAATATATTATATTAAAAAATATTCGACTTTTTGTTCCTCCCATACAAAACGCCAATTTCATATGTAAGGACCTAATATTTCAGTTAAGGATGTTTTCTATGTATGATAAAAAATGTCTATGTAGTGTATTAGTACCTATAACACAAGCTCTGCTTAGCTTGGGGCTAAATAAATAATGCTGGACAATCCACACAGCATCATCCCAGCCCAAGCTAAGCAGAGCTTATGTTATGGGTATTAGATGAATGATATACGTAATACAATACATTACATAGATATAAATTTTTTATTATACTTAGAAATACCTACACAAAACACTTGGAACAAATATTTGCAGATCGTAAAAACATTTGTCCCAAGGCGGGAATCGAACCTGCAACCTCCTGCGTCGCAGGCAGACCTTCGCCTGCCTACGTCGTCGGTCGTCAAGATGATGGTGTGTGGATTGTCCAGCATTATTTATTTATTTATCTGCCGAGAAGTCATAGGAATGGGGCCCCCAATGCCAATTCTTTTCTCAGCCAATGCGTCTGCAGTGTTAGTGCTGCAGATTATCTTCACTCTGCCCATGTTCATCAACCATGTCCCTTATTACACCTCTGTGTGAAACACCTATTCTAAATGCGTCACAGGCACTCAACGCCGGGAATTTGCAGTAATTAGGTCAGTCGACCGATATTTATTAATATCTCAACGTGAGTGGATTTTGCTAATGATCTGGCTAATCAGGCTGATATTAAGGGCTTGATTATCATATTTTGAGAGGAATATCCACCCGGGGCGGGCAGCAGCGCCTCCCGCAGAACAAGTATACCTCCGAACTGCGATCCCGCATGCCCAGCGTGGAAATTCTGGACATTACCCCCCATAATAATGAAAGCCAATAAGGCTCTTATCAGGGGGAGGCCTGCGTCCATCAGTAGACAAGTATGGGCGGTAGTTGAGAGGAATAATTATAATATTATCTTTGTCTCTGATTTTCTTTTGACTTTCTGACTGATTTAAATGAATTGAAACTGAGGAGAAACACAAAAACATGAAGATATCTGGTAGATCCTAGATATTTTTCGTAAACAAAGACATTGATGTATGAAAACTCAACTAGAACAGTTTTATTTTAGTGGTTCTTTGTTGTTTTTTGTATGTTTTAGTTTACCAAAAATATCTTGGATTCTAGGTGGTAAAGCCTTGTCTTGACCTACTTACACGTCTGACGATGATGATACGACCGATACGATCCGTCCCTTTTTAGGGTTCCGTACCCGAAGGGTCAAAACGGAACCCTATTACTAGGCCTCCGCTGTCCGTCCGTCCGTCTGTCACGTGGCTATATCTCGTGAACCGTAAGAGGTAGACAGTTGAAATTTTTAGATAATGTGTCTCTTGCCGCTATAACAACAAATAATAAAAATAAATATCAAAATTAAAGGGGGCATCTATATAAAAAACCAGATTTTTGTTCGCTATTTTTACTTTTCCTTTGTCAAGTCACGTTTGTTGTATGGGAGACCTCCTATACAACAAACGTGATTTTTTTGGCTATTTTTGCTCTTAATTTGTCAAGGCTGTATCTCTTGAACTGCAATAGGTAGTCACATGCAACTTTATTATACTACTGTAATTAAGTTAGACGTCAACTGTAATAATAACAAATACTAAAAATAAAATAAAGTTAAAATTTAATGTGGTTTCCGAACAAGTGAAAATTTGATGTTCTTTGAATAAGTTGCTTGACTTTTACGGTACGGAACACTTCGTGTGCGAGTCGACTTGCATTTGGCGATATATTTAAATGTCTGACTTTCTAGATGTGGTTTGATTTTAATTCTATCTCCGAAAAAATGTTGGGAGGTGAACAAATAAGTTCAGCAAATGGTTTACTCACACACATGAACAGATAACAAACTGATAAAGATTTTCTGACGTTCCCAATTCTTATCAAGGGCAATGTTCAACATCACGATGGAGAGCATTTTGATTGATGACTTCCAAATGACAGCGCCGTCGTCGTGGGCTCAATCTCCTCTAAGATACTGTACTTGTGAGCTTGCAACATCAAATATGATGCGCCATTTTAAATTTAGTGTGAAAGAACTCTTTATGTGAAGTTCAACTTGAACTTTTGCAATTTTTTTGCAATTTAGAGCGTTCTCAGAAACCTTAAAAATTCAAAACTTCGTTCCTAAAAATTTGTTCTCAGGTTTTTGTCTACGTTGCTGTCTACAAACTTGGTTGTAGCAAACAATGGGCAGAAAAACTAGTTAATTCAGACAGTTAAGCTTCTTCTTTTGTGCTGTGTTTATACTCGGCGATTCTTAAAACCCCGCTTATTAATTACAATCACGCGAATCTATGATTTTTTGCAACTGTTTTTTCCTAGTTTTAACCTCATTTTATCTCAATAGCCCGTTTAAATAATGATATGTGTTGTCCAGCATAATTTAAAAAAAAAGATAAACTACCCTGGGCTCGTACTTGTAAAACCGAAAACCTATCATCGTGCATGCAAATGTGCTGAACTTTAAATATCCCGTTAGCCCTCAGTGTTGACGAAAATAGAAGTTTCTGATTCGTTTTCGTGCAAATGCCATCTTATAATATGTGATATATGAGTTAGTTAGCACGAAAAAGAATCCGAAACTTTGGTTCTCGTTTTCAGAGTAGGCACCCAGACAAAAGTTCCTCAAAGTGAAGATCTCACCAGTGGCTGGCACTCTGCCTTCCGACTCAATAGAATAGGGCACTTCCACAGCCCACTTCAACTGCCTGCTTCTTCACGTCAGAACGCCTTTTGTTCTTGACATTGAATCGGACGTTATTTACACAGGTAGATACGCTTCACAATACGAGGGTAGTTCAAGGGTTCAAAAGAATATCCTGTTTTTTTTTTTGATGACCTATTTAGCATGGCGGGTGAAGGTCGGCCCGTGACGCAGGAGGTTGCGGGCCAGATTCTCGCCTCCGGACAAATTTTTGTACGATCTGCTTTTTTTCTGGGTGTTTTCGATATATAATAAAAAATTAGGTTTCGATGTAAGTAATGTATTTAGTATTTAATTTATTTAATTATTTACAAGTGGACAAACAGTTAAAACCGAAACGTCCAGAAATCAGGCAGGTACATAAGAATAACAAAATAGACATATATGTAGTAGTATATGTATATAACACAAGCTCTGATTACTTTGGGGCTAGATGATGCTGTGTGGATCGTCCAGCTGTATAGCATTATATATTTATTTTTTATAATATTTCTCGAAGTTATTGGCTTTTAGTTTGATATAGTTAACTTTAATAATGGCAATATTTCAGCACGACCTCCTTTCGCCGCCATTTTAATTAAGCCGGGAAGCGGACTCTTAATTATTTCAAACTGCTAATTGCTTTGTAACCAGTAATAGTTCTCACCTTTCGATTTGTCCTGTCTCAATTAAAACATGCACGCAGGGCTTGCAGACATCACACTGCTATAAACACCCATTACAGTCCACACAAAGGAAAATAAAACAACACAACAATAAGAATAAAACTTCAATTGCATATCTATTGAATTTACTGCGACGCGACGACGACGCTTCGTTGGTATTATCAGCTAAGCGAAATGAATATGAAACATATTGATTTCCTGTAATATTGCATAATATCATTGAGTAAGTCCATCTCAATAACGTATTCAATCCAATTCAATCAATGTCTACTTTGCAATTTAACAAATTTACCCTCCACCATTATAGATTATATTTTGAAACAGATGATGTTTGACAGACGTGCAAATCTCACACCGAAGGTAGAAACTAGAAACATGTCAATTAGAGTTACCATTACCGTTTGTAATAGAATCGTGGGATATAAAATGACGACTTCATCTTAGATTCTTGGTATTGTGCTCGTAAATACGATGTGAATATCAGCTTATTGGATTCAATTTATGAAGCTTTAACACTATTCTAGCCCTGGGTGTTATTGAAAGTTGATTTATTAGGTCAATGTCCACCGCCTGATTTCTAGAATTCTCGACCTTCTGAACTGTTCAATGAAAATTATATTTCGGACTACGAAATTTCTTGTGTAATAAATGTATCTAAGCATTATGGCTGCCTATAGTCTACCTACTGGAAAGGCGTACCTACGTTACGGGAGAGTTGCGCATAGCTGTCCTTATCAACTTTACCTCGGCTTTTATGACGTTTGATCGCTTAGCTTCTTCCCTTCTTCATTATGACCAAGTGATCCGCCCTAAATAAGTAACCATTGAAAATACAGCTTCTTTTAAATCTTCATCTCTGTACCTCGGGTTTTGCTTATTAGTAGTTGAGTTTTACATTTCTGGCAATTTCTTGAAAGAAATTTTGTCAAAATCCGACCGTAGGCAGCCAAAATGGCAGTATAGATTAGTTACATATTGGTGAAGACACTAGGCCCGGTTATTTCAAACCTAACCCTAAAGAGCCCGTTCTCCCCTAACTGGGTGGGGCTGCCGAAAAGAGGTCCTGAAGTCAACGGCTCGTTAGATATGAATGTCAAAAGTGCGTTACCATCACCCCAGACGAGCGGGTAAGTAGGTCACAGACAGGAGACCGATCGATTGCTACGCAACGAGATCGCTCTGGTTATTGCACTTCAGTCAATTGTACAATGAACCTTATATTGTACCGTTTAGACCATGTTTTGCAATCTTTTCGAGGTTTGTGTACTGCTCAAAACAAAAGTGTGCTCTGAAGCTGTTCCATCTACAGGTTGGGTGTTACGTACAGTAGCAGACTAAAAATATTCGTGTGTGAAGTTTTTACTACGTGCCTGTAGTAGCTCTGTAAAACTTAAAAATTTTACGCTACGAGTTAAAAACAATGTGATGGAGTTTTTACGAGTATAGTTTTAGAGTTATAGCTCTTAATTTTAGTGCCACTTTAGAATCACTGGCCGACCTATTCACCTGTTAGAACGTCGTTAGCTACACTGATATTAATCTTGCATGATTTACAGTGAAGTCTGATTCGTTCCGAGGTGGGAATGAGCCCTTGAAGCATTCTTTCATTACATCAGTCTGGAACTAATTTGATTCTATCGTGCTCGATGGTACAGTGAAGAAGAGTACAACAAAATTACATCACATAGAAATACAAGCCAATTAAAGGTTGAGAGAAGTTCCTTCGTAAAAGACCCTGTATAGATGACTAAATCAATATCTAAAAGTCTGTCAGAAGTCAATAACTTTATTACTTAAGTTTACAAAATAAGCACTTAGACAAGTAAAATTTTATACTACAAATTATTATCAAACCGTTATTATACCAAAGAGAAAATCAATTACAGGTGTTATTGATTTTCTCTTCATTTATTTTTTTTGTCCACTAGTGGACGAACGTGTCATCTTTAATAATAACGTTTATTGAAAAATATTTGAGACTTAAAATTATTACATCGTTGATCCCCAAACTAGGATAAACCTGTATCTTGGGGACCACCTTCCATGGGTTCTTTATATAAAATATATCAAGCAACGTTATGTCTATTGAGATCTTTACCGCATTTAACTTTGTAATATTCAATGCAAATAGCAATGCGCTTACATCAGTTGTAGTCAACCCCATATTAACGTCAAATGAGCTTTTCAAAGTTGTTACGGAAAATTTATAATGAGATTAATTCAAAATGTAGTTGAAATAACATGAGCGCAACTGTTATTTGAACTACGCACGGGGGTTGGCTTTGTCTTTTCAAAGTTGTATTACAGTTCCAGTGTATTTATTTAGTTCGAAACTGGATTTGCCTTTTTCCCTGCGGCTGTTCCAAATAACGAGATAGGGATTTCTGGGTCAGTCCGGTTAAATTGGAGTACAGGATTTCAAGGACCTTTCTCTTATTTTTGCCTACCTAGTAGTACGAGTACATGCTACCAAACCTACCAAATCTTAGTAATTGAATTGGGTCAATCTCTGAAGTTACAGCAACGTTTCTATCTATATTATAATGTTCGTCTTGATTTCAATTGCCTCTCACATTATCATCATCATCCACGACTTCACCTACCGCTAGCTATACATTTTTCACTGTTTTGAATAAATACAAATACAAAAAAAATATCCACGACTATTGCATTCTTCGTGAATCCAATTCAAGATTCGAATTTTATTGCGACCATTTTGTACATTAAGGTATTAAAATAAGGTACAAGGCAATTTGAAACATACATAGTTTCCAGATAACACAATTTCTTTGTTACTGTAATAAAATAATATTACTTACAATATGGAACATAAAACTATATTTTAAATACCATGATTCAAATATTTAAAATAATGTATTAATTTTAATTCATAAAGGGCGTAAGTGAATCTAGAAAGTTTAGAAACTATTTTATTGATATGCGTTTTCCAATTTAAGTTTGTGTCTATGTTTATTCCTAGAAGAGGGTATGCATTTATAGATTCTATGCAAGTATATGTTATGAAATGAGTAATTAATTGTAACCAAGGGTTTTTTTTTGAGGGAGTGGAATTGTATTATTAGCTTTGTTTTATGAAACTTAAGTTGAAGATTATGATCTTCGAGACAGTCCACTATCTTTTGCAGAGTGATATCAAGGTGTTCATAGAGATTAGTATAAGTTTTGCTAGGTATTAAGTACTATTGATATTATTATGTCATCTGCAAAAAGAGTGCAGTGATCATCTATTATTTTAGGCAGATCATTGATGTAGATGATAAATAGAATACACCCTAGGACGCTGCCTTGAGGTATTGATCTTTTAGCTACAACTGTTTGAGATTTTACTAAGTTAATATGCCATCCATCTAATATCATTTGATTGGTCGTCTGACCATCTAACATGGGTGTCTAACATTTCTATAATCTTGTCTCGGTCTCTACTGTCAATCTCCCTTACTCCTGTCTGCTGCATTTCCCTGTCTACTTGTAGATCACTCCAATGATCTACTTGTCATTTTCACTTTCTACTGAATCTCGGCTTCAGCTAACAATTTCACAAACTAACCCTAAAATCATTAAGTAACAGATTCTCAAAAGACTTTCACAACAAATTGGTATCACACTTTGCGTCCCCAACTCCCAACCCTGAGATTGCTTCAACCGTTCAAACATTTACTGTTTACTTGTACGACCCAATCGTGGTAAGTGGTCAGGTAGCTATCCTAGCGCCTGTGGGTTGTAACCACAAGAGCTCTTCTATTGTGGTTTCCGTTATGATAGTAAAGAGGTCCCTAATTCTATACGACCCAAATAATCTGCACGCTTTTGAATCTGAATAATTTTCGTTCTTAAAATACTCGCAACGCAAGCACTCTTAAGATCTGGTAAGCCAGACAGTTCCCATTGCTAGGCGAAGGGATTCCCCTTTGATATAAAATGTTTTCGATAAATCGCAACCATAATGCAAGTTAGGAATTACTTGGTGGTTAAAACTTACTTTTAGAGATATTGTGAACAAAGTCGCATGCAAATTTGCCATTTTATGCTTTCTCTTTATTCTGTAAAGCTTCTAGAACATAATAGTAGAATTCATAGGACAATTTTCTGCTTGGTGGAATCACAACTTTGAAGTATAGGTATGAAACTATTGTGCTGAACTGGCTGTGTGCCAATAGTCCGTTTATTTATCTCTCAAACAATTATAAAAGAATCTCTATTAAAACTAGAAAGCTTGTGGACCGGTTTGTTTCTTGTGTATTTTGCGACTTGTGACTTTGTGACCCAGCCAGACCCAGGTTCATTATATGGTGTAGTTACGACTTCTGTCCGCCGCTCCGTTGGTTTTGAAATTCTTATTTGTTGTTTATAAAAATCGTTTCTTAATGCTTGTACTCTTCCTATGGCCCCGTTATTGGACTCCTTCAGGAGTTCGCACAAACAAACATAGAGCTTTATTTATATCTACTTCATCATCGACATCATAAGCCTATTCAAGTCCATTGCTGGACATAGGTCTCCTTTCATAAGTTTAATCCATATCCATACTAATATCTTAAATTCGAAAGTAACGCTGTCTGTCCGTCTGTTACCTTTTAACGCTTAAACGTCTGAACGGATCTCAATGAAATTTGGCAGGGAGGTAGATTGTATCCCGGGGACGGAGATAGGCTACGCGGGCAGAAGCTACTATTATATAAGCGAAAGTAAATCTGTCTCTTACCTTTTCACGCCTAAACGGCTGGACGGATCTTTATGAAATTTGCAAGGGAGGTAAACAATATCCCGGGGACGGCTATAGGCTACTTGTAAAGCGCGTGCGAAGCCGCGGGCAGAAGCTAGAAAAATTATTAAAATTACAAAAAGTTTTTGTCATAAAGTCATAAGCGTCTATCGCCCCACTGTACCTCCTTCATACTTCGAGGTCTTTCGTCATCTCAGTCACAACTACAACCACAATACTTTACGAACAACCTAAAAAATACAATTAGAAATTAAGCTTTGTACTACCTAGTGGTATAAATTCATGACGTAGAAAGTAGCCTATGGATTATTATTTTATTTTGAGGTCAGATTAATTCCACACATAATTTATTAGCAAAATCGACCCGCTTCGTGACTGCTTTGCTGCAAAAAAATTCCACCCACAAAGGAATGCTTTTAACTAAGTGTAATACTTTCTTTGCTGTAGGTGTAAGCACAGTATCGGCCTCCATTTCACTTTTAACTGTGACCCACTTTGAACCAGTCTTTAGTGATTATGAAAGGAAACTGATCATAGGGAAGCCGAAGCTACATGCTTAAGGCCGGCGACGTCGACGTCAACAGGCCGGTATGGGACGCTCCGCACAGACCGCATTAAACCGATTTTAGTATTCTTTGTATTGTTTGCCATAGAAGTGCGTCATCTGAACCGCGCCGCACGGAGCGGTCGCATCGTAGTGCCATCAATGCTGGCTATCCGTTTAGTGCGGATTACGTCATTTAGATTGCAGATCAGTGGACGCATTCGCACGCCCGCTCCCGGCATTACACTCGAAAAAATCCGTCTGATGCGAATAGCGCGGGCGTCCGATTCCGACATGTCGACGCTAGCCTTAAAGCTGGCTTGCCCGATTGACCCATAGTAAAAATACCGGGCAAATAAGTTTTTACGACCACAAGGCCAGGAATTCACAATAAAGAGCAGTTTCACCACCGAACTGTGGTCCATACCTGCATGCCCAGCGTGGGGCTTGTGACATTACCTCCTAATGATAAGGCTAGCGGGGAGGTCTATGTCTAACTGTGGCTGGTAAAAGATAGTGATGATGATGAAGAACTCAGACGATAGAACAATGTGATGCAAAGTTTTCAAACAGCAGTGTATGATATAACCCAAACATTCGCCGGCAAACAAAACCCTTTCAATGCCACATCAGGTTTATTCTTGAACTGTTGTAACAGTGATTGCGTACGCGTTAAACTTACTTTTTTCTTTTTAATATTAGAACGGCCCACACCTTCGGATGTAGGTTAATGCCAAACCCACACGACCTGTGCCCCAGTGAGTGACATGCGTCTTGCCCCTATTGTTGTCTCTCTCGCTCTGGAGTTATTGCGATGTGAGTGAAAGAGGCTGTGATGTAACCCGGATGTGAAATGGGGCCAATGACAAGCTTCGATCCGTCTAGCACCTAGATAGCAGTCTCGTCTAGCTCAGGCTTAAGATTATCTGCTACCAAACCGTGCCAGTATTTTATTGCTCTTTTGTCTGTCTTTGTTTTCGCAATCACTCCTTTATTCTCATCTGTTATGTCGTTTATTTATTCTAGAATTGTCTGGAATATTTCCTTTATGGGTTCGGCATCCAATGTTAATTGTATGAATAATGAATTAATTCTGGGAGCTTCGATTTATTTGTCTTTCTGGACGCCATTGTTCTACGGAATATGCTTTAAGCTGTATTTATCTGAATTCTACCTTTACCAACTCTATACCTACAGGGTTATTGGTAATTTACTGACGACATCACGGACACGTTCGTGAAGACGGGTAGAACCTGCAGTTTACGCAGTGTCTGTAAATTACCAATAACCCTGTATTCATAGAATCAGTTCGCATTTTATTACGAGGCACGCCCTCATCTCTTTGCTTGGTCTTATACATATGTATGTTCCCTGTCCCTGTTCCCCTACTTTATAGGGCTTCAACCACCTTATATTCCTTCTAATTACTCCCTATACTTTAAACTTTACTGCGCTGTGAATGGGTTCAAATTGCGCACGCAAAAAACCCCAGCAGAGATCCGCGTAGGTGTCCGTAAATTTTACATGCTACATACGAGTTACTTCACGAAATGCCGTTAATTGGCCTGGTCCCGTTCTCGCGCAGTCAACTGATTTATTTGATGCATTTCGACTACAAAGAATAGCTTAATGAATGCTCCTTTGAATAAATATGCAATTGAGAACGTTCTTTCTTCGAGTCTGTTATTTTTTTTATGTTTTACCGCACACCGTTTCGCAGCTCTACGTATATAGGTATTTTGCTTTGAAGATTTCTTTCTTATGCTACGTAGTTTTGGTAATGGAACATAATTGATTTGTTTCTTTCTACTAATAGAACAGCAATTATCCAAATAAGTCCAGCTTAACCCTATCTAGCTAAACGAGGTCGCAGATAATCGAACAGCTACTTCCGAGGCTTAAACCTGCGCGTACGCATATACAAAATAGTCTTACTCTATATTTGGCGTCGTAAATAGCTACGGAGCGTCAATAATTGAAAACCACAATTCAATAGCTGATACCACTTATTTTGTAATGGTCACGATCGGTAACTCAAGGTCCAAACTAAATAGGTAACCAGAAATCTAATTGTTGTTCTTGGAGCAAAAAGCAGTGTGACTAAGGAAGGACAAAGAATGTGTTGTTCAACTTGACTAGTACCACTATCAAGGTGTCGAACAAGTGAACTCATTTATTGTCATCTTCACATTGATTGTTGTAAACTGTGTAAAGTAATTATCAAAATTACAATCACAATGTGTACACTAAGCCGTCGCGATCGCAGCGTTAGAATCGACGCCTCCAACTCAGCAAGTCATTCCGTAGATGTCATGTCGTAGATTAAGAGGACCTACCAGATCATTCTGTGTATGTTTAACATAGAATAGAATAGAATATTTATTTATTTATAAAAAGTATACATATTTTTGCTGATATTGCACCATTAAACCAGCGTTGGTTTGTATTGGTGCTCACACTCGTTTTGTACTTATATTTATATATAACATTGCGTTTGGATAGAAAAGATAATTACAAACAGAATAAAACTTTACTGGAAAACTTCTTGCAAACAGGTAGGTAGGTATGTATATAATTTTAAGGCATCTCATACTTTCTTACCAGAATCAACGCGCATGTATATTATATATATTTATATAAATATACATAATATATATAATATAAGTTAGGTAGGTATATACGGCATATTATAGGTAGACACCTCTACTGCGTTCACCAATTCGCCTGCCAAGCGTGGTTATGGCAAAGAGGGAGGCTCGTTCAGCAGTGGACGTAGGTGTATGTGTGCTGATAAGGAATTTTGGGCGTTGTTGTTACGCCCAAAAGGGTACATATTCCAATACAGTTCCAAAAAACAGCAACAATTTTTACTTGTTATGGTAACAATTGTATCTATCTTCAAATTCTACTTAAAGCAATAATTTCAGTTAGCCACCGATCGGCCAACAGCTTGTCAATAGATGCATAGTATAATAACGTTAGCTAGCACTCAATTGATATCAGTGCCACATAATTTGAATCACTCGAGTCCAATGTGCAATTCAGTATATCGCTACATATGAAGTTACTAACTAGTCTTGATCTTCAAAGTATCTTCAATGCAGGAGATACATGCAATTAGCTTGCATGTTGCATGTGCAATGTGTTTGCAAGTAGCTCTTCCCCCTGAAAGAGATTAACAGTTTTTGACTCCAGTTTTCAAACTTTTGTATGACCTACCGCTTACCGTTTTTAGGGTTCCGTACCCGAAGGGTGAAAACGAAACCCTATTACTAAGTTTCCGCTGTGCGTCCGCCCGTCTGTCACAGGGCTCTATCTCATGAACCGTAAGAAGTAGACAGATTAAATTTTAAGAGAATGTGTATTTCTCTTCTATAACAGCAAATAATAAAAATAAAATAAACATCCAAATTAAAGGGGCTTCCATAGAAAAAACCTGATTGCTGACCGCTATTTTTGCTATTCCTTTGTCAAGGAAACCTTCTATAAATAAGTATCACTACAATCGTAATAACAACAAATACAAAAAATATAATAAAGTTAAAAATTTAAAGGGTCTCCGAACAAGTGCATCAAGATGTTCTTTGAAAAAGTTGCCTGATTTTTAGGGTACGGAACCCTTCGTGTGCGAGTCGACTCGCACTTGACGGTTTATTATTTAGTACGTACGACTACTTTGACGTACAGAAAAGTAACTGTTATTCCAGGTTTAGAACTACATCAATGCACAATTTCAGCCCGATCCGTTCAGCAGTTTTGACGAGAAGTGGTAACAAACATTTAAACTTGCGCATTTATAATATTAGTGTGATTCTCGTTACCATTCACATCTCAATTGAACACTTGCCGTCTGTTAGTTGAAATCGGATGGCATTCACTCGCCAATCTTAATTTCAAATACAATAATGAATATTCAGCGGACAAACCGCAGCGGAGCGACGGATCCGCTCGTTTCGCATAATAAACTCATAAAACTATCGCCCATATAAAGTGCTCTATTCATTCCAACTGAGTTATGTTCTGGGTCTCGCATTATGGATGTATTGTATCAGCGCATTCTGGTCGAGGCGAGATCATTCTTTAAACATAATAAAATCTAGAGCGTCTTTGTTGCATAAGTTGTTTGCATAATTTGATTAGCATTTTCTAAAATATTAAACTAGGACTAGATTAATATTTAGTAACAGTTCCGCGCTATTTCTTCTCTAATACAACCAATTGCATGCATTTTCAAATCGTTTTGTTACCAAATAATTCGTTCTAGATAGATATATAGAATATTTAAGTCTGGGTTTCGGTTTCCCCAAAGTAAAGCCCGAGTCTATTATTTATCTGTACTTTGTATTTAAACATAACTTTTGCTTGCTAGGTACGTTGAGACAAATACGCCGCTGAAAACTCATCTAAACAAATTCCATTGCCATCGTGCAATCCGCTTAACTGCTCTCTAGGGAGTCATTGGCCGCTGTGATTCGTCCGCTGGCTGTAGGTACATTAGCCTGCAAACTTTATTTGGAGTAAAGTTTGAAAAAACTAAACGAACTTTAGGTTAAGAAAGGTTCGACCGCAGACTTGCTGTTTCGAATTTGAAAAGAGTTTAGTAGACACAAAAGCAGAGATGCTTTTGTGTCTTTACCTCACTTCAATTTAAAAAATCCCTAAATGGCGCTAGGGAAATTCATATTTTTGCATATTTGGTATTTGGTGTTTTGTGTTGTAGCAGACATCTGGCAACAGACAGAAATCAAAAACATCAATTTATTTCAATTTTTATTTTAATTTAAGAATTAGGCCTCTTCTATGTTTATAGTGATTGTATTAACACAAATAAAGCATTTTTTATTGACTGATACAACATATCACAAGTTTCGAAGCTGGGCTAGATTTGATGATGCTTTGTGAAATATCCAGTATTATTTATTCGCTTATCATGATTACGAAGATAACTTACCTAACCTACTGGCTTCTATTTCGGTCAACGAATTATCATTGCCATTCAACGTGGCAATGCTGCCAGCATTCTGGGCACTCTGCCTTCTGGTGACGGCTTAGATTTTTAAGAAATAGATATTAAGTTTATAAACTAGTTGTAATT
This sequence comes from Eupithecia inturbata, assembly GCA_963662085.1. Taxonomy (NCBI): domain Eukaryota; kingdom Metazoa; phylum Arthropoda; class Insecta; order Lepidoptera; family Geometridae; genus Eupithecia; species Eupithecia inturbata. The sequence continues at coordinate 4,792,109 of OY759201.1, forward strand.
GTTTTATTGTTATTATAATCTATGTGCTAAATAAAAGATATTACCTACTGATGAAGTGATGACATACGCAGTTTATAATACTTTTCTTGTGTCTGGGCCAATATTCGTTGGGATACCAAAGTACCCAATATTAATAGCCACTATGAATCACTCGATCACGGCGAATCGATTACGAAAATTGCCCTATAGATTTTGTTGTTCTGTCTATCAGGCTATAGCGCAAATTATGATTGGCAAATTCATAGATCATAATGGGTTTTGGTTTAACCTTTGGCTCTGTTATGTTGTCTTATCTTTTCCATTTGTTAAAATTATACTGCATCTTCATTAGTTATCCTCTACCAAACCTTATTTCGGTCCGTAAACAAACCCACACTTACACTACGTTAATCTCAACCATCATTAACATGAACATAAACTCTACCATCGTCACACCCAAAAGCTACGTCTATAGGGGTTCCAAGCTGTTGGCCCTAACATTATGTAGGCTCACCATTTAGTTTTTTTTTTTGAAAATGCGGCGCTCTATATAATTTATATATAGGATATTAAAACAAATAAAAATGTTATATAACTTAATGTCCTAAAGCATCAGGTTTCTGAGATATTTACATATTATGAAGAAAAGATATAGTTATTTTCATCTGTGAATATCTCAGAAACGTGACGCTTTAGGATATTTGTTTATAAGACATTTTTCATTTTATTTTTATTGTAGAGACACTAAATGTATCCAAATATGTACATAATATTGTGCGCGCCGATTTTGACAAAATAAAAAAAAAACAAATGTTAGGGCCACTCTCCATACAAAAATCTTCAACCCCTTTAAGACCCGTATTATAAAAGCTTGCTCAGTCATCGATCTAAGCTTGAGTAACGCTTTTCTATGGAATAAACGTCACTCCAGCATAGATGCTGATTTGCTATGACTGAGCAAACTTGCATAATACGAGCCTAAATGTTTAGGATTCCAAACTAAGCACGGGACATCTTCGTTACAAGTTGCTTCCTGTCATTGTGCCAGCCGCTTCTCCGGACATAGAAACAATCACCGGAATCGTATTAGTTAATTGTGCACTATTGTTTGACGACCACGATGTGCCCTGTGGGCGATTCCCGCCTTGGGACAAATGTTTGTACGATCTGCAAATATTTGTTTCGGGTGTTCTGGGCATTTTCTATGTATGATAAAAAATATCTATAAATGTAATGTATTAATAAATAAATAAATAATGCTGGACAATCCACACAACATCATCTAGCCCCAAGCTAAGCAGAGCTTGTGTTATGGGTTAGATGACTGATAAACTTAATACAATACATTACATAGATAAATATTTTATATTTTTATATAGAAAATACCCAGACCACCCGGAACAAATATTTGCAGATCGTACAAACATTTGTCCCAAGGCGGGAATCGAACCCGCACCTTCTGCGTCGCAGGCGGACCTTCGCCCGCCGCGCCACATCGGTCGTATTGTATTAAGTATATCAGTCATCTAGTACCCTTAGCACAAGCTCTGCTTAGCTTGGGGCTAGATGATGCTGTGTGGATTGTCCAGCGTTATTTATTTATTAATTGTTTGGGTATTCTACTTTAGATACTCTTCAAGAGTTGTCTTCTTGATGATCTTGATCTTGAAAGAGACAAAGAGTTTTCTAGTTGATATCTCATTGAGATTCATCTTCATCAGCTCAAATACGTCCACTGCTGAACGTACCTCCCCCAAACAAGAGGGTTTTGCAATATTCACCACGCTATTGAGATTGAATATATATTTTACTGAGTTTGAAACTGTTATCTGACAATGAGGTCAAGTAGTATGATGAATATGATGATGAACACTTTAGTAAAGTACCTTGTCACTTTAAAGTTGACTTACTCCACTAACGCATTTCGTCTGTCAACAAGCTCTTCTTAGTATGACAAGGTTCTACGGTGAATGGAAACAAAGGTGACAGAAGGCCTATAATACCCAGCAGTGAATGAAATCGGGCTGATGATGGAAATCATTCCGGATCGATTCCGACCTATTCTGTTTATTCAGCTGATCAAACACACAGTCCGCGATATTGCTTTCTAGTATTGCAAATATCAAGATTACTCTGCATTTCTGAACCTAACTTTCATATGTCACTACAGTACAGTCAGTTGCGCTATAAGTGTCCCAGGACCTTGTCGCATTAAAATCGACCATCTCGACGACTGCGTTCAGTCTGCCAATAATCATTCCTTACTTTACTTACTTACAAGGACATACAAAACATTTTGTTGGGTCTCCTTAATAAATAATAAATAAATAAACTATCATTGGGGGGTAATAATCCCAAATGCAGCAATAGGCGACGGCAACCTCTATAGCGCTGTTAGCGGCCAAAGGCCCACCTAAGACGTGTGGGATCGATCCCGCCGCGGGGAATATGTTTATATGCTTAAAAAATATTACATAAGCGCTCCTCAGCACAAAGTGCCTATGGTATCTACATATGCTCTTCAGCATGCTAAACAGCGACGGACCTTTGCATGATGTACAGCGCTGTGGCTGGGCAGTGAACGCTTAGTATGACCAGGTACTAAACGGTTTTCACCATAGCACAGCCTGTACTAGCAGGACAATGATGTAGTTCCCTGTCTGTCGGACATTGATCGATGGGCATTTGCATGTCTTCGTACGTATCATGTATTTTGTTTGTTGTATGGCGCGCCTGTTTCAGGGAAGTGAACACGTTGTACTGCCGTGTTCACTTCCCTGTGGTTCTAGGTTATGTTTCCACATGCTTGCTCGTGATGTATTAATTTTAAATACATATTGATTAGTATTGACTGTTGTTGATTGTAAGGTCATGATATAATTGTGTGGTGTTGTTTTTTTGTTTCTTTTGTTGTTCAAGGGCTGGTTTATTGGAAGCGGTTTGGGGCCCGTGCTCGTAAAAATTCTTACTCGGAAAATCGATGTTTCTGATTCGTTTTCGTGCAAAAGCAAATGCTATCTGATGTAAGTGACACAAGAGTGCATTGAAACGAATCAGAAAGTTAGATTTTTGTTTTCCGAGTAGGTCCCTCCCTGTTCCCTATTATTTTCATTGAGAACAGAATACCTACTTGAGCTTGCTCAGCATTTTACTTGCTTTGCATACCTACAACAGCATGCCACATTAGTTAGCAAGATTTTTGGATTTGCGCTTTCATCCAAAGACGATCCAAAGACCTACTGCTTTTCTGTTTCAATGATGCTCTTCCCCGATATGTTATGGTATTGGTTAATCTTCTACGTGATGGCTATAACGCTGTGTGCAAGCCGCGCAGAACTGGTCATTGTGGCGATCTTTGGGGGAGACCGATGTCCAACAGTAGACGTATTTCGGGTGAAACGATGATGATGTTAACAAGGTGCAATCGAAAGGTAAAAGGCTTACTTAATAGTACCAGTCGATCGACTCTCGTAATGCATTATCTTAGCTTTACTCACTGTGACGTTACGCTCTACCTACTAACACGGCTACGGGCACGTAACTAGGTATTTTTGGTTCTATCGACGCGTTTACGTAAACACCCTTGAAGTGGAGCAATCGGGACTAGTGGACAGATGTGCTTAAGGTTCAAATTCGAACGAAGTAATATAACTTTGACAAGAATCCAGGGGCAACACTATGAAGCATGCTTGCTTCGACATCGCGAACTCATAAAAAATATTATGGTGTACAACCAGGTACCTATTTCGAATTTTCGAAAGTTGGTCGTGGTTTCTGAAACGAGCATATATATATATATATAGATAGATTATTACTTTATTGCAGCATCAGTATATAAAACAAGAACTTATTACTAACCATATCCAGTGTGGCACAATCGGCGGCCTTTATCGCTAACAGCGATCTCTTCCAGGCAACTTTTGTATGGATAGGATCGGTACGTATTGTAGCTGACGGTGCAGCGGTGGCGTAATTGATGACGTATTAAAAGTAGGAAAGATTTTCACTAGCTACATAAAAGTAATTTTAAAAACAGATACAACAATAATTTACAAAACAGAGCAAAATGACACAAGAAAACAGGAGTGATTAACAAAATAACAAAAAGAATATCAGGAAGACTTCTCAAAAGTGGACAGATAGTGTTGATGAACCATACTTTTGAAGATGGAAAGGGATTTAGCTTGTCGGACACAAACAGTACTAGATACAATACATTAAAAATGCACCTACACTACACGCCTAAATACGTAATTAATAATATAATAAATAAAAGCCATAGACCTAAGTCTACTGGAAAACAATACAATACATACATCCTTACAAAAGACCTACATTCCAAAATTAAAGCCAAACAACTCAAAATACCGACTCAAAATACCGACTATGTTCGAAATAGGCCTTTAAACTATGCTCGTTAAACTTTGCTTAAATATTAACGAAACAAGTCAATGCCTCAGTCCGTTGACCGAATATAAAACCATGAAACGCGTTCAATGACTTTCGGTTTCAGGTCAATTTCAGCTGAAATATTTACGGTTTGCGTCACGAAGGTTTCGGAATTTCATGAAAGTATTGACAGAATGAAAAACATAGAAATGTTTTGAAACTTTTATTTCCTGTTTTGATCTGTGTTTGTTCAACCTACATATGTGAATTTATTTACACCTATTTCTGTCAAATATCCAATGGTTTCCTACTGTAGAACGTTTATTTGCAATCAAAACAAACTGATTTTACATGCCACAGTGTATTTCTCTATACCTACTAAAACCTCTCACTACCATTAAGAACTAGTTTCTGATCTAGGTCTCTGATCTAAGGTTAATGTCCAGTAAAGAAAAAACTAATAATAATAATAAAACAAAACCTAATGACCTTACCAGATTGTAACCTGCTCCGCTGATTGTCTCGAAACCGTTGGCATTGAGCTAATCATCCGATTTTGTGGTTGTTATCTATGCGCTTGCGCTACTGGAATGTTTTATTATAGAAACCTCTAACCTCTCCGGGTTTTTAAAAAGTTATCTGAGCGTCTGGTCGACGCGACGCGTGACCCGAGAGCTGGTGTATCTGGCGCAGCGCATCAGCATTGCCATACAGCGGGGCAATGCAGCCAGCGTCTTAGGGACGCTTCCGACTGGTATTGATATGGATCAGTTGAGCTACCTGTAGATTGTTTGCAACAAAGTTAGCTTAATTGTTTCAATTGTAAATACTAGTTCTAATTTGTTTTTATTATTGAATTGTTATTTTCTTTGTCAATAAAGATCTAACCTTACTAATGACTCGGTGCTGAAGACACCCGAAGTCCTTGATTGAAGAGGTCGCCAGTTTGTTTGCACAGGATAGAACAAAATGGCGACTTCTTATGTAACATCCCCCATTTGTTTAAAAACTTATCATGACAAATACTGTTATAGTTTGTTTAAGATTAGATCTGTCTGCGATTTTCCCAAACGATGTTAATAACATGTATTAATATTTACAATTCTGTTCTTTCCAGGTAAACCCGTAAACAAACACACAGTTTCTCACAAGCAAGAAGGTAAATCTTTCACCTATCAGAAAATCTTAATTCACGAATATTTACATCATAATATTTTATGGAGATTTGCTCAGTGCGTTAGACATCCTAGATTAGGATTAAGATGGCAACTGTATACCATAAATCAATTAAACTACTTAACTGTATAGCAGCGGTTAAATAAGCTTATTTATAACACTGCGCTTGCGCAAAGCGGCATGACATTTTGACGTACGTACAGAAATAGTAACCTACGGCCTGATTTATGCTCTAGACCCGCCCCTAGTTTTATTTGTCAGTTGTAAAGTACTTTCTTTGAGATTTTTCGTTGCCAAACATTGGCCTGCTCGATATATTAGGTCCTTACATATGAAATTGGCGTTTTTCGTACTGGCCACTTTAATCACAAATTTCTCCTCTTTGGTAAGGAATTCCAAATTCAAATTTGTACAGCTATAGACTCATGTATTTGTGCTTCGATGATCGTCATTCATTTGTTTTTTTTCTTCTGTTTTTTTCTGTTTGCGTCACTCATTTTACAAAATGGAAAACTTAAAATATCGCATTATTTACGAGTACGAGTTCCGCCGTGGCACTAGTGCTGCGGAAACAACTCGAAGGGTGAATGATGTGTATGGCGGTCGTGTTGCAAAAGAAAACACAGTTCGTTTTTGGTTCCAACGTTTTCGTTCTGGAAATTTTGACCTGCAGAACAAGCCCCGTGGACGGCCTGAGACTCAAGTTGATAATGAAGAGTTGAAGGCTATTGTGGAAGCGGATCCATCGCAAACCACGTCCGAGTTAGCTGCAGGCTGCGATGTTAGTGATAAAACTGTTTTAATTCACTTGAAGCAAATTGGGAAGATTAAAAAGCTTGAAAGGTGGGTACCTCACGAATTGACTGAAGCAAACCGGCAAACGCGCGTCGACTGCTGCGTTACATTACTAAACCGGCACAATAATGAAGGTATTTTAAACCGAATCATTACCTGTGATGAAAAATGGGTTCTTTACGATAATCGGAAGAGCTCAGCGCAATGGTTGGATCCTGGCCAGCCAGCCAAATCCTGCCCCAAGCGAAAATTAACCCCAAAAAAGTTACTTGTAAGCGTTTGGTGGACTAGTGCCGGTATTGTTCATTACAGTTTTCTCAAATCTGGCCAGACTATTACGGCTGATGTCTATTGTCAGCAATTGCAAACCATGATGGAAAAGCTAGCGGCTAAACAACCTAGGCTGGTCAATCGCTCCACGCCACTGCTGCTTCACGACAACGCTAGACCACACACTGCGCAACAGACGGCTACTAAATTAGAAGAGCTTCAATTGGAAAGTCTAAGACATCCTCCGTACTCCCCGGACCTTGCTCCAACAGATTACCATTTTTTTCGAAATTTGGATAACTTCTTGCAAGGGAAAAAATTCAACTCCGATGGGGCAGTCCAAATCGCCTTCAAAGATTTTATTGATTCCCGTCCGACTGGTTTTTTTAGTAAAGGGATCAATGAACTACCTATAAGATGGCAAAAGTGCATAGAAAATAATGGTTCATACTTTGATTAATTAAATATATTATATTAAAAAATATTCGACTTTTTGTTCCTCCCATACAAAACGCCAATTTCATATGTAAGGACCTAATATATGTAGGTAGTTTTCGAGTAGGGGAACGGCGATCGGCCCTGCGCGGCGGCGGCGGCATGAAGAGCGACACAAAACTCGTGAAATTTTAGATTCTACGCGAGCGCAACCGCCGGCTCAGCTAGTAATAAATATGAACCAGCGGGATACTCTTTTCTGAGTCACCTGACTACGCTTTTTCTCTCTTAACTTTGATAGTTCAATCGATTTCATGACAACAGCACGAAGTAACGTTTATATTCATTGATTGCTATTTGCTTATGCAAGTGCCCGGTTTAATAGTTGGGTAATCGTTACTAAATATCCAGTTTTTATCAACATCGCTGCAAATTAGGTTACTAACTCGATAATACGATAATGGCGATCATAAATTCTGTAGCCAATCTTTTGTGAACTTATAATAAGTAGGTAACCAAACTGCTTTATAAATAGTAAGTAAATAAGTAATTTATTCAAAACATCAACAAATGAATACTCAAAGAAAGGCTTTTTCTCTGCGTACCACTCGAGCGAATCCGCAGACAAAAAGTAGTTTATCTCTATACTAATATATAGTGTGTGGGTCTTCTATCTTCAATAAAAATCAATGGACTGTATAACTGGGTTTATTCAAACTTTTATTACTAGTGATATTACTATGACGACTGATTACCAACTCAACTTTCGTACAAAACTGCGCTATTTATATAGCAAATCTATTCCCGCTACCGTAGGGGGTCGGGCGAGCGACGTTTTTTATACATTTAGCAATTTTACTATCGAACTTAAGAAAGCGACGGGGATACAAAACATTCCCTCTCGAAAGGGCTACAAGAGGACTGCTTGAGGTTGATCTTCGGTCGCGGCTCTGTCCGTCACAAATAGTAAAAAAAAATAGTCTGTAGGTAACAAACTTACATACAAATAAGACAAGCTCTGCTTACTTCGTGGTTAGATAATGCTCTGTGGATTGTCCAGTCCTATTCTAATGGTTTTTTTCACTTATATGTCACAATATAATAATAATAATAATAATAATTGCTGTACAATCCACACAGCATCATCTAGCCCCAAAGTAAGCAGAGCTTGTGTTATGGGTACTACATGACTGATAAACTTAATACAATACATAACATAGATAGATATTTTTTATTATATATAGAAAATACCCAGAACACCCGGAACAAATATTTGCAGATCGTACAAACATTTGTCCCAAGGCGGGAATCGAACCCGCAACCTTCTGCGTCGCAGGCGGACCTTCGCCCGCCGCGCCACTTCGGTCGTCCAATAATCTCCCTTAGGGTTTTTACGTTTTCAGTCCGGTTTTACATTAGGTACCACGTGAGCTAAGCCGAGGGCCGAAGCTAGTAACTTAGAAGTCGCGTGCTAGCCAGCACATTGCACGATCGAATTCTGGAAACTGATTTCGCTGAAAAGTCGAATTTACGATAACACGTCTACACCGAATCCTATCAATATGCGATTTGTTTACTTTACCGAACGTGTAATATCGCAGAATATCGTATTAATGTTTATATTCATTTCAATGATGAATTTGCGATTCATGGTCAGTTGAATATTGTATGAAACATAAACTAGTTTTGCGTTGATTTCTCTTCTATCATTTCAAACTAGAAATATTGCAAGCATAATATGGAAACTGTAGTCTCTAGAGTCTAGATATAAAATAAAGTGACAAATGAAACGAGGCTGTTCTCAGATTTATTCCAAGCTGGTCGATTCTTGTCGAGTATTCGTGAGTGTACCACTAATAATATTCTCGCCGCTCATACGAGTAGGTTAATTTTCTTTACTTTTTTTTTTATTCGTAATTATAACGTGTTTTTAGAATGCTATTATAGCATTATGCTCGCCCATATAACTTTTTTGCAATAAAGTATATTCTATTCTGTTATATTCTATACTTTTGTCAGAAACAAAAGACAATATTTGAAATTGTATATCCTATTTAATCAACGCAAAACCTCTCTAAAGTATGTGTGGTGCTGGTGATGAAAACCCACTTAAAACTACTCTAAAACCCCTCGATTTACATAAACCCAAACTTTCACACCTGACCACAACCACGGAGTTTCTAAACAATGCACAATCATTTGCTTCCAGTCTTACATAGGTGGCTGCTTTTATGTGGCCGCAAATTAATGCTATAGGCTTTCCTTTTATGGAGAAACTGTGAAATTTATTGTGGAAATATTTCTATTTGAGAAAATGAGACATCGCCTTCCGTTAAGCGTAACCATTCACTGTTACAATTACAATAAGCCCGACACGTCTCATTGTTGGGTAATGGCCTCCCTCTTATCAGTACAAAAACACCATTTTTTTATTGGTAAATGGCCAGTTTACTGGTCAGATCCCTCCACTGTTAAGACGTAAGTGAATGAATCCAAAATCCCCGTCCAAAATTAGACGCACAAGCTGAATAGAAACTGAATCTAGAAAGTAGCTCTAACTACCGAAATCGTTGTAAAAACTTGTCAAAAATGTTTGATGTGATAAGAGTTTGGAGATCGAAGTGTACTTTGATTCTGCTGAAAATGTTTGTTGTGGTAAGAGTTTGGAGATCGTAGTGTACTTCGATTCTGCTGTAGCGTCTGAAATGTTAAGTCGGTTACTGACCTACATTACGGGCTGTAATGTACCATTCGCAGCGAGCATCATACGTTACGCCGTGTGCTGAAATCCGTCTCGTACTAACTGCACGAACGCTCGCTGTGTAACACGTAACATTTGCCCCGTAACGCCGGTCAGTACCTTTTACAGCCTTGCTATCAAACGAGATATTCGAGAGTTCTACTCCGTATCTCCAGAGACAAAACGGATCTTCTATAGCTCAAGATAACGTTACTGCTTTATCCGAGATAATCAAATGTTTGGCACACTTATAAAACTTTATGAAACTCTTTTTACGAAAAGTAAAACGTAATTCCTTCATTATTTTTTCCTTTCCCTAACCACGCAAGAGTCGCATCAATCATTTGATAAATAAACCAATTGTTATCAATACGCCCTTTCCGGCCCTGTAGGTCAATAAATGTAGGTACATAAATGTATAAATATTCAGTTGAAACATAATTTATTTAAACGGGAGCAGCAGGGTAGTTTCAATGGTAATTTGACCTATTTTGTCTTTGTACGCTGAATCGCTGAATGTTTATGTAAATCCTCTACGTTGTTCGTATTAGGATTCTTGTTTTGTACTTAAAACACGGCAATGAAATGTACGGAGATATTGTTACCTTAGGTACTTAACAGTTTTATCGAAAAAGTATATTGGATCTTCTGTCTCAATTTATACAAATTAATGCAATAGGTAGGAACCATAAAATCGATTGTTTAAGAGAAATCAGTGAATTTTAACATGGTTTGGAATTGTTATAGAAAACTACCACAAACAAGTTGGGCATTAAATTGTTCTCATAAGTGAACATCCAATCACATCTAAATGTGCTTAAAATAATTCGTTTCGTGCAAAAACATCTATTTTCCGTAGGTACCCTGAACGCATTAAAAGCTCAATTTACATTAGAAAACTTGGTCACAACGCGTACCTAATTGATCCGTTCTTACGCAAGGCAGCTCACAAAAAACTGTATTTCATAACTTCGTCCATTGTGTGGCGCATCGCACAAAAACTGTTTATCAAAATTAGGTACACTTTCACGGAATATGTTCAAGTCCATTCTTCAAAGGCAACAATACTACTTAATAACCATAACGTAACCGAAAAGTGATGATGTTACGTGCCCATCAATTTGCGATTGCATGGGGTCTTCATGGTTGAAGTAATGACAGGTGAATTTTGTTAGCTTTTGAGTTTGATGACTTCCCGGATTGAGAATTTTAATGCCTTTCTTGAAAAAGGGCTTCAGAATTCATTTATTCATAAAGTTTCAGGTGTATACATATATCTTAAAATTATTCTTGTAGTAACTACTACCAATATCTGCCTTTACAAGCGTATGAATATAATATTAGAATTTAAATTAATTGCTTGTGAAAATACAAATTAACTAGAATTATAAATAAAAAAAATAAAAAACATGTCAAAATCATGCAAAATCAATAAATAAAAATAGTTACAGTTTATATTCAAAGAACTCATTTATACTATAAAAACATAATTCAGTCAGCCATTTTGTCAGGTTATATTTTAATTTAAGTTTAAACTTACATACACGGGCAGCTTGAAGCAGTCAGGATCGACTCCTTCAAGTTGCGACTGCATAGTGAACTATGTAACTGGTCGAGCGATTCCGTGAGTCTGTAAATAGAAGACTAGTTCACTATGCAGTCGTAGCTTGAAGCATTCGAATCCTGACTGCTTCAGTGTTACTAGGCCCTAAGATGTATTAGTTCGGTTCGGACTAAAAAGGATCAGAAATTATTGCAAGTAACAGCTGAGTCAGTTTCCTTTTGGTTTAGCATACCTACAAGATTCAACGCGGCCGGCAATAGGAGGCGACGTGAAGGCCCAGGATGAATGGCGTGACTAGCTCGATGCACATCTTCCATCATGGCCTATTGCCACGCGCCATGGGCTATATTGTACTCGGCAATCCGCGTTAGACCGCGCGGACTGGAAGGAGAAAAGAGAGGCCTTTACCGAGCTGTAAAAACGGTAGTGGTCCACTCGGGTAAAAATAAAAAAGATACAAGATAAATAAAATATTGGGTAACAAATAAAAAGTTACAGGCATCTATAGGCTCTATTTTAGACCATAATTGAAATAGATAATGTTTGTTTGTTATGATGACTCCTCAGCATTCAACTAGAATCATCATTGCTAAATAGCTAAGGTCTAACAAGCGGTAATCGTTCCTAAAATTTCATTATTCTTTCCAAGCAAAATAAAGTAACATTTTCGTAACTTTCTGAGAAAACATTATTGATATCTTCGGTAAAAGTATTTGCAGGTAGCTTCGCATGATTTCACCTTCTTCTTTCATTTCTGCCGTTCCTTCCGAGAATTTTCACTTTCGTTGATTTATATCTATCTATTGATATTTTCCATGAATGTGTGTGGCGTTATTCAACAGAATTCGCAGTGAAAGTGTCGACGCTAGCCGAAATCAGATTTCGCTTTTTTTACCTTTAAGGCCTTGGACAAGGTCACACGCTTGACATTCATGCATATGGATGCCCAAAAGTCCAGCTTTCTTCTTTCCTTCTGATTGGAAATTTATGAGTGCGAGGTACGTTTATAAATCGACGAGACGATAATAATTGATGGGTTATCGGAAGCTTTTGATTAATGTTGAGTTTCTCCGTTCTTGATTTTGATGATAAAGTCCGGCTTTTGATTTTGATGATCGATCTTGACATTTATGCTTCCATCATGAATTCGCTCGTGTGGCCAAGAGTTTATTTTCGTTTGCGATCAATATTATATAACCAGTCATCCTCTTTATCAGCTTATGTTAGTCCACTGCTGGACATAGGCCTCCCCTAATGAGCGTCATAGCGACCTGTCTTCAGCTTGCCGCATCCAGCATCTGCCTGCAGTCTTTCGCAGGTCGTCATCGAACGGAGAGCGTTCTACACTACTTTTGCTGAGTCGCAGTCTCCACTCAAGAACACGGTTACCCCAGTGGTTGTCGGTTCTTCGCGAGATATGGCCGAACTGCCACTTCAGCTTGCTAATTCAGAGCTGTGTGGATAACTGGATGTCTTTGGTTATATGGTTGATACAGTCAGTAAAACGGTTTAATAAAATGTTTTTAAGGAAATTGATTACTTAAAAACATTTTATTAAATTTTGTATGCTTTTCTCAAAATACTTCACCTGGGTTTGTTCAGTGATTTTGAGATTTATCTATCACAAACATGTTTATAAACTTTCGCCTGTGTTTAACAATTTCAAGCACGTTTTTGCCAAACTTGTTTGAAATTTCGAGGACTTTCCCTAGCAGCTTTTTAATTGGACAATCTCTATATCTCCATTAAAGTGATATTGACGTCCTAGACGAATTTCGGCCATGGTGGCCAGACTAGAGACTAGCCACATGGCTAGTAGACTGCCGTCCCATCGGAAGACGAGAGTGAGGGAATAGAGAGCGCACCTGTGCTTGCGCACACACTGTGCACTATAATATGTCTAGCGTACATGGCTAGACTCCGTTAAGACTGGTCTCCGTTGAGACTGGCCGCCGTGGCTGAAAATTTGGCTAGCAGGACATTAGATTGTTGTAGAAGATGTCCCTTTGCATCTTCTTGTCTACATATTTTAGGGTTCCGTACCCGAAGGGTGAATACGGAACCCTATTACTAACACTCCGCTGTCCGTACGTCCGTCTGTCACAGGGCTTCAATATCATGAACCGTAAGAGGTAGACAGTTGAAATTTTCAGAGAATGTGTATTTCTCCTGCCATGCCGCTATAACAGCAAATAATAAGCTGTACCTATCTCGTGAACCACAATCGGTAGACACATGAAACTTTCTATAAATATATTTCACTTCAACCGTAATAATAACAAATACTAAAAATAAAATAAAGTTGAAAATTTAAAAGGGTACGGTACGGAACCCTTCGTTTGCGAGTTGACTCGCACTTGGCGGTTTATTTAGAACTAGGCCTGGTGACGACATTTCAATTAATTTCATTTATTTCCACCTGATGTCGTGTTTAGGTACTAAATTTAAATAGGACAATAACATTTAAAACACAAGTTATTTATTACAAATGGATAAATGAAGCACCACAAGTATGTATCGGAATGCCGATCTGCCAATCTATCATCGAAGGTGAAAGCCTAGCCTCGTTACTTCGGATGACTAACACTTTTGAAGTTTTTTGCAAATCTCATTATTGGCAGTTTTCTCTCGATAACCGAGAGGCGAGATTAGGTGTTCTACGTTTGCGGAGATGAAGTCACTTTCGTTTAAAACGATCTTTTCGTATTATACTCGTTTCTAGAATTCAAGATAGATATATAATAATTTTTTGTTCTATAGTTTTTAATTAAGGTTGCTGTTTATTTAGCTGTGACTGTGTTATTTATTGGCGGAAATTCATTGTGTTTATGTTAATTTTAAGCTTCTAATTTTAAGTATTATGTACTGTATATTTCACAAATAAAAGTAAACAACACGAAAGTTTTTTTTTTGTAAACAAAGTCATGTGAATGAAAACAAACGGGTCCCAAAAGCAACAGCAAGTAACCACTAAACACAAACACATATCAAAAGGCGATGTTATCGCTAAGCGATAAAGCCCTCAAATAAATAAAAAAAAAAAACAATCTATTAAAATCAAAAATTTATTCGAACTTCAGTGATTTGCTACAATAAATGATATGTCGTAAAATATTTTCCACGAATATTTCTTAGGTTTTGAAAAGCGATTATTTACAAAATGAATCCTAGATATAAAAAACTCTAGAATTCTAGAACCGAGTATAGATATGTATAGATAGTTATGTTTGATCCTGTAAATTAGTTCCTATGGAATATAATTTAACACTTTCACGTTCATGGTCCATCTGCGGGTCCTCGTACGAGGCGGCTGGGCAGTGAATGCGTTAATAAAACTAAGTTCTCTGTAAACATGTCTCAAGTACTCCTTCAATTAACATGCCGTTACTCGAAAGGCTCATTCAGTCAATTGATAAAAGAATATTGAACGATTTATTCCGAAGAACATTCAATTAAAAATGTTTTGTTGGCTAAACAAAAAAACACTTGACTATTCGTACCTTTGAGAGTTGATGCTTTTGTGACTTGTAATTTCTAAATACTCGTATTTAACTCGTTGCCTGTAGGTACTTATAAACCGACTTCAAGAAAAGGAGGGGGTTCTATGTTCGGCTGTAGTATATGTATACCTACAACATTTTTGAGATTTTTTAGGGTTTCGAAGCTCGGAGATCGGTTTCGAAACCCAAGTCTCGCTTTTTCTGTCCTTTTCCCGTCTTTAATAGCTCGGCAACCACAGCAGCAAATGACTTGAAATTTTAAATATTAATACTTTTCGCACAACGGCGACAGATTAAAAGAAAAAATAAAAGAAGATTCCTGTAAGGTCTAAGGAAAATAAATCACTTTGTAAGGGCCATGTTCACACATGTTTTTATTGAAAATCTGCGATTAATTCGCCGTGTGAAGGCACGGTTGTATGGATCACTATGGAAGCTTAAGCACCATAAAGATGCTGTACCAAATCCTATATAATAAACCGCCAAGTGCGATTCGACTCGCACACGAAGGGTTCTGTACCGTAAAAAAACAGGCAACTTTTTTCAAAGAACATTAAATTTTTACTTTTTTGGAGACCCCTATAAATTTAAGTTTATTATAGTTTTAGTAATAATTGTTACTTATTTATAGAAAGATTCATGTGTTTATATATCGTGGTTCAAGAGCCTTGAAAAAAAAGAGCAAAAATAGCAAAAAAAAATCACGTATTTTGTATGGAAGCCCCCTTTAATTTGGATATTTATTTTATTTTTATTATGTGTTGTTACAGCGGCAAGATAAATACACATTCTCTGAAAATTTCAACTGTCTACCTCTTACAGTTTATGAGATAGAGCCCTGTGACAGACGGACGAACCAACAGCGGTGGCTGTAGGGTTCCGTTTTCACCCTTCGGGTACGAAACCCTAAAAATGAGACGTCACGATGACGTCCGTCTTGATTCTGTCGTCAAACCAAACTGAGGGCTCTGGCAACAGTACCAAATTATGGTAAACTTACCAAATAATAGGTGAGAATTTCCTAGCGCTAACCAATTTACCCAGAGACCTATTTACCCTACGCATTAAAAGTTGTTAACAAAACAAAAGCCTACTCTAACAGACTTCAAACTTCTTTCTTCACATATTAATACAAAACAAGTGCTAATCTTCAGTAATTCGATCGTAACTCCAACTGTATTAGATCCAGACATAGCTATTAGCATACCAACTAAGCTGTGAAGTAATTCAATTCCTTACATCTTTCCATAAAAGTATCATACGGCGCTTACTGACGGAGAGTAAGATAACTCTCTAGTTCGTAAAACACTGAAGAATATACTAAGCAACCATGTCGATTGTGGCCGTGTAAGTGTCGACTTCTCCGACTCAGTCCGTGCGCGTCAATTGTTGAAAAAGAAGGAACTATGTTTACATTTATACGCATCCTGTGTAGACAGGATGCGTAAACATGTAAACATAATTCCTGTTACTATTTAGCTAGAGCTAGGATGATCAATGATCATGTTAGAAACAAATTATTTATCTAGGACATTAGATAGATAGATAGATAAATAAATCTTTATTGTACCACGCTATAATACAGAGGAAAATGCTGAGAATCAAGGAAGTACAAAGGGCGGCCCTATCGCTTTGAGCGATCTCTTCCAGGTAACCTGGGACTGGGCATAAGAGAACAATATAGACGGTGGCGTTTGAAAAACTTAAGGAACTGAAAATAATTTACATATACCCACACTACGTTCTATAATAACTAATAAGTCTTAAACTACCTACTTATAATAAACTTGTACCATATACCGAACTTCTATACAGGATTCACTGCAATCTTTTATTAACATAGTCAAGATATTAAAGGAAGAAGATATTAAAGGAGCTAGAACGTTTGGCGTGTATAAAACTAAAATGCAAAGATATATAACCGAAGATGTAACACTACTAAACTAAAGCATAAGAGACGAAAATAACATAATAATATTACTAGCATAAGTTTCTCATGTAAGTAACATGTTTGTTGTAAATGAGAAATAAAGATCTTTGAACTGAAGATACGTTTTCTACTCTGACTGTGCCGCTGTGCTTTCTTATCTGTCAGTAACTGCTTCTGTAGATAGATCACGTGCCTGTACTCTAAACTTGCGATCACCACCTCTTTGTGTTCGATGTTGGAATTCCCCACTATTGTGTCTTTGATTGATTTGATCTACGATTTTGTCGTTGTATCGACAAGCTTCTGCAATATCCGTTCATACTCATACTCTCAAGTAATTTGCAATTCTCGGTACAGCTAAGCACAGAACTATGCAGATCCAACAATTTATCGTGTAAGTTTTGCGTGCAGCTGTACCGGACATTGCATTATGACCCGTTGTTCTAATGTGTCCGGAATTCTATTACATTCATGACAGGGCTTTTAGATTGTTATTGTTGGCCGGTGTCAGAATTAAAGAAAACATGCCCAGGATGTAAAATAACATAATTATTGCGGTAAGGTAAATATTGGCGACAGTGACAGAATATTTACCTGTTCGGAGGTTGAAACACGTTAGATATACACGGTGAAATAATCCAACGTTGCCTGAAGGGATTTTGTTTCAATAATTTATGATCGCAAATCGAAGTACATATTTAAAAAAAAAGGAATGTTTTTTGAGTAAAATTAGCCCGTTTTCAGTATTTCGCGTACCCAAGTACGCGGCACTTGGGACAAATTTTGCTCAAACTCGAAAACTAACAACCTGACAAGGTAAAGGTTTCTTGTTCGCTTCTTTAGTTTATCCTAAAAAGATTGATTAAGTGTATTGATGGTGCAATAAAGTGATAATCTATCTATCTATCTATCTATTGACCTGAACCAAAAAATCTCTGACTTTTTGTTCACTTCAATCTTTTTTTCATGATCACTTTATTTTCTAGTTTCATTTATGTAATTTGAATTTTGTGACGTGTCCAAGAGTCCTGTAAGGTCTAAAGGAAATAAAGCACTTTGAATTTGAATTTGTCTTTCAGGTAATATTAGTTTATTCCTGTATACATAATCCGGTACAAAAAGTGTTATAATACTGATCCGGCGTCTTAGCCTGCCCTTGTAAAGTAAGTAAAGTGATTTACACACTCTCGCTTCGCTCCGCTTTATATTTCCACATTCATAATACATATTATAGTGAGTGCACGAATACTGTGATCAGTTCCTACTTTATCGAGGTAACCTAAAAATACAAAAAACACCCTCCAATGAGAGCGCAGCCACCAGCTGTTACAGTTAATTGTTTCACAGTGAAAATATATTGCTTTTATTTTCCACGTTCCGTTAAACCTTTGACATACGATAACACATTTTTATTGAATGAAAATAGTTTTGATTTCGAAATAGGTTACCTATTTTTATCGGGGGACAAATCAAAGCGCTAAATCGCGGGTAGATCTAAGTTTTCACTGAGACTAATATACTTTCCCAGTGGGCGAAACCCCCGCCTGCGACGCAGAAGGTAGCTCGTTCGATTCCCGCCATGAGACAAATGTTTGTATGAACTGCATGCATTTACTGGTATGACGACCGATGTGGTGCCAAATGTTTGTTCCGGGTGTTCTGGGTATTTTCTATGCATAATAAAAAATATCTATCTATTTAATGATTGTATTAAGTCAGTTATCTAGTACCTATAAAACAAGCTCTACTTAGCTTGGTGCTAATGATGTTGTGTGAATTGTCCAGCATTATTTATTTATTATTTGTTCAGGGTCTGGGTACCCCATAACTTTTGCTCTGCTTACTATAAAACTAGAATGATGCTGTGAAAGAATTACCAGTATTATTTATTACATAAAGTACTGTAAAAAAACTTGCCATGGTCAACCTACACGTACCTACTCATCTCAGCCTATTGTTGCACCTAGACGGAAAACAAGAATGATTATCCCGCCCTTAATGCCGCAGCCTTGCGCGCAGGAAGTCTTAATTGTAGATGCAATTAAACCAGTTCTGGTTTAAATGAGGACGCGGACCTTTGTTCTTAAGGCGATGCTGCTTTTTAGGGTTGCCTACCAGAAATCTATAAACTCTAAGGTGTTGCTAAACAATTACCAACCATGGGAACCTGTTCGGGGAATGAATGCGCTCGCAACGAGCAACGAGACGGATTTAGCACACGGCGGCGTAACGTATCATGCTCGCTGCTAATTGTATATTACGCTCCGTTATATCGATCAGTAGCCACCTGGTTTTTGATTTAAGGATAGGAGTGATCACGCAATGCACATTTTGTAAGGAGTTACAGATTTTTATTTATATCATATGAATATGCTCATAAAAGCCTTCGCAACAAAAGCCTTCCATTCCGTTTTCAGGGCAAAAGATTTTATGCATTTTATTCCGAGCAATACGCTGCTTTCGCTCAGATGAAAATCATATTCGGTACGGGGCGTGAAAAGCAATCGACACCGTATTTATCACAACCGTTCAAAAATACACCATTTATTTATGGGTATAAAGTTGGGAATTGCACGCTGGTGTATGTGGATAACAAAGTTGCACGGCGAAATACTCATGTTTTGACGCTCTGGTGCACTCGTGCAAGCCTGTTTCACTGGAAACCGCAACGCTCTTTGGTTGGGTCTTGCTTACATCGGTTCGTATATATTCAGCTGATCTGTACGGGTATTAAAACCGGGTTCGCCACCTCCAAGCCGACTACGGAACGAATTTCAGTGCAAGTGTTCATATTGTGTATGTATTGTATTAAGTATACAAGTTATAGTTATCTAATAGCCTAACACAAGCTTAGTTTAGGGTTAGATGATGCTGTGTTAATGGTCCCGTATTCTTTATTGCCCGTTTTATCAAAGCTTGCTCAGTCATCGATCTATGCTTATGTGACGTTAAAGCCATAGAAAAGCGTTACTCAAGCATAGATGATGAGCAAGCTTTCATAATACGGGCCTTAGACACAATAAATCCCACAAATTCTCCAAGGGAAACATCTCCAACAAATGTGCATACTTTATCAAAACGTTCAAAACCAAACGGTTTTAAAGTCATGATATAATTTGTTTTAAAATTTTGCTTTACCTTCTTTATAGTGCAACAGTCTTTACAGTAGCTAGTAACTTATTTCATCTGTGTCTACAGTCTGGAGCCCAGTAATTTTATCAGAGTGGATCGTGTAAGTTATTCAAAACGGCAACTTAGTTGTGGGCTGTACTGGTTTACTGAGGTTTCCCAGAGATTTCTGATATTCTAAACGCTCCCTCAATTCTGATTATATAAATTTTGTATAACGCATACAGAATTTACGTTACGTTTCTCATACAAAGTTGCTCATTGAAACAACAAGGTCAAGATCTTTCGCATCTACCGTAAGGTAGATTTAACATGATAAGATTGAGAACAGCTTCAGTCTGGGTTCTACATACGTAGCACATTATCTGGTAAGCTTGTTTAATATAATCCTTGCTCAACCCTCCTATTTTATTATTCAGTAATTCAGTAATATTTATTCACACAAGACATGGCACATTCATTACATTGGTGGAAAAGGACAGTAGAGCTGCATATCTCGCCCGAGTAGAGGGCACGTGAATATTGATATATAATTTACGGAATTAACATGTTTCCTCAACATAGCATCATCTGGGTAATTCTCATTTTCGACAAAAATCAGTGTAACCACCAGTATGATATATCTTAAAATCGGCAGACATAATATCCGGCTTGTGCAATGCATGTAGCTTGTCAGATCATCTGAGCGCCCATTGTGTTCTAGAAAGTTGGCAGTTATGGTCTGAGCTGAGAATTACATTACCAAGCTCAACGTTTGTGTAGAAAACTTTATTAGTTTTAACGTTATTATTTTGTTAAGTTATTGTACCTCGAGCTAGTGTCCAGGGTAAGAAAGGTGTACGGTGTACAAGTACGGAAATGACGGCTAGTGTGAAAAGAATAAACTGCCAAGTGCGAGTCAACTCGCACACAGTTCCGTACCGTAAAACACAGGCAACTTTTTCATAGAACATCGAATTTTCACTTGTTCAGAGACCCCTTTTAATTTTCAACATTATTATATTTTTAAGATTTTTTGTTATTACAGTTGAAGTGTTACTTATGTAAAGAATGTGTCATGTGCCTACGTATTGTAGTTCAAGAGATACAGCGTTAACAAATTAAGATCAAAAAAGGCAAAAAACACGTTTTTTTGTATGGAACCCCCCATTAATTTTTATATTTGTTTTATTTTTATTATTTGTTGTTCGAGCGGCAAGAGAAATACACATTTTCTGAAAATTTCAATTGTCTACCTCTTACGGTTCATGAGATAGAGCCGTACGTAAGCTGTGACAGACGGACGGACGGACACCGGAGGCTTACTAATAGGTTTCCGTTTCCACCCTTCGGGTACGGAACCCTAAAAAACAACACAAATAACGTGTATCTATAGCTAGGTTTTATATTTTTATACTTTTAGCAGCAATAAAAAAAAATTAATATTAAATTTTAAAAATTTTCTAGGACCGTAAAGTAACATAAATAAGAAGAATAAGAGATTAAGATCTGTGACTTTTCTATAGTCTAAAATAAATGAATTATAATAATTGACGACCGATGTGGCGCGGCGGGCAAAGGTCACCCTGTGACGCAGGAGGTTGCGGGTTCGATTCCCGCTTTGGGATAAATGTTTGTACGATCTACAAATATTCTATATAAAAACATAATAAAAAATATCTATCTATGTAATGTATTGTATTAAGTATATCAGTCATCTAGTACCCATAACACAAGCTCTGCTTAGCTTGGGGCTAGATGATGCTGTGTGGATTGTCCAGCATTATTTATTTATTTATTAATCAAATCCATATCAACATGCAAAATAAATATGAATCCTCATTATTCCTTAAAGCTGCGATTTACATTAAAACAGAAACAATCGCTCCAAATTAAGGCTTGCGATGCAAATTGCTGGAACCATCGCCATTGCCATCCATAATTAATGGACAATGAAAAAATGTTAATGACCATCCGCCGTTCCCGTGATCGTCGATCCGCGACCAGCTGAGGGATTCTAGGGGAAACTGCAAGTGGTTAAACGAACTCTATACTGAGTTCTAGAATCCAACATATATTATGTCAAATAAAATACAATAATTAAAATATGTATGTGTTAAATAAAATAAATAAAAAATGTCAACAAAGACTTACTTAATATATGAATGAAAACTTGACAAAAAACTGAGAACGCGCAGCGAAAAAGATTGAAATTCGTGTTTGAAAACGGACGAGTGACGAATTAAATGTATGAATTAAAGCTTTCAAACAATTTTTTTTTCGATATCCTGCAATTAGCGCCGATATAGGTAATGAAAGTGCTAATTATAAAGTGCGAATGTTTCTGCTCAATGGTACTTTTAGTTCTAACTAGACTACATAGGACCAGGATCTAAGAAACCCTCAACATTTCAATGTGACACGATTGTAAATCGAAAATCATATTGTAATTTGCTTTGATACCAGTGTCGTAAAATATTATCTTCCAATATTTTTAAATTTACGTAATCTGAAGACATTATTATTAGTACTATTGATTGGGTATTTATTGCGTTTATTTACTTATTTTTCTCGACGTTTCAACAGGTTTAACCACTGTCTTGGTCACGGGATGACCGATATATTATTTTTTAAAAGATTAATTTTATAATTATATTATTTTATAAATTTTAATTAATTAAAGTATTAATTTTTCCAACACAGTGCAGAAGAGTTGAGATTTGTAAAGCAACCAATCAAATCTCGAATACATGGCGTGATTGTCATTTGAAATAGTGTAAAGAAGACAAAGGTTCCTCCAGTAAGGTATTTTTAGATCTGTTCAATTTTTTTTTTCTTTTCTTTTCAGGTATGTATTGTATGCTGGTAACTTCTGGTGATCGAAAGCCTTGCCATATTCTTTTGAGTCGTTCCTGCTACGGCCCTTAACTGACACCTCGAGACGGGCCGTGGAAGGATATTTGGGTAAGCATTCTTTAAGTTCATAAGAATATAATATCAGACCGGCAAAATACTAGCGTCGAACCGACTCATTTGGTTTTGGACTGACCTACCAAAATATACATAGTTTATATAAAAAAAAACTTTCTTAGATTGACGATTTCATTACGAATGTAAGCGGGTTAACTGCAAACCTATTTTGTGTTGGAAGAACGCCAAAGTTTTATCTCTTAACGAGGGACTTCATCAGGGTGAGTGTGGTTCGTGTCGCGCTCGTTTTAATATAACGTTGGTGTTCTTCCAACTCTAAACTAGATTCGTAGTTTACCCGCTTACATTTATAATGAATGTACCTTGTTCTTTCATGTTTCTGCTAACAGTAGCTAGTAAACCTTGTTGGAAATTGGTACTAATACAGCACTGTTTTGGTGGTAGGGTTTTTGTATAAAACGATCAAACGGAAATATAATTCGAAATACCAAGTTACATATAACCCAAAACTCATTATCAGCAACAACGATAAGTGATAAGCTATCAGTTTATATCACAGACGGTGTGCCCTCGATTACGACTGAATAAATACGATATTTGATAACGTTATTCATACATAACATAAATGAATGCTGGACATTATTTTCATACTGCGTTATCTAACCCCAAAGTAGGCAAAGCATATTTATAGGTACCAGCTAGTCGATTCAGATGTATTCGTGTGTATATCTCATACTTTTTTCGCCGCTCATTGGTTATGGGTACATTTTGATTACGAAAAAAGAGTGATGCACTTACGAATATATCTGAATCGACCTGCAGGTATTAACTAACTTACATAGATTTTTGGCTATAGGGGGTTTGAGTAATTTTTGAGCAATATCTGACTCATGAACTTGCTGTTTCTGTATACCTATATAGCGTATTACAATAATTACACATATTTTATATAGAAAAATACAGATACATTTGTAGGTTACTGTCAATACGCAGGCAGACTTATTGAGTTTCGTGTGGTTTTACTATCATATCCTGCTCGACTATAAGACTCAAACTTAGGTCCGTATATTGGTCGGCACAGTTTGAGGACAGTCAATGCCTACCAATAAATTAATAAATAATAATGCTGGAAAATCCACGCAGCGTGTAACGACATCAAGTGTAACATGTGTACCTACGGTGGAATAAATACTTATGTAAATAACAGCATCATCTAGCCCCAATTGTTATGGATACAAGGTGACTGATATACTACATAGGTATAATAAACGAGTGTAAACGAATGCTCCTATTATGTCTATATAATTGAATACTTCGGTGAAATTGCATTTAGTACAGGGGCGTTCATAGATAGGTAAAGCCCCTGACGGGTTCCAAGTCTCGTATATTTACGTTAGCTTTTGTTTTATAACATTAAATTTGTTGTTTTATATACACTCGAGAGCATAGAAATCGCACATCCCCTACATTTTCATTTTGACCCTTATTATTTTTTAAATTAAAGTTTGGTTGCAAATATAACTGATGGAAAACTGGTTAATCTGTCTGTTCTGTAGCTTAGTTGATGGATAGACTGAGGAATTTAGGTTTGCATGTAATGTAGTGTAGTAACGCGTCTGACTCAGCCGCAGCACGACAACGTAAATATTTCCGAGCACGTTTAACACGTTTGTGGAACTTATTTTGTAAACAGCTGATTGAATTATTACAAGGGATTATGTAGGTATTATTGTTAAGTCGCCATTCGACTTGGTACATAATCTTTATGTATAATAAAATATATTTATCTATGTAATGTATTGTATTAATTTGTATTTAATATATCAGTCATCTAGTACCCATGACACAAGCTCTGCTTCGCTTGGGGCTAGATGATGATGTGTGGAATGTCCAGCATGATTTATTTATTTTATTTTTATTTATATGGCATAGGATATAATAAACATCAAATGGTTATATGGACTGGCAGCCTTATAGTGGAGACGAGAAGCATATAAACGCATACGCATCCTCAAGGAAGTAAAACGTAAAGCACTGACTCAGCAATGACAAGTTGAAGGGGCGACTGCTTCCGCGGTCGAACGCACGTTTTCTAAACAGCTGTATCATTAAAGATGATGCAGGTGTGACTGAAGGTGTCAATGTAAGGAAGTGCATAAAAATCCTTGAAATGACTAGCCTCGAATGACACAGCAATGATGAACAGGGGCAAGGCATTTGCTCAAAACTGATGACAATTTAAAAAGGCATGAACAACAGTGTTTGTCGAAAAGGTTTGAAGGATGTTTGAAGCGGCAAAATGATAAGCTTCTAATGACGCAGAAATTACGATCAAGGGTAAGGTTCGGCAATTGCTCAGAATGTATGACAATTTTAAAAGGCATGGCCAGTTTTTGTTAACAAGGCTCGGAGGATCCTTGAAGTGGCAAAATGATAAGCTACTCATGACGCAGAAATTACGATCAAGGGTAAGGTTGGGCAATTGTTAAAAATTTATGACAATTTTAAAAGGCATGGATAATTTTTGTTGAAAAGGCTTGAAGAATCCTTGAAGTGATAAGCCTTCCGACTAAGCAATGAGCAAGGGGTCATTGGCTGGTCCGTTATTTATGTTGAAGAGCTTGTCATGCAGAACCTAACCCTCTATTAATCAGAGAAGTAACTGTGTTGATCAGGTGCAATTTTTGAGTAAATTCAGAATATCTGACTCAGGAACATAAAAACTGTGCCATTCCTGTAGCTGTAGCGTATTACAATCCATACTAATATTATAAAAGCGAAAGTCATTATATCTGTCTGTAACCTTTTGACGCCTAAACGGCTTACCGGATCATAATAAAATTTGACAGGGATGTAAACGGTATCCCGGGGACGGACTTAGGCTACTTGAAAAGCGCGTGCGAAGCCGCGTGCAGAAGCTAGTGTAAATAAAAGAAAGAAACATTATTCCCTTATCTAATCTAGTCTAAACTCCTTACAATTAGTTGATCTTGACAAGGACTTTTGGTTGGATATCGGGAAATCTTGAATGAAATGTGAATATCTTACAAGAGGTAAAATATTGCTGGTTAGGTTAGTGTCCTGTTTTGTTAGAGACGGGACTAACTAAACTAGCAATATACGATAAAGCACAGACTTTGTCGATCACGATACCAGTTTGCTAGTTCATGGCTCAAACTCTGAGTCAGCAGCTTGGACAGGCTTCCGCAAACAAGCACGTTGACCACCTCGTGTCGAACTTGTTTGTAACAGCTGTATGCGATAGCCATATTGCAAAAGATTACAGAGTCGCAATGATAGATAGGCCATGCGCAAACGTGCACATGCAAACGTTGTATCGCGTCACGACGTTATGTCTTGTCGTCAAAGTGGTTAAAATATGTGAGCTTTTGAAACAGAATAAGTCGCAAAATGAAGAAATAAACGGTTTCTGAGTCACAAATCTTCTCTCAATTCTGCTTTGGTGGAACCGTGTGTCATGCATTATGTTGCCTATGAATAGTATGCATTAGAGTTTCTTGGTTTTTTAAGATCTATCAAAAATCTGGATATTGGTTCATTCGTTCATAGCTTTGGATGAAATAAAGCATCTGTTTACTGTAGTTTGCAGCACGTTTGAAAGAAGCTATATGAATCATAATCATTATAGTAGATATGAGTATGAGATATGAGTAATTGAAAACGGAAGTCATGCATGTCAGTGATTGGGGATATCCGGTAATCTTGAAATTTCTCGGTAACAGGTTTTAGAATGGAAACGTAAACAAGTCAGCGTTATCGAGAACCGATAATGGCTTTACTGAATTGTGATAATGATTACGAGTTGTTAAAACTTTGTCGGTTCTTCCCTCGAAATGGGATAAGGCAAAAACACTGCGTTCACCTTCCCCCTCATTATGTTAACTTGTACTAAAGAGCATCATACCATATACAATTGGTAAAACTTTATACCGGATCGAAAAATACCATTTAGTTCTTGTTGTTATCATAAAATAACATTCGCCGAATATTATTGACATTATTACGATAAGTTCGCAAACAATATCGATAATAAACTTCATTGTAAGTACTGAGTCATTTTAAGTTTCTCCAGTTGCATTTGCACAGTCTCAAATGTCTTGAGCTGTAAGTAGGTTATGCATACAATAGTTCAATACTGTGATAGGTATTCGCAGTCTACATCTATAACTATTGATAACCGACTAATAAAATTTTATTGCGCTTCGTGACATGGTTTAGTATCATCAAAAATCAATAATTCTGTCGTGTTCGATGCTTTGACATCAAACATGACAGTTCATACAAGTGTTCTGAATTGACGGTACAATGTTCTTTCTTTATCACCAGGTGTAGCCAGCCATAGCCTGTCGAACTAATTATCATTCTCTACATTCTAAAACGACTGTTTCCAATCATCATCATTTATGCCTTTTCGGAACAGGAAACTTAATCTCGGTAATTTTTTTTTGTCTCTTGAAGTCGTAGTTGTTGATTGTTGACTTTACATTTACAATAATTATTCCTTTTTAGGCCATCGCGAATTGTCACGAGAAGTTCAATATGCTGCACTTTATTACCTTCGTCTAGTTATCTGTCTCCATATTTCACCTCGCTAACTGGCCCAATAACATTATTATTTGTTCAAGTGTTATCGTTTTCTATCACCGCAGAATGACCTAAAACCAACCGTAACTTATCTGTTGACTTGCTCTAGTTCTTGCTCGCATTGTTACTATCTGATTGAGTGAGCGTTTCCTGTGACAGTTTTTCAAGGTTCTTGTAAAGATTTTGTTCATAAATTCCAATGATAGGTTCAACCGTGGTTTAGGGTTGTCATTATCTAGTTACAGTAACTTAGACTAAAATGTCCATATAAACAGGGTGCCACGTAACATGTGTACTAAGCCGAAGGGATTCTGGACCCCGAGGGGATCAACTTGAGAATACGCAAAAAAAAAAAACATTTGTGCTATATTTTATAATGTTAAATAATGCATGATTGCGTGTAAAAGAACACGA
This sequence comes from Eupithecia inturbata, assembly GCA_963662085.1. Classification (NCBI taxonomy): domain Eukaryota; kingdom Metazoa; phylum Arthropoda; class Insecta; order Lepidoptera; family Geometridae; genus Eupithecia; species Eupithecia inturbata. The sequence continues at coordinate 4,819,945 of OY759201.1, forward strand.
ATAGAAAGAAAAAGAAAATATACAAAAAAAAAACAAGAAATCGTAGAAGAACAGTGATCTCCTCGGGGACCAGAAGCACCTCCTTTCGGCTTAGTACACATATTTCCTGGCACCCTGTATATTCCAAACAGCATAAGAAGTCTTAGGCTAACGCTAGTACTCTACAAATAATCTCTTGTTACATAATGCTTACGTCTAGCCTCAGTGGCCTTTCAGACCGATCCATTATCCCCCATAATCCAACTAGCATTTAATTACCCTAAACTTCGCGAGCCCTTAATCCCGGGTCAAGCTATATGTTATATCACGCTTCAGCTGTTTATCAGTTTATGTGGTGTTCATGTATTGTATACATGAACACCACATAAACCATGTCGAGATCAGGCGGGCAATTCTCACAATATCGCAAGATAAATATGGCAAGAACTGTCAAAATATCGAGTGATTGCTTCGTAGCAAACAAGCGTATTCTCGAAATCTGCAATTCGATATTTATCGAGGGCTTTTCTTCGACAAGTGGCACGAGAATGCAGTTTTTAGCGGGACTCGATATATTTGAGATATTTATCTCATGATATTTTATCCCGTGATTCTGCGTATCACTCCATAAATTATCGAGTGATATGCAGAATTTGCCTCTAGACACTTGACTTAGGCATATGGAGGAAATAGTCTGATATTCTGTTAACACGTATTTGATGTCGCAGGCAGAAGATAATCCAAAATAAACTGTAGATCCTCTACTAAAACATGATGAAGCTTGACCTCGGCATTCAACACGATCTAGGCCACAACAACGGTCCTTTTCATCCTCATTTCACTGTCATCTGAATCATTACGCCCACAATTGAAATATTCCACTGCCCTCATTTCAAAGATCGTTGGCCCAATCAATTCGTCATTACCCGACACTGTGCGAATAAAAAATTACGCCTACATCCATACGGATACGGTCGAAGGAACAATGGCGTCCTGTAACGGCACACGCATTGTCTAATGGCGGGAAACAAAATATGTGTCAAGCGAGCTTTATGTCGTCACATGTCATTGTCTGGTTTACTCTCGATTTGGGTGGGATCTCTATTGATGGAATAAAAGCTTTTGTTTGGCCGAAACAAAACGGTAGCTCATTATTTTGTCTCGGCGGTTAAACGGCCACAATGAATACTGTTGAGCAATTAGTCATTTTTACAGCATATAATGTTTCTACAAAGAATAATGAAAATAGCAATCAATATCCTTAAATAAAGTCGAGAATAAGCAAAATGGACGTGCGATAAACCATCGATCTCAACTCGCGGGAGCAGAATAAACTCCCCAGACGTTCCACCGCTTAGCCGACCGTTGGAAACTTTAGCTCCCCTCAAGTAGATCCTAGAACTTGCAGTTCATCTAAAAGTTTATCTCAATGGCTATCTACGGAAACGGCTACAACTTTACCCAAGAGCAAAACGCCGAGATTCTTTATGTCAAAAGACAAGACAAGCTTTAGGACAATTGAATTTGGTAGATTCGTGCATACGAAATTACACTGTTCGTAGATTTTGTTCGGAATGTTTTGCAATTTGCATCGGCCAAGAATCACTTCGCACTGGCGACCAATGGAGTAATTGTTGAGGTTTATGTTATGGAATTGTTTGTAAGTTATTAATGAATACATTCGTCAGTCGTCATAAATACTGTGTAATATATAAAATAATTGTTGAGGTTTATGTTATGGAATTGTTTGTAAGTTATTAATGAATACATTCGTCAGTCGTCATAAATACTGTGTAATATATAAAATAATTGTTGAGGTTTATGTTATGGAATTGTTTGTAAGTTATTAATGAATACATTCGTCAGTCGTCATAAATACTGTGTAATATATAAAATAATTGTTGAGGTTTATGTTATGGAATTGTTTGTAAGTTATTAATGAATACATTCGTCAGTCGTCATAAATACTGTGTAATATATAAAATAATTGTTGAGGTTTATGTTATGGAATTGTTTGTAAGTTATTAATGAATACATTCGTCAGTCGTCATAAATACTGTGTAATATATAAAATAATTGTTGAGGTTTATGTTATGGAATTGTTTGTAAGTTATTAATGAATACATTCGTCAGTCGTCATAAATACTGTGTAATATATAAAATAATTGTTGAGGTTTATGTTATGGATTTGTTTGTAAGTTATTAATGAATACATTCGTCAGTCGTCATAAATACTGTGTAATATATAAAATAATTGTTTGAGGTTTATGTTATGGAATTGTTTTATTAATGAATACATTCGTCAGTCGTCATAAATACTGTGTAATATATAAAATAATTGTTGAGGTTTATGTTATGGAATTGTTTGTAAGTTATTAATGAATACATTCGTCAGTCGTCATAAATACTGTGTAATATATAAAATAATTGTTGAGGTTTATGTTATGGAATTGTTTTATTAATGAATACATTCGTCAGTCGTCATAAATACTGTGTAATATATAAAATAATTGTTTATGGTTTAATTTTATTCAAAATAGAATGCACAAAAAGCAATCTGCTTTTAAAATCTAGCCAGTGAGTCGTAAACCGCAATCACATCGAATTGGATATTCAACACGTTATCTGTTAGTGGATTCGGTTTATATTTTACCGATAAAACAAAATATTCGTGACTTTCTGCATGACTGTTTTGCTGAAGGTTTATTTACCACAAACTGTTAAATTTAGCTCTGTTACTTTGGGTATTAACTCTCAGTTCTTAAAATAACAAAGCTAAATTAAATTTTTTTTCGGTATTAGCCTGTGGATTGCTTTCGTCAGCGTCAATGACATCACCATCATTATCATCATCTTTATCCTCGCTTAGCGATATTGGTAGGTACATGTTCCCTTCTGCCTATGATCTCACTATCTCTTTACATTAATTGAGACCTTTTCTAACCTCGTCTTCATACCTAACATAATAATTCTAAGATAAGAAAATTACATTATTTATTCCAAGTCGAGTACCGCTGATATCCCAAGAGGAAACAAGCAACCAAATGTTTGCGATAAATCTAGTTCTCTGAGATTAGAATATGCAATCTTCTTTGTAAATATTAATGCAGCATGGACCATAATAATCTCCTACCTGATAAATACCGCATAATTTAGCATAATTTCATACGCCTGTAATAAAGTCGAGGGGGCCGTTAAAGGAAACTTCTTAGAAGACAATTTGCAGGGTCTGACAGGAATGTAGCCAGGAAGCGTTCTTAAAACTTTTTTTTGCTATAGTTACAGTTTTGCGTCTAGCTGCATGATTCACGCAGACGACGCAAAAGTTGATGCGCAAGAGATAAAGCACCAAGATGAGTAGGTTTATGTTATTGCATATTCAGACAGAACCATCCTCTTAGACCCTTAAATCGGTCTAATTTGGTTGCCTGGAAGAAATCGCTTTAAGCGATAAGGCCGCCAGTTCCATTGCTGTTCCCTACATTATATTTAATGAGTACTATCTGTTTATAAGGTGATGAATAAAGAATTATCTATCTTAGCTATCTACCTCTAAATCTTTCACTGTTCAGTTTTAATCGGTGAAAACATGTAGGTCTATATATCTATAGATCTTTACCACTTTTTAAAAAGCTAAATGAAATAGTAAGGTGCAATAAAATCACATATAGTTGAACGTTTTTATACCAAGGCTTATTTTGTTTCTAAAGTAAGAAATTGCATCAGCCTATTTTTATGCCCCCCAATAACAAATCCTGCCAACCTCGCTGGCTAAGTAACGGTAAACTTGTGCGGTCCAGGCTCAGGGCGCATGCGTAATGAGCGCGAAGGTGGTGAGCTGTGTTTTTAGCATTTTTATCACAGCAGAGCCCATCTGTATGCAGGTTTGAGATGGAGCGATTGCGGCCACGTTTCACGTGTAAACTCAACGTTTCAAAAATTTTTTGGTTAACGAGAACTTTTTTACTTCGCTTGTACTGTACAAGCTAAGTAAAATCAGAGCTATCAAAGAGAAAATCTTTTGCCATCGAATTTTGTAAATGCGCTACTCGATTTCTTTTTATATATATTTTTTACCGATTAATAAACCATTGACTTTGTTGTCATTTTCGTAGGACAACATATACCTACATAAATTTAATAAAACATTTCGAATCAACATTATTTCAAGATTAAAAGCATCTCCGATTCAAATTACAGACTTGTTTTTCAAATATCCCATAAATTGTGTATCAAAATGATAGACAGATTTATTATCCACTCCAACAGCTAAAAAGAATTGATTGGGATGCGCAGGAGTTGCGGAACATCGCGAATGTCCGCCCGGGTCAATGCACTCGCGTTCAAAAATGGCGCGACCGGTCAAACTGATTGAAATAAATAGTCCACAGAGTTGTTTATTGATGAATTAAGTGTCTATGTTCTATTGATAGATTAAGATTTAAGAGGTCTATCTACCTTTTAATGGCCAGTAAACTGTTAACCCTGTAGTTAAAGATGTCATCGAACCAGAGATTGCTGTGTATTTTATTTAAACTATCAAGTTTATCTTCGTATGATTTATTTGTATTATGTTTTCCGCTTTATAAAATTTATTTCTACCCCATGCGAGTCGATTGGTATCAGGATATGTTCATTAACTCTTTAATGGTTTCTAAGTCAACGATTGTTCTAGTTTCCGTTGGAAATATTTAATGAGAATGAATTATTTCAATTTGATGCACTCATAATATTATGCGAAAGTTGTATATATGTATGTTTGTTACTTTCTAAAAACAGATTGAACTGAAATTTTGCATAGGTGTAGCTCTAAACCTGTAATCAAACATAAGTTATTTTTTATCCCAGTTCACATGGGATATAATATAACCCTTTCCATAGAAACAACGCGTGCGAAGCTGCGGGCATAAAGTAGTTGAACATAAGCCGAAGCCACCACATCATTACGGAAATCAGACTGTAATACACCCTACATAGATGTGAAAATGTAAAACCATGAGCAGTCTGGTCGCACGTCTGCCATGAGAGCATTAAGCTCTCATTCAGGGTCGAGCGTTAACACAAAACGGCTAAACCCGGAGGTCAAGATTCTGCGAATTGCGAATTATTGAACTCACCCAATTCTCAATTGTCGTTAGTCATAGGTCGTTTACCTAGTTATGGGTCATTTAACTGTTTCAATGGTCTTACGTTGTGGGATTCGTCTGGTGATAACTTAGAACCCTCAGTACCTAGAAAATTACCAGCCATTCTGATGACAATGAGCTATGCTTGGAATTTCTCTGAAGGATAGGATTCGCAACGATTAAATCCGACCGAGAACCAAACTTATCGACATATCTCAAAAGAATTAGCAAGCTGAAGTGGCAGTGGGCCGGCCATATTTCGCGAAGAACCGACAACCTCTGGGTTAAACATGTTCTCGAGTGGAGACCGTGACTCGGCAATCGTAGTGTGGGACGCCGTCTGGTCAGGTGGGAAGACGTCCTGCGATAGGTTGCAGGCAGATGCTGGATGCGGCAAGCAAAAGACAGGGCGCTATGGCGCTCATTAGGGGAGGCCTATGTCCAGCAGTGGACTAATAATGAATAATGATGTCCTCGGCGGCCAGTCTCAACAGAGACTAGCCATGCATAAGGGGACCTTTCTAGAAACTCTAGGAATGTGTGCAAAATTTTAACGTTAGAAAGTTCAGGAAAAAATACATCTTCCAAAACATTTCTAGCTACCTGAGGTCAAGATCCTTGCGACGAATGATCGACCTCACCTAATTCACGTGAGTCAGGTGTTACGAAAGGGAAACGGCCATCAATACCAATTTGCATACGTCGTTTACACTTTACTTAGGCTTTGTTTAGTTTCCGTATAAATCACTTTAACAAATTTATCTTAGTACGTGATTTGTGCAGCTGGGGAACAGACTTTTTATGGTTCACAAACATTGACATTTGGTCGTGTGGTTTTTCAGTTTTATTGTTTGATTCGATTTTGGCGATGATAAGACTCTTAAACATCATCAGTTTTTACGTTGTTTCATTCACTAGTCTTGTTTGTAAAACCAATCGTCTAGCTAATTCATTATGAACGTAAGCGGGTCAACTACGAACCTAGTTGGAAGATCACCTACGTTTCATCCTTTAACGAGGGACTTCATCAGGGTGAGAGCGGTTCGAGTTGCGCGCGTTCCAGGTCTATGAGGTCACTGACATCTAGCTAGTGTTACCAAATGGAACTTGTAGAATCTGCTGTGCGATTACGCTAGTCTCTCATTCCTATTGAATGTGCCATCCGGGGAGACTGAGCATAAACGATTCGGTTTCCAATTTGATACGAAAAAAATACATACTTAAAACTTTCTGGCGGGATGGAGCCGTTCGACGACGGAATTTTTAACGTCAAGGCGTAAGATATAACCTAAGTCAAAGTCAATTTTCAGATTACTTACACTTGACCTTTTTTCCTCGATTACAGCGATTCTGATTTTAAGTTACAAACAGTAAATACATAACGAACGTATTCGAGCAAACCAAGGTTAAGTGTGAGTAACATAAGTATAAGGTTTAACGTTAATTACCATGATTGAAATAAAAATAAAATATTAAAATTGAGTTTGACATTTATTTTGTTATATTTTGATGTTCACAGCTGCTTAGTCGTCGGTCGTCTCTATCCAGCCAGAAAATTGTATGTATTTGTTTTCGTACCATATTGTGTTGGAAACCAAACACATCGTTTATACCCTCTCTCCCCGGAAGGCAATCCATTGAATGGGATATTTTACCGTAAACGCACAGGACTGGATCGATGTCTTTCAAGTCTTTCAGTTTGTGTATTTATCTTCCTGATTCTCCATATCCATGAAAGCATACATTCATATAAATTCATCATCTATAGTCTGTTCAAGACGATCGTAGTGATGACAATTTCGTGAGTCAGTATGATTGTTCTGTGTCTCACGTCTCATCCTATCCAAGCTCTGTCAACTGGTCAAACGTGCTTTCAAAACAAAACGATTGTTCAAATCAACTAAATGCGACTAATTTCCTTCACTTTAATGAGGAGAATTCCTCGAACTACTGTAAGATATGACGCTGAATGACGTGCGCTTTATGGAGCGTTAAAATATGCGCGTGCCAATTTCGCGCAGAATAATTACAGGAAATATGGTAATGAAGACCATTCTTTGTTTACAATGCGATGGACAAAGGAGGAAAATCGACGCGTTAAGTGTGTAGTCAGCCTCAGCGTGAAGGGGTTGTCAGCCTTTACATTTTTCACTAACGAGTTTATCAGATACTAGCTTCCGCCTGCGGCTTCGCACGCGTTTTTCCGGGATAAAAAGTTGCCTATTTTACCCCAAGTCTGGAAATTTATGCAAAATTTCATTCCGATCCATTCAGTAGTTTCGAGAAGAGGTAACAAACATCCAAACTTTCGCATATACAATATTAGTGGAAAGTGTGATTTGTCCATTTACTTGCGCACACGTAAATTGGTTGGCTATTTTGACTTTTCAGAAAAGAACAACCAGTGCGTCCTACCCGTTATGACCTACAGAGCTGAGACTTGGACACTCACAGTAGGGCCGGTCCACCCGTTCAAAGTCGCTCAGCGAGCTATGGAAAGAGCTATGCTCGGAGTTTCTATGAAGGATAAGATTCATAACGAATACATCCGACAGAGAACCAAAGTTATCGGTATATCTCAAAGAATTAGCAAGCTGAAGTGGCAGTGGGCCAGCCAAGTACCGACAACCGCTGGGGTAAACGTATTCTCGAGTGGACCGCGACTCGGAAAACGTAGTGTACGATGCCTTCCGGCCAGGTGGGATGTCGATCTGCGTAAGTCTGCAGGCAGATGCTGGATGCGGCAAGCTGACGACTGGGCGCTATAACGCTCATAAGGCGATGCCTCTGTCCAGCAGTGGACTAAGGTAGGTTGATGCTGATGATGTGAAAAGGACAACAAAGCTCTACCCGCGCTGTTATGTAATAGTAGTTTCTGCCCGCTGCTTCGTACGTGTTACTATGGAAAAGTTTAAAGGTTTTTTCTATGGGAACTGATTTATGAGATAAATATCTTATGTTTTATTCCAGGCTTAGAACTACTTAGGTACTACCAGTATGCAAAATTTCAGCCCGAATCCGTTCAGTAGGTAGTTTTGGCGTGCAGAAGTAACAATCATCCATCCAAGCTTACGCATTTATAATATAAGTGTGATGCACAGCTGAACGTTGATGTCTGTATTTATTTTGGTAGAACTTTGAACAATGCGGGAGTCATCATCACGTGTTACTTTATTATACTTACGTGTTTCCCTTTTACGGAAATCAATGTCACTATCGGATCACTTCTGGACCACTTTTTACTCATCCCCAGACCCATTTGAACCCGCAAGAGTAAACTGCATACTTGTGTTTCCACCAATAAATAGTAGAGCGGAAAGGATTGAGCGAGCAGAGTGTTGATATTAATTCCGCCCACTCATCTCCCATTTCCCGCTCATTACCCTTTCGCGGTGGAAACCCGGCTTAATACACTCGGAAATAGTCCTTTGTTATAAATTATCTTTACCAGGAAATCTGGTGTACTGACGCATTTACGATAGGCCATAGAGAATAAACACGAAGCGCTGAAATAAAATGGCCAATATATTGATAACCGAGCATTTTCAATTCAAAGGTACCAACCATATGTTTTTATTGTTATGGCGGGTGTAATCGATTGGTTTTTAATCTCTGGATGGACGCGGACTTAAATAGGAAACTGAATAAAAGTGACCCAGAGCTCTGTGCTTTTCTACATGATATAATATTTTTAGTTCTGTAGTAAGAAGGTTAAAAATCTACACAAGGATGTGTAGATTCATTAAACAGAGGTAGGTGCTGATTTTTATCACCCGATAAAACGAAATTATCCTTAAATAAGACTGACCCGATCGGTTACAAATAGTAAAACAATTCGACTTATTTGCAGAAGCAAAATTTTTTATGCTTAATTGGATTTCCCTAAAAACGCTGACTTTTCAAAAGTATTCCTGAACTTCTTCACTGTACCAGTTGAAAAAACACTATTGTATACCTACTCATAGACAAACTTATCTGTGTCTCAGTTTAGGTTCTTTCTTTGAAGTGTGTGGGCCTTCTTAACTTAGCAACTCGGATGTTGTAACCGCGTACCGAAGATCATTATCAATAGAAAGTCGTCAGTCATCGGCGGTCAATCATGGACGCTTCCGTGCGTGCTCTATACTTAGAGATCAACTATTAACTGGTTCACGTAACGCTTTCTGTGATCGATGAGCCCTCGAACGCTGTAATGTAATGAAGTCTGTTTTTTTTAAAGGGACCTTTGACCACAAACTCTTCTATTGGTCAAATGGTTGGCTCAGCACAGACCTCTATGGATCAGCATAGCGCTGAATAAAAATGCTCAATGCTTTTGTATGTTTTTCAGCCGAAGAACATTTTTGTACCATAATCTCAAAGAAACAAATTTACCTTACCTTACCTAATGAAAACCTCAAAAGAATCATCATCTCATGGCGATTGGAGAATTTGGGGAACGTTTGTAGTTTTTTGGTCGATACCCAGCTACGCTACAAAAATAGACTAACAAATGGAAATTTGCTTGTAACTAGGTAAATTTTTACGAGTAGCAAATTCATTAATCTTTAAACCTTGAAAATTTACTATAAATCCAGCTCAACTACATCATTCTTCATTAGGGTTATGTACGGACTTGAACTTGAAAACACTTGCCTAGATCTCGGTTATGTTATTACATAAACGCTATAAACTTTATAGCCAACTTCAAATGCATAGCGAATTGTTTAATAGTCACACGTTTATCATAATTGCCCCGAGAAGAACTTTTCAAAAGGCCTGGCATGTTGTTTTGCAGAGACCTGTAAAAGCATTACATGCAAATTTCAACCCTAAAACCAGGTAATATGTATTATGCACATTTTATATTCAGCGCCGATACTCCACTAGTAGGGATCTCATCCATCCCTCTATGACTCCTAAAGAATCGTATCAACCTTTCGTGCACAGCATGAGAAACGCCTCTAAAAGTGCATGTATTATGCCCGGAACACGTTTCCTGAAACCTGGTGCTCGCGACGCTACGTGATCGCCATTTCAATCGATTTAGCATTGTGTTGTATCTCACTTTAGGTTTATTTTCATCTGCATCGATTTTCACATTTAATGCCTTAAGCAGAGAATATATATACTAACGTATAGAATGGAAACTCCTCGCGCCTCCACCTGACCGAGCTTCCTCACCCTGCCGCGGCCTAGCGAGTTCGGTTTGCGCTCCAAATGCAGAGGATGTACGCACGCACGCACGAAGCCCAAGATGGAATGTTGAATGATTTTGACAGACGGCGCCGATGGTGATCGATGTTTTGCTTGTTTGATCATGAACATACGAAATTTCTTCTTTTTTGTGGCTTATTTCTAACCTTTTGTGAGAGGTAAATAAAAAAACATGTTGTAAGTTATTTCGCAACTCGCACGATATATTCGTGAAGTGACCCCAGACGTCATACACAATTGCACGTGTTGCATGCCGAGGCGCGACTTTTGTATGGAGAAATGGGCGAGTGGCTGGGGTGTGGCCTCGAGTCATTTAAAGTTTAGCATCCCATCGCGAGTTTTATATTTTTATAGTTTAGCTTTAAAAATGGAACAACATTCGATTCGACTCTTACATGCTATAGTGTCATGCAGTTCTAGCTTCCGCCCGAAGCTTCGCACTCGTTTTATCGTAATAAAAAGTAGCCTATGTGTTATTTCAGGTCAACAACTACATACATACATCTATACAAAATTTTATCCCAATCCGTTCAGTAGTTTTTGCGTGAATCAAACATCCAAACTTTTAGCGTACAAATTCTTGCGACGTGATAAAAGGGGTGGTGGTTAGAGCGACTTCTTTCTCTTCACAAATCTAGGTAGTAACTTTACTTAGCCTAGATCTTAACTTAACTATCGGGAATAAAGTCCGATCAGCTTCAAGCTGTTCTGATACTGTCTATAAAGTTTGCAGTGTCACAACTAACAGCCAAACTGCAGCATTAGCCAGTTAGTCAAACTTGGAGCTAACTGAACCGGGCACCCTTCCCGTCGCCAGTCATTATCCAATTCCCTCGGAGGTCGTCCTAGATAGCGGTTATCACGCTAGTACCTATAATGGTACCTAGGCAAGAGTTGTCATAATAATCAGCTGAGATTATGGGGTCGACCACCGACTTATATCGTCTTATCAAACAAAGGCATAGTTGAATAAACTCAGATGAAGTTGCGTAAGAGAAATGCGAATGAGGTTTAGGGAAACTAATTTTGATTTTAAGGAACGGGTTGGTTACTTGCTTCTAAGAAGTTCATTTATTCTGATTCTACATGAAAATGGAAATCGTAATTTTGTCAAATCCCCATATAAAGCCGGATACTGACCGGGGTGTTACGTGCGTAATGACGAGTGCCTTCTTTCCCCGTACTGACTGCACGAACGCTCGCTGTGTGACACTTTAGATTACGCCCTGTAAACCCGGTCAGTACCCGACTTAAAACTCAATTAACCAACGACAAGACTACGTACGTTCTATACGTATTAAACAAAGCAGAGGGATTTCCTCATACTCTGAGTTTTATCTGTGTGACATAGCTTAACATAAAGGACTATGCCTAAGGCATAGTCTACGCATGGAATCAATCTGTGAAACAGCGTATAGGGATTTTATAGCCGGTTTATGAACTCAACAATAGTATACAATTGCCTAATCACAATAGCCATGTGAACAGTAATAAAATTCAGATGCACCAACAATGCCAAAACGCCGGATCTAAATAACGGTTCTCGATTTCCCATACGATAATGTAAAGTGAAATCACTGACCCATATTCAAACAATACAAGTAAATAAACACGCCGAAATATATTGAAATTTTACTGTTACTATTGCCTACTAGTAACGGTAAAATCCTGACGTATAGTTTTACCTAAACTATGCGTCAGGATTGCACGCTAGGTGAAAGTACTAACCAAATCAAAGCTTCTCTTGTATGATGATTTGCTTGTCCTGGGCTGACCGATGCGCTATCAAACTAACAACATTATTATACCTTTTAAAGTTTAAGTATAGGATTTTGAAGATATTCTGTTCACGTCTTCTAGGGATAGAAATACTGATGTTGCAATTGGGGATGTCAGCCGGACAAGTTGATTAGGAACTTTCAAAACTCCTGGGTATGCAATTGACCTAGCCAAACCGATGAAAAGAAGGCTTATGATTTTGTTCTATCAAAGTAAGAGTGAAAAAATAAAAAGGGTAAATGGTAGGTTTTACAATCGTGCAGTATTTTAATCTAGTAATACAGTAGGCTTTGCAATACACATGCACATTTCCAAGAATCGAAGTAGGTCAAAACTATAAAATTTAGTTCATTATTATTATTGTTTAACTTCGGAGGTTGAACTGGCTGTTTAGGCTGTGCCAAGTCCTTGTAATTGTTTAGAAATGAAATCAGATATTAATTCACTCTTGCATCTTGATTATCTCATTAAGATAATATCTACCTCCTTCATAATCATGCTAACTCTCTTGATATTTTGGTGTGGGAAATGCAAGTTTTAAGTCTCAAGGACTAGGATCATTAGAATCGTAAGAAACACAAATGCTACTTAAATCGGCCTAATAGTTATGCCCCTTTTGAACGTGTTTTGCTCTTCGATCAACGACTCGATCTAATTTGAATAAACATTAGCATCATTCGCCAATTAGCACATAATTCATATGATTTGGCAGAATACAGAGTTCATCGTGATTCCTTGACTTCGCTCAGCGACAAACACCGACAAGATCACGGTCACGCGCCAAAACGAAAATAGTACGCGACATAACGTGTGGCTGTTACGTAACTTTTTATGTTCCTCTATCTACCAATATAACTATGTGTAGTGTGCCAGTGACCTAGACTCTTATAGGGTTGTTCGATTCCCGGTGTTGTTTGTTATAATGATGCTATATCCCCTCTATTGGTTCTCAGATTCTCTTCGCTTCATCTCTTTTAATTTATGACGCTCACACTAGTTACTATTTCCGTCATTTACTTTATCCACACCGTACCAGTTTGTTTTGGGGCGACCGTGTTATAGTATGCTATGCTTAAGTAAACCAAATATTCCATTGTATGTCTCCATCTCCTTGTGTACTGTCTCCTTGTATCTATCCCCAATACTACCTACTGTACCTAATCAGCACATGTGCATCGAATGCTGTGTATATTCCTTTTCTCTTTTCCGCTTTTATGTTCGCTCCTGTAATGTTCTGATACAACATCGGTTGATAGTCGATACACCGGGTACGGACTGGATGCACTGAATGAGACCAGAGAATAATTTACTACTAGCCGAAAACCGGATATTCGGCTTTTAGCTCGATGCGCGAAATACTTTTAAAAGGCATAATAGTCTGCAGTGCCCGCTAGGTCATCCGATGACCAATCACATAGTGACCTGAAGTAGATTCCTTTTTGAAAACGAGTGGGTCGTTGATTGTTTTCTTAAAAGGCATCATTGCTTGTGTTATGCTAATACCGCATTACTTGGCCCAAAAAGGCAACAATGTACTCAAACTATCCTTGATAATATTCCTAATCCGATTTTCAAGTGCAACCAGACTTACCTTGACTTATCAGCGAAAACAGACTGTTTTTGCAGACAGTAAACAGACTGTGCTCAAATTTCATCAATCCCGTTCAGGGGTCGTTCATTAATCACGTGAGGCTTGAAAGGGGGGGGGGGGGGGGGTTGTCAGAAAATATAAACGAAATATCACGCGGGGGCAGGGTTGTAGTGAGATATCACGTGTATATATTTTTTCAGTCATCACGATGCTTATTTTTCCAAAATTATAATATACACAGGTAAAAAATATAAATGCAGATTTAGATTTTTTGATACATTGTTGTATCTACAAAAAAGTACACGTGATTTTGTGTAGGGGGGTATAGTCTTTAGATTACCCTCCTCACCACGTATCACCATGGAGGTGGAAGGGGTTAAAAAACTTGCTAAAAAACATCACGTGATTAATGAACGGCCCCTCAGCTGCCCTTAAACGGCTCATCAAATAACAAATACAAATCAAGTACACCCCAAAAAATTCCATGACCTCATCTTACTTTCAGAGGATCATTATGATCAGCAATTTTCGATATAATAGCCGACAAAAACGTCGTGTAGGTTGCGTATAATGTGTATTGGCCAAAAAATTTTCAGTTTTTTTTTTGTCGATGATTGTGTTTTCAACGAAACCCGATATTACTGCTACATCGCTTCTGAATTGAACAATTAAGCAGAAAAATTAACATCTCCAATTTTCGTTGTGGGTGGGTAAAAATTTGTATTGATTGAGCTGACGTATTCAGGGGGTGGGGAGGGGCAGGTATTTTCTTTAAACAGTTCTGATTCTGGCTGAAGTCCCTGTACCGTGCTGGTGTACCACGAACAAATTAGTTTCCTTTTGTACATCAAAATAATTTTAGGCATTATTAATTAGGGATTCATTTTGGGTAAGGAATTTCTTTTTTATCTCGGAGTCTCCTGTTAGCCATACTGGAGCAAGGAGACTCAAAACCTCGCATACAATAGCGAAATAATTATAACCCAAAATTAAACATTTACCAAACTTTCAATAAAAATTCAAATAATTTATCGTCAGACTTACTTATAACAAGTACCATAACTTGAACCATTTCAGACATTGGATTGGTATGAGTGGATCCGACACAGATTTTTCTTTACATTCTTTATTAAAAAATTTGCAATGGTGGTTGCCTCCCTGAATCCGACCCCACCATGCCCACATGACGTCATGACCCAAATGCGATCGGTCGATGTCCGTCGCACGCTTCAGATAGTTCAAGAGGATACGCATGTATGTATGTATGTACAATGTACATGGACCTACTGACAGTGACGCGATGCGATTTATTGGACAACCTCATCAGTTTGGCGTTTTAATTGATGTATGTTTATGGCAACCTTAATAACTTGGAGTTATGGGGACACTAGCTCAGGGTAATTTAGGACATTACGATCAGAGATGTATTTTGACATGAAATGGGCTTTTTGCAATTTAATTTTTAGCTATAACTGTGCCTAGACATGGTAGAAGAGATTTATATCTTCGACAAGCACACCTGCTTGGCAAATATATACTTTTCTCCTTCCAATCCTCGCATAAAATTTAACGCTGTTACAGGTTTTCTGCTGTGCTCTCCTTAATTAAATACTACAGCAAAAAGTTGAACTAAGTACCTAGTTTTTTCTTCTGGCCTTGTGGCCTTGCTATGACAAAGGTGAACCAAAATATATCATACGTAAGCAAGCATGTTGCTCATTCGCTGTCAGTGACTGCATTTTTTGCAATGAGCCAATCGAGGGCTATCGCTCTTTCACTACGAACAGTGTAGCTCTGTCAGCTGCCGTATAAGTTATACAAAAATAAATGTAATCAGTGACATATGCGCCACTCTGACCCCACGCTAGAAGTCGTTGCACTGCCTTGTGACTTGCGCTTGAGCATTACTTGTGTTTTTCCTTTCAAGCATGGACACTGCGTTCAGAACATTCTAGAATTGCATCAGGATCAAGATGGCCCCAGTTCTTCTGTCAGGAACTTCATAAGGAACACATTAAAATTGTTGCTTATCTTGTTCCTTTCAAGCCTGGACATCTTGTACAGAACATTCATGAATTGCATAAGGATCAAGAAGGACCAAGTTTTTCTGTACATCAAAATTCGAGTTAGTCCCACTTTGGACCACAGGATTTTGGCTCGCGCGTTCCCTGTGTGTGTGTGTGTGTGTGTGTGGTGTCCCCTGTAGGTGGAGCTAACGGCGCTATAGTCCGATGAATGTCCCAAAGTTTTTCTTCTTCTACGTCACTTGATCTCGTGGTGTAGTAGATTAGCACGTTCCCGTACTGAGGGAAAGATAAGGGTTCAAGTCCCGTTGAAGTCAAAACATTTTTAGGATATCATTGATTTCTTATAAATGAACCCAGTGTGAGGCTTACGCACTATAATAATATAAACAATAGTAAATGTGTTCACAAAGGCACCAGGAGCGAACGAAGTACGAGTACCATCAGAGTATATAAATAATACTAACGTAAAGAATGGACACTCTTTGTCCCAACCCCCCCGCAGAGCTTCCTCACCCCGGCCGCGCCGGCCTTTAGTCGAGTTTGGTTTGCGTTCCAAATGCACGGGATGTACGGTGCACTCACGGCACACACGACAGACGACGCCGATGGTGTTCGATGTTTCTATTTGTTTGATCATGGACTTTCTTCTGTTTTGAGGTTAAACTTTACTTTTTGTGAGAGGAAAATAAAAACTATGAGTTTACGCAACTGTCTCACTCGCAAGATATGTGACCCTAGACTTCACACACACAGTTGCACGTGTAGCGCAACATGTATGTGCCGAGACTTTTGTATAGAGATATGGGCGAGTGTCCGAGGTAGTATTTACCATATTTGAGACATTAACACATCTACAGACAACGTGTGAAGAGAGAAAGTTAACAAGTCCACAAAACTTAGGCATAACAAAGGAAGCCTTGACTTGACACCGGTCATATTTTAACACTTTATTAAATACGAAGTGAAATCATGTCTGACACCTACGATAAGTCAAAATGATGAATGCACGGTGATAATTCTTCCGATTTCTGACTCACATTTTATAGATTACCTTCGATCTTTGTTCGCTCGTGAGGTCAAACCTACGACCTTTACCCCGGAAACGAATTTATTGGCTCTTGGGTTTGATTTTTATCATCTTTGGTGTCATCTTTCAGTGACACTAATTTACATTTTACTACCGTCAAACCTGAGGCTCTGTACGACAATATCGTGTCGCCAGAGTTTAATTCTATCACTAAGTTGTGCTAATCCCCCTTGCTTGGGGGATGCATATTTAGCAGTGGACGTTTATGTGCGTAGGAGGTTGTGCTAATCATAAGAAACACTTTTACAGGTTTTACTCAGGTTGAGGTCGCTAAAGATAATGGCCGGGTTTTAAATTTTTGAAGAGAGGCCGTGGGTCTTTTTCCAACTTGTTCAGGCTGAGCAGTTCCACGATACACAGGCTGACAAAATTCGTACAAGGACTTTCACGCTTTGAACAACCGGGATAAAGCGTTTGAATTTGTTAAGTTGCTATAGCGGCAGTACGCACTCGGCGAGTCAGGCCGAGCACGAGTGTGCGATAAAGTATGATGCATTCGTCTCGTCTCGGGGTCCCTCATAGGCCTCATAGGCCTCACAGGCATAGGTGGTTTTGGGTCTTATCTCAGTCACCATTATGACTATTCAAGTGAGACAACGAGTGTATACATAGTGCCTCACGTTGAGACAATGAGCGTCCAAGTCATTCGACGAGACGTCTCGGCTAGTGTGTACTGCCGGCAATATTAGACTAGAAAATTTAAAATTTGTCTGTAGTTTTTAATTCATATTTACAGTTGATAGATCGGTAACTCCCGGTAAAGTTTGTAATCAGTTTCTATTGAAACCCAGAATCTTTCGGGAAAACAAAGATTGATATAAAGGCAACAAATTATATGTAGCTGGTTATAAAGGCAACAAATTATATGTAGGTATACCCAAAATTAATGTAATATCGAGACTTGGAACCTGTCACTGGGTTTACCCAACGGTGAAGGCCACCCACTGTACATCTTCCAATAATCATATTATCTGTAGTTGTTTATCCATGACTCCATAAGTACATTCCGTACCAACATCGTCCAATTACCAAATATGCTATAGTGATGCTGATGATCTGTACACTGGTCACTGGGTCGCATAATTCGATATTACAATAACATAAGCCGCTCACAAAGCATTGTTGGTATCCTCTTCAATAGAACAGTAGAATTATGACCGATTCCGGCACCCATTAATCTTTGTCAAGATAAAACAATGCGCTGGTAATGACTGACAGTCATGTTTACGCAATCATAAAAGGGAACCTTAAAGGGTTCTCTGACAAAGGCGTTTCTACCACTTCTACTTAAGTATACGATGATGTCATTTTTAGAATTCCAAGTCCTTTTCCTAATCATGATGGAAATTGGAAACCCACTCTCCCATATAACATTTCCAACGATTACGAAACGAACCCTGACATTGCAGAAGCCAAAGAATACTGGCAGTGGATCGGCTGGCATTCGAGGAATGGCATATGGAGATCGATGCCCTGTCATAACGACCTCTGCGGCTGCAGAGCAGACTGGTCTGGGCAGAAAACAAACTAAACAAAGCTCTGCCTGGTTATGTAACCACGCTTAGCTGGCGGTTTGGAGTGACGGCAAAAAACCCGATTATTGTGGTTTTGAAAGGTGCATTTTGATGAGTCTTTTTTCTAAGAACTCTACTCTAACAAGACAGCTAGTTTCGGGCTTGATTTTATTCAAGCTTTTCCTGCAATTTTGAGATGTACTGCTTGCTAGATTCTTCATTATTTATTGCAGTTGCTTACCCTGCCTGGTTTATTGCTTTGAATATTACTTTGTACCTGTAGCCTGTTATTTCTATTATAGACATTTTTATTGTAAGTGAAATGTAATTTGACACAACCAAGTGTGCCCTTGAGCTCCTACGGCGAAAAAATGTATTAGGAGTATTACCGTAAAAGTGGAACAATTAACAAATTGTTCAGAGTTATTACAAGCTTTTATTTAGTTGCAACTGTCCGGTATATGTCTATAATCAAATCTAGATAATGTCCGGTCTTATAATGAAGCCTAGAATTCGACCATAGGAACTCAATCAGACGTACCACATCTAGTTTGGGCTCGTAGTTATTTCTTATAAATAAATATTAAAAAGATGTTTAAAAAAAATACTTGTCTTCTTATAGCATCACAAAATTGGTTTGTCCTCTATCCATAGAAATTAAATGCAAGGACCCCCAAATACTAACGCCAGCTCATGGCAAATTGCTGTAAAATTCGATCGTCCATTTCCTCGCAGCGTCCCGATTCATGCCGAATTTCCCGCTGGTTCAAGGGCTCTAATTGGATCCGCTGGGCTGGGACCACGATCGTGTGGAGTTGACTTTGTATAGCTTAAACGTTAAAGCTGATGGAGAGCGGTTAAACGAAGCTAACAGGCTAATTTCAATTTTGCGAGGTTCTTTCTGGTTCAAACGGTATTGGGGTTTGAGTTGTACATTTAATTTTGGTTGTGCTTACTACTTACTTTGTTGACTACTAGTTTCAGCCCGCAGCTTCGCACGCTTTGTTTCTATGGAAACGTTTAAAGAATTCTATACCATGGAAATTAATTTACGGGATAAAAATAGCATATGTTAGATTCCAGGCTTATAGCTACACTACACCCATGCAAAATTTCAGCTCAACCTGTTAATGAACAGGTTGAACTGAAATTTGGCATTGTTACTTCTTTACGTAAAGAATTAACAAACATCCATTCATCCAAACTTTCCAATTACTTCATTGGTTGTATTGTGGGTGATTTCGTTGGACATAAAACAAAACTATTGCACAGCAAAACAGTTTTCATGTCTGTTAATGTAGACGGGTTCGTTATCACTGTGAAGGTTTTAATTTGTTTTATGGAGTAACTAGCCTTATATGAGATCCCTTACTAGCCTTGTATTTCATCCACTTACAAAGATTAGAGATCTACTCTTTGGCTCGCTGTCTCTACTTTTCTGTCGTACAGCATCAACCTTCACAATTTGCAAATTTATCAAATCAAATCATGTCAGACGGTCAAAGCCAATCCAATGCCCCGATCCTCAGAATTCTGTTCAAATATTAGCATCTAACCTGTTGCTATAAAATCTATCGGCTGCGTCTATGTGATCGACTTCGTTTATCTTGTCTTAAAATATTCTTGTGACTCAATCATTTCCGTTTTACGATCATTCCGACATCTAGTAACACTGTGCTGTATAAAATGTTTAGCAAATTGGAAACTGGTTGGTAACTTTATCACGCCATCTACCGATTTACTTTGCAAATGGATAAATTGCTACATGGTAATACTTGCATTGGCTTGCGTCGTTGCATAATTTTCTCGTTTGGCGCAATTTCTACCACCTACCTGCGCGAATTTGATACTTTCGATGTAAAATAAGTCTTATCACCCTGTATTTAGAAAACTTTGTTCAGGGTTCCCAACAAGATCAGGTGGAAGGAATCTTCACTCGTCTTCACTCTTTTAATACCTTACCTACATGTTTCGATTTCTCAACAATCGACTGAATTAAAAAGCGTGGGAGAAGAAGTCCTGATTTCAAAGCGTTCGACCTCCAAACAATTACCAACTTTATTTATTGAATGCACGATTCGTATATCCAGCGAGATTTTATTTTTCTCACGCTCTTTGGATTTACAAAGCATATGTCAACAAATAAGCTTGTGTTCTTTATTAATGTAAACTTGTCTAAAATGTAGGTCACATTATTAAGCTAAGCTGAGAGAGCTTAAAAAATTAGACGCTCTGTGTTTCATGTTTCTAATAAAATATTACTACTTCTTTCATCATCTTTATAAATGTTTGACCCGATGTGTAGAGTTTAGTCGTATTATTTATTTATTCGTAGGTACCTAAGTTTTTTTTGGCCTGAGAAAGATTGTATGAATGTAACTATCTAAACTCACAATAGTGTGTCAGGCAAGATAGGTACAAATTAACTACAAATTCCCATTATAGTTATTTGGACCAATGTCCCCCAAATAGTGATAACAACTACGTGACAATAAACGTTATCAGTCAGTCACCTATCCCTTGCACTGAGATTCCAAGCCGTCATTACCACTGTCGGTCATTACCGTAACTGACTGATGTAATGTGATGTATCTTAGTCAGACAAACGGTCAGTGATCTCCATGGTCATGTGAATGACTTATGTACTCATACACACTAAATAAATTGTACGCTAGAGAACATTTAAGGGCATCGTTTCGTATACAAACAGTCATTGGACATTCACTGGCTAATGTGTCCAAGAGTCCTGTAAGGTCTAAAGGGAATAAAGCTTTTTGAGTTTTGAGTTTTAACTAAACCAAAGTAATGCCCATTTTAAGCATACCAAATAGTGTGACCGCACAAGCCACATCACAATGTGGCTTACAATTTGCACTACCCCCAACTCATTCCGGGGGTGTCGTAAGCGGCAAAGGATTTCCACCGGGGGGCGGGTGCAGCGCCTTCTGCAGAGCAGTTTCACTAGCGAACTGCGATCCCTAAACAGCATAGCGCGCAGGAATTATGGCATTACCCCCATATCATACGAGTTAATGAGGCGCTTATCAGGGGAGGCCAGCAGTGGACTGGTAATTAAAAGCTGTTGATGTGATGTGTGTGAAATAGGTGACGTGTTGTTGTGATCGCCCCATCACTAAAGGTAATGATGATGTTCCAAACAAAACAAAATTGAACTGCTTCCACTAGTGGACAAAAAATGAAAGAATTAAAACTTTGAAATTACACTTTATATTAATGAATTACTAATTTTAAAATTTGACTTGTCTTTCTATGAGCTTATTTTGTTTTGTTATAAGCCTAAAGAAATAAAATTTTTTTTTTTAACGTTGATAATGTGCCAAAGCGGCCGGAGCAAAAATATATACGATAAGTCACTTTCCCCTATTCTCAAAACGTGATTGAATTTGAAAAGCATTAATTTATGGAAGCATGATAATTTAACGGCCGGATGCTGCTTTCAGAAGAATTTCGGTCGTTGACTTCATCTACAAACTATCCACAAATATAATAATTGCACAGCTCCTGCCTACGGCTTTACTCACATGGCGCCAGGATAAAGCGTAGCCTTAATTCTCGCTGTGGTAAACGTCTTCTTGACTGCAGACCGCGACTCGACAAACGTAGTCGCTGCTAGGTGGGATGACGACCTGCGAAAGACGGCAAGAAGATGCTGCGGCAAGCTAAAGATACAGCGCTTTGGCGCTCATTGTGTTCAGCAACGGATTAGTATAGGCTGACGATGATAATAGCAGTCAGGAATAAGTGACTGTACTCTTTATAATCAAACTTAAAATATACCTCTATAATATTAGAATAGTTTCATTTAATAATATATGTTTTCAAATATTCAGCTCTTGTGATGGGCAACGAAGACGATGCTAGACAAAATCTATAGTAGAACATCTCCTATCGTAAAAAGTGACCCGATAGATGCGCCCACGCATGCCGCGTTTGTAACTGTTATTGTTGTTTTTATACTAAGTACACGTATGAGAGTGACGGATGTGTGTCACTAGTGAATCATTATTGTTGAAGTTTTTATAAACATTAGACGGCTTGCTTTCAGCGTCATTTTAAAGGGTTCCGTACCCGAAGGGTTAAAACGGAACCCTAACTAAGCCTCCGCTGTCCGTTTGTCACAGGGCTCTATCTCATGAACCGTAAGACGTAGACAGTTGAAATTTTCAGAGAATGTGTATTTTTCTTGCCGCTATAAACAGCAAATAATAAAAATAAAAAATATCCAAATTAAAAGGGGGCTGGAAACTTACTATAAATAAGTAACACTTCAACTGTAATAACAATAAATACTAAAAATATAATAATGTATAAAATTTAAAGGGGTCTCCGAACAAGGGAAAAAGTTGCCTGATTTTTATGGTACGGAACCATTCGTGTGCGATTCGACTCGCACTTAGAGGTTTATTATGTTCAGGTTGACCTACACGTCGTTTAGAATTTGTGATTAGCTTCATCTCTCTTTGATATATGTATGTTTTCATCTGGATTGTGACTAATAATAGTTATTGTTAAAAGGTTCTTTTAATGTGGGGAAATTTTAGTAGGAAATGTTATTTTTTATTGTTTTAGCTGATTATTTCCTGTTCCTACTCTGAAAATATTTAATTTACGGAGGCTATCAACCACTTCGGGGTTGATGCGTCAATAATGTAAGCATTATCATTTATTTGTTGCGTCATAAAGGTACATACAAATTATTGACATTAGAAAGTAACAGTAATTTGCACACTAAAATTTACTTAGAAGTTGTGGACTTCTTATACATTTTAAATTTTATATAAGCAAACCAGTTTAACGCCTTGTATCCATCGATTTAAGTAAAAAAGGGGAGATGAGGTACCATCCTCTCGAAAGTGGAAGACTCAAATTAGGTGCAATTAGGTCCACCCACCTCAGTCATAATCGGACCGGCGGGCGGCGGCGCGCCGGTGACGTGGCACCGCTGACGTTCGTGTTTCACGTGCGTATTGTTGTCTCGGTCTAGGTACGTCCTTGCATCTTTGCAGTTGTATAATTATTGTGTCCAGTATAATTAAAGCACAAAATTGGAAATTTAACTGTGAGCGAGTGTTTGACTCTACTTGAAACACAGGCCAGATGTTGTAAGCGCTGGAAGAACGTACCATATCTACAGATTTTACTTATATCTATGCTCATATCGACATTATTCAAGAAATAGTTTTTAATACATCGCGTCGTCTAGACTTGCCTACGGATCATTAAACCTTAGATGACCTTGCTCTGTGGTTTTGTACTAGAAACCACCAACCAAACTACCTTGCTATGTTACCAAACTAAGCTACAAAAGTTATAACTATAAAGTAAATGTTGTGCAGGTTTGTTTCTTTTGATTAACAACTAGATGCTAAGATGGTAGGGATTAAACATTTGAAATAGCCAAGCAGAGGAAGAGGCCAGTAATGGCGGAAGCCTCGCCTAGAAGAAGAGGTACCTAAATAATTAAATTACCCATCCATACTAATATTATAAATTTGAAAGAAACTCTCTCTGTCCGTCTGTCTGTTACCTTTTCAAGCCTAAGCGGCTGAACGGATCTTAATGAAATTTGGCAGGAAAGTAAATGGTATCCCGGGGACGGACAGACTACTTAAAAAGCGCGTGCGAAGCCGCTGGCAGCAGTTTGTTCTATGTATAGTGAAGTATACTAACTAGCGGACAGAAAAAAGTACTTTTAAATCTATCATGGTTATTAACACTAAAAGTTATATTACATCTACAACGGAAATTTTACCATGATTTGAGTTTTGAGTTTTCCAATATTTTGGGACAGTTTCATGCGCCATGGTCACAGAATAACACAAACAACAACAACAACAAAACTCAAATCAAGGTAAATATCCCGTTGTAAATGACTTTAAAGAAAAAAGTTCCTCTAAAGCTTGAACACCCTATCCCCACTTATATTCACAGTAAAAAATCTGTGTATCTTACCATCCTGTTTAACTATTCAGCGGGCACATTCCACATAATCCCCCCGACCTACTTACCGACATCAAACGGAGTCCGCAGATCCAAAACCATAAAAGTGGACCGACGACGGACCGTCCGGATATTTCACCGGAAAGCCGGGCTAATGGACCACTTGATGTCATGCCCAACGGGTACAACACACGGTATGTCCGGACCACTATTTTGCTACCTACGATTGCAAAAAAATAGGACTAATAGTTGCACGCAGCCATAGTAAAAACCACACACCCAGCTATGGTTGCAGAAACCATAAACTGTCTAAAAGAATAAACTAGCAATTGTATAGGTTTTGTACCTATACAATTGCTAGTTTATTCTTTTTTTTTATTTTACGTAATCTACACTACAAAATCGAGTTACACTATTGAAAGCTTTTCGGGATTCAGGTGAATTTTATGATTTCGTTGAAATTTGGGACCTCCAACCGCTCTGATGAGCAATCGTAACACCTTGGAACTGTTTGTGCATCCAACTAAATACATTGTCCATATTTTACTTACACCGGACTGTGTAAGTGAAATATAGGTTACTAGCTGCTGCCCGCGACTTCGCACGCTATTTTCCGGGATAAAAAGTAGCCTATGTCTGTCCCCGGGATACCATCTACCTCCCCGCCAATTTTCATTGAGTTCCGTTCAGGCGTTTAGGCGTGAAAAGGTTACAGACAGACAGAGTTACTTTCGAAATTATAATATTAGTGTAGATGTATTTAGGCAACGATATGGGAAATGGATCGGAGAGTCCATGTATTCGGTTGGTACTGTACGAATGCAACGTCGCCCTTTGACATTTGAGGAACGCCATGAGGCACCGACTGATTGACTGACCCCGTGGGGTAATGGGAAATCAATTTTGAGTGATGCGGGTCCTGTGATGGCTTCCGAGGGTCAAATATTTCGTTTTTTGCGAAAAGGGAAAACATTTGGTTTGAGAGCTTTTTTTTTATCTTTTTGTCATTGGTGGGCGATGGACAAGCGTTGGTCACTATCTCGTTAGGTACCTTAGTAACTATAAAATGTACTTTTTTACTTTTTTAACTATCTCTCAACTTTAAAAAGAGGAGTGAAGACGGTGGCCTGACGGTGGAGTTATTTTTTTGTACAGACATTATTTTATGGTTATTCTAAATCTGTAAACGTAAAGAACAGTAAAGACAAACCCGAAAACGACAAAACGCCTTTCGTGTTAGCATTATTTTATCGGCATTTATAAATAACCTTCTTATTGGATTTTTTGATTGCCCGTTCGGTAGGTCTCTTTAAAGGTAACTGTAATCAGATTACCTGGAATGTTGCCTGAAAGGAAGTAGCTTGACCCAAACTGTTGCATCACGGACCAGCGGTACCAAGTTCGGTGTCCTGCATACACACTTAATGTGCGCAAGTCATTGTCCTTCGCTTTAGTTTTTATCGCGTTGCTAACTCTTTTAAGTTTTCCTGTCTACAGTCTGCTACCTCTGGTTCTCTGGTTCTCTGCGATGGTGAATTGAATTTCGTTGATTAAAATTCTTCAGCGAGTGATAGAGGAAAGTGGAAGGTTGGAGGTTGCTTTTGTGAAAAGA
The DNA here is from genome assembly GCA_963662085.1 of Eupithecia inturbata. Classification (NCBI taxonomy): domain Eukaryota; kingdom Metazoa; phylum Arthropoda; class Insecta; order Lepidoptera; family Geometridae; genus Eupithecia; species Eupithecia inturbata. Next base: position 4,845,817 of record OY759201.1, read on the forward strand.
GGCCAAATACACAAAGTATCGTTGTTGTATAAGCAATAGTGTTAAAGTAAGGAGATATAGAATATTTATCTGAATAAAAGGCTTAAATTAATGAAATTCTTAACATAGACATACACAATTGACGGGTTTAGTGGACTCACCACAGGTTTTTTGGGTTAGATTAAACATTCGCCAAGAAAATAAGTATCAAAATTAAAGGAGGCTCCCAACGACAGGAGGCAGGAGCAATACACGTGATTTTTTTGGCTGTTTTTGCTCTTAATTTGACAAGGCTGTATCTCTTGAACTACGATAGGTAGACACATGAAACTTTGTATAATTAAGTAACACTTCAACTGTAATAATAACAAATACTTAAAATAAACAAAAGTTGAAAATTTAAAGGGGTCTCCAAACAAGTGAAAATTTGATGTTCTATGAAAAAGTTGCCTGATTTTTACGGTAAGGGTTCCGCCTTTGTGTGCGAGTCTACTCGCACTGTCTAATCAAGTTAATTTATTTCTGTTGGTTCGCTCGGTATTTATTTAGCGTTAGTGTTATAATTTTAGTAGCCACTCTGTAGCTAAACGAAAAACTTCAAGTCACGCAAAGTTAAACGCTATTGCAAACTTTTAGAGTACACTGTCGCATCATAAAATGAAAACAGTTTCTATTATTTATTCTGTGATTCATTATAACCCCCCTAGAACACGTTTCTAGTTTCACCATATTTCATGAGTTAAACTCGTTTAGCTATAAAATATTAATCGAGGACCACAAAAACTAATCGGATCTATACCTAACCATTGTATGTTTTTTTACAGGTAAACGAACGAACTTGGGAGTTTTTATGAGGCTAATCACGCCAGGGTACCTACCTATTCGTCAGTTTGTAAGTAATAGATGTAAAAAGTCGATTGATCTAATATTCTAATGATAGCATGACGTAGTTCAAATCATTTCGATACAGACTTACCAGCTTATTCTTCGCGAGGAATCACTCACGTGGCACCAGGATAAAATTAAGGCACTTGGAGTTTTTATGAGGCTAATATATATGATAGATAGAAAATACTTTTATTGCACACTTATAACTAAGAAACTATTAACAAAAGAAATATTTATAACATAAAGTGACAATTGGCGGTCTTATCGCTCAAGAGCGATCTCTGCCAGACAACCTGGTATGGATAGGATCGTCGGAAATACAAGTCGGGGCAAGATCTGTGTGCTTCCAATAAATATTGTACTACTTAAAAATAAATATTAACATACTACAATATAAATTACAAAAAAATATATACATATCGTCTCCAATAAATATATTAATCATAATATATTGATTATATGTATATTATAAATATGCTAATCACGCCAGGGTACCTACATATTCGTCAGTTTGTAAGTAATAGATGTAAAAAGTCGATTGATGTAATATTCGTATGGAATCAAACATAGGCTACTTTTTATCCCATAAACAGTGGGATAGAAATAACCTTTAAATGTTTCCATTAAAATATATGAATTGTGTGTAACATAAAAATTTAAGTACCTAGGTACCTATTGGATACTTTAAAAAAAATATATAAATAAATAAATAAATAAATAAATAATGCTGGACAATCCACACAGCATCATCTAGCCCCAAAGTAAGCAGATATATATAGGTAGATTACACGTCAATCAAATAAGTATCGATATATCAAATAATATCTTTAGTATAATTTAGTCACCATAAATTATACTAAAGTACTAAACTAAAAATAATAAATAAATAAATTATAATATTTCTATTATTAAATCTATTTCTTAAAAATCTAAGCCGTCACCAGAAGCAGAGTGCCCAGAATGCTGGCAGCATTGCCACGTTGAATGGCAATGCTAATTGCATTGCTAATGTTTCCATAGAAATAATGCGTGCGAAGCTGCGGGCAGAAACTAGTGTTTTATAAGGCTATGTATTAAAGCATTATCTATCTAAAACATATCTCGATTTGAAGCGTGGCATTGCTAGACCAATAAACAAGAAAGTTACACCTAACACCGCTACATGGGGGCGGTATAGGGCAATTATAAGTTTCACTCTAATATTATAAATGCGAAGGTTTGGATGGATGAATGTATGTTTGTAACATCTTCGTACCAAAATTACAGAAAGGATGAACCTGATTTTTTTAAAGATTTTATCATCTCTTCTGATGCAGCGACTCGTGTAATTATGATCAAACTTCATTTAAGGTAAGTTTGTTTAACCATCAATAAATTTGTAGGTACCCATGCGATAGAAATAACCTAAACGTTTCCATAGAAACAACGCGTGTGAACCCGCGGGCGAATCTAGTGATAAATGATAAAGTGGATCCCTCAGGACGCTTCAACGTTAAGTTTAATTTAATGACCAAGTATACCAATCTCCATAATGTATACCTATGTACTCCCAACTACTCCCAAGTCGTAACTTTTATAAGCTCCCATATGTAGTAATGATACACCACTGCGTGTAAAAGCCTTTATGTTTGCTTAATGTGCATCCCAGTCACAATCATTAACTATAAATAAAACGCAAAGTGCGAGTCGACTCGCACACGATGGGTTCCGTACCGTAAAAATCAGGCATCTTTTTCAAAGAATATAAAATTTTCACTTGTTTGGAGACCCCTTTAAATTTTTAACTTTATTTTATTTTTAGTATTTGTTATTATTACAGTTGAAGTGTTACTTAATTAAAGTTTCATGTGTCTACCTATCGTAGTTCAAGAGATACAGCCTTGTCAAATTAAGAGCAAAAATAGCCAAATACATCACGTTTGTTGCTCCTGCCTCCTGTCGTTAGGAGCCAGGAGCAGAGAATTTTGATATATATTTTATTTTTATTATTTGTTGTTATAGCGACAAGAGAAATACTGAAAATTTCAACTGTCTACCTATTACGGTTCATGGGAAAGAGCCCTGTGACAGACGGACGGACGGACAGCGGAGGCTTAGTAATAGGGTTCCGTTTTCCCTTTTCGGGTACGGAACCCTAAAAACTATGTAATAAATTGGATAATTATAACATGACAGTTACGATATCTTGATATTTTTATGCTTTATTAACAGTTTTTATTACGATTACATAAGATAGCGGAGAGGTCATCGATACTCGTGGTATTGGATGCATTTTTAAATTAATTACTATAATATATCTCACGTGCACATCCGCTTGACCTGTCCAACGTTAAGTTAAGAAAACTTAAAGATATACGTTTATTTGGCCATAAACAGGTGTATTTGTGTCTATGTAATACGTAATTACATAGACACAAATACAAGCAGAGAGTAGGTAGCAAATTATGACATTAAAGAAAAAATAGATCAAACATAAAAAACTTAATGAGACTTGATGGGTTTACGAGTATTATAAAAATTTTTGGTTATTGTAAAAACTTGTGTTCATTAAGAAATTGAGGGATGTTTTACGGGAGTTGTTGGTAAATTTTACTGAAAATGATGTAATAAATAAGTTTACGTAAAATTTGTGTCATGTTGCAAACATGACACATTTATTTACACGAAAACAACACAACTTATGAAGAAACTGGTTTAAGGAACCAAATAATTAGTAATACCCTACGAAACATAACTCATTTTAATAGACCGCAGGATTCCTGAGATCACGACCAAATTATGTGCGAAACAGTGCACATTCATGATTTTTATGTATCGTTATTTTTTTTTCCATCTTTTTTTCATATTCAAGGAACCAAAGAAAAAATTTTGATTTTTATGTAGTTCTAGTTTTTTACCACGATTATCCCGTGAGTAGTGAGATCTAGGTTTGATAATCGAACGCGTTAGGTTCGCCCCTTAAGACCTCTAATATGTGTCCATTAACGCAGTAACTGTATCAGATCGTTTTGAGTTTCTCCATTTGTCCCATTCACGATCACTTCGCTCCTCTGATACTCTTCTTTTAAAAATTCCATCGCACACTTCCCAGTTCTATTAATTAAAATATTAATTGAAATATTATAATTGAATGTACTTACCATCGATATACTTAAGTATATTTTGGTGTTCGTTGTACTATTTGACGAGTAATGATATATTTTACCAATAAATGAACCATTGAACCATTCTATGGTGATTCCTTCACTATGCAGGCCGCCAGACTCTGGAACGCCCTTCCTGTTTCTATCCGACAAGCTAAATCCCTTCCCATCTTCAAAAGTATGGTTCATCAACACTATCTGTCCACTCTTGTTTTCTTGTCTTTTTTGCCCTATTTTGTTAATTATTGTAGTTTCTGTTTGTAAAGTACTTCTATTATTTTTGATACTTCATCAATTACGCCACCGTCAGCTTCAATACGTACTGATCCTATCCATCCAAAGGTTGCCAGGAAGAAATCGCTGTGCCACGAGGAGCTGCGCTGCGGACTGATGTGTGCGTCTTGGGCCATGTAAGTGTGAGGTCTGAGTGCTAACTGAGTACGTGCGTGCGTGTTACTCAATTCAAGATGATCATTTTGCTTTTGTTTATTAGTTACTTATTTTAAATTATTTCTAGTACCATATATCGCGTATCTTGTTTAATTATCCGTCATAAAACTATCATGACTCGTCTTCAAGCATAAAGACTACTAAACTCTCGAAAACAGAAAGTAACACAGCGTTTCACGGTCTCTGAATTCGATCACACAGTCGCCATTGTAATGTTAATACAGCAGACACGGTGTTTGATAAATAAGTAATGGGCAACTGTTATATGCAATTGTAATTTAACCGTATATTTACTTACCTCAGAAATGACTATTTCTGCAAAAGCTATTAGTTAAAACATGACCCTTCTTGCGCAGTCCGGTAAAAAGATAATGGTATAAAAGATGTGGACCGATTTCGCCGATTACACTCCTGTATTCGTGTGACAAAAACGGTATCGCACGCATGTTACAGAGACACACAACATATTTAAGACTAGCTGCTGCCTGTGGCTTCGCTCGCGTTTTTTAGGTAGCCTATGTCCGTCCACGGGATACCATTTACCTTCCTGCCAAATTTCCTTGAGATCCGTTCTGCCGTTTAGGCGAGAAAAGGTAACAGACAGACAGACAGAGTTACTATCGAATCTATAATAATTATGTGTGTTTTACTCTATGTAAAAATATTGTTACAATAATCGGCAAACCTTACTAGCTCTGAATTAAATTTTGAATAAAAAAAACATTATTTCTTTTGTTTGAATCTGATTCATAATTTCGGAGATTTACAGCCCAAAACTACAATCCCATATTAAAAAAACTCTAATGCTGGGGCCACACTACCGGGAAATGGCAACGCTCATCATCGCAATAAATCTCGCGGTAACTAACGCGATAATTAACGCTATAGTGTGGCCGCCTCAACGTAATAGTTCTCGCGATGTCTCTTTGTTGTGCCGCCACTCGATCTATCGCCTAACGTCAAACGGCAATGTGAATGCCGTTGTAAAATTATCGCGAGAAGTCGTGGCCACACCAACGTTCAACGTCCAACATCGCGATAATTAACGGCATTTTCCGTTAGTGTGGCCCCAGCATAACAGACAGCTATACTTACGCCAAATACGCAACTCAAAGTAAGCATGTACTAAGGTGCAAATTATTGACAAAGTAAAATAAAAATCTGTCTAGATATCGCGATTTGGACTAGGAGGGCGTGCTTAAATTTGAGTTGCGTTTGAGTATTCAGGTTATAGTTACCAGCCCTGAGTGCTCTATCTTCCGAGAAACCACTTTAGCAAAGCCGCGCTATCAGCAAAACACAATCATAAACTCAATGGGTGGCCTTACCGCCTAGGCGATAGTATTGATTACAACTCGGATTGCAGTAGTTTATGATCATCATAATAACATAATGTATAAATAACCGTTAAATGTTTGTTTTGATATTTTGTTAACATTAAAAGGATAAACCACAATTGCAGCGAAGGTCATTTACCATAACAGCAGAGAAACCGCAGATAAAAGAGAAATCGCAATTTGCGTAATTGCAATTTGTTGCAAATCATCCGCAACCCGACTTCACCCACAGCTGGGTATAGGCCTCCAAACTTCACGCGCCACTCCACACGATCCTGCGCCAATTGTTGCAAATACATCTAAAATTTATAAAAGTGCTAAATCCCAAACCTTTATTAACAAAGAAAATTATAATTAAATAATAAAACAAATTAGATCAAGTTTTTAAAATCTAAACAGTTTAGCTAACTGCAGATTTTTGCAAACAATCTAGAAGTAGCTTAACTGATCCATATCAATACCAGTCGGTCTCTGATCTGACATCTGATGAATCTGATGGTTTAGTGATGGTTTAGTTCACTGGCATCAGGATGTCTCAGCTCGCGATATCTCAACTGGAATAACTTTTTCTCGCTTTGCTCGGCGGTTTTAGATGGGTAGGTTAGGGACATCGTGCGAAGCCGCGGGCAGACTATAGCAAACTAGTTGATTAAGTTGTAATATATTACAATCTATACAGCTATAAATCACATTTCACAAATGAGAAACTTAGATCAGGTTTTTAATTTGATCAGTAGTCTACTAGGTCAATATATCTCGCTTGTCGGGTTTACCATAGGAGGACATGTTTTTCTGATCTTGTGCAGCGGTCAATATCAACTTTCTCTTTATATTACACATAGGTAAGTATTAAGTATATAGAAGCGAAAGGAAAATTAATTTTTACCGTAGATATCGCCACGGATTCTGGGGTCTCAATTATTCAATAAAATAGGTACTTTTTATCCCAGAAAAGAGCGTGCGAAGCCACGGACTGCAGCTAGTTTGTATATATCTCATGTTTGTATTATCATCGTCAGCCTATACTAATCCACTGCTGGACGTAGTTCTAATGAGTGCCATAGCGCCCTGTCTTTAACTTGCCGCATTCAGCATCTGCCTGCAGACTTCCGCAGGTCGTCATCCCACCTAGCCGGAGGGTGGTCTACACTACGTTTTCCGAGTCGCTGTCTCCACTCGAGAACACGTTTACCCCAGCGGTTGTCGGTTCTTCGCGAGATATGGCCGGCCCACTGTCACTTCAGCTTGCTAATTCGTTAAATGTCGATAACGATTTACTAACCCGACTACTAATCCTATCCTTCAGAGAAATTCCAAGCATAGCTCATTGTCATCAGAATGGCTGGTAATATTCGAGGTACTGAGGGTTCTAAGTTATCACCAGACAAATCCCACAACGTAAGACCATTGAAACAGTTAAATGACCCATAACTAGGTAAACGACGTATGACTAATGACAATTGAGAATTGGGTGAGTTCAATAATTCGCAATTCGCAGAATCTTGACCTCCGGATTTAGCCGGTTTGTGTTAACGCTCGACCCTGAATGAGAACTGCTCTCATGGCAGTCGTTCCAGACTGCTCAGGGTTTTACATTTTGACATATATCCCATCTACATCTTTAGGGTAAATGCATTACAGTTCAAGGCCAGAAGTTAGTTTATCTATTTGTAACACGCAATCTATTTTTTTAAATCTGTGGTACTAACACGTACACCTACTAAATCAAGTTCTCCCACATAATCTAGAATCCAGGAATAGTGACATCATGAAGTAATTTGAGACTGAATATCTCAAAGCCTTTCATTATCCAAATCAAATGCAATTTACGCAGACCCAGATTGCAGAGCGCTTAAACGCTTATCCTTCAATATTGCTTAACAAAATTATCAATCTGGTTATTCTTAATAAGCCAATAGCCTAGATTCTGTTCCAAAACCAACAAATTGGACCATTGAAACAACCAATCTATTACTTTATCTACCTCTTAAGTACACAGCAAACACTACAGTATCAGTAACCCAAACATTTAGACTGGCCCAAATACAGTTGCCAAAACTCATTCGCATTCATCAAGTATCAAATCTCACTTAGGTAACCGATTTATCTGGATAGGATTGTCAAAACATGCGAAACGTCTGCTTCCGAGAAGCGCGCAGCGTGGACTGGTGATAAATATAAACATTTTAAAGTTAGTGATGTGCAGTACCAACCTAACTCGATTATGATAAATCGATTCTTAGAAATCGAATAGTCGAAATGTTAAATCGATAAATCCTTTAGGAGTGTGTCAGTGAATAAGCCATCTAATAGTGTGAACCGAGGCTTTACTCGATGGAAATAAATCTAATTATACAATCTCTGTAAAAAACTGTACAAAAATTTATTTATCTAAATACTAGCTTCCAACAGCGGCTTCGCGCGTTGTGTTATGTTTGTCCGAAGGGTCAAACATCTTCACAACACGGCACAAACTTTCGCCTCTAAAATCTCAACTGATTTATTAATTTTTAAGCTATTAATTTTTTTTAGAAACAGAGTTGAATCATTATAAATGTGATGCGAATTATCATCGTAAAGGCTTTACTGTTTTCTTTGCTTACACAAATACAGTAATAAACTCCATTCCTCCACTATGGAGTCACCCTTTTAACAAACAGCATTGCTACCCCATCATCCCTATGGTTTATTAAGGTTACGCTATTCTACTTTCTTTATCCTTTATGGTTGACCTATTTCGTTCCATTACTTGATACTAAAATATATTAAGACTGTTTGCAACCTCAAGTTATGTTAATATTGTTGCCATAGCAGGAGGTAGTTGAATGTGTTCTGATTAAATAAATATAAATAAAAATAATTAGAATAGAGTTGATTAATAATGAATAATTAGATTGGAAAGAGAGAGTAGTTTTAAGTTTCGGTACATGAAATGTTTGCTACTTTGCCAGCAATCAAAAAAGCCTATGCATTGCATGAGAACCTTAAAAAACTTTTACACAAGTCATACAAATATTTAATTAAAATGTTGACAATAAATTCTTGCCCATAATACCTTCTATTTACTATCGAATGAAATAATTGTCGATTAATATCGATTTTGAATCGATTATTCTAAATCGCTCCCATCACTAAAAGTTGATCTATTTTCGCACATCGCCGACCCGCGTTGCGCTCGCGCACGTTATAAATAGAGTGTAAAATCACATGTAAGTATGTCTGAATCGTATATTCGTTCAGTCTTTCACGAGATTTGGTACGAGCTGGACGTTCTTATGATATTTGTATTGACTGATCGCGAATGATGACGTAGGTATGTTCTTCAGCTTATCAAGTGCATTATTCTTAGTGCTATCTGAAGCGGTCCCCGTGACCTTTTATAATAAATCCATTGCCTGATTTATTTAGTCGAATCGATACTGCTATCGAATATGTCGTGTGGGCTCATGTAAAATTGTAGAATAGATAATAGAACCATGAGATTCCAGAGATAGGTTGGTTGGTGGTTGGCATACTCTGTTTGACAAGTAGAGTTAAAATACCGTGACCATGTCCACGTGTTAAACTGTTGATACGTCGGGAAAATCTGAAAGGTCAATAAAAGCGCTTAAGGCTGGCCTATGCCCCAACGGCCTTGAAAACACAAAATAATTCTCTAGCCGTATAAATAATTTGTTTTATTCGTGAAACGTACCATTTGTGTAAAATACTTTGACATAATATTTTACAATGAAAGAAAAATACTAAAGCGTTAAGAATTTTAAAAAAAAATCCAAATTTGGATATATCTTCTAAACGCTATTGAGTTTGAGTATTTTTCTTTCACTTAAATATATGTCAAAGTATTTTACACAAATGGTATGTACGTTTCACGGATAAAACAAATTATTTATTACGGCTACATATAATTATTTTGTGTTCTCAAGGCCGTTGGGGCATAGGCCAGCCTTAACACCCGTGTATTATATTTGGATGTAAATATGTAATAACAATTCCGCGCAAAACCTCTGATGAAAAATCTATCAAAGTAGGTCGTCAACTAATTTCGTCTCTCCAAGAGACATCAGGACATCACAATATTCAAAACAAAAAACTCACATAAACTACATAACTCAAACTATTCAAAGCAAAGTAACGCCCGAATCAATGTTTTCACCCGTGTATAGTTAATTTATACCACTTTAAACTACCTGGAGTTGATTTACAGCGATTTCTGTTAACTTTGCCCTAGTCCTCGAACAAACATGAGTGCAACAGCAACTTGCATGTAAAAACGCATGTCGTGGAACTTAGTCTTCAACTGCCTATCGATCTGAAACGTCAAGGCAAACCCTACGAGGAAACCCTGCGTTGGGGCGAGCAAACCCTATTAGGGGCTGCATTAATGAGGGCCTCACATGCATTTCACCATCACCCTTGCAATTGAAAGTGTTTTGGTTTTGCCAAAATGGTTTATTTATTTATTTCTAAAACGTAAAACTATTTAATACATACGTAGAATTTTGTATTTGAGCAAATTTTGTCACAGTCAGCGACTAGCTTGTGGTTTTTGCTTGCGGCTTCGCTTAAGTGGTACTTAAATAAAAAGAAGCCTAGACTAGATAATATCAAAATGTATTTATATTTCTGTGTTACAAATATCATGTGGAGTTTTTAAGCTAGGTGGCGTTTTTTACCTACAGTATCTTAGACTACGGCTTATTATTATAAATATTAACCTGTCGCCACCAACATTATTTTTAATCAGGTACACGGCAGACTTTTCGCTAATCTCTAAGGCGATATTACTACTAGCAAGCACAAAAGCCAAAGCCTATCATGCAAGAAAAGTATAGCTAGTACATTTTTAGAATTAGACCATTCGTTCTGATACAAAATCCATCACAAACAACAACATCCTTATAAATAATACCAAAATACTCGGCACTAGAATTCTAGATATTTTATGTAAACAAAACAAAGGCAAAGGTATGAATGAAAATTGCACAAATACTGATAACTAGTGATAACCATAATAGAAAACAACAAGGTAAAGCACAAACTTGATTGCACAAGCGCAGCGAGAAGGTTCAAATTCGAGTTCGAAAACATACGCTAGACGAATTAAATGATGAATTAAAGCTTTTTAATTGTTTCGAACTTTAGCGATTTGCTCCGATATAAGTATACCAGTGTCATAAAATATTTTCCACCAATATCTCTTTGGTTTTGTAACCCCATTGTTAACAAAATATATCTAGGATTTTAGAACCGACTATAAATTAGTTTGCTTTAAAGTGTTTCGAGTATATGAAAAGTCTTGCTGTGACTTTCCCTCAACCATGTTAGTTTAATAAAACAATAGCTAAAATTTCCTTCGTAGCAAATTCTATTATGATAATAGAAGCCGGTACATAGTAAATTTATTATGATAGTACAAAATTACTGTTTCGTACACATAGTAACATAAAAATAAAGTAGACAATAGCAGAATTGGCATGGAGTACAAACGTTTGTAGAATAAATATGAATAAAGAGCAAGTTAGCATGAGCTTAGCAAAATTTTACATAGATCATGTAGGTACCAACATTATGACCGCGGCGATCGCGACGTAAGAATCGACCCCCTCAACTCAGCCCGTAGATGTCATAAGAGCGTATAAGGGAATCTACTAGAGGAAGGGCAGAAGCTTCCTTCTGTGTATTTTTTAAACCTCTACTGAGGATCGTTGGATTGTACATGGGGTAATATCTGTGTGCATAATAATAATATTAATAGTATTTACTACTTAGAATATTAGCAAATATATACTATACATATCAAACTACATACTATTTTATTATATAAATACATACATAACTATTATTTATCTTTTATAGAGGGAAACAAAGCAATTCAATGACAAGAGGACAAATAGTGTTCCTTTACCATTTTTTTTTAATATTGTCAGTGACTTAGCACGCCTTACTGAGACCGGCAATGCGTTCCATAGCTGGACAGCCCGGCAACTAGGTAAGCTATGTTCTATGAAAAACGTCAGCTATGCGAGATAAGCTCAACTATGTTAGCTCAGCTTTCGGTCTGGTTGCTATTTACATTTACCTTTGAACCAGCATTAAATAAATTAAATGATCATTAAAATTACTTGTTTACCACTTAAGTTCATAATGTCCCCGACCTCGCGATATGCTTTTAAGTCCATAATAAAGATCTGTTTACCAAAATTGCACTCTTCGTCTTAAAGGTAATCTCTTCCAAAAGATATCGATGTTTTCTTTTTAGGCGGCAACGACCTTTCTCCTCGCCACACCTCTCCCACTCTCCCCTCGGGAGTATCGCATCACCCATCTCATTCCACCCCGATTCCGGGTCTTGACAGTGATCAATTTATCTCGCTTTAACCCGCCGGAATGATATGGCTGTCTCGTTCTTTAAACCTGTCTCTGCCAGATTTAATTTGCCTTTTTTGCGGCTGCCCTAAGCCGTTCTTTAAACTTCTTTTTAACTTATGCAGCTGATTTTCTTGCATCATATGATCGGAACTAGTTAGTTTGGCTTCCGAGTGAAATCACAATTTACACTTAATGCAAGAGGCTTATCAACAAGACCAGGTTCTTCCCGCACTTTCCACGCTTTTCTATGGAAACCTTTAAAAGTTATTTCTATCCCATGGGAACTTATTTATGGGATAAAAGCCTATGTTTTATTCCGGGCCTAGAACTATCTGTATGCAAAATTTCAGACCTATACGTTCAGTAGTTTTAGCGTGAAGAGATAATAAACATTCATACATACAAACTTCCACATTTATAATATTAGTGTGATGGGATTTGTGAGTTTCTTTCTTGGCATTGAAGAATTATCAAGCGATATGCTGCAATCAGGGTTTTCATTCATGTTACTAATCCTCTCTCGTAATTCGTAATACAGAGCCCCCACTGCATTTACTTATGCCACTCCCATTCTCACATAAATTTAAAAGCACGTGAACCCATCAAAAGTAAAGTGATGTGTTTCGACGGCAGAGATGATTCTTTGATGTGGCCGAACCCCATCGTTTTACGATCCACACATGGTGTAATCAACAGCTGTTTGAAAGAAACATCCTCGGTTCAGAGTAATATACAAAACATTGTTTTATTTACTGGAGTCTGGAGTGGTGACTAGCTTCGCAAGGCACTTGTTGCTGATCTTTGTGGCGCAGTGACGTTTCTGGAGTAGTGGGTTCATCTTCCGGCTCTTCCTTTAGCAAATTTTTTTTTCATTACGGATGCAAGCGGGGTAACTGCGAATCTTATCTGTGTTGGAAGAACACGTTTCATCCCTTAACGAGGGATGAAACGTTTTATATTATTACCTCACATACAACTCGTTCGCACTTACTGCAGTTATTCCGAGATCATGGCGCGTGCAACTGTGCCGAAATATATTTTAGTTTGTATTTTGTTTTGTTACACACTTTTTAACTGTAATTAAATAGGAAGAAATTGTTTGGCTCCTCGAAGCTTTATTTAATATACTTAACTTTAAGATGTTTTCTCAGATAAGTGAAATGTATTTCTTATGAGAAAATAAAAATTATTTAAACCTTATATTGGAAAACTTAAAATAACACAAATCATGGTAAATAAATATCCCGTTATTAATGACTTTAACATTTTTATTTCAAGAATATTCAACACTTTTGCTTTTACACTTTCAACTTTACCCATAGCGTGGGTTAGCTGTATAAGGGTGGAGTAGGTTTCGCTACTTTAAATAAAAGATTCCCAGTAAAAGGGCGATCTAGATTAGATTGAGCATTGCAGAGGGTTAAAAGCGCAGTTCACTTTGCTAAAAGACATTTGACAGAACTTTGCCCTCTATTATTTGAATTAATGAACCCTTTCTTGGTTGATTTTCTTTAGAGAAGTAACGATATAGTATATATAGACGTGTTAAGTCTCATTTATAACATAATCAATAACTGTGTTTTGATGAATAAACTCCTTTACTACAAAAACTATCGTAGCTGACTAATTCAATACGGATGTAAGCGGGTTAACTACGAATATTATTTGTGTTGCGTCTAGAACCGCACTCACCCTGAAGAAGTCCCTCGATAAGAGCGGAAAAATCTAGTTTTTGCTTATTTACAAGAAATCTACACAACTAATGAAGAAACTGGTTTAAGGATCCAAATAACCTACGAATCAAAACATAAGTCATTTCAATAGACCGCGCACGGCTCCTGAGATCTCGACCAAAATATGTGCGAAGCAGTGCAGTTTCATGATTTTTTTATCGTATTTTTTATTTCTCTATTTTTTTTTACATTCAAGGAACCAAAAAGATTTGTTATTGACAAAGAAAATTACAATTCAATAATAAAAACAAATTAGAACTAGTATTTACAATTGAAACAATTAAGCTAACTGCAGACTGTTGCAAACAATCTACAGGTAGCTCAACTGATCCATATCAATACCAGTCGGAAGCGTCCCAAAAAAAGATTTGTTGAATTTTATATAATTCGAGTTTTTTACCACGGGGTTCCCGTAAGTACCTACTGAGATCTAGGCCTAGTTTCCTACGAATCAAAACATAAGTCATTTCAATAGACCGCGCAGGGCTCCTGAGATCTCGACCAAATTATGTGCGAAACTGTGCACTTTCATGATTTTATTATCGTAGTTTTTTTCTGAATTTTTTTCACAATTGAGGAACCAAAAAGGTTTGTTGAATTTTATGTAATTCTAGTTTTTAACCACGGGGTTCCCGTAAGTACTGAGATCTAGGCCTAGTTTGACAACCAAACCCGTTAGGTTCGCCCCTAAGCATCCCCTAAGCGATTAAACGTTGGTGTTCTTTCAACACAAACGAGGTTCGTAGTTAACCCGCTTACATCAGTGATTAATAAACTCCTTTTTTATTTACTTTATTTTTATATGTGCTTAATTTGATCTCAAACAAGGAGTTAACAGTCCTCGTCCTCAAGGTTTCATGGATTATCCGGAATTTAAGGTATTTTATTTATTTATTCAAACATGACTTACAGAATTACATACATTCCAAAATGTCAAACATTACTATAAAATCTAAAGTAGATAAGTACGTAAGATTATATAAAATATTATTACACATCATATTCATAACATTAGATATTAATTAAAATTAAATAATACATAATTATTTGAACAAGAATTCTCTCTAGTGAATATTTCATAATGTCAGACAAATTATTATGTACTTATTTGTAATATAATAATATTAAAAACTATTAATATTATTATGTGTATAACAAATAATTAGCCATAGACAGATTATAATGACAGGTCAATTGTAAAGGATATTTATTTATCATGATTTGTGGTGTTTTGAGATATCATCATATATTATGATGATGACGTCATCCTAACCGAATTCAACTTAAAAAAAAAAACGAAAACTCGCTTGGCTTCGAGTCTCAGATATAATTAAGAAGGAATCTACAAATTTAATTGCGGGTATACACGGCAACAAAGTGAATTTTAGGCTCAGCATGGACGATTTATTTACAAACATTTTACATCAAGTTTGGCTGGAATATAGAACAATACCACGTTCATCATTATCATCTCAAGTCACTATTGTATTTGTTGTTATGTATTAGTGTATATTTATATTTCGTAGGTATGTGTATTAGGATTATTTTAGTTTGTTATAGTTTGTATTAATTTTATATTTGTAATTAATTAGCCATCCTTTGTCGTCTCTTTTAAGCTTTGGTTGCCTGGAAGAAATCGCTTTAAGCGATAAGGCCGCCAATTCTGTTACCTTCTGTACTATACTGTTTTACATATAAGTTCTGTGAATAAATTATTAGAGGTTAAAGAATCTTTATTTCTCATAAAAACTAAAAGTTCATTTACAATGAGAATAAGTAATTCGTAAATAATGTTTAAATTACATATTATCTATCTATATCTATCTCCAGCCCCAAGGCGCGGGCGCGGGCAGTCTCAACGGATACTAGACAGATATGCTAGTTTCCTATAAGTGGCTACCTATAGTGTTCATTGAATAACCATGATAGTTTATTAAAATGATAATAATTAATTATTAGTTTTATCATGAACTTTAAATTGTTTTCTGGATTGCTCTTAATTCACGTAAGAATTTTATTCTGCAGAGGGATATAACTGTATATTATAGTTATAGTACTCTTATACCACAAAATTACAAAAGTTGTAAAATAAAATTATAAAGTTTATTCGAATAGTAAATCTACGTTAAAGAAAAAAAAACTATTTCATAAAATAACCTTACTTGCATAGAGTAAAACAAAGACTTGTAGAAATATAGAAGAATGTCGTGGGAACCAGTCGCATTGTGAAGAAGCAGCAAAAACGCATTTTACTGATAAACATCCGTTATAGATGACACGC
Source organism: Eupithecia inturbata (assembly GCA_963662085.1). Classification (NCBI taxonomy): domain Eukaryota; kingdom Metazoa; phylum Arthropoda; class Insecta; order Lepidoptera; family Geometridae; genus Eupithecia; species Eupithecia inturbata. The sequence continues at coordinate 4,862,000 of OY759201.1, forward strand.
GAGCGAAATCGCGGGCAAGAACTAGTTTAGTTGTTTTCTCTTTTAACAAGAACGCTTTTAATTCTGTTGTTTTATACGGCCAAAAATTCATTAATATCATGTTTTTTTTTAATTGGCGAAGTGAAAGGAGGTAGTTTATCTTGAGCGCTGTGATTATCTTTATCCTTATTTTTTTTACGAAAATGAACTCTTTATTGACAAAGAAAATTACAATTCAATAATAAAATCAAATTAGGACTAGTATTTACAATTGAAACAATTAAGCTAACTGCAGACTGTTGCAAACAATCTACAGGTAGCTCAACTGATCCATATCAATACCATTCGGAAGCGTCCCCAAGACGCTGGCTGCATTGCCCCGCTGTATGGCAATGCTGATGCGCTGCGCCAGATACCCGCCCGCTCTCGGGTCACGCGTCGCGTCGAACTTTTTACATCTTTATTTAGATATCGCTGTGTTACGTAAATTCGCATAACAAAACTTCCGATTATTTATAGGAATGTTTTTGTTTTTAAAAGCAAATACATAGCGTACGAAAGCTGTACCTACCAGCTTCCTTCTTATAAATAAACCGCCAAGTGCAAGTCGACTCGCACACGAAGGGTTCCGTACCGTAAAAATCAGGCAACTTTTTCAAAGAACATCAAACTTTCACTTGTTCCGAGACCTCTTTAAATTTTCAACTATATTATATTTTAAGTATTTGTTGTTTTAGTATTACAGTTGAAGTGTTTCTTGTTTATAGAAAGTTTCTTATCTCTACCTTTTGTGGTTCAAGAGATACAGCCTTGACAAACAAATAGCAAAAATAGCCAAAAAATCGCGTTTTTCTATGGAAGCCCCCTTTAATTTGGATATTTGTCTTTTTTATTATTTGCTGTTATAGCAACAAGGAAAATACACATTCTCTGAAAATTTTAACTGTCTACCTCTTACGGTTCATGAAATAGAGCCCTGTGACAGACGGACGACCGACGGACGGACGGACAGCGGAGACTTGGTCACAGGGTTCCGTTTTCACCTTCGGGTACGGAGCCCTTAAAATTACTATCTTTGACATTTTTATAATCTTCTCATTATTACCTTTTCTATGCTATTATAATTTGTGCTTTTTATGATCTGTAACTTAACATTTTACATTAATTATTTTAATTTTTAATTAAATTGTACATACCTATTTTATAATTTTAAATTTACTTAATAAATTATTCAATATGTTAATTTAAAATGATTACTTTTTGGTTAATTTAATTTAAGTTTCCGGACACAATGTATTTAGTATGGAATATACAAATATCTAATATTCCGTCATAATCATCTGTGGCATCCACGAAAAATGGTTTAGCATTGTTCGTGTCGCAACACTTACGTAGAAGTCTAATAAGGCCTATAAGTATTTTGCAATTTGTATAGTGTTTTAATACCTATTTTACAATGCAAGATTCCATGCCTCGATCCGGACCTCGACCACTCTAATAAAAGTCTACACAGTGTAATGATATTCGAAGTCAATGCCCGGCAAAATCTAGCCCACCCCTCCAGAACGCACTAATACCACAGCAAACCTCCGGGAAGCCAATAATACATGCTCTGCGCGGCAGTGGAGGCGGCGCCCGCGCAAGTCGAGCGTGGCGCAACGCACTTCCGCTGGACCCGATAATGGAGCCTTCCGTTTACGCAATGCTGGCCACTGCAGGGAGCTTTGAGATTTTCTTAAAGGTTCTCGTGGATTTTTTATAAGTGATATTTTGACTCTCAGCTTTTAACGCTCAGAGAAATCGCCTGCTGGACCCAACTTCTTGGCAAAGTTCCTCATAAGTTCAGTGCCTCATCCTTTTATTGTTAGATTTTTGTATTTATTCAAAACATTACATCCATTCTTACAGCTATGACCTAATACAATACAAAAGAGTACTCAACATAATAAATAACAAGAAAAATAATTCAATAATAAATAAATTTCGTACGTTCTAGCTAGGGCGTGTAGGGGCCAGTCTGAGCAGTGAATAATTAAATTTTATTTTTGTTTCAGGTATGGATTTAAACACTTTCAAGTACCTACCTATCATCGACGACGCTCCTAATTACGGTATTTCAAATATAACAAAAAGCTATGAAACTAAGTACTGCCCCCGTTGGTCAATAGCAACATTAGGGCATCGGAAGTCGTAGAAGGGCCGGAAAGGACAGCGACGCTTTTGCATAAACATATATTTATCTTTTACAGCTGCTGCAGCTAGATAACCTGCGTGGTTTGCCTAGGAATAAATAACCATGCAACCAAACCCTGTCAGCTTTATATTAGCGAAATTTAAACCTCAAAGATATCTAAAGTTGGTGCAAGCAAAATATGTGAAACACATTGTGTGGAAAGCTGCAAAGTGCCGGTATCAAGCTGTGTTTTTAGCTTTCTACGGCGACAATAAAATATCAATTTTGCTAGGCTCTGATGCACAGATTATTTTACGTTGCGGACGAGAATGTGTGGTGGGCCTGTAATTTCCTAGGTTTTACCGCCCTTGGTGGCTTTAGAGGTTGACTACAAAGGCCAATGACTGTGCTCGGAAGCATTTGTACGTCTAGAGAAGAAAATTGTACTGTTACCTTAAAGTTAAGACCTCTAACTTAGTTTGTGTTATGTGACATGTGTTATTTTCCTTAAAAGGAATTTGAATAATTATAAATTTCAAAGATTTTTGTTATTATAGTGCGTAAGCCACTCCGGGTAATTTCTAAGAAATCAAATATCTCAAAAATCTATCGTCTTCGAAGGGGCTTGAACCCGCATCCTTCCCTCAGTAGGGTATGCGCTAACCAATTACACCACGAGGTCAAGTGACGTAGGAGTAGCCAAAAACTTTGGGGCTTCTAGCGCCGTTAGACATGTCGAATTCGATACATTTTTGGGATATTATTTGATTTATTATTAATTTCGTTTGACAAATGAAGAGGAGGATCCGAAAGAACATTAATCAAATATATCTACAAAATTAAAAATTCTGTTTTGGAGCGCAGTAATTAATTCGATTTAGATTTTAGGAAGTATCTAATTAAAGTAAAAATCGTAACCATTTCTTTGATTAATATGTTTTGACATACCTTTATTGGTCAACATTCAACGATCCATCAACCGTACAATACAGTTATCCCAATTACAGAAAGGCAATGAGTTATTTATGAGAGTCTGCTTTGGGCTGTAGAACTATTAAAACTGCCAGAATAGACAATTCCACCAATTAGTAAAGTGGGTGTCTGTTTACTAGTCATCAAAAATTTACGATTGGTATGGTAACTCTAATGAAAAGCCAGCGGGTTCGTCCGCTTAAAACTTTGCCGCGGCGGAGGTGGCGGCGCGGCGGCCCGACCAACTTCTCTATGTCAATAAAAAATCGCTATCAAATTTTTATTCTTGTTTTTAGCCAAGCTTTTGATACCCATCACACTGGTGGGTATCAAAAGCTGTTTTAATTTGTGGATTTCTTACTAACTTTCGTTTGATAGCCAGTAAAAATTTCTTTAAAGCTGGTGTGAAATTACTACTTCTTCTTAAGGCTGGCCCAACGGCCTTGAGAACATAAAATAATAATCTGAAGCCGTATAAATAATTTGTTTTATTCGTGAAATGTTCAATCTGTGTAAAATACTTTGACAAATATTTGAGTGAAAGAAAAATACTCAAACTCAATAGCGTTTAGAAGATATTATATCCAAATTTCTAATATGTTTTTAAAATTCTAAACGCTATTGAGTTTAGTATTTTTCTTTCACTATAATATATGTCAAAGTATTTTACACAAATGGACGTACCATTAGTAAAAACATAGAAATTTGGATATTTCTTCTAAAACAAATTATTTATACGGCTACAGATAATTATTTTGTGTTCTCAAAGCCGTTGGGCCAGCCTTAAGAAGAAGTAGTAATTTCAGGGTCGAGTTTCATTTCAGTCTAGCAAAATACTCTTCATCATCAGCATATACTTGTCCACTGCTGGACATAGACCCAACCTGGTAAACGCCTTGTTGGCTCACTATTAAAATACAAAATCTTAAGAGTACGCAATGCGTACCATTTTGTGAAAAGGATAGGCATAGGATTTCGCGTTCCTAGGAGCGGGACAGAGCATACGTTTTTATAACGGCGTATCATATTTTTGCTTTTTTACAAGAAAACTATACAACTTATGAAGAAACTGGTTCACAACCAAATAATTAGTAATAACCTACGAATAAAAACATAATCATTTCAATAGACCGCAGGGTTCCTGGGATCTTGACCAAATTATGTGCGAAACAGTGCACCTTCATGATTTCTTTTATCGTATTTTTTTTTCTTAATTGTGTTTTCACATTCAAGTAACCTAAGATTTTTTATTAAATTTTATTTTATTTGAGTTTTGAGATCGTGAGTACTGAGATTCGTTGTTGTCGGGTTTCGTAGTCAAACTAGGCCTAGCCTAGTTTGACAACGAAACCCGTTAGGTCCGCGCTTAAGTCTAGCTAAGCTAGCTCCTGATTGACATTGTCCGTGACAAAGCAACAGTCAATTTCAGTTTAATTTCAATTTAAGTTTATTTTAATTTCTGTCTTATGGAGATTCAACGAAACTCGTCGAGTCAGTCACGCAACACTCTTCTATTTATCGTACTATTTATCTATCCAATTTGTGTTTGATTAAAACAAGTCCTCACTAATTGAACCAGCTCTGCGTTGTAAAGTTTGGTGTCATAAACAGCTGATGAGGTCAATGGCCCGGGCGTTGACACCGGCTCACTGGGACACCAATCTGTCTGATCGATTACGTGAAACTGTTAAAATATTATCGGTACTGTGTTGCACTACCTTTCAATTATGTACTACAGATTTTATTGGACCTCGATAATGACTTTTTAATTTTTTTGATATAAATACATACATTGTAAACATGAACTTGACTCTTACAAAAAATTTAAAATAAAGCTAAATATTTCGCAAACGGATCCTTGAATCAGACAATAGTTTTCCCACACCCACAATTTTTTTAAAAACCGATTCAACGGTTCTACACTATGGGGTATACGAGAAAAAAAAACATCCCCGCTTTACGTAACGCTGAGGTGCTCTAAATTTTTCAATACATTTATTTGTATATTAAGTAAACCCAAACCAAATATCAGCTTTCTAGTACTAATAGTTTTTAGGCTAAGGCGTACAAGGCGAAACTATAAAGGGTTCCTTGTTGAATACGGAACCTTTATCTTTACCTTTATAGGCTCTCCCAATATTCAGCTTTTCTGATACAGCTTTTGCTATCTACTGTATACACTTTATATTTTATTAAGTTGTGCTGTAGTTCACCAAGGTCATACAATATTCCTGTATAGCTCCGAAGGTAAACAAAGCAAGTAGTCCCTCGAAATACAGCACCACGGGTAAATTGTGTCCCTTGTCCACTCTCGTAACATTTCGGCGTTATCTACGAGCATGCATTACGGTCTGTCTGTATGTATTGTTTGTTGTTGCAGAGATGCACTCAGGGTAGAGTTTTAGGGGGCGGGTGTAACAGTCACCCGAAATAAACTTCACACTCGATATTAAGTTAGGTAACGGCTAAAAACTTGTCCATTGATAATAATAAATAATATGAATAGAATAGGGCTTAAAACCTGCTGCCGTCTGACTTTGGCTTTTCTTTCTTCGGCCTTGAAACATTTTATGTGGAATCTTTCGATTTCTCTGGTTATTCTGGCTGAAATACCCACTCGCTGGATCCAGTCTCGTGTTATGTACGGTCTCTCTCTCTTATATTCGGACTGCACTGTCTCCCCACCTGTTCTGCCTGAAACCTATACTATCTCGTTTTCCTGATCACTCTGTCTATTTTCTCTCAGGACTATTCCACCACCTGCACTTCCCTGAGAACGCCCGCTCGTCTCGCGCTGTCAGCTTGCAATATAGCCCAATTATCGAGTGACGGGCCAATGTCCTGCGGCTTGCGGCCTAGCAATCTGTTGGACCCCATAATCTCGTTTTACGCTCTCTCTCTCTCATATTCGGACTGCACTATCTGGCCATCTGTTCTTACGTTCTTACAGCCTGTACTCTGGTTGTCCTGATCACTCCGGCTATTTTCTCTCAAGACTATGCCTCCACCTGCACTTCCCTGAGTACGCCCGCTCGTCTCACATTGTTAGCTTGCAATATAGCCCAATTACCGAGTGACGGGCCAATGTCCTGCGGCTTGCGGCCTAGCTGCTGATGTGCTGGAGCCAGTCTCGAGTTACGCTCTCTCTCTCTCTCACTCACTCATATATTTGGATTGCACGTAACAATATTAGATTTATTGTTCCAAACTTGCCCTACTAGCTGCTTGCTTCCGATTCGCTTGCGCATTGAAATACCATATCAACTGCTTCAATTTTATCACGATGAGCAAAGTTTACGTATGTGTGTTATGGTCTGAAAGGAACGTTTTTTCATCATTCATAACTTCGTAAGTCATGGTTAACGACGCTACGGAGCCTAAAAACGTCGTGGTTGCGACTTTGAGAGCACTGTTGACCTGTAATACAGGTTTATAAATCCTTTTCAGGCACAAGTCTCTCACAAAGCAGGTTAACATTAGAGTCTATCACGATCATGTAAACATAACCGTTTGTGTATCGCATTAACCTTTTTAAGATAAAAATAAATGATTTTATCATAAATATCGCCTTCGCCAACGTCGAAGAGTTATTTCGCTTGGCGCAAAATCGAGAAAAATCTCTGATCCCAGGTGGCTTTATACCAGATGAGCTCCATAAGAAGAAATTATTAAACATCGTACACGTTTACCTATTTCTTTCAGTGGACTTTATTCACTAAACCGCAAGGATCATATTGATTTCACAGCTTATAATAGAGGTATATTCGTTGATAGGGCCAATCCTTGCATTGACCTTGCCCTAGAACTTTGAACTCTATTCACTATTATTTTCACCCAACATCCGCGGTTTTATTTTATCAGTTTATTTACAGTATTAAGTGCTTAATTCGCTAATCAGCTGATGCGAAAGGACAAGAGACTCCAAAGGTTATGCGATTAACTTTGACTTGAATTCTGACGTTCGCATAGAAACCATTATTGAATAAGCTAAGATTTGAACAGCTGCTCTGGTGAATATTGATTTCATCTTCGTTCGTGAACCAGGAAGTTCATCCTGGAATTATGATAACAAGATAGTACGCAAATCAACTGTTAGCCGTGGCCTTACGCCACGGCTAACAGATGGTTTGATGAATCGACCTCTCTAACTCAGCCCGTGATTTAAGACAAAATATAAAATTCTTCTTATGAAATGTATGGGACACGCTTTTTGCGTTTTTTGACTTTTGTAGGAGATACTACAATCTCCGTTGGTCCGATAGAAGTTTTTGATCAGTACAAGAGACAAGATTGATTAACATCAAAAAACGTTTTTGGTGTAAATTCGAGATCATTTATGTTTTCAAGGCCAAAATTAATATCAAAAAAGAGCTCAGTGAAATATATGTACATATGTATTATCATTTAGCCAAAGGTTCATGTGCGGAAATACAGATGTAATAAAATACTCGAGGGGAGAAAGACTAAAGACAACAGAGAAAGCTTCAGACAAATTCTGAATTTACTTTAGCAATAAAATCAATAAACTAGACTAAAACAGCTAACTAATTAGTCCAAGGCCATCTCCTTTAGGTGCGAGAGGTCCGACTACCGAAAGGTCCAGTCTATTTCTCTAAATTTCTACTTAAAAGTCTACTTTCCTAGCTCCGACTTAAATTCTAAAGGTTTTATTACAATTTTACCAATGTTCATAAAGGAAAGAACTACTCACCACTATGAAGCACTAGTATAGTGAGTTAAGTGACATGCCAATGTTATTAAAAAACTTTATGGTCAACAAATATTTTATTAAATTTACTGAAGAAGGTAATAAGGCTCTACCCATCATCATTATTATTATAGCCCACTTCTGGTCCAGATATAGTGTCACTGTCACACCTAATAGGCGCGATAGCGCCCTGTTCCTGTACCTGATCTCAGGTTTATACCAAGTAATGGTTAGGTCCGGCTGTGAATGATGGTGAACCCTTTTATTAATAACGTGGACACAGTCCCAAATTACTGCTCCAACTTGCTTTTTTTGTACATAGTTATGTACAAAAAAAAGATACTCATAACTATAATTTAAGAAATAAGGAAAAAGTAGTCAAAGCAATGGTACGCCTTGCAAATGTACAAAAGCAGAATATATATATTAAAATACAATTATATAATAAACTACCAAACTTGGAATATTTTAAAAACTAATCAAGCATTTCTTTGAATGCCATGGATTCTACAGCATCAGTGAAATTATGAGTAGGTACTAATAAAAAAAATATTACAATCCCTTGCTTTAAATAATATGAAAACATGACATTGAATTTTATGATCTGGATTTACTTAATTGAAATGTGTATTATATTTAGATTTTTTAAATGATTTATTTATAGTGACGTATGGTTTTGTCCTTTCAAATTGTACAATTTCTGACTTGCCTTGTTTAACGACCTATGTTATATATGGTAAATAAATAAATTCAAATACCAGTTTTTCCAAGAAATAACCTCGAGACAACAAAGGTAGTTCTACAAATTAAGTGGTCGTGTATTGACCCCTGCTCGTTTGTAGGGGATAAAGGGACCTGCGGTGTGTGGGTGGTTTAGGGCACTTGGTTTTTAATAGCACCAGTGTGCAGGAAATTACTTGTATAAGGCTACATACTAATCTGGAGCGAAGTAACGGGAAACTAGCGAGGAAAAAGACCGTATTTGAGACAGCTTGTTAAGGAATTATCATGTTGAATAAGCGTTCCACTGATTTTTGTCGAAAAACTCACCCTTTGAGAAGCACCATAATTCGATTTACGCCTTAACACGAGTGGCTCATCTTTCCATAGAAACGTGGAAGGGTAACTACTACACTGTTTGATGTTGACCATAAGTCATTATCAATGTTTGTATACACCCAAAACCGTAAAAAACGTATACATTTCAAAATTACAAGCTTCTAAACTTTCGTATTTCAACACTAATTTTAGCCCAACTTTGGGCGAAATCTAAAATAAAGCCCGCGTCGACATAGTTTAGTTATTCAAAAGTTGAAATAAATTTATTTTGAAAAGATGCACTTAATATTTTTAGGTTCCGTACCCGAAGGATGAAAACGGAACCCTATTACTAAGCCTCCGCTGTCTGTCCGTCCGTCTGTCACAGGGCTATATCTCATGAACCGTAAGAGGTAGACAGTTTAAATTTTCAGATAATGTGTATTTCTCTTGCCGCTATAACAAAAAACAATAAAAATAAAATAAATATGAAAACTAAAAGGGGATCCCATACAACAAACGTGATTTTTTTGGCTATTTTTGCTCTTTATTTGTTAAGGCTTGTATCTCTTGAACTACAATAGGTAGAAACATGAAACTTTCCATAATTAACTAACACTCCAACTGTAATAATAACAAATACTAAAAATAAAATAGAGTTAAATATTTAAATTTAACAAATGAAAATTTGATGTCTTTTGTAAAAGTTGCCTGATTTTTACGGTACGGATCCCTTTGTGTTCGAGTCGACTCGCACTTGGCGGTTTATTTATTTATATAATAACCCTTGTGTTAAAAGTCCTATCACATTTTTTTGTGCGGTCGTTTTAGGAATTAATCATTGTGCATCTCATCCTAGCACGCGGGTAGCGTAGCGGAACTTATTTCAGGTGCGATCGCATACATATAGGCGTCGTCGTCGCCTACCGACAAGTTCGCGCCGTCGTCGTCGGGCGACCGACGACGCGTTGTCGGTCGCGCGGGTCGAATAATATTCGTAAGTGCTTGGTAGAGGAGCACAGATGAAAAGAGACGTAAACTCACTTATCAATAAATCCTCGACATAGCAAAATAAATAAAACTCAGCACTAGTTAAAATAGCTAGAGCCGCTTTGTCTGCCCCTTTTTAAATTTACATGAGTATCCATAGTTTATTTAAACTTTTATCTACTACAACTACAAAAAAAAACTACAAAACGTACACTCCGAAGAGTCAAAACCTTCTTGTGTAAAAAGGTGGTACTATAAAATGTAAGATTATCTAGAGGATAAAAAAGCTTGGGACGGGATTTGCTCCAACTCGAAAAATAACAACTAACAGGCTAAAGGTTTCTTCGTCGCTTCTTTACTTTAGTCTACATACCGAAGCGACTGAAATAAAAAATATCACTTTATTTCCGTGTCAGTGTTTCATTTTTAAGAATTTGACCTTTTCTAAGTATACATTTATTGTATTTATGGAAATAAAGAGTTTTTGACTTTGACTTTGTTGCGCTTAAACATCGCATTAAAAGCGTTAGCAGGACGTCCTGATTACTCGGGACAATGCTTTGCAAGGCAAGTTACAGCTTAATTTGTGTCGTCAGATAAATTAGTCGGAATGCTGTGTGGGAGTGACTTACTTCAGGCCTGATGCTGTGCAGAACAGCTGGGTCATTCAACGAGCTTAGATTCAGGTCATGATCATCCGCAAACGAACGGATGAGGGTTCATCAGAAGACATACCCACGTCCACTAATGAACATGGGGTGCATGTTCATCCCACACATCGGGGGTTTGTTTCACCATATTCCATATTCACCACGCCTGACATGGGGATTGTTGATCGCAGCGGAGGTGTTAATCAAATATTAAAGTGCTTTATGTCCTTTAGATCTTACAGGACACATCATAAAATTCAAATTACATAATAATGTACAACTAGGAAATAAAGTGTTCTCTTTGATTTTTTGTTCACTTCTATCTTTTTAAGTAAAAGTAAAGAAACGAACAATGAATGGTGTTTTTGACGGTCTCTGAGGCTCAGCGGGCGATGGTCTTCTGGCGTTGCAGTAGGTTGTGGTTTTGATTCCCGCCTCGGGACAGTTTGTATGATCTGCAGATATTTGTTGATTTGATTTGATAAATTTGATCGATTGATTGATTACTTATCTAGTAGGTACACCTAACACAAGCTTTGCTTAGTTTAATTCTAGACGATGGTTTGTAAGTTGTTCGGCATTATCATTTATTCATCAGCCTTTGTCGACCCGGTGCTGGGCAAAGCCTTCTCTATGTTTATTACATTTATTCATATTTATTTGTTTGAACCAGCTGTACTGCATTAATTACGTTGTCGTGGTGAATGAAATGTTCAAGCAAATCTAAATGAAGTGGGCCGCGGTTATGCCGTTTGTTTGCGAAACTGTTTCGAAATTATTCTAATAACTTGTAGGAGACATCTTGCAAGAGCATTAAACTTAAATGGATTATCCTACGGTACTAATTATTATGTTGAAACTAAAATGTGGGTTCTTCTGATACTAAGGCGCACTAATAAATCCCAATGTGTGTAGTTTAACGTATCCTCCAATAACAAGGGCCCGATTTCCGGCAAATGTTTTTTACTTTAAAAAAATGCAGAGTTTGTTTTTTTATCAATCGAGGTCATGACAGGATTCACGACATTTCTCGAACTCTCATGGTTTTTGATTTGGCTATCTACTCTCATCTCAAAAAGCCACCCTGTATTTGTATTGTTACTTAAAATTACCTCACAATTTCAAACAAAATTGTTTCCCTGTGCCTCCGTCTGTTTGTTTGGCCTAATCTACGTAACGGCTGGACCGATATTGACGGGTTTTTGACTTTGACTGGCTGAGGTACTTCTTATAGAAGTAACTTAGGCTAGTTTTGTATCAGAAAAAGATTTAGGATTCCACATAAAACAAATTAAACCATGAAATTGTGAGTTCTACGTGGGCAAAGTCGCACGCACACATAGTCATTCAATAAGTTAAATTAAAAACTACTCTAAAATAGAGTAGTAGTACAATTAACAAAGTATCTTTTGAGAAATTGACATAAACACTTTCGCATATTATATCAATGCGTTCATAAATTCCCAGAACGCAATAATAATGAACGAAACACTTTATTAAAATCAATAATAGGGTGCAGAAAATTTATATTCACTTCCCCTCGGATAAAGAACCATTATAATAAACCAAGAGAACCACTATAGTCCTATGATATATTCTAATCGCATAAGCAACGGGAAATAGACGGCATTGTTTCCAATGAAGTATAGCGAAGGATTGTTATATGGGTCCTCTAGGTGTTTTATGGATATTATAACGTGAGATAGGGATGTGTTTAGGCGATAAATATGTGCGGTGTGAAAAGGTTGTTTGTTGTTAGTTTAGTGTGCGTACTATCTTATCCTTTTATAGATTCTAAAGTTGGTCCATTATGAGCGTAATTAGTTTGTAAAGAGCAATATTGCTGTCAATTTCTTCTTCTTAGTCGGTCACACTCAGCAGAGTGATCGTGATTAAATGAGGTCCTGATGTACGGCCGCTCGAGCAATGCGCCGCCATTGTTCCCTGTTGGTTGCGTTGTGGTGTCAATTTAGATGTCGTCAAAAAAATATACTAAACTAAACTAAAATAAACTAAACTAATTTGAAAGCACTAAAAATGTTAGTTGTCCATTTTTTTTAAATTTTTGTTTAGTTTTGGTAACATCTGAATGGACATCAATTTTATTGTTAACACAAAAATTGGTGGTAGCAAATAGTCGATGGGTTGGTTTATCAAAACTCGATGTTGTTTAAATACGATAGATAGATAGTTAAATTAGGTAATAATTTATTTGATTCTACAAAACAATACATACATATAAAAGTATGACAAAATAACATACAACCTCCACCTTTTTTTGAAGTCTGTTAAAAATATCAAGCTGAGAAGAAACAAGACTACTTTATGACCATACTAGCTTCTGCCCGTGGCTTTGCACGCGCTTTTCAAATAGCCTATGTCCGTTCCCGGGATACCATTTCCCTCCCTGCTAAATTTCATTGAGATCCGTGCAGCCGTTTATGCGTCAAAAGGTAACAAATAGAGTTACTTTCGAATTTATAATATTAGTATGGATGCATTTTAGCGCCTAAATACACATTATAAATCCGATTCATTATATTCCACCCAAATAAATAACCTTAAATATTTTTTTTAATCCAACAAGTTGCAACCAAAACAAATAAATTAAACAAATACGGGCACACACGCACGTATCATCCTAAACAAAACAGTTGAAAAGACTTAAATGTACATACAAGTTGCTCACGCGCATCGTGTTTATATTCTCGAAATAATGCTCAGCGATAAATTAATGTTTTAGTATTTCTTGCTGTTGTCGCAAACCGAGAGTTAATGTTACTCATTGTCTTCGAGCTGTCTTCAATCTATTATTAACTATGTATATCCTGATTGAAGATACATCTCACAGTTGATGACTTTAGAAGGTTGAGCGCGAGAGATTCAAATTTTTTCATGAGTTTTTATTTATTTCTGCGCAAATCGTAATATATTTTCTATGAACCCAATGATAAACCCAACTTCGATTTAATTGCATTTTGGGAACATTTGGGAAAATGTTGATTTTTTAGCCCAAAATTTCCTATTTTCCCAAATGCTCTAAAAATACCAGTGAACCGAAGTTAGTTTTTTCCTATGTTAATAAAAATGGTTTACGATTTGCGGCAAAATACTTTTCCATTAAATTTATTCCTTATAGAAAGCAGAAAAACTTAAAAACCACAAAAATTTTGAATCTCCCGCTAACCCGTGACGATCACCCTTATAGGCATACAATAACAAATTACCCGACACGTCCCACAGCCAAACATTATTCCCATGACTCCTTCATGCGTCACAATTTAGTTTTCAAAATCCAACTCCAACTCTTAAGGCTAGGGTCGACCGGCCGGCATTGGACGCTCCGCGCTAATAGCATTAGACCGAATTTTTTGAGCGTAATGCCGCCGCCGGGTGTTTCGTCCTCTGTAACCGCAGCAACCGGATTGCCGACGCGACCGCCATTTGCAAACGAATTTCCAACATTGACGGATTTATGTTGCAAGCGGACGAATTGTGTACGAATGGGAATGGCGACCTGCGAAAGACTACAGGCAGATGCTGGATGCGGCAAGCTGAAAAATGCTTAAACTCGTAAAAGGAAGAGAGACTAATTAAATGGTGAATGAAAGCTTTCAACCCAAACATGGTTATCTTTTGAGTTTCTGCGATTTGCAATTTTTTTTTCAATGATAACTATGTCCTAAAATATTCTCCACCTATATATTTCTTTGGTTTTGTTACCCCTTTAGTTACTAATAATATCTAGGATTCTGACACCTTGCTTGTATGCACTTTTAATAACTCTTATTACCTATGTTCAGATATGAAGTAGGTTATCTAGACCTGCTACTACCGGACGACTCACGCTCGTAACATTGCTGCAATCATAGTGTAACATTACTGCAATAGTTAGTAGTTACTGTAACAATAACTGTTTAGTTTCGTAATCGAGTCAGGCGATATTAGTAACCTTCACGTGTGTAGTACAGTCCGCAATAAAAATCGTAGAGCAGGGACGATATTCTAAAAGCTGGTTGAAAGTATTTATTAACAAAGACAATTACAAAGGCGGCAAGCTGAAAGCCGGGCGCTATGGCGCTCATTAGGACATGGCTATGTCCAACAGTGGACTAGAATAGGCTGATGATGGAGGGAAAATATGACTTAAACCGTTATGTGATGTGTAATGTAAAACAAATGTCATTGACCTAAAACATCTACATTTGCAGAAAGCCTCTATTTAGTTTAAACTTTTAAGTTTATTGCTATAAAGGCAAAAGTTATTACACCCGCACCTACCCGGTTAATCAAAGAATATGAAAGCTTTTTTATAACTAAATAATAAAATTATATTTTTTTACTTAATAAATCTTTATTAACAATGAAAATTACAATCAAATAATATACATATATAAATTAGAACTAGTATTAACAATTGAGCTAACTGCAGACTGTTGCTACCAATCTACAGGTATAACTGATCCATATCTTTACAAATTGATTCACTAATTACATCTAAAACGTTGCTCAGCTAAGCTAACATTGTAGACCCTGACCTTTAGTCATTTTTATCGTAGATTTTTTTTAGCAGTTAGCTACCCATCAACCGTTCATTATAAACCTTATTTATTTTTTTATAAACCTTATTTTTTTTTGTACGGGTAGAAAACCACAAGTATATTGTGATGCAACATAATACAGTTTATTGTCCACAATTATCATAAAACTTTTTAATATTTCGCGATCTGTTAACTTATCTATTAATGATTATTTATCGGGTTTTTATCGCGTACCTTTTGTTATACCTCTAATTTCCCCTACGTTTCCATCGCGTTGCAGTCGCCCCGTGACCACGATCGCTGGACAAAATGAAGTTATTTCGGTCGCTTTAGTTAAAAGTTACATTTAAAATATACATCATGTAATAAACCGGCAAAGTGCGAGTTGAATCGCACAAGAAGGGTTCGCACGAACTGTGATTTGCAGTGTCCTTGGAGGGGGCAGGATTTGACGGGTAGTGTTAAAATGTTTTTGATATAAAAAACTAAATCTATTAATTATTTCTGTTATTTGTCTTATTATTAGGTACTTTATTGTCAATAATATTAAAACTGTAAAGCGTATTTGTACATTACATGACTAACTTTATCTATAAGCTTATGTAGGTAGGTATATGTACCAAAAATGTATTGGTTGCTCGAAGTTTTATTTAATATACATAGTCGTAACTTTATAGATAGATAGATAATACTTTATTGCACACTTAACTTAGAAATAATTTACAAAATAATAATTAAGAATAAGCGACAATTGGCGGTCTTATCGCTCAAGAGCGATCTCTCCCAGACAACCTTGAATGGATAGGATCGTTGGATTGTACATGGGGTAATATCTGTGTGCATAATAATAATATAGGTATTTAAGTACTACTTAGAATAATAACAAATATATACTATACATATCAAACTACGTATTATAAATCTTACATACTATATCATTATATAAATACATACATAACTATTATTTATCTTTTATAGAGGGAAACAAGGCAATTCAATGACAACAGGACAAATAGTGTTCCTTTACCATTTTTTTTAATATAGTCAGTGACTTAGCACGCCTTACTGAGACCGGCAATGCGTTCCATAGCTGGACAGCCCGGGTGGTAAACGAGTTGTAGTAGAATGAAGTAGAGTGAACAGGTGTTAGGAGCGTAAGAGTGTCAGTAGAACGTTATATAGTCTTATCTGATAAGTTAAATGTATTTCTTTTGAGAAATAAATATACTTTAGTCCTATATTATAGCTATTGATTAAACTTTTTATCTAGGTAGAAGCTATATAAATGTACATGAGAGCAGCATAAATAAATTATATGTTGTAAAAGTTAAAAGAAAAAGAACTCGTTTACAATGTGAAGATTTTATTTCGAGTGCCAAGACAAGCTCATGACAGATAGATATATTCACATCATCGAATGCTATAAAAACAACATTTTAAATCATAAGAATCATAAGAGGTTTTAGTTGCAAAAGCAGGTTATTACAACATTATGATGGACTGTTTATGAAAGCTTGCTCAGTCATCGATCTATGCTTGAGTAACGTTTTTCTATGGTATAAACATGACTCAAGCACAGACCTATGACTGAGCAAGCTTTCACAATACTGGCCTATTAAATTTTGAAACGCTCTAGCAGGCTACATCCCTAAGTGTGGAAGCTGTGTGTTCACATGATCAATTGCAACACCCTGCATTCATATCACCGATATTGTGTGATACTGATAACTGATAACACTGATAAGCTACCGTAGAACGTATTATTGTTCGATAAGCCACCCTAGAACAAAGGGTTATAGAACTCGAGTGATAAATTATAGGAAACAATGGCGTTGCGTTTAGAAATAAAATACAATTTGGCTATCGATTTCTAGTTTGATTCGAGTTAACGCTCGGGCTAACTTTACTCGTGCTAGTAACGCATATTACATCATCATCTAATGATGCATGATGATCAGTATACATACAGTAGTGGATGATGAGCAGTGGGCATCCATAGGCTGAATAATTTCAGCTTATTGATGGCCACTGCTGGGTTGGTTCTCCAAGTAGTTTTCGTGTGGGTGATTTTCATAATAAGTAGGTCTTTTATTATTCTTAATTGTTTAAAGGACTTTGAGTCATTTGTATAATATGTCAGTCCCATATATTAATCAAAAAAAGTACTTAAAATTAAATTAAATCAAAAACTAACCTAATCAATTTTACTGCCACATCCATCACTCAGTGGTGCGGCTTAAATAGTTCGGATAACACCAGTATCCATTAGGTTTACATCATACAAATCACAATTACAAAAAAATTAAATACAGATATTATGAACTTTCCCTTTCTGCTAAAATTTACTTTTGACATCTGCTTCCGTTTCTGCTTCCGCTATGACACTTCCGTTGCATCACTACTTGATATGTACCTAGGGTAGGTAACTGGTTTTATTTAATATTTTCTGTTAATGCTGGCCTATGGCCCAATGGCCTTGAGAACACAAAATAATTATCTGTAGCCTATAAATAATTTATATATTCGTGAAACGTACCATTTGTATAAAATACTTTGTCAAATATTTGAGTGAAAGAAAAATACTCACTCAATAGCGTTTAGAAGATATATCCAAATTTCGAATATTTTTTTAAAAACCTAAATTTGGATATATCGTCTAAACGCTATTGAGTTTGATTATTTTTCTTTCACTCAAATATATGTCAAAGTATTTTACACAAATGGTACGTTCCACGAATAAAACAAATTATTTATACGGCTACAGATAATTATTTTGTGTTCTCAAGGCCGTTGGGGCTTACAACAGCCTTAAGGCACAATAAATGCAGGGTAACTAATAATGATCTTGCTCTACAAGTTCTTAAATTCAAATTTAATTTATTTATTTGCAAAAAATAACATTACATTACAGAATCCTTCTAAAGCGTTGTGCCTAGTAGAGTAAAAACGGAATAGTACAACAAAAATAAAACTAAAATCCATAATTTCACCCACCATAAACCCCACATATGAAATACAAACAATCGCATGATACATTCAATTCTCTAACGGCCCTCATAAGGGAAGGCCTTCACAAAAAGTTTAAAGCAATATAGTAAGTGTTCCGTATACATGAATTCCCACGGGTGGGGTGTTGTATTGTACCCCATGTGGGTGTAACGCGGATTGATGGGGTCCTTGAGTGGGTTATGAATGGTGTGGTTGATTTGATAAACAAGGAAAACACAATTGTAACTCTAAAACCCCCACCAGATTTATTTGAATTTAGTACTAGCTGCTGCCCTTGGCTTCCCACGCTCATATCCGGGATAAAAAGTAATGTCCCGTCCGCGGGATGCCACTTACCTCTCTGGCAAATTTCATTAAGATCCGTTCAGCCGTTTTAGCGTGAATTCAGGTGATCTAAAATAAGTCTTATGTACCGACTGTAAAATTACCTGATTCACAAACAATAAATTAATTATGAATAGTATGGATACCATTATAACATTAGAATACCCACTGCTGGGCGTAGGCCTTAATGTATTATTTACTACTTTACCAAAATTTTATTTGTAAAGTAGTAACAGTTTACTAAAATTACTAACTTAAATACTATCTATCTAAAGACTAAAGTTTTAGTTTGTTTTTAGTTCGTTTGTTACGGTCCTTCCACTTTGTACCTTCAAATCTGTTTCCTAGAAGTCTTAGTTTATTATGAGTTTTTGTGTAAGTCTTAGTATAAAAAAAATTTGTGTGAGATTAATTAATAAATAAATAAATAATGCTGGACATTCTAATCATAGATGCTGAAACTTGAATCCCACTCTTAAATCTGATTGACACTAATAAACACAAGCTACCTAGTTTTAATTTTAATGGTCATAATTTAATTGATTTAACAAATTAATACCTGAGAGCTGAGTATTCTCCTTATTTTATTGCAGAGTTTATGTTTTTTTAAAATAGATTTTATGGACAACCCTCAGAAATTGCCGTAAAAATTCTGTGAAACTATAAGCCTTGGCCGTTCTTTTGCCATAATCATAAACAAAATATTAATAAAAGTCTAGAAAGCTATTTTTATCGAGGTGACATTGTAAGGGAGCTTACGCAATAAGATTGTTAAACTATGTAAGTAGAGAACCTTTTGTACACGAGTGAAAAAAACATTGTACCAACTCGTTAGCGCTTCACACATTAACTGCTCTATGAACTCTATTTGAGTGCCTATAACGCGTGTGCGTTATAGGCACTCAAATAATTCAATGCAGTTTCCATTAACGACTATTATCTTAGCCCTTCTGTCACATTCACGTCTTCGACGACTTCTGTGTTTGGGTCCGCTACCTGGGCTGCGACAATAATGGTACGAATTTGCATGATCTAAACATAAATTCTTCGGAGTATCAGGAAAGCTAGTACTATAGGGTTGCCCCATAGTTGAAGCTTTTATTATTAGTTTGGGGCTGGATGACGCTGGATCTAATTATTTAACGCTCAGAAGCAGTACGTATACTCATCCAAAACAATGTGGCTGCATGAGCACGCAGCAGACCAAACAAAGGTGGATGAGCAGACAAAGGCTGCTGGACCACTGCCAAGTGGAAGGCGACGCCATTATTACTCAATTGTCTACAGCAGGGACGCAGTTAGGGTCTATTGCACTGGGATATCGAATCAGCGACGTTTTACAAATGTTAGCTCGGCACAAAACTCGATGAAAACTATTTTTTTTATCCCCCATGCAAAAAGATGGTGTTTTCTGATCACTGTATATCTGTGCTACTCAATAGCAACTATGAGATTTGTTCGCGCTGAGGTGCCTTTTAATTAGAAAAACACGACTGAAGACCACTTTATTCTGTTGTTTTGCATGTTACGTGGTTTTTTTTGTTGGGTCTCTGTACTTATTAAATAAATAAATAGTTCTTGGGTCCTACTTATCGTAAGTTTCGCTGGCACTGTCTGCCACCGAAACCTACGATTGGTAGGACTTGGATTTTGGAATAATTGTACTGCATAATTATTTGTGCCCAGGAGGAGGACACAGCTGCCCATCCCCTAGTGAGATAATTTTGTCACCTTCTCAGAAATCTACGTGTCTAATTCTAAAGAACAGAATTGGACAAAAAAATTGGTTGGTTGGGAAGAATTACTAAAATGAATTTGACGGAGTTGGTTTTATACGTGTTTAATAGTTTTCCCTGTAGAATGTGTAAACGTTAATACTCTTTTGTGTGTATCTTAGCCTTGTGAAGATTTATCTAAAGTTAAATTTCGATTATTTCCTAAGTCAATCCTTTGCCCTGTCCAACATTTATAATGAACTACCTTACCCGACAGACGTTGTTCTGTCTTAACTATTAATAATGTTTTCGTATTGTGGTCGTTAATTTTTCTTAAAATTTCTAATAGAACAACAACTTTCTTAACCTTTTCTTTCATAAGAACTTTCTGACAATAACAAACACAACAGAAAAAGAATAAGCGAAATCGGTCCAGCCGTTCACGCGTGATGCCGTGACCAAGGGAAATAGGGATTAATTTTTATATAAAGTCTAGATTCTACCAGAGTCAATGCAAGTAAGTGTCAAAATTTCAGCTTGATCCCATTTGTACTTTTGGCATGAATGAACAGCCAAACTTTAACCTATAAAATATAAGTGTAATAATAACATAATAATGCCCCTAACTTCGCCCCTGGCGCTGCTTAGCCCTAACCGCATGATTTATGTATGTCAGACTGTCAGTCCGTTACCACGAATGATCGCTTTACGAATGTAGTGTTTGTTTTCATTACAATAATGACTAATTTGCAATGGATTTGAGCATTGTCACCAGGACAAAAATTTTAAATTTACCTCTTGGTGAGTAGGTTCTTGGGAACCTTTTTCCTGAACCATAGTTCATCAAAAAGAAGTCCCGAGTTCTATCACTTCTCTGGGTGCTTTGCTTACTCCTCAAAACAGTCTCAATCTTCTTCTTTTCCATCTCAATTCTAATTTCATCTCGACCAATGCATGAAGGTCAGTGGTCCCAATGAAATCGAAACAAAATCGGTGTAAAGAGTGCCATAAAATTCAACCGTTATCTGACTAAGGGATTTAAATTGTCATTGGAACTGTTCTTATGAGTAAGCAAAGCACCCTGTTCCAAAATACTCATTTCTAAACTAGATGCGTCCGCGGTGTTACCTGCCATTAAAAACTTATTTAAATTATTTGATCATTCAATGGAAACACTGCTTTTTCATGACCCAAAGTAGTCTATGTTTTAATCCAAGATATAAGCTATCCTGGTACCTAATTTCATCCAAATCCGTTCAGCCGTTTGAGCGTGAAGGAGTAACAAACTTATACACATACATACATACAAACAAAGTTTCGCCTTTATAATATTAGTGTGATACAGACAATATTAAACACAGGTTTCTTTCTGACCTCGCTAGGTGAATCTCTTAAAAAATGCTAAACTTCAGCCTATAAATAAAATCGCTTGAAAATTACTAAAGCTTTTCATATTTCCAGTAAAAAACTTTCTCTGCCATTTAGTTTCAGTTTCCCGTCGGTCTTGTTTTCTGTCCTCTAAGACTCACGATCAACAGGTGAAGTTGGAAGTGATCTGGTTAAGAATTTGCATGACAAAGCTGACGCTGTAAGGGCTTCATTGCCTTTGATGTGATTTTAGTGAATTTTAATGAGGGAACAAGTTTGTGAAGGCGTCGTGTGAACGTGTTAACTGTGAAAGCGTTGGGAATTGTCAGAAATTATCTAGCGCATAGTAGGTAGGTCTTTTTACAGGAGTGCGAATAAAAATAAACCGCCAAGTGCGAGTCGACTCGCACACGAAGGTACCGTAAAAATCAGGCAAGTTTTTCAAAGGACATTGAATTTTCACTTGTTCGGAGACTCTTTAAATTTTCAACTTTATTTTATTTTTTGTTATTACAGTTGAGATGTTACTTAATTATAGAAAGTTTCATGTGCCTATCTATTGTAGTTCAAGAGATACAGCCTTGACAAATTCAGAGCAAAAAAGGCAAAAAAACACGTTTTTTTTTGGGAGCCCCCTTTAATTTTGATATTTATTTTATTTTTATTATTTGTTGTTCTAGCGGCAAGAGAAATACACATTCTCTGAGAATTTAAACTTTGTACCTCTTACGGTTCATGAGATAGAGCCCTGTGACAGACGGACGGACGGACGGACGGAATGACAGCGGAGGCTTAGTAATAGGGTTCCGCTTTCACCCTTCGGGTACGAAACCCTAAAAAGAATCAGATGAGGAACTTGCGAGGAGCTTTTTGTCTTTTGCACGGTGTTCTTGGAAGAGCGGTAAGTTTGGCATTGAACGCGTCAAGGTAGTGTTGGTTATTTAGACGCAGAAGGTTGCGGGTTCCATTCAAGCATAATTTTATCCACCAATAATTTTTTAAAACAGCAATCCCTATCATAGTTTTTCTCCGGACGTATCCTTTTCTAGTGAAAATAATTATCCATAGATAGCTGCCGAGCATCTAACAAAGAAACCTACATTACCCTTCGAGCAGTTGGCTAGCTTGCTCGTCTAGCAACAAGAGGTGTTGCTGACCTTGGCAGCAGGTCGCCTATGTGTCTGCTTCACACACAGAACATTTAATTTTATACTCTCAGGTAGAGTCATTGTTACTGTCTATGTATATATATACCTACTAGGTTTTGATAGCAGTGTTGTACATAGTAAACTTGTACCTAAGTCAACGAAATAAATTGCTAAGCAATGTCCATTATCAAAAACAGGTATACACTAAAAGCTTTTGGAAGGTGGACCCTGTTCACCGGTTTTTGCCGTTGACTGTACATACCTATGTTAGTCCGTGAATTCTACTGTCTTATTCACGAACACGGCGATTTGCAATTATTTGACACATTTTTATAGATTCTAGAATCGTGATAGGTTTATGGCAATGCTACTTGATGAAAACTAGAGAGCAATATTATTCTTGTTCCAATTTTATTGGATAGTATTCCACAAAACTATGCAGCAGGAGCGAGATTAGCAGTAAAATTATAAGTATAAAAGCTCTACCTATTGAACAATAATTTTATTAGATTAAAAAAACCGTTAGCAAAAGCATAATGAAATCTCCTCGGTATGGTCTTATCTCGTTAGGTAAACTGATTTATTAATTTTGTATCACTGATATTATTTTTATCACTTGGCTTAGCTTAATGAGAAAACTAACAATTATCATCTAGAATTCTAGAGGTTTGAACAATTGTAAATAAGTAAAAAATATGTAAATTATATTGTATATTATAAAATAGTTATGCTGGGTGAGTTATAATTGTATAACTCAAACACACATGTGCTACTTATTGATGTGCCTAGCACATATTTGTTAATTTTAATTTAAATATTAATATAATATAATCTTGCGTAGATAACCCGCCTAGATTCTTAATGAATATAATTATAAATCTTTGATAGGTACTTTACATATTTGTTTACGATATTACAGTTAACATGAAGACATGTAAAACTTAAAACAATCTAATCAATAACAAAATATAATCAACAACATGTTCAACATTTTTTCTAAGATAAAAACGTTAACATTTATCTGTAATTATAAAAAAAATTAACAAATCACAGTTTAAAAAAAATCAGTCTCACATTAACGATTCATACTACTCTCTAGGCATTATAAGTATCTAAATTAAATCAAATAAATTAAAGATGAATGTAATCATGTGTACCAAATTTGTACACATGGTTACTATATAAAGCTGCGTACAAATTGCACCCACGAACATTGGCTCGCGCGGCGGCGGCGTGCGCGTGCTGTGGAGACGGGGTTGCCGCCCGTAACTTGTACGCAGTTTAACACTAAGGCATATAAAACTTACAACAATCTAATTCAACAACAAAATTTGATCAAAATTTTCAAAAAAAAACAGTCATAGATTAAATCTTTAATTATTTATATATTTACATAATAGAAAAAATATCACATTTTAGAAAAAAATCTGTTGTGAACTATGTAATACCCTAGGCATTATGTCTCTATTTATTTTGGACTCTATTTTTTTGGAGTAATTCAAGACAATCCGCGACACTCACTATCTGGTCAACTAACAAACTTGTAATCATTTTAATATGCACATCGCGTTCTTGTGATTTTTGGCTTCGATTTTGGTTTGTTTCTCTTTGTTAAATTTTGATGTGAACATCTTTTAATTCGTTGTTTATTTTCTGGATATACTCAAATAGTAATCGTGGTTGTCTTTTTTCAATTCTGGAGTTAAGTCGGTTGTTCCACCCTTCGGCAGAGTTATGGTCCGATGCTGCTGACCATAACAGCACCAAATTCTGCCCAAAGAGTAGTTGTGCATCCATTGTTTATCAAAATATTCCATAAACATAGTTATGGCAGGCAAATCAGATGAAAATTTGTTCCTTATGTAGCTCCAACCTTCATCTATGTGACTTTGGGCTAATAACGCCAGTGATGTGCTCATCATTATTTGCCAGTTTAGAAGCGTTCTTAGCTCTATGCCACTTTTCATAAATTTATTCAAAAGGACACGAAATGAAACTATAGAGTAGGCATTTTTTTCGTCACTTGAAATTGGACACGAGATGGGAGTAATCTAGTTGTTTACTCCAAAATCTTTAGACACGAGATAAGACCATACCATCTCCTCGTGCATACGCTTTGCTATTCAGAATAATAGGCCAATAAAATAAAATATTCCTACACAAAAAAGGTAATACAGCAAAAAAATTTGGACTGAAAAGATACATAATAGAACCAAAATAGATCACGATCGCAGCAAAAACCTCTAATCATCTGTTATTTGTACTCGATATGATTTATGGGACTTCAAAAATGAGCAATATCTAAAACCTAACTCAAAGTCAAGGTGATGAATATTAGAAGCGCTTTAGGGTTCCATATCCATCAAAAGATCCTTCAAGTTTCAAAAACGCAAGAACTCTACCTCAATCCGTCACTGGCATATGCCATTTGAATTTCTTAAAAAACCCAACGGAACCCTTTACGCGTCCCACTCGCAGAAAAATTTATTTTATAAAAGTGGATTTGATTGACAGTCCAATAATTCACAAAGATTCACGAGAATTACTTTACGAGGAATGCTTAATATTAAAAGTATAATGTAGCTTAAAACGAAATAATAAGCTCTGATAAGAATCAAAGTGCTTTGAACTATAAAAACCTTGGAATATTGACTAGGTTTTTGCTCTACGCATTAACCACGCTTACAGCTTAGGTACTTTATATATTTTAAGCTCTAAGGACCTTAGACCGTTGGCGTATACTACTTTATGAATCTGTCAATGTTCAGTCAATTTGGTCGTTGACTTTAGAAAATAGATTGTTTCTCAACGCTGTTCCAATGGTTTCCTTAAGTTTCTACAACTAATAAATAATAATATTTCCTCTTGTTTAAAATAAGTTTCGTTCTATTCACCTACCCCCCGGGGCTTACGCCATAAGTCACGAGGTTTGACATTACTGCTAACGGACCAAATCTAAATTATGTTTTCTTTGATTTCAGGTAAGTTGCAACAACAATAGCATAGAAACATAGAACAACAAGTACACAAAACACATCAGCAAAGGGATCAGACGAAAGAACAATACTTATACAGGGTTATTGGAAATGTGTTTGTATCATCTTGGTCCACTTCAACAAAGAAAAACCCCAGAAATTTCGTAAGTATGTTATGATGACTAACGCGAAAAAAACGATCAAAAAAATAATTTCATAAGTATCATATTGCATGAATATGGTAAAGAAATATTAAACAAAATTCCCACTTCCCGATACAGGCATAACCAGATAAGTAATTTGATACCATTTCATTTAATAACTACAAAATCAAATCTGCTTTTGGATTATTACAGTTTTTCTACCATTTACGTTCGTTCTTGTTTGTAAAAGTCATTCCGTGAAGGCAACACATAATTTGTAGCTTCTTAGAGTCCAAAAGTTATTGAAATTCGTACTTACTATGTTATTATACGAGAACGAACGAAAATATTAAAAATATCCATTATTCTGAAACAAGTTTCATGCATTATGCAAACTTGCGTTATGCTGATTATTTACCAAAGAACTGGTCAGTGTATCCTCTAGGTTTGAACTACCCTACTTAGCTAAGAAAATACTATACGTAAGGGGCTCATAGTAGTCATAATATTCATTGTAAGAAAAAACTTCTTTAATTACAAGCAATTTATTCAAAAATTATTAATTTTTTTATTCAAAAATTATTTATTTAAAAATTGACCTCCCTCCGGCTCCATCATCAGGACACTAATCATCATCTGCGACCAAAGTGCTTTGGATTACAAATACAACGAACCCAAACTCGACGCGGTTACATCTTTTCGTTTAGCGGGTCCTGTGGCCACCTTCTGTCTCCATCATCAGACCAGCTCACCAAACTTACATAAATACGCCAATATTTCAGCTCAATCGGCTCAGGGCTTGTTACTGATTGTAGACTTGTTGTCTAAAATTCAGTTGCAAGATTGTCCCACACATACATAAAAGAAAGAAATAAGAAAGAAAATAAATTTATTTGGATACATAACGACACATTACAACAATTATTATTATTCATTTATTTCAGATTAAATTATAAATCCATACAGTATTATTATAAACAAACTTAAAACCATACATAACATGATAAAAAGAATTAAATAAACTGTCACAGTAAAATTAAAATTGGATAATAGGCGGTACAAGAAAAACATAAGAAAAAAAATCAAAAAAAAAAACATAAAAACAGATAGTGTGTTACGTATGGGGCCAAAAAGGTCTCAGCATTACGACGCTACAAGCCGAAACTAGTAGCGGCGCTGATTTACATACTAACTTACATGGCAAGTTAAATAAAAGTTTGTAATAATTAGTTCTTAGCAGATAGGTATAATTCCTTGTATACCTGTGATATCTAGGTGTCGCATATGGTAATACTAGCCGCTGCCCGCAATTCGCAAGCACTTTTCCGAGGTAGAAAGTAGCTTATGTCCGTCCCCGGGAGACCATCTAACTCCATGCCAAATTTCATTAAGATCCGTTGAGCCGTTTAGGCGTGAAAAGGTAACAGACAGACATACAGAGTTACTTTCTAATTTATAATATTAATATGGATTAAATTTGCGTCCACCAAAATAAAAATATACTACCACTAAATCATCTAGAAATATAATCCGAAAGACTTGTTCTAGCTGTAATCCGTAAACGCATAGTGATTCATTACTTCTATGTAGGTTTTATCATTGCAATCTAATAGTTATAAATTAGTTACTGTTAGGTTCAAGGCTCCGTTAGGTCATGCTCGGTTGTGTGATTACGAAATTACTTTATTGGTATTCTAGGAAATTCCTTTATTGCAAATATTGCAATCCTTTGAAGAATGCTTGTAGTTAGACTCTATAACTATTAGCTTAACAGCTTGGTACTGTAATTCTGCATAGCTATTTTCCTAATCAATTTAATTCAATTCAATGCGTTTATATCAGACAACCAATAAGTTATAATACAAAAATAAATTAAAATAAAAAGCATTTGAGACCATGCTTTGATTAATCAAAGCATGGTCTCGAAAATAAACGCTCGAAAAACAAATCGCAAATAATCTTTGAATTTGTCAAGGATTTTTATTTTTCGGCGACAAACTAGTGACATCTTGTGCATTATTCTACAGTAGGTCTTCATCAATAAAACTTTATTTATAATTTTTTTTCTTATTGTCTCTTCCTCATTTTTCCTATCTTTATTTCTTTCTTTCTAATACTTTCTATCTATTAAAACAGTGGTGTGGAAGTGAAAGGCTAGATAGATTTCGGTATGGCAGGAACAGAGTTCGCGTTTACTTGTTGGAAACAATTCCTTGTAATAGCTTACTCCACATTTGGCGATGGTATGTGTTCGCATGACAACATCACATAACCCTCATCGATCCGGATAACATTGAATTGTAATAATTGTGCTAATTCTGTAGAATACAGAAGTACCTACATAAAGTACAGTAAAACCTAGGCATAGTTTATAGTTTATTTATAACGGCTATGGTCATATTATAAGTATCAATAATAATGATTACTTAATGGAATGCTCAACCTAAAATTAAATATTTAAGTACAATTCAAAATCATAATTTCGTTAATGTCATATACATTTTGTTGTAAAAATGTATGAATCTGTCTAAGCCGATTTCGGCTAACAATGAAATTAAAAAGTATAGAGTAATATTTTAGCTTGATTATAAAAGTGGTGGATGTACGATTCTATGAGTACTTTTCCAGTTGTTTATTTTTAGCTCGTCTGCTTGCTGAGTGGACTACTTAGTACCTATTAATTAACCCAATGTTTGTATTAGTATACTACTTACTTAGTTCACATGTGTTTGTCTGTGCTGTTTGTTAGTCTATGCTAGTACTAAGTAGTCCTTTTTATTTTTATTGTATTAAAGTTTTTTTGTGTGTGTAGTGTGTAATAAATAATTTTCTTTCTTTCTTTCTTTTTAATTATGCTTGTTACATTATATTAATAAATATGTAGATAGAAGATTATTTATTGCACACGTCATCGTCGCTAAACACATAATTAACAAATAAAATAAAAAATTAAAAAATATGTGAGAATTGATTGTTATTATTCTATTTTCCTGGTACGGCATGAGCAAAGCCACGGATAAAGCTATTGCTTGGGACATAGAAATATAACATTAATATGTCCTCTAATAATACCTACAACCGAGGACATCCGCCTATCCGATGATATTAGACCGACGACATTAAAATTGTCTTGCAACTCGGAAGTGTTGTTGACAAACAAAATTCCTGTAAATTTCCTTTCTAAATCTATCCCTAAGACCTTGTCAATGACATTGGCGCCAATTAATAATAGAGGTCCAGGGTCTCACCTTGCGCGATGCTGACTATTATATTGACACTGGATCTTTCAAGACACGAATGCTGTGACGTGATGCTTTAATGGGATTGATATAGATCGTGTACGGAAGTATAGGTTGAAGGTCTTTAAAAAGGTTACTAATGAAATCATTTATTATCAAATGTATCTTCATTTTCGTCTAGTTCAAGGATGTCTATGCTCACGATCGTACATGCATTACCTTTCATGATAGATCTTTTGTCAGTGTTTGCATTTATCTTCCTCTTTAGGTTTCTTATGAGCATCACTATATTTTTTTTATTCCGGGTATCATCCTGCAGGGCAAATGCTTCCCTATTAACCATCACTTACAAGTCTTGTGCTCTTTTAAGCACAATGTTATAAATTGGTATTTAGCTTTCGTTGCTTTGGCTGTGATTGCTCTGACTTTTCTCTTGGTATTTAACATGTACTTCAGTTAATTAATAGTTCCAGTAGTTCTTAGAAAGGCTCCTTGACCGATGCACATAAAAGTCTTAATAAAGCCTTGCTATTTACGATTTTCATTCTGATAACATAAGTGTTATTGTGCAAAATAATCAACATTTACAGAAATTGCACTGCCAAAAGTTCCAAACCAATTAATTCAATAAAATATGGTTAATGGCAATTGTAAATTGCTCGCAATAACCACAATTACTGCATTTTAAGGCTTATACTGAACTTATTTTCGCAAAACAATAAAAATTACAGTTTACACTTTAGCTGCTGGTCAATTTCAGATATTAAAGTTCACGGTTACACTCTTGCTATTAACATTTATATATTTTTAATCCATAAATACATCTAATGGTAGAAAACTGTCTGTGGACGATGAATGCCCACCGCTGCATCATCTGCCCGAGAGCTCAGAATTTTATCAGCCTTTACTGTGTCACTACTGTCAATAAGTTCCCATTTCTCGTGCGATCCTCCTTCTTTCAACTTATAGCGCGCTCGCGGCATTAAAATATTATCATATTTGTATTATTTTGTTTCTTTATTTAAATATTTGAATTTTCTAAATGTCCTGTACCGTTTTACGGCAGCAAAGCTTTCACCAGTTTTCAATTTAAACGTAATATTTTTAATTATTAAAAATTACGAAAAGGAAACACTATAATTATTAGTAAATGATAACCCTGTATACAACTAGGTACTGTGTCCCTGATTAGGTCACGGCATTAGGATGCAGCTGGTGTACTGCCAGGCACGACCCTGTGGGAACGAGCAGTACTCGACCAGAACGGCCAATTCAAATGTAGGGAGCTTGTATTATTGGCTCACCTAGAAAGGGTGATATTAGGCATAGGGAGCGTGAGCTTTTCACAAACTTTTGAGCTCAAAAACGCTTTCGATCAAATATAGTTTGATGCTCCTTTTGTTCGAATGCATGATGTCCTTCTAGCTCAAATTCGATCACGGCGGCCAGTCTCAACGGTAACTAGCCATGTGCGCAGGTCGTTTTAAAGTGTGTACACAAAAACAGGTGCACTCTCTATTCCATCTCTCATAATCCGATGGGAAGACAGACCGACACGACCGGGGTAAGCGCAGGACCAACGGCTTAACGTGGTTTTTTTTGTGCGTGTGTAGACACTTGTTGCTCTTAATAAGAACTAGGTAACATTTAACCGACTTGAAAAAGGTTCTCAGTTCGTCTGGAGGTTTATTTTTATTTTTTTATTGATGTATGTTATATCTCCGCCTATGGTTAACCGATTTTACTGATTCTTTCACTATTGTATACAGAATGATCCCGAGGTGGTCCCATAAAAATTTTATAAGTGTTTATCCCGTTAAATTTATAAAGCAAAATAATATTTTTGGAGAATCACGACTAGCTACAACAGTTTTGGTAATATCTGCTCTAATTGTTAACAGATTTTGATGATTGTTTCGTTGTTGTATAAAAATTGATTTTGAGGTGGTCTCCCTATAAGTTTGATTCTCGAGGAATTGCTATGTGCGCTTTAAAACGTAGATTTGTAAAAAATCTTCAGAATATGATAACTTCATTATCACCTAATTAATGGTTTCCATGGCAACGGGCGTCAACAATTTCACCCATGTGTCATAAACTAAATTAGACTTGAATTATAACTAGATGTCGCCAGTGTAAACTCAATTTTTTGCACGTGAACATAAATCTTCAGGCAGGGAAAGTAAGGGAGGGGTGGGTGATTTCGTAATTCCGAGACATAGATGAATTTTATCTAGGTACCGGAATTTGAAGTCGGTATATCGTTTTTTAAAACACGCCAAATTATTATATGTAATGTTTTCATTTATATGATATCATGTAATAGTTGCAAGCTGATCTTCATAGTGAACCAATTAATACTTTCTACAATGAATATTTTCTTTCCTTCTTCTTCTTTCCGAGGCACGGGGGTGTAACACCGCCAACTGCCATAAACCGGGCGGCTACTGTGAATTTTTCTTACTAGAAAAATCATTATAAAAATATTTGGCCCGACCCGGGATGAATCAAATGATCAAATAACCCTGAACCGGGTTTTTTATCATTTTCGAATGCTCCATGTATTTATCAGTAACCTAGAAAGGTTGCATTATTCAGTAACCTAGAAAGGGTGATATTTGCCAGGGTGCCCTTCGAGCCCAAAAACCTATTGATTTCTTAACTTTTGATTAAACTTTAAGACAAAACCAGATCGGTGAGTTGAAATGCTAAGGTCCAATTTCACCGTTCTACGAACGTTCGAACTAAGTTCAGCTTAATCGAGTTCAAATGTTGATTTTACTTCACACCGATTTCACCAGCTACATTGGGTACGCGCTTACGAATACGAAGTTTACATCCGACTTTGAATGGATGAATGTCAGTCTGTCCGCTGTTTTTCGTCGTGTTTGACATTGTGTGACATGACAGCTCTTGAACTCGGTTTATAGGCTAAACGCCGAAAATCGGGCGTTCAGAAGTTAAACTAAGTTCAGCTTGATCCGGATCAACTTAAAGTTGGTGAAATGCACTGAACTCGTTTAAAGCGCCAAACTGAGTTTATCTTATAATGAACGCGTTCAATTGCAAGTATTGCAACGGTGAAATTGAACCTAAGAGTTCGTATTATTAATTAACCTGGAAATTGTTATAGAGCGTGACCTTTTAAGCCCTAAGAGGTATTGATTTCATAGCCTTTGAACCTTAAATGCTATCTATTTGTGAAAGAAATATTAAAATGGGATCAGATGTCTCGAAGATGACCCATTTAAACCAAACTAACAAATGTTGCCTCTGTGTCTGGTTTGGTACTTGCTGCCTGCTTCTCTTTTTCCGACCAGCAGCAACCTTGGTCTCTTCAGACAATGATAGGAAACATCATCATCAACTGGTAGCCCTCTAGCGGTAGAAATGTAAACGTTAAAGTTGTTACCAAAGATGCTGCTCTCTGTACATCGTTGGCCATCGCGTTACTTACCATCAGGAAAGATTGTGGTAGAAAAGTATATTCAAGATTAAAAATATACAGACTTAAAATAGCACTTTTGAGCACGTACTCTATCAAAGATCTTTTCAGTATTTACCCATCAGGTAACTCGACTCACACTTGACCTTTCCCTTAATGTTCGTAATAGCCAGCTACCTTACATAATTGCAAATGATAGCAAAGGACCAAAGTTCCTAAGATAACCTATCTATTTATACCAAACTAACAAATGTTCTGTATTCATCATCATCAGCCTATATTAGTCCACTGCTGGACAAAGGCATCCCCTAATGAGCGATTAACCTTGCCGCATCCAGCATCTGGCTGCAGTCATTCTCCCACCTGGCCGGAGGGCGTCCAATACGTTTGCAGGGTCGCGGTCTCCACTCAAAAACACGTTTACCCCAGCTCTTGTGCTCTGTTTTACTATATACTTATGCACATCCGAGTACAAGCTCTATCACGAAGATCTCTTCACAATTTACCCATCAAGTAACCCGACCGACTCACACTTGACCTTTCCCGTAATGCTCGTAATTAGCCAGCTACCTCACATAATTGCAGCGATAGCTACGTTGTGTTGACCCAAGCTGAACTGAGCTCTCCGTTCTTGCGATTATTGCCATTACACGGTTAAATTGTAAAGATTAGAGCTTAGTTTATTATTGGAGTTTAAATTATAATAATAATAATAATGCTGGACAATCCACACGGCATCATCCAGCCCCAAGCTAACCAGAGCTTGTGTTATGGGTACTAGATGACTGATATACATAATACAACACATTACATAGATAGATATTTCTTGTTATACATAGAAAATACCAAATTGGGTTGGTTATTGTTTTACTAATTGTATTTAGTATCAAGTCTTGGGTTGTGGAGTGAATTGAGAAACCCCAGCATGTTTTTTAGTCTCTTCTTAGAGACTTAATTTGTGTTTTTCTAAGACAAAAATTGCCTGATATACTTGTTACAACACATTACATAGATAGTTTTTTTTATACATAGAAAATACTCAGAATACATTATGGTATTTGTAGATTGTAAAAACTTTTACCACAAGGCGAGAATCGAACCCTCCTGCGTCGCAGGCGGACCTTCGCCCGGCGCGCCACATCGGTCGGTAGCTTAGCTAGAACTAAAAAAAATTTATGTAAAATTTCAGCGAGATCCGTTCTGCAGTTTCATCGTTCTTCGCGCATAACACATCTTCATAAACTTTAGCCTTATAGTAGGATTATAAAACCCTTATGCTTCAAGTATCTGCCCACTCTACTTCCTTCTTCGCCCATTCTTTTACTGCCTGGGCTGTTC
The DNA here is from genome assembly GCA_963662085.1 of Eupithecia inturbata. Lineage (NCBI taxonomy): Eukaryota > Metazoa > Arthropoda > Insecta > Lepidoptera > Geometridae > Eupithecia > Eupithecia inturbata. The sequence continues at coordinate 4,895,755 of OY759201.1, forward strand.
AACTATGGAACGAATTACCAGTTTCTGTAAGGCGTGCAAAGTCGCTACCAATCTTTAAAACCTTGGTAAAGGAGCACTATTTGTCCTATTGTCACTGAACGCATACCTGAGTCCCTATGTATATGTATAAGTAGTATATATAAATGTGTAATGAGTATATATCTAATGATATGTATGTAGTCTATGTATTATTGATATTTTATTTTATTTATAATATTATAAAACTTACATAAAGATCATAGATCCCTTTGTACCTACTGTCCAATGATACTATCCATCCATGGTTGTAGAGGTGAGCGATAAGACCGCCAATTAGCACTTAGTTTTTAAGTTGTATTGTTGTAAATAGTTCATATTAGATTTAAGGGTGCAATAAATTATATTCTATCTATCTATCCATAAAATCACAGCTCCTTCTCATCACACATACATCCACCGCTGAACATACCTCCCCCAAAAAAGGGGGGTTTGCCATAATCACCACGCTTGGCAGGCGGATTGGTGATCGCAGTAGAAGTGTTAAAAGTGGTGGTTTCAATGGTAAAAATACAAAGAAGGAAACTACTGCGCTGCCTCTAGTAAGTTCCCTTAGGACATCTTCGGGTTGAGTTGGAAGGTGCGATTCTTACGCCGCAACCAGCACAGCCATCGCCTCGGTTGCCATGCCACAACACGTTGGTTGCAAAACGCTGTCAAAAGAAAACTAATCATAAGCAAAATAATATAGAGAAGCCGAATTCATGTCTGACTTTAATGATAAATTGATTACTTTATCCGCCTGTAAATTAATGTGAGGAAACGGCGCTTAGCGTGCTAATCTTAGATTAGCCGGTGCTAATTACCGCTGGATTTGGATTGATCCACCTCAAAACAAGTGTCAATTGAGGATTAACCTTTCTGTATCAAAGTTTATAAATAAATAATGCTGGAAAATCCATAAAGCATCATGTAGCCTCAAAGTAAGCAGAGCTTGTGTACTAGACAACATATAATAATATGTTATATCTAGTACACTAGCTCTGTACAATCCTACATATTATGTACCTACTTAATACCATAAATAGATATTTTTTTAATATACACAGAAAACAACCAGAATACCCGGAATAAATGTCTAACGATCGTACAAACATTTGTCACGAGGCGGGCATCGAACCCGCAACCTCCTGCGGAATAGGCGAAAACTTTTTTTTTCACCGGTAGTTAAATGTATTGTACTTTAAATCTTATCCAGGTACTACGTGAGAGGACCCTGTGATGGAGATACCTAGTTCGTAAATGCTATAAATAATAATAATAATAACGTTTATTTGTTTACAAATTGGTTATTACCTGCTATCATCTAGTTCTATCAATCGAATCATTCAACGTTCACCAAAAATCAGCTGAGTATATCTCGATTTCGACGGAATAATCAAACAATGGCAAAACAATTTGATAGGTAGGTACTACTTATTAAATTTATCAAAATACTTGCTATAATTCGTGCAGTGATCTCATCGACAAATCAAAATTTAATATCCGGTAAACGATTAGAAACTGTATTAGTAATTAAAGGCAAAAGAGAAGAATAAAATCTTGATAGATGCTGGCATGTTAGAGTCGATTTTTTTTATCGTGAATAGAACTTTGTTTGACTACAATCTCACCAGATGGTAATTGAGGATGTGGCTGACGATGTACACGAAGGTCTAAAAGACACCTATACATTATTGTCTTGAAGAGATTAAGTGACCCAGGTTGTAGTTGGGCGGAAAAAATCCTGGCCGGATTTGTAGGCTTGCGGTGTGTGTCGCATGCCCTATGTGCTAAATAAGACAACTATTTCAAAACCCTACAGAATTGCATTTAGTCACGCACACCTCTCCCTAATAAAATTCAAAGTAACGTCATTACTCCTATTTAACTCTTCACCTTCAGTTAACTTGTCAACCAGAATCCCAATTTATTCGTTCAAGCTTCAGTTATTGTATTCATTTACCCTATATTGTTTCCCTTCGACCTAGTTTATTTTACAATAATTTTCTATTTAAAGGACAGGGATATTTTCTAGTTTTCCTTGTATTTCTCTGATTGTAAAAAGCCACCGAGGTTTTAATTTATTTGATTTATTATATTAAATGCTCATTAATATTGTATACAACGCTAACTCATCATCACTACAAGTTGCAACGCCATCTTTTGACATGTTAATGAAATTCAGTGTATAAATCGTATCTTTTGATTCTTCCTGCTGAAACTAGGTGTCGCTCTCAGTTTCAGGTGCTCGAATTTATTTAAGATAACTTCTAGCGTCGGTTTTCATGTGAAGTTTTACTTTTCGCCTACGGACAAGTCAATATTCAACATTCACCATGTTGACTCATTTTCTGTTTTAGTCAAAACTACTGTTCTGTACATATAATTATAAATAATAAGTCATAAATCCATGTTTTCATTGAGACTTTTCGTAAATCAAATACCCGTATGAGAGTTTAATTTAATATTGTACGTATCATTAAATTGCTAATTAATATCATAAAAACATTTTAACAAATGCGGGTCGACTGTTTGAACTTGACATGATATACATTTTAATTGTTTGTTGTGAAATATTGACCTTACTCTGAAATAAAACACGTTTTCTTTTATTTAATTTATTTTATATCACAAAATATATATTATGATATAATCATAGAGGTGTTTAGTAGTCATATCTAGTGATCATTATATATGCTATTGTTTGTTTCTGATTTCCAATAAAATCTTAATACGCTACCCTATTTGTTAATTATTATAATAAATATAAAATAAAGTAAGTAATACTAAATTGATATGTTTTTCCTTAAGAATAATCTCTTATGTTATAATAATAAACTTACATAATAGGAATGACATCATAGAATACTGCTATATTAAAAATATTTCGAAAAAATATGTATTAGCACATTCTAAAATTTTGTTTATTTGCAATTTATTTATATAATTTAAGATATAAATTAATTACACTGTATCTGCACTAGGTACTGTGTAACAGTTAGCTTAGTAAAAGCATAGTTTGTTAGACTTTGCAATAATAAAAAAAGTAATTTAAACTTTTATAAAATACGAAATTAACTTATTCAATCCCAACAAACGTTGAAAGCAATCATTAAATTTAATTTACACATAGATGAATGCAATAAATGTTTTTATTCATATCGATTAAGTAGGAACTCTATTTTCCTATCCTCATTACAAGATAGTACAAGAAACTATTCATAATACTAATAAATTGAATACTATTACAGCAAATGCAATAATAACAATTTATACCATATTTACATCAGTATAGTCAGGTTCCTTGTTAATTATTAATAGTATCGATAACCGTATTTTGTATCATACAATAACGAAACTGATATAAACTACCACAAAACACGCAATATCACAATAAAATAATACAATAACATTTATACAATTTCCGTGAAGTTTAAATAATTAAACATCTCATTAATTTATATCTGGATCTACCACCCGGAATTGACTAGGCAATCACTACTGATACCTTCATCAGCCAATCATAGAAATGCATCGAATTGAGCAATTTTAAACCATAAAACTACCCTAAATAATTTAACTTTTTGAACCGAAAATATTGAGGAACTTTGTCTTGATGTTAAGCAACGTGGTGAAAGATCTCTTGACCTTCTTCTTTGGCGAAGTCTCTGATCTCAAGAAAGGTTCTGAATAGGACCTCTGCAGTGGGACAGGTCCTGCATTCTCATTCTCCTTAGCCCCCAGCTGATATTTATACTCCTTAACCACCTTCTCCTCCTTAGGATCGTATCTATATAGAACAGAGTAAGTTCGTTTCACCTTCTTCGGGATCCGGGCAGCGTTGGCGGTTCTCTCACTCTTGCACCGCTTCACCTGGTTTCTACCATAGTAGTCCTGATAGGAATCAGCGTCAACGTATATCACCCTCTTTCCCAAAGCTTGCTCGCGCTCTTTCTTCAAACTCTTCCAAGACGCGATGACAGACTCCCTTCTGAACGTCCTGTTAGGATTATGACGGCTGATGTAGTAAGCCTGGTCTAGCTCCTGAATGTTGGACGTGTCCTTCAGAGGCGATCCTCTCGGACTCGACACGTAGTCCTCATAGTCATCTCTTGCAGTCGACACCTGAAACAAAACAAAACCATCATGAGTTGTTTATTGTATGAGTTGTTATCGAGCAACTATCTCCCATCCTGCCCCGTAAACAACTTCGGGCCGAGCATCAGGCGGATTATCTTAAGAATTTATAACACAAATTTCGTACGTGACCGCCCGGACGTGAGCGAAGGGCTCGTCCGTCGCTCTCTATCACCGTTTGATTTATTATACCGTCTCGCTTTCGTCACACCGCGAAGGGCTCGCCTTCGTGGTGCCCACATGTCTGACACCACCTGTCCACCACGTCATGTGTCTCATTGCCCGTCAAAGCCGATCTATCGATAGAACATAACCATGAACTGTCCAGGAAGTCAATACCTAACTGAAGAATTATCTCCTGTCATAATTTTACTAATCACGGCCACTTCCACAGAAAAACATACGTGTATCATCCATCAGTAAAAACGTTGTAAAAATAAACAAAGGTTGGAAAAGGGTCGCGTAAAATTTAAATTTATGAACTGGTCCTTCAGCAAAAATATTTGTTTATGTATCTTTTAAAGTACTACAAAGCTTTTGAGCTAACGATTCTGTTGAATAACTGTTGCACAACGGTGAAGTGGTGGATTTTTACCCGGCAGCGTTTAAATTCGTCGTTTGAGATTGTGCAATGGTTTATGGGAACATCTCGAAATTCAGAGATTTGATGGAGGCGGCCACCCCGGTCAAATAATAGGTCACGCAGAAATAGACGGTGTATTATTGGAGTTCATTAGAACATGGTGTAGATGAGACGGGGGAATAATGTGGATAAGGCAATTTTATTAACTAACCGGCAATAATTAATGCTTTCCTTTTATCATGTGACAAATGAAAGCCATAAGTTATACCCGACAGTTTTTACATTCGAACTCTATGGTCCGAGCACAGTTGAGGCAATTTATCACCGGCGGCGCTACACTATTGCATCGGAATTGTGCTAGTAGCATTCTATGTTCCAATTTCTTGATAGGTGATACAACTTGAAAGTAAATAAATTTCAATGTCTATGTCTGCTGCTACTGACACGAGAAATCTGTTCGACTTTGCTTTTTGACAGTTCGGGTTGTGTAACATTATTTTAATGGGTTAGTGTTAAAAAAACATTGCACTGTTGCGAATTCAGGTCGCAACAGAATATAGGTCACTCTAAAATAGTTTTTCTGTTAGTGGCCTTAGTTTGCACGGTCTAATTAAAAGAAATTGACGGGGTTACATGTATTTATTTTGTCTAACCTTGTGTTTTTTTTTCAGGTAATTTTTGCTGTCAATCATCCTTGCCTGGTGACTTTGGTGAGTTGTGACGTATCCACACAGTGCTATCGCACCTACAGAGTGTCCCGTAACTGTGTTATGTTGTAATGTGTTAAAACGTGTAGTATTTCTGTGTTTCTGTTGTTACGTGCGCCGGTATTTCGGGACGAAGGTGATAATACTAAATGGTACGGTTAAATTTGTCACATGCTATTTTGAACAATGAGTTTGTTCAATGCAATATCTATTATTATGTTTCGCCTCGCGTATGTTTGGTTTTGGCAAAGTCAGTTTCTGTCAATGTTGTATTTACCGCTTTTAAACAAGCCCTGTTATGTAAGTTCTATTACTTTATTCAAGCAACATTAATCTTTATTATTTAACCGTTTCAGTATCAGTGTGTATACGTTTTACGGTATAATATAAACAATTTTACGGCTTGCCCTATATTTAAGCGAACGATTTTGTACCGACCGAAATACGTTTTGAGAATCGATAAATACAGCATTATAATCTATTTTTGTTAGTTCTAGCACAGAGTTCTAAAATTAGGCTCTAGTAAATTAATATGTAGTTGCCATAAGTAAGAAGGTATAACAAACAAATTAATGCGGTTCCAATCACAGGCTATGATGTCATAAATAATAAAATTAATAAGCAATGTGACAAATTGAATAAAGAATGTGACGAAACTATGTGAGTAACCGTAAAGTGCCCACGTGCATATTTCACATTCAGACATTAATTTTACAATGACTAATATATTTTTTTATCCACAATTTTAGTATATATCACATATTTCATATTGCGCCACAATTTTACGTTTCGATGATAATGACCTCAGGTTTATTGACACACTTGCATAAAATAACAAAAAATCCAAAAATTTAGCTTATTACAGGGCTACTTTATTATTAGCGGCTTATTATAAAATGAACATCTTATTACGAAACAAACTAGAATTAAATATATTATCTCCAAATCACTCGTATCGGTTTCTTTTTAAATGTCATTTATCAAAACTCGTTACCAGCTTGTAACTTTCGAAATCACCGGGCGAGTGACAGTTCTTCCAAATGAAATGTTTTAGTCATCACAAGTCTTTGATCAATTGCGTACTTTACGGATTAAACGGTGAAAGTGTGGAAATCAAATTGGCATAAATCATATTGACAGTGATAAAGAAACTGGCTATGACAGTTGTTGGTAATAGTTTTGACAGGTCATTGTTCAATACAACACTTTCTAATTCTTAAGAATAGGTGAAGCCTTTCGATGCCATTTCGTCTGGGATTATGATCGCGATTCGAAATGATAGTTCCATTTTTGAAATAATGGCAGTCGTGAGTGCGTCCATAGACAAAGGTATAATTGATTTTTCCTGAGCGCTTTATGTTTCGTTTCCGAAGGAGGCTTGCTTTTAGCAGAAGTAGATTTTATTAAACTGTTATTTAAAAAGAGCTTCTGTTATCTATGCATAATAATATTCTTAAAGTATTTCTGTCTGTCTGTTACATGTTACTTGATGTAATTTGGCAGGGAGAGTACAGCCCACGCTTTTTCGGGATAAAAAAGCCTATAATATATAGGCTTTTTTATCCCGAAAAAGCGTGTGCGATGCCGCGGGCAGAAGGTAGTTCACAATAAATGTAAATCTCTTCACATCTCATTTTATAATGTTAGCTGTTGAGAAATAAGAAACTCTTTAGTGTGAATGTATGCATCCAAAAACAAGTTCTTAATCTCCTCAACCGAAGCGTACAAAATCACTTGACGGATGCAATCACTCTGATTAATCTGAAACGTTTAATCAGTTACCCGAGATCATTGATTTTTTTATTTAACGCTCGAGGTGTCAGTAACCGTAAAGCGGGTCCAAAGCAATGTCAAGAGCTTTGCCTTAAACGTAATTCCATATTCAAACGGCGCGCACGCACGCTGCAGTTCAATGGCAGCGGCCATAGACAAGTCACTTGCCTTTTAAGCGCATTAAACTTGCCTCGCCTGCACTTTGCGTAATAGTTACCGCCCGTAATACCGTAATAATAATAACCTCTATCTAATCCTAATAAATTTGCACTTACCACACTCTCCCAACTGCCGCCAATGATGCTCTTCTCCAACATTGTTGATAAACACAATCCAAACACTTGTAAAAAAACTGGCAACGAAAACTCGCGATCACGTTGTCACTCGGGAAATGCAAGATTTGGCACGGTGCTCCCTCGGGCTCTCCTGAACGACTGAAACGTTCGCAACTTCAGCGGTGGTATTTATAGTGTGCGTTTCAGGGCGTGCATCAGGAAGACCGTATTTTAGGCTACGTGTAGTAATATATGTAGTTCGGGGAAGCCCGTCTATATCGGAGGACGGGGTGCGGATTTGTCCTTCTTTCTCCTAAGTCTGGGAATCAGGGATGAGGCGGGCTTTCTGAGAATGCTGTGGATTTTAGAGCAGCATTTTCCTAACTTGAATACGTCCTCATTTCACATCTTCGTACATGAAAGAGAAGTTCTCTCAGCGGGAACATAATTATTACCTCAGGTCTTGGAATCGGCAATGCAATCAATTCCTGCAATAAAATCCTCAATATCCCGAACTGGAGTTTTCACGCTGAATAACTTCTTTATTTCTGTGAGTTCACGATTAGTATAATTACAATGAGAAGAATATTCCTCGGAACCATCGCGTCCATCATCATCATCCACAGCTGGATTTATCCACTACTTGCTGCAGTGCTCTATCCATGGACGCCCCGCGACATGTAACGTTTATTTTCTAATTTCATACTAAAAGATCTGACCTCTTTTTTAACCATAGCCACAGATTTTATAATACAATACCCATACCTATATGGCTACAACATGGCTACGTTCTCATGTTGTCTTTATGAATCCTATTCAACTATGTTCACTGAGCATGATAATCTTCAATGCTCGTTAGAACATTTCTAATTAATTTCTCTACTAATTAAGTTTCTTGTGGTAAGAAAACAACTTCACCTTTTCAGTTCCAACTTCTAACTTCGTACGCTTGACCTGTAATCTTTAACAACCTATGTAAAGAGCTTGAGTGTACAATTTTATAACTACGAGATTCAATAAAGCTATCTCAGCAGTCAGCACCGTTTCTAATCTTCCATTTTCTGCTGTAAGTGGAGCTGTGTTGATCAGTGATCTTTTTTTTATGTAGAGAATGAAAGTTTTTGGTGCTTATAGGGTAACAAATATAAATAATGATAGTCATACAGTATACAATAAGTAAAGTACCCTATGTAGTGATAGTCATTTCAAGAGTAAGCTGTTCGAAAACGTTTTTTTTCTTGGCTGTACTTTCGAGTATTTCAATATCCTTAACTTTCACACCGGCTTCGATTTAGCTCTTGAATTTAACCCGACCTCTTGCGCACACAGTTTTGGTTTAACAACCTGTTTTACTGTATCGGTCAGACGTTAAAGAATCGCTTTTAGACGTATGCACTCCTGGTATTGACGTCATAGGCTTACTTAGCCTTGTTGGAACGTTAAGCGGACTTTGCAGCGGAAAATGTACTATTAAGATTAACCTACGCAGCTGACTACTTGGACAATGGAATTAATGAAGCCAAACTATTATTGGTGAAGAATCTCTAAACTGAAACAATGAAAACGTTCGTGATTGTCATGAGCCTTCAGTTAGTCTACAGCTGGATGTAGGCTGCGATTATGTGACCTGTTGCATCCAGCAACCATAGAAAAGAATGGTTTGAAAAGTAACTATCCAAGTACTTGTATTTTGCATGAGAAGCTCTAAAAAAGTTTCGCCTTTGACAGATCTTAAAATCCGGCTAGTTCAATCACTAAACAAAAAGCGAATAAAATTTAAATTCTATGCAAATAAACTTGAGCCGTCAGTCAATAAATCCGCTAGATATGCTCACAGCTTGCATCCGAGCTTTTAAAGCTGAGGGGCTTTCAAACCCCCCACTTTACTGTCATTTGTCCGATAATATACAACTTGTTTGCTTCCACTCGACGTCGAGATATGGATCTAGATTGTGGGATAGCAAACAAAGAAAGCCTGGCTTTACCGCAAACAGTTATTGACCAAACGTGGTATGAAGCTTCACCTTATACGAGCGGACCTTGTTGGTCTAGTGAACTCTGCCATCTAACGGTCATCTAGTTTTGTGTAACATGTAGAATGTCCACAGAACATGAAGCTAAATAGTGAGGCTAAAGTTCCGGTTTAAACTACGCGATTGACAGAGTGACAGACGAATGGTGGAGTTTTAAGTTAATTTTTGTGCGCTTGTGGTTCATCCCTATGATTAACTTTGTAAGTTACGGAGTAGTACAAGTCCCTGTGTATCTGTTTGTTTTTAAACTTTTACGTCTACACGGCTGAATGAATTTTAATTTTATAACAGACTAGCTGCAGCCCGCGGCTTCGCACGCTTTTTTCCGCTGCCAAATTTCACCGAGATCCGTTCAGCCGTTCTTAAGTCATAAATAGTGTAACTAACACGACTTTCTTTTATATCTCAACTTTCTTTTATATATATAGATATGTCCTCGGTAAGGACATAGGCTACATTTTGTCTCACAATCTTGAAGTAAGTTACAAATACGGCTGAACTAGCAACTAGCATCTAAGTGTTTCTTATAATGTAGTGTGTGTGTCGATTCCCGTATAGTGTGAAATGTAGGTGATGAGTCAGATTGTAAATAAACAAACGTTCGGTGTTACTTCTCACTCATATGTGTACTGTCCTTGTATCAACTAACAACCAAGTTCGCAAAACTAACAGGGTTTTACTGTCCTTTTGACCCCCATAAACATCTCTTGCTCAGATTTCTTAGTAAACGTTACCAAGAGGACAAATAATCCTAAGGATGGAAATAGTAAAAAGTTCAATTAACTTGCCTTCCGAGCGAAGGGTTTTTGACCGACTTCGATTGATTTTATTACCATCACATTTCAATACATTTTAATTCCAGTTCGTTGCTGTCCGTTTGCCTTCGGGACGAGTTTCGCTGATCAATTCAATTTAAACGGTTTCAAGTTGATTGTTCTGTTCTGTTGACCTTTAAATTGTGAATTCTTATGATGACCTTTCTTTCATAACTGCTCCAACCAACTCAATCAAAACTTTCAGGTCATCAAAAGCCTATATTTCTTTGACGTTACATTCTATGATATTGCTCATTTGGGAACAGAGATGCGTATTGTTTACGAGATGGCCTAGATAGGCGCCTTCGTAAGCCGGTCCAACCATAGACATAGCTTTATTATTTGCATGGCAAACGGATCATTGTAACCTTGTCCCATTTGCGTATTTTTATGAATTCATAGAAATGCGAGTGAAAAGCGATCGTGCCTTATCCTGTCTAAATCTGGCTGTTAAACATTGGTCTCAGAAAAAAAAAGAAGAAAATAAGTGCAAAAACTTTTTTTTAGAGTTTTGCAGAACATAACAGTTTTCGGTTCCCAACCATGGTATATATCAAGAAAAAAGGAGAAAGCATAAAAAATGCACCATAATGCAAATGCGACGTTGCCATCCAGTTTAGAATTAGACGCCACGTCATCGCCATTGACTGTGTGACCAAGACAAACAAAACTAACAAGAACAACGTCAACAAAGCCCTTCAACAGCGTTATTTCTCAGCAATGCACAAATGCAATCTCGTCTCCTTTATGATAAAACCCTCGGATTGTTATGATTTACTATAGCAATAAACGCAATGCTGCGACCATGCCCTAGGCGTGATTTAGGGAGGACTTAGGCCACTAATTTCCTCAAGGAGTTACCGATCGTTATGTTCTGGTTAACAATAACAATTGACAATAGTTTACATGTTGATCGGCCAATGAATTGAAAGATCTAAAAGATGAGATGCTTATGGACAAATCGGACACCAGGGAAACGTTTGCGCTTGCACAGCTCGTGAGCATATCCACAAGGTCCTTTTCATGGCCTGGCTAAACAATAAGAATATTCAAAGCCAAAAGCTGAGGTGACACTAAATTACCGGGATAAAAGGTTGAATTTAATATCATGTATGACACGCGCTCTTTACATATCTGATGTTTACTTGTCTGAACAATTAACTCCTAACAAAGCATGATTTATCAGCCCGTAAACTAGGTCTTTGTTTGTCTTGGAATAGGTCCAATTCTGTTCTACTATGGCGTAATGTTTTTATGCTGCTTTTTTACGTAATTCTTGTCAATTGCATTGTCTCGAGACGCCAGTTTTTATATAAAGTTCATTCACTTTTATGTTTTAGATCAAGGCAACCTGTCATCATAATTCACGAGAATCAACGTTATATCTTAATAAATGGTCATCACATCAGACACTTGATGGCTTCTTGTCATTCAATATGCTTGGGGTCTCCGATGACCCTTAAGTTCGTAGCAGATCTTGTGTACCCAGAGTACCTACATAGCACACACTGGAAACGACTTGCAGGAGACTGGAAATAACGGCACATTAAAAAGAAGGCCTATTCATAACAGTAATAATGAGACCGAAATGATGATGACCTTGTTCCGTATCATGTTTATGAAGTCTCAGGGTTTCTACGATGGGGATTACGTACGGAGAATGATTGACGTGATGTAACCTGTCGTTGACAGTTTCAAGTTTGCCGATGACAGAACGCTGACCGAAAGCGGAAAGAGGAGACTTGGATGTCCGGTAGCTAATGAGACAGAATTAGGTGGATCGAGGTGGGATTTGTCCAGAATTAGGATTTTCTGAGAAAATGTTGGAGGGCGATACCCCGACTTCAGACTAGGAGTATGGCTTAAAATTCTGACATCGGTCTAGTTTAATTTTTACATTCTTCGCCGGTTTGCTTAAAATTAGTCAAAACTATCTCAACTCCCAAAAATGTCTTACACAGTATTAGAAGACCAAGTTATTGAACCAACCTAAGGAAGAATAGCCGCGGCGGCATCATCACCTCCCACTCAGCCCGTGGATATCGTAAGAGGCGACTAAGAGAACCTATCAGATGAAGGGCAGCAGCATCCTTCTGTGTATTTATTACAACTTTACTGCGATCACTAATCCGCATGCCAAGCTTGGTGATTAGGGCAAAACGGGAGGCACGTCAGTGAACATCAGGGAATGTATGTGTGCTGAGGAGGAAAGAAGAATTGGTTTTGTTAAAGGATAATTTCCACCTAGCTCTTTGCACATCCCGAATTACCTAGTCACTTCTCTCATAATCATAACTGACTTGGTAACCAGCATGTTAACGTCTTGCCCAATACCATCATGTCAGTGTTACGCTTTGTTTACACTGCGCTGCATGTTGATGACGTCCATACACAGACCACCAGTGCTCATTATAAATAAAATATTGACCTAAATCTGCACGCGAGTTCGCCTTGGATGGAAAGGCGACAGGTTCTATGAGAGGTACAGTGGATATTAGTAGTTTTACAGTTTGAAGTTCCTGGATGAATTTATTTTTACGGAAGAATACAGAAATTTTGAAGTAGGTACTTAAACTTGTGAAAATGTTGCTTGTGTGACCTGACCACCTATAGACCCAACTGAACTTGGCAGAATTAAATTTCAAAGGAAAGTGTTGGGGTCAAGTCAAATTGGGAAATTTTTGGTGTTAAAATTAGTCAATAAAGTCAACTGTCATCTTTTTCTTTATTTTACCTCCTACTAGACACCAAATGTGCTTGTGAAAAAGAAACAATAATTTAAACACTTACATAGAGATAATATTAAGAATGTAATGTCATAATCTGTGGTTTTGTGTTACTAGGCGCTCGTCTTTCAGACGTTTAAAAAATTCGCAGTTAGTACAGTTTCTTCTGCGAATAATGATTTCTGAAACTTAATATTTTCTCAGAAAGTAAATAAGAAAGTAATAAAACGCCTGTTACGATTTCCGGACGGTTTTTGTAAAAAAGTTCTTTCGAAAGTTACGCTCTAGTTCAGCGTACAGTAAGTGAATAAATTTTATGCTAATGTTGTGATGATCGTGAGGTGGGTAATAAAAACGAAATCTGTTATTTTTCAGTCACATTAATTTTATCATTATTAAATAGTTTATTGTGGATTGACAGAATACTATTTTAATGAATATTTACGTTATGGATCTTTCTCATCGAAAAATGTGTTACTACTTATTTATTTGAAACTAGACCCGTGACCAATTATTTTTGCTACGAGTATTATCATCGCATATTTCAAAACACACACAATATAAAATACAAGGCATATTTTAAATTGTAAATTATTAAAGTTATCTAAGAATAATGTTATGTCAGCCACGTAACACACACCCATATGAATGACCCATTTGCTAAACCAACGCGACAAAACTCATTAATATTAACCAGTTCTTAGAATTTTTCCGGCCCATTTATTTTTCACGTGTACGACGTGTTCTTTGAAAGAATATTTCTGATCCAGTTCATTTGGTAATGCATCAATGTAAACTATAAATATAATTACTAACTACCAATTTCTACGCCACATGTCTTCATATAATGTTGTTTTTCACCAAATATTTTGTATAGAAGATTGTCGTTTACCTGCTGCTTGGCATAAGTACATACGCCAAACAATTACCCAATTCAACAAAATCCGTTCTACAAAATATGCCACTCACTCCCAATTTTCATTGGATGGCTTTATCAGACCCCCCTAGCAAAGCGTTTTGTTGTCTAGGCTAGAATAGAGAAAATCTTGTACATTGCGTAAATTATTGAATTTAGTGAAATGAATTTCGAATATTTAACTCATTCGATGACGACTATTCGATGTTATTTTTGTCGATTCTATCTAGACAAGAATTGCTGTGCTTGGTCAACAAAGGACTCGTTGGCGAAAGGACTCATTATGAAAAAGTAAGACTAAGTAACTTTTATAATTGTATATTTCTTCCGTCAACCAACAAACGTAGGTAACTACTTTTTCTCCACACATTCTCCATCAAAGGAAAGTGCGAATAAATTGGTCGAGACATAATGCCGGTTGGCTTCCACAGTCGTGTTTTACCATTAACTATTAACTAAGTTAATTGCCAAGTGCCAAGAAGAGAGCGTGACCGTCTCGATTCCTCATCACTCGATCGAAAGTATGCGCTGACTTGTAGCTAGTAACGGAAGCATGTGTTTCCGGCTTCTGAGCTGACCTAGGTTTCCTAGGGCCTTTTTGGTCATTTAGTTAGAGTTTCATCATAGAACAGGAGCATCTTTAGAGTTGATTATTGTAGAAATCGACTTCGAAAACCTTAATTTTACACTGTTTTTAAGTTTTGCAGGATAAGCATTAATACCTCGGGATTATTCTTTATACAATAGCAAAAAATTTACAAAATCGGTCCATAATTGACGGAGAAATCGACGATCGTACATAAAAAAACATACATATCGATTAAAATATAGTTATAGTCTTCACTGCTAGTTAACATCGATCCCCGTGTGGTTACTTTTACTGTTTCATTCCGAACTTAGCCGACACTCTATCGCGTGTCTTGATGACTGACACATCTCTTTGGGTTTGGATAAGGCATGTATAACCAGTGGCTAGAAAAATAGCTTTATTTACAAAGAAAATGACAATCAAATAATAGTAACAAATCTAGTATTTACAATTGAACTAACTGCAGACTGTTGCAAACAATCTTCAGGTAGCTCAACTAATCCTTCTCTTGGGGAAGCGTCCCCAAGATAATATATTATTGGATATCCAAGTGGCGCCAATTCTCACTAAAAGGTAGTAAAAATTAAACCTTGAAGTTGAAAGAAATTAAGAAATTGTTACATGATATTCATGCCATTGCGCAGGGCATATCGGTGAAGTAATTACAAAAGATTTACTTGTATGTATTCGTCCTACTTTACTCCTACCCATAAAAGTTTCACATGGCAAAAAAAACGTAAACCTGAAAATATCGTGTTTTGCTGGAATTATTATTTCTTAAATAAGTTGATTCATTTTCCGCCTAAAACACTACGCAATAAGTTGATTATTTGATAAACGCGAGAGAAAACTCAGTTTAATTAAACAATTTTAAGCCCTGGAGTCTGATTAAGTTTTCAACGGAGCTTATTAGCTAATTTTGGGAACCTGACCCTACCAGGGACTTCTACAGTAATTTGATAAAGAAACCTTGGGGCTATTTTTCTCGCGTTACTGCCAAAACTCGCCTACTCAATTTGAAATGTAAATAGATATTTGAGCTTTTGCTTTTATTGCTACATCTTGACAAAAACTTTCTTAGCATTGTTTATTTATTGCACTCATGTCTGCATGTATAATTAAATAAATAAATAAATAATGCTCTACAATCCACACAGCATCATCTAGCCCAAGCTAAGCAGACTTATGATCAGCTGAGTAACCTACTAAGGCTGTTGTGCACCAAAAGATAATTAATCACATACAGGACAATTAGCAGCTTCGTCGGTTAACTTTGACGTTTAATGTATGAAAACTTCTGTCAAAAACTTCAATTAAAATGTTATTGCGTGATTATCTTGTTGATGTACACCAGGGTAAGTGAAGCTTTGTTATTGATGGTGGTATTCAGCGCTAGCTTGACGGTGTTAAGCGCTTTTCCAGTCTCTTTATTATATAAAATTACTCATCATAATACTTATGTAAAATATATTTACAGTGATTTGATCGTGGATTTGATCCTATAAACGCTAATATGTCACAGACTGTCAGTTGTAACGAAAAAATGTGCCTGTCAGAGCGATTTCGCTTTCATATTTTAATTATTCATGTAAACTTACAATATTATAAACAAGCTTTCGAATTACGAAATGTTATATTTTTGATATCTTTTAATCATCTGAAAACAGATATAATATTTTTTCAGATGGTTAAAAGATATTTCAAATATGTTTTAATGGAGAAAAGAACAGGCTTAATGTATTTCCAGCAAATAAAAGTCCCATTTATTACAATTAAATAAAATTGATAAATGTATCCAATGAAAAACATGTTACTTTATTGGATAGCGACGAAGGAGTAACACTTTTTTTGCGTTGACGCAATTTTCTGAGAACTCGTGAGTTATAGACATCGCGGGATCAAGCAGACTCTATGGTGCGTGCTCTTTAGGGATTGATACAGGGAAGTAATGACACAGCTGGGTAAATTAAATACGTTATTTTTTCTACAATCTACAGGAGTATAGTATTTTTTTTATAAATGTATAGGACACGTAAGATCGACGGAGATGAAGCTACGACCTGGTGAAGGTCGCGGGAAACCGCTCTGGACAGTGCAGGACCTGTCATTGTGAAGATATTTGGGGAAGGCCTATGTTCAGCGGTGGATGTTGTTCGGCTTAGATGACGATTATCGTCAGCCTAATATACTAGTCCACTGCTGGAGATAGACCTCGCCTAATGAGCGCCATAGCGTCCTGTCTTCAACTTCGCATCCAGCATCTGCCTGCAGTTTTTCGCAGGTCGTCATCTCACCTGGTCGGAGATGAAGATGATGACACGTAGGTCATATAGAGGTAGTGTTGGTATGTTCATACCAGCCTGATGTCTCTAGGTTAGGTTCTACTTCCAGCCCGTTAAGATCATGTACTCTATCATATAATGTCATGGTTGCTAAGTTATTAGCTGTGACGAAGAGGCTAATTGCCAGCAAACCGCGCAATTATAATTCGCGAGCCTTTTTGCGATTTAAAGTTTAGAACTTCTTCGAATTTGTTTAGCAGCAGAGTTCCTACTTTTGTTTAGTTTCAATTGAAATATACTTTTTTTTATAAACTCCTAATGAGAATTACAAATTTATTTTTAAAATGAATAAAAATAAATAGAAAAAATCCGTCACTCTGTGTTTGCAAGAAGGAATAGGTAATTAATATGATCAAAGTCGTGATTGTCGCGGCGTAAGAATATGGAGTATATTCTTACGCCGCGACAATCACCACACACAATTCACAATTCCAACGGCTCTAACTCAGTCCGTGGATGTCGTAAGAGCCGACTAAGAGAATCTATCAAAGGAAGGGCAGCAGCATTCTTCTGTTTATTTTTAATAAATGAAAATAAACTAAAATAAAAATCATTTATTTCAGACCGTTGTGGTCCATATAAAGCAAAGTTACAAAACTTTAGTACTAATAATAACAATTTTAATGCACAATTTAAACACATTTTTATTACATACACATAGTTTAGAATAGTTAATTCATCTACTGCGACCACCAATCCGCCCGCCAATGGTGTTGATTATGGCAAAACACCGCTTGTTTGGTGGATGCACGTTCATCAGTGGACGTTTTAACTGTATGCTTAAAAATAATATACAATACTATACAAATACTGTTTATTGCACACCAAGATAGCTTTATACACTTTCGTTTTCTAATTTTATCAAAAGTTTAAAGGAAAGTTATCGTATCGCTAGTTTAGGAATCCATGCCTCGTTATCTTAGCGAAAACAACCCCAGGAAACAAACATAGTCCTATGCAAACGTGAATAAAATGCCGCACCTATAATATTTACAATAAAGTAAATTATCCTATAGCAACCTTTCTTGAAAAAGCCGAGTTGCTAACCCGAAATAATGGTAATATCCGAATGAATAAGGCTGTTATAATGAGTTTTTTTTATCTGGATAAATCTGCCGTTTTGATGTAATGTAAACCAAGGTCTTTGCCTTTTTCATTTGAGCTACTGATGGGCCAATTTTGTCTGTAACTTGTTCATAAAGGTTAACGGTTTTATTTCCCCTAGTGCTAGTCAGTTTTCGTTTTCCTCTTGTGCAATTCGGACCCAGACAAAATCCCTGCATCCAAATACTTTTTATTCATCATCATCAGCACTTATACGTCCACTGCTGAACGTAGGCTCCCCCAACCGTCACCACAAATAGCGGTCCTGAGCCGCCTCCATAAATTGACTCCCTGCGACCGCTACAATGTCGTCGGTCCATCGAGTGGAAGGTCTTCTCACACTCCGTTTCGCGTTGCACCGCGGTCGCCACTTGAGAACCTTTACTCCCCAACGGTTATCGATTCTGCGAGCTATATGGCCTGCCCATCGCCATTTCAGCACTGAGAGCTTATTAATATTTTGTCTCCAAAATACTTATTTACTGCATTTAGTATGCTTGTGAAGTCTTCTACAGGCGCCACGTCCATATCCGGTGTATTGTCCAGCGGACTCTAGCTGTATAAGGATATTATTTGCATATTCAATGAATTTACATTTTATTTTATTATTCTTAGAAGCTATTTTTGATAGCAGTTCTGATACTGCTAAGAAATGGTTGTTGTGTAGTTACACACATTCAGTATTTATACACGTTTATTTTTTATATTTCATTTATTCCTACCGTACGTATTACATATTACACTTGATGTCATTATTTACCAAATTTAAATAGGACTATTACATTCAAAATATTCAAATACACAAATATTATTACAAAAGGAATTTGGAAGCACCATAAAGGATTGTACGCAGAAAGAAAAACAGACAGACAGTGATTCCTGTACGTACTATAAAATAAAAATTTTTTGAAATTTTAATTATAAATTAATAATTTAAATTGATCTATTGTTATCCAGAATTCCAGGACCAATAGAATGTCATGTTGCGCTGCGTTATCTAAATATAGAGTTGGATTAAATTCCTAAAAATGTCCACACATCTTGATAATTCTTACGTACGTGATATATTGTATGAGTTAATCAGTCAACATACTCGTAACACAAGCTCTGCTTAGCTTGGGACTAGATGATGCTGTGTGAATTGTCCAGCTTTATTTGTTTTGTACCATTAGCTATCGGTTCTTAGCATGAAATTGAATATCTGCTAGACCCAAAAAAAACGGTTGCGGTGGTTGTGATAAAACCACAATACAGTTGCATGATATTTCTCTAAAAAGAAAATAAACGGCACGACACGTTTTCAATGTAATCGTCTTGAATATCTATCGGACGTTTTAGCTCGGGTCAAGGGCTTACTGAAATATCGCTGTCTCCTACTCGTAGTAGTGTTATTTACTTTCCGTGATAAATATCTATGGAAGAATAAAAAATTATCTGTGTATTTACATGTTGAAATCTCGTGAGGAATGGTGTATGGTTAAGTGGTATTTCAGAGAAAACAGATGGTCAATTTGGATATAATTATTTTAGGATCCATCGAATCAAATGTGAAATTTTTAGTTTCTTTCTTGTCTTTTCTCTTTGTTGATCGGTATATCTGAGGAGTAACCAGAAACAGTTCTTTAAACTGAAATACAACAGTTATTGGGCATAATGTATCTATTCAGCCTTACATGATATTCACAGTACTTTAAAAACCTTATAGGTATCTTTCACGCTACGTATCCTATCCCTTACTAATCTCCAGTATCTTCTTAAAACTTACTGTGATAAAAAGAATCATTAGCATACATTGTATCATTTTGTATTCTTTCCTTTGATCATGCAGCTTTTAAGTTAAAGTTCTAATAAGAACTGTTTTAATGCGGTACTTTATGGCTACCTTAACCTGCAAATCCGTTGCGCAACCGTTGAATAGCTTTTAGCAACCTTTTAGATCCCCCATTATAGCAGTATTAGCAGTTTCCACATCCACCTTCGTTATTGGCAAACTGGCACGGTAAATGTTTACTTCTCAAATTGTGTGGATTTTGTTTGTGAAGGGTTGCGAAAACAGCAGGATCTATACACAGATACGGTTAAGTAATTTGTTATGGTTATTTTTCTAAAATTTATTTGTAATGTCTGTAATGTACCTACTTGTTTATTTTTTTCTTTTGAACCCGAACAAACATTATCACCGCTTCATTTATCAAGTTGGCAACCTTCGGGTGAATCACGCTGAGTTCCAGGGGACCAACGGAGAGTGGTCACAGAAGCGACAAAACTGGACTGCGATTCCTAAAACTGAAGCACCCAGAAAACTTATATACATTCGACTCTGCTTGCTATAAACGTTGACGTTTATTCCATTATTTCTCCAGAACTGCCCTCATTCTTTACCATTACTTGTTTAAAAAGAGCACGCACTTCGTCAACCGTCACCTTCTGACGTTCATTGGTCGCTAATGCAATGGCAGGTGTACTGATGATAAGATGAAGATGGCCTTTTCGCATTGGGTTGCAATAAGCAGGATTTTTAATCTTGTATTTTGAGAAAATCTTTTAATCCTTGAAAATTTGAGTTGATTAAGATCTCATCATCATTTTTACCATCTTCAGAAACTTTTCTTTTATGCCACTCGAAGCTCCGTAATACGCTTTCCAAAAATAGTAAATATAACCTAGTTACTAGAAGCTTTTGACTTGAATTTGTGTCTACGACTTCCAAGGAGCGCAATGGTTTTGTCATCAACGAGAAAATGAAATTTAGAATGTAGACTTGACACATCATTTAGAGAATCCGTAATTATTTATTACTCTGAATTGAAAGCACCAGTAATAGAATTTAATTGCCTTGTGAAACGAATTATCCAATTAAGAATCAGGAACCGGAAAAGAGAGTCTTAGTTCATTAACCCCAAATTACTTCCTCGTGAATCTTGGAATATTAAAATTCATATTTTCGAACCTTTTTATCTTCCATGTGGTTTTAAGAAACCCGACTCCCTTATGTGGTTAAGTGCTCGCTGTTTACTCTCCTCGAGGTTTGTTTGACTGTAATATTACCGAAATACGGAAGACACATTTCCAGGACTCTTATTAATAAATTCCCCGGATTTCTTCTTTGAAATTAAACGTTCTCAGAAATTCGCGGAATATTGCGGTGTCCAACATCACGCGTTATCTAATTAATTTCGAATATCGTTAAAATAATTTATTGCCTAACCAATAAACCTAAATATTATGATTAAACACGGTCTTTTAAATCTATGTTTTATTCGAAGAATGAAACTGAAGAGCTCTGTGGCTGATATTTAATAGGACTTCAAAAAGTGTACTACATACCATACCACATCCGCTACCGGCAGAAGCTGCGCAGTAGAGTGCGACATGAAAATTAAACTAGAATCAGGGGGTCTACTCGGAAAACGAAAATCGAAGTATCTTGCATAAGATAGCATTTACTTGTTTGTAGACCCCTGATTAGTTTTCGTGCAAATGCAATCTTTATGTCCGTGACGTACATACTCTGGTTGCATGAAATTAATCAGAAACTTCGTTTTTGTTTTCCTAGTAGGACGGAGCAGACACTGACTTTATTCGCTTGATACAGACAAAAGTATTGTTTTCTAGGAAGTTTCTGGGAAGAGTCCATGATTTAGTTGGATTGAAAGAAATAGAAACAGAAGATGAAAATAAATATGAAACGTTTCATCCGTTTGGGAGCTTCTCAACGGATTCCACAGACATTAAGAGATATAAACTTATAATACCTCTAATAACTAACAAAACTCAATAGTTTTGTCAGTTATTAATTATAACCAATTTCAATTATATATACGACCAGTAGACTATAGACTTTGATCATTATGTTTAATATAGTAAACAAAAATCTAAATCGTCAATCAAAACAAACATTAACACTCAAGTCAAGGAAACAGCTAATCGGTTTATTTATTTACAGAAACATTAACGGCTGTGTGCGGTATTATCGCTCGTAAAACTATGTTTCCAGTAGTAAAATTATCGATTACCGATTATTCACGTACCCAATCAGATATCTTGCGACCTTGTTTGAAAAAGCTATGAGTTGAAATCGTGAGGAGTTGCTGTGCGTGATGGGGATTAACTTCTTAGGTATTCTGTTAAATGTCTTCTAACAGTGGTTAAAACGAAACGCGTGAAAAAGCACTATACATGCGCTTCTTATTGCGGCTTTTAGCGATCGTTTAAAAATAATTTCGGGATAAATAACCGTGTTTTAGGTAAAATACCGTTTGCCGGAAACTGCCTAAAACATTACTACAGAGAACAACAGTTAAGTACCTTCCATTAAAAAAAGGCAACTTCTTTCGCACAAATATAACTCGGAAGCTTCTTTCACAATTCCAAACAAACTGACTTTTATCATGAAATGGGAGTGTCCAACTCTGAAAGCACTCAATCTAACCCGTTTTAGCTCTCAATGCCGCTTTTTATTTCACTGTAGATTCTACAATCCCGAGATCAATAGTAACTGTTCAATGTTCATTGAGAATCTACTAAAGCACGTGCTCCACTGAAGCGTCCCGTACTTTGTCTTTTTAATTTACACCTATTTGCTTGTCTATATGTATACGCTAAGCATTTTTGGATCTATTCCAGTTCTCTAAAAGGACCGAAAATCAAACGAAAAAGTATGGAAAATTACATGACCATGCAGCATCACACTAAGTTGTATAAACTAACTTCTTTATTGTGGCGGAAGTGTGATAAAGTAGATAAGATAGACGAAGAAGATAATTTGACCTCAGCGGCCTGCAGCACGCACGTCCGTGCCTGGGTCAATGGAACAGGTTGTCTGATGCGATAAGGAAGCCACTGCATCCTCAAAACGGGATCAAGTTGGATAGTTTATCTCCAACGTCCAGGAGTTTTGTACACAGTTTTTCACTTCCTTGTGGTCCAAAACCCTCGTGTTCTCGTAAATCCTCGTGTTGCCCAAAATCTTTTTATTGGTCAAAGTGGTCGTATTGTGAAAATTCTCGCTTCATACTGATTACATTTGATATATATTGTGATTCAAAGGTCTCGATGCTTCAGAATACGTTGCCCTTCGCTGTCTGTAGAGCACAATATTTGCACAGCGAGTAAAAACGACTCGACTGTGTTTACTGATCCTTGGTTCACGGACGTATTTTACGAATCCATCAATTACATTCGACGTTTTGTTAATTTTAAGCTTTGTTGTGATTTTTTTAACCTCGCCGCGGGAATGCCATGGTCTTTGCCATTATGCTGCCCAAGTGGCTTCTTATTTTTGCAATCTAAATTCGCTTTTGCAATAGCCGCTATTATTTTGATGCGTCTTATATTGTTTTGCTCTCCATTGATGAATTCTCTATTATAAGATTCAACCGTTACTTGTCTAGTCTAGATTTTAATTCCAACTTTCTCTGCAAGAATAAACAGACTAATATTAAATTTGATCTTAATATTAAATTTGAATTAGAATATTAAATTTCAATCAATAGCTGAAGCTTCTTCAACAGCTGTGTTACATCTGAAATTTTATATTTCGGATGCTTGGTCTGCGTGATCGTAATCACGATCACTGATCACGTTCTCATCTCAATGTTCCTCTAATATTTGAGGTCACGGTTTCGCATGTTTATCCTACGTTTGCTTTATACGTTCTTCTTTGTAAACAATCAGGTGTTTGATGACTAATATCACTAACAAAAGCAGTTCATCACCTATTTCACCCTGTGTTGGTTGAGTTGTTAGTTCGTCATTTTTGATAACAAGCCAAAACGGCAAGTCATGTTTTTAAAGTTTTAGTTTTCCTTAAGTACAATTTTTTCGTTTTTGTTTACGTTATGTACGATTTGTTAGCTTTCCTCATGTTATCTACTCGTAGCATTTAACTTCAGTTTTAGGTTAGATAATAGCTTTAGTGTTAAAACGCAGGTCAGTCGTGTCTGTGATTAAACAAAAGTTGCAGCCATAAAGCGTAATGAATCACACGACAACGTAGTCGTTTGGCGGTGACACATTGCGCAACTCCCGCGCACGTGCTGCCTTATCTCACTGTAAACATTACGCGAATATTTCACGCTATTCAAAAACCGACACTAATGCTCGTGTAACGTGTAAATTTGTGATTTGTTCAGATGAACCTTTGGGTTAGATTTGGCTGATTTGAATTTTATGGATTACTTTGTTTGTGTTAAATTTATTTGATGTTGACTTGATTGTTGTTTGTTGTATAGGTAAATGATGTGAGGAAATATCGAATCTATTTCAGAAAAATTTACCCAATTTAATGTTAAATCTCAGTTCATCGAAAACTTCCAACAAATCACATTCAACGCCCATCCCACTTCTGGGCAAGGCTCCAACCACTCTTTCCCTCTAGTTCACTGGTCATCCTCAGCCAAGTGTGACGAGTTTGCAAGGAATACGCGGAATTTCTCCTAAATTAAAATGTGCGCTCGAAAATTTCTTTATCACAAGTTTTCGGCGTTCGGTGACTCTGAACCGTAACATATTTCGGGACGTGTAGCCGAGATATGTCGTCTCATTTGTGACATAACATTTTGCATTGCAAATAGTTCGCGGGCAAGTTTCAACTACACTAACTTTGTTATATATTTTCACACGATTTTCAACAAGCGGTTGAAAAATACACTGTATCCACTTAGAACATTAGTCTCGAAGGTTATGAAGATTGTTTTTCTGCGGTTTCTGATTTTCTTGACCCGATTTCTTTGTTAAAATAATGTTTTGTAATAGATTAATTACGGTTTATTTCGTAATTCGTAGAAGCGAAAATAGATCCAGCACTGAACTGAGTCGCTTTTGGCTTAAGTCTCCTGTCTCCTGTCTTTGCCAAGACAAGCCACATATTATCTTAAATTTATAAGCGATTCGATATCTTTACTAAATAAATAATTGCAGCGAGAGCTTTCATCATCCTTACGCCCCGTTTGTCCACCGCCGCCGTCAACCAAACGTCTCCAATAGCGATATTATTTCAGGCCGAGTTCAAGATGACGTGACATTGATCGTTTGTCCACCGCCACCGGGACGTCTCCAATAACGATATTATTTTAAGGCCGAGTTAAAGATGGCCTGACGGCGATCGAGTGTGTCCACCACGACGATCTCGGTGGTTCAGTTTGTTGTAGCTGTCGTTCGTGGTAGACGTGTTTTAGGAATGGCTAGGTTGAACCGGCGACAACTTCTTCTTTTGCTTGTGGGCGTTCGAAGGCTAAGACGATGTAAAAAAATTGGATTCATCCGCTAATACGTGAACGATACATTACAGGAGCGTTTTATGTACTACACGACAAGATGTGGCAGCATGACGAGAAGTGTAGATGCTTGCACGATGATCGTGACGATTACCTTGCCGATAACAGACGATCAAATGAGTAACGATCATCGCCGATCGTGAAGAGGAGGATTAAACAAAAATCGGTCCTTCACAACCGCAACCAAGTTGCAAGTTCTAGCGGTCGCGCCGAACAACAACGTTAACACATAGTACATATTTCTGGCAAAGTTTGTATATAGGTATTAATGGTCAAAATAGAGAAATACGTGAACACAACTAACAGTAATCCTCAAATGTCAACTCTCTATTTCCTGTACCAGTTATCTAACATGCAACCTTCAAATCTCTGATACTCTGCAATGATTCCACATTTTCTTCAGCGGAGCCTGTAACCTCGTCAAGATCGTTCCGTTACCACACTCATTACCTGGATAATCTACGTTTCATTACACGCAGACAAGGTCATATAGTACCTGATATTGTCATACAGCAGATCATGTCATCTAATGACTTGTTAATTCGCTCGTAATTAGATGCTGAGCATGCGATGCGTGATATGTGCTGCTATATCAACCTTGGTTTGATTACAAATGATGATTGGACGACTTTGAATATGTAATAGATCTATTATTGAAGTTCTATCATCATTATGCTAGCAGTGTGCTAGTGAAACTGTTAATTGCGGTACAAAAACAACCAAATGTATTTCCATGTATACTTGTAATGTTAAGTAGGTAATATTTACACATACCGAAGCGACTGAAATCTAAAATATCACTTTATTTCCGTGTCAGTGTTTAATTATTAAGAATTTGACTTTTCTAAGTGTACATTTATTGTATTTGTGGAAATAAAGAGTTTTGATTTTGACTTTGCACGAACGCTCGCTGTGTGACACATTACGTTACGCCCCGTAACCCCAGTCAGTACCCGGCTTAAGAATTTCATGGTCTTTGTAACCAAGGGCTGATAAAGAATGTCCCAAACGTCGCTCTACAAGCGATTGAGGGGCGTTTAGGCCAAAATCGGCCCAACAGTCCCCTTTCAGGAACAAAATCGTTCAACGGTAGTATTATAATATAATCCCTATATGTACGTATATAAGCTTCAGGCCCAATAGTAGTCTAATGTTAGGTAGGTATTATTATCGAAGATGTAATATCACCGTGCGTTATTTTATTATACATACATTTTCCTTAGGGAGAAACAAGCTTTAGGCGTTTTGTGCTTGTTCTTGTTTTATCAAAATATGTTATTTTAGGATTTAACATCGCTTATTCGCAGGAAATCTTTGTTTTCTAATAATATAACATCCGTTCAACGTGATTTATGATATCATGAGTGCTTTTATTACTAAGAAACTTTGAAATACTATAGATTGATAGTTTTCCTAAATCTATAGAAGACTAGCGCCTATGCGCGGCTTTTCATGATTCCACTTTACATTATATACCTTCTATATGCGACCATCGTAAACATTATTACTTCTACTTCCAAAAACCAAGTGTCTGCATATTATACTTAATCAATGATAGTTATTTCGAAAATTTTTGCCTGATTGATTACAATAACGATAACAAGCTATCGTCGTATTATTTGAACACCATCCAAAGAATCAATGAGGAAAGTGCTTCCATCATAAGTTTCTCGTAATACTCCATCATGTGCCTTCCACAAACCGTGTCTAAATATTTACTGACGCAAATCATTTACTACGAAAACTCCGTCCATTGTAGCAATAGTTTGAAGGAAACCTAATTACTGACAACTACCAGCAAATTTTTTTTGTAAATATAGTATTGTACGTACAATACAACGCAGGGCGTTAGTACAGGACCCTAGAAACGGGACAAAAAGTACACAGGCAGGCAATTTTTTTCAAACAAATACATATCATGTATTTGTTTATCAAAATAATGTAAATAATGTGTGTTTTTACAGTAGAACCATAAAAAATTATCTCTTTGCCTCGCTTTGCACATGCATTTTAACAAGCTCATGCCTCAGGTAGGTTTGAAAAACAAATTAAGTTGATTTTCCAAGTTTCGTTTTACATATTTTTTATCTTCTACGTTACGTTCCTTATCATTCCCGGCATCATTATATATTTCGCCAGGATCGATTTTCCTCGCTTTGCCTTAACATTTAATAGGGTTTAGTGTTTATCAATATCGACACGTTCCAGTTTACGCACTTCCCGGAAAATACCCTCTGCGTCACCAATCCACCATCTTGCATCAATCCACTCGCCATGTTTTGACATTCACCTAATTTGTTGGCCTGATGTTATGCAAGACACCTTAAAACGATTCTCGCTCTCATCGTTGATGTATTAAGGGTTATGGTCGATTGTATTGATTAAAATTAAACGGAAACTGAAATTGGGTTTGATTACGTGTTCTGGTTGCAACGAAACGCTTGGATGTAAACAGTGGGTATAGGTAGACACGAGACGTATGTGTATACTTTTGCCAAGAAGATAGATAGAGTGATTGAAATGTGTTTTGAAATCAATAAGCTTTTATCGTTTATTAAGTACCTAGGGACTACTTAAGGTTCATAAAGATATCGGATTAACCAGCAGTAAATTTCACAACCATTCACTGCCGATTTCAATCAAATGAACATTGCGCGACGAAGTTGCTCGCATCGGGTCATGTGAAACTTTTTCAGTTTTCAAATAAAAATAAAATAATCTTAGGCCTTGACAATTTGACGGCTCAAAATGCATTTGTGAGAGCATATTGAATTTGCCGAAGAGCGTGCTGGCATATTTCAATGAATAAATTCAGCAGAGCCGTCAGAAAGTTAATAACCTAGTTGTATATTTATTTTCTATGCACTTTTAGGTGTGAACTGGTTGAAATGTGGACTGCATTTCAAATTGCTATGGCAATTACCACTTTTTGATGATCCAATGACAAATCGAACCGTAGAGGAATAAACTGTACCATACCTATGCCGATCTGCGGCTGCAGGCTTCAAGTCTGATGCTGCTGATGAAAAGTGGCAAGTCAAACATATTGTCCTACATCAGAGGTATCTATGAGTACTTCTGGAACCAAGGTTCCAGAAGTACTCATAGATAGAAGTTCCCAGAACTAAGGAGTCTCATTTAATGGCTAATTAGTGTATTTCGGATACCTGCCAAAAACTAGAAAAACACCATTTGGCAAGTAAATGCGAATAAATATTATTGCGTTTTAAACGTTGCGTTGCCGGGTTTAATTCTTGAATTGCTTGATTGAGTTTATCGGTTGAACACTTCTTGTGTTCTATGCCAAATGATGTGATCTTGAACAACAAGACCAATCAGTAATCCCCTCTATTAATGTTATCATTATTGTGTCTACTTTATCTCGCTCATATCAGTAAGTATCTTATTTCAACCAAATCCAATTTTAACAAATTTCAAGAAAATTTCCCAATATTTTACAGAAAACGCGAGAGTAATTTCTTGTACATTGTACTCTAATGATTAGGTCATTGGGTCCATGCCAATGACTGGCGCTTCTCAGAAGACAATCCCCCAAGCGCCAACTGTCATCAGCATCAGCTTTCTACTGAACATGTCAACTGATTTACACTTAAAAGAATCACATTAGACGCAGTTCATTCACATTGCATAGAATTTAAGGGGGCGTCGAGGAAAAGATTTAACATATAAAAATTTGTTGAAACGACTGACGTGATCGAGATGAAGTCATGACTTTTTCTGTCTCTTGGTGAAAACTGGAAACCTTCGGGGAATTCATGAGCTCTATAAACATAAAATTCGTGAAGACGACGTGACCATCCTCACTAATTTGATGCAGATGATGCGATAAAAAGATGTTTCTCTAATGAACTTTGGTTCCGTCCTAAACTAAAACTCCGGGTCCTACCCACCAAAGCGGCTAGAGAGCTGAAGAGGAGATGTGTAAAAACAACTACAAGTTATCTTGAATACGTTGTCGTTGTTGTAAGGTGGCATGTCAAAGAACATTAATGTTTTTCGATCGAAACAAAATGTATGGCGCTCCACTCTAACATTTACGCTCGAGATAAAATTTGCCTATGACATACGACTCACGATGGGAATCCAATCCTGGGACAAGAATAATAAATGCTATGCAATAACGTAGCAAGCTTTAACCCGGTTTTATCCTGCTCAGATCTATTGAAATTCCGCGCTAGGAATCTTCAAAACGCAATTTACATGGAAGCAAGGGCATTCAACGTAATGTGCACACAAACCAGTCTCCCTACAAACCTTTGTGAATCGCTACAGGCGATGATATATCGCGAAGATGAAATTAACAATAGGCCATTTAACCATTCAAATGACGGATCTGATCGCGTGCTTCAATCATTGCGTGCGCATACGCAGTGCGTGTGGTTTATGGGTAACTAACTGGAAATGGTTACTAAAGTGGTTACTGGTTAATCATAGATCCCTTCTGGCTATAACAAGGTGAAGCCAAGGTCAAATTTAACACCTGGGCTCAAAAGTGGTAGCTCGTAAGTGAAAGGTTGGCCTATATCTGATCTGACTGAAATATACACTAATAATCATTAGACACTGGTGGTTAATTGTTGAATAACTTGATTTCAAAACCGAACGCACTACTACTACTATAATATACAAAATCTCCAAGTTGTTTGAGAACACTAATCATAACACAAAAACCAATATACCTAAAAACGTTCACCTACTCCCAAAAGGAATCGGGTAAATCGATCTCGGGGTCAATGGTGGTCCATTCATCATCGAGCCCAATAAGTGCTTCTGGAGTAAACAAATGGATCTGATCCCTATTTGACCTGTTTTTCTCTCTTATCTCTAAATCACTTACGATAAAACAAATATTTGTAACAAATACGCTTTCCATTTTGCGTTTTTGTTATGATAATTATTTGATTCACGGCACCTTGTATTATTGATTCACGGCACCTTGTATTTTTAAAGATCAATCGTAATGTTCCAGAGTCTTAGGCTTACCCCGTACAGTGGAATTTCACCGCGTGATTTTTTTTACCCAAATTATAGTCCTCGGACTTAATCGTTACTTACGCAGATTGTTTCCGCAAGTGCGGGGCAGCTTCATACAACTTCTATATGTTGCAGAATTCTGCGGGGAAAAACCGCGCGGTAAGATTCAGGTGTAAGCCTTAAAGTGCCATTATAATTTTTTTTTGTGTCAATTACGGGCCAGTTTCCACCTAAGTAAAAAGATGTTAACAAATAACAAATTTTATAGAATAATGCCAACATAAATATTGATATTTAGACACCATGCTAAACCAATAGATGTGATAAAATAACCAACTCTTAAGTCTTAACATATGTCCGCTCCGCGATGTTAGAAATCGCTAGTCCTATGTGATGAAGACGATAGTAATTTTGGCGGGTGATGTGTTTTTTGTTTGTGGTTTTTAATCTTTTTTGCGTTCTACAAGGATTAAAACTAATCAACCTTAAGTGAGATGGTGGCTAAATGCTTAATTATTATTAATGTTTATAAAAAAAACAGCCTTCCAATAAAACTACAGATAACATAAATGATGGAAGTCTTGTGTTGCTGATCGTGTTAAGCCCTTGCTTATAAATAACCTAAGCTTTATCTGAATAACTAATTAACAGTACCTCTCTCCTCTTCCCAGGTGATAGACTTCGGCAGCTCATGCTACGAGCACCAGCGGGTCTACACGTACATCCAGTCGAGGTTC
The DNA here is from genome assembly GCA_963662085.1 of Eupithecia inturbata. NCBI lineage: Eukaryota > Metazoa > Arthropoda > Insecta > Lepidoptera > Geometridae > Eupithecia > Eupithecia inturbata. The sequence continues at coordinate 4,926,782 of OY759201.1, forward strand.
TACCGCGCGCCCGAGGTGATGATGGGGGCGAGGTACGGGATGCCCATCGATATGTGGTCGCTCGGCTGTATACTGGCGGAGCTGCTTACTGGTAAGGGTCTTACTTCTCTTACAAAGTTCTGTCGCTCAGCGACCTAATGTAGATCTTACACGAGACTTCTCTAAGCGTCTGGGTCCTGAGTATATCATCTTTTCTTACCTAACCTTGTCACTCAGCTATTGAAAGTGAATCTGACCCTCAAGTCCTCTCCAGGCTTCTCGGTGTATCTAAGAAATTAGACATCACTCTGCCTTAATGAGAATTTATACGCTAGCCAAAGATGTAGAACGTTTAAAAACCATTTATTTCAGTTTATAGAAGTTTCAATTATTCTTGCTATCTAAAACACGATTTGCAAGGCCACACATGGCTTGGCTTCTAATCGAGATTCTTGGTAGCAAAACCTTCTGCTGAACTTCACGACATCACGATCTGATAATAAAAGTCAATCAGATTAAAGTTTTTGATGCCATACATTCTTAACAGAAAAGCTGCAAGACTATAATAAACTGTCGAACAAAATAGCGTGCAGATCTTTGTCTTTGTGTCACATACGAAAGCACGGTATCTATGTACTTTTCATGAAACAAGGTTTAAGTTTCCAGACACGAAAAAAATCAAAGGTTGTCTGGCGTTCCGGCTGACGGCACTGACAGCTTAAACGCTCTGACTCAACTTACCCTCAGTAGCTTGAGAGAAACAGCTAGTGTCTTGGAAACCCCACTAAAAGTTTAATATCATAGAAGGATTAAATTTTCATCTTTGTCTCATTTATTTTTGTCAAAAGCGTATCTTCTGCGGCTCCTGAGCGTGAATCACAAACAACGTCTTGCAAATATCGCCAGAAAATACATTCGAGGCTTTAAAACAATTTGAGTCAAAATACTACACCAATGATATTATATAATTATATATTCTCAAATTGTGGTTTGGACACTGAACCAGTGGTTTTACTTTAGTTGTGCCACAGGGTTAGTAACTTTTCGGAACCGGGCGACGTTTAAATGGCCGTAATTTTGCAGCCAAAATTGCAGCTCTATAAATCTGTGAATGTACAAAATGTCACAAGTAAGCGTCGACGATTTGGCGCAATTGGCTCAGATATAACTCTAGGTCTCGTTTGAACTTTTCCTATTTATCATTATACTAGATTAGTATGTCCACCCACATCATTGTTTTTGTACCTATAATAATTGTCGGTCGATGGGTGGATAAGGTTATGGACCTTTTGACACAGTCACTAGCAATAATATAACTGTAATTTTCCTGTTATAAAAGTCATCGCAGGAAATATATTTTCATTAGCCGCCTGAAATATGGCGGCAATACAGGAAAAATATATTCTTTGTCGAGCGAGTCGATTTGGCTGATGTCCACCTGATATGATATCATTGTTAAACCCGTCTAGACATTCTGTCTGATACGTTGTGTACGTCACTTATATTGTCATTATGGGATTTTATCGATTTCCTAAATAATTGAGGTGTTGATTCTGAATTAGTTAGTGCTCAGCCTTGACTTTTATAGTTGATAGAAGTCCATCGCATGACTGGAAAGGTTTGCTCTCTGGATGACTGTGATGAATGATTATTCTTTAAAGGTAGGTAACAAAATTAGACGTCTAACATTGGGAACAAGTAAGAGATCTAATCAACCTAAACTTTTCATCCAACCTACGCCATGATTAGTCACCATACTTCCCGATGACTTGCTGACACATAAAACTAGAGAGTTCACTCGATTATTAGATTATCCCACTACTATTTTACTGAGAAATAGCTATAAATAAATCTATGACCGATTCAGATACTTTTTGTGACAGGGCTTGTGTCTAGTCAAGTTCACTTCACTACTCTTATCCTCTTTCAGCGTAGTTCTTAGAAAACTTATATTCGGTGTGAGAGCGGATTGGTATAGTTCAGATTTTGGGAATCTTGAGAAGCATTTTTTTTGCTCTGTTTTTTTTTTTTATTTTGCGTTCTGCTTGCGACTTCGCTCTTGTGATACCTGAAAAAATCGTTTAAAGCGCTAGAATGCTAGAAACGCAAGGCTTTGATACCACTTTGAGTACTCATGACGGACCTGTTAGAGTTAATCAGTTCGTAGGTTGGGCAGTGAATGTGATAAGATACTCAACTCTAAAAAACAATGTGTGATACGGACAGACATTAGAGACCCATTATACGATTCAAACTTAAAGTTCCCGGTGTATTTATATACTTTGTTTTCATATTTTTCCAGGCTTCCCATTACTTCCCGGCGAAGACGAAGCGGACCAGATGGCGTGCATAATAGAACTCCTCGGTATGCCACCCCTCAAGCTGATAGAACAGGGCAAAAGAGCGAAGAACTTCATCAGCAGCAAGGGTCTGCCGCGGTACTGCACCGCGACGACGCTACCTGACGGATCTACCATGTTAAATGGAGGTGAGTTAGCCGTCTATCCATTCAGTCAGCCGTCCATTGCTGGACTTAAGGTCTAGTCAACGAGCGCTCCACTGACAAGTTTTGGTATTTGTTTGTTACTTCTGAATGGATCGGGCTGCAATTTTGAAGACACGTAGTTGTACATCTAAAAGAGTTAAGTGCACCCTCCTTCCTTGGAGAACCTAGCACTGTTAAATTTAGTTTTCAAATGTAAGTGAATTTGTTGTTATGAAAAATAAAGATCTTTAACCTGAGTTTCCCGAAAGTACAAAGCTACGTAATTACAGTAGAGGTAGACCAAATAAAAGATGGATGGATTGTGTGAAATATTACATGAGTAAGAAAGGAGTGAGTCTGTGCTGACATATGGTAGTTAACGGGAGAAGAAAACCAGTTGTGCAGACCCCGCAAGTGGGATAAGGGCCAGAGATGCTAGAGATTTGTGTTTGCAATCGTAACTCAAATTTGAAACTTTATCCTGAATCCTGACATTATAATTGCTCATAGTAGTGGCGCTAACTCTCAGACAGCTGAGTCAAGTCCGTCGCGACAGGCGACGACGCCGAAAGAACAATGCGTCAAGTTGTATACATAACTGTTACATCTCTGAACTTCCTTGAATGCTCGCCGACGCGCTATTAATAGATAGATGAGCTTCTGGTGTTCGCGTTAAGTTTGTTGAATCAGTGGTTAGTCAAGTCTGTACATTGAGTCTTGCCAATTTCGTGAAATTTTGTGAAAACCAGATACGATATTTATACCACTTATTAACGGAACAACTACCTACCTGCCTCTCTACTAACTTCAATTTTAAATTTTAATTTTTAATTTTTTTATGGTCTCAGGCCTCCCTGCCTATCAAATTGGGAGGCTTACTAGTTCTTTAGTTGAAAAAATTTTAAAGCCATCTTGTTTGGTCCCACCTGGAATTTCATTCAAAATTTCATTTTTAGACGATCGAAAGGCTTGGCATAGTGCTTGTCCCAATGAATTGAACACGGAATTGTTTGTTACAAACGTTCTCCAGCTCCGCGGATCGTGCCCGTCTCCTGGCCGTTTCTAAATGGGAGTCAGGAGATTGGTTGCAAGCATTTCCTTCATTTAACACTGGGACTCTTTTGGATCCCGTAACTTTCCGTATCGCAACTTGTTTCCGGTTGGGTGCAAGGTGTTGCGCGCCTATCAATGCCAGTGCGGTACTGCTGTCGAACAGCTTGGTCATCACGGATTATCGTGTACTAGGGCCGCCGGTCGGATATCTCGTCATGCCAGCCCTAACGACATAATCCGGCGGGCCTTTGTCACCGCTAACGTACCAGCTATTCCCGAACCGAATGGTCTGTTGCGTGACGATGGTAAGAGGCCCGACGGCATGACACTAGTCCCATGGGAGTTGGGAAGGCCCATTGTGTGGGACGCTCAAAGTCAAAGTCAACAAAGTTGAGCTACATCCGTCAGGGCTGGTGCGGCGGCAGATTTGGCCGAGGATCTCAAGAGACGCAAATATGCAGGTCTCGACAGAGCCTACACATTTGCTCCCTTTGGGGTCGAGACCCTAGGTCCGTGGGGTACCGAGGCTCTCCGGGTTTTTAAAAAGTTATCTGAGTGTCTGGTCAACGACTGGACCCGAGAGCTGGTGGGTATCTAGCGCCGCGCAATGCATTGCCATACAGTGTGGCAATGCAGCCAGCGTCTTGTGGACGCTTCCGACTGGTATTGATATGGATCAGTTGAGCTACCTGTAGATTGTTTGCAAGAGTCTGCAGTTAGCTTAATTTTTTCAACTGTAAATACTAGTTCTAATTTGTTTTTATTATTGAATCGTAATTTTCTTTGTCAATAATATAAAAATAGGTAAATAAACGCGATAAATACCCGTTAAATATTACTAATAATAAAGTACTTTGTATTTTCAATTTTGATCAGATTTGGCGCAAATATTGGTTGTATTAATTTTGCTTTAGATTTATTTCGATAATTTCTCAGAACTACCGCCTCCGTCGATCGACTAAAACTAAACTAGACTCAAAATAAACATTATAAAGTTCAAAATTCCGTCTCAATGACGCTGCACTGATCACTACTAAAAATAATCTTATATGTCACAGCATCCCTTACGCTTTCATCTACGTGTCATGCGCCAGGAATGCACTGATTCACGTGGTGTCCTAACCTTTCTCAAGTCGTCAGTATCGTCACATACGTTAATTAGGATGTTATGAGTCAGATCATTGATCAGACTATTTACTGACGATGTCTGTGTTGTAGACAAAGTTTATTAGGTGTTTTAGAAGATGACTAGGACTCTCCTACCTAATATGCATCCATCCATCGTTAATTGGTTAGCGACCATACTGTACCAATTGGTAAAAGTAAAAATATTAAACAACTTGGAAATGTAAACCATGAAAAATTTACTTACGTTCAAGGGTTCTCGGAGATGTAATTCGTGCCTTATCATATCTGTAGGTATTCAAACATTACTCAAAATATTGGCATAAGTACAATATTGGCATGAGTACCCTATTCGTCACACGCACAAGCAGAGAGCGGTCCGCGGCGTCTCACGAGATCGTCGAAGCTGGTGCATGTAATGGGGCCGGCTGTTTATAACCGTCTCATCGGCGCTTCCTCAACGCAATTCTTTCAAAAGCAAACTTTAGTTCTGGCGTATTGAGAAATGTCACTATAAATTTAATGAACTATTTGACATTTTATATTTTTTATTATTTTATTCAATTATGAATAAATGTAATAATATTCCCACCCTTTTTATATAAACAAATTAATGAACTCAGCAAGACCTATGTATATATTAAATTATACAAAGTTATTATTAATTTAATTAGAATTAAGAACATGACATGTAACATATAAACGTTATCATTAAACAAAACTAAACTAAACAACAATTACAATTAATTTATTAATCTTTTGACAATATATGTAGGTACATTATATATATATTCTTAGATAAGTCACACTTACATTTTTAACTTATATAGTTAACATATATCTTAGCATCCGTACATACCTCATCAAAAAGGTGTTGATTTATAGTTATTATGTTGCATTTGCTCTAAAATAATTATTGAAAATTAATTAGAATATTTTAGAGGCTCTTTTGCAATTAAATCACTTTAACAAATTCCAGACTAACCCGAAAACGTGAAATTCATGAAGTAGGCTTCTCACTAAACTTCCCAACCCCAGCCAAGTTTTAATCTAGCGGAGTTTACAACTTGGCTGCGACATCGGCTTGATAAACTTTTTTTTTTGGTTTAGTGCCAAATGTGGCGGCGGCGTGTAATGCCTCGGATGATTGTACTCGTGTTGTTTGTCTGGTTAATTTCTTCCGCTATGAGTGTATACCATTTACCTACGTCAGATTTTTATTGGTTTCTCATTTCTACGTAAATGAATAGCTAATATCTGTTAGCTACAAAATTACGAGCTGTATCTCGAGAGTAATCGATTGTTGCTACCTACGGTTTCAATAACATGCGCAATAATTACAACTATGCCAGTTATAGTTTTACTACAGTTCTGCAGTTATTATTATTGTTTTGATCAAGCTTCTGTTTGAATGAAATTCCATTGCGTTGGATCCACTCCTAGGTCAAGCGCCGTGTGCTTAGAATTTGCACCACCCCAACTCTTTCCGCCGGTGTCATATGAGGCGACTAAGTGATATACATACCAACGGGGGCGGGTAGCATCGCGCCCTGCAGAACAGATTCAGCACCGAACCTCAACAGATAGATCTCCCGAAGTTAGTGTGATCCCCCATGTTCCAGCGTCTTGAACTATGTCGTCGACCCGTCTCGTCCGAGGTCGTAACTTCTATTGCCTTCCTTTTTAAACCCTCAAAATCCGGGATGTAAAATTTGACGGCGTGTCTGTGTCGTCGTTGAACCCAAATGATCCCAAATCCCACAATTTGAATTTAGTTTTTTTTTTGTTTGATTGATGATTAGCCATGGAGTGTGCTAACACGCTCGATATACTAATGCTTTGAACTTATAATATTAGTGCAGCCGTTCCAATGATGGATGATGTCATAAAATGAAATTCTTTGTATAATTTATTAAAAATTACCTATATTTTATTAAGAAAATATGATTGTTTTCAGGTATGTCGAGAAGAGGTAAACCGAGAGGCCCGCCCGGCTCGAAGAGTTTCGTCACAGCACTCAAAGGATGTCAGGATAAGTTCTTCATCGATTTTATTAGAAGGTAAGAATCTATCAGTTGTCTGGAAGTGATCGCTGTTAGAGATAAGGCTGCCGAATTTGCCATACTAGGTATAGTCAGTATTAAGTTCTTGTTAAACTATTAAAGTTTTATATACATAAAACTTTAATAGTTTAGAATAGAATATTACTTTATTGCACTATCAATACTGATAGTGCAATAAAGTAATATTCTATTCTATTCAATCGAATAACAATATATTCGTCGTCTCTCCCACGTACATATTGTGTGTCCAGCTGGTAATTTCTTCTATAATGATCTTAAAATGGCTAGAATAAAAACCTCTTTATAACAACACTGAAGAGTCTAAAAAACTATTGAGTATCAAACAATAATGCTGCATATTTACACATCACCATGCAATAACATAACTTTTGACAAAAGTCTGCCGTCCCATCGGATTATGAGAATAGAGAGTGTACCTGTGTTTGCGCACACACTTGTGCATAATAATGTCCTGCGCACATGACTAGTCTCCCTTGAGATTGGCCGCCATGGCCAAAAAATTCGGCTAAGATAATAACATATTACAAAGAAAAGCTTGTAAATTGATAGAATACATATAGGTAAGCATATTTTCAATACATTTAGCGATCCTTGTCACGCGGTGGGTGATGAATGTGATGATGCTGTGTAAAAATATCCAGAATAATCAAATTTATTGGGAATCGAAACCGTAACCTTCTGTGTTTACCAGACAATTTCCTTTCACTCCACGGAGGTCGTATCCCAATATATTTTTTTAACGGAATCAGACAACAAATCAATAGAGAAGCTAATCCGAACAACGCTAGCGCTTCCTAGTATAATTATATTTCTGTGATGGAAAACACCCGTGTTTACAATGTTTTCATGTTTTCCGCTATGGGATGGTGTTTGGGTCTAAAAATTTGCTATTCATTCTATTCGACTCAATTTTCAGCGAGCTCGTTTTGTTTAAACTAAAATCCGATGTGAGCATACTTTTCAACATGTTCCCTTCTTGTTTGAATTCATGTGAACGTAATCAGTCTCTTCCTGATCTTCCCAACATGCATCATGTGTTCACAGTACTCACCCAGTTTGACCCTCGCTAAATATATCTATCTGACAGCTGGTAACACTCACCGTTGAGAGCAATAATAGCTCTCTACTTTATTACGCTTACGCCACCCCTAGCGCTCTTTTTCCGGATAACTGACTTACTTAATTTCCATTTATCCACTCAGCCCGTGCGCAGCCTCTGCTGACTGCTGAGCTTCCCACATTCTTTCTGACGTCATCGACCCCTGACTAAATACCATTGATTTAAGTAAAAAAGGGGAGATGGGGTACTAGCCTCTCGAACGTGGAAGGCTCAAATTAGGTTCAATTAGATCCACCCACATCAGTCATAGTCGGACTGGCGGCGTTAGTGTTACGCGTGCTTGCTACTACGTACTTTATTGATTTAATGACTGAAAGACTACATCAGTGCCCTCGTGTTTGTTCACTATAATTATTGCACAAGATTGGAAATGTAACTGTGAGAGAGTGTAGTTGTAACAAAGGCCAGTAGTTGAGTAAGCGCTGAGAGAACGTATCATATCTACAGATTTGACTTATATCTATGCTAACTATCCAACTTTGTGTTCCAGGTGTCTAGAATGGGATCCAGAGAAGCGGCTAACCCCGGCGCAGGCACTCCGGCACGCGTGGCTGCGCAGACGCCTGCCCCGCCCCCCGCACGACGACGAACCGGCGGCGCCCACCAATCACGTTAGTATTGCGCTCGCCAAGCGCAACCAACCCAAGTGCACTGATAAATAGGTTTGTTTTTTTTTTGCCCCTTATTATTTGCTGGCGCTTTTGGTGGATGGGACTAACATTTACTAACAGAGGTATCCTTTAGTTAGTACAAAATTTGTAGTCTGTACTAAGCTGTTTACACTTTAGTACTGTGTCAGCAGTAGATGCTAAATAGTGTTTGCTAATAAGCAACGCTTAGTCGACGACCACGTCGATCGGTCTCTCAATAGAGAGATACAACGTGGTTGTAGACTAAGTTGACTTTAAAGCGACATGGTTCCTACTAAACTAAAATGTATGCAGCTTAGTGCAGCCGACGACTATTGAAATAGTCATAAAATACCCATTTCATTCGAACTCGCTTCTTTTTATTCCCATTAATTTCATGCACTTTTGTTACTTAACCTACCACAACTCACGACATGATTTTAACTATATTCCGTACACGCATTTTTTTTTTTATATATTTTGAGTGTCAGTCAATTAGTCATGTCATGTACTCACGCTTTACCGTTTCGATTCCTTATGACTATCGGTTTTGTTTATGAAGAAGTTGTAATCGATTTATCTTCATAGGAGTGCATGTCAAAAAGAAAAAAAATGCGTGGACAACAAAAAAAACGAACCGAAACAAAAAATAATTCGCATTAAGGTACCGAAGTACCTACACTGTAGAGCTATATTCATTTTATTTTTATTTACATAATAAAATATAGTCTTAAACATTTCAGCCAGTATTTAAGTTAAGTTCGACAGTAATGATAGTACTTTGTTACTTTAACAAAGTTTGTTAAATTATCCGCAGGGCGGTATTTGCGAGATGACGGTGGGTGGCGACCACGGTAACTACTGAGGGGTGCGTAGTGACACCAGTTACTGGGATACTAAGTGACCTCACAATGGGAACTCGAACGTGTACGCTAAGGGTGGATGTATCAGCTGATCATCGGTGGTAGCGATCACTAAATCATAAGGCTTTGTAACTCAGTTTGGTAACATTAAGTCACTAATAAGTGAATTCTTAAAAGCCGGGTATTGACCGATGTTAAGGGGCGTAATGTACCATTCGAAGCAAACATTGTCTCGTTGCTCGTTGCGAGCGACTTCTTTACCCGTACTGACTGCACGAACGCCTGAGTAACACGTTACATTACGCTTTCTAACGCCGTTCAGTACCCAACTTAAGATTAAGACTCCCGACATCTTACATCCGGTTCCTATAACGTAGATAATATTCCAAGTAACGTACAATGGTCAAATCGCTTATTGACCAGACTCTCAAAACATTGACCAAAATCTCTTCGTCAGTCGTTATTTTGGGTTTTCAGGAACGCTTACTAGGCATTTTTATGTGCCCATGTAGTTTCAAATCAGCGTTCGAGAAAGTAGCTGTAAGTCACTTTGTACTTAGGGAGGTTAAGTTGCCTCAAGAGAGGCAACTGTTCGTCACTGTGACGGCGTACGTATGCCGTCACAGTGACTGTTCGTCACTGTGACGGCGTAGCTCTTTCCCATAGTTTCGAAGTAAAATCGCCGATAATTTTATTTTTTGTTGTATTTCTTATATATATTTTTTTCTTCACTCTACAGATAGGGATAAAAAGAATAATATTTCCAAGGTTTTCAATAGTTTTCTTCCTGTTTCCAGCAAACGAGCGTATGCAGCGGGAGCGGCGGCGCGAACAGCGGCGGCCGCGGCGGCTCGCTGCGGACCCCGCTCGCGCGCACTCCCGTCACCTTCAACGCATCGCAAGTCGCCAGTAAGTATTATATCATCAGGATGATCAATGGGGGGCTGTGTAAAGCAGGAGTCTACGATATGTCGACTAACTGAAAATCACTCACTATGCTACAATCTGCTATTCAGTCAATGCTAAGGTATTGAATAAAGTTCTGGGGAACAGCTATAACTTTGTTTGGGTGTTAGCCAAAATAAAACAGTTCGGACAATAGCTTTCAAGTCTTTTTAGAGGTTTTATGAAATACTCAAACAAATATTGTAACTGAATAAATGAAAAAAAAAATTATCTGTATTTTCAGAAGCGAAACAGTTCCAAGCGGCCATGTCAGAGGAGAGCGGTTCAAGCCGCTACTGGCCGCCCGCCCACGCCAAACTACCGCACCTGCCTGCGCCCTCCTAGCCCCCGCCCCGCCGCCTCGCCAAGGTAACTCCTGACCACTAGTGGTCCTGAGTAGTTGCTACCAACCCGAGACCCGTACCCGGCTAACTAACCAAGCTTGTGACCACCTCTTTCTTTCTGCGTGTCAGGCGGACCTTCGTCCACGGTAGGGCGAAGGTCTGCTCGAAGGTAGCGGGTTCGATTCCCGCTATTTGACAAATGTTCGAAGATTCTCTCATTTAGCAACCCATTATACAAAAGCTGCTTACTTTGGGGCTAGATGATGCTGTTTCTGTGTATCATGAATGAGTAACCGTAGTGAACGTCAGTCTTGTTTTAACTTTTATTATGCTTTTATGTCCGTATTCCATAGCAAAGGGAACTTCTATGGGGTCAGTTGATCGATCAACCGACGGATGGGGCCGGCTCTGGACCGCTATTCATGGCGTCGTTTGAGGGAGCCCTATATTTAGCAGTGGAGGTGTACGGGCTGATAATGACGATGATGGGGTCAGTTCCCGCAGTACAAGTTCCTACATAAAAATCCTAACCAATCCATTGATGTTAGCGCATATACCCACATTCGTTTATATTTAAGACAGATCCTGTGCGGTTGCAGGTGTCGTCGCTAGAGACTCCGCTGCGTCGTGCGTGCGGCGCCCGGCTCGACCTCGAGCGGCGCTCGCTCGACCTGGAGCGCGAGCTGCGGGCCGAGCGGGACTCCGACGCTTCGCTCGACGACCGCGACCATCTCGTCTAAAGGACGAGGGAACGCAATGTCTGTAAATGTCAAGTGATGTGAGAGTGTCAGTGATTTAGACAGTCTATGAACTGGTGGAGAGGAGGAATAGTCGCCATAGTCAGTGAAGGAAACCATTGTCTACAACGAAAACACAGTGGTAACAATATGTCACTTTTCAAACTAAACAGCCGCTTTATTACGAAACAGAAGCTGAGAGAGAGAGAAACAGAGATCAGTGCACAGACACTATACAAAGTAAACAGCAATCTCAGAAAACTGTACTCATATTACTACAGAGCTCAGAAGCCACCATTTGGGATACAGTAACCAATATCTAACAGTTACATTCGTCAATCACTGCGAGTTGCAGTACCTACAATATATTCAAAAACTGTTGCAGTGCAGGCAGAACTGGTTTACTACACCAGGACAACGAGACAACAGATGCAACGAGTTTCAGTTTTCATAGTAGACACAATCTGCCACTGACAGACACTGCATCATTGACACCTCCTTCAGCTTTGGATGTTTACAGACACTGTCTCGACGAAATGGTCGCGGGATCGACGCTAGAGACGCCAAAGGAGTGCGGCCAAAACGGGCAACAGTGCTACCAGGGTATTCTCCGTGTCGACAAGTTACTGTGAAGTGTCGGCGAGTTACTGTGTCACGTCGGCGAGTCATTGTGTGGTGGTTTTGTGTCGCTCGTTTGCCACGTTACTCAAAATCTGTCCTTAATCGTAACAGTCAAACATTTGAACCTTTTTACATAACAATGTTCTGATTATGTTTTACCACGATCTAGTAGAGAATTTGACTATCGTGGCGCGTGGCCTTTTTCGCCATTGCCTTAGTGAATGTGAAGTACATTGTCGTACAAGTAAAAATACCAGTTATTTTTAATTGGATTTGATTCCCTTGAAATTACACTAAATTATACTCTTGACCATATTATACTCTGTGTCTTTTCGACAGAATCGATAGCAACTTTCATATACATATTTCGTATGTTGATAACCTACGTACTTAAATAATGGGATTGAGAAGACGCCATCTCTCATGCTGTCCTGGGGCCAATTCTGTGTATCACTCGATAATTTATCGATTGATACGCAGTATCACGGGATAAAATATAATGTGATAAAAAATATCACAAATATATCGCGTCCCGCCAAAAACTGCATTCTCGTGCGACTATCGAGCAATTTATCGAAGAATAGCCCTCGATAAATATCGAGTTGCAGATTTTGAGAATACGCATGTCTGCTACAACGCAATCACTCGATATTTTGACAGTTCTTGCCATATTTATCGAGAGTTGCCAGAATTGCCCTCCTGCTTAGTTCTGATGAGAGATGACATTATTCTCAATCCCATTATTGAAGTACCCAGGCTATACATACATGGTGGGTAAACAAGCAACGTTTATTGTAGAAGTAGAATCTGTAAGCGGTATAGTTCAGATATAGTTCAGTGATTTTATCGCTAGTATTTTTGCTCCTTGTTATAAAAATTGATTGTTTAAACTCCCTGTATATCGAGTTATAGGCAATGGCGAAATGGCGTCGGTCAGTGGCAAAATTACGCTTGGCGGCGAATCCAAATAGTGCATAGAGGCAAAATTGATCTCAATAACATAAAGACTATTAGTAAGTTAACGGACATCTAGTGGAATTGTGCGTAATCTAACGTGTTTTACTGTTTTCTATGTATTATATACGTACGTAAAGAACGTTCCGATCTGTCGGTGTTAGTGCCTAATAAGTCTGGTTTAGTTATAGGATCTCGACCATGTAAGGATATCTTGAACCGAACGACGAGCCGATTGCTCGCAGCTTCTGTAGGCGTCCCCGAATTAGTAGTCTTGCGTCAACCGAAGCAAGATTTTCACTGAATTTTTTGATACGTTTTACCCAAACACGCTGTACGCTTATTGGATGGTGTTCCGATAAGACAGCGGTGGAGCGAACGGGCGTCTGGATTTTGTTGGTAAATCGATTCCCTCGAAGCTACTAGTGTAAGCGAACTTGTGTGTAACTAAATAATTTTCTACAAAATGTAACTCTAATTATTAATTGTAATTTAATTTAGTTCACATTATGTGTAATTAATTAGGTATTATTTCTTTCAAGTGATATAGTGATGTTGTAATTATAACAAAATGGTGACCTTATACGGAATTTTTAATGCATATAAGGGTAGTTAATACATGGCCTTCTAAAAGTAAGCAAGGCTACGCGTTACGATCTATCTGTCAAGCGTAGATGTGATGTATTATATTCTTTATATGATTTATAATTATTACTAACAAGAAACTACCAGTAGGTTACAGTTCTGGCCATATTACCTATTTATGGAATGTTACGTTTATTTTTTACTATACAGGATGTTAGTGAAACTAGTGCACAATACTGAAGAACGTTTTGCTTTTATATTTCCTTACTAGCAATGCATTATTAGTGTTTTAAGCCATCCCAAACTTGGCGACCTCTTCGATGCGCGCCTCCCCTCCTCGCCCCACCTGACGGCGACACTAGGCGACTGCAGTTAATGACTGCGCCGCCAATAAGGCAATATATATATAAATAGAGTAATATGTCCCAAAATTAAAAATTCTGAAAATAGTCGTTTGCGGCTTGGTTTGTTCACTGAATATTAATCTGTGGTAGCAGGTGAATAACCTCCTTCAGTATTGTGCACTAGTTTGACTAACACCCTATACCTATATATGTATGAAGTACATTTTTCAGCATTTTATTAATGATTTACTTATTGTGTTTGTTCATCTATGGTTATTTACATGAGTTATTCCCGATAAACAAGGACATGACAACTTTGAATTCTGTAAATGATAACTCAGCTTTTGAAGACAAGTAAGTACTGTACAAAAGTACAGTGAATTTCCAGAGTAAGCTTCATACCTCTATTATTACATCGACCAAGATTCTCAGTCGAATCACTCCTGAACTCTGTAGAACGGTGTCGAAATAAGGCTGTATGACAAATACTTTTAGTAGTAATAGTCTAGTCAATAAAATCTCATTACGACAAGGTTATTCACATGGTATAATAATACAAGGTTTGGCATTCCGAGACATCACGGTCACGTGGATGACACATGCTCTACGTCATCGACGCCATCGGCGAATGAGAAGACCAATCTGTTTTCTGGTGATACCAGTAGCTTAAGATCGTAACTCCCCGAGCTTCATAAATTACCTGTACGAATCTGATAAAACTATGTGGTTTTGTACTAACCAATTATTTATCACAATTACTGGTGTTTAACTAAAACTGTTTTGACTGATCTTAACAAATAAAATTGACGATTGACATTTTTATGTAAATTTTTGATTTGATTATTTGTTTTCCAACTTCCATGTTTTGCTGAAATAAGTGGCAACTGCACAGTGACGTAGCATGTGTCACTCTTGGAGTGCCAGACGTTGTTTTCTTGGACCGTGGTTATTCAGTGTTGATGATTCGGACTGTTGGACCGTCACTATTCTCCAGTGCAATATCTACTTTACATTTATTTTGTCTTCCTTACCAATAATTATCATAGGCCTATTTACGTGTATTGAGCATTTTTCTTTTAGATTATTAGATTATGTATACATAGATACAAAATTAATGATTATATTCAAATGAAATGTATGTTATAGTTATGACAATGGCTTTTTTACGCGATTTGGTTTGATATGTGTGAGTAGACAGTTTCAAATGTTGAATTTATATAGACATGATGTTACAGTCTTCTTAGTACTTCATTTTTGAAACGTTGGTCGTAACACGATCAAATATAGGTACCTATCATAAAATTTTAACCATGCCTCATTATTAAAACTTTGTTGTTTATAGTAGGTACTGTTCGACCAAGATGCTGTTCATAAGATTGTCTTCTTAACAAAATCTACTTCTAAAATGAATTACGTGTGTAGAATGCTTCGTATTTAGAACGTGTCTACTTATACACCAATTTTATTCAACGACCAAACCTAAGTATACTCAAAATGGCATTTTTTCGTTGTTAATTTGACTGCCTTACGTTGTTATGCTCAAGAATAGTTTGTATCGTGGTTGTTTTCTCTTAAGTGACATGCGATGACATTAGTGTTATACGGTCCGCTTGCCAAAGCCGGTCACTATTATTTTGCGCATGATCTTGGGGATGTAAGAAGGACACGAATTTTGGCTTTGTCTCGCGCACAATCAAGGTTTTATTCAACCAAAACCTTCATAATTGTGGCTATAAAAGGTGTGATGTGAATTATTGTTTCAGTATGTTGAGTGAAAGTAAAATTTTAACTGCTCTCTCAGTCATGAAAACTCTGTAAAAATTAGTTAAGTAAAAGTCTCGATTATTTTCAAAATATGACCAACGAATTGCCAGAATTTAAATTCGTAAGCAGGTTGTAAACTAGGTTGTATTTCGTTGAATGTAGGGTATAAGTTTATGTCAAATTCGCCGCTTCCAATGTTCCCAAGTCCATGCTAATGTCGATTTAAGATATTTAGTCAATTAATGTATTGCTTTTTTATTTGAACTGTCGTTCGGCTGGCTCTGTTCATCAGCCCTCGTTTGTGGTAGCTTATGTTCGTTTAGTTTCGTTTTTGCCCATATTTTTATCATTATTGATGTTGTAGCTGCTCTATATCGATACAAACTAGGCACTGTTTTGTTAAGACAATAATGACTTCCTAATGTATATTTGTTGGCTTTTTAGAGACTTTTTGTTAAAATACGTCACGTGTTTCTGTTTTACATGTGTATCTAATCGGAACCATTGCGAATTTGTGTAAAAAAACGTATTCTCACGTTAATATAGTTTGTAATGTTACAA
The DNA here is from genome assembly GCA_963662085.1 of Eupithecia inturbata. Classification (NCBI taxonomy): domain Eukaryota; kingdom Metazoa; phylum Arthropoda; class Insecta; order Lepidoptera; family Geometridae; genus Eupithecia; species Eupithecia inturbata. The sequence goes on from OY759201.1 coordinate 4,942,975, forward strand.
AATCGTATGCAATGTATACAGGGTTTTTTGAAAAATGCTGTCGACCTCCTAAGACCAGGCCCAAATTTCCAATGACACTATAAGCGCATGTATGTGACAAAAGTCGTGTTTACTTAGTATGGATTGATATACAGCAGCTTCCAAACGTAAGCTATCAACTTGGCAACGATCAGTATTAATCATTCAACTTCATCCCTTCAAAACAAAACTGCCAAGTACATTTACCGACGGAGTCGAACGAGCGTTGTCACGTGAGCTTTATTTACCTAAATAATAAGGCTCAATTTCGAAATGACAGATATTTTGATACTAAAACTGTTGTATTGAGCTTTGTGGCAACGGTATATGACTCAACTGTTCGTTTGTCGGGCTTAGGTAAAAATACTTTGCTTAGCTATGTCTGCCATCGGACCGCCATTTTGTTGTAAAAAAAGTACTTCAAGATGGTGGTGCTTGCTGTTAAATTTAAAGCAAGACGCTTAACGAACTTAATTGTCCTTATAAATTCTGAATTTTCAGAACAAATGAGTAAATAAAGCCTAAGCAATGTTAATTTATCTGCCTGAGCTCCGTCTTCTTAAGTTAAGTTTGCGTATAGCAAAGTTCTAGTTACTACGGCTTTCGTCAGAATGCTGCATTTCTCTTAAACCTAGTTATTTTGTGAAAATTGTGTTTTTTAATATAATGCTGATGATTCCCCTGGAACACGTAGCGACAATGTGAATACTATACAATTAATAAATGAATTATATAAATACAACTATCGGCTTTAAGTTTTACCATCCTATTTATTTGTAGATAGATAGATAAAACATTTATTTGCAACTGCAACACACAATACAAAGGTAAAAGGCAACAAAAAGGTAGGTACATCACAACATAAAAATAACTTATGAATTATCGGAGAAACAATGCTGGGAAAGAATCGGTCGGTACATATATGAGGACGTCAGCGCAAAAACGGCCTAACCCTCAATTTTTCATATCTTGACATACCTACCTTATATTATTTAAAACGTGCAAAAAATTAATGCAAAACCGGCCTATCCTTGTTTCAATCAATCATCAACAGATGGCGTTGCAAAAGTTCTTTTTGCGTTAATTTTTTTGTCTCTGGTAATAATTCAAAAGTAGCCTAACCTAACCCGCTTAGGCCATTTTTGCATACTGGTAACACATATTTTCGGCGGGATAGGCGGACAGCTGTCAAAACTTTGCAGAAACTTTGTTTTGTTTGTTTACAAGTTTCTTTCTGCAAATTTAATCTTTACTGATTATTTGTTCTTTTTCGTGGATTAAACTAATGAAAACTATTCACAATGGCAGATGAAGAAGTTGTGGAAGATAACATGCGATGTAAGTACCTACAGAAATGAAATGAAATGAAATTTATTGTAAAAACTGTGTACAAACGCGATCTTAAAAGCTAGGTGGAATCAACAGTTTATCCATTAATTATGGACGTACAATATTTACTTATATACTAATTTATAACTAGGTAATTTATTGATTATTGAATTCTTTCATGTCATAAAAACATTTTTCTAAGAGCCACCTACGGAGTTTTGTCTTAAATTTACTAGTAGGCAGTTCTCTTATGTCTCTAGGAATTTTGTTATAAATTTTTATTGTCATGATAGAGCAATTTTTCCCACATAATGTTTTGTGTGCGGGTATAATAAGTCTAGTGGGATCTCTATTTTTTATAACGGAGTTATTTTTGTCTCTATACATGTTAAAGAATGAAGCTTGCTCTTTTACGAAACAGCCAATTTGGTAGATATATAAACTAGTTAGCGTTAGGAGTTCATGTTTCTTAAAGAGAGGCTTGCATGACTCTAATGGGCCTATCCCAAAGACGGGTCTTACGCACTTTTTTTGAATAATGAAAGCTCTTTTGATATGCGTAGAGTTACCGAAAAGCAAAAGACCATACCCTAGTACTGAGGTGACGTAGCCAAAATATGCGGTTAATGCAGTTTGTTGGCCTGATGTTCGTCTTAATCTTTTCAGAGCAAAAACAAAACGATTAAGTTTTTTGCCCATTAGCTCTATATGTGATTTCCAATTGATATGTTTGTCCAATATTATACCAAGGAATCTTATTTCGTCAGTCCTTTCAATTTTTTCATTTCTACATGTCAGAGTGCTATTATGAAGAAAATGAAGGATTATCGTGTTTGTTTTGGTGTTAAACGGTTTTTATAAAATAATGATTTGTTTCAGCGCTTTTTGGAACTGATTACGAAGACTCAGGGTCTGAATATTGTCCGTCAGAACAGCACTCTACTCTCTCCAATTTGGAAGATATTTTACAAGAGGGAATGTAGCTGGATGTTCAGAAATACAAGAAGATAGAACGGCAAGTAAACCAAAGAAGAGAATAAGAAACAGTGAGAAATGGGCCCGGAATGTAAAGAAGTCAAGGCGTGCTAAAGGAATGGAATATGTCAACTACAAGGGGATAACTGTACCAGCTAAGACACCAAAGGTAGGATTGTGTCCATGTGCAAGCAAATGTAATTTGAAAATAAACTGTGATCAACAAAACAAGCTATTCAAAGAATTCTATGCTTTGGCAAATTTTGACTTACAAACATCCTATTTGTTTTCACTTATTAAAGTTGTTTCCTAGTCTCGAAGCTACACTACCAATGAAAACTCAAGGAGACAAATGACAAGACATTACTACTTATGTAACTCTGAAGGAATAGAAGTATTAGTCTGCAAAAAGTTTAACAAAAACACATTATGTATTTCCGATGGTTGTAATAGTAGATTATTAAAAAACAAAAGTTCCATTACAACTCCTCCTCTGGATCGCCGGGGCCATTCTGTATCCACCAATAGAACACCCGGTAATAAGATTAAAGAAATCAAAGATTTCATCAACTCTATTCCATCTTATGAGTCCCATTATTCATTGCAGAAAACCGTAAATATTTGGCACCAGATTTAAATATGAGTATTTCATATTCACTTTATAAAGAAAAAATTTCAAACCCTACTTCTAAATTTATTTTTAGTAAAGTTTTTAATGAAGAGTTCAACTTGATTTTCATGCCCCTATTACCGACTCATGTAAACGTTGTGATTCACTAGACATTAAACTTAAAGCTTGTGATAATGATGTAGACAAACTGAGATTGAATAATGAGAAAAAATTACATTTGCTTAAGGCAAATGCAGCAAGGGAGGGCATCAAAAAGGATGTGGAAATGTACAAGAATGATGACAATGTATCAATTATTTCATTTGATCTGATGAAGACCTTACCAACTCCAGTTATAAGTACAGGAATATGTTATTACAAGCGCCAATTTATTATGGACATACTGTCTGGGTATTCATGAAATAAAAACTAATGAGGTTTATATGTTTACATGGGATGAAAGCATAGCTTCTTGTGGGCCACAGGAAATAGGTTCCTGCATAATATATTTTCTTAAAAATATTGCAAGATGTGAGCACCTGATTATGTACTCTGACCAATGTGGTGGCCAAAATCGGAACATTAAGATGGCTCTTATCTGCCAACACATTGTTTCTAATCCTGAGTTCGCTACAAAGAAAATTGATCATAAGTTTCTAGTAAGTGGCCATTCGTACATGACTTGTGATCCAGATTTCGGACTAGTGGAAAAACAAAAACGATTTTTTAATAATATTTTTGTACCTCACGATTGGAACCAAGTGATTTTAGCTGCCAGGAAAGTCAGGCCATTCAAAATAATTTCTATGAACAAAGACCTATTTTTTTCAAGTCAGTTACTAGAAAGAACAGGAAAGTTTCGGTAACTAAGGAAAAAGTGGAGTGGCTTAAAATGCAATGGTTAATGTTTCATAAAATGCATCCATTTAAGTTTTTTTACAAGTACTCCAATAACAATGATGTACTCTTTGTAGAGGTTGATTTAAAGAAACGCAATTCAATCATCATTGAAAAACTGAATATTTTATATCCTGAGGGTCATGTTATCAGTGATAAGAAAAAGAAAGATTTACTGGAGTTGTTAAACTTTATACCACCTGTACATCACACTTTTTACAAGGAGTTAAAGACTTCAGCAGCAGAAAATGATATGATTTTCAATGATGACCAAATTGATGACTAGTTTAAGTGCTATTTACTTTGTGAAAACGCTAGTTTCCAATTTTCTGTACATTTAAAATAAAAAAGTAAGTTTTCTGTTATTATTTCTTTTATTAATGGCCTAACCTCACCTTTAGTAGTGAAAATATTATAATACTTAAAATGCAAATGTGGCCTAAGCCACACAAATTATCCAAAAATGTGAATTTATTCCAAAATAAAGTAGGTACTTCATCCCAAAGAATAGATCACAATTATTGAATAAAATATGCATCGAGACTCAAATCAACTATTACATAATGTATGTACATTGATTTAAAATTCATGAATATACAAACCCCATTATTTTCTCACTGCATTTCTCAAGCTTAGGCCACTTTTGCGCTGAGGGCTTCATATATTTGGGTACTTTCATAGGTTTGTTTGTATTTGTTTTTCTTTTTAAATTTTTTTTTTGTTGTCATGTCTACAACTCGCACCTGGCGATCGTAACGTGACCCGATCCCTCTGGTCTTCACTGAAAACCAGCGCTGGGTGGACGCACCAGTGTGCACCCAGCATAATGCTGAGTGAAGGCCATATTTCCATAAACACTGCTACGCACAAAGTAAATTTATTTTGTAACTTAGGTAGTATAAATTGGCATAGAATTAAGGCTAATTGTGTACAGTAGTTTTAAGGTAAATAAAATATTTTTCACTTGTTTTATTTTTCATATACCAACATTAAAATAGAGTTGTAGGTAGGTACCTACTCCTTCCTCATCAGCACACATTCGTCCACTGCTGGACATGCCTCCCCCAATCCAGGGGCGTTTTACCATAATCACCACCGCTTGGCAGGCGGTTCGGTGATCGCAGTAGGTACCTTCTTATTTTGTACTAACTTTTGTATTAAGGGGCGAACCTTACGGGTTTGGTCGTCAAACTAGGCCTAGATATCGGTATTCTTGAGATCCCCGTGGTATAAAATTCAATTTTCTTTGGTCCCTTGAATGTGTGAATAAACACGATTAGGAAAATACATACGTTAAAAAAATCTTTTTTTTTTTCTGTTTCTTGAAATACATGTACCTAGGTGCAGGTGTTTTTATGTCTATGTGAGTCAATGTATTCCTACCTTTACGGTGTGCAATGTCTGTGTACAAATAATAACAATTTAATTAATTAAACTTACAATAAAATAAAATATCTAGAACATATAGTTCTAATCTCTGTGCCAAATTGCAATTTCAATGTAAATGGTTGGTCCTTCTGAAAGAAGTAGAGGCGGAAATTCCACCCAAAATGAATTCCAATCGAGCGCTAGTAAGTACAGCCTTCGTAAAATGCCAATTTCTAAGTAGGTAACTACAAGCCAATGCCAATTTCTAACCTAACTACAAGTAGGTACTTACCTATTCTACAACATACAGTTTACATCGAAATGGTTATTGAGGCAATAAAATAATATAAACGAATAAGAACAGTTAGTACCTATCTACAATTGAAATAGTTGAGCTAACTACAGGCTCTTCTGCAAACAATCTAGAAGTTGCTCATTTGATCCCTATGAATAGGTACCAATTGGAAGTGTCCCCAAGACACTGGCCGCATTACCCCACTGCGCTGTAATTGTTTGGCTATGCTGATTGTCATACGCTGCGCTGCGCCAGATACTCACAGTCGCTGTTAAGGCTGTTCTAACTAAAGTCATTTCGCTCAGGTTAAAAGGAAAATTCTTATGTGCATTGCAAAAAATATGGAAAAAAAGCCGGAACTAGCTGCAGCATTATTTATTACCTATAGGTACCGTTCCTATCATACCGTTATGTTACCTACTTAGTGCCACAGAGGTGAATTACGGCCGGTTGTCACTAAGCGGCGAAGAGCAATGGAGCACCAGGAGGTTACGAGGAGGATTGTTTTGAAATAACTAAAAATCGACTTCAAATCCAAACTGTTTTTTAAGTTTTGCGGGATAAATAAGTACTAATCCCACGGGAATAAATTTTCAGGGCCCACCTCGGGATCATTCTTATGACAACTGCAAAAGAATCATGCAAATCGCTCCATAATAATTGACGGAAAAATCGACGAACATATGTACATAGAAACAAACATACCTACTGTACTGCCAACATAACAGGACCTCCTCCTTGCCGATATTTGACAGATCATCCTTACTTCGTTACTTTGGTCGGCTTTTTCGATTTCCTCGTTTCCTCTTTTTATTTTATAAAGTTAATATAATATAATAAATATGGATCAGTTGAGCTACCTGTAGATTGTTTACAACTGCCTGCAGTTAGCTTAATTGTTTCAATTGTAAATAGGTCCTAGTTCTATTTTTTTTCTAGTATTTGACTGTAATTTTCCTATTTTAATAAAGGATATAATTAATATAATTGGTAACTGATTCATTTTAGGTAGGTAGGTACTAAACATTGCAATAACATTGTCCTCTAGGTACTTACATTAGAATATTTAGGTTTACCCAACAAGCGTACCTAGTCAAGTTCTGCCACCAATCCATCACTACAGGTACACACCTGTGTGGCAACGCCGTCTACGAATTAATTTACTGTTTGGTTTGCACGACTATGAAGTTCCCTAATTGTTGATAGGTGAGTGAATGACAGAATTAAGTATTTCATAGGTACAGTTACATAATTATAACAGTTAGGTACCTAAGTAGTGATACGAATCTGTCGACTCGAAAAATATGGGGACTTACGAAAGTTTAGATTTTTATCGAGCTGACGTAGTATGCAACGAAGATTATTCTAGATGATTTTTCCATGAAAAAGTACAGTTTACCACAGTAACTCAATCTGTTTTACTTTTTATCACGGAAAAACCAAATGCAAAGCAAATGCCGCGGGCAGAAGCAAGCAGTAAACAAAACAACAAAAATAATACTATTTTATTCTACTGAATATTCTGATTCCAAAAATTAAGTCAATAATTAAGTAACAAAATGTTGAACAACAATAACAAATTCGATTGTCTTAAAATACGAATCGGTAAAGCATTAGGACATGACTATTTGATTGTCAGTCGAACTACCAAAAAGAAAATAATTTTAAGGAATAGGTAGGTATTACATAGAGTATGTGACACTGTTTTTACGTTTGAGGGACGAATTTAATCAACGATTTTGATAGATACTGTAGACGTAAGCACTATGTCTACGATGTGCACCTACAATAGGTACGTACTACACTCAAACGGACATCCCTGATAATTACAATCCAAACTAATATTATAAATTCGAAAGTAACTCTGTCCATCTGTCTGTCTGTCACCTTTTCACGCCTAAACAGCTGAACGTATCAATGAAATTTGGCAGGAAGGTAAATGGTATCCCGTGGATGGACATAGGCTACTTAATAAGCGCGAGCGAAGCCGCGGGCAGCAGCTTGTATGTCTATAGAAAGAAATGCATCGACTCAATTCTATTGTCTAGCTAAATCCCCACTAATTTCGTTGTATGTTGCAAAACATCATTTATCTGCAGGCAGTAGATATCTACAGGTGAATTGCGACAGTGCTCGGTCGTCCGCCATACTGTCACTGTGTATTCCCGCTCACGTTTTGGCGCGAAATCACTTTTCAATAACATCGATTTAAAACTTGTTCATTACACATACAGCCGCGTGTTTTTCTTATTGTGAAGTGAAGTGAAAGCTGCATATAGTGTTTGGTGAGTAAATCATATAAGTATTTTATAAATTAGTTACGGTATGTATTTAAAATTGCATTTGGATTCATTGATAATGAAGGCTTTGCGCCATTATACGGAAAATTGAAGCCATTTTACCTATTTGTGGACAAGGTTTTTGTTAGGTTGGTGTCCTTGAGATATACCTAGATTTTGGGTGTACTAACACAATATGTTCTATATGGTTGTGTTTTCCTACCAAAGGCCCTGCCTAGATTACCACGTACATAGGTAAGTATAAACAGCACCAACATTTTTAAAATCCGAAACAATATTTTACTGTACTCTCTACATAGGTAGAGCCAAAAGCGAAGATTATGGACTGTGACCCAAAATTGAATTGCATAAGCTATTACGCATAACACAGTGTGGGTAGAGCAAATTAGAGCTCCAAACTAACCCATAAAATGACTAGGTACCTAATTTCACTTCTACCATAGGCAAAAGCCATTAAAATGATTTTTTTCTAATTTTCGTCATTATCTAGTCCACAGCTGGACATAGACCTCCCGCAATGAGCGGCATAGCGCCCTGTCCTCAGACAGATTGCCGCATCCAGCATCTGCTTGCAAATTTTTTTCATTTTTGTAGAGTTATTATTAAATTCATTCGTTATTGGATTGATTCCACATTGAAGTGATTCCTGTTTGTTTTGACAACTTTGCTCAACTTTGCTTGTGTTAATCTAATATAGTAAACTAGCTTCTTGCTGCCCGCGGCTTCGCACGCTCTTTTCCGAGATAAAAAGTAGTTAAGTCCATCCTCGGGATACCATTTACCTCCCTATCAAATTTCATTAAGATTTTACGCATGCAGACAGACAGAGTGACTGATAGACAGAGTTACTATGCTTAAATATCATAAAAAACATGAACTGATTGTCACAGCTATAATAATAACACAATAATGTTCAAATCAATCCATTCTACAAAAAATTGTAAGAATTTACGAAAATTTTGATCTTAGTGCCTCAACGACATTCGCAAGTAATAATGAAAAAATCTTTCAAGAAACTCTCACACTTCAAGAACCAACTTATCTTAAAAATTCGTTCTGAAAACTGTTGTTTAATCACTTAAATTTCCGTTTGTTTCATTACCTTGCAATACAAGTAACATAGGTACCTAATGGCATTTCAGTGACTGTGTAAACACACGATAGTCACACTTGCGTAGTTCTTTCTCTTAAACATCTGAATTTTTAAGAGAAATGAAAAAAAATCTGTCCGACTCGATGTGCGATGCGAGGTTTATAAGTATTAGTCGTTTGTCTTTAACGCATTCACTGCCCAGCTGGGCGCTGCGACCCTCAGGTACGGCGTGAGCCATGAGTGTATAAGTGTTCGTCGTAGGAACCCCTCCGCCGCGGTGACTCACCAATTACGGATTGGCCGCGCTGGCCGTTCGCGAATAATTATACTTCCAGTTCAAAGATCTTTATTTCTCATTTACAACAAAAATGTTACTTATATGAGAAACTTATGCTAGTAATATTATTATGTTATTACTAGCATAAGTTATGGTTTAGTTTAGTAGTGTTACATCTTCGGTTATACCTATCTCTTTGCATTTAGTTTTATACACGCCAAACGTTCTAGCTCCTTTAATATCTTCAGGTAGCCTGTAATAGAATTGGGCACCTTCGAAAGTAATCGTCTTTTTACCCTGCTGAGTTCTAATTGTAGGCAAAACAAGATGGTCACCTCTTCGTCTACTGTATTTAGGTACTGTGTACCTAGTTGGCTTTTTTTGATGACTACTTCATAGAACCTTCGAGATACCATTCTGTTACATAAAAGAGCGCAGTAAGACCCGTCGACAAACAAAAGAGTATATACGTGTATTTCTTAATACAATGGAGGTTTTTTTTAATACCTACCACACGCACTAGTCGCGCCTGTTCCCCTGCGTACCGTTGCGCGACAACAGACTCCCATCTGCTGTGCCCAAAATCACAGAGCTAGATATTTTTGCTGACAGTCTAAAGATACTTAATCGGAAGAGTCTGCCTGAGCTACTCTGAAGACGTAAAATATTTGTAAATAACCAATGTCCGTATGGCCTTTTCTTTCTTTGGTTTTATTAAAACTTGTATTCGTATCTGTTTATACAGCTCATTTTTCTTCATGTTAATAGGTATTAGTTGATAAATAATATTTAATTATGTAAACATATGTCACTCCGTGGCGTGTGGTGGTTGCGATTAGTAAGTAAGTAAAGTAAAAAGTATTTATTTTGTGTCACAAAATTATAAACAAAGTTGGTACAAACAAATATAGTTACAACATGACATGGATATCCACTGGGAAGCGGGCAGCAGCACTCCTCCAGAGCAAGTTTACCACCGAACTGCGATCCTCAACCCGCATGCCCAGCGTGGGGATTCCCCCCAAAAAAAATTTAAATAGCTTTTATTTCCTGGGAAACCCCCCAGGAAATAAAAGCTAATAAGGCGCTTATCAGGGCGACGCCTGCGTCCAGCAGTGGACCAATATAGGCTGTTGAGGTGAGGTGAGGATAAGTCATTCTCTTATTTTAATTGTTTCTTGTTTGTGTGTCTTTGTCTATAGTTTTGGCTGTTTCGTTCTTGTTGTTGTTTGAGTTGGTTTTGAATGTTGTTTCTGTGTTAATTTGAGTTTTTATTTTAAATTTACAAGGTTTTTTTGGTCTTTTTTTTAATTTAGATTTTTGATAGTAGGTACCATATTATACTAAGTTCTTAATAAATATACTTTAAAAGTACTTTATTTGTTTTTTTATGTACATTATTGTAACGCTTTAGCATTATGTAACTTAATATATAGTAAATAAAACTATTTAAATTATTATAGGTAGAGTGTTGGCGTAATTTATGCATTGGGAGACTGGAGTATAGCTCAATGATCCTCATCAGCACAAACACTTCCACTGCTGAGCATGCCTCCCCCAAACAAGGGAGGTTTTGCCATAATAACTAATCATGGTAGGCGGAATATTCGGTGCTCGCAATAAAGGTGTTAAAAATACACAGATGGAAGGTGCTGTTAGTCGTCGCTTACGACATCTAAGGAGTTGTCGTTGTCGTTTCTGACGCCGCCGATGCCAGCGCCAAGAATATGAATAAGAATAATTTTATTGTAGAATTGTGTTAATCACAATTTTACAATATTACACACAGAGGAGCTATCCAAGAGACTTAGTTGTACAGCGTATGCAGTGAAAAAAATCCGTCATCTTATAGACGTTGATATTTCTAGACTAGACTAGTTTATTTCAGCTACTTCCATAGTGTTATGTTTTATGGCATACTGCTGTGGGGGAACGCTGCAGATATTAACACCATATTTGTGCTGCAGAAGAGGGCTGTTCGTGCAATCTATAATATGGGTCCCAGAGAAAGCCTACGTGAAAAATTCAAACAAATAAACATAATGACAGTACCTTGTCAATATATTTATGTAAACTTATTGTACACTCATAAGATTATAAATCGGTTCCCTAAAAATAGCGACATACATAATTTAAATACTAGAGATAAGAATAAACTCACTTTGCCCACAACTAGGCTACACAAGATTAATATAAAGGGCAATGTATACGCATCTACAACAAAATACCAAACGAGTTGAAAAAATTATCAATAAATAAATTCAAACAAATTGTCAAACATATCCCTTGTAAAAAGGCTTACTACAAAATATCAGATTACCTATCTAGAGGATAAAAAATCTTAGGACAAGTTTTGCTCCAACTCGAAAACTAACAATCTAATAAGGTAAAGGTTTCTTGTTCGCTTCTTTGCTTTACCTTAAAAATATTAAAGTGATCAAAAATCAAAGTGATCACTTTATTTTCTAGTTTTACTTATGTAATTTGAATTTTGTGACGTGTCCGAGAGTCCTCTAAGGTCTAAAGGAAATAAAGCACTTTGAATTTTGAATCATACCTACATGAAGGTCTTAAATTATAGTAAGTACATAAATCAACAATTCTATCCTATTCGGACATACAATCTTATTCTAGGCAGATAATCATCTTAATGTCAAAAAATCCTTTCAAATTGTAGTGAAAGTTTTTATTATTAGAAACAACAAGCCACTTTCATAACTAAGTTTAAACATGTCGGTTTATTCACATTCGATGGTGTCGAACCGCCCGGCGCCGGCGGCGGCGACCGCGCCAGTATTTTTTTTTTCTATCTTTTGTTACAAAAAGATGACTGTACCAATGTTATTATTTTACCGTCTGTTTGGATTGCAACAACATTCAATTGTTCGCTCATGTGTCAATTGTCGGCTAAAAACGGCTCCATATAAATTTGGAGTCAATAGTTTCAAAAGATCATTACGTCACAATTGTTATGTATATTGTATTTCATTATTTCCAAAGATAGGTATTAATTACTAGTTTATGCACAAGTATGTCTGTCCGACCGTTAGCTAAGTACTTACTTAATTTAGAAAATAAAAACCCTACTTTTTTCGACCTATAGATTTTGCTCGTATAAAATGACACCCGGACTTATTATCACACTTGGATAGGCCTAAAACATTATCAATGCGAAAATTTTGATAGTTATCTAGATGGATGGATGTGTACTTCCTACCTCTTCAAGCCAACACGTAACGTACTTACGAGTTCCTACCGGGCTGAAATGTTGCTTAGATGTGATTCTAGATCTGTTAAAATATAGGCTACCGTATCGTAATAACAGCTGCTCGGATTGAATACATTGACAAACTAAATCGGATGAGCAGTTTAGTTGCTACTTCACGGTGTTAAAATACGTAGGTATCTACTAAGTAAAAAAAAAGATAACCCTTCCTTTTGATTTTGCCGTAGGCGGGTAAAAAGTTCGATCTCCTTTAGAGCTTTTAACCTGAAACGTTTCCAAAGAAACCCAAAAACAGATCAGGTTTTTGGGTTTCTTGACGGATCTTGTTCAATAGGTCTTGTCCTATTGAACAAGATCCGTCAAGTACGAGCGTGACTCGCGCGCCGAGGGTTTCGAACGTTTGTCAAGTACCTATACCAATAGTACTGTAGGTACCGGTTAGTTAGAGACTTTGCTATTTAATTAATACCTAAAAATTTAAGGTTGTACATATTAGATGTATCGGTTTGCAAGCTTCGGAGTATAGAGGGTCATAGTAAATATAATCAAAAAACTGTTTCGAGATGTACAAATGATACCTTTCATTTGATACCCCATTCCGAGACCCCTATTGAAAATGAGGGCATCATTTTCCCCTTTGTGACAATTTTTCAAAGAGTGTTTTTCTTACAGACTATATTTTTCCTGTAAAATATAGATCCATATCTACAAGTGCCACATAGGTACATGTCAGATGAATCGCTCTGCAAACTTCGTCTTTTTTCAAAATATTTAAAAAAGTATGAAACTTACAGAAATTTCAAAAACAGTTTTAAAATGTAATAAACCTTTCAATTGATATCCCACTTGACCTTGTAGGTCTCTTTTAAAATTTCGACATCACAATTTGACAGAAAATTTTAATTTTCCTTTTTTCTTTTAATTTGTACAGCCGCACGAAATGTGTCATTATTTTAAATTTCAAGTTATTTGCTGCTGTATTTGCTGAGACATTAAGGACGTATAAAAGGACAGAAAAAGCGAGACCGGGTTTTGAAACCGATCTCCGATCTTCGAAACCCTAAAAAGAAGTAAAAGTCACTAACTCTTTAAGCCAACTGTGTCTATTTTATTGCATGAAGAATCAAATAAACACAGTTGACTTAAAGAGTTAGTTTTGACCTTGAATTACACATCAGAAATAGGTATTATGCCAATCACATCTAACAGCAGGTTAAAATTGCAGTAGGTGACCAGGTGATTACAGAAATGGCTGTTAAGCACGCAAGATGACATTAGTTACGGGTAATACGATCATTCTTGGTCAATTATATATATGTATATGTATATGCTGCTATTTATATTATCTATATTTCCATTTAGAAACAGTTTACATTATGAAACGCTTTGTTTTACCTGTGTCGTTATCGTAGGTGAAGATTAATTGTAAGTAATGCAAGCACTTCTTGTCACAATTTGTAAAAGAGGTGCTTAGTAAATTCCTAGGTGAGTCAATCACTTTTGATGACAAATGCCTATATAATTTCACTTCCTATCCTATCCTTCTAAGATATACCTTCTATCTAAGGTACATAATAAAGTTGAAAGTTTGTGCCCTTGTGAGATATTTTGGCGAAAACAGCGCTAAAACTACTGAACGGATCAAGCTGAAATTTTGCAGAGATATAGTTCTAAACTTGAAATATATAGGCTATTTTTTATAATGGTACAATGTGTAATGTATAACTATTATTTATTCTATAACTATCTAATCTTTTTTATTTTTGTTGTAGGTAATAATTCTTTATTGACAAAGAAAATTACAATCAATAATAAAAACAAATTAGAACTAGGTACTATTATTATTACTATTTACAATTAAAACAATTTATTAATTAATCTATATTATATAACTGTGCTAATGCACAGCTTTACTTTTATTGATTCCTCCGACAATGGGGCATTACGGTTTTTTTTAATAATTTTTACCTATTTACGCTATCGTTACCGTGATATTTATCGAGTTTATCAAGTTGTTGATTTTCCCGTGACCAAGGTAGCGTGAAATCCTGTTAAAGCGTCGTGAAAATTAAGAAGGCGAAAGATAAATAACTATGTAAAATACTACTACTAAAATACATTTTTAACACTCTGCTCGTAAAACGCACTTTCTATGTCATGTATATATCTCTAACCGAAAGCAAGTCACTCCCCGTTAGCTCAAAAACGAGAAGGTGTTACCAAATTCATACAAATCGGATGAGATCTCTTAGTTCGAGTCTTCCACACATATTTTGAGATTCCAAATTAAAACTTATTACTCCCTTGGGAATCATGCGATTTAATATGGAACATCAAAATATATGTGATTTTTTTATTAGGACGTATCGTACAATAAGATCTTCGTCAAAATTCAAACCAACCTCACTGTTCAGAAGGCGGAATAAAAAACTAATGGCGCGAAACACGTAACCAAACTATTTACCCGCTAGTTTTAAGTATATCAGTCATCTAGTACCCATAACACAAGCTCTGCTTAGCTTGGGGCAAGATGATGCTGTGTGAATAAGGTGCGGTAGACCTATCGATGACTAGTCCCAGGGGCCCCTCGCTAAGGCCCTATTCTGCTACACTAATCTTTTTAATAGCACAATTTAGTATCGTAGCAGAATTGCCACCATAGACAAGTTTTGATATTCTACCTTATGAAAGTAATTACAGATGGGGGGGAAACTTTTGAAAGGTTTCGAGGATGAAATTAATCTGGAACCATTCCATCAATCTGTCCGTGCAAATAGCATGACTCACTATCTGGAGTTTCTTTCCATTTAACGATTACTTATAAGTGGCAATTCTGTGACTATACCGGAGTTGTCATAGTGAAGCGATTGGTTAGCAGAATCGGGCCCCGTGAATGTCGCAAGGAACCCCTTAATGTGAGCCTCGCAGGACTGGTCATTGTACCCATCTTTGGGGACCTGTCTAGCTGTTTGTGGACGTCGTCGTTCAGTTGAGATGATGACTGTGATGATAAGCATCAAGGACCTTATTCTACTAAAGCAATCGCTTCACTATGAAACCGATTACCGATCGCAGCAAATATTGCGTGTCACACGTCGCCAACACTACGTGGCCGCGTGGTAGTAAATATATATATATATGGTGTTTATATATGTATATATATATACTAATAGGTTTATTTTATGTATGTTAGGCTAAGGTATATATTTCTTATGGGCCATAGTTTTAAAGTATTTTACATCCTGTAGAATTTTGCCTGAAATAAATGATTTATTATTTATTATTACTATGACAATAGTTTTTCTACGTGGCAGGGATCGATCGATCGAATACAGCTTAACTTAAACCTATTAGTGTAGGGAATGCCGCTATGGATATACTGGAGAGGCTTCCCCAAGACATGCAGCATCCCCTCAGGTAAGTCAGCCCTACCTACTGACCGTACCGTACCCACAGAAAAGACCGGAGCTCTACGATAGGCTTCTCGTAGTATTAAAAAACAAATTTTCCCAATAGAAATCTAGTCGATCGACAGGTCGACGTTTTGAAGGGTTTAAAGAATTCGTTCAAATGCTAAAATAAAAAGAATTCTATTTTTACTGCATTCGCTATAAATAATAACACCTTAAAAAATACATCCATACTAATATTATATATTTAAAAGTAACTCTGTCTGTCTGTCTGTTACCTTTCACGCCTAAACAGCTGAACGGTTCTTAATGAAATTCGGCATGGAGATAGATGGTATGCCGGGGACGGACATGGGCTACTTTCTACCTCGGAAAAGAGCGTGCGAAGCTGCGGGCAGCAGCTAGTACAAAATAAGCGTAAAAATAATCAGCTACTGACAAAATCTGACCTTTCTGTCCTAGAGAATCTAGTGGCCCGGATAGAGTAATGGAGCATATTGCTGGGGGACGATCGGTCTGGTTCAATGGCAAATGGTAAATCATACACAGATACATTTTAAACAACGACAGGTACACAAGAAACTGAACTTTACTTGGAATCCTAAAAAGATATAAACTTGATGTAAATTTATTTTATTATTATAATTAACATATACATATATGTATGTATAAGGTGCAACGGAGTAAGAACGGTTGCTTTTTTAGAAAACCATTAGGAAGTTACAAGATATATTTTTTTCTCGGCTTTAAAAATGCTGAACTTAAAATATAAATACATTTTTGAGTAAAAGGCAGGTCTATAAATCAGAGTTTTTGACAATTATATAAACGTAAAGATGACAGAGTTAATAAAAAAAAATAAAGAAAAAAATAAAGAAAATAAAGAAGCAAAAGATAAGATAATATTTTGAAAACCAAGGGAAAGATCGGGCGTTGGCGGGGTAACATCGGACTACCTTCTAAAACCGCTTCTGTAGCGCTGATCTTAAGCGCTATTACATAAAATTATCCGGTCTTAACCGTACGTACCGTACATTCTCGTACGTTCCCCATTTTCCGAAAAATATCATACGTCCAACCGGCGGCCTTGCGACTGACGTCAACTGATGGGAAGGGGCCGGAGGGGCTCAACAAAATGGCGTCGCCGACTATGTTGCCAACAATTAAAAACCACCCTAGATTAGGGAGTTATTTGATTTATCCGTTCTTACCCCGATGCACTATAATAGGTATTGTAATCTATTAAATTAGGTTAGGAAACAAATCGAACACATTCCACTGTAAAGTGTAGTTCCTGAAATAACAGTTAGACAATTAACCTGCTTTGATATGTTATCACAAGTGTTTAAAGTTACTTAGGTATACATAATCACGACTCATGACAAATGTTTGTACGATCTGCAAATATTTGTTCCGGGTGTTCTGGGTATTTTCTATATATAATAAAAAATATCTATCTATGTTATGTATTGTATTAAGTTTATCAGTCATTTAGTACCCATAACACAAGCTCTGCTTACTTTGGGGCTGGATGATGCTATGTGGATTGTCCAGCATTATTTATTTATTTACTAGAAAACTACGCAACTAATTAAGAAACTGGCTTAGAGGGACCAAATAATTAGTAAAAACCAAAACATAAGTCAAAACAAAACATAAGTCTGTGCCTCCTGTGACATATGATACAAGTGAAAAATCAACACTTTACAGGAGAACAGAAACAAGATTTTAAAAATTCTAGTTCGTGAACTAAGTGGGCTAGGTTGCACTTAAATACCTTCTTTTGTAGATAAAAACATTCACTTTCACTGTGCGTTTGAATTTTTACGTTAAATATTATAGTTTTAAAGTAACTCACGAAAAACCTGTAAGTTGTACCTTTTTTTATTTCTAACATGTGTTAAACTTACTTGATAAATGATACAAGTACAGTTAAATTATGTTGCACCTATAAGTTGTCTTTGTATAAACTGATATACAAGAAGCACGAAAACCAGTGTGCGGAGCAATTACTTAAAGGGGTTACAACTTGACATATTCACGTTTTTTATGCTAATACCCTGGTAGGTTATATTACTTTGCACCAAATTATCTCCAGAACTATAGCTGATAGAAGAACGTGAGTTAGACCTAAAAAATCGTATTTTTTTTCTGATAATTTCTATGTAAAAATCACAAAAAGTGTACAACTCTATTAAAATCACCCATCACTGGAGGCACACAAGTAATTTCAATAGGCCGCAGGGCTCCTGAGATCTCAACCAAATTTAATTTTTATGTAAATTGAGGTTTTTACCACTGGGATCCCATGAGTACTGAGATCTAGGCCTAGTTTGACAACCAAACCCGCTGTGTTCACATAATCATCAGCTAAACAGGTAACATTCTCTACCAAATCAGATTCTACCTTGTATTAACCTTGCTCGTAGAAGGAAGCTATCCTAAAACTAGTTATTAGTTATGAAACTGCAATAAATCCTAGTCAGGTCAGTGTCACACCGACAGCGCTGGTTATGCGTCAACCAGGGGCCAAGGCCCGCGGGGCGTCCCCATTTGTGGTCTGAAACGGGTTACGTATCTCTGTCTGTAGGTAACTTGGTATCTACCTACCTACCAGACAGAGAGCTGCATCAATGTGACAAGAGTTGATAAAATCCAAAACACATCTGAAGTACCTTTAAAGTAACTGAAATACAACACAAAATGCAAGAAAACCGTTTGCGCTGGGTTAGGCACGTTTTGCGCAGAAACAAAGACCACATGACCTAATAGGTTTAGCCATATAAGAAGGGAATAGAGGTAGAGTCCGCCCACCGACCACCAAAATGATAGGTACTCGTATATTGACAATGAGCATAAAGCCAGAAACGTCACAAAATCGCCAAGAGTAGCGCAAATATATCAGGAGGGCTGACCCCAATTAGGGAACAAGTACGAAGACTGTTTGAGAGAGCTGCATCAAAAGGTACCCCTTCCTCTTAATTGAAGCTTGAAACCAATTACCATGAATACAGATAGATATTTTTTCAAAATACATGTAATAAATAATAATACCTTTATTAGTAAAATGAAGATGCTCTAAAAACAACTCATTTCATATCAAAAAGCTAAATTTTACATTCATTAGAAGACTTGGATTGGAGCTCAGGGTTACCTATCCACGCAGCTCACTGTAGGTAAACAAGCACACCTAAAGGGGCTTTCTTCGAATCATCACCAGCATCAGACAATCACAACTTTGGTATATTTAAGGAAAATCGGCCTTAATGACGAAGGAGGAACGTCATTAAGGCTGATTGTTACCGGTCAGGCCGGAAATTTTAAATTTAATAATGGCTTACATTTGTCGCAAAACTACCTACTAGCTACAGGTATTACTTGTAGAACGCAGAAAATACAAAAAGTCAGTTTTTTCAAAACAATCCAATCACTTGTAACCAGTAGGTGATGTTCGTAAATGCACATGTTCTGGTTCAGTAGTGAAGGCTGTCTGACAATGGTATTCGAACCTACTACCGTGACGGATATCGCTTTAGGCACTTAATTGTGTTTTTGTCTGTCACAATACATTTAGGACAGCGGTTTTGCGAATCTTCCTTTGGATTAGTTAATGTGAATGAGCTCTTGTAAGGCTGTAAAACTCAAATGTGTGAAATTCTATCGAAAAGGTGATGTCGTCTATATAAAACTGTCATCTAGAGGCAAGTATATCTTATAATTTCCCAACCACCAGTCACCGGTTTACTTTCAGGCTAGACAGATGATGTTGTGTGCAAAGACCAGTATTTTAATATACTTTTACAGGAAATTAAATGACCCATTAATTTAATGAAGCAATTTACATAAACATCATATGGCCGCACTCAGGCATTTCTTACTTCCGGAGCGGAGGTTGCATTGCAGGCTGCACCTTTTCTATGATTTTTCTCATTATTTATATCTAACTCGCGAACCGCTCCGGCTTTGCAAGGTGCAATTTATAATCAAAAAATGGTAGTTAGCTACTAAAAGATATTTTGTGAATAAACAGTTTAGTAACAGTAGTTACACCTGTGGCGAGCGACCCAATGTGGTTCTTGAGTCAAGAAGCGGGCGGTACCCACTAATCTATTCGGAACTGGACGCAGTTCCTTTAGCTTAGTTATTTAGCTTAGTTATTTATTTACCTATTAAGTCTACATGTACATTTTAAGAGTATGTAAGGAATACTAGCAATAAAAGATATAGTGGTAGTTCAAGTAAATGTATCTAAATTCGAATGAGTAATGAATGAACTAACATATAATAATTTAACATATAATCAAAACCATATTTAAAAATAACATACGAGTTTGCGGCTTTCCTCCAAACCTTAATCAAATACCTATATTGTGTGAGCTACATCTGTAACATCATTAATAACAATGGTTCTCTGATAAAAGCGAGCAAATGTAGTTGACCCGACGCTCCAGCCAGCTTTTTTGTGGATGGTATCAATGTTGGCACCGATAGAAAGTGCGCTTGGAGAAGCTGTGTCGGAGGTCACACAACATTTCTCCAGGCACCTTTTTTTTGAGCTGTCGCCAGCTATGAGCGTCGAAATCGCGCGGAACGGCTTCAACTTCGTCGGTCCAGCGATATCTAGAACGGCCGACTAGTTTACGCCCCGATAATTTTCCCTCATAGGTACGCTTATATTTGAGAGAACTAATGCCAATAACTCCTAACCTTATTTGTGGAAAGATCTCTACAAAACACACTTATCTACCTGCAGATATTTTAGCTGTATTTTGCAAGACCTCCGTTGTAGGTGTAACTTGTTTTGCGTTAAGGTTTTGAACTCGTGAGAAGCAATAAGTACCCTACCGCAGGTACATAAGGTAGGTCTTCACAATATTTAAGTAAATAACTTGGCTACGTGGTATTTCAAAAACAACTTGTTATTCTGTTGAGGTTGAGTATAACTACTTGATCAACATAATACTCATTTTTAACTGACTTCAAAAAAAGAGGACGTTCTATGTATGTTTGTCGATTACTCCGTCAGTAATAAAATTGAGGACCGATTTGGATGAATTATTTTGCTGTTGCATAAATAGTGCATCCACGCCCAGCCTCCGTGGCACGACCCGCAGGGGCTTTAAGTATGATCAGGGTCAGTTCAGTATTTGTGAATACAAATCTCATCCTACAACTTATTGGAATTGATGCTGTGTAGATAGGTACCAATCTTCTCCTGTTGATAGGTACCCATGTATGTAACGAAAAAAAATGCGTAACTAGGTACGTTAAAAAGAAATGAGATTAGATGAATAGATTATCAGATTAAGCACTTTGGTTTTCCTGCTATCAAGATAAGAGCCTTTCCCACTTAGCAACGCTCTCGAACGCACATTCATTTCAAATATCAATCTAAATTCTGATATGCAAAGATACAGTCGCCTGCAGTAATAGGTAGGTACTTAATAACTAATAAGGTTGTCAGAGACCAAATAGGTATGTGGATTCAATTGTTGGAGTTGCTGTCGATTCGGACAAAATTTATTGGGACACAGTGTCCCAACTGACACTTTTGATTTTAATATTATTTTTTACTGTCGATTCGGACACCATCAAATTATTGAAGCTGTTGAGTACAGTCATGTAAAAAACTTTAAGCAAAATATAATATAATGTGATAAAGCTAATCAACTAAAACACAAAACCTTTTTATATTTTATATTATGTGTTTCTTTTCCAATTTAAATTTACTTTTTTTTAATACCTAATTGATTGGCTTTTCGCCATAGACTGCGTAAAATGGAAATAGCAACCTTTAATATTTGCATTGGAGATTACTCGTTTCAGAGCCTTAATGGCACTTTGCTCAAAGTCCAGCACAAAGGTCTGCGGATAAAACTCTGGAATTTCGCTTTTAATGAGGTTAAACAAAGTCACGTTAATAGTTGTAGTTTTTGCTGTGCTGGCAGTAGTGCATATAAAACTGGAATTATATTGGAATGAGTGGCACTACTCCCCAAATCCACATGCAGAGTGAAACAGTCTTATTTGCTGAAACAGTCTTAAACAAAATATAAAAGTTCCATCGCACATGACTGTTAGATTAGTTTTTTTAAATAATTCCTTGCAATATTTTCCAGCGAAAACCAAGATCCTAGTCGTGTAGTGACTGTATTCAGCTATTACAAAACTTTGAAATCTTGGGGGGATTATGATGTTGGTAATGGAATTAAAAGATACCTTTTTCATATCTAGTGAATTATTTCTTCTTCGATAGAATATTATTATTATCGAAAATAAACTGAGTTTTTACAAAACAAGACAAAGTGTGACCTTGCTATGCTTCGATCAAATAATTGATCGAAGTTGCTATGCATCTATTTCGTCATCTTGCTGTGCCACTGCGCCGCCGCCGCGCCTCGGTAAAAACCATTTTTTTAACTGACTGTACAACGCAGCTATATTGAATAGTGTCCGAATCGACAGTAACAAAAATATTAAAATCAAAAGTGTCAATTGGGACTCTGTGTCCCAATATATTTTGTCCGAATCGACAGCAAGTCAATTGTTGTGGATTGTGGCTTACATTTAGATACCTATATGTATTAGATTACATACGAGTACCTATATATAATTATATACCTACCTATAAGATATGATACCTAGAATTTAGATAGATCAGGTAGATATGTACCTATTTCATATTGACATCAGATGACACACAGCTCGGGAGCCACTCGTTTGAAGCTTGTGGGAAGCCATGTTGTCACTGTAAAATGTATATAAAGCCTTATTTGAATACACGTTTTTGTGCTGTGCGGTAGCGGTATCTAAATAAAGAGCGCAGAGCTTAACTTAGACTCAAAGATTCTATGACTACGTTCAACCATCTTTCTTTATGTACAGTTCTGTCAAAACGTCATTTAATTCGTAATTGTTTACCTTTTCAAAGAACACAGGCCTAAATGCTTAAACCATGAATAAATTTAGTACTTACTACACGATCCCCTTCAGTTTGATCTATCTTCGAAAAGTTAGCACTTATCTAAACTGTCCATATAATGCTCTCTTTAGTAGGTAGGTATCGCTTTTCAGAGATAAAAAGTAGCCAATGTCATTACCCGGAATAGAATCTATATAATAGCCTTCAGTTTACTTGTATGAAGAAAAGAATACACATTTACAAGTTCTTTCTGGTACTATCTAATCTGTCTGGTTTTTTACAGATGAACACAATAACTCTAGCAAACAAAGATGATTATAAACAATGATAAATTCTGTTATCTTATCGAGATTTACAAATTGCTTGCGTTGTAAAAATGTGTCAATGTTATTTAGAAGTACATCTGCGGTTTAGCGTCATTACCCTTCTTCAAGAGGAGCGGTTATGTGCAATGTGGGATCGAAGTAGGAATAACCACAGTAGAGCCAATTATATTCGATGTCTTTGCGGTCAAAGCTAACTTATCGATATCTGTCAAGAACGGAAGAAATACGTGGTTAGGCTGGTGATGAGTATTTTTTTTACAGCTTAGGTATTAGGGGAGGCCAAGGTTCAGCAGTGGATTGCTATAGGCTGGTGGTGTTGTTGATAATTTTATTAGTTTCGGTTACGCATATCAAATGATATCTAGCTACTAAAAGATAGAGGATATTTATACAAATATTTTTTTTATATAACATGTCTTAAAGCGTCAGGTTTCTGAGATATTCACATATGAAAAAAATACATTAGAGCAATAGTTCAAATCAAATAATTTAGTTGCAAACATGGGTCAGATGTAGGTTATTATAATTGGTAAGCACCAGACATGTTTTGCCTTAATCTAGGGCATGCAAAATAGGTTCTTAAGGTAGATATCTAAACAAAACAATATGAATTTTTTAAGTTACAGTTTTTAAAATTATTAACATCAAGGCAAATCCATTCATAAAATACTCAATAATAGGTACATTCTTCATTAAACAATTTAGGCAAACTCACATTTCGATAGGGTTTATTGTTCCAGAACGATTAACTCTTCCCGTAGGTGTCGTAAGAGGCGACTAAGGGATATCCATCGTGGGGTGGGCAGCAGCGCCCCCTGCAGAACAATTCTACCACCAAACTGCGATCCCCAACCTGCATGCCCAGCGTGGGGATTATGGCCCCATGAGATAAAAGCCAATAAGGAGGTTATCAGGAGGCCTTCGTCCAGCAGTAGACTATCTAGGTTGTTGAGGTGAGGTGATTTGATGAATGTCATGTAAAGTCCGAAAATACAATACAGAACTTATTTATTCTTAAAATATCACATTATTACATTTAATTAATTAGACACAAATTCACTTCTCCAGAGGGGCGTAGTTGAGTAGTTTCTCGATAAGGTCCACGTGACCTAGCAGCATTCTTCGGCAGCAGTATCTCTTCAGGCCTAGGGCGTCGAGGGCGTCTCTGAAAAAATAATTTAGGTTATTACCTAGTCATTCGCTCCTACCATACTGTCGCAAATAAAACTTTTTCATTGATTGATTCGATCGAATATACACTGCCGGCCAAAAGTTTGAGACCACCTACATCAAAGTAGGAAAATGAAATAAAACTCAAAATACAAAGCAAGAGGTTTAATTATGAATTAAAATACTTATTTCCTAATACACATACATTATGAAGAAAACAAAAAAATCAAGAAAAATCAACCATTTACTTTAAAAATGTCGCTCATATTTTATACAGATTTTTCGTCGAAAAACCCTCCCTTGCATTTTATTACTACTTTCACTATTCTTGGCATACGAGCAATCAATTTGTCGATTGTATCTTGTGATATATTGTTCCAGCTTTCTTGTAAAGCCTTCCACATGTCTTCTTGCGAAGTGGGACATCAACTGCGCACATTTCTATCAAGCTCTTCCCACAAAAGCTCAATCGGGTTGAGATCCGGACTCTGAGGGGGCCACACCATGTTTTTTAAAACCCCTTCTGTTTCTTTGTGTTCTAAATAACCCCTGCATAATTTTGAACTATGTTTTGGGTCATTATCTTGTTGGAAAAAAAATCCATCTCCAATTATTCTTGAACCAGACGGAATGGCATTTTGCTGTAGTATTCGTTTATATTGCTCCTTTTTCATGATTCCTTCGACTCGTACCAAATCTCCGGTTCCATGGCCCGAGAAGCATCCCCAGACCATAATGGAACCACCACCATGCTTGACTGTTGGCACCACACAGTCTGGCATCATCTTTTCCTCGACGTTACGTCGAACAAAAATTCGTCGTTTTGAACCAAATATTTCAAATTTGGATTCATCTGACCAAAGAACTTGTTTAAAGTCTTCTTCAGTCCAGTCTCGATGGGTAAGGGCCCACTGCATCCGTTTCTTTTTGTTTTGTGGCCTTAGTAGTGGTTTTCGAACGGCGACGCGACCAAATAACTTAGCATCTCTCAAACGTCTTTTTACTGTAGTCAATGGGTTCTGATCGGGATTTGTTCACTTCTACGCGGATTTTTGGTGCTGTTAGGCGTCTATTCCGCTTGCTGGTAGTGACGATGAAGTGATCCTCGCGAGAAGTGGTAGTTCTCGGCCTTCCCGAACGCGAACGATCTTGATTACTGCCAGTCTCCTTGTATCGGGTTATTGTGTTATGAACACAAGTCTTCGACAACTTAAGTTGAGAGGCAATCGCACGTTCAGATTTGCCTTCGCCGTATAAAACAACTATGGCAGAGCGAGTTTCACTGCTAATTTCGCGAACTTTTCCCATTTTAAGATGTCTTCACTGTAACAACGACGAGCTCAGACTAATAAGGTAGAAAATAATTTACTCCATAAAAACTCAGGTACTAAATATGTTTTAGGAAGCTAACATAATCCCTGATATCGGTTAACGCGAAACAAACCCAAAACAATAAGTAATGAGCAGATCATAAAAATATTACAATGACTCTACCACCTGGTCCTTGCGCGGCGCTCATTGATGTTTTGAAACAATAGACCTTTTTAGGATGATAACTTAAACAACAACATAAATAATGACTCTTAGAAATTCTTTAATAATAATAGAATACGCAGGTGTTCAAATTAGCTCATTATCATATGTGTACTTTGAAATATTTTGTTGGTGACAAAGATTTTTACAGTGGTCTCAAACTTTTGGCCGGCAGTGTAGGCGTAGAACGTTTTATGGCCGGTGCCGCCGGCCTGCTGGGTGCTTTAGGCGTTCTATGATCATTTCTAGATTTTACCACCTAACATAATGAAGATGAGAAAGATCCGTCTTCATTATGCTAGGACATCTATGCCTCTAAGATATATTGTAAAAAATACAAAAGTATGGTGTTAAAATGGCCTGACATGGCTATCACAACAAGGTACACATACACGTGCCTGATTCTAGATTTTACTAGTAGATTTTACACATAGATATCGCTCGATTTGGTGGCAAACTTCTAAAACCTACTTACATCAATCGTAGAGAACCAAATAAAATATATATTGAAATGAGTTGTATGACTATGAGTAACCATCCGTATTTAAGTTATTTCTTACAATGTTCCCATAACTTGCAACGTCGGTCCTAGGATTAAGGACTAACTTATGCATGTTAGCAATTGACCACGTAGATTCTACTTAGGCATATGTCCTACCTACCTACTTACTGTACATACTATTACTTATTCTTGTTAAGAGGGAGCAATGCGCGCCATTTTGTAAAAAGGATAAACAGGATATCGCGTTCATAGGAGCGGGACAATGCATAAGTTTTTGCAACGGCGGCGGCGCGGAGGCGCAAAAATCATGTTATTGTTTATTTGCAAGAAAACTACGCAACTTATGAAGAAACTGGTTCAAGGGACCAAATAATTATCAATAATAATAAGTAACCTACGAATCAAAACATAAGTAATTTCAATAGACCGCAGGGTTCCTGGGATCTCGAGTAAATTATGTGCGAAACAGTGCACCTTTATGTTTTTTTTATTGTATTTTCGTTTCTAAATCGTTTTTTCACATTCAAGGAACTATAGAAAAAATGTAGAATTCAATGTAGTTTTTTACCACGGGGATCCCCTTGAGTAGGTACTGAGATCTAGGCCTAGTTTGACAACCAACCCCGTTAGGTTCGTCCCTTAAGTAATTTGCCTGTAGTTAAACAGTTTACATAAATTGTCACGATTTACAAAGTACTTAGGTAAAACATGAGTAACAAGCGCGCAATTATCTTACATGTTCAAACCATTACAGAAACAATCAAAAACACATCAACATAACATAATAACATACATAAAAGCAGGTAATGGTTGGTTTACATGGTTGGAAGTAATAACTATACACTAGCCAAACTCTATGTAGATGTTTGTAAACAACATTCTGAGTGCCAAGTGCGAGTTTTTTACGCGATCGACCGCGAGCAAGTAAACGTGAATTTGTTTCAAGAAATGGTGATTCTTTAACTCGCCGCTAGAGAGACTCAGAGTCATAGACTAGAGAGTCATTTTCTTCATACAAATTCGCGTTTACTTGCTCGCGGTCGAACGCGTCAAGAACTCGCACTTGGAACTCAGTTGTACGCAATTTACATTACTTATCGATTTAAGATTCTTCCTTCAATAAATATTACTTACAATTATTCTGAAACTTTCAGATATAATGTGAGTTTTATTTATTAAGTCGTGGTTTGTTTACAGACATTCTACATCGAGTTATCGGTAGTGTATAGGTAACTGGTAAATAAATAAAGTGGCTAGCATCCCCAAACGTGGCGAACCATGATCGATAGGTACATTCAATAGTAAACAACTGAAATTGATGGAAAACTCCATGCTTTGATCATAAATACGATACCTTTGTCGATAACTGGCAATTTATCACATAAAGATGATGTCTAGTTGAAAATATCTAGTAGGATCGCTTGGCAATCAGGCAGAGCATTATAATTTATGTGATTTCAATGTAAAAAAAAAGCAATGCCAATGTTAGGGCCAAAATCTTCAAACCCCATTTCTTTTAATAAACATATCGTCGTGTAGGACAGACACGGACATAGAGATGTTACTGTAGGTAATTAACTGTCACGAGGAGGCTATCGCCAGTGGCTTATGGACATATCACACACATTCCACACCGCTACCGCAAAGCAAATAATGACTATTGAGCATTCAAATATGGGATTAAACTCCATTTTACAGTGACAGCATAAAACAGCAGCCAGCGCGTTAAGCGAGCTTGCCACAAACTAGCTATTACGCCTTGCCTACCGCAAGCTTCAAGCGCGCGGGCCACTCGCCTAGTTCCACGGTCATAAGACTTTTTGCTGACCGTGGGTGGACAGAGCTCGTTGGTAGACGTTGTCGCATTGACGGTGTGCGGTCAATAGGATTTGAGGCGGGGGAGGCGTGCGGGAACGGTGCTTTTACCTTTACTGTTTAACTTACAAATGGTAACTATACTACATATTAAACCTTTGTTACCTTCTATGTCAGTGATCTGACAAAGAGTCAAAGCCAGCTTGATAGAGATTGTAAAATCATCAAGAAAGATTATGATCAATTACGTAGCAGTTGTTTAAGCAAACAGAACTCTAATACTTTATAACGGCAATAGACATTGTAGCATTAAAAAACATGATATCCTTAAACGATTTTCATGAGGAAACAATCAAAGTCAAAAACTCTTTATTTCCATAAATACAATAAATGTCCACTTAGAGAAGGTCAAATTTTTAATAATTAAACACTGACACGGAAATAAAGAGATATTTTTGATTTCAGTCGCTTCGGTATGTAGACTAAAGTAAAGAAGCGACGAAGAAACCTTTAGCCTGTTAATTAGTTGTTATTTTTCGAGTTGGAGCAAATCCCGTCCCAAGCTTTTTTATCCTCTAGATAATCTGATATTTTATAGTAGGCCTTTTTACACAAGAATGTTTAGACAATTTGTTTGAATTTATTTACTGATAATTTTTGCAACTCACTGGCAGTGTATTATCATTATCTAGCCATTTAATAGCTTTTACATTGAAAGTTGGATGGTCAATGTCAAATGTGAAAATGCAAGCAGTTTCAATGACTTGTAAAGATTTTCCTTAAACCAAGTAGAAGATTTTTGAAATTTACCGATAATTTACGATTTTTTTACCTAGCAGTGTTGAATTAGTCGTGGCGTAAGATCGACTCATTTAAATCAGACCGTGGATGTCGTAAAAGCCGACTTAGGGAAACTACGAGAGGAAGGGCAGCAGCTTCCTTTTGTGTATTTTTAAACCTCAACTGCAATGATTTTTAGATGATTGGGGGAGGCATATTCAGCAGTGGACGTATGTGTGCTGAAGAGGTTAAAATTAACCGCCAAGTGCGAGTAGACTCGCACACGAAGGGTTTCGTACCGTAAAAACCAAGCAACTTTTTCAAAAACATCAAATTTGCCCCAACCTTAAGGAACCCCTTTAAATTTTCATTTTTATTACAGTAAAAGCTCCTTATTCGCAGTTCCTTTATACGCGTTTTCGCTATTCACGGGTAAAAAAAATGCGACTTGTTTCCTGTATTCGCAGATAAATATTTCGCTATTCGCGGATCCAGTCGGTGTACATTAAATTGAAATGGCATTCCTTTGAAGCAGAACCTTCCACAAGCACTGAAAAGGCGTCCTAAAACCTGAAAACTCTTAGTGAAGGTTTATACATGGCAAATTAACTGTGTTTTTTCTTGACAATTTACCCATCTATGGAGAGAAGTCTTATTTTCAAAAGGAAAATTGCTAACGCCACTACCGAATGTCAATCCGAATTGAAGGTCCTTTTAAAACCGGCAAAACAAGAGAAAATAACTATGTCTTTTAAACCTTTGTCTAAGCCAGATAATAATTAGTAGGTATTGTTAAATAAACGAGTTACGTTATGTGATTAAATTGATTTTTAGTTCGTTTTTTTTTTAATTTTGATTTCTTGGAACCCCCTACATTCCTATGCAAATTACCGTTCCGTATCCACGGTTTCTATATTCGCGGCATATTTACCCCGCGAATAAGGAGCTTTTACTGTATATTTTTAGTATTTGTTGTTATTGCAGTTGTAGTGTTACTTATTTATAGAAAGTTTCATGTGTCTTCCTATTGTGGTTCAAGAGATACAGCCTTGACAAACTAAGAGCAAAAATAGCAAAAAAAAGTCACGTTTTTTTTATGAAACCCCCTTAAATTGGATATTTATTTTATTTCTATTATTTGCTGTTATAGCGGCTAGAGAAATACACCTCTGAAAATGTCAACTATCTAACTCTTAATGAGATACAGCCATGTGACAGACGGACGGACGGATGGACAGCGGAGGCTTAGTAATAGGATTCCATTTTCACCTTTCAGGTACGGAACCCTAAAAAGGACAATGTTTCTTTAGTAATAAACTTTAATAGCTATATAAAACCTTTATATACTTCAGTCAATGGACTGACTAAGTATGTAAATTAAATGCATTTGTTTAACAACTGAATATCCAAGGCTAACAACACAAGGTCATTGACTGACAAAGGGCACAGCAACTTTAAGGTAAATTTGTTAGGATGTTGATTACCTTGGAAAGAGATAAAAAGCCAGTTGTCAGGATCAGATTTTAGAAAGGCATATTTGAAATGTATATTTTAAACTTTGCATCAGTAGATGCTAGGGCCATTCCAATGTGACAGGTGCGAATTTTGTTCTCGTTTTTGCTCAAACTTCAAGTGAGTTCTCTAAAACTACCAACGCAACCTTCAAGTGCAGACCCGAAAGACAAAAGGTAAAAAGGTTGTATATTTTTATGTCACAATAAAAAAAAGCATTTCGTTGATCTTTTTTATGTAACTTCTCAACAAAATTATTCAAATGCTATAACATACCACTATTTTAGAGTTCTTGAATGCTTTTTTTATTATGTCTTTTCGCCTTATACAGTTATACATTAAGAGACGAAGAAAATTCCAAATATAAAGAAGTAATCTCAAAAATATATAAAAAATTGGTCAATTCCTGTTGAATCAATACATTGTCTTTGCTGTAATCACAGATTCAAGTACAAATTATGTAATTTATTTATTTGATCTGGGGTGTCATCTTCGCTCGAACGTACCAAGTAGAAAAGGTGTCACAAATAATAAAAGCACCCAGTGTCTCTTTTAGCTTCATCATCATCATTAGCTTTTACATACACCAAGCATTGTTTGCGTAGTGTTCATTTGTCATCATTACTTTGAGCTTATTTTATTTTTAGAGTTGGTTCTCTGATTTAAATCCATTCAAATACTACAATAACATACCTAATTCTGATAATTGTGTGATTCACTATGAACTTTGTACATAAAGGAACTGCTGTACAAAAATTGCCCCAACACGTACAGCCAGACATTGTTTTTGTTCCTTCTGGATTTTGTGTTACAATTTCTTTTAGTTTTTGGTACCTACCCTTCAGTATACTCAGCTTGTAGTAAGCCAAGGTAGGCTTCCCATTTGTTCCCGATGACTTTCCCGCAGGTAAAACATCTTACTGGTATAATCATGGTTGGTTAAGTTTCTGGAAATAGAAAACATTTGACTTCAGATTTAAATAACTTTATTCTTTAGGCTTACAAAATAAGCACAAGTAAAGTTTTATACAACTATAAATTATCAAATGAGAAATAAGGTGATTGATAGGTATTGATTTTCTCTTCACTTCAATTTTTTGTCCATAGGTGGAACAAAAGAAAAGAAACCACTAGTACATTTATATTCCTATCATTGTTAATTCACAAGGGCTGACATTGGTCTCTAAGCCTTACGAAAATTGTGTTTTTATCAAATTCTTGAAGGTAAACTTTCTTGATTACAAGTTTTTATAGGTTATGTTTTTATTTTCGTCGCAAAATCGCCAATAATACCTGAAATCGATCGTAAATCCTTAGAACCTTGCTTATTCTTATCTAATTCTGTTTCACAATATTTTGTACTCGACCACTGCTAAATAAGGCAAAAAACAAAACTTTAGAACCGCTTTTCTACAATCACGCAAAATCAAAACACATCTGTCTGACTGACACAGTGTTGCCAATAGTGATGGTCGACTCGAGTAACAAACTCGAGTTAACTCGAGTTGTGCGTAACTCGAACCCACTCAAGTTGAATTCTCTCTGACTCGAGTTCGGAAACCGAATGGAACCGACATGGAGCGAAGTTTGCCGATCATTTGAGTGAGACTATATTCATTC
This sequence comes from Eupithecia inturbata, assembly GCA_963662085.1. Lineage (NCBI taxonomy): Eukaryota > Metazoa > Arthropoda > Insecta > Lepidoptera > Geometridae > Eupithecia > Eupithecia inturbata. The sequence continues at coordinate 4,974,953 of OY759201.1, forward strand.
ATTCAGTCATAACAAAGCAAGCAAACACATTATCATCCTGGAATATTCCAGTTCAGTATGGAACCCACAATACCTCTTAAACACGCAAAGCTTGGAAGGTGTTCAAAGTAAATTCATAAAACACCTTAACTACCGATGTTTCCGTGGCTATGGGATTGTCGACTACCGGGCTTCCTGCCAATATCATAATTTTACTAGTCTCGAAAATCGACCTAAGTTGGCGGACATGTCCTTGCTCCACGGCTTGTGCAATGCCTATATAGATTGTTCGGAGCTACTCACAAAAGTTTTATGTTTAAACGTACCCAAAAAGCGAACTAGGCATACCAAAGCTAAACTTTTTGGTGTGTCAAATACTACCTCTAACTATGCTCAACATTCACTTATTAAGTTATTAGTCGCCTGCATAGTAGCTATAACAAAATATTCAATGATATAGACATCTTCAACATTGGTAAGCCGGCGTTCAAACGTGATGTTCTACTAGTCTTGAAAGATCTAGACCAGCGTAAACACGGGCGGGTACAAGGGGGAGAGTCAAACCCACGTACTAAGTAGGTGGATCAATGGTGTGGATGATTTTAATATTTGTATATTTTTTTTGCTTATATATTAATTAGTAATTATTAACAATCATTTTTAAAAGGTCATTGCAATTTTGCCTTGATATAAAAATTACGGAAAGTTATTTTAAACTGATACCTCATAGTCCTGAGCGAAATTCTTTTTGTCATCATAAACCATATACAAAGGTTGAAAAAGTATACTAGGGACAGCAACATTGAGATGTGGCTGACGCGGCAAAGACGGAGGAAACCCAGCTGAAGGCCATGGTCTCTGTTAGCAAAATCCTCCATCTCAACACTAAGGGATTCAATAGATATATATATATACTATACAAACTATGTATACTTACACATATTAGGTGCACAGTTCACTTTATAATTATATAAACTCTACTATCTATCACAACTACTAGGAAAGTTCATTTTGAGTTTGTAATTGCAGTATGTTTATGGTTTACAGTCAGTGTTAAGGTTATAATAGTTTACATAGGTTAGGGCAGTCTAAATTTATGAGTTTTGTTTTTAGTATTTTATATATGATTTTTTGATTTCTTGTTATCTTCGGCTTTTATTACATTGTTTAGAATCTTAAGTTAAAATGGTTTCCATAGGTTGGGACAGCTTAACTTAGGAGCAATATATATATGTGTGTATTATTTATTTTATAATGTCCATGTTAATTTTTAAGCTTTATAATTTGCCTTAAATATTAAGTAAATTTTATATATAGTGATAGTCCATATATATTAAATTATACAAAAAGTAAATCCGTTATTGGCTGTATGTTTTGGGAATAAGCTTGTAAATTTTTAGTTCTTTAGGGCTGTGGATTTTGTTTCTTAAATAAATAAATAAATAAAATAAATATAGGTAGGTATGTAGATTTAAGGTTCAAGCCAAAAATACATAAATAAATGATTCTATTTCAAGCAATAATTTTCTTTCTTACTTTAGTTAGTTAGTATAACTCTCCCAATACATTTTTAATAAATAATATAAATAATGAAAGAATTGAAACATGAAAAAATATCATTTGTCTGTTCCAATTTTTTAAATTACTAATGCAAAGCTAATGGAATAAAATGGTAAAAATTCAAAAACAGCATTCACTTGTTCATCCAGTTAACTCGAGTTACGTAATTCGAGTTCAACCCGAGTTATGTGGATTTTAACTCGGGTTAAATCGAGTGTTGTTTTTTCCGAGTTGGCACATCGCTAGTTGCCATCTAGATTTTTTAAAATCCGATAAGTCTATTGCGTATTTCCGTCAAAAATCCGTTAAAAAAATCTTTATCGGTCAATAAAAGCCGTTTTCTTAAATTATATAATAATCAGCTGGAAACATTATTTTGAAATTTATGACGGTAGCATTTCTATAAAAGCAGCTCACTCGCTGTCTCTGGCTCACTTTTGCTCGAGCCGTCATAAGGTCAACACCTTGGTAAAGTACACTGTTACTATGTCCAACTTGCTATTGATTTGTATTTATTGGTTGTAACTATTTTTTTTTTTTTGTGAAATAATGTTGAGGTTATTTAATTATTTTGTTGTTAGCTTGTTTTTTTATAGTTAAATTTATAGAAATCGCTTATTTCAGAAGTGGGATTGGACACCATTGTCCAATCTCTGCTCTGGCCTATAACGCAAATAGTTTTGCATTGTGTATGTAAATCATTGCCGAACGTTCTACGTCTCGTGGTAGAGGCGGACAAGGCAACAAACTGACACCAAGACTTATGAACTTCGTGAGTTTCTAGGTTCAATTCTGGCGCGCTTTAACCCGCTGGAACATGTTGGTCCGGATGAGCGCCACGTCATCACTGCTGATGGCGCTGGAAGAGAGCGCCATCGCGCTGCCCAGTTCCACCACTACGTGCCCGCCGCGTTCGCAGTCCGCTGTGAAGTGCTGTTGCTCCTAAGGGGATAGGTCTCTGTGCCGGCATCCATTGCCAGCACCACTGGCGAGTTCACGACGAACGTCCTGTCGTCACCAGGTGCCTCTGAACGCCTCATCGGAGTGTTGAGTGTGTTGAGCAAGATTAGATCCAACCAGTTATTATTATTATTATTAACTTCGATCCTAGTTTGCATCATATCGATTCTTTGTGACGCACGTGATGCGTGTGATGTGTGTGCATGTGATGTTAAATGTTGGGACGACAATGAGTGCTCATCCCGGATAGCGAACTGCATGATTGGGTCACCAATGACCGCAAGTTGTCTAATTTTATAAATTCAAGTCTTTGTGCTAGCGAAGAATCGACTTCGCAAATATTTTGTTTGAGGTTACCTGTACAAATTCCGATGGCTATTCCATGTAGGTACGCAGAGTATGCCTATCGTTCTGTTTTGCGGCTTAATTTCATGAAAAGGTTAAGCGATGCCCATGTGATGTGCATGTGATGGATGTCTGCTTCTAGGCAACCAGGCCAGGGTAAGTCCGATAGGAAATTACCCCATAACAAAAGAGATCGGACATAAAATGCTTCTCCTGTTGTAGCCTTAGCCATCCGATGTGTTTGTGTCCCATGAAACTAAAGGCGGAAGAACTGACCGATTCAGCAGGTACAAGCAGTAATTTTACTAGTTTTTATGCGTACCTATGTATGTGTTAGTATTACTTAGATGCGGGTAGCGAGAAAAAGTTATAGTTCTCCTTGTTGTTGACGCGAATGACAGTATGTATAACAAACCTTTTAAACATTTGTGTGTGAGTTAAGAGTGGTTTTACACCATTCAGTGCGCTATTGAGTCACGCTCAGTTTGCATGGTGTGGAAGGGAATGCCCCACTATTTTGACGCAGAATGATAGCTGTTAGCCTGTTAGCGCTTGACAAAGAGCAACAAGCTGAAATTACCTTTTTGCGTTGCTGGTAGAATCTAAACTGTAAATTTTTGAGAGTTGTAATTTTTACAATGCTTTTACAGATAGTGACGTTACGACCGCGGTAAATCAAGGTGTATACTGACTGACGTATTACTTGACAGCGGGTATTATATTATTAATATTATACATTATTAAAACGTTTGTGTTCTTCCAACACAAAAAAGGTCCGTAGTTAACCCACTTACATTCGTTACGGTTCCCTTATGGTGGTTTTGTTGTAGCACAGACCAAACTGGTGTGGTTGTAGGTACTTCAAAAATATATGTGTTGGACAAAGGTTCGCGAGTCTTGAGTCTCGATAAACCTCAAGAACCTTCGTGGCCATAGAAGTAAAGTATTTAGGTTGCGATAGGTCGCACTATGTCCAAGGCCAGGTCAGACCAAGCGAGAATAACATATGTTTTGACCGATTTTCCTGTGCCCACAAAGGTCAAACATGTCTGGCAATTGTTGTTTTGCAGAATATTTTCGTAGGTACATTACATACCTGATTACGAGTCGAAAAGACTGCCCATATGTATAGCTAGCCTAACGCGCAGCAATGTGGAGTTCCATTGGGGTGACTCGCACGAGAGTGCCGTAAGTACCTCTTAGCTGCACACGGACACCAGCTCTATCGGGTACGACGCGGTGCTGATCTAGGTGCACGAGTGCAATAAGGCTAGAAGGTAGTAGCGTATTATTGTAAGACCATGCAGGGAGTCGAGCTGCGGTGCTGCTACGCTCTTACGAGCTGCGGTAAAACTCTTACGAGCCAGAAAAGCTTGCCGTCTTGTAGGTACGTAGGTAGCGTACTTGTTTTGTATACCTTTCAGGTATATCCCTGATCCCGTCTTGAGCTTAGTGAGGATTTTTCATGATCAACTAGAGCATTCTGTGCTGACAAATGAAATGAATTGAACATTTTTCTTGTTTATTTGTAAAGGAATCCATATGAAAGTGATGTTGGACATGTAGTTGTCCGTTGCCTCCTTATAACGAACATAGGTTGGTATGTTCTGCTCATTGTAGTTGCCTACTCTAAGCAGGTACCGTCTGTTTTCTGTAATATGAAAGTAAGAACCTAAAGAACCTAAACGTTATTGTGTAACACTGTATCCTTATTTGGAATCCCGTCAGCTTACTGTGCGACCGTGGTCGCATATTTATTTATTTTTTATAAGTTGTGTTAGCGTTCTATGTAGCCAAATTCACTTGATATCACCGTAGATACACAATGAATCCTGGCAGGTCGAGTTCTGCCGCAGGACTTGCTTGACATGCTGAGAATTTAGGCAACAAAAGCAGGTAACACTTGGTTAGTGTTTCTGTGGAGAATGCAGCTAATAGTAATCAACTGCATTATCGCCGTCGAGGGCGATGACACCGGTAATGAAGTCACTTGTTTGTGATGTATTGATTTTTTTTTGTCGATTTTAGCTCTATACTAAAATGTTTAGTGTTAGCAATCGTATTTTAACTCGACGCCAAAACGAAAATTTTGGGTTTTTGTGTTGTAAGTTAGCCAGTATAGCTATAGATGTGTGTCGTTATCGTTAACGCACTTTCTGTGCTTGAACAACATAAGTTAGACGAGTTTGTTTGAGAACAGAAATAGAAAGAAAGCCAAAATGTTCACACTTAACAAAATGTTTTTTGTAGTAAACTTCTCAAGTTACAGGCAAGCTGACCGATGCGATGCTGCTTGCTGATGAGCTGGATGCGAGGGTCCTATGTCCTATCGTGTGAAGAAAGTTCTGCCTCATGGTAGATAAGAGCTGCATTTGGTTAGTGGTTCGTATGGTAAGACGACTAGCGCCGCCGCTGAGCACATGGTGGCTTGGCAAGGAGAGTGGACCTCCGAGTCGTGTGGCTTATTTTTTATTGTAAGTACATTCTACCTACTTTTGCCATGGCCTCGAGAAAGATGCGAGTTGCGGGTTCGAGTCCCGTTGTATCACGGCCTAGCCTAGAGAGACTGTCACGGGTTCGAGTCCTGTTGTACCTACCTATTGAACGATGGCAAAGCACGTTTTTGTTTTATGGTTGAAATGAAACTACGTTAGTTCATGTATATTTTTTCTTTTGGCTCATGTGTATTGATGTGCGTAGTTATAGTTAACGCAGATACTGCTATGGCATGCTAACTGGGTGCGTTTGTCATAGGTATATGAACTGTGAAGCATTCAGCCCCGCTCTACTGACAGTGGTTAACTGGGTCCTCTAAGATTGGTATGTGGTATACGTACATGTATCATGGAGTCCCTCTGCTGACAGAGATAACTGAGCCCTCTATCTAAGATTGGCGGGTGATATGTGTACATGTAGCTCTGCTTATGACACGCAGCTGGGTGCCACTGTCTTTTCAAACCGGATGCGTTGAGCTGTGCTCTGCTTAAGACATGCAGCTTGGGGCCACTGTCTGTTATTATAATGCTTAGACATGCAGCTTGGGCCACTGTCTGTTATTATAATGCTTAGACATGCAGCTTGGGGCCACTGTCTAGTTTTGGAAATACAGACGTGCTGTTTATGTACGCCGAGAGATAAAATAGTCCTAATATGAGGTACGATTCACATTATTTCCAGTTGATGATGACGCCTTGGCGTCCGAGCCTACCCCAATCACACATGATGGAGTAGTTTCTGCGGGTTTGTTACAAGCTGGTTCAAACGCGAGCAAAGCAGAGGTCCCTGCGGGTTCATTCCAGCCTGCTTCGGCCACATTAGAAGACAGGCTCTCCACCACTGCACCACGAGGAATGACAGTGCTCACCACAGTCTAATTGCCTAGCCTCTAGACCTCTACCCTCGTGAAGATTCATGAAGTATGCCAGAACTAAGATGTGGTTCAAGGCAACCACTGCCAGGAGAAGCCGAATCAGCGGGAAACATTATTTTGAAATTTATGACGGTAGCATTTCTATAAAAGCAGCTCACTCGCTGCCTCTGGCTCATTTTTGCTCATTTTTGTCGTAAGGTCAACACCTTGGTAAAGTACACTATGTCCAACTTGCTATTGATTTGTATTTATTGGTTGTGACAATTTTTTGTGAAATAATGTTGAGGTTATTCAATTATTTAGAAACCGCTTATTATATATTCAGTTTAATAGCAATTTAAAATAAAAATACCCACAGTACATACGAGAATACAACAGTTTTGTGAACTATTCTTACTCTTCTTCTATCTAATAAAATTTAAACATATTAATTACCCTTAAATCTTCGTCAAAATCAAAAATCTATGATGTCGTCACTTTCAGTTTGATCATGCTCTGGTGCCATTGCAAAAGCTGCAGATGCAGAAGTCGATGGCTGATCATAGCTTTGCAGTGTTCCAATCATAATTAATTACAGCATCAGTTTTTACCATTACGTTTGAGCCCTGAGCGTATATTCAAAATGGCATTAACCATGTTTTCCTTCATTTTGTATCAAACAAACAACACAAAAACTTTCATTTAGCATTCATCAGCATTAAATTACACACAATACAGCTCTGTTATTATTATCCAATGTTTACTAGTGAGAATAACCACATAAACATTGGATTCCAGTTACTTACAAGGTAAATCCCTACCATAAACATTGCAGAGTTTAAAGAATACAAAACATGTATGTTGTTTATAAACATTTTTATATCACTTACCTACCTAATGAATGAGTAATAAAATGACCCTAAAGTAGGTAGTTTTTCCGTTAAATTATTCCGTCAGCCGTTAGAATGGATTTTTCCCGTTTTCAACGTATCCAAATCCGTTAGATATGACGGGAAATCCGTTAAATTGGCAACGTCTGTCTGGTCTGACTGACAATGACAGGCTGGCTGTTTGACTGATGGATGAATGATTGGATGATTGCTTGTGTAAAGTTGTGTAGGCCAAGCTAATGCTGTCAATTTTAATTTTGTTTTATATCATTGCAGACGCTGCACCTCGCCTGAAAAAGGAGCCATAAAAATTAAAATGACCATAAGCTTCGAGCAACACGTTAATATTGATGACAGTCAAATGGTAAACAAGTAGAACAATCTTTCTTTAATAAATAATTGATCCGTAGAACATGACTCTGTAAGACTGAGACTGCGATTCCCAGCCCTAATTTATTCGAAAACTGTCAAGTACACAAAATGTCGTTGTCACTTGTCAGTGTGACGGCAGAAAAGAGAGGGTGTTGGTTTCAGTACTCGGAGGAGGCTACAGTGCTATAGTTACATAATTATGTAGAGTGGTGGGAGGAGGGGCAGGCAGGGCAGTGTGTGTGTGTGTTTATTTATTTATTTGCGAGTTTGGTTTGGAGGAAGTTGGTGTGGTGTGTGATTTTATAATCCTTTTATAATACTTGCATTGGAAAAGAAAAATTAGAATGACCAATCAAGGACAATAATGTTCTAAAAATTAATTATGCATATCTTTTAAGTAAATCCAAGTTAATCGTTGATAAACTTAAGTGAAGTAACAAAAACTCAAAGTAAGGAAAATGAACAAACATAAAATTCTTTTGTTGTGTTAACAAGTCAACTTTGTTTTGTAATTTGATTGCGATTGCACAATAGAGGCTTTGTCTGTAATTCCGAAAATGTTACGAAAGCGAAGGCGACATACCATACCCAGACAAATAAGTTTCGAATTGCATGGATGTTCTCGATATCAGTAACAATACCTACCTACCTACCTGTCTGTAGGTAGAGGATTACTGATGATGTCACCTAAAACAGACGTTCATTGATCTACATTTGTTCCCCTGGTTGATAACACTTTCTGTTGCTCCAGCTAACACTTCCTATTTAACATCAGAAAATTTGTTCAGTTATTTGCACAGAAAGAATACAATAAAATTAGATTGCCAAATTTAGTATTAGAGCTACCAAGTCAAAGAGTTTGCACAGAAAGAATACAATAAAATTAGATTGCCAAATTTAGTATTAGAGCTACCAAGTCAGAGTTTGCACAGAAAGAATACAATAAAATTAGATTGCCAAATTTAGTATTAGAGCTACCAAGTCAAAGAGTCATAAATTTGGCATTGAGATTGGTTTGATAACTGTAAAATTGGTGCTACCTCACATAGTAATTGGATGAAAAGACCATGAATTCTGAAGACGATATCCAACCATTGATCACCTATGAAGATCAGGCATTTATAGAGATTTTAAGATTTTTGCCCGAGCGGACTGAACAAAACATTAATGCAGACCCTGAGTATGAACAGGTAATAATTTGAATTAGATTCACAATCTTATTATTTTGCTATCTGGTATTTTGCATAGGCTTACAAGGCATAAGTGTGTGTTTTTGGGCACACTTTTTGGTCAGAAGACTTATGCCACGGCACTGAAGATGGTAGGTGAGAAAACAAACTGTTGAAATTGTAACTATTTAAAAAAACATTTATTGTGCACAACAATTTTGAAAAAAAAATGCAAATGTTAACCTTTCATACAAAAATCTTCAAACCTTTTTGTCCAATTCAAAATACTATTATATTTAACCACCATACCATCTAATTGGAAATCTCCAAAAAAACCATAACTTAAACCAGTCTGCTGAATAAAAAAAAAAGCTATTGAAATCAGAAATCAATAGCTTTTATTTCAGTTTTTTTAGGCTTACAAAATAAGACTTTCAACTATAAATTATTATTAAATAAGAAATTCAATTCAATCCTATCCTTTGATTTCAGGTAGTTTATGGCTACAGGAAAAGCCGCTGGAGGACCATACTTGTCTACATCCTTTCGACCCTCACCGCTGGCATACCATTCCTGGTCTTCCACTGGGTTCCCCACTGGTTCCTGTATGTTACGTCTATACAATGCTGCTTCCAGGTTGCAGACCAGATTTTAATAATAGTAAGTTTCTTAGCTTGACTTAAAGGTATTTGACCTTGCCCTCAGAGTCATCAGCTTTGACCTTGGGGTCATTAACATTGTAGGTACTTTTTATGTTACCTAGGTATATGCGTAAGTGCAGAACCTTATAACATTTGCGTGAGTACCAAACCTCGAACGGATGCAGCTTACATCATCTTTAAAGCCCGGTTTTGACCGCAAGCAGAGTGGACTCATTAAGGGCACCGTTCAACTTGCAAGACTACCTTGTACTTGCGCTTGTACCTGCATACTTGTATAATTTCACCAACAAATAGTGGAGCGGAAAGGACTGAGCTAGCAGAAAGCGTTGAAATGACGCTCCGCTCACTCATCTCTCATTTTATTTTTGCAATGGAAATCATCAGAAAAACTCTTTGCTGGTGGAAATGTAAACCTATTTCATTTAAAAGGAGTCCGTGGCACCTACCATTTCTCGCTCATTACCCTTTCGCGGTGGAAACCCGGCAATATAGATGAAACATTGTCTGAATTAATGAATTAAATCTTTATTGTACATCAGTCACAAAAGCAAAATAAAACATATATCTTAATTAAAACCCGTACATTTGGCGGCGGCCTTATGAGATTTGATGAGGTTGGATAAGTTTATGGTGTTGTACTAATATTGTTAGTAAATTTCATTTATTTCCACCGTAGGTATTATAAATAAACTTGACGTTGTTGATTACTAAATTTAAATAGGACAATTACATTTAAAACACAAGTTATTTACTACAAATGGAAAAATGAAGCACCATAAGGGATTGTAATTAATATTGGGATTGGGATAAAGTTTTAGGATAGGTACCTACTTAAAACCAGGACCTGTCTGAAAATCAGCGCAGCTAGTAGCTTCGGTTTGTGGCAGCATAATGAGAGAGGGATCTTTTTGGCTCTTTATGTAATACATTGTACAATTGTATCTGTTTTTTTATTTTGTATCTATAATCTTATGTGTGCTCTTGTACCTGCCTATTATTATAAAGTGTCGTGTTATGTATTATGGGTACAAATAAATTTATTTTAATTCTTTTTTTCATTCTAAAACATTTTTCTTTTTCAGGAAACATATCAAAAGAAATGCAAAAGTCATTACATTCACAAAATATTGGAAACCAATGTTGCCGATGCGAGGTAAATTAATTTAGATTTTTTTTATATATCGCAATTTGTAATCCTCATAAAATGTTATCGGGTATTTATCGCGACTTTTATATCCCGGGGTTTTAATCGTGTTGTAGCGATCGCCGAAAGTGACTGATTTACTTGGAATTCAATGCGGGTTTGGTTGACAATTTAGGCCTATATCTCAGTACTCTCGTGAGTACTCCCTGTGGTAAAAACTCGAAATACATGAAAGTAAAATCTTTTCTTTGGTTCGCGGTTCGGGAAAAAAAATTAACTACGATAAAAAAATCTTGAAAGTGCGCATAATTTGCACATAATTTGGTCGAGATCTCAGGAACTCTGCGGTCTATTGAAATGATTTATGTTTTGATTCGTAGGTTATTACTATTTATTTGGTTCCTTGAACCAGTCTATTCATAAGTTGTGTAGTTTTCTTCTAAGTAAGCAAAAACTTGATTTTTCGCTTACGCCGTTCCAATAACGTATGCTCCGTCCCGCTCCTATGAACGCGAAAACCTATGCCTATCCTTTTCACAAAAAGGCGCGCATTGCGCCCTCTTAAGTATAGCCTGAGCTAAGTAATTTTATTTTTCAGTGGATTACTTAATGAAGCTTTTCACGATGAGTTCGTGAAAGAAAAAGAACCAATAGAAACAGCAGACACTCTACACACTCCCATACATTTGGACGATGGCAGTACGCTTAGTAAGTATTTCTAAAATATCCTTTTAAAATTCTTGTAGTTTTTAAAGCTAAGAACTAACTCAATTCTTGTTTGAAATGTCTTTACTGCCAAACTGTCCGGCCTATCCACACTTGGCTAAATTTTTAATCGGTCGTGTTCTGGGTTCAAATAAGTTCTACCTACAGACCGAACAACAACGTTAATTTTGATAAATTGTTTACTCTAAGCTAAATTACTATTCTCATGTAAGTGACTGTATCTCTTTCGAGAATAAAATATAAAAATAATCTTTAAAAAAATAATCTTTAAAGCTAAATTTATTGTCTTTTCTTCTTTTTTATGTCGTTGTGCATGGCAAAATGAAGAAAGGGAAGATAGGACGGAATATGGAATTGTGGACCAGAATAGACCCGCCTAAATATGCTATGCTTGCTATAAAATATTAATAATATATGCTTTATTTTTGCCCCCAGATCTACAAAAATACCGGTACTTTCGACACAAAAAGCAGAATCTTATATGGGACGGGACTAGAGGGCAGTGGGCTCGACTAGCGGGCCTCGAGAGTGGCGCCACCTGCGCGCAACTGCAGGCGCAGGGAGCCAGGGCGCCATCTAGCGAGCGGAGAGTAAGGATGTAAGTGTTAGTAGATGTGTCGGCACGCGAGCGCAGTGGGATCGGGTAGCGGGCCTCAAGAGTGGCACCACCTGCGCGCAAACTGCAGGCGCAGGGGGCTAGGGCGCCATCTAGTGAGCGAAGAGTGAGGGATGTAAGTGTTAGTAGATGTGTCGTCACGCGAGCGCAGTGGGCTCGACTAGCGGGCCTCAAAGAGTGGCACCATCTGCGCGCAAACTGCAGGCGCAGAGTGCCAGGGCGCCATCTAGTGAGCGGAGAGTGAGGTTGTGAGTAGTATTTACGAGTCCATCAATATATACGAACGTAAGGTAGGCTACAACATAACATCTCATTGAATGATGAAATAAACTAGGTATACGACGGATTCAACTGTATATGGCATTTCTAGTCACAGTGTCTTAAACATAATAATGTAAATAGAAACACATGTAGGTAGAACATTTCTAATGTATCCCAAAACATTTTTTTGGGGTATTATTTGATTTCTTATAAATAAACCAAGTGTGAGGCTTACGCACTATATAATATATATTCTACTATATATATATAATAAAAACTTTAGAAATGAGCAACGCGACACCTCTTGTCAAACAAACTAAACGTTACTTTAGTCTTTAAACAGGATTGGATAACACTTCAATGTTTCCCCTGTAGGTGGAGCTAATGGCGCTATAGTCCGATGAATGTCCCAAAGTTTTTCGTCTTCTACGTCATTTGACCTCGTGGTGTAGTAGGTTAGCACGTACCCGTACTAAGGGAAAGATGCGGGTTCAAGTCCCGTCGAAGTCAAATAATTTTTGGATATTATTTGATTTCTTATAATAATGTAGGCATATAAATTTATATTTTTGTCTAACGCCTCAATTATAGCAGAATTGGGCCTACTACAAGCTCGGTGGTCCTGTGTGAAAATGTTCAGTATTATTAACCTATTTATTTATCCACAGGTTAAACATCTACGGCCTGAACGAGATAAAAGTCCCCATACAGTCCGTGATGACTCTCATCTTGCTAGAAGTGTTCAATCCATTCTACGTGTTCCAACTGTTCACCATCGCTGTGTGGTTGGCCGAGCCGTATTACTACTACTGCATTGCGATCGTGCTGATGTCTACCTTCGGTGTGGCGACCTCTGTTATACAGACTAAGAAGGTAAGTTAAAGTCAAGGTCACATCTGGTCATAGCTTGCTAAACGTGCTAATCCGCTCGACGATATACAATTTTTGACGTAGAACGTATGGCAAGGTAGAGGTTAATATCAGGGGCATAATCAAGTTCAAGTCGAGGTCATAGCCTGCTAGAAGTGTTCAATCGATTCTACGTGTTCAAACTGTTCACGATCGCTGTGTGGCTGGCAGAACCGTATTAATGCTACTGCGTAGGGGTCGTGCTGATGCCTACCTTCGGAGTGGCGATCTCTGTTTAAATATTCTTTATTTCTTGAAGAACATAAATGCAGTTACTTAAATGAGAAAAACAAAACTTGTACTTATACAGGTCGTCCCACGGCTATGCCACATGGAAGAAAAGTACCTTGAATATTGTAGATGGAACATTTTACTGAAAGAAGACATTATTTTAATTTAAAAAACAGTTTAAACTGCATCACAGGGCGTCCCACGGCTATGCTGTGGCATAGCCGTGGGACGCCCTAGGTATATAAAGTATCTACTTAAATTTCTATTTTAGCACGAGTGTGCTTACCTATTAACATTATGTACTGACTTAGTAACAAAAAACCTCTGTTATCTGTATAACAGAGGTTTTTTTTAAGAAGGAAGGTCTAAGTTGAGATCACATGAGGCCGTAGCCTGCTAGAAGTGTTCAATCCGCTCTATGGTTTCCAGTTGTTGACTTACAATCCTTCTATTATACAGACTAAGTAAGTAGGTCAATGTCGAGGTCAAGGTCAGGAAAGTCAAGTCAAGTTCATTTAAGTCATGTCGTTTTCATTCTGGACCAGTGCTCCGTCACTCGCGCTTAGTTTTGCGTTTTCTTAATGGTGACATGTTAGGGCCAAAATCTTCAAACCCCCTTGAAATAACTTGACAGGACTAAAGATGTTGCTGTCTCTTACGTAACGATCTAAATAAAAAAGCTTGACATCATTTGTAGTGGTGTCAAAGTAGTTAAGTTTTAGTTTTAGCGATCTGAGACGACACTATTATTTATTACGTTTTATAGTATTTATTTATTTATTATAGAACCAAACTAACCTCCGAGCTACCGTAGAAGCTCATGACACCGTGGAACTGTGGGACGGACGTACGGTCGACAGCCGGGCAATAGCGCCCGGAGACATCATAGTGCTGCCCCCTAGAGGCTGCATGCTGCACTTTGACGCTGCTTTGCTGACAGGCTCTGCTGTCGTCAATGAGAGCATGCTGACAGGTAGTTATCTCTGTGGAACTCTGGGACGTACCGTGGACAGCCGCGCCATAGCGCCCGGAGACATCATAGTGCTGCTCTCAAGGCGCTGCATGTTGCACTTTGATCCCGGCTTGCTGACAGGCTCTGCTGTGGTCAATTTGAGGTGTTCAAACATTTTTGAAGACTTCATTCCTCATAATTCCGCTCATTGTACTTCCACGATTCTTACCATTTCTTTCTACTTGATTGGTAGCTGGGTGTGAAGCTTCAAGGAAAAGCTAGAATATACCATTTAGAACCATTTGAGGCATGGTTGTCTAAGACGAAGTCTCACTATTGATTTATTACGAATTATTTTGGTTTATGTGGAGAAAACCCAAAATACAACAGTTAATTGCTAATAATAGCCAGTTTAAGCAATAAGTGAACTGTTTTTATTTTATTAAAAATTACTATAAAAAAATAATGAAAGTGCATTGTTTCGCACATAATTTGGTCGAGCTCTCAGAAACTCTGCGTTCTGTTGAAATGATTTATGTTTTGATTCGTAGGTTATTACTAATTATTTGGTTCCTTGAACCAGTTTATTCATAAGAGGTGTAGTTTTCTTGTTAATAAGCAAAAACTTGATTTTTGCTTACGCCGTTCCTAAAACGTATGCTCTGTCCCGCTCCTATGACCGCGAAATCCTATGCCTATCCTTTTCACAAAATGGTGCGCATTGCGCCCTCTTAAACTAACATCAAATGCTATTTGCAGGTGAATCCGTCCCCGTAACGAAGACATCGCTCCTCCGGATTGACAAACCGTTTGACATGAAGGAGCACGCGTCAAACATACTGTTCTGTGGCACTGTGGTCTTGCAGACGCGGTATCTAGATAATGAACCTGTCAAGTAAGTAACACTTCTGCAGCAGGAGACGGTACTCGGTACTAATTGCAAACCTAAACTAGATTTTGTCAATGCATTCTATGTGATCGGACGATGGTGATTGTGAGCATGTAGCGACCTCTAGTAGAAATTAGCTGAACTACAATGTTAATGTTAATAGAGGCGCTCAAGAAAGAAGCATCGGAAAAACTGAAACTAGCTATACTTACCTAAGCTGGCTACTTACCTAAGTGCTGCAAAGAAGTTCCGCAAAATGTCGTTGACAAATTGCGGAGTGCAAAAAGTGACCAAATCCTTGATCGCACAAACGCATGTTTCAGTTACAACTGACCATATACAACTACCCAACATCGACTGTTGGTCGAAAGACCACCAGGCAAGTGGATCAGCTGGGTGGGCCCGGTACAGGGGAGATCTCACTTTGTAACTATATGAGGGAAATACCTCCTTATCCCCCAAAAGCATTTAGAGAGATTGGAATTTGAATCGGCATTTGAAGACTTCAATTAAATATATTTTGCTGATTTTGGTGTTGATCGTTATTTATTTGTTATTTTTTATTATTATTTCACAGGGCTTTGGTACTCCGCACCGGCTACAACACAAGCAAGGGCCAGCTAGTCCGCAGCATCCTCTACCCTGTACCAGCCGACTTCAAGTTCGACAGAGATTCCTACAAATTCATCGTTATTCTGGCTGCTATTGCGGTGTTAGGGTTCGCTTACACCGTTGCGTTGAAGGTAATCTAACATTATTTTCCGCTCAGCCCGTAGATGTCGTAAGAGCCGTGAGGACCTACCAGAGAACCCGGGCAGCAGCTTCCTACTGTGTATTTTTAACACCTTTACTGCAATCACCTACCAATCCGCCTGGCATGCGTGGTGATAATGGCAAACCCCCCTTGTTTGGAGAGGCATGTTCAGCTGTGGACGTATGCTGAGGAGGTAAATAGAAAAGATAGTTTCAATAGTAATATCATTTAACACCTTCATTGTTTACATACCAAAGCGACAAAAAAATATCTCCTTATATCCAAATTTCCTTCTTTTTTAATTAAACACTGACATGTGTTTAATTTTAAGAATGTTACCTTTTCTAAGTGTACATTTATTGTATTTAAGAAAATAAATAGTCTTTGATTTGATTGGATACGTCATCGATTACGATTAACACAATAATTATTATTTATTCCCAGGCCTACCGTTCTCTAACCGCTGGCGAGATAGCAATAAAAGCGCTCGACATCTTCACTATCGTGATCCCCCCGGCTTTGCCCGCCGCCATGACAGTCGGCCGTTTGTACGCGGTGTCTCGCCTGCAGAGGGCGCGCGTGGCCTGTCTCAACACGCGAGCGGTCAACGTCTCAGGCTCTATCGATGCAGTCGCGTTTGACAAGGTACCGACATATACCATCACGATCGTGCCAACAGTCTGTCGTTTGTACGCCGTATCTCGCCTGTAGAGGGCGCGCGTGACCTGTCTCAACACTCGAGCGGTCAACGTCTCAGGCTCTACCGATGCGAATTCGGGTTTGACAAGGTAGCTACAATAACTGACCATGCAACAAAATCTGGTATAATGTATCAGGGACGCAGCCGTAGTGGAGTAAAGCGTCTTGTGCATGCCACAGAGCAATAGCGGCAATCTGCGCGAGGGTGTGCGACTCGCTTCGCTCGCTGCGCTATTTGAGTTTACCTGGTACATGGAACGTCTGGTGCCTCCTACAGATTGTCAGCGCGGCACAGCATAACAATTCCCACGCGAAGGTTTGCATTTCGTTTCGCTCGCCACGCTGGGATGGCTTGTCGTTACACGGCACGGCTCGCTTCGTTTTCCCCAGTCGGGTAATTGTAAGATCTGTCAAACGCGACCACTTCCGCTCGAATTGATCTATGTACTGCCCCGCTACACACACACTAGTGTGTGTGTAGCACGCTACATTACACCGACTCGTTGTGTCATCTGTGATGTCATGAAGCTGTATTTATTTATTAAACAAACACTGCGCGCGAAAAGTTAGGAGCACGGCAAAGTAAAAGGAAATTTGTTAAGTATTAATTTTCCTGAAATTATAAATGAAAAATTTCATAGTCTGCCTTTTATTTAAGATAAATAAATGAATAAATAATGCTGGACAATTCACACAGCTTCAGCTAAGCAGAGCTTGTGTTAAGGGTACTAGATGACTGATATAAATACAATACATTACATAGATTTTTTGTTATACATAGAAAATACCCAGAAAACCCGGAGCAAATATTTACAGATCGTACAAACATTTGTCCCAAGAAGAGAAACGAACCCGGAACCTCCTAGTGTATTTTTTTAATTGGCGGGATCAATTCCCGGTTTCCGGTCGGTGGACAGGCGATTATTCAAAAATCTTTGAATGCAGTTTAAATTGTTTTTAAAATGAAGTCTTCTCTCAGTAAACATTTTTATCTACAATATTTAAGATAATTTCCCTCCATGTGGCATAGCGGTGGGACGCCCTGTGTATGTTTGTATTATTTAAATAATTATAAAATAAAGAACATTTGCTCTCCAGACCGGCACACTTACGGAAGACGGCCTTGACATGTGGGGCGTGGTCCCGTCGAGCCCGGCCTCCGCCCCGCCGCGCCTCGGCGTCGCGGTGCGGGACCCGCGTGTGCTCAACGACCTGCAGCAGCTGAAGATAGGGATGGCCACTTGCCATAGTCTGACATTACTGGATGGAGTGCTGAATGGAGACCCACTGGACCTGAAGGTAAATCCTGGCTGCGCCAAGTCAAAGTACCTCTATAGTCAAAAAAAAAAGTTAAGAAGTAAATTTAATATTTATATTTAGAGGAAAACCAGAGGCTTATAAATACAGGCTTCAAAAAAAAATGATAAATACCTGTACCATAATATTCTGCCAATCATCGAATTTCTTATTTCGAAGCTCCAACTCGCTTGCTTACTTTTTGGCTTCTTTAAGTACTGTACTCCTAAGTACTTATTCGAGAGACTTAACTGGATGTCCAAACTAGATCTTTGCGCAAATGCTCGAAACAGCAGTCGACACGTAGTCATCACACGGCAGCTTTTAGAGGCAGCTTCCGCTACGCTGCAGCAAAGAGCTGGAATAATATTCCGCCGCCTATACGGGATCTTCAGTGTTTTCAAAATTTTAGGGTTAAACGAAAGCACTGAAGAGCTTCGAAATGACATCTCTATTCTATAGTGCAAAAGCTCAACTCTGGCCTCTTTCACAGATGCTCTCTTACATAGATCACCAACCAGCTAACACCTTTAGACAGTTGTATTTGTATTTCTTGCTCGTTCTCTTTTTTTTACTGTTGTTGTTTCATTAACTGTAATTTTGTATGTTTCTACTTAATAGACTACCTATCGTAGGTTTACCTTACCACAATTTGGACTTTGCTGGACTCTACTGGATTTATTGCCTTGCTGCTCATATAAATTCATATAAATAATCACTATTTTTATTTTATTTTTTAAACTCTTTTGTACAAATTTTTATGTGTAGTTGGTAATTTCCAATAAATAAATAGAATTGTGTTAGTGTACGTAACGCGTCAGTTGGTTTTGACAGATGATCAGCGTTGTGATAACTATGCCCATTCTTATTCTTATAGACGAAAATAAATTATACTTAATATACATATACATAATATATTATACATCAACCACATTGTTATTTATTACCATCAGGTGAAATCGTGGTCACACAAAGGTAGACTGGTAAAGGACGTGGTAGATGGTGTAGATCACTGCTCATATTGGCCGTTAGTTGCCCACACCTGGCAACTAACGGCCAATATCCGTTTGATCCTCGTTTTACGTGTTTTCTTGCTGTAAAAATAAGTTGTCTTACAATAAATTATATTTCAGATGTTCGAATCAACCGGCTGGACGCTAGAAGAGCCAGATGTTCCTGAACCTTCCAAGTACGAGATCTTGATGCCAACCGTTGTCAAACCGACCAAGTCTGCTAACATTAATGTCGACGATGTGAATGTAAGTGAAGTGACCTTGGTGGCCTACATTTTGGAGGCTATATCATCACACTAATATTACAAATGTGAAAGTTTGGATGTATGGTTGTATGTTACCTCTTCACGCCGAAAATACAGAACAGATCGTGCTGTAATTTTGCATACCGGTAGATCTAAACCTGGAATAAAACATAGGCTACGTTTTATCCCATAAATCAGTTCCCATGGGATATAAATTACCATTAAACGTTTCCATAGAAACAACGCATGCGAAGCCGCGAGCAGAAACTTGTATATAATAAATTATCTATCTGGTTAAACGTAACGCTACTTTATTTATGTATGCATACACCAATTTTCTAAATCGGACTATTAGTTCTGGAAACAAGGAAATCCTCCTGCATTTATATTAACAAAACAAGATACACCCAGACAACGAACATTTTGTCCCACGGTAGGAATCGAACTCGCAATTTTCGTCTTTGACAGCAGAGATCGTCAAATGATAGGATTTTTGCATAAGACATCTACATTACCGTTGATTTTAACATAATTTTTTTTCCAGCTGCCATTGGAAGTGGGTATAGTGCAACAGTACCAGTTCGTGTCGTCGCTGCAGCGGTCGTCAGTCGTGGTTCGACTGCTGGGGGAGACGGTCGCACGAGTCTACTGTAAGGGCGCGCCGGAGATGATACAGAAGCTGTGCCTGCCGCATACTGGTGAGTACAGCTGGGATGACAACCTGCGAGAGTGGCAGATGCTGGGTTTGGCTGATGATGGGGCACTACGGCGGGTATTAGAGGAGGCATACGGGTGACTAGCTGCTGCCTGCGGCTTCGCACGCGCTTTTTAAGTAGCCTATGTCCGTCCCTTGGATACCATTTACCTCCCTGCCAAATTTCATTGAGATCCGATCAGACGTCTAGGCGTGAAAAGGTAACAGACAGACAGAGTTACTTTCGAATTTAGTATGGATGATGCGATGCTGGCTAGAATCTTTATCGCAATAGTACCAGTTTATCTCTTGTCTGTAAAACTGTGCTTGCCAAGTGCAGGTATGGTTTTACTGGGTTATTTTAGTTAACCTGGCGTAAAACATTTGTGTGAGCTAGGAATCACTTGATTCGCGAAGTGTAAGCCGATCTCCGCACGGTTTACGTTGGTCACTGAGTAGCAGGAGTAAGCATTTCTTTTAGATGTTCTTTAATGGAGATCGCGTCTCGGCAAACGTAGCGTAAGACGTCTTGTGACCAGGTGGAACCAGCCGGGTACTGGCCGGTGTTACGGGGCGTAATGTCACAGCGAGCGTTCGCGCAGTCAGTACGGAGAAAGAAGGCGCTCGCAACGCAAGGAGCAACGAGACAGATTTTTGACGTTTCATGCTCGCTGCGAATGGTACATCTCGCCCCGTAACGCCAGTCAGTACGCACCTTTGAATGTTATTCCAGGTCTAGAACTACACCTATGCAAAATTTCAGCCCAATCCGTTCAGTAGTTTTGGCGTGAAGACTTGACAAACATCCCAAACATTCGCATTAATAATATTAGAGTGACTGGAACTGATAACGGTTAAACTGTACTACTACTGAGTCGGTGCTTCGTCACTCACACTAATTTTGCCGCTTGATTTAATCATGTTTATTTCCCCTAGTGCCGGAAAACCTAGACGAGGTCCTGAGTTCGTACGCAGAGAAAGGCTACCGAGTGATCGCGGTGGCGGCCAGAATGATGGAGATCACGCTCAAACAGATACAGACTATGACGAGGGACGAGGTAAGGACTATAGAACACCTACAATAACCACACAAGACATGGTACATAATTATATTGGTGGAAAATAACAGTAGAGCTGCATATCTCTCCCGAGTACAGGCACGTGAATATTTAACGATTTAAAACGTTAAAATTAAAATGTCATTGAAGTAATTAAATTAAAAGATGCAAATATTAATAATTGTAACTAATTAATTAATGGATCAGTTGGGCTACCTGTAGATTGTTTGCAACAGTCTGCAGTTAGCTTAATTGTTTCAATTGTAAATACTAGCTCTAATTGGTTTTTATTATTGAATTAGACCATTAGAAAATCGAAATAAAAAAAATTGTTCAACTACAATTTTTTCTATTAATTTTTTTTATAAATCTAACTATAGTTACCGGGGAATTCCCCGAAGCTCTAAAGATGACTATAGTTAAACCAATTTTGACTATAGTTAAACGCATGGAATTCTATAGACCTATAGCACTCATATCAATTTTCTCAAAGATATATGAAAAATACTATTACGGGGAAATATATGACTATATAGAGAAAAATAACATCCTGCGCAATGAACAAAAAGGCTTTCGACAAAAAAGAACCATCAATATGGCCATATATGATTTCTTGAAAAATGTTATATGCCATGTTGATAAAAAAATACCAATTTGTTCTATTTTTTGTGACATGACCCAGGCATTCGACTACGTAAATCATAAAATCCTAATCAACAAGCTTGAGGCGTATGGGATTCGTGGCAATATATCAAAATTAATTGAATCTTATTTAACGGGACGACAACAAATAACTGAAATTACGAGACTAAACCTTAAAACTAAACATGAAGTCACATATAAATCAAAAGTAAGAAGCACTACATACGGTGTCCCCCAAGGCAGTGTGCTAGGGCCACTCCTGTTTATATTGCATATAAACGACTTACCCTGTACTATAAATCAACCAATAACTTTATTTGCAGATGACAGTACAGTGACTATTAAATGTAAAGACAAGGAAACCTATGAATCGGACATAAATTAATCATTAAACTCAATTTTTTGCTGGCTTAATAACAATAATTTAAAAATGAATTTTGAAAAAACTACTATAATACATTTCAACCAAAGACTGCATAATCCCCTAAACATTAAATTGACATTTCAAAGTAATACTATTCAAGCAATTGACTCTACACGATTCCTAGGTTTACAAATTGACGAAAGGCTTAACTGGAAAAAACATATAGAGATTCTGAGCAAAAGGGTTAGCAGCTTAGCTTATGCGCTATACAAGCTCGCCCCAACTGTTAGTCAAAATACTATGTTAACAGCTTATTATGGTACAGTAGAATCAGTGATCAGATACGGAATTATCTTCTACGGTAATTCCACTGATAAAGAAATAATTTTCAAAATGCAAAAGCGCTGCATAAGAGCTATGTTTAAAATCCAACCCACAGACAGTTGTAAGCCCCTGTTTAAAAAACATAAGATACTAACACTCACAAGCTTGTACATTCTGGAAATTGCGCTATTTGTTAGGAACAATCCCAATCTGTTTCCCCGAATTTGTGACATTGTAATTAGGAATAGAAGGGACAACAATAGATTAGCCAGACACGAATCAAAAACTACTATGTTGAGAAAGAGTGTAGTGTGCATGGCACCTGTAATCTATAATAAAATACCTAAGAGCTACAAAGACTTAAATGTAAACCTATTTAAGAGTAAATTTATAAAACTTTTATGTGATAAATGCTACTATAATATTGACTAATTCCTAAATGATGTAATCTAATTTTATGCTATGATTAATTAATAATCTTATAAATCTGTTATTGTTATGTACAATTAAATTTAGATCTGCATGCCATACTCTCCAATTACTTTGCACACCTTTGTATATTGGTCAAACATGTTGACTCAAAAAAACTATTTGTCATCTTTTTTTTACACGTGTTTTTGCAAATAAATGACTTTTACTTTTTACACTAGAACATACAATTTCTATAGAACATACAACAACTACACTAGATCTCAAAACCTGTACCTGCGTGCGTACGCAGAGAAAGGTTCAAAGGCATTATTCTGGCCGCCAGAATGATGGAGAACATGTTTAAACTGATACAGACTATCACGAGGGACGAGGTAAGAACCTAACTAGAACTAAACCTTTTATATAGAAGAAACTAATCTACTTCGTCAGCTGTAATTTGGCGTGTTTTAAATAACGATAAACTGACTTCAAATTCCGGTAGATAATATTCATCTATGTCCCGGACGAACGAAATCACTTTCCCTGACCGAAGGTCAGGTGCAAAAAATTTAGTTTACACTGGCGACATCTAGTTATAGTTCAAGTCTAATTTAGTTTGATGACACATGGATAAAACTGTTGACGTCCGTTGCCATGGAAACCATTAGGTGATAGTAAAGTGATCATATTATTGTGATGAATTATTACAAACCTACGTTTTATACCGCACATAGCAATTCCTCGAGAATCAAACTTATAGGGGAACACCTTAAATCAATTTTGATACAACAACGAAAGAATCATCAAAATCTATCTGTTGTAGCTAGTAGTGATTTTCCCAAAATATTATGTTGCTTTTTAAGTTTAACGGGATAAATACTAATCCCTCGGGAATAACATTTTTAGGCGGAGATATCATGTAACATACATACATAAAAAAAAACATAAGATGAACTGAGAATCTCCTCCTTTTTGAAGTCTGCTAAAAATCGGTACGTTGTCATCAGTGCGCGCCGTGCGCGTGACATGCGTCTGCGAACCTTGAAGTATTGTACCTATAGTAGGTACCTATAGGTATGAAACTCCTCGTTGTGAACTCAATTCGAAGACACGTCGGTAAAACAGAAATTTATTGTATCCTGAGGCACAAAGCCTTTTTTTCAGGAGAAAGCGTGCGGAACCGCTGGCGAACTAGTAAACCATAAAAAAAATCACGTTATCACACTACACACTATTTAAATAAATTCATTAAAAAACATGTC
The DNA here is from genome assembly GCA_963662085.1 of Eupithecia inturbata. Classification (NCBI taxonomy): domain Eukaryota; kingdom Metazoa; phylum Arthropoda; class Insecta; order Lepidoptera; family Geometridae; genus Eupithecia; species Eupithecia inturbata. The sequence continues at coordinate 4,998,729 of OY759201.1, forward strand.
AAATTGTTTTGCAGGTGGAATGTGAGCTAGAGTTCCTAGGCTTGGTAATAATGGAGAACCGCCTCAAGGCAGCCACTGCCGGCATCATCAGGGAACTGAAGGAAGCCAGCATACATGTCGTGATGATTACTGGTGAGCGTAATGTGACATTATAACAAACAAATGTTTACAAACATTTTAAATAATGCAGCTGGAACATAGACATTCTTAGACAAGCCCACAAAAAACAACATTAGCCAAACTCGATGTGGAAAGTTTGTAATCAAACCACGACACAAATACTAAAACTCACATGCTTGGCGTCGAATTTCAGATATAATTGTAAGTAATATTTATTGAAGGAAGGATCACAAATCTACAATTAATGTAAATTCCATAAAAAAGACGCGGCAACAAAGTGTATTTTAGGTCTTTATTGACAAAGAAAATTAAGGTAGCTCAACAGATCCATATCAATACCATTTTAGGTTAAGTATGGGTGGTATATTTACAAACATTCCACATCTAGTTTGGCTGATGTTTGGTAAAAATAAATAAATTAAAGAAATACTACTTGCAAGCTGTTTTATGAGTGAGGTAACTAGTGGTCGGTATTCATTGCACAGCAAAAGTTACCCAAGTTAATGATCATACAGGGTGTTCTAATATTAGAGGATCGAACGAAGGTCTTTGATGTAGACTGGTATAAGTCGCGCAGATAAAGATTATGATTATTAAAGATCTGATATATTTTTATCAATTATGATCCGAGCAGGCAAAGCAGGCTGGAGATGGGATGGTGTGGATGGCTAGTCATGTCATGTCATGTCATGTCATGTCAACTAAGTGCAAGTGTACTACAGGTTACCAGAATCGATTAAGGGGGTTACAGGCGATGCTATTTTTAAACGTCGCCTAAAAAATTGGCTTATCGAACAAACATTTTATAGTTATGATGAGTTTATAAGCTCAAAATGATAGTTTTATTAATTCTAAATTAAGTATGTACTTTTTATGTTAAAGTAGGTACAATTTTAGAATTGTATATCATGCTTAGATAATTGACATGTAACATTTTTTTTGTAATGTTTAAAAGACTATGTACTATGAGATTGATTGTCATTTTCAATCCCAATTTTTTTCTACACCACTTAATGCATATTGGTGTTACCATTAAGTACCTCTGTTGTTTTCAAACATGAAATTGTTTTCAGGCGACAACATCCACACTGCGGTGAGCGTGGCCAAAGAATGCGGTATACTGACGAGCGGAGAAAGGGCGGTGCACTTGTA